>OY728133.1:100039873-110039873 GCA_963277665.1 Viscum album
CAATGCGACAAACATTGGCTTGAACACACAACATAAACACTGAGAAAATACACTAGAATTAAGGGATATATTAAAGAAAACCTACCATATTACTGTATAATTATACTCATTAAGTATCATCCTCTGATTCAAGATCAAATTATTAAAATCAAATAAGATGGTGAAAACAATATTATAGGGCCTAAATAGAAATAACTAGTATAAGACCATGAAATCATTATAAAATCCAATAAAAAAATTTATATGGTGATATATCTTTCTATGGATGATCATCATATCGAATGACACATGAATATATTTAGAAATAGGAGAGATTTTACTTTATGAAGAATAGATGAGGAAGATCCCTTTCAGGGATGATTTACAATCTATATTGATTATGAAAAAGTCTTAATTTCATTCAAATAACTGAATTTCACATTTTGAAAAAGAATAGTTGTTTTTTTTGAACATTTTTGGGTGATTAATGAAAGGGTCACAATGTAGTGATCATTTACATAGGGGTGATCCGCATAAGGTACATCATGTAAGAGTCATCTGTTTAGGAGTGACCCATATAAGGGTCAACATGAATGGGTTTCCAACACAGGGGTGCATCACATAGTGGAAACCTACATACATATTATATATTTATAGGCAAACCATGCAAGGGTGTCCACGTAGGATTTCCACATTGGGGTCAACCATTTACAGGTCGAAACGTTAGATTTATACATGTACGAGTCTTCAAAACACCCTTATCAAATTATGAAATTTTATGAATGCATGGAAATATCTATCCAGGTAAGTGTCATACCAAACCCTACACCCACCATGTATATAGAATCCTATAACTCACATGTATACTTATACAGACACCTATATTTCAAATTAAAAAATCGAATCGTCGACACCCTTTCTGAGCCTAGATAAACATAAAAACTCAATTAGTACATCTAAAATTCTGTACAACACTTCTACTAGTCCCCATTGCATACATGTGAACTTAAATTCACCCCAAAATCATCCCTAGATCACTAAATCCCACACAGAGTCCAAAAACTCATAAAAAGTTTATTTAAACCAAAATTTTAGATTGAATGTAAGAGAAAAATGGGTTTATAAAGAAACAAACACAGAAAAACCCTAGATTAAACTATGTTAGAACAAAAAAAATGGGAATGGTGTTAAAAATTCCCTAACATAAAGATACTAATGTTGATGCTACATTCCCAAAAATCATTGGGTATCACTGGTGATACCTCCAATCATTATGCTCACATATCAAACTCTCGATCCCTTGAATCCAGTTGGATTAAAAAATTATTCCTCCATAAACACACCAAAACAACCATATTTACATGGAGATTATTCTCAATATATTACCAAAATGTAGGCCAATAATTTTAAAAAAGATGTATTGACCATGAACTCATTATCATGAATGTTTCTCACATGAAATGTGTTTTAAAAACCCAGCATATCTAAGATACTTGGAATATGTAATATAATGACCCATAATTTTATTAAATTATATTTATTTACTAAATAAATGTTTTTTTAAATATTATATGATAGAAAACACCTAAAAAACTAAGATAAAAAAATATTTTCTCTTTAATAATGATCATTACATTTTTCATCTAGGAAACCTATTAAAATGAAAAACATTACAATTGGAAAAAATTATAAAACAGAACAACTAAAATGGGAAAATATGGATCACTCCAATCCATTAGAATCATTACCCACCCAACATACACTTCATAAATAAAACAAAATATTACTAAATCAATCAAAATCGTATGAGAATAAAAATATAACTGTAAGATAAATTGTAGTAATTTTTTAGTGAAAGAATAAAGTTATATTTATAGGGTATTAATGGAAACATGACCAGTGAAATTTAATCATTATATTAACATTGGTAAATATTAACATTGGTAAATATGTAAGTTGGATACCATACCCTTGGTCGATTGTTTTACCGTTACAATCCGTTTTTTATAAACAGTAATGATAAAGGAAAATTGATACAGAAAGAAGAATTGAAGTCCTTAACTAGTAGAGTCATTCCATTTGAAAACCATTTGTCAGAACATGAGGGGGAGGTATCAACACTGGGATTATCCATTGACAAATCCTAATCTGAAACTCAATAAGTAAATCTTGAATTACATTTACTATAAGATAATTTAAAATTACAAGAGATTAGAACATAATCAATGTTAGTTGAGCCACCACATAGAAATACCACTATATCACACCATACCCTTAGGGCATATATGGGTGAAATGTGGGGTTTCATGTGTAGAAAATATATTAAATTGTTTTCTAAAAGAAAAATTTTTACTTCAAGATTTCCATTTAAATAATAGTTTTTCACAAAAAAAATATATGCTTAATTGAGAAAAAATGGATAGATTGATTTTTGGATGTAAATGAAACATATTTTTATATGTCTATAATATATATAAACAATTATAATAAATTTAAGTATTCTGAATAATATTTTTTTAATCAAATAGAATTTTAAAACAATCTAACCAGAATATAAATGGTAAAATAATTTTATAATGGCTAAAGGAATTTCATATATATGCAATAAAATTGACCATCCCATAAAAATGCTATTTTTATATAAATAAGGATTTTCATATTTAAAATTTAACATTATCATATTTAGATAATTATTCAGAAAAAAACATTAAATTTTAAGTCATCATGTCAAAATTTAGGTTGGATGAATTTATGATAATTTTCTAAAATACATTATTTTCCCATGAATAGTAAAAAAATATATATTTTGTTTTTGGTATATTTTATGACATTATACTTACATCAACATAATTTAATAATTAATTAAACACAATAAAAGACCATTAATTTTTTTTTATGAATATAAAATATTTTAATATATTTTAATCAATTTCCAAAACTATCTGTGACTTTCCAATGTCTAAATAGGGAAATTGATTTTTAAAAACATTACTTTGTAGAATATTTATTATTCCATGAAAAAAGAATTATTAAATATGGTGTGTCATTCTTGAGTATTAAAAGTACATAAAATGTGATCCAAATATCCAATGCCTTGATAAAAATCTATGGGTAAGCCAATGGTTTTTCAATTTTCATAACATAGATTTCCAAGACCTATATTTTCATAATATTAAACATTTACACCACCTTATCCCTATATACACCTCCATTTATCAATTTACATTAACTCTCAACCCATAATCCATGTAGTTATTGAAATTTTTTCTTCCTATGGAGTCCCCCTAGGTTTTTTCTATCCCCCAAGGTTCCATCCTCACGTTTTATGTATAACTCTTTAAGGTAACGAAAATATGTACTTATCTTTTCCATTCAAGTTCTCTTTTCTAGTAGTATGTATTTTATTTTCCAAACTAATTTTTTTTGTCCAATTTTTATTATACCATCACTTTTATAATAGTATTTAATGAATTGTAGACCCTTTCTCTCTCTAATGTTACCCTTTTATAAACCCATGTTTTCTACCAATCATGCTACCAAATTTATTTCTCAAATTCCTCTATTTTACTTGAAAAATTCCCTTTTCATTTTTTCAAGATATCCAAAAAATATTTTCTTTTAAATTGGAATTCAAAAAATAGGTAAACATGATTTTTCATTATAGTATTCACTTATATTAAAATCACATTTATATTCATGGGATAAAAATTAAGTAATGATAATTTCATTAATCTCTTTTACATGCCACAACTTTTCATAAGAAACCCTTTCATTATTCTTTATTGGTTATTAATGGAATTCCTTATTATAATCTATTTGGATCAGATAAAATTAATACATATGTTGGGGGAACTCTGATACCACTCCAATTCATTATTTTGAGAATTTAATCTCCAAAGATGACATGTTTTACAATACCTTGGTTAATAACCTTAGTAATTTTTATTTATGACACCTTGGTGATAAACCTTTGTGATATGCTTATGAATGTCTCATTAAAATATTGTATCCACATTTATATGTTATGATTCATGTTCTTCTTCTTATTTTTCATCTTCTATTCCTTACATATTGTTATACCTCATGTTCTTGTTAATATGTTTCATGATCACTTGTTTTTTGTCTCTGTTTATTATTCTCTTAATGAGATTCATGATCACCCCTTTCCTTTGATGTATATTCCTTTGTTATGAGATATAGTCAATGTTTCTTATGATGAAACCAATAAAAATCCTTTCAATTTTATTATACGAAAGTTTTTTGTTTTCATGTATTATTTACCTCATATCCTAGAATGTAAACTTTAATATATCCTCTGCTTGTAACACGTAATGAATTTTATTTAATAAAATAGAGAGATTTAATAGTTCATACCAAAGGAGGGTTTTTTAATTTGTCAAAATTAGGATATTATAACTTGAGTAATAAACATAGGGAAAATTCTAAATATAGTTGTTTCCAAGAAAATACATCTATGTTTTTATTCTACAAGTGGATATAGATCTGGAATGGATGGGTAACA
This sequence comes from Viscum album, assembly GCA_963277665.1. NCBI lineage: Eukaryota > Viridiplantae > Streptophyta > Magnoliopsida > Santalales > Viscaceae > Viscum > Viscum album. The sequence continues at coordinate 100,044,375 of OY728133.1, forward strand.
CCAGAACACACCACTTTGAGCTAGACTTGAACGGGAACTAGTTAACGACAACGAGCCTTGCCGCACATCAGGTATGATACTCATGGATGATATGTTCGGTTAGTCACAAGATTTTTATGAAACATAATATAGGATATATGCAAAAACTAATTATTATTAGAATAAATTGATAACATATTTAAGAAATATGTTTTATGATATAAATTCCCTTTAGAATTATAAGATTCTAAAAAGCATCACATTTTTCTCTAAGGTTTTATTCTATTAAAAAATGGAAGTAAATAGGAGGAACCATGTAAATTATGAGTCAGACAGATCATGTAATGATGATGTTCCAATGGAATGTGGAATGGAAAACATCATGATGATGACGAATTAACTAAATCATGTTCTGAACAATAACTTGAATAATGTCAAGAGACTAGATTCATCTTGAAGGGTACAAAATTATATTGATCCCTTTATATGTCAATGAACACACTCTTTCAGTGGATCTAGAAACTCATTTATTATTGAAAAATGGATAATCTCTATAAAAATGATCTTTTATGTACTCCATTGTATGGAGAAAGAGAATGTAACCTGGTAGTATACCTCTTATTATGGGAAGTTGATCAATGTTGGACACTAATAAGAAACACGAATCCAAGAAGGGATATCGATGGTATGAAGGGGAAATATTTCATGGGAATATTTATTAATAAATATTTCCCCCTTTGGATGTGAATGAAAGTATAGAAGGAATTTATGGAACTGTAATAGAAGGAAAATGAATCGGTGAGAATCTATGAGATGAAATTTACCAGGATTGGTCAACAGAAATGTAGCTTTGTTATGGATCCCAAAGAAATGGTTGATAAACTATTTGGTGGAATGAGACCCAATATATATCGGAATATATAAAAACTAAACTTTGAATGATATGAAGAGAAAATGTGGAGTTCAACCATGGTTGAATTGGAGTCTTGAGAGATTTACTGGTCACTTAGGTTAAATGAAAAGAGGAGAGAAATGGAGGAAAATTCATGGATGAATTTTGATCATGGAAGACGAGGAAAGAAAGTGAAACATTCCACGAGAAAAAATGTCAGAATAGTTATTCAGGGAACTACTTACTTTGGAGTGTAAATTTCTACAAGTGAGGAAGATATTTCTATATAGCTGGGAACTATCGTTGTGAGGTGAATCCTCAAATTTTCAACACCAACAATGAATTGAAGATTATGCAGGCATAATCGTAAATTCAATGCTTCAAATGTAGAAAACCTAGATACTTTCCAATAAATATCCAAATCAGAAGATAATGGATGGGAACCATCATCAATATCAATATAAGCTATATTAGAAAGTGTTATAATTTTCTACCAAGAATGATGAAGTAGAGGCTCTGAATGATGTTGTCATAGGTATAATAATTGTCATCTAAAATATAAGAAGTACCTCTCTTGAATATGGTTTTAAGAATTCCATTATTTAATCTATGTTAGAAAGGAATATATAATAAATCCCTAAACATATATTACAATAGTTCTCAATCAAAAGAATCTTGGAGGGATTACCCTATCATTAAAAGTGTATAGAAACCCTAATATTAACTTGGGATCATACAATATCATTGAAAATATAGTAGTTATTCCCATGGTAGAATTTGATACTATACTAGGGATAACATGGATATTGATGTATAATTCTAAGATCATGTATAGTAGTAAGTAAATTTTAGTATTCATGAATGCACAACATACAATTATTTTTAAAGGAGAGATATCATAGCCAAATATTTCTCTAGAATCACCTCTCATAGATGTTTTTGTGAATATGATCGGTGAATTGGGATAAAGAAATGAATGTATAGGAATAGAAATTTCCCCATCATTTAGTAATACTTTGATTATTTTGAGGATTTATCCTTAAATCCCCCATAATAGAGTTATATTTCTCCATTGAACTCATACATAGATCTAAGAAGATATCAATAGCCCCATAGGAAATGGAAAATATGGGCTTAGAAAATTATAGAAATAAATTCAAGATATTCCATTGAAGGGATTTATCTGATCATGTTTGTCTCCTTGGGGAGCACCTATTCCCTTTGTGGAGAATAATGATGGATGAATGTGGAGATTCATTGATTATAGAGAGGTTAATGACATCAAAATGAATAAGAAGTATCTTCTCCCAACGATTGATGATTTATTTGACTAGATTCATGGGTCTCAACTCTTCTCCAAGATTGACCTCTGATTTGGTATCGTTAATTAAGGATGATTAAATAAGATATTCTAATAACTACCTTTTGAAAACGATTTTGTAATTATGATTTTTTGTTATTTTCTTCATCTTGACCAATGGTCCTGTAATATTTACATTCTCAATGAATGGATTCTTTATGGAGTAAATTGATAAATTCATGGTAGTTTTTATTGATTATAGTATGATATATTCCAAAAGTCATGAGGAGCATGAGGATCATCTAAGGGTTATATTGAAAACTCATATGAAGGAGAAGCTTCATGGAAAATTCCACAAATGTGAATTTCAGTTACAAGAACTAGCATTCATGGGGAATTATGTAAATAATAAATGAATCTCAATTGATCCAAAAAAAAAAATTCTATCGAGGAGTGGCCTCATCCTACATCATTTACTAAGATTAATAGATTCATTGTTTTAGAGGGATATTATAGGAGGGTTTTTGAAAAACATTTTATTAATTTTCAATCCACATCCCAAGTTAAATTTGAAAGGGGAAAAGTTTATATGACAATGGATTGTGAAGATTGTTTCCAAGAACAAAAAACGAGATTGGTTACTAATGTTGTGTTATCTTTATCCCGTATCTGAGAAGTATTTCTTATTTGAATTTTTAGGGATTGAATAGAAACTGAGAAGGGGGGTTGAATCATTTGTTTAACTTTTTATAAGTTTCAAAAAATTAAGAAACTTAACCCTTCCAACCTGTTAATATTTATTTCCATATAAAACTTTAACCAGAAACTCATGCTTGCAAGAAAGGTAAGGCTAGAATGGAACATAAGATTTACAAGGTTGAACCTCAATATGAGAACCTACATCCTACCCATAGCCACATCCATGGGTCTATGGGAATACACTATAATAAAAAAGTGAATACAACTGTTCCAACTCCCGTTAGACACCTTAAATATCCCAATGGGAAAGATTATAATGGCTTCTGTCAGTTTAAAATGTTTTCATAAATAACAAATGAGGAAAACACAAGAATAATAAATTCGTTGAAGACCCTCCACAGATTCTCTCTCTGAATCATCAGTCCTATTTTCCCGAATCTGATTTTATGAAATTGGTCTTCTCAGCAAGGTAATAGTGGTTCCAATTTCATTCTGAATAAAACTCAAGAAAACTTCTTCAAGATAATTCTGATATTCTTAGAAAGGTAATATGATTCTGACTCTATTATTCTCAAACTCTCAAGTATACTTATTCAAGATGGTAGGGTCTTTTCTCTTTGAATTATCTAGTTCTCTTCTATATTTTCATGTGTGAAAGTTACAAATGAGTTAATGACCTGGGAACATATTTATAGAAAACTCAAAAAATAAAGGCGGGAAACTTGAAAATCTTTCCTATTTAATCAAATATTAAAAACTCCAAAAATCTCTCACATTTAATCTTCAATATTTTCCTTCTTCAAACCACCTTAAATTTCTCTAAGATTTACTCAAAGTTGAAATTTTGGTTTGAATTACTGAAATATTCATATCTTTCTTAAGGAATATATTTTCCTTAAGGATTATATGTTTCTTAACAATTCAATGTTTCTAGGAATTTTTATTCTTGTTGTATCAACATGTTGCTCAGAGTTGTCATTCCAGATTTTTTTACATGTTTCTTAGGATTGTCATATGGTTCCAAATTCATGTTTCAAACGTTTCTTGAACTTCCATTGACATCTTCAACTCTTTAATCTTATTGACTAGCCTTTTTTGTAAGAAAAGTTTCTTTCTCTAAGGAACATTTATTTATTTAAGGATGTTTTCTATAGAAAAATTTTCCTTTTATAAGGACGCCTTCACTAGGAAACATTTGCTTAAGCTCAATAACATCCTCAATTATCAGGATCTGAGTTTCCCAAGAACATGCTTAGAAGTATGATCCAAGTAACTGGGTAACATGCTCAGATGTAGGATCAGGGCATCCTAGTAACATTCATAGAAGTAGGATCTGGTTTTCCGAGTAACATTCTCAAAAGTAGTATTTGAGTAAAATTCTTAGAAGTAGGATCCATGTAACACGTTCAGAAGTAGGATTAGGGTTTCTTAGTAACTTTCTCATATGTAGGATCCAGATTTCCTAGTAACATGCTCAGAAGTAGGATCTACGTAACAGTCTCAGAAATCAGATCTGGGTAACATGTTTAGAAGTAAGATTCAGGATTCCCAATAACATTCTTAGAAGTAGGATCTAGATTTCCCAGTAAATGCTCAAAAGTTGGATCTGGGTATCATGCATAGAAGTAGGATCTGAGTAACTTGTTCAGAAGTAGGATCTAGGGTTCCTAGTAACATTCTCAGAAGTAAGATCCAAGTTTCCTCATAAGGATATTCAGAATTCAAATCCCAAATTTCACATAATGTTGCTAGAAAAACTTCATCTCTTTCCAAATTTTCTTTAACAGATTTTATCATCAAAATTTGCATGATTTTTGTGAACATTAAGATCAAATTAGAAACATCTTATTTTGTTTTGAATTTTTGAGACTCTTTCTTAATATTTGACTCTTTATTCTTCTAAAAAATCTTCTTTAAGAAAATCATTAGCAACCAAAAACATCAACATTATGTAACTAAAAAACATTCTTCAACAAAAATATTAGTTATCAACAAATACAAAACTTTGACAAAACAAAACACCATAATCGTCCTTCAATCTCCCATTTGTATTTTTTGGAAACCCTTGTTAACAAGTTTTGACCTCTTAAACTTTTTCACATCTCATGTTCTTGACCTTTACCCAAATATACACTTTCTTAACAAAGAGTTTCCAAAGACCACACTACGTGATACAATAATATTTTTGAAGGATTTGCATCCCTCAGTGATAATCAAATTTTGCGGCCATGTAGGGATAAAATTAACCTTACTCAAACCCCCCCCCTCAACTTTTGTCTTTTTATTTCTCAAATTTTTTCCTCTCTCATTTTTATTTCTCTATCCCCCATTATATGATAACCACAACTTCATATTCGTAAAATAAATCCAAGTAAACACAACTTTCAATGTAAAAAGTTGTTACTTACTCTCACCCTTAGTCAACATAATCCAAAGCATGGTGGGGGAAAATTTATTATGGGTTTAATGAAGTCATGGGAGGAGGATAAATAGGGAGTTGCAGCCTTAGTTCAATAAACCATTCAATTTACTTAGATTTTGAAAAAATATCAGCAATCTTATACTCTGTTGAAATATATTCCATCAAGACTTCAGTAGCAGCAGATTTCACTTTTAAAAATTGATACTTTATATAAATGTGTTTTGATCATGAATGTTGAACCCGATTATTAGAATGATCAATGGAACTTTGATTATCACAGAGTATCTTCAATGGTTTGGAAACATTCAATTTCAAATCTTCCAGCTGAACATTCATCCAAATCATTTTTGTACAAGCCCGAGTAGCTGCAACATATTTGGATTTTGTTATTATAAAAGTTTCTAAACTTGGTTTCATAATGTTCAAAATCACATAGAATTACCTAAGAAAAATGTTCCTTTTAATGATGATATTCTATCATTAAAATACCCATCCCAGTCTGCATTAGTATAACAATGAAACTTCTTTTCATTGTCTCTCTTGTATAGAAACCCATGTGAAGTTGTTCCTTTAACATATCTCAGAACCCTATTAGCTGCCAAAATGTGTGATTATTTTGGATTAATTTTATACTAGGAACAATGAGTCTCCACATAAGAAATATCAAGCCCTGAATCTGTAAGATAATGATAACTTCATATCAACTTTTTATAGTCATTCTGATTCACACTTTTCCCTAATTCATCTTTGTTCAAATTTGTGGTCACTGAGATAGGAGTTGAAACTTCCTTTGATTCTTCTATCCCAATATTCTTTAACAATTCCTTGGAATACTTTTATTGGGATAATAAAATATAGTTTTCTTGTTATTGAACTTTTAATACAATGATGAAAGTTAATTCTCCCAACATTGAAATTTTAAAAATTTTCTTCATCTCTTCATCAAACTCTTCAGATAACTTTTATTAATCTCTAGAAAAAATTATATCATCCTTATAAATGAATAAATTAATGTTCTGAAGTCAACATCATTAACATACATGTTTCTATCAACCTTTCCTTTAGAAAAGATCATCATTCTCAAGGAAGTGTCCAGCTTCGAATACATTTCTCGTGGGGTTCATTTCCTCACATACAAGGATTTATTAAATTTGAAAACTTTGTTTTCATCCTTGTCAAGTAAAAACCCACATGTTTGTTCAATGTAATATTATTCCCCAATCTCACCATTTAATAAAGCTGACTTTTCATCCATCTAATAAGCCATGTAATTAAGATGAGCAGCCACTACAAGAAACATTGGAATAGTTTCCATCATTGGAACATGGTTAAAGGTTTTATCAAAATCCACACCTTCCACCTGTGCATATCCTTTACACACAAGACTTGATTTTTTTCTTGTATCTTATCTATAATGATTCAATTTAATTTTTTGAACCCACTTGGTTCGGATAGAATTTCTATTTGTTGGTCTTGGAACAAGTTCCCATGTTTCATTCTTTGCAGTCTGATCTAGCTCTTCATTCATAGCATCCACCCTTTCTTTATGTTGAATAGATTCTGAAACTGATTCTAGTTTAACTTCAGATATATGGGAAGTCTGATTTTCTAATCTCAACTTCCTTCTTCTATGAACTAGAGCCTTCTGATTCCCAATAATATTTTCAGATTAAACATGTTTTTGTAAGGTAGTAAAACTCCCATTTCTTTCTCCAGCATCACTTTCTTCCCAATGTGACTCATCTGAGTCACTTTCACGTTTGTGGGGATTCTCTGATTTATCTTCCTCGGTATTCTTAATAGATTTTGGTAAGGAACTTGGATTTTCAATTACCTTCACATTATATGAGTCCTCCAACTAATGTAAACATTTGTTCAATCATTTGTAACTTCATTGATTTGGTGAATTACCTATAAATATTCTTTCATCAGAATTCTCATCAAACATTCCAAAGTTTGGATTTTTGATTTTGATCAAGCATAGACTTCCAACAACATTGAATTATTTCAACTAAGGTTTTTTGTTATACCACATCTCATAAAGAGTCATGTTGGTTTTCAGTCTCAACAAGCATCTATTTTGAACATGAACAGTAGTTCCAATTACTTCTCTCCGAAAGAATTTTGAATGTTTGTATTCTGATAACATACTTCTTCCCATTTCCACCAAGCTCCTATTATTCCTTTCTAATACTCCATTTTGTTTCAAAGTATGAGGATCACTATACTGAAGTTTGATACCATGCTTCATTAGATAATTTTCAAAATAATTTCTTGTGAATTTGGTACTATTGTATGTTCTCAGCTTCATTATTGAAGCCCCCAATTCATTCTAAACATCTTTTCTGAAGAATTTAGATATTTAAATAGCCTTTGACTTAAGATTCATGAACATGATATTTTTCATCACAGTGAAAACATCAATAAATGTGATAATGTATAGATCTACTTTTGTTTTTTGATGTCTCATAGTCCCACACAAATGATAATGAATAAGATCAAGTGGGTTTTTAGATTGAATCTCAAATCTATTATGACCCTTGTTAGTAATTTTTCCGCTCTGGAAAGTAATAATAACATCGTCATCTCTTCTTTTCAGTTATTGAAATTTTTGAATGACATCAAATTTAGAAATCTTTTTCATTTTCTTCTGCCCATGGTGGCCAAGTCTCTGGTACCACAACTTATTTTCATCTTTATCACTCAAGTAACACGAGTTGTTGAATTTTCTAATTTGAAAGAGATTCCAATTATTTCTTTCTCCTTTTGTAATGACTTTTCCATCTATCATACTTTTGAAGGTACAAGAATCCTTTCTAAAGATTATTTCTTTTCAATCGTCACAAAGTTGACATAGGCTAAGTAAGTTATGTTTTAATATTTTTATATCACCTTTCATATGTGAAGAACAAACACTATCAAGGATCCATGGTTTGTTCCTTCTACTTTATTTAAAGTCTGTCTTAACAACAAAATATCTTTCGTCTTCCTTCTTATTTTTAGTATTCTTTCATTTTGTATCATAAGAAACTTGTTCTCGAAGAAATGTCATACATATTTTGGCATGATGACCGGACTGATCACATCATCCATAAATTTCTTTTGTAAATTCAAATTTATTCCTTGTTTGAATGTTTCTAACATCTTAAGAATTCACCTTTTCAACTTTCTGTGAGTTGGGAATGTTACTCATTCTTCTTTCAATAATTATTCCACTTTTCTCATACATTCTTCCGGATAAAGATAAGTTATGCCTAAAATTATAAGCTCTTTAACCATAGATTTCATAACACCAGAAATAGCCTTCAAATCATGGATTTCTATTCAAGAAGGATCTTTCTCTATGGAAACTTTTTTGAGGTTGAAAACTTATTTTATCTCTTGAAAGCTCAGGATATAGGTCATCTCTTCTTTTGAGTGAGTTTTCTAATTTTGTTGCATTGATAGGTTTCTCACATTATTTCCCCACCCAGGCTTTTCTAATACTTTTTCCATAACCTGAAATGTTAGAAGAATTAGATAAATCATTATTATAGATAATAGAATATTTCACTCAATTCTCATGGTAATCATTCTCAACAATCTTGGAAGTCTTAGATTTTACTTTAGTGGATTCGTTGAAGTTTTAATTCAACTTCATTAGGAAATTTTCAGACTCAACAACTTTTTATTGCTACTTTTTTACATCTTCTTCTTTATTTTTCAGCTTTATACCATGATCTCCAATCATCTTTCCCGGTTCTGCAATTCGATGTTTGTAACATAAATTTTTTTTGAATGTATTTGTCTTCCTTATTTGTGACATATTTAATCACATCATGAACTTATTCATGATTTTTCTTCTACACACAAATTTCATTCTTGAGATATTTTTTTGGCTCAAGACATGCAAGAAATTCGGATCTTAGCTGATATTCTCTGTAAGATTCTTCACCACCTTCTTTACTCTTTGAGGAAACATTTTTTTTCTCAACTTTTTCAATGAAGGTTCTGAATATTTCTTTTTATTCATCTTTTGAGGAATCATTTCATGATTATTCCAATTCAAACTTTTTTCCCAACAACTTATTTTCTTTCTAGAAAACTTCTTCTTTAAATTTTTAGAATACTTCTCTTCCTTTTCATTCTAGTTATACTTCTTCCATAGAGGATTCTCATGAGAAAAACATTTATATTCTAAAACTTTATTCTTTAGGAAATTAATAAAAAATTGTCTGATTCCACCACACTCAAAACAATTGAGAATAAATTTCCCTCCATAGCATCCTCTTCCTCTTTGATAGTTCTTGAATATGAGAGACAATATTTTTCATTCAACTCTTCATCTTCCTTATCATCAGACTCACAAGGATCCCCTTTATCATCATGTTGGATTTTCATCTTTCTCATAGATTTAAAAAATATTTTATCTTTAATAATCTTCATAAATATTGGAGATTTACTCATTTCATAATAAAAAATCTTGTTATGTAGTTCATTAAGAGACAAATCACCCTTATATTCTATAGATAAAATTTTAGAATCAAACTTGTTTGGATCGTTTCTCATAAGTTTCTTCACAATTTTTGTGTCTTACAATATATATCCAACCCCCCGAATGTTGCAAAAAAAATCATTCACTCTGTTTAAGTATTACTCAATTGTTTAATACATCTCTCATTCTGATGTCTTTATACTTACTACGCTAGATCTGTAGCTTTGATTCCTTATCATTATTATTCCCTTAAAAAACACTCTCATGATTATCCCACGCACTTTTGAAAGATTTAAGACCAATATAATTTTGATAAAAATTATTGGATAAGTACACAAGGATTATATTTCTTACCTTTCCATAAACATCTATGTTCCTTTTATCAGTAGCTGTCATTGGGGAATCCTTCTAAATAGGGGAAAACCAATAGTGGCAGTATCAACAACTTCCAAGCCAAGAGATAAGAGATAATGAATCATCCTATTTTTGCAACCATAATAATTCTTCCCATCAAATAGATGAACTCCTCTACTATGTACAGAATTGATATTTTCCATGATAAGGATTAAACAAGTAAACCTTGCTCTGATACAACTTAATGTTATAGGGATTGAATAAAAACTGAGAAGGTTGGTTGAATCAGTTGTTTACCTTTTTATAAGTTTCAAAACATTAAGAAACATAAACCTCGAAACTTATTAATATTTATTTCCTTGTTATCTTTTAGCAAAAAACTCAATAATGCAAAAAGGTAAAGAAATAAAGGCACACAATATTTACAAGGTTCGGCCTCAATATGAGAATCTACGTTCTTTCCATAGCCACTGCCATTGGTCTATGGAAATAAACTATAATAGATAAGTGCATACAACTTGTGCCAAATCCTATTATACACCTTCTATCTCTTAATAGGAATGATTATACTAGCTCTCATCAGTTTACAATGTTGTAAAAAATGTTCCAAACACAAGAATAAGAACTTTTTTGAAGCTGCTCCAGAAATGCTCACTACGAATCTTTAGTCCGGTTTTCTTGAATATGATTTTCTGAAACCGGTCATCTCGTTAAGGTAATGATGGTTTCAATTTCCTTTGGCCAAAAAAACTCAAGATAACTTCTTCCTTATAATTATGATCTTTTTACCAACGTAGGATGATTCTGATTCTCTAATTCTCAAACACTTAAGAAAACATCTTCACTATGGTAGGGTTTTTCACTTTTAATTCTCCAGTGCTCTGTATTTTCCATATGTGAGAATGTTACCAATGATCGAATGATCTGGTCAAAAATTTATAGGAAACTAAGAAAACAATGGTGGGAATCTTGATAATCAACCCCGCTTATTCAAATCATAAAAACTATACAAATATCGTGCATTTAATAATTAATATTTGACTTCTTCAAACCTTGTGAAGTTTATCCAAGATTTACACAAAGTGGAAATTCAGGTTTCGCATCAATAAACCTTCATAGATTTCATAAGCAATATCTTTTCCTTAAAGAAGATATGTTTCTTAATATTACAGGTTCCAATTTTCTCAACATGTTGCTCAGAATTCTCATTCTGATTTTCTCAACATGTTGGTCATAATTTTCATTCTAGTTTTCTCAACATGCTGCTCAGGATTATCATAAGTTTTTGAATTCATGATTTGAACTTTTATTGATCTTCATTTGACTTATTTAACTATTGAATCTTCTTGACAAACCTTATCTGTAATAAAATTTTCTTTCTCTAAGATACTTTTCATTATTTAAGGAAGTTTGCTGCCAGTAACATGCTCTGAAGTTTGGTCAAGGTTTCCCAATAACATTATCAGATGTAGGATCCAGGTTTCCTAGTAACATGCTCAGAAGCATGATTTAGGTAAAATTCTCGTAAGTAGTATCCATGTAGCATGTTTAGAAGACGGATTAGGGTTTCCTAGTAACATTCTTAGCAGTAGCATCAGGATTGCCCAGTAACATGATTAGATGTAGGATCCAAGTAACATGCTCAGAAGTATGATCCGAGTAACATGTTCAAAAGTAGGATTCAAGTTTCCCAGTAACATTCTCAGAAGTAGGATCCATGTTTCCATGTTACATGCTCATAAGTACGATTCAGGAAACATGCTTAGAATTTGGATCTGAGTAACATGTTCCGAAGTAGGATCTTGGTTTCCTAGTATCATTCTCAGAAGTAAGTTCCGGTTTTCCTCCTATGGTTTCTCAAAATTTAGGTTCTGAATATATCATAATGTTTTCAAAAAATGATCAACCCTTTCCATCATTTATTCAATTGCATTTATCATGAAATGTTTCTCGATTTTTGAGAACTTTAAGATCAGAAAAGCATCATCTTAATTTTTATTAAAATGTTTGAGACACTTTCTTAACCTCTGACTTCTTATTCTTCAATAATATCCCTTCTAAGAAAATATTCTGCAACCATCAACTTCAACATTCTATAACTAAAAAACATTATTCAGTAAAAATATTAGTTTTCAAAAAGTAAAAAACATTGTTAAAAAATAATACCACAAAGGTTATTCATTATTTATATTGATTCATAACTAAAAAGTATTAGGTCCATCCTCATGAAAAATGACAATGTGATTTCTTATGAATCTCAATAGTTAACTCATCATGAGAAAATTTATTCTATGTCTGAATTAGGGAAAACAACATTTTTTCCCAAAAAAATTTGGGGCACCATCTTTGTGGGTATAAATGTGATATATACATAGTCCACCAAAGTTTGAATTATATTTTCACACAAAAGGAATTGTACATGAGACAATGGATATGGTTGGAACTCATCAAAAACTATAACAAATAAATTCATTTTTACCCTTGAATAGAACACAATGTCACCAATTTGTTATGTAGAAAAGAACCTATTGTGTTGTAAATGATGAGGATTTATGGAGATAATTGATTAATGACCTAGAAAAATTGTTCATGGAAATCATAAGGGAATGAATTCATCAATACTATCCCAAATTATTTCTCGACCATCGTTACCAGAGAAGATCAGGAAATCTCAATGAGAAGATCCTTTATTAGAAGATTAGAATAATTTTGTGAAGAATGGGAATTTTCCAGAGTAAAATAAAGATGAAGATAGTGTATTTAGTTTTTTTTCAAGCCTATCTGTCCCATTCTCCTCAGAGATAATGAAAGAGATGATGGATGAAGCTCATAGATCTATATTTTGAAAACATCCTTGACACACTAAAATGTATAGGAACCTTTATGATCATTGTCATTGGGAAAATATGAAAAGGGATATTTCCAAATAAAATGAAAGGTTCTTGGTATCTTACAAATTTACAGTAGTGTGATGAATTCATAAAGGGGTATTACAAACACTTACCATAAAAATGGATGTGGAAAAATACCACTATGGACTTCCTCACTTGTCTCCCAAGTACATCCAATGGAAATAATGTGATATTAGTTATATTGTATAGACTTACCCTGACATCCCATTTCATTGGTACTTGGGAGGATTTTTCTCTTGAATGACATTCCAGGATATACATAATGGATGTAATGAGGTTGCATGGGGTGCCACATCCTATTGTATTAGATCACAATCCATGGTTCACATCTATTTTTTGGAGAAGTATTCAACTTTTTCTGAATAATAAATGGATTTTTATTATGGCTCATAACCCAAAACTGATGGAAAACGTGAAAGGAATATTCATAAACATTTTGATATTTTGAGAACATTCCTGATGGAATTTAAAGAGGGTTGGATCAATACATCCAATTAGTTGAGCTCTAGTACAACAATAGCTTCCACTCGAGTATTCAAATGACACCATATGAACGTATATATTGAATATAATGTTGAGACCATACATGTTGAGATGAATTTGGTGAGATAAAATTACTTTGGACTAATCTTGTGAAAGAGATGATAGAAAAGGTTCTTTCTATCTAAGAACATGTAAATGTTACTCAGATTTGGCATACGAGCTATGTTGAAAATCATTTAAGGTACCTGATGTTTGATGTTGGGGAAAATGTTTTCCATCGAATATCCCCAAGGAAGAGATTTAATTAATTTTAAAATAAGGGGAAGCTTATCCCTTGGTATATTAGCCCATTTGAAATCCTTTTACCATAGTATAATTGTCCTATCGGCTAAAATTTCCACAAAATATAGATCAAGATCAAAATGTATTCCATGCCTCTATCATGAGGAATTACATACCTGATCACTCATATTTATTGAATCATGATATAGTACAATATGAGGATTAGTTAGTGGAGATCATGGGTCCTAGAGACAAGGTTCTACACAACAATACTACCCACCTTTTCAATGTTATGTGGAGGATCCATAAATATGAATAAGTGATGTAACATCTTAGCTTTATACCAAGGTAAGAACCATTGATTTTGGGTTTTAGTGCCTGTTAATGGCCCTAATAGTGATACCTAAATGGTTAAAGGAGGTATTTTGTGAATCTGAGGCTCATTTAGAGAATGTATCCCTAAAATGTGAAGAGGAAGACTGGTCCACATGGTTAGGAAAAACCATGAATCCCGGCCCATATGGTTTCCGAAAACCATGCAGTAGCAGTTACTGGGAACCTGGGGGATGTATGATTAGTCTGTAACCATATGACCCAAGTTCAACCATCGTGAGACCACCTATAGGTTTTGGATAGAGTGGTTTCAGATGGTTTTTACATGGTTAGTGAAGCTATGTGCCTAATATTATGAGGTTCCCCTTTTAATAGTTAATGGTGAAATATTAGCTCACTATTTGGAAAACCCATGCCTCCAAATAGTTCAAAGTGTGTTTCTGGGTGAAGTTTCCAAAAAAAATATTTAATGATTTTAAACCCATCTCAATATTTTATTCTTCTTCTTCAGTAGGATTTTTCTCCCCTTGGTGCACGATCATCTCTTTCCACTCCTTCGCAGGGTTTGATCCACCTCTTTCACTTGGTGTTTGAATCCCTCAATGCCTGAAGTGTTGGATCGATGTCGGTAAGATCTTACATTCACAATATTATTTTAAAGGTTCATCGCCAATTAATTGTGATATTTTGGTATGACAGTTTTCCCAATTTTTGGGGCATTTGAAAAATACAACATTTTTTCCATTTTATATTGATTTGACCATCTATAATGGATGAGTGGGTCGCTACTACATCGATGTAGAAGATTTAATATCTTTACCAACAATTCATTTGTTAAATAACTCTATCTTTTGATTCTTATTGGAACCTTCTGAAGTTTCCTTATATTTCCATATTAAATTTATTAAAATAATTTCTATGTTTGTTGTGACCCCATCAGGTAAAGAAACCCATCATTGTGAGGTTAGAATTTTTATTATCCACCCATTTGGGTAGGAACATAATAACTGCAGAACTTAAAATTATTTCAATTGTAAATAACCACATGTGAGTTTTTCATTAGTTAAACAATTTAATTATTTGATTTGAATAGGAATAAATAGTTTTCCTTGAGCTTCATGCCCACAATAATAATTTAATTTCTTATACACAATGCTTCACATTGGAAATTCTTAATTGTTAAATCATTTTGGAAGGATGGCCATGTTTATTTCCTCTAGAAATTTTAATCCATTAATGACATATTATGTGAATTGTAACTTGATATTGTTTTATAATTTCATATTTTTTTACTTGGCCCATAAATGGGTGCTTTGAATTGAATGATATGATCGGTCAAGATTGTTAGATTATGCTATTCAAATTTCATTAATGACATCTGATTAGAAATTTGATATGACTTGTTCTTCGTTGAACTAAATGTGTTATCGATGTTCAGATTTAATTGTATAGTTGGGTCAAATGGAGGAATGTAATTTTATACATATTAAATTCCTTGAGATGTTACTTGGTTACTATGGCTCAACCATTACTAGATGGGAGAGAACATGGGTCCGGATTTAAGGATTCCATGGATGGACTCACTGTGCTTGATTATATCTAGATGCACCAAGAGAAATAAATTGGATTTCCAAGTATGAGATCTTCGGGTAGTTTTTTTATACTCATGAACAACACTAGTTACTTTGGGTAGAATGAAAGGATAGAATCTTTGGTAAGATGGATAATCCATGCTTTAGGGGATATACAGTCTCCTATATGAGACACTTGGTATATAATTAGAGTCACCATGTCTTGAGTGATACAAGGGACACCGTATGGATTGCATTGGATGGACTAAATGACATTTTTTATATTGGATATTCCTTTAGTGACCCTTGGGGAGCTATATAGATCACCCTTGATGGGATCAGAACTCTACATTTGGATTTGATGGGTTGATTAAATTCTTGCTTCATAAGTGATGCATCCTTTATTCTTATTATGGAATGCTTGAGTGGTAACATGGAAATGTGACTCTCAAGTTAAAGAAGAAGAATGGGCTCAACTTATATTATTTTCTTTGTTTGAAGTGTCCCATTTATAAATATTATGACTTGAACATGTACTTCGTTTCATGTATCCTAATTTGGCCAATGTTGGTGTTATTGGTTATGTGTCCATTTAGGAACCCAGACTGAGGTGGTTATTATTAATTATTTATTTTCTAGGTTTTACTATTGTGGAACATTGTCAGTTATTTATTTCATGAAATGTAATGACCTAAACAACACGGGTGCTGACCTAATAATAATTTATGTCACCCCATCCCAAGGCACCAAAGAAATTCCCATGATCATAGGTATGGATAAGGGGAAGTGTGATACTTTCGAGGATTGACTAATTTATAGCTTGAGGATTGATCATAGAGCAGAGGAGGAAGCCTACGATCAATGTGGTTATTGTATATGCTTTTTACTTTTTGTATATTTTTACTACATGTAGTATATTCTTGTATCCCCACATCCCAATACTCATATTTTTATTGACATTTGATATACCATCATCATCATTTTTTATCTTCTACTATTATTCAGCTTCATCTAGTTTCTTATTTTTGTTGTATGATTTATTTCAAAATTTACAATGTTGTATTTTTATATTTATGGTTCATATATTTATTATCTTTCTATTAATTATGTGAATAATATAATTTATGAGGGAATATTCTCCCTATAGACACACCCTATGACCTCTCTGCTAGTTCGTAGACTCTGGACATTGTGGAGGCATGTTTTAGGTCTTGTGGACCACTGTCTTAGGGAACAACTTAGTTGAACATAGGGCTGGATTATACAATGTTCATTCAAGGAGTTTTTTTCTTTTTATTATTATTTGAGTTTATAGAGGAGACTTAGATATTGGAATTTGGAATTTACCTTGTGCATGGATGCAGCTAACCCATATACAGGGGAAATGTAAATTTCTTAAAATTGGAAATTTCAATTACTGATTATAACATTGATGGCCGGTAAAACATCACCATTGGGTGACACACTTGTTTTATGACACTATTATGTTGATATTATTTAAATAATGATTTATATTTCTTTATCCCAATTTAATGATGTCACTAAATAGAATGAATCATAATATGCACCATAGGATTAATATTTCTTAAATTATGCCATGCCATATTTAGTTTTGGTGTGCATTTCCAATTTTTCATGTGATTTATATTGTGACGTGTTTTTTTGAGACCTATAGTTCATCTTTGTTATATATAATCATAGAAATATTTCAATCTTTATTGCCAGATTTTTTTATAATTTGGATTAATTAGATTCCTAATTTCGATTTATAAGGTGTATGATACATTATAAATTAAAATGGTGATCCACCTAATTCAACTATTTAAAGGGGAATTAAATCGTTAACTAAATTAAAATAATACCACCTTTAAAATATAATGGTTTTTATATAAGAAATGTGGGATCTTGACCCTGACGCGACCTCAGTTGTGGGAAGTATTCCATGTCTCCTATGATCTTTTGAGACCTTTTCTTTCTCATAAATGCTTTGATATAGGAGAAGGTTGTTGGTTCTATTTTGTTTCAGGGAGGAATTGTACCTACCATTATTTATTGCATTACAAATCTCGTTTTCCAATCTATTTTCATTCATGCATGAGGATTGTGATTTGAATTGTAGAGCTATGACACCACAACATGCTCATGGTTTATGCCAATAAAGTGGTAATGAGAATACTCTTGAGGTGGTGGTTCCTAAGCCACCCATGTTATGTCTAGTAGCGAATCATGGGGCCCCTACTCATGACTTTCCATCGGGGTACTGATTTTTAGTTTCATGAGAGTTTTCTTATGGTTCATGAAGTCTATTCGGGGTGCACCCTTGACAACCCCTGTTATGGAAGAGTTAAATTGAGACTTCCAGTAGAATAATCCTCCCACACTCTCAGTGGATGGAGAACCTAATGTTATATGATACATTATATAGTCCATGTTATCTATCATCTAAGATCATGAGATGCCTCTTGAGCAGAGGGTCAATATTCTACTAACATGTTATGTGAGTCCTCAATGAATTGGTGGGATGTCATATCTCAACCTGATCATTATCAAGGTATGGTTTGGGAAGATTTATTGACGAATTTACTTGACCACTTATTCCAACAATCTATTAGAGAAAATCATTCATAGGAGTTCATACATATTCTAAAGGGAACTATGACTATGATAGAGTATTCTACTCACTTCCCAAAGCAATAGAATTTTCCTTCATTTCATATCTTTAACGAGTTGAAATCCATGAGTCGTTTTGAGGATGGGATTGGTCACACCATTCTCCCATAGGTGAAAATATTTCAGTTGATTACCATTAATGAGATACTAATCCAATCCGTTATTACGAATTGAAACATTAGAGAAACTGGAAAGGTGATGCAGGGTGGTTTATTTTGGAGGAAGGTTGATAGTTCTTCTAGTAGTAAAAAGTTCTATTTAGAGGGTGACCATGGTGATGCTTTCTTCCTGGTGACATGCTCTGAAAGATTCATAGCATGTCACAAGTGTGGAAGTCCATGATGTAAGAATCCCCAGTGCCCGAGGAAACCAATAGAGTGCCGAGACTGTGGTAGGATGTACCTCTTTCAGTGCTTCTGTCATTATTTTACTCAATCCTCCAATGATTGGGGATCCATAACAGCCCCTAAATTAGGTACATGATCTATGAATCCATGAGAAGTTGGGATTTTCTCTTATATTAGATGATCAGGCTGAGTTGGTAGTGCATGTGGCCAAGGAATTCATGATTCAGAACATCAATGTAAGGAGAGTGGATCTGCTCAAGAAAGTCAGGTAACATCATAGGGACACTGTTTAGGCCATATTTATGTAGTGTAACATTTACCCATTTAATATTGTCTAAGTACATCCATGGTTACGTCCCTTATTCTAGTGAACTCTACTTTAGTTTCATCCCTTTTCGATATGGGTTCATCCCAATATTTCATATCTTCTATGTTTGTGGAAAGGATTAGTCATGAAATAGAGTAATTTTGTGGAATCATATCTCTAAAAACACTATTTGGGGTTAAATCGGATGTCAAACGCCAATTTATAGAGTGGAAAGCTTGAAATTATTGGGTGATGTTTCTTCTAGAGTTCATTTATCCACAAGATGTCTGACTTTGACATCATTTTTAATATGAACTGTATTGTTCTATATCATGCCCAAGTGAATTTCTATCACTACTAAGTTTCTTCTACATCACTTGAGGGAAACACATATATCCACTTTGGTAGAAGGGATATCCATGAAAATCGAGATGAACCTAAGAAATGTGGTCTTGGTTGAGTGAAAAATCTATTGGAGATTCCCTTTATTAGTGACTAGGAAATATTGTATGTGGAGTTTACTCTTATAGTAGATCATTTTAGGGATTTCTTCCCTAAAAATTTCTCTATCATAACCTATGAGGGAGAGGTTCAGTTCAACATAGAGCTGCTTCTAGGTACAACACTAGTATATATTCTCCATATAGTATTGTACCCATAGATCTCTTGGAAGTCAATAAAAAACATTAAGGTCTAGGGATATGGGTTTTATTAGACCCTACAAATCCACCTGGGGTTGACTAGTGTTTTTTTTACAAGAAGATGAATTTTACCCACATATTGTGTATGGATTACCACCAATTGAACCATCTAATGGTATATAATTGGTATCCATGACCTCATATAGGTCTCCTTTTCAGCTAGTTCTTAGGAGGAATGTTTTTCTCCAAGATTGATTTGAGGTCAGGATACTGTTAGGTTTGTTTGAGGTAATCAGATATATGACATATAACATTTTGGAGCAGGTACAACCTGTATGGGTATCTGGTTACCCTGTTCAGTCTGACAAATAGGTCGAAAGAATTTTTAGATTTAACGAATTATGTTTTCCACCCCTATCTTGATTCCTTCATGGTTTAATTTTAGATGAAATTTTAGTGTTTTAATCCACCAGAAATGACAATGAAAATCATATTTAGATCATAATAAGTACATTGAGAGGGAAGCATATATTTTCAAGGCTCAATTTATGACACTTTTGGATCATAAAAGTCCACTTATTTGGTAATATAAAATACAAGGGAGGTGTGTTAGTCGACCCATAGAAGTGGAGATCCATGGTCTTATATCACTATCTTAAGAAAGTATTTGACATACGTCACTTAATAAGAGTGGATAGATATTTCAATTGATTGATCCATGAATTTTCTGACATAGAAGTTCTAATTATGACATTGATGAAGAATGATTTCCTTTTCATATGGTCTAAAGCTTGTGGGATATCTTTTCAAGTGTCAAAGTCCACACTAACCTCAGTGCTGTCACTGATTTTTTTAGATCTAAGAATAGTTATACAGTCTATTGTGAAGCTTCTGGGATAATGTTTGGTATAGTTTTAGTGGAAGGTGATCGAGTCTTGGAAAATGGGTCCCACTAACTGAGGCCAAACGATAATAATTACCCGATTCACACAATTGAGATAAAAGTTGTGGTTCATGAACTATGTTTTTGGAGGCACTACCTGTTTGGTGAGAGATTGTTTTTCTAGATGGATCATAAAAGTATCAAGTATGTCTCCAAGTGATGATACTTGAATCTGAAGTAGAGTAGTTGGGTTAAATACATTCATTAAATCTACTTTCTACTTTATTAAACACACAGAAAGGAGAGTTTCATATCTTTTGCCTTGATCCATAAGACTTATATGCAATCCATCCAGGAAACTAGTAGTGAGTGGCAGATGATGTATTTTTTTATGAGTTACATCGGGAGGTTTAGGAAGAAACTAGGAATTCGATTTTAGTAGATCTTATGCCTACCACTTCTCTTTTGGTAGAGGTTCATATGAGGTAGATGTATAATTATGAGGGCCTAGTATTTAGAGAGAATTCTATAGGGGAGAACCCACCTCCTGGTTGGGTTGTTGATGGTTGTGAAACTATACTCTTCTGTGGTTATGTATGGGTGACTTCAGACATACATGAAGATTTGATATGGGAATCACATACCAATGTGTGGTATTTGTATCCTAGTATCATGAAGATGTACCAAGATACACACCATTATTATTGTTGGTTAGTTATGATGTGGAATTTAGTAGGATTCATTACTCGATTCTTCACCTATCAGCATGTGAAGTCAGAGCACCAGCGACCTACATGAATTCTATAGCCTCTCTTTATTCTTGAGTGGCAATGGAACAATATCACTATGGATTTCATGATAGTTTTTCGAATATCTCTTCAAGGAAGTGATGTGGTATGGGTGTTTTTTAGGATGACCAATGTTTCACACTTTCTACCAATCCAAGAGACCTTCTCTGTTGATCATAAAGGTAGGATATACATCCGAGAAAAATTATGACTTCATACTATTCTAGGTTATATTGTTTCATACCAAGACAACCACATTACATCAAGGTTCTAGAAAGGGTTGAAAATGGAAATAGGTTCATAGATTCTCTTGAGTACTCTATATCATCCTCTGACTGATGGGCAGTTCAAGGAGACTATAAGGGTGTTGGAGGATATTTTACAAGTATGTATGCTTGATTTTAGAGGTTTGTGGTAAAATAATATTCCTTTGGAAGAGTTTTCATAAAACAATACTGTTTAAGAAATTATTTGGATTGATCCATATGAAAATATCTATGGTAGACTATACCATTTACCTTTATATTTGATAGAGTCAGGTGAGGTAGCTCTGATAGGTCCCTTTCTAGTGCAGGAGACGTCAGAGCAAGTCCAGGTGATTCATAAGTGTATGGTTATAGCTTAGTCCAAGAATAATTGTTATAAAAATCATCACCTTAGACATCTAGAGATCGAGGCAATAACTCAGATTTCTCTTGCATGTATTACAAATATTGGGTTAGAGACGAATCAAATGTGACAACAAGTTATCACCTAGATTAGTCAGGCATTTTGATATAGTGGAGAGAGTTGAGCCAATAGCCTATTAGTTGTGGTTGCCTCACACATATTATTCCAAAAATGATGTATTCCATGTTCCTCTACATTTAGTGTATCATCCAGACCCGTCTCTTTCATATGTCCATGAGGATATCAAGCTAGAAGCATATATATCATTCGAGGAAAATCCAATCCGTATAATTGATTATAGAAAAAAAGTTCTCCATGTTTGGTTAGTTTTTATATTTTGGGTTCTATGGTACAATGGGAATGTACAAAATAAGAATTTGGAGAGAGAGGATGATGTACATGCATAGTGGCCATAACTCTTCTCAGACGATGTTCTACCACCCTTGAAATAGAAACTCGGGGACACGTTGATTTAAGAAGTGCTGGTTGTAACCTCATGCCTTTTTCCAATGGTAAAGACTATTAATTTTCTATTATAATTCCTTTAAAAATTCTTAATAATGATTCTTAAATGGTTAAATGATGTATCAGGTGCGCGCAAGCATCGTTCGGATCGTGGATCCCTGAAATTGGAAGAGGTAGACTCGACCGAATTGTAAGGGAAAATGGTGCTGACCAGATCACATAGTTTCCCTAAACTGTATAGTAGTTGATAGTGTGAACTCGGGGGGACACACAGTTGGTAAGAGATTGTGTGACCCCATGCACAAGACCATGCGACCACCTATAGCTTTTAGATATAGATGTCTCTCATTCTTTGTACATGTTTAGTGAAACCATTAACTTAACTATGTGAGGTGCCCCTTATAACAGTGAATGGAACACTATTTGAATAATGTTTAGCCAATTTTTTTTGGCAAAAACATGAAAAACATGTTTTTAGTTGAAATATCTAAAATGACCATCTTTTATGATTTAAAACCCATCTCTTTATTTAATCTTCTTCTCTTGCAGGATTTCTCCTCCCCCTAGTGTATGAGCTCTTATTTCTCCTCCTTTCAAGGGTTTGATCCACCTCCATCATCTGGTGTCCTAATCCCTTTCCATTAGAAGAGTTGGATTCATCTCAGTGTGTTCTTACTTATAAACTCTTCTTTTTCAAGGGTCCTCTCATATCTATTGTCCTCTTTAGGTGTGATATATATTTCCCAATTTTTAGGGAATTCGGAAAATAATTTTTTTCCTTCCATTGTGGTCAAATAAAACCTCGATAATAGAGAGATGGAGAACTAGTACATCAATGTAGGTGGTATAGTCTATTTCCCTCTATTTTGATTCTTATTAAATAATTATATGTTGTTCAATGCATCTAAACCATCCATTGATGCCTCAAACATGCATACTAAATTAGTTCAAACTAGTTTATAGGTCTGTTGTTACCCTACCATGTGGTGAAACCCGTCATTAGGATGTTCTGCTTATTGTTGGCCACCTTGTTGTGTCTTACCATACTCAATGTCTTATTCCCTATTCCTTAAATGGATATTAACCATGTGTGTGTTTCTCCATAGATAAATGATTTAATTATTTGATTCGAATTGGAACAAATGTATAGCCTCGAGCTTTACAGATAAAAATTATAAATGAATTTCTTATACTTGATGCTTCACATTTTATATGATTAATTATTTATGTATTTTGGTTGGATTCCAATAGTTATAGCCTTATGACATAACTACCCATTTATGCCATGTCATGTGACTTGTACTAGGAGGTTTTTGTATGAGGCCATGTTTTTATTACTTTGGCCATTAATGGGATGTTTGAATTGAATGATATGATTGGTCAAGCTTTTTAGATTGTGATATTGTAGTTTCATTAATGAAGAGTGATTAGATATATGTTATGACTTGTTCATTTATATATAAATTATCTCATCAATGTTCATCTTTATTTATATAGTTTCATTAGTAGGGGACATATAATTATATTTGGATGCAATTCCTTGAGATGGGGCTTGGTTACTATTTATCACCTTTGACGGGCTTGGAGAGGACATGAGTTCCAATTTAAGGATTCCATGGATAGAATCATCATGCCTGGTTGGATCCTGACACACCAAGAGTGATACTTTGGCTTTGTAGGTATGAGCTCACTGGTCGGTTTTCTAATACTCATGAGTGACACCAGTTCCCTAGAGGAGAAACCGAATATAGAATCATGGGTAATATGGCTATTCCATTCTCAAGGTTCACCTGATTACTAATGTGAGATACTCGATATGGACTCAGAGTCGCCATGTCATGAGTGATATAAGGAAAGCCTTATGAGATTCCTTAGATTGGATCAATGTCATTGGTTATATTGAAGATTCTTGTAGTGACCCTTGGGATGATGTATAGATCACCTTGGATGGCCTCAGGACACCACCTTCAGATTTGGAGGATTGTTTCAATAATTTTTTCATATTTGCTCCATCCTTTATTATTATTTCCAAATGTTTAGTGACAACACAAAAATTTTACCTCCATACTATTGAAAAAATCATAGGTTCATCTTGTTTTATTTCCTTGTTCACAATAGCTCTTGTATATATATTATGACTTGAAAAATTATTTGTTTTTCTGCATTCGTCTTAGGTCTAAGTAGGTGGTATAGGCCGTGTTTCCTTTTAGGAGCCCGAACCAAGGTGGTTGTTATATATTGTTTATTATACTTCTTTTACTACAATAGAACACTGCCATTTATTTATTCCACAAAATAGAATGACCTAGAAACTGTAGGAACCAACCTACTAGTATTGTATCTAACACCATTCATGGGCCTCCATTGGAATCCAATAATATTTCATGACTGTATGTATGGATGAGGGGAAGTATCCTACCTCAAATTAATGATTGATTTAAAGCTTTAGGATGGAGAACATGGATGAGGACCGAACCTATGCTCCAGATACTAATTGTAGAAGTTTTTTACCTTTTTGTTGTTGTTTCTAGTATGTAGTATACGCTTGTATCCCCCATCCTCATAATAATATATTGTATATAAATTTGAAAAACCATCATCCTAATTTTTGTATCTACTATTGTAATTCAGCTTCCTCTAGTTATAATTTTTTATTGTATGATTCGTTTTCATATTTCTTCTACTATATATTTATATTTATGCTTCCACTATTTATTATCTATTTTTATCATTGTGAATAATCTTATCAATTAGGGAATATTATTTATACAGATGAACCCTAGGCCCTCATTGTTAGTCAGAAGCCTTTGGTGTTCAGGGATTTATGCTTTAGGGTTGTGGCCCAGTATATTGGGGCATAGTTCCGTGGAACATAGGGTGGGATGCTACTAGTGACTTGGGAACTAGAATAGGGAATGAGACAATAGTAACCTCACCATTTCTTAATAGGGAAAATGAGTTGAAAATTTTAGGATGAAATTTATTAATGGGAGATGAAAGTAACAACCCATACTTATTTAAATAATATTTATTTACTCAATAAATGCTTGTTGAATAATATATAATATTACACATGTAAAAAATATTGAGAAACGAACCATTTCTTTTCCCTTTAACTATAATAATTACATTAGTCAGCTATAAAACAAATTTAAATGAAAAAAATTACCACTAGAAAAAATAAAAAAAAAGAAAAACTAAAATGGGAAAATATTAATTGCTCCAATATGTTAGAATCATCACCCCCAAGACCCACACTATAGAAAAAAAAAATATTTGTCAACCAATAAAAATCTAATTAAAATGAAAAGATAACCTTAATAACAATTTCAATGAATTTGGAGTAATATAATGAAGTGGTATTTATATGGAATAAAGGGAAATGTGACCATTAGGATTATACCATTATATATCCATTATTCAATATGACCATTGTTCAATATGGTTGTTGGAAACTATAAACTTGGTTAATAATTTTACAAGTATAATCATTTTTTTAAGTAGTAATGAAAAAGGATAATTGATACAAAAGGAGAATCGATGGCCTTAAGTATTAGATTCAAGTCATTTGAAACCCATTTTACAGAAATTGGGAGGGAGGTATCATCATTGGGGTTTTCCATTAAAAAATACCATGCCTCAACGACATAATATTGAATGAAATAAAATTTGGTATAATTAAAAATTAGTGTAGATTACCACATGATCAGTGTTAGATGAGCCACCCCACAAAACTACCACCATCACACACCTTACACTCATGGTGTATTTGTGTTTAATAAGGTGTCACAAGTCCAGAACATTGTTCAAATTTCATTTCTATAATTAAAATGTTTATTCTGACAATTCCATTTTTAAAATATATTTTCTTAACAAAATATATGTTTATTTGAGATTAATTTGATAAATTGTTTTTTGGACGCAATTGAAACAGAATTGTACTTTTATAGAAAATATTAAAACTTTTATAATAAATTATATTATTTTGAACGGTTTTTATATAAAAATTTATTTTTTTTAAAAACTCTCACCAAAATATAATGAAAACATAATTTTATAATGTCCTATGAATTTTTTTATAAGTAATAGATACACGACTATGCCTTAAAAACCACTGTTTTTAAATAAATAAGGTTTTTTTATATTTAGAGGTTAATATTATCATATTTAGAATGTTTTTCTAGAAAATAAACATTATATTTGAAGTTAGAATGCCTAAATTTTGTTATGATGAATTTATGAGAATTCTCTAAAAGACTATATTTTTTGGTGAATAGTCAAAATATTTTTTTTGGTTTTTTGTATATTTCATGACATTATACTCATGTAATTAAGATTTTATAATTAATTAAACACAATCCATCACCTAAATATTTTATTTTATGAATTTTATGTATTTTAATTGATTTTAATCAATTTCCAAAAGCATAAGTGACTTTCCAAAGTCTAAAAGTAAACGTTTTTAAAAAAAAAATTACTTTGTTGAATCTTTACACTTCCGTGAAAATATAAGTATTAAAAATAGAGGTTTCCCCAAGGCCCATGGTTCCATCCTCTAGTTTTTGGAACTTTACTTCAAGGTATGGTAAATCTTCACTTCTCTTTTCCATTCAAGTTCTCTTTTAATGTGTCATGTTTTCTAATTTTAAAACTATGTTCTTGTTTCCACTTTATATTATCAAATTATTATAATAATATTTTATTTTACTCTCTGTTCTTTGAATGATGTGTTACATTTTCCTCTACATTGAGAGTATCATCCGGAACCATCTCATTCATTTGACCCTGAGGATATCGAGCTGGAATCAGATATATCCTTCGGGGAGAATCCAATCTGTATTGTTGATTATAGAAAAAATGTTCTCCACGGTAGGTCAGTTCCTCTATTATGGGTTCTATGGTATAATTGGCATGTACAATATAAGAATTTGGATATGGAGGATATTTGTACATGCATAGTGGACAGAACTCTCCTAAGACGATGTTCTACCACCCACGAAATGGCAACTAAGGGACATGTTTTTTTAAGGAGTGGTGGTTGTAACATCATGAAT
The DNA here is from genome assembly GCA_963277665.1 of Viscum album. Lineage (NCBI taxonomy): Eukaryota > Viridiplantae > Streptophyta > Magnoliopsida > Santalales > Viscaceae > Viscum > Viscum album. The sequence goes on from OY728133.1 coordinate 100,071,900, forward strand.
TTTTACAAAGGTAAAGTCTATTAATTTACAATTATTGTTCCAATAAAAATCCTTCATAATGATTACTAAATGGTTAAAAGATATATAAGGTGCTTTTAGGGCTCGTTCAGATCTTGGAGCCCCAAAATTGGAAGAGGTAGATTGGATCGAACAATTAGGGAAAACCGTGAGAACTAGATCACATGGTTTCCCTAAACCGTATAGTAGTAGATAATCGGAAATTTGGGGATATATAGTTAGTAAGAGATCATGTGACCCCATGAACATGACCGTGGGAACATATATAGCTTTTGGACAGAGATGTCTCTCATGCTTTGCACATTGTTATCCAAACCATGAACCTAACTATGCGAGGTTCCCCCTTATAGTAGTGAACAGAACACTATAGAAATAATGCTTAGCCAAATTTTCTGTCCAAACCATGAAAAACGTGTTTCTTGGTGAAATATCTAAAATAACCATCCTAAATGATTTAATGCCCATCTATTTCTATCATCTTCTTCTCTAGCGATATTTCTCCTAACCCTGGTGTTTGTGCTCCTATTACTCCCCCTTCATAGGGGTTGAACCCCCCAACTTCATTAGGTGTCCAAAATCCACACCATTAGAAGAGTCAGATTCATCTTATTATGTTATTCCTTTAACGATCTTCTATTTCAAGGGTTTACTCATATCTATTTTCCTCTTTTGGTGTGATAGATTTTTCCCTATTTACAGGGAATTTGAAAAATCCTTTGATTTCTTCTATTCTAGGTCAAATAAAACCACGATAACAGACAAGTAGAGAACTATTACACAAAGGAATGTGTTATAGTCTATTTACTTTCATCTGGTTTCTTTTTGAATAATGTGATGTTGTTCCAAGTATCAAAACCTTACAGTGATGCCTCAAACATGAATAATAAATAAATTAAAACTATTTTTCATGTCCGGTGTGACCCTACCATGTGGTGAAACCCATCATTTGGATGTTCTCATTATTGTTGTCCACCCTATTGTGTGTTACCATCCCTAATGTCATATTTCCTATTCATTAAATTGTTAATAACCATGTGTGAGTTGCTCCTTAGATAAATGATTTAATTATTTGATTTGATTTGGAAGTAATGGATGGCCATGTGATTCATGGACACACATTATTATGGAATTTCTTATCCTTGATGCTTCACTTTTCCCAGGCTTAATTGTTTATGTATTTTGGTTGGATTCCAATAGTTATTTCCTTAAGAAATAGCTACCCATTTATGCCATGTCATGTGAATTGTACCCTGATATTTTTGTATAAGGCCATGTGTTTTTTACATTGGCCATAAATGGGAGGTTTGAATTGAATGATATGATTGGTCAAGATTTTTAGATTGTGATATTGTAGTTTCCTTAATGAAGTGCGATTAGATATATGTTATGACTAGTTATTTTCTATATAAATTATGTCATATATGTTCATCATTAATTTTATAGTTTCATTAGTTGGTGGAATATAATTATATATGGATGCATTTTCTTGAGATGTGGCTTGGTTACTATTTATCATCTTCCATGGGTTTGGAGTGAACATGGGTCCCAATTTAAGGATTCCATGGACAGAATCATCATGCCCGGTTGGATCCAGATGCACCGAGAGCGATACTTTGGAATTCTAGGTACGAGCTCTCTAGATGGTTTTCTAATACTCTTGAGTGACATTGGTTCCCAATTAGAGAAACCAAAGATAGAATCATGGGTAATATGGCTATGTAATTCTCTAGGTACACCCGATTACTAATGTGATACACTCGTTAAGGACTCAAAGTCACTATGTCATGAGTGATAGAAGGGAAGCCTTATGGGTTGCCTTATATGGGATCAATGACATTGGTTATATTGAAGATTCATCTAGTGACTCTTGGGATGATATATAGATCACATAGGATGGCCTCATGACTCCACCTTCATATTTGAAGGATTTTTTCAATTCTTTATTCGTATGCACTCCATCGATTCTTATTATAATATTTTTAAATGTTTTAGTGATAACACAAAAATTTGACCTCCATACAAAAGTAAAATATTAGGATCATGTTGTTTTATTTTCCTTCTTCACAATTTACCTTGTATATATATTATGCCTTACAAAACTACTTCTTTTCAAACATTTGGCTTATGTCTAAGTAGGTGGTATCAGTCAATTGTCCATTTAGGAACCTGAACCAAGGTGGTTGTTATCTATTGTTTATTTTTCTTCATTACTACAATGGAACATTGTCTTTTATTTATTCCCTGAAATGGAATGACCTAGACACTATGGGAACAATCATACTATTATTGTATCTCACACCATTTGCGGGCCTCCCTTCGAATCCAATTTTTTTTATGAATGTATATATTGATAAGGGGAAGTATCCTACTTACCATTCATGAAACATTTAAAGATTTAGGATGGAGAATAGGGCTGAGGAACGAACCTTAGCTCAAGATGCTTTTTGTAGATATTATTTTCTTTTTTTATGTAATTCCCAATATGTTGTATATGCTTCTGTCCCCTAATCCACATAATAATATTTTGTATATAAATTTGACAAACCTGCTTCATCCTTTTGGTATCTACTATTTTTATATAGCTTCCTCTAGTAATCTATTTATGTTGTATCAATTATTACATATTTCTACTAATATATATTTATATTTATGCTTCCACTATTTATTATCTATTTTTTACCATTGTAAATAATCTTATCTATGAAGTAATATTATTTCTACAGATGAACCCCAGGCCCTCACTGCTAGTCTGAAGGCTCTAGTGTTTAGGGAGGTATGCTTTAGGTCTTGTGGCCCAGTATCTTAGTGAATAGTTCAGTGGAACATAGGGTGGGATGCTACAAGTGACGCGAGAATCATTGGAGGAAATGAGACCAAAGTAACCTCACTATTTCTCAATAGAGAAAAGAAGTTGAAAATTTTAGGATGAAATTTCTTAAAGGGGGACGAAATTAACAACCCATGATTTTTTAAATGATATTTATTTCCAAAATAAATGCGTCTTCCAAAATATATAATATCAATCATATAAAAAATAAATAGAAGTGGACAATATTTTATCACTTTATCTACAATCCTTACATTAGTTAGGTAGGAAACCAATTAAAATTCAAAACATTACAACTAGAAAATAAATACAAAAAATTGTAGCTTAAATTGGAAAATATAGATCACTCCAATATGTTAGAAACATCACCCCATGACCCATACTATAGAAATAAAACAAAATATTAGTCAACCAATAAAAATATTATTAATATGAAATGATAAACTTAATATAAATTTCAATGAATTTGGAGTAATATATTGAAGTAGTATTTATATTGAATAAAGGGAAATGTGACCATTTGGATTATTCCACTGTATAACCACTGGTCAATATTACCATTGGTCAATATGATTATTGCAAAAAATACACTTGGTTTATAATTTTACCAATATAATAATTTTAATATAAGTATTAATGACAAAGGATAATTGATACAGAAATAAGAATCAATGTCCTTAATGAGTAGATTCATGTCGTTTGAAGCCCATTTCTCAGAAATTGGGATGGAGATATCATCATTGGGGTTTTCCATTGACTAATAATAAGATAATATTCAACAATATAATCATGAATGAAATTACATATGGTATAAGTAAAAATTAGTGGGGATTACCACATGGTTGATGTTAGCTGAGCCACCCCACAAAACTACCACAGTCACACAGCTTACCCTCAGGGTATATCCAAATGTTATAAGGTGTCACATGTCCATACCATAGTTCACATTACTTATATTAAGTAAAATGTTTATCCTGACAATTCCATTTTTAAAATAGATTTTATTCATAAAATATGTGTTTATTTGAGAAGAATTTGATAATTTTTTATGGATGAAAATTAAACATAATTGTATTTTTTAGAAAATATATAAAATTTTAAAATAAATTAAAGTATTATGAATTTTTTTTTATTCTAATAAAATATTATATTAAAACACTCTCACAAAAATATAATGATAAAATAATTTCATAAAATCCTTATAATATTTTTATAAGTGTTAGAAACCTGACTATACCTTAAAAACTGCTATTTTAAATAAATAAAGTTTTTTATATTTAGAGGTTAAAATTATCCTATTTCAAAAGTTTTTATAAAAAATAAACATTCTATTTGAAATTAGAATGTTAAAATTTTGTTAGTATAAATTTATGAGAATTATGTAAAAGAAATTATTTTATGATGAATTGTAAAAATATTGTTTTTGGTTTTCTGTTTATTTTATGAAATCATACTCATGTAATTAAGATTTTATAATTAATTAAACACAATACATGACCTAAATATTGTAATCTATGAATATTATGTATTTTAATATATTTTAATCAATTTATAAAAGTAAAAGTGACTTTACAAAGTCTAAAAAGTAAAATTTTATTTTTAAGAACATTACTTTGAAGAATCCTTACTCTTCCATAAAAAAGTAGTATTAAAAATATCGGTTTCCCCAAGCCCCAAGGTTCCATCCTCATGTTTTAGGAAGTATTCTTCAATTCATGGGAAATCATTACTTCATCTTTTCCATTTAAGTTATATTTTAATGTTTCATGTTTTCTAATTAAAAAACTAAGTCCTTTTTTCCACATTATATAATACCATTAATATAATAAGATTATTTTATTAATGGGAGACCACTATAACTTGTTATTTAACACTATTCTAAACCCATGTTTTATACCTATCATGATGCTAAATTTAGTTATCAAAATTTTCTATTTTACATGAAAACGTATCTTTTCATTTTTATTTTTATATCCAAACATCTTTTCTTTTCAATGTGTATTGAAAAATAGTTAAACATGTCTTTTTGTTTCATGGATTTACATATTCAAACACACATTTCCTTTTATGGGTTAAAAATGAGGTAATGATCATGTCTTTACGTTATTTTGTATCACCATATTTTTTCTAAGAAACACATTCTTCAATGTCCACTGGATATTAATGAAAAGATATATTATGATCTATATGGGTCACAAGAAATTAATACATAATAATGGCTCTCACTTATAGTCTTGCAATTCATTAGGTAAAGAATATAATCTCCACAGATGGCATGTTTTATGATACCTTAGTGAATAACCTTGGTAAATTTTATTTATGAAACCTTGATGATAAATAATGTTCATATTATTATGAATGTATCATTTAAATATTGTACCCAATATTCCATGTTATGATTCATGTTCTTATTATTATGTTATTAATATTTTTCATACCTTATTATGTTTCCACATGGTCTTATTAATATGTCTCACGATAACATGGTTTTTGTCTCCCTTACATAATAAATTTATGGAATTCATGACCACTCATTTACACTGATTTATTTTCCCAGGTTATGATATGTAGTAAATATAACTTAGGATGGACCCATGAAGTGCCATTTCATGTGGATTAGAACCATATTTTTTTCATGTATTATGAACCTTACATCAATGAAACTAAAATTTAAAATACGGAATACTTGTACCGTGTAATTAATAGTTTTGTAATAAAATGGATGGATGCAATATGTAATTTCTGGAGTTATACCACTATGTACGTTCTAGTTGGTATGAAACCATATCGATCCCCTCTAAATTATAAAATAACTAAATATACTTTGGTTCTTGATTTATATCACCTCTATATTTGATGATGTATGAATCTAGTTTACCCCGGCAGGAATAACTAATCGATCACATCAAACATCTGATGGATTTATCAATGGTCATCATATAAAATATTTTCTCTCTATGTGGTCACAAACTACTTATTGGTTATTTAGATATGATTTTATATCTCCTATATGCAATTTGGCCAAACAATTATAGTCTTACTGGATTCTACCAAAACAAGGGTGAATGACAGGACATACTGTATAAAGACTCTATGAAATCCAAATGAATTGTTACCAGGTAACTATTATTTTATGAGAACTCTAAAAGAAAAAAATATTTCTTCAAATAAAATCTATATTCTTAGACACATTCTTTATTCATTTCATCTAAAATATTAATTGTGTGTTTAGATTGACCATCTATTTGAGGGTTGTGAGTAGTGATATGATGAACCTATTTTCCAAGGGCCTTCTTCCACCCTCACTAGAAGCATAAGGTAAATTGGGTGTGTCTATTTGATATGATACTCTAGAGTACTCCATTAAACCACACTATCATCCCAAAATATATATTTCCCAACACATTAACTGGAAGGATCTCTCGAATCAGTAAAAAATGGGACACTTTAGTCAATCTATGCCTAATTAACCACACCGCATCACTGTCTTGGGTTTTCCTTAGAAAACCTATCTGGAAATTTATTATCACATCATCCATCCTACAATTAAGAATAAGTAATTTTTGAAAGATACTATAGGATAGTTGGTGCTTGACCTACCCCTTTTAATAAGCAGAGCATCATGTAACGAAACCCAAAATACGTGTCTTTATCCAATAACACCAATACTTCTTATATATATCAAAATATATCATAGAAAATCCAAATTTAAATCCTATATCAAGGCTTAGATATACCTCATTAGTTCCTCTTGAATGCTCTTAGTGATGATGACATGACCTCCAACATGAATAACCTCATAAACATCAAGGGTCTAATCCGGTGAGGTAACCCCACTAAATATTCTATCTCTTATGAAAAAGAAATTATTAATTGATAGCCAATTATTTTTCAGAATACTCAAGAGTGAATAAGAAATAGATAATGATGTGAGATTCATTTATTATTGGTTCTCCTAAATTATCAATTTAATCATAATAGATCTTCATATTATCATCCACTCACTACTAGGATCCTACACTACCATACCTTGAGTCTTCCTGCTCGGTCCATCTGCTATAATGTTTCTATTTCTAGGGGTATATTATAACACAAACTAAAAACACTTTAGATACTTGATCCACATTTTCCACCAAAGGATCAGGTCCCACTGTGAGAAAATATACTTCATACTCCCATGGTCTATATATACAACAAATCTCTCACTAAAATGTTAATTCTGCCAACATCTTAATACATACACCACTACATCTAACTCATATCTTGAGACAGGAAATTCCACTCACGAGGACTCAGTTTTCTAGACCCATAAGACACTACTCATCCATCCTACATCAGGAATCCTCACAGTCCAACTTATGATGCATCACAATATAGCATGTATTCCTTTCCCAACATGGGAATGATCAAAATTGGCACTATTTTCATCCACCCTTTCATTTCATAAAATTAATTCTCATATGAATCACACAAAATGAACAAGACTACCTTTTTTGTTATGCCTATCATTAGCGATACCAAATGGAACATATCTTGAATAAAACTCCAGTAATATCAGTCCAAAACAAATAAACTAGGTGTCTTAAAATAGTTATTATAACACATCCAATAAGCCACTTATCTAACCTCATTGTGGTCTAAAAATACTATATAATCAGTTATACTGTGACCTATGAAGTGAATTTGGTTGATTAAAAGCTGAAACTCCATGAGTTTGGAATAAATATGATACTTTTTATGTGTGCTCAAAATGGTCTCTATATCCTATATGTTCTCCTCCATAAACTTAGAGAACATAACAATTTCACAAATAAAAAACAACCAAAAAGGATTCTAGATATTGGTCGATGAACTGATTTATTAGTTCTATAAATAATTTCATCTTGATTATGAAAGAAAACAATGTAACCATGTACTCATATAGACCATACCTACTCCTAAATTTCATGCATTTTATGTCTGGACGCCTCACCTTGAACTAGTGATAACTTAATCTAAATTTAATATAAGAGAAGACATAAACAATATTAATATAATTGAATAAATCACTGATACAAGGGAATGGATATCAGTTTGTGACCATCATGTGGTTTAAACTATGATAATATATACATAGTGTCAATCATCCATATTAATTGTTAGCTAGAAGGATCGAGGAACCCCATGTGTATGTACTCATATGTATGTATTCCGTCAAATCAAGTCCTCCAAGTGAGTATATAGGTCTGAGATCTCTGTAATATCAATCCGATATGTTTGAGTAGATATTTTATACACACCAAAAATAAATATAATGATGAACTCAACCTCACACTTAGTTGGAATCCTTGAGAAATCATAAAAGAAACATCCCAGAACTAATCACTTACTAGAGAAAAAACACCTAAATATTTATATCCCTATCATCAAATACATGAATATTAATTGGAATGTAACTCCTCTCAATTATATATGGTTAGGTCTTCCATTCACTACTTTCAAATACCACTCTTTAGAAGGCATGTAACATCCACCTTTAAGTGATGTAAAATACACACATTGAAAATAAAATTCAATATGGTATTTATATAACACAAACCAATCCATCCCTAGGATCAAGTTAAATTTTAAAATTTATAGTGTAATGTGATCCTAGACAAATCCATAACCACCAATCATATGGTAAGATTATTAACAATAACAAATAATATTTTATGACACCGCAACAGGAATGTTAGGCAAAAATACTATATAAAAATACTCAATGGATAAGACTAATCCATCTATTAAGTATGTAGAGATAAAAGAGTGTGATTATTTGATGTCAAAATAGAACATTATAGAGTAAACGATACCTAAATAATCCTTTTAATGGTATATAATTGAATATTCAGATATGTAGGGGTAGATAGAATGTAATAAATTTGGATTGTGCTTCAACCCTAAGATTCTATCCATATCCCCTCTAAAGCTAATCTATTATTGTGTTATTATCCCTAACATTTGGCATTACATGCAACACTATGAACTAAATGATTGATAAAAATATAGATACCCACTTGAAATGGTATATATTATCCAACTATAGAACCCTACGCCTTCCTGGATCATTTTTCATTGAGTTACTGTTAAGCACTCCTTCAGAATGAAAACATGTGTCCCATGATCTTATATGAATGAAACTCCATTAAAGTATGATTACACTAAGGATGTGTGCATACAGGGCTACCTCAATAATGGAATTTCACTGAACCACCAACCAAAGTAGGATGATATGATCATAAACCCTAGTAACTCTATACCACACCACTCTAGTGTGTACAATACATGGGATCTTTCATACAACCCGAGGACCCACTATCGATCCTCCCAACAGAATCCACTATACCTGAGCCTCTACCTTCACAAAATATTCTCTTAGTAATAATCAATTTGGTTCAAAAATTATGAAAATGATGGAATATGGAACATTTCAACCAAAAATAAAATCACTTACCACTAACCATCATAAAAAAAATCTATCTTTGACCACCAGATTCCCTACCATCCAAGTAGCAATTCACAAAATATCTATGGATAAATCCTCATAATGCTTCACCAAAATACATCCCTATATGAGGTGAATAGACTACATAGTCATATCCTCTCTTAGAATCAATAGTAATAAATTAATGAGAAATTTTTTAGTAATTATTTTTGGAAAAACTTGTTTTCTATTATTCATAGACCAAAATATCCTACTAGTTCTTCGTCAATCCTTACAATATATAGCTGACCAGATTCATCATTATTTTTTAAGGTGAATAAAAATGGTTAGATATAATCTAAATAGAATTTATCCATAATAGTGGCTACCCAAGGACATCTCTATCCAATAAAAAATAAAGTATTATGCATCTAAAACACCCAATTTAGATCAAACTTCATAGGCATATCTTGAGGACACACTCTCTCAAATTAAAATAAAACAAAAAACTAGATATCACTATGTTGAACATCTATCACCAGTCCCAGTTTCATAAGGGGATATAGTCCCACCATCAGTGGGGTGTGGTCCTTACCAACCTCCAATCTCTCTAATGGATTCCATTATAGAGGCTTCCCACTAAAATAACACCCACATAACTTATTATACCCTAGTATTAAAATCCTCAATACCATTTTTAGGTAAATAAATAAAAGTCATAACATCCCACTATCCTCTAAACCATAGACCCCTAAATCATGTAACCCAACCACTCTCTATTTTCCCCATATACCAATTGGGAGGGTCATCATCATTTAAACATGGTATCCATATAATAAAATATTTATTTATTCTATTTATTTATTTTATTGAGGTCATAGTATAAAGGTTCAGTTAAATACAATTCCATTTATAACTTTTATTGGAAAACACTTTATATGTTGTTCGTGGGATTTCATTTAATCAATTCCAGTCATTAACATGTTATTCATATTCTATTAGCTATAATTATTTATCATAAGGAAAAGATTGATATAATTACACTATCAATTTATATGGGAAAACCATTTGGATTTTGAAATCTATACAATGATTAGGATTTAATTCACCATAAGTTCAAGATTCAGTTAATCAAAGAGAGATAAAGGTAGTGTTACTTCAATACACAACAGGTTGATTGAAATAATTTATGATAGATGTGTTTATCCAATGGAACTTGTAAACTCAATGAAATTTTATGTCTGAAATTTAGTGAAGTGCTTGATCTATCTAAAGTATATAGTATTTATGAATATTTCTATAGGAGGCCAGTGATTATTGTTTTTAATAGATAGAGTATCAAGAAAGTAAGAGGTTGGTGAAACCAGTTGACTATCTAGACCCACCTATGAATATGGGGTGGGACCACCTTCTGAGGTGTAATGTGATTACATAATAAGAGTAATCCAAGTGGTTGACAAGTCATAAGTGGTAATATATGTACGTCTAAATAAATATTGTTTTCAACATTATCTTATGGAAGTTGGATGAAAATATAAAACATGTAACACTAGAGTGATCATTACTTGGATGTTTTCATTAAATTTATTCTAATATATTTTCTTGTTAAAAGAATTTGTTCATGGTGATTTTGGGTGAAATCAAAATATTCCTAGATTCAAGAACATTTAGTTAGGGAGGTGTGACATACCACTATACATTAAGTCTGAAGGGAGATGAAATTAATATGGATTTAAGAATCCAATTTTCAATGTTTTAAATATGATAAAATCATATTTCACACCTATCCTTTCCAATTATGTATTATCAAAATAATGTTCATGGAAAGGGTTTACAACCAACATACTTTGGTGTATAAATTTTAGCTTTCTTAATTATTTTATTTGATTTAGTAGGAGCTACTACATTGATATAATATTAGATAAATATTGAAAGATAAAGGTTGGTAAAGTTTATGGATAATAATATGCGTTCTGGTGGCAGAAAATGGAAGATTATCTTTTATAAAAGGTCCTGAATGGGTTTTACCCATAATTATGTTGGGGGAAAATAAAGACACATGAAAGGTAATTGTAGGATTATAAATAACTCAAAACAGTGAATATTTCCTTATAAATGAATGTTTCCTTAAACATCTATGAAAATAAAACAATAGTAGAACCACTGGTTTTCTTGATAGAGATGAAAGAGAAAAAAAATATTTAAATAAACCATTTAGGAATCACAGGTTGTTATATATTAGATTGAAGGAATAGATACCACCAGTAGAATATGTCATCTATCCAATGTTGAGAAATTTTTATTAAAAGGAAATGGGAGGCATAGGACAAAAACAAGTTACGTAGGTCTACAGTAATGAATACTCATGGCATAGACCCTGATAACATTAATTAATTTATTGATTAGGTATCCGATATAATTTAAGATGATACATGGGTTTTCAAAATTATTCTAAGTATCCCAGATGTCTACGACCTTGCTTCCCTCCCTCCATGTCTGAGTGATATTAGTGAAACTTGTAATAAAATCCCCAAAATTTGTTAATGATATATGTGATATACGAATGGATAGATCACACATTGGATGGATTTGAGTATGATTGAAGCATGAGATTCCTCCTGATTTAGAGTAATACAATTATAATGTAATAATTCTACCCCTTTTAGCATGGTAGACACCTAATCCATGATATAATCACCTTGGTTATACCAAAAACTAAATGCAAACACATTTGAGCCATTATGACCACAGAATTCCCCATATCCCAACACACAACCATGTATACTTGATAAAATAACTTAATATTTGAGGATTTGAGAAAATATATCTCAATAATGATCCCCAATAGATGGAATTATAAGATCATATCCATAATTCTTTATGTGATAATGGTATAGGACAGTGACCCAACTAGAATATGAGTCATAATAAGGAAAAATAACTTATAGGGAATAGTATATGTAAATATCTCAGTCATAGAATAACTTTTTAGTACAATGGTATGATGGGGAATCTCAAAAAAGATTGTAAAACCATAAATAGATCTATGAAATTCTAGGCTATTAATGTCCCAGTCCTATAAACATTATAGAATATAATAGTGTTACTCTATCAGGTGTCCATATTCTAGTGGAATCATGTGTTATCAATTCTGGTTCATCATTCCACTCAATATTAGATTGAGAGTTCATGAAGAATTACGATCCCAATGATTCATCAAGGTATGATTATAGGATGATGAGGCTCTTAATATTGTTTTATAGTGTGATGTAAATTTATAGATTTAAAATGGTAATATTATTAAGTTGTTGTAAGTGAGTCACATCCCATATTTATAAAAAAGTATTATTCATGTGGAAAAAATGCGTGAAGAAGTTTATATGATGATCTTTTATAATGGTGTATGGTAAATTCCAAGAGGATAGATGGTTATGTAAGCGAATGTATGGAAATGAAATTATCTATTTTTCTATGTTTAAATGTAATTTCAATTTCTAAAAATACAACTTCTATATGCCTAGAGTTATAAAGAAATAACCACTGTATTCTTTGTGAGAAGAATATGAAGAATCTAATAGATAAGGGTATAATATATCTCAATCATACTAATATTATAACATGTATGAGTTGTATACGTGGGAAAAAAATGAAAATTTTATTAAATTTGAATGAATGGAACCCTTATAATTGGAATCCTAAAATTTTCATTTATATGTAAAGGGACAACCAAAGTACAATATCATAGAGGCTCCGATGTTTATTAATGATGAAAAAAGAATATTTTTGGTATATTTATTAAAACTAATGTCTAAATTGTATTGTACTTTCCCTTGATGGAGAGAATTTTTTTTTGTATAAGACTAGAATAAGGATTAAATTATTTATATTGGATAATATTTGTAAATAAATAATAAGATATATGAAGAAATACTGCATGAATAATGAAATTAGTCATGAGAAAACTATTCTTGGTACACCATAACTAAATGTTGTGGCTAATCAGTTGAAGAGAATGTTGAATAAAAAGACAAAAAATATGTGGTTGTATTTTATGTATTCCTAATGATATTTTTCTGGAAACACAAAATTTCGATTTAAACTTTTTTAATAAAATTAAATTTTACCTTGTGTGGTAAGACATCCTTGAGTAGTTATGTTTCTATAAACCAATAGAATTTCATCATCTAATGTCTTCAAAATTACATAATACATTAAAAACTATGTTAAGAAGAGGGTTAAGATCAAGTAAAAGTCCCAGATTTTATTATTTATTGTACATGTAAATTAGAAAATAATTTATTGACATTGGAAGTATAATCATATTATAATCAACAATGATCATAATGTTCTCTTTAATGATAGGCTGTTATAAAAAAGACAAGAATTTGGAAGAGGAAGAAGCCGAGTTTATGGAATCTACATGTCGAGCTCAATTTGATCTGGATGGGAGCACAAGAAGTTAATTAGTTATAATAATTTTAAATGTGGGAATAAATAATATGGGTCATAGGATAATCATAGATATAGATTATTTATTAAGGGATAGAAAATTGTGGATCCGATATTTGGATATTCAAAATTTGAGGATTCGGGCACTAGAAGATGTAAGACCAAAATTAGAATAATCATAAATTGAATTAATATGGTATTTCAAAGTTAGAAAACTAGTAGAAGGATATGGTTATGAATTTCATTATACACTACTAATTAATGGAGGAGTACCTGAAATTTTGGGGGGAGTAACTTCACTCAACGATTACTATAAGTGGAAGTTATCTATGGAAGAAGAGTTGGGTTACTTTTAATCTAATGAAAATCTTGAGATAATATAATTTCAACATGGAACGAAAGTGTTTGAAGATAATTTTTTTTGAATTAAAGGAATAATTTAATTGACCCAGGAGGTATAAATCTTGGCAAGGGAGTAACGATTTTCAACAGATAGAAGACACAAACTTCTATAAGATACTTTCACCTAAAGTAAAACATAATACCTGGGCATGGTTATAATTGGTCACCACTGATGATTTTTTTAGAAAAAATGGATGTCAATACCATGTTCTTTCATATTGCTTTACATTAATACATTTATATGAGAAAAAAACTATCTTTGAGGTTGATATAAAGAGGGAATTGGTGTGTAAGCTTAAATGAGGTCTCTATGTCTCGATTTATCTGAAAATTAATTTTATTCATGGTTTAAAGTGGTTTAATATGAATAAACATAGATAAATATTTATATTATATGTTATGGAAGGATGAGTTGTTTACCACAGTTCTCCCACATGTTAATGGAATGCATATCGTGGGTCTATTTTTTCTAAAAATCAAAGATTTTATATAAGAGTTAAATTTGGAAATTATGGGTTTCATTTTTGAATGTAATATTTATTGAATAAAGTTTGAAAGAGGAAGGAACATGAGGAGTTTAATTCTTTGAAAAAGATATAACATTTGATGGTTCATAGAGTGGTTTTCAATGAATTCAATTATATCAATTTCAACACTTTCTATATGGAATTATACATTGTTCAAGGGGGAAGAACCATAAATGTTAAATGACTCATGGAATTTAAAAATATTTTTTTATACCTTAGTAATCTGGCATACAATGTACTATATGAGATGTACTTTCACAAAAATTTACATTTATTGTGGCCTCCATCAGATGATATATGGAAAATTCAACAAATGGACATTGAGAACCATTTAAGAGGACCACTAATTATTTAATATCATTGGATAATACCCCCTTATTTTTTTGTTATCTAAAATATTTTACGGGTATGTTGATTAAAAATCATAGGGATATTTTGATACTCTAAATAGTATAATAGTTGGAGTGTTTAACTTTGGGGATAAATTTTTTTGATAGATATCTATCTACAAATAGGTAGTTTCACTTTCTGTAATGGATTTAATATATATGATTGTAACAAAAGTTACAATGGAGATAGTGTGGTCGAAATGTTTACTGGTGCTACTTGTGTGGAATCAGGAATGTTTTTTTCTTTACTATTATATAAAAATTAGAATATACTTTTCTAGAAATCCTTTTTTTGATTCCTTTTCTAGGAATTACAAATTAAATAACATGGAATTTAGAAGTTACTATAGAGTTAAGAGTTAGATCTATGAAATATTATTGTAAATAAAACATATTTCAAAGATGTGAAAATATGTTCTGATCTAAGAACATATAAGGTATAATTATTAATTGATTAAATTAGGTAAACTAAAAGTATAAAAAATAGAAATGTATCAATGAAAAATTAAGATGATAATTTAAAATATGTTTAAGTGTTAGTAGATTACAAAATACCCTTGAATAAGTCCTCATTTTAAAGGTTGTTAGGATTTTGAAGTCTTTTCGAGGATTCATATTTAGTTCACTAAAAAGTTTTTGATTCAGTTCAGCATAAGGATATAGAGGTTTATATACACCAATTGAAGATAGGTTTTTTGTGTGGAATATTCAATGGAAGATTTTTCTCAATGGAAGAAGTATTTCTTGGTGAGACCAGATATAAAAAAGTCATTGATGTGTTTGATCTACCAGAATTATCTTGTAATTTTTAATATTATTAGACATGATTGGTAGTTATTTTGGTTATTGACGGGGGGAAAGGAAAGTAGGAGGTCAATGTAACTAGATGACTGATTGGATACCTCTATAATTATAGAGTGGGACAACCTATTGAGTTATAATGTGATTACTCAATAATGGTGATCTATTCAGATGAAAAGTCATAAGTCTTAATCATTTCTCTTTTTAAGAAATATACTTTATAGTATTCTCTCATCGACATAGGATGGATGTCTATAAAACTAAAGTTTTATTTACTTTTATGTTTTTCATTTAGTTTATTCTAATAATTTTTGTTGTTGAAATAACTTTCTCATAGTGATTTAATGTCTAATGAAAAGATTCCTATGTTCAAAATGATTTTATCAGAGAGTTGTGATGTTCTATAGAACCTTAAGCCTAAAGGTATCTGATCTTAATGTGGATATAATAGTCCCATTTAAAGTGGTTTAAATTTAATTAAATCAAATTTTTTGCTTCTCCACTCCCAATAAAGACACCAAATAAGTTTTTTTACACATTAAATAACAGACCCATGTTCCAAGAAAATGCATCCTATCATAATAAATAATTTTAATGTTATATGAATAATAGATTCCTAAAATAAAATATGAATACACAAAATCTTTCCATTTTGGAGATGTGATATATCTCATTAATCAAAATTCCAAAAATCATGTTAATGAAACTAGGTGAAATGGAACATCTATTAAAACGAAGGCCAAAAATAATAATCCCATCATATGTAACCTAGAAGTCCCACATACATGGTTTAAACACTTATTATCATAATTCTCTTTTCAAGTTACGACAAAATCGTATCTTCTTACCACCATTCCCAAATAGAAATAAAAAAAGATTCCCTGATACCACTTTGCAACATCCATAGCCTGAGACTGGTCAATAGTGTCTGGATCGATGAGGTCCTTGATGTTAGTCATTCCTCCCCATATGAATGGGGATACCAACTAGAAGTGGGGGTTTAGGGTGTTAAAATTGAGGAAATATAGCCTTATATTATAATAAGAAACATTAGTAGGAATAATAATAATAATAATAATAATAATATATTCAGATGAGGAAGTTAAAAAAATTAAAAAAAGAGCCAATAAATAATATAGAACCCATGATATTTCCAAATGAATTTTTCACTGGTGACATCTAGCTTGGTCCCATCCGCCATGACACACACTGTGCTCCAGCCACTATAAATGTGGTTCTGACACCTAGCTTTGTCCCATCCGCCATGATTCACACTAGTTAATATGTTAACAATAATTAATATGGTACTTACAACTATCATATAATAATTCCATCAATCCTTCTCAGGCACCTAAGGTGGCCTGATCATAGTGTGAGTATAACTTAGTAATCCACCAGAAAAATTCAATAAATATATTCGATCTGAGTAAAGGTGAATGATGTTATGAATAATAAACAAGGAATAAAAAATCAATTAACACCATCTATTCTCGGATTCTGAGGTGACACATAATATAGACTATACCTACGTCAAAGAGTTCCAAATATCTCTAAACATAATGAATCATAATACATGGGTGTTTATCCTAGAATGTATCCTATGAATCCATAGTAATTATGAATAAAATATTTATCCCAAAAAATATTCTACGAATCTATAGTCATTGGGAATAAAAGTGGGATCCTAAAAAGTATCATAGGAATTGATATTATTTAGTGTTAAATTTGGATCCTGGGAATCCAATGTCAATAGGTATAAAACACATAATTGTGGATGTATCATAGGCATCAATATTCATTGGGCATAAATTCTAGATCTGAAGAAGAATCCTAGGAATCCATAGCCACTGGACATAAATTTTGAATCCCGGGAAGAATCTTATGGTTCTAATATCATTAAGTTAGTCACTATAATAGTTTTGGTTCACCGTATTGGGTATCCACTAAAACTTTGATTTTTTGTCAATGTTGATCACACCTCACATGTATTTCCATTCCAGGTTATCTATCATTTTCTTATCCATATTATTTTTACATTATTATAGTAATTGTATTTATTAATCAACCTGGAAATGAATTTATATCTACAATCTAAAATTGAACCTACTTATTAAGGTTTTGGGTTAACAGAGTACTATGAGACATGAATAGATATCACACACACTGAGAAAAAAGGATATACGTAAGGGATAACTTAAGTACCACCAACAATTTTCTTGTATGACTCTACTCATCAGGTACCAACTTTTGATTCACTATAAGTAAAAGTGAATTAAATAAGCATATGGGAACAATGACATAGGGAATAAATAACCATAACAAGAATAGTACATTTAAATTATTGGAAACCCCATGAATGAAAGGTTACATAATTTTATAATTTTTTATAGACACTCAAGAATTGAACACTTGAATATACTGACATTAGAGTTACCTCACTTTGAGATGAAGTGAGGGATGAGACCCTTATCTGTGATGAGTATCTTTTTTCATAATGCCTATAAAATAATTCATTACCATTAAATTTGAATTTAATAATTGTTTAATATTTTGAAAAAAAGAAGCAAACCCAATTCACCTAAGGGTTTATCACATTAGGGTAACCCACATAAGGGTCACCACATAGGGTCAACCTATTTAAGGGCCATATATTTTGGGGTGACCCCTGAAACTGTCACCACATAGTAGTTAGACTACATTAAAATTAACTACATAGGGGTGACCCACTAAAGTGACACCATGTAGGAATGATCCATATAGGTTTCACCCATTTAATGGTCACTCGTGTATGATTAAACCATATATAAGTAAGTCTCATAAGGGTGGATTACACATGGGTCACCCATGTATTGGTCACCAATGTAAAGGAGGCCATGGTATCTTAAAACCTAAGGGAATACCACATATTAGTCACCCACATAGGGTTCAACCATGTTTGATTATTTGTGATCCCCTTCTTGGATGATGAAATATTTTTTTTGGAAATATCCATCCACATAAGGGACATCTAAAATCATATGATCAACACTTGTAGAACCACCAATTACTCATGTACATACCATCTTAAACACCTTTATCCTAGATAAAAAGAAATAGCCTAAATACCCACTCTAAACCTAACCATACATTAAAACTCATATTTTAGTTTGTACAATACATAAAATACTTCAACTTGGCCCCATTATATACATGTTATTAGAAGGTAACACTAAATTCAATCCCCAATCATGGATGCCAACATGGTATCCCCCATGTCATTAAAAAAATCCATTTAGTCTAAAATTTAATTATGAAATGAAAAAAAAGGATTTTATCTAAAACTCACACTTTCACGTAAAAATTTAAATTAGTATTTCACCTCAACAAAGGACAAGGTGTTACATGAAAATTGAAATAATGAATGGTGGATTTCATGGTTTCAAGATTCTCATCTGTAACAAAAGAGATGATACAAGATGATTTATAGCAACAAACCACTGTAAATGGGGAGGAAAAACTATCCCCAAAATCATGAGAGTATTATCATTCTTGTAAAACCTTGAGATTATAAAAAATTACTTTTGATAGATTATTCAACACCCAAATACTATATTAAGATAACAAAAAAATAATTTGAATGTTATAAACTATACATAGAAATAGAAAGTGAAAATATGTTTAACTACATCATTTAAAATACAAAATGCTTTATATAAATTATTAATAATTAATAAGTACCAATTTTTAGTAAAATAATTTTATACTTTAAGAATAAATTTTCTTCAAAAAGAGTTTTTTTTGAATTATAATTAATTAATTATACTTTTAGAAGTTTTATTTTATTAAATGAAAATCATTTTAGAAATCCTTATTTCTAAATTATCTTGGGGTGAAATTTTTTGTTTTCTCTTAAAAGATTGTTTTCTCAATGAATAGTGAACAATAATGATTATCATTGTAAATCGTGTAATTTTAAATAATTTAAAAAGTAAAAAATTATTTATAATAACTTAAAAGAAAAATTGGTTATATTATTATTTATGTAAACAACTAAAGCTAACTCTAACAATTTTATTTTTTAATTAAGCATAAAAATATATTTATCCTTCAAAATGTATTTTTTCTAAACAAACTAATCTTTAGAGTTTTTGGTTTTTATTATAAATTAATTTCAATCATTTATGAAAATTTAATGTGGAAAATGGATTCCATATTTCTAATTATGAGGTGAAAATTTGGTAAATATGACCCTTTTGGTCATTATGAACAGTAAACATAGTTAATAATTGACACAATAATAAGGTTAAATTAGATAATAATGCTTAAATATAGTGTAAAAATTACTATGAATGACACTAAAATAGGAATTTTTAGTATCAGAATGGTACGTTTCAACCATTTACCTTATTTTTTTAAAATATGGAAACTTGGTTCCATATGGTATTTATTTGTACCTTTATAATATTTTAGTAATTAATAATGCATTAGACTACATTTTCTTGTTTTTAATATCAATAATATTGTTTGATTGAGATAAATAATTTTTTTGTTCAGTTATAAAGTGAATTTTAAATATGAATGATTTTTTAATCTAAGTAATTTATTTTAAATTTTTTTGATTGAATAACTAGATTAAAGGTTTACGTAACAACGACACAATATTTTTTAAATTAAAAGTAAAAAAGATTTTTTTTAAAAATATTAAAAATAAGGAAAAATTGATGACTATTTTTTTATACGAATTTTATAGATACATATGAAATTTTAAGGATCTTTTAAAGGATTATATTTGAATATACACTATTTATTTACATATTTAAAGTCAAATTAAATGATTAGTTTCAAAGATAAAAATAAAGAAATTTTATGATAAACAATATTTTATTAAATGATTTTGAATTCATAAAATTATTATATTAAAAAAAATGGGATATAGTTTAAAAAATAATCCATGGTCTATTTATGGGTCCTTTTCCTTTTTATGGTTATATTCTTGACCTTTAAGGGGTAGTAAACAATAATACTGTGGTATTTTTCAAAAGGATTAATGGGTGGTTAAAACTAAATGATAATGGTGAAAATTTTACAAACGAATTTACAAATATTATTTTAGGAGATTATTTTGACTCATAATATTTTTATATTAAAGTTAGTTTAATTTTGATCTACTTGGACATAAAAAATACTTTATATTTATTTAATATTTTATGTAATTCCATGAATTCCTCTTCCCTAACTTATATAAAGACACCTATTCTCTATTTTCATTAGACATAATTGAGAAAACTATATTGACCTACACCAGAAATAACACCTTATAAAAATTATTATACAAGTTTTATAGGCTACATTCCATCCAAAATAGCATCTACATGTCCCTTAAGAGGAGGTCTAAGGGAAGTCTACAAAACGAGTGGTAATTATCATTTCCAACTCTTTTAAGTTTATTTTTTATTATACATCCTCTTAATGAGTTTCACCTATACTATATTAATAAGAAATTTATTTCAATATACTGATATGTAATTATTATTATGTTACAACTATATTCAATTTTATCCATCATACGAATATAGATAACAACTCTAGTGTGTACATATGTCTTACCATCTTCATGTAGTGGTGTAATACATTTTTTTATAAGCACTTTACTTGGATAGTTATAAAAATTTAAGTAATTAATATATATGATATTTATGAAATAAAAATTCTGATATAATTAAAATATCATATCAACATTCTTACATTCCCATCCATTGGAAAATTATAACATTTCTAGTGTGTACGTGTGGACTAACACCTCCATGAAGTGATGTGAATAATTTTTCATTTACGATTTAATTGAATGGTACTACAGATGCATTTAATGATTTTCTATTATATATATGATATAAAAATGTTATTTTATTGTTTCCCATTCTTTCATTCAAAAATTTAAAATGTAAAAACAACATTTATGCATACAAACAACCTACTATCACCATGAATGATGTAATTCATTTGTTTATCTCTAACATTTATGGATAACAAATATATATATATATATAATGAATGTATAGAATTTTTAATGTCATGTTTAAATATATTTATATTATGGAAACATGATCAAAGTGTAAGGTCTAACTCAACTGAATACAAACATGCATGAAAAATGAAGCGGTTATCACAAGGAAAAGCGTTTTTAATAAGGATTTGTTAACATAAGGGTGATTAAACGGTTATAATTAAATAATATATGGTATATTATAAATTAATCTGGTTCTTAAATATTTATAAAGTAAATATATATTTGTTATAATGAAATTTCAAACACATACAATAGAATTTAGACGTGAGGTAAGGGTTTATCATCTCTCATTTGATTCTATGAGTAAAACATCACATTATACAATTTCTTCTTTATTGTGGTATACATATCACTTTCTTGATTTCATATATCATTATTCCCACCGTATTAATCATATTTAAATATTTGTTTGATTTTATTTCTTTCATGGGGGTTATGATTCAAAAGTTACCAATTCTATAACAATTTATTTATAAATCTCATTATTATTCAGGATTGTTTATGTTTAAGTCTATAATAGGAGAATTATTTTATATTTCTATTATTAAGGCAGTATATATTCTTATTCTCATTATATTAATTTAAAATAAAAGTTTCTTTCCTTTTCCAATCTTTATGTAATCATGATACTAATCTAATATTCTTCAGTAAAATCAATTTTGGTTTTCAACTTGACCGAGAAGTTTTTTCTTCATTGACCGCATTTTACATATGTATTTTAAAGAATATTTTTAATCTTATCCAAATATTTATTAAATAATTTTTCACAAAATTTATAATTAATATATAATGTTTTAAAAGGAATTTTCTTATCGATTTCCCGAGGGTGTACTTTTTTTATTTTTTATAAAAGTTTGAATGGAACTATTTTTAACCTAAACAACATGAAAAGAATTCCCAAAAAACTTGACCCCTCAATGATTTTAATATTCCATTACATGTTTTCATGGTTATTTTAAATTATATTTTTTTTTCATAATATAATAAAAATTTGTAGTGTTTAGAAATGGTTTTGAAAGTGAGAAGGGTATTTTCATCATGAAAATTTTAATGAAATTTTTATAGTATTTTTATACATTAAAGAGATAAAAACAATATTTTACTTATGATCCCCATGTGAAATGTTTTATGGACACCCTTGTTATCCTTTATTTGGATAGTGTTTTATCATTTTTATAGAGTAATGTGTTGAAATTACATATTCTATTCCTTATAATATAGATATTAACTGATTTTAATTCATTTTGATTATGTTGTATTTTTTATTCATATGAATAATGCATTTGAATTATTAAGTGATGGGCAAGGTCTAAAATTTAATATCCCATCAATGAATTGGTAGGTCTAATGAGACAAAATATATTGGGTATTTGGATGAGACCTTAACCATTTAGGTAGATGTCTTGGAATATGGCCTTGATGGTATTTTTATATTTCTTGGTATGAGGTACTAATGGTGAGTTTTAGATATCCGATAATATGAATTCGATAAATATGAAATTAGTTATTTATTAACATGTTGATATTTTTATATTTTGATATTTATGGATAAGTTTCAAGTACATGTGATTATTTTTATGGAATAATTTTACTACCATTAGTCACTTCCATATTATTCATCATATTGAAGTTATTGATTTAATGGAATGTGTTTTTAGTTATTTACCATCAAATGTTGATTATTCCATATTTATTTAAGATATATTTTACTATATATAACCCTTATTGAGCATCAGATCTCACCCATTGTTTTCTTTATGTAGGATATCTAGAAGTGTAATATGATTAATATATAATGATATTTTGGAGAGAATAATTATGTTCTAAATGAAAATACATTGTTATTTTTAATTTATTCAAATGTATGGGTAATTCAAATATTTATCTTCTTAACCAAGACTAATAAACTATTCATTCCTTAGGGATGTGATTTGTTGTATCTCGTACCAATATAATAATATAACCATTGACTCTGGTCTAACAGATTCCTGGTCTTTATACCTGTTATTAGAGGTATTTTAGTAGAAACCTAGGGAAATATATTTTTGAAAAACATAGATTATGAGTCATAACCATATGAATAAATTATAAAACATGTTCAAGTATTGGATAACAAAAAAATATTTTCATAAGGGTTATATGGTTTTCCTAGAAATAAATCTCTATTTGGATACTACAAATAGAAGTAGTTTTTCACAGATACATCTACATGTAATAACCCCTAAAATAGTTAGCCGAAGGTATCTAATAAATCATTCAGGTATACAGGGAGTGTTCTCATATTATATTTGTAGTTTTACGGTCCTATGGTATATGTTTGGTTTAATTAACATTTTATTTACAATCTATTTTGAATGATTTGAATAGATAGTGACTATTAATAACCTAGTATAAATATAACACATCTTATAATTAAAAAAAATGTTTGAGGAATTATGTATCCTATAATTTATTTTCATGATTATTTAATTTCTCAATATGATTATTATTACTCATACTATGCAATTATTTCAATTCATTGGATATAACTAGAAGGAACCATGTTAATGTTGAATGTGATGTATAATGTATTGAATAAGGGATAACAAATGGAATGATGAATGTAGTAAAAAATATTATGATTAGGCTGAATTAGTAATCATGATATATAATTAAAAACCTAAACCTTAACCAACTATTAAACTAACCAAATAAGAGATGAATAATGTTTTATGATAGATCAGGTAGTGAAGATAATGGATAAAATAGGGATAAATTTCTTTCATGATATAATTGTATAAGAGAAACCCATGGGAATGTATCAAAGGAAGGGGAAAGCATTTTCTATAAAGAAATGATGGTCATAGAGTAGTGGATTATGAAGGATTTCAATATAATATGTGTGGGGAACATGTAAACTATCCATGTCAGTGCCCCAATGCAAGGGTTAACTCCTTGACCAATGAATAATCAATGTCATTCTAATCATTTTAGTGGATGGATTAAATTATTTATCCATTGGGATTTTAAAATAATGTTGTTGAAGTGTTATATCGATGAATTTTTTGTTATAGGAATCAAAAAACATATATGGATTGTTATTAAATAGATTTTCTTTAAATATTAAAGGAAAATATTGTATGGTATGGAGGTTCCTGAAATGCGATTTAATGATAGGTGATACTTAATGGTTAAATAAATTATTGAGGTAAAGATAACCCTTAATATCTACTTGATGTTGAGTTAATAATATTTTTTTGGGATATAAAGATGATTGATATTGATAAAGTAGTAAGATAATAATTGAGACCATATAAATGGGTTGGGGTTTGATGGTAGCTTTGCTGATATTGGCATAATTGTCACGACCCGTCTTCGGGGCCCGTGTAATGACTACCCCAAGCCCACCTTCCGTAGGCCAGGGGATGGCGACTAGCACCAAGGTGTAATTCCCGATAAAAAGGGAAGGCATTGCCTTTGTAAAGTAAACAAACACCACAGAGCAAGAAAGAGCTATAAGTATACACTATGTAAAAGCTGATACAAAAGTAAGTGTGGAAAATTAAGTGGGCCAGAATACAAACCCAGACTGAAAGTAAAGTACAACTGGAAAGGGAAAACAGCAACTAAAAGTAAAGCCACAGCCTCGAGCCGTCCACTGGAGGTCCCACATGAAGGGTGAGTATAGATAGCCTCCACAACTCCTCGGTTCCAACCGTCTGCTCTGAGTATGTCCCGCCTAGTGGTCTACCTCCAGTTACTGACCACCTCCGCAAGCCTCAACCGCGATCAGTGCTATCCGTCGTCTGCAACCAACACAACGTAGTGCGGGCATAGCCCATGCAGGGGTGAGTATAAGCTACTCAGTAGGGACCACGAGACCCCCGATGGTCTCCCAGAATCCACAAAGGATAATCCACAAAGGAAGATACAATCACGAATTAACATCCATCACCACTTAGGTATATGCCAATACATATACCTAAGTCATCAATTCTCGTTCGGATCCAACATCCGAGCCCGAGTACATCCCAGTCCACACAGGAAAACACAACCCATTCCACACAGGAAAGCAAAACGTAATCCACACAGGATATCAAGTCAACTTATTGAAGATAAGGATTGAATGTAAAGATTCAGCTCACACAGGTATACTTCTTCGTATGAAGGTAGAGATGATCAGATATTGCCACTGATTCGTCTAAGTCGTCGGACCCATGTAGGATCGGTAGGTACTAACCCCTGCAATGACCCACACATGATCGATAGGTAACTAACCCCCGCAATGACCCACAGAGGATCGGACCCACACAGGTTCTGTAGGCGCTGGCCCACACAGGACCGCTGAGCACTGACCCACAAAGGATCTGACCCACACAGGATCGGTAGCACTGATCCACATAGGATTGTTGAGTGTTGTAGTCGTCGCTGTCGAATCCACGGATAATTTATGCACAGTCGTCATCGTCATCGCAGTCGCAACCAGCTCTAGGGTTCCCGCACATAGTATGCTCATTCGGGAGGGTCCGCTCCATGAGCCGAAGGGCTGATACATCAACTGACACATAGTCTGGAGTTGATGTTTCCAAAAGTTCTGTATCGTCAACAGGAACTCAACGTCATATACGCCGCGTCAATCGGACGCCCGGTCTGAGAGTTAATGGCTTTTTCATTCCAGGTGCTCGGTTGGTTTTTATGTCAAAACCAACCCAACCTTACTCCAACTGCATCCAAACCTCGAGTGGAGTAAGCCAAAAGTCCAGTCTCACTAAGATGAACCCATCAAAGTCGACGACATGTCAATCGGATGTCCGGAGCTCAAGTTAGAAGCATTTCCGCTCCGAGGGCCCGGTTGGTTTCGTGTACGAACCAACCCGGCCGAACCCAAAGTACTCCTAAACCTTGAGTGTAATATATCTAAATGACAATCTCGTTCCAAGGATCTCATCTCCGCTGATGGTGCGTCGATCGGAGGTCCGCAACCCATGTTATGGGTAACCGACCAAAATAGTCCGGTATTAGGGGGGTTTGGGCCCGGTTTGACCCGGGCCGATACCCCCTGGGTCGTCCCGAACTAGGTCGGCCCAACCCGGGTCCGGGTTCGGGCCGCTGGGGCGCGGCCCAGCCCGGCCTGGCAGCCCGCTCTGGCGGACCGGCCAGGGCAGCTGGCCCGGCGTGCCGGCGCGCTAGCCCGGGGCTCGGCCGTTCAGCCGATAGGATGAGGGGGGGGGGAGCCTACCCCCCTATTTTCATAACCATGACCCCCATATTGGGGGGCCACTCGAGCTGGATGCCGTGGGTTTGTATCCCCCAGCTCTTCCACTGACCAGCCGACCGGCTACTGCCGACACGAGACTGGCAAGGCCTGTCCCCCTGCTCCGACGCCGACGTCCCGGAACAGGCCGCCGGTTCCCCTGCTCTGCCGCGGCTTGGAACCAGCTGCGACCTTGGTCCGTCCGGCGTGGTGCGACGGCGCCGCGCCCCTCCGCCGCGGCCCTGATCCGGCCAAGGTGCTTCGAGGTTCCTTCAAGGTTCTATGGCGCGGCGCGACGGCGCTGCGGAATAGTTTGTTTCCAATGGCACGGTGCGACAGTGTCGTGTTTCCCCCCCCTTTCTTTAACATTTCACGCACGGTGCTTCGACACCGCGCCTCCTTACATGAGCCACAACAAAAATCAAACAATAAGGGGGAGGAGGGTCGGCCGTGTTTGTGCGGTCCGACCTCCTCCTGTTATTGTGATAACTGGAGGTTTAAAATAGACAATAAACCAACGATGAAGTAATCAGGAAAAAACGAAATAAATAAACCCCTACCTCGTCAAATCGTTGAACGAGGATTCATCATGGAAATAATCGTCGTGGAAGAAGACATCGCGGAAGAATAGAGTCGCGTCGTGGGCACGGCGTCACGTCGTCGATCTCCGAGGAATCCGGCGTTCTTTGTGTTCTTCGTGTTCTTCGTCGAAGAGGAAGAAGTTATTCAAGCTCCTTAGGTTTTCTCCCAAAAACTCTCAAAGCAACAAGACCCCAACAAAAATAAAATAAGTCCCTTAGTTATTTTATTAACATAACTTATGCATTTGAATTTTAAACATTCAAATTTAACTCACCTATTTAATTAACGTAAGTTATCAAAATTAATGTTGAGTTGAAGAAGTTGGGGAATATGAAGGGGTGGGGTTCGTGTGGGCCACACCACTCTCATAAAATCCCATGGGAAGTTGGGTGGTTACCCCAATGTCCACTCAACGGATAAACCACTTAAAGGAAATAAAAATTGTAAATCTATTTTTATTTTATCTTCCACAAATTTTTAACAACTCCTCCCATGAAAACGAAACTCTGGAAAAGGTGTTCCTAAGTAATTACCAGTGCTGCGAATCCATCGGTACCCTCAGAATTCGATTCCGAGAACCGGTTAAAAAGGTAGAAAAATCCGCTCGTTCATTCACCGAACGTACCCGAGCTAAACTTCAAATTGAAATTCCGGGCACACCGGGCCTCGGAATCAAGTGTCGTCAGAAACCGCGTTCTTGTAAATTCTCAAGAAAAATAAGAAAACATTTCCCTTGAATTTTACGGGTCTTTACATTACTCCCACATCAGGGCTTTATGTCTCGGTAAAGGTACATCAAAAACTAAGGAAACAAATGTGGGTAATGGGCACGCATCTGAGCCTCCTACTCCCAAGTGCTCTCCTGGAGGTTTCTGTGCATCCATCTGATGTGCACTAGAGGAATCGACCATCCATGTAGGACCCGCTCCTGTCGATCCTTGATCTCCACTGAGACCTCCACAAAATTCACCCCATCATCAATGTCCAGCTCTCCATGGTCAATGATATGCATCGGGTCGTGCACGTGTCTCCTCAGCTGAGATACGTGGAAGACGTCATGCACTCGGTGCAACTGAGGTGGTAAATCCAGGCGATAAGCCACCTCGCCAATCCTGCTGAGGACCTGGAATGGTCCGATGAAGCGTGGAGACAACTGGCTGCATCGACCAAATCTATGTGTACCGCATCGAGGTGAGACCCACAAGAAGACGTGGTCGCCATCCTCGAACTCCAGTAGCCTCTGCCTCCTGTCAGCATAAGACTTATGTCAGCTCTAAGCTATCCTCATCCTCTCCTGAATGCCCTAGACCTTCTCTGTCGTGGCTTGGACCATCTCTGGTCCCACAAGTGCTGACTCCCCAGGGTCTATCCAGCACAGAGGTGACCTGCAAGGTCGGCGGTACAACGCCTCGTATGGTGCCATCCCGATGGTGGAGTAGTAGCTGTTGTTGTACACGAACTCCACCAAGGGTATGTGGTCCTCCCAGTTGAGACCAAAATCAAGGACACATGCGTGGAGCATGTCCCCGAGAGTCTGAATGGTCCTCTCCGTCTGACCATCTTTCTGAGGGTGAAAGGCGGTACTCAAACGTAGCTACATACCGAATGCCTCCTGCAACCCCTTCCAATGCCGGGAAGTAAAGCGAGTATCTCGATCGGATACGATAGATGATGGCACACAATGAAGCCGTACAATCTCCTGAATGTAAAGACATCCCAAGCTCTCCACTGATACCTGCTCTCTAATGGGTAAGAAGTGAGCCGACTTGGTGAGTCTGTCAACAATCACCCAAATGGATTCATGACCTCTGGAAGTGCGTGGAAGTACAGTCACGAAGTCCATAGATATCTCATCCCACTTCCACTCCGGGACCTCCATGGGCTGTACCAAGCCTACTGGTACCTGGTGCTCTGCCTTCAGCTGTTGGTAGGTGAGGCATCTAGAAACAAACTCTGCACATCCTTCTTCATGCCCGGTCACCAGTGATGTTGTCTGAGATCCTGGTCCATCTTCTCCACTTCAGGATATACCGCCAAAGGAGAAGTGTGAAACACTATTAGCACCTCCTCTCGTAAAGCAACTGGTACCAAGGTACGTCCTCTGAAAAGGACGTTGTGCTCTCCTCCCACGGAGAATCCATTAGGTGGCTGTCTTAAGGACATATGTGCATGCCGCGTCTCATAGTCGGCGTCCCCACATAGTGCCTCTATAATCCGCTGCAGTAGTGGAGGAGTGACTGTGAGTTACTGATGGAAGGTTGCTCCATCACTATCCACAAAGGATATCCGCAAAGCGACTAGCTGCTTTGTCGCCTCCCCAAGTAGTTGGATGCCAGTCCTCCTGCTGAGAGCATCGGCTACTACGTTCCCCTTCCCAGGAGTATATACTATCTCAAAGTCATAGTCCTGGAGGAACTCGAGCCATCGCCACTGTCTTAGATTTAGGTCCTTCTGCGAGAAGATGTATCTGAGACTCTGATGGTTAGAATAGACTGTAATGTGCTCGCCCATCAGATAGTGTCGCCACATCTTCAGAGCGGAGACCACTACAGCTAACTCCAGGTCATGGGTAGCGTAGTTATGCTCATGATGCCTCAACTGAGGTGATCCATAGGTGATCACGGCCTATTCCTGCATCAGAACACATCCGAGTCTGGTCCCTAATGCATCACAGTAAACTATGTACCCTACCCCCTCCACCGGTAACCTCACGATATGCAGGCTGGTCAATCTCTATCTCAGCTCTTGGAAGCTCTGCTGACATCTGTCTAACCACACAAAGGGTTTCCCCTTCTTCGTCAAAGCTGAGAGTGGTGCCACAACTCTGGAAAAGTCTGGCACAAATCTCCGGTAGTACCCAGCTATTCCCAAGAAACTCCGCACCTCCGCCACGCTCCTGGGTGGCTCCCAAGCTAGCACTGCCTCGATCCTCGCAGGATCCACCGCAACTCCCGCCTCAGAGATGACGTTTCCCAAGAAGTGGACCTCGCGTATCCAGAACTAACACTTAGAGAGATTTCCATAAAGATGGTGCTCTCGGAGGGTGTCTAGTACAACCCTTAAGTGGTAGGCGTGCTCCTCCTCAGTCGTCGAGTAAATCAAAATTTCATCGATGAAGACCATGACAAATCGATCGAGGAATGGATGAATGATCCTGTTCATGAGGGCCATGAACACTACTGAAGAACTTGTTACGCCGAATGGCATAACCAAGAACTCATAGTGGCCGTACCGACATCTGAAGGCCGTCTTATACACGTCCTCATCGCGAACTCTGAGCTGATGATAGCGTGATCTAAGGTCTATCTTCGAGAACCACAATGCTCCGTTGAGCTGATCAAAGAGGTCATCAATCCTCGGCAGCGGATACTTGTTCCTCACTATCACCTGGTTCAGGCAACGATAGTCGACAAAAAGTCGCAAGCTCCCGTCCGCCTTCTTGGAAAACAATATCGGGGAAGCCCAGGGTGAAACACTCGGTCGGATGAATCCCTTTCCCTGCAAGTCCTCCAACTGTACCTGTAGCTCTCGAAGCTCAGTGGGGGCCATATGATATGCTGGAGTGGATATCGGGGCTGTCTTGGGGTACAACTCAATATAAAAGTCTACCTCTCTACGAGGGGGTAATCCCGGAACGTCATCAGGGAAAACGTCCGCATACTGATCCACCACTGCATGAAAACCAGCACTCCACACGTCAACTGCTCCTAGGATGAGGCCAGCCAACTGATGAGTGATGGGCTATCCTCTCCTCTGCAGGAGTCCATCCTGTGCTGCGATGGCTCCCTTCTCACCGGTGAAGGTGAACCTGCTCCCGTCGGTGCCTACACATTGCACATTGCGCCTAATACATTCAATCTGAGCATGGACTGAAGATAACCAATCCATGCCCAAGATGACGTTGTAAGGCCTCGACGGTGCTACAAGAAGATCCCAACCAAAGCTCTTGCCTCCTAGAGTAATCTCACACTGCCGGAACCAGTGCATAATCGTCGAGTCTGCTCCCGTAGGAGTCTCTAGCCGTAAGGATCGAGCCAACGACTCCGTCGGAATTTCCGAGCTCCGAACAAGGGCAGCGGCTATGAAAGAATGACTCGCTCTTATGTCTATAAGAACTGCAGAAAGGGTGTAATAGACACAGATAGTACCTCGAATAATCTCAGGCGCGCCGTGGTCGTAGGCCTCCACTGCGTGAAGCTGTGCCTGTCTCTGCCCGCCAGCTCGCTGTGGTTGGGGTGGACCTCGTGGTGGTGGTGGTGGTGGTAGTGCCTCAAAGCGTCGCCCAACACCTACTGCTCGGCCAGCTCCTCTGCCTCATCCGCTTGCTCCCTGCGGACCACCACGGTCGACCCTCTACCTCTACCTGGGTGGTCCCTCAACCGTCTGATGCTCCTTAGCACGATGGGTCGGGTAGTCACGAGCCATGTGACCCTGCCCGCCGCATGCGTAGCACTATATGCCTCTCGAAAGACTGGCTCCATGCTGTTACCCCGCACTGCTGATCTAGTGTCCTGAGGTCGTCTTCCTGAGGGTCTGGTTTGCCTGGACCCATGATTCATTTGTCGACTGCCTGCTGCAGATTAATCTGCTACATGACGCCCTGCGGTAGGTCTCGCTGCTGAAGTAGGCTCAGCAAGGATGCTCTTGATTAGAAGGGATCGCTGCAGTACTCCTGCCTGTGTCATAATACTGAGGGAGATCATCGATGCCCTGATATCCTGCCTCAAACCCTACTCGAAGGTCCGGGCCCTGAAGAATGGGTCTCGTACCATTCTGTCGAGTAGCGTGAGAGATTGGTAAATCTCGCAGAGTACTGGGTGACCATCAAGCTGCCCTGCCACAGCTGATGAAGCTCCTGGATGTGCACCGCATGGAGGGTGGCTGCTACGAACTACAAGAGAAATAGGTTCTCAAAGTCCGTCCAGAGGATAGATGCCTCATCGTGCACCTGGAACATCATGCACCACCATCTGCCTGCTGCCGCGTGCGGTAGGCTCGCTGCGAGGATCACCATGAGGTCTGCTGGTGTCCTCACTAACCTGAAAACCCGTACAACTACCTCCAGCCAATCCTCGGCTGCCTGAGGGTCCGTCTCCCCGCGGAACCTGGGGGTCACTGACGCTGAAACTCGTGCAGTGCACTAAGGAGACGTGCATCATCAGCGGCTGGTGCTGGTATCATCGGTGGCTCGGCAGGAAGAGGTACCACCGGTGCCTCTGCTGTAAAAGGGCCTTGTACCGAGGCCTCGTCGCTCAGTAGGTTGTCGTCACGCTCAACTCTTGGAACCCTAGCTGGCTACCATCGTGGGGCCATCCTGAACAGAAACAAGTGTGCCACGGTCAAACAGTATACCTGGTGAGATGACATAAAGTAATCACAAGGAAAACATGAATCGCACATGCAATCAATTGTTTTTGTGTATTAAGTCGAAAATCAGAAGTCAGGGTCCTGGTGTACGGATACGTCAGCCACCGCACCAACAATGGACTCCCTGTACGGATAACCACACCCAATATGCTTAACACTATTGCTTCACATAGAATAAAGTTCAGAGTCCAAAGTTCTGCGGTAGAACTGAACCCCTTTGATAACAATTTGTCACGACCCGTCCTCAGGGCCCATGCCGTGACTACCCCAAGCCCGCCTTCTATAGGCCAGGGGATGGAGACTAGTACCAAGGTGTAATTACCGATAAAAAGGGAAGGCATTGCCTTTTTAAAGTAAACAAACACCATAGAGAAAGCAACCAGTAGAAGTATACACTAAGTAAAAGCTGATACAAAATTACGTGCGGAAAAGTAAGTGGGCCAGAATACAAACCCAAACTAAAAGTAAAGTAGAACTGGAAATGGAAAACAGTAACTGAAAGTAAAGCCGCAGCCTCGAGCCTTCCACTGGAGGTCCCTCCTGATGGGTGAGTACAGATAGCCTCCACAGCTCCTCGGGTCCAACCGTTCACTCCAAGTATGTCCCTCCCAGTGGTCCACCTCCGGGTACTGACCTACTTCGCAAGCCTCAACCACGATCAGCGCTGTCCGTCGTCTTCAAACAACACAATGTAGTGTGGGTATAGCCCGTGCAGGGGTGAGTATAAGCTACTCAGTAGGGACCCCACAACCCCCGAAGGTCTCCCAGAATCCACAAATCATAATCCACAAAGGAAGATACAATCACGAAGTAACATCCATCACCACTTAGGTATATTCCCATACATATACCTAAGTCATCAATTCTCGTTCGGCTCCAATATCCGAGCCCGAGTATATCCCAGTCCACACAGGTAAACACAACCCATTCCACACAGGAAAGAAAAACGTAATCTACATAGGATATCAAGTCAACTTATCGAAGATAAGGATTGAATGTTAAGATTCAGATCACACAGGTATACTTCTTCGTATGAGGGTACTGATGATCAAATATTTCCACTGATTCATCTAAGCCGTCGGACCCACACATGATCGATAGGTACTAACCCCCTAATGACCAACACAGGATCGATAGGTATCTAAACCCCGCAATGACCCACACAGGATCGGACCCACATAGGATCTGTAGGCGCTGGCCCACACAGGACCGCTGAGCGCTGACCCACACAGGATCTGACCCACACAGGATCGGTAGCACTGATCCACATAGGATCGCTGAGTGCTGTAGTCGTCGCCGTCGAATCCACGGAGGATTTCTGCATAGTCGTCATCGTCATCACAGTCGCAGCCAGCTCTAGGGTTCTCGCATACAGCAAGCTCGTTCGGGAGGGTCCGCTCCACGAGCCGAAGGGCTGATACATCAACTGACACATAGTCCGGATTTGATGTATCTAAAATTTTTGTATTGTCAATAGGAACGCAATGTCACAGACGACGCGTCAATCAGACGCCCGGTCTGAGAGTTATTGGTTTTTTCGATCCAGGGGCCCGGTTGGTTTTTATGTCAAAACCAACCCAACCGTACTCCAACTGCATCCAAACCTCAATATGAGTAAGCCAAAAAGTCCGTCTCACTAAGAGGAATCCATCAAAGTCGACAACACCTCAATCGAACGTCCGGAGATCAAGTTATAAGTGTTTCCGCTCCGAGAGCCCGGTTGGTTTCATGTATGAACCAACCCACCCAAAGCCAAAGTACTCTGAAACCTTGAGTGTAATATATAGAAACGACCGTGTCGTTCCAAGGATCGCATCGCCGCTGATGGTGCGTCGATCGGAGGTTCGCAGCCCATGTTATGGGTAACAGGCCAAAATAGTCCGGTATTAGGGGGGTTCGGGCCCGGTTCGACCCGGCCCGGCTGGCGCGGCCCGGCCCGGCCTGGGCGTGACCCAGTCTGGCGGACTGGCCAAGGCAGCCAGCCTGGTGCGCTGGCCAGGGGCTCGGCCGTTCGGCCGAGTAGATGAGGGGGGGGGGGGGCCTGCCCCCCTATTTTCGTAACCGCTGCCCACATAATGGGGGGCCACTCGAGCTGGCCGCCGGGGGTTTGAAACCCCCAGCTCTTCCACTGACTAGCTGGCCCGCACCGGGTGGCCGACTGCTGCCGACACGGGACTGGCAAGGCTGGTCCCCCTACTAAAACAACGGCGACCTGGAACAAACCGACGGTTCCCCTACTCCGCCGCGGCGCGACGACGCTACGCCCCTCCGCCGCGGCCCCGCTCCGGCCACGATGCTTCGAGGTTCCATCAAGGTTATTTGACGCGGCGCAACGGCACCCCGTTTCTCCACCCTTTCTTTAACATTTCCCGCGCGGTGCTTCGGCACCGCGCTACCTTACACGAGCCGCAAAAAAAATCAACCAACAAGGGGGAGGAGGGTCGGCCATGTTTGTGCGGTCCGACCTCCTCCCGTTATTGCGATTACAGGCGGTTCAAAATAGACGATAAACCAACGATGAAATAATCAGGAACAAAAGAAATAAATAAACCCCTACCCCGTCGAATCGTTGAGCGAGGGTTCGTCGTGGAAATAACAGTCGCGGAAGAAGACGTCGCGGAAGAAGAGAGTCGCGTCGTGGGGACGGCGTCGCGTCGTCGATCTCCGAGGAATCCAGCGTTCTTCGTGTTATTCGTCGAAGAGGAAGAAGTTCATCAAGCTCCTTAGCTTTTCTCCCAAAAACTCTCAAAGCAAGAAGACCCCAACAAAAATAAAATAAGTACCTTACTTATTTTATTAACATAACTTAAGCATTTGAATTTCAAACATTCAAATTTAACTCACCTATTTAATTAACTTAAGTTATCAAAATTCATGGTGAGTTGAAGGAGTTAGGGAATATGAAGGGGTGGGGTTCATGTGGGCCCCACCACTCTCATAACCTCCCATGGGAAGTTGGGTGGTTACCCCAACTTCCACTCAATGGATAAACCACTTAAAGGAAAAATAAATTGTAACTCAATTTAAATTTTATCTTCCACAAATATTTAACAAATCCTCCCGTGAAAACACAACTCTAGAAAAGGTGTTCCTAAGCAATTACCGGCACTACGAATCCATCGGTGCCCTTGGAATTCGATTCCGAGCACCGGTTCAAAAGTTAGAAAAACCCGCTCATTCGTTCACTGAACGTACCCGAGCTAAACATCAGATAGAAATTCCGGGCAAACCGGGCCTCAGAATCAAGTGCCGTCAGAAACAGCGTTCTTGTAAAATTCCTAAGAAAATTAAGAAAAAATTTCCCTTGAATTTTACGGGTCTTTACAATAATTTTTATATTTATAGAATATATATGATAAAATTATTATTTTTTAATTTAATAATGAGATTTTTACCATTTGGAAGCTTGGAATGTTTCGTTAGGGCTTTAAGATAATCTAGGTTATTACCAAGTTTTTGCAGAATATATGGTTATGGTATTCCCAAATTTGTTATATAACATTAAGAGATAATTTAGTTTATTCAGGGAACTAATGTTAGGTTGAGTTAGTGACCTTATATTTGTTTTTTATTTTTAATTTGGTTAGACATATTTTGGAAGGGTCTTATGTTTAGTCAATCATTTGGTGTTACTATTGAGTTTTCAGAGATGAATGTGTTATATTGGATAATGGGATATAAATAATATTGATGGTTTAAAAGAGATTCATTAATAAGGTGATATTTTTAGAGACATTTATAGTAATGTTAAGGATTACCTTTCAGGTAAGTATCTAAATTTCATTAATGATATTATAGTGAATTTCACTACATTATATATTATTTAGTGACTCATCATGGTGATTAATGATATTTTTTGGATTCTTTATTGGGTTGAAGTATATGTAAACATTAGTTTTATTATGTGATTTGAAGTGAAATATTATTTGGGATGAATGAAATTAAATTTTGGGAATATATGTTAAAGGGATTGAGATAAAATTGGTTGTTAAATATTTCTTTAATTCTGAGGTTGTTGAGGTTAATCGATATGTAGGGTTAATTATTTTTTGAATAATTTGAGTTAAACATTGGATATTAATAAGGAAATTTTGATGTAAAATGTATTATATCTTTCTATAAAGGATTATAATTTTTTTATTATATTACCTTGTGGTAAAAATTTTATTTATCATTAAAATTTTAAGGCAATATTATTAAAGTATAAATATTTTTTGGATTATCTGATCTCTTATAAGTTGATTTTAGTTCTTTAGGAATGAAAACATCATCTTGATTACAAATAGTTAAGATAGAGGACAATATTGTTTTGGAAATTGATTAATGGATGAAATTATACTTCTAAACAAACTATAGTTACTTATGTTCTTATTAGATATGGTAATATAATTCATGAACTCAAGTAATAGGATCTTGAAAAAACATTGTGATCATATCATAATCACTATCAACGACTTGATGGTCCTTTAAAACATTATTTTTAATGGTTTTTTGGTTATTAATGTTGTTTTAAATATGTTATTGGCCACTATATATCAGTCAATGGGTGTTAGTTTTTTCTTACATGTCTATATTTTCACCTCATACTAATTTTAAATTATTTAGAAACCTAGTTTTTTATTATTTTAGATGGCCTTTGTATTTCCTATTTCCTATTTTTAAGAAGAAATTTTATTAACCCTTTCTATGATGTGGGTTTTAACCAAGGAATTTCAAAATGTGGAACCCTTGATTAATGAGTAATAGTTAAAATTTATAGGAAGAAATTTAATTAAAAGGGAGAATGTAACACAATGA
Source organism: Viscum album (assembly GCA_963277665.1). NCBI lineage: Eukaryota > Viridiplantae > Streptophyta > Magnoliopsida > Santalales > Viscaceae > Viscum > Viscum album. The sequence continues at coordinate 100,109,783 of OY728133.1, forward strand.
TATTTTAAAAGAATAATATTTTTGATAGCTTATACAACTCACAACACTAAGATTAAACAAACCGCTAAATAATATGGTTATCATAACCGAACTGTTGAATTAGAGAGTGTGAATAAGGTTAAAGAAAGTATGAAAATATTTATAAGGGTTATATATAATTTTTTAGAAATAAAAAAACACTTAATTTTTAGTAAAATCATTTTATACTTCTAAAGTACATTTTTTTTAAAAATGTTTTTTTTTATTTTGGGTGAGGAAATTATAATGAATATCTTCCTCTTTTATATTTTTTTTATAAACTGAACTTCATTTTCAAAATCATCATATATAACTATCTTAGGGTGGAATTTTTGTATTTTTTTAAAATATTTATTTTCCAGTGAATAGTGAAAATATTGATTGTCATAGAAAACCATATTTCGGCTTAAAAAATTTAGAAAGTTACATTTTTTTCTCTAAAATGGTTCAAAAAAATTAGTTTTATTATCTTATTAGTACTCTAGGTAAGTTTGTTGATATAAATTTTATTATTTAATTAAGTATAAAAATATTTTTATACATTAAATTATTATTTTTAATTTGTTTTCATTAATTTTTATCATTTAATCTTAATTAAAATTTGGATAATAAAATAAAATGTGTATTAAAAAATGGACTCCATATTTGGAATCATGTCATCCAAATTTTGAAAGTAGTTTCATTTTATTTTTGATCATTATGAATTGTGACCATAGTAAATAATTTTCCCCAAGGTATGGGTAAATTTGGAAATTATTTGAAAAATGATCATGACAAGGGCTAAGAACGACCCTAACACTTGGATTTATCTATTGGATAAGTGTTGTTTTGGAATTTCACTTAAATTTTGTTAAATAATCTGCTTGTTTCTATATTTCATTGATTACAAACATTATAATATTTAAGTAAAAAATAATTTCTAAATTTGGATTTACATACTTTTAATATCTATAATATATTTTTGATAGGGATAAATAAAAACTACCTTCCATTAAATTATTTTCATTGGAAATAAGAATGATTTTTTATCGTGGAAATTTATTTTATATTTTTAATGATTGAAACATTTTATTAAATGAGTACACAACATCGAATTAATATTTACTCAACTAATATAAAAATAAAATATATTATTTTAAAAATTGTAAAAATCATAAAAATTGGATAATTTTTTGTTCTATAAATTTTATAGACAGATATGATATTTAGAGATGTTACAAAATATTATATTCGGATTTATGATTTTTATTGCGGTATATAATGTCATATTAAATGAATAGTGTTGAAAATGTCCTTAATGATATTTTATAACAAAAAATTTTATTATATGGTTTAAAATAAATAAAAAATCATTTTCACATATATGAATGGGAATTGGATTAAAAAATCATACATGGTCCACTTCGGTGTCTTTTTTGATTTTATGGTAACATCCATATCCCTTAATGTGTAGAAATCTGTAATATTATGGTAATTGTTGAAAGGGTTAAAAAGGGGTTTAAACTAATAGATAAGTGCAAAAACATAACCAAAACTTTTAAAAATTATTTTTTATGATATAATTTGGACTATTTCTCATCTTATTTTTTAATTATATGAATTTTTACCCATCTTGAAATAAAAAATAATTTATATTTTTTTAACACTTTTGAAAATTTGAAGAATACCCCTCCTCTCATTAATAAAAGGATACCAATTTTAACTATTGTACACCATTTTGTGAAAGAAAAATAAAAAATCTCCAGACCAATTATATTATAAAATTAATTAAAAATGTTCAATATGTTTTCTCACTTAAAAAGGACTAAATCTAGGTCCTTTAAGAGGAGGTCTAAAGGATGTATACTAAAAAAGATGTAATATTATTTACTAATGATTTAAAGTTAATTTTTTCCTATATTTCCTCTTAATGTGTTGTGACCACCCAAAAATAATAACTAAAATATAATCAATATCATGAGATTTTAGTATTATTATTTTGGGAAAACCATAATCTGTGGCTTTTTCGTCATACAAAAAGTGAAAGCATCGCTTGTGCTTTCGTGCGACTTATCATCCATATATAGCTGTGTATTTTTTTCCTTAACCACTTTTCATGAATAGTTATAAATATGTAAATATTGAATACATATTTTTATATATGATATTTATTATATTAATATTTTTCTATAAATATAATATAATATCTACCTTCATAACTTCCAATTCATTGGAAAACGATAACGTTACTCATGCTTATGTATAGACTAGCCCCTCCACGAAGCGATGCTATTACATTTTCATTTTGATTTCAAATAAATGGCAATGAAGATGAATTTAATTAATATATACAACATATATTATATAAAACTAATATGTAAAAGTATAATTATTATCCACCTTTATTTTTTTCATCCATCAGAAAGTGAATACGACGTTCATGCATACGTTCAGTCAACAATGTCCATGAACGGTGATAAGAATTTTTATGTATATACATTTTATGGAAAATTATATATACACATATAATAACTATATATGATATTTATCACCTGATTGATATTTTAGAGATTATGGAACCATGATCAAAGTACAAGGATCAAAACCAATGCACCAAAATATATGAGAAAAATGAAGCAGTTATCTCCATGATTAGAGATTTTAACAAATAATTGTTAATAAAAGGGTCATAAAAAGTTAATAGTAGAATACTATATGGTATGATGTATTTGATTATTGTTCTGGAATTTCTTTATAATATTTATTATATAAAAATTTCAATTACATTCAAAGGAGGTCAGTCCAAAGGTGGTTGTTTCTCACCTCACTTTGGTTTTTTACCAAAAATATGTTGTATTCACCACTCTTTTATTTCACGTGGTATAAATACTAACTCTTTTATATGATATATTTTGAGTGAATTTATATTAATTTTATTTAAATATTCTTTTTATGTTATTTATTTCATGGGTGTTATGATTCAAAAGGTACAAAAGCGATAAGTGTTTATTTCAAAATATCATAATTATTCAAGATTATTTATGTTTATGGTTACAATGGCATAATTGTTTTATATTTATATTATAAAACCAATATAAACAATTCTACTCTAGATATTTATTGGAATTATTAAATTTACTTTTATTTTTCTCTATTTATTTATTCAATATTTCAAAGTTAATGTTTTTAAGGAAAACCAATTTTTTTATAATCGGTTGGGAATACATTTCATCCATGAACATATATTTATTAAAATTATTTATGTATTATATTTAACATTTTATAATTCTTTATATATGAAATTTTTAAAAAATTATTTATTTTTAAAAAAATTATTAAAATGAATCATATTATCATTTTCCAAATGGGGTACTTTTTTAATTTTTATAAAATTATGAAATTAATGTTTTTTAACATATATAGAATTAATGTAATTTCACACCTTCATGACTGATAAATGAAATTAATCACATATTAAAAGGATCTATAGTTCTTTAAAAATAAAATATTTATACTTATATTCTAGAAATTTTTGTTTTAAAAATTTATTTTCAAAGTTAAAAGGAATTTTCCTCAAGAATGTTTTTAATGATTATTTAGGTATTTATATTCATAAAATATATCAATTTATTATTTATATTATGATTTAGTGGGTATATGTTCTAATTATACCAACGTTTTCCATTTTGTGGTTGGTTTATGATTAATTTTACTAGTAAAATTTTGAAATTATGTATGTTAATTATTCTATCATGAACTTTTATTGATTTTAAGGAATTATGATTAAATTTTATTTTTTATTCATGTGATTAATTAATTGGAATTATTATGTGAGGGGTGGGGATTTGGATTTCATAGCCCCTTAATTCATTATAGGGTCTCATGAGATCAAATGTATTGATTATTTTGATAACTAATTACTTATTTATGTAGATGTATTGGCACAAGTCCTTGATAGTATTTTTATATGTCTTGGAATGGGGCCTTGGAGGGGTTTTTTAAATGTAGGACATTACACATTCCATAATTTTAAAATTATTTTTAATGTACATATTATTATTTTAATAGTTTTTATATCCATAGATAAGTTTCATGCTTATGTACTTATTTAAATAAAATTAATTGACCATTATCAATTCCTACCATATTATTCATTATTAACATTATTATGATTAAATAGAATGTGTTTTCAGTTATTAACATTAAATACTGATTTTGAATTATTTATTTAATATATATTTCACTATACATAACCCATTTTGAAAATATAATCTCACCCTTTATTTTTTTCCTTTTACAGGATACTAAGAAGTGTAGCATGATTGATATGAAATGTAATACTAGGGAGAATACTAATGTTCGCGAATTTTTATTTCATGATTTCAAATGTACATGAGATTTAAGTATGTAGCTTTTTTTAATGAAAAATAAACTATTATCTCATTCTTTATGTGATTAATTATATTTCTATACAGTGTAATAAAGTAACTACGGACTACATGATACTTGGTTTGAGGTATTTAAAATGCTATAATTGAATCCCCATAATAGATATAAATGTAGTAGTAATTATTGTGGCCAACTATATGGATATGAGTGACTTATCTGTAGTGGATGGAACCAACTATATTCTCAATATTGTGGTAATTTGATTCATAATAGGATGTTTCTCTATTTTGGTTGAGGGAGATCTCTAACAAATTGTCTCGATGATCTTTCTATGGGTGATCACATAAAAATAATCAACCCTTGGGTTTTCTTCTTAACGAAATATTTATCATCTTCCTTTCTTACTTCATTATCCTTTTTTTATTTTTTATTTGTATTCCTTCATTGTTTCAAATTTTCTTCCAGTTAATTTTTCATCTCATATTTTTTTCATTTTTATATTTGTTGTTTAGAAATAATCATTGAGAGAATATGGTCTTTTGGGTTTCTATATACGCTCAAAAGTTTAGGAAATGGTGGAATGATACGTGATGGTGTAAAGATCTTGAAATAGATATCTACATTCTTTTCATCCATAATAGTGGTAATAATATTTTTGTGTATCTCCACATAGGGAAAGAGATCATGGGATGTGGAAATGCTATTGGTATCTTTTGTAAGTGCCCAAAATATAGTAGAAGGTTGGATATGGTCATAAATTATGAGGGAAAAGGTGTGTAAACTACTCAATGGAATAGATAAACCAAATATTCAATAAAATGTTATTCTCTAGGATACTTAATATCATGTCTTTGTAAATGTGGGTCATAGGTTGAGGAGGTAGTGAAATAAATAACCTGTCAGTCAATAGTCACACAACCACTATATTATACTAACAAAACTCAATTAAATAATTTTATTTGGAAATAATATTGTCCAAGGTCATCGAAATTGAATCATGTGAAGGTAAATAAGGTTATATATTTAGAAACTTAAAATTTCTAGGACCATAACATCCAAATGTGTGTGTTTAGGAATTTTCCTCCAATTCTAGATAAAGAGGGATAGTATGTCAAAATATATACTATTTTCCAAACTCAATGCACACCCCTATCTTTTTTAATGTCTATAGATTTAAAAATGATAAATTTTTTATGTAATTTTGTGTCTAGAATGGATCAAAAAAATTTATTCACTAGAAAAATATCATGATGTATTGGCTTCCCATGATCATACTATTATTCTTACTTCTCGTAGTATAAATGTGTTTAATTTAATGGAGGTATAAGTTGGTTATAGGTCCATTAATTAATTATTGAAACATGTGTGAGTCTTTTTTTATACAATCCATTCGATAACCCCATAGGGATAAAAGAAGTGGTGTCTACCTTATGTGTCATTTTTATATTAAGATATTTTAGTATATAAAATTTTGATTTGGATATATAATATATGGTAATTAAATTGTAAATTAATATGTTCCCTTAAAGAAAAAAATAATTATTTTTATGAACATGAAAAATCCTTTTGTATGATTATAAGGCCATAAATATTTGTGAGTAAATTTTGGACTTGAAAACATATTGAGGAATCTTCTTAATAAATTTAATTCCTTCAAATAATTAAAAAATCATCATGGTATACTGTAAATGTTTCAAGAAACTACAACATGTATTTATGATGAGTTTCCTCCATATTCACAATTATTTCTTCTAGATGAAGATTTTGAAAATAGTTAATAAGAGTTGGTTTTAATAAATTTTTCCTAAAAAGAGATGGTTTTTGAATTTTAGTAGGATCAATACTTCTTGCTACCTATAGAACCTAGATGTCTTGTGCAGGGATACTAGCGGTAGAGGCGAATCAGTGCAACCACAATTTTCTTGAGTTTTAATTTCTTTTAGTAAACTCCTCATATTATCAAACCTCTACCAAATTTTAGAGGAATCGATTTGGTGTGTGATCTCAAAAATATCACACACAAGATATGAAAATAATAACTGAAACAATAGAGTAAAATATTTTTACATGGTCTGATGTAGATGCGAGAACCTAAATATTTCCATGACCTAACATTGGTTATTTCATAGATTTTATTATCACTACAACTTTTTAGTGATTAAAATACCCATAATTGTCATAAAATGTTCAAGAAATTAATTATCAATATCCCTAATTTAGGTCCATTTTTTATACAGGTACCACCATTTCTTCAATGGTGTTGTATATTCTGGCACCACCTGTTTTTGAAAGGATATTCAAAAAAAATCGGAACATTTTCACATTACTACATTGGATTCCTTTTCATCAAATTAAAAAACATGTTCCTTAGAAAATATATTTTAAATATCCAAAGTAATTTTAATGAAATTACATGTTTTTTATATTTTCTATATCAACTCTCTGTTAGAATAATTAGGTTTTATTAAATGTGTAGATATCCATGTTTCCATCTTCCTTGATTATAAAATATTGGGAAGCTACTCTATCTATTAATGATTTTACTAGGCTCAATATCCTTCTTTTATATTTTATAATATGCAGTAGATGTATTATAACGTATATCCTTCTTGAACGATGAATTTTTATCTCTTTTTTCATAGTATCAAACAAAAATTTATAGTTCTTAGGTTCTAAATTTTATATTCACTTTCTGTGAATATATTATTCAGAACTAGATTTACTTCCATCTATATATTTGAATTTAGTCTATTATTCCGATTTTCAATGTGAGACCAAAAAATAATTTTTCCTAATGAAGCATTCAAAAAGTCTAGAAAACATGTTGATTCATGGTCAGAATTATATTATTTAAATTAATTCCTTAATTAAATTTGTTATTATTATCACATTTATTATCCTATAATTCAAATGTGAATACCCACTCATATTATATATATTTGAACCTCATTCTATATAATTGATGTACTTTGTGGAAACCCATTATTTATATGGATATATAGATATACATGAACCTTATTTATTTTATAAATGATGTATCAAACAAGCTTCATTTTATTTTATCTTAAATGCAAAAATATCATGGGATGTCTTTATTCTTAACATTAATTCAATACTATAAATACGATATCTCATCATGGGATATATTAATTTTTCACATTATGCATGATTCAAGTTCATTAACATTTCTCATGAATAAATGTCGCATGTTGCTTTCTCGATTGTATTTTTTTATTTCCATGAACGACGTCATGTGTGTATATGAGCACATATTCCCATGGGTGAATAAAAACATCACGATTCAGTAAATGTATCAATAGCATAAGACAAGATTTCACTTTTTATTTATCCTCAGATAGTATGACCTATACATAATCTCCATGACCTGACAACCTTTTATTTTATGGAATAAAAAACTCATAATATTTTATATTATTGAATGTTCAATAATAATGATATAAATCTTTTTATATCAAATTCAATTTCATAACTGAATTCAAAACCTCCCTAACTTCAAATGAAAATATGGTGTGGTGTACTCAAAATTTATTTAACTATCGAAATAATTAAACATCATCATACGTTGTATGATTTTATGGATAATACTACTACAACTATAAACCTCACTTATGTTGATTTCAAACCTCCCATTGTGTAGGATAGAGCCATGGCATGAACATTGTGATTATCCATGGATTACAAAAAGTTTCATCTTCTAGAAGCACAACCACATTTTCACTAGGAGACTATATGGATGTTGTAGACGATATAATATTTTTATTGTATAGTTGATATGTATCAAATCACATGACCAGTTTTATATGAGTAAATTTGAAACACATGAATAGTAACTATGCACTTTCATCCAACATTGGTTCTTTTATCGGTCATGAAATACTTAATAAATGATTCTATAATGAAAATAAGTATTTCCATGGAAGCTAGGGAACCAAACCCACAACACACCACATACACACACACCCCACATGAGAAATGACACACACGTGCATAGTCCATTGGGAACCCATATGCATGATATAAAAACATCCCACATGGTCAACCCTTACTGACATATTTGGTTGAGATGGTTCCTTAGTTTTCAAAGGGATAAATAAAATTTGGAATTAGACCCACATAAAAAATACTAGGATTATATTAAATGAATAGAATATAATATCAAACCATTAACCATTAAATAACAAACCCATCAAATTCCTTAACATCCCCACAAATAATCATGAAAAACAATATTTTTGTGTTATTCATTAATTCCTCCTATTATTGAACATGATGTATACAATTTGTGCTCATTGAATGAATTCTTGGAACATAAAAATAGTTCAACAATCATTACAATTGAGTGGAGAATTTATCAAGAATTACATCTGATTCCATAAGATGAATCTATAAGAACTCATTAAACAATACCTATTCATCCAAATTATGATTTGAACTTTACAATTCTTGTTCATGTATATTTTTATATGCTTCATCCACTTTCAATACCTCTTTTAAAAATATATAAATATATTATTGGAATATTATTGGCATTACCAAAACACATTCACGATTCTTCAGAAAATTTTTGAGCTTCATAATGTATATCTCAAATTAATGCACACGTTTCCTTGGGAATTATATTTTAATCTTCAATAAATATTATTTGGGAAATAAACAAACATCCAATATATTATTATTTTTCATGACATATCAACATCATACTAACTCATTGAAAAAAAATACTATATAGAAAAATTAAGATCATCAATTTCCCCCTTTTTCATTGTTTTCAATTCAAATAGAAAATTCAATTTCAATATATTCATCCAAATTTCCTATATTATTTATTTATTTTTTCTACCTTGATCCTTAAAATTTATTTATGATTTCCGTCTATAAAATTTATTGATAAAAAATAAATATTACCTAAGATAAGGTGGTAGATTTCATTCTTATGAAATGTGCAATCAATTATTACACTCTATATCTACTTGGGATAACCATGAATATAAATTAGGAGGGTCTAAAATCGAAATATATGATATATATTATCTATTAAAAATATGATAAAAATTTCAATTATAACTCAAAATATTCTTTAAGGACTAATCAATTGTATTCTAGAATGAGAAAAACGATAAATAATATAAAACTAATATCAGTATAAAACTACTGTACCCACTTCAACAAACTGACTAATACCATAAAGAAAAAATTATAATATTTTATAACAACCATTCCAATTCATAAAATCTCTATGTTGTGAATTTATTGAAATTATACTCATTTATGAAATTAACAAATGTTGATTATAAAGGAAGATAGATTATGATAACAAAAATTTTCAATGATACCATCATCAAGTACTTTCTAAGAAGTTCATATTTTCATAAGAGAAATATTGTTGGTTGATTATTCTTTAGTTATATCCCCCCTACATAGAATCACTACACTACATCTTTATAATGATGAATATCTTTAAAATATATACTTAAACATTCTTCAATATGAGAATATACCAAATTTGAATCCTTTACATGATTTTTATAGATTTTAAAACATCTACACCATCATCAAATATGATCTTATTTAATGGATGCTATTCAAAATAAGAACTTGTCTGATCATTATAGGATAATATAATTATCCTTTTTAATGTCTTTATTTGATAGCTTCCTCTTAAAATTCATAAAATATGATTCTACAAAATATGTTTATTTGGATACCAATTGAGAAATTATACAAGGATGGTGAATTATTTTTCATTACTATCTATAATTGAAAAAATATTCATTTTCATAGGTTCTCCCCCGAGACTATGCTACACCTTCAATTCCCTACACTATAATATTGAATAAAATTTACATGTTTTATGGGAATAAGATGGGATACTTATGATATTATTAGTAAGTGAAACATAGCTAGAATTTTTTCTCAACTTAGTGACAATTTTCCTTATAGCTCGAAAGTTTCAGGTACTCTTTGTGATTTCATCTTCTTTACATTTCACATTCTGAGATTTATTTGAAAACATGTACACTTTACATCCCTTAAAGATTGTATTGTGGGTATTATTTTTCTTCACATATACTAGTTGTGTTATAGATTCCCCTAATTCTTGTCTTATCTAACTTCAACATCACTTTCTGAATAAGTAGAAGAGTCCTAAAATTTGATTCATTATGACCAAAATTCTCGAACCTTCGTAAGAATGTTCTTAATACAATAGATTTTTCATTTATTGAAGACTTATCAAGAAATTAGAGATCTTACTCATGTGGAATAACCAGTTTTATTTTTTATAGTTACCCTATCTTTTGGTTCATATTCATCTTTTTTCATTTCTCTAGCAGCCTGTACATAATTAGTAAAAATTAGTTGGAATTTTTTCTTAATATATTAGACTTTGGAGATTCAACATGGATTCTTCAATATTTTTTTGATTTAAAATTCATAGGTAATGTAAGAAAATGTTTCTTCAAGAATGTCTTCAATAAATATTGTCTTCTTATTTCACTCTTGGATTGATTCTCTTCTATAATTTAGCTTGTTTACATTGGTTGTAATTTTCATGAATAAATTGCAGTGATCCATGGTATGATAAAAACTTTACATTTGATTAATATTCTATTGAATATCATGATATTATTTGTATTAGTATTCTTAGTCTTCTTTGTATTGGTTTGTTTAGTTCTTTTTATTAGTGAGACATGTTACTTCACCTGTTTATCTCCCAATGTAGCCTTTTCTCTTTTATTTGTGACTATTATATATCTAGGTTGTGGTATTTTATTCACGTTAGGATAGGAATTATACTCTATTAGTGAATATCAACACTCTTCTTCTACATGAACATATATATTTTATTACTCATGGAAATCTTCAAGACATTTAAATCTATTTCTAATGTAAAGATTCATTCTCTTATATAGATCTTATTCCATTTAGAAGTTATATTAATTTATTCATATTTACTCCCCCTAAATTTTGGCCTTTTATAGTCTTTATTTAGAATCATGTTATCCCAACACACATTAGGCCGATGTCCAAACATATAGAAGCACCAAACATTGGAGATATATTTTTGTTTTGTTTGTTGTACCAGTATAACTTTATTTAGACACTTAGTATTAATGTATCTTCATTTAATTATTCAGAGCATCTTTATAGGAGTTGTTTTAATTGGTATCTCTAGTATCCACCCATGGAATTTTATTGGATTTATTATTATTATTCTCAACCAAAAAATTACTATATTTTTTTTTCTACCTGTAGTAGCAGATAAAACTCTAGTAGTATAATCTAAATTAACTGAGTTATGAGTTACCTTATTCCTTGATCATTTATAAGGTTGATCAAGTGATTATTTTTATTACTTATTTACACTGACATAAGTCTATTTAGTGACATGAGCCTCATTAACAGTTTGTATAGAAACACCCCTCTTTAGAGTTTGACACTATTTATTTGTCAGGGTGGATGAATTTTTATTCTTACCAGCCTAGAATGTTTTGGAATGTGTCTCTACCAAAATTTTCAATTTAAATTATAGTTCATGTTATTTCATACTGAAGTAAGAATTATCATTTTCAACTAATGTCATCCTTCCTTCCCATTCCATTTTCATTATATTTTTATAATATCATGCTTATTGTTACCTTTATCTAAATAGTTTTGATGTATTTTATTTTTAAAATTTTGACATATATTTAGGAATCCTTAACATTGATGGTAGATTTCTATAGTTTTTATAGAGCATGGATCTTCTAAATATACACTTCATGAAAATTTCTATTTTCTTCATATAACATAGAAATCTCTTGGATATTACAAGTTTATTATTCAATTTAAAAATAACTTACATTTACAGAAAAATTGAATTTTTTTAGTGCAAGGATTACATCACCAAAACATGTTTATTTATGATGCCCTTATAAATATTCCTTTGCAGTTATTTCTTAGTTAATTGAATATTTTCATTGAAAACAATTACATTTTCATCCATTTAATCAATGAGGTCTATTAAAACATTAAAACTTTTGAATTTCTTACCAATATATTCCTCTTGTTAATGAATTTATTCTTTAATTTGTTTCTTTTCATCAAGAACGTCCTAGAAAAAAATTGTATCTGAAATAATTTCTTTATGATCATTCTTTATATATCATTCAAATTTAGAGTATAAATATTCAACGGTTTCAATAGACTCGTATTCCTCATACTCTCCACAACTCTAGATAATTTTTTCAAAAGGATCATCAAAAACAGATTTTATAAGTGGAAAATGACTCTTATCTTCTTTAATTGAGATTTTAATCAACCACTTTGATTCCGTCTTCTTCCTTTTTTTAGAGTTATGGAAGATACCATCTTGTATTCTTAATCCAGAGTGGATACCAAGTCTTCCAAATTAATTACTTTATAATATTCCTCAAATCTAAAATTCAAATACACCATGTAGAAACTTTGATACAATTAGATGTTGTCCTATGCTCTGATATGACATATAGACCCTAGATAGACCATACTAGGACACTGGGAGGGGGTGAATTAGTGTACCTAAGTTTTACCAGGTTTTAATTTCCTTAAATTAACCCCTATTACTCTAATACCACATTCCTGGTTAAGAGGAATAGATCTATTATGCACACTCAAAATTAAAATACACATTAAATGAATATAATAACATAAATAAAATCATATCATGATTCTTACAACATTCATTATCGATGTCAGAACATACTCCTTCCCATGATGATCTTTTTTTTTGTTTCATATATTTTCATATTACTATAAAAATTTAGTGTTTATAAATTCCTAGAATTAGTGAAAAATTAATGGTTACATAGGAAATTATCAATATTTATGAGTGATTGAAATTATTTACACAAGAAACTTTTTTATTTAATGAAATTTTTATACTGGAACCTTAGGTTCTTCAAAATAATTTCAACAAAATGCTGAACAAGATATCTCTATCGCAATTTATGTCTTTCCATGAAGTGAATATCCTTTTACATAAAAAATAGGTATTTAAGATCCAAATTAATTTAAAATATATTGTGTGATTTTGGGTTATAAAATATCAACTCTGTATAAGAATAATTGGCACTTGTTAAATGTATAATAATCGAAACTACCTTGTTTTTTTATTTTAAAATACTCAGGAAGAAACATCTTCTACCAAAGAAGATCCCAACCACAACATCATTATTTATATGAAATATAATAATATAAAATAAATGAAATATATCATATCTCATAATTTTCATAAAAAATTGTCTCTTTTATCACATTGTCAAACCATAATTTTATTCTTCTTTTGCACTAAATTTTATATACACTATCTATGAATATATTCATAAAAAATATACCTACATCCATTTGTATTTCTGAATTCAGTCTATTTTTTCTATTTTCCATATTATATACACAAATATTTCCACATCTTGACTCATTTGAAAAATAAACAGAACATTTTGATTGTGGTTGAAACCAAAATATCTCATTTAATTCCATAATTAAATGTGTTCTGAATAACACGTTTATTGTTCTATATTTCAAATTTTAGTAACTACAGGTATTATCTATCTGTGAAACTCATTTAAAATACTCAAGGGGCTTCGGAGAACTGCATTATTCATCTAGATATATACATATTCATGCACAATATTTCTCCTATAAATGCAGGGATAACCAACCTACATTTTATTCAAATTTTAATTCCTGAAATAACTAGTTTCTCTATTTTGTTTACACTAAATCATTACTGTAAATACTAATTCTCATTATGTAATCTATTTATATTACACATTATCCTTGGATCACATTCTTTTAAAATTTTCATGCATAAATGTTGAATGCTGGTTTCTTAGGAACAACTTCTTCTCTGTGTGTTAGCTCTCATGTGTGTATGTGAGCGCTCTTACTCATGCTTAAAAAAACGTGGTGAAACATATTAATATGAGGTATAGGAAAAGACTTACATTTTTATTTATGTGGGGATAATATTTTTTATCTACTAATAAATTAAAACCATCGATGGTGTAGGATGAAACTATCGTGTTGTTTTCTAAAAAATTACAGAACCATAAAACACATGATCATAATATTATGGTATAAGATAATGTATTAAAGTGTATCGTACTAAATACTGAAACCTCATGTCTTTTTATTTTGAACATTCCATAGTTTAGGGTGAAGATACGATGTGTACGCTTCAATCATATCGATATTATGAAAAGTTTATTCTTCCCGCGACATTGCTAATGTGGCGTCAGGGTATCATGTGCAGAAAAATCATCGATGGTATGTTAAATATGATCAATTGTTTTATTTTATGAAAAAATATCATATTAATTGAATAATTATATACATATATTTAAAAACATAAACAATACCCAACAACTTCAATCACACAACATTTATTGTCTTGTTCATTTAGTGCTTAATAAACGATTCCATGGAAATGATGAGTCCTGAAAACGGGGTGGTGGATCAACACCTACAACCCTCCCCCAAACACAGATTCCCTACATGGTCTGTGCCACACACATGCAAGGTCCCTTTGGAACCCCCAAACAAACTATGAACACCTCCCTATGCACTATTAATGGGTACCATGTATGCCCAAAATGTCTTCTTCCACCCATTACTAGACATACTGGGCTACCTCCCATATGGTCAACCCCTAGTCACATAGGATGTTGATGAGGGTCCTTTTTTAGACAATGGATAACCAAATTTTTGAATAAGTCCCACTAAAAAATACCTATATTATATTCTAAGTATAAAATATAATATCAATACATTCCCAATAAAATTCTAAACCCTTAATATAATTTCACATCCCCAAAAATCATAATAATGAATAATATTTTTCTTGGGTTTCATTAATCCATCTTCTTCGTCATGATGTAAAAAATTATTCCTCATTAACCCATGTCTAGGAACATAAGATTAGTTAAAAAATAATAAAAATAGATCATAAAATTATTTAATCATTACATACTATTCCATAAGATAAATCCATAACAATTCTCAAATCAACACCTATTATGTCTTGGAAAATTCATTTAAAAGTTTATTAAAATACCACCATATAAGTTTAATACATTTCACTAGGAAATTTTAAATGTGAATGTTTAATGAATTTGTGGGTGCTGATTTAGTTGTCTATTCCCTTGGTGTTAATTAATTGGAGTGGGTGGGTTCCGTGCTTGGAAGAGGGGTTTGGTTAGAGGATTATGGTTTTTTGGATTTTTTTGAAGGATATGATATTTGTTGTTATTTTTTTGGGGATCCCAAGGATTAGGTTTTTGAGTACCTTTAATACTTGGTTTGGGGATATGGGGACGTGAAAAATCTATTCCTCAATAATATAAATTCTTAGAACACTAAATTTTTATGGCTTCAAAAGCACATTACATGGTTATGAATATGTATTCTATCACATAGAATAATGTTTTGATAGAGTGTGTTAAAATAGAATGGTGTTAGACAAATTAGAGGTATTTTCCTGTGTCACCATATTATAATTTAGATTTATGATGGTATTTTTAATGTTTAGGGGGGATGTGTGAATCAGATTGTAAGGGATATGATTGATTTGTGGTTGTTTTCTGAAGAGTAATGTAAGGGGGATAATGGGAATGGTGATCAATATTAATCATTTTCATTTCTTCTGGTAACCATATAATGGTTTCATAAACACAAAAGTGTGAATAGATAATTCATCTAGTAAAATGTTTACTAGCCATGCTATAAAGGGATTGTATTAGTTGTGGTAGAGGGGTTAGGATTTTTGGATGGTATATGATAAAACGATCCCTCAAAATTCCTAATTGATATAAAGTGGATTGTTTAGGGATATGAAAAAATGGGTATGATGGGGAAACAATGGAATTGAAGAGGGAATGGTCTAGGTAAAAAATCAATAGACACTACAAAGGGGGTGAAAATAGTCATTTTGGTGGGAGTGGTTAGGTGATAGATTTTGAATCAAATAGGGGCTTATAGAAATTTATTTTTAGGTTAATATTTGGGTTTGTTTGGATAGAAATGGTCAAATGGTTTCGAAATGGGCTTGATAGGGTGGTCATGGTTTAATGTATTGTATTAATTGTGTCACTCTGTTTAAACTATATGGTATAAGAAGTTGTCATTTTCATTACGTTTTTATGTATAAAACCATATGTAAAATTAGACTATTATATGATAGATGCTATGGTTTTTAAAGATATTTTTTTAAGAAATATTTTGGTGAAATAATGAAATAATAGAGGCTTGGGTGGTCATTTTGTTTGTCTACATGAGCCAAATGGGATATGGAAATATGGGTATTAGTGATCATTGAAGGGTTATTGGATTGATCAAAGGGAAAATAGTTTAGGGACCACATGTTTAATTAGGAGAGTTATAATTTTTTGAATTTATAGATTTAGAATTTAAAATACAGACAAAAGAAATACCATTCCAGAATATTATCCCATATCATATATTTTTATCGGAAAATTATATTGAAAATATACATGGTTGGGTTTGGTTTAGAATATTTTCCTCTATAGGTAGAATATATTTTCTTATGGAATAGTTTTGTTAAAACCACATGATGGATTTCTATTCCTTTTTAAAATAATTGATTTTTAAATTTATAATTTTTTTTTGAATTTAACCACTTCCAGAATTGATTTTATTCATAATAATTTTTTTAGTGGACATATAATGACCGGGTTCTCTATAGGATATTTTAAAAAAATTCTAATGTAAAAACATTCAAAAAGAAAGAAAAATATTTTGATTTTTTTGAGGCATACTTGGGTTACCTCCCAATTAGTACTTTTTTCAAATTGTATACCTAGTAATACATCTAATTATTTAGGGTAATGTAGGGGAGTCAGTTCTTCTCTCTTAATAATTATCTATATTAAAATTATACCTTTTTATTTTGACTCTTAACGTGGTTTCTTACTAGTATTGAATACTAATGGCTTCATGTGGGTATGTTTTGATCAGTATTAAGAGTAAAGATGATTTTGAATTCAATTTAAATAGAAAAAATGGTTGGTGTGGGTTAATAAAGTGCACCATCTATCTAGGTACAAACATCCATTGGATGATATGTTAGTCTTGACACTTATCTTTTTTCTCCCTATAGATCTCAACATCCATATATGTATCTCTTTGAATTTATTCTGACTCATTAAACTATAATAATATCTTATTCCATGATTATTTTATTTTCTTGTTGAACCTCATCATTGATCGATATAATCTTGGTATGAGTTACACTATTAAGTAACATAGATTCACATTATTGAGAATAAATTGTGATATAACATTAGTGCCCTAAAGGATGATTGATTTGAAAAAAAGTGTCATAATGATTTTTTATCAAATATTTTTGGATTGATATTACTATATTATTTAACATTTTCCTGATCTCATAGATGGATAATTCAAATTTCCCTTTATTTATGTGTGATATGGGGTTATTGTGATATATAAAACTCCATAGTCTATTAGTAGTCATCTAAAAAGTGATTATTTAAAAAATATCCTCAATCACTAATGAATATTTGAGGAATTATAATATGGGAAAAGATGTTCTTACACATTAAATTGATTTCTATATTTTCTCTAATCTTTATGTTACCACAACATAAAACAATTTTTACAAAAAATACAAAAATAATAGAATGTATGCATTATTATTAGTGTGAGGGAATGATAAAATGATATTGATTACCCATACATTGAATATCTATACTTCAGGAATTTGGTGTTGTAACATATCATTTCCCTATACAATTTTCCTATTGTTTAGCATCAATCATAGTTTTATAGATTTTATATTACATATTTATGTGGTGTGATGAAAAAAAATCCAGTTGTAAAGATCTTTGACACTATTCAATTAGTAATATAGTGTGTTTTAGTAGATTTTTAATGAAAAAAATTCCAAAACACCACTCACCTAGGGTTTGAGTACACATCACTATATGATTCAGTCTCCATGTCATTTAAAAAAATGATCTATAAAAAAGTAATGTTCTATGTTAAAAAAGAAATTTTTATTTTTTGGTAGGTTAAGGGAAGGTAAGTTTTACTATTTTCTAAATAATTCGTGATGTGTGAAAACCAAGGATGATCATTAAAGTAAATTTAAAACTATTGTTATCTGAGAATTAATCATAAATATAAATCTTTTCATCTTATTATATATTACTTAAAGTTAAGATATATAGGTTCCCAACCATATTATTCTTACATCCATAAAAAACATTGACAATAATTTCAAATACATGTACCAAATATATCAACTATATTATGCACATATTCATATATTTTTTATTTAGAAACTCTCTAAAAATGACATGATCTGTGCATTCTACTACCGGATTGAGTGCCAAATTTAATCAAAACTTATTAAAATAAAATAAAACTACTTTATATTACTTTTATATATTATTATAGTTGAATTGGGAATTAATAAGGGTTTAGTATTCACAATAAATGGGTCAAAAAATGAGACAACCCCACTGTTCTAATGTAGTTTCACCAAAAAATTGATTAGATCACATATTATCATAATATTATATAAAAAATTGGTATATTATATGATGTTTGAATCCACCAAATTAAATTTCAATATAATTATTGATCCATTAAGAAATTAATTATAGTTTTTATGGAACCCCGTTCAATAGAATATGGGTTAGTTTCTAATCTATTTTCGATAAATCCTTGATATATTGGTAGTAGAATCCCATAATTTTACTCACACATTTTGAGTATGAATTAAATGTTGTGATGGAAAAATTCAATGAATCTCCCTAAAACTAAAAACAAAACCCTGAAAATATCAATAAAAAATTATAAAATTCCATACGAAATATTTTTACTTAAAAAACTGAAATTTCATTATTTTATTACACATTATGATTGACATATGATGAAATACAAGATTACATATGAGAAATTGAATGTTTTTTTAGGTTAACCAAGACCATCAGTATTTGGTTTGAGAAAGAGTATCTAGAAAAAAATAAAAAAACCATATTTGAATAAACCTTCTAGATTTCAATCCATTAATGATATTTGAAAGAGGTAAATACTTTTTTATGTATTTAACTTATAATTATTAATTCATACTCTCTATTTCATAGTGATATTTCTTGGAATAAAATTTTTTCTATTTTTTTATCACTACGATAACCCATTAAATTTATAAAATAAAAAAAATTATTGTTTCAAGGTGATTTAAAACATCATTTTTCCTGACCTATTTTACATGGGGTGTAAGTCACAATTATTTTTGTCGTCTTGGCTTAAATTCTTCCTATATTATCACCTTATCCGTAAAAATGGTGGTGTTAGTTATGTTGATATTGATAATACCTAAGGTTATTTATTTCTTCCCTTCTCTTATCATTTAATACAATTTATCATCTCTATATCCTAATTATTTTTTTTCATTATAAAAGGTAATGTTTTTTCCTCCCCTAATGAATTAAATCAATATTTAGGGAATTCTATTTGACTCAGTTATCAATTGGTTGATGATTAAAGTGATCAAATCTACATATGTATCCTTTAAGAAGAATTTTATCCACTACATATCTCTAACTTCTTATTCATTCACCAAGTTTCTTCTATCTATTTTTATATCGATGATTTGATTACAAAAAGTCAACATATTTTCCTCCAATTATTATTATAAAATCATGATGTCTGAGTTTTGTTCATTGATAAAATGAAAAAAAAACTATAAGTAAAGTCCATACTTTATGGATTACATGAGATCTATAATAATTTTTTTTACAAAATATGAAAGTTAATTTTATTTGATTCGCATCAATAGGGGATTTCAATATATAGAGAATTGTCTCTAAAGAAAACTGGGAAAATATCCAATTATTCTATCATTAGAATAATAATTTTAGTAGTAATGATAAATTTCCCTATCTTTATATAAAAATATTAAATAATTCAAAAAGGTATTTCATAAAATAGTTTAAAAGTTTTAGGGCTTCTTGAATTTGTGTAGGTTCACATTAAACCATATTTAAGAATACACAGAATGAAAAAATGTTGATAATAATTATAACACCCTATAATGGTTCATCAGGACTAAGCTAGTACACTATATAACTTCATGCATGCGTCCCTATACATAAGAGGATTTCAACTAGCATTGAGGGACTAGAATATAAAATGCGGAGATAATTTTCTAGATATTTTTTAACATTCAATCATATAAAAAGTATAATAAGTAATAACCGTTGAGATGGTATGTGGAGTATTATATTGTCTATAATACCAAATGTAGGATCGAAATAATATAGATATTGTATGTAGTATCTAATTATGCTCATGATACAAGAGGGGGGGTGAATTGTGCACTTTGAAAAATTCTTTTGGAACTTTTAAAGAAGGTTATGGTTAACAAGGTTAAATGGGGTAATTCACAAAAACTCTGGTTCTAGACACTTTCTTGATTCTGGAAATATGATTCCAAGAAAATGATTCCAAAAAGATGGTTTTGGAAAATGAAACATAATGAATGTTTACAAAGTTAAAGATTCTACCTTAAAGCGTATATAATCTTACTAAATCAGAGTATACAAGTATAAGGAAGTATAAGATAGTTATAATTTCCTCAACAAACAAAATTCAATGGAAAACATGTAACAAACTAGTAACACGTAGTAAATATTTTAACGCAAAGAGACGAGTATCCAACAACCTTGGATAAAGGTCCATTGATTTCTATGTTCAAGAAAGTCTTTCGTACCCACACTAGGGTAAGCTCTTCATACAAGGATCAGAGTCTGTCCTTCCAACCATGCAACAGCTCAACTCCAAGTTAGTTGGAACCTCTATCTTCCTCAGCAAGGAAGCTCTCAACTTCAAGGTAGTCGGCACCTCTTCCTTCCTATCCCTGGAAGCCCTCGATTGTACACAACAACAATCGGAGTCACACAAAGAAAATCTGAACAAGATGTTTACTACGCACTAAGAATGAGAGTATCTCCCTCTAGAAATCACTTCAGATCAATAGTTGTCCAAATGTTTTGAGCTCATTCAAATGTGCTCTTATTTATAGGCGCAGCTCCAATAGTCGGTTCCCTCCTCCAACAGTCATATGTTTCATTGAATTTCGGTGGGACCTATACACGTTTCACTCAAACAATGGTTAGTTTGTAATTGAATTCATGAAATTGTTTTATAACAAAAACAAGTGTATGCAAAAATATGGTTACAAAACCAAAATCCAATATTCAGAATGTAATCAAATAAAAGTTCAAAGTCTAACCAAAAATGAATTTAGAGTCTATAATACAAGGATATTCAGATTCTATTTTCTAAGGAATTCGGAACCTGAACTCTATAGAATTCCAAAGTCTAAATTTCAAGGAAATTCAGAATCTAGATTCACAAGAATTCAGTACCTGAACTTTCAATGTTAGGAGTCTGAGGTCATGAGAATTCGGAGTCAGAACTTACAATGTTCAGAGTCAGAATTCACGAGAATTCAGAGTCTAAACATCCATATTTCAGAGTCTGAATTCATCGGAATTTGGAGTCATAACTCAAAAGAGTTCGGAGTCTGAATTCAGAGAACTTGGAGTCAGAACTTAGAAGATTTCAGAGTCTAAATTCAGAGAACTCAGAGTCAAAACTCATAAAAGTTCGGAGTATGAATTTAGAGAACTCAGAGTCAAAACTCAGAAGAGTTATGAGTCTGAATTCATAGAATTTGGAGTAAGAACTCAGAAGAGTTCGGAGTATGAATTCAGAGAACTTGGAGTCAGAACTCAGAGTCTGAAAAAAAATTATCTTTATCTAAGTATTATATTATTCTGAGGTTTTAGGCATGAAACTGAATTTTCCACTTAGAGAAGATAATGGAAAATAAATAACATGGTAAGGATATATTTCTTTGGGGAAGGAAATTTTTCCTTATAGATGTAAAACATAGGGTAAAATGAGATTTTCCTTGAGATAATGTGTTTGTGATTTTCAAAAAAATAAGGAATGGTAAAGTCATAAGGAAAAATTATTGACTCAAACATATCTCTCAAGTATGAAGGAATGGAAAATTCATAAGGAAAATCTTATTTACTCAACAATCTCCCCCTTTTTTAAATCATAGACATCCTTCTGAAAAAAAATAAAATGTCTTATAAAATATTTTTCAAAACTTTGAAAATAAAACTTATCTCCCTTATCATATGAACAATGATGAATACATCTAACTCACCCATATGCTTTGGAACACTAAAGATCGTATTCTAGATTTATGGAATGAGATTTTTTATTATCTTGAGTAAGGAAATATTTGTAAATAAAACTCCCCCTTAGATAAACTCCCCCTTACGTAGGGATATTTGTTCTTTACATAATATTATTTTCCGTTTATATCCCTTTGTGATTTTGAAAAAAAAAATTAGGGAATGGAAAAGAAAATATAGTACCTGAAATATTATTACAAAGCATGCAAACAAAGATGAGAAACCAAGATTTCATTAAGATTACAAGAATTTGTACAGGGAATGAAAATACAACAAAAGATCAGATTGGATATATTTTCCTTCCTTCTCCTTGGGTATGAATTTCTTCACTATAGTTTTCAGCTTCTTTATCTCCATGTGTTCTACCTGAGCTTGCTTCTATAAGTCATTTAACTTATATTTCTGAGCCTTCATAGCCTCTACCAGAGCCTTTATCAGTTCATCGTGCTTGAATAGCTTCTCTTCGATCTTGTTTCAAAGATCCCTTTCCCTCTTGAAACTTTGGGCAGTAGAATACAACTTCCTATTCAAATATTTTACATCTTTAATCTGAGTATTCTACTCAAGAGTTAGCTTTTCCTCAAATCTAGTCATGAGATATTTGATTTTACCATCTTTAGTATCAAAAGCTTCCTTAACATATTCTTGAAACTCATCAAGCTCTCTCAAATATTCAACTATATTCTTTGAATAGCTAACCATTTTATTATAGGGTATTTTGTGGGATTCATAGTTGATAATGAAGGATTTGATGTCTGCCTCCATCTTGAAACACTTTTCCATCCCCATGGACACTGAATCCGATTTTTGGTTCAAAGTATGTTGAATCATCTGGAATCTAGAATCTACTCTTGGGAAAATTGGAATGGTCCCAACAAGATTCTTCTAGGTTTTTAATACGAAATCATGTCCCAGAAATGTTGATTCTGAATCCGAGACTTTTCATAGTGGGGGCTCGTTGTCTAGCTCAACAAGATTTCTCTTCAAAGATCCTCCAACTTCCTTCATCTTTGAAAAACATTTAGTAGGTGTATCCTCAACCACCTATTTCCCCATATGAGTTATCAGAATGGATTCCTCATCCATAGATTTATGTTCACTGTCAATAGATGAGTAATCTTATCTTCATATACTTTCTTCTTCTCAGCTTCTGCCTCATCATATTCAGGATGAATGAAATGTTGATTAAAAATTTCTTCTTCAGATAACTTGTTCACTTCATCTTAAGACTTTTCATCAAATCTAGGAGTATCAAGATTCGAAGATTCTTCTTGTGAATTTAGTATCGACAATTTATTGGATTGTCTTTACTTCTCATGAAAGTCCTCCACTTGCTTAATCAAATCATCTATATCCCCATTACTTTGAACTTCTTCTTCAACTTATTTGAAAGATTCTTTTTCAACATCATTCTCTTGTGAATTTTCCAGAGTCATGAAATTAATCCCTGGAGTCTTAGGTAAGGCCTCTACCAAGAAGGATTTCAGTACATGGACATTCTTAGATTCTATATCAGTATCTCTCAGAAGGGATTGAACAATTTCAGCCTCAGACATCTTCTTCTTTTGTTTATTTTCTTTAGCTTGCTTCTCAAGCTCATCAGCTGTCTTTTCTTTTAAGGCCTTATCTTCTACAGGATCCATGAAAAAATCTGGCTCTCCTTCCTTCCGATTTTTCTTGTCTTCCCTCCACTTGGCTACAACCTCATCTAGATAGGGGTTTTGTTTATTAGGCTTTGGAGGTGCGGATTGGGTTCCTTTAGTCTCTGTAGTTTTACCTTCTACTACTACTTATTTCAACTTCCTCTTCTTTCATCCATTTTTTGATGTTTCAGGAACTTCTTGTTCCTTCAGAACAGCTTCATCCTCTTCCTCTGGTAAGTCATATAATTCCCATGATTCCTTAGAAAAACCAACATTCATCATTTTGAGGGTATCATCAATAATCAACATGACTTTGCAATTCCTTGGCTTTAAACTACATGGGATTTTGAAATACTCTAAGTACCAAACAGTTAACTTAGAGAGGATGGTTAGGTACATGATAATCTGAGCATTCATTTTCCCATTCTTAATATTCTCTATCATAATGAGAATATGCTTCATCAAGTTTATCTTCCTTAGATTCACCAGAAAATCTAGGATAAACATGTCACTCTTCTTCAAGGTGTCCTTATCTCCTTTTATCAGAATGATAAATCCTTGAACCCATAATTCAAGGATCGGATTATTTGTAGATAGGGGCAATCTTTAGAGTCTTACATCTAATATTCCAAGACACTCCATAGCTTTCAGCTTTACGAAACTACATTGAACATCTGGAAGCTTATGGGAACAGAATTCAGCTTCCCCTTCATAAGGCAATCTTACCAAGATTGCAGCCATGGTGTATGAAAGGGCATAACTTTTTCCATAGCTTTTGAAACAAAATTTACACCTCTCTTTTTCTATGAAAAATCTCAAGTACTAATAAAATTCCATAGGAAAATCTGGATATACTACATCTTGAGCTCATGACTTTGATATGTAAACACTTTCCAATCCATCCATCCTGATGTTATTGGATATAATGGAATCATACATGGAAAAGAAATTCAGATGGTCTAACCTCTCCCTGTAAATATGCCACTTTGAAATTATCTTGACAGTTGACATATCTTTCTGAGATGATTCTTCTACAGACATTCAGAATTCAGAAAAATCTGAGAAGTTCGAAACAGTCTTAAGTAGAAGTTTAGAACTTCAGCATGCGAGAGATTTAGATCGATGTGGGACAACCCTTAGGGGGTCCTCTATATAGGTGTTGGAAGCAATGGTTGAACTTCCAAAGTCTATCCAACGACTGAAAATCCTTCTGATCAGATCTGACGGTTGATAAGATAGCTGCAAGGAAATCTTGATATAATCCAATCTTCTACGGTTTTTAAGAAAAACATTCGAATTTAAGGAAAATAGAATCAGAAAAACATAAAATACAAAATAAAATACTAGTAAGTAAATAATGACTTTGAAAACATAAGAAAGAAAATCAGAACTTTCATATTTCTAGGGAGATTATTCATAATAGGTAATATTCTTCTCGAAGAAATTTATATTTTTTTTTTAAAAAATGACAACGAAAATCTCTATTACAAAAAACGTCAAGTAAAAAAATATTCATTACGAAAATTTCAAGTATGAAAATCTTCATTAAAAAAATATCAAGTACAAAAATCTTCGTTTCAAAAATTTCAAGAAAAACTGGACATGAAAAAAAATTAGACGAACTGACTACTCAAATTTTTAGAAAAACTGACTATGATGAAATTTTAGAAAAAAAACTTGAAAAGCTAGCAAGAAAATGTACCCCCCCTATGAAAAGGAGTTTGTTACTGTCAGGAGATTAGTTTAAACAGAAAGTTAACAAGGTGGATTACCTTATGTTTTTCATTCCTAACTTCTGCTTAATGTATTCAAATCTATCAAAGGGTAAAGATTTTGTGAAAATATCAGCATGTTAATCTTTCATTCCGATAAATTGATGAATGATATCTCCTTTTTGTGGGTGATCCCTAAGAAAGTGATGCCTAACATTTATGTGTTTTGCACGAGAGTGATGTTCATGGTTCTTACAAAGAGAAACAGAACTTGTATAATCACACAAAATTTGTGTTTTGGTAAAACTCGTACCATAGTCTGTGTGTTTGTGTTGCATCCACAACACTTGAGCACAAGAGCTTCCAGCTGCTACATATTCAGCTTCAACAGTGGAAAGATATACTGAGAGTTTCTTTTTTGCATGACCAAGAAACTAATGAATCTCCTAAAAATGACAAGTTCTATATGTACATTTTCTAACAATTCTACATCTGAAAAACCTTTAAAAAAATCATTTCCAAAAGATTAAAAGAGTTCAAATTCATGGTTCCCTTTAAGTAGCGAATTTTTTTTTCAATACCTTTAAATTTGTTTCCTCTGGATTGGATTGATATCTTTCACATAAGAATACTAAAAAAATTATGTCTGGATGACTAGCTGTTAAGTAAAGTAATATTCCTATCATAACTGCAAATGATGATTGATCCACTGGTTTCCCATCTTCATCAAGATCTTGTGTGTTTGAGGTACCGATGGGAGTACTAATACTCTTAGTGTTGTCATATCCATAATTTTTAGAAAGATCTTTAATATACTTATGTTGGGATATATAGATCTCTTCTGGTTATTGTGAAATTTGAAAACCAAGGAATTTTTTTTAAACACTAATCATTTTATTTTGAAACTCATATTTCATTAGATCCCCCAAGGAATCAGTTAGGGATTTCTAAGTTGAACCAAATATAATATCATCAACATAAATTTGAACAATCAAAACATTTTTCTTATCTTTATTTATAAAATGGATTGGATCTACATTTCCCATAAAATAATTATTTTGAATAAAAAATCATTCAAGTCTATTATACTAGGCTCAAGGAACTTTCTTAAGTCAATACAAAGCTTTGGTAAGTTTAAAAACATGATCAGGATGTTTTGTATCATCAAAACCAGGAGGTTGTTCAACAAAAACTTATTCTTGTACAAAACCATTAATAAAATCACATTTCACATCCATGTCAGAAAGTTTCAAATTGAAAAATGTTGCAAGGGAATGTAAAATATGAGTAGATTCATGTCTAGCTACTAGAGAATAAGTTTCTTCATAGTCTATTTCTTCTTTTTGATTATAGCCTTTGGAAACTAATATGGATTTATTTCTTAATATGATTACATTTTCATCACACTTTTTTATAAAGACCCATTTTACTCCAATAATAGAAGTTTCTTTAGGTCCTTCAACCAAGGTCCAGACATTACTCCTTTCGAATTCATTTTGTTCAACTTTCATGGATTTAATCCAATACTCATCACCTAAAGCTTCATCAGTGATTTTTGGTTCTAATTGAGAAAAGAATGGTAGATGTTCTACATCATATCTTAAGTTACTCCTAGTCTTTACAGGTTGATTCACATTAACAATGATACTATCACTGGGATGATTCCTAAGAAACGCCTGATTTTGGTGTTGTAAAACCTGATCATCAACATAGGGTTGGAGGTATTCTGGGGTAAATGATTCAGAAACATTTTCTTGGGAATTTTCCATATCAAAAGGATATTCTAACAAAGGTTGATAATTTGTTTTTGAAAACACATCAAATGATTAAGATTGTGATTTTTTAAGAACAAAGTGATCTATTTTATCAAATTTCACATCTACTGTTTCTTCAACAGTACAAGTATTTTTATTAAAGACTCTATAATCCTTAGAAGTTGTGGAGTAGCCTAAAAAAATTTCTTCATTAGATTTTGTTATGAATTTATGTAGATTATCTTTGGTATTTAGGATGAATACCTTGAAACCAAAATCCTTGAAGTAGGAAATTCTAGGTTTTCAACCATTCAATAACTCATAATGAGTTTTATTAAGAAAAGGTTTAATTAAAACTTGATTTATAGTATAACAAGAAGTACTTACTAATTCATCCCAATAATGTCATTCTATATAATATTCACTCAACATGGTTCTTGTTATCTATTGAAGAATTCTATTTCTTCTTTCAACAACACCATTTTGTTGAAGAGTTCTTGGTGATGAGAAGTTATGAGTAATTCCATTTCTACGACAAATAAATTTTCAAAATCCGAATTTTGAAATTATTTTCCCAGATCAATATGAATAGTTTTCAATGGAAGGGTTTTCTCATTTTTAACTTGGGCTCTAAAACATTTGAAATAATAAAAAGTTTCAGATTTCTTTTCTAGAAAATAGACTCACGTAAATCTAGTGTAATCATCTACTAAGAAAAATACATAATATTTTACACTAATTCTTCCTGTTTGTGTTGGGACTAAAAGATCCATATGAAATAACTATAATGAATTAGTAGTTGAGACTTCACAGATTTATTTAAAACTAGATTTATGTTGCTTTCCATATTGACAAAGATTACAAACTTTTGAAGAATCAAATCTAAGTTCCGGTAGATCCTGAACTAGTATTTTCTTAGATAGTTTGTATAAGGTCTTAAGGTTACAGTGTCTTAATATTCTATGCCACAACCAAAAATGATCTTCCATTGTACTAAGGGAAGGTAAGTCTTGGCTCCTAAGGCTTCTAAGTTATGTGTGTATACATTATCTTGCCTATGGGAAGAAATAATAAACTATTCCTTGGAATTATGTACTAAGAACTTGTAATTCCTAAAATTCACAAGGTAACCTTCATCACATAATTGTCTTATTCTAATGAGGTTTTTCTTAAGACCCTTAATCGACAAAACATTTAAAATTGAAGTTTTTCCAAGAATAACGATGTTACCTATACCAATAATTTCTCCTTGAGAATTATCTCCAAAAGTTACTTTTCCTCCTCTCATATTGATAATCTTTTCAAAGTAGTTTTTGTCACCAGTCATATGCCAGGAACATCCACTATCCATATACCATGTATTTTTTTTGGTACTTTTTTCATTTTTCTGAAAATAAAAGAGTTAGGCTTTCAGAATCCAAACTTTCATAGATCCGGAAATTTCAGAAAGAAAAATCTTAGGCACCCACATTTTCTTAGAAAAAAGGCTTTATGAAATCCTAAAGACTGAGTTTTTTTAAGGAACAATTTTTTTCCCAATTACCACCATAATGGCACTTAGTACATAACGGATGTTTTTGAGGAACAAATTAGTTGTTACTAAAAACCAGTTTAGAACTAGTATAACAGAATCTAGAATTATTCCTTAGAGGTCGATTTGAGAATACATTCTATCAAAAAAATTCATACCTAAGGTAATGTTTGATAGAAAATTCATCAAGGAAAAAATTTTGGATTTTAGTTTGATAGTTAAGTTCTTGTCTTACAAAACATTGGATTTTGAACTAGATTTTTGCTTGAAAACATTTTTCTTAGAAATTATGTTTTCTAGATTCTTATAAATTTTATCCTTCTCATAATTTACTTCCACAATATTGTTTGAAATAATTTCAAAGTCAACATTTTTCTTATCAAGATCTCTAGAAAGATCTGATATTTCTTTAGTAAGAACGGTTTTTCTAGAAATTTACTTATCATGCATTTTCATGATTTTTGAGTTCTCAATCTCATGGATTTTGGAAAACCTAGAAACTTCTTTATAGGTAGGTAAAGAATTATATTCATTAGAAGAAGATTCTTCATCAAAAGAGTTATATTATTTATTATCACTATAGTTTCCATTAAAAGAAACATTGGTCATTGATTCAACATTTTGTAACTTAGCCTTTAATTAATGATTGTCAATAGGTAGTATGGCTATTAGACTGGGATTCTTACTTCTAGAAGATTTGTAATCTGATGATTCATCTGACGAGTCTCCACCACTTCCACTCCAGGTGTAATTTTCTTTCAAGACTTTCTTAGCTTTATCTTTGTAGTACTTATTTCTGTTTCTCTCATAAGTCTTTTACTTTGTTTCTTTTCTCTTAAGCATAGGACAATGAGTCCTTATATGTAGAAACCCAAATCATGAAGTACATGAAAATTACATTACTTTTGTGGAATACTTAATACATAACAAAAACAAACACACAAGGACCGTAATACTTTAGTGTCTTTGGAATCTCAGAAAAATAATCTTCTAATCATGGTGAATGATCTTCAACATCTCCCATAATGATCTTCCCCTTTTGTTTTCTTACCTAAAACCTTTATTTATATCTTGGGGAAAAGAAAACATAAAAAGGGTGAGCTCAATTTCTCAGTAAGGGTAAACATATAGAACATAAAAAAATCCATAAACATTTGAATGCCAAAAACATGAACATAAAATCTAAACATCAAAATCCTAAGCAAAGACATAAATATTTGAAGTACGTAAGGCATATATCATAAAGGAACATCAATCATGATAAAATATCATGGGAATAAAACATGTAATTGTGTAAAACCATTAAGCACATGATATGATATCCATAGTAGCCAAGGCATTGCTGCCAAGATCATCTTAGTGGACAAAGTCCCTTTCTGAATCAAGTTCACTCCACGTTCGAGTCCTGTATCACTGAACCAGATTAACTTACCCTTCTAGCCATGTCTATCTCGTGAGATATAAATATTTACCCAATGCATTAGAGAGAGATATAGGTCCAACCCATCTCATAATGAAATCATTCAAACTTGTGCCACAAAATAAACTTTAAACATTCATCATAACCGAAAGAATAAAATGGGTTTCATAAACATCATCCCAACATCACATAATCCATATAAAACAAATGGATATTTCATCAAAATAAAATTGAAACCATGTAAATCATAGAGACATTTTACTTGAAACATACACATATGAAATAATGTCATCACAGATGGAAAATGGTCTTGATAAACCACTTGAAATTAGTGTTTGAGGAAAATTTCCTTTCTTCCTCAAAATAATTTTCTTTTCACAAAATGCCTTGAAATTTTAAAAGAAAAGTATTTTGTTGAAAATAGTCATAAAATCTTGTAGAGTAATATTCATTAAAATGAGACGTTATGAAACCGTAAAAATCCGTTCACGCCATATAAGTTAAAAATAACATTCTTCTCATACTTTTGTCGAAGAAGTCAAAAAGTTCATCGTGTGGTAAACAAAAATAAGATTCCTTTCAAAAAATGTGGTAAATTTCAAAAATGAGTAAAAAGGACTTTAAAAATACATGATTTTTTTTAGAAAAAATGGGCATGATGGCACTTCATGATTCGTTAATGCCTTATGTCGAATGTATAAAGGATGGCGTTAATTATATTATATATGATATTATACTAGAATTATAATATACCTATGTATAATTATGTTTTAATTTATTTAAAATAAGAAATATAAATGAAAGTAGCGTTTATGCATATGTATGGCTTACCGTCTCCAACTTGACTCGATCGTTCTTTAATATCCTTAATAATAAACCAATGTTAATATCTACTTTCTTAAGAAACTTTTTGAAGATTATTATTCCTTTTATATCACTTATTACCATGTTATAAACATTATGTGACCATTTATGTTAATAACGTTCGTTTTGTGGATATTTGATACTAGTGTGGTTACAAAAGAAAGGATTAAAAAGAGTTTAGGGGTTGTAGAAGTAGAATAAAAGATAAAAATTTAAGAGAAACCGTTACGTTTAATTTGGGTAACTTCCTTTGGTTTTAACCAAAAGGACTTCTTGAAGTGTCTTTTTCCTAAGGTAAGGCTTTAGGGGGGAGAGGGATGTAGGGAGATTAATTGGGCAGAGTTTAGACGAGGAAAATGTCTTTATATGTGTGAGGAATTGGACAAAAATGGTCTCCTTTTATTAGGAGGAGGAGGGGCTGTTTTGGAAAGTGTGAAAATATTAATTTATTATAAACATATCTTCAGCTTAAAAAGGTCCAAAAATCATTAAAGATGAAAATAAGACGACTCATGGTCGAAATAAAATCATCCAATTATAATTGAACATGTTTTGGATAATATTTTAATCATTATAATCATATTTATTTAAATCATTTATTAATGAGGTAAATACTGCATAATTATTGTGTCATAAATAATTTAATTTATTTGATGTCTAAAAATTATAAAAAAAGTCTGATCATGTAGGAAATATTTTTAGCTTTCCAATGAATATTTATATTTTAAAAGATAATTTATATAACCCCTTAAAAAAATTAATTATTAAATGGTTTTTTGTTGATGTCAATTTGGTATTTACATTAAATTAATTAATCCAAATTGTCATTATCACTACCAAGTGGATCAATGGGGTCCCAAAATCGACACAAGGATTCCAATGGTCAGAAAATACTCATCCAACAAGGTTAGGACAAGTGTTAAGGAAATTTTGAATTATTATAATATTCTTTTAACCTTGAATTACCCTTTTTACCTTTAACCGTGGAAAATAAAAGTCAAAAGATACTATTCAACAAAATTTTTTCATCTTATTCAATAAAATTTTACTTCTTGGTAACAACCATTTATGTTGGAATTTTGAAATTCAATTCACAAAAGTGGTAAAATTTCATTTAAATGAAAGAGTCAGTTTTTTAACTACCACTAAGTGGCTTCACTATTCATCAAAAATTGATGTTTTTCAGAAAAATACAAAAAAATCAGCCTAAGCTATATTTGATATTCTGAATTCAAAAATGAATTATATTTCTCTAAATTCAAAACATAGAAGTGTAACAAACTGTCGGTTCCCCTGCTCCGCCGCGGCTCGATGGCGCTACGACCCTCCGCCGCGGCCCCGCTCCGGCCACGGTGCATCGAGGTTCCTTCAAGGTTCTTTGGCGCGGTGCAACGTCACCGCCTTTCCCCACCATTTCTTTAACATTTCCCACGTGGTGCTTCGGCACTGCACTTCCTTACACGAGCCGCAACAAAAATCAACCAACAAGGGGGAGGAGGGTCGGCCGTGTTTGTGCGGTTCGACCTCCTCCCGTTATTGCAATTACAGGCGGTTCAAAATAGACGATAAACCAACGATGAATTAATCAGGAACAAATGAAATAAATAAACCCATACCTCATTGAATCGTTGAGCGAGGGTTCATCGTGGAAATAACCGTCACAGAAGAAGACAATGCAGAAGAAGAGAGTCGCGTCGCGGGGACGGCGTCGCGTCGTCGATCTCCGAGGAATCCGGCGTTCTTCGCATTCTTCGTCGAAGATGATGAAGTTCTTCAAGCTCCTTAGCTTTTCTCCCAAAAACTCTCAAAGAAACAAGACCCCCCAAAAAAATAAAATAAGTCCCTTACTTATTTTATTAACATAACTTAAGAATTTTAATTTTAAACATTCAAATTTTACTCACCTATTTAATTAACTTAAGTTATCAAAATTCATGGTGAGTTGAAGGAGTTAGGGAATGAAGGGGTGGGGTTCAAGTGGGACCCACCACTCTCATAACCTCCCATGGGAAGTTGGGTGGTTACCCCAACATCCACTCAATGGATAAACTACTTAAAGGAAATAAAAACTGTAACTCAATTTATATTTTATCTTCCACAAATATTTAACAACTCCTCCCGTGAAAACACAACTCTAGAAAAGGTGTTCCTAAGAAATTACCGGCACTGTGAATCCATTGGTGCCCTCATAATTCGATTCTGAGCACCGGTTCAAAAGTTATAAAAACCAGCTCATTCGTTCAATGAACGTACCTGAGCTAAACATCAGATAGAAATTCCGGGCACACCAGGCCTCGGAATCAAGTGCCGTCAGAAACCACGTTCTTGTAAAATTCCTAAGAAAATTAAGAAAAACTTTCCCTTGCATTTTATGGGACTTTACAATAATTTTTATATTTATTGAATATATATGATAAAATTATTATTATTTAATTTAATAATGAGATTTTTACCATTTCAATGCTTCGAATTTTTCGTTAGGGCTTTAAGATGATCTAGGTTATTACCATGTTTTTAGAGAATATATGGTTATGGTATTCCCAAATTTGTTATATAACATTAATAGATAATTTAGTTTATTTAGGGAACTAATGTTAGGTTGAGTTAGTGACCTTATATTTGTTTTTTATTTTTAATTGGGTTTGACATATTTTGGAAGGGTATTATGTTTAGTTAATCATTTGGTGTTACTATTGAGTTTTCAGAGATGAATGTGTTATATTGGATAATGGGATATAAATAATATTGATGGTTTAAAAGAGATTAATTAATAAGGTGATATTTTTAGAGACATTTATGGTCATGTTAAGGATTACCTTTCAGGTAAGTATCTAAATTTCATTAATGATATTATAGTGAATTTCACTACATTATATATTATTTAGTGACTCATCATGGTGATTAATGATATTTTTTGGATTCCTTATTTGGTTGAAGTATATGTAACCATTAGTTTTATTATGTGATTTGAAATGAAATATTATTTGGGATGAATGAAATTAAATTTTGGGAATATATGTTAAAAGGATTGAGATAAATTTGGGGGTTAAATATTTCTTTAATTCTGAGGTTGTTGAGGTTAATCGATATGTAGGGTTAATTATTTTTTGAATATTTGAGTTAAAAATTGGATATTAATATGTAAATTTTGATGTAAAATGTATTATATATTTCTATAAAGGATTATACTTTTTTTATTATATTACCTTGTGGAAACAATTTTATTTATCATTAAAATTTTAAGGCAATATTATTAAAGTATAATTATTTTTTGGATTATCTGATCTCTTATAAGTTGATTTTAGTTCTTCAGGAATGAAAACATCATCTTGATTACAAATAGTTAAGATAGAGGAAAATATGGTTTTGGAAATTGATTAATGGATGAAATTATACTTCTAAACAAACTATAGTTACTTATGTTCCTATTAGGTATGGTAATATAATTCCTGAACTCATGAAATAGGATCTTGAAAAAACATTTTGATCATATTATAATCACTATCAATGACTTGATGGTCCTTTAACACATTATTTTTAATGGTTTTTTTGGTCATTAATGTTGTTTTAAATATGTTATTGGCCACTATATATCAGTCAATGGGTGTATGTTTTTTCTTACATGTCTATATTTTCACTTCATACTAATTTTAAATTATTTAGAAACCTAGTTTTTTATTATTTTAGATGGCCTTTGTATTTCCTATTTCCTATTTTTAAGAGGAAATTTTATTAACCCTTTCTATGATGTGGATTTTAACCAAGGAATTTCAAAATGTTAAACCCTTGATTAATGAGTACTATTTAACATTTATAAGAAGGAATTTAATTAAAAGGGAGAATGTAACACCATGATATTTTAAAAGAATAATATTTTTGATAGCTTATACAACTCACAACACTGAGATTAAACAAACCGCTAAATAATATGGTCATCATAACCGAACAGTTGAATTGGAGAGTGTGAATAAGGTTAAAGAAAATATGAAAGTATTTATAGGGGTTATATATAATTTTTTAGAAATAAAAAAGCACTTAATTTTTAGTAAAATCATTCTATACTTCTAAAATACATTTTTAAATTTTTTTTGACTTTGGGTGTGGAAATTATAATGAATTTCTTCCACTTTTATATTTTTTTTATAAACTGAACTTTATTTTCAAAATCATCATAAAAAAACTATATTAGGGTGGAATTTTTATATTTTTTTAAAATATTTATTTTCCAGTGAATAGTTAAAATATTGATTGTCATAGAAAACCATATTTTGGCTTAAAAAATTTAGAAAGTTACATTTTTTTCTCTAAAATGGTTCAAAAAAAGTAGTTTTATTATCTTAATAGTACTCTAGGTAAGTTCGTTGAAATCAATTTTATTATTTAATTAAGTATACAAATATTTTTATACATTAAATTATTATTTTTAATTTGAATTCATTAAATATTTATCTTTTAATCTTAATTAAAAATTTGATAATAATATAAAATGTGTATTAAAAAATGGACTCCATATTTGGAATCTTGTCATCCAAATTTTGAAAGTAGTTTCATTTTATTTTTTATCATTATGAATTGTGACCATATTAAATAATTGTACCCAAGGTAAGGTTAAATTTGGAAATTATTGTAAAAATGATCATGACAAGGGCTAAGAACGACCATAACACTTGGATTTATCTATTGGATATGTTTTGTTTTGGAATTTTACTTAAATTTTGTTAAATAAGCTGTTTGTTTCCATATTTCATTGATTACGAACATTATAATATTTAAGTAAAAAATAAAGTCCCAATTTGGATTTACATACTTTTAATATCTATAATATATTTTTGATAGGGATAAATAGAAACTACCTTCCATTAAATTATTTTCATTGGAAATGCGAATGATTTTTTATCATAGAAATTTATTTTATGTTTTTAACGATTGAATCATTTGATTAAATGGGTACACAACATCGAATTAATATTTACTCAACTAATATAAAAATAAAATATATTATTTTAAAAATTGTAAAAATCATAAATATTGGAGGATTTTTTGTTCTATGAATTTTATAGACAGATATGATATTTAGAGATGTTACAAAATATTATATTTGAATTTATGATTTTTATTGCGGTATATAATGTCATATTAAATGAATAGTGTTGAAAATGACATTAATGATATTTTATAACAAAATTTTTTATTATATGGTTTAAAATAAATAAAAAAATCATTTTCACATATATGAATGGGAATTGGATTAAAAAATCACACATGGTCCACTTGGGTGTATTTTTTGATTTTATGTTAACATCCACAACCCTTAATGTGTAGAAATATGTAATATTATGGTAAATGTTGAAAGGGTTATAAAGGGGTTTAAACTAGTAGATAAGTGCAAAAACATAACCAAAACTTCTAAAAATTATTTTTGATGAGATAATTTGGAATATTTATCATCTTATTTTTTAATTATATTAATTTTTACCCATCTTGAAATAAATAAAAAATTATATTTTTTAACACTTTTGGAAATTTGAAAAATGCACCTCCTCTCATTAATAAAAGGATACCAATTTTAACTATTGTACACCATTTTGTGAAAGAAAACTATACAATCTCCAGACCAATTACATTATAAAATTAATTAAAAATGTTCAAGATGTTTTCTCACTTAAAAAGGACTAAATCTGGGTCCCTTAAGAGGAGGTCTAAAGGATGTATACTAAAAAATATGTAATAATATTTACTGATGATTTAAAGTTAATTTTTTCTTATATTTCCTCTTAATGTGTTGTGACCACCCAAAAATAGTAACTGAACTAGAATCAATATCATGAGATTTTAGTAATATTATTTTGGGAAAACCATAATCCGTGGATTTTTCGTCATACAAAAAGTGAAAGCATCGCTTGTGCTTTCGTGCGACTTATCATCCCCATGTAGCTGTGTAATTATTTTTTCCTTAACCAATTTTCATGAATAGTTATAAATATGTAAATATTGAATACATATTTTTATATATGATATTTATTATATTAATATTTTTCTATAAATGTAATATAATATCTACCTTCATAACTTCCAATTCATTGGAAAATGATAACGTTACTCATGCTTATGTATGGACTAGTCCCTCCACGAAGCGATGGTATGACATTTTCATTTTGATTTCAAATAAATGGTAATGAAGATGAATTTAATGAATATATACAATATATATTATATAATACTAATATGTAAAAGTATAATTATTATTCACCTTTATTTTTTTATCCAACAGAAAGTGAAAACGACGTTCATGCATACGTTCAGTCAACAATGTCCATGAACGGTGATAATAATTTTTATGTATATAACTTTTATGGAAAATTATATATACACATATAATAACGATATATGAAATTTATGACCTGATTGATATTTTAGAGATTATGGAACCATGATCAAAGTACTAGGATCAAAACTAATGCACCAAAACATACGAGAAAAATGAAGCAGTTATTTCCATGGTTAGAGATTTTAACAAATAATTGTTAATAAAAGGGTCATAAAAAGTTAATAGTAGAATACAATATGGTATGATGTATTTGATTATTGTTCTGAAATAGCTTTATAATATTTATTATATAACAATTTCAAGTACATTCAAAGGAGGTCAGACCAAAGGTGGTTGTTTCTCACCTCACTTTGGTGTTTTACCAGAAATATGTTGTATTCACCACTCTTTAATTTCACGTGGTATACATACTAACTCTTTTATATGATATATTTTGAGTGAATTTATATTAATTGTATTTAAATATTCATTTTATGTTATTTATTTCACGGGTTTTATGATTCAAAAGGTCAAAAGCAATAACTGTTTATTTCAAAATATCATAATTATTCAAGATTATTTATGTTTATGGTTACAATGGGATAATTATTTTATATTTATATTATAAAACCAATATAAACCATTCTACTCTGGATATTTATTGGAATAATTAAATTTACTTTTATTTTTCTCTATTTATATATTCAATATTTCAAAATAATGTTTTTAAGAAAAACCAAATTTTTTTATAATCGGTTGGGAATACATTTCATCCATGAACATATATTTTTTAAAATTATTTATGTAATATATTTAACATTTTATAATTCTTTATATGTGAAATTTTTAAAAAATTATTTATTTTTTAAAAATTATTAAAAATAATCATATTATCATTTTCTAAATGGGGTACTTTTTTTTACTTTTTATAAAAGTATGAAATAAATGTTTTTTTAACATATATAGAATTAATGTAATTTCACACCTTCATGACTGATAAATGAAATTAAACATACATTAAAAGGATCTATAGTTCTTTCCAAAGAAAACATTTATACTTATATTCTAGAAATTTTTAGTTTTAAAAATTTATTTTCAAAGTTAAAAGGAATTTTCCTCAAGAATGTTTTTAATGACTTTTTAGGTATTTTTATTCATAAACTATATCAATTTATTATTTATATTATGATTTAGTGGGTATATGTTTTAATTATAACAACGTTTTCCATTTTGTGGTTGGTTTATGATTAATTTTACTAGTAAAATTTTGAAATTATGTATGTTAATTATTCTATCAGGGACTTTTATTGATTTTAAGGCATTATGATTAAATTTTATTTTTTATTCATGTGATTAATTAATTGGAATTATTATGTGAGGGGTGGGGATTTGGATTTCATAGCCCCTTAATTCATTATAGGGTCTCATGAGATCAAATGTGTTGATTATTTTGATAATTCATTATTATTTATGTAGATGTATTGGCACAATCCCTTGATATTATTTTTATATGTCTTCGAATGGGGCCTTGGAGGTGTTTTTTAAATGTAGGACATTACACATTCCATAATTTTAAAATTATTTTTTAATGTATGTATTATTATTTTAATAGTTCTTATATCCATAGATATGTTTCATGCTTATGTACTTATTTAAATAAAATTAATTGACCATTATCAATTCCTACCATATTATTCATTATTAACATTATTATGATTAAATAGAATGTGTTTTCAGTTATTAACATTAAATACTGATTTTGAATTATTTATATAATATATATTTCACTATACATAACCCATTTTGAAAATATAATCTCACCCTTTATTTTTTTCCTTTTACAGGATACTAAGAAGTGTAGCATGATTGACATGAAAAGTTATACTAGGGAAAATACTAATGTTCGCAAATTTTTATTTCATGATTTCAAATGTACATGAGATTTAAGTATGTAGCTTTTTTTGATGAAAAATAAACTATTATCTCATTTTGTATGTGATTACTTATATTTCGATACAGTGTAATAAAGTAACTACTGACTACATGATACATGGTTTGAGGTATTTAAAATGCTATAATTGAATCCCCGTAATAGATATAAATGTAGTAGTAACTATTATGACCAACTGTATGGATATGAGTGACTTATTTGTAGTGGATGACACCAATTATATTCAAAATATTGTGGTAATTTGATTCATAAATGGATGATTCTCTATTTTTGTTGAGGGAGAGTTCTAACAAATTGTCTCGATGATCTCTCTATGGGTGATCACATAAAAATAATCAACCCTTGGGTTTTCTTCTTAACGAAATATTTATCATCTGCCTTTCTTCCTTCATCATCGTTTTTTTTATTTTTTTTATTCCTTCATTGTTTCCAATTTTCATCTAGTTAATTTTTCATCTCATATTTTTTTCATATTTATATTTGTTGTTTTGAAATACTCATTGAGAGAATATGGTCTTTTGGGTTCCTATATAAGCTCAAAAGTGTAGGAAATGGTAGAATGATACGTGATGGTGTAAAGATCTTGAAATATATATCTACATTCTTTTCATCCATAATAGTGGTAATAATATTTTTGTGTATCTCCACTTAGGGAAAGAGATCATGGGATGTGGAAATTCTAGTGCGATCTGTAGTAAGTTCCCAAAATATAGTAGGAGGTTGGATAGGGTCATAAATTAGGAGGGAAAAGGTGTGGAAACTACTAAATGGAATAGATAAACCAAATATTCCATAAAATTTTATTCTCTAGGATACTTAATTAATGTCTTTGTAAATGAGGGTCATATGTTGAGGAGGTAGTGAAATAAATAACATGTCATTCAATATTCACACAACCACTATATTATACTAACATAACTCAATTAAATAATTTTATTTGGAAATAATATTGTCCAAGGTCATCGAAATTGAGTCATGAAAAGGTAAATAAGGTTATATATTTAGAAACTTAATATTTCTAGGACCATAACATCCAAATGTGTGTGTTTAGGAATTTTCCTCCAAGTCTAGATAAAGAGGGTCAGTATGTCAAAATATATATAATTTTCCAAAGTCAATGCACATCCCTATCTTTTTTAATGTCTATAGATTTAAAAATGATAAATTTTTTATGGAATTTTGTGTCTAGAATGGATCAAAAAAATTTATTCACAAGGAAAATATCATGATGTATTGGCTTCCCATGATCATACTATTATTCTTACTTCTCAAAGTATAAATTTGTTTAATTTAATGGAGGGATAAGTTGGTTAGAGGTCCATTATTTAATTATTGAAACATGTGTGAGTATTTGTTTATACAATCCATTCGATACCCCCATAGGGATAAAAGAAGTGGTGTCTACCTTATGTGTCATTTTTATATTAAGATATTTTAGTATATAAAATTTTGATTTGGATATATAATACATGGTAATGAAATTGTAAATTAATAAGTTCCTTTGAAGAAAAAAATAATTATTTTTATGAACATGAATAATCCTTTTGTATGATTATAAGGCCATAAATATTTGTGAGTAAATTTGGGACATAAAAACATATTTAAGAATCTTCTTAATAAATTTAATTCCTTCAAATAATTAAAGAATCATCATGGTATATTGTAAATGTGTCAAGAAACTACAATATGTATTTATGATGATTTTCTTCCATATTCACAATTATTTCTTCTAGATGAAGCTTTTGAAAATAGTTAATAAGAGTTGGTTTTAATAAATTTTTCCTAAAAATAGATGGTTTTTGAATTTTAGTAGGATCAATACTTCTTGTTACCTATAGAACCTAGATGGATTGTGCAGGGATACTAGGGGTAGAGGGGAATCAGTGCACCCACAATTTTCTTGATTTTTAATTTATTTTAGTAAACTCCTCATATTCTCAATCCTATACCAAATTTTAGAGGAATCTATTTGGTGTGTGATCTCAAAAATATCAGACACAAGCAATGAAAATAATAACTGACACAATAGAGTAAAATATTTTTACATGGTTTGATCTAGATGCGAGAACCTAAATATTTCCATGACCTAACATTGGTTATTTCATAGATTTTATTATCACTACAACTATGTAGTGATTAAAATACCCATAATTGGCATAAAATGTTCAAGAAATTAATTATGAATATCCATAATTTAGTTCCATTTTTTATACAGGTACCACCATTTCTTCAATGGTGTTGTATATTCTGGCACCACCTGTTTTTGAAAGGATATTCAAAAAAATAGGAACATTTTCACTTTACTACATTGGATTCCTTTTAATCAAATTAATAAACATGTTCCTTAGAAAATATATTTTAAATATCCAAAGTAATTTTAATGAAATTACATGCTTTCTATATTTTCTATATCAACTCTCTGTTAGAATAATTAGGTTTTATTAAATGTGTTGTTATCCATGTTTCCATCTTCCTTGATTATAAAATATTGGGAAGCTACTATATCTATTAATGATTTTCCTAGTCTCAATATCCTTCTTTTATATTTTATAATATGCATTAGATGTATTATATAGTATCTCCTTCTTGAAAGATAAATTTTTCTCTCTTTTTTCATAGTATCAAACAAAAATTTATAGTTCTTAGGGTCTAAAATTTATATTCACTTTCTGTTAATATATTATTCAGAACTAGATTTACTTCCATCTATATATTTGAATTTATTCTATTATTTCGATTTTCAATGTGAGACCAAAAAATAATTTTTCATAATGAATCATTCAAAAAGTCGAGAAAACATGTTGATTCATGGTCAGAATTATATTATTTCAATTAATTCCTTAATTAAATTTGTTATTATTATCACATTTATTATCCTATAATTCAAATGTGAATACCCACTCATATTCAATATATTTGAACCTCATTATAGATAATTAATGTACTTTGGGGAACCCATTATTTATATGGATATATAGATATACATGAACCTTATTTATTTTATAAATGATGTATCAATCAAGCTTCATTTTATTATATCTTAAATGCCAAAATATGATGGGATATATTTATTCTTAACATTAATTAATTACTATAAATACGATATCTCATCATGCGATATCTTAATTTTTCACATTATGCATGATTCAAGTTCATTAACTTTTCTCATGAATAAATGTCGCATGTTGCTTTCTTAATTGTATTTTTTTTCTTTCCATGAACGACGTCATGTGTGTATATGAGCACATATTCCCATGGGTGAATAAAAACACCATGATTCAGTAAAAGTATCAATAGCATAAGACAAGATTTCACTTTTTATTCATCCTCAGATCGTATGACATATACATAATCTCCATGACCTGCCAACCTTTTATTTTCTAGAATAAAAAAATCATAATATTTTATATTATTGAATGTTCAATAATAATGATATAAATCTTTTTATATAAAATTCAATGTCATACCTGAATTCAAAACCTCCGTAACTTCATATGAAACTATGGTGTGGTGTACTCAAAATTTATTTAACTATCGAAATAATTAAACATCATCATACGTTGTATGATTTTATGGATAATACTACTACAACTATAAACCTCACTTTTGTTGATTTCAAACCTCCCATTGTGTAGGATAGATCCATGGCATGAACATTGTGATTATCCATGGATTACAAAAAGTATCATCTTCTAGAAGCACAACCACATTTTCACTAGGAGACTATGTATAAAAGTCCAGTCAGATGGATGTTGTAGATGATATAATATTTTTATTGTATAGTTGATATGTATCAAAGCCCATGACCAGTATTATATGAGTAAATTTGAAACACATAAATAGTAACCATGCACTTTCATCCAACATTGGTTCTTTAATCAGTCATGAAATAATTAATAAATGATTCTATACTGATAATAAGTATTTCCATGGAAGCTAGGGAACCAAATCCAAAACACACCACATACACACACACCCCACATGAGCAATTACACACACGTGCCTAGTCCATTGGGAACCCATATGCGTGATATAAAAACTTCCCACATGGTCAACCCTTAGTGACATAGTTGGTTGAGATGGGTCCTTAGTTTTCAAAGGGATAAATAAATTTTGGAATTAGACCCACATAAAAAATACTAGTATTATATTCAATGAATAGAATATAATAACAAACCATTAACCATTAAATAACAAACCCCTCAAATTCCTTAACATCCCCACAAATCATCATGAAAAACAATATTTTTGTGTTATTCATTATTTCCTCCTATTATTGAACATGATGTATACAATCTGTGCTCATTGAAAGAATTCTTGGAACATAAAAATAGTTCAGCAATCATTACAATTGAGTGGAGAATTTATCTAGAATTTCATCTGATTCCATAAGATGAATCTATAAGATCTAATTAAACAACACCTCTTCATCCAAAATTTGATTTGAACTTTACAATTCTTGTTCATGTATATTTTTATATTCTTCATCCACTTTCAAAAACTCTTTTAAAAATATATAAATATATTATTGGAATATTATTGTTAGTACCAAAACACATTCACGATTCTTCAGAAAATTTTTGAGCTTCACAATGTATATCTCAAATTAATTCACACGTTTCCTTGGGAATTATATTTTAATCTTCAATAAATATTATTTGGGAAATAAATAAACATCCAATATATTATTATTTTCCATGACATATCAACATCATACTAACACATTGAAAACAAATACTATATAGAAGAATTAAGATCATCAATTTCCCCCTTTTTCATTGTTTTCAATTCAAATAGAAAATTCAATTTCAATATATTCATCCAAATTTCCCATATTATTTATTTATTATTTCTACCATGATCCTTAAAATTTATTTATCATTTCCGTCTGTAAAATTTATTGATAAAAAATAAATATTACCTAAGATAAGATGGTATATT
Organism: Viscum album; assembly: GCA_963277665.1. NCBI lineage: Eukaryota > Viridiplantae > Streptophyta > Magnoliopsida > Santalales > Viscaceae > Viscum > Viscum album. The sequence continues at coordinate 100,154,588 of OY728133.1, forward strand.
TTATTCTTATAAAATGTGAAATCAATTATTACACTCTATATCTACATGGGATAACCTTGAATATAAATTAGGAGGGTCTAAAATAGAAAACAATTATATATATTCTCTATTAAAAATATGATAAAAATTTAAATTATATCTCAAAATATTCTTTAAGGACTAATCCATTGTTTTCTAGAATGAGAAAAATGATAAATAATATAACAATAATATCAGCATAAAACTATTGCACCCACTTCAACAAACTGACTAATACCACAAAGAAAAAATTATAAGATTTTATAAAAACCATTCCACTTCATAAAATATCTATGTTGTGAATTTATTTAAATTATAGTCATTTATGAAATTCACAAATGTTGATTATAAATGAAGATAGATTATGATAACAAAAAATTTCAATGATACCATCATCAAGTACTTTCTAAGAAGTTCATATTTTCATAAGAGAAATATTGTTGGTTGATTCTTCTTTAGTTATATCCCCCCTACATAGAAACACTACTCTACATCATTCTAATGATGAACCTCTTTAAAATATATACTTAAACATGTTTAAATATGAGAATATACCAAATTTTAATCCTTTACATGTTTTTTATAGATTTTAAAACATCTACACCTTCAACAAATAGGATCTTATTTAATGGATGCTATTCAAAATACGAACTTGTCTAATCATTCTAGGATAATATAATTATACTTTTTAATGTATTTATTTGATATCTTCCTCTTAAAATTCATAAAATATGATTCTACAAAATATGTTTATTTGGATACCTATTGAAAAATTATACAAGGATGGTGAATTATTTTTCATTACTATCTATAATTGAAAACATATTCATTTTCATAGGTTCTCCCTCGAGACTATGCTACAACTTCAATTCTCTACTCTATAATATTGAATAAAATTTACATGTTTTAAGTGAATAATATGGCACACATATGATATTATTAATAAGTGCAACATAGTTAGAATTTTCTCTCAACTTAGTGACTATTTTCCTTATAGCTCGAAAGTGTGAGGTACTCTTTGTGATTTCATCTTCTTTACATTTCACATTCTGAGATTTATTTGAAAACATGTACACTTTACATCCCTTAAAGATTGTTTTTTGGGGATTATTTATCTTCACATATACTAGTTGTGTTATATATTCCCCTAATTCTTGTTTTATCTAACTTCGACATCACTTTCTGAATATGTAGAAGAGTCCTAAAATTTGTTTCATTACGACCAGAATTCTAGAACCTTCGTAAGAATGTTCTTAATACACTATAGTTTTCATTTATTGAAGACTTATCATGAAATTAGAGATCTTACTCATGTGTAATAACCAGTTATATTTTTTACACTTACCCTATCTTTTGGTTCATATTCATCTTTTTTCATTTCTCTAGCAGCTTGTACTTAATTAGTAAAAATTATTAGGAATTTTTTCTTAATATATTAGACTTTGGAGACTTGACATGGATTCTTCAATATTTTTTTTTTGATTTAAAATTAATAGGTAATGTAAGAAAACGTTTGTTCAAGAATGTATTCAATAAATATTGTCTTCTTATTTCACTCTTGGATTGGTTCTCTTCTATAATTTAGCTAGTTTACATTGGTTGTAATTTTCATGAATAAATTTCAGTGATATATGGTATGATATCAACTTTACATTTGATTAATATTCTATTGAATATCATGAAATTATTTGTATTAGTATTCTTAGTATTCTTTGTATTGGTTTGTTTAGTTATTTTTATTAGTGAGACATGTTACTTCACCTTTTTATCTCCCAATGTAGCCTTTTCTCATTTATTTGTGACTATTATCTATCTAGGTTGTGGAATTCTATTCACGTTAGGATAGAAATTATAGTTTATTGGTGAATATCAACACCCTTCTTCTACATGAACATATATATTTTATTACTCATGGAAATCTTCAAGACATTTGAATCTATTTCTAGTGTAAAGATTCATTCTCTTCTAGAGATCTTATTCCATTTAGAAGGTTTATTAATTTATTCATATTTACTCCCCATAAATTTTGGCCTTTTATAGTATTTATTTAGAATCATGTTATCCCAACACACATTAGGCCGATGACTAAACATATAGAACCACCAAACATTGGAAATATATTTTTGTTTTGTTTGTTGTACCAGCATAACTTTATTTAGACACTCGGTATTTATGTATCTTCATTTAATTATTCAGAGCATCTTTATGGGAGTTGTTTTAATTGGTCTCTCTAGTATCCACCCATGGAATTTTAGTGGATTTATTATTATTATTCGCATCCAAAAAATTACCATATTTTTTATTTCTACCTGCAGTAGAAGTTAAAACTCAAGTAGTATAATCCAAATTAACTGAGTTATGAGTTACCTTATTCCTTGATCTTTTATAAGGTTGATCAAGTGATTATTATTATTAATTCTTTCCACTGACATAAGTCTATTTAGTGACATGAGCCTCATTAGCAGTTTGTATAGAAACACCCCTCTTTAGAGTTTGACACTAGTTATTTGTCTGGGTGGATGAATTTTTATTCTTACCAGCCTAGGATGTTTTGGAATGTGTCTCTACCAATATTTTCAATTTAAATTCTAGTTCATGTTATTTCATACTGAAGGAAGAATTATCATTTCAACGGATGTCATCCTTCCTTCCCATCCCATTTTTATTATATTTTTATAATATCATGCTTCTTGTAACCATTATTTAAATAGTTTTCATGTATTTTATTTTTACAATTTTGACATATATTTGGGAATCCTTAACATTGATGGTATATTTCTATAGTTTTTATAGAGAATGGATCTTCTAAATATACTCTTCATGAAAATTTCTATTTTCTTCCTGTAATATAGAAATCTCTTGGATCTTACAAGTTTTTTATTCAATTTAAAAATCACTTACATTCACAGTAAAATTGAATTTTTTTAGTGCAAGGATTACATCACCAAAACATGTTTATTTATAATGCCCTTATAAATATTCCTTTGCAGTTATTTCTTAGTTAATTGAATATTTTCATTGAAAACAATTACATTTTCATCCATTGAATCAATGAGGTCTATTTAAACATTAAAACTTTTTAATTTCTTACCAATATATTCCTCTTGTTAATGAATTTATTCTTTAATTCGTTCTTGTCATCAAGAAAATCCAAGAAAAAAATTATATTTGAAATAATTTATTTATGATCATTCTTTATATATCATTAAAAATTAGAGTATAAATATTCAACGGTTTCAATAGACTCGTATTCCTCACACTCTCCACAACTCTAGATAATGTTTTCAAAAGGATCATCAGAAATAGATTTTATAAGGGAAAAATGACTCTTATCCTCTTTAATTGAGATTTTAATCAACCACTTTGATTCCATCTTCTTCCTTTTTTTAGAGTCATGGAAGATACCATCTTGTATTCTTCAACAAGAGTGGATACCAAGTATTCCAAATTAATTACTTTATAATATTACTCAAATATAATATTCAAATACACCATGTAAAAACATTGATACAATTAGATGTTGTCCTATGCTCTGATATGACATATAGACCCTAGATAGACCATACTAGGACACTGAGAGGGGGGTGAATTAGTGTACCTATGTTTTACCAGGTTTTAATTTCCTTAAATTAACCCCTATTACTCTAAAACCACATTCCTGGTTAAGAGGAATAGATCTATTATGCACACTCAAAATTAAAATACACATTAAATGAATATAATAACATAAATAAAATCATATCATGATTTTTACGACATTCATTATCGATGTGAGAACATACTCTTTCCCATGATGATATTTTTTTTGTTTCATATATTTTCATATTACTATAAAAATTTAGTGTTTATAAATTCATAGAATTAGTGAAAAATTAATGGTTACATAGGAAATTATCAATATTTATGAGTGATTGGAATTATTTACACAAGAAACTTTTTTTGTTTAATGAAATTTTTATATTGGAACCTTAGGTTCTTCAAATTATTTTCAAAAAAATGCTGAACAAGATATCTCTATCGCACTTGATGTCTTTCCATGAAGTGAATATCCTTTTACATAAAAAATAGGTATTTAAGATCCAAATTAATTTAAAATACATTGTGTGATTTTGGGTTATAAAATATCAACTCTCTATAAGAATAATTGGAACTTGTTAAATGTATAATAATCGAAACTACCTAGTTTTTTGATTTTAAAATACTCAGGAAGAAACATCTTCTACTAAAGAAGATCCCAACCAAAATATCATTATTTATATGAAATATAATAATATAAAATAAATGAAATATATCATATCTCGTAATTTTCATAAAAAAATTGTCTCTTTTATCACATTTTCAAACTAAAATTTTATTCTTCTTTTGCACTAAATTTTATATACACTATCTATGAATATATTCATAAAAAATATACCTACATCCATTTGTACTTATGAATTCAGTATATTTTTTCTATTTTACATATTATATACACAAATATTTCAACATCTTGACTCATTCGAAAAATAAATAGAACATTTTGATTGTGGTTGAAACAAAAATATCTCATTTAATTCCATAATTAAATGTGTTCTGAATAACACGTTTATTGTTCTATATTTCAAATTTTAGTACCAACAGGTATTATCTAACTGTGAAAATCATTTAAAATACTCAAGGGACTTTGGAGAACTCCATTATTCATCTAGATATGTACATATTCATGCACATTATTTCTCCTATAAATGCAGGGATAACCAACCTACATTTTATTCAAATTTTAATTCCTGAAATAACTAGTTTCTCTATTTTATTTACACTAAATCATTACTGTAAATACTAATTATCATTATCTAATCTATTTATATTACACATTATCCATGGATCACATTATTTTAAAATTTTCATGCATAAATGTTGAATGCTGGTTTCTTAGGAACGACTTCTTCTTTGTGTGTTAGCTCTCATGTGTATATGTGAGCGCTTTTACACATGCTTAAAAAAACATGGTGAAAAGTATTAATATGAGGTACAAGAAAAGTCTTACATTTTTATTTATGTGGGGATAATATTTTTTATCTACTAATAAATTAAAACCATCCATGGTGTAGGATGAAACTATCGTGTTGTTTTCTAAAAAATTACAGAACCATAAACCACTTGATCATCATATTATGGTATAAGATAATCTATTAAATTGTATCGTACTAAATACCGAAACCTCGTGTCTTTTTATTTTAAACCTTCCATAGTTTAGGGTGAAGCTGCGATGTGTACACTTCAATCATATCAATATTATGAAAAGTTTATTCTTCCCGCGACATTGCTAATGTGGTGTCAGGGTATCATGTGCAGAAAAATCATCAATGGTATGTTAAATATGAGAAATTGTTTTATTTTATAAAAAAATATCATATTAATTGAATAATTATATACATATATTTAAAAACGTAAACAATACCCAACAACTTAAATCACAGAACATTTATTGTCTTGTTCATTTAGTGCTTAATAAATGATTCCATGCCAATGATGAGTCCTTCCAAGGGGGTGGTGGATCGACACCTACAACCCTCCCCCAAACACACATTCCCTACATGGTCTGTGCCACACACATGCATGGTCCCTTTGGAACCCCCAAAAAAACTATTAACACCTCCCTATGCACTATTAATGGGTACCATGTATGCCTAAAACGTCTTCTTCCACCCATTACTAGACATACTCGGCTACCTCCCATATGGTCGACCCCTAGTCACATAGGATGTTGATGAGGGTCCTTTTTTAGACAATGGATAACCAAATTTTGGAATAAGGCCCACTAAAAAATACTTAGATTATATTCTAAGTATAAAATATAATATCAATACATTCCCAATCTAATTCTAAACCCTTAAAATAATTTCACATTCCCACAAACCATAATAATGAAGAATATTTTTCTTGGGTTTCATTAATCCATCTTCTTCGTCATGATGTAAAAAATTATTCCTCATTAACCCATGTCTAGGAACATAATATTAGTTAAAAAATAATAAAAATAGAGCATAAAATTATTCAATAATTACATACTATTCAATAAGATAAATCCATAACAATTCTCAAAGCATAACCTATTATGTCTTGGAAAATTCATTTAAAATTTTATTAAAATACCACCATATAAGTTTAATACATTTCACTGGGAAATTTTAAATGTTAATGTTTAATGAATTTGTGGGTGCTGATTTAGTTGTCTCTTCCCTTGGTGTTAATTAATTGGAGTGGGTGGGTTGCGTGCTTGGAAGAGGGGTTTAGTTAGAGGATTATGGTTTTTTGGATTATTTTGAAGGATATGATATTTGTTGTTAATTTTTTTGGGGATCCCAAGGATTAGGTTTCTGAGTACCTTTAATACTTGGTTTGGGGATACGGGGAGGTGAAAAATCTATTCTTCTATAATATAAATTCTTAGAACACTAAATTGTTATGTCTTCAAAATCACATTACATGGTTATGAATATGTATTCTATCACATAGAATAAAAGTTTGATAGAGAGTGTTAAAAGAGAATGGTGTTAGAAAAATTAAAGGTATTTTACTGTGTCACCATATTATAATTTAGATTTATGATGGTATTTTTAATGTTTAGGGGGGATGTGTGAATCAGATTGTAAGGGATATGATTGAGTTTTGGATGTTTTCTGAAGAAGAATGTGGGGGGGGGGATAATGGGAATTGTGATCAATATTAATCATTTTCATTTCTTGTGGTGACCATATAATGTTTTCATAAACACAAAAGTGTGAATAGATAATTCATCTAGTAAAATGATTACTAGCCATGATATAAAGGGTTTATATTAGTTGTGGTAGAGGGGTTAAGATTTTGGGATGGTATATGATAAAATTATCCCTCAAAATTCTTAATTGATACAAAGTGGATTGTTTAGGGATATGAAAAAATGGGTATGATGAGGAAACAATGGAATTGAAGAGGGAATGGTCTGGGTAAAAAATCAATTGACACTACAAAGAGGGTGAAAATAGTCATTTTGGGGGGAGTGGTTAGGTGATAGATTTTGAATCAAATAGGGGCTTATAGAAATTAATTTTTAGGATAATCCTTATTTTAGGTTAATATTTGGGTAGGTTTGGATAGAAATGGTCAAATGGTTTAGAAATGGTCCTGATAGGGTGGTCATGGTTTAATGTATTGTGTTAATTGTGTCACTCCGTTTAAACTAGAAGGTATAATAAGTTGTAATTTTGATTACGTTATTATGTTTAATACCATATGTAAAATTAGACAATTATATGATAGATGATATGGTTTTTAAAGATAGTTTTTAAGAAATAGTTTGGTGAAATAATGAAATAATAGAGGCTTGGGTGGTCATTTTGTTTTTCTACATGAGCCAAATGGGATATGGAAATATGGGTATTGGTGATCATTGAAGGGTTATTGGATTGATCAAAGTGAAAATGTTTTAGGGACCACATGTTATATTGGGAGAGTTATCATTTTTTGAATTTATAGATTTAGAATTTAAAATACAGACAAAATAAATACTATTCCAGAATATTATCCAATATCATATATTTTTATAGGAAAATTATGTTGAAAATATTCATGGTTGGGTTTGGTTTAGAATATTTGCCTCTATAGGTAGAATATTTTTTCTTATGGCATAGTTTTGTTAAAACCACATAATGGATTTCTATTCCCTTTTAAAATAATTGATTTTTAAATTTATAATTTTTCATTGAATATAACCACTTCCAGAATTGATTTTATTCACCATAATTGTTTTAGGGGACATATAATGATCGGGTTCTCTATAGGATATTTTAAAAAAATTCCAATGTAAATAAATTCAAAAAGAAAGAAAAATATTTTGATTTTTTTGAGGCATACTTGGGTTACCTCCCAATTAGTACTTTTTTCAAATTGTATACCTAGTAATACATATAATTATTTAGGGTAATGTAGTGGAGTTAATTAATCTCTCTTAATAATTATCTAGATTAAAATTATACCTTTTTATTTTGAATCTTAACGGGGGTTCTAACTAGTATTTAATATTAATGGCTTCATGTGGGTATGTTTTGATCAGTATTAAGAGTACTGATGATTTTGACTTCAATTTAAATTGAAAAAATGGTTGGTGTGGGTTAATAAAGTGTACCATATAACTAGGTACAAACATCCATTGGATGATATGTTAGTCTTGACACTTCTCTTTTTTCTCCCTATAGATCTCAATATCCATATATGTATCCCTTTGAATTTATTCTAACTCATTAAAAATAATAATATCTTTTTCCAAGATTATTTTATTTTCATGTTGAACCTCATCGTTGATCGATATAATCTTGGTATGAGTTACACTATTAAGTAACATAGATTCACATTATTGAGCATAAATTGTGATATAACATTAGTTCCCTAAACGATGATTGATTTGAAAAATTGTCATAATTCTTTTTTATCAAATATTTTTGGATTGATATTACTATATTATTTAATATTTTCCTGATCTCATAGATGGATAATTCAAATTTCCCTTTATTTATGTGTGATATGGGGTAATTGTGATATATAAAACTCCATAGTTTATTAGTAGTCATCTAAAAAAGTGATTATTTAAATAATATCCTCAATCACTAATGAATATTTGAGGAATTATAAGATGGGAAAACATGTTCTTACACATTAAATTGATTTCTATCTTTTCTCTAATCTTTATTTTACCTCAACATAAAACAATTTTTACAAAAAATACAAAAATAATAGAATGTATACATTATTATTAGTGTGAGGGAATGATAAAATGATATTGATTACCCATACATTGAATATCTATACTTCAAGAATTCGGTGTTGTAACAAATCATTTCCCTATACAATTTTCCCATTGTTTAGCATCAATCATAGTTTTATAGATATTATATTACATATTTATGAGGTGTGATGAAAAAAAATCCAATTGTAAAGATCTTTGACACTATTCAATTAGTAATATATTGTGTTTTAGTATATTGTTAATGAAAAAAATTCCAAAACACCACTCACCTAGGGTTTGAGTACACATCACTATATGATTCAGTCTCTATTTCATTCTAAAAAAATGATCTATAAAAAAGTAATGTTCTATGTTAACAAAACCATTTTTATTTTTTGGTAGGTTAAGGGAAGTTAAGTTTTAATATTTTCTAAATAATTCGTGATGTGTGAAAACCAAGGATGATCATTCAAGTAAATTTAAAACTATTGTTATCTGAGAATTAATCATAAATATAAATCTTTTCATCTTATTATATATTACTTAATGTGAAGATATAGAGGTTCCCAACCATATTATTCTTACATCCATATAAAACATTGAAAATAATTTCAAATACATGTAACAAATATATCAACTATATTACGCACATCTTCATATATTTTTTATTTAGAAACTCTCTAAAAATGACATGATCTGTGCATTATACTACCGGATTCAGAGCCAAATTTAATCAAAACTTATTAAAATAAAATAAAACTACTTTATATTAATTTCATATATTAGTATAGTTGAATTGGGAATTAATAAGGTTTTAGTATTCACAATAAATGGGTCAAAAAACCAGACAACCCCACTGTTCTAAAGTAGTTCCACCAAAAAATTGATTAGATCACATATTATCATAATATTATATACAAAATTTTTATATTATATGATGTGAGAATCCACCAAATTAAATTTCAATATAATCATTGATCCATTAAGAAATTAATTATAGTTTTTATGGAACCCCATTCAATAGAATATGGGGTAGTTTCTGAGCTATTTTCGATAAATCCTTCATATATTGGTAGTAGAATCCCATAATTTTACTCACACATTTTGAGTAAAAATTAAATTTTGTGATGGAAAACGTCAATGAATCTTCCTAAAAATAAAAACAAAACCATGAAAATATCAATAAAAACTTATAAAATTCCATAATAAATATTTTTACTTAAAACACTGAAATTTCATTATTGTATTACACATTATGATTGAAAGATGATGAAATACATGATTACATATGAGAAATTGAATGTTTTTTTCTCGGTTAACCAAGACCATCAATATTTGGTTTGAGAATGATTATCTAGAAAAAAAAAATAAAACCATATTTGAATAAAGCTTCTAGATTTCAATCCATTAATGAGATTTGAAAGAGGTAAATACTTTTTTATATATTTAACTTATAATTATTAATTCATACTCTCTATTTCATAGTGATATTTCTTGGAATAAAATTTTTTCTATTATTTTTTATCACTACTATAACCCATTCAATTAAAAAAAATTATTGTTTCAAGGTGATTTAAAACATCATTTTTTCGGACCTATTTTACATGGGGTGTAAGTCACAATTATTTTTGTCGTCTTGGCTTACATTCTTCCTATATTATCACCTTATCCGTAATAAAGGTGGTGTTAGTTATGTTGATATTGATAATACCTAAGGTTATTTATTTCTTCCCTTATCTTATCATTTAATAAAATTTATCATCTCTATATCCTAATTATTTTTTATTAATTATAAAAGGTAATGTTTTTCCTCCCGTAATGAATTTAATCAATATTTAGGGAATTCGATTTGACTCAGTTATCAATTGGTTGATGATTAAAGTGATCAAATATACATATGTATCCTTTAAGAAGAATTTTATCCACTACATATCACTAACTTCTAATTCATTCACCAAGTTTCTTCTATCTATTTTTATATCGATGATTTGATTAAAAAAACTCAACATATTCTCCTCCAATTATTATTATAAAATCATGATGTTTATGTTTTGTTCATTGATAAAATGAAAAAAAAACTATAATTAAATTCCATACTTTATGGATTACATGAGATCTAGAATAATTTTTTTTCACAAAATATGAAAGTAAATTTTAATTGATTCGCATCAATAGTGGATTTCAATATATAAAGAATTGTATCTAAAGAAAAGTGAAAAAATATCCAATTATTCTATCATCAGAATAATAATTTTAGTAGGAAGATAAATTTCCCTATCTTTATATAAAAATATTAAATAATTCAAAAAGTTATTTCATAAAATTGTTTGAAAGTTTTAGGGCTTCTTCAATTTGTTTAGGTTCACCTGAAACCATATTTAAGAATACACAGAATGAAAAAATGTTGACAATAATTATAACACCCTATAATGGTTCATCAAGACTAAGATAGTACACTATATAACATCATGCATACATCCCTATACATAAGAGGCTTCCGACTAGCATTGAGGGACTAGAACATAAAATGTGGAGACAATTTCCTAGATATTTTTAACATTCAATCATATAAAAAGTGTAATAAGTAATAATTGTTGAGATGGTATGTGGAGTATTATATTGTCTATAATACCAAATGTAGGATCGAAATAATATAGATATTGTATGTAGTGTCTAATGATGCTCATGATACAAGAGGGGGGGGGGGGTGAATTGTGCACTTTTAAAAATTCTTTTGGAACTTTTAAAGAAGGTTATGGTTAACAAGGTTAAATAGGGTAATTCACAAAAACTCTGGTTCTAGACACTTGCTTGATTCTGGAAATATGATTCTGAGAAAATGATTCCAAAAAGATGGTTTTGGAAAATGAAACATAATGAATGTTTACAAAGTTAAAGATTCTACCTTAAAGAGGATAGAATCTTACTAAATCATAGTATACAAGTATAAGGAAGTATAAGATAGTTATAATTTCCTCAACAAACAAAATGCAATGGAAAACATGAAACAAAGAAGTAACACGTAGTTAATATTTTAACACAAAGAGACGAGTATCCAACAACCTTGGATAAAGGTCCATTGATTTCTATGTTCAAAAAAGTCTTTCGTACCAACACCAGGGTAAGCTCTTAATACAAAGATCAGAGTCTGTCCTTCCAACCATGCAACCCCTCAACTTCAAGTTAGTCGGAACCTCTATCTTCCTCAGCAAGGAAGCTCTCAACTTCATGGTTGTCGAAACCTCTGCCTTCCTATCCCCGGAAGCCCTTGATTGTACACAACAACAATCGGAGTCACACAAAGAAAATCTGAACAACATTTTTAGTACGCACTAAGTATGAGAGTATCTCTCTCTAGAAATCACTTCAGATCAACAATTGTACAAATGTTCTGATCTCATTCAAATGTGCTTCTATTTATAGGAGCAGCACCAGCAGTCGGCTCCCTCCTCCAACGGTCATATTCTTCATTGAATTTCGGTGGGACCTGTACACGTTTCACTCAAACAATGGTTAGTTTGTAATTGAATGCATGAAATTGTTTTATAACAAAAAAAAGTGTATTCAAAAATATGGTTACATAACCAAAATCCAATATTTAGAATGTAATCAATTAAAATTTCAGAGTCTAACCAAAAATGAATTTAGAGTCTATAATATAAGGATATTCAGATTCTATTTTCTAAGGAATTCGGAACCTAAACTCTATAGAATTCCAAAGTCTGAATTTCAAGGAAATTCGGAATCTAGATTCAGAAAAATTCAGAACCTAAACTTTCATTGTTAGGAGTCTGAGGTCATGAGAATTCGGAGTCAATGTTTAGAGTCAGAATTTACAAGAATTCAGAGTCTAAACTTCCATATTTCAGAGTCTGAATTCATTGGAATTCGGAGTCAGAACTCAAAAGAGTTCGGAGTCTGAATTCAGAGAACTCGGAGTCAGAACTTAGAAGAGTTCAGAGTCTAAATTCATAGAACTCGGAGTCAGAACTCATAAAAGTTCAGATTCTGAATTTAGATAACTCAGAGTCAAAACTCAGAAGAGTTATGATTCTGAATTCAGAGAATTTGGAGTCAGAACTCAGAAGAGTTCGGAGTATGAATTCAGAGAACTTGGAGTCAGAACTCCGAGTCTGAAAAACAAAATTATATTTATCTAATTATTATATTATTCTGAGGTTTTAGGCATGAAACAGAATTTTCCACTTAGAAAAGATAATGGAAAATAAAAAACATGGTAAGGATAAATTTCTTTGGGGAAGGAAATTTTTCCTTATAGATATAAAACATAGGGTAAAATGAGATTTTCCTTTAGATAATGTGTTTGTGATTTTCAAAAAAAAAAGAAGGAATGGTAAAGTCATAAGGAAACATTATTGACTCAAACATATCCCTCAAGTATGAAGGAATGTAAAATTCATAAGGAAAACCTTATTTACTCAACAATCTCCCCCTTTTTTTAAAGCACATACATCCCTATGAAAAAAAATAAAAATTCTTATAAAATATTTTTCAAGACTTTGAAAATAAGACTTATCTCCCTCATCATATGAACAATGATGAATACATATAACTTCCCCTTATGCTTTGGAACACTAAGGATATTATTCTAGATTTCTAGAATGATATTTTTCATTATCTTGAGTAAGGAAATCTTTGTAATTAAAACTCCCCCTTAGATAAACTCCCCCTTACTTAGGGATATTTGTTCTTTACTTAATATTCATTTCCCTTTCTATCCCTTTGTGATTTTGAAAAATAATTTTAGGGAATGGAAATGAAAATATAGTACCTGAAATATTAGTACAAAGCATGCAAACAAAGACGAGCAACCAAGATTTCATTAAGATTAGAATAATTTGTACAGGGAATGAAAATACAACAAAATATCATATTGGATATATTTTCCTTCCTTCTCCTTGGGTATGAATTTATTCACTATGGTTTTCAGCTTCTTTATCTCCATGTGGTCTTCCTGATCTTGCTTTTATAAGGCTTTTATCTTTTCTTTCTAAGCCTTCATAGTCTCTGCCAGAGCCTTTATAAGTTCATCGTGCTTGAATAGCCTCTCTTTGATCTTGTTTCAAAGATCCCTTTCCCTCTTCAAACTTTGGGCAGTAGAATACAACTACCTATTCAAGTCTTTTACCTCTTGAATCTGAGTATTCTACTCATAAGTTAGCTTTTCCTCAAATCTAGTCATGAGATATTTGATTTTACCATCTTTAGTATCAAAATATTTCTTAACATATTCTTTAAACTCATCAAGCTCTCTCAAACCTTCAACTATATTCTTTTAATAGCTAACCATTTTATTACAGGATCTTTTGTGGGATTTATATTTGATAATGAAGGATTTGAAGTCTGCTTCCATCTTGACACACGTTTCCATCACCATGGACACTGAATCCGATTTTTGGCTCAAAGTATGTTGAATCATCTGGCATCTAGAATATACTCTTGGGAAAATTGGAATGGTCCCAACAAGCTTTTTCTAGGTTTTTAATACGAAATCATGTCCCAGAAAATATGATTCTGAATCCGAGACTTTTCATAGTGGGGGCTCTTTGTCTAGCTCAACAAGCTTTCTCTTCGAAGATCCACCAGCTTCCTTCATCTTTGAAACAGATTTAGTAGGGTTATCCTCAACCACCTATTTCCCCTTATGAGTTATCAGAATGGATTCCTTATCCATAGATTTATGTTCACTGTCAAATAGCTGAGTAATCTTATCTTCATATATTTTATTCTTCTCAGCTTCTACCTCATCATATTCAGGATGAATGAAATGTTGATTAAAACTTTCTTCTTCAGATAACTTTTTCACATCAACTTAAGCCTTGTCATCAAATCTAGGAGTAGAAATCTTCAAATATTATTCTTGTGAATTTAGTATTGAAAATTTATTGGATTTTCCTTAATTCTCATGAAAGTCCTCCACTTTCTTAATCAAATCCTCTATATCCCCATTGCTTTAAACTTCTTATTCTACTTCTTTGAAAGATTCTTTTTCAACATCATTCTCTTGTGCATTTTCCAGAGTCATGAAATTCTTCCCTTGAGTCTTAGGTAAGGCCTCTACCAAGAAGGATTTTGGTACAGGGATATTCTCATATTCTATTTCAGTATCTCTCAGAAGGGATTGAACAATTTCAGCCTCCAACATCTTCTTCTTTTGTTTATTTTCTTTAGATTTCTTCTCAAGATCCTCAGCTTTCTTTTCTTTCAAGGCCTTATCTTCTACAGGATCCATGAAAAACTGTGGCTCTCCTTCCTTCCGATTTTTCTTGTCTTCCCTCCACTTGGCTACAACCTCATCTGGATAGGAATTTTGTTTATTAGGCTTTGGAGGTGCGGATTGGGTTCCTTTAGTCTCTGTAGTTTTACCTTCTACTACTACTTCTTTCAACTTCCTATTCTTTCCTCCATTTTTCGATGTTTTAGGAACATCTTGTTCCTTCAGAACAGCTTCATCCTCTTCCTCTGGTAAGTCATATAATTCCCCTGATTCCTTAGAAAAACCAACATTCATCATTTTGAGGGTATCATCAATAATCAACATGACTTTGCAATTCCTTGTCTTTGAACTATATGGGATTTTGAAATAATCTAAGCACCAAATAGTTAACTTAGAGGGGATGGTCGAGTAAAAGATAATCTTAGCATTCATTTTTCCATTCTTAATATTCTCTATCATAATGAGAATATGCTACATCAAGTTTTTCTTCCTCAGATTCACCATAAAATCTAGGATAAACATGTCACTCTTCTTCAAGATATCCTTATCTCCTTTTATCATAATGATAAATCCTTGAACCCATAATTCAAGGATTTGATTATTTGTAGATATGGGAGAAATCTTCAGAGTCTTACATCTAAAATTCCAAGACAATCCATAGCTTTCAGCTTTAAAAAACTACCTTGAACATATAGAAGCTTAATGGGAACAGAATTCAGCTTCCCCTTCATAAGGAAATCCCACCAAGCTTGCAGCCATGGTGTATGAAAAGGCATAACTTTTCCATATCTTTTGAAAGAAAATTTACTCCTCTCTTTTACTATGAAAAATCTCACGTAGTAAAAAAATTCCACAGGAAAATCTAGATATACTACATCTTGAGCTCCTGACTTTGATATGTAAACAATTTCCAATCAATTCATCCTGATGTTCATGGATATAAAGGAATCATACTTGGAAAAGAAATTCATATGGAATAACATCTCCCGGTAAATATGCCACTCCGAAATTAGAATGATAGTTGACATATCATTCTAAGATGATTCTTCTGCAAACATTCGGAATTCAGAAAAATCTGAGAAGTTTGAAACAGTCTTAAGTACAAGTTCATAACTTCAGCACGCGAGAGCTTTAGATCGATGTGGGACAACCCTTTGGGGGTCCTTTATATAGGTGTTGGAAGAAACAGTTGAACTTCCAAAGTCTATCCAACGACTGAAAATCCTTCTGATCAGATCTGACGGTTGATATGATAGCCGCAAGGAAATCTTGATATAATCTGATCTTCTGAGGTTTTTATGAAAAACATTCGAATTTAAGGACACTAGAATCCGAAAAACATAAAATTCAAAATAAAATACTAGTAAGTAAATAATTACTTTGAAAACGTAAGAAAGGAAATCAGACCTTTCATATTTCTAGGAAGATTATTCATAATAGGTAATATTCTTCTCGACGATATTTATATATTTTTTTTAAAAATTGACATAAAAAATATCTATTACGTAAAACTTCAAGTACAAAAATCTTTATTACGAAAATTTAATGTACAAAAATCTTCATTACGAAAATTTCAAGTACGCAAATCTTGAATACAAAAATTTCAAGTACGAAAATCTTCATTACAAACATATCAAGTACAAAAATATTTGTTACAAAAATTTCAAGAAAAACTGGACATGAAAAACAAATTAGAAGAACTGACTACTCAAATTTTTAGAAAAACTGACTATGAAAAATTTTAGAAAAAAAACTTGAAAAGCTAGCAAGAAAATGTACCCCCCCAATGAAAAAGAGTTTATTACTGTAAGGAGATTAGTTTAAACAAAACGTTAACAAGGTGGATTACCTTATGTTTGTCATTCCAAACTTCTGTTTAATGTATTCAAATCTATCAAAGGGTAAAGATTTTGTGAAAATATCATCATGTTGATCTTGCATTCCGATAAATTGAAGAATGATATCACCTTTTTGTGGGTGATCCCTAAGAAAGTGATGCCTAACATCTATGTGTTTTGAACGATAGTGATGTTCATGGTTTTTACTAAGAGAAACAGAACTTGTATTATCACACAAAATTTGTGTTTTGGTAAAACTCGTAACATAGTCTGTGTGTTTGTGTTGCATCCACAACACTTGAGCACAAGAGCTTCCAGCTGCTACATATTCAGCTTCAATAGTGGAATGTTCTACTGAGAGTTTCTTCTTGCATGACCAAGAAACTAATGAATATCCTAAGAAATGACAAGTTCTAGATGTACTTTTTCTAGCCATTCTACATCTAAAAAACTTTTTAGAACAAAATAATCTCCAAAAGTTTAAAAGAGTTCAAATTCATGGTTCCCTTTAAGTAGGAAAAAATTATTTTCTCAACCTTTAAATTAGGTTCCTCTGGATTGGATTGATATCTTGCACATAAGAATACTAAAAACATTATGTCTGGATGACTAGCTGTTAAGTGAAGTAATATTCCTATCATACATGCAAATGATGTTTGATCCACTGGTTCCCCAGCTTGATCATGATCATGTGTGTTTGAGGTACCGATGGGAGTACTAATACTCTTAGTGTTTTCATATCCATAATTTTTAGAAAGATCTTTAATATACTTATGTTGGGATATATAGATCTCTTCTGGTTATTGTGAAATTTGAAAACCAAGGAAATTTTTTCAAACACCCATCATCTTCTTTTGAAACTCATATTTTATTAGATCCCCCAAGGAATCGGTAAGGGATTGCTAAGTTGAACCATATATAATATCAACAACATAAATTTGAACAATCAAAACATTTTTCTTATCTTTATTTATAAAATGGGTTGGATCTGCATTTCCCATAACATAATTATTTTGAATCAAAAATCCTAAAAGTTTATCATACTAGGCTCAAGGAGCTTTCTTAAGTCCATACAAAGTTTTGGTAAGTTTAAAAACATGATCAGGATGTTTTGTATCATCAAAACCAGGAGGTTGTTCAACAAAAACTTCTTCTTGTACAAAACCATTAAGAAAATCACATTTCACATCCATTTGAAAAAGTTTGAAATTGAAAAATGTTACAAAGGAATGTAAAATATGAGTAGATTCATGTCTAGCTACTCGAGCATAGGTTTCTTTATAGTCTATTCCTTCTTTTTGATTATAGCCTTTGGAAACTAATATGGATTTATTTCATAATATGATTCCATTTTCATCACACTTATTTCTAAAGACCCATTATACTCTAATAATAGAATTTTCTTTAGGTCTTTCAACCAAGGTCCAGACATTATTCCTTTTGAATTCATTTAGTTCAACTTTCATGGATTTAATCTAATCCTCCTCACCTAATGCTTCATCAGTGCTTTTTGGTTCCAATTAGGAAAAGAATGGTAGATGTTCTGCTTTATATCTTAAGTAACTCCTAGACTTTACAGGTTGATTCACATTACCAATGATAATATCACTGGGATGATTCCTAAGAAATGCCTGATTTGGGTGTTGTAAAACCTGATCATCAACATAGGGTTGGAGGTATTCTGGGGTAAATTTTTCAGAAACATTTTCTTGGGAATTTTCCTTATCAAAAGGATATTCTAAAAAAGGTTGATAATCTGTTTTTGAAAACACATCAAAAGATGAAGATTGGGATTTTTTAAGAACAAAGTGGTCTATTTTATCAAATTTCACATGTACTGTTTCTTCAACAGTACATGTTTTTTTATTAAAGAGTCTATAATCCTTAGAATTTGTGGAGTAGCCTAAGAAAATTTCTTCATTATATTTTGGTACAAATTTATGTAGATTATCTTTGGTATTTAGGATGAATACCTTGAAAACAAAATCCTTGAAGTAGTAAATTCTAGGTTTTCAACCATTCCATAACTCATAATGAGTTTTATTAAGAAAAGGTTTAATTAAAACTCGATTTATAGTATAACAAGAAGTAATTACTAATTCAGCCCAATAATGTCTTTCTATATAATATTCACTCAACATGTTTCTTGTTATCTATTGAAGAATTCTATTTCTTCTTTCAACAACACCATTCTATTGAGGAGTTCTTGGTGCTGAGAAGTTATGAGTAATGCCATTTCTACAACAATTTTTTTTTCAAAATCAGAATTTTGAAATTCTTTTCCCAGATCAATATGAATAGTTTTCAATGAAATGGTTTTCTCATTTTTAACTTGGGCTCTAAAACATTTGAAATAATAAAAATCTTCAGATTTCTTTTCTAGAAAATAGACCCACGTAAATCTAGTGTAATCATCAACTAAGAAAAATACATAATATTTTCCACCAATTCTTCCTATTTGTGTTGGGATTAAAGGATCCATATGCACTAACTATAATGCATTAGTAGTTGTGACTTCACTGATTGATTTAAAACTAGATTTATGTTTCTTTCCATATTAACAAGGATTACAATCTTTTGAAGAATCAAATCTATGCTCTGGTAGATACTTAACTAGTCTTTTCTTAGATAGTTGGTATAAGGTCTTATGGTTACATTGTCTTAATATTATATTCCACAACCAAAAATGATCTTCCATTGTACTAATGGAAGGTAAGTCTTGGCTCCTAAGGTCTTATATGTTATATGTGTATACATTCTCTTGCCTATGGGAAGAAATAATAAACTATTCCTTGGAATTATGTACTAAGAACTTGTAATTCCTAAAATTCACAAGGTAACCTTCATCACATAATTGGCTTATGCTAATGAGGTTATGATTAAGACCCTTAATAGACAAAACATTTAAAATTGATGTTTTTCCAAGAAGACCGTTGTTACCTATACCAATAATTTCTCCTTGAGAATTATCTCCGAAAGTTACTTTTCCTCCTCTTGTCTTGATAATCTTTTCAAAGTAGTTTTTGTAACCAGTCATATGTCAGGAACATCCACTATCCATGTACCATGTATTTTTGTTGGTATTTTCTTCATTTTTTTGAAAATAAAAGAGTTAGGATTTCAGAATCCAAACATTCATAGATCTGTAAATTTCGGAAAGAAAAATCTTAGGCACCCACATTTTCTTAGAAAAAAGGAATTATGAAATCCTAAAGACTGGGTTTTTTTAAGGAACAATTTGTTGCCCAATTACCACCATAATGACACTTAGTACATAATGGATGTTTTTTAGGAACAAATTAGTTGTTTCTAAAAACCAGTTTAGAACTAGTATAATGAAATCTAGAATTATTCCTTAGAGGTCGGACTTGAGAATACATTCTATCAAAAAAATTCATACCTAAGGTAAATTTTGATAAAAAATTCATCAAGGAAAAAATTTTGGATTTTAGTGTGATAGTTAAGTTCTTGTCTTACAAAACATTGTATTTTGTACTAGAGTTTGGCTTGAAAACATTTTTCTTAGAAATTATGTTTTCTAGATTCTTAGAAATTTTATCATTCTCAGAATTTACTTCCATAAGATTGTTTGAAATAATTTCAAGGTCAACATTTTTCTTATCAAGATCTCTAGAAAGATCTGATATTTCCTTAGTAAGAAAAGTTTTTCTAGAAATTTACTTATCATGAATTTTCATGATTTTTGAGTTCTCAATCTCATGGATTTTGGAAAACCTAGAAACTTATTTATTGGTAGGTAAAGTATTATATTAATCAGAATAATATTCTTCATCAAAAGCGTTATAGTATTTATTATCACTGTAGTTTTCATTCAAAGAAACATTGGTCATTGATTCAATATTTTGTACCTTAGCCATTAAGAAATTATTTTCAATTGGTAGTATGGATATTAGACATGGATTCTTATTTCTAGAAGATTCTTAATCTGATGATTCATCTGACGAGTCTCCACCACTTCCACTCCAGGTGTAATTTTCTTTTAAGACTTTCTTATCTTAAGCTTTGTAGTACTTATTTCTGTTTCTCTCATAAGTCTTTTCCTTTCTTTTCTCTTAAGCATAGGACAATGAGTTCTTATATGTAGAAACCCAAATCTTGAAGTACATGAAAATTACATTACTTTTGTGGAATAATTAATACATAAAAAAAAACAAACACACAAGGACTGTAACACTTTAGTGTCCTTGGAATCTCAAAAAAACAATTTTCTAATCATGGTGAAAGATCTTCAACATCTCCCATAATGATCTTCCCCTTTTGTTTTATTACCTAAAACCTTTCTTTATATCTTGGGGAAAATAAAACATAAAAAGGGTGAGTTGAATTTCTCAATAAGGGTAAACATATAGAACATAAAACAATCCATAAACATTTGAATGAAAAAAACATGAACATGAAATCTAAACATCAAAATCCTAAGAAAAGACATAAATCTTTGAAGTACGTAAGGCATATATCATAAAGGAACATCAATCATAATAAAATCTCATGGGAATAAACCATGTAATTGTGTAAACCCATTAAGAGCATGATATGATATCCATAGTAGCCAAGGCATTCGTGCCAAGATCATCTTGGTGGACAAAGTCCCTTTCTGAATCAAGTTCACTCCGCGTTCGAGTCCTGTATCAATGAGCAGATTAACATACCCTTCCAGCCATGTCTATCTCGTGAGATATAAATCATCACCCAATGCATTATAAGGAGATATAGGTCCCACACATCTCATAATGAAATCATTCTTACTTGTGCCACAAAATAAACATAAAACATTCATCATAACCGAAAGAATCAAATGGGTTTCATTAACATCATCCCTACTTCACATAATCCATATAATTCAAATGGATATTTCATCATAAGAAAATTGAAACCATGTAAATCATAGAGACATTTTACTTGAAACATACACATATGAAATAATGTCATCATAGATGGAAAATGGTCTTGATAAAACACTTGAAATGGGTGTTTGAGGAAAATTTTCTTTTCTTCCTCAAAATAAATTTCTTTTCACAAAATGCCATGAAATTTTAAAAGAAATGTATTTTTTTGAAAATAGTCATAAAATCTTGTAGAGTAATCTTCATTAAAATGAGGCGTTATGAAACCGTAAAAATCCGTTCACGCCGTATAAGTTAAAAATAACATTCTTCTCATACTTTTGTCGAAGAAGTCAAAAAGTTCATCGTGTGGTAAAAAAAATAATATTCCTTTCAAAAAATGTGGTAAATTTCAAAAATGAGTAAAAAGGACTTTAAAAATACATGAAGTTTTTTAGAAAACATGGGCATGATGGCACTTCATGATTCGTTAACACCTTATATCAAATGTATAAAGGATGGCGTTAATTATATTATATATGATATTATACTGGAATTATAATATACCTATGTATAATTATGTTTCAATTTCATTAAAATAAGAAATAGAAATGAAAGTAGCATTCATGCATACGTACAGATTATCGTCTCCAACTTGACTCGATCGTTCTTTAATATCCTTAATAATAAATCAATGTTAATCTCTACTTGCTTAAGAAACTCTTTGAAGATTATTATTCCATTTATATCACTTATTACCATGTTATAAACATTATGTAACAATTTATGTTAATAACGTTCATTTTGTGGATATTTGATACTAGTGTGGTTACAAAAGAAAGGATTAAAAAGAGTTTAGGGGTTGTAGAAGTAGAATAAAAGATAACAATTTAAGAGAAACTGTTACGTTTAATTTGGGTAACTTCCTTTGGATTGACCCAAAAGGACTTCTTGAAGTGTCTTCTGCCTAAGGTAAGGCTTCTAGGGGGGAGAGGGATGTAGGGAGATTAATTTGGCAGAGGTTAGACGAGCCAAATGTCTTGAGATGTGTGAGGAATTGGACAAAAATGGTCTCCTTTTATAAGGAGGAGGAGGGGCTGTTTTGGAAAGTGTGAAAATATTAATTTATTATAAACTTATCTTCCACTTAAAAAGGTCCAAAAATCATTAAATATGAAAATAATATGACTCATGGCCCAAATAAAATCATCCAATTATAATTGAACATGTTTTGGATAATATTTTAATCATTATAATCATATTTATTTAAATCATTTGTTAATGAGGTAAATAATGAATCATTATTGTGTCATAAATAATTTAATTTATTTGAGGTCTAAAAATTATAAAAAAACTCTGATCATGTAGGAAATATCTTTAGCTTTCCAATAAATATTTATAGTCGAAAAGATAATTTATATAACCCCTTAAACAAATTAATTATTAAAAGTTTCTTGTTAATGTCAATTTTGTCTTTACATTAAATTAATTAATCCAAATTGTCATTATCACTACCAAGTGGATCAATGGGGTCCCAAAATCGACACAAATATTCCAATGGTCGGAAAATACTCATCCAAAAAGTTTAGGACAAGTGTTAAGGTAATTTTGAATTATTATAATATTCTTTTAACCTTGAATTACCCTATTTACCTTTAACCGCGGTAAATAAAAGTCAAAAGATACTATTCAACAAAAACTATTTTCATCTTATTGAATAAAATTTTACTTCTTGGTAACAACCATTTATGTTGGAATTTTGAAATTCAATTCACAGAAGTGGTAAAATTTCATTTAAATGAAAGAGTTAGTTTTTTAACTACCACTAAGTGGCCTCACTATTCATAAAAAATTTTGTTTTTCAGAAAAATACCAAAAATTAAGCCTAAGCTATATTTGATATTCCGAATTCAAAAATGATTTATATTTCTCTAAATTCAAAACATAGAAGTAGAATTAATTAATTTTAAAATTAATTCCCATTATCAAAACAAATAGCGTGTTTTTAAGAAACAATAACTATCAAAAGATCAACACTTGTTTATGTCCAATTTCAGAGTGAAATTAATTACAATGACCAGAATTGAATTAAATGGTAAAAATATAATCAAATTAAACTTTAAAACCAATTAAAAATATAATCTAACCATTTAAATTATTCTGATGAAAAAAGTTGTTTTAAATTAAAATATAGCATGTTATTACTATTTATTAAAATATGAAAGTTATCAGAATAATATGAAAACATTATCCAAATTAAATTTTTATATCCTTATTTCAAGGAATAATTTTATTTTTTTATATTGAACTAATAAACATGTCAAAAAATATATTTAAAGTGGGTGCGCCATCAAAAGGTGACAAAACTGCATTTTTTTAAAAATAATTATTTTACCAAAAAAAGTTATTTTGTTCTCATACCATGTTCTAGAAAATGTGTAAGATGAATAATAATGTTATAAAATTAAAAATATAGTTGATTATATTCATAACATCTAGTTCATAATAATAATATAACCATATTTCGTTGTTTAGTTAAACCCAGTATTGTGTACAACACACACTATCGAGGAAGGTCGTGATTGTGTGTAATGAAAGCCAAGTCAAGGTTGCGTGTAGTGGTAGACTCCTTTGTTGTTGTGTATAAAATAATCCAACCATATTTCATTTATACATTGAATATATATATATATATATACACACACACAATGTTACGAAGAATAACAACTATCAAACCAACTTGAAATTGTGTGTAACATGATCCAAGATTAGTGTTGTGTACACTGCAAGATAATACGATGGTGCGTATAGCGCAAGATAATCTTGGTGTATCATATAACAGAATATATGAAAGAAATTAAAAATAATATACCTTATAAAATCTTGGGATGTTACATTCTACCCCCCTAAAAATGAATTTCTCCCTCAAAATTCGTTAGGGATATAAATTGTTTATTACATGATAGTTTCTTTCATAGAAACCCACATCATAAAAAGGAATACCAAAACGCAATTTTAAAAATGCACGTTAGAAACAAAACAGATACCCAAAGTAACTCATCACTTGGGTTCCCACATTGGAGATCATAGGTGAAAATATGGACATGGAAGAGAAATCTATCTGTCATGTTCTGATGGAGAGTGGTAGAGAACTTGGCTATGAAAAATCAAACAATCACAAAGCCATAAATTTGTGATGATTTAAGGTACCATATGAATCATCAGATATAAGGACACCAGGAGAACATTTTTGGTTTTCAAGATCATTTCCCTAATGTTAACGAATTTGAATTATAAGAAATACTTACTTTATTTTGGTACCATCTCATCGTTGTTCGTGCCATGAACAATTTCCACATCATCTCTTAAAGAAATAAATCTGAATTTTCTTCCGTGAAGTTCTAGAGGATCATGCGATAATATGATAGGTCATTTCATCTATCTCAAACATAAAGTTTGCAATAATTATATATATAAGCCCATATATGGTCAGATTAATCAGATAGGGTTCCAAAATGGACTTGTACTTCATCTATCATCCTTCTTAACAAAATAAAACTTGTTTCTACTAACCAAGGACTTCATGTAGGCCAGTGGTAGGCGATAAAGGCCCGTCACACTTCGGTTGTGGGTTCGATTCCCACAACCTTGTCCGACGTGATGGGTTGTCGCTTGTCCTACAAGTTGTCCCTTTTTCTAAAACTATATTATTATAACATTCCTACAATAATATCAATAAATTTTTTAGCCTTAAACAATACTATATTATGTCTAACTTACTTCATTCCAGTATTTAGGCTCATTAAAAATACTTTTGTCCAAGCTCATAGTATAAAGAAAACAGTTACTAGAAATTTCATCTACCGAGCATGTGAATACCATTATTTATCACCCATATATCATACGATATATCTTGTTGGTTATAACGACCCGTACTTTACATACATTGTTAATACATCAAAATTGAAGCACACTTATTACAACATATGACAAAACCACAAAGGACCGTATAGGTATAGTGTCTTTAGAAACTGGGAAACATAAACAACTGGTTCATAAATCTTCTACAGTGTCTCCCATTTATTTCATCATATCTAGGGTCCCTTTTAGCATATTCTACTTAATATCCATCTTCCTGGCCTGGGGAAAAGAAAACATAAAAGGGTGAGCTCAAATGCTCAGTAAGGGAAAATAAAGGAAATAAAAATCATATCATATCTTTATGAAAATCAAAACCTGCAAAAGAGATCATAATATCTTAACATGGAATAAATCATAGAAGTGAAAATGAGATCCCCATAATCATAACATAAAACTTGAAACTTTGTGGCATGCACACATAATCATGGAAAATCATTTCTTGTTAGTCATGACTCATTGCCAAGACTATCTTAGTGGACAAAGTCCCTTTCGGAACCGAGTTCACTCCTCGTTTCAGTCCTGTATCACTGAACCGAAATAACCTTCCGTTCCAGCCATGTCTATCTCATGAGATATAAAATCATTACCCAATGAATTGGAGGGAGATATAGGTCCCACCCATCTTATAATGAATCCTTTCTTATGTGTGCCACATAATCATAAAACATACATCATCGCATAACACATGTAACAAAAATGGGATTCTTGAAACATCATGACATCATAAATCAATTCATATAAGATAAAAGAATTCATAAACATAATTCCATCACAACATAATCAAATCCATGTAATAATAGGGATTAAAACAGAACCCTTTTATTATCTTAGATGGAAAATAATTTTGATAAAATACTTGAACTCCATTCTTGAGGAAAATATCCTTTCTACTTCAAAAACATTTTTCCTTTCATAACATGTCATACGACTTTAAAATAAAAGAAGTTGATTAAAAATAAAATTGATAACATGTAAAGGAATCTTCTTGGAAATAATGTTTTTAAAATCCATCCATGCCGTATAAGTTAAAAAAACATTCTTCGTACTTTTGTCGGAAAAGTCAAAAAGTACCTCGTACGAAAAACGACAAAAGATTCCTTTCATACATATTACTAAAAACTCACCGAAGGGTAAAAATGGATTTAAACAATTGTAGGTGGATGGAAATAATATTACATATTGATGAAACATGGATGTGGATGATAAAATACACCCCAGTGAATACTTACGAATAAACAATCTCGGATAAAAATGAGATTGTGATATTTCCCTTACCTTAGGTCCGATTTGCTTTGTTCGTGTCCGAAGCTCCTGTATAATGGTTTGAATAATGTTATTGACTTATTCCAGAATCATACATACTGATATGATATCATATATGGTCATATTATTAGCTTCTTGTTAGTAATATTTCATTGTTACTTGTTACTCGGGTCTTTATAACTTTTTGTTCTTATGCGTGTTTTGTCGAATAAATTCTTATTATTATCTTTAGGTTATAGATAATTCATTTACAGAATGGTATTAGTGTAGTATATACCATATTCATTCATTCAATTCATTTATATAATCATTATGAAATGAAGATCATGTAGAACGAGTCGCATCACATCGTGGAGACGGTATTCCGTACGTACGCACGAGTGATGATATCGTTCCTATGATCGTGGAATTGTATTGAAGTATATATATATTATTTCAGTATCAATATTACTTCATAATAATCATATATAGTTACTCATTACACCATTATACCCATCCTTGTAAGGTGATGGTGGAAAATAGATTACACCACGGCATGGAGACGGTATTCCGTACGTACGCACGCGCGGTGATTTCATTTTTCCGTAGGATGGATAAAAGGTGAATTAGGGTTGTTTCATATTTATAATAACATATCAGTATGTATGTAATACTGATGTTATTACTTTATCATGAAACAACTAAATAAGAAGAAGTTTAAGAAGAAAGAAATTGAAAAGATCGGTAATGGATATTACCTCTTCTTTGGAACGCCTCTTTGAATCCTCCACTTAAGGAACTAAGATTGGTCTTTGGAGAAGACCAGGACCTCTAGGATTATTCTAGGGAAGTGGAGAGGAGAACATGGCAGGGGATGGCCGAGCTTGAGTGCTCAATTTGGTGTGAGGAGGAGGGGGAGGAGGTGCCCTTTTATAAGGGAGGAGAGGGGCACCTTAGGAATATCTCAAAATATTATTTTATATTAAAGTAAAAATCGGTTTATAATGGTTCCAAAGGGTATTATTTCGAAGCTAAAGTGGGTATGGGTCGAAATCCTATAAACCAATAAGATTTAGACAAGTTTAGGGTATTATTTTAACCTTATCAAATAGATTTAACTCTATGTTAATTAATTTAACTTTTACCGTGTCTTTTTGTTTTCTTTCACTATATGGTTAATACACTTACTATAACATGCCAAACGAACCCCAAATTGTTTATTATTAATATATATATCCGTATCTAAGTCATTTGGCCGAACCTTAGATTTTTAGGAATAAAATAACAATTAATAATATAATATTTTATTTAAAACCTATTTTGTGTCAATTTTGACACTATTTGATATATGATTTTTGTGAAAGTCATAACAGAATTATATGTTCGAACCAAGTTGATTAAATCAACATTAATATATCATAGTATCCTATAAAATTAGTGGAATTCATAAAAATTCTCAAATTACATTTATTTTGGTGTTTATAACATCAATTATGTCAATATTTCATTAATAAGATAATTACTGCATCATCATTGTATCATAAATAAATTAAATTCTTTAATGTCTAAAAATTACAAATAAAATACCCTTATGTAGGAAATCTTTTTAGCTTTCTAATGAATATTTATAGTCGAATTTATCTTATGTATAACCCCATATTAAAAATGATTTACTTATTAAACTTTGATTTTAACTATTTTAACCCTTCTTTAAATAAATTAATAATAAATGTCCTAATCTAATCCAAGTGGGCCTAAATGGTCATATTTTATTCCTAAGTTTGTTTTTGGTCGAATTACACTTGTCCAATAGAATTAGGACATGTTTTAGGGTAATATTGATATCATATTTACCCTTAGTTACCCTATTTACTATTAACCGCGGTAAAAATAGTAAAAAGTTACTATTCACCAAAAAATTATTTTCATCTCATTGAACCACATTTTAGTCCTTGATATTAACCGTGTCTCTCGGATTTTTGAAATTCCATTCACAGAAGCGGTAAAATTAAGTTTTATGCAAAATTCAGTTTTTAACCTACCACTTAGTGGTTTCACTATTCATCAAAAATTGAAAGTTTTCAGAAAAATACCAAAATTTCACCCTAGGCTAATTTCGATATTCTGAGTCCAAAAATGAAGTCCATTTTGAAAAATAAAATTTATAAAATTTCAAAAAGTGGTTATTACTATTCATAACGGCTAGTTTTAATAGCATATTGTTGTTTAGTGAAACTCGGTATTGCATACGACGCAAGCTATCGAGGAAGGTCGCGATTGCGTGTAAAGCAAGCCAAGCAAGTGTTGTGTAGAAAAAGATTCCTTTGATGATTTATATAACATAAAAGTCTCGGGTGTTACATTCTACCCCCCTTAAAAAGAATTTCGCCCTCGAAATTCGTCACTTTGCAACAAACAAATGAGGATACTTCTCCCTCATCATATCCTCAAGCTCCCATGTAGCTTCTTCAAGTTGGTGGTTTCTCCATAAAACTTTCACCAAGCGAGTGGTCTTGTTTCGTAGGACTTTTTCGCTACGATCCAGAATCACTATCGGCTGTTCTTCATAAGAAAGATCTTGCTCCAGCGGTACAACTTCTGAGCTGAGTACATGTGAAGGATCTGGTATGTACTTTCTCAGGAGAGATACATGGAACACATCGTGAACTTGAGAGAGATTCGGTGGAAGCGCCAATCGGTAAGCTACCTTCCCAACACGATCCAGTATTTCGAAAGGACCGATATATCTAGGGCTCAACTTCCCCTTCCTTCCAAATCTCATAACCCTCTTCCAGGGAGATATTCGTAAGAACACTTTATCACCCACTTCAAACTCTAGGTCTTTTCTTCGGTTGTCGGCATAACTTTTCTGTCGACTCTGAGCTGCTCTTATGTGTTGTTGAATAGATCTGACCTTTTCTGCCATTTCATCAACGAGATCAGGTCCTAATAGCTTTCTTTCCCCAACTTCATCCCAGCAAGTTGGAGTCCTTCATTTCTTTCCATAGAGAGCTTCATAAGGAGCCATCTGAATACTGGAGTGAAAGCTATTATTATAAGAAAATTCTACCAAAGGTAGGTGTTGATCCCAACCTCCTTTGAAATCCATAGAGCAAGCTCTCAACATATCTTCTAGGGTTTGAATTGTTCTCTCAGACTGACCGTCTGTCTGGGGATGATAAGCAGTGCTGAAACTCAACTCTGTATCCAGAGTATGCTGAAGACTTCGCCAGAACTTCGAGGTAAATCTCGGATCCCGATCAGATATAATAGAAAGTGGTACTCCATGCAATATTACCACTTCCTTTACATATATCATGGCAAACTGATCTAGAGAGAAATCCTCTCTAATAGGAATGAAGTGTGCAGACTTTGTAAGACGATCAACTATGACCCAGATAGCATTATTGCCTTTGGATGTTTTAGGAAGTCCTGTGACAAAGTCCATAGTGATGTTTTCCCATTTCCATTCGGGTATGGGTAATGGTTGTAACATCCCCTTAGACTTTTGTCTCTCAGCTTTAACTTGTTGACAAACCAAGCATCGAGAGACATATTCAGCAACATCTCTTTTCATGCCATCACACCAGAAGTACTCTTTCAGGTCCCTATACATCTTCGTGCTTCCAGGATGAATAGAGAATGAAGAACTATGAGCCTCATCCAGCAGCTCCTTCTTTAATTCGGGGATGGGAGGAACACAAACCCGATTCCTAAACTTTATTATCCCATCACAATCAAGGTTAAATTCAGGAACATTTCTCACCTTCTTTTGTAACTCGGTATCTTCTTTCTGTGCCTCTTTAATCTTCACATGTATAGATGGTTGAACATTCATTTGATAAAGATAAGATTTTTCCCCTTCCATTATAATTCCAAGATCCATCCTTTGTAAATCCATAAATATTGGATCTTTTGTGATCCTCATCATGGATAAACTAGCATGGTCTTGTCGACTTAATGCATCTGCCACCTTGTTTGCTTTCCCAGGGTGGTAATGGATTGAGCAGTCATAATCCTTAATCAGCTCCAACCATCTTCTTTGACGCATATTCAACTCCTTTTGTGTGAAAATATACTTTAAACTTTTATGATCAGTATAAATATCACACCTTTCACCATAAAGGTAATGCCTCCAAATCTTTAATGCAAAGATTACCGCAGCCAACTCCAAATCATGTGTTGGGTAATTTTGCTCATGGATTTTCAACTGTCGTGAGGCATAAGCTATCACCATATCATTTTGCATAAGAACACACCCCAATCCCTTCTTGGATGCATCACTGTAGATCACAAACCTTTCTCCACTACAAGGCAGTGTGAGCACAGGTGCACTGGATAACCTTCTTTTCAACTCCTTGAAATTCTCTTCACATTCCACTGTCCAGACAAACTTAACTCCTTTCCGAGTCAACTTGGTGAGTGGATTAGATAATCGTGAAAAATCTTTTACAAAACGTCGATAATATCCAGCCAAACCAAGAAAACTTCGGATCTCAGTTACTGTTGTTGGTCTTGACCATCTTTCGATAACCTCTGTTTTTGCTGGATCCACAGATATCCCCTCTTTTGAGATTATATGACCCAAAAATGCAACTTTTTGAAGCCAAAATTCACACTTGGTAAATTTGGCATAAAGCTTCTCCTTTCTCAGGGTCTTCAATATAATTCTCAAGTGATCTTCATGCTCTTCCTTGCTCTTTGAATAGACAAGAATATCGTCTATAAAGACTACCACAAATTGATCAAGATAGTCTCTAAAGACTCTATTCATTAGATCCATGAAGATAGCAGGGGCATTAGTAAGACCAAATGGCATCACTATAAATTCATAGTGTCCATACCTTGTACGGAAAGCCGTCTTTGGTATATCCTCCCTTTTGACCCTTAATTGATGATACCCTGAACGAAGATCAATCTTGGAAAAGTATTGAGCTACGCGTAGTTGGTCAAATAAGTCATCAATGCGTGGGAGAAAATATTTGTTCTTGATAGTGATCTTGTTAAGTTCTCGATAATCAATGCAAAGTCTCATTGATACATCTTTCTTCTTAACAAATAGAACAGGTGCTCCCCAAGGTGACGCACTAGGGCGTATGAATCCCTTATCAAGATTCTCTTGGAGTTGCTTCTTCAATTCCTACAACTCAATTGGGGCCATTCTATAAGGTGTCTTTGAAATAGGCAAAGCACCCGGTACGAGTTCTATTGAAAACTCAACTTCACGATTTGGTGGAAGACCCGGCAATTCCTCCAGAAAGACATCATCAAACTCCCGTACAATGGGCATATTCTTAATCGTGAGTTTCTCACCAACCATTCGAGATAAATAACCTTCATTTAGTGGAATCAATACCCATAAGATGGAAGAAATTTCCACTGGAAGGTTATGTTCATCCTTGCATTGATAGACGATCGTAGATTGATCTGGAATATGAAATGTGACTTCCCTTCTTTGGCAATCGATATTAGCTCCATGTAGAGAAAGCCAATCCATGCCAAGAATCACATCAAATTCCACTAAAGGAAGGATCACAAGATTTGCAGGAAGCACTTTCCCACAAACTTCGATCGGAGAAGAATTATAAACTTTTGATGCGATTGATGTGCCATTAGGTGTTGTCACAGCTAACTCAACATCTAATTGTTGAGGTAATAAGGTGATACCCTTAGAAAAGTCTTCAGAAATAAAAGAGTGGGTGGATCCAGAATCAAATAAAACATTTGCTACTTTAGAGTGGATGGTAAGTGTACCTTTCACCTCATCGTTATCGTACTCCACATCGCTGATAGAAATTGCATGTGATTTTCCTTTGTCTTTAGCCTTAAGATTTTGTTGACGCCGACCATCATCATCAACCCTTGGATTTGGGCATTGATTGGCATAATGCCCCATCTCCTTGCACTTGAAACATTGAAGTGTAGTAGGTTCATTCTGTGTATCCCTTCCTTTGTTTGCGTCATTAGACATCTTCTTCCCATTATCACGGCATTCAAATGCCCGATGACATTCTTTTCCACATTTAAAACATTTACTTGTCCCTTTAAGACAACTCCCTCCATTTTTATTTCCACACTTTGAGCATAAGGAAAATCTCATCTTCTTTTCCGTGTGCTCTTTAGATTTTTCTTTGAATTCCATCTTCCTCTTCTTATCAAACCCATGTGACTGATGGGTTACTCCAATCTCCATCTCGACTTTGAGAGCACATCGAATGATTTCCTCGTAGCTATTGAAGTCCCTTATGGATAACGCCCTTCGAAGACTTGGTTTTAAGCCACTAAAGAATCGATCGATCTTACTCTCAGGTTGGATAATAATACCAGAAGCGTACCTTGCAAGTCTTGTAAAATTTTCTTCATAGGTACCAACAGATTCATCATCCCTTTGCTTCAGTTCAAGAAACTCTTTCTCCATCTTTGTTCGGAGAATACGAGGGAAGTACTTATTGAAAAATAAGTTCTTGAACTCGTCCCATTCCATAGACTCATTTTCATCCCTTTACCTCGTATTCTTAACAAGATTCCACCATTGATCAGCATCTCCTTCCAAACGATACACTGCTAGGATGACTTTATCATGCTCAGAACATTGAAGAACTGAAAATATCTTTTCAGTAGTACTAATCCACTGTTCAGCAACTAATGGATCAGTAGACCCGCTGAAAGAAGGTGGACGCTGCCTCATGAAGGATTCAACAGAATGTTGCTCCCTCCTTTTCTCGTTTGGAAATCCTGCATGATTCATAGCTTGAGAAAGTTGTGTGAGCATGGCTACAAGATTTTTCATTCCAGCTCCCATATCGTTTGTTTGCTCAGGGGGACAATCATTGCATTGCCCATCGCATTCCGCATTAACACGGTTCCTTCGGGTTCCAGCCATTGACTAAAACCAAGAAGAATAGTGTGAGCAACACTAATTATAATAGGAAACCACATAATTCAAGGAAAAAAAATTTCATGCTTATGGTCTTATCCTAGGTTATTCATGGCCATTTCTAAGATTGTGTTCTATGCTTAGACTTATCCTTAGGGTTCTTACTAAGGCTTTCACATCCTAGTTTCCAAAGGTTGACTATACCTTTCATTTGATACGAACTATAGCGGTCTGGAATTACTTCCAGTGGACTATAATTGATATCTATCAGGGCACTCCATGGGCGGCTACACCCCCTGGGCGGGACACACCACCATCCCCAGTGGCAGCCATTTCCTCATGAAGCCCTTGGGCGGAGAGCCATTCTTCGTCCAACGCTCACATGTGAGAGTTCCCAAGGATCGGATACATTCCTACCTCCTTTGCCTCTGATACCAACTATAACGACCCGTACTTTACATACATTGTTAATACTTCAAAATTGAAGTACACTTATTACAACATATGACAAAACCGCAAAGGATCGTATAGGTATAGTGTCTTTAGAAACTGGGAAACATAAACAACTGGTTCATAAATCTTCTACAGTGTCTCCCATTTATTTCATCATATCTAGGGTCCCTTTTAGCATATTCTACTTAATGTCCATCTTCCTGGCCTGGGGAAAAGAAAACATAAAAGGGTGAGCTCAAATGCTCAGCAAGGGAAAATAAAGGAAATAAAAATCATATCATATCTTTATGAAAATCAAAACCTGCAAAAGAGATCATAATATCTTAACATGGAATAAATCATAGAAGTGAAAATGAGATCCCCATAATCATAACATAAAACTTGAAACTTTGTGGCATGCACACATAATCATGGAAAATCATTTCTTGTTAGTCATGACTCATTGCCAAGACTATCTTAGTGGACAAAGTCCCTTTCTGAACCGAGTTCACTCCTCGTTTCAGTCCTGTATCACTGAACCGAAATAACCTTCCGTTCCAGCCATGTCTATCTCATGAGATATAAAATCATTTCCCAATGCATTGGAGGGAGATATAGGTCCCACCCATCTTATAATGAATCCTTTCTTATGTGTGCCACATAATCATAAAACATACATCATCGCATAACACATGTAAGAAAAATGGGATTCTTGAAACATCATGACATCATAAATCAATTCATATAAGATAAAAGAATTCATAAACATAATTCCATCACAACATAATCAAATCCATGTAATAATAGGGATAAAAATAGAACCCTTTTATTATCTTAGATGGAAAATAATTTTGATAAAATACTTGAACTCCATTCTTGAAGAAAATATCCTTTCTACTTCAAAAACATTTTTCCTTTCATAACATGTCATACGACTTTAAAATAAAAGAAGTTGATTAAAAATAAAATTGATAACTTGTAAAGGAAGCTTCTTGGAAATAATGTTTTAAAAATCCATCCATGCCGTATAAGTTAAAAAAACATTCTTCGTACTTTTGTCGGAAAAGTCAAAAAGTACCTCGTACGAAAAACGACAAAAGATTCCTTTCATACATATTACTAAAAACTCACCGAAGGGTAAAAATGGATTTAAACAATTGTAGGTGGATGGAAATAATATTACATATTGATGAAACATGGATGTGGATGATAAAATACACCCCAGTGAATACTTACGAATAAACAATCTCGGATAAAAATGAGATTGTGATATTTCCCTTACCTTAGGGCCGATTTGCTTTGTTCGTGTCCGAAGCTCCTGTATAATGGTTTAAATAATGTTATTGACTTATTCCAGAATCATACATACTGATATGATATCATATATGGTCATATTATTAGCTTCTTGTTAGTAATATTTCATTGTTACTTGTTACTCGGGTCTTTATAACTTTTTGTTCTTATGCGTGTTTTGTCGAATAAATTCTTATTCTTATCTTTAGGTTATAGATAATTCATTTACAGAATGGTATTAGTGTAGTATATACCATATTCATTCATTCAATTCATTTATATAATCATTATGAAATGAAGATCATGTAGAACGAGTCGCATCACATCGTGGAGACGGTATTCCGTACGTACGCACGAGTGATGATATCGTTCCTATGATCGTGGAATTGTATTGGAGTATATATATATTATTTAAGTATCAATATTACTTCATAATAAGCATATATAGTTACTCATTACACCATTATACCCATCCTTGTAAGGTGATGGTGGAAAATAGATTACACCACGGCGTGGAGACGGTATTCCGTACGTACGCACGCGCGGTGATTTCTTTTTTCCGTAGGATGGATAGAAGGTGAATTAGGGTTGTTTCATATTTATAATAACATATCAGTATGTAAGTAATACTGATGTTATTACTTTATGATGAAACAACTAAAGAAGAAGAAGTTGAAGAAGAAAGAAATTGAAAAGATCGGTAATGGATATTACCTCTTCTTTGGAACGCCTCTTTGAATCCTCCACTTAAGGAACTAAGATTGGTCTTTGGAGAAGACCAGGACCTATAGGATTATTCTAGGGAAGTGGAGAGGAGAAAATGGCAGGGAATTTCCGAGCTTGAGTGCTCAATTTGGTGTGAGGAGGAGGGGGAGGCGGTGCCCTTTTATAAGGGAGGAGAGGGACACCTTAGGAATATCTCAAAATATTATTTTATATTAAAGTCAAAATCGGTTTATAATGGTTCCAAAGGGTCTTATTTCGAAGCTAAAGTGGGGATGGGTCGAAATCCTATAAACCAATAAGATTTAGACAAGTTTAGGGTATTATTTTAACCTTATCAATTAGATTTAACTCTAAGTTAATTAATTTAACTTTTACCGTGTCTTTTTGTTTTCTTTCACTATATGGTTAATACACTTACTATAACATGCCAAACGAACCCCAAATTGTTTATTATTAATATATATATCCTTATCTAAGTCATTTGGCCGAACCTTAGATTTTTAGGAATAAAATAACAATTAATAATATTTTATTTTATTTAAAAACTATTTTGTGTCAATTTTGACACTATTTGATATATGATTTTTGTGAAAGTCATAACAGAATTATATGTTCGAACCAAGTTGATTAAATCAACATTAATATATCATAGTAACCTATAAAATTAGTGGAATTCATAAAAAGTCTTAAATTACATTTATTTTGGTGTTTATAACATCAATTATGTCAATATTTCATTAATAAGATAATTACTGCATCATCATTGTGTCATAAATAAATTAAATTATTTAATGTCTAAAAATTACAAATAAAATACCCTTATGTAGGAAATCTTTTTAGCTTTCTAATGAATATTTATAGTCGAATTTAGCTTATGTATAAACCCATATTAAAAATTATTTACTTATTAGACGTTGATTTTAACTATTTTAACCCTTCTTTAAATAAATTAATAATAAATGTCCTAATCTAATCCATGTGGGCCTAAATGGTCATATTTTATTCCTAAGTTTGTTTTTGGTCGAATTACACTTGTCCAATAGAATTAGGAAATGTTTTAGGGTAATATTGATATCATATTTACCCTTAGTTACCCTATTTACTATTAACCGCGGTAAAAATAGTAAAAAGTTACTATTCACCAAAAAATTATTTTCATCTCATTGAACCACATTTTAGTCCTTGATATTAACCGTGTCTCTCGGATTTTTGAAATTCCATTCACAGAAGCGGTAAAATTAAGTTTTATGCAAAATTCAGTTTTTAACCTACCACTTAGTGGTTTCACTATTCATCAAAAATTGAAAGTTTTCAGAAAAATACCAAAATTTCACCCTAGGCTAATTTCGATATTCTGAGTCCAAAAATGAAGTCCATTTTGAAAAATAAAATTTATAAAATTTCAAAAAGTGGTTATTACTATTCATAACGGCTAGTTTTAATAACATATTGTTGTTTAGTGAAACTCGGTATTGCGTACGACGCAAGCTATCGAGGAAGGTCGCGATTGCGTGTAAAGCAAGCCAAGCAAGTGTTGTGTAGAAAAGGATTCCTTTGATGATTTATATAACATAAAAGTCTCGGGTGTTACATTGGTCACATTCAAAACATATTAATACCTTAATCATGTATTCTATTGAAAAATGAATACCCATTGAACCTTAGTGAAAACATGAATTCTGTCAAAATTTAACTCTTTCTACATACCAAAATCCAGAAATTTCTATATACTCAAACCATGATATAAATTTGTCCATATATAAGTCATGAGCTCATATCATTACCTCTTTATCCCTTCATTATGCGCATATCATCTTCTTTTGAAAAATATTTGAATAAACTTTCAAGGTTACAAGTACCATTCATCATATACTTTCAAAAACTCATGGAAATAGAACAATGTAACAATCCTTAGATTTTTCTTTATTCCATTATACCATACATTATTCTTGATAAACATAAAATCATTACACTACCTTCTTAAACCATTGATTGAGCTTCATCATTTCTTTCATATCATTTATCATTTGTAGTCTCTTCATCATAATTTACATAAATAAAACCCTTATGACCATGCTGATTCTCTTTATGAAATTTTCCCTTAGGGCATCGGTTTTCATAATTCCCATACATTCCACATTTAAAACATTTAATCATTGTTGATGTCATAGAAATACCATTATCCTTGTCCGTGGTGTTAACTGAACTCTTTCTTTTGAACTTACTAGCTTTGTGTCCTTAATTTCCACACCCAAAGCATCTTCCAATTTCTTTTGGAACATTCTCCTTGATGCCTCTTTACACATGATTTACATGAGGGAAATTGAACTTTCTTTCCTCTATAATCATCATGAAACCCCATCTTTCTCTTATTAGATGAGTTGGGATACATACCAAAGTTGAGATTATCGATCATATTGTGAGATTTATTATTAGGCATAATAATGATTTTTTTACTTCCAAATCTCGTTTCATTTGGTTTCTCATGAAGAATATCATTCAATTGTCCATCATATCCTCCATTATCATGAATCTTCCTGTTTCCAGCCATTTTCTAAAACCCAAAAATAATAGTATGAGAGGAAAAAATCATGCTTGGAAAACAACATAATAAAGGGAGAGTACCTTCAATATATAACATCTTAGGTTTAACTGTATGATCGTTACCGTAATTCTAGAAACATAACCTATACGTATACTAAACCTTAGGAACATCCCTAAACATACCTTATAAATATCTCTAGGGATTTCACTAAAGTTTTCGCATCTTAGTTTCCAAAGGTTAACTAAACCTTTCCTCTGATACCAAATGTAGAGACCCAAAGCTTGACGTAAATGGACATTACTTTACTTTTTCAGAATACTTAATACATAACAAAAACAAACACATAAGGACCGTAATAGTTTAGTGTATTTGGAAACTCGGGAAAACAATCTTATTATCTGGTGAAATATCTTTAACATCTCCCATAAATATCTTCCCCCTTTTTCTTACCTAAAACATATTTTTATATCCTGGGGAAAAGAAAACATAAAAAGGGTGAGCTCAAATTCTCAGTAAGGGTAAACATAGAGAACATAAAACAATCCATAAACATTTTAATGCAAAAACTTCAACATAAAATCTTAACATCAAAATACTGAGCAAAGACATAAATCTTGGAAGTATGTAAGGCATATATCAAAAAGTAACATCAATCATGATAAACTAGCATGGGAATAGAACATGTAATATGTAACACCCCAAGCTTCTATGGTACTCTTCTCTTTGAATAATGCGATAGGGTGTGTTGTACGCAACATCGAGTTCTAACACACACCACAACCGATCAAACTAGCCGTTATGAATAGTAATACCTACTTTTTTTGAAATTTTATAAATTTTATCTCTCAAAATGGACTTCATTTTTGGATTCGGAGTATCTAATTTAGCCTATGGTGAAATTTTGGTACTTTTTCGGATAAATTTAATATTTTGATGAATAGTGAAAACTACTAAATTTTAATTAAAAACAACTTTTTTAATCAAAATAATTAATAGTGATTAATTATGAATTTGAGTGGTTTTAAAGTATATTTAGAATATATTTTTACCATTTAATACAATGTTGTTCATTGGACATAATTTTGCAATTAAACCGAACATAAACAAGTATCAATCTTTTGATAGTTGTTATATCTTAAAAACACGCTTTTTGTTTTGACAGCGGGAATTAGTTTTAAATTAATTTCGGCCACTTCTGTGTTTTGAATTTGGAAAAATGGATTCAATATTTGGAATCAGGATGTTAAAATTGTGTAAATAGGTGACTTTTATTTTTAGACATTTTGAATAATTAATTCGGTAAATATTTTATTTATCATGGTTAAAGGGTAAATCCGGTAAATAAGGGTTAAAAAATAATATTATAATAATACTAAATTACCATAAAACGTTTACTAACCTTATTGGTGGATACATGTCCGACCATGGGCATCTTTGGGTCGATTTTAGGACCCCATGGTGCCACGTGTAAGTGATAGGGACACTTTATTTTAATTAACTTAAAATGAATACAAAAATGACAAAAGCATATATCTTTTAGAGAAACAATTTTTAAATAGGGTTATATATGTTAGATTTTAGACTACAAATATTCATTAGAAATATAAAACGATTTCCTACATAATGATAATTTATTTACAATTTTTATAAATTAAATAATTAAATTTATTTATGACACAATGATGTTGCAGTAATTACCATAATAGTTAAAAAAATACAATAATTGAGATTATAAATACCAAAATAAATATAATTTGAGACTTTTAATGAATTAAAATATTTTATAGGATAATATGACATATTAGTATTGATTTAATTGACTTTTTTTGAATCAATCATTCTGTTATGATTTTTACAAAAATCAACTATTGAATAGTCTCAAAATTGACATAAAAGAGTTTTTAAAAAAAATATTATATTATTAATTGATATTAAATTCCTAAAAATCTAAGGATCGGAAAATAGACTTATATCATGATAGGTGAATCATTAATGGACCACTTTGGTGTCTATTGGATGTATATAGTATGTTTATTAACCATATAATATAAAAATACAAAGAGACATTGTAAAAGTGAAACTAATTAACTAATAGTTAATAATTAAAGATAAGGTTAGTATAATGACCCAAACCTGTCTAAATTCTATTGGTTGAGCTGTTTTCAACCTATACCAACCTTAAATGTTAAATAATCCACTTTGGAGCCATTATAAACCGAATATGAATTTATTATAAAATAATATTTCTAGCTTTTCCAAAGGTGCCCCTCACCCCTCTTATAAAAGGGAACCCCCCATTCTCATTACTTCACACCTTCAAAGCCTTTTGGTTCGGCCAAAATCTGCCCAAATACTTTATAAACTTCCCTCAATTCATCCCTAAGGCCTTTTTTTAGTCAGAAAACAATCCTAAGATCCCTTTTGATTAAATCAAAAG
Source organism: Viscum album (assembly GCA_963277665.1). Taxonomy (NCBI): domain Eukaryota; kingdom Viridiplantae; phylum Streptophyta; class Magnoliopsida; order Santalales; family Viscaceae; genus Viscum; species Viscum album. Next base: position 100,195,742 of record OY728133.1, read on the forward strand.
GAAGAACACGAAGAAGAGGTAATGTTTTCACCACCCTTTTTCAAATTCATTTCTTCTTCCACTTCTTCTTTCTTTGTTATTACCATTCTAAAATAATAACTATAGTATCTTATATATAATGTTATGTTATTATAAATATGGTACAACCATATTCAGTATTCTATCCATCCTTTGAATAACATGTCACCATACGTGCGTACGTACGGCTTACCGTCTCCATGTCGTGGTGTAATTGTTATTCAATAAATTATTATTTGGATGGGTATAATAATGATGTGTAATTCATGTAAATAATAAATGTAACATTATAAGGATTCTGTATATATGATATACCATCCAGTTGTATATTATTTTAATATCAAAAGAATGATATTGTTGCTCGTGCGTACGTACGGACTACCGTCTCCACGAACGCAATGAGATTCATTCTCCATCATATCCATTCAAGTATAATTCTAATTGGATGATTAATAATAGTATCTAAGGACTTGATATCATTCTATATATGATTAATATACAACCTATCCATTATAAGCATGGCTTATGTAACAAAACATATAAACGAAAATGAGTAAGTTAACACCCGAGACAACGATAATACTAAGATATTATTAACAAATCAATATTAAAAGATCATATATGATATCATATCAATGTATATGATTATTGTATAATTTAATAACAATTATTTCACCATTATACAGGAGGTTAACCGACCCCAACCACGGAAAAGTACAAGGTAAGGGGTTTTCATCTCACTCCTTATTCCCTTGAGATTCATGCCATATTGCCACTATTACCTTTTGTGTGGTGTATGTACTGCCTATAATTGAATTCATTGTGTAATAAACTTTAATTTATGTTTATTTACATATTAATTGTATGATACCTCTTTAATGGGATTAATGTTTCGTAAGTTACCAAATTGGTAAGGGTTTATTTCTCAATCTCTTCATTATCCGAGTTTGTTTATACCTAATAATCTACTGGGATTTCTTAATCATCCACATCCATGTTTCATTGAAATGTATTTCAAAACATTTTTACTATTTACAAAGAATATGGGTTAAAGTCATTTATACACTTGTTTGACTTTTTATAAGTGGTTTATAAAGGAATCTTTCCGTCATTTTCCAAACAAGGTTCTTTTTATCCTTTTCGACATAATTAAGGTAAGAATGTCTTTTTTTAACTTATATGGAAGGTGTGGTTATTCTATGCCATTATTACACCTTTTAAGCTTCCCTTACATTCTTATAAGAATATTTTCAAAATAATGGTTTCCTTTTATAATTATGTGATTTTTAAATGATTTCAAAAAAGAGATATTACTCTCAAAAATATGAAAATCCAGTGCAAATGTATACGTATTTAACGCAAGATTAAAAATGTTTTCAGAAAACCCAAATCTCGAGTGTGGTAGATAGGAAGGGATTGGGCATGGACCCATCATGTCCTGTAATTAGTCAAGAAGTCTCAAAATTAGTTATTTTTATTTTAGAAGATTGCATAATATTTTCAGAAAAGCACTGGAGTATATTTGATCAATTTTAAACGTAAGTATCTTCTAAACAAATTGCATCGATATGCCTCATGATACAAAATAGTGTCTTGTCACAAGGCCTTGAAAAAATCTTATTTTTAGTCTTGGCACGAGGCCTTGGCTATGTGGTTATGATAGTCTGGTATTATGCATTCCATCATTGTAAAAGTGGTTATTGATATTGAATGTGATTATTCTATTAGTAGAAAATCCATGTGAATAAGTAAATGGAATTATTTCATTTTATTTTTGCCATAATATTTTGAAGTTCAAGTTTAAAAGGCTTTTGTTTTAGTTATACACTGCCTTAAATGTTTAATTCTTATTTATGAACGTTTCCTTTATATTTTTATTCTTACTGGTCATTTGAGCTCACCCATTTTCTATGTTTTATTTTTCCCAAGATGTGATGAAGTAAACTATGAATGACCTGAAGGGATATTATGAGGGGATAATAGTGTGGACTATGGAGACAATATGTTGTCGTTGTAGTTTTTCACTTTATTATGTAATGTAAAACTTTATGAATATATCTAGTGTTTTGAAGGCTACTAAACTAACGGGTCTTTCGAGATTTGATCTTTATTTTGATCATGCCAATGTTATGTAATAATGCACCGACTCTGGGTAACTATGGTCGGGGCGTTACAGTTGGTATCAGAGGAAGTTTAGTACAAACATTGGGAGATAGATTTAGATAAACTCTGATTAGAGAATATAGACCTAAGATGAACTTTGAGGATTAATATAGAAGAACTTCCTAGAATTTTGGTATTGTAGAGATTTTGTGAGTTTTCCAAGCAATACATCCCTGTCTGGATACGAGTTGGTAGAGGCGGCTCTAGCACAGATGTACCTAGGGGTAAAACCCGAAAACACCACTTTGAGTTAGACTCGAACGGGAACTGGTGCACGACAACGGGACTTACTGCACTCTTGGTTACGACACTCCCGGGAGATATGCTTAGGATAACTCTCATTTTCTTTATAAATAATTATGTAGGGTTTATGAGTATATACTTACTCAAAGAAAACATTTTTTATGATTATGGATTATATCCATAAATAGTTCAATTTATGTTAAGTGTTTTATAATTATGGGATTATGTATTTTGATTCATAAACTGATCTAGTTTATGCCATTGCTTAGAAATGGCGCCTTGTTGAAAAAATGGAAACTGTATCAATGAACGCACTCCATGTAGGGATTTCCCTCCTACCCAAGATAATTATAGTGGAGATGGTGATGCTACTAGTTCCGATCAGCTAATCACCATACTGGGAAAACTCACTCAGGTTATGAATAATAACCTTACCCGAATGGAGCACCCTGATCCGCATCATGGAGGATCAATATTATATCTATTCATGATGCAACAACCACCAACATTCAATGGGAGTACAAATACCTTAGTAGCTGAGCTGTGGATAAATTCCCTAGAGAAAATATTTCAGGCTTTGGGGACTAGTGAAAGGGAAAAAGTTATCATAGCAGTTTACCGCCTCACTGGAGATGCTGATCAATGGTGGTCATTGATTCCAAACATGAAGGAAGATGATAAAGTATCAAATATGGAATGGAGGGAGTTCAATGATCTTTTTTTTAGAAAAATACATTCCTCATGACCATCGAGCAGATATGGAAACGCAATTTCTGAGTCTGGGACAAAAGGAGGATGAGAATGTCGCAAAGTATGAGGCTAACATTACAAGGTTAGCAAGGTATGCTGGAGATTATATATGTAACCTAAGAAGTAAGATTGATCATTTTTTATGGGTTAAAACCATTTCTACGTCGAGCATTAGTCTTACAATCCTTCTCGTCGTACGAAGACATTGTCTCATGTGCTATCAAGACAGAGAAAGAATTCTCAAAGTCTTATGACTTTAAAGCAAAGCAAGAGAAGAAGAGATCTGCTGATCAATCTGGAAATGGAAATAAGGGGAAGAAGGGAAAGTTTGAATATCCATATTGTGGTAAATGTGGGAAGAAACACCCCGGTACTTGCTTGAAGGGAATGGGTGTCTGTTACAAGTGTGGTGAAAAAGGCCACCATGCTCGGGATTCTAAAGGGAAGAAGGAAGCTACCAATGTTCAGTGCTACAATTGCAGGGAGATGGGACATTATGCAAATTAATTTCCTAATCGTCAGGGGAACTTACCTTAGAAAAGTCCAAGGGATCAAGGCCAAGCTTTTGTTATCACTACTACTGAGGTAGAAGCTCCAAAAGACGTGGTGGCAGGTAATTTAATGGTTTCCTCAAGTTTAGAAAATGCATTATTTGATTCTGGACCATCGCATTGTTTCCTATCATCCCAGTTTTCTAAGAAAATTAGATATTTCCAATTTGATTTAACAAGGGAGTTGTCAGTTAAAAATCCTAAGGGAAGTATCATTCAACAATGTTTTGTGAATCAGTCCCCGTTAGATCACATAAATTTTTTTTATATGCTGATCTCATCATCTAAACCTATGATTGAGTTTGATATAATCCTCGGTATGGATTGGATTTCGGATTATGATGCAAAGATTTATTGTAAGAAGAAGGAGGTTATGATTTTTGATTATGATAATAAGGAACACCTTATCTTTAGAGCAGAATCGTCACCACCTAATTCTTATCTAGATCCACCCCCAGTAGCTCAACTAAATTAAATTATTGGGGAGGAAGAAAATTAAATGACCGTGGGTGAGGAAATGAATGTTCAAATATAGGATGTACCTGTTGTGAAAGAATATGTAGATGTATTTCCGGAAGATTTATCTGGATATCCTCCAGAACGAGAAGTTGAGTTTTCCATTGATTTAGTTCCTGGATCAAGGCCTATATTGAAGACCCCTTGTAGAATGGCCACTGTGTAATTAGTCAAACTAAACAAAAAACAAGAGGAATTGATTAATAAGGGATTTATTCTCCCTAGTGTTTCTCCATGGGGAGCCCCTATTCTTTTTGTTAAAAAGAAATATGGATCTATGAGGTTATGTATCGACTATAGGGAGATAAATTCTATAACAATAAAGAACAAGTATCCCCTACCTCACATTGATGATTTATTTGATCAAATGCATGGAGCTCAATACTTTTCAAATATTGACCTTCGATCTGGATACCATTAGTTGTGTGTGAATAAGGAAGACATTCCGAAGAAAGTATTTCGAACCAGGTACGGGCATTACGAGTTTACTGTAATGCCTTTTGGATTGACTAATGCACCCTCTGTATTCATGGATCTGATGAATAGAGTTTTCAAGGAATATCTTGTTGAATTTGTGGTGGTATTTATTGATGATATCTTGGTATACTCCAAAAGCTACGAAGATCATGAAAATCACTTGCGCGTTATCCTAAAGACTCTGAGAAGACATGAATTATATGGAATGTTTAGCAAGTGTGAATTCTGGTTTCATGAGATTTATTTTCTTGGCCATATTTTCTCTAAATATGGAATCTCAATTGATCCTTATAAGACCAAGTCAATCCATGAATGGCTAGCACCTACGAGTATAACTGAGGTACGCAATTTTATTGGTTTGGCAGGTTATTATCGACGTTTCGTCCAGAATTTTGCCCGATTGGCTAACCCATTAACGAAGATCACACGTAAAGGGGTTAAATTTGTCTGGAAAAAATAGTGTGAAGAATGTTTCGAAGAACTAAAGAGATTATTAGTCAATGCTCCTATATTGACTCTACCATCAGGAAATGATGGGTTCGTTATTTATAGTGATGCATCAAAGAAAGGACTTGGTTGTGTCCTTATGCAGAATAATAGTGTTATTTCCTATGCATCACGATAGTTGAAAATTCATGAGCAAAAATATCCTACACATGATCTCGAGTTAGTAGCTATGATATTTTCATTGAAGATATGGAGGCACTACCTCTATGGTGAAAAATGTGAGATTTATACTGATCACAAGAGTTTGAAATATATTTTCTCACAAAAATAACTCAACATGAGGTAAAGGATATGGCTTGAATTACTCAAGGATTATGATTTCATGATACACTACCACCCGGGGAAGGCAAACAAGGTGGCAGATGCTTTGAGCAGAAAAGATCATCGAGTTTTGAACAATATGAGAATTGAAAGGGATCTAATTTTCATGGATATAGTGAAGATGGACATGGGAATAACCAGGGAAGGTGAAACGTCAATGATTTTTCAAATGGTTTCCAACCCATCTTTACTAGAAAGGATTAAGAGTTCTTAGACCGATGATGAAGAATTTCAAAAGAAGATTAAAGCTGTGAATGATGGGAGATTGAGAGACTTTGTGTATGAAGAAGGAATTTTGAAATTTGGGAGGAGACTTTGTGTTCCTGATATACCTGATCTAAAAAGGGAATTGCTGGATGATGCTCATAGTTCCAATTTCTCTATAGACCCTGGGAGCACCAAAATTTATAGAGATTTGAAGGAACATTTTTGGTGGGACAACATGAAGAGGGAAATTGCTAATTTTGTGTCAAGATGTATGGTTTTTCAACAAGTGAAAGCTGGAAGGAAATAGTCTGGTGGCGTCATGCAACCTCTTCCCATACCGGAGTGGAAATGGGACAATATTATGATGGACTTTGTCATGGGGCTACCAAAGACTCCTAGAAGGAATGATGCAATATGGGTTATTGTTGATTGTCTTACCAAGTCAGCACACTTTCTTGCTATAAGAGAAGATCTACCACTGGAATGTCTAACAAGACTATATATTAATGAAGTTGTGAGACTTCATGGAGTACCCCTATAGATTGTTTCATATCGTGATCCCTATTTTACTTCAAGATTGTGGAAAAGTCTTCAAGAATCCCTGGATACTGAACTTCATTTGAGCACTGCCTACCACCCTCAGACAGATGGACAATCAGAACGAACTATTCAAACCTTAGAAGACATGTTGAGATCCTACTCACTTGACTTTCATGGTATGTGGGATCAATATTTACCTCTGGTAGAATTTCCATATAACAATAACTTCCATTTGAGTATTCAGATGACACCATATGAAGCGTTATACAGAAAGAGATGTCGCACACCAACCTATTGGGATGACGTTGGTGAAAGAAAACTTGTAGGTAAAGAACTGGTGGAGGAAACAATAGATAAGGTGAAGGTAATCCAAAATCACATCAAAGCAGCTCAAAGTAGGCAGAAAAGCTATGTCGATAATCGAAGGAAGGATTTGGAATTTCAAGTTGGTGATCATATTTTCCTAAAGGTATCTCCATGGAAGGGAGTCATATGTTTTGGTAAGAAAGGTAAATTGAGTCATAGGTACATCAGACCTTTTGAAATTCTAGAACGAATTTGGGTTGTAGATTACCGATTGGAAATTCCGCCAAGTCTCTCAAAATTTTATAATGTGTTTCACGTATCTCTATTGAGGAAATACATGCCTGAACCAACACATGTACTCACTTACGAGGAATTAGCACTAGAACTTGATCCATCTAATTGTGAAGAGCCCATCAGGATTCTTGATATGAGAGAACAAGTACGGAGAAACCGGACGACGCGTCTAGTAAAAGTTTTGTGGAGAAACCATAAGATGGAAGAGCCAACGTGGGAACCCAAGGAACTTATGATGAAGAACCACACAAGTCTTTTCATGCGGTATTATTCTAGAAATTTCTAGGATGAAATTATTTGAAGGAGGGGAGAATGTAACACCCCAAGCTTCTACGGTATGCTTCTCTTTGAATAATGCGATAGCGTGTGTTGTACGCAATATCGAGTTATAACACACACCACAACCGATCAAACTAGCCTTTATGAATAGTAATACCTACTTTATGAAATTTTATAAATTTTATCCCTCAAAATGTACTTCATTTTTGGATTCGGAGTATCAAATTTATCCTAAGGTGAAATTTTGGTACTTTTTCGGATAACTTTAATATTTTGATGAATAGTGAAAATTACTAAATTTTAATTAAAAACAACTTTTTAATCAAAATAATTAGTAGTGATAAATTATGAATTTGAGTGGTTTAAAAGTATATTTAGAATATATTTTTACCATTTAATAAAATGTTGGTCATTGGACATAGTTTCACAATTAAACCGAACATAAACAAGTATCAATCTTTTGATAGTTATTATATCTTAAAAACACGCTTTTTGTTTTGATAGTGGGAATTAATTTTAAATTAATTTCTGCCACTTCTGTGTTTTGAAATTAGAAAAATGGATTCCATATTTTGAATCAGGATTTTCAAATTGTGTAAATAGGTAACTTTTATTTTTAGACATTTTGAATAATTACTTCGGTAAATATTTTATTTACCATGGTTAAAGGATAAATCCGGTAAATAAGGGTTAAATAATAATATTATAATAATACTAAATTACCCTAAAACGTGTCCTAAACTTATTGGTGGATACATGTCCGACCATGAGCATCCTTGGGTCGATTTTGGGACCCCATGGTGCCACTTGTAAGTGATAGGGACACTTTATTTAAATTAAGTTAAAATGAATACAAAAATGACAAAAGCATATATCGTTTAGAAAAACAATTTTTACATAAGGTTATATATGTTGGATTTTTGACTATAAATATTCATTAGAAAGCTAAAAAGATTTCCTACATAATTATAGTTTATTTAAAAATTTTAGTCTTTAAATAATATAATGTATTTATGACACAATGATGATGCAGTAATTACCATAATCGTGAAAAATTAAAATAATTGATATTATAAATACCAAAATAAATATAATTTGAGAGTTTTAATGAGTTAAAATAATTTTATATGATAATATTACATATTAGGATTGATTTAATTGACTTTTTTCGAAGCAATAATTCTGTTATAAGTTTTACAAAAATTAACTATTGAATAGTCTCAAAATTGACATAAAAGAGTTTTTAAAACAAATATTATATTATTAATTGATATTAAATTCATAAAAATCTAAGGTTCGGCCAAGAGACTTATATCATGATAGGTGTATTATTAATTTACCACTTGGGGGTCTCTTGGATGTATATAGTATGTTTATTAACCATATAATATAAAAATACAAAGAGACATTGTAAAAGTGAATCTAATTAACTAACAGTTAATACTTAAAGATAAGGGTAGTATAATGACCAAAAACTATATTTTGGAGCCATTATAAACCGAATATGAATTTATTATAAAATAATATTTCTAGCTTTCCCCAAGGTGCCCCTCACCCCTCTTATAAAAGGCCACTCCACCTTCTCATTAATTCACACCTTAAAAGCCTTTTTGTTCTTCCAGCCTCTGCACAAATACTCTCTCAACTTCCCTCACTTCATTATAGAGGCCTTTATTTAGTCAGGAAGCCATTCTAAGAGCTCTTTTGATCAAATCAAAAGGAAGAACCTGAAGAAGAGGTAATGTTTTCACCACCCTTTTTCAAATTCATTTATTATTCCATTTCTTCCTTATTTGTTATTAACATTCTAAAATAATAACTCCAGTATCTCATATATACTATTATGTTATTATAAATATGGTACAACAATATTCAGTATTCTATCCATCCTTTTAATAACATGTCACCATACGTGCGTACGTACGGCTTACCGTCTCCACGTCGTGGTGTAATTGTTATTCAATAAATTATTATTTGGATGGGTATAATAATTATGTGTAATTCATTTAAATAATAAATGTAACATGATAATGATTCTGTATATATGATATACCATCCAATTATATATTATTTTAATATTAAAATAATGATATTGTCGCTCGTGCGTACGTACGGACTACCGTATCCATGAACGTGATGAGATTCATTCTCCATCGTATCCATTAAAGTATAATTCTCATTTGATGATTAATAATAGTATCTAAGGACTTGATATCATTCTGGATATGATTAAGATACAACCTATCCATTACAAACATGTCTTACGTAACAAAACATATAAAAGAAAACGAGTATGTTAACACCCGAAACAACAATAATACTAAGATATTATTAACAAATCAATGTTAAAAGATCATATATGATATCATATTAATGTATATTATTCTTGTATAATTTAATAAAAATTATTTCACCATTATATAGGTGTTTAACCTACCCCAACCAAGGAAAAGTACAAGGTAAAGGGGTTTTCATCTCACTCCTTATTCCCTTGAGATTCATGCCATATTGTCACTATTACCTTTTTTGTGGTGTATGTAATGTCTATAATTGTATTATTTGTGTAATACACTTTAATTTATGTGTATTTACATATTCATTGTATGATACCTCTTTCATGGGGTTAATGTTTCGTAAGTTACCAAATTGGTAAGGGTTTATTTCACAATCTCTTCATTATCGAAGGTTGTTTATATGTAATAATCTACTGGGATTTCATTATCATCCACATCCATGTTTCTTCGAAATGTATTTCAATTTTTTTACTATTTAAAAATAATATTGGTTAAAGTCATGTATACCCTTGTTTTAATTTTTATAAGTGGTTTATAAAGGAATCTTTCCGTCATTTTCCAAACAAGGTCCTTTTTAACCTTTTCGACAGAATTAAGGTAAGAATGTCTTTTTTTAACTTATACGGCAGGTGTGGTTATTCTCCACCTTTATTACACCTTTCAAGATTCCCTTAAATTCTTATAAGTATATTTTCAAAATAAAGGTTTTCTATTATAATTATGTGATTTTTAAATGATTTCAAAAAAGAGATATTTCTCTCAAAAATATGAAAATCCAGTGCAAATGTATACGTATTTAACGCAAGCTTAAAAATGTTTTCAGAAAACTTGAATCTCAAGTGTGGTAGATAGGAAGGGATTGGGCGTGGACCCCTCATGGCCTTTAATTAGTCGAACAATCTCAGAATTAGTTATTTTGTTTTCAGAAGCTTGCATAATATTATCAGAAAAGCACTGGAGTATATTTGAGCAATTTTAAACGTAAGTATCTTCTAAAAAAATTGCATCGGTAGGGCTCATGAGACAAACTAGTGTCTTGGCACAAGGCCTTGACAAAATCTTATTTGTAGTCTTAGCACGAGGCCTTGGCTATGTGGTTATGATAGTCTAGCATTATGCATTCCATCATTATGAAAGTGGTTATTGATATTTCATGTGATTATTCGATTAGTAGAATATCCATGTGAATAAGTAAATGGTATTATTTCATTTTATTTTTTCCATACTATGTTTAAGTTCAAGTTTAAAAGGCTTTTGTTTTAGTTATACATTGCCTTAAATGGTTAATTACTATTTATGAATGTTTCCGCTATATTGTTATCTTTACTGGGCATTTGAGCTCACCCCTTTTCTATGTTTTATTTTTTCCAGGATGTGAAGAAGTAAATTATGAATGACCTGCGGGGCCATTATGAGGGGATAATAGTGTGGACTATGGAGACAATATGTTTTTGTAGTATTTTTTCACTTTATGATGTAATATAAAACCATATGAATATATCTAGTGTTTCCAAGGCTACTAAACCAATCGGTTTTTCGAGATTTAATATTTCTTGTGATCATTCCAATGTTATGTAATAATGCACCGACTCTGGGTAACTGGGGTCAGGGCGTTACATAATAGTGGAAAACCATTAAGCAGATGATATTATTTCCATATTAGCCAAGGAATTGCTTCCAAGACCATCTTAGTGGACAAAGTCTCTTTCTAAATCAAGTTCACTCCTCGTTCCAGTCATGTATCACTAAACCAGAATAACTTACCATTCCAACCATGTCTATCTCATGAGATATAAATCTTTAACAAACGCATTGGAGGGAGATATAGGTCCCACCCATCTCATAATGAAATCATTCTTAATTGTGGCACAAAATAAACATAAAACATTCATAATAACCCAATGAATAAAATGGGTTTCATAAACATCATCCCAACATAACATAATCCATATGAAAGAAATAGACATTTCATCATAAGAAAAGTGAAACCATTTAAATCATAGAGACATTATACTTGTAACAAACGCATATGAAATAATGTCAACTTAGATGGAAAATGGTTTTGATAAAGCAATTGTAATTAATTCTTGAGGAAAATATCCTTTCTTCTTCAAAATAATTTTGTTTTCACAAAATGCCCTGAAATTTTAAAAGAAAATTATTTAGTTGAAAATAGTCTTAAAATCTTGTAGATTAAGCTTCATGAAAATTAAGCTTTATGAAACCGTAAAAATCTGTTCACGACGTATAAGTTAAAAATAACATTCTTCTCGTACTTATGTTTGAAAAGTCAAAAAGTTCCTCGTGTGGTAAAAGAAAGTAAGATTCCTTTCATAACATGTGGTAAATTTCATAAATGGGTAAAAATGACTTTAAAAATACATGAAAACGTTTTTAAAAAACATGGGCATGGAAGATACCAATTACCCCAAATACTTACGAATAAACAATCTCAGATAAAAACGAGATTGGAAAACTTATTCCTTACAAATATATTTTTGTAAATAAAATATATCACTTATGTTTATTCACTATAAGGTCACATAAAGAATGTATAAATATGTGATAAGATATAAAAATTCATTTCTCACATAATCAAAGAACGACATAAACAAGAAAGAGAAGATCAACCCAAAGAACGGAAATTGGGTTAAGAAGTTCCATTACCTCGTGTCTGACTTGACTTGATCGTTCTTTAATCTCCTGAATAATAAACCAAATTTAATTTCTACTTGATTAAGAACCCTATTAAAGTTTATTATTCCTTTTATATCACTTATTACCATGGTATAAACATTATGTATCCATTTAAGTTAATAACGTTCGTTTTGTCGATATTTGGTACTTGAGTCAAAAATGGACATCTTATAATTACATGTTGTTCTTGTGTTCAAATGTTCATTATATACAGAATGATATTTATGATTTATATATCATATATATCATATATATACAGCGTATACATGTAATTATAATAGTACATAACATATGGAGGTAAGAAATGAAATGCACCGTTTCTGGAGACGGTAATCCGTACGTACGCATTAACGCTAATTTCATTTTTATTTCTTATTTTAATGGAATTAAAACATAATTATGCATAGGGATATTATAATTCCAGTATAATATCATATATATTATAATTAATTCCATCCTTTATACATCCGACATAAGTCATTAATGAATCACATCACTTTGAGGGGGCGGTAGTCCACACTTTCTCAAATGAGAGTATCGTATTTACCCACAATGGAAAGCATAAAGGCTTGATAAAATTGGTAATTAAAGAAGAATAAGGAAATAACAAACATAATATATTTCATATATAAATATATTTAGATCATAATGGCCACCATGAGAGGCAGTAGGAGAAAATCGAACAATCATCGTTTCGTGAGGTGTTAGTTTTCCATCCACTGAAACATTATGTTCTTCATCCATTAGATGGAGGTGTGTGTAAGTGTAGTTCTAATCCTTCCCATAACAACATACTAGTATATTGAGGACAACATTGTTGTTACAAAATAAAGTATTAAAAAGAGTTTAGGGGTTGGAGAAGTAGAATAAAAAAACAATTTAAGAGAAATTATTACCTTTAATTTGGGTAACTTCTTTTGGTTTGAACCAAAAGAACTTCTTGAAGTTCCTTCTGCCTAAGGTAATGCTTCTAGGGGGAGGATAGGGATGTAGGGAGATTAATTGGGCAGAGTTTGGACGAGCCAAATGGCTTGAGAGGTGTGAGGAATTGGATATAAATGGTCTCCTTTTATAAGGGGGAGGAGGGGCTCTTTTGGAAAGTGTGAAAATATTATTTTATTATAAACTTTTCTTTGGTTTCAAAGGTTCCAAAAAATGATTAAGTATGAAGAAAAGATGACTAATGGTCGAAATAAAATCATCCATTCATAATTGTACATTTTTTGGATAATATTTTAATCATTATAATATTATTTATTTAAATCATTTATTAATGAGGTACATACTACATCATTATTGTGTCATAAATAATTTAATTTATTTGATGTCTAAAAATTATAAAAAAAATTACCATCATGTAGGAAATATTTTTATATTTATAATGAATATTTATAGTCTAAAAGATAATTTATAAAACCACCTATAAAAATTAATTACTAAAATATTTTTGTTAATGTCAATTTTGTCTTTACATTAAATTAATTAATCCAAATTGTCATTATCACTATCAAGTGGATCAATGGGGTCCCAAAATCGACCCAAGGATTCCCATGGTTGTCCAATACTCATAAAATAAGGTTTGGACAAGTGTTAAGGTAATTTTTAATTATTATAATATTATTTTAACCTTGAATTACCATATTTACCATTAACCGCGGTAAATAAAAGTCAAAAGTTACTATTCACCAAAAACTGTTTTCATCATATTGAACCACATTTTACTTCTTGATAACAACCATTTATTTCGTATCTTTGAAATTAAATTCACAGAAATGGTAAAATTTAATTTAAATGAAAGAGTCGGTTTTTTAACTACCACTAAGTGGATTCACTATTCATCAAAAATTGATGTTTTTCAGAAAAATACAAAAAATTAAGCCTAAGGTATATTTGATATTCTGAATTCCAAAATGATTTATATTTTTTCAAATTCAAAACATATAAGTGGAATTAATTAATTTGAAAATTAAATCCCGTTATCAAAACAAATAGCGTGTTTTCAAGAAATAATAACTATCAAAAGATCGACTCTTGTTTATGTCCAATTTCAAAGTGAAAATAATTCCAATGACCAAAATTGGATTAAATGGTAAAAGTGTATTCTAATTACACTTTAAAACCAATTAAAAATATAATCTAACCATATGAATTTTTGTGATGAAAAAATTTGTTTTTAATTAAAATATAGCGAGTTTTTACTATTCATTAAAATATGAAAGTTATCAGAATAATATGAAAATTTTATCCCAATTAAATTTTTATATCCTGATTCCAAGGAAGAATTTTATTTTGTCAAATTGAACTTATAAACATGTCAGAAACTATATTTAAAGTGGGTGCACCATCAAAAGGCGGCAAAACTGTATTTTTTGAAAAATACTTATTTTACATAAAAATTTTATTTTGTTCTCATACCTTGTTCTAGAAAATGTGTAAGATGAATAATAATGTTATAAAATTAAAAATGTAGTTGATACTATACATAACGGATAGTTCATAATAATATTATAACCATATATCATTTTTTAGTGAATCCCAGTATTGCGTACAACACACGCTATCGAGGAAGGTTGCGATTGTGTGTAATGAAAGCCAAGTCAGGGTTGCGTGTAGTGAAAGAATACTTTTTTGTTTCGTATAACAGAATCCAACCATATATCATTTATAAATTGAATATATATATATACACACTCAATGTTGTGTAGAATAAAAACTATCAAACAAACATGAAATTGTGTGTAACACAATCCAAGATTAGTGTTGTGTATACTGCAAGCTAATACGATGTTGTGTATAGAGCAAGATAATCTTGGTGTAGAATATAACAAAATATATGTAAGAAATTAAAAAGAATATATCTTATAAAATCTCAGGGTGTAACATTATATGTCCAGCTCTATAGCATTCATAACAAGTAACTTCTGAATCATTCTTATCTTTCATTTCCTTCTTCTTATATCTTGATTGAAGGTTCTTCTGTCCAAAAATATTGTTCATCCTTCGAGAAAGATTGAAAAATTCATTCTCTGATGATTGAAGTCCACTAGATTTGGATTGGATAACAATCTTCTTAGATTTGGATCTAGTAACTCTCTCTAGAGTATTGGTTTTCATATGATTTGAAGTTGTAGTAAAAGAAAAATTGTCATTGCCATTCTCCTTCTTTATGTTTTCAACATATCTCTTCATTATAGTCTCATGTTTAAGAAGAGTTCCAAAATGTTCATCAAGAGAAATATGAGTAACCTTCCTATTCTCATCAATATTAGTTCTCTTGGATTCTCACTCATTGGGCATGATGTCTATGATCTTGTCAACAAGGGCTTCATCATCTAATCCTTTCTCACCCATGGACTGTAAACTATTCACAATAGTCATAAATATTTGTTACACCTTACATATGGTTTATCCATAAGGAAAGAAAAAACCATGATATTTAGGTCTGAGCATGGCTCTTCTAGTTTCAATTACATTGTATGTTCCAAAGTGAGTAACTTCACATTTCTTCCATATACAATTTGCTGCTTCATAAGACGAAATTTGGATGTATATATTTCTAGTCATGGAACAAATAAAAGTATTGTGTACCTTATAATTCAGATGATATTCATACTTTTCATGGTTTGTGAAGGTACTGACTTCCGTGTTAGGGATTTTGTATCCTCCAATAAGCACAAAAAAATTGTCCACTCTAGTATTGATAATAAATGCCTTCATGAGATCTCTCCATTACTCGTAATCATTTCAATAAAAAATAGGTTGTTTGGTTGGATTTAAATTGTATACTTAACAAACATTGAATCCTTCCATCTTAATGAAAAACTCTTTCCACACAAACTTGTTTGTAATAAAATTTTGTAAACAAGTAAAATATTCTTCAGCAACATAAATATAGGAAAAGAGTATATCTAAGTAGAAAACGTAGCTGAACTTTATGAGTCTGAAAATCTGATTCTGAAAATAAGACTAAGATGGATTCTCTTCTGAATCTAATTGTGAGATTAATTCAGATTGAACCGATCCTCTGATACCAATTTTTGGGATGGTATGTGGAGTATGATATTCTCTATAATACTAAATGTAGAATCAAAATAATATAGATGTTGTATGTAGTATCTAATTATTCTCAATATACAAGATGGGGGAGGTCAATTATTCACTTTTAAAAATTCCTTTGGAATATTTAAATAAGGTTATGTTTAACATGGTTAAACAAGATAATTCACAAAGCCTCTGGTTCTACACACTTGCTTGATTCCGGAAATATGATTTTGTGAAAGTGATTCCGAAAAGATAGTTCCGTAAAATAAAACTTAATGCACGTTTACAAAGATAAAGATTCTACCTTAAAGCGTATAAAACCTAAATAAATCCAATTATACAAGTATAATGAAGTATAAGATAGTTATACTTTCCTCAATAAACAAAATGCAGAAGAAAACTTGAATCAAACAAGTAAAAAGTGGTAAATCTTTTAACAACAAGAAAAGGGTATCCAACAACCTTGGATAAACATCTCTTGATTTATGATTTCAGGAAATTATGTCTTACCCACACTAGGGTAAACCCTCGATATGAAGATTAGAGTCTATCTTTCTATCCCTGAAAGCCCTCAACTTCAAGGTAGATGGAACCTCTGTCTTCCTTCCTCAGCAAGGAAGACCTCAAATTCAAGGTAGTCGGAACCTATGTCTGCCTATCCCCAGAATCCATCGATTGTACACAACAACAATCGGAGTCACACAAAGAAAACCTGAATAATAAGTTCATTACACACTAAGCATGAGGGTATCTCTCTCTAGAAATCACTTCAGAACAACAGTTGTCCAAAAGTTCTGAGATCATTCAAATGAGCTCCTATTTATAGGAACATCTCCAACGGTTGGCTCCCTCCTCCAATGTTCATATTTTCCCTTGAATTTCGGAGGGATCTATAAACGTGTCACTCAAACAATGGTTAGTTTTTAATTGAATGCATGACATCATTTTATAACAAAAAAAAGTGTAAGAAAAAATATGGTTACAAAACCAAAATCCAACATTTGGAATGTAATCAAATAAATATTTGGAGTCTAACCAAAAATGAATTTGGAGTCAATAATACAAGGATATTAGGATTCTATTTTCTAAGGAATTAGGAACCTGAACTCTATAGAATTATAAAGTATGAATTTCAAGGAAATTCGAAATCTGGATTCTCAAGAATTTGGAACGTGAACATACAATGCTTGGAGTTAGAGTTCATGAGAATTCAGAGTCATAACATACAAAGGTTTGAGTAAAAATTCATGAGAATTTGGAGTTTGAACTTACAAAGTTCGGAGTCTGAATTAATTAGAATTTGGAGTCAAAACTCAGAAGAGTTCGGAGTCTGAATTTAGAGAACTCGGAGTCAGAACTCAGAAGAGTTCAGTGTCTGAATTCATGGAACTCAGTGTCCGAACTCAGAAGAGTTTGGAATCTGAATTTAGAGACCTCAGAGTAAAAACTCAAAATAGTTCGGAGTCTGAATTTATAGAATTCGGAGATATAACTCAAAAGAGTTTGGAGTCTAAATTTAGAGAACACAGAGTCAGAACTGGGAGTCTGAAAAATAGACTGTTCTTTATCTAATTATTATATGATTCCGAGGTTTTAGACATGAAACCAAATTTTACACTTAGACAAGATAATGAAGAATGAAAAACCTGGTAATGATAAATTTCCTTGGGGAATGAAAATATTCTTTATATAAGTAAAACATAGGGTGAAATGAGATTTTCTTTGAGATAAGGCGTTTGTGATTTCCAAAACAAGAAGGAATGGTAAATTCATTAGGAAACCTTATTGACTAAAAAATCTCCCTCAAGTATGAAGAAATGTAAAAGTCATAAGTAAAACTTTATTGACTCGACAATAACAGATGAATCAAGAACATAGAATCAAAATGATGATATAATCGTACAAATAACATCCTATATAATATAAAAATTTAGCTATGTTTTTTTGGTAGTCAAAATGGGATTATCATATGTTTTAGATCAATACATGTAATAACTGATAGAAGAAAGAGAATAATGGAACCATTATAAAATTTCCTCTGATTATATTCTATTATCTCAACTTCTATTTCCCAAATACACCATCAAAATCAGCTAATATGAAGACCTTCATCTTATATGGACCCCTCAAAGAAAACTCCATACATTTACTAGGGATCCCATTCAAGGTGAGACTATATTACCCAGAATGACACCACTAATGAATTTGTAATATATTCATAAAAAATTATAGGAGTGGATACTATAGTGTAAAATAAATATACCATAATCATATATCCATTTGTGTCATCATATGTTAACCAAGATACCAGGAAATCTTACAATACCAGCATAGGATTGATGATAGAAGGAAGAGTCACTGAAAACCATATATCTATCTCAATAAACATAATAATTTATCTAGTCGAGGGTGTAACATAGCGATCCTCTATAGAAACATTACCGAAAACATATCACTCAATATAAGGTCTTTAATTCATTCTCATACAGACACCATATCACTCAAGGTGAGGTTTTAGAACCATGTCAAATAAAAACAATTGATCACTCAGGGTGAGGTATCATAACCAAGTCTCATTTGAACACAAGAATCACTTTTGTTGTGGCCTCATTACTATCTCACACAACTAGTTATATCCAATAAATAAACCAGCCCAAGGACTATATATAAACATAGACCGTACACCTTGAAATATCACACATTGACCATCACAAGTGTCAATCTTCAAGACTACACCTCAAATAAAATGATAAGCAACATTACCCATCTCATAGCCAACCACCATATCTTCTGATTTCTCACACCAAACCTATATTGTACACTATGATCCTAACTGATCAAGGTGGAAATCACAAATCACATGAATGATTCCCACAATGGTTTCCATACACTATATAAACACACATATCAACCATTTATAGGGTTAGTTACAACATTTAAGATCAATCTACCCACCTTGATATAACAATAAGTAGAATTATCCTGTAATACATTAACCCACATGCAAACAGACCATTCAACGACATAAAAAGGTTGAAACATGGTGAAGATCTCCTCCCTCAATCCTTTAGAAGAAAACCCATTAACGAATTATTATATATTCAAGATCAATAACAAGATTCAGAAAAACCAAACAAAAACCATTGAAATTAGGGATTTAATGTGAAGATAGAACAGAAAAGGATAGAAACTAACACCTTGGACTTAGACGATACATGAATTAATAAATGTGAATGAACAAAACTAATGGTGTCAAATATTCCATGAAATTATGGTGGAGGAGTCAAATAAATTAATTAACATTCCAAAAATGGGTGTTCGGTCAATTAATGGTTATGTAAGTAAGGATGGAGGGATAAAAGGTTGAATAGAGGGGAAATACTAAACATTTCATTAAGAAAAATACATTGCAAGAGCTATGATTTCCATGTTTCCTTCAATAAGGTACCTTGGGATTCAATATTCATCTTGTTAACTCTAAAATATATATTGGGTAGTGGGGAACTAGGGTATACATGTCCCTTCGATGGAACTATAGGTACCATGTTCCCATTACTACAATTTTACAATAGTAATGTTCTGGATTCAAATATCTAAAATTTTGTCATTACACAAAACCACCCAAAAAATCACACAAATAACTATAGAAATTAAAAAAACTAGAAATGTACCCAAAATAATATCTTTAAATGATATTGTTATTATAAACAATAACAAATTGATTATAATACTCAAGAACTATCTCTAGGGATCCTCATTAAATAGATCCAACTATTGGGAATGTATGTCAAACTATTAGTCTCAAGTCTCCAACTAAATTCACCTATAAAATCACCACATGATTAGAAGAGGTATTTTTATCCCTTGTAGAAACATGTCATTCTTACTGATTATACTATTTGGTCATTCATCAAATTTTTCATGCGTCTCTATATTAACATCTGTGATTTTAATCACATATGTAGGTTTCAATACATACCTCCATAGCTATGATATATGATTCATCTTATGAATTTCCTGATCCCTTGAAATAATTGGTGACCATTAATCTGGTCTTGCAATTCATAACATAGCCTTGATTAGACCAACAAAACTTGGTATGAGCATTCCCTAAATTATTAAATAATGATTCCGCAGCCGAGGTGATACCTGAATAAACACCCGATCATCCTTGGAGAATTTTAATGGTGACTTCCATATACTATAGATAGAAATTTCCTACTTTGAGACATAATAAAATAAATCCTAATCAGACATTCCATTTTAGTGTTATTATGTACTAATACTTTCTTGATGATTTTTTACATCTCCATCACCAACCAACATAGGGTTTAGAAAGGAAACTGACCATATAGAGCATCGTAAGGCACCACCTCTATCGATTCCTGATAACTATTATTGTATGAATTGTTTTGATAGATAAATAGTTATCTCTTGATCTATAAAAATCTAACCGAAAGACCCTGAGAATATAGTCAAGTATAAAAATAGTTCTCTTATATTTGATCTACCAAAATATAATTGTATGATCCTGTGAATATATTATATTATCCAAATTTTTTTCTTATATATCCAATTTTCTATAGGATTTATTTTGTACGTAGGTTCTTCTAAGACCCCAGATCCCTAATTAAAATATATAAAAAATAGGATACAAAATTGGAATATTGATATAATACTATAGTCATGGGAAACACATAAATCTATTCTATCTATCATATATAGATATTTCATACCTCAATAACTTATTTGGTCTCCAAAATACATAAAAAATAAACAACATTCCTTAACTAGTCGACAATAAACCAAAATATATCTTGACTTCATAGGACCCTGTGGAGACTAGTGATGATATCCTTGGGAACCTTAACCCACTTCTAGAAATGAATTTTAGGTAGATGAAGCAACACCGTAGATCATTGATATATTGAGTTATCCTTATAGTAAATAATACAATGGTCCACATAATAAGTGAAGTCCTTCCAAATACTATCCCCTGAAAATTATAACCAGATATCGTGGTTCATCATCAACCTTACCTAGGTGTGTAAGCCATAAATATTTATTGAATTCCCTCACAAAATAACTTTTTATGGAAGTTGAAACTACCACATTACTAGGTATGTAACGTAACTCCTTGTGTTTTTATGAAATAATTTTTCTTTCAAATAATTTAATTTCTTCAAAATCGTGCATTACACCCAAAACCAAGTTTTAATAAACCACAATGTATTATTGATATTATTTTTACCCAAACATGACCATTATAAACTATAATTTAATCATGTAAGTATAATTAGGAATGAAATATTTTTAAATATTAATTATAATTGTTTTATATATAGAAATTATATTGATGGAAAAGTATTTAATTTTTCATAATGTCTTTATTTGTTGTAAAAAATTTAGTTTCTCAGAAATTATATTTATTACTTTTTGTAAAAAAAATAATAAGAGTAATTTTTTATAATTTATGTAATCTATTAGAAAAAGGAATCATTTTTAAAATACACATGTAAAATATTATCTTTGAGTGATTTTTTTATAATTTTCAAGAAAATTTATTTTTTCAATTAATATAAAAAATACTAATAGTTAATAAAATCTACTCTTTTTTTAACAGATTATAAATTTATACATTGTTTTAATATGGTTTTAACATTAAAATTAGTAAAATTTAATATTTATTAATCAAATTTAAATCCTTTTAATCAATTTCGAAATGGATTTTTATTTTATAACATTCTATAACAACAAAACTTTTCTCTTTAGAAAACCACTTTTTCACAACATCCACTGATTTAATATTTAAATTTTTCCCCTTATGTAAATTAAATTTAGAGAAATGTTTTAAATATTTTAAATAATAACAATTAATATAAATAACAAGGCCAGCTTAATTTTTAATCAAAATGTATTGGTTAAATTGTAAAAAGTAATTACCGCCGTAAAGGTTAAAATGAGTTCTAGGGGGAGTTAAAATAACAATTTATTTGAGTGAAATGGCCTAAAAACTGTAAAAATATAATTTTATATACATATTTAGACCTTAAAACCTATAAGGTTTGATAATTACCCATTTTGGAACTTTTTTTCAAGTGAAATTACGGATACAGTTTATTCTCTCAAAATATTCTATGTGTGTCATCTCCCCCACTTATTAAAGTCCACCACCGCTCATTTCCTTTTAATATGTCTAACCCCATTTTTTTGGCCAATAAATTATGAAATAATGATATAAATTCCCTCCACACATCCTAGAGGCATTGTTTTCATCAGGAATCCATACTTGGAAGGCATTTGGTGTAAACCTAAAGAGGCTATCCGAAGAAGATTTATCATTCCCAATAGGGTGTTTCTATATTATTTTTCCAAAAAAAAGAAATATAATAAAAATATATTATATAATAAAATAGTTATATCCAAAATAATGATATATTTTTTAATTTCATAACCAAAACTCACACCCTATTCCTTGAATATGAAAATGATACCATCGATAATGTGTACGATAGAAAAACGCCTCCCGAACGGATGTATTTTTTTTCTATAACCACATCTCACAGATGAATATAAGGATGTATTTAAAATAATTATATGATATTTATGACATAATTATTCTTCTTGAACTATAATATCACATATTTCTACTTAATTCTAATCCATGGGAATACGATAAGATCACCCATTTATATGAAAAACTTCCACCTCACGAAGTGACATTATTCGTTATTCACATATGATTTTTGTGGAATGAAATATTGATAGGTATAGTTAAAATATGTGATATATAAGACATACCAATGATTTTTAAGGAAAATATATTATTTTCATTTCTATTGTTTCATTCTTCAGAACAATGAAAGAATTGTTTATGCATATTTATGACCCATCTCCAAGAACGGTGTCACTGATTTTCTATATAT
This sequence comes from Viscum album, assembly GCA_963277665.1. Lineage (NCBI taxonomy): Eukaryota > Viridiplantae > Streptophyta > Magnoliopsida > Santalales > Viscaceae > Viscum > Viscum album. The sequence goes on from OY728133.1 coordinate 100,218,872, forward strand.
AACATTTATGGATAAATATAAAACATATAACTAATTTATAAGATATTTATATCATGGGATAAAATTTTATATGATGGAACCATGATCAAATTACAAGAAATAAAAATAAAAAACAAAAATATACATGTAAATCTAGGCACTCATTACCCAAAATATGATATTAATATGTAATTATTCATAAACATATAATAAAAGGTCACAAGTAAATAATATATTATATGATTCATTTGAGTATGGTTCTGTAATATAGATTTATAATAAACTTATATTTAATATACAAGAGCTTCTAACATTCATGAAGGAAGTCAATACATAATGTAAGTTATTTTTGTCCCTATTTTATTTATGTGGGAAACATGCATTAAATTCTACTTGTTTAATTTATATAGTGTATATTGGTAGAACCAAGGTTTTTTTATGAGTTAAGGACCCCTTAATTTTCCATCTAAATGTTAAATATGACCTAATGTGAATACCATTTGAGGTAATGGAGGTATTAGTGATTTCTTGGAAATTTTTGGATCAAAGATAATGGTTTTTTGGGATAAAAATGGCTTGGTTCGCATTTAGTTCAAACCTTGTGGGGAAGGCCACATGGTTAGACCAGACCATGTGAGGGGACCACATCCATGGGACCATGTTTTCAATTTTCACAGTGGGTTTTTTCTTGGTTTGGTCATGGTTAGTCCAACCGTGTGAGAAAACCATGTGGGGATCCCTTCCCTATATCAAACCAAGCACAGTTGGCCCATAGTTATTCAAAATGTGTGTTCAAATCCTATGAACCCATTATTTTGGGTGATTTTGAAATTTTTAATAAAATTACATTCTATTTTGAACCAAATTCCTCATTTTCATTGAAAAATAACAAGATCAATTTGAGTGCTTTTCATTTGTGGCATATTCTTTGATTTTATGTACCCTATCCATTGGATCTCTGAATCAAGAACCAATAATATTATTGGATCCGTATCGGTGAGAATTTGATTCATTTTCAACCATTTTTAATTTTTATTAGTATAAGTGACACTGTTTATGTACAAGATATTTTCCCGTATTTTAATGTTCTTCTTCTATTTTTGGATTTTCATCTGATTTGAGTTGAATCATGATTTGATACAAGAAGCAAACTGTAGTACCGAGCTATGGTTACTGGTTAATAATTTATTCATTTATTTTTGTGCCTTATAGACCAAGATTCCATTTTTCCTCCAATCAAAATTTATAACACGATCCCAAAATTAAATTGAATAATTGAATTAAATGAATAGGGACCTTTTAGAGAAGACCATAGGTACCCTGGAGATATGTTGGTTGTTGTTACTCTATCAAAGGCCAACCATGGGGTGTTTCATTTTCCTACTCCATATGTGGAATCAACCATGGGATGCGTTTTTATGCTTTAAATAATAAATAAATCTCAAATTTATTTAAATGAATTTAAATCTCTTAGTTCGGAGATGTATTTCACCACTTACATGTTGACGCTCTTAATTTGAATCACTATATCAAAAATTATTTTCGTAAAATGTTGAATTAATATTTTTCTAAAATGAGTGAGTAAACTCATTGGACATGTTTAAATATGAATTGTGAAAAATTAGTAGGTATACTCATTTAGTTGTCTATGAAAGTAATTGGTGGCTAATGAGAGGGTATACACACGGTATGAAATAGTAAATGGATTTTATTGATGAATGCGATTATATATATTTGAAGAAGTAGTGGACCCATAGAATGTGAGAGTTTCATTTTCATGGTAGATGCACATGAATTCATTTGAGTTATGAAGTAAATTTGGGCCAGCTAGTTACTATAGTCATTTCATATAATAATTCCAATTCTTAGTAGAACTATTGATTGGATTTAAAAAAGGGTGAGGAGTTTGTATGGTAAGACACCTATGAGATATCCTTTAAGGAGATGAAAGAGAGATTGACTTTAGAAACCTTCCTGACACTTCTAGAGAAAGGAGGGAACTACACTATGTGTTATGAAAAATTATTTATCGCGATTGGAGTGGTGATGATGTAGGGGGATAAATTCACGGAATACATGTCTTAAAAACCTCAGACACATGAGAGGAACTCACCTATTCACAATCTTGAGTTAGATGTAGTCATTCATGATTTTAGTTGTTAGAGACACAACTTATTGGGAGATCATTTTGTGGCGTACACACACCACAAAATAATCGAGTACATATTTACACAATGTGATCAGATTTTGAGAAAATTAGAGTGGGTATAATACATAATTTTTTTTGACTTTGAGGATTACTACATGACTAATAAAGGAAATGTTGTGGCCAATTCAAAAAAAGGAGGACTCAAATATAAGATGTTCAGTAAGCCAATAGTGAGTTGAAGATCAAGACTTTGTTCTTTGATATGTAATTGGAGGTGGAGGATAGCCAGGGGAGGAATTATCTTTCATCCTTACAAGTTACATATTCCCTAATAGATAGAGTAAGGATAAAGAAAGTATCATTTTTTGAGTACCTAATTCATTGGGAGGCTATGGATGATGAGGATCAACCTCATGGTAGAAAAATAGGAGTGGATAAAATCATGCATTTTTGTGGTCCCCTTTGGGTTCAAGTAGAAATATACAAGGAGATGATACGCGAGTTTCATACCATATCTTGGGAAGATAACATATATGTAATCAAGATATATCATGACCTACGCCATCAAAACTAGTATCTAGGAATGAAAATATAGGTATATAGTTTTATTATAAGGTGTTCCACCTATCAGCAGGTGAAGGTTGACCATCATAGGAAATCCATGCTATTACAGTAGTTACCTATTCTTGAGTGGAAGTGGGATGATGACATAATGGATTTCCTAACCAGATTACCAAGGTCACCTCAGGGTAGAGATATTGTGTGGTTTGTAGTTGACAGTATCACAAAGGTTACTCATATTCTACCAATCATGGATACCTTTAGTGTTGTTGTTATTTGGAGGTTTTATATCAGTGATATAGTAAGACCTCACGGGGAATGATGCACTATTGTTTCATATAAGAATTCCCATTTTACATCTCATTTAGGGTAGATATTTCATATGGTAATAGGTATACATGTTCTTCTAATAAAAACATACTACCCTCATACTGATGGCCAGTTATAGCATATGATACATGTGCTTGAGGACATTTTGTGAGCATAAATCCTATATTTTTGAGGTTGATGGGAGATGCATATACCCCTAATTTATTTTACCAACAACAATAGTTATCAAGAAATGATACATATAAAACCTTATGAACAATAGTATGGTATTCTATGATGATCACCCCTTTACTGGTTAGAGGCAGGTGATGCAGCTTTATTGGGATCACGTCTCATGCATGATACTTCTAAGAAAGTCCAGTTGATTGAGAGGTGGATGGATACTACACAATCTTGGTAGAAATCTTACTCTGATCACTGTAGAAAACCTCTAGAGTTTGTGGTTGGGGATCATGTCATTTTACATGTTTCATTGAGGATTGTACATATACATATTAATAGATTGGTTAAACATTCATTGCAATGTGTCACGCCATTTGTGATTCTGAAGAGGGTTGGATCAATAGCCTATCTACTGTAGATACCATAGAGGTTTCAATCCATACATGATGGCTTCCCTGTATCTCAACTATTCCATTTTCATTTGGACACTTCTCACTGTTTTAAGCCTTAGGAGTTTGAGCTACAGACAAACTTATCTATTGAAGACAATCCAATTATTATCCTTCATAGGTGTACAAAGGTTCTCTTAGGATGGTCAATTAATACAGTACTGGTGAAATGGTAAGAAAAACATTTATAGGATGAGGAATGGGAGAAGGAGGAACATATATGTGCTCAGTGGATAGAGTTGTTTTTAGATGAATCTTGGCCACCATTCAGTGTGAAATTCATGGAAAAAATTCTTTAACCGGGAGAAATTAAAAAAATATAGTTTTTCATATGATTTATGGATCAATTTAATTCTAGTTTTAATCTCAATTATATCCTAAAGTGAATTCACTTTGATGTAATGTATGTATCTAAGATGTCTGGGGATTGTAAGAGTTTAGAACATGGTTTTTGGCATGAAAATACTTGGGTGTATGGTTAGTTAAAACTTTGTAGGGCATGCTGCATAGTTTGGAAAAACATGCAAGTCATGTGCATAGAATAGGAGGAGGCCACAGAGAAAGACTAAATTTTGGAAGTATGGGATCAAGGCCATGTTTCCATGTCTCTAATTTTGATGATGGGGTTTTTTATGATTTGTGCATGGTTAGTCAAACTGTGTGAGGAAACAATGCAATGTTCCCTTCCCTACATAATAACATTCATGGTTGGTGTGCGGTTTGTCAAAACATGTTATCAAACTGTTAAATCCCTATATTTTGGTAGATATTATAAGATTAAATTAAATTAATATCTATTTTAAATATAATTTCTCATTTTAATTGATATAAAACAAGGTCACCTTGAGAGCTTTATTTTTTACTCATATTCTTGTATTTTAGGTAACCTCTATGTTTGATCTACGCTACAAGATATGCTCATTGATTTTGATCCTTATAAGTGAGTACTCAATTCATTTTTAATCATTCTTCATTTATCTTCGTATCCATTGTTCAGTTTATGTGCAAGATACTTTTTCCTATATTCAGGTACTTCATCCATTCTTCGATTTTATTATTATTTGATTTGAATAATGAGGGGATAATAGAATATCACTCTCCTACATAGATATTGTATTTCTTATATAATCTTTCTATTGAGTTTAGTTATTTATTGTCCATTCTTATATTATGCCACCCACAATACATTCCGACGCAGACCTAAAGTTTAATTTAAAAATTAATTTAAATGAATCAAGGCCTATTCGGAAGACCTTAGTTACACTTGATATGTGTTGGTGGGAGTTTCTCCAACCATGTCCACCCATTGGGTTTTCCCTTTGCAAACTCCATATGAAGAATCACCAATGGGGTCTACATAATGATTTCCTATTTAAAGAAATCTAGAATATATTTCAATGAGAATGAATTGGTTAGGAGACGTATTTCTGCCATTTCTTGTTGATTCTCATTATTTTAATGGCTATATGGAATTTTATTCGATGAAATGGTTGAATTGTGAAAATTTTAAATGAGAAAGTAAACTCATGTGACATGTTTAAACATGTACAGTGAACAATGCGTGGTTATACTCGTTTGGTTTCCTTTGAAAGTGAATTATTCTAATGAGTGGGTATACTCATGGCATGTAATTGTAAATGGATCAGATTAATGAATGAAATTTTATGTATATGAAATGGTTTTTTCATAGTTGGTAAACTAAAACCCTTGATTATACCTATATTCCTTGGATGTTGCTCCTTGGATCCTAAACTGGTACTCGATGCCTTGGATAGAGTATGGTCTTTGGGTTTGTGATTCTGTGGGATTCCTTTAGCATTGGTATGCCTTGGATCTGACATTCTTGGAATCATGTTTGACACGTTCTGATGACATGCTCTTAGGAATACAACTAGCACCTAACCAAGTTTCCATAGGGATTCTCCTGGGACTCGATGGGGATGCCTCGACGTTCTAGACCATGGATATGAACCTTCATGGTTGGAAACTCTGATCGTATATATAGGGATGAGGAATGTGACATGTTTAATTATATGTCTTGGCCATGGATATTCATACTATACTGGTTATACGAAAAGGCTATGGATGACTTGATATGTATGGATGTATGACAAGGCAATGTTGCCTATTTTTATTTATGTTATAGATTCCTAGTTAGGAGATTGAATCTTCTTTTTTTAGGGAGCCTTGAGAGGATATTCATTATCACTTTCATAGAAGTAGATATTCCATGGGTACATTATTTTGTTTGTTTCATACCTTATTTACTTTAATAATGTGTTATATTTTCATTTTTCACATCCCAGAATTGTATAGATATCTGAGTGGTTACAAAATAGGATTGTTTCTCATATCCATTTCGAGCCACATTTGGATTTCTGAAAAAACTCTCTGGATGCATGTAAGGATAAGGAAAACCTCCCACAGTTCGATGCTTGATTTTGTACCATGATTAGGAGAAAGGGAACCTGCAACAAAGTCGAGGATTATGATTCTATTCGGAGATAAAAGTTCTAATTTTTTTTGGTTTCTTGGGAATTTTTTGTATTGTACTGTTGTGTACCTATTATGGATCTATTGAGGAGACATGTATCATTACCATTGTATACGAGATAGTTATGGAATTCTTATTTTCTATACCTACTATTATCAAATACAGGACTATTATAAAACTTCCTCTATTAACTATTATTTATATTTGAATATGTTACAATTTAGTGATGAGGGAATAGCTTTCCCATTAACTCCCCTAGGCACAATCTTTTAGTTGAAAACCTCTAGAATTTGAAGAGATGCACTGGATGGATTGTGACCAACTTGGCTCATGGAACCATTAGTGGAATCCAAGTCTGCGCCATAACATATATGATTCCCATTTATGTTCTTTATTATCCTTATGATGATAATTATGGGATATATATATTCATATAATGTGATTTATTTTATGGGTCTTATGATTCAAAAGATACTAAAGATATAAAGGTTTAATGTTACAAACTCATTATTTAACAAGTTTGTTTTTGATATGATTATAATGATAAGATATTAGGATATATCTCTTAAGAAACTCATATATTTTCTTTCCACATGATTATTTTTATAAAATATGTGTTTTCCCATCACTTTCATCTCTTACAATATTAATGAGACAAAAAATAATATTTTCTAAATCCTCTTTATTACTCTCTTCATTCGAAAACACTTTTTCTTCAATAATGATGTTTTCTAAAAATGTTTTAAAGTAAGTTTTTACTATTAATTTTTTTTGTTAAACTACTATTTTAGTAGTGTTAACTTTTTACATAATACTTTAAAAGGAAAATAATATTTTTTACAAACATGTTCTTTTTTGATTTTCTGAATCGTGAAAAGAATATTTGTTTTAATATGTACAACATAAATAGAATTTTATTTTTTCATGAAAATTAAAATTATTTATTGATTTTTTTTCAAAGAATATTTTCAACGAAATGGATTTTGAAAATGTTATATGAAATTTTAGTTCAAAAAGTGATTTTCAAAGTACAATAGATATGTTCCTCAAGAAATGCTTCAAGTGACCTTTTAAAACAATTTCTCATCCAATATCAATTCATTTTATTTTAATTATATATTAATAGTTATATGATCTAATTATACCGTTATCATTATTTCCCTGGATGGTTTATGTTTATGATGAATAATTGTTGATGAAGTCTATTCCTTTTACACATGTTATGAAATGATAAATTAATGATATGATTATGAGGCCCATTTCATTTATATGGGTGATTCTATGGTGGAATTTTTATGAGACCCTTTAACTTTATTAGGTTATAATACGATGAATGTTTTGTGATATTAAGTTACACTTATGTATGGGTATCATTATTTTATGGTGGTTACATTATAAAAAGAATGGTGGTTACCATATGACCGAGGTAGGTGGTTACAGTACAAAAAAGGATTGGTGGGACCTATATCTCAATCCAATGAATTAGGTAAATATTTATATCACAGGAGATAAAAATGTGAAACAAGTCCATGTAATTAATATAAAACTAGATATATGCAAATGGGATTGATCTAAAATGGGAAATAGGCCATTGGTCTTGATCAAAAATGGGAAACAAGCCGATGGGATATGTCCACGATGGGAATCATATCGATGGGCTTGATCCACACTGGTAACCTAGTTATGTGTCATGATCTAGTATTTTTTATGGGCTTAGTAGTTAATTTCAAAAATTAAAATTGTTTATATACCTATTTTAGTGCCATAATTTTATGACATGATCTTATATTTCATGAAATATGAGGATTACAGACTCTTATGAATCACAAACTTTGGAATTATAATTCTTTATTCCATGACTGATGTTTATGATATTTGATAATTTTTGTAAGAATATTTTACCATTATTCATATCTAATTATTTCATTTGATTATAGAATGATATATCCCGTGTTATTTATTACTTAGGATTAGAGATCATCCGTTCTTATGTTTCCTTTCACCATATTATGAGGAATGGTTTTAATTATGGTATGTTTATAAATATTACAAAAGGGTAAGATATTTACAGGAGATGTTGAGGATCAATTATTAAATAATAAGTGTGCGTATCTACTCTCCCTAGACAAAAAACCATTATGTTCCTCAATAATTTATTTGTGAAATGTATTGAATATTAATCAAGAATGAGGCTATATTTATATATGAAAAACATGGTTCATTATAGTTATTATCGAAGGAAGGTCTCTTAGCCTTTGGAAACAGGGATGAGAAAACCTTAGGGAGAAATATTTGGATATGCCTATGTACGGGATAACATCCTAATGTTTTGTTCTAAAAGAGATTATGTGGTTTATCTAGAAATTCATACATATCTAGATACTAAGAGTGAATGTATTTATTCAGACATGTATATTTATTTATTATATAATAGGTATAAACTTTTTGGGGTTTTGGATATTAAAATGGTACACTCCTTGCATCATGCAGTGCCAATCAGGTCATCACTTTATTTAAATATTTAAATCACTTCCTTGAATACACGAGTGTTTCCAATCAGGCCTTTAGATTTACATAACCCATTTAATTCACTAAAATTATTTACTTTTTATTTCTATAACAACACAAAATACCATTTCTATATTTATTATGTCAAATGGGCATTTAATTTACCCAAATTTTACCAAAAATGTTTTCAAGCCAAATAACCCAAGATTTATGGAATACATTTTATGTCTCAATCTCGAAACTACATGAAGAGAACCATGACCATTAGAAAAAAAACATGCGATAATTTTTAGAAAAAGGGGAGGAAAAATATATGGGATGCTTTTAATGTAAATAAGTTTTAAAAGTTCCATCTTCAATTAAATGCACATACATGGGTGGACATAGTGCACCCATTGAAGTACCATAATCTTGTGAAACCCTCTAAATTACAATAAAGGAAAAACCATTTTTATTTTCAAAAATTTAACTTTATTTTCAAATAAAACCCATCTATCACACCTAATTTCCAAAATTTACAATAAGAATTTTGAAATCTATGATAACATCCAAAAACAAATAAAAAATCCCGCCAAAAATCAATATGTTCCATTAATGGGATAAAATCACAATCCAACCATTTTAAAAAAAAATATTTTATAAATGAAATATTCAACTAAATCACCTAATTTTTTCAATAAAACACACCTGGAACTTTATCACATTCATTTCATTTATATTCACATACACATAACCATAGAGTTGCTTAAACCTTATTTTTAATAATTTTTAAAAATGTAACAACACATCAGAAAACTATATAATTAGGATGTTTTGTATCATGTTTAAAAATTCATTAAAATAATACAAGAATCAAATTACTACTTTATAATCAAATGAGATTTTATCACATGGAATGGGAGGACAAACACATGGAATATTCAATGAATCTATTCAATTGATATTTCTACCAAGTTATGAAAATTTTTAAACAGAATAAAAAACTAATTAAGGGTATAATAAAGTTGTGAATGAAGTTTATAAATTAAATGAAAACATTAAATCATCCATGGTGTGTGCCTCAATGGGAAAGGATGGAAATGCCAACCTCCTCGTTGAGCAATCACAACGAAACACTAAGAGAAGGGAGATTAGGGCCCTGTAGATGATTTACATACCCTATATATTAATAAAACAAACTAACAATAAACCTAAATATTTGGGTTCATCCATGGGATAGAACCTATGAGAAACCCATGAATTTTAACTATAAAAAGGCAAAGACTCGCCTGAGTAAGGAGAAGGAGCCACCAGAGGGATCGCTGGAGGGAGGAGCAGCTGTCTGTGGTAGCGCCAGAGCTCACCTGGCCAGATGGGTCACACACAAGAAAAAGTGGAGGGTGGTGGTGTTTGTGGGGAGGGGTGGGGGTTCACCATGTATAGGGAGATATAGTTTGTGTGAGTGAGGTTAATTTGGGGGAGGAGGGGTGCTTGAGAGATGAAGTGAACTGAGCGAAAATAGGGGGAAAGGAAAACAAAGGGGGGGACCCAAAAGAAAACCAAAAAAAATGAAAATAATAATAAAGATTATAAAATATTATCATTATTATTATTATAAAATATTCCCGAAATTTTATTTTATTTTATTCATTCCATTTCAATTTATTTTTTATTTAAATTTCATAATTTTTAAACATTGTGCAAGCTGGATGGTCTACTAGACCATGCGCCAACCATAAATGCCCTACTTAAATGATGGGGAATGTACATGGTCTTACTGAACATTTACCCAAACCATGCACCAACCATGATGGACACCTTTTCATAGTTCCTTGATCTCAACTACACAATTTCCACAAGGTTTCCCAAACCGTGTGTGTGCTAGAAATCTAATAAAAAATTTTAAATTGAAATAATTAACACTAGTCACAACCCAAACCTCAACCAAATAAATACAATACAATGAAAAGTATAAAATAAGAGGTATCCAAGGTTAGGGGTGACAATTATCTAAACCAAACACACTTTCTACCCCAAGAAAGTCACCATGCTTAAAGACAACCAAAATTTGACTTCCAGCCCCATCAAATCCGAGAGGAGAACAAAAACCTCAGGGTGACTACTTGTTCCACAAGTCACAACCGAACGATAAAGATGAAACCATAGAAGAAGAATGTGGGGAGAACATGAGGGGGTTCTTCTAACCATAAGGAATCAACTAGCACAAGAGCTTCAAAACCCCACAACACCACCACCTTTACCGGGACTTGGTAACTCCCAAATTGAACTCCTTTAATTTCCCCATACACCCAAACCATTCCACAAAGACTTAAACAGAAGGATCATAACAGGGAAACATGGTATACCAAAGAACTATGATGAAAGAAATCCCTATAACTACACCGCTATAACTATAAACATTTCATGTGGATTTAAAACCCCCAACATAAACAAATCCAACTTCCTTCACACGAGAGAGGACCTCCAATAGATCTCGAACTTCTCCCACATAGCTAAACCAATACTAATAGTGAAAAACCTTGAAATAAAAAATAACTAAACAAAGTAACATAGACACCACCCATTCACACAACATCCAAACATTCTTCTAAATGTTCAGAAACTAAACTGATACCAACACCACTCTTCTGAGGGCCGAACACACCTTAAAAAGAAGAGAAACTCCAGAAGACACATTCAAACCAATGAAACTACTTTTCTTTCATGAAAGAAAGTTCATCACCCTATCAAATCGTAAGATGAACTTGTAACAGTAGGATGAAAAAATGTGAAGAAACATTGAATATTTTCATTCCAACACAGAGAACGAAACTTGGACGGGGTTTCACATATCCCCATAAATTGCTAACTATATGCGAGCATCGCCCCAAGACCAATGGTTGTGGCTCAAATTGAAGAAGAATCTTTGGGCTCACAATCATTCACTAGAACCCATGATTATAACCACATCATTGAAGTAATTCATCCCCTAGAACCTCTCTAGATGACATGCCAACCGCAATGATTTCTTGTCTTCAGAGTGATGCGACAAGATGGATTTGAATGAATGATATAACCACACTGATAGAACACCACATAATGGTCATAATAACTAGAATCCAAAACCATAAAAGAAGATTCCATAGAGACAAGTTACTCCGGTATGTACCTCTTGATATATGGGGAATGTTTACAAATGATAGAAAACACCAGATTGCCAACCACCATCACATCAGAAACCATTTCATTGAAGTGGTCTACATCGTCATTCATCATCTTCAGATATTTTTGAACACAAATTATATATTACCTTTTATTTTTCTTCACCTCTTAAAGTATAAACCATCATATGAAGGCAGACATAAAAACATCCTATGTTATCCTTACTTTCAATTACTATAGGGTGAACAACTCCTACTCACCCAAAGTTGGACCTTCGAACAAACCAAATACAATACACATTCTAACAGTTTTAGGAGTTCCAAAATTCTTGAAGACACCCTCCACTTCCTTAATCCACTTTGTTTCCCCAGATGGTCCTCGATCACTATAAAAGATATGAAGCATTTGAGAAAAAACAAAAAGTGGGAAGGATTCATCAGAATCATTGAGGATGTTTCTGGGTGGCATTTTCTAAATAACATGAGAAACATAGAATAAAATCTAGAATCAATTTGAAAAATAATCATAAGGAATATCTCAAGATAAATCAGAAGGATGATAATGCAAACACACAAAAGCATAATAAAAACGTACCTTTTTAGAATCCCCATTCTTTTGTAAATTTCAAAACCGCCTTCTTTCAAGGACACTTTTCAAATACTAAAACCATATTTGTAAACCAAATTCAATTTACAAAATTGATTTCATTTTTTAAATTAATTTTGGAAAAAATTGGCCAAGACATAAATTTCAAACCCCACCATGGAACCCCATGAGTCACTTCACATGTTGTGATCCATTTATATGCATGAATTCCAACATGAAACTTCCACTCACATATCCTTACATGTGAAAACCTCCATAAAGAGTCATGGGGGTCACAACCAATATATTTTATTATAAAATCCAAACACTTCCCAAATTCTCAAACAAAAACAATTAAAAATTGATAACTCATTTTTCCAATGTAATGACATTTTAACGAAAGCATCTACATTTCCAAACCTTATTCATTTTAAAAAACACACTTACACCAACTAGAACTAAATAAAAACACAACATTCACCATTATGATAGAATAAAGAACTAGCAATTATGATTAACCCAAAAACAACATAGTGATCCATTCCCTATGTAACCATCAACAACTTGGAGGAGCTTATACTGTGTTCTCAGAACCCACATGGGTGACTACTCTAGGTGAAATCATGATGTAACAACAAATTACCTCCATTCTCATACTTCAATTTTAAAATACACCAATGAAAGGCAATGTATCAATTCCCATATAACCCCAGGTATGTAACACTCCAAGCTTCTACCGTACGTTTACCTTTGAATAATGAAATAGCTTGTGTTGTACACAACTAGGAGTTATAACACACCACGACTAATCAAACAAGCCATTTTGAATAGTAATACCCACTTATTAAAATTTTATAAATATTATTTTTCAAAATGGACATCATTTTAGGATTCAGAATTTCAAAATTATCTTTGGGTGATTTTTTTGTATTTTTCAGAAAATGTTCAATTTTTGATTAATAATGAAAAAGCACTCTGTTACTATTTAAAACTGACTTTTTATTTAAATAATTAGTTATTTTATTTAAATTTATATTAGGTAAAAATAGATACAAAATACCTTTATATTTTTTATGTAAATCATTGGATCCATTTTATAATAATATCAGATATATAAAATTTTATTGTACCTTTTGACGTCATTTAACCAACTTCTAGTCGCATTTGAAAATTTGCATAAAATGTAATTTTACCACTTCTGTGAATTGAATTTAAAAAATACAATAGAAAAATTTGACATAAGTATGTAAAATTTGGTTCAATAAGATGAAAATAATTTTTGATGAACAGTAACTTTTGACTTTTATTTACCACAATTAAAAGTAAATAGGGTAATTAAAAGTAAACAATGATGTTATAATTAACCTAACACATTTCCTAATTATTTTGAATAAGTTTATTTCGACCATAATCAACCTTAGGAAACAAATATTAATCTTTTGGTCCACTTGTATTAGATTAGGACATTTATTATTATTTTATATAAAGAAGAGTTAAAAGTGTTACAATCAATGTTTAATAACTAAAACATTTTTAATACTAGGTTATAAAAAAGATAAATTTGAATATGAATATTAATTAGAAATCTAAACATATTTCCTACATAATGGTTATTTATTAATAAATTTTAGACATTAAATAATAAAATTTATTTATGACACGATGATGATGCAATAATTACCTTATTAATGAAACATTAAAATAATTGATATTATAAATATCCAAATAAGTGTAAAATGAGACTTTTGATGAATTAATCTTATTTTATAGGTTAATATGACATGTTAGGATTTATTAGATAAATTTTTCAAAGTGATAATGTTTTTATGACTTTAACAATATCAAAATAACAAATAGTGTCAAAATTGACAAAAATGAGTTTCTAAAACAAATACTATAATATTAATTGATATAATATTACATAAAATCTAAAGTTAGAAAAAATACTTTTATAACGTTATATATATAAATAATGAACCACTTGTGGTTTTCTTGTTTTTTATAGCATGTTTATTAACAACTTATTATTATAATAAAGAATAAATGGTAAAAGTTAAACTTTTTATCTTAGAGTTAAATATAAAAGATAAGTTTGATATGATGACCTAAACCTGTATAAAACCTATTTGTTGAGAGGTTTTAGACCCATCCCCACCTATTCCTTGAAATATATTTTTTAGGATCCATTATAAATAGAATATGATTGTATAATAAAATAATATTTCCTTATTTTCCTAAAGTGACCCTCTACTCTCTTATTAAAGGGTAATTCCCCTTATCTCACAATCAAACCTCAAAAACAACTTGGATCAGCCAAAACATGATTCAATATCCTCAAAAATATACTGAATTTGAACTAGAGGCATTAAATTGTTCCGAAAGCCATCCTATGGAGCCCTTTTTATCAACTCAAAAGGAAACACCAAAAGAAGAGGTATTAATTTCACCACCTCTTTCAATGGTCTTTTCTTCTTCCACTTCCTCTTTATTTGTCATTTCCATACAAAAATAATAAATTTAGTAACTAATACATACTATGATGTCATTATATATATGTTACAACCATGTTAATTATTATATCCGTCCAATGAATGACATGTCAACCATACACGCGTACGTACGACTTACCATCTCCACGTCGTGGTGTAGTTTGTTATTCAATGACTTCCTTATTTGGATAGGTATAATAATGAGTATAACTGATTTATATAATAAATATAAAAGGTTTATGATTCTTTATATATGATATACCATCCAATTTCATACTATTTCACCATCAATAGAATGATATTGTCACTCGTGCATATGTATAAATTACCTTCTCTCCGAATGCGATGAAATTAATTCCCCATCATAACCATTCAAGAATAATTTTCATTTTAGGATTATAAATGATGTTTAAGAACTTAATATAATTTTGGATATGAATCAAATAATCCATATCCATAGCAAACATGTCTTAGGTAACTAATCATATAAAGGAAAATGAATCAGTTAACACCCAAAACAATGATTCTACTAATATATTATTAACAAATCAAAATTATAAGGTTATATATGATATCATTTTATGTATTTTGTTCTTTTTTAATTTAATAACAATGATTTAACTATTATACATTGGGTTAATGTATCCTCTATCAACTAAAAGTGCAAGGTATGGGTTAATTCTACAATCTCATTATTATTGGAGGTGGTTTATACATGACAAGCTACTGGGACCTCTTTATCATCCAGATCCATGTTTCTTAAAAATGTATTTCAAATAATTTTTATTATTTCCTAGAATATTGGTCAAATACATTTATAACTTTTTTTGATTTTATATAAAATATTTTGAAAGGAATCTTTCTGTCATTTTCTAAAAAACGTACTTTATTACCTTTTCGACAAATTATAAGAAGAATGTTTTTTTTAACTTAATTGGAGGGTGTGGCTATTCTCCACCATTATAACACCTATGAAGACTCCATTAAAATATTATAATAATATTTTAAAAACAAAAATTTTCCATTAAAATTATGTGACTTTAAAATTATTTTAAAATAGAAAGAGATATTTCTCTCAAATATTTGGGATTTCATCTAAGTCATCATCCTTGGATGGATTTTACATTAATTTCAATTTGAATTTTTATGATACAGTATTCGATATTGTATTAATAGTTTTGTGATATGTTTGACTGTGGATGTTTTATTTTCATATCATTCATGGTTTATGGTTAATGTTTTAACATTTCATATTCTAGTTTTAATATGAATGTTTATGTTATTTTAAACCTTTTCATATGAGGAATGCATTAGATGTAATAAGTGACTGGTGGAGCCCGCTATATCGCCTCCAGGCATCGGTTGGTCTCATGAGACAAACTACTATCTTGGCACATGGCCTTGATAAAATCCTATTTTTTGTCTTGGCACGAGGCCTTGACTATGTGGTTATGATGTCCTGTAATATGCATTCCATCATTATGAAATTGGCTATCGATATTACATGTGATTATTTTACTAGTAGAATATCATGTGAATAAGTAAATGGAATTATTTGATGTATAATTGTTTTATTATGAAGATGTTTAAGCTCAAATTTTTTGTGTTTTAGTCTTATACATTGCTTTAATATTTATGCTCATTTATGAATGTTTCTATTATATTGTTATCCTTATTGAACACCTGAGCTCACCCCCTTATAGGTTTTATTTTTCCCAGGAGGATAAGATGTATATTATGACTGACCTGAAGGGATAGTCTATGAGATATGAATGTGTCAAAGGAGGTAATTTTGTTGTTTTTTTCATTTTATAATGTAATGTAAAACTAATGTATATCTAGTTTTTCCTAGGCTAATAACCTGATTGGTATTTTGGGACATGATTCCCTGTATGATGCCAATGTTTTGTAATAATTCACTGAATCTGGGTAACTGGGGTGGGGGAATTACAGTTGGTATCAATGAATGTTTAGTACAATCCTTAGAATCTAGATTTCTAAATACTCTGATTTGAGAACATTACCCTAAAACAGAAATTGAAAATTAAAATAGAATAACTTACTAGAATTTTAGTAATGTAGAGATTTTGTGATTTTTCCATGAAATACATCCCTCCTTGAATACAAGCAGTTAAATGTGGATTTGGAAAAAATGTACATAGGAGTGAAAAATCAGACAAAGAGTTTGGGGCTTGACCCAGGGTATCCTGGTACATGATAACGGGCCTTGCTGCACTCTTGGTTATGATACTCTAAAGGGATATGCATTGTATAATTCACATTTTCATTACAAAACATTATGAACATTTTATGAGTATATACATCTTAAAAGAAAACATTTTTACAACTATGGATTATATAATTTAACTATTCAATTTATGATAAGTGTTTTAAGAGGTTGGGATTATGTATTGTGATTCATAAACTAATCTATTGTATGCCAATGTTTATAAATGGAGCCTAGTGGAAATAATAATAACCATATAAATTCACGTAATCCATGTAGGGATTTACCTCCTACTCAAGATAATTATAGTGGAGTTGGTGATGCAACTGGTGATGATCATCTTATCACAATACTGGGAAAACTCACTCAGGTTATGAATAATAAACGTACCCGTATAGAGAACCCTGATCCACAATGTGGAGGATCAATGTTAGACCGCTTCATGAGGAAACAATCACAAACATTCAATGGGACTGCAAATCCATTTGCAACAGAGCAATGGAAAAGTTCCTTAGAGAAAATATTTCATGCTTTGGGGCATAACAAAAGGGAAAAAGTTTTCATTGAAGTTTATCGCCTCATGATAGATGTAGATCAATGGTTATCATTAATTTAAAATACAAAGGAAGATAACAAAGTATCAAATATGGAATGGAGGGAGTTTAAGGGGATTTTTTAGAAAAATACTTTTCTCAGGACCATCGAGAAGATATGGATAGACAATTTCTAAGTCTGGGACAAAAGTAGGATGTAATCTCTCACGTGGTATATATTTATGATATCTTGGTATACTCCAAAAAGTAATGAGGATCATAAAAATCACATGCGCACTATTCTAAAAACCCTAAAAAATGAATTATATAGAATGTTTAGAAATTTTTAATTCTGGCTTAAAGAAATTTCTTTTCTTGGCCATATTGTCTTTAACGATGTAATCTCTCACGATCCTTTGAAGACAATGGAAATCCATGAATTTACATTACCAAAAAATATAACTAAGGAATGTGGTTTTATTATTTTACCAAGTTATTATTTTTGTTTCTCTCAGAATTTTTCCTAATTGGAAAACCCATTAACCAAGATCACATGTAAAGGGGTTAATTTTTTTAGACAAAAGAGTGTGGACAATGTTCTGAAGAACTGAAGAGAAGACTAGTCAATTCTAATATCATGACTCTACTATCAGGGAATGAGAGGTTTGTTATTTATATAGAAGCTTCAAATAAAGGACTTGGTTTTGTCCTTTTGTAGCATGATAGAGTTATTTCCTCTGCGTCATGAAAGGTAGAAATTCATGAACAAAACTATCAAACTCATGATCTTGAGTTACCAGCTGTAATATTTAAATTGATGATATGGATACACTCTCTATATGGTAAAAATGTGAGATATATACCGATCACAAGAGTTTGAAGTATATTTTATCACAGAAAAAACTCAATAGAAGGCAAAGATGATGGCTTGAACTACTCATGGATTATAATTTCACTATACACTACCACTTAGGGAAGATTAATAAAGTGGCAGATGTTTTGAGAAGAAATTATCATGGATTTTTGAACAAGATGAGGGTTTAAAGGGATCCTATGTTCATGGATATAGTAAATATGGATATGGGAATAATCCTAGAAGATGAAACATCAACACTTTTTTAAATGGTTTCCAAAAAATCTTTACTAAAGAGGGTAAAAATTTCTCAGACAGATGATGAGGAGTTTCAAAAGAAAATTAAATCTATGAATGATGGGAGATGATTAAATACATATATGAAGATTGAATTTTGAAATTTGGGAAGATACTGTTTGTTCCTAATATACCTGATCTAAAAAGGGAATTGTTGGATGATGCTCATAGCTCTAATTTCCCTATACACCCTGGTAGCACTAATATGTATAGATATTTGATCGAACGTTTTTGGTGGGATAACATGAAGAGGGAGATTGTGGATTATGTATCAAGATGTATGTTTTGTCAATAGGTTAAGTCTGGAAGACACCATCCTTGTATATTCATGAAACTTTTTCCCATACCTGAGTGGAAATGGGATGATATGATAATGAACTTTGTCATGTGGCTACCAAATAATCCTAGAAGGAATGATGTTATATGGGTCATTGTTGATTATATTACATAGTCAGCACATTTTCATGCTATAAGATAAGATTTACCAATTGAACGTTTAGAAATACGATATATTAATGAAGTCGTAAGACTTCATGGAGTACCCCTATCGATTATTTCTGATCGTGATCCCCATTTAGATCAAGATTCTAGAAAATTTTTCAGAAGGCCTTGGATACTGACCTTCATTTGAGACCTTCCAACCACCCTCAAACTGATAGATAATCAGAACAGACTATTCAAACCTTATACGACATGTTGTGATCAATCTCGCTGGACATTCAAGGTATGATGGATCAATATTTATATCTGGTTGAATTTTACTATAACAATTGCTTCCACTAAAGTATTCATATGGCACCATATGAAGCGTTATATGGAAAGCGATGTCACACACCACCTTGTTGGGATGATTTTGGTGAAAGAAAACTCATTAATCCAGAACTTGTTGATAAAACAATGGAAAAAGGTAAAGGTTATCCAAACCCACATCAATGAAGCTCAATGTGAGAAAAAGAGCTATACCGATAACCCAAGGAAATATGGGTATTTCAAGTAGGATATCATGTATTATTGAAGGTATCTCCATGGAAGGGTGTTATATGATTCGGTAAGAAGGGGAAATTTATTCCCAGGTACATCGAACCTTTAAAAATTATAGAACTAATTGGAGTTGTAGCTTATCATTCGGAAATTCCTCCAAGTCTCTCCATAGTTCATGATGTGTTCCATGTATCATAGTTAAGAAAATAAATGCCTGAGACAACACATGTACTGACCTATGAAGAAATATAATTGGAACTCGATCTATCTTATTGTGAAGAGATTGTCAGGATTATTGATACCAGAGAACAAGTGTTGAGAAACCAGACAACTCTTTTGGTGAATATTCTATAGTGAAACCATATGATAGAAGAGGCAACATGGGAAACTAAGGAACTTATGATGAAAAACCACCCAAATATTTTTATGTTGTAATATTCCAGAAATTTTTTGGATGAAATTATTTGAAGGAAGGTAGAATGTAAGACCCCAAGATTCCTTGGCATGTTTCCCTTTGAATAATTAAATAGCTTGTGTTATACACAACATAGAGTTCTAACACACCACGACCAATCAAACATGCTGTTATGAATAGAAATACCCAATTTTTAAAAGTTGATAATTTTTATTTTTCAAAATGGACTTCTTTTATGGATTTAGAATATCAAATTATCTTACAGTGTTGTTTTTTTATTTTTCTGGAAGCTTTCAATTTTTGATAAATTTTGAAAAACACTACGTTATTGTTTAAAAGTGATTTTTTATTTAAATAAATGGTAATTTTATTTTAATTTATATTAAGTAAAAATAGATACATAATACCTATATATGTTCAATGTAATTCATTATAGTCATTATATAATAATATTACATATATAAAATTTTATTGAAGCTTTTACATTCTATTTACCACCTTCTAAGCGTATTTGCAAATTTGAATAAAATGAAAATTTACCACTTATTTGAATTGGTTGTCTAAAATATGAGAGACACAGTTGAAATTAGTATGTAAAATGTGGTTCAATAAGATGAAAATATTTTTTAGTGAATAGTGTCTTTTGACTTTTATTTACCACGTTTAAAAGTAAATAGGTTAATTAATGGTAAATGATATTATTATAATTACCCAAACACATGTCATAATTCTATTGGATAAGTGTATTTCGGCAAAAATAAAACTTAGGAATAAAATATAATTCTTTTGGTTTACATGGATTAGATTAGGACATTTGTTACTATTTTATTTAAACAAGAGTCAAAAGCGTTAAAATTAATTTTTGACAACTAAAACATTTTTAATATAGGGTTATACATAAGATTAATTCGACTATAAAATTTCATTAGAATGATAAAACTATTTCCTACATAATGGTAGTTTATTTATAATTTTTAAACATTAAATAATTAAATTTATTTATGACACAATGATGATGCAGTAATTACATTATTAATGAATGATTAAAATAATTGATATTATAAATATCCAAATAATTGTAAATTTATACTTATGATGAATTCTAATAATTTTCAAGGATATTATGACATGTTAGGGTTGAATAGTAATTTTTTTTGAAGTGATAAAGTTGTTAAAACTTTTACAAAAACAAAATCTCAAATAGTGTCTAAATTGACATAAATGAGTTTTTAAAACCAATACTATGCTATTAATTGATATAATATTCCTAAAAATCATAGGTTTGGCCAAAAAACATAGATAAGGTTATATATATCAATAATTAACCACTTGGGGTTCTCTTGTATTTTTATAGAAGGATTATTGACCATTTATTATAATATTACAAGAATAGAAGGTAAAAGTTAAACTATTTAAGTTATAGTTAAATCTAAAAGATATGGTTAATATGGGGACCAAAACCTATGTAAAACCTATTGGTTGAGAGGTTTTCTACCCAAAACTAGCTTATCCTCAAATTAAATATTTTTTGAGACATTATAAATCAAATATTATTGTATAATAAAATAATATTTTAAGGTTTCATAAAAAGACCCTGACCTCTCTTATTTAAGGGTACTTCCCTACTCAGAAACTCACACCTCCAAAACCATTTGGATTGGCCAAAACTGCCTCAAATATCTTCCCTAACACCCTCAAATCTACCCAGAGGCCTCACTTTGATCATAAATTAATCCTAATGATCCATTTTGATCAAATCAAAAGGAAACACCTGAAAAAGAGGCAATAATTTCACCATCTCTTTCAAATTTATTTGGTTCTTCCACTTCCTTTTTTCATTGTTTCAATACCAAAATAATAACTCTAGTACCTTATACATATTTTGATGTTATTATAAATATGGTATAACCATATTCATTATTCTATCCATTTTATGGATGACATTTCTCCACATGTGTCTACGTACGGCTTACCGTCTCCAGGTCGTGGTGTTGATTGTTATTCAAACACTTTATTGTTTGGATGGGTATAATAATGAGAATAAAGGATTTAAATAATAAATATATCATGTTAATTATTCTGTATATATGATATACCATCCAATTAAATATTATTTCACCATCAATAGAATGATATTGTCACTTGTTTGTATGTACGAATTACCGTGTCCACGAACGCGATTAAATACATCCCCCATCATAACCATTCAAGAGAAAATTTCATTTTATGATTAAAAATAATGTTTAAGAACATAATATAATTTTGGATATGAATCAAATACATCTGATCCATAACAAACTTGGCTTACATAACCAAGCAGATAAAGGAAAAAAAATCAGTTAACACCCAAAATATTGATACTACTGAAATATTTTTAGCAAATAAATTTTAGGAGGTCATATATGATATAAAATTTATGTATGTGGTTATTGTATAATTTAATAAAAATTATTTAACTATTATACAGAAGGTTAATATACCATAGATCAATGACAAGTGGAAGGTAATGGTTAATTCTACAATCTCTTTATTATCTGAGGTTGTTTATATGTGGGTATCTACTGTGACATCTTTGTCCTCCACATCCATGTTTCATAAAAATGTATTTCTAAAGATTTTTACTATTTCCTATAATATGGGTTAAATAAATTTATACCCTTTTTTTAATTTCTATAAAATGTTTTGATAGGAATATTTCTGTCGTTTTCCAAACAAGGTACTTTATGACTTTTTTGAAAAATTAAGGTAAGAATGTTTTTTTAACTTTTATGGTGGGTGAAGCTATTTTTTGCTGTTATAATATCTTCAAAGCTTCCCTTAAAAGATTATAATAATAGTTTGAAAATAAATGTTTCCTTTTATAATTATGGGACTTCTAAATGATTTCAAAATAGAAAGTGATATTTCCCTCAAATAGTATTGATTTCATCTATGTCAACATCCGTTGATGCATTTTACAAATGATTAAAGTTGATTTATTATGATACAACATTCCATATTTTATTGAATGTTTTGTAACACCCCATGATTCCATGGTATTCTTCTCTTTGAATAATACAGTAGCATGTGTTTTATGCAACATCGAGTTCTAACACACACCACAACCAATCAAACTAGCTGTTATGAATAGTAATACCCACTTTTTGAAATTTTATACATTTTATCTTTCAAAATGGACTTAATTTTCAGATTCTGAATATCAAAATTATCTTAGGGTGAATTTTTGGTATTTTTCTGAAACTTTCAATTTCTGATGAATAATGAAAATTATTAAATTAAAAAAAACTTTTTTAATCGAAATATTTAATAGTGATAAATTATAAATTTGAGTGATTTAAAAGTATATTTACAATATATTTTTACCAGTTAATAAATTTTTTGTAATTGTTCATAATTTGACATTTAATCCAGACATAAACAAGTGGCAATCTTTTGATAGTTATTATTTCTTAAAAACACGTTTTTTTTGTTTTGACAGCAGGAATTAATTTTAAATTAATTTCTGCCACTTACATGTTTTGAATTTAGAAAATGGATTCCATATTTATAATCAGTAGGTCCAAATTGTGTAAATAGGTAATTTTATTTTTCGACATTTTGAATAATTACATCGGTAAATATTTTATTTACAATGGTTAAAGGAAAAATCCGATAAATAAGGGTAAAAACTAATATTATAATAATAATAAATTACCCTAAAACGTGTCCTAACCCTATTTATTGATACATGTCTCACCATGGGAATCTTTGGGTCGATTTAGGGACCCCATGGATCCACTTGTAAGTGATAATAACACTTTATATTTATTAAGTTAAAGTAAATACAAAAATGACATAAACATATATCTTTTAGCAATAATAATTTTACATATGGTTATATATGTTATATTTTAGACTATAAATATTAATTATAAAGATAAAATGAATTTTTAAATAATGATATTTTATTTATAATTTTTAGAAATTGAATAATTAAATTTATTTATGACACAATAATGATGCAGTTTTTTACCTTATTAATGAAAGAATCAAATAATTGGTATTATAAATTTTAAAATAAATATAGTTTGAAAGTTTTGATGCCATAAATGAATTTTATTGAGTAATATGTCATGTTAGGATTTCAAAAATGAATTTTTTTAATTAATAAAGTTTTTAAGACTAACAAAAATCAATTATTAAATAGTGTCAAAATTGACATAAAAGAGTTTATAAAACAAATATTATATTTCTAAAAATATATGTTTCGGCCAAAGGACTTATATAATGACAGGTTTATAATTAATGTACCACTTTGTGGTTTATTTTAAGTATATATTATGTTTATTAACCATATAATATAAATATACAATGTGACATGGTAAATGTCAAACTATTTAACTAAGAGTTAAATATAAATGATAAGGTTAATATAGTGACCCAAACCTGTCTAAAATATATTAGATGATACGATTGCGACCCATCCCCACCTTATACTTTTAATAATCTACTTTGGAGCCATTATAAACCAAATATGAATTTATTATAAATTAATACTTTATGTTTTCCTAAAGAGCCCCTACTCCCCCTTATAAAAGGGTACCACTTCTAACCAATTCTTCATACCTTCAATGCCTTTTGGTTCAGAAACCCTCTACCCAAATACCCTCTCAACTATCCTAATTTCATCCTAGAGGCCTTTATTTAGTCAAAAAGCCAACCTAGGTTCCCTTTTGATCAAATCAAAAGTAATAACCCGAAGAGGAGGCAATGTTTTCACCACCCTCTTTCAAGTTCCT
Organism: Viscum album; assembly: GCA_963277665.1. Taxonomy (NCBI): domain Eukaryota; kingdom Viridiplantae; phylum Streptophyta; class Magnoliopsida; order Santalales; family Viscaceae; genus Viscum; species Viscum album. The sequence continues at coordinate 100,243,803 of OY728133.1, forward strand.
TTCTTGTTCAAATTCTTCTTTCTTTGTTCTTTACATTATAAAATAATAACTCCAGTATATTCTATATAATATTATGTTATTATAAATATGATACAACCATATTCATTATTATACCCACCCTTTGAATGACATGTCACCATACGTGCGTACGTACAGCCTATCGTCTCCACGTCATGGTGTAATTGTTATTCAATACATTATTATTTGGATGTGTATAATAATGATGTGTAATTTATGTAAATAATAAATATAACATGATAATTATTCTGTATAAATGATTTACCATCCAATTATATATTATTTTAATATCAAAAGAATGATATTGTCGCTCGTGCGTATGTACGGATTACCGTCTCCACGAACGCGATGAGATTCATTCCCCATCGTATCCATTCAGAACTAAATTTTATTTGGTGATTAAAAATAATTTTTAGATACATGATATCATTCTGAATATAAATAATATACATCCCATCCATAAAAAATATGGCTCACATAACAAAAATTATAAAGAAAAACGAATCTGTTAAGACCCGAAACGATGATAATACTAAGATATTATTAACAAATCAATGTTAAAAATCATATATGATATCATATTAATGTATATGATTCTCGTATAATTTAGTATCAATTATTTCACCACTATACGGGATGTTAACTTACCCTCAACCAAGGAAATGTACAAGGTAAGGGTTAATTTCACAATCTCTTTATTATCCGAGGTTGTTTTTACAAAAGTATCTACTGGGACCTCTTTATCATCCACATCCTTGTTTATTATAAATGTATTACAAAACATTATTAGAATTTTATATAAAATGGTTTAAAGTCATTTATACCCTTATTTGACTTTTATAATAAGTTTATAATGTAATCATTCCTTCATTTTCCAAACAAGGCCCTTTTTAACCTTTCCGTCAAAATTAAGGTAAGAATGTATTTTTTTTAACTCATAAGGCGGGTGCGGCTATTTTCCGCTGTTATAAAATTGTTGAAGCTTCCCTTTCAAGATTATAGGAATATTTTTAAATTAAACGTTTTATTTTATAATTATGTGACTCTTAAATGATTTCAAAATAAAAAAAAGATATTTCTCTAAAAAGGGTTTTGATTTCATCTATGTCAACATCTTTTGAGGGATTTTAAGTTTTTTGGGGTTGATTTATTATGATACAAAACTTGTATATTTTATTGAAGGTTTTGTGATATGTTTGACTGTGTATGTGCTATTTTTATACCATTCATGATTTATGCTTAAAAAATTGACATTTCGTATGCTTGTTTTAATATTAATGTTTATGATATGTTTAAACCTTTTCATACGAGGAATGTATTGGACTTAGTAAGTGATGGGTGGAGCCCGCTATAGATCCTCAATGCATCTGTAGGTCTCATGGGATTACTAGATGTGGAATTGGACAAGGCCCTTTACCAATTTGATTTATGGTTTTGGCCGAGGCCTTAATCATTTTTAGACCTCTTGGCCGAGGCCTTGACAAAATGTTTCAGAATGTCTTGCATTATACATTACCTCATTATGGAAGTAATATTGATTGTTCATGTGGTAATTCTACTAGTCAAATTCCCATGATTATGTTTTATTATGGCATTATTTACTCATCTCATATTCTTTCCATAAAAGTATTCATGTTTATTATTGGTAAAGACATGTGGTTTCAATTATTTACCATGCTTAATATTTATGTCATTTTCTGCTGGATTACTTATCTTACTGAGCATTTGAGCTCACCCCTTTCTTATGTTTCATTTTTCCAGGATATGAAGAAGTTAGTTATGAGTGACCATAAATAATAATGTAGGAGAATTGGATGTTTCTAATGAAATATATTTGTGATTTATTTCTTTTCAAGTTGTAATGTTGAACTTATGTATGAATCTTATTTCTAATAATGCTAAATTGACTGGTCTTTTGAGACATGATTTAATTATGATCATGCCAATGTTATGTAATAATGCACCGACTCTGGGTAACTAGGGTCAGGGCGATACAGTTTGTATCGTAGGAAATTTAGTACAAACCTTGGAAACTAGTTTAAGATAATCTATGAATAGAGCACACATACCTAAGATGGACTTTGAGGATTAGTATAGATGAACTTCCTAGAAGTTTGGTATTGTAGAAATTTTGTGAGTTTTCTGATCAATAGATCCCTATCTAAATACGATCAGGTAGAGGTGGCTCTGGGTCATATGTACCTAGGGGTAAAACCCAAAAACACCGCTTTGAGCTAGACTTGAATGAGAACTAGTGCACGACAACGGGCCTTGCTGCACTTTTGGTTACGACACTCCCTGGGGATATGCTTAGGATAATTCTTATTTTATTTACAAACCATTATGAAGGGTTTATGAGTATATACCTCCCTAAGGAAAACATTTTTATGATTATGGATTACATCCATAAACTGTTCAATTTATGTTAAGTGTTTTACAAGTTTGGATTTATGTATTGCGATTCATAAACTAATCTAGTGTATGACATTGTTTAGAAATGGTGCCTAGTGGAAGAAATGGAAACTGTATCAATGCACGCTATCCATGTAGGGATTTCCATCCTTGTCATGATAATTACAGTGGAGCTGGTGATGCAACTAGTGCTGATCAACTAATCAGCATACTGGGACTACTCACTCAGGTTATGAATAATAACCTTAACTGTATGAAGCACCCTGATCCCTAGCGTGGAGGATCAATGTTAGATCTCTTAATAAGAAAACAACCACCAACATTAAATGGGAGTACAAATCGCTTAGTAGCTGACCAATGGATAAATTCTTTAGAGAAAATATTCCATGCCATGTGGAGTAGTGAAAGGTAAAAAGTTATCACGATAGTTTACAGCCTTACTTGAGATGTTGATCAATGGTGGTAATTGATTCAAAACACGAAGGAAGATGATGAAGTATCAAATATGGAATGGTGGGAGTTCAAATATTTGTTTTTAGAAAAATACTTTCCTCGTGACCATCGAGCACATATAGAAAGGCAATTTCTAAGTCAGAGACCAAATGAGGATGAGAATGTCTCAAAGTATGAGGATAACTTTACAAGGTTAGCAAGGTATGCTGTAGATTATATAAGTAACCCAAGAAGTAAGATTATTAATTTCTTTTATGGGTTAAAACCATTCCTCCATAGATCATTGGCCTCACAATCCTTCTCTTCATATGAAGATATTTTCTCGTGTGCTATCAAGACAGAAAAAGAATTCTCTAAGTCTTATGACTTTAAATCAAAGAAACAGAAGAAGAGATCTACTGAACACTCTATGAAAGGAAATAAGGAAACAAGGAAGAAGGAAAGAATTGAATTTCAACCTTGTGATAATTGCGAAAGGAAGCACACTGGTGCATGTCAAAATGGAAAAGGATTTTCCTAGAAGTGTGGACAGAAAGGCCATCTAGCTGTTGATTGTAAAGGAAAAAAGATGCTACCAATGTTCAATGCTACAATTGTAGGGAGATGGGAAATTATGAAAATGAATGTCCTAAGCGTCCGGAGAACATACCTTAGAAAAGGCCAAGGGATCAAGGCCAAGATTATGCGATCACTACTGCTGAGGATAAAGCCCAAAAAAATGTGGTGGCAGGTAATTTAATGGTTTCCTCATGATTAGAAAATGATTTATTTGATTCTGTATCATCGCATTGTTTCATATCTTCCCAGTTTTCAGAAATTTTCAATTTGATTTAACAATAGAGTTGTCAGTTAAAACACTTAAGGGAAGTATCATTGATACAAGTTTATGTGGATCTGTTCCCATTAGAGCTTATAAATATTCCTTATCTGTTAATCGCATCATTATACCCATGAATAAATTTGATATTATCCTCAGTATGCATTGTCTTTCAGACCATGATGGGAAAATTTATTGTAAGAAGAAGGAAGTTACAATTTTTGATGATGATGACAAAGAATAACTTATCTTTAGAGCAGAATCTTCACCACATGATTCTTATCTAAATCCACCCCCAGTAGCTCAATTATATTCAATTATCAGGGAGGAAGAGAATGAAATAACTGAGGGTGAGGAAAGGAATGGTCAAATAGAGGATGTACCTATTGTGATAGAATATGATGATTTGTTTTTAGAATATTTACCTGGACATCCTCCAGAATGACAAAATTGAGTTTTCCATTGATTTAATTTTTGGTTCAAGGCCTATATCAAAGACCCCTTGTAGAAAGGCCAATGGGGAATTATTTGAACTAAAGAAACAACTAGAGTAATTGAGGAATAAGTGATTTATTCGGCCTATTTTTTCTCCATGGGGAGACCCTATCCTTTTTGTTAATAACAAAGATGGATCTATGATGTTATGTATCAACTATAGGGAAATCAATGCTATAATAGTAAAGAACAAGTATCCCCTACCTCGCATTGATTATTTATTTTATCAACTCTATGAAGATAAATACTTTTCAAAGATTGAACTTTGATTTTTATACCATCAGTTGTGTGTGAAGAAGGAATACATTCCAAAGACAACATTTCGAACAAGGTACATGCATTATGAGTTTACAGTAATACCTTTTGGATTGACTAATTCACCCTCTATATTCATGGATCTAATGAATAGAGTTTTCAAGGAATATCTTGATGATTTTTTGGTGGTATTTATTGATGATATATTGGTATACTAAAAAATCTATGAGGATCATGAAAATCACTTGGGCATTATCTTGAAGACTCTTTGAAGACATGAATTATGTGGGAAGTTTAGAAAGTGTGAATTCTGGCTTCAGGAGATTTCTTTTCGTGTCTATATTGTCTCTGAGGATGGAATCACTGTTGATCCTTCTAAGACAAGAGTAATCCATGAATGGCCAGCACCGACGAATATAACTAAGGTACTCGATTTTATTGTCTTAGCATGTTATTATCAGCGTTTCATCCATAACTTTGCCCGATTGGCTAACCCATTAACGAAGATCACACGTAAAGGGGTTACATTTGTTTGGAAAAAAGAGTGAGAAGAATGTTTTGAAGAACTGAAGAGACTATTACTCAATTATTCTATTTTGACTCTACCATCGAGAAATGATTGGTTTGTTATTTATAGTGATGCATCAAATAAAGGACATGGTTGTGTCCTTATGGTGAATGATAGAGTTATTTCCTATGCATCACGAAAGCTGAAAATTCATGAGCAAAACAATCCTACTCATGATCTAGAGTTAGCTTCTATAATCTTTGCTTTGAAGATTTGGAGACACCATCTCTATGGTGAAAAATGTGACATTTATACTGATCATAAGAGTTTGAAGTATATTTTCTCACAGAAAGAACTCAACATGAGGAAAATTAGATGGATTGAACTACTCAAGGATTATGATTTTACGATACACTACCACCCGGGGAAGGAAAATAAGGTGGAAGATTCTTTGAGAAGAAACGATCATGGAGTTTTGAACAAGATGAGAGTTGAAAAGGATCCTATATACATGGATCTAGAAAAGATGGATATGGGAATCGCCATGGAAGGTGAAACCTCAATACCTTTTCAAATGGTTGCAAAACCATATTTACTAGAAAGGATAAAGTGTTCTCAGACTGGTGATGAAGAGCTTCAAAAGAAGATTAAAGCTGTGAATTATGGGAGATTGAGCGACTTTGTGTATAAAGATGGAATTTTGAAATTTGGGAAGAGACTTTGTGTTCCCAATATACTTGATCTAAAAAGATAGTTTTTGGATGATGATCATAGATCCAATTTCTTTATACACCATGGGTGCACCAAAATGTCTTGATATTTGAAGGAACATTTTTGGTGGGCCAACATGAAGAGGGAGATTGCTGATTTTTTGTCAAGATGTACAGTTTTTCAACAAGTGAAAGTAGGAAGGCAACGGCCTAGAGAATTCATGCAACCTATTCCCATACATGAGTGTAAATGGGATAATATTACTGTGGACTTTATCATGGGACTACCAAAGACTCATATAAAGAATGATGCAATATGGGTCATTGTTGATCGTCTTACCAAGTAAGCACATTTTCTTGCCATAAGAGAAGATCTACCACTTGAACGTCAATAAAGACTATATATTAATGATGTTGTGAGACTTCATGGAGTACCCCTATCGATTGTTTCTGATTGTGATCCCCATTTTACTTCAAGATTCTGGAAGAGTCTTCAGAAGGCCTTGGATACTGAACTTAATTTGAGCACTGCATACAACCCTCAAACAGATGGGCAATCAGAACAGACTATTAAAACCTTAGAATACATGTTGAGATAATAGTCACTTGACTTTCAGGGTATGTGGGATCAATATTTTCCGCTGGTGGAATTTTCCTATAACAATAGCTTCCATTCAAGTATTCATATTAGACCATATAAAGTGTTATACAGAAAGAGATGTCGCACACCAAACTGTTGGGATGACGTTGGTGAAAGAATACTTGTAGGCCCATAACTTATTGATGAAATGATAGAAAAGGTTAAGGTAATCCAAAACAACATCAAAGCAGATCAATGTAGACAGAAGAGCTATGCCGATAACTGAATGATGGATTTGGAATTTTAGGTAGGAGATCATTTTTTCTTGAAGGTATCTTCATGGAAGGGAGTTATACGATTCGGTAAGAAAGCTAAATTGAGTCTGAGGTACATAGGACCTTTCGAAATTCTAGAAAGAATTGGGGTTGTAGCTTACTGTTTGGAAATACCACCAAGTCTCTCCCAAGTTCATGATGCATTCCACGTATCACTGTTGAGAAAATACATACCTGACCCAACACATGTACTCACTTATGAGGAATATGAATTGGAACCCGATCTGTCATATTGCGAGGATCCCATCAGAATTATTTATACAAGAGAAAAAGTGCTGAGAAAAAGGAAGACTTGTCAGGTAAAAGTTCTATGGAGAAACCATAAGATGGAAGAGGCAATGTGGGAACCCGAGGAACTTATGATGAAGAACCACCTGAGTCTTTTTATGAAATAATATTCTAGAAATTTTAAGGACGAAATTATTTTAGGGGAGAATGTAACACCCCATGCTTTCATGGTATTCTTCTATTTTAATAATACAATTGTGTGTGTTGTACGTAACTTCAAGTTTTAACACACACCACAACCAATAAAACTAATCATTATAAATAGTAATACACACTTTTTGAAAATTTATAAATTTTATCTTTCAAAATGGACTTCATTTTTTGATTTGGAGTATCCAAATTATCTTAGGGTGAATTTTTGGTATTTTTCTGAAAACTTTCTATTTTTGATGAAATGTGAAAATTGATAAATTTTAATTAAAAACAACTTTTTTAATAAAAATATTTAATAGTGATAAATTATGAATTTTTGTAATTTTAAAGTATATTTAGAATATATTTTTACCACTTAATACATTGTTGGTCATTGGATGTAATTTTACATTTAAACCGGACATAAACAAGTGTCAATATTTTGATATTTATTATTTCATAAAAACACGCTTTTTGTTTTGACAATGGAAATTAATTTTAAATTAATTTCTTCCACATCTGTGTTTTGAATTTAGAAAAATGGATTCCATATTTAGAATCAGGAGGTCCAAATTGTGTAAATAGGTAACTTTTATTTTTCGACATTTTGAATAATTACTTCGCTAAATATTTTATTTACCATGGTTAAAGGGTAAATCCGGTAAATAAGGGTAATAAATAATATTTTAATAATAATAAATTACCATAAAATGTGTCCTAACCCTATTTTTTGATACATGTCCGACCATGGACATATTTGGGTCGATTTTGGAACCCCATGGATCCACTTGTAAGTGATAATGACAGTTTATATTAATTATGTTAAAGTAAATACAAAAATGACATAAGCATATATCTTCTAGAAAAACAATTTATACATAGAGTTATATATGTTATATTTTCAACTATAAATATTCATTATAAATATAAAACTATTTCCTACATAATGTTATTTTATTTATAATTTTTAGACATTTAATAATTAAATTTATTTTTGACACAATAATGATGCAGTATTTTTCCTTATTAGTAAACGAATAAATTAATTGGTATTATAAATATTAAAATAAATATAATTTGAATGTTTTGATAAAATCCACGAATTTTATTGATTAATATGACAGTTTAAGATTTGTTTAATGATTTTTTTTTGAATTAATAAATTTTTTAAGACTTTAACAAAAATCAATTATTAAATTCTGTCAAAATTGACATAAAAGAGTTTTGAAAACAAATATTATATTATTAATTGATATTCTATTCCTAAAAATCTAAGGTTCATCCAAATGACTTATATAATGATATTTGTATCATTAATGGATCCCTTGGGGGTCTCTTGGAAGTATATAGTAAGTTTATTAAACATATAATATAAAAATACAATGTGACAAGGTAAATGTCAAACTATTTAACTAAGTGTTAAATATAAATGATATGGTTAATATAGTGACCCAAACCTATCTAAAATATATTGGATGAAATAATTTCGACAAATCCCCACCTTAGACTTTGAATAATTCACTTTTTATCCATTAGAAACGAAATAAGAATTTATTATAAATTAATACTTTAAGTTTTTTCTAAAGAGCCCCTCCTCCCCCTTATAAAAGGGCACCACTTCTATCCAATTATTCCTACCTTCAAAGCCTTTTGGTTCAGACAAAAACTGACCAAATACCCTCTCAACTATCCTAAATTCATATTATAGGCCTTCCTTTAGTCATAAAACGATACTATGGATCCATTTTGATCAAATCAAAAGGAAGAACCCGAAGAAGAGGTAATGTTTTCACCACCCTCTTTCAAGATCCTTTCTTCTTAAACTTCTTCTTTATTTGTTATTTCCATTATAAAATAATAACTCCATTATCTTCTATATACTGTGATGTTAGTAAAAATATGTTACAACCATATTTAGTATTCTATCCACCCTTTTAAGGACATGTCACCATCCGTGCGTACGTATGACCTACAGTCTCCGCGTCGTGGTGTAATTGTTATTCAATACATTATTGTTTGGATGGGTATAATAATGATGTGAAATTCATGGAAATAATAAATATAACATGATAGTTATTCTGTATATATGATATAACATCAAATTATATATTATTTTAATATCTAAATAATTATATTGTCGCTCGTGCTTACGTACGGATTACCGTCTCCACGAACATGATGAGATTCATTTCCCATCATATCCATTCAAGAATAAATTTTATTTGATGATTAAAAATAATGTGTAGAGACATGATATCAATCTGGATATGAATAATATATATCCCATCCATAAAAAATATAGCTCACAAAAAAAATATAAAGAAAAACGAATTCGTTAACACCCGAAACGATGATAATACTAAGATATTATTAACAAATCAATGTTAAAAGATCATATATGATATCATATTAATGTATATGATTCTCGTATAATTTAGTAACAATTATTCCACCATTATAAAGGAGTTTAACCTACCCTTAACCAAGTAAAAGTACAAGTTATGGGTTAATTTCACAATCTCTTTATTATTCGAGGTTGTTTTTACAAAAGTATCTACTGGGACCTCTTTATCATCCACATCCTTGTTTATTAAAAATGTATTTCAAAACATTATTAAAATTTTACATACTATGGTTTAATGTCATTTATACCCTTGTTTGACTTTTTATAATATTTTTATAATGTAATCTTTCTATCATTTTCAAAACAAGGTCCTTTTTAACCTTTTCGACAAAATTAATGTAAGAATGTATTTTTTTGACTTATACGGAAGGTGCAGCTATTTTCAGCCGTTATAAATTTTTTGAATCATACCTTACAAGATTATAAGAATATTTTTAAATTAAACATTTTATTTTTATAATTATGTGACTCTTAAATGATTTCAAAATAGAAAGAGATATTTCTCTAAAAAGGGTTTTGATTTCATCTATGTCAACATCCTTTGATGGATTTTAAGTTTATTTGGAGTTGATTTATTATGATACAAAACATCCATATTTTATTGAAGGTTTTGTGATATGTTTGACTGTGTATGTGCTATTTTTATACCATTCATGATTTATGCTTAAAGTATTGACATTTCGTATGCTAGTTTTAATATGAATGTTTATGATATGTTTAAACCTTTTCATATGAGAAATGTATTTGACTTAGTATGTGACGGGTGGAGCCCGCTATAGGTCCTCGATGCATCGGTAGGTCTCATGGGATAACTATATGTGGAATTGGCCGAGGCCCTTTACCAATATGATTTATGGTTTTGGCCGAGGCCTTAATAATTTTTAGACGTCTTGGCCGAGGCCTTGACAAAATGTTTCAGAATGTATTGCATTATACTTTACCTCATTATGGAAATAATATTGATGGTTCATGTGGCCATTCTACTAGTAGATTTCCCATGATTATGTTTTATTATGGGATTATTTACTCATCTCATATTCTTTCCATAAAAGTATTCCTGTTTATTATTAGTAAAGGCATGTGGTTTCAATTATTTACCATGCTTAATATTATTTTCCTCTGGATTACTTATCTTACTGAGCGATTGAGCTCACCCATTTCTTATGTTTCATTTTCCCAGGATATGAATAAGTTTGTTTTGAGTGATCAGCAGGCATAATTTAGTAGTCTTGTATGTTTTTAATGAAATATATTTGTGTTGTATTTCTTTTCAAGTTTAAAAGTTTAACTTATATGTGAATCTTGTTTCCAATAATACTAAATTGATCGGTCTTTTGAGACATTATTTCCTTATGATCATTCCAATGTTAAGTAATAATGCACCGACTCTTGGTAACTAGGGTTGGGGTGTTACACGTTTTATGATATGTTTGACTGTGGATGTGTAATTTTTATGTTATTCATGGTTTATGGTTAAAGTATTAACATTTCATAGGCTAGTTTTAACACGAATGTTTATGTTATGTTTCATCCTTTTCATACGAGGAATGAATTGGAATTATTAAGTGACGGGTGGATCCCACTATAGCTCCTTGATGCATCAGTTGGTATCATGAGACAAACTAGTGTCTTGGAACAAGGCCTTGAAAAAAATCTTATTTTTAGTCATGGCATGAGACCTTGACTATGTGGTTAAGATGTGTGACATTATGCATTCCATCATTATGAAATTGGCAATTGACATTACATGTGATTATTCGACTATTTGAATATCTATGTGAATAAGTAAATGACATTATTTGATTTATCCTTTACATATTATGATGATGATTATGTTTAAAAGGCTTGTGTTTCAGTCTTATAAATTGCCTTAAATGTTTATGTTTATTTATAAAAGTTTCCACTATATTATTATCCTTACTGAGCACCTGATTTTACCTATTTCTATGTATTATTTTACCAGGATGTGAAGAACTATATTATGAATGACCTTCTGGGATATTCTATGGGATATGAATTTGTTAAAAGAAGACAATTTTGTTGTATTTTTTCATTTTATAATGTAATGTAAAACATATCTATGAATCTAGTACTTCCAAGGCTACTAAACTGATCGGTCTTTCGGGACGTGATTCCTTGTATCATGCCAATGTTCTATGATAATGCACTGACTATGGGTAACTTGGGTTGGGGAAATACATGGTAACTCACATTTCATCATGGGTTGTGGTGATCAAGAACCGAACCATTAACTACATCTTGAGCCCTAACAGTCCTAATCTCTATCTGCTAGAAACCCCAAATATCAAGAACCAATTTTGATACCAATTTGTCTCGAACCAACCCCGATTGACCATGAACCGATCACCTGAGCCGACCCACGATATGGCCTGAAGGGCATTCCCAATCCGCATGGGTTGAAAACTAGTGTTGGTAATGAAAAAAATATACATGGGAATAATTTCTTCCAAAAGTCCATGGTCAAATAATATAGGTATATATATATAATCAGGAATTAAATCTCAAATAAATATATAAAAGGATTCAGTTACAATAACTAATAGAATAGAATACTAAATACAAGACTGAAACATAAAAAAAACAACTACACTGCTACCAATGTGATCTTCATGTGTCCTCTAGGTCACCACCATCCACAAGAGAAAACTTATCCAAAAGCATGAAACAAATAGAAAACTTGAACAATATTTTGATCATGCTAGATAGTTTGGGTCTACCAACACTGAATGTTATGAGTATGATGTGAGCCTCACCTCCCAATAAATAATCACCATAGAATCCTTGCAATCCATTTTCATACACAATCCATAAATACTAGTTTCAAAATATAGATATTAGAATAGGGGTTTCCCTTGTTGGTAAGTAAGGCTAAACTTCCTTTTTAAACCAACATACACACACCACTTTTCCATTTTCAAAAATATTTGTTTACCATTTTAGAAACCAAAACCCCAAAAACATTTATACAATCAATACAATAAAAAAATTAAAAGGGGAACCAAAAATTAAACTAGTAGATAATCAGAAAACATGGTGTAGTATTCACAAAAAAACAGATATATAAAAACTAACCATGGGAATTCCAAAAAAATCCCTAGAGAAATCCCTAGATGTACTCGGTTAGGAACCACCTTCCAACTTATGGTGAACCCCTTATGTAAATAACCAACTGACTACTGTAAAAATCCACACCAGTGGAATAACCCAAGTGGATTAACAATAAATCTTGGGGGTACCAACCCATTTAATTGGTGCTTATAATAAATTGTCACTCAATCCCCTAAAAAATACCCACGAATGTCACAACCCGTCATCGGGGCCCATGTTGTGACTTCCCCAAGCCCGCCTTCCATAGGCCAGGGGCTGGAGACTATCCCCAAAGGCGTAAATTCTGATAAACAGGGAAGGCATTTCCTTTTTATAAGTAAAAAAACAACAGAGTACGCAAGTGAAGTAAGAACTAAGTAAAACTGAGTACAAAATTAAGCGCTAAAAAGTAAATGGGCTAGTATACAAACCCAACTGAAGGTAAAGTACAACTGAAAGGGAGAGTACAATAGCAGTAAAGTAAATCGGCAAAGACTGAGTCATCCTCCGGATATCCCACCTGAAGGGTGGGTACAGACGGCCTCCTTAGCTCCTCGGGTCCGGTCATCCGCTCAGTGTATGTCCCGTCTAGTGGTCCACCTCCGGGTACCGTGCAGCTCTACAAGCCTCCACCTCGATCAGTGTTGTCCGTCTTCTGCATCCAACACAACGTAGTGTGGGTATAGCCCGTGCAGGGGTGAGTATATGATACTCAGTAGAGACCCCGAGACCCCCGATGGTCTCCCAGAATCCACGAAGGATAAAACACAAAGGAGAAATACAAAAACGAAGTATCAACCAACTATACTTAGGTATATGCCCATACATATACCTAAGTCATTAATCTCAGTTCGGATCCAACTTCTGAGCCCAAGCACAACCCATTCCACACAGGAAAGAAGTCAACCACATCAAGGATAATGATTGAAAGACAAGATTCAGCTCACACAAGTATACTACTCACGAAGTGGGGTCGAGATGATTAGATATAGCCTCTGATACATCTCATCTTCTGAACCCATGTAGGATCCAAGTACAAAAGTCATCACTATCGAACCCATATAGGATCCAAGTACATTCGTCATCCCTGCCGAACCCAAGGAGGATCCAAGTACAGTCTTCCTCACTGTCGAACCCACGTAGGGTCCATGAATAGTCCTCTTCATCGTCGAACCCACGGAGGTTCCCAACACGGTAGTCGTTGCAGTCACAGCCAGCTCTAGGGTTTCCACACACAACGTAGTCGATTCCAGGAGGGTCCGCTCCTCTATTAAAGGGTTTGATACATCAAATATCACAAAGTCCAAAGCTTATGTATCCTAAAGTTCCGTCTCATCAAAAGGAAGTCAACACGACAGATGGCACATCAATCGGACGCCCAAACTGAGAGATATTTGATTTTTTTGTTTTAGGGGCCCGGTTGGAAATATGCTCGTTCCAAACCCAAACATTTACCGAAGCTGTCAAAAACTCAATTAGAGTATCACAAATGAAATGTCTCGTCAAAAGGGGTCCCAGTGCTGCAGACGGCGTGTCGATCAGACGCGCGATCTTTATGTTATTCATGTTTAAGTGAATAATGGGCCAAACCCGATAAGCCCAGTGGGATGGAAGGTCGGGTCACCCAGTTTTGGCGGGTCCATCCCGGTAGGGGTGTTGGGTCGGCCCGAAGGTTCACGCAGACCAGCATGATGGACGCGGCCTTGCCCTAAGAGAGTGTTTCCCGACCCAAAGTGGAACGACCCGGCCCAGCGGGGCGCGGCACGACCCGGCTCGGTCGGGCGCGTGTCCCAGATGGTTCTGCCCGAAGGCTGAGCGGTACGAGGTGGGGTTGCATCCCCCGGCTGCCCGAACAGGTGGAGACATGTGACACCAACATCCCAAACTGGAAGGGTAGGCCGGCCGGCCTTCTGGCGCAAGCGACCCGAATGGCAGGCCGCGAGTTTCTTCAGTGTGGAGCCCTCCTGGCACCGCGGTTCGACACCACCCGGCCGGCCGACGGGCCGGCCAATCTTCCAGCGCTGTTCCGTCCTGGCCCCGCAGCTCCCCTACGCCCGACGGGCCAACAGGCCGGCCAGTTCTTCCATGGAAGCGGCCCTTGCCCCGCCGGCCTCTTCTGAGTTCCGCCTCCGATCGCCAATTCCATCAATAAACAGGATCAGACAGAGGGTCGTCGGGCCATGTTTGTTCGGCCCACACCCTCCGCGTTAAGAGATTGCAATATTTTGGACAAACAAGACTATACAACAATGAACCGAGGCACAATTTTAATCCATTAAAATTGAACTTAACCCCTACCTCGATTGTTGATGTCGCACGTCGGCCGTCGCGGAAGACATCGTTTTGGGGAAAGAATTATTAGGTTATGTCAGAGTGCATCCGAGGAGGAAGCGGCGTTTCCTCACATGTCACAGAGAAGAGAATGGCTGGTGCGTCATCGTTCTTCGTGGAACCGACGTTCTTCATGGATGAGACATCATTCTTCGTCGAGAGATGAGTTCTCTTCTTCTTCACAAGAGTTCTCTCCCAATATTCCTTATCACAATGAAATGACTCCCCAAAATATTATAATAGGCTTCTCCTATTATTTTATTATCACATGAAATTTAAAATTCAAATTTAAACCACTTCATTAATTAATTGATGTGGTTGAATTCATTAAATTAATGTGTTTCCAAGAGTTAAAGAGTGAGAGAGGATGAGGTGAGAGGTCACATATTTAAGAGGAGTTAACAAATTAAAGAAGGGGGGTTAAGGAGTTTAGGGGGAGGTGAAAGGTTGGGGCTAATGTGGGCTCCACCTTTAAATTATCCACACATCAGAGGTTGGGTGGGTGTGGACCCCACCAACAACTTCACATGGGAGGAATTAGCCTCCTTAGATATAAAATAAATTTTTTCCAACAATTTTATTTACTTCTTAATTGAACCCCAATAATTAACTTCTTCTCCCGTGCAAACACAACTACGGTAATGGTCACCTTAATCAATTACCAGCATTGTGAGTTCATTGGTTCCCTCAGTTTTCAATTCTGGGCACCGGTTAAAAATATAGAAATACCCACCCATTAATTTACTGAATGTACCCTAGATAAACTTAGGAAATTTATTTCGGGCACACCAGGCTCGGAATCAAGTGCCATCAGAAGACACAAACTCGTAAAAATTCCAAAGAATTTAAGAAAAAAATTTCCTTGAAATTTACAGGTCTTTACATTACCCCCACCTCAGGGCTTTATGTCCTTGTATATCTACAACATAGACTAGGGGAAAAAATGAGGGTACTGAGCATGCATCTGAGCCTCCTGCTCCCATGTTCTCTCATGGAGGTTCCCGTGCTGCCAACGAATGCGCAGTAGAGGAATCGACCATCCATGTAGGACCCGCTCCTGTCGATCCTCAATCTCCACTGGGACCTCCGTGAATGTAGACTCATCATTGATGTCCATCTCCTCATGATCGATGATATGCGTCGGGTCCTGCACGTATCTCCTCAGTTGAGATACGTGGAAAATGTCATGCACCCGCTGCAACTGAGGTGGAAGGGCCAGGTAGTAAACCACCTTGTCTACCCTACTGAGGACCAAGAATGGTCCGATGAAGTGTGGAGATAACTTATCACCCCAGCCAAATATCTGTAATAAATGTTGAGGTGAGAATCGTAAGAAAACGTGGTCACAATCCTCAAACTACAGTGGCCTCTGTCTCTTATCAGCATAGGAATTCTGTCTGCTCGGTGCTGTCCTCATCCACTCTTGGATGATCTGCACCTTCTCCGTCATAGCCTGAACTATCTTCGGTCCTACAAGTGGTGACTCTTTAGGGTCAGTCCATCATAGAGGTCTGCAAGGTCGGCCATACAGTGCCTCATATGGTGTCATCCCGATGGTGAAGTGGTAGCTGTTGTTGTTCACAAACACAACCAAGGGTAGGTGATCCTCCCAACAATGACCAATGTCAAGGACACATGCACAGAGCATGTCCTCAAGAGTCTGAATGGTTCTCTCAGTCTGGCCATCCATCTACGGATGAAATGCAGTGCTCAGGCATAGCTGCGTCCCAAATGCCACTTGAAACCCCTTCCAAAATCGGGAAGTAAAGCTAGTGTCTCGATCAGAGATGATAGTTGATGGAACACCATGAAGTCGTACGATCTCTTGGACATAGAGGTGTCCCAAGCTCTCAACTATGCCTTACTCTCTAATCAGAAGGAAGTGGGCCGACTCGGTGAGTTGGTAGACGATCACCCATATTGAGTCGTGTCCGATGGAAGTACGTGGAAGCCCCTTCACGAAATCCATGGATATCCCGTCCCACTTCCACTACAGAACCTCTAATGGTTTTACCAAGCCTGCTGGTACCTAGTGCCCCGCCTTCACATGCTGGAAAGTAAGGCATCGTGAAACGAACTATGCTAAAATCTTATTTATACCTGGCCACCAGTGATGTCATCTGAGGTCTTGGTACTTCTTCTCCACTCCTGGATGTACCATGAGAGAGTAAGTGTGAAACTCCCTCAGCACTTCCTCCTGCAGTGCCACTGGTACCATGGTATGTCCCCTGAAGAGGCTAACGTGCTCTCCTCCTTTAGAAAATCCATCAGGTGCCTGCCCTGTGGAAAAAAAAGCACGTCGCGTCTCATAGTCAATGTCCCCATGTTGTGCCTCTCTGACCCACTGAAGTAGTTGAGGAGTGACTATGAGGGACTGTAGAAAGTTTTCCCCATCTCTATCCACAAAGGATATCTGTAAAGCGGCAAACTGCTCCCTCGCCTCTCCAAGTAACTGAATGCCTGATCTCCTCGTGAGAGCATCAACGAAAACGTTCCCCTTCCCAGGATTATAGACTATCTCAAAGTCATAGTCCTATAAGAACTCGATCCATCTCCGCAGTCTCAGGTTCAGGTCCTTCTGTGATAAAATGTACTTGAGACTCTGGTGGTCAGAGTAGACTGTAAAGCACTCACCCATCAGCTAGAGCCGCCACATCTTTAGGGCAAAGACCACTACTGCTCACTCTAGGTAATGGGTAGCGTAGTTCTACTCGTGCTGCCTCAAATGTCATGAACTATAGGAGATCACTGCCTGCTCTTGCATCAGGACACACCTGAGCCCAGTCCATGATGTGTCGCAGTAAAACACGTACCCAACGCCCTCCTCCAGTAGCCTCAAGATGGGTGCACTATTCAATCTCTGCCTCAGCTCTTGGAAGCACTTCTGGCATCTATCTGACCACATGAAGGGTTTTCCCTTCTTCATCAATGTTGAAAGTGGGGATGCAACTTTGGATAAGTCTGGCACAAATCCCCAGTAGTACCCAACGAGACCTAGGAAACTCTGCACCTTCGTCACGCGCTTGGGTGGCTCCCAAGAAAGTACTACCTCGATTTTCATAGGATCCACCTCAACTCCCGCCTCCAAGATGAAGTGCCCCAAGAAGTGTACCTCCCGAATCCAGAACTGACACTTCGAGAGCTTAAGATAAAGATGGTGCTCTCAGAGTGTGTCCAGTACAACTCGCAAGTGGTAGGATTGCTCCTCTTCAGTAGTCAAGTAAGTCAGAATGTCGTCGATGAAGACTAGGAAAAAACGATCGAGGTAAGGCTGGAAGATCCTGTTCATGAGACTCATGAACACTGATGGTGCATTGGTTACGCCAAAGGGCATAACCAAGAACTCGTAGTGGCAATACTGACACCTGAAGGTCATCTTCTACATATCCTCGTCTCGAACTCTGAGCTGATGATAGCCTGACCTGAGGTCTATCTTCAAGAACCATCATGCTCCCTTGAGCTGATCAAAGAGGTCATCAATCCTTGGGAGTGGATACTTGTTCTTCACAGTCACCTGATTCAGGCGATCGTAGTCGACGTATAGTCGTAATATTTAATCCTAATTCTTGGAGAATATTATCAAAGAATCCCAGGGTGAAACACTGGTTTGGATGAATCCCTTTCCTTGTAAATCCTACAACTGTATCTGCAGCTCATAAAGCTCAGTGGGAGCCATCCAATATGTTGGAATAGATATTGGTTTTGTCCTAGGGTACATGTCAATGTAGAAATCTACCTCTCTACGAGGATGTAGTCTTGGAACGTCGTTAGGAAAAACGTCCGCATACTGATCCACCATAACAAGAAAACTCGGATTCCACACATCAACCGCTCTTAGGATAAGACTAGCTAACTAATGTTTGATCAGCTGCCCTCTCCTCTGTGTAATTCCATCCCACACTGCAAAGGCTCCCTTATTTATGGTGAAGGTGAACCTGGTCCCATCCGTGTGAACACACCGCACATTGCGCCTAATACAGTCGATATGGGCATGGACTGTAGATAACCAGTCCATACCCAAGATGACGTCGTAAGGCCTCGACGCTGCTACAAGAAGATCCCAGCCGAAGCACTAACCTCCTAGTGTAAGCTCACACTACCAGCACCAGTGCGTAATCGTCGAGTCAACTCCCATAGGAGTCTCTAGCCGTAAATATCGAGCCAACAGCTCTGTCGGAATCTCCGAGCTCTGAACAAGGGAAGAAAAAATAAAATAATGACTCGAACCTATGTCTATAAGAACTATAGCAAGGGTGGAGTAGACACAGATAGTACCTCGAGACATCTCAGGTGCGCTATGGTCGTAGGCCTCGACTGCTTGGAGCTGAACCTGCCCCTGTCTGCCAGCTCCCTTTGGTCGGGGTGGTCCTCCTGGTGGTGGTGGTGATAGAGGCTCGAAGCATCATCCACCACCTGCTGCTTGGCCATCTCCTCTGCCTCTTCCGCCTGCTCCCTGCAGACCGCCATGGTTGAACCTCTGCCTCTGCCTTGTAGGTCCCTATACTGTCTGCTGCTCCTATGCATAGCGGGTCGAGCAGTCACGAGCCATGTGGCCCTACCCGCCGCATGCATAGCACTGCCTACCCCTTTTATGGATGGATTTGCTATGTGTGTCCCACACATCCGAACCAGGATCCTGGGGTCACCCACCTGATGTCCTGGTCTTCTTGGACCTCTGTGTCATCTATCTACTGCCATCTGGAAAAGACACTACTATGTGTTGTCCTATGGTGGGTCTCTCTGCTGGCGTCGGCTCAGCAAGAAATCTCTCTACAAGATGGGCTCGCTCCAGTACTCCTGCCTACATCGGAATGCTAAGGGAGATCATCGAAGCCCAGATCTCATGCCTTAGTACCTACTCGAAGGTGCGGGCCCGGAAGAATGGGTCACGTACCATGCTCGTGGTGTAACATGAGAGGTCGATAAATCTCACCGAGTACAAGGCTACTGTCATGCTGCCCTGCTGCAGCTGTAGTAACTCTTGGATGCCCACCGCATGGAGGGTGGATGGAACAAACTCCAAGCGGAAGAGACTCTTGAAGTCCGTCCAAAGTAGAAATTCTTCATCACGCACCTAGAGCATCATGCTCCACCACATATCTGCTGCTGCATGCATGAGACTTGCGGAAAGGATCACCATAAGGTCCGCTGGTGTCCCTACCAATCTGAAGAGTCCGACGATAGCCTCCAGGAAATCCTTGGAAGCCTGAGGTTCCATCACTCCATGGAACCTGGGCAGCCTCTGTCGCTGAAACCCATGCAACGCACTCAGGCAGTGTGCACTCTCCGCTGCTGGGGCTGGTGGAATCAGTGGCTCAGCAGGTAGTGGTACCGCTGGTGCCTCCACTGTAATGGGGCCCTGCACCGAGGCCTCGTCGGTTGGTGGGCTGCCATCCCATACGTAACTAGGAACCCTAGTTGGCTTCCTTAGTGGGGGAATCCTGATAAGAAATAGGTGTTCCACGGTTAGTACATTATTACTGGTGAGCTGACACAAAGTAATCACAAATAAAACTTTTGGAACACACATGCAATCAATGTTTTCATTCACTGAGTCATAAATCAGATGTCAGGGTCCTGGTGTATGGATACTTCGGCCACCGCACCAACAAAGGACTCCCAGGGCTAATAACCACACTCAACACTCTAAACACTGTTTCTTCACAGAGAAGAAATTATCAGAGTCCTGAGTTCTGCTGTTGAACCGACTCCTCCGATACCAATTTGTCACGACCCGTCCTCAGGGCCCGTGTCGTGACTACCCCAAGCCCGCCTTGCATAGGCCAGAGGCTGGAGACTAGCACCAAATGCATAAATCCAGATAAACAGGGAATTCCTTGCCTTTATATAAGTAAACAAACACAATAGAGTACGCAAGTGAAGTAAGCACTAAGTAAAACTGTGTACAAAATTAAGTGCTGAAATGTAAATGAGCCAGTATACAAACCCAACTGAAGGTACAACACAACTGAAAAAGAGAGTACAACAGCAGTAACGTAAAGTGGAAACCACTGATTCGTCCTCATGATACCACACCTGAAGGGTGGGTACAAACGGTCTCCTCATCTCCCCGGGTCCGGTCGTCCGCTCCGTGTATGTCCTGTCTAGTGGTCTACCTCCGGGTACCATCCAGCTCCACAAGCCTCCAACTCGATCAGTGATGTCTGTTGTCTGCATCCAACACAACGTAGTGCGGGCATAGCCCATTCAAGGCTGAGTATATGATACTTAGTAGGGACCCCAAGACCCCAGAAGGTCTCCCAGAATTCACATAGGATAAACCACCATGAAAAAATACAAACACGAACTATCAACCAACTCTACATAGGTATATTCCCATACATATACCTAAGTCATCAATCTTAGTTCGGCTCCAACTTTCGAGCCCAAGCACAACCCAGTCCACACACAAAAGAAGTCAACCACATCAATGATAATGATTGAAAGACAAGACTTAGCTCATACAAGTATACTACTCATGAAGTGGGGTCGAGATGATTAGATATAGCCTCCGAATCATCTCCTCTGTCGAACCCACGTCAGCTTCAAGTACAGAAGTCATCGCTGCCGAACCCACGTAAGATCCAAGTACAATAACCATTCATGTTGAACCCACGTAGGATCCAAGTATAGTCTTCATCACTCCAGAACCCACAGAGGATCCAATTACAGTCGTCCTCTCTGCCGAACCCACATAGAATCCATGTACAGTCATCTTCGTTGTCGAACCCATGGAGGATACTTGTACGGTAGTCATCGCAGCCGCAGCCAGCTCTAGGGTTTCTGCACACATCGTACTTAATTCTAGGAGGGTCCTCTCCTCGATTAAAGGGGTCGAAACATAAATTGTCACTATGTCCAGATTTGATGTATCCCTAAGTTCCGTCTCATCAAAAGGAACTGAACTCGATAGACGGCGTGTCAATCAGATTCACGGTTTGAGAGATATTGGCCTTTTTGTTCCAGGGGCCCGGTTTGAAATATGCTCATTCCAAACCCGGTCATTTACCAAAGTTGTCGAAAACTCACATAGAGTATTCTAAAAGTGTCGTCTCGTCAAAAGGGGTCCAAGTGCCACAGACAGCGTGTTGATCAGAAGCGCGGTATTTAAGTTATTTATGTTTAAATGAATAACGGGCCCGACCCAATAATCCCAGTGGGCTGGCAGGTCACATCACCCAGTTTTGGCGGGTCCGTCCTGGTAGGGGTGTTGGACCGGCTCGAAGGTTCGCACGGTCCGACCTAAGGGACACAGCCCGGCACAAAGCGAGCGCGGCCCGTCCCAAAGAGCCGTGGCCTGGCGCGGCACGGCGTGACCCGACCCAGCGTGGCGTGGCCTAGCCCGGCCGGGCGCTCATCCCGGCAAGCTCGGCCCAAAGGCCGAGCAGTCCGAGGTGGGGGCACGGCCCCCAGCTACCGAAACCGGCGGCGCCAAGCGGCCTCGCCCTCCCAAACTGGCCGTCCTTCTGGCGCAAGCGGCCTTCATGGAAGGCCACATGTTTATTCAGCGTGGAACCCTCTTGGCATTGCGGTTCGGCTCCGCCCGGCTGGCTGACTGGCCGACCAATCTTCCAGCGCAGTGCTCTCCTAGCGCTGCGACTCCCCTTCGTTCGGCCGACCGAATGGCCTGCAGAATCTTCGGCCGAAGGGGCCCGCATAGCGGGCCGCGGTTCCCGCTGCACAGCCGGCACAATTGCGCTAGGTCCCTCTGTCGCGGACTATGCTGGCCGAGGCTCTGCATCCCCGGCACGATGCGACTGCGACGTAATTCCTCCACTGCGGCTCACTTGGCAACGACTTTTCTTAGCATGTGAGACGGCGGCCCTTGCACCGCCGACCTCTTTTGAGTTCTGCCATCGATCGCGAATTCCATCGATAAACAGGATCAAATAGAGGGTCTCCAAGCCATGTTTGTTCGGCATGTACCATCCACGTTAAGCGATAGCAATAGGTCAGAAAAACAAGATTATAGAACAACGAACCGAGGCACAATTTTTATCCTTTAAAATTGAACTTAACCCCAACCTAGATAGTTGATGTCGCACATCGGGCGTCTTGGAAGACAACGTCACGAGGAATGAATTTGTAGGCGATTTTGGAGTGAGTCCGAGGAAGAACCATTGTTTCCACACTTTTCATAGATAAGATAATGGTTGGCGCATCGTCGTTCTTCGTGGAACCGGAATTCTTCGTGGATGAGATGTCATTCTTCGTCGAGAGAGGAGTTCTATTCTTCTTTACAAGAGTTCTCTCCCAATCTTCCTTAGCACAATGAAAACCCTCCCCAAAATAAAATAATAGGATTCTCCAATTATTTTATTATCACATGTAATTTAGAATTCAAATTCAATCCACTTCATTAATTAATTGATGTGGTTGAATTCATTTAATTAATGTGTTGGAAAGAGTTAAAGAGGGATAGAGGAGGAGGTGAGAGGTCTCATATTTAAGAGGAGTTAACAAATTAAAGAAGGGGGGTTAATGAGTTTAGGGGGAGGTGAAAGGGTGGGGCTCATGTGGGCCCCACCTTTCTATTATCCACACATGGGATGATAGGTGGGTGCGGGCCCCACCAACAACTACCCATGGGAGGGATTATCCTCCTTAGATATAAAATAAAATTGTTCCAAAAATTTTATTTACTTCTTAATTAAACCCTAATAATTAACTTCTATTCCCGTGCAAACTCAACTACGGTAAAGGTCCCCTTAAGAAATTACCAACATTGTGAGTTCATCGGTGCACTCAGATTTCAATTCCGAGCACCGGTTCAAAAGATAAAAATACCCGCTCGTTCATCTACTGAACGTACCCGAGCTAAACTTCAGAAATTGATTCTGGGAACACCAGGCCTCAGAATCGAGTTCCTTCAGAAGCCACAGACTCATTAAATTTCCAAATAATTTATGAAAAAATTATCCTTGAAATTTACGGGTCTTTACAAGGCACCCATGGTAGTAATAATATATTATGTACATTATAGTCCCTCGCACATGTGACTCACCTTACCTGTAACCCCTATATTTTCCTACCCTAAACATAGACACCCTATATGATAACCCATTAAGTTATATCCCTCTTATAGTGGTTCCATATATATATATATACATATATACATCTATTCATTTATGGTGACAATCAAGATGTCACTTTTATTTAAATATTTAAGTCACTTCATTGAATATACGAGTGTTCCAAACCGAGACACTATATTTGAATAACCCAACGTATCTACTAAAATTATTTTCAAAACATTTATAAAACAAAAGAAATAACACTTCTATAATTATGATGTCAAACGAGCCTTTTAGTTCACAAACATTTACCATGATAGTTTTCAATCCAAATAGCCAAAAAAATTTGGATTACATTTAATGTCTTTAAATTAAAACCATTTGAAGAAAAACATTACCATTTGAAAATAAAACATGGGGAAATTTTATGAAAAGGGGAGAAAAAAATGTAATCTTTTAATGGAAAATAATTTTTAAAATTCCATATTCACTTGAATGCACATCCATCTGGGAACCTAGTTCACCCCTGGATGTGAAATCATCCAATGACATGCTCTATATTACTTGAAATACCAAAAATCATTTTTAATTTCAAACTAACATTTTATTTTTAAAAAAATACCATCATTTCCACAAATTTTATAAAATTTCCAATGGGAATTTTAAAAACCAATAGAACATTCCAAAACAACATACAAAACACATCAAAAATTACTATGTTCCACATAATGGACCAAAATATAATGCAACGATTTTAAATAAATATTTTCTTACAACCTAAACATCCCAAATCACATAATGTTACCAAAAAATCACAGTTTTAACTTTATTACACTCATTTCATGTAAATTCACATAGACATAACCAATAAATCTCTTAAAAACTATTTTTAATATGTTTTAAAAAATTCAAAACACCTCAAAAAACTAACTATGTGAATTTGGAACTCATGTATCATGTTTAAAAATTTATTGATAGCATACAAGCATAAAATTTAACTTTTTAAAAAACATTGAATTTTATCACAATGAATGGGATAACAAAAGAACAAAATATTCAATTAATTTCTTTTACGGATGGTTTTAACAAGTTCTAAAAATTTATAAACACCATAAAAAACTAATTAAGGGTATAATAAAGCTTAGAATCAAGTTTAAAAATTAATTGAACACATTGATGTTCCAATTGTGTGTTATGAAAAGGGAATGTATGGAAAAACCTATCTCACCATTGTGAAAATACAACGAAACTCTTGGAGAAGGAATCATTGGGCCACTTATATGATTCCAATACCCTAGACATCACAATAATGAACCAACTATAAACCCTAACCATTTGCGGTTGGTTAGTGGATAAACAATATGATAAACTCAAGAAATTAGGGGAGAAATGGGAGGATACTCACATAAGTAAGGAGAACCTACAACCAGAGGGAATGTTAGAGGGAGGAGCGGCCGCAAGAGGGAGTGTCGTAGCTCACCTGATCAACTCGGTCATGGGCTAGCTGGTTTAATTGGGGTGGGGTGGGGGTGAATCATGTATAGGGGGGAGAGGGTTCATGCATGAGGAATATTTGGGAGAGGATGGGTGCATGAGAGAAGTAGATAAATTAGGTAAAATTTGGGGGAAATGAAAAAAGGGGGAAAACAAAATTAAAACAAAATAATAATAAACATAATAATATTAATATTAATAACTATATAATTTTAATATAATTACTATTATTATCAGACATTAATTTAACTTAATTTAATTTTATTCATCTCATTTAATTTTATTTTTCATTAACAATCTTTTATTTTTAAACATATGGCATACCTCATGGTCTAGATGCACAGTATACCAGACTGTCACCAATAGGGTGCAACCTACTAGATTAAACAGTCATACACATAGGTTGACCACATAGTTATTGAAAACATGAATAAAATATTTTGGACACCTATTCTGGTTCCCAGAACATGGCCGCACAGTTTTTAAACATTTTCCTAAAGCATACACTGTCCAGAAACTCACTCAAAAATTGTAAAATTTGAAAATTATACCCATGTCTTAACCTGTACATCCACTGGAAATATCCAAGACCAATAAAATAATAAAATAAGATGTTTATAGGGTTAGGGTGTGACTAGTTGAGTCATTCATGACTTTAGTGTAACCCGGTATATGAAAACATGCCTTATTGTACATCTAGTTTGACGCTCTTAGGGGATATGAGTTACATAATACACATTTTATTTATCATCCATTGTAATGTATTTGGATTTATAATGATCATGGATGAACTATGATAAACTAAGGCATCAATTATTTGAAACAAGGTGTCTTGATTTAGACAACCAATAAATAATTCTTCACAACTACGTGTTTTACCACATTGATTAATTTTTATCACAATATACTTTTTGGTATTATTTAATGGATGGAACCAAGAGGAACCATTTTAAAACTGAATGTGATGTAAAATTTAGGGATTATGAGAAACAAAATTGGATAATGACTACAGAGAAATATATTGGGATTAAAATTAATTGATTATTACTATATATAATAGATGACATGAACTATAATGATATTATTAACAGACAAAATAAGATGAATAATAAATTTCATGAACATAGAAAACAAAATAATATACTTCCCACACGTCACGTTGTTGGTAAGAAAAACCTAAAATGTATAAAAAATATGGGTAAAATGTTTTCTTTGTTGAAAATAATGTCATTTAGTGATGAATGGTTGAGCAGTTTAATGTCTTTTGTGTGGGGAAAATGGGAATTATCCATGTCAATGAAGTAATCCAAGAGTTAACATCTATAATAAGTAAGTACATATTAATTTTAAATAATTTAATTTGATGTATTGAAGTATTCAGGAATTGGGATTCAAGGATTATGTTATAGAATTATTTTTACCAATAGTATTTACATTGTAAGAATCGTGAAACATATAAAGATTATGTTAATTTTAAAAGAATATACGTCTCAATGGTTTATTAACATAATATTTATGGAAACTTAATTGTTTTATTATTTTAATAATATGTTCAAAGTTATAGAAACACCTTATGATGTGTTATGTTTTTGGATTTTATCAAGATAAAATATATTTTGGGATATTTCATGGAAATAAAACCCTTTTATTTTTTATATGTTTTAGTGAAATATTTAAGAATAATATACCCCATAAAACAATATGTACACAGTATAGACACTATTAATATATATTGATGCCATTTGGTTTTAATAATTCCCCCTATCTTAATGTATTTTATGAATAGATTCTTTAGAGATTACCTTGATCAGTTTTGTTTATCTTTAGAAATGATATTCTTATCTATTAAATGGGAAATAAAGATCATATAAATATCATGATAATTGTACTTAATATCATATGTATGGATATTTTTTTTCTGAAAAATTTACAAATTTTGAATTAAAAATGGTTTCATTTTTGGGTCATATAATGTCAAGAGAGGGTATATTAGTTGATCCATCAAAGACGAAGGGTATTGAACATTTTCCCAAAAAAAATAGTGTTTGAGATTCATATTTTCATTGATTGAGGTGGATATTATTGATGTTTTTTGGATAATTTACCTTGATTGTCGAATTAAATCACCATGTTAACACGGAAGGGAGTGAAGTTCCTATTAATATATGAATGTGACAAAAAAATCATGGAATTGAAGAGAAGAGTAATAAACACACATTTTATTATAATACCATTTAATGGAGAAGGGTTTATTATATATAGTGATTAAAACTAGAAGGGATCAATATGTGTTCTTAATTATAATGAAATTGTAGTAGCTTTTGTCTCTTAAAAATTAAATGTTCATTAGAAAATTTCCCAACTCATGATTGGGTGTTTGCTGCTGTAAATGATTCCTTAAAGATATTGAAAAATAAGCTTTATAGTCGTAATAGTTATGTATATACTGATAAAAAACATTGAATTATTTATTCACATAAAAGGAGTTAAACAGGGTATATAGAAGATGGTTGTAGCTTATTAAATATTATGACTGTTGAATACATTACCACCATGAGAATACAAACACGGTTGATGATACTTTGAGTCGAAAGGATTATACACACATATATATGATGAGGATGTAAAAAAATAGAATATTTATATATTTTAAAAGGATGGATATGGGAATCATATATAAAGGGGAAGAATATTACCTTTCTCAAATGAGTGTTCAATCATCTATCCATGCGAAGATTAAATATGCATCGAAGGATGATGTGGAGCTATAGAAGAAGGTGATAAATGTATTGAAGTTCAACTTTGATTTTTTTGGAATTTTAATGTTTAGGAACCATGTATGTGTTTCATCCATAAAAAATTTGATGCTGGATTTATTAGAAGAAACTCATAGTTCTTCATTTTTATTAATCCCGGAAGTACTTTTATGTGTGGAGATTTGAAAGATTATTTTTGATCAGTTGACGTGAATAGAGATATCACAGATTTTTTATCTCAATGTTTGGTATTAAAGAATTTTAATGATTATTGGAAACAATATAAGGTTATTTTACAACCATTACCCATAATGAAATGGAATTTAAAAAACAATATAATGGATTTTGTTTTCGAAATCCCCAAATCACTTAAGGGCACAATGCTATCTCGGTTGTAGTAAATAACCTTAAAAATTCATCACACCTTATCACTATCAATGAATATTTTTTCTAGGAAAATAA
Organism: Viscum album; assembly: GCA_963277665.1. Taxonomy (NCBI): domain Eukaryota; kingdom Viridiplantae; phylum Streptophyta; class Magnoliopsida; order Santalales; family Viscaceae; genus Viscum; species Viscum album. The sequence goes on from OY728133.1 coordinate 100,272,375, forward strand.
TTAAAGGATATAAATTACTGAAGTGGTATGGTTTCATGGGTTACTACATAATATTATGCCTAATCGAGAGCTGATCTTTACGTGAAGGCTACAAAAGAGTCTTTAGAAGGATCTAGATATGGAGATGAGTATAATCACTATAAATCACCCTTAAATAAATGTTCAGTCTAAGAGAAAAATCAAAACCCTATAGGATATGTTGAGATCATGTTATATTAATTTCAAATGAGGACGAGATCAAAACCTTCATCTATTATAGTTTTCATACAATAATTTATATCACTCGATCATTTAGGTGGATCCTTATGCAGCCATATTTTGAAAGAAGTGTATAAATATAATTTCAAGATTTGGAGTCAGATAAATAAATCTACTCATTCTAGAAATAGTAGACTACATTTTAGATATGTTTAGGAAAATATTGTAACACATAAGGATGATATAAACTTCATAGAGAATTTATGAGGACAATGGAAAATGTGATCGAAAATTTGATGTTTTTGACAAGGTGTTTCTAGGAATTTATCCATGTAAGACCGTAATTATAATTTGAAATAAGTGAAAACTAATCCTTTGGTATATAATACCTTTTTAAGGGCTTGATAATATCTAGACCATATATTATCACTTTAGGTTTCCACTAAACCTCTCTCTGGTTGAAGACGTGTTTAATGTATATATATAGAGGTTGTACATACCTAATAGATCACATATAATGATATAATTTATCACAATACTAAATAATGATATTTATTATGAGTTATAGTCATTGAAAAATATAGATCACATAGATAAAGTGCTATGAAACAATACTACTCACCTAATCAATGTTACATGGCGAAACCACCAATTTGAAGAGGCTACACGGGAACCGGAGGAAATGAGGAGGAGAACGTATCCCATTTATCTGTATCAGAGTAATGAATTTTTATAGAGAAATCAATTTTAAGTTCATTAGAATGCATAACCTCCTATTTTTATTAAATATATAGATATTTCCATAATTTTATTTCTTCGATTGTTTTATTTACATGCAACACCATGTTTTAAAAAACTACAATATCCTATTTATATTATTATTTAAAAAATGACCGTTATAACTTGGAAATTAAACTTGGTAGTGTGAATATGAATAAAAAACTATAAATATTTTTTATAATTATTTTATATAAAGAAAAATTAATGATAAAAAGTATTTAATTTTTTCTAAAATTGTCATCTATTTTGTTAATATTATTTTCCCATAACATGTTTATATTTATTTTTCTGATCAATAATAAAAATAATCTTTTCCAATTTAGGAAAAATTATTCTGAGAAAATAAACTAAATTTTTGAAATAGACATGTAAAAATAATATGAGAATGAATTTTTGTGAATTTTCTAAAAAGATTAATTTTTTCAATGAATAGTAAAAAATACCAATTTTTATTAAAATATTTCATAAAATTTAATGAATTTAGAGATTATATTTTATTTTAATATGGTTTTAAATATATATTTTTTCAAATATAAATTTATTAATTAAATTAATTATATTTTAATCCTTTTTACATTGAATATTATTGTTGAATCATTAAATAAATTTTAATATTTTCCCTTTTAAAAATCACTATTTTGATGCATATATGTGTTTTATTTTAAATTATAAATTTAAACATATATGAATTGAATTTTTAAAAATATATTAAATATTATTAATTAAAATATATAATTTAATATATTAATTTCAACTTAATTTTCATTTAGAATTATTTGTAAAAACAGTAAAAATTAGTTACCATGGTTAAGGTTAAATGAGTAATTGTGGGGTTAAACTAACATGATATAGGGTAAAATGGCTTATTGTTTTTCTAAATATAATTTATGGACATATTGTGAAATTATAGCCTCTAAGGCATTATAATTCCTTATCTTGGAACCATTTTTTAGGTGAAAATTTTTCTCCCACTTTATTCTTTTTAAAACATCCATTTGTGCATACTCCCATATTAAAAAGGCCACCTTTTCCCATATAATCGACAAAATTAAAGACCATTTTTTCACGAAATAACCAAATAATTTTCTTACATCGCTTCAAAAGACCTAGTGGACTTATTTTTATTTGGAATTAATGCTAAAATTTCTTTTGGTGAAAACCTAAGGAAGTTATTATAAGAAGAGGCATCCTTCTCAAACAAGTGTTTCTGTTTTATTTATTCTTTCACATAGTTGAAATATTATTAATAATTAATGATATAGTAAATGAAATATCTCAAATATACAAATATGTTTTTATGTTAATCAAATAACATATATTCATGCCACCTCGATTAAATGGAAAAATAAACCATCGATCAGGTGTACGACAAACTACCATCTCGTGAACCGATGCAATTCATTTTCCATCACAACTTATCACAACTAAATATAATGACGAAATTTAAATATTTGTAAGATATTTATAATTTATTTATACTTCTTAAATTATAATTTCACATAATACTTCTCACTCAATATTCTATGGGGCCGAGATAATGTCTCTTGTGTGTATGGAGGACTACCGCCTCGTGGAGCGATGTGATTCGTTCATAACAAACAATTTAGATAGAAAGTAATGGGAATAGTTTTAATGAAAAGTTGTTATAAATATGAAATATAATTTATTCTTTGTGATTATATATTATTTACATTTCTTTCATTTTATTAGTTGATAAAATGGGAATAACTTTCATGCATACGTACGACCTTCCTTCTCCATGAACAGTGTAATTCATTTCTATCTATACATTTTATGGATTACTCTAAATACATATATTATTAATATATATTTTATTTTTATCATGGATAAATTTTTGGGATGGTTGATACATGATAAAAATATATTTAATGAAAATACCAAACCAAAACACCCACAAAAAATAAAGTAGTTATTTCCCAAAACATGATTTTAAGATAAAATTTTTAATAAATGTGTAATAATAAGTCATAATAAATCATATATGGTTGGATAAAAATGACCATGGTTATTAAATATGGATTTATAGTAAACTTATATTTATGATATAAGAGTTTATGACATGTTTGATGGATGTTGATACATAGGGTAAGATATTTTCAGGCCACTTATTTCTATGGGACACATGCCTTTTACACAACTTATTTATTTTTTGTAGTGTATACAATTCCCATGAATTTATTTTATGATAATTATCATTATAGTTATGGTATGTACAAATCCATATAATTTTTTTGATATCATGGGGCCTATGATTCAAATGATACCAATGATGTAATAGTTTAAAATTTGAAACTAATTATTTAATGGGATTATTTATGATATGCCTCCGATGAAGAGATCATATAATCCACCACTATAGAAAATAATTAAATTTATTCTAATATGGTTATTTCGGGGAAAAATATTTTTCCCCTTTAATTTCCTCCTCTTAAAGGATTAAAGAGAAGAAAATAACATTTTTAGGAAAAAGTCCCTCATATATCTCTTCGTTTGAAATCCCTTTTTCTTCCACATCCTTATTTTTGAAAAAAATAGAAAATGTTTATAATTTTCTAGGATTATTGTTTAAAGATATTTTTACCCATGCTTTAATTTTTAAATAATTGGTTTTAAGAAATCATCATGTTGTTTTAGAAATAAGGCCCCTTTCAGTTTTTACTGATATGTGAAAGGATTCTTCATTTAAATGTGAATAACATGAACATAAATTTATATAGTTATAATTGATCAATTATTTAATGATTACTTTATATGTTTCTGAGTTCATTTTCATAGAAAATAATTTTTAAAATTTTTAATGAACTTTTCAAACAATAAAGGAAATTTTTCTTAAAAACTGATCCATGTGATCTTTCGAAATCATTTTCTTTATAAGATGAAATAATTTGATGTGACCTATACTTTAATTTGGATATGATCTAATTTAACCATCCTTATTCTTTATCTGTATGTGTTATGATTATTTTGAAGATATTTTTATGAAACCCATTCTTTTTCCATGGGTTATTGTATTATTATTTGATGAGATAAATATGATACCCATTTCCTTTTTATGGGTTGTGATACGTTGGAATTATTATGAGACACTTTTCTTTTCATCTATTAAGATATGATGAATGTTTGATGATATTACAAAATAATTATATATGGTTCTCATTATGTGATTGTGGTTACATTATATATAATGATGGTTGTTACGTTATAACCATGGATGGGGGTTTCACTATAATTAAGGATGGGTGGGACTTATATCTACCTCCAATGCATTTAATAGAGCTAAAAATACACTGAGTTAGAAATGGGAAACTAATAAAATGGATTAATCCAAAATGGAAAACATTATGATGGGATTGATCCATTATGGGAAACATGTATATGAGATATACCCACAATAGTAAACAAACTAATGGGATTGATCCACACTGGGAAGCTAGTGATAATGCATCATCCACTATTTTTGATGGTCTTGGTAGGTAACAATGAAAAAATAAATTATTTATTTGCCTATTTTTGTGTCACAATTTTTTGAAATGAGTTTATGGTTCACAAATTTTGATGATTCCACACTTTTATGAATCATTCATTTTTTATTGATAATTATTAATGCCATGAATCTTGTTAATGATATATGGAAGGTCAGCTGTGGACATTGTATGATAATTTTATGACCTTATACCCATATTTTAATCGTATTATTTCATAATAATATAGAATTATATATTCCATTTTCACCCTTACTATGCATTGATGCTCTCCATTATTTATATTTTGCCTTTCCCAAGTTATAGACAAAGGTTTTATGTAGGGTATGTTTATGAATAGTTCAAAATGGGATATTAATAATGAGGGATGATGAAGTTATTTTATTAAATACGAATATTTTGTACCTAGTCTCTAAATACACTAAACCATTACATTCCTTAAGAATCTATTAATGAAATGTTTTGAATATTTATCTAAGATGATGTGATTTATATGTGTGAAAGGCCAGGGTCATTATTTATAAAGAATTCTATAATTATATTGAGAGCTTACTAAAATATTATCATCACCCATAAACAATTCTCATGTTACAAAGAATTTCATAATTAGGGTTATGGGCACCTTTTGTAAATTTTTCTAGTGAGTTATTAATCATTCAGGGAGAGAATTTCGTGACATTGTCCCCTATATCATTTCAAATTTTCATTCTATATACATTCCCAACAACCACTACTCCTCACTTGATTCCCAAACCACCTTTTCATAATCCATTATAAAATTATACTATTTCATTACAATCCACAACCTTTTGTTATATTTCATCTCTAACTAAAAAATATATAGGTACCCAAACCAATACCTCTATGGTAGGTTCAGGTACAAGTAGGAGATGATGTATCACAGGTTCATGTAATTCATGTATAATGAAAATCTCTTAATAAATAGATAATGATGCCAAATGTTTTTTAATAGACCACTATTCCCATCTGCAAATCATTGATAGTTTATTTTTTATAACACCATGAAATTTAATGATTTTTTAAACAAAAATTAATTTCATTGTTAGCTTGCATTACAAGAATAAATGAGTTTAAAAAAACCATAAAATACATTTAAAATATTCTTATTTTAAAATAAAATTATCAACAATAAAATGGATTATAGGGTACTAATAGTACTATAAAAATTATGAAAAAATTATGGTTATATATGTGTAAAATTCATTCATTATTAATATATTGATTATATTTGATATTATATATATATATATATATTAAAATGACTATCTAATAAAGGGAAAATATATGATATTATATATATATATATATATGAAAATGACTGTTATATAATTATAACAAACATAAATTCACTATTCAGTAGGTTAAAGAGCATTCGTGAAATGGAAAATTATAGGTTAATGATTTTTTCTCAATTTTATTATAGTGGGACACATTCCTTATACAAAACATTTTTCCTTTGATTAGTTTATATATTTCCCATGAATTTATTTTGTAATTATTATCATAAATATTATGGGATATAAATATACATATAAGGTTCTTTCTTTCATGGGGCATGTGATTTGAAATTTAACAAAGTGTTATGGGGATTTATGTTTCAATATGATTATTTATCGAGACTTTTTATGATTAAGTTATAAAGATAAAATATTATGATGTCATAATAAATAAAATCATTAAATTTATTCCCCTATATTAATTTCATAAATAGAAATGTTCTCATTTCACTTTACACACCTTTTATACTGAATATATATAGAAATTTGTCTATAAGGAAAGTCTATGTCATTTGTCTCTTTTTTCGGAAAACATTTTTCTTATATATCCATAATTTATATTAATTATTTAATCAAGGGTTTTAATATTGTACTGTTATTTTTAAAATTCATTTTTACAGATGTTTTTCATTGTAAAATACATTTAAATGAATAATTTTTTTTCCGAACGAGGTACTTTGTTACTCTTCCAACAAAAGTATAGAAGAAATACTTTTTTACATCAAATAAGCAAAAAAATTCCATATATGAAGGATGATAATTTTTTTGAATTATTATTTATCAGTTACTATAGTTATTTTCAATGAAAATATTTCCTATAATAGTTTGATTATTTTTTTAATTTTAATGAAGTGATTTCAAATTGAATGGGTTTTTTACCCAATAATATTATAATGAAATTTTGATTGATCAGTGAAAAAACCTTCAATGTTTCTTACAATTTTTAGAAGAATATGACCAATGGATTCAATAATTATTCTTTCATTAGATGTTTTATTTTTATTACAACATGATGTTTATGAAACCCTCTTCTTTTCCATGGTTCTTGATATGATGAAATAATTAAATGTATATAAATACCATTTCTTTTCAATGGGTTATTCTATAATAATTTTTTTGTTAAACCAATTTCTTTTCATAGGTTAGGATATGAAAAACTATTTATGAATTTTTTGTAGAATGATGTATGATTTTCATTATTTGATGGGTGGGAAAAATATCTCTCCCAATGCATTATGAAATTATTGATATCTGATGCCATAAAAAAGGATTGAATGCGGAGTGGACCTTGTTCTGTAAGGGACTTGTTTCCACTATGATAGTCTTGTGAGTAAACCTTGACCACTATAATGGTTTTGGGAGTGAAACCATTTGACTATGACAATATTGGAAATTATCCTTAACTACTATGAAAGTGATATTATAAACTTAAATGTATCCTAAAATTATGTATCTTATGCCTATATTATGATCTCATGGATCATGAAAATTGATTCTTTTAGGACTCGCATATTATAAAATGCCATGATTTATTCCATGAATTAATATTATGATATTTGATATGAATGGTGTAGTTTTGAAATGTTAAGATCATGTTATTATACAATCATGCTCATGCTATTATTATGTGATCACTGATATTTATATTATTTACCCTGACTGAGCATGTATGATCATCATCCTATTATGCTTCCATTCCTAGGTTATAAATAAAATTATTACATATTATATGACTAAGAAGGTTTAATTTAATGAAGAAATAAGTGGGTGATTATATAGAACTATTTTGGACTAGTTGTATATGTTTTTAATTTACAATATATACTAGAAAAATTTGATTATAGCCTGGATAATCTTGTAATGTAATTAGTATTCATATATTTAGATGTAATATCAATGTATGTAAATTTTTGGTCTTTATAGTTTCTCTCGTGAAGGAATAACTGATGAGACCCATAAGTTACCAGTATATTCTTCAATATCAAAACAAATCATTGACCAACCCATCTAGAATTAAAATACAAGTTATAAGTGTTATCTATGTACATCATATTCATAATTGCGGTATATAAAATCCAAACATTTAACTCGTTGATCAAAGATTTATTTAGACTGTTCTACTAGAATTTCACTCCCTTCTTGGTCAAATCAATGATGGGATTTTACAATAAAGATAAATATGAAATGAAACACCTATAATACCAAACTAGACATTGGATAATCTTAATTTTAGACACTTTATTTGGAACATCCTAAGAAACAGCTACTTAAATTCCATTGGGATTATATATATTTCAAAATCAGATTTTACATGACCATGAAAATTAACCTCTAGAATCTAACAGTAAAATGTTGAGAACTTGGCATAAATAAAACATGATTGATTTATAATAAATATAATCACTAGTTGATCTAAATTTTACTTCCTATTAAATGAATATACCATGATGTTATGCATGAACATAATGAAAAATGATTCTGGGTAGGGGTGAAAAATATAGTCTATGATATCCAATAACATCTTGTGAATTTGTATGATCGAAGGAAATAACAATATAATAATATAAATAAACATTACACAAACCAAGGAACCAAATTAATTACATCATCTATCTTCACCAATAACTGATGATAGCATGAAGAAATATAATTTTTGGAAAAAAATACGATTCCATCAAAAGTTCCATTAGAGTGTCTATATAAGGTGCTAAATACATTTTCATCACCATAAACTAGTTAAAATTATAGTATTCTAGATATCAATTTGTGATCAAACTTCCTTTAAAAAAAATATGATCACCCTAAGTAGAGGTTCATAGATGAATAAATACCTTTTCATCACGACCCTTGGGTAGTAATTTAATCTTTATGAAGTTAGTTAGGGATATAAAATAAGATGGCATTGTTATGAGTTTTGTACCCAACACATGATATATGGAGAACTCGATCTCCCATGTAGGAGGAAAACCCAAATATTTATCATGAAATATCTAATGCGTATGATTCAATTCAAGATAGAACATATATAAACCAATTATATGATACAATAAAAGGATTATATCATTGATCTATACTAAAACAGATCAAAACTAATTGATTTAAAATCCATTCCTAATAATACCAACATCTAATTATTCTATTGTTGTACTATCTTTCCCAATAAGGAATATGAATTATAGAAACATTTAGTAGGCTTCAATGAAATAATATAAAATTTTCAAGAAATCAATTTTGAAATTGATATAATGAAAATATTAAAGATGAAGAAATTACATAAGTATGGGTACCCTCAAATCACTATAGGTCACCCCGGTTATCTTTGAATATTATCCATCCTCTTTCTAAGAGTCACATCAAGAGTAAAAAACCATCATATAATTCTATATCCAACACTCATTTCGACTCCATGAGATTATATATTAAAAAATTACACTATATTGTATCACATATAGAAACAAATAATATTGAAATGATGAAAATTGTACAACCCATGGTAAAAGGACCCTTTACCCAGTCTTCTAGAACATTGTATTGAATAAAAACTCTTAATAAATTCTATATAACTAACCACACAATCCTTTACTAGCCTAAGGAGCTAACACCTGGGTATCCTATTCCTACATCCCTACAGATCCTTGACTAGAACCTCACACAGATCAACTAGATGATGAATGAATATACATATTTCTAGGCCCTCTCAACCAATCTCACGAAACCAAGGTCATATAAAAACTAATTTTTGAGCCATGCAGAGGATTCCTAAAAAACACATGTTCCATAACATTTTACATGTAAGGAATTTCCTTGGTGGGTTTGGACACACATGGTGATAATTTCCCTGACCACCCTTATTTGATAACACAGATGGAGAGATACTCTTAAATGGGTATATAAGAAATCTATACCTTGACATAAATACCTCTCATCACATTGTAAAACACAATCAACCCTTATCTTCCTATAAATATACAAGGCACCACTTGGAAATGTCACCGCATAGAACATTGAATATTAGAGGTTTCCAACTACACTATCTTCCACCAAACTCTTTGTTTTGGAAAGATACATACTAAAATAATGTAAAAATGGTGTACAGTTTTATATCCTCAAATAACACCTTAGGTTAAGATAAATTACAGTCTTAGACATAAAATCCTTCTAAGACATATTCTAGAAAATAGAGGAGAAAACCACAATAACTATGTGAAATAAGAATTAGAATTTATAAGTCACATTTCTATATGATTTATTTCTATGAAATCCATAACCTGATCCATATTAATATATTTATGAAACCATTGATGGGCATGAGGTCCTTCAAGCCACCCATGATAGGAAATCATATATTATGTTTTGACATGTCACTCCACACCACCTCCTAGCTTTTCTATTAAGCATAAAGGCCTCCAACATCACATACATTTTATCGTGTTCCTCGATCATCACATAGATAACCTTTATGATCTCAATAAAATCATAAAATTATTTAGGACCTCCAAAAACCTTAAATATCAAGAATATTCTAAATCTATAATACCTTGGAAAATTCTATTATAGAATCTCCACTTTGATGTACACATCTACAACCCATTGACATTATTTAAATCAACCTATATTAAAATGATTATATGGTTTAAACCACTAGATAATTTAATATACCATGCTTGAATCATATTTCTTTATCATCTTTAGTTTTTCTAAGAGCATCCTTGTCCTCATGCATGATCTCAACCTTATCCTTGCATAGAAACATAAGATTTCATTGGGTTATGATTTTAAAAAATTCAAAAACACAAAAATGGAAACTCCTTTTATGACATAATTCATAACATGTTTTTGAGAATGAATATACATTCATAGACACGACCACCCAAGAAAACATTCCCAATGGTTCCTCCAAAAGAGATACATAAACACTATGACCCTGCATCTACCCAAACATATTATTACAATACTTTATCATGGATGTTTTTTATAAAAACATAATTTGTAACAATTTAAATACATATACTAAATTAATTATATTACACAAATTATTTATTTAAAAAATCAATAAATAATATATGAATATAATTAATTTAAACCATTACCAACAACAAGTATGTGTATTCAGGTCACATAATCCTATATTGTTTCTTTAGTGATCTCATACACTAACAAAATTAGGTAAGAGGAAACAAAAAACCAAAAAAATAAAAATAACACTTAAATAAAAAATAAAACGATAATATCATAACTAATAAAACACATAACACCCCAAATTTGAATGTGGTAAGAAGGAATTTCATTTTTTATACTTTTTTATTTATGATTTTTTTCTATAATTTTAATATTTATAATATTTAGAGTATTATTTATTGTTGGATGTTTGAGAATGAAAATTTGGGTAACAATATATGTCAACTGATTGTATGGAAACTCCGTATTGGAACATGGGGTGTTCAAATTGGTTTAGAATATTTTTTTGGGAACTACCCATTGTTTGGGCTGGTATGTTGTTTATTTTCAGCTACTACAAGTGATTTTAAATGCAGAATATAGGTTGAAGTTTTTTAGGTGATATTTTTTTTGATTTTTTTCATTGATGATTTTAGGATTTATTTAGTGATTTTTTAAATGTTTTCATATATTTATTTAAATATGATAAACTATAATGTTTAAGAGTGACTTTTTATATGTAAGGGTCTTGGTGTTATTGAAATCGATTGAGAATACCCTATTTAAAAACCACTATAATGTTTGGGTAACACATATATAAATTGAATCTCTCCTTAAAAAATTATGTGAGACCTGTATATGTATAGGTAATTATTTTGGATAACAAAATACGTTCGAAAAAACATTATATTCATAAAAGTAAACTCTTGATGTGTAAGAGTGATTTTTTATAATATAAATGCAACTCTATGATAAGTTGGGAAAAAGTGGATATTTCATATGCAAGGGTAACTCCATATCTGAACTACATTCCTATAAGAAAATATTTAATATATAATTGTAACAATAATGGTAGAAAATAGTAATCCATACATGACCCATTAATATATTAGAGTAAAAAATATTAGTGTTATCTTTTCCCCTTGATACAAAAGGGTAAAATTTTGAAATATAATGGGTATATAACATGTAAGGTCTCTTTTACATGATAAGTGTGGGTTATAGTAAGTGACCATGTGTAATAAAAGTGTAAATATTATAATACAGAAGGGTAACTATTCAAAATGCGAGGGTAATTTAGAGCATTTGTACGTCTAACCAAGGTATTTTCTATGATACATGATGGTTATTTATTTGGATGCACAAATGTAAAACCAAGGAATGTATGGGTCCTTAAGTGAAATACATATGTTTCATAGAGTTTAGTAATAGTCAAATTAGTTAAAAATTTATATATTATTTTCTAAAAGTATTAATAAAATGGTTAAATTAAGTGTAAAAGGAGATTTTGGGTTTTTTATATCTTGAATACCTGAATATCATCAAGAATTATTCCCTTTTGTTAATCTACATTATAGAGATAGAAAATAATAAATTCATAATATAATTAATTTCTATTTATTTTTTTTGATAACTAGAGGTAAATATATTAGTTTTTTTGATAAGTTTTCTTTTTTCCCCTTTGTATTCGCTACAGATTTGTTGTCCATTGAGATAGGGGTGATACAAATTCAACATGATTATGGTGGAGTCGAGCCAATAGTATAGGTACTTTTTCTCTCTTGGATATAAGTAATATAAATTTGTTGAATATATAATATTTTCATTTACATAATTAAGTTAAACATATGAAACTATTAATTTATTTATTTCTACTAATTTGTGTTAAAATTAAAGGATGTGTTGAAATAGAAGTTGTGGATTTGTCTAATAGAAGTATGGGTGGATATTTAGTGTGGTGTATGACCTTTTTATCGTGTTTTAGACCATAAACTTCACCCAATGATAAATTATTTAAATATTACCAAGGTGTTAATTATTATAATAATATTTATTATTATTTAAATTATTTATAATTAATTTTTAACTGTTTCATAGGAATGATTGATGGGGTTAGGGATTTATGTTGATGGATGATTGTCAGTTGGGGATTGGGTGTAATTTGAAGGGATTATTGAGCTTTATAAAAAGAGAATAACACTAAAATATGTAGTTAATCACTAATAATATCTCCACAGTTTATGAAATTTTTTAAATAACATGTGATGTAGGACGTTGTCTCTTTTTAGAAAAAGACATTGAGTAAAAAATAAATTGCTTCATTTGAATTCACATGAGTAGAGTAGAAGTGTCTTAGTATATAAATGAACCATGATTACTGACATGAATCATATATTTCTAATGATCAAAGGTTTTACCATGATTTTATGTTATAAAATATAAAGAACTAATATAGTTATAAATTCCAAGAATGAATATAGCGGGCATTGTGATTCTTGCATTTGGTCCCCTCTTTGGAATGGATGGAGATGAAGTGAAAATTATTCTCTTAAGGGTATGCTATATTAGACCTATAAATTATGATGAGTTAATTTGTGATAATGTTTATATATTGGATTAGGGTTCCTCCCTGACTAGTACGTGTGGTTGTCCTAGCGAGTCTATGATGGTAGTTATTTATAAATTGATTTGGTGAGAGGCATGAACAAGATTATTTTGGAAGTGCGACGGGAATCATTAAATTACAGTCAATCTTGGATCACATGAAATTTATAGTATTACTTTTTTGTCTATGGTACAAACATAGATATGTTAAGGATAATTATTCCCATGAGTGATTTAATTTGACCCATGAGTAGGTCATGAGATAGAGGAATCCATTTGGGGTGTCTGAGATGGGATGTGACATAGGGGACCATAAATTATTCCAATGTTTATGTTATATTTAAGTAGTATTAGTGAATTATGGATAATTAATCTATTATCAATTATAATTGTACAAATGGGAAAATGTTTTGTTCTTGGGAGGCCAACATGAGAGGTGTATCTGGGGTTCATACAAGTAGCTAACCAATTTTCATGTAGTATATTTAATATGATTTTATATGTTGATATGTCTGATTATAGGTGTATGATTTTCTTGTATCCTTATGTATTTATAAGAAATAAACAATTTCATATTGTAGGTATTTATTGATAATTGAGTAGGAGTGTTGGAATAGCTGTGGTTTTAGAAAAACTATAACCATAGGGGTGAATAGTATTTGGTCCAAAAAATCTGAGATTGGGGACCAAGATAGTTCACATAGGATACATGATGAAACTTATTAGGGATGTAAAGAATTATAGAGGAGAGGATCTAACACCCCATACTAGGATTTTCTATGAATCAATTTATAATTTTGTTAAATATATAGGATATTTTATTTCTTTTTTATTATATATATATTTAAAAACATTAGGGTAATATAAATGGTTAGGTGTTCAAAAATTAAAATATGGACCGGAACTTCTAGACCATGTGTATTTGAAACTCATAGAGGTATCAGGGATGTATGAATTGATTTGGAATCAAGTATTATGAATTTCCTAACCTTGGGGCTAATTTTTTTCTATTTTCTAGAAACTATAGTTGGGGTTTAAGAGGAGTTTTAGGATAAAGTATTTTTTGTGTGAATTTATAATGATTTCTAGTCAACATGATTTTATTCTAAACATTTTATGTTTTTAAAATTTGTATCTAATTTATTTAAATTTAAAAAACTTCTATATGTAATAATATTATTATTATTTTTATGATCTATGTAAGGTTAGATATGGACTTTTTATGATATTTTTTTGACTTCATACCATATTCTTATCTTATGATTTCATAAGACAATAGAATAATATATTCCATTTTCACCCTTACTATGCATCTATGCTCACCCTTTTTTATGTTTACTTTCCCGTAGTTATAGAGAATGGTTTTATATACGGAATACTTATGAATAGTTCATAAGGGGATGATATTTATGAGATATGTTGAAGATATATTATTGAATAAAAATATTTTTCACCTCGTCAAAAAGTACACTTAACCATTACGTTCCTTATGAATCTATTAAGGAAATATATTGAATATTTATCTAAAATTATGTGATATGTATGTGTGAAAGGTATGAGTTATTCTATGTAAAGAATTATTTCATTATTCTGAGACCTTTCTAGAATTTTCTCATCACCCATAATCATTTGCCATGTTAAAAAAATCATAATTAAGTTTTTGAGAAGATTTTATATATTTTTATAATGATTAAGTAACCATTCTGGGAGAGAAGTTCATGACCTGGTGCCCCTATATCATTTCAAATTTCCATTCTTTATAAATTCCCATCAACCATTACTCTTCACTAGATTCCCAAACCAATTTCGCAAACAAAATTATAAAATGATATTATTTCATTAAAATCAACTACCTCTGGTATCATTCATCTCTAACTCAAAAATCTATAGGTAACCAAACCAATCCTTATACTAAAGGTTCAATTATTAGCATATGATGGTGTATCACATGTTCATTTGATTTGCGTACAGTAAATATCTCTTAATAAATATATAATGATGAAAAAAATATGTTAATAGACCACTATTACCAACTCTAAATTATTGAAGGGTTATTTCAGATATCATCATGGAATTTTAATATATTTTTTAAAAAAATTTAACTTCTTCTATATCTTGTGTCACCGGAAACAACAAGTTTCAAAAAACCACGAAGTACTATAAAAATATTACTTTAAATTAAAATTATCAAGTATTTCATGGATTATTGGGTATTAATATTACTAATTTATTTTCAAAAAATAATCATTATATATGTGTAAAGTTAATTTATTATTTATCAATTAATTATAAACTAAAATAAAAATCATCTGAAAGAAAATTAAATATTTTAATGAAAAATAGTTTTTCTACGTGAAATATATTATGGTCATAATTAATAACTTTTGGTGAATGATTTTAATAAAATTTATACCTTATAACTCAATAAATTTTTTAATATTGACATTATAAATTTTTTAATCATTAGAAATGAAAAAATCATGTTTTGTGCTTAAAAATATATATTTTTTTCAAAAAATTTGTAGTCGTTGAATACTATAAATTTTTATTAAGATTAATTTCTGCCAATTTAAATAATTTAATTTTTTAATATTGATAACATGTTTGTAATTAGGAGGTTCAAATGTGGTAAATATTTCCTTTTTTATTTTAGGTTATTATGAAAAATAACCACATTAAAATTAATCACCTGGATAAAAAGTAATTCATGTTAATATAGGTTTAAACTAATTGATAAAAACATAAATTTTTCATAACAATAATTATTGGATTAGGAAAAATTAAAATCTTATCAAATTATTTTCTAAATATATGTGTTGAATGGATATTTTTCAATGAAATTGGAATATTTTATATTTATATCCTTGAATGTTTTAAAATGTATTGCTCTTGGTTTTAAACATCTTTTATATATACACATTAGAAAAAAAAGAATTTATGATTAAATATTAATGAATATATTGAGAATAATGATTTTTTTCAAGGGATATATGTATATATAATTTTTAGATACTTTATCATTACCTTAAATTCTCTTACAACACACATAATGTATTTATTTAAGTTACTGAAAAATAAAATAAACAATTTTAAAAACACATAAATCGATATAGTATGAGCAATTTTTAGTTTTAGATGAATTTTATAGTTGAATATGTCAGATTATTTTTTATGTTAAAATATTATATTCTAACTCTAATATTGTGTTTATTTTTTATTAGAAAAATTAAATGAATAGTGTTAAAACAAACAATAATGATATTTTATCAAAATAATATATGTTTTTTAATTATTCAATATTTTTAAAAATATTAAAATAATAAAAGTTTAATATTATATAGTAAACAATATCCTAAAATAGATATTTAACCTCAAAAGTTTGAATTAAATTCCTTTAATGTTGAAAATTTTGTTATTATAGTTGGTTTAAAATATTCTTAACTAAGGGTTAATCAAAATTATAAGGTTTAAATTGAAATAAAATTTTGTCTATATATTTTTTTAATGTATTAAAAAACTATACAACCTCAACTTGGAGCACTTTTCTATTATTAGGATTTTTATTTAAAATGAATTTATTTTGATTTTATTTTTTGGGAAATTCTAAATGTGCCCCCACCTCAATTATAAAATGGGACCTCCTCTATCAATTATTTAATCCAAATTGATCCTACTGGAACATAAAACTCTTTCAATTTAACCTATAAAATTCCTTACCCACATTATAGATGCTATGGTGTTCCCAATAGAGAAACCCTAGAGTCATTTACAGGAGATATAATGGAGTTGTTTCAAAGAGTATGTAATCGCCTCGTCTGATCACTTTCTTTTCTCATATTATTTTCTTCCAATAAGTCATTATTACTTACCATAAAATTATAAATTATTTATCCTAAATATGATTAAATGTTATTATTTTTATTAAATCACTATTATACACCCTTTTTATTATTTAATGATAAGTGAAAATATTTCTCGTGCTTACGTATGACTTACCGTCTCAATGTAGTCATGTAAATTATTTTTCTTCACCATATATTATGGAAGGGATTTATGATGTGATTAATATTTATATATTTCATTTATGAAATAATTATAATTATTTAATTATAATATTATTTTTTCTTACTTACCGTCCAATCCATTGGGAAAACATAATGTAGGTCATGTGTTTGTGTAGACTACCTCATCTATGAAGCTATGTGGTCTGTTTTTTATTTTATTTTTCTTATTATGGAATGAGGAATATTTTGATAAATATATATAATATATTTTTTATATTAATGACACTATAAAATGGAATAAATATTTAAATTTATTTTAGTCTATCTTTCAGAAAATGAAAAGTGTGTTCATGCGTAAGTACGACATCCCATCTCAATAAACAATGTAATTCATTTTTGTACCACTAAATTTGATGTTTTACTCTAAATATGTGTATAATTAATATATTTTATATTTAAATTATGATTATTATTCTATATATGATGGAACAGTGATAAATGATCATGTTTTAGAGATACTCACCTGTAATACTCATGATAAATGAAACTGTTAAAAAATGGAAATTGTGATTTTAATATGGAATTTCTGATAAAAGTGGGTGTCAAAATGTTACAATGATATCATATATGATATATATATATATATGTGTGTGTGTGTGTGTGTGTGAACATGAATAGGTTATATAAATATAATAAACATAAATTCACTATTTTGTAGGTTAGATTTCATTCATGGAAAGGAAAAGTAAAGGTTAGAGATTTTTTATAATTTTTATTCCATTGGGACACATGTCATATAATTTTTTTTTCATTTTTGCATGTTTATATTTCCCATGACTATATTTTATAATTCATATCATAAAATATAGGGGATAGAAATATCCATATAAGCTTATACCTTTCTTGGGGCCTATGATTTGAAATTTAACAAAGTGGTAAGGGATTTATTTTACAATATTATTATTTATCAAGACTGTTTATGATTAAGTTATAATGATAAAATATTACGATGAAACTATAAATATAATCACTAACTTTATTCCCCTATATTAATTTTCTAAAAATAAATGTTTTTATTCAATTTTAATCTCATTTTAAACTCAATATATATAAAAATAGGTTTATAAGGAAAATCAACTTCATTTGTCTCTTTGGTCGGAAAACATTTTCATTCCATATTCATGTTTTCTAAAAATTAATTAATGAAGGTTTTTAATATTGTAATATGACTATTTAAATTCATTTCTACCCATATTTTACTTCTTATAAAACATATTTGAAGGAATATTCTTATCATTTTCCAAATTTGGTACTTTGTAAATCTTCGAACAAAAGTACGGAAGCAATTTTTTTATCTTATATAGAATAAAAAAAATTCCATACATGAAGGCGGATACTTTTTTTTGAATAATTATTTACCTGTTACAATAGTTATTTTCAATGAAAATATTTTTTTTAAATGTTTTAAATTTTTTAAATTTTAAATAAGCGATTTAAAAATTAAAGGTTATTTCACTCTAGAATGTTTTAATGAAATTTTGATTCAGCAGTGTAAAAACCTTAAATGTTTCTTATGATTTACTGAGAATATGATCAAATGAAACCATAATTATTTATTCTAGATATGTTTTATGTTAGTGATGAAATTATTTTTATGAAAACAACTTATTTTCCACGAGTTATGCTATGATGAAATAATGAAATATTTATGAATCCCATTTCTTTTACAGGGTATATTCTATAATGAAATGTTTATTGGTCCAATTTCTTTTCCAGGGTTTAGATATTAAAAATGATTTATGATTTTATTGAAGAAATATGTATTATTTTTATTATGTGTTGGGAAGGAAAAATATCTACCTCAATGCATTAGGCAGTGATTGATATCCCTTTTGATAAACAAGAATGGAATGAGGATTGAACCTATTTTAGAAAGGAAATTTTTCCACTATGATAATCTTGTGTGTGAACCTTGAACACTATAATGGTTTTGGGAGTGAAAACAATTCACTATAAAAATATAGGAAATGATTCTTGACTACTATGAAATTGAATTTCTATACTTATATTTCACAAAACATTCCCTAACTTATTCCATTTTAATTCTCTCATAGATCATGCACATTGATTCTTTTAGGACTCACATATTATAAATAGCCCGATTTATTCCTTGAATCAATATTATGATATTTTATATGCATAGTAGATACATAAAATTTTAAGATAATGTTATTATACCATAATTCTCAATTTATTCTTATTTGATCATTGATAGTTCTCTTATTTACTCGGACTGAGCATATGAGATCATCATCTTGTAATTCTTCCATTCCAAGGTTATAAGAACATTTATTAACTACTAAATGTCTAAGAAGGTTTCTTGTAATGAATAAATATTTGGGTTATGATATAGAAATATTATGGACTAGTTGTCTATGTTTCAATTTTTTTAAATATACTAGAAAAATATGATTATAACATGGATCATTATGTTATGTAATGAGTATTCATTTATTTAGATGTAATCTCAATGTTTGTAAATTTTATGTCTCTAAAGTTCCTCTCATAAGGGCATAACTGATGAGACCCATAAGTAACCACTCTATTATTGTATATCAAAACAACTCCTAGAAAAACCCATTTGGAATTACATTACAAGTGATAAGATTTCACTAGGTCCATCATAATCAGAATTGGAGTAGATAAAAGCCAAAATTTTAACATATTGAACATAGATTTATATAGAGTATTCTACTAGAATTTCACTCCCTTCTTGGTAAAAAAATGTTGTGAATTTCACAGAAAGAGAAATATGAAACGAAACACCTATAATACCCAACTAGACTATGAATAATCCTAATTTCAGATTCATTATATAGAATAGCCCAAGAAATAACTTCTTAAATTCTATTAGATTGATATATATTTCCAAATCTAATTTTATAAGCCCAATAAAAGGAACCTCTCAAATCTAAAAGTCAAACATTGAGAACTTGGAATAAATATGACGTTCTTGACGATAAATTAATATAATCACAAGGTGATCTACATTTTTATCCATGGTCAATAAATATACCAAGATGTATTCCATGAACACAATGACAAATGATTCTAGGAAGGGGTGAAACATCCAGTCTATGAGAGCCTTGAACATCCTGTAAATTTGTATAAGTTAGTTGAATAACAATATAATCATATAAATAACCAATTCTTAATCCTAGGAACCACATTAATTACATCATCTATCATGACCTACAACTGACTATAGTCTGAAAAAAGATAAATTTTGGAAAAAAAATGCTTCCATCAAATGATCCATTAGAGTGTCTATGTAATGTAATAAAAACATTTTCTTCTCTACAAACTAGTTAAAATTATTGTATTTTTTATTAGGAATCAATTTTTGATCAGACTTCCTTATAAACAAAATAGGATCACCCAAAGGGGAGGTTCCCAGATGAATAATTACTTTTTTCTAAAGACCCTTGAGCAGTACATTAATCTTTATCAAATTAGCTATGGATATATAATTATATGGAATTGATATTGGTTTAGTACGCAAGACATGATATATAGAGAACTCTATCTCCGGCTTAGGTTGAAAACCTGAATATTTATCAGGAAATATCTAATTGGAATTATTCAGTACTAGATTGAACAAATATAAAACAATTATATGGTAAACTGAAAGGACTATCTCATCGATCTGTACTATAATAGATCATAATTAATTGAGTTAAAATTCCTTCCTACTAGTATCAACATGTAATTAATTTATAGTTGTAAAATCATTCCAAAAAAGGAATGGGAATGATATTCACCTTCAGTTTCAATCGAATAACTAATAAATTTTTTTAAACCAGTATATTTTGAAAAAAATATATAAAAAATATTTAAGATGAAAAAATAAAATAAGTACAGGTACCCTCTAATAACTGTATAACACTCCATCAATCTATGAATATTATATATCCTCTTACCGAGAGTCATATCAGGAGTAAAAAACAATAGATTATTATATATCCAACATTAATTATGACTCAATGAGATTATATATTAACAAATGCGACTATATTGTATCACATATAGAAACAAAGAATATAGAAATAACTAGAATTGTACCACCCATGATAAAAATAACCCTTTACCCTGTCTTCTAGAACATAGTCTAGAATAAAAAATATTCTTCAATTTTATAGACCTAACCACATAATCCATGACTATGAAACGGAGATGAAACCAAGGTATACTATTCCTACTTCCCTAGAGATCCTTGACTAGAACCTCACACAAATCTACTAGATAATGCATAAAGATCCATCTACCTAGGCCATCTCAACCAATCTCATGAAACTGAGGTAATCTATAAACCACCTTTTGAACCATGATGAGGAATCCTAATAAAACAATACAAGTGGCATAAATTTTTCCATTTATGGAATTTCCTTGTTGGGTTAGGACACACATGGTGATAATTTCCTTGAGCACACTTATTGATAAAACACAAATAGATATCCTATTAAATGGGGATGCAAGAAACCTATACATTGACATAACTGCTTTTCATCACCATGGCACAAAAAATCAACCCTTCTCTTCCTAAAAATATATGAAGCACCCATTAGTAAGGACACTCCATAGATAATTGAATATTTAGAGGTTTCTTACTGCACTATCTTCCACTAAGCTCTCCATTTTAGGAAATTTCCTTTAAAAAAACTAGTAAAAATGATATCCAATTATATATCATAACATAATCACTAAGGTTAAAATAATATCCATTATTACACATAAAATCCTTATATGACTTCATCTAGACAATATTGTAGAAGAAAACAATTTCTCTATGAAATAAGAAGCTGAATTTATCACTCAGATCCTCTCTGATTTAGTTATATGAACTATGTGGCCTGATCCATATTAATATATTTATGAAACATTTTATGAACATGAGGCCATTCACACCACCCAGGATTGGAAATCATATATTATGGGTTGACCTATCACACCACCCCACCTCCATGTTTTTCTATTAAACATAATGTCTTCCAATATCACCAACCTATTATCAGGTTCCTCGATCAACATGTAGATACCCTCCATGAACTCAATACAATCATTAAATTATTTTGGACCTCCATAAATATTTTAAATAAAGATGATTATATATCTATAATACCATGAAAAATTCTATTATAGAATCTCCACTTTCATGTACACCGTTACAACCCATTAACATTATACAAAACACCCTATTTTACAATGAATGAACATTTTCAACCACTAGATATGTTTATTTAGCATGCATGGATCCTCCTTCTAGATCATGTGGAGGTATTATAATATAATCTTTAACCTTAGGCATTCTCTCAACCTTATCCATGGATAGAAACATATGACGTCATTGAGTTATAATTGTCTAAAACTACAAAACCCAATAATGGAAACTCATTTTTTTAACATAATTAATTAAATGTTTTTATGAATTACTATAAATTCACATACACAACCACCAAAGGATACATTCCCAATGGTTCCCCCAAAGGAGATACTAATGCACTATGACCCAACACCTACCCAAACATATTCTTATAATTCTTTATCCGGAATGTTTTTTTATAAAAACATAATTTGTAACAATAGAAATCCATATAATAAATTAATTAGACACCACTAATAATTTATTTTAAGAAAATAATTAATATAATAATATATGAATATAATTAATATAATCCATTATTAATAACAATTATTTTCATTCATTTCATGTAATCCTATATAAAATTTATATATATGTTAACTCATACAATAACAACTTGAGGTAAGAGGAAATCAAAAAACACAAAACCAAAATAAAACTTAAAGAAAAAATAAAATGATAATCTCATAACTAATAAAACCTATAACAACACAAATTTAAAAGTGTTAAGAAGGAATTTTATTTTTTATAATTTTTTTATGTATGGTTTCTTTCTTATAATTTTTATATTTAAAATATTTATAATGTTATTTTTTGTGGGATTTATGAGAATGGATACTTGGGTAACAATATGTGTTGAACCATTAAATTGGATCGTTGTATTGGAACATGGGGTGTGGTAATTGGTTTATAATAGAGTCTTGAAAATTACCCAAGATTTGGGATTGTATGTTGTTGATTTTCAGCTTCTACTGGTGATTTTTAAAAGAGGATTATATGTTGAAGTATTTTTAGGTGTTATTTTTTTGATTTTTATCAAGGATGTTTTTTTGATGAATTTAGGATGATTTTGAAAGTATCAATAGATTTTTTGAAAATTGATAAAGTAGTATTTGTAAGAGTGATTTTTTTATTTGTATGGGTCTTGGTGTCATAGGAATGGATTGAGAATACCCAATTTAAAAATCACTATAATTATTGGGTACCCCATATATAAATTTAATCTCCCCTTATATTGAAACAAAAAATAATGTGAGACATGTATATGTATAGGTAATTTATATGGATAAGGTAATACATTCGACACAACATTATATGTATAAATTATACTCTTGACGTGTAAGATTAATTTTTTATAATAGAAAAATAACTCTATGATGAGTTGAGAATAATGGATCTGTCATATGTAAGGGTAAATCTAGATTAAAAATATATTCCTCAGAGGAAATCTATAATATATAATTTTAACCCTAATGATACAAAATAGTAATCTTAGAGTGACTCATTAATATATGAGAGTAAAACACATTACTGCCATCTTTTTCCCAGAGATACACAAGGGTAAAATTTTTTATAAGTAATGGGTATATAATATGTAAGGTCTATTTAACCTGATATGTGTGGGTAACACTAAGGGACCTTTTTCTATGTATTAATAAATATTATAATTCAAAACGGTAACTCTTCGGCATGTTAGGGTAATTTAGAGCATTTTTTTGTATAACCATGGAGTTTTCTATGATACAAGATGGTTATTTATATGGATATAGAAAAGTAAATCCAATTTATGTATGGGTCCTTAAGTGAAGTAAATAAGGTTCACAGAGTAAAAGAAACCATATTTGATGAATTTTTCTAGATTATTTTCTTAATGTATTGATAAAATGGTTAAGTGAATTATAAAAAGGGATTTTGGGTATTTGTTTTCTTGAATACCTGAATATATCCTAGAATTGTTCCCTTGAGATCATATTCATTATAGAGTTAGAACATAATCAATTCTTAAAATATTTAATTTCTATTTATTTTGGTTGATAACTACAGGTAAATATTTTAGTCTGCATCAATCTATCCACTATTTTCCCCTCAAGATTCTCTACAGATTTGATTTTCATTGAGATAAGGGTGATACTGATTTCACATGATTATTTTGGAATCGAGCCAATATAATAAGGCCTTTTTCTACCATGGATAATGGGAATATAAATATGATGAATTTATAATATTTTCATTTATTTAATTAATGTAAATAAATTTATTTATTTATTTATTTATTTCTACTAATTTGAGTTAAAGTTGAAGGATGAGTTGAAATAGAAATTGTGGATTTGTGTGATAGATGTATAGGTTGATATCAAGGGTGGTGAACAACCTATTTATCAGGTTTTAGTCAATAAAAATCACCCAATGATAAATTATTTATATATTACGACGGTTTTAATTCTTATAATAATATTTATTATTACCGAAATTATTTTAATTAATTTAATGTTATTTCAGATGATGTATATATGGTGTTAAGGATTCATGTTGGTGGATGATTTACAGTTTGGGATTGATGATATTTGGAGGTATTATTAAGATTTATAAAAATATAATAAATCTAAATTATGTAGTTAATCTCTAATAATATCTCAATGATTTATGAAATTTTTTATATAAAATTGGATATAAGATATTGGAAATATTTAGCAAATGAAATTGAATTAAAAAAACTGTTTCCTTTAAATTTGTATGAGTAGAGTAGAAGTGTCATAGTCTGTGATTGAACATTGATAATTAATAAGAATCATATATTTCAAATGTTTAAATGCTTTACCATGATTTTATGTCATTGAATATATGGAACCATCATTGGTATAAATGAAAACAATGAACATAGTGGGTATTGAGATTGGTGACTTCGGTCCCCTCAAAGGAAGGGATGGTGATGAAGTGGAAATTGTTGGCTTAAGGGTAGGATATATGGACCTAGAAATTATTTTCAGCTAATTGGTCATATTTTTTATATATTGGTTTAGGGTTTCTCCTTGTCCAGTATGTGTGCTTTTCCTATTGAGTATATGATGGTAGTTATATATAAATTGATTTGTGGAGAGGCATGAACTAGATTATTTTGGAAGTGTGAAGGGAATTATGAAATTTACAATGATCTGGGATCACATGAAATTTCTAGTTTTACTTGTTATGCTATAGTGAGATCATATATATCTTAAGGATAATGATTCCCATGTGTTATTGGCTTTGACCCTTTATTAGGTAATGAGATAGAGGAATCCATTTGGGATATTTGAGATGAGATGTGACATAGGGGACCATATAGGGTTCCTTTGTTTATGTTGAATTTTAGGAGTATTAGTGAATTAGGAATAATTCATCCATTTACTATTATCATTGTTCAAGTGGGAAAAATTTATGTTCTTAAGAGGCCAAAAAAGAGGTTTATATTGGAATGTGTGACCCTAGGTGTTTGATTTTCTTGTATCATTGTGTAATTGGAGGAAATAACCAATTATATATTGCAGGAATTGATAGTGTTTTAAGTAGGAGAGTTGGTTTAGGTGTTGTATCTGAACAAATATAACCACAATGATGAATATGATTTGGTCTAAGAATCTAAGTCTGTGGACCAAGATATTTCACAATTGAGTCATGCTAAAAGTAATTTGGGATGATAATAATTATAAAGGAGGGGATGTAGCACCCCAGACTGGGATGTGATACGAATCAATTTTAAAATTTTTAAATATATAGGATGGTTTTATTTCTTTCTTAATATATATATATATATATTTAAAATCAACCGGAAAACATACATGGGTGGGTGATCAAAATTAAAAATTTGGATCGGACCATTTGTGAACATGTGTACTTGAAACTCATAGAGGTATCAGGGATGGAAGAATTGGTTTGGAATCATGTATTGAAATTTCCTAAACATAGGGATAGTTTTTTTATATTTTTCAACAACTGTAGTTGGGTTTTAAGAGAGGTTTTAGGATAAAGTATTTTTTGTGAATTTATAACTATTTCTAGCCTAGATGATTTTATTCTAATTATTGGGGTTTAAAATTTTTCTATGTTTTCTTGAAATTTTATAAATATCTATATATAATAATAATTTAATTTTTTGTTATACGGGTCTTAGTGTTGGAAAATCACTTAAGAATAACCTTTTTGAAAATTAATCTTACGTATGGGGGACCGATATGTAAGACTGACATCTTATTATGTGGATACATATATGTATGGGAGTACTATATCCAAAAAATTGTGTCTTTGGATTTTTGAATATGTTATGGAAAATATACTATGTGTTATAGTAAATTGTTGATGCAAAATATTAATTATTTCATATGTAAAAGTAACTCAACAAAAATCTGAAAAGATAGTTAAGCCATATGTAATTATGTCTCTAAATTCTTCTTGTATACATAATAGTAACACTGATGATATGTAAGAGTCACCCTACTGGGACTCTATAATTCAAAAGAGTAAAATTTTCATTGGTATTTTTTATTTTGTGATACATATGTGTAACTTTTTAAACATGTAAATGAAAACTAATACAAAAGGGATATTTTCCCTGATACTCAAGGGTAACATTGGGTAACCCTATGAAATTTAAGAATACATATGTAAACACATTAGAGTAACTACTCAATATGTTCATACCATTATAAGTAAACACAATAGTAACCAAGGAGTTCCAAATGATACATGAGGTTCATTTACAAGGATGCATAAAAGTATGACCTACGTATATAAGGGACCTTAAGGGTGATATGTAAGGGCTATAAAGGTTTCTAAAAATTGATTTTGATTATTTTTTACAAATTTTTTTTTAAAAAATAAAAATTATTTAAATGAAGTATTTGAGATTATTAGCTGTGTTTTTTACCAGAATAGAATAAATATATAGAAAAGTGTTATCTCATCCTACTATTCATCCAATTCAAATATATTCATCGACAATTATTTTATTCATGTGATGTTTACTATTGTTGATATCTAGAAGTAATATTATCACACCAATTTTATTCTTCCTTTGATTCTTTCCCTTTTATTTAATATTGATTATTTGTGTTTTGAGTTATGGTTTTTAATCATTCCATATTTTTATACTAAAAGGAATCCAATATAATGGGTATTTTTTCTATCTTGTCTAGATGTGATCCCAAGAAGATTAAAAATATTTTTTTCATCATATTAAATTTTTTATGTCACCTTATTTATTTATTTATGGATTTCCATGGATTTGGGTAAATTTTGATAAATGATTTGAAATAGGAATATTGGGATTTTGTGAGTTAGAATCCATTCTGGTCACTAGGGGTGGTGTATACCCTCTTTCTCAAGGTTTAGACCACAAAGATCACTGGATGAGTAATTATTTGATTATTCATATATAATTAGTTAGAGATTAATACTTTTTTAGAAAAAATAACTTTTTAAAAATTTATAAAATTGGTTTGTAGATTTTGGGCCTCATGTTGATGGAAGATGGTCGGTTGGGGATTGGAGGCCATTAATTTGGTTAAATGAGCTTTCTAAAAAAGGAATAACTTCAAGTGAGGTTGGTGGTACCAATAAATATCCCTAAAGATTAGGTAGATGTTTATATAGGATACGATATACAATCTCTTCACTCACATATGATTAAACATAAATTAAAACTGAAATGTTCCCAATAAATTCCCATGAGTAGAATGGATTACCTTGTTACATGATAGAATCTTTAATATGAACATGATGCGTCAGTTTCAAATTATTTTTGTTTTTACCCAATTAAATGTTATGTGAATTAATGCCCCAACGGGTGTATAAATGGAAATTATTAACATATTGGGACTTGAGATAAATATAATTTGATCAAATCTATGAAAGGGAGGGTGATGGTATAAAATTTTTTGGCCAAGGAGTATGCCCAGTGGAACACTGGAATTATATAGAGCCTCATAGTTAAATGGCTTGTGTATAGGTTGAGTGTTCTTTATGCACCAATATGTGTGGGTGTCTGACTGAGGATACAATGTTAAGTATTTATTTGTGTGTTCAGTGATATTATTTAACTAGAATGGATTGAAAGTGTGATTGGAAATATTCCACTAAGTCTTTGATTATCTCACACAAAATTAATACAATTATTAGCTGGCCTAGGGTACTGGAAGTGATATATTAAGGAATGTGATTCCCATGAGTGTTGGGCTTTGACTGTATAATAGGTAATGATATATAAGAACCTATATAGGATATTTTGGAAGTGATGTAAAATATGGAATGATAAAGGGTGTCATCTTTTGTGTTGAATCTGAGGAGTATTTGTGAATGTGGGTGCTATTATGGTTATATCCAAGTAAAAATATTAAAAAATGAATATGTTGCATGTTTGAGAGAAATGACTAGGAAATGAAAATGGGGATCGTATATGTATCTATATAATTTAATTGTGATATATTGTATATGAATATATAGGGTGTCATACAATATCTTGATTGTATAATATTGTGATATAGGAATAGGGGTGGTATGCGACCTTGTAGGAAATGGTGATCTTGAATCAATTCCCGGATGAGATGTAACCCACTAAGTGTATGATAAATGAATGATATATAGTGGGACATATACCCATGTATATATGTAATGTATTGGTTCTATGGTGGGATTTAACCCCTTAACATGATTCCATATGGTGTTTCTAGGGTGGGTTGCCTTCCCATTAGTGGATTCTATATAATGGTTCCAAGGATGGATGTTCCCCTTGGGCGGATGGTACCTAATGGTTATAGGTTTGGATGTGGACCCTTGGGTGGATGATATATCAGTTCATGGGTGACATGAATCCCTCAATTAATGTTGTTTTGGAAAGGTTCTAGGATATGACTTGGTTCCTGTTTAGTTGTTACAAAATAATATAGGATAAATTTTTCTTTGGATGAAAAATTTATAATTTATCCTAAGTGTCAGCTTAGAACATGAAGATTGACCGTGTTTTGTTAAATTTTGATTTTATATGTTATATTATTATTATGATTATATTATTTTATACTCACTTCATATTCTAGTTATTTTTGGTACACATTTGGTGGTGGTAAAATATGTTATACACATACGTTTCAGGGGTATCCTAGACACATTATTTCATTAGAAGAGCTCATGGTTGTAGGTGTGGGTATGGTAAAATCAGAGTGGTAGATAATTGAGAAGGATAAATAGGATGGAGTTTGAAGATGGGTTCGACGGTGGGACTTGAGACAAGGTTGTGTTCTTTATTTAATTATATTTTTTTGGGGTGTATGTGATCTTCCCATAACAGATCATATTTTTATTCTCCATACCAATGTTTTGTTTTAGAGAACTAATTTTTTATATCATGTGTATGTTATTTTTTATAAAATATTAGCTAAACTCTCTATTTATTAATTTTGATATTGTGATGATCCATCTCATGTTACTCTAATTGTGTTTCCATACTCTGATACGACGTTATAATCTCCACATGGAATCACCTTTTACCATAACTACTAGTTCATATCCTATAGAGAATGAGAAAAAGAAAATGAGGTTTCAGATAAAATTTACATGGTTTCTGTAGTTAATCGTGTCATGATGCTAAAAAACGATACATTTTAAATTATTGAATAAAGTATATATGTTTTTTTATATGCTATAATAAATTCTCATCGGAGTTTCAAACATTGATCTCCAATATACAATACCCCATGTAAAATAAACAAGGACAAAAAGCGCTCTGATATCATTTTTAATTCTGAGGCCTGGTTTGCAATGACCTAATATTTTAGAATATATTTTCCATTAATTAAATAATATTTTGAAAATATTTTATTCACATCATATATATAAATGAAAGACATAGTGATACATTTAGCTGAGAAAAAAATAACAGTATATGATAAATATTGACAAATTATGGGAATGCAATATGAAAAAAGGGAATATTTTATTAAAAAATGATATATAGATATGTGTGTGTATTTATTAATTATGTATAATTATTAATAATAATTTTTAATTAAAGACATTATATATTTAAAATTGTTAAAAAAAATCTTTTACTACTAATGTATTGATAAAGTAATCTTATTCACAGTAAATAGGTAATCATTAAAACTCTTTACTGATAAATAAACTATATCTCGGAGAATTATATATTATATATATTGAGTATTTTTTTAAAAATTGAACACTTATTAATAATGTGTAACATTATAATAAAATATATAAATAAATAATTTTATTTTTATCTAAATATTTTCACATGGAGTCTAATATGAATAAATCCATTTTTGGAAAAAAATAAATTTTTTGAAATTTATTTATTTAGTACGCACACTATAATATAATTGAATTTTTTCCCAATATATGAATTGAGTCTGATAAAATGGTTTTAATATTTTTAATCATAATATCCAAATTTTTTAATTGGGACCCTTACATTTCTATCAAAAAATACAGTTACCTTTGTAAATATCAGTTACCACAATAAAATAGTTTGTTTCAAATATTTTTTATATAAATGTTGTTTAATGTGTACTAAATTAAATAATTTTATTTATTTTTAGAAAATAAATCTTGTATTATGTAAAATAAAAACATTTAAACTCATTTAATTAGTACATAATTGAAAAATAATAATAAAAGAGATAATGTAAAAATAATTATTTTTCTAAAAAAATGTTTTTTTCTTATATATTATATATATTAATTTAAAATATAAATTTATAACATTTGGAAATTTAATTGGATTAAATAGAGTCTAAATTTAGAATCATATGGTTTAATTTGGTAAGTGGTTTGAGCTTAAATTTTATGTAAAAAATTATTGTTTTAGTAAATATTTAATCAAGGATAATAATGGTAAAAATGTGTAACATAAAGTGTATTTTTTTTATATAATTAACATGAGGAAAATAATTCTAGAAGAAATTTTATAGGTTTTATATTCATAACCATATGTCTCAGCAGCCATTAGATACCTAAATCACCAAACTCTCATCCAATTCCATTCTTACCCCTTACCTACAATTATTTTCCAAGCCAATTTCCCACTTTTTCACCAAAGAAAGGGGAACACATTCACCCAATTAAATATAGAGATCCTACATATTTTTTATCCCCTTTTTCCTTGAATAAGTCATAACTCCATCATTTCTAAAAGATCCATCTAGAGTAGATTCATGTTCTTAATGTGAGTTCTACCTACTATACTACTCTCTCTAATCTATATCTCCCAACCACTTTCCATAAATCATATTATATCGATATTAATTTAATGAAATTAGTATCATTAATATAATTAATTTTAATTTTACTAATATAACTACCTTTATCTACTTTTCCCATTCCCTTTATAACAAATTGAATGTGTCATCCATGCGTATGTGAGGACTACTCCCTCATTGTATATTGTGTTTAATTATTCATCACCACATTATATAGATAGTTAAAAATGGTTATTTCGTGAATATATATGATATCTATTACATTTTTTATGATTTTATAATGTGAAATAATTATATGTATTCCTTTCCTTATATCCATTGAAAAAATTGAAATGTCGCTCATGAGTTCATACGTACTACCACCTCTGTGAATGAAACGCTTCATTTTTCATCACCACCTTACGTGGATGATTCTAAAATATATTTTAGGATGAAATGATATTATATAGTAATATATTTCATTATTATTGTTCTAAAATTATGAAACAAAAATTAACGATCATTATAAGGTAATATGTTGACATTAGTAAATTACCAAAAATGGGATCATCACCTGTTTTGTCTTCAATACTCATAAATAAAAAACACAATGAATGATAATAAATCTTTTTAAATAAATAGGTAACATATGTTAAATAATTTTTAATAATCTTGGAATAATGAAATTTTATTCAATGAATAGGTTTTTCGTTCTCCCTTATAAAACATGCACAAAAGAATCAAAATTACCTACATTTAATGATAAAAGTAAATAGAAATTAGATCCTAAATGAAAAATGAATTATTTTAATTAAAAAATTAAATTTTAATATATATTCATAATTTTATAAAAGAGGTTATTAATATATTTAAATTATACATTAAATTAACGAACATTCATCAAAACCAAGATTTAAGGTAAGGGTTTCTCATCACACTTTTTTGAGAGAATCTCCATATTAACCACTTATTTTATATTGTGTGGATTATATAATACCATTTTTACATTTTAATTATACATTAATTTAAATTTAATCATTTAAAATTAAATATCAGGTTCTATCTTTCAAGGGTATTTAATACAATAGATAACAACAATGAATATAAATTTGTTAACTCAAGCCTCCATTCTCTGAGTTATAAATATTCACCTTAAAATTGTTTCTTATATATTGGATTTATAGAAAATTTAATATTTTAATATATGATAGTATATCAATAGTGACATATTCTTAAAATACATGGATATTAAATCATTTTTTAATGAATATTCTTTACATTACAAAAATTATTTCCTCGGGACCGTAATAGTTTATTGTCTTTGGAAGCATGGAAAACAATATTCCAACTTGGTGAAATATCTTTGATGTTTCCTAAAAATATCCTCCCCTATATTTCATCTAATTAAAACCTTATTTGATAAAATAGGGGAATGGAAACATAATAAAGTGTGAGATCTGATGCTCAGTAAGGTTTAATAATAGATATTTGTAAGCTTAATATAAACAAAAGGGTATGAAAAAATAAGAATAACATTTTAAGATCATATCATGAATATAATAGAACCTATAAATGATCCATTTTATATATATTCGAATTGTATAAGACATGAATCAAAAAGGCATCTAGATCATAATCTGTGAGATAATAACATATGAATCAAACATAAAATTTGTCATAGAATCACAGATTTTTTAAAGAATTACATATGCCAAGTTTCATTTCCAAAACATATATGGGAACTTCATGGGGACTACACCTATAGGGAAGGACACACCACTAGCCCCAATAATAGTAATTTCATTATAAGGGATTGATTACCCCCTTTTTCCTATATTTGATCTTTTTCCCCTTCTTACAATTGTGGATCGAGTTTCCCCTTTTTCCCCGAGTGAATCAAGTCCGTCAACATGTTCTCTATAATTATAAAATGAGATATAAATCCTTACCCATTGCATTGGAAGGATATATAGGTCCCACCCATCACATAATAAAATCATACATACATGTTCCGCATGATAAAAACGTTTCATCATATCATGTCCCATAAAAAGTTATGGGTCTCATAATCATCATATCATAACCCATGAAATGAAATGAGTATCATAAAAATGTCATCATAACAGTACCATTGAACATGATATAGGTTTTTAATCATTTCATCAATAAATAACCAATGAAAATAAGTGAGTGTCAAAAGAATATAACAAATGAATGATAAACACGTGTAATAAATATCATTCCATGAAAACATAATATATTCAAATAAGATAATGAATTTATTCTTTTTTCACATATCCATTAAATAATTAACTACAAAAAATATTGTCATCATAGATAGAGTCAGATTTTGAAGGATTACATAGAACATTTCTTAACTAAAATCAACCTTCTTTGAAAATCCATTTCATAATGCCATTTGATAAATCATTTACTTATAAAGAAATTTTTTCATTCTCATTTAAAATATATCTTGAGGAATATATATTTTACTCTTTAAAAAAAATTCAAATCATTCACCATTTTGAAAACATTCCACTAAAAATAACCCTGAAAAATTATAAATTATTCATGGCATAATTTTGAAAACCCTTCCTTTGAAAATAAATTATAATAAATATAAAATAAAACATGAAAACATATTAGAAACATTGTTATTTGA
Organism: Viscum album; assembly: GCA_963277665.1. NCBI lineage: Eukaryota > Viridiplantae > Streptophyta > Magnoliopsida > Santalales > Viscaceae > Viscum > Viscum album. Next base: position 100,306,783 of record OY728133.1, read on the forward strand.
AAATAAATTCAAAACATATAAATAATCCTAAAAATATTAAAAATTTTCTCATTTAAAATACTGTGAAAACATAAAGAGAAGGACTAAAATCATTTTTAATAATTATTTTTTTGAAAATGGTTTTCATAATTCATAAATAAATATTGAAATATTTTTTGAAATATTTTTTTTGAAAACCATATTAATATTAACATATATAAATAATATTAGGAAAAAATATTCTTTAAAAATAACCTTGGAAACATGAAAATGAACCATCAATGAAATGATGATCAATATATAAGGTAATCACATATATTCTAAACATTACTTTTTCACCTCAAAGAGTTTATAAAAATGATTTGATCAGGAAAAGAAAAGAACATTATTTTAAAAATATATTTTTCAAAGGTAAAAAATATTTTAAAATTTCCTCTAAACATCATAAGATAATAGTAATTCATTTTTCAAAACATTTTTTAGAACACTAGGCGTTGAATGAACATATATTTTCAATCAAAAGAATAAACAAAGTCATATATTCAATGAAATAAATTCTTAATTATCTTTAGTACCAAAAAATAAGACAATAATACCCTTACATTGATATATCCTGAATAAATAGTGTAGAAAAAAATTCATGAGTGTTATTTAGATATGGATTATAATATTTCATCAATGAATGCATAATCTTAAACAATCCTGATAAACAATGAGATTGTAGCAATAAAATCTTACCACATTTGTAACTTCAAATAATAATCCCCAAGATATAATAAAATTAAATGAATCTTAAAATATCCTAAAAATATGGAGATTTAGGGTTTAAAATTTATATGTAATTATATACATTTCAAATAAAAATAGTGGTTCATAACAAGGCATGTATCTAAAAGAAGGAAAAATGAGAAAAAAATTAATTTACCGATATGGTATGTTTTGAACCATAAACCCCATGAAATAAGGATAAAAAATGGATTAGTAAATAAAAATAAATTTTATTATAATAATCATTAAATACATGAATGGGTTGTAAATACAACACACAAAATAAATTATTGGCGAACAAGGCATAAGACTAACAAAAATAATTGTGAGATGAGAAAACACTTACTACATGAGTAAGTTTGGAATCATGATCCCAAAGAAAGAAAAAGATAAATGAAATTTTATAATAATATTAATTAAAAGGGAATTATTGATATAACATGTCATAGTAAATTATATACACCACATAAAATAAATTATTGGTGAATATTGCATGTATTTCATGAAGCTAAAAGGATAGAAGAAACACCCATACATTAATTCTTGAATTTCTTTGTATACATTAAAAACTATTGTATAATAAGTATAAGTCTTTATAAATTCTATAAAAGTTCCATATTATCATATTTTATACAATATATTATTTTATTATGACTATTTAAAAACACTTTTATTAATAATTTCATACTAATGTTTTGTTTTGGGTAATATCTTCTTTGTTCTACATATATGTTCTGTCTTATTCTTCGCGATCATAATAATTAGAACCTCATTTAATTATATAAATAATGTAAAACATGATGTAAATACCATATATAATAATCATATAAATATCTATAATATTATATATAAAAAATATGAAACGGAAGACACTGTTCATGGAGACGGTATGGCACACGTACGCCTGAACACTATTTCTATTTTCTTGTTATATTGAAAGAATGAAAGTAAATGATATATATAATTATATATATTATAATTATATTATAATTATTATATATTATACAACATCTAAATTTACCAAACCCACTATTAATTCATTCTATGTGATATTTGAAGGAATCTCATCGCTTTGAGGAGGCGGTAGTCAACACATCCACAAATGGAGTTATCGTACATACAAAAAATGTAATTCAGGATTAGTGTGTTATATAATAACTCTAGAAGCATACATACATCATAAATATCATATATATTATATAAAAATATAATGTTTATCATAACTATAAAACCATGAAATCTTGCAACAGAAGAACGAATGACACCGGTCCCAAAGGCGGTAGTATGTCGTACATATAAAAGATGCTTATGTATCCCATATGATGGAATAATGTGTGAGTGCGAGCAAAAACCTTAATGAATTAACTTATCAGTATATTTAATATACTGAGGATATTTGTTTAATATATTAATATGATTATTTTATGGGATGGATAGTGAAAATAAAATAAAATAGCTTGTGGAATGATGTTATAGGAGTATTGGGTAACTTTTTTTGGTTTACACGAAAGGGATTCCTTAGATGGATTTCTACAAAAAGTGAGGCTTCTAGTTTTATAGGATGGAATTTAGGAGATTATTTTTTCCAGTTTTTTATGATCTAATGTTCTTGAGAGGCTTGATGATTTTAGTGGGGGTGAGTTCTCTTTTATCACAGAGGAGTGGCATTCTTGTAAATAAAAAAATGTAAACACTATTGAGAATCCTCCCTTAAATCATGTGCCTAAAATACTTTTCCATATTCAATAAAATTTCAAATTTTCCATATATTTCCATAAAACTAAATTTGGACTTTCTTCTTGGTTATTTGGCCCCTTAAATTAATGATTAACCACTAATTAATCCTGGTTTTACATTAATCACTGGAATTAATTTTAATTACTTTGACTAATATTTTTAGTCAAAAATAATTTTGAAATTATTAGAAATTATAAAATATTATGAATCAAAATATTGAATCCATTTTTTTAAATTCTAATAATATACGTTGAAAAAATAAATTTCAATTTAATTTTATAGATGGGATGAAACAATTAGTTTTTTAAGTGAAAATGTTTAAAAGATTGAATTATTCATATATCCAATTTCAATGAAAAATGGGTTCCAATGACCTTAATTTTTTTATATGATGTATAATTTATCTAATTAAAATTCAATTTTATTATATAAATAAAAACTAGGTTGTTTGAAATCTGAACTCAAAATTATTCACTATTCATTAAAAAAATAATATTCTCATTAAAAAAAACATTTACCCAATGTAAAATTTAATACTACTATTTAAAAAATTTTGTTTATTTTTTCAAATAAAAATTATAATGGTGTTAATAAGTATGTTATAAATGGGCTAACCAGTAAAAGGTAATAGAATTACATTTTCGACTAATACATCTATTTTTCCATAAAAGTGGATTTATTCTTATATTAATCCAATAAATTATTCTGGATGAGGGTCAAAGAACATGATTTAACATAATATATATAAATTTTATTTAAAAAATTAGTTTTTTTTAAATTTATTTAATGGTGTGTATACATAGAAGAATAGTTTTCATAGAAATGAAATTTCTTCACTCTATAAAAGTTTTTACAATCATTTATAAGTAATTGATAAAAAAATTATTAATTTAATATACTTGTGTAGATCATATTTACAAAATTTAGTAAATTTTATTCATAAAAACCATTCTAATGGATAAATGGTTACTATATTATTTATTTAACAAAAATATTAATAGTGTATTGCAGTTCGGTAATACCCGGTCTTGCGTGTAACACAAGATGTCGAAGGAACTCAAAATTATTTATAAAAAAGACAAACATAATTATGCGTCTACTAAAATCTAATCTAAGTGTTTTGTGTAGTGAGAGTTTAATTTTTTTTCATGAAATGCGATCTAAACTTCGTGCTTTCACTTAACTCAACGGAAATTCAATGTTGCGTGAAATAAAAAATATCAAAAAGATTAACTTAATTTAATAAAATATATTTCATTAAATCCCAAGGTGTTACACTCTACCCCCATTAAAATGAATTTTTCCTCGAAATTATTCATTTTTATCAATAGATGAGTACTTGAAAGTTCATTTCATATAAACTCACATTGTAAAAATGAATAATAAAACTTCATTTAATAAAGAAAAGTTGGACCATAAAAGTCACCCAATGTAACTCTTAAATAGGTTTCCACATAGGATAACATATGAATCACGTGAAAAAATGGACATGGAAGGAAAATATAACTATCAATTTATTATGGAGAGTGATAGAGAAAACGGTTACGGTAAATTTATCAATCACAAATCCATAACATCAAAGTCTTAAAAAAGGTCGTTGATATCATTAAAAATTATGATAACATGAATTTCTTTTATTTCGGGACCTTTTTTGTTAAATTTTATAAATTTTCATGAAAATATGCACGTACATAATTTCAGGAAAACCTCACCCTTTTCTGTTTCTTAATCAATTTATGATTCATCTCTTATTCCATAAAACGACGATGAATTTTTCATTAATAAAGCTTTAAAAGAGCACGCGATCCATAAATTGAATGATAGGTGATTCCATCCTTATTTATAAAAAAAAGACTAACACCAGTTATCCAAAATGCATAAATCCACATATGGTGAGATAATACTTTAGTCACTAAAACCTTATACTAAGGTAAACATGAACAATTAGATAATTTTCTAAACTTATAACACTTTTGAAAGTTTAAAATCTAAAACATTAGAAATAATGACACCAAATGTCACAAAAATAATGTACCATTGACCCCTATATAAATAATCTCTTGGTTATCACATACCAAATATGTCAATACATTATTAATGTTTCATATTAATGCATAGTAATGACCATAAAACCTTATTAAAAATATATATGCTTTCTCATTACAAAGTTTATTGTATATATTATTTAAATCTAAAAATGTTTTAATGTCCATCCATGATAGTAGAAACAACTCTATAAAAATCTAATTTATTAATTTTGAGGTGATATGTACGGTCCAATTTACTTTTTTATATCATTCATATCCTTATCCCAACATCATTATCTTAATATCATGAATATTATAAGGGTTATAATCTCTTATTAAAAATTTCACCTTTCCATCAAATCAATTCATCTAGTCCATCAAAAAAATTCAACACATTTCTCTAAATGATTAGAAAAAAACATAAACTGAATAATCATTATATATTTTACAATTTAGAATTCTTGAATCCAAATACATAACCAATTATATTAATTCACTTCATCCTTAAAGAATTATTATGGATTCCACATCTTATTTTTTAGTACCCATTTCCTTTCATATTTCATCTACAGTCTCATCAACCTCATCAATATAACCATTAGTCATACCTCCTTGCTAATTGTCTTCAGCATCATTCCTTTTAGGAAATATATTTGCATAATTCCCATTCATTCAACACATAAAACATTGAAATGTTGATAATATCTTAGGGAGTATAATATTATCATCCCTTTCATTAAACCAACGATTTATTTTTCATTTTTAGGTACTTTCTTTGTGTCCTCATTTTTTTTACTAAAACAATATTCATATTCCTCTTTGACATTTAATTGGGTTCTTCTTTCAACATTATCAAAAAATTTAAACTAAATATTCATTCCTTGAAGGTATCTATTTCCTTAACTCTCAGTGAACTCCTCCCTTCAGTGGAAACTGATCAATCATGAAAAGAACCACCTTCAATGTAGTGATCATCCCACCAAAATTCTCATTAGAAAGCTGTCTATGACATAGAATAGTAACCTTGTTACTTTTAGTTCCCTCCACTAAACAATACTCAAAACCATAATGTGAGAAGCACTTATCATAGTGGACAACCACCTAGTTATGGGAAATCACTTACAATATGTCTAAATAATTACACCTTATTTTAAATCTATAATAACATAGGAATATACCTAGAGACATCCCTAGAAAAATTCTTATGAATATCTCTAGGGATTCCACTAATTTTTTCCCAGACAAAACCTTTCATTTGATACCAACCATAGCAACCCAGGATTGACCTACATAGATATTAAATCATTTTTATGAATATTCATCACATTAAAATAATAAATGATTGTGGAACATAATAGTATAGTGACTTTGGAATCTTAGAACACAATATTTTTATATATAGAAATATCTTCAATGTTTCACATAAAGATCTCCTCCTGTAGTACTTCTACTGCAATCCTTTCTTTATAAGATAGAAGAAAGGAAACCTAAAAATAAGTGATATCAGATTCTCAGTAAGGGTATATAAAAATGATACATAATAATAATAGGAGAATAAGGGTAATAGAATATGGTAATGATATTTAATATCATACCATGCATATCAAATATCATATACCCAATTCATGGTACAAATATTGAGATATCATAAGACATGAATCATAGGGGAATCAAGAGAATAATCCATATAATATAAAATAGTAATCATACATAGAATTTGTGAGAATGCATAAACATGTAAAAACATTCCTTAATCCAAGGCTTATTGCAAAAACAAATTTGGGATCTTAATGGGGAATACACCTACCAGGCGGGACACACCACCATCCTCAGTCCTTGTACATTCATTTGAAGGGACCAGGTTTCCCATTCCTTCCACGGTGGATCAGGTTTCCCCGCCATCGCATAGTGGATCAATCCTATGAAATTGTTCCCCGTCATTATATCATGATACATAATTCCTTAAAAAATTCATTGGAGGGATATATAGGTCCCACCCATCACTTAATAAAATAATACAAACATGTGGAATATGGTAATAAAACTTTCATCACATCATGACACATAAAAGGAGATGGGTATTATAATAATTATATAAAAACACATGAAATGAAATGATTATCATAAAAATATCATCATATCATTACCTATTAAATGAATATAGGATTAATAATTATTTAATCAATGCATAACCCTTGAAAATAAGTGGGTTTCAAATAATATAACCCATGGAAGAGAAACGAGTTTGATAAACATCATGTAAAATAATATAAACCATTTATGGAAAAATATGAATGTTATTCTTAGATTATATCACCAGTAATGAATAAACTATAATAATGTGTGCCACATTATATGTATAAGGATTTTGAAAGATCACGTAGAACATATCCTAACAGAAATTTATTCCCATTGAAAATCTCTTCTATAAAACCATCTTAGAAATAATTTTCATATAATGAAATCATTAAAAATTAATTTAAAGCATTTCATGAAGAAAATATATTTTTTTACTTGGAAAATTTATATTAAAATCATAAACCATTTTGAAAACTATTTCTTCTAAAATAACCTTGAAACCTAATAAAAGAAGCTCGAGATCCTTCTTAGAACCTTTCCTTTCATAGTAAAAATGAAAGCTTATAATGGAAGTAGAAAATAATATTGAAAACCTTTTTCATTGAATCCAACATGAAAACTCATAATGAAATCGAGATAAAATATTTGACCCCACTTTCATTGAAAATAATTTGAAATCAGGAAATGATGGCTTGGAATCATTTTGGAAACCATTTTCTTGTAAATGGATTTTTTAAAAACAAAATGAAAGCTAAAAACATTTTTGAAAACATTTTTCTTATGGTTTTTTTAAATTAAAAAAATTATTTTCCATTAAGAAAATAATTTCTTAAAAAATTACCTTGTAAACAAAGAAACGAGGTTTCAAGGAAATGATGGCCTTGATAGTAGGTAATTCTATAAATGTCGAGTATTCCTTTTGCACCCTAAAATGTTAAGAAAAGTGAATTGAAAATAAATTAGAAGAAGATTTGTAAGGACCCGACCCCAGTTTCCCGGAGTCAGTGCCTTATTTGATTACATTGGCATAAATACAAGGAATATGAATCCCAAAGGACCAAGTAGTTTAGTAGCTTTTGGAAACAAGATACATAAATAATTTTAACATTACATCATGATGAGAAATACAACACCAATTTATTACACTAGCAACATCATGTATCCAAGATTATACTTGCAAGTCATTTGTAATTTACTTCTTTATTTCCTGTGAAAAATGAAACCTAATAAAGGGGTGAGATAAAACTCTCAGTAAGAGTAAGAAATATATCAGAAGATAGTATAATCATAATACTTGGTCCATAATTTAAAACAAATGCCTTAAATAACAAACTTTCACTCGTTACGGCAGGAATATGAGTTGAGTAAATAATGCCATAATAAAATAGAATCATGGGTATTCTATTAGTTGAATAACCACATGAACTTTAAATTACTAGCTTCATAATGAGGGAAGTGCATATTTCAGTCATTCTGAAACATTTTTTCATGGCCTTTTCCAAGACTTCTAATTATTAAGGACTTAGCCAAAATCCATCTACCACATTGGTAAAGGCCTCAGCCAATTCCACGTCTATTTGTCTAATGAGACCTAAAAATGCATCAAGGGGATATAGCAGACCCCACCCATCACATAAAAAGTTCAATTAATTCCTCATATGAGCGGGTATAATCATATGCAACATATATATTCATATGGAAATTATCATATGAAATGTTACTATCTTTCCCCAATCATTAAACATAAAACACTAACCATTCTGAGTAATATGGTGAGTGTTTTTAGGGTAGATCATCCACAATAGAGTTAGTAATAAACCATTAAATCAAATATGATAGATTAATTAATAAATAATTAAACCCAATAATACCTAAAAAATAACAAGAGTGTTGAATCAAACAAAAATACTCTTATAAAATCATGATGAAATCTTTAGATAAATACTCTTCTATTTAAAAAATAAGATTTCTTTTGGACAATATTTGTATAAAATCAGAAGTGAAGTAAGATATTATTTTCATATTAAAATTATTGTTTTTATAAAGATAATGGTTTCTAAAAAAATATATTATAGAGTTCCCATTAAAATAGATATGAATTTGGGAAATTCCCTTGAATCGTGCTTGTATTTTAGAAATAGTTTTGTAGGTTTCTTTTAGAACATGTAACAATCCATAAAATAGAGAAGGATTATGGTTGGTGTATATATATAGAATACTCACACCATGTTTATGAGGAGTACCGAACAATATATAAGAATTTCATTGAGGTAATTATACAATGAATGTAACCCGCGTGAAAATGGATGTTCGGGTGGAAAACCCTTACCTTAACTCTGAATGTGTTCCGCTCTGGTAATTAAGCTCCTAGAATGTGAAATTATACTTATTAAAAAATTATTTTGGAACCTATTAGACATGTATTTAGTTTATCTAATTTCTGGTTAGTTCAATTATTTCTTTATTGATAAGTTATTGTATTGAATTTCGTCATTCTTGAGTGTTTGTTTTTCTTATTTTTCACAATCGGTTCACTTGTTCTTAAGTAATGAAGTGGTAAGGTTGTAAATCTATAGAATTGAAATTAAATATTATTTATAAACATACATAATTGTTAATGGACATTTATATCATTTTGTTACATGAAATGAGGATGAATCATTAGATGACAATCACTTCAATTATTTAGCGGTATTTGGATTATTTGAAACTAGTTTTGTCACATAAATTAATAATATATACATATACTGGTTCTTGAATATTAATTAGGGTGTAATAAATATATTATAGTCTTGTTCATCCATCAATATGGTATCATGACCAGTAATGAAGGAAATATTGAAGAACAAATCTTCGTCGTCCATGAAGGTTATAAATTGGAGACTCAAGGACATTGATTTCATTTACAAACATAAAAGGGAGGGAGTAAGAATATTGATGATTTTTATTCCATTAAAATTATATATATTTAGTATATAGACGATACTAGAGTTATCATGGTAATTTTGAAAAAGGACGTGAGGAGAGGATAACAAAAGAAGATAAATTCAAATGAAACTAAAAGAAAAAGAAAGGTTATTTACCTCTTGAAATAAATTCCTCGAGAACCTCCGTAACGTAATGAATTTTGGTCTTTTGGAAAGACCCAGAGCTTAATAGTCATGGGGAGTGACTAGAAAATGGTATTTGGCCCGAACATTGAGGATCTTCTAGGCAAAGAGGAGTGAAAAGAAGAGGGATTGGGGAGGGGTTTTTATAGTTGAGGAGAGGGGTATATTTTGAATATTTAAATCATTATTTTATTATTTCCCTCAAGATGACCAATAGTGTTGTATCATGTGACCCGTAATAGTAATAAGTGAATGTGATTTCAAAACAAGTGGCTTTCATAACTTATGATGTCATAAATAGTGTATTTCACTAATAATTTGTATATATGTAATTTTATCATATTTCACTATTCAACAAAAATTCAAGAATTTTAGAAAAATAAAAAAAAATTACCCCTACCATTTTTCAATGTGTAGAATTCAAAAATGAACTCCATTTTTCAAAATTAATTTTTGAAATATTATTAATTTAAATTTTTTAAAATATTCATATTTAATTAGAAAAATAACAATTTTAATGGTGCAATTAGTTTTATTTCGCATTAAAAATTAATTAAGATCTCATTATCTTATTACCTTAAGAAAATAAAATAATATTATTATTTAGTATTCATAAGGGTCATGTTAATATTAATATTATTATTACAAGGGGTATGTTACTATTCACTAAAAATCACGTTTTTTTATATCAGACTCTAAATGACTTACTGATCACAACTCTAGGTGACCATTTTTTTGAAATTCCAAACATAGAAGAAGAAACATTGAGATTAACTTCTAGATTAAAAAATGCAATCAATATTTATTTTCAAAATCGTGGGGTGTTACATTCTTCCCCCTTTAGAAATTTCACCCTTGAAATTTCAATTTTACAATCTAGGCCAAAACTAGGTGGGGTAGTTATCCTTCATTACTTCATCCAACCCCCATGTTGCCTCTTCGTACATATTGTTTCGCCATAGTACCTTGACTAGATGATTAGTCTTGCTGCATAGGACTTTGTCTCTATGATCCATGATTTTCATTGTCTGCTTCTCATAAGAATGATCATACTCCAAATGTCCCCCCTCTGAAGAGAGTACATCTTAAGGGTCTGGTATGTACTTCATTAAGAGGGATACATGAAAGAAATCATGCTCTTTCGACATGGTCGGAGAATCTGCCAGTCGATAGGTCCCTGTTCAAACTTGATCAAGGATCTCGAAGGGGCAGATATACCTGGGACATATGTTTCCTTTCTTCCCAAATCTCATGACCATCTTCCATGGAGATATGTGTAGAAATAACAGGTCTCCAACTTTGAAATCCTGGTATCGTCGACAGTTATCTGCATAAATATTTTGTCAACTTTAGGCTGCTTTATTATGCTGTTGAATGGTTTTCACCTTCTCTTCCATTTCTTTAACCAATTCAGGTCCTAGCATCTTTCACTCATTGAATTTATCCCAACACGCTGGTGTTCTATACATTTTCCAATAAATGGATTTATACAGTTCCATTCAGATGCACAAGTGGAAACTATTTTTTAGGAGAATTCAACCAGTGGAATAAGTTTGTCCCACCCTGCATTGAATTCCATAGAACATGATCTCAACATGACCTCCAACATCTGAATACTATGCTCATATTGGCCCTCCGTTAGAGGATTATAGGCCGTACTGAAGATCAGTTCAGTGCTTAAAGCATGTTGGAGACTTTTCCAGAACATTGAGCTGAATCTAGTATCATAGTCGGATACAATATTGAGTGGAACTCCATGTATCCTAACCACTTCTTTGATATTAATCCATGCAAGTTGATCAATTGAGAAGTCATCTCGAATCCCAATAAAGTGAGATGGCTTTGGAAGACGATCCACAATGACCCATATAGCATTGTTTCCTCTATATTTACTTGGAAGTCTAATGCTGAAGTCCCTGGTAATGTCCCCCACTTCCATGATGGTATGGGTAGTGGTTGCATCATCCCCTTAGACTTTTTCTTCTCAGCCTTCACTTGTTGACATACCAGGAAATTTGCTATTTTTTCTACAATATCCCTTTTCATATTGTCCCACCAAAAGTTTTCTTGGATATCTCAATAAATTGTTGTGCTAACAAGATGTACAAAGAATTTAGAGCTATGAGCATCATACAATAGTTACCTCTTTATCCCGGGAATAGAGGAAACACAAATCCTCTTCCCGAATATCAAAATGCCACCTTCATATGAGAATTCAGTAAACTTCCAATCATTTATACCTTTAATTTTCTTTTGAAACTCCTCATCAACATCCTGAGAACTTTTTATCCTCTCTAGTAAAGAAGGTTGGGAAACCATTTGAAAAATTAGTGATGTTTTACCTTCCTTGAATATTCCCATATCCATCATTACTAGATCCATGAACATAAGTTCCCTTTCAAGTCTCATCTTGTTCATAATTCCATGGTCATTTCTACTCAAAGTATATGCTACCCTATTTGCTTTCCCTAGGTGGTAGTGTGTTGTGAAATCATAATCTTTGAGTATCTTAATCTACCTCTTTTGTCTCATGTGGAGTACTTTTAGTGATAATATATATTTCAAACTCTTAAGATCTGTATATATCTCACATTTTTCTCCATAGATGCAATGTCTCTAAATTTTCAGATTAAATATTACCACTACGAACTCATGGTTATGAGTTGGATAGTTTTGTTCATGATATTTTAGCTACCTAGATGTATAGGAAATCACTCTATCATTCTACATAAGGACACAACCCAGTCCTTTCTTTGTTGCATCACTATAGATAAAAAACCCATCATTCCCTAGCAGTAGGGTTAGGATCAGATCATTCACTAACCTCCTCTGCAATTCTTCAAAAAATTCTTTACATTCCTTTTTTCACACGAACTTAACCCATTTTCTTGTGAGCATGGTCATTGCGTTGGCTGAATGGGAGAAGTTTTGAATGAAACACTAATAATAACCTGCTAAACCAATAAAAAAATGTTCCTCAATTTCGTTCGTTGGAGTAGGCCATTCTTGCACTTCCTTTTTCTTCGTTGGATCTATAGATATACAAACTATAGAGACAATGTGGCCCAGAACAGAAACTGATTGGAGCCGAAAATCACACTTGCTAAAGTTCCCATATAATTCATTTCTTCTTAGAGTCTTTAGAATTGTGCGCAAGTTCTTTTCATGTACTTCATAGCTTCTAGATTAAACCGGGATGTCATCAATGAACACCACCACAAAGTCATCAAGATATTCCTTGAAGACTCTACTAATTAATTCCATGAAAATAGATGGTGTATTAGTTAGTCTAAAAGGCATTACGTTAAACTCGTAATGCCCGTACCTAGTCTCGAATGTTGTTTTTGGAATGTATTATTTCTTCACAAGTAACTAATGATATCCTGATCGATGATCAAGCTTAGATAAATATTGGTCTCCATGAAGCTGATTGAATAAATCATCAATTCATGGTAGAGGATACTTATTATTTATTGTAAAAAAATTGATTTCCCTATAATCAATGCACAACCTCATAGACCCTTATTTCTTCATAACAAAAAGAATAGGGACTCCCCATAGAGAAATACAAGGGTGAATAAATACTTTATAACTCAATTCCTCAAGTTATTTATTTTTCTATAATAACTCCACTATGACCATTCTATAAGGGGTCTTTGATATGGGCCTTGAACTTGGAATTTATTCAATGGGAAACTTAATTTCCCGCTCTGGAGTTTGTCCAGGGAAATACCCTAGAAAGACATCAATATAGTCTTGCACAATAGTTACATCTTATATTTGAACATTATTTTCCTCACCCATAGTTATTTTATTCACTTCCTCCCCAATAATTGAATTTATTTGAACAAATAGGGGTGGATCTAGATAAGAATTGGGTGGTGATGTTTCTGCTCAAAAGAAAAGGTACTCTATATCATCATCATAAATTGTAACCTCCTTATTATTACAATAAATTTTCGCATCGTGGTATAAAATCCAATCAATACCGAGGATTATATAAAATTCAATAATGGGTATGAAAATGAGATCAATAAATAAAGAAAATTATATTCCCTAAAGGGAACTGATTCACAAAATATTGTTGCAATGATATTTCCCTTAGGAGTTTTGACTGACAAATCCTTTGTTAAATCAAATTGTAAATATCAAACTTTCTTAGAAAATTTGGAAGATATAAAATAATGAGATGATCCAGAATCAAATAAATAATTTGAAATGTTTGATGAAATGATCAAAGTATCTGCCACCACATCATTCGGAACTTCAACCTCTCCATTTATGATCACATAAGCTTGTTCCAGCTCCCTTGGAATTTTCTATTGCATATTTCCTTGAATCTTTGGACAATCATTATGATAGTGTCCCATAACCCGAAAATTATAGCATTTATCATTAGTGGCCCCTTTTTGACCCTTGAAATCACCAGCAAGATGGAATTTCTGAACACATTTGTAGAATACTCCTTTTCCCTTTAAGCACGCACCGGGGGGTTTCCTTAGACAATTATCACAATGTGGAAATTCAACTCTTCCCTTCTTCCATGTTTCCTTATTTCCATTCCCAGAGTTCTCAACATCCCTCTTATTTTCATGATTTACCTTAATGTCATAAGACCTAGTGATTTTATTTCTGTTTTGATAGCACAAGAAACTATATCCTCATATGATGAAAAAAATTTGGATACTAGTTCCATCTAGTGGAATGGATTTAGGCCATAAATGAATCGATCAATTTTTCTCTTTGGAGTTACTATGTAGTCCATGGCATGTCTTGCTAAACTTGTGAATTTATATTCATACTTTGTAATATAATCATCTTCCTTCTTCCCCAGATTCAAGAATTTTCTCTCCATATCTGTTCTATGTTCGCGAGGAAAGTATTTCTCTAGGAAGATTTCTTTAAAATATCTCCATTCCACCTCTTCTATTTCTTCCCCCTCCTTTGTGTTTTGGATTAATGATCACCACTGATCTGTATCTCCTAATAGTTGATAAAATACCATGATGACCTTCTCTCTTTCATTACATACCAAAGAATGAAATATCTTGTCGAGGGAACTTATCAACAGCTCAACTACAAATGGGTTTTTAGTCCCATTGGATGATGGAGGCTGTTTTCGCCTAATGTGATCTAGCATAGCTCCTCTACGCGGTGGATCCAAATGCTCCATACAGGTAAGGTTTTTTTTATAACCTTAGTATGTTGTCCCAGTATAGTTATGAGTTGCTCAACACCATTCAAATAACTAGATCCAACATCATTATCTTGCATCAGAGGAAAATACTTGCAGAGGACATGTGCATTTATGCAGTTTCCATTCCTTCCACTAGGTGCCATTTCTAAATAATGGAATACAATAGAATAGGGTACGATTCATAATTTATAATACAATTGTACAAATATACTATGTATAAATTGAAATTATAAGCATTGTTAATCCCTTAATCATAAACATGGTATGTTTGAGGAAAAATTTTCATTTATATCCTTCATAATGGCTTGTAACGAAAACATGAATTATCCAAAACATATCCTCGGGGAGTGTCGTAACTAAGAGTGCATCAAGGCCCATTGTCATATACCCGGATACCCAAGGTCAAGATCAAAACTCCTTGTCAGAGCTTTCACTCCTAGGTATATCTGTGCCAGAGCTACCACTACCAGCTCATATCCATACTAAGATGTATTGCTAGAATGGTCCACATAATCTATTACTTACCAAAATACCAGGATATTCTTGTATGTTTATCGTCAGAGTCTCACTTGGGTATTTTTCTATAATCTACATTTCCAAGTATTCTACTAAACTTCCTCTGATACGAACTATAAGGACCCAACCCCAGTCGCCCGGAGTCGGTGCCTTATTTGATTACATTGGCATACATACAAGGAATATGATTCCTGGAGGACCAAGTATTTTAGTACAGTTTGGAAATAATATAAATAAATTAGTTTAACATTACATCATGAAGGGAAATACAAGACTAACTTATTCCACAAGCAACGTCATCTCTCCTAGATTATGCTTGTAAGTCATTCATAATTTACTTCTTTATGTCCTATAAAAAAAGAAACCTAAGAAAGGGGTGAGCTCAAATGCTCAGTAAGAGTAAGCAATACAACAGAAGATAAAATAAACATAATACATGGTGCATAATTGAAAACAAATTCCTTGAATAATAAATTTTCTCACATTATGGCAGAAATACGAGCTGAGTAAATAATTCCATAAATAAACAGAATCATCGGTATTCAAATAGTCAAATAACCACATGAACTTTAAATTAATAGCTTTATAATGAGGGAAGTGCATCTGCCAGACATTCTAAAGTGGTTTCTCAAGGCCTCATCCAAGACGTCTATTGATTTAGGCCTCAACCAAAATCCATATAATAAATTGGGAAAGGCCTCAGCCAATTCCATGTCTATTTGTCTCATGAGACCTACCGATGCATCGAAGGGATATAGTGGGTCCCACCCATCACATAATAAGTCCAATTAATTCCTCATATGAGCGAGGATAAACATAAAAAAATATATACATTCATATTGAAACAATCATATGAAATATAACTATCTTTCCCCAATCATTAATCATAAAACACTAACCATTCCTAGTAATATGGTGAATGGTTTTAGGGTAGATAGTCCCCAATAGAGTGAGTCATAAACCATTAAATAAAATATGGTAGATGAATTTATAAATGGTTAAACTGAATAATACAAAAGAAACAATAAGTGTGTTCAATCAAATGAAAATACTCTTATAAAATCATTAACAAATCTTGATATAAATACTCTTCTATTTTGAAAAGAAATATTCTATTGGAAAATATTTGTATAAAACCAGAAGTGAAGTAAGATAGTATTTTCATAATAAAATGAGTTTTCTTAGAAAGATAATGGTCTAAAAAACATATTATAGAGTGCCCTTGAAAATAGATATGCAATTGAGAAATTTACTTGAATCGGGCTTGTATTTTGGAAACAGATTTGAAATTTTGTTTTAATACATGTAATAATACATAAAATAGAGAAGGATTATGGTTGGTGTACATATATAGAATACTCGCACAGAATATAGGAGGATTAAATAACAATCTACAAGAATTTCATTGAGGTAATTAGACAATGATAGTTACCTGAATGAAAATGGAATTTCAGGTGGGAGACCCTTACCTTAACTCTGAACGTGTTCCGCAATTGTACTTAAGATCCTGAAATATGAAATTATACCTATTAATAAATTATTTCAGAATCTAATAGACATGTATTTCGTTTATCATAATTCTGGTTAGTTCATTTATGTCATTATTGATATGTTATTGTATTGAATTTCGTCGTTCTGGAGTGTTTGTTTTCATTATTTTTCATAATCGGTTCACTTGTTCATAAGTAATGAAGTGGTATGGATGTAAATCTCCATAATTGAAATGAAATATTATTTATGAACATACATAATTGTTTATGTCCATTTCTATTCATTGGTTACGTGGATTTAGGATGAATCATTATATGACAATCACTTCGATTATTTGGCGGTATTTGAATTATTATGAAATAATTTTGTCTCATAAATTAATAATATGTACATATAGTAGTTACCGAATATTAATTTGGTTTTAAAACATATATTATATTTTGGTTCAACAATAAATATGGTTTTTCGACTAGTAATGAAGGAAATATTGATGAATGAAACTTCGTCATCCACGAAGGTTATAAATTGGAACCTCATGGACGTTGATTTCGTTTATAAAAATAAAATAGAGGGAGTAAGAATATTGGGTATGGTTCTTCCATTCACATTAAATAAATCCAGTATATAGATGATAATGGAGTTATCTTGGTCATTTGGATAGAGGAGGTGAGGAGAGTATAAGAATTGAGGATAAATTCAAATGAAACTAAAAGAAAAAAGAAAGGTTCTTTAGCTTTTGAAATAACTTCCTCGAGAACCTCCTTAAGGGAAGTGATTTTGGTCTTTTGGAAAGACATAGAGTTTCCTGGTCGTGGTTAGTTACTAAGAATGTGTATTTAGATAGAGCATTGATGAGCTTCAAGGATTAGAGGAGTGAAGAGAAGAGGGACTATGGAGGGGGTTTTATAGTGGAGGAGAGGGGTAAATTTTGAATATTTAATTCATTATCTTTTTATTTCCATCACGACAACCAATAGTGTTGTTTCAGGTGACCCCTAATAGTAATAAGTGCATGTGAGTATGAACCAAGGGTCCTTACAAAATTTTATGATGTCATAAATAGTGTATTTAACTAATAATTTGTACATATGGTATTTTATCATATTTCACTATTCATAAAAAACTCTAGAATTTTAGAAAAATCCAGAAAATTTAACCCTACCATTTCTTGACACGTAGAATTCAAAAATGAACTCGTTTTTTCAAAATTAATTTTCTAAATATTATTAATTTAATTTGTAAATAAAGTCATATTTAATTCGAAAAATAACATTTCTAATGGTGCAATTAGTTTTATTTCACTTTAAAAAATTTACTAAGATCTGATTATATTATTGCCTTAAGAAAATAAAATAATAATAATATTTACTATTCATAAGGGTCATATTACTATTCATATTACTATTCATAATGTTATATTACAATTCACCAAAAAATCATGTTTGTTCTATCATACTCTAAATGAATTTCTAATTGTAACTCTAGATGCCCGTTTTTTGAAATTCCAAACATAGAAGAGGAAAAGTTGAGTTTAACTTTTAGATTTTAAAATGAAATAAATATTTATTTTATGTTAAAACCATGCTTTATGAATGTTGTATCCAAAAATTAATAATAAATTCCTTTTATGTTTTTATAGAAATTGGGTTATAAATCGCTTAAAAAATTATTTTCATTCTTATAAATAAATAGTCCCCATTTCTTTAACACAATAATTCTAGAAAATTATTTTATTTTAAGAATATTAGATACTTGTATAGGATATTATGTAGATAATAATTTTCAGGGTGGTGGGAAAAAATTTCACATAGTATACAATAAATGAACTTTTATTTCACACTTTTTTTAAAAAGTCAAAAATACACTTTTCAAAAAATATTTATAAGATTAATGATTAAATTTTTTAATAAATTAAAGGGTATATTAAAATGACATAAAGAAATCATCAGATTGTAATGGAAATAATTAGTAATATAATTTTAAGGTTGTTGATATAGAGGGAAATGTTTCCCTAACCAAAAGAAGAGATTAGAGAGGTATCCCTTACATGTAACTTACACATCGACTCTTGATCCAAAAAGTCAATAAATTGAAAATGAATATAACAACCCAATATTTCTGATTTTTTTGTCAAATAAATTTAATATCTTCAATATCTTGCATCACACAGAACAATATGTTTAAACAAACAATGAAATATTTTTGAAATATTTTTTTTGAATATTATAACCTAGACATTAAATTGGAAGGTATAAGGAATATTGAATAATTTGTGAGAAATATAAAAATATTCAACTCAATATAAATATACTTATTAATTATTATGAAACAAAAATTCAATTTTATCATTGTTATATTATGCTTAAAAAATATATTTCCAAAAAGTGCTTTTTATTTATTTTTGAGAGAAAATAATATATTCAGTTTAAAAAAAATTAAATTTTTATTAAATTAAAAAATTATGTTTTGAAATAATTATATCAAAAAAATTTATTCTGAATTTTTTGGAAAATATTTACTTTTATGTGAATAGTTAAAAATATTGTTTTTATTGCAATCTTTTTTTGTTTCTAGAATGTAAAATAAAAATTATGTTTTAAAGTGTTTTAAAAGTAAAACTAGTTTTATTAAATTTTAAATAGTCCAATTGTTTTAATTTTAATCAATTATTTTGTCTTAATTTTTTATAAAAATATTTTATATGTAAAAATGCATTTTTTAAAAAATAGAGTTCTTAAAAATGTATTTATCTAACAAGCATTTTTATTCATGTTTTACATGATAATTTTAATATTAATTTTTTTCACTTCTTGTATTAAATTTAATAATACATATACAATATGTGGAATTAGGAGGTTAATATAGTGTAAATATTTACCTTTTAGTTTTGACCAACATGATTCGTAATTTTGGTAAAATTTATCACCTCGGTAAAAGATAAATATAGGTTAATCTACATTAAAACTAACTGATAAATCACAAAAAATCATTAAAAATATTATTTTATGATTTTAATTTGACAATTATCACCTTATTCTTTATTTTTTTTAATGGGAACATGTCCATGAAAATTAACTATAATATATTTAAAATATGGAATGTTACAAAATTACACTCTCTTAGTTTTAGTTATATCATATATGTGCAGATAAGGCCAAAAGAAATTTATGAATGTATATAAGTTTATATATTTTGATTGATGAAATTATTTTGGTTATAAAAAATTATTTATAGGTGTTATAAATTATATAATTACCAAATATTCTTATGAAACATCGTTGTAGTATTTATCCAACTAATAAAAAATATAATAAATGGTTTTAGAAATACTAAAAGTATTATAATTTGAGAATGTAAATTTTAGAAATAATTTTTTTGATTAATATGAAATATTTTTTTCATGTAAAATACTTATATTATAATTTCAAATTTTTATTTTTGTTTTTGAAGTCAAATAAAATGAAAAGTGAAAAAATTTTCAAGAAATGATATTTTATGAATATACTTTTTTTAGATTGTATAAAAACTATTAAAATACTATAAGAGGAATATGAGGATAAAATATTGAAAAAAGTTATATCCTATTTCAATTTATAGAACATTCATAATCATTTGGATTTATAAGGAATTTAATATATTTTAATATGCTAAGAATTTCAAGAGTGCCCCTCCCCTCAATCATAAAGGTGTTGCCTCCTTTCTCTTCATCATGTGAAATTGAGCCTTATATATTAAAAAAACTACATTATTTTCTCTTTTTCACACCCCTACAAAACATTTATAGGGTCATGATTTTCCAAAATACCAACCCTAGTGCCCCTAAAAGGAGATCTACAAGTTTTGTTTGAAAAAAGAGGCAATCGCTTTAACCGAGACCTTTTTTTAATTTATTATATTACCTTCCGTAAATATATTATATTTTTTATAAAATAATATAATTAATATAATAAATATTATTAAATTTTTTATTTATTAAGAAATAATAATTATTCATCATCTTTCCATAATATTTGAAGTTAAAATATTACTTGGGCATACATACGACATACTGTCTACACAAAGTGATACAATTCATTTATCATGCCATTATTTTATGGATGGAAATTGTGATGTTTTTATTTTATTTATATGTTAATTATGACATAAATAAGAATCAATAAATATAATACCAAAACTACATTCTTACATACCAAAACATTGCAAAACTAGAATATTGATTACGAATAAGTGTGGACTACCACATACACGAAGCAATGTGATTTTTGTTTTTCATTTATAATTCACATATTTGATAATTAATATGAATATAATGAATATATATGGTATATTAATTATTCAGGAATTGTTATTTAGTATTTATCATTAGTTTTTTTTTCATCCGTTGAATAAAATAAAAACAATGTTCTTGCGTAAGTAGGACCTACAGTCTCCGTGAATGGTGTAATTAATTTTTCTATTTCCATAATTAATGAATGGATCAAAAAATGTAGATAATGAATATATGTTATTTTATATAATTATCAAAAATATTCAGATGATGTAACTATGATCAAAATAGAAGGACAAGATCTATCAAACCATAATTAACATTAAAAACATAGTAGGCATAACTTGAAAGAGTAATTTTAATAAAGAAGTGTTAGCAAATAAGTGAGAAAAGGTTGTAAGTGAATAATATGTGGTATTATATATATGTTTATATTTCTAAATATATTTATAATAAATATGTTTTTATAATATATGAGGTTATAAAATTTATGAAAGGAAGTTGAACCTAAAGTAAGGGATTTTTTCTCACGTTTATTAAATTGGACACATGATTTATACGCCACATGTTCTTTAATGTGGTGTATTATTCCGATGAAAGTATTTTATGATTTTTTTCTTATTTTTGAGGGTATTTAAATAACCATATTATTTTATTTATTTTATGGGAATAATTATTCAAATGTCACCATAGAGGTAATACTTTTTTGTTACTATCTCATTATTAATAAGGACTATTTTTGGTTATGTTATTAAGAAAAAATATTATTATATACCTCTCATGGAACACATGAATCTTCTTCTAATTTTATTAAATCCTGAATAAACCTATCTTCCTTTCGTCTTACTGGCCTTAAGTACTCAATATATTGAAAATTTTCTTTTTTATGAAAATCTACATTATTTCTCATTTTTGTCCAATTAATTTTTTATTACATATCAATGTTTTGTAAAAATTATTTAGATATTTTTTATATACCATATTATTATTGTTTAAATTCAATATTACACATGTTCTCCATTTTTTCATTTTTTAAATGGAATCTTCTTTCCATTTTATGAATGTGTAACTTTTTAACCTTTTCTTTAAAAGTGTGAAAAAATGGTTTATTTTTAAATATAATACATGATAATATTTTCCTTTCATTATGGCAGATCAATGATTTTAATATTTCCTTTTAATATTTCATTATTCTTTTCAAATTAAAAGTTTTTCTTTATAATTGGGATTTTTTTCCTTTTAAATTTTTTTCCAATGTTAAAATGATATTTTTGAAATGAAATATTCTATATGATCTTTTAAATCATTTTACATATAATATGACATCATCGATGATAATTATTATTTACTTGGTATATGTTATAATGATGAAATTATTGATATTTATGTAGAAAATAAATTTTTATGTCGATGATATTTTTAGGAAACTAATTTAGTTTCCATTGGTTATGATATAGTGAATTAATGAAATGTTTATGAATCCTATTTTTGTTTCATATATTATGATGTGATTATATGATGAATAATTTATGATTTTTTGGAAAAAAATATATATGGATTTATTGGGATGGTGGTTGCATTAAAATAAAGGATGACGGTTATGTTTTATCAATAGAAAATGGTCAAATTATAACGAAGGATTCTGAATATGTTATGACCATGGATGATGGTAATGTTTTAACCAGAGATGATGGTTATATTATAGTCATGTAAGAGTGGGACCATAATGTCCCTAAAATTCATTTGGTTAAGATTAATATCTCATGAGATAAAAAATGATTATAATGGGGAGTGAAACTAGTTTTGTAAGGGAAATTTTCATCTAAGATAGTCTTGGGAATAGACCTATGATATATCATTGGGATGGCGAGTGAAATAATTACACTATAATAGTCTTGGAAATTATCTTTGGCTAATAAGGAAATTATTTTCTATAATTATGTGTATGAAAAAGACCTATTTTTTATGAAAATATTATTCTATCATGGATCATATCATTTGATTCTTTTATTATTCATAACTTATGCACTTCATTGATTTATTCCATGACCATAAATTAAGATTTATGATAAGTAGTGTATGATTTTAAAATGTTATTTTCACGTTATATCACCATTTACTTTGTGTTATGATCAAGTGATCATTGATATCTCCCATTTTAACCTTACTAATCATCTGAGATAACCATATCTTTTGTTACATGTACCACAATTATAAAGAAGGGTAATAAGTATGATACATATAAAAAAGGGTTCTAGTAATGAAGAAATCCGTTGAAGAGGGTGCAAATATTTTATAAACTAGTTGTTTATATGTCCTAGTTTCCAATGATATTAGAACTATATGATTTTTCTGTGGATAGTTTTTTTATGGAATGATCATTCATATAGGAATATGTGATATATTTGAATGAAAAGTGTGGGTCTCTATAATTGGTGTAAAATAAATGTTTAGTTTACCTTTGGATACTAGGAGGAAATAATTTTTGTGCAAACCTTCAAAATGAGTCTATGTGTTGGCCAACATCATATTAATGTTGTAACAATAAGGAATTACCATGGTTAAACCAAAGGAATCATATATTCTGGTGTCATGATTTATACATCATATACATGACTTTTTATGATTATGTGGGTTCCCACTCTGATTATTGTTTCTAAAAATAGGATTTTTGGTTTTAGTCAATGGCTAGAGCCAGATAAAATCATGTTAATATTGAATTTAATGGATTATTTAATGATTATTCCTATAAGAATCCAAATATTATTTAAGTTGAGATGAAAAATCTCATTATTATGCTCACATAACATTCTAAATATGTGAATCAAGCTAAACATCCAAATGAGAAAAGAAATAATTATATTCCTAGTCATTAATGAATAAACATACAACTTGTTTTAGTGGTTCTATTGATCCAATAGTTTTCGAGAAATGGATTTGTAAAATTGAAATGATATTTTCCATTCTCCAATGATCAGAACATAAAAAATTATTTTGGATATCTATTGTTTGGAAGGTAAATAAGATCAATTATATACTCTTATAAAAATCGTGAGAAAATAGAAAGAAATTGACTCCATGGAGGGGGATGGGTTTAAGAACCTATTTTTTAATAAGTAATTTACAAATATTCTTAATAAAAAAATGATGAATGAATTAATTTATTTGATGCAATAGGCCGACGAATAATTTTGTACCTATGAGGAAAATTGTACAAGACATGAGAGGTATGATTATGGTATTATCATCCAACTAGAATATAAGGTAGATCTGATCATTAAGGGCTAAAACCAAGTCTCCAAAGGGAGTTATCTTTATGGGAATTTATAAAAATGAATAAATAATTCATCATTCCATCAATGTAGAGACAGATATTAGTGTTACCCATCAATATGATGTTTTTTATAAAAAGGAAATAAATAATTAAAAGGAAATTGATAAAAAAAAATTGATTAATAGATGAGCCTTCCTTATGCTCAATGTGTGGAAATAAACATTGAGAAAATTTTATTAATGGTATTAGTAATTATTTATAGTGTGGAAAGGAAAGTCCCTAAGAAATCAAATGATGATGGGATGGAACAAAGTAAGCTATTTTTGTTGAATAGAGACAAAAATCTATAGAATTTACCACTCACAGAACAATACTATAAAGTAAAGTTATAATGTAATAATGTGAATTAATTACCTAATATAATGTCTAATTAGAATAAGAAGCTATGAAAACCGTTTTTGTAAATAGATAAATATAAATAGTATGCAATCAGAATAATTAATGTAAATCATGATTACTAGGGAACAATTTTCCTCCACACTAGGGTTGGGGATTTCAGGTTGATTTTTTTTGGAATACACCCCAGGAAAATGTTATTAATCTTAATTTAGTGATGTTTGATGTGATTATATGCATGGATTATACCTTTATATCAAGATTAAAGAATAAAGAAAATACATTTGATATTCTAAATCGTCAAATGAATCTCTATTAGTTCAAGGATGAACCCATACTACCACTATAAATTTTTTTGGTTAAGAAAAAAGATTATTTAAGGTATGAAATATAGAAATTTTTTACAATGATATTTTTGTAAATGATTTGGTTGTATACATTCTGGTATGATAAATTATGAGTGATTTAAAATTTTTAAGATAATCGTTATGTAAATCACTGAATAACATGTGATCAAATCATTCTAATATTTGGGTTTCAAATTTGGTCAGTCATATTTTTGTGGATCACTAAGGTTAATGTTTTATGGAATGGATTAGGCTGAAACATGGATTTTATAGGATAAATTTTAAAATCTATTCTTGTTTTGGTAAATATTTATTCATATAAAAAATAAAATATCAATATTATGATTTGTTAAAAGTTAATTTTTGTTGCTCAAGAATGTCTAAAAAATAATCCTGATTATTTATTTATTGGAGTAAGAGATGAAGTAAAAAAAATCAATCAAAAAAAGAGGATATTATTGAAATAAACATGTTCTTATTTTAGCTATAAGTGGAAATGATATAGGTGATGTAATACTTCGACAATACATCAATGCAGTCGATAGTTCCTAGAAATGTTATGCTGACAATCATCAGTGTGAAATGGAATTAGAATTTTGACTAAGAAGTATTTTTATGAAATTTTAAACAAGGAATATGGTCATAAGACTTAAAAAGAAGAGAAATATGATCCAATTTTATATTTTACCTTTATATATTCTTTCTTGAGTGGGATTATAGCTTATCACTTGACACTTCTATAGAACCTCTCTCAAATTCACGATGTGATGAATGCATCTCTCCCGAGAAAGTACAAACCTAATCCATCACATGTACTAAAATCTAGTCTCATAAAATTGAATAATGATTTTTCATATGATTAAAATCCTATATAAATCTTGTAAATTATTTATAAATTTATTTCGAACAATTATATTCACCTGGTGAAATTTCTCTAGAAAAATGTCAAATTTAATGAAGTTACATGGGAACCCGAGGATATAATTAATCAATGATATACTCATTTATTTTTTTATCAATGTGGTGGATTTAAATAGTCAAATTAATTTAAAAGTGGTATAATGTAGCACCCTGATATTTTATGAAATATATTTTAAAAAAAAATTAATTTCATCGATATCTTGTGGTACACACAATAATAAGTTTAAATGAAAAATGATATATTATTTAAATATTATAATATGACCCTTATGAAGAAAAATATATATTAGTGGTTATGAATAAAACTAAATAATTTATGAGATATATAAAAATACCCCAATAAATAGTAATATATGGAACAAATCTACAGAAATAATCATTCGATTCTGACAACGTTATATTATACTTAAAAAATAGATTTCCATACATTTTTTATTATTTTTATGAGAAAAAATTAATTATAGTTTTTGAAACTTTTGAGAGATATATTTAATAAAAAAATAAATTTTTTAAATTATCATCTCAAAATTATCTTAGGGTGAATTTATGATATTATTCGAAAAAGATTGACATTCTAGTGAATAGTGAAAAATACACATTTTTATTGGAAACAGTATTCTAATTACTAGAATATAAAATCTTTCATGATATTTTATAATGGTTTAAAAGTATAATTATTTCTCATATATTTTAATTACATAAATTATGTTAATTTGAATCAACATAATATTTTAAATTCGAATAAAAAATTGATATACCTAAAAAATTATTATTATGAAAAACATTTTTATGATCACAATATATTTTTATATTAATGAATTCAATTAATTAATAAGGGAGAGTTATTTTAATGAATTTTATATGTTATAAAATCAATCATATTTTTCAACATCCATCTAATATTTTTATTCATGCGATAAGAATAAACCAAAGTTCTTTTATTATATATGTTTCTTTAAAAAGCGGGATTCATCACCTTTTGTGTGATAATATTAAAATTGATTTCAAAAAATTGTATTTATTGAATTTTAAAAGTTCAATTTTATATTTTGAATATGATGGTTCAAATATTTAAAAACAATCCCTTTTAATTTTGATCTATATGAATATTAACCATGGTAAAATTTATCACCTCGATAAAGGGTAAACCCAGTTAATACAGGTAATAACTAAGTGATAAGGGTATACTTACTCATAAAAATTATAACTGGATGAAATTAATTATCACATTATCACATAAGGATTGAAATTTATTTTTTTAGGAAGACTAGTTGATAAAGATAAACTATATAATATTTAAATCTGTGAAAGTTAAAAAATGCCACTCTCTTAGTCTTAAATATATTTTATTTGTCCAGATAGGAAAAAAGTGCATTATGAAAGAATATATGTGTATATTTTTATATTAATGATATTATTTTCTTTATAATAATTTATATTTAATTTATATAAATTATATAATGTCCTTAACATCTAATGAAATATCAATGAAATATTTATGAAATTAATAAAATAATAATAAATGATTTTAAGAATATTAAAAGAAATATAAATTGAGTATGTTAATGTGTGAGATGAATTTTTCAGATGAATATGACATATTTGGGTTATGTTATGGAAATATATTTTAATATCAAAGTTTTCATTATGTATTTTAATTAAAATAAAATGAATAATGTGTAAAATGGAAATAATTAAATTTTTTGAGAAAACTAGACAATTAAATTAATTAAAAAAATAAAATAATAAAAGAGGACTACAGGGATAATATATGGTATAAATTTTTAAGCTATATCCATTCTAGGCCATTTGTAACCATTTTTATTGAAAATGAATGAAATATATTTTAGTATTTTAAAATATTATAAGAGTGACCCGCTGCTCAATTATAAAAGGGAACCCGTCATTTAGATTGTCATAACCAATTAGATCCATATATATCTTGAAAAATATATAAATTTTTCTTCTATACTACTATATTAATATTATAGTTGTTTTGGTATTCCCAGAAGACAAACCTATGAGCCATTAACAAGAGATATAAAGTAGTTAGTTCGAAGAAGAGTTAATCATCTTAACTGATCACTTTTTTAATTTATTATATTACCTATTCAAAATTATCTATATTATTATTAAAATGACAAATTATTTATCCAAAATATATTTAAATGTTTTTATGATTATTAAACAACATTTATTGAATATATTTCCATCAAATGGGATGTCTAAAAGTCACTCATACGTACGTACTTCTTAACATCTCCATGTGGAGATATAATTCATTTCTCATATCCATTTTGTAAAGATATGTTTCATAATGGGTTTAATGTTTATATATTATTATTATAAAATCATTATAATTCTATTATTGTAATATCATATCCACCTACTTACCTTCCAAACCATTTGAAAGTGATATTGTTGATCGTGCATACATGTGGACTACAAACTCCAGGAAGTGATGTGATTATTTTTTCTTTTCTAATTTACATGGATGGTAATAAGGATAAAATTAATTAATGTATATGATAAATATGATATAATAATTAATATGGAAAGTTTATTAATTATTTATCTTCCTTTCTTTTATTCATTTAAAAAATGAAATCAACATTCTTTCGTACGTACATCCTACGTTCCCCATGAACAATGTAATTCATTTTTGTAACTCAATATTTTATGAATGAATATTAAAATTTATACAATGAATATATAATATATTTATATAATTAAAATAATTTTATATATTATAGAACCATGATGACAATACAAGTACCAAAACTACCGAACCAGGATATACATGGAAAACGAAGCAGATATCACCAAGAACAATGATTTCAATAAAGTGTTATAGAATGTTTGATTAATGGTTATAATCAAATAATATATGATATGAGATATATTTGTATGGGTATATATATATATATATATAATAAATAGTTATTATATAGGATGTTCCAATTCCTATATTGGAATTCATACCTAACGTAAGGAATTTTTGTCTCAGTTTTATTTATACAGGACACATGCCTTATACACTACTAGTTATTTGATGTGGACTCTATAAAACCAATTAATATAGTTTATCATTATTCATATGAATGTTATAGAGATGTTAATATCCAAATAATCATACTTATTTCATGGTAATTACTACTCAAATGTTAGAGAAGTGGATAGGGATTTATGTTTCTATCTAATTATTTATCATGATTATTTATTGTTATGTTCAGATGATGAAATATTATGATCTATATATAAAAAAAACATGAATTTTATTCTATTATCAGTATTTAATGAAAATAAATGTTTTAATTTCATTTTACTCTCCTTATGCACTCAAGATAAAAAATGTTTTTTTTATAAAAAAACAACATTATTTCTCTTTATGGTCAAATTTTTTTCTTCAATTTCCATGATTTCTAGATATATTGGGAGAAGGTTTGTAACAGTTATATTATTATTTTTTAATGTCAATTTTATAAATGGATAAATTTTTTTAATTTTTTTTTAAAATGAATCTATATCATGTTTTTTAAATGAGGTGCTTTTTAAGTTTTTCTACAAAATTGTGAATGAAATGGTTAATTTTAAAATATACCGAATGAACAGAATTTCACACCATCATTATCGATCAATGATTCTATGAATAATATATATGTTTTCTATGTCCTTTTGAATTATTTTTTTCACTAATATTTGTTAAATATTTATTCTTTAAAAAGGTTCTATCAAATTGAAAATGATATTTTTCTCAATAAATGTTCCAACTGATCTTTCAAAATCATTTTACAACTAAAATGGAATATCTGATTTCTGTTCTGATTTACTTGGGGAATTATCAAATTTTATCATTCTAAATATTTTTGTAGATGGTTAATTTTTGGGTTGTGTATATGTTTATGAAACCTATTTATCTTCCAATGGTTATGCTATAGTGGTTTGATGATATGTTTATGAAACATGCTTTCTTTTCTTGAGTTATGATTGATTATATTATAAATGTTATATGATCCTAAAACAAAAATATATACATCCTATAAATTATATAAATAAGAATATACCATGATCTAATCCTAGTTGGGATGGGGAGTGAAACTATTTAGGTAGATAAATTTTTCCCTTATTATAGTCTCAGGAGTAACATTGAATACTACGATGGTAAAAGTAGCTAACCCATTCTACTGTGATAGTCTTGTAAATGAGGCTTGGCTGCTAAAAAAATGATTTTATATGCTTATTTGTATGAAAAAATTTTATTTATTACGCCAAATTTATGATATCATAGATCACGTTCTTTGATTCCTTTATGATTCATGTCTTATGAACATTGAATATTTTTGAAATGACTCAAGATTATGATATATGGTATGAAAGATAGATTATGAAATATTACGCTCTTGTAATCAAACCTTTATGTTCGTGTTATACTCAATTGATCATTGATATCTCTATTGTTAACCATTTTTGAGCTTCTAAGATCTCAATTCCTTATGTTTCCTACCCCATGTTATGAATAATAGTACTATATATGATATTTTTGTAAAGGGTGATAGTTTTGAAGAACATAGTATAAGATGGTGTAGATACTTTGTAAACATGTTCCTTTTGTGTACATGTTTCTAAAGGAACTACAACATTACAATTTTAGCACTGATCATTATAATATGTAATGAATATTCATATATTAAGATGTGAAATCTATGTATGAAAATTGTGGTTCAATATAATAAACATATAAACCAAAAAAATAAAAGGAGGATAATAAAAGAGGAAAATTTTCTGAGATTTGGATCATAAAATTTTCTAAAGGGAAATATAAGGATAAACAATATTAAAATAAAATGAAATTGTAATGGGAATGATCAGTAACTATGGATTGAGATATGAACATCACACTTTACTTCTATAAACTCAGTATATTCATTTTTTTTTACAATTAACCAGCACCTTTTTCTTGTTCAAGAATAACTATTTTTCTTTACTTTTGTATATGTGACTGAAACATAATGGTAGTTTCTAATGACATAATTCTCCAAGAATGGGAAGTATCTACCTGACTCAATACTCCCAAATATCCACAAACATCTATATCATGAATTTTTGGATAAATATCCATTGTCTTCTTCTCTAACCCACATTAGAAATCCAGAACTCCTCTTTAATACATGGGGAATATTAAAATCAACCTTATTATTTTCCTAGATTACTAAAATTTTTCTAATATGGATAGTCTTAAGACGTCTTGAATGTATACGAATACTGAATTCATATTTTATGTCATTATGATTGACAAAAAATCAAACACCAAAAATATGTTTATGTTTGAAAATATCCACCTTGGGATTTTTTTAATACCAGAATAAATCCATCCATTATTAGATTCAACAATAAATTTCATGGGTAATTATTTATGATTCCTTCAGTTCCTCCCTAATAACTTTTATCTCCCCTTTGACATAAAATAACAAAGGGCCACTAGAAATAAAATTTATTATTCAGTTTACTCTCCCTTAGGATTTATCGGATCTTTATTTTATTTTATCTCTCCCATTAACATCCTAACAATAATGTTTCATTAAACCCAAATTTTCTTTCAGTGTCCCCCATATCAATATAAATCCCATTCTATATTACATAAGAAAACACACTCCCTTAATTAATAATCCCTATACAATATATTTTCTATGTTGTATAAATAAAGTGGGAGTACATATTTATCTTGTAACAAATGAAATTCAGAAACCATTCAAGCATAGTTCCACTCCATTTTCAAATTTTTGAAACTAATGATATATTATGAGTGTATAAAATTACCAATTTAAATTTAGTCATCAGAAAATACTTAATGAAATCAGAATTAGAAATCAGT
Organism: Viscum album; assembly: GCA_963277665.1. Taxonomy (NCBI): domain Eukaryota; kingdom Viridiplantae; phylum Streptophyta; class Magnoliopsida; order Santalales; family Viscaceae; genus Viscum; species Viscum album. The sequence continues at coordinate 100,338,764 of OY728133.1, forward strand.
ATAAGATAGAAATGTTTATTCCAATTATCATCAACGTTTTCCTTGTCACTCACTTTCTTTTATTGATGCTATCAGTGTCAAATAATTTTTTTAGTTGAAAATCCTTTGATTTCAATTATACCAACACCAACTAATTGGAAAATAATAAATTACGAATACGTGTGTAAGACATACCAAATGTTAAACCTATTGAAAAAACATATTAAAGAAAACCATATAGTACAACTTAGTATGCTTGATCTTAAATTATTTACATTAATACCTTTTCAGATTATGCTTGAAAAACATCAGTGATTATGTTCGACACTCCCTAAATATATTCATATTTGGACCAATAAAATTTATTGATATCAATCATAGAACTTCTTCCAAATGTTGAATTCCCCTTTCGAATAAGGTGAACACTTTTTTGGAATGCTAATAATTTCCATGCAGTTTATTATTATCATGAAAATAGTAACATGATACCATATTATTAGAAAAAAATTTATAAACATGAAATTCACGAGTTTTGATACTTCTCAACCAATATTAATTTTCATGGTCGTCAAATTCCAGTTTAACTAAGCCCTAATACTAATTGATAAATATTCAATGTGTTATAGAATCATTAGACCATTAAAATATAAATTTGATATCTCCTCAGTTACACATTAAGGGAATTATCATATGATATTCCAATGATATAATATGATACTATTAGATACATATTTTGAAAAATATTGGATTATTAACACCACTTGTTCAACTTGATACCACATAAAAAATTCAAGTATTCTGATTCTCTTTATCTCATGTAACTCTATTTATCTTACCACACCATGACCTTTTAACAAACACACACCACATGTATAATATATCACACTTAATAAAATACCAAATCAAACATATATTAGAAAAATTTAAATGCATGGGGAGAAGGTTAACTCATAGAATCCTTAAAAAGTGGATTTTGTTCAATACTAATTGAACAACCCTTTGATCATTTCTTGAAATATATCTCAATATTTCTATGTTTGTTCTAAATTCCCAGACAACTCCAACTATTATGGTCATATAATTATTCAATTTATATCCATATAATCTATATTCTTTCGATATGTAGGTACTATATGATTGACATTATTTATAGTTGTGGATTCAAACATACTAATTCAAATTTCATTCATTGATGCACCACATGCACGGATTTCATCATTATTATTTTTCAAAGATTAATTCTTCCCATTGATCATATATTCTTACTTCTATCTACATTAGAGGGATATTATATGAGTATTAATGTCATCTATTGTGATATTTCATTTATGTTCTAATGGGTTCCCTTTTTTTATCTCTTTAACAACTATGTATGACCCCACATTGTATTTTTTAGGCATGTAATTAATTACATGCACAACTATCTATTCACAACTAGAACATAATCTTAATTTCCCCCCATATTTAGATCAATTCTATCCAAGGGGTGTCTATGAGTAATTTAGGATAGGTTCTTTGCACTCTAAGAACTAAACATCATTTTTTCATCAAGTATGCTATACTGGTTTGTCACAGTAATGGTTCCTTTTCAATTAATAGATCTTTCCTTGCAAGACACTAGAGTAGATGGTTCCCTTATAACTAACTTTTACTTCAACAAATTATTCTGGCTACATTCCCTTGCCACATTACAAAGGTGATTATAAATATAATATCATCCACTAAAGATGTACTTTGTTTTACTATATCATGTTTCATATGTTGCGTTACCCATTATTGTTCTATCATCGTGCCTTAAATATTCATATCACGTATTCATAGTGTACCACATTTTTTTATAAATAGTGGACTTTCATAGATAGTTAATAATGAGAGTATTTTATTCCATGTTTCTTGAAAGACTCAAAATATTTTTATATTTAATAATATTTGTTATCTTATTTAAGATCTCGTATTAGATTCTTTCTATAATCTAGTTATAGATTCTTTTCTAAATAAAAAATCCTCATTCTCCTTTCTATTAGAAAAAGTGAGCTTTGCCTCATGCTCCATAATATTCTAGAATTTCTATTTTAGTTGATATTTTTATAAAATTAATCCAGAACTATGTTCATTTCATGATTCTCCAATCTCTTAAAGAAGTGAATTGAGGGGAATGACACTTATTGTAAAAAAATTCCATGACCATTTATTGTCTGATCTAATTTTACTTTTCCTGATGTATATCACTTTGTTTTTTCTTCTTGGAACCCATCTTATATATTTCAATATTCAAGGTCACTGTATTAATTTTTAGTACCTAATAAAGTATTCTCAATTTTTTTATTATTTCATAGTTCACTTCCATAATGATATCGCACAGATTCACTTTCTGTTGTAAGAATTTATACTTACGATGTTTTTTGACTGGATTAAAATCCAATGAAATTTGAACTTTTCATGTTTACTATAAATACCATTTTTTAAATTATGATTTAAAACATAATTCTTAGTGATGAAACACATTAATGTGTCGTTTTTGGATTTGGTTCTAGGCCTAAGGGAGTTCTCTATGTGTTCTTCCATGTTTTAGGAGTGTCGGGATCCAAATCCTCAGGTCAGGAATATCAGAGAGGGGAACATGATTGGTATAAAACCATATTCCCCTCAAAAAAAATCTCGAGGTGTGTTTTAATGTAAGAAATTAAAGAAATAAATTTAAATTGAATGAAAAAAAATTAATATAAATGGAGAATTAGAAAAATAATGAAATGTTTCAATAAAAATAATAATAACAACAACAACAACAATATTATTATTAGTTTAGGTTTTAAGGAAAAAAAACCTAAAGTGGTATATCCCCTCTCCCCATCTAGATTGTGCAACCCCACTTGTATGAACCCGATAAAGTGTGACCCCGTTTCCTCTAGATCCCTCTGTTCTCGTCGATTTTACCTTGGTCCTTCACAAATATCGCTCAATCATTCATTTTAAGACCTTCTTCTCTCATATCCATCATTGTTTGGTGGTTTTCACACACATTCCCATGCTATATAAAATCTTTTGAACCATAGGTTAGTGTTCAATCTATTTTTGGTTTCTTATTCGGTATTATGGCATGAAAAGGGTCTTCTGGGATTTTTTTTCATGCATGTTCCAATACCCTCCAAGAAAGGAGAATTGGATTGGTACAATTAAGTATAGAACTACAGTCCAAGGTAAGGTTTCTATCTTGTTGTGAGTTTTTTTGGCTTTCCTTTGGGTTCCCTAAGGCATTTAGGGTTTATAGTGATCATTTTGTATGTTCTTGGTTGATCCTCGAAGAATTTAACTCATATATATTAGTAAAAATATATACCCTTTACATATTTACTCATGGAAAGGGGAATATGTACATTTGATTAAGGGTTATATATAATAACATATGTTCTTGAAGGTGTAGAGTGATCTTTCCCAACATTTAATTTTCTATGTGTTATGTTTCATTCCCCTTTGAGGTAGGATCCCATTCCCTAGCCCCTTTAATTTAACAATGTATTAATTTATATCATGTGTACCTCTTTTAGAATATAATTAGTGTTGTTCACGTTTTGGAATAATTTATTCTTAAATTGAATTATTATAATTGATTGAAATTCTTAGTTATGACAACTGATTTATTTGATAAAAAATCATTGATTTATAAAAAAACCTCTCCAGCATCGATGTTCTATCTTCAAAAAATCATTGTGGTTATTAATGATTTCTAGCATTCTTATCCATATTTCGTGGGAGTTCATTATGATTTGATATCATAGTTCAAAATTTTATATGGATAGAAAAAATACCATATAAAGGTCCTTCAATAGAGTTCCCCTTTTGTAGAAAAGAGTTAAATAAACCAATAAACCTCCTAAGTGAACCACTGAGCCTTGTTAAATAACTTTTCATGTTTTTAATGGAACAAATGAAAATTATTTAAATGAAATGGTTATTTCCTGATGGGTTTCCATTCTTGTATTGAATTAAATATTTTTGATGAATTAATTTAGAAGGAATTAATTTTGGTCGTCTAAACTAAATCCTTATTTATATAAGATAGTTAATTACAGTAATTCTGATATGTACAATCGCTCTGAAAAGCCGCTGTCATGACTAGAGAACTTTGATAATCTTCGTTAAACAATAATACCATATTTTTAAAGGGCCATTAAATCCTCTAGAACCATATACCATGAGACTATGACTTGAAGCCACCCGATAGGTGTTGCAACCTTGGATTTATTTGTGACCTAGTTTGTTTGACACTTGAACTTAACAATAAATTAGATAATTTTATTTATTGGTGTCTTAGAATTTATAAGTATAATAATAATAATTTTTTGTGATTTCATGGGGAAGAATCACATTGAATAATTTTTGTTAATTGATATAATAATGACCATTCCATTGAATGATTAATTAAATAGGATTGATATAATTGTAGGTTAATTAGAATCCTAGATTAATAAAATTATTTGTTTTGATATATGGTGATTTTTATAAATTGTTCAATGTGTTTGGTGATGATAAATTTGGTATGTTTGATACAAGACTTGTGATTTTTCATTCTTTGATTTTCGGTTATTGTAATATTTTTGTGATCGATACCTGAGGGTTTGATGTTGATTTCATGTTGAGTTTTTCTAGATGACTCATGATTATTGTGGGTTCATGCAGGCTTAGTGGATGTTCTTTCATACCACCTAAGGAAATGGCGCATAGCACATGATTCCATAGGGAAGTGTTTATGATTTTATTAGATGTCTGAGGACTCAATATTGGTGTCTAATCCTAAGTTATTAGTGCATGATTTCATATAACCTTAGGGTTAGGAACATCGGTACTAAATGCGTGAGGAGAAATTTTATGTTTATGTCATATTCCTAAGGGCCATATGCACAGTGAAATGATAAATGAGAGAGATATTCTAGTTATTCCCCTGGGTGTGATTTTGGTTAGCATGAGGGTAGTGGCTTTATGATTATGGTATATTGTGAATGATATGTCCTCTACAGGAGAACATGCCACTGATGTGGGTGATCTATCCTGAAGCAGGTTGATCTAACCATAGATATAGATACTTGGTATGGTTCCAAAGTAGGTATATCCTCACATTCCCTTTAATAACTTGGGTGGGTTATTGTTTATTCATTCTTCACTGCTTGATTATTTTTTTCTTATACATGATCACTAATTTTAATTATATTCTATATATTAATTAGGATAGACACTATGGGTATCAGCCTAATATGATTATTCTGTCACACCCTTATCTGGTGATGTTTATCTCCCGAGTATATCTTCATGTTCATAGGTATTTGGATTCATTACTTGAGTTGTGATGTGTACATGGGAGCTATAGAGCATATGATTAGGCTCTTTCTCAGGATACCCAATTAGTTTAATTTTGAGTTTTTTTTTGTTATTTCGTGTACCTTATAGTATCACATGGCATTACATACACTATTATATGTAATATCTATTGGATGTTTTATTTTTATTCAAATATTATATTATTCTTCTCTAGATTTCTTTCTTTTATTATAGCTTTCACAACTTCTTGCTATTTATTATATGGTAATATATTGTTCTACACTAACATGAGGGAATATTATCCCCGTCATCACCTTTTTAGACCCATACTACTAGTCGGCAGTTTTTTTGTATGGGTATGTGTGCCTAAAGAATTGTGAGCTACCATTCTTACCACCACCATACTAGTGAATTGGTCTGGGATGTTACAGTGTTGGTCCATATGTAGGTTTGTTTTTATTACTACTTGGGATTGATAGAAATGTGACTATGAATGTGTCAGTTCTTGGTAAATAGCCATGCTTGGGAATAATCACCCAATGTATGGGAAATGACCATGTGGTGAGGGATAAGATGGTTATTCATGCCATTTTATGTTACAGTTGATATTATTTCAGCTTTAGTTAATGGTGTACATTCCACTACTTCGGGATTTATGTGATTTATAGTATTTTACCCTTATCCTGTTATGGAAAGCATGAATATGTGAATTTATCATAGTAGGCACACAGAAATATACATTCTATACAAATTCCATTCTATGTGGTTTCACTAGGGATGTCTATGGGTTGTGTTAGGTCAGGTTGGGGGATTTTTTGGAACCGACACCGTAAAAAATAGCAGGTTAGTTCAGGTTGGTTCAAAGATGATTTCCATTTTAGACCTGACCCAACCTAACCCGTCTCCGATATTGTTGGGTTAGGTTGGTTTGATTGGGTTGCGGAAAAAAATCTGTCATTACTCTCTCATCTAGAACCATCCTAGATGCTCTCTCATCCCAAACCAAACCGTCTCCTCACTCATCCTGATGTAATGACCTATCCTCTCTCTTGTGATCTTTGTCATCCACACCACTTCCACCAGAAAGCATCACTGACCATTCAATCATCTCAAGCGATAGTTATGTTTTTTGATTGTTTTAATTGATTTAGATTTAGGAGGGTGTGGATCAAAGAAGAGGTTATAGGGTTGGGGATCAGTGGAGAGGCCCAGGGGTGGAGATCACACATCGGCTACTGGGGGTGGGTATCGGTAGCGAGGGGATGTGGGTGGGGATGATGGTGAGGTGCTGGAGGTAGGGATCATGTTAAGGAAATGAGCATGGGGATCATGGGTGAGATGACGAGGGGTGGTAATTGATGAAGAGGAGATGGGGGTGGGAATATCAAGCGAGGAATTGAGGGGTGGGGATCTCCAATGAGGTGATGGGGGAAGGGATGTCAGTGAGGTGATGGGTGTGGGGATCCTAGTGAGGCGGCATGGGTGGAGATCATGATGAGGAGGTGGTTGTGGGGATCATGGTGAGACAACAAGTTTGGGGATCTTGACGAGTCCATAAGTGTGGGGATCGAGATTCTGGTTGGAGAGGTGATGAGAATGGTGATCACAACTAGAGTCTAGAGAGTAAATGAAACATCAATGGTGTTGTTTGTTCATTTCCCATGAAGATCCTAACCAGGAAATGAGTTTGGGGGTCACAGTAGAGAGAGGTGACTGATGTCGAGTTCTAACGGTAATGAAAAGTTAGTAGTCGAGGCATGGTGGAGTGAAGAATTTGGGTTCATTGGGTCGAGTTGGGTCAATTTTCCCCCAACCTGTGACTCGTCCCAACTCGACTGTGTATCAAGATGAACATACCTGACCCAACTTGGTCGGGTTGAGTTGGGTCCATGGAGTTGGGTCCATCGGGTTGGTTGAGGTCTGGACACCCATTGGTTTCATATATGGACTTCTTAGAATTTTTATTTGTGTGGCTAGAATGATATGAGATGCTTTATTTTATAACATGCTTTTTCCAGTTTAGTATGACATGATTATGTGATATCAGCATGATTTTCTATGTTAGATTCTTATTGTGACATTTTTCTCTCTATTCTAAATATGTAATTTATGGAAGGGAATAAATGTAACTAATCTCGACTAAAATAAGATAATTTTTTTTAGTTTTATGGTGTATGAGTGCCTTAATATATGGGAAAAGGAAAATTGAATAATCACACCTTCTTCGATTTTTAAATATAATTAGAGGTTGTTGTTGACAAAAGTAAAAGGATACTAAATGGAAATTTTTTAAACTATATTGATTTCAATGAAATGGATGAAAAATACAATCCTGTAAATTGTATGGGTTTTTATAGATTGGTAGATGGCTGCCCATATGACTTGACTGTTAAACATGACAATGTTGTATTAATAAAGGGTTTTAAATTAATAGTATATTCAAATTTAATTTTAAATTAATTGGTTAAATTAAAAAATTCACAAAAGGACCCATGTAGGTGAGTGGGGACTTGTTTCTTATAAGATTACACATTTGGGTGTTTTACAATTTTGATAAATTAATCAACTACTATTGGGATACATTATGATGAACCCATACTCACTTAGTGGGACCCTATTATTTTGTATTCTCTATCAAATGGAATTTCCATCACAAATTGCTTAATTAATAAAATATTTCAATGAATTTTTATTGTTAAAATGTAAATTTGATATAACTTTCCCATTTTTCCCTTGGGACATTAGTTAGAAAAATCAAGTGCCTAGTGTTTTTGTTTTAAAATTTTTCATGAATTTTTGAATCAAATCTTCTAGATGTTTACAGATTTAAATGTGAATAAATGTAATGCCCTTAAAATTGAACTCCTGGTATTTTTCTTTGTTTAAACCCTAGTGAAAGGGTAGCTTAAGCTTTTATTTTTTGAGTTTCATTGGTATAGAAAAATGATTGTTTTCTGTAGCCCTTATTTCTTTTGGGAAATGGCTTAGATGACTGACTTTTGATACTCATGAAATTTTTTTAGTGTGTCCTAGTTTTAGGATCAATATTATCACCCTTGTGACTAGATAACTCATGTAAGGTAACACCATGGTATTTTTAAAACTATCATAGTGGTGTGATCATATTGATGTTTGGTTCCATTCTGGTGTTGTTCTCCAAAGTAAAATTTTTATCTTTAAAAGACACCCTTTTTTATGGGTGGTCAGGATATCTTGAACCTTTTTACAAACATGATCATTAATTAATTATTGGTTTTATCAAGTTCGACAATACTCGATCATGGTGAGATGCTTTATAGGTTTCTTGATCCTCTATTCTTCTTTAGTGATGGTCAATAAGGTGTTTCATCATCTAGGATAAGGGTCATATAGAGAAACATGACTCTAGGTTAAATATATTTTTAGACCATCTGATAATAGAATGAAAAGGGTAGAAATACTTTTGATAGTATTTAAGACATTTCATCATGATTTTGAACTTTTGGACAGTATGAATTCACAAACATGGTTCCTATAGTGTATTAAATCCTGCAATGAAATGGTTGATTTTGGTGGAATTATTGAGCCTTGTGATGTTGAGTGTGGTCTCAGGTCATCTCCAAAGTTTAGTGATCAGGGTTTAAAGAATTAATGTTCCTATAAATTCATATGAAGACAATAATAGACTCATGTGTCTAAACATGTCAGTCAGCTTGGATTTGGTTTTCCTGCCAAATTCTTTGATGTTCGTCAGCGTGAATTGGGTAAGTATAAAACTTGTATTTAAGTTGATTATCTTCTAGATGACTTATAAATGACTAGCCTATCTATTTCTTCGATGTATAGGACAATTTTTATGTGGGGATCAATATGTCAGTTTTGGAAAACAGGTCCTTCCTAGGAGAAGGAACACAACCAAAGAGGTCTATTAAAGAATGTTAGGGCTGGATTAAGTTCCCATGAGGCATGTGGACTTTAAATCATGTTTGTTATTTCTTGGAATCATGTTGTTGGTGTGTTTAGTGGTGTATTAATCCTATGAGAAACACCAATGGTCTCAAATGGACATTGGTAGTTAAATAATGAGCAATCATAGAAATTCCTTGGGTGGTAAAGGAATCGTGGTTTGGTTGATAGGGAATAAATAGTTTAAAATGAGTTTAGTACAAGGTATAGATAGGTAGTGGTTCATACATTTTCATTAAGGTAATATTTAAATTCCTATTAGTTTTCACTTCATAAAGAGACAACCATATCCTTTATCTTGATAATCCTTGATATATTAAGAGAGCATTTGTCTTATGAAACACTGAAGTTCAAAAGTTGTTGGGCAGTTTAAGTGGTCTCTTAGTGTTTCATGCTGAATTTGTGTTTCATATCAAGGATTGGTTAGCCTTGAGTGTCCCTTGGATTCCCATATAGGGATTCCATGCACAAGCTCTGGTACACCATGTTGGTCGGAGAGTGATGGAAAGAGGGGGGTGAATTGCCTTTTAAAAAAATAGTTAACAACTTAAAAACAATTTATAAATGCATCGGAAATAAAAAGGGGCAAGACACAATTTGATAACAGAGTTCGGCTTAAACCAAAGCCTACGTCTCCGCTCCCAACTCAACCGTTGAGAGATTTATACTTCAGCTTGATTTTTAATGGTTGTAGCAAGAAACCCACTAACCGTTTTAAGGTAGGCTATATCACCTTTGTGCAACTTGATTTTTTATTATGGTTGTAGCAAGAAACCCAAAATGAAAGTGAGGAAGAAAAGGATGGTTTGTTTTAATACAACCCCAATGAAGAACTAAACAATTGAAATAAATAAATTATAACAAACTAGAGGATGCCTTGAGCGCCAGGAGTGTGAGAGTAGTTGATGTAGAGGCAGCCCAAGCTTCAAGGATGGAGATGGATCACAAGTAGCCTTAGAGATTTTTCGTTTAGAGCTTCATGGGATCAAAATATCATTCCAATGTATCAAGATTGTTCCCAGCATCCATCCTCATCTATTTATAGGAGACATATCCCCAAATACTTCAATATGGCCATTGGAGGGCTTTCAGAGCCATTGGGGGTCAAAAGTACAAGTCCGGTCGAAGCACAACGGCTAGTTTGACTGGGCTTACCGGCTGACTGGTGCTTGGCCACCGGCTGGCCGGTGCTCCAGACAGAAGGCAGAGCTTTCTGTCTGGTTCCACCGGCGTGCCGGTGATTCAGACACCGGTCGGCCGGTGGCACCTGGAAGTGGGCAAGGCCTACTGTCTGGTTCCACCGGCCGGCCGGTGGTCAGGCACCGGCTGACCGGTGGAACCTGGCAGAGAGCATTGCTTCTGCCAGAGACCACCGGCTAGCCGGTGGTAATCCACCGGTTGGCCGGTGGACTCAGAGAGTCCTTTTCCAATCTTCTTGGGCCAACTCTTTGGCAACCTTTTTCCTATCATCAAACAAACATGAGAACAAGTTAGAACATTATGAGAGTGATTGTGATCATTAAAATCCAAGAGAGAGGGGAACAACAATCTCCCCCTATTTTGATGATCACAATCACAAAATAGAAAGCTTTTAAAAGGATATGCCAAGTAAAAAAGAAATTAGAAACTTGGACATGGAAAATTTTAGAGATCATTTTAATACAATAATTTCATAGATGTATCATGATATTAATCTTGAAAGGATTGAAATAAAGAGAATGGTTCATTTTGAAATTGTAACCATAGGTCATTTAAAAGAAACAACTGAAATCAATAACTTAACCATTTAAAAAAATATTTTGATGAAAGTAATAACTTAAAATTGAAAAAAGAGCACTTAATTAAATGAAATAAGTAACTATGTAATAGAGAGTTTTTCTCCCCCTTTGGGATTATCAAAATAGGAGGAAAAGTATGAAAGAAAATTAGAAAAACAATAATAAGGATGTAAGAAATGACAAACAGGATTGATAGATAAGACAACTTGAATTTTATAAAAGATGAAACGTTACATAGAAAGTTCAAAATACAAATACAAAGACAAGTCAAAAAACAGGAAAGGCTCTATTCACTCCTAGAGGGCCGAGAGTGACGACGACGCCTGAAGGTCGGCGAAGCTGGAGGAGCCTGGACCGCCTCAAAGCGATGATCAAGAGAATCGATCCGAGAGTGGAGATGATCAAACTGAGAGATGAAGTAAGAAAACTGCAAGTCGAGCTGGGTCTCAATTTGATCCTGGAAGCGAAGGAATTGATCAGCCGTCACCGACAAGCCACCAGTATCAGCGGTAGGGGGCACAACCTCAGCAGGCTCCGGTGCATCATCACCCGCTCCACCTTCCTCAGCAGCAGCAACAACAACCTCACCTTCGCTGTCACCACTCCCTTCCTCTTCATCAGCACTAATGTCCTCACTATCTGAAAGAGGATAGGCAGCGGCAATAGCAGGAGGCATTGAATGGGAATGAGGGTGTGAATGTGTCTGAGGGGAGTAAGCCTTGAGAAGGCCATCCTTGTCAGTAATCCACTCATGACGCCAAGGATGCCAACGAATGTTCATCCGTTACACCATCATAAAATTGATGATGCTATCCTTCTTTGGCTGCTCGAAGGAGGTAGCACGGAGAGGGACATCAAGAAAGGTAAAAATTTTGGTCAACAAGCACCTGTGAGGTAGAGTTTTGGACCGGCACGGGTGCTCAGCCACATAAGACATGGCCCGGAACAGGAACCAGACCAAATTGAAATGAACGCCTCTGGTGATATATGAAAGAAGATAAATATCAATAAATTTCACCGTATCGTGATCACCAATACGGGGTGCAAGGGTGGTCTGAATGAGGCGCTCAATGATGCGATGGTTAGGGGAGAGCTGGGAGAGCTTGACAATGGGATCGTTGGGCTTCCCTCTGAGATGCTCAAGAGCGACAGCAAGATCAAAATTAGGGTCCCGAGGAAACTCCCCCTGAGAAAATGCATGAGGTCCAACATGAGGAACTCCTAGCATCCTGGAAATCTCCAAAGAATTGAAAGTGATGGGTTGCCCAAGAGCGGTGGTGGAAATGGTATCGACGTTGTCAGAAACCGACCACGTCAGGTGAGCATAAAATTATTTGACAAGAAGGGGATAAATAACATCCTTCGTAGGAGGTTCAAAAAAAGAATGACAGTGTTGATATTCAATAATGGAGAAAAGCTCGAGACGAGCAGAAGAGAGCCAAGAATAGTCAATCACTCTACCAGGCAGAATGACTTTGTCATGCCAAATGTCCGGAAGTTGAGGGATTGAAGGAGGAGGTGCTTCTTGAGCGATACCTTTTCCTTTGCGTGAAGAGCGAGGACCCATGATGGCAAAAGGAAAAAATTGAGAGAGATTGAGAAAGAATGGAGTTTGAGAGAGCAAGAAGGAAGAAGGGAGGCTAGGGCAAGGAGGAGCCGCGGGTCTGGAGGGGGCGCACGAGAGAGAGAGAGAGTGGAATGGGAGGGGAAGGGTTTTATTTTTAATTTTAACCCTTCCTCCGGGTGGCCCAAAAAAGAAAAACCCGACACCACCAGTTAACCGGTGGTGTACCACCGGTTGACCGGTGGTATTAAAATTCATAAAAAATTAAAATAAAATAAAAAAAGAGTTTAAATAACTTAAAAAATATATATAAGCAAGCCAAAAAGAGTCAAATATTTAATAGTGCTTATTGAAGAATCATTCCTAACTCCCCCTTAATAAAATCAAAACGTTCAACCGGGAGCGGTTTGGTAAAAATATCAGCTAATTGGAAATCAGTAGAAATGAAGTCCAAAGTGATATCCCCTTTTTGAAAATGGTCACGAAGGAAATTATGCCTTAAATCTATATGCTTTGTCCTAGAATGTTGTATTGGATTCTTAGAAATACTAATGGCACTAGTGTTGTCACACCGTATAGGGACATGATCGTAGGAAAGGCCATAATCCAAGAGAGTGTGTTGCATCCAAATAATTTGGGCACAACAATTACCAGCTGCTACGTACTCGGCCTCGGCAGTAGAAAGAGCAACACAGTTTTGCTTTTTGCTACTCCATGAAACAAGGGACTTGCCTAGAAGATGACAGGTTCCACTAGTACTCTTACGATCTAATTGACATCCACCAAAATCAGCATCCGAATATGAAGAAAGTTCGAAAGAAGTATTAGAGGGATAAAACAAACCAATGTTTTTGGATCCTTTTAAATACTTAAAAATACTTTTGACCGATTTAAAATGAGATTATTTGGGATTGGCTTGAAAACGATCACAAAGACAAACACTGAACATGATGTCGGAACGGGTCGCAGTTAGGTAATGTAGACTCCCGATCATACTCCTATAAAGCTTGTTATCAACCGGTTTCTCGGCTTCATCTAACGTAATTTTACAAGAAGTACTCATGGGGGTACTAATTTTCTTTACTTGATCCATACCAAAACGACTTAAAAGTTCGTTTGTGTATTTGCCTTGTCTTAGAAAAATACCATTTGAATTTTGAAAGATTTGAAAACCAAGAAAAAATTTTAGTTCCCCCATAAAGCTCATTTCAAATTCTTTTCTCATTAAATCTGAAAAATCAGTACAAAGTGATTCTTTGGTTGAACCAAATATAACTTCATCAATGTAAATTTGGACAATTAAAAGATCTTTGGAAGTGTGTTTTAAAAAGAGGGTACAATCAGCTTGACCCATTTTAAAATCATTTTCTAAAAGGAATTTTGTTAACCGCTCATACCAAGCCCGAGGGGCTTATTTTAAGCCATATAGAGCCTTGGTTAACTTAAAAACATGATTTGGAAATTTTGGATCTTCAAAACCGGGGGGTTGTTCAACAAAGATTTTTTCTGAAATAAAACCATTTAAAAAAGCACTTTTAACATCTATTTGAAAAAGTTTGAAATTTAAGTGAGCGGCGAATGCCAACAAGATCCTAATGGATTCCAATCTAGCAACGGGCGCAAAGGTTTCACCATAATCAATTCCTTCTTCTTGATTATATCCCTTAGCTACTAGGCGAGCCTTGTTCCGGGTTATATTTCCTTGATCATCAAGTTTGTTCCTAAAAACCCATTTAGTGCCAATAATTGGATGATCATTGGGTCTTTCAACAAGAGTCCAAACATCATTTATAGAGAATTGATTTAGTTCCTCTTGCATTGCAAGAACCCAATTCTCATCATTAATGGCATAATTAATGGTTTGAGGCTCTAGTTGAGAAAGAAAGGCTTGATGTTCAACCTCGTTGAGGATTGATCTTCTAGTTCGAGTGCCGGCTTGAAGTTCACCTATAACATTTTCTAAAGGATGGTCTCTAGAAGGTTTCCAAACCTTAGGCAAGGTGGAAGGCGAAGAAGGTGAAGAGGTTTCTTGATGGACATCCTCCTTAGGAGGAGAAGAGGAATCATTCAAATGAAGCTTATCAAGCTTATCCTCAACATCTTCAATGACCGGATGAGGTTTTGGAAGAGTTTCATCAAATTTGACATGAGATGATTCTTCGATGGTTTTTGAACTTTTGTTGAAGACACGATAGGCTTTGCTTGAGTTGGAGTACCCAAGAAAAATACCTTCATCGGATTTGGCATCAAATTTCCCTAGGTTATCTTTTGTGTTAAGGATAAAGCATTTACAACCAAACACTTTAAAATAACCAACTTTGGACAATTTGCCTTTCCAAAGTTCATAGGGGGTTTTCTTAAGATGGGGTCTTACAAGGACTCTATTGATAGTATAACAAGCAGTGTTAACTGCCTCGGCCCAAAAATATTGAGGAAGGTTGAATTCACTAAGGAGGGTTCGTGCAATTTCTTGGAGAGTTCGGTTTCTCCTTTCAACCACTCCATTTTGTTGTGGAGTCCTAGGGGTAGAGAAGGTGTGATTGTATCCTTGAGAGGAACACAAATCATCGAATTCTTTGTTCTCGAATTCACCTCCATGGTCACTACGGAGCGATATAATTTTATATCCTTTTTCGTTTTCTACTTTCCTAGAGAATTTCAAAAAGGTTCTACAAGCATCATTTTTATGAGCTAAAAAGAAAACCCAAGTGAAACGAGAAAAGTCATCTACTACGACAAAGGTATAGGATTTTCCACCTAGACTTGCTACAGGGGTAGGACCAAAAAGATCAAGATGTAGGAGCTCAAGAGATTTTGAAGTGGACACTTCCTTCTTAGATTTGAAAGAAGATTTGTGTTGCTTGACAAGTTGGCATGGCTCACAAATCAAATCTTTCTTAAACTTAAGTTTAGGAAGGTCACAGATGAGCTTGTTCTTATTAAGCTTTAGAAGTGAATGAGAGCTACAATGCCCCAACCTTCTGTGCCAAAGCCAAGACTCATTGTCAAGAGCACTTAAAAATTTAACATTTTGGCTAGCTAAAGACTTTAAATCAATAATGTAAACATTTTGAAAACGGGAAGCAGAAAATATCAATTTGTTTTGAAAATCAAACACATTGCATAAATCATTTTGAAAATTCACCGAAAAACCACTATCACAAAGTTGAAAAATGCTAATTAAATTATGTTTTAAACCTTTAACAAATAAAACATCATTAATTAAGGAGGTGCTACCAAAACCAATGGTACCTATTCCGACGATCTTGCTTTTTGAATTGTCACTGAAGGTTACGTATCCTCCATCGAATTCTTCAAGGGAGTTGAACTCGGAGGAATCGCCACACATGTGCCTCGAGCATCCACTGTTGAGATACCACGAGCCTTTCGAAGTCCTACTTCTTTGGTGTTTATCCTACAAAATCAAGAGAGAATAGATTTTGGTACCCATATAAGTTTTGGTCTGGAAAGATTATCCAAAAGAGACTTTTGAACCCATACTTGTCTAGAGGGATACATCCTAAGATATTCATCCGAGTAGGTAATGATTTTGGGGCGGCCATATCTAGCATTTTTACAATTGCATTCATAAATCATATGACCGGTTTTTCTACAATAATTAAAAAATTTATTTTGAGAGCTCCCCCTTACAAAGGTAGTGGGTGCTCTAGAAGAAGTGGCTTGCTTGTTAAAGCCAAGTCCATGTGTGGTTCTAGCCGAACGTTGAGAACCTAGAAATTTGGTCAAATTTTGTTCACCTTGGGTGAACTTGGCAAGAGATTACCTTAAATATTTAATAGTTGAATTAAAAGAATCAACATTTGGAATATCTTGGACCTTAAGGGCAATTTCCTCATTCGTTTTGAGAAGTTGATCTTTTTCAGAAATTAGAATTTTGTGTTTCTTTTTTAAGGCCAAAAATTTAGAGGTAACTTCGTGAAAACCTTCCTCTAATTGATCTCTCGCATTTTGGAGATCTTCATAAGACATTTCATTATTAAAATAAGAAGATGAGGAAGAGGAGTCGGAAGAAGATACCTCATCAAGTGCCATTAGGCATTTTCCACCTTCATCGCTTGAGTCGCTTGAAGACATGGAGTCATCGCTTGCACTCCATGTTGACGCTTTGAAAGCCTTCTTGTTTTTCTTTTCCTTTAACCTTTTCTTGAAAAGAGAGCACTCCGGTTTAATGTGGCCTTTCTTTCCACATTCAAAGCATGTAACTTCTTTTTCTGCTTTTGGCTCTTCCTTTCGTGCCCTTTGAAAATTCTTCTTTTTCTTCATGAACTTGATCATTTTTCTTGCAAGTTGAGCAATCTCGGATTCGCTATCATCGGAGGAGCTTTCTTGCTTTGCTTTGAATTCTATGTTCTTTTTCTCCTTTAAGATGTTACCTTCTTTATCGGCTTGCCTCTTCATGGTAATCTCATAGGTCATAAGTGATCCAATGAGTTCTTCAACCGGCATTTTCTTGACATCTTTCGCTTCTTGGATTGCTGTCACCTTTGGATCCCATGATCTTGGTAGGACCCAAAGAATCTTCTTGACCATCATCTCTGCAGAAACATCATCTCCAAGAGACTTTCTCCCATTACACACATCAGTAAAGCGAGTAAACATTTCCGTAATAGATTCGTGTGGGTGCATGGTGAAACTTTCAAAGTCTTGACGATACATATCTAATCTAGTGTCTTTGACTTTGTTAGTGCCCTCATGGGTCACTTCCAAAAGCTTCCAAATTTCATGAGAAGTGGTGCAAGTAGAAATACGATTAAATTCATTACGGTCTAACCCACAATGAAGAGCATTCATGGCTTTGCCATCAAGCTCAAAATTAGCAATGTCTTCGGGGGTCCATTTAGACTCATATTTGCTAGAAAGAGTGTAGCCTTTCATAACAATTCTATATATAGGATAGCCAATACTTCTAAGAAATGTAATCATGCGAGTTTTCCAATAAGTGTAGTTGGTTCCATCAAAGAATGGAGCCCGAGTCATGGAATACCCTTCGGGTGCTTGTGAGGAAGAAGCCATCACTATGGATTTTAGGTTTGTAACCGGTTAAGGTATTACAAAAACATTCCTTTGATACCAAATGTTGGTCGGAGAGTGATGGCAAGAGGGGGTCGAATTTCCTTTAAAAAAAATATTTAACAACTTAAAAACAATTTATAAATGCAGCGTAAATAAAAAGGGGCAAGACACAATTTGATAACGGAGTTCGGCTTAAACCAAAGCCTACGTCTCTTCTCCCAACTCAACCATTGAGAGATTTATACTTCAGCTTGCTTTTTAATGGTTGTAGCAAGAACCCCACTAGCCGTTATAAGGTAGGCTAGATCACCTTCGTAAAATTGCTTTTTTATTATGGTTGTAGCAAGAAACCTAAAATGAAAGTGAGGAAGAAAAGGATTTTTTGTTTTAATACAAACCCAATGAAGAACTAAACAATTGAAATAAATAAATTATAACAAACTAGAGGAAGCCTTGAGCGCCAGGAGTGTGAGAGTAGTTGATGTAGAGGCAGCCCAAGCTTCAAGGATGGAGATGGATCACATGTAGCCTTAGAGATTTGTCGTTTAGAGCTTCAAGGGATCAAAATAGCATTCCAATGTATAAAGATTGTTCCCAGCATCCATCCTCGTCTATTTATAGGAGAAATATCCCCAAATACTTCAATATGGCCGTTGGAGGGCTTTCGGAGCCGTTGGGGGTCAAAAGTACAAGTCCTGTCAAAGCCCAACGGCTAGTTTGACTGGGCTTACCGGCTGACCGGTGCCTGGACACCGGCCGGCCGGTGCTCCAGACAGAAGGCAGAGCTTTCTGTCTGGTTCCACCGGCCGGCCGGTGGTCAGGCACCAACTGACCGGTGGAACCTGACAGAGAGCATTGCTTCTGTCAGAGACCACCGGCTGGCCAGTGGTAATCCACCGGTTGGACGGTGGACTCAGATTGTCCTTTTCCAATCTTCTTGGGCCAACTCTTTGGCAACCTTTTTCCTATCATCAAACAAACTTGAGAACAAGTTAGAACACGATGAGAGTGATTGTGATCATTAAAATCCAAGAGAGAGGGGAACAACACACCAACCGATTCTTTTTACATGATCACCAAGATAATGATACTGTGGGATAAGTCAATGTTTTTATGTAGACATATTAGATTTTTACCGATGTCTCACTCGTAAACATGCAATATGGAATATCTTTGGATAGTTTCTTATTATCCTGTTGTTTGAATCCTAGGTTATTTTGAACATGTTGTTGGGCTCAGAGGTGATTCTTTTGATCAGAGGCCATCAAATTATGTCAGGTATGGGCCTCTGTTATTATGTTAGTTGTCAATTCAAGATGCCTTAGAGGAATGAATTTCAATTCAATTTGAAATGTGTCAAATTTCTAATCCAAGAACCTTCGAGATGAATTTTCCAAAATGCCTCAACTTGTTTTCTCTCTAATTTTGATATAAATGTTCATAAGGAACTGTTTTAAAGCACATTTTTGGGTTTGGGTGGGCATGGTTTAAAGTTCGAAAGTGTCTTCATGTAAATCTTGTGTGAGTAGTTCTGTTTGGCCAATCTAGAATTCAACTATTTCTTTGCAATGTGGTCCCTTATATAGCCTCAAATTTAATCAGGTTTATTATATTAATAAAAATCATATCTAGAGAGTTTCTTGACTTCTTAGAGGCATGACTTTTAAGGAAATTCTTAAATTAGAGGTTCCATGGCTCAGAATTGGACCCTTTTAATGTTTGAGACAAACCGTAGGGAGAACCGTCTGTTAGTTGTTTCAAGAGATGATTACATGGTCATGTATCTAGCTAAATGATCTCAGATAATCATTGTTTCACTATTTTGGTTGAAAAAATGAGGATTGGATCAGATCATAATTGATTAAGTTCCACTAGAATAATCAATTCTAATAGGTGCATTGGGAATTTGGAAATGTTACGCGACTGTATGAGAGATACTTGAAGGACCTTGTAGGTCAGGTGATGTTTTCATTGTTCCCAAAGGATTCTCATGAATAATAAATTCTATGGTGGGTGGTTATAACGAACGGTTATTTAGAGATGTATGTAAATCTAAATAAATTCAAAATTTTTTTGTTTAATAGATGGGCCATTTATAAAACTAATGTTCAGAACATACTATTAAGAGTTTCGACACTTCAATGGGTTGTTTTTTGCATGTGGTTCAAGGCTTAGTGGACTGCGCTAGGAGTTCTGTCATTTTTTGGGATCATTAAGCTCTAAAACATCAATCTTGGAAGAGATGGAAGTGGTGTATGATTATTCTAAAACCCTATGGCCCTTATTAGGAAACCGTGGAATGTGAATCTTTGTAAAAAATTAATTAATTAAATTAAAATGAAAACTAAAAAAATAAATGAATATAAATGGGGAAATATGAAATGAATAATTTTTTTAATAATAATATTAAGAGTAATAATAACACTATTAGTTTAGAATTTATGAAAAACATCTAGAGGGATCCCCCCTCTAAATCGTGTGCCCCATAACCAAACTCCACTAACTCATGACCCCCTCTCCTCTGGCTCCCTCGATTTTCAATTATTTCTCCTCGATCCATCATGAGTATCAATCGAACCTTCGAGGTAAGACCTTATTCTCCATTATCTATATTTGGATGGTGTTTTTTCTTCTCCATCTATCTCTATTTGAAATTAGCTGCTTTGGCGGTGGCGTAGTGGTGCAGGGTCGAGGGCCATATCAACGGTGTTCGGTGAGGTCTGGGGTTCGATTCCTGGGAGCCCGCTATTGGGGGAATTTCCGCCTCCCATGTACCACTCGTCTTGCCGGGTCACCCGGTGTCTCACCGGGTGGGCAGAATGGGCGCACTTCACCTGGATGACGGATTGCTGTGACGAACCATCGCCGATCGAGGTGTTACCCCGCGGGACGCACTGTCATCTCGGCTGACAACAGCTCCTCCCTGGCTGGGGCATCCCCGGATGATCTCTTCGTGGGGAGGGGGGTTCTTGAGTGTGGAGGGTTCGAAAAGGCCACTCTCGGGAATTCCCTTTCTAAAACAATATCTCTATTTGAAATCATCTAAACCCTAGGATAGGGTTTAATCCAATTATTGGTTTCATCTCTGGTAGTAGGGTGTGAGAAGGGTCTTCCAGGATGTCTTTTTTCATTTTCAGAAACAAAATTTCAAAGTAAAATCAGATAGGATTGATTCAGTTTTCCACTACTCTTAGAGGAAAGGGATTGTCTCCTCCTTTTTTCTCACATTTCCTTTAAGACCTTTGATTTTGGTTTCCTAGTGCATATTTATAGTGAGTTTGGTGGATCCATGAAGTCTTTCACTAATATATATAGTTATGTATATATATAATTCTTTTAAATGTCACCTAATGGAGAGGGGAATATGTAAATTGGATTAAGGGGTATATATATAATAATTTCTGTGTGTGGAAGTGTCGAGGGAACTTCATAAAAGATTAAATTGTTTTGAGTTTGGCTTGGTTCCTCTTTGAGGTAGGATCCCTTTCCATTTCCCCTTAACTTTAATAATTTAGTAGTATATTTCCTTTACACAATTATTGTCATTTAATTAGTTATATTTAGTTTTATATAAATTCCCCTTAAATTGATGTTTTATCATTGATTGAAATGTTAAGTTAGGATAATTGATTTGTTTGATAAAAACCCATTGTTTTATAATAAACCCCCATCCAATGAAGGTGCGATGTCTTCAAAAACTATGATTGAGGATTGATGATTTCTAGATTTCTTATCCATATTTCCTATTAGTTTTTCATTCTCTGATTTTTTTAGAATATGACATGATTTGAACATAATCTATATATAGGTATTTCAATGGTGTACCCCTTTTGAATATATGGTTTAAATGATCCATGAAACCTCCTAAACGACCCATTTATCCTTATTAAATGAATTTTAATATTTTGATTCCCTAAATGACTTGTATTTAAATGAAATGGACAATGAATGTTGGGATTACCTTCTTGTAAGGAATTGAATGTTTGAATTGAATAAATTTAAATTTAATAGATTAGGGTGGTCAAAAAAATAATTTATTTATGATGCAATTAATTATAGTAATTGTGATATAATCTATCATGCTTAAATTTCATGGGAAATACACGATAAATTGGATAATCCCTATTAAACTATATTATTCTATATTTAACTGATAATTGAATCCATTTGGTCCTATTGGCAAGGAGACTGAGACCTAAATCCACCTGATATGTTTTCCAACTTGGTATTTAATTGCAACCAACTCTATTTGACTTCTGATTCCTACACTTAATTGGATAATTCAATTGATTGTTGGATTATACTTTTGAATTTGAAAAATAATTATTTTTTTGGTGATTTTAAATAGAATAATGACCATGGGTAATTTTGGTTGATTGATATAATAACAAACGTAGGATAAAATGATCAATTAAAGGGATTTGATATAATGAAGAAGTTAATTAGAAACCTAGATTAATGAAATGATCTAGTTTGATAGATTTTAGTTGTTATAAATTGATCATTTTTCCTTTTGATGATAAATCTATTATGTTTGATACTAGAATTGCGATTTTTATTACATAGATTTCGAGCATGTGTGATATCGATGTAACTGATAACTGATGGTTTGATGATGATGTCATGTTGAGTTTGTTTGGAAACGACTCATGTTTATTGTAGATTTTAGAGGTCTTGGTGCCTGTTGTTTCGTACCTCCTGAGGGTATGTCTCATAGGTACATGATGCCTGATGGAAGAATTCATGATTATATGTTATGTCTGGGGGAACTCAATTAGTTGTGACACCTTAGGGATAAGATCACTGGTAATGAATTCCTATGGGTAGATTAAAGGATTATGTAGAATTCTTAAGTGCTAGATGAACATTCACATGATGCCTGGGGGAGTGATTCTGGTCATACTTGAGGTTTAGAGTTTTGTTAGCATGAGGGAAGAGACTGTATGTTTATTGTGTATTATATGTGATTAATCTTCATCAAGAGAATATACTGCCAATTTTGGTGATCCATTCTCAAACACGAGTATCTACACTTAGATATAGATACCAGAAAGGGTTCCGAAGTAGGTATAGCTGCTAGGTGTCCCTTATGAACATGGGTGAGTAGTTTATTTATTCAGTACCTCTTGTTGGTTTTTAAGATTATAGCCACTTAATTATTTACATCATATATCAATTAATGGATTGTGATAGATATTGTGGGTGTTGTACTACTGAGATTATTATCTCAAAGCTTGCATGTGTGCTATTTGGAACCCATGTAGATCTTCTTACTCGTAGGTCTTTATATTCATTGCCTTTGTTGTGTTATGTACATGGGAGATAGGAAGAATAAGACTGGGAACTTTCTCAGGATGACTGCGGAGTTGATTATTGTTTTTTTATCTTCTTTTAATATTTTTTACCACATTTACCTTGTTGTAACACTTGATATAACATACATCAATATATGGAATTGGCAACAAAAATTCACCTTTTACTCAAATATTATATTCTTCTTCCACATATTGTCATTCTTTTATTACTAATTTAACTAATTATTAGTATTTATTATATGATAAACCAATATTCAAGTCTGACCTAAAGGTATAGCCTCCCCCACTATCAATTATTTATACCCTCACTAATATTCAGCAGCCTCTGGAATACATGAAGGCACACCTAAGGCTATGTGACCCACTGGTCCGAACACTATCTTAGTGGGCATCTATAATGGGATGTTATAGTATTTTATATCTTCTTAATTATAGAACACACTACGTATGAATTGATAATCATCTGTCAGAAACACTTCAACCAAATTAGAGTTCTCATTATAAGAAGGTGTTTCATCCTCCCAAAAAACGCATCTAAAAAGTTAATCCCAAAATTCAACATCTTCAAATCGATCAATATAGTTTCTATTTTTATTAGAATCATCCCCAAGTTATTAATTATTTTCCTCTTATTATTCAACGTAATATTTAAAAATTTAAATAAAATTATCTTACATCCCATTATTCATATTATCATTTTCTACTTCTAAAATATTTAGGCAATCAAATAACGTTGTTCCATGTTTTTAAATTTCCACTGCATGTTCATTTATAAATTTCATTGATCATTTAAAATGAAAATTTACCATTTATTTCTTTTTTCTTTTAATTCCTTCTTCTTCAATAGAACCATACAATTATACTTCAAGGTTTACAATACCCTATGGTCCTTTATTTTCATGTTGAAATCTATACTTATAGATTTAGAGAAAAATTATACATTTTTGGATAAAATCATATGAAGCAATAAAATAAATATTACTCCCATTAATTTATATATCTAATCACCTAGGTGTCTTATTATTCTTATTTTTTCATCTTACATTGTGTCAGATTTCACTCTACTTGGTCAATTTTATAATATTATATTGTGTTGGACTTTAAAATATTATTTTCTTATAATAATTTACCATTAAATATTCTATGGATTTCCACATTATAAAATAAGTAACAAAATGAATAGATTAATTAAAAATTTATTGGTCAAATATATATTCTAGATCTTTATATCTATTAACATAATGCCCATTCAATATTTTTCCTCAAGTTAGCATATTTTTTATATATAATTCATAATCTCTTCACATCATTCTTGTATATATTTTATCATTTCATTACTTCATTAGTCAATTATAATTCCATAAAAAAGATTCATCAATATAGAATCAAATTTAAAAAATTCAAAAACTACTTATGAGCTTAAATGATGAGTCTGAACTATTACCCTTTAATACCACTTGTTGGAAATAGATATATAGTTATAGGTTGTGTGTTGAATAAAGGTGGTATATAAGTTTAATTTTTTCCCCACAGATTGGTTAAATGTCTTTTTGGATCATGTTTCCATGTTGAAGGAACACATCCAACCTCACACATTCAATTCAATAATTTAAAAAAAATCAATGATATATAGTAATTTAAATAATCCATTGGGCATAGGGGTTTTTACATTCCTACCCCGAATTAATTGTGTAAGGATCATACACTATAGTAGTGTTTTTTGTACCATAATCCAATGATATTTAGTTTTCTAGGATATACAATGTTTTGGAAATGGTCACATTCATCCAGGTGATCTTCTGTTGAAATATATAGGTTAGGTAACTACTCACCCAAGGTTTACATCCTTTACAATATATTTGGTTCATTCACTACTCACCAAGGGTGCACTGCCTCTTCTTTACTCACACAAACTGCTTCCATGAATGCACATCCATTGTTTATATACTTTTAATCAAAAAAAATGGAAAGAAAAATCCGTATTTTTCCTCATAATAATAAGGATATTTTTGAAAAATGGTTCTTATTTTATTATCATTGAATTAACTATTAAATAGATGATCAATATTTTCTATTCATGAAACCTACACTTTCACAAACATATTTCTTTTGAAAAAATGTTTATTTCACAAAACATAAAATTTCATGAAACAAATCACATGTAAGTTATAGTGTGTGAAACATTATCATCACTATTGATTCATAAAAAATTACCCTTCATTCCCAAAACGGTTTCACATAAATACTTTGTTCATAGAAGAATGTGATTCAAAGAATATTACGCATGAACGTAGTGATTTTCTTAACAATTCATGTAATTTCAAACACAATTGGATTCAAAAAATTTATCTTTAGAATATAACTTAAAAAATTATCAATATATTTTCCTTATTCATGAATCAGAGGACATATATTATTTTGGAAAATACTGAACCTTTACACAAGTGGGAAACTTTTCCTTCATATAACTTCAAATCACTAACCTCTCTCCATAATTCTTTATTCTCAAAACATTATATCACAAACATTACTATATCATGAAATATTAAATAAAACAATGCATATTAGTTCAAAAAACACCATATTTCAAAAACCCTACCATTCTTGTAAAACACATCACAAAAATATTTAAAACATATTCTAGTTCATGAAACATAATATTTTTCAAGTCTGTAGATTTCCTTGATATTTTATCTACAATATTCGCAAAACAAACATATATAAAGAAACCATAATTTCATAAAAAACCATATTTCAAAAAACTTAAATGAGATAAACTATTATAGATTCGGGTTATGTCTACATATTATTAAAATCACAACAACATGAATTATTTCATATGGGTGAGCATAATTCCACACTAGAATCAATTTGTTGAATCCATCCTCCTTTAACATCTAGATGCCACATTTGTGGAATGATTATCTTCACCTATGTAAAATGTGACAACTCAATATGGATTTAACGATGAATGCCAAAACATACATCACTCAACCATATGAGTTAAGAAACAGTACACATATTTGTGTATCTATTTCATCCTATTCAAGTTAACACCATATCATAACTTTGGTATATACAACAAATACCTTCCAATAATTTATGTTCACTTCACTCTCTTGGATCCAGAAGTATTTTTTTGTGTCTTCAAGATCCCAAATACCCACTAACCTCAATTAAATAACTTTCATTCACGATATTTAATATATTACTCCCTACCATATAATAGTAAATCCAGAACTCCACTTCCATTAATAGGGAACCCAAAACTCCCACTTAACCACTAATTTCGTTTCTGAACATTTCCCTTTGATATGATTCTTCTTGATTCTTTAATGCATACCAATACTATATTCATATTTTATAAAACTATTATTTAATCATCCATGTATGATGGTAATAGAAAAAATTCACACCACTTCATGGTAGTGGTAGTCCATCCCTATGTTTGAGGGTTGTAATAATTTTCTATTGGATAAGAGTATAAGAAATTAAGTGATTTATTATATTTATATAATAATTATATTTTTATAAATATAATAGATATTCATAAATTATATCTTTGAAACTGTCTATGTAAATGAGTGATAAAAAAAATTACACAGCAATGTGGAATGGTTAGCTGTATGTATGTATGAGAAATGTTTTTTTATAAATGAATAAAATGATATATAAGAAGTATAAAAAGATAAGACAACTAAATATCATTAGAGTTAATATAATTATGTAATTATGTTAAGAAGTTTATTGGATATTTGGATGTGTAAGAAGAATGTAACATTAAAAATATTTGTAAGAACATATATATATTCATTTGGTATACTTATTTTTATTACACCTGAATTAGTCTTAAAAAGGTTATGTGGTACGACTAGGACAACTAAGTATACAAAAATAATGTTTTGAATGTATATTAGTAGGTATTGGTCAATACATGAAGCTCAATTATCTTGGATAAGAGAGGATATTGGGTTCCATTTTATAAGTGTGGTAGGTGGAAAACTTGTAAATACTTGATTCCATAAAATATAACATTTTTATTAATCAACTTAACATGCTCCAAATTATCCTATAATATATTCTAATATGGTTATTTTAAATCATAAAAAAGGATTATTTAAGCGGTTGTGTTTCCTTGATGTCTTATCCCCTTATTTTTACTCTTTTAACTGATTTTACCCTCACCTAAAGTGATAAATATTTACCACGGTTTCTATTAATTAGTTCCAAAAATTATGTTCAAATAATTAACTAGTATCAATTATAACTATTTCAAATATGAAATATATTTTAAAGTATTAAATTTCAGGATTTTATAAATATTACGAATAACATATGTTTGAATAATGTATTGAAACCGTTTTTAAAAAGTGGTTATTATAAGAATAAAATTGATTTTAAAATATTAGGAAGTATAATTAATATAAGAATATAATTAATTGGATTATATTAAAGAGAAGTAGACTTATTTTCCTTTCACACAAAACCAAAATGTAATGGAACCTTATGAACATATGATTGAGTTAGAAGAATGAAAAACATTTTTTACTTGGACAAAATTATTACTTTTTAATCATAATTGTTAAACCTATATTACTTTGTTAAAACGTTTATTTTTACATGAATTATGTCAATTATTAAATAAATATTTTCCCTAATATTTTTTATACAGTTTCTTATTAATCTAATATCATAAAAGAACACATATTTGTGAAATTGAAATTTTTTACCTTTCACCAATTTTATAGGTGCGGTGGGAGGAAAAATTTTAAATACATGAAAAATTAAAAATATAATATTTTTTTACTCAATTTAAGTGCCTCCAAATAGTCATATAATCTATAATGATAAGGTGAAGTTCTATGTTCAACAAAATAATGCGGTTTAACTATGTGGTTAAGTTACATTGAATCCTTATCCCTTTATTTTTACCCTTTTAACTCATTTTCCCTCAACTCAAGTTATTAAATTTTTTCCAGGGTTTTAATTAATTATCACAAAAAAAATAAGTTGAAACAGTTAAAAAGTATATATTTTGACTATTTAAAATATGAAATCAATTTTTTATGAATTCAATTTTATTATTTTTTAAATATTATATATAATAGATGTTTGTAAAATGTAATGAAGATTTTTTTAAATAAGTGGTTATTATAAGATTAAAATTGATTTTAGAATACATTGAATTATAGATTATATTGAAATGGAATTAATTGGATTATATTAAATAGAATTATAATTATTTCTAATTTATTCCAAACCAAAACATAAAAAAAACTTATGAATATTTCATTGAGAGAAGAACCAAATTTTTTTACATGGAAAAAAAGTCGCACAGTTTTCATAAATTTCAGGAATATATTCCTAAGTTAAAATTTATATTTTTAAATAATTATATTAATTTTTAAATATATTATATGTCTATAATTTTTTTAAAAAAATCATTTCATTCTTATATCATAAATGTGATAGTATTTTTGTAATTTAATGTTTTCACAATTTACCCATAAACAAACTATTTCTTAAAAATATCAAAAAAATCACACTAACATGAATTTCACATGATGAATTCTAAAGTAAAGTAAATTTCAGTAAATTAAATTTATGAATTTTTTAAGCATTCTATCTAAATGAAATTACTGAATAAATTTATATTTATTATGCTATTGTTTATTTATGAAGAATGTATTTCTTACTATAGTGGATACTCAGGTGTTAAATTCTCCCCTTCAAAAATTTCATCCTCAAAATATATATAATTTATCTTGATGAATGGATATGGGTAGTATATCATCATAATATTTTCTGGTTCCCATGTGGCATTTTGGGAATCTTGTTTTCTCTATTGTACCTTTAGCGTCCATGTATTGTTTTCAAAAAACATGCTCTATGGTATCAATAATATTTATAGTCTCTTCAATGTAAGATAAATTTGGTTCCAGTTAAGCCTCCTCAATGTTTAGAACATGGATTGGTTCTATAAGATCCTCATTTATTTTGATTTTATATATATTTTGAGGTTATAATTTTATCTATTATATTATTATTCTTTTCTATAATGGGTGTTTTAGATGCTAGGGTTTGTATACAATAGGTGTAGGAATTGAATGTTGGAGTTTCAAGAAATATATGGATGTGGGATGGATGGATGGATGACACTATGTACGTTGTGGGGATCCAACAACTTAACCGATATTTTAAGACCCAACTAATTACCTAGTGCTGTGAAACTGGCCCCCTGGTGGTGGCAGTAAAACCCATGTGCTATGGCTAGGTACAATGGAAAAACGGTGAGTCCCACCAGAGAGATCGGTGATTATTATAAGGGGGTATTAAATGAAACCATTTTTTTAATTCCACATTGGTTTTCACCTTAATTAATAAAAAATTCAAATCCCTATTTCTCTATTTAAATTTTATACCTTATACCTTGATGTTATATCTCTCTGGTTCATCTCCCCATGATTCGTCTAACATGGAAGAATCATTTGATTCTTAAATAGTGATTTCTCTCAAGATTTATGAAACATTACTCATCCTTATTAATAGATAATCACAGATATAAGATGAATATATGAATTATAGAACGAACAATTGGATAATTATTCTTTTATTCATATAATAGTGGAATAGCTAGAGAGTTTATTATGTCTTCTAATTAGAACAAGATACACCAGTATGTGTATATGTTATATGGATATGCATTAAAAATCATATTCATTGAACTCTTCTTAAAATATTTTTTAGTATAGAAGTATTATCCATCGATGAGGCCTTGGTAAATTGGGGGATTTTTTAATGTGTCAGTAAAATCCTTGTAAATAAACACATCGTCCTTATAAATAACAACCCTTTCAAAATAAGTGTTTTTAGAATGGTCATCTTGATATATTCTTCTTCTTCATCTTAAATCTCATCTCAAATATCTTTTTCATTGGTAGAATTAGGATGTATCAAAGTTCATTGGGAATAACCAAGGATAACTTCTAATATTAGAAATTAATAAATGATCTGTTCTCCAGTCAACTATGGATCTATTGAATTGGTTAAATATCCTTAAAAATACCTTAGAATTGGGTTTTTGTAGGATTCATTAATATTTTTGATTCAAGAAACACCCTTCTTTATGTGGAATATTCTTGAGTCTTATTTGTAAACTTCATTACTTATGAACTGAAACCTGATTTTGGAATCCTTTACATGCGAGATCATTATTCTTGGGTGTGTGATGCGGTTCAGATTACAATCCTTTAAAAAATGTGGATTACTTCAACAAAAACCGTTAGTTTGTAGGTTCATTTCAATTTTGGGATATCGTGTAAACCTATTTCCTTGGTATTATTTTTTATTTGACTTACTTGTTCACCATAAATGATGGTGACTATATGTGGGGTTGTGTAGTCATGAGAACTATTTTTGATACTTGATTTGATGATTATAATTTTATTGATTGTTTGGATATTTGAGTATGATCACTAATAATCATATATTGCTACTTCTTCTTATGATTCCCTGACACGATCTACCTTTTTATGTTGTACCTTGTTATATGTTTTTACCATGCCATTTTTATATTTCTTTTTTATTGATATAGGTAGAGTATCATGATAAGGTTATTCTATAGTGGGGGAGTTCTCAAAATTAGAAATCACAGTGTAAATATACCTGGATGACTGGAGAAGTTATGGTGATTCCAAATAAATTTAACATTACATTAAGACTGGATAACTGGTGAATTTCATGTCACATGTTTTCTTGATACATATTGGATATCAAGTAGAATTTTTACTCATTTCCTAGTGGATGTTGAGAAGCATGATCATATGATGACTAGACGACACTTAGTGGTATGCTCACAAGATGAGTTTTGAATAACGAGTATCGTGTTTATTTTATGTATTATTCTTATTTACATATAAAATAGGCTCTTGAATAATTTATGATCATTTTGAAACATTTGATTATCCATCCAATATGAACCTGAAGAATGTATAATCGAGTCTTGTGGTGGATTCGTTAGTAAATAGGTTCTCTATATATGATTGTTTTATTTGTTTTCTTTTATTTTTTTTCATATAATACACATGTTGTACCTATAAACACATGATAGGGACACATTGATGAGGTCTCACCAAGACATATTTCTCACACCTGAGATTGGAATCCCAATGTGCTTGCCTAATTCTTGTATATTTATCTATGAAATGCATTCAGGACCATGTGGGATAGTTGAGTAGTGGATCCTGGAAATTATAGATTTACTGAGATAAACTCTCGGGGATTAACTAAAGGTTTTATTCTTAATTATCTACATTTATCTATATGGGAAGTGGTCTATTTAATAATATATCATGATAAATAATCATCCTATTCATTACTTGGTGTTTTTTTATTATTTATATTATATGGTGAGAGTATATGATTATGAAGGTATAATATCCCCTCTTACAACACTCATAATATTCCTACAAGTCTGTATATGCTTGCATACTAGAATTCATGAATTTGGCCTTTTGGAACATGATCATAGACATAGATTTCTAGGCCGTGGAATTACAAAATGGTTTCAGAGAACAGTTCTCCTCATTTCATTTTGAGTGACTTGGGACATGGTTGAAAGGAGATAGGATGTGAGGGACTCATCTTGGTTAGTTTCTGTGTACATTGATAGATCATCATTAACTGACCTACTAGTTACCATTTATAGGATTAATATTATTGTTTTTTTGGAATTTATGTGCATTTATGAGTCATGATTAAGAGCGTTGGATCAAATTCCATATAAATTTATATACACATACCTGTTCAGTGTTACATACTTGTTATTTAATTTTCTTCCATGAATTTTGATATATGTTTGGGATATACGTGTATTTATTATGGAGTGATATTTCTAATTTTTATCTTATTGTGATATATTTTATGGTAGTAATTATTTGAAATTTAGAATCCTATTTTGTTTTTTTTGATTTATATCTGAATTTGACTAACATGACGGGATAGAAAATGTTTTGTAACTTTTGGAGGGATATACCTTTGGTTAAGGGTAGAATCCTAGTATAAACTTTGTGTTATTCCATTGAGTGAATAGAATAAATCATAATGAATTTAGTTTCTCTAAATCTTTCTCCTACATTTTAGATGATGTCACCCCAAAGGTGAATGTTTAGCCCACCAATTGACAAGTGCTGGGATACACCAACCAGGAATAGTTCGTGCATTCCATCACTTTTTATGCATGAATTTGTAGAATAAAATACTATTTCACATACATCGGCGGTGATATAATGGGTTCCACCTCATCCAGGAGTCCTTCCACATGTTGCTACCCAGAGTGGATGGGAATAGAGGTCCATGGTTGACTATGCATGAGAATTCCACCTCCAACATCATCCAGCATTTCAAGGAACTTGGGAAAGGAAGAATGTAATGTATGTGATTGATAACATCAGGTGCCTATTTCAACTCGTTGATACACCTATGGACATAAAGTTGAAGCTATTAGATATGTGAGTCTCATCAAGGAAGCCATCAAGGTAGCATATTTCTTTGAATTCATTCCTGATAATCTGCAGTTGGACTGAGAAAAGGAGTTTGTTGATCATTAACAAGGGTCATTTATGGTGTCAAAGTACTCTTATTTATTCATTGAGATACTACCTTATTTTATAATCATTATGAGAAACAATATATAGAAGTATTGGAAGTCAGAGGTCATTTTTCTTGTAATATCAGGTGTTATGTATTGAATTTCGATAAAGAAACAAACCCATTGGTTTTGAATAAGTCATAGACTATCGAGAATGAAATGGACAAGGATCGAGAATTTCTTTCTTTCACCCATATGTATTTTTTGATGTTGGACCTCAAAATTTTATAATGCATCTCTCCTTTAGTAGCAAGAATATGAAAAATGAGGATGAAAATCGAGGAAGTGGTATGTAAGTGGAGTAGAGTACAATTTCTTCCAAAGGAGTTCTATAGTGTTTTAACTCTGGAATGGCCAAACATTTACATATGTTCAACACAAAACCTAAGAGATAGTGTTTCCATGTGTAAAGACTTGGAATCTATACTAGTTCTACTCCAAATATTTGAGGACATATTTTTGTAGGTGATTGAGGAAGATGTGGTCAAGGAATCAGGGAATCATCTAGGGTCCACAATAATAGGATCTGATGAAGGCGACTTAGGAAATTCACAAGCCTTATAGATAGAGGGATTTAGATGAATACAGATGTTTTATGAAGTACAACAGGATCTAGAAGATGGTGGTGAAGTACAATGTACATATCATGGTATGTTCTTGATTACATCTATAATTCATACTTATTTGTTTGGTAATTGCGATTCCAATTCCTCTATATATTCATAATTTTTTTCTTGACAAGACATGGTGGTCAATTTATCTTTTGAGTTACATTCCCCTGACCTACCAATGAGAATGAAGGCTGACCACATTTAATGAAATTCATCATATCTTATATTAATTTCAAGTTATAGATATCCATGGGAATATATGATTTCTAAGATGATGAGATTTTTTGTGATTCATAGAATAGACTGGAAAACCAAGATTCTAGCCCACATTGACTGATATCATATATGGTTATCATTTACATGATGTAAGGTAAAATATTTTGTATTGATATATGAGTGGGAGTTAGGTGTAGGATGATTGGTTCCTACCATTCATTAACATGGGATGATTATGGTTTTGATTTTAGGATTGTCTATTTTTGTTGGATTAGTGGTGGCCTTTTTATATTTTCCACCCATTTTTGATCTTTATTAGGTATTCTTTATGGATGAATTCATAAAACTTCACATGATTGATGAGATGAATAGAATATTGAACATAGTATATATTTATAGACCATTTAAATACCCCCTTATTATAAAACACTAGATGAGTTAAATGTTCTCCAATTAGAGATCATGGACTTGAGATATATGGGAATTATCAGGCCATGTACCTAACTATAGGGTGAACCTGTTTTGTTTTCTATGAATGTAATATTTTATTCTTCAACTCTGCATAGATTATTAGAAGATGAACTGGGTAAAAGGGAGGAATAAATATCATTTATATATAATTTAGGCTCATTTAGTTTAGTTTTTGGGTGACATGTGCTTCTATAGGGTTGATATATTATTAGGATGTCACGAGTTGTGGGTTTGGGAGGATGAAATCCCCAAGATAGTTTTTTATAGCATGTATGTCATATAAAACTATGTAGTTATGTTGTTTGGACTCATAAATGAACCCACAATGTTCATGTATCCCATGAAAAATATCATTCACCTATATCTTGACTCATTCATCATGGTTTTCAATGAAAACATAATAACCTACTCACCAAAATAAAATGAATGTGATAGAAATATCGAGATTTTCCTTTGTACAATTCGAGTATATCAACATTATTCCAATATTTTGATGTTAACGTTTTCTGTTTAGCAGTTGAAAATGTTATGGAATTTGTTGTATGATATTGGTTTATCAATGGCCCTAGATAAATTTGATGAAACTATCTCCAAGAAACGTTCTCAAAATTTATTTGAGAATAGGATCATTTAGGATTTATTGGGATACTATTGATATTTTTTCTATCACATATCCCATTTATTAGAAACCATGAACATATTTGATAATAAGGGAGTGATGTTCTAGTGGTTGGACCAGTGTGAAAAGATTATTTTGATTTTAATAGGAGGATGAAAATAGATCCGTTATTGATTCTTCCTAATTCTGGGATCAAATATACAGTATACTGTGATGGACAAGGAATTATTCTATGAGCAGTACTCATGAATATGGAGAATTTAGTAGCTTGGGGTTCATGTTAGATTCAGCCCTAGGAGTAAAACTATCATACCCAGGACTTGAATTTGGAATTCCTAGTCTACAATTTTATGTGTTAGTCAATCCATCTCTTTGGAAAGGGTATTATTATTTACATAGATCATAATATCCTTCTCTATATCATTACACAATGAGATTTCATATTGATGCTTAGGTGATTGGTATAGTATCTACAAATGGTCAACATTGAGTGGGCCTATTCACAAGGGGAATAATACATTTTTGGAGATTATCTTAGCTATATGAAACATTATGATCAATATCACGATGAATGTATTTTGGAGGAATAGTTCCACATGATGCACTTATCAGCTGATTTTGAGGATGGGGGATTATTGGGAATATGGATCCATGACATGTTCTATATTTGTGATGAAATATTATTTGGTATATTGGATGAAGGATTGTTATGAATCCAACCTAGAGTGTTCTGTAATGTCAGCACAACTAGAAGGTGGTGGTTTGAAAACTATGTGGTAATTGGATGATGATGATGTGATACAATCACATGGGAGAGTTTTAGGGCGTGATTAAATCAGGAATAGCTGATGTGAGACTTACATACCTCTATGTGGGTGTGATATTCTTGAGGAATAAAGATGTACTATGAGTTTGGGTGCCAATATTTTGTCTAGGGACTAAAAGGTATATTCATGGATTCATTTTGTGAAGCCTTCATTTCAATAGGATAAAGGCTAAGGACTAATGTCCTAATATTTTTTTCTGTCAAATTTATATGCCAATAAGGAAATGGGATGACATGATGATGGAGATTGAGAGGTGGTTAACTATGATGTCAAATGTTAATGATACTTCATGGTTTATTGTTTATTATCATACAAAATTTTTTCATTTCATACAGATACATAGGACTCAGATAGTGGAAAAACTGGGAAGATGTGTGTCTTTGATTGAGTATACTTACATTGAGTTACCTTGATAATTGTATCTGATAAATAATGTTTTACATAATATTTATAGATGGGCATGCAGAAGGAATTATGAACTCATCTGAGGAATAACTAATCACTGCATCCCAAGAAAGATGGATAGTCGGAGTATACAATTAAAATATTGAATTTCATTCTCTATGTATTCGTTCTACACATAAGTGGTTCTTCGAATGATTGTAAAATAATTTTTTTTTCATATAAAAACAATTACCTAGATTAAATTCATACATATATTTGAAATTCTCTTTATGGTAGACCATATCATTCAACAATTGGTTTACATGAGTCTCGTGAGGAAACAATTATGGGGCCCAATATGGTACAAGATTTCTCTTATAATTTGTATATGAAATAAAATTGGTTGTTTAAATATTTGAGTTGGAATAAGTTTTAATCTATCCATAGAAAGAGACCTGTGGTGTTTTCAGTAGGCAACATATTTTCTCATTGAGGGATTGCTTAGTTAGACCACCAATGTTTGAAGAAAAAAGGGATACTAGCATTATTTAATATTGGAATCTTAGAGATGATCATATGGATTAAGAAAGTGGTAAAAAATACGTATCTTCATTATTTATTTTGAGTTATGAATTATGAGTTTCATGTTTCAGTACTCTAGAGGTACATGCATGGTCCTACACATTTCATCAACTTTTAGGATATTGAGTTAGAGACCATAACTTAATACATAGAGTTGATGATGATGATTCTAGACAAAAGAGTGAAATTAATTCAAGGGAAGATGATAACACTAGTATAGATTATATAGAATCATGAAATAATCAAGAATGAGATATTGGAGTGGGAGCCTGATGTTTTGGCTCGATGGTCCTAGATGCTTGTGTTGGATCTGGTTATACCATATATTCACAAGAGGGGGTGAATTCTGTCAATTATAATTTCATCGCATAATCTTTATCTGTCCTTTTAAATTTATATAAAATATTTAGCAGTGGAAAATAATTAGCATAAGACACATGATGTATAGTGGTTTGGGGAATAGAAGGCACCTAGTCCACTCCTCCAATGCTCTACTCCACAAGCATGGTGATTTTCATTATCTGGTCCTCTTATCAACAAACCATTCCACAAGTGAGTACAGGAAGTTGAAACCTTTACAAGTTTTAGTATAAATAGAGCCTTATGGTTTATACACAAAACTGAATACACAGCTTAATACGAGAAGCTGATTACTCAAAATAATATAGTATTTTTTCATCGAAATACTTTCCAGTTGTTCTTCACAATTGAAATATCACACAATTGACAGTCAATGAATTGTAGTCATTAGAATGAATAATCTCTAAGTATACTTAAATACGAGTCAATCCATTTGTAGTAGATCTTGAAATATAATTTGTAACTTTAACAATAATCGATTCACAAAATGATATTCGATGTAGATTTGATGAATCTTTAATCGTGTTTCTTCTTCTTTAGAAAAGAGAGCTTTGTCACACTCTATAACAGCAGGTATTCATTTCAACAATTCACCTCTTTATATGTAATAAAAAATAATACATGTATATATATAATAATGACGAGTGTTCTCCATTTAGATATAAATACTCAAATTTCACCTTTAGAATTTTGATATTCAAATGTTTGAATTGTAGAGTTGTCGTACCTCCCCTGAAAATTTGGCATAAAATGGTCCCCTTAAATTGATCATTTGAATCACAAATAAATGACCTTTAATCATTCAAAGACTCTCTTTAAATTCAGGATTTAAATTCGGGTTTGAAATCAGCCTGATAATCCGCATAAATACTGTTGCTTTAATAAAGTCATAATTTAAACATTTGACGTCAAATGTAGGGATGAACTTCATAGAATACATTCTCTGAACGTAAGGTTCCTAATGTAATGTTGATCTCAAATGTAAGGTTGATCTCAAATTTTTCTCTTCAACTCTCAAATGTACAATTTATAATCCATACTTTTCCATCAAACGTATAGTTGTTCATAAAAGTAAGGTTGATGAACCTTACATTTATCGTTATCATTCAAATGTATGGTTTTTTACAAAATTATGGTTTATAAACCATACATTTAAGAAAAAAATTATCATTCCATACTTACATAATGATCTTTCTCTATATTTTGTTGATTTCCCAAATGTATGGTTCCTTCCTAAAGTATTGTTTCTTCCAAACATATGGTTCTTTCCACCATACGTTGCCGATAAAGTATGGTTGTTTAACCATACTTTTCTGATATCTTATATAGTAAACACTATATTCCCTCCTAACACTACACTTCTCAACATAGGGTATGAATAGTGTTTCCAGAACATGCTAAAAACAATTTCCGAATACATTGTCAAATATACCTCACAGATTAAGTGCATTAATATTTCTCTAAAGATAAGAATATATGGAATATAAATTTCTTAAAATATACTTCAATTAATGTCATTATAATTACAAATAAGGATATTTGTGAGTATCAAAATCATCATAACTAGATAGAGTATTGTTTCTCAACTATCTCCCCCTTATAAAAATACGTATTGTTGAAAAAAAAAATCTCAACAATCTCCCCCTTTTTGATGATCAAAAAACCCATGAAATAACCATTTCAATTAATATAAAAAATTAATTACATATATATTATAATTTTTAAAATAAAAAAAATTAATTTTAACATTATTATTTTAACAAAAATAAAAATTGTGTTATTTCAAGTAATAAAAAACATTCAAATATTTAAAATTTTCTCCCCTTTTATAATGTTAAATAAAATCTCCCCCTGAGTAAAATGATTAAAATAAAATTTTAATTTTCCCTTAAAATAAAATTTTGTTTTTATCTATATTTCTCCCAATTTTTTGAAATGAAAAATAATGATAAAATAAGGAATATAACACATTTGAATTTAGAACTGAACTTAAGTAAATGTTATGAAGAACTGTCTATTAATAACTGAATCCAGATTACTAGAATTATATCTTAGATATTATAATAAAACAAATTTAAACACATGAAAATGAGATGTAAATATATTTCATTGAAAATAGAATTAAAAGTACAGTAATGAAAAACAATAGGAATCAAGGTTGTGTAAGGGTGTGAGATAGGGTTCATCTTCTCTGAACTACTGTCTTGATCTCTGCCAATTGTTCCCTCAAACTTCTCATCAATCCATCTCCCAACTAGATAATAAGATCTATGATTTCCAGAGTGAAATGAATATCTTCAATCAGGTTCACTCTAAAAAACTCATGAAGCCTTTATTCCTTCTCCATAAAAAGAGTCAAATTTTCTGTGAACTAATTCAACACAATTAGAATTCACGGTTTATTTGAATTCAACCGATCAACAAGAAACTTTTGATTATCTAACAGCACCGAAAAAGGAGAAATTTTTCACTATATGTATTGTAGTCTATTATTCATATACTCTATGACCACTATAATTGTATGAAACTTTATGATTAAATTAGGTGAAGTACCTAATGTACTGGCCTCATAGGTTCTAACAGAAGAAAATTTTGTATCCATAAATGATTTAAACTCTATCAAATCGGACATCATAATCATTTCTAATTTAAAATTTGAAACTTCATTGAGCATCTCTCTCTCTTAAAAATTTCAAATTCCTATTTGGAAACACTACTACTTTTCAGTCATTGAAATTTCAAATTTTCATTTTCTAATGCTCTCTTTAGTGCAACATTCTCAGATTCAGCTATGTTCAACTTCTTGTAAAGATCCTAAACTTCTTCATTTACTGAATCAGAGGCACCTTGGGCTTGATTCTCAGTTTTAGATGGATGTAACAATAAAATGGGAAAAGATTTTGTATCTTATTTCTCATCATTCCCTTCTTGTACGTGTTTCTCAATGTATTTTTCCTCCAAGACTTTCCCAGACTCATCCAAAAAAAAATTTACATTCAATATCTCAGTATGAACATCGTAAAAATTCTATTCTTCAGTTTCAACAAGTATTGTAAGTTTCTCCTCTTGAGAATCATCTAAATGTTCTTCCTCCATTACAGGAGTCTCCAAAATAATTTTTTCTTGATCATCTGCTACTTGATTAATTGGAGTTTGGGTCACTGATGCTTCTTCAAGAGGCACTGTCTCACCTTGTTTTTCTATTATTGGTTCTGCTTCATCCTCTACTACTTTATCTATTAAATTTTCTGTTTGAGCATCTGTTTTTGTCACTTCCTGAGCCAAAATTTGTTGCTCCACTAGAGGAGTCACCTTATCCTGAGAAAATCCTCCATGTATCATCTCTTTAATGGCAGCTTCTCTCACAATATTATATCTTAAGAGATCACTTGATGTTAAAACAATCGATGTTTCAATAGGCTCTTAAATAGGATTAGGATCCCTGTTCCTTTTGAATTGAATTATTTCTTGACTTCTTTTTTTAGGTGCATCCACAGATTCAAACCTGATTCTACTTGATACATCACTCGTTCTAGATTTATCCACTCCTTCTATTTATTTTGAAAGTTGGGCCTAATCACTTTCTTCATCCTCTTCATCTCCAACAGGCAGTAGATTTCCTTTGATAGTTCTCCAGAAATATACAATCTTTCTCAATGTTCTAGTATTGAATATGTTAATTTGGTGGCATCTCACCTGAGCATCCATCAATCTTATCATGTCTGTCTTAAACAGAATTTTCGAGATAAACCTCCCAAAAGGATAAGAATTCATTCCTACCTCTAGTTGGAAATAGTAACTGATATACCTCACCATGTATCTTGGAATGTTCAATTTGATATCACTCATCATAAAAACATTATATACATATCTGGATAAAAAATATTTTCCATCTCATAAATTCTATGCTCAAGACCAGTTTTCACAAACATAACCAATATATTCTGATCATGTTATAAATCATTCACAAAAATATTTTTATAGATTTAGTTCCAAACAAAAAGTAAATAATATCTTCTGAATTATGCACAGAATCACCAATATTATTTTAATGAAAATGGAAAACTCCCTTAGGAGGGCAGTTAAAAATTCGAGCAATTTCTACAGATGAGATTGAAAAATTTGAATCTTCAATCTTAGAAACAATCGAATCTTCATCAGTTCCCTAATTGAACTATACCAACTTAAATAAATGATTATGTTCCAACTCATATAGAAACTTCGTATAATCACCATTGTTCTGAAAATCTAGGCCCTGCTTTAGAATCGGGTTCGTCTAATAGAGCTATTCCAGATCTATGAATTTTCCTTGCAAAATCTTTATCCTGGCTGAGTGCTTCCTCTTCACATTTCTGGTCTCAAGATCATTGGTTCTCCTGGTCTTGGACATTTCTATCGTAAATCTTTGATGGTTTGGAAAGTGCTAGGGTTTCGAAGGTTCAAGTGCGGGAGATAAGAGAGGTAAATGTTTTTCAAGTTTCAAAGGGTTTTGAGAAAATGAACGTGTTCGAAAATAAAAATGGTTTCTAACATCCTTGAATCTCATGTCATTATAGAAAAAGTAATTATTAAATTATTTAAATGTAGAATAAAT
This sequence comes from Viscum album, assembly GCA_963277665.1. Lineage (NCBI taxonomy): Eukaryota > Viridiplantae > Streptophyta > Magnoliopsida > Santalales > Viscaceae > Viscum > Viscum album. The sequence continues at coordinate 100,380,005 of OY728133.1, forward strand.
AAATAAACAACAACAAAAAATGTATGTGGGAAAAGAAAAAAAAATTATAGCAGTACAAACAGAATTTTAAATAATTCTAAAAACAAATTAATCCAAAAAACATCATTTAAATATAAATAAACCTAGATCCCATTTAATAAAATAAAACCTTGTAGTGGTATGTATTTTAGGAAAAATATCTCCTAGTTGAATTTCAGTACATACCAATTATAAGAATATATCCTTTTTAAGAACACGATCTCTTGGAAAATGATGTTTGATTTCAGTATGCTTAGTCTAAGAATGATTAATATTATTTTTTGAAATATTTATATCACTTGTATTATAACTTAAAATCGGTGTATTATTAAAATAAATTCCAAAATCCATAATATTGTTTTTCATCCACAAGACTTGTGCACAACCCCTGCTAGCAGATACATATTCTGCATTGGTTGTTGATAGGGAAACTGAGTGTTGTTTCTTACTAGACCATGATAGTAAGTATTTTCCTAAAAAGTGAAATGTTCTTGAGGTTCTTTTTCTATCTAATCTAAAAATAACAAATACTACAAATGAATATGAAATTTAATTAAAATCAAACGTTTTTTGGATAGAGAATAGATTGAAAAATAGTTCCGTTTAAATATCTTAAAATTCATTTAACAGTAGTTAAATGAGATTCTTTAGGATTTGATAGAAATCGTTCCCAAAGACATTCTAAATACATTATATATGTAAGAGATAATAAAGTACCAATCATACCTCTATATAACTTTATGTAAACTAATTTCCCAGTTTCATCCAAATCATGTTTTATATTAGTTCACATAAGAGTTGTATATGTCTTGTTGTTTTCAATTCCAAATTTCTTTAGTAAATCAGAAATGTATTTTTTTTATTCAAAATATTTCCAAAATCTTTTTCGTAAATTTCAAGTCCTAAAAAGAAATTAAATTCTCCCATCATACTCATTTCAAATTCTTTGTGCATTAAATTTGAAAACTCAGGACAACGATTCTTTTTTGTTGAACCAAAAATTACATTACAAACATAAATTTGAAAATAATAAAACAGTAGAATTGATATTTTTTAAAATAGTGTTGGATTTTCTATTATAATAGTAAAATCATTTTTCTATAGAAAAGATCTTAATCATTCATACCAAGCTCTAGGTTTTTGTTTAAGACCATAAAGAGCTTTAGTAAGTTTAAAAACAGAATCTGGGTTTTGTGAATTTTCAAAACCAGGAGGTTGCTCAAGATAAACTTCCTCTAATAAATAACCATTTAAAAAGGAAGAATTAACATCCATTTTAAATAATTTAATGTTCATATGAGATCCATAGGCTAAAATGATTCTAATGGCTTCTAATCTAGCTACAGGTGAAAAGGTCTCACCATAATCTATACCTTCTTGTAGATTATATCAGTTAGCTACTAGTCTTACATTATTCCAAGTTATTATTCCATGATCAACTTTTTTTATTTCTAAGGACCCATTTTGTTCATATAACTGGGTAGTTTTGAGGTATTTCTACTAAATTACAAACTTCATTTCTTTTAGACTGCTTGAGTTCTTCTATCATTGCTATTATCCAACTTTAATCAACTAAGTATTCTTATATAGTCTTGGATTCTAATTGGGATATAAAGGAAGAAAACTCAACAAGATTTCCTATTTTCCTTTTATTTTGTATTCCTATGTCTAAGTCACCAATTACAGTTTTTAAAGGGTGATTCTTTAGGGTTCTTGACTATCTAGGTAGTACACTTATAGGTTCTTCAATTTTATTTTTTATGGACTGAACTAAATTTCATTTATATATTTAAAAAAATCAATTTTCATGTTCTCAAGTCTCATGTTATCATTAGAGTTAGATTCATCAATTTGGTCTTTCCTTTTCTCAAAGGGATCAGATTCATCCAATTTCACATAAACTAATTATTCAACAATCGTTGAATTTTTATTAAAAACAATTTAAGCTTTGGAAAGAGAAGAATATCCTATGAAAATTCATTCATCAGATTTTAGATCAATCTTACCCATATTTCCCTTGGTGTTTAAGGTATAAAACGCACATCAAAAAACTATTAAATTAATTTACTTTAGGTTTTCTATTATTCTAGATTTCATAGGGAGTCTATTTGAAAATTAGACTAATTAAAACACTTTTCATTAAATTTCAGGTTGTACTCACAACCTCTGTCCAAAAATAATTAGGAAGAATGTTTTCATTTAGCATAGTCCTAGCCATTTATTGAATAGTCATATTTCTTCTTTCATCAATTCCATTTTTTTGTGGTGATCTTGGTGGAGAGATAGTGTGTTTAAATCCCATATTTGAGAAAAATGAATTGAATTCCAGATTCTAAAATTACCCACCATGATCAGTTCTAAATGAAATTATTGTAAAACTTTTTTCATTATGAACTGCTTTGAAAAAACATCCAAATTTTGTAAAAGCTTCATTTTTTTATTCTAGAATGAAAATAAAAGTAAATCTAGAATAGTCATCAAATTAAAAATATACATATAATTTACCAGCCAAGCTTGCTACCCTTGAAGGTACAAACAAATACATAGGGATAAGTCCTAGAGGTTTAGATGTAGTAATTTTTTAACTCATTTAAAGGATTATTTGTGTTGTTTTCCAAGTTGACATACATCCAAAAATCTATCAGTTTCAAACATGAGACTAGGAAAATCAGAAAATAATTGATTCCTAGATAAATTATGTGAATAATACATATTGTAATGTTCAAGGCTCTGATGCCAGATCCAAGATTCATTAATCTTATCAGTTAAGTGGTTTACTTGTTGTTTACATAAAGAATTTAAATCCAGAGTATACACATTATCAGTTCTGAGTGCTCTAAATTTTAGTAATTTATCACTAAATGTATTAAAATAATTTTTAATAAAATCAACAATATAACCATCATCACAGAGTTGAAAGAAAATTATCTAGTTGTGTTTCAATCCCTGTACATAGATCACTTTGTGGATTAAAACAGCTTCTCGATCTCCAACAGTTCCAATGCCAATTATCATGCCTTTGGCATTGTCATCAAATGTGACTAGACCACCATTATTTTGAGTTAGAGTTCTAAAATTTGATGAGTTCCCATTAATATGCCTGGAGAAGACACTGTCCATATACTATATTGTCGCTCGACTTCTGTCACCAGCTTCCTACAAAGGTATTTAAACAGATTTTTTTGGTACTCATATTCTATTAGGTCCAGATGTGTAAGCTAGAAAATATCCCGGAATCTAGACTTACTTTGTTTTTCTAAAATCAATAGAATCATAAAAATTGTTTCAGACAAAGGATTTCATTATTCCACTTATCTGGGGTTGCCTTATGTAAAAATTCTTAGATATATGTCCTATTGCACTATAATAATTACAGATTACTTTTCTAGTATTTGGCACGAAGTAATTATTGTATAGTTTAGGCTTTTCACCTTTACTGTCAATTACATATCTTCCCTTTTTAATGAAAATCATTCCAAGAATTTATCTTCATGTATTTTCTCATTTTTAAAAAATAAGAGCTACAATTTTATATGTTTCTACATCAGTTTGCAGTGTTTTTATTTTAGCTTTTCTATATGCATTGTTTGATTTTATTCAGTTTTATTTTTCCAGTATTTCATAATGTTGTTTTATCAGAGTATCTCTCTCTCCTAAAACAGGATTATGAATATTATTTAAAGATTTATTTTTCTTAAATAAAGGATCATATTTTTCTTCAAGCATATTGCAGTAGGATTCAAGTTTATCATTTGTATAGCTTGAATCAGAATTAGATCCAAATAATAATAGGATTACACCACATCAATTCTTGCCATAAAGCATATATTATCTTTAAAATGTGATTCCTCATTTACTTAATCATTCTTTGATGAGATGTTGGAGTCTTCATATACACTACTTGTAGCTTTCATTGACTTTTTCTCTTTCTACTCATAATCATTTATCTTGAATTTTTTTTCTTGTATTCCATTAATTGAGGATAGTCTGGTCTGATATGACCCATATTCATGCACTAATAGAATCAAACTTCCTTTTATTCCTTTTTGAAATAATTTTTAAAACCTTTCTTATTTCTATAAAACTGATTGAATTTTCTGGCCAGCTAAGACAGTTCTACATTTAAATTGGACGAATCAGAACTTTATGATTTCACCATGATTAATTTTTTCAGCTTTATGCTTTTGGTTTGAGATGTAACCTATAAGTAAGTGTCTTCTCTCTTGATCAGAACATTATGATCATTTGTTTCATCCTACATCTCAGTGTCATACATCATAAGAGTTCCAATTAACTCTCTCACTGTTAAATTTTAGACAGGAGATGATTGTCTGATAGCAGTAGAAATTCAATTCCATCTTGGTGGTAGAAATCTTAGTACTTTTAGGTATTTATCAGCTTATTTTATTGGATATCCCAAGGCAGTGATATTATAGACAATCTCTGTCAACCTTCCATTCATTTGGGTGATTATTTCCCCTTCAAACATCCCGAATGTATCGAATTTAACTTTAGCAGTAGCATACCTCATCTGTCTAACATTGTCAGTTCCTTCATAAGAAACTATAATTGTCTGCCACATTTCATAAGCCATCGGGCACTGAGATACTCTGTTGAATTCATCTGGTCATATACCACAGATGATATCATTCATACCTTTTGAGTTTATGTCGTACTCTACTTCGGTATTAACACTCCATGATTCATGTTTCTATGGAATCACATAGGGAGTTAGAATTTTCGAGTAGACTCTGTATCAAATATTTTTTAAATAAATGATCATTCCTAATTTCCAAAATCCATAATTTTCACCATTGATGTAAGGATCTAGAAACATTTACGTGGCCTCTCATGTACCTTCCATTTTACTTTGTATAATCCAAAACATTTAGATTTTTATAGCTTTGACAAAATCTCCTCCTCTGTTACCAATTGTTGGATCGGGTTATACCAAATATACAAAAGAGGGGGGAGAATTGTGTATATTATAATTTCTTCACATAATCATGATATACCCTTTTATCATTATATCAATTATTTATTAGTAGAAAATAAATATCACACTATACCCGATGTAATGTGGTTCGGGGAACAGAAGGCCCCTAGTCCATTCTACCAATGATCTACTCCACATGCTTGGTGATTTTCACTATCTGGTTCTCTTATCAACAGACTATTCCACAACTAAGTGTAGTAAAATTGACACATTTACATGTTTAAGTCCAAACAGATCCTTCTAGTTCATATAAAGAACCAAATACACTTCTTAGTATGAGAATCCGATTACTTAAAATAAAAGTGTATTTGTTCTTTGAAATACTTTCCAGTTGTTCTTCAAAATTGCAACAGAACAAAATTGATAGTCGATGAATCGTAGTCTTCAGAATGAAAAATAATTTGGTAGAGGTAGATCTGAGTCGACCAATTTTCAGTAGATCATGAAATATTATTTGAATCTTTAACAATAGTCGATTCACAAAAAGATATGTGATGTAGATTCGATGAATCTTTAATCGTGTTTCTTATTCTTCCGCAAATAGAGCTTTGTCGCTCTTAATAATAGCATGTCTTATTTTCCATAATTCACCACTTTTTATTTAATAAAAAATAATACATTTATATATATATATTAAATATGAGTGTTCTCCATTTAAATTTAAATCCACAAAATTCATATTTTGAATCACGATATTCAAAAGTTTGAATAGCATAACAGTCATAACTACCCTAAAAATTTTGCATAAAAAGATCTTCCTATATAAATCTTTTGAATCACAAATAAGGGGCCATGAATCAGTTATATATTCACATTAAATTTGGGGTTTTAATCTGGCTTAAAATCAGCCTGATAATCCTCATAAATATCGTTGCTTCAATAAATCCATAATTCAGACATCCGACTTCAAATGTTGGGTTGAACTACATACCATACATTCTCTGAATGTAAGTTTCACAACATAAGGATGATCTCTAACTTAAGGTAGATCACAAGCATTTCCCTTCAACTCTCAAACATATGATATATAATCCATACTTTTTAATCAAACATACAGTTTTTCATAAACGTAAGGTTGATGAACCATACATTTATCTTTCTCATTGAAATGTATGGTTTTTTACAAAAGTAAGGTTGATGAACAAAACTTTTCAGAAAGAAATTATCATTCCATACTTACATAATGTCATCCTTCTATACTTTACTGATTTTCCAAATGTAAGGTTCCTTCCAAACGTAGTGTTTCTTACAAACATTGGTTCCTTCCAAACATAAGTTTCTTTCCAACATACTTTGCTGATAACGTATGGTTGTTTACCCACACATTTCTGATATCTCATTGATTAAACGACACATTCCATTCCTATACTATGCTTCTCAAGGTAGGGTATGAAAAATGTTTCCAGAATAGGGTAAAAATTATTTCGGGATACATTGTCAAATATACGTTGCGAATTAAGTGTTTTAATATTTCACCAAAGACAATAATACATGGAATATAAATTTCATGAAATATACTTCAAGTAAAATAATTAGAATAACAAATAAGGATATTTTTGTGCATCAAAATCCTTATAAAGAGATGGATTATTGTTTCTCAACAATCTCCCCCTTATAATATTATGTATTGTTGAAAAAAGTTTCTCAACAGTTTGAGGTGAAAATTTGAGGGTACTTATCCTGGATGAGAATATGTTATAGGTGGAGAATGTTAAAATTATAATTTATTTAAGTGTATATTTAATTCATTATTATAAATAATCCCATTATATATTCATTATTCTCTAATATGGGTGTTTTATTGAATGGTCATTTTTAAAAAGTGTGTAGGAATCGAAGGTTGGACTGTGAGCAAAGGCATTGTTTTTTGGTGGGTAGAAGGCATCTATTGGCTCACTTATGGAAACCAAAATCTATCCAGAGTGGTCATAACATTTATATCAATTTATTCAGACCCAATCATCTAGCTGGTTGGTATAGAAAAACCTAGGTGGTTCATTTAAGAACACAAGCTGGCAAGCGAGGCCCACTGGTTCTTCGATGCATCTAGTCAGGGGTCCATCAATGTCACTATTCAGAGTTTAATTACACACATTTTCCTCCTTCATTAATGGTAAATTACCACACCTATGGAATTATTCTGAATTTTATACCATCTCTATTGATATTGAAGATCATTAATTTTCGTCTTGATACTTTTTTGTTTGGCCAATATGATGGGACTTAAATATCGAGTTTTTTCTAGATCTACACCAAATTATTCATCCTTCTTTAAGGAAGATCATGGATCAATGATGATGTTTTCAATTATATGGTGACTCGATGATAAATTAATCGTTTTTTAATATATCAGTGGAGGATCTAGTGGTTTTTCGATGTATCTTGATCGGAACAGTATATACAATCAGGTAATAACATTAAATGGGTATGTTGTAAGAATCATCTTCCAAAAAACCTTTTTGATATAATATTAATGATATTTTGGTATATTGGATGAGGTTTTGATAGTTTAATGATGTTCTTTTTTCTGGGTTGTGATTCCACATGAATAGCGGTCATCTCCAGTAATGTTTCTTAAGAATAATCATCTTAAGATATTCTTCTTCTTAAATATCATCTAGATTATCTTATCCTATAATTAATTGATGATATATCATTTCTCATTGGATATACCTAAGTCTAACTTGTTTAATTTTCAATGAATTCAGGTCCTATCCACTATTTAATTACGAATATTTTTAATTTTGACTTATCCTTCGACATACCTCATAATTGGTTCCAGTAGAAGTTTACCTAAAGTTTTTCATTTATGAATTAGCATTCATCACATGGAATATTGTTGAGTATCCTTTTTAAAACTCAATATTGATGAAGAAGAACCCAATATAGGTATCCATTACATGTGAGCTCATTATTCATGGGTGTGTGATGTGGATTGATCTTTTGTCCTTATAGAATTTTGGAGTTCTTTATCAACATCCTTGAGGTAGAGAGTTTCTTAACCATTTAGGATCTTTTATACACTTGTTTATGTGGAATTATTATTTGTTTTCCTTTCATGATTACTATGATTGATTTTCACCACATGTGGGAGTGTTTTTCCTTGAGACATGGTTACAATGATCAATTCCATGAGTATAGTTTTTTAGAATCTTTACATATTTTATGTTGGTCACATATACTCAAATATTTATAATATATATTATGATTCCATTACACTGTCTACTATTTCAGGCTTGAAATTACATATTAATACATGATGTTATATTTCACTCATTCATTTTCTATCAAAAAAAATGATTACTTTCCATTTAATGTACATGTTTTGATATTAAAAAAATATAAATATCATTGTTTAAATTCATTAAATTACACAAAAGGTTACTATGTTGATCAAATATATCAATTTACTAATTCAAATTTTGTAATTATGGATTTTTAGAGGACTGTATTAAAATTAATTTAAATCCTTCAATTGGATATTTGGATAATTCATCCATCTAAAAGCATATATATATATATATACCAGGCTAGAAAACCCATTGAGTCTACCAAAGAAACTGGACAGACTATGAAAATTTATTTTATAGGATTAATCTATATGTCCATATTATTGTATACTCTACTAGAAGTCAAAAAAATTATATTAAAATATGGATACAAAATTTATGTCCCAAATCATTCTAAATGGGGACCAATTTATCAATGAATGTCTATCCAATTATTTTTCCAAAATTGATGTATACCACACAATTATTGACTTTTCTAACATTACAAAAAACCAATTAATTTTAACTTTTTTGGACATAATTGATTATGGTGAAAAATAGATATTTAGAATAATGTGATAAAAATGATTTTAATATACATAAATTATTTGACAATGTTCCCATTTAAAAAATCAAGAAATTTCGGTACAATAGGACAAGGTTTACCAAAACATCCATAACATTGGATCTAGAAGTCTTATGGACTATAAATTTAGTATGTGGGATTTCCACAAGAATATATATATCATTAATGATGTATATTTCTCTAAATTCAAATCTCTATGTTTTCAAATGGGCTTTCTATCTTGAGTGGATGTTTTGGAAGGAAAAGTGTCCATCACTTTTAGATATAAATACATTACCATCATTCTATATAAAATGGGTAATCATATAAACACATAGGAGGATATATTGAAATTACTATACCCTTGAAACTTTTCTAATAAGAACTTCTAAACTCATGTTTTTACTAAAGAAACCTATCCTCTAATGTTGGTTTTCAAGTACTTTTTTTCATTTGATTTCAATTGTAATATCGTTAATGTTTGAGTTTTAAATTTTTTTAAATTTTATAGATGTATATTAATAAAATATTATTATCATTGACAATATTTTATGTAATATTAATGTTCTGAAAGTTGATTAAATCATATTGAAAACCATTACTATTTTACAATTCATCATTAAATTCAATGTGCATTTTATCTTTTTTAATAATTCTTGTATGTATTTAGTGCACACATATCATATATTCATGTTTTTTTCTTTTATTTTTAACACATAACATTAAAAATCATAAACTAAATTACTAACTATCTCAATGTATTAATAAATCTACCAATGGGGTGAGTCATAATTTTGGGATGCTATGGGATTCTAAGATTTGTCTTGATTCACATTATTTAAGATAACATTGTGTATGGTAAACATAGAATTTCATGGATTAATATATTTCATGGTCTGAAAGGTAGATTTCGTGGATTATTAGAACCATAAATATAGTTCTACAAAACATTATTTATGTAGATCAATACCATAGTGGATGTTGGTATTAGAGCCTAAATTTTGGGGAATTTTGATCTATAAGATTTGGTGATTTGGGTGTTAATTTAAAGAAATATATAACATAAGATAAAGAATATCATAATATTTTATCCCCAAAAATGAACTAATCTCAATATTTTTTAAAATATTTAATTATAATTAAGCTAAAAATTTATTTACAAAAGCTCTCCGAACACCCCCATATTAAAATAAAAAAGTGACTCTGAAATATACTACCATCACATAGTATTTGATGAGAATTCCACCGTACTCTTTATAATAGAGAACTAGATCATTGAATGGTTGATAGGATATAATCATAAATACTTTAAATGGATACATTACTGGGGATGGTGTGACATTCAGTTAGTAATTTTTAATTTTGTAAAAAAAATTCAAAAAATGTAAACCACAAAATTGAAATAAACACATAGAAAATTTCCAATTACTCATTCTTTCTGAATATATCAAAATACCACATATCCTCCCAATAAATACACCATATTATTCTCATATTTTTGAGAAAACTATTCACAAATTTATTAATAATATTAATGAAACACAAATCACACATGAATCGTTAATTTCATCTCCAAATTATTTAGATATGGTTAATACAAGGAAACAAACACTTTAAAAACTCACTTACCCAGAAATGAATTACAAAACCCTTGTTATTAAATATCCAAAAATTGGGGTAGATCTCAAGATCAAATAGGGATTAATTCTTCATCTACCACATTTAAATGGGAAGCTAGTAAAGATCCATATATTCTCCTCAAAAAGATCTAATATGTGTTCTATAAAATGAAGCCTTGAGGGGTTTATGGAGGCAAAATCAAACATTAATCATTACCTTTAACCTAGATGAATATACCAAATAATTAATATAATTTTTTCATATTGGTTCCAAGAACACATGGAATGGAATAAAGTGATTCATCTTATAAAAATGATTCCCTACTTCCCAAATTTATTTTATTTGAAAGGAAATTATTTGTATCCTTAAGATCCCTAATATAATGCTCCATGAGTGCAGGTAGTGGTTCAAAAAACTTATTTAAACAATATAATAGAACCAAGTACCTAACCAAATAATGATCCTACACATTTATAAAGGATTATTAGCAATGGAGGTAATAGTTGCTGACCCCGTATGTTGTTATATTCTTGTTAAAAAACCCCAACATCTATATGTGATCTCATAATAAACATGGATGAAAACATGAAATAATTCCAAACTCAAGAACATGATATATTCAGAAATTGTCAAGATAATAAATCCATAGATCCCAACAAGATGAATGAGTATATGAGTGATCTTAATAGTATTGGGTAACAACTAGTTATGGTTAACAGATCCCCAACCTCATCTTATCAACATTCTCAGTTCCATAGACATATAAAAAACAATGGAATCATTATATTACCAACTCATCCAACTATGAAATTTCCACAACTTGAATACACTCCTTAATATTCTGATAATACAATGATTATCAAAATAGAATTCTCCTATTGGATCACCAACCATCAATAACCAGGTCAATTTGTTAGAAACTACAAAAACTCCAATATAATCACTTCTATTCGACCTATAACCATGTTTGAGGTATAGTAAAACCTTTTTTATTCCCCTAAATTCCTTATTCAAAAAGAAAAACCAATTAAAATGTAGTCTAGGTGGGAGAAAAATACAGTAAATATATCCATTTTTCCATCCTAAAAGGATAAATCCACTTACTCTGAATTTATACAATCATAGTGATCCTTCTCAATTCACAAACCTATACAATTGATTTATCAAAATATTTTTTCAATGTAATTCAAATTTAGGAAAGCCCACATATTGTATGAAACCATGAGAAATTTCATGTGGAATATCTTCACTAATTCACCCATTCATGCATAAAAAATTGAAAATAAAATTTGAGATCTTGGATCCCACAAAAACTAGTAGAAACAATTCAATTATTCAAAAAAATCTAACTCAATAATAGACCAACTCCCAGGAAAATATAACTGATGTTGAACCTAAATATTAAAATAATAATGATATTCCTCATGATGAATCCTCTAAATTATTTTTATGTATTGAGATGGCAAAAAATGTATAAGGAAAAAAACTGCAACTTGAAGCCACTACGCCTCCTACTATCCATTTATGGAACAAAATTACTTTCCCTAAAGCCATTTCTATTATCAATAAGGAATAAATGTTGATTTTGAAATTATCTACATTGTTAGATGTGTTTAAGTGAAAATTACCCTATTAGAATCCATCAAATAATACTTATTTATTGTTTTTAAAATAATTTTACACCCATAAGAGAAATAATTGGACCATTGAAAAAGTTTATGTCCAGTATTCTAATCCCATGAAGTGAAAAGATAATGGAACCATTATATTTCCATGAAAAATAGGGAGTTACCATTTTAATTATGCACTCATAGACCTAGGAGCCATGATAAATTACATTACGAAATAAATATTCTTATTTATGTGTATAGGTCCCTTTCACCAAACATGTTCTTTAATATTTTATTCCAATAAAATCACTATCTTTTATAATATAATAATCAAGGATTTCCCTGTCATGTTCATTGATCATATCTTCTATGATGATCGGTATGTCAAATACAAGGAAGGTGAGATATATTCTTCTTGATCTCCCCAAAATTATATGAATACCGCTCGACGTGACAACTATAACTAATATTGATGTCAATTAATGAAACATAACCATTGAATTTTGTGATAAACTAGTGAAGGTAAATATTTTTCAAGCCATGTGATACCCGTCAAAGGAATACTCTTCATTCTCTATCCATACTTCTGAGGGTACTCTTTAGATTTCATTGAATCATGTTCCATCATGTTCTTACTTTCATAATAGTATAATACTTTTACAAAATTTCTACAAGATAATAAATGTTATATATGGAGAGGCTTGTGTTGGACATTAAAATATAGACTCCATCAATCTAAATGATTTTGAAAACTCTTTGGAATTACATATCACCACTGGTCTATGATGTTCCACCTTTGACAATAATAATGAAAATTTATCAAAACAGACTCGAATATATTCCTTTATTACTATGTTATATATCCCACAAAGTAATGATGAAACTAATCCAAAATATCTTCCCACACAATTAATGTATTCATTAAACTTATTTTATCACTCTTATCCTATCATTTTCAGTACTACACTTTCTAAAACTGAGGATTACAAACTTATTTAGACATTAGAGGAGAACTAAAAGGCATTTGGTGGGACCATATATGACATAATATATATCAAACTGAACCCTTTCATGAATCACATATATCTAGAATAATAATTAAACCTAATCATAAAACCATAAAATGACACAATCCACTCATACATAAGGAATTTAGAGAACATATCTCCAAGAGTCTTTAAAATAGAATTATATACCCAATTTCAGATAGATATTGGGTAAGTTGGATTCATGCTGTGCCTAAGAAGGATGTGATAACTATTTTCAAAAATGAACATGGATAATAGTTCTAAAATAAAGTGAAAAAAATAGTCAATAGGCATCAATTATCAAAAATTTAATGGTGAAACATGAAATAATCACTACAAAATTCCATTCCCCAATAAAATTATAAATATTATCTAGAAAATAACATTATTTATTTATTAATAGATATACAGGATACATTAAAATTCCCATAAAACATAAATTCTATGAAAAAGACAATATTTACCTTTCCCTTTGGAAAATGTGCATATTAGAGAATTCCTTTTTCCCTTTTCAATGATCATGCAACACTATATTGGCACATGATGATTATATTTAATGAATTGATTGATCATTGCATATTTTCTTGGATGCATTTACCATTTATAGTGATTAATTTTAATACATATAGAATTAACACTCTCTAGTTCTACAAAAGTGAGTAAAATATAAATTTATAAAGAATTTTGGGGAATGTCACTTCAGTTACTAATGGGATTTTTCAAGGGTACATAATTTCTCAAGAGTGTATTGATTTAGATCCATCTATGATAGATTTTATCCAATAACTTCCTGAATCCTCATTATTTAGATACATTAAATCATTCCATTTTTATGCTATTTTATATGGTATATTCATACAAAACATTAGTAGGATTTCCCAACCGCTCACTCATCTTCCCCATAATGATGTTACATTCAATTTTGATGAATATTTCAAGAGATAATTCATCAAACTAAAATCTATTTTTATATATAATCCAATAATAAATTCCACATATTTGTGCTTACCATTAAATTTTTTATGTGATGTTTCATATAGGGTATTGAGATTGTTCATGGTTAAAGAAAAGAAGTAATTCCTCATGTCGTCTATTAAGAATAAAATACAATGTATAAAACTGGGTATCATTAAAGTTCATAAAAATTTTATTTTTTTCTATGTGCTTTCCAAATAATAATCTAGTCCTATCTCTTATGTTCCAAAATCATCAACTTTACAAAATATTCAATGTCAAAGTTCTTACCCGAGAAAAGTGATTGCTAATTGATGCTAGAATGATGGATTTGAATGATCCAATAGTTTTACCAAGAGATCAATGATATAACTGGAAATGAAAATCTTGTGGATGATCACTTGAGAAGATTTTCTAAATTTTATCATTATGACATCGTTTATCTTGAATTTCCCACCGAACACATCTCACCGCTCTCCCCAATGTTTCAATAGTATTCCCTAGTTGTAAATTAATTTGTTTCCGGTATTTTCATTATATTTATAAAAGTAAAAAGGTGAATACATAATGTGATTGAAAATAATATTTTCTGAAATATAATATAATTTTTAAAATTTGGGTTAACATGGTAATTAGGTTATGTGTTTATGAATAAGAAAATTCTTCCATCTTGTAATTCATCCACACAATCCCTAGAGTTTCACAATTTAGACAAAAAGGACCTCCTGAATGGTCGTTGACACTATATTGTTTTTGAAATTAATATTAAAGGACTACAATAAGTTTTATAAATCATTTCTCACATTCCATATGTTTTTCAAAATTTCTAAAAAAATTAAATACTCCAAAAGTTTTGAATCTTCAATTATATTTTTAATGTTTGGGAAAGAAATTTAAGGGGACCATTGGACACTTACAATGGATTCTCCTACATTATTATTACAATAAAATATTTTCCGTGGTGGGTTTTGGGCAGAACCACTTTATTGGATGATGTATATAATCTTATTGAGTTAATCAAAACCAACATCTTCCCTCGAGTTGGAACAGTATGTGCCTTGGTATGTGACTTAAGAACACATTTATTTAATATTACCATGAAATCCCTATAAAAATAATGGGTTGTACATAAATCATCAAATACATATAACCAGAAATCTAATGACATGGATGCACTTTAGAAAAGGTAAGTGAAAAGAGTGTATGGGAGAATTTCTAAGACCATAATAAAATAATCTCATGAAATATATAGTGATGAACTTTGGGATTATTTATCTTCCTAGAAAACACCCATTGTGATGTATCATTTTTGGAATTTTTTTGGTAAAGAGTGTCTTCTACTAGTTTATAACTAACATATGTCATTTTAGGAAAAAAACATTCAACTTTGTTTTTGAAAAATATAGAGAAAATATTTTGTTGCACTTTTATGATTTATATTAGCTTTTCCTAGATTTTTATAAGTATTCCAATATTTGAAAAACAAAATATAATGTACCCAATGAAAAAACATCCTCTGAGAGGTATTTTATAATTTTAAAAATATAATGTTTTGAAATTATCAATTTCAACATTATCCAGGTATTCTAAATTATAAATGTGAATATATATTTACTATTAATAACATTTATCCATTTGGTGTAGTGAAAGTCCCAGACCCCACTTCCAAAGGAAAATTCACAATTAATGGACATAGATTAATGCATCGACATGAGAGGAAACACACAATGGGTACCACATTTAATTCTATATAATTGTTAACTACTGAAGTGGAAGATCAGTTGGATAGAGACTATGACCCACTCAATCCTAACCATGCGGAACCTCTTTCCCATTAATCCCTCTACCTCCCTTCCTCCCTTCATATCTCTCACATTTTCTCCGTATTTCCCTCTATTTTATGTTATTCCTCATTATTTATTACCATAACTCTCATTTTATTAAAAATTATTCTATCGAAAACATTTTTATCTTATTTTATTATGAGTGCTTTTAAAAAAACCAAAATATAAAAATATTGATAAATAATTAGTCCCCATCCAATTTTGAAAATTTTCCCACCATTATAGAGTATCCAAAAGAAATTCATCTCAAATATCTTTTATATTCATCATAAATTTTGGTAATCAAATTTGTGTATAGAATAATAAATTTTCATTTATGCATTTTTTATTTTCAAAATGATTTTACCCAATTATGAGGAACAACATCAACTTTCATGCTAGGGTCACCTATGAAAACCTTTTCATATTTTGTTTTTTAAACTCTTGCTATGATTCTTGAATTTTCAGTATTCAAGATGAAATTTTTTATTTGCTGTACATTAATATAATAGATTCATTTCCTAAACCACATGAGAATAAAAATAGACAATATCCATTAATTAGCCTTTCATTGATCTTACTTTTTAAATCCACTAAAAGCCTATTGAATAATTTTTATAGCCACATAAAAATATAGAAATACTTTTCCACCCACCATCTACAAGTAAATTCATTTCATTTTTTGAATTTAATTATGAGAGAATGTATTTCATATTTGGCATCCTTGATTTTAAATCTTCCATCATGTACTTGAGGGAAATTATCCTTTAAAATGTTTGGGTGAGTGTCTCATTCATTTTGGTTTGGTAATGTATATATTTTTATGTATTTTTCTAATATATTTTTTGAATGGTGTCAAAAAAAGAATAAATGTGAAATAATGAATGAATTATAAAAAAAATTAAAAAAAGGATTGTGTCATAGAAAGGTAAACATAAATATTCCCCAACCATTGACATTGTTATAATGTTAAAATTAATTTTTTTATGATATCAAACATCAGTTGGGTGATGACTGTGTGTTTGTTTCCTAGTGAAACTTCAAAAAAAAATAAGAGACAAATAAATACTTTCAAAGAAATGTGTTTTTCTTTTTCCCCGTTAGTCCCCCCCCATTTTCCTCTATTTTTGAGATTATAATCCAATAACCCAATATCTATTTAAAAACCCATAAAAAATACATTTTTATTATTGTGAAATATAGATAATGTATTAGAAATTAAAATCTCTTACAAATTCTTTGTTTTTTAATTTTTCTTAGTGAATGAGTGAACCACATAGATAACATGACATTATTGTGAGAGGTGTGATATTTATGTCATCACAATATATATTTATAATAATAAGTATAAAAATGATTTTTTGACTAATGATTCCTATAAATTATTTTTGGGGAATTATATATGGATTGGTGAACTATTTTATACCTCCCCTGATTGGTGAAAACAAAATTTTAATATATGTTGGTGACTGAAAATAATTTTTTCATGGGTTTGTGTTTTTATTCATAATAAAATGCACTCTATTGAGTGCGGGGGATTTTATATTACATTTTAATTCAGGATTTTATTTTACTCTCATCCCTGAGTTGTCATTGAAAAATTATTAATTTTAATTCAATGTTCATGTATTGTTCATAAACATATATAGAGGTAATTTGTTGAATTCATTGAAACTAAAAAATGTATTATTTTTATTATATCATTCAATATATATATCAAAATTATTTGATTATTTTTTTGAGTTCCTAATTCTAATTCATAAAAGTCATTCAATTTGATATTTTTCAAATTCATTCATATAAAGATACATATAGAACAAATAATTAGTCCTAATGAATGTGAAAATGAAACTGGGCCAGTTGTGATGTTTTATTTCTTGGGATCAATATAAAAGTGAAAATTCATTAATACTAGACTATATGTCTAAGATAATTACCATATAAAATGAATAAAAATTTAAATTCCCAAATAATTCTTAATTTGGTCCTATATATGCAGGAAAATCCATGTCACAATTCTTCTCAGGTTTGAAGTATAACTCAACCTTATTTACATTGATACCTATTGACACACTTAATTGACATAAAATTTTGTGTGTAAAAATTAATTAGGTAGTTAATTTTTTAAGAAGATTATAATATGAAATGAATTTATCTTTATATCCATGAATGTATTAACATTTATTCCATTGAAAATTTAAAGGTAATTTTCGACAACAACACATGGTTTACCAAAACTTCCATAAATTTGGCACCAAAATTCAATTTCACTAAATATTATGAGGGAAAATTTTTCACATCCAAATAAGAGACATTTAAGAATAATTTTTTATTGATTAAGTTATCTAAATGGTGAAATGGTCGATCCAACTTGGGGGATATTTTTAGAGGGAAAAAAGTTAACCATGATGGTCCATAAATACATTCTCGTATTCTCCATGAAAGGGGTTGGAACTTTATAACATAAAATGATATATTTACATGACCACGACCCTTCAAAGGGTTAGGAGGACCTTCAAAACTAATTTTTATACTTGATAAACCTCTCCTCCATTCTATGTTTTCATGCTCTTTTTATCAGCTTTCAATTGTAATATCACAAGAGTTTGAGTTATAATTTGGTAAAAATATTAATGAAATTATCATAATCTTATATTATTCCCATACACCCTGTATTATATAATATTAAATTTTTTAATATTATTTAAACCATGTTGAAAACCATTTATTTTTTCAGTTTCCCATTCAAAACAATGTGTGTGTTTAACTCTCTTTACAATACATGTTTGTGTTCATGGAACATCTCTTCTTAGTCCCATTATTTTTAGTTTATATTTAACTCATCACCATAACGATCATAAAATAGATTAAAAACCATATTAATTTTTGAGTAAATCATCCATTTAGGTGAGTCATTATTTGGTGATGCTATGTGACTGAGATATTTTTCCTGTTTATTATTCTTTAGGATAACATTGTGTTGTTAAAAAAAAAATGCATTGGATTAGTGACATGTTTGGTTGGAGATGTGTATTATTTAGATTATTGGAATCCAAAATTAACATCAATCAACAATTATTGATTAATACAAATACCTTATTTTATTTTGGGATTAAAGACTCAATATTTTGGAATTTGAATCAAAATAATCTTGTGAAGTGGGTGTTAATTTAATTCAATATGTCACAAATATCATGGATATCATAATCATTCATCCATAATAATTAACTCAACCCAATATTATCAAATTTTAAAATTAAAATTCATCCATAAATAAATTAGTAATATATCTGTAAACACCCACCATTTCAAATGATAAAACAAAATAATTGACCTCAAAATACAATACCATCACCGAGGTATTAAGACCAGTGGACCAACATGATATGGTTATCCCTTAGAGGGGTAGTGTCCAAAACATTGGAAGATGGAGTCCATGGACCTAGATGAATGGCAGGGTGTAGTTATTCTAATTTAATTCCATGATAGATATTAACTTGATGGATAATGAATGTTAGGTCATAAGTTCTATTGATTCCTAGAGGTTACCAAGTTGTGATTTTAGTCATTTCTTAGTGGATAATGGGAAGCATGATAACTTGATTACTTGAGGATACCAAGTGACATTTTCACTTGATTAATTTCTAATGTTGAGTACTATGTTCTCTCAATATATTCTTTTGTGTATCATTTATACTATCCCCTTAGCTAATTATTAATCATTTGGACACTTTTCATTGTCCTTCTAGCATGGTTCCATGGTAGGTGCGACTGCGGATCACGGTGGATTTGTTAGCACATGGTGACCTAGTATATGACTATTATTCATTCCATCACATTTATTATTATCATTTCATAATACTTTTTATATATATATACATATGAATATTTGTTAAAGATTCATTGGTGGTGTCTCATTGGGTTTTATTACTCACACAATTTATGATAATGTTAATTAACACACAAACATCATGTTTATACTTCTTGTGATGGGTAAGATTATCGTGGTTGATATATTGGAATGGAAGCATGTACATTTAAGTTGTATCAGAATAGATTTTGTAGGATTACTGAAGTGTTTAACATTTTTATGTATTTATTGTTCAGTAATTTATTTTCATTTGATATTACATGATAATGTCTAATATTCAATTTAGTAAATTTGTTTTTTATATGTTATTTATATTACTAGGGAAACTGTATTATACTAAGGGTAAAATCAGACTTCTTATGACATTCTAAGCATCTCTAATAGTCATTATCTTATTTCATATGTGTAGGAATGCATAAGGTCTTGTGGCATTCTGGATCATAGATGATGTTTTGGGTCGAGTAATTATAGGGTATTCCATGTACATCCCTAAAAAAGATATTTGGAAGACATCATAAAGATTTGAGTGTTTTTGCGGAAATTTTGAACAGTAATACAAATCTCTATTTTATCTAGATTTTAGAAAGAAATAATGTACCCATGAAATAGTAACCCATTTTTTTGAAAAAATAACACACTTCTGTGGAGATATCTTCTGGAAAACATGACCCCCTACATGAAATGGACGATCGTTCATATTTTTATGTAAATATATATTTTTTACTTCACTTAGATAAATTGATATGAATTTGAATCATTAATTCTTTCATCATTGTCTCCTTATTATGTTATTGGCCTAAAATCCTATTTTCACCAACTTCATCCCTATTCGTTGGTATATGACATATTTTCTCATAAAATTATTCATACAACTCTATTTGTGTGTCTGAATTGAAGCTATTATTATTAGAGGAAGTTATAACAAAGGTAAATACGGATCCCATGTACCTTAAAAGACAATTGACCATAACCTTAATATATATTCTGTTTTCTGAATAGTCCGTTTCGAATGACCAGTTGTGTAAGGATAACAAGTAGTCCCCAAATGTACTTCAATGTCATCATACATTTGAATAATCTACCATATTTTCGATGTACACCACATATCATAGTCAAATTAAATCTAAACAGGTGAACCATAATTATTGAAAGATCATTAATATAATGTTGATGAGGAGTTTAAGGGGTATATATTCCATTATATTATAATGATTTTAATATGTGGTAAGATGATCAATAATTACCTATATAGAATCATTTATTCAAAGAGTCATTGGAAATCCTGTAAAAAATCTATAGTAATATCATCTCATTTACATAGAGGAATAAGTATTGGATTCAGGATTCCTTTAGGATGATTTCACTCTTCATTTACAAAATGGAAAACGATGAATAACAAAAAAAATTAAGTAATTTATTATTTAATATTTTATGAAAAAAGTTCTTTCAAATTATAATAAATATTAGTTGTACTATGCTGTATAGAAAATTTTGATCTATGATATTCATCTAATAAATATAATTTTAACTATGTCATGAATGGAACATGTAGCCTCTCCCTATATTTGTAATATTCTATATTAATAAGAGTTTTCTTCCATCACTTGATAATTCATTGATTTGATTCTATTTTGAATATTATTATCATCAAGAAGAAACATTTTTCCTTCAATAAGGATCGTTTGGAAATCATTTTTATTATATATGATGTTTCCCCATCATTAATTATTCCCATATCCAAAATTAATATATCCATGAATACATTATTTTTCTTTTCAATTTTTATTTCTATCAAAATTCCATGATCTTTCTTACATAATGTATCATATACCATATATTACTTCCCATAGTGGCAGTGAATTAAGAAATAATAATTATTGAGTAGTTAAATCAATCATATTTTCCTAATGTGATGATTTTTATATGAGCATATTTATTTCAAAATCTTATGATTTGTATATATTTTACATCATTTACAATAAATATAATGGAATCATATCTTGAATAAAAACATCAACATGGATAAATAAAGATCAAGGGTTTGATACTTTTGTTTATCTATCTTTAACTACCTTGATCTATATGAAAAAGGTATATCAATATATATATGTAAACATCCAATTCCATTATTTGATGCATCATTACATATCAAAAATACAACTATTCCCAATGATAATTTCAATATCGATGCATTGAAAAAAATAATTTATTCAGAAGAAAATATTCTTTAATTTCTTTAACTATTTGAGATTAACCCCTTCATGTGTTAACTAGGTTAACAAGTTAGATAATAAAAACATTATTTGAATTAATCAGTAATAGTTACATGAGAATCCAAGGAACCTAAGGACCGTAATTGTATTCTCTGTAATTATCCATTCCATTACAACCATAATGTTTTAAGGATCGGTTGTTATTATATCCATATAAATAATATATCCAAGAAAATAAACTTGTTAAATATTGAATCCTCATTTTCCAAATTTTATATATAACTTCATATCATTAAAAGTTTAAAAAATGACTCCCAAATGTCTCTTATTCTAAACAACAATTATAGTGTATACGATGAAATCACTAATAAATACCATAATGAAATTATCAATGTAATCATTAAATACTGTATTTATAAAATAAATTAAAATAGAGGGTGAATTAGTTAATACATATGGAATTTCTGAAAATCTGTAAATACTATACCTCATATAAAATGTCATATTAAGAATGTCATCCATCAGCGATCACCGCAGATGATACCATTAAGAAAATCAGTCTTTATAAAAAATATTAAGCTTCTTGATTTTTATGCATTAAACAATTAATTTTTCATAGAGGATGATTTTTCAATATTTTAATTTCATTTTATCTCTAAAATCAATATTTAACGTCATCAAATGATTTTTTCTAAATAAAAATAAAATGTCCTCCCCATGGTGACATAATTCAACATGAGAATCTCATAATAACGAAACCCTGATAATTGTTTCTTCTATTCCACATATTACACTATGACTATCCCATAGATATTTTTAGATATATGTTTTTTTACCTTGGAAACAATCAACGAATAACTCATCTTCACAATCAGGTGGATGTCCAGATTTTTCTTCATGAAACACATCATTGAATTTCTATACAATATAAACATACACTATTCTAAGGATACCTTTCCAATTAATTGGCTGCGTCAAATAAATTTATCCATGAATGACATAAAGGATATTCACTATAGGTGGTTTTAGATATTACTCTGTTTATTAATCTATCCTATTAAGACAAGGTATTCCGTATCTCTATCACGAATCATATTATTATTCCATTGGTAATAAAATTTCATATGATACATTGAAATAAAATTAACAACAAGGAATATTTGAAAATAATCCATAGCTATATAAACCATGTTTTAATATAAGGTATGTATATGAATCATAATTGGACTTCTTGACTTTTTCCTTCTTGTAATATGATTTCTACTTGGATTCTTCGTCGAAAACACCCTTCTTTTGATGATAAAGAAAATAATAATTGTTCTTGGAAAAAATGAAAGATATAATAGACTGTAATGAATCAGATTGAACAAAACAGTGATCTATAAGAGTGGTTATGATAAAAATACCCACTAATATATTTTTAGTAACTTTTACCTTGGTTTTTTTAATCACATAATCTTGAGCCCCCACCCTTGGCCTCTTCAACAGAAGGTTCCCCTGACATTTGGGAAAATGGTTTGACTAAGTTTTCATATGTTTAAAACTAAATCCTTGGATAATGGATATTTATTTATTTCCCCTTCCATCATTAAGCCTTATTACCCTTTTATTCACACTTGAAACAAACTCTCAATCCCCTAGAGTAATTAATAAGGTGTTTCCTTCTAAAATTACCGCATGTGGTAAATCCCATCTTCCAATTATTCTACATTGGAACATTTATTTTTTCTTATTTATCATCTGAACTATTCATATCTTAAACTTCCTTGATGATATAAAATCTGTATATTTATATCAATATTTTTATGAAAACTAATAAAATATCAACATATGGTGAATAATTTTGAGAAACCAGTTCCCTTTAGAGATTCAACTTAGGATTATTGATGAAGAGGTCAATATTTCTATCCCGATTAGGCATGTAGTACAAAAAATTTCCAACTAATATTGTAACATTATCCTCACACTCTGTAATAATTTATTCATCCTTATATATTAATGTGAGAAACTTATTATACATCTCAGCTTATTTATCTTTAGGAATGATTATTTTTTAATAACAACACATTAAAAATTCTCCATTGCATGAGTCCCAATTTCTATAAAACACAATTATTAAAGATTAATTTTAATAATTGATCAATATTTAGTTTTATGCATATAAATACCATAATAATTTTTTCCATTTTCATTACAATCAAACTCTAGAAATATCATTTCACATTAATTAGTGAAATGTTAAGCTACCAATGTATTAATTGTTTGATTAAAAGTTAGTAGTTTCTATAACATGAATTATTACAAAATAGGTGAATGTTTATGTGGAATAGAATATTTCCCTTTATGGTGAATGTTATTCATCATAACCTGAGTAAACAAGACTAATATTGTTGTGATCTTCTTGGCTCCAACATAAGTTGTATTGGATTTCTCGGTAAGGAAATCATAAAATTGACTATGGGATTTATTACCTTACTTCAACTAGAAGCCATCTATTAACAATGATACATAGATATTAATCTCATAATCATAATGAAAATCGATCCATAAAATAAAAATCCCTATGATGGGGAAAATTATAATATACCCTATGGGATAATTATTATTCTCATTTTTTATATGTTCATTAAAAACAAGTTATTATATATTCTCCTAGAAATTACCTAATACAAATGATGACAAACTCAACTCTAGTTACACCAATAGAATGATTAATTTATTATATTTTCACATGATACAATGAATCAAACAATAATTCCATGTCTGGTCAATCATTTGTGGAAACCCAAACCAAAAAATTAATCACATATTACATTGTAAATATAAAAACACAGTATGATATATCTCTTTTATCCTTATATTATTCAATGTTCCCTTCATTAAATTTAAGAGAATGGAAAAAATAAAACATGGGATCATATGATGAGTATTTTTTATGAATAACAGATGCTATCTCGATTCAATAAATCATACTCATAATAACATAATGGATCGATAAAACACATGCCATTTATTATAAAACGTGATTTTAAAGTACATTCATTGATAATATCAACATAAACTTTAAATGGATAATGTAATATAAATTATATAAAAATGAAATATATTCTTCTAAAAATACATGATCTAACCATCAATTCATAAGCTAAGATATCATGTTTCTTACTATCAAGACAACAACCAAGGCATTCTTAATTAATGGGTTCGTGTAAACCATATACTAATCTATTATGACATGCCTACTATTTTTTCACCTGATATATATTAATGCATCAAGTTCATATATATATACCAAATCCCACCCATGACGTGAATGTCTTATTCCTTCCTCATATATTATACCGTCAGTATAATTAATTCTTAAAATTATTTAGAAATCAACAATTATGCATACTGAATGCAGAATATTAAATAATTACTTATTAAATAAAATAAATTTTTTAATAATAATTATTTAACTAACAGTATATATTAAATGGTATATAGTTTAAACAATATCCAAAAGTGGAAATCATTCCATACTAAATCATGATATATAAAATATTGACATATATGAGAAATTAATTTCCAATGAAATGATGAAGAGTGATAGAGAATGTGATCATGATAAAGTTCATAATCATAAATACATGAATTAGTAATGGATAAAATAAGACCAAAAATTCATTACAAATTATGGTATTGTGGTAAAGCCAATTAATTTTTATTTTAAAAATAATTAGAAATAAATTTAAAATAACATCATTTTAACTTTGTATACCAATGTAGTTATAAATCACCTTTAAAATAATTTTCATTCCATTAAGAAAATAATCCCCCCTATTTCTCAATGATAAATTCAATGAAATTAATTTTTTTAAAGAACCATATAAAATGTTATAGATATATAAATAAATAATAACTATCATGTAGGTGTGGAAATATCTTCATACCGTATGTGTTAAAAACATTCATTTTACCCTTTAGTATGTTTTTTTAAAACATTTTCCCTGTATAATAATAATATTCCACAGCAATTTTTTTAATAATGAAAAATGTAGTAAAATATATCATCAAAAATAATTAGAGTAAATATAAGAACATTCTTGAAATAATATGAAGAACATTGATGTAGAAGAAATAGATTCTTGAAAAAAAATAAGTGATAAGTTTGGTATCCATTACTTGTAACTTACTTATTGATTTTTTATCCAATAGGAGGACAAATTGAATGTAAACATGTAAAATATAAAAATAAATAGAGTATAATAAAATATAGGAAGTTTGATATATTATTTTTAATTAAATATCCAAAAGAAAATATGAACTTAATTAATCTCAATAAAAATTGAGATTGTAATAAAAATCCATTCGCTTCAGTCACTACATTTTTTTTATGTCTTTATACTCCCATATAAGGAAAATAAATTTATAAAATTCATCCATATTAACATTATACATATTATAGTTTTAAGGAAAATTATTTATCTTTTTAAATCCATTAATTGAATAAAACATTCTTACATTGACCACTTAATGTTGTTCAGTTAATTTATCCAATTTTACTATGGTCTATTGACCTTGGTTAAACGCATTTATACATGGTTCAATTGAATCAAAAAATGATAAAAATATCATAAATTCATTTTCATTAAATATAATTTTATATTGATATATGATTGTTTTTTATATAAAACAGATGAAATCTCTTCGTGGAGGTGGTAGTCCACACGTACGCAGAAGTAACATTATCATATTCCAAAGGATGGATAAGTACAATGGTTTAAGATATAATATTAAAAAATAAATATGTAAAAAATATCATAAATATTAATTAATTCCATATTTGAAACCATCCATTTAAACCAGTTATGTAAAATGACTTACAAAACTACGTGGAGATGGAAGGTAGTATGCACGCATGGGGGATGTTTTAATATTCCATATGATAGAAAAGAGATAGAAAAAGAATGTACTATTGAAATTAAAAACATATAAGTATAATTAATACACTAATTTAATTATTTTAGTAAGGTTATTTAATATTTGGAGGAGGTTTTAGATTAAATTTACTCTAAAAATATTTTTTAGAGAAAATACCACTTCTTTGGGTAACCAACATTGGATTACACCTTATTCTTTTTTGGAGGGGTATTTTGGTGTGTATGGAAACTATAGTTATAGAAAATGATATTTGGGATGTTATTTAATAATATATTTTTCAAGATAAGTACCTCATGTAGTGCATAGAAAAATGGAGAGGGGTTTCCTTTTATAAGATAGGTGGGTGGAAAACATATAAATACATTAAATATTATTAAACAACATATATCTTACTCATGTCAAGTGGAACAAAAGTATAATAATTTAGAATATAATAAGGGTATGTTTGAAATAAAATAAACCAAATATCTTTATATAGGTGTGTTGTGTCATCTTGAATGCCTATCCCTTTATATTAACTCCTTTAACTCAATTATCCATTAAAATAAATGATATATACTTATCATGGTAACTATTAATTATAAAGAAAAATTAATTTGAATTTATTACCTATTATTAAATATTTTGATACAAAATAATGAATCAATTTTAAAAGTTCATTTTTCATAAATGGTTGAAATTATTTTCAACATATATCCACTATTGGAAATTGGATATTTGGAATCAATTTTATACCTCCGATTTAGATATATTATGGGTATAGAGAATTTTCCCAAACCTATACTCATGGGTTTTTAAAAACTATGGGAATAACCCCTTATATATATAGCCCTACTAGATCACCTCTCACATCCCCCATCAATGAGCCCTAATATCCACTCATATGAGACCTATCCTCCCTGAATTCCCTTCCCCTCCCAAACTCCTCCTCGATGTGGGCCACCCAGTGACCGCCTACCAGCCCCACCTCCCTCCCTCTGTCTTCCTTCCTCCATGACTGCCTCCTCATCCGTGTTCACATCCTTATCCCTGCCACAACCTCCCTACCTCCACCTCCCTAACTCTACCTCATCCTTTGGATCGTCCTCCACCATCACATTAGTCCCCTCCCTTACCTATCCACGAAACCTAATTGACCTAGGTCTTAACGATTACTAACCAACTCATACTTCTTGGTCCATTCCTTTGAAGCATCTCTGTCTATTTGATCATAACACAATGATCATCCGGTTAAAACCAATTCATTCCACTTTTCAGTGGTCTCAATATTCAACAAATGTACGTTCCCTTAAAAATATATTGATGATCCCCTAATTTTAAATTACATATAAAATCCAAAATATGAACTATGTAATTTCATTTTAATGATTCTTTGGACCATACCAATATAGTTAATATCTTTAGGGGTTATATAAGACCCCTCTAAAATCAATGGATTCTGTTAAGTGGCCTATAGTTTGTTGTATCTATCATCAAACTTATGATTTGAGATATTTTTATCATTTTATTATTTTATCCTTTTCTAATTTAACTATGTTATTATAATTTAATTGTTCCCATTTCCTATTTCCCAACAACTATCTCATTATCTAAAATTTTAACTAATTTCCATCCAATCCAAGGTAAATTATTTAATATATTTATATACATATAAATATATTTATTGCTTCCACCTTCATTCTATTTTAGGAAACACAGGATTGAAGAATGTTTTTTTAGTTTAATCAATATTAAATATTACAATTACTAGTGATATTATTGATGTTTTCTCTGATTCATATATTATTTTCCACAATACATGAAACTCAATTGACTATTAGTACCTATATATTCCTATCATTTTTTATCATCATTTGTTTTTTGATGAAATTATTTTTCATGATAGATATTATAGTCATTCTTTCTTACTCACTTGGGATAAAGATTTTATTTTTATTCATTTTGAAAGACCGCTTTATACAATATAAAAATACACTTCACTTAAATTAACTTAACATGTATTTTTATATATCTACATATTTCCTTAGTAGAATTCCATAATTTATAATGTGAATGGTTTCTACAGATTCGAATCAATTCTCCCCTTAAATTAACTTACATGGTATCAATTTTTGTTCACTTTATATATATATTTTTACCTCTGATACATCATCGATGTATTTTTTTCTGACGCCATAGTTTCAATTTTATATTTAGTTTTCCATGTTTGTCTTCCATATTTCATTCTAATAATTTTTTTTCATTATTTATATTTACTCTAAAAAATGTTTAGTAGAAAATTTTGAATATGAGTTTATTTTCATTAAATTGATATATGTTCATTACTAACAATTGTTTTATTACATTATCTAAAACAAATGAATAGAATATAATGATATGCGTGATTTATGATTGATTAATACATATCACATGTAGAAATTAGATGAAAAGATTTTATTTAATATTTTAATTTAATTATCGTACGTAGATACATTAGAGAATCTTAATGAATAAATGTCTGATGATATATAATATACTAATATATTATACATTGTATTTTAATAATGTATACTATAATACACTTCCTATTAAATTTAATTTATAATTTTACACACTATCATTTTTTTAATACTCAGAGCCTTTTCTAATTTTTAATTTCATTGGAGGACCTAGACATTTAAAATTATGGATTTAAAAACTAATAAATTATAGGCCATCATTTTGATGCTTCATTTATTTATTATATATCCCTTATACTGAAATATATAGGAATAAATGGGAATGTACTTTATCTATCAGTTATTGCATTTACTATAGTATCTCACCGAAATTTATAGGAATAAACCCACAGTTGGGTATCTAAAAAATTACTTTATGTTATAAATAAATAATTCAAATTCCAAACCCAATTTATAAAAATTAATTATTTTTTGGTTTCTATTAACATATTGTTTGTTTCCTTTATAATTTATTTATAATTTAAATGCTAATACACATTATAATGTTTGAAATCCATTTTCGATATTACAAGTGTATGAAACGATTCCATATCAATCTCTGCATCTGAATTCCATATAGCATACTATTTCATTTAATAATTTCGAGATGTTGGAGTGATTTTAAATAAAATTTTCCAACATGTTTTTTTATTGTTTGGTTTTTTAAAAAAATCATCTTAATAATTTTTTGATATTTAGGGATGTCATTTAATTGGTTTCTCCAAAAAAAATTCCAAATGAAAAAATTCATAAAGGAGTAGTATTATCCATAGAATGTGTTTTGTTTATGATGGATCAAATTATGTTTTATTTTGGGTTTTTTCTTCACTAATAATTTAATTTTTGACCACTAAAACTAAGCCCTCAATCATTTTGAGAGGGTTTTCTTTTGGTTATTTCTTGATGTTTTCAGATCCTTGGTCCTGTTGAGGCAATTTCTAGCCATCTCCATCATGGGAAGTGGGTTTTCCATGGGTTTCAGGGTTATTTTATTCTATTTAAATTATATTAATTTTTTTTAATTTATGGGTTTTGGGGTTTCATTTTTTTTGTGAATTTTATAGCGTATTGTGGACATTCTATGGTGGTCTTGGGTTATCTTTTTCAAAGTAAACATTCACATGTACGCATAGGTAGGAATATACATATATATGTTTCCCCTATATATAAATATATATTCATTGATGACCATATTAATATATATATTGGGGATTCATTACCTTGTATATACTTAGGAAAACAACATAACTGTGTATGGTAAATGAGGATATGAATGATTAAGCATATATGTAAGGACTCTATAATATATATATTTTCCCATATAAAATATGTATGTAGGGGTTAGGTGTCCTTTTATATATATTAATGTGTATATATGTTCAATAAGTAAAGGTATGATTTGAGTTTACATATTCATATGCAAAGCAATTTGATTTTGAGTTAGGTTCCCTTATGCGTTTTCTATTAAATTTAAAAAATCATTGAATATTTTTTTTGTAATAAAACTGTGATATATATTTCTTATAATAAATTTTCTTAATTGACTCTGTGAAAACAAATAACCAATATAAAATTGAGTTACATTGAATTATAATAAATTGAATTAAATATGACATCATATAAGTAGGAAAAACCAATATAATCTGAGTTATATTAAGCTATAAAAAGTAGAATTTAATACTCCTAAATAAATATAGAATAAATTATCACTTACTGAATAAGTTAATTTAATTTTACATAAACTAAATGAAATAATGTCATATTGTACCAAATTAAGTCATACATAATTAGTGAAATCCAGTTAGATCACTCTTAACATGACACAATTTGGATTTCATGATACATAATGATCCTAGATTAACTAAGGGAAGCCAAACCTAATAATATAAAAATAATAAACCCAAAAATATTTGAACTAAATAATGTGGAACCATACAAACCCATACTAGATAGAATATATCTAAATAAAAATAGAATCAATAATTAAAAACATTCACAAACTAACCGAACATTATTGGTATAAATTTAAATTAGATTAACCAAATTAGATATATAGAATTATCAGAGTCTGTAAAATAGAATTCAAAAAGATTAAATTGTATGAATCTAAATTTGATAAAGTAAATTAATCTAACATAGAGTAATATAATATTTCAAACGATGAATAAAATTATACATAATATAATGAATTCAAAATAATATGACCACAATCGACTTCAACTGAACTATACAAAAATAAAATAATATGAATCAAACATAAAAAAATTGAATTGATTAGAATAAAAATGAATGAAATTGTGTAAGATAATATTAAAAACCAAGACCAACTAAATCTAATAAAAATTTCAAAAAAATATTGAGAAAAAAACCCAAAACGTCTTGGTTTATGATAATTTAATAAAAAATAAAATGAATGGGAAAACCTATAATGGAATATAGATATAAAAAAAATGTAAAAACCCAACTAAATTGAATTGAACATAATCAATTGGAATGATAATGAAAAAAAATAAATAATTTGATGTGCACCAAACTAAATTATTGTTAGTAGGGCCAAATAAAAATAATTATTATAAACCAAATTAGTCTATTCATAACATAATCCTTAAAAACAAGCCAAGATAAATATCCAAAAAAATAGATGTAACCACATCCATTAGAACTATTATAATATTTTTCCCCTTACTTGAAGGAGTTTATTTTGACCCATGGGGAATTGTGGTTCTAATATGTTTGTTGGTGACTTGTATAGTCGTAAGATACAGGTATAATGTAGATTAGTTTTAATTTTATTTTATTTAAAGAATCAAACACTTTGTACCTTTACTATTTTCTACGGATGGAGGATTGTTATATTCTGCGAAGGGGGCCAAAGGAAACTGGAGGCGGCTACATGAGATTTCTAATAAGAGATGGAGATCAGAGTAGCATAGGGATTAATTAGAGTGTTTCAATTTTTCATCCTTTATACTATGTTGATTTTATTTATTTTTCTCCCATAAGTGTGGACATCCTATGTTTGGATGGGTCATCCAGAAATTTTATTTAGTTTCTATGGTTGTTTTAATTTTTTGTTTATAGGAGTAATCATTCCCAAGTGGTGATTACTTGATGCCTAGATACTTGTGCGAGGACCTGTTCATATCCCACACACTATAGCCTATATTTTTTCATTCCTATTAGAGTCCCATTAGGTTCATTTTATGTCTGAACAAGGAAGGGCCTATAAATATGAAATAACTAGTGAGGGATTGGTAATTTCTAGGAATGAATTTGTGAATTCCTATGAATAAGGACTAAGGACATTTGAATTAACAATGAGGAGATGTGAGAAAAATCATTGTATTTATAAATTCTAGAAATGTTATGGGAATAAAAGGTGGTGTAATGGTAATTCATTGGGACTAAAAAATGGAAATACATATTCATAACCAATTTGACTATGTAATATCAGACCAAGAGTTGTAGTACATTGTTAGAGTTTATGGTTAGAATCCATCATAATTTAAATATATAAATACCTTGGTTCTGAAAATACTGTATAATACACTAAAATGATTGGTTTTTAATTCATTATAAATCCTTCATTGACCTCCCATAGGGTTTAGTCCAATTTTCTTTCAAATATTTCACTTCAAATCACTATTCATCTATTCCAAGTATTATTATGACCATGAATCAATTATAAATATCTCTGTACTATTCTAGGTTGATAGACTTGTTCAATAAGATAGAGATGGAGAGAAATTCAACCACTATAATGGGTTTAGTACTAGAATTGATTAATAATCATCTATTTTGGTTAAAAATGATTGTATTGGGAGATTATATTTTTTTGATGTTGACAATTATTAATCACATCAATTTGGATCATGAAATTTGAGTACCATAAGAATTTAATTATTTTGAAATGATGATTTGATTTAACACACCATTTTTACATTATTATGTGTAATAATTTCCCAATGAAATCACATTTTCTTTGTTGAAAATTTTGGTTCCTTATAGTTGTTTACATATTTCATCAAGAGAACTGTATAAGTATAAATTTCCATATAAATAGGTTTTTTATACCACTTTATCATTTAATAACATTATTTATAATGATGAAACAAATGTCGGTGGGCGTGGTGATGTTTTCACTTACATTATGGATAGATATAATACTATAATTTCATAGTGTGGGATGTA
Source organism: Viscum album (assembly GCA_963277665.1). NCBI lineage: Eukaryota > Viridiplantae > Streptophyta > Magnoliopsida > Santalales > Viscaceae > Viscum > Viscum album. The sequence goes on from OY728133.1 coordinate 100,413,563, forward strand.
ATTAAATGGCCAAATTGAGACAGAAATGATATATTTTGTAAGCCAACAAAACTAGACTGAACTATAGTAAGCTATTGTTAGACTTTTTCATGTAGATAGGTTTAATATGTTTCTTTTTGAACCATGTTTATATGTAAATTAACTCTTATACATGATGGTATGTCTATTGTTTCCACTCACTCATGATGTATACCGTGTATTGTGGTCTTTATGTTGTGTTTTTTGGGTTCAGGATGGTAGGAAGGATGCTACTTTCTATTTGGTAAAATTATTTATACCCACGGTTCAAGGAATCATGGGTATATTATTTTTGGTATGATAATATATACCCATGGTTTTGTAAACCATGGGTATTGATATATTTCCACAGTTTAAATAAAACCATGGGTATTATGAAAAAAATCTAAGGTTATACCCATGATTTCTATAGAAACTATGGGTATAGATCTATATTGACACATCTGGAGGCCCCCGTTCATGGATCTATGGGTATATCCTATATGTACATTTTTAGGGGCTATACCCACAGTTCCAAACCATGGGTATAAATGATGTTTCTATTAGTGGGCTGTAAAACGCAACAAAAACGGTTTTTTGAAAAATGATTATTTTAAGCATAAAATTCATTTTCAAAAAAATTATGTATAATATTGATTCAAATTTAATTAATTATATTATAATAAATTAAGAATGTCTTATTTTTATATAAAACCAAAACTAAACCAAATAGAAGCCTGTGAATAATTTATTAATAGTGAAGAACCAAAGGTAGTTTTTTATTTCAAAAAATCAATTACATTGATTTCCAAAATGTTAAGTATAGATATGTAATTTATACTACATATTTTTATATGAATTTATTACTTATTATGTATAATATTCATTTCATGATATTTCATGTTATTAATATATCATAGAGATTTCTTAAAAGTGTCTATTATTATAAATTAAATATTTTTACTATTCACCCAAAAATAAATTGTTTCTAAAAAAACTAAAAAAGATAACACAAGATAGTTTTTACATGATTAATATAAAAATATAAATTCATTTCATAAAAATAAATTTTCTTTTGGTTTTTTTCATTTTAAAAAAATTATTAAATAGTGTTATATGCACTATATTATAGTTTCTTTAAAAAAAGGATACATACAAAAATTATGTGTTGGGTGTTACAATAATCACCCAATAACATTATAAAATAAATATAACAATTTTGAAATACAAAAAATCAATATGAAATATGACATTAGAATTAAAGGTTCATCATAGTAGGTTGTATATAATATCTTACTTTTCCAAATGTGTGTGGGCCAATTATTCATGGGATGGAAAATCTACACAAATTTCTTATATTTTGGGGGATTTATCATTGAAAAAATATGGCTCCCTCCTTAATGAAATATATTATTTCATGATCTTATAATTTTTTTATTGGAAGGAAGAACTTGCAAGCATTTTTTAAATTGAAATATCTAAGATATTGCTTCCAAATATGGTATATTTATGTAAAGTGTCTTAAATATCTCATGGAATACTTTTCATTGAACATCAATTCAACCATGCCCAATCTAGTTAATGAATGTTATAGGGGGATTTAATTTCTATAATGAGTTATAGTATTATATTTTTCATGTTGAATACCCTTTTCCAATTCATCATTTTTCTTATTCTTATTTTTTCATCGTTCTTCTTCCAACATTATTATATTTTTCTATCTTTCACCAAATTTTCATTATCTTAGGGGTTTATTTTCCTCTATATATATATGTTCCATAATGTGATTTACTTAACCACATCCCTTGGATTTTATCTTTATTAATATTTATTATTATGGGTAATCCCTCCGATAAGGTTTGGTAAAATTATCCAACGTGATTATTAGGATTTTAAACAGTGTAATATTAATTAATAGAGTAATTATATATAATTTTAATCGATCAATTATACATAATTATGTGAATAATGTAAATCCCCTCATGAAATTTATTTGTGGGTTGATTTTTCAGTATAAATTATTTCGTAGTTTAATTGAATCGATATATGAGGAGTGGGTAATCTAATTAGAATAATGAGGGGCCTTGGGGATGGGTATTTTATCTTGATAGGATTTGGTTTGAAATTAAATTTTGGACACTTTGATAGTGACCCCAAAATAGATTTTGGATCAGGTTATGACTCGCTGACCTTCCTTAATTAAATATAATAAAAAATAGTTCTGGGGGAACTATTTGAAGGTTGAGGTTTAGTGGGTACAGAAATTTTAAATTCATATATCATTTTAGAAAAATATTTTAGTTATTCGGAAATATAAGTCATTTATTAAACTTTATACATTCTTTATTTTGTTCTCTTCTGTATATTTTCAAAGGGATATAATTATGAGATATTTAATTGAGGATTTTTTATTTAACTTCATATGATTTTTGAATAATACATCCACCGACTTATGTGTTGATGATGATATGATATATTGGCTATAAACCTTATTCTAAAAATTTCATTCTGAGAAAAACATATTCTCTATAGTGTGAAAACAAAATTAATGACTTCTGAAATCGTTCAAATGCAATAAACCAAAGATTTATGTCTTATAAAAATGTTTGAAATTTCATTTCACATATTTAAAATCCTTTTTAGTGGAAAGTATGTATTTAAAATATTCTTTTTTATTATGTCAAATGTGGGGATAGATGATCTAAATTTTTTTTATCCAATCCCTTACCCTAGCATTTTTTAAAAATTAGAATTAACTCAATATTAAGGCATCAATATAAACTCTATTTTGAATGAAATTGATGTTCATTAATATTTTTTGATGGCTTGAATTTATTCTCAATCCATGAAAAGAATCATCTTTTGTTGTTGAGTTTTTATTTGATATTTAGATGAATGATTTTTAGGGGTTGAGAATGAATTGTAGTTAGGTGAGAGGCGATGAATATGTTTAGGTAAATACTATAGGTTTATAGTCTCACATATCTATTTTTCTTTCATAGAAAATTATTTTTCTATGTCAAGACTAACATTCCTAAATACACTCTTGTGTTTTATGTGACAGAAAACCGAAAATAGCACATATAAAAAAACTGTATAATGGGTTTTACTAACATATGAGAATTCCTAATGTTTTTAAAAATAATTTATAATAATTCCTCAAAATAAGATAATTCTAAAAAGTCATGTTTTCCACTTAGGAATACTTCTTTTACTCTATTTCTTTTATGTATGTGAATTACTACAACTAATGAACAATCATATATATATATATATATATTAATATACATTTTTTCCGAAGTATCCAATTTTCTCAACTATCCAAATTTATATAATGGGTTTTTATTCAATGAAAAATGTAAAAGAAAATAGCTATATAATGATTGAGTTTTATAAAAATCATTAGTTAAGATGTAATGATACATAAGAATGAATTAACTGACCACAGATTTGAAGAAAATTATATCTAATTTGAGTTTGAAGATAATTCACATGATCTTTTAGAAAAAAGACAAATTATCATATCTTATTTGACATGAAAACCTAATGTGCTTCTCAATGATGAGATAGTGAATGAAGAAACTCAAGGGTTTAAAATTGTAAATTAATTTTGATGACGATGTGTGGATCATATTTTCAAATAAACACGTTTGTCTAATTATTTAGTGTTTTTACTTGAGGTTTTAATGTATAAAAGATTTTAATTGTTGAGTTACATTCAAAATATAATGTATCATAAGAGATGTATAAACCAGATGGTGAGATCAAAATTGAAAAGCATGAGTAAGAATAAGATCGTTACTAAATATTAGGATATATATATATATATTTGATTTATTTATGAAATTTATAAAAGCTGGTGGCCTAGGAAGACATCATGTAGAAGGTAATTTGATTAAATAAATCTGAATACACTTTTCATATTCATATTGTTTATAAATGAACTTAGAAAATTTAGGTTTATGAATGATATATTTTTAAAATTTCACTTTTGGTTGACAGGAATACTAGTACTTATGAAATTTCTTTTCCAAGGGAACTGATTTCCATGAAAAAATTTAATTCCATAAATGAAGTACTTTTGGAAAAACTATGGTTTTCAAACATCGAGTGGAAAAAAATGGAAACTATTACATATGTAGAGAGGGTTTTTAGAGGAGAAATGAAGAAAGTGTGTATACCTAGAAATATTGATTCATTAATTTTATGATTTGGTTCTGATCGAGTTTATATTTTTTGAGTTTTGAGAGAAGTAGAAGAAGAATTTTTAAATCAAATTTCCTTGATGTGACTATCTATTCTTCAATGTTTTTTAAGCCTCATCAAGGGAGTTAGACACATGATGTTGTTATAGCAACTAAACTCAAATAAATATCTCTCTTATGTCAATTAAATATTTTTTTATAAAGTTTTTTTGGATCTATCTTGTTCTATATGACTATGGATTAGAATTATGGGACTCTGTGAGAATAGTTTATATTTTGATATGTTCTTTCTTATTATGAATAATCCTTTGTTTGGTCGTCTAACCATCATTGATAAGGAGTAGGTTACCCAGAAAAGGTTCAAAGATTGTGAAATTACTGAAGTTATTTTTCTTTTTGTTTTTTACATATACGAGTGAGGTAGAGAATCTATACATGGGTGAGTTGAATATTAATAGGTTTTATGGTTTAATTTAATATTTATGAAATTATAAAATTAACCTCCACTAAGAATCAATTATATTTGACCGGGTGATTATTTCTATTCGGTATCATCAATAAACTAAAAGATATAAAGAAACTATAGAAATTTATAAAATGATAATAACAACTAAAAATAAATAATCTAATATGTTTGTTGGGTTGAAAAATATGTTTTATTTAATTTAAATTTCCACATCATCATTGGATATAATACAAAAAAATTCATTTCCCCCCAGTATCATTACCACAACACTAAATCTATATTGAAACTATTCATTAATTGTGAGTAGTAAAGATTCATATGTACAATTATTGGTATTAGCATGAGAGTTTTAGTATATAATAGTATCCAAGACTATTTATTCTCACCATTTTATTTGAAACATGAATTTATATTTGTAGGATGGGCTTGCATAGAGCATGGTGTTGGTGTCCCAATGATGGTCTCTTTTGGTGGATCCGAATGATTTTTTTCACTAAATCTAGTGAATGGGTAATTATTAGATTAAGGTTAAGTTTTTTTGGTTACACGTTGATATTAAATATATATTATGTAACAATATCTTACAAAATATCTTTTTGATTCTAATATCCTCTCATCGGGGGGGCATTGAAGGCTACCAAAATGGGAACTAAGTGGTTTATACATTTCTTAGTATTGGTCATAAAGTCAACACAAATTGTTCTTACTCAAAATGATGCATGATATCTTGTTACCACATCTATGAATGGCTTGTATCATTTATTCTTGAATTCACTTCTTTCTTTTTTATGGTAATTCTATGGATAGGTAAGGTAGATCAATAATGATAGGGCTTTAGCTGTGTAGGATATATAATATACACATTCCAGAAGCTGATACTGATTAAACCATTGTCACCAATACTTTTTAGGGAGTGACCAATATGTACTAGTTTGTGATTTACATTATCATAGAATGACTTTATCTTATCAGTAATGGAGTGAAATATTTTTATATGTTGAATAGAGGCAACAAATTAGAAGACAATTTTCTTCTAAAGGAACATTGATTGACCCAATTTTGGTTTTTTATAATAAAAATTACCTTCCTCCTCATTTATGTGTTGTCGTGTCAAGTGATACCTTCGGGGTGGAATACATTATCTATCCTTGATACTTGGCCATTTTCAAGTTAAAATTCACTTTGTAATTGAGTGGTGGAAAAAAATTTAATTTTACATTACCAATAAATATCCAATGTACTAAGGTTTAAAATAGTGAACATCTAAGTTAATTCACATGAGGAAAAACCATCTAGATCCTAGTATTTTTTTGGATTGTTTTTAACCCTATTGTTTTAATATTATAAAGGATTAAATTTACTGAAGGAGTAGAATATAATTGATGAAGATAGTATATTATAAGTAATAAGTAATAAATAAAAAGAAAGGATGGATTTGAGAAAAAAAAATTTCTCCTTCATTAATAAATCAATTGAATCAGTTTTTTACAATATTTATCAAAATAAATGAACTTATATATGATAAATTACATCGATTTTACTTAATACGACTCAAGTATTTTAATTTATGAAATAAATTAAAATAACCGAATTATATTCAAACATAAAAATAAAATGGGAAATCCAACCATTTACTAATTTATGAATTCTACCCAACACATTGGAAATCCTTCTTTAATAAATATCTCTGTTACATACTTTCAAAAGAATGATACATGATTTTAATCAGAAAAGTTATTTTTAGTTAATCTATTTTTTTGTAAATGAATTTGACTAAAAATTATGTAACCATCCATATAATCTGGATATCATAATACTTAATCTGTTAGACAATCATGATAAATTCTGACTCAACCATGAATATACGATTCATAAAAATAAATAAAAGAAATATAATTTTTTTTAAAAATTTTGATGTCTAGAAACAAATAAATTTAAATAATTAATGATTATTTAAAATTACTTAATTAAATAATAAAATATGGAAAATAATATTTCTAGAATAAATTAAGAGTTAAAATAACTTAGGAGAATAAAGGAAAACAGAAGAAATGGTAACCTCTTATGGTCTGAATACCTAATATTTATAAACCACAGAAGAGAATAGTGTGGTGGAAAAGGATAGGGAATGATGATTCAATCTTAACTAAATAATTGATATTTTTTCATGAAATAGATAAAATGATGATTTTTTTCATCCATGGGTGACGACTATGTCATGATTGAAATACTTCTATTTTTATTCATTTGATTTACTTGAATTTTCATAACATATAGCTAGGAATACATATTATTATATCATCTTAATAATTCTTGGTTCAGGATCTATTAATCTCATTTTCAACAGCATCAATGAATAATAGATGTCACAGTACTCTAATATAAACATGTTATATAATCTAGTTGTAGTATGGGTCACCTTCATTCAATATTGTTTGAATAAAGGGAACCATTTCAAAGTATACGATATAAGGGTAATCATGGTTGAAATATGAAATCCTTATTTTTCTTGGTATGTTTCTCTATAGTGTAAATGATTTTAAATTCCTCATGTTTCTTTACAAAATAACACAATAACATTTTTTAGGTTTCACGATGGAAAAATTAGTTTGAATTTTCCCTCTTATTTTTAAAAATTACTCAAATCCTCTCTATTGTATAGTCTACAACCATAAAAAACTTATATTATTTCAATACTCATGATTTAAAAATTGAAATATTATAAATATGTAGGTATAATAGTGATATATTAGTAAATTAATCATAGGATATAAAATATTTACATATTGGTAAATAATCACTAAAAATGAAGGCATATTTGATAATGAAAAAAATTGATGGTATGATATTATATATGGAAAGGTTTGTTCTGATAGGATTTTAACATAATGAAGAAACATAATTTAATGATATCATATCTTTTTTAGTGAAGGGAATTCCAATCTAAACTTTACAGAATTTATTTTCACTATAAAAACTACATATTTCAAAATATAGTTGTGAAGATGTACATTCATATCAAGTATTTATAGGAATAAATATTCATGAATCTATTGTTATTAGACAATGAATCTAGTAAAATATAGAGTTTATATTCTCTTATAGATTTTTGTTTGCCTAAAAAATCCCCCAGATTCTGAAAGAGTGTTAATGAATTCATTAAGTACAAATATTTCATCTAGTATAAAGATAAAAAATTTCACTATTATGTGGATTTTTATGAATAACATTCATTAATTATATATTTTATAAAGTTGATATACTCTTGAAAGAATATGGTTTAAATTGAATAGAATTGTAGACCCATAATCTTATTCAAACATTCTAAATTAATATACTTTGGAAACAAATTAAATTTTTGGGATAGAAAATTATTTTGGACTGGTGGATGAATATATGTATGTTGTCTTAGTGTTGTTACACTAAATATGTTTTATAAATATTTTTAATGTCCAAATTTAAACCTCATTTTGACCCATTGGTATTTTAGATCAAATTATCCAATGATAAGATACATAGTATAAATGATGATGTAAGGTAATCTAAAATGTTATAATATGAATTTATGGAGGAAAGACTAATATCAATTGTGATTTTACAATGAAAAAAATTATCTATTTGTGGGATTTTTCTGATGGAATATGTCTAGTCAAAGGATGGAATATGATGGTGCAGAGTAGTAGAAAATACAATACCCATAAGAAGAGGATGATTATCAAGGTAGTTTGGAATATTTTAACCATTATAGCTATATATAGTTGAATAATTTGGTAGAGATATGTGTAGTTTAAGTGGTTCTACAAGTTATGTGTGCACTTAAAGTTGAATGATATTTTTCTTATATCACCATTACATATATTTGTAGCACTAAAAACTAGAAAAGTAGAGTATATTTTATAAATAGAGTCACAAATTTTTATTATCAAGTAAGTGTATTCTAGAGGAATTAAAAAAATTAGGGTTTAGTAATGTTATTTGGTTATAGTTGAGGTGAAATCCATCTTAAAAATAATAATTAATAGCATTTATGAAAAAATTAGTGTCAGCTAAATAATCATTTTATTCAAGATCTTGTGTGAGATGAATAAATGAAACCATATAAGATTAATTAGAGTGAAAATGTGGAATATTTATTAACCATGTTTATAGATTTAAATATTCTGGGATAGTAACACAACATGGTAAGAATTTAAGTATAGAAGTTATCTATGATAACTAAAAAGCATAACTATTAAAGAGATAACTTTTTTATGGTGGAACAATTAAATATCCTTAAAATAGTCTTTAAGTGGAAGATTGTTGTAGTTTGAAGACTATTTCTCAGTCAATGTACCATATATAGATGAAGCACTCTTACGATGGTGAAATAATTAACTAAGATTTATTTGGTGGTGGATGTGTGATAATATAAATTGATGAAATTCGGGTGGTAGTTAAGTTATAGTCTCTATAATGTCAAAAGATATGTTAGTCGTACCAAAATTCATAAGGTCTTTTTGAAATGGACTATTATTTTAATATTAAGTCTATGTTTTGGAAAATTATTGGCTAGAGGATCCACGTATTAAATATAAATAAGTAGTCCTTTTATGGTAATTTAATATCTTCAGTAATCATGTTATTCTTTAATATTTTTAAAAATAGATAGTGTCTCTCTATAATCTGTTAGATAATTATGGCTTTTATCCATAGAAATATTGTAGATCTTGAATATCATAAATTCTTTTTTTATAGGGTGTTCATATATATTATCATTATATCCCCAAATATTTTTCTACTCAGTAAAAATTAATTTTTTTAGTCAATATGAAGCATGATTAATTTTATGACTTAGATACTCCATTATTTATTGCATTATATTATGATTATTTTTTTACTTTATATACAGTTTCAAGAGTAAACCATGTTGTAATGTAATGAATATGCCCCTCCTCCTTTGGATGACATGTCGTGACCCGTCTCAGTGGTGCCCTTGGCATGACTCCCCATGCCCACATCCCATAGTCTAGGGGTAGGTGATTACCCCAATGTAGGCATATCATTTAATTGGGATGCATTACCTATGTCCCTTTATGGATTCAATCATCTCAATGAAATTAATTGTTGAAATGTAAAAAACAACTAAGAATAAAATAGATGTGTACCACTATCTCAATAAATAGAGTAAAATAAAAAAATAAAGGTAAAGTGAAACTTGGCAAAATATAATCCCACCAAAAGAAGTCTGTAACAAAAAGTCCAACCTGTAAACAAAAGGCATTGGGACTAATGTCTATTGTTGTAGGAACACATCAGCATACCTATTATTATAAAGATCCATCGGGTCCTGGTCTGCCATGGACACCATCAAAAGGTCACTAATGTAAAAAATTCATGACACATGTGGAAAATCCCATGTTGGTTTGAGTATAAAAATACTTAGTAGGATACTTGAAACCATAAATCAATACACAATGGAAAGATACAGTCATATCTATACTGTATATGTCTATAACAGATATAATAATAAAATCTATATATACTCAAAACAAAGACATGTAGTGTATAGGTAAGTCACAACTCCTACATACCGACTCTAGAAATTCAATATGATGATTCCTTGATGTACACATCTCAGAGAACACACTTTTGTGTCTGATAACACTGATGACATCCATATGATAAGTTATATTCATCAAAATCATCATGATAGAGAGATATACACCTATATATATGAAGAGATAGATTTGATATAATAGATGAGGATCACAACCAAGGCCATGGGGTGATACAAAGAACTCTATACAGATTAAACTCCTAAGTAGAGGACCAACGTCTGATAGGATTGGTGACATCAATAAGAGAGACTCTACCAAGGGCATGAAGTTGAATAGAGGATCCCATGTCGTACCTCTATTGGTATTCTAATGTCTCTATCCAGGATGTTTCAATGAGGGGATAATACTCCTATGAGTAGAAAACGATACCCATAAACATTTAAGGAAGTGATATTGGGAACAACCCCTATGAAAAAATGTCTAATGTATGATCGAAAAGATATTCAAGACATGTAAAAATGGGGTACACAATGTGTTGTAGGATTACGTGTAGTGTCCCATGAACCCAAGTACATCCCATGTACATGTTGTTAATCTGTGTGCCTCTACCCATGTACCAGTACATGGGGTATTTCGTGTACTTGGTCAAGGCCAAGGTTTGTTGTGGGGTACATGCCGTGTAGGAAACTTTTGTACTTCCCCCCATGTATGTATATATCACATGTACATGCCGAGTTATCTGGGAGGTACCATATGTTGTGAAGGTAGATCCAAACACCATGTGATACTTATATCATACCCTAAATGCTAGCAGATTCTCATGGGGATCCACAATAAATTTAATCCCAGATTACACACAATGTAGCTTCGGATTTTATATAATCTCTAGTTCACACTATAGTTGACTCCTCTACTGCTATGACCACCATTATGGCTACGCCATGACTGGATACTCAAGATTCAATCAATTTCAGTCACATTATCACCCAAAAAATGTTTTTCATTATCTAATTTAGTAACACAATAGACTAAAAAGGTCAAACTTTATTTTATAGAAGACCATTGAAGAATGCGTATTCCAGGATCCCACATTATCTGAATCGGTCTATGCCTTTATTTTCTCCTCCAGTGTGTTATTATGATCCCACATCTATGATATTGAATTGATGCGACATGAATTAAGTGCACAAAAATTGATTGATCAGGATATGTCGAGTCGCGAGCCAAGCAATGAATGGCCAGGACAAATGATGAATAGGGAGGACATAAATAAAACTAGAGGAACAGACCTCGATTGATGTTTATGTAGATCTCTGTTTGTTTCTATTATAATGACAATCAATTTAGTAAATAAATAATCACTATATAATATTCCCAATAAATCCTGCAAAAAGAAAACCCATCCAGTATGGTTACGATCAAACTGTGGATCAAACTATTCATTGGTTGGTCTACGATCATCGTTGAATTCAAGATTAGGGAAGGAAATAAAAAATAATTCAGGTCATATTTGATTTTTATCACTCGCTGACGATTATTGTTCCCATCATTTTTGTCATTGGGGAGATCCATCAAGAATGGCGTTCATCTATCTACGATCAGTGAGTCCATTGTTTTTTTCTAGATAGGATTTTCCAAATCCCTTCTTATATATTATATGTCATTCCCATGTTTATGTGACTCAATTTTTCATATATTGATAAGTATAATTTTAAATTAAATCTATGCGTCAACAAAAATATGTTTTTAAAATTAATTAAGTACGATAACACTATTTTCGGGTTTTAGGAAGAATACCCTCACAGAAAAAAGTTTTGTCATGCCTAAGGAAAAAACCACATTATAAACTCAATAGTGGCCTCAAATTTTCAATATGAGTCACAGTTGAAGAGTTTTTAGGATTTATGAAATAAAATAAAATAATTTAATAATGATATTTATGGTTTCTTCCTAGGTGAATTTTTATACGGATGACCCGCACTGACCAATGTTTGGATGATTTTAGGGAAATGCTTCCATTATGTGGTCAAATGTTCCCAACAATTTGTTATCTAGTCACCCGTTTAAGAGTAAATCGACATTTTCATTAAAACTACCTGAAATTTCTATTAAATGTTTAATATTTTTCAGGAAATTGTTCTGGGAACAATGGACCTCATAATCTCAAACTGTCTCAGTGCCTGGTCTCGAAATTTATCCATTTAATACTTAAAAATAATAAAAGGAAAAATCTAAGACCATAAATTATCCCCACATTGGGGATTTTCATCCATGAAAATCCAAAATAAAATGCTACTCTAAATTATGAGGGTATTGATCCTAATCCTATGTTCTCTACTGGAGATTCATGTACTGCCACTAGACAGACACCAAAGGAATCAATCTCCCCTAAAGGATCCACTTCTAGAGATCCTTGATCTCAAATAATTACTTAGCCAAAGTCACTAAATATTTAATTTCATTATTTCCCAATTTTATGACATGTGATGGGTCATCAAAGTACCTCTTTAGTTGTAACACATGAAAAAAATCATGTACTATGTCCAATTGGAGGGGGTGGAGCTAAATGATATGCCACATCACTAACACTATGATGTATCTGAAAAAGGTCATTAGCCTATGATATAAATTTCCTCCCCATCCAAATATCTATAATCTCCATCGAGGTGAAGCATGTAGGAATACATGGTCATCTTCCATGAACTCCAAAACCCTCTATAGCATGTCTTGATAAGATTTTTGATGGATGTGGGAGGCCTTTATCTTCTCCTGGATGATCTACACCTCGTCTTTTGTATCTCACACCTACTCTAGGACCATATGTGTCGACTCTCCTTGGTTAGTCTAGCTAATTGGTGACCTGAAAATTCTCTCATACAAAGATACCAATGGTTGCATACCAATAGTGTAATGTTAGATATTTTAGTAAGAGAACTCTATGAATCGTAGGTGAGCCTCTCAACAACATCTGGAGTCCTATATGCTTGCCCATCAAATTTACTTTAAAACCTGGATAGTTCACTCTGTCTGAATATCTGAAAGTGCATTATAGGTTATGATCAAATGTAATTGAGTCCCAAACGTGCCGTATAATCCCTTATAAAATTGGGATTTGAAACGAGCAACATTGTTTAATGAAATTCTTGATGTAACTCCATCGAGTCGAACTATATCATGAATTTATATTCTTCCCAATATCTCTACTAAACTGTTCTATATGATATCTAGGATGTGGGTTGACTTTGCTTGTTAGTCAATGATCACCCATATGGTATCATGTACCCTTGACATAGATGGTAAATTTATATCAAAGTCTATCAACAAGGCCATCATATTTCTCATCTGGGAATAATTTTAATAGTTATTTCACTTTTTAGGCAAAAATATATATTTTTGATAGAAAAAGATTAATATTTTTTTAAATTGTTTCGAGATCACTAGGCCTCAGAATCAAACTCTGTCTCAGTGTTTGATATTGAAATTTATCTTTACAATTTTTCAAAAATAATTCAAGGAAATATTGGATACATTACATGACACAAGTTAAATTTAGAAATAATAGGAGTGACATGAAATTTATAGTTTAATAGAATGGTTTTGAATTAAATATGGTGTTAGAGAAGAAAATTATTATCATATAATGATAAAATGACACAAAATATATATTTAGGGAAGGTGATAAAAATTATATCCCATGGAGACAAGGATAACTTGTTTTTATCAGTGTTTTTAGGGCTATTTGGATATTAATAAAACATAATTTTGAGGTTCTATGGACCTTTACTCCTAGGTATGGTGCTAAAAAACTATTTTAAAAAATGATATCTTATAAAAATTGAGATGAACCAATAAGTATTTTACATAATGTACCTAAGAAAAACATTTCATATCTCAAATATCACACAATCCTAATAATTAATATTTTATTGACATTGAGGACTACATACATAGGAATGTTATTTTAAAAACTAGGGGAATATTTATGTATCATCAAACCACACATCACTTCTGTATAGAATTTTTGTAAGTCAAAATTACATTCATATCCTAGGAAAATTGAAACATAATAATATTATATGATCAAAATATCAATGATGAAAAACTTATCAACATATAATCCTGGTTAATATGATAATAATTTGAGGAAACATGATAAGTAAAGAAACATCATATTAAAATTAACATGGATGAAAAAGAATTTTCCAAAAGTCATGATTGATGTACGTGCAACAACAAATTTACTAACATGTACAATTTAATAATAGTCTGGGATAATAATATTAACCCACAAGAGATAATTATATTCCTAAGAATGTTAAATATTGCACGAAAATGAAATATAAAGTAAAAAAAGGAACTATGGAACAAACTTAATTACAAAAAAACATTATATTTTTAAAAAATACCTATATGTACACATTTTATAATGTAAAAAATTAATGAAAATCCAACCCTTTATTTTTTGAAAACATCCAAGCATGTTCATGTTTTATTTTGTGAAAAAATGTAAACATGACCATCCGTTATGTTGTGAAATAAACCCAATTATGTCTCTGATTTATATTATGATCAAATAAACACGTCTCTACACTTTAGGTTTTGAAAAAATATATCAATTACCATTATTTATTATATGAAAAAAATCCATTCATGTATAACCATTATGTTTTGAAAAAATATATGTATGTCAATTTATTTTGTAAAAAAATCCATGAATGTCCACACATAGAGTTGCAAACAAATCCAAGAATGTACGCACTTCATTTTCTCAAGATGTATAAAATCATATCAATTTCATTTAGTGGTGATATAGAAACCTAACCATAAATCACCCATACATTTGGGTTCCACCTGATTATAACAATTAATCACATCATAAATTGATCATTGAGTGAAAAATAATTTGTATTCTATTACTCGATGGTATCACCCAAATTGACAATAAGAATGTAAATAGTTGATACCAATAGTTGAATCAGCCTAATAAATATATTTAAATAAAATATAGAGTGTGATTCTGGAAAGATAATAAATAATAAAATAAATCATTTATATATTGAATGGAAAATGATTCTGGAATAATAATTTTTTTAATACATTTTTAACATTATCAAAAAGGATGAAGTAATATGTCACACTGAAAAATCATTTTCATTTAGGTGAAGTCAAAAATATAAAAAAATATGTTCAATTAAAATATTTTATATTAGAACCCTAAAAGATTGATAAAGATTTTTACTATAGAAATTTTGGTTGGAAGATAAATAATTAAATTTTGAAATGATGGAAAACCATTTTCATATTTTAAAATTTCATGGTTGAAAATACATACCATAAAAAGGTAGTAAAACATTAATTTGAAAAGTTTTAATAGAAAATATATTGGTCCCAAGAATAAAAAAATATTTGGGTTTCAAAATAAGAAATGAAAACTTTTGTTGAGAATAATGAAAATGGAAATGGTGGATAATACCTCTTAGAAATTGATGATGTATTTTTTATTAAAATTGTTTTACTTTAATGACAAAGAAATACATTGAGCATGATTATTTTATTTGAAAGAATAGTATTACATATATTTAAAATGTTAAATAAATTATTAGATAGTAAATAAAATAATATAACAATATTATTGTCATGACTCGTCCTAGTGGGGATCACGCAGTGACTCCCTGAAACCACCCCCAATAGTTATGGGGCTGGTGACTAGCACCGAGCAGGCATATTATTAACATGGGAGGCATTGATTAAGTACCTGTACACACACACACATCTCCAAGCCTACAAATGAAGAAATTTAAAAAACAACTAAGGAACAAAATGCATGCATACAACTAAACCCAACCAACAGAGTACGAAAGACTAAAGGTATTGAATGTAAATTGGGCCAGAATACATGCCCACTAAAAACAAGAGTCTGAAAAGTAAAATGTCTAACCTATAAAAACAAAGAGGTACTGGGACTTCCACTCGTATCCATAGGAACCCCTCGGCCCATAGAAAACTCATAAATCATGCTCATGTCATGGTCCTCCCTAGACATTATCAAAAGGCTACTCATCTACACAAGGCATGACATGTGCAGACAAAGCCCGTGTAGTGGTGAGTATAAAAATACTAACTATAAGACCCCAAAACCACAAGGAAATACACAAAGGATAGGTATAATCATCTCTATAAAGTATATTTCTACTGAACATATAATAGGTGAACACAATTTAGATATACTCAAAACCCAGACCCGTAGTTTAGAGACAAGTCACACAACTGCATTCCCTTGTTAGGGATTCAGTATGAATATTCCACGAAGAACTCATCAAGGAGAACTCACTCCATGAGTCTGGTATCTATGATGACATCTGTCCAAGAAGTACTATCCACTGGGTAAAGACACCAGAGATAGATACACTCATTCTGGGAAAACATAATTATTGAGTGGGGAATGATCATGATACACATATGCAGATCCATGCTAGGGCCGTGGAGGATACCACAACTCATCTGGATTCTCCTACTAGGTAGAGGATCAGAGCGTGTTGGGAATAGTCTCATTGATACCTGAATCTACCTAAGGTCACGAATGGTTATAGGATCTTGCTTCGGGCCTCTTGGAGGGATACTTGAGACTGTCTCGGAAAGTCCTACTGATGGGATTTTACTTATGAAAAAGGAAACAATAGCTGACCTTCAGGGTAATGAGAAAAAAGGGAACTATCCCAAATTAAACATGTCCAAGATTTGGTGGAAAAGAATATCAAGCCTTGTACTAAAACGTACACAGTGTGTAGAAAGGTCACACAGCATGTCCTCTGACCCTGTTTAAAACCCGTGTAGAATAGCCTGGGTCGCAAGTCTTGTCATGTAAAAGAGTATATACACGACCTGTAAGGGAGTGAAACATCATGTTCAACTATCTGAGGAGTAATCAGTGTACACAGACCATGTTCCCATACACGGATTCAACCCGTGTGTCACAACCCATGTTACCGGTACTCGGGGTAACCCATATAGCCAACCTAATTTCGACGTGTGGTGGAGTACATGGCCATGTACTCCACCCCGTGTTCATGTATCATCCAAAAATACACAGTAACTCCCGCATAAGGAACCACATTCCATGTTCTATGGAAAATACACCGTGTCATCGCTTGGTGCTTCATGGAACACTAGCTGCCACTGAGCTGGTCCCACAAGGCATGTTCTTCGGGTTGCACACTGTGATCTTCAGAAATTTATAGAATCACTATTCATCACCTGCATGCCTCATGTGATCCTTTAATGTCACTTCAGGTGATCCGATTATCATGAAACAGAATGGTTTAAGTCACTCGATCATCACAAAGCCGGTACCGTCGATTTTGGGCCTCCTATTGGACCTAAAAATGCATTCTGATCCACCTACTTGAATAATGATTGAAGTACAAGAACTTCGGAACTGTATTTCTTCGTCTGCCACCATCGTCGTTGCACCTATGCAAGGTCATCATGATTTCTAATCTACAATTTGGGATCTTTTTGTTGCAAAACAGATGCGCAACGATCTGTTGTTCAAAACCCCATGTAGAATGCGAAGAACAGGGGGTTAAAAAGAGAGGAATAAAAACAATAAACAAATATGGAATGCACCTCCACCATCATTCATCAGGGTTTCAATCTACTCCCATTAATAGGTTTGACCGGAGAATCAAAAATAAAAACCATGATCATCATAAAATAAATTCCTGAATCAAAACCACAAAAGAAAACGAAATTGACACCTTCCTACTAGAATGCCCAATCTGTGGATCACCCTATTGGTGGGTTGATCCACATTCATCGTTTAGTCCTTGAACGGGGAATAAAATAATTGAAACAACAACCCCTACCTTGATCCGGTTGAAGAAATTTCTTTAGGTCGCCTTCATTGGTGAGGTTCGTCGAATCTGAGATTCGTCTATCGATCGCATTGTCGTCATCTGCTAATGGGTTTTCATCCATAGCACCAAGAGGCTCTCTCTCTCTCTCTCTCTTAACTCACAAGGTTATGAGGCTATCCCTGAAAAATTTTCATAAACAATTTTTTAAAATTGAGAAGTTAGGTTGCTGTGAAAAAATGAAACTTTTAAACAAAATAAATTATTACTTTATTTTATTTCCATTAAAGCATCCAAAAACTGACTTTCATAGCTAGGCCACGCTGGTTAATGTTAGGGCCCACCTAAGGTAAATTTTCTGCTCTGAACGCAATTGTGACCTCATGTTTCAGATCTGAGCACCCGTTCAAAAGTTATTTCCCCTTTTCAAGAAATCTACTCACGCATGCTATTAAAAGATTAAATTAATTCAAAATTTTATTCTGGGCACTTTGGGCCTTGTAATCACATGCCTTTGAAAGGTCTAGTCTCGAAACAATTTCATACATTACTTGAAAAATTTGGGACATTACATTCAATCCTCCTTGGGGCTTTATTTACTTGAAAAACCAAAATAAGAGATACTCAAAAAATGGGTGTACCGGGCCCAGATATGAGTCTCATTCTCCCATGTGATCTCCTAAAGATTTATCTGCATCCACTGAACACACAATAATGGAATCAGTTACCCAGGAAGGATCCTCTCATACCGATCCTCGATCTCAACTAGGTACTCGGCAAATGTCGCTCCATCTTCTATGTCCAGCTCACCTTAGTCGATGACATGCGATGTGTCATGCACATACCTCCTCAGCTACGACACGTGGAAGACATCATGTGCCCGTTGCAATTGTGGATGTAGATCTAGGTAGTATGACACCTCGGCAACACAACACAATATTTGAATTGGTACGACGAACCTCAGAGATAGTTCTCCACCTCGGACAAATCTCTGTAACCCTTGCTGAAGTGTGACACTAAGGAAGACATGGTCCCCTTCCTTGAACTCTAGAGGTCTCCATTGTCTGTCAGTATAAGACTTCTACCAGCTCATTGTAGTAATAATTTTCTCCTGGACGATCTGCATCTTCTCAATGGCAGCTTGCACTAACTATGGAACAATGAGTTCCAACTCTCTAGGGTTGGTCCAGCAAAGTAGTGACTGATTGGGTCTCCCATATAAATCCTTAAATGGATCCATAAAAATAGCGGAGTGGTGGATATCATTAAATGAAAACTCCACCAGTGGTGGGTGGTCCTCCCAACTATGACCAAAGTCCAAGATAGAGGCCCACAACATATCCTCTAGAACGTGAATGGTCTTCTACGTCTGACCATCTGTTTCGGGATGGAACGGTGTGCTCAAGCGTAGCTGAGTTCCGAAATCATATTGTCATCCCATCTAAAACCGAGATGTGAAGCATGTGCCTTGATCCGATATTATTTCCTAAGGGACTCCATGAAGCCGAACAATATTTTTCATGTAGAGGCATTCCATGTTCTCTACATAACTCTGCTCTCTAATAACTAGGAAGTGGGCCAACATGGTGGGTCGGTAAATGATCACCAAGATGGAATCATTCTCCTTGGACATCCATGGTGATCCCATCAGAAAGTCCATCGATATTCTATCCAAATTCCACTCCGGTACTTCCAAGGGGTGAGCTAATCATGCTGGAACCTGGTGCTCAACCTTCACCTACTGGCTCGTAAGGCATTGATAAATGAACTCTACTACTGACTTCATCATGTCTGACCACCAGAACTATTGTCGGAGATCCTGGTAAATCTTCAACACTCTAGGATTTACCGCCAAGGGGGATGTATGAAACTCCCTCAAGACCTCCTCCCACTATGCCATTGGTACAACAATGCATCCTCTAAAAAGAACTATGTGCTCCCCGCCTTATGAATATCCATGAGGAGCATGTCATGAGGATAACTGTGAATGTAAACCCTCACCGTCGACATCCATATGAATTGCCTCCCTAACTTGTTGTTAGAGTGGAGGGGTGACAAACATAGACTAAAGGTAAGCTGCATCCTCACTGTCCATGAAGGAGAACTATAATGTGGTGAACTGCTCAGTCGCCTTGCTCAATAGATATGAGCTCGACATTCTGCTAAGAGCATCCTCTCCCTTGTTTCCCTTCTCAAGAGTATAGATGATCTCGAAATCTTTATCTTGGAGGAACTCTAGAAAACACTTATGTCTCATATTTAGATCCTTATGCGAGAAGATGTACATGAGTCTCTTGTGGTTAGAGAAGATGATGAATTGTTCGCTAATAATGTAGTGTCTCCACATATTCAATGGGATGGCTACTACTACCATCTCGAGATCATGGGTCACATTGTTTTTCTCATGTTTCCAAAGCTAACTCGAACAATAAGAAATAACTATGTGTCTCTGCATAAAGACACAACCAATCCTGGTCCCTTATGCATTGAAGAAAACTACGTACTCGACACCGTCCTCTGGTACTCTCTTGATCAGGGGACTCATCAAACTATTCCTTAACTACTTGAAATACTATAGGAAATTATCCATCCACATGGATGGATTCCCCTTCCTGGTCATGGTTTTCATCAGTGCTGATATTCGAGAGAAATCAATAATGAATCTTAGGTAATATCCTACCAATCCAAGGAAGCTCTGCACGTCTGTCACACTCCGAGGTGGCTCCCATGCTAACATTGCCTCCACCATGGCTAGTTCCACAGCTACTCCATCTACTGAAATGACATGTCCTATAAATTGGACCTTTCAAATATAAAACTGACACTTTGAGAGTTTCCCATAAATTTGGGGCTCTTAGAGAACTTCCAGAACCATCTGTAGGTGTCTAGCCTGCTCCTCCATTGACTCTGAGTACACAAGGATGTTGTTGATGAAGACCAATATGAACTGGTCGAGGTATGGATGGAAGATCTAGTTCATAAGTCCCATGAACACTGTAGGGGCATTCATCATTCACAATGGAATCACCAAGTACTCATAGTGACCATAGCGTCATCTGAAAGCCGTCTTTGGTATATCCTTGTCCCGTACTTGTAACTTTTGGTAACCTGACCAAAGGTCAACCTTTGAGAACCATTGTTCCCTTATCAGTTAGTCGAATACGTCTTCAATACTAAATAGTGTATACATGTTCTTATCCGTTACCTGGTTCAGGCATTGATAATCTTTGTACAACATCAAAATCCTATATACCTTCTTGGAAAACATTATTGGGGCCGCCCAGAGTGAACATGTAGGTCTCACAAAACCCATTCTCTGCAAATCCTCTAACTGAACCATCATATTTTCAAGCCCTATGAGAGCCATACGATATGTTAAGGAAGAAATAGGGGCCATACTAGGGTTTAATTCAACGCAAAAGTCAATTTCTTGGTGGGGAGGTAGTCCTGGAACATCTTCAAGAAAGATTTCCTCGTACTCTATCACAACTGTTGAGAATTGGAAGTTCACAACATCTACTACTCCGATGATAAGGATAACTAACTCATGAGTGATTGACTATACCTTCCTATGCATGAGACCATTTTGTTCTGCCTGAGGCGCCATTTCACCGCTAAAGGAAAACCTCATCCCATCGTTGCGGACACACAACAATCTTCACCTAAAGAAATCAATCTGGGCATGTACTGAGGATAACCAATCCATACCAATAATGGCATCATAAGTCCTTGACACTGCCACCAAGTGGTTCCAACTGAAACTCTCACCTCCAAGGGTAAGATCAAACTGTCTACAAAGGTGCGTAATCATTTAGTCCCCTCCTGCAGGTGTCTCTAAGCGTAAGGATTGAGTCAATGACTCTACCATAATCACAATGATTCATACAAGACATGTAGAGAGGAAGGAATGACTGGAACCTATGTATACAAGTATGAAAACTAAGGTAGATAAGACACAAATCCTACCTCAGATCATCCTTGGAGTACCTGGGTCATACGACTTGACTTCATTTCGTTCTCCCTGCCTAAGTCCCCCCAACTACCTAATCTTTGTGCGGAACACCTAGGAGTAGTTGTGGAAGTAGATATATGTTTCTTCCACCACTCGTAGCTCTCCCTAGCCCTCGACCACATATACCACCTCGTGGGTCAGTCTGCTCCGCTCTCTGCCTCTACCTTGGTGGTCCATCCACTTCCTCCCTCTCAGCATCTCGACAAATCATATAATCTCAAGTGAGATGTCCCATACCATTGCACAAGTATTATCCCCTCTCCCAAGGCTGAATGGATCTAGCATGAGATCCATAGTCTACCAAACCCCTATTCTAGGTCCTCTAGTGACATCTCCCACGTATGGATCCCTGTGCATGATGCCGACTCCCAGCTGTCGCGTTCTCCACACCTCTCTTTCTGCTGCTAACTATCATCAGCTATCTATTCTTATTTAAGAATCTCTTGATCACTAAGGCATGATCGAGTACTCTAGCATAAGCTGGAATGAAAAAAGGCACGACAGTAGCTCGAGTGTCCCATCATAGACCTCGCTCGATGGTCTGAGGTCTGATGTTCTGTTCTGTAACCATATTCATCAAGTACCTGGTGAGGACGGTGAACCATGATGAATAGTCATCCACCATCAAACTGCCCTGTTTGGAGATGAAGAATGTATTGGATACAAAATTCTCTCAGCGTAACTCGTGAGATCTCCTCCAAAATGAGTCGCTCAAACTCCTCCCATGAAAGAGTCTCTTCGTCATGAGTCTGTGTGGTCAGACTCCACTATCATCCTGCCAAACCCTAAAGAAGCCTTTTTTCTTAGGATCACCATCAGGTCTGCCAGTGTACTCACGAGACAAAAAATTGTGGTCACCACCTCAAGATAGTCCTTAGCCGCCTGAGGGTCAGAATTTCCTTGGAACCTGATGAGTCTCTGTCTCTGGAACTCGTGGAGTTCGCTCAGCCTGTGCTCCTCATCTGTCGGTACTTGAGGTACCACGATCTGCTCCACTAGGGGAGGATGAGAAGATACGCTACCTAGAGGTAATTCCTAGGGAACTAGTCTATGTATCGAAGTCTTGTCACTAAGGGGGAAATCCTCATGATCGCACTGCTGAATCCTAGTGGGTATCGTCTCAAAGGCATCCTGTAAGGAACAAGATTTACCATGGTCAAATAGTATATCTTAATAGTTGACACAAATTACATGGATAAAACAACCCATTAATATATGATTCATGTACCAAACTCTTATTTCCCCACAACTATTTTTGTCATGTACATAGTTGAAAATTTGGTTATCATAGTCCTAGTGTATGGATACATCGGCTGTCCGCACCAACACTGGCATCTCTGGCCTAAAAGCAGAGCTCGAAACAATTAACCCAATTTCCCCAAACCAATCTCACAGAATCTTGTTTCCAAGGTAGAACTGGCCACGTCTGATCCAACTTTGTCATGACCCGTTGTAGTGGGGCCCGCACCGTGACTCCCCTAGCCCACCCCCAATAGTCCATGGGCTGGTGACTAGTAGTGAGTAAGCATATTACTAACATGGGAGGCATTACCTAACAACCTATACACACACACAAACAACCAATCCCACAAATGATGAAATGTAAAAACCTCTAATGAAAAAAATGCATGCATACAACAAAAACCAACCAACAGAGTACAATGGAAGTAAGGTACAGAAAGTAAACAGGGCCAGAATATAAGCCCACCAAAATCAAGAGTCTGAAAACTAAAAAGGCCAACCTATAAACACAA
Source organism: Viscum album (assembly GCA_963277665.1). Lineage (NCBI taxonomy): Eukaryota > Viridiplantae > Streptophyta > Magnoliopsida > Santalales > Viscaceae > Viscum > Viscum album. The sequence goes on from OY728133.1 coordinate 100,437,387, forward strand.
AGAGGTACTAGGTATGCCTCTGGAATCCCTAAGAACTTCTCGGCCTATAGGGAACACATAAAACTCAGTCTAGTCCTGGTCCACCATGGACTCTGTCAAAAGGCTGCTCCTCTACACAAGACATGACCCATGTGTGAAATGCCCATGCAGGGGTGAGTATAACAATACTAATTAGAGGACCCCAAAAACCACAAAGCAATACCCAAAGGAAATATATAGTCTACTCTACAAAGTATATGTCTACTGGACATATAATACATTAACAAAATCTAGATATAATCAAAACCTAGACCCGTAGTCTAGAGACAACTCACAGAACTACATTCCCCTACAAGGGATTTTGTTTGATGATTCCACGAAGCACTCATCTGGGAGAACTCACTCTATGAGTCTGATAGTTCTGATGACGTACATCCGAGAAGTACAGTTTGTCGTTAAAATTCATGAGAGGTAGATACACTCATTCTGGGAGAACACACTCTTGAGTGGTGAAAGATCATGAAACACAGATGAGGATCACTTCCAGGGACTTGGCCGATATAGTGACTTATCCAGACTCACCTACTAGGTAGAGGATCAGTGCCCTATGGGAATAGTCACGTCGATACCGGACAATACCTATGGTCAAGAATGGATAGAAGATCTTGCTTCGGGCCTCCTGGAAGGATAACTGAATATATCGCGGAAAGACCTGCTGATGGGATCATACTATTGAAAAAGGAAATGATACCTGAACATTAGGGGAACGAGAAAAAGGGAACTAACCCAAACGAAACAAGTCCAATGTACTGTGGACAAGAATATCATGCCATGTACTAAAACGTACATGGTGTGTATATAGGTCACGAATCATGTCCTCTAACCCTGGGTACTACCTATGTACAATGGCATGGGTCATAAGACCTTTCATATAGAAGAAGATATACATGGCGTGTAAGGGAGTGACACACCGTGTTCCCCTATAAGGGGAGGACTCAGTGTATGCTGGCCATGTTCGAGTACATGGCTTCAACCCGTGTCTCACAACCCGTGTGACCAGTACATGGGGTACCCCATGCAGCTAGCCTAGTTTGTTCGTGTGGTGGAATAAACGACCATATACCCCACCTCATGTTCGAGTATCAACTGAGTTACACAGAGAGTCTCGTGTAAGAAACCACATTCTGTGTTCTTCAGAAAACACCCCATTTCATCGCTTTGGGCATCGCAGAACCCTATTTGTCACAGAGCCGGTCCAACATGGTGTGTTCTTTGGGACACATGCCGAGTTCTTTAAAAATTTCTAGAATCATTGTTCTTAATCGGTTCACCTCCTGTGATCCTCTGATGTCCCTTTCAACAATCTGATCATTATGAAACTAAAGGGTTACGGTCGCCCGATCCTTACGAAGCCGGTTCTATGGATTTTTGTCCTCCGATCAGCCCCGAAAATTCATTCCAAGCAACCCACATGAATAACGCTTGATGAAAGAGAACTCTCAAACGACATCGATATGTCTCCCACCATCGTTGTCGCACCTATTCTAGGTTTCCACAATATAGGATCTCCAATTTGGGATCGTAGAACTATGAAACAAATGAACAACAATCGGTCATTCATAACCCTACGAAGAACGCGAAGAACATGAGGTTAAAAACAGTGGAAGAAAAACAATAAACAAAGAAGGAATGCACGTCTACTTTCATTCGTCACGACATCGATCTAATCCTGTTAACAGGTTTAATCGGAAAATGAAAAATACAATCAAAGATCATCATAAAATCAATTCTCGAATCAAAATCCCAAAAGAAAAAAAATTGCCACCCTCTAACTTCAACACCCAATCTGAAGATCACCATGTTGGTGGGTTGATTAGTGTTTTCCATTTAATCGAAGAATGAGGAATAATATAATAGAAATAATAACCCTTAACTTGATTCGTTTGAATAATGATCACCAGGTCAAATTTGGTGTTGAGGTTCATCGAATCCGAGATGCGTCGATCGATCGCGTCATCGTCGTTTGCCAATGGGTTCTCCTCCAAAGATCCAAGAGGCTCTCTCTCTCTCTCTCAATTCATAGGCTTATGAGGTTAAACCTATTAACTTTCCAACCATGTATTTAAAATGGAGGAATTAGGTCTCCACGAAAAAATGAAACTTTTAAATAAAATAAATTAGTGCATTATTTTATTTCTATTCAATTGTCCAAAAACTTACTCTCGCTGCTGACCTGCGCTGGTTGATATTTGGCCCCACCAATGGTAAAGTCGCTTCTTTGAACGAAACAGTGCCCTAATATTTTTGAACCGAGCACATGTTCCAAAGTTAATAAACTTTTTCTGTAAAACCACTCGTGATCACTATTTAATGTTTAAATTAATTCAAACATTTATTCTGGTCACTCCGATCCTTGAAATTGCACACCATCGAAAGATATAGTCTCGAAATAATTCCATATATTACACGAAAAATCCCATACATAAAAATTAGAATAATTATTCTCAATAAATTATATTTTAATATGATGAATGTAAATTTGAGTTGATGAAATCTTTTACATATCTAAAAATTCATAAGGAATGATGTGTTTAAAAAGTGGTTTAGGTGGTAGAAATTTAAATTCATTGAAAAATTGACAATAACACATAATAAAACAATAGATAAAAATTTACCCAAAATATATAGAATAAGTTCAAGAATAAAAATCACAACTTTGTGAAAGAGAATTGAATTTACAAAATAATCCCTTACCACATAATAATATTTCAAATTTAAAATACATGGGCAGTAGAACATGAGATATATTTTTATAACCATTTAATTATTTGAGAAAATATAATAAAATAAATCTATTTATAATACATTAACCTCCAAAAACAAGTAAGTGGTTAATACACATCATATATTAATAATGATAAAATGATACAGAAAAATCATTACATAGTATTCACACTTACTCAATTGCATTCTAAAATCATGTGTAATAAAAAATGATTTAATACATCATTATAGATTTATTATTAAAATATATTAAAATATATATTATTAATTTATAACCATTTATTAAAAATATATTAGTTAATAAAAGTTTATTTTTATCTTCAGATGGTAGAAAATCCTTTTGCCTATTTCATACTAGTTTTGTAGCAGCATTGTCAATCATTTTTATTAAAAAAAGTTACCATTATCAAATTAAACAATATAATATAATCCTGGTGATTAATGATTCATCATATCCCATTTTCATTTTAGGAATCATAATGTTTTTGTTTTTGGAAATGGAAATGGTACATAACAATATTTGATGTCTAGAATAATAGAAAAGTGATATCTTGTAAAATATATTAACTATCAATAAGTAAATTCAAAAAAATAAAATATTAAATAAATTTTTATTACTAGTTTTTAAAATTATTTTAAATTGTTTTTTATTTCATGAAATAAACATTATAACATTGTCCACATATGTTTTATAAACAACCTTAATGAGAGAAAGTTTTAATGATTTAATGACTGATTTTTTTCTTCTAATTTGAATATAAAATTCACAAAAGCTTAATAATATCATAATTTTTATATATCATAATTAAATTATTTTTTAGAACCATTATAAAAGGGCGTTAATGAAAATAGAATTCATAATCCTTGGAGGAAGTAGTCCACACATACACATGATTAACGACCCCATTTCTTAATGAATGAGATAAAACAAAGGTATATGATAAATTAAATTCTACGATTACATTCATGGAAAAGAAAATATATTAATTCATCAAACACATCCTTTATACTATCCACTAGATGTGGTGATGTGGAGGAAGTACATACACATACCCATGATGTATGAGGTTTTCTTTCTCTTAATGGATGAAAATAATTAAATATTGGATGATTCATTAATATACTAAAATTAATTTATTTTAATAGTTATAATGTAATGATATTTTTTTGGATAGAAAAAGTTTTATGAGGAATATGAATAATAGAAACTTAGGAATCATAAATTCTCTTGTTTAGAACTTGAGATTTATATGAGATTTCTTTTAGAAATCACCATGTCAGTTAAATCCATTAGATAAATAATTGAATCTAGAGACTTTTTATAGTGATATATGATTATAGGAGAATATAAATATCATTTATTATATATGAAATTTTTAATAATAAGTGATATATATTGTTGTGGGAGTGTTCATATTTTATAAGCGAATAGAAGGGTAATATTGGAAGTACCCTTTACATTTAAAAAGTGGATTGTTACTATTAAAGAATTTGACACTACAAAAGATTAAAATAATAATTTTTTATATGGTTATGGTCCATATATCTCAAATAATACATTTTAACACATGTTTTTTAACATGTTTTAATGTCTTGTAAAGATATATTTTTTACATATACCACTTTTTGTTTTTACAGTTGTAATTTTTTTAAGAAAAGTAATTTAATATTAATCTAAAAAAAATAAATGGGCATTAATAAATATTTGTTAAATATTTTTTCTGAATATTTATTCCATTTTATATAATAACATTTTTATGATTGATATAAATTAATTTTACATTTTCAAAGGTAATGCGTAAAAACCCATTTTCTGAAGAAAGTGATTTTAATAATAAAATTTAAATTTATTATAAAAGTAAAAAATGTGTCTAAATTTCATGATATAAAATATTTTATTATAATATTATAATGATGATTTCAAATAAATCAAATTTTTTTTGAAAAAATATTATTTAATTATGGGGAAAAATAGTTTACTTTATCGAAAAATATTACTTAATTTAATAATATTTAAAAATTCGGTTTATAAATTAGAAATAGGATTTATAAATTTATATTTTTACTCCTGAAATACATATTTTGATATGAAATATTTATTTTATGATTTTATGGAAAAGTCACTTCTAGATATAGTAATAAGTACCATGGTTTTAGTAAAATCATTATTTCTTCATTATTCTCCAAAAATAAGTCATATCATGATATGTTTAAAGATTAATAAAAATATAATTTGGACATGATTAATTAAAAAAATAAATAATTTTATAAAATTAAAATTCTAAATACTATAAATTCATTATTCAAATGAAATTAATTTATGTAATGAAATCCATTTATAAAATAATTCCATTTTAAAACATGATGTGCTCTTAATTATATTTTTTTAAGAATATATAATCTGTTATAATATATTTATTAAATCAAGGTTTTGAGATTAATATATTTTATTGAAAATAAATATTTTTGCCATTGTTTTAGTTTGAGGTTCAATTTCAAAAAACATATCAAACATAGTATTAATTAAGAAAAAATTTATTCTAAAATCATAAGGTTTACATTAATCCCTATTAAATTAATTGAGTCCGTGAAATTTTAATTTTTTTACCTAATAGTTATATTATATAGTGGTTAATAATATATATACATTGTTCACAATTTAATTTCTATATTGATTTCAATAAACATAGTTAATATATATTTTTCCATATGCATTGGTTAATTCTTACATTCTATTTTTGTTTAATTATTTGAGGTAAATATTCATATTTATTTTGTATCATAACTCATTAAATAGAATTATTCATGAATTATATATCATTTTCATCCTGACACTAATATATGATGATAGTTTTTATGAAATACGAAATTTTATTTCTCTACATTATTGATTACTATGGATCATATATGGACATCGGCAATAAAATTTATAAAATCACATAAAATTAATATAACGAGGGATAATAATAATTTCATGATGTTTATTCCATCAAAATAATCATGGTATTAAATAAATATATATATTTTTTAGGTAATATCAAATCATTGGTGTTACTGATTTTATGCTCTTCGAAAGCATCTCAGTCCTACTAGTATTTCTCTAACTTGATTCCAATTATATATCCACAAATATCGAGTTAAGGGTTAATGTACCTTTTACCCTTGTTCTTTATTATGCAATTTCAACTATTGATATAGAACATGATTTCCCTTATTCTATTGGATTATGAGGTTTCAGATTATTGTTATACTTTTTAGTCATTAGTATAGAGAAACATGTTGTAAAATTCCAAAACTCAATAAATTTGATGTATTGGACATATTAACATCCATTTCCTTGATCATATTATACACCACAATATTAAAATCATGAGATTATTGTCCAATAATTACACACTTGAAACACTTTCTGATTCCACTAAGGCATTACCTAGGTTGATTCTATCCACATTTTGGACAAGTAATAAGTTTAGTAAGTATCCTCTCATCATATTCATCACTCGATGTTGTCTATAAAACCATAATTATCTTATTTGGTGATTTTTTTTTAAATTTTCAAATTGTTAATCATAGCTCATGATATTTTAGTGAGGATAGCCATACAATTTTTAACACCATATATTATCTCATTTTATTCCTCATAAGTAAAATTAACAAATTGACGAAAACATCAATTATTAACTTATTTCCCTTTATATCCAACAATTTATAAAACCAAAATGGTTAATAACGAGTGATCAATAATAGAATAATAAAGTAATTATCAGTAATAAACTCAAAATAAAAATTAATCTTAATATGTATAACCTTATAAAACCATCATTTTTGCTTTTAATCTTTTTATTTCATCCAATATCACTCTTAGTTTAACCAAATTTTAATTTAGATGGGTTATCTCATAAAACATAACCTAACATCCTATAGTATTAAATAAAATTCTTCAAAATGATTTATAAATAAATTTTGGAATAACAGAAGAATATCCAATAGTAATTATGTTCCATGTACATTAATTAATTATTCATTTGATAGATAAAACCCCAATACAATCTCATAATATTGAATGTTCCAGTGTCTTTTGGTAATTTGATATACAAAACATTAATATTTAATAAATATACAAAAATATTATTTAAAAATATCATAACATGCCCTTTGATTTTTTTGATCTTTTAAAACTGGATGATATAACTTTGGTATTCACATAAGAAAGGGGTGGTTTATAAATACCATTAAAGTAAAATTATATTATAAAATAATGAAATTAATAAATTTATGTTAAGTGGAAAATAAATGTAACATAATAAGGTGTGAGATTAAAAACATGAACATAGAAACACGATTTAAGATGATAATATCAAGGAAACAAATTAATGTGAAAACAACAAAAAAATGACAAATAAAATATTATGAAATGGTAAATGATGAGATATCAAAACACAATTTTCTTTGGATAACCTACATTTCAACATACATTATATTTTCTGAGAAAAAAATAACCCAATGAATTGGAGGACTATAGAATTCATATCCCAGTCTTCATATTAATATTTTGTATATTAATTTGTGTGTGACATCAATCAATCAGCATAAGAACATATATAATTACATTTTATATGGGAGTGGGTATTCACTAAAAAAATGTAATGGAAAATCATAGGATATTATTGACAACATAATTAGTGAATATAATTATTCATGTAATGGTTTAAAGGAAGTGATAATTTGTAAATAATAACATTGGAATCATATGTATTTTAATGGGTTGTGTAAAAAAATAACAAAAATAACAATTATAAAATTAAAATCGTTTGGTTTAGAGAAAGTACTTGAAATAAAAAGGAATATGAGAGTCCCATACCTTGAGAGGTTTCTTATAAAAGAGTGTTATGATATTATTTAGAGAATAATAACACCTTGTGATGGATTTCGATATAGATAGTGAGAGTAACTTCACACACAATGGTTTTTCATTGAAGAGAAGTGTGAGGTCGGATGGGTATTTGTAACGAAAGAAAAGGGAATTCTATTTTAATTTCTAAACATAGGTTTTGGACATTATATGATAAAATAATCAAAACCAAAAATTGTAACAAATATTTTCCGACATTTTTTCCAAATAGGAGTGGTGTTAGATATTTCATAATACAAAAAAATAATGAAACAAAATAATAATATAGGGTATTAGAAAGTGAGGAATTTTTATAAATAAATTATTCTATAACCATAAAATATAATATAGGTTTTGGTGGATTCATTAAAAATTATTAAAATTAATCAACTAAATTATAAAATAAATTATTATAATAGAGAAATATATATTATATCATCTATTAATTTTTTTGAATGTTTTACACCACTTTTTTGATATTATGATGTCATTATACAAAGTATATTTTTATTCCATATTATATTTTTACCCAAAAAACACAGTTGTCGAAGAAAAGTATGAAAAAACCACCATTGAATAATTTAGACATACTGATTTGAAAAATAATATTTATTTAACCATACAAATTTTTTAAATATGAGATTTTTCCCTTCTAATTATATTACGATATTTAATTGTAAATAATAGTTTTAATGATATTAACCACATTCTAATACATATGAAATATAAAATAGAATTCATTTAATTATATCAGAATTTATATTTTAATATATATTATTTAATAAGAATATTTCATTGAAATAAAATTTACTTAAAAAATTATTAAATTTATTTAAGGGCTGTCTTAATTGAGAGTGTGAATTTCCCAGTAAAACAATTTTTACCTTTTCATATCAATGCCTATTTTTTTATCAAGCTCAATATATAATCCCTTTTTAATTAATAAAAAAAAGAATAAATATAATCATTATGAAATAAAAAATATATTCAAATTCATATTAATATTTTATAGATACATGTTCTTTTATTAGATCATCACATTCCCTAAGGGTAAGGTGTGTAATGGTTTGTCATTTCTTATGGTGGTTTGACATACATGGTTTGTGCCATGATCTTGTTAAGAAAAACGTTCTATAATAAATGGTTGCACTATAGATTTAGTGGTTGAATATAGGCTTGAGAATGGTCAAGGGAAAATCCTAGTGATTACTACTCATTTGAATTACTTGATAAAAGGGATTATAAGGTACGATCCTATTGGATGATTCCATAATTTTTTAAGTCTTCTTCAAATGGATTTTATCATAATCATTATTTCTCTCTAATCATAAAGGTCATTATATAACGACTATATTATTAAAGGTTAAGGTGATTAATGGTATTTTAAATCATGTAAGAAATATGTTATAAATATTCTGATATAACTAATGTTTTGAATGAATTTTAAATTACAATATTACTTAATAAAAAATATATTCAATCAAAAGTTAATTTCATTGATAAAATCTTATGTCATTACACTACTTCGCAAATTCAAAATTTCACTTCAAAAATTTCATTTCATACAGTAAAATAGATAATTGTACACTAATTTCATCACCTCTTCGGAATCCCATGTTGCTTTCCCCAAATTTTCGTCCTCCTAGAGTAATCTCACATGGTTAATTTTATTGTATTGTAGAAATATTTCCCTTTGAACAAATATATTCATAGCATTTTCCTCACAAGAACCATCATTGTCCAAGGGTAACACCTCTTTATTTAGAACATGTGATGGGTCTCGTATGTACTTATTTAATGAAAATAAATATAACAATTCATGTACATGGAATATGTTTGGTTGGAGTTCTAGCTGATAGGCCACATCTCTGATGCTATTAGGATATCAAAGGTGCCAATGTATCATAGACTAAGACTTCCCCTCTTCATAATAATTATGAATCTATTCCAAAATTATATATGAATGGTCTTCTTATCTTTGACCTCATGCTCTAGGTATGATGAACAATTTTTTGTATAATTTTTTTTGATGAATTTGCATTGATTTTATAATATATTGAATGATTTAGACCTTCTCTATCATATCACAGATAAGATCAAGTTCCATAAGCTTCCACTTCCAAAATTAATCTCAACATATTGGAGTCTGAAACCTCATTCCATGCAGAGCCTTATCCATCAAATATTATGAAATTATATAGTAGAGTGTGGACAAGGACAAAATAGTCACGAGGGTAAAAATTATGAATCCACTATGAAAAAAATCATACAATATTAACACATTTCTTGTGTAGAGATCATGTGTAAGTGAATTTAATAAATAGAGAATGAGGAGTTTCCCATGAGCTAAGGAGGTCAAACACTATATTTTCCTCTATCAATCCATTAGAAACCACTATGTGGTTTGTGAAGATGTTCCTTCACTTGTGAAATTTGAAGGTAACAGATCATGGGGATGAGATACCCCAAGATAGATCCATGAAAACATTGGAGGTAGTATCAATCGAGTAAAATATAATACCATGGGAAATCCACAATTCAATCCACTTTAGAATAAAAGTTTTTTTAGAAATTAGGGAATATCCCAAACAAATGTAAAACCTGAAAGTAAGGATGACAGATCCAAAATGTTTAATAATTACCCATACCAACATAGTACCCTTAGAGGATGTCCCATTAATATTAAGCTCAATAACATTGATAGAAGGGGACCATTTTAACCATCGAACCAAGATTTTCTGTTAAAGATCCAAGTGATCTACATGTGTGCTAACAATGATAAACTATAAAGAGGGTGAGTGGTCCCAATTCATAGTATGGTGAAACGACTTAACCATGATGGCCTGATGCTGGGCCCTTATTAATATGTTTGTTCTAGAAATACCCTTAAAATTTTCCTTATTACAGGCATTATAGATACTCTAACATCCCTCCTCCATTTAAACTAAAATTTCCTTATGATTTTGGATGTTATCATCCATTCACTAAAACCACTGTTAAAATATGTCATCGACATTCCTCTATTTCCCATACAAGCTATTAAAAATTTGAAGACCATGAAAATGTAGGATTCCCACTTCCATTAAAAAATATTGGAGTGGAGGTCCTTTGTTTTGAAATACTAATATAGTTGTACCATGAATCTATTAAAAAAACCCTTATGTTTCAATCCGTTTTAAATGGGGAGAGATAGGTTGTGGTTATTCGGGATAAGGAATTTGATTTTACCGAAAATCTCATTAATAAATTTAAATACTCCAATTTAATAAAGATTAGTATTCAAATTCAAGACATGTTTGTTCAAATATTTCATGAAAACTTCAATTGTGGAATCTATAAAAACATACATGTATTGATCTATTCTGATCACAATATTTTTATGAATATTATTTTATTAGTGATGGTTGGGTTCTCAAATCAACTTAGGGAAGCTACTGGAAATCATGAATGAAATAAATGGAATCAGGATACACAATAACCCCATAGAAATCCCTACCCATTTTCCATTATAATAGTTGATCATACCATACCCTATGTTCCATATTGAGCACCAGTGAAGACATGGTATGTTTCCATAAATCAATTCCAAGAGTATGGGACACCTTCACCATGAGTTATACTTTCATGACGCATATTTTTTTCAATTGGGTTTTCCCACATCAAATGTACCTCAATAAAGTTCCATTCAAACCATACCTGAGGGAAATTCATGGTGTCGGTGACACTTCTAAGACTGATACCACCCTCCCCAGTCTCATTAGGTAACATTTCTCATGTATCTATATGTTACATTCAATCATCATGTGCATCCCCTATTATGGTATTAAACATGATCTTAGTCATCCTCAAGACCAACATTGGGAAAATTAAGTCCAATCCGATGTGTATAAGAATATATGTAATTACACTATTAAAAAAAGTGATGTGGCCACCAAAGGGGAGGAACTAGTTTTCCAGTTGAGAACACAATTAGAGATTATGTCCAATAGTAAATCAAATTGATGTATGTGATTTCATCCTAGGTATATTTGGGCAACCAAATAATCCATCGGAATATCATTTCTATGTATTCTTAGTCTCTCTTAAATTTCATTCCCCTTCTCTCTAAGCACGAACTTCAGAGGAATACATTACTTTTAGTCAAGCTGATAATTTTTCGACACTAATTTCCATATAAATCAAGATCACAATTAATCTCCCGAATATTTATATAGTTATCATTAATAAATAGGATCAGATCATCTGCAAAAAAATGGGAGTGACCAGAGTAGTTTAGTCTACAACAAAAGGTCCCATATGAACCTCCAAAATACTTTTATCTAGATATATACTAAGGGAGTGTCTGTTGATAATAAAAACAATGGGGGAAGGAGATACCCTTTATTTAACCCTATGAATGATTTAAATGAAACATATATGTACCCCATGACATCTAAAAAATACCAAGAAGATAAAATACACTTGAAGAAAACATCAATCACCCAGTCAGAGAATCCCATAAAACCCATGACTTTGATGATGAATATCTAGTCCACCATATCACCAGATTTGTTCATATAAATCTCGAATAGAATATTTGAATCCAAAACCATCTCATTAACATAACTTATAATTACATGTTTCATGGAAAAGGAATCTTCTATAGACCTTCCCAATGAAGAGATTCTATTATTCGAAGACCCAATTCTGAATGTAATTTGTGTTTCAATTATTATAAATAGTGTAAATGAATTTATATTGGAAATTATAAATAATGATTTGATGAAAAAATTTGAGAGAGGCCATCTTGATAATATCTAGTATATGAATAAGAGTTGTGGCACATTCCACCCTAGAAAAACCTAAAAATAGGAAAATGTATTGTATGATACCCACATGATCTTATTTAATGATGTATAAAGAGTCAGAAGAAAAAGGACTTGGAAATCCATGTATTCCAGGTTTACGTTCATGGTTGAGTTCAAAAATTGACTCCCTTACCTCTCCCTCATCAATAATTCTTTCAATTAAAATATTAATAATTGTAGAAACAACCTGATGGATACTATCGAAAATTTGCACATGGCCTCTAATATCATCATCCTTTATATGAGGGTTAGGCTCCAAAAGAAAATATTTGAATAACATGAAAACCAGAACTCCAATAACATGTTGGGAATTACAGTAGGAGGCATAATCAGACATAAAATTTGGAGATCTAGAATGATTATGTTTATTTATAAATTCCTTAAAAAGGAAATATTATTATCCCCTCCCTATGAAAAGTAACCCATGATTGGTATCTTGTATATTGTTACTATAAAAGTAGAATTCATGCCAAAGGATTATTCATCCGAACCATAGATCTAAATAGGTCATCAACCAACTATTCATCAATGGTATTCTCTGGCTACTCAATATAAACTCTTCTTCATTCAAACATAAAATAATATGGGGCCTTATTGGACACCCAATCTTGAATGTCCTACATCAACCAATTAAATTTTTTGTAAACCCCTTGACCAGATCATTCCCTCATCTATTTCTCCAATGATATTCATACCACACGGTGAAGATCAGGGTTAGACCCCCATTGACTGGTGTATAAAAAATGACCACAATGCGTTGGACTGTAAGTAAGCCGTATACAAATAGGAGAATGATATAATAGATCCTAAACTAGGCGGTCCACTTGTGAATTAGTAAAGGTAGAGTTCCATTACATTATACAGGTAGTGATCCACATGGAACCATGTATGGTGACTGTCATTCTGATTATTTCCCCACATATAACGATCCCCCATGACCCCTAGATCCAGGAGGTGATTTCTCTAAGAAAAACCAATGAATTATTATCTCTATTTACTTTTATAAATACCTTGACCCTTCTTATTTTCAGTTGAAATGATGTTATTTATTTCACACAATAGAATCCTGATAGAATATCTGGGATTGACCATGATCAGATCCATTACTCAATATACATGTTCGGTTCTATCTCAATTAGTATAAATGATGGAAATACAAAAAAACAAATATACAATATTATTCAAAAAATCATATTGGTTAGAGGTTTAAATCTTCTACACTAATATTGAGCTATTCCAGAGACCATTATATTCTTATTTTAATGCTTCCCATTCATGGAGTTTAGAATCACTAGAATGAATATGATGTTATGAATCATAGAGTGGTTTTGTTTATATTCATTACCAAATACTAGATATGACTTTTGATTCCAAAGCAGAGAAGTAATTAATTCAGTATTCACCCTTCTTGATAGGTTCCATGAATTATAGATAATAAATGATATAATTCAATCAAATGAATCTTGGATTTATCCTCCGAACATCAATGAGAACATGGATTTAGAAGAGAAGATGCAATGTTTCTGTCTTACACAATCACATGTTCAGACTCTAATAGGTATCTAAGAATGATTGCATACCTCCCTAAATAACTCCACATGTGATAATGTTGATAATCTATTATCCATTTAGATAGGAGATGAAAAGTAAAATCAAGGGTCACCATTCAGGGTCTTCAAGGGTGGGGGAGGGATCGGGCTCATTCCCATGTCGGCAAACTGATAACACAAGTCCAGTGGGCTGAAGGAAGAACAATTTAAGGCTGTAATGAACGAAAATTCATGTAGATATGAAGATGAGAACAATAAAAATCCATATCAGCAAACAATATTTTCATGGATGGGGTGGAATTCCCCTAATCTAATCCTTTGATAGTCGAATGGGGATTAACCACGAAAACCATATTAATTGAATGTTATGACTTAATTAGGATACAAAATACCTTTTATGTTAGTTTGGGGAGTTGGATTGACTATATTTAGTTGTTTCTAACAAATAAATGATATTACCTACATAGTCTAAGAAAACTATGGATCTTTATCACTGATGTTGGTCTGATACATCCTCTAATTTCTTCTTTTTTCAAAGGATCAGTATACATCCCTTTTCTAGTGATAACATTCCCAAGAAATTTTAATTTATCTATCCAATACTCAAATTACTATATATTCCTATAAGTTTTAATTTTATAATGTCCTTAGTACAACATTAAAATTCTCCTCATTTTCTTTATAACATTTATGTTAGATAATAATATTATCTCTAATAAATAAATAAAAATCATGTTAATCTATAAAGACTTAATTATTTATTTTTATGATCATATATGGATAATTAGTTAGTATATATAGAATCAATATGAAATAGAATCTCTTATACCTATTATGAAATGAATTATTGTGGATTTTTTACTTATTCAAATTTACTTGATGATAAGCTAACCAAAGATCCACCTTAGAGAAGTAACAAGATCCTTGTAGCTAGTAAAACTATGTATCAATCTGTGTATGATGATAATTTTTCTTTAATTGGATCTTTTTGAGATCATGATAGTCAATTTAGTGGGGATTCACCATAATTTTTCTTCAATAAAATGACTATCACAACCCATTGTGAAGCACTTGGGTGTATAAATCCTTTATCTATATTTTCTAGTAGTTTATTCATCATCTATTAAAATTAAAATTTTCCATTCTATATAGAGTCTCTAATATTGGAAAATCTATGTGTATATAATTGATTAATAAATCAACCTCATGGATTGGAGGAAAACTGTTATTTTCTGTAGACAACACAATATCATACTCTTTTACAAAGGGCATGTCATCAATGATGATCATTTCTTTCTTCTCAATCAATTTATAAAGATACATTTTCTCATAAGGAAATAACATCTATGATTGAGATGAGGATACCAAATAAGATTCCTTATCAACATTAATAATTTATATATTTTGAGTGTGATTCATTATATAAAGGGTGAATTCTGTCCCCCAGTAATTTTTTATCCCTATACAAGGGAATCCAATATGTGCTCTTAATTCCATAAAATTCCACTAAATGGAGTTTCACATGGTTTTTTGGTAAAGTTATGATGTAAATAATGGTAGAGGGAATTAATATACATGGTTTACAATAATTTCCCCATTTTCCATTATCATTGATAACTCAACTTACATGTCTTGAGGTGGTGTTATAATAGTGATACTAAGGTTGTGTGATATGAAATAATGTGTATAACCACTGTTACAAAATAAATTTTATTTTTAATAATAAATGATAATACCACCTATGAAAATTTTATTATGGTTATAATCATTTTATTCATCCAAAATATAATTTAAGAAGAGTATTTGGGACTATTAATAACATAAAAGGGAAAATATAAAAACTGAAGGGATAAATCATAAAAAACATAAATTCTTTAACTAATGAATTTTAGGATTTATTCTATGATATCCATAATCTATTACATAACAAAAAAATTTAGAGAAATTTATATTCCCTTCATGATATTTCATATGGAAAATTTTAATTTACCAAATTATATTCCATGTGAGTTTCAAACTAGGTGTCCAACAAGAAAACTTTGCGTGCACTAGGTGATGATCGAGCCAATGCATAATTCCAGCTTTTTAGGGTTATTACCTTAAGGGATAACTTTGAGAGAACCACATCCACATAGAGAATTCATACATGGATTGTGTTTCTCTAAAAAGCACATAATTTCTAATTTACCATAATTTTTAGATGTTTTATTATGTTTAGTCTTATCCATCAGGTGTATACTAATGTTTTTTAATCATAATCATCAAAAATAACTATACCTTTATCTGATACCAACTAAGACAAATAATATTTTTTATATTATTAATTTATGACTTATTACATAAAAATATACATAATAAAATATTATAAGATCAAAATTTATTTTTTATTGGAGAAATTAGATACATAAAACATGACCTCTAATGCATTATATTATATGATAACACAAGGAAACCTAAGAATGTGGAAAAACATAAAACATGATATCATAAGAAAATCTAATGAATAAACTCTAGTAAATAATTTCATAGAATAATTAAGATAATCTCACATTAACAATAAATGATATATTAAGTGATAAAAATATTCTCAAATACATTTTATGGGAATATAATTTCCAGAACACCCATCACAAACATATTAGGTATATGTATTTATGTGCGAAACAAATCCTTCACCATAAGAATTTATTACATAAAATTTGATCATATGATGAAGAAGTGTTAAAAATATATATGGAATTGATCAATAAATGAAGGATATACACATTAATGTGAATACTCATGCATGTAAAAGGAATTGGGTATCCCCCCCCCAAATGTTTTTCATGAAGAATAGAAATATAATTTTAACAACATATTGACTGTATATAATGATTGATGGAAGAGTTTGATGATGGTGATAGGTGGATTATCATTACATGGTAGTAATATAGAAAATAAAAGTTTGTGTAAATAAATTTGAACTATAAAAAATGGAAATTTAATGGGTTTAGTACAAATAAAAAACTTAAAAAGGAAAAGGATTGATTCTGTTATCTTTAGAGGTTGCTTATAAAATCCTAGGAGGATCTTTTCAGGGCCTGAGAATACCTTAGGAATGATTTGAATAGGTATAGGGAGAGAAAATTCATAATAAGTGGGATTTATATTGAAAAGGAGTTGGATTCTTGGTGGTTATTTATAGTAAAATATAATGGAATTGTTTAATAAATTTTAAACATAGGATTTGGACTGTATGATTAAATAATCAAAACCACAAACCAACCCATGGTTTTTTCCAATGGTTTCCCCAAACATTCAATGATCATATATATTTTATAATAAAAAACATATAAAAATAATACCATTAGTGATGTGAAAGGGAGTAATGTTCATAAATACCAGATTTTAAAACCATATAATATTATATATGTTTGGGAGGATTTATTAATGAATTATAAAATTAAACTTAAAAATTAAAAAACAATTTTTTAAATGATTAATATTTTTTTCATGGACTACTTTTATTGTAATTGTTATATCACTTTTAAGATATTATGATTTGAAAATATATACTGTGTATTTATAACTTATTTTACTTTTACCAAAAAAATTAATTGTCCCTAATTTTCTTTTAAAATTATCCATTGGATAATTGGGAAGTGTTTTTTTCCAAAAAAAATATTTATTTTATCAAAATAATTTCCTTACAATGATAAATTTATATTAAAAATAAAATCACTATTTTCTAGTAAATACTAGTTTTATTACATTAACCACTTTCTGCGCCTTATAAAAAATATATTGGACATTATTAAATGAAATAATTATTTATATTCAAGTAAATGTTAATTAATGATAATATTAAATTATAATAAAAATTATTTACAAGATTCATGAAATTATTATAATGGTGTCTTCATTGAGTATACATTTCCCCAAAATGCAATTTTGATTTCCTCTTATCAAAATAAAATTTTTATCAACCACATTAAATTATCATTTATTATGTAACAAAAAATAGGAAAATATAATACTCATTTAATTAAAAATAAAAAATAAAAATTCATACTACTAGGGTATAGACATATAATCCCATATTACACTTGTGTAAAACCTAAGGGTACATTGTTCAATAAAGGTACTTTCATTGTGTGGTTCAACAAACATGGTTTGATATATGATATCTATTTTCTTAAACTTATCCCACAAAAATATTCTCTCGAGATTAATTTTTTTAAATCTAATTTTGGTATTTGTAATGGAAAAGTATTAGAGATATAATCACTATTAGAAGATGTAATGACCCATGATTTTCCAGACTGTAATTTTTAACAACCATTTAAATTTATTCCTTTAAATGCTTGTATGGGTTATAATGGTCATTATCACCTAGAATATGATATTAGATAATTTATTTGACCACTTAATTGTACTATTAATATGGTTTCTAACCTAGTGCATGAGTTTGGTAAAACTGTTAACTATTCAAATTTTAGAAGAATTATTAATAACAAATAATAAATTAAATAAATATTATTTTATTCCCATATGTCCGTTCATCGTTATATTTTGAAAATAGAATCTGATTGAGATTATTTCTATGCATTTTATTCCGGAATAGATATTTTTTCCTTCGATATGAATAAACTCTAGTAAATCTCTAGGTCGAGGCCCGACCCCCAATTCTTTTTCTTTTCATTTTTTCTTCGCTTTTTTCCTGTATTCTTTTCATTACCCCTTATCTTATTGAGAAATCCATAGGGGAATCTAATTTTTATGAATAAAATATGAAAAAGAATATGGATATAGATAATGAGTGGTTTATAATGAGAGAGACCACTGTAGAGATCGGGATGATCTAGATAGTCAAGCACAAACCATGGATTGCAGAAATGATTGAAGTGTGAGCAGATTCCACCCAAAGTTGTTCCATTTTAAATTTTTTCTATAAATCCAAATATATTTACCATTTTCAAGTTTTAATCCCTTATTTTGACGTCTTCGAACACCATTTGGTTTAATATGTACATTTCTCAGAGAAAATAGGGGTTTCAGGCTAATTTGAGTGGTTTCTTGTTCAATATTCACAATCATACGATGTGTCGTTCTGGATCACACACCATGTGTTCTTCCTATTCTGGGAGGTTGATATTTTTAGAATTAAACAACCTTTATAGGATATACATGTGGAGTATAGGGACATGATATTGTATCCAAGTACACAAACAGATAACCTGTGTTGGGGAACATGACTGTGTAGAGTTCAAGACCAGAACCCAAGTGGGTTTCACCCCACATAGAGGTACAAAACTAGGCCATATACATGAACAATCCATAGGAGGTACCTAAGATTGTACCCCATGTAGTTAAAATTATATGTACATGGTTTTCACAACATTAACAAGGGTTGTTAAATTACAAGTATGGTTTGAGTGCATGAACATGTGGGGATTTAGAGGAACACACCATGTACAAGGTATACAGGCCATGCACTTCTCTATTTTCTATGATTTTTGGGGTTTTCATCTTTATTCCAAGGAGTAAAAATTATAAATAAAATTTGTCTATATTTATTATATTTTCATGGAAATCTTGGTGAAAAATCCCTGGAATATGTTCCCTTATTAGATATACCCTTCCATCTTAGGAGGCCATGATATTAGTTGTTTCCATTATGAGAAGTACCCTTAAATAAAAGAGTAGATATTGACCAATATAAAATTATTGAGGATTGTAAAATAAACACATAGATAGGGAGAATGAGAAATAATGCACAATCTACCATCATAACCATTGTAGAACCATTATCATTTAATGAAGCTACAAATGATGAATCTTGGGTTAAATCCATGAATTAAGAAAAATGTTTTTGAAAAACGGATTTTCATGAAAGATTGAAGGAGGTATGTAAACATGCATTAAAGGCATGTTTTGGGATCATCTTATCAAAATATGGAAATGAAAAAAGGTGCAATATTTTTTTAAATGTGGGCTAAAGACAAGGTTGAGTGGAAGAGACTTGCAGGACTAATGGAATTTCAAAATTAGGTTTTATCTCTCACAGACACTCTTACATGTAGGGTCATCGAGGCTTATAAATATGCTACTTCCCCCACTCAAAACTCATGACATATCAAATGATGATTATGTTCCTCTACCATGAAAAAGAGCATTGTGTGGAAGATTTGTAGAATGTAAATATTGCACGCAAAGTGTTTTTTTTCTAAAAAGACCAAGTGAAACTCATGGTGTTTCTGCTTAAAAGAAAACTATTTCACTAAAAATTGGTGTTGTGCGAAGGTCATATTACGTGATTTTCCCAAATATAAAACATAAGATAAGGTGATGGGTGTCTGTTCTAGTTTGTGATTCTACAATGTTATAAAAATAAAGTATTTCTACTCCGTGATATAATGTGAATCAATTCATGATATTGATGAATGTAGAGTCTTATGCTAGACATAGAAAATTATTTCAATGCAAACATATTAAAGTGAAATTCATGTCGATAAATTGAGTTATACTTGCTTGAATGTAGTGAGCATGGGGGATTAAAATGAAGTTTTCTCAAGGACACAATATGCTATAAATAAAATCATTTCATTGTAGTGTGCCTGGACCAGAGTGATTATGTCTACAATTTTTTACTCCCCATCTAGTGAAGAATTGTGGATTTAGGAACAATCGATACACTTTCGACATATGCTCCTTGGATTAGACTTCAGTGGTAAACCAATTAAATTTTTTTGTTGTCTTGTTGTGTGTGAATGTTTTGATTACTACAAATTAAAATTAGATAGGTATAATTGGTTCCTACCATTGAGAAGACAACATCATTCACTTGAGTAGAAAAATTTGACACCCTCATTCACACATCCCCTATTAGTGTGTTCTAGGGTCCTCTAATAAGGGCATAGTTTTCTAGTAGTTGTGTTTAAATGAAGACTTCCCCTAAGTGGTAGAGGATACAATGAGAATAAATTAGGTTCTCGGATATGGTAGACCCATGAGTAGACCTGGACACTCATTATCAATATACATGGGGACAATTGTTGTTTAACTGCCAGTGTAGCCTATTTGATGTGGGTGTGGCATAGGTAAGATGTATACATCTATATAAGGAATAATGGAAAACTCCTAGTTAGAGGTCATCATGCTCTATATTGACATCTTCATGAGTATTCTTAGACAATATTGACTCTATAATGAGATGCTTCATTTTTTAAATACCCCTCTTGATTGATAATTGATCCTATTGAGTTTGTGCTCAAAGAGTGGAATAATGTAATACATATGATCGAGTGTGATCCATTGTCCATATCAGAGTGATGACCCTAATTTTCAATTGAAATTTAGTATTTTAGGTTGGATATTGGGATTTACCCCTATTGTTATTGTGATGGTAAGTGTATACCTATGGTAGGGAGTACTAGATAGGTCACTGTTAAACTTGTTCCTTGAGGGAATAGTTTTTGATGCCATGAGACATTTTTTTGGATTGTCATGATAGCTTGGTATCATAAAAGGATGATATGATAGAATGGTATCTAGTTTTACCACTTAAAATTATCTATGAAGATATGGATTATGGTGGGGAGGTTGAAACAACCCTTGGTTTTCGAATAACAATTTTGAGTAGATAATTCAAATTTTTCCAATGGATTCTTGTAAATGGTAGAATTACCATTCTCCCCAAGAATATGATATCAAAAAAATTCACCACCCCATTGGTCCTGGAAAATGGTGTTTACCTTAGATGTGTAGTTTGGTAGAATTCCATGATTCTTGAATTTTAGTGGAAAATAAATATTTAATATTAAATTCATTAAAAATTAATTTATTCATGAAATTTAATTAGGATATATATTTTTAATGGTGAATCATTTTATAATTACATCTCAGCTTTTGAGTTTTGAAAGAGAGGTTTTCTTTTGCTAGGCATAGAATTATGTTGGTATCAGGGTCGTGCCCAACCCCAATTTTCGTTTCTTTTATTTTTTCTTCTTTTATTTTCCACTTTTATTTTGTTTCTCCCCTAGATTTTAATGCATTACATGAGGGAATATCCTTCCCATGGTCACGATAATAAAAGGGGATGGATAGAAAAATAAATATATAAGAGAAGAGATAGGTACCATCATAGATATAGAGAAGCGTCATATCATTGTGTGGAAATTATGGATTGAGGAATTATGTGATGCTTCATTTGATTCTGACCAATGGTAGGCCATTTTTATGTTTTTACATAAATACCTTTATTTTTACCAATTTATAATGTTAATCCTATATTATGAGTGTTTTGTACACATTGTGGGAAGATATATTTCATTTTGAAGAGAAAATGGGGTTTTCAGGATGATTTTTGGTGTTTTTCATTCAGAAATCATGATGACACAATGTGTAGTGTGGGAATTTTTTGGGGTTCTTCCCATTCAAGGAATGATGAAATTTTTATATGTACATTCGATGTTTGGTGTATAGATGATGTGTATTGAAACTCAACCTTGTAGCTTAGTGGCGAACCTGGCCTCCTAGGTAGGGGCACATGGCCACGTAGAGTATGCATCTAGACCCCATGTGGGTTGCATGATGTGTAGAGGCACATGAACATGAGTCTCAGCCTAGTTGGTGAGGACTCCATAGGTTCATCTAGGTGACCCTAGATCAGATCCATGTGGTGGAATATTTTTTGGGTATTGTAGCAGTACTGTAGTGTGAGATGTAGTAGCACTGTACCAGGTACTATAGTGGGAGCTAATATAGGTACTGTTTGGCAATTTAGCAGTCGAGTCTATTCCCCCATTTGGGCCTTTGGGCCACCTATTTGGACCTAGAGTCCTTTAAGGCCTTTATTCCACTCAGGCATTTGGGTTAGTAATGCCTTTAGGGAACCTCAAGGCCTTTGAGCCACCTTAAGGCCTTCATGCCACCTTAAGAGCAGATGCAAACCAGACCAACCTACAAGGAACAAGCTCCATAAATAGGAAGATCTAGGAGTGTTCAATGTATTATAAGCTAAAAGGAATGTAATAATGAGAGAATATGACACCTACCATTGGGACAAGCCTTTTCATGCACATGAAATCCTAGGCCAACAACCATGAAATGTTGGAGAGCAGATTTCACAATGAAGATGCTAGGAGGAGTAGTTCCATGTTGATAGTCTTGGTTGTATGTAATGTTTGAAGCCCAAAAGTAATGAATTCTTCTATGGCCTATGGGACATGTAATACTTACATCTATGATCCTTTTAAGGGTTCCTCCTCACCCCTTGAAAGTTGGATTATCAAAAATCAATAAAAATGAAGGCCTTCGGTCCATTGGAGATGTGTAGAAGTGCATGGCCATGCTATATACCAGGCCAGTCCATGTGAGGTACATAGGAAGGTTCCCTGTGTTGTGTGAACACTATGTACATGATTATCGAGATGTGAACATTGGATTTAAATGCCATGCCAAGATGAAGTACACAACTATGTGAGGATTTGGGGGTACCTGTCGTTTATTGGGTATACACGACATGTGCTGCCCCCTTTTCTACCCTTTTATGAGCTTTTGTATATTTACACCCATGATTGGGAATTATACATATGAGATGACTATTTTTAGTATCATTCCATGTCGATTATCGTGATAAACCCACTGTGGTGTTTTGAAGAATCTTAAGTGGATTTTTAGACATTTTCTTTAATATAGAGGTTCTTACTATGATAATAGAATAATGGTTTCTCCTATGAGTGATATAGTTGATATAAGATTCCCATATGTTATACATATTGATATATTATTGTGTAACCTTTCCCATGACTATGTCTCCCTTGTCATATGATGCATTTATTCCAAGTATGTTGTGAGATTAGTTGTTTCCCTGTATCCCTTATAAGATTCACATATATAAATTTCAAACTAGAGGATACATTGTAGGATGGAACTATTTATTCACTATTGTTGAGGGTCCCATTTGAGATTATTTCACAATGAATCTGACTTGGGGGGATCCCTTGAAGGATCCCTCTACCTATATAACATTAAAATAACCACATGTAGGATGCCTCTGCGTCTTACATAAACTTCTTCTGAATGTCCCATGTAGGATGGCCCTTCATATGTACCATTCTGAAGATACCATATATGATGACTACGTTTTATTACCACTATAGGATTTCTAAAAGGATTCTTAATTCTACCATCATAGACGATGATCTATAGTAGGATGCCTTCGATTATGTGTAGACCTTGAGGATCTTGAGTATGATGACTCTCTTATATTATGTCATGCGGGACCAAATGGTTCCCCCGATTATTGACTCACCCTATGTTTGTAAATTGGGAGTATTGGAAGAGATGATGGAATTTAACTCTTTATATTCTATACTAAAAATATAAGTTTGTGGAGCTATGGTTGTTGCGGTGTATTTAGGTGTTTGACCACCCTCCCTCTTTATTTACACATTCATATGTCTACTACTGATGTACTCATGATTACCAGAGGAAATTCTTGGTTAATGGCTAATTATATTTATGTGATGTGATTTTTATCTTTAGTAAGCCAAGTTGTGTTTCCTTAGATCTATATTATTAAATTTTTGAGGTTTCCATACATGATTCCTAGGAACAAACTTTTGAGAAATTTTATTTATTTCTCTGGGATAGCCAGACATGCTTTCAAAGATCTAGATTTTGAGTTGTATATGTCTGGATGTTCCTCATATATTTGTTGATGAATTTGAGGATTATCACTCTCACCTTGATATATTTTATAACAAGTATGATTTCATTATCCTTGACTTGTGGTTTTAGGATGATGATAATTTTCTCCAAAATTTTGACATAGTATATCTATATTTATAATATCTAAGAAAAACATATTTAATGATGATAATCATGGATGATTATGTTGTTCTGATAAATAGGGATTATAACAATATCGTTGAAAAATTATTGGATCACGGTGTTGGACATGGAATTCCTCATTATATATATATATATACACTTGTAGATGATTAGTCTATCCCTAGTGATAGGGATGATTATGATCTTACTGATCAAAGAACTCAAGGTGTGGGCATGACATCCCACCAATAAGATCTCCATATACATCACCCATGTTCTTGACCCTTATAAATTATCAGAGTTTCAATATTAGTATTTCTTGTTGACTGAGACGTTGGGTATATAAATTTAAATTGATTTAAATGGATTATATGGGATTACATCAATATATGTACCCTTTTTATTGAATTGTGTGATGGTATATTAATTCCTTCATTATAGTAATTATATGTGGTTATTGGTGATCCTAGAGTTAGGATGATTATCTTTCTATGGTGATGTTTATTGTGAAAATACATTTTTGGATTTGACAAAAGTAGGTATTATTTATAGGTATTATGGGAATAAAGATCTAATTAATTTTACACAGCTTGAGTGTTAATTTATCCATCAAAATTCACATTTCACATGATTTCTAGAAAATCAGGATTATAATCCCAAGGACCAACTATTTTTGATTTATGTTATTTCATTCACTTTATCCATGTATATACATATTTATGAGTAGATATATATATTTCTGTTTATAAAAATACATTTGTAATCACATATAAATATATATAAATGATGTATCCTTTTCCAGTTGACTGTAATAATAGACCCAATGATCTATTGTGGTTTCACATATTTTATTATTTATCTTTTTAGTTTGATCTGAAATAGGATGAGTATTTTACATGAGCATGAACTTATGAAAATAAATTCATAGGTTCATCATATTGGTGTCCTAATGATATTATTTCACACCCCAGTACCTAAACCTCAGAGTGATTGCAGAACATATATATGATTTTTAGGATGAGAAAATATACATGATAGAAATGGTTGTGGTCTATAGTTTCATGATCAAGTGGGTATACTGTTGTTGATTTAATTGATTGGGTTGGAGTAAAATAGTAGTGTCTTTGGGACCAAATATGTGCTCTTTATTAGAGTAATTAGTAGATCCATGCACATTTATTTTAGTATACTTTATATACTCTTATATGTAGGGTCAGCCTAGTGGATTTCTAGTGTTGTATGTATGACATGGATCTTTCAGATATTATATAGTTTTATTTATTATTTTATCATGTTCTACTTTTGTTTATTTACTTTCGGTAAATATTGGTTATTTACTATTCTGAATAATATCTTGTTATTTCGGCTATGTTTTAGAAAATTAGGGGGAATAATTTCTCCAAAGACCCAACTTAGACACTCGTTTCTTGTTAATAAACTCTTGTAAATGAATAATAACACTTGATTATTTATGTTTAACTAGCTCAAAGCACCAATTTTATGGAAATTGGGTTGATACCTTAGTGAATATTCATATGTGGGATTCATAGTGTATAATCCGTTTGGATGGGGATATAGATTATTTTATTTGTATGAAATGAAGTTTATCATAACCCCTATTATATACTAAAATTAATAGTTACTATATTATGATTATATTATAAAATATTATGATGCCTAATGATCATTTAAATTTTATAGGATATATTTTATAATTGTTCCAACATAATAGAAGTAGTCCATGGGTTTTCTATAATTTTATTTCTTAATAACTCATTTCTTTATTCAATAATGAATTTCTTTTATATGTGTTTGGGACATTACAAACATCATGAAATCAGTGGATATCGAGTTGATACTCTACCATCTGTTTTTAGGGTGATTACCCATTGATGAATCCTTTGGAAAGCTGTATCCAATTTCCAATATCCATATAGAAGTGCAGCTGAAAAGAGAATCAAATACTGACTACTTCACTAAAAAATCATGATTTTATCTTATACATATAATTATATCTATTTTTTTCACAATTATTGACCTATTATAATTCTAGAAAGTGAGAAAATTGATCTCAAAACCTAAACAATCCCTTCTCTGATACAAACCATGGCTCCCTAGACATGCACCCTTGGTTCTAGTGTTAATAAAATTACTTTAAAAATTTATTTCATTCAAAATGATATGAAAATTTCTTTATTGTAAAAAATTTCCATAATCCAAAATTTATATCTCAAAAATAACACACAGTCCCATGATTTAGTGGTTTAGTGTCTTTAAGGACCAATTACATGTTATTTTTTAAACCTAAATAATGTAAATAATTATCTATAATCATACCATAGAAGAATCCCATCCAGAAATCTCATAATTTATAGTTATCTTCGTAACCTAGATAGTTGAAACATAATAAATGGAAAATCATATATCACCACTAAAGAAAAACTTATAAATATATAATCATGGTTTAGATCATATGTATATGAGAAAATATTGTATATGGAGAAATATCTTATTAGAATGGACATGAATTACCATGGATTTATTTTAAGTCATAACCGAAGGACTTCTATTTTAAAACTAAAAATAATGTACCATATAATAATAGTGTAATATAAAAAACATGTTCTATGAAACATAATAGTTTTCATATGAAATATAAATTTGGAACATCCTTGAAAAATAACATAAAAATGAATAATTGAACAAATGTAAGAATATAAAAACATTAAAAAATAAATAAAATCAAATAATGTCCAACCTTTATGTATCCCAAAAAATAAAAGATTGTCTACCCCATTATTTTTGTTAATGATTCAAAGAATATCCTTACTTTATGTTTTGAAAAAATAAATTATTTTTAACAGTTTAGGTTGTCATGAAATCCGTGTATGTACATGCTTTATGTTGTGAACATATCCAAGAATGTACACCCTTTATAATGTTATCAATTCGAAAAATTTACATATTTTTTGATTTAAAAATACTAATAATTTTCACCCTTTATGTTGTGAAGAAATCAATTTATTTCCACACCATATATAGTGGAACAAATCCAATCATGTTCATCATTTATATTTGGAATAAATCTATGCATGTCCACACCTCAATAGCTAATGAGATATAAACCATAAAAATGAATTGGAAGAAAATAGATAACCCGAACCATAAATAATCTATAGATATGTGTGATAATTGAAGTCAATAATTCATAACATCCTTTAGTACCAATGGAATGAAAAATGGATTTTATAACATTTCATAATGATATCACCTAAATTTACTTCAATAATTAAAATATTTGATAACCAAAATTCAATATTTAGAACACTATATTTTTATACTAAAAATTATAGGATTATTCATGAAAAATAATTTCAAATGAAATATATTCTTTATAGATAAAAATAAAAAAGGAAGTGAAACCATTTAATAGTTTTTAGAAAAAGTTTGTAACAATTACGTATAAGATGAAGTTACTATCCAAATTAAAGAGATTTTTAAAAAAATGATAAGGGAAAAATATAAACAAAATTTTCTTAAAAATTATATTTAATAATGGAACACTGAAAAATAAATAAACTACATTAGATCGGTAAATTTTAGTGGACGTTAAAACATTATATTTTTAATAAAGGGAAAATTATCAATATTTTGAAATACCTTTGTTAATAACACACATCGTAATAAAAGAGATATAAAATTTCAATTTTAAATGTGATAATGTTAAATAGTAACGTCACTTGTTTAATTACATATTTGGGTTTCAAAATAAGAATTTTTTTTAAATAATTTACATAGTTACGAGGGAAATGTTTTTTAAAGGGGAATATATTTTTTCATCAAATGATATAAATTTACAAGAATGGAATTTATTGAAAAGGGATGTTATATTTAAATCATAAAATTAAATATATAGAAATTTTTGAATATAAAATAATATAAGAAATTAAATAATTAATCAAATATTGTAGAATGATTCTCTAGTAATAATACTTTAACTCAAGTAAATGATTATTTTGTCAAGAAAATCACATATGGATATCATTATTCAGGTATATAAATACATTTATAAATGTGTATATATGGTAGAAATGTAAATTCAAAGAAAAAAATTGGAAATATAATATAAGAATATAAAATAGTTGAATTCTCCTATATTATTTGAAATAATTTTACTAAGTACAATCATTACTCAATGAATAAGGATTGATTTTCCCAAAAAATATATACGACATCGTTATCTCAAAAATTAAAAATATATATATTTTAGATCATGATATAGAATAACAAATCCATTAGATTTAATGAAAAATTATTATCAAATATTTCAATTACTACTATACACACTACAAAATGAAATCACCTAGTGAATAAAGGTAAAATATTAACAAAAAAATTGAGAAGTCAAAACCCCTGCCTTGTGACATAAATGAATTTATCCTCCAATATGACAAACAAAATTATATTAATAAATAATATTTTAATACTTATTAATATATATTTCAATTTATAATATTAATTTATAATAATTTATTACAAATATATTAATTATTTATGGTATATTTCTACCCTTAGATCCAAAAAAACAAGGTTTCATGTTTTATACAAGTTTGTGATGGCTTTTTCATTTTTCATTTATTAAAAAAACAATAATAATTCCTAGATTATACTAGAAACTAGTTTTAGTGTGTTTAATGATTGAAATGAGATATATTAATGAATTTATTCAATATAAATAAAAAAATTATTTAATCATCTAAAAAACACAAATACATTATTATTACATGATATTACCATTATATAACATTTCATAATCATTCATGACATAAAAATTATTACATCATTCACATAGGTGGTAAAACTGAACCGAAAAGGGGGTGTCATAATAATTTCATGAGTATTTAATTTTTTAAAATTAATTAGAATATAAATTTTTATAAGATAAAAAATTTCATTAATATAATATAATTCCATTAAATGTACTCTTAGAACTATCCAAGAAGGGTTGTCTGAAAAATGAAATTAATCATTTTTGGAGGTGGTAGTCCACACATATGCACGATTGACATTTCCATCTCTTAAGAAATGGGAAGTAAAGATGGTATATTATGAATTATCATTTCATAATTATAATTATGATATATTAAAAATATTTATTCCTCAAATTCACACTTATTAGAATTCATGAGAGATAGTGCTAATTAATTAACCATATCACTTTGTAGAGTTGGTAGTCCATATGCACACAGAATCAATATTGTTTTGTTTTTAATAGTTGATGGAAATAATTGAATAATGGTGGGTAAAATAAAATTATAAAATATAATAACATTAATAATGATTATTTCATATATTAGTGTGGATAAAAATGTTTGGAAGAGGTTGAATATGAATAAAATACTATGGGGAATAAATACTAATGTTGAGAATGTAATGGCCCGGACCTCTCCGGTCCATTACTTTGTGAAATGTTGGTGTTGGAGGTGTTCCGGGAGGTCAAGGGGACTTATCCCCAACACTTTGCCAATTTTCCAGTTCTGTGAACAGTGTTTCCAGTTTTATGAACAGTAACAGATCAGTTTCACAGATGAGTTTCACAAATCGGTGTGACAGATCAGTTTCACAGATCAGTTTCATAGATCGGTGTCACAGATCGCTGTGACAGATCGGTTTCACAGAACAGTTTCACAGATCGGTGTGACAGATCGGTTTCACAGATCGGTTTCACAGATCGGTGTGACAGATCAGTTTCACAGATCAGTTTCACAGATCGGTGTGACACATCAGTTTCAGAGATCGGTTTCACAGATCGGTGTGACAGATCATTTTCACAGATCGGTTTCACAGATCGGTGTGACAGATCAGTTTCACAGATCGGTTTCACAGATCGGTGTGACAGATCAGTTTCACAGATCAGTTTCACAGATCGGTTTCATGTACAGTAACGGTGGGTGAACAGTGTTTCCAGACTCCTACAGTTTTTCCCCTTTTTACGTTTCCTTGGACGTAAAATACATTTAAAGCCTTATTTTAAGGGCTCTTAAGGCCGATTCAAATGCCATAAATCCTTTATTAATTATTCCTAAGGCTTGGAATGTTTTACTTGGTCAAACCGCGTGGGTTAATGCGATCCATTTTTAATGGAGAATTAACCGGATCTTAAACCGTCGCCCCATTAAATCTTAAAAAGGGACGAGATATCATTCTCCCTTGTTCTTTCCATTTGATCTCGGCTAAGAGATTCTAGAACCTTTCAATCCTTTCTGTAAGAGTTGCACAATCAATCTTTACTCCTAGGATTGGTTCCGCTTTGTTTTGATGCAAGCATGCTGTGTCGATCAATCTTCGATATAAGGTATGTTGTATCGTCGTTCTTTTGGGGTTCATCTTCTCCTATCCTCCTTTCAATAATTATACCATGTAATTTCCATGATTATAATGGGTTTTCTTGGGGTTGGTTGGTACTGTCGTACCGCAGCATCCTCCGGTGGATGCAGTTGTCGCGAGGGAAGGATCGTGACCTGTTGTGTGGATAAAGAACGTGAGGAACTGTTTGAGGTAGGGGATTCATGGCTTCTCTAATTGTTTATGTGAAATCGTAGAATTAGCATGATTTATCCCTTTGGATCACAACGAAATTGACCTAATTAAATACTTGAACCGGATTAAAAGAATTGGTTGATCACATGTTGTTTCTTTATACCGTGATAACGGTTTGCCTCATGTTTTCCTAGATATAGTGATATCTATGATTTTCATTAATTTGTTGTTCGTTCATGATAGAAATTGATAACGAACGTAAATCCGGAATTAATTGTTAATTAATTGGCTAAAGATAAAGAGGCATGTAAATTAATCTGGTTATGGTTGTTGTTGTAGTTATTCTAATTTGAAGATAATAAAATTAGGGAAGTAAGCATGGTTATTTAATTGTGATAGATTACTGATTAGGTATCCATGATTGGAACCTACGAATAACAAATCTGTTAATTCAATATGGATTAGAGAACAGATTATGTGGGAATTTCTAAAAGGGTTCTGAGTTACCCTCTTGTTTGTTAAAGGGCCGAGAGCCCATTTTGTGATGTTTGTTTTCCTGCTGCTTGTGCTGTGATGTGAGCCTGGATGGCTGTTGTGATATGTGGAGGCATGGAGACTTGTGGTTGTGGCAGCGGATGACGCCTAGTGTGGCGAGATGCATCGGTTTATGCATATGGGTATCGGGGAGGACACCAAGGGTGATGGTATGAGATGAATGTGATGGTTTGATGTTGGTGGTTTGGTTTGGTTGTTTATCTGCTTTACTTTTCCCCACTGCTCAAGGCAGCTGGTCTTGCTTACCCTATTTCCGAAGGAGGCGAAGACACGCGGGGTATGCCACGTGCTTTCCGTGTTTAGCCTCTCGATGGAGGATGGGTCTATGCTCTTTCTATAGGCAGAAAAGACTCGACAGGTAGTATATCTACTCACCGTGTTGAGCCTCCTTTGTGTTTAGAAGCATAGGATTTTTTTCTAGAATGCCTGGGAATGTGGAAAAGAAATTCTGTAAGGAATGTTTGATTAAATGGTGAAAATCCATGGGGATGGAGATGCTGGAATTTAGAGGTGATGTGAATCTTAAAAAGGAGAAGTTGTTTTTGAAAGTGATGCCATTTCAGTTTAATGTGGAATTCTTCATTCTTAATTAATGTTTAAAGAATTAATTAATGTACAGTGGAACTGATAAATAAGAATGGAGTAATCTAATAAAGGTCTTCATTGTTTGTGTGCTTATAGGATACCTAGTCTTAGAAGTAGCAGCCTGGAGTCTGAGAGACGTTAGCTGCAGTTGTATCTAAGACTAGGTAATGCCCATAGTGTGGATGTGAGTTAATTATATATTCTGTACTTTTTGTGTTTCTATACGCTACTCCACCCTGTCGGTAAGGGCAACTGACACCCCGGGGATTCTGAGCCCTGGGGGGGGGGTGTTTTCCCCAACATTCTGATGGGAGGTTGAATGGCTGACTACCCCCTTTGGCCCCGCTCTCTTCTCTTGGTAGATCCTTGTGCTGGTAGGCATAGTGGTTAGTTTTACCCATATATGTGTGTAGAGGGCTGTAATGTCTTGTGGTTATTTCACACACATATATTCTGGATATAGTCTCCTATGGAATACTATAGGTGTAACGTGTATAGGTTGTGATTTCTTGAGGATCCTTACTCGGCGTATGGGCTGTGATGGCTTGAGGAATAATACTCGACGTATGATACACATTATACGAGCTATGGTGGCTCCCGGAAACTACCTGGTTACTTTGGTTGTGAGTACGGTGTGGTTCTTCGCCCAGGTGTCTGCGGGCAAGCCTTTGTGGTGTACGAGGTGCAGATTGTGGAGCTTAGCCCAGGTGTCTGCGGGCAAGCCTTTGGAGAGAGATGCACAGGACATATGTCGTTGGGGCAAAGCGGCAAACCAGTGGGTAAGTAGTAGCGGGGTACCCTTGATATTCTTTACTATATGTTATATTCTTGTATGCGTTACTTGGTGAGAGTAGCCATGGTGAGGTTGGGAACATAGTATACCTATTTAGGTGACGAGTTAGTTTCACTTGTTGTTCACTGGGCTTTAGCATGCTTTGTTTACCTTTGCACAAGAGGCTTGGGGAGGATCCTACTGAGTATACTGTTATACTCACCCTATGTATATATAAACTATTTTTCAGGTCACTTGGAGCAGGTTGGAGATCAAGCTGGTTACTACTAGCTTGCGGTTGGAGGAGGAGCTATTCGGGCTTGTGGTCGCTGTCGTTTTACTTTCTTTTGTGTACTTTTAGTTTTCCCTTTCAATTGTAGTACTTTTGCATGACATTTCATATATGTACTTTGGTTTCTTTTATATTTCAGTTCTGAGTTGGAGTTGGTTGGAGTCTATTCTATCTCTCTCTTCTGCATGTGTTCTCTTAGAGGGTAATGCCTCCCATTTATGTGTGTATTATACCCTCGATGCTAGTCGCCAACCCGAGGCATACTAGAGGCGGGACTCAGGGGTCATTATCTCCCTTCTCACATTGCCGGCCCAGGAGGGGTACACTTTGTGGGGAGGGGGTCGTGACAGAGTGGTATCAAAGGTCTGGTTGAGGGATAGGATGGAGTTTGGAGTTAGGCACAGGTGAGGGTGCATGGGATGGTAGGGCAACGGTGTCATTCATGTTTAGCAAGTGGGGTAAACACTAAAGACCGGCAGAGACATAGGCGTTCAGGGCCCCCTATGATCTGTTGCACGGACCTTTAAATTTACGATGGCTACTAAACAAAGTGATACTGGTTGCAGGGTACAGACCTAGGAAAGGATCATGCATCATTATTCTTTGTGCCTGTGTTTGAATGGGTAGACCATGGGATAGGTAACCTAAAAATTAATAAAAAAAAATAATTAATTAATTAATGTTGAATCTTCCATATTCCAGGCTTAGGAGCTCTAACGGTTGTTATTTTACAGGTATGGCTCCAGGTCGGCGTCCCCGTCAGGTTTGCGCAGAAGGTGCCCAGCAGGCTGTTCCAACAGATCGCCGCCGGGTAGAGGTTGACGACGATGACACTTGGAGGAAGACACTCCGAGAGTTTCAGCGCCAGAGTCTACAGAAGTATGAGGGCTCCGTTTCAGATGCAGTCACAGAAGGCTGGTTGGAGGAGGTCGAGATAGGCTTCAGTTCGATTCGTGCTCGGAAGGAACACTGGTTGTCCTTGGTTGTGACGATGTTGCATGGAGCAGCGAGACAGTGGTGGTTCTTATTCCTCAGGTATTGTGAGGAGTCAGCGATCTCATGGGAGGAGTTTCGAGATAGGTTTAGAGTGAAGTTTCTTTCATCGAGTGCGAAGGCGTCTAGTCGCCAGGAGCTTCTTACCCTTCGACAGGGGAGCTCCAGTGTTCGGGAGTTTGGAATCCGTTTCAGGAACCTTCTACGATATGCTTCAGACCTGTTACCAGATGATGAGGCCAGGGCGAGGCATTTCGAGGAGGCTTTGCATCCAGAGATCCAGCTCCAGGTCACCCCATTTATGCTGAAGACATATCTAGAGGTGCTGGCGAGGGCAGATGTTGTTGAGAGGACTTTGTCTAGGACCGAATCGTCACGAGAGGGGAATCGTCATGATTCCTCACGAAGAAGAGCCGTGGTCCGGGGTTCCCGGTTTTCAGGACAGAAGAGTTTCCGTTCACCTGGGGGTATGTCCAAGCCCTTCCCATCTCATTTCTCCGGAGGCAGCAACTCTCAGGCATATGCAAAGGGATCAGGCGCTTGTTTTTCTTGTGGTGGATGTGGTCATCAGCAGCGGGAGTGCCCGAATTTTCAGAGCAGTCATCGTGCACCAGGCGCTCCACTCCAGGTTCCTCTGTTGAGGAAGTTCCAGCCGAGGCAGCAGCAGCAGGTGGCAACAGCTTTAGATCACCAGAGGGTAGATGGAGCAGGCAAAGGATAGCGCCATGACGCTCCCCGTCCTCAGAGAGCAGAGCGTGGCCGTGGTGGTGGTCGTCATCAGGGTCAGAGAGGCCGTGGAGGTGGTCGTGGTCAGCTTCATGCTCTAGCGTTGCCAGCTCCAGGCGAGCCAGACGTCGTCCGAGGTACCCTTTTCTTGTTTTCTACCTTGGTGTATGCCTTGTTTGATTCAAGAGCGACACACTCCTTTATATCCCCTACCCTTGTCCACGCTTTGGGACTTGAGGTATGAGGCTTACAGTGCCCTTGGCATTGACTACGCCAGTTGGAGGTCGAGCTAGCTTGTTTGAAGTATGTAGAGACTGTGAGCTAGTGTTGGGGAAACACCGCTCTTGGGGAGATTTCCTATGTTTGCGAATACAACCGTATGATGTCATTCTTGGCATGGATTGGTTGTATTCGGTGCAGGCTGTTGTGGATTGCTACAGGAAGAAGGTTGTTTTCTTTGATGAAGATGGAGAGGAAGTAGTGTTTTTTGGTGAGAGAGATCCTCGGATGAGTCATAGATGAGATTCATCCTTATCATCCATGATGGATGGGATGATGTTGAGTTCTTCAGAGGTTCAACAGTTGGCGTTTCCTAGGGTCGTAGAAGAGTACCCTGATGTCTTTCCAGAAGAGGTTGTATCCTTACCCCCTCGACAAGAGATCGAGTTTGGGATCGAGCTACAGCCAGGAGCGTCTCCTATCTCTATGTCTCCGTATAGGATGGCCCCTTCTGAGTTACGAAAGCTACGTATTCAGCTCGATGGTCTGTTGCAATGTGGTTTTGTTCAGCCAAGTGTGTCACCTTGGGGTGCACCAGTTTTGTTTGTGAAAAAGTTCGACGACAGTTTGCGGTTGTGCGTCGATTATCGTCGGTTAAACAAAGTGACAATAAAGAACCACTATCCTCTCCCGCGGATTGATGACCTATTCGATCAACTGAAGGGTGCAAGTTGGTTTTCAAAGATAGAGTTGTGGTCAGGATATCATCAGATGCGTGTAAAGGATTAGGATATCCCGAAGACTACTTTCTGCTGTCGTCATGGGCATTATGAGTTTTTTGTAATGCCATTTGGCGTGACGAATGCTCCAGCTGTTTTCATGGGGATGATGAATGTTGTGTTCCGTGAATTCCTGGACAAGTTTGTTGTGGTTTTCATCGACGACATCCTTGTATACTCCACATCTGAAGAGGAGCATGCAGAGCATCTACGAGTCGTTTTGGGAGTTCTTCTCCAACATCAATTGTTTGGGAAGTTGTCCAAGTGTGAGTTATGGGCTCGAGAAGTTCGTTTCTTGGGACATGTTGTGTCCCAACAGGGAGTATCTGTGGATCCTTCGAAGATAGAAGCAGTGGTGTCTTGGCCAGCCCCCAAGACCGTGTCAGAGGTGCGAAGTTTCCTTGGTCTCGCAGGATATTATAGGAGGTTTGTGGATAATTTCTCCCGAGTTGCGACTCCTCTGACAGCTTTGACCAGGAAGGATCAAGCGTTCATATGGACTGATCAGTGTCAGACAGCTTTCGAGTATCTAAAGGAGAAGTTGGTAAGTGCTCCAGTACTTTGTCTTCCAGCGGAGGGAGTCCAGTTTGATGTTTTCTGTGATGCTTCACATCTGGGGCTAGGCTGTGTTCTCATGCTGCAAAGGTCAGTTGTTTCTTATGGGTCCCGACAATTGCGTCCCCATGAACGCAACTACGCCACCCATGATCATGAGTTGGCAGCCGTGGTGTTTTCACTGAAGTTGTGGAGACATTACCTCATTGGTGAGCACTTTGTGGTTTTCACCAATCATAAGAGTTTGAGGTATGTTTTCTCCCAACGTGACTTGAATTTGGGGCAGCATCGGTGGATGGAGTTCTTGCAGGAATACGACTTCGAAATATCATATACACCTGGGAAGGGAAATGTTGTTGCTGATGCACTGAGCAGAATGTCGCGTAATGATGTTGTGCATGAATCTGGTGATTCCTGGAGAGTGATGGAAGAGCTATCAGCTTTGCATCTTGATATGGGAGAAGTTGGGGGAAGAGGTTTTCTTTTCCAGATGACGGTGCAGTCATCCCTGATGCAGAAGGTGGAAGAGTCTCAGTTGGGTGATCTTGAGGTGGAAGTTTGGAGAGACAGAGTTGTATGTGGTGAGGCCCCTGATGGTTGGTCGGAGGATGAACAACACCGAGTGTTGTATCATGGCATGATTTTTGTTCCCTTGGCGATGCACGAGACGGTTCTTCGAGAGTTCCATAGTTCACTCTTGGCGGTACATCCTGGTGTGACGAAGATGTACCGATCCTTGAGGAGTCGGTTTTAGTGGCCTGGGCTGAAGCGTACAGTTGCAGAATGTGTGTCTCGATGTTTAGTCTGCCAGAAAGTGAAGGCCGAACACCGTGTTCCTGGTGGTCTTCTCTAGCACTTAGAGATTCCTCAGTGGAAGTGGGAGGACATCTCAATGGACTTTGTTACAGGTTTACCTCGGGCTCCGGGAGGACATGATGCTATATGGGTGGTAGTGGATCATTTAACTAAATCATCCCACTTCATAGCAATCAAGGAGTCGAGCTCAGTGGAGGTTTTGTCGAGGAAGTATCTGGAGGAGGTGGTGAGGCTTCACGGAGTTCCTAAGACGATCATTTCTGATCGAGATCCTCGTTTTACCTCTAGGGTGTGGAGAGGTCTCCAGCATGCTTTTGGCTCTCAACTGTGCCTTAGCAATGCTTTTCATCCTCAAACGGATGGTCAGACAGAGCGAACCATCCAGACTCTTGAAGACATGTTGCGCTCTTGTGTTCTTGATTTTGGAGGTTCATGGAAAAAGCACTTACCTTTAGTAGAGTTCGCTTACAATAATAGTTTTCACTCTACCATCGGCAAGGCGCCGTTTGAAGCCTTGTATGGCCAGCCATGCCGTTCTCCGTTGTGCTGGACTGGGGTCGGAGAGTCAGCAATTCTCGGACCAGAACTAGTGCAGAATACGACAGAGATGGTTCAAGTGATTCGTGAGAGGATGAAGACAGCACAAGATCGTCAGAAATCTTATGCTGATCAAAGAAGGAGACCGTTAGAGTTTAATGTTAGGGATCATGTGTTTCTAAAGGTGACTCCTTGTCGTGGGCAGCGAAGGTTTGGTCGTGGAAGTAAGCTTTCTCCCCGGTTTGTTGGGCCTTTCGAGGTGTTGGATTGTGTTGGAGATGTGGCGTATCGAGTAGCACTTCCCCCTCAGATGAGTCGGATACATGATGTTTTCCACGTATCGCAGCTCCGTCGTTATCTTCATGATGAATCTCATGTTATCGATTGGGGAGAGATCGATATTGATGATGATGCAACCTTCAAGGAGCGACCTGTGGAGATCCAAGACCACAAGGAGAAGGTGTTGTGTGGGCATTCTATCCCCTTAGTTCGTGTCTTGTGGCGACACGGTGGCATGGAGGAGAGTACCTGGGAGCGTGAGTCACAGATACGTGCTCAGTACCCAGAGTTGTTTAATGTTTAACTCCTTTCATGTAATGATGTTTTCTCTCTGGTTATATCTTTCATGTTTTTTTAATGTACCTTTGATGTGATGTTATGTTTGAATTGTTTGGGTATGGATTGTTTGTTCCCATACTACCGGATGTCGTAGTTTTGTTCCAGATTTCGAACAACTCATGGTGGTTTTCCCCTGAGAGGTATCTTATGGGGGTGGTTGTTCGGACCCCTCTTCTCTTCTGGGTTGGTTTTTAATTCTCGAGGACGAGAATGTTTTGAGAGGTATCTAATATAATGGCCCGGACCTCTCCGGTCCATTACTTTGTGAAATGTTGGTGTTGGAGGTGTTCCGGGAGGTCAAGGGGACTTATCCCCAACACTTTGCCTATTTTCCAGTTCTGTGAACAGTGTTTCCAGTTTTATGAACAGTAACAGATCAGTTTCACAGATCAGTTTCACAAATCGGTGTGACAGATCAGTTTCACAGATCGGTTTGACATATCGGTGTGACAGTTCGGTTTCACAGACCGGTTTCACAGATCGGTGTGACAGATCAGTTTCACAGATCGGTTTCACAGATCGGTGTGACAGATCAGTTTCACAGATCAGTTTCACAGATCGGTGTGACATATCAGTTTCACAGATCGGTTTCACAGATCGGTGTGACAGATCAGTTTCACAGATCGGTTTCACAGATCGGTGTGACAAATCAGTTTCACAGATCGGTTTCACAGATCGGTGTGACAGTTCAGTTTCACAGATCAGTTTCACAGATCATTTTCACAGATCGGTTTCATGTACAGTAACGGTGGGTGAACAGTGTTTCCAGACTCCTATAGTTTTGCCCCTTTTTACATTTCCTTTGACGTAAAATACATTTAAAGCCTTATTTTAAGGTCTCTTAAGGCCGATTCAAATCCCATAAATCCTTTATTAATTATTCCTAAGGCTTGGAATGTTTTACTTGGTCAAACCGCGTGGGTTAATGCGATCCGTTTTTAATGGAGAATTAACCGGATCTTAAACCGTCACCCCATTAAATCTTAAAAAGGGACGAGATATCATTCTCCCATGTTCTTTCCATTTGTTCTCGGCTAAGAGACGCTAGAACCTTTCAATCCTTTCCGTAAGAGTTGCACAATCAATCTTTACTCCTAGGATTGGTTCCGCTTTGTTTTGATGCAATCAAGATGTGTCGATCAATCTTCGATATAAGGTATGTTGTATCGTCGTTCTTTTGGGGTTAATCTTCTCCTATCCTCCTTTAAATAATTATACCATGTAATTTCCAAGATTATAATGGGTTTTCTTGGGGTTGGTTGGTACTGTCGTACCGCAGCATCCTCCGGTGGATGCAGTTGTCGCGAGGGAAGGATCGTGACCTGTTGTGTGGATAAAGAACTTGAGGAACTGTTTGAGGTAGGGGATTCATGGCTTCTCTAATTGTTTATGTGCAATCGTAGAATTAGCATGATTTATCCCTTTGGATCACAATGAAATTGACCTAATTAAATACTTGAACCGGATTAAAAGAATTGGTTGATCGCATGTTGTTGCTTTATACCGTTATAACGGTTTGCCTCATGTTTTCCTAGATATAGTGATATCTATGATTTTCTTTAATTTTTTGTTCGTTCATGATAGAAATTGATAACGAACGTAAAGCCGGAATTAACTGTTAATTAATTGGCTAAAGATAAAGAGGCATGTAAATTAATCTGGTTATTGTCGTTGTTGTAGTTGTTCTAATTTGAGGATAATCAAATTAGGGAAGTAAGCATGGTTATTAAATTATGATAGCTTACTGATTAGGTATCCATGATTGGAACCTACGAATAACAAATCTGTTAATTCAATATGTATTAGAGAACAGAATATGTGGGAATTTCTAAAAGGGTTACGAGTTACCCTCTTGTTTGTTAAAGGGCCGAGAGCCCATTTTGTGATGTTTGTTTTCCTGCTGCTTGTGCTGTGATGTGATCCTGGATGGCTGCTGTGATATGTGGAGGCATGGAGACTTGTGGTTGTGGCAGCGGATGACGCCTAGTGTGGCGAGATGCATCGGTTTATGCATATGGTTGTCGGGGAGGACACCAAGGGTGATGGTATGAGATGAATGTGATGGTTTGATGTTGGTGGTTTGGTTTGGTTGTTTATCTGCTTTACTTTTCCACACTGCTCAAGGCAGCTGGTCTTGCTTAACCTCTTTCCGAAGGAGGCGAAGACACGCGGGGTATGCCACGTGCTTTCCGTGTTTAGCCTCTCGATGGAGGATGGGTCTATGCTCTTTCTATAGGTGGCAAAGACTCGACGGGTAGTATATATACTCACCGTGTTGAGCCTCCTTTGTGTTTAGAAGCATAGGATGTTTTTCTAGAATTCCTGGGAATGTGGAAAAGTAATTATGTAAGGAATGTTTGATTAAATGGTGAAAATCTATGGGGATGGAGATGTTGGAATTTAAAGGTGATGTGAATCTTAAAAAGGAGCAGTTGTTTTTGAAAGTGATTCCATTTCAGTTTAATGTGGAATTCTTCATTCTTAATTAATGTTTAAAGAATTAATTAATGTATAGTGGAACTGATAAATGAGAATGGAGTAATCTAATAAAGGTCTTCATTGTTTGTGTGCTTATAGGATACCTAGTCTTAGAAGTAGCAGCCTGGAGTCTGAGAGACGTTAGCTGCAGTTGTATCTAAGACTAGGTAATGCCCATAGTGTGGATGTGAGTTACTTATATATTCTGTACTTTTTGTGTTTCTATACGCTACTCCACCCTGTCGGTAAGGGAAACTGACACCCCGAGGATTCTGAGCCCTGGGGGGGTGTTTTCCCCAACATTCTGATGGGAGGTTGAATGGATGACTACCCCCTTTAGCCCCAGTCCCTTCTCTTGGTAGATCCTTGTGCTGGTAGGCATAGTGGTTAGTTTTACCCATATATGTGTGTAGAGGGCTGTAATGGCTTGTGGTTATTTCACACACATATATTCTGGATATAGTATCCTATGGAATACTATAGGTGTAACGTGTATAGGCTGTGATGGCTTGAGGATCCTTACTCGGCGTATGGGCTGTGATGGCTTGAGGAATAATACTCGACGTATGATACACGTTATACGAGCTATGGTGGATCCCGGAAACTACCTGGTTACTTTGGTTATGAGGACGGTGTGGTGCTTCGCCCAGGTGTCTGCGGGCAAGCCTTTGTGGTGCACGAGGTGCAGATTATGGAGCTTAGCCCAGGTGTCTGCGGGAAGCCTTTGGAGAGAGATGCACAGGACGTATGTCGTTGGGGCAAAGCGGCAAATCAGTGAGGAAGTAGTAGCGGGGTACCCTTGATATTCTTTACTATATGCTATATTCTTGTATGTGTTACTTGTTGAGAGTATCCATGGTGAGGTTGGGAACATAGTATACCTGTTTAGGTGACGAGTTAGTTTCACTTTTTGTTCACTAGGCTTTAGCATGCTTTCTTTACCTTTGCACGAGAGGCTTGGGGAGGATCCTACTGAGTATACTGTTATACTCACCCTATGTATATATAAACTGTTTTTCAGGTCACTTGGAGCAGGTTGGAGATCAAGCTGGTTACTACTAGCTTGCGGTTGGAGGAGGAGCTATTCGGGCTTGTGGTCGCTGTCGTTTTACTTTCTTTTGGGTACTTTTAGTTTTCCCTTTCAATTGTAGTACTTTTTCATGACATTTCATATATGTACTTGGGTTTCTTTTATATTTCAGTTCTTAGTTGGAGTTGGTTGGAGTCTATTCTATCTCTCTCTTCTGCATGTGTTCTCTTAGAGGGTAATGCCTCCCATTTGTGTGTGTATTATACCCTCGGTGCTAGTCGCCAACCCGGGGCCTACTGGAGGCGGACTCGGGGGTCATTATCTCCCTTCTCACATTGCCGGCCCAGGAGGGGTACACTTTGTGGGGAGGGGGTCGTGACAGAGAACTTCAAATTTCAAATCGGGTTCTCTTTGAAAATGGAGTAACGAGGACAAATAATTGAATACAGTTGCCTATGAATATCTTAGGGGAATATAGGAGTTGAATTGTTTTGGAATATTAATATGAAAATTCAAAGTAATAGTTTTATAATGATATAGTGGATGTATTCCCATCATTTAATTGAAGGAAAGTGTAATTTTTGAAGATAAAATTGAATTTCAATAATGAATTGTCATTATTCATCTGTAAAAGTCTCCATAAATTCAAAATAATGGTTCTATGGGGGGTGAAGGTCTATAAAACACAAACAATAAATTTTAACATTTGTTTTTAACATGTTTTAAATCCTCTTAATTGTAGATGTTTCACTTTTACCATTTTTTGTTTTTATTATGGTGGCCAATTTTATCCTAATTAATTTATTATGAATCCATCATATAAAATGGGAATTAATAAAAAAATTTCAAATAATAATTAAAAATATGAAAATGGTTTTACATAATAAATTTAAAATATGTGAAGAAGGAAAATTATAACATTAGTTCATGTAATGCATAAAACCTCGCTTCTAGAAAATGGCTATTTTACGAAATCAATTTTAAATGTATGGTAAAATTATAAATATTTTTTTAATTTATTGAAAATTATTTTAATTAAAAAATAATTAAAATTTATGTTTCTTTAAAATCAATTAAAAGATAAATTTTATGAAAATAATATTCAGTTAAAATAAAATAGAAAAATTGTTTCTTTAATTGGGAAATATTAATTAGATAAAATGTTATACATGAGTTATCCAAAATCATAATAATATTTATAAATATATAATTTTAACACATAAATAAATATTTCATCATACAAAATGTTTTATAATATTTTAAGTTAAATGTATTTATTGATAAATTCATAATAACAACAAGTTTACTTCAAACTCCATTTTTTTACTATTCAAATAAAAAATAAGATATTTCATAAAAGTCTAAAAAATCCCTCATAAGATAATTTTAAAATTTTTAATTTTTTAAAAATTCTCTTTTCAAATAAATTTAATTTTAGAATTTATAAATAGATTATTTAAATGAAAATTCTGAATATTAAGAAAATAATATTTACCGAAAAAATATCTTTCACAACATCAAGGGTAATAAATCACATTTTTATAAATATTTATGAATTATTTAGATAATTTTATTCACTTGATGATTTATTTTTTTCAACATTTCTTAAAAATAAATATATCATGAATCTTATTAGTTCAGTGTTACAGGTGGAGAAAGCTATGAAAAATATTAGAATTTTTTTAAAAAAAAATATTCCAAAATCTTACGACTTTACATTATGGAAGTGCATTGCATGGTAATGTATAATTTGGATAAATATGGTTTCAGAGACATTAGGCTAGTCATAAATTGAAACATATGAACTTTTATGTTGAAACAATTCCTGATGGTGAGAAACACAAAATGTTTTAGTGACATATTGAAGAAAATGATTGTATATAAGAGTAAATTGATGTATGAATTACATGAAATTGATCATATAGTGAAATTATAATATTACAAAAAATAATGACGTGTGGGTATATCATTAGTTAATTCCTACATTCAAATGAAATATTTACATAAATATGATTTTATATGGGTGTTGGTTTAATGACTCTATTGAAATATATTGAAATGGAAATAATATATATTGCAGTTTAAATCATACCACTCAAAATAAATTTCATAACCTCCTCATAATTTTTTTGAGTACTATCATGTACACATGACCTATCATGGA
Organism: Viscum album; assembly: GCA_963277665.1. NCBI lineage: Eukaryota > Viridiplantae > Streptophyta > Magnoliopsida > Santalales > Viscaceae > Viscum > Viscum album. Next base: position 100,481,912 of record OY728133.1, read on the forward strand.
TCATATTTTACATGTTTAATAACATTCCTTTTTGGTATTTTGTTTCATTTATTGAAAATAAAATATACCAATGTCAATAATAATATTAAAATTTATTATTAAACAAAAAACTGTGAATGACTACTTAAGGAAATTATACATTACTCTTCAAGGTTTCTTAATAAATAACACTCAAAAAAAACTCTAGACTAGTGATTGATTTATTTTTTTAGTCAAAAGTGGGTGAACGTTACCCAATACTAACATCAAAAAATGGAAAAGAGATGAATAATTAGTTAAAAACAAATTAACCCTACAGGGATATAAAAAATTCATAATGGTATATATATATTCCAAACTAAAAAAAAATTATACTTAGAAAAATAATAACTATAAAATAATGGAATAAAATTTCCAATATCTAAATATACACACGTCACCCAATCCGAAGATGAACTACTTGATCATAATGGGACAAATCTAAAATATTAATAATAGAATGATCAGACAAGAATAGAAAACCAGAATGATATAGAATATTACCTGATGTAAATATAAAAAATATATCAATTGAATAAACTAAAAAAAAGATATACATCCCCATAAAAACATTTATGAATAAAATTGAGTAACAGCAACTATGATCAAAATAATATTATAAATGGAATCCATAATGATTTTTATACTAATATCATAAAATATGTGGTTATAGTAAAATATCCTAACAATAACATAACATGGCCATGGTTGTGTATCATCACATTATCTAATTAGAATAAATAGAGCAATAGAACGTGAAAAACATAAATTATTTATAAAGGTGAAAATTTAATTCATTAAAGGTATGAGTTATTTCCTATTAGGATATCATTACATCCTCATATTATATATTTTCTTTATATGGGTTCCTATGATGAAACGATTCATGGAATTCAATGAATCCAACATATACCAATAATTAATGGTTCTTATCTAAATAATATGAAAATTTAAAATAAATGTATAAATTATCTATCTACTCTTTTCATAGAATGAGGTCCCCAAAAATATAATAATAATTCACCCTTCCAATATTTCAAAAAACTCACCACTACTACATAAGAAACTAAAAATATTTAGAAAATTAATCATTATTGGAGATAAATTATTTAAATATGTCATTGAATGTTCATATTTAAGGATAAGATTAAACCTTTCTCCTTCAAACAAATAATATGTGGAAGTTCTATAAAGTCATCTCTAGGGGATGATTGATCATTTTAATACTCACCAATACTGGTACTCGAACCCAAAAAAGGGTACTTAATTTCTATTAAATTACCACATATAACGATTCATTTTAAATGCATGTAAACAATAAAATATACATTTAAATATACATCATATTTAATTTAAGTAAAAAATATTATTTTAAAAGATATGGAATACATTTATCAATGATAATACATTATAATAATTGAAATAGAAAATTCTAGTACTAAAAAATGTCTTTCCATAACAACACCTCAGTAGTTTACCCCTATAGTTAGTTCTCTAGTCACCACTCCAAATTTTTAATTATATTTGATAATAAACAAGTAAATATAATATTAAAATCCATTAAATATTTACTTTTTTGATAATCCCCTAATAAAGTATATTATATTCTCATGAATAACATTTTATTAAAACATAAACTAAAGACCAATTTATTTTCCCATGATCATTATGGGTCTAAAATTTTTAAACCCAAATTAATTAATTTTTTTAATTAAGAATAATAATTGATAAACTAACAAAATAAATTTAATAACATTATGGATATGTGGTTAATCAAAAAATGGAAATGTGACTAATGTGTTGTTTAAAAATAACTCACATATTGAAGGGAGACACACTTTCATTAACATACAGTCTTAATAATGTTTAATAAGACCATTAAGACTGCTATTATTTTTTATATAAAAATGTAACATGTTTATATTCTAAAAGGGTTATCTCTCATTTATAATTCCCTTTTATGGTTTGTATTGGTAGTATATGGAATACCCCTTTCATTAAAAACACTAAAATCATCATTTATTATTTCAATTTTTAATAAAAATACATAATATCTTTTAGAGAATATATTGAGGGAGTCATATATATAAGATATTAATTTCATGAAGTGACATAAATTTTAATTAACCACGATCTCATTAAATAAAAAATTTATTAATCTATATTAAATTTTTGAATATAATGGTGGAAATATATTATTTTTTATTTTCTTATTTTTATAGAGATATTTATCTTATTTTCTGTTTCAGATTTTTTAAATTGAGTGTTTAGAGATGGATAATTTTTTTTGAAGAAGATAAGGAGAGGTAATTTTGAATTTTTTAGAAGTAAAAAAGAATATTTTGTGGATAGAAGTGACCATTAAATGTAAAAAACAATTCCACCTAGAACCATATGATGTATATTATATATCATTAGCTGATGGTATAACAATGAGTGATAGGTGGTGTTCCAGAAAGTATAAATTTGACCACAAATTTTTTTAATCCAAAATTTTCCATTTTACTATTAGTTTATTTTTAACCCCTTTAGGGATCCATATGGAATACCTATCTCCAAATAAGTATATGCTTGTAAAGATCCCCCATTATCCTTTTATTTTTATCATTACTCTTCTTGATTCATAGATTCTTGAAATAGTTTGTTTTATTAAACCGATGAAAAATAATTATATTTCTTAAATCAACTCTATCCCTTACATATTTTTTATTTTATATCAATTTTTAGTTATTAATAATTTCAAATTCCCTAAATCATAGTAAAATATATATGATATTTAGTGATCATACATGTTAATATTAAAGGATGTTATAGAGGGATGAAAAAATGAATGTGATCTCTGTTTTGATAATGGTTAGTCACCCTGTGGGTTATTAGTTTGGGATTTAATTAATTTGAGTTAAAATTGGTTATTTATTTGGTTTTATAAATTTAGGATATATTATCGAGTTGTGTCTACTGTTTATTTAGATTTTATTACATGGGGTTTATCTAGAAAAATAATTTCTCATATATATATTTATATATATATATATATATATTAATTAATTATAGAGTTCTTTTTTGGTTATAAGATTAGAATGAAGTATACATTGGGTTATAAACTAAGGTGGTATGATCCCAAAATTATAATTAATAAGGCTGTTTTTGTGATATTACCTATTGTGAATATATAACACACTAATAGATATTAATCCTTTAATTTAGAAATACTATTGGAAGATTTTTATAAGTGAAATTATTTTTTATAATAATATTGTTTCAATTTTAATGTAACATTATAATTCTAGTTATTCTATGATTATTTTACATCTACATTATAATTTATTACATTTCATATAGATTGGTTTAATATCATTATTAAATTATTATTTTCATCATTTTTGGAATCTTGAGTAAAGTATTAAATTATTATTTTCTGTTTTCCAGAGTAGTTAATTAATTAATTTATGATTATAAAGCCACAAATATTGATTTTTTATAATTATTTTTATTTATATGTGAATGTAAATTTTCATGAAAAATGTTTTTTATAATCCTTTCATTCTAAAGTACAGTCACCCTAACGTTATATTTTTATTTTATGTGTAATTTAAACTTTTCAAATAGAACCTGAGTGCATTAAAAGTCAATGAAAATGAAATAACCTAGTATTATTAGGATGCATCAGTGTTGATATATTTGTTGGGTTTGATGGATAAAAGTGGAATGATTTAACTTATTGAAATTTAAATGATTTGTTTCAATTAAAAAATTTCTTAAAACGAATTTATTTATAATTTCAATACACATTATTTAATTTTTTAATTATAAGGGTAATAAATTATATTTGATAATTGGGATAACTAGTTATTCTACATGATGACTTAATATAAATCATATAAAAAATTATTATTTTCATGTGAGGTCATTTATTTAGGGTTTTTCCATTCTAATACTATTTTTTCTTAAAATCTTTAGTAGTAATTTATTTCCTTAAATACATTTTAAGGTTTTTCATGAATAATATTAGGTTAATGGATTTGGATAATTTGGATTAATATTATCATTTATTATTGGTTATTACTTGGGATATATTTTTTCTTATTATTTCTATTATATTTTTTTGATGTGTGGTATATTTATATGATTGAATTTAAGGCTGGTTTAAGGATTTAATATCTTAAAAATTCCTTCTGTGGGTGTTATGTTTTGTACTTCTACAAAAGAGGTAAAGATCATAACGATTTTATAAATGGTTTCTTATTTGTGGTTTTTTGTTTCTTTTTTAACTAATTATTGATGTAAGGGTAATTGATGAAGGGAAAATGATTTAGTGTATTAAAAATTGGGTGATAGGATTTAGTTTTAGAAAATATGATTCTTATTGGGGGATTATAATGATGGATTAATTTTGGAGGATATGGGTTAGTGAATAAAAATTATTTTTTAGTTTTCCTTCATTTGATTATTTGATTTTATTAGGGAGACATCTGGAGGATTAACATGCATGATTATGACAGAAATGAGTATCTTTTAAGAACTCATTCCAAAAATACATTTTTTTAAAATAAATGTTTTAAATCCCTCATATTTTCCTATTGTAAATAATATGTAGTTTTAAAATTGATATTATTTTGTTTCATGATATTAATATTATTCATTCCATATGTTTTCTTCATGTTGTAATTTAATCACATGGCGAAGATTTTATTTCACTTTATTGTTGTTTACAAGAATTACAAAGTAGCAGAACACAATGTGGTTGAAAATTTTGTTACTATTACTCGTAATGGATTAGATTTTTTCAATGTTAAAGGGGTAATTTTATGAGTATTATTTATTTCTATCTATTCCATCATGTAATGTATATATTTACATAAAAATATACCATTGTATTTTAAATATTCCCCGCTTATATAGTGGTAGTAGTATGAGGAATTGTTTCCCTTCTAAGAATGGAAGTTTGATATAGATATACAATGTTATTTTTACCTCAATTTATATCCAATATTTATGTACCTATTTATTCCAGTATTTTATGATTTTTCTTTGACAGAGGTGTGGATTCTCTAGTGGGATTTGAGTTATCCATTTTTGTTCAATGATATATAATTGATGATCAATGGGATCCTAATAGGTGTACTCAATTATTTAAATTATATTGATTACAAATGACATTAACAAATGTAAATAAATTTAATTCATTATTCAAATGTGTAAATTTTGATCCATTATTAGTATTAAATGGATCGTCATAATCACACTTAACATACACACCTTATTGGGAATAAAATATCATTTAAATATTTTTTATGTAAAAAAAAAGTACATGGGTAGCCATTTAAATTACATGTCATGTAGTAGAATGTTCATAACATAGTCTATGTTTCCAATAAGAGGATATGTTAGTGTGTCTAGAATCGGTATGGGAAATCTCTCAAATTTTATCACATCAGTTAATTTATTTTATTTTCAAGTAATTATTTTTGATGTATAATTATACATGGTATGTTGTGTCATACCTTTTAATTTCATATAGTTGGATATTTTATATGATTTTATTTGTTGGTAATATTCTTTTACTATTGTGTAATTTTTATATATTTTAAGTAATCCCAAAATATGGATGATAATTTTTTACTAAAGTAGATTATTAATATTTCCATGACGTCTAGAAAACTATTAATTCCTACACTTCTTATAAAAATATTAACTTATAAAAACTTTAAAACCCCAACTACTGAATATAGTATGTTTAAGTTCGATCTTGAACCTATAGGATGGTTTAAATATATTATAAGAAAGTTGAGTGAAAGTAACATGATTGAGAATAGAAATAATAGTATCAAATGAATGATAGTGAATAATATACGATTCAAAATTCAGGCTTCATGTGCTAGTGAAATAAAATATTAATTTATATATTCATATTTTTGTTGGAATGGGGAAATGGAAAGCCATTTTTCATCGAACATAAATTATCAATTATATCCAAAAGGTTAAAAAGGTAGGGGAACATGATATTATGATATTGTATTTAAAAAAAATTAAGGTGATAAAAGAAGCATTACAAGGAGGATTTTAAAATTCTAGTTTTCCAATCACCATGAAAATTAGTATCAACTAAACCAGAACAAAATTCATTTAAAATAAAGGACCATGATGAGATCACCTCCTTGATAGAATTCTTAAACAAAACATCAATTACCTGATTCACCTCTCTATGTACATGCGTATTATCATGACATAAGGAATCATCAATATTAAGGAAATCAATCCAGCACAACAAAATTCTCCAACAGACATTCCTGGAGTAACTTTTTAGATTATCCATAGCTACAGTTGATTATAATTCCAATCGTAATGTACAAAAACCAAAGTGGGTAATATATAAAATTTCCTTGATCATCATCTACAACTCTGCCATAATTGGGTGTCATTTAAAAATCAAATGAATAAATAATCCTTAAATGAGAACCCTATGAGTGGAAAAGATACCGCAACAACATGATGGTCTTGGTTCATCTGAATCCAGCCCATAGAAATTAAATTTTATGAATATAAATTAAGAATTTAAATTTTCTAACATAACCCCTTCCTTACATGGGTAAATACAAGAGAAACTTACCTCTATATTCAATTTAGGAGGTTTTTTGAAAATAATATAAGCATCCCAAAATAGTAGATGGATAAGAATTATAGAAGACATTAACTTCTAGTAATGGTATTGTCTCAATGTTATTCCTAACAGAAGTGGCTATCCTATTTATTTATTTTCACTGATCATCCCATATTTCAGTTTATTATTCAAAAATATATAATTAATTCCATTCCTATCATGAATGAATATAACTGATCAATTTATCATGAAATATGATGAAGATTCTAAAAAAATTCATGGTATTAAAACTAATGTTAACTGGTTTTCTAGAGTGAAAATAAATGTCACACTCTGAATTTTCTCAATGAAAATTATAATTACTTTACAAAAACCTCTCATAGTGTGATGCATCCTTTCATGGTGTGATCGATGTTCTATTTTAATTACATTTTAAGTCTGGCATGACCCATTAACAATGTTTCCATACATTTCATTATTTGAACCATTAATTAGTATTTTCCTTCAACTCTGTTCCTCTATATTTTGACATTTCAGTTATCATTAACATAAATTATTAAAAAAAATAGTTTTCACAAAACATTATTACGTTATTATCAAATTTATCAATAAATATTTCAATTAATGTATGTTTTAAATTTTATCATCAAATCCCTCATAGTTAGATTCATACTTGTAGTCAAAAATAAAATCTCAACATAATACAAAGGATTATCTCCCTATAGTTATTAAAATTCCAATGCCAAAAGAATAAATTATTTTCCATGGGGAAACAATTTTCAATCCCCGCACATGGGAACTTATACAACTCATAATTTTTATGGGAAAAAAATTAATGATTTATTTTAATCTTATATTATTTTAATAACACTACCTATCCTCACTTTCATTTTTATTAATCAATTCATTGTTAAATATTAATCCGAAAATAATATACACCACATTACATGTCCCTTAGAATATGGTTTAAACGCATCCACCATCTCTAGAGAATAATGTGGATACTCAAAAATGACCAAGATGACTTTTAAATTATGTTAAAATGACTGTGAGACAATGTCCTACTGTGTAATTATGTAAAAAAAAATATAAATCTCAAAATTACAATCTAACTCTAAATAACCTTTCATGATTATCAATACAATGTTCAATAAAGGAAAAATTCAATGAAATAATTCTTCCCAATATGAAAAACTAAAGGTAATTCTCATGATGTATAATACTAAAATAAAATATCCCCTATCTCATGTATATAACCCAATACTTATGGATCTCTTCACAACACTAAATACATTAGTTATAAAAAGATCACTGGTCTGGTAAAATGGATTTTTGACTAACTAGACCCAACCCATGGATTTTACATATTTTATTTTTTGTTTTAGAGATGGGAAATAAAATTTTATATAATGAAAACATGAACCTCCCACACCCCATGTAAACTAACCCTTATACATGTCTAATAAAAATAATCCCTTTCAACTATGTTCTTTCCGACTCACACATGAATCAATGATTACCCTATAAAAATACCTAAGTATGTTTGGAAGCAAAATATAGGATTCTAATGTTTTTCTTCCTAATAATGGAAATATATGGATTAATTGCAATAAAATAATCACCAATTTATTTTTTAGTTCAAGTATAACGAGTTAAATAAAAAATGAACAAATCAATTTAAAATTTAGTTTTTATCTTTGTAGATTTGATAAACAGATAAGATAATTCTAGAAGAAAACATTTCCAAAGTAGCACTAAATAATGTTATCCCATAAATAATGGGAAATATTTATTTAGAAGGTTTTTTGGAATTGAAACATGTGATAATGAATTAATAATTCAAGGAAATTCACAAAAAAACTAATCAAAAAAATTCCAAAATTCTAAACAAGCTATATATAGGACAACTTTCATATACATAAACCAAGTAATTCCTTGAAATCAAAATTGGTAATATACTTTTCCCTAATATTAACTCTTCCCATTCAATCCTCATTTTATCCTTTCAATCATATAAACAATGAAATTTGAAACCATGAACAATGATTTTCTAAAGTATTGTTTGTCTCCTTTATAAATGTTTTTGAATAAGATCTAATTACATGTTGTATATTTCTCTTAATAAAATATTTTGAACTAAATATTAATGAATAATTTTTATTTTAAAATATTAAAATAATATCAAATTTCATTCCATTTCATTTATTATGTTCTTAAATAGTTTTCAATGTGAAATTTCCTTTCATAACATGAATCTCCTACAAATAACCTCTTTAAATTATTGAATTCTACCATGTTCTGCCTTATAACATCAAGATGGACCCAAAAATAAGAACACAAATGAGTGATATAAATTCTATTTTCATTCCATCATAAAATATATTGGTCTATGTAGTCCTACAACTAATACTATGAAATTAAAATCCAAAAAACATGGGTTTCTTTTATAAGATTCTCTTTTTAGGTTTTTTTAGCTCAATATTGACTATTTTTTAGTTTATATTGTAAAAAGTTAACCTGATTGGATTAATAAATTGTTTATGATGTGTTTTCTTTATATAGGTTTTCCCGTTCTTACGATTTGTAATATAATTCACACATCCTATTGGTAGAACTTTTTCTAATTTAGTCATTCCAATTAATTAGTATTTTTTCATCTTAGAAAAACCTTAATCCTAATATTAAGCAATCTATGACTCCTAGATCATTTCAATCATTCCAGTACATGATGTTCCTCCATTGTCAATAATATTTCACCATAATCCTATATTATTTTTTACCTTTGTTACAACCTCTTCATGATCTCAATATTAGCTACCTCTAAGTTTTATTTAATAACTTCAATATATAGTATAATACATTTTATCTTTTTTTAGATCTTATTCTTTTACATCATAAATATTCATCACAGAGTTAATGTAGAAACTCAAATATTGAATACCAAATATCTGGAACAAATAAAAACTTGTTAAAACATTTAATGATTTTGTTTAAATAACAGACTTCCATGGATGGGTGGTGCCAGTAAATATTCCATGTGAAATACATAGAAATCAACAGGGAAGAAAAATCAATGCACATTCACCAATAATATCTTCAATCACATATCAGGGGAACTACATTATTGAGTAATTAAACATTAGTGAAGCTTTTTTTCTTTATATTTACCAATAAAACATCATTAGACATTGTTTATGACATGATTTTAACACTTACACATAGTTTATATATTTATTTCAAAAAACATTAGACCCAATATTTTTAGGAATTGAAAATAAAACTCATTTTTCTTTCTTCTTGAGAAAATATTTTGATACTACCAAATAACATTACCATTTGAGTAGGGTAGGGATAATATCTCCAAGATTAATCATATTTTTAACCAATTATTTGATGAATTATTTGAACAAAAACATTTTAGTGAGGGACTCTATCAGTGGGATGTTTATATACTATTTTTTAAAATATTCTAAAAATTACCTTTTTTGTATTTCCAATTTTCTCCACTTTATACTTTTTCAAAATCCAAATATTGTCTTCTATGATGGGGGTTTATTTTAATTTTTATTTTATACAATAATTCTCTTTTCCCTTCTATTTTCAAGATCTTATTCGATATTTTCATCTTGGCGTTTTTGCTATTTTTTACTTGATTTATGGTTGTCTGTAGTAGTTTTTCCACATATCCCTGTGATAGCCTACATGTATCATGTCCGGTGAACATATATAACATACAAAAACATTAATGAAATCATTTTTAAGTTGGTCTATAATCCTGATTACTTGGTATTTCTAGTTTCTTAATGAATTATTTTGAACCCTTGAATCATCTTTTAGCTTCTTAATAACCTTCCTTTTATCTTTTGAATAATACATCAATTATTTGAGTGAAATAATATTGGGGATGATGAATGTTTCCAAAGTTTCCTGCAGGATATTGAGTTGTCTTTTTAGTTTTTCCCTTTTTAGTGAATTTTATTACAATATACTATTTTGATACCCCTAAACTTATTGTTGTTTTGAGTACAACCCTAAAATTTATTTTGAGGATTATTTTCAATTTAATTAAGATATTCCATTTTCATACAAAGGGATTATTATTTCTATATCATATTATTTTTGGAATGACTATCCATTTGAGTTTTTATCCACCTATATTCATTGAGAAAGTGAACTCCTCAACTTTTTGTTATTGATATCCATTATACATTGTTAATTTCCATGTCATTTATTATATTGTATATTTTCTTTGATAATTTAATCATCAATAATCCTTTATCTATATCATCTACTATAGATATCATTGAATATGAAAAAACCTTATAAAATTATTTTATTAGTTAACCCATATTTATAAAATAATGGGGAAATTTTCTAGTCAAAACCGTTATTATTTTCTATGAACTAAAAAGTGATTAATTATAAAAATTGAACAAAAAAATATAAATATTACCACATATATGCATTTATTAAGATGTATAAAATAAATGGGTAAATATATTTCTTACCTATAGTGATGGTTTTTTAAAGTAGGGGTTCGATTCACATCCAGGATTTATCCTTTAATTAATATCAACATAGTGGGTGACATACCTCTATTCGGAGAATATGAATTTACAATGTTTGATGAAATTTAAAAAAATATTTAAATGCGACATGGGTTCCTTTTGAAGATTCCCAACGAATTTTATTGAGTTTGAGATAATTATTATAATGAAAATAATGATCCCAAATTTCTTGGATACTACTGGCGGAATGAGAATTCTAGTTGGAGTCCCATTTCATATGAACATCCATAATCTAAAAGTGTTTAGATACCCTAATCTCTTTATTGTAAAAGTTCAACCAGCTCCATTTGTTCAACACTAGACATAGTTATTACTAAATAATTCATTCTCTTACTCAGGCTGTGATTCAACTCATTAGCAAAATTGATATTTTATTTTTCTTTCCCCTGAGTTCATCGTTCATGTATTAGAATTTTAACATGAAATAACATATTTAATGAACCATTCAAAAAACAAGATATTAAAATTGAGTATAGTAAAACAAAAAAAATCACAAATTTTTAAGGTCATTATTACTGATGATAGACCTATAAATTTGATTACCATTATTGAGTTGTAAATTCCAATGGGGTTAATAAAACATATAAACTTAAAAAACCAAAAAAATCCTAAATTATCAATATATTTGTTTGAAGATGAAATCGCGAGACAATATAAGTTTAATTTAGGAAATCTGAGTGAAAGGAGTGTGATAGAGAATGAAAAACAAAATCTGAAATAAAGGTTAGAGAATTTTCCCATCATTATAATTCTATTTTCATATGATAGTGAAGTATAGTGATAAATTATTTTTCCATATTTTTTTCATAATTGGGACTTGGAAAATCAATGGTCTTGGAACATCCCTTTTATGTTAAAAAATCTTCCTTTAATTAAGTCAATTACTAGGTTTATTATTATATTTGGTGTCCTAAATATGTGATTTAACAAAATATCCCTAGACAATGTAATGACCACGCATTAATTCAATGTAATTAGTTGATAAGTTAATATAACTTCACATATTTAATTTCAATATTCATGAGATAAGAAAGAGTATATTTAATTTTTAGACTGTGTTAATTATATTTACCGGGTTATGTGTCTTTTTGAATCCCACATCAGATTCTTCCAACTTGTGATTAGGATATTCTATATATAAAAGAATATCTCCACCTTGTATTGTTGTTGGGAATGTTACAGAACTAAAACACTCATATTTATATGTTATTGAACACCCTAAAATAAAACAAAAAATATAAATATAACTTCACTAAAACAACCTCCCTTCCTTTCAGCAATCTACCTAAGAGAAACATACTCTCTCATTATAGTATTTAGGATAAATTAAAGTAAAAGAGGAAACCTAAAAGAATTTTAGTAGAAACTTCAAAACATAAGTTCTATAGATGTGAAGGTGAAGGAACAATTTTTCCATTCTCAAAAAAATAGTGTTCAACCTATGTATTTATTGTTATTGACTCATCCAAGGGACAAACATGAAGTTATAATTATTCCATTAAATTTTCCACAACCATTAAAATATATCACTAGAAGAATAAATATAAAACCCGATGATGACTCTAGAAATCACGTATTTGAAAAATAAGGTTGAACATGTACACATTTCAAAAATAAGTTTAATTAGGTGAATTATCATCTTTTACACCACAATTCCTTATTTCAAACATCTCATTTCATGATAGCACGTTTCATGTCATGAAGACAATTTCACTTGAATTTTAGCATAATTTTTAATATAATCATCAATGGAATAAACCTGTGTTTCATTAAATGAACCATGATTTGTTAGTTTTCATCACTTTTGTTTCACTACATTTCTTTATTTGAGTGCTCTCGACTGTATAATAATTAATAAAAGAATAGAAATAGAATAATAATTACCTTATTAAAAAAATTTATCAATCCAAATTATAAAAAATATATTCATGTAATATCACTATCACCTATGATGGAACCAAAAGTTCATAAACAAGTTCTCCAAGATTAAGTTTAAACCTTAATGATAGTCACTAACCTATAGCTATTAAGGAATGCTTTTATGGTTTCTAGAGGTCTCGATAAGGTTAATTAAAGTTCCAATTTGTCCTTTTTAGAGTGGTATGAATGTATTGAAAGTCCATTCATAAAACGTAAAATTGGGCATGTTTATACTTCGGGACATGATACGTAACCCATAATTATACATAATCAGTCCAATTAAAATATAATCTCATTTTATTAGGTATTTTTGAATTATTTTTCAGGAGACCTTATAAATTAGTGAGTTTTTGGGTTGAGTATTTCAAGTATAGAATGAGTAAAATTAATTTTGAGTTAAATGGATTATTTATGAGCCATGGTTTAGAATTTGATCATGATTCATATTAATATTTTCATATAAAACATTTGCATATAAAATATTATCCTTATTATATATAAATCACCCATGTTAACTAAAAATAACTAATAACATAGTATATATTTTACGGAATACCTTATTAGATGAAATTTAGTAATCAATGTTACTCGCATAGATGTTTTAATAGTATTGATATATGTTATGTATTTTATGCGTGTTTAGTGAGATTTTAAAAAATTTAATGAAAATGAAATTTATTTTTTTATCTAATGTAATAAATTTAGAACATTTTTTTAAAATGAACATGAATTTAATATATGATTACTTTATTAAAAGTACTATTTTAGTTTGATATGAGTAAAGAAAGGTTTTTACAAAGTAGAATTTATAGTGTTGTTGAGATATATTAAGTAAGATACTTTCATTGTTAAATTGAATTTTATTTATGAAATAAAAAATAAATTCAAGTGGAATTATTTTGATTATTTTATGTATTTATTATGTTAAGAAATCTAGTGACAGTTCATTAAATGAAAAACATATTTAATTAAAAGAGAAACAATCACTATAGGGATGAAGATACATCAATAAATTGTATTTTTTGAAAAAATATATGGTTTAGTGGGTTATAGGAACGTGGGTATTTAATGATGTTTAATGGTTTTCGTAGTTTTGAATTACGAAGTTTTTTATAAATTGTTTATTATAATTTTTTCATGCAAGTTATGGATTAGAGGAAATGAGAAGTAAAACTCTGTATAAGAGTGTTCAATTTAAATTTTATTGGATAAAAAGATTTTGGGTGGGGAGATTTTCTGAACCGTGATTACCATAAAAAATTTAATCCATTATAATCGAAAAAAATTTGGAATTTGGTGGTGAAAAAATAAGCAGTTATTTTTATTTTTATTTTTATTTTTATCGATAATGTGATCATTTTTATATGTTAATTATATTTATAGTTATTACATATAGAAATTGATATATGTATTAATGGATATACATAATTTGGTGTTTTGTGTAAGGAAGAAGATACACTTGTTATTATATGGTAATTTTTATTGTGCCATTAGGTAGCTAGTGTTCAAACCAATAGGTCAATATCCTATAGTCTTAAATAGGTTGTCTAATTATGAAACATCGAGTACCTAGTGAACACAAACATGTTTTTTATAGAAATTATTTTTTATAATATTTAGTATAGATATAGATTTTTAATGTGAATTCCCCAATTAATGTTATTGTCTTTGAAAAGGAAGGAGTGATATTGAGGTACAATTTTAAAAATATGGGTATTTGTATAAATCATTTTGTAGTATAGTTATAATTACATCATGATTTTTATATTCATCGTGGATCGTGGGCTTAGTATGGTTTAATGTTTGTGATTTATTGGTGGATTGTATTTTTGAAGGATATTATTTTATATCACTATTGTCCAATGTAAACTATAATGCTGTTTATATTTAATTAAATATGGTTTAGTCAAATATATTAAGTTAAAAAGTAAAATTACCAAATAAATTAAATGTGGGAGGGTAGATTTAATATTTTGGTTTCAGGATTTCGATTGACTAACCAAATACAAACTTGGTGTGATGGAAAACTGAACAGACTCTTCAGCATATATTTATTATAGTTTTAGTATACCCACTTGATTATATCATATTTTTCTCTCTTATTTGATAACCATGATATTTGAGGGGATAATTTCAACAATATCAATTTACATTTAAATAATCTGTAAATTATATTCTCATAGAGTTTAAGTCAACATATGTTAATTTTTTTTGGGATATCATAATGAATGTATTAGAGTTTGGATATTGAAGGTTCATTAATATATCACAGATTTTTTATGGTATTATTACATTTATTTTATGAATTTTGTTCAAAATTTTAGTAATTTCGTTAGTGTGGTGATTTGTAAATTTATATGGGTTTCTGAAATTACTAAAATTTAATAAAATAGAAATTATATAGGTTTAAGTGGGAAATTTAATTTACATGTGACAAGGGATGTAATGAAACCTTTTTGAACATGGTATAAAAAGGGAAGTTAAATGTGATGTCTTATAAATACAAGTGAAAATAATTCATGTTCTAATTATTATTATTATGATCATTTAAGTTGTGTAATTAGGTAATATGAGATTCTCATTATATTTTATTATGATATTATGATTCTTGATCACTATTGAGTTATGATTTAGTGTTATAATATTCACAACCAATTTAAAAAATTCTATGAATGAGAATACATGGGTGAGAGGGGGAAAATAGAATAAAATTAAAATTTTTGGGAATATATTTCAGAGGTTTTAATTTATAATGAGTAGAGTTTATTAAAAGTTTTAAAGGATTATAATGTATTTCTATGTGATTGTCAATCATGTATGGTATCTCATATGGGGAAATTTTTTGTGGGAAGATTTATTAATGTAATTACTAAAAATATTATGAGGATAATCAATGATTTTTAATTGTAGGTTGGTATAGAATAATGATGTCAGATGATGTTTTTTTAGTTTCAATTATGTCATTAATATTATTTTAGAATGTTTCTATGTAAGGTTTTTATGTTTTTATTATGATTACTTTCTTTTGTGGTGTTGCTTTATTTTAATATGATAATACTTATGATATGTTATTCTCTTATTGTGATAATTGATTCATTTTGATTTCATGTTATGGAAGTTGTTAAATTAAAATTACAAGTTTATGATGTTGTTATCAAAGGGGCGTTTTATTCCCTTGTGTTGATGAGTTATGGTAAGGTATATTGTATTCCCTGATGATGTGGTTATATGAGGGGATATTTTATTCCAACTATAGATACAATTTTTATTGTAACTATATCTCAATATAGTTTCTGTTATAGTATATATATAGTTTTCATTAAAAAGATAATTAGTTATTGTGGATGGAGCTAATATCACTATATGTGGGGTTAATGTGAGGTGATGTTGATGTTAGAGTTGTTCAAATGTTGGGACGTTTATGTTTTTGGGGAATTGGATGACATGTTGTAGTGATTACTTTACATCCTTATTACTGTTTATTTCAACAATTTTTTGAATAATAGTTCTCTATTTTTAATTCATGTTGCCTTTATTATTCTTATTAACATAGTATATGAGTGGTTTTAGGAGGAATTTTTTGGTCATACTTTTATACTCATCCAAATGTTGTATTCTATTATTAATTTCAAGGATCATAATGAGGGTGGTGTAAGGGGACTCAGTTCATGAACATAGTTATCAATCAAGAGTTTGGGGGAGTCGTTTATTGTTTTCACCATTCCATATATCTAATTATATTCAAGTTTAGATCATTTTTGAAATAAACATGAATATTTTATTCATTAATATGGATTTTTTTCTTGAGATTTATTATTTTTATAGAAAAAGTTCATGCCTACTAAATTTTATGTTTTCATGCATTTTGTGCTAGTGATCACCCAATGGACTAATAGATGAGGGATTTTAATGTGACTATTTAACATGTTACTAGTCTACGAGGTGATGTGGTGGGGTTGATTCCTGATATATTGTTATCAAAGGGAGTAATCTATGATACAATTTCATGCATGCATTAATGAGAATCAAATGGATTTCTAAGGACATATTGTTATATAACCCTAGTTTATAAAGTAGACTAAGTAATATACCGTAATGTGTAAAGATTCCTTGATTATTATAGTAATATTAAATTACTTATAAATCAGTAAAAATGTGATGATATATTTTAATATTTGAAGTTATGACAGTGTAGATTCATCCATAATATATATGCTAGTCATAATACTAGTGTGTGTTATTCAAAAATATGTTATATTTAAATTTATGGGCTTTATTATTAAATATGATTTACTAGTTTTTATATAATAAAAAAAATTAAAACTCTTTAAAGAATATATTTTTATTACAATGGTCACATATCATGTTATAGTTTTTTATTGGGAATGGTTATAATTTTTGATGATTTCAATTTTAATGATAAAATATTAAAAGAATTATATGATCACTATATTATCAACAAATTTTATTTTATTTTATGATTATGGGAAGCATGATACCATGTTAAAATATTTTTTACCTATGATTCTGTGACAGAAGTGTTTTTTAATTTATAACAAGATATATACTTTATGGGAGCATGTGAAAGCCAAAACATTTGTTAGAACATTATGTTTATGATTTTTATAATAAAAATAAATAATATAGGATAATGATGAATTTATATGTTGAAATATTTTTTAATGGAATGTATAAAATTTTAGTAATATGGTATTTTCTAAATAGTTAAATGCCTTAATTTCATGGACATTTTATTTTATTTTTGGATAATATTTTTTGGTGTCTTAATACAACATTATGTAATTTTCACTATGACTATATGAGAAAATTAATGGAAATGAAAGTATATTTATTTTTATTTTTACAATATTATTTGAGTTTATATTTTATTGAAATAATTTTTTCTTATTTTTTATTTATATATCATATATTTTTATTACATTAATAATATCTATATTGAGTTTAAATTTTGTTAGAAGATAATTATCTATGATTTATTCATATTTCTGTCCCTTTATATGATTATTATATTATCTTGTGGAACATATTTTTATAGGATTGTATGATTATTGTTCGATGGTAGGTTGGCTGGTGGTAAAACATCAAGAGTGAAGTTAAAAAGTGTGCTTAATAGGAATTAAAAAATGAATTTAGGATGTGAGACTGGATATTTTCCATGATTATTGTATTTTTTCTCTAATATTGTGATTGTGCTATGGGCACATAATTTTATTATTAATTGGATGTTTATTTTGGGTTTCTACATTAAATGAATTATTTTAGAATCTATTTTATTTTGGAATGTTCTATAAGTTATTGGTTTAGAAGTAATTAGGGATTAAAAAATGTTTTTGATGGTTGAGACAATTAGATATGATATTTTACTAAGTGTTGGACCCTAGGTGATGGTGTGTTTCACATACACTTCCATATTCTCAAGTTTTTTCATATGGTTAGAGATTGTGGGTTTCAATGTTAGAAATTATGGAATTTGATATGGTAGTAGTTTGAGGAGAATGTATTGAAAGATTTTAATACATAATTCATTAATAATATTGTTTTTAATGATATATTTGAAAAATAGAGGGTGATTCAATTCTACATTTAAAAATGATCATTCATGGGATGCTGAATTGAGTAGAGGTGAGATTACACATTCATAGTCATGTTCTTAAGAGGTAAGTGATCACTAACTACAATTAGAGGTATGTGGCTCAAAAATCATATATTTTATTATTAATATGTATTTAATATTCCTTTATAGTAGGTAATGATTGTTTAGGTATATATTTTATAATGATTTTGTGGTTTTTTAAGGAAAGATAGATAAGAAATTGATTATTTTGTAAATGGTTGATTAATTTATTCAATTACTCTATAGTTATGGACGCAATTTTGGTAATATTGGATTGAAATGGGAATTAATTCATGGTTATTAACATGGTTTACTTTATTATATAAAAATTTAATTATTATTATACATTAAAGTGAATGTGGGTATAATTCTATTGATATAAAATTAATGAATGATTTAAATATTTTTTGGTTTATACATTTCAAAAAACATTATGTGTAGTGGTTAAGTATGTGATCCATGAATTATCTGAATTCAATTGAGGTAAATCATCTTGTGAAATATAGTATATTTTTTACAAATTATTTTATAGAATGGTTTCATGATATTAAGAATGTAGTGTACTTGATCTGGTTGATTTTATAGATTTTTTGTTAGTTTATCTTGAAGAATTTTGTAGTTCAATGATTCTATTGAATAAACATTTATATTGTGTTTTAATAAGAGTTGGAATTATTGATTTGTGAAATCTAATTGTTACATTGTTGTGTGACTCAATAATGTTGTTCAATATTATATATAAATTTATTTATCATTTGTGTACGTTTTGAGACTATTAAGAAATATTATTAAAATAAATAGATAATAATGCTTACATTCCATATGGCTAGTTGATATAAAATAATTGAAATTGGAATTCATTGTTCAATAGAGAATGATATAATTAAATAATATTTTTTTGAAATATTATTTCATAATGGGAAGCTATAATTATTTACCGTGATTATTTAATAAGGTTATTAAAGTAGTATTCTGATTATATAATTCTTTGTATATATAATACGGAATAAATGAATGAAGGATATGTGTCATCACATCTCTCTCTCACCCAATCATTTCATAGTTGTGATTCTGATGGGCGAGGTTACGTTGGGGCCTTCCATCTCCTCTACCTCATTTTTCCATGCTTCCTTTATCCCTTCCCCACTTCTCTGTATCTATTTTAGGTGGGATATTTTTCCTCAGTTTTTTGTGCTACACTTATGGGGTTTTTTTTCAAGGATGATTCTATGGCACTATCACATTTTTTTTCTCTGGGAGCCCCTGGCCTTTCAAACTAGCTCTGGCATCGAGTCCCTTCCCTCCTATCTAGGATGGATCTAGAGATGTTGTTCAAAGGTGGTTTTGGGATTTGTCGTGTGTTGGTCGATGGTTTCTCTATGTGCTCTCTGGATGGTTCATCTTGTTTGGCTTCTCAATTCAGTTTCGTCATCACCCAAAACCATGGACAGTTCAAATACCTACTCTGGTTTCAGGCTCCTCTACTGCATTCTGAGTTGGACGTGTGTTCATTATGTTCTCATTGTGATAAGTTCGTTGACGAAGCTTTGTTTTGTTTTCCTACGAAATCTCATGTTCTGATTGCGGTGAAGTTTGTTTCTGGTGTGTTTTGGTTACTCCGGTCATCGACGCTGGTGGTTTGGGCAGTGTTTGTTGACAAAGACAGTGGGTGATGATGGTGGATAAAAGCAAAGTGACTTTAGTTGATGGGGTGACACTTTGATCGAGGCCTCCTTGGGTTAAGTTTTGGTTTCAAATTTCATTTTTCATTTAATTATCATGTTACTTTGGATTTTGTGGTGATGTATGTGATTCCCTCTTATCATTAAAGCGATTTTCGTGAATATTAAAAAAATTAGTTTTAGTAATAAATGAAATAGTGAATTAAGAATGAAATGTATAATGTGTTGATTTTATATAATTAATGTAATTAAAATATATTAAAATATTGATTATTTTATATGATGGATGGTAATAAAACAGTGGCTAGAGGGATATACTAATAATATAATTAGTTTGAAAATATAATTTCAATGAACTTTTATTGTTTAATGTTGTAATTAAATAATTTATGTTCAATGATTGGTTTTTTATATCAATAATAAGACCATGTTTTGGTATCAACTTATCCAGAGTGAGGTTTGTGTTGGGAAATTATTACATTTATGGTATTTTAGAGTGTATACATAGGTGATTATTTTAGAATCAATATTTCATCACGAATGATATTTTATTTGGTGGGTATAAATACATCCATTTTATGATGTATGTTTCATTGAATTGTGAGTGATTTTATACTATAGGATTTTGTATGTTTCGGTGGGATAAGGTCTTGGTTGGGATAAATTGAATGTGTTTTCAGAGCATTGAGTTATTTTAACTTTAGTAAAATGAAATCATTTCCTACCAATATTTTTAATGGAATAATATTTTTTAGGATAAGAACAATGTGAAAACCAAGAATTATTATCTTTGAAATTTTATAAAGTGTAATATTTGAATTAGGAATATGAATAGTATTTTTATGGTTATCTCACATAGTGGATGAAAAAGTGACATTTTGATCGGTATCATATATATGAGTTATATTTTAAAATAATTCTCCTCAATTCATTATGTTCTTTTCATTGTAAAGGATGAAAATAATTTTAGAGATATCTAATTGAAGAGGCATGATTATTAATGTTAGTTCCATTGAAATTTTTTGAGTTATTGGAGAAGGAAGGAGAGAACATTGATGTAAATTTTGGGAGAAATACTAATGATGTGGTCACTATGGTAAATCACATTGTGATTTTGTCTTGAATACAATATGGATAGTTTCATTGACCAGGGTTTCGAAACTCTATATTGTGCATGTGAAATTATTCTAGAAGAATATAGGCTATATGTTTATTGAGATAGGTATGTCATTGTTTATAAATGATGGAATGGTCTGGGTGAGTTTATTTTTTTGGATACTAGGGTTATGGAAATGTTTTTATTGAAATTGGTATCTTCCACATTGTGGAGGAAAACTCTCTTGGTGGGTTCGTTGTGGGGAAAAATGACGTGTTTATTTAATTATAATCCATTGAGTTAATGTAGGTCATATAATACTAATTGAGATGATGGTTTTGGAATTCATGGATGTATTATTATTTTAAAGTAAGTGAGTTGATTTCCACTATGGATGTTTTTTATCGCAACTAAACAAGTTAAACTATGACATGGATTTGTAAAATTTAATTTTGGTTTTGTCAAATACATTATGTTAAAAAGGGAAATGAAAAAATTAATTAATAGGGGTGGTCATCCTATAAATAATGTGGGTTTTTATTGGGTTTGACTAAACAAAAAACATTATACTGTGAGGAAAAACATTGTTGTTGGGACATCATTGATTATTTATAAATTGGGATAACCCACTCAATTTTTTAATATTTTTATATTTCCTAGATGATCTACATAATCGAGAGGACCATTTTGGTGATATTTATTTCTCATGTATTGGTGTTTGAATTCCATTATCCAATGAGATTAAATCAATATTTTTAATGTTCTGTAGAAATATATTCAAGTTATCAGGGGAGTTTGGATATTCATAAGTCATTTATTGACAATGGATTGATGTAAGGGATCATATCTTACCTTTTATGTATTATAATTATATTTCTAAAATTTTATTGATATGTTGATTTTTAAATTCCTATAATCCACATGGGATTAATGATAGATATACCTAATTGATATATATTTAGTGAATATTTTTAATTTAATTTCTGCATAATAATGGATTTTATAGAATGTTATTGAACATAGTAAAAAAGGGAATTTAAATTGATTGATATATAATCGTAATAAGATGATGAAAAAATGGATATAATTATAGGGATGATATGTCAGTTGTTTCATTATTCTTGATATGATTGATTATTAGGTGGATTCGTTTAATGTGAAATTCCCATGACATTATTATATTATTTCACAAGCATTGATCACCATTTAATTAAGATATAATGTTTTATTATTCCAAGATAAAATTAAAATAATATATTAATAAAAATATTTGAATGATATTGTGATAAAATAATGGAATATGAATTTATAAGAGGTGTTTTTATTTTTAATATGAAATATATGGTTTCCATACATCATTTTAAAACATTATTAGCTATAATATTGTGATTATAAAATCTTTCAGTTTAAAATAATATTCAGATGATGTACTAAGAACTATATTGAGTGATTTCTTTCAAAATATTATAAGGAGGAGTAATTATGGTGATTAACTGTGGAAAATGTAAAATATTATCTATTTAGAGGAAGCTGTCATGGTTTCTATGTTGTGATTTATTTATTATGGATAGTTGTTATATATGGTAACTACAATATGGTTTTGACATAATTTTTTGTAGTATTTATGGCTTTTATATTATGTGTCTATGATTGCATGTGAGATGTGGTATTCCCTTATTTTAATAATTATATGATACTGATGTCCAGTTAAGTAAATATTTCATATGTTATGTAAGGTTCAGGATATGGTTATGAGAGATATGTGTTATTACCTTGTATTGATTAGTTCTTCAAGGTGTATTTTTTATATTCTAATGATGTGGTGTTGGGAATGGATGTTGTATTTCTAATATAAATAGTGTTTTGTTTTTCATAATTGTACTACAACATAGTTAATATTATAGTATTTGTAAGCTACTCATTATAATAACAAGTAGTCATTGTGTTTGAGGATACCATCAATAGGGGTGGTGTTAATGTGAAGTGATAGTAATATATTGGTTATTACAATACTTTTAAGGTAAT
Source organism: Viscum album (assembly GCA_963277665.1). Taxonomy (NCBI): domain Eukaryota; kingdom Viridiplantae; phylum Streptophyta; class Magnoliopsida; order Santalales; family Viscaceae; genus Viscum; species Viscum album. The sequence continues at coordinate 100,505,457 of OY728133.1, forward strand.
AAAGAGATGAAAGTTGATACAACATAATTGGGATTTACTGATGTCATTTTTATTCTTGATTCGTATGAAAAAATGGAATATAATTATGTGTGTTTCACTCATTAAGACTTTATTATTCTTAGTCACTTGATTTATATTAATATGGAGGATGAAAGGAATAACTATACCATTGTACTTAGGTTAACTTTTTTACAAATTTTAGAGGTATTAGATCATGTTCAAGGAAGTCTTAAATGGACTAGTTCTTACACATAATTATCTAGATTAAAGTCAAAGGAGTCAATTTTTATTTTTTTTCATTGCAATAGTCAAATGATATTCTCATTAAACTATTTATTTAAATAATATTCCATATTTTATTCAATAAAATGTGTATGGTGGTTTGGATGTTGTATGATTAATTCCTCCCATATAATGTGCTTTTAAAATAATGGACCTAGTCTCAACATAGTAGCCTATTAAATTTAGATTTTTGGGGTCACTATGGATATCTTTTCTTGCATATATTGTGTCTTAGTGAACTCATGCCATGATATTTTTTAATTATTTTATTTACTCTATTTTTTGAGTTCCTTGGGTTTTTCTTTACTCTAGGATATTTATTTAATGGATGGATCCCTCCCCTCATTTTTTTACTCCCTCAATTTACCACTATAGATGATTATCATGAATGGGGGGATTGGAATTAGAATTATAATGTTCAATAGAGGTAACACACCCAAAATTTACCTATTTATATATTTAATACATAATTTTTAAACCCTTTGTATGATAAGAATATAAATATTCTATAATATTTACCTTGTTCAACAAACTTAGAGATAATAGGATGAATATTGATGAGATCATATCCTAGACACCACAACATTTGTTTCTCATTCTATTGAACCTTACGTTTTAATATATATCTTATGGGAGAAACATAGTGGTTGGAACATCGATTCTTTTAGGTCATATGATATATTTTTTAAATTCAAAATGAATTATACATTTCCCTTATAATTAATGTATTGATTTTTTACGTGTCATGTGATATGAATTTTCAGTGAATAGAATCATAATTTTTTCCTTGGATTCCCCTCTTGAGATTTCAACCCAAAGCATTCTACAATTTCATCCTTGTGTAGTTTATGGTCATTCAAGGTGGTCCATTATAGATGAAATCTGAGGTTAAAAAACTTTTACTAATGGGGTGATAGAGTCTACATAGAGAAATGGATAAAGGTTACAAAATGGGAATGAAGAAACCAATGTTTTTAATATAGGAAACCACAAGATATGGTGATATAGTTTATGGTGATAGATTTTATAACATTGTATTATGTAGTTTACAGTAGGTCAAGTTTGACCCAAAAGGACAAGACAATCCATTTAGCAAGGTGTGAGGAAAAATTGATGTGAATGTTGATCCCAATTCCAATATTAACCACCACTAGTGTATGAAAACATAATGTTTGGTAATTTCTAGATCAATGTGTTATGAGGTTTTGAATTAAAATTTATGGTTTATTTCTTGTTTTAAGAATCATATTTTAGACTCTTAATTTAAAAATGGTTACAATGAAAGAGTAAAAAACATCGAGGTTGTTGATTTCATTTGGATAATATGTTTATGGATTGTGTAATTCATAACTTAAGAGATTTTAATTGGGGTATACTGATATTGAATAGGTACATAAGGGATGATCACTGACCATATTCATTTGAATGGTTCCAATATGATAATATCATAGAATATAGACATAATGTGTCCTTCCCCTTTAGAAGAAATATACATATGGTTTGTAGGTATGAATATGGTTTAACTGATAACCTTATCAAACATATGTTCACCTGGACAAGAATTATCTAAGAATCGACATCCAATAACATTTGTTAAGGATTTATTTTCTTGAGGTATAAAGTAGTATTATGAAAATAAAGATAACCAATAAGGGTTTCGGAAGTCTAAAATTATATCACTATCTATAAATCACATATTTGTGATGAAGATATATTTCTTGATTTTTTTTATAATATTTTAATAGATCAGTGGGCTACTGAGCATAGATCATATTCTTATTGAACTATGTGGTCGACCTTAGAATATTTTTTCATTAATTATCGTGTACACTGAATTTATGCAAATATATAAAAAACAATGACTTAGTATTTGGAAAAATTACCTCTTCTCAAGTCAACCTTTATGGGTTTTCTAACTAACATTTTTTTGTCTTTTATTTTATTGTTTATGTTTCTATAATTTGGATTGTTGAGGGATATATTTTACTATCATATATATTGGAAAAAATTATGATGGTTAAGGTAAAAATTATTTGGCCAAATTCTTGACTCTCAAGCTCACAAGGGTAGGATGAAATCTACTATGAATAAAAATCACAGTGCTATGATTGAAAATACCATAGGTGTATACACAAAGTATATCATTTCATTGAATTGATTTTATAGTAATGATATGATTGGGAAACATAGAAGGGTTAGAAGTATTAGAGTGTCTCAAATACATTGATTTTGAAATGGATAAGAATTAAATTGGGATGTGAGGTATCTAAATCATAATAATGAGGTGGAATATTAATTCAAAGGAATACCACCAACCAATATTTGAATAATATATTCTTTATGGATAATTTTGGTGGTGTACTTTCATTAGAGCACCTTTTTCTTAGGATGAACTATTCCTAGGATTTTTATGTTATATTAAGGTATGTATGAAATTACTTATTGAGGAAATGAACACATAGTCAAATAAATTTTCCTCTTATAGTTGAATATATTTTTTCTTGATATCCATGAATGGTTTATAGAAACTCAAATTATTTGAGAATGATGTATTTTTGATAGAAAATAAAAATTTAAAAGGGGTGGACCATTTTAATCCATTATCAGGCTAGGATGTGATGATCCATTCATAAGGATTAGGAAGTTGAATTATTATTTTCGGATATATTTGAAATATATAGCTTGGATGTCTCTATAAAAAAAATGTTATAAATGAGGCCACATATACTTTCATATAATGGGTAACGCCTACACTAATCTAGATACATTCCATTGGTGGTATACATTCATATCTCAATATGGGATTGAAAATAAAATAATTTCTTTGATTACATCTATAAAAATATTTTGGTGCATAGATGAATATAAATATTGTATCTCAAGAACATAGATTTTTAGGAATCGGAGGAGGATTTCATACCTAAGTAGGGTCCCATATGTCACACAAATTTAAATGGTTCAAGATATCATGTTGGATAAATGAGTAAAATGGAATAGATTATGATATATTGTTTAGTTTCTTATATGATGGACTATATGTAACACCTCAAGTTCTTAAGTAATATTTTCTTTTAAAAACCTAATGTGTCTAATAAATATTTTCATATACAACACCGACCTAAACAAACCCCAAAAAATAATATAATTTTCAAGATATATCCATTATAATGGTGGGTTAAAATAGATGCAACCTTATTCTAAATAATATATAGATATAAACATATAAGTCACTATCAATACTAAGGCATTAATGAAAATTCAGTCAGTGTAGCCAAATATATAATTAGACTGATTTATTCTTTAAAATGTAACATTTTAAAAATTGGATTTTCATGCATTTTAAGAATCTAAATACAACATGGATTAAATATGTTTTTGATATAAATAACATATTAAAAATAGTTTTTTTATAATTGGAAGGAAATGAGAATTATAATTATTAATATTTTTTAAAGAGGTTATTTTCTTATGAAAATAATTATTATTATAATTTTATGTTTTTTAAAAAGTTAAATTATCAAGTTCTAGGTTTTTGATTTTAAAAAATTATCTTCATATTCAGATTCATCATTTTAATATCATCTTAAGATGAATTTTTAGGTTTTTTTAGAAATAGTTTATTTTTAGCTGAATAGTGAAAATACAATTTTTACTAAAGCTATATGTTTTATGAATTATCACTATATAAAGTTAAGGAACATGAAATGGTAAAACTATTATTTTCAAAGATTTGTTTTCTTATTATTGTTTTCTTTTTACTTAATATATTAAATTGATCCAATTTAGATAATGAATAAAATATTACATATAAACACATATATAATGATATTAACACACATTTAATAGTTTTTTAAAATTATAAATAAATTCTTAACAAATAATGGTTAAACCATAATTCTTCTACAATGTAATTATCTTCGATATATAAAATGTTTTAATTTAAAAGCTAACTATAAAATAGTATGAAATTGAAATAGACTAAATATACATTTAAATTTTTTCCTTAATTGTTTTTAATATGGTTAGTTTATATGTTCAAAAAATGATATTTATCTATAAACTAGTCCCCCTATTAAAAACAAAAAGATAAAAGTAAAAATATAATATAAAAATGACATCCAACATCTTGAATAAATGTTTTTACATAACGTTTTAGGTCTGATAGACCTAATATCTTCACAATAACCATTATGTATCAATTTGGGAACCATTTAACATTTAATAGTATCATTCCATTACGGAAAATATTGGCTGTTTAAAAATTTGCAATTTTCTTCACATAAAAAGGGACAATTCTACCCATTCATGCCACACATATTAATTCAAATTTATTTATAAAAATATAAAATTTTTATACTCCTAGATATATTTCTATATTTCATTACCCTATGGCCTCAATTTGTTATCCCAATCCCTTTATGTGAAATGAAACATTCAAGTGAATGTTTAATTTAACAAAGTGAGTATTAAATAATACTTGTCTTTTTTATTCATAATATTTATCTCCCAAAACTACACTTACCATAGTATTTTGATTAGCTCATTATCATTAGTGTTATAAGGTGTTATTTTATTCATTATGATCATTCATTAAATAGATTTTCTTGAGAAAGTGGTCTACCATAGATTAAGGGGGATGAAAATAATGGAGCCACAGGGCACCCCTCTAAATAATGAGATTCCAATAATTTGGTAATGATCATATATGGAAGAATAAAATAATAAGATACCTAGAATCCCAAATTTCCTCCATGTATTCCATAGTGAAGATATTGTCCCACCAAGTGGGTTTGATATCTATACTGTGAGTGATATACATCCTACACAACCTGATAAAATAAGAATTCTTTAATAGAGGAATGGCCTTACCATGCAGGAACTCAACCGAAACATGTTTCTAAATCCACATAGATAATGATGAAAATGAAAAGTAATCAAATCATGATTCCACTGTACATCATCCCTATTTCACTCCAATAATGTATAACTGTTCATAAAAAGAACTACAACAAAAAATAACAGATCCTATGCTCACACACTAGAAAACCTCCCTCATTTCTCAATGTAGGAAAGAACCATCCACATTAAGTTTTAGTCCAACCACTCGAGGGAAATATGGCTAACATATCCCCTTTCGATTCCTTTCCTACCCAAAAGATATATCCTCTCTTGGGATAAATCTACAAATTGATGTTCTTTCTCCACACCCTATAAGACGCCTACAATATTCCCCATTAGGGCCATCACGCATATCCAAACCAGAGCAGGGGAGTGTTTGTTTCTTCATAAACCTTTTTTATAGCATCCCATATAACCCAGAAAACCATAGAAAACACCATCCCTTGGATAGATGAATTCACATCCCTTGTTCCCGCCTTCAAGAACTAGCTCTCCAGAAATTCAATCCATGTGTCATTGTGACACTCGATTCCCATGCATCAATTTAGGAAGTCCCAAATACTACACACCTATTCCCCATAAAACATGAGTTCCATAATATTTATTTTATTGTAATGTGGAAGCATCTGTAGAGAGAATTCAGGTTTATTCTCCTCTTCTTGACATCATCATTTTTCGGCAAGGCTGAATTCATGAGTCTCCAACCTAAGAAATTCAGTTTAATAGGAACTTTTTTCACTATTACTTTAATTACCAGGTGTCATTTCCACTATTAACATTAATCAGGTCATGTTAATCACCCCGGAAAAATCGCCTGATGTGGATCATGAAAACACACACATATTTGGATCCGTCGTCAACAGTATATTCTAAAAAAGAGATCATTATTGTTCATCAAGAGGAATTTTAATCTTCCTTAGATGGTGTTATAGTTCTCTAAACGAGATCATCAGAACTGGGAACTCTAAGAAAAATAGTGGAAATTATCCATCCAGTTATTGATATCACCTATACCCATCACACATCAAAATTTATCCTCCTATATTTCTATATGATCAAATATCCTTTGGAAAGGTTCGACATTCTCCCCTATTTATTTTTCCATGTTTTCAAGTCCACACCATACCGAGGTCTCATAAATATTTCCCATAGAGATTTCATGTCAATTATCTCCCACACCTTTCTAGCTTGGATGACATGTGTGGTATTTGCAACATAATGATGGATGAATCCCCCTACATCAATAGGATTTTCCATTCTCCTCCATGTAGCCCAATGTACCATATTAGAGTGTAGTATCCCAAATAATACTTTTCATTATTTTCCCTTAGTGATTGATTTTCCATTTATTTTCATTAATAACTGACAACACATTAATAAGAATAGAGGATAAAAATCTCTTCACCAAAGCTATTAATGCACCAAACGAGACAAAAATATTTTTACAATTGAAAATACATCAGACAATATGACTTAAAATTTATAAAAAATAACACACTTAATTATACAATTGGAGAAGGGAACAACAAGGTACTGAAACAGAAGTTGGAATGATTGCATTCCTATCTTATTTTTATTAATTTTTTTCACATCATAGAGAATCTCTTGGATGTGTAGACATCACTCATATCCAAATTAATACTTTCCCACTGAGACCACTATAAATCTATATAATTCAATTCAATACATCAATTGAATGTTTCCTACAATTAATGAAGTTTAATAGGTCCTCATAAAAATCAGATGTGATATCATGGTGTCCGTCATTTTTTATACGACATGATATATACCTACTTCACTCCTCTGTTGTTATTGCGGGTGACCTACTCCTATGAAATAGTAAATAAAAACAGTGAAATGTTATCACTTTTCCTAATACCATAAACTATATTAAAAAAACTAAATCCTTTTCCAATAAAGGATAAATAGATCAATGGTGTTGAGTGGCATTTGAATAGAAGGTCACAATACCAATCACTAAACGCAAGGTTCCTTATTACCATGATAATGATGATGAAATTTATTAGATCATAATATTTCTCCATAAAAAGTTTAATTATTATAATAGAGCAATAAAAATTTATATTCTACTCCATCACCATATCCGCTGAAATTCCCACCATCCCATGTATGATCCTACCATGAATAATACCCTACTGCTCATCAGAAAAAATTCTCATCACCACTCGAGACCACACACCAATATCGATAAATCCCCCCTTTGAAAAAATATCATATCACATCTTTGATGTGATCCTTGATAATGTCCTTGGTTTCCCTGAAGAAATAGTATGGAAATCATTCTGTTCTAGGCATGCTATCTAGCTCTAATCTTTATATTTCCTAATAAATATCCTCATAATCATGAAAAAAAACCAACTATTTATTATCTCTATCCACCCCCATCCTAGGCATACATTGCATGAAATATTCCCAACTGATGATCTTCTCAACTTTACGGCCCAACTTAATTTCAATCTCAGCCAAAAGTAACTCAAAATTAACTAAATCTAACCTCTCTTCCACATCAATGTAATTAGTATAAGACCCATCCGGAAGATTCTAATTGAATTTCATTCCATCCTTCTATTCTTTTATTCAATCCTAGAAGAAGGGTTTGTTATGGTCCCCTACTCATAGCTATGTCACCCTAGACCTCTCCCTGAATATCATTTCTAACTCAAGAATCCATTCCACCATCTTATTTTTCTTCTCTTTAAATATAATAAAATTATAATCATTCCAATTTGATATAATTATATTTTCATTAATTTCTATATCTCTTTATAAATCCTCTAAGTGAGCATTGTTTAATGGCCATATTGAAACCCAAACATTTTTCTCCCTCATCAGATGATTGAGATGAATAGACAACCCAGAGAAAACATCTACAGACACCAGCCAATTCTAAAAGTTTTAGACCACTTTATGGAAACCCTCCATAATAATCTTTCTACTATAAAATTTATAGATTTTCGGACTCGTGTTTTTTTATTTAATAATACCAAAAAAGGAGAATAGCCGAACAACAATTTCAGTTGATGATAAACTGATTATTATTTGAGGGAATTCAATCCATGAAGGTTGAAAATTCATCTATCTAGTCTACATCAGATCTAACTAATCCCTTTTCGGTTGTTACGCCAGGTTTATGTGACACCTATAAATCCAAGATCCATCAATTTTTTTGACACCATAAACTACCTAAAATCCTCAATATCCATGATATAATGGACCACTTCTCCTCTTTTCTCTGATATTCCCAAAATAATGCTCAAATACCTTCCCACACACTCTGAAAGGCCTCCAGAGTTGATGTATATAATATCCTTCCACATCATACCACACTCCACCACATCACATTTACCATAAAAAATGTTAAAAGACCATCCAATCACCCATAATTAATAACAGTGGTAAACTTTTTCTCGGATGAATTGCACACATTCTACCATAATCAGGTATATATGAATAATTATTTTTATAATTTATATAATAAACATAAATTTGATAATTCTGGAAGTTGGATGCATGCATCCAACGAATTAAATACTAGGTAACGGTTTCGTGTCTCAAATTTCATCATCAGAGTCATATTTCATTTTTATGAACCATTTATTCTATGAAGTCGTGTCTCTATTGAAACATTAATTGTTTTTCATTATTTTATCCTTACTCAAGATATTTATTGATTCATTAGAAATTATATCCTTCAAGGGGTAATTTATTTTAAATATTTTAACATCTTAAGGTTTTTCTTCGTCTCAATTTATGTTTTTTGATAAATGTTAAATATTATGTTACATGTTTCCTTAGTAAGTTTCCACATTAGATTAATATCACATGAATTTTATATATTTTATTATTTTATAATTAATGTGATATTCTACATAATATATGATTTTTCATAAAATGGGTTTTTACTCAAGTGTTTACCCATTCATAATACTTTTTCAAAACTCTATTTTAATTAAGTATTTTTTGATAAATCACATTAACTTATGTTATATAAGTTGGGTTAATTTATCCCTTTGATAATATTATTTTTAATTCAATAAATTTTTACATTTTTTCCGTTATAAAATCCTTTTAAATTATATCATGCTCTTGGAAAAAGTTTCTTATTAGGGATACTGATAACTGAAACATCATTTCTTTGAGTTATAGGCTCTCATCATGAACTTTTCATTTCCATGAATGTGTTATGCTAATCTAATAATTTATTACATTATACATTTTATTCCTCTTTCGGGTTAATAAACTTTTACTACACATAATTTACCTTGATGAGTCTATCCTCAATAAGTTGTATCAATGTTTAGATTAATTCAAATAATCTCTAATGATGGTATCCTATAATTATCAATATTTTTAATTATTATTTATGTAATAATTTATAATTATAAAACTAATTATGTGATACATCTTGTGAAATATTTATTTACATTTTAATTTGTTTAAAAGGATATATTTTAATATTTTATTATGGTGTTATTTGTAAGGAATTTACTTTCCATATATCCAAATTTTTTCCTTTGATTATCAAATGTTCATTATTTCAAACCACATATAATTTCATATTTCTTTTTCTATTTTCAAGGATCCATTATTAGAGATTATTTTTAAAAGTAATTTTTTTGTCAAAATATCCACTTCACCATTTTGAAAACTACATTCAAAAGTGATTTGTAACTTCATATTTATAATAATTCTAAAAATGTGTTCTAAAGACACTATTACCTATTCACATCCATTTTACTTTTCCATATTAATGTTTCTTTCCACAATGGTACTTATGATTAGTGACATAAACTCTATTTTATCTTATTGAATTTATATTTTCCAGGGGATTTAACTCATGGGATAAAAAACTAAAATCCATTATCCCCACTTGTGTGGTACCATTAAAATCATTCTACATACAATTGGGCTCTCCTTATCTTTCAACATGCTTATAAATTTTATATATTTCACCCAAGATAGGAGATTTTACAGCCATCCATATTCATTCTATGGATATTTAATTCATATTTTTTATTTGAAAGTCATTGCAATCCAGTATGTTCATGTGCCAATATTTATTTTATATTGATTACTAATGCATGTTTATTATAAATTGTATTTATATTAATATAATTCATATAGTGACTATATTTGACTCAATGAAGTTATATGTGATGATCAATATTATATATCATCTTGATGAGTTAGTTTGTTTCTTGAGACAAATGTTTTGTATATTCTGTGTATTCCTACCATATGTAATAATGATGTCTTGGTTAAAACCTTAATGATAATAATGATTTATTGGTCATGTCCTTGATTAAAAGTTTTATTTCTTGGATAAGGTATTTATGATATAATATTTCGAACAATATTAATACCATTATTTTGAATTAAATTATTTCAATCCATGTGATTATTTATATTAAGTCATCAATGGATTTATTTCAAAATCCTGTGTTTAGGTATATAACATTATTTGAATCTTATTAAATCATTCAATACTATTAATTCAATGATAACCTCTGATATATGTTGTCATATATGATGTTCTAAAAAAGATATTTCTTAAAGCAAGTAGCATGATTGAAATTTTTTTGGGAATTGTTTCAAAATTAGAATCGTTTATGTAGTTTATCAGATAGTGTAATTTTTTTTGTTGGAAATGAAATGGGTTTTTAGTAAAATATATTATCTTGATCTCTAAAACTTTAATCCTAAAATTTCCTAACAATATATGTGACTCAATATTATTTAGTGATATTTTAATTTCTTATTGTTAAAATTGGGTCGCTTCAATTCATTTCAAATCAAAAATGTAAAGTGGGCATTTTTTCACATCATATTCTACGAGTGTCGTTCTTGGTCACTATAGTTGGTATCAATGTAGGTTTAAGGTAACATTAGTAATTATGATGTCATCATTTTAGGACAATTTAAGGGTTATAAATATACCTTGATTTAATCATACTGAAAAATCATGGTTGATAACTGACTCAATGTTAAATTTGTGAACAATGAGTGGGTCTAAGAATATAAACATGGATAGACACTATATAGGATAGACACTCCATAGGGATATGATATGGTAGATCACATTTTATTTTAAAAAAATTATTAAGGGTATATTATTTTAATACACTAGGATAATGAACATTAATTAACCAAACCTAAAGAAAGAATGATTAATCTATGAGTGATTTTGAATGACCATAGAGATAATAAAATAATTTAAAAGATAAAGACATTAGAAATAAGAACTTATCATGAAATTATCTAAAAAAATATCTGGTATGGATTTTATTAAGAAAAATATTCATTTTTAGTTTTAGGAATGAATGGGGCTCAACGTATCCATGTTAATGATGGATGACAAGGATAATACCGAGACTGTCCTAATGAGAAGCAAAAGTGATAAGAGTTTGAGTAAGAAATATTTTAATTGTAAAAAACTATCTATCATGAAATATGAAATTTTTTTCAACATATTTAAATCCCCAAATAAACACAAAAATAAACTGTGGAGTCTGATGGATGTTTATGTGAAAAAGTTAATGATGGATTAAAGATTCAATTTTCAACAATTCAAAACCATTGGAAGAATAACCACATGGATTGTTTAAAGGGAATGTTAATTCACTATATGTGTGAAAGTATAGGTCTAAAAGATCATGAGTACATGAAAATGATTGAATCTAAACAAATTAATTTCCATAGTTATAATGAAATTGGGAACTATGAAAATCAATGCGCCAATCCATTGGCATACATGGAAAATAGTCAACAGGAAACATCTTGGTCATGAGAATAATGAATGTTCTAGGAAATGAAAATTATTTTAGAGGGGAGTGATTAGTAACTTTATATTTAAAAATCTTATATTAAATGTATGTCATCACCATGTATTGTATATTGAGTTATAAATAAAAACACACGGTGCTATGATTATTATTAAATCTTCTGTAAACATTATTGTAATTTAATTATTACAGATCTCATTTTTACCCATATTTTTTTGTGGTGTTATGAATAGATTATCTCAATTTGAAAAGGAATTATATAAATTTATTATTGGTAAATATCACCATATTTACAAAACCAATCCATAATCATCAATCAATGTTTACTATGAACATAATATAGAAAATAATTTTATCATATCGGTCTTGAAACCCAATCATTTTTTTAGAATCTTAAATATTATGATTGAATTATCATTTCAAATTATAAATTATATCATATTTATATTATGTGCCAAAAATCTATTTTACATAAATATAATAAATAAAATATATAACTACACAATTTATTTACGTGCAGGGGGGATTTGACACCCTGTGTTATTAAATTATATTTTTTTTCAAACCTATTGTTTTGATAGATTTCATCATATGAAACACCAAACCAAAACTAACTATAGAAAATGAAAAAATTAATAAAATATAGATGATGAAATAAAAATTAAAAAATAGATGTAACCAACTTATGAAATATATATATAAATAAAAATATAGTTCATTATCAATGCTAAATAATTAATAGAAATTCAATTTGTGTAGCTAAATAACTACTAAAAATATTTTATTCATTAAAATTTTAAAAAATTATTTTTTAATTTTTTAAGAATATAATAATACTATTGATAATCTATATTATTGATAGGAATAATATATTAACACAAATATTATTTTTGATTGATAGTAAATAGGAATAACAATTGTAAATAAATTTTAAAATATTATACTTCTATGAAAATAGTTTGCATTGTATTTTTAAAATTTTTTAAAATATAATTCCTACATTTTAGAATAATAATTTCAAAAAAAAATTCATTTTTAGATTCCTCATTTCAATTCTATCTTATATTGATTTCTTTTCTTTTCTGAATAGTTAGTGAAAAACACAGTTTTTACTAAAACCATATCTTTAATGACATAATATATTTTTAATAAAAAATCCAAAAGATTACCAAAAATTCTAAAAGATAAATATATTTATTTATTAATAATATAAATTTATAAATATCTATCTTTATTAATGAATTTTATTTTTACCATTTGACAAACATCAATAATTGTTTATTTATTTTTCTTCTTTAGATGCCTTAAAAATATTTTTTATTTAATTTTAATTATTTAACATATTAGAATGAATCTATTATTTAAGATTAAATTTAAAATATTATTTAAAAAGAAAATTTTCATTTTTTGAAGGACATATATGATTTTTAAAATCAAATAATTATCATAATTGTAAAATTATTACTTTAAAAGTATTATTATATTAATATTATTTGATTTTTATCCAATAAGTTGTGTTTTTATTTATTAAATAGTGGTTATATTTTTTAAAAAATATATAATTATATTAACAGACATATAATTGGTTATAAATGATAAGTAATATTAAGAACAAATAATGGTTAAAGAATTATTTTTTAACTAGAATAATTTCCTATATATAAAATGTTTTTTTAAAATAAAATTTTTATATTAAAAAGAAATTTATTTAAATTTTTTTATTTTAAAAATTATCTTCATCACAACATAGTTTGGTTAGAGGTGTTTTTTATTTTTTTTAGTTAAACAAATGTTAATTGTGGGAAAACTAGTTACCATGGTAAAAACTAAAAAAATGTAAAAGAAAAAATATGAGGAAGAATGAATGCAAATAGGTTTGATTTTTTTTTTGTAAACATGTATTTAAGATGTTATTTACGAAATATAACATCAAAATATCTTATTTCACACATTTTTAAATGTTGATCCTTGAATAGATTCATTCAATTATTGAAACATAACTAGTTCTCACAAAAGTTCCTTTTTCGTCTCTTATAAAAGGGAACACTTCATCCCATTAACACAACACTGATTCTATAAAATTTCATCCAAAAAAATCAGGATTTTTCCTATTATTAAACTCAATAATTTTCATAGTCCTCCGATGTCAATTAGTTATCCCAGCCCCTTAGTTTCCATAGATACATTCAATAAAAAATTCATAGTACCAAAGTGAGTATTACTTTATCCCTTCGTTTTTATTCATAATAATTATCATAAAAAACACTAAAAATAGTAATATAACAAAATAAATATAATAATTACCATTAATTTTTAATAATTAATGGGTAAATAAGGATTTATTCCTTCCAAAAAACTTATAAAGGCAAATGAACACCGATCGTGCATTGTTCAGACTACCGATTCCTAGAAGTAATGTTTTTTTCATTTTTCAACTTCAAGTTAATTACTTTTAAAAAGCACATAAATTATTTACATAAACCATAAAAACCTAAGAATAATACATTTATTATGATTTATAATGGTATTATTTCAAAATAAAAAATTTCTTAACCATACTCACCCATTGAATTATGTTATGTTCATGTTTTGGAATGTCTAACCACCTACTTGAACAATGATATAAAACTATATAATTAATAAATTTTGGAACATAAAAAATAAAATTACTATAAAATAATTATAAATTAATGGTTTTTATTATTTTGGGAAGTATATATTATGTATTTACCTATTTATTAAAATATCATCTTTGAGAACTAAATATACCGAAAAGTGGAGAAATTTATTCTATTTCTAGACAATAAAAAGTAATAAATGTGCAGTAAATAAATAAAATATGATAAAAAATGGTGTATAAAAAATTAAATATAGTTTAATTAGTCTATTAAAAATGTATATAATATTTTTAGTTTGATTATTCTACATGTTAGGTGCATATGCAGTTCAAATCAAGAACAAAGTTGGTGTTTCTTATCTAAATTTTCTTCGTTTGAGATATATTTATTATTTTACACCATGTTTTATTTTTAATGGTTTATACAATAACACATTACTATTTTAATTAGGAATAATTAATTATTTATTAAATAAAAATTTCCATTTTAAATTTTATCCTCTAAGAGGTTTGGATTTGAAATCATATAATATCATATTGTTTTTATTGTCTCAATTATAACTATTTGGGAAATGTTACATGTTATGAAACATATTTACTCTATATGTATCGTAAATATTTTATAGTTTATATCATTTTAATTCATGATATATATTAATAAAAATGATAGTATTTTCACCAAATGACTTTTTACGTAAGTGTGAACACAATTTTAAGAATTTTTGGAAACTCGGTTTTCATTTATTGGGTTATGATATTTATCATTAAAATATTTCATATCTATTCGTAAAATTCTTTCCATTGAATGATTTATGGAATATTATCTCATTTTTTTTGATTTTTTACAATATAATGTCCATTTTGATAATTTCATTATTTAGGGAGTATGTTTCCCAAAAAGGATATTTATAACTCAAATATATTATCTTTGATTAACTGTTTTCCTCTTAAACATAACTTTTCCATGATTGTGATATCCCACCCTATTATTATTTAACATGCTGCTTTCTCTTTCACTCTATATAAAATGATGTTTTAATCCAATTTTTTTTTAATATGATGGATCTCTTCCTAACAATGTATATCATTATTAAAAATAATTCTCATCCAATCTAATGATTGTTTTAAATATTTGATATTTTTTAATCCTGTTAAGGTTGTTATTTATAGTTGGAAACATAATTATGTTTTATGTATTTTGATATCTATATTTCTCCTCTCCTCTTTTAAAATTGATGTTTTTACTCTTTTATATGATGTGTTTTTTTTCAATCATATAGTAGAAATATAAAAAGGTTTTTCCATTTTTGATTTAATGTTTTACAATCCAAACCAAATTTATTAGATACCCTGAATTTTTTATTCAAGGACCCATTATTGGATATTGGTTTTAAAAGTAACATTTTTTCAAATGATTCACTTAACATTTTTTAAAAATATTTTAAAATTGTGCCATAAAATCTTCTTTATGATTACATTAAAAATGTTTCTTTAAAAAATTTATTATGATTTCTATTCCATTTTTCATTTCATATTGAAAACAATTTAAGATAATTGGACATATTTATCATGATTTAATCTATATTTTATATTATTCTATTTATTTTTGGGGCTTGACCACATGGTATCAAACAATCCAATTATTTATCCCTTTTACTATGGTATTATTTAAATACTTTTTTTTCAATTGAGTTTTACTACTTATAAAAATACTTTTATGTTTCTCTAATTACCCTGGGGATGTGCACTTTTGCTCTTACCCACATTATTTCATTGTATGATTTGTTATTATTTATTGAGGGGAAATACATTGACATACAATGTGTTTATATAATAATGTTTTTTATTCTTAATGTATGTTTATTATGGCACTACTAAAAAAACCACCATTAGGGACCGCCAATGGCGGTCGCTATAGGGCTCTAGCGGCCGCCCAGCGACTGCCATTGGCGGTCGCTTTAGCCTCGTCGCTATAGGAGGCCCAGATTTTGGCCTCCAGCGACCGTCAAGCGGTCGCTGCCGGCCTCCTGCCGGGCAACCTATAGCGACCGCTTTTGGCAGTCGCTATAGTGAATTTTTTTTTCAAAAAATAATTTCCACTGAAATAAATAAATAAATATACATATATATATATTAAAAAAATTATTCACATATATACTATTAAATACAATATTTTAAATATATATATATATATAATATATTTTAAATGTTTTAATATATATAATATTAAATATATGTATAATATCGAATCATTGTGATATAATAACTTAAAACCCCCGATTTAAGAAATGCTATCATTTCAGGTTTTTCGGAGCACGTTTGCTCCGAATTCGACCGTCGCACGCCGTTTTGGTGTTTTATGACTCCGGAAACGCGTTTTCGGCCACCGCAGTCAAACAGAACCTCCGATTGACGTGTCGTCTCTCCGACCATTTCACAATTCATGCAACGGATGTTGTCGTGCGGTTTCGTGGCATTCGGAGGTCATTAGGGTGGTTTTGACCCCCCAACGCGCCATTTTAGCGCGCGCCGAGCTGCTGAAAACAACGTATTCGGTCGTGTCGTGCGCACCGCACGTCCGATGGACATACCTCCTCCTCCTGCATCTCAGGAATAATATTCCTATCATTCTCATGCGGTTTCAGGTTTTTAGGAGCAAGTTTGCTCCGAATTCGACCGCCGCATGCCGTTTTGGTGTTTTATGACTCAAGAAACGCGTTTCCGGCTGCCGTGGTTAAATGGAACATCCGATTGAAGTTCTGTCTGTCCGACCATTTCACAATTCACGCAAATGATTTTTTCGTGCGGTTTCGTGGCATTCGGAGGTCGTTCGGGTGGTTTTGACCCCCCAACTCGCCATTTCAGCAAGCGCCGAGCTGCTGAAAACGACGCATTCAGTCGTGCCGCACGCACCGCATGTCCAATGGACGTGCCGCCTCCTTCTGCATCTCAGGAATAATATTTCTATCGTTCTCGTGCGGTTTCAGGTCATTCGGATAACGTTTAATCCGAATTCAACCGCCACACGCCGTTTTGGTGTTTTATGACTCTGGAAACATGTTTCCGACCGCCGCAGTCAAACGCCACCTCCGATTGACGTGCTGTCTATCCGACCATTTTACAATTCACGCAACGGATGTTGTCGTGCGGTTTCGTGGCATTCAGAGGTTGTTCGGGTGGTTTTGACCCCCCAACGCGCCATTTCAGCGCGCGCTGAGCTGCTGAAAACGACGCATTCGGTCGTGCCGTGCGCATTGCACGTCCGATGGATGTTCCGCCTCCTCCGGCAGCTCAGGAATAATATTCCTATCGTTCTCGTGCGGTTTCAGGTTTTTCGGAGCACGTTTGCTCTGAATTGGACCGCCGCACGCCGTTTTGGTGTTTTATGGCTCCGAAAACGCGTTTCTGGCCGCCGCGGTCAAACGGAACCTCCGATTGACGTTCCGTCTGCCCTTTCATTTCACAATTAATGCAACAGATGTTTTAGTGCGGTTTCGTGGCATTCGGAGGTCGTTCGGGTGGTTTTGACCCCCCAACGCGTCATTTCAGCGCGCGCTGAGCTGCTGAAAACGACGCATTCGGTCGTGCCGTGCGCACCGCACATCTGATGGACGTGCCACCTCCTCCTGCATCTCAGGAATAATATTAATATCGTTCTCGTGCGGTTTCAGGTCGTTCGGAGCACGTTTTCTCCGAATTCGACTGCCGCACGCCGTTTTGGTGTTTTATGACTCCGAAAATGTGTTTCTGGCCGCCGCGGTCAAACGACACCTCCGATTGATGTGTCGTCTAGCCGACCATTTCACAATTCACGCAACGGATGTTGTCGTGCAGTTTCGTGGCATTCAGAGGTCGTTCGGGTGGTTTTGACCCCCCAACGCGTCATTTCAGCGCGCGCCGAGCTGCTGAAAACGACGCATTCGGTTGTACTGCGCGCACCGCACGTCCGATGGACGTGCTGCCTCCTCCTGCATCTCAGGAATAATATTTCTATCGTTCTTGTGCGGTTTCAAGTCGTTCAGAGCACGTTTTCTCCGAATTCATCCGCTGCACGCCGTTTTGGTGTTTTATGACTCAGGAAACGCGTTTTCGGCCGCCGCGGTCAAACGACACCTCCGATTGACGTGCAGTCTGCCCGAACATTTCAGAATTCACGCAACCGATGTTTTCGTGCGGTTTCGTGACATTCGGAGGTCATTTGGGTGGTTTTGACCCCCCCAACACGCCATTTCAGCGCGCGCTGAGCTGCTGAAAACGACACATTCGGACGTGCTGCGTGCACCGCACGTCCGATGGACGTTCCGCCTACCCCTGTATCTCAGGAATAATATTTATATCGTTCTTCTGCGGTGTCATGTCGTTCGGAGCACGTTTTCTCCGAATTGGACCGCCGGACGTCGTTTTGGTGTTTTATGGCGCCGGAAAAGCGTTTCCGGACACCGTGGTCAAACGACACCTCTGAATGATGTGCCGTCTGGCCAACCATTTCAGAATTCACGCACCGGCTTTTGTTGTACAATTTCATGGCATTCGGACGTCGTTCGGGTGGTTTTGACCACCCAATGCGGCATTTCAGCGCGCGCCGCGCTGCTGAAAACGACACATTCGGTTGTGCCACGTGCACCGCACGTCCGATGGATGTTCCGCCTCCTCCTACATCTCAGGAATAATATTTCTATCGTTCTCGTGCGGGTTCAGGTCGTTCGGAGCATGTTTGCTCCGAATTGGACCGCCGCACGCCGTTTTGGTGTTTTGTGGCGCCAGAAACGCGGATCCGTCCGCCGCGGTCAAACGGAACCTCCGAATGACGTGCCATCTAGCCGGCCATTTCAAAATTCACGCACCGGCTATTTTCGTACGGTTTCGGGACATTCAGAGGTCGTTTGGGTGGTTTTTACCATCCAACGCGGCATTTCAGCGCGCGCCGCACTACTGAAAACGACACATCCGGTCGTGTCGCGCACACCGCACGTCCTATTGACGTGCCGCCTTCTCCTGCATCTCATAAATAATATTTCTATCGTTCTCGTGCGGTTTTAGGTCGTTCGGAGCACGTTTGCTCTGAATTGGACCGCCGTACGCCGTTTTGGTGTTTTCTGGCGCCAGAAACGCATTTCCGGATGCTGCCGTAAAACGGTACCTCCGAATGATGTGCCATCTGGCCGACCATTTTACAATTCACGCACCGGCTGTTGTCGTACGGTTTCGTGGCATTCGGAGGTTTTTCGGTTGGTTTTGACCCCCCGACGTGCAATTTCAGCGCGCGCCGCACTGCTGAAAACGACACATTCGGTCGTGCCACACGCACCGCACGGCCGATGGACGTGCCGTCTCCTCTTGCATCTCAGGAATAATATTTCTATCGTTCTCGTGTGGTTTCAGGTCGTTCGGAACACGTTTGCTCGGAATTGGACCGCCGCACGGCGTTTTGGTGTTTTATGGCACTGGAAACGCGTTTCCGGCCGCCGCGGTCAAACGGCACCTCCGAATAATGTGCCGTCTGGCCGACCATTTTATAATTCACGCACCGGCTGTTGTCGTATGGTTTTGTGGAATTCAGAGGTCATTCGTGTGGTTTTGACCGCCCAATGCGGCATTTCAGCGCGCACCGTGCTGCTGAAAACGACACATTTGGTCGTGCCGCCTCCTCCTGCATCTCAGGAATAATATTTCTATCGTTATCGTGCGGTTTCAGGTCGTTCGGAGCACGTTTTCTCCGAATTGGACCGCCGCACGCCGTTTTGGTGTTTTGTGGCACCGAAAATGCATTTCCGGCCGCCGCGGTCAAACGGCACCTCCGAATGACATGTCGTCTTGCTGACCATTTCACAATTCACGCACCGGCTGTTGTCGTACGGTTTAGTGGCATTCAGAGATCGTTCGGGTGGTTTTGACCCCCCGACGCGCAATTTCAGCGCACGCCGCGCTGCTGAAAATGACACATTCGGCCGTGTCACACGCACCGCACGTCCGATGGACGTGCCTCCTCCTCCTGCATCTCAGTAATAATATTTCTATCGTTCTCGTGCGGTTTCAGGTTGTTCGGAGCACGTTTGCTCCGAATTGGACTGCCGCACGCCGTTTTGGTGTTTTATGGCACCAGAAACACGTTTTCGGACACTACGGTCAAACGGCACCTTCTAATGATGTGCCGTCTGGCCGACCATTTCACAATTCACGCACCGGCTGTTGTCGTACGGTTTCGTGTCATTCGGAGGTCGTTCGGGTGGTTTTGACCACCCAACGCGGCATTTCAGCGCGCACCGCGCTACTGAAAACGACACATTCGGTCGTGCCTCCTCCTCATGCATCTCAGGAATAATATTTCTATCGTTCTCATGCGGTTTCAGGTCGTTCGGAGCACGTTTTCTCTGAATTGGACCGCCGCACGCCGTTTTGGTGTTTTATGGCGCCAGGAACGCGTTTCCGACCGCCGCGGTCAAACGGCACCTCCGAATGACGTGCCGTCTGGCCGACCATTTCACAATTCACGCACCGGCTATTGTGATACGGTTTCCTGGCATTCGGAGGTCGTTCGGGTGGTTTTGACCCCCCGACGCGCAATTTCAGCACGCGTCGCGCTGTTGAAAACGACACATTCGGTCGTGCCGCACGCACCGCACGTTCGATGGATCTTCCACCTCCTCTTACATCTCAGGAATAATATTTCTATCGTTCTCGTGCAGTTTCAGGTCGCTCGGAGCACGTTTGCTCAGAATTGGACCGTCGCACGCCGTTTTGGTGTTTTGTGGCGCCGGAAATGCGTTTCCGGCCGCCGCGGTCAAACGGAACCTCCGAATGACGTTTCGTCTGGCCGATCATTTCACAATTCACACACCGGCTGTTGTCGTACGGTTTCGTGGCATTCGGAGGTCGTTCGGGTGGTTTTGACCACCCAACGCGGCATTTCAGCGCGCGCCGCGTTGCTGAAAACGACACATTCGGTCGTGCCACGCGCACCGCATGTCCGATGGATGTGTCGACTCCTCCTGCATTTCAGGAATAATATTTATATCATTCTCGTGCGGTTTCAGGTCGTTCGGAGCACGTTTGCTCTGAATTGGACCACCGCACGCCATTTTGGTGTTTTATGGCGCCGGAAACGCGTTTCCGGCCGCCGCGGTCAAACGACACCTCCGAATGATGTGCCGTCTGGCCGACAATTTCACAATTCATGCACCGGCTGTTTTCACATGGTTTCGTGGCATTCGGAGGTCAATTACATAATATTCCACGACCAGGGCCTCTCCTGCGAGAGGAAGAAGAAGCCGAGTCTGATCCTGTTGTAAACAATTTTATATATAAATTGACAAATGTTATATATATATATATATGTACGTCAATTACATAAAAAATATAGACAGTGACATTCAAACATACCTTGACCCTGAGATGTAGATGCCTCAGATGGATGATGTGGATCTTCTGCCTCTTCCCCTGACATGTCTGCAGTCATAGATAACATCAGTAATGAGTCCAAAGTGTTTAAAAGATAAATTGGATTGTTCTTAAAAAAATCAAACTTGTACAAATTTTAACCAAACAAAAAATGGATTGAATAATTAGTTGTGAATTAATTTTAAAAAATCAGAAAGTTAACAAAACATATTTACAAATTATGTACAAAACCAGTCAATGCCTAGCCAAATTTCAGATAGAACTAATAAAAATTCAAGCAGCACATGAATCAGATGATGAATACCTCAAAGAGATGATACACCGACCATCACATCAATAAATCAAGAGTAAAAACAACCTAAATATTTATGATTGAATTAACTTACAAAAGTGAGGATTAAAACTTATAAATATTTATAAAATGATTAGATAATTTATGATATCCTAGGACATTCTACTGAATAGCGGGAAAACAATTATACCTTTCATTAAGCATGCAAATCGACCGTTTCTCCTTCAACAGCCGCTCTAACCCAATAAATATCTTCTTCACGTTGAACTACGGTATGTTGATGAAGTTGTTGGTAAACAAACGGAATAGTATCGGGTTCATCTTCTTCAAATAAAAACACTCCTCACTGAGACATTTTGACAACAACTTGCCAACTTGGATCCGATGGCAAAGTAACGAAGAATACTTGTTCCGCTTGTGATGTCAAAATGAAAGGTTCATTCTCAACTCATTCATTATTTCTATTTAACATATAGTTAAAATTCACCAATGAAAACTGATATTGATTGACTTTAAATCCACGCACTGGATCAATCCAATTACACTTTAACAATATGTACTTCAAACCATGGGTGTATACAACTTCAATGATGTCTATCAATTGACCATAGTAATAACCAGAATCGACAAAGGGACAACTGATGCCACTGTTTTGTGTTTCTTGTTTGTCGTCAACATCTTTAATGCGAAATCAAAAACCATTAGCATCAATAGCTTTATAACGATGAGCCGTTATAGATGGACCCTCAGCTAGTTGGATAAATACTTTAGGTAGCGTGGGGTCCCCTAACTCCCTCAGCTTACGAACCTACATAATTTATAAAAATCAATACTGATATATGCAGAAAGAATTAGTATAATACTTCACTCATAATGAAAATCAATTTATACATACATAATCCTTGAACCAATCATGAAATGACGCATAATGAGATTGTTTAATTTGCAACTCAGTCGCACGATGCATCTCTTCTTTTATCTCATTAATGTGTTTCCTGCAAATGATAACGCGATGTTTAAAAGATCATCTTATGCAAACAAAACATGTAAAAGTTATACAAGCACATTGATAAGATAATTACTGCATTAATGGTGCAACTGATGGAGTATTGAACAAGATATATCGATGTTCTTGTATCCACTCGATGTTGTCCATATCAAATGTGGTTCCTTCTCCAACTGGACCATCATGAATCTGAGAGGGCTTATCTAATTTTGTTTCAACATCCGTAAGATATTCTGCACAAAAGGTAGTACACTCATCCATCAAATAACCATTGGCTATTGATGCCTCTGGACGAGCTCTGTTGTGTACAAATCTTTTCAATGTACTCAAATACCGTTCAATAGGATACATCCACCTGAATTGCACTGGACCAGCAGTCATTACTTCATCAGTTAGGTGCACTGTCAAGTGGACCATAACATTGAAAAATGAGGGGGGGGAGTTTCTCAAAGTGACAAAGCGTAAGTACAATTCCATCCTGCAAACTTTTTAAATCACTCATTCGTTGATTTCTTAAACAAAGCTGTCTAAAAAAATTACTCATCTCAATCAAGGGTTGAACAACATTGGGGGATAAACAATCACAAATTGTGATTGGAATCAACTGCTGAAGTAATATGTGATTGTCATGACTTTTCAACCCTCGCAATGTCTTGCTCGTCAGATTCACACACTTTGAAATATTAGAAGAATAACCATCAGGAACCTTGACCATCTTCAAAATGGAAAGAAATGTCTCTTTCTCCTCTGTAGTCAACGTATACTGTGCAGCAGGCATATATGCCTTGTTTCCCTCAGCAAACTCTAAATGCAACTGTTTCCTTAAACCCATTTCTTCCAAATCACAGCGTGCATTAACATGGTCCTTTGATTTTCCACTAACACCTAAAATGGTCCACAATATGTTATCACAAACATTTTTTTCAATGTGCATTACATCCAAATTATGCCTCAACATGTTAGTTTTCCAATACGGAAGACTATAAAAAATACTTTTCATTTTTCAATTGTGACTGCGCTGCCTACCCGCAACACGAATATTACGTACTGGAGGAGCCACCAAATCCTGAATTTCATATACAGTGCGGATGTTTTCTTCCTCAATCTGCGATAACATTTCGACTCCTGCCATGATCTTTGGTGATGAGCTGAACTCTCTAGAACCATCAAATGACACTTTTTCCTTTCTGAATCTGTGCTGAGGAGGGAGAAAACGCATGTGACTCATGTATGCCCATTTTTTGGAATGTTTAAGCCATACAGATTTTTTACTTTTATTGCAACAAGGGAAAGCAAATTCCCCTTTCGTACTCCAGCCTGATAAATTTGCATAAGATGGGAAGTCATTGATTTTCCACAATAAAGCAGCATGCAGTTTGAACATTTCATTCGTTTCGCAGTCATAAGTCATCACACCATCGCCCCAAAATTCATTCAACTCATCAATCAATGGCTGAAGGTAAACATAAATCTTATCCCCCGGACTTGTAGGTCCATCAATAAGAGTGGAAATTAATATAAATTGTTGCTTCATACAAAGCCACAGAGGAAGATTATATGGAACCAACACCACGGGCCATGTTCTATGAGTTGCACCAACGATAGACTTGAATGGATTGAAACCATCTGCTGTCAATCCCAATCGGACATTACGAACATCTTTAGCAAATTCGGGATGTCTCTTATCAAAATCCTTCCATGCATGAGAGTCTGCCAGGTGGGTTAACATATCACTTTCATGAACTCTTTATACATGCCATCTCATTAAATTAGAAACTTTAGATGACATAAAAAATCTTTTCAACCTCGGTTTAAGGGGAAAGTAACGCATTTGCTTTACGACAATCAGTTTCCCCTGTATCACAATCTGACATTGATGAGTATTATTTCCCATGTTCTCTTTCCACCTGGAAGCACCACAAACCATACAAATATCCAAATGGGCAGTTTCTTTTCTAAACAATATACAGTTGTTTGCACATGCATCTATGGTCTCATATGTAAAACCTAAGTTCTCTGTCAACTTACGAGCATAGTAATATGACTTAGGAATCTTAGCATTGACAGGAAGAACGTCTTTCAATAAAACCAAAAGCACGTCGAATGATGTATTTGACCAATTATTCAAAGTCTTAAAATACAACAACTCTACGATAAACGACATTTTATTGTAAGAAGTACATCCAGGATATAATTCTGTTTTCGCATCATCAAGTGCTTCATAAAACCTCCTCGAATCAAGATCTGCACCAGAGCGAAGATTTATCTCACCGGTCGCAAGATTCTGGATTTCAATGCCTTCAGGATCAAACCCACGTACCATTTCAGTAATCATTTCATGCACTGGATCAATCATACTTACATCAACATCCATCTGAGCTGCATCTATATTTTGACAACGAATATATTCTTCTCCATGACGAGTCCAACTCTTATAATTTTTCAGAAATCCATTAAAGAAAAGGTTCTCCCTCACAGTATCTCGTGTGAATTGATATATGTTAGAACATTTTCTACATGGACAACTAATATAGTCACTTTCAAATCCTCTCGTGAAGGTAATAAACTGCATAATGCAATTGAAATATTCTCTAGACGGTCGATTTGGAAGATCAATCCAACTCTTATCCATAATTATATCTGTATAACAAACATTTACACAATACTTATTACATTTACATTTTTCAAATCAACTATATTTCAAATAAATATTAATCATTTGTTTATGAACCATTGATAAAATAATAATGTAACTAAAATCCCATGTTACCTGATTGAGCTACAAACCTGAAAGGGAGGGGTGCCGAAGGCGGTGCAGCGAGAGAGAGGAGGCAGCGAAGGGGAGCCGGAGCCAAAGGCGGTGCAGCAAGGGAGGGGACGGGCGGCGGCGGCCGCGGCGAGGAGCTGGAGGAGAGGAGGCGGTGAGGGGATGGGGGACGGGCAGTGTGGGGGGTGGGGGGGTTGTCCGGGGTCGGGGGGGGGGGCTGTTTGAGGTGCGGGGAGGCGTCTGGGGTGCGGGGAGCGGTCCGGGGTGCGGGGGGGGGGGGGGTGTCCGGGGTGCCGGAGCCTTCCGGGGTAGGGGGGAGGGCTGAGGGGGCGGAGGGCGGATGGTGGAGGTCGGAGGGCAAAGGGCGTGTGGCAGGGGAGGTCGGGTGGCGAGGGAGGCCGGGAGGCGGGGGGAGGGCGGCGTCAGGGGGGGGGACGGGGGGGGGGGGGGGGCGGGGGAGGTCGGGCGGCGGGGGCGGCCGGCCGGGGGGGGGGGGGGGGGGTGAGCGGCGACGGGGGGGGGGGGGGGAGCAGGGTTCGATCAAGAGGGGGGCGTGGGGGGGGGGCAAAAATGCTCGGGTTTTTTTTATCAAGGCCAGCGACCGCCATTGGCGGTCGCTCGTAGATATCTATAGCGACCGCCAATGGCGGTCGCCCAATTCTGGGGGGCTTCGATGCCCCCTTTTCTAGTAGTGTGGATTGTGTTAATTTTCATTTCAATCATAAAGCGAATGTATTTGACCTAATGAAATGATGGGTGGGGAATAAAA
The DNA here is from genome assembly GCA_963277665.1 of Viscum album. Classification (NCBI taxonomy): domain Eukaryota; kingdom Viridiplantae; phylum Streptophyta; class Magnoliopsida; order Santalales; family Viscaceae; genus Viscum; species Viscum album. Next base: position 100,532,290 of record OY728133.1, read on the forward strand.
TTGTATATCAACTCAATGTAATGGTTGGTTTCATACGGAACGGGTTTCAATATATTGTGTTTTCTAAGATAAGTTATGAGTAATTTATTGGTGGTGACCTTGAAGATATGAATTATTTGTTGAAAACAACCATGATAAAAAATTATTGTGTTGGATGATGACTTTATAGTAAAAGATGTCAAGAATTATGAATCCAACCACCATGAATTCAGTTATTGGAATAGATGTGATTATTATTATTATGAAATCCTTGGATTTATTTCAAGATCAAGTGTTTGGTTTTCAAAAATAATTTTAATCTTATTTATTCCATCAATATTATTCATGTGATGAATGATTTTGAAATATTCTTTCCTATACTAAGACTTTGACATCACCCTTTACATGTTCTCATACACATAGGTTGTGGTGAAAATTATTAAATATTATTTTTATTTTGAAAATTAGCCTATTTTTATAATATTTGATAGAATTTAAAGACTTATTTTGGATTGGGAAATTTCTTATATAGTGGGAAAAGGACTTCTGATGAGAATGACATTGGCATGGTTTGTTAAAAGTTTTTTCTTAACTCTATTAAACTCTAAAAATAAAATTTATTTATAATATATGTGAAACAATATCTTTTAGTGATATTATACTTACTGATGGTTAAAATTAGTTCACTTTAGTATATTTCAATGCTAATATGTAGAGAGGTTTTTTATTCACAAAAAAATTGTTGGAGTGTGGGTGCATGGTGATACACCATACGTCATGTATTTTACCATCATGCGACTGGGATGAATCTATTCTATAATTTAATTTCCTAAAATAATTAATTTAATATAAGGAATATTTTTGTGACCTAACATATACGCAAAAAATAGTAGCTCCACCATAGTAAAAAACCTATAATGGAAAACCCAATGTAAATGAAGTTTCTAATATAAGGTTGAAACTATAGATATTGATGGGAATTTATGGATACATAACCATGTTCTCAATTCCTCACATATATTATATAATACATAGAGTATATGTAACATTAAATATTCTTCTCTATGTATTCCAATATCATGAAGGGTGGACCAAATAAATGTATCCTTATATAAAATCATGATATTAAATAAGGATCAGTTTTTTAGGTAGTTAATGTAATAAATAAATAAAATATATAGTAGATAACCCTAGATGGAAACAAAAATTATATGTGGGGAAATATCACCAAAAAATAATACAAAAAATTGAAGAGATCCTATATAATAAATTATAAAATGATGATGTTTATCATCATGTGATGACAATTTGACCATCTTTTAGTTTAGGGTACTCTGATGAGAAATAACTCCAATTTGTTTAAAGGCCCATGAAAATGAGTCTTGTGAACCCCAATTATCTACACCAATCTGGCCCATGTATATAGGAAATATTGGGAATTTTCAACATGATCATAGGTTATCATAAGAAACATGATCTGAAAAGTAATGACTTTATTTATAGGTGTGAAACATGAAGGATTCCCAATTATAACTAGAATAGGGTTTTCGAGCCCACTATGTGTCCATTATTATGGGGTTCAAGATGCAAATAGTTCTTATAAACTCTTTATATAAGAAGCCATTGGGGATGAATAAATGTGAATATAGAGGATTAAAATACCTGGATAGGAAATGTTTTTGGATATATGTTATGTGGAAAATAACATGATGATATATTAATGAAACTATAAATATGGATTCCTTTGAAAAATGAGGGAATCTTTGCTGATATAGAAATTACATATTAGAGAAGTCCTTCTTACAATAGGATTAAGAATAATTTTTTCTATCTAAGGGGCTCTTAAATTGATCTAGTTCACATATATAAGGGAGAGTTTGTATTTAATTTTGGAATTATGGATAATGATGCATGAATTGGTAAGGATTCTATGTGGATAGGTTCCTCATACAAGAAAAAGAGGTCATATGTTGTTGACCACTCTATGAAGTTTAAGGTCTTATCATATTGACCACAAATTATTATGTTTAACATCATTTGACATGGAAAATGTTCTATTATGTTTATACTCATGCTACTATGTATTAAATATCTTATTTTTTAGGGTTATACAACTTTGATGTAATAAATTTTGGATATTTTGAAACAGTAACATGTTAAATATTCCTAAAAAAGTCATGAGTCTTTCATTGACCAGATGTTTGAGTAGTAAATATGGATCTATCTCTATACTAGGACCGTTTAGGGAAAACCAACATTAATTATTTAGTGAAATGATCAAGTTAGAACATTTATCTTTCTTTTGTTTTTATGGTATTGGGATAAGTGATTCCACCATCAATAAATATAATATAGGAATCAATCCACATGTAGATATACAAATGCATATTCCATCACACTGTTCTCTCTAATGATAAAAAACCCTCTATAATGAGGATACCATTCTATGGGAGGTGGTGTATATAAGGGATTCTGTAGATAGGCCTAGGAAAACTAATATTAGTATCATTATGTATCTTGAAACATCACAGGTCAAGACACCTATCATTATAATATTTTTGGGGGAATTATTCTCAGTGTGAATCAGTAAATGAACTATGTAATATTACATGGATAAAGATATATTACTAATAGAGTGGGTGTTAAAATCATAATAACCCAAATAAATTTAGAGTTCATGTAAAATTGAATTCTATTTTGTGTGTTTTGACATCAAGTGATAAGGACTGACGAATTTTGTGGTATTGGGTTATTCGAAGTGGTCCTTGGATAGGTAATTTAATATCTTACACTATATATGAATAAAATAGTTAATTTTTACTCAAAATAAACGTTGATAGATACATAAAAAACATTTATGGAAATCCCCATATGAATTAGGCTCTTGTGTTAGGACATTGAGAGTGATTTTTATTGGGTTGTAGTCTGACTATAGGAAATCTAGACATCACTATATATCAATAAAAAAAATCCACAAATAAAATCTTAAAATACTTCCTATAACAATATTTTTCATGTAAATGATAACGAATATGAAATATATATGGGTTCCTTGGTGGGAAAAATTAAAACCGAATTTATATTAATAAATGTATAGTTTCCAAAAAATATCTAGTTTGAATAGGATAGGTGGTCATGACAAGGATAAAAGGTCTCTATATCACTATGTATACTAAAGGAATTGGAAACAACAATCACATTGTTCATATATATTTTATTGTTATATATATCATGCTCTTCCATAGGGATAATAATTTTTTTAGTTTAACTAATGAAAAGTACCATACACCAATAAATCATATATAGACTAGGATCTCATTTAGGGAGATAAGTCCATAAAAATAACATACCTCAAATAGTGTTAATTTATGTTGGTTCGAATCATTTAAATTAAGTTTAATGTTATAAATTAATGAAATATCTACACATATAACAAATGTAAATTATGATAATTAGAATAATCAACAAAAAATATCTTGTCCCATCTAGGTCCTGCTTAGTGTGAGAAATAAGCGACAATTATAGAATCGACCATTTACCATGAAAGAACATAATAGTTATGGATGATAATTAACTAGTTTAGAGTCATATGGTAATGAAAAATCAAAATAATTTCTATTTATTTGTGTTTGGATGTTGTTCCATGTAGTTTCAAATCACGATACCAGGATGTCGTCATTGAGATTTCTGTTGTGCTACTTGCATATTGTAATGCGGTTTAAAGTCACAGGACATCGATTTTATGTAATGTATCTTTACATCATTGTATCTAGATAATGTCAACCCAATATCATTTAAAGTAATATAATTATTAAGAAACCTTTAATTAGTTGATGGTGTGATATTACCTATATCAATTATTGTTAGGGAGTCAGTTTAATTGAATTAAACCTTATGTTTGTAATAATTCACCCTCATTGAGATTAGAGGGATTATTTCGTGGTGACATTAGTGCTCCTAGATATAGGAAAAGTTCTCCTTGGTGAAATTAGTGGTGGTGAAATTTAGTTTTTAATTATTTTGAAATCCATTGCAGTTGTATTTCTTGGTTTTTAGTTATATAAACACTTCCTTAAGCATTACATAAAATTTAATTAAGTTAATAATTCACATTGAGGACCTTTTCAAGTTTAAAGCGTTAGATAATTAGGTCATAACATATACATAACAACTTGAATTTTATATATAGACACTTCTACTTAATATCCATTTGTTTATAAAATAAAAAATCGTAAAAGAAAATAACAATTCTTTTCTTGATATAATTCTTTTTGAATTCTTTCATTCTCTTACCCTCTCTTATACCCTATATAAGAAATTTCAAAAACATAGGATGAGCATAAAAATATTAGTAAGGGTGATAAAATAATGAAAGAAATCATTATCCCATCAATACATAAAAAACATAATCTCTTTAACAAACTTCATGAAATCATAAGATTTATGAATAAAAAAAAGAATCATAAATCATAAACGTAACTTGTGGCCTCCATAACATACATATGTTGTTTCTCTCACTGCTATGTAGGGAGTTACGTTTGGAATACCCATCATTGTATAGTCCCTTAATCTCTTATGAGAAGCATTAAAATTTACCTCTATCATGTTTCCCAATCCAATGGAGAACAATCTCAGGCTCACCCACCCATGGTTTATCTAGGAACCAACCTTATATGTAAACAGTGCCTAAGAACCATAATATAATCATAACACATGAACAAGAATAAATTAGAGATAACATATCCACATTGAAATAATAATATATAATTATAATATATTGACATAATCAATCCATTATGAAATCCATTTTCAATACCAACATATATAAAAAGTGTATATGGGATTTATTTTCCTTTTAAAAAAATTACGGTTTGTTAAAGAAGCCAAATTTTAAATAATGCTCACTGCGGCAGAGAGGTCATTGTCACCACATATGTTAAAAAGAAACAATATTTTTGTTGTTCAGTAAAATTATTCTAAGAAACAATATTCCCTCTATATGAAATTAAACGTCAATGGAGTTTATACACTGTATAAAATAAAGTTGAATATAAATCAACATATGCCTCAATGAAAGGAGATTGAGGCAAAGTCCCTTATCTAATGTCCGATATGAATCGGTCATTCATTAATCTCTTGAATAATAAAATAATGTTAATTTATACTTTCTAAAAAACATTTTTATATTGTATTATTCCTTTTATATCACTTATTTACATGTTATAAATATTATATAATCATCTAAGGTAATAACGGTCGTTTCGTTGATATTTTGTACTAGAGTCAAAAATGAACTTCTTATAATTACAAGTTGTCCCGGAGGTCCACATAACATTATATACAAAATTATATTTATATTTTATATATCATATATATATATTATATCCAATTTTATATGTATTTATAAGAGTACATAAAATTTGGAGATAAGAAATGAAATGCACTGTTCATGGAGATAGTAAGACGTACGTATGCATGAACATTACTTTCATTTCTATTTTGTATTAAATGGAATTAAAACATAATGATACATATATATATTATAATTATAGTTTAATATCATATATAATTTCATTAACATTTTCCTTTATATGTTTCACTTATGGCATGAACGAGTAATATCACTTTGAGGGGTGATAGTCCGCACTTCCTCAAATGAAATTATCATATTTTCCCATTATGGAAACCATAAAGGTATGTTATAAATGAAAATTACAGAATCATTGAGACAATATAAATATCATAAATATCATATATAATTAATTTTTTGTCTTAATGGCCACCATGAGAGGTGGTTGGTGAATATTGAACAATCATTGTTTCGTAAGGTAGTAGTTTTCCATCCCCAGAAACAGTATATTCTATTCCCATTAGATGGTGGTTTGTCTAAGTGTTATTCGAATACATGTTGTAACAACTACCTAGTATAATGAGGATACTGGTGTTTTTATGTAGACATGTAATAATAATAACATAGTGTGTGGTGAAGAAAAATAAAAGAAATGAACTTGAGAAAAAATGTTACCTTTAAAGTGTGTAACTTCCTTCGGTTTGAAGAAAAAGAATTTATTGAATTGACTTCAGCCCAAAGTAAAGATTCTATTTTTTTGTGAGGGATGATGGTAGATTATTGTAGAAGTGTTTGGATGATCCAAGGGGCTTTATAGGTGTAAGTAATGAGTTAGAGGTTATGTCATTTTATAAGATGTAAGAGGGGCTCTTTAGAAAAGTTTGAAAGTATTATTTTATTATAAAATGATTTTTAGTTCCAAAAGATACAAAACTCATTACAATTGAATATAAGATTAATATATTTCAAAATAAAATCATCTAATAACAATTGGAGAAGTGTTGGATATTTATTAATCCTTATCTTCTTAATTTAACCCTTTGTTAACTTATTTAACTTTTACCATATCTTCTGGTATATATATACTATAGGGTTAATATTTTTACAATAAAATACCATGTTACCCAAAATGGATATTTAATGGCCTATTTAACATAATTTATGTCATTTGGCCTAATCATATACTTTTAGGACGATTTTATCATTTAATAAAATATTAATTGATTTTAAAATTCATTTATGTCAATTTTTATACTATTCATATCACGAATTTTTAAAAAACCTTAAAAACTTATTTTTTTTCAAAAATATTTAATTAATACAATTATATAATGTCCCCATATTCCATAAAATTATTTTATGGCATAAAAAGTTTCAAAATAAATTTATTGTAAAATTTATAATCTCATTTATTTAAAACAATCATTAACGAGGTAATCATTACATCACTATTGTCACTTAATTAAATTAATTTATATGATGTCTAAATTATTTAGTAAAAAAAATAACATAGGATGTAATTTTATATTTACAATGAGTATTTAAAGTAAAAATTATCAATTATATTAACCTATATAATAATTTTTTACTAAAAGATATATGTTTTTGTTACATTTTCCTCAACTTTATATTAATTTTTTTAAGTGTCATTTTCTCTTACAAGTGGCTCAATGGGGTCCCGAAATCAACCCAAGGATTCTCATGTTTGGAAAATTATTAGAAAATATAGTTAAGAAATTTTTTAGGGTAATTTAATATAATTATAATATTATTTTTAACCCTTATTTACCAGATTTACCCATTAACAATGGTAACTAAAATATTTACTGAAGTTAGTATTCATAATGTCTAAAAATAAAAGATACCTATTCACACAATTTATACCTCATAATTCCAATTATGGAATCCATTTTTCCAAATTGAAAACAAATAAGTTTTAGAAATTAATTTAAAATTAACTCCCATTGTCAAAAACAAAAAGCATGTTTTTAAGAAATAATAACTATCAAAAGAATGACATGTGTTTATGTCTAATTAAAATGTGAAATTATTTCCATTGAAAAAAATTGGATTAAATGATAAAAATATAATATAATTAAGCATTAAAACCAATTATAAATACCGTCTAATCATATAAATAAAAAATATTAAAATGTAGTTTGGAATGAAAATTCAGTATTTTTTTTCTATTTATCAAAAATTGAGCTTTCTTAGAAAAACATCAATATTTTAGCCAAATAAAATTTTTATATACCTATTCTAAAGAAGAATTTTATTTTGTAAAATGTAAAATATAATAGTGACAATAAAAATATTTAAAAAGGGTTCCCCATCAAAAGCAAATAAATCGACCTTTTAAATAATATTAATGTATTTCATGCTCAAAAACAGATTCATTCTAATTTTAAGCTTCTAAAATATATTGAATAAATGTAATAACATTTAATGAACATATGTAATAATAATTTAGTTAGTTATTTTCATTCTTTTTAATACAAGGGATATGCATTTACTTCCATTTAAAATAATAATATTATTATTTTATTTTTTGGTATAACTCAAAGTTGTGTGCAACATAATATTTCAAAGAAACTCATTGTTGCATGTCAAGTATGTTGTCAGACATAGCATCACATTGAAATTAAAAATAATATTTAATTAAAAAATTTAAATAAATATGAAAATTTCATATTCATTATTTACTTGAGATGTTATATCCTCCACCCTTTTAGGAATTGCCTCCTTGCAATTTTAAAATTGGGCTCAGAAATATCATTAAAATTCCGACATCGGAAATAGAGTCAATAAAAATAGATCATTAAAAGAAATAAATATTAGTAACAAGGTCACCCTAGATAACACATACTAAAATTTCATTTTGGAAAAGATGGATATGGAGGAGAAACTAAGTGTCAAGTTCGGATGGACAGTGATAGAAAACATGATTAGGAGAAAGTTGACCACCCAAAAATCGCAATCTTTTGATGGGTTAAACGTTCATTGATTCCCCAATAAGAAAAGTAAATAGAAAATATTTTTTTAAATATATTTTAATAATTTTGAATAATTTATTTATGATAATGACTAAGGAAATATGAAAATATACTTACTTTTCTTGTAGAGTTTCATCCTTTAATAAATGTTTTCTAAAAACTCATATTTTCTTGAAACGTTGAGTATTCAAGATGACTTGGTCACACATGAAGTGCTAGAATAAACTTTTATAGAATCATATAATCTATAAAAGATAAAATATATATTTACCTTTTCTTTAGACATTATCCAAAACCAAAATTGTTAGTATATGATCAGTTAATCCCCAAAATGATAAAAAGAAATATTACTCTTAATCTCCAAAATTGAACAAAGAGTAACCAATGTTCAATAAAGACCATTCAATAATAAATTGTCCTTTGAATAATTGAATATAATCCATACTAATATTGAAACCCCAAATTCAGAAGGATTTGATCACATAGTCTTCCAAAAAATGTTAACATTTATCTCCAAATAACATCGGTTAATCATAATGTTTTATTCTAAAAATTAATTAACCTAATAACATGTTCTCTATAATATGTTAATCATTTCCATAAATAACCAAACTTTCCATATATCCACAATAAAAACATAGATTCTTCCAAAATAAAATTTCAACTGTTAATCCACAAATTAAATCTCATAGTATTCTATTTTCCATAGGCTTATATTGTTCCCAAAAGATCAAACGTCTTCCAAAATAACATTTATCACTTAATCACCAAATAATTTTCCTATAAAAATGATATCCATTTAGTAAATTTTAAGTTCCCAAATTCAACTTCTTATTATTACGCAAAATCATTTAACAAAAAATTATAAGACATACTAACCATGGACATCACTCAGGCTAGTGGTAGGCGATGCACCCTTGTTGTTCTTCAATAGTGGGTTTGATTGTCCTGGCCATTCCGAAAATGACGGGTTGTCACCCATCATTCAATTTGTCCTTTTTTATAAAACTCAAAAATAACCATAACATGATTTAACCTAAATTATTTTCATATACCTATAATTTTTATCCCAACTCATAATGACCTCAATATATTAATTCTTGAAGACTTATATATATTGGAATTGTTTTTTACCATCCATAAAATAACACTATTCCCAAAGAAAGAACATCGTACCTTAATCTTGGTGTCCACCTGGTTTCATCGTCATCTTGTTCACATAGATAGATGGTCTATGTGTTGTAGCAATGATTTAGAGATATTTCTAAATCATCTGATTTTTTTATCCAAATACACCTCATACATCTTGGGTCATATAGGATTTCACATAAAAATAAATTCAAAAAAATCATGTATGACAAATAATTTCAAAACATCTGAAAAAACATGATTTAAAAAAATCAAACCGAGTTTTAGTTGAAACATTCAATCAATGGTTCTTTTAATATACCGTAATTATCTGATGAAAGACTATATTTTGAAAGAAAATATAAATAGGTTGCATAATGATGTATTTATTCAGCACCTTTTTCAAAATCATAATACGCTTCAAAATCTGGTGAGAGGGTAACATATTTTAAATGCCTTGATAATATTTAACATTCTAGAAAACATATGAATATTGATAAAATATTATTTGATTAAATACAACCCATCATACATGATGGCATCAATGTATAGCAGAGGTGTCTGACATCTCAAAACATTGCTTGCACGTGAGTAATATGTTAAATTTTTTTTTCGAATTGTCTGGACATGACTTTGAAATAATTATTTCAAGGAAGTCATCGGGAAGTGATTTTAATGTAATTTTATATCCTCCTCTTTCCATTTGTAATAGACATTCCTTGATCTGAAAAAGTTAAAAATAGGTATTTAACTCAAGGAGTTTACATGAAGACTAACCATTGTGTCTAACAAGAACTCCTATTCTCTAATGATGTTTTAACCAACCTTTGATACCAAATATAAGGCACCTTCCTTAAACATTACATAATCATGAATTATGTTAATAATTCACATTGAGGGTATTTTCAGGTTTAGATATTTACCGAATTAGGTCATAACTTATACAAAACAACACGAATATTACATGTAGACACCTCTACTTAGTATTCATTTTTTTCATAAAATAAAAACTCATAAAATAAAATTAGAATTCTTTTCTTGATATAAGTATTCATGAATTATTTCTTTCTCTTACCCTTACGTATGACCTATGAGAAACATTTAAAAAACAAGGGATGAGCATAAAAAGAGTAGTAAGGGTGATAAAATAATGAAAGAAATTATTATCCCATTAATACATACAAAACATATGAACTTTCTCAAACCACATGAAATTTTATGATTTATGAATAACACATATAAATAATAAATCAAAAATGTAACTTGTGGAATTCTTAACATACATACATTTTTTCTCTCACAGCTACGTAGAGATTTATATTTGGAATATCCATCATAATATATTCCATAAATATATTCGGAGAAAAATTAACGTTTAACTCTGTTACATTACCCAATGCATTGAAGAACTATCTTGGGCTCACCCACCCTAGGATTATCATAGAACCACCTATATACGTAAACAATTTCAAATAACCATAACATAATCATAACACATGAACAAGCATAAAGGAAAAATTAACATTTCTATATTGCAATAATAATATATCATTATAATATAGTGACATAATAAATTTATTATCAAAACCATTTTCAGTACCAAAATATGTAAAAAGAGTATTTGGAATTTATTTTCCTTTTAAAAAGATTACAGTTCGTAAAAGAAGCCAAATATCAAATAATGCTCATAGTGGAGGAAATGTCTTTTTCACCACGTATGTTAAAAAGAAAAATTCATTTTTTGTGTTAGTAAAATTCTTCATAGAAAAATGAATTCATTTGAATGAAATTAAAATTCAACGTTTCTTATAGCCCATATAATGGAAAGTTGAATATAAATCAATGTATGCCTCAAATGAAAGGATATTTAGATAAAGTCCCTTACCTCATGTCCAACTTGACTCGTTCATTCATAAATCTCTTGAATAATAAAATAAATTAATTTATAATTTATTTATAATAATTTTCACATTTATTATTCCTTTTATATAACTATTTATCATGTTATAAACATTACATAATCATTTATGTAAATAACAGTCGTTTTGTAGATATTTTGTACTTGAGTCAAAAATGAACTTCTTATAATAACATGTTGTCTATTTGGTCAAAATTCCATTATCTCAAGAATTATATTCATGATTTATATATCATATATATCATATATATCTACTATATATATTTATTTATAACAGTACATAAAATTTGGAGATAAGAAATTAAATTCATTGTTCATGGAGACGGTAAGTCGTATGTATGCAATAATTCTAATTTAATTTCTATTTCATATTTAATGGAAAGAAAAAATTTATTATAAATAGGAATATTTAAATTACAATATAATATAATATATAATTTCATTAATTTTATCCTTTATATGTTCCATGTATGGCATAAATGAGTCCTATCACTTTGAGGGGGTGGTCGTCCGCACTTCCTCAAATAAAATTACGATATTTACACATTATGGATACCATAAAGGTATTATATAAATGATAAATAAATAATAATAGATAAAATATAAATTTTATTAATTTCAAATATAATTGCAGTTCTTTCATAATGGCCACCATGAGAGGTCGTAGGAGAATATTGAACCATCATTGTTTCATGAGTAAGTAGATTGTCGCCCAGACAAATAGTATGATCTATACCCATTAAATAGATGTGTTTTTAAGATTAGTTATAATAAATATAATAAAATGAACCTTTTATGTTATGTATACTAGTTTTTTTATGTAAATAAGTAATAATAAGAGTATAGGGTGTAGAGAAGGAAAATAAAAGAAAAGAACTTGAGAGAAGACGTTACCTTTAAATCAGGTAACTCCCTTTGGTTTGATCCAAAAGGCATTATTTTATTTCCTTATGCCCAATGTAATTCTTATAGTTAGAAGTAATATATTTTGGGAGCTTATTTAATTAGACTTTGTATGATCAAAAGAAGATTGAGTGGTGTGAGTAAAGGGTAAGAGGTTTTGGAATTTTATAAGAGTGATGTGGGGATCTTTAGAAATGTTTGAAAGTATGATTTTATTATAAAATTAATTTCGGTTTCAGAAGAACCAAAACTCCTGAAATTAGAAGATAATAAGAATATAAGTCTATATAAAATCATCCATTATTAATTGAAAAGGTTTGGGATATGTTTTAATTCTTATCTTTTTTATCTAACCCATTATTAAATTATTTTACCTTTAACATGTCTTATTTTATATTCATACTATATGGTTAATATTTTTATATAAAATTAAAAGAGACCAAAAATGTATCATTAATGACATTTTTAACATCATTTATTTCATTTGTAAGAATAATAGATTTTTAGAACTATTATATCATTTAATAAAATATTGATTTATTTTAAAACTCATTTATGTCAATTTTTATACTATTCATATCATGACTTATTAAAAATTCCTAACAACTTGATTCGTTCAAAAATCCTTATTTAATTCCAATATATCAAGTCATAATTATCCCTAAAATTCATGGATGTCATTAAAATTTTAAAAAGTTTTTTTTTTCAAAATTTATAATCTCATTTATTTAAAACATTCATTAAAGATGTATTCATTACATCACCATTGTGTCATAGACAAATTTATTTACATGATGTTTAAAAATTATAAATAAAATATCATGATGTATAAAAAGTTTTTATATTTCTAATTAATATTTATAGTCTAAAGGGTCACTTATATAACACTATATAAAAAATTAATTACAAAAAGATATATTTCTATGTTACGTTTTCCTTACATTTAAATTATTTTTTCATCATGTCTAGCCATATTACACAATAATTGACAATGGGTGGGATATGGAGATACGAACATATATTGGTAGCGTGATAAGTGTGATTTGACTAGATGTTGAATGATCCATATGGATTTTGGATTCTAAAGAGTAGGTGAATCTGATTGTATCTAGTTTATTTTAGAATACAAGATTTTATATTCTTATAAAGTGTTTTATAGAGTTATGATGTTGGCATCGAGAAAAATATGACCCTGATTTGATATTATTATGAATAAGATCAATGGTTTGATGCTGTTTAGGGAAAGCGCATGATCAGAAATTTAAATGGTAGGTGATCCAACCATATAATTACATTGAGGGTCAAGTATAAACATCAATGTGTGTGTTTAGAGATCTTAGGATACATTTAGGAATTATATATTTTTGATTTAAAAATTAGATAGTGAATCAAGAAGTATCACAAAGAGTTTTTTTATGAATTTAATATAATGGTAGTTAGACAAATCTTTTCAAACTTAATTGGTTTAGTGAGTTAAAAATCACAATAAATAGACCAATAAACCAAATGAATAAGGTTTCAATAGGTTATTACAATTTTTGGGAGAACCATTGAAATAATGGTGTGTTTATACAATCCAATTATACTTTATATTATGAAATTAGAGAGAAATATTTTGTTTTGGACATCTAGACTAGGGTTATTTTGAAAATGTGGATTCTGGTGCTTTAGAAGATTTTTGGAGCTTCGGGATGGGACATTACCCTTATTTTTATGGTTTAGTGTTCCTATATGGATGTTTATCATAGTTATAAAAAAATTAATAATTAACTATTTTGATTACAAAGTAAACCATGTGGGGTTTTATGGTCACTATGGTAAAACATATTAGTGGCACACACATGTAGGAAAACTATGAAATCATATAATCAGTTTTTATACTAATTTTTATGGTCTGTATATTATTTAGTAAACCATGTGGACAAATTGGGAATTACGGATGACTTGAGATAGTTCTAGACACTCCATTGGAGCACTATTTTTTATTATACATGGATACCATGAATCTCATTAATATGTGAATAATAACCATTTCCCCATTGGGATTTAAATTCATGTCATATATTTCCCTTTGACCCTCAAATGCACACCCAGCCAGCTGACTCCCTATATTCCTCATCCACCCATTGGATTCAAGTGGATATTGTGGTATTATTCATAGAAGTTCAAGGTGAGATCCAATATTTTATCCTATAATATTACATCTCCAACATTCTATTTGATTTTAATAAATTTGATTTATAATTTTACTGATAGTTATTCCTGGTAATGTTGAAATATTCAACATATTATTGGGTTTTTCATCACTTGATTTGAGTCCACCATAGGTCAATTCATACACCCTATAGATTACTATTCTTCTTTTCATACCACACCATATAGTTTTTCTTATGTATTTTGATTTAATTTTTCAAAACTAGGTCTTAACCGAGTGATGAGATATATGTATTGTTTCATTTATTTTGAGAGGATTTTACTATATACATTCAATGGTTTTTTGGTTTCTATTTCTATAATATGGGGATAATTATGAGGTATTAGCTTTATAATCCTAATTGAACTAAATTTGTAAATATATTTTTATATTTTTAATTTATTTAAAAGTTATTTAATTAATTATAATATATTTTCCCCTTGTTTTAATACATCACGAGGTGACATGATACATATACATGGATGTGTGAGAGGTGTTAGAATGTTCTTAAAAGAAAATGTATTTGACTGATTTAGGTGTTTCTTGGAATTTCCCTATGGATTTTGAATTATATTAGTAAATAATATGATATTCAGTCTCACCACTTCAAGCTATTGCAATTTTTATATATTATAATTTTTTTAGTATAATTGAATTCCATTGAATGGAATAAACAATGTTATAAGGGCCACAATGGATATTTGGATCTAGGTTGATGCCTCACCCATTTATGGTTCACACCCTAGTAATAAATGTTTTAATTTTGATAATAAGCCATCTAATGATGTGTTTTAAATTAACTTTGAATTCATAAAATACCTTGAAAAATTCCATTATACTATTTAATTAGGTACAAGAGATGAATTGAGGTGTCTTGAGTGAGTTAGAAATTATATGAACATTTTGTGACACAAAACCAATGGGTTTGTTGATATGTGTCTGGGGTGAGTATTCCACCACCATTGGTATATGAGCTCTTGATGAGTGTTCCCTAGGTAGATCTTCCTAAATCCCGGTGCATGATGACTAGTACAGGATGACCTTGAGAGCAGAGATTGCAATCATTCAATCTAAATAGAGTTTTTCTTGTATGGATCATTCATAGAGTCCAACTAATCCTTGACATTATGATGATGTTGTTGAGGTAAATTATTAAATTTGTGTTAATTATTGGTAGTAGAGAGATGTGAATGAGATGGAGGAACCCATGAAGGGTTCCCTAAATGAGAAATGGGTTAGGTTCCTATAGGTGTGTACCCAAAATTTATGTTTAACCTCTAGGGGAAGCATAAATATGGTGGTGGCATTGATCTCATGTATCACCTTATAACTTAAGGATGATTTTTTATTATCAAATATGATTAAAAATATGAGGGTTTTGTTGTGTAATTAAGAGGATATCCAAGAAAATGTATCCTATGCTTGGGTAGGTATCCAAACTGGGGGGTGTGTCATTAAGCTTTAAGGATGACATTCCCTAAGGTCTTTGTAATATTTTGTATGTATATTCATGGGGTTAGAGGACGAGGGTTCAAGATTGGTCGGAAGGATATGAGCACCAAGTTATAGAGAAATATGTTTTTTAACACCCCAAGTTATTAAATATTCTTTTTCAAATAAAATAAATTCATTTATTAACATGCCTTTTATGAAACTCCAAGTTAATCATTTTCTACATGCCACATTAGGTTTAACTTTTATTAGAGTCATCATTGAGTTTCCATGAAATAAAATTGTATTGTTATCATTATTTAAACAAGATATTTATAACATATTAATTTAACTTATTAATATAATTATTAATAACTAATTTTTAAATATGATTTATAATGGGTTTATATAAAAAATATTGATAATTTTTTTGTGATAAAGTGTTTATATGTTTTTTAAAATATGATTTTGTTAAAAGAACTAATTTTTATGTCCTTCCATTAATAATAATAAAATAAATATTTTACACTTAACAAAAATATATTTTATTAAATGAAATTTATTTTAGAATTCATAATGTCAAAATTACCATATAGTGAAATTTTGATATTTTTATGAAATATTTAATTTTAGGATAAATTTGGAAAAATACTCAATTTGAAATTGAATCTCCATTTTTTGAATATTTTTATAATGATAAATTATATTTTATACTATTTTTAATCCCAATTAGTTATAATATATATTAATAAATCCAATAGAGGTCATTAAAATCCATTTCACAACAAAACTGGATATAAAAATATTTGAAACTATTTTTAATGTTCAATTTTAAAAAAATGATGCCTCGCCCCATCCATGGGATGAAATTTTAGATAATTTTTTTAAAAATTATGTGAATTTAATAATTAATATTTTAATATATCTTTATTTGTAATAATTTATAATTTATAATAAGTCCAACTAAATTTTTTTTCGATAATGATTTGTGAAAAAAGATGAAATTATTCACAATAATTAAGAGAAAATTGTGTTTACAAGGGGACTAAACATTTAACTTGTAACGAACAAGACCTGGTGCCCTGGTAACCCGATAGCCGAGACAAACATGACATAGCACGAAGGGTGTTCCCGATCCTCACAGGTTGGCAACTAGCACCTGGCATCGTACAACATATAAGTGGGAACAATTTTGCCACAAGAATTTGGAAGCAAGAGTAAAGAAAACAGTATGCATAATAGAGGAAACTCCACTGGGAGTGATATACAAGAATACAAAGAGGAATGAAATTACAAAGTACTACAACCCAAGTACTATAAAGGAAAAAAACAATCCCAAAGTCCCTAAGGACACAACTCACCATGACCAGAGATCGACAACTGGATCCACCTCGAAGAGGTCTCTTACCTTTGCTCGATCATGGAAGAAGAAAGTCTACAAACACCTGAAGGAAAAAGTAGAGTGTGGGCCTAATCCCAGTAGGATACCACCAATGATACTATAACAGATGACAAATATAGATAATCCAAGTAAAAACATCCAATTTTCAAAATAAAATATTTTGGAAATTCAAAAGCATATTTTAACAAATCATGCTATACATTTTCAAATGATTGAAAATTCAACAAGAAAGGCTTCACAATGATGGAATATTTCTAGAACAATGTCTTAAGTAAAAAATTTATATAAAACATTTTATATAATTTTAGTATGCATGTAAGCAGTTTAAAAGCATTGGCATACATTTATATCTCCAATATAAACAAACAAGCGAGAAACGTGGTCATCTTCCAAAAGGTACGATAGTATTAACCAGTTATAGGATTCTACACTCTCTATGTGAACTTATAAAAAAGTGTATACACACATCCGTATGACACTGGCCAAAGGAGACTCGTCCCCAACTCGTCGGGGATGTGACCCGCTGCATGTAGGTTTTAGAACGTTGTCGTAGTGTAGAGTGTATCCAAATAACTCAGTAACTATCTAAGGTTTTCATGCACTCTTAAATGATGGGCAAACTATTTTAAGATTTATTAAAATACGATAAATCCCATTCTTCCATTTCAAATGTTCCAATTTCATTCCATTTAAAACCAAAAAATGTTTTATTCAAAACATGCCTCTTTCACAAGATAAAACCAATGGGTTTCAAACAAACCATTTTAAGCCAATTTCATAAGATTGAAATCTATTCAAAACCAATTACATCATTACACATTTCATTTTCAAAATAAAATTCAACAATTTAATTAAAGGAATTTCCATCAAATCCACAATTAAAATCCAACAATTTAAATCGGCCAATTTTCCATAAACATGCCCAATTCAATGGAATTGGGGTTTTCCAAATTTTCATTCCAAAACCATTCAAATATCTCAATTCAATAGAATCAAATTATTATCAATTTCATTGAAAGAAACATAATCAATTAAATTTAAATCAAGGATTTAAATAAATCAATAAAATACAGTGATAATCTATTTGGCATGTCTGGATAGAACCACCTACCTTAAAGTTTTTGACCAAAAACACAAAGGTCGAGAACGCTCAAGAAAACTGGGTCTCTTCTTCAAGAATCGGCCCTAGATCTCTGCTCCTAGAAATATTAAGACCAAATCTCATCAAACATGGTACCACACACTTAGATCTACCCATAACGGGCATAGATATAAGAAATTAAGGGAAGAGGGGAAGTAGATCTACGTAGATCTATGAAACCGATCAAGAAAGAAGAAGAACGAGAATCCCGCTTTGATTCACCAAGAGGAGCCTTTGGATATTCTCTGAAACAAATGGAGAACCCTCTCTGACCCTAGGAGAAGACAAACCCCGAGTTAGGGCCACATAGGAGGAAAAATGAAGCATTTAGAGGCAAAACTCCTGAGATTCACAATTTAAGGATCTAGTTTTAAGTGACCACACAGTTTTTCTGCACGGTTAGTCAAACTATGTGCACATCGTGTGGATATAACTATCCATGGGTGCTGGTCTGCATGGTTTAGTCGCATGGTTTACCAAACCATGCATACACCGTATGTACCCCACTATTGAGTGCTGCTAGGTTGGAATGGTTTGATCGCACGATTTATCAAACAGTGCACTAACTGTGCACAAGAAATTTCCTTTTTGTTTTACTTAAAATTTCACCCAAACACACCCCCAAGTCACTACTCAAAAATAGAGGCACTTAGAGACATCAAAAGTACCTGAAAACGTAACGGGATGTTACAACCTCCCCACCATAAGACCTTTCTGCCCCCAGAATGCCTAAGAAGAAACCTCCACATAAAAAAGATGAGGCCACTAATCCCTCATTAGTACCTCTATTTACCATGTCTCATGAAGATCAGAACCATGTTGCCAAAGCACACAGACCAGAGCTATCGTTATCCAACGAATTACCTTGGTCTCAGAATCAACAACCCTTACTGGTCGTTCTATAATAGATAAATCTGGATCAATCTCAAGATTTCTCCACCTCACATCATGGGATGGATTAAAGAGATACTTTCGCAACTGAGATACATTGAACACGTTATGTATCGACATTAGTTTTGGTGGAAGATCTAAACGGTAAACAAATTTCCCCACAAGACCAATAACCTGAAAAGTTCCCAGAAAATGAGGAGCAAGCTTCCCTTGCCTCCAAAGTTGTCGATGACCCAATCGAGATGAAGCTTTCAAGAACACCTGGTCACCAAATGAGAACTCTAAAGGTTTATGGTGAAGATCAGCATAAGACTTGTAACGACTCTGAGCTCTCAACATTATTTTAAAAATCAACTGGATCTTAGTTGTCATCTCTTGGACCCAACGCAGTCCAACCAAGGAACTTTCACCAATCTCCGACCAACATATAGGAGATTTACAAGGATGACCATACATAGCCTCAAAAGGATCCATTTTGATCGCAGACTGGTAACTGTTGTTATAAGAAAATTCAACTATCCCCAGATGATCATCCCAAGACCCACCAAAGTCATGGACACAAGTGCGGAGCATATCCTCAAGGATATAAATTGCCCTTTCTGTCTGACCATCTGAATGTGGATGGTAGGTCGTTCTCAACCAATCCTGAGATCCCAGTGCCCCTTGAAGGCCTCTCCAAAATCAAGAAGTAAACCAAGGATCCATGTTAGAGAATATAGCAGACGGAACTCCGTGAAAACGAAAAACTTCGTTCACATAGATATTTCCCAACTCCTCAACTTTGGTTGTATCTCGAATTGGTATAAAGTGAGCCGAATTGGTCAGCCTATCGATCACAACCCATATCGCATTCTACTTCCTCTAGGTTTGAGGTAACCCAACCACAAAGTCCATCGAGATTTTATCCCACTTCCATTTAGGGCCTAAAAGTGGTTGAAGTAAACCTGAAGTTTTCTGGTGCTCAGATTTCACCAGCTGGAATGTATAGAAATGAGATACAAACTCAGCAATGTCTCATCTCATACCCGGCCACCAGAACATTCGCAGCATGTCATAGAACATTTTTGTGGTTCCTGGGTGCACAACCCACTGAGAGTTATGGCACACACCCATCACATCCTTCCTTGCCGATAACAACACAAACTAATGGTTTCGATAACACAAAACACCCTTTTTGGAGAATGACCACTGGGGTCGGCCTCCCCACTATAAAGAGAGTCCCTAATGCTATGGAATTCTTCATCTAGCTGTTGTTCCTAAAGAATCAATTCGCGGAGAGAATAAGTCAATTGAACGCTGGCTAAGGGTACTTCATTCCCCTTCCACTAAATTCCAATATGGAATTGAGAAAAAATATCCATCAAACTCCACTCTTATAAAGATTCTTTCACAGCCTAAGTTGTAAGTTTCCTGCTTAACACATCTACAACATCATTCCCATTCCTCGGGGTATAGGCAATGTCATAGTCGAAAGATTTTAGGTACTCCACCCAATGCCTTTGGCGAAGATTCATATCATTTTGAGAGAAAATATAACTCAAGATCTTGTGGTCCGAATACACAGTAAACGTTTCTCCATAAAGGAAATGTCTCCACAACATAAGTGTGTGCATTACAACTACAAGTTCAAGGTCATGGGTAGTGTAGTTCTTCTCATGAGGCTTAAGCTGAAGAGATGCATATGCAACAACACGATTACCCTGCATGAGGAGACATTCCAAACCTTAACCCGATGCATCACAGAAGACCACATAACATATCCCATCCTCAGGAAGAGCATACACTAGCGCAGTAGTCAAAAGATTCTCTATCTCAATAAAAGAACTCTGACATTCTTCATTCCAGGAAAACTTCACTCCCTTTCAAGTCAGAGCAGTCATTAGAGAAGCTAACTTTGAGAAGTCTTTAACAAACCAGCGATAATATCCCGCTAAGCCCAAGAGGCTATAAATCTCAAAAACATTTCGTGGTTGCTCCCAAGTCATAACAACCAGCACCTTTTCAGTATCAACTGATATTCCTTGTTCTAACATGACATGTCCCAAGAATTTTACTTCCCGAATCTTTAAATCACTCTTTGAAAGCTTAGAATAAAGTCGGTGATTCCTTAGAAGTCTCAGAACTGTTCTCAGATGATGCACATGATCCTCCTCAGACATGGAGTAGACAAGAATTTCATCCACAAAGACAACCACAAAAGTATCAAGATACTCATGGAAAACCTTTTTCATCAATGCCATTAAAATTTCAGGAGCATTTGTTAGGCCGAAGGGCATAACAAGGTACTCATAACGGCCATACCTACTCTGAAAAGTGGTCTTATGAATGTCAGATTATTTTATCCTCAACTGATTGTAACCAGATCGAAGATAAATTTTTGAAAACCACATTTCCCCTTTCAAATAATCAAGCAAATCATCAATTCATGGTAACAGATACTTGTTCTTTTTCATAACTCGATTGAGATTTCCATAATCAACACATAAGAGAAGAGAACCATCAGCCTTCTTGGAGAAGAGAACTGGTTCCACCCATGGTGACACACTCGGGCGTATAAAACCTTTCTCAAGAAGAAATTCTAACTGAGTCTTCAGTTCTTTTAGTTCAGCTGAATCCATTTAGTAAGAGGGAATAGAAACTAGTTGAGTACTAGGAATTAAGTAAATAGTAAAATCAACCTCTCTTAATGGTGTAAAAACAGAGAAGTCTGAAGGAAACACATCGGGAAACTTAGCGACGATTTGAGGTAGATCACCACACAATGAATCTCTCTCTATATCAAAAGCAAACACTGATATAATTTTCCCCATCTCTGGGAATAAGGGTCCGGCTCTGCATGACCTTGGGTCCCATTCTCCTTGAAAAAAAGAGAGACACACCACTAGGTGTTGTAAGGTAGACCCGTTGAAGATAACAATTGATTCGGGATTTATTGGCATTGAGCCAATCCATCCCAAAAATGGCTTCAAAGGATTTCATGTTGAGAACCAAGAAATTCCATGAATGATCAATACCTGATAAAGAGAAGACACAAGTAGGACTACAGAGACCCTTCTATCTCATTACACTAAGGGGTGTAGTAATATCATCCCACAAGCCAAAAGTTCCATGGGTAGATTAAGTAGATTTACAAGGCGGGTTGAAATAAAAGAGTGATATGGACCAGTATCCAAACGAGCTATCACTAAAGATGAAGCTATAGTAATGGTAACTCTCACAGTTGCAGGACGTGTATCAGCTACCTCTGGTGACTCTTCCACTGTGTGAAGAAGCTTCGTTCCAGATGCCTGTGGCTGGAACCCTTTTGTATGTGAAGCATTTGATTTCCCCACAGTATTTGGAGGTGTTGATGATCTTGTTCCACTACGCGGAGTAGAGAAGTGATGGAAGAATATCTATAGGTGCCTTAAACGTCTGCAGGACCTACAGTTCTTGGGTGCCTCAGTGAAAACCCACATAGAATGTCCTAGCTTTCCACACTGATAGAAAGTCAAGGAATCCCCTCCCGGTGCTACCGGTGGTTTAGAGTGACTCTGTTGTCAAGAATCACTATTAGAAACATCGCGCTTCCGTTTTCCTTTAATGGAACCAACACTTCCACTAGAAGAAAAAGGAACTTCCTGCAACCATGACTTTCCTAACAAATCCATCTCAAAAAACATCTTTCTATCTAGAACATCAGAATAAGTGGGTATCTTCAGTATGAAAACCTGAGAATGAATATCTGATTGAAGCCCAAACTCAAATCATCGAGCTTTCATCCTCTCATTAGATACAATTTCAGGATCAAACTGTGCCAACTCAGCAAAGCGATTTGATTACTTAGTCACGGTTTTGTTGGCCTGCTCATGTTTGAAAAACTCCACAGCCTTGGACGATACCATAGATTCTGGTTAGAACTGGTTAGTGAAAAGGACCCTAATTTCTTTCCACTCCAAACCCTCATGTTTCCCAGCCATCACCATTATGCCCCACTATCTCATAATTGATCCCTCCAGCACGAAGGTGGAACACTTCACCTTGATCACATCTGGTGTCTCCAAAAACCCAAACAGACGTTCAATCTTGCTCAACCATTCTTCAGCATGTTGGGGATCAGTGGAGACTTTGAAGACTGGTGGATTCTAGCGTAGGAACTAATGGGAAAGACTTCGGAGAATATAACTATGAGGATCTATAGCTGGAGTCTGAACAGGAACTGGAGATGGTGCCTATCCCAGAGCTTGGACAGTGCGAACAATCACCTCTATCAGACATGGATCAACAATAGGACTCGCTTGCTGAGATACAGTAGCAGCCTCTTTTTGGATCCTATTCTCACGTCTTCTCAGAGGCATGTTGTGACACAACAAAAAAAAGACATAGATTAACACCGAAACCGAGTAACAAGGGAAACTATTCTTAATATAACAGATTAACAGGATTTGGATTCCACTACATCCAAATCAAAATAGGGAAAATACTAGAACTAATCCACAAGTAGTATTTCCCTAACCAACCCCAGTGACTTAAGGTTTATTGTGGTGAGAGCTGGCCATGAACTCAATCACAACTACCTCCTATGTCCCGTCAAGAAAACTCAAATGCGTACTGTCATCAAGGCACGATGCTTAAACCTCCCACTGATACCAATTTGTCACGTACCAGCCCAGGTACCCGGGTAACCCGATAACCGATCCGGCCCTGACATAGCCCAAAGGGCGTTCCCGATCCCCACGGATCGGCGATTAGCTCCTAGCATCGTATAACATACAAGTGGGAAAGATTTTTCCACAAGAATGCGGAAGAAAGTGTAAGAAAAATAGTATCCATAACAGAAGAAACTTCACTTGTAGTGATGTACCAGAATACAAAGAGGCATAAAATGCCAAAGTACTATTACCCAAGTACTGAAAAGGAGAAAAAAAATCCCAAAGTCCCTAAATACACAACACACCATGACCAGAGATCAACAACTGGGTCCACCTCCTAGAGGTCCCTTACCATTTCTCGATCCTAGAATAAGAAAGTCTACAAACACCAGAAGGAAAATGTAGGGTGTGAGCCTAAGCCTAGTAGGATACCACCAATGATTCTATAACAGTTTCCAAATATAGATTATCCAAGTAAAAACATCAAGTTTTCAAAATAAAAAGGTTTGGCAATTCAAAACTATATTTTAACAAATCATGCTATACATTTTAAAATGATGGAAAATTCATCAAGCAAGGCTTTACAATGATAAAATATTTCTAAAACAATGGATTAAGTAAAAAAATTTCTATAAAAAAATTTATATAAATTCAGAAGGCATGTAAGAAGTTCAAAAGCATTGGAATACATGTATATCACAAATATAAACAAAATAGTGAGCAACATGGTCAACTGCCAAAAGGTACGATTGTATTAACCAGTTTTAAGATTCCACACTCTCTATGTGAACTCAGCAAAAATGTGTACACATACGTCCCTATGACACTGACCAAAGGAGACTCATCACCAACCTGTCAGGGATGTGCCCCACTGCATGTATGTTTTAGAATGTTGTCGTAGCGTAGAGTGTATCCAAATAACTCACTAATTACCTAAGTCTTGAATGTGGTCCTACATGATGGGTAAACTATTTTAAGAATGCTTAAAATATGATCAATCCCATTCTTCCGTTTCAAAAGTTCCAATTTCATTCCATTTAAAAACAAAAGAGGTTTTATTCAAAACATGCTTCTTTCACAAGATAAAACCTATGGGTTTCTAACAAATCATTTTAAGCCATTTTCATAAGTTTGAAATCCATTCAAAACCAATTCCATCATTACACATTTTTTTCACAATTAAATTCAATAATTTAATTTAAAACATTTCCATAAAATCTATAATTTAAATCCAACAATTTAAATCTTCCAATTTTCCATAAACACGCCCAATTCAATGGAATTGGGGTTTTCCAAATTTTCATACCAAAACCATTTCAAATATCTCAATTCAATGGAATAGATTTTTAATCAATTTAATTGAATGAAACTTAAGAAATTGAATTTAAATAAAAGATTGATATAAATCATGAAAATACAATGATAATCAATTTGGCATGTCGGGATGGAACCACCTACCTCGATGTTTTTTACCAAGAAAAAAAAGGGCGAGAATGCTCAAGAAAACCAGGTCTCTTCTTCAAGAACCCGCCTTAGATCTCTTCTCATAGAAATATTAAGACCAAATCTCATCAAATATGGTACCACACACATTGATCTTCCAATAACGGGTGTAGATATAAGAAATAAAGGGAATATGGGAAGTAGATCTAAGTAGATCTAAGAAACCGATCAAGAAAGAAGAAGAATGATCACATTCCTTGAAAATCCTGCTTCCAATCACCAAGAGGAGCCTTTGGATCACCTTCGGAACAAAGGGAGAACCTTCTCTGACCCAAAGAGAATAAAAATCCTAATTTAGGGCCACTTAAGAGGAAAAATGAAGCATTTAGAGAAAAAACGGCTGAGATCCACAATTTAAGGATATAGTTTTAAGTGACCGCATGGTTTGTCCGCACGGTTAGTCAAACCCTGCGCACACTGTGCGGATCTCACTGTCCAGGGTTGCTGGTCCGCATGGTTTCATCACACGGTTTACCAAACAGTGCGTACCCCACTATTCGGTGATGCTAGGTTGGCACGGTTTGATCGCATGGTTTATCAAAACGTGCGCTAACCGTGTACAAGCCATTGCCTTTTTGCTTTATTTAAAATTTCACCCAAACCCACCCCCATGTAACTACACCAAAACCGAGGTTCTTAGAGACATCAAAAGTACCTGAAAATGTAACGGGATGTTACATAACATAAGGGGATAAATTAAAAAAAATTCCACCACAAATATTATAGACATATTTATTTCTTATCACTAATAGGTTTTACTTTTTCCATAACTTTTTCCACATGACATGGAACAACGTGGGTGAAATTCCCAATTTCAAAACATTACAAGTCTATCACTCACCATTATTTTAAAAGGAAACTCTACCTTCCCCTCTATTCACAACTTAGAAACAAACTCTATAGACTAATACCTATGAAAAACACTGATAATATTCCACAACCTGATCCTAGAATCCTTAATTGGGGCAGAAATCCTACCAATGATGACCTTTGGAATAAACCAAAATGAGATACTTGAAGAAGAGGTAACATTCATCAAGGAATGTATTTTTTTTATTTTAACCACAATACAATTTAATTATTCTTATTTACTGATTAGATAATAAAATTAGTATCATTTAAATATTTATTTTTTTATGTTAGGGGTAAAACCTAAAATTGTACACACTTCCATCAAATAGGTTAGGAAATTATCATTTATGTGTGTGGTGGACTACCACCTCGTGAATTGATGTCAACCATTTTTTCATTAACACCGATCATGTTTGGTAATAAGGATGGAAATTAGGTTAATATTAGATATATTTTTATGATGTTATTTTGAATGATAAATTTTTATATCACACATATGTTCTTGGATTCCATTTTTCGGGAATAACATAACATTGTTTGTGTGTATGAATAACTACCACCTTACAAATCAATGTGATTCATTAATTAAATACATGGAATGTATTCAATATGAGTTTAGTAATAATATGTGATATATAGGAAATAAAAATTACTCCATAACAATTATCTCTCACAAACTTTCCTTCCATTATTTCTGTTAAAAAATGGGAACAATATTCATTCTTGCGTACGACCTAGTGTCACCAAGAATGGTGTATTTTTTTAAATTTCAATACTTTATAGACTATAATAAATAAATATATAATTAATTTATATGGTGTATATATAATTTTTATCAATTTATATATTATAAAATAATTATTATATTATTATGAAAATATATAACAAATCCGAACATAGATAAAAACCAAGCGGTTATTACTCAAAACATAAATTTATCACGGAATTGAAAATTTACGTGTAATAAAATGTAATAATAAAATAACATATGGTATGATATAAATAAATATGGTTCTATAATATATATTAATAGTAAAATTTTATTTATTAATCATTATTATTGAATTAGTACAATGGATGTCAAAACATAGGGTTAGCGATTTCCATATCACTTTTAGATGAGAACTATGCCATGTTCACCACGTATTTATTATATATTGTCTATATACAACCCATGGATGTATTTTATTATTATTTTTTAAGAATTATTTTTATTTAAATATATATTTTAAGAAATACTTTTCTTATGGATTATAGTTTTTACATTACCAACTTGGTAAGTGAATTTTATCTCAATTTTCCTTGTTTGAGACACAAGTTTTGTTGTGAACCTATACTCTTATAAAAGGTGTATATAGTACAGAAATTACATGTTATATCTTGAATATATTTATTTTAATTATAAATTAATCTTAATGTAATGAAATTATTTCATGGGGATTGTGATTCAATATTTCCAAAGTGGTACGAGTTTGTTGTTAAAATCTCTTCATTTTTCTAGATAATTTAAGATTTTGATTCAATAGAAGAAACATATCAAGAATTAAATTTAATTTTCTTATATATTGCATATTAATTACACCTTTATTTTATAGTGAAATGTTTATAATCTTTGGTACATCAAAATATGAATAATTTGTTTTATGTAAAATTGACATTTTCTCGGAATGTTTTTCCCGAAAACATGTTTTTCTTCGAAAAAATGTTTTATAAAAATGTTTTATAAAATTTTTATTAATTTATTATCATTTTTAAAATTACTTTTTTACCAATGTTTTATATTTAAAAAAATTCATGAATGGATTCTCCATTTCATCTTCCAAAATAATGCATGTCTCAATTTTACCGAAATTGTTAATGGATCCATTTTTTATTTGTAATGACTAAACAAAATATTCCAATTTCTTGAAAATTTGTTTTATTGTTGAATACATATTATGTTTAAAAATATATTTTCATAGAAAATTTTTTTCCAAATATTTTATTTATTAATATGTTTTTCTATACTAGAAAATATATTTTCCATAAGAATTTTTTTAAAAGATATTAAAATATTATTTTACATCTAAGATGACATATGTTGTTGTTACTCGTTCCTCACTAGGGATTTGATATATGTGTAACATTCATAATATTTCATGGAATTTTTTTTATTTTAATGGGTGAAAAGCTATTTAAAATTATTTCACTTCCAAAGGTTACAGGATTATGTGACCTACTTCATTTCATGGGTTATCATACAATGAAGTGATTATGAAATCTATCTATTTTCTATAGGTTATGTTATGATTAAATGTTCATGATTCCCATTTTATTTCATGGGTAGTGATATGATGAATGTTTATGATAATATTGAAGGTATAAATATTGTATTCATCATTTGATAGGCATGCACTATATTTCCGTCTAATATAATGGGTTAATATATATATATATCCCATGAGATATACATCGGTGGAATGGAGAGTGAACCCAATAAAGTAATATAAGGATGGAACAATGAATAAAAGATGTACAGTAATATATATCTTGAATGAGTAGTTAAAACGGAACATAAATCGAAGTTTTCAAATGTTAGGGCCTTTCTAGTGATCCTTGAACAATATGGAAATGAGTTACTATGATTATGTGTATACCAAAAATTATCATCTTATTCAAAATTTATGCTCTAATAGATCATGATATTTTATTACCTTGTGATTCATGTCTTATTAACTACCAATATTTGTTCCATTACTAATTATTATTATATTTTATACGTATGGTATGGTTCTAAAATTTTGTATTCATGTTTTATGACACATGAGTTCAAGTATTGCTTACATATCTTCCATGTTCACATTTACTAAGAATCTGATATCACCATTTATTACGTTTTATTTCCCCATTATTAGAAAATATATATTTCTTATGATGTTTCTAAGAAGGGTTCTAGTGATAAATAACATAGTGGGAGATGATGTAGTTCACATGTGGACTACTGTTTATGTTTACATCTTTCTAAAAAAACTAAACTATTATGGTTTTTAGGAATGTGCTTATTTAATTTAATATATATTATATGATAATGATGTAATGTACATGTATAGAAATTTTGTTTTTCTATTGTTGTAATTACATCAATGGTTCATTTACCTTTTATAAACTAGGATGAAAAACCATGGGGATATCCTAAAGGACATGTATAATGATTAATCCAAGGATGAGTTAGAGTGTTAGAAAATGTCACTGAATTTTGGTAAAGGATAGAGTTGGTTGTACTCAGAGAAATACAATAATGTCAATACAATATAAGTATAAGTGAATCTGAAATAGATGTGATTAACATAAATTTCCCTAACAGAACTTTATTGAGTGAGACTCAATCATGAACTTGTTCACAACAAATGGCCTTACAGAATACATGTATTGAAAAATCTAGGGATACATGTCAGGAATTCAAAAACTCTATAGGATCTATCATGATGGATTTAAATATATGATGACCATAAATAGCCTTGTCCAAACCTATGATTCCGTAGATTAAAAAGGAAGGTGTCATTATTTAGAAACACTCTATGTTTTTCTATAATGATTATATGGTTTCTGACTATGATTATTGTTTCTTACACTATGAAGTTTTTGTTTTAGATAATTGATACTACCTGAAGGAACTGAAATAATGATGAGTTCAATAGATAATGAAATTTTTGTACACCTCATAATCCAATGATTTTTAGAGATGGAATGAGAAATCCCAATCCTATGCTCAAAAAAATTACCACGATATGAATCATGATGGAATAAAAAATTAGTAATAGAGTGAAAATTTTATCTTAACTAATTAACGGGGAAAAGTAAAATTTCTTTCATTGGTTCTTCTGATCTACTAGTCTGTGAACAATGGATCAATACAACTAAAAACATATTTTATGTTCTCCAATGTTCATAACACAAAACAATCTTTTTGGATGTATAAAATTTATAAGGATAAGAAGATGAATGGGTAAATCTTATCAATAATGCAATGAAATAGGCTAAAATTGACTACATGGATTGGGATGAATTAAATAAAATATTTTACAATATGTAATTTCTTTACATTCTTCTTATAAACATGGATAAGTAGTTCATTGAGTTAAATAAAATGGATTTTGAATCCTTGGTACATATAAGGTTTATTTTACAAGACTTGCGTGTTACGCTTCTTGTATTATCATCCAACATTAATGTAAGGTTGATTGATTCTTTAGTGGATTAAAACCATGTATCTGAATGAATTTTTCCATTACTGAATTTACTAGCTATGAATTTATTATGGTTTGAGCTATCATTATGGAAATGGGGGTTGGAGTTACGTATCATTATCATTGTTTTGATAAGAAAAGGAAGATGGAGTTCAAAAGAAAATATAAAACCCATGAAGAGAAAAATATGGCATTTCTTTTATACTCAACATGTGGGAAAATTGATAAGGATATTTGATTAAGGGGTCAACTAAAGTTTTCTTGTGTGGAAGGGATATTCATCCAGAAATGGATTGTGGAAGTGATGGGAAAAAATAGCCAATAAAGAGAATAGAGAAAAAACAATACATATTGAAAATCCCCCAATTCAGATCATCATGTGCAAGGAAAATGTTCCTTATTCTAACCAATAACTAAACCCAAAAGTTGAATTATGATGATATATTTTAAAAACCACTAAATTCATGGGACTAGGGGAAATATTATTTGATTAGTATTTTTGAAGAGGTTTTTAATAATAACATGGTGAATGGCATAATTACCACCCAATCTAGAGTTAATAATTTCTTATTTGACTCTAGATATTCACATTGTTTCATATCTAAATATTTTTACAAGGCTATCAATATAACATCGAAATGGATAGATATTAAATTATAATTGAAAACCACTAATGGCATGATGATCAGATTTCAGGTCTATCATTACTGTTAGGATTATGTTAAAGGGAATATGCTTTAGAAAAATTGTAAAATTCTTCCTCTGGTAGAATTTGATGTTATGTTATGTATGGATTGTGATTCTCTACATCAATTCAACATCAGTTATCGAGGAATGTATGTTTCATTTTATATTCCAAAACCAAAATATTATTATCTTTCAATGTGATGATATGATTGTGTTTTGGATGTAGATTAAATCCAATGTATGAGTCTTAATTCCCGTACAAAAGGGCAATTTTCTCATATGGATAAGGAGGGAATTGATATTGATGATATAACTTTTTCTCATGATTTTGTTTGTGTAGTTACAAAATAAATTCCTAGTATTCCACAAAAACATAAATTTGAGTTCTCAAAATAACGAATACCAGGCTCCACACTAATTTCAAAGAATCCCTATAGAATAATATCAATTGATATATAGTAGATAAATAAAAAAATCAAGAAAACACTGATAAGGGATTCATTATACCATAAATTTCACCTTTGTGTGCACTTATT
Organism: Viscum album; assembly: GCA_963277665.1. Taxonomy (NCBI): domain Eukaryota; kingdom Viridiplantae; phylum Streptophyta; class Magnoliopsida; order Santalales; family Viscaceae; genus Viscum; species Viscum album. The sequence goes on from OY728133.1 coordinate 100,564,055, forward strand.
CATTTTTAAAAAATTAATGATAGATATATGTGACACTTAATGGATTAGTGGGTGTTAAACAAAGTTCAAGATAAAGAATAAGCTTAGTATTCCCCGTATTTATGAATTGTTTAATTAGCTATGTGAGATAAATATTTTTACATGATTGAAATACATTATTGTTATCATCATCTAAGTGTTAAGATGGATGGAATACCCAAGATTAAATTTTGTTGATGTTATGAAGACTATGAATATCTAGTGATTCCCTTTTTTCTAAATAATTACACTTCTATCTTCATGGATTTTATTAATAGAGTTTTTAGATATTACCATGATCAGTTTTTGGTAGTCTTTATCGATGACATTCTTATATATTTCAAGGGAGTGGAAAAATATGAAGAAAATGTGATAATTTTTCTAAAGGCCACAATGAAGGAGAAACTATATGGAAAATTTAAAAAAGTGTTAATTTTTTTATGAAAATGGTTTCTTTTGGGGTCATATAATCTTATGAGAGGGTGTATTAGTATATACACTAATTGTAGACTCTCTATAATGTTGGACCATATGATCCATTATGACTGAGAATAATATTTCTGTTCAATTAGAAAGACATTATTTATGGGTTGTGCAGAATCTCTCACAACTATCTAATCATATGAGAAAGTTAAGGGTTTCAAATCAATATTGATGTATCCTAGAATGTATTAGGATTAAATTTTTGGAAGAATGAAATGATTACAGCTTATGACTTAAGAAAAATGGATGTTCCATGAGAAAAATTACCCAAATCATTATTATGAGTTATCCATGAAATTTTTTTATAGATATGGAGATATTATCTTTATGATTAAATGAATAATTTATATACCAGTCAAAAATGTTTACTATATATATTCCCAAATAATGAGCTGAAGATGCACCAAATAATATTGTTAGATATGATTAAAAATATTGAACACCGAATAAATCACCACCCAGGGAATGTTAAGAAGGTGGCAGATGGTTGAGTCAAAATAAACATGTTGTCATATCCTAGATGAGTATCACAAAATATCCAATATTTCAGAATTTACAATGGATCGATATAGAAATCCTGAACGAAGGTGAAAAATATTGTCCTATTAAATTGAATGTCAATCATGAATCCCAGTGAAGAATAAAATGGAATAGAAAGAAGATGTTAATATTTAAAAGATGGTTAGAAATTTTTCTAATATTAACCTTGATTTTTTTGGAATGATAAGGATTAGGAACAATGTACATGTTCTCTCCATACCAGACATGAAGAAGGAGTTGTTAGAGGAAGCTCATAGTTCTTCATTGTCTTGTAATATATGAAGTACAGATAAGTATATAGTATTGAATGAATAATTTTATTAGGATGGTAGGAATAGAGATACAACATAGTTTGTATATCGGTTCATGTTATTTTAACAAGTTAAGGATGAATGAAAAATTCTATGTTGATGTTGCATCCATTACCCATACCAGAATTGAAAGTGGAGAAAATCAACTTGAATTTTGAAATAGGAATCCCCCAAATATCTATAGGAAATAATGATATATGGGTTTTTTTGGATCTTCATACAAAGTCATCACACTTAATCACTACTATAAAATACATCTATTTAGTTTAGCTTTCCAGGATATACATTATCGAACTCATATGAAGAACCACATTCCATTGTATCTGATTTGGATCAGAGGCTTACCTCAATATTCTGGTGAAGTATTCAGCAGGATCATTATATAGAGTTTAGTTTTATCACTTCTTATATTCCACAAACAGATGGATAGATTGAAATAATAATTAAAATCATAGAGAATATGATGAGACTTTTTATATTTATTTTAAAGGTTGTCTGGATCTACACATTCCACTAGTTGAGTATTCTTATGAAAAAAAATGTCACTCAATCATTTATATAGTTCCCTATAAATCCATCCATATAAAGAAACATAGTACACCAACATGATGGAATTAAGTTAGAGAAATAAGTTTATTGTGACATGAGATATATGAAAAATGACATAAAAGTTTATAATCATTTAACCACATAAGATGGAATCTCTGAGTTGGAAGAAAAAATATTTTGATAACTAGTGGTGTCATCAAGAATTTTTTGTTGGTGATAATATCTTCATTAGATTTTTTCTACAGAAGATGGTTATGAGATTAAGGAAAAAAATGGAAACTAAGACCTTGGTGTATCTATCCCTTTGAAAATATTGATCATATCTTGGATAGTATCCTATCATTTCGAGCTTCCACCAAACCACTATCAATTCCATGATGTGTTCCATGTATCAATCCTATGGAAGTACAGACTTTAAACTCCACATATTCTAAACTCGTAGGACAAATTTCCAGAGCTATATCATTCCTATGATGAAAAATAAGAGAATATTATGGTTCATTAAAAGAATTTTATATGATTACAACCCACTCCCATGGTTCAGGTTTTGTCGTAAGGCCCCCAGTTTTAGGAATCTCTATGTGATCATTAGGGCATGATAAGGAAGAAATATCCTTATTTTTTAGTATTATAATGACAAATTAGGAGGGTGAAATTAATTTAAAGGGGGTATAATTCAACAAAATAATTTTTATGAGTTTTTTTAATAATTTTAATTTATTTATTTCCATTCATTATAACCAACTACATGTTAATCAATACTTTCACACAACTGTGGCGTAACATTGCATTACCCAAAACATTGAGTTTCAAAAAATAATCATTTTATTATAATAAATATTTAAAATATATATTTATAACCTATATGTTAATATTAGTTATATGAAGAGTAATAAATATTTTTGAAATATTATTTTTAATTAATTATAAAAATTAAACATATTTATAATTAAATTTATATTTTCTGTAAACTCATTACATGTTTTTAAAATACTTTTTCCTTAAATTAATTGTATTTTATGTCTTCATATGAACAATAAATTTTAAATTTTTACATGTTTTGAAATTGATATTGATAATATAAAATTTATTTCTTAATTCTAAATGTAAAATTTTAGTCAGGATTAATTTTTATGATTTTGTAAGGTTTAATTTTTATATAAATGTGAATTCTATTTTAAACTAGTTTAAGAGTATAATTATTTCAATTATACTTTATTCAATCCAATTTAGGTTATTTGAGTAAATTTAAAAAAGAAACTGAATATTTTTACATTCCAAACTTCTGAAGAGTTTCACTTTAAAACATCATTTTCTCGTCTCGTATGTGGGATTAACATTTAAGTTAAGTAACGAATATTTTGTAAATTGAATTTCTCAAAATGGTTTCGATATTTTGAATGATAATAATAAATATTTTCTACTATTTCGAAAATAAATTTTTTTACTGTAGTGATTGATAAGAAGTTAAAATTATTAATAGATTTTAAGAGATATATGAGTTTTCTAGGGGGCATATCTTTTATCTTAAAAGAAAAATAAATAATAAAAAATTATACCACACATTAATTTGAAATAATTCTATCTTATCTATTCTATTATTACGATTCAGCCATTATTGGAGCTACATGACATGGATAAAATTTAGTTGGAATTCTCCCTTTAAAAAATTTACATGTTTTCCACTCACCACCCAGATAAAAGGCCACCACCTCTCCTCATCAATTCACACATTAAAAAATAATTGATTTAGATCATTAATGAACAAAAAAATTCCAAATCACTATCCTTATAATATAAACCATACTTTGGGTATTCAGAAAACCAAGGAAGGAATATAGTACATAGAAAAGGGACATAACCTAAGAAGTTGTAACATTTATCAACAAACATTTTTCTTTTAGTTTATCCACAAAACCATTTAATTAATTATTTATTTTAATAATTTAAATAAAAAAGAGTATGAAATATACTAAGATATTTTTATGTTAACTATATGACCTATAACCACACACAGTTCCACCAAATGGGTTTTGATGTCATTGTTCGTCTGTATGACATACTACCACATCACGAACTGATGTTAATGGTTTATTTATTACCACTTATAAAGTTTGATACTAGGGATTAAAATGATTTTTTATTTTATATATATATTTTTAATAACATTATTTCAATTTTTTAATTTTTATCTCACAAATACATTCATACTTTCTATTTTTTTGGAATACGATAATGTCGTTCTTATGTGTGGCAGACTACCACAAGTGATGTGATTCATCACACATAAATTCATATTTATTATGCATGGTTATAATAATAATATGTGATATAAATGAAATGAATATTACGTTTTAATGATAATATCTCATATAATTCTATTTTATTCAATATGATAATAAATGGGAAACCACATTCATGTGTACATAAGGCACGTCGTCTCTATGAACAGTGTATTTCATTTCCTATTTTTTCCATTTATATATTATTAAATATAAATATATTATAAATATATATTATATTTATATAATTCATATAATTTTAAATATTATTATATAATTATTAGAGTAATAAGGCCAAAAATATTAAAAATCAAAATATATACAATGAACAAAGCTGTTATTAACCGAAACGTAAATTTAACATGTAATTGTTATTAAATAGTTAAAAAAAGGTCATATAAAAGTCATATATGGTATTATATAAACGAATATTGTTATTTAATATATTAATAATATTCTTATATTTATTATACAAGAGTATTTAATGAGCACAATGGAAAGCAATACTTATGGTAAGGGATTTCCATCTCACTTTTATTTTATATGTGACACAATCTATGTTAACCACCTATTTTTTCCTGTGGGGATTTTAAAGCCCATAGATATATTTTTTTTTATTCTTATACTAATTATTTTTGGGATTTATATATCCATTTTGTGATTTATATTTCATGGGTCTTACAGTCAAACATTACCAATGCGGTAAGGGAATTTGTTCCCAATTGTCCTTCATTGAGACACAAGTTATGTTATGAATCTATACTCTTTTATGAGGTGAGTATACCACCATTTTGACATGTCATATAATTAATAATATTATTTAAATTATATATTAATCTTAATGTGATTTTATTATTTCATGGAGATTATGATTCAATGTTAACAAAGCGGTATGATTTTATTCCTATAATCTCATTATGTATAGGGATTGTTTATTATTATGATTCCATTGAAAAAATATCTCAAAAATTCTCAAAAGTTTTCATCTCCTCTGGTCATTCATGACATATCCAGGTAATAGTACATTTTTTCAAACAATAGTACTTAAAATGTATTATAAAATTGGTTTACGAAAATCCATATTTTTCTCTCTATTATGTTGCAGGTCTGTTCTCCATCAAAACCATGATTTCTAAAAATGTTTTCAGAAAATTTTTAGTAATATTTTAATATATTTAACATAAATTTTTATCCATGTTTGATTTTTTAATATTTTTTTAATATAATATTCATATCCTTCTCCTAAACAATTCCCATTTTTCTTTTACCACAAATGTGAATGATTATTTAATTTTTAAATGTACGACCTGGATGAAATACTCTGACGTCATGAAATACAAATTCCTCCAATATTTCTTAGTAAATTTTCATAGTCATTTTCAATGAAAAGGTTTTATGTATTAAAAAATTTTCAAATTGGAAAGGATATTTTCCACCAGAAATGTCTTAAATTAAATTTCAAAATTATTTTCCATATAGAATAAAATTTATTGGTGTTACTCATGACTTACAAGTGATATGATCCAAGGTTTGATTTCATATTGTTTATCTAAATAGATTATGTTTTTATAGAATGGTGTATATAAAAACTATTTATCTTCAACTGGTTTGATGATTTTTAAATTTGTCTCTCTTCAACGGGTTATATAATTATGAATATCTCTTATCCTCCCAGGGTTATAAGCTTATGAAACCCATTTATCTTTTAGGGTATATATTTTAATGAAATCTAATTATCTTCATTAGTTATATTCTTATGAGACCAACTTATTTTAATTGGTTATGTTATGATGACATGATTTTGAATCATGTATTTTTTCAATATGTTATGATAGATTAAATGTTTTTGATACACATTTCATTTCATAGGTTATGATATTATTAATGTTTATGACAATGTGAAATATAAAAATATTTTCTCACTAAGTGGTAGGTGGGACCTATACCTCCCTGCAATGCATTGGGTAAAAATTTATAAATCTAATGAGATGGATTTGGATATAATTACGAGTGATACCGATACAATAATTTATTTTGGAAAGAGTATTGAACTCAATAAAATGATACTATGATGTAATAAGGATTGATCTTGGTACATAGTTGTAATGTTTTCCCAATGATGGCCTTGGTAGTGTGCCTTGACTAATATGGAAATAATTTTCTATGCATATGTGTATGCAACAACTTCATGACCTATACCAATATTTTTCTCTTATATCTCACATTCATTTATTCCCTTAAGATTTCTTTCTTATGAGAAACAAGTATTTGTATAACGACTTATGATTATAATCTATGATATGAATTGTAAGGTTTTCAGTTATAATGACCATGTTCTCATACACTTATATTCTTCTAATGAGTATGCATCTACCTTTTTTACCCTTATAGAGAATCCAAGATCACCATTTCTTGTGTCTTGTTTCCCCACATTATCAAAACATGTTTTAAGAATGATGTATCAAAGAAGGTTGTTTGTTATGAATAATTATGCAGTGGATAATGTAGTTCACTTTTTGGAAAGTTTTTATGTTTCTGTATTTCTAAGGGCACTTAACTAATATGGTCTTTGGAAATGTGAATATTTAATGTAATAAATATTCCTAAAAAATAATGTAATGTGTATGTATGAAAAGTATGTGTATCTATATGTCTTTGCCTAAAATGAGGATGAAATTCCTGATGAGTACTATTATATAGTTCCCAATGTGATTATATTTCATCTAGGGGGAATCTTATGTTCTTTGGATTGATATATTTCTCTTGGTTTTTTTTTATAAGGGAATATTTATTTTTAGGGTTTCTTAGGTTCTGGGGTTGGGTATATTTCCCTCACCTATTTACATATTCCAAGAGAAACTCGGTTAATTACCAAAGTCTGTCTAATATTCCAATATTGTTCTAGGTAGGATGCGGATCACCCTGGGTGGTTGATAATCACAATGAATCATTGAAACTTGCTGAATTGGGTATATTAAATCACATGCATCATAAAAATAAATGGGATCTATAGAGACTATTTATTTATACTACCCCATTTATCATTTATTTATTCATATTATATCGTATTGAATATACATTACTTTAATGGTTTGGAATGGGACCCCGATGTAAGTACCTTATTAATTTGTACAAACACCCTACTTTGGTGGGCATGGTACATTGATACCTAAGAATACTACACTAAATAGTGGTTCTTGTTGGGTAATGGAATAATGTTATATGACCAAGAATTGAAAATCATATGGATTTATAGACCAGGTTACGATGAGCCCCAAGGATTTTAGTAGAGCCAATTTTAAATTTATTTTTATATTTAGTACCTCTTATTTGTGATTATACTAGTAGGATATCAATTAGGTTATATTATTATATACATAAACATTCAAATTTTTTTATGGATACATTCCCTTTTTTATGTATACTCTATTTTTTTATGATGCATATTATTTTAGTTATTTAAACTATTCTTTTACTCTGATATGATGGTATAATATCCCTATGATAACCCCTCAGACTATCACTATTTGTTTGATGCCCCTAAAATATAGGGTGGTTCGATCAAGGTTAAGTTATTATCACAAAACAGGTACCAATTTTGTGGTCCCAAGTGGACGGATATTAAACCATAATCGAATATTTATGGTTAATCATCATTATTTCTCATTCAGAATAAATCTTAATGTTCAGATGGAAGTTTGGTATTTTTATTCCTATCATCAGGACAATAATTATATCTTAGTGTTTGGATTCCTTATTGTATAAACCGTATAATATAAGAAATTATTATCATAGAACTAATTTAGATATAGATATTAGATAAATCCTCCATCCTACTATGTTATTGTTCCAGTTTTTTTCCTTCCTTCTATTAGAATTATAGAGGCTCTATCAAAAAAACATATATTATACCTTTTTATTTTCATTATAGAAGAAAGAATCATCATCAAGTAGATTCTTGTTTTTTATTGATATATCTTGGACATGAGTTTCTTTGATAAAATATCATAATTCCTTTCCTTTGGTCACTTTGATGGATTTAAAATTGATATATCATTATTTATTAATGTCCAAACGTCATTCTATAAACCCAATTACCATCGGTAGCCTAAGAATATACTTATTCAATTTGATATATGAGACTAGATAAACTATATAGTTCCATAACTGGTGACTAAAAATTTCAATCATAAGGATCCGCACCAAATTATTCATCTCGTTATTTGTGTATCAAGTATCTTTATCCCACATTATAAAGATATGATAACATAGGTTTTTCACCTTTTTCATTCTATTTAATTGAACAATGTGTGCACTAGGTGATCACTCCAAAGCTACCACATAATGGATGATAATCTTTTTTCATATAGGGAAAATCAGAACCAGTGGGTAATAGAATATATATATTTTTTTGTCAATGGATCTATAAAACTCTTTATCATAGTTATATATTACAACTTTCTATACAATATTAGTGAAGGATAGTCACTTGTTTGAGAGATTGGATGTGAAATGTTTGATGAAGATGAGGATTCCCTAGTGTCCTGACATCTCCTTAGGATTTTATGTAGGGGTAAATCAAGTATTTCACCAGATTACATATGTTCAAAATTGATTCTATGAAATTACACCATCTAAACATGTATTTTCCTTAAGGTTACCATAAGTGAACATATCAGGACACTCATCTACAAGGGATGCTAGTGTAGTTTATTAAAAATGGACTCAAGGTTTTCAAGATAAACATGGAACCATTTGGAATTTACTAATAATTTATTGATTTATTATTCCACAATAATACTAAGATAATAATTTTAGATATGCGTCATGAAACATTGATTTGTAGCACCAATGTTTTTCATGATGAACTGAATCACTTTAAAAACTTATAAGCCTTGGGAATTCGTGAAGGAAAATAAATCCTAATCATTTAGTTCCATGGGAATATTGTAATTAAATGAATATATTTTCAAGAAAATTTGTTATTGAGTTACCATATTTTAATCGATGAGAGTATCCATGATAGAGATTGGGAAATCATTATTGGGGTAGTGTTTGTTGAGATCATTGATGTCAATGAAAAAATTAACAAGAAAATTATTTTTCTAGATGGTTTCCATATGGGTGATCCATTATAGGTATTAGAATTCCCCAATGATGTTTTATTAGATGATATTTTCAACTTAGTCTTCCATATCTGTAGAAAGGGTTAGCTAAACTCTTTTGGGTTCCTTCTTATATGCATAGTGATTAGTTGGATGACCAAACTGTTGGGTGACCACCTCGAGATCCAGTCATAGAATATAGATATAATTATAGTCGTATAAAAATGAATGATCCTTTAGGACAGTGTAATATGTATCTAATTACATAGGTCATGGTGTCACTAATAGTTATTACCCACATGAGGTCCTCTATACATGGATTCACTTTTATGATATTATCAATAGTGATAGTGATATATTCATCAAATTCTAGAAGGTCATGGGCATGATATTCCTATTATCCTTGTTTTTATAAAATTTCATTAAAATAAATAGATTATGTGTCAATTTGGAATGTAGAATATGGTTTGGATTCAATTTAATTTCCTAATAATGATGGGGATAAGTTTCTAGATCAAAAAAAATGATGATATAGTTTAATCACTAGGAACAAATTCCATAAAATATTCACCATGTTCCTCACTATCATAAGGTGATGAATATGTAGCAACATATTGAGATTAAGGAAATAAAATTATGGAGTTATCTATTATTTTTAATGATAAAGAACTATATTTTGATTCTATAAATGAAATTGAGGTGTCATATTTGGATACTAAAGATGAGAGTTGATTTTATTATGATCCTTATTTTCAAAAAGGATGTTACACCACTCTACCACATTAAGTCGTTCACTTGATGCAACCAAAATCATTATAATGAGGAAAAATGTGGCCAAATAAATTGATATTCTAAAATGAACTCACCTAACATAATGATTTTCTTGATTGATATTTTTTCCTTGACATGATTGATGGGAAAAATGTTTTATTTAATAATTTAATTTAATTTGTTGATAAGTGATACTTACATATTATTACAATAAATTACATGGATGGAATTAATAACCATCCAATTCCCCTCCCTCTTATGTAACCATACGTCTATATATTGGGATTTAAAGGATTTAAAGGATTTAATGGTGGAAGTATCATTTGGAGTACCCTAACTTTTCAAATGAAAATGTTTTTGAGACACATATGGAATAGTGTAGAACTTACATATTATTATGGATCCATGGTATTCATAAAAAATCATTGAAGCCTAAAATATAGAATAAACCATGAATTTAGTGTTTGATATAAGATAACCAAACTGATGACCAATTTTTATCACCTAATGTGGTTTTTTTCATACTGTTGTTATTACATTGAATCATTAGATTAGTTGGAGACTTATTAGTATCTCTATAGATTAGGAAATAGAGGGGTCATACTAGTATTATCTTAATCCCAAACTCATAATCAATAAAACACATAATAATTTGACATCAATATTCATTCCAAATATATAATATGGCATGGTTTACTTAATTAAGGTCACTTCCTAGTCTTTCTCTATGAATGCCATATAAATGCAACATTCAGATGAAACAATCCCTACATGGTATTTCTCAACCATATTGACTATTACACAAAACTAATTTTAAATTAAGATGGTAGTTTTTTATGAATTCTCAATTTTCTGTTTTTGAGGAGTATCCAACATAGATAGATTTTCTAGATTGATGGAAAACTACATTCAGATTTCATAAATTTCGACCACAATATTTCATTTTTTGATATGGAATTTATCCCTAGTCTACATGTTAGAGTCCGAGGTCTCTTAATTGGGTGATCCAATTCTCAAAAAAAAAAAAATTGGGGACTCATAATGGTTTATAGTTTATGCCTGTTCAGTCTTCCCACATTCTCATGTATATCCAAATATAAATGTTTTTCATATGGTATTCCAAAATAATAATATTAGTTGAAACCTTGTATAGTTCAGTATCAATGTATGTCAGTTATTGGGCCCACTAGAGTATCTTTCATTGAGATTAAAAAGACTAGATAACCTTTTGTTATATAAAAATTGAGTGTTATGGTTTATTTAACCCTTTCATTCCCTGAGCTCCATAACTTTTATGACCTCTTCTACATACTACCTGATTATAGGAAAGTGAATCAGGTTTATATATTTTTTATTCATCAATGATGGGGATTGCCATGTGGATAACAATGGTAGAAAAATTTTGACACCCTTCATTCAATGATGGTACCATTTTGTGTGGTAGTTCCCATATTTACATTGACAATGGTAGGAATTATTGAGAGCATCGGTAATAGAAAAGGCACCAGAATTGATTCTTCTTGTGCCTTGTTTCACTAGTTTTTGTTACATTAACATTTTTGACACTGAAAAGATGAATATTTCACCTCATGTGTTACAAGGGGTGTTGGGGATTCAATTGAATAATTTATTTAAACACAAAATATAATGTTCGAATGACTAACTCATTTTATAGTCATCCTATTATTGATTTTTTTGTGTATATCTATTTGGTATTTAACCAATTAAAACATGACAATGTATACCATATTTCGAATGATAACATTAAATCTGAAATAGTCTTAGATTTTGTTCCCCACATTCTAATGGTAGGTTTATTAATCTGGGAATTATTTTTTACCATGTTCATTGAGCTTCATTGTCGCTGATAGGGTGAGGAAATTATTATACATGGATATAGTGAAGTATCATAGAACATTATTATTTTAAATAGAATGTGGTTATTATTATGATAGATAATATTTGGGTGATTTTTAGTTTCATTACCTCCTAAAAATTATGATTTGTAGAGCCATATTTTGAGAAGGGATGTCATGTTATATTTCATAGTCTTAAGTTCTTAATATGAAATGACTATTATATTGAGAATTATTATTGCACTGTCATATCTATAAGTCTTTTTCCATCTTTCTTCTATATTCATTCAATCAATACATATGGGATATCGTTTTTAATCCTTTAATCAATGTGGTATTGCTGAAAATATACCAAATTCTATAGGGAACATTAGAATAATCAATAGTATTTGTAGATCATATTAAATATTTTAGATGGATTTTTTGATATATTCCCTTTAAGTGGTTTAATGTCTAATAAACAGGTCAATATTTTTGTATTAATGACTATGTATGTGATCCCATTTCTAAATTTTGGTATAAATTTTGGGGGATCATGGATAATTTCACTCTTTATAAGAAAGGTAAAGTGAAAATATACATATATTCATTGATATTATTATTTGTAAATGGACTCTATTAGAATATTTACATACTATAAAAATATAATTCCTTCTAGGGAATTAGAAAAGAAATGAGGTTTTTATTACTCACATTGTTTCAATGTTCCCATCATATGGGCCCTATTGTGACACGATATTTGTTAGGTTCTATTATGGATGACTTGTTCCATTGATAATGTGGAATTTATATTCACAAAATTACGTGTACGAGGAGTATAATCCACTTAACTAGGATAGAAATTTCATTCCATTTGCACAAGTGCACGTGACTCCAAAATGACATAAATTCATGTGGAATTGGAAATGGTTGTGTTGATGAGTTATAATAGTTATCAATCCTTATTCGATTCCGTAGTGGGAGTAGGGGGTAGTATCTGATATGGTCATTTAACTAATATTCAATATTAATATCCAAATGTATTCGGACTAGATAATCATAACTAAAATAGTGTTGGATACCCTAGGGGAAGAAAACATAGATATATTATGTCCTCTATGAAAATATAGACTAGATTCCTATATCCTAACATCGATTGATGGGGGAATAATTTTCAATAGATATTAATTGATTCCCATAAATTATATGGGATTTTTTATCCTTCAGATGATAATTTTCAAAAGGAGGAATATTTATTTACATTAGATATGATTTGAGTTTCTTTAGATCCTCTAGATCATCTTTATACCATGGAAACACATCAACAACAGAATGTAGATCAATTTCCATAAGAAATTGGTGGGCTTTTACAATGACCAAACCCTTCACATTTTTTGGTTGATTCTTATAGAGGTGGAAACAACATGGTATTTGGTAAAGCTCATAGGATTTCGGTTTTCCATTAATGTAAGGTGAATTCACCATCCACAGTCATTCTAACATTGGATGCATATCAGATAGATACACAATATTTGAATTATTCATCATATGTATTATGTTTCACACATTTTATTGGGTGTACATGAAGGATATTGAATAATTAATAATTAAAACAAGATATCATATACTCATTTATCATTAATTTTGATTGGGGATCCTCCACCTTATAAATAGTTTCCAATTTATAGGCCCAGATTCTATTTAGTGTCTATTTTCATAAAAGACTATTTTATCTTATGAAACCTATGCCTCTTCAAATTCTCTGACCAATAATATCTAGGAAATATTTTGTGGAATGTGATATTTATATATTCTTCATATGATTTCCCTGATCATAGTCCCAAGGAGATAGATTTATTATAAAGTGGGAAGAAATACTATTTTTTATATAGGAATAACACTACCATTATATGTATGATTTTCTAGTTGCTAGAGTAAGAGGTTATATAATTACTACTGACATAATGGGATATGGTTGATTCAATTTCATCACTATAACATCATGGTGTCCATTGTCCTTGTTAACCAATTGGGTTGTGGTGGTGTGAACCTCTTGTAATGTGGTGGAGGAAGATGTTGTCCTAAAATTATTGTTTTCTTAAACCTTCACCGAGGAATTGGATTCTTTCCCTTCCTTTTTTGGATGATAGAGTCCTTCCACATAGTGGACCTTCATAATTTCTATCATTTATTTCTTTTTATTAGATGCATACTCTATTTTATTATCAAATTGAAGTACGAGACTATTAGTGGTCTATTCTCATTGAGCGCACTGATTTGTATCCATAACAACAACAAGGAGTTAATCAACAAAAAAACTAGTATATTCAAATCCATAAACCATAACATATACAATGTGATAAAATTACACATTGTAATACATTCTAAATTAAAATGACTAACACATGGTTTTAATTGTAAATATCTATAGTATATATATTCATTCATATGAAAATCCAATGGGGAGTCTACAATTATCTTATGGAAAATTATTATTCTATAGTGATAGAATGCTTAGAGGTTTTTGTATTGTCTCTAAAACATTTTGTCATATTTCTTATAGGGAAATCTAGAAAATTTCGTGCTGGAGCTTAGTTATTTCCCTCATGTGGTAACTAAACACCCCATTAGATAAGAACAATGTCTTGTATTGGTGGATGGTTTTCCATTTTCTGTAGCATATGTAGTGTATTAATAAATCACTAAATTTAGTTTGAATGTAATTATGGAAGGATTATATAGGATAAAACATGATATACATATTACCTTTGTCTATATATTTCCACATAATCATACTTTGATCCGCATCATATGAGAGGGATTTCATTTATTGAGGAGACCAAATTTGTTGCTTCCCAACATCTTGTGAGTGGAAGTGAGGGTATCTAGAATTTATTACATTTCATCATAGTGTATGTCGTCCAAGAGTGGAAATGGTGAGGGAAATTACATTGAGATATATTTAATATATGATGAAACACCACTAGTAAGTGACGAAAAACATGGTGTATATGGCATAAATTTTTTGAGTTCCTCATAGAATAGTGGATTTCATTGAGTAGTTTTGACATGGGTTAAACCTTGCAATTAATGTGGGATGTAATTTTAATGAGGAAATTTAAATTATGTTCCATGAGGAGTATTTATATGTTCATATTTTTATTTTCTATAACAAAAAAATATTCTATTCTAGATTTTTTTTACTTTGGGAGGACCTCTATAGAATATTACATTTGGTGGACCTCTGGGGTGGACTATTAAATCTCTATTTGAAGGATATTTAAGCTTTGTAATATGGGGACTACTTCTAGAGTTTTTCATATCTATTACACATATAGGAACTCTATGGTAATATATAATTTTATATACAGATTAAAATTTATGGGATTATTTGTCCCGTACTAAGAGGCACCATATGAACTCAAGTAAAATAAATCATACTTTGGTATGAATAAGTGCTTGCGCTTGAGTTACTACTAAAATATGTCCTTTATCTAATTCATTATTGGATGGGTTATGATCCTCCAATAAAGTGATTTTTGGGATATGTTGATAAACTATTGTTAAAATAGGAATTTATGTAAGATCATTGATAAAATATATGAAATTATATTATTGAGATTAATGTTCATAGGAAATAATAATATCCTGAATTGAATTTATTGTTGGAACATTTCATTGACCTCATATACTAAGAAAAAATAAAAATTCTTCATGAAAGTATAATAGAATAAGACATTGTGTTCGTGTAATATTGTAAATAATTTGATCATATCCTAAATGGATTGAAATGATAATCCATTGACCTATAGTGGGAATAGGAACTTCGGAAAAATATGATTTTTAATTCCTTCCTCAGATGCATTGGAAATCCATTATAAAAGGAGTGGGAATACGAGCATTCTTCTAATTAGAATTTGATGTATACTAACAAGATACTTTATTAGTGGGACTAAAAATACATTAATTCCCCTATTGTCAATGGAATAGACTAGAATGATTCTTCCATTTTAATAAGAATATATGCATTTTTATAGTAGGATTAGGGTACAATCCCACTATTTAGTATAAATGAGAATATTACCCCATTCTAATCCTTTATATCTCATATATATTTTCCCTCATGCATTATATTCATGAGAAAATATTTGACCATACTTTTTATGGTTCATTAACATATTATGGTGTTCATAGTATATTACTTATTTAGTAATATACTAGGATAATTGATCATGAGATGGGATATTTGTAGTTATTATGTGTAAAGACCTTAACCCCAGTAGCTCGTAGTGAGTGTAAACATTATAACATTGTAGCTAGTAAAAATTATTCACTCCTAGAATGACTAATGTTTTTTTGTCCTAGTAAATAAGACACATACTATAAATTCACATAAATTTCAATGAATAAATTCCACAATGTGTTTTCTTTTTAAATTACATATTTCTATACATCATATCCCCATATATCAATTAAAAACACATCTGGGAATCCATTGGAAAATAATTCATAATAAAGGGATGATACTGGAAGATTAGTAATAGAATTCATACAACAAATGATATAATGAATAAATAATAAAAATAATTTTTTACAGTAAATAATTGAAACACATTACATTTAAATATTATCTTGGGAATAATATTTCATGAATAAATGATGATCGAGTAGTTCCATGTACATAATCACATGAGCATGAAACATAACTATGTATATTATAACATGTTGAATAATCACATGTACACCAGTAACTAATATCATATTTTTGGAATTCATAGTTATTTATATATAAAACATATTATTAATAAATTTAAATAGAAAATTTAAAACTATGTGAAAAACCCATCTTATTTTGCCAAGAGATATTTTGTAATGAGAATAATTGATGCATCAAGGGGATTTATGTTAACGGGCCCCCATTCATCAATATCTATGTCCAATTCATACCTCATATGAAATGGGTGAAAAATAATCAACATAAAAATTTAAATTGATGAAAAAACATATGAAATTTTAATTCTTACCCCCTTCAAAAAAATTATCATCAAAAATCCAAATTAATACATTGAATTGTAATAAAATTGTACATCCTTACTCAAACTGATGATACACAATCCAATGAGATAACAAGTATGATATAAATAATATATATCCCTAGTGGTTCATTATTACAAAATATATTTGATGTCATTAATGAATATAAATACTGGAAACTTGCAACGAAATCATTTTTTAATAAATAGCCTTTTTAGTTTGAATCTATTTTTTTAATAAAAAATACCAAATATTTTGAATATAATTTTATTTGAGAATAAGATTTGAAAAATATTAAAATAATTTATAAAACAATTCGGAGTCATGAATATTTAAAATTACTTTCCTTATATACATGATAAAAAAAGATTAATTTTATATATCTTGCAAAATATAAATAAGTACAGTTTGGAAAATGAAATAAATATTCCTTCAATTTGTTTCATAAAATCAAACATGTTTTAAAAAATATTTAATATATATTATAGGGAAATGTGAAAAAACAAAATTATTTTTTCTTAAAAAATGGATATTGAATGGGAAACATTTTTGAATGTAAAGAGAATTAATTTTATTTTTTCTTAAAAAAAATGAACTTTTATTTTATTTATGTAACTGTGGGAGAATGATATTATTAAATGAAAAGTTATCGAATATTCTTAAAATAAAAAAATGGATTGGTTTTATGATATAAATGAAATGGAATTTCTTCATGGGAGACTTAAAAAAATATCATGAATAATGATGATATTGTAAAATAAAATCTTACCACCTTGGTAAATTTTGAATCATATACCCCATGAAACAATTAACATAAAATGAAACATTAAATACCAAGAAGGGATATATATTCATTATGTAACATACATAAAGGGTACGTATATAAAATAAAAACAGGAATAAGTGGTTAATGTAGATCATGTCTCACAGTAGTAAAAGTGAGATAAGAAACCCTTACCACAGGTTCGACTCCCTTTGTATATGTCCCAACCTCCATCTTTTTGAGAAAACACTAATGGATCTCTTATTTACGGCTATAGGGACGGTCTCTTTGGATGGCCAGCACCTCTAAAATAAGGGTGAATATGATTGATAGGTATTGTGGTATATTTATTCAAGACAACATCCTAGAGAGGTGTAAATAATTGAGGTGTTTGAGTGCCCATTTATAATTGAAAATGTGTGACATTTTTGAAATTACACAATGCTATATAATAATAATAAGTGGATCTATCCGAATGAACCTATTTTTTCAAATAATATATTTGAAGGAAAATTTTATTGATCCAAGCATACCACATAGATAAAAATCAAACATTTTTTTAACATTTTATTCCTTATAATTGGGAACATTTTTTTAACATTTTATTCCTTGGTAAATAGTACCTTAAGGATAATATTGAAATGATTTTTGTCTTCTAATTATTAAAAAATAATTATAACTATTTATTCTAATTTATTAAATAAAAAATTCAATATATGTAGAAAAATAATTTCTATCATAAGCACATGTAATGTGGAAAACCACATTTAACCCTTAACCATTTTAATTAATTTTAATTTTTAATAATTTTTATAAAAAAATTAATGTTCATCTTATTATAGAATATTAATTTAAATTATTCCCAATATATTAAAAAATAAAAATTTAATTATAAATGTGGTAGAATTCAGTTTAAAATTAATCCTAGAAAAGAGATAAAAAATTTGGGATTCCCCAGAAAAACAATCAAACGTTTTAAAAATATTTATTTCATAATTCAATATTAAATAAATCATGATAAGCAAATTTTATTAAATTTTAAAATAATGTAACTAATTTTTATTTTATACAAAATTAAAATATAATATAACTTTGTAAAAAATTCAAATAAAAATTATTTTTTAAATAAAAATCATTATTTTACCCAATTCATCAAATAATTATCATTTTCATAATATTAGAAAAAATCAAAAGAATAAAATGTTGACATGTATATTTTAAAAAGGATGTTTATTTTTTCAAATATATTTTATAAAAGTGTTAAAAATTAATTTTTAATTATGTTCTCAATGTGCATATAATCCAACCTTTAGTGAAATATAGTTTTCTAGAAAACATTTCATTATCTTTCAAATGTTTGTAATTTCATTTCGTTTGAATATCTAATAATAATTTTTTTTATGAATGTGTTAAAAATATAATTTTCATATTATAATTATTACTATTCAAATCATCAACATAATTACTAGGTTATAATGGTCTAGTTTATATAATAATATATTAATAGAGTAACAAATTTCATTCAAACACTGTTTTGTGTGTATTGAACGTTGTCAAAGGGATTGAATTTATGTAAAATGAAATATATCATAGTGTATAAAGATGGAATATTCTTTTATAATATTGGTGTTTAAGGTAATATATGTTATCAAATTTAATGTTCCTTTTTTAGAATCACGGGTTTTTGCATTTGATATATCTTAAGATGTGTTGACATAAATCTCAATTAGAAACATTAATAGAGACTCGTTCTCAATGACGGTGAGTCCACTACACTAGGAATGATCTATTATTGGGTTCCTTGGACTTAGGGGTTTATACTAAAGTATCCATGTAATCTTATTTAGTGTGATCTTGAGAATCTGGGGCTATGGGGCATTGGATGTGGCAACGTGTAACTCCCTGATATTTTGTGAATTTGATTTCGAATTAATTTAATTTGTTGATATTTTTCACTTCATGAAACATTGAATATATTTTATCACTTATTCAAACATTCCATTCACATGGAACCTACTTAGTGTATCTAACAAGAAACACCAACTTGTAATATGATACACGGAACTACAGGTTTAGTGTATATTACACACAATACTTACCTTCCCTGATGGCTTACATAACAATCAAGACTGAGTACTTCCTTAATATATTATTAAAGATATTGTTATAATGATATATAAAATAGGAATTAATATTATTTATATAAATATTAATAACTAAATTATATATATGTGTTGTGTAAAAAATGTAATATGATTCCATATGTTACCAATTAGTGAATATGAAAATTGATTGAATATAAAGGAAAAAAATATTATAGTCACAATGATATTTTATCCATGTAAATTAAATTTATTGAAAATTTTAGGTTATATAAATGTAATTAATATTTTAAATATTCAATCCAATATTTTTTATATTCATCCAATAGATTTTACAGACTTAAGATAAGAACAAACCCAATTTTAAACATAAAAACCAATTTTGTTTATAAACGTGGTTTCACTGACTTTTAATGGAGAACCCATATAATTTTTTTACAAAAATATTTATTGAGTTTATATGTAAAAAATAAACTTCATATTTTAATACAAGTCAAAAAATTTATTTTTGGATAAAATTTTGATATATTTATGTAAGGTTTAATCTTTTAATGAATAGTTAAAAATACATGATTTCAATTCACAAGTACTTTTTCATCTAATACATTTAAAAAGAAAAAATTATAGTTTTAATTGGTTTAATAGTTTAGTTAGATAATTTTTTATTAATTAATACAACTTGGGTTATTGGAACCTATTTCA
Source organism: Viscum album (assembly GCA_963277665.1). Lineage (NCBI taxonomy): Eukaryota > Viridiplantae > Streptophyta > Magnoliopsida > Santalales > Viscaceae > Viscum > Viscum album. The sequence continues at coordinate 100,584,550 of OY728133.1, forward strand.
CATTGAAATTGAATATAAAAACATGGATAACATTTGGACGTTTTTACTCTAATAACACATAGAATCATCCATTCAGCGGGATTAATTTTAAAATAGTTTCCGCCACTTCTGTTATTAGAATTTAAAAAAATGGATTCGCTTTTTGGAATCATAATTATTTATAATGTGTAATAAGGTCAAAATAATTGACCAAAAAGATTTCTGAATGTGATTAAAAATAAGGACATCAGTTAAGATAAAAATTACATTAATAAAGTACTAAATCATATATTTTAGACTGAAAACAACCAATACACATTACCAACACCCATTTTATGGCCATATTTTTACCATACAATCAATTTTATCTACCTTGGTTCATTATTGGGTCCACTCTGAACATGAAAATCGTAGGTGTATTTCTCTCTTTAAATATTTCCAAGAGTGTCATTGCACTTCCACTATAAAATCCACCACCTCTACCCATTCCCAACACCTCTCAAACATTTTATGTTCATATAATATCTTCCGATGTATCCTTTAAAAAATACTACATATGACATTGAATCCTACCTTTATAGGAACGCTTCTCCAGGAAGCCTTTTGTCCTAAACCAAAAGGAGTTACACGATTTAGAGGAAATGTCTTCTCTCAATCTATGTTCATTTGTTATCCTTCATCACCTACTCCACTCTATTTATTCCATTATTTTGTGAAAAAATAGTATCATTCATATACTATGATATTTTTATGAATATAGGTCGACCAACACATACACACACCTCCATCTCATAGACATCGAACATAGCGTTTCCGTTTAATGTGAACTACTACATCACATAATGATGATTCTTCATTTATATTTTACCACTAATAATGTGACCATTTTGATAGAAAATATATTTATATATGTTATATATTATATTATTTATGTATTTAATCTTATTTATTTCTTTTTCAACACACATATCTTTAGTTTCCATTTGGTGTCAATATGATAACCTTGCTTGAGGAAGTGTGGACTACTACCTCCTCAAAGTGACGTGATCTGTTGCCACACCACATGGTATGTATTAAGGATAGATTTAATGAACATAAATTATGTATATGCTATAATAATTATACTATAATATATATATATATATATCATTTATATACTTTCTTTCAATACAACAACATAAATGGAAATAATGTTCATGCGTACGCACAACTTACTATCTCCAGGAATGATGTATTACATTTTTTAATTATTTATGATATAAATAAATATAATATTAATTTAATATATATAAATTATATTTATACCATAACTTCTATAATTATTCAAGATATATTTATAATGGCCAATTATATAAGAAATTAAAAGACATGCTACGAAAAAAGAAAATATTAGACAGAGTGAAAACTTAACCTAGGATCGTTAACAAGAGGGTAATATAAGTTCATAATAAAACCATATGTGGTATTAGATATTGTAATATGGTTCTATAAAATATTTATAATAAATTTAATTTTATTATACTGGTGGTCCGATAGAGTACAACAAGAGACAAGACACAAGGTATGGGGATTTCGTCTCACTTTTTATTTCTTTCAAATACATGTTATGGTATACGCTCTTTCCTTTTTGTGTGGTGTAAATACACCACATTGTTGTATTATATATCTCTTATAAATAAATATATGGGCGTTCACATGTCTATTTTATGATCCTCTTTCATGGGGTTTATGTTTCCAAAATTAACAAATCGGTAAAATATTTTTGTCTCAATTAGACTTCATTGAGACTCATGTTTTTTATACACCTAAAATCATTATTCGTTGTGTATTGAAAAATATTTTACATGTTGTATGTGGGTCCAATTATTTTCATGGTATTTTATTCTTCATTTCATTCATGTTCTTAAATGGAGAGTATAATCAAATTTTACAAAGTTATAAAAGCCTATTGAGACAATCTCATTGCTTTTTGAGATTGTTTATGTTTATGATTCATTTGATGAAATATTTTGATCCATCGTTCAAGTAGATTCATGAAATTTATTCTCATATGGTTATCCATTATATAATCATGTATTGGTATCATTTTTATACTCTTCTATCCAATGTATTGTTAAGAATCTGTTTTTAGGAAATCCCGACATTACCCTTGCATCAGTCAGAAATCTATGATTTTTAAAAAGGGTTTTGAAGACTATTAAACCATTATCCTATTTCATTAAAAAGAAATTTTTACCCTTTTTTTATTTACCAATATCATCATGGTAATATTATTTCTACTTTCCGAATAATTCATTACTTCTATCCTTTTTATCGTGAAAAGGGAGTTTTCTTTTTACATTGTATGACAGGTATAGATTTACCCTCCATCATTCCATTAAAGATTACTTTGTACTTTTAAAAGGTTAATATTCAGGAAAATTTTATTGAACATAATCTTCAAGGGAAAAATGTTTTTAAAATTATTGCAAGTCAGATTTAAAAGTTTTCAATGTATTTTTTTGAAAATTATTTTTAAATAGTTTTATGTATTAAAAAGACATTTTTGAATAAGTATAGATATTTTCCTCAAGAAACGTTTTTTAAAAAAATTGCAAAACTATTTTCCATCTAAGATGACATCCTTTGGTTTTACCAATTCATTTTTATGTAATTATCTAATGGTTCCATTCACATCCTTTCAATGAATTGGTTACGCATAATGCCATGGTCTTTTTGAAACCTATTTCTATTTCCCGGGTTATATATTTATGATATTCATTTTTATTTTCTGGGATACGCTTGGATGAAATGGAATTTAAATACATCTATTTAACATAGGTTTAAGTGTGATGAAATTTTAGTGATAAATATTTCATTTTATTTGTTATGATTTGGCATTTAAATGACCTATGTATTTTTTTGGGTCATGATATGATGAATGTTTTATTATCTTGTGGCACATGTGCGAATGATATTACTATTATATGGGTGGGACCAATACATCCATCCAATAAATTTGGTAATGATAAGTTTTATATGAGATCAATGGGTTGAGATGTTGTATCCCAATGCCAAAAAGAATGATGGGGTATAGATTATAGCCCATGACCGAAAAGAATTAGGGTGTATAGGTTATCCCCCAAAACCAAAAACAAAAATTGTATCTAGGGTTTCAGCCAAGGCCCGAAAATAAAGAGGGGATACTAGATGTATCCCAATACTAAAATCAATATGATTCATGTGTTTTATCCTTTGATAAATGAAATAGGGTATACATATTGTAGCCTAAGACTGAAAATAATAAGGTTCACAAGATATAGACCAAGCCTAAATTAAAGAGGGTACAAAATTAGTAGTTAAAGATTGAAAAAAAGATGGTACATGGGTTATAGCCCAACCCAAAAATAATGTGGGTATAATGGTTTCTAGCCCAAGTCCAATGTAGGTACCCTGGTTATATCCTAGTCCTAACATGTTGTAATGGTCATGGTAGGTATCCTTAACATAAATGTTTCTATTATTATATGTATTTCACAAATCCTATATCTTATTCCTTAGTTATTATTTTATGGATAATGATATTTATTACATTATAATTCATCTTTTATTAAATTCTATGATTTATGCAATAAATCAGGATTATGATATTTGATATGTAGGTTATGATAATCTAATGTTATGATCACATTATCATACCCCCTATGTTCATGTTTATTATTACATGTATCCTTTTTTGAGCTTACTGATCATGTGAGATCACCCATTTCTCATGTTTAAATTCTCTAGTTTACGAGGAAAGGTTTTAGGTAGAACTACTAAGGGTGGAGGTCATTATGGGAGATTTTGACGATATTTCACCGGGATAGATATTTTTTCCCGTGTATGAAAAGACACTAAAAAATTATAGTCCTCGAGCACGTATTTTTCTAATGTATTGAATACTCACCTAAAATGATGTAATTTCATTGTATGTTATGCCTTGGTATCTATAGTTGGTATTGTAACACCCCAAGCTTCCACCATATGCTTCTCATTGAATAATACAATAGTGTGTGTTGTACGCAACTCTGAGTTCTAACACACCACAACCAATCAAACTAGCCGTTATGAATAGTAATACCCACTTTTTGAAATTTTAAAAAATTTAACTTTAAAAATAGACTTCATTTTTTGATTTGGGATATCGAAATTTTCTTTGGGTGAATTTTTTGTATTTTTCTGAAAACTATCCATTTTTTATGAAAAGTGAAAAACACTGAGTTATAGTTTAAAACCAAATTTCTATTTAAATAATTATTTATTTTAATTAAATTTATTTTAGGTATAAATAGATATGTAATACATATATAAGTACAATTTAAATCATTGGTGTCAGTTTATAATAATTTTAGATATATAAAAAATTTATTGAACTTTTTACCATCTTTTACCCACCTCCTAGGAGCATTTGAAAATTTACATAAAACTTAATTTTACCACTTCTGTGAGTTGAATATCAAAACTACAAGAGACCTGGTTGATATCAATAAGTAAAATGTGCTTTAATAAATTGAAAATAATTTTTGGTTAATATTAACTTTTTTACTTTAATTTACCACTGTTAAAATTAAATAGAGAAATTAAGGGTAAAAATGATATTATTATAACCCTAACACATGTATTAATTCTATTGGATAAGTATGATTCGACAAAAAACAATCCTAGGAATAAAATATGATCCTTTAGGTCCACTTATTTTAGATTAGGTCATTTATTATTATTTAATTCAAAGAAGAGTTAAAAGAGTAAAAATCAAAGTTTAATAACTAATTTTTTTAATATAGGGTTACACATAAGATAAATTAAACTAAAAATATTCATTGGAAATATAAAAAGATTTATTACATAATGGAATTTTATTTATATTTTTTAGACGTTAAATATTATAATTTATTTATGAAACAATGATGATGCAGTAATTACCTAATTAATGAAATATAAACAAAATAATATTATAAATATCCAATTAAATGTAATTTGAGACTTTTTATGAATTAAACTAATTTTATAGGTTAATATAACATGTTAGGGTTGGTTATATGAATTTTTTTAGAAGTAAGAATTCTATTATGAATTTATAAAAACAAAACACCAAAGAGTTTCAAAATTGACATAAAAGAGTTTTTAAAGCAAATATTATATTATTAATTAATATTTTATTATTAAAAATCTACGGTTCAGAAAAAAGTCTAATATAATGATAGGTGTATCATTAATGAACTACTTGCGGTTCTCTTGGAATTATTTAGTATGTTTGTTAAATATATAACATAAAAATACAAAGAGACATGGTAAATGTAAAACTATTTATCTAGGAGTTAAATCTATAAGATAAAGTTAATATAGTAACCCAAGCCTTTATAAAACCTATTGGTTGAGTGGTTTTCGACCCATATTTATGTTATCCTTTAAATAACACATTTTTGAGCCATTATAAACCGAAAATGATATTATTATAAAATAATATTTATAGCATTTATTAAGGTGCCCCTCACTCTCTTATAAAAGGGAACTCCCCCTTCTCTCTAATTCACACATTAAATGCCGTTGGGTTCGACCAAACCCTGCCCAAATACCATTTCAACTGTCCTCCCTTAATCCTAGAAGTCTTTATTTAGTCATATTTCCAACATATGGAGCCCTTTTGATCAAATCAAAAGAAAGAACCCCAAGAAGAGGTAAATATTTCATCACCTCTTTCAAGTTCCTTTCTTCATCCACATCCTCCTTCATTGTTGTTTCCATTATAAAATATTAACTCAAGTATATTTTATATACTGTGATTTTATTATCAATATGATACAACCATATTCATTATTCTATCCATCCTTTGAATGACATGTCACCATACGTGCGTATGTACGGCTTACCGTCTCCACGTCATGGTGTAATTGTTATTCAATACATTATTATTTGGATGGGTATAATAATGATGTTTAATTGATGTAATTAATAAATATAAAATTATAATTATTCATTATATAAGATATACCATCAAATTATATATTATTTTAACATCAAAAGAATTATATTGTCTCTCATGCGTACGTATGGATTACTGTCTCCACAAACGCGATAAGATTCATTCCGCATCATATCCATTCGAGACTAATTTTCATTAGATGATTAAAATTAATTTTTAAATATATAATGTCATTTTGAATATGAATAACATACATCCTATCCATAAAAAACATTACTTATTTAACAATTCATGTAAAGGAAAACGAATCAGTTAACAGCCGAAAAGACAATAATACTAAGATATTATTAAGAAACAAAATCATAAAAGATCATATATGATATCATATTAATGTATATGATTCCTATATAATTTAATAATAATTATTTCACCATTATACAGTAGTTCAACCTACCCTCAACCATGGAAAATACAAGTTAAGGGTTAATTTCACAATCTCTTTATTATCCGAGGTTGTTTTTATGTAAGTATATTATGTGATATATTTATTATCCATGTCTATATTTCATGAAAGTGTTTTAAATGGGATTCTATTGAGGTACTTTTAAACTAAAACATAATTTAAAATGTTTTAAATATTTATTCTTCTAAATCATTCTCATTAATGTCCATGTTTTCAAAATGGGTTTTAAGGATTTATCTCTATGGGCATTAATGTCTTTGAAATGTTAATTCCTTTCAAAAGTTTCAAAGTGGTATGGGACAATTTGATTTAAAAATGTCGTTAAATGCCTTCCTTTCTAAATTGTGTGACTTGTTATTATTTTCATGAAAAGGGATATTTATGTCAAAGAGTTTTACAAATCATTTTCATCTATGTCAACTTCATTTGATGGATTTAAAACTTGTTTGATGTTCATTTGTTATGATAATAATCATCCATATTGTATTGAAGGGTTTGTGATATGTTTTACTTTGGATGTATTATTTTTATACCATTCATGGTTTATGGATAAAGTATTTACATTTTGTATTCTAGTTTTAATACGGATGATTATGTTATGTTTAAACATTTTTATATGAGGAGTTGATTGGACTTAGAATGTGATGGGTGGAGCTCGATATAGCTCCTCGATGCATCAGTTGGTCTCATGAGACTAACTAGTGTCTTGGAACTTGACCTTGAAAAAATCTTATTTGTAGTCTTTTCACAATGCCTTGAATATGTGGTTATTAAAAGCTTAGAATTATGCATTCCATCATTATGAAAGTCACTATTGATATTGCATGGGATTATTTGATGAGTAGAATATTCATGTGAGTAAGTAAATGGAATTATTTTGATTTATATTTCCCATATTATGATGAAGTTTATGTTGAAAAGTCATGTGTTTTAGTTGTATATATTGCCTTAACTATTTATTCTTATTTATGAAAGATTCTACTATATTGTTATCCTCACTAATCATCTGAGCTCACCCCTTTCTATGATTTATTTTTTCCCAGGATGTGAAGAATTATATTATGACTGACCTTCAGGTATAGTCTATGGGATCTCAGTCTTGTCTATGGAAACAATGTTGTTTTATTTTTCCAGTTTATGATGTAATGTAAACCTTATAAATGTATCTATTATTTCTAATGCTACTAATCTAATTGGACTTTTGAGACTTGATATTCTGTGATCATGCCAATGATATGTAATAATGCACAGACTTTGGGATTCTAGGGTCGGGGCATTACAGTAGGCATTAGAGAATATTAGTACATACCTTGGAAATAGATTTACATAAACTCTGATTAGATCACATTTCCCTAAGATAGAATTTAAAGATTAGTATAGTTGAAATTCCTAGAATTTTAGTGTTGTATAGATTTTGTGAGTTTTACAAGAAATACATCCCTGTCTGAATATGAATAGGTATATGCGGCTCTGGCAGAGATGTACCTAGGGGTAAAACCCGAAAACACTGCTTTGAGCTTGACGCGAACGAGAACTGGTGCATGAAATTGTGCCTCACTTCACTCTTGGTTAAAAAATTCCTGGATGATATTCATAGGATAACTATCATTTTTTTTATAAACCATTATGAAGGATTTATGATTATATACTTCCTCAATGAAAACATTTTTATGATTATGGATTATATCCATAAACTTTTCAATTTATGTTAAGTGTTTTACATGTTTGGATTTATGTATTGTGATTCATAAACTAATCTAGTTTATGCCATTATTTAGAAATGATGCCTAGTTGAAGGAATGGAAACTGTATCAATGAACACACTCCATTTAGGGATTTTCCTTCTACTCTAGATAATTATAGTGGAGCTAGTGATGCAACTGGTGCTGATCATCTTATCAACATACTGGGACAACTCACTCAGGTTATGAATAATAACCTTACCTGTATGGAGCACCCTGATCTGAAATGTGGATGATCAATGTTAGATCACTTCATGAGGCAAAAAACACCAACATTAAATGGGGGTACAAATATACTATTACCTGACCAATGGATACATTCTATAGAGAAAGTATTCCATGCCTTGGGGAGTAATGAAAGAGAAAACGTTTTCATGGTAGTTTACCGCCTCACTAGAGATGCTAATCAATGGAGGTCGTTGATTCAAAACACAAAGTAAGATGATGAAGTATCAAATATGGAATGGAGGGAATTTAAAAAAAATCATAGAAAAATACTTTCCTCATTACCATTGAGAAGATATGGAAAGGCAATTTCTGAGTCTGAGGCAAAAGGAGAATGAGAATGTCTCATGGTATGAAGATAACTTTACCAGGTTAGCAAGGCATGATGTAGATTATATACGTAACCCAATAAGTAAGATTCATTATTTCATTGATGGGGTAAAACCATTTCTCCGTCGAGCATTAGTGTCACAATCCTTCTCATCCTACGAAGATATTGCCTCATGTGCTATCAAGACAAAAAAAGAATTATCTATGTCTTACGACTTTAAAGAAAATAAAGCAAAGAAGATAACTGCTAAACACTCTAGAATTTAAAATAAAAGAAAGAAGGGAAATGTTGAATATACATCCTATAGTAAATGTGGATAGAAACACCCTAGTACTTTCCTAAAGGGAATAGAAGTCTGTTATAAGTGTGGTGAAAAAGGCCACCAACCTTGTGATTGAAAGGGGAAGAAAAAGGCTGTAAAAGTTCAATGATACAATTGTAGAGAAAGGGGACATTATGAAAATGAATTTCCTTAGTGTCATGAGGACGTACCTCAGAAATGGCCAAGGGATCAAGGCAAAGCTTATTCTATCACTACTTCTGAGGTTGAAGCTCTAAAAGATCAAGTGGTAGATAATTTAATGGTTTTCTCATGTTTATCCAATGGTTTATTTGATTTTGGATCATCACATTGTTTCTTATCTTCCTAGATTGGTAAGAAAATTAGATATTTCCAATTTTATTTAACAAGGGAGTTTTCAGTCAAAACTTTTAAGGGAAGTATCATTGCAACAATTTTTTGTGAATCAGTCCCCATTAGGGTTTATAAATTTCTTTTATCTTCTATTATCATCATCATACCCATGACTGAATTTGATATAATCATTGGTATGGATTGTCATTCGAACCATGATGCGAAAATTTATTGTAAGAAGAAGTAGGTTACATTTTTTGATGATGATAAGGAGTACCTTATCTTTTGAGAAAAAACATCACCACCAAATTCATATTTAGATCCACACCATTAGCTCAACTAAATTCAATTATTGGGGAGGAATAAAATGAAATAAGTGTGGGTGAGGAAAGGAATGTTCAAATATAGTATGTATTTATTGTGAAAGAATATGTTGATGTGTTTCCAGACGATTTACCTGGACATCTTCCAGAACATGAAATTGAGATTTCCATTGATTTAATTCTTGGATCAAGGCTCATATCAAAGACCCCGTATAGAATGGCTACTGAGGAAATAGTGGAACTAATGAAAAAACTAGAGGGATTGAGTAATAAGGGATTTATTCACCCTAGTGTTTCTCTATGAGGAGCCCCTATCCTTTTTGTTTAGAAGAAAGACTTATCTATGAGGTTGCGCATTGACTATAGGAAGATCAATGCTATAACAATAAAGAACAAGTATCCCTTACCTCGCATTGATTATTTATTCAACCAAATTCATGGAGCTCAATACTTTTCAAATATTGAACTTAGATCTTGATATCATCAGTTGTGTGTGAAGAAAGAAGACATTTTGAAAACTGCATTTTGAACTATGTGTGGGGATTATGAATTTATAGTAACGCCCTTTGGATTGACTAATGCATCCTCTGTCTTCATGGATCTAATTAATATGGTTTTTAAGGAATATCTTGATGGATTTGTAGTGGAATTTATTGATTATATCTTGGTATACTCTAAAATCAATGAAGATGATAAAAATCACTTGCGAATTATCCGGAAGACTCTTAAAAGACATGAATTATATGGGAATTTTAGTAAGTGTGAATTCTGGCTTCATGAAATTTCTTTTCTTGGCCATATTTTCTCTAAGTATGGAATCTCCATTGGTCCTTCTATAACAAGAGCAATCCAAGAATGGACAACATCGAAGAGTATAACTATGGTATGTAGTTTTATTGGATTAGCAGGTTATTATCGACGTTTCATCCAGAATTTTTCCCAATTGGATAAACCATTAACAAAGCTAACACAAAACGGGTTTAATTTAGTTTGTAACAAAGAGTGTGAAGAATGTTTTGAAGATCTGAAAATAAGATTAGTGAATTCTCCTATATTGACTCTACCATTGGGGAATGATGGGTTTTTTTATTTATATTGATGCTTCAAAGAAAGGACATGGTTGTCTCCTTATGCAGAATGATAGGGTTATTGCCTATGCATCACGACAAATAAAAATTATTCAGCAAAACTATCCTACTCATGATCTTGAGTTAGCAGCTATAATATTAGATTTGAATATTTGGGGACACTATCTCTATGGTGAAAAATGTGAGATTTATACTGATCACAAGAGTTTGAAGTATATTTTCTCATATAAAGAACTCAACCTGAGGAAAAGGAGATGGCTTGAACTACTCAAGTATTATGATTGCACGATACACTACCACCCGGGGAAGGCAAATAAGGTGGCAGATGCTTTGAGAAGAATGTATCAGGGAGTTTTGAAGAAGATGAGAGTTGAAAGGGATCCTATTTTCATGGATCTAGTAAATATGTATAATGGAATAACCATGGAAGGTGAAACATCAATAGTTCTTCAAATGGTCTCCAAATCATCTTTACTAAAAAGGATAAAGAGTTCTCGGACTGATGATGAAAAGTTTCAAAAGAAGATTAAAGCTATGAATGATGGGAGATTGAGTGACTTTGTGTATGAAGATGGAATTTTGAAATTTGGGAAGAGACTTTGTGTTCTTAATATACCTGATCTAAAAAGAGAATTTTAGGATAATGCACATAGCTCCAATTTCTCTATACACAATGGGAGCACCAAAATGTATAGATCTTTGAAGGAACATTTTTGGTGGGACAACATGAAGAGGAATATTGCTGATTTTGTGTCAAGATATATGGTTTGTCAACAAGTGAATGCTAGAAGGCAATAGCCTGGAGAAGTCATAAAATCTCTTCCCATACTAGAGTGGAAATGGGATAATATTATGATGGAATTTGTCATGGGACTACCAAACACTCCTAGAAGGAAAAATTCAATATGGGCCATTGTTGATCTTCATACAAAGTCTTTACATTTTCATGCTATAAGATAAGATTTACCACTTGAATGATTATCAAGAATATATATTAATGAAGTTGTAAAACATCCTAGAGTACCACTATTGATTGTTTTTGATCGTGATCCATGTTTTACATCAAGATTATGGAATAGTTTTCAGAATTCCATAGATACTGAACTTAATTTGAGCACTTCCTACCACCACCAAACTGATGGAAAATCAAAACAAACTATTCAAAACATATAAGTCATGTTGAGATCCTGCTCACATGACATTCAAGGAATGTGGGTTCTATATTTACCTCTTGTATAATTTTCCTATAACAATAGATTCACTTCATGTATTTAGATGGGACCATATAAATAGTTATATGGAAAGGGATTCCACCCACTAACCTGTCGGGATGATGTTGGCAAAAAAAACTTGTAGGCCATGACTTTGTGGAGGAAATGATGGAAAATGTGAAGGTAATCCAAAACCACATAAATGTATCTCAAAGTAGGCAGAAGAGCTATACTGATAACTGAAGGAAGGATTTGTAATTTTAGTTAGGAGATCATGTTTTCTTGAAGGTATCTCCTTTAATGGGTGTTATATATTTCGTTAAGAAGGGAAAATTGAGTCCCTGGAACATTGGACCATTCGAAATTCTAGAACGAATTGGGGTTGTACCTTTCCGTTTGGAAATGCCTCTAAGTCTCTCCAAGGATGACGATGTGTTCCACGTATCACTGTTGAGAAAATACATGCCTGACCCAATGCATGTACTCACCTATGAGGAATTAGAACTGGAACCTGATGTGTCTTATTGAAGAGAGCCTCTCAGGGTTCTTGATACAAGAGAACAAGTGTTGAGAAACCGGACAACTCATTTGGTAAAAGTTCTATGGAGAAACCATAAAATGGAAGAGGCAACATGGGAACCTGAGGAAGATATGATGAAGAACCACCCGATTCATTTTATGCATTAATATTATAGAAATTGTGAGGTTGAAATTATTTGAATAAGGGGAAAATGTAACACACCATGATTCCACAATACGCTTCTCTTTAAATAATACAATAGTGTGTGTTGTACGCAACTCTGAGTTCTAACACACCACAACCAATCAAATGAGTTGTTATGAATAGTAATACCCAATTTTTGAAAGTTTATAAATTATATAATTCAAAATGGACTTCATTTTTTGGATTCGTAATATGGAAATTATCGTAGGGTGAATTTTTGGTGTTTTTCTGAAAACTTTCCATTTTTGATGAATAGTGAAAAATAGTGAGTTATAGTTTAAAACCAAATTTTTATTTAAATAATTATTTATTTTATTTAAATTTTGTTGAGGTCAAAATAGAGACATAATACTTATATAGATTCAATTTAATTCATTGGAGTCAGTATATAATAATTTTAGATATATAAACATTTAATTAAACTTTTTACCGTCTTTTACCCACCTCATAGGAGCATTTGCAAATTTACAAAAAACATAATTTTGATGCTTCTGTGAGTTGGATTTCAAAAATCTGAGAGACATGGCTGATATCAATATTTAAAATGTTTTCCCATAAGATGAAAATAATTTTGGTGAATAGTAACTTTTTTTCTTTAATTTACCACGATTAAAAGTAAATAGGGTAATTAAGGGTACAAATAATATTATTATTACCCTAAACATGTTTTTATTCTATTGGATAAGTATAATTCGACTAAAACCAACCTTAGGAATAAAATATGATCCTTTAGGTCCACTTGGTTTAGATTGGGACATTTATTCTTATTTACTTCAACGAAGTGTTATAAGAGTTAAAAAAATGTTTAATAACTAAAACATTTTTAATATAGAGTAACACATTAGATAAATTCGACTATAAATTTTCATTATAAATCTAAATATATTTCATACATAATGATATTTTATTTATATTTTTTAGAAATTAAATAATTAAATTTATTTATGACAAAATGATGATGTAGTAAATACCTAATTAATGAAATATTAAAATAATTTATATTATAAATATCCAAATAAATGTAATTTGATACTTTTATTTAATTCCACTAATTTTATAGGTTAATATAAAATGTTACGGTTGGTTGGATGGATTTTTTTCGAAGTAATAATTCTTTTATGAATTTAGAAAAAATAAAATACCAAATACTGTGAAAATTGACATAAAAGAGTCTTTAAAACAAATATTATATTGTTAACTAATATTCTATTCCTAAAAATATAAGGTTCAGAAAAAGGACTTATATAATGATATGTGTATCATTAATGAACTATTTCGGGTTCTCTTGAATGTATATAATATGTTTATTAATCATATAATATAAAAATACAAAGAGACAAGGTAAATGTCAAACTATTTAACTAAGATTGAAATCTAAAATATAAAGATAATATAGTGATGAAAACCTATCTAAAACCTATTTTATGAGTGTTTTTTGACAAATCACCACCTTATCCTTTTATTAATTCATTCTTGAGCCATTAGAAACCAAAAATTATTTTATTATAAAATAATATTTCTAGCTTTTCCTAAGGTGCCCCTCACCCCTCTTATAAAAAAGTACTCCCCATTCTCCCTTATCCACACCATGATAGCCATTTAGATCGACCAAATCTTACCCAAATACCCTATAAACTATCCTAACTTCAACCTAGAGGCATTACTTTAGTCATAAATCCCACATAAAGAGCCATTTTGATCAAATCAAAAGGAAGAACCATAAGAAGAGATAAATATTTCATCACCTATTTCAAGTTCCTTTCCTCTTCCAATTCCTCTTTCTTTGTTGTTTACATTATAAAATTATAACTACAGTATATTCAATATACTATGATGTTATTATAAATTTGGTACAACCATATTCATTATTCTATCCATCCTTTGAATGACATGTCACCATATGTGCGTACATAGGGCCTACCGTCTCCACATCGTGGTGTAATTGTTATTCAACACATTTTTATTTGGATGGTTATAATAATGATGTGTAATTGATGTAAATAATAAATATAAAATTATAATTATTCTATATATATGACATACCATCCAGTTATATATTATTTTAATATCAAAATAATGATATTATCGCTCGTGCGTACGTACAGATTACCGTCTCCACGAATGCGATGAGATTAATTCCCTATCATATCCATTGAAGACTAATTTTCATTAGATGATTAAAAATAATTTTTAAAGAATTAATATCATTCTGAATATTAATAAGATACATCCTAACCATAACAAAAATTACTTACGTAATGAAGCATATAAAGGATAAAAAATCAGTTAACTGCCAAAACAATGATAATACTAAAATATTATTAATAAAGGAATTTTAAAAGATCATATATGATTTCTTATTAATTTATATGATTCTTTTATAATTTAATAACAATTAGTTCACCATCATACAGGAGGATAACCTACCCTCGACCTTGGAAAATACGAGTTAAGGGTTAATTTTACAATCTCTTCATTATCCGAGGTTGTTTTAATGTAAGTATATTCTGGGATATATTTATTATCCATGTCCATGTTTCATGAATGTATATTAAAGGGGATTATTTTAAGGTAGTTTTTATCTAAAACAAAATTTTAAATGTTTTAAATATTTATTCTTATAAATCACTTTCATTAATTTCCATATTTTCAAAATGTTTTTTAAGTATTTATCTATATAGACATGAATGTTTTTAAAATGTTAATTACTTTAAAAAGACTCAATGTGGTATGGGACACTTTGATTCAAAAATGTCTTTAAATGTATTCCTTTATAAATTGTGTGACTTTTAAATGTTTTCATGAAAAAGGGATATTTCTCTCAAAGAGTTTTACAAATCATTTCTATCTATGTCAACATCCTTTGATGCATTTTAAACTTGTGGAAGTTGATTTATTATGATACAAATATTTCAGATTGTATTGAAGGTTTTGTGAAATGTTTTACTATGGATGTGGTTTTTTATACAATTCATGGTTTATGGATAATGTATTTACATTTACTATGCTAGTTTTAATACAAATGTTAATGTTATGTTTAAACCTTTTTATATGAGTAATGTGTTAGACTTAGTAAGTGATGGGTGGAGCTTGATATAGCTCCTCGATGCGTCAGTAGGTCTCATGAGACAAACTAGTGTCTTGGGAAAAGGACATGACAAAATATTATTTGTAGTCATGGAACAAGGCCTTAACTATATGGATATAGAAGTCTGGCATTATGAATTCCGTCATTATGAAAGAGGATATTGATATTATATGGGTTTATTTCACTGGTATAATTTCTATGTGAGTAAGTAAATGGAATTATTTTGATTTATATTTTCCATATTATGATGATGTTTACGTTGAAAAGGCTTTTGTTTTAGTTTTATACATTTCCTTAAATGTTTATTCTTTTTTATGAAAGATTTCACGATATTTTTATCCTTAAAACGTATCTGAGATCACCCCTTTCTATGTTTTATTTTTCCCAGGATGCGAAGAGTTATATTATTATTGACCTACAGGGATAGTCAAGGGGATCTCAGTTTTGTCTATGGAAACAATGTTTTCGTATTTTTTCATTTTATGATGTAATGTAAACCTTATGAATGTATCTATTATTTCTAAGGCTACTAAACTAATTGGTCTTCTGAGACTTGATCTTTTGTGATCATTCCAATGATCTGTAA
Source organism: Viscum album (assembly GCA_963277665.1). Lineage (NCBI taxonomy): Eukaryota > Viridiplantae > Streptophyta > Magnoliopsida > Santalales > Viscaceae > Viscum > Viscum album. The sequence goes on from OY728133.1 coordinate 100,600,888, forward strand.
TAATGCACTGACTTTGGGATTCTGGGGTCGGGGCATTATAGGTATCATATAAAAGGTTTAGTAAACCTTAGGAAACTAGGATGAGAAAACATTAGTGAGATACCTTGAGGTATTTCTATGGATATGTCTAGGGATTTTTCTAAGGATAGGTATAAGGATTAGTTAGTAATTATAAAAATGTCATGGAATATTGGTAATTGATAAGGTAAGTGGATTAGTAGAAATACATATATGTTTGGATACTATAAGTGTATTTTCTGCTGGCACAAATGTACCTAGGTGTAACAACTCTAAAAATATGTTTCTGGACCGATGTGGGGTAATATAGTATAGAAAAACATGCCTTACAACCGACATGGTTGGAATCTCCCACGAGATATGCTTTGGAAATTCAAAAACTCTTCAAGAAACACCATGAAGATTTTAAAATGAATTAATCTATGAATAAACACGGAAAAACATATGGTATCATAGACTGAAGAAGTTGTAATAATTTTGACATTATATAAGTGAATTCTAATGACTATTTGGTTCTTCTATTTGATAATAGTTTCTTACTATGTTATATTTGCATCTAGTCAATGGCTATAACCCAATTGAACTACAATAATTGCGATTTTTAGGGACAATGGAATGATTTATCTTCTATAAATCTATGTTCTTTGGGAGATGGAGTAAAAAACCTCATAGTTATTCCCACATAGCTTCCTCAATATATGAATGATGATAATCTAATGATGGATTAATATTGTGTAGATTATTTCAGGAGGCATCATTCACCTTCATTCAGTGGGTCATCATATCCACTTTCTCTGAAAACTAGATCAGTAACACGGATGAACTATCCTCCATTATTAAGTGTTCATATCATGAGAACTTCACTCTGGATATTAATCAGTTTTAAGGTGAAGTATACCATTGGTGGACTCTAATTAAGAATAAGAAGAAGAATGACCAAATTGAATCCATGGATTTGAATGAGTTCCATAACATATTCTTCAATAAGTACTTTACTCGGGTCTTTTGCACGATAATGGAAAAATAGTTCCTTGAGTTTATGAAAAGGGATAAAGAATCTATTAGTACCTATATGGATAATTTAACAAGACTTGTGAGATATGAACCTGGAATTATTATCCAACCAGAAAGAAATGTTAATAGGTTCTTCAGTGTTATAATGCCAATTATCATAAGGGAGTTGGCCCAAAGAAGATTTGGAAGCTCTTAACAGATTGTGTTTTGTGTAATAAAATTAGAAATAAAGGTTATAGTGACATATCAATATTATGGTTTTAACATGACGATGAATATAGATTTTAAATAAAAATAAAAAAATCATAGAAATTGGAACATGAGCCTTCATTTTTTTCTGAATATTGGGAATGATGTATGGTGGGAATTATCTAAATGGGAATAGTAAATGTTTTTAGTGTGGAAAGGAATTATATAGAGTGGTTGAATTCTATAGTGATTGGAAAAATTTAAATAATGATCAAAATAATGAGAGAAATCCATAGGATGCACCTTCTACACCTCAATGGTTCAATTTCTGGGAGTGTGGGAATTTCACTAGAAAGTTCCCAAATCAAAGGGGTAATAATGGTGATTAGCACCAGAAACCTCTAAAGACAGAGTAAAAAAGATAATAATATGCAGTCATAATGGATAAAGTGAACCATGATAAATTAGAATTACCTATCCTTTCACAGTTTGGAAATTTATGTTTGATTTTGTATGAATAATCCCTATGAAAGTATTATTGGTCATCCATTTGATGAGACTTCATGTGTTTATCATTTCAGAGAAGGATTGTGGAATAATTGAATAACATTTTATTTTCTATCAGTACATGTATGGACCCAAGAATCTAATATAAATTATTTTGGTTAAAGATAATAGCATACTTGAGGAGTAATGGGTGAATTATATCCATTTATGGAAATTTTAAGTTAAACTTCTGGTTATATTAGTTTGATTAAAGTGTTATATTCCATATGTGGATTTATTCATATTTGATATCCTATTCAAACTACTTATCGTTATTAATTTCCTCCTAAAATTTTTATCTATATCCCTATATAAAAAAATTATTATAATATTTCTCTTACATATCTGTGGTTTTGCATTCCACCTATGTTCTCCTTTGTGGGAATCTTTTTATGAGTTACTTTTGGTAAATCTTTTGGCCCAAACCTTCCTTTTTAATAGATGTCTTAGAATCCATTTTTACGATGTGAGAAACATTCAAGTATTAATCCTTTCATAACCTAGATGAATTTCAATTGCGAAATTTCTTTTAAGGGGGATTGAACACAACACCCAAACATTGTTTTATTTTTTTGTGAATTAATTTAGTCTTTTGTTATTTTTCACTTCACACAACAGTAAAAATATTTTTTCAGTAAGTAAAACATTCCATTCAAATAGTACCAACTTGGATCATGTTACAAGAAACAACAACATGGAATATTTAAATAGAACAACAAGGTTAACCTACATTCTACAAAATATTGATGTTCCTCAATGGCTTGCATAATACAAAAGACTGAGTGCTACGTACCTATAATGTATTATTAAAAATATTATTATAATGAGATATAAAATATAAATTAATTCGATGGATATGAATAGTATTAAATAAAATATGAAAATATATAGTGTACACAAATGAAATATGAATTAATAGGTGACCAATTAGTGGATGTGAAAATTTATTGAATATAATGAAGATATTATTATAGTCACAAAGATATTTTAACCTGGTAAATAAAATTAATTAAAAATTGTAAGTGATATAAATGTAATAAATATGCTAAATATTAAAAAAATTGATATACATCCAATAGATTCGATACACATAATATAAAAAACGCAATTTAATTCATGAACCTATTTTTTAATAGATGTATTTTGACCACATTCTAATAGAGAACCCCTAATAAATCAAATTTTTAAAATTTTATTCATTAAATAACACAAATTAAACTTCATATTTTGATTAGAGACATAAAAATAAGGATTGGATATTTTTTCCATATTTATGTATGGTTTCTTCTTTTAATGAATATTTAAAATAATAGATTTTAATTGAAAACTGAAATTTCATCTAATTTATAAATTAAGTAAAATTATATTTTTAATTAGTTTAATGGATTAGATAGAGAATATTTCTATTAAATAATCTTGTTTGGTTCATTGGAACATATTTCATATTAAAATTTGTTATAAAAACATAGAAAATTTTGGGCATCTTTTCATTAAAATCACGCAAAATCTTCCTATCAATGGGAATGATTGGAAATTAATTTCTTCCTCTTATATTATAAGAATTTAGAAAAATTGATTCTGTATTTAGAATAAATATAATTGTTAATTTCTAATAAGGAAATATTTTTTTTACCAAAAATATTATTGAAAGTGATTAAAATTAATAAATCTATTAAAATAAAATTTACGTTAAAAAGTACTAAACCATTAATTTAAGACCCAAAATGACTTTGAAAAATGTCCAACACCCATTGGATGAAAATATTTATAACCTATAGTAAATTTTACCTACCTTGGAACATTATTGGATCCACTTTGAATATGGGAAACATGGGTGGAATTCTCTCTTCAAATATATACAAGAGTGACACTCCACATCCACTATAAAAGGCCACCACCTCTGCCCATTCCTCAGACCTCTCAAAATATTTATGTTCAGCCAATATCAATCCAATTATTTAAAAAAAATCAACCCTTTTTAATTTCATCCTCCCTTTTAGATGAAACCCTCTCATTGAATCCATTTGAAAAAACCAAAAGGATTTACAAGATTTAGAGGTAACATATTCTATGACGCTCCTTTCATTTATTTGAATTATTCTCCCCTAAACAATATTTATGTTATTATTTTGTGACAAAACTATTATCCTACAGATTATATTATGTTTTTATGAAAATATATTTACTAAAACAAACATATACCTCCCTCTAAAGGATATCGAACATTATGTTTCCATGTACGATGAACTACTACCTAATGAAACGATGAATATTCATTTCTACTTTACCAAAAATAATAGAGTCCATAATGATAAAATCTATATTTATATATTTTATATATTTTATTTATTATTTATTGAATCTTAGGAATTCCTATTAACACAAATTCCATTACCTTCCATTTTGTGTTAATACGATAATCTTGTTTGAGGAAGTGTGGAGTACATCCCCCTCAAAGTGATGTGATTCATTAACACACCACATGTAATGTATTAATGTTAGGTTTTATGAAAATATATTTTATATTTGATATAATAATTATTATTCAATAATATATATATATATATATATACATTTCTTTTACATACATTCCTTTAAAACGATAATAAAAAATGGAACAATTTTTCATTCGTACGTACGGCTTACCATCTCCATGAACGGTGTATTCCATTTCATACTTATTTATGATATAAATAATTATAATATAAATAGAGTGGATATAAAATATATTTATAATATTTTATGAAATCTGGAATCATGATATAATTATAAGGACCATTGATATAACAAATTAAGACACATGCAAAGAACATATGAAATATTACCTGAAGTGAAACCTTAACATATGATTGATATATAGAAGGTAATATATGGTGATAAAAAAAATATATGATATTTTATATAAAAATATGGTTCTTTAGAAGTTAAATAATTAATTTATATTTATTATGATAGTGGTTTGAATGAGTACGAAGAGAGTCAAGACATGAGGTAATGGGATTTCATCTCACTTTTAATTTCCATGAGATCCATGTTATATTCGCCACTCATTACTTTTTGTGTGGTTTATGTAATACCAATTATTTTATTTTATTTATATTATAAATCAATTTATGGGTATTCAAATTTCCATTCTAGGATCCATCTTTCATGGGGTTTTTGTTTCAAAAGACACCAAATTGGTAAATAGTTTTGTCACAATATGCCTTCTTTGAGACTCATGCTTTGTTATACACCTAAACCCTTTATTAGAGGTGTATATACATCAATATTACACATTATATCATGGATATAAAACTTTTCATGTTATTTTATGCTTCTTATAATATCCATTCTTACATGGAGAGTAAAATCTGAAGTGGTCATGTTATAAAATTTTATTGAGTCAATTTCATCCATTTTCGATATTTTTTATGTTTGTGCTTCATGTGATGAAATATTATGATAATTAATTAAATTAAATAATTTAAATATATTATTCTATGTTTATAAATGATATAATTAGGTATAGGTTCCATTTTAATACTCATTTATCCAAAAGATAGTTTAGAAAGTTTTTTTAACAAATCCTGACTTTACCCTCCCTTTCAGTCGGAAATCTATGCTTTTATGAAGGTTTTTCTTGAATATTATATAATTATAATAAACTATTTAAAATAATTTTTTAAATTTTTTTTCTTTTACCAATCACTTCAAGGGTATCTTCAAGTCTCTCTCCAAAAGGGAATTCTTTCTAAACTTTTTTCTGTGAGAAATGAATGTTTCTTTCCCATATATGACAAGTACAGATTTACCTGCTATCATTACATTGAAGATGTTTTTTAAATTTTAAAAGGTTGATCGTTGATAAATTTTTTGTAATTTTAATTTTCAATGTAAGAAAGGAATTAAAAATTATTTAAAGTCTTATTTATATTTTTTTTAAGGTATTTTTGTAAAATTATATTTAAATACCATTATGTAATAAAAATAATTTTTGAAGAAGTAAGGAAATTTTTCTCCAAAAACATTTGGGAAAAATATTTCAAGAAAATCTTCCATATAATATTACATCTATTGGTGTTACTCTTTCCATTTTTTGAAACGATCTAATAGTTATATTCAAATAATTTCTATGAATGGGTTACACTTAATGTCATGGTCTTTATGAAATTAGTTTAAATTTAATGGGTTATTTTTTTATTAAATCCATTTATATTTCACAGGTTATCATTTGATGAAATGGTTCTAAAACCTATCTATATTATATAGGATATGATGGGATGAAATATTTATTATACCCATTTCATTTTATGTGTTATGATTTGATGTTTATATGACCTATGTCGTTTTTTGGTTCATGATATAATGAATATTTTATTATATTGTCGCACATGTGTTAATGATTTTATTATGTTATATTTGGGACTTATATCTCTATCAAATTAATTCGGCAATGATATGTTTAATATGAGAAAAATGGTCTAGGGGTTGTAGACCATTACCGAAAATAATGAGGGTGTGTGTTTTGTAGCCCATGCCTGAACAGAATGAGGGTTTATGGGTTATAGAACAAGGCCAAAACTAATGAGGGTATATGTGTTGTAGCGTAGGATAGAAATGAAAGAGGGTATACAAGTTGTAGCACAATATTAAAAACAAAAAATTTCATGGGTTTTATCCAAGCCTAAATAAAAGAGGGTATACGAGTTTTACTCTAAGCCCAAAAACTCAAAGGTTCATGGGTTGTACCAAAATACAAAATGAAATATGGTACAAGATTAGTTTCCCAAGCCCAAAAATAATAAGGTACATTGTTTTTATCCCAATACTAATATAATGTGGATACATGGGTTACTATCCCAATCTCGATGTAGATACATGGGTTGTAACCCAATCCCAACAAGCTATAAAGGTCTAAGTAGGTAGCATTGAAATAAATATTTCTATTATAATATGTATTTCTCAAATTCTATTCCTTATTCTTTATTTATGATTTCATAGTTCATGGTTTTTATTTCATTATTATTCACCCCTTGTGAACTTCCATGATTTATCCCATAACTCATGTTTATGTTATTTGCTAAGCATGGCATGATGACATATTATTACGATCGTGTTATCATACCTCTATGTTAATGTTTATGATTACATGTATTCATTGTTTATCATTGCCGAGTATCTAAGCTCACCCCTTTTTTATGTTTCCCTTATCAAGGTTATAAAAAATGGTTTTATGTATAAGTTCTAAAGGTGGATTTTTTTATGGGATATGTTGAAGATCTTTCACCAGGATATAAGCTTTTGACTCCATGTTAGGAAAGAATATAAACGATTATAGTCCATGGGAATATATTTTTTTAATGTACTAAATATTAATCTAAAATGATGTAATATCCATAAATGTTAAGCCTAGTTATCTATATAATGATTGGTGGTAAGATCCTTCTTTTATGTCTCTTAGTAAATAGTGTGGTCGTCAATGACCAATTTTTCATAATCCCTATGATAATAGGGGTATATTCATCCCTACTGTGTTTAAAGGCTCCAAATGTGGTTGGATGAAGTGAATTGTGACATGTAGTTCTCTAGAACCCCTCAGTCTGTTCATTACATGAAAGGCTTCGTTATTTGGAGGATCCTTTATAAAGTATCAAAATTTGGAAAGGTATGGTTTAGTAAAAACTTTTATATATTAAAAGTAATCTACTAGAACTAGAATAAATAGATAGGTGATATCTTACACTCATGATTCTATGCCAAGACCTTCATCATGGTCATGACATATGTTTTTTTGATATTTTAATTATCAGTTGGAGTACACCATGAAAATTTTATTTATTTCGATTGAAGGTATTTCTATTACGGTGTTTGAATTATTGAAGTGTTAATAAAAATATTAAAGTTAACACATCAATATAGTATCACATATAAGATCCTATACAATGAATTTCTTTCATAGGTAAAGGATTGATGTCAGTTTTGACATTTATCTTCTCTTATCAGATGAGTTTTGGATAACTGAATTATCCAATATCTATAATAAACTAGATATCTAGTTATCAATTAGATTTAATCGAAGGATACCATTATAATTTTCAAAGAAATATCAAAACAAATATCATGGATATAATGTTTAGAGGTGAGGATCATATCAAAAAATTTGGGGTAATTATTTCATAGATCAAGACTCTCTTATATATTAATGATATGTTTAATTTATTTTCCAAATCAAATAATTTGATTGGATACCACCATGCTATAAATTTATTGTAAACATGAATTTATGGGAACATTTCTAGGAATTAGAGGATATATATTAATGATATATATATATATATAAGTTGTTATCCATTTATGGTTCCATTTACACTAGAGGTTATCTTTTTTTTGTTTTATGGTTGATTATGCTCTGTATTAATAACGGTCTGCAAGGGAATCTTGAGTTTATAGGAATCTAGGAAAGTGATTAGTGTTGTAGTATAGGGATTTCGCCCACGATGGGGATTCCAATACATCCTAATGTATTAAATTTCAACCACATTGTAATATTCCACATAACATGGCCCATATTATGTTTTTGGTAATGTTACAAGGACTATCATTGTCCTATTTAACAATGTGTGAGAATGACCTAGTGAATTTCATTTAAAGGTCATGTGTTCAAGCCCTAGTGGTGAACATTTTAGAGTCATTGGTATAGGTCTCCGTGACTATATGGGAAAATATACTAATCAATTGCTAGGTTAGTACTTTGGCATGAGATTCCATTATTCGTTAATGTAATAGTGAATATTGGGATTTTTGGAATGGTACCTGCTTGGAAAGGTGGTCATTAATGGATTATTGAGACTCATCATCACTACTGAAAAATGGATTTTAGCTGTTATAGAAATGGAATTTTAAGCACTAGAAAAGTGGTGACAATGTGAGAAATTTCAAAATAATAGGTATTTTATTAGCAATAAAAAAGTGCTAATAAAGGGGTAACTTATCAGTGCTTAAAAACTGCTGATAAATGGGACCTTTACCAGCACATTTAAAAGTGGTGATAAAGGTCCCAATTATCAGTGATTTTATTTTTCACCAATAATGGATTCCTTTATTAGTTCTTTTATTAGCACTAAAAAAGGACTTTTTCTAACCACTATTTAAGAGGTGATAGGGTACACCTTTATAACCGCTTTTATATGCACTTAAAAATGTCACATTTATCAGTGATTTTAATAGTTCTGATAAATGTGTTCTTTATCAGCGTTGATAAATGGATATATTACTATGTCTTGTAAAAAAACACTAAAAATACACTATAGTGTGCTCTAATAGAACACAACAACACCAGACACACACTAGATATGAACAATAAAAATTCCCAATAAATAATTTAAATAAAATGAAATTTACCAAAAAAATTCCAAAAAAACACTATATTAAAATCAATTCAAAAATTGGGTTATACAATTACATAAATAAAAATTGTTATATATATTAAAAAATTATGATCTATGTTACTAGGATTGACATGGAATTTATTTTTTTAACTTACAACTTTTCAATAGAAAATTCAAACAAACCACATCAACTCGAAAATAATAATCTACCTATAAAGGAAAATAATTATTACGATTAATACAAAATTGAAATAAATTAAACATAAATATGAAATAATATATTAATTCTATTAACAATTATTTTACTATTAAAATGTCATGATTACCCTTGTAATTGAGTAGAGTCAGTGGTGTTGATATTCTTGCAAAGGCAATTGAGAGAACTCCAAAGAATTTTAGACCTGAAACAATGGAGGAATGAAATGGTTTTGAGGGACAAGAAGCATGAAAGTTTGACATAACACCCTAAATCGAACCAAAGAATCCACTTGTATGAGAAAAAAATTATGACATGGGTAATAATAAAATGAAATAAATTTAAAATAAATCGGACATAATGCCTTAATTCTAGGAACAATTATTTTTCTATGAAAACATTAAGATTACCTCTATGACTCACCAGATACAACATCATTTTCCTTCTAGAAAAATCACGAAACATGAAAAAATCTTTTTTAAATTAAACAAACACTACAAGGAATAATGAAAATGTTATCAATGTTTCATTATATAATCTTTTAGTAAAACAGTGAATGTATATCATACATTATTTTTACATCTTTCAAAAGGGTTTCTTTGGTCCAGAGATAAGCTAATAAAAAACTATAGATTCTACGTGCACATCACTACTATTGGTTAAATAATTTTTATCATAGTATATGTTACACACATTCTATTCGAAGTTCCCACGATGCTAACATACCACACACACTCACCACCATCTCTATCATATCACTATTCATCATTTATTTTTTCCTTCTCCTCTTGCACTCACATAGTACTAGTAAAGATGAATGATGCATGCAGCTACGTGCATATAGTAAATGATTTCTAGAAGAGAAGGAAAATTTAATGAATAATGGTGATATGATAGAGATGGTTGAGATAATGTGTTAGATTAGTGCATCATGGTGATGCCTAGTTGGAATTTCCTGTCAAATTATATGTTAAGTGATAGTTTACAAATAATTGTAAAGTACACATAGAATAATTATATTTGTTATTAATTATGTGATTGATCCACAACCAATCAATATGTTGGATTCATGGAAAAATATATTCATGTACACATCAATATTCTTCCAAAACATTACATTAGTTGAAACAACATCAAATATGATCAAAATATATAATATAAATTAACCCTCACACAATGCACAAAGAGATATTTTTACAAAAAATGACATCTCCATATAAGAAGAATATAAATAAAAGAACTAATTCACATAAGGCAAACTTATTAAAGGTTCAAATTCAAAAAAAAAACAAAACCATTTAAATTATGAAAGGATAATTTCACAATAAATATATATTGAAAGATGAAATTACAACAGTCAAAAAACAAAAAAGTTGAATTTCCAAACATCAACACCCCAACATGGAAGAAATCAACAGAGAAATTGTATTTATGATTCATTCATAGCAACACATTGAATAAATCTTAATCCCAAAATTTCTAAAAATGAAGATCCTTGGATAAGAGGAATCACACCATGATCTCTAGTTGAAGACCCCCAGTTAAAATAGATGTCTTCCAAAGATATTTCAACACCACATATAGACAATAAGAGACCTGTTATTTGAAGTGTTAAACATAATATGTTGTTATCTGATGACCTCTCTAGACACTAATGAGATATTACATTTTCATCATATACACCTCCATAGGTATAACCCATCAGACAAAGGGGGATTTAAAATATTCCCATGTCATCCCAAATTACATCTTTTATGGGGAAATGAACTCCCATTCTTCCAAAGCTGAAACCTCAAGAAGTCACAAAACAACACAAAATCTTACTACATTGGGAGTTTCAAACACTCTAAATACATTCTCAAATTTATCAAACCACATTAATACCTCTAACAAAACCAAATTTCTATGAAATATGGGTAGAAACTGAGGAGAACCATAAAAAAGTTGAGTCCCACTAGAAACATGAGGGGCCTTTTTGGGCATCTGATTCTGAATAACACAATCTAAAAATATTAGGTTTATAATCAATATGAAACACCACTGAAATGAAAATTTTGGGCTAAAAATACTTTCTCTGAAGAAAAATTTCATAACAAATCAAGAATTCTCTTATCAACAAATTCAATTTGATTTTAAATCTCAAAACACCATCTTATAAGGAAAATTTTGAAAGCTTAATACCCCAAATATATAATGAAAATCGAATTCATGAAATCTTTCTTCCCCTTTCCAAAAACAAATTCACAAACCCAATCCATGATGATCCATAGAACAGAGCATGCAAGTTGGCCACAATGGATTAGGAATGACTCAAAACTCACACTAATACAATATTTCTCCTTAAATAAATTGAATATTGGTCATTGGTCATCTCTCATAATGAATCCATGATGTTAAACTACAGAAACTAATCCTAGAATAAAGACTTTAAACTGTATAGTTTCTCTCATCCTATTTTCATGATGTTAAAATTTAAAAAATCATCTTGGCCGTAAGGCATTAATCTACACAATGTATCTCGTCCAAGTTATAAGACATTAAACTACACAAATTATTTATATAAGGAAGATCTTAAACTTCATAGCATTACTCATCTTGTTTTCATGACATTAAACTGCAAAAATTCACCCCAACAGTAGGAAGTAAAATTTCACAGCGTCTCTGATCCTAGTTCCATGAACATAAACTAAGGACATTCATCTTGTTGACAATACATTACAATGCATATTGGAGTCTTGTTAGTAGTGGAAAACAGATGAGATGTAGGGTTCATCAATGTTATGAATAACCCAAAAAATGCAAAACGTGGAACCAAAAAGATAAAACAACCATATAGAAAATTTTAAAAATAATATACATTTGATTCAATCCTTGATTCATCAGATGGATTATAATGGGGTCATGATGGAAGAAGAGGAGTTTTGTGAGAGCTTCAAAATCATTATGACTGAATACTGGTTTGGGTTTTTTTAACTATATCGTTAACACTTTAATAGAACTTTAGGAAAAGAGCTGATAAAAATACATTTTAATAGTGTTAAATTGGTAAGCACTAATAAAATATATATTTATAATTTCTAGAAAATACCCAATAAATCTTATGATTTATCAGTGCTAATTTGTTGGAATATTTTATTTCAGTGTTCATTAATATGGGTCTTTATCAATGCTAAAATTTTATCAATGAAAAAGTATTTATATAAATAAATTTATAATAAATTTATAATTATAATATATATAATTATTTGTTTATATTTATAAAATTTGTTATTTAAAAAACATATTTATTTATTATAATGATAATATATAAATATTTAAATTTATTAAATTTAAATTTATAAATATATTTATTTATAAATATATTTATTTATAAATATTTACTTTCAAATATATTTTTAACATTATTAGTAGATATATAATGTTATATACATGTATTTTAAAAATGAAAGAAATTGAATAATTAAAAAATATGTGCACTTTAATAATATTAAAAAATGAATATGTTTTATTAATTAAATATAAATTATTATATAATATGGATATAAATACTGAATAAAATATAATAAATATATATATAAAAATAAATAATAGAAAATGATCGAATTCAAAATGAAAATAAAATATATAAAATATTAAAAATGAATCATTAAACTCTAATAGTATTATAAATAAATAAATAAAACTAATCAATTAAAAAAATTACATATTAAATGTTTCATGTTAATAATTAAATTTTAAAATAAACTTAGGTTTGAATAAATTATAGAAATATTAGGTGTATATGATTCTATATATTGCATATATATTTTTTGTTTGTGTGTTTCCATGTAAACTTCATTAATTACACACATATATATATATGTACATGAATTCAATGTCACCCAATGATTGATATAAGTTAACTTGAATGATCAAACAACATTAGTAATGAATAAGACATTAATATGTTTTTAATTAACATTTTTTTGATTATATATATATATATATATCATAAATATATTCTTTATTACTATTTATAATTGATATATATATATATATATTATACTTATTCATTTTATTAAAAAAATTAATTAATAATTATTTATATAATCTTGAAATTTAATCATTTTTTATTTTTTGTTTGATTATATATTAATTTATAAATCAACTTTTAATATATAATATTTATCAATATTTATAGTCTATATATATTTATATATAAAATTTATTCATTTTTATAAATAAAGATTTAATTAATAAAATGTTTCAATTTTTTCATAATTTACTCATTTTAAAAATTTATTTGTTTAATTATGTCATTTAATTCACTTTACTAATCTATATATTTAATATATAGTATTTAAAATTTTCTAATATATATATATATATATTTATTCATTTATAATAATAATTTTTTATTAAATTAAATTTTTAACTTCTTTTATTTTTATTTTTAAACATTTATCAATGCTTTATTATTATCGTTCATAAAGGGTAACTTTTATCAGAACTAAAAATAAAGCGCTAAAAATGGTAACATTTACCAGTGCTAAAAAAAGTACTGATAAAGATGGACTTTCACAGTGCTGTTAGATTCCAGTTTTATAGTAGTTCATAGAGAATATAACCTAATGGGGATTATCATGGCTGTGGAAATTTTGGTTGATGAGGTTGTGGCTTTTTTCAGTTATATATCCAAGATAAAGGTATGATTTCATAAGTTATATGAACCATTTATTGGATGATTTTAGTTACTATTAGATTTAATCCTCAGAGATTCATCATACATATCCTAGATAATTGGAATCAAATCCCAAATTTTATTATTAACATCGTTTATTTTTTTCAGATAGGACCACCCAATGTTTTTAACGTAAATTGGTAAGGATATTACTATATCATATTACATCATATGATGTGGATGTATTTTTAAATATAATACAGTATAAGAATGAATAGGGATTAAACCTTATGTCTACCCAAATATGTTTCAAATGGAATATGAACCTTTGAATGTATTTCACACTAGGACTATAACCCTTCAAAAAATGGTTTGTGGCATAGACCTATGGAGAATGTTGATGTTCATGGAAATTTATCTCTTATATATTAGAAGTGATACTATGAAGAAAAAAATAGTATCATGGGGGTTCTCTATTTATTTTAATGAGTTATTCTTATTCGAGAGATACCATGAGATACATGTATCACTTATAGGTAACTATTTGGGGAATTATGATTAAACAACTATGGAGTATATCCCTTTTAGTGTATCTTTGAGAATAAACCTATTATGAGTCCCTTAACTATTCTACAATCTTATTTATGAATCATAGTAATGAAATTATTAATTTTAAAACCATTGGGGGTTGCACATTAGTGAAAGTACCACTCATTCAAGGTTAATTGAGTGGACTAGTTCAACCAACATGAACCTTCAATTTCCCAGATGAGAACCCATGTCGAAGAGAAGATTCACTAGTGTCCCCATAAAGGGTACCTCACTACCAAGCTGATACATGAATGTAAATACCCCAATAGATGTATCATTAATACTTCAATATTTTATTATATATATTCCTTTGAAATAACACTATAGTATACTCCTCAAATAAGCATGAGATTAAATTTCTTGTAAAAAAATATTATTTTAACATAATATATATAACATTTACATTGGGTTGCAGTACATGGAATGGAATAAAAAAATAACAAATATATAAACAAATTATTTCCTCAATATAAATAATTAAATCAATCAATAAACATAATTTTCATCTATTGGTTTATACTACTCAAATAAAAATAAGAAATTCATTTTATGCTTTAATGATTCTTTTTTTGAAAAACATAATTATTTTATTTTTTGGGGAATATATTATAATAAATTAATACAATTTTTTATATATAATATTTTCATTTTTTCATTTTTTAAACCAAAATTTTATAATATTCATAGAAATAATATTTTAGGATTTTTCTAGAAAGGCTGATTTTTAGTGAATAATGAAAATAGTAATTTATATAAAACTCATTCATCTCATTAATTCATTTATATAAAATTATGATTATATTTTTAATGTGATATTACAGTAAAATAAGTATCCATTAATTATAGAAAATTTAATTAACTAAAAATTAATTAACTTTAAATTAATTTCACTATAAGTTCATTATTTAGCTTAAAAACACATTTCCCTAAAAACTATTTTCACTGAATTTTGGGAAATTTTGTTAAAATTGAATTATTATACAAATAGAAATATAATTTTTTAAAATATATTCTATATTTTGAATCAGGAGGTTAGAATTTGGTAAATATGTACGTTCAATTTTTTATCATTATGAATATTAACCACAATTACAATTTTTCTTAATGGAATGGGTAAAATAGGAAAATAGGGTTATATAAATTATATATGGCCTAAATATTTCCATAAAAATAGTATTTATTTTATTAAATGAATTATTTTTTACCATATCCATCCAATATTAGATATCTGGAAATTTATTTCCCCTTTCCATTAATTATAATATTTATATAGTTTTCTGAAAGGGATAGATACAATATATCACTCTCTTGATTTTAATTTCTAGTATATACTGAAATAGGGATAAAGAAATATTATTATTGAGTTTATCATTGATCCACTTGTTTTTATGTCTTGATAATTAAATTATTATGAATTGATGTTGGTGAAATATAAATAAAAATATTGTTTGGTTTTTTATATATTGTTTGCAAATTAATTTTGTATTATTGAAAAATGGAAAATTACATGAAGTGACCCTGTGATGTTACCCCTTAAACTACAATTAAGTGACCCTATGAATAAAAATAGAGTAACTGCCTACACAGGAATGAATTTACCACATGAACAAAAATGAAGTTATCACATGATCAAAAATGAAAATTATGCATGCTCAAAAATGAAATAACCAAATAATGAAGTTACCATATGATTATAAATGATGTGATCAAATGATAAACATTTAATAAGTTTTGAACCTATATTTTGACCTAAAATCACATAAATAATATTTCAATTTTAAGTTAAAAACATGCCCTCTTTTATTTATACATATATATTTTGAAAAATTATATGTTTGTTTTATATGTTTATATGGATTTAATTATACCTTAAATATTTATTAATTATTTTAACATAAAAGAATTTTATTTAGAATAATTATATGTAGTATTAAATTCTCATTATATGGGTTGATGTATCTTGTTGTTTTCTTGCGAAAACAAAATTTTTATATTTCATATGATTGGTATTAAATAAGTATATATCATATATTTTATGTGACTTCTCTGAGAGAATATAATATTGATTTCATTTAATTTGATGTAATGTATTAATTTTTATAAAATATTATTTCTATAAAATCAGTTTCTAATATTATAAATTATTCAGGTAACCGACATGGTAATTATTTTAATTCTTGTTCAATGAAGAAGTTATATTTTTAGTGGGTAAGAGTGAAATGTAATGATATTTATTCGTTGAATCTGATGTGTCTCGATGAACTATTTATAAGGAGTTGGATAGATATTATTTAGTACAATAATTCGAGGATATTTTTGACCATTACATGTTTTTCATAAATTTGCGATCAACTTCAACACCCAATTCAAGTACAATAGTTTGATCCATTTTTGTTAGAGGGAATATTACTTCTTGACACTCAAATAGAAAACTATTTATTTGTTTATTAGTTCATAATTCTTTATCTATTATTTTATCTAGGAGTAATTTTAATGGGTTATACTACCAATTAAGTGATAGGATGGTGTGTTGTGACCTAGAAAAATCAAGAATAAAGTAATTATTCAACCATAATAGGAAGGGAATTTTTTTATTCATTGGATAGGTTAAATGGTAAGTTTAGTTTTTACCACCATTTCAAAAGGAATGTCTTTGAATGAACATATAGTTATGAAAAAGGAAAAATGATCCAGTTAAGACACTCGATGTACCAAAGGATATCATTTTGGGTTGTTCCTAAAAGATTTAAAATGGTAGTAGATAAAGGGTTGTGATATCCTTATAAAAGTCACTAAATCCATTATAGTATGGTCCATATCTCTCAGTTCATGAGAGTTTTAAAGATTAATATTGAATTATTTAGATTTGAACATATATAAAATACACTAATTCATTTAAATTTATTTTTCTACAATATTAACTTATCTTTTTTAGTAGTTAAAATTATTTTAAAAATGTCAATTGACCCCCTATTAACCATTCAACCATTATCATTAAGGACTTAAAAACTGGTATCGAATCTAGTTCCCTAGATTTAGTATATTTTTCTATTATATATGTTAATGAAATCGCAGATTAATCAATCATGGTGATAATATAAATTATAAGATGAAATTAATGAATGAAAATGTTGTATGAATACCTCAAATACCTCCCCTATTTGATGGAACTGATTATTTCTCCTAACAGTCACATGTTTAGGATTTTTCTAAGAAAATATGATTTTAATTTTAGAAAATTATATAAAGACTATAAAATATTACTAAAATTTATCCTATAACATTAGTTTGTAATGATGTGGTATGTTATCTAATAAATTAAATGGTGATGTATATTTTGTATTGTGAAATTAATAGTAATATTAATAGTCATATTTTGGCATGAAAAACAATGCATAGAATTTGGAAAATACTACAAGTTACATATCTAGTGTTTGAGAATCTTATAATTACTAATGTGGGAATTTTAAGATCTCATTATATTGAATTCATAATGGGAGAAGATGATATAGTTAGTCAAATATTTTATATATTTATATGTATTGTAAATTGCATGAGTGTTTTGATATAAATCTTAGAAAATTCTATATTGGAAAGATATGTTTTAAGTGTTTTTGGAATAAATGGAATGAGAAAGAGATATAAATATGTGAAAGCTAATGTTTCAGAGAATATACATTTCATGAACTTGTTAGATATTTTATATAATATGAATTTGAATTGAAAATTGATTCTAAAGAGGATAATTCCAAAAGAAAAGTTATTTATTTTAATTTAAAAATTTATATTACAACATTATATTTTAATTAAAAATTAAAAATTAATGAAATTTGACAACATTTTATTTTTATAAAGAATAATAATGAAAGGATACTCATGAAGGATTTTACAGTGCTACAATTCAAATAAGGGATGAAATTTTTTTAATTGTGGGATTAAAGTTTTCTATTATGAGTGATGAGTAAAAAAGGAAATCATTACTAACTTCCTAACATGCATGAATGAAAAATTAAGGACATAAAAATTTAAAAAAATTGAATAAAATAGATGGTTGGTGGGTTTAGTTCAACATCTGACACATATTTTTGTAACAAATATTCTATAAAAATGGTCCTACAAACCTTTGATCAATGGATTGTAAAAAATGGATATGTGAACTTGTTTACACTTTTACATCTTATAATTACATTTTAACAAATCATTTTAATGAATAGATGATCGAATAAGTCCTATAGTGTAATGACCAAGAAATTTGAAGGAAAATCTGTTCTTAAATACTTTGGAATTTTACGAGTACGCAGTTTCTGACGGCACCTGATTTTGAGGCTCGATGTGCCCGGAATCAATTTCTGAAGTTTAGCTTGGGTACGTTCAATAAATGAACGAGCGAGTTTTTCAATCTTTTGAACCGGTGCTCAGAATTGAAATCTGAGGGCACCAATGAACTCGCAATAATGGTAATTTCTTAAGAGGACCTTTCCAGAAGATGTGTTTTCGTGGGAGAAGAAGTTAATTTTTTGTTGATTAATTGATAGGTGAATAAAATTGTGGAACAATTTTATTTTTATATCTTAAGTGGATATAACCTATATGGGGAACATAGGGTGGGACTCACTAACATCCTATCTACACATGTGAGGATAAATGTGAGGTGGTGCCCACACGAGACCCAACCCTTCACATTTCCATAACTCTTATAAAATCCCCCTTAAAAACTTGTTATCTCCCTTTAATTAAGTAGCTATCCGTCTCTCCCTCTTTATTGTATTCAAACTCACACATTGATTAGTTAATTGAAACTCTTCATTAATTAATTAAGTGTTTTAATTTTGTATATTTGAATTCATTGAATGATTTAATAAAATAAGGGAAGCCATATTTTATTTTTGTGGTTGGCATGTTGTGTTGAGATTTTGGGTACAGAGATCTAGTTTTATTTGAAGAAGTTAATCCTCAACGAAGAACGTCAACTCTTCGACAAAAAACATCGACTCGGCAACCCCGGTTTCTCTGTCCTCTTCTTCCTCCGCGACAAGGGATGAGACACTGACGTGGGAACTCACCATCGACGTCATTCCTTTCAATCTTCTCTCCGTGACAAAAAAGGGGAGACACTACTTTCTCCTCGGACACTCTCCGTCGGCGTCTATGAACCCTCATCCCGCGATGCCAACACTTGTCATCTTTTTATGAGGAAGGGATGTGTTTGATTGGATCAATGATTGAATCTTATTTCCTTCTTATTTTGTTCTCTTTAACCACCTACTACCGAACTAATGTGGAGAGACCGGGCCAAACTAACATGGTCCTAATCCTCCACAAATTTTGTGATTGTTGGCAGTTCTTCATGTTCTTCATGTGTGGAAAACAAATGATCATTACGAGTTTGTTATGTGACGTAATGATCCAAAATTGAAGACTCAACATCAAGACAACCTAGCGGAGGTGCGACCATAATAGCGGGCAACAGTTCGGACAGGAACGGGATGGACCATTCCTCGACCGTTCTTCGAGCAAGAATTCAAAACGTGTTTTTGGAGCCAATCGAAAGCCCGAGAATTCCAGAATCAACATTGGGAAAACGGGGTGACCAAGGGTCTAATGTTTCATGACAAACGAATAATCAGAATGAAGAACTAGCATCAAGGGAGGCGCGCTGGCTAGAGGCGTCGTTTCTGGAAAATTCAAGACTATACTGCGTGTACTCCTAGAGAACACACCGTTTAGTGTGGGCATTCTTTGTCAAGGGATTCAGACGTCAGATGACTAACACACGGCGTGTGACCTCTGTCACATGGCATGTAATCGCCACACAACAAGTAGGTGGCGGTTACGCGAGACTCGGTGTCTAACCCGGGAATACATGGACACGTTGTGGAGTACACGGGCATGTACTATACCACACGGCTAGACATGGCCAATGGTACGGTCTAACCCGTGTACAAATTACACGGGTTGGAGAACACGGGTTGAGGCCGTTTATGGGCACATGTCCAGCGTACACGGAGTTGACCCCGGAATTTTGGGCACGGTGTGTCACCAAATCACACGTCGTGTACATACTTTTTACACAAAAATCCCTTCGACACGTGCTGTGGTACACAGACTGTACCTGGGGATTGAAGACACGACGTGTAACAATACCACACGCAGTGTAATTACCTTTTTACATGAACAACCATTCGATATGGATTGTGGCACACGGGCAGTAGATGAGGTCTGAAGACACGGTGTGTAACCATACCGACACTCCATGTACATTTTGGAAAATGGATTGGTCATCTTGTACTCAGTGTCTTGGACACGTTTTTTTGGATTAACCCCCTATGACGTTGCAGACCTTCAGGATACATCAACGCTAGACTTAGTGATGGTTGATGTATCGACCCCCTTGGCTCGTGGAGTGGACCCTCCCGGAATTAAGCGTGCTGTGTGCGGGAACCCTAGAGCTGGCTGCGAATTCAATGACGATGACGACTGTACATGGATCCTATGTGGGTTCGGTAGTGAGGACGACTGTACATGGATCCTCTATGGGTTCGGCAGTGATGACGATTATACTTGGATCCTAAGTGGGTTCGGTAGCGATGGTTACTGTACTAGGATCCTACGTGGGTTCGGCAGTGACGACTTCTATACTTGGATCCTACGTGGGTTCGGTAGTGAAGATGATTCAGAGGATACCTCTATCATATCCACCCATCTTCATGAGTAGTATACCTGTATGATCTAAGTATTTACTTTCAATCACTATTATCGATATGATTGACTTACTTTCCTGTGTGTACAGGGTTGTGCTTTCCTGCGTGGACTGGGTTGTGCTTTCTTGTGAGGACTGGGTTGTATATGGGCTCTTGAGTTGGATCTGAACAAGAATTGATGACTTAGGTATATGTATGGGAATATACTTAAGTATAGTTGGTTGATACTTTGTGTTTGTATCTTTTCTTTGTGTTTTATGCTTTTTAGATTTGGGGAGAGCTTTAGGGGTGTTGGGGTCCCTATTGAGTATCGTATACTCACCCCTGCACGAGCTATGCATGTACTACGTTTTGTTGGATGCAGACGATAGACATCCCTGATCGTGGAAGAGGCTTGTGGAGTCGGACGATAATTGGGGGTGGAACACTTGGCGGGACGTACACGGAGCGGACGGATGCTCCCGAGGAGCTGAGGAGACCATCTGTACCAACCCTTCAGGTGGAATATCCAGAGGAAGACACAATGGTTTCTGATTTACTTTACTATTGTCGTAATTTTTTTAAGTTGTATTGTACTTTCAGTTGGGTTTGTATTCTGGCCCATTTACATTCCAGCACTTACTTTTGTACTCAGTTTACATAGTTTTTACTTCAGCTTGCGTACTCTTTTGTGTTTCTTTACTTATATAAAGGCATTTTTTCCCTTTTATCAGGATTTATGCCTTTGGTTCTAGTCACCAACCCCTGGCCTATGGAAGGTGGGCTTGGGGTAGTCACGACACAAGTCTCGAGGACGGGTCGTGACAAATTGGTATTAGAGGGGTCTATTCTACCACAGAACTTAGGACTCTGAGAATTTATTCCTTGTGAAGAAATAATGTTTAGAGTAATGAGTTTGGTTATCAGTCCAAGGAGTCCTGTCTTGGTGTCGCGACCGACGTATCCATACACCAGGACCCTAACCTCTGATTTCAGAAGTCAGTGCTTTAAAACACTGACTGCATGTGTGTTTCAAAAGATTTCCTTATGATTAATTTGTGTCAGCTCACCAGGTATACTGTATTGATCATGGCACGCCAGTTTCTTTTTAGGTTGGCCCCAAGACGGCAGCAGCTAGGGTTCTAAGATTTGTGCGAGATGGCATCCCACTGAGTGACGATGCCTCAGTTCAGGGCCCCATTACAGCTGAGGCACCAGTGGTACCTCTACCTACGGGGCCACCGATACCACCAGCCCCGGCAGCGGAGAGTGCACGCCACCTGAGTGCGCTGCACAAGTTTCAGTGATAGTGGCCGCCAAGGTTCCGTGGAGAGACGGACCCTCAGGCAGCCGAGGCTTGGCTGGAGGCTATTGTCTGAGTCTTTAGATTGGTAGGGACACTAGCAGATCATACGGTGATCCTTGTTGCGAGTATACTGCACACAACAACATGTAGATGGTCGAGCCTAATGGTCCAGGTGCACGATGAGGCATCACTACTTTGGATGGACTTCGAGAGCCTCTTCCGCTCGGAGTTCGTTCCAGCCACCATTCATACGGTGCGCATCCATGAGTTACTACAGCTGCAGCAGGGAAGCATGACAGTAGCCCAGTACTCGGTGAGATTTACCGACCTCTCGCGCTACTCCATGGACATGGTACATGAACCATTCTTCCGGGCCTGGACCATCGAGAAGGGACTGAGGAATAAGATCAGGGCTTCAATGATCTCCCTCAGCATTTCGATGCAGGAAGGAGTACTGGAGCGAGCCCTTCCTATGGAGAGCTTCCTTACTGAGCATACGGAAGCAGTGATGCCTACCACAGGGCGACACGTAGTGGAGTCTTATGTAGCCGGTAGTAGAAAGATGTCGTAGAGGTCCATGCGGACCAGGAAACTAGGAGGGACACCTCAGGATACAGGTTTAGAGGTGTGGGGCACACGCAGTAGAGCCAGTCATACGAGAGGCAGGCAATGCTATGCATGCGGCGGGCAGGGCCACATGGCTTGTGACTGCCCGACACGCCATGCAGAGAAGTAGAAGATGGTTGAGGGACCACCCAGACAGAGGCAGAGGTTCGACCGTGGTGGTCCGCAGGGAGCAGGCTGACGAGGCAGAGGAGCTGGCCAAGCAGCGGGTGGTGGGCGACGTTGTGAGGCTCTACCACCACAACCACCAGGAGGTCCAAACCCGACCACATGGAGCTAGAGGACAAAGTCAGGTTCATCTTTAGGTAGTGGAGGCTTACGACCACGGTGCACCTGAGATGATTCGGGGTACTATCTGTGTCTACTCCACCCTTGCTGCAGTTCTTAGAGACACCAGATCGAGTCATTATTTTATTGTTACCGCCCTTGTTCGAAGATCGAAGATTACAACGGAGTCGTTTACTTGATCCTTACAGATAGAGACTCTTATGGGAGTAGACTCTATGATTACACACTAGTGAAGGCAGTGTGAGATTACTCTAGGAGGCGAGATCTTCGACTGGGATCTTCTTGTAGCGGCATCGAGGCCTTATGACGTCATCTTGGGTATGAACTGGTTATCTACAGTCCACGCCTAGATTGACTGTATTAGGCGCAATGTGTGGTGTTTCCGCACAGATGGGAGCGGGTTCACCTACACCAGCGAGAAGGGAGCCTTTGCAGTGCAGGAAGGACTTACACAGAGGAGAGGGTAGCCGATCACCCATCAGTTGGCTTGTCTCTTCCTAGGAGTAGTTGATGTGCGGAGTCTAAGTTTTCTTGTTGTGGTGGATCAGTATGCAGATGTTTTTCCTGATGACGTTCCAGGACTACCTCATCGTAGAGAGGTAGATTTCTACATTGACCTATACTCTAGGACAACCCCGATATCTACTCCCGCATATCAGATGGCTCCTACTGAGATTCATGAGCTACGGGTACAGCTGGAGGACTTGTAGGGAAAGGGATTCATCTGACCCAGTGTTTCACCTTGGGCTACTCTGATTTTCTTTTCTATGAAGGAGGATGGGAGGTTATGACTATGTGTCAATTACCATATCCTAAATCAGGTTACCATAAATAAAAAGTATCCACTCCCGAGGATTGAAAATCTCATTGATTAGCTCAAGGGAGAACAATGGTTCTCGAAGATAGGCCTCAGGTAAGGCTATCGTCGGATCAGAGTTCGAGACGAGGATGTGCAGAAGACGACCTTTAGGAGTCGGTATGACCACTATGAGTTCTTGGTTTTGACTTTCGGCGTAACCAATGCTCCATCAGTGTCCATGAGTTTCATGAATAGGATCTTCCAGCCTTACCTCGATCGATTTGTCGTAGCATTCATCGACGACATACTTATTTACTCGACTATTGAGGAGAAGCACGACTACCACTTCCGGGTTGTACTGGACAAACTACGAGAGAACCAGCTTTATATTAAGCTCTCGAAGTGTCAGTTATCGATTCGAGAGGTCCACTACTTAAGGCACGTAATCTTTGAGGCAGGAGTAGAGGTGGATCCTGTGAAGATCGAGGCAGTACATGCTTTTGAGCCACCCAGGAGTGTGACGGAGGTGCGGAGTTTCCATGGTCTGGCTGGGTACTATTTGAGATTTGTTCTAGACTTCTCCGGAGATGCAGCACCACATTCAGCTTTGACGAAGAAGGGGAAACCCTTCATGTAGTCAGATAGATGTCAACAATGTTTCCAGGAGCTGATGCAGAGATTGAACAGTACAGTACACCCATCTTGAGGCTACCGGAGGAGGGAATAGGGTACGTAGTTTACTACGATGCATCAGAAATAGGACTCACGTGTGTCCTGATGCAGGAGTGGGCAGTTATCACCTATGGTTCATGACAGTTGAGGTATCACGAGCATAACTACGCTACCCATGACCTGGAGTTAGCAGCAGTGGTCTTCACCATGATGATGTGGTGGAACTATCTGATGGGAAAGCTCTTTATAGTCTATTCTGACCACCAGAGTCTCATGTACAACTTCTCACAAAAGGACCTGAACCAAAAATAGTGGCTATGGATCTAGTTCTTCTAGGACTTTGACTTTGAGATAGTCTATACTCAAAGAAAGGGGAATGTAGTAGCTGATGCTCTCAGCAGGAGATCGAGCATTCAGTTACGTGGAGAGGTGATGGAGCAGCTAGCTGCATTGCAGATATCCTTTGTGGATAGAGATGACGGAGCATTTCTACATTCACTCATAGTCACTCCTCCACTAAATCAGCTGGTCAGAGAGGAACATCATCGGGATATTGACTGTGAGACACGACGTGCACAGATATCCAAAGGAGAGGCACCTGATGGATTTTCTGCATTAGAAGAGCACGTCATCCTCTTCAGGGGACGTACCATGGTACCAGATGCATTGCACGAGGAGGTTCTGAGGGAGTTTCACAGTTCCCCTTTGGAGATTCATCTGGGAGTGGCGAAGATGTACTAGGATCTCAGACGACAACACTGGTGGTTGGGTATAAAGAAGGTTGTGACAGAGTTCGTTTCATGATGCCTCACCTGCCAGTACGTAAAGGCAGAGCACTAGGTATCGGCAGGATTGGTGCAGCCCTTAGAGGTCCCGAAGTGGAAGTGGGATGAGATATCCATGGATTTCGTGATGGGCTCCCATGTAATTCCAGAGGTCACACCTCTATCTGGGTGATTGTTGACCGACTCACCAAGTCGGCCCTCTTTCTACCTATCAGAGAGCAGGGCTTAGTGGAGAGCTTGGGACACCTCTATGTTCAAGAGATCGTATGGCTTCATGGTGTTCCATCATCTATCGTCTCCTATCGAGATTCTCGCTTTACTTCCCGGCTTTGTAAGGGGTTGCAGGAGGCTTTTGGGAGGCGGTTGCGCCTGAGCACCACCTTTCACCCTCAGATGGATGGTCAGACGGAGAGGACCATTCAGACACTTGAGGACATGCTCCGTTCATGTGTCCCTGACTTTGGTCTCAGCTGGGAGGATCAACTACCCTTGGTGAAGTTTGCGTACAACAATAACTACCACTCCGCCATCAGGATGGCACCATACGAGGCGTTGTATGGCCGACCATGCAGATCACCTCTGTGCTGGACTGACCCTGGGGAGTCAGCACTCGTAGAACCAGAGATGGTTCAGGCTACGACAGAGAAGGTGAAGATCATCCAGGCATGGATGAGGACTGTACAGAGCAGACAGAATTCCTATACTGATAGGAATCAGAGACCACTGGAGTTCAAGGATGGAGACCATGTTTCCTTACGGGTCTCACCTCGACAAGGATTATAGATATTTGGCTGAGGTGGAAAGTTATATCCATGCTTCATTGGACCATTCTAGGTTCTCAGCAGGGAAGGCGAGGTGGCTTATTTCCTGGATCATCCACCTCAGTTGCACCGGGTTCACAACGTCTTCCACGTATCTCAGCTGAGGAGATACGTGCATGACCCGACGCATATCATCGACCACGGGGAGTAGGAAATCGATGATGGAGCGATATTTTCAGAGGTCCCAGTGGAGATCGAGGATCAATAGGAGCAGGTCTTACATGGATGGTAGATTCCACTAGTGCGCATCAGGTGGTAGCACGGGAACCTCCAGGAGATCACTTGGGAGAAGGGGGATCAGATGTGTGCACAGTACCCACATTTGTTTCCCTAGTTCTTATTGTAGCTTTACGGGGACGTAAATCCCTGAGGTGGGAGTAATTTAAAGACCTGGAAATTTGAAGGAAATTTTTTCTTAAATACTTTGTAATTTTACAAGTACATAGTTTCCTGATAGCACCTGAATCTGAGGCCCAGTGTGCCTAGAATCAATTTCTGAAGTTTAGATCGGGTACGTTCAGTAAACGAATGAGCGGATTTTTCTATATTTTGAACTGTTTCTTGGAATTGAAATTTGAGGGCACCGGTGAACTTTCATCACTTGTAATTACTTAAGAGGAACTTTATTGAAGATGCATTTTCATGGGAGAAGAAGTTAATTTTTTTGTGGATTAATTGAGAGGTGAATAAAATTGTGGAACAATTTTATTTTTATATCTTAAGTGGTTATAACCTACATGGGGAAGTTATGGTGGGACTCACTAAAATCCTAACTACCCATGTGAGGATAAATGTGAGATGGGGCCCACATGAGCTCCAACCCTTCACATTTCCATAACTCTTATAAACTACCCCTTAATAACTTGTTAACTCCATTTAATTAAGTAACTCTCCCTCTCTCCCTCTTTATTGCAGGCCAACACACACATTAATTAATTAATTGAAACTCTTCATTAATTAATTAAGTGATTGAATTTTGTAAATTTGAATGCATGGCATGATTTAACAAAATAAGGGAATCCTTATTTTATTTTTGGGTTGGCATGTTGTGTTGATATTTTGGGGAGAGAGCTCTAGTTTTATTTGAAGATCTTCATCCTCAACGAAGAACGTCAACTCTTCGATGATGAACATCAACTCGGAGACCCCAATTTCTCCTTCCTCTTCTTCCTCTACTAAAAGGGAGGATACACCGATGCGGGAACTCGCCAACGACGTCACGCCTTTCAATATTCACTCCATGACAAAAAGGGGGGATGCCACTTCCTCCTCGGACGCTCTCCGTCGATTTCTACGAACCCTAATCCCGCGACGCCAATGCTCGTCTTCTTTTGATAAGGTAGGGGTGTGTTTTATTGGATCAATGTTTAAAACTTCTTTCTTTCTTGTTTTTTTCTCTTTAACCTCCTGCTACTGAACTAATGCAGAGAGACCGGGCTAAACTAACATGGTTCGAATCCTCCACCAATTTTGTGATTGTTGGCAGTTCATCGTGTTCTTAATGGGTGATGAACAACAGATCATTACAAGTTCGTTAAGCGATGCAATGATCCAAAATTGAAAACTCAACATCAAGACAACCAAGAGGAGGTGCGACGATAGTAGGGGGTGACGGTTCGGACCAGAACGGGATGGACAGTTCCTCGACTGTTCTTCGAGAAACAATTCAAAACGTGTTTTTGGAGCCGATCGAAAGCCCGAGAATGCCGGAATCGACTTCGGGACAATGAGGAGACCTAGAGTCTGAAGTTTTGTGATGAAAAAATGATCATAATGAATAACCAGCATCAAGGGAGGCACGCATGCTAGAGGCGTCATTCTGGAAAATTCTAGACTACACGGCATGTACTCCTGGAGAACACGCCATGTAGTGCGGGCATTCTACAGCTAGGGTTTCAGACGTTAGATGACTGACACACAGTGTGTGACCTCTATCACATGGCGTGTACTCTCCACACCGTAAGAAGGTGGCG
Source organism: Viscum album (assembly GCA_963277665.1). Taxonomy (NCBI): domain Eukaryota; kingdom Viridiplantae; phylum Streptophyta; class Magnoliopsida; order Santalales; family Viscaceae; genus Viscum; species Viscum album. The sequence continues at coordinate 100,629,420 of OY728133.1, forward strand.
GCTACATGAGACTCGGAGTGTAACCCGGGAATACACAGACATGGTGTGGAGTACAAGGGCATTTACTATACCACACGGCTAGACATGGCCAATGGTGCGGGTTTACCGATGTACCAATTACATGGGTTGGAGAACATGGATAGAGGCCATGTACGGGCACATGGCTAGTGTACATGGAGCCGACCCCATAAGTTTGGACACGGCGTGTCACCATATCACATGTCGTGTACATACTTTTTACACAAATAGTCGTTCGACACGAGTTGTGGTACACTGACAGTACCCGGGGACTGAAGACACAGCGTGTAACCATAACACACGCCATGTACTTGTCTTTTTATATGAACAACCCTTCGACATGTATCATGGCACACGGGGAGTACCCAAGGTCTGAAGACACGGCGTGTAACCACACCAAAACGCTGTGTACCTTTTCGAAAATGGTTGGTCATCTTGTACTCAGTGTCTTGGACACATTTGTTTGGTTTAGCCCCCTATGACCTGGCAGACCGTTAGGATACATCAAACCAATAATTCGTGACACTTCATGTATCGACCCCCTTGGATCGTGGAGCGGACCCTCCCAGAATCGAGCATGCTGTGTGCGGGAACCCTAGAGCTAGTTGCGACTGCGACGATGATGACGACTGTACTTGGATCCTACGTGGGTTCGGTAGTGAGGAAGACTGTACTTTGATCCTCTATGGGTTTGGAAGCAATGACAGCTGTACTTGGATCCTATGTGGATTCGAAAGTGATGGTTACTGTACTAGGATCCTACGTGAGTTCGGCAGCGACGATTTCTGTTGTTGGATCCTACGTGGGTTCGGCAGGGAAGATGATTCAAAGGATACATCTATCATCTCAACCCCTCTTCATTAGTAGTATACCTGTTTGATCTGATTCTTGACTTTAAATAAAAATTATCAATATGATTTACTTACTTTCCTGTGTGGACTGGGTTGTTCTTTCCTATGTGGACTGGGTTGTGCTTTCTTGTGTGGACTGGGTTGTACTTGGTTTCTAGAGTTGGATCAGAACTAGAATTGATGACTTAGGTATATGTATGGGCATATACCTATGTAAATTTGGTTGATACTTTTTTTTTGTATATTTTCTTTGTGGTTTATCCTTTGTGGATTCTGGGAGACCTTCGGGGGTCTCGGTGTCCCCATTGAGTATCGTATACTCACCCCTGCGCGGGATATGCCCGAACTACATTGTATTAGATACAGACGACAGACAACACTGATCGAGGAGGAGTCTTTAGGAGCAGGATGGTACCTAGAGGTGGAAAACTTGGCGGGATGTACACAGATTGGACGGTTGTACCCGAGGAGCTGAGGAGACCATCTTTACCCACCCTTCAGGTGGAATAACCGGAGGACTACCTGGTGGTTGCTGGTCTACTTTACTGTTGTCGTACATTGTTTTAAGTTGTACTGTACTTTCAGTTGGGTTTGTATTCTGGACCATTTACATTCCAGCACTTACTTTTGTACTTATTTTACTTAGTGTTTACTTCAGCTTTCGTAATTTGTTATGTTTCTTTACTTGTATAAAGGAAATGCCTTCCCTTTTATCAGGATTTACACATTTGGTGCTAGTCTCCAGCCCTTAGCATATGGAAGGTGGGCTTGGGGTAGTCACGGCATGGGTCCCAAGGACGGTTCGTGACAAATAGTTACTAATTTAACTGAATTATTCAAAAATATTTGTAGAAAATATTAGGATATTAAAGACAAAAATAAGAAAAGGAAAAATATTATGTCATGATTAGATGATAAACTATATGCAGATATGTAAATATTTCAACATTAAAATGACATAGATATATCTATATATATTAATCTACCATGTGAATAATCATAAATAATTATTTTTAAATCTAGTTGGAAAAAATGATAGGGCTGAGAAATAAAGTTGAGTGGTTAAAAATAGATATTTGAAGAGTTTTTTCAAGGAATATATTATTATGGAAAAATGGTATGAATGTAATAATTTAATAAATCAATGATATGTCTTGGTTATGACTATCATTTTTCTAAAATATATGAGACCTTATATCTAATGGGATTATGTGCGAATGTCTCTAGCGTGACATGTTTTAGATTTCATAGGAAGGACTATTATATTAATAAATATTCGAAAATATGTCTATAGTATCTTTGTGAGAGCAAGGATTTTATATAAATATATTTTATTGTAAATTTAATATAAACACATAAATTTTATATATTTTTTTAACAATAATTATTTTAAAACCCAATTAAACAAGCATTTATATGAGTATTAAAGACTTTGGAAAATTATTTCAATTGAAACAAATTCTATGAAGCATGAAAATGGATATATGGTACATGTATAATGGATGATAATGACATATTACCATTGGAATTTCTAAATTAATATCATTTAATATGTATTATGTTTGTAGTGTTCCATTCAAAAATAATTAATTGGGAAAATAATAATATTTTTCAATGGTTTAAAATCAAAATTTCATTATTACTTCAACAGTTTTTTTGTTTATAGTTTAAAAGATAATTAAATTTGAATTTAATATCATCGTGATGATAATAAAATGTGAAATTTAAAAACTAAAAATTAATTGTTTTCAAAGAATAATATACTTTATTTTATGAAAAAATAAAATACTATATATATTAAATTAATTTTTCGAGTTATCTAAATTGAATTTGAGATATTTAAATGTTGTGTAATCAATCAATGGTTTGCGGTGTATAGTATTGGGTCATGAAAATGTCATGATGTTACAAAAAAAATTATAGGATTAAAAATTTTATTTATTTACATGATTTTATAGTAGAAAAAATATAAATAGGTGACTCATTATTAAAATGAATGAAACATATAGAGTCATAAAATTATATCAAAGTGGTATGAACTTCAAGAGTGATTAAAATTATACATTCAATTTATTTTCGATCATTGAAAACTATTACTCTTTGTAGTAAAATATATGGGTTTTTTTATTATTGATGAATATAGTACATTTATTTGGACATAATTTCATTTATATTACTATGATACTTTGTCTAAATTTATTTCTTAAATTAAACTATTTTATAATAAAAAAGTTTATATAATTTTATCAACAAGAGTTCATTCAGTTGGGTTTTTTATATCAGATTTGATAAATTCTGTGAAGATAATTTGTATATTCATAATATTGAATCCCCATATGACTCCATAGTAGACTGGTTTTGTAGATAGGAAATTTGGATTCTTACAAGAAATGAAATGGATAATATAATATGAGTACACTTACCCAAAAATATTTCATTATAGAATCTATTAATCAAGCTTGTCATGTTTCTAATAATATTTTTTTGTGAATTTTGAAAGTAGACTATTTATTAAATATAAATAAAATAAATCATAGAATAATCATTTTTATATAATTTGGATAGAAATTTCAAATTCTTAATATCAAATATTTAGTAGAAAAAGTTTATTTTAAATCATATGGTTGTATTTTTATTGGTTATTCTAGTTCTTGTAAGTCATATAGATTTTATAAGAAAATAAAATAAGTAGTTAAGGAATAAACCCATGATAAATTGAATGAAAATACATTAAATAAGAGAAAAATATAGTTTAGAATATTTTGAAGAAGAGTTTTGAGATCTCAAATTTCAATAACATAAAAACATTTATTGGACGAATCTATTGAGTGAATGATAAAATGTCATGAATAAACATTAAAATTCCCTAAATATCAGGTGGTTGAAAAAGTTTTTGGAGAAATATCTATTGGATATTACATATGAAATTACATAATAAATTTATATGTTTATTATGGTTTCATGCATTATTTAATACATAAACGTACAGATGATGTGTTTTTTGATTAAAAATAGATTGTTGGAATTCATGAAGAATTAAATAAATGTCAAGGGAATAAATCATATTCATTAGTTTGACATTCTAAGGGTTTAAATATAACTAGAACCAAGTGGATATTTAGAAAAAGGTAAAAAAATTTGGATTAATCATTATTAAAAAGACTATAGAGTAACCAAAATTTACCATTTGGAATAATTTATTTATTTTGATGAATATTTTCGACAGTTTCTTGATTAGAGCCCATAAGATTTCTTTTATAATTTGCATCTCATTATAGAATTAAAACTTTTGAAATGGATTTCTAATGTGAATTTATAAATGGATATATATATATATATATATATATATGAATTTCAAATAGATGACTATTATTGAGAATTAATCTAAATCTAATCATGTATTGAATCTATAAAAATTTCTTTATTGTCTAAAACAAGATTCTTTATCTTTTTATGGGATGATGTATTTATTTAATTTATGTAATGGTTTTGAAATAGAAATGTTTTATCTTACATTATTCATTAATAGTGCATCAATTTTCATTATATTATAAATATATGATGATGAAGATATCTTTGGTTCATCAAGTTATATCATTTTTAATAAATTTTTTAATGTTTATATCATCATTATTTTATATGCACCATATGGGTGAACATACAATATTTTTATGTTTTTGAATAGTTCATATAAATGATGTTAAATTTCTTAATTAGTGAATATATGCCAAATAATTGGCAAGATGTTTTTTCTTTATAACAATAAATGATCATATATTCTTATAATTATTTTATATAAGAAATAAAATGATGATGTTCTAAAATTCTATTTTAGTTTTATGTTTTTAGTTATGATTAGTATCCTTTTTTAGGAAATCATTTCAAAATGATTTTATGTTTTTAGTATGTATATGTACTAGATTTAAATTAAATCATAAGAAAATTCATTTAAATGAATTGAAATGGGTTATTAAGTATTTTAAAGGACATATTAATAATATATTATTTATCTTGAACATACATCATTTGATCAAACAAGTTTTTGATATTCAAAATTTTCATGTTACAAAAATGATTGAAAAATAACTACTTGTTTTGTAACATTCTAGGTAATTGTATAGCTTCCTGGAATTTTCAAAGAAAAAAAAACTAACAGTGTTGTCAACATATAAAGGTGGATATTTTTTATTTTTTCATCATGTTTTCCACATTATTTATAAATTAAAATAATAATTTCTTAGTTGTGTTAAAATCTTGACAAGATACCAATTTATTGTGATAATTACTATAAAATTTCAATAACTAAAAATAATTTATAAAATTTTAGGAAAATAAAAATTGATGGTGGATATCATTATCTTAGATAAATGTTGAAAATTGTAATATTAGTTTGGAATTGGTTTTTTTACAAATGATAAATATGGTGAAATTTTTACCAAACCACCAGATTTAGATAATATTTATAAAATAAAATTTAAAGTTAGAATGATGAGAATTCATTCATACAATAAATAATTATTGTCATGTGGGGTCATATATTGATCCAAAATAATAATTATGTTTCTTTTAGCTAGTGTAGATATTTTATCTATTTTATTTATTTAGATCACTAGAATGTGCTCACGTAGTTGGTTATTGTTTAATTATATAAAATTAGTTAAATAATTAATTTAAAATATATAAATTCTTTCATGACTTCTCCTGACTTCCAAAAAATATTTCTAATGAAATAATACTATTATACAATAGTATTGTTTTATATCCCCATATACTATATGAAAATGTATAATTATTGGGGAATCTATGTCCTTTTTAATGTAATTTTTTAGAATATTTTATTTTCTAGTAATTATTATGGGGGATATTTATTTAATGTAAAACATTTAATTTTAGTTTATTTCAGACTAATCATTCTTGGGGAGCTTTCATATTAAATTTATAATTATAAATACTAGTTTATTTACTAGTAATGACTACATATCATAACATGAAATTTTCAACCACAAATTAATAGTAATTTTAATAGATACATATATTTAGTAACAATTATATATTTCAAAAATTGTGAAAAATATTTTATTATATATTTTTTTTGTAAGTATAAAAAATGGTAGAATGTTAAGAGGATTATTGATCGACTTTGTTTAATTATTTTTTTGATATTTTTGATAATTTGACATTATTTTGGATAAAATAAATAATAATATGGGTTAATTATTTAAATGATGTTGTTTCATTATTATTTTTCTAGTGTAAATGGAATTATATTAGATGTTAACTTGTGAGGAGACCACATGTCCAAAAAGAAGTGATCAGATGAACACAAATGAAGTGACCACATTTTTAAAAATGGTGTTACTAAAACAAGAAAAATGATGTTTTTAAATGATGCAAATTGAAGTGGTCAAGCCATTAAATTTTTAAGAGTTTTGATCCAACCTAATGTTCTATGGTCACATAATTACATTGTCATATTTTAGCTCTAATAATATCTATTTTAATTTAAAATCTATATTTTGAATTAATAAACATTTCTTTCACATATTTATCTTTATTTAATTAATATATAAATACATATTAATTATCTTGATAATAAGGAGTTTTACATCAATGAATTCATTGAAGGATTAAATGTTCATCATGTTGGTTGAAGTATCATGTTGGTTTCATGGGAAACATGTGTTTTAAATGAAATATGTTTGGAATTTGAATTCTTTATCTCACATATCTTATGGGTGTTTTCTACGAGACTTTAATGTATATTATTATTGTTTTTTAGATCAATATTAATTTTTATAATGTGTTTTAATTGTGAAAAATTCAGTTAATATTATATATTATATATGTTACCCATTAGTGATTGTTTTACATGAACATTTGATAATGAAATGCTATGTTTTTTGAAGGATTTAATGTAACATGATTCATCATTCTGAATCTGATATGCATAGATGAACTCTATATATTGAGTTTATAATATCCTAGATAAATAAAAACGTTTTAGGATTTTATTGAGCTATATATGTGGTACATAATATTGTGACCAACTACTACTCTCAACGGATGTTAAATCTAATAATCCTTGGTAATTTGAGAGAAAATCAATGCCACGATACCTTGACCCTATATTTTCAACATGAGTTTTTATTATTAATTATTAATTTTATTTTTGTGAAATTTTATAATGTTATAAAACCCATATATAAGTATGATAGTGGGTGGTGGATCCCAAATAAGTGTAAGGAATTAGGTTATTATATAACCATTAAAGGATGTGATTTAATTAATCTATAGACACATTAAAATGGAGGTTTGTTTTCTACCACCACTTAAAAAGGTACAATATGGGTTGTGCCTATAGGTGTTAAATATTCATGGGATCGGTTTATCCCACTATGATTGAACAAGGCTATTGCATTGGGTTGTGCCTCTATGGGTTAAGAATATAGTGCAAAATTGTTGTATCTCCCATCAAAAGATAGATAGTCTTTTATAATGATTGTAATCTCTCTTAATTTTTGAGAGGGGAGAAGAGTAGAGTTGTATCATTTACATCATGACTACAATAAAAATAATTGTGCTAAGTTGTATATATTTTTACAATATATTAATACATCATTTATTAGTTTCTAATAGTTAATTCAAATGAATAATTCACCCCTATTAGGCCATTCAAACATTATCATTAAGGAATTAAACACTATGAAAGAAAATAAATTATTTATTTAACATTCATATGTCATTTTTATAATGGTAAATTGTATTTTTTTAGTGGTGATATAAATACCTTATAATCTTACACATGACTAAAACAACATTATATCTAGTAGTTAAAAGTCAATGTAATAATTTTTAAAAACAATATAATCAAAACATATTTTAATAATTTTGGTATAGAAAAACATTCATTGGTATAAATTATAATTAATTATAAATTTGTTTATATTTTAATTCTTGTACTGTCTTGGTTATTTTGAACTCAAATTAAATGAATAGTCTAAAAAATACCTTCAATCATTTTTGGTGATAAGAAATATTTTATTAACAGATTTCAAATTAAAAAAAATATTGAAATAGTTAAATTGGTATGTCAAGTGGTTGAATATTTCATCCATGGACCATTTGTTGTCTATTTTTAACCATAGAAGTAAATTTATATCCTTTTGAAAATTTAAAATATCTTACCATGGTTAAGGTTAAAAAGTGATAAAAATGTTGTTAAACCAGAATACAAGTATTTAAATGTAAAACCATTTTAAAATATATAGTTTGATTATATTCTAACCATAAACTATTTTTAATTAAATACATGACTATTTAGAAGAATTTTACTTAAGAAATAAATTAATTATATTAAATAAAAAAATTAATTCCAAGTGTTTCCTCCCCTCACATGTTCAAGGGAACATCATATATTAAATTATTAACAAATATATATCCTTAAATCATAGTCAATAACAACCTTAATACCATTCTATTTCCCTTATCCTAATTCTTGAGATCCTGATCTTACCCTAAGTCATTATGAAGAAGGCTTAATTTGTAATCCAATAGTGGTCTATCCATGAAGAGTTAATCATTTTAATCAACCCATTAAATGCTCATTTCTTCTTCTATTACCTCTAAATATAATGTATAAATCCTAATATTATTATTATAGTATCAGAAATATAATGATATGTTATTATGATTATGGGGAAATCATTTTACACTGCCTTTATATCCCATGGAGAACTGAAACATCGCTCGTGCGTACGTATGACATACCATCTCTACATAATAGTGTAATATTTCTTTTAATAATTTATTTACATAGATTTTCATAAAGGGGTGATGATGAATATATATGATATTTATGAAATAATTATTATTATTTTAAACAAGATACCATCAACCTTATAACCCTTCCATCATTTGGAAAATGATAATGTTACTCATGCGTAAATATGGACTACAATCTTCAAGAAGTGGCTTCATTTATTTTTATGTCACCAAAAGAAAAATATGTTTCTAAAATTGAATATAATGAATAAAAATTATATCCATGACAATTTTAATGTTTTTCACATAATTCATCTATTAAATTTATCATTTAACCATAAAAAATGATGAAGTAATTTTAGAAAAATATTCCAACAACCTTAAATCGATGATGAATGAAAGAACTATTTTGTGAATAAGATTAATATTATTATAGAAAGACATAAAAATGGAATAAATATGAAATAATTTCCTTAGTAAATTATTTAATAAATTTCAATTATTTATATATGAGGATCCAATATATAAGACTAAGCAGAGACACATGTTAAGGGGATATTTTTTTCATTTCCACTTCAATGAGGAATATTTTAAATTATGCAGTTAATTTATTTCAATTAGTTTATATAACTACCCTTTAAATCATTATAAATTGAATAACTAATTATTAATCACATAAAAAATTCAAATAATATTTTATATTTTATGTATTTTTATAAAAATGTTACTAAACACGTAATGGATTTATTTTAAAATTTATTTATATTTAAGGACTGTATATGTTAAACATTTCACTTGAAAAATGAAATGATCTTAAACTCATAAAATAGATATATTTCATTCCCCAATAGTTATGATAAGTTTCATTTAATATATATTTTCCATTTCTTCTCTTCTTGGATCAAGAATCAACATGCATTATACATTTATGAGACTTTCTTTAAGAAATATTCTTTTAATGTGACCACAAAAATTATTTTTCTTCTAAGTCAATTTTCTTTAAAATGCACCCATAATGTATTTTTTTACACTCCAATAATGATTTATGGTCATTTTAAAAATAAATTAAAATTAGTTCCAAATTTTTTATGGGTTATTTTAGTTTTATTTGAAAATTGGATATTTTTTTTACATTTTACTAAAATTGTTCAATGAATCAATTTTTAACATTTTATAAATGGATCAACTTCTACTACCATCACAATGACTTATTTCTAAGAATTATCAAATAATATTTTCAATTTTTAATTACCAAAAAATATTTTTGTCAGTTTTTTGGATTTTTTGTTTTAATTATTATTGAAACAAAATGGTATAATAATCTTATACTAAAGAAAAGAGTTTATGAAATTATTTATGAAATCATTTTTACAAAAATGTTACACAAGATTTATGGTCAGTACTATTTCTCATTTTTCATCAAATTTCCTCTCAAATTTTAAAAGTGAATTTTATTTATTATAACCCTTAATTTTTAATAAATATGTAGTCTTCTTTAATCCTCTTATGATTTGTTATTTTATGGTCATTACATTCCTAATGATCACAATCATTATCACACTATATCCTTTCATTGGTCATTATTTTCTCCTAAATGTTCATATTACACATATCATGGATTTTTATGGCATCAATTCAACCAATTTAAAAAGTTTTTAACTATATACCAATTTTAAATTATTGTACCAATTGTTAAAATTTTATTTCGAATGTTATTTCATTAATTAGAAAAATATTACATATTCATTATTAAATATTGGTAAATTTTTATTTATAAAGATTTTTTAGAATGACATGAATTGATAAATAAATATTTGAGTAATTCATGTAATTTAAATGTGATAGGTCAAACCCATTAATGGATAGCCCCTTGATGCATCAAAAGATATTTTATGAAATAATAGGTTTCCACATTAGATTGGTATTTGGTTTACACCTTTGCATTTTTTCCACATGAGTTTTGGTTGAGAGGCCTTAACAGTACAATTTATGATAAATTAGATAAGGAATTGATTGAATGTTCATGAATATCAGGGTTTGTGCTTTTAATTTTTTTTAATTTAGTTTTAATTATCTATGTGATTGTTATGTTGACATGGGTATTGATAAACTTTTAACTAAATATGTTTGTGGAAAGGTAATTAGTATTTATTATCCACTCTAGAATATTAAGCATTCCTCATATAGTAATGATATATTCATTTATAGTATTTCTATTTTTTGAATTTATTAGAATGATTTAGTGGGTTTTCCATTCCTTGTTATTAGTATAAGGAATATTTTAATGATCTTTAGTGGTGATGTAATGTTTTTATGCAATGTTTTAATTTCTTAATTTAATATATAAATCATATTTGTATCCAATCGCCCAAGAATTCTATATTTATAGATCCTTCATTATGTGATCCCTATAATATTTTACTAATGTAACAATTAAGCACCAGTTCTGTTTTACTGGAGTAAGAGATGTAATGGTTGGAATCAAATGGATTTTAGTATGAACCAAGAGAATTATATTTTGGATTATTATATATAAGATGGAAAATCCCCTTACCCATTGGATAATTTGAGATAACTTTATGGTTTCTTATTAAATGACTATATATTGATTATTAATTTGGGACAACTATATCAGTTACACTATTTATGGAGGACATATATAGGATGAAAGGGAATCAACACCCATGCAATGTGTATAGATTTCCATACTCAGAAATTCCATACCATAGTTTCTGGAGATGAGTAGATCATGGAAATATAAGGGAAACTATCTTATGTTATGATTGATATCCATTAATATATAGAGATAGAAAACATGATAGAGTATTGACTAAAGTATGTTATGATTATTCCTAGTTATCTATGAAAATTTATGGCACAAAATATGAAACTAAATGAATTTCATAACAATAAGGGAATAGTTGAAATTCCTAAATGATCAGGAAAAAAAGGCTATGGAATTATAAATATTCAACATACCTCCAATAATTAATGATGGAAAGAACATCTAGGTAAAATATAGAAGGGAATTTATAGAGATCCTTTATTTACATACATTAAAATTAAAAAACTTTTCTAGAACCCATAAATCATTATAAAAATAGACGCCCAAAGACCAATTAATATAGTTCCTCTAGAACCCTAAAAACTAGAACAAAAGTAAACTAAATTATCTCCCACAAGGTTATTCATGAATATAACATTTTTTCGACGCATCATAGTTAGTATATATCTTCATAAACATGGAAATGAAATATAAAATGGGGTGAGCTTAGATGCTCATTAATGGTTAGCACGGGAGACATGTAAGCATAAACATGAGCGTATTTGTATAGGGATGTGATCCCAACATCATAATATCACACCCTCCATTTCATAAGATTATAAATATGAATCATTTAATAAATGTTTGTTGTTCATAAGACATTTATTTAAGGTAATAAATAACATAATCCATGAAATAATAATATAGTAATTAGACTTGGAATTGAGGAAGAAACAAAGTATATAAAATTATATCCATAGTATTCAATGCAATACTACTAAGGCTGTATTAGTAGTATGTGGGTAATACATATATGATCTTGGTAGTCATGGTTTACTATCATGACCAACTTTATAGTATTAATTCACTATTAATACAAAATAGATAGTGTAGGATCTATCCCATGGCCATATTAGTAGACATGTTTCACTCTATATACTATCTTACTATATCTCATGAGTTATAAATATTTACAAAATTCATTGGAAGAACAAATAGGTCTCACCCATTACATAATTAGGTCATACATATATATACCAAAAAAATTATAAATAATAATATCATAGCCCATAAAATGAAATGAGTAACATGAACATGTAATAATATCATAACATATGGAAAAATATTTAAGGATTCATAACAATTTCAGCTAAAATATAACACCTGAAAAGATGTTGGTTTCAGAATCATTTATCCGACTAAAGAAAAACGAGTGTCATAAACATCATTCCATCAAAACAAAAAACATTTGGAGAAATAATATGAATAAAAATATTAATAAATTTTCTAGAAATTTGTGAATAGCAAAAATAGATTTCATATGATATGGGTAATTTTTTTTATATATCATTTATAAAAAATTTATTAAAAAAATACCCATTATTCATTGAAAAACTATTTTTAAAACATAAGATATTTTTCAGAATATTTATTTTAGAAAATAGATCTGAATTATTATAAAATATGATTTGAAAAATATTTTGAAAAAATAATTAAAAAAATTAATATAAAATTGATTTCCAACCTAATAGAGAAATACGACCATTTTTTTTGTAAAAACATATTATTATTTATCTTAATTACCAAGGAGTGGATAAATGATACTAGTACTAGGATATATCATAAATAAATAGAGTAATAAAACCCCATTATTATTACTAACATCTGGATCATAATATTTCATCAATAGAATCATAGTCATAATCAGTCTCGATAAATGATGAGACTGTTTCAACAAACTCTTATCACATGGTAAATTTGGATTATACTCTACATGTATGAAAATGAAATAATAGGAAGATTAAAATTTAATTAAAATAACTATATTCTAGATATAATATGTCAAACGGAAATATAAACACATAAAAAAGAATATAGGTGTATAAAGAAATATGTGTCTCAAATTAGGAAACTTGAGACAAAAATATCTTATCAATTTGGTACTTTTTAAAACATAAACCCCATGAAATAAAGATCATAGAATGTATATTTAAATAAATTTATATTTAATATTAATAATCATCTAAAACATCCATGGGAAATATTTACAAAACTCAAATGAAAAAAGTGGTGAATAAGGCCACTTTCTCAAAAAAATAAAAAGCGGGATTAAATTCCCTTACCTTGTGTATTGACTCTCATTGTACTCATAAAATTTTTTTATAATAAATATATTCTTATTATAAATCTATAAAAGATACCAATTATCATATATAATACCGTATGGGGTTTTATTATGACTTTATGATACCTGTTTCGTAGTAATGTTGGGTTACAGTTTCATATTGGGTAATATTCTTTGTGTTTTCACATGTGTCTTAGTTTGTTTTATCATTGGTCCTTAAACAATCATCATGATTTAAATAATTTAAACCATAATATAAATATAATTTATTTTCATTATATGTGTATGATAATAATCCAAATAGTACATAAGTAATAAATGTAATACACCAATCATAGGGACGGTTGGTCGTATATATACGTGACTGCTGAATCTGTTTTTGTAACACCCCGAGATTTTATGAAAAATATTCTTTTAATTTCATAAATTTCTTGTGTTTTATTCTACACCAATATTACCTTGCGCTGTACGCAACACCGTATTAGCTTACAGTATACGCAACACTATTCTTGGATCGTGTTACAAACAATTTTGATAATAGTTATTCTATGCAACATTGAGTATATATATATATATATATTAAATGTATAAATGAAATGTGTTTGGATTCTGTTATAACAAACAATGAAGGATTCTTTCACAACAGGCAACCCTGACTTGGCTTGCATTACACGCAATCACAACCTTCCTCGATAGCGTGTGTTGTACGCAATACCGGGTTTTAATAAACAACGATATATTATTATAATATTGTCATGAACTAGCCGTTATGAATATTATTAACTAAATTTTGAATTTTATAACATTATTATTCATCTTACACATTTTCTAGAACATGGTATAAGAATAAAATAAATTTTTTGGGTAAAATAAATATTTTTCAAAAAATGGAGTTTTGCCGCCTTTTGATGGAGCACCCAATTTAAATCTAGTTTTTGACATGTTTATATGTTCAATTTGACAAAATATAATTCTTATTTTGAATCAGGATATAAAAATTTACATTAGATAAAGTTTTGATATTTTTCCGATAACTTTCATATTTTAATGAAGAGTAAAAACACGCTATATTTTAATTAAAAACAACGTTTTTCATCGTAATATCTTATGTGGTTAAATTATAATATTGAATAGTTTTAAAGTATAAATAGAATATATTTTTACCATTTAATATAACTTATGTCATTAGCATTGATTTTACCTTGAATTCATAGGTTAAATCAATTCAATCTTTTGCAATGTTTTAAAGAAAAACTCATTTTCTTTCGACAATGGGATTACTTTTATGATAATATAAGGTTCTGTTTCTATCGCTATTATTACATTGATTTGATTATGTTTTGATGGAATTATTTTTATGAATTCCTTTACGTTATATGAATTGTTTTATGATGTCATGTTGTTTAAGAATCCCATTTTTGTTACATGGGTTATGCAATGATGTATGATTTATGATTTTGTGGCACCCATAAGAATGGTATCATTATGAGATGGGTGGGACCTATATCTCCCTCCAATTCATTAGGTAAAGATTTTATATCTCATGAGATAGACATGGCTGGAATGGTAGGTTATACCGGTTTAGTGAAACAGGACTGAAACGAGGGTGACTCGGTTCAGAAATGTACTTTGTACACTAAGATAGTCTTGGAAATTAGTCTTGACTAATAAGAAATGATTCTCTATGATTATGTGTGTATGCCACAAAGTTTCATGTTTTAAGTTATGACTATTGGGATTACATTTCACTACTATGATTTATCCCATGTTATGAAATTATGATCTCTTTTGCTGGTTAAGATTTCCAAAAGATATGTTCTTATGAATATGATGTGATTGATATTTCTTTTGTTTACCCTTACTGAGCATTTGAGCTCACCCTTTTATGTTTTCTTTTCCCCAGGATATAAAGAAAGGTTTTAGGTAAGAAAAAAAAGGAAGATCTTTATGGGAGATGTTGAAGTTCTTTCCCCATGATTAGATGATTACATTCCGAGTTTCCAAAGACACTAAACTATTACGGTCCTTGTGTGTGTGTTTTTGTAATGTACTAAGTATTCCACAAAATTAATGTAATGTACATGTACGTTAAGCTTCGGGTCTCTACAGTTGGTATCAGAGGAAAGGTTTAGTCAACCTTTGGAAACTAGGATGCGAAAACGTTAGTGAGATCCCTAGAGATATTTCTATGGTATGTCTAGGGATGTCCCTAAGGATAAGTATACTTATAGTATATAGTCCTATAACTATGGTAACGATATTAGATTAAACCAAAGATGTTAGATATTGAAGTTACTCCCCCTTTATTATGATTTTTTCCTCTCACACTATTCTTTTTGGGTTTTAGAAAATGGCTGGAAACAAGATGATTCACAATAATGGAGGATATGATGGACAATGGAATGATATTCTTCATGAGAAACCAAATGAAATGGGATTTGGAGGTCTAAACATCATTATTATGCCGAATCAGCAATCTCATAATATGATCAATAAAGTAAAATTTGGTAAGTTTCCTGACTCGGCTAATAAGAGAAAGATGGAGTTTCATGATGATCATAGAGGAAAGAAAGTTCAATCTCCCCTATGTAAATCATGTGGAAAGAGGCATCAAGGAGAATGTTTCAAAGAAACTGGAAGATGCTTTGGGTGTGGAAAAGAAGGAAACAAAGCCAATAAGTGCAAAGGAAAAGGTTCAGTTAACACCAGGGATGAGGATAATGGTCTTGCTACGACATCAAAAATGGTTAAATGTTTTAAATGTGGAATGTACGGGAATTATCCAAACCAATACCCTAAGGGAAAGTCTCATGAAGAGATTCATTATGGTTCTATGGGTAGTATTTATGTTGACGATGATGAAGAGACTACAAATGATATGTGAGATGAAAGAATTGTTGAAGCTCGGTCAATGGTTTAAGAAGGTAGTGGAATGATTACATGTTTATCAAGTGTAATGTTGTATAAGTAATCTCATGGTACTATGGAATAAAGAGACATCTAAGGATTGTTACACTGTTGTCTTTCCTTGAGTTTTGAAATTGTATGATTAATGGTACTGGTATCCATGAAAGGTTATTCAGATATTTTTGGAAAGTATATGATATATGCATAATGAAGGGATAAGGAGAAAATTAAATGTTTGATAGTATTCATGAGCTCATGACTGATATAAGGAAATAATTATATCATGGTTTGAGTATATAGAATTTTGAGGATTTTGGTATGTGGAAAGAGTTATCTATTGACAGCACTCATGTTTTCACTAAGATTAAATGGGTATTCATTTTTCAAGAGACTACATGATTATGGTATTCACATGACTGGAATGTGACGAACAAGATATATGAGGGATAAATGATGGCATTCACGTGATCATTTTATCTATACTATGAGCTTGGACCGAAGTATTTTAGATAAGCCTAAAGATTGGAATGGATTATGTTGGACATAAGTTATTATTGTTTAAGGATAAAACATTTTTGATATTGTTGATGGGATGTTATAGTAATATAAAAAGGAAAACCTACAGGACGGGCAACAGCCCATCAAGTCGGACAAGACTGTGAGAATCGAACCCACAACTAAAGTGCGACGGGCCTTTATCGCATACCACTAGCCTACAGAAAGTCCCTAGTTAGTAGAAACTAGTTTTATTTTATTAAGAAGTATGATATATGAAGTATAAGTTCATTTTTGGAATCTTATATGATTAACCTCACCAAATACAGACTTATGTATATTTGATAACTATTGCTAAACTTTTGTTTGAAACAGATGGAATGACCCATCATTCTATCACATGATCTGTTAACACATCACGAATAACAAATTCAACTTCATTTCATTAAGAGATGAAGTGGAAATTGTTCAAAGCACGAACAACAGTGAGATTGTACCAAAATCAAGTAAGTATTTCTTCTAATTCAAAATTTTCAACTTTAGGGAAATGATCTTGAAAACAAAAAATGTTGTCCTAGTGATCTTATATCTGATGAATCAGATGGTACCTTAGATCGTCACAAATTTATGGCTTTGTGATTGCTGGCTTTTCCATAGCCATGTTCTGTACCACTCTCCATCAAAACATGATGGTTAACTTTCTCTTCCATATCCATATTTTCACCTATGTGGAAACCCAATGATTAGTTTATTTGGGTAACCGTTATGTTTCATACTTTTGTTTTTAAAGATTGGTTTTGGTATTCCTTTTTACGATGTGGGTTTCTATTAAAGAAACTTTCGAATAGTAAACCATTTATAACCCCAACGAATTTCGAGGGTGAAATTCATTTTTAAGGGGGGTAGAATGTAACACCCTGAGATTTTATGAAAAATATTCTTTTAATTTCATTAATGTCTTGTTTTTTATTCTACACCAAGATTACCTTGCGCTATACGCAACACCGTATTAGCTTGTAGTATACGCAACACTATTCTTGGATCGTGTTACACACAATTTTGATAATAGTTATTCTACGCAACATTGAGTATATATATATATATATTCAATGTATAAATGAAATATGGTTGGATTCTGTTATACGAAACAACGAAGGATTCTGTCACAACATGCAACCCTGACTTGGCTTGCATTACACGCAATTGCGACCTTCCTCGATAGCGTGTGTTGTACGCAATACCGGGTTTTAATAAACAACGATATATTATTATAATATTGTCATGAACTAGCCGTTATGAATAGTATTAACTATGTTTTGAATTTTATAACATTATTATTCATCTTACACATTTTCTAGAACATGGTATATGAACAAAATAAAATTTTCAGGTAAAATAAGTATTTTTCAAAAAAATGCAGTTTTGCCGCCTTTTGATGGCGCAGCCACTTTAAATCTATTTTTTGACATGTTTATATGTTAAATTTGATAAAATAAAATTCTTCTTTTGAATCAGGATATAAAAATTTACATTAGATAATGTTTTGATATTTTTCCGATAACTTTCATATTTTAATGAATAGTAAAAACACGCTATATTTTAATTAAAAACAACTTTTTTCAACGTAATATCTTATGTGGTTAAATTATAATATTGAATGGTTTTAAAGTATAAATAGAATATATTTTTACCATTTAATATAATGTATGTCATTAGCATTGATTTTACCTTGAATTCGTAGGTTAAATCAATTCAATCTTTTGCAATGTTTTAAAGAAAAACCTGTTTTCTTTCGACAACGGGATTAATTTTAATTTAATTTCTTCATATTTTTTGTATTGAATATGGAAAAATAGATTCCATATTTGGAATCAGTGGGTCCAAATTATGTTAATAAGCTACTTTTTATTTTTGGGCATTGTGAATAGTAACTACGGTAAATTTTATTTACTATAGTTAAAGATAAATCACGTAATTAAGGGTAAATATAAGATTATAAAATTACCCTAAAACATGGAAAAATACTATTGGATGGATAAAAGAAGACCCATATAACCTAAGGGTCGGATTAGATTCATTTTATGGACTTTTCCCCATGAATATAATTTAATTATTATTAAAACCAAAGAATGTGACAACATGTCACTTTCTTAAATCATATAAGTATAATAATTTTAATTTAGTGATAAAATTCATGAAACTTAGAACATGAATAGTCTCCAGAAATATAATACAATTATCTAAATCATAGGAATTTATTTAGAATTTTTAGGTATTAAATAATTATCATTTATTATGACACAAAGATGATGCAGTAATTGTCTTATTAATGAAATATTGACAAAATTGATGTTATAAATGACCAAATAAATGTAATTTGAGACTTTTTATGACTTAAACTAATTTTCTAGGTTAATATGACATGTTATTGTTGATTTAAGTAACTTGTTTTGAACTTATCATTCTGTTATGAATTTCATAAAAATCATGTACGAAATAGTGTCAAAATTGACATAAATTAGTTTTTTAAACAAATATTATATTATTAATTGTTATTTTATTTTAAAAAATCTAATGTTCAGAAAAATGACGTAGATAAGGTTATATATATTAATAATAAATGACTTAGGGTTCGTTTGGCTTGTTATGGTAAGTTTATTAACCATATATTGTAATAAAACAAAAAGACACTGTAAAAGTTAAATTATTTAACTTAGAGTTAAATCTAATTGATATGGTTAAAATAATAACCTAAACTTGTATAAATACTATTGGATGATTGGATTTCGAAATAAGACCCTCTGGAACCATTATAAACCTAATTTGACCTTAATATAAAATAATATTTTGATATTTTCTTAAGGTGCCCCTCTCCTCCCTTATAAAAGGGCACCTCCTCCCTCTCCTCCTCACACCAATTTGAGCATTCAAGCTCGGCCAACCCCTTTCAAAATCTCTTCTCCACTTCCCTAGTATCATCCTAGAGGTCCTGGTCTTCTTCAAAGACCATCTTTAGTTCTTTAAGTGGAGTTTAAGAAAAGGCGTGTCAAAAAGAGGAGGTTCGGATACGTACAAAGCATATCAGACATAAGGTAAGGCAAATATCACAATCTCATTTTTATCCGAGATTGTTTATTATTTGGTATTTATTGGGGTGTATTTTATCATCCACATCCTTGTTTCTTCAATATGTAATTTTATTTCCATCCACCTACAATTTTTTAAATCCCATTTTACCCTTCGGTGAGTTTTTAGTAAAGGATATGAAAGGAATCTTTTGTCGTTTTTTTTGTACGAGGTACTTTTTGACTTTCCGAAAAAAGTACAAGAAGACTGTTTCTTTTAAATTATATGACATGAATGTATTTTGAAAACATTATTTCCAAGAAGCTTCCCTTATAAGTTTTCAAGTTTATTTTTAATCAACTTCTTTTAGTTTAAAATTGTAAGACATGTTAATAAAGGAAAAAAATTTTGAAGTAGAAAGGGTATTTTTCTCAAGAATGGAGTTCAAGTATTTTATCAAAATTATTTTCCATCTAAGATAATATAGGGTTCTGTTTCTATTCCTATTATTACATTGATTTGATTATGTTGTGATGGATTATTTTTATGAATTCCTTTACCTTATATGAATTGTTTTATGATGTCATGTTGTTTAAGAATCCCATTTTTATTACATGGGTTATGCAATGATGTATGCTTTATGATTTTGTGGCACACATAAGAATGGTATCATTATAAGATTGGTGGGACCTATATCTCCCTCCAATACATTGGGTAAAGATTTTATATCTCATGAGATCGACATGGCTGGAACGGTAGGTTATAACGGTTCAGTGAAACAGGACTGAAACGAGGGTGACTCGGTTCAGAAATGGACTTTGTCCACTAAGATAGTCTTGGAAATGAGTCTTGACTAATAAGAAATGATTCTCTATGATTATGTGTGTATGCCACAAAGTTTCATGTTCTAAGTTATGACTATTGGGATTACATTTCACAACTATGATTTATCCCATGTCATGAAATTATGATCTATTTTGTAGGTTAAGATTTCCAAAAGATATGTTCTTATGAATATGATTTGATTGATATTTCTTTTGTTTACACTTACTGAGCATTTGAGCTTACCCTTTTATGTTTTCTTTTCCCCAGGATATAAAGAAAGGTTTTAGGTAAAAAAAAGGAAGATCTTTATGGGAGATGTTGAATATCTTTCACCATGATTAGATGATTACATTCCGAGTTTCCAAAGACACTAAACTATTATGGTCCTTGTGTGTGTGTTTTTGTAATGTACTAAGTATTCCACAAATGTAATGTAATGTCCATGTACGTCAAGCTTCGGGTCTCTACATCTTTATTGTCGCATTGAAAGAAATAATGTGTATTGAATATATGAATATAAATATAAAATATTACATTATAATAATTATATAATATATATAATATAATTCCCCCAAACCCATCCTTATTGTATTTCATTTCGAGTGTGATCGAATCACAACTCTTGGATGAGGTGGTTGTCCACACTTCCTCGAATGAAATAATCAAATTTACGTAAAATAGAATTAATATATATATGTGTTATAAAAGAATTAAAAAATAATTAAGACATAATAATTATCATATATATCATATATAAACATAGTTTACATCATAATTCCTTATAGGATATCCCGTAAATGTGTAATGAACAATTTTCCTTCTGTGAGTTGGAAGTTCACCATAAACATAAATAATAAGATCATTACCCCTTAGATGGATGTGTGTGTAATTATAAGTAGAAACATTAATAAAAAACAAATCAGTATAATACAGATAATATTTTTATTTTATAATATTGTAATAAGGTGAGATGAGTTGTTGGAGGAATATAATATAAGAAAGTAGCTTCATTAAAGACGATACCACTTCTTTTTCTTACTCTATTTGGTTTTCACCGAAGGGATTAATTAGATTTCATTGTACCCAAAAGAAGGAATAACTATGTAATTCAGGAATGTTGGGAAGATTATTTGGTAGATCATTGAAGGTACTATGTGGTTTGAAAGGTGTGCAGAAGGGGGATAGGTGGTGTCCTTATATAGCGGTGGGAATGGGATCACATGGTATTTCTTATGACAAGTTAGGTGTAAAGAGCTTTTTACTTCAAAAATTATAAAATAGAAAAAATCAATAATGTATGTTTAATGAAATAATATTTAACATATAATGGGAGTAATATATTTAGATAGGTCATTTTTCTACTAGGTTTAAGGATTATTCCTTTGTTCAGCATAATTATACTGTAGTCATTGTAAATAATTTTAATAACAATTATTAATTTTTTGTTCACGAACTAAGTTGAACATATTATAAATCATAAAAAATTATAATTTCAATGTTAAATCAATTCTAATTACCAAAAGTGGATTAATCTATATTTTTTAAATAAAAATCTAGTCTAATTTAAAATAAACTCATTTTCTAAATAAATTAGATGAAAAAGCAGTTTTGAATTAAAATTTTGTTTTTTTAAGGATTAATCGAAAGATGAAGTATCTTAGAGAAGTCTGTAAAATTAAACATAAGATAATTTAAACATTGAAAATTAATAAATGAATATTATTTTATCAAATTAAATTTCTAAAAGGTCTAAAAATAATTTTATTATTTTTCATAGAAGGACATGAAAAGTAGTTCATTCGAGAAAATAATATTTTTTAAAATATAAATACAATACCAAATATTCATTTTTTTATCAATATGTTTTATTTATATAAAATCATTATTTAAAATTTTGGAAAAGTAGATATTAATATTCATATTAATATGTTTAACGGCTAGGTTATAATTATCGTGTTTAAATAATTATAAAAACACCAATTTTATATAAACTCAATGTTGCATGTAACGTGTGCCAAAGCAGTATTGTGTGTAACGTACAAAAGGTAGGTGTTGCGTGTAATGTATTAAAAGTTTTTATTTTATATAATATATCCTAAGTTAGTTCTATGTGAAAGGAATATTTGACATGGTGAAATTTAAGATATCAATGGGAATTTAATTTATTCTAAAGAAAAATAACTATAAAAACTAGGGTTGTTACATTATACCAACATAAAATGAATTTCACTCAATAAATTAATAAATAAGGTAAAAAATGAGGATACTAAAACTTCATCATATCCATATGTTCCAACATAGCATCCTCTTATTGGTGATTTTTATACTATACCTTTACCAGGTGAGTAGTTTTTCTTTCATAGAACATTTTTTGTATGATCTTGAATTTCAACAGCATGTTACTCATAAGAAATATGCCACTCAAGTGGTATGAAATATGAGTTAAGTACATTGAAAGGGCCATGTATGTACTTCCTCAGGAGAGATACATGGAAAAAATCAAGGACTTGAGGTATATTTAGAGTATGTTCCAAGTGATAGGATATTATCACGATATGATCAAGAATATTAAAGCAATTATATACATAGTGATATGTTTCCATATCATTCTGAACCACATAACCCAATTCTATAAAGAAATATTTTTAAATACCTTATCATAAACATAAAATTAAAGATCACACTATTGGTTATTGACTTATCTTATTTTTTGATCCTCAAGATAACTTGATATGTTGCATTAATGTATCTAACCTAATATGAAATTTCTTCAACAGTCCAAGGTCCCAAAAACATTAATTCACCAACCCCACCCCAACACGTTTGATATCTAAAGTTCTTCCTATATAGGGATTTATAAAGTTCCATATAAATATGAAAGTGAATGATATAATTGTAACAAAACTAAACTAGAGGTAGGTGTTAATACCAACCACCATTAAAATCCATATAATAAGATCTCAACAGATACTCTAGGTTTTGAATTATTCTTTTATACTGAACTATTGTCTGAGGATGGTATGTATTACTAAAACTCACTTCCAAATCAAGTTCTTGCTAATGACTTCTCTAGAACATAGAGGAAATCATTTTATCCAAATATAATATAATAGAATGTGGTACTCTATTATTCCTAACCACATTATTATTATATGTCCATAAAATATAATCTTGAGAGAGGTCATATTTGATAGCAATGAATTAGGTTGACTTAGAAAAGTGATTTACTACCTCCCATATTTCATTATACTATTTAGAGGTTTTGGTTAGTACAATAAAGAAATTCACAATTATTCTCTCACATTTCCATTATATTATGGGTAATGGATAGAACAACCCCTTCGAATTTTTTCTGTCATCATTCTGTTTCTGGCATACTAAGAACTGAGACACAAACTCTACCATATCCCTCTTTATGAAATCCCACGTGATTTATTTATTCAAATGCATATACATGTCAGTACCTATAAGATGAATAAAATATGAAGAACAATGGGGCTACTATAATATATCCTTATTTACATCTACATTGTAAGTAACAGATTCACACTTACAGAACCTTATCATTCCATCCATATCATGGTTAAATGTAGGAAAATTTCTGACCTTCTTTTTCTACTCTTTGTCTTCCATCTCTACATCCTTAATATTACCATGGATAAAGGTTGTAAAATTAATTTTATAATGATGTGATTTTACACTTCCATTAGTATTCCTAGATCCATCCTCTCCAAATCTAGAAATATAGTATATTTTCTTATCTTCATAATGAAAAGGAAGCTTGATCCTTTTGACTCAAAGCATCTACCACCTTGTTCACTTTTCTGGGGAGGTAATATATTGTGTAATAAAAATCCTTTACCAACTCTAACAACATTCTCAGGTTCATGTTTAATTCATTACTTGTGCATATATATTTTATACTTTTTCTAATCAGTTTATATATCATACTTTTATCCACAAAGATTATTCTCTATTTCATCAATGAAAATATTACCGATGCTAACTCAAATTCACGATTTGGGTATTTTTTTCATAAATCCTAAACTATCATGAGATATAAATGATAACTATGATATTATGCATAAGAATACATACAATACCTTATTTGATGCATATCTATAAATTACAAAACCTTCTCTTCTAAATGGTAATGTAAGAATATTTTCATTAACTAACATTCTTTTTAGTTCCTAGTAATTTTCATCACATATATCTATCTATAGAAACTTGGTACCCTTATGAATTAACACGGTCAAAGGATTATATCATCGTGATAAATTCACCAAAAACTATCAATAACACAAAGATAAATAAATAATGCTACAGATCTCAGTCACCATGATTGGACTAGGATGACGTTCAATAGCCTCCATCTTTGATGGGACTACTTATTTAACATCTCTTATGATTATGCAATCCAAAAATGAATCATTCTTCATCCAAAATTTACAATTTATAAATTTATCATATAGATTATCCTTCCATAGAATCATTTGTACAATTATTAGTTGATATTTATGCTCTTCCATTCCCTTTGAATAGATAAGACTATCATCTATAATGACAAAAAAAATCTGGTCAAGGTGACATCTATAGACACTATTCATCAACTCCATTAAGATACTTGTGGAATTAATAAGACCAAAAGGAATCTATATATGATCATAGTGACCATAACTTTTGTGGAATGTCATGTTGGTAATATCCTGCTTCATGAACCTTAATTGATGATATCCAGAATGAAGGTCAGTCTTGGAAAATAATTGACATCCATGCAATTGATAAAAAATGTCACCAATATGGGGGGGAATATACTTGTTCATGGACATGGTCATATTCAACTCCTAATAGTCATTGAATAGTCAAATTGATCCATATTTTTTTCAAAAAAATAACTAATTTCCCCTAAGGTGACACATGTGGTTGAAAGAATCCCCTATCATGGTTTTTTAGAGTTCCTTCTTCAATTGATAAAACTTAATCAGGGTTATTCAATAGGGATTCATTAAAATTGGTGTGTAACTATATATGTATTCTATTGAGAACTCAGCTTCTAATTTTTGTGGAAGGATAAGAAACCCATCTAAAAAATAAATCCATAAATTATTGAACAATGCAAATATAACAAAATTATCCTTTCTCCCCACCCGCATCAGATAAATATTCTAACTGAATGAGAATTAAGGCACACACACTCGATGTAATCTTAAAAAAAATTTATATTTATCATCACATTGATGGATGATCACATGATATTTTAAAATATCAAT
Source organism: Viscum album (assembly GCA_963277665.1). Lineage (NCBI taxonomy): Eukaryota > Viridiplantae > Streptophyta > Magnoliopsida > Santalales > Viscaceae > Viscum > Viscum album. Next base: position 100,655,505 of record OY728133.1, read on the forward strand.
TGTAACATTTCTCAACCAACCATTAATGTGGTATGTATGGATAGAACAACAATCCATGACTATGATGACATGAAATTCATCCAAATTACAAAATTAATGATTTTTAGCATAAACAATCCTTCATATGTCAACTGTAGATGAATCGTACACATCATATGAAATCATCAAACCATTAGGGGTTTTCACAACTAAATCAACATCTAATCATTTGTTTGTAATTTTAATACCCTTAGAAATATAATTAAACATGAAATAGTGGGTAGATCTAGAATCAAATGAGACACAATATGTTCTAGAGTGAATTATATGTATACCTTTCACCACATCATTATCTAACCACCCATTGGATAAATTGATAAAATTATGTTTACCCTTATACCTAAGCATGAGAGGGTTTTTATGTCAATCATCATCACTAACTCTTGGGTATGGGAAATGGTCATCATAATTACCATTATCCTTATAGTTGTTGCACTAAAATTGAGTAGGTTCATTTTTTCACTTTTTATCAATTCACACCATTAGATAACTTCATCACATATGTTCATTAGTCAAATTACCAATGGACTTCCCTTCCACACTGAAAAAATTTATTAGACCCCTCAAGGAAATTTCACCAATGCTTTTTCCCACACGTAGGGAATTATGTGATTATAATCTTCTTCTCTTCATTATTTTAGAATTTTCATTTAAACCCCATCTTACTTTTCTTATAAAAACCATGAGATTCATATGTGAATCCAACCTCTATTTAAACCAAGACTGTACAATACACAATCTCTTCATGGATACTATTGTCACTTAAGGGTGACCCCTATATGAGACACAGATTTAAGCCAATGAATAACCTATCAACATTAAGTTTAGGTAGGATGATAATTCCAAAATAATACCCTGTAAGCCTAGTTGAATTGGCCTCATATGTACAAATAGATTCAACATACTTTTTCATCGACTCAAGGAAATCATTTTCCATCTATGTATAAAGAATACGAAGAATGTTCTTATTGAATTATATGATCTACAACTCATCCCAGTCCATGGATTGAACTTCCTCTCACTACCTAATATTCTTGATTAGAGTCCCCCACTAGTCTACTTCACCTTCTAACTAATAAATAACCATAATTAATTTATCATGCTCCAAACACAGGTTAATGGAGAACAACGTTTCATAGTATTAATCCATTTTTCACAAACATTTTGATTGGAATACGATATTAAAGAAGTAAGATTATTTCATCATGAAATACTAAACAAAATCTTGTTCACTCTTCTTATAATTTGGATGTACATTGTGATTCATACGTTGAGAAATTTGTGTGAGTAGATCAACATGATTTTTATTCCCACTCCTATAGAATTCATGTGTTCAGGAGGAAAATCATTTCATTGTCTATGAAAATAACAATTATCCTGGTTCATCTAGGTTCCAACCACTAACTAAAACAAAAATCATGGATTAAGTAATAGTTATCATAATGAGGAACCACGTAATCATGAACATTTAATTATATGATGTCAAAATTATGAATAATACCATAATATATGAAACGTTATGTTAGTATTATATTATTCAAAACCAAATTCTATTTTAAACATTCATGATAGATTGTGAAGAAATTGTGAATTCCCAAATCATATCCTTCAATAATGTCATACGAGGTGTGCCGCAAGGCCCATTTTCATGTTCCATGTTAAACCATGTCCTGCCCGACAGAACTTTCCAGATTTGTTACTCATAAGTAAATCTATTCTTAATCCAAATCCACATGTAGTATCTAAATAGAGATGTATCAATAGGAATCCAGTCACTTTATCCAATACCAAAATTCCAAGACATTTTCCTATATATTTCTTTATCCTTAGAGTTGTACTTATACATTTCCATGGTCTTCTTACTATGGTTTTATCATCCTATATTGCTAAGGTTAACTAAGAATTTTCTCTAATAACAACTATAAATACCCTCAATTTTCATAAATTAACATTACATAACTATTATTGAATACATAAAACATTATACAAAAGGTTATAAAATACCATATTAGTCTAGTGACATTAGAATCATGGAAACATACTCATTGGTACAAAAGTGAACTATATTATCTTTCATTATATTCTTCATTACTGGTACCCTCCATAGACACAACAAATAGAATACATATCATCATAACCTAGTAACAGAAACATAAATAGGGTGATCTTATTTTCTTAGTAAGGGTAAAAGGGTATTTAGGTAAGCATAAACATGATAATATGGGAATGGGGATGTGACTATTACATTAGAATATTATATATTTTCTATCATAAATTTATAAATAGGATCATGGAATAAATATTGGTAGTTAATTATAGAAGAATCCTAATGAAATAAAGAAAAAAAGGCCAAAAGGAATATCCTAAAAAAGGAAATGAATTATGGAAGAAAAATAAGAATATTAAACCATTTATATAATAGTCAAGGAATTGATGACAATAGAATCATAGTAGTATGGGTTCAATCTTTACTCTATGTTGGTAGTCATTGTAATATTATGTGGCTATATTAGTAGTATGAGATCACTCCTCATACCATCTTGGTAGTCAAGGATCACTGCTCAGGCCATATTAGTTTTCATGGTTCACTCTAAGTACCATCTTTACGTATCACGTGATATATAAATATTTACTATATGCATTTGAGAGAGATATATGTCCCACCCATCTCATAATGTTATCATATATACATGTTGCCAAGAAATCATTAACAGTCATATAATAACCCATGAAATGAAATGGGTATCATAAATATGAAATAATATCATAACTTGTTGAAAAATATATAGTTTTAATAATAATTTCATCAAAAACATAATCCATGAAATGAAGCAGGTTTCAAAATCATATTACCTATGAATGATAAACGAGTTTCATAAACATACTTACATGAAACTATAAACCATATTTAGAAGTAATATGGCTATTATGTTTGAGTCATTATTTCATAAAGGAATGATTAATTCTAACAGTTTTAAAATTAAATGAAAAATAATATATATATATATATATATATATATTAAAAAAAATTCTTGGGGAAATATCCTTTATTAATTGAAAACACCTTTTAATAAACAGGAAATTTTTAAAAATATTTTCCTCAGAAAATAGCTTTAAATCAAATAACGGAATATTTAAAAAAAACAAAATTCCTAAATAATTACATATTAACCTCAATGATAATTTGAAAATAAATTTGAAAACATGTCTTATCTAATAAAAAAGATTTCTGACAATAGAGAAAAATACAGTATGATTTTTCTTAAAAACATTTTTTTAATTATATTAAGTGTCAAAGAGTGAAAAAATGGTACAAGTATATCTAGATCTCTTAAATAAATAAAGGAGAATAAAAATAATGATTTTTATTGAGAGGTGGATAATAATATTTCTTCAATATATGTTTAGAAATAAAATTCAGTATTTTTCACTATTCATCAAAAAATGAAGTTTTTCAGAAAAATACCAAAAATTTACCCTAAGCTAATTTCAAAATTATAAGTTCAAAAATGGATTTTATTTATTAGATTCAATTTTAACAGTGTGAAAAACTAATTTTATTATTTTTCACAGGAGGACATGAAATGTAGCTCATATTGGAAAATAGAATTTTTAAACATATAAATACTTTACCCAACATTATATTTTAAATTATCAATATGTTTTATTTATATAAAACCATTATAGAAAATATTTTTTAATTATTTATTACTATTTTGGTAACATAGCTTAATTTCTATGTAATAATTTTCTTGTTTAAATAATTATGACAAAAAAAAGTTTTGTAGAAGCATAGTATTGCATATAATATATTCCATATCGGAGTTATGTGTAGAATGCACCAAGTTTGTGTTCTGTGTAACGTACACAAAGTCAATGTTTTGTCCAATGTATGCAATGTCAGTGTCATGTGAAATGAATGTTCAACTTAGTGCAATGAAATATATCAATAAGAAAATTATTTATTCAAGATAAAATGTCCATAAATACTCAGGGTGTTACAAAATTGGTGTTTTGTACATGTCTGGAGAAAAAAAATAATCATGTTCATGATTGAAAAAAAATGAAATAATAAATTAATGATAAGTTCTTTAAATTTATTGTAGTATAGAATTATGTAAATTGGTGCCCAAAAAATAAACGATGTACGAAATAATTTTTTTATGATATTGTAAAATAATCTAAATATTATAGAGATTATGAGAGTCAAATGATAATCATTCTTAAAGATAAAATGAGTTATATGAGGATGTTTTAAAGTGCGGATGAAGATTTTAGGAATATTAATTTTGTGGAAATATTTTTTATTTAGATAGATAATCTTTTGGTATTTATATGAAAAAAATAAAATAATGAATTTCCCACTTTGAACGAGTTTAACATCTATGGATTTAAAATAAGGTCAATTTTGGTAAATCTAGAGATTATTGGATTATGATTTAGTGTTATTTATAAATTTTAGTTTGGTATGAGAATTTAGAGAAACATCCAAATATTTCTATAATAATTTTCAGTTATATAGAAAATTATGAAAATACGAATTTTGGAAACATATGTGGATTGGATTCAACCACCTAGAAAAGTGATGTGATATTTTTTGAGGTATTTTGTAATAAATATAAAAAATAAATTTTAATGTTATTTTCTACTATGAAAATGTGATCCATGGTGAATTTTCCTACATTTTTTATAGTTAATTATTGAAAATGTCTATTTTAGAACATATAATATGGAAATATTAATTTATATATTTATATATATATTTTTGAGAATGGTTCATTGGGGATAAATAAAATGTTTGATTCTGGAACATTATGTGATCAAATAATTCAAAATTTTGGGTTCATAGTTACTAAATAATATTTTAAGAGTTTTAAATATATTATTAGATTCTATTATTATTTGACCGATTTATTTTTACGAAGACTTATTTGTATCGGTTATTAAATTATACTGTGTTAACCATTTAATTTTTTCAACTAAAGAAAAAAATTAAATTATTTGTAGATATTATAGTTAATATAATGATAATTTTAGTTCATCAAACATGAAAAATTTGACATTTTATGATGAATCACATGTAAATGTTATATCATGCTATTGAATGGGATGAAACCAATAAGTGAATATAATATTTTCAATCCCAATAGTAATGTACCTTTTCAATCTCAGTAAAATAAATTGTTAATCTACAAATTCATATTTAAATTACAATGACCCATACCTTAAATACATAGATATTAATAAAAATTTGAATAATATTCCTTAAAAAAAGGAAACAAATTCTTGAACCTTATATTTTTAGTATCTTAGAGACTAGAAAATATAAACCACTGGTTTATATGATATCTACACTGTCTCTGGCTGATTCCTTTATAACTATTCCCTTTTGGAAAAATCATTCTTAGTAAGAAAGATCATGATATCATGTCATGTGATAAATCATATAAGTTAATAATGACTCAATTAACATATTTTCAAATCCATAACATAAGAAATGTAATTTATGAAAAATCCAAAATCATAGAAAGTCCATTTATATTAGTCAAGGATCATTTCTAACACCATCATAGAGAACAAACTCTTTTACTGAACCGAGTTTACTTCTCATACCAGCCTTCTATTACTGAAATGGGTGTGCTTCCCATTACAACCTAGTCTATCTCACAAGATATAAATATTTACTAGACTCAGTGGAGGGAGATATATGTCCCACACCTCTCATTATTTAATCATTCTTATTAGTGCCACAAAAATATAAATCATTCATCATAGCATAACCAAAGAATAAAATGGGATTCCTAAACATCATTTCATCGTAACACAATACTTGTAAAAAAAATATATTTTATAAATAACATTCCATTATAAACATAATAGAAACTATATGAAATATTAGGATAGTATACAGAGTACCGAAACAACTTAAATAAGTCAGTATTTGGTGCAAAATAATTTTTATAAAAAAACATGAAATTAATTCATGGGGAAATTATCCTTTCTTCTTCAAAAACATTTTCTTTTCAAAAAATTCCACACAATTTTAAAGGAAATAAATTTATTTAAAAATAAACTTGGAATATTGTATAATATTATTTAGGAAAATAATGATTTATGAAAACATAAAAAACCATTCATTCCATATTATTTAGAATAAAGCATTCTTCTTGTACATTTATCGTGTTGGTCAAAAAGTACCTCCTATAGTAAATTAATAAAGATTATTTTCTTACTGTTTAACAAAAATTTCAAAATTCATAAAGTAGACTCTAAAAAATGATAGAATAATAGAAATAATATATTTGGATTCATATTTAGGAATGATGGTCAAGGATTATAAATATACATAAATAAATACATATGTATAAACAATCTTGGATAATAATGAGATTGAGAAATTATCCCTTAACATTGTTTTGATATCCTATGTATATATATGAACCCCGTATATTTTGATTTAAATAATTTCATTGCCTTTTTCCAGAGTGATAGTATTTTCAACGATATGATATATGATCACATTATCATCTTTTTGGTAATAACATTTTAATATTACTGATTATTCGGGTATTAACTACTTCTTTTTATTATGAATTTTTGACAAATTTGTCATTGTAATACTTATTAAAATATAGTTATATAATTTTAATAATGATATTAATATAATATATATCATATTAGTTCATTCTATACTTTTTCTTAATCTATCTTTAATTTATATCATATATAATGAATCACACTGCAACATAGAGACATTAGGTTGTACGAACGAATGGGCGACGATATAGTTCTCATAATTGCGAAATGTTTTTGAAGTGGATGTTATATATATTATTAGAATCCAAATAATATTATAATAATCATATATAAAAATTATTTCTATCATTATACCGATCCAATTAAGGTGGCGGTGAAAAAAATTTACAAAAAGGTGTTGAGACGATAAGCCATACGTACACACATTTGATGATATCATTTTTTGTGGGATGGATAGAAGGTGTAATATAGTTGTTCCATAATCAAAATATAATCTCAGTATGTAATTTATAGTGTATTTATTATGTTTTAATTTAAAAAACTCATGAAGAGGTAGTAGAATAAGAAATATGTTTAAATGAATCTGTAGAGGAGATTAACTCTTCTTCGATGACCTCCCCTAGATCACCTCTTAAAACACTAGAGTTAGCCATTATAGAAGCCTAGAACCTCTAAAATGTGACTAGGGATGTTGATAATTGAAATGGTAAGGGCATGGATTATATTGGGGGCTCAATGTGAATTGAATTGGTGAGGGAGGATATGCCCTTCTATAATTGAGTTGACGGGAATTTTTCGAATATCCAAAAATAAAATTTTTAAATAAACACAAACGACACCCAAAATCCCCAAAAATTTATTAATTCAAAATTTAAGATGATATATGATTATAATTTCATCATGAAATTATTTTTATGCCAGATTTTATATAAAGTTAAACTTTACAATTTTAATTAGCACTTATTTATTCTATTTAATATTTAACCAAGGTAAAAGATATTTCAATATTAAAAAGGTAAAATATCTACATATTTTATGTCCATTAGAAAATAAATATACGATTTAGTACTTTTTATCCATATAATAATAAATATATAATTTTAAACATGCCTTATGATTTTTAAATTATTTAGTAATTCATTATTTTGATAAAGAATAAATATTGTCAATTTTGAAATAATCCAATTCATAGAGTATAGAAAATATAAGGATAAATAGTTAGATTCTAAAAAAATATTTTTTTATATTACTAAGAGGTCAAGGTAATATAAAAAATTAATTGGATATATTAATTATCCCAAATTATGTTAATTTTAATGTTGTTGATAATATTTATTTGTTATATCCATTAATACAATAATTAAAACATATGTGTTGTGTTATTATTAAATATAAGAAATTATTGAATAAAAAAATGATGAAGATAACCCCTATATATTTAATTATAATTCCTATATTCAAATAAATATTTGTGGAAATTTTATATTAAAAATGTTAAATTTAATAAAACATGAATATTTCAACAATAATATTACTTTATATAAAATATTATAACTGTCATTCTCATTTCTATATGCTTCCAGATGGTAAATAAAGTGACCCTTGGATGAATATTGTCAAAATATACTCCACCAATAATATTTGTTTCGGATTTTTGGGTTTATAATGTTTATTATCATTTTAATAAAAATTATTTCATTTGTTTTCCATCTATTATATAATATCTTCATAATCAATGTATAAGCCTTTGAGGTAATTAATTGTGTCAAAAAATTTAACAATAAATTACCATGATATAGAAAAACATTTTAGATTTAAAATAAGTATTTATGGTATAATTTAATTTATGTTAAACTCCATATTAAATTTGAAATTGTTATTATAATATGAGGAAGACAAATTAAACATTTCACTAAATAAATTAAATTAAATGTCCTAATCATATACAAGTGGCTTAAAAGGACACCATTTTGTGTCGAGGATCATTTAGCTTGATCAAAACTCATACAATGATAATAGAAAAATCATTTGGGTAATTTTGTAATATAATTGTTTCCCTTATTTATCTGATTTATCCTTTTATAGTACTAATAAAATTACCAGAGTTACTATTCAAATGGAAAACAAATAAAAGAAATATATTGACAAATTTTGGACCCAATTATTCCAAATATGGAATCTATTTTTAAAAATAAATAAAACAAAATTGGTAGTTATGATTTTAGAATTAAACTTATTTTTGAAATGTAAAAATGAGTCTTAAAAGGTAAAACACAGAAAATGATCAAAATGTTTTTATATCTTAATATAGTATAAAGTTATTTTCCATTACCTAAATTATATTTGTGGAAAAAATTTATTTATACTTAAAAACCATTCAATAATAATTTAACCACATAAATTATTTCATTGAAAAAAACATCTTTCAGTTACCAATATAAAAAATTATTAAAATTCATCAAAAGATTAAACTTATTAGAAAAATATCAAAAATTCATCAATATTGAAACTTTATATCCGTATTCAAAAGAATAAGTTAGTGTTATCATAATTAAATTATTAATATACTATAATATAAATTTTAAAATTTGTACTCTATTAGATGGCGGTAAAATTACCATTTTGAAAAATATACGTTTTCATACATAAAATTGGGTTTATTTATATCATATGAAAAAAAATCTTTTGAATAAATATCCATTTTTTTATTAATTATATAATATATATTTTTCAATTGTATCATTTATTAATTTCAATTAACATAATTTATTAATATAAAAGCACAAATATTTCTTTTACATTTAGTTAGAATATATTTTTCATTAATAATTGATAGCAAATGAATTTACTATATATTTTCATAAGTTATTAATGGAATCTCACAATTCATTTAAACTTTTAATTGCATTAAATAGAAGCTAATGATGAATTAAAATCATTTAATGAAAATATTTTATAAAACATTCGAGCATTACATTATACCACCCCCCCCCCCATTTTGATGAATTTCTCCATTGGAATTATACAATTTGATAACAACATATGAGGATACCTCTGCCTGATCACATCCTCAAGGTCCATGTATCTTTCCAAAATTGGTGGTTCTTCTATAAAACTTTGACCAAGTGATTGGTATTGTTTCGTAATGTTTTTTGGATACGATCCAGAATGTCTATCAATTTAACCTCATAAGAAATATCTTTCTCCAATTATATGACTTTTGATTTTAGTAAATATGAAGGATTAGGTATGTACATTCTAAGGAGAGATATATGGGACACATCATGAACTCGAGAGAGATTTGGTGGAAGAGACAGTTGATAATCTACCTTCCCAACACGATACAAAATTTTACAAGGACAGATATACCTCAAGAATATATTACCCTTATTTCCAAACATCATTGATATCATATAAAGAGATATTAATAGAAACACATTATCACCCAATTAAAACTATAGCTCTTCTATTCTGTTGTCAACATAAATATTTGGTGGAATATGATCTACACTTATGTGTTGCTAAATAGAGTATAAATTCTCTTAAATTTCATCAACAAGATCAGGTTTTAATAGATCTATTTTCCCAAATTCATCGCATAAAGTTGGAATTCTGCACTTCCTTCAATATAGGGCTCATAAATAGCCATATAAATACTAGATTGAAAGCTAATTTTGAAGGAAAATTCTACCAAATATAGTTGTTTATTCCAACCACCTTTGAAATCCATATAGAAAGATGTCTACAGGTTTTCTTGAGTTTTAATTGTCATCTCAGAATGAATGTCAATTTGAAGATGATTAGCCATGCTAAATAATAACTCTGTATCCAGATCCTACTGAAGACTTCAGCAGAACATCAAGGTAAACCTTGGATCCCGATGAGGCATAATAAAAAGTCGTACTCCATGAAATTATACCACATCAATAAATATATCCAAGAAATATGATACAGAGAAAAATCCTCTCGAATATAAATGAATTGTGAAGAATTAATATGGTTATCAACTATAACATATATAGTATAATAAACTTTATTGTTTTTGGTATGTTTGAGGAGAAATTCAACAGATATGTTTTCCCATTTCCATTATGGCATTGGAAATGGTTGTATCAGCTCCTTAAAATTTTGTCACTTATCCCTAACTTTTTGAGAACCCAATCAACGAGAGACATATTCAACAACACCTATTATCATACCATGCCACCAGAAATACACTTTTAGGTCTCTGTACATATTTTTGCTTCCATTATTAATAGAGAATGGTGAACTATGAGTCTAATCCAATAGATATTTAAATAATTATGATATTTGATAAATAAAAAATAGGTTCCCAAAGCATATTATTCCATCACAATCATGGTTTAATTTAAGAACATTTATCATGTAAGAACTTGGTTATTACTATATAAGACTTTAGAATATTATTTATGTTATTCCAGAGCAGCGCCTTCAAACGACGTGCGATTCCGAGCCCCGGTGTGGCAGGAATTAAATTTTCAATGCATTCACAGTAGGCACACCAAATAAATGAGATAACTCTTAAACGGTTCTTCAGATCAAAAATCTATGTTTACGGATGGGTCTGAAATGGGGTTTTTACCTTGGGAACGACATAGAACATGTCGACACGATACTTTGGGACCCCTCCCCCGTTAACAGAACGTTAAACAGATAATTAAAATAATTAATTTATTTGTTTAGTGGTTAAACTCAAGTATCTCTTAAAAGGATTCTCAGATGGGAAAATCGATGGAACCGTTAAGGCTGGAACGTGCCGTTTACCCTATAAGGGGTGTAACTTTTGTGGGCATGGGCCTTCTGGGAAAAATGCCACCAGGGGCATTTTTGTAATTTAGCGGCTTCAAACGCTAAATTTTAAAACTTTTTAATAGAGGCTTGGATTAAAATTCTGAGGCCACCATTATGCTCGGGAGGTGTTGTTTAACCTAGGTTAGGCTTAACCTCATCCCTGTCGATAGTTTCAGATGTGGGTCCTCTCATGGGTGATTAAAAATTAATAAAGTTAATTATTATTTTTCTCTACTTAAGCCAAACCCACCCCTCCATTCCTTGGTTCATCCTCTAGTGGAATCTCTCTCATACATGGATCCCTCCCTTCAACCACAATATCCCCTCCATCTTCTCCTCCTCTCTTAGGCGTTGCAACTTTCGGCGGATCGCATGTGAAGCGTCGGGCTACGCCCAAGTGGTATGCTCGTGTTTTATAGTTTTAATTCCCACAATATTCTTAAAATTCAATTACATTCATGGATTTTCTATATAATTGTCGAGATAAGCCCATAATCGCGTAGAACATGTTTTGAGCTTTCTGACTCATATTTCGGATTTGAATTCTGAGCTCCGAGGCGTCTGCACCTGTCCGACAAAGTTTCAGGTGGTTTTGGGGGTTTCCGGCGAGGTTCCGGCGGTCCTCAGCGGCGTCGGTCCTCAACGGTGGCGGTCCTCGGTGTCTTGGAAACATGGCGGTGTGGCGGTTGTTAGCAGGGTGGTTGGCCGATAGCAGGGGTCGGTATCGAGGGTGAGCGGGGGTGCGAGCTGGGGGCGACGGCGAGCGGGCGGCCTGAGGGGCGGTCGGCGGGCGACCCCACGGGGGGACCAAGACCCGCATCCCATGGGTCTTCACGTAGGATGACTGGACCTCAGCTAGTCTGAGCATGGACTGCGGGTCCACGACCGGCACAGGCCAGCCCAGACCGGATGGACCGGCCGACCAGGCCGGTCAAGCTCAAAGGGCTTCGTCCCCACCGACTTCGGACACTCGTAACTTTAACTACGGGTGTCTGTTTTGCGTGATGTCTGTGGTAGTGTAATCCTCGGCTCGAGACGACGGTTTTGAGATGGTTTTACAAATTGATAATTTCTAATATGGGGGCTCAGGGATGCAAAAAATCCACTAAATACTATTTAGTACACTATTGAGATTTTGTTTCGGATGGCGCGAGCGAGTCTGGAGTCCGGTTTGGGTACACTCAGAGGTGTTGAGACCCTAGAATCAAGAAGAAGTTTTCTAAAGGGTTTTCAGGCTTTGAAACCAGAGTTGAGGCATGGGCCTCACAACTGTATTTTGAGCTGCGAGTCGTGTTTCACAACTTTTTCATCGGACGTCCGTTCGAGGCGCGCGAGCAGTTCATTCTGAGTGTTTTTCAAGGGAATTTCAACGACACAATCCACCACTTTAATTCCACATGGTGGGGCGGGCCCCACGAGGGTCATTTTGGGAGTTGGTGGTGACTTTCATATTCTTCACCCGGTGTCTGATTCGGACAAGTGGATAGTTAATCTTATGTAATTTATTTAGATGATTGGAATGGTGCAATTCGTTCGTTGTGCTTCGGGACCAAATGTGGGTCCCATGAATCACCACTCGTGTGCGATATAAAGAAATACATCTTTTTCAATGGATATCTATTGCACTCAAGTGAGTAGCCAATTTTACATGTCTTTCTAAGGAGATCGCAATAGTGTGATGCACCCGACTGTTTTTGGGGCCGAGGTTCGGGACCACAGGACGTTGTTCGGGCGTAAAGTAGTGTTGATCGAATTTTACATCGGATGTCTGTTGGAGGTGAGTAAATAGTCATTCTTGCATTTTTTTTCCATGAGGATTACAACGGTATGATCTGTTTGGATGTGCGGAGTCTCTTTCGGGATCTCTTTTAAATGTGGAAGAATTAAAGGTGTATCGATTGTGGTTCTTCCTGCGGTGTTAGTAGGGAACCCTTGGCATGTGATTGCGTTCACTCTTGTGAGAGTGAAGTTAGTGTTTAAAGAGATGTGGTGGCCCGTGCTAGGGACATGGAAGAAGCTGGTTGTCGAAGATATGTTTACGCCTTTTTGCATTGACTTGGGGTGCCTTGTGCATGATAGCCCTTGGGCTGGAAATGTGGCATACTCTGGGAGTGTACGGGAATGCCTGGAGGTACATGTTATAGTTTTTACTTGAGAATGTTTGTGCACATGGTTTGGAGATGAGTTTGGGCCACATATTTGGTGGGCCCCATGTGTGTGTCGTGTCCTTCATTAAGTACCTTTGACCGCTACCGACACAGAGAGCCCTTCTGTCAGTAGCATTTTGACTAGAAGGGTTGAGTGGGTCCCATGGTTCTGTTCTCGATGGTTTGACTGGAAGAGTTTTGGTTCCCTTGTTCATTCAGTTGAGGGGTTTTCAGTGTTGGGTCCCTTTCACTGGACTGCGACATCATTTACGGCTACGTGAGTTCGTACAGTGTGGGTGTTTTCTGAATTTCTGGATTGAGTTGTCTCGGCCCGCTTCGACAGTGACTCATCGGATTAGAGCATGATCACCCTGAGAGGCCCGGGGAGATCCTCACATCCCTTCGTGTACCCTAGTAAAGTTATTTGGGTATAGGGGTGACCAAAACATTACACGGGCCCTGATCCTCTACCCAGGAGGTCGTTTCTAATAGGGTATGGATCCCCCAATGAGCCTTGGGTGTAGACTCCCTAGATATGTATTGAGATCATATCTTCCATCCGTGATCTATCGTGATGTGTTTCCCTCTACGTGTTCTGGTTACAAGTGAGGTACCATCCAGCAGGGATGGCTAGTGGTGTACCATCCAGTAGGGATGGCCAGTGGGGTACCATCCAGTAGGGATGGATAGAGTGGTTTCGGGTCTCCCTCTAGTGAATTACCTTTTCGTTGTGTTGGGTATTGGGAAACTTCAACTTTAAGAAGACCTCTCAGTTGTGTGATAGTGACGAGGTGTGGTTTGACTTCCCCCAGAACTCTCAAGTATGAGGGTCACTTTCTCCATCGAGACACGTCCTTGTGACGCGACCTAAAACTGTGCGGGCGAGTCAGTGCTGCCCAAAGCGACTAGTGTTAAGGTGCAGTGATTTTATCCCCTTGGAATCAAGTTCAGGGCAGGCATACGGATACTAGGCATTGATGGTGTTTACTTCTGGAACTGTTGGCTACTCACTTTCTTAGTATGAGCTACGGGACAGATATCCCATAACGATCTTGTTCGGGTTTCTTGACAGAGAATATATATATATATATGTATATCATGATCTAGTACCCACTTCCAGGGTTTTGGTTACTATCCTTTTAGGATAGGCGAAGACGCTCGGGGTATGACACAAAATTTCCATTTCTAGCTTCTCGTGGTTGGAAGATTCTACTCTACTGCTATAGGTAGCGAAGACTCGACAAGAAGTTCATCTTCTCACCATTCCTAGATCCTTGCGTTTGGATGAGTCTAATTCCTTCCTATTGTTGGGTTGAGCTGCAATCTTTACAGCACTCTCTCTGTTGTACTCCTTTACTATTTCCTATTAGATCTACTACTCACCCTTTAGTACCTCCTTTATTTCTCCCTCAATACTTCGGGGTATCCTACTGAGTATTTTTATACTCACCCATGCTTGGGCTTTTCCCGCACATGGTGTGACATTGCAGACGATGGACAAGTTGGTCGTGAATTCAAAAGAGCATAGTAGTTCAGGATATTGGACCATGTGTGGTGGACATAGTCAGGTCCCAGGTGTGGGACTCTCCCAGTTGTTTACTTTTATTTACCAGTTGCCGGGTTGTGGCACTTTTCTGGTTGGACTTGTGTTTTGCCCCTTTTCTTTTCAGTTTACCTTCAACACTAGATTTGTATTGTTTAGGGGTCGATGCACTTTGTGGTTTATTTATAGAAGTTGGTACTTTTCTTTTCTTTTTTACTCTACACTTATGCATTGAATGGGCTGCGTGTGTGTGTACAGGTACTCAGGAAAAGGCCTCCCTACGTTGTTTAGCCTTCATCTATTATCGCAAGCCCCTGGCATATGGAGGCGGGCCTGTGGTAGTTGTGGCTCGAGCCCAGGTATGGTCATGTCGTGAAAAAGTGGTATTAGAGGTGGTTCCTTCCATGGGACATTGTTCATATATTTCTAAAAAGGAATTGGCTGGGATTTAGGGCAACAATGTCAACGTGTCTCAAGAGCGGCTCTTAGGACAGGGAGTCCAGTGATGGTGCGGCGGCTGACGTATCCATTCACCAGGACCCTGATAACCCGCTTGTTGACTCAGCATGCTAAGACATTTGTTTCAGGTAAAATTGGTTTATGAATCATGTATGATTGTGTCTTTGACTTTCCTTCTTGAGTTAGCTCCCCATTGTTGTTATTGTTATAAACACATATGCTCATCTGACCGCGACACTCCTTGATAATATTCCATATGATTCCGCGAAGAGAGCCAGCGAGGATACCAGCATTGGTTCATAACGACGACCCTATGAGCGATGAGGCCTCAGTCCAGGACCCATCATGCGAGTCTCTTTCTCCAGGTGGTCCGGTAGCAGAACCCCCCACCTGGTGAGCAGCAGACAGGTTAATCAGAGAAGAATGAGCATGAGCGTAGGTTGAGCGCGCTCTTTGAGTTCCAATGGCAGAGACCGTTGAGGATCAGTGGTGAGCTAGACCCTGAGGCAGAAGAGGTTTGTCTAGAGACAATTTTTCGCCTATTCAGGCTTGTGTAGACGCCAGCAGATCTTATCAGGGCTTTGGCCACCAGCCTTTTCCATGCAGCAGCTAGGCATTGGTGGAGTCTGGTGACTGAGTTTCTCAATGAGTCATCGCTTTCATGGGGAGACTTTCAACTGTTGTTTCATGAGTAGTTTTTTCCTTCCTGCTTATGCTGTGTTCAAAACTAGGAGCTCCTGCAGTTTCATCATGGAGGGATTATGGTGACGGAGTATGCAACTAGTTTCACAGAGCTTGCACATTTTTACCCGGACTTGGTCCATGATGAAAACTTCTGAGCACGTAAGTTCAAGCATGGTCTCTACAGAGAGATTCTTGTTTTCATAGTACCCTTGGGCATTTCTACATATACTAGGCTACTAGAGTAGGAACTTGTGATAAAGATCTTGCTATCACACTCTATAGTTGGTGGTGGCAGCAGGAACGATAGAGCCGAGACATCTTCTGTAGCTAGCAAGCGTCGGCAGATAGAACCACGATGTAGGTGGATTTCCGATAACCAGAATCAGTGGCGTGGTCGTACACCAAAGTGGCACCGTAGGGTAATAGGGCATCTTGGAGAGCACCGGTGCTATTCTTGCGATGGGTGAGGTCACCTGGCATGGTACTGCCTGACTAGGCACACTGAAAATATTGGTCAAGTAGCAGGTGCACCGCCGCGGCCGAGGCAGCGCCGTGATTGGGGTATCTCCCAAAGAGGTGGTTCTTATAGATAATTGTTAGGAGATGGAAGTGGATGACGACCTTACGAGGACTTCCCTTCACCACCAGGCAGTCCACGTCAGGCTCCGGGAGATGATAGTTGGGACCACGGATAGCCACAAGCTTTGGATGTCTACAATCCTATAGTGCATGAGGTTATAAAAGGTATGCTCTACAGCTCTTCTACTTTTTTCAAGTAGAATTGTTAGAATTTGTGTGTGAAATGATTTTCTCCTTTCTCCTTTCTTGAGATATTACAAGGGTGGTGCAGGGAATCGGTGTAACCTTGTGTTGGTAAGGTAAAAGGTTTGGGACCTTTTTCTTTAGTCTATGGTGTCGAATCATTCGCTCTTCGAGTGTGTAAGAGAGTCTAGTTCGTAAAACATAGACTATGAAATCTTGCGTGACTAGATATCCTTGGGTGTTTTACCATATGGATATTTTTGAGGAGGGAATCACCGGGTTTTTTCCCAGGTCCAAATGGTGATTCCAGTCATGGCGTGCGACGTAGGGGTTCAGTCGGGTAGATGAGATACCCTCGAGAGACTTCATTCTATTTGAGACTTTGCAAAGGGATGGTGAGGTTCCCTACCGCCTTGCCCTAACCCCAAAGGATAGTTTGGGTGAATAGAGTCTCCCACATGACTCACCCAAGAAAAAGTGTATATTCCCCTATGAACGTCATCAGCATGGGTAGACCTCGCGTGAATAGATCAAATACGTTCGTCTATGTGCAGTGACACGGGACTGTGCAAGAGTTCTTCTGGGTACGGGAGAGCCAGATGTGGGCTTAGTACCCTAAGTTATTCCCTAGTTTTGCTTTTTGGGGATGAAAAGAGAGAAGTATGGAATGATGTAAGAACCTAGTTTTTTCTATAAAAGAATTTGGAATATTCTTGATGTTATTTCAGAGCAGCGTCTTCAGACGCTGTGCGATTCCGAGCCCCAGTGTGGCCGGAATTAAATTTTCAGTTGCTTTCACACTATGCATGCCAAATAAATGAGATAAATCCTAAAAGGTTCTTTAGATCAGAAATATGAGTGTATGGATGCGTCCTAAATGGGTTTTTTAACCTAGGAACAACATAGAACATGTCGGCGTGGGACGTTGGGACCCATCGCCCGTTAAAAAAACGTTAAATAGATAATTAAAATAATTAATTTATTCATTTAATGGTTAAAATTAGGTATCTCTTAAACATTTTCTTGGATGGTAATCCCAAGGGAACCATTGAGTCCGGAATGTGCCATTTACCCTAGAAGGGGTGTAACTTTCGCAGGCGTGAGCCTTCTGTGAAAGATGCCACGCAGGGCGTTTTCGTAATTTAGCGGTTTCGGACGCGAAATTTTATAAATTTTGAACAGAGGATCAGAATAAAATTCTGAGACCGCCATTGTTGTTGGGGGTGTTTTTTACCATAAGGGAGGCTTAACCTCAACTTCGACGAGAGTTTCAGATGTGGGTCCTTTCGTGGGTGATGAAAAATTAATTAAGTTAATTTTTATTTTTCCTTACTTAATCCAAACCCACCCCTCCTCCCAGTGGTTCATCCTCTGGTGGAAGCTTCCTAAACCAAGGAGCCCTCCATTCAACCTTAATATCCCCTCCATTTTATCCTCCTCTCCAAGGCATTGCAACTTCCGGCGGATCGCACGTGAAGCGTCGTGCTACGCCCAAGAGGCAGGAGAGTGTTTAATAGTTTTACTTCCTACAATCTTCTTCAAATTGAATTACTTGCGTCAAATTGCTATCAAATTTTCGAGAGAAGCCCATAATCACTTAGAAATTTTTCTGAGATTTCCGATGCATACTTCAGATTTGAATTCTGAGCTCTAAGGCGTCTGCAGCTGTCTGACGATGTTTCGGGTGGTTTTGGGGTTTTCCGGTGAGGTTTCGGCTATCCTCAGCGTCGACAGTGCTCAGCAGCGGTGGTCCTCGGCGGCACGGCAGCAAGGGGACACAGTAGTCAGCAGAAGAGCAGTTATCCTGGAGCGAGGGTCGGCGTCACGGTCCAGCGAGGGCACGAGCTGGGGGTAAGGGCGAGTGGGCGGCCTACGGGGCGGTCGACGCGCGAACGGAGGACAGGGGTCCCGGCGTGGGACCCCACAGGGGAAACACGACTTGCGTCCCTCCGGACTTCACACGGGATGACCAGCCCTCAGCCGGTCTGAGCGTGGACCACGGTGCCATGGCTGACCCACACGGTTGAGCCGCGGACGTTCGTTGTGAGCCAGGATGGCCGGCAAGGGCCGGCCCAGACTGGAAAGGACATGTCGGCCAGGCCGGTCCAGCTCAATGGTCTTTGTCCCCTCCGACTTCGGACACCCGTAACCTTCTCTACAGGTGTCCATTTTGCATGTCGTCTACGAAATTATAATCCTCGGCTTGGGAGGAATGTTTTGAGATGGTTCCAAGAATTTATAATTTCCAATACGGGGTCTCGAGGATGCAAAACGTCCGCTGAATACTATTTAGCGCTCTACCTGGATTTTGTTTCGGATGGCGCGAGGGCGTCTGGAGTCTGATTTGGGCGCTATCAGAGGCGTTGAGACCCCAGCGTCGAGAAGATGTTTTCTAAAGTGTTTTTAGGCATTGAAAATAGTGTTTAGGAAGGGGGACTATGTCTTTCTTTTTTAGTTGTGAGCCGTGTTTCACAACTTTTTCATCGGACGTTCATTCGGGGCGTGCGAGCAGTCGATTTTGAGTGTTTTTCCAAGGGCATTGCAATGGTACAATCCTACAGCTTTAATTCTGCAAGGTGGTGCGGGCCCCACGAGGGCCATTTTGGGAGTTGGTAGTGATTTCCATTTTCTTCACCGAGTGTCCGATTCGTACAAGTGGATAGTCAATCTTGTGTACTTTTTTGAGAGGATCGCAACTGTGTGATCCGTTCATTACGCTTCGGGACCGAGATGCGGGTCCCATGAAGAACCACTCATTTATGGTATTGCGAAATACAGATTTCTCTCTGGATATTCATTGCAGTCAAGTGAACAGTCAATTTGATGCGTCTTTTCGAGGAAATCGCTATAGTGCGATGCACCCAACAGTTTCCAGGGCCGAGGCTCAGGACCACGGGATGTCATTCGGGTGTAAATCAGTGTTGAATGCCTTTTACATTGGATGTCTATATGAGGAGATTTAATAGTCATTCTTGCATTTTTTTTCCATGAGGATTACAATGGTATGATCTGTTTGGATGTGTAGAGTCTCCTTCAGGATCTCTTTTAAATGTGGAAAATGAAAGGTGTACTGGTGGTGCTTCTACCTGCGGTGTTTGTAGGGAACTCTTGGCATGTGATCATTTTCACTTATGTGAGAGTAAATTTAGTGATTAAAGAGATTTGGTTGTCCGTGCTAGGGCCGTGGAGGAAGCAGGTTGGCGAAGTTATGTTTACACCTTTTTTGCATTGACTTTGGGTCTCATGTGCACAATAGCCCTTGGGCTGGAAATGTGGCATACTCTGGGAGTGTACGGTAATTCATGGAGGTATGTGTTGTAGTTTTTACCAGATAATGTTTGTGCTCTTTGTTTGGATATGTTTTTGGGAAACATATTGGGTGGGACCCATGTATGTGACGTGTTCTTCTTTATGTACCTTTGAACTATTATGAAGCAGAGATCACTTCTGTTCGTAGTTTTTAGACTAGCAGGGTTGAGTAGGACCCCTGGTTCTGTTCTCGATGGTTTGACTGGCAGAGTTTTGGTTCCCCTATTCTTTTAGGTGAGCAGTTTTTAGTTTTGGGTCCCTTTAACCGGACTACGACATCGTTTACAGCTACATGCGTTCGTACAGTGTGGGTGTTTTCCCACTTTCTGGAGTGAGTTGTCTCGATCCACTTTGAAAGTGTCTTAGCAGATTCGAGCATGATCACCCTGAGAGGCCTGTGGGATCCTCACATCCCTTCATGTACCCTGGTAGAGTTCTTTGGGTATATGGGTGACCATCACATTACGCAGGCCCCGATCCTCTACCCCGGAGGTTATTTCTAGTAGGTTATGGAGCCCCTAGTGAGCCCTGGGCGCATACTCCCTAGTTGTGTATTAAGATTGTATCTTCCTTTCGTGATCTATCATGACATGTTTCCCTCTACATGTTCCAGTTACCAGTGAGGTACCATCCAGCAAGGATTGCCAGTCATGTACCATCCATGTGGGATGGCTAGTGGGGTACCATCCAACAGGGATGACCATAGTGGTTCCGGGTCACCCTCAAGTGGATTACCCTTTCACGGGGCTGGGCAGTGGGAACCCATCAACATTGAGAAGCCCTCTCGGCTGTGTGATAGTGACGAGGTGTGGTTTGAATTTCCCCAAAACTCTCAAGTACAAGGTGCAATTTCTCCACAGAGACACGTCCTAGTGATGCGTCCTAAAACTGTGTGGGTGAGTCAGCGCCACCCAATGTGGATAATGTCAAGGTGAGGTGATTTGAGCCCCTTGACATGTAGTTCGGGGTAGGCATACGGAAACTGGGAATTGATGGTGTTTACTTATGGGACTGTTGGCTACTCAATTTTATGGGCTGAGCGACGGGACGGTGATCCCCTTACGATCTTGTTCATGTTTCTCAACAGAACATGTATATAGGTATACCTTGTTCCTATACCCACTTCTTTGGTTTTGGTTACTCTATTTCCAGGAGAGGTGAAGATGTGTGGGGTATGAAATGTGCTTTCCATGTCTAGTTTCTCATGGTTAGAAAAGTCTACTCTCCTGCTATCGGTAGTGAAGACTGAACGAGAAGTTCATCTTCTCACCGTTTCTATCTCCTTGCGTTTGGATGAGTCTATTTCCATCCACCTGTTGGGTTGAGTTGTACTCTTTACTGCACTCTCTTTGTTTTACTCCTTTACTATTCTTTATTCGATCAACTACTCACCATTCGGTACATCCTTTATTTCTCCCTCAAGCCTTCGGTGTATCCTACTATGTATTTTTATAATCACCCCTAATTGGGCTTTTCCCACACATGGTGTTCCCTTTAAGATGAAGAAAAGGTTGGTCGTGATCTCAGCGGAGTTTACGAGTTCGGCAGCTTGGACCACTTGCGGTGGTCGTAGTTAGGTTCTAGGTGTCAGACTCTCCCAGTTGTTTACTTTTGTTTACCTGTTGCTGGGTTGTGGCACTTTTCTGGTTGGTCGCTTGTTTTTCCATTTTATTTTCAGTTTACCTTCAACACCTTCTTTGTACTGTTTAGGGGTCGATGCACATTGTGGTTTATTTATAGCAGTTGGTACTTTTCTTTTCTTTTTAGTATGCACTTCTGCATTGAGTGGGCTATGTGTGTGTGTATAGGTACTCAGGAAAATTCATCCCCAAGTTGTTTAGCCTTCGGCGCTTGTCGCCAGCCCCTGGCCTATGGAGGCAGGCCTGGTGTAGTTTCGGCTTGAGCTAGGGTAGGGTCGGGTCATGACATATCAGATTATTTTGTATCAATATATCTTCCTTCTGTACCAACTTAATCTTCACTTGAATAAATGTATGAACATTCATTTTAAAAAGATAACATTTATCCTCTTCATTTAAAATTTTAAGATCTATCCTTCAAAAATACATATATATTGGATCTTTTGTGGGCCTTATCATGGATATGATAGCATGGTAGTTTCGACCAAAATCATATGCCACCTTGTTCAATTTTTTAGGGTGATAATATATTAGGTTCTTGAAATATTTAATCAACTCCATGAATATTATTTGGTGAATTTTAAGATCAATTTTTTTCTAAATATACTGTAATATTTTATTATTAGTATAAATATCACATCTTTCACCATAAGGATAATTCATCCATTTCATTAATTCAATGATTACCACACCCAACTCTAAATCAATAGTTGGGTACATTTTAAAATTGATTTTAAATTATTTTGATATATAACCTATCACAAAATCATTTTTCTTGAGAATAAATACCATCCCCTACTTTGATGCATCATTGTAGATCGCTGACCTTTCTCAACTACATGGTATTGTGAGCACATGTACACTAAATAGATTTCTTTTTATCTCTTTGGAATTCTATTCCAAATCCACCATATGCACGAATTGAACTCCTTGTGAAATCTATATGGTGATTGGATTAGATAATCATGAAATATATTTCACAAATACATCGATAATATACTGAAAAACCAAGAAAACATTTGATTTTAGTTACTATTGTTTTTCTAGGACAATGTTTATTAACTTCTATTGTTGATCAAACCATATATTTCCCCTCTCTTAATATTATTTGACCAAAAAAGGAATCATTATAATGCCAAAATTCATAATTCATAAATTTTTCAAAAAGAATCTTCTTTCTCATGGTCTTTAGTACAATTTAATGTGATTTTCATATTCTTAATTGATCATCGAATATAGAATATTACATCTAAAAATAATACCAAAATCTAATCAATATAGTCTCTAAATACTCTAATAATTAGATCCATGATGATATTGGGGGAATTGTTAAGACCTAGATACAATACTATAAATTCATAGTGTCCATACAATGTAAGGAATGTTTTCTTTGGTATATCCTAATTCTTTAACCTTAATTGATGAATTCTTGAAGTAATATCAATCTTGGAAAAGTATTTAAATCGACAGAGTTGGTCAAATAAGTTATAAAAGTAGGAGAAATGATATTTTTTCTTCGTAGTGATGTTGTTAGGTTCTCGATTGTCAAGTTAGAGTCTCATTGATCCATATTTATTCTTAAGAAATAGAACAGGTGCAACCAAGGTGATGCACTAAGGTGTGTAAATACCTTATCAATATTCTCTTGTAGTTAATTCTTTAATTATTATTTCTCATGTGATAACATTTTATAAGTATCCTTTGAAATAGTCATAGCACACGATATGGGATCTATTGAAAAATAAACTTCATTATTCAGCGAAATACCAAGAAATTATTTCAGAAAGACATCAGCAAATTCCCATACAATAGGTTTATTCGTAAAGGTGAGTATCTAACTTTCCATTTGAGATAGTTAACCTTTATTTATAGGAACTAAGACCCATAATATGAATGGAATTTCTATTGGAAGGTCATATTCATCCATACATAAATAGGTGATCATAAATTGATCCTAAATATGAAATGTGACATTCCTTCATGGAAATAGATATGAGATCCATATAGATAATAACAATAAATGCTAAAAAACATATCAAATTTCACTAAAGGAAGGATCAAGAGATTTATAGGAATTAGTTTGACGAAAACATTATCTGTATAAGATTTATAAACTTTTTATGCGACGATTATTCCATTAGGGGTTTTCATAGCTATGTAAATGTCTAATTTTTTAAGTAAGACAATGATACCCATATAAAATTCTTAGCAATAGAAGAGTGAGAGAATCCAGAATCAAATAAATTATTTTTTACTTTAGAGTGGATGGTAATTGTTCTTTTCACCACATCATTATCACACTCCACATCACTGATAGTTATCTCTTATTACATACTGTGTATTATTACTTTATATTTCTGACATAAATCATCATTGATATCCCTTTTATTAGTGAATTGGCTCGAATAATAACCCATTTACTTGAACTTGTAACATTGATATTTATGAGGTGATTTCTACGAAACCATTTGTCCACACTCATTATCAGAAATCACTTTCCAATAAAATTTGAATTAAAATGGTTGATGAACTTATCTCCCACACATAACCCATTTTTTAAACCCTTTAAGACAACTCTCTCCATGTTTCGTTCAACACTTTGAGTGTAATGGAAAAATCATCTTTTGTTTTCAGTGTGGTATTTAGATTTTCTAATTAATTCCATTTTTAGATTCTTATCAAACCCATAGGACCAATTGGTTACTCCAATATCTATATCAACTTTGGGAGTAGATTGATAAATCTCCCCGTAGCTATTGATGTCACTTATGGATAATTCCATTTAGATACATGTTATTAATCCACCAAAAAATCGATAAATGTTACTCTCTAATTGGATAATAATTCTAGAAGTGTAACGTGCAAGTAATGTAAAATATCGCTTATAGGTACCTATAGATTCATAATACATCTTGTTAAGATCATGTAACTCCTCTACCTTTTTAAGAAGAATATAAGGAATGCAGTTTTTGAAAAATATGTTGTTGAACTCATCCCATTCAATGTATTCAATTTCATCAATTTTCCTTGAATTCTTGATAAGGATACACCATTGATCAAATTAAACTTCCAAATTATAGACTACAAAGAATAAATTATCATTTTCTAAACATTGGTGAACTAAAAATATCATTTCAATGGTACTAATCCATTGTTAGTTCATTAGTGGGTCTGAAGAACCACTAAAAGAAGGATGGTGCTGCCTTATGAAGGACTCAATGGAATTTTGTTCCCTCATTTTTTCCATTTGAAAGCTCTTAATGTTTAATAACATGAGAAATATGTGTTATTATAGTGAAAATATTCTTCATTACATCTCCTAAAACATTATGTTTCTTTGGAAGACAACAGTTATATTTCCTGTCACGTTCATCATTACATAGTTCCTTCTAGTTCCTTTTATTGACTAAAACCAAGAACCATAGTGTGAGAAACACTAATCTGAATGGGAAAACATCATAATCAAGAAAAAAATTCCAATTAAGGAAACATTATTTTTTATTCTAGTTTATTCATGATCATTTAAAAAATACAAGTATTATAATATATACATCGACATATCGTTATGTTTTTTAATAAGGTTTTCCCATCCTTGTTTACAATTGTTAAATATGACCTTTATCTGATACCAACTATAATGGTACATAAATTACATACATGGATTTGAATTTAATATTGAATAATACTAATTAGAAAAAAATAAAACCATGTTAGGAACATATAATTTTAGTGTATTTAGAAACCAGGAAACAAAAACATCTTATTTATAAGACATCTACATTGTCCCCCGCTTATTCCTACATAACTAAAAATATTTTCAGAATATATAAATTAATACCCTTCATTAAAAAATGTTGAAAATAAATATAATAAAGGGTAATTTCAGATGTTTAGTTAGGGTAAATAAGGGATATATCAATCATATAATAATCATAACATAGAAGAACATAACAATTGAAAATCATATCCTGCATACGAATGATCATGATATCATGTAATGGGATAAATCAAAAATGTTCATGAAGAATCAGTTAACATATTAAAACATTAATAATATAGTACATGTAATTTTGGCATAAAAATAAAAATATAAAATAATTTCATTTTAGTTAGGTCTCATTTCCATGATCATTATTACGGGAAAAATATATTACTGTCTGATGTTCACCCCTCGCTCTTGCCCTATATTAATGAATCTAGTCTACTTCCTTTTCCAGCACTATATATTCGATGAGATATTAATATTTACCCAATTCATTGGTGGGAGATATAGGTATCACCCATCTCATAATAAAATCATTATTACTTCTTCTAGAAAAATATAAATCATTCATCGTAGCATATCCCATGGAATAAAATGAGTTTCATAAAAAGTATACTATCATAACATAATCCATGTAGAAAATGGATTTCATAAATAGAATTACAATATAAAGGTAATAAAAATTTATAATAATAAGGATATTATATTTCAAGTATAAAACATTAAAATAAATCATTCCTAGATGGAATAAAATTTTGATCGAACACGTGAAATTATTTTTTGAGGAAAATAAAATTTCTTCAACAAAAAATTATTTCTTTTCACAAAAAGACACAAAATTATAATAGAAAACTATATATTTGAAAATAAATTTAAATAATGTAATTTAATATTCAATTAATTAGGGCATTATGAAAACATAACAATCCTTTCATTCCATATAAGTAGAAAAACAAACTTCTTGATGTTTTTTCAAATATAACAGGTAGTACCTCATATTAAAAATAGAAATATATTACTTTAATACCATTTTATAAAATTCCATAATGGTTATAATTTACATAAAATTTTTCAATTAATAGAAAGAATATTTTGGGATACGTATTTTTGAAACATGTACTTGGATGATAAATATACCCCAATAAATACTTACATATAAACAAGATATGATAAAAATGAAATTTCGAAATTATCCCTTACTATAGGTTCGATATCCTTTGTATGTTTCTAAAACCCATGTATAATGATTTACATATTTTCATTGATTTAACATATAATCATAGTTTTTTATATGATATCATATATGGTCGTATTATCATCCACTTGTTAACAACATTTCATTATCACTCGTTATTCGAGTATTTACTACTTTATTTTCTTAAGAAGGTTTTGTCGAATAGGTTCCAATCCACCAAATTAGGATTTAGTTATATCATTTATAAAATTATATTAATATAATATATGTCATATTAATTCATTATACACGTTTATATAGTATGCCTTTAATTTAAAACATGTAGAATGAACCACGTTGCATCATTGAGAGGGTATGTTGTATGTATGCAAGAGTGACGATATCATTCCCATAACTATGAAATGGTATGGAAGCGGATTGTATATTTTTTTTTCAAAATAAATTTTTTTAAATAATCATATATAGTTTTCCCCATCATTATTAGCAACCATGTAAGGTGGTGATGAATAACATACCACACCACGATGTGGAGACGACAGAACGTACCTACGCACACATGGTGAATTATTTTTTCATAAGATCGATAGAAGGTGAAATATTGTTGTTCCATAACCATAATAACTACTCAGTATATAATATATATCAAATTTATTACTTTACTATTTCTATAATTGATGAAGAGGAACTCGAAGAAGAAATAATTTTGAAAGAATTGGTAGACGAGATTAAATATTCTTCGACAAGCTCCCTATAGATCTCATCTTAACGAACTGGTGTTGGTATTTAGAGAAGACCAAAACCAATATAATGGGACTAGGGAATTTGATAATGGAAACCGGTAGGGTGTGGCTAAGTTGGAAGGCTAAATGTGATGTGAATAATTAATGGAGTATGTGCCCTTTTATAATTAACATGAGGGTTACTTTTTGAATATCCAAAAAATATTAATTTATAATTAAATCAAACCAAATCTAAAAAACTCCAAAATTTTATAATTTAAAAAAAACATGAGATAAGGTTTTATAATAATCAACCAATTAATTTAAAAAAATTCTTATCAATTTAAACCTTATCATTTTAATTAACACATAGTTATTCTATTTAATTTTTGAATAAGGTAACAAATATTTCAATATTAAAAGAGTCAAATATTTACTTATTCGATGTCAATTTGACCAAATATGAATAATTTAGAAAATTTTAGGGTATATCATAATTATTATATACTTTTTAAATTGTTTGATCATTTTTAAATAATTTAATAATACATTATTTTTATTAACAAACAATTGTGTCAATTATGACACTATTCTATTCATCGATTAATAAAAATATGGAAAGGATTATGATGGTCTTGAAAATAATGCCTTTGAGACATATTTAACTTTGAATGGTTAACATGGAGAATAAATCTCATCTCGTCATGGAGATAGTTGGCCATACGTACGCACGAGTGACGATATCATTCACTTAATGTTTAAAACCTTACTTAATTTGGTTCTATATTAATTATATAGAATAACTATAATTTTATATTAATTATTTAAATACATTATACTCATAATTACATAAATCCAAATTAAGTATTGTGTAATATCCAATTACACCATTATGTAGAGACAGTAAGTTGTACGTACACATGCATGGTGATATTATTATTCATAGGATGGATAAAAGGAGGTATAAGGGTGTCCCATATTTATAATAACAACTCATAATGTATAGTATACTGGATTTATTACTTTAGTATGGAAAAACCATAATAATAGGAATCAGAAGAATAATATTTTTTGAAAGAGGCAATAAAAAAATTACCGCTTTTTCAGGTATCTACTTTTGGGATGTCCAAAAATACTATTTAATATGGATTTATTCCTAAAGTTTGACCTCTAGGATTAAGTGAGTGAACTTGGGAGGATATTTGGGTAGGTTTTTGATGAGGAAGAGGGCAATGGAGGCCTAATTAAAATAGAAGGATAGGTTCCCTTTTATAACAGAGGGGATATGAATGTTTTCAAAGACTTGAAATATTAATTTATTATAAATTCATTCATGGTTTATAATGCTCCCAAACAAATTTATTTATAATATAAGATGATTATGGATCTAAATCCACTCAAACAATAAAATTTATACAGGTTTTGATTTTATTTTAAACCTTATCATTTTGATTTATCCGTATTTAATCCATTTAATTTTATATGTGGTAATAATATTATAAATATTTACTTATGTGTTTTAAATTTTCAATATTTGAATAATTTATGAAATTTTAACAATATAACTTTCACTTTCCAATTTTTAAATATTTTTGGGATTTTAAAATAATTTAGTAATATGTTATTACTATAAAATATCAATAGTGTCAATTTTGACACTATTCGCTTATGTGACTTCATATAAAATCTACAAATAAGATAAATTAAAAAAAATATAATACACTTATTTCATGTCATATTAACCTAGATAATTTGTGGAGAATATTAATTAGTTCATATGAAATTTTTTTTAATATTTTTAAAACCATTTATCTGATATTTATATCAATAAAATAATATCTATATTACTATTGTGTCATCATTAATTGTAATTCTTTAATATTCAATAATTCAAAATAAATTCAAATTATATAACTAATTTAAATATTTTTTTGGAGACTATTTATTTTATATGATTTATCTTGTTTTTCACTTTATTAAAATTATTATACTTATATGATATATATGACTGACATGATGTCACCTTATTTTGGTTTAATTATAATTACATCACTTTCATGGAAAAAATTCCATTAAATAAATCAATTACAACCCCTTCGTGACATTGTTCATCACTAATTCATCAAATAGTGTTTTGGAAGGTTTTAGGGTAATTTTATTTATCTTTATCATATTATTAGTTACCACAATTTAAACGATTAACCTTTAACTATGGTATATAAAAAACATTGTAGTTACTAATCAAAATATCCCAATAAATAAAACCAATATATTAAAATAATTAGGACACACTGATTCAAAATATGGAATCCATTTTTAATAATTCAAAATACTTAAGTTCCATTAATTAATTTGAAATTAACTCTCGTTTTTCAAACCAGAAAGCGGGTTTTTAAGAAGTAAAAACTACCAAAAGATTTGACATGTGTTTATGTCCAACTGAAATGTGAAATTATTTACAATGACCAAAATTTTATTAAATGATAAAAAATAAACAAATTAAACTTTATTTCCAATTAAAAATATAATATAACGATATAAATAAATTATATGAAAATGATGTTTTGAATTAAAATGCAGTATTTTTCACTATTCATTAAAGTATGAATTTTATTAAAAAAATACCCAAAAATAAACCTATGTAAATTTTAATTTCCCAATTCCAAATAAGTCATTTATTTTTTCAAATTGAATATATAAAAGTGTTAAATACTAGATTAAAAATTGGTGCACCATAAAAAGGTGGAAAATTAATATTTATTTAAAAATACTTCTTTTATCTGAAAAATTGAATTCGTTATTATATCATGTTCTAGAAAAAACATAAGATTAACTTTAATGTTATATATAATTCAAAATATGGTTAATAATATTCCTAATGGATAGTTTAAATCCCATTAAATAATAATATTTTAATCATATATTATTGTTTAGTGAAACTCAATATTGCATACAAAGAAAGCTATCGAGGAAGGTCTCTCTTAGATGTAATATAAGCTAATTAGGTGTTGGTTTTAGTAAAATATTCCTTTGTCATTGAGTATAACATAATCCAAACATAATTCAATTATACACAGAACAAAATCTATACTCAGTTTTGTGGGTTTTGTATGCCAACTCAGGTTTTCATGTAACATACGGCAAGTCGGTTTACTGTGAATGGAATGTTTTACTTAGTGCATTGAAAGATATAAATGAAAATTCTAATTTGTTCCAAACAAAAAGGTCCATAAAAACTCAGGGTGTAACTTTATAACACCCTTAAAATTAATTTCATCGTTGAAATTTGTTTGAGTTATAAAAGGTTTTGTACTTAAAAGTTTCTTTCATGGAAACCCACATCATAAAAAGGAATACTTAAATATCATTTTAAATAAGAGAGTTAGAAACATAATTGTTACCCAGTGTAACTCGTCATTGGGTTTCCACAAATGAGAAAATAGGTGGGAAGTGAAAACATAGACATCGGAGAAAAATCTATC
Organism: Viscum album; assembly: GCA_963277665.1. Lineage (NCBI taxonomy): Eukaryota > Viridiplantae > Streptophyta > Magnoliopsida > Santalales > Viscaceae > Viscum > Viscum album. The sequence goes on from OY728133.1 coordinate 100,686,596, forward strand.
CATCATGTTCTGATGGATTGTGATAGAGAACAATGTTTGGAGAAAGTTAACAACCAAAAAGACATAAATAAAAGTTGATTTATAGAACCACATGATTCATCAAATAAGAAGGTACTAAGATAACATTTTCGTTTTTAAAGATCCTTTCATTAAAGTTGAATAATTTTTCATGAGAATTCATACTTTCTTGATTTCATTACAATCTCATCGTTAGTCATTCCCTAAACAATTTCCATTTCATCTATTACTTAATGAAATGAAGTTAAATTTGACATTCTTTAAGTTTTAGCTTATCATGCGATGCATAAATAGAATAATAGGTCATTCCATCTGTCTCAAGAAAAATGTTATCATAGGTTATAAAATATTCTTGTGTATACTTATATTGAGATAATATATTGATCTAACCAGCTTCAACCAGAGTATAACTCATAGTTCCCATAAATGTATAACCTTTCAATCCTACAAAAAACTAAAATTTAAAAATTTAAAAACAGGTGAACGAAATCGAATTGAAATTTATCCCCCATATCTGATTAGTTAATTCTTGGTTGTCACATTCTAAACATGTGAATATCTTAATCATGAATTCTCTAGAAATATTGTAATAATATTAATTGTCGTATAACCTTAGTGAAAACTTTCATTTTTTTCAAAATTATCTATTTACACACACCAAAAATACCAAAAATTATATATACTCAAACCATGATATCACATTGTTCTTATATGAGCCCGAAGTCCATTAATATTATTAAGAAAATCATTATCTCTTTATCCCATCATTATTCACAAATCATGGGTTTTTTTGAATAACTTATCATGGTTACCGGTACTATTAAACATATACCTTCAAATACACAAGGAAAAATAATAGTTCAACGATCCTTAGTTATTTATTTATTCCATAGTACCATAAAATTAATTATACTGAATTATTCATGATAAAAATGAAATCATTCCACTACCTTTTAAAACAATTGACTGGGCTTCATCGTTTTATTCCATAACACATCTTTCATCTCATATATCATTTATGATCTCTTCATCATCAACAACATATATTATACCCATATGAAAATGTTGATTCTCTTCATGAGATTTTCCCTTAGGGAATATATTTTCATATTACCCATACATTCCTCATTTAAAACAGTTAACCGTCATTGATATCTTAGCAACACCATTATACTTATCCACTGTGTTAACAAGACCCTTTTCTTTTAAAATTACAGGCTTTGTGCTCTTCTTTCGCACACCCAAAGAATATTCCAGCTCCTTTGAAGAATTATCTTTGATTTTTCTTCCCACATTATTTACATGAGTAAAATTTAACATTCATTCCTCAATGATCACCAAGAAACTCTATCTTTCTCTTATTAGCTAGGTTGGAAAACTCACCAAAGTTCAGATTATTGATCATATTATGAGATTGCTTATTAGGAATAATAATTCTTTTTATCCTTCAAAATCCCATTTCATTTAGTTTCCTATGAATAATATCATTCCATTGTTTATCGTATGCTCCATTAATATGAATCTGATTATTTTCTTCCATCTTTTAAAACCCAAAAATAAAAATGTGATAGGAGAACATCATACTAGGAAAAATATATAATCAAGGGGGTGTACTTTCAATCTAAAAAATCCTAGGTTATTCATGATAATTACCTTAATTCTAGGACCATAACCTATTGTTAGATATAACCTTAGGTACATACCTAGATATACCTTAGAAATATCCCTTGGGATATCACTTATGTTTTCGCATACGATTTTCTAAATGTTGACTAAACCTTCTATCTGATAACAACTGTAACAACCCATGATTGACGTACATGACCATTACATTTATTTTGCAGAATAATTAATATATTAACAAAATATACACCAAAATACAGTATTTGTTTAGTTTCATTGGAGACTTGGAAGATAATATTAAAACATGGTGAAAGATCTTCAACATCTCCTATAAAGATCATCCCATTTTTTTTCCTTCCAAAAACCGTTATTTATATCCTGGGGAAAAAAATAAAAAGGGTGAGATCAAATATTTAGTAAGGGTAAACATTGAGATCATAAATCAAACCACAAACATAAGAACGTAAAAATAGGAACAGAAAGATTAAATATCAAAATCATGGGTCATGAAATAAATCATGATAATAAATATGGAATAGATCATAAAGGAACATTAACTATGTTAAAATAAAAATGAAATTAAACATGTAATTGTGTAAAAAAAATAAGCATGTAATGCGATTTCTATATTTTCCAAGTAATTGATTCCAAGACCATCATAGTGGACAAAGTCCATTACTGAACCAGGTTTACTTTTTTATTTCAGCCATGTATTACTGAACCTAATTTAATTGATGTTCCAACCCTGTATTACTGAACAATACTTACTTGTCCTTCCAGTAACTTATAGCTCATGAGATATAAATGTTTACCCATTGCATTGGAGGGAGATAGGTACCACCCACATCATAGTGAAATCATTCTAAATTGTTCCATGAAAACATAAATCAATTTTTATAACATAACCCGAGTGATAAAATGGGTTTCTTAAACATCATTTCATCATTACGTAATCCGTATTAAATATAATTCATTAATTAACACACTCAAATCATAATAATAGTAGGGATGGAAACATAACCCTATTTAAATAGCATCATTATAGATGGAAAATAATTTTGATAAAACACTTGACCATAATTCATGAAAATAATGTCCTTTCTTATTCAAAAACATTTTCTTTTCACAAAATGCCATGCAATTTTAAAAGAAAATAATTTAAATAAAAATACACTCTAAAATCTTATGAAAGAATATTTATACAAATAAGGCATTATAAAACCATAAAAATCCATTTATTCTATATAAGTGAAAAAATTGTCCATGTACTCTTCCCAAAAAAGTCAAAAAGTATGTCGTATGGTAAACAAAATAATGATTCCTTCCATGATAAAGCAATGCTTTGGGTAACAATCATTTTATTTATCATACGTGTTTTGACTTGATATTATTGATCTTATTACATAGATCATTATTTAATTACTTCCAAATTGTAAAAAATTATTTATATATCATATATATTTAGTATATAAATATATTTAATAGACAAGTAAATGAAATGGAATACACTGTTCATTGAGATGGTAGGTCGTACTAATACACCCAATTTGTGTATACATTTTCATATACTCTATTGAAAAATAAGAACATGTTTTCAGCAATTACCTACTACTTAGAGAACAAATACTTTGATTTTACTGATCTTGTTCATTTCCAGGATGTTTATGGATAAATACACAAAATAGAGAAGAATAGAGCCAAAATTTACAACTATACGGCTTGTACTTATATACACGCCGTGTACAATCTATTTCAGACACGGGTTTACCAGGAAAAATATAGGCCCACATAACCAGATGGCGGTACATGTTGTTTTCACATTTCTACACGCCGTGTATTAATTTCTAGAAGCAATTGGTGGTCGAGAAGAGTCCACACTACCATGTGGTCTATCGAAGTGGACATGTCATGTTCCACTAATACACATCGTGTAGACACTTCTAGAATCGGTTGGTGGCCGTAATATGAGAGTACATGGCATGTATGGTGGTGCTACACACCCTGTAAATTCACCTACCAGGCGGCGTCGTGTTCCAAGTCAAAGACGGCATGTTAGGCTGCCTACCAGTGGAGAAAATAAAGCCAAAAACATATTGATGGAAGTACACGTCGTGTACTTTTGATACACGCTGTGTACTTAATTTTTCAATAAAAAGAGACCTTGGCCTCCGGACCAAGGGGTGAATGTTGGAGGAGTGTGTGGGATTATTGTGTGGAAGCTCCGAAGGAAAGACACTCTATCATCGTACTACAGTCATTCCGTCTACCGAAGAACCATCCCTTTTTCAATGTTCCAAGCATGATTTCATCAGGTATCAAAAGATTAGTGTTTATCATTTTTGAATATGTGTAACTAAACACCCAGTGTGTTGGGGTTGTGAAAGCTGATGAGTATTAATTTGAATTAAGGTTCTCTGAATGTATTTGTTTTAATAATCTCTTCTTATTCTTCTTAAATGACTTTATATCATCACTGGAAATTCTGTACCGAACCAAGGGCAGAATTTCCAGGGATTCAAAAGATGAATAACGACGAACAACTCCATGACCATTGGAAGTATCTGTTAGCTCATAATCGACTAAGCCAAATAAAGATCTGTTAAACACTAACTACCATACCAAGGAGTTAGTTTCTTAAGCTCTAAATATAACGTTTACTGGACTAAGGAGACTCTATTATAAATTAAACCCAGAGAGTTGGGTTATTACGAACAACAAAACCTCATAAGTAATTTGATTTAATAATCAACTTATCACAAATCCATAACCCCAACGCATTTCTATCTTTATTCAAATAAAAATCATATTTTCTTGTATTCACTTCCATTTTAGTAATTAATTTTTTAAAATAATCTTAAAAGTAATTGTTCTTTTTGTACTCAAATAACCAACCAAAATCAACTATAAATTCAGCAAACTTCACTAAAAAGAAAAATGCAAACTAAATTAAGAAAGCTAAAATAACCTCATTGTTCCGTGTGGATCGACCCCTTACTGGTTCTATAATTTTTAGGGTAAATATAATTTGGTACATCGAAAACATACCTTCAGTGAAATGACTCGCCAAATTTTGGCAATGTTTCTGGGGAAAGTTAAGGTTAATTTTATACTTGTTTTAATTAAAAATTTTATTATAGATTGGTGAAAATAAAAATCATAAATTCACAACAATCTCTTTTCTATTTTCATTTCAGTTTATTTTCATTTTTCCTCATTTACACTTGGTGTTTTGTTTTGTTTTGTGTAGGTCCTTAGGTGTATGAGCGGATACCTAACACGTTCCAAGAACGCTGAGTCTTCAGGGTTTTTTTCAACTGACCCGGAGATCGAACAGACATTTTTGAGGTGCCAATGAGCTCTAATGGATGAACACCACCCAACCATTCCACTAGCGCGGAACGAGGAACGTAATACAGCTGTTGTCCAAGGATCTGAACATCAGTTAGGTCTAGATGACAACAGGAACCAGCAAGCTCCACAGGCTTCAGAATTCCATATGCAACAACTCCAACAATTCCAACCAGAGTGGATGTTGTATTTCAATAAAGTTCAAGGGTCATTCTAAGTCCCTCAGGACCAAAAATTCATGTCAGTTCCCCTTCCTCAACAGCCACCTCAACGATATACTCTCATGGTGTACGACCTTCCATCAATCCACGGAACAAACACGGGCATCCTCCGACCTCCATTGCAGACACAAAACTTCAAGATCAAGCCTGCTATCATGCAGTTGATCCATAACATCGTTCAATTTTGTGGCCTGCCCAGCGAGAATCCCAAGGCCCATATCTCGAATTTTATAGAGGTCTGCGACACATTCTTCTACCACGGAGTGTCTACGGATGAAATCTATCTTTTCCTTTTACCCTTCCCTCTATGGGATAAAGAAAAGGATTGGATCAAAGGATTTCCTCAACGATCCAACCTCACCTGGGAGGAGCCATCCAAGGTGTTTCTATCCAAATACTTAACACCCTCAAAGATGGTAACACTACGAAACAAGATCCACAATTTTCAGCATCATGACGCGTAATCATTGTACGAATCTTGTGAGAACTTCAAGGAGATGTTTTTCAAGTTCCCACACCACGAACTTCCGCTTTGTATGCAAGTACAAAAATTTTATGGAGGGTTGAAAACTAATTCCATGTCTGTGGTGGATGCTGCTGCTGGAGGTACAGTAATGTGGTAGTCCCCCGAAGAGCTCTTTGAACTACTGGAAGATATGTCTGCCAACAGCTTCCGGTGGCATTCTGAATGGGGAACACAGAAACGAGGTATGAATAATATAGAATCCACTACCATGTTATCTTCCCAGTTGGATGTTGTGTCCAAGAAAATCGACACGCTCAATCTGAAGGGCATGTCACAAGTACATGTGGAAAACCATCCGACGTGTAGTGAATGTGGTGATAACCACATAATGGGAGAATTCATAGGTTCTGCAGGAGGCCCATCGACAACTGAGGTATGTTATGTTGCACAAAACTGAGGGCCCAACCAGTACCAGCAGTACCAGAACACGTCATGTCGTGATCAGAAAAACACAGGCTAGGTCCAACAATAGAAAAATCCACCGCCCCAGCGAGTGCGCGACTAAAACCAGCCTCCTTATCAAAATCAATACCAAAGGCAAAAAACAGACCCAACGGGGACCTTAACATCATCAAGGGTATCGGAACCCTTGCCCACGGCAGTCACGATAGCCACCACCTCCACCAGCTCAACAACCTCCTCAGCAAGAGAACACCTCAAGGTTAGAGGATCTTATGACCAAATTCATATCTACTGTTGAGACCAGGTTCCAAAATCAGGAGGTGTCAATTTGAGGCTTGGAAAACCAAAATTTTTAGTTGGTGAACCAACTCTCAAGTAGGAAACCTGGTAATTTATCAGGAAATATAGAAAAAACCTGAGAGAGGAGGCCCATTATATCATGCTCTAAAGTGGAAAAGAGATCCAACAGAACCAACCATCATAGCCAGTTGTATCCACACCCCCTAGACATGAAGAAGGTACCAATACCAGCCCCTCCTCATCCAAAAGCCCAAAAAAATGAGGCTTCGCAAACTAAATGGAAGGATGTTGTCAAACCATTTGTACCTCTGTTACCCTTCCAAGAGATGTTGAAATAGAGAAATATGGAACACTAGTTTGGAAAATTCATAGACGTGTTCATGAAACTACACATAAATATCCCATTTGCAGAGGCACTGATGTAGATGCCTACTTATTCCAAATTCATGAAGGACATACTCTCCAATAGAAGAAAAATGGAGGATATGGGCACCATTTCCCTAACCAAGGAGTGTTCTACAGTCGTCCAACACTCAATTCCTCCCAAACACCAAGATCCAGGTAGTTTCACTATTCTATATACCATTGGACCATGCAAGTATGGGAAGGTTATCTATGACTTTTGGGGTAGCGTGAACCTCATTCCCCTTGAAGTATTCAAGAAGCTCAGGCTCCATGATTTGAAGCCTACCTGAATAGCCCTTCAACATGCTGACTAATCCATCAAACATCTGAAGGGACTACTGGAGGATGTGCTCGTCAAGGGGGGTCGGCTGATCATTCTATCTGATTTCATCATCCTCGACACGGAAGATGACCAAGATGCACCTAACATACTAGGAAGACCGTTCCTGGCCACTGGAAATGTACTGATTGACGTACACCAAGGAGAGATGATTTTCCTGGTAGGAGACTAGAGAGTCTCCTACAATGTCCTCAAGGATGTTAAAAATGCATCATTATCTAAGCATGAGGAATATTAAGCTATAACCACCATGGATGATCATTTTAGTGGAAAAGGGAATGATCGGGTATGTTCTTTTTCAGATACCTTTATTTTTCCAGACATTCCAGATGAAGCGCCAGAGTATTTGCAATTCTTAGAAGGCCAGGGTGGCCACTATTTACAATGTATAGTTATTCCTGATAGTCTGGAATGGGAAAAGGTGCAACCGCTTATACCTTCGATTTTGAAGGCACCTGAACTTGAACTGAAACCTCTTCCATCTTCATTTTATGTATGGGTATTTGGGACCCAATAAAACTTTTCATGTCATACTTACCGCAGAACTATCACAGGAGTAGAGAGAACCACTTCTACAGGTTTTGAAACAACGGACGCATGCTATTGGGTGGACAGTCACTGATTTAAAGGGAATCATCCCTACCATTTGCAGCCACAATATTTTACTTGAAGAACGTGCCAAGAAATCGCAGCAACCACAGCGGTGCCTGAATTCCCCCATTAAGGAAGTTGTAAAAAAAGAGGCTATTAAATTGTTGGATGTCAGCATCATCTGTCCCATATCAGATAGTCCATGGGTGAGTCCCCTCCAAGTGGTACCCAAAAAGGGGGTATCACTGTAATTTCAAATGAAAAGAATGAGCTCATCCCTACACGCACTGTCACGGGCTGGAGAGTCTATGTGGATTACCTAAATCTAAATGATGCTATAAGGAAGGATCATTCCCCCCTGCCATTCCTAGATCAAATGCTAGAGAGACTAGTAGGGAACAACTTCTATTTCTTCCTCGATGGTTATTCAGGCTATAACCATATTTCCATTGCTCCATAGGATCAAGAGAAGAGCACATTCACTTTCCCCTATGGTACATTTTCTTACCAGAGGATGTCGGTTTCCATGTGCAATTCCCCCTCCACCTTCCAGCGCTACATACTGGCTATTTCCCATGACATGGAAGAACAAATCCTCGATGTATTTATTGAAGATTTTTCCATTTACGGGAAATCATTCGCCACATGTTTACGGCACCTGGAGCTAGTTTTGGAACATTGTGAGAACACTAACCTAGTTTTGAACTGGGAAAATTGTCATTTCATGGTGCAAAGTGGCATCATCCTTGGCCACAGAATCTCAAAAAATGGTATAGTCATGGATACGAAAAAGATAAAAGTTATTTCATGACTACTTATTCCGACTTCTGTCAAATCCATCTACATCTTCCTGGGGCATGCCAGTTTCTACAGGCGGTTTGTCCGCAAATTTTCCAAAATAGCTCAAACCTCACCAATCTTTTATGCAAGGATGCCATATTTGAGTTCGATGAGACATGCGCCATAGATTTTGAGAATTTGAACTAGCGTCTGGTGGATTCTCTGGTGATGATTTATGTCAACTGGGAGGAACAATTTGATGTGATGTGCGATGACAGTGACTATGCAGTGGGAGTATTCTTGGGACATTAGCTTGATAGGATTTTCTGACCAATATATTATGCGAGTAGGATGCTCAATAAGGATCAGATCAACGACACCACCAAGGATAAGGAGATGCTTGCAGTGGTTTTTTCATTTGACAGGTTCCATTCTTACTTAGTGTTGTCTAAAGTTACTATTTATACTGCCCATGCACCACTAAAGTACCTACTGAACAAGAAAGATGTGAATCCTCGATTAATCTAGGTGTTTTGTTGATTGAAAGAGGTGTTCATCACGTAAATCTTCCATGATTTCTCGATCTTCCTCCTTTAAATGAGGTAGATCGAGCCAGGAGAGACGGTCATAAACAACTTTATCACTCCCTTTCTTATCTTGGGCCCATGATGTCCCCCAACTTTATCACTCCCTTTCTTATCTGGGAAGATCCTCTGCTATTATGATCCTGTAGCAATGGGGTTATCCATCGTTGTATTGTTGAGCATGAAGTTCATGGCATCCTGGAGTTCTGTCATGCCTCACCAGTTGGGGGACATCATGGGCCCAACCGTACGATAGCAAAGATCCCGCAGTTTGGGTTTCTCTAGCCCACCATGCATAAAGATTTATGGGCCTTTGTTTCATGTTGCGATTGGTTCCAAAGGACTAGTAATGTGGGATTTAGAGATTAGATGCCCCTGCACCTAATCCTAGAGGTTGATATTTTCGACGTCTGGGGCATAGATTTTATGGGACCATTTCCCCGTATTTTGGGAACACTTACATCTTGGTCTATGTCGACTACATCTCCATGTGGGGGGAAGCCACCGCTACAGCACACGACACAGCCAAGGTAGTCATCAGTTTTTTAAAGAAGAATATTTTTTGCAGGTTTGGAGATCCACGAGTACTAAATAGCGATAGAGGGACCCACTTCGACAGCTCACTGATGAGAGGAATACTATTGATATATGGAGTAAAACATCAGATGGGGACACCATATCATCCCTAGTCCAGTGGAAAAGTGGAGCTCTCCAACCATGAGCTCAGGCAGATCCTGGAGAAATCAGTAAACAATTTGAGGAAAGACTGGTCCAAGAAGTTAGATGATGCTTTGTGGGCATATCATACTACTTTAAAAACACTACTGGGAATGTCCCCATTCCACCTCATCTATGGAAAGCCATGTCAACTTCGAGTGGAATTGGAAAACAAATCCTACTGGGCCATCAAGGCCATGCATTTTGATCTGAAGGAAGCAGAAGAGAAGCGAAAGTTCCAACTGTCGGAACATGATGAAATCAGATTAGTGGCATACAAAAACGCCAAGCTTTATAAGGAGAAGATGAGATCTATTCATGACCAGATGACTTCACGAAAATCTTTCCAAAACAGTGATCAGTTACTTCTCTTTAACTCTCGTCTCATCTTATTTCCATGAATGTTAAAGTCACGATGGTTGGGGCCATTCAAAGTCATACGCATATTCCATCATAGAGCGGTGGTAATTTCTGGAGAGGATGGCCAACCATTCAAAGTTAATGGGAAATGGTTTAAGGCTTACCATTACATAGACAAAATAGTGGGAACATTTTCCACCATACATCTCAGGTAAGAAAAGGTAAGTAGGTCGAGCCAACGACCTAAAACAAAGGCGCTTCCTAGGAGACAACCCAAGGGATACACGCCATGTACCACCTATACACACGGCGTGTACTCTTTACTTTTCATTTATCTAGATTTTATAAATCTATAGAGAAAATAATAAATAACCAAGGATGATTCCAGCACTGCTAGTAAAGTCACTGGAGTTTATCCCGAGCCGTCCCTGGTTCAAATCCTCCTGACCTACCTTCGGCACAGGGTTCCTCCTTTTTATATTTTTTTACACGGCGTGTGTAGTAAAATTCATATATATATATATATATATATATATATTCTTATAAGAAAACCCATTTCTGTTATTTACCCTTTTAATAAAAAAACACGGTGTGTCTTTCGATATACATCGTGTGTGCTATATTTTTTCTTACGAAATTTAATACTTTTCCATATAAATTAATTCATGCGGATGAAGTTGGTAGATTGGAAAAGTCTCAGCCCTAGATCCAAAAGACCCGAGTTCGATCTTGGCTAATCTCCCTACTTCATCTCCTTCTTGTATAATTAAAAACTACACACCATGCATTTTCTTTCTTCCCGTGTGTATAGGATGTATAGATTAAATGTATATAAATAATAAATATGTGCAGCAGTACATCCTTCGCTCTAGTGGTTGAGGTCTTCTGTTCGGAACGGTTGATCGTCGGTTCGAACCGCATCCCAAGCACCGGGCCAAAGGTTGTACTTCTCTTTTTACAATTTTATAACACAGGGCATGTATTTCCTGATACCTTACGTGTATAGTTTTATTTTTAAAATTATATATATACATATATATATCTATTTACTTTTATTATTTTAATTAATTAATTTTAATTTTTATAAAGTTTTTATAAAAATTATATATATATATATGTGTGTGTGTGCGTGTGTTTAATATAAAAAAATTTAGATACACGACGTGTATCCTAGATATAAACATCGTGTACCTAGGATATATAACCCACGGGCACCCGGCTTCATGTCGTGTCATGTGGTGCCTCCTATTCTTCCCATTTCTTCTCTTGAACAAAACTCGAATGCCCCACACCACAAATCTGTCGATTCTGGGTGTTTCAGGTTTTGATTCTTCTTGCATTGCAATCCTTATTCAAGGTACGCCCTTATACACCCTCTATTTCTAGTCATTAGATGCGTTTAGGGTGATTTCGGTATCCGCCGACCGATTGGATTATGCGATACACGACCACGAAATGAAGAACACATGTCGTGTACTTTTGTACACGGTCACACGCAAAATGCTTTGCAATTTGAATATACACGATGTGTATGTTTGGTACACACCGCATACATTCCCCCATCATGACCGAGTACCCTTTGCACATGGCCTCACACACCATTTTCCTCTACACAGCGTGTGTGTTCGTTACACGCCATGTAGGTCATTTCTTTTGGCCCCTCAGTGTGTGGCACTTGACATGGCCTCACATACCATGTTCTTCTACACAGCATGTGTGTTTGGTACACGCCGTGTTTACCATTTCTTTTGACTAGCTCATGTCTAGCCTCCCACATGGCCATGTTCCTCAGGTAAAGAACACGTCATGTCCTAAGCGTACATGGCATGTCCTTTATTACTAGAACTGTAAACACACGTGGTCATGTCCTTACCCATACACAACCATATCTCCTTTACATGAACACGGTGTGTATACTATGTACACACTGTGTACCCTTACATGGTCTATCTTATTCTCACATGGCGTGTTTATCCAGAGATCACGGGATGCTACTCAGCTTCTACTACATGTTGTGTACTCTGTATGTACTTGCTGTGTACTTTTATTTTTCTGATTTATCACATTTTCTTTGTTTTCATTTATTTTTTTCTTTTGTTTGGTTCTTCTTTCTATTTCAGGTTATGGTAGATCGAGATCTTTCCCACGGGATGCGGCCATCCTCTGCCATTGATGGCGGGAGGCCCATTTTTCGTCGAATACGACTTCGGCCTCCGACACAGCCTGACCCCGGCACTCCAGTCTATGAGATCCCACCGTTGGGCATCCATCCACCACCCACTGCCCTAGTGTAGGATAGGCCTAGCACAACCAGTCCTTCACCACCCCATCCGGATCCTCCGAGCACCATCGATACTTCACCACTAGCTGATGCACTTCCTAAGCCCTCTCCACTAGTTGCTGACCCGACATCGACCGCCCCATCTAGTGGGCCTCCATCTAATTTAGCAGATCCACCCCCAGATCCAGCTTCTTCTTCTATACCTGCACTGGGACTGGGACCTACGGGGGTTCCCTACCCATGCATGGTATTTCTGGTCACCAAATTGGCACATTATTGGGTCTGTAACTTCTCTCATCGGACGATTCTTGTAACGCCCCGACCCCAGCTACCCAGAGTCGGTGCATTATTACATAACATTGGCATGATCACAAGAAAGATCAAATCCAGAAAGACCGATTGGTTTAGTAGCCTTGGAAACACTAGATATAATCATAAAGTTTTACATTACATTTCAAAGTGAAAAACTACTACAACAACAAAGTCTTCATATCCACACTATTAACCCCTCATAATATCCCTGCAAGTCATTCATAATTTACTTCTTCACTACCTGGGAAAAATAAAACATAGAAAAGGGGTGAGCTCAAATGCTCAGTAAGGATAACAATATAGCGGAACATTCAAAATAAGCATAAACATTTAAGGCAATGAATTACTAAAACAAAAGCCTTTTAAAATTGAACTTCAACATAGTATGGAAAAAGTAAAATGAAATAATGACATTTACTTATTCACATGGATATTCTACTAATCGAATAATCACATGCAAAAATCAATAACCATTTTCATAATGTTGGAATGCATAATGCCAGACTGTCATAACCACATAGTCAAGACCTCGTGCCAAGACTACAAATAAGATTTTGTCAAGGCCTTGTGCCAAGACACTAGTTTGTCTCGTGAGACCTACCGATGCATCGAGGAGCTATAGCGGGCTCCACCCGTCACTTATTAAGTCCAATGCATTCCCATATGAAAAGGTTTAAACATAACATAAACATTCGTATTAGAACTAGCATACGAAATGTCAATAATTTCACCATAAACTATGAATGGTATAAAAATAGCACATTCACAGTCAAACATATCACAAAACCTTCAATACAATATAGAAGTTTTGTATCATAATAAATCAACTTCAAATAATCTTAAAATCCATCAAAGGATGTTGACATAGATGAAATCAAAATTCTTTTTAAAGAAGTATCTCCTTTTATTTTGAAATCATTTAAGATCCATATAAAATAAAACATTTTCTTTGGAAATATTATTATAAGCTTGTATGGGAAGCTTCGACGATTTTATAACGGCGGAAAATAACCACACCCTCCGTATAAGTTAAAAAAAACATTCTTACCTCAATTCTGTCGAAAAGGTTAAAAAGGACCTTATTTTGAAAACGACGGAAAGATTCCTTTATAAACCTCTTATAAAAAGTCAAACAAGGGTATAAATGACTTTAACCCATATTCTTGTAAATAGTAAAAATGTTTTGAAACACATTTCGAAGAAACATGGATGTGGATGACAAAGAGATCCCAGTAGATTATTACATATAATACAATCTCAGATAATGAAGAGATTGTGAAATAACCCTTACCTTGTACTTTTCCTTTGTTGGGGTCGGTTAACCTCCTGTATAATGGTGAAATAATTGTTATTAAATTATACAAGAATCCTATACATTAATATTATATCATATATGATCTTTTAACATTGCTTTATTAATAATATCTTAGTATTATCGTCGTTTCAGGTGATAATCGATTCGTTCTTCTTAAATGTTTGGTTACGTAATACATGTTTGTAATGGATAGATTAAATCTTATTCATAATCAGAATGATATTAACATTATTTTTAACCCTAAAATGAGAATAAGACTTGAATGGATACGATGGAGGATGGATCTCACCGCGTTCGTGGAGACGGTAGTCCGTACGTACGCACGAACGCTACTTCCATTTAATTTTTATTTTAAAAGAATTGAATCCAAATGATACATAGGTATATTACTATTCCAGTATAATATAATATTTTATATATGTTACTTAAGTTCATTAACATCATCCTTTATACGTTCCATGTGTGGTATGAACGAGTCATATCATTTTAAGGGGGCGGTAGTCCGCACTTCCTCAAATGAAATTATCGTATGTATATAGAACATGAAACGAATAATGGTATGAAATAAAATGGAATTACAGAAGCTTATATATAAAATATATATCATTAATATCATATTTAATTACATTTCCATCATAATGGCCACCTTGAGAGGCGGTAAGATGTATTTGAACAATCATCGTTTCGTGAGGCGTTAGTTTTCCATCCACAGAAACATTATGTTCATCATCCATTAGATGGAGTTGTGTGTATGTGTAGTTTTAATCCTTATTATAACAACATCCTAGTATATTGAGGATACTGGTGTTGTTACAAAAGAAAGGAAATAAAAAGAGTTTGGGGGTTGGAGAAGCAAAATAAAGGAAAATAATTTAAGAGAAATCGTTACCTTTAATTTAGGTAACTCACTTTGGTTGGAACCAAAGGACTTCTTGAAATGATTTCTGCCTAAGGGGAAGCTTCAAGGAGGAGTAGAGGGATGTGGGGAGCTTAGTTGGGCAGAGTTTGGACGAGCCAAGTGGCTTGAGAGGTGTGAGGAATGAGTAGAAGTGGTCTCCTTTTATAAGGGAGAGGAGGGGCTCTTTAGGAAAGAGTGAAAGTATTACTTTATAATATAATTATATTCGGTTTATAATGGTCCAAAAATCATTGAGGTCGAAGATAAGATGACTCATATTCTAAATAACATCAACCAATAAGAATTGGACAGGTTTTAGATAATATTTTAATCATTATAATATTATTTATTTCAATGATTTGTTAATGAGGTAAACATTGCATCATTATTGTGTCATTAATAATTTAACTTATTTGATGTCTAAAAATTATAAATAAAATATGATCATGTAGGAAATCTATTTATCTTTCTAATGAATATTTATAATCGAAAATCCAACATGTATAACCCTATGTAAAAATTATTCTTCTAAAAGATGTAAGCTTATGCCATTTTTATTTTTATTTTAACTTTATTAATATAATGTGTCCCTACCACATACAAGTGGCTCGAAGGGGTCCCCAAATTGACCCAAGGATGCCCATGGTCGGGTATGTGTCCACCAATAAGGTTAGGACACGTTTTAGGGTAATTTTGTATTATTATAATATTATTTTTTAACCCTTATTTACCGGATTTACCCTTTAACCATGGTAAATAAAATATTTACCACAGTAACTATTCAAAATGTCTAAAAATAAAATTTACCTATTTACACAATTTGAACATCCTGATTCCAAATATGGAATCCATTTTCCTAAATTCAAAACACAGAAGTGGCAGAAATTAATTTAAAATTAATTCCCGCTGTCAAAACAAAAAGCGTGTTTTTAAGAGGTAATAACTATCAAAAGATTGACACTTGTTTATGTTCGGTTTAATTGTAAAATTATGTCCAATGACAAAAATTAAATTAAATGGTAAAAATATATTCTAAATATACTTTAAAAACACTCAAATTAATAATTTATCAATATTAATTATTTTGATTAAAAAAAGTTGTTTTTAATTAAAATTTAGTAATTTTCACTATTCATCAAAATATAAAAGTTATCCGAAAAGTACCAAAATTTAACCCTAGGCTAATTTCGATATTCCGAATCCAAAAATGAAGTCCATTTTGAAATATAAAATATATATGATTTCAAAAAGTAGGTATTACTATTCACAACGGCTAGTTTAATTAGTTGTGGTGTGTGTTAGAACTCGAGGTTGCGTACAACACACGCTATCGATTATTCGAAGGGAAACGTACCGTGGAAGTTTGGGGTGTTACATTCTCCCCTCCTTCAAATAATTGCGTCCTCGCAATTTCTAGGGTATTACTGCATAAAAAGACTCGGGTGGTTCTTCATCATAAGTTCCTCGGGTTCCCACGTTGCCTCTTCCATCTTATGATTTCTCCACAAAACTTTTACCAGACGCGTCGTCCGGTTTCTCAGTACTTGTTCTCTTGTATCAAGAATCTTGACGGGCTCTTCACAATAAGACAGATCGGGTTCCAGTTCTAATTCCTCATAGGTGAGTACATGCGTTGGGTCAGGCATGTATTTTCTCAACAGAGATACGTGGAACACATCGTGAACTTTGGAGAGACTTGGCGGCATTGCCAATCGGTAAGCTACAGCCCCAATTCGTTCTAGAATTTCGAAAGGTCCGATGTACCTAGGACTCAATTTACCTTTCTTTCCAAAACATATGACTCCCTTCCATGGAGATACCTTTAGGAAAACATGATTACCGACTTGAAATTCCAAATCCTTCCTTCGATTATCGGCATAGCTCTTCTGCCTACTTTGAGCTGCTTTGATGTGATTTTGGATTACTTTCACCTTTTCCACCGTTTCCTCCACCATCTCTGGGCCTACAAGTTTTCTTTCACCAACGTCATCCCAACAGGTTGGTGTACGACATCTCTTTCCGTATAACGCTTCATATGGTGCCATATGTATACTCGAATGGAAGCTATTGTTATAGGAAAATTCTACCAGTGGTAAATATTGATCCCACATACCCTGAAAGTCAAGTGAGCAAGATCTCAACATGTCTTCTAAGGTTTGAATAGTCCGTTCTGATTGTCCGTCTGTCTGAGGGTGGTAAGCAGTGCTCAAATGAAGTTCAGTATCCAGGGATTTCTGAAGACTTTTCCAAAATCTTGAAGTAAAACGGGGATCACGATCAGAAACAATCGATAGGGGTACTCCATGAAGTCTCACAACTTCATTAATGTATAGTATTGCTAGACGTTCCAGGGGTAGATCTTCTCTTATAGCAAGAAAATGTGCTGACTTGGTAAGACGATCAACAATAACCCATATTGCATCGTTCCTTCTAGGAGTCTTTGGTAGCCCCATGACAAAGTCCATCGTAATATTGTCCCATTTCCACTCCGGTATGGGAAGAGGTTGCATGACTCCTCCAGGCTGTTGCCTTCCAGCTTTCACTTGTTGACAAACCATACATCTTGACACAAAATCAACAATCTCCCTCTTCATGTCGTCCCACCAAAAATGTTCCTTCAAATCTCTATACATTTTGGTGCTCCCAGGGTGTATAGAGAAATTGGAACTATGAGCATCATCCAGCAATTCCCTTTTTAGATCAGGTAAATCGGGAACACAAAGTCTCTTCCTGAATTTCAAAATTCCATCTTCATACACAAAGTCTCTCAATATCCCATCATTCACAGCTTTAATCTTCTTCTGAAATTCTTCATCATTGTTCTGAGAACTCTTAATCCTTTCTAGTAAAGATGGTTTGGCAACCATTTGAAAAAGCATTGATGTTTCACCTTCCCTGGTTATTCCCATGTCCATCTTCACTAGATCCATGAAAATTGGATCCCTTTCAATTCTCATATTGTTCAAAACTCCATGGTCTTTTCTACTCAAAGCATCTGCCACCTTGTTTGCCTTCCCCGGGTGGTAGTGTATCGTAAAATCATAGTCCTTGAGTAATTCAAGCCATCTCCTTTGCCTCATGTTGAGTTCTTTTTGTGATAAAATATACTTCAAACTCTTGTGATCAGTATAAATCTCACATTTTTCACCATAGAGGTAGTGCCTCCATATCTTCAAAGAAAAGATCACAGCCGCTAACTCAAGATCATGAGTAGGATAGTTTTGTTCATTAATTTTCAACTGTCGTGATGCATAGGCAATAACTCTATCATTCTGCATAAGGACACAGCCAAGTCCTTTCTTCGATGCATCACTATAAATAACGAACCCATCATTCCCCGATGGTAGAGTCAATATTGGAGCATTGACTAATCTTCTCTTCAGTTCTTCGAAACATTCTTCACACTCTTTTTTCCAAACAAATTTAACCCCTTTACGTGTGAGCTTCGTTAATGGGTTAGCCAATCGGGCAAAATTCTGGACGAAACGTCGATAATAACCTGCCAAACCAATAAAACTGCGTACCTCAGTTATACTCGTAGGTGCTGGCCATTCTTGGATTGCCTTGGTCTTAGAAGGATCAACAGAGATTCCATCTTTTGAGACAATATGGCCAAGAAAAGAAATCTCCTGAATCCAGAATTCACACTTGCTAAACTTCCCATATAATTCATGCCTCCTCAGAGTCTTCAAGATAATGCGCAAGTGATTTTCATGATCATCGTAGGTTTTCGAGTATACCAAGATATCATCAATAAATACCACCACAAATTCATCGAGATACTCCTTGAAAACTCTATTCATCAGATCCATGAATACAGAGGGTGCATTAGTCAATCCGAACGGCATTACAGTAAACTCGTAATGCCCGTACCTGGTTCAAAATGCTGTCTTCGGAATGTCTTCCTTCTTTACACACAACTGATGGTATCCAGATCGAAGGTCAATCTTTGAAAAGTATTGAGCTTCATGCAGTTGGTCAAATAAATCATCAATACGAGGTAGGGGATACTTGTTCTTTATCGTTATAGCATTGATCTCCCTGTAGTCAATACATAACCTCATAGATCCATCTTTCTTTTTAACAAAAAGAACAGGGGCTCCCCATGGAGAAACAATGGGGCGAATAAATCCCTTATTACTCAATTCCTCTAGTTGTTTCTTTAATTCGACTAACTCTACAGTGGCCATTCTATAAGGGGTCTTCGATATAGGCCTTGATCCAGGAATCAAATCAATGGAAAACTCAACTTCTCGTTCTGGAGGATGTCCAGGTAAATCTTCCGGAAATACATCTACAAATTCTTTCACAACAGGTACATCCTCTATTTGAACATTCCTTTCCTCATCGACAGTTATTTCATTCTCTTCCTCCCCAATAATTGAATTAAGTTGAGCTACTGGGGGTGGATCTAAATAAGAATTAGGTGGTGACGATTCTGCTCTAAAAATAAGGTGCTCCTTATCATTATCATCAAGAATCGTAACCTCTTTCTTCTTACAATAAATCTTCGCATCATAGTCCGAAAGCCAGTCCATACCGAGGATTATATCAAACTCAATCATAGGTATGATGATGAAATCAGCAGATAAAGAAAATTTATGTGCTCTAATGGGGACTGATTCACAAAACTTTGTTGCAACGATACTTCCCTTAGGAGTTTTAACTGACAACTCCCTTATTAAATCAAATTGGAAATATCTAATTTTCTTATCAAACTGGGAAGATATGAAACAATGCGATGATCCAGAATCAAATAATGCATTTTCTAAACTTGAGGAAACCATTAAATTACCTGCCACCACGTCTTTCGGAGCTTCTACCTCAGCAGTAGTGATAGCATAAGCCTGGCCTTGATCCCTTGGCCTTTTCTAAGGTAAGTTCTCCTGACGCTTAGGACATGCATTTGCATAATGCCCCATCTCCCTGCAATTGTAGCACTGAACGTTGGTAGCTTCCTTCTTCCCCTTGCAATCATGAGCTTGGTGGCCTTTTTCACCACACTTGTAACAGACTCCCATTCCCTTCAAGCAAGTACCGGGGTGTTTCTTCCCGCATTTACCACAAGATGGATATTCAACCTTTCCTTTCTTCCCCTTATTTCCATTCCCAGATTGATCAGCAGGTCTCTTCTTCTCTTGCTTTGCTTTAATGTCATAAGACTTAGAGAATTCCTTTTCGGTCTTGATAGCACATGAGACAATGTCTTCGTACGATGAGAAGGATTGTGAGACTAATGCTCGACGGAGAAATGGTTTTAACCCATCAAAGAAAGGATCAATCTTACTTCTTGGGTTGCGAATATAATCTCCAGCATACCTCGCTAACCTTGTAAATTTAGCCTCATACTTTGTGACATTCTCATCCTCCTTTTGTCTCAGACTCAGAAATTGCCTTTCCATATCCGCTCGATGGTCGCGAGGGAAGTATTTTTCTAAAAACAGATCTTTGAATTCCCTCCATTCCATATTTGATACTTCATCATCTTCCTTCATGTTTTTAATCAATGACCACCATTGATCAGCATCTCCAGTGAGGCGGTAAACTGCCATGATAACTTTTTCCCTTTCACTACTCCCCAAAGCCTGAAATATTTTCTCTAGGGAATTTATCCATTGCTCAGCTACTAAGGGATTTGTACTCCCATTGAACGTTGGTGGTTTTTGCCTCATGAATCGATCTAACATTGATCCTCCACGCTGCGGATCAGGGTGCTCCATACGGGTAAGGTTATTATTCATAACCTGAGTAAGTTGTCCGAGTATGGTGATTAGCTGATCGGCACCAGTTGCATCACCAGCCCCACTATAATTATCTTGAGCAGGAGGGCAATCCCTACATGGAGTGCGTGCATTGATACGGTTTCCATTTCTTCCACTAGGCGCCATTTATAAACAATGGCATAAACTAGATCAGTTTATGAATCAAAATACATAATCCCATACTTATAAAACACTTAACATAAATTGAACTATTTATGGATATAATCCATAATCATAAAAATGTTTTCTTTGAGGAAGTATATACTCATAAACCCTTCATAATTATTTGTAAAGAAAATGAGAGTTATCCTAAGCATATCCCCCGGGAGTGTCGTAACCAAGAGTGCAGCAAGGCCCGTTGTCGTGCACCAGTTTCCGTTTGAGTCTAGCTCAAAGCGGTGTTTTCGGGTTTTACCCCTAGGTACATCTGTGCCAGAGCCGCCTCTACCTACTCGTATCCAGACAGGGATGTATTGCTCGGAAAACTCACAAAATCTCTACAATACCAAAATTCTAGGAAGTTCTTCTATACTAATCCTCAAAGTTCATCTTAGGTCTACGTGCTCTAATCAGAGTTTATCTAAATCTAGTTTCCAAGGTTTGTACTAAACTTCCTCTGATACCAACTGTAACGCCCCGACCCCAGCTACCCAGAGTCGGTGCATTATTACATAACATTGGCATGATCACAAGAAAGATCAAATCCCGAAAGACCGATTGGTTTAGTAGCCTTGGAAACACTAGATATAATCATAAAGATTTACATTACATTTCAAAGTGAAAAACTACTACAACAACAAAGTCTTCATATCCACACTATTAACCCCTCATAATATCCCTGCAAGTCATTCATAATTTACTTCTTCACTACCTGGGAAAAATAAAACATAGAAAAGGGGTGAGCTCAAATGCTCAGTAAGGATAACAATATAGCGGAACATTCAAAATAAGCATAAACATTTAAGGCAATGGATTACTAAAACAAAAGCCTTTTAAAATTGAACTTCAACATAGTATGGCAAAAGTAAAATGAAATAATGCCATTTACTTATTCACATGGATATTCTACTAATCGAATAATCACATGCAAAAATTAATAACAATTTTCATAATGTTGGAATGCATAATGCCAGACTGTCATAACCACATAGTCAAGACCTCGTGCCAAGACTACAAATAAGATTTTGTCAAGGCCTTGTGCCAAGACACTAGTTTGTCTCATGAGACCTACCGATGCATCGAGGAGCTATAGCGGGCTCCACCCGTCACTTATTAAGTCCAATGCATTCCCATATGAAAAGGTTTAAACATAACATAAACATTCGAATTAGAACTAGCATACGAAATGTCAATAATTTCACCATAAACTATGAATGGTATAAAAATAGCACATCCATAGTCAAACATATCACAAAACCTTCAATACAATATAGAAGTTTTGTATCATAATAAATCAACTTCAAATAATCTTAAAATCCATCAAAGGATGTTGACATAGATGAAATCAAAATTCTTTTTAAAGAAGTATCTCCTTTTATTTTGAAATCATTTAAGATCCATATAAAATAAAACATTTTCTTTGGAAATATTCTTATAAGCTTGTATGGGAAGCTTCGACGATTTTATAACGGCGGAAAATAACCGCACCCGCCGTATAAGTTAAAAAAACATTCTTACCTCAATTCTGTCGAAAAGGTTAAAAAGGACCTTGTTTTGAAAACGACGGAAAGATTCCTTTGTAAACCTCTTATAAAAAGTCAAACAAGGGTATAAATTACTTTAACCCATATTCTTGTAAATAGTAAAAATGTTTTGAAATACATTTCGAAGAAACATGGATGTGGATGATAAAGAGATCCCAGTAGATTATTACGTATAATACAACCTCAGATAATGAAGAGATTGTGAAATAACCCTTACCTTGTACTTTTCCTTTGTTGGGGTCAGTTAACCTCCTGTATAATGGTGAAATAATTGTTATTAAATTATACAAGAATCATATACATTAATATGATATCATATATGATCTTTTAACATTGCTTTATTAATAATATCTTAGTATTATCGTCGTTTCAGGTGATAATCGATTCGTTCTTCTTAAATGTTTGGTTACGTAAGAAATGTTTGTAATGGATAGATTAAATATTATTCATAATCAGAATGATATTAACATTATTTTTAACCCTAAAATGAGAATATGACTTGAATGGATACGATGGAGGATGGATCTCACCGCGTTCGTGGAGACGGTAGTCCGTACGTACGCACGAACGCTACTTCCATTTAATTTTTATTTTAAAAGAATTGAATCCAAATGATACATAGGTATATTACTATTCCAGTATAATATAATATTTTATATATGTTACTTAAGTTCATTAACACCATCCTTTATACGTTCCATGTGTGGTATGAACGAGTCATATCATTTTAAGGGGGCGGTAGTCCGCACTTCCTCAAATGAAATTATCGTATGTATATACAACATGAAACGAATAATGGTATGAAATAAAATGGAATTACAGAAGCTTATATATAAAATATATATCATTAATATCATATTTAATTACATTTCCATCATAATGGCCACCTTGAGAGGCGGTAAGATGTATTTGAACAATCATCGTTTCGTAAGGCGTTAGTTTGCCATCCACAGAAACATTATGTTCATCATCCATTAGATGGAGTTGTGTGTATGTGTAGTTTGAATCCTTCTTATAACAACATCCTAGTATATTGAGTATACTAGTGTTGTTACAAATGAAAGGAAATAAAAAGAGTTTGGGGGTTGGAGAAGCAAAATAAAGGAAAATAATTTAAGAGAAATCGTTACCTTTAATTTAGGTAACTCAATTTGGTTGGAACCAAAGGACTTCTTGAAATGATTTATGCCTAAGGGGAAGCTTCAAGGAGGAGGAGAGGGATGTGGGGAGCTTAGTTGTGCAGAGTTTGGACGAGCCAAGTGGCTTGAGAGGTGTGAGGAATGATTAGAAGTGGTCTCCTTTTATAAGGGAGAGGAGGGGCTCTTTAGGAAAGAGTGAGAGTATTACTTTATAATATAATTATATTCGGTTTATAATGGACCAAAAATTATTGAGGTCGAAGATAAGATGACTCATATTCTAAATAACATCAACCAATAAGAATTGGACAGGTTTTAGATAATATTTTAATCATTATAATATTATTTATTTCAATGATTTATTAATGAGGTAAACATTGCATCATTATTGTGTCATTAATAATTTAACTTATTTGATGTCTAAAAATTATAAATAAAATATCATAATGTAGGAAATCTTTTTATATTTCTAATGAATATTTATAATCTAAAATCCAACATGTATAAACCTATGTAAAAATTATTCTTCTAAAAGATGTAAGCTTATGCCATTTTTATTTTTATTTTAACTTTATTAATATAATGTGTCCCTACCACATACAAGTGGCTCCAAGGGGTCCCCAAATTGACCCAAGGATGCCCATGGTCGGGTATGTGTCCACCAATAAGGTTAGGACACGTTTTAGGGTAATTTTGTCTTATTATAATATTATTTTTTAACCCTTATTTACCGGATTTACCCTTTAACCATGGTAAATAAAATATTTACCACAGTAACTATTCAAAATGTCTAAAAATAAAAGTTACCTATTTACACAATTTGAACATCCTGATTCCAAATATGGAATCCATTTTCCTAAATTCAAAACACAGAAGTGGCAGAAATTAATTTAAAATTAATTCCCGCTGTCAAAACAAAAAGCGTGTTTTTAAGAGGTAATAACTATCAAAAGATTGACACTTGTTTATGTTCGGTTTAATTGTAAAATTATGTCCAATGACAAAAATTAAATTAAATGGTAAAAATATATTCTAAATATACTTTAAAAACACTCAAATTAATAATTTATCAATATTAATTATTTTGATTAAAAAAAGTTGTTTTTAATTAAAATTTAGTAATTTTCACTATTCATCAAAATATAAAAGTTATCCGAAAAGTACCAAAATTTCACCCTAGGCTAATTTCGATATTCCGAATCCAAAAATGAAGTCCATTTTGAAATATAAAATATATATGATTTCAAAAAGTAGGTATTACTATTCACAACGGCTAGTTTAATTAGTTGTGGTGTGTGTTAGAACTCGAGGTTGCGTACAACACACGCTATCGATTATTCGAAGGGAAACGTACCGTGGAAGTTTGGGGTGTTACAATTCTGTTGACTGGACGCTACCTCGACAACAGTATTCCACAGTAGCTCAGTATCTAGGGAGAGTTAGAGGATCTCCTTGGACACACTCCCCTGCTCTCTATTTTCCAGGTCAGCACTCCTATAATCCATGATTTATTTTTGGATTTCTCACCCTCATTCGAGTTCGATGGGGCTGAGTACCGGGAGACACCTGGTGATGCGGTGCATGTGGTTCATTTCCGGCTGGGTGGATGAATATTTTCCCTCACCATGACAGAGTTTGGCTAAGGGTGTGGTTTCTACACCCATCCCATCATCCCACCCCCTATTTCTACACTAACCAGGCCCAAGCGCTCTAAGATCGTTTCCATGTGGCATGAGATTTCTGGGCCAGACCACCCCTACCTCGAAGAAGAGTACCCTTATCACCGACCCCATCCTTCGTTTTACCCACCGGTGCTTCAGCGCCATTCTTTTCCACCTCCATGATGATATTGGGGTCATGACCGGTCATGACATGGAGCTCCTTACCTGTGTCATCCAGCAGGACTACCGAGACCTCCCTTTCCTAGCCTCCTCCTATTTCCATGCTATGTTTACCGGCTGTTAGGGAAACCTAAATGGAGGGTTTTATGCCACTTGCCTCACCCACCACCTTGGGGTTTTCGAGCCTTCTTTACCCCATGACCTGTTAGGTTCTCCCCAGAAGATGGAATATCTCATGCTTATTCGCATGGGATTGGTCCGGATGTTGGGTGGTACCTACATCCTTGCCCAGGCTCGGCCCAAGCCCCCCACTGACCCTCCTACCCTAGCTGATGCATCTTCTCCTACTTTACCACCACCTCTAGTTTCCCCACCTCACCACCTTCTTACTGACCCCACTTCTTCTAGAATTCCTTCTTCTTTACCTCAACCAGCCCCACCTACCCCTACACCCTCGATCGGTCTCGCCCTTTCCCTCCACCTCAATATGATGGAACATCACCTAGTTCATATTGACCGCCGCCAGGACTGCATGGAGTAGCTTTTGGGGCTTATTGTTCAGGATCTTGGTATTCCACTACCCACGCCACCTACCTCTGTCGTAGTTCCTGGCCCTTCTACAACTGATCCACCGCCTTATACTGTAGTGGCCACAGATTCCATTCTCCTCTATATGGTGGGCCTCGCTGCTGCTCCTCCTGCTACCACCACTGCTGTGAGTCCCGACAATACTTTGGATCCTCATATTCCGAGTCCATCCTCTACTGATCCTACTTCTTAGGCTTACCTTCCATGTGCTGAATTCGAGGCTCCTGCTCCATCTCTACTGGCTGGTACGGTACTAGATGATTCCTCTTCTGAGGCGACCCCATGACTGGTTTTGGGACGCATTATTTTCATTGTATATATGTTTTTGTGATATCTTGTGCATGTTTTTGTTATGAATGATTGCAGTGTTCTCTTTCTTTCCCCCTTCCAGGTACTCTGGAACGTTTTGGTCTTCACATTTACATCAGATTCCATTTTCCTACACCTAGACACGAGGGGATTATTTTTTTCTCATTAATTTCTTTTCTTTCACAAGTTTACTTCTTTCTTTACTTCCCCTCGGTCTGGTCTACTATTGTCTCCCCACCTTCCCTTGTTCCTCTTTTTGGGATTTGGTGGAGCGAGTGTGTTATTAAGTATGGGGGGGTGTCTCTCGAACTCTTTATCTTTTCCCTTTTCAGATTCTAGGAGACATCATTACTAGAAGATATATTTGATAACATGAAGACATTTTTTGTTAACAATATTTTTAAATAATAAGATAAAAGTGAAAAATTATAAAAAAAATTGCATTCTTATTTTGGTTCTTAAGTATTTTAAAATGAATATTGATATAATCTAAATTACAAATTTGTGATCCTTTGATAATTACATCAATTAGACTAACCAATTATTTTGAAAGTCATGACCTGATTGTCTCTTTATTTATTTTTCCCACTCCCGAGAGGTATTCTAAACCCCTTTTATCATTTTCTTTCCAATACCATCTTTCTTGAGAGATTATTAGAATATACATAACTACCAGATTTTGCAAGTTTTCTTTTTGAAACATGAAGAATTTTTTAATTACATTTAAATGATTGAGGCATAATATTGTTTAAACCTCTTTATCTTGAGCCTACACTACATCTTATCTTCATGAAGCCCATAGAGACCATAAATAGCCTTTATAGGAATCCATATTACAAGCCTATATCCCTTTCTACCCGAATTATTTAATGATTTTGCATGATTATTTATTTCAACTCAAAAAATGGATTGAAAACACATGGTATAAATTCGTTCTTTTTTAAGAAATTAAGTATGGGGGAGAGCCTCTTGATCATTTTGGGCAAAAAGAGTTTTAAACCTCTATTTTGGAAATTCAGAAAGGTTCCCTTTGTGTAAAAAATGGTGCAAACAAAGGGGCCTTATACAAACTTGTTGGTTTGTGACTCCTACTCAACTAAAGGAGATGGTGATGATAAGATCATTTGATAAAGCTTTTTGAGGACATTTTTACATTGAGTTTAGTTTTGAATATCATGCATTATTATTTAATAATTTATCCTCCTTTTTCAAGCCTCAAAGTTATTTTCACATCTTTATTTACCATCCTTTTTCCACAGAAACATCTGATCCTTATTAAAAAGCTGTTGTGATTTTTGTAAGTTAAATTTTCTAAAGTGGATAACAAGATTTCCTGAAAACCTATGGATAGAGTGCTTATATATTTGATTGAGCAAAACTATGATTAAAATCATCTTGAGTGTGAGTAAGTTATTAGGTGAGTTAAATCATCAAGTGGATTTCTTATATTGGAAAGGTTGAAACATGTGTTAAAAGAGGATGAAAGTAGTTAATTTAATTATATATGGGGCATGATTAGAATATCACCTGGATTAAAACTTCTTTATATTATTTTTCAAAATTTCTCATGTAACTTATTATTTACATTTATGATTAACTAAAGTTCTTTCTTTTACAATATAGATCCTTTTAATTAGATGTTGAGATTTGTTTGAGGGAAAGAAAATGACTAAGTATGGGGGACTTTGAAACACCCAATTTGTGTATACATTTTCATATACTATATTGAAAAATAAGAACAAGTTTTTAGAAATTACCTACTGTATAGAGAACTAATATGTTGATTTTTGTGATCTTGTTCATTTCCAAGAGGGTTATGTCCTAATACACAAAATGGAGAAGAACATAGAAAAAATTTACAACTACACGGCATGTACTTATATACACGTCCTGTACATTCCAGTTCAGACACTGGTTGACCAGGACAAATACATGCCCAACTAACCAGAAGACGGTGCATGTCGTGTTTACTTTTCTACACGATGTGTATTAATTTCTTAAGGAAGTTGGTGGTCGAGAAGAGTATACATGACCATGTGGCTGACCGAAGTGGACACTCCATGTTCCACTAATACATGCTGTTTATACACTTCTAGAAGTGGTTGGTGGCCGGAATATGAGACTACATGACGTGTATGGTGGTGCTACACACAGTGTACATTCACCTACCAGGCGGTGCCATGTTCCAAGTCAAAGATGGTGTGTTAGGCCGCCTAATAGGGGAGAAAACAAAGCCAAAAACACGTTGACGAAATTAAACGGCGTGTACTTTTGATACATGTCATGTACATATTTTTTCTATAAAAAGAATCTTTGGCCTCTATACGAAGGGGTGATTATTGGAGGAGTGTGTGGGAATATTGGGTGGAATCTCCGAAGGAAAGAAACTCTACCATCATACTACCATCATTCCGTCTAACAAAGACCCATTCCTTTTTCAAAGTTCCAATCTTAATTTCATCAGTTATCAATAGTTTTGTGTTTTTCATTTTCAATATGTGTAACTAAGACAAAGTGTATTGGGTTTGTGGAAGATGATTAGTTATAATTTGAATTAAGTTTCTATGAATGTATTTGTTTTAATAATCTCTTCATATTCTTCTTAAATCACTTTATATCATCAATAGAAATTCTATACCGGACCAGGGTTAGAATTTTCAGGGATTCAAAAGAAGAATAATAACGAATAACTCCAGGACCATTGGAAGTATCCGTCTGCTCAAAATAGACTAATCCAAATAAAGATATCTTAATAACTAACTACCGGACCAAGGATTTAGTTTCTTCATCTCTAAATATAAAGTTTACCAGACCAAGGAAACCTTATTACAAATTAAACCCATAGAGTTGGGTTATTTTGAACAACACAACCGCATAATAAATTTTATTTAATAATCAACCTATCACAAATCCATAACCCAAATGCATTTCTATCTTTATTTGCATCAAAATTAGATTGTCTCTTATTCACTTCCATTTTAGTAATTAATTTGTTAAAATAATCTTAAAAACCTATTGTTCTTTTTGTACCCAAACAACCAACCAAAATCACTATAAATTCAAAAGACTTCACTAAAAACAAAAATTAAAATTAAATTAAGCAAGATAAAATAATATCATAGTTCCCTGTGAATCAACCCCTTACTGGTGTTGTACTTGTTAGGGTAAATATAATTTGGGACACCAAAAACAAACCTTCGGTGAAACAACTCACCATGTACGTATCCATGACCGTTTTTTCTATTTCCTTATTGAATTGAATGGAAGAATGTGAGTGATATATATATGTAACACCCTGAAACCTCTATACTAGAGCCATTGCATTACTTGTTATATTTCCATGGTTATAAGGAATGAAAATCATGAAGGAATGATCAGTTTAGTATTCTTGAAGAAACTGGATACATAATGTAACTCAAATTACATTTGAAAATATTACAAAATACAATACATAACAAACCCTAAAATTTCATCCACAGGAACTCAATAAATAATCTCCACTTCATCGCCTATTGAAGGTAAATAGTGAAAGGGGTGAGCTCAATTCCTCAGTAAGGGTTACAAATGGCAAAATCATGAATCAATAATAACTGAATTGTAAACAATTTGACATAATCAACATGACATGGTGAATAAATGAAAAAGTCATGCCATTAATAAACTGAGAATGAAACTGCATCCATAGATTTTGTCATAGTGGAAACCCCATGGATAGTAATAACTAATAATGAATAAAGGGATTTATTGTTAATTGGAATTCATGTATCTAGCACATGATACCATAATACCGTAAAAAAAATTAGTTCTATGGGTAGAAACCCATCTGAATTTTGGAAACAAACTCGAATGGTTTGTCGCCAAAATGATTTGTCTCATGAGACCTACTGATGCATCGAGGGGCTATAAAGGGCCCCATCTACAACTGGATTTTCAAATCATTATTTATAAATTGATTATATACAAGATAATTATTCCTTTTCAATATTCGTATAGGGTACGGTATATAGATTCATGAATAGTTCTATAGTTAAAATATCTTTCCAAATAAACACCATATGCAAAATTGTATAAGGTTTATAAAACAAACATTTCCATGATATAAGATTATGGATATGTAATATAAATGTAATTTTAATTGAAAATTTATCTCAAATGGGCATTAGTTACACCACCTATGTATTATTAGGAGCACAATACTAAGTTAGTCACAATAAAATAGTAGTTGAGACAAAGTCTCTTACCATAGTGTAATTGGTCAAATCATACACCCATAACTTAATGAACATAAATTGAATAATTGAATAACATGAATATAAATAGAATCATGTTATTATATATATAATGGAATTATACATATTCTAAATACATGAAATAAGTGGTGAACAATGAAAGTCTCACAGAAATAAAAGTGAGATGAGAAACCCCTTACCTTTTTCTCGAGTGTGTTCTTTCTTTTTTTGTTTTAGTGACATGAATAATCAAATTTATATTCATTAATTAATAATTCCATAACCTCCTATACATTTAATTGATTTAGTATAACCTTATTAGGTTCATTCATGGCCCTTTTTATGGGTTTAAGAGGTTCAATTTTATTGTTTTGGAAGCATTTTCTTCCTTGATTTTCATGATTTGTTTACTTACTTTCATGAATGGAAGATCATTTGAAATGTGGTTAAGCATAAAAAATTGTTAATATATATTGTTTGTGACATTAAATATATATAAATATCTTATATTGATTCTAGGTTATATACATGAGGATGAATTATTAGTTAAAAGTTATTGATAAATGCTTGGATTAAGCTTGGCAGTTTTGTGAACAATGAACTTGTTTGGTATTATTATTCCATATTATGAGTGAGTAGGGATTCCAGAACATTAATGAGATGAAATAAATATATTATTATTTGTTTCAACCATAAAAATTGTTTCATTACTAGAATTGGGCATTGTAATGAAAATTGAGAACTCGTCATCCTTGAATGTGATAAATGAACACATCACGGATGGTGTTTTCATTTTTAGTAATAGAGTAGGGGGAAAGAGATATGATTATGAAATATCCCATTATAATAATATAATTCTAGTTCATTTAAGTTACTGGAATTATAATATCTTTTGGTTGAGGTGAGATGAAGAAATAATTATAAAATATAGGAACTCAAAATTAGAGAAAATTTGAGAAATCTCTTACGAAAATTCGGCAGCCTAACGACGTCACCTAAAAATTAATAAAATTGTTTGATGAGAGAAAGGGGTTATATCATCACTCTTAATTAATATGGGTTGTAAGGGGAATATGGAATTTAATATCCTCACATAATCCAATTTAAAATTAAATAGAAAACATAAAATGAAATCCATGAGAAAAGAGAAGGGTGGTTGATTCTCTTACCTTGAACAGTAACTCCCAAAACCTGAAGGTTGAGAAGTTGGGGGTTTGAGGACACCTTGGGAAGACTCCTAGGGAGGTAATAACACTATATCTTAGAATATATTGAGTTTTGAAGGAAATAAAATGATAGGGGTGAGTGGGTATTTATAGTAATTAAGAAAGAGTTTTTTATTAATTAAAAAGGACGCCTCATTAGTGGTTTTTGAAAAACCATGGGCTTGACCATGGTTTTAGACAATTGGGACACCACATGTCATATTTTATTGTACACAAGTCGACCATCATTTTATATTTAGTTATTACATCATTAAGATTTCATTAAACTACAGAAAACTCAAAACTGTATTTTTACTATTCATGAAAAATTCAAGTATTTTAGAAAAAAACCAAAAATTCACCCTAACCATTTTTTGACTTGTAGAATGAAAAAATGAACTCCATTTTTTTAAAATAATATTCTAACTATTTTTAAATTAATTTTAAAATAAAATCATGTTTTTTAAATAAAAATAACAATTTGAAAGATATAATTAGTTTTATATCTTATTGAAAAATCAACCAAGATCTCATTATATTATTACCTTAATAAAATAAAATATTATCGTTATTTACTCTTTATAAGGGTAATATTACTATTCATATTACTGTTCATAAGGGTATGTAACTATTAATCAAAAAATCAAGTTCGTTCTATCAGACTCCAAATGACTTACTGGTCAAAACTCTTGATGACTGTTTTTTCAAATTCAAAACACAGAAGTGAAAAATTTATATTTAATGGATAACTTATAACTTTTTCTTATAATTTTCTGATTCAAAAAAGACATAATGCTTCATGCAATATAGGCTATCTAATGAATAGAAAGTATTTAAGAGGAACATACCATAAAATGTTTACAGTGTTATCTTATTCATTCCATCAAAAATTTCTTCCTCAAAATTTTATGTATAAATCCCACCAAAAATATGTGGTGGTTCTTCTTCATAACATCCTCAGGTTCCAATGTTTCTTCCTCAATATCCTAGTTTTTCCAAAGAACCTTTACTAGAAGAGTTGTTCAATTTCTAAATACCTACTCCCATGTGTCAAGAATCCCTATAGGCTCTTCACAGTATGACAAATAAGGTTCATGTTCTATTTCTTCATATGTGAGTACATGAATTGGGTCTGGAATGTATTTCATCAACAATGACACATAGAATAAATCATGGATTTCAGATAGACTTGGGGGAATTTCTACACAGTAATCTACTGCTCCGATTCATCTAGAATTTTAAATGGTCCGATGTACTTGGGGCTCAGTTTCCCTTTCTTACCAAATATTAAGACACCCTTCCATGGAGATACTTTCATAAAGACATGATCTCCCACTTGTAATTCCAAATTTTCCCTCCGATTTTCAACAAAACTCTTTTTCCTACTTTGGGATACTTTAATAGGGGATTGGATTGTCTTCACCTTTGTCATGGTCTCTTCAATAAGTTATGCACATATAAGTTTCCTCTCACCAACTTCATCCCAACAAGTTGGAGTTCGACATATCTTTCCATATAATGCTTCATATGGATCAATTTTAATACTAGAATGGAAACTATTGATTTATGAAAATTCCACCAAAGGGATGTATTGATCCCACATACCTTGGAAGTCAATAGATCATGACATCAGCATATCTTCTAGAGTTTGAATAGTCCTTTCAAACTGTCCGTTAGTTTGGGGTGATAAGATGTACTCATATGAAGCTCAGTATTCAAATCCTTATGGAGACTTTTCCAGAATTTTGATGTTAACCATGGATCCTGATCAAACACAATCAATAGAGGAGAACCATAAAGTCTTACAACTTCATTAATATAACTTCTTGTCAGGCGATCAAGCGGTAAATCCCTCTTATAGGAAGGAGATGTTATTATTTTGTGATATGATCAACAATTACCCATATTGCATCGTTTCTTCTAGATGTCCTTGGTAGTCCGGTGACAAAATCCATCATAATGTTATCCCACTTCCACATAGTAATAGGTAGAGGTTGCATCACTCCTCTAGGATGTTGCCTCTCTGCCTTCACTTGTTGAAAAACTAGACACCTTGACACGTAGTCACCAATTTTTCACTTCATATTATCCCACCAGAAATATTCCTTCAGATCTATATACATCTTTGTGTTGCCCAATTGTATAGAGAATTTTGAGCTATGAGAATCTTCTAATAGTTACCTTTTTAACTCAGGTATTGATGGAATGCATAACCTCTTCCCAAAATTTAGAACTCCTTCCTCATACACGAAGTCTTCCAATCTCCCATCCTTTACATCAATAATTTTCTTGTGTAGATTTTCATCATCGAATTGAGATCTTTTTCTCTTCTCAAGTAAAGATGGTTTAGAAATCATTTTATAGAGGAAAGATGTCTCCCATTCCTTAACAATTCCCATATCCATATTTAGAAGATCTATGAATATATGATCTCTTACAATCCTCATTTGGGTTAGAAGTCCATGATATTTCCTGCTTAATGCATCTACCACCTTATTTTCCTTTCCTGGGTGGTAGTGTATTGAACAATTGTAATCTTTTAGAAACTCGAGCCATCTTCTTTGCCTCATGTTGAGTTCTTTTTTTGTGAAAATGTATTTCAAACTCTTGTGATCTGTGTATATGTCACATTTTTCACTATAAAGATAATGTCTCTATATCATCAAAGAAAAGATTATAACTACTAACTCAAGATCATATGTTGTATAATTTTTCTCATCAGTATTCAACTGCCTTGATGCATAAGTAATGACTTTACCATTTTGTACAAGGATGCAACCTAGACCATTATCTGATGCATCACTATATATTACAAATCCATCACTTCCATATGGAAGAGTCAAAATTGGAGCTTTGACCAATGTTCTTTTCAATTATTCGAAGTAGTCTGTACATTATTTTGTCCATACTAATGTAACTCCATAATGTGTGAGCTTGGTTAGTGGGTTAGCCATTTGGGCAAAATTATGAACGAAACGTCGATAGTAACCTTCTAAGCTAATAAAAATATGTACCTCGGTTATGTTTGTTGGAATGGGCCAATCTTGTATTGCCTTTGTCTTCACAAGATCAACTAGGATTCCATCCTTACAGGCAATGTGACTGGGAAAATAAACTGAATGGAGCAAGAATTCATACTTGCTAAACATCCCATATAATTCATTTCTTCTAATTGTTTTCAGAATAATCCTCAAGTGATCCTCATGGTCTTCATAGCTGTTTGAATATACTCGGATATCATTGATGAATACCCCAACAAATTTATCAACATATTCCTTGAAAACTCTATTCATTAAATCTATGAAAATAGATGGAGCATTCGTCAGTCCAAAAGGAATCACTCAAAATTCGTAATACCCATACATGGTTCGAAATGTTGCCTTTGGAATAACTTCCTTCCACATGCGTATTTGATTATAATTTGACATCCAATCCATACTGAGAATTATATCAAATCCATTCATTGGTATGATGATAAATTTAGAAACTAAAGAATGTTTAAGTTTCATGAGGGGAACTAGTTGACATGCCTTTGTTGCAATGATGCATCCCCTAAGACTTTCGACAGATAACTCCTTTATGAAATAAAATTGGACATGTCGAATTTTGTGGAAAAACTGGGAAGATATGTGACGATCCAAAATCAAATAAAGTGTTGGATAAGTTTGAGGAAACAATTAATGTACCTTCCACCACAACCTTAGGAACTTCAACTTATGCAGTTGTAATCTCATAAGCTCTCCCTTGTTCTCTTGGATTTTTCTTAGGCATGTTTCATTGGAACTTAGGACTCTCATTTTCATAGTGTCCAATATCTCTACAATTTTAGCATTGAACATCCTCAAATTTATTCTTCCCCTTCCATTCATGAGATAGATATCCCTTTTCTTCACACTTATAGCAGAGTCCCATGCCTTTTAAGCATTTTCCAAGATGATTCTTTCGACAGTTTTTTCATAATGGGAATTTATTCATTCTATTTTTCTTCTTTGGTGCTTCACCTTTCCCATGGTTATCAGAGTACCTCTTTTTATATTGGTTTCCCTTAAAAAACATTGATCTAGAAAATTCCTTCTCTATTTTGATGGCACTTGATACAATTTCATAATATGATGAAAATGTTTGAGAAGATAGTGCCCTTAGAAGACTTGGCTTAAGTCCTTCAAAGAAATGATCAATCTTATCTACTGAGTCACATACGTAATCTACGACATACCTGGCTAGCCTTGTGAAGGTATCCTCATACTCCGCAACACTATTTTCTTCCCTTTCCTTTATGCCAAGGAATTTCATTTTTATTTCAGTTCGTTGCTCACGAGGGAAATATTTTTCAAATAATATTTCCTTAAAATTCCTCCATTCCATGTATTATATTTATTCTGCATCTGTGGTATTCTGAATCAAGGGCCACCATTGATTAGCGCATCCCTTGAGACAATATGCTGTCAGAACTACCTTTTAATTTTCATTACATCTTAATACCATGAATTTATTTTCAAGGGACTTGATCAATTTCTCAGCAACCACTGGATTAGTAGTCCCATTGAAAGATAGGGATTTTGTCATATAAAACGATCCATCACAGGTGTAGAATGGTAATTTGTTTCAACCTGAGTAAGTTGTCCCAATATTATCATGATCTGATCTGCTCCAACATTGACTATGTTGTCATGATCAGTGGGTAGATCCCTACCTTTCCAATTAGAATTGATTCCCCTTCTTCCATTGGACTCCATTTCTAAATAATGGAACACACTAGATTAGTGTATGATTCCTAATGTATAATATTAACTTAACAAAATACTTAGAATAAATTGAGATCCTACGCATGGATAATCTCATAATTAGAAAAATGGTTTCTTTGGGAAATAATTTACTTTCCAAACCTTCATAATGGCTTGTAAAAAAATATGAATTATCTTAAGAATATCCCCTTGGAGTGTCGTAACCAAGAGTGTAGAAAGGCCCGTTGTCGGGTACTAGGATACCCCGGGTCAAGCCTGAAACTCCTTGTCTGATCTTTCACTCCTAGGAACATCTGTGCTAGAGCCACCTCTACCTGCTCGTATCTAGACAGGGATGTATTTTCTATAAGTATTAACATAATCTATTCCTTACCAAAATACCAGGTTATTCATGTAAGTTTATCCTCAATTACTACCTTAGGGATTTGTTCCCTACTATAAATTTGCTACTCTATTTTCCAAGTTTTCTACTAAACTTCCTCTAATACCAACTGTAACACCCTGACCCCTCTAAACTAGAGATGATTCATTACTAGTTATATTGGCATGGTAAGATGGAATGAAAATATGGAAATAACTATCATTTTAGTGGTCTTGAATAAACTAGATTCATAAATGTAACTCAAATTACATTGGAAAAGGTTACAAAATACAATACATAACAAAAACTAAAAACTACATCCATATAAACACAATAAATGATCTCTTATTCATCTCCTGTTGATGGTAAACAATGGAAGGGGTGATCTCAAATTCTTATTAAGGGTTACAAATGGTGGAAGCAAGAGTCAATAATAACTTAATTGTAAATAATTTTACATAACCAACATGGCATGGTGAATAAATGAAAAAATCACACTATTAATAAAATGAGAATGAAACAGCATCCATAGATTTTGACATAGTGAAAACCTCAGGGATAGTAATAACTAATGATGAATCAAGAGAATTCTCATTAATTAGATGTCATGTATCTGGAACATGATACCATAATACCGTAAAAAACGGTTTAGTTCTATGGGTAGAAACCCATTTGAGTTTTTGAAACAAACTAGAAGGATTTATCACCAAACTGATTTGTCTCATGAGACCTATCGATTCATCGAGGGACTATAGTAGGCCCTGTAACACCCCAAGATTTCATAGTACATTATTCCTTCAAAGTAATTCAATAACATGCACTACACGCTACATCGAGTTTAAGCGCACTACGACTTACCAAACTAGCAGTTCGAAAGAAGTTATGAGTAGTATTAATCTAATTTTTAACATTATATAATCCTTATAATTTTAGAGTCCATATTATGAGTTTCTTAGACGTAATCTAAGAACTAATTCATTTTTTTTAGATAAAAGAAGTATTTACAAAAAAAAATCACTTACCATCTTTTAATGGTGAACCCTTGTTAAATCCAATATTTGAAACTTTTATATATTCAATTTGACAAAATAAAATTATTATTTAGAATAGATACATAAGAATTTAGTTTCAAAATTTTTTTTGGTGTTTTTCTAATAACTTTCATATTTGGCTGAATAGTGAAAAATACTATATTTTAACCGAAAATAAATTTTTCAATCAAAATAGTTTATATTGTTGAATTATAAATTTTAATGGTTTGGAGGTATAATTATATTATATTATTACAATTTAATCCAATGATGGTCATTGTAAATAATTTCACTTTGAAATTGGACATAAACAAGTGTTAATCTTTTGATAGTTATTATTTCTTAAAAATATGCTTTTTGGTTTTGACAACGGGAAGTAATTTAGAATTAATTAATGAAACTTTTACGTTTTTAATTTCATAAAAAATACTTAATTTTTGAATTCAGAATATCAAAATTAAATTAGGGTGAAATTTTGGTATTTTCTGAAAACTATTAATTTTTGATAAATAGTGAAAAACACTGAGTTGTCGGTTAAAACCGAATTTTTGTTATATAATTATTTATTTTATTTATATTTTTTTAGGTCAAAATAGAAACATAATACCTATATATGTTCAATATAATTCATTGGATTCATTTTGTAATAATATTAGATATAAAAAAATTATTGAACTTTTCACCGTCTTTTACCCACCTCCTAGGACATTTGCAAATTTACATAAAAATTAATTGTACCACTACTGTGAGTTGAATTTAAAAAATATGAGAGGCAAAATTGATATCAGTAAGTAAAATTTGGTTCAAGAAGATGAAAATTATTTTTGTTGAATAGTATCTTTTTACTTTTATTTACCATGGTTAAAACTAATTATGGTAATTAAGGGTAAAAATGATATTATTTTTATCTTAACACATGTCCTAATTTTATTGAATAAGTATAATTAGACCAAAAACAACATTAGGAATAAAATATGAACCTTCTCGGTTCACTTGGATTAGATTAGGACATTTATTATTATTTAATTCAAAGAAGAGTTAAAAGAGTTAAAATCAATGTTTAATAACTAAAACATTTTTAATATAGGGTTACACATAAGATAAATTCGACTATAAATATTAATTAGAAATATGAAAATATTTTCTATATAATGGTATTTTATTTATATTTTTTAGAAATTAAATAATTTAATTTATTTATGACACAATGATGATACAATACTTACCTAATTAATGAAAGATTAAAATAATTGACATTATAAATATAAAAATAAATGTAATTTGAGACTTTTTCTGAATTCCACTAATTTTATAGGTTAATATGACATATTAGTGTTGGTTAGATAAATTTTTTTTTGAAGTAATAATGCAGTTATGAATTTATAAGAAAACAAAATACTAAATAGTGTCAAAATTGACATAAAAGAGTTTTTAAAACTAAAATTATATTATTAATTGATATCTTATTCCTAAAAATCTAAGGCTCATCTAAAAGAATTATATAATGATAGTTGTGTCATTATTGAACCACTTGGGGTTCTCTTAGAAGTATATAGTATGTTTATTAACAATATAATATAAAAACACTAAGAGACAAGGTAAATGTCAAACTATTTAACTAAGAGTTAAATATAAAAGTTCAAGTTAATATAGTGACACAAACCTATCTAAAACCTATGGGTTGAGTTTTTTTCGACCCATACCCACCTTAGTCTTTAAATAATTCATTTTGGAGGCATGAGAAACCGAAAATTATATTATTATAAAATAATTTTCTAGCTTTCCCTAAGGTACACCTCACCCCTCCAATAAAATGGAACTCCACAATCTCTCTAATTCACACCTTGAAAGCCATTTGGATCTGCTGACCCAAGACCAAATACACTCTAAACTGTCCTCCCTTAATCCCAGAGGCCTTCCTTTAGTCAGAAAGTCATACTAGGGAGCCCTTTTGATCAAATCTAAAGGAGGAACCTAAAGAAGAGGTAAATATTTCATCACCTGTTTCAAGTTCCTTTCTTCTTCCACTTCCTCTTTCTTTGTTGTTTCCATTATAAAATAATAACTCCAGTATCTTCTATATACTATGATGTTATTAGAAATATGGTACAACCATATTCATTATTCTATACATCCTTTGAATGACATGTCACCATATGTGCATATGTACGTCTTACTGTCTCCATGTCGTGGTGTAATTGCTATTCAGTACATTATAATTTGGATGGGTATAATAATGATGTGTAATTGATGTAAATAATAAATATGACATGATAATTATTATTTATATATGATATACCATCCAATTATATATTATTTTAATATCAAAAGAACTATATTGTCGCTCGTCTGTACGTACGGATTACCGTCTCCATGAACGGGATGAGATTCATTCCCCATCATATCCATTCAAGACTAATTTTCATTAGATGATTAAAAAAATGTTTAAAAACTTAATATAATTCTGAATATTAATAAGATTCATCCTATCCATAACAAAAATTACTTACATAACAAATCATATAAAGTAAAACGAATCAGTTCACACCTGAAACGACGATAATACTAAGATATTATTAACAAAGCAATAGTAAAAGATCATATATGATATCATATTAATGAATATGATTCTTTAATAATTTAATAATAATTATTTCACCATTATACAGGATTTTAACCTACACTTGACCAAGGAAAAATACAAGGTAAGGGTTAATTTCCCAATCTCTTTATTATTCGAGGTTGTTTTATGTGAGTATCTACTGGGACCTCTTTATCATCCACATCCATGTTTCATAAAAATATTTTCAAAAGGAATATTTTAAGCGACTCTTTTACTAGATAATCATTTTAAATAGTTTAAATATTTATTCTTCTTAATCGTTCTCATTAATTTCTATGTTTTCAATATGGTTTTTAGGGAATTATTAATATGTACATGAATGTTTTTAAAATGTTATTTCATTTCAAAAGATTCAATGTGGTATGGGAAACTTTGATTCAAAAATGTATTTAAATATGTTCCTTTTTAAATTGTGTGACTTTTAAATGTTTTCATGAAAAAAAAGATATATCTCTCAAAGAGTTTTAGAAATCATTTTTATCTATGTCAGCATCCTTTGATGGATTTTAAATTAGTTTGAAGTTGATTTATAATGATAAAAACCATCCATACTGTATTGAAAGTTTTGTGATATTTTGACTATGGATGTGTTAATTTTATACCATTCATGGTTTATGGATAAATTATTGACTTTTCATATGCTACTTTTAATATGAATGTTTGTGTTATGTTTAAAACTTTTTATTTGAGGAATGAATTGGACTTAGTAAGTGACGGGTGGAGCATGCTATAGCTCCTCGATGCATCAGTAGGTCTCATTAGACAAACAAGTGTCTTGGCACAAGGAGTTAACAAAATCTTATTTGTAGTCTTGGCAAAAGGCCTTGACTATTGGTTATGAAACTCTGGAATTATGCATTCCATCATTATGAAAGTTGATACTGATATTTCATGTGATTATTCGACTAGTAGAATATCTATGTGAGTAAGTAAATGGAATTATTTTGATTTTATCTTTCCCATATTATGATGAAGTTCAAGTTTAAAAGGATTTTGTTTTAGTCTTATACATTTCCTTAAATGCTTGTGCTTATTTATGAATGTTTCCGCTATATTGTTATCCTAACTGAGCATCTGACCTCACCCCTTTATATGTTTTATTTTTGCAAGGATGTGAAAAAGTATATTATGACTGACCTATAGGGATAGTCTATGGGATCTCAGTGTTGTCTATGGAAACAATGATGTTGTAGTTTTCCATTTTATTATGTAATGTAAACCCTGAGAATGTATCTAGTACTTCCAAGGATACTAAACTAATCGATATTTCAAGACTTGATCTTTTTTGATCATGCCAATGATACTAAATAATGCACCGACTCTGGGCTTCTGCGGTCAGGGTGTTATAGTTTTTTCATAGAAAGTTTAGTACAAACCTTGGAAACTAGATTTAGATAAACTCTGATTAGATCACATAGCCCTAAGATATAATTTGAGGATTGGTATATAAGAACTTTCTATAATTTTGGTATCGTATAGATTTTTTGAGTTTTCTATGAAATACATCCATATCTGGATAAGAGCGGTTAGAGGTGACTCTAGCACAGATGTACCGAAGGGTAAAACCCAGAAACACTTCTTTGAGATAGACTCGAATGGGAATTGGTGCACGGCAACTGGCCTTGTTGCGCTCTTGGTTATGACACTCCCAGGGGATATGAGTATATACTTCCTAAAAGAAAACATTTTTATGATTATGGATTATATCCATAAACAATTCAATTTACGTTAGGTATTTTTCATGTTTAGAATTATTCATTGAAATTCATAAAATGACCTAGTGTATGACATTGTATAGAAATGGAACCCAATAGAAGTAATGTGGAATCCAGCAATATGTAAGATCCAAAGAGTAAGAAGGATCTTATCTTTCATGGTATTAAGCCAAAATTTAGAAGAGAAACTGTCTCCCATGTATTCTCAACATATGAAGAAATAGTATCATGTGTTAATAAGATAATTAAATAATTCTCTGAGTCATATGTCTTTGAAGAAAATCAAGATAAGAAAAGGATGGAAGAGAGAAATATGGATAAAGGGAAGAGAGAAAAGAAGGATTTTCCCATATTTGATAACCGTGGAAGGAATCACCTTGGTAAATGCTTGAAGGGAATGAGATTTTATTATAAGTGTGGATAAAAGGACACCATGTACGTGATTTAAAGGGTAAGAAAAAAGTTTTATATATACAATGCTTCATCTACAAGAAGTTTGGACACTACGTGAATCAATGGAAAAATCATCAGAGTATACCCCAAATGCTTCTATTGGATAATAATAAATTTATGATACTACCAACGAAGAAGAGTAATGATTAGATTTCTTACGTTGTTATTAAATTATTGTGTCATTTGAGTATTGTATTAAGGAAGTACATGTTATAAAAATTGTAGGTTATATAAGGATTATACTGTAGTTATATTTCATTAAGGACTTGAGATAATGTGGAACCAAGAAAAGTGACTCAATAACAGGTTAAATTTTTGGAAAATATATGGTTGAGAGAAAGATAAACCATAATATGGTTCTGATACTAAGGTAGTGATTTTTTAATAATACATGATTGATTTGGATAAATTATATTGGATATTCTTAACTAATTTGAAACTGATTAATGATTTGTATATTCCATCATTGTTGGAGTTTACAAAATTTTTGGATATAAGGAGTATACCCAGTATTCTATAAGAAATAAGGGAGGATAAATGTAATAAATAAGGTTTTATGGTAATTCATGATGTTGTAGTGTTTTAAAAGAATACATGAGGAAGGTGTCTACATGTTATTACCTGGAAAAAAAGGATATTCATTCTGTTTACCTTCCTTATAAATTTTGGACTGTGAGTTTGGAAACAAGTATTTTGGATAACTCTTGTTTGAGATTATTTTTCGATTTCCATAAAAAGGGCAACCCGGAGGTCGGGCGGCAACACGTCGTGTCCAACAAGGCCATGGGAATTGAACTCAAAACCAAAGGGAGACAAAGATGTATCACCAACCAC
This sequence comes from Viscum album, assembly GCA_963277665.1. Classification (NCBI taxonomy): domain Eukaryota; kingdom Viridiplantae; phylum Streptophyta; class Magnoliopsida; order Santalales; family Viscaceae; genus Viscum; species Viscum album. Next base: position 100,730,155 of record OY728133.1, read on the forward strand.
TGACCCACGTGATGTCCTATAATGAATAATGTAGTTTTTTTAAAGTGTCTGGTTGATGAATTATAAATTAATTTTGTTTAACCTTATAAAAATAGGATATATAGAATATATTTTTTAGTTTAATTATCTTTTAGAGTGAAAGATGAGTTTGTGGTAGAAATTAGTTAAAGGATGGAACTCTACTCATCAAGTATATATATATTATTTCTTCCCATATTCTATGAATTAATTAATTCTTAAACTTTAGGTAAGGGATCTTAAAACAAAAAATGTGTTATCCTAATACCTTATGTTTTGTTGAACCTATAATAGTTTAAATCAACATAGATTCATGGTTTTGAGGCCTTCAATTATAAAATTGTTTTCGAATGATGACCTTAATAACTCCCTATAAATATTTGTGTTTTTACTCTAATTATATGTCTCTAATTTCCACCAATGTTCTCCAAATTGAGATCATAATTTGGTTGTGAATTTTTCATTCCCCTATTCCTCTTATTAAGACATAAATTTTATAAACCGAATTTCTGATTTGGGTTTTCCCACAGAGGTATTTTCTATTTTCAACCTTTTATTTTCAAAAAACTATTTCAAATTATGAGGATGAAATTTATTAAAGTAGGGAAGAATTTAACACCCCAAGATTTCATAGTACACAATTTCTTTAAAGTAATTCAATAACATGCACTACACACAACACTGAGTTCAAGCGCACCACGACTTACCAAACTAGTCATTCGAAAGCAATTATGAATAATATTAACTGGTTTTTGAACTTTATAGAATCCTTATAATTTTAGAATCCATATTATGAGTTTCTTAAACATAATGTAAGAACTAATTCATTTTTTTGATAAAAGAAGTATTTTTCAAAAAAATGAACTTTTACAGCCTTTTAATGCCGAACCCTTGTTAAATCTAGTATTTGAAACATTTATATATTCAATTTGACAGAACAAAATTATTCTTTACAATCAGGACATAAGAATTAATTTCAATAAATTTTTGGCGTCTTTCTGATAACTTTCATATTTTAGTGAATAGTGAAAAATACTATATTTTAACTGAAAACAACTTTTTTAAACAAAATAATTTATAGCGTTGAATTATACATTTTAAGGGTTCGGAAGTATAATTATATTATATTTTTACCTTTTAATCCAATGATGGTCATTGTAAGTAATTTCACTATGAAATTGGACATAAACAAGTGTCAATCTTTTAATAGTTATTATTTCTTAAAAATATGCCTTTTGGTTTTGACAATGGGAATTAATTTTAAATTAATTAATGAAACTTATATATTTTTAATTTGGTAAAATAGGCTCAATTTTGGAATCCATAATATCAGAATTATCTTAGGATGAAATTTTGGTTTTTTTTCTAAAAACTGTCAATTTTTTGATGAATAGTGAAAAACGCTGAGCTATTGGTTAAACATGACTTTTTATTTATATAATTATTTATTTTATTTAAATATATTTTAGGTCAAAATATATACATAATCCTTATATATGTTCAATGTAATTCAATGGAGTCATTTTGTAATAATATTTGATATATAAAATTTTATTGAACTTTTCACGGTCTTTTACCCACCTCCTAGAAGCATTTTCCAATTTACATAAAACATAATTTTACCGCTTCTGTGAGTTTAATTTCAAAACTCTGAGAGACACGGATGATATCATAAAGTAAAATGTGGTTCAATAAGATCAAAATAATTTTTGGTGAATCGCTACTTTTTACTTTTATTTAACACGGTTAAAAGTAAATAGGGTAACTAAGGGTAAAAATTATATTATTATTATCTTGACACATGTCCTATTTATATATTATAAGTATAATTCGACCAAAAACAACCATAGGAATAAAATATGAACCTATTTGGTGGAATTGGATTATATTAGGACATTTATTATTATTTAATTCAAAGAAGAGTTAAAAGATTTAAAATCAAATTATAATAACTAAAAAAATTAATATAGATTTAAAAATAATATAAATTCGACTATAAATATTTATTAGAAAGATAAAAAGATTTCCTATATAATTTTATTTTATTTATATTTTTTAAAAATTAAATAATGTAATATATTTTTGACACAATGATGATACAATAATTACCAAATTAATGAAATATTAAAATAATTGACATTATAAATATACAAATAAATGTAATTTAAGAATTTTTATGAATTACACTAATTTTATAGGTTACTATTACCTATTAGGGTTGTTTAGATGAATTGTTTTCAAATTAATAATGCTATTATGTATTTATAAAAAACAAAATACCAAAGAGTTTCAAAATTGACATAAAAGAGTTTTTAAAACAAATATTATATTATTAATTGATATGCTATTCTTAAAAATATAAGGTTTATCCAAAAGACATATATAATGATAGTTTTATCATTATTGAACCACTTGGGGGTATCTTGGAAGTATATAGTAAGTTTATTAACCATATAATATAAAAATACAAAAAGACATAGTAAATGTTACACTATTTTCTTAAGAGTTAAATCTAAAAGATAAAGTTAATATAGTGACCCAAACCTGTCTAAAACCTATTGGATGGGTGTTTTGTGATCCTGCCCCACCATAACCTTTAAATAATCCATTTTAAATGGTTTAATTATTTATTCTTCTAAATCATTCTCATTAATTTCCAGGTTTTCAAAATGGTTTTTAAGGATTTATTTATATGGACATGAATGTTTTTAAAATGTTAATTCCTTTCAAAAGTTTCAAAGTGGTATGGGACACTTTGATTCAAAAATGTAATTAATTTTCTTACTTTTCAAATTATGTGACTTTTAAATGTATTCATGAAAAATAGATATTTCACTCATAGAGTTTTACAAATCATTTTCATCTATGTCAACATCATTTGATGGATTTTATACTTTTTTGAAGTTGATTTATTATGATAAAAAAATTCCATATTGTATTGAAGGTTTTGTGATATGTTTGAATGTTGATGTGTTATATTTATACCATTCATGGTTTATGGATAATGTATTGACATTTCGTATTCTAGTTTTAATACGAATGATTATGTTATGTTTACACCTTTTCATGTGAGGAATGCATTGGACTTAGTAAGTGATAGGTGGAGCCCGCTATACCACCTCGATGCATCGGTAGGTCTCATGAAACAAATAAGAGTCTTGGCATAAGGCCTTTACAAAATATTATTTGTAGTCTTGGAACAAGGCCTTGACTATGTGGTTATGCAAGTATGGCATTATGTATTCCATCATTATGAAAGTGGCTATTGATATTGCATGTGATTATTCGACTAGTAGAATATCCACGTGAGTATGTAAATGGAATTATTTTGATTTTATCATTCCCATATTATTCTGAAGTTAAAGTTTAAAAAGCTTTTGTTTTAGTCTTATACATTGCCTTAAATTTTTATGCTTATTTATGAATGTTTCCACTATATTATTATCCTTACTGAGCATCTGACCTCACCCCTTTCTATGTTTTTTTCTGAGGATGCAAAGAAGTATATTATGACTGACCTACAGGGATAGTCTATGGGATCTGAGTGCTATATATGGAAACAATTATTTGTAGTTTTATATTTTATGATGTACTGTAAACCTTATGAATGTATCTATTACTTAGAAGTCTACTAAACTAATCAGTCTTTCGAGACTTGATCTTTTGTGATCATGCCAATGATACGTAATAATGCACCGAATCTAGGATTTTGGAGTCAGGGCATTACAGGCCCCACCCTCCACTACATGTCCAAAGAATTATTTATACATTGATTCTATACAAGATCATTATTCCATTTAAATATTCATATAGAGTATGTTATACGAATTCATCCATAGTTCCATAGTTAAAATAACTTTCCAAATAAACACCATATGTAAAATGGTATACAGTTTAGACAACAAACATATCCATGATATGAGATTATGTATATGTAATATAAATATAATTTCAAATGAAAAGTGATCTCAAATGGGATATAGGTACAACACATAAGGATTATTAGGTGAAAAATACAAAGTTAGTCACAATAAAATAGTAGTTCAGACGAAGTCTCTTACCACAATGTAAGTGGAATCAAACGCCCAGAACATAATGAACATCAAATGAATCATTGAATAAAATGAATATAAATAGAATGATGTTATTATATATCAAATGGAATTACACATATACCACATACATGAAATAAAGGGTGAACAATGAAAATATCACAGAAATGAAAGTGAGATGAGAAACCCCTCACCTTTTTATCGAGTGTGTTCTTCTTTTGTTTTATTGACCAGAATAAAAAAAATTAGATTCATTAATTAATAATTCTAGAACCACCTAACATGTAATCAATTTATTATAACCTTATTAGGTTCATTCATTTCCATTTTAATGGGTTTTAGATGTTCAATTTTATTGTTTTGCAAGCATTTTCTTCCTTGGTTTTCATGATTCGTTTACTTGATTTCATGAATGGAAGTTCATTTGAAATGTGGTTAAAAATCCATAATTGTTAATATATATTTGTTGAACCCTCTGGAAAAATTCTTTGAACTCATATTTCCATAATATCAACTATGCTCAATCGTATTTTGATAATCCCAATTATGATCAATTATAGTTTGGTAGTTCCTATATTGATTAATGGTTAATTAATTATTTCGGTATTTATGAACATCGTGCACATATTCATTTATTATATTATTTATATTATCTTCAAGTAATACGGTTACTGGATGAATATATATTCTAACTTAACTCATTCTGCCAATAGAATACTTAAACAGGCGAAAGGTCACCGTTACAGAACAAGTCTACCGATACTCAAGGTCACCGGTATAAAAGTCTACCAATACGCAAAGGTCACTGGTATTAAAGTCTACCAATACTCGAAGGTCACCGGTATGCAATTATACCGATACGCGAAGGTCACCGGTATGCAAGTCTACCGATATGCGGAAGGTTACTGATATACTAAGCTTACCGATATAAGAAGGTTACCATCAGACAAGCCTACTGATACGTAAAGGTTACCGATGCGAAAAGTATACCGATACGGAAAGGTCACCGTTATGCAAAGCCTACCGATATGAAAAATCCCACTGATACAAGCATGTTTACCGATACATGAAGTCTACTGTTACACGGAAGGCTACCGATAGAAAGGCTACCGTTACTCAAGGCTACCACTACCAAGGCTACTGATACCCAAACCTACCATTCCAGAGATAGAACCCGAAACTACTTTAATTTCTTTATCATTATTTAATCTAAACAACGGTCATATCAGGTATATTTTAATGCACTAACATTTATTTAATGGGTGTTTTTCGGTTTTTAGGAAACCGTACCTCGTACCTGCCAAAAGAAATCATTTCTTTTGCCGGAGCTCATGCTTTAAAATGAATGATAGGAATGAATAGACGAATACACAGAGACATACATACCACGAGGTGTTCTAGAAGAATACCCAAGTGTGCATGCAAAGAGACGAATGAACTTACACAAAGAACTCATTCATTACTGCATACCAGTGAAGAGCTGAGAACGAGAACATCCACACAAGGTCTTCATCGACTACTTTTTTCTCTATCTCTGAACCTGGAAATCAAGGAAGCAGACGACACTCTGTTTTCTAGACAAAAACCAGAAGAGGACTCAGAACCAATTCTGATCAATCCAATGAAGTCCAGAGCTTCACTGCAATCACTAGAGCCATTTCTAAACTCTAAATCTTTGCCTCTGTGATTTACTTTTTACATTTTCGAGCAGTGTGTGTTATCTGCTGTATTTTACACACACACTGTCTCTTGTACTTTAACTGTATGATCTTTAAATCCTCACTCAAACTCTTACATCTTTTATTTCCCACTAGGATTGTGGTAGAGGTCGTGTGTGACCTGGACAGCTGGTGCTGTTGTTTTTGTTCCCACGGATAACAGTGGTAGAGGTCTTGGACCTGGACAGTTGTATGCTATTGTAATCCCCAATCCAAGGTGTGGATCACTTTAATATAAATTTTTGAGAGGACTAAGTCTCAGCTTGATACTGAACCTATTGTTTAAATCTGTTGTGCTTATTTATTTTCAAAGATATTTTTATTCCGCTGCAAACTTCATTAAAACCAAAACTGTTTTAAAGTCACTTTGATAATTAAACTCGCAAGTGTTTATATTAGTTGTAAATCAGTAAGTTAGTTTCAAAAGTTAGTCAATTCTTCTGATTTGATTAACTGGGAAATAATCAATCCTTTGAGAACCTAACAGAACCTTTATTTTGATATAAATTCACTACAGTTTAATTCTGTGTTTTATTTGGGGGATTTTAAGACAAACTTTTTAAACAGAAATTTTAATTGGAACTCAATTAACCCCCCCTCTTGAGTGTCCACTCCGACCAAAATTTGGTATCAGAGATATTAAAATATTTTCTGAAGTACTCTGTTTTTCAACTGTGATTTCAGTTGTATTTTAAAGATCTGAAAATTTCTGTTACTTATAAATTTTTATCTCTTTAAAATTTTTGTTTCAACCTAGTTATCATAGATAATAGACTAGAGGGTGCTGCTAATAACAGGACACCTTTCTTCAATGGTACAAACTATGCTCAGTGGAAACTTAAAATAAAAATTCATTTTGAAAGCATAGGTTTTGAAATTTGGACTTCCATAGAATCAGAATATAAACTTCCCAATACTGCTAGATCCACTTGGGATGAACCTACAAAGACTGCTTATAATAATAATTGTTAATCCATGAATTCCATGTACTATGCTTTAGGAGATGAAGAGTTTAACAGAATTTCTGCTTGTAAAACTGCTTTTGAAATTTCGGATACCTTAGCTGTTTCTCATGAAGGAACAACCAATGTTAAAGAAATGAGATTAAATACTTATACTATTAAATATGATAATTTTAAAATGAATACTGATGAAACCATTTCTTACATGTATCTCAGGTTTAATGAGATAGTCAATACAATGAATTCACTTGGAAAAGTTGGTCCAGCAAAGGAACAAATTATGAGAATTCTGAGATGTCTACCTGAAAGATGGAGAGGAACTTCTGTCTCAATTAGTGAATTGTGTGATATAGGTGAACTACCAGTCAAGGAACTAATTGCCAAGTTGATGATGTATGAAGAAGAGCTTAAAGTATACAAAGAAGAAGAATATGAACCAAAAAGGAAGTCAGTTGCATTCAAGCTATCTACTTTAAAGAATAAGGAGAAATTTCAATCTGTAAGTAATAGCTCAAGCGGTGAAGAAAGTGAAAGTGCATCTGACATTGATACAGAAATGGATCACATAGCCAGAAGGTTTAAGAAGTTTTATAGGAAGAAAAGGTTTTTTAGAAAATCAAATTACAAAGGTAAGTATGACAGCAAGGGTCATTGGAAAAAGGATTGGAAGAAATCTGACAAAACAGATGAAGTTGTTTGCTATGAGTGCAAAAGAAAATGACATATAAAAGCAGACTGTCCAAAGCTGAAGTACAAGAAGAAGCTTTAATACAAGGACAATAAGTATAAGAAAGCCATGAAGGCTACCTGAAGTGCTTCTGAGGATAGCTCCAGTGAGTCTGAAATTTCTGAAACTGAACTCAGTAATAAGGAAAATATGTGTTTTATGACAAACAAGTCTGAGGTAACATCTGAAACTCCTACTTTAAATTCATATTATTCTGGAGATGATTCTGACTCAGAAAAAATGTCAAAATCTGAACTGTTTGAATATTGTGATATGTTAGAAGAAACCTGTAATGAGCTGAAAGACAAATACAAAGGTTTAAAAAACAGTATGCTTTAACTGTTAAACATAAATCTGATCTTGATATTGAAATATAAAAGAATGCTCAATTGCTTAAAGAAAATACTGAACTGAAATTATCTAATGATCAACTTAATAAAGACTTATAAAAGTTTACCAAGGGTAAATATACTCTTAATAAAATTCTAGGTAAGAAAATATCACCTAGATACACTACAGGTATAGGATACCAACTAGGACAGAGAAAATTTACCAAAACTAAATTCATTCCTAAATCTGGACAGAATACTTCTAGTTATAATTCTGTAGGTTCATATGTTTCAACTAGTTATATTCATAGTTATGGATCTAATAAGGTTTACCTTTCAAAATATGTTGATTCTACAAATTTTATGAGACCCATAAGACAAATTTGGGTACCTAAAGTTTTGTTGGCTAACCTGTCTGGACCCAAGAAAATCTGGGTACCAAAATCATTTCCTGTCTAAATCTGTTCTACAGGGAACCTACTTAAAGAGCTCATGTAGAAAGACCTGTTACTTGGAAAGTGGATGTTCAAGACATATGTCAGGATACTTTTCATTCTTCATGATTTTAGTGAATGTTGATGGATGTTTTTTCACTTTTGGTGATAACTCTAAAGAGAAAATCATCGGCTTAGGCCAGATTGGTAACACTGACTCAGTATTAATTTCTAAAGTTTTATTTGTTTATGGACTTAAATATAATCTGTTAAGTATTTATCAATTATTTGATGATGGTTTTAATGTCAAATTTGAAAATTATTCTTGCAATGTTTTTAATTCTAAAAATTCTTTAGTATTTTCTTCCCTGTGAAATGAAAATGTTTATGTTGTTGATTTAAATTCTCTAGCCATACAAAATATTACCTGTTTAAATGATTTTCATAAAGACTCTTGGCTTTGGCACAGAGGATTAGGACACTGTAATATACACTCACTTAGAAAACTTACTAGTAACAACTTAGTTAGAGACCCACCCAAACCTGAGTTTCCAAATGACAAAGTTTGTAATCCCTGTCAAAAAGGAAAGCAACACAAAATCTCTTTCAAACCAAAGAAAGAAGTATCAACTTCTCAACCTCTCGAGTTGGTTCACATGGATTTTTTTGGACCATCTAGAGTTTCTAGATTAAATGGGAAGAACTATGTATATTTCCTAGTAGATGACTTTTCTAGATATACTTGGGTATATTTTCTAGCTCACAAAAGTGAAGCTTGTTCTAACTTTTTTAAATACTCCAAATCTGTAGAAAATCATAGTGGACTTAAGATTAAAACTCTAAGAAGTGATCATGGTTGTGAGTTTAAGAATCATGAATTTGAATCCTATTGCTCACACAATGGCTATAGTCACAATTTCTCTTCCCCTAGGACACCTCAACAAAATGGTGTAGTGGAAAGGAGGAATAGAACCCTTTAGGAAATTTCCAGAACCATGCTCAATGAATATGACCTACCTGTTTATTTTTGGGTTGAAGCTGTCAATACAGCTTGTTATATTATCAATAAAGTCTTAATCAGACCTGTTCTTAAGAGGACCCCTTATGAGTTGTGGAACCATAGGAATCCTAAGATTAACTACTTCAAAGTCTTTGGCTGCAAAGTCTTTATTCTTAATATCAAAGATAATCATGACAAGTTTGCATCCAAGAGTGATGAAGGAATTTTCCTAGGTTATTCTATCTCTAGTAAATCCTATAGAGTTTTCAATAAGAGAACCAAGTGTGTGGAAGAATATGTTCACATCAAGTTTGATAAAACTGATCCACATGAGCCTAAAATCTCTCATGAAAATCTTGAAGAAGATTTATCTGTTTTGGACCTTGATGACGAATCAAATGAACCTGCTATAAAGACAACCAGTTCTGGAAATTTTCCAGAACCTGCTTTTGTTGATTCCCAACCTATTGATGAACCTGAAATTTCTAGTCCTATCTTTACAAGATCAAATAGAATTCTAAAGAATCATCCTTTAGATGCTCTTGTAAGAAATCTTGATAGAGGAACACAGACTAGAGCTTCTCTAAGAAATCATGTTGAACATCATTCTTTTATTTGACAGTTAGAACCTAAAAATATCAATGATGATATCAATGATGAATTTTGGGTAGTAGCTATGCAAGAAGAACTAAATCAATTTGAAAGAAATAAAGTCTGGGAATTAGTAGAAAGACCTTAGGACACCTTGACCATAGGCACAAAGTGGGTGTTTAGAAACAAAGTTGATGAATATGGAAACATCATTAGAAACAAATCTAGACTAGTTTCACAAGGTTACAATCAAGAATAAGGAATTGACTATGAGGAAACCTTTGCACCAGTAGCTAGATTAGAGGCAATTAGGATCTTACTTGCTTTTTGTATCACATCTGAATTTCAAGTTATATCAAATGGATGTGAAAAGTGATTTTCTAAATGGTTTTATTGTTGAAGATGTTTTTGTAGAACAACCACCTAGTTTTTCAAATCCTCACTTTCAAAATCATGTTTTTAAACTTTCTAAATCTTTATATGGTTTAAAAAAAGCTCTAAGAGCTTGGTATGAAAGACTTACAAATTTTATTATTTCAAAAGGATTTTCAAAAGGAATTGCTGATCCCACTCTTTTTATAAAAAAAATTTCAACAGATATTTTAATAGTACAAATCTATGTTGATGATATTATTTTTGGATCTTCAAAAAATTCTTTATGTACTGATTTTTCAAAGGTTATGCAAAATGATTTTGAAATGAGCTTAATGGGAGAGCTTATGTACTTTCTTGGATTTCAAATCTTTCAAACTAAAGATGGTATTATTTTGAATCAAAGTAAATATACTAAGGATTTATTAAAACGTTTTGGTTTAGATAGTATTAAGGTAAGTGATACACCTATGAGTACCACCTGTAAATTGGATATTGATGAAACTGGCAAACCAGTGGATCAAACTAATTACAGAGGTATGATTGGGAGTTTACTTTATCTTAAAAGTACTTCTAATTTGGAATTGTTTTACCCAAAAGGAAAATCATTTTATTTAATAAGCTATTCGGATGCTAACTTTGCTGGATGCAAGTTAGATAGAAAAAGAACTTCTGGAACATGTCATTTACTTGGAAAGTCCCTAGTATCATGGTGTAGTAAGAAACAGAACTCAATTGCATTATCTACTGCTGAAGTAGAGTATATAGCTTCTGGTAGTTGTTGTGCACAGATTCTGTGGATGAAACACACATTATTGGACTATGGATTTGATTTTAAACATGTTTCAATTAATTGTGACAACACTAGTGCGATCAACATCACTAAGAACCTTGTGTCTCACTCTAGAACGAAACACATTGATGTTAGACACCACTTTCTAAGAAATCATTATCAAATAGGTGATATAACCCTTGAAGTTATAGGCACTAAACTCCAATTAGCTAATATTTTCACCAAGACTTAAAGATCAGAAATATTAAGTTTCATTAGACACGAATTAGGAATGATAACTTATTCTTAAAACCGTTAGAAAACCTCACTGTTAGACACCTCACCATTAGATGGACCTCACCGTTAGGAGACCTCACCATTAGGAGACCTCACCGTTATAAAACCTCACTGTTAGGAGACCTCACCATTAAAATAACTCACAGTTAGGAGACCTCACCATTAGGAAACCTCAACGTTAGAAGACCTCACCGTTAATAGACTTTACCGGTACATCTCGCGCTATTATAAACTTATGTAAAGCTGAGACTTCGAACTGTCTTTAAAATATTTATTTTATTTGTGAATTCTAAATGATATTAAAACTCGATATTAGATTTCACTCAATCTTACCACGAACTCGTCTGTTCGAATACCTCCATCCTAAACCTCTCAAGCCACAAAACCCTAAACTTTGAATCTGTAATGGCCCGTATCAAGAGACCCCTGGTTACAGATGGGAGTGATGAGCCACAAGCGAAAAGACTGAAGGTGACCAATGCTGATGCCAGTGGAAGCGGTGAATGTATAGCTCGAAGGAATCCAGTAAACCCACATCTCTCAATGCGAGAGATTTTCGTTGAGAAAGAGGTGTGTGAAGAATGGCTCATGGAGATCAAGTCCTTGTTTCTTAAGGATTTAGAAGAACAAGGTTGGACTGAGTGCTTCGCGAACAACAATGGACCTTATTATCCAGGACTGGTGAAACAGTTCTACAAATTCGCTCGTTTTGAAAAGTCTGAGGAAGAAAGCAGAATGATTTCTTATGTGAATGGAAAGGAAGTTTCTTTTACTTCAGTGGAATGGGATGGGAACTTAAGAGTTCCTCATGAAGGAGATTATGCTTTATATTCAAAATATGTTCCCTCAACAAGTGAGTTTTTCAATTATGAGGATGCCTTGTTGGAGCTGATAGGAAATGGAACCCCTCGAAAGGTCATTGCTGCAGAGATGGCAGGGGGGGGGGGAATTTCTTTTCAAATTCATTAAACATGTGATTAGTCCAAGGAGAGGATATTTTTCTATCCTCAGATTTCAGGATATTTATCTGTTGTATCTATTAAAGCATGGAGTAAAAGTGAATCTTTGTAGATTACTTATGATTCAGATTGAGGATATGACTATACCGAAGTCCAAGTCCAATGCTCTTTTCTTTTCCATGCTGATTTCTATAATGTTGAAAGCAAAGGAGGTAGCTGGACCTCAAAATGAAACAGTTATAGTTAAAGAAAACTTTTGTATCACCAGGACTGTTTGTAAGTTCATGAAGGTTAGCTAGAACCCTTGTAAGATGTCTTGGTTTAATGATGAAGGTAGGATTTATGACAAATTCACTCATGTGGATCATCCTTCTAGACCAAAGGATGTGAGGGATCCTGGTCTTGGACCAGATGAGTCAAAACCGGTCTACAGTGATGATGATGCTGAAGCTGAGGAGGAAGAGACATCAGTAGAGGAAGGAGGACACCCAGAATTACCCCCTAGTCTTGTGCATCAAGTTATTTCTTATGGAGCATCTAGCCCTCTAAAAGAACTACCAAAGAGAGAAAATATCTTGAAGTGATACAGAGACTACAGAAGAAGGAGAAAAAGCATGCCAGTATGTTGTCAAGGACACCTTTGAGGAGGATGAGGCAACCAAATCCGATCATGATGTTAATGGAGAAAAGGAGGCTGATGGTGAAGCAGATGATGAGGAAAATGAAGAAGAAGAGCTTAGTTTGAGCCCTCTGATAGACAGTACAGTCAAAATAGTGCCTGGTCAGGAAGCAGAAGTATCATCTGTTGTTGAGGAAGTTATTGAGCCATCAGAGAAAATGGCTATTAAATCTTCTATACTTGTAGAGGAAATTATCAAATTACATCAAGCAGAACAGTTGGAGGAGATACCTCAGGAGAATGTTCCAAGTGAGGGGGAGAATATTGGCTCAGTATCAGTGCTATATGACATTGAAGGTTGGACATTAGATCTAGGATATATGATTCTTGGACTTTCTTATGGATATTCTGATGAGGAAGACCAGCCCCAAAAGGAATCATTTACCCTACCCACTATGGCTAAAAATGTGGCAACCAAGGAGGACCTTGAGTCCTTAAAAGATGAATTAAAAGAAGAAATAAGGGAATCAGTGGCAGATATGAATAAAAGTATGGTTGAATAGATGAAAAGCGTGGAGCAATCCCTTGAGTTATCCATTGGATATGGTGTATCCAGTCCTGTGAAAGAAATGATGGATGAAATTAAAGTGTGCCACACTCAGATTGACAGTTGGACATGAGCTGTAGTTGCTTTAAGACAATCGATTTCTTCTCTGACTGCCATGCGTAGCTCTCAAAATCAAGTGAACTCTGACATTCAATATATCAATGAAGTGGTCAAGGAATTTGTGGAAGTTTTTTAGGCCTTTAAGAAGTCAGTCAAAGAACATCTGAATAGTCAGGATAAACTTGTTCAGAAGGTAGTTAGTAGTCTGACTCAATCCTTCAAGGAGACAGTGTCCTTCTCAATGAAACCTCTTCCCTCATCTAGCTCTAGTGTGAATCTTGACCAGATCCTCACTATTATTCAGGAAGAATTGGCTAAGGCCAGTCCCAGTGGTGCATCAAATACTCATATTCTTTCTACCACCAGGGAAGTTAGTAGTTTTGTTCGTGATCACCTGCGGGAAGCTACTACTTCTCAAGAGGCAATCAAGAATAAGGTGGATGCTTATTTAGAGAAGTTTTATACCAAGAAACAAATGAAAAACCATTTCAGGATTTTGATTGAGAATCTGAAGTTACCTCTAGTAACCCAAGCCTTCAGAGAGCAGGTCTGTAAGCTCAAGGAGCTTACTCCTGCCTTGGGTAAATTCATTAAAAAGAGAGATTATTTTGTGTCTGCAATGGAGAGAGGAGGGAGTATTATTATGGATTTTAGGAACTTGTTGGTTTCCTTCCTACATATGGATGCCAGGCCAGTCATTGTGCCACCTGCCCTTCCTACCTCTGCCTCTGGGAGTACACCTCAAATGACTCCAGTTCAAGCTATTCAAAGTTTGACTCCTATGATCCCACAGAAGAGCACAGATTTCAGATCCGGAACAGTTTCAGTGGCTGACCCTCTAGTTGTTCTGTCAGCTATTCCCAAGCCTCCTACTCAATCTGAACCAACACCCTATTCTGATCCTAAGGGAAAGACTCATGTACAAGATGAGGATTGAGTGATTCTGGATGTTTTTGATAGGACTCACTTGTATTTTATTTGAATTTATAAGTTTGTACCTTTTGTACTTTAATGGAAATTTGTTGTTACTATCTTCACTTTACTATATTTATATTCCTTCTACCCTTCTTTTTGTTAATCACAAAGGGGGTGAAAATACTGGGGGAGTGGAAAAAAATGAGCCTCTTGTTTTAAAATTTTTCATAAAAGGGGGAGAGAAAATCATATGGGGAGAAAAATGAAAAGTAAAACAAAGGGAGAGAAAATGAAATATATGCTATGGGGATATGGGAGAAAACTAATAACAAAACAAAACTTTATTATTAGAACTTTGTTTTAATGTGTTTTTTCTCTAAGAAATTTTTACTCTTTCCTCTGATACTATTTTAATTTTCCGAATACTTCGGCATAAGTTGTGATTATTAAAAAGGGGGCGATTTTTGAACCCTCTGGGAAAATTAGTTGAACTCATATTTCCATAATATCTACTATGCTCAATCGTATTTTGATAATCCAAATTATGATCAATTATAGTTTGGTAGTTCCTATATTGATTAATGGTTAATTAATTATTTCGGTATTTATGAACATCTTGCACATATTCATTTATTATATTATTTATATTATCTTCAAGGAATACGGTTACTAGATGAATATATATTCTAACTTAACTCATTCTACCAATAGAATACTTAAACAGGCGAAAGGTCACCCTTACAGAACAAGTCTACCGATACTCGAAGGTCGCCGGTATGCAAGTCTACCGATACGCAAAGGACACCGGTATGCAAGTCTACCGATACTCGAAGGTCACTGGTATGCAAGTCTACCAATACGAGAAGGTAACTGGTATACAAGTCTACAGATACGCAAAGGTCACCGGTATGCAAGTCTACCGACATGCGAAGGTCACCGGTATGCAAGTCTACCGATACGCGGAAGGTTACCGATATACTAAGCTTACCGATATAAAAAGGTTACCATCAGACAAGCCAACCGATTCGTAAAGGTTACCGATACGAAAAGGCTACCGATACGGAAAGGTCACCGTTATGCAAAGCCTACCAATATGTGAAATCCCACTGATACAAGCAAGTCTACCGATACATGAAGTCTACCGTTACACGGAAGGCTACCGATAGAAAGGATATCGTTACTCAAGGCTACCGCTACCAAGGCTACCGATACCCAAACCTACCATTCCAGAGATGAAACCCGACACTACTTTAATTTCTTTATCATTATTTAATCTAACCAAGGGTCATATCAGGTATATTTTTAATGCACTGATATTTATTTAATGGGTGTTTGTTGGTTGTCAGGAAACCGTACCTCGTACCTGCCAAAAGAAATCATTTATTTTGCCAGAGATGGTGATTTAAAATGAAAGATAGGAATGAATAGACGAATACATAGATACATACATACCATGAGGTGTGCTGGAAGAACAACTGAGTGTGCATGCAAAAAGACGACTGAACTTACACAAAGAACTCATTCATTACTGCATACCAGTGAAGAGGTGAGAATGAGAATATCCACACAAGAACTTCATCGACTACTTTTTTCTCTATCTATAAACCTGGAAGTCAAGGAAGCAGACGACACTCTGTTTTCTAGACAAAAACCAGAAGAGGACTCAGAACCAATTCTGATCAATCCAAAGAAGTCCAGAGCTGTACTACAATCACTAGAGCCATTTCTAAACTCTAAATCTTTGCCTCTGTGATTTACTTTTTACATTTCGAGCAGTGTGTGTTATCTGCTGTATTTTACACACACATTGTCTCCTATAATTTAACTAGAGGATCTGTAAATCCTCACTCAAACACTTACATCTTTTATTTCCCACTGGGATAGTGGTAGAGGCCGTACGTGACCTAGACAGCTGGTGCTGTTGTTTTTGTTCCCACGGATAACAGTGGTAGAGGTCTTGGACCTGGACAGTTGTATACTGTTGTAATCCCCGATCCAGGGTGTGGATCACTTTTATATAAAGTTTTGAGAGGACTAAGTCTCAGCTTGAGACTGAACCTCTTGGTTAAATCTACTGTGCTTATTTATTTTCAAAGTTATTTTTATTCCGCTGCAAGCTACGTTAAAACCAAAACTGTTTTAAAGTCACATTGATAATTAAACTCGCAAGTGTTTATATTAGTTGTAAATCAGTAAGTTAGTTTCAAAAGTTAATAAATTATTATGATTTGATTAACTAGGAAATAATCAATCCTTTGAGAACCTAACAGAACCTTTACTTTGATATAAATTCACTACAATTTAATTCTGTGTTTTATTTGGGGGATTTTAAGACAAATTTTTTAAACAGAAATTTTCATTAGAACTCAATTCACCCCCCCTCTTGAGTGTCCACTGCGACCAACAATATTATTTGTGACATTAAAGAGATATTAATATCTTATAATGATTATGTGTTATATATTTTAGGAAGAATCAGAAGTCAAAAGTTATTGATAAACGCTTGGATTAAGCTTTGCTGTTTTGTGAACAAGGAACTTGTTTGGTATTATTATTCCATATTATAAGTGTCAATAGATTCTAGAACATTAATGAGAAGAAATAAATATATTATGATCTATTTCAGCCATAAAAATGGTTTCATGACCATAATTGGACTTGGTAATGAAAATTGATAACTTATCGTCCTTGAGTGTGATAAATTAACACATCTCGGACGGTGTTTTCGTTTTTAGTATAAGAGGAGGGGGAAAGAGAGATGATGATGAAATATTCAATTAGAATAATATAATTTCAGTTCATATAAGGTACTGGAATTATCATATAATTTGGTTTAGGGGAGATAAAGAATGAAGTATAAAAGAGAGGAACTCAAAATAAGATAAAAATGGAGAAATATCTTATGAAAATTCGGCAGCCTAACAGCGTCACCTAAAATCTAATAAAATAGTTTGATGAGAGAAAGAGGTTATCTAATCACTCTTAAATAATGTGTTCAGTAAGGGTAATATGGAATGAAATATCCTCAGGTAATTCAATTTAAAATAAAAAATAAAACATAAAATTAAATTGTTATGAAAATATAAGGGCGGTGGATTCTCTTACCTAGTAGAGTAACTCTCAAAACATGAAGGTTGGGACCATGGGGGTCTGAGGACACATTGGGAGGACTCCTATAGAGGTAATAACACTAGAGATTCTAGGATATTGAGTTTGGAATAAAGGAAAATGAAGGGGGTGAGTGGGTATTTATAGTAATTAAGAGAGGGTTTTTTATTAATTAAAAGGGACACCTCATTAGTGGTTTTTTCAAAACCATGGGCTCGACCATGGTATTTGCCCACGGTTTTATCCACTTGAGAAACCCCATGTCATATGTTACTATACACATTTCGACCAACCTTTTATATTTAATTATTACATCATTATGATGTCATTAAACTACCGAAAACTCAAAAATCTATTTTTACTATTCATGAAAAAATCATGTATTTTAGAAAAAAAACTAAAAATTCACCCTAACTATTTTTCAACATGTAGAATTCAAAAATGAACTCCATTTTTTGAAAATATTTTTCTATGTATTTTTAATTTAATTTTTAAATAAAATCAATTTAATTCAAAAAATTAACAATTTTAAAGATATAATTAGTTTTATATCTCATTGAAAATTCAACCATGATCTCATTATTTTGTTACATTATGAAAATAAAATATTATCATTATTTACTGTTTATAAGGTTCATATTACTATTCATATTACTATTCATATGGGTATGTTACTATTCATCAAAAAATCAAGTTGGTTCTATCAGACTCCAAATAACTTACTGGTGACAACTCTATATGACCATTTTTTGAATTTCAAAAGATAGAAGTGGAAAATTTATGTTTAATGGATAGCTTATAACTTTATCCTATAATGTTCTAATTGACAAAATACATAGTGCCTCATGAAATATAGGTTATCTAATGAATATAAATTATTTAAGAGGAACATACCATAAAATTTTTGGGGTGTTATAATATATATATACATATATATATCTAGTGGAATTATTATGTCATATATTTCCCTCTTAATTATTATTTATACATTATAATCATTCTTGAATGGTTAATGTGGAGAATGTATCTCATTGCCTCATTGATATGGTAGGTTGTACGTACGAACGAGCAACGATTTCATTAATTTAATGGTTAAAAGGTATGGAATTGGATGGTATAATAATTGTACAGAATAATTATCGTGTAATATTAATTATGTAGATCAATTATACTCATCTTTATACCCATCAGAATTAAGTATTTTGGATTATCAAAATACACCATGACACGGAAACGGTAAGTCATATGTACACATGCAAGGTGATAATATTATTCTATAGATGGATAAAAAGTGGTATGAAGTTTTCCCATAATTAAAATAACATATCAACATGTATAATATAAGATATTTATTACTTTATTATGGAAACAATATAATAATAAGAAATAGGAGTAGAACATAATTTTGAAAGAGGTGATAAAACAATTACCTCTTTTTTAGGTATCTCTTTTTTGTATGCACAAAAGGACTCCTTAAGATGGATTTTTCCCCAAGGGTTCCCTCTAGGATGATGTGAGGGATGTTGGGAGGAGAATTGGGAAGGGTTTTTATTAGCCAGTGGGCAATGGAGGTGTGATTAAAAGATAAGTAGAGGTTCCGTTCATAATAAAGGGTATTGGCACATTAAGAATGTCTAGAAATTTTAATTTATAATGAATTCATTTTTAGTTTGTAATTCTCAAAAACTCATTTATTTCAAAAGATAAGATTTGTACGGGTCAAAATCCTCTAATCAAATAAAATTAATACCTATTTTTATTTTATTTTAAACCATATCATTTTTATTTATCCATAATGAATCTATTTAATTTTATTTATCGTAATATTATTCTAAATATTAAATGGTTATAGTTATTTACTTCTATGTTGAAAATTGTAAATAATTGGATACATTATGAAATTTCTAACCATAAGAATTTTACTATGTATTTTTTAAATATTTTTTTTATTTTCAAATAATTTAACAATATTTTTTTGTATAAAATATCAATAGTGTCAATTTTGACATTATTCATTTATTTGACATTAAATAAAATCCAAAGAGAAGATAAATTCAATCCAAAATATTTAATACACACCTAACATATCATATCCATTGATACAATTTTTAGAGAATATTAATTAGTTCATAATATATTTATTTGAATATTTTTAAAATCATTTATTTGACATTTCTATCAAAAAAATAATTTCTACATCGCTATTTTGTCATCATTAATGGTAATTATTTAATATCTAAAAATTAAAAATAAATTCACATGGTGTATAAAATGTATGTATATTTCTAGAGACAATTTATCTTTTCAGTTTTATCATGTTTATCACTATATTAAAATTATTATCCTTATAAGATATATGAGATTGAAATGTCACCACATTCTTTTATTTTAATTATAACTATATCACATTCATGAAAAAAATTCCATCAAATTAATTAATTCAGACCCCGAGGTGATATTTATAAAAATTAATTTATCAAATAGGATCTTGTAAGAGGTTAGGGAAATTTTATTATCTTTTTCATATTGTTAATTATCCTAATTTACCTTTATTGGTGTTAAATAAAAATTACTGTAGTTACTATACACAATATCCAAAAAATAAAACTAACATATAAACATTATTTGGACCCACTTATTCAAAAAATGGAATAAATTTTTTATAATTCAAAACAAAAAATATTCAATAAAAATTTTAAAATTAATTCTCATTGTCAAAACCAACAAGTTGGTTTTTAAGAAGTAAGAACTATTAGAGGATTGACATGTGTTTATGTCCAATTTAAATATGAAATTATATAAAATTACCAATATTGGACTAAATGAAAAAAAACACAATTAAACATTAAAACCATTAAAAATAATTTAACTATGTGAATAAATTAGATGAAAAGGATGTTTTGATTTAAATTGTAGTATTTTCCACTAATCTTTAAAATAAGAATTTTATCAGGAAAAGGAAAAAGATTTATCCAAAGTAAATCTCGATGTCCCACTTCCAAATAATTCATTTATTATATAAAATATAATATATAAAAGTTTTAAAAACTATATTTAAAATTGTTGTGCAATCAAAAGGCTATAAAACTTCATTTTTTTAAATCTTATTTTATCTGAATAATTGAATTTGTTCTTATATTATGTTCTAGAAAATAAATAATATGAATATTAATGTTATATAAAATTCAAAATGTGGTTAATAATATTTATAATGGTTATTTTATATCCCATTGAATAATAATATTTTAATAATATATCATTTATTAGTGAAACTCGGAATTGCGTACAACAGAAGCAATCGAGGAAGGTCACTCTTTCATGTAATACAAGCCATGTTAGTGTTTCGTTTAGTGAAATATTACTTTAGTTTTACATGAAACATAATCCAAACATATATTTTTTATACATTGAAAAAAAAATATACCTAAGGTTGCATATATCGCACTCTGACTCGGTGTTTCATGTAACTTATGAAAATTCAGTTTAGTGTGAAAGGAATATTTGACATACTGCATTACAAGATATAAATTAAAATTTTAAATTATTTGAAAAATTATTCTATAGAAACTCTGGGTGTTATATATAGGGAATGATATTACATGTTTATGTGACTTCCACAACTCAATGTTGTATTCCTATCCTATGATTTCATGCCCTATTCTAATGATTCACTTATTATTCATGTCTTATGAACTAAAAATCATTATGTAATGATTCAGGTTTATGATCTTTGATATGTTTGGTTTTGTCTTCTATTTTAATGATTATGTTCTCAAACCATCATGATCGTGCTTATTCTAACATATACCATTGTTTAACCATACTTATCATCTTATCTCACAACCTTGTAGGTTTCCAATCCATTGGTTATAAATATTTTTATTGTTTATTATTCTTCTAATAAGGATTCTAGTCATGAGGAACCTATTGGGAGATAATATATATCACTTACGTACCTATTTTTAGGATTTTGGGTTTCTAAATTCACCAAACTAGAATGGTATTTTGGAATTTATTTGTGTAATGTATTATGTATTCTGTAAAAATGATGTAATGTTATTGGGTGAAACCAAGAGTTTCTATATTTGGTATCATTGAAAATGTTTTGGTAACCTTCATAAACTATGAAGGAAACTCCTTTGTTATATCCCTACGTACATGTCTTACGATAAGTCTATGGATAAAGAAATTTATAAGAAATTGTATTTGAGTTTTGGTAAAGGATAATGCAAGTGTATTTCTAGCAATATATCTATGTCCATATAGTAATATAGGATTTGGTTCTCAAAAAAATGTATATAGGGGTAACAACCATGAAAACACCATATTTAGGAAGGATTGTTCATAAAATCATGCACTGCAATGAAGTTTACTGCACCCCTAATTTGAAACTCCATAGGGATATTCTTTGTGAATTCAAAAACTCTTCAGGAAACATCATGACTGGTTTAATTATAACTTATGTATAAATATCACTAGATAAACCTAAGGGTTCATATATTAAATAAGGATTTTTTATTTATAAATCCAATAAGTGGTTTTTCTTGATTATGTTTTTCCACAAAATTATTATGGAATCTTAATATATACCTTTTAGTTTTAGTCAATGGATAGATCCCGATGTAACATTGTAAATAGTGATTTTGATGGGAGATTTAAGGAATATATTTATGAGAAAAAAAATTCTATGGGAAATGGAATAAAAAATATCAAATCTCTAAATAACAAATTTTTCAAATCTATGAATCATACTAGACATAAAAATCAGTAAAAAAAGGGATAGACATTTTTTGAGTCCTTCATGAGGCGAAGTTCACATTCTTCTAGCAGCTGTTCTGATTCACTTGTTGGTGAACAATGGATCCGTACACCTGAAAAGATATTACCCATTTACTATTTTTTGCTACATAAGAAGGTAATTTAGGATATTTATTAATTATAAGGGGGATTTGACCAGTGGTCCACTCTAATCAATAATATGAGGAAATGATATGAAATTGAATCCACGTATTTGGATGGGTTCAAAAACTTATTTTTTAATATTTACATGTCACATATTGATCCTAAAAAGATGGAGAAAGAGTTAATTCAGTAAAATCAAAATTATGGTGAATCGATTGGTACCAATGAAGACAATTTCACCATTATTATGAGGTGCGCTTCTAGTATTATCATACATCCTGAATGTAACATTCATGTTTCTATTTAGTGTCTTAAGGAAAAGTCAAAGTATTTTGTAGATATGAAGTTATTGTGGGTTGTGAAATCATGGTTGATATGGATGTTGGGGTTATGTATAAATCTCAATGTCTTGAAAGGAAAATGTTGATTGAGATCAATAGAAAAACTAAAAACCATGGAATAAAATAGATGATCCATTCTCTATTATCTAAGTGTGGAAAGTAAAATTAGGGTAAATTTATTGATGATGTCTAATAAATGTTTCATGTTTGAAGGTAAAACCATTAGTAAATTGATAATTGAACTAATGGGATGAAGTTGGATTATGAAGTAAATATAGGGAATAAAGCACCTAATGAACCTCCCAAACATGAGTGCTTTAATTTTTTAGAGAGTAGGAATTAGGAAAAATAGTTCTCAAACCCAAGGTATAGTGATGATGATCAGCGTCATCAACCACTTATGTTGGGAGACAAGGTAATGTATCATGTGATCACTATTTTCTATTTAGGGGTATGATAATGACATATAAAAACGTACACATACCATCCAATATAGAACTGCTCATGTATTTTTTGTTCTAGTTTAACCGACTCGTTCAAATATAATGAATTTGATAAGGGTGTTATGATTCCACCAAAATGACTATATGTGTAATTAGAAATTAAAATCCCTAATGGTAAGATGTTTTCATCTATAGTCCATGATTCCTCTCAGGATTATGTTAATGGGAATGTACTTCTATAAAATTTTATAATTCTTCCTATAGTTGAATTTATGTCAACTATGGAATTCATTGAAATTCTATGTATAAAGCACACATCAATTATTGAGGAATGGATGTTACGTTTGAAATTTTATACCAACCAATGATCATATATTAATAAAATGATATTTATGGACTTCGTATAGAGATTATATCCATTTTATGGGTAATAATTCACATTCAGAATGGATTCTTATATCAAATGGATTGGGATAAAATAAATATCAATGATATGCCTATTATTAAATTATTTTTTAGTGTATTTATATAAGAGTTTCCAATAATTTAATAGAAATTTAAATTTTACTTCTCTATAGAACACATACATTTCATCCAAACCAATTACAAAAACTCTCTATATAATATCCCCAATTGAGTTGCAGGATTTGAAGAAGAAACTCCAAGAAAAAACTGATATGAGATTCAATCAACTAGGTGTGCCCCCTTGGGGTGAACCTATTTTTTTTAAAAAATAAATTTTGATAAATATGATTGGGAATCGATTTTAAAGTGTTGTACGAGTCCATGATCAACAACTAGTATCCTCTTCCCCATATTGATGACTTGTTTTATCAACAGTCTAGAGATCAATACTTTTCCAAGATTGACCTCCATTCTAGATATCATTAATTGAGGATTAAGAAGAAGTATTTTCTCGATACAACATTCCATAAAATGTATAGATAATTTTAATATATATTGATTCTTTTTTGTCTTACTAATTACTGTGTTATACTTATGGGTTTGAGGAATAAAGTATTTATAGATTACATTGATCAATTTTTTCTATTCTTTATAGATGATATTATAATCTATTCAATGGGAAAGGAAGATCATGAAGATGACATAAGAATTATTCTAAAGATCCTATGGAAGGAAAATATATATGTATGATTTTGAAAGTGTGAGTTTTGGGTGTAAAAGGAGTCATTTTTTGGACATATAATCTCAATAGATGGTATAGGAGTAGATCCATCAAAGACGAAGGCATATGAATGCTGTCCTAGACCACCCACTATGAAACAAATAAGTATATTTCATGGTTTAGCTGGAAATTATTGATGTTTTGTCGATAATTTATCATTAATATCTAATCCTATAACCATGTTTACTCATAAGGGTGAAAAGTGCTATTGGAGATATGAATGTGATGAAAATTTCATGTAATTGAAGAGAAGTGTAGTCAGTGCACCTATTCTTACATTACTATGTAGTGGAGAATAGTATGTAATGTATAGTGATGCATCATAGAAGGTTGTGGGTAGAGGTTATATAACGAATAACATGGTTATAACCTATTCCACAAGATAATTTATGATTTAAGAGAAAAATTACCCAACTCATGATTTTGAGGCAGCTGCTATAATTTTTTGATTAATGAAATAGATGAATTAAATTTTAAGAGAAATTGTGTGATATATTAACCAATAATAAACATATAAAATATATATTCATAGATAAGGATATGAACATGAACCAAATAATATAGTTAGAGTTGATAGAGGATTGTTACTGATTTAAACATTACCATCCTCGGAAAGAAAACATGGTGGATAATGCTTTGAGTCGAAGGCATCATGCTAGCTTATAGATGATGAGGATAGATAAAGATCCAAAATTTCATTATTTTTATAGGATGATTATATAAATCATGAAGGAAGGGGGAAAATATTATATTTCTCAATTTATTTTCAACCCTCTATCCATATAAATATCAAAGAGTCACATAAGTAGTATTTAGTGTTTTAAAACAAGGTTACAAATATTTTTATGTTTAACCTTGATTATAGTGGAATGATATGGTTCATAAACTATGTTTATGTTTCATTTATACAATATTTGAATAATATTCTATTAGATAAATCACATATATCATTATTTATAATTCATCAAGGAAGTTAGAATATGTATTTATACATGAATGACTACAACTTATGGGAAGACCTAAAGAGGGATATTGTAGTGTTTTTATCTCAGTGCTTTGTATGATAGTAAGTTATGGATGAAATAAAAATGTATAAGGGAATAATTAATCCATTACCCATACCATAATCGAAATGGGATAACATAAATATGGACTTTTTTTGGAATCCTCCAAACCACGAAACGGTTTAATTCTATTTAGGTGATTGTCAATCTAATGAATAATTTAGCACACTTCATTACAATTAGATAAGTCTTCTATCTAGAATATCATTCTGAAACATATAATAATGATTTGGTAAAGTTTCATTGAGTACCACATTATATTCAATCTGATTGGGATTTGAGGTTTATCTCAATGATATGTTGAAGTCTTAAGAAATCATTTTTTATGGAATAGAGTTTTATCACTACTTATCATCCTCAAAAAGATGGTCAGCCTAAATGAACTAATAAAACCCTAGAGGATACGTTAATATCTTGTCTATTGGATTTCAAAGGTGGTTAGGATCAATAAGTTTCTCTAGTTGGGTTCTCATACAACAATATCATTCACTCAATAGTTTAGATGTAACCTTATCATGCCCTCTATATAAAGAATTTTTGAGATCCAAAATGTAGGAATGATTTTGGTGAAATAAATTTATTAGGGGCTAAGATCACTTAAAAAATGGTAGATACAATTACAGAAATTTAGAAAAATATAATGGAATATCAAAGTCAAAAGAAATGTTATGCTGATAACCATCGATGTGATCTCGAATATAAAGTTGGTGAGAGTGTGTTTCTATGAATCTATCTATGGAAGAAGGTAATGAGATTTTGGAAGAAATGGAAACTAAGACCTACATATAAATTTCCTTCTAAAATTATTGATCACATTGGGATTGTATCCTATAACCTATAACTTCATCCAAATATCATTCTAGTCCATGATGTGTAACATATATCCCTCATGAGTAAGTACGTACTTGACCCCTTTAAAGTAATTAACTTAGTGGTCATACACTACACTAATTCATGATTGCACTACACACACCACTGTTTTATCTCGCGTTACATGCAACACAGAATTTCGACAAAACAAAATTAAATTATAATAATTATCTAACTAATATATTTATAACATATTCCTAATATAGTAATATCGGCTAATCATTTTTTTTTCATTTTCAAAAGCCAGTTTATGGGTTCCTGGTACCCCACTACATGATTCCAATACAACCACTTTCAACATTACAGAAAAACATCAAAAATCAATGGAAATGTCTAAGAAACCACGAACTAGGGCATAAGGACATCAGAAAGGTTGGCCAAACCTCAGAAAGGGTTACCTTGAACGTCCCCTGGTGCGACCATCGACACCGGCCCAAATCCTCATGTTGAAAAACTCCACCTGAATTCACCCAACATTCAAGTGAAATGAAATGGACCTCCAGGATGAATTTATCCACAATGGATGTCAGAGAAATCAAAATGAAGATGACAAGATCCTGACGTCGTTAGCACCCTGATTCGCAGACAACTCAGAAGTTCCACCTTGCCCTTAAACCACATTCCTCCTTTACCATCATCGCAAAACCATCCCTCACATCCCAACCAGACAACATTCCATACCAATACATAAAATCATCAAACCCTTTCATAAAAAATGCATGAAGTGCATTTGAACACCAGAGCAGAAATCTCCATACCAAAAAAAATACAAATGAAAACATTAAGTAGATTCAGAATCAAAGTCACCCAAAAATACAGAAACCCTCGCGAGTAGAAAATCCATTGTTCCAGCCTCGGATCCTCAGCCATCAACTCCTCAGCTCACCGCGATGCCTGACCGTAGAAACTCACAACAAGAAATGAGGAACCAGACCTCGAGGGACATCAACACATTCAACCAACCTCAAACCTTTTCCTAAGCACGAATCATCAAATCTGATACCAATGCCAACTCATGAATAAAGCTGAACGCCAAACCAAGATCGGCTGCAAAAAAAACCTAAAATAGAAAAAAAAAATCACCAAAATTCCAAAAGGAAGACTGTCGAAAGTCAGATCCCATCTCCGCCATCCCAGATGCCTGCGAAGACCACGACAGTCCACCCGACATACAGACAGAAGATGCGGCGGTACACTCAGGCCGTAGAAGCAGGATCTTGGCCTCCGACCAGCATCGTGCTTCCTTGAAAATCCCTATCCGATGAAGGGAGATTAGGGTGAGGAGAGGACAACAGTTATGCGAGAGAAGGTCGAGTCCACAAAGCCACTTACACCACTGCAATTGAGGATCCATTGCTGTAACCTCACCGAGCACGAGGGAGGAGAGGTCACGCCAACCCTAGACGAAGGAGGCGGCGATGAGGAAAATAATTAGGCGGAGAGCACCCCTTACGGGCCCAACCACACTAAGTAATATGAATATTAATAACTAATTACTTAAGAAAATATTTTTAATGGTTTTATATAAATAGAACAAATTTTTTATAAAGCCTTTATATGATTGAGAATAATATTTTCTCGAATTAACTAATTTTTATGTCCATCTATGAAAAATAATAAAATTAATCTTGGAAACATATATAAACTAAATTTGTTAAAAAAAAACTCATTTTTTAATTCATAATGTAAAATTTACTGTGGGGTGTCTTTTTGGTATTTTTTTGGAAAAAATTCATTTTTGGATAAATAGTGAAAAATACTCAATTTTAGTACTTAATGGATTTTTCATCTAATTTATTTATATTTTTTAAATTATATTTTATTTTTTTAATGTTTAATTAGGTCAATTTTACATAAATTAATCCAATTTTGAAAATTTTATCCAATTTCACATTGAAATCTGATATAAAAATATCTCAAGCTTTTAAACCTTATCACTTAAAAAACCTGCTATCGGGACACATCTACGAGATTAATTTTAAATTAATTTTGTCAAAATATGCGATTATAGCTTTGAAGAAAGGATTCTATATTTGGAATCAAAATATTTTGTAATACATAATATTTTAAACTTTTTTTTGACAAAATTTATCTTCGAAATTAATTAAAATGAATTATTGAGATTAAGGTAAAATAAGATAACTTAATTATTAATCTTCACATTAAAGGGACATATAAACTATAAAAGTTTATATAATACATTTTATGTACATAATTCAAAAAAAATGAACATTTTGGTGAAATAATTGAAAATTATTTGGCACATTATGTATGGGATACATCTCAACTGTTTTTCCCTTTTTATATTTAATAGAATATCAATCCTTCTTCACTATAAAAGCGTACTCATCCCCTTAGTTCATCAAACCTATAAAAACATTGGGTTTGAAAAAACCATACATAAAAATCCTCCCAAAATTCCCCACACATAATACAATAATCATATCTTTTTGAATAAATCCTACCAAGGAGTCTCTTTGAGGAAAAAAAAGAGAAGTTACCATTAGAATAAATGACATCCTTTCACATGCTCTTTTGATTTATATTAGTTATACACCCCATAAAGTTTTATTATTCAATGATTATATAAAAACATTATTATATTAAATATAATTAGGTGAATTTATTCTAAACATATGACCCAAATATACACACACATCCATAGAAATTTTAACGGACTAACCATTTGTGTGTACGTTGGACTACTGCCTCGTGAAACAATGTTTTTCATAGTTTCCTTTACAACCTATAATGGTTGGGTATTATGATAGAAATAATGTTTTAATATGATATATATCATATTTATAATTTCATTATGATTTTGGATTCATTTTATAAAACATACCTTTATGCTTTCCATTTGCTGTAAATATGACAAATTTGATTGTGGACATGCTGACTACCGTCTCCTCAAAGCGATGTGATTCCCTAACACATTAAATGGAATGTATTAATGATGGGTTTAGTAAATTAATATGATATATATGAAATTTCATTATAAATTAATTATAATATACACACATACACACACATATGTGTCTATAAATATATCATTTACTTTCTCTCATGAAATACGAAAATAAAACAGAAATAATGATAATGAGTACACATGACCCCCCGTCTCCATGAACTATGTTTTCCATTTCATATTTATATATTTTATATAATTTTATAAATACAAATATACTAAATATATATGATATTTACATAATTTTTTCTTTATTTATATCATTATTTAAGTATGAAGATCAAACATATTATAAATCAAAACACATGCGAAAAACAAAGTGGTTATTACCTGATATATTACTTTAACACATAATTTTTAATAAAGGGTAATAGAAGCATAGAAGTAAAATATATATGGTATTATATTATTTAATATGATATTTAAATATATTTATTATAAAATTATATATATTATATAAGATGTTTTAATTATTATTAAGAGACTCAAGACATATGTTCAGTGGATTTCTAGCCTGACTTTCATTTCTATGAGACTTATGTCATATTCATAAATTATTTCATTTGTTTGGTGTATAAAATTCCCATGAATTTATTATAATATAATTATACATATGGTTATTTACATGCCCATTTTATTATCTCACATTAATGGTGTTTATAGATCATGATTTATCAAATCAATAAGTTAATTTTGTCAAAAATCCCATTCTTTGTGAAATGTGTTTTGTTTTTCAACTATATATTTAACGCGGATAATATAATATCTGTTTTCCATGTTAAAAAATTAATATTATTATTTAAATAATAGTAAAATATTCATTTAATGTTATTTTCTTTGGGATATTATGATGTAATGTTACCAAAGTGTCAAGAGGTTATTGCTACAATCTCGTTGTTTTTCGAAATTGTTTATGATTACGTTTCCTGTTATAAAATATTATGATCCATATCCCATAAAAATATTTAATTTTATTATAAACTTTTAATACAATATATCTTCATGTAATTATACCATTAAAACACTATTTTTTACTAAGATAAGTACGGAATATTTTTCTTAATAACATTACATTATTTATCTATTGGGTTAGAAATCTATTTTCTTCAAAAATAATGCTTTCACATATGTTTTAAAGATATTATTCAAAACAAATTTATTAAATTACCTTCTGGAAAAATTTATTATAAACTCTTTTATGGTTTTCAAATATATTTCCAAATAATATATTTTTTAATCATTTTTTAAATTTTAAATATTGTTTTCCAAATAATAAAGGATATTTTCTTAACGAAATTTTGTCAAAAGTTATTTTCCTTCTGAGATGAAATAATCTAAAATAGATTATAATTTATAGTTTATATGATCAATGAAACCCATTATAATTACTTTACTAGATGGTTTATGTTTAATATTAAAAAAATTTAATGAAACATGTTCATCTTCCACTGGTTATATGCTTTTGAAACCTGCTTCTTTTCACAGGATATGCATTTTAAAATGATTTTGAGACCTAAAAATTTTAAAAAATATTGGATATAATGACATCATAAAGATACCCATTTCATTTCGTGGTTTGTGATATGTTGTTTATAAATCCCATCTCTTTTTATGGGATATGACATGAGAATTGTTTTAATATCTTATAAAACATGTAAATATGATTTTATTATGTGATGGTTTAGAAATTATATATCCCACTAATTACTTAGGTAAAGATTTAGATCCCATAAGATAGTTATGTGAATAAAGTTGAAGGGACTAATCCACTATGGAATTTGGGTACACCTTATCCACTATAGGAAGATGGGAAAACCTATCCACTATGTGAAGATTGAGACATTGGATCAACTATTGGAATATGGGGAAACAAAATACCTTATATGGAATGGAATGAGAATGGGGATGGTTGTGTTTCCCACCCAATAGGTGTAGTCCCATTGAAGTTAAATTATAAGTTCTAGGTATGTGGCATTACTTATATAGACTGATATTACATGTTTAAAAGTATTCCGCAAATTCATATCTTATTCTTATGTGATGCTTTCATGTATTATTATCTTAAATCCCTTATGATTCATGTCCTATGAACTACCTATATTTATGACATCATTAATATTAATAATATTATATATATATGGTAGGATATTATAATGTTATGATCTTGTTTTCATATGCTTATGTTCACGATTATGATTATATATTTCCCTTGATTACCCTTACTGAGCGTTTGATATCACCCATTATTATGTTTTATTTCCCTAGTTTATGAAGATATATATTATGTATGGTGTGTCCAAGAAGACTTCAAGTCATGTATTACATTATGGGAGATAATTTAGCTTTCTTATATACTAGTATTTATGTTTCCATTTTTTCAAAGTCACCAAACAAATATGGTCTTTAGGCCTATTCTTTTTAAATGTATTAAGTATTTCAAAAAAAATCGTGTAATGTTATTATTTGAAAATTTATTATTTCTATTGAGAAAATTGAGAAAAAAATTAAGACATTCTAATTTTATTTCACCTTTTGGTAAAAAAATTATTTCCATTCAAAACCTTGTTTTATAATTTTTTTTAAAAAATATCATCTACTATTATCCAAGTATTTTTAAAAGACATTTTTTACCCATATTAAATCTTTTTAAAAAATGGTTTTAAAAGAAATATTCTTATAATTTTCCAATCAAGGCTCTTTTCTAAACATTGCATGGTGAAAAATGAATGTTTGACATGTACGTATTTTTTTCAGTCTTGAACTTAATTTCATTGATGATTCCATTGTAAGTATAAAAGAATATATTTATTGACATTTTTTAAAATTCAATAAGTTCATTGTTTATCTAGCAATTCTCAAAGTAAATTTTTTTCAAAATATTTTTTCAAAGTGGAAAGGATAGATTCTTCATGAAATGTTTTAAATGTTATTTTAGAATTATGTTCAGTCTATGAGGAAATATTTTGTTTTTATTCATGACTTATTTGGAATATGATTAATGGAAGCCATTCTTATTCATTATTTTAATTATTAACATTTCAGATGACATTTTTTTATGAAACTCAATTTTTTAATATGTTCTAGCATGATGAAACACACTTATTTTCATGGGAAATTCTATGAGAAATTGATTATGAATCCTTTCACCTTTAAAAGGTTTTTTCTATTATAAAATTTTAATAATACCCATTTTTTCATGGGCTATGATATGATGAATCTGTTATGATTTTTTGTCACTCATAAATATGTTCTTTATTATTTGAAGTGTGGGAAAAATATCTCCCTCCAATTAATTGGGTAAGGATAAATTGTAAATGAACTCATATGGAATGCATGCTATAGACCAATCCAAAAAACTAAAGGGTTCATTGGATCTAGACCAAGCTCAAAAAATGAAACTATACATGGGTCGTAGCCCATATAAAACAAAAAAAGATAGGATGTACGGGCTTCCTACCATGCCCAAAAACAAAAGGGTGCATGGATTGAAGCCCATGACTAAAAAAAGAAGGTACAATGGTTACAGTCTATACTGGATACAAATAGTGTACATAAGATGTTATCCAAAGGACAATGTGGATACCTAGTTGATTATATAAGGACTAACATGTTTTGACAGTCATCATAGGTATCCAAGATATAATATTTTATATGCTTATGTGTATTCTTAAACTATATGTCTTATTCATATGATATTATCTCATGAATTATGATCTTGATTCCCTTGTGATTCATGTCTTATAAACTATCAATGTTTATCCCAAGACAATTGATTATGATATTTGATATGCAGGGTATGATCACAAAATTTAATTCTCATGTTCTTATACATTGATGTTCTTGTTATACTTATGTATATTTATAATTTAAACTTACTGAGCTTCTGATAACAACCTATATTATATTTAATTTCCGAAATTTATGAAGATGTGTTTTAAGTAATAGTATTCAATTAGTATATCTTTGTGGGAATCATTGATGTTTTTTTACCATGATTAAAATTGTGTTCCATGTTTCCAAATATAGTAAACTATTAAGGTCCTTCGGCATGCTCTTTTGTAATTTGATGAATACTCACAAAATATTATGTAATATCCCAGTATGTTATCATTAGTTTTATATAGTTGGTTTCAAAGGAGTGGTTTATTCAAAATTTGTAAACTAGGATAGGAAAACATTAGTTATATTCCTTATGATATTTTTAACAATAAAAGTAGGGATTTCTATAAATATATGTCTAATTATGAGTCAATGATTAGAAAAATTTCCTAACAAATTAGGCAACGGTTTGAGAGATTGGTTTTCATGGAATTACATCCCTATATAGATACTACCAGTGAATTTTGCTCAAGAATAGATGTACATAGGGGAATGAACCTTGGAAATACTATATTGAGCTGGACATGATCAAGAATATATTCATAAAAATATGCCTTTATACACACCTAGTTTTACACTCTTATGGGATATGATTTATAAATTCATAAACATGTTACAATCCATCATGAAGGATTAAATTAGATTATGAATGTGAATAACCTATGATAATGGTAAGGTTAACATATTAAGTATTTCAGTGTCATTATTTAGACATCCTATATATTATATTCCTAATTATTAGGTTTTTCACACCATTATTTATAGTTTTATTAAATTGAATGAATTAGAATGAACTATTTTAACATTGAATGTTTTAGTCAATTTGATGATGTGATTTCAAATGGAATGATTAGTAGAGTGATGGTGTGATTGTAGCTAATATGTTTTTGAGGAACATGATTAAAAATATGTACCTTAAGTAACTCTCAGACTTATTTAATGAGATAAGTAAATAGTTCACAGAGAGTTCAGGTAGTGGAGATCATGGTGGAAATAAGATTCAAGTTACTAAGTGTTTGGAATGTGTGAAAAACACCAAATAAAATACCTCCAAGTAACATGAATTTTTATGAAATTATAAAATAACAACACAAAGTAATTTTAAAGGAAAAAATGATGAGTTTCGATTTTGAAATGGATGGGAATATTTGAATCACTCATGTATTATCAATTGATGAATTAATAAAATTTTGAAAGCATGTGGACTATGAAAATTCATGCCTTAGTGGAATGTTTGTGAAGGAAATTAGAAAATTTGTTACAGTAATGGTCTTTCTAATGATGATGAAGATACCAAAAAATAAATATGAAAGGCGTGTTTTGGTATAATAATATTTTTTATAAAAATGATTAAATTTAAATTTGTGAATAATAATCCATGATTCACATTTCATATTTTAGGAATGGGTACTTTGGAAAAAGACAATGAATCCCTGTTAGTGGTTTCAGAAAGTAGTTGGAAGATTCTGGTGTATATTTATTAGAAATAAAAAATTATGTTATATTATGAATGATGTATATTTTTCATTATAGAATTGAAAAAATATATTGTGTGGTGCTGATGTCCTATAAAAGTTATCTAATAAAATGGTTGTATTTTAAAAAAGGGAAGATAAGCCATAATTTGTTCTTGTTGTTCATAAAATAGTGTTTATATTAGATAAATAGTGGATTAATATACATAAATTTAATTGAATAGTATTTATGACCACATAATTATAAACAAATTTATTGAAAATTTTGTTTATGTTATCATTCAAGAAGGCTGAAACATTTTTGGATTTACGGAATATATCCAATAATATATTATCTATATAATGAATGAATAAGAGAGTATGTTTTGAATATGGTTTTATTATAATTGAGGTTATTATCATTTTTTTATAGAATAAATGATGAAGGTATCCATATGATTGGTTTTTTATAACCAAGAGCTACATTATGATATACGGGGGTGCATGAAAATTTTATTTTGAGAAATTTAGTGATCTTTTTTCCAATGTTTTTGGATTTTCATATTTTTATAGGGTTATACGGTAAACCATTTATGGAATGGTTAATTTTTTACATTGAATAAGGATTTTGGGATTAATGTATTATCTTTAAAAGTGAGGATTTATGCATATTTGATAACAAGTGGTAACTATTTTTGTTGATTGTTAACTAATGATATATAGAATGCCCTATAATTCTATGAATTGATATACAGATTGGCAAATTCTTCATGAATGAAAATTTAACCAAGATTTTTTAGTGATATATTATTATGAAATTGAAAAATGAACAATCTAAGGGTGATATTCTTCATATTAAAATGAATTAAAGAATGTATATCTCTCTCATTTTGAAATGTTTTCATTTTAAGGAAATGGATATGAAAATACTATTTTTATTATTTTTATCATTTTGTTGATACCAATAACCCTTTACCACCTATTTGGTCTATTGTGTTAAGATCATAAAACATATTTTGATCCACCACTTTCTTATGATCAAGATTATTTATCAATCTCTTTAATTATGTATTCTTTACTTATATGTCTAAATATTAAATTTCAACCCATGGTCTCTAATGTGGAATCTTATTTATGAGTTAATTTGGGAAAACGTTTAACTTCCCATATCCCCTTTTGAATGGATGTTTTAGTATTCATTTTTATTATGTGGGTTTCCAGGAAATTAATTTTCATGTATAAATACATTGATTACCCACATGAATTTCATGGGGGAAATTAATTTTTATGGGGGAATAATGTAAAATCAATTGTTTTTCTGATTTTTTTGAATAAATTAATTTTTTTGGGTTTCATTACACAACACACCACTTTAGGCATTGAATCCATGAAATTAATATTTTATCTTGTGGTATATGAAATACCAATTCCCTTCTACAAATTCTATCATATTAATGACCTAGTTTCACCAAAATAGAAAATACTATTAATATTATTAAAATATTATTATAGTTATCACCTAGGTGTTAGAATTGAGGGTATGAAAAATATTTACTAAAGTATGAAAACATGATTTACAATTTTTGATAATATTAATTCTTTTGAAACCAATAAATTATAAATGAACATAATCACTATTTGAATATAAAGAAATTCCATTTCGGAAAAAAAATATTTTTCTAGGAATAAACACATGTTATCTCAATAAATTAAGTAATCTATTTTAAATAAATTATTTTTATAAAATTTATATATTATACATCAAATGCACTAAATAATATCCATATTATGTTTTTTCTTGATAATATAGAATAATAAATGATATTTTTGGCATAAAAAGATGTATTTTTCTAAAAGGCGGGTTTATAGCATTTTAATGGTGCACTTGTTTTAAAATAAAATTTTGACACATTTATACATTTAATTTGAAAAATAAACTACAAATTTTAATTTTTAGTTTAAAAATTAATTTATTCTGAATTTGGGGTATTTTTATAATAAATTTTATTTTTTAATTAATTGTGGAAAAAATGAATTTTAATTGAAAATTGACATTTCGTCTAATTTATTTATAAAAAATTATATTTTAAATTAGGCCTAATATAAAATATGTTCAATTATAAATCAATTCATAAAATTAATTCCATTTTATTTAAATCAACATTTAAATTTGATAGAAAAATAATTCGAACTTTTGAACTTTTTCACTTTAAAAACTCATTCTTTCTTCTGTTTTGTGGGAATAATTTTAAATTAATTTCTACAACATATATGATTGTAATTTTAAAAATTTAGTGCAAATTTTTAATAAACGGAATTTATAGTATCATATAAATACATCTTAATTTTTGAAAAAAAAATTACCGGAAACATTAAAATTAATTATAATGATTTATCGAAAAATGTGTTTATGAAGGGGCTAAACATTAAATTAAGGGGCCAAATGACCAAGAAACTTTTCTGAAACATATTAAATGGAAGTATTTTTAACATACCTCCTATTTTATATAAAATTTATCATTATTGGAGGCACATGGTGTAAGGGATACCTCTCAAAGGGGTTCACCTTTAGATATTTAAAAGAATGGAACTACTTTACACAATTAAAGGGAACTCAACCCCCTTTGTTCTTCACACCACTAAATTCTATTATCTCAAAAAAAAACATTACAAAAGATCTCCCAAATTCCCTTATCTCAATTTAGAATCCTTTATTTGGGCATAAATTGAACCATGTAATTTCATTGCGGTAAACCAAAAAGTGTTACATGAAGAAGAGGTAACAGTCACCAACATATTTTTTTGTTCTGTTTCCTTCTCCACACCCTTAAATTATTTTTATATTAATATTATATAGTAAAATCAGTAACATAAATATAAATTTATGTCTCTTTTTAATGTTTAAAATATAGAACTTTACACACTTATAACAAAATAGATATTCAATCATTATTCATGTGTAACACACCGAGATTTTATGAAAAATATTCTTTATTTCATTAATGTCTTGTGTTGTACGCTACACCAAAATGAGCTTTCACAACACGCATCCTTGAATTTCCTTGCATTACACGCAATCGCGACCCTCCTCGATAGCGTGTGTAGTACGCAATACTGAGTTTCACTAAACAACGATATGCTATTAAAATATTAATAAAACTAGCTGTTATGAATAGTAATAACCACTTTTTGAAATTTTGTAAATTTTATTTTTCAAAATGGACTTCATTTTTGGATTCTGAATATTGAAATTAGCTTAGGGTGAAATTTTGGTATTTTTCGGATAACTATCATATTCTGATGAATAGTGAAAATTACTAAATTTTAATTAAAAACAACTTTTTTAATAGAAATAATTAATAGTGATAAATTATTAATTTGAGTGGTTTTAAAGTATATTTAGAATATATTTTCACAATTTAATACAATGTTGGTCTTTGGATGTAATTTCACATTTAAACCACACATAAACAAGTGTCAATCTTTTGATAGTTATTATCTCTTAAAAACACGCTATTTGTTTTGACGACGAGAATTAATTTTTTAATTAGTTAATGTAACTGATATGTTTTGAATTTGGTAAAATAAACATCATTTTTGAAATCATAATATTAAATATAGCTTAGGCCTAATTTTTGTTATTTTTCTGAAAACTTTCAATTTTTGATGAATAGTGAAACCACTAAGTGGTAGTTAAAAAAATGAATTTTTCATAAAACTTAATTTTACTGCTTCTGTGAGTGGAATTTTGAAAATCCGAGAGACACGATTGATATCAGGGACTAAAATGTGGTTCAATGAGATGAAAATAATTTTTGATGAATAGTAACTTTTTACTTTTATTTACCACGGTTAAAAGTAAATAGGGTAATTAAGGGTAAAAATGATATTATTATTACCCTAATACATGTCCTAATTCTATTGGACAAGTGTAATTCGACCAAAACAACCTTAGGAATAAAATATGACCATTTAGGCCCACTTGGATTATATTAGGACATTTATTATTAATTTTTTTAAAGAAGGGTTAAATAGTTAAAAATCAAAGTTTAATAAGTAAATTATTTTTAATATGGTGTTATACATAAGATAAATTCGACTATAAATACTTGTTAGAAATCTAAAACGATTTCCTACATAATAGTATTTTATTAGTAATTTTTAGACATTAAATAATATAATTTATTTATGACACAATGATGATGCAGTAATTATCTTATTAATGAAATATTGACATACTTGATGTTATAAATACCCAAAGAAATGTAATTCGAGACTTTTTATGACTTACACTAATTTTATAGGTTAATATGACATGTTATTGTTTATTTATGTAACTTGGTTCGAACTTATCATTCTGTTATAAATTTCATAAAAATCATGTACCAAATAGTGTCAAAATTGACATAAATTATTTTTTAAAACAAATATTATATTATTAATTGTTATTTTATTCCTAAAAATCTACGATTCGGTAAAATGACTTAGATAAGGTTATATATATTAATATTAAACAACTTGGGATTCGTTTGGCTTGATATAGTAAGTTTATTAACCATATAGTGTAAGAAAACAAAAAGACAGGGTAAAAGTTAAATTATTTAACTTAGAGTTAAATCTAATTGATAAGGTTAAAATAATAACCTAAACTTGTCTAAATCCTATTTTATGAGAGTATTTCGACCCATCCCCACCTTATCTTAGAAATATATCAATTTGGAGCTATTTAAAACCTAACTTGACTTTATAATAAAATAATATTTTTAGTTTTCCCAAAGGTGCCCCTCTCCTCCCTTATAAAAGGGCACCTCCTCCCCCTCTTCCTCACACCACATTGAGCCTTCAAGCTCGGCCAAACCCTGAAAAAATCTCTTCTCCATTTCCCTAGTATCATCCTAGAGGTCCTGGTCTTCTTCAAAGACCATCCTTAGTTCTTTAAGTGGAGGTTAAGAAAAGGCGCGTCAAAAAGAGGTAATATCCATTACCGATCTTTTTTCAATTTCTTTCTTCTTCAACTTCTTCTTATTTAGTTGTTTCATTATAAATTAATAACATAATTATTTCTTATATACTGATATGTTATTATAAATATGAAACAACTCTAATTAACCTTCTATCCATCCTACGGAAAAAGGAAATCACCGTGCGTGCGTACGTACGGAATACCGTCTCCACGCCGTGGTGTAATCTATTTTCCGCCACCACCTTAATTAGATGGGTATTATGGTGTAATGAGTAACTATATATGATTATTATAAAGTTATATTGATACTTAAATATTATACATACACTTCAACACAAGTTCACGATCATGAGAACGATATCATCGCTCGTGCGTACGTACGGACTACCGTCTCCACGACACGATGAGATTCATTCTCCACATTAACCATTCATGAATGATTATAAACTATATATAATGAATAATAATGAAATATATGACATTTTAAATCTACTGGATTTATTTATATATATATATGTATTTCATATACTTACTTCCATTCAAGACAATAAGGAAAGGAAAGCAGCGTTCATGCGTACGTACGGACTACCGTCTCCATGAACGGTGTGTTTCATTTCATTTATCTATCTATTATATATATATATATATATACTGAATATATATGATATATAAATCATGTTTTATATTCTGGAAGTAATTAAATCATGATATAAGTAATAATAATTCCAAGAACAACAAGTCCAAACACCTACGATAAATGAAACGATTTTACCCAAAACGCTTCTTTAACATGGAATTTACAAAATAACGGGTAATATAAAGTCATAAGTGAACCATATATGATATCATAACAATGAATATGATTATTTAATAAGTTAATGACATTATTTAAATCATTATACAGGTTGTTCGAACACTTACGAAGCAAATCGGACTTATGGTAAGGGAAATATCACAATCTCATTTTTATCCGAGATTGTTTATACTTTGGTATTTACTGGGGTGTATTTTATCATCCACATCCATTTTTCCTCAATATGTAATATTATTTCCATCCACATACAATTTTTTAAATCCAATTTTACCCATCGGTGAGTTTTTACTAAAAGATATGAAAGGAATCTTTTGTCGTTTTTTCGTAGGAGGTACTTTTTGACTTTTCCGACAAAAGTACGAGAAGAATGTTTTTTTAACTTATACGGCATGAATGGATTTTTAAAAAATTATTTCCAAGAAGCTTACCTTACATGTTTTCAAGTTTATATTTAATGAACTTTATTTAGTTTAGAATTGAATGACATGTTAAGAAATGAAAAGTATTTTTGAAGTAGAAAGGATATTTTCCTCAAGAATGGAGTTCAAGTGTTTTATCAAAATTATTTTCCATCTAAGATAATATAGGGTTCTTTTTATATCCCTATTATTACATTGATATGATTATGTTGTGATGGATATATTTTTATGAATTCCTTTATCTTATATGAATTGTTTTATGATGTCATGATGTTTAAGATTCCCATTTTTATTACATGTGTTATGCAATGATGTATGATTTATGATTTTTTGGCACACATAAGAATGGTATCATTATGATATGGGTGGGACCTATATCTCCCTCCAATGCATTGGGTAAAGATTTTATATCTCATGAGATAGACATGGCTGGAAAGGCAGGTTATACCGGTTCAGTGAAACAGGACTGAAACGAGGGTGACTCGGTTCAGAAATGGACTTTGTCCACTAAGATAGTCTTGGCAATGAGTCTTGACTAATAAGATATGATTCTCTATGATTATGTGTGTATGCCACAAAGTTTCATGTTTTAATTTATGATTATTGGGATTACATTTCACTGCTATGATTTATCCCAGGTTATGAAATTATGATCACTTTTGCAGGTTAAGATTTCCAAAAGATATGTTCTTATAAATATGACGTGATTGATATTTCTTTTGTTTACCCTTACTAAGCATTTGAGCTCACCCTTTTATGTTTTCTTTTCCCCAGGACATAAAGAAAGGATTTATGTTTTAAAAAAAGAAGATCTTTATGGGAGATGTTGAAGATCTTTCACCACGATTAGAAGATTATATTCCGAGTTTCCAAAGACACTAAACTATTACAGTCCTTGTGTGTGTGTTTTTGTTATGTACTAAGTATTCCGAAAAAGTAATGTAATGTCTATGTACATCAGGCTTCGGGTCTCTATATCATGTGTATGGAAGATTACCACCTTGTGAACAAATTTTGTTCATTCTTTGACTACCACCTTTAAAATATTGGAAAAATGGTGTATTTATTGTTTATATATGATATATATTATTATAGTTATATATTTATGCTAATTTAATTACTATATGACACATACATTCATGCTTTTTATTTTTTCGAGAAAATGATAACATTTCTCATATGTGCCCTAAACTACCCCATCACAAAGCTATATGATTCATTCTTTCCTTACATGGAATTTATTAAAAATGGGTTCAATATAAATATGTGATATATTTTAAATGATAATTATACTAAAATTATAATATATTTATACAATTTACTCTTCTCTATTTCAAAAAATGATAGGTTGATGGAAACATCATTGATGTGTACGTACGTCCTACCTTCTCCATTAACTGTGTATTTAATTTTATATTTATATATTTTATAGATTATTATGAATACATATATACTGAATGTAATGATATTTATATCGTATTTTAAATTCTACAAAAAATTAACTCATGATCAAACAGGGAAATCCAAAAAAAATCAAAACTTAAATGAATAGTAAATCATTTATTACCTAAAACGTAACTATCACAGAGACTTGATAAAAAATGGAAAAAAAACATCAGAATATAACCATATATTCTATAAAATTAAATAATACTTTTCTATCATAGATACATAATAAGCATAAATTTATTATGAAGGGTAATTTAATTATTAAAATGGATGTCACCACATAAGGAGATGGAATGTCTAGTCTCACAATTATTTATATGATACTTAAGAAATATTCACCACTCATTTATTTTTTGTGGTTTATATACTTACATATGTCATTTTATTTCATTAATTCCATTTATTTCTTGACATTTATTATTTCAATTAATGATATTATTTTAAAGGGCTCAAGATAGAAATGTTAATCAACTAGTATGTTATTTTTTCTCACTTTTTAACCTTTATAAGACACATTCTATATTCAACACTTATCTCTTATTCATGGTGTATATACTTACAGTGAATGTATTTTATGATTATTTTCATAAATTTTATTAGGAATGAAATATTCATTTTTGGATCTATCTGTCATAGGGCTTATAGTTCATAAGTTACAAAATTTGTAAGGAAATTTTGCCTCAATTTTTTTTCTTTGAGACACATGTTATGTTATGCACCTATATAGTTTTTAGACCTGTATATAATACCCTTTTGACATGATATATCATTAATATCCTTATTTACAATATATTTTGAGCTTCATGTAGTTTTATAATCCCATGGGATTTTTTTATTCACTATTAACATAGTGGT
This sequence comes from Viscum album, assembly GCA_963277665.1. NCBI lineage: Eukaryota > Viridiplantae > Streptophyta > Magnoliopsida > Santalales > Viscaceae > Viscum > Viscum album. The sequence goes on from OY728133.1 coordinate 100,773,302, forward strand.
TAGTGTTTATTGATACAATATCATCTTTTATCAGGTTTTTTTATTATTATGATACAATTTATGAAATATTATGGTCTATATCTCAATTAATTCTCATGAATCCTATGGTTATTCATGACATATTCAATTAATTCTTCCATTTTTTCATTTATTTGTACTTGATATAATTAATATTTTTTTATGAAAACCATAAAATTATTTTCTCTTTTTCGTTGAAATACTATATTATTTAAAAATAATATTTTCTAAAAATTAATAATTAATCCTAGGATATTATCATATGATTTGTAAAAAAATTCCTCATGTTATTTTTTAAAAAAAAAAATTGTAAAAGGAATTTTCTTGTCATTTTCCAATCAAGGCACGTTTCTAAAAATTTTATGGTAGAAAATGAAGGTTCTAAGTTTACATATTTATTCAGAATCATGAATTTTATTTCATTGACTATTCATTTTAAATTTCATAAGAAAATTTTTATATAAAACTATTCTCTTAATATTTTGGTAATTTCTTATTTTTAATGCGTTATTCAAATAAAATGGTTTTCAAAAATGTTTTTAAAACCCATTTTCAAAGTAAAAAATGAACTTTTCACCAAGAAATGTTTTAAATGATATTTCAAAATTATTTTCCATAGGATTTGAAATTCATAAGTGTTACTTCTGAATTACTTGGAATATGGTCCAAAGACACTATTCTAGTAATTTATTTGAATAGTGTATGTTTAAGAAAACTTATTCTGTCATGAAACCTATTACTTTTTGAATGGTTATACAATGAAGAAACCAATTTATTTTTATGTATTATTATATGATGAATTGATTTTGAATCCTATATATTTTTCATTTGTTTTTTTATTATTTAATTTTTCTAATACCAATTTAAATCAATGTTTTATTACATGATTAATATTTTATGATCTCGTCGAACAAATTAGTATGGTTTTTATTATGTGTACGATGGGGCTTATATCTCCCTACAATTCATTCGGTAATGATAAATTATATATGAGATTAGATCATACATAGTTTGTATCTCATTCCTAAATCAAAATATGGTACATCAGTTGTATCCCAATCCCAAAATCAATTGGGTACACAGTTTGAAACCCATGGATGAAAACAATAGTGGGCACATGTTGTATCTCATTCTCAAAATTGATAGGCTACATGATTTATAGACCAATTAAAAAAATAATAGGGTGCATGGGTTGTATCAAAAGCCTAAAAACAAAGGGGTATATGTTTTTTTTATCAAAATCTTGATAACAATATCGTACATAGGTTGTAATCCCAACCCAAAAAGCAAGTACTCATGGGATTATCCCAACACTAAAAATGTTTTGTAATTCCTTGTAAGTAGTCTTGAAATAATATTTTCTATGGTTATGTGTATGCCAAAAGTATATGTCTAATTTTCATTCTATGATCTCATGGATTATTCTCTTTATTCCCTTATGATTTGTTTCTTATGAATTTCAATTCTTTTTCCCAACCCTCTTGGTTATGATCATTGATAATAAGGGTATGATATTAAAATATTATTCTCATGTTCTTATACCATTATTTTCATGTAATTCCTTTGTATCTTTTCTATTTATCCATACAGATCATATGAGATCATGCATTCTTATGAATCATTTCACTAGGATATGAAGAATGCTTTTAATTAAGAGTACAAAATAAAAGTATATTAATGGGAAACATTAATTATCTTTCTCCATATTAGATTATTTTGTTTCATGTTTTCAAATAGATAAACTATTACATTCATCAGGGTTGTACTTTTTTAATGTTCAAAATATTCATCTAACGTGATGTAATATCCATGTATGTTAAGATATGGTCTCTATATCACCCTTATGTTAATAAATAATTATTATAATTAATGGATTTAGAATCATCTCCATGTATCTGAGATTTATCACTGATGGATAAATCCATATGTCTCTCAGGTTCTCCATTAATTGTACACTCTTATGGATAGAATAGAGATACACTAGATTTGTTTTGTTATGATTCTATTTTTTAGCCATGAAATTATGGGTTATGGAGTATATTATCATCAAGTTAGATGAAAATTGTTTAGATGTTAGTATTATGATACTCAAATTTGATTCCAATACATCCTTGTGATATGAATCATAACCCACATAGCTCAGTTGCACTTAAATGGACACATTGTACCATTTAAATTCATGTGACTAGGACCAAACCGTGTAGTTTAATGTCATGTGCAAATAAAATATTTTTGTTAGGGGTCTATTCATGTTTACCATGTGGATTAAACTAATGTGTCCCAAATTACCTTGAAGGGATGTGGTCTCCAAGGTGGGGGATAATCTTACTAGGAAAGTAGTTCAATAGGGATGGTGTTTAATGAAACCTGAAAGGATTATATTCCTATATGATGGAAAAACCACACTATGAATATAGACACATTAAGATTAGTGTAATTTTAGAGAATTGGGTTTGGAGTTTATAGAGGCTTTCAACAAATCCCATTTAGACAAGTATAAAATTCAACATAGTTCAAAAGGGGTTGGAGATTTCATATACAATAGAGTCCTAATTTGGTTGCATCAATAAGAAAATGGACCTTTGAAGGCATGTTGACTTCATTTTGAGGAATCATGCCTATGGAGGCTCGGAGGAACTATACTCATAGGAAATATAACCAATTAATAGAGTTGTACCACAGTTGGAGATTATATGAATTGGATTCTCAGAGTTCGGTATCATTTATATGTGATGATCACCAAAATCCTCTAGTTGCACAGAAGTAATTATCAGTTGGAGAAATAGGTGGAAGTGATAGATGTGGAAACAACATAGTCTCATTTGTCTATTGGTGGGTGAGACTTGGTAATGGGGGGAGTGAGAGGAAATTTGTGCTCATCTATTATCTTATTATCTTATCTGATGTGGATAAAGAAGATAAGGGGTGTGACCACCTAATAGGGCCTCACATTAAGAGGTATTTTCTACTCTGTATTTCTGAGATAATGAGAGAAGGATCCAAAAAGTTTCCACATGAAATATAAAGGGTAGTTCTTCACCTAAATTTATGAAATAGGAAGGTCTTTGGAACAACTTCCATTTTGGGGACCCTTTTTTCTGTTGTTATGTATTCTTGAGATCAATTATAGCATACTCCTTGTAAACTATAATAAAAATAGGACCTAATTTACAATGGTTATGTATGATCTAGGGGACATTCTAGGCTATCTAATGATTTCATCATTCATTTCTGGATGCTTTGGAAGAGTTCTTAAAATATTGGTTCATCAATGAGAACACATGGTTCATATATCTTTGTAAATGTTTCTTCGTAAATTATCCCATTTAGAGACTAGAGATTTCTATAAAAGAATTTAATTGAGATTTAAATTTGGAATGTTTGTGGATATTCCAAGGTGGGTCCAAATTCTATGTTGGAGTAAAACAATGAGAGTGGGAAATTGGAAAACCCCACAATGACCCATTCCACATAGAACTTCTTCACATGGAATGAGGTTCACTCCGTGTAACATTTTGATATGTGGAATTGTGATCTGTCCATGTAGTGAATTGATAATAGGGTTTGATTTTCTTCCAAATAACACTTTTCAATGTGCAGAATGGATCCTTCCATATTTAATTTTTTCTTATGTGGGGTGATGTTTCAAAAATATGTCATCATATAATCATTTACAGATGGGTGACTATAATGGATTTTTTTATGTGGACAGTTGGATGAATTAACTTTTTACCTTATCATTAAGTGATACATTTACCTATAGATAATTGATTGTTCATGAACCTTCTCTTGATTTTTCATCATCCATTTACATCCACATTGAACCTCCTTTATTTTTTTTATATAGACAAGGAAGTAACTACATATGTCTATTGCTGGGTTTCCATGTCGACAATGGCGCATCATCATTTTCGGAGCCCAAAATGGACGTCACTACCCAAAAAAATATTTCATTTGCAGGATTTAGAAAAGACATTCACAGCCACAAAAAAGAACTATTCATTTAATAGATCTTGAAAAAAACCATCACATTTCGCAAATATTTTTTAATTTTTTGGGATCTATATTATAGAATCATGTCAAACAAAATAATTGTTTGTTGGACACCATATAGAGTGGTGGTCGGTATAGTGATATTTATTTATAGAACTGAGGCCCTCAATGTGAATTCAGGACCTATAACAATTTTCCAACATTTTTTATAGGATGATTATGAAATTATCAAATTCATTAATTCCTTTTCACATTTCACACTATTTTTTAGACCTAATAAATTCCCCCAATGGAATTGGACTTGATCAGGATAAAGAGGAGGTGATTCTGATAAAGAATTTTTTTCCCATTTGAACCACTTTGTTAAATTCATGTTCACTCATAATAGGTTCCACACCAATAAAAATTTGTTATGTCTTATTTCTAATTTACCAAAATTATTTACAAACTTACACTTTGAAAACCATCACTTGATCACCACCCCATGCATATAATGTAGTGCCAATCAATCATAACTTACAATGTTATGAGGGATAATTTCCCAAATATCCAAAAGGGGGTTATTAGTGGATATAAATATCGATCCTAATACAAGACAATCACATTGAAATGATATCATATATATAATTTCTCATGGATGTGTATAAGCATAATTTCTATCACCGTAACACTTGAGTCAACTTATTTGGACGAATGATTAGGTATTGTTCTAATCATTTCATGATCCAAGGGACATAAAATGCATAGTGTATACTATTTCTATGGTTACATGGAGAACCCCAAATACATTTCATATTTTCTATTACAATCCTAATGTTTTATTAAGTCCAGTGTGGTAATAACATTTCCAAAAATGGCTCAAGTTTATCTAGGATTCCCTTTGGGATGTTTTTTCCTGGTGAGGAATTTGTCTCCTAATGTGAGCTATCTGGAATCTTTCAAGCTGAACCAACACAAAAATAATTTTATGTCAAACATCATTGACCATGTGTTATTTAATGACCACGTGAGGAGGGATATCAAGTTGTGGTGGTGCCAACATTCTCGAGAAATATAATTTTGAATATGAAGCACCTATTTTGTAATTTATGAATCGAGAAATGATGTGGGTAATGAATTAGATGAGTGAATGTAGATCATGTTTGAAAACTGGTTTCCAGAGAAAATTTATTTTGGTCTTATGGAGATATAAGATTTTAAAACCAATGATAAATGTTCCTTCGGTTGAAATTCACTTTAGTGGGTGACTTATGATATGTTGTATTTTTATTATCAACTCACAGTAAAAAATATTCCTATGGAATTTTATATTACATTTTTAATGGAATAATTGTTTGAGAATATCATGGATTCTAAAGATTACAAAGGGTGATTTTGAAGGGATGGTGTTTGGGAAATAATATGATATATTTATTTCCACTCTCCATGATTGGGAAACCCCCCTAATAGGGAGGAAGGCCCCACTATGATAGGGGTTCAAGAATCATTCACATTAATGTCTTGTTAACTAGACATCGACCATGATGTTTTACATCATGTGGCATTGAAATTTAGGGCTATGGTTTGAGGCTTTTTAGAGTTGTCCAAAGGATTAACAGTTTTCCATTTCCTAATAATAGGAACCAAAATTTTCCCTCATCTTCAGTGATGTAGGGGGAAGGTTGTATGCTGTAATATTGGGTCTTTAGAACTAAATAGTGGCATCAGATAAAAGGATTTTAGAGAGAAAAGAAGACTTTGTGCAGAATGAATGTTCCTCTAGATGACATGCCACATTGTGGGAAACATTTTCAATGTCAATTTGGGAGTATCAATGCATGATAAAAACAAAGGTATCCTTTAGAAAGTGATATTATATGATTGTTGGTCATATATAGTTTATGAAGATTCATTTTCCCTAGACACAGATTCTGGTTCATCAAAGGAATATTCCCACATATGGAAGAATAATTTCATATCTAATTAATCAAGATTCTGAGAAATGAATCCTTTTTTAGGTCATACCAATATGCAGGCAATGGGTATTTTTGTGAAAGGGTCATGACATAGGTTTAAGGTGTCTCTATGTATATCAAGAAGGTGATAATCAAGCTACATGTTGGTCTAGAAGGATACCCACACAGATTCAATTCTAGTGTGGAGAAGGGGTTCTTGTTTTGAATATAAACACACAAATGGGGTGATAACCCATACTAGAATGTCATATGACTATTTTTCGTTAATATAAGTGTGGTGGAATTATTATAATGTAAATGTAAAAGGATATAGGATCCATCCATATCTACATATCTCATCAAATATATAATTAGACCACATGAAATTCATGAATTTACATCATGCCAGAGACATCAACCAAGAATTTTAATTTCATGAAGTAAAAACATTTGGTGTTCCTATTAATATTTTACATCCTTTAACATGATAAACCCGAAATGTAGAAATACACTATGATTGTGTGGGGAAGCCATTATCATAAATCATAATCCGATGTGATATATGCTCATTGTGACAATAAAGAAGCGGAAAAGGTTTCTTTCACCACACATAGGTGAATAAACATAAAAATATGTGAATTTTTTTCATGCAATATCTATATAGAGATTCAATATTTGTGCATTTCTTCATATCATGTGGTAATGAGTATCAACCCATATTTAGTTCTAGGATTTTAACCCCAAGTAATAGGGATGTTAACAGTGTATTTTAGAATCGTTCTTTTAAGATAAAGGATAACAAATGTTAAAAATAAGGTATGAAGCCTAATAAATTCTATTAATGAATTTAGGGAATAAATATAAGAGATAAATATTGCATTTGTTACATGAGGCTCTTTGAGATTGTTTCCTAGGGCATCCTATGTATGGTACATAGGTTAAGACTACATTTAAAAATTATTTGATGAAGACGTTATCATACATTACATCATCACATGACTACGATGACATGGTGTATTGTAGATTTAGGTCATATGGATAATAATTTATTCCATGGAAACATTTATTGATAAAAGTCTTATTGAGATAAGATGTTTCGATGTGCATTGGACACAAAGAGGGATATCATAAACTATAGTATTTGGATATCTAGGAATAAGTAAAATGATATGGGACAAAAATGAAAGGAAGTATAACCTAACATGATAAAAAAGTGTTTTAAAGTATGATATTTATAGGGTTTACATGGATAGAAGTGATATTTCCTAAGGATAAATGTTACTCAGTTTGAAAGGACCTTTTGTGAGAGACTTATGAAATTCTAAAATCAAGGGTATCAATGCATAGTCAAACCATAATGACTCATATAATTTGAATTTATACTAATGATAGATATGGAATGTTTATGGTGATTCAAAATTTCCAAAGAAAATGAGGGTGATATATATTTGGAATGTGTTTGAACACATAAGAATCATTCTATCTGACATTTACCATGGAGTATAAAGTTTCCATAATAGATTTGGATAATATGTACAGATGTGGATGTATTTTTTTTATTTTTTTATAAATAGATGTAGTTTGAGGAAAATGGATCTGTGTGCCTCTACATATTGTGTGTGGATGATAACCATGATACAGGTAGTTATTAATGATGGAATGTTAGATGAATGGTGCTTTAAATCAGGGCTTCCTCTGTAATGGGGACATGAAGGTATCTCAGGGATGTTGCAGAAATTTGACCATGATGGGGTTAAAATGTGTTAAAGTGTCTTGTGCATCTATAATGTGATGAAGTGATCTGAAATGAGGGAAATTAGGACTCTTTTTTGCACAAACTGTCATTAAATTTTATATAAGTGAAACCATCATGATATGGAATGGAAATTAAATCTTGTTGGATTGATGATGAGGATTGAATAAAAATAATGGAGTTGGGTGTTGCTATATATCATAGGTGGACATGAATCAAGACACATATAATTATGGATCCTGACATGGTATTGGGAAAAGGTCTGGGATGGTTTCAATTTGGTGAGAACATTAAGACATCTAAAATTTGTGATTTAAATAATCCCATAATTATTACATTGGGAAAGTCTACATTTTATCATTGTATAATGGGGGAATTTACCATGTTGTTTAACAACATGTTTTACGATATTTTTACCATGGAGTTTAAAACCATGAAATCAAGCTAATATGGTGTGCTATTGGGTTCATGTATCTAGGAAAATGATGAAATGTAGTTTAATGGTATGTAGAAATGATGAAGAAAATAATATAGTATAATTGTATATGGCAATGATGATATAGTGTTCCATTTATGGACATACATTCATGACTATATGCTATGTTGTTTAATTTCATGTAATGAAGATGAATTAAACCATGTAGTTAAACATCATACAATAATGAATTTTCAATGTTCCATTTAATTTCCTAAAAGTAGGACCATATACTATATAGTTTAACAACATCCATAAAAAATTAGGGATGCAATGTTGTTTGAAATAATATGGTATAGAAGAAGCTGTCTTGTGATAACATGTAATATTTCTTTTCAAACCTTATGTTGGTGGGGGTTTTGGTAAGCCATCCATCAATATGTATCAAATAATAATATCCCCTAGATTAGAATTTTTGTATAGTAAAAGGTCCCTACCACTTTTGTTCCATCATTTGAGGTTTCTTTTGGAGTATCACTTGTGTCCGAGGCCAATACCATCTCTCCCACAAGGGTTGACATGAGGTAATCCTTTTTGTTAAAGGCCTATGAAATTTGGTTTTGCTGGACTTCCAAATTATGAAAGGTATGAAATCTCTTCTCATCCAGTCACTCCAATTTATTTACCTACTTTTGGGACTTCTTGACTTTGGACAACTCATTATATATGGAAATGTATTATGGGGAAATTGAACCTTGATGGGAAGAACTACCTCTATAGTATATACTAATGAGTATGGGGTCTATTTTATGGTGGTTTTGGTTGTGTTCTAGTAATACTAGAGGTAATGGACGTGATTATCAAGAAAATGATTTTTATATATATCGACCATCCTTCAGAGTATGTTTGATAATGTATTAGCAAAGGCTTCCATCTGTCTATTAGCTGATTCATGATAGTGAGATAAATGTTCAGACATGACATTATACGTCTGATACATCCATTCCAACTCATCAAAGCAATAGTTGGTTCCATTACCTATTAGCGTCATATGAGGAACACCAATCTAATTAATGATGTTATATCTCGTGAATCCAACAATATTCCTTGGTTTGACTTCTTTGAGGGTAACATCTTTGTCTAATGTAGAAAAGTAGTCAGATGCACTTAGAATGCACTTGATCTACAAGGATATGGCAGGAGAATATGGTTATATGATGTCCATTAACCTTATGTGAAATGGGAAGGTGTATTTTGAAGTGTAAAAAAATTTGGTGGTTGATGAATGATGTTGGAATGTACATGGAAGGAATGACACTTTCTGGTGAATTTCGTACAATCCTATATCATTATGGTCTGGTAGTACCCAAGAATCTAGTATTTATTTGAAATATTGTACCATGACTGGGGAGAAACATAGGGTCTATTGCACACTTATTTGATGGAATATACAATCTCTTCCCCATACTTTCACCTGTAAAGGATCCATCATATCTCTTCTTATAGAAGACATTTTGGTGATTTGTACCCGTCATAAAGAAAAATGTTAATTGATAATCTTCATATAATCTATTTAAAATCTATATCTGAAGTGGGTTATATATTTTTAAGGTATTTCATAATGGGTATCATCCAACTATTCACATCACCCTCCATTTTGAGGATGATATTTATGTCATTGATCTCCAACTTGTTTTCCCCAAAAAGGAACCACCATTCGATGGGGCACAATGTTGATGACTGGTTCATCCCAATCTAGAATCACTATAGAATTAAAAACATTATTTAGTGAATCCTATTGGTAATTTTATGTGAATTAAAGGTGAACCAATATTTTCTAATAGGGTAATTAAGTAATCAATCCTCATGCATATAAAAAATGTGGAATTCAATATTCTTTTTTGATAGAATAATCATGATTGAACTAATTCGTGAAAATTCAAAATCACCCATTATCATCAAGTGATTTACTAGTTCATGAATTTCTAGATCATTCCTTATTATAAGGTCCTCATAAACTTCTTCATGATCATGAAACCTTGTTAAAGTTGAATGTAGTGTGGTAGAAATTCCTTTTTTTGAGGAAATGTTCATGAATCCAAATAATTTTTTTATATTGTGTTATTCTATCAAATTTCATTTTGTACATCTGATTATGGCATAAAAATAAATCTCCCATATATGGGGTCCCTTTTAAATAGATAAAATATATTCATCTTCTAATTTATTATTCAATGATTTCATTTCCATCATGGGATGTTCGGCAAGTAATTCTTCTAAAGAATGGCCTTTAACAACTTTCTAATGCATGAATTGAATTGTAAACTAATTTCAGAAAACCACCAATCGTGATAGGAATCCGGTAAACAAGAGATTGATGGGAATGTTTTTATTAGGTTGATTAAGAAATATACCAGACCTCATGTTGTTTTAGGTCATGTTGGACTTCAAAGATTAGTTCCGGAGATCTCTTATTGATATCTAGATAATTAATCTCTGCATCAATAACTATTAGACTATGATTATAACTATTTTTTCCTCTCCTAATATAATTTTTTTGTGTGATGAAGGATACTAGTGACTTATCTTGGGATATCACATAAAAAATGAGTGGTCTTCCATTAATAGGTGGAATCAACACTATAGAGCTCAAAATATATTCCAAGAGACTCTCAAATTATTCCTAATAGACATCAGTCTACTAATATGTAATACCGTTTTTATCAAAATGGTGAAGGTTATATAGTTTAATGTATTGTATTTTATAAAGTGCTTGATGTAGTCCAGGTTTCAATGATTTCCACTCAACTTGTTAAGGTTTTTATGAGGTGACATGTTAAATATTGTGTTTGTCTTTCAGGGATAACATAGATGCCATGATTGTGTTCCACAATGCCGAGAAATATCCTTGAACATGAACTGAATGCACATTTTAGGGGGTTCATTTTCATTATTTTCTATCACAATATACCACAGATGGTTTCAATTTCAGAAAATTGGTTAAGTAATTGACAATATTTTTTTACCAGATCATCAACATAAAATTCAACAAACTTCTATAAGAAGGTTTTGATGCTGGGATACAAGGAAGGCGGGTATGAAACACCAACATTATTCCAAATGAATGCAATAACCCATTATAAAAACATTTCTTGACCTGATCTAAAATAATAGGTTACCTCATATATATGGTCTATATATATTCTGTTATATCCTTAATATCAATCCCTGATGAAAAGGTATTAATACCCTACCATTGCATCAATCATGACATTTATAATCAAAAATGGGAAGTCACCTTTTAGATACCACCAATTTTGATATTTTAAGTCGATATAGAACCTTATTTTCCAATTATTATTATTGAAAGGGAATATAATGGCCATTAAATTTTGATATTATACCACCTAAATTTTTTTATCTTTATTAACTTTTCAACATCAACTTCATATTTGGAATTGTGTGTTTGATGTGTCCTTCTAGCTACTTGTATATACCCCACCTAGTTTTCTGGAAGGCCTTGCTAGGGAGGGGCCACCTCAGTATCAAGGCCTAGAATTTTAATGTAATTGTAGGTGATACAGCTGTATCATTATAAAGGAGTTTTATACCTATTTTTATTTATAATGAATTACCCCACTAACCAATATAGGTCATGGTTTATTTTTTAAACACAGATTTGTTTTCCCTAGCTCTTCAAAGATAGTATAGATGCCTTCTATGAATTTTGAAGGTAAATACCTGAGGTCCGCCTCTTTTTCATATTCTTCCTCATGTTTTAATTCATTTCATACTCATTTTTAATAGTTGGTTTAATTAATGGTCTTATATTTTTAGTATAATAAGGGGAATCAGTATTTTTACTTCTCGAAGATAAATTGAATTCTATGGAACCAATTGATGATGTGAGGTCTCATTGAAGTTTCATAGGTTATAAAAGGATTGTAGAATTAATATATTCATTTTCTCCTAGTGGCATGATGGATTATTCCATATCAATTAATTAATAAGTGGTATTTTGGAACTCATGAGTTTCAATGAGGGCATTTTCATCTTATCTTTTACCACTGTTTGGAGACTGAGTGTCATTTTTAATACTAATGTGATTAGTTATCATGTTTGATATCATGGATTTTGTTGAATATGAACCAAAATATGGAAACCTATTCTCGACCTGATTGATGGTAAACAAGTACACTTTTATGAGCTATTTTAATGGTTTGGATGGTTTTATTTAGAGACCATGTTGGGTTGTGAACCAAAAAACACAGTCAACTAGGCATTGTTTACATCCCACTAATAAAATCATTCATTGATATAATTTTACTCTAAATACTTTAACATGTCATTATCATTATAAAACAAAATATTTTTTCCATTAATTTAGTATTTGAGGTATTTATGGTATGGGGAGAGGATTATTTCTTGTTGGTAAAACCAAGGCCTTTTTATAAAAACATTGATGGTCATATCCTTCCAGACACCCATAAATTATGAGTCAGTTTAAAGTTACCAAAAATAAACCTCGAGATTTATTTTTCTTAGGGGAATTTTGTTTCTATTTTCATATCAAGGTAGAATTATAATAAAAGGTCCTAATTTTTCATAATTATATCCCAGCGAGTGGAATTTCTTTATTGGAATGGCATGAATTACCAATCCATTATCGATGGAATATCATCAAACATTTATATTATTTATACTTGAATGAATATTCTAGGGTATGATTTTTCCCTATATAACTTAATATTTCACATCCTCTATAAAGTAGATGATCATAATAAACATTTTTGGTCTGATCTCTACTAGATATACCTAAATAGTAGCAATATCATCTTCAATCTCATAGGAGTTTAGGTAAACCTCATTAAGAACTTCCCATAGGTCTTCTCATAATATCAAGGTGTTTACAATTTGAAAACTGGCTGGTACAAGGGCCAATTTCTTCAATATTTCATACCTATGGTCAAAAATAATGTATGTATCAGCATACAGATGTTGTTTCATGGGTGATTTAGGATATTCAGAACTTTAAATAGGTGGATCGAACTTCAATAAATGAGTTTAAGGTGCTCTTATCCTCGGTGGACTATGATGAATAGGTCTACCATATTTCTATTGTAAATCATGACCCATACACCCATTAATCAATATTCATGAATTATAGGGCTATGATGGATCATTTCTTTTGAAGAAGTATTTTTTTACTGTTATTATACCCACTAAAGGACTCTTCCAAAATATTATATGGCAGTCATATTTAGAGATAGGATGTGACTGGAATTATAGTTTCTACCCTAATTGTCTCTTCCAATGTACCCTTGGATCATGTACCATATTCTAGTGGTTCCCCAATTAGGTTTTTGGATATTAGGTTCACATATGCACTCTTCATTAGGGATGGTGTACATTAAATGAATTTCCTTAATGGAAATTAAGACTAATACCTAATTTGATGAGGATTTTATTTTTTTGACCATTTCTGGTAGAATTATTTAGTGGGGTAGTTCCATGGTTTCAGACTTGTTGCTATAATTTTTGATAGAGTAAATTTAAAGATCATACTTGGTACAAGTTAATATTACTTCATTAGTTCCTTCATGATTTATAGTTTTTTATTTCTAAAAACAATCCTTTCGAATATTTTGGTGCCAATGGAGGTGGGTTTTCCACTACTAAAGTGGCCAGGTGAATAATTGGATATTTCACATATTCTTGGTTGATAACATGAGTTCAACTTATTTTCGGTCAATTAATCCAAACTCAAATCATATGCATGATTTCTTATAGACTTATTACAAACCACCACCATCCTTAGAAGTAGTTGTATAAACATGCGCTAATTGTGATGGAGGTCTCCCCTACATTACATTCCATGTGTCTACAACTTTTTAGTATTTCATTTGAAAAAAAGTACTCTATAATAATGTTTCTAAGTATATTGTGAATTGGGAAATAATTTGGATGGTCATTGAGACCCACTTTTTGGGACTCTTAGGCTCTATATGTTTTTTTAAATCATTCTTCATTGCTCTTACAAAGTGTTCAGAAATAAGAATGTATTATAATGAATAAATTTTATTCATTCAATCCTCAAATTTATTTATCCTTGGCCCCCTCCACTCATCCAAAATAGGTGGGTGTTGTTGTCGACATTCAGGTGGAACCACACGATATGGTTCATCTTTTGGGGATAAAGATGATGTAGAGTCTAGCTTAAGTGTTACAGTTACATCTTATGTCTTTCCCATTCTCTTACCTGGGATGATTGAATTATTTGGGACATGAGATTAGTTTTATATATGGAATATTAAATTATTTAATAAATAGAGGTGAGATTACAAAAAATCACCCATATATCATATAGGGATGATCGGTGTTCATAACTCATCACAGAGGTTCACTATAACAAGAGAAATACAATATTTGTTTGAGAATATGTATGTTTTTATTATAATTAATCCCCTTAAACATGAAAATATAGTATGAAACCCTCTCATTACCCCATTGTTTCTTAATCAAGGGATAGATTATATTTGTCTTTTTCATCATTGAGATGAATTGATTAGAAACTACTGATGGAGATATTTTCATATTTTGATTAACTGAGTTGGAGAAATGGTGTTCCATATGAAGGTTGACCATTGGAATATTTTCCCGAAGAATTTAAGATTCAATGATTTTTCTTTCAAATAGTTTCCCATAATAAGATAAGAATGGGACTTGAATTGTGTCATATTATGTACTAGGCCTCATGATCCATTGAATAATGGAAACATAGGGCACTGAAAATTGGGTATGGTTTGGATGACACACACCCATTTAGGGTAAGGCTTCCATTATTGTTTTACATGTAAAAAAAGTTCCCACAAAACCTATAATCAAACAATCAA
Organism: Viscum album; assembly: GCA_963277665.1. Lineage (NCBI taxonomy): Eukaryota > Viridiplantae > Streptophyta > Magnoliopsida > Santalales > Viscaceae > Viscum > Viscum album. The sequence continues at coordinate 100,788,308 of OY728133.1, forward strand.
TGATTCAATAGAATCTATAATCCCTTTATGAAGGTTTATATGAACATGATCTTCAAATGGGGATGTAATAAAATGGTCTTGGGGAAGCTTTGATGTACTAGCTCTATTGATATATGTGTTTTTCACAATTATAGAGGGAATTATTCATATAATTCCATGATTGGGTTCATGATAACTGTTTTCCTAATAATATGGTTGAGAATATATTATATCTCTACTCTCATTGGTATCATGAGCCCTTCGGGTTTACGGGTAATAGATGGGAGGATGATATGAGGTTCTTCTTAAAGAACATACCTAGAAAGAACGTTGTCTCAGAGAAATTCTATGTTGATTATTTTCAACTCTTTCATATTTTCCTCATTTCATGTGAATATTTCCCATTTTTTTGAGGGGTTCAACTACTTTGGGAGGTATAGGAGACCCAACCATACATTTATCACTTTTTTGTTGGAATATCATCTAAGGGGTATTGGTGGAAGCGATTTTTACCATATGAAGGTCGTCCCTTTTATAGATTTAAAGAGGCATATATGTTTCAAAGATTCTTATTGCATAGGGTATCCCATCATGGTATCACAATGGGACTCAAATGGGTCATATTATATTATAGGTCTCTTGGACTATTGAATATTTGAAACATAGGGCTCCCAATATTTTCTAGGGGTGGTATCGTGATCACCCATTTATGGTAAGGCATCTGTATCTTCTGCATTAGTAAATTCCCATCCTCCACATCCTCCAATCATTCTATCAATGATTTTATGGCATTCATATTCCCTTGAGGAATGTTTGGTATCACATGATCATTAATTGGGGCACTAATGGACCAGTATTTGGATACCCTTTGAGGTGTTGGGTGGACCAATATATGTGCATGTCATCCTAAAGGAGGGAATCTTTTTATCCTTCCATGTTGGGTTTAGGAAAATGGGTTTCCTAGTAATAGTTTTGATAAGATATTCTAACTCCACTCTTGTTTGAATAATGATCCCCTATAGTTTATGGGTATTATCCATATAAGTGATATGAGGTTATTCTTTATTCACATTACCAGATGGACTATTTTCTTAGAGCAATTCTGTGTTGATACTTTTCAACTCTTTTATATGTTCTACATGTCATGTAAATCAATACAATTATGTGATATGTTCAACCACATTGTGACTTTGGAGATAATTAACCACACATTTACCATTTTCATTATTGGAATATCTTTGAGGGGGTAATGGTGGAACATTCATCAGGTCCCCTAGTGTTTTGCTGAGTTTCTAATTCATAATGTACACACAGTAAAGACCCCTAACCCTGTTTCCTAAATCTAGTGACTTATATAAACACATTGGTATATTTAAAAAGATATCAAATCTCAAATATACAAATTTTTTAGTAGTTTTGGAAAACTATATATAAACATAATATTTATAATAGAACTTGAAAGCACAAAAAATATTGAAACTCTATTGGAAACACCCATAAATGCTTAAATTATTTATACAAGTCATTTATAAAAATATTTATCATTGCATCATGGGGAAATATGAAACATAAGAAATGGTTGACCTTAGATTCTCAGTAGGGGTACATAATCCATCTATAGTTATAATGATCATAAACATGATGCAAGGTGAATAACTAAAAACACATGCCACTAAAAATAAACTTGAGCATAATATGGTATGAATGAATGTTGAGTAAATAAATCCATATAACTAATCATAAGATAATGAAACCTAACCATTGATATTATACTAGTGTAAAAATAACCTGGTTTATTAATTACTATTTTCACAATGAGGGAATGCATAATGTCAGACATATGAAATATATTTTCAAGGACTTGGCTAAGATGTCTTACAATACTTGGGTTAGGCCTCATCCAAAGCCCAATAATGTTTTGTCTCATGAGGCATATTAATTCATTGAGGGTCTATAATTTTTCCCACCTATACCTTTCCATTTCCAAGGAATTACTCACATGATTTGGGATATACATAAAAAATGAACATATTGAATAACATCCCCCAATAATTTGACATAATCATTAACCATTCTGAGTAGTATTGTTAATGGTGTCATTATATGGAATCCATAGTTAAACTGATCATAAACCTTTAAATAAAATATGGTATATTATAATCATAATATTTAAAATAAAATAAAACATAATATGCAATATGGGTCTAGAAATAGATGAAAAGGCTCTAATAAAATCATTGAAGAATTATTGAGAGTAGTAGTCTTTTATATTTAAAGGATGATATCATTAGGAAAAATCATTCCATAATGATAGAAACGAACTATGATTTTTTTACATGATAAAGTGAGTGGTTTTAGAAAAATAATGGTGGATTAAAATATATTACATTGTGCACATGAATATAGGTAATAAAGTCAGAAGTTCTGTTTTTATCAGGCTTTCTTAACGTGAAGAATTTAGAAGGGGGCCCTTTTAAAACATGTATTTTCCAAAAATGAATGATGAACTAATAAGAATACTTTATTTGGGAACATATACAAATAATTTATATAAATTATATAAAATAAATTTATAATTTCACTGGTTAATAGAGTAGGAAATAAAAACCCGAATAAAAATGGTGGTTCATGAAGAAAACACTTAACTTATGTCCAAATGTGTTCTGCACTTGACCATAAGATCATATATAATAAAATAAAATACATTAATTAGTTAACTAAAAAAATATTCTATTATTATTGGAATTATTATAGTTTTAGTAAGTTCATTTATGGCCTTATTGATGCGTTATATGGTTTAATTTCATCATTTGCGAGCATTACTTTTCGTGATTTTCATGATCAGTTCAACTATATATGAGTGTGGAAGTTCATGTTGAATGAATATAATTATCTAGAATTGAATTAATAATATACTAATGAACATATTGAATATAAAAATTTTATTTAATTATTATTATTTTATATTGTTTGAGTATGAGTTTTTAGATAAAACATTAGTTATAATCGTTTAGATTATTACGGTGCTGTTTTGATCATCACGAACCAGTTTTGTCGTATGAATTAGTGTTATATTCATATATTTATTCCAGAACATTACATAAGACATTATAACTAATTTATATTCTATTTAAACAATAAAAATTATTTTTTTACCATCCATAAAAGTGAAATTGAAGAGCAAAGGTTCCTCGTCCATGAAGGTTGTAAATCAGCACCTCCCAGGTGATGATTTCTTTTTTAAAAACTAAGAGACATAGAAAGTTATTTTAGGATTTATAGTACATTAACAAGATATAATTATAGTATATATATGATACTATTGTTATCATGATAATTTTGATAGATAAGGTGAGGAAAATACAAGAAAATAATGTAAATTGAAAATGAAATTAAAAGAAAAAGGGAGAGGGTTTTCCTCTTGAATTAACCTCCTTGAGAACTTTCTTAGGGAAAGAGGTATTGGTATTTTGTTAATACCAGGAGCTCTTGGAATTAGGTAGGGTCTAGGGAAGAGTATTTGGGTAGACAATTGACAAGCTTAATGTCTTAGAGGTGTGAGGAGAAGAGAGGATGAGGAGTTGTTTTTATAGTGGATGAGGGGAATCATTAGTAAATATATAATTCATTTGGTTACTATTTTTTGCTCAGGACAATGAATAGTTTGATAATTATCTTCAAATAAAATTAAATAATTAATTAATGTTTGAGATATGGTTATTTCATCAGTGGTGACTCAAGGAATATTGTATTTTTCTTCTAATGTGTTTATACAGAAAATTAATGTATCTTACGATCCACTAAAAAATCAATTATTTTAGAAAAATAAAAAACAATTCTCCATAAAAGTTTATAAAAGTGTATAAATATAGAATGAACTCAATTTTATCAAAATAATTTTATAAATATATGAAATTAAATTTTTATGAAAATCATTATTTACTTGAAAAATACACATTTTAAATTTAGAACTCATTTTATAACAATTTTAAAAAATAACTAAAGTCTCGTTAAATTATCCTTAAATCATATGACAATTAAATATTATTTTATGAATAAGATTTATTAAAATAAATTTTATTTTAAAATATTTTAATAATTATTATATTTTAATAAAATATTTATAACTTATAAAAATACAACCACTTAGTTATTAATTTGAAAAATATTAATTTTTGTATAATATGATATAATTAGGTCATTATTTCACATATTATATGCCTTAATTTAATTTATACATTCATGTGTGATGTTACTATTCATTTGGTTGGTTTACTATTCATAAGGGTCATATCACTATTCTAATGGTCATGTTAATATTTCATCTGTATATGTTCCTTAACTTCTAGAAAAACCATATATTTAATTCATTATTCATTTAAAAAAGTTTTTAATGTGTTATATAAATAAATTTATGTGATATATGCTATATTAAATAAACATAAGAAGGAAAATCTCATTGATATAATGATTTGGGTAGTTCTTCCACATATGATCCTCAGGATCCCACTTAACCTCTTCAAATTTTTAATTTTTCCAAAGTACATATACCATCCCAGTCATTCAATTCCCCAAAACCTATTCTTTAGTGTCCAATCTTTGGATAGTCTCTTTCAGGTATGATAAGTTTGGGTCCAATTATATTCCTTCATAATTGACTACATGCATTGGGTTTGGTATATAACTTCTCAATAATGAGACATTGAAGACATTGTGTACTTTATAAAGGCCATAAGGCATTTCCCAAACAATATTCTAGAACTCTAATTCTCTCTAATATTTCGAAAGAACCAATATACATGGGACTCATTTTCACTTTCTTCCCTAAAATTATAATTCCCTTATATGGAGATATTTTCACGAAAAAATGATATCCCACATGGTATTCAGAACTTTTTATTCGATAATCAACATAGATCTTTTTCATGAATTTTGATTCTTTGATATGGGTTTAAATTGCCTTTACATTGGCTATTGATTCCTCCACAAGTTCTAGGCCCACTATCTTTCCTTCACCAACTTCATCCCATCAAGTTGGTGTAAGATATTTTATTCCATAAAATACTACATATGGTTCCAATTAAATACATTAATGAAACTATTATGGTTTGAAAACACTACCAATGGTAAATATTGATCCAAAATACCAGGAATATCATGTGAACATGATCTCAACAAGTCTTTTATTATTTGGATCATCTTTTCTGATTTTTCTTGAGTTTGAGTGTGATAATCATTACTCAATTGAATCTTATTATCCAAAGATTTTTTATGACTTCTCTAGAAATTTAATGTAAATCGTGGATCACGATCCACAATTATTGAGAGATGTGATCCATGAATTCTTACAACTTCCTAAATATAGAGTCATTCAAGGTGATCTTGTGGAAAATCCACACGTAAAGAAATGAAATGTGTAGATTTGTTATGTTGATCCATAGTTACAAATATTGCATCATTCTATATTTTATTTTTGGGTAATAAAATGAAAAAATCCTTGGTAATGTCATCCCATTTCCGTTTATGAATAGGAAGAGTTTCCATGACTCTCCTAGGATGTTGCCTTTCAACCTTCACTTATTGACAGACTAAACATCATGATACTTATTCCACAATTTCACACTTCAAATTATATAACCAGAAATTATCCTTCATATATCTATTCATCTTTGTGCTATGAGGGTGTATATAGAAATTTGATCTATGGGAATTATCAAATAACCCAATATTTATATTGGTAATAGAAGAAACAAAAAGCCTTCACTCAACATTTATAATTCCATCCTCACACAAAAAGTCTAGAAACATCCCGTTATTCATAGTTTTAATTTTCTTTAAAATATTCTCTACATCACACTGAGAAATTTTAATTATTTAAAATAAATAATTTTGGGAAACCATTGGAAAATTTAATAATGTTTCACCTTCCTTAATGATTTCAATATCCATCATTTTTAGATACATGTACATAGGATCCTTTTCAATCCTCATTTTTTTCAAAACCCCATAATCCTTCTATCTTAATTCATCTTCAACCTTATTCTCCTTCTCAAGGATTTTGTGTATCAAACAATAATAATCCTTGTTTAGCTTGATCCATATAATTTTCCTAATGTTCATTTATTTCTGTGAGAATATATATTTCAAACTCTTTGTGACCTTTGTATATCATACATCTTTCAATATAGATATAGTGTCTCCATATCTTCAGAAAAAAGATTTCAACTTCTAACTCATGTTCATGATTTGGATAATTTTTTTCATGAGTTTATAACTACCATTATGTATAGAAAGTAACTCAATCACTCTTTATAAAGACACAAACAAGTACTTTCTTCGATGCATCATTATAAATAAAAAATCCATCATTTTTAGATGGTAGAGTCTAGATTAGAGCATTCAATATTTTCCTATTAAATTCTCTAAAATATTCTCCACATTCTTTAGTTCATGTGAAATTAACTCCTTTATGTGTTTTCTTTGTTAACAAGTTGGCTAATTGGAGGAAGCTTTGAATAAAATTCCAATAACAAGCTACCAAACTAATACAACGATGTACCTTGTTTATGTTTATTGGAGTATGTGATTCAAGAACTGCCTTTTTCTATTTTGGATAAATAGTGAATACATCCTTATAGGTAAAATGTTTAAGAAAATAAAAAAATTAATGCCGGAATACACCCTTTAAAAAAATTCCATATAACTTGTTTCTTATACGAGTCTTTAGAATAATGCACAAGTTATTCTCTTTATCTTTATATAATTTGGAGTATACCAAGGTATCATCAATAAATAAGTCAAAATATTATCAAGATATTACATGAAAACTCTATTCATTATATCCATGAAAACATAGTGTTCATTATTCAGTCCCGAAGGCATTACTATAAACTCATAATGCCCAATCATGTTGAAAAATGATTCCTTTAGAATATCTTCATTCCCCACACGCAACAAATGATATCCAGGTCGAAGTAAAATCTTCTAAATATATTGGTCACCATGAATTTGATCAAATAAATCATCAATATGAGAGAGGGTATACTTTCTTTATTGTAATAGCATTGATTTCTCTATAGAAATATAATAATCTCATGGATCCATCTTTCTTTTTGACAAAAATAATAGGGTCTCCCCATGGAGAAACACTAGGTATGATAAATCTTTTATCACTCAATTAATAATTTTGTTTATCCAGTTATACTAATTCAACTATGACCATTCTATAAAGATTATTTTATACAGGCCATACACTAAGAATTAAGTAAATAGAAAACTCAATTTCTCACTCCAGAGGATGTCTAAGTAAATCCTCTTGAAATAAAACATTGGATTATTTCAGAATAGGTACATACTCAATTTGAATATTTCGTTTCTCACCCAAAAACATTATGTTCTCATACTACACAAAAATATAATTCAGTATAGCTACAAGGGGTGGATCTTGATATGAATCCAATGGTGATGTTTCCACACTAAAGATAAGGGATTATAATCCTTCCTCACAAATCATAATTTGATTCTTATTTTAGTATATTTTCATGTAATTTTTTTAAACACAATCCATATCAAGGATTATCTCAAATTGGACCAGAGGAATGGTGATAAAACCAATAGATAAATAATATTTTATTCCATGATAGGAAAATCATGACACATCTTTGTTACAATGAGACTCCCCTTGTAGATTTTGACTAGCAACTCCCTTGTTAAGGATAATTCTAAATATCTAATTTTTATTGTAAACTAGAATGATATAATGTAATACAATGATCTAGATTCAAATTAATATTTAAAAATGTTTTATAAGATGATTAATTTACCTAAAACCACATCACTCAGAACAAGACTATTAGCTACTATGATCACATAAGCTTGTCCTTGATTCGATGTCATTTCTTGAGGAAAGTTTCATTGTTTCTTTAGAAAATAATTTTCAGCGTCACCCATATCCCTAAAATTTTAACATTAAACATTTGTAGCTTATTTATTTCACTTGAAATCATAGTCATGGTGAACCTTTTTTCCACACTTGTAACAGATTCCTTTTAATTTCAAGAAGGCACCTAGGTGTTTTCTTACACAAGGATCACATGATGAAAAACTCCCCTTTTAGTCATCAGTTTATCTATTCTTTCGTCCACAACCAACTTCTTCTCTTTGTTTCCATTAGTTTCATATGAAATAAATAATTCATTCTCATTCTTTATTGCACATGATATTATATCCTTGTATGATGAAATTTTTTGTTAAACTAGTTCCCTTCGGAGGAATGGTTTAAATGATCAATGAATCAACAAATTTCACTCCTCAGATAATATATATAGTCGGAAGCATGCCATGGTATCCTTTAAACGTTGGATTAATACTTGGAGAAATATTCATCCTCATTTTGCTGCAGATTCAAGAATTTTTATTCCATATCTGCTTGTTTTTTGTGAAGAAAATATTTTTCTAATTAACATTCCTTAAAATCCCACAATTCTATATTTTCAATATTTATATCTACCATGGTTTTTGGAATCAATGACTACCATTGATCAAATTTTCCTAATAGATGATAAAAAAAATAACAACCTTCTCCCTTTCGTTACCTCCCAAAGTGAGAAATATCATCTCTAAAGAACATATCCAATGCTCTACTACTAATGGGATTTTTAGTCCCATTAAATTATTGATGATGATGTCACATAAAATGGACTAACATTGGATATCCACATTGTGGATTATGAAGCTCCATAAAAGTAAGGTTATTGTTCATAACATGAGTTAGTTGTGCCATTATACTGATAAGTTTCTATCACCAATCATATCTCCTGAACCAATATAATTATATTATATAGAAACTAAATCCCTTCATGGGATGTGCGCATGTTGGGAGCATGTTGGATGGAGAAGGAAGTAATAATAGTTTTCTATTAAATAGTGTTGTCTTTTGGTATCAAAAAAGCTAAATCTCTTCACTCTGTAAAGGACATGAAAACAAAATGTTGTTTTGTTGATTTTTATTTCCCATATATCAAGAGTTCATAGAACAAGTGATGAAAGCCTTATGAAAGAAAGGAGGGAGTAAAGGTGCTTCTAGTCATATTCAATTTTTATTGGATGGAAAGATTCTATTGGAATATAGGGAGGGTTTAGTACTTTTTGCTGAAAATATGATGATGTTAAAGGTGTTTGATCAAAGAATATATCATGGAAGATATTTTTTGTGATGAAACCACTTGTTTGTTGAATAATCTAGATGATAGTGGAGCATCATTGGTGTTCATGCCAAAGCATATTTTAAGGTGGCATAATTTCCTAGTGTTTTCTAAATTATTAGGGCTGAAAATCCGGAGATGGAGAAATGTGATTGTGGAAAGGAATACTGTGTGAAACTTGGAAGATGGCACGGTATGTTGCATGCAAGTATAGTTCCAATATCCAAAAATCAAAAAATGTAAAAGGCATGAATTGCACGAAGGATTCAAGAAGCATGAAAAAGATTAGGGGGTGAGAAAGAATCTAATGTGCCCAATGTGATGTCAAATGGGGTTTTATGCGACATGACAGGATCTTGCATGATGAGTTAGGGTTTTTGGGTGAAGTGGTCAGTGATTACTATAAATAATAGGTAAACCCCCCCTCATTTGAGATGCTAGAAAGTTAGAGAAATCCAGAGCTCTGAGATGAGAAAGAATTTTATATAAAGGGGACTGTGCAGAAGAAATAGAGTCACGTAGAAGAAAGGGAAGTTACACACAAGAAAAGATTTTTACACAAGATTGAAGTTGCACACAAGATGTGTTTCATGACAAAACATAAATCTTGCGGATGTGGTGTAAACTTTTCACACAAGACAACTAAAAGGGTGTGCAAAATATTTGGATTCTTCGCACGTATTCAATTTTCCATTTGATAGTTCTTACCTGCTTATCGGTAAGAAAGTGATGTTTTGTACTTCAGAAAATAAACAAGTTTAATTGTAAATAATCACTAAAATACTGAAATTCCCAATATGTGTTAAAATGGTTCACACACTTGTGGATTTTCTTCCAATATCTACATGAGTGTAAGTGAATAACCTACTCATTTTATTCCACATAAAAGGATTGTTTTATAGTGGATTGTGTGGTACTAGATTGTTTCTGTACCCTAACAAAGATGTAGCTACTCTTTTTGAGTAGTGAACCTTATAAATATTATGTTCATGTGGTTGTGTTTATTCAATAGAGAAAGAAATTTTTAACAGGAGGAAAAGTTTGTTTCAAAAACAAGGAAACACAAATAAAAAATTAATCATTGATTCAACCCCTCCCCCTCTCAGTGATACATGGATCCTGACTGGGAAACAATAGCTTGTTCATGTGGATATCATTTCTTTCACTACCAATAATTTCTAAAAAATAGAATACATAAAATTATGCAATGAATCATAATGTATAATTTTGAACTAGAAAAACAAGTTACATAAATTATAATTATATGCATGTGAAATGTCATAATAATAAGGATGGTTTCTTTTGGGACATATTTACATTTAAATACATCATAATTTTCTGTAATAACTATGTTAATTAACCTAAGAATATACTCTGGGAGTTTCAAACTATTTTCACAGTAATGCTCATTTTTATATACTAGGTTACCCTAAGTCCAGACAAAAACACATTTTCAGAGTTGTTACTCCTAGGTACATCTATGCCAGAACCACGCCCACATGTTGTATCCAAATAGGGATGTATTTTCTATAAAGATCAACATAATATATATCATACCAAAAAACATGGATGTTATAATATTCTTATCCTCAAATTCCATATTAGGGCCATGTTCCCTAATTTATGTTTTCTAAATCTTGAATCCATGGATTCTAATAAACATCCTCTAATACTAGCTGTAAAGACTGCAACCGTAGTTTCCCAGATCCCATGACTTATGTTAATACATTTTTATGTTTACAAGCCCGCCTCCAAAGGCCAGGGGCTGGCGACAAGCGCCGAAGGCTAAACAACTCAGGGAGGTCTTTGCTGAGTACCTGTACACACACACGCAGCCCACTCAATGCAGAAGTGCAGAGTAAAAGGAAAAGTAAAGTACTAACAGCTATAAACAACCACAAAAGTGCGTCGACCTCTAAACTGTACAGAGCAAGTGCTGGAGGTAAACTGAACGAAAAAGGGAAAAACATGCGCCCAACTAGATAAGTGCCACAACCCGTCAACAGGTAAACAAAAGTAAACAGCTGGGTGAGTCCCACACCTAGAACCCGACTACGACCACCGCACGCGGTCTGAGATCCCGAACTCTTAAGCTCCGCTGAATTCATGACCAACCTATCCATCATCTGTAAGGGCACACCAAGTGCGGGAAAATCCCAAGTAGGGGTGACTATAAAAATACTCAGTATGATGTACCGAAGGCTCGAGGGAGCAAAAAAGGAGGTACTAAAGAGGTGGGCAGTAAATCGAATAAGGAAAAGTAAAGGAGTACAACTGAGAGTGCAGTAAAGAGTACAACTCAACCCAACAAGAGGAAGGATGTAGACTCATACAACCAAAAGGATCTAGAAACGGTGAGAAGATGAACTTCTCATCGAGTCTTCGCTACCTATAGCAGAAGAGTAGGCTCATCTAACCACAAGAAGATTGACATGGAAAGCACGTGGCATACCCTGTGCGTCTTCGCCTCTCCTAGAATGAGAGTAACCAAAACCCAAGAAGTGGGTACTGGAACAAGGTATACATATATATATGCTCTGTCAAGTAACCCGAACAAGATTGTAAGGTGATCTTCATCCCGTAGCTCAGTCCAAGAAAGTGAGTAGCCAAGATTCCCAGAAGTAAATACCATCGATGCCCAGTATCCCACATGTCTGCCCCAAACTGCAAGTCAAGGGGCTCAAATCACCGCACCTTGACACTATCAGCTTTGGGTGGAACTGACTCACCCGCATGGTTTTAGGTCAGGTCACAGGGATGCGTCTTGGTGGGGAAAGTGCCCCTCGTACTTGAGAGTTCTGAGGAAAGTCAATCCACACCTCGTCACTGCCCCACAGTCGAGGGGTCTTTTTAAAGTCAAAGACGTCACATCACTGACCCGTACAACCGAGGTTCCCACTTTGGTAATCACGGAGAAAAGCCAAAGACTAGCCTAGTAGAAAGAACTGATTCTGAAAGAAGCCGTCGGTCGACCCACTGTCCAGTATCTGCTGGAGGGTAGACCCTAAGAGGTCATCCGGTGACCCACAGCCCAGTCTCTACTGGAGGGTAGACTCAAAGAGGTCGATAGGCGACCCCCTACCCAGCCCTTCTGGAGGGTGGACCTGGAATACGTCGACAGGCGACCCACTGCCATGTCTCTACTGGAGGGTAGACCTATAAGAAGTCAACATGTGAATCACTACCCAGTCTCTACTGGATGGTAGACCTAGAATACATCGACAGAAGACCCACTGCCCAGTCTCTGCTGGAGGGTAGACCTAAAATACGTCGACAGGCGACCACCTGCCCAGTCTCGGCTGGTGGGTAGACCTAGAAGAAGTCGAAAGGTGACCCACTTCCTAGTCTCTACTGGAGGGTAGACCTGGAAGAAGTCAACAGGTGACCCCATGTCCAGTCTCTGCTTGAGGGTAGACCTAGAAGACGTCGACTGGTGACCCACTGCCCATCCCTACTAGAGGGTAAACCCGAAGAAGATAATGACCAACCCACTACCCAATCTCTACTGAAGGGTAAACTCGGAACTGCTCTGGCCATCCCTATAGGAAACAAACTCTTGAGTAGAGGATCGGTGCCCATGTAAAGTATTGGTTACACCAAAATCCACAGTAACCATGCTGGTCTAAGACATCGTTAACCGAAGGACCATCTGTGTCACGAGAGGTCAAAGGTACGAAAAGAAGAACACGACACGCACACGGGGCCCACATGACGTGTGTCCCAATGTCATCTCTGAACCATGTGCACAAACTTCCTTGGGTAAAAACCACAAAATTTACCTCCAGGCATTCCCATAAACTCCTAGAGTATACCACATTTCCCGCCCCAAAGGCTATTGTGCTCATGGCACCCAACATCAACGTGAAGGGAAAAAACGCAGTATCACCAACCTGATTCCTCCTCGGCCCTAGACCACATTGCCACCTCCGGGGGATGTCATGTCGCCTCCTGAGGATGTCGCACCGCCTCCTAAGGATGCTGCGCCGCTACCGACCGCCGCTCAAACCCGCCAGAGAACCCAAAACCCGTATTCTTCATTGGACGACTGGGATCGCCTTGGAACTCGGATTTTGAATCTAAAAGATGTGTTGGAAGGCTCAGAAAATATACTACACATTCATGGGAGTTTCTCGATAATTAAACAGAGGTTCGATGCAATAATTATAGATCAAATTATATGCGGAAATTAAAAATTAAACCGCAATGATCCTACCTTGTTGGGTGTTTCTCGTCGCTTCATGAGGGATCCGTCGTTGCCGCAACGGCTTGGAGAGGAGGAGGAGGTGGAGAGATTTGTGTTTGCTAGGGTATACTTGGTTGAGTTTCACCGGAGGATGCAAATGGAGGGGGGAGGGGATGGGTTAACGTTTAAATAAAGAAGAAAAAAATTAATTAAAATTTTAATTAATTTAAACCCCCAATTTAACCCGCATCTAAAACTCTCGACGGGGTCGAGGTTAAGCCTCACCTAGGGTAAACACCACCTCCTGAGCACAATAGAGGTCTCGAAATTTTAATCTGAGGCATCGTTCAAATGTTATAGAACTCAACGACTGAGGCCGCTAAATTATGAAAACGCCCATGGTGGCATTTTTCACAGAAGGCCCGCGCCCGTGAAAGTTACACCCCTCCTTGGGTAAAAGACATGCTCCGGACTCAACGATGCCCTCGGTTTTACAATCCGAGAAACCTATTAAGAGATACTTGAGTTTAACCATTAAATGAATAAATTAATTATTTTATTTATCCATTTAACGTTTCGATAACGGGCGAGGGATCCCAAAATCCCACGCCGACATGTTTGATGTCATTCTTAGGGTAAACACCCCATTTTGTACCCATCCATACTCTCAGATTTAGGATCTGAATTACCGTTTAAGAGTTATTCCATTTATTTGGTGTGCCCATTGTGAACGTGCTGAAAATTTAATTCCGGCCACACCGGGGCTTGGAATCACACGCCATCTGAAGGCGCTGCTCTGGAATAACATCAAGAATATTCCAAAGTCATTTATAGGAAAAACCATGTTCTTACATCATTCCCTCCTTCATGATTTTCTTCCACAAAAAGAATAACCAGGGAACAACTCAGGGTACTAAGCCTGCACCTGGCTCTCCCGTACCCAGAAGAACTCTTCCATGGTCCCACGTCACCGCGCAAAAATCAAAGGATTTGATCTGTTCACGCGAGATCTTCCCTTTTCGATGATGTGCATTGGAGTATGCACACATCTCCTAAGGTAAGCCACATAGGAGACGTCGTGCACCCACTCCTGACTTTGGGGTTAGGGAAAGGTGGTAGCGAACCTCACCATCCCTTTGCATGGTCTCAAATGGCCCGAAGGATCTTGGGGGTATCTCACCTCCCCGACCAAACCCCTACGTCGAACGCCGCAACCGGAATCACTGTTTGGACCTGGGACAAAGCATGATGATTCCATCCTTCAGAATATCCATATGTTGAAACACCCAAGGATATCTGATCACGAAAGATTTCACAGTCAATGTCCCACGACCCAGACTCACTTACATGCTTAGAGAGCGAAGGAGTTGACACCATCGACCTAAGGAAAAGGTTCCATGTCTTCTACTCTACTGACACAGGGTTACACTGATGCCCCGTATCACCCTGGTAACACCTCAAGTAAGGAACAGAGAGAAAATCATTTCACACACAGAGTCTAACAATTCTACTACAAAAAGTAGAAGAGATGGAGAGCGTACCTCTTATCACCTCATTCTCTGTAGGATCGTAGACATCCAAAGCTCGCGGTTGACCATGGTCCCAACTGTTAGCTTTTAGAGCCTTACATGGACCACCTGGTGGTGATGGGAAGACCTCATAAAGTCCTCACCCACTACTAGTTTCCCTCGTTCCTCCACTAGCACCATCTCTCAGGGTGATACTCCGATCACTATCATGCCTCTATCGTGGTGGTGCACCTACTAACTGCCCGATATTCTCATCGTGCCTGCTCAGGAATTCCCATGCCAATTGACCTCGGCCATCGAAAGCATAGCACTGGCGCTCTATGGGCTGCCCTGGTGCCCTCTGGCGCCACTGTGGTGTACGAACACATCCTGGAGTCCACTCACAGAAGGGTCTCCTCGGCTGAGTCCCTACACTTTGCTGCCACAGTGGTGCACGACCACATCTCCAAAACTAATAGGTGGAAGGCCGCCTGTGTCGAGGTTCTGCCTGTTGACGCCTGCAAGCTGTGACAGACGTCTCAGCTCCATCGTGCCTACTACAACCATCAATTGTAATGCGTGACAAGAATCTCTCTATCACCAGTGCCTACTATAGAACCCCGTCATAAGTGGAAATGAACAAGGGTACTATGACAACATGAATCTATCTGCAGAGACCCTACTCGAACTTCCGTGCTCAGAAGTTGTCGTTGTAGACCATGTCCGGGAAAAAGCGTGCATGGTCTGCAAAACCAGTCGCATACTCAGTCACCGTCATCCCTTCCTACCGAAACTACAGAAGCTCTTAAATCCTAATGGAGTGTAAGAAGGAGGGGTAAAATTCCTCATTAAATAGTAGCTGAAATTCGCCCCCACGAAAGTGACGACTCCTTAAGAAACTGAGTCACCAAACTCCACCAATGCCCAGCTGCTCCGTGGAAAAGGTTGGCGGCCAAAGCTACCATAAGATATGTCGGCGTCTGCACAAGCCTGAAAAAGGTGAACCAACATCCCAAGCCAAACCTCTGCTTCCTGAGGGTTTGGCTCACCACTAAACCTCAGCGTTCTCTGACGCTGGAACTCACAGAGTGCGCTCAAGCTCAGTCTGCTCTGATGAAGCTGTCTGCTGCTCACCAGGTAGGGGTACTGCTACCGGCCCACCCGGGGAAACAGACTCACATGATGGGTCTTAGACTGAGGCCTCATAGCTCACAAGGTTGTCGTCACAAACCAAAGCATGTATCCTGGATGACTATCTTTGCGGAGACATCCTTAAAGTTGTCAAGGAGTGCCTCAGTAAGATGGGCATATTTTCATATAACTGTAACAAGAATGGGGAGCTGACTCATGAAGGACAGTCAAGACCCAATCCTATGTGATGCACAAACCAATTTTCCTGGCAACGGGTGTCTCAGCATGCTGAGTCAACAAGCGGGTTATTAGGGTCTTGGTGAATGGATACGTCGACCGCCGCACCATCACTGGACTCCCTAGCTTGAGAACCTCTCCCGAGACACGTTGACACCGTTTCCCTAAATCCCAAACAATTCCTTTTTAGGGAAGTCCGAACAACGTCCCAAGGAAAGAACCAGCTCTGATATCACTTTTTCACGACCCGACCCTACACGAGCTCGAGCCAAAACTACCCCAAGCCAGCCTCCAAAGGCCAGGGGCTGCAGACAAGTTCCAAAGGCTAAAAAACTCAGGGAGGCCTTTTCCTGAGTACCTATACACACACACGGAGCCCACTCAATGCATAAGTGTAGAGTAAAAGGAAAAGTAAAGTACTAACTTCTATAAACAACCACAAAAGTGCATCGACCTCTAAACAATACAAAGCAAGTACTGAAGGTAAACTGAAATAAAAAGGGAAAAACAAGCGCCCAACCAGAAAAGTGCCACAACCCGACAATAGGTAAACAAAATTAAACAGTTGGGAGAGTCCCACAACAGTAACCCAACTACGACCACCGCACACGGTCCAAGCTCCCGAACTCCAAAGCTCTGCTGAAGTCACGACCAACATGTCCATCGTCTGCAAGGGCAAACCAATTGTAGGCAAAGCCCAAGAAAGGGTGAGTACAAAAATACTCAGTAGGATGCCCCAAAGGCTCGAGGGAGCAAAAAAGGTGGTACTAAAGAGGTGATCAGAAGATCGAATAGCGAAAAGTAAAAGAGTACAATCGAGAGTGTAGTAAAGAGTACATCTCAACCCAACAAGAGGAAGGAACTAGACTCATCCAAACACAATAAGCTAGAAACGGTGACAAGATGAACTTACCGTCGAGTATTTTCTACCTATAGTAGGAGAGTAGGCTCCTCTAACCACGAGAAGCTGGACACGGAAAGCACGTGGCATACCGCGCGTGACTTTGCCTCTTCTAGAAGGAGAGTAAACAAAACCCAAGAAATGGGTACTGGAACAAGGTATAAATATATATATTCTCTTTCAAGAAACCCGAACAAGATCGTAAGGGGATCTTCGTCCCATAGCTCATCCCAAGAAAATGAGTATCTAACAGTCCTAGAAGTAAACACCATCGATGCCCAGTATCCCGCACGTCTGCCCCGAAATGCATGTCAAAGGGCTCAAATCACCGCACCTTGACACTATCTTCTTTGGGCGGCACTGACTTGGCCTCACAGTTTTAGGTTGCATCACAAAGATGAATCTTGGTGGGGAAAGAACCCCCTCGTACTTTAGAGTTATGGGGAAAGTCAATCCACACCTCGTCACTACCCCGCATTCAAGAGGTCTTCTCAAAGTCAAAGACGTCACATCACTGAACCGTATAACCAAGGGTTCTGCTCCGATAATCACGGGGAAAAGCCATAGACTAGACTAGTAGAAAGGACTGAGTCTGAAAGAAGTTTTCGGGCGACCCACTGCCTAGTCTCTACTAGAGGGTAGACCTTAAGAGTTTTTTGGGTGACCCACTGGCCAGTCTCTGCTAGAGTGTAGACCCTAAGAGGTCGATATGCAACCCACTGCCCAGCCCTGCTGGAGGGTAGACCTGGATTGTGTCGACAGACGACCTAGTGTCTAGTCTCTGTTGGAGGGTAGATCTAGAAGAATTCGACAGGTGACCCACTGCCCAGTCTCTGCTGGAGGGTAGATGTGGAATACTTCGACAGGCGACCCACTTCCCAGTCTCTGCTGGAGGGTAGACCTAGAAAAAAGTTGACATGCGACCCACTGCCCAGTCTATGCTGGAGGGTAGACCTCAATTATGTCGACAGGTGACCCGCTGCCCAGTCTCTGCTGGAGGGTAGACCTAGAAGAAGTCAACAGGAGACCCATTGCCCAGTATCTACTGGAGGGTAGACCTGGAAGACGTCAACTGGTGACCTACTTCCCAGCCATGCTGGAGGGTAAACCCGAAGAAGACAATGAGCAACCCACTGCCCAGTCTCTACTGGAGGGTAAACTCGGAACTGCTCTGGCCATCCCTACAGTAAACAACCTCCTGAGTAGAGGATCGGTGCCCACGTAAAGTATTGGTCACACCATAATCCATAGTAACCTTGCTTGTCTAAGCCATCATTAACAGAAGGACCATCTGCGTCACGAGAGGTCAAAGGTACGTAAAGCAGAACACAACACGTATAGAGTTCCCACAAAACCTGTGTCCTTATGTCATCTCTGAACCAAGCGCACAAACATCCTTGGGTACAAACCACAACATGTACCTCTAGGAATTGCCGTATACTACATGAGTATACCACATTTTCATCCCCAAAGGCTATCGTACTCACGGCACCCAACATCAACGCGAAGGGTGAAAACAAAGTTTCACAAACCTGCTTCCTCCACAGCCCTAGCATGGCCAACTACATCTCTTTAAACTTCTACTTCAATCACAAGGGAGTGAACACGATTACACACCAAGGTTTCCCTACAAACACCACAAGAAAAACCACCACTAGAGCACCTTTCATGCTTCCACATTAAATGAGATCTCGAAGGAGTATTCGTACATCAAAACAGATAGTACCATTGTAATCCTCACGGAAAAACATGCGAGATAGAATATTTACTCTCCTTCAACATACATCTGATGAACAAGTCATCCAACACCGCTTTACGCACAAAGGGCATCCCGTGATCCCGAGCGTCAGCCACGAAAATAGTCAGGCGCATCGCACCATTTCGATCCCCTCGAGAAAATACATCAAATTGACTGCTCTCTTGAGTGAAAAAGATATCTAGAGAAAAAGACTTGTTTCTCCGTACCGCACATGAGGGGTTCTTTGTGAGACCCGCATCTCGGTCCCTAAGTGCAATGAACGGATAGCACCATTGCGATCATCTCGAAAAAGTACACGAGATTGACTAACCACTTGTCCGAAACAGACACCCAGTGATAAAGATAGAAATCACCACCAACTCCCAAAATGGCCCTCATGGGGACCGCACCACCATGTGGAATTAAAGCAGGCGGATTGAAAAATTTCAATGACCTCGGAAAAACACCAAGAATCGACTACTCATACGCCCCGAATAGACATCTGATGGAAAAGTTGTAAAGCGTTGCATGCAACTTAAAAGACAGGCCATGGGGCCCATGCCTAAACTCTGGATTCAATGCCTGAAACCACCCTGGAAATCTTCGTCTTGACGCCATTGTCTCAACACCTCTGACAGCGCTCAAAACAGATATCAGATGTGTCTATGCCGCCCAAAATAAGAATCTCGGGAAAAGAGCTAATTCACTTAACGGGCGTGTCACGCCACCGAGCCCCTCATCTCGGGAATTAAAATTTCCCCAGACCATCTCAAAATGCTGGTAATGACACCAGGAAAGCACTTCCATAGATGACACACAAAACGGACACCCGTAATGAAGATTACCGGCATCCGAAGTCGAGGGGACGAATCCCCTTGGGCTGGACCGGCCTGGGCCGACCAGTGTTGGGTCGCGGCTTAGTCGTGCTGCCCGGCCATGGGCCTCGGGTCCACACGGTGCTGCCCGTCCCTCGTGGCCAGTCGCGGTCTTTCGCGGAAACCCTCCACGTGCGGGTCTTTGTTTCCGTGCAGGGTCACGTGCCGTGACCCCGCCGTCATCATGCCCCAGCGAGCTCGACCTTGCCTCCTGGTGCCGCCTTCTCGCCCCGCCTGGAGCCGCCGCCTCGTACCGATGCCCTTGACCCCATGCCCTAAAGCCTCCTCCTAGAGAACTGCCGGAGGCCGCTACTACCTGAGCCTGTGTCGCTGCCTCCTGAGCACGCCGTGCCGCCGCCGACCGCCGCTCGAACCCGCCGGAGAACACAAAACCCACATTCTTCATCAGACAACTACGATCGCCTCGGAACTCTGATTTTAAATCCGAAAGATGTTTCGGAAAGATCAGAAAATATAATACTCATTCATAGGATTTTCTAGATAATTAAATAGAGGTTCGATGAAATAATTTGAGCTCAAATTAAATGTGAAAATTAAAAATGAAACTACAATGACCCTAACTTTTTGGGCGTTGCCCGTCGCTTCATGAGGGATCTTTCGTCGCCGCAATAGCTTGGAGAAGAGAAGGAGGTGGAGAGATTGGAGCATGAGAAGGGATCCTTGGTTGAGTTCCACCAGATGATGTAAACGGAGGAGGGAGGGGGTCGGTTAAGGTTTAAATAAAGGAGAAAAAAAAATTAATTAATTTAAACCCCCAATTTAACCCCCATCCGAAACTCTCGACGGGGTCAAGTTAAAGCCTCCCCTAGGGTAAACACCACCTCCCAAGAATAATTGAGGTCTCGGAATTTTAATCTGAGGCCTTGTTCAAATGTTATAGAACTCAACGACCGAGGCTTCTAAATTACGAAAATGCCCTTGGCGGCATTTTTCACAGAAGGCCCGCGCCCACGAAATTTACACCCCTCCTAGGGTAAATGGCATGCTCCAGAATCAATGGGGCCCTCTGTTTTCCAATACAAGCCACTATTTAAGATATACTTGAGTTTAACCATTAAACAAATAAATTAATTATTTTATTTATCTTTTTAACATTCCGGTAATGGGCGAGGGGTCCCAACATCCCGCGCTGACATGTTTTATGTCGTTCCTAGGGTAAACCACCAGTTGTGGACCCATCTGTACTCTAAAATTTAGGATCTGAATTACCGTTTAGGAGTTACGCAATTTATTTTGTGTGCCCAGTGTGAACGTACTGAAAATTTAATTACGGCCACACCGGGGCTTGGAATCGCACGCCGTCTGAAGGCGCTACTCTGCAATAACATCAACAATATTCCAAATTCTTTTATAGAAAAAACTGGTTTCTTAAAAAAAATAGTTTCATCATGAAGGACCATATATATTATTACTTTTGGTAAACCATATACAAACATAATATTTACAGTACTACCTGAAAGCAAAAACAATATTTTCAATCCATTAGAAACAACTATAACATTAGAATCCAAAATATAATGATATATTTTTCTATTAATTTTATAACATATAGCTACACCAACCCCCACTTCCATCAAATGAGTTATGAAATAGTAATTTGTGTGTATGATAGACTACTGCCTTGGAAAAATATGTCATTCGTTTTTTCCTTTACCACATCTCATGGCTGGGAATTAGAATGTAAATAATATTTATACATTATATTTATTATATTAATAACTTAATAAAAAAAATTCATTATAAAACACACACCCTTTCCAGATTTCATATCATATGGGATATGATACCATCATTCGTGTGTATGGTAGAATACCGCTTTGCGAAGCGATGTAAAGTGTTTTCACTAATGGGCTATATTAAAAGTAATTAGGCTACCAATAATGAATTTATGTGATATGAATTAAATAATTATTCTATTAATGTACTAATAATATTTCTATAAATATAATTTATATTTTTATTCTTTAATTTTTCATACTCTAAAAAAGTGATAATGTCGTTTGTGGACGTGTGTACTATCGCCTACTTGAAGCGATGTGATTCCTTATAAATTAAAATAATGACATATATAATAATATATAATCAAATATCTTGGTATTTATGATATAATAATCATTATATTATAGTAAAATTTCACTTACATTATTTCTATGGTTATCAGTGAAAAATGGAAATGTTACTCATACATACATACAGCCTACCATCTCCATGATCGTAACATTAGTTCATTTTTCATAACCATATTTGATTATTAGTTTGAAAAGTATAATTTATGTATAAATATTATAATTATGTGATTATTATTATTCTTTATATGTTTAGATAATGAACTCATTGACCTTAGTCGACATATCTAATTCAGTTTTGACACATAAGCTGAATATGGACAAAACATCTCACTTGAAATTAATTCATTAAGTAAATGTATATAACATTTTTATATGTTAAATAAAAGTAATTATAAAAATGAAACTTTTTCTCAAGTAATTAAATAATTTACATAAATTTATTATTTGGGAAGATAAATAACAAGCATGTTGAATTAGACTCAAGGTAAGGGTTTTCTTATCTCAGTTTTATTTATGTGGGATACATTCCATATTCATCACTTTTATTTATTGTGTGGCATATATACTACCAAAAATATTATTATATATTTCTTATAAATAAATTTATAGGGATTTATATTTCCAATTTAGGATCTATATTTCATGGGTTTTATTGTTTTAATATTACCAAATCATTAATAGATTTTTGACATAATTTTCATTCTTCGGGACTTATGTCATGTTATGCCGCAATCTTATTTGATGAGGTGTATGTACATTTCATTTGAAATGTAATATTATGAATATATTTATTCTTAAGTTATTTTAATTCCCTTTTAAATTAATTCACTAGGATTAGTTTACAATGTTATGAAATTTTTAATGATTTTATGTAGCAATTTCATCATTTATTAGGATTGTATATGATTTTGTTCTTGATGACAAGGTTTTTTATCCAACTCTCAAAAAACTCTAGAATATTATTATCCTTATGTTATTATTGATATTTTCAAGTAATAGTTTCATTTTTCTAAACTTTGGTATGTAATATGTTTTATAAAATGGTTTTAAGAAAATCATACTTTATTTCACTCTTCTGTCTGAAAACTGTTTTCTTCTAAAACCATGTTTTTAACATGTTTCCAAAAATATTTTAAATTTTTTATAAGAATAAAATAAATATTTATTTGTAGAAGTTTTAAAATACTTCCTTTATATGTTTCTATTTTTTTCTACTAAATGAATTTTTTGAAATTTTTAATATTTTAAGATGTTTTCTTAAAAAATAAAATTAGATTTTCATAAGGATTGTTTTTAATTATATTTTATTGGTATTTTCATTCAAAAATGTTAAAAAACCTTATTGTTACTTATCTTCATCAAGGTATATTTTTTATTTATACCATTCACTTTATTTTCTTCTCTGGATTAATATTATTTCAAAGAGATTTTTATGGAACCCTTTTATTTTCTATGGGTTAATCATGTTTCATATAGTTTGTTATGGAACCTATTTAATTTCAAACGGTTCACCATGTTTCAAGGAGGTGTTTATAAAACTCATTTATTTTTAATGGGATAAGAATGGTATGAAATGGATAATAAAATTTCATGAGATTTTATTATTAAATGAAATATCTTAAGTGTTTTCTTTATTTAATGGAACTTGGACATTTGACGCATGTTTATGTTATAAACCAATGATGGGTGGTTCCATGATAATTTAATTATAGGGGATCCATTTTAATCCAGTTATGGGTGGGTGTGTGATTTCACTTCAATTAATTTGATATGGAAGTTGATTGTATGGTTATTTAATTTGTAATAATGATTGCAATAGTTAAGTAATAATTATTTCCAATGTTAAGTACATGGTTTTTATGAATTTATGGGTTTATAATGATTATATCATTCATGATTGATATCACAAGGCTCATTATTATTGGTTATGATGAATATTTCCATTTTCATGTTTTCATATTTAACAATCCAATTATTGATGGGCATGAATTAAATTATGATTCACTTGTTAACTTTGATTATTTCTATAACATCCTGGTTCCAGAAGTCACCTAGAGGCGCCCCGTACTCGGTTGGTCACATGGCCTCAAGCACATTTCCCCGAATTCTAGAGGTTGTAGACTAGTAGTAAGAGCCTTGGGTGTGATGGTAGGGAAACCTTTCCCTCATTAGCAGAGCAACACAGCGGAAGTAAAAAAAATACAAATAGCGCAAGCAGTAATCATACCATAAAATAGTAAATAATGGATGACTAGAAATAATATTGACTGAGCACATATATATATATATATGATGCATGGTACATATGTCTAGGAAAGCATCCAAAAAAATCACAATTCAATAACACAGTACTAAACCAAATTACAAGAAGAAAATCAAGTAAACAACTCCACAGCATCACAAGCCTCAGCTTGGTCCCATGTTCCCCAATTCTATATCAATCATGTACCTGAAGTAGAAGGGTTCTTGCCTTTATCTATACCCACAGAAATATAATCTATTTTGGCCAAAAAGCATGACCCAAATAGGGTGTGAGACTAATCCAAGTAGGCAACTAACCAATTATATATTCCTAACAGTAAGTGAATATATATGGAATTCAATAAAAAATATGAATGAGTAAACAAGGAAGTACAAATAGTAACAATCCTACAAACTCAATTGCATTCATTTTCATTATCAAGTATACAGCTAATCAAAAGCAGTTAACCCTCTGGGAAGTACTCACATCCTAACCTCCCTCATTCGACCAAACAAGCACAAGCAACCCTCTGAGATGAACTCACAATCTTACCCATCTGGTTCAGCTTTAGAAAAGACTATTTGAGGAAGCACTCATCGTCAATTCCCATTTTGGTCTCGTATTGGTAACTATTAGGCACTCTGAGGAAGCACTCAACATCCAATTCCCCTGGTGGTTCGTATCAAGGAAACTACAGACACTATGAGGGAGTAAAAATTCCATCCCTTCTATGGTCTCACAATGTAACAGTAAAATAGACACTCTGGAGAAGCCCCCAAAGTCCGTTCTCCCAATGGTCTACTACACCAGGTTCTCACAGCCCTATGTAAGTCATTCGTGCACAAATGATATATGGTAGCCAATGTATACCTCAAGAACTACTTGGATAAACAATCTACAGCATATCATATCATGTTTGATAATAATCACTCCATCCTAACAATATACGGTGTGGGAAGCAAAGCAACCTAACAGGGATGCTAAAGCAAATGGTCAAAACAATAAAACAAGGGGAAACCCTCCATCTAATGGAAAAAATAACCCTATTCTATGAAAATTAACCTATATCTAATCAAACATGTTTTAGAAGGAAAACAAGGATAAAACCATAACCATGCAATACCACATTTTTGGTATTGGTCACTTTTACACATAATATTCAAAGAATATCTACAGAAAGGCACAAACCACCTACCTCAGCATCGTGAGATTGGTATAAGTAAACCTCATTCCTTGATTCACCATAGAATGTTGTAGATCTAAAAAATGCTAAAAATTTTCAACTGTGGATAACTTGGGAGATAAGAGAGAATCAAGAGATGAAGTTCTAGAAGAATAAAGAACTCATAGTGTAAATTACAACTCAATAAATGGCAACCAATTCGGAGAACGGATGGAATGTCTGAGGCTTAATAAAGATTCAGCGATCTCGTTCACCCCCGGAAGAGATAGGTCGAGAAGAAGATGGTTACGTCCATCAGACACAACCCCGGTCCGTTTAATGAAATAAAACGAAAGTACACAGAATGTTCTTTAAAAGTATAAGACATGTACTTTCCTATTCTGGCCTCTACTTTAGGTGGTGCCTAGGTCACCACTCATGGCCATGTACTTGGCCGTTACCGGGCCCGTACACGGTCACCCATAGAAACTGACTACACAGTGTGTAATTATAAATACATGGCAAGGACTCCAGAATTTTTAGAAAACTCCCCTTTTTCTCAAAAACAACCAGAAAAGTAAAACATACATAAAAAGAAGATCTAGGTTCTTACAAACTTCTCCCCTTAAAAAAATTCATCACCAAATTTCCCTAGAAAGGCATCATGGAAGAAGAAGCCTCGAATAGCATTGGACAATGTGATAGTACATTAGCATCCCTCACCCAAGTCTCGTCCCGTACTCACCCATGCTGCCATAGCACTCGTACCAAAGGAACAGACCATCCACGGAGAAGCTTCACACATCGATCAACAGTCTGGATAGGACACTCCTTGAATGAGGCATCTACCTCGAGCTCAACCTCTTTAGGTTGAAAAACATGAGATGGGTCTGAGAAGTAATTCTGAATCTGAGAAACAAGAAATACATCGTTCATATCCCGGTACCTCTGTGGTGACTGCAGCTGGTAGGAAATGGACCTAGCACTCTCAGAAATCTCAAACGGCCTGACGTACCTTGGGAAAATCTTACCCTATCTCTTAATCCTCTTATGTCCTAACCTCTGTGTGACAAATAGAAAAACCTGATCCCTAACCTCAAAATCTAGAGGTTGTCTCCTTTGATCAGCATAAAACTTCTGTCTTGACTATGCAGTATTCATTCTCTTCTGAATCAACTCTATCTACTCTATGGTCTCCTGTACAAGACGAGGTCCCAGCATAGCTGCCTCTCCTGCCTCCAACCAGCTTTAGGGTGATCGAAATGGCCTACCGTACAAAGCCTCATAAGGTTCTATCTAAATAGTTTCTTGAAAACTATTGTTGTAGTCAAACTCCATAAGAGGTTTTTGCTTCTCCCAAGAACCTCCAAAATCTTGGACATATGTTCGAAGAATATACTCTAACACCTGAATTGTACGCTCGGACTGGCCATCTTTATGAGGATGGTAAGCTATATTTAGAAGCCCCTATGTACCCAAAGCCCTCTAAAGTCCCTGCCAGACCCAAGAAGTAAAACAGGCATCCCTGTCTGAAACAATGGAGTGTAGAACTAAATGTAAATTTACAATCTCTCAAATGTACAACCTCCTAACCTCATCAACACTGAAGATCTCCTCAATCGAAAATAAGTGAGTAACCTTCATGAGTCTATCAATGACAATCCATACTGCATCATTCCCTCAAGGTGAACTCAGAAAACCTTTCACGAAATCCATTTCGACATTATTCCACTTCCACTCGGAAATGGGTAACTGTTGCAAAAGTCGTACTGGTTGTCGATACTTTGCCTTCACCTGGTGATAGGTGGAACACCTCATAACAAAACCAAAAACATCTCTCTTCATATCTGGCCACCAATACTGATGGTGTAGATCACAATACATCTTTGTGACACCAGTTTGAACTTCCCAAACTGTGGAATGAATTTCCTGCATCATCTCTTCATGTAAGTCTATAGGCACCCACATGCATCCATGAAAACTCAAGATCTCATCCTCACCTACTATCCATCCAAGAATAGGGTCCTCTCCTGAAACACTCTCCCATAGGTCTAGGCCTTTTGAATCTGATAAATGCATCATTCACACTCGATCAAGAAGAGTAGGGTTAATAGCTATAGAAGATAAAAATGTCTTCTCATGTCTGTCGTGTACCTCCAAATGCATTTCAGAGAATGGTGCCATAATTTTCCACTCACTGCTGGCCTCCTGAACTGCCTGTATATGATTCCTCCTTCACAATGCATCAGCCACTGTGTTGCCCTTCCCAGGCATATAGGCAATCTCATAGTCAAAAGACTAAAGGTACTCAACCAACCTTTGCTGTCTCAAATTCATATCGCGCTGAGTAAATATATACTTGAGAATTTTGTGGTTGGTGAAAACCAAAAAATTATCTCCCAGAAGATAATGTCTTCAACTGCATAAATCATGAACAACTCCAGCCAACTTGAGATTGTGCGTCGGGTAATTCCTCTCATGTGGCCTCAGCTATTGAGACCCATACGCAATGACTCCTCCTGGCATAAGCACTACTCCCAGACTGAGACCTGATGCATCAAAGTAAACGTATAGCTCTTTCCCAGCTCTACTATTATCTATGATGAAATCAACCCCCACTTTAGCTTTTGGAAGGAAGACTCTCAAGAATATGACCACAAGTAATTTGTACCCTTCTTATTCAGGCATATAAATGGCACTACTAAGCCTGAGAAGTCCTATATGAAATGTCTATAGAAACTAGCCGGCCCTAGAAAACTGTGTACCTAAAAGATATTCTTTGGTTGTTCCCATGAAACTACTACTCTCACTTTCTATGGATCAACTGATACTCGTGTCTCTTAGATAACATGTCCCATGAAGTGAATATGATCCATCCAAAAGTGGAATTTTGAGAGATTAACATATAATTGATTCTCTCTCAGTGTACTCCAAATGATCTCAAGATGTGTGGCATGGTCATGTCGAGTGTGAGAGTACACCATGATATTTTCCATGAAGACTACCATAAAAGAATCCAACTACGGATGGAACACTCGGTTAATCAATTCCATGAAGACTGTTGTCACATGCATGAGACCGAAAGGCATAACCACATACTCGTATAGACCATACCTAATCCGAAAGGCTATAATTGGTATATCAGATGGTCTAATGTGAAACTGATAGTATCCAGACCTCAAGTCAATCATAGAGAACACCCAAGATAAAGAGATCAAAAATCCTTGGTAAGGGATATCTATTCTTGGCTGTCAACTAGTTCAACTTCCTATAATACACACAAATTTTGATGGTACTGTCTGCCTTTTTCGTAAATTGGATAGGTGAACCCCAAAGAGAAGTATTGGGTCAGATGAAACCCATTTCATGTAACTCCTCGAACTACTTATTGAGCTCCTGTAACTCTGTTGTAGCCATCCTATAAGGATGAATGTACATAAGTTTTACTCTTGTCATGAGGTCAATAGAAAATTATACCTCTCACTCCAGAGGAAAACCTGACAAGTCCTCTAAAAATATTTCTCTGAAATGATCCACTACTAGAGGAAAGTCTTTCTGTGAAGTCCTATGGTCATGCAGATATAGACTAGCAATCTAAGATGTAACTCCTCCCAACCCATGATGCTCGGGTCCCGCTCTACTCACCTAGACATCCCATTCTCCCTTATGAAGAAATGATCTTCCCTCTGGTGATGTTAAACTCAACTAAAGGTGATAAGAGTCAAAAAATTCCTAGAAGGGAAATAACAGGTCCATCCCAATAATGACATCATAGCATGTCATCTCAAGGACATAAAGGTCCCATAAGAAGTAATACCCACCAACCTTGAGAGAGAAATCCTTTCACAGACATATATTAGTCGTTCTTCTCCACAACGGTGTGTCTAGCATCAAGATATCAGTATAAGGAAAGATACAGATCCCAAGGCTCTCTATAACAGAAATAAATATAAAGCTATGGGAGGCCCCTATATTGAAAAGAGCAGAAGCTAAAACTAATACAATTAGGATCATACCTCGAACTATAGCAGGTCTTGGATCCTGCTCCTATTGGGTTTTCTCCACTAAAAAAGTTCGACATTCACCACGACCTTGTGACCCTGTCTGACCATCCTAAGTTGATCCACCCTGTTTTTATTAATGGCCGAGAGACTATCTACCACGACCATGAACTCCATCTCAGCTTGAATGGCCGAAAGAGCTCTAGTTCCCTGACTGATGAGAAACTAGTGGTGCTTCTCTTGAATGGGGAGTCAAATTAGAACCCCTTTCACCAGCTTCTGGTGAGAAAAAATGATAAAAATGCTAAAGATGTCCTATTTTTTCACATGATCGGCACTCTACTGGGTCTCTCGGGAAATGTGGTCTCGTATTCCCTCTCTTCCTGCACTGGTATCACACCACCTGGACACCAGAATATGTCTCTCATCTACTCAGATCTTCATATGTAGACTTCATATGGTTCTTCCTACTATCAGTATGAGGGATAATAACTTCAGATGATGAGATTCCCCGGATCACAACTCCAAAATCCTTCAGATTTCTCTCTATGATCATTTCCTGGTTTACTATAGAAGTGGTGGAAGTCATCCTAAATATGTTAACCTAAGATCATATGTGGTGCTTGATACCATCCTCAAACATCCTTGCTACAAATAACTCATCACCACCTGGAATAGGCATGAGGCACTACACCTCTGTGAAGCGAGAAGAATATTCCATAACAGAAAGAGTACACTGCTACAGACTCATGAACTCTCAGGCTTGATCGGCCCTCAAAGTCTCCAGGTAGAAGTTGTCATGAAATGCACACTAGAACTCATCCCAAGCCATAACATTCTGGAATCCTACCTATGAGATCACATCCCATCATCTCTTGGTGGAGTACCAAAGAATATTAGTAGCAAGCTTCACCCTCCTCTTTGGAGGCCTCTCTAAATGCCCAAATCTAGAATGCATGGCTTCTAACCATGAATTTGTAGCCTGAGGTACTCCTTCCCCTATGAAGGTGGGAGGATTCTACTACTGGAAAACTGACATCAACTCTTCCATAGAAGGGGCAGGATGTGGTACTCCTCTGAATGTCTATATAAATCTCATAAAGACCTCTTGGAACTATGTGTCAACACCTGTTCCAGGAATGACGGCTGCTGCCAAGACCGGAACAACTGGAGGACATAATGGCAGTTCCTAATCTTCTATGTCTGGTGTCTGGTCACTACCCTAAATCTAGAATACAACCGGAGGACGCCTCGGTAGAATGACTCATCAAATTCAAGTTCACAGCTTAGATTAAGATTATCAAGGACTGAAACTTCGAAGCGTAAGAAGGGAACAAGAGAAAGAAAGCATTCCAGTTTTCAAAAAAATGGATACACAGCGTGTATAATTCCCACACGACGTGTTCCTTTAATCCTTCACATGGGTGTGTACTTCTTCTAACCTAGGTCATGTAACACTCTGAATACATGGTGTGTTGTCCTAACACATGGTGTGTACTTGAATCCTCGTCCCCTTCCCGAGTTCCCTTACATGGCTAAGCCACACGTTTTCCCTAGAACAAGACTACATGGCGTTTTTGTGCTTGAAACACCATGTACTTGAATCCTATCCCCCTACCTGAGTTCCCTTACACGGATTATCCACACAGTTTCCCTAGAACAAGACTACATGTCATTTTAGTGCCAGATACAGCGTGTAATTGATTAACTTCAATGACCCATGTTGTTTGCTACACAACTAGATACAAGGGTCACACTACACCACGTGTTCAAGATTGACACGGCGTGTATAACCTATGTTTTATCCATTTGTGTCGTTGGTCACACGGGTGGACACATGGTCTACCCAACACGGCGTGTACATCTGGTACACGACCAGTCCCACCTAGATATCACAACACCATGTCCTTTCCCACACATCCAGTGAAACGGTTAGAGACTACATGGTGTGTACATACAAAACATGACATGTACCTAAGAAAAAATAGTTCCTTCCTGAACAGAAGGACACAGGGCATGTATTCATCTTTACACGCTGTGTGTTCTGGGTTTTTCGAGACAGTAAGCCTTAGAAACTACTCTAGAAGCCCAGAAAAAACACTAAAATGAACATTTAAGTTCCAAATTTCGATCCATGAGGGAATTTACTCCCCAAAAATAAAAACATGGAATCCTATACATGTCATATTCAAGGAAAACTAATACAATGATCCACTAAATTCTAATCCATGAGGGTCTATAACACATCAAGAACCAAAGTTCAACATCTATTCAAACAATACCATACATAACCAATACCTTATCAAAAAGCAGGTATTTTATCAAATCATCTATCATAATAGCATGCATATCTAACACAACCTCTACCACAACAACATGAAATCACTAATGCACTCTAAATGTCATGGAAATAATGTATGACATGTGATCTCTAGCAAGTGCCTACGTGAAGCATGAGATGGAATACCCTCATCTCATCGGGTTACAATAGATATAGAACCTCAATAATATCAAAAATAATAGCACAAAACATATGAATCACCCAATGGTGAAATCAAATCAACTGTAAATATTACAAAATCTGAACAACTGCAATAAAGAGGTAAATTGGATTTTCCATGTACATGGGTTAGCTACTCCCGGACACAGCTTATTACCAAGTACCTATTTCCTTCCTATTCCTGTCGATAGGATTCAAATAGTATGTAAAGAAGAAAAGAATCTCTCTAATGCCACTTTGTAATGTTCCAGTTCTAGATGCCGCCTAGAGGCACCCCATACCTGGTTGGTCACAAGGCCTCAAGCATATTTCCACGAACGCCAGAAGTTGTCGACTAGCATCGAGGGCCATGGGTGTGATAGTGGAAAATTTATACCCTCATTGGCAGAGTAACATAGAAAAAGTAAAATAGATATAAATAGTGGAAGTAGTAATCATACCATACAATAGTAAACAACGGAATACTAGAAGTAATATCGGCTGAGCACATATATATATGATGCATGATACATATTTCTAGGAAAGCATCCAAACAAATCACAATGCAGGAATATAGTACTAAACCAATGTACAAAAGAAAAGCAAGTAAACAGCTTTACATTATCACACACCTCATCTTGGTCCCATGCTCCCCAACTCCAAGGAAATCATGTATCTGAAGTAGAAGGGTGTTTTCCCTTATCTATACCTGCAGCAATATAATCAGTTTGGGCCCAAAATCCTAACCCAAACAAGGTGTGAGACTAATCTAAGTAGGAAACCACTCAAAGATCTTTTCCTAATATTTAGTGAATATATATCATAGGCTATAAACAAAATGAAGCAGTAAACAAGGAATTACACATAGTAACAATCCTATAAATTCAATTGCATTCATTTTCATATATCACATATGTATCTAATCAAAATCAGGTAACCCTATGGGAAGTACTCACAAAATAACCCCTCTTGTTTACCCAAGAAAAAAAAAATTAACCCTCGGGGGTGTACTTACAGTCTAACCCCTCTGGTTATACTTTAGAAAAGACTCCTTGAGGAAGCACTCACCTTTAATTCCCTATGTGGTCTCATGTTGGTAACTATTAGGAACTCTGAGGAAGCACTCAACATCCAATTCCCCCTAGGTCCCGTATCAAGGAAACTATAGACACTCTGAGGTAGCACAAAGTCCATTCCCTTATGTTCCCCAACATAACAGTAAAACAGACACTCCGAAGAAGCCCTCAACGTCCACTCTCCCTACGGTCTACTACACCAAGTTCTCACAGCCCTGTGTAAGTCAGTCGTGCACAAATGATACATGGAAACCAATGTAAATCTCAAGAACTACGTGGCTAAACAATCTAAATAATATCATACCATGTCAGATAATAATCACTCCATGCTAACAAATCTAGGCATGAGAAGCAAAGCAGCGTAACTAGAAAGCTAGACCAAATGGTCAAAATTAGAAAACATGGAAAAAACCTTCATAGCATGGAAAAAATAACCATATTCTCAATAAATTAACCCATATCCAATCAAACAAGTCATTGAAGGAAAAATATTGTTGAAAACCAAAACCACGAAATACCCCGTTCTTGGGGATTGGGCACTTTTGCACATAAAATTCAAACACTATCTACATAAAGACACAAACCACCTACCTTGGTCTCATGAGATCGATAAATGTGAACCTATGGACTTGAATCACCCTAAAATGATGTAGATCTACAAAAATACTTAAAATGTTCAACTGAGTATAACTTTTGAGATATGAGAAATCAAGAGATGAAGTTCTAAAAGAAGGAAAAACTCATTGTGGCGATTCCAATGCAATAGACGGGGACTGATTTAGAGAATAGATGGAAAATCGGGCGATTGAAGAAGATTTGGTAGTCTCGTTCTCTCCCAGAAGAGATAGGTCATGATGAAAATGTATTTTTCCATCAGACGTGACCCCGGTCTGTTTAATAAAATAAAAAGAAAGTACATGGTGTGTTCATTAAAATTACACGGCTTGTACTTTCCTTTTCCAGCCTCCACTTTAGGTGGTCTCCATGTCACCACACATGGCTATATACTTGGTCGTTACCCAGCCCGTACACGTTTACCAGTGGAAACTGTGGATACGGTATATAATTATAAGTACACGGCGTGTACTCCTAAATTTTCAAGAAACTCATCTTTTTCTCAAAAAACCAGAAAAGTAAAACATACCTGAAAATAAGATTTAGGTTCTTATAATTTCATCATACTCTAATGCAGATTTATATTCCTTGATGGAATTCAATTTTTATGTATTTTTTAACCCTAACTGAGAATTTTATCTCTACCTTATTATGGTTCCTTTTCCCACTATTATAAATAATATGTTTGAATGATTTATCTCAATCAATTATTTCACATGCATGGTGTTGATAACCTAAGGTAAAATAACAAAAGGTGAGTGAAATGGTAGAAATGTTCATATTAAGACATGGGTATTGTTTATAAAGAAATTATCCCAGTTATCTAATACTTTAAAACTAAAAGATACTCTTGAATGTTTGATCATAATTTTCCTTTTGATGTTGTAAGGTTTTGATGGAACAAATTTGCATCACAATTATCAGCATCATATATAGAAATTTAATGTTATGGATTACAATATAGAATCTCATATTTTGGTTCCAAGGTTAATAGAGTTGGCATCAAAGGAAAGTTTTTGATAAATTTGGATATTGGTATGTTTTCATGTGAGGTTATCTTGAGATTTATCGATACTATTGTAGGATTATCATGAGTTCAAGGTCTTTGACACCGCATTTGATGGTTTTTAGTGTTATAAATTTTATGTTTTTTCATGAAAATTTTGGAGACATTTTTTAGGGTTGTGGTATTTAAAACCCATTGGATAAATATGATGTATTAGTTATGGAAGAATTAGTTTTCAGGATTAATTAAAAAAACTGAAAATATGAATGATGGGTGACAACCAGTACTCTCCAACCCAAGAATACTGGAGTCGGTGCCTTAATTCATTACATTAACATGATTATAAGGAATAAATGTCACGACCCGTCCTCGGGGCCCGTGTCGTGACTACCCCAAGCCCGCCTTCCATAGGCCTGGGGCTGGCGACTAGCACCAAGGCGTAAATCCCAACAAAAGGGAATTCATTGCCTTTGAAAAGTAAACAAGCACCACAGAGTAAGAAAGCGGAAAAGTAAACACTAAGTAAAACTGTAACAAGCTGTGCTGGAAGTAAAAGGGGCCGGAAATACAAGCCCAACTGTAAAGTACAACTGAAAGGGGAAAACAGCAACTGTAAAGAAAAGCCGCAGCGTCGAGCCGTCCTCTAAAGGTCCCACCTGAAGGGTGGGTACAGATAGCCTCCACAGCTCCTCGGTCCAGTCGTCCGCTCCGAGTACGTCCCGCCTAGTGGTCCACCTCTAGGTATTGTCCTGCTCTGTACGCCTCCACCACGGTCAGTGTTGTCCGTCGTCTGCAACCAACACCACGAAGTGCGGGCATAGCCCGTGCAGGGGTGAGTATAAGATACTCAGTAGGGACCCCGAGACCCCCGAAGGTCTCCCGAAATCCACGAAGGATAATCCACAAGGAAAGATACAATCACGAAGTAACATCTGACACGGCTTAGGTATATGCCCATACATATACCTAAGTCATCAATTCCCGTTCGGCTCCAGCGTCCGAGCCCAAGCACAACCCAGTCCACACAGGAAAGCAAAACGTATACCCACACAGGATAGCACAACACAATCCACAAAGGAGAGTAAACTGTAAATCCACACAGGATAGATCAACACAATCCACAAAGGAGAGTAAACTGTAGATTCAGATCACACAGGTATACATCATCAAAAAGGGTGAAAGAGATTATCAGACATAGATACTAAATCATCTAAGCTGGGACCCACATAGGATACAAGACCAGCCGTCCTCATCGTTTCATTTTTGCTGGGACCCATATATTATACAAGACCAGCACGGAGTCATCTAAGCTGGGACCCACATAGGATACAAGACTAGTATTGAATCATCTAAGCTGGGACCCACATAGGATACAAGACCAGCACAGCTAGGACTCACATAGGATACAAGACCAGCTGTCTTCATCGATTCAACTATACTGGGACCCACATAGGATACAAGACCAGTATTGAATCATCTAAGCTGGGACCCACATAGGATACAAGACCAGCACAGCTAGGACCAACATAGGATACAAGACCAGCTGTCTTCATTGATTCAACTATACTGGGACCCACATAGGATACAAGACCGGCACAGCTAGGACCCACATAGGATACAAGACCAGTCGTCTTCATCGTCGCAGTCCACTGAGGATCTCTGCACCGTCGTCGTCGCAGTCCACTAAGGATCTCTGCACGGTCATCGCTGTCGAAGTAGCAGTCACAGCCAGCACTAGGGTTCCCGCAAACAGCAAGCTCGTTCGGGAGGGTCCGCTCCACGAGCCGAGAGGCCGATACATCAACTGTCACAAGTCCGAAGTTGATGTATCCAAAAGTTCCGTACCGTCAACAGGAACTCAACGTCGCAGACGGCGCGTCATTCGGACGCCCGGTCTGAGAGTTATTGGCATTTTCGTCCCAGGGGCCCCGTTGGTTTTTAGGGCAAAACCAACCCGACCATACTCCACCTATGTCCGATCCACAGGCGGAGTATGCCAAAAGATCCATCTCACTTAGAGGAATCCACCAAAACTGACGTCACGTCAATCGGACGTCCGTAGCTCAAGATATGAGCGTTTCCGCTCCGGGGGCCCGGTTAGTTTCGTGTACGAACCAACCCGGCTGAACTCAAAGTATTCCGAAACCTTGAGTGTGATATACCGAAACGACCGTTTCGATCCAAGCATCGTGTCGCCGTTGACGACGAGTCGTTTGGAGGCCCGTAGCTCAAGTTATGGGCGTTTGAACGAAAACCGTCCGAAGACGGGGGTCCGGGCCCGGGCCGACCCGGTCCGACCCGGCCGACCCGGTCCGACCCGGCCGACCCGGTCCGACCCGGCCGACCCGGTCCGACCCGGCCGACCCGGTCCGACCCGGTCGGACAGGTCTGGCTCGGGCGAACGACCGAGCGGCCAACGCGGGAGGAGCCGCCGCTCCCGCGTGACACCCGCGGGACACCCGCGGGACACCCGCGGGACACCCGCAGGACACCCGCTGGACACCCGCGGGACACCCGCTGGACAACTCCGCGGCACCCGCGGGGTGCCGCCCTGTACACCCGGGGGCGCCGCGTGACAACCTCGCGGCACCCGCGGGGTGCCGCCCTGAACACCGGGGCGCGCCGGACCCGCGCGGCCGCGGGTCCACGGGCGCCGTCGCCTCCGGCCACCGGAGTCGCTCCGGTGGCCCGTTTTTCTTCCCGTCAGCGTCGTTGTTCCTCCCGGGTTCCGTTCTTCACTGCGGGATCATCAAACATCCGTTGCGGCACGTTCCGTCATCGCCCATCAAATCCGCAAAACACGAAGAACGACGGAGGGTTATCGGGCCATGTTCGTTTGACCCGCACCCTCCGCGTTAGAAAAAAACAATGGGAGAAATTGTTCAACACATGAACTGACAATTTTAATAAAATAAAATTATTCATTTGAAACCGGTTCTTTAATTTTTAAAGAACGTTCACGGGAATATAAAGAGGGGTATTCCAAATTATAAAATCCCTACCTCGTTGGTCGTCGCGCGTGAGCGTTCTTCGCTGAATTGCTCGTCGCGGAAGGTGGAGATCGTCGCGTCGTCGCGGAAGGGCGTCGCGTCGTCACGGAACACGGCGTTGAGTCGGCGAACTCAACGCACCATGAAACAACAGATTTAATTTAATTAATTAAATCCGTGTTTTGGTAAAGAACCACGAAGGAGATAAAAAGGAAGGTCTGAGACTCTTACCTCAAGTAGCCGATCAAAGATCCGTCGCGGAGGAAGAGACGTCGCAGAAGAATGTTGTCGGCGTCGCGTCGTCGATTTTCGGGTTCGGCGTTCTTCCCGTTCTTCGCGTTCTTCCCGTTCTTCGTGTTCTTCGCGTTCTTCGCAAAGGAGGATGAAGGTTCAAGGATCCTCTCTCAATGAGTAATCCTCCAAAAGATTTTGGTTGGCCTTATTTTATTATTATGCCAATAAACAAAAAAGGGTAAGTAACGACCCATCAATTCATTGAATTAATTCAACGAAAGAAACAGCTCATTAAATTTACGAAATAAACCGCCCAATTAAGTGGTCTGTTAAGAAAATAAGAAAACGCGTCAGTTGACTTTTATAATGACGGGTTTTCGCGGGTGCGTTACTTAGCGGAAAGAAACGGCGGGGCTCATGCGGGCCCCACCTCAAAAATATCCTACCGAGGGGGTAGGATATTTTCAGGATAGCATCCTATCCTAATCAACTCAGCTTAAGCCACTTTTAAGTGGCTTCAAGTGGCTTCCAAGTGGCTTAAGTGAAATAAAATAAAGTTGTCGAAAAATTATTTTATTTCTTAACTTTAAGCCCGAAAATTAAAAACCAGACCCGAGAAAACGCAACTCCGGAAGAGGTGTTTCTAGGCGAATACCGGCGCTGCGATTTCATCGGTTCTCTCAGAATTCGATTCCGGGCACCGGTTCAAAAGTTAGAAAAACCCGCTCGTCCGTTCACTGAACGTACCCGAGCCAAACTTCGGAAATTGATTCCGGGCACACCGGGCCTCGGAATCAGGTGCCGTCAAAAACTGTGTTCTTGTAAAATTCCAAAGAAAATTAAGAAAAAAATTCTCTTGAAATTTACAGGTCTTTACATTACTCCCACCACAGGTCTTTATGTCCCCGTAAAGATACATCATAAACTAGAGAAACAAATGTGGGTATTGAGCACGCATCTGAGCCTCCTGCTCCCATGTGCTCTCCTGGAGGTTCCCGTGCTGCCATCTGATGCGCACAAGAGGAATCGATCGCCCACATAGGACCCTCTCCTGTCGATCGTCTATCTCCACCGGGACCTCCACAAAAGTCGCCCCATCATCCACGTCTAGCTCCCCATAGTCAATGATGTGCGTCGGGTCGTGCACGTATCTCCTCAGCTGAGATACGTGGAAGACATCGTGCACCCGGTGCAACTGAGGTGGAAGAGCCAGGCGATAATCCATCTCGCCAATCCTGCTGAGGACTTGGAAAGGCCCGATGAAGCGTGGGGACAACTTTCCGCCTCGGCCAAATCTCCGCAAACCATGCCGAGGTGAGACCCGCAAGAAGACATGGTCGCCATCCTCGAACTCTAGTGGCCTCCGCCTCCTGTCAGAAAATGACTTCTACCGGCTCTGAGCTGTACTCATCCGCCCCTGGATGACCTGGACCATCTCAGTCATGGCCTGGACCATATCTGGCCCCACAAGAGCTGCTAAGATTTCTTCTTTTCCTATAAGAGAAAATCTGGTCCCATCCCCTGGATGAACCACATTATTTGCCTAATACAGTCAATCCCGACATGGATGATACTAATCCATACCAAGGATAACGTCGTAAGGCCTCGACGCTACTACCAAGAGATCCAATCGTTACTCTCGCCTCCAAGGGTTGAGTCACACTGTCGGCATCAGTGTGTGGTAACTGGGTCTCCTCCAGTAGATGTCTCACAAGTGAGGGTCAAGTCAACAGTCAAAACTGGAACCTCTTAGTAACAACACAAAAGTGGACAGGAATGAAAACATCACAAAGGTATGTGTCTTTTGTTATTGCAGCTCATAATACAAAGATGCTACACAATAGCAACAAGGAACTAGAAGTACAAAAGACGTATCCACTAGTTCCGCTCCTGTCCACTTGCTCCCAGAGCTCCATGATCGAAGGCCTCAGCTGCCTGAAGCTGAGCTCTCCCCTGTCCACCAACTCCCTGCAGTCGGGGTGGACCTCCTGGTGGTGGTGGTGGGAACACCTCGAAGTGTCTCCCACCATCGGCTACTCGGCCAGCTCCTCTTCCTCGTCCGCCTGTACCCTACAGACCACCGTGGCCAAATCTCTGTCTGGGAGGTCCCTCTACCGCCTGCTGCTCATCTGTAAGACGAGTCGGGTAGTCTCGAGCCATGTGACCTCGCCCACTGCATGCGTAGCAATGTTTGCCCCTCGCGTAGCTGGATCTCCTTCGGGTGCCCCGCACAACCGAATCTTCATCCTGTGACTGCCCATCTGATGGTCTGGCCCGCTTGGACCTCTGCGTCACCTGTCTACTGCCAGCTGCAGAAGACCCTTCTACGGGCCGTCCTGCAGAGGGTCATGTCCCTGGAGCCTGCTCGGCGAGAAAACTCTCCATTAGAAGGGCCCTCTCCAACACCTCTGCATGTGTCGTAATGTTGAGGGAGATCATCGAAGCCCTGATCTCGTGCCTCAATCCCTGCTCGAAGGTCCGGGCACGGAAGAAGGGGTCCCGTACCATGTCGGTCGAGTAGCGCGAGAGATCAGTAAATCTCGCTGAGTACTGGGCCACTATCAAGCTGCCCTGCCGCAGCTGAAGAAGCTCCTCTATGCGTACCGCACGAAGGGTGGCTGGGACGAACTCGGAGAGGAAGATGCTCTCAAAGTCCGTCCAGAGGAGAGATGTCTCGTCGTGCACCTGGAGCATCAAGCTCCACCATCTTCCTACTGCCGTGTGCAGGAGGCTCAATGCGAGGATCACCATGAGGTCTGCTGGTGTCCTCACTAGCCTGAAAACTCGCACCACTGCCTCCATCCAGTCCTCGGCTGCCTGGGGGTCCGTCTCCCCGTGGAGCCTGGGAGGTCGCTGACACTGGAACTCGTGAAGCGCGCTAAGGTGACGTGCATCGTCAGTGGCTGGGGCTGGTAGCATCGGTGGATCGGTGGGTAAAGGTACCGCCAGTGCCT
The DNA here is from genome assembly GCA_963277665.1 of Viscum album. Lineage (NCBI taxonomy): Eukaryota > Viridiplantae > Streptophyta > Magnoliopsida > Santalales > Viscaceae > Viscum > Viscum album. The sequence continues at coordinate 100,828,912 of OY728133.1, forward strand.
CTGCTGACAAGGAGCCCTCCACTGAGGTCTCGTCGCTCGGTGGGTTGTCATCACGCTCCACTCTCGGAACCCTAGCTGGCTGCCGCCGTGGGGCCATCCTGAATGAAGAAGGTGCGCCACGGTCAGAACAGTATACCTGGTGAGCTGACACAAGTAATCACAAAGAAAACTTGAACACACATGCAACCAATGTTTTCGTGCATTATGTCGGAAATCAGAAGTCAGGGTCCTGGTGTACGGATACGTCGGCCGCTGCACCAACACTGGACTCCTTGGACTGATAACCACACCCAATACGCTAAACACTATTGCTTCACAAAAGAAGAAAGATCAGAGTCTCCGGTAGAACCGACCACCTCTGATACCAATTTGTCACGACCCGTCCTCGGGGCCCGTGCCGTGACTACCCCAAGCTCGCCTTCCATAGGCCAGGGGCTGGCGACTAGCACCAAGGCGTAAATCCCAACAAAAGGGAAGGCATTTCCTTTGAAAAGTAAACAAGCACCACAGAGTAAGAAAGAAGAAAAGTAAACACTAAGTAAAACTGTAACAAGCTGTGCTGGAAGTAAAAGGGGCCGGAAATACAAGCCCAACTTTAAAGTACAACTAAAAGGGGAAAACAGCAACTGTAAAGAAAATCCGCAGCTTCGAGCCGTCCTCTGAAGGTCCCACCTGAAGGGTGGGTACAGATAGCCTCCACAGCTCCTCGGTCCAGCCGTCCGCTCCGAGTACGTCCCGCCCAGTGGTCCACCTCCAGGTACCTTCCTGCTCCGTACGCCTCCACCACGGTCAGTGTTGTCCGTTGTCTGTAACCAACACCACGAAGTGCGGGCATAGCCCGTGCAGGGGTGAGTATAAGCTACTCAGTAGGGTCCCCGAGACCCCCGAAGGTCTCCCGAAATCAACGAAGGATAATCCACAAGGAAAGATACAATCACGAAGTAAAATCTGACACGGCTTAGGTATATGCCCATACATATACCTATGTCATCAATTCCCGTTCGGCTCCAGCGTCCGAGCCCAAGAACAACCCAGTCCAGATAGGAAAGCAAAACGTATACCCACACAGGATAGCACAACACAATCCACAAAGGAGAGTAAACTGTAAATCCACACAGGATAGATCAACACAATCCAAAAAGGAGAGTAAACTGTAGATTCAGCTCACACAGGTATACATCATCAAAAAGGGTGAAAGTGATGATCAGACATAGATACTGAATCATCTAAGCTGGGACCCACATAGGATACAAGACCAGCCGTCCTCATCGTTTCATTTATGCTGGGACCCACATAGGATACAAGACCGGCACGGAGTCATCTAAGTTGGGACCCACATAGGATACAAGACTAGCACACTCCATTGATTCATCTATACTGGTACCCACATAAGAGACAAGACCAGTATTGAATCATCTAAGCTGGGACCCACATAGGATACAAGACCAGCATAGTTAGGACCCACATAGGATACAAGACCAGCTGTCTTCATCGATTCAACTATACTGGGACCCACATAGGATACAAGACCAGTATTGAATCATCTAAGCTGGGACCCACATAGGATACAAGACCAGCACAGCTAGGACTCACATAGGATACAAGACTAGCTATCTTCATTGATTTAACTATACTGGGACCCACATAGGATACAAGACCAGTATTGAATCATCTAAGCTGAGACCCACATAGGATACAAGACCAGCACAGCTAGGACCCACATAGGATACAAGACCAGCCGTCTTCATCGTCGCAGTCCACTGAGGATCTCTGCACCGTCGTCGTCGCAGTCCACTAAGGATCTCTGCACGGTCATCGATGTCGAAGTAGCAGTCGCAGCCAGCACTAGGGTTCCCGCACACAGCAAGCTCGTTCGGGAGGGTCCGCTCCACGAGCCGAGAGGCCGATACATCAACTGTAACAAGTCCAAAGTTGATGTATCCAAAAGTTCCGTACCGTCAACAGGAACTCAACGTCACAGACGGCGCGTCATTCGGACGCCCGGTCTGAGAGTTATTGGCATTTTCGTCACAGGGGCCCGGTTGGTTTTTAAGGAAAAACCAACCCAACCGTACTCCACCTGCTTCCGAACCTCGGGCGGAGTATGCCAAAAGATCCTTCTCACTTAGAGGAATCCACCAAAACTGACGGCACGTCAATCGGACGTTCGTAGCTCAAGATATGAGCGTTTCCGCTCTGGGGGCCCGGTTGCTTTCGTGTACGAACCAACCCGGCTGAACTCAAAGTATTCCGAAACCTTGAGTGCGATATACCGAAACGACCGTTTCGATCCAAGGATCGTGTCGCTGCTGACGGCGAGTCGTTTGGAGGCCCGTAGCTCAAGTTACGGGCGTTTGAACAAAAAACGTCCGAAGACGGGGGTCTGGGCCCGGGCCGACCCGGTCGGACAGGTCTGGCTCGGCCGGCCCGGCTCGGCTCGGCCGAGCGACCGAGCGGCCGATGCGGGAGGAGCCGCCGCTCCCGCGTGACACCCGCGGGACACCCGCTGGACAACTCTGCGGCACCCGCGGGGTGCCACCCTGGACACCCGGGGGCGCCGCGTGACAACCCCGCGGCACTCGCGGGGTGCCGCCCTGGACACCTGGGCGCGCCGGACCCTCGCGGCCACGGGTCCATGGGCGCCACCGGCGCCGCTGTCGGAGTCGCTCTGGTGGCCCGTTTTCCTTCCCGTCTGCGCCATTGTTTCTCCCGGGTTCCGTTCTTCACTGCGGGATCATCAAACATCCGTTGCGGCACGTTCCATCGTCGCCCGTCAAATCCACAAAACACGAAGAACGGCGGAGGGTTGTCGGGCCATGTTCGTTTGACCCGCACCCTCCGTGTTAGATAAAAACAACGGGATAAATTGTTCAACACATGAACCGACAATTTTAATAAAATAAAATTGTTCATTTGAAACCGGCTCTTTAATTTTTAAAGAACGTTCACGGGAATATAAAGAGGGGTAATCCAAATTATAAAATCCGTACCTCATTGGTCGTCGCGCGTGAGTGTTCTTCTCTGAATTGCTCGTCGTGGAAGGTGGAGATCGTCGCGTCGTCGCGGAAGGGCGTCGCGTCGTCACGGAACACGGCGTTGAGTCGGCGAACTCAACGCACCATGAAACAGCAGATTTAATTTAATTAATTAAATCTGTGTTTTGGTAAAGAACCACGAAGGAGATAAAAAGGAAGGTCCGAGACTCTTACCTCAAGCAGCCGATCCAAGATCCGTCGCGGAGGAAGAGACGTTGCAGAAGAACGTTGTCGGCATCGCGGATCACGGCGCCGCGTCGTCGATTTTCGGGTTCGGCGTTCTTCGCGTTCTTCGCGTTCTTCGCGAAGGAGGATGAAGGTTCAAGGATCCTCTCTCAACGAGTAATCCTCCAAAAGATTTTGGTTGGTCTTATTTTATTATTATGACAACAAACGAAAACGGGTAAGTAACGACCCATCAATTCGTTGAATTAATTCAACGAAAGAAACAGGTCATTAAATTTACGAAATAAACCACCCAATTAAATGGTTTGTTAAGAAAATAAGAAAACGCGTCAGTTAACTTTTTTAATGACGGGTTTTCGCGGGTGCGTTACTTAGCGGAAAGAAACGGCGGGGCTCGTGCGGGCCCCACCTCACAAATATCCTACCGAGGGGGTAGGATATTTTCTGGATAGCATCTTATCTGGATTAACTCAGCTTAAGCCGCTTTTAAGTGGCTTCAAGTGGCTTCCAAGTGGCTTAAGTGAAATAAAATAAAGTTGTCGAAAAATTATTTTATTTCTTAACTTTAAGACCGAAAATTAAAAACCACACCCGAGCAAACGCAACTCCGGAAGAGGCGTTTCTAGGCAAATATCGGCGCTGCGATTTCATCGGTGCCCACAGAATTCGATTCCGGGCACCGGATCAAAAGTTAGAAAAACCCGCTTGTCCGTTCACTGAACGTACCCGAGCCAAACTTCAGAAATTGATTCCGGGCACACCGGGCCTCGGAATCAGGTGCCGTCAGAAACTGCGTTCTTGTAAAATTCCAAATAAAATTAAGAAAAAAATTTCCTTGAAATTTACGGGTCTTTACAATAAAATCCCAAATGACCAATCATTTATCAGTTTTGGAAAATAATATTACATACGTGACACCCATATTACATTTGTAAATCGAAAATAAAATATGATACATAATAAAATGAAATTAATTTCATCTTTGAATGCTCATTCAATGATTTATTATTCATATCGTGGGAAAAGAAAAATAAAATAAGGTTGGGCTAAAATGCTCGGTAAGGGTAAGTATAGAAAAATAAATAACTAATAAATGAGCCTAATCATCATGGAAATGTAAACAACATATCACACATTAAATTTAAATATATAGATAAGGAATAATAAATATGGCATGGTAGATAACTGAAACACTTTCCATTAAATCAATAAACTAGGAATGAAATGCATCTATAAATAATGTCAAATAAACAATCCTAGGGATAATAATAATAAATTAATCCTTAATAAGGGAAATTATTAATTATTATATGTCATGTTTATTAGGCACAAGATACGTTTATTTACATGATCTATCCTTTAGATAGTTTAAAACAACTTGGAAAAAATCCATCTGATTTCATCAACTACTTTTATCTAATTAGTTTACTGATGCATCAACAGGATTGTATTAAATAGTCTCTAACCCTTGTATTGCATGTCCAAATCATTACTCATATATCAAATAATTTATTTATTTAATGAAAAACATTTATTATCATAAAATATTCATATAGATTAAATGATATGGATTTATCAGTGTTATCGAATTAATTAAGTAATTGTTAAAGTGAACAGAAAATGTTGAAATGGTATAATGTTTAGTATAAAATAATATCCATCGCACAAGAATTTTAATAATTAATATAAATTTAATTTGCAATAAAAAATTATCATAAGGAAGTGATTATTTCAAGGGAAAGTTAACAATCTCCAAAGAAAGTGATATTAAGAATATAACTTTTACCACTTAGTAATTTTCAATTCAAAATATGTTTGATGAGATAGTTCACAATGAAACATAAGATAGATTGAATTTTTATTTAATAATTATATTAAATAAAAAATTGGTAGTATATACTCCACATAAAAGTGAATTGTCTTATAATAAAAAATAAGTCTCAATATAATGTAAATTGAGACGAAATCCCTTGCCTTATACTTTCTTTTAGTTTTGTGGTATTTGACTTCATGTATAGTGGTTTAAACCATGTTAATATCGTATAATAGAACCTCTCTCATATTTATTATATCATATATAATCTTTATATAATGTCTTATTACCAATTCATTAACAATCATTCATTGTTTTCATCCTTTTGGGTGTTCATTCTCATGTTTTTCAGTATATCATGACTTGTTATCATTTTTATTTTTATATCGATCATGATTTAATTAAATGAATGTCATAATAAATTATTTTAATATTTTATATATTCAATATATATATATAATAATCCATAAATTTTGGATATGGTCAATTAAATACAACGTTTATGGAGACGATAGACTGTACTTAGGCGTAAATGCATTTTCCATTTTATTATCTCATTAAAAGAATGAAAAGTAAATTAAATTTGTGTTCATTATAATTAAATTATCATATTTATGTCATATATGTCACAAAATTTCATTATAACCATCCATAATACAGTCCATTCATCATGTGAACGAATAATATCACTTTGAGGATGCGATGGTCCACACATCCAGAAACAATGTTATCATATTCCCACAAAAAGGAAAGCATAATGGTATATGTTATATAAAAATTCCCAAAAAAATAATATATTATAGATAACATATATTTATATATAACATATATAATTTATTAATCCATAATTATTCCCAACCTTCAAATCTAGTAATGGAAGATTGAACGACATTGCATCACGAGGTGGAGGTTCGTCGTACACATAAATAATGATTTTGTATACAATTTGATGGAAATATGTGAAAGTGTAGGTAAAAAACTTAATATAACTATATCAATAAATTAAGAATACTAATTTTATTATATAATCAATATATATAAAAAAATTAATATTCATATAGAGAAATAAGACAAGAGAGCTTGTGGAACAATGTTACCTCTTCTTTTTGTAAATCATTTCTGTTTGTACCAAAATTATTCCTTGGTTTTCTTTATTTATGATGTTAGGATTCAAGTATTAGGGGAGGTATTTTGTGAAATTATATTCATAGGTTCTGTAATATCCAACGTTAATTATATGTGTGAATAAGTTGGAGAGGTGAGTGCCTTTTTATGGAGGATGACGATTGGAATTCTTGTAAATATAAAGAGGTAAACACTAATGGGATGTCTCCCTTACAAAATTAAACTAAAAATAATGAACTAAAATAGATAAAATTTAATATATGGTTGATATATTGGAATCAAATATGTTTTTACATATTTATTAGTTATTTTTTCTCATCAGTTTAAGGTGCAGTCCCTTGTAAAGCATGTTTTTCTCTTAATCGTTGTAATTAATTTTAATTACCTCCGTCAGTATTTTTTGTAAAGAACAAAGTTTTAATTACTATAAAAGATAAATTTTAATGATTAAAAATATTTATTAAATTTTTATAATTTCCGATCAAATAATTTTCAGAAATTAATTTAAAATTAATCTCACATACAGGGTGAGAAAGAAGGTTTTTCAAGTAAAAATATCCAGATGTTTGAAATGTTTTTATCCAATTTATATTATAATTTTATTAAAATTACTTATATATAATTAATTTATATAAAATTAATCTCATTTTAGATCAATATAGATTAAAAATATAATTTATACTTATAAATTATTTTTATGAAAACGTTTTTTTCAATAAAAATTAAATATTTTTAACTATTAATCAAAAAATGAATCTTCTCTAAAAAATTACAAACATTAACCCTAAGATAATTTTAACATTAAAATTTCAAAAGGAATTTTATTTTTTAAAATAAAATTTACTAAATTTTAAAAAATTGGTTTTAAAACAAGTCTTCTGTTAAAAGGTGAAAAAAAATTCTTTAAACAATTATTGGTTTTTATGTGTAAGATTTGGTTTGTTATTATCTTGTGTCTTTAAAATATATTATATGAATGTTAAATTACTTATTTTTATATAAAAAATATAAATTTACTATAAAAATAATATAAAAGTGTTAAAATTTAAATAACTATTAAAAATTTGACTAAATAGTTTTTTATTTAAACCCAAGGTTGTATAAATTGCAAGCTATCAACATAATTAAATTTATTCTAAAAGGAAACTATTATAAAATATTGGATTTATAAATTCTTCCCCCAAAAAAAATTCAATTTCAAAATTTTAGAGGTACTACCTTATAAAATGACATGGGTATTTCTCCTTTATATAATCTTATGTTTCCCATGTTGTATCTTCCATTTTGTGATTCTCCCAGAGGAACATTACTAGATGAATTATCTTATTCCTTAGTACTTTCTCTCTAGTATCATGAAAATGGAATGGTAATTCTTAGAAGAAAATTTCAATCAATACTCTATTTTATAATAAGTTATCACCTATGATGGTTCATACATATACTTCCTTAGCGAAGATATATAGAACACATTGTGTACTTTTGGGAAGCTTGGTGTCATTTGTAAACAATAAACAATAAATACTACACATTCAATAATATTGTAGGGTCTGATGTAACTTGGGACATATTTTCCTATCCTACCAAACATGATTACACCTTTCTAATAAGATAAATTCGAGAAAACATGATTTCCTAAATGGAACTCTAAATACTTCCTTTGATTATTTTTATAACTCTTTGGCCAACATTGATCTATTTTAATGTAATCCTTATGACAACCCTGCTTTTTATTACAAATTAAACATGATTTATTACATAAACCTTCACTTGATACAATAAATAAGCTCGAGAGGTTTAGTGTCTTTGGGGATTAGGATCATTACATAAAACCTTAAAACATGAAATACAATATCTTTAATGAAAAATTCCTTTACATGACCACTACATTCCCTCGTACTTAGCATTCCATGGGATAACCTAAGGAAATGCATAAGAAAAGGGTGAGCTATAAAGCCCAGAAAGGGAGTACACATGGAATATCATGAGGAGTACAATACATGTTTGGAAATAAGCATATCAATAGAGAATAAGAGGAACATGAACATAAAGTCATGATAAATCATGATAATCCTAAAATGGAAATGTGGCAACAACACTTAACATGGAATTAGCATGATCCAAGGCTCATTGCACATGGAGCATGAGTAAATCTTCATTGCACATGAAACATGAGTAAACTCTCATTTCACTTGAATTATCATGAGTCAATACTCATTTCACTTTACGTATCATGATATTATACTTTACCCAATGCATTGGAGCGATATAAGGGTGCACCTTTCTTAAACATTTCATTTCATGCATAAGTGTGCCACATGGATCATAAAACATGGATTCATAAAACATAATAATTTATTCCACGATAAAGGAATGTGTAATTCATACATGAAACTTTATAATCAACAAGTAAATGTGCATAAAGGTTAATACCCTTGATGGAGAAATGGGCATGGTTTTCACTACATAATGGCATTGGCTTATTAAATCGGTGCGATTTCGACAGCGTAATGGCGTGACGTAAGAATTCATAAAAAATGTTGATGAGAGATAAAGGGGTTCCTCATAATATTTACATGTAATGGACAGTAAGGAGGTCCTATAGATACATGTCCCAACAATTTTAATGGAATTTAGATTCATGATACAAAAGTATTTCTCAAATGTAAAAGAGGAGAGAGAAGTTCCATTCGGAATTTCGGCATAGTAACAGGTGTAATGGGAGGAATTTAATGAGAGAGAAAGGGGTCTCCCATCATTAAAACATAAAGAGAGAAGTATGAGGGAGGTTAGAAACCATACCCCAACATTCATAATTGAAATTAAATGGTCAAAACAACTTAATGAAAATTGGACAAAAATGAGAAAGGAAGAAAAAACCCTTACTTGGAAGTTGGCTTCCAAAAGATAGAGAGAGGCTTTTGAGAGGCGTATTGGGAGCTTAGGGCACCTTTAGAGGATTATAGAGAGAGTGGGGCAGAGTTTTGACGAACTCAAAAGTCTTTTAGTGAGGAGGAAGTGGGAGCTTCAGTGAGTTTATCTAAGAAAGGTGAGGGAATTCTTTATTATTTAGGTTTGGGTCCCCTTACATTAAATTAATCCAAACCAAAAACCATCTCATGGTTTTTTCCCATGGTTTTTGTAAAAGGGAGGAGGAAAAAAATATTTTATAAGGCTATAGTCATAACTTCTTAAAATAATAGGTTTCTTATGTGGAGGTGAGTCATACTCCCATTGAAATTAATTTAAAAAGACAAGGTGTTTAATAAGTCTTGAGGGGTCCATTAATGCTTTGAAAAGAAAGTCAACCAAACCCAAAATCACATTATTTTAATTATAAGACATATATTGGCCGAAAATAATGATTATTTTATTTTATTACATCACTATTGGGTCATTATGATGTCATAAAACACATTATATATTTAAAAGGTATTTAATTTTTACCCAAAAATTTGACTATCTGAGAAAATTATGAAAAATTCACCGTTGGATAATTTCGACATCCTGATTCCAGAAATAACATTTATTTTATCTAAATAATTTTATAAATATGTTAATTTTCACTTTTAAAATAAAAACTGACATTTATCAAAAATTCACAGGTTTTGACAGAAATGGATTTCAAACCTTAATAAAAATTACAATTGCATTCATAAAATTATAAGAACATTTATATTTAATAAAAATTAATTTAACAATAATAATAATATTTTATTAAAATATTATTTAATTCAAAAATCCATTAATTTAATAAAATATAATTCTTAATTAAATAATAACTAAAAACATTATATGTACTTTGAAAACTATTTACAATGTATCAATAATAACAAGAAAGTATATTCATTATTATATATAAAAAATAATGTACATGAACATAGTACTATTTATTTGTTACATAACACCTTAAATCAGCCGCATAAGACCTATGGGTAATGTGTGCGATGGTGAAAGACTCTTGGGGTGGCTCGGATAACATCGCTCGAGTGGTAATTTCTATCATATTCCACTTCTCCTATAGACGGTCTCGTTCGAGCTTAACATGATGAAGCTCAGCTTGGTCTTGGTCAAGAGCGAAGCCCAAGGATGCCACCTCTTTTTCGAGCTCCGAAAAATGGGCTTCGTATGAGGAATTCTACTGGATGAGGCCATCGCTTCCTTTGTCTTAGTAAATTTGGATTTGTTAAAGCCCTATATTTATACTAATCACGTGATCACGATTCAACAGATATATTAGAAACGGTCAAAAATTCTTTACATAAAACCAAAGAAGTTGACATTTTATTTAAATATAAAGAGACATTTAATTAGATCAAGTGTGATTTCCATTAATGAAACTTTGGGTCATTAAAATCCTGAAAAAACTTTATCACTATTTTTATCTCTTTAACAATTTTGAGGTCTACAAATTTTCCCTCAATACCTTCATCCTAACAAGTTGGAGTAATTCAAATATTTTCATATAATATTTTATACAGTTCAATTTGATTACTTTAATGGAAAATTTTATTATAATAAAACTCTTACAAACTTAAGTAAAGATTCCACATACCTTAAAAATCAACTATACATAACCTCAACATGTCTTCCATTTTTTAATATTCATTTTGGACTCCCCATTAGTTTGAGGGTGGTATGAAGTTCTTAAATGAAGCATAGTACCAATGTGATTATAAAGAATATTCCATAATTTTTAATTAAAAGGGGATCCCATTTAGAAAAAACAGATAGATGTGTTCCATGAAGTCTTATAACTTAGTTAATATAGATCCTAGAGAGGTTCTAAAGATGTAGGACTGATCTTATTGTAAATAAATGTAAATATTTGTTTATTTCATCAATTATAACCAATATTTCATCTTTATTTCTAGGATTATTTGGTAGTGCTGTAAATCAATTTATAGTAATTTTATCACATTTCAATATAGGAATTGTATGTGGTTACATGACTCCTTTAGTATTCTGCCTCAAACCTTTCAATTTTTGGAAAACCAAATATCTAGACACATAATAAGAATTTTCCCAATTCATTTTATCCCACAAAAAATTTTCTTTCATGTTCTTATACAACTTTGTGCTACCATGGAATATATAGAAATTTGATCTGTGGGAATCATCTAACAATTCCATATTTTAGCTTAGGTGTGGATGGAGTACATAATTTCTTTCCAAACATTACAATACCATATTCACAAAAAAATTATTCTAATTTACATTATTTATATATTTAATTTTAATTTTAATTTTTCACATCATCATACTGAGTATTATTTTCCTTCTCTAATAAATATATTTTTTTAATCATTTGAAAAATTATTTATGTCTCCCCTTCCTTATAAATTCACATATTAATCATTATTATATACATGAATATGGGAACCTTCTCAATCCTTATTTGGGTTTGAACTCTATGATCCTTCTTACTCAATGCATCTTCTACCCTATTTTATTTCCCTAGGTGATATTGTATTGACCAATCATCATCCTTGATTTTCTTGAGCTGTTTCCTTTATCTATTATTGAGCTCTTTCTGTGATAAGGTGTATTTTAATCTTTTATAATTTGTTTATATCACGCATATTTCACTATAGAGAATATGTATACATATTTTAAAAACAAATATTACATTCGAAAACTCAAAATCATGGGTTGGATATTTATTTATATGAGTCATGAATTTAATTGATTCATATAAAACAACCTTGTCATTTTTCCTTGTTACACAATCAATTTTCATCATCGATGAATCATTATATATAACAACCCATAACTTATATATGGTAGGGAAAAAATTAGAGCATTAACCATTATAGATACCAAGACTTAACATACATGGATATTTGATCAATTCATTTGAATATTCAGCACATTAAAAATTTACATTCCCAAGGACCATAATATTTTAGTGTCTTTGGAAAGTTGGAGCAAAATATTCTATCTAGGTTAAATATCTTCAATATTTCCAATTAAGATACCCCCTTTATTACATCTACCTAAAACCATTCTTTAAAACCTAGGGAAATAAAACATAAGAACGGGTGATTATAGATGCTCAGTAAGGGTAAATAAAGAAGGTATGTAAGAAAATCATGAGTACAAGGGTCTGAGAATATGAGAATAACAGTTGAAGATCATATCTTGCATATCAAAGATCATATTATTGATTCATGGAAAAAATATTATAAATTAATAGGATGTAATAATAATGGAATAAATAGAATAATCCATGATAACATAACATAAAAATAATACATAAAATTAGTGGAATAATCATAAGCATATAATGTCATTCCCTACAGGTCAATAATTGTTTCCAAAACCTATCAGGGAACTTCATGTGGGATACACCTATAGGGATGGACACACCACCATACCTAGTAATAGTCCTTTTCTTGTAGTGGAATGGGTTCACTCACAAACTATCTTAGTAGTCAAGATTCACTCCCAAGACCATCATAGTTGTTGAGGTTCACTCATAAGACCATCATAGCGTAAAAAAGTCCATTACTGAACTGATTTCACTCCCCTTTCTAGCCATGTCTATCTCATGAGATATAAATCTTTAACCAAGGCATTGGAGGTAGATATATGTCCCATAAATCACATAATTAAATCATATTTACATGTTTCATATGATAATAAAAAATTAATCATATCATTACCCATAAAAATATATGGGTTTAAAAAACATCATATCATAACACATGAAATGATATGGGTATTAAAAACATGTCATCATATCATAACATATGAAAGATAGATATGTTTCCTAATCATTTTTTTAAATAATAACCCATGAAAAGAATATTGTTTCAAACTAATATAACCTATTCAAGGATAAAAATTATTCATTAAAAATTCCTCATAAACATAATATATTCAATGAAAGAATAATATTTTTGTACTCGGATCATATCCCTAGTTAAGAAAAAATTATTTCCAAGGATGTTATAATATATGGAGAATGATTATAAATGATAACATGAAACATTCCTTAGGGTTAATACCCTTTAATTGAAAATCTATTTTAGAAAATATTTTCAATAAAAAACCTTTACCTATAAATAATGATTTGAGGTTTCATTTAAAGAATTTCTTCTGGAAAATATATTTTCCACTTTAAAAAAATCTTTTTAAAACATAAACCAACATGAAGAAGTTTTTCATTAAAAATATATTTGAAAACATAAAAAAGAATTTGTAAAATATTTTGAAAAAATATTTTCTTTGAAAATAATCTTAAATCATATAAAAGAAGAATGGAAATATTTTTAAGAATATTTATTAGAAAATAATTTAAAAACATATAAATAAAGCATGAAAACTATTTTATATAAAACTAAATTGAAAAATTATAATGAAATTTTGAAAATCCTTTTGAAATAATTTCTTATTGAAAATATTTTGAAAACATAAAAATAAATCTTTAAAACATTTTGATAACATTTTTATTTTATTATAGTCTGAAAACTTATAAGGAATTATTGAAAAAAATTAAAGATTTTTTCACTAAAAATGACATTAAAAACAATGAATTTTAAAAATATTTGGAAAAAAAATCTTATAAATAAATCTTATTACCCTATTAATGAATCATAAAATGAAGTATATTCAAGATGGTTGATAAATATATACATGAAAGAAATTTCTTTTGCACAATATAAAGTCTAGGAATATGCCTCGATCAGAAAAGGACAAGGAGATTCATTTTAAAAAAAAAATATAAGAATGAAAAACATAGATAAAATCTCACTAAATTAATATCGGAGAATAGTTTCAAATTTATGAAATAATTTTAGAAAACATGGTTTTGGAAGAACTCATATTTCCACCCAAAAAATGAAATAATGTCATAATTTCTTAGAAATATTCTATTAATTATATTAAGTAAAAAAGTTAAAAATGGTTCCATTACATGATGATATCATGAATAAAAATTTGAGAATAAAATTAATTAGAATTATTGAAAGAAGATTCATAATATCTCATCAATAAAATCATAATCATAAATAACCCTGATAAACAATGAGAATGTAGCAATAAATTGATTACACTTTGGTCAAATTGAATCATAATCCATGAGAAAGAATAACATAAAATTAAGATTAAAATATAATTAAAATAAGGAAACTCATGATAAAAATGATTATTTTTAGTTTATACAACCCAAAGAAACATTTAAGTTCATAACATGGAATGTATCTCAAAGAAGGAAACTAGGACAAAAGTTACTTTACCAATTTGGTTAGATTTGAACAATAAACCCCCTAAAATGAAGATATCAAATTGAAATGTAAATAACCATAAATATAAGTATAGTGATCATAGAATACATTCACAGGAATCATATATACCAAAAAAATAAATTATTGTTGAATATGTAAAAAGTCAAGTAGAATTAAATGTTAAAATAAAAATTCCCTTACCTAATGTCTTGAATTTATTCATACACATTCAAAAGTCAAGTATAAAACATATAAGTTTATTATAAATATATAAAAGATACATATTCTTATATCCAATACCATATATGATTTTATTATAAATTTTTATTTCCCATTTATTAAAAATTCCATATTAATGTTATGATTCAGGTAATATCTGTATTGTTTACATATATGTTTTGATTTTTTATTCTGGATCCTTTTATATAGATCATAATTTATTTATTTATATAATTTTAAAATACATATAAATATCATATATATTCAGTATATGAATATTTATAATAATATATAAATGATATAAATATTAAATGGATTACACTATTCTTAGAGATGACAGACTATAGGTACACATGAATGTTGTTTTTGTTTTCTTGTCGTATTGAAAGAATGAAAGTAAATGACATAAATGAATATATATATATATATATATATTATTGTTCAAATAAAATTATTTTTTCATACATATTATATAAATTTACTAGACTAATCCTTATTAGATTCTATGCAAAGTGTAAATGAATCGCATCACTCTGAGGAGGCGGTAGTCCACATGTCCACAAATGAATTTATAATACTTTCACAAAATGGAAATCATTAAGGAATATTTCATATAATAATTATCTAATCATAAAGATATCATAAATATCATTTGTATCATATAAAAATATTATGTACATTAAAATTTAAAAACATTGAAAGGTGGTAATTGAAATACAAGGGACATCATTTCGTGTGGCGGTAGTCCTCTGTACACGAGAAGGGTAAGTTCAGTAAACATTCAATGGAAGTGTGTGTTATTGTAGGTTGACCCCCAATAATAAAATAATTTGATTATATTGAGGATATTTATGTTATTATATAATCACATAATAATAATAATTAATGGGCTGGATAATGAAAATAATACAAAAGATCTTATGGAACTATGTTACCACTTTATTGGGTAACACCTCTTTGTAGGCACCAAAGGGATTCCTTGTTCGGTTTTCTGACTAAAGGGAGGATTATATTTTAAGGGGGATAATTTGGGTGTATATATGAGTAGGTTTTGTTTGAGGCAATGTTATTGAGAATTGTAAAGTATTGAGGGGACTGAGTGCCATTTTTATAGTAGATGACGAGTGGCATTCTTGTAAATATAAAATAAAAATAACTATTGAGAGGTCTCTCTTGAAACATGTACCTCCATTAATTATAAATTTTAGATAAAATTAGGTATTTTTTTAAAATATTTCCATAAAATGGATTTTTTATTTGTTTTCAAGTTATGTGGCCCCAAAAATTAAAGCTTAAATACTAAGTTATCATATTTTACCTTCATCACTGTAATTAATTTTAATTACTCTCAATAATATTTTTTGTCAAAAACTATGTTTTTCTTATGACACGTTACAAATGATAAGGATTTAAAAATTGAAAAACATTTTTCAGAATTATTATCACAAAATTAATATAAATTTATTTAAAATTAATCCCACAAATAGGACAAAACAATAGGTTTTTTATGTGAAAATGTTCTAAAGTTTGAATTATTTTTATATCCAATTTCAAAGTGAAATTGATTAAAATTAACTATATTATACTAATTGATGTAAATTTGAAATAAATTAAAATTAAAACCAAATCAAAATATAATTTAACTGCATAATTAAATTAAATGAATATGTTGGTTTCCATTAAATTTCAGTATTTTTCACTATTTATTATAAAATGAATCATCTAAGAAAACTAAATAAAAAACACCCAAAGTAGAATATTATAATACACTACAATAAAATGAATTTAATTTCATAAAAAAATTATAAAAGTTTTTAAAAAATATATTTAAAATGGGTTTTCCATAAAAAGGTGGTAAAATTATCTTTTTTAAAAAAATATCTTTTTATTCATAAAAATGGATTTATTAATATATTAAGATTATACAATATATTGGAAAAGTGAAAAAATTATGGTTTAATTTTTAATACATATATTTTATTAAAATAATTCATGATTTTTTTTAATATTGATACAATGAGGAATAGTTTTCTTAGTAATGGAATTTCATTATTTTCAAATAGTTCCTACTTTAATTTCAAACTATTTGATAACCAAAAGAATATTTTTATATATATGTGTAAATAATATTTTTACACTATATTTAATCTTATTTGAAAATTCCATTCTAATGGATAGGTGGTACATATAATAATATTTTAATATTAATTTTAATAATATACTTTTCTTTGGTAAAAATAGTTTTTTGTGTAACTAAAGTTTCCATAGAAACTTGGTATTGTGGGTACCACTAGCCCAAAATTGTGTTGCATGTACCAAAATACAATCTTAGTGTTTTTTAAATTGAAATATTAAAAAAAATTGAGGAAACATAAAACAAATATTACTTTCATATACTGCATTTTATATTTAGTGTTTTGTGAAATGAAAAATATCAAAAAGATTTGATCAATTAGAAAAAAATCACAACAACATTAGGGTATTACATTACACTCCCCTTAAAATAAATTTCACTATAGAAATTTTTATATGTTATCTAAGGTTTAATACTTCATGTTCCTTTCATAAAAATCTATGTATTAAAAATGAATACTAAATATCCTGTTAAAAAGGGAAAGCTATAATCATAACGATTAACCAAAGTGAATCAAAACTAGGTTTCTACATTCGGGAAAATAGTTAAAAATTAAAAATATAGACCTGGATGGGAAATTTAACAATAATTTTTAATGGATATTGAAATAGAATATTGTTTTGAGAAATTTAATGATCAAAATCCATAACATAAAGAGGCTTTAAATTTGACATTGATGTCATCAAAATTTATGATAACATGAAAACATTTTATTTGAAGACAATCATTACAAAAGTTATAAAATTTCTTGGAAATGATATACTAACATGATTTCAGTACAACCTCACACTTTATTGTTCCTTGATCAATTTCTACTTCATCTCTTTCTTTAAGAAATAAAAGTGAATTTATCATTCTTGATGTTCTAATATATCATGAGGTATAATGTTATGTCGCCTTACCTATCTTTAGACACCATTATAGAAAAAAAAATGTTAGAATTTTTTTCCAAATTTACATAAATCATCATATGGGGAGATAATACATGAATCTCTAAAGCCTCCTATAAATTTTAACATAATCCATTTCACAAATGGTTTTCCTTATAACCCTTTTAAAAGCTGAAAATACAAGACATTATAAATAAGGTCACTAAATCAACTTAACATTAATGCCTAATATATCATAAGGTAGCTCTTGGATTTCACATTCCAAACAAGTGAATACATTTATCATGTACACTCTTGAAACATGGTAATAATCAGAATTACCATAAAACCTTACTGAAAACATGAATTCTTTACTATTAAAAATTTTATTATATATATCCCTTATTTCCAAAAAGTATTAAAACTCATCCATGATATCATAGACAGGTTTTTTTGGAAATAATTTATCTATTATGTGGTCATAAATACTATAAAATTTACATTATATATGTTATCATCTATTTATCCATACGAAATATCATTTTACCATCCTCATGAAAACATTATGGGTTTACTTATGTTAATCAAAATATTAAATTTCCATTAAATCACTATTCTATGTCATCATAACCATTCAATATATTCTTTTAAAAATTATTTAAAAATATATATAAAAAATAATTATATATTTTATGATTCATATAACATTGCCACTGAATTCAAAAACACATACAAATAAATCAACCAAATTTATTTATAAACCATTACTCATGGTTCATCGTCATACTTTTTAAGACCCATTTCCAACAATATGAAATATGAATCATATCTTAATGTTCCTCAATCTCAATTTAAACATTCTTTTTATATTTAAGGTAAATAATACTGTGAGAACATCCCATGCCTTTTACATGTCATTTGTAGTCAATTTATCCTCAAAAGTAAAACCCGTACTCATAACACCTTTATAATTCTCCACATTATATTTCATCTTTGAATATTGATTTTCCTAATTCCCATTAATTATACATTTAGAGGATTAAACTATCAATGAAGTCTTTGGGAGTCCATTATTTTGATCCATTGCATTAAACAAACTCTTCATTTTTCATTTGTAGTTAATTTATTTGTGTCGATATTTTACACAGTCAAAAGATCATTATGTTCCACTAATAAATTCACTTAGGTTCTTCCTTTCACACTCTCAACATAAAGGAAACTGAATATTATTTCTTATTTGGTATCCTTTATCTCAAATCCCATCGAAATACTTCTTTATCTTCTTTGGTCAATCTAAGAGTTGGTTAAGGTACACGTTGTTAATCATGATTCATGAAAACATATTATGCATGATAAAAACGTCATTAACTCCAATGATCATCCCATTTCACTACTCATAAAAAAAATTCTATCACATTCAACATTAACCTAGTTCTTTATGGTTCCCTCCATTGACTAAAACTATAAAGATTAGATTGATAAGAACTTATCATAGAGAAAAACCACATAATAATGAAAAATAAAACATAGAATGCTTATATTAAGAAACATTCATTTAAATATATATTAATACAATTAGATACTTCTCTATAAATATCCTTAAAAATATCGTTATAAATAACACTAATTTTTTCTCATGCAAGTTTCAAAGGGCTGACTAAACCATTTCATTGATACTAACTATATTGACAAGGCCTCAGCATATATGGATATTAAATCAGTTTAGATTAATATTCATAACATTACAAAAATTAAATTTCCAAGGACTATAATAGTTTATTTTCTTTGGAAACTTATAGAATAATCTTCTAATTGGGTGAAAGATCTTCAATATTTCCCACAAAGATCTTCCCATTTAATAACTATACTTAAAAGTTTCATTATAAACTAGGGATAAGAAACATAAGAAAAGTTCAGATCAGATTCTTGGTAAGGATAAATAATGGAGATACATATGAATTACATGATCATAAGGATATAATAACATGATAATAAAATTTGGAGATCATACCATGCATATCAAAGAACCCATGCATGAGTCATGGAATAAAAATTGGTAGTTCATAATGAAATAATAAAATGGTATTAATGATCACAATATATAATAGAATAACATAGGAATAATACATATGATTTTTAGCATACAAGTAAGAATATAAAATCATTCCATATTAGTCACGGCTTATTTCCAAATATATTCATTGCATTTCATGGTGATACCCTTACTGGGTATGACACACCCCCATCCCCAGTTGTATCCTTTTCCTTAAAGTGATATGGGATCATTCCCAAACTATATTAGTAGTTAAGTTTCGTTCCCAATACCACCTCATTTTTCATGGTTTACTCCCAATACCATCCTAGTAAAATAGAGTCATTTACTAAACTATATTTCTCCCTATTCCATCTAATTCTATATAATGATATATTAATCTTTACCCAATGCATTGTAGGGAGATATAAGTCCCACCCATCACTTGATGAATTAATATTTATGTGTTCCACAAAATAATAAAACATTCATCATGTCATGACCCCTATAAAGATACAGGTTTCATAAACATCATATTATAACCCATCTAATGAAATGTGTATCATAAAAAAATAATCATATCATAGCCTGTCAAAAATAAACTGATTTAATAATCATTTCAACAAATCATAACACATGAAAAGAATGAGGTTTCAAATGAATACTACCCATAGAAGAAAAATAGTTTTCATAAAAAACTTTTCATCATAAAGATAAACAATTTGAAGAAATAACAATAATGGTGTCATTTGATCATATCCCCAGTAAATCATAAACTATTTTAAGGGATTCCATTTTAAATGGAGAAATATTTTGAAACATCAATTAATAGATTTAATATGGAAAATATACTTTAATTTAAAATAAAATTCATAAAATAGTTCTTAAAAAAATAATAAATAAAACATTTAAATTTTATTTAAATCATTACTCAAGGAAAATATTTTTTCCACTTTGAAAAACACTTTTTAAAACACAAATAATTTTGAAAAAAAAAATTACATGAAATTAGATTTAAAAACTTATATAAGAAGGTTGAAAAAAAATTTAAAACCACTTTTCATTAAAAATATTTTTAAATATTATAAATAAATCTTGAAATCATTTTTAAAACCATGTACTTTCAAAATAATTTTAAAACACGTAAATAAATATTGAAAACATTTTGAAAACATGTTTCTTTGAAAATTATTTTAAAACATATAAATAAATATTGAAAACATTTTTAAACCCTTTTTCTATAAAAAATTATAAACAAATCTTTAAAACATTATGAAATAAATTTCTTTAAAAACAGTTTTAAAAAATAAAAACAAAACATGAAAACATTTTGAAACCCATTTTCTTTGAAAACCACATTAAAAATAAATAACTTCTTGAATATTTTGAAAATAAATGTTCATTAAAAAAATTATTTTAAACCATTAATGGGTTATTCAATGTAAGGATGATCATGAAGATGGATAAATCTGCACACCTAGAACATTTTTTTGTATTGTAGAAGATTTGGAAAAGTGCCTTGATCAGAAAACGACAAGAAATAACTTTCTAAAAACCATTTTTTGAAAAAGGGAAAACATTTGTAAAATATATTTTAAATAAAATATGTTAATATTAGAAAAAAATTAAATCCTTTTTACAAAACGTGGTTTTTGGATATTAGAAATTCTTACGTAAAAGGAGAAATAAAATTTAATTTTCTTAAAAATGTTTTCTTATTTCTCAAATGTACAAAAGAGTGTAAAAAAGGAACTATTTAATAATGATATCACGAATAAACATTGGATATAATAATTCAAGATAATTCTTGAGATATGGATCCTAAGATATCATCAATGGATGAATTATCATAAACAGACATAATAAATAATGAGATTGTAGCAAAAAACTATTACCACTTTAGTAACATTGAATCATAATATCAATAATAGAAAAAAATAAAATGAAGATTAAAATATATTTTATATAATTATATTCATGATAAACATTTAAAACTAAATTATATACACCACATAGAAAAAAAATTGGTTCATAACAAGGCATGTGACTCAAAGAATAAAAATTGAGACAAAAATCACTCTATCGATTTAGTAACATTTGAACCATAATACCCATGAAATAAATATCATTAAATGGATATGTAAATACCAGTAAATTTAGTTATAAGAACCATATAATAGATTAAGTGGAGTTATATACACAAAAAAATGATTGTTGACTATGGAAAAAGACTCCAAAAAATAAAAGTGAGACTAGGAATCCCCTTACCTCAAGTATCGAATTTCTTCACACACGATAAAAACTATTTTGTAATAAATATGTTTTTGTTATAAATATGAAAAAGAATTATATAATTATATATACTAATATATATTATTTTATTATAACTTTATATTATCCATTTATTAATAATTTCATGTTTAAGTTTTGTTTCGGGTAAAATCCGCATTTTTCTTAACAATTTTGAATTGTCATTCTTGATCCTATTACATATATATTTATTTACTTATTTTGAGAATGTAAAACATGATATAAATACATTATATATTCCTTATATAAATATTTATAACAACGTATAAAAGATATAAATATGAAATAGAATACAATATTGAAGGAGACGGTAGGTTATGCGTACACGTCAATATTGTTTCTGTTTTCCTATCAGATTGAAAGAAAGTAAGTAAATTACATAAATGTATGTATATATATATATTATATTTGAATTACTATTTCATACATATGTTATATATTTACTAAAATAATCTTTTATACATTACATGAAAATTTTGAATGAATTACATGACTTTGAGGAGGCGGTAGTCCACACTTCCAGAAACGAATATATAATATTTACAAAAAATGGATAACATGAAGATATATTTTATAAAATAATTCCAAAATAGTATATAATTCAAAAATATTATATATATATATATATATATCATATATTAGTATATTAAAATCCAAATCATCAACTATAAGAGGTGGTAAGGGAAAAATGAATGATATCGTTTCGCGAGGTGATAGACCACTACACACACGGAGGATATATTCGTTACCAATTTGATGGAAGTGTGTGTAGATGATAGTAAAAACTATATAATAAAAAAATATTATTATATCTAAGATACTTATGTTTTTTTATAAACATGTAATAAGAATAATTTTTGGGATGGACAATAATAATTAAACAAAAGAACTTGTGGATGGATGTTACATATTCTTTGGGTAACTACTCTTGGTTTTCACCAAAGGGATTCCGTGGTTATATTTATTCAAAAAATAAGGATTCTACGATGATGGGATGGAATTTTTTAGGATATTTATACAGGTTTTCTCTAAGAAAAATGCTTTGAGATGTGTTAATAAGTGAGAGGGTGAGTTCCCTTTTTATAGTGGAGTAATCGATTTTATTTTAATATAAAAAAACATAATCGAGAGGTCTACCTTACATCATGTGCCTCAAATAATTATCAGTTTTTGATCTAATATGGTAATTGGTTGAAATATTTCTATCAAATGGATTTGGGGCTTGTTTCTAGGTTATTTGGACACATAAATTAATGTTTAACTACCTTGTAATCTTGTTTTTACCTTCAACGTTGTAATTAATTTTAGTTATTATCAATAATATTTTTAGTAAATAATATAAGTTAGACTTATTAGTAATTATAAATTATGATGATTAAAAATATGGAATCCTTTTTTCCAAATTATAATGACATAAGTGATTGAAATTAATTTGAAATTAATCCTGTATATGGGATGAAAAAATGGCATTTAAAGTAAAAAAATTCAAAAGATTGAATTGTTTTTATATCCAATTTGAATGTGAAATTGATTCCAATTACCTAAATTAGTTTAATTGATGTACAAGTTTTGTAAATTTCCATAAAAACCAATTAAAAATAATAATTTAACTATATAATAAAATTAAATGAAAATACATTTTTCATTTAAAATTGATTATATTTTATAATTCATCTAAAAGAGAAACTTCGTGGGAAAATACCAAAAATTCACCCAAATTAAATTGTTTTATTTTACATTCCAAAATAATGTCTATTTTATTAAATTAAAAGTATAAATACTTCAAAATCTGATTTAAAATGTGTTCTCCATAAAAAGGTAGTAAAATTAACATTTTGAAAAAATGTATCTCTTTATTCATATATTACGCCTATGAAATTTATTGGATGAGTGTACAAATATTGATTTAATATGTAACAAATAAATTTTCTTAAAAAAATCATCAATTGGGGTTTTTTTAATTTATTGAAATAATGTGGAATTTTTTTCATAGAAAACAATTTTCATTATTTTCAAATAGATCTTACATTAATTTACAAATAATTTATAAATAAAATAATCATTTTATATACATGTGTAAATACTATTTTTACACTTTAGTTTTTTATTATTTTTAAATTAAATTCCAATGACTATGTTGTGGTAATAGAAATAATTTAAGAATATTATTAATAGTACATTTAGTTTTGTAAAACTAGGTCTTGCGTGTAACACAAGCTATCGAAGTAACTTAGCACTATGTGTAACAAAAGAAAATCATAGTGTCATCTGAATCAAAAGATAATCTAAATGTTTCATGTAATTCAAAATTAACATGGTATAATTTTAAATGAAAATAAAACACAGTTCTTTCATATAATTTAATCTATATATAGTGTTTCATGAAATAAAAAATATCAAAAAGCATAAATAAAATCAGAAAAAAGTCAAAAAAAATATCATGGTGTGACAACAAGTCTTCACATTAGTTCATAAAAACATTCTTCATTTTCCATTATCCGAATAAATTTAACCCCTTTATGTTTAATCTTGGTTAATGTGTTATCCAATTGGACAAAATTTTGAACAAATCACTTATATTAATCTAGAAAATCAATGAGACTGTGTACCACTGTTATATTTTTGGTATTGGAAATTATGTGAAATACTTTGTCTTTATATGATTAACTTATATTCCATCCATGGATAAAATATATAAAAAAATAAAAACTTATTGAAGCCTTAAATCTCACATACTGAATTTTCCATATAAATCTTCCCTTCTAATAGTGTTAATAAATATCTGCATGTGATTCTCATAGTCCTCATAGATTTTATAATGAACCATAATATCATCAATGAATACCATAAAAATCATAAATATATTACTTGAATAAATTATTTATTATATCCATAATAATATATGATTTATTGGTCAATTCAAATAGAATTACTATAAACACATTATGTCCATACTTCATCTGAGTAGTTTCCCTTAGAATGTATTCCTTCTTTACTCATAATTGGTGATATCCAAAATGAATATCAATCTTATAAATATATTAGTCACTATGAAGTCAATCAAACAAGTCATAAATTCGAGGTAGATGATACATTTTATTTATTTTAATTGAATTTATTTCCTTATAATCAATGTGAAACCTCTTGGATCCAACGTTATTTTCTAATGTAGACAATAGGGGATCCACATGGAGAAACACTAGGGTGAATGAATCCATTAATCACTAAAATCATTAAATTGTTTATTCAACTCCACTAATTATATAGTAAAAATTCTATATAAAGTCGTTGATATTGGACTTACATCAGGGATTACATCAGTGGAATATTCAGCTTCACGTTATAGGTGATGTCCAAGTAATTACTTGATAAATACATCAATTCATTCCCTTAAAATATGTACAACATCAATTTTAAGGATACCTTCTTCATAGAAAGATGGTGTTTTCTATTATTCACATTTAATTTCATTCATTATAGTTATTCGGGGTGGATCTAGATGAGAATCAGATAATGGTGCTTCTTCTCTAAATATATGGAGTTCTACATCTTCCTAAAAAATAATAATTTTCATTTCTGTGAAATAAATTTTTGCATCATATTTTGAAATCCATTCTATACCGAGGATTATAACAAGTTCAACCACAGGTATGATAAAAAAAATTCCTCAATTAAAACATGTTTATGTGTCATAATGGGGACTTCCCCACAAATCTTTGTTACAATAAGGCTTTCTATATGATTTTTGACTAATAATTCTCTTATTAAATCAAAATGGAAATATCTGCATTTATTGGAAAACTAGGTAGATATAAAATAGTGAGGTGATTAATAATCCAATAATGTATTGGATAAATTTGGAGATATAATTAATGTACCTACAATTGCATCATTTTTTAACTCTACCTCCACTATAGTGATCATAGAAGCTTGGCCATCTCACCTTATCCTTTATTGCGGAAGATTCGCCTGATGCCTAAGTAATTAAATTTCATAGTTCCTCATCTACCTACAGGTGAAACACTGAATAGTAATGGTTTCCTTCTTCCAATATCATTATTTAACATGATTTCCTTTTTCTCCATGCTTATAACAAACTCTTAATCCCATAAAGTATTTCACATAGTAAATTTTCCCATGGCTCTCATAAGGTGTGAATCACTTTATTACCTTCTTCTCATTTAACACATTCTCTCTTTCTTGGTGTCCAGAATAACTCTTCTTCTCCTTTAATCCATTGGATATGTAAGACCTTGATAATTTCATCTCTATTTTGATGCATTAAAAAATTGTTTCATTATATAAAGAAAAACTCTAAGAAACTAGTTCTCTACGTAGATTTGTCTTAAGACCTTCATGGAATTGGTTTATCATGAACTCTGTGTTTCATATGTAATCTATAGCATCCCTACATAACCTTATAAATGTAGTTTTATAATCTATTATACTTTCTTAATCTTTTTTCTTGAAGATTAGGTAATTTCTATTCATCTAAATTTTCAAATCAAGTGGGAAGTATTTATCGAATAATGTATATTTAAAACTTCTCCATTCCATGAATTCTATTTCTTCTTCCTCTCTAGTATTCAATATCAAGGACAAACATTGACCAACATCACCATTTATACAATACATCGTAAGTGTAACATTTTCCATTTTTGTATATACAATGGCCACAAATATAATCTTCAGATGCATAATTTGTTGATCTTCTACAATTATATTAGTAGTACCACTAAGATATAGGGGATTATATCACCCAAATAATTCCAGCATATTATATTATTGTTGTAGAATAGGTTTCTCCATTTTGGAAATTTTATTTTTCATATCCTGATTAATCCTCTCTAATATAGCCATAATTGTTTCCATTCTAATACCAATAGTATTTCTTACCTCAGTAAGGAAATATCTACATTTTCTATGAGTACATAAACCATTCATTATTCTAGGTTCCATTTTGAAATAATATAATATATTCTTCTAACACAAAAAAAAATATTTTTAGATAATAATTCTTAATTAAAAAATTATATAGCCCTCAATATAAACTAAACATTTATGAATATTAAATTTTAGAATCATAAACTATTCTTTCTTTGGGTTCATCTTTACTTTTAAATCATTCATAATGGTTTGAAAATAAAAATTGAATTATCCTAAACCTTGACCCAAGGAGTTTCAAACTAGGTGTGTAGTAATGGTCATATTCATATGCCGGGTTATTCTTATGTCATGAAAGAATCACTTTTTATAGTTTTTACCCATAGGTATATCTATTGCAAAACCACATCCACTTGTAGTATCCAAACAGATAATAATATCTTGAATGACCCACAAAAACTCTACCTTATTGAAATTTTACAATGTTCTTTAATATTTATCCTCAATGTCTATATTATGTTTATTTTTCATAATATATTTTTTCTTAAATTTAATTTCCAAGGTTTCTAATATACTTATTTGGATACAAATTGTGACACAAAGACCCCAGAAGCCCAGAATCAGAGCATTTCTTTATTAAATTGTCATGATTACAAGGAATCAAAACCTGAAAGACCAGTCAGTTTACCAGTTTTAAAAATACATATTAAAAATATAATGCCTATATTACATTAGTAAATAGAAATTAAAACATGATACATAATAAAATTAAATGTACTGATTATTTGAAAGATCATTGAAAGATTTCTTATTCATATCTTGGAGAAAGGAAACAAAATAATGGTGAGCTCAAATGCTCAGTAAGGGTAATTAATGTGGAAGAAATAATGAATCAATGAGAATAATCATCATTGAGAGGTAAATAACAAAACCCACATTCCATATAAATATCCAGATAAATCATAATCAATATGGAATGTAAGAAAACTGAAGCACATTCTATATAATCAATAAATAAAGAAATAAATGAATTGATCAATAATTTCAAAGAAAAATTCTCTTGGATAATAATAATAACTAAATTCTCAATAAATGAAATTCCTAATTATTGGATGTCATGTTTCCTAGGAACATTATTACTCTACCAAGAATATATATCCTCAAGAAATATTAAAATGTACTCGGTAAAACCCAATTTGATTTGGCCATCTAATTTTATCTCATGATACTACGGATTCATAGAGGGGCTTGAATTAACTGGTTCCCCACCTATGTTGTGCATGTCCAAATCATTCCTAGTATATAAAATAATGGATTTAATTAAGGATTAATGTTCCTTCTCATCAAAAATTTGTATTTATTAAAAGATATGTATTTATCAATGTTTCTCTAATTAATCAAATAACTATCAAAGTGAACACCCTTTTTAAAAATGATATAATTTTTAGGAAATAATAATATAATTTTTAATATAATTTTTATATTTAATATTAATTTAATGTAAAATAAAAATTATCTTAAGGAAGTATTTGTTTCAATATAAATTTAACAATTACAAAATAAACTGATATCGTAAAGCTAAATTTTACCACTTCTTACTTTTCAAGTCAAACACACTTGGATAAGATAGTTCAATTTTAAACATAAAATACCATGAAGTATTAGTTAAACAAAATATTAAGTGAAAAAATGGAATTATATACACCACATTAATGTGAATTGGTTGATAATAAAAAAGTATCAATGGAATTAAAATTGAGAAGGAATCCATTAACTTATGCTTCCTTCTTCTTGTGTTGAATTTAACCTCCAAAGTATTGTATTGAAAAATATCACTAACTTATAGAAGAACCATTATAATAATTATAATATCATATATTATCCTCTTATAACATCTTGTTAACATTTTGATAAAAATCATTCATTATTATCAGCCTTTCAAGTTTTAATTATCAATTCTTAAGTATGTTTTGACTTGTTATCCTTTATCTTCTTATATAGATCATGATTTTATATTCTCCAAGATGTAAATCATGATTTACATACCATATATATTTAGTATATATTTATTAACAATAATCTATAAAATTTGAAGATAGAAAATGAAATACATTATTCATGGAGATGGTAGGCCATACATATGCATAAATGCAGTTTCAATTATATTATTATATTAAAATAATGAAATAAAAAAGTGATATATTCATATTATCATTATTTTTTATTTTTTAT
The DNA here is from genome assembly GCA_963277665.1 of Viscum album. Taxonomy (NCBI): domain Eukaryota; kingdom Viridiplantae; phylum Streptophyta; class Magnoliopsida; order Santalales; family Viscaceae; genus Viscum; species Viscum album. The sequence goes on from OY728133.1 coordinate 100,857,976, forward strand.
TTCATTTATTTCACATATTTTTATTAAAAATTTCTTTAATATGTTCCTTGTATAGTGTGAATGAATCATATCGCTTTGATTAGGTGGTAGTCCACACATCCACAAACGATGTTATCATATTCCCAAAAAATTGGAAATAATGAAGTTATGTTTCATATAAAAATTTATAAAACGTTAAAGCATTATAAATATCACATATAAAGTAAAAATATATCATTATTAAAAACTATAATATATGGTAATTGAATAATGAACAACTTCAGTTCATGAGGTAGCAGTTCTCTATATACCCAAACGATGATTTTGTATCCCATTTGATTGAATTTTTATAATGTATAGGTCATAAAATTAAGATAAAAACATATTATTTTACTAATTATACAGATTTTATTATATAGTAAATATATAAGAATAGTTTATGTGGTGGAGAAATAAAAAAAACAAGTGATCTTATTGAAGAACATAAACTCTTCTTCAGGTAACTACAATTGGTTTATACCAAAAGTCTTCCTTAGAAAACATTATTTTATAATTGAGTCCTCTAGAATGATATTAGTGGTGTTATGATATTTTTTATGGTTTTTTATGATACAAAGGACATGATGGGTGTGAATAAGTGGGAGGGTTGAGTGTATTTTTATAGTGAAGGAGGAGTGGTACTTTTCTCAATATAAAAAGGTAAACACTATTGGGTGGTCTTAATTATAACATATGCCTTGGATAATGACCCAAATTATATAAAATGGAGTATATGGTAAATATAGGGACAAAAAATAATTTTTTTATGTTTTTATAGGTCATTTTTTACATTACATATATGGTTTACTTTTTTCCTAAACTAGTTTTTCTCTTAATCACTATATTTAATTTAAATTATTTTCACAAATATTTATCATCAGAAACTAATTTAAACATATTAAATATTATAAATTATTTTTATTACAAATATGGATTCCATTTTTCCCAAATTATTATTAGTTAACTGGTAAAGATTAATTTAAAATTATTCCCGCAGACGGGAATACAAATTAAATTTTAAAGTAAAAATGTTCAAAAGATATAAATTTTTTATATAAATATTAAATGTAAATTTATTCAGAATACAATAATTGGATTAATTGATTTATAATTTAAGTTATTTTAATTTAATACATATTAAAAATATAATCTAACATTATAAATTATTTAAATGAAAACCCAGTTTTCAATTAAAATCAAATATTTTTCATTATTCATTATACAATGAAACCTCCCAAAAAAATGTACCAAAAATACACACTAAGAAAATTCTGAAATTCCAATTCCATAATTAAAGTTTATTTTAAAAAATAAAATTTCTAAAAGTGGATAGTTTTTTTTAAAACTACTGTAACATTAAAAATTGGCATAATTGCCTTCAAAAAAATATAGGTTTTTACATGAAAGATTTAGTTTGATCTTATGTTATAATTATAAAATATATTTTATACTTGTAAAAAAACTTATTGTATATATAACAAATAAACTTACCATATAAATTCTATAAAAATGTTAAAATTTAATTAACTATGAAAACATGACTAAATAGTATTTTGTTTAATCCTGGAATTGTGTGCATTATATGTTATCAACAAAATTAAATTAATTCTAAATATAAAATATTGTAATTTCATGGGGTTCTACACAGGCCTTCACATCTAGAAAATAATTGGGGTTGAACCCATGGCCAATGAAAGATATGGGTTTTATTCCTACCATTGGCCAATGTAATTTCTCAGTTAGTATGAAATTTTTAGAGGTTAATATTTATTATATTACTGTAACATGTGGGATTTTATTTGAGGAATAATATTGGACTTGTCCTAGATGAATATACAATTAAATCCTTCTAATATTTGGGTTTCTAACATAGTTGGTAAATGTCTTAATAATTTTAAGTATTTTTATTTATGGAATAATTTAGTTTGAACTTTGGGTATTTCAATTGAATTTTTAAAATTATAATATGATGGTTTATTCATGTTTGGAACTATATTACCAAGTACTAACCATTTTAATTAATGTTTAGAGAAATGTGGAATTTCTTGAATATTACTTTTATTCTTGTGTGGTCAAAAAAATTTATTATATTACTTTGGAAATTAGTAATTTATCTTGAATACTCATCATCTAGAGAAAAAATGCAATTGTTGTGAAAGATGATTAATGTATTAAATTTTACTCATCAAGTATTAATATTTCAATACTCTCTCATTCCATATGGTGAGACAATTCCTTGTCTCTAGGAAAAGGATCTAAAAAAATCTAAGTAACTTAATTTATATATGAACCAATGGTGTTTTATCAATGAATATTTATTTCTTTATGTCTATTAACTTTACATTTATCATTCACCTTCTTTTGATCAATGACCTCAATAACTCTCTATAATTATTTATTCTTTTCTTCATTTTCCTCTTATGTTATCTTATGGGGAAACCATCTTATGGATAACATCAGGTAAATTTTTTGTTTCCAAAAAATCACTTTTTAAAGGATTTTTTTTATTTCATTTATATAATGTGGGTTTTCATAAATAAATTCTGAAAATTTTAATCCTTTGATAACCATAAAGAGTTTCAATGGAGAAAATCATTTTATGGTGGTAGGATATAACATCACAAAAAATTATGCAATTTATTTACTTTAAAATTAAATTAAAATATATGATATATTGAGTCACATGTAATTACTAATTCATATTTTGTTATTGGAAACACCAAGTTTATCTTGTGTTTCATGTAACATTGATCTCCTTCTATAACATGTGTCACACTCAATATCGAGACCTAGCAGACAATGGTATACTATTATTGTTATTATTTTACATAATAGTTAACACATAGATAATACAATGGATGGAATGAAAATTATTTACTAAATTGGGAAAATATGGTTCTAAAATTTATATATAATTATTTCATTGGTTACCAAATAATTAAATATAAAAATAAATACCTATTGAATATAAAAGAAATATTTGTACAATAAACTATTTTTATGCCCATAAAGGCTTATTATCTTAATATGTTAATTAATAACTATTATTGAACAATATTATGAAAAATATATGTTATATATTAATTAAAATTTATTTAAATTCATCCAATTAGTTTTATAGGAATAAAATATGAACAAATCCAATTTTAAGCATGAAAATTTGTATTCTTCTTTAAGGAAATTTTGTCGCCTTTTAATGGAAAATTTCTTTATTAATATATTTTGAAATATCTAAAAATATATTTGAAAAAATAAACTCTATATTTTATGATTTAATTTAAAAATTATCTTTGGTTAAATTATTTTTATTTTTCAGAGAAATTTAATTTTTTTGATGAATAATGGAAAAAACTACATTTTAATTGAAAACTCTCTTTGCGTATAAAAATTAATAATTAATAAATATATATTCAATTATATTAAATGTTAAATTATATCTCTTATACATCAATTAATCCAATGTATTTCATTGGAATCATTTTTATATTTAATTTGAATATAAAAACGTAGTAAACTTTTGATCATTTTCACATTAAAAACGTGTTTTCTTATTCTGTCTGCTGGATTCAATTTACATTAAATTATTCCAATTTATTTATTTGAATTAATAAAAACGAATTAAATATTTTTAGTAATAATAATTGATAATTTCTATTAATTTAAATGTATTTTTTCAGAAAAATAATAGTGACATAAATTAAAATTAATTATAGCAACTAAAATAAAAATGAGTTAACTTAGTGATTAAAAATTAATATTATATACCCAAGGGGCCTATAAAACTTTCCAAAACCCATTTTATATCCACATTTTGATCATTAAAATAATTAATGTCAGAATTTTCATTATTGGATGCACAATATATAAGAGGTACCTCACAATAGTTTTTTATGTATTTCTATGTAATCCACTCCTCCTCAATAGTAAATGGAAATTCACTATCCCCCATTATCTACACCTCTCAAGCCTTTTATTTCAAAAAAACCCTTACCAAATAAACCCCCAAAATAAATACCCTCATTAAATAATATTCTTTTTGTAAAAAAGGTAAATCAATGAGGGTTTTGGAACCAACCAAAATGAGTTACCTGACGAATAGGTAAAAATCATCAATGATAGATTTTTTTTTTATTTTTTTCTCCACTTATAAATTTATTATTATTGTATGATTATATAATGTAATAAGTATAATAAATACACTAAGATATTTTTATGTTTGTTTTATGAACTAAACCCACACAATATTTTATCATATGGATTATGAAATCATCATTCATGTGTATGTGACACTACCGCCTTGTGAAATGATCTATTTTATTTTTTTCATTTACAAGCACTCATAATTGGGAATTAGGATAGAAATAAAATGTATATATGGTATTTATGATAATTATAACATAATAAAATCTCTTTAGTCATTATATCATATACATCCTTTTTGCATCTCATACCATATGGGGCACGGTAACATCACTTGTGTGTATAGTGAACTTCCGCTCGCGATGCGATGTTAATTGTCTTTCACTAGCATGTTACATGGTAGGTAAAAATGATAAATATAATTATTATATGTGATATAAATTAAATAATTATGATATTTAAGAAAAAATAATATTTATATAAATAAAATATATAATATTATTCTCTCCTTTTTCACAGACTAAAAAGTTTTAACATCATTCATTGATGTATAGACGTCTGCCTCCTCAAAGTGATGTTATTCATTTCACATCACAAGAATTATATATATAATTATATATAATTATATTTCAGCTTATCTATGATATAATTATACTCATTTAAAGGTAAAATATTACATACTTTCTTTCCATAATTATCATTTAAAAATGGATATGTTACTCAAGTGTAGGTACGGCCTACTATCTCTGTGATCATGATGTTTGTTAATTTCCAAAACTTAATTCATGATTTTTTTAAAAAATTTAATTGATGTAAAAATTTTATAATTAATTCTTGATAATTATTCTTTATACATTTATATAATGACCTCATTGATCCTAGTTGACCTATCAATTCCTTTTTTGACACTAAAATCAAATATATTTCTGACATCTGATATAAACATAATTGACTACGTAATTTTATATAAATTGTTTATAGGTAAAGTAAAAGTAAAAATAAACAAGGAAAATGTTCCCAATAAATAAAATAATTAACACAATATTTTTATTCATGAAGATAAATAATATGTGTGATGAATTAGACTCAGGTTAAGTATTTTTCTTATCTCACTTTTATTTCTTTGAGTTACATTCCATATTGACCAATTATTCTTATTGTGTGGTGTATATAATACCCATGAATGTATTTCATGACTATTATCCTTAAATTTATGTTTATTTACATTTTTATATTAGGATATATCATCCATGGGGTTTATAGTTTCAACATTAATAAAGTGGTGATTGATTTTTGTCCCAATTTTCCTTTATTGAGACATATGTCGTGTATCAATATTATCTTATTTTATGAGGTGTATATACAATTCCTTTTAAATGTAATTTTCAAAATTATTTTTTCTCATGGTATTTGATATTTCTTTGTAATTATTTTATGAGGATTACATTTCAATGTTTCCAAAGTGGTTAAATATTTATGTTTTAATCTCATTATTTATCAGGATTGTATATTTTTATGTTTCTGATGATAAATTATTATGATCAATATCTCAAGTAACTCATAAATATTATTATCCTCTATATATTCATGATATTTTTTCGTAATAGTACCATTCTCAACTCTTTCATCGATAACCCTAAGAGAAATATGACCATAAAACCATGATGGGTATTTCTTTTTGTAATCCTTTGTTGGGAATTGTTCATATGGAAATGGACCCTCATTGGCTGGGCCAAGCGGAAATTTATGTGAAATATAACCAATTGGAAGTTCTATAGCTCTCAAATAAATATTTTGTGGTGGAAATAAATATATAACTCTATTTTACCTCTATTATTATGACTAGGAAAGTAATACATAAAGAATATTGATAGTAAGAAACTTCATCACACATTTTTCCAAGAACTTTTATATTTTTGAGTCATCCCATCCCGTGTCTTCCTGAGGGAGAATGTGTCCTATTTAAATGAATGTACCTTTTAATATGGGTCTAGATAAAAATTTATAAATAGTTTTTAATGGGTGGGAAATTATTCATTTTTCAATAGGACCAGTCTTAGGTGTCTTCAATAGAATGGATAATGCATTCTTAATCCAAAAAATTAGAAAATACCAAACAAATTGACCATCTTCACCCATAACCACATTAGAGGTGTGGAATCACTATATTGGTGTGTATTTCTAGTTCCTTAAAAAGAAAAGATGGGTTTTATTTCAAGAAATGGGGTTGTCATCATCTAATCAGTAGAAAAAAAATTTCTTCATACTTGGTAACCATCCCCTATTACCCAGAAAACATCCAACCAACTACATTCTCATAATAAAATGTTTATATTTCCACTATTACTAGACCCTACCACTTTTTATATGGTAACTTCACTACTATTCATCCAGTTTTGATTAATATTATGGATGATATTATTGAATAAATGTCCCTAAAGTCCTTTATGTTTGATAACTATAATAAATCCAATTAAAATTCCTTAGAGACTATATGGGATGCTATATCAATTAAACCAATGAAAAACCATAGAACATATATATATAATATAGACCGAACCAATATTCAGTCGCAAATACCACCAAGTCCCAATCTGAATTCACCCACTTCATTGAAACTACCAATTTTCCATGGTTATCTATGAGATGTCCTAGGATATAATAGTGTTTAGAAATAACCTGCAAGTTACACGGATACAACTTTTCCAAGTTTGAGAAATAGTATGTGTATTTATAACATTATATATATTTAGTTTTCTAATAATAGGTAGTATATTTGTAGGGTATTAGGGGGTGTAATTTAATATACCTATTCCATTTTACTCTTTTCCTTTTTATTTCGTATTTGGTGTACTGTGGTCCTTCAGTTTTTCTGTGTTTTTATCCCTTCCTTCTTTTTCATTTTTACTCTCATGATTATATATGCTTAAATCCTTAAAAATTACATGGGAGAAAACTTTTCAATGAATCAAAATTATTGTGTTTGTTATTTCATCTTTTTACACTAATAGATTTCTAGGGAAATATTTTCATTCTAGTCATCACCCATAGTTTCTCATAGCATAGATTTTTCCATCTTCACCAACAAAAAAGTGTTATAACAGGGTTCTATTTTATAAATGGATTTATTATTTCCCTCACACACTATTCCTTTTCTTAGTATTTTATTTATGACTATTTTTTATTATACTACTCTATCCTTAATATGAAACATTGAAGACATGATTTTATTTTAGGTTTGGTAGGGGGTCTTTTCTCTCTTAAATAGTATAAACATTGATTTTATTTAGACTCATTTTCCATTTCAATGTATCTCCTAGGATAATTTATATTGACCTAATAATTTCATAAAAACATGGGAATAAAAGTGAATGAGTTAGGTGAAATATATTGAAAACCAATTAACTATTTTATCTCTAGATAAAAACTAATATGATTATTGAATTAAACATTGATCTCTAATATTAATTTTCTTTTATTATTAAAAAATAAGTAATTACATAGCATAAATTTCTTGAGAGGTTTTATGATATTTTGAAATTCTATTCAAGAGAGGTATTCTAAGACAGTCTTGCATTCCATTTTACATACCCTCTTTCATGAGAGAAATCAATACACGTATCACTACTATGAATTTGTTTGTATAATATCAAAATGTGATGATTTTGAACCAAATCTAAATAACTAAGACCATTAATAGAGATTAATTCATCCATTACAATCTTGATATATACAACACATTTGATCCTTTGTGAAACCCATATATTCCCTGAATAAATTTGATTAAAAGACACATTTAAACCCAACCTATCATTCAAACCCTTATGTTTGAGTATAATTGCATGATTTTTTAATATTAAATTTAATATATGGATTTGGGTGTTTCATTTAAATACTTTTAAAATACAATGAATAAGTGTGTTGGATTAAACTATTGATTACTTGATAAATTGATTTACTTCTAGTATGATTGTGCCATAATATTTTCTTTACATCTTGAAAAATTGATTAAACAAGATATTAAAAACATGAAACTAGACATATTTGTAAATTGGAGTACTTTAGATTTCTATATGTCTAGAATCACCTTCCCAATATTATTATAACAATAAAAAATAATGTCAGTAGGATATTTATGGTGGATATTCTAGTATCATCACATTTTGATTTAAAAGGGTTTGAGGATTTCCATTACAAAAAAAATAACATGAAAAAATAAGTGATAAAAGAACTAAAGGAAATTGATTTTTTCTTTGTCAATGGTTTCAATGTTTTCTGAATCCATTATACTGGTGGGGAAGTAATTGGTTTTATTCCAATGGATGTAAGTTGAAGAGGGAAATTTTATTTTATTTGATCCTTATCTTGGATGCCATTATTTATTCTGAGGAATGTTAGCCTATTTTTACCCACATAGTGAATTTTCACATTATGACCCACCTGCATTTAACCTCTAAATCATTATAAAATGAATGAGAAATCCCTAATAAATATTATTGACTCATTTGTAAGTGCAAATGTAGGTTTCTTTAAAGATAATCTATAGAACGAGTGTAATTGATATTGTGTTTAACTCAAGTATACATTTATCTTTAGTCGTGAGTTCCATGTATTATAGAGAGGTAGATAAAGGTAAGGACATGGATGTTTAAGGAAAGGTCAATAAAATATAAAGGAATCAAAAATAAGTAATTTTTGTGAGGATTAATTAATTAAGAAACATTGTAGGTATATGGGAAATTATTTGTCTATTTTTAATGGTTTTTTATTTTAATTGACATGCTTAGATATGATTCTTATATGGTTGATGATATTTATCCTTTGGAATATTTATTAAGATGCTCATTTCTTGAGGGTAAGAAATTTTCCAAGTGTGGGGGAATTTGATACATTCAAAACATGTATATATTTTGGGTATTATTCTCAGTGATTTTTTTCTAAAACTATACTAATGAAGTAAAATATTAATTAATTTTAGAATGTTTTGAGTTATGGGGAGATATAGAGTATTTAGAGAAGTTTGTGTGGTAATAGATATTCATACCACAATGGGAGTGTTCATAGTGAAACAAGAGTGAATATGGAAATATGTATACATAAGATATATATTTATGACCATGAAGATGGTGTTGTTTTCCATGAAGGATTCCTATAAAATGTGAGAAATTATATCCATCAGTGTTTCTATCTATGAAAATATCTTTCCAGTGCGAAAAAAGAATTTAGATGACGAAAAAATTGAGTCAACCCATATAACCTAAACACATTGTAAATTAGGTCATCCATTTCTACAGTTATGAAATCTCAAATATAGGCACTATCCTCCAAGGTTTCTATGAAGGATTTTATAATACTAGTGTAGGTTGACAAAACCATGGAGAGTGTGGGGTGATGCAAGAGAATGACATAAGAACGTCGATAGGTGGTATGGTGACCCTCAAGGTAGGTTAATGCTAATGGATTTTTCATTGCATCCATTATGAAATCAGGGTATTTAAGTAGTTTTATCAATCACCCATTTCATATATGGGTCACATGAATTGTGAGAACTCTTCAAATATAGAATATTAAATTGTGGCACAGAATTTCAAATTGTGAATTAAACTTTGAATGGTGTTTTTTGGGATCTCTTAATTTTCAAGCTATATTTTGACCAATACCTTTGTTGTTTGACATTATTATGCAATATTAAAATGAGGATACACCCATTTATTCCCTTGAGATCTCATTTTATGATTTATATAAGATATTACATTTAAAATAAGTAAAATAGTTTTCCATAATGTGAATCCTCCATTAAAAACATGACATATTCAATGGAATAATTAAATATAAATGATTGTGATCATTCATTCCTTAAAAATCACATTACTATCACCACTAGTGATTTATTATGTATAGAAAACTCTTTAAAAAGTTAGTCGGTTCTGAATTTTTTTATACCTATTTTCTTATCTCTCATTCCTTTTGAATATCTTTGATGTATGCCTCGATTCTAGGATTTTTGTTTTATTTTTATTCTCAAATCAAATAAGTTATTTCATTCTTCTCTATTCATTGTTTTTAGAGTTATTTTTTTGTCATATTCAATCATTGGGATTCATACTTTATATATGATAAAACATTCCAATTTTGTTTGTGGATAAATCACTTAAGGGGTGAGGAATCAATAATAGAGGAGTCTGTGAGTTATTTAATCACTAGTAACAATCACGATTAGCCATTTTGGTAAAAACAATTAGGTTTTCACAATGTTTTATCATATCTCTTTTCTTAAATCTAACCAAGAGGAGTGTAAGGGGTGAAAATATTTTGCAATTGAGAGAATTAAGTTAATTCCAATTACTCATATTTCACTTTCACATTTAAATTAAATCATTGTGAATATTAATTAATGGGTATCTCAAGACCTATAGATTTATATTATATTATTAATTATCTTTTTATTTTAACATAATTGGTTGGTTATTCTTGGAGGACTTGGTGGCCAAGAAATGCAACTGTTACACTGGTGGGAAAAGTGATTCCATTTTATAAAATCTATTAAAATTTATCTTGAACCACTATTTTCATTAATTTTATTTTCATTAATAAGAATTTAGTTTTTAGTTAAATTGATCCAAAACTAATATAATTTTAGTTAATAACCGGATTAACTAACTCTGAAGTCTCGTAATTTAACCTCTATATGGGATGATCTCAAACACCAACTATTTATTGTTTTTTATTAATAGAGGATTGAGAAAAATCATTAATTTATATTATTTTTATACTCATGGGGATGTAATTATACTCTAAAGGAGAGAAAATAATATATTAGAGAGATAAAAATCATACTATTTTCTACCCAAAAAAAAGGTTCCCAAAATGATGTAGATGCATCATAAGGGAAACTGGGAAAAATGAGTTAATAATCAACAAATTTTCGAAAAATAATGAGATGAATATTTCAATCCTTTCTGTAAGAGTCCATGTTTTTTATCTAAGAAGAATGAATTTAGTTTTCAATACTCTTATAAAAACCATAATTTGGTCTTTATTTATGATTATAGGTTTGGTGGTCATTCTTATGGATTCAAAAATATATACCGTAGATGGAAGACCAAAAGGTGTTATAGTTTCAACAAACCCTAGGTATGATAATATTTTTTAAATGGATATGTTAATGTTGTATAAAAATAGTTTTTATCCACTTTCCCTCTTTCCTACTATGGGCCCCCCTCCTCCAAGAGTGACAAAAAGGCAATCCCCATCCGATGGTAAGATACTGTTGGAGGACAGAGATGTTTTTGGACCATATCAGGATTATTAAGGGAGGTTATTTTCCAAGATAAACCTCCTTTTAATATTTTTCATATACCTATTAGTGTAGATATCATGACTGTTATATAACATTCTTGACTTGATATGAGTTATATTTATGAAACAAATATAAATCCCAAAAAGGGGAAAATTAGAAAAGTCTACCACCTTATATTAAAAAATAACAAACAATTAAGGTGATATGAATATCAAGAGCATTAACTATGAACATTCTTATCAGTGAGGAGAAGATTGATCTTGTATAATTTCTAAGTGTGATAAACTCATTTTTTATCCCTCAACATACTTTTATTTTCATAAAAGGTCATGCCATTATTTTATAGTCCACACACTCAGAAGAATATGTTATTTTTGATATATACATCCTTATATATTTGAATGAATTCATGGAATTTAACAAGGAACATTATGGATGTGAATTCCCTTTATTTATCTAATTACTCTCACACATGAACTAGAATTTTTGAACTTCCTATTTAGATATATTTCTTCACATAAAATATTTAAAATATGATTCACCAAAATAAATTAGAACCAAATCACCCATCTATATAAAACCCTAGGAATCCTAAGAACAAGTGATGATAAACCCATTAGTCAAACAAAAAAAATTCCATGATTAATTCTCTTATGACTCATCTTTCCCAAACATCCCTTATCAACAAACTGATGAGATCTCCATCATGGAAGTGGGTCAATGAACATAGGTGGGCGAGGTTATAGTGGTATGAAATAATGATCCCATGGACTTAATAGATTATACCACATTGATGACTATATATAATGTTTCCTTTAACAAATATACACTTATTACAAGTGATTCTGAGGCATCACTTCAAGAGGGAGTGATGTCAATCAGAGAGGCCAGTGCTTTATTATATACATGTGTGTTTACATATCACCTTAAATTTATCTCTGTAGTCAGTGACAAATATAACTGTTTTTTATCACATATAACACTACCTTTATAACTATAGTTTCCAAAAATACAATATCTCATCCCTGTGTATTAGGATCCAAAGTGCACAGAGGCTGGGTTTCCTCATTTCTAATGATCTTAGAGTGGATTGGTCAAATGTATACCCTATGTAACATAGTATTGGCATATATTAAAATCTTCTAGAGATTCATGTATCTAAAAAAAGAGTCCTTATAATTTTCATATGTCTTTCAGTAGGACATATGAAAGAGTATATAGAAAAAAAAATTAATAATATCTCAATTAAGGATCTATATAGAAATGTATACCAGCTTCTCAATTTCTTCTAGACTTTTTGATAGTGGGGACTCAATTAATAATCTCTTTGTTATTATATGAAATATATTATCAATGTGAATGATATTTATTATATTTTACAAGTGTATCATTCCCATGAAGAATTGATATCATGTTTGGAAAATCACTAAGATACCACACATCAAGACAGTTCTCATTATGTGGTCATTACTTTAGAGAAACAATTCTTAGATAATAAAATGGAAACATTATTGGACTACCAAAACTCGTGGAAAAATTTGGATAACAGATAGTTAGCATGGCATCAGATAAAAGTTGATAATTCTGTAATTAATGGGTTAGGTGATGATACCAATGTTGAAGAGTTATGGCTTGATGAGTAGGATGAGACTGCAGAGATAGAAAAGATCTAAAAAGAAATTGATGATTTGAGAGATTTATTAATAATCTTAGATACGTATTAGGAAACATTTTATAATATTAAAATATTTCTAAAGATATTCCTCAATTTATGGGTCATCTAATTTCATTTAATTTTAAAATAATAGTTTTTATTTTATCTCAACTTATTTTAGAGTCACTAATTTCTTTTATTGCTTCACCCATGATCTTATAATAAATAATGAAACTTATTATGACTAATACGAAGATACTTTAATCCATTTGATCATTGAATTTAAAATAATCAATGTTAATCCTGATATTCATCTACATTCATCCTTATGAAATATGGAAAATCTAATAATTTTTCAGACATGTTCCTGGAGATGGGAATAGGTTGTCTAGATGGATAGGAAGATATACAATCACTATACCACTAGGTGAGTCTTGTGAATCAGAGGACTACAAGTAATTATTTTCCCTTTGGAATGTACTTAGATATGGGTATAGACAAATATATAATCACTATACACTAAAGTCAGTTCATTCTGATATGGAAAATAGTTTCCTCCTAAGAATGTGCTCATGGATGGGTATATTAAAATATATCATCATTCTATACAAGTATCAGTCTATTTGGTTATGGGTAATAGTTTCTTCCTATTCATGTGCTCATGGATTGGTAAAATTGTATATATTTACCACCATAATACACTATAGTTTATTTATTTGTTTTGGGGAAAACATTTCCTTCGAATAATGATCTCACATATGGGTATTGGTATATATACCATCACATTACAATAGATTTGGTTGATTAGGATATGGTAAATGGTTTTTACTTTTTATGAGCTCATGGAAAATTATATGAATATATACAATCATTATAAACTATATATGATCTATTTAGATGTGGTAAATGGTTGACTTAGTATAATATCAACATGAAGAAGATCTTTGGAATAAGGATTCTAATGTTATAAGGACTCAAGTTCCCTAAAAATAAAATTTTAAATCATTAAATTAATCCTTAAATTAATATACCTATAATATAGTAGTTCCCTATTTTTCACCAAGGTTAAAGTTAATAGAGATAATTGACTCACTTTTCTTGGGGTTTTATAATGGACCCCATGACCCTTGTTCCTTTTACCATTTTATTTCCCTAACTTTTTCATAAGTCTTATATAAGGTAACCATAGCAAGTGGTAACTCATATTTTCCTTAGGCTACCCTTTATGTGTTTCCTAAATAAATTTTTTTACCATTTTCCTTTTTATATGCTTAATTATTCTTAGATCATGTCTATAATGTGTCTAGTGAGTAGAGACCCCAATTTTAATGTGGATTCCTTTTGTGGATTTTTAGACTACTGAGTGTTACATCTCATTTTTATTAAATTTAAGGGTATGAAGGTTATACCAATGTATTTTTTTTAAACCATATATCATTGAAAAAATGGTAATTATGCCTTTATATTATATTGGGAAAGGTGAAACCAACATGAATGAGATCCAAATTCAACCATAAATATCCTTAGTGATAAGTTCAGATAGTATAATGTAATATTGCACAGACCAAGGGAGATGCAATTTATAGTTAGATTAAATTGAATAAAAATAATTAGATGGACTATATATTATGTTTAAGGAGAAAACGTAACATGAATAAGGTCCCAATACTAGTATATACCATCCTAAGGAGAGGGTTATATAGTTTAGGTTCATAATTCATATACCATTATTTTATATTTTTTAGGGTCGTACTATTAGGAAAAGAAAAATATTAAGAATTTTATCTCATATTATAACAATTAAAATGGGTACAATGCATGAGTGCATACCAACATGGGTATCAAATCAACATGAATAGATGGATTATAGTTTATATAAATCATAACTTAAAATATTTGAATTAGCATATAATGATATAGAACATTTAAAAAGGGTTGATCGCAAACAATATTATAATAAAGTGTTTGAATGTGATATTTTACAAATATCTAGAGAGTATAAAACCTTCCCCAAAGTTTGAACTATTCATATGCTTGGAAAGAATAAATATGGAAATAAAAATATCCTTACCAAGTATTGGTATACATAGGAATTGAGTTCACTCGTTATCAATAGCCATGAATGTTTTTCAAGGATTCAAACCCTTGATGAATGAAGTGGTTTTATATATAAAAATAAATTAAATAAAGGTTAAAGATATATTAAATATATTTCACCATGTATCCAATCCATTTTCAGAGTGAATAGATACTGTACTTTTTTCTAGACCCATGGGTCCAAAAAAAATAACTCAGCCTTTATTAGGGTTGTATGGTGGGCCCTTCATAATTTATAACTTATTCATAATATAATCTAACTTTTTCTAAGAAAAAAATGGAGGTAATTACGAGTTAGAAGACGATTATTTTATAAAGTCATCATTTATGGGATCTCTAACTCAAAATTTATGTGTTACATTCACTTGTAGTATAGGTTGTAGTAGTTTATGGCGATGTGATCAGATAATTTAGGGTATATTTTATGTTCATATATCCTTGAACAACAATGTATATATTTTATTATTTTATAGCCTTATACAATAAATTACTCTGCCTACCAAGAAGTAAGGGATCAATCAACTAGTTAGGAAGGTATTACCAATACTACTAATATAGAGAAACATCAGTAAATGTTTATTCACTTAAGTTCACGGTGCTTTGATAATTTAGGTAAGATGGTATATCTAATGTGGGAAAGGAAAGATTCAATAAAAATAAGGATCCCAATTCTAGTATAGATAATCCCATAGAAGAATGCATACAATTAAAGGTTATCCTATATGGTATGGATGTCATATGATAACACAAATATATTTTAATAGATTATTGAATCCCATAACCTTTAAATATAGAATTTAAAAGATGTAAAACATATTCCAATGCATCTAAATAATGAATATTTTATTGAACATATATTTAAAGGATAACCAATAACCAACATTTGAATGGTGATTTTCAATATAATATATTTGAAGCTATATAGATATTAACATACCTTCTCCATAATAAAATATATGTATTTCTAGTATGTATTAATATCATTCCATAGAAATCATTAATAAGAAAAAGTTTCCCTATGATATGAGTAAAATAAATACTAATATTCATGAAGGTTTTATGTAAATTCAAATTATTAAGGTATGTAGTGTGATTGGTGGAAAATAAATATTCAAATAATAGTGGAATAATTTTTTGTCTCAAAACATGCTTGGATGTAATGCTTCTAATAAATAGAGTGTAAATGCATGATGATTTTTATATAGATATGAAATATGTGGTTTGGATGTCAATATATATACCAAATTGATAGTAATCATGTGACTCATAGTTATTATAAAATATACACCATGTAAAAATATAACTTATCTATAAATCCCCGACCTTAATCATTACTTAATCTTGAGTTACTTCAAGAATACACGTTGAGGATATTTTCAGGTTTAGAGTTTTAGAGAATTAGATCATAAAACTTGCATTACATTCCACATTTAAACAAAGTGGTTACATAAAATATAGTACTCATTTTTTCCATCAATGGAAACATATTTAAAATAAAACATTGATTCTTTCTTGACACTTAATTGACACTATCATCACATCATGTACCTTTCCCTTGACCTGTGAAAAAACATTTCAAAAATATGGGATGAGCATAAAAAGCTCAGTAAGGGATATAAAAGTATGAAGTGAAAACATTAATCCATGTATGAAATCATACTTTACTCATAAAACATAACCACGTTAACATACCTCATCAAATCATGAATAAATCATAGAAATAATAAGACATGAAGGTAATTTGAGGCATTCATAACATTCTTACGTAGGGAGTAACCCTCCTGGTTACGTTTGGAATACCCATCAAAGTATATTCCCTAAACCTCTTCAGAGAAACCTTAACGTTTAATACCTTCATGTTATCCATTTCATTGGAGAGCTATATTGGTCTCACCCACCCTTAGTTTATCATGGAACCACCCGTCTTCATAATAATGTCCAATAACCATAACATAATCGTATCACATAAAACATACATAAAGGAAACATAACATTTCCACATTTCAATCACAAGATATCAATACAACACATTGATATAATAAAAACATTATGAAAACCATTTTCAATACCAAAATAAAATAAAAGTAAAACATGGTATTTATTTTTCTTTTAAAAAAAGGTATGGCTTGTAGAGGAAGTCGAAACTCAAATAACGGTCATGGCAGCGGAGAAGTCGTTGTCGCCGCATACGTATGAAAAAAACATTCCCTTTTGTCGTTTAGTAAACGCTTAGTATAAAAAAGATTCCTTTTTAATAAACATAAAAGTCAAAGGGGTCTATAAACCGTATAAAATAAAGTTGTGTATAAAACAAAATATGCCTCAATGAAAGAAGATTGAGACAAAGTCCCATACCTCGGGTCCGACTTGACTAGATCGTTCTTTAACATCCTGAATAATAAACTTGAGTTAATTTCTACTTTCTTAATGAAATTTTTCAAGTTCATTATTCCTTTTATATCACTTATTACCATGTTATGAACACTATGTAATTATTTAAGTTAATAATGTTCATTTTGTCGATCATTGGTACTTGAGTCAAAAATAAACTCTTTATAATTACAAGTTGTTCATGTGGTAAAATATCCATTATATCAATAATTATATTCATGATGTAGATATCATATATATCATATATATCCAGTATATACATGCATTTATAATATTACATAATCATTTAGAGGTAAGAAATGACATGCACTGTTCATGGAGACGGTAAGTCGTACGTACGCATGAACGCTACTTTCATTTCTATGTCATATTAATGGAATTAAAACTAAATGAGATATATGTATATTTTAATTTCAGAATTATATTCATCATTTAGATGTAACATACATCATATATATCCATTATATATATGTACTTATAATAGTACATTACATTTGGGGATAAGAAATGAAATGCACCGTTCATGGAGACGGTAAGCCGTACGTACATATGAACGCTACTTTCATTTCTATCTCATACTTTAATGGAAATAAATAATAATGATATAAAGGTATATATTATAATTCCAGTATAACATCATATATAATAACTTTAACTCAATCCTTTATACGTCCCACATATGGCATTAACGAATCAAATCACTTTGAGGGAGCGGTAGTCTACACTTCCTAAAATGAAGATATCGTGTTTACCCATAATGGAAACCATAAAGGTATTCCATAAATGAAAAATACAGAAGCTTAAGTAAAACATAAACATATTATATATCATATATAAATATAGTGACATCTTAATGGCCACCTTTGAAGGTGTTATATGAGTGTTGAACAATCATCGTTTCGTGAGGCAGAAATTCACCATCCACAGAAACAGTATGTTCATTAACCATTAGATGTAGGTGTGTGTAAGTGTAGCTCGAATCATTCACATAAAAACATCCTAGTATTTTTAATATATGTTTTTTGTTACAAGATAAAGTAATAAAAATATTTTAGGGGGTTGGAGAAGAAAAATAAAACATAAGAACACAAGATAAAACACTACCTTTAAAATGGGTAACTCTTTTTTATTTGAGCTCAAAGGATTCCTTGGGAGGGCTTCTGCCAAAAGTGAGGATTATAGGAGTAAGAGAGGGATTTGGAGAGACAAAATGGGAATTTTTTGGCCGATCCAAAGGCTTGAGAGGTGTGGGTAAGGTGGTAGAGGTGGGGGCCTTTTATAAGAGGAGAGGAGGGCCACTCTTGGAAAGTTATAAAAGGTTGCTTTATTATAAAATGTTTTTCGGAGTTAAAAGGTCCCTAAATTATATACATAGAGTATAAGGTGATAAGAGTTCTAAATACACCCATACAATAGGTTTTTGACATGTTTAGGTCTTATATTTTACATTATCTTTTCATTTTATTTAAATCGTTAAATAATGAGGTAATCGATGCATCATCATGGTGTCATAAATAATTTAATTTATTTAATTTTTAAAAATTATAAAAAAACAATAATGATGTAGGAAATCTTTTTATAATTCTAATTAATATTTATAGTAAAAAATATGAATTGTATAACCCCATTTAAAAATTGTTTTAGTAACACAACTCATGTTTGTGACTTTTTTACTTTAACATTAAATAAAAAGTTATTAATGTCATTTTCCTACCAAAGTGGCTCCATGGGGTCCCCAAGTTTACCCATGGATTTTATTGGTCGGTCATGACACATCAAATAAGGGTAGTATATGTGTCAAGGTCATTTCATATTATTAAAACATTATTTTTACCTTAAATTACACTAATTACCTCTAATCGCGATTAAAAACTTAAAAGTTACTATTCACCAAAAAAATATTTTAATCTTATTGAACCACATTTTACTTCTTAATGAAAACCATGTATGTCGGATTTTATTGAAATTCAAAACACAGAGGTGGTAAATTTTCATTTAAACGAAAAATCAGTTTTTTTAACTGCCATTTAGTGGTTTCACTATTCATCAAAAATTGAAGTTTTTCAGAAAAATACCAAAAATTCACCCTAAGAAATGTTTGATATTCTGAATTCAAAAATGATGACTTTTTTAAAAAATTAAAAACATATAAGTTACATTAATTAATTTAATAATAAATTCCCGATGTCAGAGCAAATAGCGTGTTTTTAAGAAACAATAAGTATCAAAAGATTGACACTAGTTTAAGTCCAATTTCAAAGTGAAATTAATTCCAATGACCACCATTGGATTAAATGGTAAAACTATATTCAAATTTCACTTTAAAACCAATTAAAAAGATAATCTAATAATATATATAAATTATACTAAAAAGAGGTTTTGAATTAAAATACAACATTTTTCACTATTCATTAAAAAATGAACTTTATCGGAAAAATACTAAAAATTTACACAAAGTAAATTTTGATATCCTGATTCTAAAGAAGAGTTTTATTTGGTCCAATAAAATTTATAAGAGTGACCAAAACTATATTTAATTACGGTTCTCCATCAAAAGGCGATAAGTGGACCTTTAGTGAAAAATTAGAGTATATATGCCTAAAATTGAATTCTTTTCATATTTTAAGCCTTTATATTTTATTGGATAAATATAAAAACATTTAAAAAACATATAAAATCATATTTTAGTTATTTCTATTCATTCCCACCAATACAACGGCTACGTGTTAACTACCATTTAAAATAATATTATTTTATTACTAGTGTGCAACGTAAGATTTCAAAGAAACTCTTTGTTGCGTATCGGGTACGCTATCGAACATAGCAACCCCTTTAAAGTAAAATTAATATTTAATTCATAAATATTAATAAATATGAAAATGATTTATTCTTTATTTACCTGGGATGTTACATCCTTCCCCCCTTTTTGGAATTGCGCCCTCGCAATTTTATTCACTTATCAAAATAAGTTGGGGTATTTATCCCTTATAGCATTTTCAGATTCCCATGTTGCCTCTTCAACCATATGGTTTTTCCATAAAACCATTACCTGGTGAATTATTTTATTCCACAACACTTTCTCTCTATGGTCAAGAATCTGGACTGGTTGTTCTTTATAAGAGGGATTCTCTTCCAACTGAACTACCTCTCGTCTCAAAACATGAGATGGATCTGGCATGTACTTCCTTAACATTGAAACATGAAAAACATTGTGTACCTGAGATAAGCTCGGAGGTAAAGCCACTCGGTATGCAACTGATCCAACTCTATCCAGAATTTCATATAGTCCAATGAACCTTGGACTCAACTTTCCTTTCTTACCAAAACGCATCACACTTTTCCATGGTGAGACTTTGAGAAAAACATGATCACCTACCTCAAAAAATAGATCCTTCCTCCAGTTATTCGCATAACTCTTCTGCCTACTCTGAGCTGTTCTCATGTGTTTATGTATCAGTTGAACTTTTTTTACCAACTCTTATACCAATTCTGGTCCCAACAACTTACATTCACCCACTTCATCACAAAAAGATAGAGTTCGACACCACTTCCCATATAATGCTTCAAATGGAGCCATCTGTATATTGGAATGAAAACTATTATTATATGAAAACTCAACCAAAGAAAGATGTTGGTCCCAACTTCCCTGATAATCCATAGAGCAAGAACGTCGCATATCCTCCAAATTCTGAATTGTTCGTTCTGACTGCCCATCTAATTGAGGATGAAAAGCTGTACTAAAATTTAATTCAGTACCCAACGACTTCAGAAGGCCCTTCCAAAAGTTAGAAGTGAACCTGGGATCACGGTCAGATACAATGGATAAAGGAACTCTATATAACCTGAATATCTCTTTAAGATACAAACGGGGAAGTTTATCTAGGAAAAAGTATCTCGTATAGCAAGGAAATGAGCAGATTTAGTCAAGCGATCAACAATAACCCAAATTGAATTATTACCTTGTGGTGTCTTCTCCAATCCCACAACAAAGTCCATGGATATATTCTCCCATTTCCACTCTGGCACTGGTAGAGGCTAAAGCATCCCTTTCGGTAACTGCCACTCTTCTTTAACCTGTAGACAATTCAAACACTTCACAATAAAATCAGCAATAACCCTTTTCATTTTGTCCCACCAGTAATACTCCTGAAAATCTCTATATATCTTAGTACTTCCTGGATGAACTGAAAAAGGATAACTATGAGCCTCACATAACAACTCATTCTTCAACTTTTAATCACAAGGCACACACAATATCTTCCCAGACCTCAAAACACAATCATTATCAATGTTGAATTCAGGCAACTTACCCTTCTGAACCAGCTGTACCTTTTTCTGGAACTTGTTGTCTTACTATTGTGCTTTCTTAATTCTGTCTGATAGAGAAGATTTCACTGATACCTGAAACAAAACAAAAGTAAATCCTTCACCAATAACTTCTATGCCAAAGTTCATCAAATCATTAACCAATGGATCATGTTCTAAACGCATCATTGTTAATAAATCATTACTTTTTCGACTCAAAGTATCAGCCACTTTATTTTCTTTTCCCGGATGGTAATGAATTGTACAATCATAGTCCTTGATTAATTCTAGCCATCTCCTCTGTCGCATGTTCAATTCTTTCTGATTGAATATATACTTTAAACTTTTTTGATCAGTATATATTTCACACTTTACTCCATACAAAGGATTCCTCCAAATTTTTAAAGAAAAAAACACAGAAGCTAATACAAAATCATGTGTAGGGTAATTTACCTCATGAGTTTTCAACTGACGTGAAGCATGAGCAATTACCTGATCATTCTGCATTAGGACGCAACCAAGTCCTTTAAATGAAGAATCACTGTAGATAACAAACTCACCATTCCTGGAAGGTAGTACCAAAACTGGAGCATTCACCAATCTTCTTTTCAGTTTCTGAAAACAATCATCACATTCTTTTGTCCAGATAAACTTAACACCCTTCCGAGTTAGCTTAGTCATTGGACTAGATAGCCGTGAAAAATTTCTAACAAACCTTCAGTAATAGCCTGCCAAACCAAGGAATCTATGAATCTCAGTTACATTTGTGGGTCTTGGACATTCTTCAACAAACATTGTTTTGCAGGATCAACAATTATTCCATCTTTAGAAACAATATGACCAAGGAAAGAAATTTGTTTCAACCAAAACTCACACTTGCTGAATTTCCCATACAATTTCTTTTCTTTTAAGGTTTTCAAAATAACCCTTAAATGTCTTTCATGATCCTCTTTACTTTTAGAAAACACCAAAATATCATCAATGAAAACAACCAAAAACTTATCCAAGAACTCATGGAAAATTCTATTCATTAAGTACATGAATATAGTTGGTGTATTGGTTATCCCAAAAGGCATAACCTCAAATTCATAATGGCCATATCTTGTACGAAATGCGGTCTTCGGAATATCTACTTCATTTACCTTCAACTGATGGTACCCCGATATCAGGTCAATCTTTGAAAAATGCTGATCTCCCTGGAGCTGATCAAACAAATCATCGATATGAGGAAAATGATATTTGTTCTTAACAGTGATGTTATTCAAGTCACTATAATCAATGCAAAGTCTCATATAACCATCTTTCTTTTTAAAAAATAAAACAGGGGAACCCCATGGTGATGTTCTAGGTTGAATGAAACCTTTCTCTAATAAATCTTGCAATTTCTCCTTCGACTCTAAAAGTTCAACTTGAGCCATTCGATAAGGGGGTTTTGAAATTGGCTTAGCATCAGGAACTAAGTCAACAGTAAACTAAACTTCCCGATATGGTATTATTCCAGGAAACTCATCAAGAAAAACATCAGGATACTCATTTACCACTGGCACATAATTAATCTGAACAGTTCCTTTTTTTCAAAAATATGTGCAAGGTAACATTCATTTCCATATTTTACAAGTTTCTCAGCCTCTTGATATGTTATCAATAGTAAGGGTTCATTCTTGTACACAAACTGAAAGTCTTTCTGAAAAGAAACTTCTTTAGCTCTACAATCAATCTTAGCATGGTAAATAGAGAGCCAATCCATACCCAGGATAACATCAAACTCTACTATAGGTAAAACAATAAGTTTTTCATGTAGGTTCTTTCCACGGATAAGGATAGGAATATTCTTATAAATTCTTTTTGCCTCAAAATTTCCCCCAGGTGTTTTTACCACAAGTTCAGGAGTCATTTCTTGAGATGGTATTCCCATTTTACTAGAAAAGTTTTCAGAGATGAAATAATGTGTAGACCCCGAATCAAACAACACACTGGCATAATCTGAAAAAACAAACAAAGTACCTGATACAACTTCATTTGATGGCCCGACATCTGCTGAAGTAGTTGCAAAGGATTTCACCACCCCTTTCTGCTTGTAGTATAACTACTTCCCATCACTCGAGCTCTTATTTTGACACTCGTTTGCATAGTGACCCATCTCATTTCACTTTAAACATTTCACTGACTGTAAATCAAATTTGGTCTTACCTTCACCCTGATCTTTTTTAGTGCAATAATGAGCCTTATGTCCCATTTTACTACATCGGTTCCACTTTCCATAATTCAGAAGACATTCCCCAGCATGACTTTTACCGCATTTATCACAAATTAGAAACTTAGTTTTCTTACCATCAGACCTTTTTGAAGAATTCTTCCCTTTCTCCTACCACCTCGGTCTCTTCTTCTGTTGGTTGTTATAGAACAATTGATCATCGGAAAACTCCATTTACACCTTCTCAGCACATATAACAATATTTTCATAACTCTTGAACTCGCAAGAAGCTAAATCCCTTCGATATTTTGGCTTTAATCCTGAGTAAAAACGATTGATTTTACTATCAAGGTCTTGGATAAAATTTGGCGCATACCTCACCAATCGAGTGAACCTTTCTTCATAAGCAGCCACTGAGTCTTCCTCTTGCCTCAATTCCAAGAATTTTTTTCCATCCTCAGTCAAACAGCCTTAGGAAAATAATTCTCAAGAAACATACCTTTGAATTCATCCCAGTCGAGAGCATCAATCTCATCAGCGTCCCTAATATTTTTAACCATCGACCACCACTGATCTGCTTCACCCTCCAAATGGTAAATAGCAAAACTAAACTTTTGATTGTCTGAACACCCCATGACATCGAAAATCTTCTCCAGTGATTTAATCCACCCTTCAGCTAGCACAAGGTCAGATGATCCTCTGAATGATTGGGGATGTTTCCTCATGAAATGTTCAACCACTGACATGTTCCTCTGTGGTTGATCTGGCTAATCTCGAGCATGGATACCACCACCATTTATTTCTTGAGTCAACTGCGCCATTACTGCAACAAACTGTTCAGTTCCAATTCTGACCATCTCAGGATGCTGATTCGGAAGGTCATTTCTTTCTGTATGCCTTCCTAGAACTGCTTCCCTATTTCCACTGCGGAAAACCATTCTGAACAAACATGTCTTAGATGAATCAACATGGTAATCTTCAAGTGCTATATCATTTCAATTTTACCATAAAAATATTTTTGGAAAATCATTTAATAGAATTATAACTCCTAAAGTTATCTAAACCGACCTATGATACCAACTATAAAGCCCCGGCCTTAAACATTACTTAATCTTGAATTACTTCAAGAATACACGTTGAGGATCTTTTCAGGTTTAGAGTTTTAGAGAATTATATCATAAAACATGAATTACATTCCACATTTAAACATAGTGGTTACATAAAAGATAGTACTCATTTTTCCCATCAACGGAAACATATTTAAAATAAATCATGGATTCTTTCTTCACACTTCATTGACACTATCATCACATCATGTACCTTTCCCTTGACCTGTGAAAAAAATTTCAAAAACATGGGATGAGCATAAAACCTCAGTAAGGGATATAAAACTATGAAGTGAAAACATTAGTCCATGTATGAAATCATAATTTACTCATAAAACATAAGTATGTTAACATACCTCTTCAAATCATGAATAAATCATTGAAATCATAACACATAAAGGTAACTTGAGGCATTCATAACATTCTTATGTAGGGAGTAACCCTCTTGGTTACGTTTGGAATACCCATCATAGTATATTCCCTAAATCTCTTCAGAGAAACCATAAACTTTAACTCCTTCGTGTTACCCAATGCATTGGAGAGCTATATCGGGCTCACCCGCCCTTAGTTTATCATGGAACCACCCATCTTCATAATAATGCCCAAGAACCATAACATAATCGTATAACATAAAACATACAAAAAGGAAACATAACATTTCCACATTTCAATCACAAGATATCAATACAACACATTGATATAATAAAAACATTATGAAAACCATTTTTAATACCAAAATAAAAGAAAAGTAAAACATGGTATTTATTTTTCTTTTACAAAAAGGTATGGCTTGTAGAGGAAGCCGAAACTCAAATAATGGTCACGGCGGCAGAGAAGTCGTTGTCACCGCATACGTACGAAAAAAACATTTGATTTTGTCTTTTAGTAAATGCTTCATATAAAAAAGATTCCTTTTGAATAAATGTAAAATTCAAAAGGGTTTATACACCGTATAAACAAATTTGTGTATAAAACAAAATATTCCTCAATGAAAGGAGATTGAGACGAAGTCCCATACCTCTGGTCCAACTTGACTCGATCGTTCTTTAACGTCCTGAATAATAAACTTGAGTTAATTTCTACTTGATTAAGAACCTTTTTCAAGTTCATTATTCCTTATATATCACTTATTACCATGTTATGAACACTATGTAATTATTTAAGTTAAATATGGTCGTTTTTTCGATCAATGGTACTTAAGTCAAAAATAAATTCTTTATAATTACAAGTTGTTCATGTGGTAAAATATCCATTATATCAAGAATGATATTCATGATTTAGATATCATATATATCATATATATCCATTATATAGATGCATTTATAATATTACATAATCATTTATATGTAAGAAATCAAATGCACCGTTCATGGAAACGGTAAGCCGTACGTACGCATGAACGCTACTTTCATTTCTATGTCATATTAATGGAATTAATACTAAATGAGAGATATGTATATTTTAATTCCAGAATCATATTCATCATTTAGATGTAACATACATCATTTATATCCATTATATATATGTACTTATAATAGTACATTACATTTGGGGATAAGAAATGAAATGCACCGTTCATGGAGAAGGTAAGCCGTACGTACGCATGAACGCTACTTTCATTTCTATCTCTTACTTTAATGGAAAGAAATAATAATGATACAAAGGTATATTATAATTCCAGTATAAAATAATATATAATAACTTTAACTCCATCCATTATACGTCCTACATATGGCAATAACGAATCAAATAACTTTGAGGGGGCGGTAGTCCACACTTCCTAAAATGAAGATATCGCGTTTACCCAAAATGGAAACCATAAAGGTATGCCATAAATGAAAAATACATAAGCTTAAGTAAAACATAAACATATTATATATCATATATAAATATAGTGAAATCTTAATGGCCAACTTTTAAAGAGTTATATGAGTGTTGAACAATCATCATTTCGTGAGGCAGAAATTCGCCATCCACAGAAACAGTATGTTCTTTAACCATTAGATTTAGGTGTGTGTAAGTGTAGATCGAATCCTTCACATAACAACATCCTAGTATATTGAAGATACTAATGTTGTTACAAAATAAAGTAATAAAAATAGTTTATGGGTTTGGAGAAGCAAAATAAAACATAAGAACACAAGAGAAAACACTCCCTTAAAAACGGGTAACTCTTTTTGATTTGAGCTCAAAGGCTTCCTTGGGAAGACTTATGCCCAAAGTGATGCTTCTAGGAGTAATAGAGGGATGTGGAGAGATAAAATGGGTAGTTTTTGGCCGAGTCAAAGGCTTGAGAGGTGTGGTTAAGGTGGTAGAGGTGGGGGCCTTTTATAAGAGGAGAGGAGGGGCACTCTTGGAATGTTATAAAAGGTTACTTTATTATAAACTTATTTTCGGATTTAAAAGGTCCCAAAATTATATAATTCGAGTATAAGGTAATAATAGTTCTAAATACACCAATACAATAGGTTTTTTAAATGTGTAGGTCTTAGATTTTACATTATCTTTTCATTTTATTTAAATCGTTAAATAATGAGGTAATCGCTGCATCATCATGGTGTCATAAATAATTTAATTTATTTAATGTCTAAAAATTATAAAAAAACTATCATGATATAGGAAATCGTTTTATATTTCTAATTAATATTTATAGTAAAAAATATGACTTTTATAACCCCATTTAATGATTGTTTTAGTAAAACAACTCATGTTTGTGACATTTTTACTTTAACATTAAATAAAAAGTTATTAATGTCATTTTCCTACAAAAGTGGCTTCATGGGGTCCCCAAGTTGACCCATGAATTTTCATGGTCTTACATTACACATAAAATAAGGTTAGGACATGTGTCAATGTCATTTTATATTATTAAAACATTATTTTAACCTTAAATTACACTAATTACCTCTAATTGCGATTAAAAACTTAAAAGTTATTATTCACCAAAAAAATTATTTTAATATTATTGAACCACATTTTAATTCTTAATGACAAAAATGTTTGTCGTATTTTTTTAAATTCAAAACACAGAGGTGGTAAAATTTCATTTAAACAAAAAATCAGTTTTTTTAACTGCCACTTAGTGGTTTCACTATTCATTAAAAATTGAAGTTTTTCAGAGAAATACCAACAATTAACCCTAAGAAATGTTTGATATTAAAAATTAAAAAATTATGTCTATTTTAAGAAATTCAAAACTTATAAGTTACATTAATTGACTTAATAATTAATTCCCACTGTCAGAGCAAATAGTGTGTTTTTATGAAACAATAAGTATCAAAAGATTGACGCTAGTTTAAGTCCAATTTCAAAGTGAAATTAATTCCAATGACCACCATTGGATTAAATGGTAAAAATATATTCTAATTTAACTTTAAAACCAATTAAAAATATAATCTAATCATATAACTAAATTAGACTAAAAAGAGGTTTTGAATTAAAATACAACATTTTTCACTCTTCATTAAAAAATGAACTTTATCGGAAAAATACCAAAAAATTTACACAAAGTAAATTTTGATGTCCCGATTCTAAATAAGAGTTTTATTTGGTCAAATAGAATGTATATGAGTGACCAAAACTATATTTAATGACGGTTCTCCATCAAAAGGTGATAAGTGGACCTTTAGTGAAAATTAGAATATATATGCCTAAAATTGAATTTGTTTCTTATTTTAAGCCTTTATATTTTATTGGATAAATATAAAAACATTTAAAAAACATATATAATCATATTTTAGTTATTTCTATTCATTCCTGCCAATACAATGGCTATGTGTTAACTACCATTTAAAATAATATTATTTTATTACTAGTGTGCAACGTAAGATTTCAAAGAAACTCTTTGCTGCGTATCGGGTACGCTATCAAACATAGAAACCCCTTTAAAGTAAAATTAATATTTAATTCGTAAATATTAATAAATATGAAAATGTTTTATTCTTTATTTACCTGGGATGTTACATTATTTGTAGTGGAGGGGTATTTTAATATTCTATATGGGATTTTCAAATAGATAAATATTTAAGACTATGCCTAGTGAACTACTTTAGTTCATAGTATTTATTCCACTATGTGTGAGTAGTATTGATTTTAAATGGTTTTTAATATAGAAAAAATCAATTAATGTCAATATGTTGGAGATTTAGTTAAGAAGAATTATCATCTAAGTCCAGTTGAAGATCCCAAGATTATTGGAGAATAAAATTATCTTTCAATAATTTGTATCCTTATCTATGAGTTTAAATAAAGGATGGAATATCTTGGTAAATATGTTTAGAAGTTATTTTACGTCTTTTCCTTAAAATAATTGGGTGATCATCTTATTATATTTGGAAAAAATTTATTTGAAGATTGAAATTCCATAAATAATTTAATATTGACCATTCTGTTTATTTATAATAAATGGATGTTGATGTTTTAATACACATATGTTGGGTGATTTATGGAGCTATCCAAAGATATAAATGGTTTTTAAGTAACATACTTCAATAAAATAAATCATGTGTTTTGGAATTATTCATAAATTCAATAAGTTAACAACAATGTTAATTTTTTCTAATATTTTCTATACTTTTAATATAAAAACATTAGGGTATTTTTTAGGAGAATTTCATGCGATTCTTTGAGTCGCATTTTTTAATAAATGCGTCAATCATATTCAAACGATCATTTAATGTGAGATGAATATGTTTTTTGAATTATTCATATGATTCTTATGTTGTTTCAAAGAGATTATATATCATCATAATAGTTTATGAAGATATGTGACTGAAGGGTGTAGTATTAGGGTTTCTATACTGCAAAATAGGTTTTTCATATTAGAAGTTGTTTATAGAAAAATAATTAAGAATATATATATATATATACATGTAAATTAAGGGAAAAGTTGGATAATTACACAATATATTTTCCATTCCATGGAGATGCTGAAATATGTATTAGGATGAAAAATGGTCTTCTGGACCTCACATTGTAGACTGATTGGATATTCAATCGAGAAATCTCAATAAAACATCTCCTTTACACAGTGAAACTAGTTATATCCCAAGAAGAATAGAAAGGAGTTGTATCCATCATGATTCTAAGATCTCATCCCAAATTATTTTGGGATACGATTTCATTGTCCCATGAGAATCTGATACCTCCTTTCCACTATAAAGGTTTATGCTGACATACAAGGAAATCTTGCTTCAAGGTGTTTATAGAAAATTTTATACCTCCACATCATAGTTTATATTCCAGGAATTTTTTTGGAGAAATTTAGTGCACCATTCCACAGTGCGTTAATTAACTAAGTGATCAGGATGTAGATGGTTGACTAGACCATAAGGGAGGCCAGGTCAATATTTGGTGGATTTAAAAAATCTAGGACCTATATACCATATCCTTAATTCAACATAGTATCCTTGTATAGAAGTTGATAAAAGGGTGGTGAAAACTAATTTTCCACATCGTGGATCCCTTCAATGAATCACGAGATTTCAATTTATAATTAAATTTCGGAGTTTTTGTATCTATTTCAAATTGGATTTATATTCCTAATTTGGTGGTTACTTCAGCATACTATAACTACCAATTAAAATTTAATAGTCATGATTAAGAATCTAGATGATCTATGGGTTATCAAAGATTAGTTTCCAAAAATTTGAGTATTTGAATATGAATTTTAAATTAAAACATGAATTAGATTAAATATTTTGTGCATTAAATATATTCATAGAAGAGTGGTGAAGAAGATAGTTTTGAATTAGGTGTATAAAAATTGGAGTTCTGGAACTATTTTCATTGTGATAATTTTTGTGTTCTAATAGTGAGAAGACAAAATTACAGGTTATATCATATAAATTCCATAGTATCAAAGAATATGAAGAAGAACTAGTGTACCCATATTTACAAACTAGAGTAGAAGATCAAAAAATGAAGAGATGTAGTGAAATCGTTTTATGAACATAATTCAATAAAGAATAAGATGAAGTAGAAAATAGAAATAGTGTTTATTCACTCTGAATTTTCATCGATATAAGAAGTGTATTCGAACTAGTGTAATTGAAAAAGAAGAAGAGGAAGAGTAATTTAGTTCTACAGTAGTGAAGATAGGAAGTAGAAGAAATATTTTCAAACATTATTTTATTATAAGAATATAAAGTCCGTGAATATTGTTTTGAACATGAAATAATAATAATAATAATAAAGATAATGTATATTTATAACAAGATAAAATTATATACTAGTGTTATAATATCATTTTCTTATCAATTTTTTTTTCATTGTATGGTGTGGGATGCACCTGTGTTTGGAATGTAACAAAGAAATGTCGGGGATGTGAAAATACAATGCTCACTATTATACCATATTTGTTGTCGCACATATAAGTTGTCTATTGGGTTGTGTGATCTTGGCAGAATACAGTTATAACCATAGACAATCCCTTTACAATTTATTGATCAACCAAGTAAATTTTTGTGTTACTTGTTTCTGTTTGTTTGTGTGTGTTTGGTTATGCAGCAAGAAATAAGGAAAAGGATAGAGTAAAATAGTGATCTATTCAACATAATAATTAATAGATGTAAATTTATAATGGATAAAAGTTAATGTTTTAATGGGATCCAAAATTACCATCACTAATTCACCCCCCCCCCCAGTGTGGTTTACATACCAATTATTCCTACAAATTGGTATTAGAGGAACAATTTGCATCTATTGGGTTATCAATCTGAAAATATTATCTGTGAAATTTTGATGTTTCTTTCCTAAAATTATAATTAGTTTTAGTTTTAAAAAAATTATTTCTATATTACATAAGGACTAAGTTTCATCAAATAAATTTATGAATAAAGAAGAAATAGAATAAGAAGAAGAGGAAGATTTCCCTCTTTTAAAAGAGGAATAAATTCCAAGTGCTCCAATAAAGGTATAATGATTTATCTTCAATGGAGAAGAACATGTAGCTCGATTTACTACAAAATATATGGATAAAATTTGTACCTCAAATGGATCAAGGGATAGTAGTGGTCCAAATTAATTTGAATATTATTATATAAACTTCCTATAAGATGAAAACACAAGTGGGTGTGATCATTTGTAAATATATTTATCTATTAATGATTTAAAGGATATGATTTTTTATTTTCCCAAATAAATTATTTCTTTAATTTTTTAGATCCTTGAGTTGAATTAGGGATAATTCACTCATCGTGAAGGAGAGACAAATAGATTGGTGAAATATTTAAAATAAATATTTCTAAGTTGTATAAATCTCTAAAAAATAGTTACTATTAATGAAAATATGAATAAGGATCTTGAACAGGGATTCTTCAAAAATGATGTGGAGTGGCTCAGTTCAGACCCCGAAAATGATTATTTAACTATTTTTTTGAGAATAAGATCCATGAATTGGATGAATATTTGAAAAACAACATTAATGTCAATAATACCAAATTAAATATTAAATAAAAAATATCAATAAACATGATACATTCATTTCAGAAAATAGTATAAGTCAAAATGAAGATGTTGGAAGAATGATTAATTATTCTTAATAGAAGGAGGAATTCATTAAAGATCATAATAATTCACCCAACATAATTCGTCTTGAATTTAATATTAAAATACACATCCATGAAATGAAACATATTGAGTCTTCATAATTAAAATAATATGGATATTCTATCATATAAAATTATAATAAGTATTCTTATTTAAAAAGGACTATATTATGTGATAATAATATGATGACACAATTTTATGATCTTTCCCAAGTAGTCTCAAAGAAAAAGGTGTTATCTATGTATAAATTTTTTTGATTATACTAAATTGGATTTAAGGAAAATTTAAGTTTTAAATATAAAATATATAAAAGTATGAATAAGAAGTGATTATAATACTACCACCATATCTATGTAGGGTATAAGAGTATGTGATGATCTTGGTTCCCTAATAACATCCCAACCAATGGTAATGAATCCACAAAAAAAGGTTGATCACAAATCTATAAATTCTATACAACAAGAATTTTTTAAGAAGAGAATAATAATATTTGTTGGAAAATTCTAGTGGTGCAATATAATTGAGAAATATGAATTAGATTTTCATAAAAATAAACTAGTATCATAAGTAAAAAATGTCTATTTATAGGGGAGAAATGATGATAATAAGAAATATACATATATTAAGAAAATATTGTATACATTAAATATATTTGGAATTCATAGTTTTTTCATTGGTGTTTGGAGTAAATGTGGTCCCAGGAGTGGTGTATCCTCATTTAAGAATGTACAAATATGGAGAAAATACAACAATATACGGTGAAGGGTGAAGTACCAACCAAGAGGAAGAAGTTGGAGAATTATTAAAATCAAAATACTTACAAGGAAATTTCAAGAAAAGATAATGGTTCCTTCCTGGGTAACAATTCTATGAAAACCAATAAGAGCGTCGAAATTAAAAGTTTTTATGTGAATAAGAACACTCACAAGATTCTTTTTGAAGATTATAATAATTATTACACTGTTCCTAATGATTTTCTAGAAATATAGCCAATATATTTGGAGAAAGAAAAAAAATTAAAGAAACACAAGAAAGAGATAGTGAAAAGGTAAAATAAGGGATTATATGTGAATTAGATGTTTTTAATCACAGGTTTTAAATAAATAAAACCCATAGGGATAAATATTCTCTTTATGGGAGATTCAAGAAAGATAGACACTCAAAAAGATGATATTTAACAACATTTCCAACATGAGATAAATCCTTGAAAATAATTCAACATGAAATTAGAATAAATTATAATTTTATATACAAGGAAGAAGAGGAAGTGAATAGATTCATGCTCCCAAATTCCTAATTAGTTATGAGTGGAAATTTTAAAATCATTAATAATTGGGAAAATTCATTGAGAAAATCATCTCGACCTTTATATTCACATAGATGAATAGGAAGATATAGCTTATTCCCTTAATATATTAGTGTTTAATTTATACATAAAATATAGGTAATTTAAGGTAAATTATGATTGTAGGGGTAAAACCTAATAAGGAGACAGTATAATCAATTATAGATAGTAAATATGAATAATTTTCAATCCTTGAATGGTTACTCAATTGGTATAAAAATGAATCGATATTATAGAATCGTCTAAAATTAATATGAAGAAGGATATGTCAATACAATATATCAAGACTATGAAGATCCCATTTTTGATTGATCTCATATGATGTTATTCCAAAAATCATGCATTAATGTGATCATCATTGAGGAAGATGTGAAATATGTCAAATATTTACATCCACATGAGGAATTACATTTTGATGTATTATTATCAAAAAAATCTTGAATAATATATTTCTAATAGAATCCTCATTATTGATATCATGAGGAGTTTCTCCATGTTATGGGGGGGGGGAAATGAATATTTTAGAAACTACTAAAAAGTTTATCTCGTGAAAATTAAAATATTCTAGAAAGGGATTATTGGAAATTTCAGTGAGGACGTACATATTATTTATATCTCATCCTTGATATAAAAGATTAGATTCTAAATTTGAGTGGGATAAAATTATTTTTAATAATGATATAAATCTTTAAGTTTGAATTTGTGATAAGGATATTGTATCATTTCATTTTAAGTTAAATTGTTTGACATGTGTATTAATTTGGATGATTAAAAATACATTTTGTTATGTTTCATGGTAAATTGGTATCTCAATTAGAAGAATCATCATTTTCCATAGCTAGAAAATATCTAAAAACACATGAGTAAATTTTGTAATTTATATCATTTTATTCGGTATCATTTCATTTTTTATGGAATAAATTAGTGGCCAAAATCAAACACTCTTGTTTTTTACACAGATCATGTCTCAGTAGACTCATAGTTTAATGGTTAATGATATGTTTCAAATTAAGATTTGGTAAACTAACATGGGTAATTTTTATTTCCTTTCAATAAGGTAAAGAGAAATCAAAATGAAATTATATTTGAGAAATGGGGAGATCGTAAAATGAAATAAATGTTAGAGAGAATTCAAAGATCTAATAGTATATATTTCCTTATTTTTTATGATGATATTGACAAAAAATAAAAAGGGGAGATAATTGGTCACACTTTGTGTGATATTTATTTTTTGTTAATTTTTCTCAATGATGAAGTATTTTATTGATTTGAATATGTTCTAGATGAAGTAAAAAAGAAGTATAAAGGAAGTATAGTTGAATATTCCATTCATGTTAGAGAAGAAAATTAGTTCCCAAGAAAGTATCTCTATATCTATATATGTTTCAAGAATGGATGAATTATCTTAAAAGATTATTAGAAGGTATTTGGAGTCCTTGGCTTTAAGGAATTGGTAGGTAATATTATTATAGCTAAAAAAATTGATTTATGATTTAAGTTCCATTGATAAGTTAATATTGAGAATAATATAACTCTATGATGAAAGGAAGTTTAAGTTTCCATCTATAATTTTTGGATGAATTGTGAAACCCACAAAAGATAAATTTTGATCTTAAGATACAAACTAAAATAAATTAAATCAACAGGTTCGGAATTATTAATGAATTTCACTATTTTAACCTAATGGTAACGTTTTTCCACTATTTTTCATATTTTTAATTAGAAAAATATTAGAGTATTTGGATGAAGAAGTGGTCAAGATTAATTATTTTGGATTTTTTTATTAATGCATCAATAATATTCAAGATCACATTTTATGTGAGGTGAAGGTGTTTTTATATTTAATCGGATGATTTAAAGTAAATTCAAAGTGATTATATATCATGATAAGAGTTTATCATTAAATAATATTAAAGGAGGAAGTAGAAGGGGTACCACACTGCAAAACACGTTGTGATCCATATAAGTTGTTTGAGGAATAATACTTACACCTTAATATAGATACCATGCCATGGAAATGAACAAAAAAATAAGTATAATTAAATATAATATTATCCATTCTATAAAGATACTAAATTTTTTGTTGTGATGAAAAAATATCTAGAGGACCTCACAAAAAATATTGAGTGACCACGCTGGAAGGGAGGCTCTATTAGAGGTTTTCATGTCATAGTGATACCAGATGCACCAAAAGCACAGTATAATGGAGTTAAATGTGATTTGAAATTGATCTATCACTACAAAGTTTCTTGGGATAGTATTTGAGTGGCTCTAAAAATCTAATACCTCGGCATCAGATTTAAGTTTCATTCCTCTAGTCAATTTTTGTCCTATTTCACTCTATAAACTGTAACCAGACCAATTGAAAACTCTCCCTCAACCACACCTCCACAAATTATAGAGTCTACTGACTCGCATTAAGGGACTAGGTTGTGTTTGTGGGATGAATATTCCCTCATATTAGAGTAAGAATCTTGTGTAAATAACAAAACATCATCTATAGTAGTATATAAATAGGGTGTGGAAGAAATAAATATAAATAATTCTATAATAAAATGGACCACTACAATGGCATAAATGGCCATCCCATAAGGAAAAAAATAATTGTCTACAAGGATAACCAGATATATAGGATTAAACAAAATAAGCATAAATAAATTACATGGATTAACTGTTTACTTTGATCTAAACCTCATACACAGTCTCTAAGACACTGCCGAGATAATTTATCCCAGTCATAAGAACCCACCGGATATTCTCCACTTAATCATGAAACCCTAGGACTCAACCTTATCCATCGTACATCTATACATAACCAGAAATAAAAATAAAGTCTAAATGAATACTGATTAGTTTGTAAAGGGGTATTGTGAGAAATAAATATTAGAAGGTAACCCCCAATGGTTAACCCAAAACCTACTATTATATGGAAATGAACACACAATATGATCATCCTAGTATAGACACAACTAGAAGTAAAAAAAATAACACCACAGTCGGTCATTGGGTATGTGATCCCAATTATCTATAAATACTATGAACAAATCATTTAGTAGGATGTTTTAAAACTCAAGCGGTGTATAATTAAGTTTATTCTTGTTTTTATAATCCATATTGACAATACCAGCTTTATAAAGCACTGAAAATATCTATGATTAAGCTATATCACCATAAGCGGATACATTTCCTAGACCTAGGATCACCCATACTCACCAAAAATAACAATAAAGAAGGATTATAGGTAATTATTACACATCTTGTAAATATAGAAAAAATCTAGATGTCATACTAATCATTCCATGTAAATCGAGTCATGTGTTAGAGCCCTAGGTATTAGTCCATAGTTTGTCATAATATTGTGACTTTTGTAATTCCTAAGGTTATAACCATTAAGAGATGTATAATGAGTAATCACCCTATATATTTGAACAACTCAGATTCGTTCAATTACTTAATCAATAGCCACATCCCCAGACTACTCTGGGTCATGTAGTAATTGTGAGTCTACTCAATCTGAGGTTGTATCCTAGGAATCACTTGAGGAGAGTGTAATAAATCCTCGAGAGTATCTCAATCATAATCATGGAACATCATGTTTGTTAAGGAATTCCATGTCCATTTATTCTAATAAATAATGAGAAACCTAATGTTAATAAATTTTCAATAAATAATGAGGAACATCATGTAAATAAATTTTTGATAGATGGTACGGAACACCGTGTACTACATCATAGAGTAAGTGTCCCATAATTTGGATCCTAGGAAGTACAATTTGCCATCCAATTAATAAAAAATTCTTTTAAAAATTCTCATAAACTACATCATAGGTAATACCTCTTGAAATCCCTTTAATATACCACATCAAGACAGTTTTATCATCCAAATACTAGGATATATCTCTAGAAAATATAGTTACATAATCAGTAATCATGTGAATTTAAAAAAAGAGTGAGGGTTTCCAAATTCCAAAACCCATCACTACAGCCACAACCACTTGGGATTAAATGTTTAGTGTGGGTTATAATGTGTCACCGACTACCATCTCTACAAAATCCCCCTAATGGACTAGATCAGGGTCTCTAAAATGTTAGGTCACCCACTGGGTCCCAAGGACAAAACACTAGAGAGGAAGCTTACTTGGGATCCTCAAAGTTCATATGTAAATAGAGGTATCACTATTAGGATCCTCCAAGTCAGTATGTAATGAAAGTAATCACTCCTAAGATCCTTAATAATAGTAATAAAGTGGAAAAATCCTACATGGGATGGAATGATTAAGTAAAGAAAACCTACATAGAATATGTGAAAGAGTAAGTTGTATAATCTTACATGGGATCCTAGTAAAGAGTAATGAAGTTGAGGCATCCTAGACGGGATCCTTAGAAAAAGTAAGGAAGTGGAGGCATCCTATATGGTGTCCTACAACGAGTAATGGAGCAGGGGTATCCAAAACTATATAATCAGAAATAATAAGAAAATTGGGGCATCCAACATGGGATCCCTGGTCAAAAACTAGTTTGTAACAACCCAGGACCACACAGCCCTAGGGAGCCACACCTTAAAAGGGTGACGTCATTAAGGTAAAAGAGATATTAATATTTTCTAGATAAATGGATCAAGGCCCATATTATATTAAGTTATTATTATATTTTGGTCTGAACACCCAACCATTATACTCATTCTTGGGAGATAAGAAAATCCATTTAATAAAAAAAGAACCTCTTTATTATTTCTCATTTTCCCCCAAAATGATAATTTATTGTCCTAAAATCACCCCATGGGTTCCACCATAATTATTTATACATAAAAATTTTCAAAATTTACAACTCGTACATCCAATTATGAATCTAGGTTGTAAGAACATAAAAAATACTAAAAATTGTAGCAAAGGAGAAGTACACAACCTGTATTCTAAGGTACATGGCATGTACACTCATTCCCTACAGGGGTATGTTCTCCTTCCAAACATGGAATATAAAACCCAAGTATATGGTGCGTATAACATGTACATGGTGTGTACCCTACATGGAGAACCTTCCTAGGTTAATCACACAGTCTTTCCATGTATTTATGTCTATTTATATTATTTTAGATGGCATGTCACCCATACTGGGTATATCTCTGTACAATATATTTCCAAGTGCCACTACATGGGTTTTATGGAGATGTACTCAGCTACATGGATAAGTAATACTACATTGTGTGTACCCATGGTACACAATATATAGTAATAACAAATTATCTTACTATATACTAAAAACATATGGCATGTGTTCTTGAGCTACATGTCATGTGATCAGTATTTCTGAATAGAGAAACCCTTTAATAGGCTTGAAATACCATGGTTCTCCTAGATAATCATAGATCTACCCAATGTGGTTCTTTAGCAGTCGTAATAGATCCCTAAAACTAGAAAGTGGTAAATGTATAGATATTTAGGACATATAATTAAAAAATATATATATTTGGGTTGAATCCGCTAAAGCATCACACTAATTCGAGTTCCACCATTTCCACATGATGATCTGTATTTTTTTTAGCTCTACAGTGGCACATACCTTCTTCCCTCTATCTATCTATATATCTATCTCTATATATATATATATATCTATCTATCTCCCTTTCTCTATCATAGTCACATAAGGGGAATACCATAATGCGAGTACATGATACACTGACAGGGAGGAGAAGAAAAAAAGAGGAAATGGAAATGGAATAAAAATAGAAAATGAAAAAGGGTCTCGACACTAGAACTCGGCTCATGGTTTTGCCTTTATTGAAAAAATCCTCAGTTTTAGACTCATCTATAAAGGATTAATCTCATCCTGATGCTCTGATCAAAATATATTGTTGGGAACAACATGTTAGTAAATTAATATTTAATTAATTAATTATTTATTTTTAATTGTTCCATGAAAATTTGAACTACTTGGAATCCCACCAAAATCTTGTACTAGGTTAAACACCCAATTTTGAGACTAATGGAGTGGTCAAAAAAATTATCTAAGATCATATTATGGAGAAAAAATATCATTTTACACCTCATGAGCATTCAAAATGAAAAAAATAATTTTTTTATGAATTTCACAATCCAAAAAAACATTTATCTTTATAACCTATAGAACCTAAAACTTCTCATCTCAGAGTATCCTTTCTAATTAAACAACAACCATTATCTCACCCAAGAATCTTCACAAAATTTCTATTATAACTATCCAATGACTAGTCCCATGATGTTCAATACTATTCCAAAAAAGGGACATGTGGTTCAAAGTTATTTGGTACTCTCTAACATATGAATACCATTATCATTAACTCGTAACTTAACTCAAAGTATAAACACCCACCCTCCATCCATCATCAATCATAATGACTATCATGGAAGAAACTACTCATCTCATGTGTCAACCAGTAATATCAAAGCATCACTTATTCTCACCTCACAATAATGTCTCCCACAGTAATCAGATAATTTCAAATGATCACAATGGTCATCACATTAAAGCGGAAAATGGTGCACTCCCAATCATATGTCTTATCTTATACCACTCCTCAAGTGAAACTCCTAAGGATTTCATTCAACAAACCATACAATGTATGTAAAATGATTAGTGCATATTCGATGACCTCTCATCATACTGGGGGCACTTTCAAGATATTGGGAATGATCGTCCCTATACTAGGGGTACAATAAAATTCCATCTATATGAATGTAAATATCTCATGATCCATGATCTCACAAAATAGGCTATACATTTATTTAACCCAATCCTAACACAACGTATCTCGGCAATGTTTGTCCAAGTTCAGTCACAGGTCAAATGCCTCATTGCACCTGATTTATTCTTTCATTCTCATCTACCACCAAGTTATATTTTCAATATTATCACAACTCCCAGCAATCCATTATTACATAATTTCATTTAAATCATCAATCCTCATATTACATAAATCCACTCACTACTTTATGATTTAAATGACAATGTACATCACTAATGTGTACCAACATTCCATATGTAGTGGTTTACAACCATATACCACCCAATTCATGAACTAACTCACACTCCCTCTAGTTATCTATAAACAAGTACAAGATAACCATGCTTCATAGCATGTCATTCTCATTAAATAAGAACCTCCCTTGAAACTCCTCTTCAAAACTAGCCATATTTCATGTTCTATGATTTATTCCATGACCACCCACTTCATAGTTACATTTTCTGAGATTAAATCATCTGTCAGACAACCACTAGTAAATTGGCATAAAAACCAAAATATTATTTCTTGTCAAACTCAGTCTCAATACACAATCAACCTAGGTTATTCCTCAAAAAAATGGTATCATCATTCCTAAATTGCAAACCCCGAGGACATGTCTTGTGTTAGTCTCAAAAAGAGTGTATAACCATACTCATTGCCTAAAAGGAATCTATAATCCCCAGAAAACCCCTCTCATAGGTTTCTCTCTATCTAAACAAATGTTGACCTACAATGGTCTGATTCAAAACTATGGGACTCTAAGTGTCCCATCTATACCTACTGATCATGTCTCATATCAGGGACACTTGGTCTGACCAACTTGATCAAAAAAATCACACTTCTCTAACAGAGGTAAATATAACATCAACCAACAAGGTTCAAAACCATTCAACACGGTAATAATCATAAAAGTTTCTAATTTCATGTTATAGAAGTAAATTCCCCATATGTTGTTATTGGAAATCCATTTAATTAAAACCCATGG
Source organism: Viscum album (assembly GCA_963277665.1). NCBI lineage: Eukaryota > Viridiplantae > Streptophyta > Magnoliopsida > Santalales > Viscaceae > Viscum > Viscum album. The sequence goes on from OY728133.1 coordinate 100,899,818, forward strand.
ATAAATACTAACTTTAAGAAAATAACAATCGAATCATCACCTAAAAATTATCAACCTACCAGGCCCCATTCCTCTCTAAGCATCCTCATAAGGAGTTATCTCTAAAGGGTAATTATATTAAAATTGGAAAGATAAGAACTGACCATCACTATAAATACATATATGATAATACACCCTTTAGGTTCTATTCTACTATACACATTTTGGTACCTATTGGAATCACACTTGATGATATGACTAGGTAACCATAAACAAAGGTTGGTTAAGTAAAATATAATAGAAATCTAGGTGGCCAATATTTGTATAGGTTTTTATGAATCTATAGTTAACCACGCCTAAAAATTATACACCCACATATCATCTAATATAAAGGAATCAACTTCCAAATTTGACCTATAAGGTTTAACGGTATACACACATCATTGTCTTAATGATCTATGTTGTACAACATTGTAATGGATCATTTATATATAATTCCATTCCAAGCTCTATAGGAATACACAATATAGGTTTTTAATCTCACATTAAATACAAAACCTCAAAAACAATACCCCATGAGGGGTCCATCATTGGTCACCATGTACCTTATTTACCTACTAGGGTCACCGAACCTCCCATGCATGAGGATTGAGTCATCATCCTCACTATCAAATGTGTCACAATAGATCCAAAAAACCTTCCATTAGAAGAAAATATATATATATATAATTCATCCTAATTATGTAGAATGAAACCAAAAACCTTTATAAAAAAACACTATTTAGTTTTTATTTTCAACTTTTAACAATTGGATTCATCATTAGTAGTAAAATCACACACTTTTAGGCCTATAATATGTAAACCCTACATTCCAAATAGGATGCATGAGATGGATAATTCCTTTTCTAGACTTGTGTTAAATCATTCAATGGCCTCTTTAAAATTTTAAAGATCCAAAAATACATAATAGATCATAAAATCGTCACAATATGTGAACCGTTTGAATTGAAAATCATATATAACTATAAAAACACATTTCATAAACATCAATCCATAACCGTAGAAACTAGAAATTCTTACCCAAAAAAGTGTTCTCGATGCACTAGTCTGATATCCGTCACTGGTTTAAAAAAACTGGTACTCATGTCTACCATATCCTAGATAGTACTAAAATATTAAAGGAGCATAAATGATGCCAATTTGTCACATCCTAACCTGGTTCAAACTATAAATATTAATTGTACCAATTGAAGACTTGGCCTCAAGTTTGCATCTCCATATGAAAAAGGATTATGACTATCAATGATGTCATAAGTTATATTTTTGGGGAGGCTATGAACTCATATTAGAGTTAGAAACTAGAGGAAATAACCAAACATAATCCATATAAGTAAATAAACACATTTCATAAGAAATTAATACAAATAAGGCTTTAATAAAATGGATTATAGTAAAGTCATGGATGGACATGTCATATATAAAACAATTAAAACCCACTGATCTGACTACATATAAAAGAGTAAATAAATGAAAAGTAAATAAAATTACATGTTTATACTAATAATTTTGATCTTACTGACATACCTGGCCTCCAATACAATGTTGAACTACTCTAATCAAATCGTAAGAATCCATAGGAGTGGCTCCCCTATATCATGAAACCCTATGCCTCAGTCCAATCTATTGTACATATGTTATAAATATAAAATCATACATAAGATCTAAAAACACTGAGGTTAACATGCAGTGGGTGATAAATAAATCTCATTAGTCCATCCACAATGATGAACCTATAACCTACTTTCATAAGCACAATCATATGTGATATAATCATAACATCCAAGACACTATTAGAAGTAAAATAATAAAAAATCCACCACAAATACTTGGGTTTTTTTTCAATTCAATTGTACATGTTTTGAATAAGGAATTGAATATCATTTCATACCACTCAATTCTTGTATAATTAATTCGATCCATGGGTCCCTAACCTAGATTAACACTACCTTCTTTAGCTGGTGTAAGAAATTTGAATGATCAAGATATGTCATCATAGGTGGATATATTTCCTAGAACTAGGATCACTCATAAACACCTCAAATAACTAAAATGAAGGATTATAGGTTATAACTGAACAGCCTGTGAAGATGGTACTAGAATGGATGTTATAAAAATCATTCCATGTAAATAAAATCTGAAATCAATTCCCCATAGCCCATCCCTATAATTATTCATGTCATCATTACTCCAAAAATCACTATGGGGTGAACTATAGGTGATATATAAGAAATACTCACAAGATAAGATCTAAAAAATTAGATTCATTCAATAACTAGATTAATATCCTCCAAATCAAACAACTATGGGCTATATAGAAAGGTGAATCCACCAGATCCTAAGGAGTATCATTAGCATTTATAGAGAAGGGCTTAATCAATACTCAAGAGTATCTCAATAGTAACCATAGAAAAACATTTCCATTTTCGAATTCCATGTCCACTAATTCTATTAAATAATGAAAAATTACATGCCCAGCAATTTCTAGAAAATAATGTGGAACTTAATGTACATCAATTTCTAATATATGATAAGGAACCCATGTACAACATCCTAAACTGAGAGGATCATAAGCTATATACCAAGAATTATCTTTGGGAATCCCATTAAGATTACAGTCAATCGAATAGAATCACATGTTATATAACAGGTAGTACCACTAATAATCCCTATCATATATCACAACGTTTTAGGATCATCAACCAAATACCAAGAAGCACCTATGGAATTTATATCTGCATCATTATTAATCACGTTATTTCAAAAACAAATAGCGAGGTTGGTCGAACACCTAAACACGTCACTAACACCTTATCTCCTTAGGCTTATATGTTTAGTGTGGGTTCTAAGGTGAAACTCACTACCATTTATACTCAAACCCCCAACACATTATCTGGGGGTTAGTCAATCATTTTGTAACTCACTGTTTCACTCTAGTCAAAACACTAGAGAGAAATCCTACTTGGGTTTCGTGAGGTCCTTATGTAAAAAACAGATATCCCTATTAGGATCCTCTAAGTTAGTACATAAGAAAAGAAATCCCTCCTGGTAACCATAAAAATAATTACAAAGACGAGGGACCATATATAATATCCTTAGAAATAGTAATAAAATGGAATCCTATATGGTATCCTTAGAATGAGTAAGTGGAGACATCCTACATGGGATCCTCACAAGAGTAAGTAAGTGGAGGAATCCTACATAGTATCCTTGGAAAGAATAATGAAGATGAGGTATCCTACACATGATACTTAAAAAGAGTAAGGGGTGATGGAATATTACACTGGATCCTCAGAAAGAGTAAGGTATATGAGGCATTCTACGCATGATCCTCATTCACGCACTAGTTTTTAACCACAAACTCCCTTATAGGCCTAAGGAGGAACACATAAAAACGGAGCTTTTTGTAAATGGAATATCCATACAACATTAGTCTAGAGAGATGGAACATGGAACATATTAGATCATGGGATCACTATATGTTTTTCTAAACATCCAACCAATCTATATCACTTTAAAGAGATTACATAATCTATTTACTTGAAGAAGAACCTCTATATTATATTGTGTTTTCCCCAAAATGACAATTTGGAGTCCTTGAATCCCCCAAAGGGTTCCCCCATTGTGGTCTATGTAGAAATAAAATCAAAACGGACTACTCATACATCCAATTCTAACCCATTGGTGTAAAAACATGAAAACCTAGAAAAAAGGTAGCAAGGGATAAGTACACATCATGTATACCCCATTGTATGGAATTTATACCTGAGTACACAGTGACTACTCACAAATACCCACCTAGGAATGTACTTCAGCAAGTCATGGAATATAAAACCCAAGTGTACAGTGTGTAAAACATATACATGGAATGTACACTACACATGGTACCTACTCATGTACCTCACATGTAATGGTCCTCTATTAATGACACGCGTGAAACCCACATATTGTCTAGTAGTGTACCCTACATGGATAAGTTATCCTATAGGGGATCTTTGTCCATGTAGTTTACTATATGGCTGAGTACGAATACAATAATTGTTCCCCTAGTACATGGATTTTAATTCCAAAAACCCACCTTTATAGAACTAGAATAACAAAAGACATGTTTCACTGAACCACACATTGTGTGATTAGGATTTCTAAGTATGGAAACCTAGTAATTGGACCAAAACATTATTTTTCACACAATTTAGAATATATCGACCCACTAGGGGTCTTTTATAGTCATAATAGGACTGTAAAACTAAAAAGAAATAAATATAATCCTATTTATTAAATAAACATCAATATGTATTTCCATTGGTTTAAATTCACTACTACTTCACTCTTATTCACGTTATATAATTTTCTCATGAGGATCTATCTCCTCCTGAGATCTATAGTGATACCTCCCTTCATCCCAATCTATCTTTATATTTGTCACTCCTATTTTCTATCTCATTCATGAAAGATGAGACTGATAGGGTCATAAGTGAGGATATATTATTGAGAATAAAAAAATAAAAAGAAAAAATAAGAAGGAAAAAAAATAAAATGGGGACCAGGCCTAGCCACGATGCCCAACTCAAGGTTATGTCTTGATTAATAAAATCCCCTCATTCCAAACTCAACAAAGAATGAGGAATCTAAAAATTACACTTTATCAAATGATATTTCTAAATGAATGAATAATAATATATTAATATTTAATTAATTGAATATTAATTATTAATTATTCTAACAAAATTTGAACGAATTAGAATCCCACAAAACTCATGTCCTATGTTAAACACCCTATTCTATGACCAATGGAGTGGTCATAAAAATTATCTATGGTCATATTCCTTGGGAAAAGGCCTTTTTAGAACTCACTATAATTTAAAAGAAAAAATTCAAATTTCTTCTTAATTTTAATGTCCATCAAAGTACGGTTCTTTACACTGCAATCCACATCAAGGTGGATTTCATTTTTTATAGAGAATTTGGGACATTCATTCCAGAGCTTAGGTAATATTATATAGTCAGAAAAAAAAATTAGGGGACTACACCATAATGATTGAATCATCTAGGTGCTCGGGAAGTATAATGAGGACCATGTTGTAAAGGAGAATATGCTAGTATTTAGTGACTCCATAAAAATTGTGACCTCTATCCTGTAGTCCTTATTCAATGTTATAGCTTTGTGTGAAAGCTAAGTTAAAAAGTAATGAAAAATAATTATCCACACCATTGATCCGTCCACCACACTATGGAATTATATTTTTAGGTAAAATATGGGTAGTTCGAGAAGCCATTTTGATTTGGATTTATTAAAATTTTGGTTGTTTTTTAAGACTATTATATATACCTATTCGAATTTAATGTTCAAAATTAAGATGGTAGATGATCAAACAACATTTAAAGAATTAATTGAAGGAATTTTAGTGATTAAAATTTAATTTTGAAATAAAATTAAAAAATATATTATACAAAATTTCCTATGAAAAAAATATATACATAGAAATGTTTATAAAATAAATTTTTGAATTAGCCGTGTTAAAATATGAGTTCAACATTATTATCATTATGAAAATTTATGAGTGCCAAGAGTGAGAATATATGATACAAGATTATATAAGAGAAATTATTTGGTACCAAAGAAGTTGATGAAGAACCATTTTATCCTTATTTATACATTGAAGTGCAATATTGAATTAGGAAGAGATCCAATAATGTATTGTTGTGAACTAAAGTATAAAAATAATAAGATTAAGTGGAAACCATAAGAAATTATTGTGTATTCTATAATTGAATGGATATAAGAGGTGTCTTGTAATAAATTAAAGTATATAAGAAAAATATGGAGGAAAATTTATCTCTTTTATAGTGAAGAGTATAAGAATAATGTGTGGGAATCACTACATTAATATAAGAAGTGTAATTTTCTACATGGTACTGCATAAGTGAATGAAGAAGAAAAAATATGTAGAAGTCTATGACATGATAGAATTATAAAATGTTATCAGAATCAATTATTGTTATCAAAAATTTTACCATTTTAAGGTGTGAAATGAACTTGTGTATTAGAATTACTAAAAAATAATCTATATATTTGAAAACATGAATCTAAAGGTTATTCCATGACTCCTGTAGCTTATAGGAGGAATCTAGTGGGTTGGGTGATTTTGGTGGAATCGATCTCACACTAAGGGATAATAATCCCACATTGAGTAGTTAAACTTTTCTATTGATATGTTCTTTATATGTGTGTGGTTGGATATATAGTAATAATGAATGAAGGAGAGTTATAAAAGCAGTGATATGTTCATATTAATAAGTGATATAGGAAAATTGAAAAGGAATAAACAATATTGTTTTAATTAGATCAAGACATACTATCACTGATTCATCCCCCCCCCATAGTGTCGTTCATATCCCAAAAATTCCACCAAAATAGCCTTTCTTGTATATAGAGAACCGAATCATATGGGTTTTAAAAAACATAGAGGAATTGTATCTTGTAGTGGGGTCTCTTATGTTATACAACCTTACATGGATCAAGCCCTCGTGTTGTGTAATTAGGACGCATGGAATAGATCATTTTATATATTTCTAGATCGAATTCAATTGACTAGATATCATATATTTTAATTCTATACATCAAGGATAATGGAATTCAATATTTTAAGATCATATGGGGAGAACCTTTATATAGGATCCTTTTTGTAAATGTGGATTTTGTTAAAGTTAAAACATGCTCTCCTTAGTGAATAATCTATGAAGGAAAAAAATAGAGATCTATAAATCTCAAAATCTTGGAGAAACCCTTAGAAATATGGGAAATTTTATTCTAACATGGTGATTTAGGAATTATGTTGATGTGGATTTTGATTGAGGTATGTGGTTGGGCTCAAGATAGGATATTAATGCATCACTAATTGTCCTGAAATAACAAGTTTCAGGGAATTCATAGTTCTTTAAATATTGAACATATTTAATATCAATATAGTTTTAAATAAATAAATACCTGATATTGTAAAAAGAGATCATACATTAAGAGATGGTCAGATATTTGTGGAATTCATGCTAGGCATTTCAATGAGATCTATGCATCACTAAATTTCCTAAATAAAGAGAAACTAATCTGGATTTAGTTTTTATGATAAATGAAAATTACCCTGGACACATGTTAGGTGAATCATGACACCAGGACAAAAAATTGAAACCATAGTAATATCATCCTCAAAAAAAATATCTTCTAGGTTTAGAAATATTTTTTATATGAGGGAATTATTTATCTATATAGGTTCATAGATAAAGTATTCTATACTACATTCACCTATATAAATCTTAATCACTTGAAAGGGGGGAATGTTCTCACCATGGAATCCTAGAAAATAATCCATGCACTATAGTGGTTCCAACACAGATTAATATTATCTTCTAGAAACATGGCCCATGCGAATTCAGCCACTCTTCGTAGTTTAAGGTCTTTATAATGGACCACACATAATGTATTTTATCATCTTTTGGTAAAAACTACATGTTATTTAGTTTATATTTAGGTATATCTTTCTTAAATATCACGTAGTTTAAGGCTATAAAAAATAGGAAATAATGAATTAGAGAAATTTTTGACCTATAAATAGGTTTATAGATGAATAAACATATATTGGGGGGTCTTACATTGATCTGGACCATGTCCAAAACCTGATGGGTCAATTGTAGTGATAGACTAATAGTGTAAAACATTCCATGAATTGATAGGCCTAAACATATGGATAGGGAATAGATTTTGATAAGGAATCTCTTTGGGCCAAGGATATGTGATCTGGTATCGCTACATAACCTAATGTATTAGGAATCAAGAAATTTATTGTTCTAATAAAAAATGAATTCCGTCTTGGTATAGAGTCTAATGAAACCAGAACTGACATGAATGAGGAAAAAATACACAAGGATGGGGTAAAATATTGGGAAATTTATGTCTACCCCTAGGATAATATATCTAGACATCGTTATATTCACTAAAAGTTAAGGAATCCACCCACAAATATATATATATATATGAACCCAAATTATTATTTTTTTCATTCTTAATGGACCTCATTAATTTCTCAATATCCATAAATTTCTAACTATGATAATTGAATAGTTTCTCACTACCCAATTTTATTAATTTGGTAAATGAGTTAATGAAGTTATCATTGTAGGGATTCCACATAGAGGATGATATTATTTTCCTCCTTCATTTGTTATTATTACAAGTGGTGGACTAAGATATTCCATGAGTTCATTAATTTAAATATAAATGTATTCATCCCATTTTCAGGTGACCCCCTTCTTCAATAGATTTGTGAAGGGTAAAAAATTGCCCATGAGTGTAGCTATGATTCGCCAAATATATAAAATACATCCCTAAAGTATCCTTAAGACCTTGATATTTTGGGGAGGTGGTGTATTAAGTATAAATCATGCTTTCTCAAGGTCAACTTTCATACCAGTTTCTATACCATGAAGCTGAAAAAAATCCAAAAGGTTACCCCAAAAATACATTTCAAAGGATTCATATTATATTTATATTTATATAGTTTGATAAAACCTATATTAATGTTTCCAGAATGATCATGGAATTATTAGTACATGAATACAAAGTCATAAATGTAGAATTACATTTTCTTCCAAATAAAGGTCTTAAAGATGTGGTTCATGACATATAGATATGTGGTGTCATCATTATTTAGGCCAAATTGAATCATTTGTTGGTATTATATCATTTTGAGTGCCAAGAAGGCTGTGAACACTCCATATTTTGGGACTATTTATACATGTTTATATCTAAAATATACATCTATGAATGAGAGGTCCTAAAATCCAACTGTAAGATAGATAAATTTTTTTGTGATTGGGACTGGGAAAAAATCCTTTGGGTAACTACAATTGAGATCCTTTAAGTCCATAAAAACATAAATTTCCCTATTATTCTTAATGATGGGGACAATATTAGAGAGATATTTTGAGTATTGGAATTCACAAATGATGTTTTCATTGATGAGATTATCAACATCATATTTCAACATGGAAGTATGGGGTGGATTTCATCTCCTTATCGCCTACTCTTAAGAATGATGATCATATGGTAGACCCAAATGATGGGTGATCGCATAAGGATCCAATATATGCATATCTGTATAGTTTTTAGAAAATAAATTCTAGTGTTGTTTAATGAAGAATAAATATTTATCATATTACTCAAGGTTCATAAAAGAACTGATCATTGTTGTTCTTGGATCTCCATCCAATCATAGATTCACTTATCTGAGCTCATTAATAGTAGTTGAGATACCATCCTAAAATGTTGTGGGGGCATATATAATATCTCACTCTTCTCATTATTCAGATTCGATATTTTTAAAAGTATAATGTGAAAGAGAATTTCATGATATGGAAGATTATATAGTAACATTTATATTTATTATAAAACAAAATAGTATCTTTAGATCTTAAAGGTGCTGATGTGGAGGGACGATTATCTGGGAAAAGTAAGATATTTTCCCTATTACACTATATTCTGGAAAAGTGGATGTCCTGAAATCCTAAGATTTAATAAATAATTTAAATGAATTTTTAGGTCTTATGGATGATGATGGGTCATTTTTATTAGGTTTATTATTTTCATGATCATGAACACACCCCTCTACCTTATAGAAATATTTATTTGAAATATCCATTATCATAAGGATGGGGAGAAATGTGTATTGGACTCATGTAATAATCCTTGTATGAGAACTAAATTTTTAATGATCATAGAGCCTTAGATGTTTGGTATCAATATTAATCAAACTATACCTCAGGTAGAGATGCTTTGGGGTGAGGATGATTCACATTAAAAGTGGAGTTTCCTTCCTCCTTGTTATTGTTACCTACTCTATGGAGTTATTTAGATTTTCAATATATGATAGAAGGTTGATTGGGTGATCTTACTTTCTAGAAGGATCTCTCAGGACCTTACGATTTCCTAAATCATATATTTTTCTCCTTGATATGATTGTTGTGAAACAATTAGTATTCACCAAGTTCATTCTATGGTTTAAAATAAGACACTTCCAAACCATTTGGAGTAACTTAATTGGAGTTATCTACGAACTATTAATTCACCTCCAACATATATGTCCTTGTGTCTATATATTGGGATTAATATGATACAAAGGTGAAACTATCATCATGAAATACTCCAAAATATATACTGAAAGAGTATTTGATTCATTGTTGGAATGATGAGGGAATTGATGAAGGATTATGGATCCACGGTTGTTCTAATAAGACATTAAAATTTATGTCCCAGGAAACTGACATGAATTCAAATTGAGATAAAATATCACCAAACTGAACTCCATATTTGATCCAAAAAAGTGGTTTTTGGTCACTATTAACATACCCATAAATCATCAGAATTGATGGTGATAGGTCAGCCTTTCCATAGATCCAATGGTAGAGAGTTTTAACTAATATTAGATTAATCAAAAATAAATTTTAAATTAGAGATCATTGGGTATTAGTATAACCCAAATATAAAAATATATAATATTTCCTAATACACCCAAATATGTCCACATCATAGAATTTATTTGTTAATGAAATAGGTTTGGGATATTTTGAAGAACTAATATCAGAATTGTATATCATAGCCATAGTAACATTGAACTCAAGGTCTCGATATCTTAAGAGGTCTTGATAAGGGATTACCTATGTTTTGTTAATATAAAAATAACTTCTATAATAGAGGTATTTTATAAAATAGTCATGATAATATTCAATATTTCATACTTTAAGACTAGGGTCATATGCTTCAATTCATCAGGATGCTCCATATTCTATGAATTGGAGAATAAAGTCTCTTAATCCAATAGTCCACTTCTATTACCAATATAAACAGGCCTTTTATAGTTTATGGGTTATCTTACGATGGCCTTCATAAATTTTTGTGTCTTCTAACAAACTATATATTTTATACATTTTATTCCAAATTAATTTGGTCTCATAGATCCCTAAAGGATTCATGATTAGACTTATTCTCTATACGATCAAACTTGATTGCTTGACTTCAGGTTTTCACTTCACATGTATAATAAATGGGTGTAGAACCTATGTTTCTAGGTCCATTTCAGCCTCACCTCTATTGAAGTCCCCATCCCTTATGACCACTTACCCTTCCTCACAGATCGTAAGCAAGGGAATTAGGTTCACAAAAAACTTATTCATCATAAAAAGGATTTATCAACTAGATAACATTACTATGATAGTATTTTGATACTTCATCTAATGAGGGTATTTTCGGGTGGGGAGATTAATTTCCTCCAGGGTATTGTGTAAATAAGTATGAAAGTTTCAAAACCATCTTAGGTACTAATAATGACACCTAGGAATTTTTTTCTTGTTATGGTTTCACCAACTATTGGTGGACCCAGATGATGAACATGTCACCTTAGGTATTTCTATGGGATATGGGGTCCCAACTAGTTAATTTAGTTGAGACATGTGTATGTTGTTCACTGAAAATGTTAATTTCCTGATAATCTAATAGTCAAATTTTTATATATTTCTATTATTATTTTCCATTTATTCACTTTATCCCACTAAAAGAATAAAAAAAAATATAGGCCACTTATGCCAAGGTTTTTTCCAATTTTGAATTCCCATAGTATAGAATATTTTTTATTATATCCTTAAAGATGATGTTGTTTTTACATTTTATTCTTTACTATCTGATTGAAGGGGGTGGAACTAGGGAATTCATTTCTACCAACTTCATCAATATTATTCACCTATGATTTTCTGAAGATATTTTTATCCATATAAATAATCAAATAATCTCAAACTTTCTCTCTTTAAAAAGATTAATTTTTATTCTTCGAATCCTTAAAAATTGAATGATTTGTCTCATTCCTTTCCTCATAATTAGGATACTTTTTTTATTACTATTATTCCTTAATATCCCTCACATTATAATACATGAAATTAGTTACTTGATCCCGTGTGGGATAAAACATGATCATTTCATTTTTGGTCTCCACCCTATCAAGAGTTTTCTTTTTTAATGATGGAATCAGTCGAGACATAGGCTTGGGCTATCATAGATAATCCCTCAGAAAATATTCTACTACTGAAAACTATTAGAACCCGTAATGAAATTTTATTATAATTAAATATGTCTACAACTTATCACAATTTTTTCTATATATATCTCTAAACAATTCTCTTAAGGGATCTATATGCTTAGTGAATACATCAATTTCTAATGTCCGAAAATGAATTGTGAAACCCTATAATTTTCAAAACAAAAAATTTGAGAGGTCAATGATGATTTTATTCTTTAGAATCAATTGAAACTTGAAAAGGAACTTTTATTGGAGATCCTCCCAGTTGGAAATGGACCTTGTCGAAAAAATTTCATACTATAAAAATCTAGGTCCTTCCTGGATTTGAATGAAGAACTTGTGTTTTACTACCACTCTATGTTATAATGGTCCCATAATTTTTCCTTAATAAAATTAAATGTGTTGGGTTCTTCTCTATATCACCAAAGATGTTGAAAATTTAGATGGATGGATTGTCAAAATTATGAGAAGGTGGGGTATTATTCACCTAATCAGGATATAGATTCTTCTTAGGCTGCACCTAGGTTCTCCATCTTTCCATATCTAACACCATGTTATAAGGGATTTATGGGATTCAGGAGTTCTAGAAGTAGTATCTCTTAGGATGGTTCCCTAGTGGAAATAGTGGTTGTACCTTTTATGGCCAAATGACTAACACCATATATTAATATCTCATTTGAGAGAGCATTGGATAACATTCCTAAAATGGTGTCAGTTGATTCCCCATTAGAATAAAATCCTAATATTCCATAGGTACTATTCCTAGATATATTAGTTGTATGAACCCTATCCTATTTGTATAGATTAACTCATAATAAGAATTTGTTATTTATTGTGCACAAACTGTAAGAGATTCATTTTCCTCTACCTAAGAATTGTAATCAAGTGTAATATTTCCTCAAAATATCTTGGTGTTGAGTCACCTTAACTCCTCTAGCTCAACTTAATTTAAGAAAAAATCATCCAAAAAGTAAATGGGTTTGATTTCTTCTATTCTAGAGTTAATGTAGATGTCACCACATCATTTCCTTTTTTATTTTCTAATGCCAACCAAGGGGGAGAAAACTGATTTTTCTATGTAGCTCCCATTTAATGAGCTTTCATCAAATATCATGTATATACAAATTCCATAGGAATTTCAATGATTATCATCTCTTGGAAAGATGTGTCCACAACCTATTCTTCTTTGTCTATATCATCTTCTATGTTTTCTATGAGTCTAACTCAAAAAATATTTACTAATGCATAATATGCATTATGGATAATATATGAATCTCTTTTAGAGAAACAAGAGGACATTAAACCATTTTAATATTGGTTGATGAATAGATTATGATACTCCTTAGTATCCATCTAATTGGTAATAGTGTTTTATTGTGACCACATAGAGGTTTCACCTTCTATTTCCAATACTCTATAGAAAGTTATTTGTGGGTAGAAATTTTTAGAGATTCACCAGTGGCCAACACTAAACATGCTCCCAATAATAAATTACAAATGGGTCTCTAAGAGGTTGTTTTTAAAATGGGTTCCCCTATTTTATAGAAAAATAATTTCCTTTCTGGGGGAGGGGTAATATAAATTCCCTCACCCTTACAGGTTGTGGTTGAATTTGTCTTATTATCATCACATATTAGAGTATTCATGGATTTAATGACCCAAGGGGTGGAATTTCGGGTGAAAATTCCCCTAGACCTAGGGTCTGGAGTATCTCCTATAATGCTAAAAAGTCTATGGATATCATGGAATTCTTTATTCTTCAATAATTTACCAAGTAATAGGTTAGGGGATGTACCCTTTTAGGGAATGATAAAAAAAATTGATACTTGGTCTATGGTTGTAGGAATTTATTTCCTTAGATAATATACTTATATAACATGCATAGCATCTTGATGAAATATCTTATTGACATCATGCTCTTATTGATTATTTCAATTTTGATCTATATGAATAGTGATTTGTCTCTTAACAGACCAATTGGCATATATAGAGCATAAGAACAAAAAATTCCAAGGATTGTTGACATTATATGTTGTTCTATATGATAAACATGATTAGTTGGTAACTAGGGTGAATTGTAAGGATATATATTATCCCAATCCTATAACATGGACATGTTATAGTGAATTTGTGGTTATCTGTTGGAGAACCATCATGATACTAATATAAACCTTCTGGATTTCTCTACATTTTCCCCTATATTTGGATGTTGTGTAGTTGTGAAGGATACTAGTTGATTTGGAAGCATAAAGGACTTATTTATTTAGTGTGTTCATCATACCCCCCTTAAAAAATTATATTATATTATTATTGTGGGGATTTTCTCTTAAAATTAAAGAATATATTCTATATGGAAACCACTTTTTATATCTTTATAATTTCATATCATGGTGTTACAATAGGACATAATATTACTAGTATAGTAATTTGAAATAGATTATTCCATATAATGATGATACATTCCTCATCCACAGAGATATATTACCCAAACTAATCTAAATACATGGGGTTTCCTATTTCTGCATCAAAGTAAGTGAGGGAATCTGAAATTTATTCCATTGTATCAAATAATAAGTTCTTTGAAGGTGTTAAATAATATGATCAATGCCTTAGATAATGCCTTGTATGAGATTAAATATCACCTATAGGTGATGAGTCACATGGTGTAAATGGACTCTATATTTTGAGTGCCTCTCTGTATGAGTGCATTATAATTGTTTCCAAATATGAGAACCTATTATTATGTTGGGATGTCACTATAGTAATGACCATTATAGTGAGTGAAATGGGGATGATTTAAATGGATATAATATAATATAACATCATAAGGGGGATTTATATTCTATATATTTGTCTAGATGTAGAAAATACATATGAAATAACTATTATAGAAAGAACCTCTAGAGTTGATGATAAGATCTTTATGAGGTGGACCTTTATGGAAAATACTTTGTGAGATATCTTTATATTTTATGATATCTACACTATGTGGATGACCTTGGTGTCCATAGTAATTTTACACTATTTATGAGGATTCATTCTATCCTTGAATACTATTAATAGGGGTTGTAGGTCCTCAAAGAAATATACATTGCTAGGGTAGGAATATGGGCTAGCTATGAACTTGTTTTTACAATATAATAATGTATGGATAATTTTTATTGGGTATTCAGGGATAGAACCTCAATCATAGGAGTCGCGTGATTCAGGAAAAAAACATTTTTACATAGGAACCCACTATGTGATCTGTTACATATTTTTATGTTATTCCAATAAAATTATTGTTTAGATTCAATAATATATTCATGTGTCCCACAAGTATAATTTTTCATTAGGATATGAGCCCAATGTTGCTATTCGGTTACCATAAAAATATATTGAACAACCTCTAGGGTGGGGGAAATGTATTTTCACTTCTTTGTGTTCAAGTAGGATATTATAGAGATTATAAAGCAGGTGTGAAAGAATATAGGATTTATCATCAATTTTTTCTGTTGAAATATGTTGGGGATATTTATGCACATGGAAGGGAATATGAGTCTAGCCTAGAATTTTCAATAAAACCTATCATTGATCTCTATTGTAAAGTGTATGAAATCAATCCCAAAAATGACAGAATACTAGAATATACCATTGATCACTTTTAGTGCTAAAATAGGTATGATCCTTCCCTGACGATATTTATATTATATGCCAATGAACTCTATTATGATCAAAAATATGATCCTTATCATGACCTCCATTCCTCATTAGGATATTTCAAATTTCTTCTTGATGGGGATCAGAAATATAGGACCACTTATAACTAGTTTCTATAATTTATTAATTATTTTCTCTCATTATAGAATTACAAATTTAGGTGTAACACCCCAGTATTTTATTATATGTTTCTTTTTGACAAAATTTTATTTCTTTGATAGCTTACTGTACACAACACTAAGTTTAAATGAACTGTGATATACTATTAAATTATTATTAATTAATTTAAAAGATATCGACTAGACATTGGATTTATGGCTATAAGTAGGACTAACTAAAATTTTTAAAAAAAGTACACCATTATAAAATGAATTCATTTATTATCAATTGACTAAAAAAGAAAATAAAAGAATTTAAAAATAAAATTAGATGTCTTGTTGAAAAAAAAAATATATATGCAATGTTTTTTTATCCTAATAAAATATATTAATATCAATTAAATAATTATTTAAATAAAATACATACATTATCAATTAATTTAATTTTTTTTAAATTAATATAGTAGTTTTTACATGGTGAGGAATGAAGGTAAACTTGATTTTATGCTTAAAAGTGCATTTTTCTAAAAATAGTTCTGTTATTTTTTATTAACATATTTTTAAACATAATTCATTACAATTAAAAATAATAAATTTGATAAAATGGATTCCAAATTTTTAATCAAAATAATTAATATTTTATAATATGTACAACTTAATTTTTGGTCATTATCAATAGTAACTAAGGTTAAAATTCATTATTATGGTAATGGTTAAAATTGATTAACAAGAGGTTAAATTAAATGTATAAAGGTTTAAATAACCTAAAAAGTATCCTAAATATTTTTTTATAGTAATATTTCAAATATTCCTCATTCAATATTCTAATATGAGTCATTTTGTAGCCAAATATCTTGAGTAAGGCATTAATGTGGTTTAATCTTTTGAAAAATTGCATGTATATCCTCTCCCTCATTTATAAAACATCACCGTCTATTCACTATTATACGTGGTTCGATATCCTATTATATCAATGAGGACTTTCCCGAATATTCTCTTAACATCTATCCCAACATCCTAGAGGTCCTATTCTGATCATAATATCATCCTTTTAACGTAATAGCCTAAGATTTTATTATATATTTCTTATTAAATAAATTTCTTTGATAGATTCCTTTTCAAGAAAAACTGAATTTAAACAAACGATGAAAACCTATTAAAATTTTATTGTGATAAAATTATATAATTTTCTATTCTTCACATCAATATTATCAATTGTTTAAATGTTTTTTATTTTTTAAAAAAAGATTTATCTTTCAGTGAATAGTAAAAATTGTCGATTTTTGTAAAAAAACCATTTCATGAAAAATCATACAAATGATTTAAATTTAATCCTAAATTAAAATAAGTCTAATTAATTTATAAATAATAAAAGTAACTATATTTTAATACTAATTATACATAATTTTGGTATAAGTTTATTTTTTGACTAAAAAACATTTTAAAAAAAACAACTTTTCGTCGTGTTTTAGGTTTTTATATTAAATTTATTTATGCCAATTATGTGAATTCAATTTTATAAAATAGATTTCCTATTTTTAATCATGTTTTTTATATTTTATAAATTGGTTTCTTTTATTTTTGGTCATTATGAATAGTAAAAATTGGTAAAATTTATCCCCTTGATAAAAGTTAAATCAGGTGATTAAGGTTAAAAAAAATGTGATAAGGCTTTAAAATTTCTATAACACTTACCTTTCCATTATTTTATGTTTTTATTTCATCCATTCTCATTAAACTATTCAATAAATTGACACTTGGTTCCATTTTTATTTGATATGGACATTTATATTATTTTATGAAAATAATAAAAATAAAATAACACACTCTTGAATTTAATATATCTAATTTTTGTTCATAAGGATAAAAAAAGTTTTTGTTCATTTTTAAATGTTTTTTTAAAGAAAAATTATTTTTTATCATGTTAATTTGTTTTTAAATTTTTTTTACTGAATAATTACCCTAAATTCTAATGCAACACCGACACGTTATTTATTCAATTAATATAGAGAAAGAAATAACACAAAAAATTTAAAATTAATACAATTTGGATGATATATTATGTTATAATAATTTTATAGACACACATACAATATTATGGAATTTTTAAAGAATTATATTCTAATTCCATATTTTTATAGATTTTTTTAATGTCAAATTAAATAAATGTTTTCAAGATTTTCATTAATGACATTTTATGAAAATAATATTTTATTAAATTAGTTAAAAATAATAATCATCTTGAAATAGGGAAAGGGAATAATATATGGTCAAAAATGGCATACCATGGAAATGTTTGAGCCAATTTTCACCTTATAAGTAATATTATAACCCTTTTATATTTAAAAACACATTTCCATGTTTAAGGTTAAAATTGTTTAACCAATGGGGACATCCAAATGTAAGGTCTAAAATGATATCTAATGCATTCCAAGTTTTACTACATGATTATTTTAAGACCATATAATCCTTATATTTTATTTTATTCTATTCTAGAACCATTTGACATGAGTTATAATCATACTATATTATAATATTTCAAAAAAAATCAAAAGTACCCCTCCCCTCACTTATTAAATGAAACCCCATATCTATTTTATTTATTTTACTTTGAGACATATATATTGACCAAAACATGACCAGTACACTTCTAAAAAATTTTATCCAATTTATAGAGGTGATGGTATTCTAAAAGACCAACCCTAAGTCCCTTAAGAGGATAACTCAATGAGCTCTTTCAAGAAGAGATAATCATCTATACTGAAAACTTTCATTTTTATTCTTCTTTTACCAAATTTAGTTATGTCCTAACCATTAAAATTAAAGAAACTAGTATCTATTATATACTTAGATTTTAATATGTTGATATAATAATATTTATCAAACTCTTTATTCATCAAATGGGAAATAAAACGATCACCAATATGTATAGTGGACTACCGCCTTGCGAACCGATATATTTTATTTTCCGTTACCGAATCATAAGGATTTTTCTAAATATAGAATCAATTAACATATATGATATTAATGAAATAGTTTTTATTTTTTAACTATAATTCCACATATTCCTTTATACTTGTCATTCCATTGGAAAACGATATCATCACTCATGCGTACATGTGGATACCCACCTCCACAAAGCAATGTGATTCGTTTGTCATTTATGATTTTTATGGATGTATATAAGGATAGATTTAATGATTTATATTTGATATATGATATATTAGTGATTCTAGAAAGGTTAATTATTAATTACCATTCTTTTTTTATACTTTGAAAAATGAAATAATAATTCATGATTATGTATGCCCTATCATATACATTAAAGGTGTATTTCATTTTGCTTTATCTAATTTTTATGGATAAGTATAAATATAATATACAGGAATATATATGATATTTATATCATTATTTTAACTATATAGATTATGGAGAAATAATCAAAGTACATGTACCATAACTACTAACTCAAAACATACATGAAAATATAGTTAACACTCGAAACAATGATAATAATAAAATATTTTTAGCAAAATGGTGATAAGTTGTTATAAATGAATCATATATGATATTATACATATTAATATGGTTTTTTTTTAATTATAATTAATCTAAATTTATTATACAGTATTTTAAAATTACTTATGAGGCAAGTTGAATATTAGGTAAGGGATTTCATCCCAATTTTCACTCCATTGATATATATTCAGTATTATACACTTATTTAATTTTATGGGGTGAATATAATAACAATTTTATGTTTTAAAAATTAATATATATTTATTCATTATGGTTAATGCTTCTATTAAAGTTACACTTTCAACGGGATATAGTTTGAATTTTTCCAAAAATGTATGAATTTATTTTAAAATCTTCTCTTTCAGAATTTCTCTTATTTTCATTGAAGGAATATTATGATATCAACATAATAAAATCCATATATTTTCTAATAATAAAATTAATAAATGAGTTTACATATTTTTTAATGACCTGGACCTGATCATCCACCCAAATAGCGCTAAATGGGTCGGGTGTTACTACCTTAGGTGCACCTCCCGGAACAACAAAGGTTTCCGACTAGCAGCGAGGGTCTTATAGGTATAGTGGGGTGGCTATACCCTCTTGTAAAATAATAATGGTATTGTTTTGATCATAATATAAAATTATAAGACTCTGAAGAATCAAAACAGACCCACATAGTGGAAGAACAATCAATAGTAATTAAAAGTGGAAGAAATAAATATAAACAACAGTAGTGGAATGTAAAAAAAACAGCATACTGAATCACATGAAAAATACACTAGAATAGAAAAATCATGAATCCATAGAAAGTCAATATATAAATGGGATCCAATGGATAACAAACAATAGCTATAATAAACAAGGTAATCATGCTGGTACAGGAAAGAAATCAAAACAAATTAAACTCCAGCTAGGCAAGACCCCAATGTCCCTTCCATCTCCGTGAAACAACTAAAATAGTACTTCTACTAATGTTGATCTCTTTCCTACATTTAAATCTATAAAGGCTACACACGTCTTGAAGGGACAATGCAGGGTGTGAGATGAATCTCAGTAGGATACCACCAAATGTTGCGTACTTTATATAAGTGTTTAAGTAGGCATGCATTTATAAGGAAAATAGTAAACAGTACGATCCAAAAATAAACACAAACTCCCCTGATACTCAGAAGTCACCATAGAGTGCCACCTGCTTCGGCCAATGCCAGAATCTCTGTCATGTAACCTGACACCATGTTCCCCCTGACATCGCATGTCTCAAGTAACGACATCTTTAAGGCACACCCAAAAAGTAGTAACTTAGAGTAAAATTGATGATTATCCTTAAATAATTTACCATAGGGACAACTATGTCTGCCCTCAATAAAGTAACTATAAGGACAATGATGTCTTCCCACAAATCTTTAACCGCAGGGATAGTGATGTTTGCTCTCAAATCACAGCGAGCCTCTTCCCCCAACCCAATAGCCTCAACGCTATCTCCTAAAGTCTCCTCTCCTTTCATGTGGATTCCTATAGAAAGAACCCCAAAACAAATAGTACCCAAATAGCAACTAATGGGTCCCCTACCAACACGAGTAGTCAGAACCACCTCATCACAGATCCTCTCTATGTGAACACAACTCAAATTTCCAAGTGAGTGGTAATCGCACAAGAGCCTCAGCCCGATTGTTTAGGACTCCTTAAGTACATCAAGGTGACCTGAGAACAAATCGAGGTGAAGACATTTTCTGAGGTACTATAGTAGGTATTTTAGTAGTACTGTAACAGGTACTATAGTCAGACTGTCATAGTACTGTAGAAGGTACTATAGTTGGATATTTAGCAGGTACTATTTAGCACTATAGTATTCAAGACTATTCCCCCATTTGGGCCTTCGGGCCATCGATTTGGTCCCTGAGTCCTTTAAGGCCTTCGGGCCACCCAGGCCTTCTGGTCGGTAAGGCCTTCGGGGCACCTCAAGGCCTTCAGGACACCTTAAGTGCAAATGAAAACCATACAACCTACAAGAAACAAGATCTATAAGGATGATTAGTAAGGAACTTTCACCATAGCAGAAGCTAAACGGATTGCAAGAATGATAGGGTATGGTACCTGCCATCGGGATAAGCCTAGGCATGCACGGGAAAGCCTAGCCGAACATCCATGCAAAGGTGGAGAGCGGATTTTAGGATGAATATGTTGGGGAGGAGTAGTTCCAAGTTGTCAGTCTGGTTTGTATGTAATGTTTAAAGATTATGGGAAATGAATTCCTCTAATGCCTACAGGTCATGTAATACTTACACCTATAGGACTTGTAAGGGTTCCACCTCACCCCTTGAAAGGTGGATTATCAAAAATCAATAAAAATGATGGGTGAGTGGTAATCACCAAAATAAGTTCCCAAGCAACAACATCTTTGAAACCATTTTCCCCTACAACCATGTTTCTCAATTCCAATGGTCTCGCCATCCAAGTAACCTAACAATTATCAACCTGATAGTCACATTGCTTCAAGATAACATCCTTGATGCACAATCTTGTGGTCAGAACCACCCAATGTAACCTAGGCCAAGCCCAACCTGTGACCAACATCACTCAACAATACCAATGTCATGCCCAGCACAACCCGATGGTTCAATCATATTCAATATTAAACATCACACACACACACACACATATATATATATATAATAAAAATAATTTAAATAGGTAAAACAAACAAACCTGTTGATTTTCACAAGCTATGTGATGTCTCATACTATCACTAAGGTCTTGGAAGACTCTAAAAATTCATATCATCACTTTAAAAATTGAACTCTGTAGTTTAATCAAAAAAAATCATTTTAACACATTTTGGCATACCTTCCCAAAATGACCTAATTAAGCAACAACCCCTCATCCAGTCCCACTCAATAAAAACATATAAAAGGGCATACCCAAATGCATCCCACAGGTATAATATGCAATTTAATATGTAATATCAGATAAAACAGGGTCTCACTCAAAATACCCAAATATGCACCAAAGGCTGCGTAACCCAAATGTCATCGAAAACATCAAAGAAGGTATGCACCACCTAACTGAGACTCTTAGACGTACGCATTTCTGATATCGAGCTCCAATTCAAAGCTAATCTTCTTAGATCTACGTTTTCACCAAATTCTGATAACTCTGCTCGGATAGAATTTGCGGTGTGTGAGGCAATGAAACTGGATCAAAAAAGGTATATAGGTTTAGAATTCCTGATTCTATCTTGTAGAGACCAACTTATTGAATAACAGACATCAGATGATGAATCTTGGGTGGGAAATGTTCTTTAGAATTTCAGAACGGATCTGTTCCAAAGTTGGGGAAGAAGATGGTGTTTTTTGAAATAAGATGTGATGATCTTTCATTTAAGAGAATAAAATAAAAAAATGACATGTATTAAGGACTACACACTATGTAGTAGCCTTTTATGTACTCCAACTTAAGCGGAGGTAGCCACACGGCTTGGAGGCTCTACACGGGTCGACAAGCAGCTAGGACTAAGCCAGTACATGGAAGGAAAAATAAATGGTGTGTCAAGAAACACTACAAACAGTGTAGTACTAAATTCTTACAAAGTTATCACATGGCATGTACTTAGTGAGCACATGGTCGGTACATTCCAAACCCATACACGGTTTGTACTTTGGATTACATGGCGTGTAATCTGGAAATTTCCAAAACATCCCATATTTTCCCAATTTTCTTAGAAACAAGTCAACAAAAATTCAAATAGGGTCAAAATTTTGATCTGTTCCAAAAACTTTGGTTCATATATATTTTCTTCCAATGTTTCCTCTCATTGTAACTTGAATTAGGTAAATAAATTTTTAAAACAAAATCTTATCTTATTTTTATTTTTTATCAGGTATATTTTTCTTCTATGTCCACTTTTATCAATATTATTTTAAAATTTTAATTATTATTTACTTAGTTGATTTATTAAGTAATTTTTAGTTATCCTCAATATTTTAAATGTTTTAGTAAAATAATTCTTAGTTTTTCTGAAGGGGTGGTTTATGACTTTCTTAACAAAAAGTAAAAACATATGTCTTTTAATGTATACAACATTAATAGATTTTCCCACATCCATAACAATTTTATGTTACATAGATTATTCTCAAGTCTTAAATAGTTTTAAAAAGAAAAAAAGTTACTGAAATATTTTTTTAATGTTTTGATTACATTTTCCTTTATTTTCTAAAGGGAATTATTTTTTTATAAAACCTATATTTATGATGATTTAATGGTTTTCTTTTATCTCTTATTAATTTTATTCTAGCATTGTATTATTTTTAAGGAGATATCAATCAATGGTGGTAATTTATCTAGAATAGTAAATGTGCTGAATAAATAGAAATCATGGAATGATGAACTTTTAATGAGATTTTATTTTAGAAATAAATCCCCTAATAATATAAAGATAAAAAGAATATAACATTCCTTACTTTAATGAAGAAGGAAGAAAAAAGCGTGGTGGACTATGAAGACAACATTAAAAGATTATCCCAGAATTATTTATAATACTTACATAACAGGAAGAGAAATATTTACTATTTCATTAATGTGATTAAGATGAGTCTATGAAGGACACTAGTTTCTCAAAAAAATCATTATATGATAATATAGTATCAAGTTTCAATAAAATGGAGAATTAATTTTTTAAATCCTATATCTTTAATGGAATTCAATAGAAAAATTGGTTCGATGTGCACCAAGATAAAGGAAACGCATCAAAGAACAAAAAAAATGAACCGGTTTCCATCATATAATAATCATTTAAAACATCCTGCTAAATGCTTGAATAGAATGGGATGTTTTATATAAGTGTGGAGATGAGGTTCTTCTAGATAATTACTTTAAGGAAAATAAATAAACTACTACTATCTATTTACTCAACTATAAAGATAGGGGGAATTATTCAAACCAGTTCCCCAATAATCAAGTGAATTTACTATAGAATAATTTAAGGGGGGAAGTACAAGCATATAGAATTACTACCGCTAAAGTGGATGTTTCTAGCAACGTGGTGAAAGGTACACTTATCATCTACTTTATATGTGAAAATGTTTTATTTTTTTTAGGTCCTACTCAGTCTTTTATAACTTACTAATTTTATAAAGTAGTCATATCACCCACTTAAGGATTAGATATTGAGTTTTCAATAAAAAATATCAATGGTTGATTCATTGTATCTAGATTCTATAAATCCTCCCCAACAGTAGTTAATGGAAATATTCTTCCTAAAAATCTTTTTATTATTCATATAGTTTAATTTAATGTCATATTAGGTGTATATTTTCTCTCTTAGTATAGATCTCATATCAACTTTCAAGAAAAAGAATATATATTTGATATTTTCAATCAACCTATGATAGTATATCAATGTGAGGATAAAACTAAAATCCAAATGGGAATTACTTCTATAATATGGGTTTTTCTAACTATTAATGAGGGATAACTATATCAGATGGTTGGGAAGATACTTTAAATTTAAGATGTTTCTATTGTATAGAATTTGGTTAATGTCTTTAAAAAATAGTTTCCTAGTCTTCCCCCCAAATCATGAGGTTGAGTTTTCAATAGAACTCATACTTGTAATTAATCCAATTTTAAATACTTCATATAGAATAGATATAACTGAGTTGTTGGAAATGAAGAACAAACTCTAAAAGAATCTTGATAAACAAATTCATTCGATCTAGTCCATCACGTTTGGGTATACCTATTCTTCTTTTAAGAAGAGTGATGGGAAAAATAATCTTTGTATTTATTATCAAGAACTTAAGAAAATAGATATTAAGAATAAGTATCCTATACCCTATATTAATGATCTATGTGATTAATTATGAGGATATAAATATTTTTTTAAGATAGATATTTGATCTAGATATTATCAAATATGTTTCAAGAAGGATGATATACCTATAATAGCCTTCCATACAAGGTTTGGACATTATGAATTTATATTAATTCCATTTTTACTTACTAATTCATTTTCTATCTTCATGAAATTAATGAAGAGATTATTTATATATTACCGTGATCAGTTTTTTTTATATTTATTTATGATATTATTATATATTCAAAGAGAAAGTAAGATCATGAAAAAACATTGAGAATTATGTTGAATACCCTGATAAAGGATAATTTTTATTCCAAATTTACTATGTTTTAATTCTTGCTACAAAAAATATCATTATTGGGTCATATAATTTCAAGTGATGGCATATTGTTAAACCTTTATAAGATAGAATTTATTAATAACTTTTCTTGAAAAACCATAGTAACTGAGATCCATAATTTTCTTGGGTTTTCTTGATAATAATGACACTTTGTGCAATATTTCCCATGATTATATAATCAACTCCCCATGTTAACATATAAAGAGGTTATGTTCCAATGGAAAGATAAATATGAGAATAATTTCAATGTAATAAACAAAAGTTTTGTAAGAGAACCTATGATTATAATACCCTGAATTAGAGAGTAGTTAGTGATCTATAGTGATGAATTAAAGAAGGGACTATGAGTTATCCTCATACATAATGATATGGTGATTTCTTATGCCTACTAAAAAAATTACTATGAAAAGTTACCCGAAACATGATTTAGAGTGGTCCATGGTAATTTATTCATCGAAGATATGGAGGGTTATTTGTATGAAAAAATATGTGATATAAATACTGATCATAAAATTTTGAATTGTATATTTAGACATAAATAGTTTAATATACCCCATAGAATATGGTTTGAGTTAATAAAATATTGTGAATTATTAATAAATTGCCACATGGGAAAGGAAAAATAGGTGGGTAATTCTCTAATTTAAAAAGGTCATGCTTTTTTCATGATAATGATTGGAAGAGATATAGTATTTATGGATTGGTAGATTTTAGATCTTTATATATTGAGGAAAGGGGATAGATATTATGTTTCTATAATGAAAAATCAATCATAAATCCATGATAGGATTAAGAATTCATCGATGAGTGATGTGGAAGTACATTAAAAGGTGAGAAATTATACTGCGTTTAACCATGATCATACTGTAATGATAGGGTTCAAGAACCAGGATTGTTATTTATCATGACTAGTGTTAAAAAAATTGTTGGATGAAGATCAAATTTCATTATTCCCTATTCATCCTCAAATTAAAATTATGTATAGATATCTAAAAAATGTTTCCGATGAGAAAAAATTAAAATTGATATTTTTTATTATGTATTCAGATTCCTAGTGTTTTATCAATTTATGCCTAACTGATAGAATTCAAATGGTATGTTACAACAATTATCCTTATCATATTGAAAATGGAAAAACATTACCATGGATTTCATCGTTGGAATCTCTAAAACAGCTAAAAGGAAAAATGATATTTGGGTTTTTGTTGATCACATTATGAAATCAATTCATTTTATTACTATTATAGAGCATTTATCTCTTTATTATCTTACTCAATTATACATTAAACAATTTTTTTGATTTCATGGTGTATAATTCTCAATTGTATCAGATTGGGATGTGAGTTTTAAATTGATTTTTTGGACAATGCTTTAGGATGATCTAGATAAAGAGATGACTTTTAGTACTTATCATCATCCTCAAACAAATATATAGTCTACAGTACCATTAAAACTCTATAGGAAATGTTGAGAGAATGATATATGGATTTTAAAGGATTATACGATCAACACTATAATTTGGTAGAATTTTATCTTAATAATATCATTTAATCAATAATTTAGAAGTTTCCCTATGAATCCCTATAGGGAAGGAAGTGCAGAACTCTAACATGTTGGGACAAAGTTGTATAAAGAATTTTATTGGTACTATATCTAGTTGAGTAAATGGTAGAGATGGTTAGATCTATTCAGTAGCAAAAAAGTGCATCTCAATGTCGGAAAAAAGTTATTTTGATGATCATTGATGATACCTAGAGTTTGAAATTGGTGGAAAAGTATTCTAAGTAATATCTCATTGGAAAAAGGTTATGATATTTGAAAAATAGGGGAATGTGGGGTCTTAGATATATCAGTCCCTTTAAAATTATTCATCATATCTAGATTGACTCTTATCACTTTTTATTTCAAGCTAATATCTCTAACATTCAAAATTTTTTACATGTATCTCTCCTGACAAAGTAAAAACATGATCATTTACTATTACTAAAAATAGATTTCATCCTACTAGAGAAATAACTATCTTACAAGTAATAACTTCTAGAAATTTTGGACCATATAGATAAAGTACTACTAAACAAGACCGATCATCTGCTCAAATTTTCGTCGTGAAATAATAAAATTGAGTAACCTGCATACGAACCTAAGGATTTAATGAAGCTGAATTATCCTAAATTTTTTATATTATAGTTATTTAATTTCTAGTTATAAATTATCATAAGTCTACATAATTTAAAATCCAGAGATTTTTTGATATATTTTTTTTAAATAAATTTCATTGATAGCTTTCTTAGCTTGAGACACAAATATTAAATAAACTCTGATGACTTATTAAAATATTATTATTTTAAAACTATATAATTTTTTAACTCATCCTGTTAATATTATACTTGTTTTAATTTTTGGTATTTTTCTGAAAATATTTACTTTTTAATTGTTAGTGAAAAAAATCAATTTAGGTAAAACTTCCATTCCTTGAAAAACAAACCATAATTATATAAATTTAGTCCTAAATTAACATAAATATATATTGTATATAAATAATATATATAATTACATTTTAATATTCATTCTAATATATTTTGGTTTAAGTTTATTTTTTTTACAGAAAATCATATTTTTCAGAAAGACTGTCTTTTATAATATTTTATGTTTTTATCTTAAATTATTTTAAACCAACTATATGATTTGAATTTAAAAAATGCATTCCACATTTTGAATCATGAATTTAAAATTTCAAAAATAGTACCCTTTTATTTTTTTCATTTTGAATAGTAATAATGGTAAAACATTTCACAACAATAAAGGGTAATTTGATTAATTAAGGTTAAAAACAAATGTTGTAAGGCCAGAAAATTTCTCTAACATATACATTTACCTTATTGGATGAGTTGAATTTGGCCACAACTATGTCTCAAAAAAATTCCACTTAGTTCTAGTTTCCTTTGATATTGACCTATATATTATTTTAAAAAAAGAATATAAACAAAATATCACACTATTCCCTTTAATATCTCTCATATTTTTTCATAAGGTTAAAACGTGGCTATGTTCAATTTTAAATGTTAATTTGAATGATTAATTAGTTTTTTTCATGGTAATTTATTTTTTATTTTTTGTGACGAAATAATTACTTTAAATTCTTACACAATTCCAACACTATATTTATCCAATTAATATAAAAATAAAATAAATGATTTCAAAAATATTAAAAATAAGGAAATTTCAATTAATTTTTTTTATAAGAACTTCATAGATACATATGACATATTAAAGATATGTGAAAGGATTATATTCTAAATTAGATATTTTATTGATGTATTTTAAGTAAAATTAAATGAATAGTTTTAAAATGACAATAAAGATATTTTATGAAAATAACATTTTATTAAATTATTTTAAAATCATAAAAATATAGAAATATGAAAGGTATTGATTTATGGTCTAAAATTTCATTTGTTTTCCATTTTTTAGAATATTTTCAAATTATAATTAAACATATAACCCTTTGATATTTAAAAGTTAATTACCATGGTTAAGGTTAAAATTGGTTAACCAATGGGTTAATCTGAATGACAAGGTTTAAAATGGTATCTGAACCAGGAAAAATTTGATTGGATGATTATTTTAAGGCCATAGGTTACATCTCGCCTCCTCATTTTCTTGATTTGATGTATAATTACAACTTGTACTTGGATGAAACTCCCAAGACTCCAAAAGATGCCAATAAATGTTAAGGGATTCACTACATTTTGGGGATGATTTCCCCTTTGAAAGTAAAAAATGCATGACCAAATCTACAATAACCTAAAAATCACTATATTATTCATGATTAAAATGTAATAACCTCATTAATACCAACTGAAAACAATACCAAAATATAATCCATCACTATATCATAGTACAATGCGGGAACCAAAAGCCAAAATCATAGTATAAAGCAGAAGAAAAAAAAGGAAAAAAACTCAAAAAACACCAAAGAAACCAACTCAGAAACTCCCAAAAAGTTCCAAGATCCAAATCCACAATCCATGCCCAAGTATCACAAATAAAAACTAAATAAATGTTATAAATTCCCTTAAGTAGTGTCTAATATATATATATATATATAAATGCACTAATGTTCCCAAGTAGGGGGTGAGTAATGAATCTTGGAAGGTTTTCCTCAATTGACTCCCTTACTCATGCCACATGGATAGAACATTATAGCACATTTATATAAATAAAATAAAATAAAACAATTTGAAATAGATTATGTCAGAATATAAAACAATTTCCATACCAAAATAGTTTCCCTAAGAAGTAAACAAATTACTCTTTAAACTATCTCACATTTTTTTGGCATACCAAATCAATGATCCACACACACCCACATATTTATAATTCAGTGACAGTTCCATACTCATGAGTGGCTTCTCATTCATCCACCAAGTCATCATTTTTTTTCAATATCCTTTTTCCCCAATGTAACACACCCCTTATCCAGGGTCATGTTCCTTGTAACCATATGGTAGAGGCGCCTAATCCATTTTCATGTCGAAAGCTTGGACTCACACCAACTCATGTATACCAAAACCATTTCAAACAAAAAAATTTAATCCATATCAATAAAACCTCCCTTTTATTAAAAAAAATTAAATCAAACCAATTCCATGAATAAAAATCAAGCCATATTTTAAAACATACTTTTAAAATAAAGAAACAAATAATTTTCACAACAACCAATTTAGGAAATTTCCCAAACCCTGAAAAAAAAGGTGTTTTCCATGATTTTCACATCAAATTCATAATCAATTTCATGTAATTTAACCAATTCAAAACTAGTCCTTCAATTTATAATAAGAGGATTCGATATTGGACCCACCTACCTAGGAAACTATGGTGGAAACTAAGAATTTCATGAAAACATCTACCAAACCAGGTTGAATCTTAAAAACACGACCTTAGATATCATTCCTTGACATCAACATTGCCAAATATCATCATGAATAGCATCATTTATCATAGATCTATCCTTAATAGACTAGATCTATGAATATAAGGCAGGGAAGAAGAATAGATCTAAATAAAACCACCAAGAATGGAGACTTAACAAGATTTTTTAAGTTCAATGCTCCAAGATTTTCCAATAGATCACTCTTAGATTAAATGGAAGAGTCTCCATAGCCTTTGAAAGGGGAGAAAAATGAGTTAGTGTTGGAATAGAGGAATACAGAGTTCTTTGTGGTATAATTAAGTAAGATCCAATTTTTCAGTATCTTAATTTTAACTGTGCATGTTTAGTCCCATTATTAGTAAAATCGTGCACTAAACATGAAAATTTATCTTCCTCAAGAAGAACATCTCATGGTTTTCCCACATGGTTAGACAAACTGGGCACTAACCATTCATAAGCCCTCTATCCCACTTCACATGGTTAATCTTGGGTGGCCACAAGAAATAGCCAAAATATGTTCCTAAACAAGTGCCTACCCCATAGCGTCTGTCTCATTTTCCATTTTTTCCTATAGGATTTTCATGGTTTCCACTAATTGTTTTCAAGTAGTGAACCTCTAGAAAATCCCCAAAAATATTCCAGAAGTCCTCTAAACCTTCCGCTACTTCACCCCAAAAGCTTACATTTTTAATTTACATAAAGAAAAATTTACTTACTTGAAATCGATGATTCTCTACCACATACTTATTATCTTAAAATTTATACCATTTTTAACCATATATCATGAGTTAGAGGTATATTATATTATAATATTTTATAAATTTACAAAATTTTCCCTCCACTTGCTTATAAAAGTAAACCCTTACTGCTTTTATTTACACCATGTTTAGCAGTATAAATAAATAAACATGCACCAAATAATCTTATGAACATGATTATATATATATATTAGGTTTTTTCTCTTCCCAAAAGTCTAACTGTAGGTATTTAAATAGGATATCTAAAGAATTGCTTTTAAAGAAGAGGTAATCATCTTCACTAAGAATTTTATTTTTATTCTTATTTTATCGCATTCATTTGTGTAATAAACATTTAAATATAAAAATAAAAATATATAAAATATACAGAGATTTTATTATATTAATTTTATAATAATAATCCTTCTTCTTCTTCTTATAATGGGAATAAAAACCATCACTCTTGTGTGTGAGGACTACCACCTCATGAACTGATATAATTGTTTCCCCATTACTGCCCTGCATAGTTTTTTATAAATATATAAATAATGAATATATATTATTTTTATGAAATAATTATGATTCTATAATTATAATATCATATATACCACCATACCTTCCAATTTGTTGGAAAATAATAACAACGCTCATGCATACGTGTGGATAACCACCTCCATGAAATTATGTGATTCATTTTTCATTTCTGATTTACTTAGATGGTGATAAATATATATTTAATGAATATATATGATATATATGATATAATAAATAATTTCTAGTGTTGAATTATTATTTACTTTTCTTTATTTCCATTCTTCAAAAGGATAAAGTTGTGTTCATTCATACATACAGCCTACCGTCTATATGAATGGTGTAATTCATTTTTTTTATCTATAGATTTTATGTATAACTCTAAATATATATACATATATATAGTGAATATATATGATATTAATATCATTATTAAAATTCTAAACCACAACTATAGAATCCAAACATACATGGAAAATTAAGTAATTAACACCGAAAAAAAATGATACAATTAGTCCTTGATTGGGTGTTGAATTTCAGGTGCTTCGGCTTTTGCGTATCTGATTCTCTTGAATTCTCCTGTTGACAAAGCCACGATTTTGATGCTAAAGTCCCCATTTGATCATTATTTCGCATCATGCTTGTTGTTTGGTTAATGTTTAATTTTTATATGTGTTCTGCTCTGATTTTGGATGGAAGGAGGCAGTGATCTCTGTTTGGTGGGAGGCTGTTCAATTATGGGAGTTGGTTTACTATGAAATTATGTTTATTTTGATGACGGAGGTCTGGTTATGTTCCTGCACAAGATAGGTTTCTGAATAGTCATTCAATGGGGGAGGTTTTCCGTACTGACAATTATGATGGGGAGGGATATGTCTATGTGGTCTAGTGATGGGCTTTGACCTGCAATTTTTTTTGACGTTTTATTCCCATGAAGTCTTGTAAGGTTTTCCCCCCTTTTTCCCTTCAAAAGGGTTTTATCCAAAATTAATAAAAAATTGTGCCTTTGGGTCATTCAGACGGTATGGGATTTCATCTCATTTTCCACTCCATTGAGACATATTTAGCATTATACACCAATTTAATTTTAGGTGGTGTATATAATTCTACTTTTATGTATTTGACATGAATATTAATTTATTCATAATGATTAATTTTCCAGTTCAATTTTCTATTTTAAGGTGTTAGAGTTTGAATGTTACCAAAAAGGTTAGAATTCACTTTTCGATCTTCAATTTATGGTATTACACTTGTTTTCATTGAAGCAATATAATAATTTATCCTTAATAACATCCATTTATTTTCTTATAATATGAATATTTCATGAGTTTCTATTTTTTATTCAAACATTTATTCACTTTGTATATTTAATCAAGAAAATGAAAATTTTAAAGAAAAATATATCTTTTTTCTCTTTTTGATCGGGTATATTTTTCTTTTGTATCCATATTTCATAAGAAAAATACAAAAATACTTTAATTAAATATTATCTTAATGTTTTTTTCTATTTTTTTTATTCTTCAAATGGCATTATTTTATTGATAACTCTATATTTATGATGAATTGTTGGTTATATTTTATCTATTATTAATTTTGTGGTCCTTAAGTTTCTTTTAAAACATTGTCATTCTTATTATCTTTTTTAATTAGACATTTTTTTTAAATATCCATATTCATTGAATTATGGATATAATTAGGGCCTAAAAATTATAAAACTTTTACAAATGGTGTTTTAATATTAAATTTATTATATTTACTAGAGAAACTTTGGTATTTCATATTCTTAACTCGAGGAATATATTTTTTGATAAGGAGTATTTTTTGTTATTTAAATTGAAAATTTAGTATATGAGTAATGAATTTGATATGAAGTGACAGGTGGGGCTTGGTTATAGATAACCCCCTGATTCATCGACATGCCTCATGAGACAAATCAGTTGGATAGCCTCATATAAATAGGTTTTTTTTGTGTGCCTATCCATTGATTAAATTGTCTTGGTGCAATGAGTTAATTCCAAAGATGTTATGATTTTTGAGATCATGAATTCCAATATTAATTATGTCCTTAATTAGGAATTTTATTATTACTATCCAAGAGATAATTATATTGATATTATATATGGATTCATTTCATGATAAATTTATTAATTAAATGACATATGTTTTCAGTTATTCACCATTCCATATTGACGATCCTTTTTTACTAATCAAATATTTTTGTAAACATAACTATTATTGAACATATGATATCACTATTGGTTTCATTTACTTTATTTGGGATATTAAGAAGGATATAATGAATAATATCAAGTATTTAATAGTGTTTCTTATGCTATGTATTTTATATTTTTAATGTAATATGAGAATATTTTATGTATCTTATTCCTAAATAAAACTAAATTGATCGATACATCAGAATGAGATATATTTTATTTTATACCAATTTAATAATGTAGAAACTAGATTTGGATTACGATAGTTTGGGTTTCTTCATTAAATATTTAACATGTAATTCAAAGGATGTTTCTCAATAAAGAGGTATAACTCTTAACTGTGTACATCTAATTTTATTTCTTATTCCACCTTATATGAACCAATTATATCCTATATAATTCGGTGAATATATTATCATAAATACATTCAGATCTTATTATATTTATTTTAAAACCTTTATTTGTCTCCTTCTCTACCAAATAGGGAAATTAAAGCATCATTTTTTTCATACATTTGGACTACTTCCACACGAAGATATGTATTTTGTTTTTCATAACAATCATTATTAGTTTGTTATTATAATGGATTTAATTTTTATATATGACATTTATTAAATTATTATTATTCAATAATTATAATATTTTATCTATATTTATAAATTTATATCCATTAGAAAATGATAATGCCACTTGTGCGTACGTGTGGACTACTGCATCCATGAATTGATGTGAATCATTTCTCATCACCATATTATATAAATAATTATAAAAGTAAATATAATGATTAAATATTATAATTATGTCATAATTAAGATTTTATATATTATTAAATCATGTCCAAGGTACAACTAATAGAACCATTGAACCAAATCAAATATAGAAAATAGACCAATTTTTACTTGAATGTTTTTTTAATGAAGAAATTTTTAGTAAAAGGATAATTGGAAATTGAAAAGGAATGATAAATAGTAATTTATGTTTTGATATAGTTCTTGAATCTATCTATAATAATATTATATTTATTTTATAGGTTATTTGAATGTGTATAAAGTCTAATGTATCTTGAGGTAAGGGATAATGATACAATCTCAATTATTTTTTATATTGCCTTTGTTAAATTTCTATTTAGGGAAGTTGGGAGGATATTTTCTTTTTTACCCCTATAATTTCTTTTCCTCTCATTATTCTTGGAATTTTTATGTATTAACATTATTTTCTTCTAATTTTTAGGTAAAATTATCGAGAATATTTTTTAAATGAGATTCAACCTTAATTTTACATTGGTTATTGAACCTTTTAATCCATATCTATGCTCTTAAAAATTGTTTTATAGATTTTTTTAACAATAATTGAAATATTTTTTAAAATTTAATTTAAATTATCTTTTAATGTATTTTAAAAGGTTTAAAAAG
Source organism: Viscum album (assembly GCA_963277665.1). Taxonomy (NCBI): domain Eukaryota; kingdom Viridiplantae; phylum Streptophyta; class Magnoliopsida; order Santalales; family Viscaceae; genus Viscum; species Viscum album. The sequence goes on from OY728133.1 coordinate 100,935,312, forward strand.
GAATATTTTTAAAGAAACAATTTTTTAATAATACTTTTTAAAATTTTAGAAAATGTGTGAAAATAATGTTCTCTTTTTTCATATACAAAGTGAAGGTATTTTTCCAATATAATTACAATTATTTGATTTTAATCATACAATATGATAGTATTTTCAGTGATCTTTGACTAGAGAAATGATTTTCTATGCTTATTTTTATGTCAAAAACTTATGATATAATATTATGTTATGTTCTCATGCCTCATAGGTTATTATTGACGATTCAATGCACATGTGACTTATGTATTATTTTATGGAAAATCCAAATTCCATGAATTGTGATTAATTATATTTCACTAATTTGGTATGATTTTTATAATCTATGATCATTTTCACATACCCTTATTGATATCTAAATCTCATTTATGATCATTGATTTTTATCTCTTATGTTTACCCTTACTTGGAAATTGAACTCTGCCTTTCTTATATTCCCTTTACCCATGTTATAAAGTAATGTTTAAAGTAGGTTATATCTAAGTGGTGTTTAATGTGAGAAGATATTTGTGGGAGATTATTAACCTCATTTATGAAATAGGTTGATTATGTATCTGGTCTCCAAAAAACTAAATATGTATGGTCCTTAGGGGTTTAATATTATGAGATGTATTGAATATTCATATGAAGTGATGTAATATTTATGGGTTTTAATCTCAGGTGACCAAATTTGGTATCGGATAATGTATTTTTTATTTTTTAGATCATTATTATCGAACATTGTTGAAAACATTTGTGATAATTCTAAGTATAAGATAGCATCCAAAGGCATTAGTAAAGTGACAATTGTGTGGTTTTTGAAGAAATTTTATCTTTTCGTAGATATTGGAAAGTTGGTATGTCTCCATAATGGATGAAATTGGGTATAAAGACTCTCAAAGGGTTGTATTGGGTATTAACTTGATTGTCACTAGTGAATTATGAGTGGACCTCATACTTCACACCTGGTAAGACACTCACAGGGGATATTCTTGTGTTATTTAACATTTTCTCTATAAACAATTATGAATGATTTAAATATATGATGACCATAAATGACCTATATTAAACCTAAGGTTTCATAGATTGAAAATAATGTGTCATGATTTAAGAATACTATGAATGATTTTTCATGAGTACATGATTATTCAATATGATTATTATTTCTCACACATAGTTTTTTGGTTTTATTCAATGGTTATAACTAGGATGAATCATGTTAAAAATGAATGTGGTGGATAATGAAATTCATTTTCTTGTGAGAAACCAAATTTAATGGGAGTTGGAATGTGGAATCTTTTGATTATTCTTACCCAAATATCTCAATACATGAATGGTAATATGAATCACACATAACATGAAAATGATTAAAGAAAATAAAAATTAAATATTTATGACACCCAAAAAATTGAGTTTAAAAGAATAATATGCTTGATAGGTTCATTAAAATGAAAAACCATAATTTAAAAAAAATTAGAAATATTATAAAATATTAATATTTAAATGTAACCTAGATATTTAATTAGTTGGAATGAATATGAGTAACTACATTATAAAATATATGTATAATGTTTCAAAATAATAAAATTGTATTGATTAATTCTTTGAAAATAAGGACTCAATTTTTAGTGAAATCATTTTATGATTCAAAAATATATTTTATTTACACACATTAATATTAATTTTATTAATTAGTTTTCATGTATAGGGGAAAAATAGAGTAGGAAAACAAGAAAATTGGAAAAGCAGGAGAATAGAATCCCACAATGGGCTTATAGAGGACGGAAGTAGTGGAGTTTGAGTACATCCCATATGAAAATGTTAACTCACTAAGGAGAAAAAGATCTCAGACTGGAGAATTGGGTGAAAGGAATTTATTCAGTATCCAAGGAGGCAAGGTAGTCAGGATCATTGTTCCCCAGATGCTAAGTGTGAAGAAAATCTATGTCGGGGGTGATGAATCCCCTGTACTAGTTGATGATATATGAGATTGACCAATGTACATTCATAGAACCTTAAAGGGAGTAATTAATGGTAGAGGGTTCTATTTACACCACCTTAAGATCAATTGTTTCTAGAATTCACATGAAAAGGCTTGAAGACATTGCATTAGCCTCTACCTGAAGGGAATCACCACTTCCAAAGTAAGTAGTGAACTTGATGATAACAAAGAAATGGGATTATGAACCATGCCTCTTCCCTACATAATACCCATGACATGATATCCATCAGTGTCTATTCTAGGACAATTGCAATGGGGAAAACAATGGACCCACCTCCCCTCATTTCCACGTAGCCACATATGATGGGGAACATGTTTATAAAGAAGATTCCTGAGGGTGGGGAATCCTTCTATAGTTATAAAGTATCCAAAATAAATCAATAAGGAGGGTCTTGATCTTAAAAATCATGGTGATATTTTTTCACCAAGACCCGTCATGTAGGGCATTGCTCCTCACATTCCCGATACACCATCAACTTATAATAACGATCACGGCATGAACCTTTTTCTCAAAATCAGAATAACCTGCCTTATGAAACTAGTGTTTGAGAAAGGAAGCAACCATGGAGATCTAGTGAGTAGGTGGGCCAGTGAATGTGTTGAGTGAACTCTATATGATTCAAGCGCATTCACCTTTAAATAAAATATAACTCGAATTCTATTCAGATGGGACACTATTGTAGGAGCACCTTGACACCAGTTGGACACCGAGGCAATTTATGATGTCATCGGTGGGGTGCACCAGATTCTGAAAACACCAAAATGGGTTAAAAACTATGCGATTAGGTCAAAAATAAATCAAAACTTGTCTTTATTTCATTATAAAATATTAAAACGACCATAGAACACATAAATTAGAATACATATCATTATTATTCCTTCTTCCTTTGATAATGAAATTTATATTATTTTAAATAATTAAAATTCATAAATTTCAATATCTCGCTTTTAATTTCTATTATATATCCACATAAGGATAAAAATAAGTTTTTAGTAAACCATAAAGCATATTTTGATTATAATTAAAATATATTAATTGCGATAATTTATCTTTAATTTTTATATATTTTATAATTATATTAAATTCTTAAACGACATAGACACAGCGCCTATGCAGTTAGTAGAAAATAGAAGTAAATGTTTTTAAAAATAATAAAATTTATATATTTGTTATATATTTCGGTTGAACATGAATTTTATAGTAAATAATAATGTATCATTTAATTTTAAAGAGTTTATATTAAAACTAATTTTATATATTGATGTCTATAATGTCAACATAAATGAATAGTGTCAAAAATTACACTAATGATATTTTATGAAAAAATACCTTTTTATTAAATTATTTAAAAATCATAAAAATATTTCGAAAAAAATTAGGAATAAATATGGTCAAAAATATTATTCCATGACAATTTTGGAGAGATTTTTTATCTTAGAAGTAAATTTAAAACCCATAATGTTTGAAAAATATGTTACCACGGTTATAGATAAAAAGGGTTAACAGAGGATTAAACTAAATATATAGGGGATAAAATTGCCTAAACATTCTTTAGATTTTTTTATATGTCCATATATCAACCTTATCCTATTGAACCTCCTAATATATGATCATTTGAATCATTTTTATCATATGTGGCATTATTATATTTAAATATTTTAAGAAATTACATGGATCCACTACCCCACTTATAAAAGGACTGACATCCACTATTATTTACACCACTTTGAACCAAATATCTCAACCAAAGAATTCTAAAATATCATATTGACTTTCCTACCTATGAATTACTGGTTATTTTCTTCCTAAAAGACGATTCCAAGGGTCCTTTATAAGGGATCTAAAGGAGACATGCTGAAGAAGAGGTAATTATCCAACTTAACTGCTTTCAATTTGTTTCTACTTCTACATCATCTAAATATATTATATTCATCATAAAATAATAAATTTTTTATCATAAATAAACTTAAATTTTATTATTATAATGTGACCACGTTTATTTGGAAAATTTTCTATTAAATGGGTAGTGAAATTATAGTATGTTTTTATGTGTGGACTACTAACTCCACGTAGCGGTTTAATTGATTTTTCATTACTATACTTCATGGATAGTTCTTATGGAAGTTTAAGTATTTATATTTTTTATTTATGACACAGTTATTCTTTAATAATTATAATATCATGTATACCTTATTACATTATCATATATCTAAAAACGATAATGTCGCTCATGCGTAAATGTGCACTTCCACCCCCTCAAAGCATTATTGTATACGTACGACCTACCGTCAAAATTAATTGTGTAAATCATTTTAATTTTTATGAATTATATGGTAGATTATATGTTTTTTTATAATTAGTATATAATATATTTATATCATTAACAAAATAATAGAATTTATGGGACCATGATCAATTTACAAGTACTTTAACTAACAATATGAAAATTATAGGAAGAATGAAATAGTTAACACCTAGAAACAATGATTCTAATGATTAATTATTAATAAATGGGTACTAAAATTTACTAAATGGATAATATAAATTATTATAAGTATTTAAAAATTTATTTAATATAATTATAATAATTTTTATATTTACACATAGGAGGTTAGAAGGATTTTTAGGCAATTCAAACTTGAGTTAACGTTTTCCTGTCTCACTTTTATTTTTAGGAGACATATGTCATCTTCACCACTTATTCCCTTTTGCGGTGTATATACTACCTAAAAAATTATTTTTTTATGATTCTCATGAAAAAAATTCTAATTTAAAAATCAATCTATTTATCTCTCTTTTATGATCCTCTAATTTTGAGATTACCAAAATGGTAAGAGTTTATCGTCTAAAATAATATTCTTTAAGACATGTGTTATGTTATGAACCTATCTTATTTAATGAGGCCAAATGAATACACTTTTAAATTTTATATCTTGAATATAATTTTTCTAATTATATTAAATTTTCCATTTTATTCTATTTTTCAAGGTTCTAACGATTCAAAGGATTCCAAAGGAGTATTGGATTAATGTTCCAATCTCATTTTAATCGGTTTGGTTTTTTCTTGTATTTCCATTAAAGGAAAATATATGAATAGTTTTTGATAAATTCATTTAGTTTAAAAATAACCTTCTTATAAATGATATTTTTGAGTAATATAACCATTTTCTTATCTTTGTTACTTAATATTGTCTATAAAATGTTTTTAATAAAAAGAAAATTTATTTCCTCTTTGGTCGGGATTCATTTTCTTCCATATCCGTGTTTTATTTGAAATTTTTTGAAGAATTTTTTTGGGGTTATCATATGATTGTTTAAATTAATTTTTATCCATGTTTAAATATACATAAAAAATCAAATGATATTATTTTCATTTTTTGAATGAGGTACTTTATTAATTTTTATTGAAAATGTTAAAGGAATCCTTGTTTTAACATACACGACATGAATGAAATTCACCACCATCATTACCACTCAATGATTTAAATCTTCATTTAAATGTTTATAAGGTTCTATTTAGAGAAAAAAATTACTTAATTTATTGAAAATGTATATCTTATAAATAATTTATTCAATATGAAAATGATATTTTTTTAAACTAATGTTTCAATAATATTTTAATAAAAAAAATTATTCTATAATAACATCCAATGATGTTACTTATTATTTACTAGGGATATGATATGTTGATTATATATTTATTCTTTCTCTATATGTTTTATGAATATAATGATGAGATGTCTTTGAAACCCTTTTATTTTCTATAGTTTAATTTATGATGATATGATGAATGTTTTATGATCTCGTGGCATACATATGAATAGATTGGGATTTTGTGATAAGTGTTCCTAGAATTATATATACCTACTATTAATTGGGTGAATATTAATTTTTTATGATCTCAATGTGTACATGGTAGTCTATCCCAATTCCAAAATTGGGTATATAAGAGGTTATTCCAAGCTAAAAAGAGGGTACACTAGAGGTTATCCCAAGCCCAAAAGAGGGTTCATGGGAGGTTATCCTAGGCCCAAAAGTTGGTAAATAAGAGGTTTTCACAAGCCTGAAGTAGGTAAAAATGTGGTTATCCGAATCCAAACATGTTATGAATGTTTTGGTGGATATCAATGACATAATATTTCTTTGATTAAGATATTAGCACTCTTTTGTGACATGATATTATGTCAATGTTATTCTATCATGGCTCATGTTCTTGGATTCCTTTGTGACTTATGTATTATGATCTATCAATATTTATTCTATGAAACATGTTTATTATGTAATATTTTTTGGAAATGGTTTTAAAAGGATATAATCATGTTCAAATGACCTTATGAACTTTTTCTGTCTATAAGACCGGTTATATCTCCCTTATTTATCCTTACTAGTCATTTGAGATCACCCTTTTTGTTTTATTTTCACTAGGATATAAAGAAAGGTTTTAAGTATGATATTTATAAGTAGGGGGATAGTTTTAAAGAACTAACTTGGAGTTGAAATAAATATTTTATATACCAGTTGTTTATGTATCCATGTTTCCAAAGACACAAAACACTTAAAATTCTGGTGTAGATTGTAATATAATGTAATAAATATTAGAATAAAAAGAAATATTATTTATTTATAAAATTTATAGGTTTATATATTATTGAGTCTTTTATGAGGAAATTTAAACATTCCTTTTATGGTTCCTCTAATCCAAATATTATTTATCAATGGATCAATGTTTTAGAAAATATATTCTTAATTATTAAATTCTCGGAACATGGGAATGTTATTTTTGTGATGTGTCATTTACAAGATTAAATTTATCAATGATGTAATCATATTTAAAAAATGAGGAAATGGGAGGAAATTCAATCCATGACATCAAAAGTGTTTAATAAGTTATTTTTCAATAATTATTTTCATCTAACTATTCCCACAAAATAGAAATGGAATTCTTGGAATGAAGGAACAATGATAAAAAATCCATGAGTACTTATGATGAAAATATCATAAGACATTCAAGGTATACTTCTAGTATTATCATCAATCATAAAATAAAATTTGATTGATTCATTAGTATCTTGAGACCAAGTCTCTAAAATGCATTGGATAAAAGATACTTTTATATCTAGGAAAAACCAGCTGGTGTGCTCTCGATATGGAAATATAAATTATAGAGTCTTTGTGTCCTCATGGTTTTTGGAAAAAAGATAAATATGGAATGAATAAATTTTAATTATAAAACCCAAGGATTAATTAAGATTAATATTCTTTCAATCGCCATAGAAACCACTCGAGATAATTTTCCAATAATGTTCAAAACCACTTTAACAAATATTATAGTAGTTTTCTTTTCAACTAGTGTCTCATGTTATTATACTAGAGGATCATTCAAGGCTTATCCTTCAATACACCCCTAAATGGATTTCTTATTCAATTCCTTATTTATAATAGGATCATTGGTACGTTTCATTGGTTCTATGAATATTGAGAAATGAGGGAACCAATTAGAAACTAATATCAAAATTTTCATGAAACATACACACCATGAACCACATACATTACAAATTCACAATTTTATTTTTAATTTCAAAAACATATCATCAAATAATAGGTATATCTCATATATTTTTTTCAATAATTAATTACTAGTGATCTATATATAAAAATATTGATTAGTTTATTTTAATATTTAAATCATTTAGTTCAAATAAAATCACCAATAAAACACAATTACTTGTACACAGAAATATTCTATGACGCTATATGAAAAAACGATACATTAATAACCCAATACTCACCCTCAAATATTATAATTATTATGCCACAAAATACCCTTCATAAATTTCCAAATACAATAGCATAGATCGAATGAATCTTGGATTCATATAATGTTTATTTAATCTAAGTAAATATACATATTATTGAAATCAATTATCGACCTCTATTATCCTATCAAACATTATCCAAAATATTATAACCATAGAAAAGAAACAAGGCTTGGAAACTATTTTATAACACCCTTCCCTAAAATGAATTTACCTTAGAGTTAGAAAATTATATGTCTTCAAGTGTGCTCCCTGACCAGTATATATTTTTTACTAGCACCAGTGGTTTATAGTATCTGTTAGGAATCAATGTTCCCTATAATGTTTCATAATAATAAAAACAATAAAATATATCACTAATAAAATGTAGTTGAAATAACAATTAGGAACCATAAAAAAACATAAATTAAATCCCATAACTGACTTATTTACATTTTTATCCAAATAGGACTTCATAATAGATCCCCAAGTAAAACTTCTCTAACAATATAAAAAATAGATAATAAAAAATTGGGGATAACCCCTTAAAATTATAATAAATTCATGAAAAATCATCCATCTCTCATATCTGGACATCATCTCCTTGTCAATAAGGCTATTTTCTTTTACTAAAAAACTATTTACTAAATTTTATTAAACACAAATTATGTATGTCTATAGAGTGAGAAATAATTCTTAGTAGAGACCACCAGAACCCTGAAAATAAATTGTTTTATAATATTTTCATATATAAATGGTGTAAATCAACAAAATTATTTAATCATTTCATTAACATCATAAATTAAAATGAAATAACTGCTCACTAGGTAACTTAATTAATTGTGTACCTCCTTTATAAAATTTTGGTAGAAGCATTGAATATTAACCAAGGGATAAAGTAGAAAAAAATGTTTTTTTTCTTATGCCAATCATATCCAAAATAATGTATCTAAATTCTAACTGATGGCCTAGATAAACACAAGTCTCAAATATGTTTATCTCATCTCATAGACTAGCCCAAGGATCCTTATAAATTAACAGAATTTAGGTCTTTTATTAAAAAATATTTATGTCATGATATCATAAACACAATTTAGTACAAAATTTCAATTTTTATTTAATATTTTAACCAATTAAAATAAATAAAATTAATTTTTCTATCACTCGTGATATTATATAAATTTTAATCCTATTTTTAACACTTAAATATAAAATTATGACAATCTCATTCCACAATAATTTCCAAAATTAAACTCTCAGTTTCCTTATTTCACTTTGTATATGATATGAAAAAGTATCCCCCCCTTATATTACCCCATTATACTTATTTAACTATAGGTTTTAGGAATTAACATTCCATTTATGATACTTTTTTACATTATAAAATCACCATAACGCATTTATACTTATATTAACTCACCCCATTTAGTTTTACCCAAAATAGATGCAATATCATGTAAGGAATTACTTATTAGATCACTAAATTCCAAACTAAAAGAATACAAACTCACTAAATTAATTTTCAATAATTCACACCAATTCATATAACATTAGTATGAATACCTATCACATATAAAAATCACTAAAACTTTAATTTTTATCATAAAAATCATTATTGATTTCAATAATAATGATGACATTAAATGCATAATTTAAAAAATATATATTATATTAATATCTTCCAAATTAAAATCCTCATTTTCAGTTATTAAATACATTTAAAAAAAATTATAAAACTTGTAAAAATTAATTAAAATTTATTTTCTTAAGGTTAAGATGAATTATCATCACATTATGCTCACAAAAAACATTAATTCAAAATAGAATGTCACTATTAAAATAAACACACCTAATTAAAAAAAATAAAGTCAAATGAGTCACCTATCTATTGATTAGAAAACTAATCACACTAAGATTGAAGGATTGGTTCATTTTAATGTATATGGAATAAAAAAATATATAAAATAAGAATGATATATGTATATTATAATGATTCAAAAACCAAAACCTAACACCTACATACAAATTGAATGGGATTTTAAATATCATAATATTGTGAGTCTAATACCAAATATGGATTTAAATTCTACTTAAAATCAGTAAATAAATTATACAAGAATAATATAGTGGTAAAGTGGGTGATTATAAAGACTTTTTTTCATAATAATAACCCTTTTGAATACAAAATAATAGAATTAAATATCATGACTAAAAATTGACCAAAATATACCTCGTTAAAAAAATGTAATCCATGGAACTAGACTTTCAATAGTCCCCCATGATACATCCAGTGGCCTACTTCAGTCTCTATTATTATTTATATCCTTCTAATGGAATCACTTAGGCCACTACCATGTCCTTCAATCTCCCAATTACATCCACTAGCATTCCAATGACTTATTGATGTAAATATTTTGTTCACTCAACTCTATATACCTCTCCAAACACTTTTAATTTATTTTCTTTTCCAAAATTTAAACCAAAATAAATCAAATTATAAATTTAAACATAATAAATAAATTATAAAATATTATTTTAATTTACGTATTATTACAATAAGGATATGTAAAATCTGGAAAGATATTATAAATTCTTATAGACTATGAATTAGAAATTTCATTTGACTGATATATTAATCATTGGTCAGGTTGTGGTAACTAATTTTTTAATCACTTTACATTGTTTGTGTGATTTATATTTTTGGTTGGAAGATGTCAATGTAGATGTAATACTAGAGTAAAAACTCTAATACATACACACTAACTTGGTCAAGAGTCATATGATGGAAAATGAACATTCTTTATCTTTGCATACACTAATCTTGGTTAAACATTTTAAATGATATAAATGTTATATATTTTTATTCACGCTAATAGCTCTATAGTCTATTCATGCTACATTTGAGTTATTAATTATACTCTCAAATAGGTAGAGTATGATTAACTCAAATGTTTAAACTCTTTATCTCCTATAATGATAATATTATAGTGGATAAATAGGAAACTAACACTTATTATTTTATCACCCATAACTTTGGGTTTGAGTTAGACTCTCCATAGGGGTTTTTCCCTAATATGAGGTTAGTTGAATAAGAATATCTTTAGTTTTATATTTGGATATATTTTGGGAGATTTACTAGGTTGGATATGTGCAATAAAAGAACCACTATAGAATACTGGGAGAAACCATGCAATAGTCTGTACTAGGATACCCCATGATGTAGTGAGTTTCACCATGTTGTGGTGTTATGAAAGTAAGTTTTATGTGTTATACTATAACGAAGGGTTTTGATGACATCTCCTACTCTAAGATTTTATTATAATTTTATTTATTGCATGATTATTATTATAGGATGTATAATTTCTTAATTATTTGTTTAAATGTTAAATAAATGAATAATAATTATGTACTATTATAAAATTTCTTTTGTAACAATTCATTAATGAAAAAATGTTTGAGAAATTTTTAAACTACCTTAAGCATCCTGGATGGTATATATAAATTGGCTCATCAAATTGGAGGGAGTAATTATACATTCTAAAAAAATTTAATGTTATGAAAATCTTGTAGTAAAAATTCTCTATCTATTTCTCATTTTATCCATTAATACTAAGGAAATTTCAAATAAAATATAAGAGGGAATACATAACGTGAATTAAAATATTAATTCCCCATATAAATATCCTAAGAGGAAGGATCTTGTTAGCTTCATCTCAATTATTAATATAAATCTAAAGTACTATAGCTTTTATATTATAGATAAATAAATAAAATGTACATTGTTCTCCATTTATTCATTTAGTCTAATGAATAGAGATATCATATGGTTTTAATGGTTTTTATTAATGATAAATATTGTGTTTGGATAATTTTTATCCCCTCAAAACCCCTTTTTTACATAGTAAAGGTTAAAGAGTTTACCAATTTTGAGGAAATTTCAGGCATGAATATGTAAAATAGTGTGTCTCTATAACTAAGAGCTTCATTATTAATACAAAAAATTAGAATAACCCAAAGAGTTTGGGTATTTTAGTAATTTAATCATTTCATGTAGATGTCATGTTGTGCATCTTCATATGAGGTATTTTATTTCACCCTTTGGTGGTGTTAGAGAAAACTTTAAAGAGTTAATTGATTTATAGTAACTCTCGTGCATGAATATATGATAAATTGAATCTATAAACCAATAAGATCCCTTTTTTAGGCATAGAGTTGTATAGCCTAATATTTTGGGAAAATAATTCTTATTATTGTTTCATATAGATATCACATGGGATTTATTAATATGGGGAATCATGATTCCCCCACAATTAGGTGTATCAATGCCACTTTTATTTCACCTGGATTTATTTTTTTAGCATATAATAAAACTGGTAAAATGATAATTCCATGATCTATAACATATCCCAATAAAAAATAAACATGGTTCTCTAATTTTTTTGAACCACAACATAAGTGTTATGCCAAACGGTTGTGGTTTTAGAAAAGTTATAAGTCCAAACAATAGTTTATAAAAAATAATATAACTGAATAAAAAAACATAGAATCATTTTTTAACTTGACCATGACATGGTCAACAGATCCATGTGGAATGGTAATCTCCACCATGAGGAAAAACCATTTCATAGTGGATATTGACAATACTTGGTCTAAAGATATTTTCTTCCGATATAAAATTTCCAAGGTTTTTATAGAATTATATTCTATAAGACCACTATGATGTATCCAAGAATCACCATAATGTATTCTTCCTAAAATGGTATTGTTAATCCAAACTTGATTCTACCTAAAATGGAATCACTATAATAGAAACAGACATTGTCTTATCATGGAAAAAGTTGTAACCCTGAGGAATACCACTCTATGGATAACATTATAACAAGTCACCATCATCAAAATTATAAAGAAAACTAGTTTTTGTTAAAATTCTAAAAAACATCCCTGATATAAAATCATAGGTCCTGCTCTAAATTTATATGGGATATTAAAATATAAAAAAATAATATGGTAGATATGATCTATATTTAAAGTGTATTTTCATGGTTTATCAATATATATAATGTTTATAAATTTTAAAACAATATGAAATATAAAAGTTTTTATGATTATTTTATAAATTATTATATATAAAGTATATATTAAAATTACCTTTGAGAATTTATTTTAACCCTTAAAAAGTTACTTTTAGTTTATTTGATTAATGGTTAAAATAAAATCTAATTTGGGATATTTAAAATTTATAAAGTGTTTAAAAATTATTTGACATGTTATTACTATAATAAATGTTTTCAGAAAGTATCACATATTTTAAATATAAAGGATTTAAAATTAAATTCTATGTAAATTAGGAATATGAATGAGATTATATTAAAACAAATATAAAATTATCACATTTATTTTTTTTATAGAATTCCCATGAGAGCATGACCAAATATAAATTTTTTATAATTTTCATTATTTATTATGTTTTTCTGAATATTTATCTCAGGCCTAAATTTATGAATTTCTCATTTATTTACTAATATTTTATGCTATATTCATGAATATAAAGTCTCATATTTTTAATGTATGTATTCTTAATTTTAAAGTATTAAAAAGATTATTTGAATTGTCATACATACAATTAAGGAGTTACATATTAGGTATAATAATTGATTTTATTATATTCTACATTGAATTTTTATTATAATATGTTATGATATTAAACCAAGGAGTTAATTATAGTTTATACATATTAGGTTTTTAAATTATTATTGAATTAAGTTGTCTCTTGAGTAATAAACTATGAGTAGAGGGACTTTTTAGTAAAACTTCTCTATTGCTTGGGATCTTCATCCCTATCAATAAATGTGGGGTTCTTCTACCTATCACTCCATTATTAAATATTTGGTGATTTTTTGTTTCATATGATTATAATTCATACGTAATAGTTTTCCATATAACATATCTATATCTTTCCTTTCAATATGTATAAATATAGTTGGAATTTAATTTTGATATGTAACTTGAGATATGAGTTGTGTAAAGAGTTTAACATCATTATGTATTCAAAAAAAGATTTGGTTGAAGGAATAGGTATTTATAACTAAATCATTAGAAGAATTAATACCTGAAAATTGAATACATGAGATAATATTGTGAGAGAAAATATTCTTAATAAAAATAAGTAATGAATTATTTCAATTGTTAATTTTATCAAGACCATGAAGTCGTATCATAATAATGATGTCTTACATGGACTATATTATTCAAGGGAATAAATATATAGGTGAACCTAAAATTTAGGTCCCATGTTTAGTATATGTTTTAAGTCACACATAGTTAGGAATCCATATGAGATAGGATACTATTGGAATACAGTATATTTTACCCATATAATGGATTGTGAAAGGAGATTTCTACTCAACTATAAAAGATTCATATGTGATATTATTGGCATGAAGGCCTACCAAAATAGATAAGTGATTATATGAATAATAAAGTGGACTCATTGATTAGAAAAATATTGATCTTAGATACTAATTGATATGGAAAACAAATAAGTACATACAAACATATTATATAATTTCACAGTAATATTAATTCCATCTTATGATAAATCACTCCCAATAATATAAAGGTTTACTATATTTGGATATCATATACATAAATAACAAATTTTAAAACATTTTAAAAATATAAAACAAATAGTATTCACACATGATTACATTTATTTACATTATACATAACACCCTTCTCCATAACCTATGAAATGGAAACATAAAAAAGAGTGATATCAAATACTTAGTTAGGTTAAACATAAGATATATCCATATAATGTAATAAATGAGCATAATATGAGCATATGGTAGTGAGGACATAATCATGGAACATAGTCATAACATAATATAATCATAATCAATAAAACATAGATCAAAAAATAATGATTCATAGAATATAGACTTGGCATAACACAATAAATAAATAATAAGATTCTAAAAACATCATTCAATAGTTGTGGGTTATGAAATATAACATAAGAATGAGAATTATGATTATAAATATGTATACAAATTAATTTTCTTTATCTAGGATTAATGTTAAAACCATCAACTCATAGTGCACAGAGTCTCATAGTAGATTGGATTGTAAAACCCTAACATGAACCATCAGGTCCTAGTCGTGGGTTCTCTATAACCTCATGTGTGCCTCCCCATATTCAAGAGTTTTGTGACTAGTAGTGAGGGGTTCTAGAAAATCTTGGGGAGACTATTCCCTCAGTACCAGGTAAACAACAAAGTATAAAAAATAAATTACAAAAAAATAAATTAATAAAATAATAAATAACTGAATAACCATCAGAATATCAAATATATTTAAATCAATCCACCACATATTATATTAATATTTCATGTGACGTAAATAAAGAAAAACTAAATAGAAGGATTCAATGTATGGTAAGAAAATAAATAAAACAAGAAACATCTAGAAAAATGTATAATTAGGTTATGAGTACAAGAAGTAGTAAAACACCACCAATGGACCATAATATAATTTCATATGATACAAAATTTCATTCCATTAATGTAATCATGGTACTAATATAAAAAAATATCACCCAAGTACAACATATATCGAGTACTCAAAGATCGGTTATACCTATTTTAGAACAATTCTAAAAGTAACAAAGACTGTCTAACTCACACATCCACCTTGAATGGATAGTCTGAAAACATGTATGACACATCCCTCCAGTTGGGATAGACCACATACATGTAATCCAATGTTTCAAACCACCCTCTGAGGAGATATTCCAAATTTCCTAGACCTCGATTCTCGCTATATATGAAAGAGAACATCATATGTGATATAAGATACAAATAGAAGATAAAAATCACCTGATATCAAGAAAGAATCATAAGATATAATAATAAACATATAATACCACATTAATCACATTTCAAGGATACACATGCACACCTTATATGATCAATAATCATATATAGGTTTCTCTAGGAAATAAAAAAATTCCAAAAATTAGGAAAAAATTCATATAAAACATCTGATAATGTTAAGGGATTCTTATATTAGAAGCAATGAAAATGATTAAGGAAAAGGTCATCATACAATCCCAAAAGAACCCATAAAACCTAGAGATAACCCTGATACAATGAATTTTATAATCCTAGGAACCATGATGAGAAAAAATCACATCCAAAAGGTTAGTTGTGATCAAAAATACTTGAGATGATCTTATACTAGTAACGATCATGGTCTAAAGGTTTTGAAGATGTCAATTCCTTTAGTCTATGTGACAATTCTGTCAATAGTCAATGAATCTCATGTTGATACAATACAAAAGAGATAGATCCTATCAATAAATCATGTATATAATTTTTTTGATCATGTAAAATGTAAGGTAATTGATCCAGAGTGAAGAGGAACTCACTGGATGAAGAATAAAGAATTGATTCACCATTCAGGCATCTAATGGAGGTGTTAGAAAGGAAGTAGAGTGCCTAAAAATTACCATAGGGTATCCAATGGGTGTTCAAAATCGAATAGAACAAATGGTAATATGTAAAAGTGAGTGGGGTCATGATTTAAAAAACAATTATAAACATAGTTTCCTTGATGGGCTCCATCAAATTCAATTGGCTACCTGGTGGTTTTTGTGTAGATTTACTTCTTCCTAGGATAATCACTCGCTAGATGATGTCTTATAAGAAGAGTTGATTTTAACTAGGACCCTCACCATTGAGCCTATGTCTTCCCACCAACAAACAGCAAGGACTTTTTTAGCTCAAAAAACTACAGAAATCCCCTTGACTCTCCCTTAACTAAGTTTTAACAACTCTAACACCTCTACCATGCCTATAAGATTATTAAAACGAGTTCAGAATACATGTAAAAATTAAAAATAGAGGCATACCTAGAATATAGTCTCAAAATATTTCCACCTATTAAGATTTTTCATACACAATAAGTATCCCTATTGGTTTTCTTAAACATTTCTGGCCAATACACCTAAATTTCAACCTCTCACACCCACGCTTCCTCCAAAATACACATTTTTATCATTGAACCAAAATAAGAGGATTATATTTTCCACAAAACTCCTTTTCACATTGGTCCTCTATCCAAAACAATCATTCAATGAAAGAATCATTCATATCCAACTGAAGGTCCTCATAGTCAAGAACATTTGTAGGATATTTCTCATGCTTCAAAATTTATGACACATGTAAAACATTGTTCATAACATGATACCTTGAAGGATGATTCAACTGACAAGACACCATCCTGATGAGTTCTATAATATTAAATGTTAAAATATACCATGGTACCAACATGACTTTCCTTCTTATGTACTTATTCTTAATCTAAGGTGATATCTACAAGAAGACTTTTCCACCAACAGAAAACTTCAAGGGTCATATCCTTCAGTCAGAATAAGATCAAAACTTATTATGGTCTGTAAAAAATGTTATTTTAATCAAATTCACCTATTTTAAGTCCTCTTATACCATACTTTTCCCAAAAACTGAAGACTCGCCTACCTCATGCCAATATAAATGTGAATGATAAGGCCTGTATTATAGAGCCTCAAATGGAGCCATCTGAATCAAGGAATAGAAGATATTATTATAGGATAACTCTGTTTGATCCAATTGATAACCCCATTATCTATATAAATATATAATACATTCTAAAATTATATCCAATAAGTTTTGGATCATTCACTCTAACTTCCAATTATTCTATCGATGAATGTTAAAAATAAGATTCAACTAGGTACCCATCACCTTCTGTAAACCCTTCCAAAACTGTAAGGTAAGATTAGTGTATCTATAAAATATTATACTCAAAGGAACTATGTGAAGTCACAAGATCTCTTGAACATGGATCTTCTTTATATTATCTACTAAATGTGTGTCTTAGTGTAGTATAAAGTGATACACTGTAGTAAACTGATCCATTACCACTCAAACAATGTCTCAACTCCTTGTGGTCTTGGACAAACCCATCATGAAGTCTAAGGTCTTATCATCCCACTTCTTTATAGGAATACAAGTGGTTGGATAAACACTCTAGGTATCCAATACTGGGATTTGATTCTTAGACAAGTTAGATAATGGGATCCAAATACTAAAATGTATTTATTCTATTTAGGTCATCAGAATTGTATCTTGACATCATGATACATCTTTTTCATCCTCAGGTGTACTTCTCACTGTAATGAATGAGAGGATCCCATCAACTACTTTATCATGGAATATGGAAACATCACCTATGTATGAACCAAAATAACTCCACATTTATACAAATAACATCCCTAAATATAACCACATAATGTAAACCTCTCACGCATCTCTTGATACTCCATATCGAGCTCTGAACTAGCCTTCAATCATTATACTAATGATTATGTTGTCACTAAGGGTAAAAAAACCTCCCATTGATCCTTGGTTATTTCCATATTATAGTAAACCAATAAATCCATGTTCTTCCAACCCACCTCTAATGTTTTATCTCCCACTTCCTATGTTTTTCTACTCAGTGCATCTACAAACACAATGAATTTTTGAGAGTATACTCAATATAAAACTCAAAAATTTGAAATAAATCTACCCAATGACTCTGAAAAAGTTTCAATCCACACTAGTAGAAGATATACAAAAGATTATTGGGGTATGTAAACATTATTAACCTACCACTGAAGAGACAATGTCTCCAAAATTTTAACTCATAGACCATCACCGCTTACCCCAAGTATTTAGTAGGGTATTTCCTCTCATGTGATCCTAGCAATTGAGACTCATTTGTTACCACATTATCATCCTATATTATAAAATATCATGAAAAAAATCTATATGTCTCATATTTCACATCATAGCCTACTCTAGGATCAAGAAGAGTTAGGATTAGATCTAATGTGAACCTTTTCATCATATGTAAGAAAACATCTTCAAACTCATTTTTCCATTCTAACTTGAATCACTTATTAGTAAGAATTTTCATGGTAACTATCAAGATATAAAATACATAAATAAATATAATTTAGTACCCAACAATCCTAATAAAACTTTGAATCTAAAATAATTTCATCATTTGTGTCAAAGACATAAATGTATCAACATTCTCTAGATTCATATATAGTCCCACTTGAAAAACTTGTTACCATATAAATCACACATCCTATATCCAAAAGTGACTATTTGAGTAATTTAAATAATTTCAATGTTCCCATAGTGTAATCAACATAATATAAAGGTGTCTAGGATTTGATTATAATATCTTGGAATATATATATAAGGATTTCATCAATGAACATGATGAGAAAGGAATCCAACTACTGGTCAAATATTTTTTCATGAATTCAATGAAAATTTTTGAAGCATTAGGTAGCCCAAGAGGACTAATAAGATACTCATACAAAATATACCTTCTCCTAAACACTGTCTTTGATATGCCTTCCTCTCTAACCTGAAACTGATGGTATGAAGGACATAGATCAGCGACAGAAAACTACTGGCTCCTAAACTGATCAAACAATTCATCCATTCTTGGAAATGGGTATATTTTCTTCTACATTTTTTTATTCATATTTAGAAATTCTAAATAAAATTAGTGACTACCATCCACATTCTTGGTTAAAAACACAGATTCACCCCAAGGGGAAGTGACTATTTTAATGAATCGAGTTGCCTCAATATCATCAATCTACACCTTAAACTCTGTTAACTCTATTGGTGAAATTAAATATGGTGGAATAAAAATGGGTTACACACTAGATGTCAACTCAAAATAGATTTCAACTCTCTTAGGTGGAGGTAACCATGATAGATAATCTAGAAAGAAATATTGGAATAGGTATACCACTAGAGGAAAAGATGGGGGAGATACCATATGATACACTTCAAGGATTATTCTAGCCACTTGTATTGAAAAATTTTCTCTTTAATGAGGGTATAGTTCTACCCTTCCTACCTCAACATCCCATTCACCGATCAACACAAAATTTTCCCCCTTAGGTGACAAAAAGGTTATTCATCTTAGATAATAGTCAATTTTTTCTTAGAATCTGGTCAAAAAATCCATTCAAAATATTATATCAACATTGTTCATCTTTAAAATTTTATATCTCCTTACATTCTCAAATTTAGTAACCACTATTGAATAGTTTGGAATGTTAATAAGACATTACACATTCTTTCAAAGGAGTGTATCAATAGATTTTATCTTAGAAAAGAATTTAATTGGTAAATCCAAACCAACAACCACTTGATCTGATACAATATAATAGGATTATCTTGTGTCAAAAAATCAATAAATAATGTATAAGAAATCAGTTTTATTCCTCGTATTGAGGAAAGTCTCTCTCCACCGCCTGCTAAAGCTTGATCAACTATGTTGGACTTTCTAGCCACTGCTCAATGATGCTTGAGAGGATTATTAGTCACCATAATCAAAAACCCTTATAGGGTATTCACCTAATACTAAGTTCATGTTCTTTCCTTCCCTGATAGGATCCTTGAAGCTCTGTCAAAAAACTACTTTAGATACCTAGTCTTTCCATCCCATTTACCAGTCATGAGAGAATAGTAATAATCAATAATAATGTTCCCCTTATTTATAAATTTGAAGTATATAGAATAAAAATATCCCCTAGAGGGAGTTGAGTAATCAGTGATTTAATCTAAGTATCAACTATTTCCTTAGAATTTATCCTCTGAATTCCCCTTTTTATTCCCAATATAAGTAATAAGAACATCACTAGATAAAGTACATGTAGAACCACTAACATCTAGAAGATTTCCAGTATATCTCTCTTCCTTAATTCCCCTATTGATCATCATTTCACTACAAATAACTACATATTAGGTTATTATTTCAATGTTCCTAACCTATCACATCATCCCTGAGTGAAGACCAATATCAAACTTCCCTACTTTCTAAGCTTCATTACCATCCATAATAAGACCAAAGTGAACCATTATTGTAAATAATACTGAGTGGGTAGACATTATTATCATCCCATATTGGATATATATGTACTAATTATCACGTTCAATATTCAAATAATCTGGATATAATTATGTGAAGAAGATATCCTTCAGTTTAATTAGGTCAGTTCTTTACGCCTACCAGCCTACGACATGACATCCCACCATCTAAAAGTTATCAGTTGGAGCATAAAGGTTGAAATCATCACTTTTTAATCCTATGGGGTTTCTACTAAGTTTAATATCATTTAAATGACCATTATTTATTATTATGTATCCTCAGGGAGTATTGTTCACTAGAATGATAGGGGTGCAAGAGCTGAAAGATATGAGAATAATCTATCATCATTGGTCTACCCATATAAGATCCTCTATCCTAAACTTTCACTAGTCAAAAGAGACATAATTAGAATAGGTATATAACTTGACCTACTGAAGAAATTAAAGGATCGTACTTGGTTTCATTATCCTGTATAACAGGAAATATTACTAGAAGAAAAATCTTTTTACGGGGTGGAATGTACCAAAATTCAAAAGAAAAACTAGAATAACCCAACAACATAACAAGGATATTGATAGTAAAACACAGGCACACAAAAGGGTTCACATAATTTTAATCTAATAGGATACTAACATTGATAATTAATAACTTCCTAATAACTTCCAAAAGCCCATGTTGATCCTCCATTACCTGCACATTTTCTATGGCCACACATACACACTCAAGCAAAGAATACAACTGGATCAAATAAAATAATTCAATAAATAATTAACCAAATCACATATCATAATTTCTATATCCATTTAATTATTTAGGATCTAAATAATTTAAGAAATATTTATATATGGAATTTGAACCTACATGCCTAACATGACGCTTGAACACATAAGAGATCCTATAAATTAATATATCAGTATCATGTGCATCACCTAAGGTGAATTTAATCAATAGTGACATAAAATAGAAAAAACATAATTTTTCATTATTATTGAAACTTGAAGATCCACTATAAAGTAATCACCTGGAACTAACATAGTTCCGCTACCCAATTTTTAACCATCCTAGCACTTATCTACCCTAACTTAAATTTATGTAAGAGAAGAAACAAGTTAGTTAACTAGGTTCTCTAATACCATCATGTAACACCCTAACCTAATCCATTGGGTCTACACTGGGTGTTCCACATGACCACATGTTCACCACCCCTTATACAAGAGGTTTTCAACTAGTGTTGAGGGCCTAATGGGAATCTTGGGGAGACTATACCCTCATTATTTAGTAAACAAGAGAGTATAACAAAATAAATGATAACAAGTAAATCAATCAATTGATAAATAATTGAACATCCATTTGAGTAGAATTAATATAAAAATAAAACCATTCAATTTAGTAACAATATTAAATATAAAGTAAAAAAATCAATTCAAAATGGGAGAATCCAATGCACTGTAAGACAATAAATAAACACAATAACATTCATACCATGAACCAACCAGCATTATATGATTCATCAAGTTATCTTTCTCAACCATACACTAGAGGTCCCTTTTCCTTCACCAGATCCCTTGTTATAAAATCTACAAGTTTAATAAAATGTATAACTAGTATGTGAGTATAAGACTCGGTTGGACACCACCAATATCCCTTAACATCAATGCATAGGATACACAAGCGCATACTAGGAAAGTAAAAAAAGGGTGTAGATACAACATAAATATATCGCACAAGTACAATAAATGTTGGGACTTCACAGACTGGCTCTACATACATCATATCCCTGCAACGAGGAAGACCGGTTTTCCACCTAATACATCTCCCTCAAAGAAATGGTACAAAAATAAGTGTGGAAAATATATCTATTCAGGATAGACCAAGTACATGTCGACCAATGTCTAACCAATCCCTCTCAACTGATATTCCAAATATGACCAACATGCATTCTCATTGTAGATAATATAGAATAGTGCATATGATACAAGATATAAATGACATAACAAAATCATGTATTATCAATAAATAATCATAATCCACATTAATAAACATGTGAGCAAATATTAATAATAGGTCACGGGTATAAATTCACATGACATGTGACTAATTATTAGACATATCATTCTCTGTTCTAAACATGCATGCGAAGAATCTTTCAAAAACCCTAATAAAACATGAACTAAAATAAGTGGATTCCTACCTTAGTTGAAATGAAGAGTATCAAATAAAGGGTCGCAATCTAAGACAAAAACTTCCACTAAAACCTAGAGCTAATCTAGATTTAGAAAAATTTAGAGTCCTTGGATCTAGGATGAGAAGAAACCCTAAATGTAGGTAAATCTCAAATATACCCAAGATGATTTTCTACTAGAAACAATCTTGTTATAAAAGTTTGATAGATTCCAATTACGTAAATCTAGGGGTTGAATCTATCAATGATCTATGAATCCCTTATAAAAAAATTTAAAACCCATATAAATGATCAATAAATCATGGATCTAATCGATTTTGATCAAGGATAGGAGAAGGGAACTGATCTACAGAAAAGAAAAACTCTTCAGATGAAGAACACGTGATCAATTCATCATTCGATTATAGGAAAGCGGTGTCGTAAAGGAGGTAGAGAAACTAAAAATAGTCTAAGAGTATCCCTAGGTTGTTTTTAGTCATATGGGGTTTAAGGGGATATATAAAATTGATTAGGGTTAGGTTTTAAAAAATATATAAACTCAACATCTTTTATGGGATCAATCAAATGTCATTATCTAGATCGTGTCCACTAGATAGATTTACTTATTTTTAGAAGAACCATTGACCTAACTATGGTGCTTTTGGGATGAATCACTTCTACCTAGGAGCCACACTGGCTAGCCAGTGGGACTGTTGTAGCTTTAAAAGGTATAAAAAGTACCCCATCCCTCACTTATCCCATTAATAACCCCCTTAATGCCACTTTCCTACCTATAATATCATGAAATCATGCTCAAAATCCATGTATTAATTAAAAGGATAGGTATACCTAAAATCATGGTATCACATGGTTTTTCTCCCAACTCGTAAAAACATAGTGGATAGAGTTCCATAGTTGATTGGGTTCACTCCCTAGTCATATACCTGACATATAATGACATATAAAACATTATCCAATGCCTCATAGTTCTATATATTCTAGTCCCACCTCTCACATGATAAAAATCATACATATATGTTCCACATGATCCTACAAATATTCTTAATTCCATCATATCCTAATTATCCAATGAAAAGAAATTTGTTTCATGAAGATTACCACAATATATCTAGAGAAAAAATGTATGTGGTCACATTATATCATATTCCTAGTGAACCATAAAGAAAATTAAAGGATGTTTAAATATATGAAAAATACATTTATAATATCATTAAATTTTTACAGGAGAACAAATAAGAAATACCCTTTACAGTTTTTATACATTTTATTTCAAAAATAAAATAATTTATAAAGAAATGGGAATATTAATTTCTCGAGAAAATGATCAAAACATAAAAGAGGATGTTTCATAACAAAAACTGATCAAGATGGTGGGAAAATACTTTCATATGGAACGTTTTTAAAAAGATAAATTTGACACTTTTTTAAAGAAGTTTAGATTTAGAATAAAATGGACATACTAAAAATTTAAAAGTATATTGGTAAATAAATAATTATTTCATTGGAAAATAATTTACCTACATATATTTTCAAACATAAAAAGTCTTTATTTCAAAATGATATTGGTAAATAATCACTTATTAATTTGGAAGAATTTGAATTAAAATACTTTCAAATAAAGAATATGAATTGGAATTTTAAATCCAATGAATTACAAAAAATATTTTAAAATACAATCATGGGGTATAATATATATCACATGTAGAAAGAAGGTGTTTAATATAGATCATATCTCAATGAAAGAAAATTTAGATGATAAACCCTTACCTTTACACCTAACTTATTCAAAGTTATATAACCTCCTAAATAATTAACCTAACAATATAAATCACTTATTTTAGAACATTGTTCATATATATTTCCTTTTATACTCTTAAATTGTAATATCTATACCTTTTCTAGAGTTGAATCAGGATTGAATTCAGGTACTCTTTTATCCTCATTTGGGTAATTTTCGTTTGGGTTATACTTTGGGGTGTGTTAGGGTGAAAATTAAGAAAAATGGAAGGAAAATGGGTCGTTCATAGTTGCCACAGGGTTAGTGGAAACCGTGTGCCCCGGCCAAAAAAACTACACAACACTAAATAGTAGGGAATTGCATGGTTGGAACAGTGTTTGTCAAACCATCCACTCGAAAAATAGAAATTGTGCACCCTTAAAATAATAGGCACACGGTTGTAATGTGGTTAGGGAAAACCATGCACACCTTCCTATGAGACCATACATGGTATTTTTAATAGCCTAAAATTCATTTTAAATCCACATAAACCCCTTTAAGCTTCCCCTGCTTGGAAAAAACACAAACCATTTCTATTTTAGATTATTTTTTATCTTCTTGGAGGTATTATATGGTTTTCCAACCTCCGTTCTTCATGATTCAAAGTTCGAATCAAATATCTTCTCCTCTCTTGATAAGTGGATCTTATCTAGTGGTTTTCTCATTCATCCTCATCCCTTATCTTGTTCTTTTGCTGGAATTTATATTCTATTTTTCTAGATCTAGATCTAGATTTGGGGGATCTAGATCTAGGATTGTGGATCTTGATCTAGTTTGGAAATATCTTTTTTCCATTAATCTGGATTTAGGGTTCTTAGATATGGATCTAAATCTGCATAGTTGTTCTACTCAATTTTGGATATTTCCATTGGAAAATATTTTTCAATTAATAGACATGGGTGGTAAAAGATCCAATCCCCCATAGTTGTGATTCTGATTTTGTATATGCAAGTTATTGAATTTCAAGAGATTTTTAGAAATTGAAATCTCTAATTGAATTAATTAATATTTTAAATTAATTAATAATGATAGTGGTGAGATTATGAGATTTTGGATCATTGAACGAGATAATTAATTGAAGAATTAATTTTGAGATTTTAGGATTTGGGAATTTAATAATTAATTATAGTAATTAATTATGAGGAAATTGAGATGAATGAGTTTAGTAATTAATTGTGAAATTAATTATAGGATATGGATTTCATGAATTAAGATAATTAATTAGAGAATTAATTATGAAGTATTGGGATTGTGTGTTTGAATAATCAATTGGTGAGTTAATTATTGGTTTTTGATATTGTAAAAAGATTAATTAATTTTCAAATTAATTAATGGAATTTGATTAATTAATTTAGGAATTAATTAATGGAAGTTTTTGTCATGACTCGGCCAAATAGGGCTCGAGCCATGACTCCCTAAACCCACCTCCAATAGGCCATGGGATGTTGCCTAGTGCCGAGTAGGCTATCACACAAATGAGATGTCTTATCCTATCATAATGATACACATGCACCCAAATACACCTCCATGAAATAGTACAGAGATGTAAAAATACAAAAAGAAAATCAATAATACATCTATCCAACAACCTAAGTACAACAGTTTTACAAAAAGGAAAATATAGGGGCCCCCAATGAAAACTTTAAAAGATTCTAATCTGCTCAGAAGAAGGGGGTCGCTCTAAAATGCACCCACTAGAATGTTCCTCAGCCAAACTCTGGTCAACACCCCAGTCGATGTAGCTCTATATTCTCGGCATAATCCAAGTCCTCCTTGGACTCCGTTGAAAGGCATGTGGTATGCACACAAGTCATAATACTTGTGTGAGAAAATCCGGGGTAGGGATGAGTACAAAGATACTCAGTAGGAGACCCAGAAACCTCAAAAGGAAAGGAGAAACTAAAAGTAATTACTTAGATCATCCCAGCCATAGGGAACCCAATTGAGAGAGAAACTCCCTCTCAATACCATCCTTAGTTAAACACGACTAGTCATCTCAAACCATTGGGTGTGTGAACTAATAAGTGACAAAACCACAAGGAAACCCCAGAAATAACACCAGATAGACTCATCTTAGGCACCAAGCCTCATGAGGTTGTGACCTCATCACCAGAAATAGGTTCCTACCCAATTCTCTACCAGTAACAATGCACAAATCCCATATCTATATCTCAGTATAAGATATCATAAAAATGCTAAACTATTCCTGATGCAAGGTTGGAAGAACTACGGAGAGTCCCATACCTCACCACTACCCCGCATTTGAGGGAGTACTAACTTCTAAACCAACCCATAAAAACTATGTCGCTTCTATCTGGAGGGGGTCTTGCACCTCAGTCTGTCAAGGGAGCACTAACTCCTAACCATGAATTCGTGCATAACAAGTGGATGGGTCCACTCCCCGCTACAACTCGAACACGGGGGAGTACTACTCTGCAGGTGTGAACTCATTCCCTAGTGTGATTGGGGATTATCAACCTGAGATAAATGATCATACACCCTAATACAGTAGGGGGAATCACTCCTTAAAATGTGGGCCCATGCCCATGATATTAGAGAATCACAATGAGGCTAGAGTACCCGCAACCTAGTATAATAGGGGAGTGTCGACTCTACCATCAAACGAGATTAGAGATCCCTCACCCTGTCACGGTAAGGGAGCAGTCTAACTGAATTAACATCATATGGAACCCACACCCCGGTCCATAAGGGGACACTACGGCAAAAAAAGGCATTTAGTAGCGGTTTTTTTCGTTTCACGGCGGTTTAAACCGCCGCTAAATCGATTGGCGGCGGTTTTGAAAAACCGCCGTGAAATCGTGTGTCGGGAAACTATTCACGGTGGTTTTCAAAACCGTCGCAGAATGTTTCGCGGCGGTTTTTTAGCGGCGGTTTAAACCGCCTCTAAATGATTTAGCGGCGGTTTTTTTATTTTTTTTATTTTTTTTATTTTTGTTATTTTTGTTATTTTTGTTATTTTTTTTAATTTTTTTTATTTTTAATTTTATATATTTATTTATATATTTATTTATTTATTTATTTATTTATTTTATTTATTTATTTTTCGTATTTATTTATATATTTATTTATTTATTTATTTATTTATTTATTTTATTTATTTATTTATTTATTTTATCTATTTATTTATTTATTTATTTATTTATTTATTTTAACTGTTTATCTATTTATTTATTTTATTTATTTATTTTATTTATTTATTTTATTTATTTATTTTATTTATTTATTTTATTTATTTATTTATTTATTTATTTATTTATTTTTCGTATTTATTTTATTTATTTATTTTTCGTATTTATTTTATTCATTTATTTTATATATTTTATTTCAAATTTATTTTTTATTTTTTTTATTTCGTATTTATTTTTTTATTTATTTTACTTCGTATTTATTTTATTTACTTTATTTATCTATGCATGCACATCTCATGCACATGCATGCCCATGCAATATAAAGAAATTCTGCGTTTGGTGAGATTTGAAGCCCTAACCTCTTGCATATTTTCCAAAGACTTTACCACTCCAGTAAGCTCGTCATGTGGTTAATAAACAGAATTTAATATACTTATATATATTAATTGAAAAAACAAATAATACATAAATAATTGATATAAACTCAATAATAATAAATAATAAATAATAAATAAGGAATAAGGAATAAGGAATAATAAATAATAAATAATAAATAAATATAAATAATAAATAATAAATAAATATAAATAATAAATAATAAATAAATATAAATAATAAATAATAAATAATAAATAATAAATATAAATAAATAATTAATAAATATAAATAATAAATGTAAATAATAAATAATAAATAATAAGTAATAAATAATAAATAATAAATAATCAATAATAAATAATCAATAATCAATAATCAATAATCAATAATCAATAATCAATAATCAATAATCGATAATCAATCATAAATAATCAATAATGAATAATATATATTAAATAATAAATAATAAATAATAAATAAATAAATATAAATAATAAATAATAAATAAATATAAATAATAAATAATAAATAATAAATAATAAATAAATATAAATAATGAATAATAAATAAATATAAATAATAAATAATAAATAATAAATAAACATAAATAATAAATAATAAATAAATATAAATAATAAATAATAAATAAATATAAATAATAATTAATAAATAATAAATAAATATAAATAATAAATAAATATAAATAATAAATATTAAATATTAAATATTAAATATTAAATATTAAATATTAAATATTAAATATTAAATATTAAATAATAAATAAATATAAATAATAAATAATAAATAATAAATAATAGATAATAGATAAACATAAATAATAAATAATAAATAAATATAAATAATAAATGTAAATAATAAATAAAAAATAAAAAATAACCAATAATAAATAATAATTCATAAATAATAAATAATAATTAATAATTAATAATTAATAATTAATAAATAATAAATAATAAATAATAAATAATAAATACATAATAGATATAAATAATAAATAATAAATAATAAATAATAAATAATACATATAAATAATAAATATTAAATATTCAATAATAAATAATAAATAATAAATAATAAATAAATAAATAAATATAAATAATAAATAATAAATAAATATAAATAATAAATAAATATAAATAATAAATAATAAATAATAAATAATAAATAAATATAAATAATAAATAATAAATAAATATAAATAATAAATAATAAATAAATATAAATAATAAATAATAAATAAATATAAATAATAATTAATAAATAATAAATAAATATAAATAATAAATAAATATAAATATTAAATATTAAATATTAAATATTAAATATTAAATATTAAATATTAAATAATAAATAAAAAATAATAAATAAATATAAATAATAATTAATAATTAATAATTAATATATAATATATAATATATAATATATAATATATAATAAATAAATATAAATAATAAATAATAAATAAATATAAATAATAAATAAAAATAATAAATAAATATAAACAATAAATAAATATAAATAATTAATAATAAATAATCAATAATCAATAATCAATAATGAATAATAAATATTAAATATTAAATAATAAATAATAAATAATAAATAATAAATAAATAAATATAAATAATAAATAGTAAATAATAAATAATAAATAAATATAAATAATAAACAATAAATAAATATAAATAATAAATAATAAATAATAAATAATAAATAAATATAAATAATAAATAATAAATAAATATAAATAATA
This sequence comes from Viscum album, assembly GCA_963277665.1. Taxonomy (NCBI): domain Eukaryota; kingdom Viridiplantae; phylum Streptophyta; class Magnoliopsida; order Santalales; family Viscaceae; genus Viscum; species Viscum album. The sequence goes on from OY728133.1 coordinate 100,965,371, forward strand.
AATAAATATAAATAATTGATAATCAATAATAAATAATCAATAATCAATAATCAATATTAAATATTAAATAATAAATAATAAATAATAAATAATAAATAATAAATAATAAATAAATAAATATAAATAATAAATAATAAATATTAAATAATAAGTAAATATGAATAATAAATAATAAATAATAAATAAATATAAATAATAAATAAATATAAATAATTAATAATTAATAATTAATAATTAATAATAAATAATAACTGATAAATAATAACTAATAAATAAATATAAATAATAAATAATAAATAATAAATAAACATAAATACTTAATAAATATAAATAATAAATAATAAATAATAAATAATAAATAATAAATAACCAGTTATAAATAATAGATAATAAATAAATTAAAGTATATTATAAATAATAAATAATAAATAATAAATAATAAAGGAAACACATGAAAAAGTATGAAATGACGTGATAAGGGATGAAAAATCATGAAAACGCATGAAAAAGGATGGAGAAGCATATGAAAAAATGAGGCATTAGAAAGAATGAGAACGCATGAAAACTTGTGACAACTCTGGAAAACTCCTTAATAATTCAACATAATCATCACAATAACCCATAAAAACCATTGATAAGGATAACAAGTCATGGACCCCCAAATAAACAGTAATAAATGGAGCAACCGTTAAAACCCGTCAAAACGGTCATAAATAGACAAAAACATTGGACTCACATTAACGGAGATAAATTATGATCCGAGACTCCGTTTTAGATCCACGACCTGTCAAATCAAAGATCCTGAAACGATCTTTGATCTGAAAGGTGAAAGAGTCCGAATGGACAGGTGGATCGGAAGTTATGACCATTTAAAAAAAATCTGACGGGGAACGAGTGCTAGAAACGAGGCATTGAAAAACATAACAAACCTGATACCAACTAAAAAGGTCATAACATATGATCTAGAAGTGCATGTGGGCGTCGCGACCAGTCAAACTGAAGCTCATGAAATGAGCTATGATCTGGCAGGTGGAGGAGGCCGAACTGACATGCGGATCGAAAGTTAGGTTCGTTTGAAGACAAGTTCGATGGGACACTGGTGACAGAAATGGGGTTTTGAGGGCCTTCAGAGGGGTTTGGGGGTTGAAAAACACAATAGAAGCTTTCTTCTGTTGAATTTGTGTGTATCTCTCTTCGTTGGCTTCGATTTGATATGTGGTAGAGCCCAAACAGACACCCGGAGCGAATGTTATGGTCGTTTGAAGTTGGAGAACTTTTTTCAACTTTCTTATAACTCTAATATCTTCCACACCTTAGACCGTCTCATGGTTTTGATTATATGTGCCTCTAGATCTCTTCATGATCTTTGATTTGACTGGTCGTGGTGCTTCAACGGACGCCCGGATCAAAAGTTATGGTCGCTTTAGTGATTTCGGGGTTTCTCGTGTTTTTTATTTTTTCATTTAATTTCGCGGCGGTTTTACCGAAACCGCCGCCATTTCGCGGCGGTTTTACTGAAACCGCTACTATTTCGCGGCGGTTTTTTAAAAAACCGCTGCTAATCCTCGAATAAAATTAAAAAATATATATTTTTTTTTTTTGGCATTTCGCGGCCGTTTTTTCACGGCGGTTTTTAAACCGCCGTGAAAAAACCGCCGCTAAACGGCATTTTTCTTGTAGTGGGAGTGAAAACCTTAGAGAAAAACCATACAAAGGTAACAAACCCATTCCCAAATTTTGGGGAGTCCCATTTCTACCTAAACAGATAGGTAAGGGAAACCCACTCCCTTGCCATAGGGGGGGTACCAGAACCAATGAATCTCTTCACGAACCACCAATATAAAACATTGACACAAAACCATTCCACAAGAGTCTTACTTAATTCCATAAACCTCATATCCGGAAAGCAGTAAATTAGGCCACCCTCATGATCAACATAGAAAAAAAATGTACGATAGGCTACTTAATTTCCCTAAATGAATAACTGGGAAAAAGGGAACTTTCTCCACAACAAGCTCAAATGAGTCATTTTGGGTCCCACTCATCGATCCCAAAACATATTACATGGATCACGATGATGTAATCCTAATATAAAAACACATAGGATCAACTACTCATTCGTTCAAAATAAACACCCAATGAAAAAGTCATATTTCCCAGCAAACACCCAGACCGGGACTCATGGGTCCTACAACATGATATTTTTTTAAACAAATAAATCAGTTGTTTAAATGTCTTCATTAATTACAAGGTCTCAACATCGCATACTTCACATCAAATGCAGATCGAATGCAGAAGATAAGTTTGATCCAAGATGCTCCAAATAATAAATATTATAATATTATTATTATTAATGGAAGTTTCATCCCACCAACTCTTGATCCCACAAAAGGTCCTCAAAGTAGCATCCAAAGGGACAACTCGAAGAAGGGTTTGTGTTTTCAGAGACAACATGAAAATAAAATCACTAGTTTTCAATTTATGGGGGTCTTAATAAAGAAAACTCCGCCTGAAGACACCCAAACCGCATAGACAGTCCCGGAGCGGATGGTCCGGCTCACAGTCATTGGTCCCAACCAGCTCCCTACCGTGCTTCCATCCTAGCCTTCTGGCCTCCACCTCACCGCCTTGACGGTCGTCGCGCCACTCATGACCCCTGCTGCACTGCCACAGCTCGTCAGAGCTGCAGTTTCCAGACCCACATGTTGCTACCTTCCGCAGAAAACCAATAATACTCTGGTGGTCCCAAAACAAATCTAAGACATGTTTTGGAAACCTCAGAACCTGATCTACACATCCTTGATGTTTAATCAAAGAATAAAATTCATATACACTAGCATCAGGATTAAAACTCAAATTTTCCTACCACGGAGCGAAACATCAAATATTTTGGTTCAGATCTGTGCTACGAAGCTACTGCATCAAGATTCTAGAGTGATCAATGTCCATATCATAGTCTGAAGTCACCTCGCTCGCTCAATTTGGCCTCTGATTGTTCTTTGGTGAAAAAAGAGGTAGGAGGAGTTCATTTTTCGTTAATTTTCAAGGGATGGGGTGGATAAGGGATTTATTTTTAAAAAAAAATAAATCATTTCTCCCATTTTACTCTCCATCAACACACCTCCATCCAAAACACTCAGTGTAGACAACTTTATGTCGCACTGAGGGTAAATGCAACGTTCTAAACCCAACTGCGAGCTCAAAAATTGATCTGAGAATCCATTCAGAGGTTATTTGATCTAATGTCCAAAACAATTTAATTTATTTTATTTATGAAAATTCACTCAATAAAGTTGTTCATAGAAATCCTACATCCCACAAAACTTATACCCCGATTAAATTAAACGGCACACTCCGGAAGAAACCATGGCCTCAAATTTCTGATCTATGCTATCGTTTAAGATATAAACCATTTCCTCCATGTATATAGTATAGAGATACATGATATTTTTTAATAATTTATTCCAAGCACATCGGGACATAGAATCGCACACCATCTCAGTGCTTAAAATAATGCATTTCCCATGAGATCCAACAATGATGCATGTCACAAAATAATCCTAAGTGTCTAGAATGATACATGAACACTCCAGTCTTGCATCATGTTCACTTGTTGTGTGATGTGGTCATTATTTTTTAGATTTTATAAAAATGGACTCATGGTCTGATATGGCACAAGACTAGAGTCTACATGTATCACTCTAGACACTCAGTATTATTTTGTGACATGCATCATTTTAGGAATGCATGGGAAAATGGGATTTGGGTAAGTTATTGAACATAAACTTTTTTCTAGGATAATGAAATTTGAAGTGGTAAAATGATGAAATAATGTGAATAATGGGTTTCTAAATGAGATAATTGAACTCTAAAAATGTGTTTACCATTGTTAACCAAGACCTAGGTGTAGTGTGGTAAAGGGTAGAGATAGAACCATGGTTTTGACCACGTGATGAGGTTTTGGGAATGGAATAGTTATGATTATTACTCTTACATAGATGTCAAAAAGTTGTGTTATGATTCATAATATGTGTGTTTGGAATTTTAGAGTTATTACTTCAGGAAGATGCATGTTGAGAGGATGATTTGAGGAGATGGCTAGAGTTGCACTACCAGTAGTGGAACATGAGGCACTGATAGTACTGGGTGAGGAAGCAGGGGTCCAATTATGAGAGAAATTCACTTTCTTCATAAAATTCATGGAAAGAGACTCATGGCAGGTTGTAAAGATCATTTCTAACATGTTGAGGGAATTTTAGTTTCAACACCCTCCCGCCTTTATAGGATAGGTTTAACTCGAGGGAGATGAGTTTTGTGTTGATTCAATCGAGATGATACTTTACCATTTGGATACTCTTTCTAAGAAGAGGGTCAATTTGGATGCATATATGCTATGAGAATTAGTGATGTGTTGGTGGGAAATCAAGGATCATACAAGATTGACTGATGGTATATTATGACAGGACTTCTTGGAGAGGTTCTTTGAGCACTTCTACCCTGAGACACTGAGATAGGAGAGAGTAGTTGAGTTTTTGTGGATGGATCAAGGGATCATGAATGTGATAGACTATGTTGGACGTTTTACAAATTTTCAATGCTTTGCACCCACATTGGTGACAGATGAGGCTACTTCAGAAAACGGATTTCAGGATGGACTTAAGTGTGAAGTTTAATCCCATGTGAATATCTTTATGCTGAAGATGTTTTCCTAAGTTGTGAATCTGGCCCTCATCTCGAAGGGGATCCTAAAGGAGGCTTCAAATGGTGGAGAGGTGATTTCTTCTAGATGATCTCTAGGTGCGTCATTTGAGATTAGCAATCATTTTTATGAGAACATTAGCCAAAGAAATGGGAATAATAGTTTCCATTCGAGGGAATCAATAATTTAGTATCTTACCCAAGCACTTTTCCACTAGTGCGGTATGTCAGGACACATTTATAAACATTGTCCCAACTACCAGTATAATTAGGATCCTGCTGCAATATGGGACATCTATATAGGATCTTTAGATACCTGAAGCACATAATTAGTGATGGAGAAGCTAGATATAACCAGTGAATAGGAAGGGTATCTTCCACACCATATTAGTCTAGTAGATAGTGTTTTACTGATTAAGGTAGTAGAGGGAGTGGACATGGTGTTTCTGAGAATGAGCACCCATATCATTATTGTTGTAAGACTTAGGGAAGTTAGACGGTATCACAAGGATGAGGGGAAGGACAGTTTCATGCAGTGAAACCTACACTTGTGGATAAATAGGTTGGTCCATTGAAAATTAGAGGTATTATTCTTGTGTCTTCTACTTTATCTAGTGCCTTATTTGATACTGGTGCCTCTTGTTCCTTTATATCTTCAAAACTTTTCAAATGTTTGAGACTAGATGTGGATTTTTTCATGTGGGTAATGATGATAGATACATCTTTGGGAGTACAGTCTAGAGACATATATTTGTGAAAGGGATTTCCTCTTAATGTTAGAGAGTATCATTTTTTGTGGTATCTCTACATCCAAAATATGCAAATATTTCACCAAATTATGGGTATAGATTAGATATTCATATACCAAGATCACATTTATTGTTACCATAAGAGTGCAACTTTCGCATCTCCCAAGGGTGAAAAGTATATTATTCGTGGAGAATGAGATATACAGGAAGGTGGAGCATGTCCAATTACTCAACAACTAGGAGAGATCACATCCCAGGTTTCTAGTCTTTTATTGGATGATGATGGTGTGAAGTAAAATATTTTTCCAAGTGTTGATCCAATCTCTATTCCACCATATATAATGGAACTGATAGAGTATCAAGAGATCAAGACACAACAAAAGGAGTTGGAGGATGAGGGGTTTATATATCAGAGTATCTCGACTTGGGGATCACTAGTGTTATTTAAAAATAAGACAAATGGGATTGTGTTCTTGTGTGTCGATTACTAGAATTTTAACGGAATGACTGGGAAAAATAGATATCCTCTTCCATGTATTGATGGTCTATTTTACTAGTTAAATGGATATTGTGTGTTCTTGAAGATCTAATTGAGAATGGGGTATCATTAGTTGAGAGTTCGGACATCGGATATATTGAGAACTAATTTCAGAATTAGGTGTGGCCTTTATGAGTTCGCCGTAATGTTTTTTGGGTTGATGAACACACTAGTATTGTTTATAGCCTTAATGAATAGAATCTTTCACCCATACCTAGATCAGTTTGTGGTAGTGTTCATGGATGAAATTTTGGTGTACTCCAAGACTCTTGATAATCATTTCGAACATCTTGGCATCATATTGAGTACATTGAGAGAACATTGGTCTTAGGAAAAGATATCTAAGTGTCAATTTTTTATTGACCAGGTACTCTTCATTGGACACATCATCTCATTGGAAGGGGTGTTAGTGGGCCCATAGAAGGTTTAGGCAGTGGTATATTGAGATCAGCCTATGAATGTATATTATATCTACAGATTTATAGAGTTATAGTAATATTATCGTAGATTCCTCCATGAATTTTTTTTTGGTAGCACCACTTTTGGGCTTGAAAAACAAAAGGGATAAAGTTATATTGGTTGAATGCTTGTGATAAGGACTTCTAGGAGTTGAATACGCATTTCAAATCAGTACCAATCATGATCTTACTTGATCCAGGTGAGGAATATGCGGTGTATTGTTACACTTATCAGGTAGGACTCAAAGTTTCATTGATGCAGGAAGATCGAGTTGTAACAAATCGGTCAAGACAATTGATCCCAAATGAATAGAACTACCCTATGCATGGCCTCAACTTTGTAGTAGTCTTTTATGCCTCAAATTTTTTCCGGAAATTTCTATTGGGCTAGAATTTTATAGCATTTACTAATCACAAGAGATTAAGGTATATATTCTCACAACGATATTTGAATATTCAAATTGAATATGGGTTGATTATATGTAGTCATTTGATTTTCATATGGAATATACATCTGGGAATGGAAACATAGTGGTTGACACTTTAAGAAGGAAATTTCATACTCTGTTTCTTCAGGATTCTAGCACTGAGTGAAAAATGATGGATTTACTAAATGAGATACATGTGGTGGTTCAGAAGAGTCAAGAAAAAATGACTTTGGTATCAATTTCATTGGATTATACACTTTTTGAGACAAATTCAAGATAGGTAGAATGAGGATCTGGAGTTTTTTACCTTGAAAAAAATCCTTGAAGGTGGGGATTCACCTTCAGATTGGACTATAGAAGAGGACAGGATCATCTATGTCAGGAGTCGGGTTATTTTTCTTATGAGTACACAAGAGAATCTAATTTGGGAATTTCATTCCTCAAAGTGGGTGGTACATCCATGTGTGACCAAAATATTTTGTCACCTATGAAGATAGTTTTTGTGGCCATAAATGATAAAGGAAATATGATCATTTGTGGCATGATTCTATGCTTTTTATCATTTGAAGGTAGATCATCAATGACCTGGAGTTTTGTTGCAATATTTTTCTATTTTATAAAGTAAGTGGGACAACATGACCATAGTCTTTGTGGTGGGTCTTCCAAATACTCCAAGGAAGAATTATGTTATTTAGGATTTTGGGTATCAAATTAAGAAATTAGCACATTTATTTCCTATACAGGAGACTTTCTCAGTAGAGCAGATGATAGACTTGTATGTTCAAGAGATATTCCATCTACATGGGGTTCCATGAACTGTTATTTTAGATCATGACTCAAATTTTACTCCACTCTTCAGGAATTTATTTCAGAAAGTTTTTGGTAGAAATATTTTATTGAGTATATTTTTCACCCATAGATAGATGGGTAGTTAGAGAATAATATACAGGTGTTTGAGGATATGGTGTGGGCATGTGTTCTTAACTTTGGTGGGTTAAGGGAGAAGAACCTATCTTTAGATGATTTCTCCTCTAACAACGGTTATTAGTTAAAGATACATATGGAACCATACGAGGCTCCTTATGGTAGGTCGTGTAGATCACAACTATACTAGATGGAGGCAGGTGAGTCAGATTTTTTGGGAACAAGTCACTTTCCAGAGGCATTCGAGTAGGTACAGTTCATTCAGAAATGTATGGATATGTCTTATAGTTGGTAGAAGTCTTATACTGGTAGACATAGATAACCCATAGAGTTTACATAGGGTGTTCATGTATTCCTTTGGGTTTCGCCTAGGATGGGTCACCACAGGATCTAGAGACAGGGAAAGTGGTTGCCCAGGTTTTTCGGACTGTTTGAGGTTGAATAGAGAATTAGGCTGGTGGCATACCATTTTGATATTCCATATAAATATAGTTCTATTAATGATGTCTTCCATGTATCAAAACTAATGCGGTATCACCCCGGACATTCTCATGTGATCGATGTGTATGAGGTTGACCTTGAGATAGATACATCATTTAAGAAGCATCTGATATGTTTGTTGGATCATAGATAGAAAGTGTTATGGGGAAATAATGTTCTAATAGTTTATGTATTGTGGAAGCATAAGAAGTTTCATGAAGAAACATGGAAAATATAAGTTAATGTGTCGGATTAGTTGGCTGATCATTTTGGCTCAAAATATTAGAGAATCTTGGGAGTACAACACAAGGATGCATTGTTATAAGGTGTTTATATTGTATGATCCTGACATTTTCTATAGTTGACTCAAGTTTGAAATTAGGTAAACTTTTGTCCCCATTTGAGTACTATTTTGTTGGGTTGTACTTTGGGGTTTTTTGGGTTAAAATTAAGTAAAATGGAAGGTAAATGGGTTGTACACAGTTGGCATGTGGTTATAGTAAACCATGCACCCCAGCCTAGAAAACGGTGAAACCCTGGACAGTGGGGAATCGCACAGGTGGAAAAAAGTTCTTCAAACTGTGCAGCCTAAAAATATAAACCATGCACCCCTAAAACAATTGGAACATAGTAGGAACATGGTTATGGAAATTCATGCACCCCTTATCAAGAAACCATGTGCGGTATTTTTAATTTCATAGAAATAAATTTTAAATCCACCTAAGACCCACAAAAACTTCCCCCATTCAACTAAAACTCGAACCGTTATAGTTTTGGATGATTTTATAACTTCCTTGAGGGAGTCCAAGATTTTCCAAACTCCATTATTCATGATTCTAAGACCAAATCAAAGATCTTCTCCTCTCCCAATAAGTGGATCATATCTCGTTTCTATTTCATTCATCGTCCTCCCTTATCTTATTCTTTTGGTGGATATTATCTTCTATTTTCTAGATCTAGATCTATATTTCATGAATATATATCTAGTATTGTATATCTAGATCTTGTTTGGAAGGATCTTGATTTCCTTAATCTTGATTTAGGGTTCTGAGATACAGATATAAATTTACATCATTGTTCTTCTCAATTTTAGGAATTTTCATTGGGCAATATTCATCAGCAAATTGAGGTAGGTGGTCTAAAATTAAAACCCCATAATCATGATTTTGATTACTTATATTAAAATTTTTGAAGTTATAGAGTTGTTTAGAAATTTAAATTTCTAATTAAATTAATTAATGTTGTAAATTAATTAATTAAGATAGTTGTAAAATTGTGACATTTTGGATCATTAAATTATATAATTAATTGGAGAATAAATTATGAGATTTTGGGATTAGTGAATTTAAAAATTGATTGTGGGAATTAATTATGATGAAATTGATATGATTGAATTGAGTAATTTTTTGTGGAATTAATTATGGGATATGGATGTTATAAATTGAGATAATTATTTGGAGAATTAATTATTAAGTATTGGTATTGTGTGTTTGAATACTTAATTGGTGAATTAATTATTGGTTGTTGATGATGGGAAAAGATTATTTAATCTTAAAATTAATTAATAGAATTGAATCATTTAATTTATGAATTATTTAATGGATGTTTTGATGGTTAATTGTGATTTGAATATTATTGTGTTTAATCTTGGTTGATGTGGAAATGTGAAAACATGTGATAATGAGATACATGTGAATTTGTGATAAGAAATGATGAATATTCATTGTTTGAAAATGTGGTCCGAGACATGACGATCTAGGATGGTGATATAAATGAATAGTTGTAAAATGGGGTTCTATACATGATGATATATCACAATGATAGATCTATCTATATGTTGATAAATGGGGTTCATGATATGATGATATTCACCAATGAGAAACATACATAAATTAGAATTGGGGTGTTATACATGGTGATATATATCAATGATATATAATCATGATTGAGAATTGGGGTTCTAGACATGATGTTATATTCCCATGATATATATATATATATATACATGTTGATAAACAGGGTACTAGACATGGGGTTCTTCACCCAAAATATTGGTATTATACTATGGCCCCTAGTGGCAGTAATATTGAAGTTGAAGTGACATGGATAATGTAACCTCGTGTGTTATAATGATATTTGGATTAAATATGTAATATGGTTTAAACCTGGCATGGTTCAGATTAGGTATTGAGGTAAGGGTTTCCTCAGGAACCTAGTGGTATATGTGGTGTAATAAATATTAATTGATAATGTGATAACTGTTTACTTATACATTGTAATTATTTCCTTACACAACAGCATACACTTTTTATTGACTAGACACCATCGGTGGTGGCCTATTAAGTTGTACTCACACCCTACTCGGGCTTCCGGATCGATACCTGAATAGATTTCATGGATTCCATATAGGTTAAGGGAAAGGGACCCATGTTAAATGTCTTTGTAGGGATGGATAATAGTTTATGTAACTGGACATGGTTTGAGAGTTTATTTGGAGTTGTTAGTGTCTTTATTTTTAGTTTTCATTTTAGAAACTTAACAGGCACAATAGCTTAGCATGTTTTCTTCTTTAGTTAGATGTTGTATTTCCTGCATTATTTATCATGAGATATTGGTATTGTTTGTGGTTATATAATATTTTAATTTTGTTTATCTATTTCCACTGGTGTATTACTCTAATAAAACATGGTATATTCTCTCCATGATAAACTTTCCAGACCTTCACTACTAGTCAGTAGCCTCTGGCATATAGGGATGCGTTCTTGAGGTCATGTGATTGACCATATCAGGGCACTAGTTCATGGAACATAAGCTGAGATGTTACATAAATTATAATCACTAATTACACATATATTAGTTATCTGTTGTTTATTTATATCATTAGATATAGGTAATTTTATTATTTCATACAAGTTTTACAATGGTGATGTCATTATTCATTCTATGTTACCAATTTCTTCATTCATAAATTATTCAATATAGTGGAATTATTATTTTCCAATTATTTATTCCTAAACAAAATTCATTATGTGGAATTTATGGTTACAGTTCATGATAATAGAATCCATGAAAAGCATGTTTTTGGTAATTTAACGTTAACAGTATTTCATTTTATAATTACCATTCATTTTTTATTTCATACTTAGAGAACCATATTAATAAAATAAATTCATATTTAATTAGATATATTACCATTATTAATTTCATGATACTCATTCATTTTAGAAACATTTAAGATAGTATTGCATCATTTATATAGGTGGTTGATCCAACACAAACAAGAAGATGTTATACTAATTAAATTATAAGAGTACTAAGAAATATAATAGTAATATCATTTTACCAAATGTATAATGATGCTAATATAAATTAATTATATCCTATAATTATATTTGTGAACTTTTTACATTATTAGTTAATAAGAAAATATTTTAATGAACTAGGTACTTACTTTGATGAATTATCTTCTTCTCAATAGGGATTCCCAAAAAAATAAAGGATTTAAGATTCCTTATTAGAACCATAATACACAATGTATAATAAAGATTTTTTAGAGGTGAAATGGGTATATATTCATGAGATAAATAAATGGTTTGATTTGTTTCGGAAGGGAAGGTGGGTGTCTATTTATATGTGATTTTTGAGTGGCATTTCTATAAATATTCTTTCTTTAATGTATAAGGTTTTCATTTTAAGTAGAATGCAAATAAAAAGTGGATAATAATTTTTTTATACAATTAATCCCCTCACCCAAACAATTTTGAGATAATTTTTCATAATATTTTAAATCTTTAACACTTAGTTTTACCCTTTTTACCCTAATTTACCATTAGTGTGGTAACTAAATTTTTATATATGTAACTTCATTTTATGACTAAGAATGAAATTGGCCTTCTAAACTACTATTAGTGTACTAATAAACGATTAAACTCTATTTAATCTAATTTAATTTATAAATATTATAAATTTAATTTTTTATCTAAATCATAACATATAAAGAAGGATTATATTTATAGAGAAATGACTTTTAAAACATTAAATATTCTTAATATGATTTCATATAAATTACTAAATGAATGATTATTAATAACATTTTCTTCCTTGAAACATTAAAATAGATTCAGCATTTTGAAGTGATCAATTTAATTTATTAAGACAGAAAAACATAATAGTTAAAAATCAATTCATTGAAAAATAACTTTTTTTAACATTAAATAATTTTAATCATAACCTATTTAAATTAATTCTTCATCTTATAAACATTTAATTTTATAAGTACATTTAAAATATTTCTTATAATTTTATAAATACATAAAATCTTTCTTTAATAATAGTAATAATATTTAATGCATAAAATTTTACTTTTAAAAAATATTTTCATTAAATATAACATTTTTATTTCATTAAAGAATTATGAAATAATTTTTTCTATTTTTTACGAAAAAACTCACAATATCAATATACATATTAAATATATAGATACCAAACAACTATATATTCAATGACCTTATTTCCAATGTCTATATTTCAAATGAATTTATATACAGCAATAAAATTTAATTCCAATATATAGTCTTCCATATATTGTTTTAACCATTAATCCAATTCATTTAATTTTATACCATCATGTCTATTTTATTTATAATTTTTCCCCTTATTTCCATAGATAAAATTGGGGTTTTTTTCTTCATGTAAAAATATGATATAAAATATTTCATGATTGTGGTACTTTTATTTAATTTTAGATAAATTACACTTTTAATTTTATAAATAATTTTTCATGGTGTATCCTCAATAATAATTAATTATTATATCACATTGTAATATTTTCCCATTTTAAATTGTTTTTCAATTTGTTTTATTTTTCTTTTTTGTTTAAAATAAACTATTCCATATGGTATTTATTTAAATAAGAAATACTTAGTAAAATCATGGGGTGTTACACTATACCCCTCTTAAAAAAATTTGACCTATAAATTTCATTTTCTGAATAAAAAAAATTAGATACTTTTTCCTTGTTATATCTTTGAGTTCCCATGTTTATGTACAATACATATGATTCCTCTATAGTACTTTAACCAAGTAAATAGTTTTATTTAATTTTAATTCTCTCTATAATAAAAGATGTATACCACTTATTCCTTTTATTTGAGATCTAGTTCCAGTTTTACTATAATTGAGTTCAGTACTTATGAATGGTCAGGTATGTACTTTCTCAAAATTGATGAATAGATCACATCATGCACATGGAAGAGGTTCAATATAAGTGCAAGGTGATACACTAAAATACCTACATGATTGAGTATTTAAAAAGGGATAATGTATCTAGGGATCAACTTTCGCTTCTTCATGAATCTCATAATCTAATTCTATTATAAAATTAAAATAAATACATTATCTCTAACTTCAAACTCAAAATATCATTGATGATTTTCAACATAGAACTTCTATCTAATTTTTTTAGTTTTAGTGTGAAATTTAATTTTTTTTAAAATTCATTATCATTTCATGAACAAGACGTAATCCAATCAGTTTATGATCTCTAAATTTATCCCAATGTCTTGAATTTCTCTACCTCTCCCCATATATAGCCTCATTTAGTGTAATTTTAGTGATAAAATGGAAATTGTTATTATATGTGAACTCTTATTGGAGAAGGTATTGATCCCAATCACCTTTTAAATCCATTGAATAGGATCTCATCATATCAAGGGAATTTTATTGAGAAAGAAATATTCTAGAAAATAAATTAATTATGCCAGATTATTAAGGTGATCAACTATAACTCAAATGGTAGTATAAGCTTATAATGTTTTAGGGAGACCCCCAATGAAATCCATGGCGATATTCTCCCATTTACATACAAGTATTGGTGATATTTTTATAATCCCATTATATTTATGTCATTCATCTTTAACATGATAGTATTCTAAGAAATGAGATACATACTCTATAATCTACCTCTTCATGTTGACCAATCATAATTGATTATTGATATCTCTATACATTATTTTTCTTCCATGATAGACAGAGAGTGATGAGTTATACGCATCATCCAGTATCTCATAGATAAACTCTAGTATTGATGGAAAACATATGTATTTTTCAAATCTTATAATTTCATCATTATCAAATATGAAATTAGGAATATTCCCTTCCTTCCTTTGTAGCTCAATATCCTCCTTTTATGCCTCATTATTTACATGGATGGATATTTGAGAAGTCATTTTCAAATCCAAGGATTTCAACTCTTACCTTATGATTTCAAGGTCTATCCTTCTTAAATATATTAGTATTGGATGTTTTTAAATCCCCATCATGGATAATATATCTTGATCCTTCCCACTTAGAGCATCATCCAGCTTGTTTAACTTCCTAGGGTGGTAATTTATCAAGTGGATATAGTCCATGATCAAATCCAACGATCCCATTTAGGGCATATTCATATTCTTCCATGTGAATGTATACTTTAATCTCTTCTGATCTATATTTATTTCACACTTTTCACCATAGGGATAATTCCTCCATATCTTTAATTAAAATATTACCACCTCTATCTCCAAATAATTTTTAAGATATATATCCACATTAATATTAAATTTACATTACGACTAGGATACCACATTATCATTCTATAATAGAAAACATCTCATTTCCTTTATTAATGTATCATTGTATATTAAAACCCCTTCTCTATTATAGGTTAGTGTGATTATAGGCATAGTAATCCACATTCTCTTGAGATCATTGAAATATTCTTCACATTCATATTTTTAATGGAACTTGACTACCTTCCAATATAACATGGTTAATGGATATGATATTCATGATACATTTCTCCCAATAAATTGGTTGTTTCTAATAAATCAAATAAAACTAAATATGCATATTATAGTGGTTGGTATATTCCATTCTCAAATCACCTCTATATTTCAAGGATATAAATATATGATATTGCTTATGATTTCATGAACCAATAATGATACTTTATTTAACTAGAATTAACACATGATAAATTTAGAATATAAATTCTATTTCCTCGAGGTCCCAAGAAAAATAATTAAATAATATTCATTATCTTCATTTATCTTAGAATATATGATCTTATCTTCTATAAACACTACTATAAATTCATTGAGGTAATCTCTATAGACGCTATTCATCAGATCCATAAAGATAATAGGTTTATTTGTGAGACTTAATTCCATCAAAATGAATTTATAGATCATATGTATTTTATGAAAGGTAGTATTAGGTACATATTCTATTTTCACCCTTAATTGATGATATACTAATCAAATTTTTATCTTTGAGAAGTATTGAGACCCTTGTAACTGCTCGAAAAAAAACATTAATATGGGGTAGAGGGACCTTTTTCTTTATTTTTTTTTCTATGTTCATGAAAATAAATATAAAGATTCATTTATCTATCCTTTTTCCTTAACAAATATGATTGGTGCACCGTATGGTGAAGCACTTGGGTATATAAAATCTTTTCAATATTATCTTGAAGTTTCTTCTTTAACATCAACAATTCAATAAGGTCCATTAAATGAGTTGTATTTAATATAAATATTGGGACATACATGACATAGTCTACTCACAAGTAACCTAACTCAGTTGTCCACATGGCCTCAAGTGTACATCACTATTTGCTAGATGTTTCCAAATAGTAGTGAGGGTATACGTTGGAATGTTGGGGAGACTATAACCTTATGATTAGAGTGGATAAAAAGGGTGAAATATATAAATAAACTAGTGGAATCAATAATAAAGGAAATAAATAATGAATAAGTGGAAGATATATCATCTAGATATTAAAATGGTAGATGCAAATAGTATTCAGAATCATATAAAAAAGGAGAGTGTCATGATTCTATATAAAGTTGGGGATACATCGTAAATAGAGTAGTAGGAATATACAACATGCTATAAAAATGAAAAAATGATAAAATTTATCTACAATATAATCATGAGAATTTTCTCAGTCCTCTACCCTCATACACCATCCTAGTATAGAAAATCAAGATTCTATAGCTAGAAACTAACAAGTTTACCTACATGAAATCATAAAGTCTCTTTGGGTGCCAAACAGAATCTCAAATTGGGTGTGAGTAAAACTCAGTAGGCCCTCTCTAATAGTGTTTAGCACTATCTAGTCTATCAATATATAAGTATTAGTGTGTGGGTATAATAATTAAATGTGATAAAAAAAATAACTCTTTCAGTTTGGGTTTCTCATGGAACACCCATTTGATTCTATCAGCTTAATCCAAAGAAGTGAATTTGTATAATCATTTTACATTTTAAATTTATATTAATAAGGCTGGGAACCAAGGTGTACCATCTAGAAATCCAGATATAGTTATAGACATATGGCATTCCATATTTCTTAAATAATTTCAAACATAATAAAGAAGTAAAACTAAGCCATCAATTATGTAAATCGCATATAGAATATAAGTATGTTCTTTGACTTGGTAGACATGTCATTTAATTAATTGGAAATCTGATCATGTAAAAGTAATTACACATAGTGAACCTAGGTATCACTCCAGATACTCTATAAAAACCCATCACTCTTGAATTTTTTCCATGAAATTTCACATAGGAACCCAAGTATCACTCAAGGCATGGTATGATGGAACTTCCCTCTAAGACCATCCATGTAATTCCACATATGAAACCATTTATCATATATGGTAGGGAACGGTAGAACTTCCCTTTGATCTCATCCAAGGTATTCCACTTAGGGAACAAAGTATCTATCAAGGAATAACACAAATCCATTCGTTGGTGAAGCTTGTCCAATGTATCCTGTATAAGAATCCATGCATCGCACCCTACATGATATAATCCATTTATAATTAATTTAATTTATTTTTCCCAAAGATTTCATCCAAGGTGTTCCAAGTAAAAAACCCTTATATCATCCATGGCATGGCATGTTGGGTTGTAATGGGATAGTGATAAACCCATACTATTTAACAATTCACTTAATTAAATTTTTTCCATTAAATTTATAAGGACAACCCATACCATAAGTAAGTATAAAAAATAACCTAGGAACAAGGGATTACCATTCTTCCCATTTTCAATTAAAATAACATTTCATTCATAAGGGTCAACTCAACACACCTCAATTAGTGGTTTGGTTTCATTTTAAACTATAAATATTATTGTACATTAAAATTGACACACCCTAAGGGGTAGAGTTCATTAAGGTATACATTTTACACTAATGAACTTATGTTTCTAAGACTACCCTAAAAAAGTTTATATTGATTCATTTAATTAATTAGACAATTATAAGGTGTTTCAAAAAAGGTTTGGCGTGCAGCACAACTAAAAATCAAACCTTTTATGGGAAAAGAACTATACCACCTACCATAACTTTTTATAAGAATCCTCATTTGGGTTCAGAATATATTTTGATATAAAATGTGATAAATTGAATAAATATACAAATAAATAGAAAATAGGTCATAATAGAATTCATATATTTTTCATTTCATATAGTGAGTTAAAAAAAGAAAAGAAGCAAGAGGATTAAATCACATACTAAGACTGCTTTTACATGATGAACAAGGAATGATTTTGAGCTCAAGTGGAGGATATCTCAAAGAACCTAGAGGGAGAGTAGAAGCATCAATCTGGGTGGGTGGATATTAGAGAATGAAGTGATAGAAAAAATAATTTTAAGTTATAAGTAATTATGGGTGAATATGTAATTTTACCCTATTTTTAAGATACTTGGAATATTTATGGAATAAATAGGGGATTTAGAGCATAAATACACCCTATTTATGGGGTCTTCCTAAGACATTAATATCATAACATTAAAATAAATTTTATAAATTTAAAACTGATGGAAAAAATTGCTAATTTATGTCTTGAGACTATAATACATCTAGTGTCCTTTTCAATTTTACTAAAACCTCTTAAAAATCCAAAATTACAATTTTATAATGTATAAACCAAAAAATAGAACCTTAAAATTAAAGAATATACTGGGAAAAAGTGAAGGATCTTACAACCTTACCTCCTCAAAACAACTTTTCCTAGAGTTTTCCTACTGAGGGTGGTCAATCAACATCTAAGAACAAATCCATCCACTAAGAATTTATATTAGCCTCTCATTCCTATGTGTCATATTATACATGTTTTTGCTTCCATATAACCCATAATATTGGACTGACCAACCCCATAGAGACATTGTGTTATGATCTATAAAACAAATTGGATGCTCCTCAAACAAAGCATCAAAATCAAACTCCACATCATCAAGATGACGAATATGCAATGGGTCTAAATGATAACGGAAAATATATGAAACATGGAAGACATATAGTATAGTATAGTACCTCTAAGGTAACTACCGTTGATAGTATGTCATTCTAACTCTCTCCAAAATCTCCAAGGTTCCAATGGACTTATGTTCCAATCTCCCTTATTTATGAATCCATTAATATCCCAATATAGGAGGGATATGCAAGAATAATTGATCCCTAACTTCAAACTCTAGAAGTCACTAACGGTGATTGATATAAGTCTTATACCTAGACTGAGTTGTACCCATATGTATCCTAATAAGTGGTACCATCTATAAAGTCTCTTGAACAAGAAAAGGTCCAAGTAGTAATACCTCCCCTACCTATAACTAGTACAATGGTTAATAGCATGGCCTACCATATAGGGAATCATAAGGATCCATGTTTACAGTCTATTGGAAGTTATAATTATAATAGAATTCAGAAAGAGGAATAGTATTCTCTTAAGAACCTCTAAAATCAATTATTCATGCTCATAGAATGTCCTATAACACTTATCTAGTATACTTAGAGTGACCAAAATTTTGGGGGTGGTAGGATGTACTCTAGAGTACCTATGAACCTAGATCCTTAAACAACCACTACAAAAAAACACGATATGAATCAAGAGTTTCTATCTGATATGATGGTATATGGAACTCAATGAATTCATATTATCTCTTGGATATATATCATCCCTATCTCATCTACTAAAATAGTCTCCCGTATAGGCTGGAAGTGAATGATCTTTTTCAGACCATCAATGATCACTCATACCACGCCACTTCCTTGAGGGGATCTCAATAAACCCATCCCAAAATCCTAGGTGACGTCATCCCATTTCCACTCAGGAATGGGTAATTTATATAAAATACCTTCTAGTATATATTATTTTTTATTTTGCAAGTGGATAGGTGGAACATTGAGTATTGAAACATGGTTTCTCCATTTTCATCCCTAGACACCAATATTAGCATTGTAAGTCATGGTAAATTTTGGTAAAATTGGGATGTAATTCCCAATCAAATTAAATATACTCTCACAAAAAATCCTCTGATAAATTTTTGTGCACCCAAACATGTCAATGAATGTGAATATAATCCAGA
Organism: Viscum album; assembly: GCA_963277665.1. Classification (NCBI taxonomy): domain Eukaryota; kingdom Viridiplantae; phylum Streptophyta; class Magnoliopsida; order Santalales; family Viscaceae; genus Viscum; species Viscum album. The sequence goes on from OY728133.1 coordinate 100,985,062, forward strand.
TCCATGATCCAACCATGCGGTGGGTCCTCACCTAAAAAAATACACCTTAGGACTAAGCCCTTGGGATTATAAAGTTGTCTCATTTTCACTCTATCTAGGAGTTAAGATGTCACTTATAAATATGAGAGTACAAGACACCCGTAACAATCCTACACATCCAAGTGCATCTTGGAAAACAAAGTCATCACCTGCCATTCACTATTTCCCTCTTGAATAGTTGTGTCCAGCTCTTCTAGATTAGTTTATAAATAACATCATTTCTCCTCTCATACATATTAACAAGCTCAAAGTCAAAATATTTCATGTATTCAAGACATATTCACTATTTTAGATTCAATTCACACTAATTTAATATATATTTATGTTTCTTGTGTTCCATATATACCAAAAAACTCTCTCTCATCAAGTAATGTCTCCAAGAACACAATCTATGTACCACAATATCCAACTTGAGATCATGAATTGGGTAATTACACTCATAAGGTATCAGCTATCAAGAACTGTATAATACTACTTGATCTCCTTAAATTAGAATGGATTAAATCCTAATACTTGATGCATCAATATAAATCGTATAGCCTCTACCAGTCTTTGGTAAAATTGTGATCATTATTGAATTCAACCTTCCATTCATCTCCTAAAAGGATTTCTCCCATGATTTAAACCATAAAAATTTTATTCCCTTCTTAGTTAATCCTATGAGAGTTGATTTTAGGTGTGATAAATCCTGAATAAAATCCTGATAATATCAAGTTATCCCCAAGAAACATTGTATATCAAACACATTCGGGGGATTCTCCCAAGAGTCTATGGATCTCACCTTATCTAGATCAATAGACACCCATACTTCTGATATGATGTAACCATAGAAGTAAATCTTATCAATACAAAACTAACATTTTGTGAACATAAAATAAAACATATGATCTCTCAATATACTCAGAAAAATATCAAGATGTTTAGAATGATTGTTTCGAGTCTATGAGTACACCAAGATGTATTCTAATAAAACAACTACAAAAGAATCCAAATATAGGTTGAAAACCAGATTCATCTAGGCCATAAAAAATTATATTGTATTCATGAAACTGAATAGAATAACTAAATAATTATATAATTTTTACCTACTATGAAATCTTATACATAGTATATATGAATGTATGAATCATATACGATGGTAGTTTTTCCTCAAATTAGTTTTTGAGAGGACCCTCACTCCTTAGAGTTGGTCTAAGAGTTCATCTATATGAGGTAGTGAATATCTATCCTTAACCATAATTTTTTTTAATTTTTTATAATCATCCAAATCCTAAGGTTCACCTCCACCTTCTTGGAAAAAATAATAGGTGAACGCCATAGTGAAGTATTGGGTCAAATAAACCTTTTAGAATTCAAGTATTCCAAATTCCTTTTGAGATCCTGAAACTCAGTAGTATCCATCATATAAAGAGAATTGATACTAGTTCTACTCTTGAAACTATATAAATGGTAAAATATAACTCCATCTCTCTTTATTGGTATCCTAGATAATTTCTTAGGTAAGACTTCCCTGAAACTATCCATTATAGGAGGTAAATTTGACTTTGGTATTCCCTGATCATCTACAAAGAGGCTAGAAATATGGTCTATTACTCTACCCATCACATTATGCTCAGGTCTATCTTGACTTTTATAGACATCTCATTATCCTTTTTTAATATATATATATACCATCCTCAGGTGATGTTAAAGACACCTTCCAGCTATAGATATAAGCTTGATCATGGTAAGGAACTAACCATTTTATCTTGAGAATGATTTCAAAACCCACCATCTCATGGAAAAAGACGTTCCATATGAAATGATAGCCTCCTATCTTAAGTGTAAACTACCTACTTTAAATTAAACTCTTTGATCAAATCCCAATTTGGGTTTCATGTGTCATCACCCCCACAAAAATACTGAATTTCGAGCCAAAGGATTTTCATAATTACCATCGATATAAAGTAATGTGTAGTGCCAGTTTCAAATAAAGAAGAAACTAACATAGAGGCTACTAAGATCATATATCACACCTTATAATTTCCATCACTCTACTCCTCTGGTATAATTATAATACATGTATCTAGCTATATCCATAACCTTGAGTTACAGCCTAATTACCCTGAGTAGACCTACACTTCTAGTGATACAACTCATAAGACTAACTTCTATGACCACAACCACATCATTGGCCTGATTCGTTGGTAGTATTCCAAATTCATTGCTGACAAACATCTACTAATCATGATCCCAACTTCAAATTTAGTATAGATCCCTTCTCCTAATACATTGGAGTTAACTTTCTATAAAACACTAAATATGACCCATTTATTGCATGCTTGGGACTCAATCGGGTCCTTGGTATAATTGGGATTCCTATGGCATGGCCTACCAGACTAGTGAAATACCACATAATGGTCATTTTGTTCCATCAAACTTCCACTACCCATATGGTTACACTCAAGTCAAACTTTCCTTCCACTAAATGAACCACTTTATTCTCTATATTGGTATTAAACTTCCCTAGAACACACTTTTAGTTTCCATTAGATTACACTAATTAATAATGGCATGGTTAATTATTTCAAAAAAAGTATTCTATAAGAAAACATTCACCTATGATCAGATGGCATACAGAATCACATCCTCAACCAGTCTCGTTGTATTTAACTTGTTACCATCAAGAGTAAGTGTTAAGCAATGTAACATTGGGAAATGAGTTGAATAATCCATAACATTTATAGCATAATGTTCCAAGTGCATAGAATATCTATAAAATAAATATCTCAATGATCATAGAAATAAATAATCATAAAATACTATCCATAAGTCCATCCATACTATATCTCCAGGACAATCTTCCTAAGTAATAACATCCCACCAATTCTTGGTAGAATCATGAAACATATAGATCGTGATATTGACCCTCCTCCCTTTAGGAATATCTAAATTATTGAAGATAGAAATCATGGCCACTAATAATGACACATAATCCTGTGGACCACCTTCACCTAAAAAGTTAAGGAGGGTGATGTTTCTAGAATTCTCACATCATCTCTACCATAGTAGAGATGCGCCATAGAGATCCTTGTATAGACTACACAAGATGAATGAAATCCTCCTAGAACTAAGAATCGTAGCCTTGATCGAGAACAGAAGTAGGTGTCATATGTGGCACTAGAGGGTGTAATATTTGTGGCCTGGTTCCCATCCCCTCCGGGTTATGGTTATTACCACATTCCTAGCTCACAATCCAAGGTTTTCATGCTATAATATTTATATAAGGACAAAAAATACCTCAAAAGATAATTTGATAGCAGAAAATATCTCAAAATAAAATAAAATTATAGGTATATATCCTTCCTATATAAGATTCAACACTATATTCCCATACCTAAAGACAAGTATATGTGAAATAGTTGATCATAAAAGGCCATAAGAGACAATCCATCCACCCACTACTAAGGCCAGGTTCGAAACAAGGTTTCGCATATTAGGAAAATTCCCCCCATAACATTCAATTGGAACCCCCATTTAATGGTAACCATTTCATTTGATAATTTAAATTTATTCAAGTTCATACTCATTTATATTCATATATCACACATTCTATATAGATTAGTCATTAATCCCAAGTCATATGTACACAAGATTTATAGGTTACAATTGGTCCATTATGTAACTACAACCAGACACTTACATATGGTATGAGGATGTAATAATATGTAGATGATTATTCAATTAGATAAATCTTCAATCCCAATTTATAGTGGTTCTATATTTATAAATTAAAATTGGAATTTATGTAATCAAAATCAACTAAAATTTCCAACCATGAAACCAATGGTTCATTGATCAAACATTTATTGATTTTTAATTTAATATGCCACCATTATGCTATGTGGGAAAACACAATTTAGGTTAATGTAGACACAATAATTAGCCAATTTTTTATCTCATTCACCCTGTAGAAATTCAAGTCAAATAATTGATATATCAATCAAGGAACTAAAATATAATTTAATAAATGAACGTAATAAAATAAATATGGAATGAGATATGCATGGTATGATAATCTCTATGTTCCAATAATGATGCATGAAACTATACCTCATTTCTATACCAGATAAGGGTACAAAGGAATTCTATAATAATAATGATAATAAATGCAACAAATCATTTGTTTTTTCTAATGGGGAATTCAATATGACTGTAATAAGTAAAATCTAGAACAACAAGTCACATCCAAGGAAACATGGTCTTTTCTCTGTATTTGGGTTAGCTACTCCCAGTAATAGGCTCATTACCAAATTTTTACACATTCTTAGTCTCTTATCTATCAAACTAAAATAGTAAGATAAAAGGTAAAATGGGATCTAATTACACTTTATGAAATCCCAGACATAGTTCACTCATATTTAACTTGACCTAGTTGTCCACACGTCCTCAAGAACACCTCCCAAAATGCTATAGGATACTGATAAGCATCAATGGTCTAAGTTGGAATGGTAGGGAGAATATTCCCTCATTATTATATTGGAGAAAAATGGTGAAATATATGAATAAACTAGTGGAAGGGGTAATAAAGGAAATAGATAAAGAAGAAACAGAAGATAAATTATTCGAATATTATAAAGGAATATATAAATAATATTCTAAATCACATTAAAAATAATGAATTTTGTGATGCTATAAAAAATGGGGGATTCACTAGGAAACAAAACAGCTAGAATATACGACATTCTATACAAAAATGAAAAAAAGGCCAAAAGATTTCTTCAATAGTATCATGAGCATATGCTTAGAACTCTCATTCCAAACTTCATCCTATTATAGAAAAACAGGCATCCATAGATGGATGATTCTCTTTATCCCTATCTACATTTATGAAGTTTATGAAGGTACCAAACAACAGCCCAAACAGGAGGCGATTAAAACTCAATTGGTCACTACCAACGGTTTCTATAACTATCCAATATGTGAATATTCAATGATAAATGTAATGGTATAATAATTTAATGTGATAAATAAATGACCATGTTGATTCAACTTCACCATGGAACAAATGTTCTATACTAACTACTTTGGCCTAATCCATGAATGTCTCAAAGAACTATACATTTTAGATTTATATAAATGAGGTTGGGCCCCGAGGTGTACCCACTGGGAATATATATATGTCTTTTGACATATGAGGTTCTATAATTCTCATATGTTTTAAAACATAATAAGTAATTAAAAATAGTTTTTCAATTATGTAAATCCTAAAACTAATCCATGTATGTTCATTGAAGTGGAAGATTCATCATTTAATTAATTTTAAATTTGAGTTTGTCTAAGGAATTCTATGTAGTGAACTTGGGTATTTCTCTAGTTACACTATAAAAGCCCATCACTCTAAGATAATATTCCATGAATTCCACACAGAAAGCCATGTATCACTGAAGGAATGGTATAATGGAACTTCCCTATGAACCTATCCAAGGTATTCTAAAAAAGGTTATGAGGTATCACTCATAGCATGGTTAAAAGGAACTACCCTCTGATCCCATCAAAGGTATTCCCCTTAGAGATCCAAGTATCACTCGTATAATAACATAAATAAATCCACTTTAGACTCCTTCCAAGGTATACTATATAAAAATCCATGTATATCCCCCTATGTGATATAATCCATTCATAATTCATTTAATTTTTTATACCAGATGAGCCAATATAAATAGTTTCCTATTAGAACCCTTATATTTTCATTAGCATGGCATGATGGGTGGTCATGGACTAGAGATAAACCCATACCATTTAATAATTCACTAAATCCAATTTGGAAAATTAATTCATAACAAAAACTCAAGCTATAACTAAGGGGGAGCAGGGTCCTAGGAACATGGGATTACCATTCTCCCCATATTAACTTCAAATTATGTTACATTCATAAGGGCCAGATAAACACACCTTAATAGGTGTTTTGGTTTCATTTAAAAGAATAAAGTTCAAGGGACTTTAAAAGGAACATGACCAAAGCAGTATATTAAATTGAGGTAAACATCCTTAGATGATGAACATAGGTTTCTAGGACTACCCAAAATATGGTAATATCCATTCATTTAATTAATTATACATTTATGAATCATCACATGTATGGTCTAGTACATTTCATAATAATGTATAATATAACAATAAATAGATTTTTTGAAAAACAAATAGACATCATACCTTAGCGTGGTATATGACTCTTCATTTGGAAAAAACTTTTAGTTCAAGATAAAATGGGGAAAATTGGGGAAATAGACAAATAACATGAAAATAGTTCATATTAGTTTTCATGGATTTAGTATTCAACATAGTGAGTTTAATGAACAAAATATTTAAGTGGATTAAAACACTTGCAAAGATAGATCCAATATGATGAACATAGACTAATTCTGGGCTCAAGAGGAGGAGATAATAGAAATCTAAGAGGGAAAGAAGAAAGAGCTCTCACGGTGGGAGGTTTCTGGAGAAATAAGGATAATAATAAAGGATTTATATTATAAGTTATTATGGGAGAAAATTTAATTTAACCCTTTTTTAAAATGTGCGGAAACTTTTTGGAATATATATGGGATTTACACCATAAATATCCCTACTTTTTAGGGTCTTCCCAATACATTAATGGAATAAGATTATAATTTATGTTGTAAATTGTAAACTTCTAATGAAAATTTATAATTTATGTTCTATGACTATCCTATAAATAGTTCCTTTCTCCAGTTTTCTAAAACATCTAAAAAACCTAAAAGGACCATTTTCCAAGGTCTTTGTAAAATTAGAGGACATATAAAATAAATAAGAATTTACTCAAAAAAGAGTGGGATATTTAATGGCATAGAAACTGATAAGAGTTTTTTGTAAAACTCAAACTCATGATTTAGGGGAAGATAAGGAAACTCTCCTATAAATATATAGGCATATTTCTACTTGATAGTCACATAATCAATATCATGTTTTTTCCAACCATTTTATTTTAAAATCCCTTATGATTGGGTATTAATACCCATATAATATATTTAACATCTATAAGTAGTTCATGGTCATCCATTCATCATTATATTATCATGGGATGACTCAAGATATGAAATGTGACTTCCCAATTCCAACAATTAATATGTAATTTATTTAAAGAGAAAAAATATATTCCAATATAACAAGAAATTTTTTTGAAGAGAGGATAATTATCTCTTCATAACACATTCCCACAATATTTAATCGAGGTTATGTCATAAACATGGGATTAAATCATAATACCACTCTAATTTTTCAAAGATAATTCCATATATAGTCATTGGGGTGGGGATTTCATTATTTTAGAAAAATTCCAAAATATGAAGGTGTGGATAGATCTAGAATAAAATAATAAATCTTCATTTCTATGGTATATGATAAGTATACGTTTCACCAATTTTTTAACATGACCCACTTTAATAGTTGTGATTGTATGGGTTTTCTTTTTCTCCTTCGGCTTTTGAGGTTTTTGGTGTTGATTGTCATCATTAACCTTTGGATTGGTTCCCTAGTTAGAGTAATATTAATAATAATTAAAATTAAATCATTAGACTATTATTAGTTCATATTTTGAGATATTTTACATACATTTTATTACTTTCCTCTTCATATATTTTAGACATTCAATTTCTTGGTGGCCTTATTTTCCAAACTTGATGAATTTAACTATCTCTTTAAGTAAATTTCTTCCATGATTCTTCCCTAATTAATGGAATCTAGGAAGATTATGTTTCTTCCTTACATATATTTTTATCATTACAGTTTCCAAGAAACCCCATTTCCCCATTTTTCTACTATAACCATGAGAATAATGGGAGTTTCAAATTTTGATTTCCACCTTGAGAGCACATAAAAAATCTATTTATAGCTACTAAATTCCATTATAGATAACTCTTTTTGGAGAGTTATTTTTATTCCACTAATGAAAGAATTTATTTTTCTTTTAGTTTCAATGATAAAACTATAATTTTTCTATTAATATCTTTTGAAGTTTCCATTATAGATACCAATGAATTCATCTTTATTTTTTTCAACTCTTTGAATTCTCTATCCATTTTATTATTATGTGTGTAAGGAAATTATTTATTGAAACATACCATCTTAAACTCCTCCCATTATATGGATTTTATTTCTTCCTCCTATATAAAATTCATAATGAGTGCCCACCATTGGTCAACCTCACCTTTAAATTGATAAATAGATTCAAAAATCCAGATATGAGCATAGAAGAATAAAAAAATATTTTTTTTATTATTTTGATTCATTTCTTGGAAATAAGTGTGTAAGAAGGACCACTAATGTAGTATGAATGTTTCTGCAAGAATGACCCAAAATAGTGTTGTTCCTTCCTTGGCACATTATGAACTTTAAGATGATTAATGTTGTTTCCTATGGCCTAAGAGATTTTGGTGAGAATTTACATGATATTTTTCAATCTATCTCACATCCCATTTGGTTTATCATTGGGATATAATTATATTTTGTATCACACTAAATTTTAACTCCATTACTCCTAATTCAAACCGTTAATTAAAACCAAAAAGGTTATTATGAGTACCATACAATAATAATTAGAGTAATAAATCATATGATTAACAAAATAAATACTAATAAATAATAAATTTTTAAACCTTCATATAAACCTATGAAATTTAAGTTCATATGAAGACACTTTTTGTTTATCATAGGTTATTTAATGTTCTTTCCTATTATTATTTATATTGAAATCCCTAAAAATAAAACCTTATTCTGATACCAACTGATGTGAACCAAGTATTACATACATATATATGACAACATTTTACATGAATATTCATTCCATATCATGATAAATTACACTTCATAACCTAAATATTCAATGAATTTAGACATTAAATACATAAACATATTATTTTAAAACATTTTCAACAAATACCATAAACAGTCTTCTCACATTATTCCCTTTTAGAAAAATCGTTCACAATACCCTTCTTCATAACCTGGGGAATGGGAATATACGAAAAGGTTATCAGAGATTCTTGGTAAGAGTAAACATAAGATATATCCATCGTATATCATAATTCATCTTAATATGATTATGCGAGTATGAGAAAAAAACAAGGTTCATGGTCATAATATAATAGAATCATATCCAATAACATATAGATCATAAATCATGAGTCATTGTATATGGCTTTAGAATATCATAATATATCAACTATATGAGTTTGAAAACATGTTTTAATACAAATGATCTATTAAATCATAACATATTCATAACAATTTGGAATATATATATATAATCATTAAAAATCATTTCATATGTCAAGGATTACTACCATGAACATAATCTTATAGTTAATAGAGTCACATAGTGGATTGGGGTCACTCTACAATTCAATAAACATGGTGGAAAATATCCCACGGTGGATTGGGTTCAATCATCGGTCCTGTAATTTTCATCTCATGAGAAAATAAAACATTATCTAATTTTTTATAGGACTATATAATTATGATCCCAATTACCACATAAAAAACCATACATATTTTTTCCATCTGAACATGAAAACATTCTCCATTTCCTCATAATATAATAAACTTTTGAAAATAAATGGGATTATAAAAACTATCATAATTAATATAGAGAAAGAAGGTGCATCATATCAATAGATTATATCCCTATTGAAGCATAATTAAGATTAGGGTATATTGATATAGATGAAAAATACTTTTACTATAGATTTTAAATTTACATCAGAACGAAGGAAAAATTACCCTTTATGTTTTTTATATAGTTTATTTTTAAAATAAAATAATTTATAATACTAATGGAATATAAATTTATTTTTAAAACCATTTATAAATGGATGGGAAGTTCTTAAATAAACCCATTTAATATAGTGGAAACATGCATTCATATGGAAAATTATTAAAAATGATTCCTTTCGAAAAATTTAAAGAAGGTAAAATTCGGTGGAAAATGGACATAAAAAATATTAAAAGAAGATAAATTTTGTAAATAAAATAAATTACAATGATAAATACCAAAATAAATCATAAAATCATAGATATTTTTGTCTAAAAAAATTAGAGAATATGGACATGAATGGGAAATAATCATGGATAAAGAGAATAAATCAGGTAATCTATACATATAAACATCATTTCAAATCAATTTTGAACCATATAGAGGTAAAATGGTCTGACTATATATAAACCCCATGAATAACTATAAGAAAAGAAAATATATGGGTTTTACATCAAATAAAAAATAATTATCTTGTATGCAAGTTCAAGCATAAACAATCATGATTTCAAAATGCGATTGGAAAAGATACCCTTATGGATTTGGAAACATATGATTCAAATTACATTGGAAGAAATTACATGATAAGGATTTTCAAATCAATTTATTTATAAGAAAAATATAAAAAAATAAATTCCTGGGTATTTATATATACACCAAATAAAGAAAAAAGGTGGTGAATATAGATCATATCTCAATTAAATAAAATTGATATTAGAAGTCCTTATCATTACTTCCAACATAGATGAAAGTACATTAACCTCCATTATAATAAGAATATCCATCTTAATACTTTATTTTATAACCTTATTCATTTCTAATACAATTTTTACTGTTTAATTATAAAAATTCATTACAAATATATTACATAGTTATTGTTTACTGTCATCATTAGATGTTAGTGATTTTGATTGTTTCATAAAAGTTTCATAATGGTGATATCAATCCTCATTCATTGATACTAATTTCAACATTATCATATTCATCAAGGTAGTAGAAACATTCTTTTATAATTATTTATACTATACTGTGTTCATTTTATGGAAGGTATGGGTATTGTTTATAGGATTGGAATCCCAGATGATCATGTTTCGGGTAATTTATAGATACCAACAAATTAATTTATAATGACCGTCAATCATTTTTTGTTGCACATAGAGAACCATTTTCATAACAAAAGTACTCTTAAATATCATATATTACTATTAATAGTTAAATTGAACACATTCATGTTGGAAATAGTGAAGATATTATAATGTTGTTCATGTAGATGGTTGAACCATCCCAAAGAAATATATTATATTAATGAATGAGTAAAATTATAGAGTTATATAAACGTAATATAATGTAAAGATCTGAATTTTCCATGTAATTTTTTTTAAGGATATGGAACTGTTCCGAGGCTGCGAAATCTGACGGCATTCGATTCTGATGCTTGGTGTTCCTGGAATAGAATTTTAAACATTCTTAAGGTACATTCAATAAATGTGTGAGTGGGAAATCCTAACTTTTGAACCGGTGCTTGGAATTTAAATCTAAGGGCACTGTTGAACTTGTAGCGTCGGGATTCGCTTAAGGGAGACTTAACCTTGACCGCAGTGGGTTGAGAGAGAAAGTTATTTTTTGAGGTTTTTCTGGAGGGTTAAAAAAATAAATCTAATTTATTTTAAATATTATCCAACTCTTTTTAGGTTTTGGTAGTGGGGAAAAAAGGGTTGGTCGGGCATTTAATATATGACATTAAATGCCCAGTTACACAAAAATGTGTAACCATCCTACATGAAATTAAGGAGGTTAATTAATTGTACCAATTAATAAACCTCCCTTAATTGTGTGTTGTCATTATAAATCCCCTCTCCTCTCTCTCTTTTTAGTTTTTTTTCCAAATGGATAGGAGGATTTTGGAGGAGCCCCTTGACGAAGAATGGATCCATCAAGAAAGAATCGAAGAACGTCATTTGAGTGGAATCATTGGAGGCTTGTTTCGGGATTGAGGAACACTGACCCACCTTCAAAAGTGGGGCGCTCTCCAATAACTCTCAAGGTCGATTTTTTCCTTGTTTGAATTTCAATATTTGTTGAATCTTATATCTTCTCCCTTGTTAAGATGATAATGTGGAGGGAACGGGTCAAACGGACAAGGCTCGGTCCCTCCACCACTTATTTTCCATTTTGTTCTTCATGGGTGAATTATTGGGTTGGATGAAACCCAAATCCAATGGTCAAGAAGAGAAGGAAACAACCCAGGAAGGTTGTAGGTATGATCGGATGGAAAAACGAACCACTAGAGCTCACCCAGTTGTCCGTGGAAGACCATCGGCCTGGCACCGGTGACCAGTACCGCCAGGGGATGGCGGCGGCCGGCATCGGCCGGCCACGGTGGAGGATATGCCCAATTATGAACCGCAGGAGGAGTCCATGCCATTAGGTCGTGGCAGTCAGTAGGGCAGTCGGCACCAGCTGGGCATAGAGGCGGTGCGGCGTTTCGTCACGCACCGTAGGAGGAGGAGGTCGCAGCTTTTCAACCGCGGCAATTGAACAGGGCGGTCGGTATCAGCCAGCCGCAGAGGTGGTGCATCACGCTATCGCACACTCCTAGATACGGTCGTAGCACGAAGCTATGATGGGGGCAGGACTTGCTTCTGGCGGGTCCTGCGGTGACCAAGTGGTGCCACGTGGCACCGCTTCTCCACATCCCGAATGACATAGTCGTTCGGGGAAAATGTGGGTGCATTTTCTCCACTCTTTTCAGATAGGGAGGGATATGTGCCCTCCAGCAGGCTGAGACACACCCCCCATGCGGGCTGGGTTGCGCCCTCCTACAGGATAGGCTGCCCCGCCCCCTTGCGGGCAGGGTCGCGCCCACCTTGCTGGTCGGGCTGCGCCCCACTTGCGGGCTAGGCTGCACACACTATGGGCCGAGCCAGACCACGGCCCAGCAGGTTGATCCCTCCATGACCCTGTCCAACTGGGCTAGCCCAGGCCAGTTCGGGTGGTTCCGGGTCGGACTCGGGCCGAGTCGGTCTGACTGGACCCGGACCCCACCAGACCGAGTTTCATTTAAATTTCCATAACTTGAAATCCAGATGTCCGTTTGAGAAACAATCTACGGAACTAGTATCCTTTGAGTGATACATTTATTTTAGTATACTCCACATGAATAATGGGGAAAGTTGGAGTAAGGCTGGGTTGGATCAAACCAGAATCCAACCGGGCCCTCGGTATTAAAATGCTTATAACTCACAAATCGGGTGTCTGATTGATGTGCCCTCTATCACGTTGGAACCCTTACAATATGGTGGTCCATTAGGTTACTCATTTATAGAGATTATTAGTGGTCAAGGTATGACTGATATCTTGAGGAACGGATTCTACAAAACTCGAGTGCACCGGGTGCGAGGAATCATGTGGCTGGCTATCTTAAAGAAGCGACCATGTGTGGATCAACCTCATAGTGACCTTGTGTGGATCTTCATCGTAGCTACCTAATGAGGAATAGTTTTAGATCGGCCCATAGAGGATCAGTATCTAGCGACCCTGTGTGGATCAGCATCTAGAGACCCTATGTGGATCAGCATTCAGTGACCCTGTGTGGATCAACATTTAGCGACCCTGTGTGGATCAGCATTCCAGCGATACTTTTTGGATTAGCATTCAAGAGACCCTTTGTGGATCAGTAGTAGCATGACCCTATGAGTACTATCCTTACAGTGTCCCATCATGGAATTCTGACTTACATCAAAGAGTGGATCGATAATTGAACAACTTCTTTGTGGATCAGTTGTGGAACTTATAAATGGTATAATATGGTATATCTTAAGACTAATCATCTATATTCCTGATCTCCGAGTTTTATACCTGTTGTGAGAAAAATATTTCTTCATTATTTGTGATTTAGGTCTTGCTTTGTGGTTTTTTTTCTTTGTGGAACTCTAGGAGACCTTCGGGTGTCTCGGGGTCCCTACTGAGTATTTTCATACTTACCAATTCATTAGCCTTGCCCGCACCTTGTTGTGTCTGGTGTAGATGACGAACATCTTTGACTGAGGTTTGGGAGTCAGGACCGGACGGTGCTTGGAGGTGTACCTTTAGACGTGACGTGCAACAGTGACGACTGACCATGAGTTATACCTACCCTTCAGGTAGGAACCTTAGTGGATGATTCTGGGAGCAATTTTTCTATTGATTCTGTACTTTCAATTGGGCTTGTATTCTGGACCTTTACTTACAGTACTCACCCCTTTTTACTTTTAGTACACATCATTTTACTACTGTAGTTAAACTATGTGGGTTGTGCTCGTTGTATTCTTAGACTGTGTGCTTGCAGGTTTAAAGGAAATTCCTTCCCATTTTTTAGGGATATTCCATTCGATGCTAGTCTCCAAAGCCTGTTCTATGGAAGGTGGGCTTGGGGTAGTCACGACACAGGCCTCGGGGGATGTTTAATGGAAAAGTGGTATCAGAGGATTCAGTTCTACCGAATAACTAGGACTCTGATATTTTCATTGGTAATAGTGTTAAGTGTTATGAGTGTGGTTTTCAGTTTGGGGAATCCATTGTTGGTGCGGTAGCTGATGTATTCATACACGAGGACCTTGAATTCTAAATTCCGACTCAGTACACGAAAACACAAACTGCGTGGGTTTTTGAAATTTTTTCACTTAATATCTTTTGAGTTAGCTCACAGGGTATAACTTATTGATCGTGGTGCACCTATTTCTTTTTAGGATGCCACCACGTAGACATCCAGCCAGGATTACTGAGAGAGTACACGATGATGACCCACCAAGTGACAAGGTTTCGGTGCAGGGCGCTCTTACAGCGATAGTACCATCGGGTGGTATACCAGCAGTAACACAAACCATTGGGCATCCATTTCCACTAGCCCCACTGGCAGACGGTGCACGCTGATTGATCACGTTGCATGATTTCCAGAGGCAGAGGACTCAGAGGATTCAAGGAGAGATAGATCCACAGGTAGCTATGGACTGGCTGGAGGTTGTGGCCAGAGTTTTTCTCCTGGTTGGGACACCAGCCAACCAGACAGTGATCCTAGCTGTGAGTCTTTTCTAGGAAACAACAGGGAGATGGTGGATCCTGATGATCCAAATACATGAAAAGGTGACCCTCACCTAGACATATTTCGAGGGCCTCTTCAGGGAAGATTTCATTCCATCAACTCTATTATATGTGCATATACACGAACTACTACACTTACAGCAAGGCAGCTTGATCGTGGCCTAGTACTCAGTGAGGTTCACCGACCTCTCGCGCTACTCTACCGACATGGTACAGGACCCTTTATTCAGGGCCCGAGCCTTCGAGTAGGGACTCCAATGAGAGATCAGAGCTTCTATGGTATATCTTAGCATCCTGACTCATACTATAGTGCTAGAGAGAGAACTCATGGCGGAGATTTTTCTTGCTGAGTAGACACCGGCAGCGAGACCCACCACTGGGCGATATGTAGCAGAGTCATTTGTAGTCGGTAGTAGGAAGATGAAATAGAGATTTAAGCAAACTAGACCTTCTGGTGGATGACCTTGGGAAGTAGGGTCATAGGTGTGAGGATCACGAGGTAGAGCAGGCCAGCAGAGGAGCAGACTGTGCTTTACATGCAGCGGGCAGGGTCACATGGCTCACGACTACCCGACCAGCCGCACTGATGACCAGCAGACGATTGAGGGACCGCCAAGGTAGAGGCAGAGATTCATCCAGGGAGGTCCACATGTAGCAGGTGGATGTGGTAGAGGATCTAGTTGTGCAGTAGGTGGTGGGCGGTGATTTTTTATTCTACTGCCACCACCTTCTGGTGGTCCACCTCGACCATAGGGAGTAGGTGGACAGGGACGCGCTCAGCTCCAGGATGATAAGGCCAATGACCACGGTGCATGAGAGATGATTTGAGGTACAATTTGTGTATACTCAACCTAAGCTATAGTACTTATAGACACAGGTTTCATTCATCCTTTCATTGTGATGTCCCTCATTCGAAGCTCAGAGATTCCGATGGAGACATTTTCTCGATCATTATGGCTAGATACTCGTACGAGAGGGGATTTGATGATTACACACTGGTGCCGGTAGTGTGAGATTACTCTATCAGGTGAGAGATTCATCTTGGATCTTCTATTAGTGGCGTTGAGGCCTTATGATGTCATCTTGGGTGTGGACTAGTTATCTACAGTCCATGCTTAGATTGACTACATTAGGTGCAAAGTGCAGTGTGTCTACGAGGATGGGACCAGGTTTTCCTTCATCGGTGAGAAGGGAACCTTTTCAGCACAGGATGGACTTTTCCAGAGGAGGGTGCATCTGATCACACATCAGTTGGATAGCCTTACCCTCTGATTAGTTGATGTTGAGAGTCTGAGTTATCCTATAGTGGTGGACCAATATGTCGATGTCTTCCCTGATGATGTTCCAGGACTACCTCCTCACATAGAGATCGACTTCTACATCGATATGTACCTCGGGATGGCACTGATATCTTCCCCAATATATCAGATGTCTCCCACAGAGCATCGTGAGTTACGGGTATTTCTAGAGGACTCACAGAGGAAGGGGTTCATAAGGCTCAGTCTTTCTCCATGGTTAGCCCCAATTGTTTTCTCCAAGAAGGTAGATGGGAGTTTGAGGCTCTGTGTGGATTATTGGAACCTAAACCTGGTGACCGTGAAGAAAAAATATCTGCTTCCAAGGATTTATGATCTATTTGATCAATTGAAGGGAGCTTGTTGGTTTTCAAAGATAGACTTCAGATAAGGCTATCATCAGCTCAGGGTACGAGATGAGGATGTGAAAAAGACGGACTTGAGATGCCGGTATGGCCACTAAAAGTTCTTGGTTATATCATTTAGTGTGACCAATTTCCTTACAGTGTTCATGGGACTCATGAATAGGATATTTCAGACATATCTCAATCACTTTGTGGTGGTCTTCATCGACAAAATCTTGATTTACTCGTAGTCGGAGGTGGAGCATGTCTATCATCTGCAGATAGTTCTGGATAGACTCTGAGAGCACCAGCTTTATGGTAAGCTCTTGAAGTGCCAGTTCTGGATAATGGAGGTTCACTTTCCAGGACACATTATCTTGGAGGCTAGAGTTACAGTGGATCCGGTAAAGATAGAGTTTGTTCTTTCTTGGGAACCACCCAAGAGTGTGACCGAGTTGCGAAGTTTCCTGGGGTTGGTTGGGTACTACGGAAGATTCATACCTGAATTTTTCAGAGTTGTGACACTATTTTCATCATTGAAGAAGAATGGAAAACCCAACATATGGACAGAGAGATGGAAGAAGAGTTTTCAGGAGAGGAGGAAGATACTGATCAGTGCCCCCACCTTGAGGCTACTATAAGTGGGTGTTGGGTATGTAGTCTACTGTGATGCATCAAGGACTAGACTTGGATGCGTCCTGATGTAGGAGCGAGTAGTGATCACTTATGGTTCACAATATCTGAGACATCATGAGTATAACTATGATACCCATGACTAAGATTTAGTAGCATTGGTCTTCTCCTTGAAAATTTGGTGACACTACTTGATGGGCCAACATTTTACAGTCAAATTTGATCACAAGAGTCTCAGGTATATCTTCTCACAGAAGGACCATAACCTGAGACAACGGTGATTGCTACAGTTCCTCTAGGACTATGAATTTGAGATATTCTATACTTCTGAGAAGGATAACGTGGTAGCAGATGCACTCAGTAGGAGTTTTGGTCTACATTTGTTGAGTGAGTCAACATAGTAGCTAGCCGTTTTGTAGATATCCATTGTGGATAGAGATCGAGCAGCTTACCTCCCATCGATGATAGTCACTCCCCCACTCCTTCAATGATTCAGGGAGGCAAAGCTTGGGGACATTGACTACAAGGCTCTACGTGCTCAAATATCCTTAGGACAGGCACTTCATGGATTTTATGAAGGTGGGGAGCACGTCATCCTCTTCAGAGGACGCACCATGGTACCAGTGGCGCTAAGGGAGGAGGTGTTGAGGGAGTTCCATACATCCCCTCTGGTGGTATATCCTGGTGTGGTGAATATGTACCCGGACCTCTGGTGTCATCCTTGGTGTCTAGGTATGAAATGGTAGAGTTCATTTCACGATGCCTCACTTGTTAGTAAGTGAAGGATGACCATCAGGTTCCAGCAGGCTTAGCTCAGCCATTAGAGGTACCGGAGTAGAAGTGGGATAGTATTTCCATGGATTTCATGACAGGGATACCAGATACATCCAGGGGCCATGATTTCATCTAGGTGATCATTGACTACCTCACCAAGTCAGCCCACTTCTTACACATCCAATAGCAAGGATCAATAGAGGGCTTGGGATGCCTCTACATGCAGGAGATTGTGTGACTTCACAGGGTGTCGTCGGTGATTGACTCTAATCATGACGTATGTTTTACATCGCGGTTGTGGAAGGGATTACACGAGGTGTTCGGGACTCAGCTACGTTTGAGCACTGCCTTTCATCCTTAGACAGATGGTTAGGCGGAGCGGACCATTCAAATACTATAGGACATGCTTCATGCTTGCGTCCTAGATTTTGGACATAGTTAGGAGGATTACTTTCCCTTGGAAGAGTTCTCTTACAAAAACAACTATCACTCCACCATTGATAAGACACCATTTGAGTCCCTGTACTATCGACCATGCAAATCCCCTCTAGGCAGGACAGACCCAAGGGATTCAACACATATGGGTATAGAGTTAGTATGGGCTACCACTGAGAAGGTGCATATCATACAGGAGTGGATAAGGACTGCACAAAGCAGACAGAATTCTTATGCTGATAGGAGACAGAGACCTTTAGAGTTCGTGGAGGGATACCATGTCTTCCTACAGGTCTCACCTCCATGAGGATTGAAAATATTTGGCCAGGGCAGCAAGCTATCTTTGAGGTTCATTGGACCCTTTTAGGTTCTCAGCAGAGTTGGTGAGGTGGTGTATTTCCTAGATATCCCCCCACTGATGCATCGAGTGCATGATGTTTTCCACATGTTACAGCTAAGGAAGTACATGCATGATCCATCACACATTACCGACTGGGGTGATTAGGACATTGATGATGGGGTGACGTTTACAGATGTTCTAGTGTAGATTGAGTACTGACATGATTAGGTCCTTCATGGACGATCGATACCTTTGGTGCATCTTTGCTGGCAGCACGGAAACCTCCAAGAGAGCACATGGGAGCGAGAGGCTCAGATTTGTGATCAGTACCCCCATTTGTTTCCTTAGTCTATGTTATGGATTTTGGGGATGAAAATCCCAAAGGTGGGGAGAATATAAAGACCCATATTTTCCATGTAATTGTTGTTAATTATATGGAACTATTCTAAGGCTGCGAAATCATAAGGCATTTGATTATGTTGCCCGGTGTGCCTAGAACGGAATTTTAAACTTTATTAATCTATGTTTAGTAAACGTGTGAGAGGGAGGTCCTAACTTTTGAATCGGTGCTCAAAATTGAAATCTGAGGGCACCGTTGACCTCATAGTGCCGGGATTCTCTTAAGGGAGCCTTAACCTCGACAGTAGTGGGTTGAGAGAGGAAGTTGGTTTTTGCGGTTTTTGTGGAGGATTAATAAAATAGATATTATTTATTTTAAGTATTCTCCACCTATATTTAGATTTTTGTGGTGGGGACTACAAGGGGTGGTAGGGCATTTAATGTAGGACATTAAATTCCCAGTTATAAAAAAATGTGTAACCATCCTACATGTAATTAAGGTGGTTCATTAATTGCACCAATTAGTGAAGCTCTATTAGTTATGTGTTGTGATTATAACTCCCCTCTCATCTCTCTCTCTTTTGAGTTTTAGTTTTTCATTGGCAAAGGAGTGGAGGATTTTTGAGGAGCCTCCTGACGAAGAATGGATCCATCAAGAAAGAAATAAAGAACATTATATGAAAGACATCGTTGAAGTCTTGTTTTGGGATCAACGAACACCGACCCACCTTTAAATGTGGGGTGCTCTCCAACAACTCTCGAGGTAGGGTTTTTCCTTGTTTAAATTTTAAGAGTTGTTGAATGTTATATCTTCTCCCTTGTTAAGATGACAATGCAGAGGGCATGGGACAAACAAAAAAGGCCTAGTCCCTCAGCCACTTGTTTATCGTTCCATTCTTCACAGGTGAATTTTTGGGTTGGATGAAACCCAAATCCAAGGGTCAAGAAGTGATATAGACAACCCGGTAAGGCCATAGGTACGATCAAATGGAAAAAAGAACCACCAGAGTTCACCCAGTGGCCTATGGAAGACCGACGGCGTTGCAGCACCAGTGATGAGAACTGGTAGGCGATGGCGGCTACCAGCAGCAGTGGAGGGGGTGCGCTGTCACACGCCATAAGAGGAGGTCATGACACTAGGCCATGGCGGTCAGCAGGGAGGTTGGCATCAGCTGACTGCGGAGGCGGTGCGATGTGTCATCACACGCCGCAGAAGGAGGGGGTTGTAGTGGTCAAACAGGGAGGCCAACACCATTCGTCCACGGTGGTGGTTCAGTGTGTCATCACGCGCCGCTGGAGATGGTCATGGCTCATAGCTGAGGCAGAGGTAGGACTCACTCCCTACAGGTCCCGCGGTGACCAGACGGTGCTGCATGGCATCGCCTCTCAACATCCCAAATGGAATAGCCATTTGGGGAAAAAGTAGGAGCATTTTATTCCCTTGTGCTAGCTAGGGTGGGCCTTGTGCCCTCAAACGGGCTGAGTTGCACCCCCCGGTGGGCTGGTGTAGCGACCCAAAGCTTGACGCACATGGACATTACATTACTTTAGCGGAGTACTTAATAGATAACAAAAACAGACACACAAGGACCGTAATAGTTTAGTGTCTTTGGAAACTTGGAACGTAATCTTCTAATCATGGTGAAAGATCTTCAACATCTCCCATAAAGATCTTCCCCCTTTTTTCTTACCTAAAACCTTTCTTTATATCCTGGGGAAAAGAAAACATAAAAAGGGTGAGCTCAAATGCTCAGTAAGGGTAAGCATGGATAAAATAAAACATACCATATACATTTGAACTTAAAAACATGAACATAATGTTTAAACATCAAAAGCTTGAGAAATGACATAAAACATGGAAGTACGTAAGGCATAGATCATAAAGAAACATTAAGAATGATAAAATAGCATAGGAATAAAACATTTAATTGTGGAAACCATTAAGCACATGATATGATATCCATAGTAGCCAAGGCATTGCTGCCAAGACCATCTTAGTGGACAAAGTACCTTTCTGAATCGAGTTCACCCCTCGTTCAAGTCTTGTATTACTGAACTGGTTTAACTTTCCATTCCATCCATGCCTATCTCATGAGATATAAAAATTTACCCAATTCATTATAGGGAGATATAGGTCCCACCCATCTCATAATGAAATCATTCTTACTTGTGCCACAAAATAAACATACATCATTCATAATAACCCAACGAATAAAATGGGTTTCATAAACATCATCCCATTATCACATAATCCATATAAAAGAAATGGATATCATTTCATAATAAGAAAAGTGATACCATGTAAATCATAGATACATTACACTTGAAACATACACATATGAAATAATTTCATCTTAGATGGAAAATGGTTTTGATAAAACACTTGAAATGAATTCTTCAGGAAAATATCCTTTCTTCTTCAAAATCAATTTCTTTTCACAAAATGTCATGGAATTTTAAAAGAAATAGATTTTGTTGAAAATAGTCATGAAATATTTTGGAGGAAGCTTCATTAAAATTAGGCTTTATAAAACCGTAAAAATCCGTTCGTGTCGTATAAGTTAAAAAAACATTATTTTCATACTTTTGCCGGAAAAGTCAAAAAGTACCTCGTAATGTAAACAAAAGAAAGATTCCTTACATACCATGTAGTAAAAGTCAAAAATGGGTAAAAAGGACTTTAAACATACATGAAAACACTTTTATAAAACATGGACATGGATGATATAAATAACCTTAGTAAATACTTACGAATAAGCAATCTCGGATAAAAATGAGATTTGCAAAATTATCCCTTACCTTAGGTTCGATATGCTTCGTACATATCTGAACCTCCAGTATAATGATTTAAATAATGTTATTCACTTATTACAGAATCATATTAATTGTAATTATATCATATATGGTTCACTTATGACTTTATATTACTCGTTCTTTTGTAAATTCCATGTTAAAGAGCGTTTTGGGTAAAATCGTTTCATTTGTCGTCCACGTTTTGACTTGTAATTATTCATATGATTACTTAGATCATGGTTACTTACATCTGGAATTTAAAACATGATTTATTTATAATATATATTCAGAATATACATATATATAACAGATCGATAAATGGAAATAAATACACCATTCATGGAGACGGTAGGCCGTACGTATGCATGAACGTTGTTTTCGTTTCCTCATTGAATTGAATGGAATTAATTGGATGACATACATATATATATACATAAATACAATATCATTATTATGTCATATATTTCTTGATTACTTATTATATATACTTTATAATCATTTATGAATGGTTAATCATTGAGAATGAATCTCATCGCGTCATGGAGACGGTATTCCGTACGTATGCACGAGCGATGATATCGTTCCCATGATCGTGGAATTTTATTGGAGTATATGTATACTATTACAGAATCAATATAACTTTAAAATAATCATATATAGTTATTATTTACACCATTATACCCATCCAAGTAAGGTGGTGGTGGAAAATAGATTACACCGCGGCGTGGAGACGGTATTCCGTACGTACGCACGCGCGGTGATTTCGTTTTCCGTAGGATGGATAGATGGTGAAATAGGGTTGTTTCATAATTATAATAACATATCAGTATATGAGTGATACTGATGTTATTAATTTATAACGAAACAACCTAATAATAAGAAGTGGAATAAGAAATAAAGGACAAAGAATCGGTAAGGGAAATTACCTCTTCTTTGAAGCGCCTCTTTGAGACCTCCTCTTAGGGCACTAAAATTGGTCTCTGAAGAAGAACAGGACATCTAGTATTTTTCTAAGGAATTGTATAAGATAATTGGGCAGCTTTTGGCCGAGCTTGAAGGCTCAAAGTGGTGTGTGGAAGAGAGGGAGGAGGAGCCCTTTTATAAGGGAGGAGAGGGGCACCTTTGGAATTCTTAAAAATATTAATTTATAATAAATCTAACCCCACTTAAAAACCTCCAAAAATGACTCATATTCGAAGCTTAGATGAGATAGGGTTGTAATCTCATCAACAAATCAAATTTATACATGTTTGGATCTTATTTTAAACCTTATCATTTTGATTTATCCTTATTTAATCTATTTAAGTTTATTTATGGTAATAAAATACTAAATTTTAAATTATAACAAATAATTACTTATTTAATGTGTATTTTCCATAATTGTTTACTTTATAACATTATAGACCATATAAATTTAAATTTATAATTTTTAAATATTTTTGTGATTTTTAAAAAAATTTATAATATGTTATTTTTATAAAATAACAATAGTGTCAATTTTGACACTATTCATTTATTTGAATTTAAATAAAATATATACAGAAGATATGTTCGAACTAAAAGCTTTAATAGATTCATAAAAGGTCATATGTATCTATAAAATTAGTTGATCACATTAAATAGTTCATATAATATTTATTTTATTATTTTTAAAACAATTTATTTGGTTTATCTATTAATAAAATAATTACTACAATATTTTTTGTATAATTATTTAATATACTGATTTGTTGCATAAAAATTAAAAATAAAATCCTATGATGATGATAAATCTATTAAATTTCACAATAATACTTTTATTCGAATTTATCATCTTAAAATCACATTATTTAAATTGTTATATTTATTAAATTATGAAGGTGACAAACTTGGAATCATTTAAAATAAAATAATATAAGTGTCATAATCACTTTTATAATGATACAAACGGTTATATATTAGGTCATTGTATGATTAAGGTGTAGATATACACTACGAATAAGTTTTGGTCATGTTTGTGGGCCTTTTAATGGGTATTATTATTTCAATAAAAACTATATTACTTATTTTCCACTTAATAAATAATTTCTGTATCATTAATGTATCACCATTAATGACAAATATTTTATCCCTAAAAATTCTAAATAAATTATCATGATTTATATAATTTTATTAGATTTCTGGAGACTATTCATGTTCGAAGTTTTATGATGTTTATCACTAAATTAAAAATATTATACTTATAAGATTTAAGAGAGTGACATGTTGTCACTTTCTTTGGTTTTAATAATAATTAAATTATTTTCATGGTCAAAAGTCTATAAAATGAATCTAATCCGAGCCTTATGTTATATGGGTCTACTTTTAGCCATCCAATAGAATTTTTTCATGTGTTAGGGTAATTTTATAATATTATATTTACCCTTAATTACCCGATTTACCTTTAACTATGGTAAATAAAATTTACCGTAGTTACTATTCATAATTCCCAAAAATAAAAAGTAGCTTATTAACATAATTTGGACCCACTTATTCTAAATATGGAATCCATTTTTCCAAATTCAACACAAAAAAGTTGAAGAAATTAAATTAAAATTAATCTCCTTGTCGAAAGAAAACGGGTTTTTCTTTAAAACATTGCAAAAAGATTGAATTGATTTAACCTACGAATTTAATGTAAAATCAATACTAATGACATACATTATATTAAATGGTAAAAATATATTCTATTTACACTTTAAAATCATTAAATATTATAATTTAACCATATAAATTATTACGATGAAAAAAGTTTTTTTTAATTAAAATATAGCGTGTTTTTACTATTCATCAAAATATGAAAGTTACTAGAATAATATGAAACTTTATCCAAAGTAAATTTTTATTTCTTGATTCCAAATAATAATTTTATTTTATCAAATTGAACTTATAAACATGTCAAAAACTATATTTAAAGTGGGTGCGCCATCAAAAGGCGGCAAAACTACATTTTTTGAAAAATTCTTATTTTACCCGAAAATTTATTTTGTTCTTATACCATGTTCTAGAAAATGTGTAAGATAAATAATAATGTTATAAAATTAAAAATTTAGTTAATACTATTCATAACGGCTAGTTCATAATAATATTATAATAATATATCGTTGTTTAGTAAAACCCGGTATTGCGCACAACACACGCTATCGAGGACGGTAGCGATTGCGTGTAATGCAAGCCAAGTCAGGGTTGCGTGTTGTGTAAGAATCCTTAGTTGTTTCGTATAACAGAATCCAATCATATTTCATTTATACATTGAATATATATATATATATATACTCAATGTTGCGTAGAATAACTATTATCAAAATTGTGTGTAACACGATCCAAGAATAGTGCCACGTATACTGCAAGCTAATACGGTGTTGTGTATAGTGCAAGGTAATCTTGGTGTAGAATACAACACAAGACATTAATGAAATTTAAAGAATATTTTTCATAAAATCTCGGGGTGTTACAGCTGGGTTGCGCCCTCTTGTGGGTTGGGCTACGCCCCCCCACCCCCACCCCTCGCGGGCCGGGCCACACCCCCACATGGGCCATGCCAGACCACGGCCTAGTGAGCTGAGCCCACCATGGCCCAGTCCAACCGAGCTTAGTCGGATCAGCCCGAACCGAGCCGGACCGAGTTGGACCGGACCCGGACCTAACCCGACCCGGTTTCGTATAAATTGTCATTACATGAAATCCAGATGTATGTTTGATGAACCTTCTACGGAACTGGGATCCTTGGAGAGAGATGGTTCTTTTGGTATAATCCACTCAAATTTTGGAGAAAGATGGAGTACAGCAGGGTTGGATTGAACCGGAATCCAACCAAACCCTCGAA
Source organism: Viscum album (assembly GCA_963277665.1). Classification (NCBI taxonomy): domain Eukaryota; kingdom Viridiplantae; phylum Streptophyta; class Magnoliopsida; order Santalales; family Viscaceae; genus Viscum; species Viscum album. Next base: position 101,010,785 of record OY728133.1, read on the forward strand.
ACTAAAAAGCTTATAACTCACAGACCGGGCATCCGATTGATGCATCGTCTATCACGTAGGAACCCTTACGACATAGCAGTCATTTGGTTTACCTCTTTGTGGAGATTATTGGTGGTCGAGGTATGACTGATATCTTGAGGTGCAGATTCTATGGAACTCGAGCGCACCAAGTGCGAGGAATCCTATGGATGGTTGTCTTGAAGAAATGACCTTTGTGGATCAGCATCATAGTGACCCTGTGTGGTCAACATCGTAGCTACCTGATAAATACCATTTTTAGAGCGGCCCATCAAGGATAATCATCTAGATACCATGTGTGGATCAGCATCTAGCGACCCTATGTGGGTCATCATTTAGGGCCCTATGTGGGTTAGCATTCAGCGACTCTGTGTGGATCATCATTCCAGCGATCTTTTGTGGACCAGCATTCTAGAGACCCCATGTCGATCTGTAGTAGAAAGACTTGATGAGGGCCATACTTAAAATTTCCCTTCATAGAATTGTGACTTAAGTCAAAGAGTGGATCGATAATTGAACAAGTTCTTTGTGGATCAGTTGTGGAACTTCTAAATGGAATAAGATTATATAGCTTAAGACTTATCGTCTATATTCCTGATATTCTATTTGTATACCTGGTGTGAGATGACTATTTATATGTACTTTGTGACTGAGGTCTTGATTTGTGGTTTTTTCTATTTATGGAACTCTGGGAGACCTTCGGGGGTCTCGGGGTCCTTACTGAGTATTGTTATACTCACCCCTGCATAGGCTTCACCCGCACCTTGTTGTGTTTGGTGCAGATGATGGACATATTTGACCGAGGTTTGGGAGCCAGGATAAGATTATGCTCAAAGGTGGAACTTTAGAGGTGACATGCCACAGTGATGACTGACCATGAGTTGTACCTACCTTTCAGGTAGGAACCTTGTTGGATGATTCTGGGAGCTGTTTTTCTGTTGCTATTGTACTTTCAGTTTGAATTGTATTCCAGGCCCTTCACTCACAGTACTCACCCCTTTTTACTTTTAGTACACATCTTTTTACTACTACTATTTTACTACATGGGTTGTGCTCGTTGTATTATTAGAATATGTGTTTGTAGGTTTAAAGTCAATGTCTTCATATTTTTCAGGGATATTTCTTTCGGTGCTAGTCTCCAACCCATGTCCTATAGAAGGAGGGCTTGGGGTAGTCATGGCACTGGACCCAGAGGATAGGTCGTGACATAAAATTTTTATAGAAAAATAATTATATTAATATAACATCATTATAGTGGATAATTATATTTAGAAATAGTGGAGATGATAAGGTAATAGAAAAATATATTGATGAATTAGGTATATACTTTGATGATTGTTCTCCTTCTCAATACGGGTTTCTTCAGAAATGAAGGATTTTAACTTATTTATTAAAAAAACCACAAAAATTCTAAAAATTATTTTTGAAATGGATAATGGGTCGCCATTAAATGTAGAAACCAATGTTTTTAGTGGTTTGGTAATTTTATAGGAGGGTTCCTTTTATAGGTGATTTTTTACTAGAGTTTCCCCAAATATTCATTCAATAATGTATAAGGTTATCATTATAAAAGTAATGTGGATAAAAGGTTGAACTTAATCACTATGTTACATGTATCCCATAATCGACATCATTTTCATATAAGGTTTCATGATATTTTATGTAATGTCTTTGCCTGAATGCCACTAAACTGATGCCCTGATCCAGTTTGGCACGTGACCACAAGCGTGCATCCTCGTACACCAAAGGCTACCAACTAGCAGTGGGGGTCTAAAGAAGAACTGTGAGGAGATAATACACCAATATCATAGTTCACCACAATAAATAAATGACTAAATATCATACACATTATATTATGTGGATAGAATAAATAAATTAAAGATGAAACATGTTTTAATTTTATAAAATTCATTAAGGGCCTAAACGACCATTCCATACAGACAACCACCACCCCTAGGTGGATTACATAACATACCAAAATAAAATAAAATAAAATAAGACTCAAATAATCACTTATCCAAACCCATCCAATCACCTTATACCACTCGACCAATCCAACTTGACCAAGCCATACTGAACACAAGACTCAACCCAAACCTATTCCTACAATAAACATGTGAGAGATGTGTGGGTACCCAGGTGCAATGGAGGTCTAAGAAGGGTGTGAGTAAAACCCAATAGACCACCACCAATGGTGTCTAATGTAAATACTATTCAGTACAATAGTGTTTGTAGGTGTATGAATAAACCATATACAAGAAGGAAACTAAAAGTAGTTTTATTGTTTTTCAATGTTCAATTAATCACTTCTGTTATTTTTTCCCAATGTTACCCATTTCCATCAAACCTTATTCATACAATGTCAGAAATATAATCCATATATCATAAGGGTAACTGGTTGTAAAATGAGGATCATCGGTCTAAGTACCCAACTGGGATTTGGTATGCCATGTTCGTTCATCCAAACCACTAGGTCACAAGTCAAAAAATAGGGATCATCAGTCCAAGTATCTAACCGGGACTCAGAATTCCATTTACAACCATACCATCCTTGATATGGATTACCATGTCCATAAACTTAGAGTCATTAGTGTTAGTCCATCCAATGAAAACTACAGTACATAGGGGCACCAGTAGCATTAGTCTAGTCTACCCAAAATCGGGGAGTTTCACGTCAGTCAATCATCCTAAAACCATTAGTTGCAGGTAATAAAACATGGATCATTTGTCCATAAATCCAACCGTGATTCAGAACATCATGTCTGAACATCCCCAACCATTCCATTATCAATTATTACCAATACTTTAAACATTTACATGGTCCATTTCTTTGAACATATACAAACAAATTCAATATTTTATAAATCGGAACTTTAATCATTTTTTAGAGGCTTAAAACCCCACTCACTTCATTAAAACATTTCAAAACAACCGTTCAACAAGTTTATTTTATCTTTTATGAAAACAAACAGATTAAAAGACCTTCAATTTGTATCCAAATCACTTAAAAGATCCATTAAACCCTTTTCCTCATAAGGAACCACACCTCATTTCAATCAATATTTGAAATCCAATTAAAACCCCTCTTCAAATAACCTTTAGTTCAACACCCCATTTAAAAACAACATCCATTTTTAAACATGATATTCCCACCTTGGGTAGCTCAACCAAATAAAAAAACAAATAATTCCATTTAATTATCAAAATGGCCTCATGATATTTTTAGAAAACTCAACACCAAACCATTCCATTTTTAATAAGTGGTCACACCCCTTAGGTGGTCATAGGTTCGGTCTCACAACATTTAATGGATTTAAAAGGATATGTGGAAGGTCAATGGTGTCACTCTAAATCCCAAAACAATTTCTCAAATAAAGGGATCATGAATATCATACATGGGATCTAAAGAATATAACACACATACATGTAAGTCAATATTAAGACTATGAGTAAATCTATTAGACCACATAAATCATTAAAATAGATTTCAAAAACATTTTCCAATGGACAGTGACCTTGTTAAGGTCTATCTAAGTCTCTACTAAACTCCTATGTACCCAACAGAGCTCATATTTATCACCTAATCCTTAACATCACAACAAAAAATAAAAATTAATTAATTGAACAATTGTAATTAATTCATTCACTAAACCTTAACTTGGAATAATTTTGAAAAAATCACCGGATGATTGTCAATAATTGATAATCCAAGAAACCTCCATGGAAGGTCCAGAAAGGACTCCTAACACCATTCTCAGAAAAATATCTAAGATTTGATACCATTTCAACACTTAAATAAATTAATTTTTACATAAAAAAACTAAAACAATTCTCGATGAAAACATACCTTAACAAAAATCCATGCAACGTCGTGTGAAATCCATCTCGGGATCCCCTCTACCCAAGACAACAAAAATTCCCATGAAAACCATTTTAATGAAATTCTAGGCAGATTCATGGTTTGGCCGCATGGTTTTCCAAAGCGTGCACCAACAGTGTAGTTGGATATATCCATGGTCAATCCACTCAAACAGTTTAGCTACACGGTCAACCAAATCGTGTGCCACCCATGTGAACCCCTACTGGCTAACACCCATTCCCTTTATGGTTAGGATGAATTGTCTGACAATCCATGTTACAACCATGCATTTAGCATTGTTTCCCTTCTAGATCGAGGCTCATATTTTGTCTGAAATTGTGCGCCAAAAATGTTTCAGGCCTTAGAACCTCCCCGAACTTGCATGGTTTCTCCTTTTTCCTAACATAATTTACCCCAAACTATTCTCTAACCATGTAACTCAATCATTTATAGTTTAAAATGAACCAAAAACATCATTATAATTAAGGTGTCACGTAGTTTCCTCTAATTTTTGCACACCAAGCCATCCACCCTTTCCAGAAAACTCCAAAATTCTTGAAAGTTCACCCAACACATCCAAAGATCATTCAAGAAAATGGACCAAATACATATCAATATTCTCTATATCAAAACACCCCTTTCAGACTTTCCCAAATATAAAACACCATTCTTATCCTTGATTTAACATATGACATCTTATGTAATGAAAATTCAATTTCATTATGTATTTTTGACCCATCAAAATGTGGGATTTTACATCCTCCCCACTATAACCATTATCATCCTTGAGAATCCTTGGTGGTAATCCAATAGCCTCATATGACACACATCCTTCACAAGATATTTACAATGGCCTCATTTAACTTTTGATATTATTAAACACTACTAAGGAACAACCTCCAACTCAATGCCCTAAATAGGACAAGACTTTGAGCTAACACTCATTTCCAAAAACCAAAATGCCATGATGGAGCTAACCCAATACCATCCAACTGGAACATCAATTATGAAATCACCTAACTAGTTATCAAGCTATGGTTCTCCCCACTATAATCTTGATCTTATAACCATCAACTCCCAGTACCTTAAACTCTTTCCATCAATAAATCCAAATAGAAAATGACCCACACTCCAACCAAGCACTTGAAAAGGTTCTCAACTTACTATGACCCAGCACCCATGATAATTACAATCATCATCAACACCCATCATGTTCAACAAAAACCAATTGAAGTAGATACATACCAACCATCCATGAACAAACTATGAACATAATTATTTTCCTTGAAATCCCAACTCTACCTAAAATACACACATCATTCTCAAAACAACACACCAAACATATCTTATAGCCTTCTATTCCCACATTGTTTTCCAACCCCGGTTGTACTACCTGCATTTGACTCATTCCCAAAGCACTAGGCTCCAACTTTTATCCCATCATCATATCACCTGATCACAATACCATCACTCCCAAAGGTATTCCATAGCCACTGTGAGCCAAAATCCAATGCTTGGATTAATCAAATACCATAACTAATTTCATTCTGAAATTACCTATGGAATTTAAGCATACACTTCAATGTTTATTCAGGGGAATTAAAATTACACTACTGCTGATCCACATCCAATCCCACACACCCATGACCCTTCAATCCTTTTGGTCATATCTATGTGACTAACACATCACCCCCCATCGTAAAAGTTCTGAAATCAATTCCTCGCTCGAGTAACACTAACCACCATAGACATATCTCTATAGCAAGAGAAATAGAAAAAAAACAACAACTATCACCCATCCCTCTCTTTAGATAATGCTACTCACAATATTAATGAACATACAGACTATCATAAGGGTCTACTCATGAACAACTATTGGTGCACCTCCACCATATGTATCCACTTATCATCACCTCCTTAGAGTCCCTTCATCATAATAAAATAAAATTAGGTTTCTAGACATAAATACAAATCTATCTCACTATACCCAGGATAATGTCAAGACATTAGGCATGATCGTCTCTAGACTAAGAGTATGATCAGATATATAAGATGAAAACCACCACTGCACATCCATTTACAATGTCACCTATATCTGTAGGGACATTTCAAACCCATCTAAAGGTCTCATCCCACCCTACCCATAAAAATATCAACACATTCACATTGGTTTTCATCCTACTCATAGATTCCTACTATAATCAAGCACCTTAGGCATACACTCTCATAATGTCTAATATGAAAACCCAAATGACATAGTGTATCACCATATGCTTGGGCCTCTAAGATCCTATTAACACTTAACTATCACACACACTCCTATGTAACCCCACCAAAGAACCTGATTTTTTACTCTAACATATCAATATTTATGAAACCTCAACTCAAAAGCCCTGCCCAATGGCCAGGCCTCTACCGCATGTCCCTCTTACCCAAAGAAGAGAAACCTTAGTGCTTAACAAAATTAAAAGCAACTCACCACATTCTTTAAGGCACATGAAAAGCTATATGATCCTAGAACCAAACTGGTCCTACTCTCAGAAACCACATTTACCACCACCACGTCATCACTCCAAGTATTTTCTATCTCGTGAAAACTGGACACCTTCATGTTCTTCATACCAAAAACAAACTGGAACACGTGATGACCACTAGAAGTGAACTCTTCCGTAAGAACCGACATTTCCTCAAGATCCTAATGTTTTCTATATTCAACTCATAACCACTATGCATGACCCAACTACACATCTATTTCCTGGGAAAGGAACCCATACAATCATGTCCCTCTAGAAACCAAATGAAAGACTAAAACACTAGAAATCAATTGCTCTTTTTAAAATCCAAAGGAATCCAAAGAGCCTATACCACATACTAGGTTTCACCCCTAATGTAAGATAGTAAAAAGTTTAAAATATACACTCATGAATCAAGCACCCAATGGAACTTATAACTCAACCAACCTCTCTCAAGAGTTATCCACAAGATCCACATAGTACAAACTCCCTGAACTGGAGTCTTTAAATATGGTTACTAGGACCAATAACACAATGTTTACACCATCTCACAGGAGTCCAAAACTCATGGGGAATCAAACATGTTTCTAGATCATAATTACATGACATCAAAAATTAAAAACACCCTCATCTAAGGTCTCACACCAAAAAGTTGTGATATACTAACCCACTACCCACAACTAGGGTTCCCATCCTCTCTGAGAATTTACACATCATACCACTCCCAAGAGGACCCGATCATACTACCAAACTTACACAAAAACCACCCACAAGGTTCCAAAAATTACAGAATTATACCACATTGACCTACTAGGGTCACTGTACCAACTGTGCTCAAGGATAAAACCACTTTTCTCAACATCGAGAATCCCACTAAGAATCCAAATAACCTTCCATAAAAAATAAATCCATAAAATCACACTCTATAATGTTTATAATATGTGGATGATACATGCATAACATGATGTATGTGATTCTTCTTGTCCTTTCATGTCAAGAGTCAAAATTAACCAGAAAGCTCTTTCCAATGGGCCAAGAGATAGAAATCCATAATAATTCATCAAATCTTAACAACATGAGAATCTCTCTAATTGAAAATCATATACAACCATAACATTGAAAATCTAGAACAACAATACCATCCCTTTGTAACTTGAACTTCCAACTGAAATAGGTGTTTTTGATGCAGTGGCCCGGTATCCCTCTAAAACTCTAACACATTCCAATATATTCTATCTACCAAATCCAAAATCACAAAATAAAATTAAATTAAACACCTCTGATATTACTTTTAAACATCTTGTCCTAGATTCCACTAAACCAATGCCCTTATCTAGTTCTCCACATGACCTCAAGCGTGCCTCCTTGTATGCCAACGGCTTCGACTAGCATTGGGGTGTAAAGTGGAAATGTAAGGAGAATATAACGCCATATCGGAGTGCACAACCAAAAGTAAATAAAAAATATCATTCACATTAGAGTAAGTGGTATGAATAAATGAACTAAAGTTGACACATGGTGTAAAAAATGAAATACAATAAGGGATGAACATACATGTCATACACACAACCAACCACCCCTAGTCTGGTAATATATCATTCCAAAATGAAAAAACTAAAAAAGGCTCCACAACATCATCGATTCAAACCCATATAGTCACCTAATACCACTCGAGCAATCCTGCTCGACCAAGCCATACTCAACATGGGCCTAAACCTAAACCTGTGCTTATAATAAACATGTGAGAGCAGCTCAGGTACCTAGTCGAAATAGCATCTTGAGAAAGGTGTGATTAAAACTCAGTAGGGCACCACCAATGGTATCTTAGAAAAATACAAGTCCTTAAAATATTATATGTAGGTATATGAATAATCATCATACAAGAAAGTAAATAAAAAAAGTTTTATGATTTTTCATTATTAAATTAATCACTTTAAATCTTTGTTTCCAATCTTACCCATTTCCATCAGACATTAATCATCCAAATATGGACATCTAATCCATATATCACAAGGTTCACTAGTTGGAAAACAAGGAGCCTCAGTCCAAGTATCCAACTAACAACTGATATTCCATGTTTGTACATCCCAACCACTTGGCCACATGTCAAAAAACAAGGAACATCAGTCCATGTATCCAACCAAGACTCAGAACACCATGTCCGACCATCCAAACCATGAGATGGAATTATATGTCAGTACCCTTGGAGTAAAGATCATCATTCCATCCTATGAAAACTATGGTGCATTGGGGTTTATAAAGAATCTTCCTGGACCATCCAAAACCTTGGAGTGGATCATTAGTTCATCATCCCAAAACTATTAGTCATGGGTTGGAAAACATAGAGCATCATTTTGTGAATCTAACTGGTATTTTGTATTTCATGTCTAAAAATCCCCAACCATTCCACTATCAATTATTACTATTTCATTCAACATTTTCATATTTAATTACATTCATCTTATAAAACCAAATTCAAAATTTCATAAATCACCCCATAAAACATTTTTAGAGGCTTAGAAACCACTCAATTCTTTAAAACATTACAAAACTACCCTTCAAAAAGTGTCCTTATCTTTTAAGAAAACAAAGTACAAGACCTTAACTTTCCAAAAAAACCACATAAAGGATATACTAAACCCTTTTATTCATAAGGAACCACACCACATTTCACTACACATTTGAAATATATTTAAAACCCTTTTTCAAATCACCTTGAGTTCAACACCCCATTTCAAAACAACATCCATTTTAAAATATAGTATTCCCACCTTGGGAAGAACATCCAAATAAAAACCCAAATCACCCCATTTAATAATAAAAAATGACTCATTGTATTTTTACAAAACTCAACACCAAAGCATCACATATTTCAAAAGCAGGAACACCCCTTTGGGTGGTTTAGGTCTGATCTCACAATATCCAATGAATCTGATGAGGTTTGTGGAAGGTCCAAGGTATCACTCTAAAGCCCAAACCAATTTCTCAAATCAAGGGATAAAGAATATCGCACATGGGATATCAGGAATATACTGAACACACATGTAATACAATATCAAGACTATGGGAGAAGAACTTAGACCACCAACCTCTTTAACAAAGCTTTCCCAAACATTTTATAATTCTTAGAAGCCTTTTCAAGGCATGTCTGAGTCTTTTCCTAAATCCTCGGCATCCAATTGAGCTTATCTTGATCACCCAAGACTTAACCTAACACCAAAAAAAATTGATTAATTATAACAATAATAATTAGTGAATTCATTGAACCCCAACTTCTCATAGATCTAGAAAATTCACTAGATGATCACCTAAAATTGATAATCCAAGAAACCACCACAGAATGTCCAAAACAGACTCCCTACACCATTCTTAAGAAAATACCTAAGAAATAATACAATTTAAAAACATAAATAAATTATTTTTTTATGAAAAAACCTAATTCACTATAATCACATACCTCAATGAAACACCATACAATGGCATGAGGAACACGTATTAGGATATCCTCTACCCAATCCAACAAAAAGAACAATGAGAAAAAAAATTCCACCATGATCTAGTGGAATTGTCAACAAAACCTAACCCATATAACCCCAAGATTAGAAGTAAATAAGGATAAGAATAAGGTAATCCACTAGAAGTTAAATCTTAACTCAAAATGCCAATGAATATCCACTGAAACACCTCCTTAGCGATGGTTGAAGAAGGGAGGAAGGGAGGAGAATCCATATTATGGTTCATAAGCATGAGGGGAATAGAAAAGGGATAGGTAAATTAAAATAATAAAGAATAAATGGTGAAAAAAATCATTGTAATGAATTTATGGGAATCTTTACAGTTTGGCTACATGGTTCTCCAAAATGTCTGTCAATTATGAAGTTAGATCGGTCAAAGGCCAATCCATTTTCATGGTTTGGTCACACGGTTGGACAAAAAATGAAAAAAAAACGTGCATACCCATACTTTCCCACACCCATTACCCATATGGATAGGGATCATGGTTTGAAAAACCATGCTGTCAACCCTTTCACTCTTTTAAATAAGGCGCACTGTTTGTCTAAAATAGTGAGTAGCCAATGCACCCTACTTCAGACCATCCCAAACCGTACATGGTTTTTCCTATTTTTCTAGAATTTTTTTCCAAAAACAATGATATAACCATTCAACTAAACTGTGAAAAGTTAAAAATGAATAGAAAATTTTCTGAGCATCAAGGTGTCACATGGTTTCACTTAAACCCTGTACACCAAACCGTACAACCTTGCCCAAAAAATCCAACACCCTTGAAAAAAAACTTTAATCCTCCAAATCTAATAAAAAACATCCATTCCACATCCAAATAATAATTCCTTATCTCATAGAACCCCTTTTATTCATTCAAGCACTTGAAACTCCATTCTGAGTCTCCATTCAATATTAGACCCATTCAGTTGCAAAAATTCAAATTCCTTTGAAATTTTCGACCCATCTAAATGAGGGATATTACATTTTATTTATTTAACCCTTTTTACCTTATTTTACCTTTAGTGAGGAAGATTTATTTTTACCTAAGTAACTTATTATTATCTCTAAAATTGAAATTGACCTTATTACCAAATTTGAATGTATTTATAAACAATTTAACTCAACTTAATCTAATTAAATTTCTAAATATGAGAAATTTGAACTTTAATTGTAAGAATAATATATATATATATATATAATGATTTTATATAAAACTAATTTTTAAAAATAATTGTTCCAATTCTTATTTCAAAACAACTTATAACTAAATCATTGTTCACCTATTTTTTATACTTTGAAACATTACATTATATTTATCATTTAAAAGTGATTAGTTTATTTTAGAAATATAACAAAATACATAATAAATAAATATAATTTTTCTTTGACAAAAAAACATTTTATAGAACTAAATAATTTTAACCACATACAATTAAAATTATTACTAATATTTAACCATTTCATTTAATCATTCCGTTGATATTAAAATCACTATTTTAATTTTATAAATACATTGAACCATTAATTAATAATAATATTATTATTATTATTATTTAATGCATAGGAAATATATTTTCCTAATAAAAATTTTTAATCAATTATTATATTATTAGTTAACTCCTGAATTGTGAATTATATTATTCTCAATTTGTTGTTAAATAGTACACAGCTTCAATATACATTTTTAATACATGCATACCCAATAAGTATATATCCAGTGACCATATTTCCAATGAAAGTATATATAATGATCAGATTTTATTTCAATATATAGTCTTATATTAATTATTAAAATCACTCAGCTAATTCATTTATTTCTCTCTCATCATGTTTATTATGTTTATAATATTTTCTCATCATTAAATTATTTGAATTGGGATTATAACCTTCATATAAAACCAAGATGGTAATGATTTTATGTTTATGGTGTTTTTATTTACTTCTATATTTATTCCACTTGTACATTTCCAAATTATGCTTGAATTTGACCTCACCTAATTTATTAATTATTCTCCCATGTGGTAATTTTTCAATAGGAAAAATATATTATTATTTTTTATTTTGTTATTTCTTGTGAAATAACCTATTCACCGAAATATTTATTTAAAGAAAAAATACAAAGTTAAAATATGATATATTACATTTTTTGTGAAATCAAATTTAATATAAGTCCTTTTAAAATTAATATGAAACAATATAGTTGTCTAATGTATGGTTTTTTATAGATAAAATGGAATCATTAACATAAAACATTAATTTTAGATCAATATTGGAGAAATAAAATATTAACATAAGTAACATCATATAATGGTATTTAAATATAATAATCATTCTCAAGAAAGAATGAAAAATATATGTGTTAGAGAAAATCCTTCCTAAATAGATAAAAAAGTAATTTCTTTAATAAGTAGATCAATATTCATATGAGAACCATAAAATAATTAAATTGAGGTTTTAATTAAATTAGAATTTATATAACCAATTAAATGTTAGTATTCACTCATATAGTCAATATGATAGTGAATGTTATTGACATTTAGAGAATAGAGGTTTCCTTTATGTCTTGACATGGCTCTAAAAATGATTCTAATGTCATATTTTGATATGTTATGACTATATGAGTAAATTCATTATATGTTTATCATAAATACTAAAAACATTTAGGATATGTGATCATGAAATGTGATGTTTAGGCTCTGGTTTTGTGATATCAATTAAAAGGGGGTAATGGTGTAAGCTAAAATTAAAATTTTTATGGTCTAAGAGTAATCGTTGTTCATTGAAACTTGAATAAGTTTTTAGAATGGAAGATAAATGTTTATATTAGATAAAATTATAAAAAATAATTTAATGGGTTTGTGAAATTTCATATATAGTCCATGCGAAGAATTGTTTTTATAGAAATAAATGTATTAATGTTGTAAATATTCTGGTGTTCATAATAAAGGTAATAATTGATGAAGAATTTTTCGTTGAACTGTCGAGGTAAAGTGTTTATAAATCATGGAGTTATATGTAAATTAATATTTCAATAATTAAGGGATAAATATAAATAATGTATATTTCATCTTATTTATATTATGTGATTATAGATTTTTTTTAGTAGTTGTTCTTAATAATAAAAGATATTATGTTTTTAATAAAAAAGTAATGATTTGATCATGTTTTATTAGATGGTTGAAATGAAGGTAAAGGGATTTTATCCATGAAAAAATAGTTTATTAATGTTCAAGGCATAATAAAATAGTCGGTCAAGCCCATGACCAAAAATGGTTTTTTTGTGAGATCTAACAGATTATCCATAAGAAAATTTTGAATAATTGTTGTTTCTAAAAAATATAATAGAAGAAAATAAATAATATAATCTTGGGACATATAGAGAGTTATTCCAAATGAAATTTAAAATTAATTAAATAATTAGAATTAACTCACTCTTTAGATTCTTTCTTTGATTAATATATTGATCATTTTAACCCTTTTGAGTTATATCATCATTTCATTAGGAGGATCCAAAGTAAAATACCTCATGAAGTTATCCAAACAAGATCCATAATCTTGGAGAAACACTAATAGAACTCTAAATTCTAGAGATGAGGTATTTATTATCTTGCACTACTCACATTTCATTATGACAATAAATCCTTTGGCCTTTAATATTACTTCTCTTATTCTCTTGGTCTCTAGGGGAAGGAGGTGGATGCATTATTATCTCATTCTTTAGGGGACCCTAGAAATGTTCTTTATAGTGTCTCTAGTGACATCTGTTATCAAAAAAATTTCATTAATTTTCATCTCTAAAATAAAATAAGTGGTAATATATAGAGCTAGGGAAACGTTGATAATTTCAAAATGGTCATTAATAAATTTTGAGACATTATACATTCTCAATGAAAATAATAATAATAATAATTCATTTTGGAACATGAAATCATGTGTCTGTGTGAGAATATCATTTTCTAATATAAATAATTCATTATTTCTTAATGATTTTTATGATTATATAATTTCTATTACTATTATCTTAACTCATCTTGACCTTCCTCCTCGGTATTTACCTAACCACGAATAATAAATAAATATTATTCATTTGATAAAAAATATTATATTCATGGTCTTTTGAATAAATATTTATTTTAATATTCAAATAACTAAATAAATATTTATTTCATAATAAATATTATATATTATTTTTTAAACATAAATAGATGTAAATAAATATGTTTTTCGATATTCTTGTGGATCAATATTTATTTAAATATTTAGCTGACATTTATATTTTAGCTCAAATATAATTAGAGATTGAATAATTATGATCAGTAAATCCTAAATAATTATTATTCCTGGACCTTGAGAATATTATTTCATAAAATTTTTAAATTCAAATATAATTTAATTGAGATCATGGAATACACATAGTGTGTGACCCTCTAGGCCTCTTTATTAGTGGCAGTTATAGAGCAGCCTAAAGTATAAGATTTTTCTTTAGCAACACGTCAAGGCACCAATAGATAAAGATGTTAATGTTTCAATAAAACCAACCATATAAGAACTCCCAATATGTATTATAAACCCACTGTATAGATATATCTAAATCAAGAAGTTTTTAAATTATTTTCATCAACCTATATGATGTATTTCTCTTTCTTTAACTATCTAAAATGAACTTATCGATATATCATGTCCATTGATTTAGTCTAGCAGCTCTATTTCCAAAAAAAGATCATGTGATATTAATTTCTTTAAACTAAAAGGAATAAATCTTATATAAACTAATTAATTAATGAAATTTCATTTGTGAATCACTTAATGCATCCTACATCATCATGTTCATAGGTCACCATGATTTTTTGGATATACATCATTTTATATGACTCATGATTTTCATTAATAATGATATCAAGTCCAAGTGTTCACACACATGTTCATAGATAGAAATATCCAATAACACATAAACATATGTAATTCCTACATGTGGGTGTGTCCTCATAATTTTTCATATTGGATTTTACCTAGTATGAAATCACTATATGAAGTCTCATCAACCTTCAACTCTAATGTACCTGACAGTCAAACATACTTTGTATCCTATAAAAAAGGTTTTCATGGTTTTCATACACATATTTAAGAATATAATCATAGTGCTTAAAGGTAATCATCATAGTGGTAATATTTTATGAAATTTAGGTGAAATATATTCTATAGTAAATTATCAGATTAATGTTATAAAGAAGTGTATACATAATATGATAATATATTAATTAATATTAAATTCCTTGAATATATTTGTAATTGAAAGTAAAAAATATTTGGTTCTAGGGTACCAACTCTAAAAAAACATCTACATTCACTATATTCAACTACTAACTAACTAGTTAGTTCTCACATGTTTTACATGATTATACTAAGATATACCTATAGTATCTAAACCCACCACATTCAGGTGGTTATTCTTATAAATGTGACTTCATTCCATTGAGAAAAATCCCCAAGATATTACATTTACAAGTAAATACCTTATTTCCTCTGACTTAAACCAAAAATCATGGATAATTACATATTAAATGTTTATCATAATAATTATAACCTATTACTATTTTTGGTACAACAATAAATTGAAAAACCCATTTCTAAATGTCATGAATCATCCCCTAGGGCCCGTGTCGTGACTCCCCCAAGCCCACCTCTTGAAGGCTATGGGTTGGTGACTAGAACTGATGGCATCAACCTACAAGTGGAAGGCATTTTTGTAAGTACATGTACACACAAACACAACCATTTTTGAAAAAAAAAATAAGTACAAGCAGGACACTATATATAAAAACCGAGTACGAGTACAACTGAAATTCAAATGGTCCATAATAAAAACCCAATAAAAGACTAACTGGAAAATAGGAAAGTAAAAAAAGAAACTATGGATATCCATCCACTGAAAATCCCAGCTGATGGGTATGTGTGGAGTAGTTGTTGGAAGTTTTTGAAGTGTTTCTCGCCTGCCTGATCTCACTGGGAACCACCGAGTCCTAGGCCACCAGGTCCTCTGTCAAGGCGGTGATCATTTGCACCAGACACAATACATGCAGGTGAAGCCCGTGTAGGGGTGAGTAAAAAAATACTCAGTAGGGATATTTAAACATAAAGTAAATACGACAAATAAATCCACAAAATAAAGCACAAATCATGATCATGAAGAAAGATAGCTCACACTAGGTATAATCTTGAGTAGGAAAGTAAAATCATCAGTCATATCATCGAACACCTCGGCTACTGGGGAACTCATCCTCAATGAGTAAAGTGGGTCTCACAGGTCACACAGAAGCCTCTTCCTAGTAACCTTGGACTGTTATCGTACTCATCCCTCATGAGTACCATGTGTATTCTGAGTCACACAGAGTCTCTCCCCGTTGGGGGTTTGTCGGGTCACACAGAGTCGCTTCCCACCTTGGCTATATTGAGGTACTCCTCCCCATCGTGTATCGTGGGTATACCGAGTCACACAGATTCATTCCCCATTGTGGGAATTCTGGGTAACATAGAGCCTCTTCCCACTAGTCCATCTTAGCTTATACAAACAGGTTCACTTGTCAACAGTCTTTAGGTCTCATCTAACTACAGGGTTTCTGCACAAAGAACGATTGATCTCAGGGGAACCTCTCCCTAAGCCATATTTCATATTTCAACTTCCATGAAATCCTCTATAGATTATACCAAAATATCATCCTCATTTTAAGGGTTAAAACACCTCAAATAGCTCATCAATCAGACACCCCATTTGCAAGTTATTATCATTTTAGTAAATAGGGGTCGGTTGCATCTGGGCCCGGTCCGACCTGGTCAGACCAACCCAGCCCGGGGGCCCCGTATGACCCAGTTTGATTTGAATGACCTAACCTGACTTGGTTCAGATCTGGTTTGGTCCGGTTCGGCCAGGCCCATTGGCCATCATTGGAACTGGCCAGGTTTGGCCGAGGGTCCAGCCTGCTAGGTCACCTGGCGACCTGGTCTCATCAGGCTCGGCTCGAAGGGGCGGGTCTGGATCACTGGGTGTAGGTACGACTCATTAGGCGTGGGTATGTCCCACTGGTGTGGGTTTGTCCCGCTAGCATGGGTCTGGCCCGATGGTGCGGGTCCGGCTCGACAGTGCGAGTCCAGCCCGCCTACGACGGACCCTATCTGGCCGGTACGTTGTAGGAGGTCGCATCCCCCTCCTTCCTCACGGGTCGACGTGCGGTCGCCTCCTCTAGCCTGGATGCACAACACGTACATGGAATCACCATGCAACTGGACAACTAGTCGTCCAGCCATCTGCACATGGTCAGCGGATCGCATTCCCCGAGAACTGCGATCCACAGCTACGGGCCGCTCCACCAATGCGGCTGAGGGGCCACATCCTTTTTCCAATCGCTGGCCCGACCGGCTTCTCCACCCTCTATACCACTTCCCGATCCAGGCGTGACTACCTTCATCGGAATGTCGTCGTGGTACTCCACCACCCGCCCGCAGCCTTTTTCGTGGAGCACCACCACCTGCATGCGGCTGCCGCCACGGACCATCATCGGCAGTCACTGGCGCTGCTGCCGGCACGCTAGTGGGTCCTTCCATAGACCACTGGGTCTACACCGGTGGTCATTTATTCATGTTTTGTGTGCCTCCATCCTCTATGGGATGTCGCCTTCCCTACGAAGGCCTCAAATCCACTTTTTTGCCATTATGAAAACTCGGTCATGAAGAACGCACAATAGGAGGGGCTCAAGCCTTGTTCGTGTCAACTTGTTCCCTCCGTGTTAGGATTTCAAAACAAGAGGAGTTTTGGGGAAGATGTTCTATCAAAAAAATTAAATCCATATACAATACGTCCCCCAAGAAAAAGGCACCCTCTTGCATTGACGATCGATTCGTGGGTCAACTTGTTAATGGGTTGACCCACATTTGTTTTTTTAGAATGAAGAATGGGGAAAAGTTAAAATAAATAAAACCCCTACCTCGATTGATGTTTGTTGTTGGAGTGTTTTGTCTGCTGGGATTTAGGTTACGATTGAAGTCGTTGGCATTCATCTCTCACTGGTCTCATTCTTTATCGATGTCATTATAGGTTCTCTCGCATTCAACGTTCTTCATTGGAAAGATTTCTAGGAATATATTCATTAGATAATTTCCATGGTTTAATTCCCATTTCTCCAACTCATAAACCTATTAAAAATAAAACATGTCACAGTGTTTCTATTACGTTGCATTGTCATGTCGTTACACTGTTTAATTTATGAAACACTGTATCTATTAAACTCTATTTAATGGGTTGTTATGCTAAACATTTATGATCCATTAATGAGTATTATTTAATACGCCTCTTCATCGCATTGCAGCGTTGTATTACACTCTCCCAACGGTTTCAAAAGACAAAATAAAATATCTTTTAAGTTATTTTATTTTTTTCAGAAAATTTCTGCAAATTAACTTTTCTGTCCAACCCTTTTTGGTCAATGTTTGATCCTTTCTAGGTGAATCTCGGCGTTTTGAGTTCAACAATGCCCTTGTATTTTCAATCCGATCCATAGTTCAAAAGTTAGAAAAAACCAATCACATTTTTACTAAAACAAACTTAAAAAACGTTCAAAATTCCATTCTGAGCTCACCGACCTCAAAATCATGTGTCGTAAAAGCTTCTTGTCTCAAAATAATTCCATAAAATTTAAAAAATATATATGTAAATTTGGGGACATTTCATTCTCCTCACCATAGGTATTTATGTCCCTAAAATCCATACAAATGGATAATCAAACAAATGGGGGTACTGAGCATGAATCTAAGCCTCCTACTCCGATGTGCTCTCCTGTAGATTCTCATACTACCACAAAACGTGCACTAGAGGAATCAACCATCCATGAAGGACCCACTATTGTCGGTCCTCTATCTCCACAAAGAATCCTGCAAACATCACCTCATCGTCAATGTCTAGATCACCCTAGTCGATGACGTTCGATGGATCATTCACATACCTCCTTAGCTGTAACATGTGAGAAACATCATGCACCTAGTGCATCTATGGGGGGAAATCTATGAAGTACGCCACCTCACCAACTCTGCTCAAAATCAGAAAAGGTCCAATGAACCTCGTATATAGCTTACCTCACCTGCCAAATCACTGCAACAACCTTCGGGGTGAGACCTAAAGGAAAATATGGTCCCCCTCCTCAAATTACAAGGGTCTTAATCTCTGATCTACATAATATTTATGTCTACTCTGTGAAATCTTGATCCACTTTTCGATGATTGGTACATTCTCATAGGTAGCATGTACCAACACTGGACTCATCAGTGTTGTCTCACATAGGTCTGTCAAGTATATATTTTATCTTCAAGGTTACCCTTACAAAGCATAGAACAGTTCCATGACAATGGTGGAGTGATAGTTTTTTTGTATTCAAACTTCACCAGAGGTAGGTGGTCTTCCAAACTATGACCAAAATCGAGAACACAGGCACGAAGCCTGTCCTACAAGGTCTGTATGGTACACTTCATCTGACTATCTGTCTGGGGATGAGAAGTTTTTCTCAAGCAAAGATGAGTCCCAAACACCTCCTATAATATCTTCCACAACTAGGATGTAAAGTGTGCATCACGATCTGAGACGATCGTCGAAGGAACCCTATGAAGCGACACTATCTTCTAGACATAGGGGCATCCCAAGCCTTTTGTCGATCCCTAGTCCCCAATGGGTACGAAGTGAGCCGACTTGGTGATTCGGTTAATGATCACCCAGATAAAATCATGGCTCTTGGATGTGCATAGTTATCCCATCAAGAATTCCATCGAGATAACATCTCATTTCCAATCTAGTAAGTCAAGTAGTTGGTCCAAGACTTTTGGAAAATGATGCTCGGCCTTTTCTTGCTGGTAAGTAAGGCATTGTAAAACAAACTCTACCGCCGATTTCTTCATCCGTAGCCACCTGTACTGACATCGGAGGTCCAGGTACATCTTGCCACTCCTGGATGTACCACCAAAGGGGATGAATGGAACTCCCTCAACACCTCCTCCTGCAACATCACTGGTACTATGTTGCACCATCTAAAAAGGATAATGTGCTCCCAACCTATCGAAAATCCATCAAAAGACTTTCTTGAGGATAACTGATCATGTTGGGCCTCACAGTCAACATCAACAAGTTGTTCCTCTGTAACTCGTTATAAGAGTGGGGGAGTGATAGTCATCGACTAAAGGAAATCTTCCCTATCATTATCCATGAAGGATATCTATATCGCAGCATATTTCTTCGTCGAATCACTCAACAGCAGTAAAATAGACCTCCTGCTAATTGTGTCTTCCGCCATGTTCCCCATCCCAAGAGTATAGACTATCTCAAAGACATAGTCTTGGAGGAACTCTATAAATCACTAATGTCTCAGGTTCAGGTCCTTATAGAAGAAGATATACCTGATACTCTTGTGGTCATAGTATACTATAAATCGCTCACCCATCAAGTAGTTCCACAAAATATTCAAGGAAAAGACCAATGTTGCTAACTTGGGGTCATGGGTCACGTAGTTCTGATCATGTTGCCTCAACTTCCATGAGATGTAGTTAATCACTACTCTCTTCTGTATTAGGACACAACCCAGTCCAGTCCCTAATGTGTTGCAGTAAACTACATACCCAACTCCCTCCTCTGGTAGTCTCAAGATGGGGGCACTCGTTAGTCTCCACCTCATCTCCTGGAAACTCTACTGGCACTTCTCCATCCACACTAAGGGTCATCCCTTCCATGTCAAATTTGATAAGGGTGCTTATACCCTAGAAAAGTTGGGAACGAACCTCTGATGGTATCCATTCAACCGCAAGAAACTTTTCACCTTAATCACACTCCTAGGTGGCTCCCAAGCAATCACTGCCACTACCTTTGCAGGATCCACTACAACACCATCCTCCAAGATGATGTGCCCAAAAATTGGACGTCCCATACCCATAACTAGAACTTAGAGAGATTACCATAAATTTGGTGATCTCAAAGTGTATCCAGGACTATCCACAGGTGTGTAGAGTGCTCCTCCTCTGACACCGAGTACACAATGATTTCATCACGGAAGACCATCACAAAATGATTGAGTTAAGGCTGGAAGATCCGATTCATCATTCCTATGAATACTGCTGGGGAATTGCTTATGCCGAATGGAATCACCAAAAACTCATAGTGGCCATATCAACAACTAAAATCTATCTTCGGTGCATCCTCATAATGTAACTAAAGATGGTGATACCCAGACTTGAGGTATATCTTTGAGAACCATATCGCTCCCTTCATCTAATAAAAGAGGTCATCAATCCATAGAAGTGGATACTTGTTCTTTATGGTCACTTATTTCAGGCGCTGGAAGTTTACGCACGACCTCAAACTCACATCTTCCTTCTTGGAAAACAACACCAAGACTTCCCTGGTGAAACACTAGGCCTTACGAACCCCTTCACCTACAAGTCCTTCGGTTGTTCCCCCAACTCACATAGCTCCACAGGAGCCATCTGATATTCTACTGTGGATATTTGTGTTGTCCTAGGGTACAAGTCGATGTGGAAATCTACCTCCCTATGAGGAGATAGTCCTAGAACATCCTTGATAAATACATATTCATAAAAATCCAATACTACAGGAAATCTTAGACTCCTCTCGTCCACTACACTGAGGGTGAGGCTAGAAAACTAGTGAGGGATCGGCCACACCCTCCTTTGATAAAGTATGTCTTGTGCTGCAAAAGTTTCCTTCTCACTAGTGAAGGAAATCTCGGTCCCATCTTTATGACAACACCACACTATATGCCCAAAACAGCTGATCTGAGCATGGATAATGGATAACAAGTCCATACCCAAAATGACATCGTAAGGCCTTGGCACCATTACTAGGAGATCCCAACCAAAGCTCTCACCTCCAAGAGTAAGCTCACACTACTAAAACCAATGTGTAATCGTCGAATGCCCTCCCATAATAGTCTCTAGTCATAAGGATTAAGCCAATGGATCAACTGGAATCTCCATGATCTATATGATAGATGTGGTAAAGAAAGAGTGACTAGCACCTGGGTTTATAAGAACTCCATCTAAGGTGGAGAATACATATATCGTACCAATAATCATCTATAAAGCACCATGGCCATAAGTCTATACTGCCTGAAGCTGATCTTGCACCTATCCACCTACTCCCTGAGGTCAGGGTAGATCACTAGGGGTGGTGATCGAAGTACCTCAAACCGTCTCCCACTGCCTATTGCTCGGCCTACTCCCTTTCCACATCCATCTCCTTATGGAACTACTCACTTGAACCTCTACCTATTCGTAGGAGGTCCCTCAACTTTCTGTTGATCATCTGTACGGAGGGTCGGGAAGTCACAATCCATGTGTTCCTACCCTCCACACATGTAGAAAATCTTAGATCCCTACTGACTCCCTCTGGTCTGAGAGCTCCACACTGCCGACCCAAAGTCCTGGGGTTGTCTCCTAAAAGACCTGGCCTCCTTTGTCCCCAGTGTCTATTGTCTGCTTCTCACCACTGAAGACTCTAATACCTGAGGTCTGATAGGGGCTCCAACTATCGGTGCCTACTCCAACAAGAAGCTCTCTACAAGAAGGGATTTATCCAGCACACCATCCTTAGTAGAGATACTAAGAGACCCCATCAACGCCCTGATATCCCATCAGTGTCCCTGCTCAAAGCCTCGATCACTGAAGAAATAGTCTCTCACCATATCTGTATAGTAGAGAGAAATCTTGGTAAACCTCGCTGAGTACTTAACCATAGTCATGTTATCCTATTGTAGGTGATGCATCCCTTGAATGCGCATAGGGTGCAAAGTCGCCGGGAAAACTCCTCTCGGAAAAGAATCTCAATGTATTTCATGGTGAGAGTCACATCATCATACGTATGGATGGTAAATCTCCACCATCTCCCTGCCTAGACCTACAGAAGTTTCATGGCCAAGATCACAATCTGGTCAAGTGGTGTCCTTGTTAAGCAAAAGACCCATGTCACTGCCTCCAGCCAAACCTCAGGGACTCGAGCATCAGTCTCTCCCCAGAACTTGGGTGGTCTCTGTCTATAAAAACTCATAAAAGGCACAAAGTCTGTGTATGTCATCTACTAGTAATTTTGGTAGTAACTAGTAATCAACGGGTGGTGGAAACACTAGTTCACCACCCGTGGGATCATCTCTAGCACCAGTCCCTAAACTGATTCCTTGTTACTTGGCGGGCTATCCACACAATCACATATCAGAATCCTAGCTGGATGGTTGCATTGAGGAATCATGAAATAGATCAAGATGTACTACAGTCATAAGATTATACCTGGTGAGCTGACTCTTATTCAATAAGATCATAAGGATACACTTATGAAACTAGTGTTTTCTTGTATAGATCCAAAAAGTATAATTCAGGGTCCTGGTGTATGGATACGTCGGCCGCTGCACCAACACTAGACTCCCTAAATCTGAAAGTCGAACTCGAAACATTAAATATTATTTTCCCAAAAACAAAATAATAGACTCTCGGCCTTTGAGGTAGAACTGACTTCCATATGATGCCACTTTTTCATGACCCATCCCCTGCGGCCTGCGTCGTGACTCCCCAAAGACTGCCTCCCGAATTCTAGGGTTTGGAGACTAGTGCTGAAGGTGTCAACCTACAAGTGGGCGGAATTTTCCTAAGTACTTTTACACACACACATAACCATGTCCCAAAACCAGAAAATAGAATGAGCAGGCCACTATAGATAACCATTGAGTACAAGTACAACTGAAATTCAAATGGCCAAGAATACAAACCCAACAAAAGACTAATTAGAAAACTAGATAGTACAAAAGAAACTCTGTATAAGCATCGACTGAAAACCCCACCTGAAAGATAAGTGTGGAGTAGATGCTGGAAGCTATAGAATTGTGTCCTACCTGGCTAGTCTCACTAGGAACCACTAAGTCCTAGGCCACCAGGTCCTCTGTGAAGGCATTGAACATCTGCACTAGACACAACATGTTTAAACGAATCATGTGTAGGGGTGAGTAACAAAATACACCATAGGGATCCCCAAACACAAAGGGAAGAAAAAAACAAAAAATCCATAAAAAAATGCATGAATCTTAATCACGAAGCAAGACAGCTTACACCAGATATAATCTAGATTAGGAAAGTAGAATCATTAGTCATATCATCGAACACATCAGTTGCGGGAGAACTCCTCCTCAATGAGTACAGTGGGCATGTCGGGTCATACAGAAGTCTACTTCCCACAAATCTTGAACTACTTTGGTACTCATCCTTGATGAGTAACATGGTTATTCCATGTCACACAGAGTCTCTACCCACTATGGGCCTGCTAGGTAACATAGAGTCTCTTCCCACCTTGGCAATACTGAGGTATTTTTCCACATCGTATACAATGGTTTTGTCCAGTCACACAGAGTATCTCCCAAATGTGGTCCTACTATATCACACATATCTTCTTCCCAATAGTTTATTGTAGCTGATCCACATAGGTTCACTTGTTAGCATTTTTCAGGTCTCAACCAACCGCATCTTTTTTACATGTAGTGTGCTTGACCTCAAGGGAACCACTCTCCAAGCCATTCGTTGTATTTAAACTTCCATGAAATCCTAATTAGAGTATACCAAAATATATTCCTAGTTTCGAGGGTTAAAATTCCACAAAAGGGTCATCAATTGGACATTCAGTTTGCAAGTTATTGGCATTTTAGTAAACAGGGGCCAGTCGTGTCTCGGCCCGGTCAGACTGACCCAACCAACCCAGCTCAGGGGACCCACATTCCCAAGTTTGATTCGACTAAACCGACCTGACCCGGTTCAGGTTTGGTTCATTCCTGTCCAACATGCCCAGTGGGCCAGGCCCATTGGGCCTTGCTGGACCCGACCCGGTTTGGCTAAGGGTTCATCCTGTCGGGTCACCCGGCGACTTGGTCTCTTCTGGCCCGGCCTGAAGGGGTGGGTCTAGCTTTTTGGGCATGGGTCCATCCCACTGGTGTGGGTCTAACCTGATGGCATGGGTCCGGCCCACTAGGGAGGCCCAACCCATGTCCAGCCCGCCTAGGGAGGGCCTTGTTTGGCCAGGACACGACAGGCGGCCACGTCCCCCGTCCTGCCCAATGGGATACCATGGGGCCGACTCCTCCAGCCCGGACGCACGACGTGTTCGAGGAACCGCCATGCATCTGGCCAACTGGTCAATCAGACTTTTTTAGGCAGTTAGGTAATTGTATCCCTCGAGAATAGCATCCCGCAGCTGTGGGCCACATCCTTCTTCCAGCCGCTAGCTCCTCTCACTACGCCGCGGCCCGAGCCGACTGGGGATACCTTCACCGATGCGCCGAATGGTCCTTCTGCGAACCACCGGGTCCACACCAGTGTTTTGTTCTTTGCATAATCTACACATCCAGCCTCAGTGGGGTGTTTCCTTCCCTTCAAAGGCCTCAAATCCGCTTTGCCTCCATTTAGAAAACTTGATCATAAAAAATAAACAAGCTAAGGGGTTCAGGCCTTGTTTGTGTCTTCCCACACCCTCCACTTTAGAATTTCAAAATAGGGGGAGGTTTGGGGATGATGTTATATCGAAAAAAATAATTAAATACTGATACAAAAGTTCCCCAAGAAAAAGGCACCCTCCCGCATTGATGAGTGATCTGGGCGTCAACCTGTTCGTGGGTTGACCTGCGTTTATCATTTTTGAATGAAGAATGGGGAAAACTTAAAATAAATCAACCCCTACCTTGATTGAAGTTTTTCATTAGAGTTTTCTATCTACGGTGATTTAGTTTATGATCAAATCCATCAGTGTTCTTCGCTCACCGGTCTCATTCTTCGTCGATGTCGTTAGAGGTTCGCCGGTGTTCGACATTCGTCATTGAAGAGATTTCTTAGCGTAAGTTCATCAGATAATTTCCATTTTTTAATTCTAGTTTTTCCAACACCTTAACTTATTAAAAAGAAAACACATCGCAAGGTTTCTGTTACGTCATGTCATCGCGTCGTTACACTATTTCAATTATGAAACAACATATTTGTTATGCTTCATTTAATGTGTCGTTACGCTACACATTTACGAGCCATTAATGAGTTTCATTTAATGTGCTTCTTCATCACAGTGCAACACCACATTCCTCTAGCCAAATAGTTTCAAAAAATAAAATAAAATTTCATTTAAGTTATTTTATTTTTTTTCAAAAAGTCTGAAAATTAACTTTTCTCTCTGACTCTTGTCGGTCAAAGTTCGTTCCTTTCAAGGAAAATACCAACATTCTGAGTTCAACGGTGCCCTTGGATTTTCGATCAGAGCACCGATTCCAATATTAAAAAAACCTGCTCATATGTTTACTTAAACAAACTTTGAAAAGAACAAAATTACATTCTGGGATCACCGGGCCTCAGAATTGTGTGTCGTCAAAGCGCCTTATATCAAAATAATTCCATAAAATTTAAAAAAAATAAATGGAAATTCTGTGACATTAAACATAAAAACTTCCTAAGATGCTTTATAAGTATCTATGTAATTGGTTATTATAGATATGAAATACATTAACTATAGTAAATTTTTCTTATATATTAACATTACTTTATTGTGATTCTATATCAAATTTATGAAAATAACTAATATTGTAATATCCTCTAATCATTATTGTTAACATTCCTATATTTAATGAGAATTCATCCAACTTGTGTTTTGAAAGTACCATAAAAAAGTTCTAATTATGATCCTGTGAATTTTTCCTAGTTCTATTTAATATTTACCTACTACAAACCATGAATATGTAAAAACAAACTTAATTAAATTTTATGGTATATGATAAATATTTCCAACAATTGTTTATATGTAATTATATTCATAATAATAATATCCTGAAATGCCTACACACTTTACCCTGAAGAGATTTCATAACATGATACATAGGCAACAATCCAATCTTAAATTTTTCTAGTATTTATTTTTAATACATTCTCAATATATTTATTATAAATAAATTTAAAAACTCATAGATCTACGTCTATAAATCATATTATATAGATTATCAGTTGATATTTTAAATCGCTCTTGGAGAAATCTATTCCTCAGTATTTATAAAGTGGTATAACAAAATGTTTGTTTTCAATGTGGCATAAACATATTTTTCTTGAAAAAAAATAGTACTCCCATGATCCTTTTAAAGACACATGACACTCCTTTATTCCAAATGAGAACCCTATTATCGCTATGATTGATCGTATCAATAAATGGATATTTTCAATTTTCATATAATATTGTAATTCATTAGAGCCACCAACCCTTTATGGTTGTTTCATATATACATGTTAAATATGGGATCCATTAATGAAACTTGCCTTGAAATCCAACTTCCTCATATAATGATCATAAAATTTTGCTATGATCAGTATAATTCCAAGGGATTTTAGTATTACGATTGGTATAAATGAGTTTTTCAAGATTATGCCTATACACTAATTACTCCTTTTCAATGATCAATAATTCTTTATTATTACCATCTTATGCTATTTGTGTTCAGTATCTCTTGAATATCCATCAACAGTATCAAGCCATGAAACATCCAAAATACAGATCCAAAAAATTTTGAAACATGGTGTTGTTACTGAATTCATATATTCTTTTCAATATTATCATCAATCAATTTAATACATAATTTTAGGAATCATTACTCTTAATAAAGAGTATATCACATGTCTTGGTGAATGTAGAACCACCTATTTTGTTTGAACTTCCTACATGGTATGTGTTTTTGGAATAAATCCTTGCACTAATCTTGGTGATATTTATATTCCTAAGGTAACCCATGTTCATCAAGAACCAATATTTCATTGACATATATCCATCTCCTACAATCTCAAAAGAGAAAAATTTCTCTATTTATAGAAATAAAGTCATTCTTGACTAATATATATACATATATATATATATATTAGGTATATTAATATCATGATTAGAAATCAAATAATTAACATAGATGCACATAGTATTTCATTGATGTTTGTTTGTAGACAGTGTTTTACTTTAAAAAAATAATTAAACACCAAAAAATCACCAAATGGATTCCTCGTCATATTAAAACTAATATGATATCCATTAGTCAGTATATTTGGCACATGGTGTGTTATTTTACTACTAATTGTCAAAAATGTCTTGTAAAAAATCTGGATTATTTTCAATACATATAATAAATTTCATCAAATCTTGTTTAATACAAATAGAACTTTAATGTATAAGGTAATGAGAGTTTGGGATTACTTTCACATCACATATTAATGACCATTGAATTCATAATTATAATACATTATGAAAATCCTACTTAGAGGATACTATATCATTTACAAAGTGAATTCATTTATTCACTGAGCATTCACAAAATCTATTAAATAAATCCCATGATATATATAAAATTTTCACTTAGCTTAAAATTTAAAATAGATAAGATGGTCTTACTAAATAGAATTTAGTATCTTTGTAGTTTAAATGTATTTTTAAATGTTTCATTGTCCAAAAATTTATATTAGGTCTCTAATTATACCTAGTGTGTTAGATTAATTGAAACTAACTCAGCGTTAAAGATATAAACTTTTCAACTACTATCAGTTTTTCTTCGTGAATAATTTTTCTTCCCACAATTAGGTAATCTAAGACTTATATTTATATCCATATTTAATAGATGATTTAGGATATATGTGATTCAAAAATTACCAAAATATTAGTTAAGTATTAAATACCATATCAAAATTAATTCTAAACATGAAATAATTTCTCATTATGTCTAATAAAAAACTAATAAAAATGTTTTGGTAATAATAAAAACAAAAAATAGATTAATTTAAATCCATCAAGAAATGTTGAATTCATACACTTCTCTATACTAATCTAGGAATAACTCTTATTCATCTCATTAGAGAATGTACCTTATATCATGTAATATTTCTTTACATTATTTTTCTGAGTATTTGAATACATATGTAGAAACATATTTTATTTTAATATCGAAAAAGTAAAATAAAATTATTAAATATAAATATAAATATACCTAAATTATGTGTAATTGTTTACATCTACTTTAATTCATTATAGTTTCTCTTCCATTGTATTTTCATTCCACATGTGATGAAAATAGACTCATATTTATTACTACCCCATTTTACACTTTTCCTATTTAAAGGATATTGTAAAGGAACCAATTTTTTAATAGGTCTTAGTTTTTTAAACATGGTATTTTAATATACTCATAATAAGGAATAAGGAAACAATTTATAAAAAATCTTTATACACTTGGTGAATCAAATAAAATGTGTTCTTGAGTGGCTTATCTTAATAGTTAATCCTAAAATTATTGATTAATATGGAGAATCTAGACTGTAATGATGATAATATGATATTAATGGATAATTTATTATGAATATAAAAGATAATTTTTTCTAACTGTTCAACATACTCCAATATTTTTAAGGCATGATCACTAGTTAATTCAATGTCTTTCTATTTACATCGGTATAGTTCAGTGAAAATCCCAATTATATTAAGACCCTCTTTCTCTTTTTAAAGTTAAAGGAGATGAGTTTTTTAGTGTAAAAAATCCTTGTCCCTATTGTTAATCATAATCTCTCTAGACATAGCTGATAGCATGATTCGACGGAAAAAAGAAGAAACTTCCAAGAATCTATGATAGGATTTCTTTTCACCTTCTCTCTCTTAGTGGGATGGATTATCATAAATAGGGAATTTAGGAAAAGGGAATTTATTTTTCAATAATAATTTCATTTATAAATGATTATAACACATGGGGAAAATTATGTTGGTGTTGACATGCCCCGAGTCTATTAATGATAATAGTGTTTCTATAGTCGTGTTTCCCATTTTTTTCAAAAATTGTAAAAGTGTAATATTATCAAATTATATTAATTATCAAAATATGTAAAATAAAATAATTTTAATTATCTTCTTAGTCTCCCAATATTTTCTCAAGTCTCAATATCCCTCTCTATTGAACTAAAAATTTCATATCGCATTGAAATTATGGTGGAAAGGGTCTATATTTTTCTTCTCATAATCTAGACATTGTACAAAATAATTATTCAAAGGTATTTATGTAGGAATTCATGAAAGCAACTAACTCAATACTCTATGATCTTTTGAGTGGACTCCTCAATCTAGAAATCCTGGCTCAGATTTCCTCACAGCCTTTCTCTAAGTTTCAATAAGTTTAGATTTGATAGTAAACCCTTAATTACAAATTAGTTAAGTTAACCAAAAACATTAGTTTAGAATTCCTTGATAATTGAAAGCATTGATACATTATCTAGATAATAACTTTGAACTATATTTCTATTCATGACTATGATAATGGAACTCATTTTTACTTAATATTTCCTTCATGTTTTTTTTGTTTATTATGTGTAAATTTTCACATTTTATACTTTACATGCCTTGTTAAAATTATTTATATTTTACATAATTAATTAACCATGTGCAGATAAAATAATATAAAAAATTATAATTTATGTAATATTATCTTAAATTACTTTTATATTATTTAGTTTATATGGTCTCATTTAAAATCATATAAACATGCATCACATAAAATATTTAACAATGCACATTGATAAAATAAAATAAAGTGAATTGATCATGAACTTTCCAATGGTTGATTTATCAAAAAAAAAACCTATATCACTAGGGGAAGACCATTAAGTCAGTCTTGGATCGAGTTATAGCATTCCACACTTAGAATTAGTGTCTTCTTGGTTGGTTTCACCTCGACTCGGGTTCTGAAACACTCCCTCTCCTTAGAGATCCTTCCTTTACAGATTTTATACTCACATATGTGTGAGGTGAACTAGGGGTATAAGATACAAAAAATAAACCATAGATACATAGGATTAACATAATAAAGGTGGGTGGGATGAAACATGGGCCTTCATAATTAATTAAATGAACATCATCACATATAAACACATGAAATAATATTATATTAAATAGAAACTGAGTACAAAAATTGGTTAGTAAATCTCATGATCAATCACATACATTCAATGACATCATACTCATACATGATATTGTAAAATTAAAATTTTTCTTTTAAATTAAAATAATGTCATATTTAATTAATAATTTATGGTTTTATTAATTAAATAATTAATTATAGTAATCATTGATTTAGGAAATCCTAAAGAGACATAATATTCTAATACTCTAAAATTTTAAATAAAATAAATTAATTTTATTTAAATTGATCAAGTACATTGTGTGTACTAAAGTAAACTTGGTGTTTTGCACTTTTCTTCAGTTATATGGAGTGTATTTCTAGTCATGCATAGTGTTTTATTTATAGGGGGTTCCTTGAATAAAGAGGCCAAGGTAAATTTTTTAAAAGACAAAGCAATTACATGAGTCTAAATAGAGGAATTTTATAAAAATATATAACAAAAAAAAGACATAAAATCAGAAGGGAGATCATCCATTCAAGTAAGATTATTTTCAATACCTTTGTTAATGAGACCGTCTTCCACCCGATTTTCCTCGCGATAAGAATGTTTGATAAGTTAGTTGAGTACATAGAGAATAATCATGAATTAGATCTATAGAGCTACGAGCATCCAAGAAATATGTGTCAAACCATTCCCATTGGACAAAACAATAGTAGTGGGTTCACTTTCAAGCCATAGGTTATTCTAGCCTTTGGATTTAGAAAAATATACCACATTGATCACTCTTAGAATAATAATTTCAAGCGATGTTTCTAGTCCGCATGAACCATAAAAATATCCAAGTAAATGACCATGATGATAACGAAAAATAGCACAATAACTGTAGGAATTATGATTTACTTTAAAATCATCATCCAAATTAATTCTAATCCAATTTTAAATAAGGACTTCTAAAAAACCTCAAATGTTCCAGCAAGCAGCTTGAAATTTCTCGCAATTCTATGTCTTCTTAGCACATTTAAATCATTAATGGTATTATAATATAACCCAGTTTTTAGCACACTGGATTCTTGAATGGAAACAATAATACTTTAAACAGTTGATTGAATGATGTATTGAGTAATTACATGGAATTATAGTATGTATGGTTTGTCATGATATTACATGGAATGTTGTTTTGTGGGTCAAGTCACATAATCATAATGGTATTTTTGATAGTAAAACA
Organism: Viscum album; assembly: GCA_963277665.1. Taxonomy (NCBI): domain Eukaryota; kingdom Viridiplantae; phylum Streptophyta; class Magnoliopsida; order Santalales; family Viscaceae; genus Viscum; species Viscum album. Next base: position 101,042,865 of record OY728133.1, read on the forward strand.
TGACTGAACATGCATGTCATATACTGCTTGATCTATGAATATACAATACATGATGAGTACATTAACTAAACATAGTGTGTAACTAAATAAAACATGGAAAATATTAATTCAACAATTAATTCCAAATAGGAATCGAAAAATAATTCAGCCTGTAATAAACCAACCTAGGTCAACATAACACATCACCTGATCTTGCCAGACACAAGTCTCAAAGTGTATTCCCGATCACCACGGGCTATAAATAAGAGCATGGGTGTCAAAGTAAATAACTGTGGGAATAATTTTACTCTAAAAATAGAATAAAACATGTATTTTGTATATAAAAAAATAAGATAATCCATTATATTACAACATGGAATAAAAATTACACAACCATGATGCATTAAAAACCATTAAAAAAGAAAGGTTCTAGAATCAATACAAAGATAAGACCAAAACTAAGACTCCTTTTAACTATATTTCACCACCATCATAATCCATGATTATGGTGATATTAACCAAGTGAATCCACCATTCCACATGATACCTTTCCCTTTACCAGTTTCATATAAAATAAAATCTCTATATGCTCAAAATCTTATGCAGGGTGTGAGGAAAATGGATAGTAGGATACCACCTTGAATCTTAATAGTGTTTATCACCATTAAACCGATAGTTATAGATCGAATAATAAAACTAGTTTATATGGATATTTAATTTGATAATAAATTACATAAAATATCCTTCTATTTTTTCTTCAAAAAATCATATTCAAATCCACAAAAATATCATAATCATTATTAATGAAAATATGGATGGAAATAATCAAAGTGTTTATAACTCAATATGTAACCATGTGATCATACATATCATGATACAAAAATGAAAACAATAGAACTAAACATAATTGGGCTCTAGCCTAGGGGAATACATAACTAAGACACAAAAGGAACATTGAACAAGTGTAAACATGAATCCAATGATACCAAGTCCTTCCATAGTCAATTGGTATCATAACCATTTCCCTTAGTGTTTCTACACTCACTAAGCTCTGCATGTGTCCTCACACAAGGTTCCCAAAATGTTCCTTATGCTGTGTTTTCACAAAATATTCAATAAACCATAATCATAATTTTATATAAAATTTTCTCAAGATAAAAGTAAATAATTCCAATTCTTGAAAATATATTTTTTCGTAAAAACAAAATTTTAGGAATTTTATAAAAAACATGATGTTAATAAAATGGGTTTTTAACAAAAACACCTTTAAACCCATTTCACAAGACAATCAAGATGAAATTCCATAAAACACATCATATATATTAAATCAATTAATTTCATAAACCAAAACATAAAAATTTGCAAGAACACAAGGAGAAACAATAGATATAACTATTTTATAGAAAACTCATACATCAGAAATGGAATAAATGTAGTATCCTTCGAAAATGTTATTTGAAATGAAGAGATCAGGTCCTCACAAGCGTTATCCAAGATAAAAACAATATGTTCTCCATATAAACCATATTTTGGGTCATCGTACCCCATATAGGTTTGTACGACATAGAGAATTTGAGAGATCATAGGTGGACCTATAAAGAGTATAAGAAAAAAACTATAAAAACAAACATACTTCAAAGATATCTATCGAGATCAATATTGATTCACCATGAGACCCTGGGGAGAACCACCTGGAGTGTTAATGAGAGGTTGGTTTTGGGATAATAAAGAATTAGGAGGGGATCAAAGGTTAAATAGATAGAGGGATTCAAGGTAAATTTCTATTTTAATATGTTTGAATTGGGTTGCACGGTTGGGTTTCAAGACTAGAAAAATTGTGTGCTAACAGCATGGTATTCATCTTCCTATAAAAACAAACTCATGTGATTTATTAGGAATATTCATATAGTTTTAAAAATATTTCTAATTTCATGAGATATCCTATGGAAACAAACCCAAACATCCACAAGGTTTTCCTAACCACTCACATGGCTTGAAAAACCATGCTCAAACTGTGAAAATAGCCACTGGAACCCACATATCCATTCCAGTATTTTACCTGAAACTCTAAATTTTTGAACCCTGACTCCTAAAATACTTTATAAACTCAAAAGAGATAAACAATATAAAAATTAAACATATATTTGACCTAGAGGGTGACATAATTCTCACCATCATGAAACTTTTTGTCCCTATAATGCAATCATGATAATAGACTCGCAAAAAGATAAGGCCACTGCCACATTATCAATGATTCCTACTCCCATGTATCATTGATATCTCTTATACACTACTATAGTACATGGACCATGGAAATTATTGTACCCTATGTCACCTTATCCTAGTGATCCATGATCTAAGTTGTTCTCTAAAACACTGAGGTGTAGGGATCAAGATCAATATCCACCCATTCTATAACATGGGATAGGTCTAGTTGATACCTCATTATTTGTTAAACATAAAACATATCATGAATCGACATCAAGTAAGATATAAATTTTAATCTATAAGTCACATTTTTTATTCATTAGACAATATAGAAAGGGTCAAAAAACCTTGGGGCCAACTTATCCTACTTACCCAAATGATAATGTCCCTAGAGAGGTGAACCCCGGATAAAAACCCAATCACAAAATTCAAACTCCAATGGAAAAAACTATTGGATTGCATAACATTTCTAGTGGAAAGGAACTACTTTTAACTTTTTTCAGATAACCACGCCATCAAAATCACAATGGATAAGACTCGGTCTAACCAGTGACCATTCACCTACCCTTTCCCAACATCAAGGAAATAGAAAAGGATTCAAACACAACACTTTAAAGTGAATTATTTTAATCAAAGACCAGGCAAAATACTAGACCCAAAATCTACTTAAAACATGAACACTTGAAGCGTATCATCAAATATTAGATAATTCGTCTAGTCTGGTTGTAATGACCCGCTAATTCTCATTATCTTGAGAGTAAAACGAGTCATTAATTGGCCTTAGGTGACATCCCCAAGATTCCAAAGGATGACAATAAATTCCAAAGGGTTTCAAATACAATTGGGGATGATTTAACATTTAATAATAAAACCATTAACAAAATACCTCACAAAATGATGCATGAACAAATGAAAAGCAACACAAAAACTTAATGTATCTCAAAACCACATCAAAGTGTGCAACATAGTAATACCATATGAAAACAAGTTAAAAATGAATAAAAAACTAAAGAATCTTAAAATACCATAAGACGTCATTCTCTAAAAGCTCCAAGATCCCAGATCACAAACAGTCCATGTATCATGAAGTGGTGATAAAAATGTTCGATACGTTACCTTTTCCCTTGTCTCGGAAGATGGAATCTTCAAAAGAACCAAAGTTTAAAAACATGGTTGAGTATAAAACTCAATAGTTATTCCCCAATGAATTCCCTACTCATTCCACTAGGATAGAGGAGTTATCAACAATTATATAAAATAGTTTATAACTAAATATCAACAAGTTTCCAAAACCATTTACAACCCAAAGAATACAAGTGAAATTGAAACTAAATTTAAAAAAAGTTATTTTTCTAAAAAAATAACTAAAAAACTTTAAAATCATTTCTCAATATTCCTTTGGCATACCCAATCCATTCCACACATCCACTCAACCAACCATACGTGCTACGTGATAACAGTTCCATACTCAATAGCGGTTTCTCATCGATCTATCAAGTCGTCACAAGGTAATTATATCATGTGTACCTATTTAATTTTGGAACTGAGAATAAGTTCATATTTCAACCAAACCCCAAAGATTAAACATGAACTCACACACCAATATTCCCAAGGATCATCCCAAAGAAAATACTTTTTAATAAAATCACCTTTTTATTGAAAACTATTTTCCATCAAAACCATTTCAACATAAAACCATTTCAATAAAACCCCATTATTAATGAAATAACTTTTAAAAAAAACATTTATCAACTTCTTAAAATTCATAATTTAAAATTACCATTTCAAATTCAAGAAACTAAAACAATTTGCATAATAATTTATCAATATTTCATAAATCTACCAAAAACGATAAATTGTCACTAAAGATATTTATTAAATGTATCAAAACAATATTTAACAATCAATATTATCCAATTTACTCAATTTGAAACAAATCCAATCAATTCTAACAAGAGGATTCGAGAGATAATCCACCTGCCTCAATGGTTTTGATGAAACTTAATAATGGATGAAGAACAATTAAGAAAATCGGGTTGATTCTTCAAGGAACCACCTTAGATCTCTTCTCCCTGTAAGATCAAGACCAAATATAAACTTATTTGGAATTAAAACTCATAGATATATCCATAACAGGTGTAGATCTAAGAAACCAAGAAGAGAGGAGAAGTATATCTAAGTAGATTTATGAAACTGATCAAAAACGATAACATAAATCAAGAATATAGCTTCAAATCACCAAGGAAAGCCTTCATATTGACTCTAAATCACTTGGGAGAGGTTCTCCTCCCTTAAAGGAAGATAAATACCTAGTTAGGGCATCTTAGGAGAAAAAACGAGTAGTTTAGAGGGCAAAAATGTGTGAGATCCTCTTTTTTAGGATCTCACTTTAACCATGCACACGGTTAGTTCGCACTGTTAGACAAACTGTGCACTAAATGTGCATTATCTACTTCATAGACATACCCTCGCACGGTCTCCTCACACAATCTCCTTAAAATTTCACACACTGTGCCAAATATCTCTACCAAAAACCTTCTATTGCACATGGCATCTCCTAGGATTTCTGCACTGTTTGGATAAACCATGTGTAGCCTATGTGCCTTTCTTTTAGACCCCAAAAATTATTGAAAGTTTACCAAACTCTCCCAACATTCCCCCTATACTTTATATCCATATAAGAAAATACAGGGTTACATACCAGAAACTATGGGTACTACATTCTCTCGATTATCAGTCTTTGAGTCCTTAAAAAGTAGAAAATCATCGCTCTCCTAAAAGAGTTCTAGCCATTTATCTTTCATTTACTTCTCACATTACCAAGTCTCTTCTTGAATATGACCATGTTTCTATAAAACCCGCACTAGACCAATGATTTTTTTAACGAAAGACTTTCTATCGTTTATCCACAATCTGCATTGTGATGTTTACCAATGAAGCATCTAGTTCTAGGTCAATGTGATCCCATATGATCACATGATCAGGATCAGGCTAATACCTTTTCAACAGAGTTATGTGGAACACATTATGCACTGAACTGGACCATAGTGAAATTTCCAACTGATATTCCACCTCCCCAACCCATTCCAGTATCTAGAAAGGGTCAATTTATCGAGGGGATAACTTTCCTTTCTTCCCAAAACAATGATGTACAAGCCTTAGAGAGATACCCAAGAACACATTATAATTCGCAGAAAACAAAAACAGTCATTAAAGATGATCTGTATAAGATTTTTAAAAACTTTGATCCGTCTCCATCCTCTTTCTGATTAACTGAATCTTCTCCATTATTTCTAGGACAAAGATCATCCCAACTAGTGAAGTTTCACCTATTTCCACCCAACATAGTGGAGAATGATAAGGAAACCCATACAATGCTTCAAACGGAGACTTATTTATCGAGGCTTGATAGTTTTTAACATATGAGAACTAAAATAAGGGTAAGTTATCCTCCCATGAGCCACCAAAATCTATTACATAGGCCCGCAGCATGTATTCCAACATATGTATCATCCATTCAGATTTCCCATCCATTTGAGGATGATATGCCATACTCATATTAAGCTGAGTTCCAAGGTATTTCTATAAGGATTTCTAGAAATGAGATGTGAACCTCATATCTTTATCTGAGACTATTGAAACTGGAATTTTGGGCCTCTTTTCCATATTTAGGATATAGATTTTAGATAGATCATCCACCATATGAGTTTCATGAAATGGAATGAAATAACCTGACATGGTAAGACGATCCACTATCACCCATATGGAAACGTGTTTACAGACCGTTATTGGGAGAAATTAAACAAAATCCATAGATATATACTCCCATTTCCACACATGAATCTGTAAATACCACAACATACCATCTGGTCTCTAATTCTCTACTTTATCCTGCTGACAAGTTAGGCTCTGCGAGACCAACTCGGCCACCTTCCTTTTCATACCTCTCTACCAAAACTGAGCATACAATGCCTTATAAATATTCTGTGTGTTTGGATGTATATCCCATATAGAATGGTGGTAAACATGAAGGATTTGGTCATGAAAAGATATAGGTACAACCATTCAATCTTTGAATCAGAAAATTAAACTCCCATTAAGTTTCCAAACTCAATAGTCTCCCCACCATTGAGTTTTGAACTCATAAACGGGCATTCTGCATCAGATGTTTGTTCCTCTTTGACCATATTTACCAAATTAGGAAAAGCATAATTGAAAATAAAACCACAAAATCACCTTGGTCTTCACATTCTACATGCATGTCATCTTGGAACGACATTAATTTCCATTTATCTAAAGCTTCTTTCGCTAAGTGATCATATGAATTTTTTCTCAATACATATTCCAATGAATTCCCTTTTCCTGGTGTATACATCAAGTTAAGGTAAAACATTTAGAGATACTACATCCATCTCCTTTTCCTTAGATTCTAGTCTCTTTGTGAGAAAATGTGTTTTAAACTTTTGTGGTGCACGAACACCATAAATTTATCACCAAAGAAATAATGACACCAAGTCTTCAAAACATGAATGACTAGTGCTAATTCCAAGTCTTGTGTTGGGAAATTATTCTCATGCACTCTCAAATTTCTTGATCCATAAGCCACAACATGGTCTACTTTCATAATAACATATCCCAAACCCAAACTTGAAGCATCATAGTACACCACATATCCTCATCCTTATTCTAGAAAAATCAAGATAGGTACCAAATTAAGATAAACTTTCAACTCCTGGAAAGACTTTTTGAATTTATCTATCCATCAGAATGGAGTATTCTTATTTTTGAAATCTATAATTGATGAGGATAGATGTGATAATTCACTCACAAAGCATTATTAATAACTAGCTAGACCATGAAAACTACATATCTCAAAGAAATTCTTCGATAGTTTCCAAGAGATCACAGCTTCTATCTTTTCAGGATACACCAAAATACCTTTTGGGGAATTCTGATGGCCAAGAAATAATAACTCCTATATCCAAAAATCACATTTAGATAGTTTAACATACAAATGGTGATCTCTAAAGCTTTGTAACCCTATCTAATGGTGTTCCTCATGCTCAGACCGTGTCTTTGAATACAAAAAAAAATGTCGTCTACAAAAACCACAACAAAAGAATCCAGATATTACTGAAATATATGATTCAGCAAATCCATGAAGACTGCTGTTGAATTCTTGAGACCAAAATACATGATGACATATTCATAGTGGCCATATCTACTTCTGAAATATGTCTTTAGAATATCTTCCTTTTGGAATTTTAATTGATGATAACCTGATCTCAATTTTATTTTATAGAACCACTAAGCTCCCCTCAATTGATCAAACATATCATCAATGCATGTAAGTGGATAATGATTCTTTATCATGACTTGGTTAATCTTATGATGATTGACACACATCTAAAGAGTTCCATTAGCTTTCTTCATGAACAAGACTTGGGTTTCCAGTGAAGATGTACTTGGCTGAATGAAATCCTTTATTTCCATCTCCTCTATCTACACTTTCAATTCTTTTAACTCTATTGGGGTCCTCCTATAAGATGGAAGGGAAATAGGACTTGTCTCCAGAAGGTGATCAGTCATAAACTCCACATCCCTTATAGGTGGTAATCCTAAGAAGTTCTCTAGAAATACATCTAAAAATTTATCCACCACTACTGGAAAACTGACATCCTAGACCTCTTCTATCAATTCCAAAGTCAACGTCACAAACTTATAAGATATTTTTTCCATCGCTGGTGCCAACAATGTAGTTTCACCCTTCTTCATAACCTTTTCTCCTTTAAATATATTCTTGAAACCGTCCTCAGTCATGAAACTAACTATCCTCTTATAACAATAATAGTGAGACTTGGACATTGGCAATCAATCCATACCCAAGCTACATCATAGAAATCCATATCTAATATGGAGAAGTACCATTTCAGCTCAACTCCAAAAACCATTAAAAAACTTGTTTTACACACAAATTCATGACATTTTCTTTCACCGAGAGGAGTTTCCAATTTTATCACAGCAGACATCATTTCATGTTTTAAATATAGCAGGTCAACAACATGAGAAACAATAAAGGAATGTGATTCAATGGTATAAAATAGTATTTTAATGAAGATATAATTCAAAATAATCATACCTCTCACCATAGTTGATTTATTCTAATCATCTTCAATCATCTAATTAGCTTCATATAGTTGTTTCATCACTACACTCTATTCTTTGTTGTCTTGCTGAAATTTTCCTTGCTGAGGAGTTGTGGTATTATGAGAGTCACCATGGATAGCTTTTCTCTGCATAAGAGACTGATTCTTCAGGCCTCGTCCTATCAAAGAATATGATGCTTGTGGCACCTGAGAAGTATCCCTAACACCTGAACATGGAGAAATGCGACAATAGTTCTGAGGATGTCCCATATTGTTGAAATTGTGGCATGCTATCAGTTGTGTTGTACACTCCCACTTGATGTGACTCTATGAACCACACTGAGAACATCTAATCTTTCTCTTGGGTCTTAAGGGGAGGTTAGTTTCTTTTATGGTATGATTTCGATGTGTTCCAACTCTTTGAGAATAGGTGTCACATTTCCTCTTCATGTTAATACTAGAGTTCTCAGCTCCTCTAGTGAAGAAAACCATACTTCCTCCACTTGGATTTTAAATAGTGAAAGATATCATAAAAAGAGTATTCAATTGCATTTCCAACTCAACGGTTTGAAAATTCTATGCGCTGATTTGGACCAACTATTAGTTCGCATGTGGCTCAGGTGCAACCACATTCTCCGCAGCTTCCTCTGGTTGGTTTCTACGATGCCTACCAGGTTCCATTAACTAAAAAAACAACAAACTCTCTAATTCCCACTATCTAGAAACTGATGCCTTAGAATTTCAAATTGTATCACATGTACTATCACAACACTATTTTCCAAAAAAAAACCTATTTCACATTAAACCATTTTTTTAAAAATCAATTCTTGCTTTTGAAAATCAATCCATTTTTAAAATATCATAACCATCCCCTTTTTCAAAATTTTTCCTTTAAAAAACAATTTCATACTCTTTCAAAAAAAGAACACTTTTACACTACATAATAATTAATCCAAATGATGTGTGCACTCTTTAAGGGAATTCATTCCTCTAATGCATGACATTCTCATATCATTGGATAAACCCATGATAATGAGATTATAGTATCCTATAAGTGTCTCTAAAACACTTATGTACCCAACACCCTAGTAACTTGAAGTTAGGCATAAATGAGTTAGCTACATCCTTTTATGCTATACATTTTATGTCGCAAAAATCCTACTCCTTTCTAAGATTACAACCCAAGTAATAGAAAAGGATGAATCAAATCCAAGACCAAGAATGTAAAAACTACATGTTAGGAAAGGACCAAACAAGTTGATACCCTTTGTAATGACCTTATAATTCTCATTGGATTGAGAGTACAATGAGTAATTACTAGGTCTTAAGAGACATCCCAAAGATTCAAAATTCTAGAAATAAATGCATAAGGTTTTCAAATACAAGTGGGGGATAATTTACTCTTTATAAATAAAACCATTAACCAATAGCTCACTAAATGATGCATGAAAAAATGAAAGGCAACTCAAAAACTTAATATATCTCAAAACCACATCAAAGTGTGAAACATCAGAAAACCAAATTAAAACAAGGTAAACAGGGGATAAAAAACTAAAGACTTTAAAAATAACAAAATAATCCATGCTCCACAAGCTCCAAGCTCCTAGATCACCAAGAAACCCATGAATCCTGAAGTGGTGCTAAAAACATGGGACATGTTACCTTTGCCCCTATCCCAGAAGATGGCATCTGCAAAAGCACCAAAGTTCCAAATCAGGGGTGAGTATAAAACTCAATATGTTTTCCCCAATGACTTCTCCACTAATTCCACTATGATAGATGAGTTATAAACCCTTACATAAAACATTTTATATAAAACAATTTCTCAAAAACAATTTATAAAAAAATATAAACAAGTTTCCAAAACCATTTATAACCAAAAGCATACAAGTGTAATTGGAACCAAATTTCAAAAAAAAATTATTTTTCCATAAAAATAACTAAATAATACTTTAAAAACATTTGTCAATATTCTTTTTTCATACCCAATCCATTCCACACATCCACACAACCATCAATACATGGCACGCGATGACAGTTCCATACTCATGAGCAGTTTCTCATCGATCTACCAAGTCATCACAAAGTAATTATATACCGTGTGCTAGTTTAATTTTGGCAATGAGAACAAGGTAATATTTCAAAAAATCCCCAGAAATTAAATATGAACTCACACACTAATATTCCCAAGGATCATGCCAAAGAAAATCCTTTTTAATAAAATCACCTTTTTATTGAAAACTGTTTTCCATCCAACTCATTTAAATGACAAACCATTTCAATAAAACACCATTTTTCTTGAAACCCATTTTTCCATCAAACCATTTAGAAATTCAAAAAATCCATAATTTAAAAATACTAATTTAAATTCCAGAAACTAAAATAATTTTCACGATAATTTATCAAGATTTCACAAATCTACCAAAAATTATAAATCATCGCTAAAGTGATTTATTCAATGTATGAACCAACATTAAACAATAAATCTTATCCAATTTAATATAATTTAAACTAATCCAATAAATTCAAGCAAGAGGGTTTGAGATATAATCCACTTACCTCAAATTTTTTGATAAAACTTGACAACAGAGGAAGAACTCTTAAGAAAATCAGTTCAATTCATCACGGAACTGCCTTAGATCTCTTCTCCAAGAAAGATCAAGACCAAATCTCAACTTTTTTGGAATAAAAACTCATATATCTACTCATAACAGGTGTAGATCTAAGAAACCAAGAAGAGAGGATAATTAGATCTAAGTAGATCTAAGAAACTGATCAATACCTAACTCTGATCAACTATAATAACTAGATACCACTAAAGAAAAAAATCACCCTCGGGGGATCAAAACTAGAAATTCAAGGTCTAATTACAATAAAATGTTTCATTAAAATGCAATCAACCAAAATTTTCCTTTTTCATGAGATGGATTTGATTGTATATGGAAGAACCATCTTTCTCAAAAATTAATCACACAATCCAATAAATATTAATTCAAAACCAAAAGCATTTCAGAAAATCGAACCACCAAGGATTCATCATCCTTTGATTCCATTACAACCTACACCGATAATTCCCTTCTTAGGGCATTTTTGACCATACCACCTTTATATAGATTTTACAATATATAAATATCAAAGGTCAAAAGTCACCAAACAGAGTATTTCAATCATAGGATCATATTCCACTAGGTAAAAGTAAAGTTTCGGATTATAATATCTAAATATATCATAAACTAATAACTGAGGGGATATTGACATAATTTTTTGAGAGAAATAATAAATATTACTTACTCAAGGTCATGGTGAGATAGATTCCTTCCACTAGGCTAAAATTGGTGAAATCTTTAATCCATTACCCATTTTCCAACATCAATACATATCCCAAATCAATTCCAGAGGCTTTTTACGAAATATCCAAGAACCAACTAGGCTTATAATGAATCAATTATAGAGGTAAATTTAACATATCCTCTAAAAATTCAAAGTATTTCTATGTTTTAGATTATCCAACACAAGTCTATAAGAATAATAGACACATAACATGGTCTCCTCTCCATTTATATTCAATAAAAATGGTGTGATAGTGACCAATTAAATCAATTAAAGAGTGAATCAATAAGACCATAGAGGTTTCACATTCTATTCAAATGAAACCCCTAATATATACATCCCTTACCAAGGGTAACCAAAATAATTTAAAAATTTCTATCTATATAAGAGAGAATTATATCACGGCTATAAAAAGGAACCATCCCTAAATAACTTTCAAAATATCATTAGGTCAATCCACCCCAACAATAATTAGTAAGAAACAACCAATTAACTTCACCCACCATGTCTCTAATAACCAAGAGATGGTTTAAATGAAGACATTCCTCTTTAATGAAAAATTTAAATCTATAATTTTTTTTCATGATACTACATTCATGGAAACTCGTGTATAGAGGATTCGTCCTTGTAGATCACATTATTTAGATGAAAACATGTATATCTCTGATGGATTTATTATCCCATCTAGTCACCCAACAAAACCTAGTCATTCAAGAACATACCCAAAGATCACCATATATAGAACAAAAATAAAAAACTCAAGGCATATATTTTTCCATAATGAAATCCTTAAAAATAAGGTCCACATAATGAAATAAAGAAACAAGGAATGAAGAAACATAAAATGTCCACTACTTTCAATGAATCATCCCAGATAAGATATCAAAGATCACGCACAAAAAAGGATATATCAAAATGAAAACTACTCTGAAACTATAGATAGAGAAATGGGAAATATGATAACCCAAAACAAAGCATTCACCTAAGACGCCACTTCTCTTAAATAATACTATGAATCTAAGAAGACTAGTCCTTATAAACTCAACAACCCAACTGAACTTATATAGTTATCTAGTCAGGCTACAAAAGAACATTGAGAAAGATGATAACACTCATAACTCTATTTGGTGTCTAATAAAAATTGAAGATAATATAGTAATACCAATCTCAAGGAAGAGATATCACTTAAACTCATGACCTCTCTGAATGACTTACTGAAACTATACAAGATGATAACTTCAAACAGTATTGTACATAAAAGTAAAAAAGTAACCCCTATACACAAGAAAGGTTTATCCCAAACAAAAAAATCAAAAAATCAAGGAACCAAATTTAGAGAGGTTTCAAAATGATCCATTTAAGATAAGAAAATTATTTCAAAAACTATTAATTTTGAAATCCTACAAACACCATTTGGAAGGGAATTATATAAAACCAAATTTAAAAATTAATAATCATTCATTACATTAGATAATATATAAAATAGAAATGTTTTAGAACTCTTAAATTACAAGATGAGACTTAATACCTTATATTAAAAAATATTAAACATAATTATATTTCATCTTAAATGAAACTATTCTTATTTTAAATTCTTTGAAAGAAACCACTACTCAAGTTATAGAACTAGTATTTCTTATAAATGTGAATATTATATTTATTTATCTATTTATTTTCAACCCTATTTTAACATCTATTTTAAATATTCTAAAAAATTATGGTTTTCTCTATAAAAACCAAAAACCTTACCTTTACAACTCTATGGAAAATAACAATTTCTTTTAAGTTATTTAAGCCTTATTGAGGTCATTATTAAAGGGTGTAAAACGTTTACATGTAGATCATTAACTATCTTGAAAACCAAAATATTTTTTATTATTTTCATGATTAAAACTCCATTTCTAAAGACATTAGTTAGAAACTAAGAATAATTTTACATGAAAACTTTAAAGCTTCACTTTTATAACTATAAAAAAATTTCAATTAAATCCATTATCCACAAAAAAAATATGTTATACAAAACATTTATAAAAAAAATCATATCACATATATAAATAAAACTAGTTCATGATACCAATATATCCCAAAAAACACTATAACTATTTTACTGTCAATGAGATTCACTCAAAAAATTCAAAAATCATAGGCTTTAAACAAAAAAATAAAGGTGATGTGTAATCATTCTTGGCCTAGACACATAGTTTATGTCTGTGTTCCAAGAATGTCACAACTACCTTATCATTACCAAAATCAAGTGTTTGATCACTTTGAGGTTTTCCAGGCCATCCAAGTTGACCTCACAACATGATTCTTCTTTCTATTTACACATTAAATCTAGAATAACCCCCAAGGAAACCAATACATTCCAATGAGAATCAAAGTTCATCATATCAAACCATAACTCATAGAAAGCATCAAATAGAAATTAAATCCTGGCTATCCATGGAAAAATAAGTAGAATCCTGAAAGGTGATGATCAAGAACTAACTCAAAAATATACTTCTTGACCCCTGATTAGTCCTAAATATAGTATAACAAAGACTGAATTAAACTCAGGTAGTGTCATCTAAATTTTTGTTGGGTAATGGATCTGATTCCATTTTGTAACAAACCAATCCAAGATGACCTAACATGTCACCCAAGCTATCTAGATACACCTCCCGAATCATGCTATAAATCATAAAGGAAAAGTTACAAGCACATAGGTATCAAATTACATAAATTTATGAATAATTTTACCCTCATAACAAAATAAAACATGTCTCAGGTATCAAAAGTAAGATAAACTGTCAGAGTAAAATATAAAAGAACAAGTTCAAAGACATGAGACATACAAAACAAAAACAAAAGCTATGTCCCACAAACAACAAAATAACAAATACCAAAACCAAGTAACCATATGACTATCCCTCACCACCATTCCAATCCACTACAAAGTTGATATTAACCAAAATATTCCTCTATTCACCAAGACACCCTTGACTTTACATGTGTCCTAAAAACACAAATCTATATATTTCCAAAGGAATATGTAGGGTGAGGAAAATTAACATTAGGATACCGCCATGATTCTATAAAATATCTATCACCATACAACCATTATTACTAGTATTAAAAAACCAATTTATAAATAAATTACAATTGAAAAACATTAAATAATCATCCTTAAGTTTCTCTTTTCAAAAAATTTAATATTCAAAACCATAAGAATATGTAAATAATTATGAATGATAATATATTAGGAATTAATTAGTAAATTCATAACTCAGATGATAAACCAATTGAGAATTACAAAAATGATCCATAAATTAAACCAAGGGAACAAAAAAATATACTGTAGCCTCTGGGAATAAATAACTAAGAAATGTAAGGAACATTTAACTAGTATAAACATGAATCATACAATACTAATTTATACCATTTTGTTTTAGTATCACAAACATATCTTCTAGTGGTTCCACAGTCACTATGCTTGGAATATATATTTATCCAAGGTTCCAAAAATGTTCCCATGTGCTATGTTTTCACAAAACATTCAATAAACCATGCTCAAAAATTTTAAAAACATTTTCACAAGAAAATAATTACTATTATATACAAATATTTCTTGAAAATCCATTTTTGAGTAAAATTCATCATTGAGGAAATTCATTAAACACATGAACTTCATAAAACTATTGTTAAATAAAATTGCCTTTAAAAAATCACAATCCACCCAATAAGTAATTCCATAAAAAAACCTCATATATATCAAATCAATAAATTTTATAAACCAAATAAATGGAATTTACAAGAACACAAGGTAAATAAAGGGATAAAAACATTTTTTAGAGATACCCACCTAACCAATAGAGGAAACATTGTATACTTTAAAAATAGTGATTTGAAATGAATAGAGTAGGTATTCACAAGCCTAGATCTAAGAGAAACCCCATAAATTATCTATCCATATTGTAAATCGAGTCATCGTACCCCATATATGTTTTCACAACATTGAGAAGATGATATATTAGAGGTATATTTATAAATAGGAGAATAAATATTGAGAAAAACAAAAATATCTCAAAGACATCCATCTAGATCGATAGAGATTTTCCAAAAGACCAAGGGGAGAGACTCCAAGAGAATCAAAGAGAGGATAGTTTTGGATAATGAGTAATTAAAAAGGAATTACAG
This sequence comes from Viscum album, assembly GCA_963277665.1. Classification (NCBI taxonomy): domain Eukaryota; kingdom Viridiplantae; phylum Streptophyta; class Magnoliopsida; order Santalales; family Viscaceae; genus Viscum; species Viscum album. The sequence goes on from OY728133.1 coordinate 101,058,704, forward strand.
ATTAAATAAATTTACTTCAGCAAGGTAAATTTCTATTTTAATAAGTTCGGTTTGGGTAACAATGTTAGACAACCCATGGGATAACCATACAGTTTCCACTTTCCCTTGAAAACTAAGTCACATTATTTACTAGGAATATTGAAACAATTTTAAAAACTATTTGAAATACATGAAATAGCCTCTAGACCCAACCCCAATCATCTACATGGTTTTCCGAATAACTTGAACTACTTTAAAAAACATGATCACCCCATGAAAATATACATTAGAACAAATTGATTCATTTTGTGAGATTATTAAATGGTTACCACTAACTATGCATAGACCATGCACCTAGACTGTTTTCCTTGAAACTCAAAATCATTTACCCCTAACTACCAAAATCCATTATAACCTAAAAGGAGATAAACCAGGCTCAAAATTAAATATACCTATGACCCATAGTGCATCACATGACCTTTCAAAAAACACAATCACTTGGTGTCTATAACTGGATACATACCATGTATTTTTTTTCTCAACATTAATTTTTTTCATACATTAACTATAGTGACCCAAACATTATAATATAAATACAACATATTATTAATAAAATATTCATCATATGTCATTATGATCCATGATAGAACTACAAAGGTTTTATGTCATTGGAAAGATGGATACAAAATCTAATGATACATAAAATATCTACAAAATATCCAACATAGTTCTTTACAGATATCACCCTTCATCGACATATCATACATAAAAATTTTATTCATGTCTTAGGGAAAATGAAACATAAGAAAAGGTGACCTCAGATACTCAGTAAGGCTAAAAATGGAGATATCAATCAATTATCACTTGTAAGAATATCATGATCATAAGGGTATGAGAACATTATCTTAGAATTTTATATCATACTCAAAAATTCATATAATCATGATTCATGGGATAAATAATGGAAATTATTAATATATGAATCATAAAGGAATCAAAGAAGATAATACATACGAGTATAATATTTTTATAATACCATGTTATAAAATAATAGAATAAAGTGTATAATAATCATAATCATATAAATATTATATCAAGGATACCCACAAAGAAATCCATCTCATGTTAGGCTTGTTATAACCACCCATGTACCTTCTTGGGGTTTGGGATAACCTCTCATGTACCCTCTTTTGGGCTTAGAATAACCTCTTATGTACCTTATTTTGGGGTTTGGATAACCTATGTTTTATCCTTTGATCTCATAAAACATTAATTTTTAAATAATTCAATCTACGGTTATAATTGATCCACCTCTCAAAAAATTATATAATATTAATATTTATTCCACAACCTCATGGAAACATTTTTCATTTTAACAAATCTTAACTCGTTTAATAGGAAAAATGTTTCATTAATATTTCATCAACCTAATCAGAAAGCATCTAGAGAAACAATAAAGATAGTAACATTATATCATGTCCTCATTAAATCATAATAAAAACCAAATTATGTTATAGATTAAAATATCTTTAAAATATCACTAGAACATTTCATGAACAAAATACCCTTTTTATTTTGAAAACACTAATTTTAAAATTTTAAAATATAAAATATATTAAGGAATAAATTTTCAAGGAAAAGAACAATGGAAAATTTTAAAAGAATATTAAAATAAAATTGTATTTATAATATTGAAAAAATCCTTCAATGTATTGTATTTTAAAATAAATATTCCATTCATATTTTTAGAAGAAATAAAATAAAAAAGTGCCTCGTTCAAAAAAATATGGGAATATTCCTTTTTAAAAAATTAATAGAAATTAAAAAATAGGTAAAAATTAAACTATATGGTCATTGGGTAATGCTAAAAACATTATTTAAAACATTTTAAATAAAATATGAATATTAAATAAAAATATTCCCGATCAAAGAGATAAATAAAGTCGATTTTCCTTAATACATAATTTTGATCTCATGAGTACTTAAAGAGAGGAAAATAAAAGGAAAATATATAATCTTTATAAATGAAAAAAAGAGGATAAAAAATATTATTTGATAAATATTGATCTTATAATTTCATTATTTTAAATTTAAGTATAAACAATCCCAAAATAAAGTGAGATTGTGACATAAATGCCTTACTGGTTTGGTAACTTTTGAGTCATAATTACAAAAAAAATGTAAAATTAAGTACCATAAAAATAAGGATATTAGCTATTAATCATATAAAAGGTCCATTATATAAACCTCATAAAATAATATTAGCATAAAACATAACATATGTCCCAAACAATACAATTTGAGAAGGTAAATCCTTATCACTTTGGTAACTTTTGAATCAAATCCCATTGGATGAAATAATTTGAAATGTAACTTTAAATACTATAAATTTTTAAATATAGATGATATAAAATTAAAAAATATTAGTATATACTAATATTAAACATAAATATGTGTATAACATAAAACATATCTCAATGAAACAAAATTGAGACGAAGAACCTTCACCTCAAGTTCGTCTTACTTCGTAAGTGATTTTACATGCAATATAATAAATTTAAATTTTTTATAATATTCTAATTGAATTATAATAAAAAAATATAATACAACTTATGGTATAATTATAACATATAATTAACTATTAGTTAACAATCTTTCATTATCATCGTCATTTTGGGTGTTAACTGCTTTATTTTTCATATATGTTTTAGTTTTCAAACTATGGTCCTTACACTATGATCATGGTTACTTCACCTCCAAAATTTTAATCATGATATATATAAAAAAATATATCCATTATATAGATATTTAAAATAATTAATATAAATCGGTGATGAAAAATGAATTACATCACAACGTGGAGATGGTATACGTACATATGCCTGAGTGATATTTCCATTTTTCAATGGATTGAATGAAAAAAAGGGTAAATTATGATTCAAATTAATAGAATAATTATTATACCATAAATAATATATATATATATATATCATAGTAACCAAACAATAATTATGGTTATATAAAAGGATACATATCGATATGTGAAGGTGGTAGTCCACATGTACACTCGAGTGATACGTTCATCTCCAATTTGGGAGGGAAGAGGTGGGAAATGGTTATGAAATCATCATAATAACACACAAAGATATATATATATATATATATATATATATGATACTGGATTCACCATGTTATTAAGGATTCAAAATTTTTAGTTAAATAATAGGAATTAATAAAATTAAAATAGATTGGTTAAGATTTTTTCCTCAAACTTAAGACACCCCCTTTGAATTACATGTTAAGTCCTGAAATGTTAGCATTAGGAGAGGAAGAAGAGATCTATTATTAATTTAATAATTATATGAATGTTTTTTGTAGGAATTATAGAATATATATAAGGCCAAAATTGTGTGAATAAGGGAGTAAAATAGGTCTCATTTTATAATTTAGGGGAGGGACACACATAGAATTTATTAAAAGATTTCAATGATAAAAGGTTGATTTCTTATGAAATTGGCTCCAAATGGAATAAAATAATAAGTTATACAATATAAGGTTCAAATATATTCAAAAAATAATAATTAAATATTTTTTTATTCATTCATACCCTTATCTCTTGGTTTAACCCCTAAGTACATTCGTTTTATCCTTAACCACAGTAACAAAATTATATTGTTTTTACTATTAATTATGACTAAAAGATAAGTTAAACCTATTACATTATAATAATTTATATTATTACAAATATGGAATCTATTTTATCATATTCATTTTTTTTATTGGTAGGTATTAATATTAAATAAGCATGAAAATCGTGAAGAAATTTCATTTTTGGAATAATGCATTTTTAACCATAAAACTGAATTTATATCTATTCCATTCATTATAAAAATAATAAAATGAGTATTAAAATAATTTATTTAATATATTATATATAAATTTAATTAAATACATTAATAAATAGATATTTATTTAATTCATAATGATATAAACACATTGCGTACATAAAAACAATTTTCAGAACAAATGTGATTCTATGCTCAAAAATGAACTTATTCCAAAATAAATTATAATGATGATTCCTATGTAATTAATTATATTATTTATAATTAAATAATATTTTTCTACTTTATGATTAAATAAAAAACATAATTTTATTTTTAATTGAAATGAAATGATAGGTTTTACAAAAATCTATATTTTCCACTATTTACTAAAAAGTAAATTCTTTTAGAAAAATCGTAAAAAATCACCATATGATAATATTAACATGATAATTTCAAAATTTATATTAATTGATTCAAAAATTCAATTTAAAAAAATAGTGTAAATTAATTATGATGCATATGAACAAATATTAATAAAAACTTTTTTCAAATAAATATATTTTTGAATCATAAACTAAATTTACTGAAAATTGAGTACTTGTTTACTATTAATTAATCAATAAATTTTAATTTTTAAAAAAATTCATTTATATTTTTCATAATTTTATTATTTCCATTTATACATTTTAATTTTACAACATGGTAATAAGGGATTTCTATATAATTTTTTATTTAAAATCGAGGTTTTGTGTAAAGTAAGTCATCGAATACCTCACATTTATTTTGATGAAAAAACATATAAAATCTTCAAGGGCTACATTATAACCCCATTAAAATGAGTGTCTCCCTTGAAATTCCAAAACTCTAAAACAAAAAAAATGACAACCCTTTTTCATCTCATCCTTGGGTTCCCATATAGCTTCATCAAATTTCATATTCCTCTAAAGAACTTTAACCAGGAGAGTAGTATTGTTTCATATAAATATTTCTCTAAGATCCAAAATTTATACCGGTTTTTGTTTTTAATAAATATCAAGCTTTCATGGTGAAAACTTTGAGATCAATACATGGTAAGGATATGGTATGTACTTATTCAAAATAGATACATGGAACCAGTCATAAACTTGAAATAGGTTCAATGGAAGAACTATGCCATCAGATCCAGTACATAATTGATCAAGAATCTTAAAAGTACCAATATTCCAAAGGATTTGATTTCCCTTATTTTTGAATCTCATAAACCTTTAACCTGAAGAAATTTTCAATAATACCTCTCAAGAACCTCAAATTATATATTTTTTCAATGATTTTAAGCATAAATCTTATGTTGAATCTAATCTAAATTTATTTGATTTTGGATGGACCTAACCTTATATTACATTTACTTAGCTATATTAGGTAAGAATAGTTTTCATTATCTAATATTATCCCATAATTTCATAATTCTAAACTTCTTTCCATTAAGTTATTTATAATAATCCAACTAAATTCTTGAGTTAAATCCATTATTGTAAGAAAACTCTACTAAAGTAAGGTGTTGATCCCAGCAACATTTTAAATTAAAATAATATGACCAAAAAATATCCTCTATGGATTGAATGCTTCTTCAAGACTGACCATATACATAAATATGATAGTAAATAATAAAACACAACTCTATATCAAAATATTTCTAGATACTATACAAAAGCATCGAGGTAAACCACATATATTTGTTAGATACTATATAATTTTGTAATCTATGAAACCACACAACTTCGTTAACATATATTTGGGAATTATGATCAGGTGATAAATCTTCTATGATAGAAATTAAGTGATCTAACATTATTAGAAGACTGAATACATCCAAAAAATCATTATGGACTTTAGATATTTTTATGAGTCTCGTGATGAAATCCATCGTGATGTTTTCCCTTTTTCACTCTAGTAGGTTTAATGGTTAAAAACAACCCTTATAAATATATCTCTCATCCTTAATGTATTGACATACCAAGACCCAAAATACATACTCTACAATATCTCTCTTCATGTTTTCCCTCTAAAAACACTTTTCTAGATCTCTATAAAACCTTGTACTTCTATAATGAGTAGAAAATGATGAGATATGATCTTTTTCTAATAGTTATTTATTTTTATCCAGTAATGATGGGACACATACTCAGTTCCTAAACCTTATCATTCTAACACAAACTAGGTGGAACTCATAAGCATTTCTCACCTTTTATTTTAGGTCTGCATCATCTCTCTATGCCATTTTATTTGTCATATGGATAGATGTTTGAAAAATCATTTGATTAAGATAATATCTCTCTATTTCTTCCAAGATTTCAAGTTCATTACTTTTAAAATACCTAAATATTTAATCTTCTGTGATCTTTATCATAAATTAGCTATCATGATCCTATCGACTCAAAGAATCAACCACCTTATTTTCTATCCTAGGGTGGTAGTGTATTGAGAAGTCGTAATTCTTAATCAACTCCAACCATCATCTCTTGTACATATTCAAATCCTTCTAGGTCAATATATAATTTAAATTTTTATGACCATCCTATATGTCACACCTTTCACTATAAATATAATTCCTTTATATCTTTAATTCAAAGATTACTGCTCCTAATTCTAAATCATTAGTCAAGTAATTTTTATAATGAACCTTTGATAGGGATGATTAAAAAGAAATAACTATATAATTTTTCAAAATAACACATTCTAAACACTTATTTTATGAATCACTATAAATAAAAAAACTCTTCTCCATTGTAAGGTAGAGTGAGCATAGGCTCATTAGCCAACCTACTCTTTGGTTCCTTAGAATTTACTTTAGATTCATCTATACAAAGAAACTTGACTCTCTACTAAGTTAAATTATTGAGTGGATTATATAGACATGATAAATCCTTCACTATCTATAGATAATATCTATCTAATCTAATAAAACTATATATCTCATCCATAATGTTTGATCTGGTTCAATTTTCCATAAATTTCTTCTTTGATATATCTGTTCATATACCCTTTCATGAGATTATATAACCAAAAAATGAAGCTTTTATAGCCAAATTTCACACTTAGTAAATTATACATATAGATTCTCCTTCCTTATGGTCTTTAGTACAATCCTCAAGTGATCTTAATGCTCTTCCTTTCTCTTGGAATATATAGTAATATTTTCCATAAAGACTACCACAAAATAATCTAGGTAATTTCTAAATACTATATTCATAAAATAAATAAATATATGGGGGAATAAGTAATACAAAATTGAATCACTATAAATTCATATTGCACATACCTCAAATGGAAATCATCCAGGGGAAAGTGTTCACTTTTTACCCTCAACTAAAAGTATCTAAATCAAATATCAATCTTTTAAAAAAAATTAAGATCCTCATAATTGATCAAAAAAATAATTAATATGAGGTATAGGATACTTATTATTAATGATGATCTTATAAAGTTTCTTATAATCAACTTAAAGGTTTTTTGATCCATAATTTTTAATAAAAAAAGGATAGGTTCACCCCAAGGTGATTCACTTGTCTGAATGAATACCTTATCAAGATTATCTTAGAGTTTCTTATTTAATTCATGTATCTCAATCCAGTTAATTCTCTATAGAGTCATTAAAATAGGTGTAGAACCAGGCATGATATCTATTGAAAACTTGGTATCATGATTTGGAGGAAGACTTGAAAAATATTCATGAAATACTTCAACAAAATTATGTACAATAGGAATATATTCTATGTTTCATTTCTCCCAAAACATTTGACATAAATACTCCCTTTGAATATGAATCAAGACCCATTCAATAGATTTAATTTCCATTGGAAGTTCATATTTATCCACTTAATAAAATAAAATTGTAGGTTGGTTTGGAATATGAAACATGACTTCCCTTATTTAATAGTTGATATGGTTTTTATATAAATTAATTCAATACACGACTAAAATAATATCAAATTCAACAATTAGGGGAATAAAAATATTTTTAGGAATTACATTCCCACAAACTTCAATCAGATAAGAATCATATAATTAAGAAGAAATCCTCATATCATTAGGAGTTACCACTAAAAAGTACATATCTAATAATTAGGATATTAATTAACAATCCTTGATACATTTCATGATATACAAGAATTAATATAACTCAGAAAAAATTTTGTACTTCAATATTATAGTGTACCTCTAACCCCAAAAACATTATCATTCTATACTCAATACCTTACTAAAAACTAAAATGGTCAGTGTGACCATCCAGCATCATTTATCAGAGTGATCAATCATATAATCATGAAAATATTTGATAGTATTTCTAAATCATGACACCATGTTTTCAATATTTTCCACCATAGGTTTAACCTACGTCATCCATGTTCATCATCTATTAAAATACTTCACAATATATCATATTGAATATTTGAATTAACCTAACCATATCCCCTAAAAGTATTTATCCATGTGTGCAAACTTACGCCAAATCATTATGCACTAATGATGATTGAGTTAATAATCAGTCCACCACATTTAGAGTTTTTACCCCTAGGTGCATCTGTACCATAGACATATCCACTTGATTATATCTAAATTGGGATGTATTAGATAGGAAAACCACACTAATTTCTTTTCTATATAAAATGATGTTCTATAATAATTAGTATTATCCTAAGGGTTCTCACAAAAAATTTCTCATCCAAGATTCCAAAAGTAACCAAACACTTCTCAGATACCAAATATGGTGATAAAAACATTTCATACATAAATACTAAATATTATTAGTGGAATATTAATTACATATCATTACAATCTACACCAAAACTTTACAGCTTTATTTCCTTTGGAAACTTGGATTAATAAAAACTGATATATAAAATATCTAAATCATCTCCCACTTAGTTCTTCATAACTAACACCCTTATTAGGAATATCATACATTAAACCTTTCTTCGTAACATAGGGAAAATAAAACATAATAAAGGGTGATCTTATATGCCTAGTATGGGTAAACAAGGGATGCATCAATCAATGATCATATATAGTATATCATGATCATAAGGGTATAAGAAAATGAGCTTCACATTTGAAAACCAAACCTAATAATTCATATAATCATGGTTCATGGCATAAAACATGGAAATTCATAAGACATGAATTATAAAGTAATTAAAGTACATGTGCCAATAGATCATAACACTGGAATAATATAACATTATAAAATAGTTTCATAAAGTGTGTAATATTCATAATCATCAAAATATTATGTCAAGGATACCCAACAATACATTCATGACATTTTAGGCATGGGATAACCACCATTGTACCTACTTTGGACTTGGTATAACCTCTTATGTACCCTCGTTTTAGAATGTGATAACCTCCCATGTACCCTATTTTGGGCTTGGTATAACCTCATACTTAATATTTTAAATCATAAAAGATTCATATTTACCCAATATATGGGATTGTTACAACATACCAACCCATAAAGAAATCATAATATATTCGTATGTATGCCACAAGATCATGAAAACATTTATCATTTCAATATAGCCTAACTTATAGAAAATAAAATAGGTCTTATAAATATTTCATCATCATAAAAATAAACCATAATAAGAAGAAATAAAGAAGTTAACATTGGATAATATCTTTATTACAACATAAGAAACTTCATAGTATGTTTTTGTATATGAAAATTCATTTCAAATTACACAATAACATTTAATGATAAAATATCCTTTTCAATTTGAAATCACTTATTTTAAATCTAAGAATTCTCAAAATATCAAGGAAAATATTATTTGAAAATATCCATGGAATCTTTTTGAGTTATATTACATTAAAAATTTATTTATCACTCTGGGAAAATCCTTTTATGTAGTTTATTTTAGAAATTATTCCTTTCACATTTTTGGAAAAAAAGTCAAAAGTCCTTCATCCAAAAAATGGTAAGTAGATTACTTTTAAAAATTTTAATAAAAAATAAAAAAATGTGTAAAAATGACGTTATATAATCATTGGGGAATTTAAAAAAAATTCTTGAAAAGAAGTTAAATAAAATATTGATATGGAAGAAATATATTCTCGACTGAAGTGATAAATAAAGTCAGTTTTCCTTAAAAATATTATTTTTGTCTAATGAGTACTTAAAGAGACAAAAATGAAATAAAATCATGTAATATATTGAAATAACCAGATAGTAATGAAATACATAATATATTATAGATACTAATCATATAATTTCTTCACCAAAAATTTAATCATAAACAATTCTAGTAAAAAGTGAGATTGTAACATAAAACTCATACTGCTTTGGTAGCATATGTGTCAGAATTCCCCTGAATTAAATAACATAAAATGGAACACTAAATACCATGAAAATAAATATATTCATGATAAAAAATATAAAATTGGTAGTATGTACACCTCATAATATAATATAGGTGTATAACACAACATGTGTCCCTAAGAAGACAATTTGAGATGGTACACCCTTGCAGCTTTGGTAAATTTTTAATCAAATCCCCTTGGATGATATAGTTGGAATTATAACTTTATATAAAAATAATTAAGAAGGTTAAATTATATAACATGTAAAAGGATAATTATTTACACTATATAAACTTAAGTATTTGTTTAACATTAAACATTTCTCAACAAAACCAAATTGAGATGAAGAACTCTTACCTAAAGTTTTTCTTTCTTTGTAAGATCTCTAAACACATGTGTAATAGATATTAATTTATTATAATTTTATAATATAAATATAATAATACCTATAATACCATACACAATATACTTATAATATAATATCACCCATTCAATAAAAATATTTCGAAATCATTATTTTTTATTGTGTTAATTTATTTATTTTTCATGTATGTTTTAGTTCACTAGTTATAGTCCTTGTAATTTGATCATAGTTCCTTCATCTTTAAAATTATAATACTAATATTAATGGAATATAAATTTATTATATACATATTTATAACCATTAATATAAATCAGTGATGAAAAATGAATGAAATCAGTATGTGGATATGGTAATCTTTATATACACATTAGTGATGTTTCCATTTTTTGGATGGATAGAATGAAAGAAAGGTAATTAATAATTCACCTTTAAAAAATTGTTATTATAATTTAAATATCATATATATAATTTAAATATATAATAATAACCAAAAATTTAAATATGGTGATGGAAATGATTCATATAGCTATATGGACGTTGTATTCCACACATACGCACAGCAATACTTTCATCTCCAATTTGATGAATAAGAGTTGGGAAATGGTTATTCTGTCATCATAATAGAATATCATTATACTTATAAAAATGGATTCATCATGTGATTATGGAAATAATTGGTTTATTTGAACTATAATAATAAATAAAATAAAAAGAGATTAGTTAATATTTATACATCTTCTTTGAAAGACCTCCTTTGGCTTACACCTATAAGCTTGAACAATTTGTCTTAGGAGAAGACCATAAGATCTATGATTAATGAAATGAATATAATATTATTTTTTAACAATTATTTTCTGATATACACAAATCAAATTCTTTTGTATAAGGGAGAATAATAGGTCTCCTTTTATAATTGAGGGGAGATACTCACATGACATTTCCAAAAAGATTCTCATGATAAAAGGAAAATTTTATGTTAAAGTGGGTCTAAATAGACATTAATTTGAAGGTACGATAATATAAGTTTTAAATATATTAAACCAATAATAATTATAGAGGTATGGGTGTCATTTATACCCTTATATCTTTGTTTACCCCACTCCCCCCAGCAAACCTGTTTTAACCTTAACCATGGTAACAAAATTTTGTTGTTTCTAATATTAATTATGACCAAAAATAAGTTAAACCTATTAAATTATATTAATTATTCATATTAAAAATATTTAAACCATTTTACCATATTTAATTTTTAAAATTGGTAAAATTTAATTTTAAATAAGCATTCAAATGGCAATGAAAATCCATTTTAGTTTAATGGATTTTTTAAGCATAAAACTAAATTTAATTCCATTAATTTCATTGAAAAACGATAAAATTAATGTTGAAATATTTTTTAAAATATATGATACATAAATATAATTAACTAATTTAATAAAAAAATATATTAATTTAATTCATTAATATAAAAATACATTGTTCTCCAAAAAATAGTTTTTAGAAAAAATGTGTTTTTAAGGCCAAAAATGAACTTATACCGAAATCAAGTATAATAATAATTAATATGTAATTAATTAGATCAATTAAAATTAAATATTACTTATTTTAATATATGATAAATTCCAAATAAAAATTTAAATTTTACTTTAAAATAAATTATATTTTTTATAAATATTTATATCTTCCACTATTCACTGAAAAATAAAACATTTTGAAAAAATCTTAAATATTCACCCAAAGATAATATTGAAATGATTATTTAAAAATGATATTAATTAATTTAAATAAAAAGTTTAAAAATAGAAGAAATTAATTATAATCTCCACATTCAAAATGAAATAAAAACCATTTTTGAAGAAAATATATTTTTAAACATAAAATGACATTAATGAAAATTGAGTAATTAATTTATCCTTCACATTATTCATCATCAAAGTGACCATAACGTACTCACCAAAACTATATCTAATAATTCCCTCTCTATATGATCATCTATTATTCCTTTTAGGAATATTTTTTAGGTTGAACCACTGATCCCTCTAAGATACATCAAGGGAGCTGCGATCATGATGATCGGTGTCATGTTACCCATTAGTTATATGATGTTTCACAACAAACATGTGACCTCATATTCCCATTTTTTCAAAAAAACTAACAAATTTTTTTTATATATGTATGGTAGGAATGTGTTCATTCTAGATTCATTTTAATTTTATTTTGTTAGACATAAGAAAAACACAATAACAAGAAAATAAGTCATCTGTGTTGATGTTGAAGGTGATAATCTCCCTAAGGTTCATGTAAATTTCAATTTATAGTTATCATTCAAGTCAATAGATTGTAATGTGTAGTATTATAAGATTTCCTCATATAGAAATACTTATAAGAGGGGGTGAATTTTATTTTAAAAAAAATAGTTTAATAATATTAAAGTAAATAGAACCCAAAACCACATTAAGTAGGTTATCAGATTTGGTCCTTAGTTTAATTAACATAGTCATAGAATAAGAATAAAAATATAGTTTGATTATATCAGAGTAAAAATAATAATCACTATGGATCATATTTATCAAATTGGTTATCATAATTATAGTTGATACTATAAAACAAAAATAATATAAATATGAATATTCTGACTCACTTTCTATTAAATGTACAATAGAAATAAAACTTGTCGACAACAAGTAATACAAATGTAAACAAATGTAAGAATTACTTGCAATATATTTAAAGAGATAAACCTATATTAACCTAAAGATTAAGTCAGTAAATAACATTGAATAAATATATCCATTTTTTTGTACTTAAAGTAAATTATCTGTTTCCTTACCACGAAAGCCCTCGATACAATGAACAGAATGGATATGTCTTCCTATCCCCAGAATCCCTCGATGTGATAATAGGATCTATCTTACGATCCTCATAATCCCTTGATATGATGGATCATATTCTATGTCTTCCTATTCCTAGAATCCCTCAATTTTTATGATGATTGAACATGATTTACAATTACAATAGTTCTTAAGGAGTTAACCTGAAAAGGTTTCCTTAAAACTAAAATACTCTAAGAATTACACTAACTAAGACTAAGTGGTTTACGAAGAGAAATATTTGAGAGAGAAATTAATCAATAAACCAGATAAATACTCCTCAAATGACTCAGTATTTATATGCATACTCTCAATGGTCATATTTTCCAACTTTTTTGAAGGACTTTAGACACCTCGCACTTGACATCTCATAATGATCTGACATAACTGGATATTTTATGTCGTATGGATTAACATCATTATAGTTTTAAATGTATTATTTACATTAGAAATAAGTATTCATATTCTAATTATATATATATTCTATATTATGTAATTATTTAACAGTGTTAATAAGATAATCCTTATGATTATTAGTCTCGTTTTATCAGTACCAATATTAATTCGTTTTCTAAAACTTTGTCAGTTTGAATAGAAATACTAAATCTAATGTTTGGTCTGATAATGATGAGTTCAATTTACAGGTCACAAACTCATTATGATAATCATAATGAATAACATAAATTTTATACCATCAATATTTTAAAAATTATTATAAGCATGTTAACATATAATGCTTTCTTTAAAAACATTCTTAAACACTTAGGACAAAAAAAGTTAGTAAACATGTTTTTAAGAAACTGTTTTTGATTTACAAAAAAGTAATAGAAAATTAATAAATATAAATTCTAAATCAACAATCTCCCACATTTTGGAAATAAAAAACCCAAATAATAAATAATAAATAACTTTGAAAAACATACATCCCATTTTCTTTTAAGAACATAGTATTTAGAGTTAATAATTAATCCTTAACTCCCCCTTAGTTTATAAATCTTATGAATATGATTTTGAATATGAGGGAGAATAAGAAATATTCTCTCTCATAGGAATATATCTCTCCAAAAGGATCATATTCTCTCCCTCAATGAAACAACCCCTCTTTTTTATTACAGCTTCCCATTTAAAAAAACTTCTCCTCAATTAAGAATTTCTTCCCCATAAAAAGATCTATCCCCCTTTGTTATTTTCAAAAATAATGGGGAAAATTCCATAGCTCTATGAAATTTTAGAGTAAATAAAATATAAAAAACAATAAATTGTATTAAATAACAATCCATAGGAAATTTGAAATAACATTCAACCAATCAGAATTGAAAAACATTTATAAAAATAAGATTATGATGAAAATATAATTAATTATCATTAAAATAAGTCAAATGATTTTACAAAACAAATACAATGTTATTTCAAAAGAAAAATGTTAATTTCTTCTTCATTGAGGTATTCAAAAAGGCCTTAATCTTTTGGAACTCCTTTCGGTCTTTCTCCAGCTTCCCAACTTTCTCTTTAAAATTCCTTATCTTTTTGACTTCCTATGATAACTTTTTTGTCTCATCATTAACAAAGAAATGATCAGGCTCAATCGATTGGAGTCTAGTCATTTCTAACACCATATCTCAGATCTTATTTTTTTAGAGTATTAATATCCTCAAAACTTTCATTAGTGTAATCTTAAAATTATTCAACAAACATCACTCTTTCAGATATTTGTGATGATAAATCATTGAAATAACTTGTTGATTCTAATAAAATATTATTAACTTCATCAAATTGTTAATCATGCATCATAATATATGCATCAAATTAATGAGACCATTTAAACATTTTATTTATTTCTATTCTTTGAGTTTAATAACATCCATGAAAAATTTTCAACTCAAACTCAATCATAATTACCTTATCTGTTGAAATCATTAGAGATACCAATTTATGATCAAGAATTTATAGAATTAGTAGACACATAGTCTTAATATTTGTAAAATAAGGAATAGTTATTTATAACCTTTTCAAATCATGAACAATATAATAAACTCCTTATAGAGAAATATTTACATTTTAATATGATTATTCTTTTTGAACCATGGGATTTTTCATTCGGCTCATACCGACTTTAGCTTCATTGCCTGTATTTTTTCAATATTTGAAAAAAAAATTGAAATTCCTTTGAAAATGTTTTGTCATCTAATAATTATATAATTTCAATCTCTTTATCATAATCATCTTTTTAATAAACTTTAGATTTTCAATTCTAATCATCTTCCTCTTTCATGGATGATGATTGTGCTTCCTACTTCGATGATGATTATTCCTCTTCCAAACTTCCTAATTTTTCTTATTTTTTAGTCTTGTAGGGTAGATCTGATGATGATGATTATGATGATGAATCTAATGATTTCTAATCAGTTTGAGTTTTTTACACATTATCATATTCATTTTCTTCTTCTTTTTTTTCTTCTTCATCTACTTATTCTTTAATCTCTTCTTCAACCTCTTCATATTCACCTTCTTCTTTTTTATTTCCTTCTATTTATTCTTTTTAATCTTCATCAAATTCTTCAATAACAAACTTATCAAAATATTCTTCTAACTTTATTTGAGTTTTGAGAGATTCATTTCTTACTCTTTTAGTTTCCGATTGATTTTCTTAAACTACAATAACCGATTATTCTTTAATGAAATTTTCATTTCCTTTGTCTACAATAGAATAAATTTCAACATGTACCATAGGAGTTCCTTTAAAGACTAATCTATCTCCCTAAATCACTTGATCATTATGAGAGGTTGAAAACCAACCTTCTTAGATGATCTTTCTAATCCTTTCAAAAAATTCTCCCAAATATGGGCTTCTATCAACTCTCTCTTTTTCTTCTTCTTCTTGGATTCTTCTTCAAGAGTTTTTCTAGAGTGAATCTTTAAATATTTTTCTTGAGTGAAGTTGATTCCAATTTACATATCCACAATTTTCTTTTGAGCTTTATTTTTCATCCAATATTCAAAAATATGAACATTAACTTTATTTTCTTTCTTTCTTTTATCTAGTGGAGTGATCTCTAACTTCCTATTAATTTTATTCTAGACCTTTTATAACTTCCTTAATGGGTTTTCTTTTGAATAAATACAAAACTATTTATCTAAAAACTTATATGATTTACTATCAAAGAATAAGCTCATTCTGATCATCGTATCATCACTAATAAATGAGTTTTTCTCTCTCATTGGATGTGGCTTATTTTCAACTTTGAAATTTTGCATACATTATATAACTATATTTCTTATAAAAGAATTAAACTTAATAAATTTCATTTGATTGTTCTAGTTTTATATTTTTCACTGTGAAAAGGAAAAACTTGATGAGATAAATCTTTCTCATATTCACTAAAAAATAAAATAATAAAACATCATATACTTTCAAAGTATATTTATCTTATTTCCATTGTATTAAAAATTATTACATACTTAAAGAAAGTATAATATTTTATAGAGTTATATGGGAAACTTTTCTAACCTTTTTTTATTCTAAGAACAAGTAATATTCACCTTTTCTCTTATCAAACATACCAATATTGTCTTTAAACTTATAATATGGACAATACGCTTCTATTTCAGAAGGTATTCCAACCAAATACACAAGTTTCTTGAGGTAAAAATTATATATCTTTATATAAATTATAAAATAAATTATATCTCTACCATCCTCCTTACAAACCTTTACGAAAGCATAAAATTCATGAACCACATCAAGATAGTATAAATCAAAGTATTTTTCTGGTTTTTCAACACAAATGGACTCTCATCCTTCAAAAAAAATATTTTTTAGCATGGAATCATACATTTTGTGGAAAGATCTTTCCATCACCCTTTCTCTAAAACCATACCACTTTTTGAAATCCACTTTTGTGGCCATCTAATTCAAAATGAAATCTAGAGATTGGATAAATAGAATATTTTTCAGAGTGGTAAACATGAAGGGGTCAACAAATCTAGTGCACAAAGTCATAAAATCAATTTGGGACACAGGGGGTCCCTCTATATAGAGCCATCAAGAGTGACTATTCATATTCCATAAGAAATCCAACTGTTGAGATTAAAACTTATTCGATCTCATAATCAAGATTACTTCACTGAAAGCTTTAAATAAATTTTTGAACTCTCGAAGTTTTTAAAATTTTATTGGATTTAAGATGAATCGAATTTTGAAAACTTTTGAAAAAAATTATAAAGAAAAAAAATTAAAAAATAAAAGAATAAAAACAAAAATTAATGAACTAACATAATGAAATAGTGTAAAAACTAAAAGAGTATAAGAGTACCTTTTTTATTAAAGATTTTCATCGATAAGAATAACCAAATCATGGTTTTTATAAATTAATAATATTACAATATTTTAGATTATGCGAGATTAAATAGTTTTAACAAAGAACCAATTATAATAGTTTTTTATAATACAGTTTAATATAATTTTTTTTAGTAAGAAAACTAAATATGAAATTTTTTGAATTAGAAAATTTATAAAAAACTGATTTTACAAAATTTTATAACATTTTTTTGTCTCCAAACCTTTTGAGGATTCTGGCTCCAATGAATTATAAATAGAATTTTACTCCAAAAAACTCATTATGAAAAAAGTTGTAAGAAAACTAAAAAATTTAGGAAAATAAATGTTTCAAAAAAACAAAAAATATATGTAATCCCCCTTCAAAAAATAGTTTATTAATATAATAATAAGGGTAAATAAGAAGTAGATATAAATGATTAGTTTAAGTTGATCATTCCTAGATTTTGTTTAATATATTCAAATCTATCAGAAGGA
The DNA here is from genome assembly GCA_963277665.1 of Viscum album. Lineage (NCBI taxonomy): Eukaryota > Viridiplantae > Streptophyta > Magnoliopsida > Santalales > Viscaceae > Viscum > Viscum album. The sequence goes on from OY728133.1 coordinate 101,076,893, forward strand.
AGATGTTTTTTAAGAATATTATCAAGTTGTTCTTGTGTTATGATGAATTTTAAAATTATATCGCCTTTAATTTTATGATCTCGAAAAAAATGGTGTCTTATATCTATGTGTATAAAATGTGAGTGATGTTATGGGTTTTTACTTAAGTTAATAGAACTTTTATTATCTCAAATTATTTACGTTTTTTAGCTCATTCCATAATCAGCGAGTGTGTGTTGCATCCAAAAAACAAAATCACAATAACTTCCGACTACCATATATTTGAATTTGGTAGTGGAAATTTCTACAAATTGTTATTTCTTATAAGAAAAAGAAACTAAATAATATCCCAATAAATGAAAAGTCCAAGATGTATATTTCTTATCCATTCTAAAACTACCAAATTCAACATTCTAAAAAAATGATTTCAAAAACATTTCTAGAAGAATAGGGAAGTCTTAAATCTATAGTTCCTTAATATAATAAAATATTAGTTTTACATATTTTAGATGGTATTCCTTTATATTTTATTGATATATTTCATAAAATATATAGAAAACATTAAATCTGGAAGACTAATAGTTAAGTAAAGTAAGATTCATATCATACCTCTAAAAATATTATGATCTACTAGTTACCCAACCTCCTCAAGATCTAAAGTATTTGATGTACCTATGGGAGTAATAATACTTTTAGTATTGTAATATGCAGATTTTTGAATAATATATTTTATATAATTATATTAATATATAAAAATTCCTTCTAGTTTTTGAATCTTCTGAAGTACATTCAACTAAATTCCATACTTTTTCCTCTTAAATTCTTTAATCTCATTTTAAATTAATTTAATCAAATCCTCATAACCTAAAGCCTCATCAGGACTCTTAGGTTTAAATTGGGATAAGAAATCTATATGTTCAATTTCATTCCTTAAGGAACTTTTATTCATGACCAGTTGATCTATTTCACCAACGATACTCTCATTAGGATGATTCCTAAGAAAAAACTGACTTTGGGGTTTTTTAAAGTATGTTATTAAATAATAGGTAGAAAATATTACTAATGAATAACATTATAAAAAATTTCTTTATTTATTTAATTATAATAATAATTTTATAACAGTTTTTGAAAATTAGTTTTAGAAACCACATCTGATGATTTTAGTTGGGTTTGTTTGAAAATAAAGTCATCAGTTTCATCGAACTTAACATGCACTATTTTCCCAACAGTACAATAATTTTTATTAAAATCTATATAAGCCTTAAAAGAAGTTTAATAACCTAAAAATATTCCTTCATATGATTTGGGTTCAAATTTATGTAATTTATCTTTCATATTCAAGATAAATACTTCTCAATTAAATGCTTTGAAGTAAGAAACTTTTGGTTTTCTTCCTATCCACAACTCATAAGGAGTTTTACTAAGAAAATTTATAATCAAAACTCAATTTACAATATATCAAGTAGTACTAACAACTTCATCCCAAAAAAAATTATAAATTTAGTATTCAATCAACATGGTTATAGTTATTTCTTGAAGAATTCTATTTCTTATTTCAACTACACCGTATTTATAAGGGGTTCTAGGGGCTGAAAAGTTATGATCAATAAAGTTATTACTATAAAAAGTTTCAAAATTAGAATTTACAAATTCTCTACCATGATCTCTATGAAAAGTTATCAAGGAGATTTTTTTCTCATTTTAAACTTGAGATATAATAGTTTTTAAATAAAAAAAGTTTTTGGATATCTTTTTTACAAAATAAACCCATGTGTATCTAGTGTAATCATAAACTAAGATATATACATAGTATTGTCCACTGATACTTCTAATTTGTATAGGACCATATAAGTTCATGTGCACTAACTGTAAATCATTAGAAGTTGAGAATTCACTAATATATTTAAAACTTGACTTATGTTTCTTACCATATAGATAGGGGTCACATACTTTTCAAGAATCAATCCTAAGTTTAGGTATATTCTTAACAAGTCATCTCTTAGTCAACATTGATATGTTTCTAAGGTTACAGCATCATCACCTTATATTACATAAACAAGATTGATCTTCCATTACACTAAGGCAAGGTAATTCTTGGCTCCCAACATCTTCGATGTTAAATGTGTAAATGTTCTCATGCTGATAAGAAGAAATAATAAATTCATCTTGAAAACAATGTACTAAATATTTATCATTACTAAATATCACAAGTAACCTTCATCACATAACTGACTTATGCTTATAATGTTGTTATTAAGACTAAATAACATTATAAAAAAGAGATTTTCCAAGAAAAACAATATTACCAATAACAAAAATATCTCTTTCAGCATTATCTCCAAAATTTACTTCTCCACCATTCATTTTGATAATATTATTGTATAAGTATTTGTTTTTATTCATGTCCATATAACACCCACTATCCATGTAACATATATATTTTTGTTAGTAAATTCTTTGTTATCCATAAAACAAAAAAAAATCTTTTGGACACCCAAACCAATTTAGATCTGGTAATGTTAGAAAACAAAATTTTTGGTAACTGAATTTGTCCAATTTTGTTTTGGGAAAGTGTCATTTCCTTAGAAAAATAAGATTTATGGAAACCTATTGACTAAACTCCATTCAATAATAAATTAGTTTTCCATTTCCCACCACTTTGACACTTACTGCAAATGGGTACACTATTTGTAAAAATAATAATTACTACTAAAAATATATTTTTTATATTTAAAACCCAATCCAAAACCATTACCATGAGGTCTAATTTTTTTATAAATTCTTTCAAAACTTACTTATCAAAGGTAAATTGTGATAAAAAATTTCGCAAACTATATATTTTTTATTTTAGTTTGAAAACTAAATATTTATCTTCATCAGTAATTGTCTTAGAATTAATTTTTTTTTTATAAAAAAAATTTCTCATAAATAATTTTTCAATATCATTATAAGTAGTTTCTTTCTCAAAAATTATCTCATCATGGTCTTTTAAAATATATGATATTTCATTAGTCTAAAAATTTATTATTTAGTCATCCTTAGAATGTTTTTCCTAATCATTGTCAAGTTTTTTAAGAAAATTACAATTTTCATTTTCTAAAAGTTTAGGAAAGTAGGAAAATTCATCATAATAAGTTTAAGAACTAACTTCTACTGAGGAAGATTCTTTATCGAATGATGTAAAATCCTTATCATTAGGATAATTTTCATTTAGAGGAATGTCCAAAAAAAATTAATTTTTCTTACCTTATTTATGAAATATTGATTAATTTTAGGTACATTGGTAACAAGACCTGTGTTCCTCTAACCAAAACTTTCATTCATCGAAGAAATGTTAGAATGATCAGCTACACTGGTACTTCATGTGTCAACAACATCTTTCAGAAATTTATTTGCATTGTATTTTTAATACTATTTCGCATTCCTTTGTGAATTATTTTTTTTATATATTTCCTCTTAAGATTTAGACAATCAATTAAAATGTGTCCAACTTTATTACATTCATATTATGTAACTTCATTTTTCTAACCACTTCTCTCTTTATGACCTTTTTTGTGTTAGTAATATAAATATTTCTTGTTGACTATCTTATTCATACTTATAATCAAGTTAACTAACCTGTTCTCAAAATGTTCAGAAACACTTGAAGCATATTGAACAAATAATTTATTATTTCTTAAAGACATAACAACTTTATTATAAATTTCACTTTAAAAGTTAATTTAGATGTTGTGGGAAGGACAAAAACACAATTTTTCTTTCCATTTTTATTTTTTTATTAGCATATATTTTGAATCTACCCTCATATTGCATAAGGGTTCCAATAAATTCATCCAAAATAATATTATTAAAATTTCTTGTCTCATCAATATTAGTTATATTTGACTCCCATTAATTGGTCATGATATCAATAATATTTTCCACAAGGATCTCATCATCAATAATTTTGTCACCAATAGATTATAACCTATAAATAACATTCATAAACCTTTAGTGTATGTTTTTAATTGATTCTCTAGGAATAAAATCCATGTCCTAGTATTATTCTCTTAGTATGTATCTCCTAGTCCTGACCACTTTATAAGTACCAAAATGTGTAACTTAAATTTTTTTACAAATACTATTCAGAGATTCACAAAAATATATCTTAATGTAAATTATTATAGTCATGGAACAAAACACAGTATTCATTACACTATAGTTTAACTGATATGATAGAAAAAAAATTCATCATGTCCCTCAAGCACTCATAATTATAACAATCAAAAATAGGTTGTCTATTTGGATTCAGATTGTCTATAGATATGACATTAAGACCATAAATCTATAAAATAAATACAAATACCTTTTCCACACATACACATTAGAGTAAGAAAAATTTTTTAACTAAAAATTTATATCAAAAACATCAACAACATGAAATAATTAAGAAAGTAAAAAACTCAACAAGTATTTGAGCGGTGGAATGCTTCTCTGATACCAATTATAGGATCGTAAGATCTGTTTAGATATCAATACGTACAAGAGGGGTTATATTTTTGTTTAGAAAACATAGTTTAGTAAGTTTAAACTAATCAAATTCCAAAAACTCTTTAAGTAGTTTATCAGACTTGGACCTCAGTCCGATTAACAAAGTCATAGAATCAAAATCACAAAACATTATGATTATATCAGAGTAAAAATCATAATCACTTTAGATCTAATTTATTAGAGTTTTCATCATAATTTGAGTTAATATAATAAAATAAACAGGAATATAAGGATGAATATGATGACTCATGTTCAATAAAATGTGCAGTGGAAATAAAACATGTAAAAAACAAGTAATACAGAAGTAAAAAATATAAGAATTACCTATAATCTATTGAAAAAGATAAACCACTTTAAACATTAATATTAAATTATTCAATAACCCAGACTAAAGGTATCAACTTTTTAATACATAGAGTAAAGTATTCCTTCCCTTATAAGTAATTTCCTTGATACAATGATCAAAATGACTCTATCTTCTAATCCATGGAATCCCTAGATATAATGATTGTCTCAATATTACTATCTCCATAAGACCAAGATCTAATGGATTATATTCTCCATCTTACTATCCCTAGAATCCCTCAATCATTATGATGATTGGATGTGAGTTACAATTGCAAAATTTCTTAAGGAGGAAACCTGAAAAGGTTTCCTTAAAATGAAAACAATCTTAGAATTACACTAATTTAGAATGAGAGGTTAATGTAGATAAATCTTTTAGAGAAACATTTATCAATAAAATAGATCCAAATTCTTCAAATGACCCATTATTTATAGGCATACTCCTAGTGGTCATATTTTTTGAGTTTGTTGCAATGGCTTCAGACACCTCGCACTTGAAAACTAATAATGATCTTCCATAACTGAATGTCCAATGTCATATTGATTAAAACCATTACAGTGTTAAAATTACTCCTTTCATTATAAATAATTCTTTGTATTATGATTATAAACTTAGTCAGTCTGATGTAATTCTTTAATAATGTCAATACAATAATCCTTATGAGTATTAGTTTAATTTTATTGGTACTAGTATCAGTCTAATTGTTAAAATTTTGTCACTATAAAATTCATAACTAAATATAACTTTTTTTATAATAAATTTTAGTTTGATTTATCAAACACATACACATTATGATAATCACAATTAATAATATAAATTTTATATATTTAATAATTTATAACTTATTCAAAGTGTGGTAAAAGATAATGTTTTCTTTAAAAACATTATATAATATTTAGGATCTAAAAAGTCAGTAAACATTTTTTCAAGAAACTTATTGTGATTTCCAAAAATAATTATTTAAAAGTAAGAAGTAGAACTTCTAAATCAACATAATTTTTTATTTTTTATTTAATATTATTTTTAATATTTGGGAGAATTTTGCTGGTTTGTATAATTTTACGTCATGTTTGTTTTACATTTTAAAAATAGATAAATTCCATTTATCATAGATAAGAAAATTGAGTAATTATTTATTATGAATTTATAAATACATTTACTTTATTTTTGGGGAAAAATCCCTCAAGGTAACATTTTAGTGTTTTTTGGTTGATTGTTTTTGTTGACAGATTAGGTTTTCAAGGTTACTTGTTGAGTTCCAGACAGATATTTGACAAGGTATGTAGACAAATGTCCATGAAAAATGAATGGATTATTTGGTGGTGGTACAGAAAATTGTGAATACAAGGTGATGAAATTTCCTATTGTTCACCAATTTTTTTGTCTAAAAATTAGTGGATAGACAAAGGAATTTTTGGAAAAGGAAGTATCTACTCATAAATATAAAATTTTCTCTGAAAGGGTGAAGATGTTTTATGAAGTTGTTCATGAGTAAAGATTCAAGGACATCATACCAAAATTTGGTAAAGAAAATTTTTGTGCACCAGTTCTCAAAGTGTGTGAAATATGGTTTTTCATGACAAAAGAGATAGATTTGTGAGCACCCACGAAAGAGAGTTATGCACCAAATACGATGTCAAAAATGAAATTTATGTTATTTCATAAAAGTAGCACACAAAGAGGAAGGTTTGTATTTATTTTTCATTCAGAGACATCTAGGTCTATAAATAGGTGGCTACCCCTCTCATTTGAGTAGATCCACCCTTAGAGTATAACAGGCCTTTGAATCATGTAATAGTTTCATGAAAATCATAAAAGTTGTGTGTTAAGGAGTTGTTTCAAGCAATTACTCAAAATATTAATTGCATATAGAAAAGAACTTTTGTTTTAATGGCCAAGTAACTTGCATGAAAAGTGTAGTAATTTCATGCAATAGGATTATCCATGAGAAAAAAACATTCAAAAAAGTTGTTATGGTTGTGAGAAAGTCAAGTGAAGGTTTCAAGAAATAAAAAGTTTGTTTGAACCTATAAGTATTTCCCTATAAAACTATGGTAAATTGGTATTCATTATGTGTAGGAAATTGGGACATTAATAGAGAATCTACCTACAATTGAGCATGCATTCATTATTTCTAATCAAGGGACCTACATGTCCATAAACTATGTGTGAATCCTTTCTATAACAGTGAGAAAATGAAGAAGAAGAAGGTGATCCTTTACACTGTCAGTAATCCATCGAAGTTAATATTGAGGGAGTGGCCCTTGGGAATAAGTGATATGTCACTAAACATTGTAAAGGTAGTGATCCTGGGCATATAAGTGACATATACTAAACCTCATTTTGGCATGAGCCTTACAATATTTGGTATATTGGTACATTTCCATTGTATGATCCTTTGATCTATCCCAGTGGGGGTGAACCAAGTAAAAATATATAATTCCTTGTGATGGATTACTTTAAATTCATCATCATTAGATAAATAATGAAAGAATAAGATCATCACAAACACTTAAGATAAAATAAAGTGACCCTTATAATAAAGAGGTCAAGATCCAGTGGGGTGAGAGGAATTTTGAAAGAATATTTGTACCATGATTCAACCCCCCCCCCCTCCACCCCACCCAACCTAAAGGTATCTAATCCCATTTCTGGACTAGTAATTGGTATTATTTCGAATGTTTTCTTTTATCAGATTTATTCCTCTAACATGGTTTAGGAAATTTTTGAAATTAAAATTTCATTATTCTCTTATCTTATTGTGCCAAGGAGAAAGGAATAAATTCAAATAAGAATCACAAGTTAGGTGAAATTACATAGTGTAGAAGGGTCTATGGAAAAAGGGTGATTTAGTTGAAGAAAACCAACAACATATCAGATTGTGAGGCTATTTCTTCATTCAATGAACTTGTAAGAATGAATGAAGAACCTTACATGCCAAGTGATGTTGAAAGTACTGATGATGAATAAATTACAATAAGGATGGTAATATATGTTTTCAACAAGACAAGGGTATTGGATAAGAAATTAAAAGATAAAAATAAGTCTCATGATATTTGAATCCAAGTATTGGAAATTGAGTTCAATAAGCTAAAATGTTTAAATAAAAGACTTATTGATATTTCTACCTATCTCAGTGTGAATAATTATTCCCAAGTTAAAGAACTTCAAAATATGTATATAAATATATAAAAACTCAAAGATTATGACAAGGTAAAGAATCTAAACTCATTTTAAATTCAGAATCTAGAATCCAAAAATGATGATCTTTCTATAGAGCTATCAAAACTGGTTTAGGAGAACTAAAGTCTATAATAGGAGAATGAATTATGTAATGATTCTTTTGCTTATAAAAAATATAAAATAAAGGAGCAAGGTGAAATTATAGATATGGTCTCCTAATAATCTTAAGATGATATAACTGTTGGTAAGACTCTAAAACGAGAACATAATTCTCAACTTGAATATAGGGACAAAATGTTTCAACAACTAAAAGAAGAAATAGAATTAGTCAAGAAATAAGTGGGGAAATATAATAACAAAAGCAAGCCCAAATTTAAGGAAGCTTTTTATTTACTATTTGACTATCCTTCAGATGGTAGTAATGAAATGAAAATAAAATAATCTATTTTAGATGAGAAAAATAAAATAATTTCTTCATCACAAAGGCTGTGGAGTTTGGGAAAATATGGTATTAGATATCATAAACCATGTCCCATACATGATAGGAAAATGTTTGAGAATAGTTCCAGAAATAGGAAAAATACTATAGGTGATGTAAAAATACCTAAAAAGATTTATACAAAAATTTATAACAACTTGTGTGATTCATGTGGAATGGATGGTCATATTTTTAAATTCTAATTTTAAAGCTTTGGAATATATTTCATATTATGATGACAGAAATGTTTCCAAATATGGTAATAAGAAAAAGCTTCATGAAAAGTATGAAAGGAACATCTATTAGAATAAATTATCCATAATATGCTATTATTGTGGAAGACAGGGACACAGGATGAGTATGTTTGAAGAAGCTAGAGGGATCAATGTTAGAAGAATAAGAACTCTGGATGCATCAACATCTCAGTTGAGAAATGATGACATAAGGTATGTTTTTAATGGGATAGGTTTTATATATTATAATCATGTTCATTTGGAAATAGATTATAACTATAAGAAATCAGGTAAGGAAAAGTAACTCAAAATAATATCTCCAACTCCAGTGGTGTAAAATGAGAAAGCCTATACTGGAGAAAAAAACAATAATTCAAAAAATACATATAAATTCTCAGAGGAAACTCAAAAAGATTTATGAAAGGTTAATTGATCACCTCATCTATTATAATCACAACTGTACTCTAAAAAATAATGTGAATAGCCCTAGAATATAAATGGAGGAGCTACTTCAATTTTGAGTAATAAGAATGTACATTTCTATGAAGGACCCACCACCAGCAAGAAACAATGTGGTGACTTGTAAAATTGATAAAAGAAAAATGAATAAAGAATTTCTCGAAAAACTAACATGCCATGCCACATGGAGATAAGTAAAGTCAATAGAAAGATCCCTCCAATGGATGAAGAAGAAAGAGTGGAAGACTAGAGGAGAGATTCCTACTCAGATAAATAATTATGAAAAATTATATTTCGATGGAGCATCAAATAAGAAAATTTATACTATTGGGTTTAAACTAAAAATTTGGAAAAATACCAATCCTAAAAAATCTTCATATCAGATAAGACTGAGCATGTATGAAAATAATGTGTATTTATATGTATTGAACAGTTAAAGTTGGCTAGGAAATTGGAATAAGTAGGAAAAGAGTAAAGTTATTTGTAAGATATTATCAAAGGGTTAGTCTATTAGGATCAACTAAAATATTCCTCTTAAGGATTGAAGATATACCCCCTCTCCCTGTGTGATAAATGGTTTTAATGTCTATTAAAATTTGTACATGTCTAATGGTGAGATACAATATATGAGTTTTGTGTGATGAAATGGAATAGGTGCATAACTTTTAATGGATATACATGCAACAAGAAGAATCTAAACTATTTAAATTCATATATTATATGAGATTCAGCAAGTGGTGTTACACAAAAACTCTAGTTTTCAATTGTGTATCTGAAAGTTTTGTGATGAGGAAAAGGGAGATTATATAATGAAGAGTTTTATATCAAAATGAAGGGTTATTAAATCTATACATTAATGATTAAATGGTTCCAAGTTTCATTAAATATTTAACTGTTGGTATCATACCTCAATTCAAGTGTTATTTTCCCATCTATAGAAGACGATTGGGGGAGAAGATGAAACATCAATGTATTTCATTATTAACTATTTTTTATAATAATACGGTATCAACTGACTATTTTAAGGATTCCAAAATGCTATGATATAAGTTCAACAGTCATCTAAGAAAAAATTTATAAATTAATGGTGTGGTTGTGATAAAAAATGAGTAGATTATTCCACAAATACATGAACAATTTCAAGAGGATAGTGATGAAGAGATAATTATATCAGGGGGAATTCATGTACCCTATGAAGATTAAGAAGAATATTTAGATAATAAAAAAGGATAAATATAAACTTGTATCCACACAAAGACTAAAGAGTCGAGCTAAAATTGAAAAACATAACATAATCGGAGATCAGATAGCACCAGTGCAGATAAGGAAGATAAAGACTCTACAGCAAACATCTCTCTAATCAAAGGTAGAGTGAATTTTTTTTTTGAAAAAGTATCAATATATGGGAACTTGGTTCATGTTATGAATGAAGACCATGGACAAATTTATAAGAATCGAACATGGGAGATCGTTTTGAGACCAACAGATAAGAATATCCTTGGGACTAAATAGGCCTTTCATAATAAGACGAATAAAGATGCCATGGTGATTTGAAACAAATAATGATTAGTGTAAAAAGGGTACTCCCAAATAGAGGGTATTTATGTTGATGAATCGTTTTCACCTATTGTGAGGCTAGATAAAATTATATTATTCTTGGCTCTAGTAGTGAAAAGAAGGTTCAAAGTTTTCCAGATAGATGTTAAGTCAGTGATTCTGAATGGGGTTCTAGATGAAGAAGTTTATATTGAGAATTCATATGATTTATTCATTCATGAAGATGATAATAGATTTTATCAGCTAAATAATTCACTATATGGGTTGAATCAATCACCAATATCATGGTATTCAAGACTATATCAATTTTTAAAGAAGCTCGATTTTTAGCATGATGGACTTGATTAAAATCCTTATGTCAAAAATGAAAATAGTTGATGGATTATGGTGCTAGTGTATGTCTATGAAATTATATTGGGTGGATTAAACAAATAATAATGAAAAAAGTTTATAGAATTCATGAAAAGTGAATTCAAAATATAAATAATTGGTGAACTTACATTTTTCCTTGGTTTTCAAGTGACACAAGGAAATAATGGAACATTCATTTCCCAATATAAATATAAAAATATGATTTTGAGAAGCTTTTTAATGGATAATTACAAATAGATGATGAATATAGTGGCTACCCAGATGAAACTATAATCGGATGGTGAAGATAATGCAGTTAAGGTCACAGAATATAGGCAAATCAATAGAATTTTATTGTACTTGACAGAAATAAGACGTGATGCTTTTTTCCACATTCCAAGAAGAAATATGTCAAAGAAATACCAAAGAAATAAACTTACTTTTAGTAAAAAATAATACTTATTTATATCAAGGTGATGGTGGATTTTGGTGTTATATACAATGAAAAATTTTAGAAAGAGTTGTTGGAATATACTGATGTAGATTGGGATAAATTATGAGATGATAGAAAATAAACATTATGTGGTGTATTCTATCCTGGTGGATTTTTTATTTCTTTTCTAAGAAAGGAACAATTTTGAATTTCATTGAGCATCCTAGAATTTGAATATATTTCAACCACTTAAGCTTTCATGTGGTTATTATGGATGAAGCAATATCTTGATGATTAGGTATTTAAAGTAAATTCTCTGATCATAATCCATTTTGATAATCCATGTCTTTTAAATCTTATCAAAAATAAATTTCATCACTCAAGGAAAAATCACATTAATATCAAATATCACTTTACCAAGGAGAAGGTTGAGCATGGGCTTGTGATGTTGGAGTATGTTCCTATAGGACTAAAAGTTATAGAAATTATGAGGATGGACTTACACAAAAAGGAATTTGAGCGGTATCAATTGGATCTAGAAGTTCAGATGACTCCCCACACTTAAAAAGTGTGGATTTCGGACCCACCCTCCCAAGGTATGGGATGTTTTGCCTAATTTTTCGATCTGTTTCCTTTACCATGTGGAATACCACAAAGGATTGACCTTTGGGTTCATTGAGAAATGGGGGAGATTGTGGCAATAAAAGGGTAAAAGATTCCATAATCAAGACCTTGGGAGAAGCTTATAGGTGGTTCACTAAATTATGAGGAGTTTTAAATCTAATGATGCTAAATATGATCGATCAAAGGTTATATATCCTGATATATGGGGTTCTTGATGAAATTAGTTGATCGGTTTTGGAATAAAGTGATTCATTGATGAACTTTGCATATTACTCTTGTTTCTCATGTCAAGAATGGATCGTGTGGAATTATAGTGTGTGTTGGATAAAATATAGTATTTATATCTGAATAAAAATAATATAATGTTGGTATAATATGAAAGAAGAATTAATAAGGTATCAAAATGTGAAGAGTTGTTAACATATCCAAAGGGGGTTATTGTTGGGATAAAATCCTCAATGTAACACTGCAGTGTTTTTGGGTTGATTGTATTTGTAGAAAAATCAGGATTCCAAGTTTAGTTGTGTAGTTCCACATATATTGTTGACAAGGAATTTTGACAAAGGTCCATGATAAAGGATTGGACACTCTGGTGGTGGTATAGGAAATATTGTATACAAGGTGATGTTGTTTCACTCTATTTACCAAATTTTTTCATCCAAAATTTAGTGGATGGAAAAAGGAGTTTTTTGAAAAGTAATAATTTCCATGTAAATATAAAAACATTGTGTTCAAGGGTGAATATTTTTTTTGAATTTATATACAAGTGGATATTCGAGGACATTGTACCAAAATATTTTAATGAAAATTATTGCACGCAAGTTCTGAAAGTGCAATAAAGATGTTTTTGTGGGACATAAGATATAGAGTTATGTGATCCCATGAAAGAGAGTTGTGAATCAAATACAACATCAAAATTAGAAGTTCCACACTCACATAAAAGGTTCACTTATAGAGGAAGGTGCATTAGGATTTTGTGAACTGGATTATCTTGATCTATAAATAGGTGGCTACCCCTCTCATTTCAGTAGCTCAACCCTTAGATAATACTAGGTCTATGAATCAAATAAGAGTTATGCTCAAATCATAAATTTTTTGCATGAAGGAGTTATGAGAAGAAAAGACTCAAAATATTTGTTACATGCAGAAAAGGACTTGTGTCTGAATGGCTAAGGAATCTATGTGCAAAAAATAATAATTTTTCACAAGAGGATATTTTATGAAAAAGTATAAATTTTTCATGTAATTTTTTAAGGTTTCATGTTATTCAAGATAAGGTTGCACAAAATAAAAAAAAATTGAACCTATAAGGATTTACCAGTAAAACTGTGGTAAAGTTGTATTCATCTTGTGGATAAATGTGGGACTTCAAAAAGAACCTCCCAAAAATTGAGTATGCATTCATTATTGATCATAAAGTGACCATTATGTCTATAAACCATGTGTGAATCCTTTCTAGAGCAGTGATTAAAAGAAGGGGAAGAAGTCAATCATTTACACTGGTAGTGATCCATCGTAGGAAATATTGAGGGAGTGATCATTGGTAAGTAGTGATATATCCCTAAAAATTATAAAGGCAATGATCCTGGGAATAAAAGTGATCTATCTTGAACCTCCTTTTGGAAGTGCGCCTTAGTGGGTTTGTCACATCGATACATTTTCATTGTATACTTCTTGGATATAGCCCAGTGAGGGTGAACCAAGTAAAAAATCTATGTGTACTTGTGCTTGCTTAATTTCAATGTATCATAATCAGATGAAGGAGAAGTGAATAACATCGTCACAATCACTTAAGATCAAATAAAGTTTCCCTTATAATAAAGTGTTCAAGATCCGGTAGGGTAGGAGGAATTTTGAAAAGAATATCTATACCCTAACTCACCCTCCTTTTAGGGTATCAAATCCCCTTTTGGGCCTAAAAATTATTTAAAACCATTATAAAAATATTTTATAATGTGGTTATTACTATTCATGCCTTCCAATTCAATAGTTGTTTTATAAAGGAATATTATATCACAATTAAATTATACTTAGGGATGTTTGTAAAGATACCTATAGAATACCTCAAATTTATTTCAATGGAAATGCATATAAAATCATGGTGTGTTACATTAACTCACAAGTCAAAGTTGTCGAACCATGTGTTAAGTTTGATATGGAATGAATTAAACAATGTGTACACAAGATACATGGTATGTAAACTTTTCTGTCCATCATGAATTATATACCTTGGGACTTGGTGTGTAATATATATAGGATAATGTAGTATTATATAGCATGTACAAAAGTTACATAGTATTTTAACATACTTTTCCCATGTTTCTCAACTAGTAATCAAGAAATTGTGTATGAATTAATTACACCATGTGTGTATTAATTACACACTATGTACATTTAACACACGATCACTACATCATGCAATGTTTCATGGCATGTATGAAAGTTACACTCTATAAGAACATGAAAAATGTGTACCACCCAAGTGTTCAATAGGTAGTTAAATTAAACAATGAATAAAGTTCCTCCACATGACATACCATGAGTGATTCAAAAATATGCACATGTGGTTGATTGAGACTATACAGTGTGTAATTAGGTTATATTATGTGTAATATTTCTAGGTGTCTAGAATTTATAACACATCCATATGAAATCTCCAGGAATTATTCACCTGTTATTGGGCTATTTTTGGTCATATGATAGTGAATAAACTCATTATATTGAATTAAGGTATTATGAATGAAAAGATAAATGAAAATATAAAAAATTAATATCAACATATATTAAAAAATTAAATAATTATAAATTTTAAAATGATCATTTTGATACTTATTAAACATTTCGAGCATAGAGGAAACACCGATCATGCCCATTCCAAACAATGGTTTTTCAATATACATAATGGGTAATCTATAAGTGAATGATGAAGATTCATCATGTATAATAAATAATTTTAAAGAAAATATATGAAAGAAATATGAAAAAATAGATATTGATTTTTCACATTAATTTTATAATTAATTTAATAAAAATAATTACCTCAATCTTGAGATTCTTTCTTTGATGAAGACATTAATCGTTAAAAAAATGTTCCAGATATATTATAATTATTCAAAGAGGATACAAAGTAGAATAAAACTAGAAATGATCCACATGTGCTACAAAATATTGAAGAATCATTGATGGAGCTCCAGGTGCTAGTGATTTTGTGTTGATCATCTTGTATCGGTCTCCCTTGATCAAAATGAGCAATCCATCATTCATCAAGATGTATTCTCTTATTCAATTAATATTTATAGGGATGAGGATGATGAACATCTCTCTCATTATTGATATAGCCAGAGATATGTTCTTTTGAGTGTCTCTAGATACATAATTTGTGTACAAAAAATCACTAAACATCATCTCTAAAATTATATAAGTGTGAATATATAAAGTTATGGTTCAAGAATGATAATTAAAAAAAGGAAAATAATAAATTATGGAACCATATACATTCCCCATACCAATAATTTTAATAATAATATAATAAGGTATTCTCTGAATTTTAAATATAAATATTATTTTATAAAATAAATAAATATTTTTTTATCTAAATGATATTTAATATTATATCATTTTTTTTTATTGGACACTTTTCTCATCCTTTCAACCCTATTCATCATTTAATGAACCTAGAATAATAAATAAATAAATAATTTATTAATGGACTTACAAATAAATATTTATTTTATTATTGACATAACTAAATAAATATTTATTTCTAATAAATATTTTTGATTACATTATGAAGGGAAAAAGTGAAAAATAAATATTCTATTTGATGATCTTGTGAATGTATATTTATCTAAATATTGAACTCATATTTATATTCTAAAAAAACATAATAATCGGATGAATAATTGCAATCAATATATCTTAAATAAATATTTTTCCTTGGTTATTAGAATATTATTTATGTCAACTATTAAATTAAAATAGAATTTAACGGAGATCATGGAATACACTTAGTGTGTATCCCTCTAGTCCTCTTTCTCATTATATTTGGGAAGGCTTGGCATCTATCATGACATAACGGCACCCATAAATAAATTAGTTAATATCAAAATGAATATAACCACATATAAACACTCATTATTTAATATAATCCCTTTGTGTTAATATATATTAATCAATAATGTTTCATAATTTTGTCATCATAGTATATGATCAATTTCTCTTTTATTAACTACCTAAAATGAAATCATCGATACACCATATAATTTATCATCCCTGGCCCATTGTATTTTGTAGGATTGAGATACCTCTAGCCTTAGTTGATGTCACCAAGACACTAAAGGATAGAAATAAATTCCAAGTCAATTATCTAATCAAGGGGGAGAATTTCCCCTTATATCCACAACATGAAATAAAAAGAACCAAAACAACAACAAATAAACATGATGTATGATGTAAAATAAACTAACTCAAAAACATATAATAAAACTATAATTATATTCATAGTGAAAAAAAATTGAGTATCTATAAAATCTGAGACTCTAGAGACTCTAGGGAACTAATTTGGCACCACTCCAACTCTACTAAATGACAAACTCCAAGCTAAAAATCACACAAAACATGATAATAGCATCACGATTCTATACTAGAAAAGCATGAAACCTTCCCCTTACCTATATCATGGTAAAAAATGTCTTCATATGCACTAATATACATATGCAGGGGGTTAGTATAAACCAATTATAAAATTCCCAATACTTCTCAAACATACCACTAAGACTAGAATATGTTTCATCATAAAAATAAATAGATACAAAAATAAAAAAGAAAATATAGTAACAAGTATTTAATATAAGATATATATTGAAAAGAGTAAAAATAACTCAAACCATGAAAATATTCCAAGAAATGAACACACACATATATATTAGTACCCCCTCCAACATAATTCCATCCAACATTTCAACTAGATAGTACATACTCAAAAGTGGTACCCATCCCTCCAGACCCAAGTCATCATTGGGTGGTATAATATATTATGCCCCAAGACCAAAATAGGAAGCCAAGTTTGAACCAACAAGTCCACAATATGCATCATGAACTCATTAACCTATTTATAATTTAGGTTCTTAAAAATAAGAATTATTTTTAAATTAAAAAGTTATTTGTACACTATCAAGTAGGTTGTATGTGTCACACACAACATTAATTTATGAAGCCACACTATAAGAGCCTTCTAAAACATTTGTCCAAAAAATTACCAATTAAAAATAAAAATTATGATTTTATAAAAACAAATAATTATAATTGTAGAAATATCCATATTATAGAATAAACCAACCTACAATGGTTTCATTCCAAAGAATCATTTTTTGACCCCATAGATATGGACACTTATTTCCTTCCCTTTAATGAATCATAAGAAAATCCTATAGAAATCCATATTAAATCATAGATTAATGAATGTAAAACCTATTCAAGGTATCTATATAAGTGATAATGAGAATAAAATGGAGAGATATAATTGAGGATCTTACATTCAATTCTCTAAGTCCAATTATCCATGATTCGATGGAATTGACTTCCTGATAAAAGAAGATCACCAAAATATTCAAGAGGAACCATCTGATTAAAGTTCCCTAGACACCATAGAAAATGTGAGGGTTTGCGAGAAGTAATGAAGTATTAAAAAAATTGGATTTATTTCATTACATCAAATGATTTGGATATATAGTTTGAAAAATTGTGTGCCAACCATGAATGTTTTATTAGATGACACGTAGGGTCGTAGGGTTTGGTTGTAAAATTTGTGAAATTGTGCACCAACTATGAAAATAATCACTATACAAAAAAATTATTTGGCTACATAGTTACTATATAGTTTACTCAACCCTTATTCTAATTTTGTTCCTTCCCCTGGGTCCTCATTTCATGTCAAAGTTACCTAGGAAAAATACATGGTTTCCCCTAAATGTTCACCTATCATGCACCCTCTAAAATTCCTCCAAAAACTCATAAAACCTATCAAAACTTCTTAAAACTCAACCAAATAATTTTCATGATGTAAAATTAAAGTAATAAATAGTAAATTACCTCAAACAAAAGGTGTTAAATTCTCCTTACCATTGGGATTTCCATCCCCATAACGCTATAAATTTTCAGTGTTTTGGAAAAAAATTGGCCATTTTATTAGCATATATATGTCCCATTACCAAGTCACTTCTTTTATTTGATCTTTTTTCCAAGAAACGTGTACCAAATATATATGACTAAATTTCATGGACTTATCTTTATTTCCATAATATGAACTTGTATGTGAATTAGTATCACTTCAAGATCCATAGTAACATGGTCCCAACTCTTCAAATGGTTGGGGTTCATCAAACACTTATTTGATTGAAAGACATGGAAAACATTATTAACTAATTTGAACCTTGGTTGTTAGGATAACCCATAAGAAAATTCAACAATGAATTAATGAATCAGGAACGGTCATATGTTTTTAATATCCAACTTCCCTTTCTTTTCTAAACAATAATGCCCAAATATTAGTGACACTCTTAAGAAAACATTATCATCCACATTGAAAGATAAGGGTTTAAAATGATTATCTTTATAAGATATATAACACTCGTAGTCTAGATATAGTTATCTTAAGGGAAACTTTGGAATGAACAAACTAATAGATGGTTTGATTAGTATTTTTCCTCTATAAACAAGTCAGATGATTTATTTGCATGTTAGTATTGTTGGGAGCTTCCTTTGGTATAGTGTCAGTCTGTTATTGATAATGTATATCTTCTTAGTTCACTCAGGCAAAATTATAGGTTTAATTAGTTAAGTTTCACTATTTTATACCTAATAAATTTGATATAAAAATGGATTTCTATTCAATGCCTCATATAGGGCCATATATATCATTTCATGGAAACTATTTTTATAGAAAAACTCCACCAAATTCAAATGGTCTCCCCATCAACATCCAAAGTCCATCACATAAGATTTAAAGATATAATCCAAAGTCTACATTGTGTTCTATGATAAGAAATATGTCTGGGGATGATATATTTTTCTCATGGACAACTTGTTTCAAAGGTCATGTATCATTGATCTCTAAAACTAGGAGGTAAATCTAGGGTCTTGGTTAGAGATGATATAGACTAGTACCCCATGGAAATTTATAAAATTTTAAAGATAGAGTTAACTTATCTACCATGTCCATATTCTAAATTGGATTTTACTTTTCCAAATTCATTAATTGGTTTATAATCACCCAAATAGAATCATGATTTCAAAGTATTTTCAGTATAATAGTGAAAAAATACATAAAAATTTTCACACATTTACATATGGGTATGGGAAAAGACTATAACATTCTAGATGGCCACTAGTGTTAATCCTTGAACATTTAACAAGTTAGACATCATTTAATGTACTCAGAAACATTAAATTTTATACCAAACTACCATAAATATTCTGTCATTTCCCTATACGTTTTCTAAATACCTAGTTGGATAACCCACTTAGAATAGTGATAAGTATAATGTTGTATATCTTGGAAATTTAGAGGAAATGCTATCTAATCTCGAATGTGTAATACTAAATTTTCAAATTTTTTCCATATTCAAATTGTCACCTTGGAATTTTGGTTTAGCCTCACTATAAAAAAATAGGTTCTTACTATTGTGCCTCCATTACTTGTTTGAAAAAATTAGTAATAAACATGACTTAAAAGAAAACAAAAATATCAATATTCTAAATACATTCTAAGTTCATTTTGGAAATTTCATCCACTGCTTTTCATTGGTCTTAGGCTTCTCTAGCCACTTAATTAAATGAATTATGACTGCATCAGCCCTAAAATTTGCTTTCTTTAGTATGTACACCAAAAAAATTTCAAAAAACTAAATATATTTCATCGAAATTCTACGCCTCATGTTTATGTTCAATTATGAATAGATGCGTTTAAAAAACCTTATTCCATGAAAATAGTGGATTATTCACCAAAGGGATAGTAACACCATGTTTTTAAGGAATGGACCACTTTATCTAGTTCTATATCTTGGGTCAAATAGTTTTTCATGTGTCCTCAATTTTCATAGGTCATAAGATATGACATGATCTATCTATTTTAGGAAACAACCCATAACAGATCCTAACACATCATAAAAGAAAATATTTCCCTCACCTGGTTTTGGTAAGGTAAGGATAGGTTATAATGTGAGTTGATCCCTGAGCTCCTCAAAATATTTATAAAAATCATCACTCTAGTAAAATTGAATTACATTACTTATTATAGAAATAATGAGAGAAGAGATATGTGAGAAATCACAAATAAATCATCGATATCATATTACTGACAATAGAAAACCTATATCTAAAATACATTCCTAATTGGTTTCTAGTAAATGATAGCCTCAATTTTATATAGATCAATTGAGATTTCATTTTTCTGATATTACATGCCCAAAGAAGTAAACTTATTGTATCCAGAAGTTAAGAATAGAAAATTTGGCATAAAGACAATGGTCACATAATAAACCAGATACAGTCTGTAAATTCCTCTCATGGTCATATTTCATGAGGGAATACATTTATATCTCTTACATGAATACCAAAACAAAAGAGTTCATTTTTATATGAATGATATGATGCATCAACACCATGAGACTGTTGTTGCATTAGTGGGACCAAACAGCATAAACAAGTATTATTATTGGTTATAATGGCTTCTAAAAGTTGTCTTAAGGATATCCAATTATCTAAATCGGAGTAGGTGGTACCCCGATTGGAGATCATTTTTAGAGAACCATTTTGATCCATTAAAATGATAGAACATATGATCATTACAAGGAAGAGGAAACTCATTCTTTATGATAACATGATTTAGTTTATCATAATCGATAAGAATTTAGTGTTCCATCAGCTTTTATAACAAATAGAATAGGAGATGACCAATGAGATGTACTACATCTTATAAAACCAGTGCATTTTAACTCTTCTAGTTGGACCTTAAACTCTCATAATTCCATTGGAAAAATTCTATATGAATGAAGTGAAATAGGGTTCATTCCTAAGAGTAGGTTTGTAGAAAATTAAACATCTCTTTCTAGTGGTATATTAGAAACGTTATTTGAAAGGAATCCAGGGTATTATTATACTATTCTAGAAAAATATCTATGTTCATTTTTATCAATATAACCCCATGGTTATCACTGATAATAGACATGAGATGGTTTTAAACACTATCACTATAGGTCATGTTATGTCCACATTAATATCCCATTCCCTTTTGAATAACTAAACATCTTCTTTATGAGATGTAAAAACCACTCTCCAAGCATAACATTAAATGTGATCCATTAATAGTACCATAAAATCCATTCCCATGAATAAATAAAATATTACTATGTATAAGGTATTGAACTACCATAAAATATGAATTGAATCAATGGTGATAGAACATGCAGAACATTTAAATACCATACACTCAATGTTTGAGAGGTGTCTTGATTCTCATAATGTGAGGTATAATTTCCATAGTCAATCCCAGTTTTTTTACCACATGGTAATAAATAAAATAATTAGAACCATTAGTATCAAAGAAAACATTCATTAAGGTGGATTCAAGGAGAATGGTACCTCACACTCTTGAGGAACCAATATCTTCATTTGTAATACCCAACTCAGCTCCAAAAAGTTATTGATCCAGTCCCCCTAACTAATTTTTACGAACCTATCAAGGCAGTTCCTGCTGACAGGTTAGGGTGTTTCAGGAATCACCCATACTCCCTAAATATTTTGGTAGAGAACTTCTCTGATGAGATAATAATATTTGAGAAAGATAATCCTTAACTATGGCAGAAATTTCACCTCCAATTAACTTTGGAGGCTTTATAAAACAATTCATGAGATGTCCCATGGGGCTATAGTTATAACACTCTAGAGGAAATGTTCAATATTTCCACTTTATGTGCTCTAATGAGACACATCTATAGTAACTGGGTTGGTTACTATAATGTAGAGGAAAGGAAATGGAACTAGTGGATTTTTTCTTTAGTGATTTCTTACCTTAGGAGTAGTTATCCCTTTTATACTAATTTCCAACACTAAAGTTCCCACATGTCTCTATGAGCAAAAAGGTAGTCCCCCCAAATTTGGCCTTTTATTGGGATGTTTGTTCACATCATTTATTTAAGATTTTGATGATTTAATTAATTAAATGTTCCTTAAATTTTAAACAACTAAACATTAGTAATTTTGTTGTTTAAATTATTAATCTATCATTTTTTCTATTTAATTTAGTTTTTAAAAATTTAAATAATCATTTTTGTATACTTATATTTTATTTATAATTTATTTATAATTTTTTTTAATATTAATTTTATGTGTATATATTTTATTTTAGTATTTAGTAATTCTGTCAATTATTAATTAATTGAACGTTATATGAATTTATAATACCTTATTTTTTGTATTTTAATATATTTTTATTTAAATTTTTAATATTTAATTAATAATTAGTTTTTAAATATTAATAACTATAATTTGAATTTATTTAAATTATTTAGTATATTTAACATTTTTTCTAATTCAACTTTTAATTTCTATATCAAAAAAATTAATTGTTTCGGTTTTTTACTTTTATATATTTTGTTTTCAATGTTTTAATTTTATTAATATTTTTAATTTTTAATTTTTAATTTACTTATTTCAAACTATTGGATGCTACCATTGTAGAGGTATCTCCCTTCCTATCTACTTATATCCTCTTCCCTTCCTTACTATCATTCCATAGTGGATCCACCATCAGGGTTGTCTACTATAGGGGTTAGACAGCATCTCCAGCCTATTAACCTATTTTTCCACCAACTTCCATCTTCTACCACTAGCAGTCCTTACTCCCAACTACCATCAATCCACTACTGCATACTCCTACCGTCCCAATAATCTATCATCATGGATTAACCCTATAGCCATCAGGAATTTTTCATTAGTACCAAAACCATCGACCACCCCAAGATCCACAATCCATCTATGCTTCCACCATCCAACATCACTACCTTTATCCAACATAAAGTCACTATAGATGATTGAATCCAACAAAAACCATGAAGAAAATTTTTTTATCATTCATCACACACACAGACCGACTTACCACCCTTCATTCAAGCCAAAGTCACCCATGTTGCCTTAATTAGAATCCATCCAAGTAATAGAACCCGAAGTTGATCTTGATGTCATCTTTTTCTGTGCCGATGAAGGGGATCCATACTCAGATATGATGAAGAAAGTGAGAGTGGACCTGATAGCTAATAATACACAAAAGGCCCTTACGATGGATGAACTATATGATGACTAAACTATTTTATGAAATCCAGTTCACAACTTTTAGGAAATTTAAATTTCCAGATCTGTATGATTTTAAATGATTTCAATCCACTAAATCAATTAGGACTTTGAAGAAGATCGAATCCAAACTAAAAATCCAATTCCAAAAAAAGGTTAAACCAGGCGAATGACACATACTGAATAATCCCAAATTGATGGAATAAGGCGATGTTGCCTCATATTTTTGAAATCAAACCGAGTTTGAAGAATCCATCATTGGTCACACCAATTTCAAGGTTTGGAAATGGGGATTCTGTTGGGTCAGAGCCCAACGTCGTAGTAGAATCAGACTCACAACATACAAAAGGAAGATAATCCCAAAGTCCATTTATCAACCGAAGAAATTTTACATAAAACTCAAAGTATTTTTTTCACCCAAACTAATTTTGATATACTTAGCCGAAGTATTTTTATAAATCAACACTCTAAGGACTTTTTATCACACCCTTGAATGTACATTTTGATGTACCACCGATCATCACAACTAGGACACGCTGCTCGATCTCTGCAACCAAGGGGGTGTTCGATACATTGCACAATCCTCATCTATGTGCACACACTTTCATTCGTCATCATTGACACGCCATCATCGACATCATCATTGACTCTTATTCATTCATCTTTATCATATCATTGTTCGACATCATTGACACTTAAGAAACTACAATGGTGGAAACCCCTTACTCATTCTCTCTTGGTGGAAATATATTTTTCAGCCCACTCTCTACTTCGTTATCACTTACCCATATATATAGAAGCACGAACCACCCCTCTCAAAGATAAAAAAAACATATCTTTTTTTCATATATAATCAAAAATATCTCTTTCTTTTCATATATAACCCCACATATATTTTTTTCATATCTCTCAAATTCAAATTTTAAAATCAAAAAATATCACAACAGTTTCTGTGTGTTGTTCAAGTTCCACTCAATTATCCACCATGCTTACTAGTAAAATCGAACTGATATTTGAGTGGAAGAAATTTCATGACGTCTGGTAAATTCAAACATAGTGTGCATAAAATAATTATAGAATCTATATGGAGGTTGATCAGGGTTGAATTGGTTTTTCAATAATAGATTCCGTTTTTATGGGCACTGGAGTTCTAAATAGTATTGATGCCTCTAGAGTTGATCAGTTGAGGAGAATAAATTTGATTCAAATATAGGAAGGAATTTTTTAATCATTCTGTGATATTAATTTCTTTGTATCTTATTGTAATTTATTGTGGGAAAAATTGAGACTGGAGAAGTCCAACTAAAGAAGATGAAGTCAATCCCTTGGGTTCATTGACTAAATCTATTAGTTGTCTTCAAAGAATTTGGTCAAAGATAAATTGGGACGGAAGTACATCTATGTTCATTTTAAAAATAATGAATGTGGGTGTATCAAAGTTGTTAGAAGGGTACAGCTCTAGTAACATTTAAGTTATAAAAATCCATGACTAGCAACATATGGTTGGTGAAAAAGATAAAATTGAGATAGGTCAGCGTAAGATGTATGCGACATATCTTTAACAAAGGGAAAATAAATTCTATGAGGGGGTGAAATTTGAGAAATAATTTTGAATTGGGATACTATATGTTATAGGACATGTCTTAGAGGTTTTTGGAGGAAAAAAAGGAGAAGATCAATGCTCATCAAGATCAATATTTTAGGGTATAACTCTTCTCTGTTATTATTTTCATTCATTTGTTTGTAATCAAAGCTGGATATTCTCATATTTTATTGAATTGAAAATGATTTGTGGAAAATATTATTTCTTGAGGAATTTATTTTTTTTGGTTCTACTTTTACCTCTTATTTAGGTAATTTATTTTAATATTCAAAATCAATTGGTGAGGTAAATTATGAATTTAAAAAATATTTTGTGCCTCTCTAATCTTCTCCCAAAAACTTCTTAATATTTCAACAAGATTTATCCCAACAAAAATTATTCAAAATCCATTGTTTTTTTATGATTCTTAATGTGGAAAAATCATAGAATCGTTATTCTAAAATATTTATCTTTTTTATAGATAGATCAATCAATCCAATTTTCATGGACACACTTTTAGTAACATTTCCATGAATACATAAACCCTTTTAAACCAGAAAGGTTAAATTCATATTTATACTGTCTCTATTTACATTATCAATTCTATTTATCCCTACTTAATCATTTTTCCTAATTCAACTTGTTCTAAAAATCACTATTTAAACAATTGGAAAATATAAAAATATTTCATCCAATGTTTTAAGTGTCTCTTGTTTAAAATTTTGGTTTCATAATCACAATTTATCTTCTATGTGTATTCTACATCATGTTTAATTATATTCTATTGTAGATATTAGTTATAAATAATTAAATTTTTATGTATTCAACGATATATGTGTCACCTCCATTGAGGTTCCTAGTGTTGTTTTTCTCTTCCACCATTTATTTTTTTTACTGTCAGTGTAATTATCAATATTGAACATCACCACTCACGAATGAATTTCTAATCATAGTCCCCCTTAAAACATTTTTTAATTTCTATATTCCCTTTCTTCCACTTCTGTTGGATCTAAAAAAGGTATTCTAACTGGCCTGTTTATTCCATGACCAAAATATTTCTTTATTTTATTTAGAATAAATCCATTTTTTTAGATACTTAGAAGGTATTAAGGTTGTAGTTTTTGTTACACAATTCATTGAATCCATCCCATGTAAGGCCTTGATAAATATTTTCTTAGATGGATAATTCACACCAATTCTATGATAAGTCCTTAATCATGTACACTATTAACTTCACAATACTTTCCTATTTGGTTCCCAAGAAATTAAATATTTTTTCCATATTCCCAAGCCATGATTATTCATTCTCGGGTTACGAGTAAGCTTGAAAGATATGTGGGTCATGCCATAGTAATTCTAGTGAGTGATCCATAAGACAAGGTTCCTTAGGTCAATATATTTTTTTCACAGACTAAAATTATTCAAAAATACTTATGACTATATATTGATTCACATGTAGTTCCTCATGTGGAACCATATTCTCAACAGCAACATATTTATAGTTTTTAAGTCTCTTAACTAGAAGCATATTCTCTATAGCTATATAAAAATCACCACTAAGTAATAACTTAAAACATCAATCCCATAATTTTTACCAAATCTCAAATCATAAAATATCATACAGATGAAGTAGTCCTAGTTGGAATTCTCTTTACTAATTCAAGATACTAAAATATCATCAACTAAACCATCATTGATGAGATGATGAAAATTTTATACATGCTTAATTAAACTTTCATTCCAAAACCACCATGGTAAGTTCAAGATTAACATAAATAATTATGATATTACTTTTTATTCTCTATATTTAAAGTCTTGACACATCCTATCTCTATGCCTAATATCCCCAACTAACAGATCATACCAAACTAATACCATTTTTAACATCCTGACCTTGACCCATGTGCTTGGTTAGGACTGCGTTGCCTCTAACTTTAGATGATTCCCTAAGGACCCCAAAGGAATTCAATAAATTCCAAGGGAATTGCCAAATAATGGGGGATGATTTTACATCACAAAAACAACCTAAAATAGACAAATCAAGACAATATAAAATATAAAAAATGCATGATATAAAATATACCAATTCCCAAAGACACAATAAAACAAGAATTAGAGACATGAGAGTAAAATGAACAATGTAAATTCAACAAAATTCTAGGACACTAGAGACTCTAGGTAACCAATGTGGCACCATGAAAACTCCACTACAAGACAACCTCCAAGATACAACCTCTATAGGATATAAAAACATCATCAAGACACTCCTATAGAAAAGTATGAAACCTTCATCTTACCTATATCTTGTTAAAACAATATCAACATATACAACAAATTTCACATGAAGGGTGATTGTTTAACCTAATAGGTATCCCATAGGAATTCCCACACATGCCACTAAGATAAGAAAAATTTATCCCATAAAAATAAATAGATACCAAAATAAAATAAAAAATATTTTAAAAAGGATAGAAGATAATATACAGTGTATAAATAGTGAAAATAATTCACACCATGAAGGTCTCTCACAACATGAACACAGAGGAATGAAACTGTTTCACTAATGAAATTCCATCTAAAATGTCTATTGGGTAGTCTATACTCATGAGTGATACCCATCCCTCTAGACCCAAATCATCACTTAGTGGTATAATATAGTGTTCCCAAAAACCAATATAGGAAGCCATGTCTAAAAAAACAAGGCACCAATATGCATAATTAACTCATTAACCCATGTCCTTTCCAAGTTCTCTCAACTGAACATTATTATGAAATTAAAATGGAATTTATGTGTTTTATCAAATAGGTTTTGGGTGCCACCCATAACCTTTATTTTTAAAGTCACACCATAAGAGGTTTATAAAATTTATTATCCTAAAAATTCCCATTTAAAATAAAACATTAAGACTTTAGAAAAAAAACCTTTTATTTTTAGAAAACGTAGTGTGGGAGAGAACACACCTACCACTAATGGGTTCATTTGAAAGAATCATTCCACAAACTCAAATATTCAGACACTACTCACCTTTCATTTAATAAATCATAAGGAAATTATATCAAAATTCATCATATTCTATATATTTGGGCCTAGAAACCTTCTTATAGGGTTTAATCCAAGATATAATGAGAAGATAATAAAGGAGAAAGAATATTTGGACTCTTACCTTTGAATATTGAGGTCAGATGATCTAAATTCAATTTAATTATCTTTAGTAACTAAGAGAATCTCCAAAATATACAATAGGAACCCTAGGGTTTGATATCCCTATCCATAAGTGGAAAAGTTAGTGTTTTTTGGAATTAATCAGGTCTTAAACCAAATGTTTTGGATTTAACTAATTATATCACAAGGTTTGGCTACACAGTTTGGAAAACTATGCGCCAAATTTTCATTTGATACTGGATGACATCCATGGATACATAGTTTGGTAGAATTGTCTATCCAACCAAGATCTAACCATCAAAATCATCAATATCCAAGTATTTATTAGATATCATAGTTACCTCATCGTTTACTCAAAATGTGCACCGTCCCCTAAGTCCCATTTTTAAGTCCCTTAGTGACCTGGGAAAACAATACCATTTCCCCTAATCGTGTGCCAACTATGTACCCTCCAAAAAGTCTCCAAAAACTAAAAAAATCTCAAAGAATCCCAAAAATCAACCCAAGTCCTAACATGACTTAAAATTATAGTAAGAAATAGTATTGTACCTCAAACATGGGGTGTTACACAACATGGTCATGGATTTAGTCTCAGAGTTCCCATATAATCAAAGGGCCTGAGATATCAACTTACTAAAACCAAAATTTATGAATTCTATATAGACTTATTTATTAATTCAATATCATTTTTGACACACCCAATGGATCTAACATCACCATGAGAATAGTATATTATGTTTTTGGGAAATACATCAATAATATCCAATAAAACATAAACATGTGAAATTCCAATTAGCATGTCCATCCTTATAATCTATCATTTTGGTGATTAATAATTCTGAACTTCATAATATGATTTCTTGTATGCTTATGAGTATCAAGTGCCTAATTATGAATCATACTATGTGTCCTTCATAGAATGTTATCTACACCAAAGGATACAAGTTTAAGAATATCATCATAGCACTTAAAGGTTATTATTATAGTGGGAAACTATTATTACCATTCAATGTGATAGATACTCTAAGACATTATCACTTTAATTTTTCACCAAATTATAAATTTCATATGATAATATATTTGTTAATATTTAAGTTCTATATATCGGTAACCAAAAGTAAAAAGTAATTGGATCTATGGTACCAAATACAATATTTTACCCATGGTATTTTTAAAAATATAAGGGGAATAGATTACACAGCCCATCAGTGGAATATTTTAAAGAATAAAATATTATTTTAAGAATTTTTATCTAAAACATAAAATATAAAATATGACAAGGATGGAATATTTTATTTATTTAATATTCCCACTAAAGAAATAAGTCTTAATTCCCAAAACATTCAGTTTTTTATATCTTAATAATACATTTTAGAAAACATATAATTTCTATGATAATAGTGAGAGTATGTTTAAATATAGATAAGTTAAAGGTGTAAAAAATGAAAGATTAAACAATTTTAATTCAAATTTAAATCCACTTTCTATACTCAAAGATTTCAAGATGTGTTGGTGAAAAAGTGATTAATGTAAATAGTTAAATCTTATTAATAAAATAATAACAAAGAAAGGATTAAATGGAAGGGTTCTATGAAATATTATGATGATTAAAAAAGAAATATTCATATATAGACAAAAAAAATTATTAAAATCATAACATTACATGTTGTGAAATAAAGGAGCTTGAATTATATGTTTAAAGAGTTGAATACTAGGAATTTGGTTCTAAAGTCTAACCAATATTCAAAAAAAAATTCTTAATATATGTTAAGAATTAAATATCTTAGTGGGATATTTTATCATACGGTCACATAGAGATATGGTAGGACTTACAGAGAGATGTAATGAGTTTAACAAAACACTAAAAGTGTAGACAACATAATTACTCTCCAGTGGTCTTCCATGATCCCATTTTAGTTAGGGTACCACTAAGAGGGGGTGAATCAATGGTAAGAGTTTTTACAAATTCATTCTTTTAAATTAATTCCCTATGACTAGTTATGTCATAATCTACTCTCTAAAATATCTTACTCACTTATATCAAGAAAAATAAAGAACATAACAAGAATAAGAAATTTTGACAAGGTTAATCCATAGTGTGATAACCTACTTCTTTTCCTTTCTAACCTCTTGTTAAGACACAAATTTTATTATCACCATAAATTTCTAGTGATCATAAATCTAGTAGAAGTCACATACAAGGTTTGAATAGGTGTTATCCACTTATTAAAAGGGGTAGGTACCATCTAATCCCCACTAAAGTTGTTTGGAAATATTTTTACTATAACCACTAGTTCTTCGAGATTCCTCCTACACTCTAGAGAATGAACCAGGTCAGCAATACACTACTAGATACCTCAACATCAAATAATAGATATTATTCTAGGTATACATAGACTAGTATAATAATAATACTATAAATAATGCATATTGGATCCTATAACTTTTTTTAGGATGATATTTCCATTTACGAGAGAATTAATAAATGAAAATATTTTATTTCATCCTCAATAATAAGAATCTGGATCAACAATAAATAAATAATCTTTACACAACAACTTAAGATTCACACATGTAGAACTGGTTGACATCCTTTATTTATTCACTATCCTTGATATATATTGTCTTTATTGTATCTAAATATGATCATCTAAAGTAGAAAAATATCTAACACCCTCTCTAACATCATTTTTCCCTTTTATATTCTCTAAAATAATTGAATAATATTTACATAATAAAATATGTAAATTCCACATATGTTTTGTTATATAAAATCCCCCTAAAATAGTAATTTGAATATAAAATATTAATTTCAATAATTCCATACTTATTTTCCATCATAAATTTTAATTTGAATTCTAATTATTCTAATAATTTTACATTTTATACACCACATTTAGTCAGATTTCAATCTATGCAAAATCATGCCAAAATCATGGATTTGACCACTACCATGATATTTCATGAGATAAAGTGAAAAAGATAATAATCTGATAAAATCATCATTTTTTATAATAATTCATTCTAGTTTCACTAAATTCAGAATTTTTTATGAAGGAATTAACCTTACAAATACCACTAAATTATAAAAATTATAATGTGCCATATGATGAGAGAAACCCTGTGAAGTTGTGAAATAACTTTACAAGAATCAAACCTTAAAATATGGAACCTTATGAATTACCTTTAACCTTACAATGATTCATTATACTCCTTAAAATTTATATTTTTTCATGTCATTGAACCGTATAAAGTCTTTGTGCCTTTGTAAGTTCATCAGAAAACATTAGGATGAACTCAAATCAACCCTATATTCCTATTCCTTTTTTGTTTACTAAATATCAACATTAAAGTTTTTAAAAACAATTTTATAAAGATACATAAGCAAAACTATTAAGATAATCAACCTTACTAAAATGTGTAGGGTTCATGAAATTTCTATTTTATCACCTTCTGTATATATTTTCTAAAACCTATACAAATCAAAAAAGAGTTTACACAACCAATATTCAACAATATTAAATAACTAAAAAACACTCTAACCATATTACCAAATATTTTTCTCAGTATTTAACAACTATTTGACAAAAAATACAACTCCAACAATAATATCATTGAGTGATTTTATCTCCCCCTTTGGATTTATTTCCAAACTTGAAAAAATATTTTCAAAAACAAAAAAAAATCATTAAAGAGTCATAAAATCATGAGATGTATCTTGAAAAAAAACTATATTATAATGTTGTATTTTTGAGAAAAATTTATCCCTTGGTGATAATAAATTTTTTACCATGTAATTTGAATCCCCCCTAAATTAGTACACAAATATCATAACATTAACCCCTTTTATAATACAAAATAGCTCCTAAATTTCCAAGAAAAGTACTGAATTTAGGAACATTTTTCTCGCCAATTGTGATAAATATTTTATCATTTCTTCTCCCAATTTAACATCACAATACAAATATATATCAGGGTGCTTCCAATATCCCTCAAGATAGAGGTAAGTGATGAATATTCATGTTCATTATTAGTCGCAAACCTATATTTATGAAATTCCTTGGTGAAGATGTTGACAATTAGTCTCTTGTGGGAATAAATTCCATCTTGATTTGTCCATTTAATAATCAGTCATTAATAAATAAAATCTTAATGGGGTTAAACATAACCAAAATATACATATGAAATGTAAAAAACTTTCCTCAATTTGTAAACATAATCACAAGCAATTCTGAATAGTATGGTGAATGGTATCAAGGTAGCACATTCACAGCCAAATTAATCATAAACCATTTAATAAAATATGGTAAATGATAATAATAATATTAATAATAATATAAATCTCAATAAATCATAATATTCAATATAGGTTTTTAAATATATGAAAATACTCTAATAAAATCATCAAGGAATTCTTGAGAGAAAAAAACCCTTTTTACTTTGCAATGAAGTGTTATTTTCGAAAAATATTTTGTATTTTTAATAATTATTTGTATAAAACTAGAAATGAAAAATTATTTTTTCCCTGAAAAAATTAGTGATTTTATAAAAATATTTGTGTCGTAAAACAGATTATGGATAGTACTTGAAAATTGGTAAGAAATTGAGAAGCTCTTGAGAAGAGAACCTTATAAAACATGTATTTCCCCATAAAATAAAGATAAATTGATACTGATACATGATTTTGGAATATATAAAAATAATTTAGAATAATTATATAAAAAATGAAGAATTAAATTGGTGTAAAGAAGTAAAAATCATAACCTGAATGAAAATAGCACTAGTGCAGAAAACGTTTTTAACATCACTATTTTTTACGCCGGTTATATATAACCGATGTGAAAATCTGTGATACGTGGTTTTTTAAGTCGGTTATAAAATAACCGATGTAAAAAATACAGAGAGTAAATATTTTACGTCGGTTATTTTAATAACCGACGTAAAAAACGTTGTATCTTTGAATTTGTTACGTCGGTTATAAAATAACCGATGTAAAAAAGGCAGCATCTGAGGCCTTTTTGAGCTCGGTTATTTAATAACCAACATAACAACCTAACCCGTAGAATTTTTAACGTCGGTTATATTATAACCGACGTAAAAAACCAACACCCAGCAGTTTTTATGTCGGTTACTTTATAACCAACATAAAAACTGTGGTTTCTGATCTGTTTTTTACATCGGTTATCGAATAACCGACGTAAAAAACCAACACGCAGATTTTTTTATGTCGGTTATAAAATAACTGATGTAAAAAATGCGGTATCTGATAAATTTATAACATCAATTATTATAATAACCGACGTTATAAATGTAATAAAAATATTTTATAACATCGGTTATTAAATAACCGAAGTTATAAAACATTTAAAAAATTAACACGCCCCGTGGATTGTCATTTATGATTTTTCAATCGACAGACCGATGAGTCGTCTCTCTCGTGCGGAAAACCCTAATCGACTCTTCGATCTCGTTTAGTTAAACTCATTTTTCCATCATCATTTATCATCTTTACTCTCCTCGGATCTTTCATCTCCACTCGCAACACTCAGGTAATCCTCCCACGAATTTATTTCATTGGTTTTTTTTTCGGATAGTCTATATTTACATTTTTCGCTTTTTTTGTTTAAACTAGGTAATATTCTTCTATTTCAAACCCTCTTACCTCGTTTTTCCATCATCATCTTATTTATTATCACCAGATCTATTAGATCGACTCTCAATATTCTCCTAAGCCTCACCTACTTCTACTTCGTTTGTTTTTGTTTCATGGATGCCCATCATTTATGGTAATTTTTGTTTTCATGGACAACTAATGATCTCATTCACCTATATTATTGCAATTTATATGTAAACCATTTTGATACACCCATTTCGTGTACCATTTTGATTTATTTTATAAGTATATATAGAAATTCATGGTGGAATGATTGTTTTGGATCCTTGGTTGTTTCTATTTTGGGTATCACTTTTTGTTGTTCCATAATCTATTTACGTCGCTTATTTTTGCGGACTATTATAAGTCTTCATATGCTATTAAAAACCGATTCATTTCACAATAGAGAATTTTAGACTAGTAGGAGATACAGTTAATGGTTCTCATTTTGAATAATTGAATGATACCAAAACAAATAGCTTGAGGTTAAAATCCCTAGATATTCCAAAACCAGTAGTTTGAGGTTAAAATCCCATGGTTCTGGGGGGGCTTTCAAGAGGGTTGGTGGCTGTCCAGGGGGTTGGGGGCTGTCCAGAGGGTTGGGATCTGTCCAGGGTGTCCATGAAGGTGGGGGGGAAGTCCAGGGGTGTGGGGGGGGCGGTCCAAGGGGGTGGGGTGTCAAAGGGGTGGGGGGATTTCCAAGGGGGTGGGTGGGTGGGGGGTTGTCCAAGGGGGTGGGGTACTATCCAGAGGGTTTGGGGTTGTTTGGGGTTTGGGGGATGTCCGGAGGGTTGGGGGTGTCCAGGGGGGTGTCCACGGGGGTAGGGGTGGGGGTGGTGTCCGGGAGGGGTGGGGTGCTGTCTAGAGGGGTGGGGGTTGTCCAGAGGGTTGGGGGCCTGTCCAAGGGGGTGGTGGTGTCTAGGGGGTGTCCAAGGGGGTGGGATGGTGTTCAGAGGGTTCGGGGGGGCTGTCCAGAGGGTTGGGGGTGTCCAGGGTGTCCATGGAGGTGGGGGGGGCAGTCCAGGGGTGTGTGGGGGGTCCAAGGTGGTGGGGGTATAGAAGGGGGTGGGGGGCTGTCCAAGCGGGTGGGTGGGTGGGGGGCTGTCCAAGGGGGTGGGGGCCTATCCAGAGGGTTTGGGGGGTTGTTCGGGGGTGGGGTTTGTCCAGAGGGTTGGGGGTTTCTAGGGGGAGTCTAAGGGGGTAGGGGTGGGGTGGTGTCTAGAGGGTTGGGGGCTGTCCAGGGGGTGGGGGTCGTGTTCAGAGGGTTCTGGGGGCTATCCAGAGGGTTGGGGGTTGTCCAGGGTGTCCATGGAGGTGGGGGCAGTCCAGGGGTGTGTGGGGGGGCCAAGGGGGAAGAGGTTTCAAAGGGGGTGGGGGCTGTCCAAGGAGGTGTGGGACTATCTAGAGGTTTTGGGGGTTGTTTGGGGGGATGTCCAGAGGGTTGGGTGGTGTCCAGGGGGTTGTCCAAGGAGGTAGGAGGTGGTTGGTGGTGTCCAGGAGGGGTGGGGGTGTCCAGGAGGGGTGGGGTTGTCCAAGGGTGTGGTGGTGTCCAGGGGGTATCCAAGGGGGTGGGGTGGTGTCCAGGGGGTGGGGGGATGTCTAAGGGGGTGGTGGTGTCCAGGGGGTGTCCAAGCGGGTGGGGACAAGTGTCAGTTGGGATTGACTACTGCATCGTGGTTTGTGAGATTATGACATGATGATTGTATTTTTTCATGGATATTAGTGTTGCAATATGATTCTATTTGGTTATATATATTTTTACCAGTCATCAACTATGAGAAAATTATGGGTTATGGGGGAGAAAATGTCATGGTTTTCAAATATGTGTAGTTATCCTAACCCCATTATGCCGTAATGATTGTATTTACATTGTGATTTTCTCCATCTGAGTTTTTATTTTAAATTTGATTTGATTCTCAGGTTTACTCCATTTTCTCCAATTTTCTATCAACCATTGGAGTCCCCATGGTTTTCGTTGATTCAATATAATTTAAAACTGTTATATATAACTATATTTTATTTTTAAAATCATATTCAAGCATATTTTTTTGAATACGCATAGATTTGTTTTATATTTAAAAATTGGTTTACATTCAAATTATGATTTTTTTTCATATAAAAATATATTTGTCTTATCTTAAAAAGATGTATAATTTTGATATTTGTTATAGGTAATAATGAGTCGAAGTTGGATTACGGCACATCAAATGAGCAATGAATATGAGGAAGGTGTTGATGCATTTATGGAATTCGCTAAATGAAATGTTCCAAGTAGTGACATTTTTTTCTGTCCATGCCTGAAATGTTTGAATATGAAGAAGTTGAAAAGTAGAGAGATAAAATATCATCTAATTTTTCATGGTTTTAATTCTAGTTACAGCCCTTAGATTTAGAATGGTGAAACAGGACGGAATCTCACTAATGATGATGATTCGCAAGATGGTAACTCTGATGGAATTAAAGAAATGATTCATGATATTGTAGCAGAACAAATTGAGATAGAACCGATAGTTGTGCGTCTATATGGTGATGCTGAAAAACCATTATATCCTGGTTTTACAGATTTTACAGTTTTGTCGGTGGTGTTAAGATTGATTAACTTAAAGGAAAAACATGGATGGAGTGACAGAAGTTTTACAGAGCTGCTATAATTGATTAAATAAATTCTTCCAAAAGATAACGATCTTCCATATTCACATTATAAGGCCAAGAAAATATTATGCCCGATGGGATTGGGATACAAGAAAATGCATGCCTATCCGAATGATTGTATTATATATAGGAAGGAATATGAATTTCTGTCAGAGTGTCCTAAATGTGGTATATCACGGTATAAGGTGAAAGAAAAATCACAGGCTGATGTAGAGATTACAAATATCCCTTCAAAGGTATTTTGGTATATTCCTATAATTCATCATTTCAAACGTTTATTTGCTAATTCACATGATGCAAAATTGTTAAGATGGCATGCTGATGAGTGGTTATGTGATGGAAAAATATGTCATCCAGCTAATTGTCCACAATGGAAGAAAATTGATGAGCATTATTATACATTTGGAAATGAAATAACAAATCTAATACTAGGGTTGTGCATAGATGGAATAAATCCATACCGAACCCTCAGTAGTACACATAGTTCATGGCCTATTTTATTGGTAATTTACAACCTCTCTCTTGAAGTTTGTATGAAGTGAAAATATTCCATGTTGAGTATAATGATCTCTGGTCCAAAGCAACCCAGCAATGATATTGATGTTTACTTTTCACTGTTGATTGATGATTTGAAACTTTAATGGGCTGATGGTATTATGGTGTATGATTCTTATAAAATGGAATATTTTCAACTGCATGCAGTCCTTTTGTTCACTATAAATGACTTCCCAGCATAAGGAAATTTTTATGGATACAGTGTTAAAGGGCATAAATCATGTCCAATTTTTGAACAACAGACGCCATATTGTCAATTACATCATGAGAGGAAAACAATGTACATGGGTCATCGAAAGTTTTTGCCTATGGATCACCCTTATAGAAGACTAAAAAAGGCATTCAATAGATCACAGGAATTTGATATTTCTCCAAAAACTTTATCCCCTGATCTGTATTTTGAGAGGGTGAAAAACCTTGATGTGACATTTCGAAAGACATAGAAATCGGGTAATGATAGACATATTTGGAAGAAAAGGTCAATATTTTTTAAGCTACCATATTGGGGATATCATAAAGTTAAACATAATATTGATTTCATGCATGTGGAGAAGAATATTTGTGATTGTTTTATTGGAACATTGTTAGATATTAAATGGAAGAGAAAAGATAGGTTGAATGAAATATTAGACTTACTATCAATAAGAATATGTTTGGAGTTAGCTCACACTCCTAAAGGAAGAAGAATATTTCTTCCCCCGGCTTGTCATAAATTATCGAAGAGGGAGAAAATTAGCTTTTGTCAGGGTCTTCATGATATCAAAGTTCCTTAAGGTTATTCTTCAAATGTAAAAAATTTTGTCTCATTGAAGGACTTGAATTTGATAGGTATGAAATCACATGATTGTCACGTCATGATGCAACAAATTCTATCAATTTCATTGCGTGGAATATTGCACATCCGTTTCATAAATACTATAATGAAGTTGTGTTATTTTTTCAATTCAATTTGTAATAAGGTGATTTATATGAATACTTTGAAATTTTTTGAAAAGGATGCAATTTTTATAATTTTCCAATTGGAAATGTATTTTCCTCCAAATTTTTTTGATATAATGGGGAATTTAATGATTCATCTAGTTTGAGAAATAATGTTTTGTGGACTTTTATATCTTCGTTGTATGTATCCTTTTGAAAGGTATATGAAAATATTGAAGGGGTATGTTAAGAATCCATATCAACCAGAAGCCTCCATTATTGAAAAGTATATTCTGAGGAGGTTCCATAGTTTTGTACGAGTTACTTGGTTGCGGCGCAGAACATAGGTTTTCCTCCATCTCACCATGAATGAGTTAATAATAAGGGAAAGGGGATTCGTGGCTTGAAAATCAAATAATTTTCAGCTAAACAGATGAAGAAGTTAGAATCATACGTCTTGAATAACATAGTTGATACTCAACCGTATATCACATTGCATATTAATGAGTTGAAACAATGTCATCAAAAGAATAAAGAAATGTGTATTTTGAATGAGCACAACAAAATATTTTTTTCATGGTTTAAAAAGACCTTTCTTGGTAGATCATATGTGTCAGAGACATTAAAATGGATAGTGGGTGGTCCATGTTTAAATGTGATAACATGGTCCGGTTATGACATTAATGGTTATACATTTCATACGAAAACTTAGGATAATAGAAGTGCAGTTCAGAATAGTGGTGTATTGGTGTTTGAAGAAGCAATGCATTTTTTGATTACTAAGGACAAAAACCCAATTTCTGCATCAAGTGCATATTATGGAGTGATTGAAGACATATGGGAGGTTGATCACATTAAAATTAATGTTCTTGTTTTTAACTATAAATGGTTTGTCGGTAACAACAGTGTCAAACACGATGAATTTGGAATGACACTTGTTAATCTAAATATATTTGAAGACACAACTCATTCTTTTATAATGGCAACACATGAAAAACAAATTTTCTATATAGTAGATCAATCAGATATGCGTTGGGCTGTTGTTTTACAAGGGAAAAAACAATATGTTGGTGAGGATGAACTTGATAAAGATGCTGATTTATGTGAGATCCCTACTTCTGTGGAAAGATTAATAGAACATAATGATGAGCATGTTGAAGACATGGTTTGTTCCATAAGGAACGATCATGACGAAGGAATTTGGGAAAAAATCCATTTGTACATTCCTAAAATTACAGGTAACATATTTTTATTTCTTGTTTAAATTTATTTCTTTCATAAAATGTTAGATATTGTAAGTTTTTTATTTATTAAAAAATGTATTAAAACAAAATAAGTATAAGTTTTTGTTTGTTTTAAGTTTTTTTAGTTTACTTTATCATGTTTACCATTACATGAATTATATATCTATTATTTTCATTCAGTGACAATTACTTTACCAGGTTTACCAGGTTTACCATGTTTACCATGTTTACCATGTTTACCAACTTGACCATCTTTACCATCTTTACCATTGTTTAATATGATTACCATATTAACAATGTTTACTATTCCGTAACTTAGCACAATTTTCTAATTTCTGATTATAGTAGTATTAAAATATTTAAATTTGTATATTTGTTAACTAATGTTTGTTTTTTTATTTGAAGGATAATAACAGATCTTTCAGTTGATCAACCACATGATTCTAGAGATGAGCATAATGGTCATACCTCTGAGGAGGAACATTCACATGCTCCTCTTGATGTTCCTCAATCTTCCTCATGTGATCCTATTACGACAAAGAGTTCAAGAGTTTGTAAACGTGGGTGCACACGTTTACCAAAATTAGCACTCACATGTACGCTAGATCAGAGGATACTCATTGAGTTTGATGATGATGATATTACTAGAGGTCCAAATGCAAAAGATTTGAAGAGTTTTGCATCAACTCAGGCTAAGAGCAAAGTAAGCATTTTGTATGATGACTAGAGAAGTGTGGATAAATCGATAATCTATCAGTTTTGGGAGATGATTTTGGAAAGATCTTTTGTTATTGTTTGACTATTCTTTAAATGTTTATAGTATATATAATATGTTTAACCTCTTCTTTATCAGATGACATTTGATATTCCTGACACAGGAGGAGTCAGGAAGAAATGCTTATTGATGACTGCCAGGAGATGGAGGGATTTCAAATCAACCCGCTCATCTGATTTCATTTCTGGTGATAGGAGTCATGACAATCCATGTCGTATATATCCTTTTATAGATGAAGAAACATGGAGACAGTTTGTTAAAAGTAGAAGAAAAGAGTCATTTTTTGTAAGGGAAATGTAAACTTTTATAATATTTATTATATAAATGATCTTATTAATTTTTTTTAATGATTTCTTATTCTTAATTTACAGTAAACAAGGAAAGATCTTTAGGAGATAAAATCTAAAAATGTATACCCTCATAGTTTATCTCGAGGAGGGTATGCATTTTTAAAAGAACAAATGATGGCAGAAAATTTTCAAAAACTAAGAGCTGAGTCTTCAAGCTCTGGAGAGGTGGCCCCTCCATGCCCTCCATCTAGACATGAAAAATGGAAGAGAGCTCGGATGGGAAAAAAAGGGCAATATCTTTCAGAAGAATAAAGAATCGTAGTTGAGAGGATTGTAAGATATCTACTTTATTTATTTAAGTTAACTATTTTCTTCATATAATTTAAATCATTACAGAAATGTTCAATTAATTAATACAGGAATCTCTTGAGGAGCAGAGCTCCCATAGGGCATTTACAGCTACTGGGAGGCAAGATATTTTATCTGTAGCATTGGGAAATCCCAAACATCCTGTTCGTGTAAGAGGATTTCTGGTAGGTGTATCAGTAAGAAAAGTGTTTCCATGTTCTTCAACTTCTAACATTTAGGGTGTTTATAAAAAAATAGAATACTTGGAGGAAGAAGTTCATAATATTAATGTGACGATGGAGGAAAAGATTAGAGCATCGGTATAGTCTATGTTTGCAGATATGCAAAGACAATTTCAGACTACATCTCTCACTCCTCCACCTCCCCCTGCAGACCCCATTATTTATCCTCTACCTCCACTAGTAGCTCCCACTCCCCCACCTCAGCCTACGGACCCCATTTTTTATTCTACTCCTCCACCGCAGCTTCCTAAGAGTCAGTAAGGCCTTCAGGCCACATCAAAGCCTTCGGTCCACCTTAAAAGTGAAGATGCAAACCAGACAACCTACAAGGAACAAGCTTCAGAAGGAGGAGGAGCAAGGATATTTCACCATAGAAAAAGCTAAACGAATTGCAAGAATGAGAGGGTATGGAACCTGCCATCGGGACAAGCCTGTGCATGCATGGGAAAGCCTATCCGAAGAGCCATGCGAAGGTGGAGAGCTGATTTCACGATGAAGATGTTGGGGAGGAGCAGTTCCAAGTAGTCAGACTGGGTTGTATGTAATGTTTGAAACCTACGGGAAATAAATTCCTCTAAGGACTACGGGCCATGTAATGCTTACACCTATGGGCCTTGTTAGTGTTCCACCTCACCCCTTGGAAGTTGGATTATCAGAAATAAAAAAAATGAAGGCCTTTGGTCCATTGTAGGATATTATAGATAGATCAGCTTGAGTACCATTACCTACAGATGAGGTGACGATAGTTGGACATAGTATCGTCCATTTTTTAATTTGGACATCCATAATTCTTCGACTCGTTACCATAGAGGTATGAATGTTATATATTTTATTTTAGTTTTTATTAAAGTTGTTTTATCATTTGAAAACTAATATATTTTTCTATTTATTTTTATAGGAATACTTCAACGGTAAATAAATAATGTATAGAAAACAACAAAGAGAAATGGCTATGACATAAGCTACAGATTCTGGTATTCTCGATAGATTGTCAAGATATTCAAATTTGTTGGTGGGTCATTATGAGTTTCCAATAGAAGCTCATGTTTGTGGACATGAAATAATTGTGGGGATTATGAAAACTGATATCATGGATCTTGTTACTGGAGATAATTTGGGCATCAACGTGGTGAAAATTTTTTCCATGTAAGTATTAACACCTTTTCCCTAAGTTATATTTATTAAAAATGTATACTTATGTCTGTTTTGTATTAGGTATCTTTATAAAATTTGTGAGAGGAATGAGCTGATAGATGTATATGGATTCATGGACCCGTAATTGATTTCCCCTGAAGCATGTGCATTGGATGAGGAATAAAGAAAGCTTTATATTGCTGAAAGACTTGAATAGAATATAGTCACACAATGATGGATGATGCCTTTTTCTCAGAGGTATGAAACACATCTCTCTCAAAGAGTTCATTATCTTTTAACATAAAAAACCACTAACCTTAAAAAAAATTATCAGTGATCATTGGATGTTAGGGGTTTTTTTCCCAAGGGAGAAAACACTTTATTGGATATGCTCTGTCCATGATGATGTGCAGAAAAGTTTTAAGAATATATTGAAAAAGTAAGTTTCAATTTCTAAATAGTTTTATATATTATAATGAATTTTAAATTTACCACATTCTTATTATTTTCTAACAAGGGATGGGTCTACTTTTGAAAAAACAAAAAGAAAAGGAGTGCAAAGATCAAATATGTAAGTGTGAAGGTAAATATCCATTTATAATTTGTAATTTTGGATTTATTACATAAAAATAACATATTTAATTTACACTCATTCAAACAGAATTTTCATGAACAACATGGCGTCATCGAATGCAGATATTATATGTTAAGATTTATGTATGAAATAATAACAACTGGAAAAGTTGTGAACTTTGACCTGGTAATATTTCCTTTTAAACTTTTCCATAATATTTCAATTTGATTTATTCATTATACATGTTAACTACTATACTTTTCATTTGTATCTATTTGATGACCCTCAACCCTATACTGCTCAAGACACCAAACACTTACAAGTGGAGTGGTCAAATTATTTTACAGTTTTGATTGAATTTTAGTTGTTTGTAGTGTAAAATATAATTTTGAATATCGTCATTGTAATTATGTATTTGGAAGTCATTTAGGTAGGATTTAGTTTTTATGTTAACAGTGTAAGTTTTTAATGTTATATTTGTGAATGTTTAATTTTTCTCTACTTCTTGTTTTGGTCTACTTATGATAGTTTTTCTAGTATGGATTCTGGTCTGGGGGGAGTGGTTCTAAGGGTGTGGGGGGTGTTCAGTGGGGTGGGGTGTCCAGGGGTGTGGGAGGGCTATCCGGTGGGGTGGGGGTCCTAGGTGTCTATGAGAGTGGGGGGGAAGTCTAGGAGGCGATGTCATCCCTAGGGAAGCTGAACGCCGCTGGAAGGTATTCATCACTCCCACATGTGAAACATTTTGATAGCTTAAGCTTCACATGTGGGAGTGATGAGTACCTTCCAGCAGCGTTCCCCCCGAGGGGTGTCCAGGAGGGTGGGGGTGTCCAGGAGGGTGGGGGGTTGTCCAGGGGGTGGGGGTGTCCATGGGTGTGGTGGGGTCAGTCCAATGGGGTGAGGGGGTTCTGGTCTGTTTTTGGTAATTTTTGGTTTGTTTCAGGGGTGTGGGAGGGTTGTACAAGGGTGTGGGAGTGTTCTCCAGGGGGTGCGGGTATACAGAAGGGTGGGGGTTGTCCAGGGGTGTGGGGAGCTATCCAGCGGGGTGTTGGGGATGTCCAGGGGTGTGGGGTGATGTCCGGGGGGTCAGGGGCAGTCCAGGGGTGTGGGGGTGTCCAGGGGTGTGGTGGGGGCTATCCAGTGGGGTGAGGGGGCTGTCCAAGGGGTGGTGGGGCAGTCCAGGAGGGTGGGGGTGTCTAGGGTTGTTGGGGGATGTCCAGGGGTGGGGGGCAGTCTGGGGGTGGGGGTCCAGGGGTGTGTGGGGCTGTCTAGGGGTGGTGGGGAAGCCCAGGGGTGGGGGGTTGTCCAGGGGTGTTGGGGGCTGTTCAGGGGATGGGGGCAGTCCAGGGGTGTGGGGGGTGTCCAGGGGTGTGGTGGGGTGTCTATTGGTGTGGTGGGGGATATTCAGTGGTTTGAGGGGGTTCTGGTCTTTTTTTGGTAACTTTTTGGTCTGTTTCTGGGGTATAGGAGGGTTGTCTAGGGTGTGGGAGTGTTTTCCAGGGGTGTGGGAGTGTTGTATAGGGGGTGGGGTATACAGGAGGGTAGGGGGATGTCCAGGGGTGGTGGTGATGTGTAGGGGTGTGGTGGTGTCCAGGGGTGTGGTGGGGGCAGTCTAGTGGGGTGAGGGGGTTTTGGTTTGTTTCTAGTAACTTTTTGGTCTGTTTCAGGGGTGTGGGAGGGTTGTCCAGGGGTGTGGGAGTGCTGTCCAGGGGGTGGGGGTATACATGAGGGTGGGGTTGTCCAGAGTTGTTTGGGGCTGTCTAGGGGGTCGGGGGCAGTCCAGGG
Source organism: Viscum album (assembly GCA_963277665.1). NCBI lineage: Eukaryota > Viridiplantae > Streptophyta > Magnoliopsida > Santalales > Viscaceae > Viscum > Viscum album. Next base: position 101,121,324 of record OY728133.1, read on the forward strand.
GTGTGGTGGGGGCTGTCCAGTGGGGTGAGGGTGTGGGAGGGTTGTCCAGGGGTGTGGGAGTGTTGTCCAAGGTGTGGGGGGTATACATGAGGGTGGGGGGTTGTCCCGGGGTGTTTGGAGCTGTCCAGGGGGTCGGGGCAGTTCAGGCGTGTGGAGGGGGCTATCCAGTGGAGTGAGGGGGGCTGTTCAGGGGGTGGGGGGCTATCCAGTGGGGTAAGTTTTAAATGTTATCAATGTAAATGCTTAATTTTTATTTGGTTCTTGTTTTGGTCTACTTCTGTTTTTGTGGTAGGAATTCTTGATTTGGTTTTTGGTTGTTTCTAGGGAGAGCAGAGGACTGGATTCTATTTAAAAAAAATTGTCTTTCACATCGGTTATTTTATAACTGACGTGATAAAGGAATGGGGAAGGGTTTATCCCGTTAGTTATTTGAATAACTGACATGATAAACACCTATGGGAATGGTTTATCACGTCGGTTATTTAATAACCGATGTGATAAAAACCCATGTACTAGTTTATCACGTCGATTATTATATAACTGACGTGATAAACCATTTCCCCAGTGGTTTATCACATTAGTTATTAAATAACTGACGTGATAAACATCCCCTGCACTATTTTGTCACGTCGGTTATATAATAACCGATGTGATAAACCCACCCACCCCCGATTTATCACGTCAGTTATGTAATAACCGACTTGATAAAGGATTGGGAAATGGTTTATCATGTCGATTATTATATAACCAACGTGATAAACACCCCTTCACTGGTTTATCACTTCGGTTATGTAATAACCGACCTGATAAACCCTCCCCCCTGGTTTTTTCATGTCTGTTAATTAATAACCGACGTGATAAATAGCACGATGTTATGTTTTTTACATCGGTTTTTAAATAGTCGACATAAAAAACAATATTTATTACGTCGTCTGTATTAACGTCAGCTAAAAACCGACGTAAAAAATGAAAAATAACCAACGTAAAAAATGTTTTCTGCACTAGTGTAGAGGTTCAAGAAGAAACCCTTACCACTTTGTAATCAACCGAATTGTATGTCCCATTAAATTAATTAAAATAAAATGAAACATTTAATACCATGAATATAAATTAACTCATGATATGATACATAAAATTGTAGTATAAATTCACCACATACAATAAATATTGGGGAATAAAGTATATCTCATGAAAATAAAAGTGAGATGAGAGAACTCTTACATTATGTTCGAAAGTGTTCTTTAATTATACTTAATGTTCAGAATAATGAAATTATATTAATTAATTAATTAATTAAGAACATATTAAACATGTATTTGATTTATTATAATTTTATTAAGTTCATTCATGCCTTTTTTTATGAGTTATATGATTCAATTTCGTCATTTGGCGGTGTTATTTTCTTTGGTTTTCATTATCAGTTTACTTTTATACATATATGGAAGTTCATGTAAAATAAAAATAATTCTCTATAAATGAAATTATATTTTATTAATGAACATAGATAATATTTAATGGTATTTTATATTATTATTTTAATATATTAGGATTATTCCTTATATATAACTTTAATGATAATCATTTGGATCATTTTGGCGGTTTTTCGATCACAGCTAACTGGTTTTGTCTTATTAATTAATATCATGTATATATACTGGTTAAAAAATAATAAATAACTTATAATATGTATAATAAAATATAGTTTAACAATAATTATGGTTTTATAACCATACTTTAAGGTGTTAATGGAAAATGAATTCGCATCATCCACGGTGGCGGTAAATCGTCACATCACATATGACGTTTTCATTTTTAGAATAAAAGGGTGATGAGTAGTGGTTTCAAGATAGATATTTCATTAACATAATAAAATTACAGTATATATAAGATACTGGAGTTATCATTCATTTTTTGATAGAATATTTAATGATAGGATAAGAAGATAATAAATTGAAAGAGAATGAAAAAGGATTTACCTCTTGAATTATTTTCTTGATAACTTCCTTAAAAAACTTTGATATGGTCTTTTTGTGAGACAAAAAAGACCATAACATGGGGGAGAGTTTTGGGAGTATAAAGGTCATAATATTATAAAGATTCAATTCCTTGTAAGTGTGACTAGAATAAGTGTTGGGGGTAGTATTTATAGTGGGAGGAGAGGAGTGTTTTTTGAATATGGTATTCATTTGTTTATTATTTTGGATTAATACTATGAATGGTTTGAGTATTATCACAAAATTTATTAAAATAATTAATGATAGTTCGATATTATGGGCTTAAATCAACTATATATCATCTATGACTCAATAATTCATGTATTTATTAAATATGATGAATTATCGTATTTCACTATTCATAAAAAAATTCAAGTATTTGAGAAAAATATCAAAAACTAACCCTATCAATATTTTGATGTGTAGAATTCAAAAATGAACTCCATTTTATAAAAATAATTGTATAAATATGAGAAATTTAATTTTTAAATAAAATCATCATTTATTCAAAAAATACTGATTTTAAAATTATAATTGATTTTAAAATTAGAACTGATTTTATAACACATTGAAAAATTAATTAATGTCTCATAAAATTATATTATAATCAGAAGACAAAAAATATTAATTTTTGAGTCTATTTTATTAAAATATATTTTCTTTTAAATCATTATATTAATAATAAAATTGTAAATAAATATTTATGACTTATAAAAATACCAATATTTAATTTATCATTTTTAAAATATTTATTTACTTATTAAAAGATATAGATATATCATATTTTTATTTATATTATAACAAAATCTTATCTATATATTCATAAGTGAGGTTACTATTCTATTGGCTGATTTACTATTCCTAAGGATCACATTACTACTCCAAAGGTCAAGTTACTATTCCATTGGTATAGGTCCCTTAACTTCTATAAATACCTCTTATTTAATTAATTCTACATTTATAAAGTTTTTATTTTGTTCTATAAGAGATTTTATACGGTTTATACTATATGAAATAATTATAAGAAGGTAAATTTCATTGATAGAATTTCGGGTCATTACATTCTCCCCTCCTACAAATATTTCATCCTTGAAATTTCCAAAATGTCACCTCATAAAAATATTTGGCTAGTTCTTAATCACAACTTCCTCTAGTTCCCATGTCACATATTCAATTTTATGATTTTTCCAAAGTACCTTTACCAGTCGAGTCATTCGATTTTTCAACACCTACTCTCTAGTGTCTAGAACCCAGATAGGCTCTTCAGAGTAAGATAAATCAGGTACCAATTCTATTTCTTTAGAAGTGAGAACATGTCTTGGGTTTGGCATGTACTTCCTTAACAAAGATATATGAAACACATAATGAACTGGGGAAAGTCTTGGTATAATTTCCAAATTATAAGCCACATCTCTGACTCTCTCCAATATTTCAAAAGGACCAATGTACCTAGGGCTTATTTTTCCTTTCTTTCCAAATCTTATAACATCCTTCCATGGAGATACTTTCAGGAAAACATTATCTCCCACTTTAAACTAAAAATCCTTTTTTCTTTTATCGTCATAAATTTTTTATCTACTTTGAGATGCATTGATATGGGTTTGAATAGTCTTTACCTTTGTTTTTGTTTCCTCTACAAGCTCTAGGCCTATAAGCTTCCATTCACCAACTTTATCCCAAAAAGTTGATGTATGGAATATCTTTCCATACAATGCTTTATATGGTTTTATTTGAATACTTGAATGGAAACTATTATTATAATAAAATTATACCAAAGAAAAATACTAATACCATATACCATGAAAGTCAAGAGAGCATGATCTCAACATTTCTTCTAAAGTTTGAATGGTCCTTTCAAACTACTCTCCGGTTTGAGGGTGATAAGCAGTACAAAATTAAAGATCACTATCCAAATATTTATAAAGACTTTTACATAATTTTTATGTAAATCATGGATCATAATCGAACACAATTGAAAGACTTCCACTATAAATTATTACAACTTCATTAATATAGAGTTTTCAAGGTGCTACAGTGGAAAATCCTCACTTATTGCAAGGAAATGTGTATATTTGGTGAGTCGATCAATAATTACACATATTGCATCATTATTTCTTGGATTTTTTCATAATCCAGTGAAAAAATCTATAGTGATGTCATTCTTTTTCCAAGTAGTAATCGACATTGGTTTCATGACTCCTCTATGATGTTTTCTTTCAGTCTTTACATATTGATAGACTAAACATCTTGATATATAATCTTCAATTTTCCATTTCTTATTATCCCACTAAAAATTTTCATTCAAATATCTATATATCTTATGCTACAAGGGTTTATAGATAATTTCAATATATCATAATCATCCAATAATTCCCTTTTTATCTTGGGTATAGAGGTAACACAAATTATCTTCCCAAATTTTAGAATTCCATTCTCATTCACGAAGTCGGTCATCTTCCCATCATTCATAGCATTAATTTTCATTTGGAAATTCTCATCATCATTCAAATAACTTTCAATTATTTATAATAAATATAGATGGGAAACCAATTGAAAAATTAATGATGTTTCATATTCCTTGATAATTTCCATATCTATTATTTCAAGATCCATATACACAAGATCCTTATCAATCCTCATTTTTCTCATAACTCCATGATCCTTCTTACTCAATGCATCTTCTACCTTATTTTCCTTCTTTGGGTGGTAGCGTATTCAACAATAATAATCCTAGAGTACCTCGATCCATCACATTTTCCTCATGTTGAGTTTTTTTTTAGAAGATATATTTCAAACTCTTGTGATCTATATATATCTCACATCTTTCACCATAGATAGAGTGTCTTCATATCATCTGAAAAAATAGTATAGTTGATAAGTCAAGATCATGAGTTCGATAGTTCTATTCATGGGTTTTAACTACCTTTATGCATTGGAAAAAACTCTATCATTATATATAAGGAAATACCCAAGTCCTTTCTTTGATGCATCACAATAAATCAAAAACCCACCAGTTCCTGGTGTTAGAATCAATAAAGAAGCATTCACTAATATCTTCTTAAATTATTCAAAGAATTATTCGCATTCCTTTTTTCAAATAAACATAACCCCTTTACAAGTAATATTGGTTAACATGTTATCTAATCTGGAAAAATTAAGAACAAAACATCGATAGTAACTTTCTAAAACAATGATACTATGTACCTTGATTATGGTCATTAGTGTTATCCATTTCTGGACTGCTTTTTTCTTCATAGAAACAATAGATATTTCATTCTTAAAGACAATATGGCCAAGAAAAGAAACTTTTTGTAGCCAGAATTCAAACGGTAAGAACCCGGATCTTCGTTCAGATATGTTTTTCCTTTTTCTGAAGTTTTTAAGAAAAATTAATTTTCTAGAAATTTTCAAAGTACACGCCGTGTACTTTCTGAGTACACGCCGTGTACTCTGATCCGTCTCGAAGCCATGTGCTGGCCATGCCCAGGCCACACACATGGTATGTAGGGGTGACGTGGAGGCCAATTTTGGGGGAGTACGGAAAGGAACCAGTACACGCCGTGTACTCTAAAAGTACATGTCGTGTACTTTCTTTTTTTTCACTAAACGGACCGGGGTCGCGCCTAACCCTCAATTTCATCTTCTTCTCCAGATTTCATCCACCCGAGAGAGACCGTACAGTTGGACCTTCGACGAGCTCCCGCCTCTTCGTTCGTTCTCCGATTCGAGCGCAGTCAATTGCGTTGGAATCGCAGCAGTGAGCTCTCCCTTCTGCTTGAGTCTTGTTTCTTGATTCCTCTTGGTTTCCAAGTTATCGTAGGTTGAGCATTTTGTGCATTTTCTCAGATCTATGTCGTTCCAAGGGGAATCTGTCATCTTAGTTCATGTATATCGATCACTTAGGATCGAGGTATGTGGTTTGTGACTTTCCATAGAAAGTTGATGCATATTTTGTGCACATTCCACCAATACCGTTGAATGGGGTATTGCATGTTCCTATTTTTTCCCTTATTGTATTTCCTTCTTTGCCTGATTACTAGAGTAGATGTTTTTCCTGTCATTATGGTAGCTTTACTATACCTTGAATGTTTTCTATGCTTTTTCTTCCTGTTTGGCTTTTTTCCAACTGCCGTGCCTATTTTTAGGATTGTGGATGTTTCCTTGTTTTGCTGTTGAGCCTTAGTTGATAGGCAAGTAGTTCTTGAGGTTTACTTGAACGATGTACAGGCGCATTGAGAATGTATTACCTTTCACTCAGGACTGTGAGAACCTAGAGTAGTAGACCAAAGGGAGAATTGACGGAAGGGATTCTCCAGGGTGTCTTTTAATTACGATATGAGACCACAGGGGGAATTGACGTTGAGTGCTTCCTCAGAGAGTCTATAGTTCCTAGACGTGGGCCACAGGGGGAATAGACGTCGATTGCTTCCCCAAATATCATTTAGCACGATACGAGACTATAGGGGAAATTGACGGTGAGTGCTTCCCCATAGAGTCTACATTTTTCAGAGCTGAACCAGAGGGGTGAGACTGTGTGTACCTCATAGAGTTTTTTTGGTACTTATAGGTTGAACCATAGGGGTTAGGATATGAGAGCTACCCAGAGAGTTACCTATCTTCTTCTTGTTGTTGGATGCTTACTTGTGTACTTTATTTGTTAGAACTATGGATTGTAGCTTCTTGTGCTTTCCTATTTACTGCTTCTTGTTTTATTACTTACATTGTATTCATTTTCTGTTAGGAAAAAATCTTTGGGTGATTGACTACTGGGATTGTATCTCACACCCTGTTTGGGCTATGATTTTGGGCCCAAGAAGACTATGTTGTTGCAGGTATAGATAAGGGCAAACGCCCATCTACTTCAGGTTCATGATTTCACTGGAGCTGGAGAGCATGGGACCGAGCCGGGGCTCGCGATACTAAGGAGTTTATTTTGTTTTTATTTTGCACTTGTTTTCAGTTGTATTCTAGTATGTTGTTGTGTTTGTTTCTTTCCATAGATACTTGTACCTGCTGCATCATTGTCATAATTTCTATATATATTCATTGCTTCCGCTGTTTGGTTTCTGCTGTTATGCATGTTGTTACTGCTTCTGTTGTTGACTGTTTTTTTTTCACTGTATACCTTACCGAATGAGGGCATAGTTTCCCCACCGACTCACCAAGTCCCTCACTGCTAGTCGGCAGCCTCTGGCATTCAGGGAAATGCAATTGAGGTTATGTGGCGAACCGGGTATGGGGCACGAGTGGAGGGGCTCTGGATTCGGGTCGTTACAAAGTGGTATCAGAGGAGTTCTTTTCTCCTGCTTTAATTTTTGGAGACTTTAGCCAGGGATAGGATAGATTCGGTACTTGGTATTAAGCTGTGCTTGGTAGTATCTAACCCGTGTATAGGGAAAGGCCATACTACCTCATTAATTGTAGTTTACTGGTTTTGAGTTTTATGGTTGATATGTTTTCACCTAGAGTGATTCGCATGACTTATGTGGTTATTATTTTGATATTTCGGTTCTATTTCTGTAGCAACCCAATGAGATGATGGTATGTCATCTCATGCATCATGTAGGAACTTTGAGAAATCACATGCCATGAATTCTTTCCATACCATCTAGGGTGCATTAGAATTGAATGTTGTTGTGATAGGTCTTGTGTAGATTATGCATGTTGTTGTGACAGATGCTTGATAAAATCCCTACTGTTATGTTAGAGAGCTGTTGTTTTTTCTTGTATGTGACTACATAAGATGTCGAGCTTTGATTCACGGGGATTATGGGCCCTCACGGATTAGAATTTGGAACCTCTTTCCCTTGTTTCTAGTGTTTCTGGGAGTCTGATCAGTTTCTGAGCTACTACCCAGAAAAACCCAGAATACACAGCATGTACTTTTTGGATACACACCGTGTAGTTTTCAGGTCATGTCACTGACCGTGTGAGCAGAACACGGTGTCGTGAAAGTAACCTTAGGAACACGCCGTGTATGGTTGGTACACTCCATGTAAGTTTGGATCCATGCACTCGGCCGTGTCACTAACAACACGTGTCGGGGAAGCTCGGGTAGAACACGCCGTGTTTAGAGGGAACACGCCGTGTAGTCTTGTCCAGGTACCCAGCTGTGTCACGAACAACACGGGACGGTGTCACCTTGCATATACATGCTGTGTTTGTTCGGAACACGCCGTGTAAGGTTCAGCCGTGTAGACGGTCGTGTGTTTAACAACATGGGCCGCTGAAGCCTTGTCCACTACACACAGTGTCCGTAGTAAATATGTCGTGTATTCTTAGTTTAAGAAAAAATATGTGGATTAGCCGTGTAAGGAGACTCGGGCAGGGGAACAATTTTCAAGTACACACTGTGTGTGGGTTCAACACGCCGTGTAGTTTGATGTGTACATGACTTGTAGGGTAGGAGTACACACTCATGTCAGTGGGTTAAGAAAACACGCCGTGTAGTTTTATACACGCCGTGTAGTTGTGTTTTGAAAACTTGTGTGTTTTTCTTCCCCTATTCCCATTTTGTACTATTGTGTTCTATGTCCTTATTTTCATGATCTAAGGTCCGCTTTTGATCTTTAATATTCCTTCAAGACGTCCTCCGGTCATACGTCTGTCATCGGGCAGTGATCAAATGCCAGATAGGGCTGATCAGGGACTTCATGCCAATCCTCCAGTCGGTCCATCCTTGGTGCCGGTTGTTATACTAGTTGCCGGTGATGATGCTCAGTTTAGGGAAGGTTTCATGAGGATGATGCAGGCCTTCTAGGTAGTGCCTCCTCCTACCACTTCTATGGCAGACTTGATGCGGGTTTTCCAGCAGCAGTATCCTCCTACTTTATCGGGGGAAGGAGGACCTCAGGCTGCAGAGTCATGGCTGGAAGCCATGCTGACTATCTTTGAGCATCTGGAGACGCCTCCAGAGAGGTGGGTCAAGCTCACCACCTACATGCTCCGAGACTCCTCCAAGAGGTGGTGGGACGTGATCTCGCAGGTGGGTCAGTAGCAGGCTATGTCTTGGGAGGAGTTTCAGCGCGTGTTCTATGACTACTTCTACCCGTAGACCCAGAGGGATGACCGAGCCTGGGAGTTCATGAGATTATATCAGGGTACTCTTTTTGTCATGGATTATTCCGCTCACTTCACCGAGCTGCAGTGCTTCACGCCCCTCTGAAATGGGAGTGTGGTGTTCTTAGCAATGAAGTTCGAGGATGGTCTCAGGCGGGAGATACGCTCACAGGTGATTATCATCCAGCTGACTTCCATTACTTCCATCGTCAACCAGGCACTGATTCTAGAGCGCAATCTGAGAGACTCTGGAACTGTGAGCCATAGCGGTTCTGCTTCCAGATCTAGTCTTCCTCTAGATGATAGTAAGAAGCACCATAGATAGCCTACACGCGGTGATCCGAGGAAGCGAGATGCATCGTCAAGCATCCAGGTGACATGCTACCAGTGTGGTCGGTCAAGGCACACGAGGCCGCAGTGCCAAAGGGACCCCGTGTAGTGCTGATCTTGCGGCAATATGGGTCACCTTAAGCATTTTTTCTAGGTCTTCTCACCAGTAGCTGGTGACCGGGGTTCTTCCATGACTCCTCGTTCAGGAGCCGCACCACCAGTTTCTCACCAGTCGGGGAATTGGAGTTCTTCCGACCATTCGGGCCGAGGTGGAGGTTTAGGTCATGGTGTTCAGCCACCAGTTCCTCAGCACCAGCAGGGAGGTTCAACTCATAGTGGTTATCCAAGGGCACAGGGCCACGGTACATGCCAGTCTTTCTCCATGGATCAGACTTATCAGGAGCAGGATCCCGGCCCTTCTACAGTTTGAGGTACAATTTTAGTGGCCTCAGTTTTATCTTCAGCCCTTTTCGATACTGGTGCTATGTATAGCTTTATCTCAGTTTCTATTGTGCAGATCCTTGGACTCTGCATCTTTTCTTTTGTCGACTCATTGACACTAGACACACCTTTGGGGACGAGAACATCTAATGTATGCCAGTGTAGAGAGTTCCCTCTCGAGGTTGCAGGGTATCGCTTCTTATGGGATCTCTATATACTAGAGATGATAGGCTGTGATTTCATCCTTGGAATGGATTGGTTGATTCCCTTTCAGGAAGTCGTCAAATGTTATCACCGCAGAGTGAGTTTCGTTTCACCAGAGGTAAAGTCTTTTCTTCATAAAGTCGAGTGGGACATTTGGGCGAGTCGGGCAGGACTCGAGCATCTTGGGCTAGGAGGGGTGATGGAACAGATTGCTAGTCTTTATCTGGATGATCAGGGAACTCCACAGTTGGACTTTCCTCTAGTGGTAGATTGCTTCAGGGACGTCTTTTCAGAAGACTTTTCAGGTTTTCCTCTAGAGCATGAGGTAGACTTCTCTATTGAGCTCGTGCCAAAAGTGGCACCGGTGTCCATTCCTCCCTATAGGATGGCCACACCTGAGTTGCAGGAGCTCAAGAAGCATTTGGAGGAGCTATAGGCTAAGGTTTTCATCCAACCCAGTACTTCTCCTTGGGGTTCTCCTATCCTGTTTGCAAAAAAGGTAGACGGTACCCTTCGTCTTTGTGTGGATTATCGGAAGATGAACCAATTGACGGTCAAGAACCGATATCCTTTTCCGAGAATTGATGACCTTTTCGATCAGCTTTGAGGATCCTGGGTGTTCTCAAAGATCAACTTGAGGTTCGATTATCATCAGTTGCACGTTAGACCATCAGATATACCTCTGACAGCCTTTAGAAGCAGGTATGGTCTATACGAGTATACAGTCATGTCGTTCGGTCTCACGAACGCGCCTGCAGTTTTCATGGCACTGATGAACCGAGTGTTCCATCCTTTCTTGGACTCTTTTGTCGTGGTCTTCGTGGAAGATATCTTGGTGTACTCTCACACTCGACACGACCATTTCACACATCTTGAGATCATTCTGAGTACACTAAGAGAGCATCGGCTTTATGCTAAACTCTTGAAGTGCCACTTCTGGATGGATTAGATTCACTTCTTAGGTCACGTCATCTCAGAGGAAGGAGTATCAGTGGACCCAGAGAAAGTGAGATCTGTATTTTCCTAGGAGAAGCCGAAGAACGTCTTTGAGGTACGGAGTTTCCTATGGCCAGCTGGATACTACAGACGCTTCATTCATGACTTTTCTCGTCTAGTAGCACCTTTGACAGGTCTGACCAAGAAGGGGGCGAAGTTCTTATGGTCATATTCTTGTGAGTCGGCCTTTTAGGAGCTGAAAGGGAGGTTGACGTCAGCACCAATACTAGTCTTGCTATAGCTAGGCAAGAACTACACTGTTTACTGTGATGCTTCAGGTATCGGGCTGGGAGTTGTGCTTATGAAGGGGGGTGGAGTCGTTGCGTATGGGTCTCGACAGTTGAGGCCACATGAGAGGAACTACCCTACGCACTATCTGGAGTTGGCAGCTGTTGTTCATGCCTTACGTTGTTGGAGACACTATCTGCTGGGAGAGCACTTTGTGGTCTTCACTGACCACAAGAGTCTCAAGTATATTTTCACTTAGCGGGATCTGAACCTGAGACAGCGCAGGTGGGTCGAGTACCTTTAGTCTTTTGATTTCGAGATTTCCTATACGTCGGGGAAAGTCAATGCAGTGGCAGATGCATTAAGCAAGATAAATCAGATTCAGGCAGTTCAGGAGGCCATCAATGAGTGGCAGCTGATGGCTCTATTCTCTGTGATGCATCTGGAGGTGCACGACAGACAGGGATAGACTTTTCTATCTTATGTAGCCGTTACCTCTACACTTCTTGATTGAGTACGGATGAGGCAACTATCAGACTCTGAAGGCTTAGTCTTGTGGGATAGTGTGTCAGGAGAGGACCCTCTTCCCGGATGGGAAGTGGGCGAGGATGAGATCTTGCATTTCCAGGGACCTGTATGGGTGCTAGCATACATACGCGAGGAGCTGATGCAGGATTTTCATTCCTCAGTTTGGGCAGTTCATCCTGGCATCACCAAGATGTATCGGGATCTTCATCGCCAATACTGGTGTCCAAGTATGAAGAAGGATGTTGCTGGTCTCGTCATGAGATGTTCTACTTGTTAGCAGGTGAAGGAAGAGAATCAACGACCAGCAGGCCTTTTACAGTAGTTACCCATTCCGGAGTGGAAGTGGAACAATGTCGCGATGGACTTTTTGACTGGGTTTCTGAGGTCGCCTCAAAGGAACGATGCTGTTTGGGTTGTCGTCGACAGGCTTACGAAGGTTGCGTACTTCTTTTCTATTAAGGAGACCTTCAGTGTTGATGATCTGGGATGACTTTACATCTGAGAGATTGTTCGTCTACATGGAGTTCCACACTCCATTGTTTCAGACAGGGATGTGCGCTTTACCTCTCGGTTCTGGCAGGGACTTTAGAAGGCCTTGGGTACATAGGTACTTTTGAGTACAGCATACCATCCCCAGACTGATGGTCAGTCTGAGCACACGATCAAGGTGCTTGAGGATATACTCCGAGTTTGCATCCTAGACTTTGGAGGTTCTTGGAAGAAGCATATCCCTCTGGTATAGTTTGCCTACAACAACAGTTTCCAGGTGACCATTCAGATGGCACCATACGAGGCTTTGTACGGTAGGCCATGCCTATCACCCTTATGATGTCTGGAGGTAGGAGAGGAAGATTTTCTGGTACCTTGTCTCATTCAGGAGACCTCAGAACAGATAGAGCTAATTTGGAAGAGGATGGCTATGGCACAGTCTCGACAGAAGTCTTATGCTGATCAGCGGAGACGACCTCTGGAGTTCAAGGTTGGGGATCAGGTGTTCTTGCACGTCACACCAAGGTTTTGACACAAGAGGATTCGGAGAAAGGCTAAGCTTTCACCACGATATGTCGGACCATTTGAGGTCATGGGGAGAGTGGGACCGGTCGCTTATCGGTTGCAGCTACCTCATAGGTATCGGGCCATGCACGACGTCTTCCACGTCTCTCAGCTTTGATGTTACTTTTTAGACCCATCTCATGCCTTTCAGCCCGAGGAAGTCGAGCTTGAAGTAGATGCGTCATTCAAGGAGCATCTTATCCGTATTTTCGATCATAGTACGAAGGTCCTCCGTGGGCAGTCTGTTCCTCGGGTAAGAGTTCTATGGAAGCACGGACGAGTACAGGAAGAGACCTGGGAGAGGGAGGCCAATGTATGATCGTAGTGGCCGGAACTGTTCGGGGATTCTTCTTCTATGCCCCATTAGGGAAATTCAGGGACGAATTTCTTTAAGGGGGAAAGTTTGTAAGAACCCGGATCTTCATTCAGGTATGTTTTTCCTTTTTCTAGAGTTTTTAAGAAAAATGAATTTTTTGGAAATTTTCAAAGTACACGCTGTGTACTTTCTGATTACACGCAGTGTAGACTGATCCGTCTCGAAGTCGTGTGTTGGTCGTGCCCGGGCCACACACACGCTATATAGGGGTGATGTGGAGGCCGATTTTGGCGGAGTACGGAAAGGACCCAGTACACGTTGTGTACTCTAAAAGTACACTCCGTGTACTTTATTTTTTTTCACTAAATGGACCGGGGTCGCGCCTAACCCCCAATTTCATCTTCTTCTCCAGATTTTGTCCACCCGAGAGCGACCGTACGGCCGGACCTTTGACGAGCTCCCGCCTCTTCGTCTGTTCTCCGATTAGAGCGCGTTCAATTGCATTGGAATCGTAGCAGTGATCTCTCCCTTCTTCTTGAGTCTTGTTTCTTGATTCCTCATGGTTTCCAAGTTATCGTAGGTTGAGTGTTTTGTGCGTTTTCTTATATCTATGTCATTCCAAGGGGAATCTGTCATCGTGGTTCACGTATGTCAATCACCTAGGATCGAGGTAGGTGGTTTGTGCCTTTCCGTAGAAAGTTGATGAATATTTTGTGCAAATTCTACCAATACCCTTGAACGGGGTATTACGTGTTCCTATTTTGACCTTTTTGTATTGCCAGCTTTTCATGATTGCTAGATTAGATGTTTTTCCTGTGATTATGGTAGCTTTACTGTACCTTGAATGTTTTCTATGCTTGTTCTGCATGTTTGGCATTTTTCCAACTACCATGCCTAGTTGTAGGATTGTGTATTTTTGTCTTGTTTTGCTGTTGAGCCTTAGTTGAAAGCCAAGTAGTTCTTGAGGTTTACTTGGATGATGTACATGCATGCTGAGCATGTATTACCTTTCACTTAGGACAGTGAGAACCTAGAGTAGTAGACCAAAGAGAGAATTGACGGAAGGGCTTCTCCAAAGTGTCTTTTAATTACGATACGAGACCACAGGGGGAATTGACGTTTAGTGCTTCCTCAGAAAGTCTGTAGTTCCTCGACACGGGCCATAGGGGGAATAGACATTGAGTGCTTCCCCAGAGAGCCTTTAGCACGATACGATACTATAGGGGGAATTGACGGTGATTGATTCCCCAGAGAGTCTATCTTTTTCAGAGTTGAACCGGAGGGGTGATACTGTGTGTGCCTCCTAGAGGGTTGCGGGTACTTATAGGTTGAACCATAGGGGTTAGGCTGTGAGAGCTACCCAGAGGGTTACCTATTTTTTTCTTGTTGCTGGCTCCTTACTTGTGTACTTTATTTATTAGAACTATGGATTGTAGCTGCTTGTGATTTCCTATTTACTGCTTCTTGTTTTATTACTTGCCTTGTATTCATTGACTATTAGGCACAAATATTTGGGTGATTGCCTACTGGGATTGTATCTCACGCCCTGTTTGGGCTATGCTTTTGGGCCCAAGTAGACTATTTTTCTGAAGGTATAGATAATGGCAAGCGCCCTTCTACTTCAGGTTCTTGATTACACTAGAGCTGGAGAGCATGGGACCGATCCGGGGCTCGCGATGCTGAGGAGTTTATTTTGTTTTTCTTTTGCACGTGTTTTCACTTGTATTCCAGTATGTTGTTGTGCTTGTTTCTTTCCATAGATACTTGTACCTACTGCATCATTGTCATCATTTCTATATATATTCATTGCTTCTGTTTTTTGGTTTCGGCTGTTATGCATGTTGTTACTGCATCCGTTGTTGACTGTTGTTTTTCCGCTGTATACCTTACCGAATGAGGGCATAGTTTCCCCACCGACTCACCAAGGCCCTAACTGTTAGTCGTAAGCCTCTAGAATTTGAGGAAATTCGCTTGAGGTTATGTGGAGAACTATGTACGGGGCACCAGTGGAGGGGCTTGGGATTCGTGTCGTTACCCAAACTTTCTAAACATCCCATATAACTCTTTTCTTCTAAGAGTCTCCAGAATAACCTACAAGTATATCTCATGGTTCCCATAGATTTTGTAATATATCAAGATATCATCAATAAATAACACAACAAAATTGTAAAGATATTACTTGAACACTATGTTCATTATATATATAAAAATAGAGGGTCTGTTAGTAAGTCCAAATGGCATTGGTGTAAACACATAATTTTGGTACCAGGTTTGAAAGCTATCTTTGGAATAACTTCCTTCCTCACACGCAATTGATGATATTCAGATCGAAGGTTGATATTTGAAAAAAAATTATATACATGAATTTGATCAAATAAATCATCAATATGATGCAGAGGATACTCTTTAGTTATTATAATAACATTGATTTATAAATGCACAGACTCATGGATCCATCTTTCTTCTTAACAAAGAGAAAATGGGATCTCCATGGAGAAACACTTGGGAGAATAAATCCCTTATCACTAAATTACTCTATTTGTTTCATAAACTATACTAATTCCATGCAGCTATTCTATAAGGAGTCTTTCATATAGGTCTTTCACTAGAAATTAAATCAATTGAGAACTCAACTTCCCTCTCTGGAGGATGTTCAGTTAAATCCTTTTGAAATTCATCAATGTATTCTTTCACAAAAGGTACATCTTCAATTAGAATATCCATATAAAAAGTTTTCTCATCCTCCCCAAGAACTTCATTTAGAATAGATACTATAGGTGGATCTGGATAAGAACCATATGATGAAGTTTCAACTCAAATGATAAAGGATTCTACATTTTCCTTGAAAATTGTGACTTCCTTCTTCTAGAAATAGATTTTCACATCATATTTTCAAAGACCTTACATTCCAATGATTATATAAAAATAAACTATATATATAATGATAAGGTTTTCAAATAAAGCATGTTTATGTGTTATAAAGGGGACTGACTGACACATCTTTGTTGAAATGATACTTCCCTTTGGGGTTTTCACTAACAAATCCTTTATTAAATCAAAAGGGAAATGTCAAATTTTCTTAGAAAACTAGGAAAATATAAAATAATGCAATGATCCAGAATCAAATAAAGAATTGTCTATGTTTAAAGAAACAAATATAGTACCTTCCACCACACTATTAAGAACTTCAACCTCTATAGTTTTCATCGCATAAGCTGGTACTTTATATCTTTTCATTTTCTACGGAAATTTTCCTTAATTTTTTGGAAAATAATTTGAATAGAATACCATATCTATACAATTTTATCATTTTACATTGGTAGCTTCTTTATTTCTCTTTAAGTCACTATCTTAGTGGCCTTTTATCCACACTTCTAATAGACTCTTTTTCCTTTTAAACACGCACTAGGGTGTTTCCTTTAACAAGTATCACATGATGGAAAATTCCCATTTTTATTATTCCCTTTATCCATTATATCCTCTTCCACCCTCTTCTTCTATTTTTTCCCCTTAATTTAGATAATTTTTTATCTTCCTTGATAGAACATGAGATTATATCTTCGTATGATGAGAAATTTTGTAAGATCGATGCCCTTTAGAGGAATGGTTTTAAACCATAAATTAATTGATCGATATTTCCCCATATATTTTTTATTTAGTCTTTGGAATGCCTTGTTAACATAGTAAAGTTGGATTCATAATTTTAAATGTGTTTATCATCTTTTTGTTTTAGACTCAAGAATTGTCTCTCCATATCTGCTTGTTATTCATGAGGGAAATATTTTTCTAAGAAAATTTACTTAAAATATATTCATTACATATTTTAAATTTCTTCATCATCCTTTTTGTTTCGAATCAATGACCACTACTGATTAGAATCTCCAGAGATATAATAAATTTCCATGATAAACTTTTGCTTTTCATTACTTCCCAAATTGATAAATATCTTCTCCAAGGAACTTTGACACTACTCTGCTACAAATGTGTTTTAGTCCCATTGAATAATGGAGTATTTTGTCACATAAGTCAGTTTAACATTTATCCTCTCCATTGGGGATCAGTATTCTCTATATGGGTAAAGTTATTATTCATAACCTAATTTATTTTTCCTAGTATAGTTATAAGTTTCTCAAAACTAGCTGTAACTCTAGTACCAACATGATTATCTTAATTAGGAGGTAAATCCCATCATGGGATACATTCATTGATATAGTTCCCATTACTTCCACTAGGAACTATTTCTAAAAAATGTCATACAATAAATTAAGTTATAAATCATATTTCATAATTACAAACTATAAAAACACTCAATATAAATTGGAAATTTATGCATAGATAATCACATAATCATAAACATGGTTTATTTGGGGAGATATTTACTTTTAAATCCTTTATAATGGTTTGTAAGGAAAATATGAATTATCATAAGCACAACCCCTAGGAATGTCAAACCAGGTGTGCAACAAGGCCTATTGTCATATACTAGGTTACTTTGAGTCAGGCCTGATGCACCTTGTCAGAGTTGTTACGCCTAAGTACATCTATGCTATAACCATGTCCAGTTATATTATCCAGAAAGAAATTTATTCCAAGTAAGACCCACATAAAATCATCCTTACCAAAATTCTATGATTCTCTTCTATGATTATCCTCAATGTCTATCTTAGGGTTATGTTCCCTAATATTTTTTTTCTAAATCTATTTTCCAAGGATTCTATTATACTTCCTCTGATGCCAAACTGTAAAGACCCTGACCCCAGTAGTCTAGATCTAGTACATTACTTTATTAAATTAGAAAATATACAAGACCTAATTCCCAAAGGACTAATAAGTTTATTAGTTTTGGAATATATATTAAATAAATGAACTTTACATTAAAACTTCAAATGAAAAACAACATAAAAACTCCGCTGGAAACATCTGTAACTCCTAGGTTATCCCTAGAAGCCATTCATAATATACATATTTACATCCTAGAGAAAAATAAAACATATGAAAGGGATGATCTCAGATACTGATTAAGGGTAAGTAATATATTGGATGCTAATATAAATAATAAGTCATGGTGAATGACTGAAAACACATTCCATTAGAACATAATCTTGAGAATAATATAGCAAGAATAAAAGCTGAATAAATAATTTCATATAAATATTCGCATGAGAATGAATCATAACCATGGATATTATATTATTAGAATAATAATAAGGATTATAAACTACTAATTTCATAATGGTGGAATGCATAATGCCAGACATCATACCATCGAGGCCTCGGCCAAGACATCTAAAAATAAATGGTTTTAGGCCTCACCCAAATCTATTTCTGTTTGTCTCATGAGACATTCCAATGCATCAAGGGGATATAGTAAGACCCACCTATCACTTATTAAGTCCAATTAATTCCTAATATAAATGGGGTTAGACATAAAAATCATATACATATGAAATTTAAATAAATTTCCCAAATATGTAAACAAAATAACTGATAATTATGAGTAGTATGGTGAATGGTATCAAGATAGAACATCCATAGTCAAACTGATTATAAACCATTGAATAGAATTTGGTATATGATAATAATAATATACCAGTATTAATAAATCATAATTTTAAATAGAGGTGTTTAAATAGATGAAAATACTCTAATAAAATCATCGAGGAATTCTTAAGAGAAATCCCCTTTTTACTTTACAAAGAAGAGTTCTTTAGGAAAAATCATTTGTATTTTCATGATTATTTATATAAAACCATAAATGTAAAAAACATAGTTTTTCATGAAAAAAATAGTGATTTTATAAAAATAATGGTTTCTTAAAACAGATTATGGATGGTACTTGAAAATGGGTAAGAAATTGAGAAGTTCCATTTAATAGGGCTTGCGTATCCAGAAGAATTGAGAATGGAACCTTCTAAAACATGTTTTCAACTATAAAATAAAGATTAAATAATATAGATACATGAGTTTAGAATATATATATATAGTGAATTTATAATAATTATAGTAAAAAATGAAGAATTAATAATCATAAAATTAAATATTAAATACCATGAAAATGGAGGTTCGGCTTACCACTTTGTAATCAGTCAAATCGTACGTACCATCAAATTAATAATCATAAAATGAAACATTGAATGCCATGAATATATAGTTACTCATGATATGATGCATCAAATTTTTGTATAAATACACCACACCCAATAAATATTGGTAAATAAGTCATATCTCATAGAAAAAAAAAGTGATATGAGAAAACCCTTACCTTATGTATGAAAGTGTTCTACACTTATACTTAATGTCATGAATAATGAAAATTGATTCAATAATATATTAATAACGAAACTATAAAAATTTTATTTTGTTTATTATAATTATATTATGTTAATTTAACATATTTTTGATGAGTTTTGATATTCAATTTTGTCGTTCAGGGGTGTTCATTTCCTTTATTTTCAAGATCAATTTATTTTAACACGTATATAGAAGATCATGTCAAATGGAAATAATTATCTAGAATAGAATTTATATGTTATTAATGAAAATTTATAATATTTAATGGTCTTACATGTTATTTTATTTCCATATATGAGTATAATTCATTATATGGAACTTTAATGATAATCATTTGGATCATTTTTTCACTTTTTTGATCGTCACGAACTTGCTTTGTCTTATTAATTAATATCATGTATATATACTGGTTCTAAAATAATAAATAACCTATAATATTTATAATAAAATATGGTTTAAAAATAATTATGGTTTTATAACTATATTTTAAGGTTGTAATGGAAAATGAAGTCACTTCATTCATAGTGGTGGTGAATTGGCACAACATGGTTAATTGTTTCATTTTTAGAATAAAAGGGGGGAGGGGAATGTGTTTGATGATGGATACTACATTAACATAACAAAATTACATTATATATAATATACTTTATTTATAATTCATGTTTTTATAGAAGAGTTAATGATATAATAAGAATAAAAAAATTAAAATAAATTGAAAGAGAACGAAAAAGGAATTACCTCTTGAATTCTTCTCCTTGAGAACTTCTTTAAGGAACTTTGAAATGGTCTTTTGGTGAGAATAGAAATACCAGAACGTCGGGGAGAGGTTTGGTAGAGTAAAATGGCATGATATAATCAAGATTCAAGGCTTTGAAATTTTTAGGATAAGAGGTGGTGATGGGTGGTATTTATAGTGGGATGAGAGGAGTGTTTTTTGAATATTTTATTCATTTGTTAATTATTTTTTCTTAATACTATGAATAGTTAGAGAATTATCACTAAATATATTAAAATAATGAATGATAGTTCAATATTATGGGCTTAAATTATCCATACATCATCTATGACTCAATAATTCAGGTATTTATTAAATATGGTAAATTACTATATTTTACTATTCACTAGAAATTAAATTATTCTAAAAAATCTCAAAAATTCACCCTAGCCATTTTTTATCATATAAAATTAAAAAAAGAAATCAATTTTGTAAAAATAATTTTATAAATATGAGAAATTTTATTTTTAAATAAAATCATCATTTATTCAAAAAATATCTATATTAAAATTATAAATGATTTTACAACACTTTGAAAAAATAATTATTGTCCCGTAATATTGTCTTATAATTATAATAAAAAAATATTAATTTATGATACCATTTCATGAAAATATATTTTTTTTAAATCATTATATTAATTATAAAATTTTAGATAAATATTTATTACTTATAAAAATTAAAATAATTAATTTATCATTTTTATAATATTTATTTACTTATTCCAAGATATACAAACATAATATTTTTATTTATAAGATACACAAATTTTATCTATACTTTCATAGGTGATTTTACTTTTCTATTGGTCAGTTTACTATTCCTAAGGGTTACATTACTATTCCAAATGTCAAGTTACTATTCCATTGGTATGTGTTCCTTAACTTTTATAAATACATATTATTTCATTCATTACTCATTTATAAATTTTTTATTGTGTTCTATAATTGATTTTATGTGATTTATACAATATGAAATAATTATAAGAAGGTAAACTTCATTGATAGAATTCTGTTTCATTACAGTATTAGTTCATAATACCATATTTATCAAGATAAGATTAAAATTTCCTCTGAGAAATCTTGGATTCAAGATTTGTATACCATGTTCTTTTCTAGCTTCACTTATAAAAATTTGGAAAATCACCACTTCTTATTACTTTTATTTCATAAAAAACACCCTTATCATTATTTTGAATTCATCTATAAATATAATTAAATATAATTCACCTCTATTGTATTGGTTTCTCATGGTTTCACATAGTTATGAGTGAATTTACTCAAGTTATTTTGTTGGTTGTATGTCCACTGTTTTATGCTTTCTCGGAACATCTTGTCTTCCTAAAAAGTTTTTGTTAAATAAGATCACTCTCTATAAAAAAATGGGTTAAATTTATTACAACAATTTCGTTGAAACTTTTCTCACAATAATTTGGTTGATATGGAAAATTATTCTAGGATATATATTATTTTATTGTTTTCCACTAAGATATAATTAATTAATTATGTATCCTATCCAAAAAAATATTCCAAATAATTATTTCTCCCATTTTGATGATTATTCCATATTTAATTAATTTAATGAGGCAATTTTTTTTAAATCACCCAATTTCCCTCACTACATAATTGGATCACACTCAACATATTAAACTTGATACTATCAATAAATAATACCTCTTTTTAATTCAACATCTATGGATCAATTTTAGCTGAACTAATTACATTGATCATCAATGTAACAACCTAGGTATTTATAGAATGATACATTTTCATATTAATTAATATTTATGAATAAGATATTAATTTTATGTTAAAAAGGATACTTTGTTCGATAGTGTACTCAATACGCAACAATGGGTTTCTTTGAAATCTTATGTTTCACACAAGGCTGAGTCATACTGAAAATAAAAATAATAATAATATAAAATTATTATTTTTAAATTATAGTTAACACCTAGACATTGTATTGCTAGAAATTAACAGAACTAATCATATTATTATTAACCATTTTTTTAAATGTCTTTACATTTATCCAATAAATTTTAGAGGTTGAGCATAAGAATGAATCTAATTTTAACCATAAATACTCTAATATTTTTTTAAGGTAGTTTTACTGTCTTTTGATGGAGAACTATTTTTAAATATATTTTTTGTCACTTTTATATTTTCAATTAGAAAAAATAAACTTCTTCTTTATAAGAGAGATTTCAAAATTTAATTTGGGTAAATTTTTGGTGTTTTTTTTTAAAGTTCATTTTTTAATGAATAGTGAAAAATACTGCATTTTAAGTCAAAATTGTCCTTTCATCTAATTTATGTATATGATTATATTGTCCTTTTAATAGGTTTTAAAGTGTAATTGGATTATATTTTTATCATTTAAACCAATTTTGGTCATTGGAATTAATTTCACCTTGAAATTGGACATAAACACATGTCAATCTTTTGGTATTGTTTACTTCTTAAAAACACACTTTTTGGTTTTGACAACAAGAATTGATTTTAAATTAATTTATAAAAATTCTATGTTTTGAATTTGGAAAGATGGATTCCACATTTGGAATCAGGATTAAAAAATTGTGTAAATAGGTACCTTTTATTTTTAGACATTATGAATAGTAACTTTAGTAAATATTTTATTTATCATGGTTAAAGGGTAAATCTAGAAAATAAGGGTAAAAAACAATATTATAATAACATTAAATTACCCTAACACATATCTTAATCCTATTGGATTAGATATTTCTGACCATGGGCATCCTTGGGTCGATTTTATAACCCCATAGAGCCACTTGCGTGTGAAATTGACATTTAATTACTTTTCATTTAAAGTAAAATAAAATATAACCTTAACATGTATCTTTTACTAAAACAAATTTTATATGGGGTTATATAAGTGATCTATTCGAATATAAATAGTAATTAGAAATATAAAAATATTTCCTATATCACTGTTTTTTATTTATACTTTTTAGACATCAAATAATTAAATTTATTTATGACACAATTGTGATGTAGTGATTACCATATTAATAAAAGATTTTAAAAAATGAGATTATAAATATTAAAATGAATTTATTTTGAAACTTTTTATTCCATACACGAATTTTATGGATGATTATTACTTTTTATCTTTTAATTAATGAAGTTTTTTTAAATTAATCTAGTTTTTATGGATTTTTAAAGATTCATGATATGAATAGTATAAAAATTGACATAAATGAGTTTTTAAATCAATTAATATTTTATTAAATGATATAAAAGTCAAAAAAATCTAATATTAGTCCAACTGATATATATGATGTTAAAATTTTCATTAATGGTCCATTTTGGGTCACTTGTCATTTTATAGTAACTATAGTAACCATATATTATGAACATACAAGAAGACATGGTAAGAGTTAATTTATTTAACTAAGGGTAAAATCTAAATGATAAGGTTATTTTTATGACCTAAATTTGTCTAAAACCCATTTTTTGAGATTATTTTGACTCATACTCATCTGATCTTATAAATATATCTCTTTGGTGTAATTATAATTCTAAAATCAAATAATAATAAAATAATATTTCAAAACATTCCTAAAGTGCCCCTCCTTGCTCTTATAAAAGGACACCACCTATAACCCATTACACACACTTCTCAAGCACCTTTTCTCATAAAAAATTGAATCCAATAATCTCTTAACATTCCTCCCTTCTTCTCAGAATCCTTCCCCTATGAAGAAGGAAAATCAAGAAATCCCTTTGGCTCAAATCAAAAGAAGTTACCTGATTTGAGGTAATGTTTTCTCTCAAGTTCCTTTCCATTATTTTTCCTTATCCAATCCCTATTCTCCTATTATTATTTGTTTACAAAAAAAACCTGTAACCTCAATATACTAGGTTGTTTTCATGATAATTATTATAACTACACTTACACAACCTCCATCTAATGGATACAAACATACTGTTTCTGTGTATGTCGAACTGCTGCCTCACGAAACAATGATTGTTCTATTTTCCCCTACCACCTCTCATGGTGGACATTATGAGGTCACTAAAATTATATATGATATCTATGATATATATTTTTGTCTCTATGCTTCTTTAATTACCATTTAAAACATACCTTTATGCCTTTCATATTGTATAAATATGATAATTTCATTTGAGGAAGTGCGGACTACTGCCCCCTAAAAGTGATATGACTCATTCATTATATACATGTAACGTATAAAATATAGAATTAATGAACTTATGTAACATATATAACATATATATTATACTTTAATTATAATATGCCTATGTATCATTTAGTTTTCATTCTTTTAAATATTAGAAATAAATGAAAGTAGTGTTCAAGTGTACGTACGGTTTACCGTCTCTATGAATGGTGCATTTAATTTCTTATATCCAAATTCTATGGACTATTTTAAATAAATATATACATGATATATATGATATCTAAATCATTAATATCATTATGTAGATAATTTATGTTTTCCCACATGGATAATTTGTAATTATAACAAGTTCATTTTTAACTCAAGTACCGAACATCGACAAAATGAGTGATATGAACTTGAATAATTATATGATTGTCATAGAAAGGTAATAATTCATATAAAAGGAATAATAAACTTGAAAAATATTCTTAAGCAAGTATAAATTAACTTAATTTTATTATTCGGGAAAAACAAGGAACATACATGATGATTCAGATTCAAGGTAAGGGACTTCGTCTCAATCTCCTTTCATTGAGGCATATTTTGAAAATATACACCTCATTATTTTATACAGTGTATAATAAACCCCTTTTGAATTTTACGTTCATTAAAAGGGAATATTTTTTCTATGAGTCATTCTACTAAACAAAAAAGTAATGTTTTAACATATGTCGCGACAATGACCTCTCCGCCACCGTAATCTCTATTTGGCTTCCTCTATAAGCCTTAATGTTTTTAAAAGGAAAATAAATCCCTTATTATATTTTTGGGTGCTTTCATATTGAAAATGGTTTTTGAAATGGATTTTTTATTTTGATATCTTGAAATGATTTCTTTTGATTTCAAATAAAATTTTATTAGTGAAATGTTGATATTTTTAATATTTTATGTGTTATGGTTATATAATGGTGATTGGATATTTGATGGGTGGTTATGTGATAAAAAATTATGGATCGTTATGTGGTAAACCAAATGATGGGTGGTTCTGTGATAAACCAAGGATGGGTGCGTACGTTATAACCTTTAGTGCATTGGGTATAGAAGTCAATCGTATGGCTATTACATTTAGTGATATGTGTTGAAGTCGATAGTATGGTTATTTCATTTAAGTATGTTTATGTCCCAAGTTACCTTTATATGTTATATTTTGATTTCAATGGAAATTATGGTAATATTTTGGTTACAAAAAGGGTAATAAATGAGCTTATATCCAGTCAAGTGTTTTTGCTACTTCTTAAAGGTGAAAGGTATTACTTTATGATAAAGTATTTTGGGTTTAATTGTTGTTTTGAAAAAACTAATAGTTTTCCTTCTTAACGTATCCCTTACTGAGATTTTTATACTCATCCCAAGTTTTGAAATGTTTTTCAAAGGACTTAAAGATGAATAGGGCCAATGATGAGATCAATGAAGATTCATGTTGTTTAAGTCATGGAACTAAACATATATCTTTTTTTAAAGAGTTTTTTTATTATGAAAATAATGGATAGTGAGTAGAAGTGTCTATTTGTAATATTTAAGTTGTTATGTATAAGTTATGACCTAATTATCAAAAACTCTAACCCGGAAAAGATCCTCGATGTGAATTCTTGACTTAACTAAAGATTATGTAATGTTTAAGACTAGGGCCTTATAGTTGGTATGAGAGGTTGGTTTAGATAAATTTATAGGTTAGGGTGTTATTTAATAATAAGTGACATAACCATAATGGTTATTATATTATAAAGAGTCATAGTTATTTTAGAAAAAATAAATGATTTTAAGATAACATGAATAAGTATATATTAGTGTTTACCCTCCTCATAAGATATTATATGATGATTTTAATGATATACTCACACTAAACTTTTTGGTTTTAGTAAATGGTTGGATTTAGCAAGAACCAAACTAACAATGGATGTGAAGGAAACTATGGTGGTTTTATGAATGAGAAACCGAATGAAATGGGATCTGCAATGAGAACTCTTCGGGTTATTCTTAACCAACTATCTAGAGTCATGATTGACCACTTTAACCTTAGTGATGTTTCTAAGGCATCATATATGCAAGAAACAAATCCAAATGGAAGTTTAATTAATAATCATAAAGGTATATATATTCCAAAACCAATGTGTTAGGGATGTAGAAAGAAACACCTAGGAAAATACTTTAAAAGGACGGGAATATGTTTTAGATGTGGTAATGAAGGTCATAAAGAAATAACCTGCCATGGAAAAAAGGAAGCATCAAGTTGACTCTAGGAAAGGTAAAGAAGTTCTTTCTGAAGGATCATCTAAATTTTTTAAATGTGGTTTGCATGGTCATTATACAAATAGATTTCCTATTAAAAGGTTCAAGAATGGGATCATCAAGATCATACAAATATATTTTTACCAATTTCTAATGTCGTTCCAATTAAGGATGAGGAAACTGAAAATGACTTATGAAAGGTATGGATTATTTCTTAGCTCATGTTCTGACATTACAAAAATATTAGGACATTATGCATGATTTTGTTTATAGTAAATAAGTATAAAATAATAATATAGAAAAATATGGATAAATGATCATAAATAATGTTCGATGATTAAGATGTCTAAGAATTGAAGTGTTATGTTAGATATATGGATGATGATATGTTTAAATGTATTAATGATAAAATTACTTTGGAATAATTTTTATAGTATGTGTAAACCTGAAGTTTAATATGTGAGAATGTTATTCAAGGAATAATTATCTTTTCTTATTTTTACATAATGGAAAACGTTAGGGGTTCATGTGTTCTTTTATTTTTGAGGCAATTATGGGTTATTAATTTTTGGGATGAAAAATGTGAGGTATGTAATAAACTTTGAGGTTAAAACATGTTATAGATATTTTTAAGGATTTTATATCATTTTATTAATGTTTTTAGAATTATCTGGTTTTTGAAAAATGATAACATGCAGACCATGTGACATCCAGTCACATCGGAAAAAGCTGTTGGAATTGAACCTACAACCAAAGTTCAACTACGATTTATCACCTACCACTAGACTATATGAATTATATGGTTAGTATGAATAATTATTTTTAGTTAAATGATTTTATGGATCATGAATATATTTATTTTGGGAGCTTATGTTTTACCTTATGGATATCATTAGTATATGAAAATTATTTGGTGATTAAGTGATAAAGGTTATTTTAGAAGATGTTCACTCTTTTGGGAACACTATATACCTAAGTAAAATAGAATACTATGGGATTTAATTTGTGGAGTAATGGTTGAAATTGTATTTTTGAAGAATCTATGTCTTTATTGTGGACTTATAGCGATTTGGGTTATTTATGGAAATAATTAACCAATCATAGAGAATATGTGATTTGGTTAATTACTTTTAATAATGTGACTTTAATATTAGTCTATGTTATTTAGAGATAAATTTCAAGATTTATCATGGAAGACTATGTGATCAAATCCTTCTGAATTTTGGGTTTCAAACTTATTTTTGATTATTTTGAATAATTTTAAGGACAATTGTTTATTTAATGGTATTTTTTGAACTTTGGGTACTATTTGTTTAATTTTTGAGATTAATAATAGTATTTCTTTCAATAAAGGATTATCCTTTTGGGGATCATCTGATCTTGTACTAACCATTTTAGTTTTAGTTAATGTCTAAAGACAAGGAAAATATACAGTTCATCTTTTTTGGATTATGTGATTCTATTGAAGTTTATTCTTGTGCTTCATGTGTGACCAAGTCATTTTTAATACTCATCGTTCGGAGAAAAGACGAGTTTGTGGTAGAAATTTAGTAGAGGATGAAAGTATGAATGATAATTAAGTATGATTCCTTATGTTCTTAGTCAAGCTCATAAATAAATTTTGCAACTTTAGGAAAAAGAACTTAAAATAAAAACTTTTTCTATTTACTTTTCCTATGGTGGAATCAAATACTTTTTAACCCATCACATTTTTGTGTTTTTCATGTGGTTAACTTTCTCCTAATCATGTTTTCTATCACTCTCCATCAGAACTTGATGGTTAGTTTTCTCTTCTGTATTCATGTTTTCATGGAATCATTATATGTGTTATCTCGGGTAACCTTTTTATATCTCCTTATTTCTTTTACAGTGATAGTTTTAATGACTCTTTTTCTGATGTGGGAATTTTAAAAAAGTTTTCAAGCCCAATTTTAAAATTGCAAGGACACAATTTCCAAAAGGGGGGAAATATGTAACGACCCAAGTATTTATAGAATGATACATTTTCATATCCCGTAATATTTATGAATAAGATTTTAATTTTATGTTAAATAGGACACTTTTTGTGATGGCGTACTCAATACGCAACAATGGGTTTCTTTGAAGTATTATGTTACACACAAGGCTGAGTCATACTGAAAAAATAATAATAATAATAATATATTATTATTTTTAAATGGTAGTTAATTCCTAGCCCTTGTATTGGTAGGAATGAATAGAACTAACCATATTATGATTAAAAAAATTCGTGAAATTTCTTTATATTTATCCAATAAATTTTAGAGGCTTAAAATAAGAATGAATCTGATTTTAAACATAAATACTCTAATATTTTTTTAAGGTAGTTTTACTGGATTTAGATGAAGAACCAATTTTAAATATATTTTTTTCACTTATATATGTTCCATTTGACAAAATAAACTTCTTATTTAGAATAGGGACATCAAAATTCACTTTGGGTAAATTTTTGGTATTTTTTTGATCAAGTTCATTTTTTATAAATAGTGAAAAATACTGCATCTTAAGTCAAACTGTATTTTTATCTAATTTATTTATATGATTAGATTGTCCTTTTAATTAGTTTTAAAGTGTAATTAGATTATATTTTTATCATTTCATCCAATTTTGGTCACTGGATGTAATTTCACTTTGAAATTGGACATAAACGCATGTCAATCTTTTGGTAGTTTTTACTTCTTAAAAACACACTTTTTGGTTTTGACAATGAAAAATAATTTTAAATTAATTTCTAAAAAAATATATGTTTTTAATTTAGAAAAATATATTCCATATTTGGAATCCATAGTTCCAATTTGTGTAAATATGTACCTTTTATTTTTATATGTTATGAATAGTAACTTCAGTAAATATTTTATTTACCATGATTAAAGGGTAAATCAGGTAAATAAGGATAAAATATAATATTATAATAATATTAAATTACACTAACACATATCCAAATCCTATTGGATAATATATTTATGTCCATGTTAATTCTTGGGTCGATTATAGGACCCCATGGATTCACTTGTGTGTGAAAATGACATTTAATTACTTTTAATTTAAAGTTAAGGAAAATATAACTTAAAAATGTATCTTTTACCAAAATAATTTTTATATGGGGTTATATAAGTGATATCTTTAACTATAAATAGTCATTAGAAATCTAAAAATATTTCATAAATCATTATTTTTAATTTATAATTTATAGACATCAAATAAATAAATTTATTTATGACACAATGGTGATGTAGTGATTACCTTATTAATGAAGGATTTAAATAAATGAGATTATAAATATTAATATACATTTACTTTGAAACTTTTAATGCCATAAATGAATTTTATATATGATTATGACTTTATATATTTTAATTAATGAAGTTTTTTATAATTAATCAAGTTGTTATGGATTTTTAAAACGTTGTGATATGAATAGTATAAAAATTGACATAAATGATTTTTTAAATCAATTAGAATTTTATTAAATGATACAATAGTCCTAAATATATAATATTCAGTAAAATGGCATATATTATGTTACAAATGACATTAATGATCCATTTGGGGATTCTTGGCATTTTATTGTAACCCTAGTAACCATATATTATGAAAATACAAGAAGACGTTGTAAGAGTTAATTTATTTAATTAAGGGTTAAAGCTAAAACATAAGGGTAATTTTATGACCTAAACTTGTCTAAAACCCATTGTCTGAGATTATTTCAACCCATCCTCATCTGAGATTATAAATATATCACTTTTGTGTTATTGTAATTCTAAAATCTATTAATAATAAAATAATACTTCAAAACATTCCTAAAGTGCCCCTCCTCCCTCTTATAAAAGGACACCACCTCTAACCCATTACACACACCTCTCAAGCCCCTTGGATCATCCAAAATATGCTCCAATAAGCTCTAAACATTCCTCCCTTCCTCCTAGAATCCTTCCCCTAGGAAGAAGAAAATTCAAGAAATCTCTTTGGCTCAAATCAAAATAAGTTACCCGATTTGAGGTCATGTCTTCTCTCAAGTTCCTTTCCATTATTTTTCATTATCCACTCCATATGATCTTCTTATTATTTGTTAACATAAGACCATTATCCTCAATATAATATGTTTTTGTTATGATAATTATTATAACTACACTTACACACACCTCTATCTAATGGATACGAACATATTGTTTCTGTGTACAGCGAACTGATGCCTAGCGAAACAATGATTGTTTGATTTCCCCTACCACCTATCATGGTGGCCATTATGATGGAAATGAAATTATATATGATATATATGATATTTATGTTATCTCTATTATTTTTTAATTCTCATTTATAACATACCTTTATGTTTTTCATATTGTATAAATATGATAATTTCATTTGAGGAAGTGCAGACCACCGCCCCCTCAAAGTGATATGACTCATTCACGCTATACATGGAATGTATAAAATATGTAATTAATGAACTTATGTAACATATATAATGTATATTTTATACTATAATTATAATATACCAATGTATCATTTATTTTTCATTCCTTTAAATATGAAAAGGAAATTAAAGTAGTGTTCATGCGTGCGTAAGCCTTACCATCTCTATGAACAATGCATTTAATTTCTTATATCCAAATTATATGGACTATTATAAATCCATATATACTATATATATATATAATATATATGATATCTAAATCATGAATATCATTCTAGAGATAATGTATGTTTGACAACATGGAAAATTTGTAATTATAATAAGTTCATTTTGGACTCAAGTACCGAACATTGACAAAACGACTGATATGAACTAGAATAATTATATGATTTTTATAGGAGGGTAATAAGTGATATAAAAGGAATAATATAATTTAAAAAGGTTCTGAATCAATTATAAATTAACTTAATTTTATTATTTAGGATGAAAAAGGAACATACATGACAATTCAGACTCAAGTTAAGGGACTTCGTCTCAATATCCTTTTATTGAGGCATATTTTGATAATATACACCTCATTTTTTTGAGTAGATGGTGCCTGGACAGAAAACCAAGGCACTATAGATATTAAAGAAAATAGTTACAAAAGTCTAAAAGATAGAATCATATTACAATCTCGATTATGAAAGGGAAGTAAATCAACAGGAAGTTCATCAAGCCAGGTAATGTCTTGATTGACTCCATTGTTTGCAAGACCATCAGCAACCATGTTAGCTTCACGATATATATGAGTGATGATGTAGTTGATATTGTGAATAGCATGGATGTAGTCCATCCAGCGAGTGGTGATCGGTCATGCCAGATGTATCACACCATTCCAAACAGCTTGCACAATAGTGATCGAATCACTCTCAATCCAGAGGTTGTTCCAGCCATGTTGTTTGGAAAAAGAGACGGAATGAATCATACCCATCATTTCAGCTTCTAGAGAGGGAGCAATGCCATAGCTACCATAGAAGCAAACAATTATCTGACCAGTTTTATTTTTAAAGACGGTGCCACAACCTGCAGGACCAGGATTGCCTTTGGAAGCGCCATCCACATTAACCTTAATCCATCCTAGAAGAGGGGCACACCAGAAGACTTCAAAAGTACGGTGTGGTTGGAAAAAGTTTATGCCAATACGTAAATGATAAAGGATGATAAAGTATTGCATTGTGTTGTTGCAGTGACCCATTTGGATCGAATCAGCTTCGCGAATGGAAATGAGAATCCGATTTTTTCCTACATTAAGATTGGATGAGAATTAATTATGAATAATAGCATTTCTATCATAACAGATCACGTTGTGAAGTTCAGCGACAACAGCAAGAAAAATGTTTTTAATTTGTTGAGAACTATTAAGATCTGAAAATCTCTTTAATTGAGTTTTGACAAAGTCATGCATCCACCATCTTGAATAAAAAATATCAAAAATATAATTCCAAAGAGCAGAAGCAGTTTCATAAGAAAGAAATAGATGATTATCATCTTCTCTATGCTGATTGCAAAGGCTACATTTAGAATAGAGTTTAAAACCAGATGACTAAAAATGGTCAGCAGTGGGAAGTCTGTTGTGAGAAACTCTCTAGATAAGAGTAAATCTTGAGGTTTTTATCCATGGTTTGTCAAGAAGTTTTATCTATCCAAAATCACTATCAAAGTTGCAAAAGAAGTGGTTGTAAAAAAATTTACAATCTAGAATACCATTGTGAGTAGGTTCCCAAACTAAGAAATCGTCAGCATTTGATAAGTGATAGGTATCAATTACATTCATAATGTTAGCAGGAACAGGATCATTACTAGAATTAATAACATCTCTAATAGAGAGTTTGGTGTTCCCAGGGCTTTGGTCAAGGGCAACTCTGGAAATTAAAGGAGCGCCAGCCCAGTTATCTAACCAGAAGTTTAGGGAGGAGTTTCTGGAGACCATCCACCTAAAGTTAATCATGATGGTGGAAAAGTAATGCTTCAAGGATGGCTAGATATAATAGGTAAGAAAGGTAGTATTTCCTTTCTTAAGTTTCTGAAAAAATCTATTTTTGAGGAAGTTGATAGACTCTGAGTTATTATAGAATAAGTTCCAAGTGAGCCTAGCTTACAGAGCCTCATTAAAATGTTTGATATTTTTTATGTTGATACCTCCATTCTCAATTGGTTGACAACAAGTAGACCAGGGTATGGTGACAAGTTTTCGTTCCACGGTGCTACTAGTCAAAAAAAATTTGATTGAGGTGTTCATTTTTTTTAATAAGACTAGAAGGACAATTTTAAACCATCATAGAGTAAAATATTTTAGAGACAATGGTATATTTGACCAGGAAGATTCTACCCACCATAGAGAGAGATGTACCTTTCCAAGAGGAAAGTTAGTTTGTAACTTGATTGGAAATATCGAGGAAATGAAAGGATTTGGGTCTTCCTTAAAAGATGGGGACACCTAGGTACTTAAAAGGTTGAGAACCCTATTTTTTGCCTAAGTCATTTATAATACTACATTTCCTATTAGAGGGAAAAAAATTCCACAGTAAATAGAAGATTTGTCCCAGCTAATCATTTGACCAAATATTTCCTCATAGTGCGCAATGGAATTTTTTAGGGTGAAAATATTTCTATTATCACCTTGGAGAAAGAGAATGATATTGTCAGCATACAATAGGTGAGTAGGAGCGTTTAGATTACACAAAACATGGATGGGTTTGAGTTTATTTTGATCAACCAGATATGTGAGGAGTTGTCTAAGATAGTCCTCCGTAATGGAGAAAAGGATGGCAGAAAGAGGGTCCCCCTGCCTGAAACCTTTAGTACATTTGAAATAACCCCTAGGAGAACCATTAATAAGAATGGATATGGAGGCCAAATTCAATAAAGTACGGATATTAGTGATAAAATCTTCACTAAAACTAAAAGACTCAAGCACTTTAAAAATAAAACTCTAGTCCATGGTATCGAAATCTTTTTCAATGTCATGTTTAATGGAAATATTACCTCCTCTGATCCTTTTATTTAAGGTTTCAAAGCACTATGAATCAAGGAAAATGAAATTTTGGATGGATCTACCATTGATAAACCCAAATTGATTCCAAGAAACTAATTTTTCAGTGATAGAAGAGAGTCTGCTTGCAATTATTTTCATGATGATTTTTTAGAGGGTGTTGATGAGGGAAATAGTCTTAAAAGAATGGATCTCAGAAGCATGTTCAACCTTTATAATTTGAGAGTGAAATTGGGTGTTTAGACCATGAGGGAGGAAAACAGTGGAGAAAAAGGATTTAACAAGTTTACAAACATAAAATTTAATAATATCCCAGTAGTGTTGAAAGAAACCATAAATAAAACCATCAGGTCCAGGAGCACTATTTGGGTTTAAACTAAAGACAGTGTCTTTGATTTCATGATCAAGTGGGATGGTAAGAAGAAATTTGTTATCTTCATCGCCAACCACCATCAGAATTATCTTAGGTAAGAGGCCTTTGTTTCTATCAGGGCCATTAAAGACAAATTCAAAATGAGACACAATATGGTTGGTAAAATCATTTTCATTGTCTAAAATTTTGTCACCATCTTTTCAATAGGCAAGAGGTCTACAAGATTTCCGAGCTCTTTGAAGGGAATTATAGAATTTCGTGTTTTTGTCTCTGTCGGATAACCATTTTACTTTTAAAACATATTTTCTCATCCTTTACTTAAAAGTGAGCAAAGAGTGGAGTTTTATCGAAATGTTGATTTCATGGATCGGATCAGTGCTAAAGTCGGAATTTGTGATATGGTTTTGAATCTAGTCCAAATCATTCTCAAGGAGGAGAATATCCTTGTCTATTTGTTTAACATGAGAGCTACACCATGTTTTGAGCATCTGTTTAAGATATTTTAATGTGGAAGGGGAAGCAAAGTCATCATTGCAATGAGTCATGGAGAGCCAAAAGTTCTTTACTATATCAGTGAATTCAGTGTTGGAGAACCAAGAATTATTAAATCTAAAGGGGAGAGGAAGTTTAACTGTGTTAGTGGATACATTGACCAAAATAGGGTGATTATCGGAGTGAATCTTATGAAGGGTGGTGCTGGAAATGGTGTCCCATTTATCCACAGCAGGAACGTTTGTGAAGGATCTATCTAGTTTGGAGGCAATCAGTCTATTGTATTGTTTTTTATACCAGGTGTATTTGGCACCCGTTAGATTTATTTCAATAAGGTTATTATCTTCGATGGTGGTTTTGAATTCCCTAGTGGAGATCGTAGCATGTAAAGGACCAATTTTCTCACTTAAATTGCGAATAGCGTTGAAGTATCCAATTATAAAGCAAGGTGCCTAATTGCTATTATTTATAAGGGTGAGGTCATCCCAAATAGGTCTTCTATATTGATATTTGTTCTTGGAATAAACAAAAGAAAAAATAGTACGAGTACTCTCAAGGACAAAATCACAAGTGAGGACTTGATCCGATATGTTAAAGATATTGAAATTTTGAATGGACGAGTGTGAGAAGACCCAAAGAGAATCAACCGTAGAATAATTTTTTGTATCACCAATGAAGGTATAACCATATTGAAACAAGTGGTGGAACTTGGGAGAGAAACTGATTTTAGGTTCATAAATAGAAAACAAAATGGGAGAGTGAGTGATAATCATTCTTTTTAGGACAGAAAGGGTGTCAGATTTGGCAATACCCTAACAGTTCCAGAAAAGTATCTTCATTTATACCTAGGTTTGGAGTTAGAACTCCCCTTTTTTTGTTTCATGAGCCCTTGTGTCTAGTAGATCTTTTAGTTTGTTTAGAGTTAGATGGGATCTTGGTCATATTCTGGCTACTTGTAAAGGTAGGGGGTTCTTTGTGCTACATGTTTTAGAGTACTCCTTCACAGGTAAGTCTATAGTGTTTATAGTGCCATTGTTATCATTTTTATCCTCATGTTGAGTATTCAAGCTCACAGCATCTGCAGCCATAGTACTGTCATAAGTTAAATCTACTGCTTTATTGTTGGAATGCAGGGATTGTGTACCTGGAACATTGAAGGTATGTCCATGAGTTGATGTACCTGAGTGCCTTCCAAGTTTCTACCCAGAATCTAGTGTTGAAGAGTCCTTCATATTCTAAGGGTCACCCTCTGTATTTATCTATATACTCAGGACATCATGTTCCATGGAGTTGCCCATAATTTCATTATGTGAAATCCTATTATGGTGGACATTTTCTATGCCAATTTATTGTACAGCACAATCAATTAATATTCCATTTTCCACATCAGAGTCAGGTTTTAGCTTGAATTTATTCTGCTCAGGTGCAGTTGCTAAAACCTGCTTGGTCTCGGGTAAAGAGCTAACTTGGTTAGCAGAACAGCTTGCATAGGGTTTAGTCAGAACATTGTCATTAGATTTTATACCTACTAAATTAATGTCAGAGTTTGTACCTGAAGGAGATGGATCAGTTCCATGAGATGATGTACCAAGATTCATTTCGAGTTGTTGTCCAGGATCTAGTGAAGTTGTTCCCTTGGCAATAACCTTTTTGGACTCAGGGAGAGTGCCAGCCTGTTTTGGGTCACAACCTTCTTATGGATGCAGAGTTGGAAAACCTAGAGATCGTGGAAAGTGGTTGTAGTTTGTTTCCTCATGTTTTGGGTCTGTACCTATAACTAGAATTCTAGCAGAGTGCCCAATATCTTTTCCCTTTGCCTTACATATGTTTCTTGTGCCCGGGGAAACATTACTTGAACCAATAGCATTGGAAATAGTAATATAAGTGGGGGTACATAACTTACCTATTTGATTCATCACAAGGTCCTTTTCCTGTTGATTTTGAATAACATCCATAACAGTGAATTTAAGCTCATTAAGGAGGTTATTGTCATCCTCTTCTACAAGATCAGCCCAGGAAGTTACAGATTTTGATTTATTGGATTTCTTCACCCAAACCTCATTCTTTCATTTGGAAGATTCAGGGACGTCAGTGTTGGTTGGATTTCCTTTTTTGTTATTTTTTATTTCTTTCTATTCATTTTCTATCAGTTGTACAAATTGTTTCTTAATCACCCTGCAATTTTCTATTGTGTGGCCAATAAGTTTGCAAATTTCATAGAATGGTGGTTTTTTCTCATACTCAATACTAATTTAGGTTTTATATTCTTTAGTAGAGAATATTATTGAATTAGGGAGAGGTGAAGCAAGGTTAACCTCAACCATTACCGTAGAATATAGGCCCAAATCAACATTTAGTGTTCTTTGATCAATTTTTAGTGGCAATCCAATGAAAGACACAATGTCATTAAGAATTTTAGGATGCCAAAAGTACTAATTAAATCCATGAAATCTGACCCATATTTGGTCCATTGTGTTCCTATGAGTGTAAGGATTGAATACATAGTTCCATTCAGAAATCCTAAGTAGACTAGGTTTTAAATGGAGACTATCGGTATCCCACACTTTATCAAGGTTAGATTGAGAACTAAATAAGAAGTGAAAATATCCACGACCTATGGGAACAAGTTTCCAGTTCGATATACCCCAACAGTGAGCTATTCTAGGTTTAAGATCTATTATAGTCCAAGGGTGGTCACCTTTCAAGTAGGAGATGCGGCCCATGAGGGGGTATTTGAAGAGCAGCTCACGTGGACGAAGTGCCTCTAGATCTTCTTCAACTATTAAACTGTCATCATCCAGCTTCTTGAGAAGAGGAGGTCTCATTGGTGATAGATCATTGTTGAGATCTGTGCTTTTAAGCACATCTAGGAAGGAGACACCATTGTGTCTCCCCATGAATGGTGGTTTTGGGTCTCCATCATTCAAATTTATTTCATTATTTTTAGCAGCAGGTCCTCACGTATCGGTCTTTTGATTTCAGAAGAGGTGGGATTCAAATCTCCTAGGCGCAAGAAATGCATCAGTCATTGTTTATTGGTTTTATGGTCGATGGACATGTGTATAATTATGAGAGTTGTTGTCAAATTGAAGAAAAATATAGAAATGGAGTGTAATTTTATTAATATAATTATATGATTTTAAAAGTTTCTTATATATAGTTTATTTATATGGTATGAGGATGATTCATTAGATGAAATGTTAATGAAAAATGATTAGTTAATTTTTGCAGTTTTTACAGCCATCATGAACTAGTATTGTTTTATTTAATATGATGTATATATACTAGTAATAGAGAGTTAAATAAGTTTTAATACACATATTATAATCTTTTTTAACCTTAAAAATGTTTTTATGATGATCCTTAAAGGTGGTAATGAAAAATGAAAAATCTTCATCCATGATGGCACTGAATTGACACCTCGCTAACGATGTTTTCATTTTTAAAAATAAAGGATAAGAGAAGAGATTTTATTATGAATATTATATTTACAAAATAAAATTCTAGTATATATATCATTCTGGAGTTACAATGTCAATTTTTATAGGGGGTGAGGAGAGGATAAGAAAATAAAATAAATTAGATGAGAAAGAAGGAGGATTTTACCTCTCGAATCTAGTCTCCATGGTAACCTCCTTAAGACACTTGGATTTGGTATTTTGGTAAGACCAGTAGGTCTTAGACATGGGGAAGAGGATATTAAAGATAATTTTGTATAATATAGACATTATTCAAGACTTATAAGTTGTGATGATATGGGGTGGTGAGGGAGGTATTTATAGTGGAGGAGAGGGGTGTTTTTTGATTATTTTATTCATCTCTTTATTATATTGACACAAAACTATAAATAGGGTTGATTCTTGTGAATAAGTAAAGTAACTAGTGCATGTGAGTTTTAACTAATAGGTTCTTACATCATGTATGACCCAAAAATTCATTTATTTGGCTTGAAATGTTAAATACCAGAAATTACCTAATTTCACTATTCACCAAAAATTCAACTATTTCAGAAAAATCAAAAATATTAAACCTAATCAGTTTTCTTTGTGTAAATTAAAAAATGGTCTCCATTTTATAAAAATTATTTTATAAATATGATAAATGTAGTTTCTAATTAAAATCATCATTTATTCAAAAAATAACAATTTTAATATTACAACTGATTTTATGACACTTTGAAAAATTAATTAAGGTATCATAAAATTATCTTATAATTATAAAAAAAATACTAATCCAGGAATCTATTTTAGGAAAATAAATTTTCTTTTAAATAATTATATTAATTATAAAATTGTAAATAAACATTTATGTTTCACAAAAATACCAACACTTAATTTATCATTTTTAAAACATTTATTTACTTATTCTATGATATAAATGTATAATATTTTCATTTATGAGATAACTAAATTTTATTTATAATTACATAGGTGAGGTTATTATTATAATTTCCATGTTATTAATCTTAATGGTCATGTTACTATTCCAATGGTCATGTTAATATTTAATAGTATATCATGTTTCGTTTAATCACAGCGGTGCATGTAATTTAGGCTATCAAATAAATTGAATTTATTTAAGAAGATAGTTACAATAAAATATAAGGGTGTTATATTATTCCCTTTGAAAATTTCAACCTTGAAATTTTTCATTAATATTTCCTTATAAACAAATATGGTGGTTCTTCTTCGTAATATCCTCAAGTTTCCATGTTTCTTCTTCTATTTTATGGTTTCTCCATAGAAATTTTAAAAGAAAAATCATCTGATTTCTCAATACTTGCACTCTAGTGTAAAAAATATCAATAGGTTCTTTATAGTAAGTAAAAACAAGTTCTAATTCTATTTATTTATATGTGATTACATGTATTGGGTCTGGTATGTACTTCTTAAATAATAATGTGTGGAACACATCATGAACTTTGTAGAGACTTGGTGGAATTGCTAATTGGTAATCCACAGCTGCAATTATTTACAAAATTTCAAATGATCTAATGTACCTAGGGATTAGTTTCCCTTTATTAATAAAACTTATTACACCCTTCCATTGATATATTTTCAAAAAGACATGATCTCCCAGTTGAAATTCCAAATCCTTTCTCTGATTGTCAGCATAACTCTTTTTCCTACTTTGACCTGCTTTAATATGAGATTTAATGTTCTTTACCTTTGTTATTGTATCATCAAAACGTTTTGGGCCTATAATTTTCCACTCACCAACATCATCCCAACAAGTTGGAGTACAAAATATATTTCCATATATGGCATCATTTGAATATTATAATGGAAATATTATTATAGGAAAACTCTACCAAAGGTAAATACTAATCCCACATACCTTGAAAGTTAAGTGAGTGTGATCTCAACATGTCATGCAATGATTAAATAGTTCTTTCAGATTGTCCATTGATTTGAGAGTGATAAGAAGTACTCAAATGAAGCTAAATATCCAAATCCTTCTGAAGAATCATCCAAAATTTTGATGTAAACTAGGTATCTTGATTAGACACAATCGATAGAGGTGTGCCATGAAGTCTTAAAACTTCATTAATATAGAGTCTAGTTAGGTACTCAAGAGGTAAATCTTCTCTTATAGGAAGAAAATGTTTCAATTTAGTATGGTGATCAACAATCACCCATATCATATCATTATTTCTTGGGATATTTGTTAATACATTGACTAAGTCCATAGTAATATCATCCCACATCCACATAGGAATATGGAGAGGTTACCCGACTTCTCTAGGACTCTGTCTCTCAGCCTTCACATACCAGAAAATTAGACATCTTGACATATATCCATCAATTTCCTGCTTCATATTATCCCACTAAAAATGTTCTTTTACATATCTATACATCTTGGTACTACTAGGGTGTATATAGAAATTTTACCTATGAGAATCATCCAATAGTTCCCTTTTTAGCTTAGATATTGATGGAATACATAACTTATTTCCAATTTCCATACTTCTATCTTCATACATGAATTCTTCCAATCTTCCATCCATAACAGATTTAATTTTCTTTTTAAAATTATCATCATAATATTAAGATCTTTTTATCTTTTACTATAAATATGGTTTCACAATCATTTGAAAAAAGATTGATTTTTATCCTTCCTTAACAATTCCAATATCCATAATTACTAAATCCATGAACATTAGATCTCTATCAATCCTCATATTGGTTATAAATCCATGATATTTCCTACTCAATGCATCATCTACCTTATTTTATTTTCCTGGGAGGTAGTGTATTAAGAAATTATAATCTTTGAGTAACTCAAGCCATCATCTTTACCTCATGATGAGTTCATTCTATGTAAATATGTATTTAAAAATCTTGTGATCCATATATATCTCACATGTTTTACTATAGATATAGTGTCTCCATATCTTCATAGTAATGATTACAACTTATTACTGATGATCATGAGTTGGATAATTTTGTTCATGAATCTTTAACTAACTTGATGCATATGAAATAACTTTATCATTTTTTATAAGGACACAATCCATTCCTTTATTTGATATATCATTGTATATCAAAAACCCATAATTTACTAATGGTAGAGTCAAAATAAGAGCACTGAATAATCTTTTCAATTATTCAAAACAATATTCACATTCATTTTTCTATACAAACTGAAACCCTTTACATGTGATCTTGGTTGCTAGGTTATACAATTAGGTAAAATTATGAGTGAAACTCCTATAGTAACCAACTAAACCAATAAAACTAAATACCATTGTTATGTTCAGTAGTATAGGACATTATTTGACTACCTTTTTCTTCATAGGATCAACTAAGATTCCATCCATATATATAATATGGACTAGAAATAAAATTTCCTAAATCTAAAATTCACACTTTTTAAATTTACCATATAACACTTTCCTACTAGTAGTCTCAAGAATGATGTGAAAGTGATTCTCATAGAATTTATAGGTTTTAGAATATACCAGAATATCATCAATGAATACCACCAAAAAATTATCAAGACATTACTTGAATATTTTCTTCATCAGAACCATAAAAATCGAGGGTGTATTTTTCAATCCAAATGGAATTACTATAAACTCATAATGTCTATACCTCAACTGAAATTTTTTCTTTGGAATACATTTCTACTTTACTCGAAACTAATGATACCTAGAAAGAAGTTTAGTCTTTGAAAGTTATTGATCTCTATGAATTTGATCAAAAAAATCATCAATGTGGGGTAAAGGACACATGTTATTTATTTTGATAGCATTGATTATCTATAATTAATGAAAACCCTCATGGGTCCATATTTCTTCTTAATAAAGAGAACAAGGACTCCCCATGGAGAAATGACAGGGTGAATAAATCCCTTATTAAGAAACTCCTCTAGTTTTTTATTTATATCCACTAATTCTACAATGTCTATTCCATAAGGATTCTTTGATATTGGTCTTGCATCATAGATTAAATCAGTAGTAAAATCAAATTCACACTCTGGAGGGGTCCAGGTAATTCCTTAAGAAATACATAAATGTATTCATTTACAATAGGTACATATTCTATTTTAATATTAACCTTTTCATACCTTGATGTTTTTTCTATTCCATACTAATAATTTCATTCAGTAGAGCTATAGGGTTTGGATCTAGATAATAGTCAGATGATGTAGTTTC
Source organism: Viscum album (assembly GCA_963277665.1). Lineage (NCBI taxonomy): Eukaryota > Viridiplantae > Streptophyta > Magnoliopsida > Santalales > Viscaceae > Viscum > Viscum album. The sequence continues at coordinate 101,163,966 of OY728133.1, forward strand.
TAATATAAAGATAAGGAATTATACATCTTCTTTAAAATCATAATTTCTATCTTCTTATAAAAAAAATTTCATCATTTTTGGAAATCCAATCCATATCAAGGATTATATAAAATTCAACCATAGTTATGATGATAAGGTTAGAAAATAAAGAACATTTATGTATCATAATGGAGACTTCCTGACACATTTTTGTTACAACGATACTTCCCTTATAATTTTTTACTAACAAATACCATATTAAATGAAAAGGTAAATTTATAATTTTCTTGAGAAATTGGGTAGATATAAAAGAGTGTGTTGATCCAGAATAAAATAAAGAATTTTATAAATTTGAATATAGGATTAATGTACCTGTTGCAACATCATTGGGTGATTCCACTTCTATTGTGGTGATCTTATAAGATTAGACATCTTCCTTTGGCCTCTTCTATGGTAGATTCCCCTAACATGTGTGAGATTTATTTGAATAATGACCTATTTATTTATAGTTTAAGAATTGAACAACATTGATATGTTCCTTCCCCTTTCATTCATTAGCTCGGTGTCCCCTTTTATCTGTACTTATAACAAACTCTCATGCCTTTCAAGCATTTTATAGGATTATTATTTCCAAAGTTTTTTCATAATGAGAATTTCTTTGTTCCCATATTCATATTTGTTGCTTTAAATTTTTCATGATTATCAAAATACCTATTCTTATCTTGATTTACCTTGAACATATAGGGTCTGGGAAATTCCTTCTTCGTTTTAATGGCACATGGTACTATTTCATCATATGATTAAAATGTTAGAGAATATGGTTACCTTTATAGAATCAACTTAATACCTTCATAGAAATGATCAATCTTGTTTTCTTAATCACATATGTAATTAGTATCATACCTAGCTAGTCCTGTGAAGATATCCTCACACCTAGTAACACTCTCTTCTTCCTTTTTCTTTACGTTAAGTAATGTTCACTTCATTTCAATTCATTGCTCATGAGGGAAATATTTTTCAAAGAAATTTTATTTTAAAGTAATACATTTTATTTATTCTATTTAATCTTCCTCCTTAGTATTTTGGATCAATGAACACCATTAATCAGCATCACCCTTGAGGTAATATACTGCTAGCACTATCTTTTCCCTTTAATCACATCCCAATTCCAGAGATATCTTTCCAAGGGACTTGATCCATTGATAAACTACCACTTGAATAGTATTCCCACTAAAATATGGGGGCTTATTCTACATGAAACAATACAAAATAGGTGTAGTATGGTTATTCTTCAAAAACTGAGTAACTTGTCTTAATATGGTCATGATCTTCTCACCTCCAACACCAACTTTGCTGACTTTCTTAGTCAAGAAATCCCTACATTGTCTACGGGTATTGATTCAATTTATTCCATTAGGATCCATCACTAAATAATGGAAAATGAGGAGTTACCTCATAATCATAATTAGTATTATTCCAAAAATTCACTATAAGAAATTATTATAATTCCCATGTTTATTTAACATCTAGTTCCCAAGTTTTCTACAAAACCTTATTTGATACCAATTATAACATCCCCAACCCCAGTAGCCTAGAGTTGGTGGTTATTTTATTACAATGGCATAGATACAAGAAATAATATCACCAAAGATCGATTATTTTAGTATTCTTGAAGAAATATATACATATATGGTTCCCTTATTACATTGATAATTAATCATAGAATATAAAAAAGGAAAATAACTACTTCCTTGACACTTATTCGAACATTTCATCTTCATAACCTGTGGAGGGAAAACAAATAAAAGGGTTTTCTCAAATTCTCAGTAAAAGTCACATACATTAGAAATTTGAATCAATGATAAGTGAAGTATAATCAGTAAGTCATAACTGAAAAACACAATCTATTTAATCAATAAATTGATAATTAAAATGCATCAATATATTTTTTTCATAGTGAAAATATAATGAATAGTAATAAATAAATACTGAATGAAGGGAATGATTAATTATTGAATGTCATATAACTGGAACATGAACCAATACCATCAAGACCTTTCACAAGATGATTTAATTCTTTAGGTAGAAACTTGTCTGATTCTACTTAGAAATAAACATGAAGGGTTTTTCGCTAACTATTTTGTCTTGTGATACCTGTTGATGCATCGAGGGGATATCAATAACCAAGAACCAACCATGTCTACATGTCCAAATCACTCCCCAAATATTGAAATGATCAATTTAATTCATGAAATAAATATGAAATATTAGTGAATATTTATATTGAGTAAAAGATATGGATTTAACATTATTTCCTAGTTAATCAAATAACATTCAAAGTAAACATCGTATGTAAAAAATATGGTATATGAATTAGACAATAATCATATCCATGATAGAAGAAAAATTTATATTTAAGAAAAATATAATTTTAAAGGAAAAATTATGTCAAAATGGTAGTAGATACACCACATAAAAATGATTAGGTGCATTATACTAGGTAAGTCTCTATGAAATGGAGATTGAGACGAGTTCCCATACCTTATGTCTGAAAGCATTCTCTACTTTTACTTAATTTCCTAGATAATAAAATTAGATTCATTAATAACTTAATAAAAAACCTATTAAATTTATATTTTATATATTATAATTTTATTAATTTTATTTATAGTCGTTCTAATGAGTTATAATGTTTAATTTCGTTGTCTTGGGAGCGTTCATTTCATGGTTTTATGGACAGTTCCCCTATGTATAATATGGGAGTTCTGGTCAAATAGAAGAAAAACTCCATATGTGGAATAGAATTATATAAATATACTTTTAGTATATTAAATGGTTCTGATATATAATTTGGTTATATGGTACAAAGATTACTCATCAGATAAAATGTTAATGAAAAATGATTATTTTATTTTGGCATTTTTTATGACTATCACGAACTAGTATAGTTTTATTTAATATAAGGTTTATATAATAGTTATATAACATTAAATAAGTTCTAATACACATATTATAATGTTTTTAACCATAAAAATGGTTTTATTACTATCCTTGAAGGTGGTAATGAAAAATTAAAACTCGTCGTCCATGAAGGCGGTGAATCAACACCTCATGGAAGATGTTTTCATTTTTAGAATTAAAATGAGAGGAGAAGAGATATGATTATAAATATTCCATTTAAAAAATAAAAATAAAATATATATATATATCATACTTTAGTTACCATGCCACTTTGGATAGGGTAGGTGAGGAGAGGATAAGAAAATAAAATAAAATAAAAGAGAAAGAAATAGGATTTTACCTCTCAAATCTTATCTCCTTGGGAACCTCTTTAAGAAAATTGTATTTGGTATTTTGGTAAGACCAGAAGGCCTTGAATGTTTGGAATAGTATTTTTAAGTTAATTGGGTAGAATTTAGACAAGTTTCAAGGATTATAAGGTGTGGGGAGAAGGGGTGGTGAGTGGTGGTATTTATAGTGGAGGATAGGGGTGTTTTCTGATTATTGTATTCATTTGTTTACTATTTTGAATCAATACTATAAGGAGTGTTTATTGAGTTCAAAATAATGGGTGATTACATAATTCATGATGTAAAAAATAATTTTTTTGTCTTAAAATGTTAAATAACATAAATTAGCTTACTTCTCTATCCGACAAAAATTGAACTATTTTAGAAATATCCCAAAAAATATCCAAAACTATTTTTGAATGTGTAGATTTCAAAAATGGACCCCATTATATGAAAATAATTTTATATATATAAGAAATTTAATTAATAATTAAAATTGTCATTTATTCAAAAAAATACATATTTTAATATTATAATTGATTTTACGACCAATTGAAAAATTAATTATGCTCTCATAAAATTATCTTATAATTATAATACAACAAAATATTAATTCAGGAATACATTATATGAAAATAAATTTTCTTTTAAAATTATTATATTTTTAATAAAATTATAAATAAACATTTACATTACACAAAAATACAAATACTTAGTTTATCATTTTTAAAACTTTTATTTACTTATTTTATGATATAAATATATCATATTTTAATTTATAAGGTGCCTAAATTTTTTTATAATTTCAAAGGTGAGGTTATTATTCTAAGGTCCACATTATTATTCCTAACTATGAAATTACTATTTTAAGGGTCATGAAAATATTTAATAGTATATCGTGGTTATTTTAATCTCAGTGTTGCATGAAATGTAGGATATCAAATAAATTGAATTTATTTAAAGAGATATATACAATAAAATCTTGTCGTGTTATATGTTTGGTTGTCACATATCATCTTTATTCTAGTTTAGAAAGGTGTATAATGACTACCAATGATATTTTCATCTTCTATGTGCTTCTTCAAACTCTAGTACTTTTGTATTTCATTCTCAGTATCCTTTGTTTCATCACTGGTTTGTTATTATTTAATTTCAACATATTGTTTTATATTTCTAGAAAATTTATTGTTATTTTTATATATAATATTTATATTATCTTCCATCAAAAACACAAAATATCATACATTAGGAATACTATTTTTAGTTTTATTCTAATTATTCTAAAATCTTAATAGTGAAAAACTTTATAAACTCATTTATTCCAAAATCTATAGCCTTTTCTAATTAATAAATATCCACAAAATATACCTTCTTCAATATTTTCATCAAATTTTCCTAGATTTGTACCATTGATTTTATTGATTCAAGGGCTACTAAAGACTTTAAAGTAACTCATAATTGGTTTATTTCTATACCACATTTCATATGAGGTCAAATGTTAATTTGATCTTATCAATAACTTATTCTTAATGTGAATAGCAGTGCACTATTCTTCTCTCTAAGAGAATTTTGATCTTTTATAATTGACCATAATTTCCCTTCCCATCATCATAAGGATTTTGTTCATTCTTTAAAAAACTTGTCTTTACTTAGTAGTGTAGGGGGTGATATATTATGATTAATTATATGTTTTAAACAATAATATTAAAATGTTCTACTAGTAAGCTTCATAGTTATTTCAGTTTTTATCTTCATTCTTTTAACACCAAATTATATTTCAACCTCTCTTATAAAAATATTGAACCTCTTCACTTCCTATGAATTTTATTTCATATAAAATACCATTTTTATTCTTATATAGTAATATATGTATGTAATTAAATATATGTAACCTCTAGTTTATTGGTGTCTCATGAGTCCATATAGATGTGAGTGAATCGACTCAAGTGATCTATGTGATTGTATCTACACTATTTTATGCTTTTTATAAACCATATACACCTTTTAACATGTAATAAAAACAAGATCACTCTCTCTACTCAATAGAGGTAGACTTATCATAGCATTTTCTTTTTAAACATTTCTCAAATTATTGTTGACTACATTGAAAAGTTTTATATTTCAAATATTATTTTATTATTTGGAACTGAGATGGAAATAATTACTTGGGTATATTATGTAAAAAATATTCCCACTAATTATTTATCTTTTTATAATGATTATTTTATCTTTAATTTGTTTAGTTAGGAAAGTTTTTTTCTTGAAAATGACCTCATTTTTGTCATCATAGAGTTGAATCACACTTAGCATATTATTATTGAGATTATAAATAAATAAAAACTCCTTTGAATTCAACCTATATGGCTCAATTTTAGTTGAACCAATTCTCTTAACATTAAATATCTCGCATTAAAAAATGTTATAGCTCCACCATCACACTATTTAATTTTTTTTATTACCTTACTGTCCCATGTTAGTTATGATAAGAAATCGCTATCAAGTATTTAGGTATTTATCTTATTAATGTATTTGAGTGAAACTTGAACTGTAAGTATTTAGTCTTCATTAGATTAGAAATTAGTTGTTTTTGAACTATAATATGTTCATACACTCTTCTTATGGGTAAACTTGTTGATCATTTCTTTCATAAACCTCTTAAATCCAATCAAACCAATTATTTACAAGTACCATGGGTGGTTTTCCAATTACATTTTTCATACACATCTTTGTTGCTTCAATTTTTAAGATATCTCCCCCTTAAATAAAGCCCTATTTGGTTCTAAGGGAGATAAATATTACACTAGAAACCATATTCTTTATGTTCATAACATTCATATCACTAATATCAAATTTTTAAGCCTTTCATTTTGTGAAACCAATAATCCTTTTACTCCATGAAACTGATGAGTCTATTTATAAAATATTTCTCAAAAACTCTATATATTTCTATCCTTATTGTGTTTTTTATTTGAATATATTTCCTTATTCTAACTACTCTCTAATTCTTTGGTTATAAATTTTGTCTTCTTATGGTTTTTATCTACACAGGATTTCCCATTTTGGAATTTTTTACCTACACTATTTTTTGAAACATGAGTAAAACCTTCATATATAATAAGCTCCTATTTTACTTGTATATCATAACAACAATTTCCAATAGGTATATATTAATCAACCTTAATTCCGACAACCTTTCCATATTCATATTTAATTTTTACATGGGTATAATCATCCTTAAGATGGCTTGATTCAACCTTGTTATTTTATTCTTCTTGAGTAGCCAATCTATTTTTACACTCTTTTATAATTCTTTCATGCATAACTACTTTCACTTTTAGAATATGTGTCTCCTCAATGTTTTCACTCTCTCCATTATTTAAATTATCTTCATATATATTTAATTTACTAGAAAAATTCTTGATAGAATTGATTTATTTATTATGTTTTGTATTTCATTCAACGCACTCTTAATGTTTAGTTCTAAACATGTGTTCCATATAGATATATTATTCTCCTTCTTCTTCCCTGTATGAGCTATATTATTTTCTCCCAATATGTTCCATGAAGATGTTATATTTTCTTTCAAAATACTTCTTTGATTTATCACTTGAAGAAGAACATTCTTCTTCATATTTACCCAATATGCTCCACTTATTTCTTATTTATATATTTCTTCTTCCTTAATTAGATATATTATATTCTTTGAATTTTTTCCTTTATATCTTCTATTATTATTCTCATAATATTTTTCCTCATAATATTCCACACTCTTCATTCTCATTAGATAGTAAGCTACAATGTTCCCAACTCCTCCGCACATAAATCATTTAAGTGGTTGCTTTCCTTTAAATTTTCTTTAGCCACTTTTAACATTTTTAAACATAAAATCCATCACCCTTTTGAGATTTTAATAAATATAATTATCTTCAATATAATCACTAAAATATTAAACCTTATATTCTTTAAATGTTAATTTATTCATTGATTTAAATTTCATCTCCTATTTATCCTTTTTCTTAAAAACATAAATTTTTCTCATCACATAGTTAAGAATGGTATTGTGTATCTCTTCAATGGAAATATATTCACTTTATTTAATAAATGAAACCAATGGATAAAAATTTTCTAGAAAGTTTCACATTAATTTATTAACAATTATCGAGTCCAACATCACATCGCAAATTTCTTTAATAAGACTAACTATTTCATTTAACCAAGTGAAATATTCATTAAAATTCTCACCTTAATCCATCCTTACATCTTCACATTTGTCCCTATAAATCTGTAAATTGGTTTCCAAAATCTTAACATTTCCCCCATACATGTTTTTAAGTTTCTCCGGCATTTCTTTGAATATTTTCAGCCTAATAACTTTTATTACACATTTTTGGACAATGATGATAATATAGAATTTATATCATTCCCATATACCTCCATATTTCTATCAATATTGAAATTCATATGAGAATATCATATAATTTGTGGAAATCATAGAATAACTCACAAACCCCCAATCATTGTAAAATAAAATATGGTAAATTTTGGTTCTTCTATCTATGAACTTTTCTACCATAAAAAATATGAACTCATCTATTGTTCATTGAATTCAAACAATACATGAATTTATATAGAAAGGGTAGGATCTCAGACGAATCTGGTTTTCCATGTCACTAGAAAACCATAGATTAGTTAGGGTGCCACATAGAAAAGGTTGACTTGGTAGTATTAGTTTTTATAAATTATTTCTTTTTAATTAAACCCTTGTGAATTATTTTAGCCATGTTTTACTCTCTTAAAACTATTCCTCGCCCATATGTAGAAATAATAAGAACAAACAACACATTGGAAATTTTAGCAAGGTTCAACCTTAGTATCAGATCTTACTCCTTTCTATGTTCATCCTCCTATTAAACCATGGATTTTATTATTACTATATATTTTTAGTGATAAAAAATTTAGTAAAAGTTACATAAAATTTTTTAGGTGGTATTATTAACTTTTTAAAAGTGTTGGGTATCATCTACTCCCCAAAAATAATATATAGATTAATTTATATTAGAAACACCATTATTCAAGATTCCTTTTATTCTCTTAAGAATGAATCAAATCAAAAAATACACTATTGGATGCCTCAAGATCAAATAAAATATCTTCTTATATGAATACTTCATCTTCTATAATGATGCTAATATTATAGCATGCATGTCAACTCCTCTCACCAGTTCTTTAGGATGATTATGTCACACATGAAAGAATACGTACATGAAATTATCTTCTACACCCTTAGTAGAAATAATATATATCAAAAAAATAAATTTCCTTACCTTATCCACTTCATAAATCACACATGAAAAAAATTCAGTCTCCTTTAGTTCATCTATCTTCTCCATACATATGATCTTCAATGTAGTTGAATATAGGTTTCTTAAGTTAAAAAGTATTAAACACCTTATTTCACTACATTTATCCCATTTATATTCCCTATAATTATTGAATAATATTTCCATATTCAATGACAGAAATTTCCATGACATTGGTCATGGAGAATCTCTCTAAAATAATAACTTGAATTAGAAATATTAATTTCAATCATTCTCATTTTTTCATCCATAATGAATTCAAATTTTAATTCAAATTATTCCATGAAATTTACCTGATATAATACTCATTTATCCATATTTAAATCTTTACAAGAGCATGACATAGTCATGTATTTGAACACTTCTTTATATTTTAATAGATTTCATACTGAACAAAATCATTTAATAAAAATATACATTCTTCAAAACAATTCTCTTTGGATTCACAACCTTCACCATTTTTTCACAAAGGAAGGAACTATATGAAGTTTTAAGGAACCAAATTCAGAACACCAGACTAATGAATATTCTAATATACCTTCAATGAATAGAACCATACAATGTATTGAACCAACCTTATGATCTTTGAACCTTATGATTTCTAAACCATATAAAGTTCTATGAACCTTTTGGAGATGCATTCCTAACCTTCTAAAGTTTATTTTTTATAAATCAATGAACCTTATGAATTCTTGATACCTTATGAAGTTATCTATATAACCTTATGATAAACTCAAATAAACCCTTCATTATCATTCCATTTTTTTCTTAGTATCAACCTTTAGGTTTTCTAAAAACCCTTATAAATTTCATAGACAACCCTAGAAAGATTATAAACCAAAATAAAGTGCATTAGGATCATGAATTTTACATTTTCTCAACTTATATAATCATTTCCTAGAATATATTCAAATAAAATTAGATCTTAAACAACCCATCTCCATCTATCTTCAAGAACATAAAAACCTTCCAAATATATTTCCAAACATTTTTATTGACCTCTAACAACTGGTGGATAAAAAATACAACACCTTCATCAACTCTATAGGGTAATTTAGATATGGTTATATAAGTAATATTTTGTTATTTTATTATTATTCTTAATATAGTGTTATAATATAAAATGTATCTTGTTATATAAAAAAGGTAGACTTAAATTTATATATTTTCACATTAACTGTATCTGTTTCATAAAGTGAAATGATAATTGACCTCTCAAAGTATTAATTTGAGTTATCTTTAACTAATGTTAATTATTTAATATTGTAGGTTTTGATGAAATAGTAATGTTAGAGATTGTGTGATTTCATATAGGGATATACAATATGGTCGGGAGACATAAAATAAGTTTTATGTGATGGATGACCCTATAAGTATACTACATAGAGTTTAATACATGATATCTTTGGTATAATATGGTTGTATGTTTCATATTGAATCCCCATACCTGAGGTTGAAAAAAATACTATCATGAGAACCTTTATACTTTAATACCTTTATCATTCCAACTTTTAGATTGAGCTAATTAGGGGGAGGTTGGGTATATTTTTGTTCATTTTATTAGTTAAGGCTTTACCAATATATGATTTTTCTTCTTGTATGATGAGTATTAAATATAGGTCCCTGATTAAGATAGTTCTGTGAAGTGTATGTCTATACTAAGATAAGGTACATGTGATATGATTATTTATTTAGATGTGGGTCTAGTGATGTGCTAATTTTCTTGGTGTAATTAAATGTGATTCCTTTATCTATAGGGTCAATATATACTAAAAGAATTGAGAAATTATGAGTATGAAATATGTGATTGACATAATCTAATTGAGATACTACATGTCCCACAGTCACTCAATGTCCTTAAAAATGGGAGTATATAATTATGAATAATTTTATAAAATACCGCCAGTTTACAGGGTTATAGATATTTTTTTTATAGATCATGATAGATCAATTTTTAACTTTCATAGCATTAAAATTTTTCTATAGGTCACACTTTTCTTACATTTTTTTATCAAGGAATTCATAATTATTTTTAATGATAAAATGGACCATAGGGTCACAGATTGTGGTTGTGTGAATAATTATTTAAGTTTTATTAGAAAGTGTTTGTGTAAAACTTTTAGATCTACCCCACAAGTATTTCGGTGGAAACTTGAAAGAATATTTAGATGGATTTTTATAAGTTATTACATATGATGTAACATATGGTGAAAATAAATGATATTTTTTAAAATGGTTTTAGAATATATATAAAAATATTTTTAGATATGATTTCACAAGTTGTTAGATATGATAATACTTGAGGTGAAAGTGTGACAGGTCTTTATTATTTAGTGAAAATGGGATATTATTGGAAATTTTTACTAAGAACCACTATTACATTCTTGTTTATAACACTTCATTGTTTTTTTTGGGATATACCATGATGTGGTGAGTGTTACAGTACCATGGTCTTATGAGGGAAAATTTAATATGCTATATGATAATGCATGGTTTTCTTTCATTCTCCTACATTAAGATATAATTTTTAATTTAGTCATTAAATTAGGATTATTATAGAAGTTTGAGCATCCTAATCATTTTTTTAAATGTTAAATAAATGAATTCAAAAAATATGTTATTATGAAACTTTTTTTAAAATGTTTATTGATGAATGACCATTTGATAAATGTTTTGACTCTATGTAGTATCCTTATATGATTTATCTAAATATAATCATAGTTTTTTATTGAGTGAATATTTATTAGAAATATTCTAATACCTATTTAAATCCCATAGTTGAAATTCCCTAGATAAAATTTAATTTATCCATTAATTTGATGGTTCTAAAATATAGTGTATAATATGGGATCATTCACAATTGTTGGTTGATTCATCGAGATCATGGATATCCTAAGAGGAAGGATCATGATTAATGCTTATAAATGATCGATATAAAGATCATGTAGTAGATCTTGGGTAGGTTGAATTAATAAAGAAAAGGTAAATTGTTTTTTATTTATTTATTTAATACAAAATTAATAGATATATCCCATGGTATTGATGGTTTTGGTTGATATTTTCAACCATGTTTGGATAATTTTTATCCCCTCCAAAATCCTTCACATGAGAATTAATATTTGAGATGGGATGTGATATGAGATAATTATTAAATGATATATTATTTTAATTACATAACTCATATACACATGTAGGGTGAATGACTTTAACCATCATTGAGGGAGGTGTATGGTGATTATACAAATATCTAGAGCATTATGAATAGTTCCCCTCCCTAAATCTAAATACTGAATAGAGGTATTGTACTAAGGTCTAGGGTTCCTAGTGGACTCCAGCGGTACATATTCTGTGTGGTGGGGATTTATTGTTATCATATTTAGAAGTGTGTGTGAAAATTATTATTCGATGAGTAAGGTGGTGGTGAGTTTTTGGCAGCCTGATATAAAATAAATTTTGTATAATGTTGTGAAATTTGGTTTCATTTTATTTGGTTTTTTTTCAACAATTTATATGTTGTTGATGCGTTTAGACATTAGTGTTTTATGGGGTTAACTCTCAACATGGGAAAATTTTACTAAGCTAGATTACTCACCCATACATGTGTATTTTTGTATTTTTCACTCTTGTGTACATGAATATCATTAATAAGAGTTATTGGATGATCTTATATATTAGATACATATGGTAGATATGGTAGTTAATGGTTTGGATACTTTATCTATATTACCACTTTGGTTTCATCTATACTTGGATATAAAGATTCATTTGATTGATTTTCATTATATTATGGAGTTTTTTATTGTATATGAATGTCATGTTACATGTTATTAGGTCCCATGTTATATTTATAGGAAATAAATAACATTATTATGTATCAAAAAATAAATTCCATTTTTTATCCCCTAGATTATTGGAGGCAAGTTTAGGGTGTCTCTTACTGATATGTTTGGATATATCACATGATGTATTGATAAATATCATTCATGGTATATGGGTTGAACTAATTTAACTTAGATAAGATTCCTATAGAGTCACTCACTATGTGTATCTATAATCTCAACAGATTCAGTAGAATCTAAGATTTAGAGTATTATTGGTCCTATTTTTTGAGTAAATGTCTATTTGAGTTGCAATAATTTTAAGACAATCACAAGCTACTCAAAATAAAAATAAGAAAGATGAATTTATCAATTATGATATTTAAAAATTATTATAGAATAGATAAGTGAATACAAAAATAATATCAAAATACCTAATTATTTTATATTTTAGAGTTAAATCAATAATCTGAGGGCTCAAGCTAAGTTAATTATCAGCATTCTATAAAATATTTTTTAATTATTAATATAATTAATCATTTAATTCACCAAATATAATTTATATTTCTTGTAATAATTATTTAAATTATAGAAGTAATATGAAATATATATTTCACATTACACTATTCCATATATACCTTCTTATCATTTATCAAAAAGGGGTTTCTCATTTCTAAAATACACTAAGAAAATCAACACTAAAAAATGGGTCATTCTCAACACTAAAAAATCATAGAGAATGAACCCCTTTCTCAGTGATAAAAAATAAAAAGGAGGGATTTCATTTATCATTAATTTCTTAGTACTGATAAAGGTTATATAACTATTTAAAATGATACCATGGATAAGGAATTGCTTATGTCCACTGCTTAACTTCCTTAACACATGAACTTTTTTCTTAATTTATAAGTGGAAATATTTTAACCTCCATGTCACCCATAAAACTTATTCTCCTAAACAACTTAAAACAATCCTATTACAATATACAATCTATAGAAACCCCTCTTAATGGTCTAACACTTTCACTCCCCTCAACCTCACCCAATCAGGGTTCAAATGATCATAAGAAATTACTTTCAGGGAGGAAGACTTTTGGATCTCAGTAAACTATTTTAACTCCATGATTGTTCGAAATTTTTAGGGTAATATACCAGATATAGTTTTCTTCAATAAGATAATGAATCTTATTGGATTCTTTAGGGTTACTTTTTTTCTTCTTAATGGTTTTTATTTTCAATTGAAATTTACTAATGGAGAAGAATTCTATTGATGTTTTCATCACAAATCATGGTGGATTTATGATTGCATAATGATGGTATCTAAGTAGTCATTGTTATTTTAGGGTGGATATGAATCACCTATGTTACCAATATAGATTGGTTTTACCGGTCTTCCTTTCTATCTATTTACATTGGATACACTAATGGGTATCTGGATTTCTCTTGTTAACATGCCAAGATTGACTCTTTTACCATCAATATTTTTAGTCCTTTTATCTTGTGAGTTTTAATGGAACTAAAAATACTGGCTTAGTTTTTATCATGAATCAAGATAAATAATTTAATTGAGCAATTTTTTTATAAGAGTTTTTCCATGAAAATATTACATGTTATGTATTATGTGTCACTAACCATTTGGTGGTTAAGTCCATTATCTGATCACCAAAGAAAGTATTAAATTTGTGGAGGTGATTATGTTAGGTTAATCTAGTTCAAATAATATATCAATTACCTAAGTGATGATTTATAAATAATGAAAGTCTAAACATGAAGGCATAGTTTTTGTCTAGAAAGAGAATGTGAAAAATGAATGTTATGGGTATCTAAAAGAGATTTAATTCAATGATGGAACTTGGAATTTTTATACTTTATTTAATTGTTATTATTATAGTAATTTCAATGAATTTAATTCTCATGGTGATTTGGTTATAGGGGATTGATAATTTTATTTTCATATAAAGTAATCCTCTCTTTAAAGGTATTTCATTTAACTTCCATGGGATCGTCCCTTTGTGGTCAATACAGCGGAATAATCAAAATAAATTATTACCAAGTTTGACATGGATATTTTTTGTATTGAGGGTAATAAGAAATTTGAAGGGGAGGTTCGGGTATATGTTTGAATAGATAATATAGAATCTAACTCACCTTAATTAAATCATTCATCTTCTAGTCTTGGATGTAATGTTGATAGGTTAGAATATTAAAAGGTTCTATTGGGCACCTTAGTTCAATATGGTGTTCTCACATTATCACCCACTAAAGTTTAAGTATATAAGTTATATCATTATAATAATCACAAGAGGAATAGTAGTATAGTATAATTAAAGGGATTCATGTAATACCCGTGGATTTTAGTATTAATTTTTCTTCAGATAAATATTTTGTTTAATATCTTTCTTCACATACAACACCTAACTAAAACCAAACAAAATTAAACTTTATTAAAAGAAAATTTCAAGTACTAAAATGTGACCACTATAAATGTAGACATTGAATTAGTAGGAATATATAGAATTAAATGCATTATATAATCTATATTGAAATGAAATTAAAGGTCATTTTTTTAATATCAATGCGTTGATACAATTCAATTTGTGTATCTAAATAATAAATAATATTTTTTTATATTTAAAATTTATTTTCCATAAAATTTCCTTTTTAAACTCTATGCATTTTTTATTTTAAAAAAGATAAATATATTATGGTTAAATGGTGATAAAATATATTATTGATATTAATAATATATTAGCACTCATGTAAATAGTATTTGATATGAAATAATAATAATAACTGTTAACATTTAAAAATTAATTTTCCTATAAAACAGTGTTTAATTATATTTTATATTTCCATTTAAAATTTTGAATTTTGAATATTTGAATAAAAATTTGAAATAATGAAATTAATTTTTGAATTTATTATTATAATATTATCTTGGGATGAATTTTTTTATTTTTCTGGAAATATTGATTTTTAGGTTAAAAGATCAAAATATCATCTTTATAAATACCATGACTTTAATGAAACCATTAGTGTAAAATAATGAATTAAAAATTTATGAAACCATTTTCATGAATATATATTTATTTAATAATTAAAAAATTTAATTTTAATTTAGAAACTCTTTATTAACTTTTTGGAACTAAATTAATATTTTTCTAAAACTTGTTTTTATGCGTTATAAATTCATTATTTTAAAATAATTATCACTTATAGAAATTTAATATTATAAAATTATTTTCGTATTTAGAATAATAATATCCAAATTATATAAAAATGGAAACTTTTTTATGCATGTAGAAGATTTAGGAGGTAAAAAAATAAGCTACCATGGTAAGAGTAAATTAGGGGAAAATGTGAAATATAAGGGAAAAGATTAAAATGTCTCAATCCATTTCCATTATTTGTGTGAATGAGAGGTGTATCAAAAACTTTTTTACACCCACTCAATTATTTTACACTTTTAGATCCATATTCTTATGAAAGTGACATGGCTTTAACATAAATTTATGTATATTTACAAAAGTGCCACCCTTATCACTTATAAAAGGATCCCTTCACCACCCCACTTATCTTCACACCACAAGATTTTTAGCTCACAAAAAATCTACCCAAACCCCTTAAAAACTATATTTCCTATTTAAAATATTTTTTTTATCACTAAAAATACCATTATATTGAGGATCAAGTATTTTCCTAAAGGGGTATAGAAAAAACTCATAATCACTTCTTTTTTATTTATAATTGTTTCATTCTTCTTATACCTCCAATAAATATATTCTATAAATACTAAAATAATTAAATTATTATCGTTATTATACTTAAATTTTATTATTTTTATTTAATAATCATTTTCTTCCTCCCTCCCAACTATTTGAAAAATAAAAACATCCCTCATGTGTATATGCGGACTACCAACTCTATGGACGGTGTGTTTCATTTTTCATCACCACCTTACATGGATGGTTATAAAAATGTATTATTTGGTGTCAAATTCACCACCCCCCCACCCACCTAGAACACAATTTCCTCATTGTGAGCTCTATATTTCAACCTAGATAATTTCACCACACTTACAATTGGGTTTCTCCTTTAATACCAATGTAACAACTAGGCCCCATTGCAGAAAATGTTCCCCCAACTTAACATTGTTTTCAGCTCTAGGCCTTCCAAGAAACACCAATTTCTCCAAAGGCACATGGTCTACTAATGGGGCTCTCCCATATACTTCAATGGATCATTGAACTAATGATTCTCCCCACATTCCAACACATGCTCTTTCTAATTTAATTTTTCCTCACTCACACACACCCTCATAAACTTCCCACGTTCTCACCCATCCTAACCATAACTCTAATCCATGAAAATTTAATTATAGAGCTTTAATCATGTACGATCCAAAAAATAAAATTTAACCTTGTTCACATGGGTTTAAAATTTATCATTTTAACCCTTAAACATTCTCGGGTGTTACAACTATAGCACACTACTTTTACAATACTCATAGTAGACAAATAGTCCCTCCCATTTCACTACCAGTCACACTTTAAAAGCACACTCTAATGACCCAAAATTTTGAATAAATTTTTTTTCCTAATTTTTTATGTTTATTTTATTTTATTTTTATACTCAAAAAAATGTTTCATTTGATAACATGAGTATAATTAAAATGAGACCGTTGGGTTTTGACTGTTATATGAGCATTGGTCGATATGACTGCTGGAAACTAAACGTTTTGATTATTGTCTCTAAATACAAATAATCTTGGTTAATTAATATAGAAAGAAGATTTGATGGCCTCACCCAGTAGTCTAGGACCGATCGAAGCCCATCTAACAGAACTTGGGAAGGAGGTAGCACCACTGGGCTTTGCTCTGGACCAAACCCAAGCTGAACTTCATCGTGTGAAGCTAGAACGGGATCACCTTCACGAGAAGTTCAAACTGATAGAAATTACTACTCGTGTGATGTTGGTCGAGCCTCCCTCGGATTCTCTCACCTTAGCACACCTTACACTTAGGTCCTATGATGGTGTGATAAGGGGCTATGTAAGGAGACTGTAACTGCCTTGTGTAATCCTTTGTTTTAAATAAAAATTGGGATTTCTTCTTATGATGATCTTTATGACTTTTTAAATGTCCGGATAAATATAGTATGCATATTTTTGGTGAATTTTAGAGAAAGGATTTTTTTTTTAAAATGTTTATGTAAACCTTAAATAATTAAAAATTTGTAATGTTTTTCAAAAAATGGTCTTCTACAATTATGTTCAGTACGAAGTTTAGAGTCTAATAAGATCAACTTAATTTTTGATGAATAGTAAATTATGAATAGTGATTTTATGCTTAGGATTAGTAATTTGACCAAATGTATTAGTAATCTCACTTAAATAAAGTATTAATATAATCTAGGCACCTTGATTAAGTAATGTGATTCAATAAAATGGTTAAATAATGGTTTCATAAATTATTATTCAAGTATTAGTTTTTTCGGGTGAATAGTGTTTTTTAATTAAAAATTAAATTAAAAATATTTATAAAATTATTTTTATAAAATGGATTTCATTTTTGAACTCATAGCATTGATATTATGTTAAGGTAAATTTTGGGGTTTTTTCTGAAAAAAATGAATATTCGAGGAATAGTGTATTTATTTAAAAAATAAATTAAAAATATTTAGAAAATTATTTTTATAAAATGGATTTCATTTTTGAAATCAGAGCATTGATATTTGGTTAAGGTGAAATTTTGGTATTTTTCTGAGAAAGTTGAATTTTCAGTGAATAGTAAAAATACAGTTTTAGGATTTCGGTATGTTCAATGACATCATAACTGTGTCATGATGATGTCATGAGATATTTTATGGGTTGTCCGACCAAAGGTGATGAATTTTTGTATTGGGGGCCCCATGTAGCCTAACTTCATGGGAATATCTTGGGAGATCACATGCTTTTGAGAAAACCACTTGTGAGGT
The DNA here is from genome assembly GCA_963277665.1 of Viscum album. Taxonomy (NCBI): domain Eukaryota; kingdom Viridiplantae; phylum Streptophyta; class Magnoliopsida; order Santalales; family Viscaceae; genus Viscum; species Viscum album. The sequence goes on from OY728133.1 coordinate 101,182,388, forward strand.
GTCCCTTGGCCATTAATGCCTTTTCCCCTCACTTTCCCTATAAATACCAAGTCATACTCTCATCCATTTCGACTTCCCACTCTCCTCCAACAAAGTTATGGTCTCCTTACCTCCCAAGGAGTCCTCCCAAGGTGCCCTCAAGCCTCTCAAGGTCCCAAACTTTGAGTTTTAAGAGTTACGTTTAAGGTAAGGGATCCGACCTCTCTCTTTCTTTTCAAGTAATCTCTTTTATGTCATTTCTTTTATGCTCCATGTTATTATGTTAAAGGATGTTATTTTATATTCCTCTTACTTCCCTTTTCATGTTCATATAATGAGAGATCTCCTCTTACTCTCATTATTTCGTTTTATGAATGTTTAAGTGGCGCCGTTAGGCTGCTGAAATTTTCGTAACGGATTCTTTCTCCCTTCTCATTTTTCAAGATCTACTTTCATGTCAAGTATTTCAAGTTCCTTTTTATTATGTTTGGGTATGATATATATATCTATCATACTGATCTTTTATGATCATATTATGAGAGACCCCATTTGATCTCTTCAATTCAGTATTTTTAAGTTTAAGTGGCGTCGTTAGGCTGCCGAATTTTTAAGTGGTTCTTTCACCCTTCTCGTTTTCAAGATCTACTTTCATGTCAAGTATTTTAAGTTCCTTTTAATTATGTTGGGGTATGATCTCTATATCTATCATACTGATATTTTATGATCATATGATGAGATACCCCATTTTATCTCTTCAATTCAGTATTTTGAAGTTTTAAGTGGCGCTGTTAGGCTGCCGAATTTTTAAGTGGTTCTTTCACCTTTCTCCTTTTTCAGAGTCCTAATTCAATGTCATGTCTTGAAAGTTCCTTTTTATTATGTTGGGTTACGATCTCTATATCTATCATACTGATATTTTATGTTCATATTATGAGAGACCCTATTTGATCTCATCAATTCATTTTTGTTTGAAGTTTATGTGATGTCGTTAGGCTGCCGAATTCTCATAAGAGAAATCTTATTTTTTTTGTCTTCCTTCCATGTTTTTCATTTAAAATGGTATATCCTTAAAATTTCATTACCATGTTCATATATCCTTCTTATTCTGTCCCTCTACTGTTTTATGGGTCATTTATGAATGTTTGACCCATGTCCCCTCTCTTTTCAATGTTTTCTAAAGCCCCGAAACATAGCCGTTATGCTGTAGAATTTTCATCTCAAAATGCCTCTCTCTTTTCTCAAAATTATTTTATTTTATAAAGTTAATATTAAAATCTCTTATTTATATAGGGGTATTCACATATATATCTAAATGATCTATTTTAAATTCTGGAATTTACATACATGATACCCGCTCTCCCCTTCTGTGGGTTTAAAGTGGCGTAAAGATCAAGTCTTTAAAGCAGTTTTTAAAACGTTATGATTATGAAATAAAACCCATTTATTTTATGCTATATGGGTTATTTATGAAATTTTTTATGATGATATATTTGGCTCACATGATAATAAAGGAAAATTTAAGGGTGTGCCCTGATAGCGCTCCAATGCATTGGGTAATGATGTAACCACTAGAGATTACAATTTTCACGATATCTTGGTGAATAACCTTGGTAATTTTCAAATGACACCTTGGGGATGGACCTTCGTGATATGTTCATGATTTTCTATGTTAAATTATGTAGCCACATCTTAAAGTTATGAAAAAAAATATTTTTATTATGATATGCCACATGATTTCTTTCTCATTCCTTAAAGTTCTTTTTCATGACTTTATTGATGTATCTCAAGTTCACATGTTAAATGTTTCTCTTGTTTCCCTTACTGGGCCTTCTGCTCACCCTTTCTTTTGATGTATGTCCCCAGGTTATGAGATGCAGTAATGAACCTAGGATGAACTTAAGGATAATCCTTTCAAGTGTTTAAGAATAATGTTTTATGTTGTTTTCATGTATTATGTTCCTGGTTTCCAAGACACTAATCCTTAAAGATCCTCAATTTTGTGTAATGTAATGAAAGTTTATGTTATAAAAAGGCGGGATGATATACACCCTACTCTCAACAGAAGTGTTCACACTACTCCTCCGGAAATCTCATCCATTGATTTCCTAAATTAATTTTTTTACACCCCATTTAGTGTGTCATTAATCTTAATTTTTAACCACATAAATAATATCAATTTACCCAAAAAATGGTAAATTCCTTCTGGTTCAAGAAACTTTCACTTTCACAAAACCTCTGTACAACTTTAATGAAACTCCAAAAAATATCACAACTTTTCAGTTTTTCATAGAACTCTCAAATTTCACAAAACAATTCAAATTTTTACCAAACTCCCAAAATTTATATAGATTTAATTTTTTAATGAATCTCCCAACTTTCGTGAAGATGTTTATTTTTCATGGCACTCACTTGGTCATGTAGACACAAGTTCCTTTTCTTCAAACAAATAATGTTTCCATAATTTCTTCACAAAAGAAATGAATTCTCATAACTCATACATGATTTAAAATCCATAATATTATTTAAGGTAAAGATACTCCAAATGGCGGGTAGTGTTCAATATCTATTAATGGTCAACACTTTGCATAATTTCCTTGTGTTCCACTAACCTTTCATCCAACATTCCTAGTTTATTGGACTTTATCTACAGTGAATCAGGCTTCTCATACATGGATATTACATATTTTTAAATTAATATTCATTAAATTGCACAAACACATTCCCAAGGACCATAATAGTTTAGTGCCTTTGAAAAATTAGAATATAATCTTATTAATTCATAAAAATTATTCAATGTCTCCCATAAATATCTTCTCCTTTATTACCCCTTATTAAAAAAATTCTTTATAACCTGGTGAAAGGAAACATAATAAAGGGTGAGATCATATTCTCTGTAAGGTTAAAAAAGGGAGATACATAAGAATAACATGAGAATAATAGATTGAGATCATGGGTATAACATTTAAAAATCATACCCATCATATCAAATAATATAATTTAGTCATGTAATAAATATTGGAATTCCATAATACATGAATCATAATGGAATCAAAGAACAACAGCCATGAGTACATAAAAATGGAATAAGAAATAGAATCCTAACATACACATAAGCATAGAAAATAATTTCCATAGTAGTCATGGATCTATTATAAGGTTGTCATAGTGGAATGGGTTCCCTCCAAAAACCATCATAGTAGTCAAGCTTCACTCCTAATACTATTATAACCTAAAAATTCCCTTACTAAACCAGGTTCACTCCCCTTTCCAGACCTATCTATCTCATGAGATATAAATCTTTACCCAATGCATTGGAGGGAGATATAGGTCCCACCCATCACATAAAAAAATCATACGTATGTATGAAATAAGATAATAAAACATTCATCATATCATAACCCATGAAATGAAATGGGTTTCATAAACATTTCATTATATAATAAACTCTCGAAAATAGATAGGTTTCATAATCATTTAATCATTTCACCATATCATAACTCATGGAAAGAGAAGGGGGTTTCATAATAATTTTATCATGTTGTAACCTATGTAATAGAAATAGGTTTCATAAACATCTTGTCATCATAAACCATTAAAAGTAAGAATAATAATGTTATCCTTGGTTCATATCCCTTGTAAATAATATGTTACATCGAAGGATGTCATTTTATATAGAGAATTGTTTTGAAAGATAAATCACCTAGAACATTTTATGTGGAAGATAAATTTTATTTAAAAATCAATTTTTATAACTAAAAATATTATTGAAATAATTTTATTTGAAAATAAACTTGAAAAACTTATAAATGATACTTTAAAAATAATTTAAGACATTTCTTAAGTAAAATAACCTTTCCACTGTGAAAAAACTTTTTAAAACATAAAACATTTTAAAAATCCTTTTATTTGAAAAGAACCTTGAAAACTTTTTTTAAGGAATCTTTAAAAATCACTTAAATATTTCTTGAGGAAATTAAACTTTTCAATTTGAAAAAAAAAACTTTTTAAAAATAAAACATTTTGAAAATACTTTTTGGTCTGATTCAGTGGATCTCATTAGGGTTTTGGTATGTGTTGGTTGAGAGATCTTCAGTTTTATTAGAGCTACGTTTTTTTGTTGGTCACTTAGTGTTTCTATCTTCTTCATTGAGTTCACTTTTTCCTTCTACTTTATAGTGGTTTTTTCAATTTGGGGGGGGGGGGGGGGGTTGGTCTCAATTGATTCTTGGACTCATGATGTTTTGGATCTATTCATGATTTCTCCTTGATGACATAATAAGTTTTCAGTGATGGTTTTCCAACTCGATAGTATCTACTCCTACTCTTCTCCTTCTCCAGAACTCTACTACTCTCCTCCCAGTCATATTTGTGTGGTGGTTTTTAAGGTGTCTTATAGGTGCTTTTGAGAAGTTGAGAACATTCTAGGAGGTTGAAATGTTGGGATTATGATTTCTCTTGCTGATTGTTTTGTTCATTATGGCTGGGTTTTTTTATTCAGATGTGGCTATTGATGAAAGTTTTGTTGATTTTTTTTTTATTTTTTTGCTTCAAATTATCTTGTAATGGTTGTGATATTCTTCAACTAGTGTTTATTGTGGCTTTGTGGTATTCTATTTGGAGTTTCTTAAGTGGAATTAGGATTCAAAAGGGAAGTTGTCACCATCGGGGATGACAATAGTTTCCAATGTCTAGTTTGGTATTTGTTCAATGAAGACGACATTGAGATAGGACAGTTATGATGATAGTTTGTTCATAATGAATTTGGTAGGTTACGCTACTTTGTTTAACGTGATTGAATCTTGTATTGAGATCTTTTTTATTTCTTTTCTCATAATGTATTTTCTGAATTTTGAATTTCGAATAGGGATCCTTAAAATATTTATCATTCCTAAGGTATTGGTGTGGTAATATTTCCCAGTGTAGTGTTTATCGCTCAACCTAAAAGTGTTATTTTAAAAAACAAAATAAAAATTGACTTTTAAGGCATGAATATTACTTTCAAAAAAATGTGAGAATTAAAACATGTGTAAAAATTTATTTAATAAATCATTTTAAAATATTAGATAATTTTTTATTTTTTTAGAAAATATGGTTTTGAAATAAAAAGGGTTTTCAACAAAAAATATGTTTTTCTAAAAAAAATATTATTATTGAACTCTAAAGTACTTAAATAGAGGAAAATGAAGAGAAAACATGTATTAATGTGAAATAAACATAGGATAATAAAATTAATGAGTTTTTTTAGACATTTATCACAAGATTATATCATCAAAAATATAATCATAAACAATCATGATAAACTATGAGATTGTATAATAAAATCTTTACCACTTTTAGTGATTTTGAAAAAATAATCCCCATGAAGTAATATAATTAAATGAAACATAAAATTTTATTAGGATAAATAAATTAAATATATCACATTTCAAAGGGTTTATATTTACACCAAGTATAATAATATGGGTGTATAACATAATCATATGTCTCAAAGAATCCAAATTGAGACAAAAATCTCTTACCTATTTTGTAACTTTTGAACTGTAAACCCCACGAAAGAGAGATGATCACACGGGTATTTAAATACCAGTAATTTTAAGTAGAAATTTAAAAAAATATATTCATGTAAAATATAAACACCACATAAAATAAACACATGGTGAATATAGAATTTGTCTCAAAGAAAAGTAAAAGTGAGACCAAAATTCATTACCGCTTTAGTAATATTTTGAATTATGAAAAAAAAATAAAGAATAAAATAAATTTAAACTTTAAATATCATGAAAATTATTATATTAATGATAAAATATTTCAAATGGTAATTATATACACCACACAAATGATATAAGTGGTGAATTTTCATATATCTTCTAAAAATAAAAGAGAAACTAGAAATCTCTTACCTTAAGTCTCAAATTCCTTTGTACATGTTAGAAAATTATGTATAATAAATATAAGTTTATTATACATACACTATAGATCCATAATTATATATTTCATAACATATGTGATTTAATTATTACCATTTATTACCCATTTATTAACAATACCTTATTAAAATCATGTTTTAGGTCAAAACCGCTTTGTTTTTTATATATGTTTTGATTCTTTATTTTTTTTCATATTACTTTGATAATGGTTATATCATATCCATAATAATAATAATGGAATAATTATTATATTAATATATCAATTATATTTTTAATATCAATCCTTTAATATGGTTTTGAGAAATTAAGTATATTACGATCATGGAGATGGTAGGTCGTACGTATGCATGAGTAACATTTCCATTTTTCAATGATCATTATGGAAATGAGGTAATTAATATTTATCTTTAAATAATTTTAATAATATAATAAATAATATATTATTTATTTAAATATATTTATTTATATCATCCTTGTGGTGTGGTGATTAAAAAGAGAGATTCACATCACTTCTTGAAGGCGGTAATCCACACGTATACAAACAACGTAATCATCTTTCAGTGAGCGAAAATGTAAGAAGAAAAATGATAAATTATATTTCAGAATTATAAATATGTCATTAATATAATAATTATTTTATTTATATAACATATATTCATTAATTTTATCTTAATTATCTTTCATATAAATCCTTAGTGAAAATGAATCACATCGCTTTGCAAGGCAGTAGTCCGCTATACACATGAATTACATTATCATATCCCCTTCGGGCCATTCAGAAATATACCCTATGAAATAGAAAGTAAAAAAAGTTATATATGATATAAGGACTCAAAAGGTATAATTATTTTACAAATATAATATATAAACTTTATATTTATCATCATACCCAACCATGAGAGATGGTAATGTAAAACACGAATGGCATCATTTCACAAGGCATTAGTCCGTTGTACACACGACAATGATTTCAAAACCTATTCGATAAAAGTATATATATTTATGGTTAATTCACTTAAAAAAAATATAATTATATTTAAGATAATTTGGTTTTTATATCATCATGTTTTAATTAAAATTGAAGGAGTTGGAGGAAGAAATAAAATAAAAAACACTTGTTGAAGATTGTTACAGATTCTTCGGGTATCCTCCTTTGGTTTGCACCAAAATCCTTCCTAGGTTGGGTTTAAACCCAAAATAAGGTTTATATAATGATAGGAGGGAAGTTTTTAAGGTATTTTTTATGTATTTTATGAACCAAAGTTTTTTTAAGGTGTGAATAGGTGAGAAGAGATGGTGGCCTTTTATAAGTGAGGTGAGTGGCACACTTATAATTTTTTGAAAAGAAAAAGGTGTAACCCCATTTTTCTTATGAAAAAAGGATCCAAAATAGATTATTATTGATACTTGGACATTTTAGGGTAAATATATATTCATAAAATGGGTTTTTTTATAAGTTTTGGGTTATTTGTAACCCTTTTGTTTTTACTTTAACCCCTCGGTAAACCCATTTTTTCCTTAATTGTGGTAATTAATTCTTACTATTTTCAATATTAGTTTTGGTAAATAATTAATTTGACCATATTATATAATAAAAAATATAATTATTACCAATACTTAATAAAATATTTCAAATTCAATTCATAATAATGGAAAATTTTAATTTAAAATTAATCTCACAGACGTGAAAAGAAAGCAGGTTTTCAAAGAGAAAATGTTCATAAGTTCACAAAATTTTAAAATCCAATTTTGATATTAAATTGATTAAAATGACATAAATTGGATTAATATAATTATAATTTAACTAATTTTACTTTAAAACCAGTTTAAAATATAATCTAAATTTATAAATAATTTAAATGAAAAGGAAGTTTTCAATTAAAATTCAGTATTTTTCACTATTCATATAAGAATAATATTTTCTAAAAATTATCAAAAATTCAACCTAATATAATATTGAAATTATGATTTAAAAATATAAGTTAATTTTTTAAAATAGATATTCTAAAATTGTAAGAAATTAAATTTAAAAAAACTGCAGATGAGATGAAAAAACATGTTTTCGAGAAGTGTAATTTGTTTAAGAATAAGATGATTTTATATTAACTCGATTTATAATAATAATAATTTTATGAATATCAATTAATTTTTTTTGAAATATAACATATAAATTTCATTTGAAACATCACTTACTGTGTATTATTTAAATTAATTAATATGGAAAAACATTTTTCACTTTAAAACTATTTTCAAGAAAAAAAACCTTTTTCAAACCCAAAAATAAACTTATACGAAAATCCAATATAAAGTTAATTAAAAATTAATTAAGTGTATTAAATAATAATAAATAATACTTATGTTACTATAAAAAATAATTGGGAATCTAAATTATATAATTTACTAAAAATAAATTAAATTTTAAAAAAAAAGTATTTTTCACTATTCACTTAAAAATTAATATTTTCTGAAAAAATCTCACAATTTTATCATAAGTTAATTTAGATATTCTGATTTAAAAAATGAATATAATTTTGTCAAATAAATTTTCTAAAATCTCAATAATATTTTCTCATAAAAATAAATATAAATCATTTTTTAAGAAAACATATTTTTGATGAATATAATCACTTTACAAAAAATTGATTGATATTTACTATGAATTTATAAATAAATTTATATTGAGTAGTAAATTTATATGAATATTTAATAAATTATTTAATAATATTTATTCTCTCTTTTTTAATGTTCAGTTTATAATGTTCATATTTAAAATAATTATATTTCATGATTCATTGAAACTCGGTGTCACATTCCATGAATGCTAATGAAGAAACTCATTATTGTGTGTAACACAATCTATCTAAAATTTAAATTAATTTGAAAAATATATATTTCATAAAATATCAGGATGTTATATTCTATACCCCTTAAAATAAATTTGACCCCTGAAATACATCTCATCCATTAAAGGTTTAACATTTGAAAAATCCTTCATAAAAATCCACATCATAAAAAGGGTTAACAAAACATCCTCATGAAAATGTGAAAGGGATGTTCTAGAGTCATCTGGAATAAAACATACTTGGATTCAAAATAGTATAACATATGTGGGAAGTGAAAACATATAAATATAATAGAAAACTAACACCCAAATACTGATGGAGAGTGATAGGGAACATGGTTAGGAAAAAGTTAACGACCACAATTCCATAAACCAAAGAGGTGTGAAAAAAGGTCATTGATATCATCATAAATGATGATAACATGATAAAATTTTATTTCTTGGTCCTTTTTATAATTTTTTCAAATTCCTTTTTTATCTAGACAGCGACCATATGAAAATATACTTACTTGATATCTTTTTATTTCATAAGAACAGTTTTATCCTATGGTTGTGCCTTCATCAATTTCCACTTCATCTCTTACTCTAAGAGATTAATTTTTTATCATGTATGGTGTAAAAAAATCCATAAAATAATGATAATCCATTCCTTCTCTATCTAGTTGAAAAAAAAACTAATACTCATATCCAAAATGGATAAATCTTTATATTGTTAAGTGATACATTAATCTCTAAAACCTCATCCAAAGTTCAAATTAACCATTTTATAACTGGTGAACCTTGTGACCCATTCAAAATTAAAAATTTATAAATAATTTCACTAAATTTCCTAAACTCGACATGACATAAATCCTCCAAATATAATTAATCATATATTAGTGTTCACATACCAAATATATGAATACCTTAGTCATATATTCTATAAAAGCTTAGTAATAACTAGAATTACCATAAAACCTCAATGAAAACATGCAATCTTCCTCATTCCATGAATAAAACTATAGATTATCGAATAAATTCCATAGATCCAATAATTTTGTAAATATTATTAATGATAAAATAAAATACATTATCAACAAATCCTTTATCAGTTCTGAGGCCAACATTACTATCCAATTTACTTTATTCATATAAATCATCTCTTTATCCAAACTAAACACCAATTTCTCAACCTCATGAACATATTAAGGGTTATCTTTCCTTAATCATTTGTTTTCTATAAAATATTATCATTCCATTAAACCAATTTTCTGGGTCATTAGTACTATTCAACATATTCTTACATATCTTTAAGTAAAAACATAAATTAAACAATCCTTATATAACATAATTCTTTAATTTCAATACATAATCACTTCAATCATCCCAATTCCTTATCAAAACATTAACTATGATTCAAAATCTTGTTCTTTAACACTTGTTTCCTTTAATATGTCATTTGTAGTCTCTTCATCATCAGAAATATAACCATTACTCATACAACCTATCTGATTCTCATCAGGATCTTTCCCCTTAGGACATCAATTTATATTATTCCCATACTTTCCACATTTAAAAATAGTCGATGATACCATAGGGAGAAAATTATTATTATCCATTGCATTAAAAAAATTGTTTATTTTTCCTCTTAAATTATTTGCTTTGTGTCCTTATTTTCCACACTTAAAACATCGTCCCCCTCCTTTAAGAAATCCACTTGGGTTCTTCTTCCCACATTCTCAATGTATAGGAAACTAAATCTTCTTTATTTTATGGTATTCATTACCCAAACTATTAGAAAACTCTATCCTTATATTTTTTGGTGAGTTGGATAGTTGGTTAAGGTTCAAATTTTAAATCATGTTCCATAATAACAGATTAGGAATAACCACAATATCCTTTACTCCAGTCATTATCCCATTTTACTTCTCATCATAAAATTTTTTGTTGCATTCAATATTAATAAAGTTCTTTATAGTTCCCGTAATAGACTAAAACCAAAGGGTATAGTTTGATAAATGATAATCATAATGGGAAACAAAAATGTTTATTCGGTGGTGGAATAGTGGTTAAGGTTCAAGGGCCATAGAAATGGTGTTCGATGAGGTATGGAGTTTGATTCTTGGGAGCCCACTCCTAGGGGAATTTTTTCCTCCCATGATCCACTCACCTTTCCAGGTTTCTCGGTGTCTCATCAAGTGGATAGAAGGGCGCATCCCACCTAGCTAACAGATTTTTATATCAAACCAACATTGATCAGGTTATTACCTTGTGGGATGATCTTTTATCTCGGCTCATAGTAGCTATTTCCTAGTTGGGGCTTCTCTAGATGACCTCTTCATGGGGAGGGGGTTTCTGGGTATGGAGGGTTTGAAAGTCCACTCCCAAATATTCCCTTTGAAAAAGGAATAATGGGAAACTAAACAATCAATAAAAACACTTATAGTATTTCTAAACCATGACACCTTATTTTTAATATATAAAACCTTAAGATTGTCCTAGAATATTCATAGTCATTATCTATTTAAATTTTTCCCGATGGTTTGTAAAGAGTTTCTAAATTTATAAATAATATCCTTCGGGAGTGTCAAACTAATTTTGTAGCATGGCCCATTTTCATGTACTGGGTGATGATCGATTATATCTCAATAAACCATTTTTGGAGTTATTACCCCTAGGTACCACTATTCCAGAGCCACATCCACTTTTAGTATCCATATAGGGATATAATTTCCTAAAAACCACTCATTCTATACTTTAACAAAATTCTAGGACATTTTCCTAAACATTAAATCATCCTTAAATTTATCCTTAGATAAATCCCTAGACATATCCTTATAAATATCCCAAGGGATCTCACTAAAATTTTCTTATCGTAGTTTCCAAAGGTTAACAAACATTTTCCTATGATACCAACTATAGAAACACAGACTTATCATATATGAATATATCTTTTTAGATGAATATCTATTACATTAAAATAACATATTCTTAAGGGCCATAATATTTTACAGATTTGGGAAACATTGAACATAATATTCATAATTCAATAAAGGTCTAAAATTTATCCCATAAATATCTTCTCCTTTAGTACTCTTACATAAAAACCTTTCTTTATAACCTGGGAAAGGAAACATTAGAAAGGGTGATCTAATATTATTTATAAGGGTAAACAAGGAAGATACTTCAAAATAAAATGATTATAAGGTTATGATATATCTAATGTAACATTTGAAAACCATACCCTAAATATAAAAGATCATAATCATCAGTCATTGCATAAAGATTGGCAGTCCACAAGACATTAATCGAAAGGGAATCAAAGAAATTTAGCTATGAGATCATAACATTGGAATAATACATGGTATTATGGAATACACATAATCATATAAAATAATTTTCATAGTTGTCAAGGATCACTTCTATTACTATCATAGTGGAATGGGTTCACTCACCAAACCATCATAGTATTTAAGATTCAGTCCCAATACTATCATAGCAGAAAAAGTCCTTTTCAAAACAAGGTTCACTCCCCATTCCAACCATATCTATCTCATGTATAAATCTTTACCCAATTCATTGTAGAGAGATATATGTCCCACCCATTACATAATGAAAACCATAAGTATATGGGCCATAATATCATAAGATATTCATTATATCATAACCCATGAAATGAAATGGGTTTCATAAACATTTCATCATATCATAACCTATGGAAAAGAGACAAGTATCATAATCATTTAATTATTTCATCATAGCATAACCCATGAAAAAATAAGTGGGTTACATAAGAATTTTATCATGGTATAACTGATAAAATAGAAACGGGATTCTTAAACATCCTTTCATCATAAACCATTCAGAGAAAGAATAATAATGGCATACTTGGTTCATATCCCCATCGAATTATAATTTATATTAAAAGGGTGACATCATATATTTATAATGACTTTGAAAGATATATCACCTGGAATATTTCTTACGGAATATTACTATTCTTTTCAAATAAATTTTTAAAACTAAAAATATTTTAGAAATCATTTTATTTGAAAATAAACATGAAAAATTTATAAATTAAGCTTTAAAATTTATTTAAAACATTTATTGAGAAAAATGGACTTTCTGCTTTGAAAAAAAAATAAACCCTAAAATATTTTCAAAATCCTTTTCTTTGAAAATAACCTTTAAAACTTATAAAGGAAGATTTAAAGTCATTTAAAACATTTCTTGAAGAAAATAACCTTTTCACATTGAAAAATAATTTTTAAAAAATAAAACATTTTGAAAATATTTTTTTTGAAAATAACCTTGAAAACATATAAAGTAATATTCAAATAAAATAATTGCAATGGCGATGGGAAATTCCATTCATTCTGTGCACACTAAAAAAGATTACTTTCACATTTTCAGTAAAATCCAAATGGGCATTGTTTAGAAAATGATATTAAAATTAATTTCAAAACATTTTGTAAAAATTAAAACATGGGTCCAATTTTATTTAATAAATTCTTTGAAAAATTTTTAAAAAAAAAATTGAAAACTTTTTTAAAAAACATATTTTTGGAAGAAAAAGGGTTTTCGACCTAAAAGATGATTTTTCTTAAAAACATTTTTCTTGAACTCTTGTTTACATAAAAAAAGGAAAATTAAGCGAAAATGTGTATTATAATGACATAAAAATAGGAGAATAAATTTAATTATCTTATATATAGATGGATAAAAATATTTTATCATCAAAAATATAATCAAAAATAATTTTGAAAAATGATGAGATTGTAACATAAAATATTTACCACTTTGGTAAATTTGTAACATAAGTCATATGAAGGAATGTCATTAAATTAAAATTAAAATTAAAATATCATAAGAATAAATAATTAATGATATTACATGTAAAATATATATATACTCTCTTTATAAGAAGATAGGTACATAAAATAATCATATGTCTCAAATAAGGCAAATGGAGACAAAAATCCCTTACTAATTTTGTAACTTTTGAACCGTAAACTCCATTAAAGAGAGATACTCAAATTTATATTTAAATAAAAATAATTTTTATTATTAGTTTCATAAAATACATTCATGGTCGGAATATATACCACATAAATTAAAAATTTTGTAAATATGGCATGTGTCTTAAAGAAAAATAAAAGTGAGACAAAAATCTATTACCGTTTTAGTAATCTTTTCAATTGTAATCCCAATAAAGAATAAAATAAAATAAAACCTTAAATATAATTAAATTGATGGTATTGATTTTGTAAAATTTCAAGTAAGAATTATATATACCACCCAAAATATATGAGTGGTGAATTTTCATGTCTCCTGGAGATAAAAGAGAGGCTAGTTATCGCTTCGGTGGAAGTGCAGTGGTGAAGGTGAGGAGAATACTAACACTATTATTTGGGAGTTTTGGGATTAAATTATTGATATTCCTATATTGGGTGAATTTATCCTTCCCTTGATATCATCCCTTCTTTCTGAGTCACTTGTCCTCTGACTTGGTGGGTGAAATGAGGCAGAATCCACCTGTGTTGGCGAATTGCTTTGCAGACCCATCGTTTCCCAGGTTGTTACCCTCTATGAAACTCTACCATCTCAGTTGTAAAAGGATAATTCCCAACTAGGGATATCTCTAGAGTGATCTATTCATGGAGAGGTGGGTTCCCTTGTTTGGAGGGTTCTAAAATTCCATAGTCAGGGATTCCCTTTTAAAAGAAAAAAAAGAGACTAGAAATCCCTTACCTTAAGTATCAACATCTTTCATGCACATTTAAACCTCCTATATAATAAATATAAGTTTATTGTACATATATTATATAACTATTATTAAATATATCATAACATATATAATTATATTATGACCATTTATTACCCTTTTATTGAAAATTCTTTGTTAAAATCATGTTTCGGGTAATAATCGCTTTGTTTTTCTTATATGTTTTGATTCATTATTTTAGGTCTTATTACTTTGATAATAATTTTATCATATCCAGAATAATAATCATGAAATAATTATAAAATTTATATATCAATTATAATTTTAATACCAATCATGAAAGACAATTTTGATAAATGAAGTATGTTATGTTCATGGAGACAGTAGGTTGTACGTATACATGAGAAACATTTCCATTTTTCAATGATCATTATGGAAAGGAGTTAAGTAATATTTTATCTTTCTAAAATTATAATAATATCATAAATTACATATTATTTATTTAAATATACTTATACATATCATCCATGAGGTGTGTTGATGAAAAGAGAGAGTCACATTGCTTTCTGATGGAGGTAGTCCACTCGTACACAAACGATGTAGTCATATTTTAGTGAGTTAAAAGGTAATAATTAAAATGATATATTTATCTTTTTAATAATATAAATATGTAAATAATATCATAATTATGTAATTTATGTCACATATATTCATTAATTTTATCCTCATTATCTTCCATGTAAAGTGTTAGTGAGAACGAATCACATTAATTCTCGAGGCATTAGTATGTTGTACACATGAATGAAGTTATAGTATCCCCTATGGAATGTAAAGTTAAAAAGGTATACATGATATAATGACTCCAAAGGTATAATTATGTTATAAATATCAAATATATACTTTATATCCATCATCATACCAAACCGTGAGAGGTGGTAATGGAAAAACGAATGACATTGGTTTGTGAGGCGGTAGACCTCTGTACACATGAATGATGATTTTTTAACCCATTTTATGGAATTATATATAGTTTTAGGTAATTCCATTAACATAACATAATCTTAGTATATTAAAGATAATCTGGTTATTATATCATCATGGTTTAATTAGAATTGAAGGATATAGAGGAAGAAATAAAATAAAAACAATCATTGAATAAAGTTACTAATTCTTTAGGTATACTCCTTAGGTTTACACAAAAATCCTTCCTATGATGGATTTATGCCCAAAATATGGCTTCTAGGATGAGAGGAGTGAAGTTGGGATGGGATTTCGGAAGGTCTTGGCTGAACCAAAAGGGTTTGATGGTGTGAATAAGAGAGGATATGGGGTAGAATTTTATAAGTGAGGTTAGTGGAATACTTATAAGTTTTGAGTGTTGGATAAGTTTTGGGTTACTTTTAACGCTTATATTTTTAGTTTAACCCCCCGGTAAACCCATTTTTACCTTAACTGTGGTAATTAATTTTTATTATTTTCACTATTCATTTTGATCAAAATTAATTTGATCATATTAGATAATATAAATTATGATAATTCCAAATATTTAATACAATTTTCCAAATTCAGTTCACAAAATTTGACAAATTTAATTTAAAATTAATCTTGTAGATACGGTGAGAAAGCAGGTTTTCATAGAAAAAATATTCAAATGTTTACAAATTTTTTATATCTAATTTAAATATTAAATTGATTCTAATGACACAAATTAGATTAATATATATATAATTAAACTAATATTACTTTAAAAAAATTAAAATATAATTTAACTTTATAAATAATTTAAAAGAAAACTTAGTTTTTAATTAAAATTAAGTATTTTCACTATTCATCAAAAAAATAATATTTTCACAAAATTATCAAAACTCTATCCTAATATAATTTAGACAATATGATTTTAAAAATGAAGTTTATTTTTTCAAAGAAATTTTATAAAAGTTTTAAAAAAAATTAAAACAAAACCCACTGACGTGAAAAAAAGCATATTTTTGAGAAGGGTATTTTTTTCAAGCACAAGATGATTTTATATTAACTATATGTCTAGTAATAGAATTTTATGAATCTCAATTAAAATTTATTTACATTTAATCTAAAATTTTCATTTTAAAAAATCCTAATTGTGTATTATTTTAATTAATTAAAACAGATAAACATTATTCACTTTAAAATAATTTTGACAGAAAAAACCTTTTTTAAACCCAAAAATAAACTTATAATAAAATCCTATATAAAGTTGATTAAAAATTAATTCAATGGGATAAATATTACTAAATAATACTTAGTTTACATAAAAACATAATTGGGCATTTAAATTTCTTAATTTATTTAAAATAAATGATAGTTTTACAAAAATACATATTTTACATTATTTATTGAAAAATCAATATTTTTTGAAAAAATCCCAAAATTACACCATAAGTTAATTTAGATATGATTATTTCAAAAATTAATTACATTTTATCAAATAAATTTTCTAAAATATCTATAATATTTCCTCATAAAAATCAATAAAAATCATTTTTGAAGAAAACATATTTTTGATGAATATAAGAACTTTACTAAAAATGATTGATTATTTAATAAAAATTTATAAATAAATTTATATTGAGTTAAAAATTATATATATATATATATCATAAAGTATTTAATACTAGTCATACCCACAAATTTAATGGCTATGTTATAATTTTCATAATTAAAACAAAATAATTTCATAGTTCACTGAAACTCGGTGTCGTGTGTCATACACACTAATGAAGAAACTCATTGTTGCATATAATGAAATCTATCTATAATTTAAATTAATATGAAAAAATATATTTCATAAAATATAAGGATTTTATATCGGTTATTTGAAATCAACTTTATCATGAAACTCCCTACCTTCTCGAAACTTCCATTTATATTTCTCAGGTGAGTGCAACTCTATCATCATCATGTAACTATGAATTTCGTTAAACTTTATAAATTTCCTAAAACACTTGAATTTTACATATTTTTATGAGTTTTCCTTACTTTTAGGAAACTTCTTGAAACTCTTTAACATGTTCAAACAATTTTTCACTTGAATGAAAATATTTTTTTGCTTTAAAAAAATTCCCCTTCCTCTAAATTTTGGACCTAAAAATTAGAAAACATTAGGAAACACCACCACCTAATATGTATAAATTCATAAACACCTTCCAGATCTTATATAGATCAATGATTCTATTTTAAGGATATATTCAACCTATCTATTGTTATAGATTCTTCAAACTCATATATTTTTTCACCATCCTAGAGATTTTTCAACATACTTTATCAACAACCACACTAAAACTTCATAATAAACTTTGTCAAATGGATTTGTCAATAAACACTAACAACCCAAAAAAACACTATAATGACACCATGAGAAATTTATTCCAATATTATCCCCCTTTGGGTTTTTTGAAAACTCTTCACCCATTGATACCTCTTTAATCCTTCTATTTCCAACTTGTTGAAAAAGATTTGGGATCTTCCTACTTTAGCCACAATTCACATCCTTCATCCCTAGATAACGATCAAAGATTCAATCAACACATACTCTAATCCTATATAAACATTCTCTATATGATAAATAATATTATCATTCATTTTCATCAGTGAATCACTTCAATATCAAAACTAAATTTCATATAACTCTATCTTTTTAATAGAATCATTTCATCAACTCTAAGAACAATTTTGGAACTCTAGAAGACCACTTATTCAACCCCATTGGGAAACCACTTTCATCACAAACCCATAGGTCAAATTTTTATGATATGAATACATTGAATAAGCACCTTTAGTTCCATAATATTTTGAAACTCCCCTATTTATCTACTCCCCCTATCAGCTTCTCCCCATTTAATGAACACATCTTCTCCCCTATTGTTAATGAACCCAAAGGTCACTCATTTGTGGTTTGAAACAAGGTAAATAAAACTTATAAACACATAGGGAATATCACAACAATCCTTGGGGTTGGGGGTTACATTTCCACAATATTTATGTGTGGGGGTTAACTAGACTCTTAGATCATGCTTATTCTTTTCAAATGCTTCCTAGGGTAAAGCCTTTGTCATAATTTTGGCAACATAATGTTCTTTAAGAATATACACTAACATCACTAACCCATGATCCACCTTTTCCTTCATAAAATTATGATTTATTTCAATGTTCTTCTTCCATGAGTGATGGATTAAATTTTATCTAAGTATTATATCACTTGAATTGTGAAAATTGATTCTGATTAGAGACTTAACTTCAACTCCCATATCTTTAATCTTCTCCTTCATCCATAGTAATTGCATGTAATATTGAGTAACTTCAATATATCCATCTTCTATGGTGCTCATAGAAATTAAATCTTGTTTTTTTCATAGCTAATAAATAAATAGACTTCCAATATAGAATGAACTACCTAAAATTTAATTTCTATCATCTGATAGACCATCCCAATCATTCTATGTATAATCAAATAACTCCTGTGAAGACTTTTCATTATAAAGAAAACTAAAATCCACTATGACTTTGTTATAATGAAGTGTTCCTTTCACTAAAAGTAAGTAGAATTACTTAGTTTTACTTTAATAATATACTGACTAGTATGTGGAAAAAAACAATATTAGTCCATGTACTTGTTAAGTATAACTATCTCCCAATTATTTGTATGTACTATGTGAAATTTACTACTTGGTCTTTATAATACCCTAAAACATTCATCTAGGTAGCAACCAAAGTGTTCATATCCTTCTAATTTTCCATTTTAAATCTTTTCAGAACATCATTGTCATATTTGGATTGAGAAAAAAATGTGTCATGCCTTATTTTTGTTACCTGTAAACCCATGAAAAATGGTAACTCTTTAATTTATTACATTTCAAAC
Source organism: Viscum album (assembly GCA_963277665.1). Lineage (NCBI taxonomy): Eukaryota > Viridiplantae > Streptophyta > Magnoliopsida > Santalales > Viscaceae > Viscum > Viscum album. The sequence continues at coordinate 101,201,734 of OY728133.1, forward strand.
TCACATTTCATAAATTCTAAAAAATATTTGCATTGATATTTATTTTATCCACAAAATATTTTGTCATTGACATACATGAGTACCATAATATATTTATTTCTCCCATTATTGGCATAGATATTGTAATAAAATCTGTTATACTTGAAATAGATATTATTCAAATACTAATAATGTCTTGAATATTTCATTATTAGTGCCTGTTTCAAAAAATATAATGACTTCTTCAACTAAAAAATTTTTATCTCATCTTCATTTACAATAAAATCATCTGGTAGTTTAATAAATATTACTTCCTATAAATATTCATTCATAAATTCATATTTCACATCCATTTAGAAAACTTTGAACTTCTTTTTCACTGTTATGAATAAGACTAGTTGGATTGTCTCTAACTTTTTAATAGGTTAAAATTTATCATATTTATTGATTCCCTTGACCTTGGAGTATCCCTTGCACTCCATTCATGATTTTTTCAAATAATCATGTCATATATATTTAGTTTATTTTGAAAGACCCATTTGGTCCTCATGATATTATTATCATTCTTCCTTGAAAAAATATCTCACTACTGATTCTTTTTTATTTGGTGAATCTCTCCATTCATCTCTTAAACCCAATTCTTATTTCTTATATATTATTCAAATAATTTTGTCTCTACTTGTGATAGGAAATATAATTGTCGAAAAAAATTCATTCTTTTCATTTGTACTAGCATTAACTGATCGCTAATGATATTTTACTTATTAATTTAATCCCTACTATTCAACATCTATATAGTATCAAATCTAAATTCATTCCTCATCATCAGTGTCTCTTTATGAATCTTCTTCAAGAACTTGAACTCTCCCTAAATTTATCACTTTATCACTATCATTTTAAATCCATTCACTAGTTTGTTGAGGATTCTTTTAATTTTCTACCAAAACATCATTTCTCTTCATAAACTTTACTTACCACTTATTCAAACATTTATATTCTTATCTTTGTCCTGAGTATCCAAGAAATATCCCTTTATCTCCATGAGATTCAAACTTCATGTGTTTCTCATCGTTGAGGATGAATCACTTGCTTCTGAAGACTCAAAATTACTTCAATGTAGGCTTCATTTCATACCATATCTCATATATCATATTTTCTTACCTCAAACACAACAAGGATCTATTAGAAATGTAAACCTATGTAAAAATGATTCATTTTAAAACTACTATTAGAACTTTATCAATAATAATTATTCAGTAAATATTGTTTATAACCATATTTCTCCTTCAAACACACCATTTTACTGAGTATTTCATACTGCTAAGACACGGTGCCTTATCATGTGCTTCTCAATATAATATTCATTTAGTCTATTAGTAAACTCTATACCATTTTTAATATAATCTTAAGAATTTTTTGTCCATTCATCCTTTCATCCTCTCTTCAAAATTTTGTTATGAAAATGAACACCTTGGACTTGTGGGTAATGATTAATATCCCTATAATTATACTATAGTAATCAATGAATATGACATTGTATCTCTTCCTATCAATAGATTTTGGTGAGATGGTTCTACACACATCAATTTGCACCAATTCCAACACTCTTGTTGAATTTTTTTATTTTTCCTTATAAGTTTTTTAATTTATCTTCACTTGTCGGAAAGAATGCACATGTGTGTATGATCACATGATAGTATTCCAAGTATTTTTTTCTCAAACAATGAAAATTTTTATGCCAAAACCTATTCTTATAATCATTATAAATAAATCACATGTATTTTTCTCCACTCATAGGGTAGATATTTCCCTTTGTGCACTTCCCTTGCATCATCGTATACCATTTTTTCCCTTGATGATACACATATTCTTGGTAAATATTATTACATATCTTGAGTCACGCATTTTACTAACACTATGTAAGTTCATACTGGGACCTTCAATAACCAAGAAATCTTTGTGTCTCATATCTTTTCCCCCAAACATAAATTTTCCTTAGCCAATAATCTTTAGGCCTACATCATTTCTAAATTTGATGACACCATCTTTATCGTAATTGATTTATATTATAAGAACCTTATTTCCCATTATATGGTAAATTCATCCACTATCAAGGATCTATACAACATCATGATCTAATGCTTTTAGGGAAATATCTATAACCACTACCTGCTTAACTATTTTCTTTTTTATCCATGTCTTTGACTTTATACCTAATGTTTTTCATGCCCCAACCATGATTCAACTGAACTGATGCCTTGGGATAATGTGTTATATGTCCTCAGGCATGCATATTCATACACTAGAGACTTAAAACTAGCGGCGAGGGCCAATGAGGTTACTATAAAGAGACTACCCTCGCATTACTAAAGTTCACAACTTAGAAAAAAAATAAATTAGATAAAGCATCATAGATAAACATCACATCCATAAAAATAAATGGCAAGTTCTAAATAATTAAAACTCAACCAATGAAATATCATAATGATTCTACATACATATAGGTGGGCATACATAAAATCAAACAAGTACACTCATACCAAACATAATTAAAATAAACAAGACCAAAAGAGATCATAACCCCTAGAAGTTCCAATCTCTAGCCTAACCCCCATATCCGAACTCCATCCTAGTTGTGCAATCATCCAGTATCAGACTTGGATTGTTTCATATATTTGTAACATTTTACCAGGGAGTATCTTCTTGGGTACCCAAGTGTCATGGAATATCGGTCATGGTGTGAGTAATACTCGGTAGAAAACCACCTATGTTATATAATTCAAACGTAGTCTATCCAAGTTTTTTTTTATCAAGATGGGGTGAAAACCCCGAACAATTATATAAAAAAAAGAGTCAAAGGAGGATGATCAAAAGACAACATAACAAAACAGATTCATCAAGCTCCCCTTCCCGGGGGACCAATATTTTTCCTCAGTTTTTCTGCAATTATTCATTCTTTGTCTCTCCAATTGTTCCATATCTTGACGTTGATACACCCCCGACCTCTTCCTATACAATAACGGTCCTGAATCTCCTTAGATTTCTGTAACAGTGTGTCCACATCTTCATCTGAGCTGTCATCCAGTACCTCCTCCTTCTTCTTCATTTCTCTCTTTTGGTTTCTAGTTCTTACTTTTTTCCATGTGTCATCCTCCTTATCCTTTTGATGATCATCATTCCCTGGGCTATTTTTATCCTCCTTAGCTGGAGTGGTCGAGGTAATAACATATTTCCCTGCTTTTCCAGCCATGGATAGTGGCTCTGGTTGTGAAATCACTGGTGAAGCAATAGAAAATTCAGCCTCCCTAACTATATCAACTAAAACAGAGGAAACAACATTCCCAGAAGATCCAGGTGAAGCAGGAGCAGCTTCATATTCCTGGGCATGTGTGTCCAGCATTGAAGTTCGAGTGTCCAGAGCATTATCCTGCTTCAGAACAATTCCAGCCTTAACTTGAGGCTCTATTTGTGCTGACACCGATTCAGGAGGGCTCTGGACTGTGTGCTTTTCATATCCAGCAAAGGATGTAGCTAAAAAATCTTCATCTTGCTGGACATGTGTGACAAGTTGTTTAGTAGGAACAGACTCAAAGTTAGCAGCTTGGGTTTTTTCAGCATTAGCATCTATAAAAGGACCTGATCCATATTGAGCTAGATTAGGACAAAGAAATGCTGAGGGCTCTAAATTTCCCTCTTCCACAATGTCAACCCAGGATCTTTTTTTTTTGTCAGGAGTCAAACTGGTCTGTGCACTATCCTCCATTGGATTTGTGGAAACAATTTGTTCCTTAAAAGTATTCCTATTCTCATATTGAAGTTGCAACTGGATCTTATTCTGTTCATCCAGCTTTGTCAGATTAGGTTTCTCAATTTCATATTTGGAGCCTGATTTAGAATCATGCCCCCGAAGGGAGAAAATCTTACCTATTTTCCTCCTGCAGTTAGCAGAATCATGACCTATAACCTTGCAATCCAGGCAGAATTTTGGGAAACTTTCGTACTCAATTTTCAACTCCAATTCCTCATCATCAGTAGATAAGTAAACTCTATCAACCAAGGTAGAACAAAGATCAACTTATACTAGGCATCTAGCATAATTTCCATATCTATCCATTTCAGTTTCTCTATCCATCCTAATTGGAAGACCAATAGCTAAACCAATGTCATAGAGGATCCTAGGATGCCACAAAATCCAATTTAAGCCAAAGATTTTAATCCAAACCTGGGCTAAGGTGTTACCCATTTCAGTTGGGTTGAAACTACGATCCCATTATCTGATGTGCATTTCTCCAAGCTTGAATGAAATTGAGTCGGAACCCCATGCTCGCATCTTGAGATCTTCATATGGGAAGAGCAAGTGATAGAAGCCCTTATCGAGTGATACACATTTCCAAGAGTCAAAACCCCAGATGTCTGATAGCCTCTGATTAAGATAATCCATCTTCCATGGCTTGGTTCCCTTCGGGAGAATAAGCCTCGCGATAATAGAGTGTGCTCCTAACTCCAATCTCTCAGCAACTGCAGCCGAGTCCGCTTTGACATGAGCCACTGAACCTCTCTTGAGAATACCTACATATGAACCCTTGAAAAGGGAAAAAGAACGATTTCCATCACTAACCTCGAGCATCTTCCCCCTGAGGTTTCCAGATTTCCTTGAATCTACTCCAGTCGATTCACTAACCGCGTGTTTATGGGATTTGATTCTATCTGGATTCAAGAAACAATCCGCCATTTTGGGTAGATTTGTCAAGCAGTGTAACCCTAATCATCATTCATATTTGAGAGCGTCGGAACGGTTGCTCGATCCATCCCCCTCCTCCCTCGATTGAGACCCTTCGACGAAGCTCGGTCCACACACTCTAACGTCGATCTCCTTCCTTACATAGTCTATCAATGTAAATCATGATTGTGTTCCATAAATAAATATTCAAAGAATAAATAATATTAAGTTGAAAAATTAAATATAACCCAGTCGATCCTCAGGGTCTCAAGGGGAAACCCCAGGTCGACTCTACCTACAAAGAGCATCGTCGATATCTCTAAACTCGGAGGAAGCATCATGTATCTACTTGGATCCACAGTTCACTATAGATTAAAAAATAATAAAGTCACCTCATAGGAATCTGCGGTGATAAAATAGACATTCCCTCCCAGTAATATCAAATAAAAATGATCGGTTTATTTTGAACTCAAGGGACCACCCTTGATGTTTAAAAACATGGCTTCATTGGAATCTCATTTCACATCCAAGGCATTCCATACCAATAAAAATCAATCCAAATTAGGGGAGATCATCCTATGGGATTCGACATGGGATTCCCTTAAGAATCTATAGTATTAATCGGTGGTTGTTGGAAAATAAAGACATTATTAGAATCCAAGGTGGATCCACCCCCATGGAATTCAAGGTAATGAATGTATGTAGAATCCATTGTCTTGCTTGAGGCATTTCATAGTGTTGTACCTCACTTAATTCAAGGAAATTTTCACTCCTAGAACTCACAGGAGTTTCTTAGTGGAATTCAAGGCTCTTACATGGAATTCCATTCCAATAAACATCATGTGGAATCCAAGGATCTTTCTAAGAAATTCAAATTCTCCTCTAAAATTCCATTAATATCAACATGTCAAAATCCACATAAAAAACAATGAAAATTGAAAATTTTAAGAAAGGTCACACTTTGGTTAGATTTACATAATAAATAATTAAACATTTTATACTAATCCCACCATTTAACCCAAAACAAGGTTATATTAAATAATTACAATGGTTAATCTTGTGATTTAATTAAATTTTCCCTTTATGACTCCAAATTAATAAGCACTATAGGTTCCTAAGGGTCATCCTTGGAAACCAATATCTTAATTAAAACACTAAACTACCAAGGGTGACCCTAGGTCACCCAATATAGTTCACCCCACACCATAGATCTAGCCTAACCCATCATTTTACTAGTTCTATGAAGGATCTACCCACTTTAGCATATTTATCTAGGTTTAAATGAGTTTTCAAAACATCTATAAGGTGAAAATAAATTTAATTTAATTATTAGGTCAAGTTTCTAATAATATGGGGTGACAGCCCAAATTGAAATTCATTACAATGGGAAGGATTTAAATGAATATAAATTATATCACCTTATATAACCCACTCATCTTCTATCAGCCTTCAATTTAAGATGAAACATGATATATCAAATATAGTGACTAATGTTATAAAAATAGGGAATAACTCACATAAATGGTACAATATATTTAGAGGGAAATAAAAAAACAAAAATGATGGATAGAGTAGTGTTATACTCAAAAATATAATTATAATACATCTAAAAGAAGTAGAAATGAACCAAGATCAGAGGAGGTCCACCATGGACAAGGTATCGGGGAAGAGGGATCCTACGCACCAAGAAAATTTCCCTAACATGGATAATTTTTGGGTTTAAGTGGAAGGGGGTGAAGGGGGTAAATGAAAGTTTTTCCCATTTAAAAAAATAAAAATTGGGGCCACCTATAAACCAGTAATCCCAAGTATAACCCCTAACTAACTGGAAGGCCACCGACGAGTCAGCGGCCTTTAGACAGTTAATTGTTGGCACTACAACCATTTGGATTCATGTCAATTCCACCTCCTAATCTTTCTAAACTCGACCTACACCACTTAAATTCCTAAAGAACCTCAAAACAAGTCCAAAATCTATATTTTGAGGGGATCTAACCCTTAGAATTAAAATCTTAGTTCCTATTGAAAAACTAACCCCTCTACTAAATGAAAAACATAATCTTTTTTAAAAAACTGAACACTCGTATGGACATTGAGTTTTACAAGCTCCCAACCATATGAAATCTAATCTCTGAGTTATACACCCAAGAAACATTTAACCTCGAACAATGAATGAAACATGCACATTTCATTGGTTATGGTTACACTAAAATTTAACCAACCAAATTCATAGGTTAAAATCCCATAATCTCATTCACTGCAATGTCATTCAATAACTCGAAAAAAACTCAATGCCCTACTACCAGTGGCATTCTCAAACTCTTGACTCACCAACCTCACACTCCACAGGTTTATGTCACAATTTTACACCATACCACATTTTCCCAAATCTACATCCAAAAAAATAGTATCCATTCAATTACCATAAAACTCATGAAGAATCCTCTCAAATCTAACATTGGTTTTCTACCTCAAAACTTTGAAGTAACATAAGCTTGTTCAATGAAACATCTCACCTCATAATACTTACATTCGGTCTAAACACCTGACCATCATCTCACACTACTAGTCACCAACCTTGAACTATATAATTATAACCAAAATATAATAACTAACACCCTCACCTAGGTTTTCTCTAAGAACCTAACCCTTACCCACTGGGTAATTCAACGCATCGTTCTAGATTTTCATCAAAAACATATTGAAATGAGAACCACCTGATCAACTAGTATATGGTGTGATCCCAACCAAAATACATCCTTATCACCAATACACTAGTACAAACCAGGAAGATACACACCACCATATAAACACTGGTGTTCCAGATCATCGCTTGAATTACAAGATCAAAACTCCATCCCAAACCTTACTTTGAGTTTTATTAATTAAAAAATTTCCTACATAACCAATTACCAAACTAAAAAAACCACCCCCTAAACACTTGGTACAAAAAGTTCTATCAAAGGTTTAAAAAATTTCCCATAAACATATATTAACTAATTCTCAATTAGTACACAAATCAAGAATAGTTAAGACTCTTCGTTTTGGATCCCAAACCAGACTGAATAGTTTCACCATCCTCAACCTTAGGTTCCAAAATTGCCAGTTTTTTCCTATAATCCCTACTTGATACTTGACCACCCTATCATATCAAATATGATTCATTGTATGTATTTTCAAACCTGAAATTTACTTTTGAAAATAAAAAAAACACTAGTATATTCATCAGTTAACCACATTGATGCATGACCATACCTTCCAATGCATCACCCAAGCATGAGATCACTATGCCCTTTATCCTAGAGATATTCCATGACCATCAAAAATAATCTTATTGAAGTAAAATCATAACCTTTAATGAATCCTTTCAATTTATCCATGAAATAACTAAGCTCATCACCATGACCTACCATGTGTATCGACACCTCATCCATCGAAGTCATCCTCAGACTGTCTCTACGACATCTTAATCCAATGTAACCAAAATTCCTCCAAAAACATATCTGAAGTTTTTCATAATATTCTCTACAGGATATAGATAATTTAGATCCTATATCCTAATGGATATTCACACCACAAAAATACTCTAACACAATCATCAAACCTCCTAAATCTAATTTTATGCTCCCAACAAAGGAGTGTCCTCATTATCACCCAAGGAGAAAAATGAATACCTCCATGGAACTTTTCCCTTCTATCACTGAACACAATGTTCATACATTGTTATCCCATGGAAAATAAAGAACCATACATGATACATTATCCAATGATTTTCTCTACCTCAAAAGAACATCATCTATTGAATCCATCAAAACCTTATTTAGAAAAAGGATCACACCCCCAACCGGCCTGTGGTTCACTCCCCACCACATGACATTACTTACACCAACCTTAAAATAAAACTCATTGGGCTTAAACATATGAGAGTTATTTCTTTAAATTTACAATCACCCATATCATCTACCCCTAATTCATCCACTAGGAGTAACTAGGTTCGATGGTGCCAATGCACCTTGATCCTTTATGGCAATACCATCACCTCGAGGGAGACATTCACAAACCACATCAAAAACCCCAGGAACCCATGCCCAAAAGCATCACAAATCCCTCAATCACCTCAATATGAGAGTAAATCTCTAATCAAAACCACTAGGATTATATGAAACTCTGTCAATCATTCATGAACCCACACCCAACCTGATATTGTCATCATCGCATATCTTGAGCTCCTCCATAGCCTAAAGGATTTTTCATAGACCAGTATATAGCATGTTTCACCAACCCAAACTAAACAAACCTCATTCATAGACAGTGAAAAAACAATAATCATAATAAAAATAATGGGTTCTCAACCCCAATCCATCCAGTAACACCACCTTAATTGCACCACACCCCCCAATATGTGCTCGCCACCTTGATTATTACTAAAACTAAGGGGTAATATACTTCTCAGCGACCATTTCCAACCCAAAATTCACAAGAACTTCAGTTGTAAAATACTAATACATGCTTAAATGTTGGTTCAAGAACCTAACCAAGATATAACTCACCTGAATACCACCCATAACCCAAGTGTCATTCTAGCACAGAGTTTTTAACAACCCACACCATAAACTAAAATGTATCGAAAAGACATGGGTCTAGGAATCAAACTAATATCATCCTCGTAAATAAGACTAGGAACCATTGGTACTAACACTCAGGGTGTCCTAAACTCTAAAAGATAAAGTAACCCATAATTATTTTCCAATTTCTTATCAAGGAATTCCCAAGGAATCTCCATGCCTAAACTATAATACTTCAAGCACACCCCATGCCTCAGTACCTAAACAGAGTGTATCACCATGATTCAGAAATCCCGAACATTCCCATCAAGGTCTATCACTGACCACATAATTGAAAAACTACTAGATGATAACTGATTATCCATTTAAATGATCCTACCTTCCAAAAATGACTTTTAAACTAAAGGTTCTAGAATGCAAGTTCTCTTCCACACCAAACCCAAGGAACAACAAGTTCTTTAACCAGACACTTGGTATCACATCCTATACACAAATCCCATTGATAAAATATTCTACCCAAGCTTCCGGTATCCAACCAAACACATTAATGGGTTAAACCCCCTTCACGGTTTACCCTCATAGATCATTAAGCATCAACTTTATAAGAACCAGGTTCATGCCTAAGGATCACTAGTTCCTTCAACCTAGATCAAACACTAAAAAATACCAAACAAAAAGCCTTAGGAAAAAACCCCCAAACATTACACAAGATCACACATCACCTATCATGTAAAAACTAGACACTGATCTCAAGGATCTCGTATAAGAAACATGCACAACATAGAGGTATACCAAACCTATTACACTCTATAACTCAACCTACCCATAAACAGGGTCTCATACATCACATAAGGTCACAAGACTCTCCCTAAGCCCCATCTAAAACTCAGGGACACAAAGCACCATCTCTAAAAATCCACATTTTATTTTCATTTAGGGACACTTGTCATTTCACCAGTTTACATTTTAGGTTCTTGGGATTGGATTAAAAATATTTTATTCATGGTTCATGGAGTAAAATGATATATAAGTTACTTATTATCACTTTATTTAACCCAAAACCATCATGTAATTTAATCTATGAAACACATAACACATACATATTTAGGTCTTTCCAAACATATGGGTTCTATTAAACTTTCAAATTCTATCACCAAGGTGTGGTTATATGAAGTGTTAATCAAAATTTAGAGATTAAAACACTCTTTATGATTTTATTAGTACCCCATTTAACTGAAACTATATAAACTCAAAAGTAATAATCCAAAATCCATCATTCTCAAGGATTTTCATTTTATGTCTTTTCATTTTCATCAAAATTTAATGATTTAACCACTCATCATTTAATTAAATATTACAACCCGGTTGGGTTATATAAAATGTCATTCACAAGTTATAGTTGAAAACACTTTATAATTTTTTTACTAGAACATTATTTAATCCCAAACCATTACATTAATAGCCCATTTATATCTTCCTAATATGTAAAAGGGGTTACTCCTAGAGTTGGAAAAGTATAATTTAACAATACACTTATATGTGATAAGAACCATTTAAATAGTTGAATACACTTTAAATAACTAACCCCTCTTAATTATTTAGATCTATAATTAGATTTAAATTACAAGAAGATATGATATATAATTTTAAATAAAACACCAACAACTATGAATACCATAAAACTATTAATAATAGGAAACATATTGATTACATATAAATCTTACATTCCTAGAATGATGCATGAACACACACACCCTTTTTCTATACAATCTAAGAGTAAAAATCCCCTAAATCGGTAACATCACACCCAATTGCACCACTCAAGGTAAAAATCAGTCAACTATAAAAAATGAAATCCTTGAATAACAATTTCTATCCTTGGTAACTTGGTTTTTACCACATGTATGGAGTTTCATAAACTAGGAAATATCTCATTACCCTACTCTGATAACATCATAGTTGCATGTCTACCATACCCAAATAGTATGACAAAATAAAACATTCTCTAATACCATTTTTTACACCCTCACCCGAATTCCACTGAACTAGTGCCCTAGGATGGTGCACTACATATCCTTAGGTGAACCTCCCCATACACCAGTGACTACCAACTAGTGGTGACAGAATGTGAGTTTACCATGGGGAGACTATTCCCTCATTACCAGAGTGTAAAAAACAAAATAAAAATAAATAAATCAGATATAACATCATAGATGAACATCACATCTAGTAAAATAAAAACCATGTGATAAATAAAAAAATATGAACCCATAAAATCTCATAATTATTCTCATTACATATAGGTAGGCATACATAATAATCAAACAATTATATCAATCCCAAACATAAGTTAAATACACAATACAAAAAGAAAGCATAACCCATTGAAGACTCAAGTTCTAGCCCATATCCTAGCTCTAAACTCCATCCTAATTATACAATCATCTAGAATAAACCACAATCTATTTATTAAACCTATAATCTATGTCCAAGGATCATCTACATAGGTACCTTATTTTCATAATGGCTCAAGAAAGGTGTGATTAAAACTTAATATTCTACCACTAACAGTGTCTAATTCAAATCCATTCAGCGAGGATAAAGCATAAAAGTGTTCCATAAATAAATATGTAAAGTATAAATAATACTAATATGCATAATTTAATATAATGCATTCGAGCCTCAGTTCTCAAGAGGAAAACCCAATATGACTCTACCTACTTCTTCCATCGTTGGTATCCCTGAACTCAGGGAATCATAATGTCTAAGCTTGGTTCCAAGAAACACTACTGGGGAAACCATAATAAAGTGTCCCAATAGAAATACACAAGTCTCAAATGGGTATTCCTTTATAGTAATATCTAATAAAAAACATCAGACTAGTCTAAACTCAAGTTACTTCCCCTGACATTCAAAAACATGACACAATTTGAATATCATCTTATAATAGAGTCATTATATACTAATAACAGTCGATTCAAATCTAGGGAGATCATCCTGTGACATTCAACAATGGATACCCTAAAGAATCCACAACATTAATTTGTATCTTTTGAAGAATACTAATGTCACATGAATCCAAGAGGGATATTCTCTATGGTATTCATGGTAATGAATCTATAAAGAATCCACTAGCTTGATTGAGAAATTCCATAGCACTGGGACTCCCTAAATCCAAGGATGGTTTCACTACTATCTTTCACGTGATTACCCTAGTGGAATCTAGTCATGTTATTGGAATTACATGCCAATACACATCATGGGGAATCTTAGAATCATTCTTAGGCATTCTAATTTTCATATAAAATTCCTACGATATCAATAGGTAAATATCTACATATAAACACAATAAAAATTATTACTTTCAACCAAGATCACCACTTTGGTTTAATATAAATAATAACTATTTTAACATTTTATTTAAAGACTTATATTTAATCCAAAACATAATCCCATTAAAGAATTTGAATGGCCAAGATCGTGATTTAATTCAATTTACAATTCCATGTATGATTCCAAATCCACAAGCACTAAAGGTTACTAAGGTTCATCCTAAGAAACTGAAATATCAATTAAAACACTAAACTACCAAGGGGATCCTTAAGTCACCCAGTTTCATGGCTCTAGCCTAACCCATCACTTTAATAGTTACAAAAATGGTATACCCATTCTAACATGTTTATCTATGTCAAAATAGGTTTCAAAACATATCTAAGGAATCAATCAATTTAATTTAATTATTGGGTTAATAATTTGATAAACCAAAGAGAATATATAAATAGAGTTTTAATATGATAGTAATACATTAAGGGAACAGAAATTAGACCACCTATCTTAACCTCATAAATACCCATTCATCTGATATCATCCCATAGTTTGAGTAAAAATTTTATATATCAAAGAACTAGAAAAATTGTTTGAAAATATTTCATAACCCACCTAAACGGTGCAATATATTTATATATAAAGAGAAAAAATGAAGGCTAGAGGATTTTTAGAATCACCGTGATCTTTATAAAACATCAAATGGAAGAAAAAATGGATCATGATAGGAGGATATCCACCATGGACAAGGAAGAGGATAAGAGGGATCCAATGTGACTATAAAATTGAACTAAATTGGCCATTTTTAGGTTTAAATATAGGGGTAGTGAAGGGGGGAAATGTCTCTTTTACCTCCTTTATAAAGAATGAAAAATTGGTCTATTGGATCACTGGTTGTAAGAAACTAGTATTCATAAAGGTACATATTTATTAAAATACTGTTTAAGTTTCCTGTTTTATCTCAATAAATTTTCCTAAGGGTTTAAGGAAATATTCGGGAGAGTTTGAGCTTGTTCAAATCCCATAGATTTAGTTTTTGAAGGAATAGGGTGAGTTTCAGGGTTATTAGTAACCATGATGCTCAACCATGGACCTAAAATTAAATTATTATTATTATTTTATCCATGCAAGGGATTTTTCATACCCATGAAAACCTATAATAAAATACAAAGTTAAAACACACATCTTGTGCATGGTTTGTCTAACCATGTGCCTAGCCTATGCAAGGTGTGTTCCATGGGATAGTGTCAACTGTATAATGTGTGAATGGTTTGTCAAACCATGTGCATGTACCATGTAAGGGTCTTGTCTTTAGATAGTGACCAATGCATAGTTGGAGAAAATTTTTGAAAATCATGCAATTAAACCATGTGCCCATTTAAAATGGGTCAATTTATAATTTTTCCACTATTTATTTAACTCTAAATCCTACATTCTTCTTCCCATTTCACATAAAATAGCAACTTAAGAACCCCATTGGGTCTCCTACTATTCATGGTTATATATTCTCCACCCAAACTTGGAATCAAATGTCGTCGGTCACATTTGATCACCCTCAGTAAGTCTATGAGTCTTATTCATTATTTTTCTAGTTTATCTCATTATCATCGATGATATCTTCATGTGATCTATTATATCCTTTTTTCATGGAGTTTGTATATTTCTTATAATTTCTATCATTTGAACCTACATCAGAGGTTGATACTGGATGAGGATTTTACTACTAGTATATGGTAGGTGGTCTAGCACATTTTTATTAATGTCATATTGATTATATTTTGCATTGTTTTTTTGAACACCATACTTTCCCTGTATCACATATTAAAAGTAAAATTAATTAGATATATTTCTACCACCTTGATTATTTAGTCCTTTTATCCTAAATTTCATCATTATAGGTTGTTTACCTCAACTCAAACCACCCCTTAGGGTGTATGGCTCTTATGACTTGATTGTAAAACCTTGTTTATAATGGTCGAACACCCCATGGGTGAGTTAATTAAATTCCATAAATAAATTACCTTGTTTATAAAATTAAAACCCTTTGAGGTGGGGTGGGATAGTCTCCTATAAATGAAATTCTATAATGAATTAAATAAAAGGTTCATGGTAACACCATATCACTTGGCCCCCCTTTTTCTTCTTATTTATTGCTTTAGTTGACCCCTATAAATTAAATTTTCAACTTTAATTAAATGAATTGATGAATGGAGTGGAAATTAAAATGGTATTTTAACCTATTTTATTTTTTCATGGGAAACACTTGGGTTTCGATTAAGAATACCTTAGATGGGATCATCAGGGAAATTGAATTGAATATATTATAAATGAGATTATATTATTTCATGGGAGGTACTCAGATTCCATATATAGAATAACGAGGATGGTAACATAGGGAAAATGATAATATATTATGCCTTGGGGGATACCTGGATTCCTTATATGGAATACCTTAGATAGGCACACCGGGAAGATAAGACTATATTATTCCAATGGTGATACTTGTGTTCCTATATAGAATTTCTTGGATATGCTCATCGTGAAAATGAAATTATATAATAGATTGAGTGATAAATGGATTTAATAAATGGAATTCCTTAAATGGGCTCAATCCAATAACTATTTCAATGAAATGTATGACAAGTCAAATAAAACACTTGGATTTGGTCAATGTATTAAATACCTAAATACCTTGGTTTTCCTTACACTACTAAGTTTTAAATTCCATGGGACTTGATGATTCATTATATGACCATCATTATGTGGGGACACCTTAGTTATGTGCATAGAATGTTGATTTTATATTATAAAATAATAGATGTTGAGAGATATTTCATATTTTTCCAAAGTAGGTAGTTTCAGATGGGTATCCAATGAAGAACCTGAGAAAACATGAATTTATTTATTTAATTTACTATTATGTTACTATTACCTCCACACTACATCATTATATATTCATATACTGAAAATTACGAGACATCATTGGTAGTGGCCTACTGAGTTTAATCACGCCCTATTTGGGCCACAAATTGGGTACCCGGAAAAACTTCATGAATATAGGTAGAGATAAAGGGAAGCACCTAGCTATGGATCCTTCATTTTCTATACTATGATGGAGTATTAGATCAAAGGACTGAGCTAGTTCTCATGATGCTATTGGAATTTATTTTTGGTCTTTTGTACATTTTATATAGCATGTGTTATTGTATGCCTCTTTCATGTTCTCCTTACTCCCTATTTTGGTATAGCATCATGAAATCATCATTTTGTGTATGATACTAATTATTGTTCATGTATACCATTATTATTCGTCTGGTTTACTTCTAGTGTGTTTCATTTATTATGTTTTTTAGGCTCGTTTATTATTCAGCATTCCAACACTTTAATAAAGAGGGTATAGTCTCCCCGCCATACCCCTATAGACCCTCACTACTGGTCAGTAGCCTATGGAATATGGGGAGGTGTTCTTAAGGCCATGTAGCCATGTTTTCAGGTAACTTATAAGTGGACCGGGATCAAGACTTCACAAATTGGTATCAAAGGCATTCTTTTCCTTGCCTTAATATTTTTTGAAGGTTGATAGGGGATTAGGAAGTTTTGGGATTTGTTAACGAACCTATTCTTGGGAGTATGTAACTCACATATATTGAAAACTAGTACTTCGCCCATGCATAAGCACGTGAATATTAATTTTTCTTTTAAATCATATGGTTCTACATCTAAAATAATTGTGTGGAAATAGAAACCAAAAAACCGAAAACAGATTGAAGACAAAGCAATTTAAACACTAAAATAGTGAAACATCAAATAGTTGGTAGAAAAAACAGATTGTCTGGACAGATATATGAAGAGGAATGAAAAGGAAAAAAACATGATTTAAAGATAAAAAAATATGATGTGTCATAAATTATATATTAATGTAATGAAACATTATTTTTATTGTAGAGAAATCAAAAAACTGATGCGATGGTCCAGCACTTTTGGATGTTGATTGATTTCAAATTCGTTTCCTACAACAGTTCAACATAGCTCATAAAAAAAAGATTAAAATATAGATACTGTACAAAAACCACCCACCCAGCACAAATGAGTATTAAATTAATTTTCCAACAAACCTGATTAAAAAGATTTCGGAGTTTCTCATTCATAAAATTGATTCAAAATTGTTCAAAACTGCATGGTAATAAAAAAATTAAGAACTGTAAGTAAAATTTATCATGAATTTTATAAGAAATCCTTAATAACTGACAAAAGTCCAACTCCAAAAGTAGATTAAAGGCAGCACCCACAGAAATATACTGAATTATCAGTAACAGCATAACTACATAACAACGACCCTAAAAAGCCAATGTAAAATCTTCATCGTAATGATGATAGGCAGGTATCTCTATATATGCATGTAAACATGGAAATTTTCTGAATAAGAGGAAATATGATCAAAATGACCATTTTCTAGAGAAATGTAATCATGATATTTTAATTTGAAACTAACATTAAGTGCATAGAAGATAGTATTTTTCTATAACTTCTCCTATTTTCATTCCATTTTATAGAATTTCACTCCAAACAGTCAACAGCAAATGCATGGGGAAAAATTTTAACAGTACTGTGACATATTTTTCCCCCAATGGACTCATTTTTATCATATTCAAACAAAAATCATACCAGTTAATCACCTGTTTGTCTTGAAACGTTCAAACCCATATATATCAAGTACCTGGATTACTAACTTTGCATCTGGGTGATGAGCAATAGAAGTACTATTCACAATCCTGCAAACAGTTTTCAATTTATAACTTTGTAACAATTTGATGCCATAGAACGGAACACAATGAAGAATGAAAACATAAACTGTAAATAACGATCATTAAAAAAATTGACAATGAATAAAGACCAAGCTTAGAAATGAAATAACCTTGAGTAAACTACTTCTGCCAATGCATCTCTGCTTACAACTGCAGTATTTAGATACTAACATATTGTGATGGTTTCATCTTGAGTTACAATTATATGGTTGCAGAGTGAATCTGGAAGAGCCTGTGGGTAACACCTGAAGAAATTTAATTACAAATTCAAATTTCCATCAATAAATCAATGGTGGTGACAATAGGTGGTATGCATACTAAACCCACAACTTACATGAAAAGATCTGTAGTTGTATTTAGATGAAACATGAACATTTAATCCTTTTTATTTGA
Organism: Viscum album; assembly: GCA_963277665.1. Classification (NCBI taxonomy): domain Eukaryota; kingdom Viridiplantae; phylum Streptophyta; class Magnoliopsida; order Santalales; family Viscaceae; genus Viscum; species Viscum album. The sequence continues at coordinate 101,219,520 of OY728133.1, forward strand.
TGAGTCCATTTCCTCTACTTTCAGAAATTAAATGTTACCTAAATGTAAAACTCCAGCAACAACATGGAATATCACATACTAATAATAAAGAAACAATTGAAAAAAGAATCTTACTAGATTTGATGTTTTAAGAAATAGACCCATGATTAAATATAATTTAACACTGACATCTCTTCATCAGTGCTTATAGATTATGAAACTAACCTTGAAAGGATGATCCATCCTTAAGAGATAAAAACTTCCAGCCTTCGTTGTAGAGGATGATCCATCCTTAAGAGATAAAAACTGCTTCAGGGGTTTTATAACAACAGAACTGGAATCTACATAGAGCAGGAAAGCAAATGCCTAAAACTGCTTCAAGAAAGATCAAATAGAATAGCAAGCAGTACATAGAAAAATAGGATTCAAAAAACCAACATAGCTTCACAAAATGATGTTGAAACCCACACAACATACTAAAAAGTAGTACATAAGTGATCAGACTTGTTCAAATCATCATGAGAAATATTCTCCAATCCAAAATTAGTACAAGGAAACACCAAGATCACCAATTAGGTAGCATGTTTGTCAAATATCCAAGCATGGATCAAATAAAAGGCAGGCAGTACCACAGCATCTGATCACACACTGCTACTTAAAAACAGAGACATATCAAAAGCAATATACAGAATAGATTAAGTCTAAAAAATCAGAGAAAAATGAGGGTAATACAGGTATGATGAAGCATCAAGGTCCAGATTACCAAACAACCGATGCAGGTCTTCAATGTTGTGTATAGAAAGACAAAAAAAGAAATGAAATAGTCAAATAAAGAGGCAAAGCAGTCAAAGACTACAATTGGTACCTAAAAGAAAGAGGAAATTTGAAAATAACAAATCCAGCCTGAATATCATCTTCACTGTGACCTATGTAGAAGAAATATTTGTAGTTGTTTTAACATACCCAGCATCAGTGTTCCAATATACTCCTAATGGTACACAGGTTTCATGTTCATGCCATGCAATTATAAAATGAATATGAAAATAATGTTGTCTATTTTATCAAATCATAAAGAAATACAATTTCATGAAACAGATTAAAAAATGGAAATACTGAGCTTCCCAAACTTGTTTAGCATGTTTTGTTTATAATTGAAAATGTTAATTGAAAAGTATATACAGAAAATGAAAAAAATCATTTAAATATTCAAAATTATAGAGACAGTAAGAATACCTGCTACTAATTCTGATTCAACATAAACAGATATACCCACATGCATGGATGTGGTAAAATGAAATAAGTAACCTATAGAAGCATGATTAGATTCAAGAACACTGTAATGAAGTTGAACACATTTAGAGGTAGTAAGAGTGCCTAAACAGAAATACACACATACATTGATATGGGGAAATGACAAATCTCTGGTATACCTGCATGAATTTTGGTAGGAATGATGTAATAAAATTGAATGAATCATTTGGTAGTAAGACCAACTACAACTGAAAAATATTTCACCATAAAATGAAATACACACATAGATGGATGTGGGATATTATAAAACGTTAGATGTACCTGTATGAATAGAGCCAGGATAAGTATACCTATATGATATTAGTAAGAGTTTCTGCAACTTAAATCTTCTTAAACATAAATAGAAATACACATATACATGGATGATGGAAAATGAATAATGTAAGCTATACCTATATGAGATTAGTATGGTTGACTAATGAACATTGTCTAATGATCAACTGCACCTTTAAAAGCACAAATATTTTTTTATGTATGTTTTTCAGTAAAATTTAAACGACATATGCGGATTTTAACATTGTCTTAATATGAAAGAATGTAGAAAAACAATTTATATACATTTTAAGAAAAAGAAAGATTAAAACACAGATATAGCGAATGAGCAATGAAAGGGTAACATAAAAAAGTTTCAATGTCATAAAACAAACAGATAGTCTGTCGTTTCCAGAATCAGGGCATGAAAAATGAAATACTGTTTTAGTACTACATAAAAGTTTCACAGAAGACACAAGGATCCAGATTTTCAATATCAGAATCCAAGTCCTGTAGACTTTAGATGGTGTCCAGAAAATGCGCATTATTCATCCTTGATATAACCAAGGATAAGCAGTTAGTTTCTGTAGTCGGTCCCCCTGTTGAATTTTTTCATTGTTGGCACATCGAGGTGAGTACAATGACTTGATGATCCCGGGGTGTCCTCACATTTTTGCAGATTATGTTGAATCTGTTCTTCAATTTCAAAATCATATAGGAGGTTTTTCTACATGATGAAAAAATGGCACATTAATATGTAGGTAACCATCAAAGAGATGTGTAATTGGTGAAACAGAATAAAATAGTTTATAATAAGAATGACTGTCAGTCGATAAATCTAGAAATATTATAATAGTTAATCTAGGAAAGATTATTTTACTTGATTAGATGAGACATCTGAGACCGATACAGCTACTCCTGAGCTACCGTAAGAAGTAGAACCCCCAGCATCATGATGTAGCTATAAGGGAAAGAAGAAAAGAGTATTAGACCATAGTGTATCATGTTTTGGTTTACAGTAATTGAAATATTCTAAATGTTATGCACTGGAATATTTTCAATCCCACTACCCAACTCTGAAGACCCACTGTTCTGATGTGTCTGTGTTTTCAGAAAGAGAACAAATAAGTTTGATATAAATTGTGGTATATTATGTTGAAAGTTCTGAAATTTATTACCTCTTTTTGGTCTAAGGTGTCACTGAAACTACGAATTAACATTTCATTATCACTGATAGAAATAACTTTGTAGATATTTTGTTCAAATGAATGATAACGGTTTTGAATATTGAAAGTAGTTACATCAATTGAGAATAAGAAATTATTTGACTTGAATACTTCCAACTGAGGATGGAAACCAAACTAATCATCATCCTAATTTAAAAATGATAACAGCTATTAGTTTTCATATAGTAGAAATAAGGTTAGATGTTATAAAAATATTCTCCTACCTGTATTAGAGCAGCTCATAACTTTTCAGTTGTTTCATGGATGAACTGCATAACTTGTTTTTCGAACATAACAACTGAAAATGAGGTTGTATTATCTACAAACATGAGCTATACCCTAAATATGTTCATTGTGTTTTTAAGAAAGTAAAATCATCGAAATAAAGTGTATTACATCAGTACCACCGAGTTGAATTTTCAAACAGTTTTCAAATCAAAGAGTTGTTGACCTGGAAGTGGTAGTATTATGAGATAACTTGCATTTGTGGCACCATAATCTTCCATCTAAACTATGAAACTTTTTCATGCAAGAGTCACAGGACTCATAAAACTAGTTGTGGGTGCTTTGAATCTTTTGTACTGTTGCTGAAGTTAAGCATCTTTTAGGCTACAATAGAAGGTGTACAGTACATAATTTTTAATAAAACAAATAATAAGTTTAATGTAATAGTAACTGAAAATTGACATATTAAAAGAAAATACTTAGTTATTACCTGTTGAATGTTTTTGACATCAGAAATGTATTTTTTGTTACTCTAATATAGTACTTCTGTAGTGGGGTCTGGAATAGTTGATGGTGGACTCTGTAACTGGGATGGAAATATGAACCCAAACCTAGATACATTCGTTATAGGAAAAAAATAAACAGTCATCATATAATTTTTTATATCTATGAAGAATGAATAACAGAGAACTAAATCTATGAAATATTAACAATACACAGTAAACCTATTTCTAAAACTGTCAACTTCTACAATGTCCAGGTTGTACAAAATCTTTGTTTCTTGAATAGTAGTTTTCACAATAACAGTTCATGTACAGTATATGTGAACAATTTTAGTCAACCTAATGTTGAAGATACATATAAAAACAACTGATCTACAAACATAAAATTTGTAAATTGTGGACAGATACTATACTGCTTAATTTTTTAACCCGGACGATTTGTAAGATCAAAATGTTAGGTGAGTATTTACGTTGATCCAAATAAGCTGACATTTCAGCAGCATAAATGCCCCATAAGATGCATTGAACCTGTAGACCTCTATAAGGGAAAAATTAGCACTGGTTGTTAATGTAATATAAAGTTGCAATGTCATAGTAATACTAAATTTAAAGCACTTATCATCCTCAAGAAGAATCTACATCCTAAGGTTTGAATTGCCCATTGATTGCAGTGGTTGGGAGTATCGCAGAAGCCCAATGATTTCTAAACCATAGAACATAGAAAGAATAACAATGAAGAGGAGTTAGATTGATTTGGAAAACACTATATTGATGACTCTATAAATATTGAATACAGAAGTATATAAATGCATTGTAATGGTAGTATACCTATTAGGTTATCTTCAGGTACATTCCTTTGAGCAATGTCATTAAATGAAGTGAAATTAAAAATAAATAGTGGGAGTTGTGCATCAGAAGGATGAAGAAATGTTGTTGATGTGAATAGTAATTGGCATGCATGTCTAGTTGCCAAGTAACATCCTTGATTCGGAGTAATTTGAATGTTTTGAATGTAATAGCATAATCCTTCACGTAGAAGATCTTTGAACTTAGAGAAAAGCTGACGGTTTGTAATTGAACATTGTACCTTTGTTCTATGAAAACAATAAATATAATAGTGGTTTTAATAGAGATATAATATTTGACAGAAGACATAGATGTAATTGAACACATTGCTATACAGTATTTTTTTAAAAATAAGGTGTTTTTAGAAACACATACCTCTATATATCCAAGTACGAAATCGATAGAAACGACATTATTGGAGTTTTTTGATGAATAATTGCACCAAATGTTCAACACATGAACATGTATCTTTAGAGTTTCATTTGACTCAGAAGAAATCTCAGACAATGGGGTTATTGATCTGGACATAATTGTTTTATTCTGTACATTTACAATTACTTTAGAAAGATAACTAAATCATAACATAAAGAAGAATTAGAGTTACAGAGACTGCATTATATAAAAAAATTAAAAGATGAATAGTTAACTTTAATTGATACCTATGACAAGTTATCAAATATTTCTTTACAGACAATATTGTGTGTGCAATCATCAGCTGTGATATGGCTATCTGCAACTATTATTTTCAAACCATTCAGTGAGGTGACCCTAAAAACAGACACATATAATTGAACATGCGAGAACACAGGGCTGCGTAGAAATAACCCAACTGAAGAGAAAGATTGCCCTTGACTCTTATTAATAGTCATAGCATAACATACTATCAAAGGATATTTCCTTCTTTTTAATTTGAAAGGCCATCTATCATCAGATTGTGTCATAGTTAATCTTATAATGAATGCACAGTACCCCGAATGACAGCCAGTTAAAAAATTTTCCCCAATTACATGGTCTCCCAAGTGTGTAACAATCATGTGAGTGCCATTACACAGACCAACTGATTGATCCAAATTTCTTAACAACATGACAGGAACTCCAATTTTCAGGCTAATTTTGTGCGCTTCCAATCCATATATATTAATACCATTTAAATACTCAGAGGTGTATATATTCTCTGGCCTATCAGAATCGAAACTCGCATTGCAAACACTGTCTGAGCTGAAGTAGTCTCTGCTTTCAGAATTTTTGAGAGATAGGAAGTAGTCATTGATTTCTTGAACAGAATCATGTGTTGGATCTAGAATCACTCTGTCCTTTAGAAAGCATACATCATTGTAATGATCTATGAAAGCAGGATATGTGAAGTCAACAATTGATGCCAATGCATTATCAGATGATTTTAGAAGATAATTTGATGGAATATGAATTATTGATTCACCATCATCAGGCTATCCAGTGTTACCATCACCAATATGTAAAATCCATTTTGAAAATGTTTGTAAGTCATCTGAATCATTATTGGCAGTCACAGAATGCAATCGCATATTTTTTGTTAGTGTTAAGACTGTACATCGTTGCCAAAGATATGATGACTTAATACTTGAAAAAACAATATAATTTCGGTTACCACCTGGTATAACTGGTAATATTTGACGGAAATCTCCACCCAATAAAACGGTGATACCTCCATACGGTAAAGATGCAGCATTGACATTTTTTGTTGTCATTATATCTGCCAGGGTATGGTCAAGAGACTCAAAGAAATACTTGTGAACCATGGATGCCTCATCCCAAATAATCAGTTTTGTAACATGTAATAGTTGTGCTAACTCACTCCCTTGTTGAATATTTCAAACAGATTTCTCATTAACAGAGATTGGAATATGAAATTTAGAATGTTTCATCCGTCCACCAGGAAGAAGTAGTGATGCTATTCCACTTGAAGCTACTGCCAGAAAAATACTTCCCTCTGAGCGCAACAAAGATGTGAGTACTCTTTAAATAAATGTTTTACCGGTCCCTCCATATCCATGCCAGAAGAAGAAACCCCCACACACATTTTATATTGAAGAAAAAATGACATTGATCGCATTTTTTTGTTCAATGGTAAGCATACCCTGTAAAGTTATGTAATCATTTCGAAGAACTTATTTGGTGTAGTTTAGTTCTTCCGCAACAGAACGATTTTTATGAGTGTCAATTACAAATTCAGGAAGAGGCATAGGGGGGAAACACTGAAGAGATCTACCATTGGTTCATAAAATTTCATCTATTTCTTGCAGAGCAAACATGTGCTTCTCTTCATCAGTGAGTGTGAAATCTATATAAAAATTGAAACATATTTAAAGGGGCGGGTGGATGGAATGGTAAGTATTGAATTACAAAATGTAGAGTAAGTAAATAGTAGTATGGAATAGCATGAAATGAAAAAGTAAATTCTCTTTGGATAAAATATGTATAGTATCTTAGAAATATGTCAATATATTGCTTAGAATTAGAAAGCAGGATAGTTCCACAAAAGTATTAAAGAGATAACTAACATATATTATGACTGACAGTATAATTAAATTCTTGGATTAAATATATAGACATAATTTCAAACTGCATGACATACAGAAAATAGAACGTTTCAATCAATTAGTTAATCGTGCAGAGATTTAGAGAACAATTTAATTACGAAAGTAGCAAAAGCCTTCACCTATATCATAGAAATACACAGAAACATTGTCAGTACATTACAGGGACTACTAAATCATTTAAAAACTGAAAGTATAGCACATTTGACAGAAACATATGAATGTGCATTTACATTATAGACATAATAATAAAAAATGGATGACAGACATGCAATTTTTTCGTAGAACTCACTAGTTGAAATATGGGTTTTAACGTCGTCGTAATAACGTTGGTTTTTTAAAAACCGACACGAATAGTATGTGTGGGGAAATTTATGGCGTCAGTTTTTTGTAAAATAGACGCCAAAAACAATTATCTGATGATATTTCGCGTCGGTTTTCAAGAAACCGACGCAGAAATTTTTTAAAAAAATGTTTTGGCGTCGGTTTTGAAGAAAACTGACACCGATAATAATAATAAACATATTTTCTGCGTCGGTTTTGAGGAAAACCGACGCGAAAAATAATTAAAAAAAATCGTCATTGATTTTGAGTAAAATTGATGTGGAAAATAATTTAAAAAAAATTCGACGTCGGTTTTGAGGAAAACCGACGCCAAAAATAAAAAAAATTGCATCGGTTTTCTTGAAAACTGACACCATAAGATATCTTTTCGGTGTCGATTTTATCCAAAACCGACGCCGAAACTAAAAAAAAATCGGCGTCGGTTTTTAAAATAACCGATGCCGAAATGTTTTTTTTTTAATTTTCGGCGTCCGTTTTCTCTAAAACCGATGTGAAAAGTCATTTAAAATTATTCGGGGACCGAAACCCTCATTTTGTTCGATCGTCGAAATCGAGTTTTGTTGCGGCGCTTTGGACTCCCGATGACCTTCGAACCTGATTTGCGATCTTGTACGGCCATTATTGAAGGTTTTGTGCCGTTTTCATGATTTCAGGTATGCGTTCTTCCTTTTTATCTCTTGTTTCATCTCCCATTGTTTATTTCTTCTTCGATAACCCTATTTTGCGTGATTTTCATTATTGGTTCTATTTTAGTTGTGGTTTATCATTATTTTTGGTTTGTATTATCATTATTGGTATAGATTTTATAGTGTTTGTTTTTCGAAGTCATTATACCGAGCACAGTTTGGATTTAACATCTCCATTCGGGTTGAACTTTAAATATTTTGTTTGTATTATCATTATTTCAGTTTAAAATGATGTTTCATTACATTATGAAGTACTATATTTTTAATTACATTTCCATTTTAATTAATTCTTCTTCAAAAAAATAATTTTATTGTGTTATTTATTGATGAACTTAGTGTGGTTTGGTTGTAGTTTGTCATGTTTTTTTTGTATCTATATTTATCATTTAGGTCATGTTGTGTTATCTGGGATTAACATGTGAATATTTTATTTCATCAGTGACTTTGAATTAAATGTTATTGAAGTTATAAAATTACATTACACCCATTTTGATTGATATATTACATTTTAAAACCACCAATTATATTTTTTTACTTTCAATAAAGAATTGAGATTTATTAATAATTTACTACCCATGTTTGTGGCTTGCATTTCACACCAACATTTATTAATTCTTTGTTGGTTTATTTTTTTCTATACATTGTATGAATGTATTGTTTAGCTAATGGTGTTTTGTCTTCCAACATTTTTGACATTATAAGGACTCAAATTAAAGAAACATTGATTCCTTTGACTACATATCTATCACATTAAAATTGATATTTAATTAATCATATAATTAAATATGAAAATGATAACATGAGTAAATTTTTAATTATTGTAAGATCTATTTCAATGGATTTAGTATAATCTATTATGTATTCTATAGGATGTTCATTCTCTATAATAGTGTAACCACTATATTGATTCTCTTTTACATGGTTGCATCTATGGTAGGTCGATTGGCTATAGCTCGTATCCTTGTTGATCATTATCTCCCAGTAAAATTTCCCCATCCCGACCCTCCTCCATAATCCCACCTATCCATACTCTCCACCTCACCACCTCTCTACCTCTCCCTCCCAATCCTTTTCCGAGCCTCTCCACTACATACCCACCTCCCACTAGGACTCTACCTTCCCCCTACCAACCTTTAACTCAACATTCATGTTTTTACCTTCATTCTCATTGCCACCTTCATTTCTATAATTGACTTAATTATCGTTTTCCCTGCAGATCTACCTCCCAAATTCTCATTCTCATTTTTTCCGCAATGTCCATCCATCCTCTTGAATAACATCATCTACATCACTAAAACCTATAATGGGTTCATCCTCTATCTGGAACTGCTACTATATTCACCGTCATATTAATCTCGATACATGTATTTGTTAGTACATAGGTATAGATCACACCACAAAATCATCAATAATTTATACATATTTCCATGTACTCCCACATTTCACTTATTGCATCCTTTAAATTAATGTACTCTTCAATATTTTTGACACATGAAACATCGAAATATTGAAACTATGTAAAATGAACTAATAAATTTTAAAATAATGATATTATAATTAAATTATAATATCAATATAACACACATGTATATAATATGAAAATAAATTGTTTACTCTATTTATAAATGTGTTTCAAATCTGATGTCTTTTATCTGATTATAAATAGTTTTTAATAAATATGTTTTTGTTTACAATTTATCTGATAGATATTTAAATGTTTATATGTTTTAATATATTCATCAATTATATTGTGATATCAGGTATTAATGGATCATAATTGGATTTATTTACGAAGAACCACTAGTGAATATGAAAAACGAGTTGATAATTTTTTGGAATTTTCTAAACGACATCTTCAAAATATTGATTTGATTTTCTCTCCATGTGTTAAGTGTGTAAATATGAGAAAGTTAAACTCCATAGAAATCAAGGATCATCTCATTTGTTATGGTTTTAGCCTTAATTATACACGTTGGATCTTTCATGGTGAAAGAACTGAAAATTCAACATCCAATGTTGATGACGATATTCATAATGAGGTAGAGGATAGTATTGAAGAATTAAGTCATGATTTAGGTGTTGAAACCATTGAAAAAACACCAACTTTTGAACGATTGTATGGAGACTCTGAGAAACCATTATTCCCAGGTTGCAGTAAATATGTAGTGTTATTAGCAGTTTTGAGATTAGTTAACTTAAAAGCAAAAAATGGGTGGAGTGATAAAAGTTTCTCCAGTTTACTTGAGCTTTTAAAATAGATACTTCCAGAAGTCAATGGGCTTCCATATTCCAATTATGAGGCAAAGAAAATATTATGCCCAATGGTATTGGGGAATAAAAAGATACATGCTTGCCTCAATGATTGTATACTGTATAGGAAAGAAAATGAACATTTATCAAGTTGTCCTACATGTGGGACATCACGCTATAAGATGGATGATAAAGTCAACTCAGATTCATTCTCAGGTGATGTCATGTAACGTTATGAAAAATCAATTTTTTACTTTCCAATGATATCATCCAATATTTTTTGCATACAATTCTGATAATTCAATTCTGATTTATTTTTAGGTACTAGAATCAAAACTTCATCTAAAGCAATTTGGTACCTTCCAATAATTCCTCATTTGAAGTGTCTATTTGCAAATTCAATTGATGAAAAAAGGTTAATATGGCATTCAGATGAGCGCATCTCTGATGGTAACTTACGTCACCCTTCCGATTCACCACATTGGAAGAGTTTTGATAAAAAATTTCATGATTTTGGAAGTAAAGTTAGAAATATCAGAATGGGATTGTGTACTTATGGAATGAATCCATATCGGAGCCTCAGTAGCAAACATAGTTCATGGCCTGTTTTGCTGGTACTTTACAACTTGTCCCCACATCTATGTATGAAGAAAAAATATTTTATGATGAGCTTGATGATTTCTGGACCAAAACAACTGGGAAATGATATTGATGTGTATCTTACACCATTGATTGATGATTTGAAACTACTATGGGAGGAAGGTGTTAAGGTTTTCAATGCATACAAGAAAGAGTATTTTCTTTTGCGTGTTATGATAATGTTCACTATAAACGACTTTCTTGCATATGGAAACTTATCTGGATATAGTGTTAAGGGACATAAAGCATGTCCAATTTGTGAAGAACAAAGTTCATATTATCAATTGCAGAATGGAAGAAAGATAGTGTACATGGGACATCAAAGATTTTTGCGAATTGATTATCCTTATCGTAGATTGAAAAAATCATTTAACGGTTTACAAGAATACAACCTCCCCCCTCGACCATTGTTATCTGAAGAATATTATGACATAGTGAAAGATATTGATTCGACATTTGGAAAGAGAAAAAGTTCTGTTTTACAAAAACATATCTGGAAGAAGCAGTCTATTTTTTTCAAACTACCTTATTGTAGATTTTTAGAGATAAAACATAACATTGATGTTATGAATGTTGAGAAAAACATATGTGATTGTTTGATTGGAACTTTTTTAGACATAAAAAGAAAGACAAAAGATGGATTACATGCTATATTGGACTTGATATTAATGAGAATACATTTGGAGTTAGCTCCCGCTGTGAAAGGAAACAGAACATATTTACCTCCGGCTTGTCACACATTAAGAAAGATTGAAAATATGAATTTTTTTCAATGTCTTCATGGTATTAAAGTACCCAGCGGTTTTTCTTTAAATGTGAATAATTTTGTGTAATTGAAGGATTGTAAATTAATAGGTATGAAATCACATGATTTCCATGTGTTGATGCAACAAATTCTACCAGTAGCAGTGTGTGGTATATTACCGAAAGCTGTTAGAAAGACAATCATCAGGTTATGTAATTTCTTTAAATCCATTTGTAGCAAAGTCGTTGATCGAAATTTGTTAGATGTGTTGGATAATGAAGCAACTCTTATTCTTTTTCAGCTATAAATGTATTTCCCACCCACATTTTTTGATATAATGGTTCATCTATTGATTCATTTGGTGCGTGAGATAACAATATATGGGCCTGTTTATTTAAGATGGATGTATCCTTTTGAAAGATATATGAAAATTTAGAAAGGATATGTTAAAAATCCTTATCGACCAGAGGCCTCTATTGTTCAAAAATATGTATCATAAGAGGTGACTTAGTTCTGTACTGATTATTTGAATGAGGTGGAGTATATTGGTCTCCCTGTATCTCAAAATATGACAGTTGATAGAGAAGGTAGAGGGGTTCGAGGCTTAAAGGTAAAGTTCATCCCACGTGATAAAGTGATGCAATCACATTTATACATTTTGAATAACACAGATGAGGTTCAACCATATATATCCTCACATATTGCTGAATTAAAGTTACGATATCAGAAAAGAAACAAAAATTGGTTGATGATTGAGCATAAGAAGACTTTTGTTTCATGGTTTAAAGATAAATTCACCCCATATATCTGTATCAAAAACATTGAAGTGGTTAGTAGGGGGACCATCTCTTAATGTGATCACTTGGTCTGGTTTTGATATCAATGGGTACACATTTTACACAAAAAACCTAGATGACAAGAGTACCGTTCAGAATAGTGGTGTGATGGTATTCACTAAAGGAGTGCATTTTTCGAGTACCAAAGATAAAAAACCCAATTTCTGCATCAACTTCATATTTTGGAGTTATTGAAGACATATAAGAAATTGATTATATTAAATTTAAAGTCACTGTTTTTAAGTGTAATTGGGTTGATAGTAATAGTGGCGTGAAACATGATGAATATGGGTTTAAACTGGTTGATTTGAAAAGATTTAATGACAATGAGGAACCATTTATCATGACGACACATGAAAAACAAGTATTTTATGTCATTGGTCCGTCGAATGATCAGTGGTCAGTTGTTTTGCAAGGGAAAAGATACCATTTGGGTGATGAGGATGATTCTGATGATGCTAGTGATTTACATGAGCCTTATTCATCTATTATGCAATTTCCAGATGATTACAATGAATATAAGACAGACATAGTGCATGCAGTACGTACCGATCATGATGAAGGCATGTGGAAAAACACTAAATTAGTCTCCTAATTTTTCTGGTAAATATTTATATTTTGTGTCTATTTTTAAAACTTACAAATGCATGCCTCTATTTTTACATATTTATTTTTGTCTTCCTTGTTTCTAATTATTCAGTTTTCTAATGATATGCAGGTACACAAAATTTCATTACACATTCTAGTAGCAATGTCAGATATAGATAGAGATGAGTAGTTACCGAGGTATATCTATTTTGAAATATTATTAAATATTCAGTAATATACTTATTTAATGAAATAAAACTATTAATTTACAAAAAAAAATTGCAGGACTACTGATGCGTCCTCGGCGGAGGAGACTTCTCCAGTTACTACTCAAAAATCAAGTTCTCAAGTTGGTAAACGTTGTATTTCATGTTTACCAAAACTATCACTTGCTCATGATGATAACAAAGTACACATCCGTTTTGATGATAATAATAATGCAGTTGGCCCAAATGCAGTTCAGTTTGTCAGTTATATAGCGATACAGAGTTGTTGTAGAATTAGTATTTTATATCCTGATTGGAAGTTAGTGGATAGGACGTCGAAGCAACAGCTTTGGGAGGCCGTGACGGTAAAATATCTTACTTTATTTCTTTTATCTCATTTTTTTAATATTATATATTTTAAATGAAATATTTAATTTATTCAATTAAAGATGACATTCAATTTTGAGGAAATCAAAGAAATTAAGAAAAGACATCTCTCTTTAATGGAGGATCGATGGAGAGATTTTAAAAACAAACTGACAAAAAATTATGTTTTTGGAAAGAGAAGGTTTGAAATCCCATGTCTTAAGTATCCATATATAGATGAAGAAACATGGAATAGATTTTTTGATAGTCGTCAGGAAGAGAAATTTCAGGTATGGTAATTGTTTTATATTTTAAAATTTATGCTATATTTTTCTTATTACTTAGTAGTTTATTTTTATATAACAGGCCTCCAGGAGATCTCATCAAGAGATCCAGTTGAAAAACGTATACCCTCATACTTTATCACGTGGAGGGTATTCGTATTTGGAGTATAAAATGATTGAAGAAAAATTTGAAGCATTAAGAGGTCGATCAAGTAGTGGTTCATAAGAGGTCCAGTTTGGTCCTCTATCTCCTCCCACTCACCATGAGAAATGGAAATGAGAAAGAATAAGAAAAAATGAAAAATATCTTATAGAGGAATCTCATCAAGTGGCTGATAAAATTGTAAGTAAATATTATTTATTTGTTAACAATTTTTCTATTTTATAATTTATAAACACTAATATAAACTTTTTATTTTTCATTTCATGATGAACTTCAGGAGCAAGAGACACAGGGATCTTTTATCCTTGAGGGTAGGATGGACATCTTATCCACTTCTTTGGGAAAGGAATAAAACCCCAGCCGTGTTAGAGGATATTAGGCGGGTGTTAGTATTCAGAAGGTTTTTGGTAAGAGTAAGCAATAAAAAGACCCAGAAATAGAATCCTTAAAAGAAGAGTTGAAAGATATGAAACAGTCTATGGGTGATCAAATTCAAGCATTAGTGAAGAAGGCTTTATTAGAACACTTGGAAAGAAAATCATAGTCTGCACAGCCTTCCCAGATATATTATTTATTTGTCGTCAATTTTTCTATTTTATAAATTATAATCACTAATATAATTTTTTTCATTTTTCAGCCTTCCCATTCTGCTCACCCGGACTACCCTACCTCATCTGCTTACCCTGCCCCATCTATGCAGCCTTCCGAGGTATATTATTTATTTGTCATCAATTTTTCTATTTTATAAATTATAAACACTAATATAAGTTTTTCATTTTTCAGCATTATCAGCCTACTCACCCGGACTACCCTGCCCCATCTACTTACCATGCCCCGTCTGCACAACCTTTCGAGGTATATTATTTTATTTTAATCAATTTTTATATTTTATAAATTTTAAACACTAATATTACTTTTTCATTTTTCTGCCTTCTCAGCCTCTTCACCCAGACTACGCTGCCCCATCTACTTACCCTTCCCCACCTGCTTACTTTGAGCCTCCACCTCCTCCCTCGGAACAAGGCTTATATTATGAGTTGTTTGCAGGAGATCCTCATGTACATATTGTTGCTTTAGGACAGGTGCATTTTTTGGGGGACTCGGTACATCATCAGCCTATCCAGATGGGTTAGTTTAGAGTATTAGTACTTGTTATTATATATCCTACTACTCTACTACCATTTCCTACTGTGAAGATCACCAGTGTTGGGGAATGTACGGGCTATTTTTTACTTTGGCCAACTACCCTTCTTCATTATATTTCACTTGAGTTATGTGTTTTTTTAAATATTAATTACAAATGATTCAAAATTACTTATAATGTTTTCTAACATTTAACTTATATAGAAATATTTGAAAGCAAAAAAACTGCACAAATGCAACAAAATGTTCAGAAACAGTTGTTTTTAGATACTTATGATATTTATTATGGGTTAAAAAGATTATCTGAGTCCTCTTCTTCCTTAAATTTTATCTATGAGTTTCAGATGATTCCCAATATATGTGGAAGAAATTATGGATTGAAATTAATGAAAGAAGATATCATGAATTTAGTTAATTTTGAAGAGATCGCGCAGAGTGTGGTGCAGTTGTTTATCATGTAAGTAAATTGATGTTTGAAATGTTATTTCTTTAATAAAAGATTGTTATGTCATTGACTAACTATATTTTCTTTTTAAATTAGGTATCTACACAAGATTCCTTTAATAAAGGAAACAATAGGAATTTACAGCTTTATAAATCCAGAGTATATTTCCTTGGAAGCCAAACATGTGAAGAATCAAGAAAGGGTTGAATATATATCTGAGAGATTAACACTGAAAGAGATTCAGTGCTGGTTTTTTCCATTTCTTGATAAGTAAGAACATCAACATTTTTATGAACTAATTATCATTATAATGTCATTAATTGTGAACTTTTTGTATTTTAGGGGGCATTGGATGTTAGTCGTATTTTTTTCAAGTGAATGCACCTTATATTGGTTTGTCTATTTATTAGGAGGAGTGCGTAAACCATTTCTCACCTTATTAAACAGTTAATTTTTTTTATTTTTTATAAGCTCATTATGTTTAATTTTCATTGTTTACACAAGTATTATTAGTTTATATATAAAAAAATGCAGATCATGGAAACATTTTAACATGGAATACATGTCATAAAAGAAACCAACAGAAATCAAATATGTGGAAGTACAGGTAATTAGTTTTTATATTTTGGTTATATATTGTTTTTTTAATTAAATGTTTTATAACTACAGTTCCATCGTCAAAATGGACATGTTGAATGTGGTTATTATATTCTACGATTCATTTACGAGATAATCACAACTGGGAAAACTACTGATTTTTATAAGGTTAGTTGTATTAATTTTTTATATATTTTCTCCCATATTATTCTATTTTTTAATTTCATATCATTCAATATTATTGTAGGCATTCAATGATTCACAGCCTTATTCTGAATCTGATATGACCCATATTCAATCTACTTTTGCGAACTATTTGTTAAGTATGATTAAGATTTGAGGTATGTATATTCTAATATTTATAAATAATAATACATATGGGTACAAAAACCTAACTCTTTTAATATATTAGGTGTTTGAACCTACTAATAATCAAATGAATGCTTCAATAATAACCAACAATGAGCATGTCGTAAATGCTGGAGTCGTGGGACTTGCAAATGTCACAAAATTTCTTGAAGTCATTGATTGCAGGTACGTGTATTTTAATTTTACTTTAGATAATTTTTTTGATTAACTAGATATAAGCATTGAAGTTATATGAGGCATTGGATGATAAATACTATTTAATTTTTTTTGTATATTGTGTTATTTTTACAGGGGTTCTAAATTTTTTGGAAAGTGTAATTGGAAATATTTTATAAAAAAAATAACTTCGGCGTCGGTTTTATGTAAAACCGACGCCGAAAGCGTGTTCGACCGAGGCTTCAGCATCGGTTTTAGACATAAATGACGCCGAAGTCCAGGTCCACCTGGCTTTTGGTGTCGATTTTAGAAAAAACCGATGCTGAATATTCTATCAAAAATTAGTTTCGGCGTCAGTTTTATGTAAAACCAACGCTGAAACACTTACCGAAATTGTTTTCGGCGTCGGTTTTTCAAAAACCGATGCCAAAAACTATATTTTTTACGTCGCCTTTATAGAATTCAGTTTAAAACCGACATCAAAAATTTAAAAAAAATGACGTTAAAATATGTTTTTCCACTAGTGACTATGCAGCAACATGTACAGAACATAACATGGACTAATGGAAAATTATATGAAGTGTGTAGAAACATGTAGGTAGAACCATGTCATTTAAAATTATGAAAATACATGGAGTTCTTGTAATGTATAAGAATTTATTTCATAGACTGTATTGAAATCTTTATAGAATCATATGAAAACGGTAAAGTATTAATATAACAAAGGCTTACAGATGCAATATACAATGAAGTAATTAAAAATTACAGGTACTACACAGAACATTTGACTATAATGATATAATCCAGCAATATAAATTTCATTTATGAGTATACAGAAGTGGAAACCATTTGATATGTGTTCATCTGAGACAAAATTTTAATATAATCACCTAGTTAATAATATATTAAGTGTTACAGTAATAGCTACATGGAATCTTTAAACTAACAGCTCGTAGATGCAATGATAGCGCTAGTGATGTTTATTGGTTCACAGAAAAATCAATAGATGGGTAGAAAATACATAAATAAAACATTAAAGTAATGATGTAGTAAGAAGTAGTAGTTGATAAATTTCAATGTGAACCTTGCATTTTAAGCCTTTGTCTCTGATAATATAAGATATCTTCTGAGAGAATATTATATATTTCTTTCCAAACTAAATTAGGGTGATACATGTTATTTGAGATTAGCATGCATGAAAATAGTCTACGTAGAAAGTGGACCATTCCCCATGCTGAGACCTCTTTAAGAGCGTCAATGAATTCTTGGTCATTAGCTAATAATCCCATAGAAAAATAGGCCTCCCTAAAAGTGCCATAAGTAATGTTGTTGACAGTTTTCAAATCCTCATATGATGTTGCACCTCAGATTTTTATTAGAATAATTCGTAGATAGTATAGCTCTCCAGTGGTAGGCGGCACATAATAGAGTCGACCAATACTGAAACCCTGTTTTCTGGGATGCCACTTTTTTTCTTGACTGCGGAATACATACCTAGTTGGGTATTCTGCAAAATTTAAACTTCTACCTTCTCGGAACAATACATTTGATTTAAACCAAGACGTGAACATTGTTTCAGCAACATTTAATTCAGTTATGACATCTTCAATTTTGTCATCGTCTCTTTATGTCACATAATTTTGCCCCGGTAAATGATAATGTATCCTATCGACAGGTGGATATCTGTAATGGATATCATAAGAGAAGATCCTCCAGGAAGCCTCACAAGGTGATATGTAGCGATAGTCGTAATACATCTTTATCTCATCAACAGTGTTGTCTAATAAGTCTTTGTTGTTTATTTCATATAGTGTTGTTGTTACACGATCATTTCCTTTGCTTATATATTTAAAGAGATACTTGATAGAAGATGACTGGTTGCACACTTCAATATTGATATGGTCTCGATACTTGAGTAGCAAAACTGGATTGTATGGTACCACAAAACGATTATCCAAATCAACACCATTTTTATGGATTGTTCTTCCGTCATCCCTTCTACGATATATGACATAACCGTCATCATCTACTGTTGTATCTCCAAAAAATCTTTTAGGAAAGAACTTAGAGAATTTTCCATTTTTCATACAAGGAGAAGAATGTCTGGCATCACCACATGGGCCGTGGAGCATATAGTTTTTAACAGTTTCATGTAGTCTTGGGTAGGCAAATTTATCTGGAATCTCAGCAGACACCACTTTGTTAACATCTGATGGAGTGATAATTTTGTTTTCATGAAAAAGAAACAATAAAATGTGGACATGCGGCAAACCACATTTCTGGAATTCAATGGTTCGAACAACTATAATGGAAATAGAATATATTACGTCGAGTTAGTGTTAGGTGATGTAATAATAAAGATTAAGGTAAACATGTTGTACTATAAAAATTTATATTATAAGGTAAACATATGAAACTATATAAAATGATCTTACCTGCGCTAGATTTTCCGAAGATACAATGTTCTCTTAAATCTTTTAGAAGATGTTCAACCTTTATATTGAATAATCGAGATAGTAATTGTGGATAGTCAGTTGGATGAAGATTCTTTTGTCTAACAAATCGACTGATTTCAGGCCACATTGGGTTACATGTAAAAGTTAGGAACAAATATGGATACCCTGCCCAATTACAAATTGACATTGCGTCTTGATAATTTTGAATCATATATCTTGGACCACCAGTAAAAGATGAGGGAAAAATGATGCGCTTTCTGCAAGAGGACCCTTCTCAGTCACCTCGAAGGAATGCATCTTTCAAACCATTGTACAGTTCGACCCGCAGTCGCTTCTGGTTGAAACGAATAAACGATAGTCTCTGTGACTCAATCATTGTGTAAGCATCGACAACAAATTATTGCAGTAATCTTCTGGAATGAAGAAAAGTGGATGATTCAATGTCACGGAACTGCAAGTGGAAAGATAAGTATCCTCTCATTGTAACCTTTCTTAGCTTTGCACTGGTTGTGAATGGAGTAGCACGATGCATTAATTTGTCAACATATCCATCCTGGCCACCAGGGAAAATCAATGGATACTATAATGGCAGATATAAAGGGTGAAGCTCGTCAATTCGTTGCAATGCACCACATTTGTTTT
Organism: Viscum album; assembly: GCA_963277665.1. Taxonomy (NCBI): domain Eukaryota; kingdom Viridiplantae; phylum Streptophyta; class Magnoliopsida; order Santalales; family Viscaceae; genus Viscum; species Viscum album. The sequence goes on from OY728133.1 coordinate 101,239,354, forward strand.
TAATGATGATGCCACGCTCTTCGTTTAGATCTTCAATATCACCCATAATAAGTATGGAAATTTCAGATGTTGTCGGCAAGTTATGTGTTGCATCATTTGTTTGTCTTTTTTAAGCAGGCGAAGCTTTAAGTTTGGAACATCTTCACGATTGAGGACATCTTTTGCTGATATGAACTTTTGAGCTAAATCATTGATCTCATGTATCATATGTTGCAAATTTTCAATAATACTCAAGTTAATAATGGAGTGATGATTTTTTCCATCAAATCTGGAAGACATTTTTGTGTCAGGAAACTATAATAAAAATCATGAGATTGATATTCGTAGCATTGAATTTTAGAAATGCCTCATACTACTAACTCTATTTTGGCACTCATGTTCTGTGTCATACACATATAGTTGGGAAAACCTTGGGGGTTGTCCTTATACCGGACACAAACTACCTATGCGATGGTATTTTTGTCCATTTAGTCTGAATATCGTCAGGGCTCAACCGTTGTTCAAAGACCTATCAACCTTCCCACCCATAGACGTGAATGAAAATATAGAATTATAAAGATGCATATGTTCTTGTAAATCCCATGCTTGGGATGAATTTCTATTCAAAACTAGCATTCGTAGGTATAGAGGAGGTGACGGGAGTAAATCCAAAGCAATCTTTCCCATCGAGCAGCATAGAGAAAAACGTTGGATATGTCGGTTGCTGCATTTCCTATTTCTCTCATCATACCACATAGTAGAGTTATAGTATTGGCAGATATAAGTGGGGTCTCCAATATCTGTGTATACTGAACGATGGGAAAGAATGTATAAAAAAGATATTCAATTTTCATAGTCTGTCAATGAATAGAATTCGATTTATGATATTAATAATGTAGGATTACTAAAAACAATAACTTGTGTTCTCCACCATGTCTAGTTGTAATAAGTTTCCTGTAGAAGTCATTGAAATGTAAATATGGTGTGTCCTAACTTGTATAGAATGGAATACTAATTAAAGATGAAGTTTTTAGTCAACAAACTAATGTAGTTTTCAGTTTTGCTGACGAAATCAGTATTGTTTGAAGACGTTGCTGAAAATTTTTAGGAGAAATCATGTTGAATAGAATATAACCGTCAAGAAACTTTAAGTAGTTATAATAAACAAACAAATAAATCTATATTAATGCACAAAAAACTTATAACATACCTGTCAATGATGGAGTATTGTACGTTGGTGCACTACTATTGGGAAGACAAAAGTTGTACAGAGAGGATAGAGTAAGAATTGAAAATTAATTGACATGTTAAGACATATTTAAGTGTATAACTAATGCATACTATGTCAGGTTGACTACAGCAGATTCAGTGAGATTGTTGTCTGCATTCAGTAGACCTAAATTAAAACGTGACATAAGTGTTAGATGACCGCTAATTAAGTGGGTGACCTATATTATGGTCATAAAAGTTGACAGACATCAGACTTACAATAAGATATAGGGGAGAGTGTTTGATGTATTTGTTTTCGTTTGTTTTTTCCGGCAGAGAGTTGACTCGGCATGACTTGCAGTTGGCACTATGAACAAATAAGTAACAAATGAAGAGTAGTTTAACTTTTATGGAAATAGTAATGTGTGTCTATATTTTCTAAAAGGGAAATACCATTAATAGATAGAGGTGATAGTGGTAATCGTCGGACTGTATGTCCGATGGCATTTGCTAATAGTGGCTGAATAATTGTAGAATTGGTGCACATGGTAGAAGGAATTTGAGTACCTACAGTATATGACAACATTGTTATTTTAAAAATTAACATGAAAATCATATAATTATATAAGTAGAGTTAGTAATTAATTTATTATAAAAAATATATAGTACTCACAATTTTGTTGACATTGCTGCATGAGTAGTCTTCTATGGATCCTTGAGTCTCTAGAGTTTGAAGGGGTGTGCATGGTTTTGTTGGTTTTATTTGTATATAATTTTCAAGGTGACTTGATAAATATATTATGAATAGTTGATAATTGAATATAAAATGCTTATCAATAGGCAAACAACATACTTACTGAAGCTTATGTTTAAAAGTTAATATTAACACAGTAGACAATTAAATGATTGATGGAGCAAAGATACATTAAAATACAAATAATAGATACAATTAATATGTAACAGAAAACATAATGTACAATTAATTATTTCAAAGCACATTTATAAAGTGATACCTTTATGACACGATTTGATGCCCTTCAGATGAAAGGTGCAGAAGTTTGTTGTCAAAGCAATAGTATATTATCACCGAGAAGAATTCAGCTATATGTGGTGAGTTTCAATGATGGAATGAAGAAATAAAATATTTCATGTATCCAAATAAATACTACAGTAATGAACTATTAGGAAATGGTACATTGAAATCATATAGTAGTTCTAATGAATGTAACTGTCAATGTCACGTAGATTTGATATTTCAATATACTTGAAATGAAATGAAGTACACAATAAATGGTGACTGGATAAGAGAATAAGGAACAATGTTATAGTTTCTTCCATATTAGTATAAATATGTAAGACGTTGGTATCTGGTGTTATATATTACATAAAGGAGAGGCATTCCACTGTTTAGGTTGCAATAATGTCAAAATAGGGGTTACAAAATAGAGACCTAATGAAAGAACCTAAATGCTGGAGGAAGAAAATCATGTATGATGAAGGGTTATTACAGATTTTGCGTTAGTACAGTTAGAGTAAACATGTAATAGATGCAGTGCGAGGTGACAGAGAAAACATTACACAGATATCCATCAACGGTTCTGTGCTGAGTTGTTGCGTTGAGCCCTTATGTGAGATCGTGAAAGCTGAGAAATAAACCAGACTATAGTCAACGGATGTCTGTAATGCCGGGTTTATAATTTTTTTTGGACAAATTCATTTTAGGTAACCGATTCTCGAATCCACTATCAATAGTAGTTAATGGAAAAACCAACGGATAGGAAGAAGAGGAAAGAGCGGTTGAAATGACATACTTCGCACATGGGAGTACAATTTGTTCAGTGATTATAAAATCAGCGCCTAACCTGAGGTATTGTTATCCGGAAATGACTTAAACCGTAGTCGAGAGTTTTTCTCTGGTCGTCGATGGAGTGTTCGTTGAGGCGTTGAGGCGACGAGGCGTTGGATGTCGGAGCTGGGAACCCCCAGGAGGTATTGCAGGATGGGGATGGTAAGGCCGATGATGATAGTGGATGTGTTGTAGGTGGATACGAAATAAGGTGAACAGCCAGATGGAATGGAAGACGATGTAACCCTAACAGAGGCAGGAGGTAAATCGCAAAGACGATGTAACCCTAACTAAGGATGGAGGGGAATCGTGGCTAGAAGAGGAATATTAATCAGGCGACGGATTGAATGGATGAGCAGCGCGATTCGAGAGGGGTAATACATGGAAAGTAAAAAAAATGGAGACGTGGATTGCTTAAGAGGTGACACGTCAGCAGAGAGCTACCCAGGTTTAGAATATATAGTAGATTGATGTTTCTTGGGATGGGATTTTATGTTTTGTATTTTATCTTTTTATATTTATACCAATTTCACTATAGGGTGATGCATTTGATTTCTGACTTTTATTATGATTATGGATTTTTATCCTCGACTTGGTATGGAAAGGAAGCATTGTCCATGCATCAATATATAAACCTTATAATTCATCTTTCATGAATATGCCATGCCATATTTATTTACCATGTTCCTTTACTATTGTATGTTTTTTGTGCCTTGAATGTTATATTTATTATTGGACTAATGTTTCTTATAGGTAAAGGGATGAATAATTGGTTATTAAAAGTGACAGCATCAACCTAAAGGGTTTTCCCATATAGATTTATGTTGATACCTTAACTAACCTATTATGATATGTTTGAGATATAAAGCTTTAGTTACATGGGTTGAAATGATAGTTGAATGTGATTAACTAGATTCCAATTATAATTTATAATGTGTGTGCCTCTATAAATTAAGAATGGTGATCCATATAATCAAATCATTATATCTTTATTTTTATATCCTAATATAGGATATAGTATGTTTGTTTTCAATTACATAAAGTACCAATTGTAACTTAAAGATTTTGGGACTTTATAACTTGGGAGTGGTAATTCATCTAACTACACTATTGTATAAATATAAAAGTTGATGAATTATAACTCAAAAATAATTGGTTTCCATTAAATGGGGATACCGATTACAATTTAAAGGGTGTTTTCCTCTATAACTTACATATGACAGTCCATATAATTGATCCTATGTGATTGAAACTTTTAATATTACGAATTCCCTAGCCTAAGTAGTGGGTAGTTGGGTCCATGTTTCTTGGGTAGTGAACCCTTATGCCTATATTTTTATCATAAGTGATTCATTTGGTTTATTTTATCATATAGTGAGGCATTAGTCTATTTTTATTCCTATAAATAATATTTCAGTTGTTGAATCTCATTTGAGGCGTATGTTTATAATTGTAGATATATGCATCCATAGTAGCCTATGGTTGACACTAGGAGGGTTGAGATGACCATGATCTAGAGGTGGTGGGACTTAAACCACCTGTGCTGAATCCAATAATGACACCTATAGAACCTTATGTTATAGATGTATTAGGCACTAATCCTTAGCTTAGATAGGGTTTTCTACAGTTAGTGCAGTCTATGCAGGGAATACCATGGCCTGCACTGATTATGTTTGAGCTGGTGCAAGAGATATAGCAGCAGTATCCACATAATTTCTTGGAGGATAGTGGCCCCAGGCTATAAATTCATGGATAGAGTCTATATTTTCCATATTCAAACATCTAGAGACACCTCCAAAAATTTTGTTCAAGATCATGGTTTATATACTTCGTGGATTTTCCAAACAATGGTGGTATGTTCTAAATCAGGTTTATTAGAATTATGGTATGGTTTGGAGGGACTTTAATACTAGTTTCTATGATTAATTATACCTAGAGATCTTGGGAGATGAATGAGATAGAGAATATATGCATCTAGATTATATTACTCCATCCGTTATGAACTACTCAACTCATTTCACATAGCTCAAACACTTCATTCCTACTCTTGACGGTGGTGAATTAAGCTGAACAAGGTGATTTGAGGATGGTCTTAGGCAGGCCATCTGATCTCAAGTGAATGTTTTTTGTTTGATTTTCATTTCCAAAATAGTAAATCAAGTCCTAAACTTTGATCATAACCTGAGGGAAGATGAATGTTTGGGTCCTGGTGGTTCAGTCCCTAGACAGGGTGACATTCATCCAGTAGTATAAAGCATTGCTTTGAGCTTTCTGATAGGGGAAACAGCAGTCAAAGTGTACACCCAGGTAGCCATGTTATATGAAATCAATGTGGTAGGATAGTACACATGAATATTCAATGTATCAAGTATTCAGTGGAGTGTCAGTATTACGGTAAGAATGGTCATCTTTAGTAGTTTTTAAGCACCTTTCCTTCAATGGTCGGTGATAGGCGGTATGCACTGGATCCTAGTTCTAGAGCGGGATCAGCATATTTATGTCAAGTAGGAAGCTGGAGTACTACAGTTCGTTTAGGATATAGAGATAATCATGTTTGAGGAATCCTAACTTCTGGTATACATCGCTAATAGAGTTTACCTACTCAAGGTAGTCAGGTTAAATCTCAGGGCCTCAGATTAGGATAGATATATACAGTATAGTCTACACTCGAGGAGTAGAGTGTCAGCCCATCTATAGTTTGAGGTATGATTTTAGTATCCTCAACTTTAGAATCTGATTTTTTTTAAAATTTGAACCTCTAATTCATTCATATATTCTATTTTAGTGAGTATCTTTAGGTTTTATATCAAATACTTCTATGGAGTGATGACTCTGGATACTTCATTGGGAGTCTGATTAGAGTGTGTATTCCTTTACAAGGAGTATCCTCTTGATATGGGTGGCTACCATTTCTTATAAAAAAAATCATCCTCAAGATTATGGAATTTGAAATAATTCTCAGGATGGAATGGTTAGTTACCTATCATGTCTACATTAATTTTTATTATCGATGGGTTTCATTATCATCACCCAAGGGTGGTAAATATATTTTCAAAGTAGAATGGGATGTCTAGGAAGGTCAATCTTAACTAGATCATTTTGGGTTAGGCGGAGTGTTAGACCATATTTCAAACCTTTTTTTGAATGATCAGGGAGTATGTAAAGTATAATTTCCTCCAGTGGTATATCATTATAGGAACGTATTTTCTAATGAATTTTCAAGACTACCTCCTTAGAGAGAGGTAGACTTTACTATAGAGCTTGTTCCTGGAACAGCACTGATAAATATTCCTCTATATAGTATGGATCCTACTAATCTTTTGGAACATAAGAGATAGTTTGAGGGCCTAGAATCCAAAGGGTTTATATGAACCAATACTTCACCTTGGGTTTCACCTTTGATTTTCTCTAAGAAGGTGGATGGGATCCTTAGGCATTGCATGGATTACCAGAATTTGAACTAGCTAATAGTTAAGAAATTGTATCCACTAACTCATATAGATGATCTCTTTCACCATATTTAAGGATCTCATGTCATGACCCATCCCCTGGGGCCTGTTCCATGACTACCTCAATCCCACCTCTCATAGTCCAGGGGCTAGTGACTAGCACCGAGTAGTAATTTACCACAAGTGGGAGGCATTTTCCCTAGTACCTGTATGCACGCACCCATCTCCAAGAAAAAGATAAAACTGAAAACACTAAGTAAACATGGATGCAAACCACTAAGTAGACCCACTCAGAGTAAGGTAAAAAATTAAAAGAAAATGGTCTAGAATACAAGACCAACTAAAAACGGAAAATCTATAAACAAGTGAGTACACAAGTCACTGGAAAATCATCTGTAAAAAACCGTACCTGAAGGGTAGGTGAAGGGTAGCTACCTAAATCTGTAGAAAAAAACCTTGCCTTTCTGATCTCACAGGACATCACCTAGTCTTAGACCACCTAGGTCTCTATCAAAGCATCGGTCATCTGTACAAGACATAACACACGCAGTCAAATCCCGTGTAGGGGTGAGTAAATAAATACTTAGTAGGACACCCCAAAACCAAAAAGGAAATATAAAAAGGGAATAACCAAAAAAAAGTACACATGAAGTATTTTCATCTCACATAGGTATAAATGTAGACCATGAAAAGTAATACTATTATAAGTAGTCATAGAACACCCAGTACCATTGAGTCACTTAGACCTGCTGAGTCACTTAGACTCACTTAGTCACTTAGACTCGCTGAGTCACTTAGACTCACTGAGTCACTTAGACCCATTGAGTCACTTATACCTACTGATTCACTTAGACCCATTGAGCCACTTATACCCACTGAGTCCCTATATTCATAGTCTTCTCATCACAGCTAGCCATAGGTTTCCCGCTCATAGCGCACTTGTTTTGGTAGAACCTACTCTTCAAGAAAAATTTCATTTGTAGACTTTAGGAAAACCCACTTAGATTATCTTAAAAGGACCACCTCATCGCTAGGGTCCTAATTCTAAAAATGGCCGGTCAATCAGACATAAAGTTTGAGAGTTATGGGAAATTAAGTGAAAAGGGTCGGTTGGGTCTGGGTCTAGTATGACCTGGTCGGATCAACCCGACCCGGCCCAGGGCCTGCTAACCCAGTGCTAGCCTACCTTCCTAGACTGTCTTGGTGAAGTGGGTTGGTTATTCTCACCTGAACATGGTGAATTTTGTGTCCTCTCCTGGTCAACACAACCGGTGGTTATTGTCCGCCCTCCCAGCATGTGGTCCTACGGACCGTGTGCCCGCACACACCCACGGATAAGCCGCAAGTCTTTTGGCCTGACAAAGTTCCCCACTGGTATCTCTACTCCACAAAACCATGGCCCACCTAGTCTCGGCCTCCGCTCTTCTCCCATGGCTTTTGATGTGGGATCCTCCGCCAGTGCCCTCCACTGCTGTTGCGGCCTTCCCCTCCTAGAACTGCTATCTCCAGTGGCCTCCTACTATGGGAATATATGTCACTGCAGTCCGTCCTTGACTATGGAGTGCCTTTTCCAATAGTCGCCTAGACAGTGGTTGGTATTGTTTCACCATGAAGAATGGGAATAACACAAGAATGCCCAAAATGGATAGATGTTGTCCTTGTTTGTGTCGACCCCGATCTATCCATGTTATAATTGAAATCAGAGCAAAGGAGATTACAATATGAAGAATGAATCACATCAAAACATGGATGACCCCAATTCAAATTCCCATAATCAAAACCATCCCATATACACGATCGATCCATGGTTCAACCGATTTGTGAGTTAATCCACATTCGTCACTCAAATAAAGAATGGGGAAGAAATAAATCACATAGAAATAAACCCCTACCTGGGATTTCATCGATCGTTGGTGAAGAATGAAGTTTCACCACCATCGTTTGTCGATCCCAGATCCACCATCCGTCATTTTTTGTGAAATCATTCCAAGAGGAGGGGGAATTCATTATCATTGGTGATATGTCATTCGCCAATTAAATTCATTCCAAGATTTAGAGAAAACTCAGAGATCCTATTCTAATATCGTATCCATGTTAATCCATTAAATGAAGGAAATGTGTTTCAATGTTTCTGTTATGCTGAGTGGTAATGTCGTTGGGCTATTTCATTTATGAAATGAAATAGTTGACGCATTGTTTCACTGCAGGGATACATTTTGAATAAAATAAAATTTCTTAAGTTTATTTTATTTTTTTCTTTAAAATGACAAAAAAATTAACTTTTACCCTTGACCCGCGCAGTTCGAGGTTAGGTCCTTCCTAAGAAAAAGTCTTCATTTTGGATGAAACTATGCCCTTAGATTTTTAATCAAAGAATTGGTTTGGAAGTTACCAAAATTGTGCACACGTCCTATTTAAAAAAAGTTCAAATAATAATTCTGGGCACCCCAGGGCTTAGAATCACATGTTTTTTCTACACCTAGTTTCAAACTAATCCATATAATTTAAAAAAAATACATGGAAAATTTGAGACAATACATTTTACCCACATTAGGTCTCTACATCCTAGAAATCCGAAGCAAGGGATAAACAAAAAATGGGGATACTGAGCACGAATCTGAGCCTCCCACTCCCAAATGCTCTCCTGGATATTACTGTGCTACCATAGAATGTGCACTAGAGAAATAAATTGCGCATGAAGGACCTTCTCCTATCAATCCTCTATCTCTACTGGGAACTCCACAAACGTCCCCCCATTGTCAATGTTCAGCTTTCCCTAGTCGATGACATGTGATGGATCATGCATGTACCACTTCAGCTATGGCACGTGAAAGACATCATGCACTCGATGCATCTGTGGGGGAAGAGCTAGGTGGTACACCACCTTGCCAACTCTAGCTAGAATCTAAAAATGGCTAATGAATCTCGTAGACAACTTGGTGCCCCAGCCAAATCTCTGCAATCCCTATCGAGGTGAGACCCAAAAGAACACATGGTCTCCCTCCTTAAACTCCAAGGGCTTCTTTCTTCTATCTTCATATGATTTCTGCCTGATCTATGCAGTCCTCATCCACGCTTGGATGACCTGTACCATTTTGGTGGTAGCCCATACCAACTCTAGACCCATGAGTATTGACTCCCTTGAGTCTTTCCAACATATCAATGATCTTCATGGTCATCCATATAGGGCCTCGAATGGTGTCATACCAATGGTGGAGTGGTACTTGTTGTTGCATGAAAACTCCACCAGTGGTAGGTCTTCCTCCCAAATGTGACCAAAGTCTAGGATGCAAGCATGAAGCATGTCCTCTAAAACTTGGATAGTCCTCTCTGTCTAGACATCTTTCAGGTGATGAAATTTCATGCTTAAGGGAAACTAAGTCCCAAAATATTCCTGCAATACTTTCCATAGCTAGGATGTGAATTGAGCATCACATTCTAAAACGATGGTCAAAGGAACCCCATGAAGCTGAACTATCTCCTGAATATAGAGGCGTCCTAAGATCTCTACTAAACTCTGCTCCCAAATGGGTAAGAATTGGACTGATTTGGTGATTCAGTCAACAATTGTAACACCCCCAAATGATAAATGGTTAAATGACTAAATGATATGACTCGTGTCAACAAGGTGCACCTTCCTTTTCGGGAGCCTGTCTGATTAGAACTTCATAGTTAAGTGTGCTTGGACTGGAGTAGTGATCCGGATGGGTGGCCTCCTGGGAAGTTTCCCAGGGTGTGTGTGAGTGAGAACAAAGCACACTAGAAAGGAAATTTGTTGGCATGTGGGGAAATTCATTAGTTAGATGACCCATTTAGGCACGTGGGTGGTCCACACAGTGGGGACCATGTGTCTTCGGGGAAATTGGTGGTACCTGGTGGGCCAGGACCAGACGGCCATGTTAAGATGGGGTGGTTGTGCTGTCACCGGGACCCAATTGTTACACTTGGTATCAGAGGTGGTACCCAGCCATAAGTGCGGTGCACTGCCTGGGTTGAGATGTAGGGCCCACAACGAGGATGTTGTGCTTTAAAGGGGGGTTGATTGTAACACCCCCAAATGATAAAGGGTTAAATGACTAAATGATATGACTCATGTCAACAAGGTGCACCTTCCTTTTTGGAAGCCTCTCTGATTAGAACTCCACAGTTAAGCGTGTTTGGCCTGGAGTAGTGATCTGAATGGGTGACCTTCTGGGAAGTTTCCCAGGGTGTGTGTGAGTAAGAAAAATCACACTGGAAAGGACATGTGTTGGCCTATGGGGAAAGTCATTAGTTAGATGACCCGTTCAGGCACATGGGTGGGCCTCATGGTGGGGACCACGTCTCTGCAGGGAAACTGGTGGTACCTGGTGGGCCAGGACCCGATGGCCATGTTAAGACGGGGTGGTTGTGTTGTCACCGAGACCCAGTTGTTACACTTGGTATCAGAGGTGGTACCCATCCTTAAGTACGGTGCACTGCCTGGGTTGAGATGTAGGGCCCACAACAAGGATGTTGTGCTTTAAAGGGGGGTGATTGTAACACCCCCAAATGATAAAGGGTTAAATGACTAAATGATATGAATCATGTCAACAAGGTGCACCTTCCTTTTCGGAAGCCTGCCTGATTAGAACTCCACCATTAAGCGTGCTTGGCCTGGAGTAGTGATTCGGATGGTTGACCTTCTGGGAAGTTTCCCAGGGTGTGTGTGAGTGAGGACAAAGCACACTGCAAAGGACATGTGTTGGCCTGTGGGAAAATTCATTACTCAGATGACCCGTTCAGGAACGTGGGTGGGCCCCACGGTGGGGAAAGTCATGTGTTGGCCTGTAGGGAAATTCATTAGTCAGATGACCTGTTCAGGCACATGGGTGGGCCCCATGGTGGGGACCACATGTCTGCGGGGAAACTGGTGGTACCTGGTGGGCCAGGACCCGACGACCATGTTAAGACGGGGTGGTTGTGCTGTCACCGGGACCCAGTTGTTACACTTGGTATCAGAGGCGGTACCCATCCTTAAGTACGGTGCACTGCCTGGGTTGAGATGTAGGGCCCACAACGAGGACGTTGTGCTTTAAAGGGGGGGTGATTGTAACACCCCCAAATGTTAAAGGGTTAAATGACTGAATGATATGACTCATGTCAACAAGGTGCACCTTCCTTTTCGGAAGCCTTCCTGATTAGAACTCCATCGTTAAGCGTCCTTGGCTTGGAGTAGTGATTCGGATGGGTGACCTTTTGGGAAGTTTCCCAGGGTGTGTGTGAGTGAGGACAAAGTACACTGGAAAGGACATGTGTTGGCCTGTGGGGAAATTCATTACTCAGATGACCCGTTCATGCACATTGGTGGGCCCCACGGTGGGGAAAGTCATGTGTTGGCCTGTGGGGAAAGTCATTAGTCAGATGACATATTCAAACACATGGGTGGGCCCCATGGTGGAGACCACATGTCTGCGGGGAAACTGGTGGTACCTGGTGGGCCAGGACCCGACGGCCATGTTAAGATGGGGTGGTTGTGCTGTCATCGGGACCCAGTTGTTACACTTGGTATCAGAGGTGGTACCCATCCTTAAGTACGGTGCACTGACTGGGTTGAGATGTAGGGCCCACAACGAGGACGTTGTGCTTTAAAGGGGGGTGATTGTAACACCCCCAAATGATAAAGGGTTAAATGACTAAATGATATGACTCATGTCAACAAAGTGCATCTTCCTTTTTGGAAGCCTTCCTGATTAGAACTCCACAATTAAGCGTGCTTGGCCTGGAGTAGTGATTCGGATGGCTGACCTTCTGGGAAGTTTTCCAGGGTGTGTGTGAGTGAGGACAAAGCACACTGGAAAGGAAATGTGTTGGCCTGTGGGGAAAGTCATTACTCAGATGACCCATTCAGGCACGTGGCTGGGCCCCATGGTGGGGAAAGTCATGTGTTGGCCTATGGAGAAATTCATTAGTCAGATAACTCGTTCAGGCACATGGGTGGGCCCCATGGTGGGGACCACGTGTCTGCGGGGAAACTGGTGGTACCTGGTGGGCCCGGACCCGACGGCCATGCTAAGAGGGGGTGGTTGTGCTGTCACCGGGACACAGTTGTTACACTTGGTATCAGAGGTGGTACCCATCCTTAAGTACGGTTCACTGCCTGGGTTGAGATGTAGGGCCCACAACAAGGAGGTTGTTCTATAAAGGGGGGGTGATTGTAACACCCCCAAATGATAAAGGGTTAAATGACTAAATGTTATGACTCATTTCAACAAGGTGCACCTTCCTTTTCGGAAGCCTGCCTGATTAGAACTCCACAGTTAAGCGTGTTTGACCTGGAGTAGTGATTCGGATGGGTGACCTTCTGGGAAGTTTCCCAGGGTGTGTGTGAGTGAGGACAAAGCACACTGGAAAGGACATGTGTTGGCATGTGGGGAAAGTCATTACTCAGATGACCTGTTCAGGTGCGTGGGTGGGCCCCACAGTGGGGACCACGTGTCTGTGGGGAATGGTGCACCTTCCTTTTTAGCAGCCTGTCTGATTAGAACTCCACAGTTAAGCGTGTTTGGCCTGGAGTAGTGATCCGGATGGGTGATCTTCTGGGAAGTTTCCCAGGGTGTGTGTGAGTGAGGACAAAGGACACTAGAAAGGACATGTGTTGGCCTGTGGGGAAAGTCATTACTCAGATGACCTATTCAGGCACGTGGGTGGGCCCCACGGTGGGGACAGTCATGTGTTGGCCTGTGGGGAAAGTCATTAGTCAGATGACCCGTTCAGGCACATGGGTGGGCCCCATGGTGGGGACCACTTGTCTGCGGGGAAACTGGTGGTACCTGGTGGGCCAGGACCCGACGGCCATGTTAAGATGGGGTGGTTGTGCTGTCACCGGGACCCAGTTGTTACACTTGGTATCAGAGGTGGTACCCATCCTTAAGTACGGTGCACTGCCTGGGTTGAGATGTAGGGCCCACAACGAGGACGTTGTTCTTTAAAGGGGGGGTGATTGTAACACCCCCAAATGATAAAGGGTTAAATAACTAAATGATATGACTCATGTCAACAAGGTGAACCTTCCTTTTCGGAATCCTGCCTGATTAGAACTCCACAGTTAAGCGTGCTTGGCCTGGACCCAGTTGTTACACTTGGTATCAGAGGTGGTACCCATCCTTAAGTACGGTGCACTGCCTGGGTTGAGATGTAGGTCCCACAATAAGGACGTTGTTCTTTAAAGGGGGGGTGATTGTAACACCCCCAAATGATAAAGGGTTAAATGACTAAATGATATGACTCATTTCAACAAGGTGCACCTTCCTTTTCGAAAGCCTGCCTGATTAGAACTCCACAGTTAAGCGTGTTTGGCCTGGAGTAATGATTCGGATGGGTGACCTTCTAGGAAGTTTCTCAGGGTGTGTGTGAGTGAGGACAAAGCACACTGGAAAGGACATGTGTTGGCCTGTGGGGAAATTCATTACTCAGATGACCCGTTCAGGCACGTGGGTGGTCCCCACAGTGGGGACCACGTGTCTAGGGGGAATGGTGCACCTTCCTTTTCAGGAGCCTGTCTGATTAGAACTCCATAGTTAAGTGTGCTTGTCCTGGAGTAGTGATCCGGATGGGTGACCTTTTGGGAAGATTCCCAGGGTGTGTGTGAGTGAGGACAAAGTACACTAGAAAGGACATGTGTTGTCCTGTTGGGAAAGTCATTACTCAAATGACCTGTTTAGGCACGTGGGTGGGCCCCACGATGGGGACAGTCATGTGTTGTCCTGTGGGGAAAGTCATTAGTCAGATGACCCGTTCAGGCACATGGGTGGGCCCCATGGTGGGGACCACGTGTCTGCGGGGAAACTGGTGGTACCTGGTGGGCCAGGACCCGACGGCCATGTTAAGACGGGGTGGTTGTGCTGTCACCGGGACCCAGTTGTTATACTTGGTATCAGAGGCGGTACCCATCCTTAAGTACGGTGCACTGCCTGGGTTGAGATGTAGGGCCCACAACGAGGACGTTGTTCTTTAAAGGGGGGTGATTGTAACACTTCCAAATGATGAAGGGTTAAATGACTAAATGATATGACTCATATCAACAAGGTGCACCTTTCTTTTCGGAAGCATGCCTGATTAGAACTCCACAGTTAAGCGTGCTTGGCCTGGAGTAGTGATTCGGATGGGTGACCTTCTGGGAAGTTTCTCAGGGTGTTTGTGAGTGAGGACAAAGCGCACTGGAAAGGACATGTGTTGGCATGTGGGGAAAGTCATTACTCAGATGACTCATTCAGGCACGTGGGTGGGCCCCACAGTGGGGACCACGTGTCTGTGGGGAATGGTGCACCTTCCTTTTTAGGAGCCTGTCTGATTAGAACTCCACAGTTAAGCGTGTTTGACTTGGAGTAGTGATCTGGATGGGTGACCTTCTAGGAAGTTTCCCAGGGTGTGTGTGAGTGAGGACAAAGCACACTGGAAAGGACATGTGTTGGCCTGTGGGGAAAGTCATTACTCAGATGACACATTCAGGCACGTGGGTGGGCCCCGCGGTGGGGACCACGTGTCTACGGAGAAAGGTGCACCTTCCTTTTCAGGAGCCTGTCTGATTAGAACTCCATAGTTAAGCGTGCTTGTCCTGGAGTAGTGATCCGGATGGGTGACCTTCTGGGAAGTTTCCCAGGGTGTGTGTGAGTGAGGACAAAGCACACTAGAAAAAACATGTGTTGGCCTGTTGGGAAAGTCATTACTCAGATGACCCGTTCAGGCACATGGGTGGTCCCCATGGTGGGGACCACATGCCTGCGGGGAAACTGGTGGTACCTGGTGGGCCAGGACCCGGCGACCATGTTAAGACGGGGTGGATGTGCTGTCACTAGGACCCAGTTGTTACAACAATCACCCAGATAGTATCATGTGTCCTGGAAATGTGTGTTAAACCCATCACAAAGTCCATCGATACACTATCCCACTTCTACTCTGGCACCTCAAGTGGCTAAGTCAAGCCTGGTGGAACCTGATGCACTTATTTCACTTGCTGATAAGTGAGGCACTGAGAAATGAACTATGCCACTATCTTATTCATCCCTGTACACCAGAAATGACATCAGATATCTTGGTACATCTTTTCCACTCCTATATGTACTAGCAAAGGGGAGGTGTGGAATTCCCTCAGAACATCCTCTCGCAACATCCCTGGTAGAACGATGCACCCTCTGAAAAGGACAACATTCTCCCCACCTATCGAATATCCATCAGGGGATTGCCCTATGGATAACTGAGCATGTCGAGTCTCACATTCAATATCCCCTAGTTGTGCCTCCATAACTCACTATATGAGTGGGGGATTGAAGACCACCAACTATATGAGTGGTGGGGACCATGTGTCTGCGGGGAAACTGGTGGTACCTGGTGGGACAAGACCCAACGGCCATGTTAAGATGGGGTGGTTGTGTTGTAACTGGGACCCAGTTGTAACAACAATCATCCAGATAGTATCATGTCCCCTGGACATGTGTGTTAAACCAATCACAAAGTCCATCGATTCACTATCCCACTTCTACTCTGGTACCTCAAGTGGCTGATCCAAGCCTGCTGGAACTTGATTCTCTTATTTCACTTGCTGACAAGTGAGGCATTGAGAAACGAACTATGCCACTGTCTTATTCATCCCCGGACACTAGACATGACATCAGATATCTTGGTACATCTTTTCCACTCCTAGATGTACCAGCAAATGGGAGGTGTGTAATTCCCTCAGAACCTCCTCTCACAACGTCACTGGTACAACGATGCACCCTCTGAAAAGGACAACATTCTACCCACCTATCGAATATACATCAGGGGATTGGCCTGTGGATAACTGAGCATGTAGAGTCTCATATTCAATGTCCCCTAGTTTTGCCTCCATAACTCACTATATGAGTGGGGGATTGAAGACCACCAACTAAAGGTAAGATAATCTATCACCATCCATGAAGGATATCTACATCATGGATAACTGCTTGGACACCTCGCTCATAAATTGCAAGTCGGTTCCCCTACTGAGCGCATCTGCTGCCACATTCCCCTTCCCAAAAGTATAGACAATTTTTAATTCATAATCCTAGAGGATCTCTAGCCACTGCCACTATCTCAAGTTTATGTCTTTCTGGGAGAAGATATACCGGACACTTTTTTTGTCAGAGTAGATGGTAAACCTCTCATCCATCAAGTAGTGTCACCGCATATTCAAAGAAAAGACCACTACCATTAAGTCAATATCATGAGTCTCATAGTTCTAATCATGTTGCATCAGCTGTTGCAAACCATAAGCAATCACCTCTTTCCCCTATATTAGGACACAACCAAGTCTGGTCCCTTATACATCGTAGAACACCA
The DNA here is from genome assembly GCA_963277665.1 of Viscum album. NCBI lineage: Eukaryota > Viridiplantae > Streptophyta > Magnoliopsida > Santalales > Viscaceae > Viscum > Viscum album. The sequence goes on from OY728133.1 coordinate 101,256,154, forward strand.
CATGCCCAATTCCATCCTATAGAATTTTCAAGATGGGGGAACTCGTCAGTCTATGCCTCAACTCCTAGAAACTCTACTCACACTTCTCCATCCACACAAAGGGTTTTCTCTTATATGTAAAAACTGATAAGGGTGCTTCTACCTGGAAAAGTCAGGTACAAACCTTCTATACTATCCAGCAAAACCCAAGAAACTCTACACCTCAGTCACACTCATGGGTGGATCTCAGGCAAGCATCACCTCTATCTTCACTGGATCCACTACTATTCGGACCTTTTGAATGAAATGTCCCAAAAAGTGGACCTCTATAATCTAGAACTGACACTTCAAGAGCTTACCATAAATCTGGTGCTCTCAGAGTGTATCAGAGACCATCCTCAGGAGTGTTGTGTGCTCCTCCTTGAACACTGAGTACACCAGGATGTCATCAATGAATACCACGAATAATGAATCAAGGTATGGCTGGAAGATCCTGTTAATGAGTCCCATGAACACTAATGGGGAATTGTTCACACCTAATGGAATCACCAATAACTCATAGTGTCCATACCAACATCTAAAGGTTGTCTTTGGTATATCCTAATCTTGTATACGAAGATGATGATAGTCAGACTTGAGGTCTATCTTTGAGAATGACCTCGCTCCCTTCAGCTAGTCGAAGAGGTCATCAGTTCTTAGTAGTGGATATTTTTTCTTCAAAATCACCTAATTCAAGTATCGGTAGTCTACATACATTCTCAAGCTCCCATATGCCTTCTTGGAAAATAAAACTGGGGCTACCTAAGGCGGAACATTGGGCCTCATGAAGCCCTTCCTCTGTAGGTCCTCTAGTTATACCCTCAATTCATGAAGCTATGTGGGATCCATCTGATTTTATAGTGTGTATATTGATGTTATCCTAGGGTACAAGTCAATACAGAATTCAACCTATCTATAAGGAGGTAATCTCAAAACATCCTCAGGAAGGATTTCCTTGTACTCATCCACCACTGTAGGAAATCGAGGACTCCCCTCGTCTACCACACTGAGGGTAAGGATAGCCAACTGGTGAGAGATCAGTCGCACCCTCCTTCAAGAAAGTATATCCTATTATACAAGTGTTCCCTTTTTTCTAGTAAAGGAAAACTTGGTCCCATCTCTATGGACACACTGCACTCTGCACCTAAAATATTCAATCTGAGCATGGAATATGGATAACTAGTTCATACCTAGAATGATGTCATAAGGCCTTGACATTGCTACTAGGAGATCCCAGTTGAAGATATCACCTCCAAGAGTAATCTCTCACTTCTGGCACCAATGTGTGATCATTGAATCCCCTCCCATAGGAGTCCCTAAGCATAATGATCGAGACAATGACTCCACCAGAATATCCAAGCCCTAAACAAGGTATGTGGAAAGGAAAGAGTGATTGGAACCTATTTCCATAAGAATAGAATATAAGGTGGATAAGACATATATCAAACCTCTAATCATATCTGGAGTGTCAAAATTGTAGGCCTCTATCGCCTGAATCTAGGCTCGCCCCTGCCCACTGGCTCTCAGAGCCTATGGCGGACCACCTGGGGTGGTGGTGTTAGTACCTCGAACCTCCACCCACCACTAGATACTCTACCTACTCCCCTACCACATCCGGAACCCTGTGGACCACCCTACTCGAACCTCTACCTTTGCCTCGACGGTCTCTCAATTGTATGTTGATCATTCCGACGGCAAGTCGGGCAATCACAAGTCATGTTCCCCTGACCGTCGCATAAGTAGAACACCTTTATCTTCTGTTGAATCCCTCTACCCTAGGATCCTCGTACTTCTAACCCTATTTACTGAGTTTTTTCCCTAGAAGGATTGAACCTCTAGGGTCCATGCGTTTATTTTCTGCTACCTACTACTGAAGACTCCACCATCTGGTGTCTACTGGTAGCTCCCGCTGTTGGCGCCTAATCTATCAAGATGTTCTCCATGAGTAGAGATCTCTATAGCATCTCAGCATGGGTAGGGATGATAAGAGACACCATGTACACCCTAATCTCTCAGTGTATCCCCTGCTCAAAAGCCTGAGCCCTGAAGAACAGGTGTCGCACCATATCCATGGAGTAAAGAGAAATATCCATGAATCTTGGCAAGTACTCTGCTACTATCATGCTACCTTGATGTTGGTGAAGTAGCTCATGTATATGCACAGAGCCTAACATTTCTAGAAATAAATACTCTCTAAAGAGGCACTCAAAGTATGTCCAAGTGAGGGTCACCTCGTCATGCATCTGGATCGTCAAGCTCCATCATCTCCCTATTGATCCCTGAAGAATGCCCGCAGCTAAGACCGCCATCTGATCAAGAGGTGTCCTCACTAGATGGAAGACTCACATAACTACCTCGAGCCAATCCTAAGCCACCTGGGGGTAAGTATCACCCTTGAATCTAGAAGTTCACTACCTCTGGAACTCATGCAATGCACTAAGACTGCGTGCATCCTCTATCAGTAGCACTAGTAGGAACTTCTACTCTCCGGGTGGTGGAATAGTCGATACACCACCGAGAGGTGCTATCTCTCGCAATGGTCCCTACACTAATGCCTCATCACTCAGCGGACCATCCTCATGGTCACCCAATGGAATCTTGGCTGGTTATAGTGGAATCCTGAAATATGTCAAGATGAACCATGGTCAATAGAGTATACCAGGTGATCTCACTCAAGAAGGAAAAGAGAACACACTCAAATCCTATATGATGCATTTACCATTTATTTTCCTGTAACTAATGTTTTCATGTACCAAGTCGTAAAGTATGTGTCTAGAGTCCTGGTGTATGTATACGCCGGCCTCCACACCCACACTAGAGTCCCTGGACTGAAATCCAAACTCAAAACACTTAACGTTGTTTCCCTAAATCAATCTCACCGACTCCCAGTTCCAATGTGGAACCAAACCGCTCTGATACCACTCTATCATGACCTGTTCCCTGGGGCCCATGCAGTGACTACCCCATTCCTGCCTCCCATAGGCCAAGGGTTGGATACTAGAGCCGAGTAGTCATTTCCTACAAGTAGGAGGCATTTTCCCTAGTACCTGTATGCACACACCCATCTACAAGAAAAATCTGAAACTGAAAACACTAAGTAAACATGGATGCAATACACTAAGGAAATCCACTCAGATTAAGGTAGAAAACTAGAAGCAAAGGGTCCAAAATAAAAACCCAATTGAAAAGGTAAAATTGAAAACAAGTGAGTACACAAGTCACTGGAAACTCATCTGTAAAAAACCCTACCTAAAGGGTAGGTTAAGGGTAGCTACCTAAATCCATAGGAGCACTCCTCGCCTGTCTAATCTCACTGGGCACCACCTGGTCCTGGACCACCTAGGTCACTATCAGACCATAGGTCATCTGCACAAGACAAGACACATGCGGGCAAATCCCTTGCAGGGGTGAGTAAAACAATACTAAGTATGACACCCCAAAATCACAAAGGAAAGACCACAAAGGAAAGACCATAAAGGAATAACCACAAAGGAAAGTACACACAAAGTATTTTCATCTCTCAAAGGTATAAATCTAAATCATGAAAGGAAAGACTGTCATATATAATCACAAATCACCTAGTACCGTTGAGTCAGTTAGACCTACTGATTCACTTAGACCTGCTGAGTCCCTTACACGCATTGTAGTCATAGTCTTCTCGTCACGGCCTGCCAGTGGATTCTTACTATTAGCGCACTTTTTCTGGGAGAACCTATTTCTTAAGACAAATTTCGTATGTCAACTTCCATGAAAACCCACTTAGACAGTTTCAAAAATACCTTATTTTCGTGAGGGTACCAATGCTGAAAACGTCTCTTCAATCAGATTTATGGTTTGAAAGTTAGGGGAAATTAACTAAAAAGGGGTTGGTTGGGTCCAGGTCAGGTTCAACCTAGTCAGACCAACCCAACCCAACTCATTCTACTAAATCGGGTTGTTTCATCTCGTCTGAACACAGAGTCTGACATTTCATCTCCCTATCAATGTGGCTAGTGGTTGTCAGCCACCCTCCCCACACATGGTCCCACGGAACGCCTTACCGCTCACACCTGTAGCTAAGCCGTGGGTCTTCCAACCAGACGTGGTACCCTGTTGACGCTGCTGCTCCACACCGCTCTAGACTGCCTCATTGTGGCCTCTACTTTCTTCCCATGGATATTATAATGGGATTCGTCATCTCTAGCCTTCAATTTGGTGGCCTACACCGCTTTTTTGGACCACCTAGTCGCGGCCTCCACTTCCATCAGGCCCGCCTGGTCGCGGCCTCCACTATCGCCATGGCCTGCCTGGGGGCGGCCTTTCCCGCCTCGTGCTGCCATCTCTTGCAGCATCCTACCATGGAAGGATACACCACTATGGTCCCTCCTAGACTGTAGATTGTTGTTGCCACCAGCCGTCGAGCAGGCGGCCTGGATTTTTGTGCCACGAAGAATGAAAAGAACACAAGAACACCCAAAACGGATAGATCTCGGCCTTTTTCATGTCATCCCCAATCCATCTATGTTAAAATTGAAATAAGGGGGGAGGATATTGCAATTATATGCATGGATCACATAAAAACATGGATGACCCTGATTCAAATTCCCGTAATCAAAACCATCCCACATACACGATCAATCTGTGAGTCAACCTATTTGTGGGTTGATCCACATTCATTTCTCAAATCAAAAATGAGGAAAGAAAAAAATCTCTTAGAAATAAACCCCTACCTAGAATTGGATCAATCGTTGGTGAAGAATGGAGATGCACCACCATCATTCTTCAATTCCAGATCCGCAATCCATTATTGTTGGCGAAATCCTTTGAAGAGGAGGGGGTGTTTGTTATCATTGGCGATCCTTTATTCACCAATGAAATTCCTTCCAAGATTCAGATAAAACTCCACGACACTCTCCTGATCCCGTATTCATGTTAATCCATTAAATGAAGGAAATGTGTTTCATTTTTTCTATTATATTGATTCACAGTGTTGTTATGCTGTTTAATTTATGAAATGAAACAGTTGATGTGTCGTTGTGTTGTAGTGAGACATTTTGAATAAAATAAACTTTCTTAAGTTTGTTTTAGTTTTGTATTTAAAACACCCAAAAATTAACTTTTATCCTCGAGCTGTGCCGGTAAAGGTTAGGTCCTTTATAATGAAAAGTCAACATTTCAGATGCAATGGAACCCTCATATTTTTAATCCAAACACCAGATTACAAGTTACCAAAATTGCACACATGCGCTAGTTTAAAAAAAAGTTCAAACAATTATTCTGAGAACCCCAAGGCTCGGAATCATGTGTCGTCTTCGTACCTAGTTTCGAACTAATCCATATAATTTTAAAAAAAATACATGTAAAATCTAGGACATTACAGCTTAGTTTTTTTCAAAAATTGATTTGAGTTCAGGCTATCATCTGGTACAAGTTAGGGCATCATATATACCACATATAACATTATATAGTATATATGACTTGTATGAGTATTTTTTCTATTTTTCAGTCTTAAAAAATACTATTTATTTTTTTGGATTTTATAAATTGGGATTTCCACCCAAATTTAGATGATTAGACAGTGGATTTCTTGGATGATATCTTGGTGTATTCTCAAAATCAACATGATCATAAAAAACACCTTGAAATCATACTAAGTACACTGAGAGATAATAGATTATATGCTAAACTTAAAAAATACCAATTTAGAATGTCAAATTTCACTTTCAGGGTAGTATCATATCAGAATCTGGGGTATCTATAGATCCAAAGAAGGTGAGATCCATAGTTTCTTTAGATAATCCCAATAAAATATTTGATATTTAGAGATTCTCTAGGATAACGTGATATTATAGGTGTCTTATTTATAATTCCTCACACCTTGAAGCACCACTTATAGTCTTTACTAAGAAGGTGAGAAGTTTTTATGGTCAGAAGATTTTGAGAAGGCCTTTAAGAAGTTTAATACAATATTCACCTCAGCAATGATCTTGATTTTACCTAAGACTAATAGAGGCTATAGAGTTTACTATGATACACCATGAATAGATATGGGATCTATTTTGATTCTAGGGGTGATTTTTGGAATACGAGTCTCATCAGTTGAGAACTCATGAGTGAAATTACCCAACACATGATCTTGATCTAGTTATAGTTGTTCATGCCTTTAATTAATGGAGTAATTACTTGTTGGGAGAGAATTGTTTTGTGTACATGTACCAAAAGTGCCTCAAATATATATTCACTCAACATTATTTTAATTGAAGATATTAAATATGGTTTGAATTCCTTCATTCCTTTGATTTTTATCTTTCTTGTACACCTTGTAAAGTAAATACAGTGGCTAATGCTCTAAGCTAGAAGACTTAGACACAAGTAGTTCAATAATCTAGTAGTAAATGGAAGATGATGGATATATTTTTTGAGACTCATCTTAAGGTTAAGGAGTGTCATGAGTAGCTTATACTTACCTCCTTAATAGTATCCACTTCACTTCTAGATTGAGTGAAGATAAGGTGGAAATCAGATCTCAAGGGATCGTTCCTGAGGGAAAGTGTTTCAGGTGAGGACTCACCACCTGGTTGGGTCATTGATGAGGATGATATCTTGCACATTCATGGACATTTTTGGGTTATTTTAAATGTATTATAGGAATTAATGTGAATGTATCATGCTTCAAAATGGGTAGTACATTCTGGACTTACAAATATATATTGTGACATAGGCCTCTAGAATTGGTGGCTTCATATGAAAAGATAGATTGAGGGTTTTATTACTAATTGTTCCATCTATTAGTAGGTTAAGGTAGAGCACCAATGTCTTGCTAACTTTTTATAGTCATTGTCTATCCTAGAGTGTAAATGGGATAACATCACTGTGTTTTTTGTTACTGGGTTATCGAGATCACCTCATGGCAGTGACGTCTTATGGGTTATTGTGGCCAAGATAATGAAATTCACCCATTTCTTGACTATTAGGGAAACCTTTTGGTGTATGAACTTTTAAGTCTTTATGTTTTAGAAGTTATATGCCTCCATGGTGACCATCGTATCAGATAGGTATTCCTGGTTTACATCTTAGTTCTAGAAAGGGTTGAATAAGGATTTAGGATCATAGTTCCTTCTAAGTACACCCTCTCACACCCATACCTATGTTCAGTATGAGTATAATATATAAGTGTTAGAGGATATTCTTAGGGAATGTATCCATGATATTTAAGGTTCTTAGTAGAATCATTTACCACTAGTTGAATTCACTTAAATAATTTTTTCCATGCGAGTATACAGATGGATCCATATGAGGCCCTATACAATAGGTCATCCCATTTACATATTTACTATTTAGAGGTAAAAGAGATGGTAGTACTTGGACCATGTCTCATTTAGGAGACATCAAATAAGGTATAGAAAATCAAGAAACATATGTATATGGATCAATCTAGGTAGAAGTCTTATTCTTATCACCATTGACAGTCTCTAGAGTTTGAGGTCATGGATTGGGTATTCTTGTGCGTTTCGCCTAAACTATTTCATCAATGAATTAGGTGGCATGGTATTTCCCACGTAGGTAGTTGTGGTGGAAGGGGGTTTGGGGTTTCGATTAGTGGTTGTGGGGTTGAGTCTGTGGGCCGGTTTTCTTTCATTTCATGCATTGTAAATAAAAAAATTAAGTGGCATGGGAAGCTATCTTCTAGATTCTTTGGACCTTTTGATATTTTGGATAGGTTTGGACTAGTGTCTTATTGGATAACACTTCATCATAGATATAGTTCTATGCATGATGTATTTCATATTTCTCAGTTGTTTCATTACTATTCAGACCTGTCTCATGTCCTTCATCCTAATGAGCTTGAGTTGGAAGTTGTTGCTTCTTTTAAGGAGTATCCAATTTGTATAGTTGACCATAACAAAAATGATCTTTCTGGTAGGTCAGTTCCTTTTATTAGGGTGTTGCAGAACCATATCCATATATAGGACAAGACCTAGGAGCAATAGTCTGACATACATGCTTAGTAGCTAGAATTATTCCCAGATGATGCTCAAACTCCCTCGGAAGGGTAAATCAGGGATGATTTGTTTTAAGAAGGGGGTTGTAAGATCCTAGTTTTCATGGAGGTATATATTCTTTAAAATACTATTTATGTCACATTTTTTATCTTAATAAATGTTCCTCATGGTTTACAAAAGGCTTTGGGAGATTTTGGGCTTGTTCAGAGCCTGGAGTTTTTGTTTTTGAAGGAACAGGGTGTGCACGGTTCGCGCACGGTTAGAAGTAACCATGACTCTCAATTGTGAAACCCATAAATAAAGGAGTATGGTTTGTTGGATAGTGTTAGGTATGATTCACACCTATAAAAACCCTATAATAAAATGTAGAGTTAGAGTGAATGGATTTCACATAGTTCGTCTAACAGTGTGCCTAGCCCGTATAGGGTATGTGTCATAGGATAGTGTCGAGTGCATAGTGTGTGCACAATTTTTCTAACCATGTACATGTACCATGAGTGGGTATTATCCCTATACAGTATCCAATGCAAAGTTGGTGCACAGTTTGGAAAACCATGTGGTCAAATCATGTTTCCCTTTAAACAGAGTAAATTTATGATTTTTACCCTCTTTATTTTAATCCTAAATCCACCCATTCTACTTACAATTTCATACAAAATAGCCACTTGATCTCCTCCTTGGCTCTACTCCTAGTCTTGGTCAGATCCCCTCCATCTGGAATTTGAATTGAATGGTTTCTATCATGTTTGATCACCCTCAATAATTCTATGAGTCCTCTTGATTCTTTGTCTTGTTTTTCTCATCATCATTAACACTATATTCATGTGATATATTATAACCTATTTTTAGGGTGTTTGTATAGTTCTTATAATTTCTATCATTCTATCCTAAATCATATGCTGGTACAGGATAAGGAGTGTAATGACCCAAACTGTTATGAATAAAATTTCATTTATTTTAATTAAATGTCTTATGGATATAGAAAACACATGCACACATTTTGTTTCATTAGATTTAAATGACCACTAAGTATCATTACCATTGATAATATAGGCAAGGAACAATGATCACACAACTAATATAAATATAAGGTTTTAACAAATCATTTTGACATAGACAAAGGAGATGATAGCCTCATTCGGTAGACTCAGATCGTACGAAGCTCATTTTTCAGAGCTCGGAAAAGAGGTAGTGTCATTGGGATTCACTCTCGACCTAGTCTATGACAAGATTAAACATTTTAAGCTTGAACAGAATTTCCTATAAGAGAATTTCAAGTTAATAGAGATTACCAATCAAGCGATGTTATCTGAGTCGCCCCAAGAGTCACTCACCATCGAAAACCTTACCCTTAGGTCTTATGAAGGTGTTATAAGGGGTTTTGTAATAAGGTATTAGTTACTTATTGTGTAATATCTTTCAATAAATAAAAGTCATATTCCATCAATTACTTTATGGGAATAGTCTTTCTTAAAAAATGATGAATTTGATAAATTGATTTTTCAATAAAAAATGATACTTTTGAGAAATATATACATTATTATATTAAAATATGGTTTTTATTAATAATATTATAAAAAAATCTTATAAATGATGATTATATCAATTTTTTATCTGTAAAGGATTAGGTACTCAGTTTGATAAGAGTTATATTTCTATACGATAAAATAGAAAGTGTAATTTTAATGGATTTAGATTAATAAATTAATGAATTTTTGAAATAATTAATATTTTAATAAAATATTTTTATCAAATTAATTTTATTAATAATAAATGAGTATATAATTTTTATGAAGTCAAATGTAATTTTTATTAAGGTTTAAAAACTATTTTTGTTAAAACCCGTCAATTTTCAATAAATGTCGGTTCTCATTTTAAAAGTGAAAATTCACATATTTAAAAGATTATTTAGATAAAATTAATATTATTTTTGGAATAAAGACTTCAAAATTATCCAATGGTGAATTTTCTATAATTTTCTGAGAGTCAAATTGTTGGGTAAAAATTAAATAATATATAAATATATAGTGTGTTTATAATAACATAATGATCCAATAGTGATGTAATAAATACCATAAAATGTATATTAGACCAAATATATGTTTTAAATTTAAAATAATGTAATTTTATATTTATTTGACTTATTTTATAATGCCTTAGTAAATCCTCCAAAATGTATACTATATTTTATGATTTTAAATTCATTTCCTAGAGAGTGTGACTCACCTCCACATATGAAAGGGAAATATTTTAATATTTTCGCCCCTTATCCTAATAAAATAATATTTTCCACTCTCCTTGGCCAGAAACCATAATCAAAAACTATGGTTTGGTTTGTAGTTTTTAATATTTTAGTGTATAGTATCCAAAACCTAAATAATAAAGAATTCCCCCGGCTTTCTGATATAAACCCAAAAAAGAACCCATTCCTATTCACTAAAGATCTTTGAAAATAGACCACCCTATTCCCCCTACTCCCTATAGTCCTCCCAATGTTCACCTAAGCTCCCATGAAGCCTCTCCAAGTTAGGGATCTCTCTCTCTCCTTTTTCTTCAAGCACCTCTTTTATATCATGCCTTTTAATTTTCATTTTCTTGATTTGGGATATGTTCTTATATACTTAATTAATATTAATTTGATGTATACATTATGGAAACTTCCTTTAACTCTCATTAAGCCCCCCTATGATCATTTAAACCCACATTTTACTATACTGAAATTTTGTAAGGGATTTATCTCTTCTCATTTCCATTCAAGCATTTTATTTTATGCATCTAAATTCCATTTCACATGTTGGGATATTATTTTCCAGGATCCCCTTACTATCCATACCATGTATAAATTATTATATACCCATTCCTCTCTCATCAATCCAATTTATGAATTTTCATATAACGTTGTTATGCTTCCAAAATTGCACTGTGATTTTCCATAAAAAAAATCATCGTGTAGTGAAAACCATAATCATTCCTCTATAAAGGGTATTAACCTTCATGCACACGTACTTATAAAATGGTGACTTATATGTATGGATTATACATTCCTTGATAATTTAATAAATGATTATTTTTAATGAATCCATGTTATATGATCTATGTGGGCCACTTATGCATGAGATTGAAATGATTATGAAGGGTGCACCCTGATAGTGCTCCAATGCATTGAGTAATGTTTAGTATCATGATATGTCATGTTGGGATAGGGTTTACCTGATTCCTTTATAGTAATTTTTTCCACCATGTTGGGATAGGGTTTTACTTGATTTCTTTATGTTAATGATGCAGTGTTTTAAGTTATTGTCACAATTCCATGTTATAATAATCATTTTATATCATGCATTTATGTTTATATTCCTCATATACTCCATTGATATGCCTATTTACTAACATGTATTGTATTATTCATGTTATTACTTGTTTTCTCCCTTACTAGGCTTTATAGATTGCCCTTTTCTTATGTATTGTTATCTCATGCAATGCTAAGTACGAAGGAATTTTGTGGTCATGTAAAATAATTTTTCAATAAATATGTGTATTTAATGTTTTAAGTTGTTATGTAATGTTTCTAATCCCCAAAGACACTAGACCTATCAATATTTTGAGTTGTATTAAGTGAAATTTTATGTAATAAATCATGTTTAAATATGAAATAAAGAGTATGGTTGTTATAAGGATTCTACTAGTGGTATAAGGTTGGTGATCTAGAACATTTACCTTAAATTCTTATTGGTTATATGTTTCACCATTATACCACACGCCTAACTATCTTTTTATTACCTATTAAAAGTAAAATTAATTAAATATATTTCTAACACCTTGAGTAGTTAGTCCTTGTATCCTAAATTTCATTATTGTAGGTTGTTTACCACAACTCAAACCACCCCTTAGGGTGTATGGTTATTATGCCTTGATTGTTACACATTGTTTATAAAGATAAAACACCCCGCTGGGGGGTTTATTAAATGACATAACTAAATTTACTTGTTTATAAAATCAAAAACCTTTAAGGTGGTATTGTATAGTCACTCATAAATGAAATGATCTGATGAATTAAACAAAATGTGCATGGTAAGACCATGTCACTTGGACCCCCTTTTTATTTTTACTTATTGCTTGAGTTGACCCTTATAAATTAAATGGTCAACTTCAAATAAAGGAATTGATAAATGGAATAGAAACTAACATGGACTTTTGACCTATTTTATTATGTCATGGGAGACACTTGAGTTCTAATTTAGAATTCCTTGGATGATATCATTAAGCATATTGAATTGAATGGATTATAAATGAGATTATATTATGCCATTGGAGATACCTGTATTCCATACATGGAATACCTTGGACACGAACACAGGGAATATGATACTATATTATTCCATAGGAGATATTTGGATTCATAACATGGAATACCTTTAAAATCACACACGGAAGATGATACAATATTATTCCATGGGAGATACCAAGGTTTCTATATGGAATGCCTTGGATAGTCTCATCGAGAAAATGTAATTATATAATTCCTTGAATGATACCTAGATTTTCTATATGGAATGCCTTGAATATGATCATCACACTAACTATTTCAATGATGTGTCTACCAAGTCTAATAACTCACTTAGATTTGTTTAATGTCTTAAATAATTAAATACCTTGGTTTAACTTAGACTATAAATGATTAAATTTTATGTGAATTTTTTATCCTTTATATGATTATCATTATATAGGGACACATTGGCTATGTGCCTCAAATCCCAAGCCTATATTATAAAATAATAAATATTAAGATATATTCTAGATTAGTCAAAAGCAGGTAGTATCATATGATTATCCCATGAAGAGCCTGAGTTGAAATAGATTTATTTATTTTATTGATATATATATGTTACTATTACTTACACACTGCTTCATTACATATTTATTGACTAGAAATTACTAGAAACTATTGGTGATAGCCTACTGAGTTTAATCACACCCAATTTGGGCCGTCAATTGGGTACCCAGATAGATTTTATGGATGCAAGTAGGGATAAAGGTAAGTTCACAGCTATGGATGCTTGATTTTCTATACTAAGATGGAGTACAAGAGCAAAGGACTGATCTAATGTTTGTGATTCTATTCGAATTTATCTTTGGTATTTTGTATATTTTATATGGCATGTATTATTGTATGCCTACTACATATTCTCCTTACTCTCCATTTTTATATTGCATCATGACATCATAATTTTTTATATAATACCGGTTATTATTCATGTTTTTCATTAGTATCTAGTTGGTTTACTTCCATTGTGTTTCATTTTTATGTTTCCACTACTTATTTATTATTCACCACTACACCACTTTGATAGGGAGGGTACAATATCCCCACTATATCCCTATATACCCTCCCTACTATTCGGTAGCCTTTGGAATATGAGGTGGTGTGCTTGAGGACATGTGGCCACCAGATTATGTCACTTATAAGTGGAATGGGCTTGGGACATCACACAGGTTGGCCCAAGTAGAACTCATGCCTCACTAAAAGGCCATCAGCTAGCCTGTGTCACTACTGTAAGGACCTTCACCTTCTTTTAAGGTATGGGTTTTTCTTTTCTGGTGTTTTTGAGAAAAAGAGGAGAATCTAGAAATTTAAGGAGTACACGACTTATACTTAGGAGTACCCATCGTGTACCCAGTTGTCGCAGGTGATCGTGTACTGGCCATGTAATGGCTGAGTACATGGATATGTGGGGTGTCCTAGAGACCACCTAAAGTGGATATTGGTTAAGGCATGTACACGATGTGTACATTAAATGAACATGCCATGTACTTTTCTTTATATTTGATTAAACGAACTGAGGTCATGTCTAATTGGAAAAACACCCTTCTTCTTAGTTTGTCTCGTCTAGGAGTGACCAAAGCAGATGATTCTTCTCTGAGTCCCCAACCTGCCATCCATTCTCTGAATCAACCATCGTCAATTTCATTGGAATCACCACAGTGATTTCTTCCTTCTTCTAGAGCCTCGTTCCTTGATTTATCCTATTTTGTGAGATATCCTTGGTTGAACTTTTTAGACATTTTTGTAGATTTACCACATTCTAGGTCGATTCAAGGGATGACACCAGATTATATCGATCATACAATGCTGATGTAGGTGGTATGTGCCTTTTTGTAGTTATTCTTTGAATTATATGTGTAAAATTTCCTAATACCCTAGTTTGGGGTATTGCGCGTTTAGGGATTTTAACCCTGTTAATGCCTAGTATGCTTTTTTTGCTTGTGTAGGAATATTAGATTATGAATAGGGTTTTTTCCATGTGATGGATGTTTTTTCCCATGTTTGATTTGATATTGACCGTTTAGTCTAGCTTTTCATGTTAGGCTTCTTGTTTTCCATGCCTAGTGTTGTTATGATGGAGTTTTTTATCTGATGCTATGATATGCTTTGTAGCTGTTTAGCCAAGTATTACTTTTAGGTTTACTTTGGCTGCTGAATATTGTTTGTGCACGATGGACTTACATAGGTCTATGGAAACCTAGTGTAGTTTGACCATAGAAGAAATTGACGTTGAAGGATTTCCTAGAGTGTTTGTTATACTTTTTATGTTGCGAGACCATAGGGGGGATGGACGTGTGTGCTCCCTCAGAGTGTTTTTAGTTCCACATTGCGAGACCACAGGGGGAATTGGACATTGAGTGCTTCCTCAGAGAGTCTGTAGTTTACCGATAAAAGACCACAAGGGGAATTGATAGTGAGTGCTTCCTTAGAGAGTCTTTGCTAAGATGAACCAAAGGGGTTAGACTTTGAGTACTTCCCATAGGGTTGTTTGTGATTTTTTGGGTTATTATATGATAAATGTAAATTAATTTAATTTAAAATATAGGACAATTTACTTTTGAGTACTTCTTTGTTTATTACTTCATTTTTATTATTACCTGTCATATATTTTCACTGACTGTTAGGAACAGATCTTTGGGTGGTTGCCTACTAGGATTCGTCTCACTCCCTGTTTGGGTTATGATTTTGGGCCCAAATAGATTATATTGCTACAGGTATAGATAAGGGAAAGCACCCTTCAACTTCAGGTACTTGATTGTTGTGGGGCTGGAGAGCATGGGACCAAGCTAAGGCTTGTGATGTTGTTAAATTTTTTTACTTGTTTTTCCTTTGTACTTTGATTTAGTACTGTATTCATCATTATGATATGTTTAGATTCTTTCCTAGATATTGTGACATGCATCATTATTTATATGTATGATGTAGTTGTTTATTTACTATTAGTTTTCCGCTATTTACTGTTGTATGGTATTATTATTTCTTCCATTATTGTTATCTATTTCTTTCCACTATATTAATCTACCAATGAGGGAATAGTTTCTCCACTATCACACCCAAGGCCCTCACTACTAGTCAGTAGCCTCTGGCATTTGGGGAAATACTCTTGAGGGAATGTGACCAACCAGTTATTTGATTAATTTTATAAATCCTTTATGAATCCTCCAAAACATATAATATATTTTAATATTTTAAATTAATTTCTTTAAGAGTGTGACTCAACTCCACATAATAATGGGAATTTTTTAATATTTTTGGAAATTTGACTAATAAAATAATGAAAAACACTCTAATTTGGAAGAAACCATGGACAAAAACCATAGTAATGTTTGTGGTTTTTTTTTTATTATAAAGAGTCCAAAACCTAAGTTTGTGAACTATTAAATAATGCCCCACTATTTTAATTTATAAACCCACCCAAGATCCCATTTCTCTTCACTTAAAATTATTATATAACATAATTACTCTTCCCTATCCTCTCTATAATTATCCCAAGGTTCCCCCAAGCTCTCAAGAAGCCCCTTTCAAGCTTTTGGTGTCATACTCTCAAGGTAAGGGTTCTTCTTTATTAAAGTTTATTTATTATGTTGCACCTTATATTTTCAATTACTAATGTTGGGATATGTATTTACATGTCCTTATTATTTTACAATTTATGTCCAAATTATTAGATACCCATTTCACTCTCATCAACCCATTTTATGAATTTTTAAGCGAAGCTGTTATGCTGCTGAAATTTCACTGTGATTTTCCATGCCAAAAAAATTGTGTAGTGAATACCATACCCATTTCATATAAAGGGTATTCACATTTGTACACTTATACCACTTTGACTTGGTACTTACATTTATTTATGTCAAACTTATTTATCATGGAATAAATTATGATGATGAGTAAATTCATGTTGTATGATCTATGTGGAACACTTAAACAAGAGAATGAAATGAAATTGATGGGTGAGCCTAGAATTATATAGCACTCCAATGCATTGGATAATGTTTAGAATCATGATATGTAATATTTGGATAGGGATTTAACCTAATTCATTTATGGGTATTTTTCTATTATGATGTCTTAGGAGTTATTCTTGATCTATTTTTATGATGCGGTGTTTTATGATATTTCCACATTTCCCATGTTTCATTTATGATTATCATGCTATATTATGTCTTATTATTTATGTTCCTTTTATTCCTCATTGATATGCCAATTTTATAACATGTATCACTTATTCCATGTTTATTCCCTTACTGGACTTTATATCTCACCCCATTCTTATGTATATCCCTTGGTTATCCTATGCTGTTTTAAGTTTGAAAAAGTGTTTTGAGCATGTTAAATATGTTTTGTTGTATTATCATTTTTTTGTTCTTATGTAATGTACCAAATTTCCAAATACACTATAATTATCAATCATCCATGTTTTATTAAGTGTAGTATTATGTAATAAATCAAGTATTAATGTGAAATAAATAATAGTGTTGTTATAGTTGGTACCTGAGGAAAAGTTTAGTTGTTTTGGGGATTAATATTAAAAAACTATAGTAAAAGATTTAGGGATAAGACTAGGTATAAGAAAACATCCCTAAATTTTGGTTAGTATAGATTAAGTGGTTTATCAAGAAAATGCATCCCTATATGAATACTACAAGTGGATGTGGTTCTATCCTAGATATAGATAAAAGTAACAAATCTGGCATGTTATTTCAGTCCTAACTCAGGGTAACTCGATACATGACAACAGGCCTTAATATGCACCTAGTTTGACACTCTTGGGGTATATGCTTTTGTAAATTCATAATCTCATTATGAACCATTATTAAGGGAATAAAAAAATTCTCATAATAGTATATGTTAGGAAATAGATCATGGATAACATATATTGAAACCTATAAATTCATAAGTTAAGAAAATACATGTAAGTTATAAGTTATCACTTTAATTTCATTAAATTTCCATTTATGTATTTAATAGTTTAAAAATAATCTTTACCATTTTTCATTTTATTCTATCCAATAGCCATAAATAGAAGAAACTGGGTAAACAACTAATACAAAGGTCATTGTGATGACTATCCCAATGAGATTCCCAACCGGATGGGAATAGAAATCACAAAACTTATGATGATACTCTCTCAGATGACTCAGGTTCTAAATAGAAACCTAGATCAGGAGGAGCATCCAAATCCCCCTAATAGAGAATAAGTTGTGATTTATAGCTTCATGTGACAAAGGCCTCCTACTTTCAATAGATCATTTAATCCCTTAGTCTCTAAACAATGGATCAACTCTATTGAGAAGATCTTATCCATCCTTCAATGTTCTAAGGAAAAGATGGTTTTATTGGCTGTTTATCATATAGAGGGTGAAGCAGATAAATGGCGAACATTGATAAAAAATATGAAGCCAGAGGAAGATATCTAATTTATGGGGTGTAAGTATTTCCTAAAAAAAATTGATAAATATTTTCCTCACACTCTTCGAATTAAAATGGAAAGGGATTTCCTTGCCCTAAAGAAAAAAGATGTTGAATATATCAGAGCATGGGAAGAAAATTTCACAAGACTTGCATGATATGCCTTCAGCTTTATCATAACTCCTGAATTCAAGGTTTATTTCTTCTTTGGTGGGATAAAATCTAGTCTAGGAAAATATCTAGTGATCCGAGACTTTGATAGCTATGAGGAAATTGTTCGATGTTCCCTCAATGTCGAAATGGAGATCGGTGGGTATCAAGGATGTCATAGGTATAAGAAGTGGAAAGTGGGGTTTAATTCTAGTGGTCTGGTGTATAAATCTAATGGTTCTAAGAAATTTTAAAATCTTACTTTCAAAAGTTTTGGAAAGAAGAACCCTATAAATTTATTAAAGGGGATGAGGAAATGATTTATGTGTGGGAAGGAAGGGAAATTAGCTAGGAATTGCCGATAGGAGAAACTCACTAATGCAATAGAGGAAAGGAATTCTCTAGTCAACCCTTAGTTCATTTTTCACTGCTTAAATTATAAGTAACCGGGGAACTTTGAAAACCAATGAACTAATCCAAGGGTTTTGGGAGACAACCAAAAACCTCCAAGTTAGCAAGGTAAATATTTTACTATCACTACTGCTAAGGTGGATCCTAACAAGGAAGTGGTGGAAAGTATGCTAGTCATTCATATAATGAACCATACTTTACATACATTTTTATTACTTCAAATTTGAAGCACACTTATTACAATATATAACAAACCATGAAAGGACTGCATAGTTATAGTGTCTTTAGAAACTGGGAAACATAAACAACTGGTTCATAAATCATCTACACTGTCGCCCTTTTATTTTATCATATCTAGAGTCCCTTTTGGCATATCTTACTTAATACCCTTCTTCCTGACTTAGGGAAAATAAAACATACAAAAGGGTGATCTCAAATTCTCAGTAAGGGTAAACAAAATAAATATCAATCACATCATATTCATAATAACATAACATTTTGGAAATCTTAACCTGCAAAAGAGATCATAATTTCATAACATGGGATAAATCATAGCAGTGAAATGTAATCCCAATAATCATAACATGAAACTTTGTTTCATACACACATAATCATAGAGAATCATTTCTTATTAGTCAAGACTCATTTCCAAGACTATCTTAGTGGACAAAGTCCATTTCTGAACCGAGTTCACTCCTCATTTCAGTCCAGTATCACTAAACCGGATTAACCTGTCGTTCCAGCCATGTCTATCTCATGAGATATAAATCTTTACCCAATGAATTGGAGGGAGATATAGGTCCCACCCATCTCATAATGATACCATTCTTATGCATTCCACAAGATCATAAATCATACATCATAGCATAACCCATGTAATAAAAATGGGATTCTTAAACATCATGCCATCATAACATAAATCATATAAGATAAAAGGACTTCACAAAAATAATTCCATAATAACATAATAAAATCAATGTAAAAATAGGGATAGAAACAGAACCCTATATTATCTTAGATGGAAAATAATTTTTATAAAATGCTTGAACTCCATTCTTGAGGAAAATATCCTTTCTACTTCAAAAACATTTTTCCTTTCTTAACATGTCATAAAATTTTAAACTAAAAGAATTTGATTAAAAATAAAATTTAAAACTTATAAAGGAAGCTTCATGTAAATAATGTTCTATGAAATCATAAAAATCCATTCAATCCGTATGATTTAAAAAAACATTCTTCTCTTACTTTGTCCGGAAAAGTCAAAAAAGTATCTCGTACAAAAAAAACGACAAAAGAATCCTTTCATATATTTTACTAAAAACTCACCGAAGGGTAAAATTGGATTTAAAAAATTGTAGGAGGATAGAAATAATATTACATATTGAGGAAACATGTATGTGGATGATAAATATTCCCCAGTAAATTCTGAATTATAAACAATCTTGGATAAAAATGATATTGCGAGATTTTCGCTTACCTTAGGTCCGATTTGCTTCGTATGTGTCCGAACCTCCTGTATAATGATTTAAATAATGTTATTGACTTATTCCAGAATCTTAATAATTGTTATTATATCATATATGGTCATATTCTTAGCTTCTTATTAGTAATATTTCATTGCTACTTGTTATTCGGGTGTTTATTGCTTTTTGTTCTTATGCGTGTTCTGTCGAATAAATTCTTATTATTCTTTTTAGGTTATAGATACCTCATTTATATAATGGTATTAGTGTAATATATATCATATTTATTCATTCAATTAATTTATATAATCATTATGAAATGAAGATCATGTATAATGAGTCGCATCACATCGTGGAGACGGTAGGCCGTACGTACGCACGAGCGATGATATCATTCCCATGATCATGGAATTGTATTGAAGTGTATGTATACTATTTAATAATCAATATAAATTTAAAATAATCATATATAGTTATTATTTACAACATTACACCCATCCAAGTAAGGTGGTGGTGGAAAACAGATTACACCATGGCGTGGAGACGGTATTCCGTACGTACGCACGCGCGGTGATTTCGTTTTCCGTAGGATGGATAGAAGGTGAAATAGGGTTGTTTCATATTTATAATAACATATCAGTATATGAGTGATACTTATGTTATTAATTCATAATGAAACAACTAAATAAGAATAAGTAGAAGAAGAAATAAAGTTGAAAGAATCGGTAACGGACATTACCTCTTCTTTGAAGCGCCTCTTCTTAACCTCCTCTTAGGGCACTAAATATGGTCTTTGAATAAGACCAGGACCTCTAGGATGTTTCTAGGGAAGTGGATAATATAAATTGGCAGGGGTTTGCAGATATTGAAGGCTCAAAGTGGTGTGAGGAGGAGAGGGAGGAGGTTCCCTTTTATAAGGGAGGAGAGGGGCACCTTAGGAAAAACTTAAAATATTATTTTATAATAAAGTCATATTCGGTTTTTAATAGCTCCAAACTGATTTATTTAGAAGCTAAGGTGGGGATGGGTAGAAATAATCTCAACAAATATATTTTATAGAAGTTTAGGTTACTATTTTAACCTTATAATTTAGATTTAACTCTGAGTTAAATAATTTAACTTTTACCGTGTCTTCTTGTTTTCTTACACTATATGGTTAATAAACTTACTATAACAAGATAAAAGAACCCCAAGTGGTTAATTATTAATATATATAACCTTATATAATTAATTTGGCCGAACCTTATATTTTTATGAATAAAATAACAATTAATAATATAATATTTGTTTTAAAAACTATTTTATATCAATTTTGACACTATTTGGTAATTTATTTTTTTGAAAATAATAAAAGAAGTATTCGTTCAAAAAAGTTAATTAAATCAATAATAACATGTCATGTTAACCTATAAAAGTAGTTTAATTCTTAAAAAGTCTCAAATTACATTTATTTGGGTATTTATAATATCAATTATGTTAATATTTCCTTAATAAGGTAATTACTGCATCATCATTATGTCATAAATAAATTAAATTATTTAAAGTCTAAAAATTATAAATAAAATAACATTATGTAGGAAATATGTTTAGCTTTCTAATGAATATTTATAGTCTAATTTATCTTATTTATAACTCTATATTAAAAATATTTTAGTTATTAAACTTTGATTTTAACTATTTTAACTTTTCTCTAAATAAAATAATATTAAATGTCCTAATCTAATCCAAGTGGACTTAAATGGCCATATTTTATTCCTAAGGTTGTTTTTGGTTGAATTAAACTTATCCAATAGAATTAGGACATGTGTTAGGGTAATAATAATATCATTTTTACCCTTAATTACCCTATTTACTTTTAACCGTGGTAAAAAAAAGTAAAAAGTTACTATTCACCAAAAATTATTTTTATCTTATTGAACCAAATTTTACTCCTTGATATTAACCGTGTCTCTCAAATTTTCGAAATTCCACTCACAGAAACGGTAAAATTAAGTTTTATGTAAATTTTCAAATTCTCCTAGGAGGTGGGTAAAAGACAGTAAAAAGTTCAATAAAATTTTTATATATCTAAAATTATTATAAAATGACTCCAATGAATTACATTGAACTTATATAGGTATTATTTATCAATTTTGACATAAAATAAATTTAAATAAAATAAATAATTATTTAAATAAAAATTCGGTTTTTAAATAGTAACTCATTGTTTTCACTATTCATCAAAAATTGAATGTTTACAGAAAAATACCAAAAATTCACCCTAGGATAATTTTGATATTACACGTCCAAAAATGAAGTCCATTTTGAAAGATAAAATTTTAAAAAAATTAAAAATTGGGTATTACTATTCATAACGGCTAGTTTTAATAATATTTTAATAGCATATCATTGTTTAGTGAAACTCGGTATTGCGTACAATGAAATCTATCGAGGAAGGTCGCAATTACGTGTAAAACAAGCCAAGATAGTGTTGTGTGTAGTGAAATATTCCTTTGATGATGTATATAACATAAAAACAAAATATTTCTCATAAAAATCTCGGGTGTTACAATTCATTTAAGAATATAAAACATACTTTTTTATTATGGTTCTATTCATTTCTTCATATCATGAAATTTTAGTATAACTATTCAAACAATACAACAAATCAAAGAGGTAGATATGTTAGTGAAAACATAAAATGGGGAAATTATTTCATCTAGAGTATATAACACCTCCCCTATCAAAGTTTTTGGGATGAATTCCCCAGAAAACCTTATCATATTCCCTTTGATGGAATTTGATGCAATTATAGGCATGGATTTGATTTACCTATATAGAGCCAACATAAATTTATATGATAAATAAATAACTCTTTGTATTGTGAATCGAACCCTAATTTTATACAAGTTCGAGGAGGATGATGAATCCTATTTAGTACCATCATCTCAAGCATGAATATTATTTCCCTATGAGAAAGTGTATCTAGCTCAAATAATTGAGTTTAAGGAAAGAACCATCCTTGAATACATGCCCATTGTGAGAGAATATGATGATGTGTTTCTTGAAGAATTTCCTAGTCTTTTTCCTAGCTAAGAGGTTGAATTTTTAATATATCTTATACATGGGGCATTTCTATTATCCAAGAATCTGTATAGAATGGATATTGTGGAACTAGAGGAGCTAAAGAAAAAAACTATAGGATAATAGAGATAAAGGTTTCATACACCTGATTTCTTCACCACGGGGTGCACTAGTCCTTTTTGTCAAGAATAAGGATGGTTCAATTCACCTTTTCATTGATTATCATGAGCTTAATAAGATCACGATGAAGAACAATATCATATGCCATAGATTGATGACTTTTTTGATTAGCTACATGGAGCACAATACTTCTACAAGGTGGATCTGCAGTCATGATATTACCAAGTTAGGGTGAATAAAGATTATATCCCCAATACTTCTTTTCTTACAAGGTATGGGCACTATGAGTTCGTATTAAATCCTTTCATACTCACTAATGATCCAGAAATATTCATGGACTTGATGAATATAGTCTTTAAATATTGACTTAATAAATTTGTGGTAGTATTTATAGATGATATTATAATATACTCTAAAATCAAGTAGGAGCATGAGTATCATCTATGTACTATTCTAAAGACCTTGTGAAAGAATAATCTTTATGAAAAGTACAGAAATTTTGAGTTCTGGTTGAAGGAAGTCTCTTTATTGGGACATATCGTCACAAGAAATGGGATATTTGTGGACCCTTAAAAGATAGAATAAATTGAAGGATGGTAAAGGCCAACATTTGTGACAGATATCCATAGTTTTCTTAGGTTATCTGGGTATTATCACTGGTTTGTGATAAATTTCTCATGATTTCCAAACCCTCTTACCAAGATAACTTAGAAGGGAGTCAAGTTTGCTTGCAATAATGAATGTGAAGAGAGATTCATGGATTTGAAAAGGATCCTCATCACTGCACTTGTGCTCACACTACCCATAAGTGGATAAATTTTTGTGGTGTTTAGTGATGCTTCAAAGAAGGGATCAGGTTGTGTGTTAATGAAAAATGACAAATCTATAGCATGTACTTCAAGAAAGTTGAAAGTTCATGAACAGAACTACCCAACGCATGATCTGGAGTTGTCTATAGTGATCTTCACTTTGAAAGTATAGAAGCATTATCTCTTTGGGGAGAATCATTAAATATATATGGATCACAAAAGCCTCAATTATATATTCACACCGAAAGAGCTAAATATGATCCAATAAAAATGGTTAGAGATGATCAAGGACTGTGACTACTTGATCCACTACCATCCCGATAAAGAAAATAAAATTGTAGTCATTCTACATAGAAAGGATCCAAAAATTATATCATCAATGAGAATTGAGAGGGATTTGATCTTCTTGTATTTGAAAAGGATATACATGGGAATCATAAAGGAAGGAGCATCATCGATCCTTTCAAAAATAATTTCTCAATTTCTCTTCTAGAGAGGTTAAATAATGCTCAAAGAAATGATGTGGGAATTCATAAGAAATTAGAAACTATAAGGAAAGGTAAATCCTCAGAGTTTAATATTAATGAAGAAGGAATTGTGAGATTTGGTTCAAGACTATGTGTTATATCAAATCATAAGTTAAAGAAAGAACTGTTGGATGATGCACATAGTTCAAATTTCTCCATTCACCCAAGAATCGAAAAGATGTATCAAGATCTCAGTGAGAACTATTAGTAGGACAATATAAAGAAGGATATCAATGAATATACATCAAACTTTCTGGTATTTCAGTAAGTGGAGGCTAAAAGGTAGAATTCTAATGGGATGATGCAACCATAACCCATACCAACATGGAAATGGGAAAACATAACCACGGAATTTTTCACTGGACTTCCAAATACATCTAGTGGAAATAATTATATTTGTATTGTTGTGGATTATCTTAAAAATACATTTCACTTTATCAAAATTTGATAGGAATTCTCACTGAATCAACTTGCACAAATATACATCAGAAAAGAAATAAGGTCGCATGGAGTACCACTATCGATTGTATCTGATCGAGATCCAAGATTCACCTCCAAGTTCTAGAAAAGTATCAACGTGATCTAAACACTGATCTAAACTTCAGTATGTCCTATTATCCTTAAACTGATGGCCAATTTGATCAGACTATCCATAAACTTGAGTACATGTTAATATCATGCTCAATTGACTTCAAAGGAGGATGGGATCAACATATTCCTCTGGTTAAGTTCTCTTACAATAACAGTTTCCACTTAAGAATTCAAATGGATCTCTATGAATCCCTTTATGGGAAGAGGTGCAGAATACCTGCATGTTGGGATGAAATTGGGGAACAAAAACTACTAGGTCCTGAAATGGTCAAGGAAATGGTGGAAAAGGTTAAGACCATTCATCATCACATCAAGGTTGCTCAGAGTCGACAGAAGAGATTTGTTGATAATCATTGACGAGACCTATATTTTAAGGTTGGAGAAATGGTATTCCTATACATATCTTCATAGAATAAAGTGATGATATTTGGGAAGAAAGGAAAGCTTATTCCAAGACACATCGGCCCCTTTGAGATCCTTGATTTCATTGGAGTGGTGTCATATCTACTTTTACTCCCACCTAACCTATATTAATTACATGATGTATTCTATGTATCCCTCTTAAGAATGTATATACCAGAATCCTCACATGTACTCAATATAGAGGTGGTACCATTAGATAATGATATTTCCTATGAGGATCAGTTAGTGAAGATCTTAGATCATAGAGACAAAGTTCTACGGAATAAAACAATGCACCTGGTCAAAGTGTTGTAGAGAAACCACAAGTTTGAAGAAGCAATGTGGGAACTAGATGAGGTGATGAAACAGAGTTACCATTATCTATTTTAGTGTGGGAAAATAAGATTTCAAGGGTAGAATTTCTAAATTTAACAGAGTTACCATTATCTAAACTGTTATAAATAAAATTTCCCTTACAATTTCACTAAATATCTTATCATGTAATATGGTTATAGAAAATACATGTACTTCTTTGGTTTTATCTTGGAAGATTTAAAATATATTTATGTATCATTAAGGTTGAAAACGTAGTCATTGAACAGTGATCATATGATTAGTTTAAATTTAGGGTTTTAAAAAATCCATTTGACAAAGAAAAGGAAGTAATGGCCTCAACTAGTAGGATCGTACCCCACGAAGACCATTTATTAGAGATTTTGGAGGAGATATCATCTATGGGATTTTACCTTGACCAAGACCAAGATGAGATCCAATAACTTTAACATGATCAAAACCATTTATGGGATAAGTTCAATCTCATCAATATCACAGCCCAAACCATGTTCGTCGAACCACCCCATGAAAGTCTCACTATCGAGCACCTTACTCTTAGGGTGATTGATGGTGTATTGAAGGTATATGTATCAAGACCCTAGAAAATTTATTCTTTAAATTATTTTTTATATAATAATGAATATGTTTTCATCACATTATAAGGATTTTTATTTTGATACTAAAAAACACAAATAATATTGTTAGGTAATATTCAAATTCAGTTAAGGAATTTATTTTGATTAATTAATGAATTTTTGAAATAAAAAATATTTTAATTAAATATTATTATTAAATTATGTTTCTTAAATATAAATGATCATATAATTTTTATGATTTCAAATTTAATTTTTATAAGGGTTCAAAAAATATTATTGTTAGAAAACTCATCATTTCTTAATAAATGTCAATTATTATTTTAAAAGTGAGAATACACATATTTAGAAAATTATTTTGATAAAATTAATATTATTTTTTGAATCAGAATGTTGAAATTATCCAATGGATAATTTTTCAAAAATTTCTGAGACAGTCAAATTTTTGGGTAAAAATTAAATACCGTATAATTATATGATATGTATTATGACATCATAATGACCCAAAAATTATATTATAAATACTATAATGGATATCCTCTGAAAAATATATGTTTTAATATTAAAATAATGTGATTTTAAGTTTATTTTATTAATTTTATAAAGCCTTTATGAATCCTCCAAAACATATAATAAATTTTAAGATTGTAAATTCATTTCTTTAAGAGTGTGACTCACCTCCAGATAAGCAATGTAATTATTTTAATATTTTCTATCCTTTTAATAATAAAATAATGATAAAAACACCCCTTTGGTAGAAACCATGGGCAAAAACCATGGTAAGGTTTTTGGTTTTGGTTATTTTTTTATATAGTGTCCAAAACCTAAGTTTGTGAAATATTAAATAATTCCCCACTCTTTT
The DNA here is from genome assembly GCA_963277665.1 of Viscum album. Classification (NCBI taxonomy): domain Eukaryota; kingdom Viridiplantae; phylum Streptophyta; class Magnoliopsida; order Santalales; family Viscaceae; genus Viscum; species Viscum album. The sequence continues at coordinate 101,283,211 of OY728133.1, forward strand.
CCTATATAAAACCACCCAATATCCCATTTATATTCACTCAAAATCCTTTTAGAATTTCCTTAATCTACCCTACCCTCTCTATAATCCTCCCAAGGTTCCCTCAATCTCTCAAGAATCGCCTTTCATGTTTTTGGTGTCATACTCTAAAGGTTTTGTTCTTTCCTTTCTCCTCTTTATTCGAGTTTCTTTATTATGTTGTGCCTTCTATTTCTAATTCCTATGGTCAAGATATGTATTTCCATGTCCCTGTTACTAGCCAATTTATTTAAAAATTATTATGAACCTATTTCTCTTTCATCAATCCATTTTATGAATTTTTAAGTGACGTCATTATGCTACAGAAATTTCACTGTGATTTTTCATAACAAAACAATTGTGTAGTGAATACCATACCCATTTCCTATAAAGGGTATTCAACTTTGTAAACATATACCTCTGTGACTTGGGAATTAAATTTATGTATTTCATGCTTCTTTATCATGTGAATCTATGTTGTATGATCTATGTGGAATAGTTAAACATGACAATGAACTAAAAGTGATGGGTATGCCCAAAATTATATAGCACTCCAATGCATTAGGTAATGTTTAGTATCATGATATTTCATGTTAGGATAGGGAGTGGACCTCATTCCTTTATGATACATTATCTATTATTATTTCTTTTCAGTTAGACTTGATCCATGTTTATAATGTAGTGTTTTAAGATGTTGCCACATTTCCCATGTTTCCTTTATGATTATCATGTTGTATCATACCTTATTATTCATGTTAGTTTAATCCTTATTGATATGCCTATTTTATATCATGTTTCACTTATTCCTTGTTTATTCCATTATTGAGCTTTATATTTCACCTTTTTCTTATGTATGTCCTCAGGTTATCCCATGCAGTTTTAAGTTCGAAGGAGTATTCTGATCATGTTAAAGAAGTTTTTAATAAATATGTTGTATTCCCTATTTTGTGTTATTATGTAATGTACCTAATTCCCAAAGACACTATACTTATCAATCATCAGGATTTTATTAAGTGTAGTCTTATGTAATAAATCAAGTATTAATGTTAAATAAAGATTAAGGTTGTAATAAAAACTATTTAATGTCAGCTCCTTTGGATCTTTATCCTCAAGCATGGATACTTTCATATTGAATCGAGGTGGAAATATTCTTAAGATGTGTTTCAAATATTCATGTCATAAGGGATTTCAATAAGATCATGAATTTCCTCCAAAATCACATTCACCTGATCAAAGAATATACTAATATATTCATTAGAGTGAACCCTCAGGTCTGCATATTTTCTCTATAGAACATTAAACTTGGATTCTTTAACTTTTTAATCACCTTTGTAGGTATTTAATAGCTTTTCTCACATGGAATGAAGGTATTTAAAATACATTAATTTTGAGTAGATCATGTTGTATATGGATCCCACTAAATCATTTATTATTTGGAATCTAAATCTGGTTCTCTCCAGTCAACATCTAATAATGCCTCTCTATCTATACTAACTGAAATCGCATGCATCGCAGCTGTATACACATCTATACATAAAGGTCAAAAGTAATGCTATATTCAATTATTCAAAGGTTTGAAATTTTATCCCTCAAATATCAGAACCCCTTTGTGATTAATGAATGTCGTGGATTCAACTAATAGAAAAACATTGACTTTAATCATTCCTTATGACACCAATTGTTGTCCCTACTGCATTTATTACCCTGTGAGTGGGGATGAATTGGGGTATGACATATTAAAACACTCCCAAGTTTTGATCTTGATTTTAAAATTAAAAAAAATACACTTATCTCCCCATCTCTTATCAATTCATGAGTTAAAATTAAAACATGCATGAGTTATGGAAACTTTCCCTGGTTAATCATTAATTAGGTGTAACACCTGGATGTTTTCTATGAAAAAATTTATTTAAATAATTTTTATTCTTCAGTATCTTGCATTGCACACAATTGTGAGTTTAAAAAAACCATGAGACACTCTTAGTATAAAATTACCATTATAGCCTAGCTGTTAGGTTAGCTGGAATAATTATAACTAACTTATGAAAATGTATTGTGATTTTTTAGCTATCAATTATTTATGAAAAATATAAATTAGATATTTGTATTTTTTAGTGAATTACTATTGGTAATTAAATTAATGAGATATATATTTTATATAATTAATAAAATATTTTTTTATTCATCCAATGGATATTTTAATCATAGGGTTTGAATAAACCCTATTTGTTGTATAAAAACCTTTTTCAAGGGTAATTTTACGCCTTTGATTGGAGAACCCCTTTTAAATTAATATTTTGACACATTAATAATTTTTATATGAGAAAATAAAAATTTTATTTTAAATAAGGATATAAAAATTTACTTTGTTTGAATTTATGATATTTTTTTATAACATTCAAGTTTTGATGAATAGTAAAAACCCACGAAATTTTAAGTGAAAACAACTTTTTTCATTGAGATAATTTATATGGTTAAATTATAATATTGAATGGTTTTAAAGTATAAATAGAATATATTTTTATCATTAAATATAATTTATGTAATTATTATTAATTTTACATTTAATTCATATGTAAAAACATTTCAATCTTTTGCAATGTTTTAAACTTTTTAAAAAAAACTCATTTTCTTATTCCGAAAAGAGGATTGATTTTAAATTAATTATTAAAAAAAATTTATTTTGAATTTTTAAAAATGGACTCCATATTTTGAATCATTAGGTCCAAATTATTTTAATAGGATAATTTTATTTTTTGGGCATTATAAATAGTAACTTTGGTAATTATTTGTATTACCATGGTTAAAGGTAAATCGGGTAATTAATGGTAAAAATAATATTATAAAATTACCTTAACACCAGTAAAAATCCTATTGGATGACTAAATTCGACCCTTATCGTAAATTTTTCTAAATGGAATTACTTGATGGCCACTTACCTATGAATATGACATGAATTTAATAAAAACTAATGAATGTGACAAAATTTCACGATCACATTTTATATAAGTATATTAATTTTAATATATGGATAACTAGGAGATAATATCAACTATAGAAAATCTCTAAAAATAATTACAAACATCATATAAATTTATTTATAATTTTTATAGATTAAATAAATACCATTAATGATGACACAATAGTGATGTAAAAACTATTTTATTAATAGAAATATCAAATGAATGTTTTTAAAATATTAAAAGAAATATCATATTAAATAATTAATGTTATACAAAAAAATTATAGGTGGATATGAAATTTTATTAGTGTATTGAATATTTTGGTTCGAAATTATCTTATATGTGGATTTTTTTAAAGTCAAATAAATGAATAGTGTGAAAATAAACACTATTAATATTTTATAAAAATAACATTTTATTAAATTATTTAAAAATCATAAAAATATTTAAAAATTACAAAGTGATAATTATAATATCTAAAATTTTATAAAATATCCATTTATTTTCAATTAACACTATATAAGTAAATATTTATAACTATTAAATATTTAGAATGTTATTACCACAATTAAAATTAAATAGAATAACTAAGTGTCAATTAAAAAGATATTATTTAAATTGAAAAAATAACTTGTACAAAATTTATTGGTTGATGATATTACAACACTATATCCTCTCATATTATAAATTGGTACATTTTGGAGGTTTTTGGGTAGGGTTTTATTTTATTATAAATTATTAATTATGGGGTTTCCAAAAGTGACCCTCACCTCAATTATAAAAGGGAACCTCCTCCCTCGCCTCTTAACTTGATTTTGAGACTTCAATCTCAGAAATCCCCTTCCCTTTTTCCTTATAAACTTAACTATTTTCAATCTAGAAGTTTTGGTCATCTTCAAAGACCAACTCTAGGTCTCTAAGAAGAGATTTAGAGGAAGCACGTCGAGGAAGAGGTAATCTCTTCTACCAATTCTTTCAAACTTCTTTCTTCTTATACTTCCACTTCATTAGTTATTTAATTATAAAGTAATAACATCAGTATCACTCATATACTGACATCTTATTATAAATATGAAACAACTATATTTCACCTTCTATCTGTCCTATGAAAATCGAAATCACTGCACGTGCGTATGTACGGCTTAACATCTCCACGCCGTGGTGTAATCTATTTTTCACCACCACCATACTTAGATGGGTATAATGATGGAAATAATAAATCTATATGATTATTATAACATTTTACTAATTCTGAAATATTATACACCATCCACTTCAATACCATTCAAAAAAGTTGGGAATGATATCATTTCATGTGCGTACGTACGGCCTACCGTCTCCACGATGCGATGTGATTCATTATACATGGTCTACATTAAACCATGATTATATACATGCATTTAATGAATGGATATGATATATATTATACTAATATCATTATTTAAATTATTTAACTATAACCTAAGAAGTGGAACATGAACTTATCTGACAAATCTTGCATAAGAACATAAAATAGTTAATATTCGAATAACAAGTGACAATTAAATGTTACTAACAAAGGGATGATAATATAATAAAATAAGATATAATAAAAATTATTATGATTCTTAAATAATTCAATAAAATTATTTAAATCATTATACAGGAGGTTCGGATACATACAAAGGATATCAGACCCAAGGTAAGGGATAATTTTACAATACCGTTTTTATTTGAGATTGTTTATATGTAAGTATTTACTAGGTATATATTTATCATCCATGTCCATGTTTTCTAAAAATGTTTTCATAAAATTTTTACTATTCTTATAAGCATGTTTAAAGTCATTTTTACCCATTTTTTACTTTTACTACATGGTATGGAAGGAATCTTTCTTTTGTTTAACATAAGAGGTACTTTTTTAAATTTTCTGGAAAAAGTACAAGAAGAATGTTTTTTTAACTTGTATGGAATAAATTGATTTTTATGATTTCATAATGCCTTATTTCCTTTAATCTTCCCCTACAATATTACAAGTTTATTTTCACATAAATTTATTTCTTTTAGAATTGTGTGGCATCTTGAGGAAGGAAAATGTTTTTGAAGAAGAAATGATATTTTTCTCAGGAATTAATTTCAAGTGTTTTCTCAAAATTACTTTCCATATAAGATGAAACTTTTTAAATGGTGTTATATTTATAAACCTGTTATTATTATTATTTTATTATGTTTATGATGGAATTTTATTTAGTAAATCCATTTGTTTTATATCAATTTTGATGGAATGATGTTTAGGAAATCCATTTTATTTCATGGGTTATGCTATGGTGAATGTTTTTATATTTTTGTGGAACATGTAAGAATGGTTTAATTACGATATGGGTGGGACCTATATATTCCTCCAATGCATTGGGTAAAGATTTATATCTCATGATATAGACATGACTAGAATGGAAAGTAAATCTGGTTCAGTAATATAGGTCTGGAATGAGGAGTGAAATCGGTTTAGTAATGGACTTTATCTTCTATGATGGTCTTGGAAATGAGCCTTAACAAATATAAAATGAATTTCTATGATTATGTGTGTATTCCAAAAAAAATCATATCTTATGTTATGACTATTGGGATTACATTTCACTTTTATGATTTATTCCATGACATGATATTATGATCTTTTATATGTAGGATAATATTTTCAAATGTTATGTTCTTATGATTATGATGTGATTGATATTTCCCTTGTTTTCCCATACTGAGTATTTTAGCTCACCCTTACATATGTTTCTTTTCCCCGGGTCATGAAGAAGGGTATTAAGTAAGATGTGTCAAAAAGGAGTCTAGTTATGAAGAAATAAGTGGGAGACAATGTGGATGTTTTATGAACCAGTTTTTTATGTTTCCCAGTTTCTAGGGACATTAAACCTATATGGTCCTGGCATAGTTTTTGTTATTTTATGTAATAAATATTATTCAATTTTGAGGTAATATCTATATGTAAATTATGGGCCGTTATATTTGGTATCAGAGCAAAGGTATATTTAACCTTTAGAAAATAGGATGATAGAACCTTAGTAAGAACCCTAAGGATATGTCTAAGTATAGGTTATAATCCTATCCTAGTGTTTTAGATATGTTTATGAATAAGCTAGTATAAAACTTAAAGTGTCCTAAATTAAAATTTTATTCTTGAATTATGTGTTTTCCCCATTATGACTAGTATTTCTCACACTATGATTCTTGTTTTTAGTCAATGGTTGGAACCTGAAGGAACCGCGTTAATGATGAATGTAACAGACAATGCAATGATTGTCCCCCTGAGCCACTAAATGTTATGGGAGCTGGAATAAAAACTCTTGTAGCCATGATCACAAAACTTTCTCAATCTATGAGTCATTTCAGACTTCCAAATGAGCAAAGTAGGGAGCAACATTCTATTGAATTCTTTATGAGGCAGTGTCCACCTTCATTCAGCAGGTCTTATGATCCATTAGTGGTTGAACAATGGATCGGTACCACTGAAAAGATATTTTTAGTTATATAATGTTCTAAACATGATAAATTCATATTAGTATTATATCTTTTGGAAGTTGAAGTTGGTCAATGGTGGAATATTATCAAGAATACGAGGCAAAGAGATGAAATTGAGTCCATGGAATGGGACGAGTTCAAGAACTTATTTTTCAATAAGTAATTTCCTCATATTCTTCAAACAAATATGGAGAAGGAGTTCTTTGAACTTAATAAAAAGGATGATGAATCTGTTGGTACCTAAAAACAAAATTTTACATAACTTACAAGGTACGCTTCTAGAATTATTATCCAACCTAAGAGTAAAATTGATCGATTATTTAGTGTCTTAAAACCAAGTCTCTGAAGGGAATTATACATAAGGGACTTCAATAGCTATGAGGAAATTTTTTGATGTGCTCTCAAGGTTGAGATGAAGATTGGAGTAACCCATCAGTCATATGGGTTTGATAATAAGAGAAAAATGGAATTCAAAGGAAAATCTAAAGGCCATACTGAAAAGAAGATGAGTTTTCCCTTATGCTCAAAGTGTGGAAAGAAACATGGAGGTAATTATATTAAAGGAACTGGTAAATGTTTTAAGTGTGGAAAATAAGGTCATCAAGTTGTTGAATGATGAAGTGATGGTAAAAATATGTCTAATGATGTGAACAAATAAAAGGCTACATAGAATGCACCTTCTACACTTCAATGCTACAAGTGCAAGGAAATGGGGCATTATGCCAATAAATTCCATAATCTAAGGGTTACTGGTGATTATCGATGTCAAAAAACTCTTAAGTCCAAAGATAAAGGAAAGTCATGAAATCGCTATCGACGACATGGAGTACGATAATAAAGTGGTGAAAGGTACATTTACCATCCACTCTAAAGTAGAAAATGTTTTATTTGATTCTGGATCCACCCAATCTTTTATTTATGAATAACTTTCTAAGGGTATCACCATATTACCTCAACGATTAGATGTTGAGTTAGTTGTAACAACTCTTAATGGAACAACAGTCGCATCAAAAGTTTATAATTCTTATCCGGTTGAAGTTTTTGGGAAAGTGCTTCCTAAAAATCTTGTGATCCTTCCTATAGTGGAATTTTATTTGATTATTGGCATGGATTGGATTTCATTATATGGATATTATATCAATTTTCAAGGAAGTAAAGTCACATTTCATATTCCAGATCAATCTATGATCATCTATCGATGTAAGGATGAATATAACCTTCCAGTGGAAATTTCTTCCATATTATGGGTCTTGATTCCTATAAATGAAGGTTATTTATATCAAATGGTTGGGGAGAAGCTCATTATTAAGAATACACCCATTTTACGAGAGTTTTATGATGTATTTCTAGAAGAATTTTTAGGTCTTCCACCAAATCGTGAAGTTGAGTTTTCAATAAAACTTATACCGGGTGTTATGCCTATTTCAAAGACACCTTATAAAATATACTTAATTGAGCTGTAGTAATTGAAGAAGAAACTCCAAGAGAATATTGATAATGGATTCATAATCCCTAGTGCGTCACCTTGGGGAGCACCTAATATATTTGTTAAGAAGAAAGATATATCAATGAGACTCTGCATTGATTATTGAGAACTTAACAATATAACTATCAAGAAAAAATATCTTATTCCATGAATTGATGACTTATTTGACCAACTACATGGATCTCAATACTTTTCCAAGATTTATCTTTATTTGTGATATCATCAATTAAGGGTCATAAAGGAGGATATACCAAAGACAAAATTTCATACAAGGTATGGACACTATGAATTTATAGTGATGCCTTTTGGTCTTACTAACTCCCCTGATATCATTGTGTATCTAATGAATAGAGTCTTTAGAAACTATCTTGGTCAGTTTTTGGTAGTCTTTATAGATGATATTCTAGTCTACTCAAAGAGAAAGTAAGAACATGAATATCACTTGAGAATTGTATTGAAGACCTAGATAAAGGATAAGCTTTATACCAAATTTACCAAGTGTGAATCTTGGATTCAAAAATTTTCATTTTTGGGTCACATAATCTCAAGATATGGGATATTTGTGGATCCATCAAAAACAGAGGTTATTGAAAGATGGTTGAGACCAAAAATAGTAACCGATATCCGAAATTTTCTTGTCCTTGCTGAATATTATTTAAGTTTTGTGAAATATTTTTTATTGTTATCTAATACACTCGCCAAGTTGACTTGGAAAAGAGTTAAGTTCATTTGTAAAGAGGAATGTGAAGAGAGTTTCAAAGAACTAAAAATAAGGTTAGCCAGTGCACCTGTTCTCACACTACCTTGTAGTGGAGAAAGGTTTGTAATCTACAGTGATGAATCCAAGAAGGGGTTGGGATGTGTTATTATGAAAAATTATATGGTGATAGCTTATGCCTTATGGTAGTTGAAAATCCATGAGAAAAATTACCCACATTATTATTTGGAATTAGCTGCGGTAATCTTTCATTAAATATATGGATGCATTATCTTTATGGTGAAAGGTGTGATATTTATACTGATCATAAAAGTTTAAAGTATATTTTCACAAAAAAGGAGATGAATATACACCAAATAAGATGGTTGTAGTTGATTAAATATTACGACTGCTCAATACATTACCACCCTCAGAAAGCAAAAAAGGTGGTAGATGCATTAAGTCAATAAGACCATGCTAGCCTATCCATGATGATGATCAAAAAAGATCCAATATTTATGTATTTTCAAAGGATGGATCTAGAAATTTTAATGGAAGGAGAGAAATCTTATATTTCCCAAATGAATGTTCAACCATCTATACAAGTGAATGTTAAGTAGGCACAGAAGAAAGATATAGAACTACAAAAGAAAGTGAGAAATGTTCCTGAATTCAACCTTGATTGTGATGAAATAATAAGGTTTAGGAACTAGGTTTTTATTCCTCTCATACCAAAATTAAAGAAGTAGCTTTTGGATGTGGCTCATAGTTCTTCATTCTCTATTCACCTTGGAAGCACAAAGATGTACATGGACCATAAAGAGTACTTTTGGTGGGATGGAATGAAAAGATATGTCATTGAATATGTCTTTTGATGCTTGGTTTGTCAATAAGTTAAGGCTGAGAGACAGATGTCTAAGGGGATGTTACAACTATTACCCATACCAGAATAGAAATGGGAAAAAATTACTATGGAATTTTTCATCAGACTTCCCAAAACATCCCAAGACAATAATGTTATATGGGTTATATTTAATCACTTTATGAATTTGGCACACTTAATTGCTATTAGATAGGATTTCTCTCTTGATTATCTTTCCAGGATATATGTAAAGGAAGTGTTAAGATTGCATGGAGAACCACTTTCCATTATATCCGATCAGGATCTGAGGTTTACCTTGAATTTTTGTTGAATTCTTCATTATGCTCTGGATATAAAGTTAAGTTTTAGCACTACTTATTATCCTCATATAGATGGTCAGTCTGAGAGGAAAATTCAAAATCTAGACGATATGTTGAGAGCCTGCTCTATGGATTTCAAAGGTGGTTGGGATCAACACCTACCATTAGTGGAACTTTCTTATAATAATAGTTTTCACTCCATTATTCAGATGGATCTTTATGAATCCCTCTATGGAAAAAAGTTCAGAACTCCAACTTGCTAGGATGAATTTGGGGAAAGAAATCTATTAATACTTGATCTTGTTGATAAAATGGAATAAAAGGTCAGATCTATTCAACAACACAGAATATCATCTCAGTGTCAACAAAAAATTTATGCTTAAAACTAAATAAAAGGCCTAGAGTTTGAAGTGGGTGATAAGGTGTTTCTACGAATATCTCCCTAGAAGAGAGTAATGATATTTGGAAAGAAGGGAAATTTGATCCCTATGTATATTGGTCCTTTTGAAATTTTGGATCGTGTTGAGAAGGTAGATTATCGATTAGAACTTCCACTTAATCTCTCTCAAGTTCATGATGTGTTCCATGTATCTCTTCTGAGAAATTACATACCCAATCCTTCACATGTACTAAGCTCATAATTAGTACCGCTAGAGCAAGATCTTTCTTATAAAGAATAACCAATAGAGATTCTTGATCGTATCAAAAAAGTTCTATGAAACAAGACCACTCTCTTGGTTAAAGTTTTATGGAGGAACTGCAAATTTGAAGAAGCTATATGGGAACTTCAGTATATGATGAGGGAGAGGTATCCTAATCTGTTTGTTTCCAAGTGATGAATTTTGAGGACGAAATTCAGTTTAAGGGGGGTAGAATGTAACACCTGGATGTTTTTTATGAAAAAAATTATTTAAATATTTTTTATTCTTTAGTAGCTTGTGTTGCACACAATCTTGAGTTTAAACGAATCTTGAGATTCCCTTAGTAAAAAATTATCATTATAACCTAGCCATTAGCTTAGTGGGAATAATTATAACTAACTTATGAAAATGTATTGTGAATTCTTTGGCTATCAATTATTTTTAAAAAATATAAAATAGATATTTTTATTTTTGAGTGAATTACTATTGGTAATGAAATTAATGATATATATATGTTATATACTTAATAAATTTTTTTTTTTATTCATTCAATGGATATTTTAAACATAGGGTGTGAATAAACCCTATTTATTGTATAAAAACTTATTTTTTTAAAAGGGTAATCTTACGCCTTTGAATGGAGAACCCCTTTTAAATTAATATTTTGATAAATTAATAATTTTTATATGAAAACATAAACATGTTATTTTAAAGTGGGATATAAAATTTTACTTTGTTTGAATTTATGATATTTTCTGATAACATAAAAGTTTTGATGAATAGTAAAAACACACAAAATTTTAAATGTAAACAACTTTTTTCATTGAGATAATTTATATGGTTAAATTATAATATTGAATAGTTTTAAAGTATAAATGGAATTTATTTTTATCATTCTATATAATTTATGTAATTATAATTAATTTTACATTGAATTCATATGTAAAAACATTTCAATCTTTGGAAATTTTTTAACTTTTAAAAAAACATGTTCTCTTATTCCGATAACGGGATTGATTTAAAATTAATTACTATAACATCTGTGTTTTTAATTTTTAAAAATGGACTCTATATTTTTAAACAGTAGGTCCAAATTATATTAATAGGCTACTTTTATTTTTGGGCATTATGAATAGTAACTTTGGTAATTATTCTTATTACCATGGTTAAAGGTAAATCGGGTAATTAAAAATAAAAATAATATTATAAAATTACCTTGACACCTGTAAAAATATTATTGGATGACTAAATTGGACCCTTATGATCTATTATTTGAAATGGAATCACTTAATGGCCACTTACCTATGAATATGACATGAATGTAATAAAAACTAATGAATGTGACAAAATGTCACAATCTCATTTTATATAAGTATATTAATTTTAATATATGGATAACTATAAAATAATATATACTATATATATTATCTATAAATATAAAATAATTACCTAAATAATATAAATTTATTTATAAATTTTAGATATTAAATAATTACCATTAATGATGACACAATAGTGATGTAAAAAATATTTTATTAATAGAAATATCAAATAAATGGTTTTAAAAATATTAAAATAAATATCATATGAACTAATTAATGTTATAAAATAAATTATAGGTGGATATGACATGTTAGGAGTGTATGGAATATTTCTGTTCGAATTTATATTCTGTGGGGGTTTTTTTAAATTCAAATAAATGAATAGTGCCAAAATTGACACTATTGATATTTTATAAAAATAATATTTTATTAAATTATTTAAAAATCATAAAAATATTTAAAAATTACAAATTGATAATTATAAGATCTAAAATTTCATAAAATATCTATTTATGGTCAATTAGCACCATATAATTAAATATTTATAACCACTAAATATTTAGAATGTTATTACCACAATTAAAATTAAATAGAATAACTAAGCATCAATTAAAACTATATGGTTTAAATTAACAAAATAACTTGTACAAAATTTATTGGTTGATGATATTACAACCCTATATCATCTCATCTTTGAAATTGGGACATTTTTGAGGTTTTTGGGTTGGGTTTTATTTTATTATAAATTATTATTTATGGAGTTTCCAAAAGTGCCCCTCATCTCAATTATAAAAGGGAACCTCCTCCCTCACTTATTCACTTCATTTTGAGCCTTCAATCTCAGAAATCCCCTTAATTTTTTCCTTCTCAACTTTCCTATATTCATTCTAGATATTCTGTTCATCTTCAAAGACCAACTCTAGTGCTCTAAGAATAGATTTAGATGAAGCATGTCGAGGAAGAGGTAATCTCTTCTACCGATTCTTTCGAACTTCTTTCTTATTATACTTTCTATTAATTAGTTGTTTCATTATAAAGTAATAAAATAAGTACCACTCATATATTTATATGTTATTATAAATATGAAATAACCATATTTCACCTTCTATCCATCCTATGAAAAACAAAATCAATGCACATGCATACGTACGACTTACTGTCTCCACACTGTGGTGTAATCTGTTTTCACCACCACCTTACTTAGATGGGTATAATGATGTAAATAATAACTATATATGATTATTATAACATTTTACTAATTCTTAAATATTATACACCATCCACTTTAATACCATTCTACAATTTTGGGAATTATATCATCGCTCGTGCGTGCGTACGGTCTACTGTCTCCACAATGTGATGCAATTAATTCTACATGATCTTCATTAAACCATGATTATATACATGAATTTTATGAATAAATATGATATATATTATACTAATATCATTATGTAAATGATTTAACTATAACATAAGAAGTTTAAAATGAACTTATCCGACAAATCTTTCATAAGATCATAAAGCAGTTAATATCCGAATAACGAGTGATAATGAAATGTTACTAACAAACAGATGATAATATAATCATATATGATATAATAAAAATGATTATGATTCTAGAATAATTCATTAACATTATTTAAATCATTATACAGGAGTTTTTAATACATACGAATGATATCTAACCAAATGTAAGGGATAATTTTTCAATCTCATTTTTATCCAAGATTGTTTATACGTAAGTATTTACTAGGGATATATTTATCATCCATGTCCATGTTTTCTAAAAATATTTTCATAAAATGTTTAATATTATTCTATGAATGTTTAAATTCATTTTTACCAATTTTTGGATTTTACTACATGGTATGGAAGGAATCTTTCTTTTGTTTTCCATACTAGGTACTTTTTTTACTTTTCTAGAAAAAGTGTGAAAAGAATGTTTTTTTAACTTATACAGCATGAATGGATTTTTATGATTTCATAATACCTTATTTCCTTGAAGATTACCCTAAAATATTATTGGGTTATTTTCATATAAAATTATTTCTTCTAAAATTTTGTGGCATTTTGAGGAAGGAAAACATTTTTGAAGAAGAAAGGTTATTTTCCTCGGGAATTAATTTCAAGTGTTTTATCAAAATTACTTTCCATCTAAGATGAAACTCTTTAAATGGAGTTATATTTATTCTTATTTAAATGTGGTTATATTTATAACCCTATTATTAATATGATTTGATTGTTTTTATGATGGAGTGTTATTTAGAAAATCCATTTTTTTATATCAATTATGATGGAATGATGTTTAAGAAACCCATTTTATTTCATGGGTTTTGTTATGGTGAATATTTTTATGTTTTTGTAGAATACATAATAATGATTTTATTATGAGATATGTGAGACCTATATCTCCCTAAAATTAATTGGGTAAAGATTTATATCTCATGAGATAGACATGACTGGAATGGCAAGTAAATATGGTTCAGTAATAAAGTGTTGGAACGAGGAGTGAACTTGGTTCAGTAATGGAATTTGTCACTATGATGGTCTTGGAAATGAGCCTGAACTAATATGAAATTATTTTCTATGATTATGTGTGTATGACAAAAAAAATTGTGTCTTATGTTATGACTATTGGGATTACATTTCACTTTTATGATTTATCCCATGACATGATATTATGATCTTTTATATGCAAGATAAGATTTTCAAATGTTATATTCTTATGATTATGATATGATTGATATTTTCATTTTTTAACTTTACTAAGAATTTGAGCTCACCCTTTCATATGTTTATTTTTCCCAGGTCATGAATAAGGGTATTATTTAAAAAAAATCAAAAAGGAGTCTAGTTATGAAGAAATAAGCGAGAGACAATGTGGATGTTTGATAAACCAGTTGTTTATGTTTCCCAGTTTTTAGAGACACTAACCCTATACGGTCCTGGCATGGTTTTTGTTATGTTATGTTATAAATATTCTTCAATGTTGAAGTAATATCTACATGTAAAGTATGGGCCGTTATATTGGGATAATTCAAGGAGCATAAAAAGGTAGTGTGATGATGTACCAAATCCACTATATCACACTTTTGTTACAATGTACAATGAATACTCATTGTCCTTTCTAGTTCACTACTAGCCACACTTTGAAATCTCACTAATCTCTCAACTAAAGTGAGCTCACTACTCCTCCAGAAAATTCTTTCATTTATTTCTTGAATCAATGTTGTTTACACCACATTTGGTGTGTCATGAAGCTCAAATTTCATTCACATGATTAATATAAATTTACCACAGAGTTTTTGGGAAATTCCTTCTGGTTTGTACAACATTCCCTTTTACACAACTTTCACACAAATTTTTAGTCTATCGTATAACTCCAATTCATTCAAATTTTCATTGTGTCGAATAACTCCCAAATTTTGCACAAATTTTCAGTTTATCATGAAACTCTCAAATTTTTTGTAACTTTTGGTTTCTCACAGAACTCACTTGTATAGGTTCTGGGCACAGAGGAAGTGTGCGATGGGTGGTGCCCAACTTTTTTTTTCCATGTTAAATGATTAATTCAATATCTACACGATGATAAATTTTCTATTCAATATAATTGAATTAAAGAATACAAACAACAAGAATCACGCTGGAACCAGAGAGAGGGGATTATCACATATTATTTATAATTAATTTAATTAAATAAGAATTACCTTTGTGGAATTCTTTCTTCGTTAATGGATCTGGAAATAGATCTTCGATGCACTATCATTTCATTATTGTAATCATGTGCATATTACCTCTAGTGGTGATCCGTACGTGTTCCATGAATCTCCAAACATCACTAAAGGAGTCTTTGGGTGCTAGCACGGCGGATCCTAGCACTTGTGTCGTCTGCCTTTGATCGCTACAAGAATTTTTTCCAAAGAGTTATCCTTGATCTAGTGGAGTAATATTTCTCTCCATTCTTGGGTGTGATCTTGGATAAGAGAGATCTCAATGGATTAATATAATTCTATAATTCCATTATGCACAACCCAAACAAATAAATTGTTCTTGTGAGAAAATGACATGACTAAGTTTATATATCGCTAGGGTTAAATTAAAATAATTACACAAGTGACCTTAATTATTTATTTAATCCTAGAAAAAACCCCATGTCAAATAATAATATTATTATTATTACTTCTTGACATGTTCTTAACTTGTGAATTAAAATTAAAAATTATTTTATCAAATAATATTCAATATTTATTATTTTTTCACCGAACCTAAAATATTGGTCTATCATTACTCTATAATATTTATTGGGCCTTGAATAATGACTATTTATTTATTAAAATAAATATCACTGAATTATTATCCAGTAAATAAATAAATATTATATTCACTAAATAGTAAATAAATATTTATTAAATATTCTGCTCACATTATATTCTCGTGAATAACTGGTGACATAATAAATGCAATCAAGAAAACATAAATAATTATTAAACCACATGTAGGAATAATATTTATTAAACCTTTTAAATAATAAATAATAATGTATTATTTAACTGAGATTCTAGATACACTCAGTGTGTGACCCTCTAGGCCTCTTTCTCAGTGGAATTAGGTGAAGCATCCTAAAGTCCAAGGTTAGAATCTAGCAACATGCCAAAGCTCCCATAGAGAAATAATTTAATGTAGAAATGACATAATACCTCATATATATGTTTATTGTGTAATATAATCTCTTTATCACGATGTCTCAAATCAATCAGGTTGCATGTCGGTGCCATCAACCTATGTGTTCGATGTCTCTTTCTTTGAATTTTTAGAAATAGAACTTGCCTATAGAACACCATGTCCATGGATTTATTTAGGCTATATCATTTACATTAAAGGTCCTAAGATATCAACTTACATTAAAGAACTAAAGGGATAAATCCAACTCAAATTATTCATTAATGCAATATTGATCATGACACGCCCAACGTATCCTACCTCATCACAAACATCTATCCTCACGGTTTTCATCAATACATAAAAGTACACAACTAATAATACTCATTAATAATAATATTAAAGTCTAAGGACCAATACACATATCCATAGATAGGAAAATACAATGACACATATAAATGTTGATTTCTTACTAGCGAGTCTCATTCTCATAATATCCTACTTGATATTAGCAAGGGTGTACACCATGAGAAGGTTCCTCAAAGTCCTATGAGTCTCCACCCCTTATATCCTATATCATTTGTGTCCCTCAAATAATATCATTCATCTATAGAACATATATTTAAGAATAGTGTCGTAGAACTTCTAGGTTCTCATCATAGTAAGGAAATGCTATGACCTTTTAGTGCGACAACTATTCTTGGGGCATTATCACATACTATGTTACATAGAAGAACAATAATGATGTGATAAGAAGTTTATTAATATTCAAAACTATGAATACATGTTTATTATAAAGTACAAAGAAGTTGGTTCTAGGGCACCAGCTCTAAAAAATTCCCACTTTCACTAGATCCAACTATTAACAACCTTCAGTATTCTAGCTCTCATAAGATACTCATACTTATACTGAGATGGGACTTTAATAAATGGGTCTACTATGTTCTCTTCTATGGGTACTCTATACACAGCAACTTCACCCCTTTGATAAAAATCCCTCAAGAGGTGATACATCTAGAGTATATTCTTTGTCTGTTGGTGTGACCTTGGATCTTTTACAAGATCCACCACTGCAGTATTATCACAATAAAATTTGATAGGGTATTTACTACTATGTACCACATCAAGCTCATGGAAAAAGTCCTAAATCCAAATGACTTCCTTAGATGTATCAGAAGGTGATATATACTTGGACTCTGTATAGAATCAGTAACAACTGGCTGCTTTGAACTCTTCTAGCTCACAACTCCTCTATTGAGACAGAAAATATATCCTGAATGTGACTTCAGATCATTCTAATATATATGAAAACCAGAATCAGTATAACCCCTAATAACCAGCTCCTCATCAACTCCATATACTAGAAACATATACTTATTTCTTCTCATATACTTAAGGATAGCCTTAACAGTAGTCCAATGATGTTCTCCTGGATCTTCTTGATATCTTCCTACCATGATCAATGTATAGAAAACATCAAGTCTATTATATAGCATGGAATACATGATTGATCCTATAGATGAAATGTATGGTATCTTACTCATTCTCTCTTTCTCATGTTGTATCCTAGGACACATTTTCTTAGAAAGATATAAACCATGTGGCACTAGAACCAATACCCTCTTGGATTATTCCATAATAAATCTCTTTAGTATCTAGTCAACATATTTACTTTGACTTAGTCCAAGTATTCTTTTTGATCTATCATTAATGATATTGATCTCTTGAATATAGGTTGTTTCACCTAAGTCCTTCATGGGGAAGCACTTGTTTAACCAGTCCTTGACAGATTGTAAGACTGGTATGTCATTTCCAATAATTAATATGTCATCAACATATACTACTAGGATAATGAACACATTCCCTCTAAACCTCTTATAAACACATATCTCACATTCATTTTTGATGAAACCAAATTTTTTTATGGATTCATCGAATCAAATGTTCCATGACCCAGATGCTTGATTCAATCTATAAATGGATCTATGCAACTTGAAAATACTTTTGGCATCACCTAGATTCAGAAACCCTTCTGTTTGTGTCATATATACATCTTCCTAAAGGTTACCATTAAGTAATGTAGTTTTGAAATCCATCTACCAAATATTTTAGTCATGGTAAGATGTTATAGAAAGTAGAATTCTTATGGATTTAAACATGGAAACTGGTGAAAAAGGTTTCATCGTAGTCAATTACTTGATGTTGTTTAAACCCTTTAATCACTAGACTTATTGTATAGGTATTTATTTTACCTTCCATGTCTATTTTCCTCTTGAATACCCATTTTCATCCAATGGGATTTACATCAACTAGCGCATCGACCAGAATCCAAACTTGGTTTTGATACATGGAATTCATTACAGAATTCATGGCTTTTTTCCATTTTTAAATTTATGATCTCTCTATTATCTCCTTGTAAGATAGATGTTCATCATTGACAACCAATAATTAGTCACCATCTTCGATGACTAGAAAACCATTTCTCTTTGATTCTCTTGCCTATCTTATGCTTCTATGCAGTACTTGTGTTTCGGGAACTAATTCTTCCATGGGGACCTATAGAATCTGTTCTTGTACCAACTCTTGTGTATCTTGAGTATCAACTTCATCAAAGTCAATATTTCTCCCACTATCCCTTTCAAATATGTTCTCCCTCTCAAGAAATATATCTTGTATGGTGATATTCAATTTCTTATCTGAGGGGTTGTATCGGTAGTATCTCTTTGTTTCCTTAGGATACCCTATAAAGATACACTTTGTGCCCTGGGGTGATATTTTATTGCCTGGGAAGACCTTAAAAAATTCCTTTAAACCCCATAAATGTGTATGTAACAAAATGGGTTTATTTACACTTTATAACTTGAAGGGAATTCCATTTTCCTCCTTAGTTAGTAATCGGTTTAATGTGTATACCGCAGTTTGTAATGCATATCCCCAAAAGAATAATGGAAGATTTGCATGACTCATCATCGAACTTACCAAGTATAACAAGGTATAGTTCTTCCTTTCAATAACACCATTTCACCATGATGTATAAGGTAGATTTATTTGAGATAGAATCCCAAAATTCTCTAAAAGTTGGATGAACTCTTAGTTAAGATATTCACTACCTTGATCTGATCAAAGATTCTTTATCTTCTTTCCAAGTTGATTCTCTACTTCATTCTTCAATTCCTTGAATTTCTCAAAGGACTCAAAAATATACCTCATCAATTATATATATTCATATCTACTCAGGTAATTAATAAAAGTTATGAAGTAATAATATCCACCTCTAGATTTCACTGGAAATGGTCAATACACATCAGTGTATACCAATCCTAGAAGCTATGTGCCCCTTTCACCATGTCCACCAAATGTTGGTTTGGTCATTTTCCCTTGTAAACAGTCATGACATTTTCAAGTGGTTTTAGCTCAGATGAGTCTAAATAACCATCTTGATAGAGATTTTTCAAATGCTTCTCATTTACATGATCAAGATGGTGATGCCAAAACTGGGTGTTATATGAGTCATGTGAACATGATTCATTATCAATTTATAACACTTGGTTTTCATAATTTAATACATAAATACCATTATTTAAATTTTCCATATGATAACATATGTTTTCCATATAAAAGAAACAACTTTTATTTACAAACTTGAAAATAAACTCATCTGTATATAGGCACGATACATAAATTATGTTCTTGGTAACCATAGGTACATAATAATAATATTTTAAAACCAAAATAATTCCTATTGGAAATGAATGGTGGTAGTCACCAATGGATATATTATCCATCCTTTCACCATTAGTAGCTCCCAAATCCACCTCTCCTTTGGAAATCTTTCAAAATATACTTATTTCTTGCATTTGGATACATATGTGAGTACCACAAGTTGTATCTAATACCCAATATGTAGAAATGGAAAGATTGCACTTAATAACAAATGCATGTTTAGCTTCCCCTTTCTTGTGGGTTCAATTCCTCTTCTAGTGGCCTGGTTTTCCACACACAAAATATACTGTCACCTTTTCCTTTCCCTACATTTGGATCTTCCTCTTCCTGCAAGGACACTACTTGGGAGATTTAGACTATTTATAGGTATTGGGCCCCTTTGTCTTGTTCTTACTTTTATTATTCACCATAAGGACTGAAATTTTATCATTCGCTATGTCCTTATCCACTTTCAAAATCAAAGTAAGAAGTTATGAAAGACTCTTCTCATTATTTCTCATATTGTAATTGAAAATAAAACTGGAGAAGATCTTGGGTAGTGATGAAAGTATGAGATCTATATGAAACTCATCCAGTAATTTAATCCCTAAGATTACTAAGTGTTCAATGTATCCAATGATCTTGAATACATGAGGAACAGTTGGCATAGACTCTCTGAGATTAGTTTTAAATAAAGCATTGTAGATCTCGTACTTCTCTTCTCTTGTCTTATCTATATAGAGATCCTGAAGGTGAGAAATCATGCTATACACATCCATGTCCTCATGTTGCTTCAAAATCTCATTGTACATGGATGATAGAATGAAATATTGAACATATGTAGCATCATTCAAATTTTTCTCATGTAGAGATATCTCTTCATCACTTTCCTCATTACCAAGCGCAGCTGGAAAAGGTTCTTCCAGCACATACAATTTTCTTTCATGGCGAAGTATAACGTGTAAGCACCTTTGACACTCTTAGAAATTTATGTTAGTGAGAAGGTTATACTTATAAATTATTTATAATAGTGATATGTTTAAATTAATTTTAATTTTTTTTCTACAAATCACATGAGTATAATTTTAGTACTTTATCTAATAAAATTTAGACAAATAAATAAATATTAAATTTATTAGTCTCCCACTATTTTATTGAAACCCAATATCCCTCACCATTGGATACAGGATATCCTATTTATTAGACATTCTAGTGGAAAGGATCCCTATTAACCTTCTCATTACCACAACTTTGGTTGGTCAAGAAACTTGAATGGACTCCCCAAATACCAACTGCATTAACTCACATTTCCTTGATCTACTGAGTGGACTCCCCAATCTTGAAATCCTTAAATTGGATTTCCTCAACCCTTGCCTCTTAGTTACACCAAGTCCTAATTTGGAAGTCAACCCTTGATGTGAAATAAGTTAAGTCAACCCAAAACATCGAGTTAAAATTACTTGATAATTAAAAGTACCCCAACTTTGGCCGGTCAAGCACTTTGAACTATGGTTTGATTTTAACTGAAGTAGTGGAAGGCTATACTAACTTAATATATAATTGAGGTATTTTATCCTTTATGGTTAGATTTTCAATTATTATATTTATTACATAATTTTTAATATTAAGCATATTTACTTAAGTGATTAACCATGTATTAGATAATATTTACGCATAAGCTAATTTATTTTAGTATTATCTTGCATGCTCATTAATTTAATTAATTTATGTGATCTGGAAAAAACATCCATAATAAAATAACTATTAAACTGATAGAAATAAAATGATAAATTGGTATGA
The DNA here is from genome assembly GCA_963277665.1 of Viscum album. NCBI lineage: Eukaryota > Viridiplantae > Streptophyta > Magnoliopsida > Santalales > Viscaceae > Viscum > Viscum album. Next base: position 101,305,185 of record OY728133.1, read on the forward strand.
TCATGAGTTTTTACTAATTATTAGTTTATCTAGTGGTTGATAAACTAAATGTTCACTTAAGGGAAAAACACCTTGAACCAATTAAGGTTTGTGTTACAGCTTTCCACCTATCCACCAATGTATCTCTCTTGGGTTGGTTTCACCTCAAATCCAAACTTGAACCATCTACACTAGCTTGGTAGATTCATCTATTACATATGATTTTACTCACATGTAGGTGACGAGAAAAGGGTTTATATAAAAGAAACCATGGGCATGCAGACCCTACAAAATAAGAGGAGAGAAGTATCGCAAGCCAAAAATTTAATTTAATAATAAATTAAATGAAAGTAATCATATAAAAAGGTCTAGTATATGTTCATGATCAACCACATGAATGAAAAGAATTACATATTTAATAAAATTAGAATTAAATTCTTAATTGTTATTATTTAAGATAAATCATACTCGAATCAATTAATTACATCTTTAATTAATCAATTATATTATCTTAATTCTTGTCCTAATTTCCTTGAGATTATCATCCATTATAATTTTAAAGAAATTAACTAAATTCATTTAAAATTAATTGTGTATATAAATGTACCTTAGAGTCAATACAGTGAATACTTGTCTGAATATACCCAACATGTATTATACTCATATACTTATTTATTATTTGTGACATATAGCATACATGACTTATCACATACTTCCATGACATTTAGTATCAACTTAATGATTACACCAATTACATTATTTTTCTATAATCTTTCATTCTTTAATGAACGTAGAGTAACAATTATAGGCTAGTATTTTCCTTTAAAAGTTTTCATGTGTTATACCCATTAAATGACTGATTTGGGAAATGGTTTCTTCATAATAGTTGTTCATAAGTGTCTTACACATCTCTCATCAAAATTTAAGTGTGTTTGGACCTTTTAGAGATATTTTTGTTAGTTTTACTCTAAGAATTTATTCTACCCAAACAGACTCTCCATATTCCAAATATCTAGTTTCCCATGCATTAATGGCCTTGAAAATGGATGATTTACACATGAAATCCTTCCTAAAAGTTTTTATTCCATATATTATGAATCTTACTTTTAAAATTTTAAAGTATTTGGTTCGTCCAATCATGATCTATGGTCCCAACATCAAAAATCACTAGATCTGTGAACAGTTTTCAAGGCTCAACTTATGAGCTGGTTTTGAGCTTCCAAATGGTGGATTTAGCTTTAGGTCCAGCAGGATTAAATGAATCATATGATGTATAGAATACTAAAAATAAATAATTTCACGATTTATATAAGTATATAAAATGTTATGGACTAAATATAAAAATAATTTAAAATATTAAAAATCCAAAACATGTTATTTTTTTGATTAATCTCAAAATACCACTAAAATCATAAAATGAGACAGTTTCCCTTAAAATAACACTTTTGTGGGATTAAAAACATTGAAATTAAAAGTAAAATTATTGAAAATAATAGTTATGTAAATCCCCCCATACTTAAACTATGCTTGTTCTCAAGCATAAAATCTCAACATTGAAAATCAGAGGTCACCAATGTTACCAATATTCAAATTCCAAGGAAATAAAATTAAAAAATGATCAATTTAAAATCAAATTATAAAATGTTACATAAAATATCAATTAAATTTACCATTTTTCAAAGAAACAATCAATTCATTTATTTTACTTTTTCCCTCTAAAAAAATGATGGAACTTCTCCTTTCATTCATTTAAGCTCCTCAATTTATTATTATTAAACATGTCAAATCCTGATCTATCTCACAATGGATTCTTTTCTATCATCACTCATGATACAATTCAAGTAGAGTTATGTTGATATCATGATAAAATGATCCTTATCCATAGGATTGTAAATGAACTAATTTCTTCACTTTGTAAAGACAAAAGTCACATAAAATCATGTGGGATTTCATTAAAGGTTTAAATGAATCTGAGGCTTAAGGTAGGTAGGAATTGATGTTTGAAAATTAAGGCTCAAGGAAAAGGTTGATCTCATATGTAAAATTCATGGTATAAAAAATAATTGTGTAATGAAATTCTACCCTTAAAAATAGAAACTCCCACTTCCCCCAAACTCAAAGTAAAGGTTAGGATCAAATAAATCATAATGAATGATTTTTGTACCCTCTAGAATATTTTTTTTAATTTTATAATTTTTTTCTTTTTCAAATAAAATTTCCATTTTTTTATTTTTTTTAAAGTTATGATTATAATAAACCTCACATCCACTACCTAACCACTTATAATAAAAATCATAGGTCTAGTAATGGTGTTTTTTGGTTTTCCCAAATCACAACCCATTTTTCTCTTTTTTTTTTGTTCTTTTTTTTCATTTTCCATTTTTTTAATTCAATAGGAGAAAATAATGAAGTGTCATAAATGAATAAATAACCTTAATTTCCCAAAATAATCACCCTTACACTTTTTCCTTACAATATGTTTCATCCCTTCCACCATTACTCCCTTCACCCCCACACTTCAATTTTAAAATATCATGAAAATACTACGAGGAGGGTAGGAATGGATAAAAATGTCTTGAAACATGGCTCATTCCTATAAAGTTCATTCATGGTATCTATGGTTTAAATAAGTATTTATGTAAAGGTGTCCTTTTAAGGATAATGGATTATCAAAATATACCTCAATCATTTTAAATGTGTTTTTACACAGTCATAGCTTTGACAAGTTCAAATGAAAGTTTTGGTCGGTGACATGTTCTAAGATCACTCATGAAATATGCTCAAGAATAAATAGGAAGTACTTGGTCTATAAATATTCTTGGTAATGGGATAAATGATTTTATACAATCTCTCATGGCATTACTAATAATAAAAAATCAATTCAAATGAATTTTAGAAATTCAAAGCATGAAAAATGTTAGAAAATTTTCATTTACATGAATCAAATAATTCCATCAAATAATGAGTACTTATTTTAATATACATGTTTCAATTTAACAATCCAATTCTATATTTTAATCATTTAATCTCATTAACATTGAAATCTAAATCATAGCATCATTGTATTTCTAAGAAACTCATGTCTCCTAGATAAGTCAAGTAATGCATAGTTCAATCATGGGCATGCAATTTCCAGTTCAAAACTCAAAACATGTTTTCAGAAGAAAAAAATGTTGGGAGTTTAAAAGATAAACAGAAAAATTAAACTCCCTTTTGAAATGATTCTTCAGTCAGGTGGTGAAAGTCTTTTTCCTTCAGTTATGTTCTGCAGCATATTCACGACGCGTGTTCTGTTTAGTTCCTCCATTTTTGAACATTGCATCATCTTCATTAATGGACCTGAAAAATATGAATAAAAACATATAATAGTATAGGACTATTAAATTTTTCTAGAATATGATTTATGGGAAGAGTGGACTAAGGTAAAGAAAAAAATGTGGGTTTCCTCCTGGAAGTGATTTTGTTTAATGTTGTTTTCTCAACTCAAAAATTGAAAAAAATTGAAAAATCCTAGACTACAAGATTCCATCCCCCGAACTTAATTTATATATTTTACTCAATGAATTTAAATTGATTTTTTTCATTTAAGTATATAAAAATATATATTTACTTCTTTTCATAAAGTGTAAAGGAAAATGAAACCTAGTTGGTCTTCATTGGTAATAAAGGTGAAGGAGTGTGATCTCCTCCACTGCTTCTTAAGGTATGAACTTCTTCAGCCTCTGACCATTTACAGTGAATGGTTTTTCCCCTCATTTTTTATCTACACAACACTAAAGGGGTATACGTTAAAAAAGTAAATGGTCCTTCCCATCTGAAATGAAGTTTACCTGATATTAGCTTAAGTCTGGATTTTTATAATAGCACTTGATCTCCAGAATTGAAGGTTCTTAATTGAATAATCTTGTAATGGGACATCCTTATTCTCTATTTATATAACATTTAATTTTCAAAATATTCCCTCCTAATTTCCTTTAGCTTCTGTAACTACAACCTTCTCTTTTTCTATCTTTATCAAGGCCAGGATTCATCTCTCTTAACACCCAGTAGGTTGTATGTTCTAATTCCATGGGAAGGTGGAAAATATTTCCATAAATCAATCTATAGGGGCTCATCTCTATGGGTTTCTTATAGGTTGTTCTTAATTCCCATAAGGTATCATCTAACCATTGGATCCATTCCTTCCTGTTGGTTTTAACAATCTTTTCCAAAATTCCTTTGATTTCTCCATTAGAGACTTCTACTTGGACATTTATTTATGGATGGTATGGTGTTAATGTTTTATTATGTACCCCATACTTTTTTAGCAATGCTTCTATTTTACTATTACATAAATGAGTTCCTTGGTCGCTGATTATTGCTCATGTAACTACAAACCTAGAAAATATGTTAGCCCTAACAAAATCACAAACAACTTTAGCATCGTTAGTCTCGGTTGTTTTTTCTTCCACCCATTTTGAAACATAGTCTACAACTAAAAGAATATATGAATTACCAAATGAAATTAGGAATGTTCTCATGAAGTCTATGACCCATACTTCAAAAATTTCACAAAAATTAATTGGTTTTTGAGTCATTTTCTGTCATTTCGAGATATTACCAGAAAACTGGCATTTTTCACATCTTTTACAAAATTCATATGTATCTTTGAATAAGTTGGGCCAATAAATTGTAGATTTTAAAATTGTTTGGGCTATCCTATGAGGTCCAAAGTAGCCTCCACAAGATAAATTATGATAGAATTCAAATACTTATTCAATTTCACTTCTTAGTAATCATATTCTTATGATTTTATCATTAAAAACTTTCCACAGAAATGGGTCTTCTCAAATATAAAATCTTGATTCAGATTTAAGATTATGTTTTTTATGAGATCTTAGATGGGAGGGTGCCTAAGATATAACCAAATAATTAAAAAAATGTGTCATATTATGGTACCGCATTGTTGATAATGTAGAGTTGTTCTTGAGGAAACTCATCATTAAGTGGGTTCTGGTTTGGAATTTCCACTTCAGTGGTGTGGGTGGTTGACTTAGATGACTGGACATCTAATTTCCAGTTCCTTTTTTATCTTTAATTTCCAAATTAAACTATTTTAAGATTATTATTCATCTCACCAACCTTGGTTTAGAATAATACTTTTTCATTAAATACCTGAGTGTTGCATGATCATAAAAAACAAAAACTTTAGTGCCAAGAATATATGATCGAAATTTATCTAATACAATGATGACTACAAGGAACTCAATTTATTTTATTGTGTAATTTATTTGTGTGGAATCTAAGTTCCTTGGTGTGTAGGAGATTACTTGAGGGTTGTTTTCAATTATTTGTGATAGAGCATCTCTCACTGCTTGATTAGATGAATCACAGAGTAACTCAAAAGGGTACTCCTAGTTGGGTGGTTGCATTATTGGTGGTGTGATCAAACCTTTTCTTCAATTCATCAAATGATTCCATGCATGAATAATCAACATTAAATTCAGCATCCTTTAAAAGTAATCTTGAGAGAGGGAGAGAAATCTTATTAAAATACTTGATGAATCTTCTATAAAATCATGAATTCCCTAAAAAGTATCTAACATGTTTTACACAAGTTGGATATGATCAGGAATTTATTACTTTATCATTTGATTTATCAACCTCAATCCCTTTTTGTGAAATTATGTACCCCAACGCTATTCCCTTTTCAACCATGAAATGGAATTTTTTGAAATTTAATACAAGGTTCTTTTTAATACATGTTTTCAAAAAAAATCCAAATTTCTTAAGCAATGATCAAATGAATTTCTAAAAACTATGAAATCATCGAGAAATACCTCCAGGAAATCCTCAATGTGATCTAAAAAAATACTCAATATACACCATTGAAATGTACCTGGGGTATTGCATAGCCTGAAAAGCTTCCTTTTGTAGGTGAATGTTCCAAAAGGATAGGTGAAGGTTGTCTTCTCTTGGTCTTTTCATGAGATCGTCACCTGGAAGTATCCTAAAAATCTATCTAAAAAACAGTAATGAGTTTTTACAGCTAACCTTTCTAGAATTTGATCGATGAACGGAATGGGAAAGTGTTATTTTTGGGTAACTAGATTTAGCTTCCCATAATCTATGCACACTCTCCAGCCATTTTTTACTCTCATGGGTATCAATTCATTTCTTTCATTTTTAACAGTGGTCAGGGTGATTTTCTTTAGGACTACATGAATGGGTTTGACCCATTAAGAATCAGAGATTGGGTAAATGATGTCAGTTATAAGAAATTTCTATATTTATTTTTTAACAACCTATATGATAGTTGGATTGAGTATTCTTTGAGGTTTTCTAACTGGTTGAGAATCACTTTCTAAAAATATTCTATGAGAGAAGACCTTGGAATTAATTCCTAGTATATCACCTAAACTCCATCCTATAGCTTGTACATTTATTTTGAGAAGGTAAATCGGAGTTTGTTCTTGTGAATGGGATAGGTTATTGGAAATGATTACTGGAAATTTATATCGTTACATTAGGTAAGAATACTTCAAATCACTTGGCAATGGATTAAGTTCCAGACATGGGGATTGTTCAAGGGATGATATAGAATTTAGGTTTTTTACTTTTAAGGCTAGAATCTCTGATATAATCTCACTCTCTTTTAACAAATCATCGAAAAAATATGATTTTACCTCTTCCTATAACATAAGATCAGGATTTTTAGGTTCTTTGGAATTGGAACATTCAAATGAAAAATTCTCTCCTAATGATAAGATGTCACAAAGCATACATGAGTCTTCAATTGGTTCTATACCTTCATCCTGGGAGATCGCATAAATTGAGAGATTACTGGAAGGATGTTTCATCACATCAAGAATGTTGAAGTGTATTGTACTATAACCAAGTTCCATTATGAGGGTTCCTTCATGGAAATTGATGATAATCCTTTCTGTTTTCAAGAAGGGTCTCCCTGGGATGATGGGAGAGTGGCCTGATGCTCGGTCTTCTTCTATGGTAAGGACATAAAAGTCTACTGGAAAGATCAATCCTCTTACTCCCATTAGTACATCATCTATAACTCTAGCTGTAAAAATGGTGGATCTATTTTCTAATTGTACCACAACTCAAGTTGGTTTTAGTTCTTCAATCTGCAAGGATGAAAATACCGAGTGAGACATAACATTTATTGAAGCTCTTATATCACATAGTGAATATATAAAATCTAAAGACCCAGTTATGTAGAGAATAGATAATTTCCTTGGATCTTGAAATTTTTTTGGTTTTGGTGGTGTGATCAGTGTTGAGACGCTTCTTCCTAAGTTGATTCTCTCATTTTCATCCAGCCGCCTTCTTTTAGTGCACAACTCCTTCAGAAATTTCACGTGCTTAGGGATTTGTTGGATTTCCTCTAGTAGTGGGGTGTTTATCTCAACTTTCTGTAAGGTTTCCTAAATTTTATGTTTAATTCGTTCTTCTTCACTCTTCTTCGACTCAACTAGTGCAGAAGGGAATGGTTCTCAGATATCCTTTTTCCCCTTCGTTGTTTTTGTAAAGATGTTTTTGTCCTTTACTTCCTAAACCTAGTTCTTTATCCTTTGTTTTTATGGTCTCCTTCATTTGGATGGATGGTTTTAGCTTCATAAGGTTTCTTAAAATCATCATCCTCACTTTCTTCAAGTGTTGTGAGATACTTCCCACTTCAGGTTGTGATTTCACAAACATTTTTGTTTGTATTTGGAAATGTCTATGTTGGGAGTCTACCTTGTTTCTTGGTTAGAACGTCCATAAGGATTTGATGAGTTATCTTGTTAATTTTTTCTTCTATTCCTGTAAATTTGGCCTTAATCTACTACTCTTTAGTTTATGGTGCACTTGTGGAAGGGTGCTCATAATTCTTTCGTTGGAAAGGTGGAGATTGAAATGTTTTTTGTTGTTGGAAGGGATTCTTATAAGATTGTTGGAATGGTGTTGGGTTATGATATTGTTGCTGAAAAGGTGGCCTAGCTTGGTTCTATTGAAATCTATATCCTGGTTGGGTATGGGGTTGATGTGGATGATTTGACTATAATTGCCTTTTCTAATAGATAGCTGCACAACTTTTGGTCCCCTGCACTTCTAGGCATTGATCGGTGTAATGATAAGTAGAATAGAATAAACCACATACATGAGTCGGGCCTTGTTGTTCCTTTACTTGGTTCACAGCAAGTTGTCTCATCACACTAGCCATTTCCTTAAGTGTTTCTTCAAGTAAGGGTGAGGAAGAATCTAAAGTCCTTACCTCATGGATACCTCTGGTACTCATACCTCTAGTACCGAATTGTTGTAAGTTTTTTGTAATCTTTTCAATCAGACCTCTGGAATCCGCTAGTGATTTTTTAATCAAGGATCCTCTAGATGTATCATCTAGCAAGTTGTGATCATTTTTTAGCAGTCCTTGATAGAATAAAATAAGGAAATGGTATTCTTCTATATTCTGATGTGGGAAGCTGGCGTAGAGCTTCTTGAATCGCTCCCAATACTCATAAAGTATCTCACCAGTTTATTGGTGAATAACATAGATCTCTTTTCAGATAGTTGTTCTTCTGGATGCGAGAAAAAAAACCTTTGAATAAAGAATCTTTGAAGATATTCCCAGTCATGGACTTATCCTGGTTGTAGACTGTACAACCATTCCTTTGTCACTCCCTCAAGTGAGAAGATTAATTCCCTCCACTTTACCTGTTCTTCTGCAACTCCTCGGAGTCTACAATTGGAGCACACATTTGTAAATTTTTGAATATGTTTGTTTGGGTCTTCTTCTACAAAACCATGGAATTTAGGTAGGATTTGAATCATGTTAATGTTCATTTCAAACTCATTCTCTAAGGTGTGGATAACTAGTTTATTTTTTTGGTTAGTGAATTATAGTGCACCGAGATCGTGCGGAGTTTGGCTGGGATTTCTAACCATTATTGTAGGTTTAGAGTGATCACTAAAAGTGTCAATTGAATCTGTGAGATTTATTTCCTCAAATTATATTTTAATTTTTTTTCTAAAATGGGTTATTTTACGTTCAATTTCATGATCAAATTCAATTAAAATTATTATTCGAACTGTGGGTCATTCAAGAGAGATATTTTTTAAAAAAAATGGGGTTTTAAGAAACTTCCTCTCTAATAACGGCACCAAGTTTGACGCATTCCTATCATGGGGTGTGAAAAACAATAATTTAAATTACCTAAGTATAGTATAGTAGTTAACTCAAGCTATTCTCCTTAAGAGGAGTGAACAGAAAAAAAGTTTGACACTTTTTATTGGTTTTCTAAAAATGATTGATTTTAATAGATTTTGAATAATGTGAGAAAAATAAGAAGTTTGATTTGATTGGTTTTAAAAAAATGAGAAATACAGTGATCATAGTAGGTTTGGATAGACCTAGTGTTGTGTTATCATGGTTTCCAAGTTTTGTCCCCTTTTCTTCCATAGAATGGTAAGATAGAGATTCATCTACCAAGTCCTTTATCTCCCTTGGATAGATGATTATGATGAGAATATTCCTATCTGAACCCTCAGGTAGGTCTACCCTCCTTCCCATGTGTGTAGTGTTGTAGTAGGTTTTATTGATTAATTAGGACAATCCATGACCAAGGATTGTTATTCCCTTAATTCACCAATATTCCAACATACAATATTACACATGTGCTAATGACTATCAAGCACTCACCACCCAACCCTAATTTGTTCCACCGTATACAGAAAAAAATCGGGTGGAGGGAGATATGGATCATCGACCAAATCAATTAAAAATAACAAAGTCAAAACCTAACGTAACCGCATTTGGAATTTAAAGGTGAATTATGAATTGAAACCAAATTTGGAAAGAATAAGGGATCTTATTAAATTGTATCATAAGAACTCAAGCAAAGAAAATAAAATAAAAGAAAAATAAATAAGAGAAATAAATTTGTAGGAGACCGTCATCCAATACTTCCCTCGCCTGTCGAATAGATGGTATGGGATGATTTTGAAAGTAGGTGATTGTCTCCTTTAATAGGCCATAATTTTCCTCCAAAAGTTTCTGCATGTTAGCCCCATTAAATGTCCAATTTTGGAAATGGTGTCTTAGTAAAAGTTTCTCATAAATGTATTTCACGTCTCTCCAAATTTCATCATGTTTGGCCCATTTTTAGAGAGAGTTATGTTGATTTTACTCCGAGAATTTATTCTTCCTTGGAAGACTCTCCATGTTCCAAATCTCTAGTTTCTCATGCATTAATGGCCTTGAAAATGGATGGTTCACATGTGGACACCTTCCTAAAAGTTTTTACTTCATGTATTGTGCGTCTTTGCTCCAAATTTCAGAGTATTTGGGCTATTCAATCATGATTTATAAGCCTAACATCAAAAATCACTAGATTTGTGAACAGTTTTCAAGGCCCAACTTGTGAGTTGGTGTTGAGCTTCCAGATAGTGGATTTAGCTTTGGGTTCAGAAGAATGAAATAAAACCATGATGTATAGAATCCTAAAAAGAAATAATTTCATGATTTAGATAAGTATAGAAAATTTTATGACCTAAATACAGAAATAATTTAAAACAAATAAATCCAAAACAGACCATTTTTTCGATTAAGCTCAAAATACCACTAAAATCATAAGATGCGACAGTTGCCCTTAAAATAACACTTTTTGGGGATTAAAAACATTTAAATTCAAAGTAAAATTATTGAAAATATTAGTTCTTTAACGATCCTTACACTTGCATCGTATGCCTTTGATCGCTATGAGAATTGCTTCCAAAGTGTTCTTCTTGATCTGGTGGAGGAAGATTTCTCTCCGTTCTTGGGAGTGATCTTAGAGAAGAGAGATCTCAAAGGGATTGAGAGAATTCTCCAATTCCATTATGCACAACCCAAACAAATGAATTCTTCTTGTGAGAAAATAACATAAGTGGGTTTATATATCGCTAGGGTTAAAATAAAATAATTACACAAGTGCCCTTAATTATTTATTTAATCCTAGAAAAAACCTCATGTCAAATAATAATATTCATGTTATTATTTTTTGAAATGTGCTTAACTTTCAAATTAAAATTAAATATTATTTAATAAAATAATATTCAATATTTATTATTTTCACACTAGACCTAAAATCTTGGTTCGTCATTCCTCCATAATATATATCACGTCTTGAATAATGATTATTTATTTATTAAATAAATATCACTTCATCATTTGCCAAGAAATAAGTAAATATTATATTCACTAAATATAAAATAAATATTTATTAAATATTCCATTCACATTATATTCTCTCGAATAACTGGTGACAGAATAAATTTGATCAAGCAAACATGAATAATTATTAAACCACATGCGGGAATAATATTTATTCAACCTGTTAAATGATAAATAATAATATATTATTTAACTGAGATTCTGGATACACTTAATGTGTGTCCCTCTAGACCTCTTTTTCAATGGCATTAGGCGAAGTAGCCTAAAGTCCAAGGTTAGCATCTAGAAACACGCTAAGGATCCCGAAGAGAAAGAAGTTAATGCTGCAATGACATAATACCTCATACGAAAACTTACTATGTAATATACTCTATTTATCATGATGCCACAAATCAAGATGACTACATGTTGGTGTCATCAACCTATGTGCTCGATATCTCTTTTTTTGACTTTCTGAAAATAGAACTTGTCTATAGAATATCATGACCATGGATTTATTTAGGCTATAACATTTCTATCAAAGGGCCTGGGATATCAACTTTCATTAAAGAACATAAGGTATAAATATTTTTCACATTATTCATTAATGCAATATTACTCGTGACGCACTCAACGTATCCTACCTCGCCACGAATATTTTTCGTTGTGATTTTCATCAGTACATCAAAGTACGTGAGTCATAATACTTATTAATAATAATCTTAAAGTCTAAGGACCAATACACACGTCCACGGATAGGAACATCCATTGACACATATAAATATGGATTTCCTACTCATGGGGCTCGTTCTAATAATATCCTACTGGATATTACCAAGGACATACACCATGAGAAGGTGTCTCAAAGTCCTATGAGTCTCCACCCCTTATAGTCTGTATCATTTGTCCCTCAAATGATATCATCTGGCTATGAAACATATATTTAAGAATAATGTTGTAGCACTTTCGGATTCTCATCATAGTGGAGAAGTATTATGACCTTTTAGTGCGACAACTACTCTTGGGACATTATCACATACTATGTTATGCAGAAGAACAATCATGATGTGATAAGAAGTTTGTTAATATTCAAAACTATGAATACAAGTTTATCATAAAGTACAAATAAGTCGGTTTTAGGTCACCAACTCCAACAACTTGGTCATATAGACACAAGTCCCTTTTCTTCACATAATTGATATTTGTGTAACTGCTTTGCGTAAGAAATGGCATCGCGCAACTCTTATGTGATTTTAGAGCTCTAATATTCTCTAAGGGTTGGGCGCTCCAAATGAGAGGGGAAGTAGCCTATTTATAGGTGTGGTCAATCCTTCATGCAACTACCTTGCACATCACTAACCTTGAATGAAACTCACCTGGTTCACTGAACTTCAATGATTTGACGTCGCCTTTAACGTACAACTCACTGTCATTGTGAAACTTGCATTTGAATTTCCTAAGTTCACAAACTATGTCTGCATCACACAACTCCAATTTTCATAAAACTTCATATCTTTCATGAAACGCTTGTATTTATCATATTTTAATGAGGCGGCCTCGAATCTTCACTTTCATGCAACTTCACGAAGCTCTTTCACCTGTTTGCGCAATTTTTTCACTTGCGTGAAAATATTTCATTTGCTTCAAAAACAACTTTCTCCTTTTTCTAAATTTTGGACTCCAAAAAATTGGCAAATACTGGGAAACACCACCACCAGATATGCACAACTTCATGAAAACCTTCCAGAGATTTCAAACCTTAATGATCCTCTTTCATGGATAGCTTCAACCCATCTCTCAGTATAGATGCTTCGAACTCATACAGGTCTTCACCATCATGGAGCTTTTTCAACATACATTGTCAACAACCATTCTAGAACTTCATAATTGACTTTGTCAACCAGTTTTTTCAACAAACACGACCAATCCAAAAAACACTACAATGCCACCTTTATGAATTTCTTTCCAACATAAATGATTTTTGATGCTTATGTTTGTGGTATAATCTTATGTTTTGCAACGTTCTCATGTTATGATGACTCATGTGTGATGTTATGCTCAAATCCTTATGCCTTGATTTATTATTGATGATCCATGTTTATTTGGGTATGATTTTATAATGTTATGTTCATAGACCTTAATTATTCTCTTATACCCACGTGGTTATCTTATGCTCACTTATGATTATTAATTGTTATCTCTTATGTTTTCCCTTACTAGACATCTGAGAACACTCATTTCTTGTGTTTTCATTCCCTAGATTATGAAGATGAGTATAACTTATGTGATGTCTAGAAGGATGCGATTAAGGAGGATTGTTCACAAGTTTTGTAAAATAAGTTGTTTATATATCAAGTCTCAAAAGACACTAAACCTAAAGGTTTTCATGATCGCATGATGTTATTGTGAAATATAATATTAATTTGAATAAATGCAAATTTAGCTTGGCTCATCACACTTGGTATCAAAGCCAGTTCTTAAGAATATGGTTAGCACCGGACTCAGAAGTGCGGGTATGGGACGCTTCACTTCACATTATACCGATCAAAGAAATCGAGACCTTGAAAAATTATTCAATGATGCAACACTCCATGGTTATTAAATCCATTATTCTCATCTTTTTGTTCAAGTGGAATATCAAAGGTTCTTAATGCGTTTTTTATACTCCCCCTTTTTCATTTGGAGCTGCTAGTACTAATGTATTCATCCGTCACAAAGGCTTTATGTACTTTTCTTTTTGTGTTAACTACACACCCGTCATATTTATATGTTATATATATATATATCTATAATCATATATATTAATAAAGACGTGTGGGTGGGTGTGTGTATATATATATATAATTATAATTATGATTATGTATATATATATTATATTCTTTAAATTTAATATACATATATTTATTTGTATAAATTTATATAAAACATTAAATAAATAAATATTTATTTATTTATTTATTTATATACACGTGCACACACGCATATTTTTTTGTATAAATTTGATAAAAATATGTAGAAATATATATATATAAAAATATTTAAATTCATATAAATATATTTATGTATTAAAATATGATATTTAATTAAAAACATTTATCACATTTTTTTCCTATGAAAAAAAAATGATGATAATGCTCGCCCTTTCTTGACGCTAAAAAACACCAAGGATGAAAAAAATATTGAGAAAGGCTTCATTTCTTATTGCAAAAGCAAGCGCCACGTTTTGAATTTTTTTTAATAGATTGAGACGACCATCCAATTTTCACGATTTGTTGTACTGTTAAATAAATAAATATTTATTTAATAAGTGACTTGGGATCAATCTTTGATTTGAGTTAAATATAAGGGCTTACCTGTAATTTAAATATCTAAAACCCAGATATTAATTGTTCAACTATATATAATTGTAATTAAAATATGATACATTATTAAATGTAAGTGGCGGCAGTGGTCGTTAAGATAAAGGTGAATGCTTTTAATTTTGACTTTTCAAACTTTCATACTTTTATGGGCCGCAAATCCCACTTCAAACATCACGGCCACCTTATCCAGTTTTTTTATGATTTTGCCCTTTCTGTAACTTTTTGACCAATTTTAATACATTAAATTAATCAAATTATTAATCTATTAAGTCATTAAGTTGTGTATTAATTTAATTAATTCATTATGTAATTTACCAACAAGTCCTAACAATTAATAAAACAAACCCTGATTTTTTACTTTAGGCATCGTCTTTCAAATAAACAATTTTTTTTTAAAAAACTTGTATGCATATTTTTCCCATTAATTTATTTGAAAAAATATAATAAATAACGCAAAAAATGCATTTTGTGATTAAAAAATATAACAAAACTTATGTTACGTCATTAAAAATACAGGGAATTAAAAAGTCTAATAAAAAATCAGAACAAATGCTTTATTGTAAAAAAAACAAATATATATAAACAACATTTATGCAGTCATAATAACAACCAAAAATAAAAACACTACTATATAAGTCACAACATATTTTTTGGCCAGTGATTAATGTAAAAATACAAATAAATAAGGCATAATATAAATTATTCTATAAAAAAATAATAAAACGTATGTTATCTCATTAAAAAAATCAAATAATATAGAAAGAGCGTGTAGACTAAAAAAATGAAAACACATGTACACAAATGATGTATGTTCTGACATAATATGAACATAAACTAAAAAAATACAAACAAGCATAACAATCAAGTTATGGTGATCATTGTTTTATATAAAAAGTAAAACACGAATTGAAATAAAATATGTTTTTTTAATATAATAATCAATCACAATAAAACATGTGTTTTGAAAACGAGTAAAATATATATATAATTAAAAAGTGAGAACACGGCTTCTATTACACAATACAAATTAGCGTACGCTGGCACACATATATTTAAACAAAAAATTTTATATCGTAATCAAAACTAAAAAAAAAAAAAGGAAAGTTATTTGTATTTCTATTGTCCAATATGAAATATATAATAAATAATGTAGATATATGTTTTGTAACTAAAGAAATATACGAGAAGCAATTTCTCTCACTTTCCCATAAGGACATTAAATATAAACAATTAATATAGATTATATTCTAATGAATTGCAATTAATTGCATTCATATCTATAAGTAATATATAACAAATATCACTTAAATTCCCTCAAATATAACATATAAATGAATGTAGGCAACATTTTAAGGGCTTGAAACTTGTAACGACTTTGTTTTTGTTACATAATACTGTGAAATATTTTTTTTAAAAAAATTTGAAGTTGGGCACAGATTCGGCACGTGATTCCGGGGGTCATGGAGCCTCGATGATGATATTATAAAAATATTAAATATAATATATCATTCGCACATAGTTTTTATGAAATAATGGAATAACTCCTGAACGGTGATCAGATTAGTAATATGAGATCGTCATTAAACTAGGAATACAGATTTTACCCTCGGTGCGACATAACCTTTGTGCACGCTGAGTGTTTTGTTTAAGAGCAGTCACAGATAGAATAATAAATATATTAATTAATTAATTAATTAATTAATTAATAAATGGTCGAGACCAAAACCACTTCTATTTAAACACGGTTGTGGCCAAATCCTAGGATTAGTCATATAACCCCACAGATTGAAGAGGATCGTAGAGGAGAGCTTTGATAGAAAACGAGAATGAGGATCAACAATCAATTTCCAATGAATTTGCCCTTGTCAATGGAGTTCGTGGATCTTGTCAATGACAACGACGCGATAATCATTCTTCGCCATCGATCAATCTAATCCCGATGTAAGACTTTTGTTTTGTTTGATTAATCCCCATTTGTGATTCTTCCATATCGAACACAAATTAATTGTCACGACTCGTCCCTCGGGGGTCGTGCCATGACTACCCCAAGCCCGCCTTCTATAGGTCAGGGGCTGACGACTAACACCGGAAAGGCGTATCCCTATAATGGAAAGACATTGCTTTTAAACCTGTATAAACACACAATCCAATAACACAACAAGAAGCAACCACGAAGTAAACTGGTGTACTAAAAAGTGTACTGAAAGTAAAGGGGCCGGAATACCAGCTCAACTGAAAAGTACAAGTACAACAGAAAAGAAAAAAGAGCTTCTGGACCGTCCACCAAGATTCCTACCTAAAGGGTAGGTACAACTCGTCTCCACACCTCTCCACGTCAGCCTGTCGCCTTAGTGTACCGCTCGGTCTTGGCTCCATCAAGTCTCAGCTCAACTGCTCATCGTCTGCACAAGACACAACAAGGTGCAGATGAAGCCCGTGCAGGGGTGAGTATAACAATACTCAGTAGGGACCCCGAGACCCCCGTAGGTCTCCCAGAGGTCCACAAAGGAAAAACCACAAAGCAATACTTCAATCACAAAACACGAAATAGTCATCAACTCTACTTAGGTATATGCCCATACATATACCTAAGTTATTAAAATATACTCATTTCATACATGAGGAACATAAGGCTCCAACCTTTAAGTCATTTGCGCAATTGATCCACGAGGGAAGAATACCACAAAGGTAACACCACGAAGGTAACACCACGATGGTAGAATTACCACAAAGGTAACACCACGAAGGTAACACCACGAAGTTAAAAGTACCACAAAGGTAACACCACGAAGATAACACAATGGAGGTAAAAGTACCACAAAGGTAAGAACTCAGCTCACACCAGATATATAACTTAAGTACAAAAGTACAGATGATTAGTCGTAAATCTAAATCATCTTATTCTGTTGAGAGGCTCTGCTGCTGACCCACACATGATCGATATGCACTGACCCACACAAGATCATTGAGCGTTGACCCACACAGTATCTGACCCACACAAGATCGGTATGTGCTCACCCACATAAGATCGCTGAGCGCTGACCCACACAGGATATGACCCACACAAGATCGGTATGCGCTAACCCGCAGAGGATCGCTGAGCGCTGACCTACACAGGATCTGACCCACACAGAATCGGTATGCGCTGACCCACACATGATCGCTGAGCGTAGACCCACACAGGATCGATAGGCACTGACCTACACATGATCGCTATTCATTCTTCACGTCACAACCAATCTCCCCTGCCTCACTGCTAGCCACTGGATTCCCGCTCATAGTACGCTTGATTCCGGGAGGTTCCACCGCTCAAGCCACCAGTCGTCTTTCAACCGGCATGAAGTTCCACAAAGAAGTAACCCAAAGGACCACTATGCCGTAAGGGTTCCATCGCAACGGACGACGCGTCAACCGAACGTCCGGTCTGTAAGTTATAGACATTTTAATACCGAGGCCCCGGTTGGATTCGGGTACGATCCAACCCGGCCAAACTCCAACTTTCTCCGAATCTATTGTGGAGTATCTCAAATGGACCGCTTCGTCCTAAGGGTTCCAGCCCCGTAGACGGTTCGTCAAACGGACGCCCGGTCTTTTAGTTACACACATTTCCGTGAAACGGGGGTGATCGCACCTCGGCCTGGTTCGGCTCTGTCGGGCCCACCAGAATATGTCAAAGGGACCGCTTCCTAGAAGGGATCCCAATGCCACTGACGGCGTGTCGAACGGACACCCGGTTCGTCAATTATGAGTGTTTCTTTATTCGGGGACCGGTTGGGTCTGGGCCCAGTCCGACTAAGTCAGGCTGACCTGAGGCAACGGGTCCCGGGGTCTACCTGACCCCGCTCGGGTCTGGCCAGCTAAGGGTCGGCCCGGTTCACCGGGTCCGGCCCGTCGGGGTTGACCCGATTCGGTTCGCGGGTCCGGGCCGCGGTTGACCTGACCCGTCTGGTGGGGCTCGACACACCCGCGTTGGCCCACTGGCCCGCAGGGTTCGGCCCAACCCGCTGGGCCGCGGGTCTGGCCCGACCCGCTCGGTCGGCCCACGTCCGGCCCGGTCCACCAGAAGGCGGACCGATCTTCCCAACTGGCCCCGCGGGTGCGAGGTCGTTTTGGCCAGCCGGTGGGGCGTTGCTCTACCGCGCAACGGTTGATCGTTTTGGCCGATCGGGGGTCTACCAACGTGGCATGGTGCGGGGTCGCGCCGCTCTCCACCTACCACGGCTCGCTGGCCGCGGATGTAGTCGCCGGCGGCGCCTGCGGGCGTCGCCCTTTGTCCCGCGCGGCCGGCTCGTGCGGGCCGCCTCCGGCCCCGGCGGTGCGCTGTCACGCGCCGCCCTCCTCCATCCGCGGCTGGTTGCTGCGGGTCTCCTCCGGCCACTGCCGGCTGTCGCCGACTTGGCACGCCGGCGGTTTCTTCCGCGCTGTCGCCATCTTCGCGTTGTCGTCATCCTGAGGAAAATGTCCCCGAAGAACACAACTTAAACGGAGCGGCGGAGAGTCCGATCCTTGTTCGTTTGACCCGCACTCTCCGCGTTAATATGATAACGAGCTGAAGCAAGGAAAAGATCAAAGATGAACTTTAAACAAACCCCCTACCTGGATAGGACGTCCGCTGACGACAATCGACGGAACCACCTTCGTTGTTGTCGTCGGTTCGTGATTCGGTGGCGCTCGTCACCGCTCGCCGAATCCGGTCTCGTCCTCCAAGTGGTTGGCGTCGTGGTACTTTGCCAAAGCTTCGTCGCTTGGTGAAGTCGTGTCGACACTCCATCCCGAGCTCCATATAAATAGGAGGGGGAGGAGGTTGGTAACGCCCAGAGGAATTTATGAGGTTCGTTTAATTAATGAACCTCTCAAATTCCAACGGTGCAGTTACTAACAACGAATAGTCAAACCATTTAATGGCTTAACACGTCGTCGGTACCGCCACCGCCACTCATCCGCTGGAGGAAAAGAAAAGAAAAATAAAATAACAAAACATGTTATTTTATTAATCTTTCTTTAGTCCACAAAATTAACTTTTTCACCCGACCTACTGCGGTCGAAGTGAAGCCTCCCTTAAGCGAATCCTGGTGCTGCGGATTCAACAGTGCCCTTAGATTTTTAATCCGAGCACCGGTTAAAAAGTTAGAAAATGCCGCTCGCGCGTTTACTGAACGTACCTTAAGAAAAAGTTCATAAATTATTAACATTTACCCTCAACCCATGCCGGCCGAGGTTAGACTCTGCCTAAGGGAAACACGTCCCAACGAACTCAACGATACTCTCAGATTTTCAATCCGAGTTACCGTTTAAAAGTTATGGATTTTAATAATAAAATAATTGTTACTTAATTATTTTATTTATGGCAAAAAACTAACTTCCATAGTTGGCCCGCACCAACCAATGTTAGTATCTGCCTAATGAAGGCATACCCTCATGAACTCAACGATGGTCTCATATTTTTGATCTGAGTCACCGTTCGTGAGTTAGAAGTATTTGAAAAATAAAATAACTTTATTTAATTATTTTATTCACGGTTATGTCATTTTCAGGTTTTCACACCGGAGGCCTGCACCGACTAAACTTAAGTCGCGTCTAAGGTAAACCCGCTATCCTGAACGCAACGGTGCCCTCAGATTTCTGATTCGGGCACCCGTTTAAGAGTTATCCCTCTTTTTCAGGAAAACCACTCAAGCGCACTATTTAAAGTTTAACAAAATTTCGACGGATCATTTCGGGCACTCCGGGTCTCAGAATCACGCGCCGTTAGATTTCACGGTCTTGAAATAATTTCATATAATTAAAAAAAAATTATACGGAAATTCTGGGACATTACATTCTCCCCACCTTAGGGCTTTACGTCCCCGAAAGCCAAAACAAAGGCAAATCAAACAAATGAGGGTACTGAGCACGAATCTGAGCCTCCCGCTCTCATGTGCTCTCCTAGAGGTTCTCGTGCTGCCACCGAACTCGCACTAGAGGGATCGACCGTCCATGAAGGACTCGCTCTTGTTGATCCTCTATCTCCACCTAGAACTCTGTAAAAGTCGCTCCATCGTCAAAGTCCAACTCGCCCTAGTTGATAACGTGTGATGGATCATGCACACATCTCCTCAACTGCGACACATGGAAAACATTATGCACCGAGTGCATCTTTGAGGGAAGAGATAGACGGTACGCCACCTCGTCCACTCTGTTGAGGATCTAGAAAGGTCTGATGAATCTCGGAGATAGCTTGCCGCCCCAGCCAAACCTCTGCAATCCTCGTCGGGGTGAGACCCGTTGGAAGACATGGTCTCCCTCTTCGAACTCCAAAGATCTTCGTCTCCTATCGGTGTAAGACTTCTGCCAGCTCTGTATAGTCCTCACTTGCTGACAAGTGAGGCATTGTGATACAAACTCTGCCACTGTTTTTTTCATCCCTGGCCACTAGTACTGACACCGGAAGTCCTGATACACCTTCACCACTCCAGGATGTACCGCTAAAGGGGATGTATGGAACTTCCTCAACACTTCCTCCCGAAGCGTCACTAGTACTATAATGCATCCTTTGAAGAGAACGACGTGCCCCCCACCTTCAGAAAATCCTTCAGGAGACCGTCCTAAGGATATCTGAGCACGTCGGACCTCGCAGTCAACGTCCCAAGTTGTGCCTCCCGAATTTGTTGAAGAATTGGGGGAGTGAAAATCATAGACTGGAGGTGAGCTACTCCATCTTTATCCACGAAGGATATCCACAACACGACTAGCTGATCTGACGCCTCACTCAGCAGCTGTAGACCAGACCTCATGCTGAGTGCGTCTGCTACCACGTTTCCCTTCCCAAGAGTATAAACTATCTCAAAGTCACAGTCCTGGAGGAACTATAGACATCCTCGCTGTCTCAGCTTCAGGTCCTTCTATGATAAGATATACATGAGACTCTTGTGATCAGAGTAAACAGTAAACCATTCACCAATCAAGTAGTGCCACCACATCTTCAGCGCAAAGACCACTGCTGCTAACTCCAGGTCATGGGTAGCGTAGTTTTTCTCGTGCTGTCTCAACTGCCGTGAGCCATAGGTGATCACTGCCCGCTCCTGCATCAGGAAACAACCTAGTCTAGTTCCTGATGCATCGCATTAGACTATATAACAAATGCCCTATTCTGGAAGCCTCAAGATGGGGTCACTCGTCAATCTCTGTCTCAGCTCCTGAAAGCTCTGCTGACACTTCTCCATCCACAGGAAAGGATCCCCCTTCTTCGTCAAAGATGAAAAGGGTGCCACTACCGTGGATAAGTCAGGTACAAATCTCCAGTAGTACCCAGCCAAAGCAGAAGTCCCTCTCCCTTCAGGGAGGTAATCCTGGAAACATCTTTTGAAAAGATGTCCCCACACTTTGCCACTCCTGTTGGGAACTGAAAACTCAAAACTCCTGCTGCCATGAGGGTAAGGCTGGCCAACTCAAGAGTGATCAGCTGCACCCTCTTATGCATGAGTTTATCCTGTGCTGCCTGGGTTTCCTTTTTCGTCGACCACAGAAAAACCCATTCCAATGGTGTAGATATACTACATCCTTTTTCCTAAAACAGTCAATCTGAGTATGAACTGTGAATGACCAGTCAATACCCAAACTAACGTCGTAAGACCTTGACACTGCCACCAAGAGGTTCCAACCAAAACTCTCGCCTCAAGGGTCAGATCACACCGTCAACATAAGTGTGATTTTTGAGTCTCCTCCCAAAGGTATCTCCAGGCGTAAGGGTCAAGTCAATGGTTTAACCAGAAACTCTAGGTCTTGAAAAAGATCTGTGGAAAGAAAGAATGATTAGTTTCTATGTCTATTAATACGACAACTAGTAGTAGACACAGACCGTATCTCTAATCATTCCTGGAGCCCTTGGGTCACACTCCTTGACCACATGCAGCTACTCCTTTCCCCTGTCCTCCAGCTCCCTGAGCCTGGTGGGGACCACATTAGGGTGGTGGTTGTAACATGTCGAAATGTATACCACCTCATGATGATCTCCTAGCTCCACTTCCACATCAGCTGCCCTGTAGATTCATCTGTCCCTATCACTTCCTCTTCCCAAAACATTTTACACGCCCAAGTCTCTCAGACTGGAGTCAGTTTCTTGCTTTCCCACTGCTAACATTCACTGGATATATTTTCTCAGCCAAAGAACATTCAACCAAAAAGGTTCTTTCTAGCACCTTAACATAAGTAGGAATTTATAGAGGAATAGTACTGGATCAAATGTCCCTAAAAACACCTCACTCAGAGGTCTGAACCATAAAGCACTGATCGTACTGTATTCATCAAGTACCTGGGATGGTCGGTACGCCTCAATGAATACTCAACTACCAACATGTCGTCCTACTGAATCTGTAGAAGCTCTTGGGATCACACACCCCTTAGCTTTTTATGGCAAGATACCCCCTTCTCTGAGGAAGTTTCTCAAGCCTATATATGGAAAAAGTCACCTCATCATAAGATTAGGGTAATCTAAAACCTGTCATCGCTTTGTTGAGCCACGTAGAATGCTCACTACCAGGACGACCATCTGATCGAATGGTGCCCTAGCTAGATAGAAACTCAATCACCACCTCAAGCCAGTCCTTAGCTACATGTGAGTCAGGATCACCTTGGAACCTGAGGGGTATCTGATGCTGAAACACATATAAGGAACTAAGCCTACATGTGTCCTCTATCGGTACTGCCAGTTGTAACTGCTAACTAATGGGTAGTGGTATTACTGGCACACCACCCGAAGGTACCATCTCAGGCAACGATCCATGTACCAAAGCCTCATTACCCTGTGGAAAATCATCATGGTCACACACTAATAAAGACTAGAATCTATGATCACCATCTGATCTGCTGGTGTCCCAACTAGGTGGAAAAATCTAGCCACAACCTCCAGCCAATCCTCAACTGCCTAGGGATCTATCACGCCTCGAAACCTCAGAGGCCTCTGCCGCTGGAACTCGTGCAACATGCTCAGTCAGTGTGCATGGTCCACTAGTAGCATCTGCTGGTGGGGATTGTGGCAACGACAACCCAATGGGTAGTGGTGCTGCTGGTACACCCTCCGAAGGTGCTAACACAGTAAGAGGGCCCTACACCGGAGCCTCGTCACTCGGTGGGCCGTCATCGTGTACTCTTTCAGGAATCCTAGCTGGCTATCTACACGGCGTCATCCTGATAAGGAACAGGTGAAACCCAATCATTAAGTAATACATGGTGAGATGACTCCAAAGAAACCAAGGAAAAACATTTCCAAAATAC
Organism: Viscum album; assembly: GCA_963277665.1. Lineage (NCBI taxonomy): Eukaryota > Viridiplantae > Streptophyta > Magnoliopsida > Santalales > Viscaceae > Viscum > Viscum album. The sequence continues at coordinate 101,328,945 of OY728133.1, forward strand.
ACGCAATCAGTATTTTCGTGCACCGAGTCTGAAATCAGAATTCAGGGTCCTGGCGTATGGATACATCGGCCACTGCACCAACACTGGACTCCCCGAACTGAAAACCACACCCAAAACACTTTATAATATTGCTCTATTAAAAAGATCAGAGTCCTAGTTCTTTGGTAGAACTGACTCCTCTGATACCACATTGCCATGACCCATCCCTCAGGGCCCATGTCGTGACTACCCCAAGCTTGCCTTCCATAGGCCAAGGGATGGAGACTAGCACTGGAAAGACATATCCCTATAATGGGAAAGCATTACCTTTAAACCTGTACAAACACACAATCCAAGAACACAACAAGAAACAACCACGAAGTAAACTGTTGTAGTAAAAAGTGTAATGAAAGTAAAGGGACTGGAATACAAGCCCAACTGAAAAGTACAAGTACAAAAGAAAAGAGAAAACAACTCATGGATCCTCCACCAAGGTTCCTACCTGAAGGGTATGTACAACTCGTCTCCATAGCTCTCCACGTTATCCTGTCACCTCAGTGTACCGCCTGGTCCAGGCTCCCTCAAGTCTCAACTCAACTGCTCATCATCTGCACAAGACACAACAAGGTGCGGGTGAAGCCCGTGCAGGGGTGAGTATAATAATACTCAGTAGGGACCCTGAGACCCTCATAGGTCTCCCAGAGTTTCACAAAGGAAAAACCACAAAGAAAGACCTCAATCACAAAGCATGAAGCAGTCATCAACTCTACTTAGGTATATTCTCACACATATACCTAAGTTATCAAAATATACTTGTCTCATACATGAGAAAAAATAAGGCTCCAACCTTTAAGCCATTTGCACAATTTATCCATGAGGGAAGAATACCACAAAGGTAACACCACGAAGGTAGAAGTACTACAAAGGTAACACCACAGAGGTAAAAGTACCACAAAGGTAACACGATGAAGGTAACACCACAAAGGTAAAAGTACCACAAAGGTAACACCCTGAAGGTAACACCATGAAGGTAACACCATGAAGGTAACACCATGAAGGTAAAATTACCACAAAGGTAAGGACTCAGATCACACCTGGTATATAACTTAAGTACAGAAGTACAAATGATTAGTCGTAAATCTAGATCATCTTATTCTGTTGAGAGGCTCTGCTGCTGACCCACATAGGATCGGTATGCACTAACCCACACAGGATCACTGAGCGCTGACCCACATAGGATTTGACCCACACAGGATCAGTATGCACTGACCCACACATGATCACTGAGTGCTAAACCACATAGGATTGATAGGTACTGACCCACACATGATCTCTATTCATCCTTCACGTCACAACCAATCTCCTCTGCCTCACTGCCAGCCACTGGATTCCCACTCAAAGTACACTTGATTCCGGGAGGTTTAGCTCCTCAAGACATCAGTCATATTTCAACCGGAAAGAAGTTCCACAAAGGAGTAACCCAAAGGACCACCATGTCATAAGAGTTCTATCACAATAGACAGCTCATCAATCGGACACCCGGTCTGTAAGTTATAGGCATTTTAGTGACAAGGCTCTGGTTGGATTTGTGTATGATCCAACCCGGACAAACTCCAACTTTCTCTGAATCTCTCGTGGAGTATCTCAAAAGGAACTCCTCATCCTAAGGGTTCCGACACCATAAACGGTTTGTCAAACGGACGCCCGGTCTATTAGTTACACCCCTTTCTGTGAAACAGGGGTGATCGCACCTCAATCCAGCTCGACTCGATCGGGCCCGCAAGAATATCGCAAAGGGACTGCTTCCCAAAAGGAATCCCAACACCACTGATGGCGTGTCAAAGGAACGACTGGTTTGTCAGTTACATGCGTTTCTTTATTCGGGGACCGGTTGGGTTTGGGCCCGGTCCGACTCGGTCAGGCCAACCCGACGCAACGGGTCCTGGGGTCTACCTGACCTTGCTCGGGTCCGACCCTCTAAGGGTAGGACCGGTTCATAGGGTTCGGCACATCGGGTTCGGCCCGGTTCAGTTTGCAGGCCCAGACCACGGTTGGCTCGACCCGTCGGGTGGGGCTCATCCCACCCGCGTTGGCCCACTGGGTCATGGGTTCGACCCAACCTGCTAGTGGGTCCGACCCGCTGGGCCGCGGGTCTGGCCCGGCCCGCTGGGCGGGTTCGTTCTGCTGGGCGGGTCCGGCCCGCTCGGTCGGCCTGTGTCCGGCCTGGTCCGCCAGAAGGCGGACCTGTCTTCCCAGCTGGACCCACGGGTGCATAGCCGTTTCGGCCAGCCAGTGGGGCGCTACCCCACCGTGCAACGGTCGACCGTTTTGGATGACTGGGGGTCCACCAACGCGGCACAGGGCGGGGCCGTGCCCCTCTCCACCGTGGAACGCCGTCACGCGCTACCCTCCACCACCTGCGGTCGGTTCCCGTGGGTCTTCTTCGGCCACCGCCGACTTGGCGCGCCGACGGTTTCTTCTGCGCTGCCGCCGTCTTTGCGTTGCCATCACCCTGAGGAAAACGTCCCCAAAGAACGCAACTTAAACGGAGTAGCGGAGATTCCGGTCCTTGTTTGTTTGGCCTGCACCCTCCGCATTAATATGATAACAAGAAAAAGCAAGGAAAAGATCAAAGATGAACTTTAAACAAATCCCCTACCTGGATAGTACATTCAATGACGACGATCGACGAAACCTCCTTCATTGTTGTTGTCGGTTTGTGATTCGGTGGCACTCATCACCGGTCGCCGAATCTGGTCTTGTCCTCTAGGTGGTTGATGTCGCGGTACTTTGCCAGATCTTCATCGCTTGGTGAAATCGTGCCAACAATCCATCCCGAGCTCCATATAAATAGGAGGGGGAGGAGGTTGGTAACCCCCCTAAAAATTTATGAGGTTCGTTTAATTAATGAACCTCTCAAATTCCAACGGTGCAGTTACTAACAATGAAGAGTCAAGCCATTTAATGGCTTGACACGTCGTCGGTCTCGCCACCGCCGCTCATCCGCTAGAGGAAAAGAAAAGAAAAGAAAAATAACAAAACATGTTATTTTATTAATCTTTCTTTAGTCCACAAAATTAACATTTTCACCCGACCTACTGCGGTTGAAGTGAAGCCTCCCTTAATTGAATCCCGACGCTACGGATTCAAAGGTGCTCTCAGATTTTTAATACGAGCACCAGTTCAAAAGTTAGAAAATGCCGCTCACGCGTTTACTGAACGTACCTTAAAAAAAGTTCAGAAATTATTAACATTCACCCTCGGCCCACGCTAGTCGAGGTTAGACTCTGCCTAAGGAAAACATGTCCTAAAAAACTCAACGGTACTCTTGGATTTTCAATCTGAGTTACCATTTATAAGTTATGTATTTTAACAATAAAATAATTGTTACTTAATTATTTTATTTACGACAAAAAACTAACTTCCATAGTTGGCCCACGCCGACTAATGTTAGTATCTACCTAAAGAAGGCGTACCCTCACTAGCTCATCAATGGTCTCATATTTTTGATCAGAGTCACTGTTTGTGAGTTATAAGTATCTGAAAAATAAATAACTTTATTTAATTATATTTTATTTATGGTTATGCCATTTTTGGGTTTTCACACCGGAGGCTTGCGCCAACTAAAATTAAGTCACACCTAGGGTAAACCCACTATCCTGAATGCAACAGTGCCCTCAAATTTCTGATCCGAGCACCCATTTAAGAGTTATTCTTCTTTTTTAGGAAAACCACTCACGAGCGCTATTTAAAGTTCAACAAAACTTCGACGAATCATTCCGGGCACTTTGGGCCTCAAAATCACGCGTCGTAAAATTTCAAGGTCTCTAAATAATTCCATATAATTAAAAAAAATTATATGTAAATTCCAAGACATTACATTAATTCCTTAGAAAAATTAATTCATGGACCAATTGTTGATTTATAGCTGATGATTTATCTTCCCAAAATTAGAAATAGTTTAGAGATTTGTTGATCCTTGATTATTCTTCTGTGATCATCATTTCCTCCGTCGATAGATCAAATCCAACCCGAACAATGGTTGACGCATGTTTTCTCACTTTTGTGTTTTGTGATTCTCTCCCTCCATTCTTTGAATGTTCATCGTCGGTATTTCGTTTGACCGACGGTTCAACTACACCCAAAAACCGATCGTTGCACAATCAGTCTTTGGCATAACAAATCGTTTCCACGGGTTTAGATTTGGGATCGAAGGTATTATTGTAGTGCGATGACAACGACGAAAGATCATGTTTTGGATTGAGAGTTCTTGTTTGATAGATTGGTGTTTCAGTGACGCAGTGTGACAAGAGGTGATTCCTGAGCGGATGAGTGGACAGAATCTTTCCATCAACGATGGATCAGGCTCAGTCAACCATAGATCCGACCTCTACGAGCATGTTTTTCAATGAATCCAAAGGCAGCGACGATGCGGGGGAAGGTGCATGAGAGTTTAGAAAATTCTAGAAAACCCCGACTTACACAGCATGTAGTTCGGAAGAACACGTGTTGTGTGAAGCCCCTTCCATGATGGCTAGGATTTTGCACAAAATTAAATATCACATGCTGTGTGACCCTTGATTGACAACCCGACGTGCACCATAGGGGTACACAAGAATATACACAACCAACGTACACGGGCATGAACATAGTACACGGTGACAACCATAGTATATGGGCACGGTTCAAACGACATGAGCACATGCACGAACTCAAGCATGTTTGAGCTAACCATCAAACCCCTTGTATTCCTTATACACGTTGTGTACTCATTTCATGGAAGGTTGGAGCCCCATCATCTCCTATCTAGTTGAGTATAAATAGGGTATGTTCCCTTACTCCATCTCCATGATAGTACAATAATGTATCCCATATTGAGGATAGGATGAGTGATCCCCTCTATGGGTTAGTTACAAATAGAGTTAGGTATCCCTCAATGTGGCCCATAGTGCGATCCTCTATCATTATTCCCTAGTTTGGGCTAGTTATCCTATTACCGACATTCCAAGCATGTGATCCTCAATTCTAGTGGAATACTCCAAATAGGGTTAAGTATCACCCACAAGTCCTGAGTGTGATCCATTATTTATGTATCAGCAACTTTTGAGTTCCAATGCCTACCTTTTCACTATGAGGCCTGATGAGAATGACCTCTCAGATGAGCGTCATCAGTGCTAGCAAGACCCAGGGAGTGAGTTCTCTTGGATGAGCGTTACCTTGATGTCTCGAGTGGAAACCTAGGCAGACAGTGTGGACGTGACCTTACTTAGAGACTTGGTTCCAATATTTGAGCATATATGGGTTGTTATCATCATTTATTATGAGATGAATCTCTTTTATGATTTGTGTTTAATGATTTAAGGGTGTTCTACTGGGTATTTTTATACCCACCCTTTCATGGTATCTGCCCACACATGTCCTATCTTATGAAGGCGACTAGCCTTTCGATGGAGTCCTTGAAGGACCAGAAGCAGGTGGATCATAGTTTCATTAGATAGAACATAGATGGTTCTATGATTTTCATTGTAACAACGAACCTTATTTACTAGTAGGTTGGACTCTTTTCTAGTTTTTGGTGGGCTTGTATTTAACCCTTTTACTTTCTCATACTTGTGTTATACTCTGATGTGAGATTAGTTGTGTGCATTCATATTTGGTATCAGTTGTTTCCTTCCTATCTACATTATATATATCAGTGTTTTGAGATGTGTGTGTGCACATTCACCTTAGCCTATGGCCTCTCATGTGAGTGATATGTCTACTCAGCGCTAGTCATAAACCCCTAACCCATTAGAGGTAGGCTTGGGGTGTCACATTTGGCTTACCACCAGCCTGACGGGCCCCGGTGGGTTGGGTTGTGATTGAGTGGTATCAAAGTGTATATCTTAGAACTAGAGTTTGAAGATAGTCTAGCTGTGAGGTTTGGTTTGGGAACTAGGGAAATGGTGTTAAAGTGTATCATGTTCGGCTATCAAGCTAGGAAACCTAGTGATGATGTGGAAACCGACATATCCATTCACTAAGACTCTGATAACCTATTTGTTGACTCAAAACATGCAGGAAATGGTTGTAGGGAAAACATCAGTACATGCATAATATAGGAATGATTTTTGGTTTCCATGCCATTCTCGAGTCAGCTCCTCATACGTACTCTTTGATAGTAGTGCGTCTTAACTTTTGCAGGATGCCTCCATAATTAAATCCATCTAGTATTTTTCATTAGGATCATAATGATGATCAACCTAGAAATGATGCCTCAGTTCAGGGTCCCATGCAGGAGGTGGTACCTCTGGGTGTTTTTTTGGTCTTACATCCACCTGTTGAGTAGCGAGTTGTCCTAACAGTACCTACAGATGACAAGCATAGGATGAGTTCACTTCACAAGTTTCAGAGGTAGTGACCCGTTAGGTTTTATGGTGAGTGAGACCTCCATGTGGTAGAGGACTGAGTTGAGGCAGTTGGGTGAGTTTTCCAACTTGTTAGGATCCCTCCCGATTAGATGGCTGTCCTAATGGTGAGGCTTCTCATGGATCCATAGAGTTATGGCGGAGTCTGGTAACCCAATATCATGGCAAGGAAACTCTCACTTGGGTAAAGTTTGAGCACCTCTTCATAGAAGAGTTTTACCCAATTATGTTGAGGTAAATACATATTCAGAAGCTTTTAGAGCTCCAGTAGGGAAACATGTTTGTAATAGAGTATGCGTTGAGGTTCACTGACCTCTCATGATACTCCATGGTCATGGTTTCTGATGTGTACTTTCAAGATCAAACCTTTGATCATGGTATTTGCTGAGATATCTAGGATAGTGTGGTATCTATTTTCAATCCTTTTTATATTTGGGTGTTAGATCATGCCTTGGTTGTGGAGAGGTTTCTAGTGGAATAGTCACTGACATATGGTGATGAAAGTGGGAACCTTGCAGCTAAGACTTCTCCAACTGATAATCGATGACAAAATCATTGATCCAGGCATGCAAGATGTTTGTTGTGATAGTCTCAAGATAGAGGATATAACACCTATGTATCTTAGGATAGTTCTAAACAACTGAGGGAGAGGAGGTGTTACTCCTATGATGGGAGAGGAAATATTGCGTGAGATTGTTTGACCCCCTGTGCAGCTGATAGGGAGACGGTCAATGAACCACCTAGATAGAGGCATCACCTAGAGAATGAAGGTTAGTGGGGTGGAGAATGTGGTAGAGGAGCTGGTAGAGAAACAAGATGATGCTTTGATATGTTTTCACCACCACCACCAGGTGTTCCTTGTGACGATTAGGGAGCTAGTGGTTAGGGGCATGGGTAGCTGTGGGCAGTAGAGACTTATGATCCAGAGTCTCCATAGATGATTCGAGGTATGATATGTGTCTTCTTTACTTTAGTTGCAGTATCGATAGACATAGGCATATGACACCCTTTCCTTGCCACATCCCTTGTTCAAGATCTATAGATTCCAGTGGAGCTTTTGGCTTGACCCTTACGTTTAGAGACTCATACCAGGGTAGATTCAATGATCACAAACTTATGTCGACCATGTGATATGACCCATGGAGGAGAGACATTCTTATGGGATATTTTCATATTTTTGATGAGGCCCTACATCATCATTATACGTATGGACTAGCTCTCAACAGTTCATGTATAGACTGAATGTTTTAAGTGGAGGATATGGTACATTCGAGTTGATGAGATGAGGTTTTCCTTCATCAGTGAGAAGGAAACCTAGGAAGAGAAGGATGAGATCATACATAGTAGGATATAGTTTATTAATCCTTAGTTGACTAGTATTTCCTTTGGAGCAGTAGATGTTATCATCTTATCCTCCCTCTTGAAGATTCCAGGCACAAGAGAAGTTCATTGGTGGATGTGCCCACTTGACTTTTTGTCATTAGCAATGATCAATCTAGGATCAATATGACGATAAAGTCCAGACTCCATAGATCGAATCAAAAAAATAGACAAAGAAGAAGAATAGTCCCGTAACCACAAAGGAGGATCATCACAGGTTGATTATAATTAATTTAATTAATTGATAAGAAGTACCTTTTATGACGTTCTTTCTTCATTGATATTTCTAATCACGTTCTGATGTGATTCGTCATTGCATCACAAAAGCCAAGTGTAGACTTCCTCTAGTGGTGATCCACACGTGCACTATGTATCTTTGGACGTCGCCAAAGGAATCCCCGGGTGCTAGCGTGGAGAAGCCTTTGCTTGCGTTGTCTGCCTTAGATCGCCTTGATCTGATGGAGGAGGATATCTCTTGGTCTTGAGAGCATTCTTGGAGGAAGGAGTTCTTTTGTCCTTGAGAGAATTCTCTAGAATTGTTGTGCACAAAGATTAGGGAAAAGTGTTGGGGTTGTGAGGATATTTATAATCAGGTTTGAGGTTATAGAGTTATAACAATAAATAAACGTGTTACACGTTCTATTTATTTCATTAACTCTTATTGAAAACCCCCATGTCGAATCATTAATTCCTTGAAATGTGCCCATGATGATTATAATAAACATCATTTAATAAAACAATATTATTTCCTCAAAATCCTGACTGGAAAAACTACACGGCGTGTAATCATTAATACATGGCGTGTACTCATTTTTCATTTCCTTTCCAAAATGAAAACTACACGGTGTGTACATTCAATGTACACGACATGTGTATCTTGTTTTAATTTTATTCTTACTCCAACATTAAAACGATTTAGGCTTCCTTGAATAATTATTAAACCACATATGGGAATAATATTTATTCTACTTGAGATACTTGGATACACTTAGTGTGTGACCCTCTAGGCCTCTTTCTCGTTGGAATTAGGCGGGCTTGCCTAAAGTCCAAGATTACTGTCTAGAAATGGGTCAAGTCACCCAAGAGAAAGAAGTTGACGCCTCATTGACGTGTCACCTCATATGAACGATTATTGTGTAATTTAATCCCTTTGTCTCATTATCTCATCAAGCAAGTTTCATGGCAGTGTCATAAACCTATATGCTTGATCCGTCATTCTTTGACTTCCAAAAATAAACTCATCGTGACACCATGACCATGGAATTTGGGCGTCAGTTCTATTTCAATCAAAGGGCCTGAGATATCTACTTCCATAAATATAGAAGGGACAAATCCTTCCTCGAATTATCCATTAACAACATGTCATAAGTGACGCACCCAACGTACCCTACTTCCCACCAACTGTCTTCATGATGGTTTTCTTCAGAAAATCTAAGTGTGCGAGTCATGACACGAGTTAATGATAATCTTACAGTCTAAGGACCATTACACATGCTCGTAGATAGCAATGTGCGATGACACCAAGACATGCAAAATTACTACTGGCGGGTCTGTTCTCATAATCTCCCATCTTGGATATAACTAAGTGTGAACTCCATGAGAGAGAGTCTCGTCTTCTTACGAGTACTCACACATGACTGTCTGTATACTATGTGTCCTATCATAGTATGTCATCCAATCGTAGAACTTTATTTAAGAATATTGTTATAGCATTTCAAGGTTCTCATCATAGAGGGGATCTTCCATGACCTTATTAATGCAACAAATATTCCAGGACATTATTATATTATAGTCATGTAGAACAATGAACAATTTATAATAAGTGTACATTCATGTAATAAAAGTATAAACAACTGGTTCTTAGGACACCAACTCTAACAAAATCCCACTTGGACTAGAGCCAACTGCCTATGAATTTTAGTCCGCTAGACCTCACATGATGATCATTTTTTTGCTGATTCAAAGATTTAGTCAAGGGGTCCGCCACGTTGTCTTTCATGGAAATAATGCTCACTTCAACTTCACCTCTCTGAGAAAAATCCCCCAAGAGATGATACTTCCGAAGTATGTGCTTTGTCTGTGGATGTGACCTTGGCTATTTTTCAAGTGCCACCGCTGCAGTATTATCACAATAGAGTGTGATAGGATATTTACTACTAGGTACTACATCGAGCTCTTGGACGAAGATTCACATCCATACTGCTTCTTTAGCTGCCTCAGAATATGCAATATACTCATAATCTGTTGTAGAATCTGCGACCACACCTTACTTTGAGCTCTTCCATCTCACTGCACCTCCATTCAAACTGAAGATGTGTCCAGTCTGTGACTTCATCTCATCTTGATCAGTCTGGAAACTAGCATCTACATGTCCTCTGATGACTAGTTCCTCATCTCCTCCATAAACCAGGAACATATCCTTAGTACGCCTCATATTCTTAAGGATAGTCTTGACTGCCATCCAATGGCGGTATCTTAGATCATCTTGATATCTTCCTACCACACTTAATGCGTAAGCAACATCTACCCTTTTACATAGCATAACATACATGAATGACCCAATCGCAGATGCATAAGGGATTTTTCCATTTTCTTTCTTTCCTCATGTGTTTGAGGGATCATTTTCTTGGAAAGATGAATGCCACGTGACACTGACAACAATCCCCTCTTGGACTGTTCCATACTAAATCTCTTCAGTATCTTGTCAATGTATATACTTTGACTCAGGACCAACATTCTCTTGGATCTATCACAATGGATCTTGATCCCAAGAATATATGCTGCCTCGCCCAAGTCTTTCATAGAGAAGAATTTATCCAACCATTCCTTAACTGACTGTAAGACAGGTACTTCATTTTCAATTAGTAATATGTCATCAACATATAATATTAGAAAAACGACTGCACTTCCTCTAAACATTTTGTAGACACAAGGCTCACATTCGTTCTTAACAAAGCCAAATTCCATTACGGCTTCATCAAAATGAATTTTCCATGACCTTGATGCTTGATTTAATCCATAAATGGATTTCTGCAACTTGTATACCTTATTGGCATCCTTTGGAGTCACAAACCCTTCAGGTTGTGTCATGTAGACATATTCTTGGAGTTTTCCATTAAGGAATTCTATTTTGACACCCATTTTCCAAATTTCATAGTCATGGTAAGCATCAATGGACAATAGGATTCTGATGGATTTCAGCATCGCAACTGGTGAAAAGGTTTCATTATAGTAAATTCCATGACACTGTCTAAAACCTTTTGCAACTAGTCATGCCTTATAGGTGCTGACTTGTCCCTCCATGTCCAGTTTCTTCTTGAATACCCATTTATTACCAACAGGATTTACATTAACTGGAGGATCTACCAAAATCCAGACTTGGTTTTGGTACATGGATTCCATTTCAGAATTCATGGATTCTTGCCACTTGGCAACGTCTGTGCCTTCAATTGCTTCCTTGTAGGTAAGAGGATCATCATTGTAAACCAATAATGAGTCACCATCCTATATGATAATAAAACCATATCATTTTGGTTCTCTCACCTCTCTCGTGCTCCTACATAGTTCTTATGTCGCTGGAACAAATTTTTCTTCCACGGGGCTTTGTGGAATCTGTTCTTATACCAACTCCTGTGTATCTTGAGCCTCGACTTCATTGAAGTCTATCTCGCTCCCACTATCACTTTTGGATATGTGATCCCTCTCAAGAAATATGGTGTGTCTTGCCATTGTAACCTTTTTATCTGAGGGGTTGTATAGGTAATATCCCCTTGTTTCCTTGGGATATCCTATAAAGGTACACTTTGTGCCTTGGGGTGCAAGTTTTTTACCTAAAGAGGCCTTAACAAATGCTTTGCTACCCCACAAATGTAAATTTGATAACATGGCTTTGCGTCTACTCCATAACTCATATATAATACCATTTATCGGTTTAGTCGGTACTTGGTTTTGTATGTGTGCTGCTATTTGTAATGCATATCCCCAAAAAGATAATGGAAGACTCGCATGACTCATCATTGATCTCACCATGTACAACAGGGTGCGATTCCTCCTTTCACTTGCACCATTCCATTGAGGCCAGTAAGAATGAGTGAGTTGAGATAGAATCCCAAAATCCCATAAGAAATCAATGAAGTCCTAATTAAGATATTATCCTCCTCTGTCTGAGTGGAGTTTCTTAATATTCTTACCAAGCTGGTTCTCAACTTCATTCTTGTATTCTTTGAACTGATCAAAAGAATATGACTTATTCCTCATTAAGTAAATATATCCATATCTACTAAAATCATCAGTAAAAGTTATGAAGTACAAGAACCCACCCCTTGCTTCAACTGGAAATAGTCCACACACATCCGTGTGAACTAATTCTAGAATCTCGTTAGTCCTTTCACCTTTCCCACTAAATGGGTCTTTGGTCATTTTTCCTTGTAGACACGCATGACATACACCAAGTGGTTTTAGTTCAAAAGAATCTAAAAACCCATCTTGATGTAATTTTATCAAACATTTCTCATTGACATGACCTAGCCAGTGATGCCAAAGTTGGGTGTGGTATAGTCATGTGGATTAAGTTTTTCATCGATTACCATTACTTGTTTTGTGTAGTATAACACATAAAGGCTTCTATATAAATGTTCCCTACTAAAACAAATGATATCTTTATAAAAGTAGCAACATTCATTTCCAAACTTGAATATGAATCCATAAATATCTAATCTGGATACTGAAATAATGTTTTTGGTAATAGAGGGTACATAATAACATCCTTTTAATACCAAGACCATCCTAATGGGCAATGTGAGGTGGTAGTATCTGACAGCTATAACAGCGAGTTTGGCTCCGTTGGCTGCTCGCAGATCCACCTCACCTCAGTTTATCTTTATAAATATACTTGAATCCTATATTTAGATATAGATGTGAGCACCAAAAGTAGTATCTAATACCCAATTGGTAGAAATAGATAGATTTCATTTGATAACAAATGCACCTGAAGCTTCCCCTTTCTTCCTTGGTTGGGTGCAGTTTTTCTTCCAGTGGCCCTTTTTGCCACATGCGAAACAAACAACCTCATATTCTCTTGCCTCCCCTTTGATCTTCCTTTTCTTGGAAGGCCTTGAAGAAGCTTTGGGCTTAAATATCTTCAACTTCCATTTCCTTTTATTCACCATAAGGATAGAAGTCTTTTCACGCTTCATATCATTGTCCACTTGGTGAATGAGGATAAGAAGATCAAATAGAGACTTATCAATGTTGTTCATGTTGAAATTTACAAAAAAGTTAGAGAATCTATGGGGGAGTGATGTAAGAATGAGATCGGTACCCAGTTCTTCGGGGAGTTTAAACCCTAGAACCTCTAAGCGCTCAATGTAGCTAATGAGCTTGACCACATGAGGCCCAGCTGGGACACCCTATCCAAGCTTTCTTTGAAATAGAGCCTTGGAGATCTCAAACCTTTCCCATATTGATCTCTCCTAGTATAGACCACGAAGGTGATCGAGCATGCTATAGGCATCCATGTATTCATGAGACTTCATGAGCTCACTAGACATTGATGACAACATCAAACATTGAACGTCGAGTGCATTGTTCAAATGCTGATCATAAACCAGGAAATCTTCATCACTCTCCCCTTGGGTAGGATAATCAGGAAGTGAGGACTCCAACATGTAAAAATTTCATTCATGGCGTAGGATAACCCGAAGGCACCTAAACCATTCCTGAAAGTTACCACCATTGAGGATATTGTCTTTTTCTAGAATTGATCGCAAAGAAAATTTGGTTGACGAGTTTGTCATATTGATTCTACAAATTTAAAGAGAAGATTTATCAGTGCCTTTTGATTACATTTTATGAAAAATAATAAATGAATTTATTAATTCTACCACTATTTTATCATGTCCCAATGAACCCCACCATTGAACTTGGAATGCTTAGTTTCTATGACATTCTAGTGGCAAGGATCCATATTCCCCTTCACATAACCCCAACAAGGGTTGGTCAAGCTATTTAAAGGTATTTAGATAGACAGGTCTTTTCCAACTATGAGCTTACAGTTCCTTGATCTGTTAAGTGGACTCCCCAATCCTGAAATCCTGACTTGGATTTACTCAACACTCACCTCCATTTTACAAAAAGTCTAGCAAGGGCCACTCCTCTTGATGTAAAATGTTTAAGTCAACTCGAAACATTCATAAGATCTTCCTTTATAAAAGTAAGTGTCCCAAAAAGGATTGGTCAAACACATAGTTTTATTAAGTCTTGCCCTTAATCAAGTAACAAAAGGCTTGGTCTGACTTAATATTGTATTTGAGGGATTTCAATTCTTTATGCATAGTTTTGCATTATCACATGCTTGTTAATATTAAGTTATGCTTTCTTAAGTGATTAACCATGTTCCTATAATGTTTACGCATAGTCTGGTTTTTATTTTATTCCATCTTTGCATGATTGTTTATTTCATTAACTATGTGATCATAACAACACATACATAATAAGTAAACCATGTAATCAGACAAAAATAAAATAAGATGGCATGATCATGAGCTTCTATTGGTTAACTTATCTAGTGGTTTTGATAAGCTGACCCTGAACTAGGGAAAAACACCTTGAAACCGATGGTTTGTGTTTTGCAGCTCCCACATGTACACCTTTGTATCTTAATGGGTTGGTTTCACCTCAACTTCGGATTTTGAACCGTCTCCTCTAGCTTGGGAGATCCTCCATTACATGGGGTTTACAATAAAGAAACCATGGGCACACAAGCCCTACATTTTATTGGAATAAGGATCACAGACCAATGAATTTAAATTAAAAAAATTTAAATGAAACCATACAAACACAAAGGGTCTTTGGTCTAGCTCATGATCATCCATAACATGCAATGAAATTTACGCATATTTAGTATTCAAATTCTTTTAATCATTCTTTTATTCAAGATAAGTCACGCTTGAATTCAATCAATTATAATCTTATAATTAATCAATTCTTTATCTTAAATTCCTTTCTGAATTTCCTTGAGATTCTTCTCATCCATATTCCTTGTATGTGTATTTGTACTTTGGAGGAAACTTGGTGAAATTCCATTTCTGGAAAGTACACGGCATGTAGGCTATATTACACAGTGTGTATTTGTTTTCACCCTTTATCCAAAGTACACGCCGGGGGATTTTCTGTGTTTTCTGTACTTTGGAAATTTTAGAGTACATGACGTGTAGATTAATCTAACACGACATATACTTCCTTGTTACGCGATTACTAGCCTGTCCATCCCATGTATGCGGTTACATGGATTCTCCTTGTACACAGTTTTACCTGGGCTGGATCAGACTACACGACATGTTGATTCAACATACACACCATGCATTCTGGTTTCCATGCGCTATTTAGTTCTGGTCAACACGGTGTATTAAAAAACTTAGGTATGCTCAATTAACATGACATGGTTTGGCAGACCAATACCGGTTTGTTGAACCTATGTACACAACATGTAGATTTCACTACAAGCCATGTATTCTTGTGTTGTACAGACAGAATGAGCGGCTCCTCCGGATGAGTTCCTCGCTTTTATTTTAATTAAAATTAAAATTAAAAGGTTGTTTCTGTGATGTGAATCGAGAAATGAAGGAGGAAGAACAAATCTCGTTCATTCAGTTTTATAAAATGATTTATCTTGAATTGAATTAAATATAAATGCGTAAATTATCAACAAAAATTAAATAACAATAATCAACATTGTGACCGTTCTGATACCACTTGAAGGTCCCATGCACAGTGGAAGTTCGTGGGTGGATGTGCCCACTTGAATTTTTTTTCATTAACAATGATCAATCTGGGATCAATATGACGATAAATTCCAGACTCCACAGATCAAATCACATAAATAGACAAATAAGAAGAATAGTCCTAGAACCACAAAGGAGGATCATCACAGGTTGATTATAATTAATTTAATTAATTGACAAGAAGTAACTTTTATGGCATTCTTTCTTCGTTGATATTTCTTGATCATGTTCCAATGTGATTCATTGTTGCATCATAGAATCCAAGTGTAGACTTACTCTAGTGTTGATCCACACATGCACCACGTATCTCTGGACATCGCCAAAGGAATCTTCAGGTGCTAGCGTGGAGAAGCCTTTGCTTGCGTTGTCCGCCTTAGATCACCTTGATCCGATGGAGGAGGATCTCTCTCAGTCTTGAGAGTGTTCTTGGAGGAAGGAGTTCTTTCGGCCTTGAGAGAATTCTCCATAATTATTGTGCACAATGATTAGGGAAAAGTGTTGGGGTTGTGAGTAAATTTATAATCAGGTTTGAGGTTATAGAGTTATGATAATAAATAATCGCGTTACACATTTTATTTATTTCATTAACTCTTATTGAAAACACCCATGTCGAATCATTAATTCCTTGACATGTTCCCACGCGGATTATAATAAATATCATTAAATAAAAAAAGTATTATTTCTTGAAAATCCCGATTGGAAAAACTACATAGCGTGTAATTATTAATACACGGTGTGTACTTGTTTTTCATTTCTTTTCCAAAATGAAAACTACACGGTGTGTACATTCAATGTACATGGCGTGTATATCTTGTTTTAATTTTATTCTTTCTCCAACATTAAAACGATTTAGGATTCCTTGAATAATTATTAAACCACATATGGGAATAATCTTTATTCTACTTGAGATACTTGGATACACTTAGTGTGTGACCCTCTAGGTCTCTTTCTCATTGGCATTAGGCGGGCTTGCCTAAAGTCCAAGATTAATGTCTAGCAACGGGTCAAGGCACCCAAGAGAAAGAAGTTGATGCCACATTGACATGTCACCTCATACAGACGTTTACCGTGTAATTTAATCCCTATTTCTCAATATCTCATCAAGAAGGTTTTATGGAAGTGTCATAAACCTATATGCTTGATACTTCATTCTTTGAATTCTAGAAATAAACTCGTCGTGACACCATGTCCATGGAATTTGGGCGATAGTTCTATTTCAATCAAAGGGACTGAGATATCTACTTCCATAAATATGGAAGGGACAAATACTTCCTCAACTTATCCATTAACAACATGTCATTTGTGACACACCCAACGTACCCTACTTCCTACCAACTATCTTCGTGAAGGTTTTATTCAGCAAATCTAAGTGCCCGAGTCATGACATGGGTTAATGATAATCTTCCAGTCTAAGGACCATTACACATGCTTGTAGATAGCAATGTCCGATGACACCAAGACTTACAGAGTTACTACTAGCGGGTCTGTTCTCATAATCTTCCATCTTGGAGATTATCAAGTGTGAACTCCATGAGAGAGAGTCTCATCTTCTTACGATTAATCGCACATGACGGTCTGTATACTATGTGTCCTATCATAGTATGTCATCCAACCATAGAAATTTATTTAAGAATATTGTTATAGCATTTCAAAGTTCTCATCATAGTAGGGATCTTCCATGACCTTATTAATGAAAAAAATATCCCAGGACATTATTATATTATAGTCATACGGAACAATGATCAATATATAATAAGTGTACATTCATGTAATCAAAGTATAAAAAATTGGTTCTCAGGACACCAACTCTAACACCGTTGTAGTGGTGGAGTATGAGGACGTCTCCTCGGAGGATGTGTTGAGCTTATCTTCCCACTTAGAAATCAATTTCTGCATAGACATACACCCATAGACTACCCTGATATCTACATCAGAATATAAAATGACCCTTACAGAGTTTCAAGAGATGAAGACACATATATAGGATTTGTAGAGGAAGGTCTTGGTCTAACCCAGTATGTCCTCCTGGGAAACCCTAGTGTTGTTTTCCAAGAAGGTGGATGGGATCTTGAGGTTATGTGTGGATTAATATTTCCTAAACCAAGTGACCATCAAGAATAAGTATCCACTCCTGAGAATTAATGACTCCTTCGATCAGTTGAAAGGGGTGAGATGGTTCTCAAGGATTGGCCTTAGGTTTCCCTTTCACCATCTCTAAGTTTGAGAAGAGGATGTATTGAAGAATACATTCCAATGTCACTATAGTCACTATGAGTATTTGTTGATGTTCTTCAGTGAGTCAAAAACCCCAATAGTGTTCATGGGACTTATGAAACAATTTTTTCATCCCTTCTTGGAGAAGATCATGGTGATATTTATCAATTAATTTCTTATGTACTCAACATCAAAAGAGGATCACATAGGACATTTGAGGATTGTTATGGACATAATCTGAGAGAACCATCTTTATGAGAATATCTTGAAGTGTCAATTCTAGATTCAAGAGGTCTACTTTTAGGGACATGTTATCTTAGACAAGGGAGTAGTAGTGGACCCAACAAAGGTTGAGGAAGTGATAGCTTGGGAGATACCCAAGAGTATGAATGAGGTGTGGAGATTCCTTATATTGGAAGGATAATATCATATATTCATGCTTTGTTTCTTTAGTATTTTGGAACCTTTCAATGCCTTGACCTAAAAAGGTCAACATTTCTTATGGATAGAGAAATTCTAGCATGATTTTCAGGAGTTGTGACAGAGGTTGATGAGTTACCCCATCTTGAGACTGCTAGAGGAGGGTGTTAAGTATATGGAATTCTATAATGCCTCTAGAACTGGGACTAGATGTGTTCTGATATAGAGGAATATGAAGATTTCTTATAGGTCCTAGTGGTTGAGACACCATGAGAAGAACTACATGACCCATGATTTGGAGTTGAAAATAGTGGGCTTTTCCCTAAATATGTAGAAACACTAACTTATAAAAGAATGATTTGTCATATACTTGGATGATAAGATCCTCAGATTTATATTTTTGTAGAAATATCTTAATTTTAGGTAGAGGTGATGGCTAGAGTTACTATAGGATTATGACTTTGAGATATTTTATACTTCTGGAAAGGAGAGCATGGTGTCAAATGTTCTCTACAAGAGATCATGTTTGTAGTTTTTAGGTGAGACATTGGAGCAGCTGGCCTTGCTGCAGCTATCCTTAATAGTTGAGTATGGTGAAACTTAACTCCAGTTGATGGTTGACACCCCTACACTCATTCAACACGTTAGGGTGGGGTAATTTCTCTTACACCTCAATCAATAGTTGTGAACAATATCTCCCATTGAGAGAATATTACACCACATTCAATTTCCTAGGAGTATAGATATCATGAAGTTATAATCCTAGAGGAAATACTGTAATACCTCTTTATATTGTTAGGATCATTCCATGATAAAATATACTTGAGGCTCCTGTGGTCAAAATAGATGATGAACCATGTAGTGTTGCCAAATATTTAGGGTGAAGACTACCGCTGCCACCTTAGATCATGGGTCACGTAGTTCTGCTCATGAGGTCTCAATTGTAAGGATCCATATGCAATCACTGCATACATATACATTAGAATACATCCAAGCCCAGTCCCAAAGGCATCATGAAACACTATGTACTCAACACCCTCCTCTGGAAATCTAAAGATAGGAGCGCTCATCAACCTATGCCGCTACTCCAAAAAATCCTACTGAAACTTCTCTGCCCATATGAAAGGATACCCCTTCTAGGTTAAAGAAATAAAGGGTGCTGATATTTTGGAGAAATCAGGCATGGATCTTCTATAGTAGCCTACCGACCTAAGAAATCTATACACCTTTGTCACACTCTTGGGTGGCTCCCAAGCTAACACTACCCCAACCTTCTTTAGGTCCACTTCTACACCTTATGCTGAGATGACATGTCCTAGAAAGTGGAACTATTAAATCCAAAACTGACACTTTAATATATTTCCATAAAGATGGTGTTCTTGGATTATATCTGGTACCATCCTCAAATGTCTCACATACTCCTCCTCGGACACCGAGTACACTAGGATGTCATCAATGAAAATATCATGAACTGATCTAAGAAGGGTTGAGAGATCCAGTTCATGAGTAACATGAAAAATGTTGAGGTGTTATTCATGTCAAAAGGAATCACAAAATACTCATAATGGCCTTAGCAAAATAATAATGTCATCTTCAATCTATCCCACATCAAAGTACGACAAAAGTATTGGAAAACATGAAGGGATAAATAAAATCCCACAAAAACTGATAAAAGAGTCCAACTCGGTAAGGAGCAGAATACTATCAAATAAAACACCTAGTACAACCATGTTCTATCTAGGTAACTATGATATACCCACTCCTGGTCCTCCTAGGATTTTATCAAATGTATTGTTGTCTCCATAAGACATGACATGTGTAGGAAAATCCTATGAAGGGATGAGTATAACAATACCCGATAAGACACCCTGAAATCACCAAATATAAAGCATCAATAGAGTAGTTATCTCATCGTCATAAAGCTAAATCAATAAGGATATGATACATAGATATATGAAAAATAAACTATATATAATTATAATGAACACTAAGCCTCAAAGAGGTCTCATCCACAATTCCAACCACACGATTCTTGTTGAGTCTTCAAGGTAATTTTTTTTGGGAGAACTCACTCCACAAGCCATGATATCATTGATGGTGCCCATCTAGGAGGTTTTAATAGTAGGGAATCTCTATAAAGAAGTACTCATTGGAACTCCAAAGATATCTATACACTAATAGGGGATCTTACACATGGCCTTGGGGTATAATAGACCATTCCTAGAATAAAAAACTAAGTAGGGGATCATATGAATATATAAGTTGGTCATTATGGTTCCTACAATGATCTCTAGGGAAGGTGATAAAATGATAAAGGCTCACAATCTAAGTCACATAGGGAGATTCTCAAACTTTATCCAAGAGTAATCCCATAGAGGGGATCATATCCTATGCTCAGGACATAATGCCTCACTGTACCCTCATGGGGATGAACCAAGGGAACACACCCAACTGAAGATACTAAGAGCCTAAAATTTCTTTAAAAAAAGTAAACTGTGTATAATGGGATCACACAACATGTATTTCATTCCTCGAGTATACCTATGTCTTTCTATCTCACATGAAATTTCCTTCTCTATATACAAAAAGTTTTATTTTATAACATCATGTAGAGGTCAGTCGACACTCATTTTCTTTCACCTGCCTGAGTCTATGTTCCCTGACCTGTTCCAGTGCACTTCGGGTTGTTCCCATGTACTCTATCTGTGACCATGTGCATGGTCATGTCAGAGTACTGGGTTATGCCTGTGTACTCTGGCCATGCCCGTGTGCCTGGCTGTGTCCATACTCGTGTACCCCTAGGGTACAATCTGAGCCACCAACCACGGGTTATACGATGTATGACAAGTGTCACACGACGTGTGATATTTTTCTCTATGAATAAACCCTAGCACCATAAGATGGGGATACACAACATGTGTTCTTCTAGATTACACATAGTGTGGTTCATATTTTCATAGAAAGTATAGATTTTTCTAAGCATGACACCCAGACCACTACCACTGTTGATTTTTCCACTAGATCCAATAGTAAACATTGATCTGGGATCTTTCATGCATAGCTGTCACCGGTGACCATATTCTAACCACCCTAATCCCATCACAAAGCTTCTACCATCACATTGCCATGCCGAGATGCCAAATCCCTAAACCATAACTCCCGATCCAATCTTATTCCATTATCAATAATCCAATATAATCATTTCACATTCATCACTCTATCGATCATGAACTTAGACCTATGATGATTATTTGTTATGATGAATAACAACCACACAATGATCATACACTAGGTATTAGTTCAACTATCGACCAAAGAAAATACAATCATTAAAGGTGTGAAGAATAGGGAAAGAAATGCATAAACAAATCAAGAAGAAAAAACCTCATTCATTGTTTGGGTTGGACTATATTCATTTTCATTATAATAAGTAATGAAGAACCAAAATCAAAACAACATCAATTACCCAAAATCCCAAGAAGATAAACCCACACTCACAAAGCATGAATGACTCATGAATCAATATATTAATAGAGATAATTCACATTTATCTTGGGATAATCAAAAGGGGAATAAAAAAAATTACCCTACCATGGGTTTGGATCGATCCTTGATGAAGAATGATTGATGTTTTCATTGGTGAGATCCAAAAATTCCATTGGCATATATGATCCTTTGGAAAATCAGTCTCTGATCCTCAATCATGATGTTTTCCTCCAAGTATCTTCTCCATGGTATCCTCTCTAAATCTATAGGGTTATGTGGATAACCATAGGGATTTTCCATAAACATGATTTTATATAGGATATTAATATTTGTGTTAATTAATAGTAAATAAATAAATTTAATAATTTATTTAATTATAATTCTACCCATGACAATGCTCAAGGTTGATACCTGATGTTCACAAATATTATGTCATGCATAAGGTAAAACTAATGTTCTAGATTTAATGGTGGTCATAGATTTCTGATTTGAGACTCCATTCATGTGTTATTCCATTAATTTATAAAAACTACATGCATGTGGTATAATATATTTAATATTTTATTATATCAATATTGAGCCTCCCTAGGCCTAGAAATCCCATTCTAAATCAGAGATTAGATATGAAAATATTATTTAAAATATTCCAAAGTTTTACAAGGGAAAAATAGAGTCATTACATTCTCCCCACCTTAGGAATTTTCTTCCCTAAAAGAAAAAACCCTACTAAACAAGATGAGGTTACTAGGCTCATATATGGGTATCACGATCCCAGGTGCTCTTTTGAATATTTCTGTGCTGCCACTAGACATGCACCAATGGAATTTCTCACCCATGAAGGATCTTCTCTAGATAATACTCAATCTCTACTAGGTACTTAGAAAAGTTAGATCCATCCTTATTATCCAGCTTACCCCAATCAATAACATGTAATGGGTCATGCACATACCTCTTTAGACGCGACACAAGTAAGACATTGTGTACCCAGTCTAACTATAGTGATAAGGCCAAGCGGTACACCACCTCACCGACCCTATGTAGTATCTATGAAGGGCCAATGAATATTGAAGATAAATTTTTGTCCTGGCCAAATATCTACAATCTATGTTGAGGTGAGACCTTCAAGAACACATGGTCTCCCACCCTAAACTCCAAAGGCCTCCATTGTTAGCTAGCATAAGACTTATGATGGTTTTGGATAGTCTTCATCTACTCCTAGATGATCTGCACCTTCTTTATTTTAACTCACCCCAACTATGAGCCCATGAGTACCAACTCACCTAGATCAGTCCAACATAGTGGTAACCTATAGGGTCTCCTATACAAGACCTTGAATGGTGCTATGTTGATAGTGGAATGGTATCTATTGTTTTTTTAAACTCCACCAAGGGTAGGTGATCCTACCAACTACAACCAAAGTACAACATGTAATCATATATAATGTCCTCTGGAACTTGAATGGTCTTCTCAGTCCAGTTATCATCCTTGGGGTGAACCACTATTCTCAAATGCAAATGAGTGCCAAAGGAATAATATAATCCTCTCCATAATCATGATGTGAAGTGAGCATCATGTTTTGAAATTATTGTTGAGGGAAATTCATGAATATAGCCTATATCCTTCTTTTAAAGTCATCCCAAGCTCTCTACTGAACTCTACTCTATGATAGCAAGGAAGTGGGATGACTTGGTGAGTCAGTCTATGATCACCCAGATGATATCGTGTCCTTTAGAGGATCATGGGAACCCAGTCATTAATTATATATATATACCATCCCACTTGCACTCCAACACCTTAAGGGGTTTATATAAACCCACTAGAACCTAGTTCTCATACTTCACTTACTAAAAATAAAGGCATCAAGAGACAAACTCTACCACACAGTTCTTCATCCCTAACCACCAGAACTAACACCAAAGGTCCTGGGACATCTTCGCCACACGTAGTTGCACTACCAAGGGGGATGAATGAAACTCACATAGAAACTCCTCAAATAATGTTACTGGTACCATCACCTATCATCTAAAAAGGATGACATGCTCTCCACCTCTAGAGAATCCATCAGGAGCACATCTAGTGGATATCTGAATATGCATGGTCTCATAGTCGGTATCTCAAAGAAGAGTCTCCCTAAAACACTGTAGCAGTGGTGTAGTAAAAACCATCAATTAGAGGTAATATATACAATCCTCATCCACTAATAAAAACTATAATGAGGCTAAATACTTCAATTCCATAGTTAACAACTGCGAATAAGATCTCCTATTGAGTTCATTTTCCACCAGGTTCTCCTTTACAAGAGTATAGACATATCAAAGTCATAATCCTAGAGGAACTCTAGAAATCACATCTATCTTAAGTAAAGATATTTCTGTGAGAAGATATACTTGAGGATCTTGGGGGTAGAATAAATAATAAACCACTCACCCATAAGGTAGTGTCTCCACATCTTTATGGATAAGACCAGTGATGACAACTCTAGATCATGGGTTTCATAGTTATTCTCATGATGTCTCTTCTATTGGGACCCATAGGTAATCACTTCCTACATATGAATTAGAAAACATACAATCTTGGTCCTATAGGTATCATATAACACTACATATTCAATACCATACTATGGAAATCTCAAGATGAGAGTGCTTGTAAACCTCTACCACAACTCCTAAAAATCCTACTGGCACCTCTTCGTCCATATGAAAGGCTTATCATTTTGGTTTAAAGCATTTAAGGATGTGAATATACTATAGAAATTAGACATGAATCTCCTAAAGTATTCTACTAACCCAAGGAAGATCCACACCTCTATCACACTCTTGGGTGGATCCCAAACTAACCTTACCTCAACCTTCGTCGGGTTTACTAATACACCCTCTACTGGGATTAAATGTCATATAAATTGGACCTATTGAATAAAAAATGATACTTCAAGAGATTTCTATAATGTCACGAACCAGCCCGAGTCGACCCTGGACCGGTCACCCAGGCCAGCCCGCGACAAGTCCCGAGAGGCGTTCCCGATCCTCCTGGGATGGTGACAAGCACCAAGGGCATCAATAGAGTACAAAAGGGAACGATTTCTCCCATATATAGACAATCAAACAAATAGCGGAAATAAACGGACAGCCCAAAATGAATTTATATAAAAATTGAACAAAATATTTTTTATACAAGAAACTAAAGGTAGAACAAAATCAAAAACTCAAATGAACAATCCCAATGACCAACTAACTCCATGTGACACTTCTGGTCACTCTCCAACACAATAATCAAGAGTCGCCCAACGTGATCAAACTAAAGATGAAACCTGCACAAGGGATAAAAAAAGAAGAAGACTATAGGCGTGAGTATTAAAACTCAGTAGGTTAGCCCAATATTCTATTCCCAATGAAAATTCCTTTAAAATAAATGAAACATCAATTTATAGTTTTAAATTCAAGATATAAAACTATGGTTTTCAAATGAGGTTCCATGCTATAATAATTATCAGACAAAAACATGCATGTTTAATAAACAAAAATGCAAGTAACTATTTTTTTCAAAGAGGTGAAACTTCAAAATGAACATAGTTTTCAAGAGGGCTGCTTTAAAGAATTTTAAAGTTTAAATAAATAAAACATACTACTGAATTTACCAACCAAACACACCGTATGCCGACGGTGAGTACAAAATATCCAATGAGCACTAGTCACGGGAATACCCCTAGGCACTAGTTAGTTGTGAGCCCCAGGTAACTCGTATCTCGGTGAAAGTAACCATAATAAATATCCATTCTCGTGCACGAGCCACTAGTAGGGAACATACCCATAACCTAGTGGTCCCCAATCATCATCATCATCATAGTTTAGTTAGTGTTGTCATCGTCAAACTTGCTACGTGAAACAGGGGCCAACCCCCACAGAATCACTAGCATACTAGTACACGTCCGCCCACCTAGATACCCGGGATTCCCTTTAGTGCTCAATAAAGTTAAAAATATTATCAAATACACATTTCACATCCACATTCCATTCCAAAACCATAAAAACACAAACATCCCATAATCTTTATTCACATTTCTTACACTAATCAACAAACCGCTAAATATTTTGGTAAAACAATTTCATGAAGTGTATTGAGGCTTTGCACATAAAACTCTTTCAAAATCACTCTTTAAATTATAAACACACATCAAAACCAAACCAAATAATATTTGGAAGCCCAATAATCATTTAATAAATTCATTTAATGGACCATAAAACAATCCCAATTTCACAACTTGTTATATACAAGTAAAACACTCCTTCATTTCTAGGAAATGCCAAACGGGCCTTTAAACATTTTCTCAAAACTAACCTTTGAGGAAGGTATGCATTTTAATTTTATTAAGGATCTGTATAAACATCATTTACAGAAGAAAACCGCATTCATAAATCTCTTATAATACTCAGGTTACATATTCAAAACACAACCATTTTCATAAAGATGTGAAACAGTCCATTTTTGGGCAACTCGGGCCAAAATATGTTGTAAATCAAAACCCACTTGATTGTAAAAACAAATACAAATAGGAAATCCATATAAGTACCCAAAAATACCATTTATCATTATTCCCATTCCTTTATAAATCCAAACAAATAACTTTTAAATCACACATCACACATAAAAGCCAACCGGGCAATTTACCGAACACCTGACATGCCCTTTTTAAACAAAACAATTTATTTTAAGTGCATGAAAAGGAATAAAACACCAATTGAAAGACATATTTTCATTAAAGATACTGTAACATGTTAAAAATACCATAAACCAGATTATAAACCTCACAAAATATTTTCAAAAGATAACGGAACATTTAAACAAACACTTGTTGAGCACTTTCATGGCAAAACAACACTACCTTTCACCAAACAATGATTAAACAACCACTTTGGACACCAAGAAAATTATCCAAATGCTTAAAAACAATAATGAACATTTATATCAGTTTATGAAAATATTAAAATGATGAAACTTGAATGATAAAGGCATGTGCAAGGGATATCCTACCTCAAATCTTTGGTGTAATTGAAACGCACACCCGAAATCACCCGCTGCGGGTTTATAAACCCTAAAACTATAAATAGCAGACCTAAACAAACATAAAACCCATCAAAAAATATTTTATAGAAAAACCCTAGGTCTATAAAGACTATGGTACAATATAAAACCATAAAATAATGAAAGGAGGGGGAAGAGGAAGAAGAAAGGAGAAGGAATCTCACCTTTCATCCTAGAAAACTCTTCATCTTCCATTAGATCTGAAGCCCTAGAGAAAAGGTAATGGATTGAAAATTCTTGGAGAGACTCCTAAGGTCTGGACTAACCAGGGGAAGAAGATTGGGGCCTAAAAGAGTACTAATTAATTGATTTATGAATGATAAAATTTACCTTGGAAAATCTGGGCGATTTTAGGTTTCCTGAGAATTTTGGCCCTAATACGCGACCCACATGAGATCCAAAGAGGTAAAATCGATTATTAGGGTTAGTATAGGGTTATTGGATTCGAGGGGGATGTGGAATAACAGAAAAAGAGTAAAAATTGAAAAAGATATAAATGAAACAAATTATTTTTTTAAAACAGGAAATGGGCCCATGGGCTGGCCCAATACCTAAATAAGTAACCCAAATTCACCCGGCTTATGAATTTATAATCGGTCCAAAAGGATATATAAATTTTAATATATCAGTATAGGACAAGTGGTATGTTGAATGGGTAAAAAATTATGAAAAACAAAAGAGTTATAAAAGAAACAAATTCAGTTTTTAAAACTGGGAATGGGCTCACGGTTGGCCCAAATCATGAAGTAACCACCCTTTCTTCAAAAACTCTTAAACAAGCAATGGGGATCCCAAATTATGGTGGTTAGACATATATGAAACTTTAAAACTCAAGATTAATCTCATAAAATACCCATGAAAAGGATTGGGATTTCTAATGGGCCGGATCAATACAAAGACAAAAAAAACCGTGTGTGACAATTCTCCCCACCATTAAAGCTTTCCGCCCCCGGAAAGCCATAAAACTTTCTGGCTGAAAAAAAACAACACCTAAGGATTCCAGAATGTACTCCCCACTATTAAGAATAAACTAGAACTATAAAGGTTCTTAGGATGAAAATCCAGGAGACCCATGGTGGGTCTCCCCACCATTAGAAACCAACTAGCAATGAATAGACAAGAATTGAACATGAGCTAGAGTTGGGACTCACTCACACAAGCCCAAAAAAAAACCCTCCTACAAAAACCTAATATACCATGTTAATAGGGTTACAACATGAACATATAAACCACCCACTTCCGAATGTAGGGGACAATAACTTGGTCGACACATTCAGCACAATTCTGGACCCCCGTCACTTGGGGATGGGAGGGAAGGGGACCCAATAATTTGGCCACTGAAACAACAAAAGAAAACAAGAAACTACCCAAAAATCTCCCCTATGAATAGGTAACACCAATACTGCACTTTATTTTTACAGGCGGTCCACATAGGGACATTGATTGAAAACTCACATCCATGAAGGAATAACCATAGACACTGTGTGAGGGGTTAGGCCCACCACGCTTGTTGCGACAAAGGGAAATTAATCGAAATGAGGAACCAAAACATTGACATAGTAACTAAATTACCAAAAAATAGGAGTAAGGATCTTAATCTAGCACTACAAACCTCTGTTGATTTCCTGACTGCGTGAAAAGCTTCACTCCGAGGCCTATGGCTGGAGCCCTGATTCTTGAATCATTTGCTGCACCGCAGTCAGGTGATAAGGATCACACCACTCAAAAAAACCACACTTGATCACAAAACAAAAACCTTCATATAAATAGGAACTCATAGATACATATCAAAATTCTATCTCACTCCAAACGAGGGGCAGAATGGACAAGGAATACGACGAAACACATCAACATCACCGAACACAACTGCTCTGTCCAAAATAATTATCATGACCTAGAAGCACTTTCAATAGATCCCAAACAGCTCTCTATTCCAACAAACAAGTTGAGGAATCATCAAAAGAGGTGGATTTAAAATTTTAAAGGAATCCTTAGGTTGATCAGCAGGAAAGATTTCCAACGCAGAACTATCCATGGCCACATCACAACATCAAACACATTTTTAGAAACCCAATGAAAATTACTCCAAAACCGAGCCACCAACAAGATCTCATCACTAGATAGAAAAAGAGTATTAATTCTAGATCACATGGAAGATAACCAAATAAACAAC
Organism: Viscum album; assembly: GCA_963277665.1. Classification (NCBI taxonomy): domain Eukaryota; kingdom Viridiplantae; phylum Streptophyta; class Magnoliopsida; order Santalales; family Viscaceae; genus Viscum; species Viscum album. The sequence continues at coordinate 101,357,864 of OY728133.1, forward strand.
TCTTCTAAGACATAGAAAAATCAAGCCACATAACCATTGGTAAAAAAAAGGCCACAATTTTCAGCTCAAAACAATTTTGAAAAATCAAACTAACTTGGTGGGTTTCCACATTCACCAATGGTGTTTCATCAAGTCTCACCCACATGCACATTTCCATGCCACCCCTGGCACCCAACCACCATACCATATAGGCCATACTTCCAGATATAAATAAAACCATGCATGTGAGCACCCATGAAAACACCAAAGGCTAAAATTAAACATCATAATTCAAAAAAAAAAACAATTTACCTTCAAAAGGAACACCAACCACCAAGTCAATTTTTTTTTTCATATTTCACAAAAAAACCACAATTAATTAAGAACCATTTTCTTAAAAACCTACCCCTTTTCATTTTTAAAAACTTTTTAAATAACCAAGCCACTCCAAACAACCCCTTCCCATTTTTTTTAAAAAAAAAATTCAGAAAGGTATATTTTCATAATCCGAGGTCCATTGAGACCAATACCGTTTGTAGTAAAACACCAACCGATCAAAACCAATTGCCAAAACTAATTTATCCAATTCAAAAACTTTTTAACATCCTAAAATACCCCATTTAAAAAAAAGATCCAGAATCACTTTAAAATGATTCACAATTTCAAAACATTTTATTTCAACAGACCACAAGTTTAGATTATGGATAATCCAATCCCTTTAAATCATTTCTGCTTCCCTCCATTTTTTTTCACAAAAACACAAACTTACAAAACCATTATTATATTTAATTATTGAAAACCCCATTTTTTCACTTTTCAAAATATAATCCTTACATTAAAACCCATTTCCACAATTCTCACACAAGGATTTTAAAAACAAAAATTCAGAATTCATGAAAGGTTCAAGAGACCCAAAAAAGGGAACTAGTGTTGGTGGGTGACTTGACCATATGGTAGCGGCCATATGCCAAACACAACACCAACACAGAGAGACTTATTAGGACCATTCACCAGCTCCACATGGCTTTCCAGGCCCTGTGAGCTCACGAAGGCCATTGGCCAGACTCCCCTTGTCATATCCCAATACCAAAAAATCAACTAGAACAATGGACACTAATAAAACCAGACTTCCATGGAAACCTGAGGATTAGAACAAGAAAGAGTTCGCGACGCTCTTCTTTCACTTACCCCTCAAGTCCCAAAAATCCTACTCCATCTACCTTGACATCCCCAAAATAACAAGGGCGCTCTAAAAAGAAATGTTCGTTAATAGCCGACCTCCTCTGATACCATTTTGTCACGAACGAGCCCGAGTCGACCCTGAACCGGTCACCCAGGCCAGCCCGCGACAAGTCCCGAGAGGCGTTCCCGATCCTCCCAGGATGGTGACAAGCACAAAGGGCATCAATAGAGTACAAAAGGGAACGATTTCGCCCATATATAGACAATCAAACAAACAACGGAAATAAACGGACAACCCAAAATGAATTTATATAAAAATTGAACAAAATATTTTTTATACAAGAAACTAAAGGTAGAACAAAATCAAAAACTCAAATAAACAATCCCAATGACCAACTAACTCCATGTGACACTTCTGGTCACTCTCCAACACAATAATCAAGAGTCTCCCAACGTGATCGAACTAAAGATAAAACCTGCACAAGGGCTAAAAAAAGAAGAAGACTATAGGCGTGAGTATTAAAACTCAGTAGGTTAGCCCAATATTCTATTCCCAATGAAAATTCCTTTAAAATAAATGAAACATCAATTTATAGTTTTAAATTCAAGATATGAAAGTATGGTTTTCAAATGAGGTTCCATGCTATAATAATTATCAGACAAAAACATGCATGTTTAATAAACAAAAATGCAAGTAACTATTTTTTTCAAAGAGGTGAAACTTCAAAATGAACATAGTTTTCAAGAGGGATGCTTTAAAGAATTTTAACGTTTAAATAAATAACACATACTACTGAATTTACCAACCAAAAACACCGTATGCCGACGGTGAGTACAAAATATCCAATGAGCACTAGTCACGGGAATACCCCTAGGCACTAGTTAGTTGTGAGCCCCAGGTACCTCGTATCTCGGTGAAAGTAACCATAATAAATATCCATTCTCGTGCACGATCCACTAGTAGGGAACATACCCATAACCTAGTGGTCCCCAATCATCATCATCATCATAGTTTAGTTAGTGTTGTCATCGTCAAACTTGCTACGTGAAACAGGGGCCAACCCCCACAGAATCACTAGCATACTAGTACACATCCGCCCACCTAGATACCCGAGATTCCCTTTAGTGCTCAATCAAGTTAAAAATATTATCAAATACACATTTCACATCCACATTCCATTCCAAAACCATAAAAACACAAACATCCCATAATCTTTATTCACATTTCTAACACTAATCAACAAACCGCTAAATATTTTGGTAAAATAATTTCATGAAGTGTATTGAGGCTTTGCACATAAAACTCTTTCAAAATCACTCTTTCAATTATAAACACACATCAAAAACAAACCAAATAATATTTGGAAGCCCAATAAACATTTAATAAATTCATTTAATGGACCATAAAACAATCCCAATTGCACAACTTGTTATATACAAGTAAAACACTCCTTCATTTCTAGGAAATGCCAAACGGGCCTTTAACCATTTTCTCAAAACTAACCTTTGAGGAAGGTATGCATTTTAATTTTATTAAGGATCTGTATAAACACCATTTACAGAAGAAAACTACATTCATAAATCTCTTATAATACTCAGGTTACATATTCAAAACACAACCATTTTCATAAAGATGTGAAACAGTCCATTTTTGGGCAACTCGGGCCAAAATATGTTGTAAATCAAAACCCACTTGATTTTAAAAACAAATACAAATAGGAAATCCATATAAGTACCCAAAAATACCATTTATCATTATTTCCATTCCTTTATAAATCCAAACAAATAACTTTTAAATCACACATCACACATAAAAGCCAACCGGGCAATTTACCGAACACCTGACATGCCCTTTTTAAACAAAACAATTTATTTTAAGTGCATGAAAAGGAATAAAACACCAATTGAAAGACATATTTTCATTCAAGATACTGTAACATGTTTAAAATACCATAAAACAGATTATAAACCTCACAAAATATTTTCAAAAGATAACAGAACATTTAAACAAACACTTGTTGAGCACTTTCATGGCAAAACAACACTACCTTTCACCAAACAATGATTAAACAACCACTTTTGACACCAAGAAAATTATCCAAAGGATTAAAAACAATAATGAACATTTATATCATTTTAGTAAAATATTAAAATGATGAAACTTTAATGATAAAGGCATGTGCAAGGGATATCCTACCTCAAATCTTTGGCGTAATTGAAACGCACACCCGAAATCACCCGCTGCGGGTTTATAAACCCTAAAACTATAAATACCAGACCTAAACAAACATAAAAACCATCAAAAAACATTTTATAGAAAAACACTAGGTCGATCAAGACTATGTTGCAATATAAAACCATGAAATAATGAAAGGAGGGGGAAGATGAAGAAGAAAGGAGAAGGAATCTCACCTTTCATCCTAGAAAACTCTTCATCTTCCATTATATCTGAAGCCCTAGAGAAAAGGGAATGGCTTGAAAATTCTTGGAGAGACTCCTAAGGTCTGGAAGAACCAGGGGAAGATGATTGGGGGCTAAAAGATTACTACTTAATTGATTTATTAATGATAAAAGTTACCTTGGAAAATCTGGGTGATTTGAGGTTTCCTGAGAATTTTGGCCCTAATCCGAGACCCACATGAGATCCAAAGAGGTAAAATAGATTATGAGGGTTAGGATAGGGTTATGGGATTCTAGGGGGAGGTGGAATCACAGAAAAAGAGTAAAAATTGTAAAATATATAAATGAAACAAATTATTTTTTTAAAACAGGAAATGGGCCCATGGGCTGGCCCAATACCTAAATAAGTAACCCAAATTCACCCGGATTATGAATTTATAATGGGTCCAAAAGGATATATAAATTTTAATATATCAGTATAGGACAAGTGGTATGTTGAATGGGTGAAAAATTATGAAAAACAAAAGAGTTATAAAAGAAACAAATTCAGTTTTTAAAACTGGGAATGGGCTCACGGTTGGCCCAAATCATGAAGTAACCACCCTTTCTTCAAAAACTCCTAAACAAGCAATGGGGATCCCAAATTATGGTGGTTATACATATATGAAACTTCAAAACTCAAGATTCATCTCATCAAATACCCATGAAAAGTATTGGTATTTCTAATGGGCCAGATCAATACAAAGACAAAAAAAAAACCGTGTGTGACATATATATTTGGTGCTCTATGAGTATTTATAGGTCTATAATATAATGCATCACATGATCCTTCTCAGACACTGAGTACACTGGAATGTCATCGATAAAGACTACCATGAATCGATCTAATAAGGGATAGAAGATCTAGTTCATGAATTCCATTAACACTATTTGGGTGTTTATCACAATTAAAGGCATAAAAAAGTAATCATAATGAGATTAAGGACATCAAAATAACATCTTCAGTATATCCACATCTTGTACTCGGAGTTGGTGATAACATGATCTAAGGTTAATCTTCAAGAACTATCTCACCCCTCAAAACTGGTCGAATATGTCATTAATAATCAATAGTGGATACTTATTCTTTATATTCAACTAGTTTAGGAAATGGTAATAAAAAAAAACCACAAGCTCCCATATGCATTCTTGGCAAACAAAACTGGGGCTGCCCAAGGTGACACACTAGGTCTAACAAATCCCCTCTAAAAATCCTCCAACTATACCTTCAGATCATGAAGCTTTGGAGGAACTATATGATATAATAGAACATATATCAAGGTATCATCTAAGTGAAAGTCTATATATAAGTCTATCTCTAGGTGGGTAGGTAATCCCAAAACATCCTCAGGAAAAACATCCTCGTACTCCACCCCCATTGTAGGAATATGAAAGCCCATAATATCCACTAATAAAAGGGTAATATTATCCAAATGATTATTAATCAGCTTTATACTACTATTTATGAACCTATATTTATCTTTCCAGGTTTCCTTATCACTCACAAAGTAAAAAATCATTCCTTCACCATGGGAACACCACATCCTCTTCCTGAAATAGTCAATCTAGACATGAACTATGGATAACTAGTCTATAGCTAGGTTGATGACATAAGGCTTCATAGATTATATAAAGTGATCCCATACAAATATATCTCCTCCAAGAGTCAGGTAACACTTTTGGAAGTAGTGTGTGATTGCTAAATCTCCTTTGGTTAGTCTCTAAATGCAAGGTTTGATCCAAGGGCCCAGCCAGAATCTCTAGGTATCAAAAAAAAAGTGGTAAGAAAAGAGTAGATTACACCTATGTCTATCAGTTTTATAGATAAATTATATAAGATAGAGATTATACCTCTAATCATCCTAAGATCCACTGGGTCAAAGGCCTCCACTACCTACAACTGTCCTCATCCCTAACCACCAGCTCCCTGGGCCTGGCGTGGAGCACTGGGGGTGGTAGTAGAAACAAGTCAAACCATATGCCACCTCTAGCTGACCTCCCTAGTCATCTTCCATGCTCATTTCCCTAAAGAAGTACCTTCTAATACCTCTATCCCTACCTATGTAGTCCATCAATCATCTCTCAGTTAACTATATATTGGTTCAAACAATATATCTTGAGATATCCCCGACCATCGTAAGAGAAACACCACCTCTTGCTAGTATGAGTAGAACCACTCTGAGATCCCTAAACCACATATCCCCTATATTGAGACCATATCTAGAGTCATCTCACACCCCCAGATCCTTTTGTCTACATTGAATACCAACTAATGAGGTAGAATCTTCTATGTGACCACTACCCGCACCAATTGTCAGTGTCTGCTCACCCAGAAATATCTCTACTACCAAAGCTCACTCAAGAACTCTAGAATAAGTGGGAATGTAAAGAGATATCACTCCATCACTTATATCTCAGTATATTCCTTGCTCTAAGGTACATGATTAAATTAATGGATCTCGGATCATATCTAAAGAGTATTATGAGAGGATGGTAAACCAGGATGAATACTCTACCATGGCTATGCTACCCTTCTGATGATGTAAAAGCTCTGAGATATGCACCACTCGCAACGTGTATGGATATAAATCCTCCCCGAATATATTCAAAAACTGTATATAGGAGAGATCTATCTCATAAACTTTCTAAGTCATCAAACACTAACATCACCATGTGGAGCTCTAAATAAGACTCTCTACTAGGTCCACCATCTGATCTGGAGGTGTCATCAAAAGATAGAAAACTAAGATAACTACCTCTAGCTAGTCCTCAACTGACTGGGGGTATCGATTAACCCGAAACCTATGAGGTCACTATATCTAAAACACATGAATTGTGTAATTCCTATGAACATAATCAATGAGTACTTTTGGTGAAACCTACTACTCAATGAGTGGTAGAAAGACTATAAAACCACCCGGAAGTACCACCTCTTATGTAAGACCCTAAAATGAAGCCTCATCACTATATAGATCATAATTGTGATCCTACTATGGAATATTGGATGGTTTTCACTATGAAGAAATCTTGAAATTACTAATACATACCATGATCGAAGAGTATATCTAGGGAGCTGACTCAAGAAGAACATGGAAACCACAACCCATCCTGATATGATGCATATACCATTTTTCCCTAAAACCTATGCCTACATGTATTGAGTAATCAAGAAGGATATCACAGTCCTTGTGAATAGATACATTGGTTACTGAACCAAAACTAGAGTCCCTGTCTTGAGATCCAAACTCAAAACACTTTAACATTGTTTCACCAGTTCCCAAACCAATCCTCATAGTTAGAAAATACCCAAAATCTAGTCCTAGGATAAAAATGGCTTTGATACCACTCTCTCATGACCCGACCCACTGAGGCCCTCTAAGCTAGTGACATACTGAGTGTGACTCCCCATACTCACCTCTAATTGGCTAGGGGATGCCGACCAACACCGAGTAGGAATATTACCCACATGGGAGGATTTAGACTAAGGCACCTATATGCACACAATCATATCTAAAATACCCATACAATGCTGAAATTTAAAACATAATTATTACCATAATGCATTAATAACATCTAAACCACATTATAGTATGAAAAAGTATTGAAAATCATAAAGGATCAAATAAAATCCCACCGAAACTGATAAAAGAGTCCAACCTACAAAGAAGGAGGGGGATGCTATCAAATGAAACATCTGATATAACCAGTCTCTCTAGCTTACTATGCTATACCTATTCCTAGTCCTCTCTGGACTCTATCAAATAGACTATCATAAATATAATACATGACATGTGCGGGAAGATCCCATTCAGGGGTGAGTATAACAATAAAAAGTTGGACACTTCAAAATCACCAAATATAAAGCATCAAGAGAGTAATCTGTTCACCATCAAAAAAGTTTTTCAATTAGGATATAAGATATAAAAATATGAATAAAAACCTAGATATATTCATAATAGACACAAATTCTCAAATAGGTCTCAACCATACTACCAACCACTTGATTCTACTCAAGGCTTCAAGGTAGTTCTCATTCAGAAGAACTCACTCCACAAACCATGCTATCACTGATGAAACTCATCTGAGTGGTCAGGATCATTTGGAATATCCATGAAGAATTACTCACTGGAACTTAGAAGGTATCAATACACTAATAGGGGATCTCACTCTAGGCCTCTAGGGTATATTGGACCCTACCTGGAATAACCCACTAAGTAGGGGATTGTACACCCATGTAAGTTGGTCATGATGATTCCTTAAACCCCACATAGGGAAGGTGATAAAATGATAAAAGACCACACCATAGGTCACATAGAAAGATTCCACAACTCTTTCCAAGAATAATCCCATAGAGGGGATCACATCATATACTTAGGATGTAATGCCTCACTGTACCCTCATGGGGGATGAAATAAGGGAACACACCCAAATGAAATTTCTCCAAACTAAAGAGACATATGGCCTCAACTTTCCCTAGAAGTACCTGAAGTGTCTTTCCTTCCACTATTATAACCTTGTCTCTTTGTCTCATATGGAATGTATTTCTCCATATAAATGGTGTGATGTGGTTGGATGGAACTTAGCATGTGCCACCTACCTGAGTTTGTGTAGCCTATCCCATGCCCATGTACTTCAAGACATGGTCTTGTACTCTATTTGTGATCATGTTTTAGTACCAAGCCATGCCCATTTACTCTAGTTATTCCTGTGTTCCTAGACATGTCCATGCTCATATACCCATAGGGTACATGCCAATATTCCAACCACGGGTTACATGGTGTGTGAAATGTGTCACATGACGTGGGATATTTTTATCTATGAATAAATACTAGAACCATAGGAGGGGAATACATAGTGTGTGTTATTCCAGAGTACTCACTATCTAATAAATATTTTTATATAAAGTAAAAAATATTCTATGCATGATAATCGCACTGCTTCTACCACCAATTACACCACTTGACCCACTAGTAAATGTGGATATGGGATTGTCTTTGCTTGTTCATCACCAATGACTAGATTTTGGCCACATGAATCCCATCGTGAAGCATCTCCCATCGCACCACCATGTTGAGATTTCCAATCCTTAAAAACACAAATTTTGATACAATACTTTTACATTTTCAACCATCTGCTATCATTACCGCACCTTTATCACTCTGTTGATCATGAATCCAGACCCGTAGTGAAGATATATTTCACTAAATAATGATCATAGAATGATTATACACTGGGTATTAGTTGAATCACTTACCAAAGAAAATACCAGTGATGAATGTGTAGAGAAAGAGAGAATAAATGCAGAAAAAAATCAACAGGAATGAACCTCTACCATTGTTTAGGTTGGCCTCAATTTTTTCTCTCTTAGATCAATGATTGAAGAACTAAAATAAAAATAACATCAATTCACCAAAATATTAGGAATATAAACCCACACCCACAATGAATGATCAAATCGTGAATCAATATATTTGTGGGTTTGATTCTTGTTCATCATAGGATAATAAAATGGGGAATGAAGAAATGAAAAAAACACCCTACCTTGGCTTTGGATCAATCAACAATGAAGAATGATTGGCATTATTGTTGGTGAGATCTATAAACTCCATTAGCGTAGATGATACTTTGGAAAATTGGTCGTCAATCCTCATTCCTATTATCATTATCCAAATATCTCCTCCATGATCTCCTCTCTTAATCCCTAGGGTTATGTGGATAACCCTAGGGATTTGCCAAAAACCTGATTTTATAGAGGAGATTAGGGTTTGTCTTAATTAAAAATAAAAAAATAAATTTAACTATTTAATTAATTATTATTTCACTTACAACAGTGCTCAAGCCTGAAATCCGACACACACAAATATAATGTCATGATGAAGGTAAAAACTATGATCCATATTTAATGGCAGTCTCAGATTTCTGACTCGAGACTCAATTTGGGATTTATTCCATTATCTTAGAAAAACTATGCATGCATGATATAATATATTTTTTTAACATGTTTATTATATTAATGATAAGCCTCATTGAGCCTTATAATTACACGTTAACATAATTCCTAGCATCAAAAATATTATTTAAAACATTCAAAATATTTAAAATGGAAAAATATAGTCATTAAAAAACCAATGAAAATTCATTATTGGGCATGGGATTGACCGCTTCCTCTGTGTACTATAACCTTCAAAGCAGTGGCATAGTTTTTTTAAATTCCTTTTTAATTAAACCTATATGAATTTCTAATATCTTAATCCACTCAGTATAAGAAATCCCTCCCTTGGTATGAAACTGTAATTAAAATAATGAAAAATGGATAAGATTTTTACAAGGTTCAACCTCAATGTGAGAGCCTAATCCTTGTGAGGATCAGTTTGAGATCCAAGACTTTTATTATACCTAAAATTTAAATTTTATTACAAGGTAGGGGTAGTTTTATTCCTTAAATCTCATTGGGATTTCTATGATAGTAAAAAATAAGGGTAGTATACATCCTTGAATCTTTAATAACAACAAAAACAATAGAGGTACTATTTATACCAGAACCACTAGTCTCTAAGATTCCTTCCTTGCTCTTATTTTTCAACAATATCTTCATCATATAATTGATTACTTAGCATCAAAGATATGGTCTTCTTCTAAAAGGTATTTGATTTAAAAAAAATCAATACTACATCATCTATTCGACCTTCCTCCCCATGTATTAAGAATGATAAACTAATTCATGATAGCATGCACAAAAAAATGATCTTATTCATCCTCTAAATAAATCCATCAGATGATCAAAAAATAGATCTCTTCCCTTGTCATAAACAAAAATCACAAATGTAAAATAAATCAATGTTCTTTAGATTATATCTCTTCAATATATAAGGTCTTCAATATAATAAAGTATTGGATCTCATATTCTTGATTCTAAAACTATTTATAACTTCATTTTCTCCTTTTTATGTTCATAGAGAATCTCATGAATAATGTTTTCCTTAATTAAATATGTAAATTCTTAATGATTTACAACACTATGATTTTATATTTTGTAAAACTATAAATAGAATTCCCAAATATTATTCTAATTCAAATTCATTTAAATCATGGAAAAAATATCTATTTAAATCTAAAAATGACATAGGATATTTTTCCCTTCAAAGTATTCAAAAAATCCTCAATTATTTTAACAACATTCGATGCTAACATGTATGTTCTCATGAAAATAGACCCATGAAATGACAAATCATCTTTTAGAGTAATAAGATTTGATCTCACAAAAAAACCCATTTGAATATTTACACTCAACTTGAATTATAACCTATTCGGTTTATTATGATGTTTATGAAATGAGTACTAGCATAAAACTAACCCATTTATTCTTCCAAAAATGTCTTCCAAAAGTTCCCAGTTTCTCAATTTTTCAAAAAGTAAGATGCCTTATATAAAGTCTCTATAATTATCTTATGAAGTAACCAAAACATCTTACATTGGTAAAAAATATCTTATAAAAACTTCCAATTTCATATGAAATTCATGTAATATATTTTAATGTGATAATTTTTTGGTTCTTACTCATATAAACATCATTCCCACTGGCCAAAGTATATTACAAAAATAGAGCAGATCTGATGCAACTTCCCAATATCTAATGTTCTAGTCAAAATATCTTATGAAACTGATATATCTTAAGAAAAAACCAAAAATATATTACAAATTCCAAAATTACATAGATTTCAAGTTACTCAAATTTCCAGAACCAAGATCCATCCTCCCTAATCCTGGTCAAACATATTCAAACTATCTCAAAAACACTTCTAAACATATTCAAAAGTACCCAACTAATGTTTGATAAAAAAATGAGACAATGCTCAAAAATTCCATTGGGTTCTTCAATACCCCCTTTGAATTTTCTATCAACCTCACTAAAATATTTTCACAAACTTATAACCTTACTTTTGAATCATCAAATCACAACATTTTTCAAATGAGAAATATTTTTGACACCATACCACTGAATAAAGTAGTGTTTTTGATATAATTCCATCCCTAGATGATAAGAAATGTTTGGTCAAGTAATTTGAATGATTTATACCTCAATAAATGTACACACCTCTTATATTTCTCCCCTATTCATAATAAAAACAACCAAATGATATAAAAGATAAATAGAGATAACACATTCCCCCATAAAAGGTGTGTACCATTACTACCAATTTGAAAACATTATCCCAAGATATATGGGTGGAGTCACTTATATCATTCATCAGGAGAGAGGGAAGGACTGAACATTCATGTTCAGCCTCAAGGTCTCAAATATGTTATTAGGTATAACCTCAGTGAATATATCAATAAGACGATCTCATGTTGGAATGAATTCTAGTTTTATATCACTATTGAAAACATTTTCTTTGATGAAGTGGAAACTGATATCAATGTTACTAGATCTTGAGTTTTTCACACAATTCCTAGAAATATCAATAATACTTTGATTTCTACGTGAAAATTTTAATTTTCTTTCAATATTTATCCTTAAGTCCTCAAGATGCTCCTTCATTCAAATTATCTATATACAAGAACAAGTTGTAGTAATATATTAAACCTTTATGGTACTCAGTATATCTGAGTTCTATTTCATACATTTATAACTTACATAACTTCTTCCTAAAATAAATAACCTTCCTGAAGTGGAACTTCTATCATCACAGTCACCTACCCAGTTTATATTAGTGAATTTGAAAAAATTCAGGTTCTTTCCTATCCAATACAATAGTCCATAAATTAGGGTCCCATTGATGTATTTAAGGACCCTCTTAACAACCAATAAATGTTATTACTTAGGGTCAATTTATATCATGAACATTGGATAACAAAATAGATTATATCAGGTTTGGATGGAGTGAGGTAGAGAAAGCTACCAATCACTTTTTTTAACTTCTTTTGATTTACACCTCCTTCAGTATCCTTTATAAGATTTAGAATAACTTGTATTGGTGTTTATATTGGTTTAAAGTACTCCATTTCAAACTTCTTTAATAATCAACTTGTATATTTTTATTAATAAATAATGATAAAAATACCTTTCCTAAAAATTTTTAATCCTAATAAATACTTCATTTCTCCCCATAAGTACATCTCAAACCATTTCTTTATTTGTTTAGAAAATTATTTATAAGTTCTCTCTTGATTACCTATGAAAACAATATCATTAATATATTCAATTAAAATGAGTGTAATTTCCACCAATATTTTTATGTAGATATTTTTTCCACTTTTCCTTTTGTGAACCTCATACACCTTAGGTAGCCATCTATATTTCAATACCAGGCTCTAGGGGACTATTTTATCCTATAGAGAGACATTTACAATATGAATACCTTAGATCCATATTTTTAAAGAAAAAATCCTTCAGTTTGATCCATATAAAATTATTCTTCTGGATCACCATTTAAGAAAGAAAATTTCAAATCCATTTGATATAAATTATACTACCCACCAGCTACTATAGTAAGAAACATTCAAACGGAATCAAATCAGGACACTGGGGAAAATGTTTATTTAAAATCAACTTATTCTATCGGTGACTAATATAGAACCTAGATCCTATTGGGTAACACTGAGGGGGGGGGGGGTGAATCAGTGGTACCAAAATGTTTTTTCAAATTCAATTTTGAACTTGACAACATTGATCAATAAAATTCTGGATTCAATTAATAAAGCACTATTCCTCACTCATATATAAGAAATTCAAGAATCACATCACATAAGGATTTTTTAAAATTTTTGGCCATGATGTGAGAGCCTATTATTTTCCGTGTATAAATTTTATTTTGTAAATTATTTTTTATCACTATAAAATGACTATAATTAAAAATTCAAGAAATTAATGCATAAGTTTTGATTAGGTATCATCCACTTCCCACTGGTGAATTTTGGTAATTGTTTAGATAAGAACCAATAATTATTTAAATCTTATTCCTTCACACAATAATGAATCTAATATTCAATTTATGTCAATATTATTTTACATAAAATACAATATCCTCATTAAAAAGTTCCTCAACTGTAGGAAAAATTGAGTGAAGAAAAAATAGATCAGCCTTCCTCTCACTGGTTCAGAATGAACAAATCATGCATGAAAGTATGCATACAAGAATTGGTCTTCTTCTTACTCAGTAGAACCCATTGAAATGCCTGGATCGGTTGTGATCACTGAGAGGGGAGGGGTGAATCAGTGATAACTTTTTCTTTTTATGAATTGTTCCCTTTTGATTTATCAATTCAACCTCTGCAGCTGGTTAAAGCCTAGATCTACTCTTTTAGTGGTGCAGTAATAATGAGAGCACCGAACACAGAGATTTACAAGGTTCGGTACAAAGACCTACTCCTTGCCGTGTTGGTTACACCCCCCCAACACGGATTCTTCACTATGCCAAAAGATGATTACACAGTAATTGGTTATACCCCCCAATTACAAGTTGGTTAAACCCCCCAACTCCACAACATCATCTTCATCATGGCTCCACTTCACTTCTTCAAAGGTGTTGATCAAAACTTCAAGTAGCTTCAACAGTCTTCAAAAGATCTCATTGGTCTTGCTCACCAAAAAAAAAAAAACCAATCACTTAGAATGATCAGTTCTTTTGCATTCACACACTTAGGTGTGTACTCCTCTTCTTCTTATGTGTTGTCACTCTTTTTCACTTGTGCACACATGCACAACTCATTTTTAATATACTCAAATGGGTACAAGCCGAACCTCGGCCTCTTCCTTTCTTTGCACAGTCACAAGCCTCGGGCTCTTCACTTCACACACACTCAAGGTGTGTTCTTCTTCACTTGTGCACACACAAGGGATAAGCCTTGGCCTTTTCTTCACATCTCACACACACAAGATATGGTATGGCCTCGGGTCTTCTTTGGTGCACACCCACTGCCCATAAAAGAGGCGCGCTAGGTGCAAGCCGCGCAAGTCCAATGAAATACAAAGTGGCGCGCAAGGTCTTTGCAAGGGGCAGCCGCGTAAGCCTTGGTGCAAAGCACCTCAACCGCGGGCGCGCAAATCTTCTTCTTGTCACGCAGATGAGTTGCGCGCAAGGGACTCCTTCGGGACCTCGGGTGGTCCCGAGAACTTCAGCCACGCAAGAGGTATTTGCGCGGAGGCTTCAAAACTTCGCGAGGCAGAGAGATGCGCTCACGGGACAGCAAATATCCAAAGAATCAGCAGCAAATCCAGAGGTCTCGGCCTCTCTTTATATAGGCAGAGGAATCCTCAAAACATTCGCGGGATATAAATATCGATCCACCGAGATTTCCGGTTCTTTGAAAACTTCAAACGCGGGCCGAGAATCTCGTTCTTTCTCTCTGCACAACGCGGACTTCTTCTCCTTCTCCTTTATCCACGTGCATGCATTTTAAAACGCATGCAAGCCTCTGTTTAATCCAAACACATGCAAAGCATAATCCTCATGGCCTCGGCAACGTTGTTTGCCTCGGCCGAATCTCCAATTCTTCTTCTCATCGCATGCATGGTCATTTTTAGGCATGAATGTGTTCAGTAGGTCCAGACGATTCCAATGGACGTCTCGGTTTCGAAAATGGTGGCCGGATGCTCGAAAACGGGTGCTCGGGAGGCCTCTGGTTCAGTGGCGTCGCGGGAGATGCCTCGGCCGAGCTCGAGGTTGAGGACGAAGCCGGGGCCGTCGGATCAGATCTTCAACGGCGTGGATTAGATCGCGACGCCGCGGATCAGATGTGCGGCGCAGATCAAGCGCGCGATGAGACGGACGGCGGAGATTTGCTCCCGGGATTTTTTGCGCGTCCCACATCGAATCCTCCAGCGGTTTTCACGCGGCTTATTACTCAGCCGCTCCCTTCAACTCGCCAGTTGAATCCTCTCCCCTCCCGATGCCGCCCCGCACCGGGTTCTCTCTGCGGGCGCGCTCTGCGCCCACTATGGTCCTCGCGGGCGCGCTTCAAGCGCCCACTATGCTCCCTGCGCTCCTCCGGGCGTGCCCCAGGCGCTCATGCAGGGGTGTCCTTGGGTGCGCCCTGCCGCCCTGGCTCGCCCCACGGGGTTCCCCCGGGCGTGGTGCCCTAGTGCCCATGCCTTGGGGTTGAACCCCCCAAGGTGCCTTGGCTGGCCAATTTTTTGGCAAAGGGACAGAATAGGACTTTGTGAAATACAAAGTTCTTCTCCATATAAAACATGCCAAATGCCAAATGCCAAATGCCTCCTCCTCTATTCTTCTTATTTCTTCTCTTCTAACACATATTCTCCATCTTCTTCATTAGAATCCACAATCCCTCCTTAACATATATTCTAGACTTAGGAGGTGGAATTCCCGAAGGGTCTTCATCTTCAACCGAGCTCCTTAATCACATAAATTCTTCAATAATCTTCATTGATCTAATCAGAGATCAAATTGGATCACTTCCAATTCACATGCACTAAGAGTTAGTACATGGACTTCATTAGTGCACATCATCCACTTAGTAGTTGTGGATGGAACATCTTGATTCTTCAACTCCTCATGCATTGTGAAGACAATGCATGGTCTTCAATCAATGTTGTGACATTGTATCATCAGGATACAAGTTCTTTGAACTTAAAGATCAGTTCAGCAATCGTCAGATTTAATGCTTCTGAAATCATCAATCTTCAAGATGTACTTCATCAGATGGCACACCATGACAAGTTATTGACAACAAATGCAATTACTTCACTTGGGCACAACAATCTCCCCCTTTGTATTTGGTTGTCAATACTCCGAAGCACACTGATAGAATGTCGTGTGCCTTGTGCCTGATGATTTCTCCCCCTTATTGGCCAACAAATGCAAAGGGATGAATGAAAGCCATACTCATAGTATAGAGCTTGTGGAACCTGCACATCTTCAACTACCAATGCTCCCCCTCAGGGGATGCACTCATCTCCTTCAATTCCCTGCATGTAAGTACAAGAATATAAAAAATTTAGGGAATAAGGAGGGACCTTCTTCTTCCTCAAGTGAGAGTAGAAGGCTGAACATGAAGTTTCAGCCTCAATTCAACAAATCTTTCTGTAGGCATAGCTTTGGTGAAAATGTCTGCCACCTGATCTTGAGTAGGAATGTAGTCTAGCTTGATGTCTCCATTGGCGACCCTTTCTTTGATGAAATGATATTTTATATCAATGTGCTTGGATCTGGAGTGTTGGATAGGATTCTTAGACAACCCAATTGCACTTTGATTATCACATAAGATCCTCAATGGTTTTTCAGCTTTAATCCTCAAATCTGCTAGCTGCACCTGCATCCAAATCATTTGAGTACATGCATGTGTAGCGGCCACATACTCTGCTTCAGCTGTGCTCAATGTTACAGAATTTTTTTTCTTGCTGTACCAGCTAACACATCCTTCTCCCAGAAAGAAGGTTCCACCAGATGTGGATCTTCTATCAGTGCAATCACCAGCCCAATCAGCATCTGTGAATCCCAACAACTGTATGTTTGCACTGTGTTTGTATAAGAGTCCATAGTTGAGGGTTCCTTTAACATATCTCAGGATTCTTTTGGCTGCAGTTAAATGAGATTCTTTTGGGTCACTTTGGAATCTGGCACACAAAGTCACGGCATATGCTATATCTGGCCTTGAAGCCGTGAGATAAAGTAGACTGCCAATAATTCTTCTGAACTCTTTCTGATCAACATTGTTGCCTTCTTCATCCTTACATAGCTTGGTTCCGACAGAAATGGGTGTGGAGACTTCCTTTGAACTTTCCATTCCAAACCTTTTCACTAAGTCCCTTGCGTACTTTTCTTGTGAAAGAAATATGGAGTTTTGTCTTTGTTCCACCTGAAATCCTAGAAAATATGTCATTTGACCAAGCATCGACATTTCAAAAGTTCTTTTCATCTTCTCAGCAAATTCTTCACATAGTCCTTCCTTGTTACTAGCAAAAATGATATCATCCACATAGATAATGACTATGAGGGTACCATTGGCCATTTCTCTGACATAGAGGTTACTGTCAACTGTTCCTTTGACAAATTTCATGTCTTTAAGACAACCATCCAATTTTGAGTACCAGGCTCTAGGGGCCTGCTTCAATCCATACAAGGCTTTTCTCAATCTGCACACCATACTGCCATCTTTGTCTAGCAAAAATCCCTCTGGTTGTTCAATATACACCTCTTCTTCAAGATCTCCATTTAGAAATGCAGATTTCACATCCATCTGATAGACCTTGTACTGCTTGTGTGCTGCAACTGCTAAGAACATTCTGATAGTTTCCAGTCTTGCAACTGGTGCAAAGGTTTCCTCAAAGTCGATTCCTTCCATTTGTGAATATCCTTTGCATACAAGTCTGGCCTTGTTTCTGGAAACTTCTCCCTTTTCATTGAGTTTGTTTCTAAACACCCACTTTGTCCCAATAACATTTTTATTTTTGGGCCTTGGCACAAGATCCCAGGTGGAATTCTTTTCAATTTGATTGAGTTCCTCATGCATAGCTTGTATCCATTCCTCATGTACAACTGCTTCAGCCACCGTGTGAGGTTAAACTTGAGAAACCAGTGCAGTCTGATCTTCCAATCTCAATCTTCTTCTAGTTCTTACTGAGGACTGTAGGTCTCCAAGGACATTTTCTGTGTCAACATGCTTCTTCAATTTGTTGTATCTTCTTCTTCCATTTTCATTACCTTCATCTTCATCACTGGTATATTCAGAGTTGATCTCACCAGCAGTTGGTGTTGGCTCAGGTAATTCTGCATTCTTCTGTTCCAAGGCTGTGTCATTATTTGAGTCATCATCATCCACAGTGTATGGTTTGGTGTTGTTTTCAATTATTATGACATCGCTGCAGTCAATCATTTTATTCAACCTCTTATTCCAGCATCTGTAGCCTTTTCCATTAGGTAGGTAACCCATAAAGATTCCTTCCTCAGCTTTTTCGTCAAACTTTCCCAGATTGATGTTTTTAATCTTGATGATGCAGGGACTGCCAAAGACTTTGAAATATTTCACAGTTGGTTTTCTATTAAACCACATTTCATAGGCTGTCGTTTGTGTTTCTGGTCTCAGGAGACATCTGTTCTGTATGTGTATAGCAGTGCATACTGCTTCTCTCCAGAAAAACTTAGAGATATCATGCTCAGCTAACATAGTCCTCCCCATTTCAACTATGCTTCGATTCTTTCGTTCAGCCACTCCATTCTGTTGTGGAGTATATGGTGTACTATATTGATGTTTGATTCCATGCTTGACCAGGTAGTTTTCAAAGACATCACCGGTATATTCTTTTCCGTTGTCTGATCTTACTTTCTTGATGCAGAGCTCTAGTTCCTTCTCAGCCTGCCTTCTGAAAGTCTTGAACATCGTGATTGCCTCTGACTTGTGTTTCATGAACATGACATTGGTCATCCGAGTGTAATCATCAATGAAGGTTATAAAATAGAAATCTCCTCTTGTAGACTTCTGTCTCATCGGTCCACATATGTCTGTATGGATGAGTTCAAGAGGCCTAGTAGTCATGATATCAACTCCTTTGTGTGACCTATGGGTCAGTTTTCCCATCTGACATGTGTCGCAGACTTCATCTCTTTCTCTCTTTAATTTGGGTAGATCTCGTACAACATTGTACTTCAGAAGTTTACTCATACTCCTTTGGCCAAGATGGCCAAGTCTTCTATGCCAGAGGTTGTTTTCATCTTTAGAGCTAAGAAAACAAGAATTGATGGGATCACCAATTTGAAATAGATTTCCAGTGGTTCTTCTTCCTTGAGTGATGATTTTTCCATCCTTTGAGCTCTTGATGATGCATGAGTCCTTCTGGAACAACACCTCATGTCCATCATCACATAATTGACTTACACTGAGTAGGTTGTGCTTTAATCCTTCAACAAACAACACATCATTGGATTTAAGATTTGTTGTTGCAATCATAGCCTTTCCAAATCCCTTGATTTTCAGAGAACGATCATTTCCAAACACCACGGTTCCTCCCTCATGACTTTCAATGTTGCTTAGAATTTTTGTATCACCAGTCATGTGGGATGAGCATCCACTATCAAGAATCCATGACTTGGTTTTACTGCTGGCTTTTAGAGCCACTTCAGCAAAGCATGTGATTTCATCATTGGTTTCTTGAATGCCTTTCCCTTTCATGTCTTTGACTTTTTGTTTAGGAAGAGTTGTCAGACATTTATCAGCTCTATGACCTTGTTGGTCACATCTTCCACAAGCTTCACTCAGGCAGTCAAATGTGTTCTGAGTTGGTGGTTTTGATGCTTTCTGCAAAACACTCTGGGTTTCAGGATGTCTCCCCCTTGACTCATGCCTCATGTTTGGACGAGACATGTTATACCAGCATGCATAGGCCTTATGTCCAAACACACCACAACACCAGCAGTAGCCTCTGAACCTTGACCTTCTTTGTTGATAAGAGTCATGTTGTAATTTTCTGTCCAAGATTTGAGTAGTCCTTCCTGAGGATTTCCTTTCTTCCATTGAAGATGATTTTACATAGGTTGGTTCATGCCATGTTTGTCTCAATTTTATCTTTGAGCCTGCATTGTTAGAAATAACAGATGTATTTAGAGATTTACTTGGCGGTAAATTGACCTGCCTCTGAGCACCAGCATGAGATGATTCTGCCTTGACCTCAACAGCCTTGTTGAAGTCTTCTCTCATCTTTGTCAAGCTATTCTGTGCTTCAATCCACTTGGAATGTGTCAGTGATTGCTCTTCTTCTTTGAGGTGAAGTTTCTCCTCAAGATCTTTTGCTATCTTGTCAAGCTCAGCTACCTTCAGTTTGTGTCTCTTGATTTCATCAATGTACATTGTCTCTTTCTTCATACATTCTTCCAACTCCTCAGTCATCCTTTTGGTTTCCTTTTGTAACAATCTCTTCTCTTTCTTGAGTCCAGTGTTCTGTTCAAGGCAAGCCACTAATTCATCTTTCAATCTGTATTCAAGCTCTGTTCGTTCACTTTCATCATCTTCACTGCTGCAGGTATCAAACCCTTTTTCTACATGAGCCATAAAATTCGTTTCTTCTTCTGATTGACTGGCTGAAGTAGAGTCTGATTCTTCCTCTTTGCTTACATAGCTTCTTCTTTCACCTGGAACGAACCTTTTCTTTCTTACACCTGATTTGTTTCCTTCTCTTGGGTATCTACTCCATTTCTTCTTTTGTGACTTCTCATCTTCAACTTCTGGAGCACTATATCTCTTCTTGGGGCAGTTTACAGCAAAGTGTCCGATGTTATTGCAATTGAAACATCTCGATGGTGATTTCCCTTTTCCCTTGAATTTAGATTTTCCAAACCTTTTAGAAAAAAGAGAAATAATCGTGTTGAGATCTTCATCCTTTTCTTCATTGTCAGTATCACTTGATTCTAGGACTTCGTCATCTTTTATCTTGAGTTGTCTCATGGCCTCAAAAGCCATCTCATCCTTGATCTTCTTCTTGAATACTGGGATCTTCCTCATTTCATATGCAATGAGAATGTTGTGTAGTTCATCAAGAGAGAGATCATCTCTGTCTTCTAATGCTGAGACTTTGGGGTCAAACCTGTCAGGAAAATTTCTCATAAGCTTTTTAACAATAGTGGAGTCCTCCAACTTTTCTCCAAAGCCCCGAATGTTACTGACAATTTCATTGACTCTTGTGAAATAATCATCAATATTTTCTTCTTCTCCCATCTTGACATCTTCAAACTTGCTTCTCCAAATCTGTAATTTGGCTTCCTTGACTTTCATGTTGCCTTCATAACTACTTTCCAATTTGTCCCAAATTTCTTTAGCATTCTTGAGTCCCATGACTTTTGTGTATACCTTTTCTGAGAGTGACATAAGAATGGCATTTTGAGCTTTACCATCAACTTCCATATTTCTTTTCTCTTCGAGTGTCATAGCAGCTTCATTAGCAAGAGGAGGGAATCCAAATAAGGCTGCATTTCTAACTTCAAGGCCGAGAGATAGAAGGTAGGGTAACATCCGATTCTTCCAGCTGTGGTAATTCTTTCCATCGAATGTAGGAACACCCCTACTATTAACAGAATTCAGATTGTCCATCTTCTCAGAAGTAGATCCTTACAGAGGCAACCTCGCTCTGATACCACTTGAAATGCCTGGATCAGTTGTGATCACTGAGAGGGGAGGGGTGAATCAGTGATAACTTTTTCTTTTTATGAATTGTTCCCTTTTGATTTATCAATTCAACCTCTGCAGCTGGTTAAAGCCTAGATCTACTCTTTTAGTGGTGCAGTAATAATGAGAGCACCGAACACAGAGATTTACAAGGTTCGGTACAAAGACCTACTCCTTGCCGTGTTGGTTACACCCCCCCAACACGGATTCTTCACTATGCCAAAAGATGATTACACAGTAATTGGTTATACCCCCCAATTACAAGTTGGTTAAACCCCCCAACTCCACAACATCATCTTCATCATGGCTCCACTTCACTTCTTCAAAGGTGTTGATCAAAACTTCAAGTAGCTTCAACAGTCTTCAAAAGATCTCGTTGGTCTTGCTCACCAAAAAAAAAAAAAAACCAATCACTTAGAATGATCAGTTCTTTTGCATTCACACACTTAGGTGTGTACTCCTCTTCTTCTTATGTGTTGTCACTCTTTTTCACTTGTGCACACATGCACAACTCATTTTGAATATACTCAAATGGGTACAAGCCGAACCTCAGCCTCTTCCTTTCTTTGCACAGTCACAAGCCTCGGGCTCTTCACTTCACACACACTCAAGGTGTGTTCTTCTTCACTTGTGCACACACAAGGGATAAGCCTTGGCCTTTTCTTCACATCTCACACACACAAGATATGGTATGGCCTCGGGTCTTCTTTGGTGCACACCCACTGCCCACAAAAGAGGCGCGCTAGGTGCAAGCCGCGCAAGTCCAATGAAATACAAAGTGGCGCGCAAGGTCTTTGCAAGGGGCAGCCGCGTAAGCCTTGGTGCAAAGCACCTCAACCGCGGGCGCGCAAATCTTCTTCTTGTCACGCAGATGAGTTGCGCGCAAGGGACTCCTTCGGGACCTCGGGTGGTCCCGAGAACTTCAGCCACGCAAGAGGTATTTGCGCGGAGGCTTCAAAACTTCGCGAGGCAGAGAGATGCGCTCACGGGACAACAAATATCCAAAGAATCAGCAGCAAATCCAGAGGTCTCGGCCTCTCTTTATATAGGCAGAGGAATCCTCAAAACATCCGCGGGATATAAATATCGATCCACCGAGATTTCCGGTTCTTTGAAAACTTCAAACGCGGGCCGAGAATCTCGTTCTTTCTCTCTGCACAACGCGGACTTCTTCTCCTTCTCCTTTATCCACGTGCATGCATTTTAAAACGCATGCAAGCCTCTGTTTAATCCAAACACATGCAAAGCATAATCCTCATGGCCTCGGCAACGTTGTTTGCCTCGGCCGAATCTCCAATTCTTCTTCTCATCGCATGCATGGTCATTTTTAGGCATGAATGTGTTCAGTAGGTCCAGACGATTCCAATGGACGTCTCGGTTTCGAAAATGGTGGCCGGATGCTCGAAAACAGGTGCTCGGGAGGCCTCTGGTTCAGTGGCGTCGCGGGAGATGCCTCGGCCGAGCTCGAGGTTGAGGACGAAGCCGGGGCCGTCGGATCAGATCTTCAACGGCGTGGATTAGATCGCGACGCCGCGGATCAGATGTGCGGCGCAGATCAAGCGCGCGATGAGACGGATGGCGGAGATTTGCTCCCGGGATTTTTTGCGCGTCCCACATCGAATCCTCCAGCGGTTTTCACGCGGCTTATTACTCAGCCGCTCCCTTCAACTCGCCAGTTGAATCCTCTCCCCTCCCGGTGCCGCCCCGCACCGGGTTCTCTCTGCGGGCGCGCTCTGCGCCCACTATGGTCCTCGCGGGCGCGCTTCAAGCGCCCACTATGCTCCCTGCGCTCCTCCGGGCGTGCCCCAGGCGCTCATGCAGGGGTGTCCTTGGGTGCGCCCTGCCGCCCTGGCTCGCCCCACGGGGTTCCCCCGGGCGTGGTGCCCTAGTGCCCATGCCTTGGGGTTGAACCCCCCAAGGTGCCTTGGCTGGCCAATTTTTTGGCAAAGGGACAGAATAGGACTTTGTGAAATACAAAGTTCTTCTCCATATAAAACATGCCAAATGCCAAATTCCAAATGCCTCCTCCTCTATTCTTCTTATTTATTCTCTTCTAACACATATTCTCCATCTTCTTCATTAGAATCCACAAACCCTCCTTAACATATATTCTAGACTTAGGAGGTGGAATTCCCGAAGGGTCTTCATCTTCAACCGAGCTCCTTAATCACATAAATTCTTCAATAATCTTCATTGATCTAATCAGAGATCAAATTGGATCACTTCCAATTCACA
Source organism: Viscum album (assembly GCA_963277665.1). Taxonomy (NCBI): domain Eukaryota; kingdom Viridiplantae; phylum Streptophyta; class Magnoliopsida; order Santalales; family Viscaceae; genus Viscum; species Viscum album. The sequence goes on from OY728133.1 coordinate 101,381,813, forward strand.
TGCACTAAGAGTTAGTACATGGACTTCATTAGTGCACATCATCCACTTAGTAGTTGTGGATGGAACATCTTGATTCTTCAACTCCTCATGCATTGTGAAGACAATGCATGGTCTTCAATCAATGTTGTGACATTGTATCATCAGGATACAAGTTCTTTGAACTTAAAGATCAGTTCAGCAATCGTTAGATTTAATGCTTCTGAAATCATCAATCTTCAAGATGTACTTCATCAGATGGCACACCATGACAAGTTATTGACAACAAATGCAATTACTTCACTTGGGCACAACACCCATCATGATCAATGATAGTTGAATAAACTTTTCTTGACTTCTTCAAAAACAAGAATGTGGAACATAATAATGTTTACTAAATTTTCTCTCATTGACATAACATCATATCAGTCACTCTTAAAATTTATAGACAACCATTTATTCTCTTAATCATTTATATTTTTTATATTTACATTAATTCATGAATGATATTTACATAATGATTTATGGAAGCTATCATTATTCTTAGCCATGTAAAAAAAATCCATTAAGAATAATAACTTTTACTATGATAAATAATTTCATATATTGAATTTAAAATCCCATGTATATTTCCCATGAATATTCTCATTTATTCTCATTAAAACATCAACAAATCTTGGATTGAATCATGGATTTGAATAAAAACCAATGATATTTGTGAAATTAAGCACAATGAACCATCATTTTAATTAACAATATTTAGAAATTAATACTTATGTAAATCTATATTTTTTATAATGTAACATATCTTAAGGTATAAGATATTTTTATTTTTTACAGAAATCTTAAAAAAACTTTAAGATAAAAATTTACACATAGCTAGAAATTCCATACGGGCATTAAAAAGTCATACAGGATCAACCTTTTCTAAAATTTGGATTACTCAAATATTATTCAAGGCTCAAAACTTATTATAAAAAAATTACCCATACAAATAACAAATCTCCCATGAATAGACCAATTATCTTACACATATATCAATTCTCTTATGTGTTGTGTAATTCACTTATGCATAGATGAACTGCATTTTCCATTTTTCTATAATGTCTTATGTGTTTTAAATATCATACACACTGGACAAGATATATTTCTTGTAGATTAAATTCCTTACACACTATTGAAATCTCCTCAACATAGGATAAACACCTTTATCGTTTTTCTAAACATCGAATCCCATATAGTAATTTTAGAATTTCTTTAATCTAATATGAAACCTTCCAAAAACCATTCAAGTCACTTATAAAAATCTTAAAAACACTTATCAAGGATCAAAACATATGTCTCATAAAGGGTTAACCAAAAAACTTTTCTAAAAAATTCAAGGGCACTTTAATCCACCCCTTAGGATTTTTTTTCTACGCATGAAACTTTTTCTCAACATAATCTTAAAAACTTAATTTTTTATTCAAGAGAAACTAACTTATAACATTTTCCAAAAAAAAAATCTTTTCAACACACTACAAGTTATAGTAGAGTTTTTTAGAGAATTTCATATCTCAGTGATAAGATTTTTTTTACAATTGGAAAAGTGCTCTCCTCTTCAATTCATGAACTAACATCTTCTCAAAAACTCACTATTTTCAAAATAAATGAAACCAATAAAATAAAAGGATATAAATGAACATATACCCATTTAATAAACCAAATTTCAAGACAAGATTTGTGTACTTACATCCTCTCCTTATAAAAAATAATCTATGTATTAGTAGAGGATCCTCCCAAATATTCTTAATGAGATAAGAGGGGTTGAACAATCATGTCTAGACTTAATTTCTAATTTTTCCCTTAGGGATAAAATTGGTTAATATTTCAGCCAACTGGAATTGAGTGGAAAAAAATTCAATAGCGATGTCTACATTGTACACCCACTCTTTAATGAAATGAAATTTTATATCTATATTCTTTGACTATGAGTGTTTCTATTGGTTTTTAGAAATGTATGCACTTTGATTATCACAATGAATTTTGATAAGTTTATCAACATTCACTCTATAATTTTATAGATTATCCTTCATCTAAATCATTTGAGTTAAAGTAAAAGTAAAAACAATATATTTATCCTCAGTAGCACTCAGTGTGAATGCGCTCTTTTTCTTTTCAACTTATCTAACCATTTACAAAGAAGAAAATTCCACCTAAAGTGGATCTTCTATCATCACAATCACCTAACCAATCTACATCTATAAAAATGGAAAGATTAAAATTATTTCCCTTCTTTTGAGGAATACCATATTCTATAGTACCATTAATATATCAAAGAACTCTTTTGGAGGATATAAAATGTGACTCTTTTGGGTCTCTCTAATATATAGCACATGGACTCATAAAATATAAAATATTTGGTTTAGAAGATGTGAGATAAAGTATACTTAAAATAAGTATTCTAAATTATATTTAATTTAAACTCTTTCCTTTAGCATCTTTATAAAGTTCCAATCCCACTTGAATGGGTTTTCATATTGTCTTTGACTTCTCCATCATAAACTTATTAAAAATTTATCTCCAGCACTTCTCTTGAGATAAGAAAATAAAATTTTCTCCTTTCATAACTTGTAATCCTAATAATTATCACAGTTTACCCATCATGGAAATCTCAAAAAAATTATTTATCTATGTACCAAACTCTTGAAAAGTACACTCCTTATCTTATGAAAATATAATGTCATCAATAAAAACATTAATAATGAGTGCACCGACTACTTTTTCTTTGATGTATATATTACTATCACCTTCCCTTTTAAAAATATTAACTCTCTTAAGTAGTTGTACAGTAGGGAATACCAAGACCTTGAAGCCTATTTTAATCCATACAGACCCTTCTTCAATTTTTATACTCTCGATATATCATTATCAAGAGAAAAACCATTAGGTTTCTCCATATAAACTTCCTCTTCAAGCTCACTATTTAAAAAGGAACACTTTTTAACCATTTGATAAATTTTATATTTTTTACATGATTCCAAAATTAGAAAAATTATTATGACCTACAATATTATAAATGGGGAAATTTTCTCTTCAAAATAAACCCCTTTAACTTGAGAGTTCTCTTTCCACACATGTCTAGCTTTGTTTATGAAAAATTTTCCTTAATCATTTAATTTATTTATAAATGATCACTTAGTTACAATGATATTTTTGTAAAAAATCTTGGAACAAGGTCATAAGTTTCATTCTTATCAATATTATTTATCTCGTCATTCATAACTTAAATCCACTCTTTATGTGAAAAGGATTCATCCACCGAATATGGATCAACTTGAGAGATTAAATCTATATGATCTTAAACTTTCAATCTTTATTTGGTCTAAACTAGTGTTGAATAATTTTGAATAATATTCTACGCCTCTACATGATTATTTATCTTTTGATATTTCTATTTTTTTCTATCAATAACCTTATCTCTATAATTTTCTTGATCAAAGTCAACACCTCCTACATTGAGTTCAAATTCAATCTATTTTCACTTATCTATCCAAAAATCTGTTTGATATTTCCATTATCTTATTTTAAATCTACCACAAAAAGATAATATTTTCAGGTTGGTTTTTAATTATTTTGAAAAAATAATTGTCAACCACCTTTTGAATTCTCTTATTCTAGCATATATATCCTTTCCCATTATATGAATTTACAAGATAGATACATCCCTCAAATTTATCATGATTTTTTTTTCATATTTCATTATTTTATTTTGATAACATAAGGGATGTAAAAGACTCTAAAGTGGATTACTATAGGCTTATTTTTTTCAACCACATTTCATCTAAGTTCTGATCTAAAATTTCCCTTAAAGAACTGGGTTTAATGTGCACAATAATACACATTGCTTAACTCTAAAATAATTTCAATCTTCCAAACTCAGCAAGAATTTTTTTCCTAATTTCCATAATAATTCTATTAATTATTTCATAAACTCTTTATATTGTGGTGTATAGAGGTTTCTATTTTTATATTTTATCTCATACTTCATATGATAAGATTTAAAATCTCTTCAAGTGTGCTCCTTTCAATTTCTAGATCGAAATTTCTTGATATGACTTCCATGCACTCTTTCAACTTCTCTTCTATAGGCATTGAACATATCCAATTCCCGTGAATTTTTCTTTAAAAATAAAAATATTTTAATTAATATAAAATAATTAATGAAATTAAAAAAATAAAAGTCACTTTGTTAGATTTATGTCTCATAGGTCCACAAAAATCTAAGTGAATTAATTCAATAGGCCTTGTTTATTGAATCTCTACTCTCTTGTGCTTACCTCGGACTATTTTACCTTTTTTATGGGTTGTTCAAACCTGATATCTATCTTGAATCAATTGGTGTATATCCCTCACAAAATTTTATGTAGAAATATTACTTAGATTATTTTTTCCAATATGGTTTAGTCTTATATGCCAAATATTATTTTCCTCTCTGGAGATAAGATAGCAATAATTAATTGGATCTCCAATCTTGAAAATATTCCACATTTTTATTTCTACTAGAGAAATAAATATACAATTTTCAATTATTTTAATGATAAAATGTTTTTTCTATAATATTATTTCATTTACCTCATAAAATATCTATTTAACACTCACAAGGTTATTCTTGAGTCCATCAATAAACAAAACCTTCCATGAATTCAATTTTTGTAACTCAATTTAGCACTACCCATTCCATTAATTTTCAATGAACTTTTATTCCTAAAAGTCACAGATCCACCATCCTTATCCTAAATATTTCTCAAGATTTTTTCATATTCTAACACATCTGATGAGAAACCACTATCAAGAATACATGGTATAATCCTTTCATTAGCTTTGAAAGCTACCACCATAATCAGTGGTTTTTTATCATTTATTCTATGTTGAATATTATCAACTTTAGAAATTTATTGTTTTTAACCTAGAAACATGGGCAAACACTCCTTAGCACAATGACCTTACTGGTCACATATTCTATAAATGTTCTAAATCCATTCAAACCTTTTTTAAATATGTATAAAATGTGAGTTTTCATTGTGTATTTGTCTCCTCATAGGTTTATTGCTCCTATTATCCGAGAATCTCCTTATAAATTATATCATTCTTTGATTCCGAAGGAGAACATTTTGTACCAAAAAACATAAGATTTATGCCCATGAGTTTTAAAATACTAGCAGTATCCCCTAATGTTGGATCTTCTATAAAACAATTGAGTCTACCTTTAAAAAAATACTTGACTTTTTAGTATAAAATTATGCTTATTTTTCATAGGTTTTTATGAAACTTGATTTTTTATAGCCACTCCATACCTATTTTAATGTATTAGACTTCCTCATAGGGTTTCTATCAACCCAAATTCTCCAATAATTAGTCATGAAACCTAAACTATTAGGCTATATAAATTTAATATTTTGAGATTTAATAGGTCCAAAAACTTATTGATTATTCATATTACTTTTCATATAATTTTGAGATGAATAAACCTTTACAACAATATCTTTTTCATAATCAATATTCATTTTTAATAAGATCTTATTAACCTTAAGACACCTTGATTAAAACTTCTTATGATCTTCTTCTTGAGTAACCATATTTTTCTCTGATTCTTTTATAAATCTTTTTGCTCACCCATTTTCACCTTAATATTCTTGATCACCTTAATATACTCATTTTCATTACTATGAAACTCAAATTAAACTTTCTTTATTCTATAAAAAACTTCTTCAAAATTTTAACTTCCTTCTTGATCCTAGTGTCCCTTTTAAGATATACTTTATGTTCTATCCTCAACATATGAATCATGTTGGCTTCATCTCCTTCTTCTTCTCCACTCTTGGAGCTATAGTCATTGCTTTCAACATGATCCATAAAGTTAATTTCATTTATAGTACATTCCTCCTTTGAATCAACAATTTAGGAAGATATTTATTTTTCCTATTTTCTAATCATGCTTCTCATTTTCTTTCTAAATGTATTGCCTTTTCTTCCATCATATTTATTACACATTTTAGAAAATTTTCTCTTTGAATTATATTGTGGTTTTTCTTTTTTTTAATCATCACATGAATTCATAATTTTTTTATTCTTAAAGAAATATGTAAAAAAAAATGTATGATTAAACCACATTTAAAACATTTTAGTGAAATATTTTATTTATATTTACCTTTTCCCCTTTTTATATTTTTAGATATATGATCCATGATTTTCTTATAATTCTCATCACTCTCATCATATTTATCTAAATCACTAAGGATCTTAAACAGTTTTTCCTCCTTTATATTTAACATGTTCAAATATTTGAATGAACTTTATTCCTTTTAATTTTTCTATAAATCAGAGATTTACACATTTTATAATTTAATAGAGTGTTATGTAGCTCATCAAGAGAAAATTTTTCATTTTCCTATATTGTTAAAATATTTTGAACAAATATATCCACAAATATCCTCATTATTTTTTAATGTCTACAGAGTCATCGAGTTTATCTAAAAAACCTCTAATATGATCGACTATCTCATTTACCATGGTAAAATAGTCATCAATTATTCCATCCCTAGTCACCCTAATGTCTTCAAAATTTTCCATCTAAATCTTCAATTTTTCTTCTTTAATTTTAATATTCCCCTCATGAATATTCTCAACCTAATCCCAAATATATTTAGTTGTATGAATTACCATAACCTTAGGGTTGAAATTATTTGATAGAGATGATAATATAAAATTTCTTTACTTCCCATTAACTTCAAGATTCTTCTTTTCAAAAAATATCAGAGTTCCATCAGCATAAATAGGTGGAAAACCCATCGTGAAAAAAATCACTTACTTCAAGTCATTGTGATAGTAGATATGGTATAAATAAATTATCTCTCCCATGAAAGTTATTTCCATAATAAAACAGAACACATATAATATTCATATAATTATAATTCTCTATGATATACCTCATATGATTATAATATCAAGGGAACTTGGTTTTCTTTGATAACACTTATAGAGCCCAGATCCTATAGGGATGAATCAGTGGTACTATTTTTTTTTTCAAATTCAATTTTAAACATAAGCCATGTGACTAGTTAAAGTATTTACTATCTTTATAAAATACTTCTCCTCACCCATATTAAAGAACAATAATGAATCACAACTCACGGTTATAATATCCTAACCTAACTCAATATGAATAATAACTAGACCTGGGATGTTATGTGATCTTAGGTGCACCTCCTTGTATGCTGAAGGTTTCCAAATAGCATTTGGGGTCTCAGGTGATTATATGAAGAGACTATACCCTATGTATCATAGTATCAATAGTCTTAGGAATAAAAAAAATCTCACAAATTCAACACATCGAAGTATATAAGGTAGTAAAAATAAAAAACATATAATAATGAAATGGTATACATTCATACAAGAATACTATAAAAATATCCCACTGGGATGATCACATATAAAAAATAAAAAAATCAATAAAATAAAAATTAGCCCTAACTCCTAACAAAAATCCTCACCTCATACAATTCTCCATACTCCAAGCTATCTTGTTTTATGATCAAATAACAGGCCTCAATGAAAACTATACCTGTAATAAGTGAGGTCTACTCAGGTGCCCAAATAACATGGTTTCCTAAGTAGGGTGTGAGTATATAACATAATAGGGAACCATGAACACTACCCCAGTATATATCTAGTAAATTTAGTGATATGTACATGTGACATGATCAACTAGATTAAATAAATACACTACAGAAAATAATAAATAAATAAATAAACCCTCTTGATTCCTAGGATCTAACATGATGACCAAGGTTGAAAATTCCTTCTTTGTCCAGTGTTGGAATGTATCTGTGCATGTCATAGTGACCATTACAACCTTGGTCTCCTAGATCGCTCTATGAGAATAGATATTAGTCACCATTGATCCTTGGGGTCATATCCCTAATTGATCATATCTACATAATCGATTACTAGAATGTATCTAATCATGCCACTATTATTGTGATATCCATTGTAACAATCTGGGGTATATGATCCACCTTGGTATATAGTGATAACATCCTAGGTCTAAACTCACCTTGGTATTTATGACTGACCATGCTTCGATAAACCCCCATTGTAAGATCCCCACCATTATAACACATTATAGGTACTATCCTTTACCTGAAATATTGTAGGATTGGCCATGAATCAATAGATATTAGGCTCTCAGAAGATTACAATCCATGATCCCCCATTGTAAGACCCCTGTCGGGATAACACATTGTGTTCACCCCAACCTAATACCACTATAATATCTCAGATAAAAATCTATGATAGCACCACCAATATCATCATATGGACCCTTGGAGCATTTATAAGGCATCCCAGATAAATATAATCACACCAGACCTATGGATCATGTCCAAGAGGTCCCAAACAACATCATTGCATCCTTATTAAGATCAAATACTAGACTTAGGTTCTAATTTGACACCCATATCTATCTCTAATAGTCATAACACACACCCTCTTAGGGCATATCAGTCATCAGGGAACCTCCTATCGGTCTCCTATGTCACGTCATATCACATACACCTTACATGGGGTATCAAAATTAATAAGTCATCCAAAAACCTCTTATTAGTACCCTAGGACACATCATATTAGAGTCACTTTACATTGGGTCCTCATTATCAATTTAGTCTCTTAGGTCATCACCCGATACTCAAAGGATGTCATGCTACTCAGAGATATCATAAACATATAGACTAATTGGACTCTAGGGTATTCCTCATAGGATATGGTTTAAGGAGATATCTCATGGATCATCTCAATTCTAGGGGTCATTGTAGGTTAGTTTTCTCCACTCAACCATACCATTCTTCTCAAGTTCTAAACACACAGGATAGTGAAATCCAAGATGGGAGAACCACTCTCTCAAACCCAATTAACCAATCCTAATGGTCCCATGGGTTCAAAAGGGACATTCCATGACCTAATAGATAAAACAAAATCAATACACTAAAATATTAAATGAATAAGGTAAAAGGGAATCTATAAGAAGTTCTACCATGATCCACTAGGGATAAAATCCTCCATATCTGCTCACCTATTCCAGGAGGTTTCAAAGAATCCAAGTACAATTTCACTACATCAAGACAATTTCATTTTATTGAAGAACACCCCTAAAGGGGGTCTACTTCTCAATGGAATACAAACTCAACTCATAGTCGTGGCCATCGAAAGCTAAGTTGATTAAGGTGGTGAATGTGGCCTTGGTACTTGGTTCTTTTCATTTTAAGGAATTTAATTTTAAATCAAACATTTTAATTAAAATTAAACAATTAAATAATAAATAATAATTTTTTTAAGGTCAACACCTCAATAGTGAGACCACATGTCTATGAATTATAAATAAATATGTAAAAAACCATAGGGTGAGTACCTAGGACCACTAACCTCTTTACAGATCCAAACCATCAAAGCTCCCAAGCCCAACAGCTCTACCTGAATTTAAAAGGTTTAACCAAGATCGATGAAGCTCATCCCATCTCACCTAACCACTACCAACCCATGTGATACCCTAACTCACACTAAAAAATCTATGATAATTAGTTATAAAAATTATAATATATTAAGAAATTTAATTTTAGATTAATTATACTCACTAAAAACTCACTGGACAACCTCATCATGTTAGAAACCCAACCAACAACCCACTGGAGGTCTGTAATGGACCCTGACATCATCCTGAACAGAAGCCCGAACCATTGTAATCTGTTCCATAATAATTTACATTTAATTTTAAATAAATACCCAGGGAAAATAAAAATTGTGATGTACCTTTTTCTAACTCTGAGATATGGCATGAACATGGCATTACGAAATTCCCTCTTATTAAGTAACATAAAATCCCCCAATCATTCAACTAATCCTGCCATGCTTTGGTGGAATCTGAATCAAAACCCTAATGGGAGAAGAATGAAATCATGAAAGGATAGAGAAAGAATAAATATAAAGGAAACAAAGGTTGGAACTCACCTTAAATTACTACAAAAATACCTCAAGAATGATCAAAATTTAAGAAGAACCAAGGGGGAAGGAGGATTGAATAAATGGGATCGCATATCCAAAATGAGAGGGAGGGGGGGCTACCCCATAAAAACCAGAAGGGGGAAATTTTTAATTTTTTTTCCAAAATGAACCTCTAGATAGGTACTGTCTACTACAAACTTACAAGTGGATTTGTCTAACCATCGAATAATCACTGGATACCTACAACATACAAGTGGCACTATCCCACCACTGACTAATTGGTGTCTATCCGATGATTAGATGGTGGCTATATTTTCATCCCTAAAATACCTCTGGTTCTCTCCCAAACCTCTATCCCACCATCCAAGCTTTATCATACGACTAAAAAGACTCTTTTAAGAGGCACTAACCTTCAAAATTTCAATCAAAAACTTATTTTTTAAAACTAACCCCTCAACAAATCAAAATCCATATTAATTCCAAATATTTAAGACCTATATGGATGAGGGTTTGTACAAAATCCCAAAAATAATATTTATCATCCTTTAGAAGCCTTGGTGGTCATCTAATTATACATATCGACCTATCTCAATCATCAATTCACCTTAAAACGTTCATGTTCTATCTTCAAATTCCAAACACACACTCACAAAAAAACTTTAAACATAATGCATTTATTGCTAAAAATCCTAAGTTGAGGATCATTTTCCATATCAAACATCAATATGATGCTTCACAACACCCATCTATCCCAAGACACGATCGTGTCATCGTTCAATTCATAATCGATCTTATGGTTCTCTCCCACCATAGCATATACCCATGGAAGATTATGGACCATGGAAATTCCCACCATTGAAATTTATTTCCAATGAGAAAATTCTATATCATAATGATGCTTCTAGAGAGGTTTCCATCCAAATTCACCCAATTATATGAAAAACCACCAATCCGACCTCCTCCAACCAACTTCCCTTGAAAATTCTCAACTTCACGTGCTGAAACACTACCGTTACGCCTAATCATGACGTCTTAAACACCAAAAGAATCCCATGATCACTAGAATATACACATCAAAGTTCATACCTAAATTTTGGTAATTTCCCAAGGTTGGATCCCAAACCGGTCCAAAACTCACTGTCATTATTCTCCTCACCATGATCATCAACGCATATCATATCTAATCATGCTCAGATAACCACACCCTATCCCAATCCCAAGCCCAACACTCATAGTCCAACCAATATCTCACGTACATTTTCATCCATCCTTTACCGCAAGTTCTAGATAGAACCAAATCCATTATCTCACTATCATCAAAATGCATTATTGACCATATAACAACCCATTTAATACATATAAAATACCACCATCACAAGGGTCATATCACCAAAACCAACATCATGGTATCCACCATTGGAGTTTCCTTTTCACCGCATTACTAGATTAAATTTTAGATCACCACAACCCATGCTCCATTTATTGAAAAACGTGATGACCAAACATGGATGAACTTTTCCACACAATCACTAGAAACATTTCTAATTATATAAAAACATTCAAGCTAATAGGAACTCAACAACTTGTTAAATTCCATTAGTCCATGACACATAAATGAAAACTCATCGATTTGAAATTCATTAGGCACCACATGTAACCAGTACTAAATGCCTCATTCTGATCAAAACTTCAACATCATACACAAAAATTGATTCATAACCAATTGAGTTTGTCATCATTGAATCTAAGATCAAATTCCTTCACCACTGACCATAATCCGAAGCATGTCAATATCATTAATTCATAAGTACCCTCAACACTCATCTTAAAAATCAGGCTCTTCACTAGTGCCATTGCCAAACACACGATCTCTTTCCAACTAACATCATTTAGAATCATGATCATATAACCATGTTTTTATTATGATCTTAAGGGAACAACCTCAATAAAGATGTTTTATAATCCAAATGATCCTTCCCTACAAAACTAGACTTGATACCATAATGATAGCACTGAAAATACTAAATCTCATGAAGGCCCAAAAAATTACCATGACTGTACTATATAATTGATAGAACCTACTATGCATTGATCTACACATAAGAAATTACCCATGATTTTCATTTCTAAGGACCCTCATAACCTTTATCACGAGTCACCCTGGCATAAAAAAATACCACCGACTCACCAAAAATCCTAATTTATATCTCCTAGGTTACTAATTCTCCCACCTAATTCTATAAATTTAGTATCATTGAAGTCAATAGTTCATGGGAAAATGATTAATCATATCTAAAACATCACTTGGAAACTCATATACCAACACACCCATCCTAGGGTCTCACAATATATAACCATAAACATGTGCCAAATCCAATGCTTACTCATAGGGCACCCACCCCCTCTGATCATCTTTAGTATCAAACTACTTATTAGAAGATCATATCTCATATAGCGGCATATAAATATAAATGTAAATATATATATTTTATAAAAATTACCACATAATTCATTTTGAGTTGTGTTTGTTGACAAGTTTGTTGAAGTATGCTTTACATGATATTTAAGAAAGGAGTTTCTTATTTGGTGAAGCTAGTATTCAAAATGGCCAGGACCACATCCTATTGAAATCCACAGTGTAGGTGACTATAGATGGATTTTTAGGGATCACAATAATAACATAGGGAATGTTGAGAAGTGGCTGACCAAAATGGGAAACTTGAAAGGAACCATGCATGTGGTGGTCCCCATGGTGGTTCTCTAGTGCACCAGTGGTGATCTGGGCATTCAATTGCGATCCAAGGGAAATCCCCTATAGGTGTAGCATAAGGTGTGGTGGTATGGGTGTTTACCCATGTACCATAGGAAGCCACACTAATTTCAGTTTCAAGGCCATGGCTCAGAGGTAGTGTACCTATGAAAAAAATCACGTTTTAGAAGGAAATTTTCACGTGTATTAGTGTGTTGAAGTCAAAATTTTCAATTATTATGTGAAAAAATATGGTGCATCCCACTTTGACACTCAATTCATTAAATCTGAAAAAAATGCATGGTGAATACCTTTGGAATTTATATCAGTTGTAACCACCACTTAATGAGAGATTTTAAGTTGGTTTTTGAAGGTCTTTAATCCATGGAATCTTTAGGATAGTGTCAATTCACATTAAAGAGAGGATTTAAAGAGAAGAATAATATAGTAAAATATATATCCGTTGCATGATTTTGAATAATCCAAAGGTAAGAATAATAGAGGATGTTCTGAATTACATATGGAAGGTCTTAGTTCGAATAAGGTTTTATTCCAGGAGCCCCATTCCCTAGATGGATGTTTGAAATTTCATGTGTTGAAGTGAAAAACCATTCTTGGTAAATATTTCAATTGTATTTGTGTGAATAAGAAATATGTAATCAATTAGAGTAGTGTGTTCGTTAATGTAGGAAAACATTTATATTTTCTAACATTTTGGTAGTTAACTAGGATGTTCAGTGATACCACTCCAAATTTTTAGTTATAAATTAGTAAGCTTTAGTGATTTCGGTGCACAAGAACATTACCATGCATGCTCATTGGACATAGTTCAGTTCGAGTGATCCAATAAAAATACCTCATGTCATTTAATTCTTTTATCAGTCATTGAGAGAGAAGAGAGAAAAATAAAATTGTTTCTCAAGGTGGGATAATAAGAACCACAATATCAAAAAATACCTTTAATTTATATACCATGATTCACCACCACTCTAGGTTTAATCCTTGATAAGAAACTAACAAGTGGAATCAAATGGGTGTTTATTATTTCTATCTATTGGAAGAATGGTGAAAATTTTCAACCACAAAGGTATTCCCATCTTTAAAGGTAGTATTTTATAGTTGTGGAAAATATTAATGAAACACTGTTTTAGGTCATTGGGTATGAACGTCTATACAAAAACCATTTATGTAATCATTTCTAATATAGAGAGTGGAGCCTTGATGGAGAGATACCATTATGAATTAGATGAAAATTTAAAATCTCTAAATTCCTTGGGAAGTTCTAAAACCAATACTATATAAAAAAGGAAATGTCATACAAAACCTCACATGTTAAGTGGTGAAATATTCAAAATATTTATGAAGGAGATTCGAAGGTTTGAGAGAAAAATTTACAGGTTCAATGGAATAAATATAAATATTTAAAAATGAATTCAAATGAGATGATTGATGACTATTTAAATCATTTAAATTTTATTTTTGAAGATATGTGAGGCCTCATTGAAGTTCTTAAATATGATAAGATCATAAAGAGGACCATGATAATTCTTCTTCCCTATTTTAATGAAAAAGTTTTAGTTCTAGAAGAAAAAGAACAAAAAAATATCACTTTATAGTTTTCATAGCACTCTTGTGTCTTATGATATGTGAAATGAAAATAAAGATTCAAAAGTTAAGTAGAGTACCCAATAGGTGGCCTTTAATTCCATGGAAAATATCTCAATAAAGGATAATCTATGTATTAACAAAGCTTACTAGGTTATTCTATTTTAGTCATCTTATATTAAAATATTAATAGGAAAGTTCAAGGGAAATATTCCTCTTACTTGATTTAGATGTGGAAATGTGTGACATCTTACGACTAAATGTCTTAAGAACTATAATAAAGATGATGATAAATAAAAGAAGCCCAAAACAGTGATAATAAATGTGGAAGGTAGAAATTACTGTTAATAGAGATCCTTTATAAGGATAAATTTTCTTTCTAAAGAAAAATATTATTTTAGAGAAAGTGAAATAGATGAAGTTAAATATTTCAAGGATGAATATGTGTTTATTTCTATTGTAAATTAGAAAAAATATGATTATAGTGATGAAGTGAATGGAGGAGTTGTAGGAAGAGTTGATCTTCAAGATGAACTTGAAGAAAAACTTGAATAAATTGATTTTTAGAGAGTAAAGACTAAGAAATATAATGATGTGGTTCATGATTCCAAAATTTAAATGAAACAAAAATAGGATTTAAATTTATAACTAAGGTATGATATTTAAAAAAATAAAATCTATAATTTCTATAAATTTAAGAAATAAAGTTGAACTAAAGCTTAAAGTTAAATAACAGAACTGAATCATTGATTTTTTTTGAAAAAAGTATCAAATATAGAGTTAAAAGGATTGAAAATATAAAATAACTATTTGTGGGTTGGCATGAGAAGTGTGAAGATAAAGAAATACTATTAACACATGACATGATGATAGGTAATTCTAAGGCATCATCATCAAGTCAAGCTAAATCATTTTCTAAGGAAGAGAGTATACATATTCCTCAAGTAAGAAAATTAAAAGATAAAAGAAAACCAGCAGTGAAATATAATAAAGAGAAGAAGATAGAAGTGGTTGTTTTTAAACCAAAAGAATCACATACATGAAATAAGGTATATCATCATCAAATTGGAAAGGCTAGAAATCACACAATCAAGGAAGATAGAAGTATATCAAGGTTCAATTTTTTTTCTACAGAAAGTTGGGACAGACTTAAAATTTGTGCTCTATAGCTTGGAGATTTTTTTTAAAGTAACAACAATCCAAAAAATACAAGCATAATTTCAAATAATTATTTTAATTTTAATGAATATTTAATTTTTTTGAGAAGGATTCAATCATAAAACATGTAGTTGGTCATTAAGAGGGAAACAAAAGATATTAATAATGTATTAAATTGGAAGAAATAAAATGGTGGAATCTTTATCTAAAAGTATAGAAACTCAAAATTTATTTTCAATATTGTAAGAAGAATAAGAGTTCATGGATCCAGATGTTGAGAAGATACACTCATCACCAAAATGGGTAAATAAAGGAAGTTTAGAAAATGATAATGTTTCTGAAATTTCAGTGAGTCCAATGAGAAATTCAAGTTCATGGATCTTTGAAAATGACTATATATTACACATGAACAAAAATGAACACCTCATTGTGAATATAATAAAAAATATGGTGTTATTAATTTTAGGAATGATGAGGTTCAAAATATTATTGGTTCTAGAAAATCCAAAAATAGAGGAAAAGATCTCTGGTTAGCTATTTTTCTCCCAGTTGAAGGGATAAGTTATAATATTCTTAGTGCTATCCAATTTTGTGACTTCAGGCATGAATAAGAGTTAAAAAATGGTATGTTTTGTTAAATATGAATATGATTCACTTATTTAATAGGGAATAAGAACTAATGGAAATCTATACCTTTTTGGAGAGGAAAATTTGTATATGTTGTATAAATAGGAGGAAAACATTATATGACATAAGAAACATGTCCATTTGAGGAAAAAATATTAGGGGAATTTGGAAAAGAGTGGTGGGGAACATGACATTTACAATATCAAAATTTATCACACACAAATCTACGATTCATGTAAAAAAGGAAATATCATTCTAAAGACTTATAAGCTAAAGTAGGTGAAGACATCAAGGTTCCTTGAGCTAGTACACATGGATGCAAGGGGATAATCTCACCCAAATCCACATACATAAAATGTCATTATATATTTATTATTTATAATTTAAAAATTATGTAATGGATTATTAGAATAATAAATAGGACCTAGGTATACATATATATCACTAGTTATAAGTAGAGGACGGAAAGATGCTTGGTGTAAATATTATGTAGTTGAAAACTAAAAATGACACAAAATTTACTGATCATTGTGTCAAGGAATATTTGGAGAGGCATGGAATTCTAAATGAGGTTCTTGTGGTTATAACACACCAATAAAATTAGGAAATAGAAATCATAAATCACATAATCAATAACATGGTCTGTATAATGCTTACAGAGAAGTACCTTCTATAAAGGTATTGGAAATAAGTTATTCTTGCAGCCATGTACATCTCAAATAGATAATTTTTATGTCAAAATTAAGGGAAAACTCCTTAATAAATTTGGTTTGGAATTAATCCCTCAATCAAGTACTTCTAGGAGTTTGGAAGTAAGTGTTTTATTCTTAATAAGGCAAAGAGAATAAAATTTGAATATCAAGGTGATGAAGGATTATTTTTTGGATATTTATTAAATATAAAATCCTATAAATGTTATAATAAAAAACATTAAAACATTATTAAAAGAAATAAAACTATAGTGGTTGAAAGTGAGAATAAAATTACCACACATGAGTAGATTTCACATATCAAACAACATGTTTTGAAGTTTAAAGTGATGAATAAGCACATGCCTTAGGGTCAGTTTCAAGGATTACTGAAAATTATAATGAAAAATCTAATAGTACAAACATTAATGTAGGTTCAATAAGATGAATGAGTGAGTATGAAATCACTGAAGGGAACATTATTTGAGACCGGTTAGCTCCAGTTTAAATTATAAGAATGAAGTCTTAGCAGTATGTATCATTATTTTATTTATTGGAACCAAAATATTTTAAAGAAGCTAAAAATGATAAGAGTTTGGTCAAGGATATGAATTAATAACTTGATAAAATTGAGAAGAATGAGACATGGTAAATTATTCCAAGACCAAGTGAAAAAAATTTAATCACCACCAAGTGGGTATTTTGAAATAAGATTAATGAAGATGGAAAGGTGATTCAGAACAAAGAATGACTTATGTGAAAGGGGTATTACCATATTTAAGGAATTAGTGTTGATGAGAAGTTTTCACTAGTGACCTATCTTGAAGCAATAATATTATTCTTAGTCGCGGTGGTGAAGAAGGGATTCGGAGTGCACCAAATGGATATCAAACCGGTCTTTATTAATGGGATCCTTGAAGAGGAATTAAACATAAAAAAAATGTATGTATTTCTCATTTATAATGATGAAAATAAAATATGAATATTGAAGAAGGCCTTATATGGGCTAAATGAAGCACTAAAATCTTGGTACTCATGGTTGAAAAAATGTCTTAATAATCTTGTATTTCAAAAGGGATGGGTTGATCACAAACTTTATATCAAGTAATAAAATGAGTAACATATGATGGTGCTTGTGTTTGTATATGTTCTTATATTTGGAGGCTTGAATTAAATCCAATGAAATAAATTTTTGGATATCTTGAGGTGAGAATTTGAGATGTCAAATACTAGTGATTTTTCATTTTTTCCTTGGATTATAGGTGATTCAATGAAGGAATTCATCTTTATATTTCAAAAAAAAATATTCCAAAGAGGTATTGAAAAAATTTTAGATGATTATTTTGAGACCAATTAAAATATTGTCTGATACTTGGAAAAAATTATCAAAATATGAAGAAGGAAAAGCAGTCCATGTCACAATTTATAGACAAATGATTGATAGTTTACTCTATTTGAGTTCCACTCAACCAGACATTTTGTTTTCCACATTTCAAGACACATGATATCAAAGTTTTTCTAAATAAAGTCACATGATATTCATGAAAAGATACTTATCTATGTTAACCAAATTGTGAAATATGGTCTATTTTACAACAGATACTCAAATTAGTGATTAATGGTATATTTATATGTGGATTAGTTTAGTTGACCGATATCCAAAAATAAACTTTAGGTAGTACATTATATCTTGGGAGTTTATGCATATCACGATAGAGTACGAAGAAAGATTGCATATCCTTGAGATCCATAGAGAATAAATACATTACTTCCACTCAAGTATGCACTCAGTTTCTATGTATGAAGCAATGAATTTATGACGTGAGTGTAGATGTGATTTCTCATATTCTAATCATGTGTGATAGATCAATTTTAATCAATCTCAACAAAAATCCAATACAACATTTATTAACTAAGAACATTGAGATCAATTATCATTTTATGAAGGAGAAGTTGGATTAAGGAATTATTATTTCATAGTATATTTCAACTCATTATCAAGTAGAATATATCATGATAAATACACCACCCAAAGTGGTATTTTAGAAGCATCAATTTTATATTAGAGACCAACCAAATCTATCCACTTAATTGTTTCTCGAAATAACCCCCACTCTCCACAGTTTATATCATAAGAAAGTTATTATTTCTTTCATATAATTTCCGGATTTATAACCTACTATTATAAAGTTTTAGTGAAGTGATATCTTTGAGTTCATTTCCAAATGGGGAGAAATCTCCAAGTGTGCTTGAAAGTGGGAGAAGTGCCAAGGGGGGTATCTTGTCAATGATAAATTAGGGGTAGTGATGTGTAATTGTTGATTGAATTCAAGGCATGTGTTATTGAATTTTTTTTATTCAATTCTTATTTATCACACTGAGCATGGATCATATGAGCATTGAATTGGTTATTAGTGGCTCATTGATACACATATTTAAAGTGGTGTTTTCAAAGGTATAAGAATTGGTTCTTATAGTGTTTAGAGAGTTTTCAATAAACCCAAAGGTGGATATTTTTATAAAAAATATCTCACAAGGATTGTGTTTATTGACAAGTTTTTTGAATGATGTTTTATGAAAATTTAATGGAATAAGTTTCTTGTTTAGTGAATCTGGTCTTCAAAATAGCCAAGACCACATCATGTTAAAAGACATGATGTATGTGACTACAAATTGAGTTGGAGAGACCACACCCATAACATATTGAGTGTTGATAAGTGGCTACAAAAAATAGGAAACTGGAAAGGGAACATTCTTGTGGTGGTTATCCAATGCACTGGTGGAAAATTCCCAATCTATCTATGGGTTTTTTGTTGACTGTGGATAATAAAAAACAACCAACCAAATTTTACAACACCATTTCACTTGGTGCGAAAATATGGGTGTTCACCTAGAGCCATGGTTAGTCCACTATGGATATGGTGTATGAAATGGAGGTCTTGGTGTCTACCTGTGTTCTATAGGAAGCCACACAATGACCATTTTAGGGGATATGGTTTGTAGGATATGTACCTAGGTAAAACAGATTAGAGTAGGATGAAACGAGTATTGGGATTAGATTGTTAAAGAAAAAATGGCCAAGGATTGCTGCTACACCATAGTGCATTGCGTTTCAATGCTTGATTTATAAGATATAGAAAAGTGACCGGTGACTCCCTTGGGCCTTTAAGAAATTTGTAACCACCATTTGATGGGTGGTTTCAAGTTGGGTTTTGAAGGCCTTTAATCTATTTATTCATGATCATGGAGGTAGTGAACATAAAGGAGATGATTTAAAGAGTAGAAAAATTAAGGTGAAAAATGATCTATTTAATGAATTTGATAATATTAAGGTCAGGATAATAGAGGTATACTCTAGATTTTATCTAGAAGGTTGAAGGTTGAAAAGGGTGTTATTCCATGATCCCCATTCTCTCATTAGAAGTTATAAATTTCACATGCTAAAGAGAAAAACTATTCTCAATGAATATTTTCATTATATCAGGGTGAAGAAGAAATATTTCATCAAGAATACTAGTGATTTACCTAATGAAAGAGAGCAATGAGCTATCCAAATCTTCATGATAGTAAACCAAGAGAGTTAGTGAGTCCAATCAAAATTTTTACTTGTAAAGTAGTTAGCTTTAGCGATTCTAGTGCATTATAATGTTTTAATGCATTATCCTTGAATGTATCCTAGTTTAGGTGAACAATGTGAAACCATTGT
Organism: Viscum album; assembly: GCA_963277665.1. Taxonomy (NCBI): domain Eukaryota; kingdom Viridiplantae; phylum Streptophyta; class Magnoliopsida; order Santalales; family Viscaceae; genus Viscum; species Viscum album. The sequence continues at coordinate 101,402,358 of OY728133.1, forward strand.
GTCATTTACTACTTTTATTACTCATCGAGAGAGAAGAGAAATATATCGAAGCGTTCCACATGATGAGAGAACACAGTCCATAATCGAGGAAGAATATTTTTTTAATTTGTATACCCTGATTCACCCTTATCAGAGCATAATCCTCAATAAGGAACTAACAATATATATATATATATATATATATATATATATATAACGACATTGTCCTAGATGATCCATGTCAAGGGAATCAAAGTCACTGGTTTTTTTAAGTAGAATTCCATTCCAAGCTATATGGGGAAACACTATATAGGCTGTTATTGACACTTTAAATAACCAAACCTATAAAATATTCAACCTTAAGGGGAATGACTATAAAAACATTTTTATAACAACAAGGCACTACAGAAACCCTGATTTCCCCACAGATAGATGTTGTCCCCTCCCTAGGGCACACCTACATTCTCAAACGGGTCATCAGACTAATGACTATCCCCTTAGGCCAAAACATGTTCTTTACAATGTGATATTTCCACACACACACACACCATGGAAAACATCCTATGTGGTCACCCATCTTGATCACTACTCCAGGAAAAACCTCTTTAATAATGGAGTTTTAATCAGGTAGGCTCTCGAAAAGAAATGTGTACTTTGTTGACATGGGTAGTAAAATTTATCCTTTAAACCCTTTAACATTATGGGGTGTAAAAATATCAATAAGGAATAATATTCCTATATCAACCTATGAAGGGTCATCATATAGCATAGAGTGTGAATTTTTACCTACATGGGTCACTACACTACTATTCACATGGATCCACATCTTTATCCATATCATCAAGAATTGAACTATAGATCCATAATACCTTCCATAAAAAGAATATATGTATACAAACAAGGTGGTCCGGCTGAGTAGAATACCCCCAAGAACTTATCTCAGAAAATTACATATGAGTTGTTTTTGACACTTTAAATAGACGATCCTCTACCATTAGTGATATAATCACATAAAAGAAGACATATATGTCATACATATCCTATATTCTTAATAATGATGCATGATATTCCCATGGTATCTACGATCAATATCTAAATCCATAATAAATCGTAAACCATAGAATAACATGTGCATAAACCAAGGTGAAATAATATACTCATAATATTTCAAACCAAGAATAGTAATCCTAAGACCCTGGTAACCTATAATTTCTACTAGAAAAGGTGTTCATGATAAACTATTACAATATCCATCACAGGCCTTGAAAAATTCCCATATCAGTCATCTACCATATACTAAATAGTAAGACAAAATAAAATCAAACATCTCTAATAAAACTTTGTAATGTTTCGACCTAGCTCGCTATGAACAGTAATAGGAACAGTGGCGCTACATGACCTCAGGTGCATCTTCTTGTACACCAGAGGCTTCCGACTAGAAACAGGGGTCTAGGGTGGAACTGTGAGGAGACTATGCCCCTGATATTAGAGTATAAATATCGTTATAAAGAAAAAAACATCACACATCAAACACATTAGAGAAAAAAAGGTAGTAAAATGATAAACATGAAATAACTAAATGGGATGCAGTCATACATGTATACAAGACTGATTACCCACTTGGAAAATAATATATAAAAAGAAAATAAAAGAAAAGAAAATAAAAATGAGTCCCTACTCCCAATTCCAAGCCTCACCTCATCCTAGTATCCCGACTTTGAGCTATCATTATCGATGGTTAAATTCCAAGACTCAACTTAAATTTTACCCACCACAAGTGAGACCTTATTTGGTACCCAAATTCTATGGCCTCCCAAGAAGGGTGTGAGTACATAACTCAGTCGACCACCACTAATGTATTTCTATATATAACAAGTAAATTTAGTGATATGTGCATGCTATATGATTATTTTGAATAAATAAATAAACTGTAGAAAATAATAAATAAATAAATAAACCTTATCGATTCCTTAGTTATAATGTGAAACACATGGTAAAAAATACCTACTTTAGATAGTTCCAGAATGTATATGAGAACATCACAGTGACCATTCCAACCATGCTCAAATATCCCACTCCATGAGCATAATAGTAATCATCATCGATCCCTGAACCATATCCCTGATTGACTATACCTACTTCATCTATCGTATGAATGTGCATGAGTATATCACAATGACCATGCCAACTAGTTTAAAAATCTAGGGGGTATTGATCCACCCTAGTATATAGTGATAATGACCGGAGGCTAAACTCACCCCGATATACATGATTGGCCATGTTTCAAAAGATAAAAGGCATCTGATAGATAGCAGGCCATGAAACCACACCATAAGACCCACACTAGGATAAATCATAATGGGTACTATAATTTTCCTGATAGATAGCTGGATCTAAAATTTCTTAATACCTAGTGGGACCTTGATAGATAAACGATAACGATCCCCCACTGTAAGACCCCTACCAAGATAAAATGTGACGCCCACCCCCACCTGATACCACTATAATGTTCTAGATCCTAATACATGGAATCCCCACTATTATCATCATATAGAAACTTGGAGTATATCCAAGGAATACCAAATAAATATTATCAGTCCAGACCCATGGATCATGTCTAAGAGTTCCCAACTAATAACATCACTGCAGCCTTATCAAGCTCACAAGCAAGACATTGGTTCTAAGGTGACACCCACAATTATCTTTAACATTTGTATCACACACCCTTCCAAGGTTGGATATTCATAGAGGTGCCTCATTTGGGTCCCCTAGGTTATTCCATAACTTGGTATTACTATATTGGGTCCTTGTTCTAAATTTAGTTCCTTGTGTCATCACCTGATGGTTGAAGGACATCATGCTCCTTGAAAATATCATAGAACATCACATGGACTAATTTTACTCAAGGTTATTCCTTATAGAATACTTTCTAGTGAGATAACTCATGGATCATCATAATTACTTGGGAAACTTTAGGTCATTCCTCTCACCTAACTAGTACCATCCTGATTAAGGTATAACCACCGATATAATTCACATTCAAGAGGAGAGAATATCTCACCCAAAATCAATTAACCAATCCTAAAATCCCTAAGGGTTCACAAGGATCATTCCACAGACTACTGGGCTAAAAAATCACCTTTTTCCATGAGGAATATCTAATGGAATCAATAATAAGGTCCACTATGACCTACCAGGGCCACAAGCCTCCAAGTTATCTCACCTTTACCAAGATGCATGAAAGGATCCTAATATAGGGCTACTATATTATGCTAGTCTCATTTTTATGATGAACAACCCTTAAGGGGGTACACATTTCAAGTTTATAACAACTCAACTCATGGCCTTTACCATCTATAGTTGAGGAAATCAAAATGGTGCACAAGGATAATGTGTTCTTTCCACTGTTATTTTTATTTTAAGGTATTCCATTTTAAAATAATTTTTTTATTTAAATTAAAAAATTGATTAATAATTAATCATTTTTTGAAGGTCAATTCCTCAGTGGAGAGACCACATATCCATGAATCATAACTAAATATTCATAAAACCATAGGGAGAGTAATAAGGACCACCTATATATTTATGAAGCTAATCCATCAAAACCCCCAAGCCCAACAACTCCACCTAGGATCACTAAGGCTCAAGCAAGCTCAATAAATTTCATCCTATCTCAACTGACCATTTCCAACCCACACAGATCCCTAAATCACACCAAAAATTCCAAGATAATTAATTATATCATTTATAATCAATTTTAAAAAAAAATTAAATTTTAGACTTGGAATACTCATAAAAAACTCACTAGGTAGCATCATCATGTCAGAACAGTGACCAACTACTCATGGGAGGTTAACAACAAACCCCAAAATCATCCCAGGAGGAAACTCTAACAACCATAATTGATTCCATATGTATTTAAATTAAATTTTAAATAAAAATCTAGGAAAAACCCAAAGAGTGATATAACTACATCGAACTATGAGTAACGACATGCAAATAACATTATAATACACCCTCTTGCTAAGAAGAACAAAACATCAAAATCATTTAGACGATTACACCATGATCCAGTCGAATCAAAATAGAAACCATAATGGGAAATGAATTAAATCAAAAGAGAATAGAAACATAGGAAAGGGAAAGTTAATTAAGTTCAAAACTCAACTTAAATCACCACGAAAACACTTCAAGAATGAACAAAACTGAAGAAGAATCAAGGGTGAAAGAGGATCAGTTGGATGGGATCATATGAACAAAATGAGATGGAGGAGGGGGTTTTACCTCTAAAAAATAGAAGTGGGAAATTTGTAAATATACCCCAAAAGACCCATCAAAGAGCCAGTTTTGAGCCAACAAATGGGAATTAGTTGCAGCTATAGCCTCAAGAACCCTCTGTTGCTCTCTTAAACCTCTAAAACAATATTTAATCTTCATTACCAAAAATAATATTTTAAGAGGTAAAAACCTTTAAAATATCATTCCAAAGTTAATTTTTTGAAACCAAACCCTTAACAGATAAAAATTAAAATTTATTCCAAATATTTAAGAACCGTACAGGCATGGGTTCTTATAATAGTGAAGTTTTATAAGGTTTGTCCTCAATGCGAGATCCAAATCCTTTAAATGTTTTTATATTGTCTAGTAATTTTTTTTTCTTATCACTATAAAATTTAAGTGATTACAAACACCTAAAATTAGTGCATAAGGTTTGATCAAGTATCATCCACTTCACTATAAGGGTAAGTATCATCCACTTCTCACTGTTTGATGCTCAAAATTGTTTAGGTAGGAACCAATTATTATTTAAAGTTTTCTACATAGATCTATAATGAATTAAATATTAAATTTAAATCATAATTATTTTATATAAAATAAAATATATTCTTCAAGAGGGTCCTTGACTTCTAGGACAAATGGAGTAAAGCAATATTATATTAGCCATCCTCTCACCAGTTCAGAACGAAAAACTTGTTCAAGAGAGCATGCATGAAAAAATTAGTCCTCTTCATCCTCAACATAAATCATATAGATCAATGAAAATTGAATCATCTCACCTTAAGTTATATAGAAATAAAAATGGAATATAGGTTTATGTTACTAAAATTCTCACTATTTGATATAGGAGTGTATCAACCTCTCCCAAAATTCACTGACACCATTTTTTTACTTCACTATTTCTCCCTTTTATATTAAAATTATATCATGGATACTATTTATATAATGATTTATGAGAACTATAATGATTCTTGGATGTATAAAAAAAATCCTTCAAGAAAATAAACTTTAATTGTGATAAATAATTTCAAATACCGAATATGAAATCCCAAATAAATCACCCATGAAACTTCTCATTTAATATCATTCAAAATTCCATGAATCTCAGTTTGAATCATGGATTTGACCAACAAATGATGATATTTGTGAACTAAATCATAGTGAAGTATCATTATAATTAAAATTATTTAGAGACTCACAATTGGAGATCTAAAATATCATAAATCCTTAAAGAATAATAGCTTTGACCATGATAAATAATTTCAAATACTGAATTTGAAATCCCAAATACATCACCTGAGAAAATTCTCATTTAATCTCATTCAAAATTCCATGAATCTCATCTGGAATCATGGATTTGAACAACAAATGATGATATTTTTGAACATAATCATAGTGAAGGATCATTTTAATTAACATTATCTAGATTCTTGTAATTCAAGATGTAAAATATATTAAAATGTAAGATATTTTCCTTTACCCCATAACTCTAAGAAAATATTCAAGTCAAAAAGTTGTAAATGGTCTGAAATGTCATATGGGCTTGAAAAAGTTATATAAGATTAACCTTTTCAAAAATGTGTCATATTAAAATATCATATGAGGCTCAAAATTTCTTATGCTGAAATTCCTAACATGAAGATCAAATCTACTATGTGTTGATCAATTATCTTACATGTATATCAATTCTCTTAAGCACTGGAAAATTCACTTCCAAGTAGGTGAATAACCTTTTCCATTTTTTCAAAATGTTTTATGTGTGTTAAATATAACACACACTACCATGATCTATTTTGTTTAGGTGAAATTTCCTATTCACTTCTGAAATCTCTTTTTCATAGGATAAATGTCCCTTTCATTTTTCCAAACATAGATTCACAAACACTAACTCCAAAATTGATTAAAATCAATCCAAAATCTTCCAAAAAAATTTGAGTTCACTTATAAGAATCTAAAAAACACTTCTCAAGGATTATAACATATATCTCATAAATGTTTTAAAACAAATAAAAATTCTTCAAAAAATTCAAGGGCACTTCAAGTAACCCTTGTAAATAGGTATGGAATTATTTATTATAATTTATACCTTCTCATTTATCCTATTACTAAATACCCCTTGGTTTTAATAACATTTTTATTAGGTATAGAAATAATATCACATGTAGAATTATTCTTAATTTGTTTTAGTTTATCATTCATAACACTAATCCTGTATTTATACTTGATTTTTACAACCACTAAATGTGGATAAATATATAAGAGAAGATTTATTTGGTTATCAAGACATAATATTATACTTATTTGAGACAGTGTAGTTTAATTACCTATTATATTTTCTTTCTCTATATGATTATTTATATTTTTATACTTATTTTTTTTCTATTTAATAAACCCCTTATTTATCACTCTTCTAGTCAAAGTAATTATATATTACACATGTTTCAATCTCAATATGTTATTCACTGATCTTCTTAGAATTCTACTCAATTTATAAAATAGATTCATTTATTTTTTTAATCATGAACACTGGTTTTTTTCTAATAATATTTAACTAATATCACTCAACTAATTTATGATATATTTTTTATAGAACCAATATCCCTTCCCATTAGATAAATATCCCAGAAAAATACCTTCCTTAACTTTATCATCAAAATTACCTATATTTGTGATTTTTATCTTCATATATAGTCCACAGTGGGATTTTTCATATACCACATATCATAGGAGTCCATGTTAAAGTTTGGTCTTAGTAGGCACATATTTTCAATATGCACAACTATGAAAATGGCCTCTCTTCATTAGAAAATTGAGATTCTTTATTCTTCTTGCACGTTTCTTTCCATCTCAACTAAGATTCTATTTTTTCCTATATTCCACTCCATTTTATTTTTGTGTATAAAGAGTACTATACTGATGTTTAATATTATTTTTTCAAGATATGATTAAAATAATATACTAGTATACTCTTTCTCATTGTCAGATATGAACTTTTTTGATATACATCCCAAATTCCTTTTCAACTCTTCACCTATAAATATTGATCATTCATACTACTATAATTTTTTATTTTATAAATACATCATTATTAATTATAGTAAAATAATAAGTAAATGTGATGAAATAATGATCACATTAAGTGGACTTGTGTATCATAGGTCCACACAGATCAAAATGAATTAGTTGAAGTGGAATAGTAGAATATATTTCCACCCTTTGATGGCCACCTGATGTTATTTTACATTTTTGAAAAGTTTAAAAAATGTATTACCTTTATCTCTTGAAATGAGTAAAGTCTCCCAAAAAATATCCCTTGTAAATATTTATCAAACTTCTAAAACCAATGTGAATAAATCTTCTATTAAATAACATGAATTTTTCAATTTACCAATTTGAAAAATATCACCACTAATTCCTTCACATGTTGTGATAAATTTTAATATTTTATCCTATTCATGGGAATTTTGTTCTGTCTAAAGATAAATTCATTTCCATCATCACCCAACTGACTCACACTCAAAAGGTTGTGTTTAAGTCCATCAATAAATATGGATTCTTATGATTTTTTTGGGCTTCCAACTTAGCTATTCCAATTTTATTAATTTTTAGGGAAATTTAATTACCAAAGGTCACAATACCACAATCATGTTAATTAATATTGTTTAAGACCTTGGTATACCTAATCATATGTGATACCCAAACACTATTAAGAATCCATGTCTTTTTTCTCATACTAGAATTAAGATCCATTTAAAAAATGAGTGACTTTTCAGTGTTGTTTATATTATGAATTTCAATTCATTAATATACCCATTGTTTTTAACGTGGAAGTATGGTCATAAAATCTTATTCATAGTTACCATGCTAGTTAAATCATCCAAATATCACCCCAATACAATATAAACTAATCTAGATAGGTACTATATATAAACTTATATTCACTGATTGTTATTTTAAATTATGGATTGTTCTTATATTTAAATAACACACCCTTAATTTTGATCTTATTTAGTTCCATGGAATAAACATATTATATCATCAAGAATATTATTTATTCCGATAAACACCAAAACACTAGTAGTAGACTTTAAACCCAGTTTATCCTTGAAACTGCTGAGTCTGCCTATACTTTGTAGTAAAATGTATTGAAATATTTCTATCCAAAATTTGTTTTGGTCTAGGGGATTAATTCCTTCTTAGGTTTACCTCAACCTTCCTTGATGAATAAATTTCTTTTATTATTTTTTGTTAACCTTGGATTTCCTAGATTATCTTTTTGAACCTTCTTTATCAGTAAAAACTAATTTATTATTTTGGTGTGTTGTAGGTGCAATTTTTTTGACTTTAGGTTTTGTACTTCATTTATCACCAGTTTGAGATGTTTCATGATTTATTTCCATAGATTTATCATGGACATATTTTAATTTTCCAAGTGTCTTATCATCCTTATGACACCTTGACCATGAAAAATTGAGTTTTTATTCCTTAAAAATAAATTTCTTTTCAATATGTTCCAACATACTATATTTTTGAGTAAGTTTTACCAGATAATATTTATTTCATCAACAAGATCATTTTATTTATTTTCTATGACATTATTTTCATTTTTTATCTTCACAATATAGTTCTTCATGGGTTTTATTTTCTTATTGTGTTGTGTGTCCCTTTTTAAGGCAAAAATATTTCTCAACTTTTAGTATGTAATCAGTGTAGATTTATTATCCTTATTATTCACTTCTTGATATTTCTTAATTTCTTTTAAAATGTGCCCTGAAGTTGATATATTTTCTAGTATAATCTTCATTAAAATCACTACTTGAAGAAGAGCAGTTATTTTCTAATTTACTAAAAATTATTAATTTATTTAATTATTGAATTATTATTTTATATTAACTAATCTTATTATATTCTTTAGAATATCTACCTTAAAATTTTCTTTGAGGCGTATCATCATCTTCCTCATATTCATACTTCACACTATTCTTCTTTAGACAATCCATTACAAAGGTTACAATTCCCCCACACTAAAATAACTTGAGTGAAAGTTTTTTCTTATAATTTTCTTTAACTATTTTTATATTTTTAGTGGTAAGATACATGGTCCTCATGTGATTCTCATCACTTTTATCTTATTCTTCTGAATCACTATATGATTAAACTTCTTTCTCTTTCATATTCAATTTATTAATGTCTTTTAATTGTATTGATTATCCTTTTACTTGAAAAATAGATCCTTTGTTATATCATAGTTGAGAAGAGTGTTGTGAAACTCATTTAGTGACATGTCTTCTAGGGTATCTCTAATTCCACCAATGCGATTAGATGTTTTATATACCCTGGTAAAATATTTATCCACTATATCATCTTTAGCTATTTTTATTCTTCAAATATATACCTCTAAATTTTAAATTTGCATTCTTTTAGCTTGAGATTACCTTCAAAAATGTTCTCAAGAACGTCCTAAATATCTTTAGATTTTTTGAGTCCCATTAATTTAGTGAAAACTTTATTAGAAAAAGAAGATAAAAGTATATTTCAATATTTCCCATATACTTATATGTTTATTTTTTCCATAAAAAAATAGAAGTATCTCTCCCAAGAGGTATAAATACAAAAGTGACAACCTCACTAAACATACCTTGTGATAACAAATAAAGAATCATCTACTTCTTCTATCCATGAATGTTCCTTACATAAAAAATAGGGACTCCCTTAATATTCATAAAATTAAAGTTTTAAATTATTCTCCTTTAAAAGAGTAATATCTTAGAGGAAACATGGTTAGTGTTAGAACTAATTAAAGTACCCAGGTCAATTAGAGTATTTTGGGGGGGGATACTTGGTATAAGTTTTATAAATTATTTTGAATTAAAACTTTATTAATTTTCAAGGTTTTTATCCAATCAATATAAACACCCCTCAACTAATTTGAAACTGTATGTAAAAGAATTCATATCACACAATAATTTTACAAGGTTTATCCTCAATGTGAGAGCCTACTTCTTTCCAGGTTTGGGTTGAGATCCAATACCAATACTAGCCCTAAAATATAAAAGTTATTATAAGAGATATTTAGTGTTCCTATTTGAATCTTACTAGGATGTCTATTATAGAACCAAATAAGGGTAGTATACATCCTCAAATCTTTCACAAAAAAGTAAAAATAGAGGCATTATTTATACTAGAACCACTAGTCTCCAAGATTTTTCCTCACCCTTATTGGTGAAAAAATATCATTGGTTTTTTTATGATGCATTGGAATTAAATATAAGATCTTTTTTGAAATTTCTTATACCACATGGATAGAATCAATACAATATCTGCTAGTTTTCCTCCCTTATCACTTATTTAGAATGATTGAATCATGAAATAGATCATGTGTGCATGAGATGATATTATTACTCTATAGAGCCAATCTCTTAGATAATAAAAAATGAAATAACTTACCTTGATACCCATATAAATCATAGATGAAAAACATGTAAATGTTCTTAATATTTTTTCTATTTTATATAACTAGTATTCAACACATTAAAGTATCATTTCTCATATTCTGAATTCTTAAAATTTTTACTTCTTTATTTTACACTTTTTTATATTCATTGATAATTACATGAATAATGTTTTCTATAACAAAATATATAAACTCTTCATGTTTAATAGAACTATGATTTTCTATTTTTTGAATTACTTAATATAATTCCTTTAATTTATTTCCATTCATTCTTATTCAAATCCAATTAAAATCTCCATTTAAATATCCAAAAGACTCAATTTATTTTCCTCATTCAAAATCTTAATGAAATATATATGTATTTTAACAAAATTATATGATGGAATTCAAGTTTTCATTAAAAGATAATCCCAACATGATAATATAGCTTGGGACACAATAATATTTTCTCTCACAAAAGAACCTCAATTTATTCTCCATACTTATCATGAATCAAAAACCATTGAATTTGTTGTGATGTTTATGCAGTGGGGATTAACACAACATTATCCCACTTATTCTTCCAAAAGTGTCCTCTAGAAGTTCTTAGTTTCTCAGTTTTTTACAAAGTAATACATCTTATAAAGCTTCTAAAAGTATCTTATGAAGTCACCAAGACATCTTATAAAGTGAAAAAATATATTATGAAATATTTCAACGTCTTATAAAATTTATAAAAGAAGTTTTAATTTTACAATTTTATCATTCATACTCACCAAATAATTACACACACTCTCAAAATTATCTTATTATAATAGAGTATATCTTACACGATTTCCCAATATCTTATGTACCACTCAACATATCTTATAAAACAAATATATCTTATTAAACCAAAAAAATATCTTACTAATTCCATGATTAAAAATATTACAAGTTACCCAAAATTCTAGAACCAAGCTCTAACATATCCAATCCTTCTCAATCATATTTAGTCAATCTAAAAAACATAACTACCCATATTCAAAAATATCCAACCCATGGTTGATATTGAACAACCACATGGATGTGAAGTGTGCTTTTCTTAACGGATATGTTTAGGAGGAAGTTTATGTTGAACAACCACATGGTTTTTAAAATAAAAAACATCTATAATACATTTATAAACTAATAAAATATTTATATGGACTTAAACAACCCCCTAAAGCTTGGTTGATGGTTAACTAGATTTTTCTTACAAAAACATTTTGTTAATGGAGTTGCAGATCCAACTCTTTTTATAAAATAAGATAATGAAAACATTATGAATTTAAAAAATTTATATTGATGATATTGTATTTGGTTTGACTCAAAAATCATTAACATATTCCTTTATAGAATGTCTAAAGTCTAATTCTAAAATGACTATGATGAGTGAGTTAACATATTTCTGTGGTTTTTAAATTTTAGAAAAACAAGAATGAAATTTTATATCTCAACATAAGTATATAGAAGATCTTCTTAAGAAATTTTGATTTTAAAATAATAAAAGTATTATTACTTCTATTGGTACCTACAATACTTTAGATCTTGAAGAGGTTAGAAAACAAGTTGATTAGAAAAATTTTAGAGGTGTAAGAGAAAGTTTACTTTACTTTATCTTCAATCATCATAATTTAATATTTTTAGTATGATTATGTGAAAGATATCAATCCAATCCTAAATAATCCCATATTAAATCTCTTAAAATAATCTTTCATTATCCTAAGGGAACTATGGATTTTGTCCTATTATATTGTTCTATAAATATTTTTTAACTAAAAAGTTTTTCAAATGTTGATTTTGGTGGATGAAGAATGGATAGGAAAAGTATATACAAAATTTTTCATTTATTAGGATATTTTATAGTTTCCTGTTCATGTAAGAAACAACACTCCACAACACTTTCCACTACTAAAGCTGAATATGTGGTAACATGAAGTTTTTATGATCAAGTGTTGTGGACACAATACACACTCACTGAATATAGCATGAGTTTTACTAAAACTCAAATACTTTATGATAATATAAGTTCCACTAATTTAAATAAAAACCCATATCATCACTCAGGTTCTAAGTACATAGATATAATACACTATTTCCTTTAAGATCACACACTTAAAGGAGATATAATTTTATAATTCATCATAATGCAAGAACAACTTCCAAATATTTTTATACGAAACCCCTTAGTTCTGATAGATTTTAATTTATTAAATATAATCTAGGGAACATGAGCCTTAGCCCGGTTGGTGAGGACTCCTTAAGTGAATCTAGGAGACCCGATATCAAATCTAAGAAGATATATATTTCTGGGGTACTGTATCAGTAATGTAGCAGGATTGTAGTGGGTACTATAGCAGTACTGTAGCAGGAATTGTAGCAGGTATTGTTTGGCACTCTAGCAGCTAGAACTATACCTCTGTTTAGGCCTTTGGGCCACTGATTTGGTCCCCGAGTCCTTTAAGGACTTCGGTCCACCCATGCCTTCATATTAGTAAGGCCTTCGGGAAACCTTATGTCCTTCGGGCCATCTTAAGTGCAAATAAAAACTAAAAAACCTACAAGGAACAAAATCTAGAAAAAATATGAGAGAGAAACTTTTGCTACATGAGAAGCTAAAAAGATTGTAAGAATGAATGGGTATGGCGCCTACCATCGGGACAAGCCTGTGCATGCATGGGAAAGCCTAGCCGAATAGCCATGCGAAGGCGGATAACTGATTTCACGATGAAGATGCTGGGGAGGAGCAGTTCCAAGTAGTTAGTCTGGGTTGTATGTAATGTTTGAAGCCTACAGGAAATGAATTCCTTTAAGGCCTGTGGTCCATGTAATACTTACGACTACGGGCCTTGTAAAAGTTCCACCTCACCCCTTAAAAGGTGTATTATCTAAAAATCAATAAAAAATGAAGGCCTTCGGGCCATTGGAAGAAATATAATATAGGAATGATCAATGTAAATTAATCATTCATATAAACTTCTTGTATACCCATATTTTTACATTAATATACTCCTTTTCATATAGGGAGTACATATGTTTTTCAAAAAACTTTTATTTTTTCTTAAATATTTTAGTTTTATAAATTGATATTTTTTTCTAAAAATTGCATCATAATGAATTATACAGACTCAAAAATTTTATAAAAATCTCAGTGTTATAATTACTATATTATTTTCCAAACACTTAAAGTTTTACAAAAATTTCTAGACTCAAAATTTATTAAAAAATCTTTCAGATTCAGACATTTTTGTAATTGGTTTTCATAATGAAAATATCATATTATATTTTTGAAACTATCAAAATAAGTTTTCTTTTGAAACTATCATAATTATTTTCTATAGTTAAAATATCATAATCAGACTTCATTTTAAAATGATTGTAATCGATTTAAAAAACCCAAAAAGAACAAGTTAATCATACTGATGAATATTTCCACTATGAAAGTTACTCTTATATTATTTTATATTTTTCACTTATTCATAAATTTAGTTTGTAATTTTTTTGTTATAATTTTAGTTTTATAAAAACATATAATTATTTTCAAAATTTTGAAAGTTTTTTCTAATTAGAATGATCTTCAATCTGATAAAATTATTAAAAAATTCGAGAGTTCAAAAATTATTTTAAAAATTTCTTTGGATCAATCTTGATCTTCAGATTAGAATGGTTTTTCATATCAACCATTGTTTATCTTATAGAAGTTTATCCATCACCCCTAGTTCCAATATAATGGTGGGTCACCCAAAGTTCTATATTAGTTCTTCAGACTTTGTGCTCCCAAGTTGCGACACCCTTTAAATCCCCTAGCCCAATAAGTTTTCTTTTCATATGTTATTTGGTCCCATATCTAGTATCGATATTGACCAATAAATATAATACTAATTGGTTTGTCTTTAGGGAGAGGTGGTTGAAAGGTCATGGTTTGAAAAATATGATTCAACTCTCAACAAGATTATTTAATTTCAAGTATGGGAGTCCATTTGTGTAGAAAAGCCTGATAAAGATTTAAATATTCATTATCTAGATGTTGTTTCAGAGTTTTATACTTATGTGTAGTTTCTTAAAGAGGATGGTAATGATAAAGTATCTTTCACAATGTTTTTTAAGAGGTATAAGTTGTCTTACAGAAGAGTTTCTGATCTTGTCAGAGTTCCTTCAGAAGGAGAAGTATATTTTCCTTCATAAGGAGAAGTATATTTGCCTTCTCGTAAGATTCCAAAAAATCTTAGAAAATTTAACAAGAATAATGCAGAAGATTCTCTTTTATCAAAATATAAAAAGTTAAGGAAATTATATCACTTGACTCTAGATAATAGATTTTTATCCCTATGGATGCAAGGATACTTGATTTCGAGGAAGGGTGACCAAGGTACATTAAAGGTATCAGATGTGTTTGTTCTAGATTATCTTATGAATATGAGAAATATTGAACATGTCATGTATTCATTATGGTAGAAAACATAAAAAATTCCTCAATAAATTAATATATAATTATGTTTCCAACATTTATTAGTAAAATGGTTGTAAAGTGTATGGAGATATTCAAGGTAGATAACAAATCATATCCAATAAGGGAAAATATTTCTTTTATCCGTGAGGATACAATATACAGGATGAAATTAGTTTTTGATTATAAGTCAAAAATATTTGTGGAAAAATTTGATGGTGCTATATAAGATTCAAAACTATCAAACAAATATAAGGAATATGATAAGAAGAAGAAAATAAAGGCTGACAATTATTCTCTAGTAAAGAAAAAGATAAAAAAGAAAATGCCTAATGTGTTTTTTGAGGAAATGATGAAACATAAAGATTAGAAAAAATTTGGGGATTAGGATTTTGTATTTGACCCTGTAAAAGCAATAGATTTGAAGATTTAGGATGTAGAGAACTTAGAAGAAGAAGAAAAAAAAGAAAGAAGTAGAATAAAAGATTACAAGAAGCTATGATTTGTGGAAATTTGATGAAAGGAGTTGAGATAACTTCTGAGCACCCAGTACTCCCAAATTCCCATACCGATCAGATCTTTTCAAAAGTAAGTTTATTTTTTTAATAAACCACTATTGATCATACTGATATTAATTTTTTTGTATATTGAGGAAATAAAAATCTTAATGGGAAAGAATCAGTTCCTAACATTCTTAAAGAACAACCGGTACAAGAATCAGATAGAAAGGGTGCTTTGAGAGTGTCAAGGTAGCTTGAGGAAGATCATGAAAGAGAGGTTGATAAGGAAGTTAAAGGAGAAGAATAAGGAAAAGACGATGGAAAATAATAATAATAATAAGAAGAGTTTGAATAATAAGAGATTGAAGAAGAAATAGAATAAGAAGTATAAGTATAAGAGGAAGAGGAAGGGGAAGATAAGAAAGAATATGATAGTGAAAAATCAAAGTCAAATAAACATTCATCAGATTTATCCTCATATTCATCAAGTTTAACTTTTAAGTATAGTAAGGATGAAAAATATTAAAGTACTAATGAAGATAAACCCTCTTTAGAAAAAAATAGAATCATCATCAAAGAAAGAATAATTAGATAAAAAATCAATGACCAAACCATCTAAAAAAGTTAAATATGATAAGGATATTTAAATTCTTGGGGTATCAGATGATAAGAAAATTTCATGGAAAGATAATAATAAAGGAAAAGAAGTTTATGTTTGAACCAACTAAACAAAACCTCCATAGGCTGAGCCCATTCAATCTGACTAAGAGGCAGTGATAGGTCCAAAAGGCTTTGATTATATTTACAATTACTTGAGTATATTAAAAGCTAAAATTCCATATTTTTGGAATCTTGAAGAAAGGTGTAAGCTCATTTAGAATAGTCTCTATGAAAATTTGGTGTCAATAAAAGTTTTAACAGAATCATTGATTCATATTGAATATGAATTGAAAATTTTTCAATAAAAATCCTTTACTTTTAAAAGATTATATAAACAGATAGTAAAGTGGTACAACCAGGTCAATTGAAATATTTTTATGAATGATGAATATTTTTATGAAGTGAAAAAACTCTTTTTAGAATCAGATGGATCCTTTAACAATTTATTATTAGATATGGAAGATAGGGTAAAGTTTCTTTAAGAATTCAAGGATTATATGGATGAACGAACCGAGTATGTAAATATTTTTAAATAAAATATATGAGATATAGAGTTGTAAATGAGTAGACTCTAATCTTGTGAATTTGAGATGGTTTTAACAAAGGATTATAATAAAGAGTTATTTGAAGAAGTAAAAAGGTTGAAGACTCAAGATCACATAAAAAAATAAAGGATCGAAAATATGGAGAAATATCAACATGAGTTTAAGAAGATTAAATCCTTTGTTGAAAACCTGATAAAGAAATAATTATTTTCTTTTCTTTTGAACTATTGAATTCATTTTATAAAAAATTTGAATTTTTATAATGAATTAATTTTCAATCATTTCCAATATGATTTAATGTTTTCCAATTCTGATCGGTCATATATTCTTTCATACTTACATGGATGATTAGTTAGTTCAATATTATTTCATTTGTTATTTTTTATAACATTTCAAGAAACATAGAATTCTTCATATTCAATCTTGAAAATCAAAAAGGGGGAGAATGAAATATTAAGGGGGACAATGATATATTAATGGGGAGTATTTCTTTCAAAGGGGATAATGTTTTACCAAAATTTAAAGATACCGTACTTAAGGGTAGAAATTTTATAAGGGGTATACGTTTTATTTATGGAATAATTATTATAATAATCTATATCATATTCAACATCGTATTCAAAAGAGTTACAAAACTCCGGGAGAGTTAAGATGTAAAGAATAAATTTGTAGTTCTTAAAAGAACAAAGGGATGTAAGTTTCTCAAGTTGTTTCTTCATTTAAGTTTTGTGGTTTATGCTTTACAAAAAGGGGTTTATTATTGATTCATAAGTATTAATTTTTACTTATAATTTCCTTTAGTTTTTTAAATAACAAACACTTTCTCAAAACATGTTTACTAACTTTTTATGTCCCATGTATTTTAGTATGTTTTTATAGAAAAAATAATATTTTACCATACATAGAAAAAGTTCTAAAGTATTATGAATATAGAATTATCATTATTCACTATTCTCATTAGATTAAGTATGAATATGATTATCAGACTTACATTTTATTAGACCAAAATTTATATTTTTTTCTTGTCTATCGTACTAAAAAATCCATGACTATCAGACTGATTCTAGTACTGATCATCAGACTGACTCTCATAAGTACTATAGTATTGAAAATTGATAATAAAGTCCATAAAACTATCCTATGTTTATAATAAGAATATATAAAACTTGTTTCTATCGTAAGGAATATCTTTAACACTATAATGTTGTTTAATAATAATGACATCATGCATTCAGTTACAAATGAGTTTTCAAGTGACAACTATCTAAGGTGATTGAAAAAATCTTAGAAATAAGATCATTATATATTCAACTATAAATAATAGTCCATTTCAAGAGTTTGGAGATGATTTCATTTTAAACTCAATTTTTCTGAATATTTCTTATTGTGAACTACTCATTCTTAGTCTTTATAATTATTTAGAGAGTTGGTAGTTCTAAGGAATCCCTGTTGGGGTTGTTTCTTGAAGAACATTTTCTTTTGTAATTATGTTTGATCATTATTAAAATCAAGGGATTCTGGGTTTAAGAAGATGGTCAATCCAATTCATCGGATTGAGGGATTCTAAATTTAGGAAGAAAAACACTGATCATCATATTGAGAGATTTTGAGGATAAGAAGGTGGAGCTATTCTGATCATCGTATCGAGAGATTTCCTGGTAAGGAAATATGGAATTTATAGTAAGTTTAAAATTATGGATACCTTTATTCAAGGTTATTTACTACCTTATTCTCAAGGTTAAAAGAGTTAAATCTTTTTAATATAGCTTTTATGTCATTATTACTATTTTTAGCTATTGTATTGCTTGTTTTTACATGTTACTATTCCTCTATGCGTGTAATAAAAAGTTAATCATCATACTTAGATTTATATACTATTAATTTTATCAGTATAACTATGATTATGATAAAAATACTATGATAAATCATATCCATTGTGATTATGATTCCTTCACTCTAATATAATCAGACATATTCTGATTCTAATTTTGTGACTCTGATAATTGGGTTGAGTTTGAGTTTGATAATTTTAATTTAAGAGGCTTGTGATTTTTTTAGTTTAAATATTTTAAAGTAAGTTTTTAAACTATAATTAACACCCTCTTGTAAGTATATCCATCATAATTTAATCTTATGATCCTACACTCAGGTCTTAATTAATTAGATAAATGCCTCCATTTCTATGGGGATTTCCAAGAGAAGTCTCAAGTTCTCAACGCAAGTATTTCTTACTCTTTAGTAATTTATTCTTAATATTATTATTCTAAACTTCTTATACACAATGTTATTTATATATTTGGATGTTAATATATACATTTTTCTTCCATTATTCAATCCTTTTTATCCACTAAGAAAAACAAAATAACATTGATCATGTATATGTGCGGACTACTGTATCCATTAATCAATGTGCTCCATTTTTCATAACCACCTTTCATGGATGAAAAAAAGAGTATATTTTATGAATTAATTTTTCTAATATTTAAAAAATATAATTATTAAATATTAATTTATCATATACCTTCATTCCATGTCATTCATTGAGAAATAGTATTGTCAATCATGCATACGTGTAGACTACAACCTCTACGAATGATGAATTTAATTTTTCAATACTACCCATGAATGTTGGTTATAAGATTGAATTTAACTAAGGTTAATGATATTTATGAATTGGTTAATATTATGTAAAATTTATATTTTCGTTATATAAATATAATTCCTTACCCTATTAAATCATTATTACACGCTCCCGTTTGGGTCGGTTTTACCACCTACATGAATGATGTTATAATATTTTTATCATGGATGGTTAAGTAATTTTATATAATTGTAATATAATTATTAATAATTTAATTAGGATGATTTAATTATTATATAAATGTGTTATTTATATTTTTTATATTTATTAATATACCACCTTTTGATTTTTAAACACGCCAAAAGTAGTTCTTAACAATTTCCATTTTCACAAACATACTTTTTTAATTAACCAAATGATAAAGGGATAAGATAAATTATTAAAAATAGAAGATTATATTATCTTGAATAATCTTGGAATGAAGAAACATTGGATAAGAATAAATAATGACACCGCTATTATGAAACTAGTTCAAAACTATCTAGATTACTCACACATGATGTTAAAAATAGATAATATCTAACTGATATAAATTTAGATAATAATTGTAAATGAATTATATAAAATATTATATATATTAATAAGCTTTTAAAATTGGGGATTAATATATTTATTTTTGTTTTATGGAGATTCAATCACTTTAGTTGAAGTCATGGAATAAGGTAAGGGTTTGTTTGTCTCATTTTCAAATCCACGAGGTTTGTTTGATATTACACACCATAATTTATTTTATATATTGTATTAAATTCTCTATTTACTTTAATAATAATTAATACATTACATTTTATGATATTTTAATTTCCATTTCATGATATCCATCTTATGTTATTTTGATTCTTACATCACTGTTATCGTAAGGGGTTCTTTTTCTTCTATTTAATTCATTGATACATATTTCTTATTATACACCATGATATCTTTGTTATGATGTGATTACTTACTAATTAATTCATTTATAATATTAACTAAATTCATAGTATTTTAAGATGATTATCATGTTCTTTATTTAAACAGATTTTGATTCAAAATATACCAAATTTGTAAGGGTGTTTGTTAACTCAACTCCATTTATTGAGTTATAATTCGTCTTCTTAAACTTATTTATTCCAAGATTGGTTTTCTCCAAATTTTTTTTTATTTCATTTTACTTTCTATTTTTATTTGGGGAAATGTTAATTTTTATTCAAACCATTCTCCTTGATGAATTGCTTCCCCATAAAAGTATGATGTAGTTAAGAATAATTCTTATCCTTCCCCTGATAGATCTTTGTCTTCCTTTTCATATTTTAAAACTATTTTAAAAATTATTTTAACTTTTGATGATTTTGAAAAGGAAAGAAAATATTATTAAGTTTTTTCTATAGTAAATTTTTTATTTTTAAAATGAATTATGGATTCTAAAATGGGTTTTAAAGGGCCGTCTTTTAAGAAAATATTTTTGATGTATTTTTATATCTTCCCACTTTTTTTAAAGCATATTTCTATTTTAAAATTTTCTTTTAGAAAAAAAACTTTTAAGTTTAGACAAATGATTTTTAAATTTTTCATTAGGATTATATATTTAATTTTAAGTAAACAATTTTAAGGAGTTTTCAAGCCTTTCAAAAAAGGGTAACCCCTTTAATTTTTCAAGTGATTTATCTTTAGAAATTAAAAATTTATTTTTCATCTACGAAAACATACTTAATGAACCTTGTGTTATAGTGGGGATATTTTTTCCCACTATATAAATTATTTCTATATATTTATTATGTAATGTTCTAGGATTTTTTTCATGAAGCCCACCTCTTCTCCATTGATTAATTAAGTGATGTTGAAATTATAAATGTTTTTAAGTTATAATGGAACCCACATGTGTTGATGATATTATGAAATGAGTGTTGTCTTATATCACCCTATAATGAATTGGTTAAATATTTATACCACATATGGAAAGGATTTTAATCCTGAATTTTTTTTTGTTCACAAAATATAGCATGGGTATTATTTTTAAAACATAAAACATGGGAATTTTATTTTTTACAACATATAGCATGGATATTTTCTTTGGACACAACATACATCATGGGAATTATTTTGTTCAAAACATGAATAATAGACATTTTTTGTTCACAATATGAAGTGTCTACTTTTTATTTATTCACAACACAAAGCGTGGGTATTTTTTTGTTCACAATATGCAACATTGTCACTTTTTTTGTTCAAAACCTATAGCGTGTGTATTTTTTTTCACAACACAAAGATTGAATATTTTATTTTTTTACAATATGAAGAGTGTTAATTTTTATTTGTTAATAATTTTATAATTTCCTTATGATTTTGGTGGTGCCAAAATTCTATAAGTATAGATTTTTTCTATGATATGTAGTATAATCATGTTGTATTATGGTGTTATTCCATGCTTATGACATGATTTGTTATAAATTATTTATTGTATATAACTTTATTTTATATCCATATTATACCTTTATCATTATCTTATTCTCACTTATGATCTTTGATTGTTATCACTTATGATTACCTTTATTGAACATATAATCTCACCCCTTATATTATATTTCCATTCCCTAGGATATAAAGATGATAATATATTATGAGAAGTCTCAAAGGAAGTTTAGTGTTGTTTGATTATAGAAAAATGTTCACAAGTTATGTAAAATAATATACCTATGTAATTAGACCTCAAATACACTAAACCTTCCATTCATGGGATTGTGTGATTATTTTTGAGATCTAATGTTTAACTTATGGTAATGTTGTAAAATAAATATAATTTTATCTCACTTTGTATCATTTCTAGTGTTTAATGAAATATTTTTTAGCACCATATTTTAGAGTGCAAGTTCAAGGTGACTTAGTTAGTGTTAGAGTAAGGTTTACCTATTTTTGAGTAATAATTTATTTATTTATTTGGGATTAATATTAGATAAATTTACTAAAAAATATTGGGATAAGTCTAAGGTATAATTCTAATTATAGGGGAACATTATGATGTTTTGGTAAAATAGATATCATGTGGTTTTCTATCAATTATTCCCCTATCAAGATACTAGAAAGTGGATGCATATTTGGAATAGATTCAACTAAGTGTAATCACCATGAAAAGTCTAGTTGAGTATCAACTCAATATTAACTCTAGTCTATGATGAGTGGGCCTAATATTGGACTCCCCACTTGACATTCTTGGGGGATATGACTTGGTTAATAACATTCTTTTTACGAACTAATATGAAGGATTTGAATATATTGGAATTAGATAAAGAATTAAGTTATATAAACCAATAGGAAAACGACCATATAAAACCATGGTTAAATTAAATAAGTTATTGGTTGGTCTAATTATATCATAGTTGAACTAAAAGGATAATTGGTTAAAATGAAAGTGTCAATGGATAATACATCTTAGGTTTGAGTTTTCATACACATATGATAATATAATATTGATATATTAGAAATTATCATAACCTTTTTGGTTGTAGTATTTTTTTAGAGATAGGATTTTGAAAATGAAGCTATGATAGGCATGCCCCTAAGAACTCCTAAAGAAGCATATTTGGGACAAACAGTTTCTTAGTCATACTAAGGATAATAAAGTGGATATGTAATTAGAAGACATATCATCAATTTATTATGGTTATATTATATTATTTATTTTGTGAATGATAATTAAAATTTCAATGATGAAATTTATTTAAGGATTGATAGTGTAACACCCCAATATTTTGGAATATATATATATATATATTCTTTCCTAAATTAATACCATGTTCGATAACTTTTTCCACATATAGTATCAAACTAAAATGAGCCATGACATATTTATTATTAATAAAATTTAATAATAATAAAACCACTAGTAAATAAAAAATATTGTAATCAATTATAAATTCATACAAAATAGTATTAATAACACTTAAAGTTTTAAGAGGCCATTTTTTAATAAAAGCGTATTTTCTTTATATATATTGAATTTCATTTGAAAAATAAATTTATAAATTTTTGAATTTTAATTTTAAAAAATGATCTTTATTTCTGGATTCCACTTATCAAATTTATCTTAAGGTCAATTTTAGAGATTTGTTTTAAATAATTGTTTTTTAGGTGAATCATAAAAAAATTAATGATTTTACTAAAATAATTATTTTATGACATTGTCATAATAAAATAATGAATTGTTTATTTTGAAATAATTTTCTATAAAAATTTATATTTATAAAGTAAAATAAATCATTTAAAAATATTGTGTTGAATTTATAGAATTTATGTTTGACATTATGAAAATGTATGTAATATTTTACTCTAAAAAATGTTTTTATTCTTTTATATTAGAAATTAATTTTCATCACTTATAGAAATTAAATCTAAAAAATGGATTTTATATTTTAGAAAACATGTTCATAATATTTAATAAATTAAAATTTTTTTTTAGGAATAAAAGTACGATTACTATGATTAAAGTTAATAGCCACAATAATGGTAAAAATGTTATTTTCAAAGAATTATTTTATTAATATTATGTAATTTTTTTCTAATTAAATAAATTAATCACTTATAAAACATGATTTTTTAAACCAATATATAAATTTTTATCACCCATTCATTTGGAAATCAATACTAAATAATATTAGGAACACTTAATCGTGAAAACTACATTTTTCCTACAAAATAAATTTTCTATATATTAAATGTTTTAATTTAAAATTTAATTTTATTATATTTATATATTGAATAATATTTTATGGTGATTAATTTTTTTTATAATAACCATATTTTTTAAGAGTATTTACCTTATATTTTAAATAAAATATAAATTATTTGGGTAAAAATTAGTTTCCAAGGTAAAAAAAGGATAAATTTAAAAATCAAGTGGTAAAAGGATCAAATAATGTTTAAAAAATGTGTTAAATGATTATTATAGGATTTATGGAACATATAACTCCATAAAATACATTATTTTAAAATTTTGGAACCATTTAATGTTGAATAGTGTGATTCCCTTATTGAAAAATAATGGGTATTCACAAAAGTGCATTTTTCTTTACTTATAAAGGGGAACACTTATTCCCATTCATGCCACCCATTCATTTGAAAGTAATACTAAAATATTAATTTTTTCTCCTAAAATAATTATCTCTCATTTTTATAATCCCTTTATCACAATTAGTTATCTTAAGTCCTATATTTAACAAGAGATTTCCAAGATAAATATTAAGTTCTCAACGTGATTATTTCTTACTCCTTAATATTTTATTCATAATATTCATCTTCAAAAATTATTATATACATAATAATATAATGGAAATAGTTTTATTGGAATAATTTTATGTAATTATATTATTTTAAAAACCATTATTCAATCCTTTCCATCCACTAAGAAAAACAAAACAACATCAATAGTGCACACGTGTCAATTACCACCTCAATGAAGTGATGTTGTTTGTTTTTCATTGCTAAATTTCATGGATGCTAACAATAATATATTTTATGAATTACAATTTTGAATATTTAAAAGTTAAATTATTATATAATTATTTATCACATACCTTCATTACAACCCATTCATCCAGAAATGAAATTGTTAATCGTGCATAGCTACAGATTACCGCCTCTACGAATGATGAATTTTATTTTCCATAACCACCCCTAATTGATGGTTATAATAATTAATTTAATGTTGGTAAATAATTTTTAGGAAATTTTGAATCTTTTTTTTAAAATTATAATATCATTACATAAAATAATTCCTTACTCATTAAATCATTATAACACGCTCCCATGTGGGTCGGTTTGACCACCTACATGAACGATGTTATAATATTTATGTCATGAATGATTATGGAATGTTATATAATGGAGAAATAATTTAATAATAATGCATTTAATATTTTTTAATGATTTTGTAAATGTGTTATTTATATTTAATATACGTATAAATTTATCACCCTTCAATCATTAAACTTGTCGAGACTAGTTCTTCCTAATTTCAATTTTCAAATAACCATAACTTTATTATTACTAAAATGAAAATGAGATATAATGAATCATTGAAACTACATGATTATATTATATTTAGTATTATTGGAAGGATTAAATTTGGGATAGCATTGAATAATGATACCACTGTTATGAAACAAGTTTAAAACGATCTAGATTACACACACCCAATATTGAAAATAGATAATATCTAAATCATATTCATGTAGAGAACTACTATAAATGAAGGTTATTAAAGGTTAGAGATATGAATAAGGCTTTCAAATAAGTGATTAAGATAGTTATTTTTTATACTAGAGATTTAATAAATTTATAGGAAGTTTATAATTAAGTTAAAGGTTTATTTTTATCATTTTGAAATCCATTAGACATGTTTGATATTGCACACCATAATTTCATTTATATGGTGTATTAACTATCAAATTTCCTTCCATAAAAATTAATTTCTTTAGTTTCATGATATTTTATTTTCCATTTCATGGTATCCCTATTATTTTCTTTTGATTCTTATATCTTTTTGTCTCTTTTAATGTATTTTATTCAAAAGATACCAAAGTTCTAAGGGTTTTTGTTAACTAAACTCACTTAATTGAGTTATAATTCATAATTTTTAACTTCTTTCTTTCAAGATTGGTTTCTTCCTCCATATGATTTTATTTTAAGGTAAATTCAATTTTTATCTAGTAAAAATTAAACTTTTAATTCAAATCTTCCTCCTCGATGAATATTTACACCATAAAAGTACGACTTTGTTTATAATAATTCTCATCCTTTCAAAGATAGCTATTTTTCTATCTTTCTATGTTTTAAAATATTTTTTCAAATTATTTTAACTCTTAATTATTTTTAATAATTAATGAAATATTATTATATTTTTTTAAAGTAAAATTTTGATTTTTAAAAGGAAAATTTGATTTTAAAAGGGCTTTTAAAGGGTTGTGATGTAAGATATGACTTTTCATGTATTTTTATATCTTCTAAAATAAAGTTTTTGAAATAAAATTTATATTATAAAATTTATCTTAAAAAATTTCATTTTGGTTTTAAAATATGTTTTTAAATGTTTTATCAATCTCAAGGATTATATTTTGAAGAAATTATTTTTTAAGGAGTTTCAAGACTTTGAAAAAGGGGAATTTCCTCTTATTTTTAAGTGTTTTATCCAAATATTTTATAAAATTATTTTTTATCTATAAAAAATCCTTAATACTTATTATGCTACATGGGTGATATTTTCAATCCACCGTACAAATTATTCCTTTGGATATCATATGAAATGTTCTAGGAAAGTTTTTCATGAAACCCACCTCTTTTCCATAGGTTAATTAAGTGATGTTTGAAGTATGATTTTTTTCATTTATAATGGAAAATATATGTATTAATGATTATCATGTGATGGATGGGGTCCTATATCACCTTCTAATGCATTAGTTAAGTATTTATATCTCATGATATAAAGATGTTAATAATGAGAATTTTATTTGTTTACAACATATAGTGTGGGTATTGTATTTATTCACAACATGAATTGTGGGTATTTTTATTGTTTAAAACATATAGAGTGGGTATTTTTTTATTTTAAAACAAATAGAATGGGTATTTTTTTTTGTTCACAAAATAAAGTGTGAACATTTTTTTTGTTCACAACATGAATCATAGGTATTTTTTTTGTTCACAAAATGAAGCATGATAATTTTATTTGTTTACAACCCATAAAGTGGGATTTTTTTATTTAAAACATTTATCATGGTCATTTTATTATTTAATTACATGAAGCATGGATATTTTGATTGTTAACAACATTAACTATGAACATTTTTTGTTCATAATGTTATAATTTCTCTATACTTACGGTTGTTCCAGAATTATCTAAGTATGGAATGTTTCTAGTAAAGGTAGTATTATTGTGAAGTATTTTTATGTTATTCTATGCCTTATTCCATGATTTTTTATCTATGATTTGTTTGGTATAAATTTCTTATATATCCTAATTATACCTATATTCTTATCTTATGCTAAATTATGATATTTTATTATTATCTCTTATGATTACCCACAATCATCATCTAAGGTCATCGCATTCTTATGTTTACCTTACATAGGTTATGAAGATGATTATATATTATAATAATTATATAAGGGAGTCTATTGTTGTTCTATTATGGAGAAATGTTCACAAGGTTTGCAAATTAAATTTCTTATGTAACTGGTCCTCAAAGACACTAAACCTTTATTTCTTGAGATTATATGATTATTTGGGGGATGTATGTTCAATTTATGGTAATGTTTTAAAACAAAGATAGGCTCATATCAATTTGTATCAAAGATAGTTTTTAAATAAAGTGTTTTTAGCACCAGATCCAAGAGTGCAGGTTTGAGGAGACTCACTCTCAGTATAAAAAGTTAGTTATTATAGCCTTTAACCCATATATCAATTCATTTTCAATTGTCATTTCCATTTTTTTATTGATTTTTTATCATAAAAATATTTTTCTATATATATCTAAAAGGAGTATACATGGTCATGCCTATGAAATTTTATTCACTGATGAGTCAAGGCATATTGGTGGTGCCCTACTTAGTATGTATTGCCAACATCCTAAATAGGCACTCTGGTGGAAATGTAGTTTTACTTGATATATTTTAGGTATAATAGGTACTTAGAAAGCTTTTATATATTAAAATATCAAGATGGGTGTTGGTTTAGGTTTATATATTCCATATTGATGTGAAGTTACACCATGATGCCCTTTTTACAAGTGTATTTTTAGTTTATTGTCTTTCTTATTTTTTTATATCGGGGTTGTTCAATATGGTGTATGACTTTGAGCGTATTAGTATATTTTTCCTCACATATGTTTTTGGTTTCATTCATATTGGGCTATATGTATTTCAATTGTATTATTATTCAGTTATGTTAGGGTGTTTTTCTATTATCTAAAAAACATCCAACATATTGATGTGTCATGCTGATCTATTATAGAAACTCAGTCATGAATTATTATATTGACCATAGTTGTTAAATCATTCCATACTAAAATATCAAGACCCGTGGTGCTAGTCTCCAGTCCCTGGGGATTAGGAAAAAACCTTGGGTTAAATGATGAACTAATTTAAGTACTGTTCAAGAATTTGGGAAAGGGTCATCACATTTCAGTTTATGTAATCTATAACTAAATAAATATTCAGCAAAAACCCATGGTTTATAGACTTAATGACAAAATAAACTCTTCTATCACATTTATAGTAAAAAAAATCTAAATATATTGATTTAAAACTCCAACGTATCTTTGAGGCTATGAAATCTGTGTAAAAAATAAATATTTATCAAACATACTTTGAGAATATATTCACTATTATTTAATGAATTACTATAAATAGTTATTTATCTATTTCACTTTAATAAAATTTTCTAGTTAATTTTTTTAAATATATATATTTTAAATTTAATGTTTCACCATGAAACATAATGACATTTACCATGAAAGTAGATAAGTAATATTATTTTTGTCTAAAAATTATTATTTTATCTCATGAATAATTTATTAGACTTTGAAATTAAAATATATATGAAAGTTGGTTTACTTTATCCCAAATAAAGAAGAAAAAATTCTATCAGAATATGATTTTGATAACTGGTATAAAATTTATCTATAAAATATATTTTTAGGAATTGAAATGAATTAAATGTGTTGACATTTCATGATAAAATCTATTCAAACATATGAATATCTAAATGACTAAACTAAGAATAAGGTTTATGAACAAGAATGTGAGGATTTTTAAACTGATGTAATGGGTAACAAACCTAAGTTTTAGTGGTTTAGGAAAACTTATTGGGGGGGGGGCACATATGTTATTCAATAAATGAAACATCATTTTATTTTTAATAATGCTATTAGTGATAAAAAAATTACTTATACAAGAAAATAATTTTATATAATAAAAAATAGAAAAATTTTCTTCACCTTAAATTAAGATGGTATAATGTTGATAATTGTATAACACACACACCACAATTGGTTATAATACAGGTGATTGGATAAAAAAACAAGTTTTATCACATTCTATTAAATATTTAATTTTGGGAATACGAAGTAAGAGAATAAAAATACTAAAAATAATTAAGAATAAAATAATAACACACATTATAATAAATAATAATTGAAAGGAAAATGATAAAACCAGATAATAAATTCTCGATTAAAACATAGAAAAACCATTTATGAAATATACATATATTATATAAAATAATAATATAAAAAAAATGTAACATTCATATAAAAAAATTAGAAATGAGTTGACCTAAAGAACCCTTAAGAGCTATGATCCACATAGCCATATGGATCTTATTCCAATGATAGAAGGAACATGTTCAATCTCTTGTGATTACTCTCATCGATCAAAACAAATGATAAACATAGATATAGAATTTATAGAACATAGAACATTTTGATTTTACATGATTCACTATTAATTCCTAATCCAAGTAACATACAAATTTGATTGTGTTGGTGTAATAAAATCTAATATACTCACTTTTTGTGAACACATGTTTTTTGGTCACATTCACTATATTCCATGGTGCATAACCATTAGAAGTTTGTATAATGTCACACTGATGATCCAAGGTCCTATCCCTATTTTTATCCTCTTTGCACTAATTTTTTTAAATAATGGTCATTTCATAGACATGAGGGAATCTTCAATAGTTTAGGGATATGTTTTATTATCTCTATTTAGTACGAGTCACTGCTTACATCAAAGATCCTAATTTGATGTTCCTTTGAACCCCGATTCATTATTTTCTCTTTCTTTAATTTTAAATGATATAAGATCCTCAATTTTAAGGTTGAGTCCATGTGTTACATTATATAACAACAGTAAAACATTTTCTATAGATAAAAATAAATCCAATCATGAATTATCTTGTTTGCCTTATTTCTTCAATAACCACATGTTACCATGTAATCCACATTCTTATTTAAGACTTCTCTAAAACTGAATCAAATATGCCAATATAAATTTTATGTGGATATCTTCTCTATTATTTTCTAAAATCAAGATATATTAATATGCTCTATTGTTATTATTTTTTAGAACTTCTACAAGAAGTTTTATAAGCTTCCACCAACAATCCATTTAATTCGAGGTTTGGGATGAATCCACTTTTATCTACTATACTAAAATTATTCTAGGTGTCCCACATAATTTAGTGTTGTCAAGAAAGTTCATTCAAATCAACTTAATTCTTAAAATTTCAAGCCAAATATCTTCCTTTTATTTTTTAATAAAAACATCCATATAATTTGGAAATGAATATATCATAAATTGGCTTCCAATCTTATAGAGTGGTATTCTTAGAAACTCTTTGATTGAAGCATGGTCTTTCTTACCATGACATAGTCTGAGTCATCAACTAGATCCACATTATCTAGGAAAATATCTTCCTTTCTAACTCTATGAAAATAATTTTAGAATTATTCAATTCTTTGAAACCTTTGAACCTATTGTGGAGTGGTCTATTATTCCATGGAAAAAAAGTGTCAAAAAACTATAACGACTTTCATTATTACAAAAACACAACATTCATGGAGAAATCAATACATTATAAAATTGTTCTATAATTTCCTATAAATCCTTAATATAATTATTGAAAAAATTTTAGTTTGTGATATAGAAATTATAAAACTTCCAGAACCACTGAAAATTTCCT
The DNA here is from genome assembly GCA_963277665.1 of Viscum album. NCBI lineage: Eukaryota > Viridiplantae > Streptophyta > Magnoliopsida > Santalales > Viscaceae > Viscum > Viscum album. Next base: position 101,433,572 of record OY728133.1, read on the forward strand.
TCCATCCTTTGTATAATGGCTAACATCTCATGGTGTGGTATCCTTAAATAATTTTTCTAAATGAGTCTATTGTATACTAATTTTTATCCATGGTATAGGTATGTATAAAACTATAGGATTTATAAAATTCTCCTGACCAAATTCATGGTTAAATGTATATGTTGCAACATGTAACACAAAACTCTAAATTTTGACAAGTATGATATCTTACCTTTACCCATTTAAAAGCAATACACTCTATAATTACTTAAAAATATTTCTTCCATAGAACTATGGAACATGTATATACCCTCATGGAAAAACCAAACCATTTTATCAAAAATTGTTAAATTAAATAATCTTATGTGTCTCTCAAAATATATTTCATATCTTAGGAAATTATATATATTTGATAATTTTATAATTTTATAATTTTTCTTCCATTCACAACATGACAGATGAACTTTCAATGTGTTTTTTTACTTAACCTCTAAAATGTTTCTCAACATTCTCATATCAACCTTAATATTTATCAAATCATTACCCATCACTTCTGAAGCCATATCCTTGATATAGGGAGATATTAAGGTAACACTTTTCATTTTTACTCAATTCCTTCTATGTGCAACTCTTATATAAATCTTAAATGAATGTTTTCTCACCACAAAGTCTTAATTTGTATTCTCACCTCTTCTTAAAATATTCAATTAAAATTTTCACAACACCAAATGTTTATTTTAATACTTCTTCAGTTCTTGGATACAAAACCAGTGATTGAAAACAAATACAACACAAAACACCATTGTTTACAACATTCCCCCTCTTTATAAAGTTTTTATCAATATTATAATAAATTATAAATACATCCTCCATCAAATATATCAACATTATTTAAGGATATGGATTTATTATACTTTGGTTATTTTCTCCTTTTTATAAAACCTAAATGTACCTTCCTATATTTTCTCTACACTTTTGAAAATAAAAATGCAAAGTGTGAGACCCCGAAAATCTAAATTAAGAATCTTGTATTTGATATCTTGTATGATACACAACACCAAGTGTGTAGGGGAATATAGTATCCCAAGGTTCTACCATATATTTACTATTTAAAATAGATTCTATATATTTTATTGAAAGAAACACCAAGTTATCTTGCGTTACATTCAAGGGCGATATTCCTCGATATCTCACGTTACATTGAAGATCAACCATCCACAATAACTTGTATTACACACATGATCGAGGTTTTCCAAATAACAATATATTATTAAAATATTATTATTTAATATTATATTATATAACCTAGACATTATGGTAGAGGTTATGAATATTATTAACTTAATTATGAAAATATATGGTTAACATAAATATAAAATGAATTAATGGGTTACCAATTAATTAGAAATGAAAATAAGAACCAATTTGATATAAAAAGAATTATTATTATTTTTATGTTTCTAAAGGAGTTTGTTCTTAATAAACACAATTAATTAAAATTATTTAATGATTTTACTGAAATTTATATTTTATATATTCAATCAAATATTTTTTATATTTATCTATTTGGTTTTATATGCATAAGATAATAACATACCCTATTTCACACATAAAAACCTATATTTTTATTAAGGCATTTTTATTGCCTTTTAATGAAGAACCCATTTTAAATTTGAATTTTTACACTTCAATTGATTTAATATGTCAATATGAACTTCTTATTTGAAATAAAAACATAATAATTAGGTTAGGGTTATTTTTTTATATTTTTCTAAAACAATACATTTTTAATGAATAGTTAAAAATACTAAATTTTAGTTCAAAAATGATTTTTCATATAACTTATTTTTAAAAATAAATTATACTATTAATTGGTTTTAAAGTTTAATTTGATAAAAATTTTATCTATTAATAAAATTTATGTAATTTGAATCAATTTAAAATTGAAATTGATTATAAAAACATAGTAAAATTTAAGGCATTTTAATTTTAAAAACCCACATTATCATCCTACATACGGGATACATTTTAAATTAGTTTCTACCACTTATGTGATTATAATTTTTAAAAATTTATTATATATTTGGAATAATAATGATTTATAATTTCTAATAAGACTAATTTTTTTTACCAAAAATATTAGTGAAAGTGATTAAAATTAATTGCAATTATTAACGAAAAATTAAGCTTAATAAAGAACTAAACCTTTAGCTTAGGGGCCCAAATTACCTATACACTTATAAAGAAACTATTATATGGAAATTTATCGGCCATAAACCTTAAATTATTGAGTTTTTTTTGTTTTTTATATCTTTTTTATGTAAGTACATGTGTACACCTAACTTGTTTCCAAATATTTCAAGTGAGTCCTTTTCCATCCCTATAAAAGAAAACCACCTCTACCCATTCCACACACCTCTAAAACCACTTAGGTTTGACCAATATCTGAACATATAGTTTCCAAAAATGCCTAACCTATACCTTTAAGCCTCCAATTTGGAAGAAATCAACCCAAGGAATCTTTTTTCTAAAACCAAATGGAGTTACCCGATTAGGAGGTAACATCTTTCCTTAAGATTTCTAGTTTTATTTCCATTGTAAAACCAATAAAATATTATTATTATATAATTGTATAAAAAATAATGTATCATAAATATACTAGGATTTTTTAATTCTAAGTTTTTGACCTAAACTTACACATACTTCCATCTAATGGGTAACGAACACACTATTTCTCTGTACGGAAAACTATTGCCTCACGAAACGATGATTGTTCATTTTTCCTTTGCCACCTCTCATGGTAGAAATTATGATTGAAAAAATATTTATATATTATATATATGATATTTATTATTTATTTATACTTATTTTAATCCTTTTATTATGTATAACTATAATACTTTATATTTTTCATTAATACGATAACATCATTTGAGGAAGTGTAGAATACCGCCCCTTCAAAGCGACGCATTTCATTCACACTAAAAATGGAACATATAAAGGATGGTTTTAATAAAAAATATATGAAATAAAAAACCTATATATGATATTCATGACATAATTACCTTTCTCTAAATATACTATATTTATATATATATATCAATTTCTTTATTACCCTTTCGCACACTTAAAAACTGATAACGTCATTCATGGACGTGTTGAATACCACCTCCTCAACATGATGTGATTAATTTTACATCACAATAATTATAAATATAAGTATATATGATTAAATAACATTATATTTAGGATATAATGGAAATTATGGAAGGATATTATTTCACTTACCTTCTTTCCCTAATGATCATTGAAAAATGAGAATATTACTCATGGGTACATACGACCTACCGTCTCAATGATCATAACATTGATTAATTTTCCATAACCATATTTAATTATTTATTTTAAATTTATAATATGATAATTATTTCATGGTTATTATTCTATATATGTTATATAATGAACCCTTTGACCATAGTTGACCTACCAAAGTTATTTTTGACATATAAACCAAATTTAGTCAAAACACCCGATGTAAACTTAATTGTTTAAGTAGTTATATACAACATAGTAATATTTGAAATAAAAGTAATGATAAACATGAAAAAGGTTATATTGAATGTATAAAATTAAAATAATTTTATTATATAGGAGGCTAAAGGGAGTTCGCCCAAAAGGAAACTCAAGGTAAGAGATTCTCATCTCACTTTTTACATCCGTGAGATAAATATAATGTTCACCACTTTCTTCTTTTGCATGGTGTGTATACTTCCCATTTTTTAATATTATACCATTAATCCTTTTATCTTCATGATATTTTATAATTTCATGTAATGTTATTCCTCTATTAGTATTATTATTTAAAATGATTCAAAGTGGAATGAGACTCTTTAGAATGTTTAAAGATTATTTTCTTGAACAATTACATTAATGATATTTCAGTGTTATTTCCATTTGTAGAAATTATATGACTATTTTTTAGTGAAACCTTTAATTTTCTCCCAAATGGTTATTCATGAACATTTTCAAGTATTAGTTCCATTTTCCCACTCTTTGGTACTCAAAATGTTTTAGAAATATTTTTTTTAAAAACCTAACTTTGTTTCTCTCTTTAGTTAGAGAACCTATTTTCTTCTAAAAATCATGTTTTATTAAAAATTTATCAAAAATTTTTTTAATATGATTTGGTAAATAAATTTTTACCCATTTTTTCTTTTACCAATGTTTTCAAAGGTATTTTCTTTTTTCTTTCCAAAAAAATAATTTTTTTAATCTTTAACCGTTAAAAAGGAATCCTCTTTTTACCTCATACATCTTGTATTGATTTACCCACCATCATTTCTTTGATGCTTCCATTTCATGTTAAAAGGTTAAATTTTAAATAAAATATTTTCAAAAGTTATTTTCAGAGAAAATGTTTTTCAAAATAAAAGGATATTTTCCTCAAGAATGTTTTTAAAATATATTTTTATAATATTTACATTCATCTAAAACAATCATTTATTTTACTTCAGATGGGTTATGTTATATTGGTACTATAATTAATATTATTATAGATTGATTATGATTTATTTATCCAAGTATAGTATTCACATTCACTACCTTGATTACTTTTTATTCCCCTTGAAATATTCAATTTCCTATGATCATTTGACATTGGATTTCCCCAAAATATCCATATCATTTTTCATAGATATGATTATTGCCTAAACCGTATACCATTTTCATATAATGTTTAATTTGAAAGTTAATTTATTGTTTGGGAAAATATTGATAAATCCATATACTTTATTCAATATGGATATTGGATAAGGCATATTATTTATTAGATTTGAGGAATGTTTTAGACATGCAATACATAGGTTGGGGACTGTTTAAGGATATCCCTACATATTGGGTACTGGTTAATGAAATCCCCTTGATGCATCAATATTCTAATGAGATGAATTAGTTGCACAAATTGTAAAGGTTTAAAATTTCAATTGAAGGTAAAGGTATCATGTGCCTGGGGAACAGGAAATCCAATAATTAAGCGTTTCATTTATTAATAATTTGTTTATTATTATTCATCCATGATATTTTTCATGGAAATATCTATGGATATATTTCAGTTTAGTTCATTTATTATATGGTACGCGTTTTAGTTTCTTACATTTCCATATTGATTTTTTACTTACCTAAGTATTTGAATGGAATGTGTTTCCATTTATTACCTTTACATGTTGTTTATGCACTTTCTTATTAGTTTTTTGACTATATGGTATGCATGTAATACTATTTACTATTCCATAATTATTAATATCATTTGTTGAATTATTTATTCCAATATACCTTAACCTTACTGATCATTTGAGCTCACCCTTATTATTCTTTTTTCCCAAAGAATCCAAGAAGCATACTATGAAAGATATGAAGGGATTTACTAATTGGAATAAAGTTATCCTTGAAGTTGTTTTTTACAAAGAAGAAAAAAATTTAAGTTGTAATTAGGGTATTAAATTATAATAAAAGACTCATTTATGTATATGGTTTATCAATACTACTAAAATGACTGGTTCTTCGGGGCTTGATTCTTTGTAATCCTGCTAATTTAATTAGTAGGAGGAACTGACTCTGGGATTTCTTGGGTTGGGTCGCTATAGTTGATATGAAAAGAAGTTTAATAAAAACCTTGGGAACTATATTTAGGAAAAAATAGGTTAGAGAAAATAACCCTAATGTAGAATTTGAGAATAAGTATAGAAGATCACCCTAGAATTTTGGTAAAGTATAGATTATGTGGGTATTCCTATAAATACATCCCTATATGGATACTACAAGTGGACATGGTTTTGGAACAAATGTACCTAGGAGTAAAAAATATAACAAGGTGTTTCTGGCTTGACTCTGAGTAACTTAGTATACGAAAATGGGCCTTACTATGCACCTGGTTTGACACTCCTTAGGGATATGCTAAGGATAATCCACTTCTTATTTACAAACCATTATGATGAATTTGAATGGATAATGACATTTAATGACCTAGGTTAAAACTAAGGTGTTTTAGATTGGAGATAAGGTGTCATGATTAAAAATCATGGAAATGATATTATGGATAAACCATAGACCAAGGAAGGACCTATGTAGAAATAAATGGTTGAAGTATTTATCTATTAATGTTGTATTGAAAACCTTAGTTAAAAGGTTATTTTTTTATTAACCATATTTTTAGGATGTTCATCATATTTTAGAAATTATATTAATAAGGTTTTAAAAAAGAAAAATCGGTAAGTTGGGTTAGAATTAATCAATTCTGAAAAGGATGCAGGTCTTGAATCCATGACCAAAGGACAATAAGGGTTTCACCCCAACAACTGACCTACTCAATATCCTGGTTAATTTTTCATTATATTGAGTTAAAAAATTTAATGAATAAATATAAATGATGAAACAATAGTATCAATTTTTAGTATTAGAGTTTAATATATTAACCATATTGGTTTTGTAAGATAGTTAATGACGAATATTCAGACTTTTCAATCTTTTATGGGCCTTAAGATATTTTAGAAATGTATTTGTGTTCTTTATGCATCAATATTAATTTTTTGAATGAATTAGAATTTGATTGAAGAACAACTAAAAGTTAGGATTGATCATATAAAATATAAATATATAAATTAAGTATATTTTCATATATTATTAGGAATAAAATAATTACCCAACATTATGAAAATGAATTAGAAATAAAATTTTATCCTAATACCTTAATTTACATTGAACAAATGGTCTACTAAATCATTTTAGATTTATGGATTTGAGGCCCTAAACTTTCCATTGAAAATTCAATTATTTTTGATCTATGACCTAATTAACTCCCTATAAATATTTATGATTTTAATCTAAGTATGTATCTATACTTTCCACTGATTTTCTCCTATTTTGAGACCCAGTTATATGGTGGCCCATGTGACCTTTGTACATTCCATTATCTATTTTATAGGGGATGACTTTTGAACCCTTATGACGATGTGAGATTTCAAACATAAAAAGTATAAAAGAATATATCACTATGAATGAGTTTAAATTTTGAGGACATAATTTAAATAAGGTTGGGAGAATGTGACACCCCAAAAATCTAAAGTAAGAACCTTGTATTCAATAGCGTGTATGACACGCGACGCCAAACACGTAAGTGAATATAATATCCTGATACTCTACTATATATTTACTTTTTAAAATAGATTATATATATTTAAATTAATGAAAAATCATGTTATCTTGCATTATATGCAAGGGTAACCTTCCTATATAGCTTTTGTTATACACAAGAGTGACCTTCCATGATAGCTTACGTTACATACAAGACTGAGTTTCACCAAATAACAATATATTATTAAAATATTATTATTTAATATAATATGATATAACCAATCCATTATGTTCTAGGTTATGAATAGTATTAACTAAATTATGAAAATTTATGGTTTATATAAATATAAAACGAATTAATGTGTTATCAATTAATAAGAAATGAAAATAAGAACCAATTGGATATAAAAATATATATTATTATTTTTATGCTTCCAAAGAAGTTTTGTCTTAAAAAATAATTAATTAAAATTATTTAATTATTTTAATGAAATATATATGTTATATATTCAATAATTTTTTTTTATATTTATCCATTAGGTTTTATATGCATAATATAATAAAAAACCCTATTACACACATAAAGCCTATATTTTTTAAGGCATTTAAACCGCTTTTTAACAGAGAACCCATTTTAAATTTGAATTTTTACAATTCAATTGATTTAATATTTCAAAATAAACTTCTTATTTGAAATATAAACGTAATATTTAGGTTAGGTTGAATTTTTGATATTTTTCTAAAACATTTCATTTTAATGAATAGTTAAAAATACTGAATTTTAGTTCAAAACTATTTTTTTAATATAATTTATTTATAAGGTTAAATTATACAGTTAATTTGTTTTAAAGTTTAATTTGATAATATTTTTAGAAATTAATACAATTTATTTCATTGGAATAAATTTCACATTGAAATAGATTATAAAATCATAGGAAACTGTTGGACGTTTTTACTTTAAAAACCTGCATTGTCGTCCTGCTTGCGGGATGAATTTTAAATTAATTTCTATCACTTCTGTGATTAGAATTTGTAAAAATTTATTCCATATCTATAATCATTTTAATTTATACTATCTTATAATACCCAATTTTTTTGACCGAAAACATTAGTGAAAGTGATTAAAATTAATTACAATTATCAAGGCAAAATTAATCTTAATAAAGAACTAAAACTTTAACTTAGGGGCCCAAATGACCTATCCACTTCTATAAAACCCATTTTATGAACGTATATCATCCATAAAACTTTAATTACTGAGTTTTTTTGGTTTTTTATGACTTTTGTTATGTAATAACATGTGTACACCTAACTTTTTTCCAAAAATCCCAAGTGAGTCCTTTTCCTTCCCTATAAAAGACCACCACCTCTCCCAATTACTCACACCTCCAAAACCACTTAGGTTCAGCCAATATCTAACCATATAGTCTCCCAAAATCCCCCCCAGACCTTGAAACTTCCCCCTGGGAATAAATCAATCCAATTAATCTTTTGGTTCAAATTAAAAGGAGTTACCCAATTAAGTGGTAACATCTTTCCTTAATCTTTCTAGTTTTATTTCCATTATACAAAACCTAAAATATTCTTATTCTATGATTGTATAAAAACTACAGAATCATAAATATACTAGGATGTTTTTATTATAATATTTTTACCTACACTTACACACACTTCCATATAATGGGTAACAAACATACTGTTTTTGTGTATGGAAAACTATTGCCTCACAAAATGATGATTGTTCATTTTTACTTTACCACCTCTCATGGTAGACATTATGATGTACACTATATTTATATATGATATAAACGATATTTATTATTTTTTATACTTATTTAATTATTTTATTACACATACCTTTTATACTTTCCATTTTACATTAATATGATAACATTGTTTGAGGAAGTGTGGACTACCGCCCCCTCAAACCGATGTGATTCGTTCACAATAAACATGGAATGTATAAAGGATGGTTTTAATTAAACATATGTGACATAAAAAAACTATATATTAGGTTTATAACATAATTAACTTTATGTAAATATACTTTATATACATATCATTTTCTTTATTACCCTTTCACACAATTAAAAAGTGATAACACCGTTCGTGGATGTGTGGACTACCGCCTCCTCGACACGATGCAATTTTTTTACATCACAATAATTATATATATAAGTATATATAATTAAATAATATGGTATTCAGTATATAATTATCATTTTTGGAAGTATATGTTGTTACTTACCTTCTTTCTCCAACGATCAATGAAAAATGAGAACGATACTCTTGCATACGTATGACATACCGTCTCCATGATCATAACATTGATTCAGTTTTCATAAGAATATTTAATTATTTATTTTAAAAGTATAATTAATTTATAATATGATAATTATGTCATGGTTATTATTCTACATACATTATATAATAAACTCTTTGACCATAACTGACCTTCCAAAGTTATTTTTGACTCATAAACTGAATTTGATCAAAAAACCCGATGTAAATTTAATTGTTTAAGTAGTTGTATACAACATAGTAATAAGTGAAATAAAATTAATTATAAACATTAAAAATTTTATCAATAAGGTATAAAATTATCGTATGTTTATTATATAGGATGTTAAAGGACATTCACCTAAAAGGAAACTCAAGGTAAGGGATTCTCATTTCACTTTTTACATCTCTGAGATAAATGTCATGTTCACCCCTTACATATTTTGTGTGATATATATACTACCCCTTTTTATATTATAACATTAATCATTTTATCTTAATGGTATTTTATAATTTCATTTAATATTATTCATCCATGAGGACTATGATTTAAAATATTTCATAGTGGTATGTGACACTTTGGAATGTTTAAAGATTATTTTAATCAACAATAACTTTAATGATCTTTAAATTTTATTTATATTTGAGGAAATTATATGAGCTTTTTCAATTAAACCTTTAATTTTCTATCCTATGGTTTTTTCATGACCATTTTAAGTACTGTTACTATTTTACCACTCTTTGGTACTCAAAATGTTTTATAAAATGTTTTTAAGAAAATATGACTTTGTTTCTCTCTTTAGTTGGAGAACCTGTTTTCTTATAAAAACCATGTTTTATTAAAAAAAATTCAAAAATGTTTTTAAAATGATTTGGTATATAAATTTTTACCCGTTTTGTCTTTTACCAATTTTTTCAAAGGAATATTCTTATTGCTTTCCAAATAAGGAATTTTTCTAACCTTTAACTATGCAAAAGGAATGTTCTTTTTACCTCATATGTCTTGTATGGATTTACCCAATGTCATATATTTGAAGATTCTATTGAATGTTTAAAATCTTAATTTTTAAAGAAAATATTTTCTAAAGTGATTTTCAAAGATTTTTCTTCAAAAGGTTGTTCAACACAAAAGGATATTTTCCTCAAGAATTTTTTTAAAATAATTTTTAAAATGTTTCTATTAATCAACAAAAATAACCCCTTATTTTTCTCAACATGGGTTATTTTGTATTAATACCATCCTTAATCTTCATATAGATGGATTATGATTGATTTATCCAAGGATATTAATCACATTCACTTCCTTGATTCCTTTTATTCCCCATGAAATATTCAATTTCCTATGATCATTTGACATTTAATTTCCCCACAATATCTATATCATTTTCATGGATATGATTATTACCTAAACTGTGTACCATTTTTCATAGAGTGTTTACTTTAAAAGTTAATTGATTATTTGGTAAAATATTGATAAATCCTTATAATTTATTCAATATATATTTTTTATAAGGCATATTATTTATTCGATATGAGGAATATTTTGGACATGCAATGCATGGGTTGGGGACCATTTAAGGAAAGCCCTTTGTGTTGGGGACTGGTTAATGCAAGCCTCTTGATACATCGATAGTCTCATGGGATGAATTAGTTATACACATTGTAAAATTTTAAATAGTCTCTTGATGGTAAAAGTATCATGTGAATAGGAAACATGAAATCTAGTAATTAATCATTTACTTTATTAATATTTTTTTATTATTAATCTATGAGATTTTGCGTCAAGATATCTTCAGTTCATTGATTAGATGGATTGAGTTTCAGTTTCTTACATTTCCATATTTATTTTACCTTATCTATTTATTTGAATGGAATGTGTTTCCATTTATTACCATGTCAAATTTTTTATGCACTTCCTTCTTAGTTTTTTTATTATATGGTATGTGTGTTCTACTATTTACCATTCCATAATTATTAATCTCATTGACTCAATTATTGGTTCTGCTACACTTTAACCTTACCAAGCATTTTAGCTCACCCTTATTGTGTTTATTTCCATAGGAATCCAAGAGGCATACTATGAAAGATATTCAGGGATTTACTAGTTGGAATAAAGTTATCCTTGAAGTTTTTTATTTAGAAAGAAGAAAAAAATTTATGTTGTAATTAGTGTATTTATTTGTAATAAAAGACTCATTTATGTATCTAGTTTACCAAGGCTGCAAAACTGGTCAGTACTTCAAGGCTTGATTCCTTGTAATCCTTTCAATGTAATTATTAGAAGGCACCGATTTCGAGATTTTGAGGGTCGGGTCACTACACAAAGGGTCTTCCTATTTTACTCTGAACTTCCATAGGGTTAACTTTATTGAAAATTACTCCCCACATTATCAATAATATGATTGAACTATATTTTTTATGATCTTTACAATAGTCATTTTTTGGAAAGCTAAATCTTTTAAAATATAGACTAAAGTGATTATTCTTCCCCTTTTCAATGTATTCCCTCTTATCTGATTTGACACCCCACATTGACTTTCAAAAAAATCTTGGCATTTTCAACCACTATAAATTTACCTCTAAACAAATTGGGTTGTTTAGGAAGACACCAAATATTCTTTACTTATTTATCATTAGTCTATGTATACTATTTCTCTCATATCTCTACCACCCTTTGATTGACATTTTGGCTCTTCTATAACCTGTTGGTACCACTAGTTGGAGAGAAACTCTAAATTATTAATTCAGTGATTATTCCACCTACTAACATCGCTTGTTGAATAAGAACACTTATAGATATTACATATTAGAATATCTATGTAAAGACCCGAAAATTTCAAGGAAATTTTTTTCTTAAATTCTTTGGAATTTTATGAGACTGAAATTTCCGACGGCGCCTGATTCTGAGGCCCGGTGTGCCTGGAATCAATTTCTGAACTTTTTTTCGGGTATGTTCAGTAAACGTATGAGTGGGATTTTCTAAATTCTGAACCGGTTCTCAGAATCGAAATCCGATGGAACCAATGAACTCACAGTGTTGGTATTCTCTTAAGGGGACCTTTACCTCAGTTGCGTTTGGTCGAGAGTAGAAGTTATATTTTGGGGGTTCGTAACAAATTAAAATAAAATTGTTGTGAGTGTACACAATTTTATTTAATTTATTAAGTGGTGGTTATTTCCTTCAAGGGAAAGTTAGAGGTGGGGCCAACACCCACATTACATCCCACGAGAGGATAATGTGTGGTGGGGACCACACGATCCCCTAACCCATCAACTACCCCCTTAACCCCTTGAAACCCCCTCATTAACTCTTAAAACTCTCCACCTCCTCTATTTTGAATTTTAAACTCTTCACCTTCTCTTAATTAATGCCAACACCTAGGATTAATTAAATGCTACATTTAATTAATATTTGTTTTCATTCGAATCAATTTTAAATGCATGACAATTCTATTAAAATGGGGAAGTCTTATTATAATATTTGTTGGGAAAATATTTTGGTGGTGGAACTTTTGGAGAATTAGGAGAGGGCCTTCTTCCCGTGAAGAACATTTACCCTCTCCAATGAAGAAATCAAGGCCCATGTCCGTCGTCTTCTTCATTCTTCTTCCTCCGCGTCAAGGAAGAATACTCCGCCCACAAGGAACGTTGACTATGCTTCCTCCTCGGACGTGTCCCGACGTCAACGAATCGACATCATCTTCGAATCCACTTCCCGCGACATGGACAAGCAAGCATAAGAATCATGGTAGGGGTTTTGTATAATTTATAAGTGAATAAATTATCTTGTTTGTGTTGAATTCTTTGGAATTTCTTCGACCAACTGCTACCGCCTTACGCGGAGGGCACAGGCCGAACGAACACGGCCCGACGACCCTCCGATGATCCTTGTTCTTATTCGCGATGGAGGCAGAGATGGAAGAGGCAGCGATGAACGGAGGGAGCGGCGGCCGTGTGCCGGCCGTGTAGAGAAGAACCACGGCCCACATTCGCGGGCCACTTAGCTGAAGAAGAACAGGCCAGCTGGGCATTAGGACCGCGACCTACGCTCTGCAGGCCGCTTCTAAGGCGAACCGGCCGACCGCCTGCCGGCCGATTTGAAGGCCGCGACACCACCTGGCGCTGCGTGTTGAGGACAACGGTCCGCCCAAGTGGGCCTCTCACACGAGAAAATCCGGCTGGCCAAGCAGGAGGGGCGGCTCCGCTCGGTGCCCCCGTTTCACAAAACTGGGGGGCCGCGCCCCGCCATGCCGGACCGAGTCGCGCCCCCGTGCCAGGTCAGGCCGCACCACCGGGCCGGGCCGGGCCGCGCCCCATCGGGCCGGGCCGACCCCTTAACCGGTTCGGACCCGCCGAGTCAGGACGGGCCGGCCCGCCAGCCCATCGGGCTTGACGGGCCATTCCCATTTCGCCTAAATGTGAATAACTTCTTGACCGTGAGTCCAATCAACGCACCGTCTACGACACTAGGACCCTTGCGACGAGGCGGTCCTTTTGCGATACTCTAAGTGAGTTTTGGACAACTTTGAAAAATGTCTGGGTTTGGAATGAGCGTAATTGCAACCGGGCCACTGGAACAGAAAAGCCAATAACTCTCAGACCCAGCGTCTGATTGACGCGCCGTCTGTTGCGTTGGGTTCCTATTGATGAGACGGAACTTTGGGATACATAAACTCTGGACTTCATAACAGTTGATGTATCGAACCCCTTTGCTCGAGGAGCGGACCCTCCCGGAATCGAGCATGCTGTGTGCTGGTACCCTAGAGCTGGCTGCGACTACATCGACTACTGTACTTGAATCCTCTGTGAGTTCGACAATGACGATTACTATACTGGAATCCTATGTGGGTTGGACAGCAATGACTACCGTACTGGGATTATCCAGGGGTTCGATGACGATGACTACAGTTCTTGTATCCTGTGTGGGTCCGGTAGTATTGACCTCTGTACTTGTATCATGTGTGGGTCCAACAGAGTAGCTGGTCTTGTATTCTGTGTGGGTCTGACAACTTTGCTGGTCTTGTATCATGTGTGGGTCCGATATCTTAGATGAATCAGTGACTACATCTGATCGTCTCTATCGCTATATGAAAGATGTATACCTGTGTGAGATTAGACTTGACTTTCAATCGTTATCATCGATATGATTGACTTCTTTCCTTTGTGGACTGGGTTTTGCTTGGGATCGGGAGTTGGAGTCGAACTGAGATTGATAACTTAGTTATATGTATGGTCATATACCTAAGTAGGGTTCTTTGATACTTTATGGTTGTATCTTACTTTTTTGGTTTATCCTTCGTGGATTCTGGGAGACCTTCAGGGTCTCGGGGTCCCTACTGAGTATCGTTATACTCACCCCTGCACGGGCTATTCCCGCACCTCGTTGTGTTGGATGCAGACGACGGACAACATTGACAGAAGCATAGAGCGAGCCAGGACCGGTTGGTACCCAGAGGTAGACCACACGGCGAGACGGTACAAGGAGCGGACCAATAGAAGTGGAGTGCTGAGGTGGACATCATTACCTACCCTTCAGGTAGGATACTCGGCGGACGTTCTAGGAGCTTCCCTTTTAGCTGTTGTCCCTTTTTTTTTCAGCTTTACTTGCTTTCCATTGTACCTTTACTTTACTATTGGGCTTGTATCTCCGGCCCCTTTACTTTCAGTACTACTTTTTGTATACAGTTTTCACTTAGTGTTTACTTCCTTTTGCGTACTCTGTTGTGCTTGTTTACTTTCATAAAGGCAATGCCTTCCCAGCTTTGGGATTTACGCCTTTTGTGCTAGTCGCTAGCCCCTGGCCTATGGAAGGCGGGCTTGGGGTAGTCACGGCACGGGCCCCGAGGACGGGTCGTGATAAATTGGTATCAGAGCAGTCGGTTCTACCGCAGAACTCTGGACTGTGATCTTTCTTTTCTGTGAAGAAATAGTGTTAAGAGTATTGAGTGTGGTTTTCAGTCCAGGGAGTCTAGTGTTGGTGTGGCGGCTGGCGTATCCATACACCAGGACCCTGACCTCTGATTTCTGACTTAGTGCATGAAAACACTGATTTCATGTGTGTTTCAAAAGTTTTCTTTGTGATTACTTTGAGTCAGCTCACCAGGTATACTTTTTTGACTGTGGTGCACCTGTTTCTTTTCAGGATGGCCCCATCAAGGTATCCATCTAGGGTTCCGAGTTACTTATGAGATGGTAGCCCACCGAGCAAGGAGGCCTCAGTGTAGGGCCATATCACAGTAAAGGCCCCAACAGTACCACTACCCGTTGGGCCACCGATACCACCAGCCCCAACAGCAGAGATTGCACGCTGCCTGAGTGCATTGCATGAGTTCCAGCGACAGAGGCCGCCCAGGCTCCACGACCCACAGGCAGCTGAGGACTGGATAGAGGCTATCATCAATGTTTTCAAATTGGTAGGGACACCAGCCGATCTTATAGTGATCCTTGTCGCGAGTCTCCTGCACGTAGTAGCAGGTAGATGGTGGAGCCTGATGCTCCAGGTGCATGACGAGGCATTCCTACTATGGACGGACTTTGAGAGTCTCTTCTGCTCAGAGTTTCTTCCAGCCACCCTACATGCGGTGCAGATTCAGGAGTTATTTCATCTACATCAGGGTTGCATGACAGAATCTCAGTACTTAGAGAGGTTCACCGACCTCTCACGCTACTCCACAGATATGGCGCGGGACCCATTCTTCAGGGCCCATACCTTCAAGAAGGGACTCAGGTGTAACGCCCCGACCCCAGTTACCCAGAGTCGGTGCATTACTTCGTAACATTGGCATGATCACAAAAGATCAAGTCTCGAATGACCGATTAGTTTAGTAGCCTTGGAAACACTAGATACATTCATAAATGTTACATTACATTATAAAGTGAAAAACTAATAACAAAGTCTTCATAGTCCACACTAATATCCTCTTCTGACTATCCCTGCAGGTCATTCATAAAATACTTATTCACATCCTGGAAAATATTGAAACATTGAAAGGGGTGAGCTCAGATGCTCAGTAAAGATAACAATATTGCAGAAGCTTTCATCAATAAACATAAACATTTAAGGCAATGTATAACTAAAAAAAAGCCTTTTAAACTTGAACTTCAACATAATATGGAAAAAGTAAAATGAGATATTGCCATTTACTTCTTCACACGGATATTCTACTGGTTGAATAATCACATTCAATATCAATAACCACTTTCATAATGATGGAATGCATAATGCCAGACTATCATTACCACGTAGCCAAGGCCTCGTGCCAAGTCTACAAATAAGATTTTGTCAAGGCCTCGTGCCAAGACACTAGTTTGTCTCATGAGACCTGCCGATGCATCGAGGAGCTATAGCGGTCTCCACCCGTCACTTATTAAGTCCAATTCATTCCTCATATGAATAGGTTTAAACATATCATAAACCATAAAATAACCATATCACATAAAGTATGCATAAAGGAAACATAACATTTCCACATTTCAATCACAAGATATAAATACAACACATTGATATAATAAAAAGACTTTCAAAACCATTTTCAATACCAAAATAAAAGAAAATTAAAACATGGTATTTATTTTTCTTTTAAAAAAAGGTATGGCTTGTAGAGGAAGCCGAAACTCAAATAATGGTCACGGCGGCGGAGAAGTCGTTGTCGCCGCATACGTACGACAAAAACATTCCCTTTTTTCGTTTAGTAAATTCTTCGTATAAAAAAGATTCCTTTTGAATAAACGTAAAAGTCAAAGGGGTTTATACACTGTATAAAAGAAGGTTGTGTATAAAACCAAATATGCCTCAATGAAAGGGGATTGAGACGAAGTCCCTCACAAAGATCATTTTTTTAAATAAAGTAGATCTATTATGTGTATTCACTATAAGTACACATAAATGAATTACAAATACAATATAGGACATAATAATATCATGACATAATTTGAAAGTAGGAGATTAACCCAAAGAATGAAGGTTGGGTTAAGAAATTCCCTTACCTCGTGTCCGACTTGACTCAACCGTTCTTTAACCTCCTGAATAATAAACTAGAGTTAATATCTACCTTATTAAGAACCATTTTCAATTTCATTATCCTTTTTATATCACTTATTACAATGTTATGAACATTATGTAATTATTTAAGTTAATAACGGTCATTTTGTTGATCTTTGGTACTTGAGTCAACAATAAACTTCTTATAATTACAAGTTGTTCATATGGTGAAATATCCATTATATCCAGAATTATATTAATGATTTAGATATCATATATATCATATATATCCAGTATATACATTCATTCATAATATTACGTAACATTTAGAGGTAAGAAATGAAATGCACCGTTCATGGAGATGGTAAGCCGTACGTACGCATGAACGCTACTTTCATTACTATTTCGTATTTAATGGAATGAAATCATAATGATATAAATGTATAATATAATTCCAGTATAATATAACATATAATACCATTTAATCCATCCTTTATACATCCCACATACGGTATTAACGATTCAAATCACTTTGAGGGAGCGGTAGTCCGCACTTCCTAAAATGAAATTATCGTGTTTACACATAATGGAAATCATAAAGGTATGAAATAAATGAGAAATAAAGAAGCATAATGAAAACATAAACATAATATAAATCATATATAAAAAATAGTGTCATCATAATGTCCACCTTTGAAGGTGTTATATGAGTGTTGAACAATCATCGTTTCGTGAGGCAGAAATTCGCCATCCACAGAAACAGTATGTTCTTTAACCATTAGATGTAGGTGTGTGTAAGTGTGGCTCGAATACTTCTTATAAAAACATCCTAGTATATTGAGTATACTGGTGTTGTTACAAAAGAAATGAATAAAATGAGTTTAAGGGGTTGGAGAAGCAAAATAAAACTAAACAACATTAGAGAAGACATTACCTTAAAATCGGGTAACTCTTTTTGATTTGAGCCAAAGGCTTACTTGGGAAGAGTTATTCCCAAAGTGAGGCTTCTAGGAGTAATAGGGGGAAGTTGGGAGAGTATTTGGGTAGAGGTTGGCTGAGCCAAATGGCTTGAAAGTGTGAATGAGGTGGTAGAGGTGGGGGCCTTTTATAAGTGGAGAGGAGGGGCACTCTTGGAAAGTAAAGAAAAGTCACTTTATTTTAAAATGGTATTCGGATTTAAGAGGTCCCACATTGATATAATTCAAGGATAAGGTGATAAGGGTTTGAAATCCACCCATACAGTAGGTTTTAGACATGTGTAGATCTTAGATATTACATTATCTTTCCATTTTATTTAAATCGTTTAATAATGAGGTCATCGCTGCATCATCATGATGTCAAAAATAATTTAATTTATTTAATGTCTAAAAATTATAAAAAAATACTATGATGTAGGAAATCTTTTTATCTTTCTAATGAATATTTATAGTCAAAAACATGACTTGTATAACCCCATTTAAAAATTGTTTTAGTAAAACAACTCTTGTTTGTGACCTTTTTATTTTAACATTAAATAAAAAGTTATTTATGTCCTTTTCCTACCAAAGTGGCTCCATGGGGTCCCCAAGTTGACCCATGGATTGTATTGGTCGGCCATGACTCATCCAATAAGGGTAGTACAAGTGTCAAGTCCATTTCATATTTTTATAATATCATTTTTACCTTAAATTTCACTAATTACCTTTAATCGCGATTAATTAAACTTAAAAGTTACTATTCACCAAAAACATATTTTAATCCCATTGAACCACATTTTACTTCCTAATGATAACCATGTATGTCGGATTTTTGAAAATCAAATCACAGAAGTGGTAATGTTTCATTTAAACGAAAAATCAGTTTTTTAACTACCACTTAGTGGTTTCACTATTCATCAAAAATTGAAGTTTTTCAGAACAATGCCAAAATTTCACCCTAAGCTATAATTGATATTCCGAATTCAAAAATGATGTCTATTTTAGAAAATTACAAACATATAAGTTTCATTAATTAATTTTATAATTAATTCCCGCTGTCACAACAAATAGCATGTTTTTAAGAAACAATATATTTCAAAAGATTGACAATTGTTTATGTCCAATTTCAAAGTGAAATTAATTCTAATGAACACCATTGGATAAAATGGTAAAAATATATTCTAATTATACTTTAAAACCACTCAATAGTATAATTTATCACTATAAATTATTTTTATTAAAAAAGTTGTTTTAAGTATTTTTCACTATTCATAAAAATTTGGAAGTTCTCAGAAAATTACAAAAAATTCAACATAGGATAATTTCGACATTACGAATCCAAAAATGAAGTCCATTTTGAAATATAAAATATATATAATTTCAAAAAGTGGTTATTACTATTCATAAATGCAACTGTTGTTGGTTGTGGTGTGTTAAAACTCGAGGTTGCGTACAATGCAAGCTATTGCAATATTGAAAGAGAGGCGTATCATGGAAGCTCAGGGTGTTACATTCTCTCCTCCTTCAATAAATTGCGTCCTCTCAATTTGAAATTTTTCTTTGAAAATAATGGGTTGAAAATTGAAAATACCTTTGTGGAAAACCCACATCGGAAATAAGGTTAATAAAATTTATCCTTAATAAGGGGGAATGAGAAATGAAATAGTCACCACCAAATTATGATCTCAATTAGGAGAACATTGGTGGCAATTAGAGACATATAATTGGAGGAAAAACGTAAATATTTGTAGGTATTTATTGAGGTCATCAATCACAAACAAGTGTAAAATTGAGGGCCTCAATGCCTTCAATCTTTGATGATTTAAAATATTATCAGTTCAACAAGACATAAGGTATTAGGATAACACATTTTTTGTTTTAATATCCCTTTACTAATGTTTAAGAATTAATTTATTCATAGAATAATAGATAGGTATATATATATTTATTCTTAACAAGTAGAGTTTCAACCTTCAACTAATTTCTACCACAAACTCATCTTTTACTCAAAAAGATAATAGAACTCAAAAATATTATATTTATCCTAATCGTACAAGGTTCAAAATATTAACACATACCATTTAGGTTAGTAAAACTATTTTGTAATAACTAGGGACTTCCTGTAGGCTAGTGGTTGGTAATAAAGGCCTGTCGCGCTATGGTTGTGGGTTCGATTCTTGCAGCTTTGTCCGACGCGACGGGTTATTCCCCACCCTCCAGGTTGTCCTTTTCCTAAAACTATAGTATTATAATATTCCAAAAATAATCGTCATAATTTTTTTAAACCTTAAACAATACTATCCAAAGATCAACTTAATCCATTCCAACCTTTATAGTTATCCAAAATACCTCTGTCCAGACTTTCTCTAAAAGGTCTCTAAATTCCAAAATCAATTGTATCATCAGATTCCTCAAACAAGGTAAAGTTTCTCTTATTGTCACATACAAAAATATGATTACCTTCATCATATTAAAACCTTAATGAAATCAACAAGTACTGTAGTACAATTCTTATATATATATCACATTATTCTAATAACCAGAATATAATCCATGAGTCCAAAAGCACCAATACATTAATTATTCCGCTTCAACTATAGTCACAGTATAATATTGGCCTTGATCCCTTGGACTTTTCTGAGGTAAGTTTCCCTGACGCTTAGGACATTCATTTGAATAATGCCGCATTTCTCTACAATTGTAGCATTCAACATTGATATCCTCTTTCTTTCCCTTGCAATAACGCGCCTGGTGACCTTTTTCTCCACATTTATAACAAACTCCCATTCCTTTTAGGCAAGTACCAGGGTGATTCTTCCCACAATTATCACATACTGGAAAATCCTTCTTTCCCTTTTTCCCTTTATCTATCTCTTGTTCCACCGTTCTCTTCCTCTCTTGCTTTACTTTATTGTCATAAGATTTAGAGAATTCCTTTTATGGTTTGATGGCACACGAGACAATATCTTCATATGATGAGAAGGATTGTGATACTAAAGCTCGACGGAGAAATGGTTTTAACCCATCAAAGAAACGACCAATCTTACTTCTTGGGTTACGTATATAATCTGCAGCATGCCTCGCTAACCTTGTAAAGTTAGCCTCATAATTTGCGACATTCTCATCCTCCTTCTGCCTCAGACTCAGAAATTGCCTTTCCATATCTGCTCGATGGTCATGAGGAAAGTATTTTTCTAATAAAAGATCTTTGAACTCCCTCCATTCCATATTAAATATGTCATCATCTTCCTTTGTGTTTTTAATCAATGACCACCATTGATCAACATCTCCAGTGAGGCGGTAAACTGCCATGATAACCTTTTCCCTTTCACTACTTCCCAAGGCGTGGAATATTTTCTCTAAGGAGTTTATCCATTGCTCAGCTACTAATTGATTTGTACACCCATTAAATGTTGGTGGTTGTTTCCTCATGAAGAGGTCTAACATTGATCCTCTACATTACGGATCAGGGTGCTCCATACGAGTAAGGTTATTATTCATAACCTGAGTGAGTTGTCCCTGTATGGTAATAAGTTGATCAACACCAATTGTATCTCCAGATCCACAATAATTATCTTGAGCATGTGGGAAATCCCTACACGGAGTGCGTGCATTGATACGGTTTCCATTCCTTCCACTAGGCGCCATTTCTAAACAATGGCATAAACTAGATTAGTTTATGAATTAAAATACATAATTCCGTATTTGTAAAACACTTTATATAAATTGAACTATTTATGGATATAATCTAAAATCATAAAAAGAAATGTTTTCTTTGAGGAAGTATATACTCATAACTCTTCATAGTGGTTTGTAAAGAAAACGAGAATTATCCTAAGCATATCCCCCAGGAGTGTCGTAACCAAGAGTGCAGCAAGGCCCGTTGTCGTGCACCAGTTCCCGTTCGATTCTAGATCAAAGCGGTGTTTTTGGGTTTTACCCCTAGGTACATCTGTTCCAGAGCCGCCTCTACCTACTCGTATCCAGACAGGGATGTATTGCTTTGAAAACTCACAAAATCTCTATAATACCAAAATTCTAGGAAGTTCTTCTATACTAATCCTTAAAGTCTATCTTCGGGCTATGTGCTCTAATCAGAGTTTATCTAAATCTAGCTTCCAAGGTTAGTACTAAACTGCCTATGATACCAACTGTAACGCCCCGACCCCAGTTACCCAGAGTCGATGCATTACTTCGTAACATTGGCATGATCACAAAATATCAAGTCTCGAAAGACCGATTAGTTTAGTAGCCTTGGAAACACTAGATACATTCATAAACATTACATTACATTATAAAGTGAAAAACTAATAACAAAGTCTTCATATTCCACACTCATATCCTCTTCTGACTATCCCTGCAGGTCATTCATAAAATACTTCTTCACATCCTGGAAAATATTAAAACATTGAAAGGGGTGAGATCAGATGCTCAGAAAGGATAACAATATTACGGAAGCTTTCATCAATAAACATAAACATTTAAGGCAATGTATAACTAAAACAAAAGCCTTTTAAACTTGAACTTCAACATAATATGGAAAAATTAAAATGAGATATTGCCATTTACTTCTTCACATGGATATTCTACTAGTTGAATAATCACATGCAATATCAAGAACCACTTTCATAATGATGGAATGCATAATGCCAGACTATCATAACCACGTAGCCAAGGCCTCGTGCCAAGTATACAAATAAGATTTTGTCAATGCCTCATGCCAAGACACTAGTTTGTCTCATGAGACCTTCCGATGCATCGAGGAGCTATAGCGGGCTCCACCCGTCACTTATTAAGTCCAATGCATTCCTCATATGAATAGGTTTAAACATATCATAAACCATAACATAACCATATCACATAAAGTATGCATAAAGTAAACATAACATTTCCACATTTCAATCACAAGATATAAATACAACACATTGATATAATAAAAAGACTTTTAAAACCATTTTCAATACCAAAATAAAAGAAAAGTAAAACATGGTATTTATTTTTCTTTTAAAAAAGGGTATGGCTTGTAGAGGAAGACGAAACTCAAATAATGGTCAGGGCGGCAGAGAAGTCGTTGTCGCCGCATATGTACGACAAAAACATTCCCTTTTTTCGTTTAGTAAATGATTCATATAAAAAAGATTCCTTTTAAATAAACGTAAAAGTCAAAGGGGTTTATACACCGTATAAAAGAAGGTTGTGTATAAAACCAAATATGACTCAATGAAAGGGGATTGAGACGAAGTCCCTCACAAAGATCATTTTTTTTAAAATAAAGTAGATCTATTATGTGTATTCACTATAAGTACACATAAATAAAGTACAAATACAAGATAGGACATAATAATATCATGACATAATTTGAAAGTAGGAGATTAACCCAAAGAATGGAAGTTGGGTTAAGAAATTCCCTTACCTCGTGTCCGAATTGACTCAACCGTTCTTTAACCTCCTGAATAATAAACTAGAGTTAATATCTACCTTATTAAGAACCATTTTAAATTTCATTATCCTTTTTATATCACTTATTACAATGTTATGAACATTATGTAATTATTTAAGTTAATAACGGTTGTTTTGTCGATCTTTGGTACTTGAGTCAACAATAAACTTCTTATAATTACAAGTTGTTCATGTGGTGAAATATCCATTATATCTAGAATTATATTCATGATTTAGATATCATATATATCATATATATCCAGTATATACATTCATTCATAATATTACGTAACATTTAGAGGTAAGAAATGAAATGCATCGTTCATGGAGACGGTAAGCCGTACGTACGCATGAACGCTACTTTCATTTCTATTTCGTATTTAATGGAATGAAATCATAATGATATAAATGTATAATATAATTACAGTATAATATAGCATATAATACCATTTACTCCATCCTTTATACATCCCACATATGGTATTAACGATTCAAATCACTTTGAGGGGGCGGTAGTCCGCACTTCCTAAAATGGAATTATCGTGTTTACACATAATGGAAATCATAAAGGTATGACATAAATGAGAAATAAAGAAGCATAATGAAAACATAAAAATAATATAAATCATATATAAAAAATAGTGTCATCATAATGGCCACCTTTGATGGTGTTATATGAGTGTTGAACAATCATCGTTTCGTGAGGCAGAAATTCGCCATCCACAGAAATAGTATGTTCTTTAACCATTAGATGTAGGTGTGTGTAAGTGTGGCTCGAATAATTATTATAACAACATCCTAGTATATTTAGGATACTGGTGTTCTTACAAAAGAAATGAATAAAAAGAGTTTAAGGGGTTGGAGAAGCAAAATAAAACTAAACAACATTAGAGAAGACATTACCTTAAAATCAGGTAACTCTTTTTGATTTGAGCCAAAGGCTTCCTTGGGAAGAGTTCTGCCCAAAGTGAGGCTTCTAGGAGTAAGAGGGGGAAGTTGGGAGAGTATTTGGCAAGAGGTTGGCCGAGACAAATGGCTTGAAAGTGTGAATGAGGTGGTAGAGGTGGGGGCCTTTTATAAGTGGAGAGGAGGGGCACTCTTGGAAAGTAAAGAAAAGTCACTTTATTTTAAAATGGTATTCGGATTTAAGAGGTCCCACATTGATATAATTCGAGGATAAGGTGATAAGGGTTCTAAATAAACCCATCCAATAGGATTTTGGACATGTGTAGGTCTTAGATATTATATTATCTTTCCATTTTATTTAAATCGTTTAATAATGAGGTCATCACTGCATCATCATGATGTCATAAATAATTTAAATTATTTAATTTATAAAAATTATAAAAAAATACTATGATGTAGGAAATATTTTTATATTTATAATGAATATTTATAGTAAAAAATATGACTTGTATAACCCCATTTAAAAATTGTTTTAGTAAAACAACTCTTGTTTGTGACCTTTTTATTTTTACATTAAATAAAAAGTTATTTATGTCTGTTTCCTACCAAAGTGGCTCCATGGGGTCCCCAAGTTGACCCATGGATTGTCTTGGTTGGCCATGACTCATCCAATAAGGGTAGGACAAGTGTAAAGGCCATTTCATATTTTTATAATATCATTTTTACCTTAAATTTCACTAATTACCTTTAATCGCGATTAATTAAACTTAAAAGTTACTATTCACCAAAAAATTATTTTAATCCCATTGAACCAAATTTTACTTCCTAATGAAATCCATGTATGTTAAATTTTTTATAATCAAATCACAGATGTGGTAATGTTTCATTTAAACGAAAAATCAGTTTTTTAACTACCACTTAGTGGTTTCACTATTCATCAAAAATTGAAGTTTTTCAGAACAATGCCAAAATTTCACCCTAAGCTATAATTGATATTCTGAATTAAAAAATGATGTCTATTTTAAAAAATTCCAAGCATATAAGTTGAATTAATTAATTTTATAATTAATTCCCGCTGTCATAACAAATAGCATGTTTTTAAGAAACAATATATATCAAAAGATTGACAATTGTTTATGTCCGATTTCAAAGTGAAATTAATTCTAATGAACACCATTGGATAAAATGGTAAAAATATATTCTAATTATACTTTAAAACCACTCAATAGTATAATTTATCACTATAAATTATTTTTATTAAAAAAGTTGTTTTAAGTATTTTTCACTATTCATAAAAATTTGGAAGTTCTCAGAAAATTACAAAAAATTCAACATAGGATAATTTCGAAATTCCGAATCCAAAAATGAAGTCCATTTTGAAATATAAAATATATATAATTTCAAAAATTGGTTATTACTATTCATAAATGCAACTTTTATTGGTCGCGGTGCGTTAAAACTCGAGGTTGCGTACAATGCAAGCTATTGCAATATTGAAAGAGAGGCGTATCGTGGAAGCTCGGGGTGTTACATCAGGCATGAGATCAGGGCTTCGACGATTCCCCTCAGCATCCCGACGCAGGCAGGGGTGCTGGAGTGAGCCCTTTTAGTGGAGAGTTTTCTCACTGAGAAGACACCATCGGCGAGACCCACTGCAGGAAGACACGTGGCAGAGTCTTCTACAGCTGGCAGTAGATAGTTGACACAGAGGTCCAAGTGGACCAGTCCATCAGGTGGGTGACCTCAGGATTCAGGTTCGGTTGTGCGGGGCACACGAAATAGAGCCAGCCTTACGAGGAGCAGACAGTGCTATGGATGCAGTGGGCATGGCTACATGGATTGTGACTGCCCGAACCTCCATGAAGATGAGAAAAAAATAGTAGATGGACCTCCCAGGCAGAGGCAGAGGTTCTTCGTGGTGGTCCGCCAAGAGCAGGAAGACGAGGTATAGGAACTGGCCGAGCAGCGGGTGGTGGACGACGTTTTGAGGCTCTACCTCCACCACCACTAGGAGGTCCACCCTGACCACAGGGATCTAGAGGACAAAGATGGGATCAGCTCCAGGTAGTTGAGCCCTACGACTACGGCTCTCCTGAGATGATTCGTGGTACTATCTGTGTCTACTCCTCCCTTGATGCAGTACTTATAGACACAGGTGCGAGTCATTCTTTTATTGCCACTACCCTTGTTCGGATCTTAGAGATTCTGATGGAGCCGTTGGCTCGATCCTTACAGCTAGAGACTCCTACAGAAGAAGACTCGATGATTACGCACTAGTGCCGGCAGTGTGAGCTTACTCTAGGAGGTGAGAGCTTCGACTGGGATCTTCGTGTAGCGATGTTGAGGCCTTAAGACGTCATCTTGGGTATGGACTAGTTATCCACAGTTCATGCTCATATTGACTGTATTAGGCGCAAATTGTGGTGTGTCCGTACAAATGAAACCAGGTTCACCTTCACTGGAGAGAAGGTATCCTTTACAGCGTAGGATGGACTTACGCAGAGGAGAGGGTAGCCAATCACACATCAGTTGGCTAGTATCATCCTCAGAGCAGTTGATGTGCAGAGTCCGAGTTTTCCTGTTGTGGTGGATCAGTATACAGATGTTTTTCCTGACGAAATTCTAGGACTACCTCCTCGCAGAGAGGTAGACTTCTATATAGACCTGTACCCTGGGACAACACCGATATCTACTCTAGCATATCGGATGGCTCCTGCTAAGCTTTGTGAGCTGCGGGTACAACTAGAGGACTTGCAGGGGAATGGATTTATCCGACCCAGTGTTTCACCCTGGGCATCTTCAATTTTATTCGCCAAGAAGGCGGATGGGATCTTACGACTGTGTGTCGATTACCATCACCTGAATCAGGTGACCGTGAAGAATAAGTACCCACTTCTAAGGACTGACGACCTCTTTGATCAACTCAAAGGGGCATGATGGTTCTCGAAGATAGACCTCAGGTCAGGCTATCACCAGCTCAAAGTTGGAGACGAGGATGTGAAGAAGACATCCTTCAGGTGTTGGTATGGCCACTATGAGTTCTTGGTTATGCCCTTCGGCATAACCAATACTCCAGCAGTGTTCATGAGTCTCATGAACAGGATCTTCCAGCCTTACCTCGATCGTTTTGCTGTAGTCTTCATCGACGACATACTGATTTACTCGACTACTGAGGAGGATCACACCTACCATTTGCAGGCAGTACTGGACACACTCCGAGAGAACCAGGTTTATAGTAAGCTCTCAAAGTTCCAATTCTTGATTCTAGAGGTTCACTTCTTGGGACACGTCATCTCAAAGGCTGGGGTAGTAGTGGATCCAGCGAAGATCGAGGCAGTGCTTGCTTGGTAGCCACCCAAGAGTGTGACAAAGGTGCGGAGTTTCTGGGTCTGGCTGGGTACTATCAGAGATTTGTGCCAGACTTCTCCAGAGTTGTAGCATTGCTTTCAGCTTTGACAAAGAAAGGGAAACCCTTCATGTGGTCAGATAGATGCCAGCATAGCTTTCAGGAGCTGAGGCAGAGGTTGACCAATGCGCCCATCTCGAGGCTATCGGAGGAGGGTGTAGGGTACATAGTTTACTGCGATGCATCAGGGACCAGACTCGGGTGTGTCCTGATGCAGGAGCGAGCAGTGATCACATATGGTTCATGACAATTGATACAACAGAAGAAGAACTACTATAACCATGACCTGGAGTTAGCAGCAGTGGTCTTCTCCTTGAAGATGTGGCGGCACTATCTGATGGGAGAGCGCTTTACAGTCTACTCTGACCACCAGAGTCTCAGGTACATATTCTCGCAAAAGGACCTAAACCTAAGATAGTGGTGATGACTTGAGTTCCTCCAGAACTATGACTTCTAGATAGTCTATACTTCTAGGAAGGGGAACGTTGTAGTAGATGCTCTCAGCTAGAGATCGGGAATTCAGCTGATAGGATAGGTGACAGAGTAGCTAGCCGCGTTGAAGATATCCTTCATGGATAGAAATGGAGCAACCTTTCTTCAGTCTGTCACAGTCACTCCTCCACTTCTTCAGTGAGTCAGAGAGGCACAACATGGGGACGTTGAATGTGAGATGCGACGTGCTCAGATATCCACAGGGTAGGCACCTGATGGATTTTCTGATGGAGGGGAGCACGACATCCTCTGAAGGGACATACCATGGTACCAGTTTCACTATAGGAGGAGGTGCTGAGGGAGTTTCACACTTCCCCTCTAGCGGTACATCCAGGTGTGGAAAAGATGTATTAGGACCTCAGACGATAGAACTGGTGGTCGGGTATGAAGAAGGTTGTAGTAGAGTTAATTTCACGATACCTCACTTGTCAGCAAGTGAAGGCAGGGCACCAGGTACCAGTAGGCTTGGTACAACCCTTGGAGGTCCCAGAGTAGAAGTTGGACAGGATATCCATGGATTTCATGATGGGGATTCCACATACATCCAGAGGAGATGACTCTATCTAGGTGATCGTAGACTGACTCACCAAGTCATCCCACTTCTTACCGATCAGAGAGTAGGGATCAATAGAGAGCTTGAGATGCCTCTACATTCAGGAGATCGTACGACTTCATGGTGTGCCATAGACTATCATCTCTGATCGAGATTCTCATTTCACTTCCCAGCTATGGAAGGGATTACAGGAGGCTTTTGGGATGCAGCTTCGCTTAAGGTCCACCTTCCATCCCCAGATGGATGGTCAGACTGAGAGGACCATTCAGACTCTCGAGGATATGCTCCATGCATGTGTCCTCGACTTTGTTTGCAACTAGGAGGATCACTTACCCTTGGTGGAGTTTTCGTACAACAACAACTATCAATCCACCATCGGGATGGCCCCTTACGAGGCACTGTACGACAGACCATATAGATCACCTCTGTGCTGGACTGACCCAGGGGAGTCAGCACTTATAGGACTAGAGATGGTTCAGGCTACGACGAAGAAGGTGCAGTTCATCTAGGAGCGGATGAAGACTGCACAGAGCAGACAGAAGTCCAATGCTGATAGGAGATGGAGACCATTGGAGTTTGAAGATGGCGACCATGGCTTCATACGGGTCTCACCTCGATGAGGTCTACGGAGATTTGGCAGGGGTGGAAAGTTATCTCTATATTTCATTGGACCATTTCAGATCCTCAGTAGAGTAGGTGAGGTGTCTTACCGCCTCTCCCTTCCACCTCAGATGCATCGGGTGCACGACGTCTTCCACGTATCTCAGCTGAGGAGATACGTGCACGATCCGACCCACATTATTGACCACGGGGAGATGGACATCGATGATGGGGAGACATTCATGGAGTTCCCAGTGGAGATTGAGGATCGATAGGAGCGGGTCCTATGTGGACGGTATATTCCTTTAGTGTGCATTCGCTAGCAGCATGGGAACTTCTAGGAGAGCACATGGGAGTGGGAGGCTTAGATGTGTGCTCAGTACCCCCATTTGTTTCCCAAGTGTGTGTTGTAGCTTTACAGGAATGTAAATACCTAAGGTGGGGGTAATGTAAAGAATCATAAATTTTAAGTAAATTTTTTTTCTTAAATTATTTGGAATTTTATGAGATCACAGTTTCTAACGGCGCCTGATTCTGAGGCCCGATGTTCTCAGAATCAATTTCTGAAATTTTGTTCAGGTACGTTCAGTAAACATACGAGCGGGATTTTTTAACTTTTGAAACAGTGCTCGGAATTGAAATATGAGGGCACTGATGAAATCACAACGTCAGTATTCACTTAAGGGGACCTTTATCGCAGTTGTGTTTGGTCGAGAGTAGAAGTTAAATTTTTGGGGTTTGTAACAAATTAAAATAATTTTTTTTGAGTGTACACAATTTTATTTAATTTATTAAGTGGTGGTAATTTCCTTCAAGGGGGAGTTAGAGGTGGGTCCCACATCCACATAACCTCACAGTAGAGGATAATGTGTGGTGGGGCCCACACGAGCCCCTAACCCATCAACTACCCCTTTAACCCCTTGAAACCCCCTGATTAACTCTTAAAACTCTCCACCTCCTCTCTTTTGAATTTTAAACTCTTCATATTCTGTTAATTAAAGCCAACACCTAGGATTAATTAAATGCTACATTTAATTAATCTTTGTTTTCATTCGAATCAATTTGAATTGCATGGAAATTATATTAAAAATGGGGAAGTCTTATTATAATATTTGCTTGGAAAATATTTTGGTGGTGGAACTTTTGGAGAATTAGAAGAGGGCCTCCTTCCCGTGAAGAACATTTACCCTCTCCAATGAAGAACTCAAGGCCCATGACCATAGTCTTATTCAATCTTCTTCCTCCGCATTAAGGAAGAGGACTCTGCCCGTGAGGAACTTCGATTATGCTTCCTCCTCGGACGCGTCCCGACGTCAACAAATCGACGTCATATTCGAATCCTCTTTCCGTGACACAGACAAGTGAGTATCAGAATCAAGGTAGGGGTTTTGTATAATTTATAAGTGAATAAATTATCTTTTTTGTGTTGAATTCTCTAGAATGTCTTCAACCAACTGCTACTGCCTTACGCGGAGGGCGCGGGCCGAACGAACACGGCCCGATGACCCTCTGATGATCCTTGTTCTTATTCGCGATGGAGGCGGATATGGAAGAGGCGGCGATGACTAGAGGGAGCGGCGGCTGTGTGCCGGCCGTGTAGAGAAGAACCGCGGCCTGCATCCACAGGCCGCTCGGCCGAAGAAGAACCGGCTGGCCGTAGCCAGCCGGAAAGAAGGACCGCGGCGCCTTGTGGCGTCGCGCTGCGGAGGACCGCGAACCGCACCCCACCTGGTCGGGCCACGCCACCGGGCCGAGCCTCGCACCACCGGGCCAAGCCGTGCCCCATCAGGCCGGGCTGAACTCTTAGCCGGGTCGGACCCGCCGAGCCAGGACGGGCCGACCCGCCAGCCCACTGGGCTTGACGGGCTGGGGCCGTTTCGCCTAAATGCGAATAACTTCTAGATCGTGCGTCCGATCGATGCACCGTCTACGGCACTGGGACCCTTGCGACGAGGCGGTACTTTTGCGATAATATAAGTGAGTTTTAGACAACTTTGGAAAACGTCCAGGTTTGGAATGAGCGTAATTCCAACCGGGCCCCTGGAACGGAAAAGCCAACACCTCTCAGACCAGGCGTCCGATTGACGCGCCGTCTATTGCGTTGAGTTTCTATTGATGAGACGGAACTTCAGGATACATAAAATCTGGAATTCATGACAATAGATGTATCGAACCCCTTTGCTTGAGGATCAGACCCTCTCGGAATCAAGCGTGCTGTGTGCGGAACCCTAGAGCTGGCTGCGACTACGTCGACTACTGTAATGGAATCCTCCGTGAGTTCGACAATGACGACTACTGTACTGGAATCCTCCATGGGTTCAACAATGATGACTACCATACTGGGATCCTCTGTGGGTTTGACAACGATGACTACTGTTCTTATATCCTGTGTGGGTCCGGCAGTATTGACCTCTGTACTTGTATCCTGTGTGGGTCCGACGAAGTAGCTGGTCTTGTATCATGTGTGGGTCTGATAGCTTCGCTGGTCTTGTATCCTGTGTGGGTTCGACAGATTAGATGAATCAGTGACTACATCTGATCATATCTATTACTATACGAAATATGTATACCTGTGTGAGATGAGTCTTAACTTTCAATCATTATCATCGATATGATTGACTTCTTTTCTGTGTGGACTGAGTTATGCTTGGGCTTGGGAGTTGGAGCCGAACTGAGATTTATAACTTAGGTATATGTATGAAAATATACCTAAGTAGGGTTCGTTGATACTTCGTGGTTATATCTTACTTCTTTGGTTTATCCTTCGTGGATTCTGGGAGATCTTCTGGGTCTCGGGGTCCCTACTGAGTATCGTTATACTCACCCCTGCACGGGCTATGCCCGCACCTCGTTGTCTTGGATGCAGACGACGGAAAACATTGACAGAAGCAGAGAGCGAGCCAGGACCGAATGGTACCCGGAGGTAGACCACATGGTAAGACGGTACACAGAGGGGACCGATAGACTTGGAGTGCTGAGGTGGACATCTGTACCTACCCTTCAGGTAGGATACTCGGAGAACGTTCCAGGAGATTCCCTTTTAGCCGTCGTCCTTTTTTTTCAGTTGTACTTGCTTTCCATTGTACCTGTACTTTACTGTTGGGATTGTATTTCCTGTCCCTTTACTTTTAGTACTACCTTTTGTATACAGTTTTCACT
Source organism: Viscum album (assembly GCA_963277665.1). Classification (NCBI taxonomy): domain Eukaryota; kingdom Viridiplantae; phylum Streptophyta; class Magnoliopsida; order Santalales; family Viscaceae; genus Viscum; species Viscum album. The sequence continues at coordinate 101,466,451 of OY728133.1, forward strand.
TAGTGTTTACTTCCTCTTGCGTACTCTGTTGTGCTTTTTTACTTTTATAAAGGCAATGCCTTCCCAGCTTAGGTATTTACGCCTTTGGTGCTAGTCGCCGGCCCCTGGCCTATGGAAGGTGGGATTGGGGTAGTCATGACACGAGCCCTGAGGACAAGTCGTGACAATCTAAACTACTTTTTAAATATAATAGTTCTATATTCATCATCTTTCATGTTTTGATCCACTTTCACTACTATAGATGCATTTTATTCAATGATTTTTAACAAGTGAAATTACCACTTTGAATCATGTCATAAAAAATATTATAATCTGATTCGGTCCAAAATCGATGTTTTAAATAATATTATAATTCATTAATCTCAAATATATCCTTTTAACTCATCTAAATCCAAAAATACACAATAATATAGCTTCTTATTTCATAAAAACATCCAATGGTCTCAATCACATTTATATTAATCCTTAAAAATACTCAATTTGACAATTATGGATGGTCATGGTGAACCAACCATTTTATAATTAATTTATTCCATGTTTTTATTATGGTTATTTTAGCAATACCACTTGTGGAGATTTACTTTTGGATACTCTCTGAAATCTTCCTCATTTTCTTTAAATTGGTTTCTATTTCATTTGCGAATATAATCCCACTTATGTAATTTTCATCCATTGATGCATTTTTATTTCATATTTCTTAAATCTACTTATTTCAAAGGAGGGATTTTTCACCAACGCTAAATTATTACCTTTTGGTATGGTTTATGAAACCACTATGACATTATTTGTGATTTTACTCTTCTATTTAAAAAATAATCACCCCAAAATTATTTTTCTATGATGATTATTTATTAATATATACATCGAAGTTCACCAAAATAAAATAAAATTCTATTTCTACTTTGATATTTCTTTCCTTTCCATCCATGTGGACTTCTGTGTGTGTAAAAATATTTTTTCTTGGTGTAACCTTAATTTATCTCCCTGTGTTTTATCCAAGGTAACAAATATAATTTCTAGATCAACATATTTTCTTCTAGTTTAGAAACGATCTTTTTATATCATAGGAATGGAGGAATTTCTTATTAAATATTTTTCTCATTTCCTACTAAAATTTCATACAATGTGTCTAGGGTTAGTGAAAAATAAACATCTCCCATAAAATAATAATTAATGTATTTACTTGTTGGTTGAGATGTTTACACAACAATTTTTCTTCCATCATTGAGATCTTGTGCTTATTGACACACACTCATAGTGTTACTCATTCATCCATAATAATACCACATTGTCACTACCTTCTTTTGAGAGTATTTTTTCATGGTTTAGTAGGAAACTTATATTTACTTATAGATTATAGATTTTAAATTACTTTTATTCAACTTATTGAGGATACTTTGGAGGGAGTCTTCAAATTATATTTTTTTTCCATTTAGGATATAAACTCTGATTCAAGATCCTTTATCTTATCATCTTTCTCATTCAGTTAGTCAGTCATCTCCTTTAGCCTTGAGCTCGCTTCAAATATGAATTTTCTCCTCTCCTCAATTTATGTTTGGAGTGAGATAATAATATATTTTATATCTTTCATTATGGATTTTTTTCTCCTATTTATTTCTCAATTTATTCAATATCACTTTGACCCTTCATCATTGGACCCATTTTCATTATATCACAATTCAGGGCCACCTCCACTTTCCAAAATCTATAAATTTCCAAGGAAAGATCTTATATGAATGTATATTCCACTTGATCCATAATTTTCCATTGAAACAACCTTTTATTTAAGGTTTGGAACTACGTTTTTACTATATCATAAGAATTATTCAGAATGAATACTAGATGTTATTGACAATTTTTCCATGGGATCCATACATATTCCTATCTCCAGGGGTGATTATGAGTTTTCAAATATATAGAAAAATTGTAATTTTTTTGGATTATATTTAATAATGGATTCAGAATTATTCACCTTAGTTGGAGAGTGCATATTCATAGGATTTTTGTTCTTATTTTTATTCTTTGTGACTTTTGACATAAGGCGGTTGTCACCCGATTTAGAGGATGACTCCTCCAATTCCTTTACCTTCACTATTTTTCTATATATAATTTAAAAGTTATTACACATATATAATTTAGTACCATAATGATTAGTTTTCATATAAATTTAATTTGATAGTGATATTTCAAAGATATTCTAACCCTTAAATCACATTTTCTTTCATTGTACATAGTCATATTAGAATCATGAAGAATATATTATATAACCTCTATTGAATAAGCTTGCAGGAATAAAAGTATTTTTTTTTTCAAAAAATAAAATTTTTTTCCTCTAAAAAATGGCATCTTCATCATCGATTCCATGTATGAAAAAAATCCAAACCTATATAGAGGTTTAATGTAAAGTCAAAACCTTTTGGGTATGTTGCCACTTTTTAGGACCAAATTGGTCTGAAACAACCTAAGAGGGGAGGGTGGTGGTGGATTAATATGTGTGTTTATTTTAAATATTTTCCTTTTCTTTAATCCTTTTATATGTAATAATATTGTCTTTATTTTTGTTGGAACATGTTCAATATCTCAGTTTTACTCTCATTGTTCACACTGAATGATAAACATAGATGTAGAAATTAAAGCACATGGAAAACATAGTTTTTAATTGGTTTAACACTAATGGATAATATAATAAGCATACACACAACATTTTTCCATTGTACTAGAATCCATTATACTCGTTTTTGGTGGACGCATGTTTTTAAATCATGGTCAATTCATGACAGGTGCATAACCCTTACAAGGTTCTAGAAAGTCACATTAATAATCCATGAGACACTCCCTCTCCTCCTTATCCACCAAATGATTTGCTGAAGGCTTGATTATTTTATATATGTGAGGGTATATTATATATTTTAGGGACATGTTGGCTAATATTTATTCAACATGAGACACTTCTTGCATCATATCTTCTGGTTTGATTCTCCTTTGAACTTTTCTTTATAGAACCCTCCTTCTTTAATCATTGATGAGACCAAATCCCTAATGTTATGGTTGATTCTATATATTCTATAATAAAATAGAAGCATCACTTATTCTCAAGATAAATATAATTAAAAACTCAAGTTATCTTGTTTTCTTTCTTTATTCACCTACTAGATGTTGCAGTGTAATTTTCCTTCTTTTTGAATACTTCTCTCAAAATGAATCAGATATGAAAATAAAAATATTTTTTGTCTATCTTCTATCATCTTTTGTGAAATAATGATACATCAATAGGTTTCACTCTTATTTTTTCAGAACTGATATAAGAAATTTTATATGATTCCCTCAACCAACCCCATTAATATAAGGGTTAGGATTAATCATCCTTTATCTACTCCACTAATATCATATGAGGTATCCAACGTAATATATTGTGGTTAAGAAAATGAATTTAGAATATGTTAATTCCTAAAATTTTAAGACAAATATACTCCTTTTAATCTCCTATCAAAACTACTCGATAATTTGGAAACTAGAAGACCATGATATAAATTCTCCTCTTGTAACATGATCTTATATTAATCTTTTTAAGTGTATCATTGTAATATTTACTATGGTGTAGTTTGAGTAATTAATTATAACTACATTCTCATTCTAAATATATTTATTTTTAAATTCTTTAGAAATTATGACATAATTTTTTAAATCTTATCAACATTATAACCAGTACTAGAATGGTCAATTATTTAAAAATTCTAAGACTCTTTGTCTCAACATTCCGATGATCCTTTTATTTTTTTAAAAATGAAACCTTCACGAAACACTTAATATATTTTGGCATGGTTCTATAATTTCCTTATGATCCATAATCAAGTTGTATTGAAAAACTTATTTTGTGGTATGGACTTCCAAAAAATTCCTAAAAACATTAAAAATGACTTGTCTTCCTTTGTAGAACGGTTGAGATCTCATGGAATGGTCCACTTTAACAATTTTTCAAATAAGTTTGTTGCAGCATGGAATTTTCTCAATTACATAAGCATTCCAAAAAAACCAAAATGTTTGAATTTCTCCTAAACACCTTTATGGTCAAACTTATGTGTTTCAATGTGTAACATGAAACTCAAAATTTTGAAAAGTATTATATCTTATATTTAATATTTGATAAGTCCTATGATCCAATACCACTTAGACATATTTCTCTACTATACCTCTACGGTGTGGCTATCATTCCTTACATTGAAACCAAACATTTTTCACAAAAATATAAAAAGGATAGAATCTTACATATCTCCCTAAATATGTTATGTATTTAGGGAAATGGTATGGATTTTATAATTTTTCATTTCTTTATCCATTCATGGACTAGTGCATGTACTTTCTTCATGGTTTATTCCTACCACCACTAGAATGCAACTCAGCCTTCTTATATCAACCTTAATCTTCACCAAAAAACTACACAACTTACAAAGTCATGACATTTATATATTGATATATCTACTTGTTCCTTTTAATTTCTCTATAAGTGATTCCATGTGCACCTGTTCTCCAAATAATCAATTAACACTCTCATAAGTAAGTCTTCATTTGAATACTCACCTCTTATCCTAACCTATAGTGAATATTTTCTCATCACCATGTCTTTATTTGAATGCTCATTCAGTGATGGATAGTAAAACCAGTAATTGGTAACAAATACAACACCAAATACCTTTGGTTTCAGTAAAACAACATTAACAACCCACAATTCAACTATTAATACAAAATTAAAGTTAATATATCTAATAAAATACTTTAAAAATAAAATTATACCCAATTTATTTAATTTTTATATGTAATAATTACTAGTCTTATTGTCAGGATTATTATTATAGACACTTGATACCTTTTAACAGTATTTTTGAGGTTATTGAAAGTATAATACTTAAAAAAAATACATGAACTAATATAATATTTTGAGGAAAGTCTACTCCTCAAAAAAAATAGTTCATTTTTTTCATATACATGTCATAAAATACATGAACTAACATAATATTATGTTAAATAATAAAATTAATAAAAAGTATCAAAAAATAGAGCTGAGTAACATATCAGATATATTGATATTGATGGAGGTTTATGAGAGTAAGACAATAATAAGAAGTTATGGATGAAGGTAGTGACGTCATTGGCAGGAGTTAACATAGTTGAAAAGAGTTAGGAAACCAAAGAAAATAAGTAAAAAAATTACTTAATGGGATGATTACCTAGGGTTTTATAAAATTTGAGCATATACATGTGAGAGGATAAATAATTTATTTATAGATTATTATTTTAAAATATATGATGTTTTTTAAAACTCTCTCTCTCACACACACACATATATTTGTGTTTGATAAACCATATATAATGGTTTTAATAAATAATCATCATATATAATTATTTCTAAGATACTTCTTGGTTTTAATATTATACGATATTTTTTTATAAAAATTATCATTTATATTAGAAACATGAATATATAAAGGATGTATTTTTTAAACATATGTGAAGATGTTAATAAAACATTCCATATATAATAAATTATTTTTATATGATTATGTAATAGTGTTTTATAAATTTTTCTTTGAAAATAATATAACAACACACACATAGCCATCCCATAATTATATAATTTTATAGAAATTTTATAAAACTCACACATTAAAGATCTATGCATATAATTTTAAAAGGAGTATGAAATATATCATAACATAGAACAAAATCCATACTTTTTACACCCATTAGAGATCCATTTCTTTATATAAAATATGTTCATAAAATTTTCAAGTGTTTCTTTCAAGACCAATAATCATAATTTAAATTTTGACTTAATTATTATTTAAAATCTTCCATAGACCCTAATAACGTCATAAGAAACTAAATAATGATAATATAAATCTTGGTATATGGTATCAAAATAGAAAAATAATATTATTCCATGAAATATTAAAGACCAAAAAGTAGAGATTTAAGACACAAGTTAAGGCTAGCTAAATTGAGTTGAAAATAAGTTACATAATGAACTTATGAAAAAAATAAGAGATCCCAAAAACTAAGGTTATTGGAATTAATAGATTCTATTGTGTTCAAAATAGAACTTCATAAGATGACCTTAATAAGATTTTTGAGAATATAGAAAAGGAATAAACTTCATAAATTTTATGATGGAACTTCTTTAGGATGCTTTTAGTAATTGTAAGGTTCATTTTACCTTATGAAACTAAAGGGAATTAAGATTATGGGAAATTATTGATGTGTTTTTTAGAATAAGATACATCTATGGTATCTATATCATAATAAGATATAATGGAAATTTTTAATTTATTTTTTAAGAATATGAATATGAATAAATAATTGAATAATCCCAAACTAAAATTTCATTCAGAAGAATAAATTAGGAGACATGTGAAATATTCATTGATTAGAAGAATATCATAAGTTGAGGATTTAAAAAACCAATTTAAGGTTATGTGAGAATAAAAAAAATGTTAGGAAAAAAAAGGGCGAAACACATGGAAATATTACTTGTGTGTAAATAAACTTCAGGTATCTAGCTAGTGAGTGGATGACGATATTTCTAAGAAAGTCACCTTAAGTTAATCTGGGGATAAACTAAGTGATTGTATTTAAATATAGAGGTCATGAAAGATAATAATATATAGTAATCATCTTATAAAACCAATTTAGGTTCTAATTTAACATAGATAGATTTCACTTATAATTTGACCCAATATTCAAGTTTCTTTAAGAGTCCCTCTGGTAAAATTTCCATCTATATACCAACATTAAGATTATCTACTGGAGGGATTTTGAAAATATTGTTTTTACCTTTTTCACTTTACATCCTACTATCATAAATTTACTAAAACAATCATAGATTAATTTCATCCTTTTTGAGAAATTAGAGGAGAAATAATAACCTAATGGGAACTCACCTTATATAATTATTCCTTTATTACTTAGAGAAGATTCCTTGAAATTCAACCATAAATTAGCTTCATGATATATCATTAGAATCAAAGTTATAACATTGACGTATGGTTTAACTTTTTTTCTAGACTTATCATCAAACATATAGTACTTATAGTGATTGGGAGGTTATTAGGATAGTGAGGATTAGTCCACATAATCATTATCCCTTTTTTATCCCCCAATGATTTTAAAATAGTGTAGATTACCCAAGGATTTTTTAGAAATTATCAGAAACTCAAGATCTGATAGAGCTTACAATTACCCTTTTGAACTAGCTTCACCATCTTGTTGTAGATGATTTTTGTGTTCCTTACCCTCCACTAACCCTTTTATAATAAAATTTTCACACCCCTTGGAGAATTTCTCTTTACAGAATAATAAAGTAGTCATTGGTTTTGAGAGATTAGAATAATATTTTGTAGTTTTAGTCTTTTCCCTTGGATTATAGAGTACCCACTTAATCAAAACCTATCTTATTTTCATTTTTTTCAGTTGACCAAAAATAGATAGAGACTTTTCTTTCTACATCATAGTAGAAGGAGGCCATATAAAGTTTATCCTTAAGATCACCATCCTCATAATATCTAACATAATAGAACTGATCCTCAATTATATCCTCAAGGTTCTTTCCATTGACTTTTTTCTTCTTCCACAGGGACTTAACATCTTTTAATCCATCTGTTTCAATGATAACCACATATGCTCCCCAAAAAAACATGTATCAATTATATAGTTTGATATTAGATTTATTCTTCTATATTACACTCACCACTAATGGGGATGTGGAAATTTTCTATATAGGACCAATATTTTCATTTTCTATCACTATAATTATAATTTTAGAAGTAGATTGATCATTAATTCTAAGAACATCCGACCCAGATGAAAAAATAGCACCCAACCTTTGTCAACGAGAGATGGGATGAATATGAGAGATTAAATAAGGCCTTAAAAATGACTCACAACCCAACCTAGTAGGTGTAACATTTATCATTCTTACTAAAATAAGAATATATATTTCACCTTATTGTTTAGCCTATACCCCATCTAGGTTAGAAGGATTTGAGAAATATGTTGGGGGAGAAGGAAAAGTGGACCTTGTGTCACTTACCTAAGTAGAAACACCCACTTGAGATACACCACATCAAAGGAAAAATGGTTTACCAACCAAAACACACATGCAATTTGGATTTCCATCCACCGTTCCAAGAAGACATCATGATATTACCGTGGTCATTGAATAAATACTACAGATTAAACCAATTAATAAAATAGATTAATTTAATTAGATTTAATAGTAATATATTATCTAGGTCTGGATGTCACTTCGTTGATATTACTATGATAAGAATTCTCATCCATTTGGGAACCCAAGGCCTCTTGGAAATAGTCAGGGTGAAAAAGTCCTTGTCTATGGAAATTAGTATAGAGGTCAGTCCAAGATTTAAAGAATATCATTTGAAAATAACTGTATTCATACACAACAAAAATTCACACAACTTCTAGAGGGGGCTTCAAGAGTTTCAATTCATAAAAAATTCACACTATCAATGGGTTTTTGAAAGTAAAATTTATATGATCTATATATAGGAAATGACCAAAATAATTCCCAATAAAGTGAATGAGAGAAAAATTTTGAAAGGGAAGAGGTAACCCTAGAAGGACCAAAAATAAACATGGTTAAATAATAGCTATTAATATAAAAATAAAAATACTATATAATGATATGTATGTAAAATACATGAATAGATATGCTAGATCTAGAATAATACCTCATTAGATCTTCCAAAATGGTAAAGAAAATAAGAAATGATTATGGTCTTAGAGATTAAGCATTGATTCATGATTAAAACCATATTTTTTATTTCATTTATTTCAAACATATCAACAAAAATATACTAATATGAAAATATAACCACGGTAACTGATGAAATTTTGAAATTAGACTCTTAGAATTATTGAGGGTTAATTAGATCCACTAGTTATACCAAAAGGACACTAGGAACCTTTAGAAAAAATTGGATGCTGGGAATGTAAAAAAAATACTCAACCAAAGAAAATGAAGTAGATTACACTCCATAATGATCAATTTATTGATTAACTAATCCCAAAAGTGTAATATGGGTCACTGAATACTCTATTAGCAGTTTGGGCATCGTTCTGTCACCCAAAGAAGAAGAGAGATGCACTCAGTAAATATGATGAAGTTCCATTCCATTATAAAATCACTTCCCTTATACTTATCAAATACTAAGATATATATAATTATATACTCCAAAGTCTAATTATAAACTTAGGTACTTTTTGGTATTTTACAACCCCAATCCCATAAGTATTTAGTCCCATATAAAGGGAGTGAATTTCAAAAAATTGGTATTAGTACAATACCCTATTTTCCTTTTTATATTATTATTATTATTATTATTATTATTTATACTCTCTCAATCCTATTTATTTTTCTACCTTCCTAAAATATTTAAAATTAAATAAAATATATATTTTATTATGATATGATATAATTATTTTATTTCATTTGAAGTATATATAATCTTCTGCCCCCTCTTTTTGCATATTCTTTTTAATAGTCGATTTGATTTACCTACAAGGACATTGTTAGTGATTTAATTATCACAAAATAAAAGTATTATTAGTGTAAATTATGTATTATATTTATAAATTTATTTTAATTAATTCTATTTTTTTGTAATTATTTTGAGAAATAGTTAAATTAGAAAGAATCAATATGTTGAAACTGAAATGAAAATAAGATAATTTGAAGAAAACATGTCATCAAAACATTCCTTATTTAACTAAAAAAGTTTAATAGTTAAATTATAATGGTTATACTTGGTCAATAATAACATAAATAAATTTAAATCACTTATTTATTATTTTTTTAAAAGCATAATTTACTTATACTTGAATTGTAAACACGATGAAACAAAATGAGACCTAAGGTAAGGGGAATATCAAACCCAATAATTATTTTGGGTTTAACTTCTATTATTCTATAGTTTTACTATAATTATTATAATTTTTTTTAAAATTGTATTTAACTTTTATTTAACTTTTTTATTCTAGGTTTGTTAATGTTTCTCCTAAAATGAAATTAATTCTTAGCCACCTTTATGGTTTTCGATAAATTTATTTTTTTGAAATCTCATATAGATTCTTCTTATATTTATTATTATTATATCTTGGAAATATGACCTACTCATTTCTAATTCTACCCTTTCATGATAAAATTAATGTTTTTACTTCCTCATTTAGGATCATCCAAATATTTTATTTAATATATGCTTTATGAAATCACTAAAGAACCCATTATTTTCTCATGGGTTCATGTCATGTTTTTGAATCATGTACATTTTCCTTATCTTGTGTCTTTCATGATTATCATAATTTTATGATCTGATAAGTGGGATAAGAATTATATACATAATAACCCTAACTCTATTAAACCATATCCAGTGGTTACTTTATTACATTGGTATAATATAGAAGGGATCACACCTCTAAGAATTAACCACTTTTTTAATTTAAAAGTTATATAAATATAGGATTTAAATATTAAATTGTAAAAATAAAACATATCATGAAATACCATATTTAATCCTTGAGAAATAATTCAAATATTCATTCTTAATATTTTGGAGAATGGAAAAAAATAAAGGGGTGAGCATATATTCTTAGTAAGGGTTACGTTCAATAGAATATATCATGGATAATTAAGGAATAAACAATATGGAAGAGTGGATAATCAATACATATGTCATTTAATCAAAAACTTGAGATTAAAAAATTATCCATAGAAAATATAAATATAAAAATCACATGTATAATAATAACTAAAATATTAATGATGGAAATGAATAATGTTTGTCGTTATGATCTTACCATCAATTCCTCATGTTAAGACATCATGAACTATACTTTCAAGGCCTTATGACAAGAAATTTCAATAAACTATTATATATATAAAAAATAACCTAATAATTTGTCCAACTACTTATCTCATAAGACCTATAGATGCATCGAAGGGATATCTATATATCAGGACCCAACCATCACTTAGATATTTCCAATTCATTCCTCATATATTGAATCAATAATAAACAATCTATATGACTTATTAATGAATAAATATTTGTATTCAATAAATTATATGGAACATCAATTTTTTGAATTAAATTAAATAACTTTATTAATAAGCTTATTTCAACTAAAACCATATATAGAAAAAGTATATGGTTTTGAAAATATTGACTTGATAAATATATGGATGATATAAAATAATGTGGATATAAAGTTAAAATAGTCATGTATAATGTTAGATAACATAACTTCAAGGAACTGATATATTATTTGTGAAAAAATGTAGAATACACCATAAATAAGTAATAGATGAAGGAAGACCATACAATCTTTAGAAATGAAGGTTTTTTAGAAAAGTAATTTCTTTTTATAATTATATAGGAAAATGGAATTGAAATTTTAAAATGTACTTTCCTTAAAGATTCTATAACTTGATCATAAAAAAAAGTTATAAATCATTTATATAATTTTTTATTGAGGTATTAAAGTTACTTTTAAAATATTCTTTTCAAAATAATATAATATTCAAAAGATATGATTCTTATAAAAGAAAAATTGGAGTGGAAGCTAAAATTAACTTAATTAATATGAGATATAATTCCAATACTTTAAGAAAGTAATATCCTTTTCTTTTAATATACAAACTGAAAATTCACAAAACAAGGGAAAATTGATTTTTTATTGAAAAAAAATAGAATATTATAGAGTAATATAGATATATAATATTTTTCATGGAGGTGGGAAAATATTTTCAAGCCATATAAATTAAAAAATACCATTTTCTAACTTTTATAAAAAATCAAATATAACATATATGGAAAAAATATAAATATTTATTTTTAAAAAATTAAAATGAAAAATATAGTTTAAAATTAATTTACACAATTATTAGAGAATATAAATTAAATTTTTAAAAACATTTTAAAAAACATGGACTTGGAAGAAAAATATTCTCGACCTAAAAGAAGAAATAATTTCATATTTTCCTAAAACATTTCTTTTGTACTTTGAGTATGAAAGAGGGGAAAAGTTAGAAGAAAATCATAGAAACACTAGAAATAAAAATATTAGAGGAAAATATATGGGGTTTAAGAAGAATATATCATCTAATTTATTTAATATAAATTCAAACATAAACAACCTCAAATAAAATGAGATTGTAAAATAAACCATTATAGTTATAATTAATTTTGTTTCAAAACCCCTTAAAAGTGAAAAATTGAATCTGAGAATCATATATCACTAATAAAAAACAATTAATGTTATATAATGTCAAAGTATTATTTTATACATCATATAAAATAAATTAGATGCATAATGTACAATATTTCTCAATAGAGTGGGATTGTAATGTAAAACCCTTTCCTTGGATTCCTGCTTCATAATAAACATTATACATTCCTGAATAATAAACTTAAATTTATTAAATAATTTATTAAGTACCTTTTACTTATATATTCCATTTTTAGTCCTTTTTAATCATTTTATATCCATTTGTTGTATATTTTTGGTTTATATTCACTACTAAAGGTTGTTTGGTTAATTTCTCCTAAACAACTTTGGTATTTTTATCGTAGTAAAATTTTATATGAAATAGTTCCATAATATATAAAATTTTAATAATTTAATGAATATAATTTTTATTCATTATAAAATTTTTTATAACCAACCATATAAGGAGGTAATAAAAAAGAAAAATTCGTTGTTCAGTGTGGTTGTACGCACGTACTAATGACGACATTTTCATTTTCCAAATAGTTGGAAAGGAAAATATTATATAATGATTAATCTTTATATTATCCTATTTATTACATTAATATAATATTTATTAGTTAAATACGTATTTATAATCATCCATTAAATTTAGTTATGGAAAATGAAATACATCATTCACGGAGATGTTAGTCCATATATATGCATGAATGATATTTTTATTTTTGAATGGGAAAAAGGAAAGGATGGTAGATAATGATTGATATTTTTATGATTATAAATTTATCATAAATATCATATATGTTAATAAAATTTATCATTATAACAATCCATGTGTGTCGGTGATGAAAAATGATACACATTGCCTCACAGAGGCGGTATTCCACACGGACGCGTGAGCAATGTTTTTATTTTCCATCAGATAGAAAAGAGGTATATAGTCATTATTACATAAAAATAATAACATTTAAGTGTATTTATTGTAAAAATTAATTATATATGGATGCATAAAATTCTTAGAAGGTAGTTAAATAAATAAATTTAAAGGAGTTAGTTTAGATGATTACCTCTTCTTTGAGAAACCTCCGTTGGCTTACACATTAAGACTACTTAAAGTGTATTTTGGGAAGATAAAAAAATCTAGGGAATAGATAATGATTTTGGGAAGATATTTGGGTAGGTATTAGTCTATATAAGTGGATCAATAATTTTTATAGGTGATGGGTGGATGTTCTCTTTTATAAGTGAGGTGGGTGGAAAACTTATAAATACTTAAGTTTATTATATAATATATATGTCTTACACAATTCAAGTGGCTCCAAATTATTATAGTTTTGAAGATAAAAATTATAAGGTCTAAATTAAATAAAAAAAATTATATTTAAATATGTTTTAGTGATATTTTAAACCTTATCTCTTAGTTTAACCCCCTTTAATCCTTTTAATCCTTTTTACCTTTGTTACTATTCATTATGACCCAAAATGAAATTAAAATTTTAAAAAATTAAGATAACATAATTCCATATATGGAATTAATTTTATTATATTCAATTCCTAAAGTTTTTATTTATAAATTCTAAAATAAATGATAAAAACGTGATAATAACTATTTTTTAGGAAAAATGATTTTTTCAATCATAAAATGAATTTATAATTATACATTTCCTATTAATAATAATTATATGAATTTTAAATTTTGTGATTTGTAATATTATCAATAAATTTAGCTAAACATATTTATAAATAGTTATTAATTTAATTTATTAAAGGTTGAAATATATTTAACCAATACAATTAGTTCTCTAAAAATATTTCTTTTTTCAATAAAATTATTTTATCCTTATTTGTAACCAATTGATATTCAATGAATATCCATATTTGAGCACATTATTAAAAATGAGATGAATTTAACTAAATTCTACACTTTCATTATTCATAAAAATTCATTTTTATGGAAGAAATATAAAAAATTCATCATAGTCCAATTTTAACATACTAAATCCAAAAGTGATGTTCATTTTTGGTGAATTATAAATTTTGTGATATGAAATGTGAATTTCACTATTGTTTCTTTAGAATGAAAATTATTACTATAATTAAAGTTCATGTGTTATATTCTCACCCCTTCAAAAAATTCATCCTTGAAACTTCCATAATGTCATGCCATAAATGGATATGGATAGTTCTTCCTCGCAACTTCCCCAAATTTCCATGTTGCATTTTCTATATTTGTATTTTCCAAAAGTACCTTTACTTTCAGAGTCTTATAATTCCATAAAAATTATTCTCTAGTGTTAGGAATCTAGATATTCCCTTCATAATAAGATAAATTAGGCTCTAACTATATTTATTACAAGGTGATTACATAAGTTTGGTATGGTATATAATGTTTGAGTAATGAGATATGGAACACGTCATTCACTTTAGAGAGTCTGGGTAGAATTACTAAAAATTAAGGAACAACTCCAATTATTTCTAAAATATAAGAAGACCCGATGTATATGGGACTTATTTTACCTTTCTTTCCAAACCTTATAATACCCATCCATGGATATACCTTTAAGAAAACATGATCTCCTACTTGAAATTCTAAATCCTTCCTTTAATTATCATCCTATTAATTTTTCCAACTTTGATCTTCCTAGATATTATTTTTAATAGATCACACTTTCACCACTATCTCCTCAATATTTTTTTGGCCTAAAAGTTTCCTTTCACCAACTTTATCCCAATAAATTATTTTACAATATATTTTTATATACAACACTTCATACGAGGCCATTTGAATGATTGAATATAAGTTATTATTATATAGAAATTCTACCAAAGGTAAATTATTTTCCCACATACCTTGAAAGTCATGTGAGCTTGACCAAAACATGTTATATAATATTTGAATAGTCCTTTCAGAATATTAATCTATACAAGGATGATAAGTATTTCTCAAATGTTGCTTAGTGTCAAGATATTTCTGAAGACTTATCCAGAATTTTGATATAAAACCTAGGTTATGAGAAGATACAATTAAAATAGGTACACCCTAATGTCTCAAAAACTTATTTATATAGATTTTTGTGCGGATATAAAGAGGTAAATCCTCCCTTATAGTGAGGAAATTTTCATACTTGGTAAGATGATTGATAATAATTCATATAAAATCATTAATTTTATGAGTATTTGAAAATATAGTGAAAAATTATATAATAATATCACAACACTTCCACATAGGAATAGAGAGTTCTTTCCTGACTCCTTTATAATGTTTTCTATCAACATTTACCTATTTATGAACTAATCATCTTGATATATAGTCCTCAATTTCTCACTTATTATTATCCTACTAAAAATCCTCTTAAATATCTATCTATCTTGGAGCTAATAGGGTGTATAAAGAAACATAATATATGATCTTCATTAAGTAATTCACACTTAATCTCATGTATTGAAGGGAACATATAACCTCATTTTTAATTTTAGAAAACCATCTTTATAAACAATGTTTTCAAAATTTCTATCATTAATGACATTAATTTTCTTTTTAAAACTATTATCATCATGTTGGGACCTTTTTATCTTTTACAGTAAATATGGTTTGGAAATCATTTGAAGAAGGATCAATTTTTCCTAGTCCCTAATGACCCCCTTATCCAAATTCTCTAAATCTATGAAAATAGGATCTTTTCAACACTTATTTTATCCATAATTCCAATATTTTTCCTACTCAATGCCTAAGACACCTAATTTTCCTTCCTAGGGTGGTAATGTATTGATAAATCACAATCATTGAGAAGCTCTAGCCATATCCTTTTTCTCATGTTGATCACTTTTTTTTTTAAAATATGTATTTCAATTTTTTTGATCTGTATATATCTCACATATTTCACCATATAGATAATGAATCCATATATTCTAGGAAAATATTACAAGTTCCAACTCAAGATCATGGGTTGGATAATTTTGTTCATGGATCATTAAAAAAATTATCAATAAAATATTTTAATAATCTATTCATCAGATCCCTAAAAATAGATGGTGAATTAATTAATCCAAAGGGAATTATTGTTAATTCAAAATTTCCATACCTCGTATGAAATTCCATCTTTGGAATATTTTTATTCTTTACTCAAAATACATAATACCCAAAACAGAGATCAATATTTGTAAAAAAAATTTCTCCTTGAAGTTGATCCAAAATCATCAGTGTGAGACAAATGATATGTTTTATTTATTGTAATGAAATTTATTTTCTTTTATTTGATGCATAACCTCATAGAACCATTATTTTTCATAATAAAAAGAATAGGTTCTCACCATTGTGAAACACTAGGGTGAATGAATCCCTTATAAAATAACTCATATAGTTATTTATTTAGTTCCAATAATTTCACCATGTACATTATAATGTAATTCTTAGATATATGTTTTTCATCAGGGATGAGTTTTATAGAAAAATCAACCTGATGCCCTGGTGGATTTCTAGCTAAATATTCAGGAAACACATCAATGTATTCATATAAAATAAGTACATATTTTATTCTATGGTTACCTTTCCCATCCATAGGTTGTCTCTACTATTCTTCTCCCATATTTTTTTAAAGTGATCCATTGGAGGTTGATCCAGACATGATTCAAATGATGAGGTCTCCCCTATAAAGAAAATGGATTCCATATATCTTTTATAAATCATAATATCCTTCCTGTAGAAATAAATTTTAAAACTATACTATAAAATATAATCCATGCTATAGATTATATCAAATTCATCCATAGGTATTATATCCATGTTTTCAAATGGGGTATGCATATTCATCATAACAGAGACCGACTGACATATTCTTATTGCAACAATATTTCCACTGGGTGTCTTGATTGAAAACCACCTTAGGATGTTAAGGGATGATTTAATGTTCTGGGAAAACTTGAAAGATACAAAATATTATGAATATATAAAATCAAATAATTCATTAGCTAAATTTGAGTTGATAAAATTACTTACCAACACATATTTTAGGACTTAAACTTTAGCTGTTGTAGTTATATAAGCTTTTAATTCCCCCTTTGCCTCTTCTATGGTAGGATACCTTCAAATTTGGGGTATTTCTAAAAATAATAACCCATATCCTTATATTTTAAGCACTATATAATCATGTTTTCTTTATTTACCAAGAATTCATTAACCATATGACCCTTACCTCCATAGTTATAATAAACTCTCAATCCCTTTTGACAATTACTGTGATGTTTCTTTCCACAATTATTACTTTGTAGAAATACCATATTTACCTTCTTATTATATGAAACATTTCTTTTTTCCTTAGTGAATAATTTAAAACTTATTTTATTAATTTCTCTTCAATATATAAGACCTAGAAAATTTCTTCTCTATTTTGATGGCACATGATACTATGTCATTATATGATGAAAATTTTGAGAGACTAGGTCCTTTCATATATTTTTCTTAATCCCATTATATGAACAATCAATATTTCTTTCCGAATTACATATTTAGTCTATTAAATGCCTTATTAATCATTTAAATCTAGCCTCATATTTAGAAACACTTCCCTATTCCATTTACTTTTGGCTGAGGAACTTTATTTCAAGTTTAACATTTTTCTCTTAAGAAAATATTTCTAAAATATTATCACTTTAAAATTTATCCATTACATACTTTTTATTTCTTAATATTTTTTTATTATTCTAGATTAATGAACATAATTAAAAATTAAACATCTTCTTTTAAACAATATACTTCTAGAATAAACATATCATTTTTATCACTTCCCAACCCTATGAATATATTTTTTAGGGACTTGATCCATTACTGAACAAACATTGGATTAATAGGTATATTAATGGATAAAGTCTTAATTTATATAAAAGATCCAACATAGGTGCATAATTATTTGGAACAAAAGGTTTCTATATACAAAAAACATTATTTTTCATAACCTGGGTTAGTTTCTATAACACGACAATGATCAACTTAATTCTAATGAACACTATATTGACTTTATCAGATGGGAAATTGCTACATTGACTATAAACATTGATATGATTTCCCTTTCTTCTACTACGTACCATCTCTAAATAATGGTACAAACATAATTACCTCATCACATCATGAATATTTATCTATGGAATAAAAATACCCATGAGTGTTAAAAACTCTCAAATATTCTAAAGGATTATCATAATGCATATTCTAGATATTTTCTTATAAAATATAGTCCCCTAGGTTCCTAATAAAAATTATTTGATACTAATTATACCAACACAGAATGAAATAATATAGATTTTATGTTTACTTTATAACATTGGTTTATGATATGAGGGATCACACCACCTAGGATTGATTAGTTTAGTAGTCTTGGAAATCTAGATACATACATGATTTCTATATTACATTGGAAAAATAAAACATATCATGAAAAACATTCCTTAATCCCTAAAAAACCATTTAATGATTTAATAGTCATAACTTGGGGAAAGGAAATAAAATAAAGGTGTGAGATCCGATGCTCAATAAGGGTTATGTTCAATAAAATGTATCATGAGTATTTATGGCATAAACAATATGACATATTAGATTATAAACAAATATTGCATTTAATAAATAACTTTCACTTCAAAATATATCTCTATAGAATATAAATATAAAACTCATATGGTTAATAATAAATGAAATCTTAATATATAAAATGTATAATATTGAATTTTAGGATCTGACCGTCAATGACTCATTCTAAAACATCACGAACCTCACCATCATATCCTTATTCCAAGTCATTTAAATTAATGGGTAATTATAAAATAAATAACCAACTAATTTGGAAAAATGTTTATCTCATGATACTATTAATGCATCGAGGAACTATCTATTATAGGGAACCACATTCCACTTATATATTTACAATGCATTACTCATATATTGAATCAAAAATATATAATAAATATGACTTATTAATCAACACTTTTTCATATTAAACCAACAATAAAAAACATCAATATTTTACCAATAAATAAAATATAATTCTTAATAAAATTCCTTCAACTAAAACAATATGTAGAAATTTTATATGGTCAAGACAACATTGAAATGATAAATATATCCACGATACAAAATAATATGGATATAATGTTAAAATAATAATGGATATTGATAGATAATATAACTTTAAGAAACTAAGATTATTCCTTGTAAAAAATAAGTTATAAATCATAAATCAATAATAGATGAAATAAGACCACAAATTTATCATAGATGAAGGCTTTTAAGTAAAGGAACTTCTTTTGATAATTAGATAGAAAAATGGACATGAAACCTTAAGAAAAAATTTCCTTAAAACTTTTGTAACGTTGTTATAATATTGAAGTTATAAATTAATTTTAAAATCTTTTCATGAGGCGTTAAAGAGGCATTTAAAATATTATTTTCAAAAATAATTTAATCATGAAAAGATACTATGATTTTAAAAGAAAATTTTGAATGAAAGATAAAATACACTTAAGTAATGTGAAATCTTCTTCCAATCATTTGAGAAAGTAATAAACTTTTATTTTAATATAGAAACTAAAAATTCATAGAAAAATTTAAAATATATTTTATTTAAAAAATTATGTAAACCTATAGAGGAATATAAATAAAAAATAACAGTTATGGAGGTGGGAAAATCTATTCACACCATATACGTCAAAAATGATTATTTTCATAGTTTTTTTAAAAATAAAATATATCCTATACAAAAATTTTTTATTAATTTTTAAGTATTTTAAATGAAATTAAAATATTTTTAAAAATTAATTTAAACAATTATTTAAGAATATTAATAAATACCTCTAAAACATTTTATAGTATCTAGAAATGGAAAAAAATATTCTCAATCTTAAAGAAGAAATATGGTTAGTTTTACTTAAAAAATTATTTTGTTCATTGAGTACCTAGGAGTGTAAAATATGGAATAAAAACATGGAAAACCTATCAATAAATATAGGATAATAAATTATATATGTTTTAATAATAATAATATATCATATAATTCCTTCAACATAAATTTAAATATAAATAATCCTAAATAAAATGAGACTGTAAAATAAACCTTTACTGTTTTTATAACTTTTGATTCCAAACACATTAAAATATAAAACATGAATCTAAGATTAAAATATCATTAATAAAGAGGAATTAAGGACATAAAATTTTAAAGGTTTGGTATACAAAATATATAAAATAAATTTAGTGCATAATATAAAATATATCTCAATGGAGTGTAATTGAGATGAAAAACCCTTACCTTGAATTATTTCTTGGTAGAATGAATTATATTTTCCTGATTAATAAATTTAAATTTATTAAATACTTTATTAAGAAACTATTTCATCTATATTACATTTTTTTGTCCTTTTATAATCATCTGTCATCTATTCATTATATAGTTCTTTCTTATGTTAACTACTTAAGGTTTTTCAGTCAATTTCTCTAAAACTACTTTGGTATAATGCCTTGTTCAAAATAATTATTAAATGGTTAAATAATCTAAAAAATGTTTATAATTTAATTAACATAATTTTTATTCATTATATAAAATTTTATAACTATTTTATAAATGAGGTAATAAAAAAATATAATACGTCGTTCATGGAGGCGATAGTCTGCATGTATGCATGATGACCTTTTCATTTTTCTAATGGTTGAAAAGGAATGAAATTATATAATTTTTAATATTTCAAAATTCAAATTTATTTCATTAATATCATATTCATTCATTAGATATAGATTTATAACTATTAATAAAATGTGGTTATGGAAAACGAAATATAATGTTCATGGAGACCGTATTCCATTTGTATAAATGAATAATGTTTTCATTTTCTAATGGGAAATGTAAAAGATGGTAGATAATATTTTACATTTATGGAATTATGATTATTTAATTAATATTATATATATTAATTAAATCTATTTTTACAACCATCTATGTGAGGAAGTGTTGAAAAATAGTACACATTAGTTTGTTGAGGTGGTAATTTGTACGTACGCATGAAAAAAAATTTCATTTTTAATCAGATGGAAAAGTGGTATAAAATAATTATTCCATAAAAATAATAACATTTTAATATATTTATGATAAAAAATTCATTATATTAGGATGGATACAAAAAATATTAATGAGGTAGTAGATGTCACGACCCGTCCTCGGGGCCCGTGTCGTGACTACCCCAAGCCCACCTTCCATAGGCCATGGGCTGGCGACTAACACCAAGGCATAATTCCTGGTAAAAAGGGAAGGCATTGCTTTTGTAAAGTAAACAAACACCACAGAGAAAAAAGCAGAAGTAAACACTGAGTAAAAACTGGGTACAACAGTAAGTGTAGAAAAGTAAGTGGGCCAGAATACAAACCCAAACTGAAAGTAAAATACAACTGAAAGGAAGAACAACAACTGTAAATTAAAGCCGCTACGGCGAGCCGTCCTCTGGTACTCCCACATAAAGGGTGGGTACAAATAGCCTCCACATCTCCTCGGGTCTAGCCGTCCGCTCCGAGTACTTCCCGCCCAGTGGTCCACCTCCAGGTATCGTCCTGCTCCGCAAGCCTCAACCACGATCAGCGCTGTCCGTCTTCTGCAACCAACACAACGTAGTGCGGGTATAGCCTATGCAGGGGTGAGTATAAGATACTCAGTAGGGACCCCGACATCCCCGAAGGTCTCCCAGAATCCACAAAGGATAATCCACAAAGGAAGATACAATCACGAAGTAACATCCGTCACCACTTAAGTATATGCCCATACAGATACCTAAGTCATCAATTCTCGTTCAGCTCCAACATCCGAGCCCAAGTACAACCCAGTCCACACAGGAAAACACAACCCAATATACACAGGAAAACACAACCCAATCCACATAGGAAAGCAAAACGTAATCCACACAGGATATCAAGTCAACTTATCGAAGATAAGGATTGAAAGTCAAGATTCAGCTCACAAAGGTATACTTCTTCGTAAGACGATAGATATGATCAGATATTGCCACTGATTCATCTAAGCCGTCGTACCCACACAGGATCGATAGGTACTAACCCCCGCAATGACCCACACAGGATCAGACCCACATAGGATCGATAGGTAACTAACCCCCGCAATGACTGACACATGATCTGTAGGTAACTGACCCCCGCAATGACCCACACAGGATTGGACCCACGTAGGATCTGTAGGCGCTGGCCCACACATGACCGCTAAGTACTGATCCACATAGGATCTGACCCACACAGGATCGGTAGCACTGATCCACGTAGGATCGCTAAGTGCTGTAGTCGTCGCCGTCGAATCCACGGAGGATTTATGTACAATCGTCATCGCCATCGCAGTCGCAGCTAGCTCTAGGGTTTCCGCACACAGCAAGCTCATTTGGGAGAGTCCGCTCCATGAGCCAAGGGGCTGATACATCAACTGACACATAGTTTGGAGTTTATGTATCCAAAAGTTCCATATCTTCAACAGGAACTCAACGTCACAGACGGCGCGTCAATCGGACGCCCGGTCTGAGAGTCATTGGCTTTTTCGTTCCAGGGGCCCGGTTGGTTTTTAAGTCAAAACCAGCCCAACCGTACTCTAACTGCATCCAAACCTCGAGCGGAGTAATCCAAAAGGTCCTTCTCACTTAGAGGAATCCAACAAAGTCTACGGCACGTCAATCAGACGTCCGAAACTCAAGTTATAAGCGTTTCCGCAAAGAGGGCCCGGTTGGTTTCGTATACGAACCAACCCGGACGAACCCAAAGTACTCCAAAACCTTGAATGTAATATAACAAAATTACCTTCTCAATCCAAGTATCGCATCACGACTGACGGTACGTCGATCAGAGGTCCTCAGCCCAAGTTATGTACAAAAGACCGTGAGAGGTCCGATATTAGGGGGTTCGGGCCCGGTCCGACCCGGCCCGATACCCTCTAGATCGGCCCGAACTGGGTCGACCTGTCCCGGGTCCGGGTCCAGCCCACTTGGGCATGGCCTAGACCGGCTTGGGTGCGGCCCGACCTGGCCTGGCCTTGCGGTCCGGCCTGGGCAGCTGGCACGGCGCGCTGGCGCCAGCTAGGTGGCTCTGCCGTTTTGGCCGAGCGGACAGGGGTGCGGGGGGGGGGGGGGGGGGGGGGGGGCGCTGCCCCCCACTCATTTTTAACCGCGTACCCATGTGGGGGCCGCTCATGCTGGCCATCCGGGGGTCGTAACCCCCGACTCTTCCCCTGACCGGCCGGCTGCTGCACCACGGGACCGGCGCTGGCCGGTCCCCCTGCTCCGATGCCGGCGGCCCAGAACCAACCACCGGTCCCAGCTCCATGACGACCTTGGTCCGCCTGGCGCGGCATGATGGCACCGCGCTCCTCTTCCGCGGCCTCGCTCCAGCCATGCTGCCTTCGGGGTTCTCCGGCGCCGCGCGACGGCGCCGCGCATTCCATGCCGCATGACCCCGCGCGGTGCGACAAAACCGCACCATTCCCATTCCATTCCACCACAAGGTATACAAGAGAAAAAGGGGAGGAGGGTCGGACGTGTTTGTGCGGTCCGGCCCCCTCCCGTTAACTGATAACAAGTGGTCCAATTGAACGAGGAAAGATGACGGAAGAATTCACGAAATAAAAACGCATAAAACCTCTACCTCGAGCGTAGTTTGAAAGGAGGTTCGTCGCGCGAATAACCGTCGCGGAAGAAGGCGTCGCTGAAGAAGAATCGTCGCGTCGCGGAGAAAAGAATCGTCGGTGTCGCGTCGTCGATCTCCGAGGATCCGGCGTTCTTCACGTTCTTCATCGAAGAAGAATAACTTCAAGAGCTTTTTCTTTTCTCCCAAAGACTCTCACAACAAGATCCAACCCAAATAAAATAAGTACTTCCCTTATTTTATTAACATGACTTAAGTTTGAAATTAAAAAGTTGAATTAATCCACTCAATTAATTAACTCAACTTGACTTAATAAATGAAGGGTTATGGAAGGTTAGGGAAGATGAAGAGGTGGGGTTCGTGTGGGCCCCACCACTCTCATAACCTCCCATGGGAAGTTGGATGGTTACCCCAACTTCCACTCAAAGGCTAAACAATTAGAGAAAAATAAAAATTGTAGCTCAAATTTTTATTTTTAACTTCCATAATTTTAACAACTACTCTCATGAAAACACAACTCTGAAAAAGGTGTTTCTAAGAATATACCGGTGCTGAAAATCCATCAGTGCCCTCAGAATTCGATTTCAAGCACCGGTTCAAAAGTTAGAAAAACCCACTCGTTCGTTCACTGAACGTACCCGAGCTAAACTTCAGATTAAAATTCTGGGCACACCGGGCCTCAGAATCAAGTGCCGTCAGAAACCACGTTCTTGTAAAATCCCAAAGAAAATTAAGAAAAAAATTTCCCTTGGATTTTACGGGTCTTTACATTACTCCCACCTCATAGATTTACGTCCCCGTAAAGATACATCAAAAACTAGGGAAACAAATGTGGGTACTGTGCACGCATCTGAGCCTCCCTCTCCCAAGTGCTCTCCTGGAGGTTCTCGTGCTGCCATCTGATGCGCACTAGAGGAATCGACCATCCACGTAGGACCCGCTCCTTTCGATCCTCGATCTCCACTCGGACCTCTGCAAACGTCACCCCATCATCTATGTCCAGCTCCCCATGGTCAATGATATGTGTCTGGTCGTGCACGTATCTCCTCAGCTGAGATACGTGAAAGACGTCGTGCACCTGGTGCAACTGAGGTGGTAGAGCCAGGCGATAAGCCACCTCGACAATCCTGTTGAGGACCTGGAATGGTCCGATGAAGCATGGAGACAACTTACCGCCTCGGCCAAATCTCCGTATTCCACGCCGAGGTGAGACCCGCAAGAAGACGTAGTCGCCATCCTCGAACTCTATTGGCCTCCGCCTCCTGTAATCATAAGACTTTTGCCGGCTCTGAGCTGTCCTCATCTGCTCCTGGATGATCTGAACCTTCTCTATCGTGGCCTAGACCATCTCCGGTTCCACAAGTGCTGACTCCCCAGGGTCTGTCCAGCATAGAGGAGATCTGCAAGGTCGACTGTAAAACGCATCATGTGGTGCCATCCCAATGGTGGAGTGGTAGTTGTTGTTGTACGCGAACTCCACCAAAGGTAGGTGGTCCTCCCATCTATGACCAAAGTTGAGGACACATGCGCAGAGCATGTCCTCGAGAGTCTGATTGGTCCTCTCTGTCTGACCATCTGTCTGGGGGTGAAAGGCGGTGCTCAGACGTAGTTGCATCCCGAATGCCTCTTTCAACCCATTCCAAAGCCGGGAAGTAAAGCGAGCATCTCGATCCGAGATGATAGATAATGGCACACCATGAAGCCGCACAATATTCTGAATGTAGAGATGTCCCAAGCTCTCCACTGAGCCCTACTCTCTGATGGGTAAGAAGTGAGCTGACTTGGTGAGTTGGTCGACAATCACCCAAATGGAGTCGTGACCTCTGGAAGTGCATGGAAGTACAGTCACGAAGTCCATAGATATCCCGTCCCACTTCCACTCCGGGACCTCCAAGGGATATGCCAAGCCTGCTGGTACCTGGTGCTCTGCCTTCACCTACTAGCAGGTGAGGCATCGAGAAACTAACTCTGCCACAACAATAGACTGTACAACGCTCGGCCATCAGATAGTGTTGCCAAATCTTTAGAGCGAAGACCACTGCTGCTAACTCCTGGTCATGGGTAGCGTAGTTCTGCTCATGCTGCCTCAACTGACATGATCTATAGGCGATCATAGCCCGCTCCTGCATCAGGACACATCCGAGTCTGGTCCCTGATGCATCACAGTAAACTACATACCCTACTCCCTCCTCCGGCAACCTCAAGATAGGCGCGCTGGTCAATCTCTGTCTCAGCTCCTGGAAGCTCTGCTGACATTTATCTGACTACACGAAGGGTTTCCCCTTCCTTCTTAACGTTATGCAAAGATGCAAATATTTCTCCTTTTCCGAAAGGGAAATCCGGTCTCATCCCCTGGATGAACCAAGTTCCTTGCCTAATACAGTCATTCACGTCATGATTAGTTAATTCATTCCATGGATGACATCGTAAGGCCTCGAAGCTATTACCAAGAGATCTAACCTTTACTCTCGCCTCTAAGGGTTGAGCCACACTGTCAGCATCAGTTTGTGGTCACTTGGTCTCTTCTAGTAAGAATCTCGTAAGTGAGGGTCAAGTCAACAATTTTTTAACCAGTATCTCTTAGTATTAACATAAAAAATACAAGAAAGAAAACGTCACCAATGCAAGTGTTTTTTATTACTTCAACTCAAAGTACAAGGACATAGGGAAACAAAAACAAAGAATCTAGAGGCATTATGGTCAAGGGCCTCTATGCCTGGAGCTAGTCCTGCACTTGTCCACCCGCTTCCGGAGGTCCATGATCGTAAGCTTCAGTTGGCTGAAGCTGTGCTCTCCCCTGTTGTTGGGGTGGAACTTCTGGTGGTGGTGGTGGTAGAGCCTCAAAACGTCGCCCACCACCTACCACTAGACCATCTCTTCGACCTCGTCCGCCTGCTCCCTGCGGACCGCCACGATCGAACCTCTGCCTCTGCCTGGGTAGTTCCTCAACCGTCTACTACTCCTCTGCATGGCGGGTCGGGCAGTCACGAGCTAAGTGGCCCTTCCCGCCGCATGCATAGCACTATCTTCCACTCATAAGACTGGATCTGCTACGTGTGTCCCGCACCTCCGAGCCAGTATCCTGTGGTCATCCGCCCGATGGCCTGGTCCGCTTGGACCTCTGCGACATCTGTCTACTGCCGGTTGTAGAAGACTCCGCTACGTGCCACCCTGCGGTAGGTCTCGCCGCTGGTGTAGACTCAGCAAGAAAGCTCTCGATGAGAAGGGATCGCTCCAGTACCCCTTCCTGTGTCGGTATGCTGAGGGAGATCAGCGATGCCCTGATCTCATGCCTCAGTCCCTGCTCGAAAGTCCAGGCCCGGAAGAATGGGTCTCGTACCATGTCCATCGAATAGCACGAGAGATCAGTAAATCTCACCGAGTACTGGGCGACCATCAAACTGCCCTGCCGCAGCTGTAGAAGCTCCTGGATGCGCACCGCACGGAGGGTGGATGGGATGAACTATGAGTGGAAGAGGCTCTCAAAGTCCGTCCAGAGGAGAGATTCCTCATCGTGCACCTGGAGCATCAAGCTCCACCATCTGCCTGCTGCCGCATGCAGGAGGCTTGCTGCGAGGATCACCATGAGGTCTGCTGGTGTCCTCACTAACCTGAAAACTCATACAACTACCTCCAGCCAATCCTCGGCTACCTGAGGGTCCATCTCCCCATGGAACCTGGGCGTTCGCTGACACTGAAACTTGTACAGTGCACTAAGGTGACGTGCATCGTCAGCGGCTGGGGCTGGTAGCATCGGTGGCTTGGTGGGTAGAGGCACCACCGGTGCCTCTGCTGTCTAAGGGCCCTGTACCGAGGCCTCGTCGCTCGGTGGGCTGTCGTCACGCACAACTCTCGGAACCCTATCAGGCTGCCGTCGTGTGGTCGTCCTAAAAAGAAACAGGTGCGCCACGGTCAAACAGTATACCTGGTGAGTTGACATAAAATAATCACAAAGAAAACTTGAAAAACACAAGCAATCAATGTTTTCATGTATTAAGTCGGAAATCAGAAGTCAGGGTCCTGGTGTACAGATACATCAGCCGCCGCACCAACACTGGACTCCCTGGAATAATAACCACACTCAATACTCTTAACACTACTGATTCACATAGAAAAAGATCAGAGTCCTGAGTTCTGCGGTAGAACCGAACTCCTCTGATACCAATTTGTCACGACCCGTACTTGGGGCCCATGCCGTGACTACCCCAAGCCCACCTTCTATAGGCCAGGGGCTGGAGACTAGAACCAAGGCGTAATTCCTGATAAAAAGGGAAGGAATTGCCTTTGTAAAGTAAACAAACACCACAGAGCAAGCAAGCATAAGTAAACACTGAGTAAAAACTGGGTACAACAGTAAGTGCAGAAAAGTAAGTGGGCCAGAATACAAACCCAAACTAAAAGTAAAATAAAACTGAAAGGAAGTACAACAACTATAAAGTAAATCCGCTATGGCGAGCCGTCCTCTGGTACTCCCACCTGAAGGGTGGGTACAGATAGCCTCCACAGCTCCTCGGGTCCAGCCGTCTGCTCCGAGTACGTCCCGCCTAGTGGTCCACCTCCAGGTACCATCCTGCTCTACAAGCCTCAACCACGATCAGCGCTGTCCGTCGTCTGCAACCAACACTGTCACAACCCGCCCTCGGGTCCCGTGCCGTGACTACCCCAAGCCCGCCTTCCATATGCCAGGGGCTGGCGACTAGCACCAAAGGCGTAAAATCCCGATAACTGGGAAGGCATTTCCTTCATAAAAGAAAACAAGCACCACAGAGTACAAGCGGAAGAAAAACACTAAGTACAAAAGAAAAGCTGAAAAGTAAATGGGCCATAATACAAACCCAAAAGAAAGTACGACTACAACCGAACAAGGTAAAATAGCAAAAGAAAAACAGCTAGAAGTAGGAAGCAGCTCTTGGGTCGTCCTCCTCGGATCCTACCTGAAGGGTAGGTACAGATGGCGCAGCTCCTGGTCGTCCACCACGGATCCTACTTGAAGGGTAGGTACAGATAGCCTCCTCCAAGCTCTCGTCCGTCAACATCCTCTGTGAGTCGTCACGTCGTGTAGTCCACCTCCGGGTACTGACTCGTCGTGTGGTCCACCTCCGGATACTGACTCGTCGTGTGGTCCACCTCCGAGTACTGACTCGTCGTGTATTCCACCTCCGGGTACCGTCCAGTCCTCGAACACTCGGCCTCCGTCAGCACTGCCCGTCGTCTGCAACCAACACAACGAGGTGCGGGCATAGCCCGTGCAGGGGTGAGTATAACGATACTCAGTAGGGACCCCGAGACCCTCAAGGTCTCACTAAACCAACAAGGATAACCACAAATAAGATCTCAATAGATAACCTCTACTTAGGTATATGCCCATACATATACCTAAGTTATCAAGTAACCCATCTCAATCATGAGGAAACACAATGATCATGAAATCAACGGATAACCACTACCCAGGTATATGAACATACATATACCTAAGTTATCAAGTGACCCATCTCAATCATGAGGTAAACACAAAGGTCAAAATTCTCAGCTCAAACCAGGATTTTCATTATCGAAACCGTAACTGCTAAAGAGCTCCGTCTCTGGAGTGTACAGTGGTCCTGTCACGACTCCGAGGTACTGCTCACTAACCTAAGACTGCTGAAGTACTCCTCCTGTCGAGTACCGCGGGTCTGCCACCCAGACACAGTAGTGCTTCCCGCCGAGGTATGACACCCAAACACAGTAGTGCACACCCCCTAGTAGCCTGCTGAGGTACTCTCCGGATGAGTACCGCGGGTCTGCACTGTCACACAGGTAGTGCTTCGTCCTCCATGGGTCTGCACCTTAGAAAGTAGTTCTCCGTCCACTAGGCTATTCGACTCACTCCAAGTCGAGTCAGTGAAGCAGTCGTCAGGTCTCATCCAGTTACACGGTCTCCGTACTCTGCACGCTCGTCACTGGGAGGGTCCGCTCCACGAGCTACAGGTCAATACTCCAAGTATCTCAAAGTCCCACGAAGAAGTATCTCAAAGGACCGCCTCGTCATAGGGGTCTCAACACAACAGACGGCGCGTCAATCGGACGCCCGGTCTGTGAGTTATTAGCCTTTTCGTCCCAGGGGCCCGATTGGTTTCGTGAGCGAACCAAACCCGGTCGTATCTCAACTGTACCCCGAACTCTCATAGGGTATACTCATAGGGACCGTTTCTCAACGAGATCACCAACACCGCTGACGGTTCGTCAAACGGACGTTCTGTCAGAAAGGTATCAGCTTTTCCGTTCCAGGGGCCCAGTTGGATTTCTGTGCGATCCAACCCGGCCACTATCCATCTGCATCCAAATCTCGGGCGGAGAATGCCAAATGTTCCGTATCGTCAACAGGAACTCAACGCAACAGACGACGCGTCAATCGGACGCCCGGTCTGAGAGTTATTGGCTTTTTCGTTCCAGGGGCCCGGTTGGTTTTTAAGGCAAAACCAACCTGACCGTACTCCACCTGCGTCCAAACCTCGGGCGGAGTATGCCAAAAGATCCGTCTCATCAAGAGGAATTCAACGAAACAGACGGCGCGTAAATCGGACGCCCGGTCTGTTAGTTATTGGCCTTTCCGTCTCACACCCACCCTGAGAAACTTCCCCGGAGGTCACCCATCCTGATCACTACTCTTGGCCAAGCATGCTTAACTATGGAGTTTTAACCACGTAAGCTTCCGAAAAGGAAGGTGCACCTTGAGTATAGTATACCGAAACGACCGTCTCGATCCAAGTATCGCATTGCCGCTGACGGCGAGTCGTTTGGAGGCCCGTAGCCCAAGATACGGGCATTTGACCAAAAGTGGTCTAAAACTGGGGGTCTGGGCCCGGGCCGACCCGGCACGACCCCCCCTGGGTCGGCCGAACCGGGTCGACCCGCCCCGGGCGGCGACCCGGCCCAAAGACCCGGCCCGGATCGGAAAACCCGTCCCGGTCGGCGGCGCGACGGCGCGGACCGGCACGGCGGCGCGGCCTGGGTGCCGTTCGGGTGCCGCGCGTGGGGGGCAAAGCCCCCCCTCCCTTTGAGAACCGCGACCCCTTAATTGGGGCCTCTTTTGAGACCCGGCCGGGGGAAATTAATTCCCCCGGTCTCCACTGCCCGGCCGGCCCGCACTGGCCGACCGGTTTCGCCAGCAAGGAACGGCGACGACCGGTCCTTCTTTCGCCGACACCGGCAGCCCAGTGCCGGCCGCCGGTCATCTTGCTCCGCCGCGGCCCGAAACTGGCCGCGGCCTATGCCGTTCGGCGCGATGCGACGACATCGCTTCCCTCCGCCGCGTCCCCGCTCCGGCCGCAGCGCCTTTGACTTTCTTCGACGCGACGTGACGGCGTCGCGTTCTTGGATTTCTTTCCACTGCGCGGCGCGACGGCGCCGCGCGTATCTTCCGCAATAAATCGCGTGGTGCGACGGCACCACGTTTTCTCGTATCATCCTCAAGAAACCATCACGAAAAACAAAGGAGGAGGGTCGGCCGTGTTTGTGCGGTCCGACCCCCTCGCGTTATTCGATAACAAAAAGGGTTTTAATCCACGATCATCACCAAGTTTGTATTCACGAACAATTAAATAAATAAAAACCCTCAATCATCAACCGCTTGATCGGACGATCCGCGGATCAACCCGGTATTGGTTGGTCCGCGCTCGTCGTTTTTTCTAAAAAGATAAGAGAATTCCAAAATAAATTCCCCTACCTCGGCTTCAAGAACGGAGTTCTTCAACGACCCGCGGAAGACAAGCGTCGCAGAGGTCGGACGTCGTTCCGTCTAGGTTGGTGGGAGAAGAGCTCGGTGAAGTCGAGCCGAGACGTCACCCTCTGTATACTTTGTATGCGGCGGTGCTTCCCTTCCTTACTTCGGTTGAAGATGGTCGGAGGTGTTGCTTCACGTTCTTCGGAAACGTGGAACGTTCTTCCTCGAGAGGTTGATGATCTTCCAAGAGTTCTTCTCCTCTCCTTAGTTCTCCCCACAAGGTGTATGCCAACCCAAAAAGAAGAATATAATCTCTCTTTTTAATGTTGGAAAAATGAATTCAAAAGAATTCAAACACTCAAAATAATTAATTAAGTTGGTTTAATTAATTAATTGCAAAGTGTTGGCAAGAATTTCAAAAGATTGAAATTCAAATAAACCATACTTAACTCACCCCATTAAATAATCAAGTTGTCAAATATTAAAGAATGTGAGTTAATGGGGAGTTGGAATGTGAGGGGTTAAGAGGGTTAGGGAGTTTAAGGAATTTGAAAAGGTGGGGGGGGGTTCGTGTGGGCCCCACCCTTTCAAATATCCACACATGGGAAGTTGGATGGATGTGGGCCCACCACCAACTTCCCATGGGAGAAGTTAACCACTTAACATTGTTAAAATTTGATTTAACAATTTTATTCACTTTTTTAATTAAACCCCAAAAATTAACTTCTCCTCCCACACAAACGCAACTACGGTAAAGGTTCTCGTAAGCGATTACCAGCGTTGCGAGTTCATCGGTGCAATCAGATTTCAATTCCGAGCACCAGTTCAAAAGATAGAAATTCACGCTCGCTCTTTCACTGAACGTACCCGAGCCAAACTTCAGAAATTAATTCCGGGCACACCGGGCCTCAGAATCAGGCGCCGTCAGAAACTACGTTCTTGTAAAATTCCAAAGAAAATTAAGAGAAAATTTTCCTTAAAATTTACGGGTCTTTACATTACTCCCACCTCAGGGCTTTACGTCCCCGTAAAGCTTCAACACAAACTAGGGTCACAAAAGCGGTACAGAGCACACATCTGAGCCTTCCGCTCCCATGTGCTTACCTGGAGGTTCCGTACTGCCAAAGAAAGTGCACCCGAGGAATCGATCGTCCTCGTAGGATCTGATCCTGTCGATCCTCGATCCCCACTGGAATCTCTGTGAAATACACCCCATCGCCATCTTCCAGCTCCTCATGGTCGATGGTATGCGAAGGGTCGAGCACGTATCTCCTCAGTTGAGATACGTGGAAGTCGTCGTGCACCTGGTGCAACTGCGGTGAATGGGTCAAGCGGTAAACCCCCCTGCCTACCCAGCTGGGGACCTAAGAAGGTCCGCTGAACCCTGGAGATAACTTGCCGCCTTGGCCACATCTCCGTAAACCTCATCGAGGTGAGACCCGTATAAGGACGTGATCGTCATCCTCGAACTCCAGAGGTCTCCATTTTCTGTTAGAACTGGAACTCGAAAGGCTGCTTCCACGAGGTTAAGGTTGACCGACTCAATAGTGATCGGTCGCACCCTCATGTGCAAGAGTTACCCTGCGCTGCCTGGGGTTTCCTTTTCCGCCGACCAAGGAAAACCCATCCCGATGTTTGCCTAAAACCGTCAATTTGAGTATGAACAGTTATTGCCCATTCCATACTCAAACTAACGTCGTAAGGCCTCGACGCTGTCACCAAGAGATTCCAACTAAAACTCTCGCCTCGAGGGTCTGACCACACCGTCGGCGTAAGTGTGATTATCGAGTCTCCTCCCAAGGTATCTCCAGACGTGAGGGTCAAGTCCACGGCTTACCGGAAACTCTAGGTCTGGAACAAGATTTGTGAAAGCAAGAAATGATTCACATCGACGTCCATTACTACAACAGCTAGTAGTGGACACCGACTATCCCACGAATCATTTCTAGAGCCATTGGGTCACACTCCTTGACTGCATGCAGCCGCACTCTTCCTCCGCCCTCCAGCTCCCTGAGCGTGGCCGGAATAACTAAGGCAGGTGGTTTTACAATGTTAGGATGTACACCACCTCATACTGCTCTCCTAGCTCTGCCTCTACGTCTGCTGCTTCGTAGACTCATCTCTCCTTTAAGCTTCCTCTTCTTTAACATGCCCGAGTCTCTAAGACTGGCACCGGTTTCCTGTTTCTTACTGCACTGTGCAGTCTTCATCCTCTCTTGGATGTCCTGGACCTCCTTTAGTCTCACAAGAGCTGCTATGATTTCTTCTTTGTCGATAAGATAAATCTGGTCTCATCCCCTGGATGAACGACATTTGTTGCCTAATACAGTCAATCCTGACATGAATGATGCATTCATGCCATGGATGACGTCGTAAGGCCTCGAAGTAACTACTAAGAGATCCAACTGTCACTCTCGCCTCCAAGGGTCGAGTCACACTGTCGGCATCAGTGTGAGGTCACTGGGTCCCCTCCAGTAGAAATCTCGAAAGTGAGGGTCAAGTCAACAGTTTAATCGGGACCACTCAGTATCAACCAAACAAAAGGACATGAAAGAAAACAAAGATAAGTGTCTTTTTATTATTGCAGCTCATAGTACAAAGACACGAATACAAAAGCAACATGGAACTAGAAGTACAAAGGACGTATCCACTAGCTCCCCTCCTGCCCACCTGCTCTCGGAGCTCTACAGCCTTGTCCACTGCTCGGCTGTTGCTCAAGCACTCATCGCTGCTTCTGGCTCGGTGGCTCCTCCAACGCCTGCGGATCAACTGTACGAGGAGTCGGACAGTCACGTGCCAGGTGACCCTTTCCGCCGCATGAGTAACACAACCTGCTTCTGGAACGCCTAGCTCTGTTCGCACCCCGGGTGCCCCGCACCACCGGTCCTAAAACCCGAGATCGTCCAACTGCTAGTCTGGTTCTCCTGGACCTCTGCATCATCTGTCTACTGCCCACAGATGACTCGGCTACTGATCGAAAAACATGCGGCAAAGGCAGAAGCTCCTGTACACGCTCGGGGTGTAGAGCTACTGGCACAAATTCCACCCTGAAAAAGGTCTCGAAGTCTTCCCATGCGATGTTCATCCCGTCGTAAAACTGAAACAAGTGGCTCCACCACCTGCCTGCAGACTCTCACCACAGCCTCCAGCCAAACCTCAGCCGCCTGCGAGTCCGTCTCTCCCCGGAACCTGGGTGGCCTCTGGTGCTGGAACTCATGCAGCGCGCTCAAGCGTCGTGCATCGCCTACTGCTGGGGCTGGTGGAATCGGTGGCCCAACGGGTAGCAGTACCGCTGGTGCTTCCACTGGTGCCTCAACTTCAAGAGGGCCCTGTACCGAAGCCTCGTCGCTCGACAGGCTGTCAGCACGCACATCCCTCTGGGCTCTAGCTGGTCGTCCATGAAAAGGGATCCTGAAAGAAACATCGTGACACGATCAAACGTTTATACCTGGTGAGCTGACCTGGTTTGAGCTATTTTAAGGGAAAACCTTTGAAAACACACACACAATCAGTGTTTCGTGCACAAAGTCGGAAATCAGTTGTCAGGGTCCTGGTGTATGGATACGTCGGCCGCCCGCACCAACACTGGACTCCCTGAACTGAAATCCACACTCGGTACTCTTAACACTATTGCTTCACAGAAAGAAAAAGTCAGATTCATAAGTTCTGCGGTTGAACCAAACTCCTCTGCAACCAACACTGTCACGACCCGCCCTCGGGGCCCGTGCCGTGACTACCCCAAGCCCGCCTTCCATAGGCCAGGGGCTGGCGACTAGCACCAAAGGTGTAAAATCTCGATAACTGGGAAGGCATTGCCTTTATAAAAGAAAACAAGCACCACAGAGTACAAGCGGAAGCAAAACACTAAGTACAAAAGAAAAGATGAAAAGTAAATGGGCCAGAATACAAACCCAAAAGAAAGTACGACTACAACCGAACAAGGTAAAACAACAAAAGAAAAATAGCTAGAAGTAGGAAGCAGCTCCTAGGTCATCCTCCTCGGATCCTACCTGAAGGGTAGGTACAGATGGCGCAGCTCCTGGTCGTCCACCATGGATCCTACTTGAAGGGTAGGTACAGATAGCCTCCTCCACGCTCTCGTCCGTCAACCTCCTCTGTGAGTCGTCACGTCGTGTAGTCCACCTCCGGGTACTGACTCATCGTGTGGTCCACCTCCGGGTACTGACTCGTCGTGTGGTCCACCTCCGAGTACTGACTCGTCGTGTATTCCACCTCCGGGTACCGTCCAGTCCTCGAACACTCGGCCGCCGTCAGCACTGCCCGTCGTCTGCAACCAACACAACAAGGTACGGGCATAGCCCGTGCAGGGGTGAGTATAACGATACTCAGTAGGGACCCCGAGACCCTCAAGGTCTCACTAAACCAACAAGGATAACCACAAAGAAGATCTCAACAGATAACCTCTACTTAGGTATATGCCCATACATATACCTAAGTTATCAAGTAACCCTACTCAATCATGAAGAAACACAAGGATCATGAAATCAACGGATAACCACTACCCAGGTATATTACCATACATATACCTAAGTTATCGAGTGACCCATCTCAATCATGAGGTAAACACAAAGGTCAAAAGTCTCAGCTCAAACCAGGATTTTCATTATCGAAAACGTAACTGCTAAAGAGCTCCGTCTCTGGAGTGTACAGTGGTCCTGTCACGACTCCGTGGTACTGCTCACTAACCTAAGACTGCTGAAGTACTCCTCCTGTCGAGTACCGTGGGTCAGCCACCCAGACACAGTAGTGCTTCCCGCCGAGGTATGTCACCCAAACACAGTAGTGCACACCCCCTAGTAGCCTGCTGAGGTACTCTCCGGACGAGTACCACGGGTCTGCACTGTCACACAGGTAGTGCTCCGTCCGCCATGGGTCTGCACCTTAGAAAGTAGTGCTCCGTCCACTGGGCTAGTCGACTCACTCCAAGTTGAGTCAGTCAAGCAGTCGTCAGGTCTCAGCCAGTTACACGGTCTCCGTACTCTGCACGCTCGTCACTAGGAGGGTCCGCTCCACGAGCTACAGTTCGATACTCCAAGTATCTCAAAGTCCCACGAAGAAGTATCTCGAAGGACCTCCTCGTCACAGGGGTCTCAACACAACAGACGGAGCGTCAATCGGACGCCCGGTCTGTGAGTTATTAGCCTTTTCGTCCCAGGGGCCCGGTTGGTTTCGTGAGCAAACCAAACCCGGTCGTATCTCAACTGTACCCCGAACTCTCATAGGGTATACTCATAGGGACCGTTTCTCAACGAGATAACCAACGCCGCTGACGGTTTGTCAAACGAACGTTCTGTCAGAAAGGTATCAGCTTTTCCGTTCCAGGGGCCCAGTTGGATTTCTGTGCGATCCAACCCGGCCACTATCCATCTGCATCCAAATGTCGGGCGGAGAATGCCAAATGTTCCATATCGTCAACAGGAACTCAACGCAATAGACAGCGCGTCAATCGGACGCCCGGTCTGAGAGTTATTGGCTTTTTCGTTACAGGGGCCCGGTTGGTTTTTAAGGCAAAACCAACCCGACCATACTCCACCTACGTCCAAACCTCGGGCGGAGTTTTCCAAAAGATCCGTCTCATCAAGAGGAATTCAACGAAACAGACGGCGCGTAAATCGGACGCCCGGTCTGTTTGTTATTGGCCTTTCCGTCTCACACCCACCCTGGGAAACTTCCCAGGAGGTCACCCATCCTGATCACTACTCTTGGCCAAGCACGCTTAACTATGGAGTTTTAACCACGTAGGCTCCCGAAAAGGAAGGTGCACCTTGAGTATAGTATACCGAAACGACCGTCTCGATCCAAGGATCGCATTGCCGCTGACGGCGAGTCGTTTGGAGGCCCGTAGCCCAAGATACGGGCATTTGACCAAAAGTGGTCCGAAACTAGGGGTCTGGGCCCGGGCCGACCCGGCCCGACCCCCCCTGGGTCGGCCGAACCGGGTCGACCCGCCCCGGGTGGCGAACCGGCCCGGCTCGGAAAACCCGGCCGGTCGGCGGCGCGGCGGCGCGGACCGGCACGACGGCGCGGACCGGCACGGCGGCGCGGCCTGGGCGCCGTTCGGGTGCCGCGCGCGGGGGGCAAAGCCTCCCCACCCCCTTTGAGAACCGCGGTCCCTTAATTGGGGCTGCTTTTGAGACCCGGCCGAGGGAAATTAATTCCCCCGGTCTCCACTGCCCGGCCGGCCCGCACTGGCCGGCCGGTTTCGCCAGCAAGGACCGGCGACGACCGGTCCTTCCTTCGCCGACACCGGCGGCCCAGTGCCGGCCGCCGGTCATCTTGCTCCGCCGCGGCCAGGAACCGGCCGCGGCCTATGCCGTTCGGCGCGATGCGACGGCATCGCTTCCCTCCGCCGCGACCCCACTCCGGCCTCGGCGCCTTTGACTTTCTTCGACGCGACGTGACGGCGTCGCGTTCTTGGATTTCTTTCCACGGCACAGCGCGACGGCGCCGCGCGTATCTTCCGCAATAAATCGCGTGGTGCGACAGAACAACGTTTTCTCGTATAATCCTCAAGAAACCATCACGAAAAACAAAGGAGGAGGGTCGGCCGTGTTTGTGCGGTCCGACCCCCTCGCGTTATTCGATAACAAAAAGGGTTTTAATCCACGATCATCACCAAGTTTGTATTCACGAACAATTAAATAAATAAAAACCCTCAATCATCAACCGCTTGATCGGACGATCCGTGGATCAACCCGGTATTGGTTGGTCCGCGCTCGTCGTTTTTTCTCAAAAGATAAGAGAATTCCAAAATAAATTCCCCTACCTCGGCTTCAAGAACGGAGTTCTTCAACGACCCGCGGAAGACAAGCGTCGCGGAGGTCGGGCGTCATTCCGTCTAGGTTGGTGGGAGAAGAGCTCGGTGAAGTCGAGCCGAGACGTCACCCTCTGTATACTTTGTATGCGGCGGTGCTTCCCTTCCTTACACCGGTTGAAGATGGTCGGAGGTGTTGCTTCACGTTCTTCGGAAACGTGGAACGTTCTTCCTCGAGAGGTTGGTGATCTTCCAAGAGTTCTTCTCCTCTCCTTAGTTCTCCCCACAAGGTGTATGCCAACCCAAAAAGAAGAATATAATCTCTCTTTTTAATGTTGGAAAAATGAATTCAAAAGAATTCAAACACTCAAAATAATTAATTAAGTTGGTTTAATTAATTAATTGCAAAGTGTTGGCAAGAATTTCAAAAGATTGAAATTCAAATAAACCATACTTAACTCACCTCATTAAATAATCAAGTTGTCAAATATTAAAGAATGTGAGTTAATGGGGAGTTAGAATGTGAGGGGTTAAGAGGGTTAGGAAGTTTAAGGAATTTGAAAAGGTGGGGGGGGGAGGTTCGTGTGGGCCCCACCCTTTCAAATATCCACACATGGGAAGTTGGATGTATGTGGGCCCACCACCAACTTCCCATGGGAGAAGTTAACCACTTAACATTGTTAAAATTTGATTTAACAATTTTATTCACTTTTTTAATTAAACCCCAAAAATTAACTTCTCCTCCCACACAAACGCAACTACGGTAAAGGTTATCGTAAGCGATTACCGGCGTTGCGAGTTCATCGGTGCAATCAGATTTCAATTCCGAGCACCGGTTCAAAAGATAGAAATTCACGCTCGCTCGTTCACTGAACGTACCCGAGCCAAACTTCGGAAATTAATTCCGGGCACACCGGGCCTCGGAATCAGGCGCCGTCAGAAACTGAGTTCTTGTAAAATTACAAAGAAAATTAAGAAAAAATTTTCCTTGAAATTTCCGGGTCTTTACAAACACAACGTAGTGAGGGCATAGACCGTGCAAGGGTGAGTATAAGCTACTCAGTAGGGAGCCCGATACCCCCGAAGGTCTCCTAGAATCCACAAAGGACAATCCACAAAGGAAGATACAATCACGAAGTAACATCCGTCACCTCTTAGTTATATTCCCATACATATACCTAAGTCATCAATTCTCATTCGACTCCAACATCCGAGCCCAAGTACAACCCAGTCCACACAGGAAAACACAACCCAATCCACACAGGAAAACACAACCCAATCCACACAGGAAAGAAAAACGCAATCCACACCGAATATCAAGTCAACTTATTGAAGATAAGGATTGAAAGTCAAGATTCATCTCACATAGGTATACTTTTTCATAAGATGATAGAGATGATCAGATATTTCCACTGATTCATCTAAGCCGTCAGACCCACACATGATCGATAGGTACTAACCCCCATAATGACCCACACAGGATCGGACACACACACTATCGATAGGTAACTAACCCCCGCAATGACCCACACAGGATCAAAACCACACAAGATCTGTAGGTAACTAATCCCCGCAATGACCCACACAGGATTGGACCCACACAGGATCTGTAGGCGCTGGCCCACACAGGACCGCTGAGCGCTGACCCACACAAGATCTAACCCACACAAGATCGGTAGCACTGATCCACATAGGATCACTGAGTGCTGTAGTCATCGTCGTCGAATCCACGGATGATTTCTGTACAGTCGTCATCGTCGTCGCAGTCGCAGCCAGCTCTGGGGTTTCCGCACACAACAAGCTCGTTCGGGAGGGTTTGCTCCACGAGCCGAGGGCCTGATACATCAACTGACACGTAGTCTGGAGTTTATGTATCCAAAAGTTTAGTATCGTCAACAGGAACTCAACGTCACAGACGACGCGTCAATAGGACGCCCGGTCTGAGAGTTATTGGCTCTTCCCCTGACCGGCCGACCCGCTCCGGCCGGCCGGCTGCTGCACCACGGGACCGGCGCTGGCCGGTCCCCCTGCTCCAATGCCAGCGGCCCAGAACCGGCTGCCGGTCCCAGCTCCGCCGTGGCCTTGGTCCACCCGGCGCGGTGCGATGGTGCCGTGACCCTCCGCCGCGGCCCCGCTCCGACCGCGGTGCCTTCGGGTTTCTCCGGCGCGGCGCGACGGCGCCGCGATCTAGTTCGATTCAATGGCGTGGCGCGACGACGCCGCACATTTCTTACCGCATGACCCCACGGGGTGCAAAGACACCGCGCCATTCCCGTTCCATTCCACCACAAGGTAGAAAAGAGAAAAAGGGGAGGAGGGTCGGCCGTGTTTGTGCGGTCCGGCCCCCTCCTGTTAACTGATAACAAGTGGTCCAATTGAACGAGGAAAGATGACGGAAGAATTCAAGAAATAAAAATGCATAAAACCCCTACCTCGAGCGTAGTTTGAATGGAGGTTCATCGTGGGAATAATCATCGCGGAAGAAGGCGTCGTGGGAGGAGAATCGTCGCGTCGCGGAGAAAAGATTCGTCGGCGTCGTGTCATCGATCTCCGAGGATCCGGAGTTCTTCGCGTTCTTCATGTTCTTCGTCAAAGAAGAAGAACTTGAAGAGCTTTTCCTTTTCTCCCAAAGACTCTCACAACAAGATCCAACCCAAATAAAATAAGTACTTCCCTTATTTTATTAACATGACTTAAGTTTGAAATTCAAAAGTTGAATTAGTCCACTCAATTTATTAACTCAACTTGACTTAATAAATGGAGGGTTATGGAAGGTTAGGGAAGATGAAGAGGTGGGGTTAATGTGGGCTCCACTACTCTCATAACCTCCCATGGGAAGTTGGGTGGTTACCCCAACTTCCACTCAAAGGCTAAACACTTAGAGAAAAATAAAAATTGTAGCTCAAATTTTTATTTTTAACTTCCATAATTTTAACAACTACTATCGTGAAAACGCAACTCCGGAAAAGGTGTTCCTAAGCAAATACCGGCGCTGCGAATCCATCGGTGCCCTCGAAATTTGATTCCGAGCACCGGTTCAAAAGTTATAAAAACCCGCTCATTCGTTCACTGAATGTATCCGAGATAAACTTCGGATTAAAATTCCAGGCACACTGGGCCTCGAAATCAAGTGCCGTCAGAAACCGTGTTCTTGTAAAATCCCAAAGAAAATTAAGAAAAAAATTTACCTTGAATTTTATGGGTATTTATAGGAGAATAAATAAATTTAAAGGAGTTAGTTAAGATGATTACCTATTCTTTGTGAAACCACATTTTGATTACACTATAAGCCTTATTGAAGTGGTATTTTGGGAAGATGAAAACCTATAGGACAGAGATAAGTATTTTTAAAATAATTTTGGTCAGTTATTTTTTGATATAAGTGGCTCAAAAAAAGTGGATAAATGACTGGAGGATGTGCCCTTTTATAAGAGAGGTGAGTGACAAACTTATAAATACTCGAAACTTTATTATATAACATATTCTTTACTCAAGTCAAGTGGCTAAAAAATTTCATATTTTTAGAGATAATAGGGGTAAGTTAGGAATAAAACCATCAAATCATATTTAAACATGTTTTAGTGATATTTTGAACCTTATCTCTTAGTTGAACCCCCTTATTAAAACTTTTATCCTATATTATAGTGATAAACTTTTTCCATGGTTACTATTCATTATGACCAAAACTAAAATTGAAATTATAACCAAATTTGTACATGATGGTTAAAAATTTGAAAACCATTTTATTATATTCAATTTTGATAAGTTTCATAAATTAATTCTAATGTAAATATGCAATATGCGACAAAACCTATTTTTAGGAAAAATGATTTTTTCAATTATAAAATGAATTTGTTATTATACATTTCCAATTAAAACTATTAGATGAGAGTTAATTTTTTGATTGGGTATATTATAAATAAATTTATTTAAACTAATTTATATTTAGTGATTAATTTAGTTTATTAAAGTTAGAAATACATTTAACCCATAAAACCGGTTTTTTGAAAAATATTTCTTTACAATCAAACAGTTTTATCTTCATTTTTAACCAAATGAAAATAAATGATTATCCATATTTTAGAAAATTATTAAAAATTATAGGAACTTAACTAAATTATAAATTACCATTATTCATAAAAATTCATTTTTAATGAAAAAATATAGTAAAATCATCTTAGGATAATTCCGACATATCGAATTGAAAAGAGATGTAAATTTTTAATGGATTATAAATTTTATGTTATGAAATGAATATTATACTACAATTTATTTAGAGTAAAAACTATTAGTCATTATAATTAAATCTTTAGTGTTAAAATATATCCTTTTAATTCATTGGGTATTATGAAATATCTCATGAGATTATGTGTATTATATGTGTACATTATACTGGCTTCATTTATATTTTTCAAAGTGATGATTTGTACACATATTTTATGCATGAACATGATGCTATATTTGTTTTAAATTTATGTGTTATATTTCATCAAAATGTTATGACATTTCATTATTATGAATATTCCTCATACCGTACCTCTTGCAAATGATTCACTCATACTTATGAGTATGATCCTTTTCTTATGATATGATGATGATGATTATACTAACCTATTTATTATATTGATTCATATATCTTATTACCTCGCTTTTATTACTCCTCCTTCTGATATTTTAAATCAGGATTTCTCTAATATATGTCCTCAGGGGATTGTATGTACTAATAGGACTATGAAATATTTTAATAGAAATGTCTTAAAGGATTTAAACACTACAAAAAACTGTAATTTAGCAACGTTTCCTGAAAACATCATTAATTTAGGGGAATTTTCTTAAAATTTCACTAATTTAGGAATGTTTCATGAAAAATGTCACTAAATTTGGAATGTTTCCAGATTTGTTTTGTTAATTTTTCCTCGTTTGTTTATGGAAACATCACTAATTTAACGATGTTTTTCAGGAAACGTCCCTAAATTACTGATGTTTTTGAGGAAACATCACTAAAAATATATATATTTATATAGCTCATTTCCCCGCATCGATGTAAATATATATTTAGATACATATATATATTAATATATATCAATACATACACATATATATAAACACACATATAAATAAATAAATATATATATATATATAAACACACACACACACACACATATAAACATACACACACACACATATATTTATATATAAAAACACAGATATATTTTAAATTTTGTCATGTTTTTAAGAAAACGTGGCTATTTTGGTCACATTTTTACCTGGGTTTTAAAACACGAATAATTATATATATATATATAATTATAATTGTATATATATATATATAATTGTATATATGTATACATACACATATATATTTATACACACACACATATAAACATATATATATATAATATGAATAGAAATATATATTAATGTAAACATTTGATATATATATAATATAAACATATAATATATATTAAATATAAACATATATATGAATATAAAATATAAACATATATATATATATATTTGTATAAACATAAAATATAAATAAATATATGTATATAATATAAAATATAAACACGCACATAT
Organism: Viscum album; assembly: GCA_963277665.1. Taxonomy (NCBI): domain Eukaryota; kingdom Viridiplantae; phylum Streptophyta; class Magnoliopsida; order Santalales; family Viscaceae; genus Viscum; species Viscum album. The sequence goes on from OY728133.1 coordinate 101,510,449, forward strand.
ATATATATAATCTAAACATATATGTAAAATATAAATATAAATATATATATATATATAATATAATATAAACTTATATATATAAGCATAAAATATATAATATAAAATATAAAATAAAAACACATACACATATATATTAATATATATATATATATAATATTAATTTTTTAAATACTAACACAGATATATATATATAGACATATATAAATGCAGTCACATATATTTAGATATATATATATATATATTAATATATATAAACACAGACACACATATATTATAATATCCTGCCCCTCCTCATTGGAGTAAGAAGGTGGAAGGACTTTACTTGGCCTTAAGCGATATCCCCAAGACATAAAAAGATGACAATAAATGCTAAGGGCTTCAATACAATCTGGGAAAGATTTTCCCTTTGAGAAATAAAACAACCCAAAAAAACCCACTATAATAAAATAACCACTAAATATTGCATGATAACAATGTAAGATAACTCAAGAAATACTATTGATATTAAAAGAAAACTATAACATAATACTATTGCAGAAGACTAAAAGCATCAGTGTACAAAGTGGAAGATAAAACCAACAAAACCCAAAGGCTCCAAAGACATAACTCTATAGCTCCAAACATGCTCCATGCTCCAACTCCACAAAATATAGTATCATGAAGTTCCATTAAATAAATGCGATACTTTACCTTTACCTGTGTCTCGATAAACAATGTCAGAAAAATACCTAAGTACCAAATAAGGGGTGAGTAATGAAACTCAGTAGGCTTTCCCCAAATGACTTACCTACTCATGCTAATAGGATAGAAAAAGTCATCACATTTATATAAAACAATTTATATAAAACCATTTTAAATATTTCAACAATATATAACAAAGACTAACGATTTTATACCAAAAATGTTTCTAAGTAAAGAAAACAAACAATTCTTTAAAATATTTCAGATTCCTTTTTAGCATACCCATTCCGTGATTCACAAACACACATGCATGCTTCACTAATAGTTCCATACTCATAAGTGGTTTATCATCCATCCATTAAGTTTTCATTAAGTGGCCAATCTTCTTATGCCCCAATGACACATGCCACTTATCCAGGGTCACGTCCCTTTGTACATCACACACCCCTTATTCAGGGTCATGTTGAAAGCATGAACTCACACCAACCCATGTATGCCAAATCCATTTTAAACCAACTATTTCAATCAATTTCAATAAAACTATTCTTTTATTTAAAACCCTTTAGAAAAACCACTTATAGAAATCTAAAAAAGACACATTTTAAAATCAAAATTTTATAATCATGAAAACAAAGAACTTTGAACCACCAATTTCCACAGATCCACAAATCCACAATCTATCACTAAATAAGGTTTCTACCATGATTTTTACATCAATTTCACAATAAATTTCAATAAATTTAAAATTTTAAAACCAATCCTTCAAGTTCTAATAATAGGAGTCGATATTAAAGCCACCTACCTCAGAAATTATGGTGTAAACGAATAAAGACACACAAACGCCAACAAAATCGGGTTGAATATCCAAAAACCTATCTTAGATCTAAATCTCTAACATTAACACATTCAAATCTCATCATTATTAGTATAAGAAACATTAGATCTGTCCATAGTGGACTAGATCTAAGAATCTGAGAGAGATAATAGAAGTAATATAAGTAAAATTAGAAAAAATGAATACTTACCAAGGGAATAGGGATTCAACACACCAAGAAAAGAACTCTAATCACTTTTGGTTCAAAGGGTAGAGACTTCACAACCTTTGGGGGATGAAAAACCAACTCAGGGTCAAAATTGGTGAAAAATGAGAGGCTTAGAGGTGAGAACGAGTGAGATACACTTTTTTAGGATCTTGCTTTTAAACCGTGCTCGGTTAGGTAAATCATGAGTTGACCATGCATCATCCTCTGCCTCAAGGAGAACCTCACATAGTTGGACCACAAGGTTAGAAAAACTATGTGCCAACTGTGCAAAATCCCTCTTTCCCAGATTGCAAGGCTTCTCTTGGGTGGCCGCATGGTTTGGCCAAATGATGCACCTACCCAAAAGCCCCTGTTTCACCTTGCACGGTTTCCTATAGGATTTTCATAGTTTTCACTAACTGTGATCAAATTGTACACCTTTTGAAAATACCCAGAAACGATCCAAAATTCTTCCAAACCCTCTCATACTTTACCCAAACACTTTACATACTTAAAAATCATTAAGAAAGAGTTACTTACTTGGAACCGGGGGCGCTACATATATAAACACACACACACACACACACACATATATATATAAACTGACACACAAATATATAAATATATAAATATATAAATATATCAATATATCAATATATATACATATATTTATATTTAAAAACACACATATATTTTGAATTTAGTCATGTTTTAAGAAAACATGGTTATTTTAGTGACATTTTTCTATTGTTAGAAAACGTGGATAATTATATATATATATAATTATATATATTCACACTCACACACAGACATAAATAAATAAACATATATATGTATATAAATATAAATGTATGTATGTATATATATAATATAAACACATATATATATATAATATAAACATATATATATATAATATAAACATATATATATAATATAAACATATATATATAATATGAACACACACACACATATATATAATATAAACATATATAATAATATAAACATATGATATATTTAAAATATAAACACACACACACACACATATAATATAACATAAAATATAAACACACACACACACACATATATATATATATATATAATATAATATAATATAATATATATACTTATATTTATATATAAACATAAAACATAAAACATAAAACATAAAATATAAAATATAAACATACACACACACATATATTAATATATGTATATTAACATATAAAATTATATATATATATATGATATATTAATTTTTTAAATACAGACATATATATATATAGACATATATAACCACAAATTCATATATTTTGATATACACACACACACACACATAGACACATATATAAACATATAAATAAATAAATAAATAAATAAATAAATAAATGAATGAATAAATATATATATATAATCACACACAGAATTATATAAATATATAAATATATACATATACATATATTTATATATAAAAACACATATATATTTTAAATTTTGTCATGTTTTTAAGAAAACAAGGCTATTTTAGTGACATTTTTACCAATGTTCTAAAACGTGACTAACTATATATATATATATAATTATAATTATAATTATAGTTATTTATATGTATGCATACACATATATATTTATGCGTGAACACACACACACACACATAAAATATAAACACACACATATATATAATATAAACATATATATAAACATAAAATATAAATATATAAATATAAATAATATATAATATAAACGTATATATATTTATAATATAAAATATAAACATATATAGATATATAAACACACACATATACATAATATAAAATATAAAAATATTTTTAAAAAATATATATTTATATATATTTATATTAATATATCTATATTAATATATAAAATTATATATATATATATATATATATATATATATTTAATATGCATTTTTTGAAGACTGACACATATACATAAACATATATATAAAAATATATATCTTCATATATATATATATAAACACACACACAGATATAAATATATATGTTTATAATATATATATATTAATATATAAAATTATATATATATAAATATAAATATTTAATATATCTATATTAATATATAAAATTATAAATATATATGTTTATAATATATCTATATTAATATATAAAACTATATATATATATATATTTAATATGCATTTTTAAAGGCTGACACATATATATAAACATATATATAAAAATATATATCTTCACATATATATATAAACTCACACACACAGATATAAATATATAAATATAACTATATATATAGATTTATATATAAAAACATGCATATATTTTAAATTTAGTCACATTTTTAAAAAAATAGAGCTATTTTAGTGACATTTTACCAGTATTTTAAAACATGACTAATTATATATATATATTTACACACACACACACAAGCATTTACACACACAAACTGATATATAAACACACACATATATATATATAGACATATAAATATATATACATACATATATATAATATAAACATAGAAACATAAAATATAAACAATATATATATATATAATATAAAATATAAAAAATATATATAATATAAAAGATAAACATATATAGATATATAAACATTTATATATATAATATAAACACACACACACACACATAGTATAAAATATAAACTTATATATAAAATATAAACACACACACACACATATAGTATAATATAAAATTTTGGGGGGTTTTTTGGTGTTTTTATTGTTTTTAGAATTTTTAGGGGGGTTTAGGGGTTTTTAGGGTTTTAGAGGTTTTGAGGGATATATAAGCATAAAGGATTAAATATAAACACACACAATCACACACATATATATTAATATGTAAAATTATATATATGTATTTTTAATTTTTTAAATAATGTAATCTATTTATATATATATATATATAAATATAACATAATATGATTTTATATTAATGATTTTCATAGGTGATTTGGTTAGGTCTTTGGGTATAACCCTATAGGTTTTGGGTTCAAATTATTTCAAAAGAAGAATTGATGGAGGGGCATGCAGTGTCCGTGCAGTTGGGAGAGGGATGTAGTTTAGGCATGCAATGTGATTGAGGGATGCTGGAGGAGGTGTCTGTTTGCAGTGTCTATGCTTGATTGAGGGGTGGATCATGATTGAGGTGGGTGTGGGAGGAGGAGGTTTGGAAAAAAATAATATATATTTTTTGTTGTAAAAAAATTATATATTTTAAAAATAAAAAATTATAAATTTCAAAAAAAAACTAATTTTTTTTGAAAAAATTTATAAATTAAAAAAATACTGTTGTTTTTTAGAAACATCGATAAATGATATTTCATTTATTAATATTTCTAAAAAAAATATCAGTAAATGAGGTGTCTCTAAATAGAGACATTTATAAACACCACTATTTTAACAATATTTATTTTTCGATGTTTCTAAAAAAACATCAGTAAATGAGGTGTTTCTAAATAAAGATATTTATTTACTGATATTTCTAATAAACATTGATAAATGAGGTATCGATAAATAGTGACGTCAATAGAAGTTTCCAATTATCGACATTTATAAACATCAGTAATTTGGTGACACCTCATTTAACAACATTTTTCAGGAACATTGGTTAATGAATTAACAATGTTTATAAATATCGATAATGAAAAAAAACCACACTAATTGGTGTTTTTTTTGTAATTAAATAATGTTTTAAATTTCATGTAATCATTTTGTGTGAGCCTAATTTTCCTAGGACACCAAACCTTTAGATTCAAGATTATGTTATTTTTATGTTATATCTTAAAATAATGCAATAACCACATATGTGGGGGAAGGGGTAACTATATGGTATACCAATACGAAAAACTATGCATGTCATACAAATAACACATGCATAACCAAAATTACCCATGGGTATATTATATTCAAAAATGTATAAAAACAATCAAAAGTAAAAAAGCTAGGAGAATACCTCAAAAATTTTCCTAAGTATTGACTTGGTTATATCTACCAACTCAAACTCAATTATTTAACTCATCCATAAGACATGGTTCCTTTATCCTTCTATAGACCTATAAATATGAGGTTTTATTGGGTACCCATGGTGGCCTGAGCAGGGTGTGAGTAACACTCAATAGATGACCATTAATGTTGTATTTGAATATATCCAGTCTAAATATTGTGCATGTTGATGTGAAATAATGAATCACTGAAATATTAAATAAATATACCACCATTGATCCTGGGGTTACATGGTGGAACCTTGGAATGACCATACCTGCTTCATACAATGCCAGATTCCTCCGAACACAATACATAACCACACAAGGGGTAATAACACCCCTCCCTAAAACCATCTCATTGATCTCCACCCATACCCTATTTGTATAGTTTAACATATCAATGAAAATGATATATAACCACTCAAGGGAGAATAAAACCCCTCCCTGAACCATTTATTATTTCACCACCCAGAGGGGTAGAGTGCCCACCCTAGAACCAGGTCCAAATCATCATCAACCTGGGGGAAAGAGCACCCTTCCTTAGAACAATCTCATATGTCACCACCAAGGGGGAAACACCCTTGAACAATCTCCAAAGATCATCTCACATATGGGTAAGAGTGCCTTTCCATGGTATTATCCTTAATGTACCATCATCTAGGGGGAATAAAACCCCTCATAATAATCTCATAGATCACCACCATAGGGGATAAAGCCGCTCCCTATAACTATACAAAATATCTAATTACCTCAGGGGAAATAAAAACCCACATAAGAACCAATTAATATAAACATATATAGTATTTTTTATGAATCAAATAAAAAATTCCATAATCATTTCATAATTTTAACATAGATGAGTTATAATAAATTCATGGTTTACTACTATTCCCAACATATCAATTCCTTGAACAACATATTAGTTTATAAGGGTTGGTACGTGACCAAACTGGTCAGATGAATATGTCTCACTTACTTTGGGTCACATAATTACCCATGTACCGACCCATATTCACCCAGGACTACTTCCATGCTAGCCCATATTTATAACACAATTCTATCCTAGTGGTCATTACTGGGAATCTATGTCCAACTTACTAGGGAACCCAATGGGTTTCCTCTAATATTTATTAATTATTTTTTTGAAGAAACATTTTATATGGTGTCCAAAGATTCTAGATATATATATATATATATATATATATATCAAAAGGATAATTATGGAATGGAAAGATGATTTTATTATATAACAAATGCATAAACCATTTAATTAAACTTTAAGTTCTTGGTCACAATTGGTCATCTCAACCACACATTACACATACATAGTAAACAAGATTATACCATATATATTTTTGAGGGAACACCAACATTTTTCTCATAGGAATATTTATATTGAATATCAATAGATGATTTGGTCCTAAATGGTCAACATTAAGAAATCAAGGAAAATACATGAAAATATAAATGAATAGAAATAACCGGTTTAATCCCATTAAAAAACCATAGAAATCAAGGAATAATTGAAGAGGAATGATGGATGAACCTCTATTTTTCACCCAGATAAAAAACTCAAATTGGATGAAGAATAAAGCATAACCCACCTTAGAAGAGAGAGGAATGTGAGAGAATATAAGGAAATAAACATATTGTTTCAATGAATGGGGAACCCTAATTTTCTAATTGTTATATTAAAAACAATTTTAACTTTATTATATTTTAATAACATTATAGATCATACATCATGGCATGATCAAACTAGTTATGATGCGATGAACCTTAAGGATCAACCTCATGGCATGGACCTCCTGGTCACGATATAATACACCTCTCCTAGACAAAAGAAAGAATATTTCACTCTAGTATACTATTACATGGGATTCACTTCCTTGCATGAAGAACCTTCCCAGAATGGTTCCATACATTTGAGAATTTCTAAAGGAGTTTCAACAGATATTAATTATATATTTTATATCCTAATTCTCCTAGGACTTTGAAATAGTCATACCACATGGTCTTGGACATGATCTAACTTTAATATCCCTTGAAACTGTTTCCCTTCTGTTGATATAGGATCTGGATTTTCTAAATTCGAGATCCTCTCTTCCTTTGGAACCTTCCATTTTCTCTTAGTGCGCCCAGAACTTTTCTTCTCCGTGGAGTCGTGCACCTGTGCTATAGAAGTCTGTTCAGTTTTCCCCTGGATTCTTTCTTGCTACTTGCATGACCTGCCCTATTTTGGCACACGGAAGAATCATTGGTCGCCTGTTGTTCCATGTATGGATTCACTCATCTCTCTTTCTTTTTTACATCATGCGGGGTGGGTGTACTCATGTCTCCTTTTGAATACGGTAAGATCCAAACTTAATGAAGATAATAATAAGTAATAAATAAGGGACTGGGAAGATGATGATGACAATATATTTGTATTATATGTTATCCTTGATCCATGTCGTGTTTTTATGGGCTTTATAACTTCTGAAAATTATTTCTGTTGGTGTTCTTTGTTTATTCACCTGTATGGATTGTGAATACTTGTTGTTGATAATCCATGAATGACCATATGATTATGAAATTGGTTAACCACATATATTCGATTAAATAAATGGATTCCCCGAGATCAAAATTGTTCTATGATAACCCCTGTTTTATCAAGTGGAGTTAAAGAATGAGTTTTTGATAAATTTGAATGAACCTTGCCTTGTTGATGTGGCTGTGTGCTGTGTGTGTTTTTTTAGCCTTGTGTTTGTGCTGGTCATGTGGCACTGTGTCTAGGAGTGTGGTTGTGAGTATGGGGTGGTACGGGCGGTGTAGTGGAATATCGGGTTGAGAGATTGGTTGATTGTGGAATGGATGAACTTGTTATATAGTGGGACTGCATCTGGGAAGTGGTTGGGCAGTGGATCTAAAGGATCGGGTTGTGTTATGTTTATATTACTAGGTGTGTTGGGTGTGGTGTTGTTATGTAGCAGGGCTGCTGAGTGTGGTTTTGATGAGGTTGTTTGGGGGTTTTCTTGTTGAGGGGAAGGGCAGAGTGACATTACTTTGAATAATGATGGTGGCAGTAGTTGAATGAGTGTTCAAGAGAGGGGAGTGTGTAGTGGGACTACAAGATGGGTGAGTTTTGTTTCGCTGTATATGGTGTTTTTCCTATAGTGGGGCTATCGAGGATGGGTTAAGAGGGATGATTTTGAAGAATGATGTTGTTACCTTATGTGGGCCTTCCTCCCAGAGTTTTCAGGAACTTTGTGAAGTACGTGTGGGTTATGATGCTACTTATGGTGTGCTGTGTTTGGTATTTTCCCAAGTAGGGATGAAATTAATTAATTAATGAATTGATAATAGAGAATTACAAATGCTTAAATGAATTGGATGTGGGTATGTTTCGAGTTATGGGTTTTAGTGAAGTGGCATTCTTTTATAAACTTATAGAAGTGATCGTCATTCATGGTGGTACATGCATATAAGATTAGTATCAAGAGCATTTTTGGTGTGGGATAGTTGTTGTTTTGAAAACCCATAGGTTGGGTTGAGTGTTTGGTACATATATATACATGTTGTTCCTTGTGATTTCTATATACACCACACTCATGTTGAGAACTATGTGCTGAACACCCCCATTGTTATGGGAAAGGGTGTCCTTTCCCAACACCCCAATGGGAGGTTGGATAGATGGTTATTGACTCATCTCTGCTCCCTCTTCTAGGTATTGGTATCCCTAGAATCTTCAGGTAAGTTATGTTGCGGTTATGAGGACTAGGTGTCTGCGGGTGAGGTGTGCTTCCCAAGTGTCTTTAAGATGAGTAACATTGTACTTTCCCAAGTGTCTTTGGGATGAGGTTGTGGTTTTATGACCCAAGTGTCTGTGGGATGAATGTGATGTGGTTGTGGACCAGATATTTTTGGGCGATATGTGGTATGTGGCCTTGGTGTGTGCGGGAAGGTCGTGATAGCGGGGCTTGTGGAAGAGTGTGGTAGCATCAGGATGTTCGCCGTTAGGGATGAGCAGTTAACCAGTGGGAAGTTGTATGAGGTACCCAAATATCGATGTGCTTACTATTTTACTTTACTCGACTTGTGTTATTTGGTGAGTGTGCCTTGGTGTGGTTGGGGTGGATAGTATACCTTTTTAGGTGATTTTGAGTTTCTGCTATTTTCTCACAGGGGTATTAGTATGCTTATCCCACTTATGGATGGGTGACTTTGATTTTACTACTGAGTATACCTATATGCTCACTCTATTTATATAAATCTATTTTTAGTTTTCCAGGGAGATTATTCAGACCGTATTGGACCGTACTAGCTCGGTCGTTGGGACAGTTTCTATGTCCCTGCTTAAATTTATTCTTTTGGTATATACTGTGGAGTTTTTAATTATATTTAGAATAGATTTACTTTAAACATTCATGTGGGATGAATTTTAGCTTCTTTTATATCTCTGTCTTTGAGTTTTTTTGAGTTTGATATATCTTGTCTCCGATCTTGGTAAATATAAAATGGTTAATGCCTCCCATTTTGTGAGATTAAAATACCCATGGTGCTGTTCGCCACCTCAGGGCCTATTGGAGGTGGGACTCAGGGGTCATTAACTCCTTTTCATTTTGAAGAAGGAAGGTCATGCCACTTTTACACCCCTTCCATCATCTTGAAGAAGGAGGGTCATGACATATTCCCTTTCTATGATATTCTCCCCCTCTATTATTTATGATGTAACCCACAGGTCACAACATAACTAACATTCGTTGAAAAATTCCCAAAAGAAATTTGTAAGTTTTTTCAAAAATAGTATAAAAATATTTTAGTTTATAAGTGTTATCATCACTACTTGACCCCCTGAGAAATGGTGTGATCTTCTCACCTCACTGATATATAAGGGTTTCCATAATAAAATGTAAGGGTAATCATATAAGTGTGGATCCCTACACCATTGCGTGTTTCTTTCTCCCCTTATAAAATGTACAATGAAAAAATATAAGGTTTTCTGAGATGATTCATAATATGTATCATCATAGAAAAAAAACGTCTTCTATGATTTGATCATTATAAATAAAGGTTTCCATAACATGTAGAAAAATACATAAGGGTTATCAACATGAAGTGACTACCTCAAACAAAACATGATTCTCATACCACATAGGTAACCCTTACACCCAACTAGTCACTCTTTTGTTTCACCTACCACATCATGAATCCATCGGTCTTGACATGATCCTCAAATTTCCCATAATAATCACATATAATTCCCATCATGCTGTGATTACCTATGCTATGACATGTCATCTTCAGACACCAGAAGGAATTAATCTCACATAAACACCATTATGGTTAAAACCCTACTCATTATTGTGTGTTAGTCCCTCTATAGTAACTTTTACCTTCTACCTATAAGAAATCCCTAGTCTGATATTGGGATGACACCTTACAATGAATTTCAGGTCCCATGAAAAAACCTCAATCATTAAAAAATGATATAAATTACATAAGTCTGGAAAAAATTCACATAGGTTCATACCTTAGTATAGTCTAGGTTATTGTAACCTCTCCACCATATAGCTACTCATCCCTGATGTGAACTCCTTAGAATTATCAGGTCTCATCAGTGAACAACTTTAGCTACTATGCCTAAAATTTAGATTCATTCTCCCATATTTTCTGCTTGATATGTATATGATTTCACTACACTCATAATAGAGATATGAAAGATCCTAAACTTCATAGAGGTATGTACTTGTGTAAATTATGGTTAAATATATTAATTTGGTTAAAGGAATGTTTATTTAATGTATGAAGAGGTTTGAGGGTGTTCCAGGGGTTTGGGACACAAAATAAAAAGGATTTTGGCCATCCAGAACATGTTTCATGGTTAGAATATGGTTATGTATAACCATGCATCCAAACCATGCTATCTAGGAGGGGGGGGGGTGCATGGTTTAGAAAAACCGTGCAAGAGGGAGAGACAAATCGTGAAACCTTGAACATAGGTATTTCAAATAGTTGGCACATAGTTCGTCAAATTGTGTAGGCTTCCCAAAGAAACCATGCGACTTAACCCCTCTTAGATAGAGGCAAATACATAGTTTGTGCACGATTTGGAAAACCTTGTAGCCAAACCATGCACTCCATTAAAAAGTGTCAATTTACTAAACTACCCCTTAGGAGTTTATGTGTTTCTCTCAATTTTCTCCACATTTCTTCCTCATTTAGACCTAGTGATGAACTCAAGATTCCAAATATTCCCATGGGTGGATCTCCTTTGATTTTATGTTTTTTGGATCTCTATTGGTTGTGGATCAAAGCTTCAGGAAATTATAACACTTCTATTGGTTATATTTTCCGGATTAGGTCTTGTGGTTTTTTTATTCTTCTTTAGAATCCCTAAAACCCTCGTTTTTAGTGGATTTTAGGTTTGGGATTCAATGGGTGCTTGAATCTAGATCTAAGGCTAAGGTCAAGTGTGCGTTAATCTTTAGATTCGAGGTAGGCGGTCTACAAGTTTTATTTGATAGTCTTATTTTTGATTTGTGCATATGTGGTTGGGCTATTTCTTCCCTATTGTGGTTATTTTGATGCCTTTAAAGATATTTTCTATATTGGTTGGATACATGATGAATTGAACCCCTCATGATCCCCATGGGAAGTGTTGTGGTTGATTTAACTAGTTTAGGGCCACCCATGGGGTGTGCCATTATTTCCCAAACATGGAAATGATAATGTTGAGCATGAAATAGTTTTTTGATAATGTAGAGACCATGTTGGATTATTAGTTGGGTTGTATAGGTAATTTTGTGTCTATACTTTTATAATGGCATAATGGATCATTTGTCTTTGTATAAAATTTGTTGAAAAAATTAAAGTGGTTGTTCTATAGGCTGATGAATTACTCTAAAATAGTATAAATGTGTTAATCAATTAAATGGGATATGCCAAGTAAGTGGTAAATGTGTTAATGGGTTAAGTGTTGATAATGATTCATGAGTTTAATGAAATGAGAATTGTAAATGTTATGTGTATTGGTTGTGTATGGGTTGTGATGTTGTATATGTGGTAAATGGACAAATAAGAATGTGGAAATGGCTTGGTGGTGTGGGATAAATGACTGAGGATCCTCCCATGGGTTGGGTTGTACTGATTCCTTGAACCACCCCTAGAATGCACGAGTTAGGGTGCCAGACTGATTCTTTAGACCCTAATGGTTGAACTGTATTAAACTATCTGGACTAATGGTATGGGGAAAGTGTGATGTAAATGATTGTGAAATGGATTTCCATGGTGAGATAGGGATCTTAAATTATTCCTTATTCTTGGTAATTGATTGTCTTGGGATGTTGTGTAAATGATGTAAATTCATAACCCATGAAACAAATGATGAAATTGGCTAAAGTAAATATGTCACCTAATGGAGCCTGAGTTGTCTACTGTTTATCATGTAATTTATTTAGTACTTGCATGAACTATTTATTTATAATGGATATTTTGTGGACACCGTTGATGGTTCCCTACTGAGTTTTACTCACACCCTTCTCGGGCTTCCATTGGGTACCCAAGTAGATTTCATGGTTTCAGGTTTGGAAAAGGGAAAGGGACATATACTGGGGAGTTGAGTTAGGATAGGATGTGCATCGATGAGGATATATACATGGAGTTTGAACCCATTTTTGGGATTTATATTTTTGACTTTGTTTTGGGTTTTCTTTACTTTTGGCACTATTATCATGACATGAAAATTTTACTATTTATTTGTGGTTTATACCCTATTTGAGGAAATTGTTAGTAATTAATGTTTCTGGATATTTTTTTTATTATTCCCTTTACTTTATATGTTATTTTTTGTGGCATAATCTGATAGAGAGGGTATATTCTCCTGACATGATCTATTAGACCCTTACTGCTTGTCATCTACCTTTGGATTACGGGGAGGCACACTTGAGGTCATGTGGTGACCCGACTAGAGGAACCAGTTACTGGAATTAGGGTTGGGTGCATTAAAATGTGGTATCAGAGTATGTCTTTTCAGTGAATTACTATTTGGGATGGTAGACGGGAGGTTAAGTTGTGTCAGAACTTGAAAATGAGATCGTGCATGGTAGTAGCTAACCCATGTATGATTGAAAACCCAAGTGCCTAGGGTGGGAATTGTTTTTCTTGATATGTGTTTATAGTTGGATGATATTTCACCATTGGGTGATGCATTTGTGGTGTGATGTGACTATTTTATGATATTTTTATTATGGAAGTAATGGCATGAGTTCATGCATTCATGCATCATTTTAGGAATCTAGGGATATAGGTGGAATTCATCATGATAGGCACACACATGATGAGTGTGGGGGAATACATAATAAGATTCATTTCACTTACTTATAAATTTGAAGAAAATGGTGTCTAATAAAGATGATTCAAATGGATATATAAAAAGAAAGTTAAATAATGGTTAAATAATTATGATTAATGAAAGGTGTAAATGAGTTAAATTATTTATTGTAACAAGTGGTGAAATGATAAATGTTCCTAAGAGTGAGGAATTACTTTTTAAATGTGGAAATGGTTTAAAAAGTTGTCTTATGAAATACTTGTGACAATGTATGTTGGTTTACCCCATGTTATCCCTGACCGTAGTAGGTATGGTAGAGGGTAGTTTTTTATGTCTGGCGATGTCCGTTGAGATGGTGTATGTGAAATGGGTTTTCTATGGCTAGTACAGAGCCTTATTTACTGTAAATTGTAAAAGACTTATATGACAACCCTGCTTTTATTACAAACTTAAACATGATTTATTACATAAAACTTCACTTGATACAACAAAGAAGATCAAGAGGTTTAGTGTCTTTGGGGATGAGGATCATTACATAAAAACTTGAAACATGAAATATAACATCTTTATTTAAAACTTCCTTTACTTGACCACTACATTCCCTCGTACTTAGCATTGCGTGGGATAACCTGAGGACATGCATAAGAAATGGGTGAGCTATAAAGCCCAGTACGGGAATACACATGGAATAACATGAGGAGTAAAATACATGTTAGACATTAGAAATATCAATATAGCATAAGAGAAACATGAACATAAAGGCATGATAAAGCATGATAATCATAACATGGAAATGTGGCAACAACACTTAACATGGAATTAGCATGATCCAAGGCTTATTGCACATCGAGCATGAGTAAATCCTCATTGAACATAAAGCACAAATAAAACATCATTGCACTTGAATTAGCATGAGTCAACACTCATTGCACATTATTTATCATGATAATATACTTTATCCAATGCATTGGAGCGCTATAAGGGCGCACCCTTCTTAAACATTTCATTTCATGCATAAGTGTGCCACATGGATCATAAAACATGGGTTCATAAAACATAATCATTTATTCCACGATAAAGGATTGTGGAATTTATACATGAAACTTTATAATCAATAAGTAAATGTTCATAAAGGTGAATACCGTTGATGGGGAAATGGGCATGGTATTCACTACACAATGACATTGGCTTAGAAAATCGGTGCGATTTCGGCAGCGTAACGACGTGACATAAGAATTCATAAAAATGTTTGATGAGAGAGAAAGGGGTTACTCATCATATTTAAATGTAATGGATAGTAAGGAGGTCATATAGATTCATGTCCCAACAATTTTAATGGAATTTAGATTCATGATACAAGAGTATTGCTTGAATGTAAAAGGGGAGAGAGAAGTTCCTTTCGGAATTTCGGCATAGTAACGGGTGTACATGGGAGGCATTTAATGAGAGAGAAAGGGGTCTATCATCATTAAAACATAAATAAGGAAGTATGAGGGAGGTTCTAAACCATACACCAACATTCATAATTGAAATTAAAAGGGCAAAACAACTTAAAGAAAATTGGACAAAAATGAGAAAGGAAGAAAACACCCTTACTTGGAAGTGTGCTTCCAAAGGCTTGAGAGAGGCTTGTGTGAGGCTTCTTGGGAGCTTGGGGAACCTTGGGAGGATTATAGAGAGATAAGGGAAGAGGTTTTACGAACTCCAAAGGCTTTGAGTGAGGAGGAAGTGGGATCTTGGGTGGGTTTATATAAGAAAGGTGAGGGAATTCTTTATTATTTAGGTTTGGGACCCCTTATATTAAATTAATCCAAACCACAAACCATCCCATGGTTTTTGCCCATGGTTTTTGGAAAAAGGAAGAGGAAAACAATATTTTATAAGGCTATAGTCCGAAATTCTTAAAATAATGGGGTTTCTTATGTGTAGGTGAGTCACACTCCCATGGAAATTAATTTAAAAAGACAAGGTGTTTAATAAGCCTTGAGGGGTCCATTAATGTTTTGAAAAGTAAGTCAAACAAACCCAAAATCACATTATTTTAATGGTAAAACATATATTTTCCGAGCATAAATATTATAGTATTTTATTACATCACTATTGGGTCATTATGATGTCATAAAACACATTATATATTTAAACGGTATTTAATTTTTACCCAAAAATTTGACTGTCTCAGAACATTATGAAAAATTCACCATTGGATAATTTCAACATCATGATTCCAGAAATAAAATTTATTTTATCTAAATAATTTTCTAAATATGTTAATTTTCACTTTAAAAATAAAAACCGACATTTATCGAAAATTCACGGGTTTTGACAGAAATGGATTTCAAACCTTAATAAAAATTACAATTGCATTAATAAAATTATAAGATCATTTATATTTAATAAAAATTAATTTAATAATAATAATAATATTTTATTAAAATATTATTTATTTCAAAAATCCCTTAATTTAATAAAATAGAATTCTTAATTAAATAATAACTAAAAACATTATTTGTAATTTAAAAACTATTTACAATGTATCATTAATGACAAAAAGGTATATTCATTATTATATAAAAAAATAATGTACATGAACATAGTACTATCGATTATTTACATAACCCCTTAAAATAGCCGCATAAGACCTAAGGGTAAGGTGTGCGATGGTGACAGACTCTTGGGGTGGCTCGGATAACATCACTCGAGTGGAAATTTCTATCAAATTCCACTTCTCCCGTAGACGGTCCCGTTCGAGCTTGACATGATGAAGCTCAGCTTGGGCTTGTTCAAGAGTGAATCCCAAGGATTCCACCTATTTTCCGAGTTTTGACAATGGGCTTCATATAGGGAAATTCCACTGGATGAGGCTATCACTTCCTTTGTCTGAGTAAATTTGAATTTGTTAAAGCCCTATATTTATACTAATCATGTGATCACTGTTCAATGGTTATATTAGCAACGGTCAAAAATTTTAACATAAAACCAAAGAAGTTGACATTTTATATAAACATACAGAGACATTTAATTATATCAAGAGGTATTTCCATTAATGAAACTTTGGGTCGTTACAATATTCCCCCCTTAAGAAATTTCGCCCTCGAAATTTTCCTTTTCCCACACTAAAACAGATGTGGGTAACTCAGCTTCATCATTTCCTCTGATTCCCAAGTCGCTTATTCAAACTTGTGGTTTCGCCACAACACCTTGACGAGGGGCATTGTCTTATTTCGTAGAAATTTTTATCTACGATCTAAGATCTTCACTGGTTGCTACTCATAAGAAAGATCATCTTCCAATTGTACCACATCAGAAGAGAGTACATGTGAAGGGTCCGGTATGTACTTCCTTAAGAGGGATACATGAAAGACATCATGTACTTTGGCCATAAAAGGTGGAAGTGCTAGTCGATAGGCCAAAACCCCGACACGATCAAGAATCTCAAAGGGGCCGATGTACCTTGGACTTAACTTCCCTTTCTTTCCAAACCTCATGACCTTCTTCCACGGAGATATGCATAGAAAAACCATGTCTCCAACTTTAAACTCAAGGTCTCGTCAACGATTATCTGCATAACTCTTCTATCGACTCTGGGATGCCTTGATATGCTGCTGAATGGTTTTTACCTTC
The DNA here is from genome assembly GCA_963277665.1 of Viscum album. Classification (NCBI taxonomy): domain Eukaryota; kingdom Viridiplantae; phylum Streptophyta; class Magnoliopsida; order Santalales; family Viscaceae; genus Viscum; species Viscum album. The sequence goes on from OY728133.1 coordinate 101,528,082, forward strand.
TCCACCATTTCCTCGACCATTTCTGGTCCAAGTAGCTTACGTTCACCGACCTCATCCCAACATGCCGGTGTTCTGCACCTTTTCCCATACAGGGCTTCATATGGTGCCATTTGGATTCTCGATTAGAAACTGTTATTATAAGAGAACTCAACCAGAGGAAGATGTTGATCCCATCCTCATTTAAAGTCCATTCAGTATGCTCTCAACATGTCCTCAAGTGTTTTGATAGTCCACTCAGATTTGCCATCAGTTTGAGGATGATAGGCCGTAATGAAGTTAAGTTCAGTATTCAGAGCATATTGAAGACTCTTCCAAAACTTAGAGTTGAATCTTGGATCTCGGTTAGACATAATAGATAGTGGTACTCCATGCAACCTTACCACTTCTCTGATATATATCCATTCTAGTTGATCCAATGAGAAATCCACCCGAATAGAAATGAAGTGTGCAGTCTTTGTAAGACGATCCACAACGACCCAGATTGCATTGTTGCCTTTGGATGTCCTTAGAAGTCTGGTGACAAAGTCCATGGTGATTTTCTCCCATTTCCATTCTGGTATGGGCAATGGTTGCATCATCTCCTTAGACTTCTGCCTCTCTGCCTTCACTTGCTGGCACACCATACACTTTGATGTATATTCAGTGATCTCCTTCTTCATATTATCCCACCAAAAGTTTTCTTAGAGATCTCGATACATATTTGTGCTCCCTGGGTGAATAGAGAAATTTGAACTATGTACATCATCCAAAAGTTCCTTCTTCAGCTCCATACTCGATGGAACACATAGTCTTTTCCCAAACCACACAATTCCTTCTTCATTAACATTAACCTCCGAGGATTTCACTTTTTCGATAGCTTCCACTTTTTCTTGAATTCCCACATCATCCTTTTGAACATCCTTTAACCTTTCCAAAAGAGACGGTTGAGTAATAATTTGTGAAAGGATTGATGATGTTCCCTTCTCTATGATTCCTATGTCCATCTTCATCAAGTCTAGGAAGATTGGATCCTTCTCAATTCTCATCATTGATAGAATTGCTGGATCCTTTCTACTTAGGGCATCTGCCACCTTGTTCGCTTTCCCAGGGTGGTAATGGATTGAATAGTCATAATCCTTGATGAGATCTATCCATATTCTCTGGTGCATATTAATCTCTTTCTGTATGGATATATATTTAAGACTCTTGTGTTCAGTATATATCTCACATTTCTCTCCACAGAGATAATGCTTCCAGATTTTCAAGGAAAAGATCACTACTGCCAACTCCAGAATCATGCGTTGGATAGTTTTTCTCAGGGATTTTTAATTTCCTTGAGGCATATGATATCACTTTATCATTATGCATCAACACACATCCTAATCCCTTCTTTGAAACATCGCTAAAAACAACAAAAAGTTCCCCACTTGTGGGTAAAGTGAGAACGGGCGCAGTGATAAGCCTCGTTTTCAACTCCTTGAAGCTTTCTTCGCATTCATCACTCCAAGAAAACTTTACTCCCTTTCGAGTTAGATTGGTAAGAGGGTTGGAAAATCGTGAGAAATTTCTCACAAATCGTCGATAATATCCAGCTAACCCCAAGAAGCTACGGATATCCGTTACCGATGTTGGCCTCGGCCATCCCTCAATTGCATCTGTTTTGGAGGGATCCACAGATATCCAATTTCTTGTGATGATATGGCCCAAGAATGATACCTCCTTCAACCAGAAATCACACTTTCTATACTTTTCATAGAGCTTATCCTTGCGCAATGTCTCTAGTACATTTCTTAAATTCTCCTTATGATCATCCTTGGTTTTGGAGTATATTAGAATATCATCTATAAAGACTACCAAAAATTTGTCTAGGTAATCTCTAAATACTCTATTCATTAAGTCCATGAAGATTGTTGGAGAATTAGTGAGTCCGAAAGGCATTACTATGAATTCATAGTGCCCGTATCTTGTGCGAAAATCAGTCTTGGGGATATCTTCATTGTTCACCCTTACTTGATAATATCCCGGCCACAAGTCCACCTTGGAGAAGTATTATGATCCACGTAGCTAATCGAACAAGTCTTCAATTTGTGGGAGAGGATACTTGTTCTTTACTGTGATTTTGTTAAGTTCATGATAATCTATGAAAAGCCGCATTGACCCATCCTTCTTCTTGACGAAGAGGACTGGTTCAACCCATGGTAAACCACTTGGGTGTATAAACCCTTTATCCAGATTCTCCTGTAGTTGTTTCTTCAGCTCTTCAATCTCTACAACAGCCATTCTATATGGAGTCTTGGATATTGGTAATGCCCCGGGTATAAGTTCAATTGAGAATTCAAAATCTCTTCTAGGAGGAAGACCAGGCAGTTCCTCGGGAAACACTTCAGCGAATTCCCTCACAATAGGCATTTCTTCACGGATGGTTTCTTCCTTGGACTCAATAATATGAGCCAGATACGCGTGCTCATAAGGTAGTAATATCCATGCTTGAGATGATGGAGCTAAAGGAGATTCATCTTCCTCCTTACACTTGTAAAGAATCAGGGGTCGATTCTCCATATGGAGTGTGATTTCCCTCTCCCGACAATTTATGTTGGCTCTATATAAGGAAAGCCAATCCATGCCAAGAATTGCATCAAATTCCACCAGAGGAAGTATAATGAGGTTCGCTAGGAAATTAAATCCACAAATTATAACAGGGGAGGAATTATATTCATGGTATGCAATGATTTCCCCATTTTCCGTACTCACCGACATCTTTACTTCCATTATTTGTGGTGGTGCTGGGATTTTTCTACTAAACTTTCGAGATATAAAATAATGCATTGAACCTGAATCAAAAAGTATGTTCGCTATTCTTGAATGAATAACTAGCGTACCTGTCACCACTTCATTTTCGGGGTTCACTTCGGTAGAAGTGATGACAAAATCTATTCCTTGCTACCTTGGAGGTTGTTGGTTGCCTCCGAAAACCCTTGGATTAGGGCACTGATTGGAAAAATGCCTCAGTTCTTTGCATTTGTAGCATTGAACAACGCGTTGAGGTTCGAACGGAGCGTTCCTGTCCTCTGTCGCAACCGCGGGTCTTTCTTTCCGACAGTTAACAGCTAGCTGCCCTTATCTTCCACACCTGAAGCATTTCCTCACCCCCTTAAGGCAATTTCCAGGGTGCTTCTTTCCGCACTTTTGGCAAGTGGGGTGCTGGATCTTCTTTGCACCGTTGGATTTATCCATCGGACCGCCAGCATTGAAGTCTACCTTACACTTCTTGTCCCCATGATACCCCTATGATTCTCCGATCTCCATTTCAACCTTGATGGCACATCGGTCAATTTCCTCATAGCTGTCGAAGTCACGGATCACCAATGCTTTCCGCAGGCTAGGCTTCATCCCACCAAAGAAGCAGTCAAATTTGCATTCGGGGGTAATGACAAAGCTGGAAGCGTATCGTGCAAGCCTTGTGAAGTTTTCCTCGTACGCTCCAATAGATTATTAGTCTTTTTTCTTGAGGGGAAGGAAGTCCCTTTCCATCTTAAGCTGGAGCATGCATGGAAAATATTTATCAAAAAACATCTTCTGGAAATCCTTCCATTCCAACGCCTCGATCTCCTCCCCAGGCTTCGTAGTTTTGATCAACGTCCACCATTGATCAGCTTCAACCTCCATAAGATAAGCCATCAGGAGAACCTTCTCTTGTTCAGAACGTTGAAGGATGGAGAAGATCTTTTCAATGGAGTTGATCCATTGTTCAACGATCGTGGGATCAGATGATCCACTAAAAGTAGGAGGCCTTTGTCTCATGAAGCTCTCGATAGTGACTTGTTCTTTATTCAGGGGGGGGGTTGGACGTTCCTCTTGACCCATGTTTCTATTCAAAACTTGAGTTAGCTGAGAGAGAAGCGTGACAAAGTTTGCGATTCACGCTCCCATTGGATTGGGAATCTCATTAGTACAGTCATCACATTGATCTTCACATCGGTTGTTAGCCCGAGTCCTCCTATTACCGGTGTTGGGTCGTAAGAAACCCCGATGAACGGAAAAACGGAGAATGATGGCAAGAGGGGGGTGAATTGCCTTTTTAAAAAAGATTAACAAATTAAAAATCAAAGTTGAAATGCAGCGGAAAGTAAAGAGGCAAGACACACGAAATTGATAACGAAGTTCGGCCAAAACCCGGCCTACGTCTCCGCTCCCAACTCAACCGTTGAGAGATTCCTACCGCTTGCTTTTCAATGGTTTTAGCAAGAAACCCACTAGGCTTTGAGGTAGCACTAGGACCTATTACAGCTTGCTTTTGTGGTTTAGCAAGAACCCACTTGCTTTTGATGGTTTAGCAAGAACCCACTATCCTTCTTACAGGTGAAGGATAGCTCACCTATGTCTCAAGCTATTTAAAGGAAAGCTTGGCAACCTTGTCACACCTTAGTGGTGATGTGAAACCCAAAGAAAAGAGGGGATGAGAAAATTGGGAGTTTGTAGGCACAAACTCAAATTGAAGCTCAAAATAAATAAAACACGAAAAACCGTGATTGGGAAGACTTGGGCGCCAATTGGATGATGGAGTTGATGTAGCGTGCTTTCCCAAGCTTCTTGAGTGGTGCTCTTGGATGTGGAAATGGATGGAGCACTTGGGGTTCTCTTGGAACAATCCGCCGGAGCTTCGCCAAAATGATCAACAATGTGTCCGGTGGCTTGGGGTGTCGTTCCGGGGCTTCCTAGGCCTTTATTTATAGGCTAGGAACCTTCAAGTAACGTTGGAGGGCTTTGGAGCCGTTGGAAAAGGCCTCGGAGCCGTTGGAGGCCAAAAAGGAGTTGACTGGTCAAAGACAACGGCTAGTTTGACTGGTCCACCGGCTGGCCGGTACAGCTCCACCGGCTGGCCGGTGTGTGCAAAAAGGCATAGGATTCCTGTCCAGGCTTTTTAAAAAAGATTAACAAATTAAAAATCAAAGTTGAAATGCAGCAGAAAGTAAAGAGGCAAGACACACGAAATTGATAACGGAGTTCGGCCAAAACCCGGCCTACGTCTCCGCTCCCAACTCAACCGTTGAGAGATTCCTACCGTTTGCTTTTCAATGGTTTTAGCAAGAAACCCACTAGGCTTTGAGGTAGCACTAGGACCTATTACAGCTTGCTTTTGTGGTTTAGCAAGAACCCACTTTCTTTTGATGGTTTAGCAAGAACCCACTATCCTTCTTACAGGTGAAGGATAGCTCACCTATGTCTCAAGCTATTTAAAGGAAATCTTGGCAACCTTGTCACACCTTAGTGGTGATGTGAAACCCAAAGAAAAGAGGGGATGAGAAAATTGGGAGTTTGTAGGCACAAACTCAAATTGAAGCTCAAAATAAATAAAACACGAAAAACCGTGATTGGGAAGACTTGGGCGCCAATTGGATGATGGAGTTGATGTAGCGTGCTTTCCCAAGCTTCTTGAGTGGTGCTCTTGGATGTGGAAATGGATGGAGCACTTGGGGTTCTCTTGGAACAATCCGCCGGAGCTTCGCCAAAATGATCAACAATGTGTCCGGTGGCTTGGGGTGTCGTTCCAGGGCTTCCTAGGCCTTTATTTATAGGCTAGGAACCTTCAAGTAACGTTGGAGGGCTTTGGAGCCGTTGGAAAAGGCCTCGGAGCCGTTGGAGGCCAAAAAGGAGTTGACTGGTCAAAGCCAACGGCTAGTTTGACTGGTCCACCGGCTGGCCGGTACAGCTCCACCGGCTGGCCGGTGTGTGCAAAAAGGCATAGGATTCCTGTCCAGGGGCCACCGGTCGACCGGTGCCAGAGCCACCGGCTGGCCGGTGGTGAGGCAGTAGCTAATACTGTTTGGGCAGGGGGCCACCGGCTGGCCGGTGCAAGGCCACCGGTTGGCCGGTGCAAGGCCACCGGTTGGCCGGTGCTGAGGCAGAAGCTCAGCCTTCTTCCCAGGTGCCACCGGCTGGCCGGTGGTGAAGCCACCGGTTGGCCGGTGGACTGCATTTCAGTCCAGTTTGGCCTTTTTGCCTTCTTGGCCTTCTTGGCCCAAATCCTTGGCACCTTAAATGAATGCCTATCATCCAAAAACACTTAAAACAAAATTAGATAAACAATAAGGTGATTGTGATCATGAAAATCAAACAACGAGGGGAACGAGATGTACAACAATCTCCCCCTATTTTGATGATCACAATCACCAAAACAATTAAAGTAAAAACATAAATGAAAGGCATGCTTTTAAATGATCAAATGAAAACAAGCAATGCATGAGAGAAAAGGTTTCTCCCCCAATCAATCAAGAAATTCTCCCCCTTTGTGATTATCAAAATAGCTTGGGGCATAAAACTTGATTGAGGGATAGGATGAAAAACGAGATTTTAATTCAATTGAAAATGATATCAATTGTTGAAAATTTTGAAATGAAAAATGAAATGAAAATTTGAATAATAGTTTGAATTGAAAGTTTTGAATCAAAAACCAATTGAAATTTGAAATTTGAAACCAAATGAAATTTTTGAAATTGAGAGTTTTGAATCAAAAAAGAATTGAGAGATTTGAATGAAAAAATCGAATTGAATATTTTGAAACCAAGAGTTGAAATTGAAAGTTTGAATCGAAAATTTTGAAATTACAAAAAAAAAAAAACTTAAAAGATCCAAACTCCCCCTAAATAAAAACAAAAAGTCACTGGGGAGAGGGATTTTGAAAAGAGATGATTTTAGGCCCGGAGAGACTCGCTAGAAGGGATTTTTCAATCCAAACTTGTCTCATGGCGGGTCTTCTCCTATAAAATTCATCGGAAAAGTAAAAAGACTTGGGTTGGCCATAACGGGCATTTTTACAATTACATTCATATATAAGGTGCCCGGGTTTTTTGCAATAATTACAAAATTTAAATTCGGAGCTCCCCCTTACAAAAATAGTGGGTGCATGGGAGGAGGAAGCTCGGTTGGTATATCCTAACCCTTGGGTGGTTCTAGATATACGTTGGGAACCAAGCAAATTGTTCAAATTTTGTTCCCCTTGGGTGAACTTAGCAAGGGTCTCCCTAAGGTCTTTGATGGTTGATTCCATGGAATCAACATTTGGAAAATTTTGGATTTTAAGGGACATCTCCTCCTTCTCTTTGAGAAGTTGTTCTTTTTCGGAGGAGAGTTTTTTGAAAGACTTTTTCAAAGCAACAAATTTTGAAGATAGTTCATGAAAACCTTTTTCTAGTTGATCTCTAGCATGTGAGAGTTCTTCATAAGATAAATGATTTAAAGAATTTGAATTTGAAGAACAAGAGGAGGAGGAATCGGAAGAAGTTACCTCATGGAATGCCATTAGGCATTTGTTACCGTTGTCGCTCGAGGAGGAGGAGGAGGATGATGAGGAGTCACTCCATGTGGCCTTGAGGACCTTTTTCTTTCCTTTCTCCTTGTGCGTGGCCCGTTTCTTGTTGAGTGGGCAATCGGGCTTGTAATGGCCCTTTTCGCCGCACCCGTAGCATTTTACCTTGGGCTCGGATCTTGCGGTGGGTTCTTGCTTTCGCGCCTTGCGAGATTTCTTCTTCTTGTGCTTCTTCATGAATTTTTGCATTTGGCGGGCGAGATTCTCCATTTCCGAGTCGCCGCTTGAAGAAGATGAAGATGAGGAAGATGAGGATGAGGAGGAGCTTACTTCTTTTTGTACCTTGAGGGCGATGTTCTTTGGTGTCTTGATTGGTGTGCCCTCCTTTTGAGCTTGCCTCCTCATTGTGATCTCATATGTCATTAGGGATCCGATGAGCTCCTCTACCGGCATATTTTTGACGTCCTTAGCTTCTTGGATCGCCGTCACCTTTGGTGCCCATGAGCTCGGAAGGACCCATAAGATCTTCTTGACCATTGTTTCTGCAGAAATGTCATCTCCAAGAGATTTTCTACCATTGCACACATCAGTAAATCGAGTAAACATTTCAGAAATTGATTCATTTGGGTGCATGGAAAAAGACTCAAAATCCTGCCTATACATATCTAATCTAGTATCCTTGACTTTATTAGTGCCTTCATGGGTCACTTCTAAAAGCTTCCAAATTTCATGTGCGGAGGTGCAAGTGGATACACGATTAAATTCATTTCTATCTAACCCGCAATGAAGAGCATTCATGGCTTTGCCATCAAGCTCAAAATTTTTAATATCGGCGGGGGTCCATTTGGATTCGTCGGGGGAAGAGAGAGTGTAACCTTTCATGACAATTTTATAAATGGGATATCCTATGCTTCTAAGAAAAGTGGTCATGCGGGTTTTCCAATAATTATAGTCGGACCCATCAAAAAATGGAGCCCGACCCAATGAGAGGCCCTCGGGGGCGAAAGAAGTGGATGCCATCACAATGGATCTTTGAATTTGAAACCTTTTAAGGTATTACTCAAATTATCCTTCTGATACCAAATGTTGGGTCGTAAGAAACCCCGATGAACGGAAAAACGGGGAATGATGGCAAGAGGGGGGTGAATTGCCTTTTTAAAAAAGATTAACAAATTAAAAATCAAAGTTGAAATGCAGCGGAAAGTAAAGAGGCAAGACACACGAAATTGATAACGGAGTTCGGCCAAAACCCGGCCTACGTCTCCGCTCCCAACTCAACCGTTGAGATATTCCTACCACTTGCTTTTCAATGGTTTTAGCAAGAAACCCACTAGGCTTTGAGGTAGCACTAGGACCTATTACAGCTTGCTTTTGTGGTTTAGCAAGAACCCACTTGCTTTTGATGGTTTAGCAAGAACCCACTATCCTTCTTACAGGTGAAGGATAGCTCACCTATGTCTCAAGCTATTTAAAGGAAAGCTTGGCAACCTTGTCACACCTTAGTGGTGATGTGAAACCCAAAGAAAAGAGGGGATGAGAAAATTGGGAGTTTGTAGGCACAAACTCAAATTGAAGCTCAAAATAAATAAAACACGAAAAACCGTGATTGGGAAGACTTGGGCGCCAATTGGATGATGGAGTTGATGTAGCGTGCTTTCCCAAGCTTCTTGAGTGGTGCTCTTGGATGTGGAAATGGATGGAGCACTTGGGGTTCTCTTGGAACAATCCGCCGGAGCTTCGCCAAAATGATCAACAATGTGTCCGGTGGCTTGGGGTGTCGTTCCGGGGCTTCCTAGGCCTTTATTTATAGGCTAGGAACCTTCAAGTAACGTTGGAGGGCTTTGGAGCCGTTGGAAAAGGCCTCGGAGCCGTTGGAGGCCAAAAAGGAGTTGACTGGTCAAAGCCAACGACTAGTTTGACTGGTCCACCGGCTGGCCGGTACAGCTCCACCGGCTGGCCGGTGTGTGCAAAAAGGCATAGGATTCCTGTCCAGGGGCCACCGGTCGACCGGTGCCAGAGCCACCGGCTGGCCGGTGGTGAGGCAGTAGCTAATACTGTTTGGGCAGGGGTCCACCGGCTGGCCGGTGCAAGGCCACCGGTTGGCCGGTGCTGAGGCAGAAGCTCAGCCTTCTTCCCAGGTGCCACCGGCTGGCCGGTGGTGAAGCCACCGGTTGGCCGGTGGACTGCATTTCAGTCCAGTTTGGCCTTTTTGCCTTCTTGGCCTTCTTGGCCCAAATCCTTGGCACCTTAAATGAATGCCTATCATCCAAAAACACTTAAAACAAAATTAGATAAACAATAAGGTGATTGTGATCATGAAAATCAAACAACGAGGGGAACGAGATGTACAACAACCGGCCATTGGCTGGAATAAAAGGAAAGTTAGCAGTAACACATAAAGGGTAATCCAAAGACAAAAGTTAATGACTTATAAATAAACTTTTATTTCCTTAACTCATGAGTCTATAGGCTTCAATCTAGTCTTTTCATGATCTACTTTCAAACATACATTCTTAGGGGTATTTTTTTAATTCCCTTAATAAGGTTTCATACTAAGCTTGTGAATTTATCAAAACATATCCCCCGGGAGTGTCGTAACCAAGAGTGCAGCAATGCCCGTTGTCGTGCACCAGTTCCCGTTCGAGTCTAGCTCAAAGCGGTGTTTTCGGGTTTTACCCCTAGGATACATCTGTGCCAGAGCCGCCTCTACCTGCTCGTATCCAGACAGGGATGTATTTCTTTGATAAACCACTTACTCAGTACTTACCAAAACTTAGGGATGTTTTTATTATAATAAGTCTTGTCTCTAAGGCTTTACTAGGGTTTTCTAATCCTAATCCCAAAAATAACTAAACCTATCCTCTGATACTAAATGTGACAACCGAGTCCTGGTGACAACACAACCACCCCGCCTTAACATGGCCGTCGGGTCCTGGCCCACCAGGTACCACCAGTTGCCCCACAGACACATGGGGCTCACCCTAGGGTCCACCCACATGCCTGAACGGGTCATTTGACTAATGAAAGTCCCCACAGGCCAACACATGACCTTTCTAGTGTGCTTTGTCCTCACTCACACACACCCTGTGAAACTTCCTAGAAGGTCACCCATCTTGATCACTACTCCAGGCCAAGCACGCTTAACTGTGGATTTCTAATCAGACAGGCTCCCAAAAAGGAAGGTGCACCTTGTGGACATGAGTAATATCATTTAGTCATTTAACCCTTTATCATTTGGGGATGTTAAAATCACCCCCACTTTAGAGCACAATGCCCTCGTTGTGGGCCCTACATCTCAACCCAGGCAGTGCACCACACTTAAGGCTGGGTTCCTCCTCTGATACCAACTATGACAACCTTGCTTTTATTACAAACTTAAACATGATTTATTACATAAAACTTCACTTGATACAACAAAGAAGATAGAGAGGTTTAGTGTCTTTGGGGATCAGGATCATTACATAAAAACTTGAAACATGAAATACAACATCTTTATTGAAAACTTCCTTTACATGACTACTACATTCCCTCGTACTTAGCATTATATGGGATAACCTGAGGACATGCATAAGAAAAGGGTGAGATATAAATCCTAGTAAGGGAATACACATGGAATAACTTGAGGAGTACAATACATGTTAGACATTAGGCATATCAATAGAGCACAAGAGAAACATGAATATAAAGTCATTATAAATCATGATAATCATAACATGGAAATGTGGCAACAATACTTAACATGGAATTAGCATGAGCCAAGGATCATTGCACATGGAGCATGAGTAAATCCTCATTGCACATAAAGCACGAGTAAAACCTCGTTGCACTTGAATTAGCATGATTCAACACTCATTACACATGACGTATCATGATACTATACTTTACCCAATGCATTGGAGCGCTATAAGGGCGCACCCTTCTTAAACATTTCATTTTATACATAAGTGTGCCACATGGATCATAAAACATGGATTCATAAAACATAATCTTTTATTCCACGATAAAGTAATGTGGAATTAATATATGAAAATTTATAATCAATAAGTAAATGTGCATAAAGGTGAATACCCTTTATGGGAAAATGGGCATGGTATTCACTACACAATGACATTAGCTTAGAAAATCGGTGCGATTTCGGCAGCGTAACAGCGTGACATAAGAATTCATAAAAATGTTTGATGAGAGAGAAAGGGGTTCCTCATCATATTTACATGTAATGGACAGTAAGGAGGTCATATATATACATGTCTCAACAATTGTAATGGAATTTAGATTCATGATACAAAAGTATTTCTTGAATATAAAAGAGGAGAGAGAAGTTCCTTTCGGAATTTCGGCATAGTAACAGGTGTACATGAGAGGCATTTAATGAGAGAGAAAGGGGTATCCCATCATTAAAACATTAATAGGGAAGTATGAGGGAGGTTCGAAACCATACCACAACATTCATAATTGAAATTAAAAGGGAAAAAACAACTTAAAGAAAATTGGACAAAAATGAGAAAGGAAGAAAACACCCTTACTTGGAAGTGTGCTTCCAAAGGCTAGAGAGAGGCTCATGAGAGGCTTCTTGGGAGATTGGGGAAACTTGGGAGGATTATAGAGAGATAAGGTCAGAGGTTGGAGGAACTAAAAAGGCTTTGAGTGAGGAGGAAGTGGGAGCTTGGGTGGGTTTATATAGGAAAGGTGAGAGAATTCTTTATTATTTAGGTTTGGGACCCCTTATATTAAATTAATCCAAACCACAAACCATCCCATGGTTTTTGACCATGGTTTTCGGAAAAGGGAAGAGGAAAAAAATATTTTATAAGGCTATAGTCCTAACTTCTTAAAATAATGGGGTTTCTTATGTGGAGGTGAGTCACACTCCCATGGAAATTAATTTAAAAACACAAGGTGTTTAATAAGTCTTGAAGGGTCCATTAATGCTTTCAAAAGTAAGTCAAACAAACCCAAAATCACATTATTTTATTGGTAAAACATATATTGGCCGAACATAAAGATTATAGTATTTTATTAAATCACTATTGGGTCATTATGATGTCATAAACACATTATATATTTAAACAGTATTTAATTTTTACCCAAAAATTTGACTATCTCAGAAAATTATGAAAAATTAACCATTGGATAATTTCAACGTCCTGATTCCAGAAATAACATTTATTTTATCTAAATAATTTTTCAAATATGTTAATTTTCACTTTTAAAATAAAAACCGACATTTATCAAAAATTCACGGGTTTTGACAGAAATGGCTTCCAAACCTTAATAAAAATTACAATTGCATTCAAAAAATTATAAGATCATTTATATTTAATAAAAATTAATTTAATAATAATAATAATATTTTATTAAAATATTATTTAATTAAAAAATCCCTTAATTTAATAAAATAGAATTCTTAATTAAATAATAACTAAAAACATTATTTGTACTTTAAAAACTATTTACAATGTATCATTAATGACAAAAAGGTATATTAATTATTATATAAAAACATAATGTAAATGAAAATAGTACTATCGATTAGTTACATAACCCCTTAAAACAGCCGCATAATTCCTAAGGGTAAGGTGTGCGATGGTGACCGACTCTTGGGGTGGCTCAGATAACATCGCTCGAGTGGTAATTTCTATCAACTTCCACTTCTCCCATAGAGGGTCCCGTCAGAGCTTGACATGATGAAGCTCATCTTGGGATTGGTCAAGAGAGAAGCCGAAGGATGCCAACTTTTTTCTGAGTTCTGACAAATGGGCTTCGTATGGGGGAATTCTACTAGATGAGGCCATCGCTTCCTTTGTCTGAGTAAATTTGAATTTGTTAAAGCCCTATATTTATACTAATCATGTGATCACTGTTCAACAGCTATATTAGCAACAGTCAAAATTCTTAACATAAAACCAAAGAAGTTGACATTTTATATAAACATACAGAGACATTTAATTAGATCAAGATGTATTTCCATTAATGAAACTTTGGGTCGTTAAAACTTATATATTTGTTTTGAGATGTTCACTTGGAATTTTAGGAAGATGCCACCATGATGTCGTGTTCCTGATGGGAGATAAGAGGATGTCATCGAGAATTCTCCTCTAGTGGTGGAGCAAGAGAAATTGATGATTCAAGGCAACAAGGGAGAATAGAATTTACATAATAACTTCAATATTTTCATTTAGATGATGGAATGAGATCCCGGGAGGGTTGTGCCGAGTATATTTGAGAGACTCGGGAGTTTCAACTATAGAAACCTCCAATTTTATTGGGAGAAGGTGGACCTGATGTAACTTAATTCTAAATATAGTCTATAAAAAATATTCTTGATCACTTAGAGACTCCTCCAAAGAGGCGACTTAAGTTAGTGACTTATATGTTGTGAGTTTAGGCAAAGAACTGGTGGGATTTTTGTTATAGACCCAATAGGCTAATGGTATGGCATGGAAGGATTTATAGTAAAAGTTTCTAGAACAATATATCTAGAGACCTTGAGGAAAGATAATGCTATAGAGTTTCTGAGGTTGACCCATGGATCTATGTCTGTGATAGAGTATGTTGTCCACTTCACTGATTTGAAACACATCATTTTGGTGTTGGTGGGTGATGAAGCAGTTACGATAAGATGTTTCCATGATGGAATCTGACATGAGTTCAAGTCATAGGTGACTATATTCCATTTGAAGAGAGTTTCTGTTGCTGTGGATTAGGACCTTATTTTAGAAGGGAACCTTTAGGAGGATTCTAGTGGTGGGCATGCAGTTCTAGTTGAGAATTCAGTGGTGAAGCTTATGAAGGTAGGGAGCACTGTTTTGTGAGTTTACTCTAGGGAAGTGGTGGAATGGGTAGTATGAGGAAGGAACTAGTATCTTAGGGTAGCGACTAAGTTTACTACTATCAGTGCAGTAGACCCAAGAATATTCGTGGTCAGTGTACTCTACCACCGATTGAGTGCTGAGCATATAGAATAATGGGGCATGTGCATATGTTCTATAGGAACCCATGAAAAATGGACATGGATGGAGGGCAGAGGAAGATTCTAAGTGCTATAAAGGGGTCAGTTACCCTATATTAGAAAGGTATATGGAGCTCAACTAGATGTACCACTCGAGTTAGTGGACGTGGTACTCCAGGGAAAGTGTTACCATATTAGAAGAGTAGTGCCGCTCCAAGAAAATAGACTGGAGATGAGGGAAAAAGGACAGTTCAGATTTATACATCTCCGCCTGCACCTGGAGGTGGTGAGGTTGGACCATCGATTGTTCGAGGTATGATCCTCTTAGCTTCCATTCATGCTAGTGAACTATTTGATACAGGTGCATCACATTCTTTTATTTTTTATCAGTTTTTGGTTATTTTGGTCTTAGTAGTGGAGCATATATATGGGGTAATTTCAATTGATGCACTATTAGGGGTGTGAATAGAAAATAATAGGCAGTGTAAGGGGTGTGCTCTAGAGGTTGGTGGGTACCGTTTTCTGTAGGATTTATTCGTGTTTGAGATGTTAGGTTTTGATTTGATTTTGGGAATGGACTGGTTAGTGTTGTAACGGTCCCACATTGACTGTTACCATTTTTGGGTAATAATCACACATTTTGAGGGAGAAACTTATGTCCATCTTGGTGAATTTGACATTTGGGCAGGCTGTGCAGGGACAATTTGTTATCATTTTGGTGAACTCATATCCAATGTGGCTTATATCATGCTTAATGATTGAGGAGGAGAGAAAATTGAATTTCCACCTATGGTGGATTAGATAGTGCTATTTTCCAATAAATCTGATGGATCAATGTGGTTTTGCATTGATTATAGAAATATGAATCAGATGATGGTTAACAACTAATAAACTCTTCCCCGAATCAATGACCTTTTGAACAGATAATGGGTGCAGAAGTTTTCTCTAATATTGATTTGAGATCAGGGTATCATCATCTAAGGGTGATACCTTCTGATATACCGTAGACTACCTTAAAGAGATGGTGTGGGTTATTTGAGTTTTTTTGATGTTGTTTTGGATGACCAATGTGAAAGTAGTGTTTATGGCCATTATAAACCAAATATTCCACTCTTACATAGATCAGTTCATGGTTGTATTTGTTGGATACATCTTAGTGTACTAAAAGGCACTTGACAATAATTCCAAATATCTTAATATCATCCTATGTAAACTAAGAGAGAATATTCTATACGCCAAGATATCTAAATGCCATTTTTGGATCAATAGCGTGCATTTATTTGGTCACATCATCTCTAAGGAAGGTGTGTCAACGGACCTAGATAAAGTACAAGTAGTTGTATCATGGGAGCGACCCAATAATGTTTTGATGTTTGAAGTTTTTTTTGGGTTTGGCCAGTTATTACGGAAGGTTAATCATAGAATTTTCCAATTTGAAAACACCACTCTTGGGCTTGACCAAGAATGGAATCAAGTTTTAGTTTTCTGTGGTATGTGAGAATACCTTTCAGGAGTTAAATAAGTGGTTGAAAACTGGATCGAATTTGATCTTACTCTATCTAGGTAAGGGTTATACCTTGTTTTGTGATGCATCCAGTGTTCTTATTGGGAAATTTCTGATGTAGGATGATTGAGTGGTTGTGTATAGTTCATGACAGTTGATTCCTCATGAAAGAAATCAACCTATGCATGACCTTGAGTTGGCTGGAGTGGTTTACACTTTTGAAGTGTTAGTGAAACTACTTGTTGGGAGAATGGTTTACGGTGTATACTAATCATAAGAGCCTTAAGTACATTTTTTCACAGCATTATCTGAATATTTGGTAGCAAAGATGGGTAAAAAACATGCATTATTTTGACTTTGAGATGGTTTATATATTGGGAAATGGAAACAATGATACAAATTCTTTGATTCGGAAGACTCAAAACTATGTGGTTTAGGAATAAAGTTCAAAGTGATGGATACTGGTTTTATTCGCTAAGATGCATGTTGATTTTCAAGATGGATAAGGGAAGATGACCCTTGAATCCTTGGCATTTGAGTCCATCCTTCTAAGAAAGATCAAGGAGAAACAACATGAGGATTTAGAATGTTTTTATTTAAGGGAAAGACTTAAAGTTGGGGAGTCATCTACTGGTTCGAAAATTCGTGATGATGGGATTGTTTATGTTTTTGGTTGTGTTGTTGTGAAAAAATGCATGTGAGAAGAGTTAATGCACAAGTTCTATGCATCAAAGTGGATAGTGTATCCAGGGTTTACCAAAATGTATCGTGATCAAAATAGGTAGTGATGGTGGTTATGGATGAAGAAATTGGTTGTTGGTTTCATGGTGCGATGCCTTACCTATTAGCAGGTGAAGGCTGAGAATCAGTGGCTGGGTAGTTGGGTATTGGTTGTCTAAGGTGGATCATTTCTTGCTGATTCATAATACTTTCTCCATGGATTAGTTGGGTGAGTTGAATATTCAATAGGTAGTGTGGTTTCATGGGTTACTGTATACTATTGTTTTGGAACAAGATCCTCATTTCACATAATGCTTCATACAAGGATTACAAAAGTTTCTTAGTATCTAGGTGTTTCTGAGTATAGTCTTCCACCCACAGATGGATGGGAAGTCAAAGAATACTACTTAGGTACTAGAGAAGATGTTGAAGGATTGTATCCTGGATTTTGGTGGATCATGGGGAAAGTATCTTGCACTGGTTGAGTTTGCCTACAACAATAGTTATCAGGATAAAATTTAGATGTCACTTTTTAAGGTGCTCTATGGTAGACCTTGTAGATCTTCATTATGTGGGTTAGAGGTAGAGGAATTAGAGTTTTTGGGACCAAGTATCATTTAAAATATTCCAAAATAGGTTTAGTCGATTCATAAGTGTATGGAAACATCTCAGTGTAGGCAGAGGTCATATGTATATCGGCGTCATAGACCTCTTCAGTTTGTGGTGGGTGAATGTGTGTTTATTTGTGTGTTTCCTTGGTTGGGTCACCATTGGATTCATAAGTAGAGTAAGTTAGCAACCATTTTCGTGGATCCATTCGTATCATGGAGAGGACAAGACCAGTGATATACCAATTAGATCTTCCAAAATGGTATAGTGGTATGAATGATATTTTTCACGTGTCATAGCTTTTGCAGTATCACATTAAACTATATCATGTGTTTGATGTTGAGGATGTTGAGCTTGAGGTTGATGCGTCCTTTGAGGAGAATCTAGTTTGTATAGTGGACTGTAGTGAGAAAATATTATGAGTAAATACTGTGCATTTGGTTAAAGTTTTTTCGTATCATGGTAATGTTCATGAGAAAACTTGGGAAAGGGAGTTAGATGTGTGGGATGAGTGGCCCAATATATTTTCTTCATAATCTTAGTGAGACTTGGAAGTGCATCTTGATGATGATCTATTTTAAGGTGGAGAGGTTGCAAGATCTTGGACTTCATGGAGGAATAATATTGTGTAATGTTTGGTTTAAATTTATTAATTTTTGGTTAATGGAATTTTCATAGGATATATGAGGAGGTTTGGGGGTGTTCCTGGGGTTTGGAACATGAATGAAAAATGATTTTGGCCATCCAGTGCTTTTTTCATGGTTTGTGCATGGTTAGGGATTACCGTGCATCCAAACCGTGCTGGCCAGGAGGGGGGGGGGTTGCAAGGTTTAGAAAAACCATGCAAGGGGGATAGAAAAACTGTGAAACTTTGGAAATAGGTGTTCCATATGGTTGGATCATGGATTTTCAAACCATGTAGGTGTATCTAGGAAACCGTGTGACTTAACCCCTCATGGATAGATGTAGGTGCATGGTTTGCGCATAGTTTAGCAAACCGTGCAGCCAAACCGTGTGCCCCATTAAAAATTGTGAATTTACTAAACTTACCCCTTAGGATTTTAAGTCTCTCACCAAATTTTCTCCTAATTTCTTCCTCCCAAATCCTTAGTGATGAACTCAATCTCCCTAATCTTCCCAAGGGTAGATCTCCCTCAATTCTAGGCAGTTTGGAGTGCTGTTGGTTGAAAATCGAATATATAGGTAATTCTAACACTCCTCTTACTTCTATTTTCTATATTAGGGACTGTGATTTCATTATTATTATTTTGAATCCCTAAAAGCCTCATTTTTTTAGCAGATCTTATGTTTTGGATTCAAGGGGTTCTTGAATCCGGATCTAAGGATATGGTCAAGCATGTGTTCATCTTCAGATTCGAGGTAAGAGGTCTACAAGTTATACCCCATAGTCTCATTTTGTATTTGTGCATGTGTGGTTGTACTATTTATTCCC
The DNA here is from genome assembly GCA_963277665.1 of Viscum album. Taxonomy (NCBI): domain Eukaryota; kingdom Viridiplantae; phylum Streptophyta; class Magnoliopsida; order Santalales; family Viscaceae; genus Viscum; species Viscum album. The sequence continues at coordinate 101,546,602 of OY728133.1, forward strand.
CCCTGTATTTATTTTGATTCCTTTAGTGATATTTGGTGTATTGGTTGACTAAATTATGAATTGAATCCCTCATTATCCCCATGGGATTTGTTGAAGTTGATTTGAATAGTTTAGGGCCACCTGTGGGGTGTACCATTATTTCCCAAACATGGAAAATGGTAATGTTGAGCATGAAATCTATTTGTGATAATGTATAACCCATGATGAACATTTTGGATTGTTAGTTGGGTTGTAAAGGTAATTTTTTGTGTATACTTTGATAATGTCACAAGGGATTGTTTGAGTTTGTATAAAATGGATTGGACAAATTAAAGTGGTTTTGAAAAAGGATTATAAATTACCCTTGAATTGTATAAATGTGATAATGGGTTAAATGGGTCATGCCAAGTATGTGGTAAATGTGATAATGGGTTAAGGAATGATAATGATTCATGAGTTGAATTAAATTAGAATTGTAAATGTTATGTGTATTGGTTGTGTATGGTTTGTGATATTTTATATGTGGTAAATAGATGAATAAGAATATGCACATGGATTGGTGGCGTGGGATGAAGGACAGAGGCTCATCCCAAAGGTCGGGTTGGATTGATTCTATAACCCACCCCTAGAATGCACGAGTTAGGGTTTCATACTGATGTTCAATTCCATAATGATGGTGTTGGATGAAACTACCTAGGATGATGTTCCAAGGTAAGTGTGATGTAAATGATTGTGAAATGGATTTCCCTAGTGAGATAGGGAACTTGAATTATTCCTTGAGCTTGGTAATTGATTGTCTTGGGTTGTTTTGTAAATGATGTAAAGGCCCAACCTATGAAACAAGTGATGAAATCGACTGAAGTAAATATTGTTAACTAATGGAACCCAAGTTGTATATTGTTAATCATGTCATTTATTTAGTAATTTCTAGAAACAACTCTTTAAACTGAATATTTTGTAGACACCATTGGTGATGGCCTAATAAGTTGTAATCACACCCTTCTCAGGCCACCATTGTGTATGTGGGAATATTTCATGGTTTCAGGTCACAACAAGGTAAAGGGACCTATGCTGGGGAGTTGATATAGGCTTGGGATGTGCATGGATAAGGATCTAAACTTAGAGTCAGGACCTGTTTTGGGGATTCAACTGTTTGTCTTTATTTTGGATTTCCTTCACTTTTGGAACTGTTAGCATGACATGACACCTTTTTTATTTGGTTGTGGTTTATACCCTATTTGGGGAAATGGTTAGTAATGAATTTTTCTAGTTATTTGACTATTGTTAACTTTATTTTACATGTTATCTACTATGAAATAATTTGATAGAGATGGTATAGTCTCCCCATGTGATCCATTAGACCCTCTCTTCTAGCCATCAACCTTTGGAATATAGGGAGGTGTGATTAAGTTTATGCAGTGACCCATTTCGGGGTACTAGTTAGTGGCTTATGGGATGAGGACATTACAAGGGACCATATTCACACATATATTCTTCTCACTCAAATCCAAAATATGAACCGGATGACCCCCAAATGATGCATCAACCTCAAGCATAATATCATAAGTATAGATTGTGTGGCATATATCAGAATAATATTTCTCAAGATCAGATACCTAAATCACATCATTAATTTATCTAAAACATTGAGGGAGATCCAACCATTTTTTATCATATAAATTACCTCCAAAATATCAAATGAACCAATGAACCTAGAATCCAATTTTACATACCCTTTAATACTATGATACACTAATTTGGGATACATTCATAGGAATACTCAGTCACCCACCATGCATCGCTGATCAACATTTGAGATTTACCTACTATGAGTAGTCACTAAACAATTTTTGATCAATATGATGTACTCTATTATCTATTATAAAATACTTGACATAATAACTAAGGAATATCCATATATAAGACAATATAAAGTTAATAAAAATGGAATATCATATAAGACCTCAAAAGAATCCACCCAATTTAAAGAATGATAATTATTAATTTAGAAAAAATATATAAATAGTGAATGGTTCGCCCATGAACCCTATAACTCCTAGAAACATGATCAACAAATTTACTATAGTATTTTTATGGTACTCTTAGACTACCCATAATTATAAGGATTATAATTAGTGCTGAAATTCATTTGGGTGTCAAGATTCATCTACTACTTTCCCAAAAGTATGATCTAAAAAAGACATTCTAGTCTGAAAAAATAATCCAAGTTAACCCATACAAGCATACTAACTCATGTATATAGAGCTTATTTTTCCATGAATAGATAAAGTCTCTTATATTAGAAAAAAAGGAGAAACCATAGTTAACTAGTCCAAAGAAACCAAATCACATCATTACCTTGGGGTATCCTTGTAAACCCCATAAAAAAATCTATAATCACATCATCCCACATCCACTCATGCATGGGTTATGAATGGAAAAGACTAGTGGGCCACTGTAGTGAGTCATTCACCTACTAATTGGTGGATTACTATGTAATAAAACCCTTTATACCTATTAATAATAGGGAACCTATATTTCTCATGAATATTGTAATGGGGTAGTCCATTCCATGATCATGATATGGTCCTCTTTGGTCCTAGGCTTCACAGTTTTTCTTTTCCTAGGATCTGGCCCTCAGGAATCCCCCAATAAAAGTTCTCATGATGGGATATGTTTCCAAACCACCTTATATAGGGATGATTCATGATCCTCCTACTTTGATGTGGGATTTCCCTAATCCTCCCCATAGATGGGACCAACTTCCTCATTGGAACATCGAATGGACACTGGCTCTGATACCATTTGTAATGGCTAGTTCTATCCCATGATCATAACAATGTCTGCTTTTGGGATATCCCATATGGTTTTTCTTTAACTAGGCTATGGAAATTAGTAATCCCCTATAAAAATGCCTCATGATCAGAGATGCATCCACACCACCTTATAAAGGTTTTCTTTGTGCTCTTCCTCCTTCGATGTGGGATTTCCATAATTATGAAAATCCCACATAGAAGGAGGAGGATCAAGAAGAAACCCTTTATAAGGTGGTGTGGATACCTCTCACATTATGAGGCATTTTCTTGGGGAATGCCTGGGGGACTGAGCCTGGGGAAAGAAAAACCCTACAGGCTAGGTCCAAAGCAGACAATAACATGATCGTGGGCTAGACCGAGCCATTAAAAATGGTATCAGATCTAATGTCCATTCAATGTTCCAATGAGGAAATTGGGCCCTTCTAGTGGGGAAGGATTATGGAAATCCCACATTTAAGGAGGAGGATAATGAATCCCCCCTTTATAAGGTGGTTTATACCTCTCCCATCAAGAGGAATTTTTGATGGGTATTTTTGAGGTCTAGGACCCAAGGAAATAAAAATGGTGTGGGCTAGCCCCAAAGTGGACAATATCATGATCATGTGCGATGTCTATCTCAAAAAATTTTATGTAATATAATTAATCAGTATTTCAGGGTAAGTAAATATAGGCTAGTAATAAATAATTAATTAAAATAATTTGAATGGGTTCCACTGGTACACCCATGACATTAACTGTTTTAGAATAATCCCATGTGTTTGAACCAGGAGAAACTATATTGGTAATTTATGTGAAATAAGGAGTGAGGAGTTGGGCTATCCCAAGCTTGTGATTGGGCTTGGTAGACACATCCCTAAATTTCTATTTTTCAAAGATTCAATATATTTTTCTTAAAACACTAACATAATGTTTAATTACATTCAAAACTATTTATAAAAAATTCATTCTTCATGAACATAGTTATAAAAACTAATCCCATACATGATAATAAAAAGGAGTTTCCAAGTATCTCTATAGAGGATCATTATATAACCAATTCCAAGGAGTTCGTCCATGGTGACACAAGAATGAAGTCCCATGTATCACTCAGTGTATGGTATAAAAGTAAAGATCTATCCTCTGAGTCCATACCTGGAATCTCATGTAGGGGCCTGAGTATCACTCAAGGCATAGTTTAACCATATTAGTGTTGAGATGGTTCAAGAATTTACAAAATGGTATCAGAGCCTGTGTCCATTCAATGTGCTAGTGAGGATGCTGTACCCTTCTAGGGGGAGGTTTTTTGAAATACCACATACAAGGAGGTAGAGCATGAAGCACCCCTTTATAAGTTGGTTTGGATACCTATCCCATTATGAGGACTTTTCCTAGGAGATTCCTGAGGGATAGACCCTAGGGAAAGAAAAACCGTGCAGGCCGGGCCCAAAGCGAACAATATCATGATCATGGGCTGGCCAACGAGCCCGTACCCGAGTAGTAAGGGCTCCTGCTTGGCATACAAGAGACCTAGGTTCAAAACCAGGTGGAGGTGAATTTTTGGGGGCTGTAGAAGTACTATAGCAGTGCTGTAGCAGGTACTATTCTGTACTATAGCAACCAGAACTATTCACCCAATTTGGGCCTTCAGGCCATCGGTTTGGGCCTACGGGCCTCAAGGGCCTTCGGGTCATCAAAAGGCCTTTGGACCTCAGGGCCTTTAGGTCACATAGACCATGGAGTAGTCTAGTTCCCACAGAATAGGACCGAGAAGAGGATTAGAGCAACAAGAGTAGAAGTCACCAGAAGTAGAGCTAACCAGATTGGAAGAAAGAGAGGGTAAGACAACTGCCATCAGAACCAGGAACCCTATAGCTTTGTATAGGGAAATTCTAGCTGATCAGCAATGCAAGGCGGGGAGCTAGGCGATCAATGATGCAGAATATAGGGAGGGGAAGCTCTAGTGGGTTGGGCCTATGGGTCATGTATTAGGCATGGTATGCCTTGGACCTTCAGGTCATGTATTGCGGGTCATGTCGGGCCTTGTTCCTTGGGCCTACGGGTCATGTACGGGTTCCCCTTCATACCTTAAAAAGAGGGATTATCCATAACAAAATAAAAAAGAAGGCCTTTGGGCCATTCGGATATGATCATGTGTTGGACTGGGCCGTTACAAATATAATGGAAATTATTTCAATATCCTAGGTGAGAAATCCATCTTAAGGTATGTGAATCCCTCTTCAACTTCTTATTCATAATTTTAGGCACTACAACATATACCCAAATATAAAGGATATCATCAGTATTAAGAGACCAATCTGGTGGTTACTCTTCATAATATAAATTTTCCCTAATCACTATATAGTTTGAATCTAATAGTTGAATCTCCTTATCCCCTTGAGGAGTGAGTAGGTGATAGTTAAATACATACGTATCACTCAACCATGATACTTATTAACATCAAGATATATCTATTATAAAATGTTCATAATCTAGAATTCACTACTCAACTCTTGCAGCTATAGTTCCCAAGTCTTCCTACTCAGCACACCCATAATGAAATCCTCCATTACATGTGTATACATATCATCAAAATCAAAATCCTACAAGTACTCAACCCACCTTTTTTACCTAAGGTTCAAATAAAACTACAAGAAAATTTTCATTTGGAAGTTGTTATTAGTATATTAGACTAATATATCACTAATAAGATAGTGCCTCTAGAACCTAAAGTCATGCGGTGGTGTTGAAAACTCAAGATCATGAATGAGGTAGTTATGTTCACACAACTTCAACTTCTTGGACCCATAAGAAACTACAAAACCATATTATATCAAAATATATTTAATCTGAACTCTTGATGAAACATAATAAAATTTATATTTCTTAGATTTATCATATAAGGATCATATTATCATTGTATTCAAACTCCCTTTCATCTCTTAAAAGGATATTTAACAAGATTATGGTTATAATAAATTCACCCTCTTCTTGGTGAGGGCCATCATCCTTGCATCCAATCTAGAAAATTCATGCATAAATATCTAGTAATAATTAAAAAACCCTATGAAACTAAAATTTCAAAAATGAAATTTCATCACTCTTAAGAATCCATAGCCTCGACCTTTATAGGATGCATTGATATACCAAACTCTGATATCATTTGACCAATGAAATTTACCCAATCAAAACAAAATTGGAACATTGATTGTTTACCATATAATAGATTCTCCCTATGTGTAATCACAATAATATCCAAATAATGAGCATGATACTCTATTTAATGGGAGTATATGATAATATCATCAATGTACACAACCAAAATAGAATCTATATAAGGATAAAATACCCAATTCATTTAGGCCATTGAAATTTTTGACATGTTCATCCAACTAAATAACATCACAAGGTTATCATAGAGGCCATACCTAAGCCAAAACATAATATAGAGTAAATTATAAAGCCTCAATCTCAATTTATGATAGCTTGATATGAAATTAATCTTTAAAAAAACACTATACCCGATTAATTGGTCAAAAAGATCATTAATACAAGGAAGTGGATATTGGTTACTTTCTTTCACCTACTTAAACTACTAATAATCAATACATAATCTCAATAAACTATATTACTTCTTAGAAAACAACACTGGAGCACCATAAGTGGATTTACTAATTCATATAAAACATTTGTCCTCTAAATACTCTAACAAAGCATTTAAATCTTCAATCTATGTGTATGAAATCAAATATTTTTTAATAGACATAGAATTAATTATGGAAAAAATATCAATAATAAACTCAATATAATTATTATGTGTAAGTCCTAAAAAATCATTAGAAAAAATATCATAAAACAGGTCAATGATGAGAAGAATGACCACCTAAAGTGTGAACATAACTCACCAACAGTAGTAGTTATCATGGGATCAATACCGATTTGACCAATCAATTCCAAAGACCACATAAAAAATATTCATATATAGTTTTATTAAATACAAAATAAATCTATAACCTATGAAAAATAGGGAATACTCTTAAAACATCAAAATACCCTCATATCATGTCTCTAAAGGTGTATCGATCAACATAACTCCATACAGGTACTTTATAGCTATCCCTGGGCCCTTAAAAAATTGCGCAGATATAAAAGATTATGATGAACCTATATCAAATAATGTTGACTCCAAAGATGAATATTCCAAAACCATACCTCAAAATGTAGATTCCATTGCTTAATGATTATAAATAGTAGTCTTAGTAGCATGAAAATAGCATAAACCTTAGCCCTAATGTTATTCCTTAATCCCCAATTGTGCACCTCCCAGCTGATGTGGTTACCCCTACCCCTGGGTAAAAATCCCACTACCAAAACTTGAATAGAATATAGAACTCCAAATACCACTCTATTATTTCATACCTAAGTTAGGTCCCATTATGTACACCTATCTAGATCCCTAGACACCATTTAAGTGATGAAAACTCATGTAATACCACTATAGGTTCTCCATTCTCCCACGCAACTAGCACTCTACTGGCTGTCAAATGGTATTATAGAAGACTTAGCTAGGACCAACACATTGATAACATGCCATAGAACCTACAGTTATTAATATATAGGATAATACACCTCTCTAGCTACTCTATCCACCCCTACCATCATCTGAACCATTAGATCGATGCATCTTTCTACTTGAAGATCTGCTACTGGTACCCTTGGTAGAATCCAACTGACCACAACCACTTCCCTTATTCTAGATTCTCTTAGATATGATTTTTTGATTCACCACTTCTAAGAACGATGATAGGTGAAATATATTCACCTTTACCTAAATCATATACCACAATCCATCCCTCAAGTGTCTTTACCTCACCACCTCATCCCTTGGCAACATCAAGGAAAAATGATGATAATATATAAATTTCGATATGTACTTTATAACATACATCCCTCTATGGGTATGATGAATGAAATCCTAGGTCGTATCCACCCTAAAGGTCTATAGAAATAAATTTTCATAGAAAAGTCTTAAAAATACCTCTAGTATGGACCAACATGTTGTTTTTCTAATACCAGGATATCAAAACAATGTTTTTATATCCTACAGACTATATTGGTTACTAATTTCCAACTCCTATCAGGTGGTGTTTCCAAATGGTCAAATATGATTTGAAATAACTCCACAAAAATATAAATATCTTGGGAACCACTATCTCTATTAAACAGAGTTGAATATTGCATATGAAAATATCATTTCATCTTAGACAAAAAGGTTATATCTTAAAGACTCTCTCTATCTGTCGACTGTATAACCAATAACAATCCCTATTAGAGATGATCATCCATAGCTGGTACCAGTGAAAAATGGGTTTTTAGTTAAATTAATGGTGGATCATGATCATACTCACACTCTTAGCACTCCAATAGAGGTCATCATGGAAGGATGTATCTATAAATCTAAACAAAAACCATATAATACATCTTTATCTTGAAGAATTAAATCACTATTATGGTAAGTGGTAATAGGAATTACATCTCACTAATCAACATTCACAACCACTATTATAATGGTATCTCAATATAGGCTATCTCTATCCTAATATATCCAATATTAGGGTCATCATAAAATACATATAGGATCCAAATCATTTTATTTCCATTATTTTTCAATAATATATCTTATCCAAGGTTTAGTTAAATTAAATGGAAACATAAAGTTATAGAGGTTAAAAAATTATAATTTTCCATTAAAATTTTATATAATTGATATAATTTTATATAAAATATAATCAATGATAGTTAAATATAAAAAAAACATCAAAGAAATTGGTTTGATAAGATTCCAACATCAAGTTATATAGGAAAAAACTATACAAGTTGCTACCAACACTTTAAATAACTGGACCCTATATCATAACCAGAGTAAACAATCATAGGAATGCACATGAATGTCATGTGAATCTTATTTGTCTATAATAATGGATGAACATATGTTTTCTTTTGACCCTAGTCCATGAGTGAAATACTATAAATAAAAAATTATATCAAGTGAATAATATTTAGAAATGTAACCCAACTATAAATGTGAAAACTAAGAATAACATTCACATCCCTGATAACATAAAATTCCCTTGTATGTGGGTTAGGTATACCCAGACACAATATCTAGACCAGGCTCTAATATATCCCATCTTCTATCCACTAGGACTAAATAATAAGATAAAATAGAAGAAATAAGGCTCTGATACCACTTTATAGCATCCGAGACTCGGTTTACCTCCGTTGCGATGAGATCCGGCCACTACATACATAAAGCATGCCTCTCTATATTATAGAGGTTACTAACTAGTACTGGAGTTATAATAATATCATGAGGAGACTATACCCCCTTTATAGGGAAACCATAGATAATAATAGAAATAACCTCAATAAAATTTATCCATATAACCAAAATAAATAAGAATCAAAACAAAAAGACATTAAATATATATATATACCCATATTATACCAACATAAAAAATTGTACATTTCATAAAAAGCACATAAGAAATACAAGGATCCCCATGGGTGGATCATATACTTCAATGTCCAAATAAAATCAAAGGTATACAAAAACTAGGAAAATATTACAAAACTAATCCCAAATCTTGGCTCAGTCCTATCTCTTAACCCCAAATCTTCTATACAACTAAACTATCAAGCATTAGGTCTATTACCTTTTCCAAGAATATAATAATGAAGTCTACTTGGGTACCCATGTAATCATAATCAGGTTGTGAGTACAAATTAGTTGGCCACCACCAACATTTTTTAAATAATATATCTAGTCTAAATAGTATCCATGTTGATATTCCATAATAAAAAACTAATAAGATAAATAAATAAACTATCATAGATCCTCAGGTTCCGTGGTGACAACCAAAAATGACTATAACTTCTTTGTCTAGTGCCATATGTCTTCAAACAAGATATATAACTACCCTAGGGAGAATAACAGCCCCCTAGAACTATTTCATAAATATGGATTGATACCTTCTTTGGTTAGTGACATATATATATATATAAATTATAATAACCACACATGGTGGAATAATGTCACTTATTATAACTATCTCTTATATCACCACCCAATGGGAAAGAGTGACCCTCCATGAAACCATCTCCAAAACATCATCACCCATAGAGGAATAGTTCCCTTCCCTAAAATCATCTTATATTTCCCCACCCAGGGGGAAGAGTGCCCTACCCTAGAACTACCTCCAAACATCATCAACCCTGGAGAAATATCACATAACCCCCAAAACATCCCCAATATACTATTACATAGGGGTAATAGATCCCCATCTTGAAACCATCTTATAGATCACCACTCATGGGGGTATAATGCCCCACCATAGAACCACCTATAATATCTCATCACTGTGGAGGGTACAACTCCCCTACCTTGAACCATTTCATATATATCCATAGTAGTTTTTATAAATTAGATAAAATTTGATATAATAATTTAAAAATTATAATATATTGGATTTATAATTAATTCATGATTTGTTGTTATGACCCAAATATAAATTGTAATAATAGAATTTTAGTTTATAAGAGTTGTCACTTGCGCAACCTGGTTATGTGAATAGGCCTCACTTAATTTGAGACACACACCCAACCATTACCAAACCTAAATTAACCCTAGGATATTAACATACTAGTATGAATTTACCATATAAGTTCATCACATGGGTCATATTATGGCATCTATATTTATATCACTGGGTAAAAATTTCATTTAAGGTTCCCCTTAGGTTGCATCCAATGTTCTCCACTTCATTAGTTTATTGAACACCTAATTTTATGGATAAAGTTACAATATATATATTTTTCAATAGACTGGTCATATCCCAATAAGGTGATTCAAACCTATAACAAATTCATAAACCTTTTAATAAAACCTTATGGTCAAGAAAACATTAAGTTAGCATGAACACAAATTTTATGAATAGAGAAAATTAGATTAGACCTGATGTATAACTTAGGGACCAACTAACTTATGATCATATGAATATTTACTATAATTATAATTGGCTAATTCATTCATAAATGGATAAAATCATAAAATCTGAGAAAATAATTAAAAATAGGTAAGAATGACCATAACTAGCATAAAAATATGAAACAGTGAGATAAATCGATAAAGAATCAAAAAGGAATTATTGACACAACTATTTTTATAACTTGGATTAAACAAAACATAAATCATTTGAAAAATGAAGGATAACACACCTTATTTCAGATATGAATGAGATATAATTGATGTAAGGGAACATGCTAATTTAATTAATGAGGAACCCTCATTTACTAACTTTAATATTAAAACCATTTATTTAACTAGGATCTTATAAAAAAATTATCGGATATGCATTAAGGAATGACAAAACTAGTTATAACGTGATGACCCTTCAGGGTCACCCTCAAGGTGTGGTCCTCCTAGTCATGATTTAACACACCTCTTATAAGAAAAATAAAAAATCATATGTTATAGACCATCATAACTTTTCTTTCCTCATTCATGTTGTGTTTCAATTTTCTTTATTAGATCTTTTGCATGACACCCTTGATATGGAGTTTCTCTCTCTCTCTCATCTTCATGATGAAACCAATGGGTCATGGAATAACCATTATTCTCCTCATAAAATTTCACAAAGGAAATATGTGAGGTTTTTCCAAAAAAATACATAAGTATTTTAAGATATAAGGTTAATTATTATAATTTGACTTACCCCCCCATGGTTTGATCCCCATGGTGTGATTCCCTCTGCTATAGCATGATCCCCATCATCTTAAATATAATAAAAAGTAAAAATGTAAGATTTTCCTTGATGATATGTAAGATGAATCATCATGGCCTGACACTATCCCCATTATGTGATCCTCATATGTATGGTCATCCAGAACAAACAAATCAATACATATGTTTTTTCAACACGACGTGACACCCTCTTCCATAGTGTGATTTTCATGCCCAACAGTTAAACCTTACACCAAATAAGTTACTCTTACGTAACAACTAAGACTTCATAAATCCCTTAGACATGGTGTATTACTCAACCAAAACCTGCACTTAAACATTAATTCCATATTCCATGATATGATCTCTTCTGGTAGTGGAAGGAATTAATCTAACATTAACACCCATCCTAGTTTTTACCCAACCCAAAACACCATGATTCACCCCTACAACAAACTTTACTAGCCACCAACAAAAAATCATGAAATCGTTAAAGATCCAAATCCTATAAATAACACTCAAGACCTACTACTACAACTCAAACATTCAATAATGAAGAAAATTTCATGAGGTATGTAAAAAATTCAAATGGGTTTGTACATCAGTGTAATGTGGGGTGTTACACTTTTGTTTATTGATCATTAAGCATTTAAAGATTTTAAAATCAATCTTCTATTTCGATATGTGTTTCTTCTATATAGAATAAAATTTTCTCATCCCATAAAAAATAATGATATTATTTATTTCTTCAATTATAGGTTCATAAATGTATTTATATTTATGATAAGAAATATTTGAATAAAATTTATCTACTAAGATTCTCCATAACTTCTTCAAGATGGTTTAATCTTTAAGTTTTTATCTATAGTTACATATAAATATAACCATTCTTTTACCCATATAAAAAATTAATTAATTCATTCATCCCCATCCACCTTTTCACTTCAAATTGAATAGAAAAAAATGAATTCAAGAATACCACACCTCACTATATCATATAAGAATAACATGTAATATTTTTTAAATGGAATTTTCTATTTTAGAACCCATTACCATTTCTAGTTCCTTTTTAGAGAGTGATGAATCAAATGAATTATGAGAAATTACATTATTTTAAACATATATTTGATAAATCAAATTAAAATTCTTTCATTATATAGATTAAATATATTATCTGATATTTCAAGAATGTACAATCATATTGAAAGAAAGTATGTAATCATCCTCAAATTAAAAAAATAAAATATTTTCCATAAAACATTATGATAAAATTGTTATTTAGTTAATTTGTACACTCTATTATATGTTATTCAATTAAAATAAGTATGATCAATAGAAAAATAACTCAATATCCATGGGATAAAACCTATTCTCTAATAACAATTTGTGTTCCTGATGAGAGAATGAGGAGCTTAATGAGAGGTGGGAAACCCGTGATCTCACATACATATATACAAAAACAATTTTCTCTCATTTCTAATTGTGTATAGGATAATCAATGAATCATTAAAATAATTATAGATTGTAAAATGACAAGGAAAATTCCCTAATCACAAGATATATTGACATTTTTTAATAATTTTTTATGGGTGGTTAAGCCTTGGTTATCGGTGAGTGGTATCCCACATCTCAGGATATTTTTCTTATTATCAATGAAGAGAAGTTAAATAAGGAATATAATACTGAACTTTTTAAAAAATGTCTCCCAATGTTCCCATCATTTATACTATATGTTATAAGATATGAAAAAAACAATGTGAAGAGTGATCAATAATGAGTTTAAACAATGATGTTTGATGCTCATCCTTCCACATAAAGTAATTTTTATCCCCCAAATTCTGACAACCATTTTTATCTCATATCATGATGTTTACTCCAAATAAATATCTCTAAAAAAATTAGGTGAATATCTATATATTTATTTATGATAATTAATAATTATTTATCAAGATTAAGAAATTATAGAGTAATTCCTTTAATTATGATATAATATTTTGTCATCCTTGGATAAAAAAATCATAGATAAAATATTTTAATTAACTCCTCAAAAAAATTATCCAAAAATACAAAAATACATATGATAATAGATGGATTATGGTGTAATTAATTTCATCATGATATTACCAAATTCTTCCTCCAAACTATAAAATATGTAGAAAATTTATTGAGATAAAGTACACACTAATTTACTCATACTTTAATTATAGTATCTATGAAAATTTTCCCTTTTAAACCACTATATATTTGAATAAATAATTATAAAAACTATAATTTATTCTAGAAAATTATACTATGTATACTATTCTTCTTAACTTTATTAGGTGTATCAAAATATTTTTCAAGCATGGCATGAGGATTATGACATAGTTTATTAGACATAGGGTGAAATTGTTATTTATTCATGGTAATGGATATCCATCCATTCATATAATTTTTTTTTGGATTTAATAATGTATTTTAGACTCATTCACACACACTAAGACATTCCTTTGTGGTTTAATTCAATAATAATGGTGAAACTATAATCTCCAAGTATGTCATTCTCATTTTATTTTCTATATGAAATACTTCATCAAAATTTTTATGAAATAAATATAATATAATGGGAAAATATCATGGAATAATTGTATCATGTATGTGGTAAATCTACATTGCCTCTTATGTAACTCCAATAAATCTCAAATAACTACATTATCACGTTGATAATAAATATAATATAAAAACTATTCATATATCATGAATCAACCAATCAATAAACAAGTGATAATATGATCAAATTGTAAGAGTTATCAAGGCACCACATTACTAGATAGGGTAATGTTTATCAGATAAATCCATCTCTTAGTGAAATGAATAATTCTATGATAACCATGTCTCATGTCACTAAGATATTCATGTCAAATCATTTCTCAAGGGTCTTCAATCTAACCCCATGAACCTCTTTAATGCCACTAAGGGATCTTTCTATAAGAGCTTCTGTAATCATTATTCCATATAATTTATTTTTTATTCATATAATTAATCTTTTTAAATATCTATTTGTAATTTATATAACTTTTCTTATTAAATAATATATATTAAATATCTTTTTAAATTTATATTATAAATAAACTATTAATGATTTTTTTAAAATAACATTCCTAAAATAAATTAATAAAATATTTTTACTAGAAAATCAATTATATAATTCTTTATATATAATATTAATATATAAAAAAAACATAATTAATCCTTAAAAATATTATTGTTTTTATATAATATCATTTTTCCCCATAATTTATAATTTCTTAGTGCATTTTCAAAAAACTATGAATCAAAATTTTTTATTTACAATATCACCAAATTTTAAAATCCTCATTAAAAATTATATATCAATTTCATAAATATATAATTTTTAAATAAATTATTTAAATACATAAAAATAAGAAACACTATTTTAAATTTAAATAAGAAATATTTTATATAATTAAATAAAGAATATATTATTTTAATTAAGTATTTTTAGTAAACAATGATAACAAATTTAATTCCATAAAATGAATATTAGTAAAAATGAAAACTAAAATATTATTTAAAAATTAGGGGTTTTATGTTTTGTACCCTTAAAAAAATTGAATCCTCACAATTTTCACTTTTTAGAACAGAAGTGGGGATATTTTCGTTTTATAGCTTATTCAAGTTCATATGTTTATTCCTCAATTATGGTTTGTTCCATAAAACATTAACCATATGAGTTACCATATTTTATATTAAATTTCTTCAATAATCAATAATCTAAATTGTTCTTTCCTCAAATGATAAATTAATCTTCAACTATATCAACTCGAGGATCATTATTTAAGATGGAGTGAATATATATTTCCATAAAAATGAAATAAAAAACACATTTTGGATAAGATATACATGTGTAGGTAAAGTTACTCTATGAGACACATGTCCCACTTTCTCCAAAATCTTATACAAATAAATAAATAAAGTGATTAATTTTCATTTATTTTGAAAGAATATCACATATTTCAATAGATATATTTATTGAAAATATGATCACTTAACTCAAAATAATGATCCTTTTATCAATTATTCACATATCTATTTTTCATAATTTGAGATACAGTCATGTGATTTTGAATCAATTTCACTTTTTTGACCATTTCATGAACAACTTTAGGTAAAAAAAAAAATCTTTCAATAGTTTTATCCCAAGAAGATAGATTTTTATATCACTTTATTTATAATTATTCATTAGGTTTCATATGTATAATTTAATAAAAACTTTTATTATAAGAAAATTTAACTAATAAAACATATTTATCTCAATTTTTTTGATATTCTATTAAAAATTACTGAGTCATATCCTCTAATTTTCGAATGGTGCGTTCTAATTTTCCACCAGTTTTATAAGAAAACTTGTGGTATAAATTAAATTTAGAATATAAAAACATTTTATGTCCCTTAAAATAATTGTAAATGATCTTTAGGTAATGATTAAACACAATATATAGAGTAAATACATATAAAATTATTATCTCTTTAAGATAAATCTAATAAAGATGGCCTAAGGATATATTCTTTTGAATAATAAGAAAATGAGTATATTTATTAAAATGATAAAAAATAAACTATATTTAATTATTAAATTGATATTTCTTTGGAAATATAATGTTTAAATCGAAATATAAATTTTCTCAGTTCCATTATAAAACAAAAAATAGTGAAGGATTCCCTTTTGAATTATTTTATTCAACATTAAACTATTGAAAAAGCAGTAATTTCAATGAAAAACCCGTAATATATTTCTCCATTATTTTCAAAAATAATATTCCCAAATATATCTATAATGTTTATAATACCAATATTAATATAATTAGGTGAACTATGAGCCAGATTTAATAATTCCCTTATTAGTTTTAAGTTATTTTGTATTCATAGGAACTTTAAAAATCGTATAACCCATTTTTAAACATTATTAAAATACTGTAGCTTTCCTTATATTATTAATTTTATCTTATATTTCAACCCATGATCATATTATGGAGTATAATTTATTTTTTTAACAAATATAGTTTCACCATTACTTATTCAATTAAGAAAATGTTTCGACCTTCAAAATTTATAATCCCGTTTTATTTTTATCATTAATTAATGAATCATAATACAAATATAACTGATATATTTTTTATAATTATTCTAATCGGGGTTTCTATTATTGAAAATATATAATTTTCCATATTTTTTTAGTTTTTTTAATATTTTTGAGGTATTTTGAACCATTGGGACACTTGATAGTTCTTTGAAAAAAATAAAGAAAATAGATTCTCATTATGTGATAGTTTAGTCAAAACTATGACTTGTAAACTTAATGGATGTGTAAATGAAAGGATAAGGAGAAAAAATTCATATAGGTGATAAGTATTTGTAGACATGGATTTTTCAATGGACCACAAGGACTATTATGTCATGGTGGATGTCATGGATGATGATAAAGAGGATATAGTGGAGATGACCATCACCGTAAGGAACGAATAATAATGTTTGGGTAAAGTAGGGAGGTCAATAGAAATTTAGATAATGTTTATGTTGTGGAAGTAAAGATATGAAGATATGGATGATGAGTAAAAATATATAAACATTTTCATGTTGTTTGAGATATAATGTTTGTACTGATGAGATACACATATTATAGTGAGGTGAAATGATGAAATTTTAATTGTGTTTCTTAGATATAATGTAAATAAAGAAGTTCCTTGCCATTTGGATTTCAAGTTTCATATGACCTTCAGAATTGAAATAAAATTGAATATATAAAATCTATATTCTTTTATAGACATTAAGATATCTGTTGTTAAAATATTTGGCAGGGCATATTTGGTTTCTGAAATCAATTTAAAAGGAATTGGGATACTAAAAAAAGGAAATAAGAAATGATTATATAAGTGATATAAGAAAATATTGTCTTTATATAAGGAGAATTTATTTTCAAGGATGAAGTAATGGAGAACCAAACTGATATGAAAATTTTATTTTATTCTTCCCACTGAGTAATTGATGGTTCAAATTTTGTAAATTGGAGGGGGGGGGTGCAGGATATATATATCTATTATTTTTTAGATTTATTTCATTATGTAATATTAAAATTAATAATTTTTATACTTTTCAATGCATGTAATTATTTCATTATTACTCAATTTTTAGTTATTCACTCTATTCTATAATGTATTATGCATTCATTATTTATTTAATATTGACTTTGAGTAACTAAAATCATATAATATAGTAGGATTTATGGAAATAGTTGTGTGTGATATATTTTAGTAATATTAACTCATAAATTAATGTAATTAAATTGTATCATATTAAGACTTAAATGGTTCATTATTAAATTGTTTATCAAGAATTTTTAATAATAAAAAAACCCAACATGGTAGATATTATTAATTAATGAAAAATAAATTGGATTATTCTTTTGCATAATTGATTTGAACTTAATTCACATCGACTATCATGATTGTTGTAATGATTATTAGGGGAAATATTTAAACAATATTGATATAAATTAGTCACATGGATGTTAATTAATATTATGGGCATGAAACTATAAATTTTATTAATTTTTTTATTAAAGTTGATTTTTTTCATTAACGAAAAACAATCATTGTAAATTGAATCTTATTAATTCATTTTATTTAATACTAGTTAATTCAGTATTTTAGTTTAGATTACAATTTAAAAATTTGACAAGATTATGAAGATGTGATAACTAGTTTTAAATTTATAATATTTATTCTTTATTCCTTATGGGATTGACCTAATACTTACCTATTATTATACATTTTTATTTAGAATTAGGTTTATTATAATAAATGTATAAAATTTTTACACCCCTTTTAATTAATGAATCACCAAGGGTAGTCATGTTTTTGGTACGATTGTTGGGGAATAAAGGAAACTGGAAACAATCAAAGATTGATTAATTTGATCTAATATTTTTTAGCGTATTTTTGTTTTTAGATTTTATTTCAGGAGTCTTTACCTTTTTATGTGGATGGGTTGTTCATTTTCGTGTGTATAGGATAAATTACATGATAAATAAATATTATGAAATACCATTTAATTATACATGAAATCAAGATCCAAAAAACTTCATGGCTAATGAAAATTAGAAATGGTGTTCATAATGAAGCAATTAATGGAATAAACCTTAGTCTATAGAAAATTATGGTTTTCAATGATTCCAAGATAAAAAATAGTGTGAAATAAACTATCAACCAAATGAATAATATTTAAAATTTTATAATTTCTAAAGATATCAATGATATGGTCAATACCATATCATGAGTAGATTTAACAAGGAAGATTGTTGTAAATACCTTTCATGTATATAGAAATAAAAAAATATAAGTTAAAAAACATGGTGAACTTCTCAATTATTTAGAATAGAGTATTGGAAATTATAAAAAACAATTTAAGAATTTATAATATCTTCTAGATAATTTTTTTTCCACATCTTGGTGTAGAGAATTATTTAATAGGTGAAACAATTAGATAGATAAAGTGATGGTTGATGAAGTAAAAATGAATGATAATGAAGAGAACTGTTCAACGAATTTATTAGTTTTTTTTAATAAAGAGAACCTCCAAAAATTTAAGGGGAATGGAAAGCTATTAAAATTATAAAATAAATCATTGAATTTGATGGGGAGTAGAAATATAATGTTATGAAGGAGGATCACTACCAGGTTTTTTATGTTTATGAGTTACATGTTCATTCTTTAAAAATTTCCAAAATTTTGATTTTACCTCAATAAAGAGTCAATATAATAAAGGAATATAAAGATAATTATTTATCATGATGAGTATAATTCAAAATATTTTATAAATGTGTATTAGGAAACTTCTTTTAATTCTATAATTACATGAAAAAGGTAAAGTCTAACTAAAATACATTAAAGAAAGTATAATGTGGGAGGCTACCCAAAGTTATTTTTATTATTTTCAATGGAATTAATTTTATGGAATTATTATAGGAATACTTCTCAGTGATCAAAATATAGTCCCACATATTTTTAAATTGAAATAAAATGGACCTTTTACGTTATAAGTTTATTTTTAGTTTTATTGGTTTAACAGTAGAATGAACATTGATTAATGAAGAAAAAAGAATAAATTTATTAAAAATGGGAGTATTATTTCAGAATTAATATATTTTATAATTTCATATTATTATAAAATATATGGAATTTTATTATATATAATAAATGAATAAAATTCACCCATGGGATAGAGACATCATTACTTATGAAATATACAATCACCTGTTAATTTTTTTTATTTACCAAGATAATAAATGATAAAGATATAGGTGTAAACTACTGCAAGTTACATTCTCATTCCAATTTTGACTTTTTTAAAGTGATTTAAGAAATTATATCTATGATTTTTTTTATTATAGGAAAATTTCATTATTTTGAATGATTATTATAATTATTAATTTCTTTAAATGATTAAAAAATATTTTAAATTCCAATTACTAGGAGGTACTCTTAACCTATTTTACATATTATTTATATTAACCTATTTATTTATAAATTATTAGTATATTCATCACTACTTAAACTTAATAGTTTAATATTTGTTAAAACATGAATATTTTTGAATGAAATTAAAACGATTAATCCAATATTTAGTTTTTTTAAAATTTTAACCTTTGATTCCTACCCTACATTTGATGTTTTTAAATTATTATAAGAACATTGAATTTATTTATAGGAAGCCTTTTTATAAAAAAACTTAGGCTTCCAACCCTAATTCATTGATATTATTTTGTGATATCAATTATATTAACAAATATAGTTTAGTATGATTAATGGAGTCAATAGAATATTATGTTATTTAAAATAAAGAATAAGGATAAATTTATCTTGGTAATTTGGAGAAAGGTTCAAAAATATATTTTTCATGGAGAATACATGAATCTTTTATCATTTAAAAAAGAAAAAGAAAACGATGAAAAATAATAATAATGAAGAAAATGAGGACCCAAAACTAAAAAAGTGATAATTTATTATTATTTTAAATATTTGGGTTTGAAAAAAATAATAAAGGAGCAGAGGAAAAATGATATGGTACATGATGATCTTTGAGTATATTTATGGGAGTATTTTTCAATTAGATTATTTATAAAATCAAGAATTTTACATTAAGGATTCAACCCCTGTTTGGATCCATAGTTTTTAATTCCGTATCATGAACAAAACATCTTAAACCTTAGAGAAAACCTTTCAAAATAATATTGATAAGTTTGGTTTTATTTCAAAGTGGATATTTAGATAACATGAAAGCCCTTGAATAGAGTGCATATACTTGACATTGAGCATAATTATAATTAAATGATCATCAGGGATGAGAGAAATGCTTTTTGGGTAAGGTAGATCATAAGAGATCATGGAAAATAATAATAGGTTAAATAATGCGAGTGAAAGAGAATAAAATGTAAGAATAAAAATCATAAAGGAGGAATGATTAATAAATATTTATTAGATGAGTATTATGGTTTTTTAATTTTTAGTTAAAAAATTTTATTCATAATCATGAGGAATAGAATGTCCCCCCAATAAAATTATGTTATATATGCTATCATATGTTGTAATTTTTCTAGAGGAAAACTAATGGTTTAAGTATGGTGGTGATATCACTTTTTTATATAGATTTTCTCATCCTTTTTTACTATTAAACTAATTTCATCATGCCTAATTTATGATGTTTATAAAAATTTTAAGGTAGTTTTATGCATTAGGACACTAATGAACTTAGTAGTATGTGGAAGAATATTAAACCTCATTATACCAGGCTTTTCCTAAAACTAGAATGTGGCTTCTCATGGAGGTAATTTTATAATTAAAATAGTCATGGAGGTATAAATAAATGGGTGATAGGTACTTTTAAAAGGATCATAGGGAAAATTATACCAAATTATATGTCATGGTTAATGTTTAATAGTAAAATGGGGAGATTACCATGACCATGGGGAAGGAATAATTATGGATGGGTGAATCATGGAGGACCATAAATGTTTTGAGAAGATCTATTTCATGAAAGTAAGGATATGAAGTTTAAGACTATGAGTGAAATGCTATAAACTTATCCATGGTGTTTAAGATATAATGTTTGGGTTCTTGAGATATATGAATTATGTCATGGGGGAATTTTGAAAAAAGTAAAATGTTGCATAAATTTAAAGTAAATGGGAAATTTCTATACAATAGTGATTTCAAGTTAGTCATGTTCTTTCAAATTATAGAAAATTTTAAGATATAAAATTTCTACACTTTTTGAAAACATTAAAATATAATTTATTGATATATTTTGAATATTCCATTATCTTTTTAAAATAAATTTTAAAAAGATATATATTTGGAATAAAAGTAAAGTAAGATATGAAGTTATAATAGATATAAGGATTAGTTTTATCTATAACAGGAGAGATTCTCTTCAAATAGAGGATCTACCACCTGAGTTTCTATAGACTTTGATTTTTTATTCATCCAATCATGGAGGTTATGCTTCTAGTTTAATAAATCAAGGTAGGATACCACGATATATTTATCTATATAGGTAGATTTTAGTTTTAGTAGTTTTAGTTTTTTCTGTAATGCTGTAACTAATAATTTGGATGAATCTTAATTGAAATATATATTTTATTATTACTCAATTATTATTTATATTTTAATCTCTTATATGATGTATTTTTTATTAATTGTTTATTTACAATATAATATGAGTGGATAAACTCATATAAGTGAGTATGATTGATTGAATAGGATGTGTGTGACATGATTCCTTCTTATTTGTTTATAAATTAATCTTATTCAATAGTATAATTTTGAGACTTAATTAATTCAAAATATTTGTAATTAAATCATTGATCAAGAATTTCTAATGAGAAATGAAATAAAACATAGTAGATATTATAAATTCATAAATAATAAATTGAATTATTATTTATCTTATGTAATTTAAATTTAATACACATTAGCTATTTTTATTCTCATGAGGATTATTAGTTAAAATATTAAAGTAGTATTGATGGATACTGATCGAATAGATATAAATTACAATTATGATCATGAAACTATAATTTTGATTAATTTTTTGTGTGAAGTTAAACAATTTTACTAAAAGAAAAAACATCCTTGGAAATAAATTCTTTCCTATTTATTTTAATTGTTTTTGTTAATTTTTTAGTTTTGATTTTACCTCATAATGTTTTCAACATTGTGAAGATATAATAATTAGTTTTAAAGTCTTAAATATGATTACTTATTCCTAATGGTTTTATACTTACTCTTATACTATATTAAACCATTGTAGTTTTTATTAGTTTTACTATAATAAATTTCTAAAATTGTTTCACTATTTGTTCATCATAAAGAATTTATTCCTTGTTTTCTTTCCATAAATAGAAATAATTGATAAAACCATGACCTTTTACTAGTAATAAACTACATATTATATATATATTAATTTATTTTTTAGTGAATATATATTTTAATGATTTATAATCCCTCTCTCTATAAACACACACACAGATAAACACATATATCAATTGTCTATATATAGTAAATATCCTATAATTTTTTAAAATAAAAATGGCTATTATAATAATAAGGTTATGTGATTGATAATTTTTCATAGGTGGTTTAAAATGTCCTCATTCACATGAAGTAACTCAGTAGTTTTTTATCAAAAAATAATTAAGAACATTATTTGAGTTATAATAATATGTATAATATTTCAAATTTTTTGAAGGTAGAGTTAAAATTATATAACCAATGAATCCTTTTTTCAATTCCTAAAAACAATTTTCACATTTATTTACACATATAAATCTAAATTCATTTCCTGTTAACATGGTTAAGGGAAAACATAATCCAATAATTCTTTTAAAAAACCATTTCTAGTAACATAATAATATAGGAAAACTATGAATTTTAAATTTCATAGTTGGTCCTATCTATTCTCACATTACTATAGTTTTAGTGGGATCTAAAGTGCCCCTAGACCCACACTATTAGATATGGTGCTATAAATAAATACATTGTGAACATTCTCTAATATCATCTGAGTTGGAATAAAACTACATAAATTACTATTCATGATTATATAGATCATCTTAATAATTAACCAGACTCTAATAACTTAACGGTTTTATGTCTTTAGATATTAGCTACATAATCATATTATTTTGTAATAATTCTTCATCTACACCTACAAAAAAATCTCCATATATGTAACAAACCCAAATACAGTAACCTAGAGATGGTGTTTACTTTATTACATTAGAATAGATACAAGGATTATAATCACAAAATATAGATCAATTTATTAGTCTTGGAGAATGAGATATATACATGATACCCATTTTATATGGGGAAATAAATATAAACATAACAAAAGTAAACATTTTTTATCCTTGAAAATCATTAAAATATTTATTCTTTATGACCTATGGAAAGAAAAAAAATAAGGGTGAGAAAAAATTATTAGTAAGGGTTACGCACAGTGGACGATATTTTGAGTAAAAAAGACATAATCAATATAGAAAGATAAATAACTAAAAACACATTCCATTTTATCAATTATAAGAGTTTCAAAAGAATCTATAGATAATATAAATGTTTTAATATCATGGATAATAATAAAAAAATTATCAATAAAGGAAATTCATACCATTGGATGTCATGATTTTATAAATCATGGTATCTCTTCAGCAAATACGTTGTGCCATGACGATTTAAAACGATGGGTAAAGACCCATTTAATTTGGAAAATTGATTTCCCTCCTAAGACACGATGATGCATCGAGGGGATATATAATTCAGGGTCCCACCCATCACTAATTTTCCAATACATTCCTCATATATAAAATGATTGATTTAATTCATGAAATGTATACCTTATCAATAAATTTATGTTTTGGGAAATGAATATAGATTATGAATAATTACCAGTCAATTAAATAACATTCTAAGTAAAACACCATATGTAGAAATGGTATAAAGTTTAGGAAATAAACATATCCATAATAAAAAGAATATATATAATTAAGCTAAATTCATAACGATAATAAGAAATTGAATGTTTTAAAAGAAATTTAATGTCCATGAGATTAATCAAGATATGATAGATGCCAATGAAAAATTATATTTTGTATTAAAATAGATTACATTAAAGAATAAATAAAAAATGGGAATGAAAAATTTAAAATAAGTTTTGATTAATTTTTTTTATTTATAATACCTTTCAAAACATTTAGAATTAGATAAATTTCATAAAATAATTTTAGCTGTATGAAAGTCCATTAATGACGTATTAGTTAAAATAACATTCATTTTGACTTTTTGTAAAGAAATCTAAAAAAGAACCCATTTGAGAAAACATTAAAAATATTCCTTTTATACTGTGTAAAAATTAAATTAAATTTTAAAACATCCTTTATAAATTGTTTGTGTAAAAAAATAATTTTCATAAAATAATTTTGAAAAATTGGGATATGAAAGAAAATTATACCCGATCAAAGGAGGAATAAGATTTTATTTTATTTTAAACATACATCTTGAAATTATAACATAAATTTAATAATTAATCATCTTGAATAAATATATATTCATATTATATACTTCAAAGGATCAGTGTATACACCATATAAATGTATATTGGTGAATATTACTAAATATGTCTCAATGGAGTGGAAATTTAGATGAAATACCTTACCTCACATTTCCAGTTAGATGAATGTGATTTAACCCCATGTATAATAAATTTAAATTCATTATAAATAAGTATTAAAACCATATTTATACCTATAATATTATATATTGTCCATTTATAACATTTTAGTACCTGTTTGTTAATAATATTTTATTATTATCATTATTTTAGGTGTTAATTGTTTTGTTTTTCAAGTATGTTTTGATACAGTAGTCTCAATCCTTGAATATTTATCATGGATAAATAATATATAGTATATAATTTAAGATATAAATATAGTATATATTCAATATATATATATATATATATATCTAGAATCATCCATAAAATATAGAGATAGAAATTGAATTACAGTGTTCTTGGAGATAATAAACTATACGTACACATGAACACTATTTTCACTTTTCGATGGATGAAATGAAAGAAAGTTGAATTATAAATAATCTATAGAAAATGATTATAAAATTAATTATTTCCATCTTTATAACCATTTGATAAAATTGGTGATGAAAAATGAATTGCACAGCTTTGTGGTGACAATAAGCCATATGTACGCGCTGACTGTGTTTTCTCTTTTAGTATGGTGGAAAAGTGATAGAATATGGGTTTAAAATAACCACAATAACATATTAGTATACTTATTATACCAGTTTCATTATTTTGGGATGGTTAAAAAACTTTATGAGGAAGTAGAAGAAGAAATAAACTTGATGGAATCGGTAAAGACAATTACCACTTCTTTAGTAGACTTCAATTAGACCTCTTCTTAATGAACATATGGTTGGTATTTTGGGTTGAGTAGAACCAATATAGATTATATAATTATGTTTAGAGGAGAATTGGTATGGTTCTTTTCAAGATATATGGCTAAAAGTGGTGTGAAGAATTAAGAGAAGGGGTGTCCTATTATAAGAGTGGGGAGGGGAATTCTTGGAATTTCTTAAAGTATTAAATAAATATAAATTATATTTCATGTATAAATGGATGTAATTTACTATAATTAGAATATATAATTAGTATGAGTATAAATAATATCATAAAATAAAATTTATAAAAGTTTTAGTTGTGTTTTTATGCTTATCTTTAAGTTTTAACATCTCGTTAACCCTTTTAACAATTATTGCAATATTAATGTTTTGTACCTTTTAAGGGTCAATAATATTACTATAAAATGAAAAAATACCCATAATTGGACCATTGTTTCTGTTTAATACCATATAATATTCATTTTTATAAATTTTAATTTTTTGTTAATTTTAAACCATTTAATAAAATATTATATATTAAAAATAACATTAATGTCAATTTTAGAACTATTAATTTAATTTGACTTTTAAGACTACAAGAAAATAATATAATTTTAATCAAGGAAATAAAAAACTATATAATATTTTATTTTTATATAAAAAATATTGTAAAAATAAAAATCACTCAGATAATATTATTTTTAGAGGTTTCAAAATCATTTTAATGATTTTTTACTTCTTACATGAGCATTGTGTCAATGTTACATAAGATTTTAAGAAAATTAACTATTGACTAAAAATTAAAAATTAATTAAAATTATGAAAAAAATAATTTAGCTTTCAAATTAATATTTATAACTGAACATATCCTATGTTTATCCCAATTCCAAAAATTTCAAGATAATAAAACAATAGAATGACATTTTTGACTTTCCTTTATATAAAATAATATAAAGGCTCAAAATCATAGAAAAATGGATAAAAAAGTCCATATATTATACTTTTATATGATTATGGATAAGATATACTCATAAAATAAATTTAATTCAAGTGCTTGGATCATTATTTAGTCCTTATCATTTTATTTTTAACCATAATTACCTGATTTACCCCTTCACAAAGGTAACAAATTTACTAATGTCACAATTCAAAATGTTCAAAAATAAAAGGTAAATTTTTTCCAAATTTTAACCTCCTAATTAAAAATAGGGAATTCATTTTTCAAGTTTCAATTCACAAAATCGGTAGAGATTACTTTTAATATAAATTCATACAACATAAAGATAAACCGTTTTTAGAAAAATGTGTTTTTAAGAAAATAATGTACTTGTATCATATTTAGGTGTAATGATTATTGAATTGAATTGAATTATATTATTTATAAATAAATAATACTTATGTTACTTTAATATTAGTAAAAAAATAGTTATGATACTTTTTAATAAAATAAAATGATATTTTTATAAAAAATTGGTATATTTCATTATTCACTGAAAAATAAATCTTTCATAAAAACTATAAAATTTCTCCCAGACATAATTTCTATATCAAAATTTCAAAAATTATTTTCTTTTATTGAATAATTTTTTTAAAAGTTAAATAAATAAATTATAATTATTTTTTCACAAAAATTAATAAAAACCATTTTAGAAGAAAAAATATTTTTGAAGAATAAAATAGATGTAAAAAAAATTAAATGTTTATTTATTAGTAATTAATATATATATTTATATTGAGTAGGAAATTTATATATATATTTCATAAACTCATTAATCTATTTCATATATTCCAATTGAACAACTCTGTTATGATGATCATATTTAAATAATAATATTTTGTGGTTCGTTTCAGCTCGGTATTACATGTTGTATACGCTTTTAGATATTGTGTTCTTTTAAAATATTAGGGTGTTATAATATATAAATAAATCCTATATATATACCCATATATAAATTCTAAATTAAATATATAAACATAAAAAAATATTTAGTTGAAAAACTCGATAACTGGAAAATTAATTTCAATGAAGAATAAAGAATTTATCATTAGATCAAAAAGCGAAAAACATGAATACAAGTGAAATAATGTGATAAATAGAATAAGATAATAAAATAACAAGAAGTTATTATGAGGTATTATGGAAACAACATAGACTAATTCATATGAACTTAGAACTATAAATAATTATCAAGATATCATAACATATACTATGGAACAACAAGGTGGAAGAAATAATCCTGAAGGAAGGAAAAATGACATAGGAATTTAGGAAAATAATAAATATTGAAAATAAAAAAATATTCCAAGGATAATTTAAAATACCATAATAACATATTATATTTGGAATTATAGTCAATTTCGCATAACTTAGTGGATTAGGTGTCACTTCCTATGCCCTATAGTATAGTGGATTGGGAATCACTAACCACATCTCATAACTTAGTTGGTTGGGAATTACTTCTAATTATGTTCGTTAAAAACCTTTAATCAAGGGAAGGAAGTATATGATACTCACAAATTAAATCCATTATGAGTTTAAGTATCATTTCACATAAATAATGATAGGGTAAGGGACAAGATTCTTTAGATCAATATTTTAATAGATATTTCATTTCCCCATCACTAATGATATATAGAAATTTTCATAATGATTCCTGAGAATATTTTGTCACAATAAATACTTTTTTTAAAAATAATACAATTAGAGAAAATATAAGGAAAATTGAATTTTGATATATGAAAAATAATTCATTGGAACACAATAAAATGGAAATGATTTTTGAAAGAAATTCCTTATCTTCTACAAAACATTGAGATATTTATAAATATATAAAAGAACTTTAAAATACATTTTTTGTAAAATGAAATATTGATAAGGATATTTCTATAAAAAATATTTTTTAAATATTTCATAATATATAATAATTTCACTCAAAATGAACCATGATATGATAGAGTGGAAAATCAAATAGAAATCATGAAAAATGATTTCATTATGTTTTGGTGATATTGTATTAACAACCAAGTTTTAAGTCAATTTTAAAATAATTTTTAAAAGTTAAATATATTTAAAAAATTATTTTAATATTAAATTTCACAATTATGGAAACTTGAAAATAAATAATTTTATAGCCTAAGAAAAATGGATTGAATGTTAAAAAATTATATTGAAGTTAAGAAATATACTTTATAAGAATTTGTATATAGTTTTTATGTAACCAACATTAATAAATGATTCATAAAATTCCTATTCAATATAGATAAAAAATATGAATGGTAGATAGGATAATGCATATTTAAATTTATAAAAAATAAAAATAACCTTTTTCTATTGAAGAATATGGACATGGAAGAGAAATACACAGTATATAAGGGATAATTTTTATTTTAAATATCTTATTTTTATGAAGTAAGAATCAATAAAAAGAAGATTCATATTAGAAATTATAATTTCCATAGAAAAAAAAATAAAATAAAATATTTGGTATAAAATGGGTATAATGTATCAAACATAGAATAACATAGCTTAATTATAAATATTATGACTCAATGAAAAGAGATTGTGTTATAAAAACCCATATAAATTTTAGTAAATTATAAATTATGAGAAAAATAAAAGGGTGGGTATTAAATAAACATGAAAATATTAAATAAAATAAATGGTAAAGTTATTTTAGATATAAAAAATTAAAAAATACATAAAAAATGAGAATATATTAAAATAAGAGAAATCTTAGAGAGTAAGCTTAGAAATTGGGAAAAAATTAGAAGGAAATTACTTAAAAATATCATAAAGAGTTAATTGGGCACAATAAAAATTAAAAATTGAAATGAATTATAAATAAACATTATATCCATAAAATTTTTCATTTAAGATTTTTATAACAAAATAAATATTAAAATAC
The DNA here is from genome assembly GCA_963277665.1 of Viscum album. Taxonomy (NCBI): domain Eukaryota; kingdom Viridiplantae; phylum Streptophyta; class Magnoliopsida; order Santalales; family Viscaceae; genus Viscum; species Viscum album. The sequence goes on from OY728133.1 coordinate 101,576,573, forward strand.
TTAAGGAATAAAGACAATTGAGAAATAATCTCATTCATAAGAGATTTTTTTTTTGAAAATCAACATATGAAAATCAAACAATTCGGATCAACCATAAAATTAATTGAGATAAAAATGTATTGTTATATAAATATTAAAAAATTTAACACAAGAGATAAATATAATGTTTTAGATAGAAAGTACCCAATAATAATTCAAGAGGATATTTTACACAGTGGATCTTAAATGAGAGGAGAGATCAAAAGAAAACCCTTAACCTTGGACTCTTGCCTGCTCGAACATTCTCCAACACCATATATAATAAACATTTTTTTATTATTAATCTAAATAATAATAATAATATTTATTTTATTTATTCCCTTTAATTCATAAAGTTCATTACCCATTTATTAATCATTCATAGTTTTAATTATTCATTAGATGTCAAATTTTCAATTTCTCAAATGCTTACATCAATATGGCGGGTTCCGTACTTGATCCTTAATCATGTTTTCAAAACCAATTGAATGTTAATATATATAACATAGATTTTTTTAATATTATTTTTTAATCCTAGGATTATTACATGGATGATACAAGAACAGTTTATAATGAGTAGTTAGAAACATACCCTTTTTAAAGATTATTGAATCGATTGAAAGGGTCCTTTTCATTAATAACTATAATTATAAATGTTACTATAAAGGAATTGAAAATATAAAATAAATTCAAAATTAATAACATATATTTCAATTATTTATGTACTCTTAATCATTCAATATGAAAATTTTATAACATTATTCATGTTGGTGTAAAAACTAAACCAAACAAGAACTTACTCTAACAAATGATTGATTCAGAATATGTTTTTTTATTATTGTAATATCTATTTTATTAAATAATGATAATTTAATTTTTTTAATATATTAAATAAAAATTGGTTGAATATGATAAAATTAATGTAGGAAAATGTTATTGTTACTTAGTATGTAGGAATATTGCCTCTTTTAGAAGTATTATTTGGTTTTGAAAGATTTGAGGATCCATCAATATATTAAGAGAATCCAAATTTTATAAGGACTAGATAAAGAGATAATTTATATATATATTGGATAAAAAACTAAAGGAATGGTTTGGGTAAAGGATATGTCCCTTATTTAGTATGTTTTAGTGTCATATTTACAGATACCCATTCGTTAATATATATGGAAAGTAGTTGTACAAGTCATGTTTAACAGAAATTGATATAGGATGAGGATAATACATTCATCAAATCATACCCAAAAATTAAGTGACAATGTTTATTGATATTTTATAAATTTATATATTATTTAAACCATTTTACCTTATTTTAGTCTTTACCATGCTAATATCACATTTTAGCTCAATAACACTTTTTATAAAAATAAAATCAACCCTATTAACTCATTTTTACTATATTATTTCAAATATGGAATGAATTATATTAAATTTAATTTATAAATGTTATAATTTTTTTTGAAATAAGAACACATAATGTATAGAAACAATTTTTGAATAATTCTATTTTTAAATGTTAATTGATTTTATTCTTATTTCTTTAAAACTAGTAATCATTCCATGAATTCTATTACTTTATATATACATGAAAAAAATAAATATTGTTAAATATCATTCTTTAAATTCTAGAAATGAAACTTTTAAATAAAAAATATAATATGTAATAAAAAATAATTTTAAATAAATATTTTCTTTGACAATGAATATTTATTATTTTTATTTATTTGAATTAATTTATTATTTCTTGGATATTATTTATTTATTTTAAAAATTATTATTTGAATTTAAACAATCTAATTAATTAAAATCATTTTTTATATGTAATTGATTTAATTAAAATTACTTAATAGATTTAAAAATTTATTTAAAATAAAAAATTTTTAACAATCAAAATATTTATTTTCTATCAAATAAATAATTTATGAAAAAAAAATATTTTTAAAATATAAATAATATTTATTTATTTTAAATAGATAATAGTAATTCCAAAATTGATAAATATTTACAAGCATTATACCCAATGACTATATACCTTCTTTAACAATAAAATAATAACTAAATTACCCCATTACAATCTATAAATTAATTCCATTCAAACTTCTCATGTCTCACTTATATTACATTAATTTTATTTTAGGATTTAATAATTTGTTTCCATTTATGATGTTTTTTTATCACTGTAGATTAGTTCCACTTACAATGACACACAAAGGTAAAGATGTTCCGTAGGATTCCCTAATTATTAATTTTTTATTATTTTTTATTTATTGTCCCAATTTATTTGTTGAAATTTTAAGGGGTGTAATCATAAATGGAATATAATACTTGGTTTCATATACTAATATTGTAATTTTCTATTATTAGTGAATAATGTGTTGTTAATTTGATTCGTATCATATATGATTTGGTTTCTAGTCAAGCTTCTATTTGAATAAAAAAATTAACTTAGTGAAATAAAATTCATACCTAAATTTGGCATGCTAAATTCTTTCCCCTTTATAAATTTCAACATTTTTTTAAAATTTTCTCTCACTAATGATAAATAGGTGAGTATATCCTCTAAATAGTCATGGGTGATGTTGTATGTTATATTAAGAACCAAAGTTGAATATCTAGTGTAAGTCTATGAAACTCGTCATTTCCCTCACAGTAGGCTTATGCTGTTATTTTCATTAGTCATAAACATTTATTTTTAGCATGATTATTTTTAATATAATGTGACACCTTAGAATGATTCACTTAACAGTAACTAGAACATCACACTAGGTGATACAAAGCACCCATTATTATATACCAGAGGTTTCTGACTATCAGTGAAGTTCTATTATGAATCTATTGGGAGACTATACCCTATGGTAAATATAACTGTAAAATATAATAGTAGTAATATGAAATCATTCATCACAATCTAAATAGAATAAAAGAAATAATACTATCAAGATAAAATAAAAAGTAAATAATAAACTCCAAACTAAAAAATAATATTTCATTAAAAGGTAACATGATTTATAAGGAAACTAATAAGTTGTCGCATCCTCAGATCATATAAAACATATATCAAAATAAATAGAATGAAAAATAATGACCACTTACTCTCAAGTCCCAACCCAGTCCCATCTCATGAACCCTTATAATCTATCCATATCAACTATCCAATGTCATTCACCTTCCCTAACTATTCCTACAGTGATGTGATCTTATTGGTTACCAAAATTCTAGTTCCACCTAAGAATGGTGTGAGTATAACTCAGTAGTCCACCACCAATGAAGTTCTTAAATATATCCAGTCTATAAGTTCAATAATGAGTTGACATGATATATAACATTTAGAATGATAATATATAACATAATGGATCATTAGGTTCCATAGTGACACTTGATACTGACCATACCTACTTTATCTAGTGTTGGTGTCAAGTTTGAACATGTCATATAGAAATTCCAATGGTCAGAATGATGTTCACCCATAATACCATCTCAAATCACCAACATCGATGGTTAGAATGACACCTTACCTTAGTACTATATCACATGATCAACACCATGAATCAGAATGATCCCCACCCATAAAACCATCCCAATAATGGAAAATGGATCCCTCTAATTTTATCTCATATCATAAATCCTAAGGGTAAAAATGAAAGATTCCTTTAGTGCCATTTCAAATCACCCACCCCAAGGGTCAAAATAGAACCCTCCCTTGATTAAATCCCACATACTCAATTACCACTGTTATAATGGTGCCTTACCTTGAAAAAATCCATCAATTATACTTAGTGTTGCACTAACCCCATCCCATATAAAAATTCCATAGTAATAGGTGCATTCATGGTTGGTATGAATTTTAAATCAAAATATCCATTCGAAAATAACTTATATGATGCCAATATCATCTTGTGTTCATATACCCATTGTTAGAATGATTTCCCAATCCATAAAATGACCCCCTAATGGTTTTAATGGAATAGAAACCATCACATATAACATGTTACATCATATCCCTTAATCTTTTGGTTGGCGCGGAACCCAAACCACCTTTCCGAAACATCTCACAAATTTTTTTTGGCATGAAAACCCAACCCATTACACAATATATAACTATTTAGTATACCAAGAAAAATAATTCACATAATACAAAAAATTTCTAATGTAAACGTATAAGAAATAAAGGGGTAAAAAATATACAGTTATATCATGAGATCACTTGGGTTGGAAAATCTCCTAAAAACATGATATAATTCACTTTAGTTTGGTCTCTCAAGCACTCCACCAATTCCCTTATATATTTAATTCAAGGATACTACCATGTTATCCTAATTAAATAATTCCATTGGTTTTCAAAATGAGAGCAAGGTATCTACATGGTCTACTAATTCATACTATATCTAAGACACCACTCATATATTGCATTAGTCAATTTACAAACACTAGGGTAAAATCCCAATGCTCAATTAGAATATCATACCTTAAACATATCCAAAATAAAATCATAGAATATTTACCCATATAAGAAATAAAATATTAAAAAAATAGTAAAAAACAATGACATAACAACCATATCACTTCCAAAGTTAATCTAGGTCAACCGTATCACATTCAAACTATGCATACATACATTACATATTATACCTACCAGAATACACACATAAAAATAGAGGAGGAACACTCAACCCACACACTAATCTATTATCCAATGGGATATAATGAAACTCAATGTTCTATATAAGTTATCTTTAATCCATCTATTCCAAATCCATTACACTCCCCAACTCAAAGGGGACTAAAGAAACCTTTCCCAAGGGCCAATATGTTTCAGTTTAAAATGTGTAACCCACTATGTTTTAGTTATCATATTCTATATTACTTATGATGACCCTCATAACCCCTATTATCCATGACATCAAGTCCCATCACTTGGGAATAGATACATAGTACCATTACCACATACGCATTCTAAATTGGTAAATAAAAATCCCATTCAATTAAATTAAAATCAAGCACACATGGTTGGAATGACCACATATCACATGAATCATGATGAAATGTATAAAACATCAAGAAATAATTTGATAAATCTAATCCAAATGATGTTCAATACTACTCATCAAATATTAGTTGATGAATTATATTTAATGGGTGGTTTCCCCAAAATCCTAAAAAATCCCTAAATTACGGAATAAGAAATGAAAGAAGATAAAAAAATAGAAGAAACAAGGAATATATTGAAGAATATTGATAAAAAATACATATATAAACTATATAGGATGAATAAAACGTGAATACATGCAAAACTAAGGGATATATGTTCTTTTAAAGTGTGATGTAAGAAAGAAGAAGGGATACGAGGCCAACTATTGGAAAAAAGGGGGAAACATCTTTTAATTTTATTTAAAAAAACATTTAAATTAAAAAAAATTAAAAAAATTCTTGAGAAATTATTATTTCATAAACTTAGTACTCTTGATTCAATTAACCCTATTTGGACTCCATTATGGTTTGTTTCAACTAGCCAGGACATAACACCCTTCACTTAGAAGAACCAAAGAACTAACGTCTCCAGCTTAAGTCACACTTTGACATGGTCCTCACCATCTTTGTCAAGAACCCTCCCTTTGTCCAGAGCTTGATGGCCCATACTTCTTAATCCTTGAAACATCTATCCCACACATTCCATGATTCATTAAACAAACACTTATAGATTATATTTAATCTTACAAAACCTGAAATTTTTCTTACATAGGGTAGGAGGTTACCCCAATATAACCTTCACCATGAAGAAAATCCTTAATCATCAGTTTGTTTTATCGTAACTACAGAAAACTAATATCATGTAACCTCACTATGATAAAACACCCTAAGGATGTGAAATAGGCATCTACCAGGAGTATCTGGATGAAAATTTCTCCTAACCACCCCTATGGTGCAACCCACCCACTACTAAATGATCCATCACTCATTAGTACCCCTCATGGTTTAGCCCCTATATAAGAGTCTATATCCATGTGGATGGTCCCCTTGTGTGTTTCTAAGGCTTGAGGTACCCAAAGGAGGCTCAGAAGAAGTCTGGAGTAGTTTTGTTTCTAAGAGATGGAAGCAAGGGAGGGATTTTACATCGTAATGATTTACTAGAAGTGAAAGTGGGTTTCACGTCATGTAATAGATCTGGGTTTGAAAAATAAAATAAAGAGAAGTAGTGACATTTTTTTCCATGAAAACTTAAACCTAAGAATTATGCAATGTGAAAGAGGATTACATGTGTAATTACTTGATGATTTTTGTTTTAAAACATTTCCAGCCTCTTTGGTTATCAAACCATATGGATATAATGGCTCTCTCTCGAATTCAGGTGACTCGGTGACCCCCTCTTCATTTTTGTGTGGATTCTTTCATCAAGGATAAATTACCATCCTCTGTATTCAATATATGGTGACCTGGGTTGATCTAAGGTGCGTTCTTCATTTATTATCTAGAGGTTTATCCCATTTTGTCACATTTCATCTTATATATTCTCACCATGATATGGAGTTTTATTAACTATAGTTATAATGGGGTTTCCAATAGTTTTTATTGATGTGTTTGTACTGTTGTATCCTTATATGGATGTAGTTATTACGAGAGGGGTGACTGAAGATCCATTTCGTGGTCCGTTTTTTCGAAGTACGTCGATGGACTTTTTGAGGTAGTGGATTCATTTCTTCTCTATTTATTTACATGCAATCATAGAGTTTTCATGATTTAACGCTTGGTTCACAATGAAATTTACATAATAATTACTTTAATTGAATTAAATAATTGATGCCGATCAATTGGTGTTGTTGTTTCTTGTACCATGTTAATGGTTTGCCTCTTAATTTTCTAGATAGTGTGATATCTATGCCTTTATTAGATTAACACGTTGTTCTCAATGGAAATTGGTAAAGAATATAAAGATAAAATTAATTGATAATTAATTATTTAAAAGATAAAGAGGCATGTTTAATGAATCTAGTTGTTGTTGTTGTTTTAATTTGATTATAATCAAAATGATGAAAGTGTGCATGTTTAATTTAATTAGTTAATGAACCTAAATCATGATTATTCTTATTAATAAATCAATTAAAGGCATGTCAAATTAATTTTTTAATTAATTTTTGATAGCTATGATAGCTTGTTGCTTAGGTTTCCTATAATTGGAACTTATGATAATGAATTGGTTAATTCAAGATGGAATAAGAACCAGTTGTGTGATAAAAGGTAATGCCTTTATAGGGCCTGATCTTCCCGTTTTCTTATAAAGGCCAAGTTCCTTGTGCTTTGGAGATATGATAGATCACTGTGTGTGATGGATGGATACCCTACTTTAGATCCAAGAGCCTAGTTTCTATATTTGTTTCCTATTGCTTGTGATGTGATGTGATCCTGGGATAGTTGAGCTTAAAGGGCTATTTTGGTATGTGGGGTGGGGAGGCTCAAATGTGTTGTGAGCCTGGGATGGCTAAACCTAGAGGGTTATTGTGGTATATGGGGAGGGGAGGCCTGGATGTGTTGTGAGATTGGGATGGATGATCTTAGAGGGTTGTGGTGGTATGAGGGGCATGAAGGCCCAATTATTGAGGCAATAGTTGGTTCCTAGAGTGGAGAGATGCATTGGGATATGCATGTGGTAGTTAGAGAGGACACTAGAGATGATGGAATGGGTTGAAGATGGACTTAACTGTTGTTATGAAAGATGGATGATTATTTAAATCAATTTCTTGGTTGAGGGCCATGTTGTCATTTATCTACTTTTCTTTCCCCAATACTAGAGTCAGATGGTTTTGGTTACTCTCCTTCCAAGAGAGTTGAATACACATGGGGTATGCCACATGATTTTCTTATTTTTCTTATTATGGTTGGATGAGTCTATACTCCCACTATAGGTGGTAAAGACTTGAAGAGTAGTTTATCTACTCACCGTGTTGAGCCCCTTGTGTTTGGTGTCTTAGAATGTTTTCCTAGAATACCTAGTAATATTTAAAGTAATGATGTTAGTAAATTAATAAATGATTAACCCATGGGTTTGGATCCTGGTGGGATGCAATTCTAAGTTTATACTTCTGAGAAGTTATAGACTCAGTTTTCTTATTCTTGGAGGGTATGGAACTTTGTTGTGATTATAATTAAATGCAATGTGAAAATATTAGTGGTTAATTAATTTTTGAAGAATTAATTAACACAAAGTGAAACTGATGAAAATGAAAAAAGTAATTTAATGCAGATCTTTAAATAGTTGTGTTTTTATATGATATTTGGTCTTAGCAGTGGAAGATGGGAGTCTGAGATATGTTATCAAAAATTGTGTACTAGAGTAGGATATTCACATAGGGTGGCTGTGATCTTTATTAGATCATGTAATTGTTTTGTTTCTATAAACTACACTACCCTTTCAGTTAGGTAAACTGACACCCTGGGGATTCTGAGCCCTGGGGGGGGGGGGGGGGTGATTTCCTTAACATCTCAGTGGGAGGATGGATGACTGACTACTTCCTTTGGCCCCATTCTCTTTTCTTAGTAGTTACTTATGGCTATATACACGATGATTAGTTTTCCCATATATATGTGTAGAGGGATGTGATGGATTTTGGTTATTTTACACACATTTATTCTGGATATAGTTTCCTAAGGACAACTATAGGTATAATATGTATAGGATATGATGGCTTGAGGGTCCTTACTCGGTGTATGGGATGTGATGGATTGATGTATAATAACCGATCTATGATATCTGTTATGCGGTATGTGTTGTCTCTCAAAAAATACCTAGTTACTTTTGGTTATGTGGATGTGGTGGTGTGTTTCATGTGGTCCATGTTGTGGTGCTTATCCCAGGTGTCTTTAGGACAACCTTTTTGGAGAGAGATGCTCAGGACATGATACGTTTGGGAAAATCAGCAAAGTAGTGGTAAAGTGGTAGTGGGGTACCCTTGATATTATTTATTATATGTCCTTGTATGTAATACTTGGTCAGGGTACCCATTGTGAGGTTGGGAACTTAGTATACTTGTTTAGGTGAGGAGTCAGTTTCACTATGTTTTAGGATGATTTTTTTACCTTTTTTACAATAGGTTTCAAGGAGTATCCTACTGAGTGTATTTTTATACTCACCCTACGTATATATAAACTATTTTTCATATCATTTAGAGAATATTTGAGAATAGACTAGTTACTGGTAACTTGGGGTTTTTCAAGAGATGTTTGGGCTTCACAGTCACTACTAGCTTTACTTTCTTTTGGTACTTTCAGTTTTTCCTTTTAGTTTTAGTAGTTCTTTCATAACATTACATTTGTGTAATTGCGTTTTCTTTTATATTGGATTCTGAGTAGGAGTTGGTTGGTGTCAATCTTATCTCTATCTTCCGCATGTGTTCTCTTAGAGGGTAATTCCTCCCATATTCATGTTTGTTATACCCTCGATGCTAGTTTCCAACTCGGGGCCAACTGGAGGAGGTACTCAGGGGTCACTATTTATCTTCTCCCATTTATAGACCAGGAGGGGTACACTTTGTGGGGAAGGGGTCATCACAGAGTGGTATTAGATTTCTAGTTGAGGGATATGATGAATTTTGGAGTTAGGCACATGTGAGGTTACATGAGTTTATAAGGAAACATTGTCATCTATGTTTAAATAGTATTGTAAACATGATAGGCTAGCTGAGACATGGGTATTTAGGCCCACCTTGTGATATGATGCACTGAACTTTAAGCATATAGAAATTATTAGACGATGTTATAATTTTTTTAGGGTAGAGACCTAAGAAAGGATCATGCATCGTTATTCTTTGCACCAGTGGTTGAATGGACAGACCTTGGGATATGTTAAAATAAAATTATTAAAATAAAAATATTAAGTAATGTTTAATAATTCCATATTCCAAGTTTAGGAGCTATTTTTTTTTTCTTTTTCATGCATGGCTCTAGGACCATGTCCACATCAGGTTCACATGAACGATGTTCGATAGGTTACACTAGAAGATCACCACTGAGTAGAGGTTGATGATAATGATACTTGGAGGAGGAAAATCTAAGATTTTCCACACTAGAGTCTATAGATTTATGAGTTATCTATTTCAGATGCAGTCATAGAAGACTAGTTGGAGGAGGTTGAGATAGACTTCAGTTTGATCCATGCTCAATAGGATCACTGGGTATCGTTGGTCATGATGATGCTACATGGGGCGGTGTGACAGTGGTTGTTATTTTTCCTTGAAGATAACAAGGAGTATATAATCTTGTGGGAGGTGTTATGATACTAGTTTATAGATGATTTTCCCTCTTCGACCATGAAAGCAGTCAGTGACCAGGAGCTACTTACCCTTCAGAAGGGGAGTTTTGGTGTGCGAGAGATTATGATCTGTTTTGGGAACCTTCTGTGATATGATTCAGACTTATTTCTAGTTTATGAGGTCAGGGAAAGGCATTTCAAGAAGGATTTGCATCAAGATATCCATTTCCAGGTCACCCTTTTTATGATAAAGTTATATCTCAAGGTGTTGGACAGAGAAGTGGTCATCAAGAGGACGTTATCCAGAACCCGATCATCACAAGAGGAATGTTGTTAGGATTCCTCATGAATCAGAGCTATGGTATGGGGTTTCTAATTTTCAAGAAAGAAGAGATTTCAATTTGCTGTGGGTAGGTCTTGACCCTCAATATCTCGCTTCTCTAGGAGCAGAAGCTCTTATAACCATGCTAATGGATCAGAAACATATTTTTATTATGTAGGACATGGTCATTAGTGGTAAGAGTGACTGGCCTTTCTGACCAGTCATTGTCTGCTAGTTGTTCTACTTGAGGTTCCTCCGCTGAGGTAGTTCCATCTGAGGCAACAACAACATGTTTCTCCAATTTGGGATTAGAAAAGAGTAGTTATGGTAGGTAGGGGGCATCCCTAGGACATTCCTTGTCCTTATAGAGTAGAGCACAACCATGGAGGTGGTCATCAACAGAGTGAGGGAAGATGTATAGAAGGCCATGGTCAGGTTCATGCTTTAGCGTTGCCAGCACTAGGTGATCCAGACATCATTCGAGGCACCCCTTTCTTGTTTTATACTTGGGTGAATGCCTTGTTTAATCTAGGATTGACACACTCCATCATATCAACTACCCTTGTCAATGCTTTGGGGCTTTAGGTAGTGAGACTTCTAGTTCCATTAGCGTTGACTACACAAGTTAGAGGTCGAGCTGACTATTTGAATTATGTAGAAACTGTGATCTGGTGTTATGGATGCACCACTGTTGGAAATATTTTCAATGTTTATGGATAAAAACATAGGAAATTATCCTTGACATGGATTTGTTGTATTCAGTGTAGCCTATAGATGATTTTTTAAGGAGTTTGGTTGTGTTCTTCGATGCAGATGGAGAGTCAATAGAGTTTATTGGAGAGTGAGACCCTTGGATGGGACATAAGTGTGTTCTATCCTTATCATCCTTGACGACTGAGCTGATTCTGAATTCATCAAAGGTTTAGCAGTTGGAATTTTTAAGTGTCTTAGAATAGTACCCCAATATCTTTCTAGAATAGGTTGTAGCGTTACCCCATCGATGAGAGATCGAGTTCAAGATAAAACTATAGATAGGCATGTGTCCTATCTCAATGTATCTATATAAGATGTATCCTTACAATTTTCGATATATTCATATATATCCCGATGGTATGTTGTAGTCTGTTTTTTGGCCTAGTGTTTCTTTGTGGGGTGCACAATTTTTATTCGTAAAGAAGGATAGTGGCAGTTTTTGGTTGTGTATTGATTTTTGTCACTTGAACTGAGTGATTGTGAAAAATTCTATCCTATTCCATGGATTGATGATTTATTTGATAAAATGAAGGGTAAAAGTTGGTTCTTGAAGATCAATTCGTGGTTAGGATATCATCAGAGGCATGTAAAGGATGTGGATATCCCAAAGAAGTATTTCTATTGTCATCACGGGCATTAAAAGTTTGTTGTGGTGCCATTCGTTGTGATAAATGCTCCAGATGTGTTCACGAGGCTAATAAATGTTGTGTTCAATGAGTTCCTGGATAAGTTTGTTGTGGTTTTCATCAATGAAATCATTGTATACTCTAAATCTAATGAGGAGCATTCAGAACATCTGCATGCCATTTTGGGAGTTCTTCGCCGCGATAAGTTGTTTGGGAAGTTTCTAAAATGAGAGTTTTGGGCTTGAGAATTCCGTTTCTTGGGGAATATTATATACCATTAGGAATTTATGGTAGATCCATAGAAGGTAGAAGTAGTTTTATCTTGGGTATCCCCTAATATAGTGATAAAGGTGAAAAGTTTCCTTGGTCCTGCAAGCTATTACAGGAGGTTCATAACTAATTTCTCTCTGGTTGTGACTCCTTTGACAACATTTACCAGAAAGGATCAGGTGTTCCTATAGACTTATGAGTGTTAGCTAAATTTTGATTATCTAAAGGAGAAGTTAGTTAGTGCTCCAGTTCTTTGTTTTCTAGAAGAAAGAGTTTATTTTGAAGTTTTCTGTGATGCTTCATGTGTTGGGTTAGGCTATGTTCTGATTAAGCAAAGATCAATTGTTTCTTATGTGTATCCAAAGTTATATCCCCATGAGTGTAACTATTCCACCCATGATCTCGAGTTAGTAGCAATAGTGTTTTCCCTAAAGTTTTGGAGACATTATCTCATTGGTGATAATTTTGTGGTCTTCCGTGATCATAAGAGCCTGAGGTATGTTTTATCCCAATATGACTTGAACTTGCGTTAGTATTGATGGATGAAGTTACTATAGGATTATTACTTTGATATTTCATATACACCAATAAAGGGGAATTTTGTGGCTGATTCATTGAGTAGGAAGTCACGTAGTGATACAGTGTGGGAATCAAGAGATTCTTAGAGAGTGATGAAAGAAATTCTAGCATTGCATCTAGATGTGGGACAAGTTAAAGTCAGAGGCTATATTTTTTAGATGATGGTGCAGTCATCTCTGGTGTAGTAGGTGGAGTATTCCTTGTTGTGGGATCTTGATATAGAGGTTTTTCAAGACTGAGTTGTTTGGGGTGAGGCCCTTGATGGTTGGTCCGAGGAAGAACAACACCAAGTGTTCTTCAGGGGAACAATTTTGATTCCTTTGGCGATGTGTGAGATAGTTCCTAGAGAGTTCCATAGTTCACCTTTAGTAGTACATACTAGCATGAAAAATATGCACTGAGATTTGAGAGGTCAATTTTGGTGGCCTGGGTTGAAGCATGAAATTATAGGGTCTGTGTCATGATGTTCGGTCTTTTATAAGGTCAAGGTTGATCATCGTTTTCCCAGTGGTTTACTCAAGTCGTTAGATGTTCTTCAGTGGAAGTGGGAGGACATATCAATGTAATTTGTTACTAGTTTACCTCAAAATCAGGGAGGTTATGAAACTATATGGGTGGTAGTGGATCGTTTTATGAAATCAACCCACTTTATAGAGATCAAGTAGTTAGGCTTAGTGGTGGTTTTATCGAGGCAATATTTAGAGTAGGTGGTGAGACCCCAAGGAGTACCGAGGATGGTCATTCTCGATTGAGATCTTTATTTTAACTCTAGGGCATGGAGAGGTATCCAGCATGATTTTAGTTCTTAACTATGCCTAATAACTTCTTTTCATTCGCAGATGGATGATCGGACATAGTAGACCATTCAGACTCTTGAAAACATGTTGCACTATTGTTTCATGGATTTTGGAGGTTCATGGATGAGGCACCTACCTTTGGTAGAGTAAAATTAAAATAATAGTTTTCACTACACTATTGGTATAGTTATATTTTAAGACTTGTATGGATGATATTTTTGTTCTTCGTTTTTCTAGACTGGGGTCAAAGAGTCCGCAATTATCAAGATAGAACAGGTACAGATTACAACAGAAAAGGTTCAGGTGATTCACAAGAGGATGAAAGTAGCACAGGATCATCAAAAATCCTATGAGGATCATATAAGGAGACCTATGGATTCTGATTTTGGGGATCATGTGTTTCTGAAGGTGACTCCCCATCATGGGAAGAGAAGGTTTTGTCATGGGATTAATATTTCTCCCTGGTTTGTTGGGCCTTTTGAGGTGTTGTCTCATGTTAGAGTTGTAGCATATAGAGAAGCACTTCCTCCATAGGTGAGATGGTTACATGATATTTTTCATGTGTCTTAGCTCCATCATTATCTTGATTATGAATCTCACGTCATCGATTAGAGTGAGATCAATGTTGACTATGAAGCAACCTTCGAGGAGTAGTGTATAGAGATCTAGTACCACCAAGAGAAGGTGTTGCACGGGTGTTCTATCCCCTTGGTCTGTGTCTTGTGGTGACTCGGTGGTATGGAGGAGAGTACCTGAGAACGTGAGTCACAAATATGTTCTCATTACCCCGAACTATTTAGTTTTTAGCTCTTATATGGTAACACTATTTGTTTTTTGGTTTTAGACCTTTCTTGGTATGTGAGATGGATTTATCTTGTTTCTTATTGTGTATTTATCAATTTTGAGAGGTATATCCCTTGGGAGTTGGTTTAGGAGCAGGTTACAATAGTTTTATGGTTTTTTATTATTCCCCTAGTGTGGTGGTTGATCTCTTATGGTGATGAGATATTTGAGATGTATCTCGTAGGGTGGCTATTCGAATGATCCATTTATGTTCCTATCTAGGTTGGTGGATTCTCAAGGATGATAATGTTTTGGGATGTATATAATTTAATGGTATGGATCTTTGTGGATTGACCCATTGTGTGTTTTTGAGGCTTGAGTTTCCCAGAGGAGGATCAGATTATGTGTGGAGTAGTTTATTTGTTAATAGCTAGAAGGTAGGTAAGGATTTCACATAGTGAAGAGTTACATGATTTGAAAGTGGGTTTCACATCATGTAAAAGGGCAGGGTTTGAAAAATAAAATAAACTGAAGAGGTGAAACATTTTTCAGCGAAAACCAAACCCTAATAATTATACGACATGAAAGGGGATTACATGTCATGTAATTACCCAATTATATATGTTTTAAAACATTTTCAGCCACTCAGGTTGTCAAATCCTATGGATGCAATATCTCTCTCTCAACTCCAGGCGAGCTGGTGTCCCCCAATTCAATGTTTTGGGGATTCCTTCATTAAGGATTGATTCCTAGATTTCATCTTCAATTTGTGGTGACCTGGGTTGATCCAAGGTGCATTCTTCCTTCATTTTCTAGTGGTTTATCCTGATTTGATCTCATTTACTCCCATATATTCTCACCGTGCTATGTTGTTTTCTTACCCATGGTTCTAATGGGTTTAACATGTTTGTTGTTGGTGCGATTATGCCACGACGTCCTCAGATGGATGCATTTCTTATTGGAGGGGTGATCAGAGATCTTTTGCACGGTCCATTATCATGTGAAGAACATGAATAGACTTTTTGAGGTTGTAGATTCATTTCTTCTATTTTTTTTATGTTAAATTTTATAGTTAGAATGATTTAACACCTTGGTTCACAATGAAATTGACTTAATAATTACTTGAACTAGATTAAAGAATTGATATCAATCACTTGGTGATGTTGTTACTTATACTGTGATAAAAATTTTCCTCTTTATTTTCTAGATAGTGTGATATCTATGCCTTAAATGGACTATCATGTTGTTATTGATGAAAATTGCGAAAAAATATAAAGCAAGAATTAATTTATAATTAATTGGATAAAATATAAATATGAATGTTTAGTGAATCTGGTTATTGTTGTTATTATAATTTGATGATAATCAAATTTATGAAAGTGTGCATGTTTAATTGATTTTTTTAATGAACTTTAAGCAGGATGATTCTCATTGATTAAAGAATTATAGGCATGTTAAATTAATTTTTTAATTAATTTGTGATAGTTGTGCTTGCCTGTTTCTTAGGTTACCCATAGTTGAACCTTATGACAACGAATCAGAAAATTCAAGATGGAATAAGAATCAGTTGTGTGATAAAAGATAGTACTTTTATCGGGCTTGAGTTTCCCATTTTCTTATAAAGGCCAAGTTCCTTGTTCTTTGGATTCATGAGAGCTCATTGTGTGCGAATGATGGATTCCTTACTTTAGGGACAAAAGCCTGATTGCTATGTTTTTTTCTTTCTTCTTGTGATGTGATGTGTGACTAGGATAGATGAGCCTGGAGGCATATTGTGGTATGTGGGGTAGGGAGGCATGGATGTGTTGTGAGACTAGGATGGCTGAGCCTAGAGGACTGTGGTGGTATGAGGGGTTGGGAGGCCCGATTGTTGAGGCAACAATTGATGACTGGAGTGGAGAGATGCATTGGGATATGCATGTGGGTGTTGGGGAGGACATCAAAGATGAAAAAATGGGTTGAAGTTGGGCTTACCCATTATTGTGAAAAATAGATTCATGTTTGAATTAGTTTCTTGGCCAATGGATATATTGTTGTTTATCTTCATTCCTTTCCCCAATACTTGAAGTATATGGTTTTTCTTACCCTCCTTCTATGAGAGTTTAAGACACTTGGGTTATTCCATGTGTTTTCTATATTTAACTTCTCATGGTTGTATGAGTCTATGTTCCTGCTATAGGTGGAGAAGTCTCGGTGGGTAGTTCATCTACTCACCGTGTTGAGCACCTTGTGTTTGGTAGCTTAGAATGTTTTCCTATATTATATTGTAATATGGAAAGTAATGGTTTTAATAAATTAATAAATGTTTAACCCATGGGGTTGGAGGTTTCTGGGATGCAATGCAGAGGTTATAATTCTGAGAAGCCATGGACTCGGTTTGCTTATGCCTAGAGGGCATGAAACTTTGTTGTGATGGTAATGAAATGTAATGTTGAAAAGTTAATGGTTAATTAATTGTTGAATAATTAATTAACATAATTTGAAACTAATAAAAAGGAATACATTAATTTAATGCATCTCTTTAAATAGTTGTGTTCTTTTAAGATATATGGTCTTAGGAGTGGTAGCCGTGAGTTCGAGAGACATTAGATGAAATTGAGTCTGAGACTAGGATATTCCCATGGTGTGGTTTATATATATATATATATATATTATATTATTTATTTATTTTATTTTTATTTGATACTCCACCCTCTTGGTTAGGGATACTGACACCCTAGGTATTTTGAGCCCTAGGGGGTGTTTTCCTCAATATCTTGGTGGGAGGATGGATGAATGACTAACCCCATTTAGCCCCACTCTATTCTCTTAGAAGTTACTTTTGTTGGTATTCATGATGATTTGTTTTCCCATATATGTGTGTAGAGGGATGTAATGTCTTTTGGTTATTTTACACACATGTATTATGGATATAGTTCTATAAGGAATACTATAGGTATAACATGTATAGGATATGATGGCTTGAGGATCCTTAATTGGTTTGTGGGATGTGATAGATTGAGTTATAATACATGATGTATGATACACATTATGAAGGCTATGGTGGATCTTGGAAACTACCTAGTTACTTTCGGTTATGTTCAAATAGTGGTGTGTTTCACGAGGTGCATGTTATGGCACCTCACCTAGGTGTTTGCGAGATATCCTTTTTGGAGAGAGATGCTCATGACGTGCAATGTTGGGGAAAAGTGGAAAACTAGTGGGAATGTGATAAAATGGTACCCTTGATATTATTTACAATATTTAATTGTATGTGATAATTGGTAAGAGTATCCATAGTGAGGATGGGAACTTATTATACATGTTTAGGTGAGGAGTTAGTTTCACTTATTATTCACTGTTCTTTATAATGATTTCTTTAACTTTTTTCACGATATGATCTAGGGATAATCCTGCTAAGTATAATATTATACTCACCCTACATATATATAAACTGTTTTTCATTTCAGTAAGAGCAGGCTAGAGATCAGGCTGGTCAATACTAGCTTAGATGTTTGCAGGAGCTATTTGGGCTTTGTGGTTGCTGCCGTCTTTACTTTCTTTTGGTACTTTCAGTTTTCCCTTTCACTTGTAGAAGTTATTGCATGAAATTAAAATTTTGAACTTGGAATTTATTTTATATTGGACTATGATAAGGATTTGGTTTGTGTATATCGTATCTATCTCTTCCACATGTGTTCTCTTAGATTTTAATGAATCCCATATGCATGTTTGTTAAAACCTCAGTGCTAGTTCCCAACTCGAGGCCTACTAAAGGTGGGAATCTGGGGTTACTATCTCTCTCCTCCCTTTTCTGGCCTAGGAGGGGTTCACATTATGGGGAGGTGGTTGTGAAACCCCTAGACTATGATGTTATCCATCCCATATTATAAATTTAATCTTATGAAAAGTGTTCATGGAATTTTCCCCTAGCTTCATGGAAAAACCCTATTTCATATTTTAATCTCAAAACTCCTCTGTGTTGTAACAACACTTAGTTAAGGTGTGATATGTTTTCTATAACATATTTCTATAGAAGGCCCACCAACACCATTATCCAACACTGACTTGATCACATAAGACACCTATTAGACCATGGAAAACATCTAAAACCATATCAAAGATATGATAAAACTATTTTAATATCAATGTAAAATCCCAGAGCTAAATATTAAAATTTCTATTCTATTCACAAAATTGTAACAATGAAGGTATTTATAGGTAAACAAATCATAATTTTAAATGAGTTTTTAGAGGTATAAATTGTATATACTATGATGTTTTACTCATAAAACCAAATAGATTCACCATCCATTTTTAGTTCAAGAAGTTATCTTACTAATTTTAGGTGGTTAGTATGTGAAAATAATTATTAGAAAACATTTACTTGAATTAATTCCATTCAATAAACTCAAATAAATCCTTTTATATTCACTTATAATCAGTTAAAACCACTTATTTACTTCAAATTCAAAATGATGAATGTAAAAAACTATCTCTAGTGACCTAAATCCACTGGTTATGTTGCTATATTGGCACAAGATATAAAATATCACATCCAAATGGATCAAATAGTTTATTAGTCTAAGGATACTAGATACATACATTCATATCACATTAAATTTAAAAATATGAAATAAAACTTAAAATTATAGTGAAAATTAATATTTATTCTATTATATCGATGAAGTAATTCACAAATCCCCTCTTTTTATCCTAGGAAAATGGAATGATAATAAATGGTGATCTCATATGATCAGTAAGGAAAATCATACAATATAATCTAGCATATAATAAATTAAGCTTAAATACTATTGAAGAGATAAACAATAATTAAATATTATATATAACTAATTTCATAAAATGGGAATATATCTTAGAAAGATATAATAGCACAAATAATCACCTGGATAAGAATAACTAGTTTCATAATGATATATTTCATATTTTCATACATCATAATCTTACTATCACGGATTAATGCCTAGAAATCATATATAAATATATAAATCTTATGCCAAATATCAAAACTAGTTTTTAACATATGACCTACATATGAATGAAGTGGCTATAACAACCCCCACACACAACTAATAAAGTCCAATTCATTCATCGTATGAAATAAATGAATAGCAATTCAATAAATATTCAACAAAAACATTTATATTTAAAAATAGTATATAAAATATTAGTATTTTCTCTAGTTAATGATCATAATCCATATAGAGAAATAAGTTGGATGGTATCATTAGATTATATCCCTATTAAATAATAACAATCATAAAAATATGTTTACATGGATGAAAATACCATTAAAAGAACATTTAATCCATTCTTTGAAATCGTTGACAAAATATCCTTTTATTTTTATAATATTTTAGATATAAGTTTCCAAAATATTTAGAAAATGATTTTTTTTTGAAAATAACCCTGGAAAATTGTAAATTAACATTTAAAGAAAAGAATAATTATGATGCTAGGAAAATCTGTTCATTCGATAATTTTTTAAACAAACATTCCTTTCACATTTTTGGTTAAAAGTCATAATTTCCTCATTTGAAAAATGATAAGAAGATTAATTTTAAAACATAGTAGGGAAGTAAAATATTGTATAAAAAAACTTCAGATTGTCAATTTATCATAGTAAAACCATTATATTTAATAAGGATATAGAGGATAAACATTCTTGACTAAAAGGTGAAATAATGTCAATTTTCCTTAAAAACATTTTCTTAGTTGTTTTAACTACCAAGGAGGGGAACATATAAGGAAAAAATGTTATATCTATATAGAAATAAAGTTTTAGAAAATATAAGGAGTTTAAAAGATTATGTTGTTATAGTTTCCATCAATAGATATTTAAATATAAACAATCCCTTAAAAAAGTGATTACAAAGTAAATCCTTACCTCGAGTGCATCTCGCAACATACATACTTTGAATCATGTATGATAAAATTTCATTAAATTTATACTCACTTATTAATTTTTTTAAGTTTATTACCTTTTCATAATCCCATTTATTTCATTTATTAATATGTAATATACAGTTAGTAAATCAGTTAAGTTCATTACAAACATTTTGGGATGCTTTTCTTTATAACCTCAAAATGACAATAGGGCATTGACCATGGTCAAAGGGGTCAAGATTACCTTATATAAAAAATATTAATCATTAAATAGTTATAATTTTTATACATTAAATGAAATTTTATGATAATACATAAAAATAATACATGAAAAAAATTCCATACCTTTATGGAAGTGGTAGTCCACACTTGCGAACAAGAGACATTATTATTTTTTAAATTTTTAAGGGTAAAAAGGTAAATGATATATTATATTTCATGAATCATAATTATGTAAAAAATATTTTATATATTCATTTATATATCTTTATAACCATAAAATTAAGGTGGTAATGAAAAATGAATTACACCGTAATGTGGAGACGGTAGGACATATGTATACACAAGCGATGTTTTCATTTTCTATTGGATGGAAAAGAATGTGATTATGGGTTGTAACATCAACACCATAAAATTTTCATATATTTAAGTTACTAATGTTATTATATCATCAAGTTTATAGCATACTTGAATAATTTTTAAGAATAAATAAACATAAAAACACCCATTTAAGAGTTATACCTCTTCTTTGAGAAACCTCCTTTGGTTTTCCCCTTAAGCCATATTGAAATTGTATTTTAGTTATACAAAGAACCATATGAAATGGGAAGGTATTTTTTAAAGGGATATGGGAAGTTCTTATTCATGCTAAGTGGCTCATGAAGAGTAGATAATAAAGGGGAGGGGTTTCCATTTTTATAAGATAAGTGGGTAGAAAATTTGTAAATACTTGAAAAATTACTATATAATATAAATATTACTCTTGAAAAGTGCATAAAAATTATCATATAAATGAATACAATAAGGTTAAGGTAAAAATAAAACAAAACAATGTTATTTAAGTTTGTTTTTTATATTATTTTTAAGGTTTATCCATTTATTTTTAACCCATTGAACTCATTTTTCCTTTAACCCAAGTGATAAACATTTACCTTGGTTACTATACATTACCATTAAAAATTAATTTGAAAATATTAAATAATATTAATTATTTTATTTACAAATAATAAAACCATTTTATAATATTTAATTTTCTTTATTATAAAAAATTACTTTTAATATATGTTTGTAAAACTCAACGAAAACCGTTCTTAGAAAAAATAATGGTTTTAAGCCTAAAAATGATTTTACAATGAAATCAGGTATAATATTGATTCCTATGGAATTAACTAAACTATGTTAATTGAAATGATAATTATTTTTTATTTTAAACAAAAAAACCGAAATGAACCTTGTGAATACTTTATTAAGAGAGAATAACTAAAAATTGTTTTCATTTGAACAAAAAAAATACTTAGATTTCCAAAATATAAATCATATATTTATAAGTCCAAAATTAATATTTTTATATGAATTATATAACTTATTAAATATATATTTTTTTATATTTTTTTGTAAACTCTCTTCTTATTCTTCATCATTATAATTTCATAAAAGTGGCAGTTTTTGTAAAATCGATATTTTTCACTATTCACCTAAAAATCATATATTAATGGAAAATAAAAAAATTAACCCTATTATAATTTGGAATTATGAATTAAAAAATAAAATTAATTTCATAAAATTAAATTTATAAAATTTTTCAACTAAGGTTTTTATCACTTTCTTTAATAAATCTATGTGCATTATGTTAATGTTTTTTTAGAAATAAAAGTATACTTGCTATAATTGAATCTTGGGTGTTTCATTATTCACCCATTCAAAAATTTCAGCCTCAATATTTCATGAATATCCCTTCATGAATATATGTAGGTATTTATTCATCATAACTTATTTATGTTACCACTTTTCCTCATCTATATTGTGATTTTTCATAGTACCTTTACCATCTGAGTCATCCAATTTTTCAACACTTGTTCTCTAATGTTAAGAATATAGATAGTATCTTCACAGTAAGATAAAGTAGGTTAAAATTATATTTACTTAGAGGTTATCACATGCATTGGGTATAGAATTTAATTCTTAAATAGTTATATAGGAAACACATCATGAACTTTAGAGAGGATAAGTGTAATTTACAAATGGTAATCCAAAACTCTAATTATTTCTATAATTTCAAAAGGGCTGATGTACCTAGGTCTTAGTTTCCATTTCTTATAGAACCTTACAAAAACCTTCCATTAAGTTCAATTTAAGAAAAAATGATCTCCCACTTAAAATTCTAAATCCTACATTTGGTTTTCGATATAGATTTTTTATACCATGACATTCCTTAACACGATTATGAATAGTCTTTACTTTAACAATTGTTTCTTCCAAAATATCTTGGTATAAAAGCTTATTTTCACTAACTTTATCACAAAAACTTATAGTGATACACCTATTTTTATTCAATGATTTACATGGAACCATCTGAATTCTTGAATGGAAGCTATTATTATATAAAAAGTCAACAAAGTAAATAATGATCCAATAAACATTGATATTCAATTGATCATGAAATAGAAAAATCTTATAATGTCAGAATAGTAATTTTAGACTAACAATGAGTTTGATGATGATAGGAGTTTCTCAAATTTATCTTAGTGTATAGATCCTTCTAAAGACTCTTTGAGATTTTTTTATGTAAAATGCATTTCATAATCAGATAAAATCTAAAGAGATTCACCTTGAAGTATCAAAGATTTATTAATATAGAGACGTGTGAAGAACCAAAGTGGTATATATTACCTTATAGTGAGTAAACGTTTAGACTTTCTGTGGTTATCAATAATAACCCATAGAGAATCATTATTTATAGGTTTTGTTTTGAAAATCTAGGAAAAAATACCATAGTAATATCATCCCATTTCGATATAATAATAGGTAGAGATTTCATAACTCTTTTAGGATTATATACATATTACTTTAATTATTGAAGAACTAATTATCTTGATACATAGTCTATAATTTACCATTTCATATAAACCCAAAAAAAAGTTTCCTTTAAATCCTAATACATTTTGGTGCTACCAATGTGTATAGAGAATTTTTATCTATGAGATTTATCTAAAAATTCTTTTTCCATCTCAGGCATGCATAAAACACCTAGAATCTATCCAAATTTCAATAAATAATCTTCATATCTAACCAACTTACCATCATCCAAAAATTTTATTTTCTTTTGAATATTCATATCATCAAGTTGGAAAATTTTCATTTTCTCCAATAAGGATGTTTTTTCAATTATTTAGTATAGTATTGATAAATAACAACCCTTGAGTATTTCAAACCACCACCTTTTCATAATGTTGATATCTTTATGTGAAAATATATATTTAATAATTTTGTGATATTTAAATAATTTACCTATTTCACCATAAATTTCATGCATATATATTTTAAATGAAAATACTATAGCTTACAACTCGAGATAATAGGTTATATAATTGTATTCTTGAATCTTTAACTTCTTTGATATATAGGAAACAACACTATAAATCTATATAAGGACACATCCATGTCCCTTCTTTTATTTATCACAATATACCACAGATCCATCCATTCCCCGTGGTAAAGTGAATATGGGTGTGTCAAACAATATCCCCATTAATTCCTCAAAACTTTCTTGATATTCTTTAAACTATATAAAATCAACCCTTTTACATGCCTACTTGGTTAATGAGTAAAATAATTGATCAAAATTTTGAAAAATCATTGATAGTAACCTACTAATCCAAGGGAAATATGTACCTCAGTTATATTAATTAGAAGTTTCTGTTCTATCAAAGCCTTTTTATTCGAAGGATCATATGATATTCCATCATTAGAGAAAACATAGACAAGAAAAGAAAGTTTTTAAGCTAGAATTCACATTTAATAATTTTTTAAATAACACTTTTTTCTAAGAGTATCAAGAATTATTCAAAAATGACTCTTATTCTCATCAAATATTTTAGAGTATACCGTGAAATAATCAATAAATACCACAAATAAATGATCTAGATAATCTGTGAATACTATTTTTATTAGATTAATAAAAATATTTGGTGAATTAGTCAATACAAATGGAATTAAATTAAGTAATTATTTTATATACCTCATACAAAATTCTGTTTTCAGAATATATTCCTTCTTTAATTGTAATTTATGGTAATTAGAATGAAGATAAACATTTGAAAATATTGAGTTTTTAAAGTTCATTGAATAAGTAATTAATTTAAGGTATAGTATACTTGTTCTTTAGAGTAATAGAATTGATATCTCTATTCTCTATGTATAAACTCATAGACCCAAATTTATTCTTATAAAAAATAATTGGGGCTTTCAATGGTGAAACTCTAGGGATTATAAATCCCTTATCACACAACTCATATAGTTGTTTATTTATTTATAATAATTCTACTGTAGTTATCCTATAATGGGTCTTAAATATAGTTTTTGAAGTTAGGATGAGATAAATGGAAAACCCAACATCATGCTCCGGTGGATGTCTAGGAATTTTTTAGAATACACATAAATGTATTCATGAAAAAGAGGTATATCCTTTATTAAAAGGGTTCCCTTCACATTTATAGGTTATTTATACTCTTATTATATAATAATTTCATTAAAGATACATACTGGAGGTGTATCTAGATGTGATTTAGGTGACATAATATCCCCTATAAAGACAGGGGATTCCACATCCTTATCATGAATAAAAATATCATTCTCTTTGAAATAAATTTTCACATTATAATTTGAAAGAAAATCCATAACAATGATTATATAAAAGTTAACTACAAATATAATAATTAAGTTTAAAAATAATCTATGCCTATGTAGAATAATGGGAACTGAATGAAATTTCCTTATTTCAATAATATTTCCAATTGGAGGCCAGATTGAAAACTCTCTTCTTAGGGTGTTAGGGAAAATTCTAGTTTTTTTTTTCCAGTTATTTAAGATATAGAAGCTTATGGAGATCTAGAATCAAATTAACAATTAGTTAAATATGAGTTCATAATCAAAGTACCGTATATCACATCTTTAAGAACCTAAAATTTATTTGTAGAAATCAAATAGGAATGTCCCTAATCCATTGGCCCTTTATGAGGAAAATTACCTTTGTACTTTTGGAATTAGTTTTAATTAAACCTAATATCCTTATAGTTAAAGCTTGTTTATTTACCTTTAAACCATGATCCTGAAGGCATTTATCTCCACACTTAAAGTAAACTCCCATTCTCATCAAGCATGTTCCATTATGATTATTTTCAGAATTATTACAAGTTATAAATTCCACCATTCCCTTATTCACTTTTGATGTATTTTTTTTTTAGAGTGCTCAACCACCCACTTATTTTATTGTTTCCCATGTAAATCATAACTCTTGTAGAATTATTTATTTATCTTGATGAAACTTGATAATCGTATCCTCATATATTGAAAATTTCTTAGAGAATAATGCACTTCATAGTCTAGGATTTATCCCATAAAAAAGGGATCAATCTTCCTTCTTGGATTACATATATAATATATAGTATGAGTTGCTAACATTGTAAATTTAGCTTCATAATCAATAACATTTCTCCCTTCCTTATGTACAAGATTGGAAAATATCCTCTTTATATCATCTCATTACTTTTGAATAAACTATTTTTTAATAATATATTCTTGAAAGTCTTCCACTCCATAATATTTATTTATTTCAGCTTCTTAGTGTTTTGTATCAATGGCCACCATTGATATTCATCACCCCTAATAGGATAAAATTTCATGATAACTTTCCCACTTTCAATACTTCCCAAAATAATAAATAACTTATACAGAGATGTGGCCCATTTCTTAACTACTAAAGTATCAATAATCCCATTGAATTATAGAGGTTGTTGTCACATGAAGCGGTTGAGCAATGTTTCACCATGATGAGGATCGACAGGCTGCTCCATAGGGGAAAATTTATTAGTCATTCCCTAAGTTAGTTACCCCAATATAGTCGTAATCTGTTCATATCTAACTCCATATTAATTGTCTTGTCTAGGAGGAATATCACTTCATATATTATATGCGTTGATATAGTTTCAATTCATTCAACTACATTGCATTTCTACAAAATGGAATATAATTATTTTCTTATAACATTTTGAATTTTAAATCATACTGTATAATTATAAATTAGGTGAAACACTTAACATAAATTCAAACATTATGCATAGATAATATCAAAATCACAAGATTAATAAATTTGGAAATCTATTCAAATAAAAATATTTTCAAATATTTCATATTGGTTCAAAATAAGTGTGTCAATAAACCAAAGAATATTTCCCATGAGATTCTATCTAGGCATGTTGTCTTAGTGCAACGTCCCTAACCAAAGATCCACTAAACCGGTGCTCTGAGCTGGGTGTCTACATGACCTCAAGCGTGCCTCCCCGTATGCCAGAGGTTTTCGACTAGTAGCAATAGTCAAATAGACCATGTGGTGAGACTATACCCTTTTTTCAGAATAATCCATAGTGAAGAAATAAATAAAATATAGAAAAAACATGTAATAACCAATGAACATGCATAAAAAATCATCTCCCAAATTTGGGTACAGACCATAGCCATGAGTAAATATGTCATGACATATTAAGAGTTCCGAGTGATAAAAACCCAACTAAAGAAAAACTATTGAATTACAAAAACGATCCCAACCCCAAGTTCAAAACCTGATCCATGCACATCCCAAGCCTAAATCAACTCCCAAAAGGTGGGTCTTTTCCCTTTTCCTGACTTGAAATCATGAAATCTACTAGGTTTCCCAAGGGAGGCCCGAGAATGGTGTGAGTCCAACCCAGTAGGCCATCAATAATGGTGTCTAAAAATATCTATTCTAAACAGATACTGCATGAAAATACTAAACAACTACTAGTGAATGAAATATAGTTTTGGTATCACTAGTTAACAATATTTACTTTAATGATTTCTAACAATAGTCCAATTTCATTATTTATATCATCTTCTCAACTTTTTCCATTATCATGATGTGTTCTATTAGTTATCCATTTACAACATTTACACAAGGGTTAATGCTGTCAACCTCAAGAAAAAGGGAATAAGTCAAGTCCCTATATCATTGGGGATAAACACAACACAACTTTCTTTAGAGACTTCGTCTATGTCTTCTCATCGAATAAAACCATTTGGGGCATAGAGAATTAGTTCAACTCCCTAACCCATGCATTCCTGGGTAGGGTTAGAGCATCAGTCCAACCCGACCTGTGGGAGGATCCTTAGTCCTTTATCCCACCACCAAGCCATGTGAACATGCTTATATATATATATATCCAATTAATCATACATACCTAACCATAACCACACTTAAAATAATATATGTATCCTCCACAATACATCCAACCCAACCTAGGAGTCAACATTATGCCATAAACCATTATGACATTACTATTTACAATACATTTCCATTTATCCCAATTCCCATTACTCATTCATAAACTTATTAATAATATTTAATATTCTCTATATATCAACCCATTTAACATATTCAACAATTACCACATGTTATTTCACTTAACTCATTCATCATTTCCCATGTATTAACCCCCCAATTTCCATTACAAATATAAATCACAAACCATTTGGCACATTCACATTAAATTCCATTTAACCCATTTTCATGCCAATCTAAACAATCCTTTAGCCATTAACAACATCTATACACAACTATAAATTTCCTTCTTTATCAAAAAACAAAACATTCAACATGTTCATCACTAGTACTATTAAATAGAAAGTTTATTTAACTTTTTAACATTTTTGTTATCCATGTATGGTATGGTTGGAATGCCCCATGGTTGGTCCTAAATTGTTCAATTCATCATCCATGCATCCCATGAAGATCATGAAGTGTTCAATTTTGTCATTTGATAGCCATTATATCAAATATCACTAACGACCCCAAGAATGAAATAAGGGAAAACAAAAACACAACCTTCTATGAAATAATCCATATAAAAAATATGGGATATAACTTGTAGAACACCTACCTCAAATTCATCAATGACTGCAATCTTAATCAAAGCCTTAGTTTCCGATTCAAACACCCCTTAAAGACTCAAACTAGATTCCAAAAAAATGAAAGTTTTAGGAATTCCTAAGAAGATCACCCAATATATAATCCCTAATCCAAAAAAGAGAAGAAATGATAATATTAGACTTACCCATAGATTTTATCTGGAACTGATAATGTTCTAAATGACCTAGAAATGAGGGAGATTGATCTCTTGGAAGATTTGGGTGCCTTGGATAATCCCTATGGTTTCAAGGGTAGAAATGGGAGATAAATTTAGGTGATTTTATTAAAATACAGTATTGTAAATTTTATAAATTTATCAACTTTAATGGGAAACATGATTTACCAACATGGTTTAAAAAACCTTGAACAAACTGTGCATAAGACACTGTCCAAGGGGAGTTAGGATTCATGGTTACCAGTGGAAATCATCTTGGTTTTACAACCATGCATCAACCATGTAGAACTCCATTCTCTAAGGCTGCATGGTTTTCTTCGTAAGGATGCACAGTTTACTTAACCATGTGCCTTGCATAGTTTGGCGGCATGTCCCCTCCTTTCGTGCCCCAAACCATTGAAATAGCCCTGGGTTTCATAATACAATTGAAAATCATTTCATTAACCAGAAGATGTTGAATCCAAAATTTAAATAGGGACATACCTCTATAAAGTCTGGTATCATACAACCTCCACACTTTATTACAGATCCTTCTCGATCCATGCTCCCAAGAGTCATTGTGTTTCTAAAGAAAAAATATTAGGCCACTAGGTTAGAAAACCTGAATCCCTTTCCCATGTTTCTTTCTGAACGTTTCCATGTTTCTATAAAACTCGAACTAAGTGCATAGTCTTGCCTCTCAAGACTTTCTCACTTCTATCCATGATACAAACTGGGTGATCCTAGAAGGACTCATCATCCACAAGCTCTACATCCAAATTTAAATATTTCTGAATTTGATAGTGACCCAACCTTTGTGATACCTAAAGAAACACACTATCACCCACCATAAACTCAAGATGTATATGAAGTAGACCTGTATACGTATTCTACCCACTCATAGCTATTTTCATGCATTTATGAATAAATTAAACCTTTTCTGACATCTTCTACATGAGACTCAGTCCCAATATCTTAGACTCTCTAGTTTTTAACCAACATAGTGAGGATCTACACAACCTCGCATAGAGAGCCTCAAATGGTGCCATTTGAATTGTATGATGGATTTTTGTTGGAAAACTCAACAAGCGACTAGTGTTTTTACCAAGAACCATCAAAATGTAGTAAATAATCCCTCAACATGTCTTCTATTAGCTTAATTATATGCTCTATCTACCTATCCATTTGTGGGTGAAAATCCATACTAAAAAACACCTGAGTACCTAGTAAATTCTGTATTCCCTTCTTTTAGCGTGATGTGAAATGCATATCTTGATCTAAAAATAAAGTTATCTATATTCCAAAAAACTGCACAATATCTCAAACATATAACACACCCAACTGATCAATAGTGAAATTCTCTTAGATCAGCAAGAAATGAGGTACTTTAGTCAACTAATCCACAACCACCCAAATTGTATCATTATTCTGAGGAATCCTCAAAAGTACCACTAAAAAATCCATCATTACATCATCCCAATTCCATTTCGTAATGGGAAATGGTTTTAACAAGCCACCTGGACACTAATGCTCAACCTTCACTCACTAACTGATAAGCCATCAGACTACAAAACCCTTAACCTCTTTCTACAATCCCGATGCCCAAAACCACCTATGATGGTCATGATAAATCTTAGTAAAACTAGGATGCACTACCCACATTGACTCATGTGACTCCTGTATCAACTCTCCTTAAATACCCATTGGCACCAAAACACATCCATGAACCCAAAAAATCCAATCATCTCCAATAGTCCAACTTTAGGGTGACTTCCCACCTGTAATAATTTTCTTCATAGCATAACATTCGTGATCCTCAAGATGAATCTGCTTGACCTGGCTCAAAAGCATATAATTAGCTGCTATTAATGTAAGAGACAACTACATGTTCCCATTATTCAACTCTAGGTGCATCTCAGCAGACAAGGCCATCATTCTACACTTGGAGTTGGATACCCTAACCACCTGATTTTGAGTCTTCCAACTTAGAGTGTCTGGAACACTATTCCCCTTTCCCATGTGTAAACTAACTCAATGTCAAATTATTTAATATATTCAACCCATATTTACTGCTAAAGATTCAAATCACACTGAATGGAGATGTAATTAAGACTTTTATAGTCGGTAAACACTGTGAATCACTCTCCCAAAAAGTAATGGCTCCAACACTTTAAGGCATAAACCATAGTGGAAAAATCAAGATCATTAGTCATGTAGTTTCTTTCATGAGGCCTCAACTGCCATGAAACGTATGCTACAACCCAAGCATCCTTCATGAATACAACTCCAAATCCATCACCGAACACATCACAAAGCAAGGTGTATCCCTTAACCAGCTTGAGTAGGATCAGGATTGGTGAAGTCATCAACTGCTTTTTCAACTCTTGAAAAGCATTCTATCATGCCCTAGACCACCCAAAATTAACTCTATTATTGGTTAAGCCTAATAGTGGTGCTGTTAAATAAAATAAGTCTTTAATGAACCTTCTATAGTAACTGACCAAACCCAAAAAACTTCAAACATCATAAAAACTCTTGGGATTCTCTCAAGACACCATCATTTTCAACTTCTCTAGATCCAATGATATGCCTACCTCATCGATGATGTGACCTGAGAATGGTATCTTACCAATTTATAAATGAAATTTCAATAGATTAGCATAAAGTCTATGCTCTCTTAGTATACTCTAGACGATGTCAAGATGTTTACCATGATATTAAAGAGTTCTAGAGCACACCAAGATGTCATCAATGAAGATAACTATAAAATGATCTAGATATGGGTGGAATATTTGGTTCATCAAGGCCATGAACACATCTAGTTCATTGGTCCACCCTAATGGAATCAACAAAAACTCATACAACTCAGATCTGCTTCTGAAAGATTTT
Organism: Viscum album; assembly: GCA_963277665.1. Classification (NCBI taxonomy): domain Eukaryota; kingdom Viridiplantae; phylum Streptophyta; class Magnoliopsida; order Santalales; family Viscaceae; genus Viscum; species Viscum album. The sequence continues at coordinate 101,608,090 of OY728133.1, forward strand.
TGTGGTATGTTAGAAGGTCTCACCCTATGTTGATGATACCCTAATCTAAAATCAATATTAGAAACACCGAAACACCTATCATCTAGTCAAACATATCATAAATTCAGGGAAGAGGGTATTGATTCTATATTGTCATCTGATTCAGATTTTTATTATCCATAGATAACCTCATCAATCCATCATCCTTCTTGGAAAATAGAACAATAAATTCCTATAGTGATATGATAGGATATATGAACCCTTTTTTTAGTTCCTCTAACTGAGTCTTAAAAGCCTAAAGTTTTGTTAGATCCATTCTATATGGAAGAATGGAAACTTTCTCTACCCTCGATATCAACTCTATCATGAACTCAACATCCATCTCAGGTGGAAAACCTAAGAAATCCTAAATAAATACATCCTAAAACTAATCCACCATAGGAGGAAAAAGTTTCTACTCCACTCCCCCATAATCAAGCCTAAGACAAGCCACTTAGGCTTTGAGTTCACCCAAATTTTGATAAACTTTATCCACACAGCCTGCTCAAACATCCCATTCACGATGAAGGATATAGGTGTCTCCATAAAGAGATGTAAACATTACTCTAAAATGGTAACAATCGATGTGGTATCGATACAACACCGACCAATCCATGCCCAGAATAATGTCAAAGCCTGAAGTATTGAGGATAATCAAGTCCCACAGAAAATGGAACCCACCAACCTCTATATCACAACCCTTACATTGTCTAATATCCTCAGCTTGCACCCCAATTAGAGTGTTAATTGAAATAACCCCACAAAAAAATTCCACTATTAGGACCAAAAAAACTACAAACTAAGAATAGATAAAAGAGTGTGTTGTGCTTGTGTCAAATAAAGCACTGGCAAGTGTGATCGTACCTTTTACAACAGATGGTCTAGCCTCTCCACCTTTGGGTGTAGACTACACTTCATGAGGCTGACTTGTCCCTATACCCTATTCCCCAACCCAAGTCCTTGGTGCTATACTGCCGTAATTATATGGAATATCTTATGTAGGATTACTACACCCACAACCTCTTCCAGTACGGATGATCAACTTCCAGTTACCTACCTGGTATGGTATAATCGATCCCCTTCTTATATTATACAATGACCTCAAACCTCCATCATTTCTCTAATGTTTTGGATTTCTATAGAACCTATGCACATGGACCAATCCACTGAACTCTCATCACTCAACTAGTGGTTGGGATCCCTGACTACGCCCATGTCTTGGCCTACCACATAGATAACATCAATCTCGATCACTATCCTGAGATACTGGTTCCTTTTTCTGGATTCCCTTTCTACCACCACCCTGGTGAAAACTCTCAAATCAGTGCTTCCTAATATCAAAATCCTCACCACTGGTTCAACCAATTGGAACCGAATGTATGCTACCAAAAGCCTCATTGATGTTTCCTTCTGTTATAAGGGCTTAATCCACCATTTTAGCGACCCCCTTCAAGTAAAAAATATTCACCTACGACTTGATATCATATCTGAGTCCATATTGGAAATGTCTCATTGTGGATGCCTTATCTCCCACTAAATCTAGAAAAAAACTTTGCAAGTTAGTGAAACAAATAGCATATTCCATGAAATTCATAGGCCCCTAGGTCAACCTCATAAATTCTATATCCTTCTCCTACCTCAAGGTTTCAGGATAAAAGTTTTCCAGAAACTTTTCATGAAAATCTTTCCAACCCATACTATCATCATACTAGGTCTGAATCAGAACCTCCTACTAGAGTTTCACCTAAAACCATAGTGTATAAGTTTCCAGTTTGACCCTCTTCTCTATAGGAGTTTCCAAGTGATCCAAAATCATTTGAATAAACTCTATCCATAATTCGGAAGCCTCAGGCCCACCCTCTCCAACAAATGCTGGAGGGTCTTGTAGTTGAACTCCCTAGTTTTCTCAAACATACTCAACACAAGCCACCCTGTGTCCCTTTCTACAATTTTCATGAAACTAGTTAAGTTACAATGGAACTTCTCTTCCCCCTTGTTTCCCTAAATCTCTAGGGTTTCTTTCTCCTTTTTCCAAGGATAATTCTTAGCAATATCCTCTTGTCTCTCAACTGGAACACGTCGTCATGGTGGCATTTTCCTATAATCATAATAACACATCTCATAACACATAACACAATTCTTTTATAGTTCATATAAAATAAGTCTCTCTACTAGACTTAAATAACCCATTGAATACACTATCCTAAAGGTCATTGTCACATCCCAAACACTACCATTTACCACACCAACTGAGGGTCATGGCTAAAAAAGGTAATAAAAATTAAATGGTAATTGTTTTTACATTAGAAATCATTTCAAAACTAATTCCATACTTAAAAAACAAATCTTTATCTAAGGAACACTTATCATATAACTTCTTATCATGACCAACATTTTGATTCCCTTATAATACATAATTAAGAACAATTACATAACCAATATTCACTTTTTATTTTATGTTTTACCCATTTAGACAATTTTATTAGACAACTTTTCCTACATGTTGTTCAATAAGTTCAAATTCATTCTACCCTCTCTATTCTACACACCCGTCTTGTGTGTGTACATATCATGATGCATGTTTCTTACATACTTGGGTGTCTATTATCATGAACCGAATCTTGTAGTCACCAAAACCAGTTTTAAACCTGAACCGTGACATGGACCAAAGAGATTACTTGATCTAAATGGGTTGGAACAAGTGCCTGGGTATCATAAAAAAATTTACGAATGATTTACCCAAATTTATAAACACAAAAAAACAAACAAAGCCAAGAAACCAAATCTAGATTTTTCAAACCAAAACATATTTTACAAAAATTCCTAACTAAATTAAACAATTTTAAACAATGTTTAATGACAATTAAAATGGTATAAAAACAAGAAAAGACAGCCCGATAACCTCCACATATCAATAGGCACTACCCTCATTCCATCTCCACAACACAACATCCTGAAGGACTGGTAAACCTGAACCATTGGCACAAAAGTTGTAGCCGAACCGATGATAGAAATAACCAAGTCTAAATATAAAAAAATGTGTAAGTAGGGTGTGATAAAAATACCAATATAATAACACCACTAAGATATTCTATGTGATAAACATTCAAAGATGAAAAGATAGCAAGTTTTGTGAACAAGAAATTCTAGTTACAATTTCTAAAGAAGCAACTTTAAATAAAACAATTTTCAAGTGGGATATTTTAAAGGATCAAAACTTTTAAAAATAATGTCAATGCTACTAAATTTTTCAGACAACCATACTATATCCCGATGGTAAGCACAAAGTAACTAACGAGAACAAGCAATGGTAAAATAACCCCTAGGCACTAGCACGCTGTGGGTCCCTGGTACCTCGTATCTCGGTGAGAGTAACCATCACAATATCCATTATCATTCACATAAGCCACTATAAGGGAGAATATCCATAACCTAGTAGTCCCCCCCACCATCATCATAGTTTAGTTAGTGCTATAAGCGTCAAACTTTCTATGTGAAACTGATGCCAAACCCCACGAGATCCCTAACATACTATTACACACCCACCCACCTAGATACCCGAGCTTCCCTCTTGTGCTCAAACAAGTTAAACAAGCCCATAAATATAATTTTCACATGAAAATACCACTTTCACATCACACATTCACCAAAAATCCCACATGTACATTACACAAGTCACATCATCCCCCTTTTTTATTCAAATTGATTTTGAAATCAAACTCACACCAAAATAGCCCACGACACTTTTGAAATTTTTTTAACACTTCCAAAAATCCTTTATTTTTTTTATAAAACCTTTAAAGGATATTATAACTTACATAAAAACCCACACACATATCACATATTACCATATGACCTTAAAAATTCATTTTATCATCAAACTCACACAAAACAGTCCACAAACATGTTTCTAAACCATATCACAATTTAGTAAAACATTTTAGCAATTTATAAAACATTCTAAAAATGTTTTACATCTCAAATCACCAATTTACCATGAAAAACCCATATTATGTGAACACACTCACCCAAACAGTACATACACACCCTTTTCCCACTTTGTTTAACCAAATAAAACATTTACAATTTTCACAAAACAACCCCAAGGGGTATAACTTTGTTTTGCACAAAAAACCCATTTCAAAACCCTATTTCAAGGACAAAATCACACCAAGAACCTATAAAAGTAGAATTGGAATCCCTTTAAACATTTATTAAATAACTCTCAAGTGCTATAAAATTACCTTAAATAATTCCACAAAATATGGACATGAAAAACACACATTTTCATAAACACTTTCAAGGAGTAAAATAAGGTTTTACACAAAACTCCCATTCAAAAACCCCATTTTGAGGCCCACATGGCACTAAATATTTAACAAAATAGAATTGGAATCCCCTTTAAAAACTAATAAATCACTTTCATAAGTTATAAAATACACCCAAATATTACCCCAAGAGTCACACATGAAAAGCACCCAATTTCAAGCTTAAATGAAACTATAAAATTAAACTCTAAACCAAATCCATCAAAAACAAATTTTTCACCACAAAACATATATTAGGAACATGAAAAATAAATAAATAAAGCATGATAACTCATCAAGGAATGTATACATATGAAATCACTTACCTTTTGGGTCAAAACCCACAAAACTTGGTGTGAAACTTCGACCGCACCACCGCCGCACCACAAGGAAGTGAAGAGCAACCTAAAATCTCAAGATTACACCAAAAAGATACCAAATAAAACCCTAGGTCTGAAACCTAACTTTTGGAAATTTTAGATAATCATCAAAGAGGGAAGAAACCCTAAGAAAAGTGAAGAAATCAAGGAAAGAAACACTTACTTGAAGAAATCTTGGTGTTTACACACCAAAAACCCAATAAAAGATGAGTTCCATGAGAGATTGAGGGATCTTGTAGGCCTCCCATGGCTATTGGGTTCGAATGGGGGAAGAATGGAGCAGATAAAACTTATTTACGAGAGGAAAAAATTGGAAGTTAATAAATATTTTAATGACCTGGACACTGTTGCACGATTTAGTAAACCGTGTGGCTTAACCGTGCGGCCTGTTCTGGCCACCCAAAAACCATCCATTATCCTCCAATTTTGAGAAGGTCCATGTGGGAAACCAAGTGAAAAATATAGTCCAAGAATAGGTGGAAATAATAACCAAAATAAAACCACCTTTTCACCCCAAGACTCATCCAACTCGTGGGTACAAACCACCTCAGCAACTTACCCCACAAGTGGTGCCACTAGGAGTGTCACAAAACCAACTAAAAATCACCACAAACCTATACCAAAAATTTGATAAAACAGGAGGCCAAGTATCAAAAAATACCCTTAATAACAAGGTCATATATCAACAACACAAGAGACACCAAAATTTCAAACCCATAATAACCAGAAACCAAGAGAAAGCTAAGAACTGAAAGAGGATTTGAACCAAAGCATGGAATTGAAAATCTAGAAGGGACACCTACAATAATGCGTGAATAAAAAATCCCATTCCATTTATTCAAAGAGATAAATATCATAAAACTCCCTCCTCACAAAACAAGTGGATCATCCAATGGTGAAATATCATCAATCTTAACAACGCACAACAAGAACAACAATTCCTATCCTGGGTGACTAGGGTTTTCGCTCATGCATGGGTTAGCTACTCCTAATCATGTGATATTTAACAAGGCCTCAAACATACTATTATCCTTTATACCATCCCAAATAATAATACCATATAAAATAACCACTTTGATACCACTTTGTAACAAACCCAACCTAGGATCCACTAAACTGGTGCTCTGAGCTGGGTCGCCACATGAACTCAAGCACATATTCCTATATGCTAGTGGTTACTGACTAGAAATGAGGTACAAATAGACTATGTTGGGAGACTATACCCTTTTTTCAGAGTAATACATAGTGAAAAAATTAAATAAAGTAGCAGAAACAACATATAATAAACAATGAACATGCATAAAAAATTATATCCCAAATTTTGTTACAAACCATAGCCATGAGTAAATTTTTCATGACATGTTTATAGTTCCAGGTGAACAAAAACCAATGTAAAGACAAACTATGGAATCCAAAAAATGGTCTTGAACCTAAGTCTAAAACATCCTCGATGCACATCCCAAGCCTGAATTAACTCCAAAGTATTGGGTTATTTTTCATATCCTAACATGAAATCAAGACATCTGATTGAATATCCAAAGATAGATCGAGAAGGGAGTGAGTAAAAATCAGTAGGCCACCACCAATAGTTTCTAAAAATATCCAGTATAAATAGATAATTTATGTAAAATAATAAAAAATTACAATTGAATTAAAGATAGTTTAGGTTCCACTAGTTAACAATATTTACTTAAAGCATTTCTAACATTATTCCTATTTCATTATTTACATCATCTACTCAACTTTTTCCATTATCATCATGTGTTCTATTAGTAAGACATTTACAAAATTTACACAAGGGTTTAGGCCATCAACCTTAAGTATAAGAGAATAAGTCTAGTCCCCATCTCACTAGGGATAAACACATCATAACATACCTTGGAGTCTCTATCCATGTATTCTCATTGAATGAAACCATTAGTGGTATAGAGCATCAGTATGACTCCCTAACCCGTGCATTCCTAGGTGGGGTGAGAGCATTAGTCCAGCCTGATCCATGGGAGGAGCCTTGACCCTTTATCCCACCACCAAGCCTTGTGCACATGTGTAATATATATATATATATATATATATCCAATTCACAATACATACCATACTACAACCACAATTTCAACAATATAAATAAACTCCACAATACATACAACTCAACAAGGGAGTCAATATTATTCCATAACCCATTATCACATTATGATTTACAATACATTTTCATTTAACATAATTCCCATTTATTATTCCTAAAATCATTAAGAATATTCACTATTTTCTATACATAAAACCTTTTAACATATTCAAAAATTTCCATATGTTAGCTCACTTAAATCATTCATCATTTCCCATGTATTAACCCCCCTTATGCATTCCAAATATAAATAAAAAACCATTTAGAACATTCAAATTAAATTCCATTTAACCTATTTTCGTGCCAAGACAAACAATCCCTTATCCATTAACCATATATACACAAAACTATCCATTTTCCTTGTTAATGAACAAACTAAGTATTCAACATGTTCATCAGAGGCTCTATTAAATCACAAGTAAATTTCACTTTTTTAACATTTATGATTCCCATGTTCGGGATGGTTGGTGCACCCATGGATGACCCTAAATTGGTCAAGTCATCCTCCATGAATCCCAATGGAATCATGAGGGGTTCAATTTTTACATTTTGACACCCATTATATTAAATCTCACTAACGAAACTAAGATCACTATAAGGTAAAATAAGAACGCAACCTTTCATGCACAAATCGATATAAAAACTATGGGATATAACTTGTAGACCACCTAACTCGATTCCATTGACAAAAAAACTCTTAATAGAAGCCTTAGATCTTGATTCAAACATACCTTGACGAATCAACCTAGATTCCACTGAAAAAAATGTTTTAGGGCTTTAAAAGAAGATCGACCAAGATAAAAGCCATAATCCACAAAACAGAATAAATGATAGGATTAGACATACCTGAACTTATATCTACAACCTATGGTACTATAAATGACCTATAAATGAGGGATATTGATCTCTTGAAAGATTTGGTAGCCTTGGTTCATACTTAAGGTTTTAAGGGAGGAAATGGGAGAGAAATTTGTGTGAGGTTCTTAAAATCCCATAATGTAAATTTTGTAAAATTTTCAACTTTAATGGGCCACATGGTTTACCCGTACGGTTTTCCAAACCTTACACAAACCATGCATAGGACACTATACAAGGGGAGTTGGGTCACATGGTTACCTAGGTAAATCTGCACGATTTTTCAACTGTGTGAAAACAGTGTGTAACACCTCTATTCAAAGATATATGGTTTTCCAAAGAGGGGCACATAATTTACTTAACCATATGCCAACCATATGACTTGCACAGTTTATCCAGATTTCCCTTACTTTATTTCTCTAAACCTCCATAACATCCCCAAACTTTCTCATACTCTTAGGAATCATTTAATTAACCAAAAAAAGATATTGAAACTGTAACGTCCCAGTTTTGGAAGCCACCCAGAGGCGCTCCGTACCTGGTTGGTCACATGGCCTCAAGCGCATTTCCCCGAATGTCAGAGGCTGCTGACTAGTAGCGAGGTCCTTGGGTGTGATAGTGGGGAAACTATTCCCTCATTGTCAGAGTACACAACGGATGAGAAAGCAATAAACAGGAAAAAAATACTCAGCAGTAAACAATCCTCAGCTCCAATATCAAGCAACAACTAACAAGAAGCTAAACACAAACAGGTAACCCTCTGGGAAGTACTCACATCCCTCCCCTCTGGTCCTACCTAACATGTAACAATAACCCTCTGGGAATTACACTCAGTGTAACCCCTCTGGTTTGGTCATATGAAAATTATAAAACTCTCTGAGGAAGCTCACTCGGTCAATTCCCCTTATAGTCTAAGGTAGTCAGGGACTCTCTGAGGAAGATCACACAGTCAATTCCCCTTATATCCCCAAGGTCAAGAGACTCTCTAAGGAAGATCACTCAGTCAATTCTTCTTATAGCCCTAGGTCATTCACAGACTCTCTGAGGAATCTCACTCGGTCAATTCCTCTTATAGCCCAGAGTGGTTCAAGTTAATTCAAGTAAAACTAAGACTGTCTAAGGAAGATCACTCGGTCTATCCCCTTGTAGTCTATAATATCAAAGACTCTTTGAGGAAGCTCACTCAGTATATCCCCTAAAAGTCTATAATTTACAAAGAATCTCGGAGGAATCTCACTCGATCTATCCTCTTATAGTCTATACTGTCCAAAGACTCTCTGAGGAAGCTCACTAGGTCTATCCTCTTTTAGTCTATAGCACCAGGTTCTAACGACCCCGTGTAAGTCAACGCATGGTAATGATATAAGGATAAAGTAAACCTATAGAACTACTTGACTAACTAGTCTACAACATCTCACACATGTCAGAAAACAACACTCCATCTTATGACCACAAGGCATCGAAAACAATTAAATAAACAATAGGCTAAACAGGACTGAACGGTTGTAAACATAACAAAGAACGATCAGAACATCCAAGGCATATAAATCAACCCAATTAATATATAAATAAACTCTACACAATCATACAAGCATGGCAGGAAATCAGCAGGAAACACGCAATACCCCGTTCAACGGTATTGGTGGAATTTTCACATAATACTTAAAGACTTTGAACGGAAAGGCACAAACCACCTACCAGTTGGAACCATGGTCATTCTATGCATGAATTAGAGTATGGTATGGTTTTTTTTTATTGTCAATCCTCAGAGAAAGTTCAGAATTTGTGACAGAAAAGTGATCATATAAAACAAGAAAATAACAATATTAAAGGTGACATCATTTTCAAGTGTTTTCCAAATTTCTAGACCTCAGAATTGACAGATGAATAAAAGTGTTTTTGGCAGTGAGACTTGCATGCCAAAGACTTGGAGGCTTGGAAACTTCTGCACCATTTGTTTTTTCAAGATGAGATCATCAAAATATGGCAAAGGAAGAAGGGGCACCAAAGTTTGGGTTTGGTCATGCAAGTGAAATGCACGGAAGAGACTTGCGTGCCGGAAACTTGCGCGCTAAGGGAAGACTTGCGTTCCATCACGCAGGGTATCCAAATGAATATAAATAGTGGTTGAACCCTCCTCATTCGGTACGAAGTTCAGACTTAGAGAAAATCAGTGCTCCCACCGCGCAGGTGTAGTGGTCGCGCAAGTGGTTGTGGGTCGCGCAAGTAGAGGTTGCGCGGCAGTTTTTTGCTGTGCATCCAAGGTGATTTGGGAGAGAAAGAGGGTGAGTCACACAAGTTTGGAGCTGGTGAATAAGGTGTCTGACATGTGGTGTGGTGGCACTTGCGCGCTAGAATTTAAAGAAGCGCGACGGTTCACAGTTGCGAGCCAAAATTGGTTTCGGTGTAAAAGGAAGTGAGTCGTGCAAGTTTGAAGTTGAAAAAGTGAGTGTCGCACAAGTGGGAGATCTAGACTTGAGTTCCATCTTGAAACTTGCATGCCGTCTTGGAGAAGCGCGCCAGGTGTTGTTGAAGTATGCCAGTCTTTCTGGGGCTGCACGAAAGCTAAAATTTTTCCCGATACCATTGGTGCAAAGTGAGATTTGTCTTCGGGTGGAAGTTGGACTTCAACAGAGCATATACATACAACAGAGGATGAATTCATTAGCGATGATGAAGAAACCTTCATGTCTATAAACTGAGTAGGACTTCACCAAAGACAGTGAGCTAGGGGGAGTTAGCGGGAGTGACCCGAGGGACGCAGTGAGATATCCATGAACTTTTGTAAAAGGTAGTGAGTCTGGGAAAAAGTGACTGTGACCGAACCTTTGTAATCCACATCTTATGAATTTTAGTGGAATTTGGTATGATCGACAACATGTCGGCGTATTCTCCTTGGACGTAGCCCTTAGTGGTGAACCAAGTAAAAAGTGTTGTGTCATCTCTCTGCATGTGAATGTTTGCCTTATGATCATATTCATCATACAAATTTAACAAGTTCCTACCAACATGGGAACAAGAACCATCACATTAAAAGAAAAAGTTGTCACCCTGATTCACCCCTCCAATCTCAGGGTGACCCAGGGTCCTACAAGTGGTATCAGAGGGTAAAGGTTGCTGGTGTTGAATCTGTCCTTTGTCGTCATGGATAATGCAATCAATGTCAGGGGATTCCCTCTCTTCAATGGAAGTAATTTCCAGATCTGGAATAATATAATGAGATCTCATCTAAGATCCCTTGGAATAGAAGTCCTTTTTTCCACTTTCAAAGGTATTCATGTTACTGATCCAATAGGACTAGCTATGACGGATGCCGATATGAAAATTCAAGATGCTGATGCTAAAGCACAGATTGCTCTCACCACAGCCGTTTCTGATTAGATATATCTAAAGGTGATGAGTTTCACCTCAGCAAAATCCATATGGGATAAAATCAAAAATATTTATGAAGGAGATAACAAAGTGAAGGAGGAAAAATTACAAGTCCTACACAGTCGGTTTGATGATCTAAAGATGCATCCAGACGAGAATGCAGACTCATTCTTCAATTGAATTACTGAAGTGGTTGGAGAAATTCAGGGTCTAGGAGAATAAATCAAAGACATTGATATTGTAAAGAAAATATTAAGAATACTTCCACCCCTATACAATGCAAATGTGTCAGCCCTGGAGGAAGGGGATCTTTCTAAACTTTCTCTGGATGGTCTGCTGAGCAGCTTGGTAGCATATGAAATAAGAGTCAAACCAGAAGATGCTACAACTCGTGTGAGAAAGGAAATGGCATTCAAGGCCGTTGATAAACAGAAAATTTAAAAAGATAGTAGCGGTGAAGATGATGAAGAAAAATAAATTCTTTCTCTCATTGCAAAGAAGTTCCAGAAGGGAAAATGGAAATTCAAAGGGAAGTTACCTCTCACATGTTTTCATTGTGGAAAAGTTGGGCACATTGCCTCTCAGTGTTTAAGAAAGATCAATGATGAAGATAGTGAATATGAAAACCTCAAGAATCCTCGAAAAAGGTTTTTCAATAAGGTAGAATTCATATCTGGAAATAAAATATAGAGGAAGAGTTTTATCTGTGAAGAGGAAGATGAGGATACTGAATTTTGTGAAGAAGAAGAACCCGAATTTAAAACAGAAAACCATGCTTCCATGATGGCTACAATTAAAAAGTCAAAACCCTCAATCAATAAAGGAAGAGATAATCATATTACTCCTAATGGTGATTCAAAGACTCAAATTAAGGATGATTTTTCCAAGCTTGAGAATAAATGCAAGAGATGAAATTACTGGAAGGAAATGGTGGAAGAATCAGTAGAATATGTTGATGAGCTTGAAGCAGAAATTGAACGACTAGAAGAACTAGTGAGAGTTCAGTCTTCAATCCTTGAAAGCACAGATGATGTTGTGAAACTAAAGCTCAGAATTGAAGAACAAGCAAAGGTTATAAATGAGATTTCATCCAAACTGGAAGAGAAGTCCAAGATTTTTGAGGGACTTGAGGAAGAAGTTGTTACTCTTAGGAGTAAAATTGAATGTCAATCAACCACAAATGAGAGCAAGAATAAAATTCATTTTGGAAGATTCTCAGATGCAGAATTACTATCAAGATCCAAGTTTGGTTTAGATGGGGTTGGAAAAATCTTGAGTGATCAAAGACCTGCTTGCATGGGAAAGAGTGGAATTGGCTGTGAAGCTGAGACATCAACTGATATAAGTAAAGAGATCCAAAAGAAATACAAGATGAAAGTTGGACATGTTGAAACATTACCTAAAGTGCTGAAAAAGAAACCCTCAATCCAACCTAAAAGAAGAACTGAAAATTATCCTCAAACTTTCAGAAATGACAGGCAGTTCAACTATTCTACCAAGGAAGAAGGCATGAGGAGAAATTCAAGTGAGAAGACATTTCCTCTCATGAAGTGTCAGTTCTATGGCTATCTGGGCCAAACCATGTCATACTACGAAGAGGCAAGGAGCTACATGAATGTGGAAGAACTGGGATGAAAAAAAGGAGACTGACTTCATATCCTCCATCTTATAGAAGAAATAGTTTCTATGGATACTGTTTTCATTGTTCTAACTTCGGACATAAGGCTATGCATTGCAAGCAGAGATTCGATAGGCGAGATTCAATCAACTCTCAAAGTTGTGTCAATATTCACCCGTCTGATGGTGTTGATCTCACAAATAGGTTTTCTCCTCTAGAAGAAGATTACGAGTATGAAGAATCTGATTATGTGGAAGAAATAATTAGAAGTCTATCAATATCTTATACTCAATATAATATCTCTTGGAAAGAAATTAAGAAGATCGAGAAATCCAATCTTGCAGAGGTTTCCCTCAAAGCTACAAAAAGAAATAGCACATGGATTCTAGATAGAAGTTGCTCATCCCATATGATAGGTAATTCAGGCCTGTTAATGGACATCAAAAGGAAGGTTGATGGTATAATACGATTTGGTAATGATGGAGCTCTGAAAATCAAAGGAAGTGGAAGTACTGAATTAGCTAGTGGAGAACTAAATAAGACTGGAGTCCTTTATGTTGATGGCCTATGTCATAATCTACTCAGTGTGAGTTAACTCTGTGACTTAAGACTTATAGTTTCTTATAATCAGAGAGGCTGCACTATCAAGGGGAAAACAGGGAATTCACTTTTGAAGGGATGAATAACAGAAGGCCACTTGTATCAGGTTGATAGTAAGGAAAATGTTTGTTACATGACTGTTGAAGAAGAAAATAGTTTGTGGCATCGGAGACTGGGACACATCAATCAACAAGACATGGAGAAAATATCAAAATTTAGGATTGTCATGGACATTCCCATCCTAAAGTGTGAGTGTGAAAAGTCTTGTGATGCTTGAATTTGTGGAAAGCTGTTCTGCAATTCCTATTGTCCAAAGAAGAAAAGGGAATCTCATCTTCTTGATCTAATTCATATAGATGTATGCAGGATGATAAATGTTTTCAGAACTCATGGAGAAAGGTACTTTGTACTTTTCATAGATGATTATAGTAGAATGACATGTGTAATGGCGATTCGTAGGAAATGAAAAGTGATTGACTGCATGAAAATATATCAGCTAATCGGCGAGAATGATACTAGACGAACAATGAAAGTGTTGCGATTTGACAATGGAGGGGAATCCATGTCCATTGAATTTGAAAATTACTTGGAGAAGCATGTGATACAACATGAGGTAGCTGCTGTAAGAACACCACAACAAAATGGAGTTGTTGAACGTAGGAATCGACAGGTGAACAACATGGCACAGCCTATGCCGATTGAGAGTCGTATTTCACTACATTACTGGAAAGAGGCTGTTTAAGCTATAGTATATATTCAAAATCGAATAGGACTTTGTATGGGTGATACAAGGACACCATATGAATTGTGGCATGGAAGGAAACCCTATTTAAAGTACTTTCGTGTTTTTGGATGTAAATGCTTCATTAGGAACAATGAAGGAAATCAAGGAAAGTATGGTGACAATGCAGATGAGGGAATTTTCCTTGGATACTCAATGAACAGTAAATCCTACAAGTGTTTCAACAAGTGATTAAGAAGTATTGGGGAAAGCAGTGATGTTAATATAATTGAAGAGAAAACCACAAATTCTTATAGGACGTCATATGCTGATGTTATAGAAAGTGAGGAAGAAAGTGAACGTGGAGAACATACAAATACAAAAATAGAGGAAGCTGTATAAAACACTCAACAGTCACATCATGATTTTGACTCAGAAGAAGAATCTGAAGAAGAAACTATGCCTGGAGAGAATGAAACTGAACCACACAGGAGAAATGTTAGAGATGATATTGATCCATCTAACATAATTGTGGAGAGGAGTGAACCCACTCAAACAAGGAGGATGAAAAATAACCTGCAATATGCATTTCTGTCAGTTATGGAGCCATCCTCATTTGAAGAAGCTACAAAGGATGAATCATGGGTGAAAGCCATGAATGGAGAGTTAGATCAGATTGAAAAGAATCAGACATGAGATCTTGTCCAGAGACTCGAAGGTCACAATGTGATTGGCACAAAATAGATCTTCAAAAACAAGTTTGATGAGCATGGAAGTGTTATTAGAAATAAGGCATGAATGGTATGTAAAGGATACTCCCATATTGAAGGCGTTGATGTTGAAGAAACCTTTTCTCCAGTGTCTAGACTGGATTCAATCAGGATTTTCCTTGACGTGAAACTCCAAAGAGGATATAAAGTATCTCAAATGGATCTCAAGACATCATTCTTGAATGGTGTGCTCGAAGTAGAAGTCTGAACTGAACAACCAGTGGGTTTTGTTCTTGGTACTGATGAAACAAAGGTCTGAAAACTGAAGAAAGCTCTATATGGTTTGAAGCAGGTACCTCGAGCATGGTATTCTCGGCTAGACTCATATATCAAGAAACTGGAATTCAAAAGAGGAGGAGTAGACCACAATCTATATGTGAAGAATTCTCCAAAAGATCAGTTCATGGTTCTAGTCTACGTTGTTGATATCATATTTTGTAGCAGTAGGGAGAAATCAGTGGATGAATTTTCGAATCACATGAAATCATAATTTTAAATGTCTATGATTGGGGAGATCACATATTTCTTGGGGCTTAAGGTGATTCAAAAGAGGGATTACACTTTCATTTCTCCAAAAAAGTATGCAAGAGAGTTGTTGAAGAAGTTCAATATGCAAGACTCCAAACCAATGTCAACTATGATTTTAGTTGGAACTAAACTTGGAAAGCATGAGGATGAGACCTCTATAGATCCCACCATGTACAAGAGGATCATTGGGAGCCTAATGTACCTAACAGTGACACGACTAGATATTGTCTTTGACACATGTCTTGCGGACTGCTTTTAGAGTAATCCAAAGGAGGAACATATGTCAGTAGTAAAAAGAATCTTGAGGTATATTAAAGGTACTAAAAATTGTGTCTTATACTTTGCTGCAGGAAGGGATAATGAATTATCATCATTCTCTAATGCTAACTGGGCTGGCGATGTTGTGGACAGAAAGTCCACCAGTGGTGGTGCATTCTATATTGGGAATAAATGTGTTGGATGGTTGAGAAAGAAACCAGAACGTACTTCTCTTAGTACAGCTGAAGCTGAGTATATCTCCACCACAAAGGAATGAAATCAACTGATATGGATGAAGCAACAACTAACAGATATTGGTGATGAGGTGAAACTACCAATGGTGATTTACTGTGATAACAAGAGCGCAATTGATCTTACGAAGAATCCTGTTCATCATTCTCGTATGAAACATATTGAAATTAGATATCACTTAATTAAAGAAAAAGTTGAGCAAGGGGTGATTAGAATGGATCATGTGGGAACTGATGAGCAAATGGATGATATCCTGACCAAGACATTGTCAATAGCTGTGTTTGAGAAGCATCAGTTGAACCTCGGTGTTGAGCCACCTCCCAATGCATAAGGAGGCTAGGAAATTCCCCTCTCCCTAGTTATGTTAATTGTTTTTAATCTTTTTATAGATGCAATGTAGGTTTTTGGGGAGATACTATCCAAGGGGAGTGTGGTTTGAGCTCAACAATGAACAATTACCGGTCTTTGGGTTTATTGTCAATAGGGGATAAAGGAACAAATTCAGGCTTGTAATGCTTCTGTGACACTGTAAGAGAATTTCTTGGGCATCATTGAGAATTCCAAAACACAGGAAACCAATTCAAGCTTCCTATCTTGTTTTATACTATGAACATTGCTCATGTAGACTTAGAGTGTTGGCTGAGTTGATTCATTCATTTATGGTTTGCCTATGGCTGGTGCTCTATTGAATTTATTTACTGATTGATGACAAACCCAAATGGGGATATTGTTGGAACCATGGTCGTTCTTTGCATGAATTGGAGTATGGTATGGTTTGTGTTTGTTGTCAATCATCAGAGAAATTTCAGAATATGTGCTAGCAAAGTGATCATACAAAACAAGAAGATAACAGTATTGAAGGTGACATCATTTTCTAGTGTTAGCCAAATTTCTGAACCTCAAAATTGACAAATGAAGCAAAGTGTTTTTGGCAATGGGACTTGCGCACTGAAGACTTGGAGTCTGGGAAACTTGCGTTCCATTTGTTTTTTCAAGATGAGATCATCAAAATATGTCAAAGGAAGAAGGGGCGCCCAAGTTTGGGGTTGGTCGTGCAAGTGACTTGCGTGGAAGAGACTTGGGCGCCGAAAACTTGTGTGCTGAGGGAAGAATTGCGCGTCATCATGAAGGGTATCCAAATGCCTATAAATAGTATTCAACCCCTCCTCATTCAGTATGAAGTTTAGACTTAGAGAAAATCAGAGCTCTCGCCGCGCATGTGTAGTGGTCGCACAAGTGGTTGTGGGTCACACAAGTAGAGGTTGTGCAATAGTTGTTTGCTACGTGTCCAAGGTGATTTGGGCGAGAAAGAGGGTGAGTCGCACAAGTTTGGAGTTGGTGAAGAAGGTGTCGTGCAGGTGGTGTGGTGACACTTGCACGCCATAATTTGAAGAAGCGTGACACTTCATAGTTGCACGCCAAAATTGGTTTCGGTGTAAAAGGAAGTGAGTCGCGCAAGTTTGAAGTTGAATAAGTGAGTGTCGCGCAAGTGGGAGAGCTAGACTTGCACACCATCTTGAAACTTGTGCACTATCTTGGAGAATTTCTCCAGGTTTTGTTGAAGTATTCCAGTCTTTCTGGGGCCGTGCGAAAGATAAAATTTTTCTCAAAACCGTTGGTGCAAAGTGATATTTGTATTCAGGTGTAAGTTGGACTTCAACAGAGCATCTACATACAACATAGGATGCATTCATTAGGGATGATGAAGAGACCTTCACGTCTATAAACTGAGTAGGACTTCAACAAAGGCAGTGAGCCAGGGGAGTCAGCGGGAGTGACCCGGGGGACGCAGTGAGCTATCTCTGAAATTTTGTAAAAGGTAGTGAGCTTGGGATAGAGTGACTATGCCCGAACCATTGTAATCCACATCTAGTGAAGTTTAGTGGAATTTTGTACGACTAAAAACCTGTCGGCGTATGCTCCTTAGATGTAGCCCTTAGTGGTGAACCAAGTAAAAAGTTGTTGGACGGAGAAAAACGGGAAGGATGGAAAGAGGGGGGGTGAATTGCCTTTTAAAAAATGATTAACAAATTAAAATCAAAGTGAAATCAAAGTATGTGCAGCGGAAAATAAAAGAGGCAATCACACAAGAAATTGTTAACGGAGTTCGGCCAAAACCCGGCCTACGTCTCTGCTCCCAACTCAACCGTTGAGAGATTCCTACCGCTTGCTTTTCAATGGTTTTAGCAAGAAACCCACTAGGCTTTGAGGTAGCACTAGAACCTATTACAGCTTGCTTTTAGTGGTTTAGCAAGAACCCACTTGCTTTTGATGGTTGAGCAAGAACCCACTATCCTTCTTACAGGTGAAGGATAGCTCACCTATGTCTCAAGCTATTTAAAGGAAAGCTTGACAACCTCTTCACACCTTAATGGTGATGTGAAACCCAAAAGAAAGAGGGGATGAGAAATAGAGTGGTTTGTAGACACAAACCCAAATTAAGCTCAAAATAGATAAACAAGAAAAACCGTAATGGGAGAAGCCTTGGGCGCCTTTGATTGATTGGAGATGTTGAAGGCCGCTTCCAAGCTTCTTTGATGGAGCTCCTTGGATGTGGAAGTTGTTGGAGCAAAGGGGGTTCCTTTGAAGAAGTCCGCCGGAGGTACGCCAAAGATGAAAAATGTGTACGGTGGCTTTGTATATGATCCGGTGGTTGTCCGGGGCTTCCTTGGCCTTTATTTATAGGCATGGAACCCTTGGGGAGTCTTCGGAGCCGTTGGAAAAGGCCTCGGAGCCGTTGGAGGCCAAAAGAGGGTTGACTAGTCAAAGCCAACGGCTAGTTTGACTGGTCTACCGGCTGGCCGGTACAGCTCCACCGGCTGGCCGGTGCCTTGGCAGAGGAGAAGAATTTTGGTCCAGGCTCCACCGGCTGACCGGTGGAGGAGCCACCGGCTGGCCGGTGGTGAGACAGTAGCTGGCCAATTGGTCTGGGTGTCACCGGCTGGCCGGTGACAGAGCCACCGGCTGACCGGTGGAACCTGGCAGTGGGCAATGCCTCTGCCAGGTCCACCGGCTGGCCGGTGCTATCACACCGGTTGGCCGGTGGACTGCAATTCAGTCCACTTTGAGATTCTTTCTTGGGCCAACTTCTTGGCAACCTTGTGCCTATCATTCAAAAACACTTCAAACAATATTAGACAAATAATAAGATGATTATGATCATGAAAATCAAACAACGAGGGGAACGAGAGGTACAACAATCTCCCCCTATTTTGATGATCACAATCACCAAAACAATAAATGTAAAATACATAAAAGAAAGACATGCTTAAAGGATAAAGAAAGTAAATGCTAAGCATGATCAAAAGGTTTCTCCCCCAATCAATCAAGAATTTCTCCCCCTTTGTGATTATCAAAATAGCACGGGGCATAAAACTTGATTGAGGGAAAAGGTTTGAAAAACTAGATATGAGAATAGAAAAATCAATTGAGATTTTTGAAATTGAAATGAAAATTTGAATAACAGTTTGAATTGAAAGTTTTGAATCAAAAACCAATTGAAATTTGAAATTTGAAACCAAATGAAATTTTTGAAATTGAGAGTTTTGAATCAAAAATGAATTGAAAATTTAAATTGAAAAATGAATCGAAAGAGATTTTTGAATTTAAGAAAATTTCTCCCCCTAAATAAAACAAAAGATCATCGGGGAAAGGATTTTGGAACCGAAACTAATTTTGGCCCGGAGAGACTTGTCAAAAGAGATTTTTCAATCCAAATTTGTTTCATGGCGGGTCTTCTCCTATAAAATTCGTCCGAAAAGTAAATAGATTTAGGCATACCATAACGGGCATTTTTGCAATCACATTCATAAATTAGGTGCCCGGGTTTTTTACAATAATTGCAAAATTTATAACTAGAGCTCCCCCTTACAAAAACAGTGGGTGCATGGGAGGAGGAGGCTTGGTTGGTATAGTCAAGTCCTTGAGTGGTCCTAGAAACCCTTTGAGAACCCAATAATTTGGTCAAATTTTGTTCACCTTGGGTGAAATTGGCTAAGGATTCTCTAAGGTCCTTGATGGTTGATTCCAAAGAATCAACATTTGGGAAATTTTGGATTTTTAGGGAGAGTTCCTCCTTCTCTTTGAGAAGTTGTTCTTTTTCGGAGGAAATTTTTTTGAAATTATTTTTCAAAGAAACAAATTTAGAAGAAAGTTCATGAAAACCATTTTCTAATTGGTCTCTAGCATGTTGGAGTTCTTCATATGATAAATGATTAAAAGAATTAGAAGAACTAGAGGAGGAAGAAGAGGAAGAGGATGATGATACCTCATGTTTTTCCATTAGGCATTTTTTACCTTGGTCGCTCGAGGAGAAGGAGGAGAAGGAGGAGCTATCACTCCATGTTGCCTTTGAAGCCTTCTTCTTTTTCTTCTTCTTGGCCCTTTTCTTGTGAAGTGGGCAAGCGGGTACGGATTTTGCATCGGGTTCTTGCTTTTGAGCGGGTTCTAGCTTTTGAATGGGTTCTTGCTTTTGAGCGGGTTCTTACTTTTGAGCCATGCTAGTACCTTCATGGGTTAGCTCTAAATATTTCCAAATATCATAAGAGGTAGTGCAAGAGGAAATACAATTAAATATATTACGGTCTAAGCCACAATGAAGAGCATTCATGGCTTTGCCATCAAGCTCGAAATTTGCAATGTCGGCGGGGGTCCATTTAGACTCATCGGGAGAAGAGAGCGTAAAACCATGCATAACAATTCTAAAAATAGGATAGCTAATGCTTTTAAGAAAAGTTGACATGCGGGTTTTCCAAAAAGTATAATCGGTTCCATCAAAAAATGGAGCACGACCCAATGAATGACCTTCGAGGGTTTGAGAAGAGGTTGAAGCCATCACAATGGATCTTGAATTTGTAACCGGTTAGGGTATTACACAAATTTTCCTCTGATACCAATTGTTGGACGGAGAAAAATGGGAAGGATGGCAAGAGGGGGGGTGAATTGCCTTTTAAAAAATGATTAACAAATTAAAATCAAAGTGAAATCAAAGTATGTGCAGCGGAAAATAAAAGAGGCAATCACACAAGAAATTGTTAACGGAGTTCGGCCAAAACCCGGCCTACCTCTCCGCTCCCAACTCAACCATTGAGAGATTCCTACCGCTTGCTTTTCAATGGTTTTAGCAAGAAACCCACTAGGCTTTGAGGTAGCACTAGAACCTATTACATCTTGCTTTTAGTGGTTTAGCAAGAACCCACTTGCTTTAGATGGTTGAGAAAGAACCCACTATCCTTCTTACAGGTGAAGGATAGCTCACCTATGTCTCAAGCTATTTAAAGGAAAGCTTGACAACCTCTTCACACCTTAATGGTGATGTGAAACCCAAAAGAAAGAGGGGATGATAAATAGAGTGGTTTGTAGACACAAACCCAAATTATGCTCAAAATAGATAAACAAGAAAAACCGTAATGGGAGAAGCCTTGGGCGCCTTTGATTGATTGGAGATGTTGAAGGCCGCTTCCAAGATTCTTTGATGGAGCTCCTTGGATGTGGAAGTTGTTGGAGAAAAGGGGGTTCCTTTGACGAAGTCCGCCGGAGGTACGCCAAAGATGGAAAATGTGTACGGTGGCTTTGTATATGATCCGGTGGTTGTCCGGGGCTTCCTTGGCCTTTATTTATAGGCATGGAACCCTTGGGGAGTCTTCGGAGCCATTGGAAAAGGCCTCAGAGCCGTTGGAGTCCAAAAGAGGGTTGACTAGTCAAAGCCAACGGCTAGTTTGACTGGTCTACCGGCTGGCCGGTACAGCTCCACCGGCTGGCCGGTGCCTTGGCAGAGGAGAAGAATTTTGGTCCAGGATCCACCGGCTGACCGGTGGAGGAGCCACCGGCTGGCCGGTGGTGAGACAGTAGCTGGCCAATTGGTCTGGGTGCCACCGGCTGGCCGGTGATAGAGCCACCGGCTGACCGGTGGAACCTGGCAGTGGGCAATGCCTCTGCCAGGTCCACCGGCTGGCCGGTGCTATCACACCGGTTGGCTGGTGGACTGCAATTCAGTCCACTTTGAGATTCTTTCTTGGGCCAACTTCTTGGAAACCTTGTGCCTATCATTCAAAAACACTTCAAACAATATTAGACAAATAATAAGATGATTGTGATCATGAAAATCAAACAACGAGGGGAACGAGAGGTACAACAAAAGTGTCGTGTCATCTCTCTACATGTGAATGTTTGCTTTCTGATCGTATTCATCATACAGGTTTAACAAGTTCTTACCAACATGGGAACAAGATCCATCAAATTAAAAGAAAAAGTTGTCACCGTGATTCACCCCTCCCCTCTCAGGGTGTCCCAGGGTCCTACACTACCTTGGATTTAGGAGATCAATATACTTGAACCTCGAGGCTTGAATCGTCTTAGAATGCCGTATATCTAAGAAAACGCATAAAACTTTCAACCCACGATAACTTTGAAAAGAGGAAGAATTGGAAAACTATGCTCTAGAAGAAGAGAGAGCATACCATTGCGATTCCAACGTGATCGAAGACTGTCGATTCAGATAACAGATGTACGATCGGGGGCTCATGGAAGTTTGAGTGTCGTACAGTTGCTTCGTAATATTTCGTCCGAAGAAGAAGACACCCCTATCCATTAGATGCGACCTCGGTCCGTTTAATGAAAAAAAATAAAATACATGACATGTACTTTTTGGAGTACACGGTGTGTACTTACTGTTTCCATACTCCGCTTTAGGTGGCCTCTACATCACCCCACACGATTGTGTGTGCGGCCAGGACACGGCCAACACACGGCCTCCTACGGCAACGAATTACATGACGTGTACTCATAAAGTACACAACGTGTAATTCAAAAACTTCCAGAAACTCTTATTTTCTAAAAAACTCCAGAAAAAGGAAAAACATACCTGAAAAGAAGATCCGGGTTCTTACAGAAACAAAAAATTAAACTGGGACATTCCTACATGAATTCCACGATCTTACAATTTGTCCCACTCATTATGCACCAAGTGAAGATCAAGTCGATACTCAAAAAACATTATTTAGGGTGTTTAACCATAGATTCATCTATGCCATATCCACATCCAATTTCTCATTACAGCAAGGGATACAATTTATACAAAACTACACATTTTATACCTTACAAAAACTACAAGATATTATCCTATACTTAGAGTTATCCCTAGAATACATTATAGGGTTACGTTCTCTAATCTATGTTTTCCTAAATCTAGTTCCCAAGGTTTATACAAAACTTCATTTGATAAAAAATAAAACACTCAGATTATAGTAACTCATAGATAGTGGTTATCTTACTATATTGGCATAAGATATAAGAGATCACATCTTGAAGGATTAAATAGTTTGGCATCTTGGGAGACTTGATACATACATAATTTTCACAGTACATTTTAATTCATGAAATAAAAAATTAAATAATTCTAGTAAAATTTTTATTATTTCTTTTAGTATATCACTGAATTCATTCACAGATCCCTTATTGTTATCCATGGGAAAGGAAAACATAACAATGGGTGAGCTTAGATGCATATTAAGGGGAACCATACAAGAGAATCTATCATCAAATAAATAAATAAAAAATAGAATATTAGGGATTAACAATAATCAAATATTATATATAAATAATATCATAAAAGGGGAATATATCCATGGATTACATAATAATATAAATAATTACATGGATAACAAGAACTGGTTTCATAAGGACAGAATGCATAATACTGGACATTATAATCCTAACATCTAGGCCTCATGCATATACATACTACATAAATAAGTAATGTGTACACCAAATAACCAATCATGGTTGTCCCATATGACCTAATATTTCATCAATGAGATATAATAGTCCCCACATGTTTCTTACTAATTCCAATACATTCATCATATGAAATAAAGGAATAACAATTCAATACATAATCAGCATAAACATTCATATTGAAACTTAGAATATGAAATTTTAATATATCCTTATTAAATTATCATAAGATGTCCATATATATAAGGTAGATTTTATCATTATATTATATCCCCATCAATGTAAAAGAATCATCAAAGGATATTTAAATATATGAAAATAGAATTAAAAGAACATTTGATCCTTACTATAAAAACTTGTAAAAAATCTCTATTTCTTTAGATAAAATTTTAAATAAAAATATCCTGAATATTGAAAAAATATTTTATTTGAAAATAAAAGTGGTTACTTGTAAAGTAATATTCAAAAATAATAATATTTATGATGTTTGAAAAAATATGTTCATTAAGTAAATGTTAAAACAAAGGTTCCTTTCTCCCTTTTGGTAAAAAGTCAAAGGTACCTCGCTCGAAAAATAAAATGAAGATTAATTTTAATTTCTTTTATGGAAGTAAAATATAGTGGAAAATGAATTTAATAAATCATTAGATCATAGTAAAAATAATAATTAAAATATTTATTGATGTGGATATGGAGGAGAAAGATTCTTGACCAAAAGTTGAAATAACATCAGTTTCCCTTAAAAATATTTCTCATTCATTTTAAGTACCAAATATAAGATAATGAAAGAAAACCATATAAAATATTTATATAACTATAGGATAATAAATTATGGAGATTAAAATATAATGTGATTTTTATTTCCTTCACTAGATATTTAAACAGAAACAATCTTGAATAAAAAAAATGAGATTGTAGAGTAAACCCTTATCTTGAGTTTGACTTTCTACATACACACTTTAACTTATATATAATAAACTTATATTAATTTTTTTACTTTATAAATATTTTTGTATATTTATTACCTATTTATAATCCATTTTATTAAATTTATTACTACATCTTCTATAGTTAGTAAATCAATTAAGTTCACATTGGACATTTTAGGGTCATTCGTTTAATAACCTCAAAATAAAAATGGTTCAATGAACCTCGTTAATGGAGTAATGGTTACATAATATATATAACATAAATAATGAAATAATTATCATTTTTATAAGTTAAATGCAATTTTAGAATCATCCATGAAATTTTGAAATGAAAAATGAATCACATCACTTTGTGGAGGTTTTAGTCCACACATACACATGAGAAACATTATTCTTTTTAATGGGTTTAAGGGTAAGAAGTCTGATGATATATTATATTTATAGAATCATATTTATGTCAAAAATATCTTATATATTCATGAGTTCCTTCTTTATTACCATTTAAGTAAAGTGGTGATGAAAAAAAAATTACACCACTACGTGGTGATGGAAGGTCATATGCACACACAATTGATATTTTCATTTTACATAGGATGAAAAAGGAGTTGATAAAGGGTTATTAAATCAACATAATAAAATTTAATTATATTTAAGACAATGATTTTATCTTCTCATAATTGTTATATATTATTTTATGGGGGTGTAAGAAGCAATAAACATGAAAACACTCAGTTAATATTTATACCTCTTCTTTGAGAAAACTTCTATGAATTACACATTTAGAATAATTAAAGTGTTTTTTCTGAAAAAACATCTTTGAAATGTAGATGTATTTTTCTAAGGTATTTTGGTTGGTATTGGTTTAGATAAGTGGCTTAATTAGTGTGGATAAGAGAGGAGAGGGGATGGATTTCTATAAATGTGGTGGGTAGAAAACATGTAATTACTTGAAAATTTATTATTATGTATATGTCATACTCATGTAAAGTATATAAATATAATCATATATTATAATATTATATAGTTACGGTTGAAATAAAACTAATAAATGAGATTTAAGGAAGTGTTTTATATTATCTTGAAGCTTAATCATTTTATTTTCAACCTTTTAAACTCATTTTTCCCTTGACTGAAGTGATAAATATTTTACACAGTTACTATTAATTTTGACCAAAAATTGAGTAGAAATTATTACTTAATAATTATTATTATAGTTAATAATATATAAATAGTTTAATAAAATTCAATTTAAAAAAGTGGTAAAAATTACATTTAATACATGTTTGTAAATCACAATGAAAACAATTTTTAAAAAAATGCTTGTTTTAAGCATAAAATTGATTTCACAAAAAAATAAATTATAATATTGATTAGAATGTAATTAATTGAATTATTTTAAATCAAATAAGACTTATTTTTTACTTAAAACCTAATAAAAATATAATGTAAACATGTGAATACTTTATTAATAGAGAAGAACTAAAAACATTTTTCATTTGAACAAAAAAATTACTTAGATTTACGAAATGTTAAGCATATATTTATAAGTTCAAAATAATATTTTTATACAAATTAAATTAATTCCTAAATATATTTTTATTCTAGAAAAATTGTTTGATAATATTTTATGTTTTTATTTTATCATTATAATTTCAGAAAAGTGAGAGTTTTGGTAAAATCAATATTTTGTACTATTCAACCAAAAATTAATTATTTCTAAAAAATATAAACAATTATCCCTAATATAATTTGGAAATGATGGATTCAAAAATGAAGTTAATTCCATAAAATAAAATTTATAATTTTTTTTAATTTATGTTTTAATCATATTATTGAATAAATCTATGCGCATTATGATATAATTTCTTTAAAAATAAGAGTTTACTTACAATAATTCAAGCTACTATGTTCTAATAAATGAATAAGATTAATTTTTCATTATTGAAGAAAAAAATCATGTCATATATATTATTATTAACCATTTTAAACTATACATTGATTGGCAGATCCACTAAAATGTTTTTTTCATCAACTTTTAAAGAGTTATCCCTTTTTATTCCATACATTTATTAAAACCAAAAGAGATAATGTGGGTAATAAAGAATAATCACTTAAAAAATCAAACTAAACAATTATCTGAAAATGAGAAATCAAAAATAATATGTGTTACCCTTAAAACCTTCATTTTAATATATTAAACTTTTAATTTGACCTTGGTTTCTTTGAAATTTAATATATTTAATTTCTTAAGAAAATCCTTAAAATTAAAAAAACCCCACTAAGATACTAGTTGGAGCACCCTTAGGCCCACACTATGAGATATGATGTTACAAAAACATACATTAAAAATATTATATGATACTAAATAAGATAAACCAAAACCACGTAAATTATTTTATATGATTATACATATTATCCCAATATTCAAACACACTCATAGGGACAAAAGGATTAGTAAATTTAAAGGCCAAATATAAACATTATTATTTCACAATATTTTTTCAAATTATCCCACAATAATTATATATAAAATAATACGTGCTATACATATCCCTACATATAAATTCATGGGGAAATGGGTAAAAGAAAAAAATGATTAAGCTTAAATAATCAGCGAGAGAAAAAAAATCAATTATTTATATGGTATTGATTGTTATATCATAAAAAAGGGATAAAAAATGAATATGACAGAAGATACATGATTCGGGGAATAAAATCAAGGAACCATGAGAATAGACAACGAGGTGTGATGACATAACCATAGATCAAGGAATAGGAAAGTAGAAGAACAAAAAATTATAATTAAATCATAACATTTACTATGATATATGAATGTTGAAGTAATAATAGTGAAATATAGGAATATAACACCAAAATATATTACAAGCATAATCCTAGAATACATAACATATATCAAATATTATTAACATGACCATTATAATTTCTTATTTTGGTTATCACTTTATATTTCTTATAATATAATGTACTAGTCATAACTACACACATCAAATAACAAAGTGTATTTGTAATCACTTCCTATATCCGATGACATAGTGTTTTTGGAATTAGTAACTACATCCTATTATAATCTCGTGAGAAATATTTCATTTCCTAATGCATTGGAATGATTTAAAATTCTAGGCTCACCCATCATATAATTATATAATAATACATTTGTCTGGAATATGAAATCACTCATATAATATAACATGATTAAACCATGGAAATAAAATGATTCACATTGCATATTAAATAAGGTTTAAAATATACAAAGAAAAAAGTGGATAATACCATAGATGTTACATCCCAACTTGATGTATGTTTAAATTTCAGACTTTTTGATGGTTATTATGGGTTTTGGGATGTGTTTTTTAGTTCCCAACATATCTTTAATGGTATTTTTAAATATTAGTCAAAAATAGGTTAGACTACAATGTGGTCCAACTATGCACCACAACTAGTTTGAATCCACCACGTTGTAGTGTAGAACATGGTGGGTCCAAAAACACTAGAATTTATACAGAACACCATGGTTTGTCAATGTGTTAGGATACTAGGTGTGGAATAATCTTGGATACCATTGGCATAATTAATGTTCATTACATTATGGTGTCCCTAGTTTTATAATTTTGAGATAACCACTTCATCCAACTTGTATTCCAGAGGGAGTTATGCCCATTAATGGGGGAATATGTGATCTTTGAGGTTTGGGTTTTAATACCTTTTTTCTTAATTTCCTTTATTCAACCCCACTCATTTGTTCCATTTCTAGGGTTCATGTTTTGAATGGGTTGAAAGTGCTTGTTTTGAGTGAACTTTATTTCATTGAGAATTTTTCCATGGACAACCATATCCATACTTTTTTTCCTCTAGTGGAGTCCTTAATGTGAATAAGGTAAAGAGGTATGTGGGTGCTATTTCTCTCCATTAATCTAGAGAAATTTTAATTAGATGTAGGATATATTTTATCCTATCGAGATAGGGCTTTCTACCTCATGGATTGTGGATCCCATGTAATTGTTGGAGCTACCAAGTGTTTTGATCTAAGTGGTTTCATGACCTAGATTTTGTCTCAAACCTTGTTTTCTCAATATTAGAAATTATTTTATAAAATGGTAAGAAAACATTTTTTTATAGATTGATCTTAAAAATGTATTTTCAAATGGTTTTAAAGGAATGACTTGAGAAATATGGTGGTTTGTTAAACATGTTATAAAAATGGTTTTCTCCCTTAGGTTTGTGAACAATTTTTTTTAAAGAATGTTTTGAATGGTTTAAAAGATGAAATTACCTTTGATATATTCTAACCAGTTAAGAACATTAGTGATTGAAGATGATGTAGGGATATATTCTCAAGAGTAAAAACACACCCACTTAATCTATTTTTCTAGGGTAATGTTCAAAAAAAGTAGCCTACTAATTATAATAATGGTATTAGGATCCATACTGACCAGAAAATAATGTGACTCAATGGATATTTTTCCATGTTGATTATGTTTGAAATGTATGTTTGGATTGTTCATGGAAATTCATTGAAAAATGGGTTATTAGTATGTTTTAAAAACTACAACAAGTGTTAATTTTTCTGGTTTTGACATAAATCATGAAAATTGTATCTCAAGACTTATCGTTATTTACTTGAGTAGAATTGGTTTATTTTACAAATTCTTCTTATGAAACTATTCATGGGATTCTACAAGGATTGTTTTGATCACACCCTATGTAAACGTTTGGTGTTTGTAGATATTGTTTGTTCAGATACAAGTAATGTAAAATAACCACATGATGGTGATATATTTCTCTTTAGTAGGGTGTGGGAGTCTATAGGTGACTATATATTCCATGGAGTTTGGGGTTTCCTGTACTTGGGACTTGGTTTTTCATTGTGGGTTTTGGATGCCTGTTTTTTCTTACTTTAATATCTTTTTGGTTATGGATTTTTTTGGAATACCAATGATTCCATTATTAATGTTATCATGTTTTTTGTATTTTTGTGGATAAATCATTACCAAGGGTAGTTATTGATTCCTATGTTCTTATTTCCAGACTTTGGGTATTGAGAACACCCTTATGGTCATGTCAAGAGAGATTACAGTTCTAGATATTTGGGTATTCTGGGTGGGATTGTGACAATTTTTTTAAAGGGGTGTTTTCCTATTTCCATTGTTGGTATGCACTTTGTGGTGTCTTAGAAAATAGGAGATAGGAATATGGGTACTTAAGGGATAGATTGTAAGAAATTTCTTGACTAGACCTTATCAGGGAGAGCCTTAAGTTACCATGGATTGTTGGGAAATGCGTCTTTTGGGATTTAGATTGTTATAATCCCAAAATTTCTTTTCTAGGAATTTTTTATAATTTAGGTTGAATTATGATCTTTCAGGTCATACTTGATCCTAATATTTATTTTTTTATATCTCTTGTCTAATTGTTTATTATACCCTAACCCCAAAATATGTTCGGTGAATCCTCAAGAAGTTTATACTAACGAACCCCAAAAAGGGAACCCTCTAGTTTATTAGACTCTCATTGAAACCATTCTGTGTACAGTATGAGCTATTAACCAAGGTGTGGAACTAGTCCCTATTTATGATAGAGAGGAATAAAATTGAAGGTAAGAGGATAAGAATTGATCCCAGGAGTTTCTTCATCATAAATAAACTTCTTTCTAATGGGATAATGACCCTCAGGAGGTATAATATTGGATAAGGAATATTGAAAGGATCTTTGAATTCCAAAAGACACCTGATTCCATCAAGAGGAGTTGTGCTCTCTTTAAACTATAAGTCTCAAGTAGAATATGGTGGGAATCAATTTTTTTCCATAGAATCATGCGGGATTTTAGTGGACATACTTCAAGTCCATATTTATAGAGAAATTATATCTGGTGTCTATGACCTTAGAAAAATCCCTATAGTTCCTCAAACTTGAGAAATGGAATCTAATTGAGATATAGTACACAAATCACTTCTTCAATATATCTCAGTTTTCACTTGAGGTTCTGTTTAATGAGAATATGAAGGCTCATAGGATCCATATGGGTCTTCAATCAGATATCTAGTCATAAATATTCATTCTAAATATTTCTACAAATAAAAAGGTCTTGGATAGGTAATTGATGATAAATATTGACCTGGTGGCTAAGTCAAGTTGACCAGACTTCCATCTACCTCCTATGGTATCTTGAATGGTTATTTTAAGGGGAAGAAAAATTGGAGAATGTTCATAGTAGAAACAGTGTTGGTGCATTACCTAAGTCTTTTCCTATACCATCATCAGTGGTTATCGTCTTTACTTGTTATCATTGTGACCAAATGAGGCATATAAGAAATTTTTGTACTATTCTTCTGAAGACCTGTAACTCTTGTGGAAGCCTTGGTTATTTGAAAAAGTTATATCAGGATTTTTCATCTCCTCACTCTATAAAAATACCATCAAAACCTAAAGGATCTGTATCATAATTAGATGCTTCATGGAAAACAATGTTTTATCTATAGGATTCTATAACTATGTAGCTAGACAAATTTGAGGATTTTTCTATGAATATTGATGAAAGTCCTATAACTGTGAGAGTTACCATTTCTATTGCTTGTACTTTAGAGAGTGATCTATTTTACAAATGTTGCTATTAATCCTTTATATCAACATTTATGTTGGATCTTTTAAAATATCAAACATAACTCATCCCATTCATTATGTAATTAGAGACACCTCTAAGAAATAGAGAGCAGTATGTTTTTGATTCCACTCATGTTATTTCCTTATGGATTAATTGATTTCTCAAAAATATGTGATCAATTATTATTATCGACAGATGTATTTCAATACTTTGGATGTGAACTTCTATGTGTTTCAATGTGAGTGGGAACTGAGGTCGAGTCAATAGCGACTTACTCTTCTAGATTATAGTATATTGATGTCTCTTTCTACAATTTAAGTGGGATAAAAATATTTTAGTGGCGAGCCTCCACCAGGTACCAATTATGTTTACAAAGTTTTTCTTGATGACTTTTCTAGTTTTCCACGAGATTGAGAGGTGGATTTCCTGATTGACTTAGTTCCAGGAACCCAATTGATATTGATGCTATCTTACTATATGGATCTGAATGAGTTGAAATAAATGATTAGCTTGTTAGATGATTTTAGAGTCAATGGATTTATATGTTGAGTGTGTTGACTTAGACAAACCCTATGATCTTTTCCAAGAAGGATGATGGAGCTCTCCTTTTATGCATGGAATATCAAAATCACAATTGAGTAACAATCAAGAATAAGTATCCCTTACTCTACATTGATGATTTTTTTGATCAGTTGAAAGGGTAAACATGGTTTCCTAAAATTAATATTTGTTTTGGTCACCACCATCTCAGAATCAAGGAGTCATATATTCCAAAGACCATATTTAAAAGATTGTATGGATACTTTAAGTACTTTGTGATTCCATTTGCACTAACTAATTATCCTTATATCGTCATGGAATTTAAGAACCATATTATCCCCCAATATATTGAAACTTTTGTTGTGGTGTTCTTGGATAAAATCTAGGTGTACTCTATGATTGAAAAATACCATGTATTTAACTTGATACATGTTCTGGAAATCCTAAGGGATCAGTTCATGTATGATTTTTTTTTCAAATTTTAATTATGAATTCAAGAAGTAAAGCTATTATGGCATGTTATTTTAAAACATAGTATCTCAATTTATCCATAAAAGGTGATGGTTGTCATGTCATGTAAATAAACATTCAATTTCTTTGATATTTAGAGTTTTTTAGTTTTGGTTGGATATTATTAGTGGTTCATAAATGATTTCTTGAATTTTAATTCACATTTGACTACTTTCACCCAAAAGGGAATGAAGTTATTATAGGATTTAAAGTGTTATAATTATTTAATGAACTAAATTAGTATTTGACCTTAGCACTGATTTTTACTCCCCCGGAGGATGTATAGGGATGGATGGTTTATTGTTATTCTTCAGGTGTAGGTTTTTTCTAAATCCTTATATAGGGGGATTATGTGGTGGCTTATGGATCTTGTCATCTTCGACCTCATGAGGAAAAATATTCCACTATTGATTTGGAACTCATATCTATTGTGTTCTCCCTTTAGAGTTGGTGGAAATTTATTTTTGGGGATAAGTTTGTGATTTACTCCAGTCATAATAGTTTTTGGTATATATTTTCTGAAAAATATTTGAATATCTGGGAGATAAAATGGGTAGAATACCTATAGTCTTTCAACTTTGATATTGTCTATGACCTAAGAAAGGGTAACATGGTTTCTGACACTCTTAACAATAATTTTCATTCTTAGGTTGTAAATGAGTCAAAGTATGAATGAAACTTAATGGGAATATTTTCTCAAATTCACTTTAGACTTAGGGAGGTGGAATATAGAAATGTTTTGGCTATTGTTTTTTTTCAAATAATATCTCTTTGATATGATTCTTCAAGAGAAGAAGTAAGATATAGAATTTTGGGATATCATGGATTCTTTATATGGTGTGGAGACAATATATCAGTGGTCTATATCTATATATGGAATTATTTTCTTTAGAATTTGGAAGTTTTTTCCATAAAACATGAGAAAAACCATGTTGGGATACTTTAATTTTTCATTTTGGTCTCTCCACCCTATAACTATGAAGATATTTTATAAAATGAAGAATCAGTATTGGTGGCTTGGTATGAAGCATGACATATCTGACTTTGTGTCTTGATGCTACACATGCTAAAAAATCAATTACAAGCACCAAAATCCTTATATTTTTCTTTATCGTCTCCACATTACAAATTTAAAATGGTATGAGATATCATTGGATTTAATTATTTTATTACCTTGGACAACCTTGTGAAATAATTCTATTTAGGTGGAGATTGATCTATTAATCAAGTTAAAACACTTCATTCTGATCTATGGTACCACTAAAGTGGAATAATTGGGGAATTTTTATGTGAAATATATAATAATGATTCATGGAGCTCGAATTAACGTTATATTGGACAAGGATACTCTCTTTATGTCTTGGATTTGGAAGGGCCTATGAGAGGCGATAGGAAACCAAGTCAAGTTTAGAACGATATATCATTCTCAAATTAATGGGTAGATATAATGGGATAATCAAATTATGGAAGACATTATATATTCTCATGTATTAGACATTGATGTTATTGGGATATCCATTTTGGTATTATTGAGTTTTCATATAAAAATGATCACCAATCCTCTATCAATATAGAAAATTTTAAAGATTTATATGGATGACCCTACAACCCACCTCTCTGTTGGTTTCAGGTTAGTGAATCTTCCTTGATAGGGAAAATATTATCTCTAAAAACATCGACGTCATCATCCTTTGGATTTTTTGGACAGTGACCAAGTGTAATTAAAATTATCACCCTGATTGGGTTACCAAAGACTCATAAAATAAAGGAATCCAACTACATGATATATGAGACCATTTTTATATCATTTAAAGGGTTATAAAGGTGTCATATCTCTTTAATTTACCACCTTAGTTATATTCAATTCATAACATCTTCCAGGTGTCCCAAATAAAAAATATCAACTTAACCTATCTCATGTTATGAATTCAGAGGACTTAAACATATAACCTAATATTTATATAATGGATAGACCATTGTAAGCTATTTATTTTTGTGTAATGGTTCTACATAGAATGTATATACCATTTTTTTAAGTTCTATGATGGAATGTAATGTATTATCATGAAATATTGGAGTGGGAATCATTGTTGAGGGAGTAATGGACTAAACGTTTTCTGGATCAACCTTCCATGACTTCGCATTTTGGGAAAAAATACTACTATAATGAAGATATTGTCACATCTCATCTTTAGGCATGTTTTAATTTTGAAGTTTGGGATAGTTCTTTTTGGGTTTCAGATATAATAGTTGGTGCGTGATGGATCAAGAAGGGTGTTTGAAATTATTTGTTCAAAACAGGCTAGACCATGCTGTGGTCCAAGGATTTTTGAGACCATGGATTTCCTACCTAGAATAATTAGGACCAATGTTCCCAACATGGGGTGTGGTCTTAGGTGCGAGGTGGGGAAGTCCCACTATGTACCATGACCAATTGGCCTCTCACCATAGTGTTGATCATGCTAGTTCCAAAATGGCTATCCTTTCTACAATATTCAATGGTTATTCAGTGTGTGACGATCTTGGGTGTAGATTAATTGAGGATAACACTAACACATTGAACACCCACCACACCATGGTGTTATTGGTTTTTGAATTTTGAGATGACCACTTCTGCTACTTGGTCTTCCATAGGGAGTTACACCCATTAATGTGGTAGCTTGAGATCTTTGAGGGATTGGTTTTAAAATATTTTTTATTAGTTTTCTTTTATTAAAACCCTCTTATTTGTTGTCTTTTATTTGGTTTGAATTTCATATGGATTCTAGGGGCGCGTTTTGGAAATAACATCTTAGAAACATTAGTTGGAATGAGACCATAAAACTAATTTAGAGACAAATATATTGGTATTTAAATATTCATAAATGACCATAAGAGATAAATTATAAGGGTTTTTTTTTATCTAAATTACATAAAAATATCTCAAAATAATTTTGATATAGATGAACTCAAATTAGATTATATATGGAAAGAAAACCCATTACCTTGGATTAATATTTTCTCATAAATATTATAACTCCCTATAAAATCAACTTATGTTTATCATCAATCTCCAAAAGTACCTTATGTATAAATATTTTTTACTTAATTCCATTCATTTATATTTATTATTACTTATTTTCAATTATTCATAGATAAAATTAATTAATAGGATCTAATATTTCCATTTATTTAATGCTTTCTTAAGTATAGTGGTTTGATTCCTTACTATTTTCTTATATGATAATCACCTCATAAATTAACATAGATATGAGATAGATTGTTTTTTTATATTTATTTCTTCCCATGACTATTTCTTGGATTTCATGGTAATGATTCATAAAAAATAGTTTGGAACTTACACTTTTGTATGTAACTATTTCGAAAAGATAGCTTCAAATATTCTACCATTGTGAAGAAGCTGTTGAGAAACTTTCCAAAAAGCTTTGATTACAAAATATCATCTATAAAAGATAAGTATTATTTATATCTTGATTAATTACATAGAATTATTATTTCATAATAGATGAAGAAAGCTATAATATTTAATAAGAATATTAAGAAAGGGAGTCCTTTGAATCCATAAAGAAATTGAAGATTTATGATTTTGAATATGAGATAGTTGACCTCAGTGATATAGAAGATAAGAAAGATTATTCTAAAATGAATGAGAATAGTTTTTTTATATCTATAAAAACTATAAAATATGAATAGGTATGTATAAATACAAGATCCCACTTAAATGTTTTGAGTGGGGAGGAATTGCAAATTTTTCTGTGAATTTTCCGAAGAAGAATTGTAACACCCTGAGTTTTTATAATTTTTTTTCAAAAAAATTAAACCTATATTATATATTGAATTAAAAACAACACTAATTTAATATTTTTATATATACAACACTTATTTATCTTTTTTCACACGTGACTATGAGTTTCCTCAATAGCTCAGGTTACACACAAGACTAAGTTTTTCTAAATAAAAATATTCTACTAACATTATTATTTAATATATCACCCAGTCATTCGAATGGTGGGTTTGAATATGATTAACTAAATTACATAAAATATATATTTTATGCACATTTATTTTTATTATATTGATTATAAAAAAATAATAATCATTTAAAAGAAAAAAATGTTTTCTGAAAAACTATTTTTTTCAAAAAGACGGTTTAGTCATTATTTACGTACATAATTTGAAATTAATTTTTACCACATTTATAAAATTTATTTCATAAAATAAAATTCAGTTTTTAAAACATCATTTTAAAATTATATTATGGTGAATTTTTGGGATTTTTCTGAAATATTTCATTTTTTGATGAATAGTGAAAAACACTAAATTTTAATTCAAAACTACATTTTCATTTAAATAATTTATAATATTATAATATATTTTTAATTGGTTTTAAAGTAAAAATATTTAAATTTTATATCAATTAATTCAATTTAGTTCATTGGAATCATTTTTATATTGAATTTTGATTTAAAAAATTTGTAAACTTTTGAACATTTTACCTTTAGAAACCTGGTTTCACGTCGCGTCAATGAGCTTATTTTTTTAATTACTATTTTACAGTATAGTGAATTGAATTTGGAAAAATTGATTAAATATTTTAAATCATAACAATTTATAATTTTAATATGTTCAACTTAATTTTTAACTAAAATGAATAGGGAAAGTAGTAAAAATTATATATAGTGGTTAAGGTGAAAATGAGTTTACCATGAGGTTAAAATACAATGTTAAGGGTAAAAATGAACAATAAACTTGTATAAAAAATATTATCTGGCCATATTTCGACCATAAAACCTATAAGGTTCTATAATTTACTTTTTATTTACCCTTGTGACATTTGAAAAATGTTGAAGAAATCAATTCTTTTTAAAAATACCAAGTGTGTCCTCTCCCCCACTTATAAATGGCTGCCCATACACTCTCTTTTACACACCTTAAAAAAAGTTTGTTTCAGAAAATACATACCCAAATAACTAAAAAAATTTCCTACTCTCATAATATATGCCTTATTTTGGACATAATTCTAAACTATAAATGATTTTGGTGCAAACCTATGGAGGATACTCAATGACGAGGTAACACTCATCAGCATGCATTTTTGTTTTATTTCTTACTCCACCTCATTAGTTATTATTATACCAAGTTGATATAATAACCTAAGTATATTCCATATAATTATGTGCTTTTAGGTTATGTTCGTGACCTAGAATCATCTACACTTCAATCAAATGGGTTACAAAATCATCATTCACATGTACGACGTACTACCGCCTCGCGAACTGATGTCATTCATTTTTTAATTACCACCTATAATAGTTGGAAATAATGTTGGATTTATTATTCATATATGATATTATTATTATTTTATAATTATTTTATCATACATAATTTTATGCTTTCCATTTTGTGGGAATATGATAACGTCGATCTTTTGTACGGAGGACTACTTCCTCATAAAGCAATGTGAATCATTCATTCTTTACATTGAATGTTTTGAGAATGGGTTTAATATAAATATGTGATATATATGAAATAAAAATGGTTCTATAATTATAATATAGATCATTTAATATTCTTTATTACAACTAGATAAGAAAATGGAAACAATGTTCATGCATACATACGACATTCTGTCTCCATGAACGATGTACTTCATTTTCTATCAATAAATTTTAAAAATTAATATAAATATGTATATAAGGAATATATATGATATTCAAATGATGGTGAAATTTCTATATATGAATAAACTACTATCAATGTAATATTAACAAAAAGAAAACTTCAAAACGTACGTGAAAAAGAAAGTAGTTATTGCCCGAAATGTGACATTAACATGAAAATTGAAATAAACAGGTAATAAAAGGGAAAAGGTAAATCATATATTGTAAAATATATATAATCATTGTAATATAATATATTTATAATAAACATATATTTATTATATAGTTTTTTTGAATGTGTATGATAGAAGTCAAGACTTAAGGTAAGATATTTTCATCTCACTTTTTTACTTCTATGAGACACATGCCATATTCCCTATATTTTTTTATGTGGTGTATATAATAACCAAGAAAGTACATTAAGATTATTATCCATAAAATTTTTGGGAAATATATATCTATTTTAGTATATTTATTTCATGGGTTTTAGGGTTCAAGAGTTACAAAAGCGGTAATGAATTTTTGTCTCAATTTGCCTTCATTGAGGCATAATTTATGTTATGAACTTGTCTTCTTCTATGAGGTGTATATACTACCACTTGAAATTATATATCTTGAATAAAACTTTTTTCATTATATTTTTTGTTTTATTTAGTGATATTATTTCATGATTATTATGACTCAAATTTATCAAAGAGGTAAAAATTTTATGTTATATTCTGATCATTTGTCAGGATTGTTTATGATTATGTTTAAAATGATTAAATATTTTGATATATATCTCAAGAAACTCATGAATTTTATTCAATGAGAATAATTTTTTATCCTCATTTTACTCCCTTTATGTATATCGAAGCTAGCCTTTGACACATATTATTACAAGATTTAAAGCATAAATATTAATTAATTGAAAATCAAGTATTGAAAATTCTTGTGTCCTTTGGAAGACTATGTACATAATTTGAAAAAATGACACTGTAATATATATTTTTTAATCTTAATTATGAGATCCTAACTCTATATGATCTCCTACAACTACATAGGATATCCTAGGGAATACATAGACAAAAGGGATGAGATAAAAATCAAAATAAGGGAATAAATATGGAAAAGAAGCATAACACATGAGTCATAAGGAATAATATTATAATATAAAATAAATGGATCATAAAAAATAATTAAGAGTAATTAAATATATAATATTTAATCATATGATCATTAAAATATAGGAATTGGGCAGAAACATATATCATAACATAAACCTGAGTTATAACTAACTGCTAAGCCTATATCATATGG
The DNA here is from genome assembly GCA_963277665.1 of Viscum album. NCBI lineage: Eukaryota > Viridiplantae > Streptophyta > Magnoliopsida > Santalales > Viscaceae > Viscum > Viscum album. The sequence goes on from OY728133.1 coordinate 101,647,179, forward strand.
TAGATAAATTCCCATAATTGATTAGGTATACTCCCTAATCCCTTACATAACACATAATGAGACTAAAAATTACCTAATTAATTGAGGATATGTCTAGGAGTACCCATCATAACATGTTCATGCATATGTCTTCTACATAATAGATCAAAAATAAGGAATAAACATACAGGTTACCCATGAAAAAATGGGCTTCGTAATGATGGTGTAAGGATTAAAGGATGTATCATAATGTTATCAACGAAAGAAGAAATTAAATAATTATTGTACATTAATAAATTTAAAATAAATTATATCATGAATAATTTTTTACAACTTAATTAAAAGCATGAAAAAGAGTTTTAAGGTAATTTTAGAAACATTCCACTTCAACACAGTCGTAGAGAAACGAAAAAAGAGTTTTTTAAAATGATAAAGGAATAATTATTTATGTGAAAAAAGAACTGAAATAAAATTGATTTTCATTATAAAATGTGTTATTTTAGAAAATATGGGTGTATTAAAATCATTTTATGGAGTGTAATTGAAATTGGATAAGAAATTGATAAGTTCCCTTTAATCAGGTTTTCTTATTAGGAGGAATTGAGAATGGAACAATTTAAAATATGTATTTCTCATAAAAAAATATGACTTTATATATATATATAATATAGGAGATGTATATATAAGAATAATGAAGATATAAATTAAGGAAAATATTGATAAAGTGTTGCCCAAAGGAAATATGGAGGTTTCGAGAGATCCTTTATTGTATATCAAAATTCATTCTACACTCTCACTTAATATCCATAATAATAAAATTAGATTAATTAATTACTTAATTCATAAATTCTTACTCATATATTTTATTTATTATAGTTTTATTAAGTTCATTTATTGCTACTTAGATGTGTTAAAAAGTTCAATTTTGTTGTCCTAAGAGCATTTGTTTCAGGGTTTTCTGTTCGGTTCACTTATATATAATTATGGTTGTTATTTTAAAATGGAAATGAAACTCCAAAATTTAAAGGAAATAATATTAATGCACTTACATATGATTAATATCCTGATAAATCATTTTCTTTTCTGAAATGAGGATGATTCATTTGATAAAATGTTAATGATAAATGTTTTTTTATTTTGGTGGATTTTTTGACCACCACAAATTATTTTAATTTTATTTAATATTAAATAGATATATTAGTTCTAGAACTTGAAATAAGTTCAAATATATTTATTAAAATCTGATTTAACGATAATTTTTTTTATGACTAGACTTGAATGCGGTAATGGAAGATGAAAAATTATAATCCTCGAAGATGGTTTACCACCCTAATTTGGACAATGGTTTCAATTATTTGAATAAGAGGAGATGAAAAGATTTATAGGTAAAATATATTACATCAGTAATATAAAATTTAAGTTTATAAATGATAATATATTTATTATTCTTTAATTGATGAATTAGCTAAGGAAAAGGTAGAAGTATATATCAAATTAAAATAGGTAGTTTGAGAATGTTACCTTTTAAATACTACCTCTTTGAAGGACCCCTTATAGATTATGAAATTATTATTTGGGTGAGAATAGTAATACTTAGAAATGTGGAGAGTTTTTAGGATATGGTTTGGTGGTAAGATTCAAGTCTTTAAAGGTTTGGGGAGAAGGGGTTGCAAGGGGTGATATTTATAAGGGGAGGAGATGTTTTTTTAATTATTATATTCGTTTGTTTATTATTTTTTCTCACGAATGTCAATAATATTTATTATTGTTAATATATATATATATAGTATATGGTACACATGAGTTCAATATAATGGGCTATTACATCATCCATGGCTCATAAATTCATATAGTTGGCTTATAATTTTAAATACTGTAAATTACCGTATTTCACTATTAACAGAAAATTCAATTAGTTTTGAAAACTTCAAAACATTCAACCTAACCATTTTTTGATGTTTATATTTCAAAAATATGATAAATTTAATGAAAATAATTTTATAAATATGATAAGTATAATTTTTATATGAAATACTTATTTATTCAAAAAATATAAATTTTAATATTATAATCGATTTTATAACCCTTTGAAAATTTACTTATGCTTTCATAAAATTATATTATCATTATAATTAAAATTACTATTAATTTATGAATCCATTTTTTGAAAATAAATTTTCTTTTAAATCATTATATTCATTATAAAATTAAAAATAAAACATTTACGTTTTAGAAAAATACCAACACTTAATTTATCTTTTTTAAAACATTTATTTACTTTTATGATAAATTTATCATATTATAATTTCATAAGATATAAAAAATATTATTTTACTACTCCATAGGTTAGGCTACTATTCTAACAATTATATTAGTATTCCTTACAGTCATATTACTATTCCAACAGTTAGGTTACTATTACAATGGTTAAATTACAATTCCAATGGTCATATTTTTAATGGTCATGTGGATTCCTTAATTCCTATAAGTAAATATAATTACCTTAATTATTTATTCACATCTATTTTGTATTAATTTTATATAAACTTTCATCATCGAAATGAATATTTTATTATTGAAATTACTTTTTATTTACAATATTTTGTTCATGAGTGCGATAATTCTGGTGGCTTGAGAAGATCCAAATAACTCTATTACTATTATCTTATTTTCTATTAGTTATCCCATTTTAATATTTGGTATTATTATTAGTTTATTTGATGAATAATGTGTCATTATTCATTTTTTAAAATAATTTTTTGTTGGTTTCTCTATGTGAACTATGTTCTTTATACTACATGACATAATTATTAGAATAGAAACTTCATTGATAAAATTCATGGTAATTACATTATTCCCTCATTATGAAATTTCCCCTTTAAATTTCATCTTACAGACTAGGTTAAAAATAGGCAAGGAGACTTCTCCTTCATTTCTCCCTTCGGTTTCCATGTCACCTCCTCATACTTATGGTTTCTCCACAGTACTTTGACTACTTCAGTTGTCTTATTGTGTATAACTTTATCTCTATGATAAAAGATCTTCATCAGCTGATCCTCATAAGAGAGATGATTTTACAACTACACCACCTAAGAATTTAGTACATGTGATGGATCTGGTATATACTTCCTCAAGAGGTGGAACATGGAATACATTATGTACATGAGACAAGGTTGGTGGAAGTAAAAGTTTATAGGTAACAATTCCAACACGATCAAGAATCTTTAAGGGGACAATGTAATTGGGACATAGATTTCCCTTCTTCCCAAATCATGTGACTCTATTCCATAGAGATATGAGGAGATAGAACTTATCACCAAACTCAAACTCTATGTCTCTTTATTTATTATTTTCATAGCTCTTCTGTTGACTTTGGGAATCCCTGGTATACTACTAAATGGTCTTCACCTTTTATATTATTTCCTTAACCATTTCTAGTCTCAATAGATTGTGTTCACAAAATTCATTTGAGTTTTAAGGAATTTAGAATCTTTTCTTATAAAGGGATTCTTATGGACCCATTTGAATGATTTTGTGGAAACTGTTATTGTAATAGAACTCGACCAGATTAAGATGTTGGTCTCATACTCCTATGAACTCCATCAATAATTATCTCAATATATCTTCAAATTTATAAATAATACGCTCATACTGGACATCATTTTGAGGGTGATAATGTATAATTAAGTTTTTCTTTGTGTTTATAGAATATTAGAGACTCTTCCAAAACATAGAGGGGAATCTTTGTTCACAATTAGATAAATTCAATAATGGTATCCCATATAACCTCACCAATTTTCTGATGTATATTCATGAATGTTGATCCAATGAGAATTCCTATCTAATTGAAATAAATTAAGTAATCTTTGTAAGATAAACCTTAGTAACCGATATAGAATTATTTCCTTTATATGTCTTTGGAAGTTCTATGAAAAATACAATAGTGATGTTTTCATATTTCCATATAGGAATGGATAATGGTTTCATAATACCCTTAGAATTTTTCCTCATATTCTTTACATATTGACATTCCAGTCAATTTTATTTTTATTATGAAATATACTTCATTATATTTTCCAAAAAATAGTGCTCTCAGAGATCTCGATACATATTTATTTTCTCTGGTTGTATGGAGAAGTTTGAGCTATGTGAATCATTCAATATCTCCCTCTTTATCTAAGAATTTGATAGTACACATAGTCTTGAGAAAAATATTACAAATCCTACCTCATCATCTTAGAAACCTAGGAATTTATTATTTTTGATATCTTCAATCTTATTTTTTATCTCCACATCATCACTTTGGTAATCCATTATCTTCTATAAAATAGATGGTTAGGAAATTATGTGAGAAAGGAATGGTGATATTACTTCCTTTATGATTCCCATGTCCATCCTTTGCAAGTCTAAGAAGATTTAATCCTTCTCAATTATCATCATTGATAATGTTTTAGAATCCTTTGTACATTGACAATCATCTACATTATTTTATTTACTAGGATGGTATAGGATTGAGCATTTATAATCCTTGATGAGATCTAACCATGTTAATTATCACATATTCATCTCCTTATATATGAATATATATTTGAGGCACTTGTGATTAGTAAATATCTCCAACCTCACCCCATAGAGATAATTACACCTTATTTTTAGTACAATGAACATATTTTCAAACTCGAGGTAATATGGGGGATATTTTTTCTAATGAACTTTCAACTACCTTGAGGTGTAGGCTACCACATTTTCACTTTTCATTAGTACACAACCTAATCCCTTATTTTATTCATCACTGTATACCACAAAGAGTTCCCCACTTGTGGGTAGTGTAAGTACTAGTGAAGTGATAAAAATAATTTTCAATTATTTGAAGAAATCTTCACATTTACTAGTTAAGACAAACTTTAATCGCTTCCAATTCATATTGGTTAGTGGGTTTGATAATCACAATAATTTCCTCACAAATCATTGGTAATACGCAGATAAGCCATGGAATCAATGGATCTCTATTATAGATGATATATTAGGAAACTCATTAATAGACTTTGTCTTAGGATGGTTCACATAAATCCCTTTGGTGGTGATAAAATTCCCTAAGAAATATACTTCCTCCATCTAGAACTAACCGCCTTTTATATAGTTACTCCATTATTAAAGTCTTTTTATTAGTATTGAAATCTTCCTCATTCTACTCCGTACTCTTGTAGTATATCATATTATCATATATAAATACTATAATTTTCTATAGGTAATCTATAATGACTACATTGATTATGTGCATGAAAATTTCTAGAGAATTATTTAGTTTGAAGGGAATCACTATGAACTCATAGTCCATACCTTGTTTGAAAGGAAGACTTGGACATATCTTCCTTCTTCACCTTTAATTGGAGATATCCCAACCTAATATACAACTTAGATAAATACATAACCCCACATATTTGATTCAACAATTCATCTATATATGGAAGTGGATACTTTTTCTTTATTGTGATTTTATTGAGCTCACAATAATGAATGTAGAGGCACATTGATCCATCCTTCTTCTTGATAAAGAAGACTGGTGCACCCCATGGTAAAGCACTCAAGCATATGAATCCATTATCCATATTACCTTTTAAATAATTCTCCAGTTCTTTCTATTAAATGGTTTCCATCCTATAAGGTGTCTTTGAAATGGGTAGAGATCTAGGTATAAGTCCAGTTGAGATCTGAACCTCTCAGTTAGGAGGATGATCATACAATTATTCAGGGAACAAATTAGGGTAGCCCCTCATAGTGGGAATGTCTTCAAGCATGATCATATCTTTTTTCTTAATCATTTTATCTATAAATTATTTATCATAATGTGATATTATATATGATTAAGTGGAAGAATCAAAATGGAATTAATTCTCACCCTTAAATTTTTATAGATTTAGTGGATTCCTTGAGATGTAAAGAGTGATCTCTATTTCCCAACAGTTGATGTTGGATTTATATAATGAAGGCCAATCCATGAAAAATATAGAATCAAAATACACTAAAGTAAGTAGGATGATATTTTTTGGGAGGTTTTTTCCACATGCATAGAATAGGGAGGAGTTATATACTTTAGATGTAATAATATCCCCATTTACTATTCTCACAGATAACTTAACATTCATATTTTGATATGGTATTGTAATAGTTAAACTAAAATTGCAAGATACGAAATAATGTATAGAACCAAAATAAAATATTATATTCTCTATTATTCAATGAATAATGAGAGTACCTATCACCACATCATTGTTGGTATCCACCTCAGTAGTAGTAAAAGAATATGCGATTCCTTTCTGCCTTATAGGTTTTTTTCATTAATTTTCTCCAACAACTCCTAACTTAGCGTGTTGGATCACATAATTACTATGTTTTTTGTAGTTTAAACATTGTTTTTCTGTATAAGTGTTGGTATAAACCATCTTTTATTCTTCTACATTAGTGGGATTCTGTATATCCCTCTAATAATTATTATCCTGATGCCCCTCTTCTAAATATTTGATGCATCTCCCAATTCCTTTTAGATATTTCATAGGATTATTCTTCCCACACTTTTTACATGTAGGATGTTGGGCTCTATTTCCTCCATGTGATTTATCTATTGATCACCCCATATTACACTCTATTTTACAGTTTTTATATTCGAGCCCATGAGACCACTAATATTATCCAATCTCTATATCAATCTTAAGGGAACAAAGAAAAATATCCTAATAGATGTCAATGTCTCAAATATTCAAGGGTTTTTTTTATAATTATCCTTAATCCACCAAATAATTGATCTAAAATTATTTTAGTTCTCATGAAAAATCCATAGGATTATCATGAAAGCCTTGTGAAGTTTTCATCATATGCCCTGATAGAATCATATTCTTTTTTCTTTAGTATGATAAAATCTATATACATCTTAAGAAAAAGAGTACAGGAAAAAAATTAATTTATTTTTTCTTGAATCCTTCTCATTCCTTGGAATCAATATCCTCTTTAGATTTCTTGCTCTTTATCGGTCTCTACCCAAATCAACTTCCCCATCAAAATGATTGATTTTCGGTGTGAAATTCTATTCTAATAAGCACTAGAGGATAGAGAATGTCTTATCAATTAAGTTAATCCATTTTTATATGATGATAGGATCATAAGATCCACTAAATATATGGGACATTTATCACATAAATAATTTGACCACAACTTTATCTTTCTTAGGAGAAGGAGGGAATTCCACACGATTCAATTTATCACTAAAAACTTGATCCAATTGAGCCTATATTGTTATAAAGTTATGTGACCCCATTCCCAATGAGTTTTTTATATCATTAAGGCAATAATAAAATTTCCTATCACTTTAGTTATTGTACCAGGTTCTCCTATTTATTTCCATTAACTAATAAAGAAAAATAAAATTAGGGGGATTGAATAATTATCTAATGAGAATATAAAAATAAAACCATAAACATATAAGGAATAACATATAAATAAAATTTGTAACATAAATTATGTTCCCTATGTTTCAATATAGGTTATCAATGGTGATATAATTATCCCAAGGGTTCTTACTACAGTTTTCTAGTCTTAATCCCAAAAAATAACTATATCATCCTATGATATAAAATATAGAGACTCTAGCCTTTTACACATATCATTATATTATTTTTAGTATAATTATCTAGTAAATAAGAAACAAGGATCATAAAGTCTAGTATTTTTTGAAGACTGGGTATATAATTACAAAACTGATGCATAACTATCATGGGGTGTGAGATAAAGCAATATTATTTTTCTTGTGAATCACAATGGCTAACTAGGGTCATCTCACTTGAGGAGTCTCTATGTTTGTTCACTTGTTTATTCTAAATCACCTCTAATAATTTTTGTTGCTGTTTTGATTAATTTAATAAATAAATTACAATATTTTTGGTTTTTTGATTAATATTCTAATGTCATGAAAAATGAGAATTTATACTAACATGAAAACTAGACAGAATGATTTTTTTAAAGAAAGTACTTGGTTTTGAGGTTTGTTTTAATTTTTAACCATTATTATCCTATATTTTTTTGATTTTAGTTGGATAATACAAAAATGAAATCTAATGTTTTGACTACAATTATTTATTTAGAAATTTTGGAATATCATTGAATGCATAAGAAGTCATAATTCCACATCCTCCTTTAATAAAGGTTGATGACACTCCTTAGTCTAGGAGGTGTCATCTTCTAAGACATAGCTCTATCGAAGCAATTTCATCCATTTATTAGCTCAACTCTAACATGTAAAGAGATAACCAATGGAAAGAAGGAAAAGTGATTAAATAAAATAATAGAGATATATTTAGTTGCATGTCATTGGGGAAATTCACCAAATTGGGGACATTTACCTCACCCATGCATGCTACTAAACTCTATCTACAAACATAAAATTAAAATTCAAAGAATATTCTTGAACACCCTGACCTCCCCCAGGCCAAGCTTCAGGGTAGGTCTCTCATTTCCGAGAGTAAGAGATCACTTAATTGAGTTGGTAGAATAGAATAAGAAAAAATAAAAAAATAAAAAAATAAAAATAGTGGGGGATGAAAGAAATAAAATAAAAATGGATGAATAAGGGAAGAAGAGAGAGATAGAGGAATAAAATAAAAAAACAGGAAAATAAAAAAAAATATTATTTATAAATAATGTTAAAATACTAAAAATAATAATAATAATTATTATAAATATAATTAAGAAAATATTTTTTCTAAAGAATAAGAAAAGAAGAAAATAACAATATAAAATTTAGAAAAATAATGTTACAATAATAATAATAATAATGATTATAATAATAATAATTAAAATAATAAAATTAAAATGAATAAGTTGAAAGGGTGGAACACAATTTAAGGTAAAATGCATGAATTTATTTACTAAATTGAAAACTGAAATTATAATTGGAAATAAAAATAAATAGACACAAAAAACAAAATAAAGAAAAAAATGAAAAATATAATGAAATGGGGGAGAATCTTGCATTATCCACCCTCCCTTGGTGGATATCTCCTTCTTGGTGGCCCAAATTATTTGTAAAGGTGGGGTTTACCTCCTTTTATAGGCGAAGAGGGATATTTTTGGTTACAGAATCTATCCTTTAAAAGTTTTCACGTGGTTGACCCCTTAAATTTAGAACTTTGGAAATGGTTTATTAATAAAAGTTATTAATTAATATATTTTTGATTTACTCACAAAATTTCAGCTTCATCCACCATATTTAGATAGGGTTATGGTAGTTTTAATCCAAGAATTTTATTTTGTCCAAATTCATCCAAAATCATCCTTTAATGTTGAGTGCTAAATGACCCCCTTAAAGAGTGAATAAATCCTTAAAATTTAATGGTCAAATAAAAATATGAGTCCTATTTCACTTCTATCTAAAATCATCTCATTTGGAGGTGTGTATCATAATTTACTCCTCATTTTAGAAGGTGGGGTTCACCCTATCGTCCGAAAAATTTGTTCAAATTAATTGATTTTTTTGGGTCTCAAGTTATTCAAATAAGCTCATGTTCTAAAATAAAAATTTGTAGAAAATAAATCAAGGAATCCTAAAAAAATAATCTCTCAAATTGGAATAATATTTTAAAATTTACTCCTAAAATACTAAAGTAATTAGAATCTTTAAAAATTATATAAATAATAAATTTTATATTTTATCCCATTTTCATTATATAATTAAAATTACCCATTATTTTAATAAAATATTTAAATCCATGGGTTTTACTATTTAAAATAAATAATAAATCCTTATAATTTAAAAAAAATCACTTTATTTTTTATGGTAAATACCCCCACTTTTAAACTATGCTTATCCTCAAGTATATAATCTCAACAGAGAGTTAAAAAGGACACTAATATTATCAATATTCAAATTTCAATGCAATAAAATCGAAAAATTGTCATTGTCAAATAAAAATTTTAAAATCCACATGAAATATCAATTCAATTCCTCATTTTCTAAATAAACAACCAATACATGTATATTACTTTTCCCCTTTGAAAAACAATGGAGCTTCTACTATCATTAATTCAAGCTACTCTATTCATTATTATCAAACATGACAAGTTATGATTTAACTCAAATTTTATTCTTTTCTCTCATCACTCATGATACAATTCAAGTAGAGGTATTACCATATCATTAGAACAAGATCCTAATCCATAGTTTTGTAGAGGAACTACTTTCTCCACATTTTGAAGAAAAAAAGAACATAAAATCATGAGAGTTTGTATTCATGGTTAAAATTTCTCTGAGGATTAAGTTTGTTAGGACTTGATGTTAAAAATTAAATCTCAAGGATGAGGTATATCTCTTAAATTATAAAGAATGATATTCAGAGTAAAAGTTTAATGAAATTCTCCCCTTAAATTTATATCAACTCCCAACTTCCACGAATGTCTAAAGTAAATATTATGATCAATTTAAGCATAATGAATGATTTTTTCCCTGTATTTATTTTTTTTATTTTATTTTTAAATAAAACTTCCATTATTTTTTATTTTTTTGAAATTTATGATTAGAATAGACCTTATATCCACCACCTAACCACATATGATAATAATGATAGGTCTAGTAATGGAATTTTATGGTTTACCCAAATCACAAACCATATTTATCATTTTTTGTTGTTTTTTCATGTTTATATTCTTATTTTCAAGAGGGGAAAATAAATAGAGTATAATGAATGATTGCACAAATTTTTAAAATTGCCACAATAATCCCCACACAATTCTTCCTTAAAATATAAATCATCTCCTTTATAATGATTACCTTTACCCCCAAACATAAACTATAAAATATCATGAAAATAATAAGAGGTGGGTATGAAAGGATAATAATGGATTCAAACACGGCTCATTCTTAACAAGGTCATTCATGGTCTCTATTGCCTAAATAAGGATTGATGTAAATGTGGTCTTTTTAGGATAAGTGGTTATCAAAATATGCCTCAATAATTTTAAATGTGTTTTAGCATAGTCATAGGTTTGATAAGTTAAAATTAAAGTTCAAGTAGGTGGAATATCCCAAGATCACTCAACAAATATTCTCATGATAAAATTAGAAGTACTTGGTCTAGAAATAATCTTGGGAATAAACATTTGATATTGGATAATCACTTAAGTCATGATTAATAATAACAAATAAATTTACATGAATTTAGAAATTAATATAATGGAAAATGGTTCAGAAATTTCATTTACATAAATCAATGAATTTCCTAAAATCACAAGTCCTCATTTTAGTATCAATGCATCACTTTAATAATCTAATTTTACATATTAATCATTCAATTTCATTAACATCTACACTCTAAAACATGACATTAGATGATTCCTAAAAAAATTTTGTTTCTTTAATAAGTCAAGTAAATCATAATTCAAGTGTGGTCATGCAATTTAATCTTTAAAACAAAAAAAAGTAATAAATGTAGGGAGTTTATAAGATAAAAAAAAGTGAACTCCCTTTCCCATGAGGTTTGGTCCTTCCCCTTCATGGTCTAGGGATTCTTTCCTCCATAATGAAACCATAAAAGAGAACAACCCAATTAAGCACAAAGATCATGTCATTAAAGCTAAAAAAGATATCATGGAGTTGGATACATACTAAAATACATCCTAATAAATGAAATTTAAATATAAATTCCTAGAAGGAATGTAATTATAAATCATGGTATGACCTCCTAAGTTTCCTTTGAATTTTTATTTCCTCCATAAGGGTAGTACCCGTTTTTATCCATAATATATATGTGGGTGGATTTTCTTATATTTGAACCACCACATGTGGTTCTTTCCAACTTGGACTTCTTATCTATTGAGGAGGACTCTATCAATATAGTACACCAGATCTCCCCCATTCAAAATGTGGTATAGTTTTAATGGTGGGGGTAAGATGGAGAAAGGAACCTCCCATTCTTTGGTTGTGACGTATTAAACCTTTATTTCTCCATAAAGTGTATAATCTAGGTATTATGTATTAAAAGAATATTCAAATAGAGAGTTTTAAGGTAATTTTATTATATCAAAATTATAAATTGAAAATTCAAAATAATATTCTCCAGCTTTTATGGATGCATCATATATGTCTAGTTCTTAAGGAAAAGCCACTTATATCTCTTAATGTTCTTCCTTCAGTTGATGTTTAATATTTTCATGGAGCACCAAGTGTTCCGCAACGAGTGCATTTTTTTAATCATCTTTCTCTATGAAAAAATATGAGTCATCCAAATTTATAAAATAAAAAATAGTAGAGAGTGATACTCAATTCAATTTAAATGAAATTAAACGATAAAGAGTTAATAAAAGGGTCAACTTCCTAAATTGGTTCGACTTAAATATCTTCTCCAATTGATAGTGCCTCTTGGATTTGATCTTCACTGAACAAAGATAGGAAGTCTGGATCCTCTAGTATTTCTTCTTATTCCAAAACTTGGGTGGTTTATTCTTCTTACAAGGCTAGAGATAGGTATTGTGGTGGAGATTATTCTACTTTTTAAGGAATGAGTAGATTGGGTTTTATTTAAATTTCTACCCAATTTCTCTAAAATTTATAAAAAATCACTTGATCCCCCTCTTGAAAATCATCAGAAAATGAAATTTCATCTATCTCTTTTAGAAATGGATGAGTAAGGTGGAATGAATCTGCAGGTATCTCCACCTTTACCTCCTCAGGTTCTTCAATTTCAAAAATGAGTGGTGGAATTTCTTCCATCACGGCCTTGGGTTCCCATTTTGGCTCCGATCCGGGTTTATCCATTAGTGAAAAATCTTATTGTAATGTACTTTTGGATTTTCTCATCAGTTTTTCTATGCTTTACCTATTTTATTTCACTTTATATCTATTATAATATTCTAATTGTTATTTTTTTCATTTTTTTTCTATTGTTACACCTATGAGTAATATGCCCATGCACAATTGTATGAATTTTAATACATCATGGAAATATAGTTTTATGTTTTATTTCAAATAAAAACAACGAAAATATATCTAAAATACGAAAATAGAAAAAAAAATAAGTAAAGTATTGATTAGATTCCTAACAACAACTCTTGTTTTGATGCATGCCTATCTTGGTGTGTGGAAAAATTAATATTATTTTTTTAGTGCAACACAAGGGTTGACTGGGTTTATCTCACTTGAGGAGCCTCTCCATATTTATATACTTATTTTAAGTCACTTAAACTAATTTTTGTTTTGGTTTTGATTAATTTAACAAAGAAATTATAATCTTTTGGAATTTTGATTACTATTCAAATGAATAAAAAAATTAGAATTTAAACAAACTTGAAAACTAGATATAATGAGTTATGGAAAGAAATTACTTGGTTTTGGGGTTTGGATTAAGGTTCAATCATTATTATCTTTTATTTGTTTGATTTTAGCTTGATAATCCCAATATGAAAAATCATGTTTGGACTACTATTATTTATTTATAAATTATGGAATATCATTGAATGCCTAAGAACTCTTAATTCCTCCTCCTCCTTTAATCATGGGTGATGAAACTCCTTGGTCTAGGAGGTTTTGTCTTCCAGGACCCAGCTTCATCAAATCTGTTTCAACCATTAATTAAATCAACTCCAACATGTGAAGAGCTAACTGGTGGAGAGAGGTAAAAGTGATTAAATAAAATAATAGAGATTGATTGAGTTGCCTGTTATTGGGATCATTTCCCACATTAGGGATATTCGCCTCACTCATGCATGTTACCCAATTATATCTACAAACATAAAATTAGACGTTAAAGATATATTGTGAACACATTTATCTCCCTTGAGAATATCCTCAGGGTTAGCCTCTCATCTTAGAGAGCGAGAGACCACTTAGTGGAGTGGGTAGAAGAGAAGAAGAAGAAAAAGGAAAGAATAAAATAAAAAGAGTGGTGAATAAAAGAAAAATAAAATAAAAATGGATGAATATGGGATGAAGACAGAGAGAGGAATAAAATAACATAAAATAAGAAAATAAATAAAACATATAATTTATAGATAATGTTAATAATAATAATAATAATAATTTTAATTAAGATTTTTTTGAAAAAAATAGTGAAGACAAAAATAAGAAAATAAAATTTAAAATAAGAATGTTATATTAATAATAATTATAATAATAATTTTTACATTAGTGATAATATTAATATTATTATTAATAGTAATAATAATAATAATTGAAATAAGAAAATAAAAAATATGAATCTTAAAGGGTGGAACACAATTTGAGGAAAAATATAGGAATTTATTTACTGAATAAAAAATTGAAATTATAATTGCAAATTAAATAATAAAAAAATAAACTAAAAAAAAGAAGAAAAAAAGAATAAGATGAATAAATATCGTAGAAGGTTGTAGTTACTATCCTCCCTTGGTGAAGATCTCCTCCTTGGTGCTTCATATGATTTGGAAAGTAGGGGTTCACCTTCTTTTATATGTGATGAGGAAGATTTTTGGTTCCAGAATCTATCCTTTAAATGTTTGCATGTGGTTGACCTATTAAATATCTGACATGGAAAAAGGTGCATTTATAAAAATTATTCATCATTGTTTTGTTCATTAACTATCCAAATTTCAGATTCATAAACCATGGTTAGAGCTAGTTTTTTCTATTTTTCTGTAAGATTTTTCTTCTGGAAAAAATGCATCAGGAACCACCCTTTAATGTTGTGCACTAAATAAACCCATTAAGAGTGAATAAATCCTTCAAATTTAATGATGAAATGATACTATGATTCCCTTTTCACCCATATATTGTAATAAGTCAATTAGATATTTGTAGCATGATTTATGCCTCATTTCTTGAGGTGGGTTCCACCTTGTCCACCCAATTTTTTTTCAACTTGATTGCTTTTTTCAGGCCTCTAGTTTTTTGAATAATATCGTGGTCCAAAAGAAGAAGTTGGATAAAATAAATCAAGGAATTATAAAAAAGAATAACTCCAGTTAAAATAATATTTTAAAATTTATTCACAAAACACTAAAGTAATTAGAATCTTTCAAAATTAAATAAATAATAATTTTTCATATTTTGTCCCATTTTTATTCTATAATTTAAATTACACATTATTTTACTAAAAAATTGAAATCCACAGGTTTTATCTTTTAAAATAATGAATAATTAATTTTAATTTTGATAAACAATTTCAATTAGTTTTGTTTTTTTAAATACCCCCACATTTAAACCATGTTTGTACTCAAGTATAAAATCTCAACAAGGAGTTAAAGAGGGCATCAATGTTATAAATATTAAAATCTCAATGCAATAAAATCAAAAAATTGTCGATGTAAAATAAAAATGTCAATTTTTATATAAAATATCAATTCAATTTCTCATTTTATAAAGAAATAACCAATCCATGTATTTTTATTTTCCCCCATGAAAAATGATGGAGCTTCTCTTATCATTCATTAAAGATCCTCAATTCATTATTATAAAACATATCAAGTTATTATTTTCCTCACTTTTGATTCTTCTCTATCATCACTCATAATACAGTTCAAGTAAAGTTGTGATCGTATCATGAGAAAATCCTCTTTATCTATATGATTATAATGGAACTACTTTGAACACTTTGTAAAGACAAAAATCACCTAAAATATTGAGGGCTTGCAATCAAGGTTCAAATATCTATGAGGCTTAAGGTTGGTAGGACTTTATTTTAAAAATTAATTCTGAATGAGGAGGTTTATCTCTTAAATCATAAATCATGATATTCAAATTAAAAGTTTAATGACATTCTGCCCGTTAATTTATATCAACTCCCAACTTCCCCAAAAGTTTAAGGAAAATATTATGGTCAGTTTACGCATACTTAATAATTTTTGATCTCTCTTGAATATATATATATATATATATATTCTTTTTAAATGAACATTTACATTATTTTTTCTTTTTTTGAAGTTATTATTAGAATATTCCTTACATCCACCACCTAAGAACGTATGATAAAATCATAGGTCTAGTAATGGTGATTTTTGGTTTACCCAAATCACAAACCAACTTTCATAATTGTTTTCTTTTTTTGTCAGTTTTTATTTTTTTTATATTCAAGAGGGGAAAAAATAACAAGGTACAATGAATAATTACATAATCTTTTCAAATTCCCACTATAATAACCCCTACACTTCTTCCTTATAATATAAATCATCCCATTTACCATGATTCATTTCACCCCACACTTAAATTTAAAATATTATACAAATACTAAGAGGAGGTTGTGAATGGATAATAATGTCTTGAAACATGGCTTATTCCTAACAAGTTCATTCATCGTCTCTATGGGATAAACAATTATTGAAGTAAATGTTGTATTTTTTAGGATAAGTTGTTATCAAAAGATGACTCAGTCATTTTAAATGTGTTTTTGCATAGTAATAGTTTTGAAAAGTTAAAATTCATGTTCTAGAAGGTGGCATATCCTCAGATCACTAAAGAAATATGTCCAAGATCAAATAGGAAGTAATTTTTCTTGAAATTATCTTGGGAATGGACATATGATATTAGACAATCACTCAAGGAATGATTAATAAGAACATATCAATTCACATAAATTTTAGAAATTCAATGCCTGAAAAATAGTTAGAATATTTTATTCTTATGAATTAATAAATTCAATTATATCTTGAGTCCTCATTTTACTATCCATGCTTCACTTAATCATATAATTTTATATTTTACTCATTCAATTTAATTAAAATTTGAAATCTAAAACATGAAATCATATGATTCCTAAAAAAATATTGCCTTTCAGAAAATTTGTATAAAGAAAATTCATGTTTGGGAATGCAATTTAATATTTAAATGTTAAAACATGTTTTTGGAAAAAAATGTTGGGAGTTAATAAGATAATAAAAAAGTGAACTCCCATTTCCACGAAGCTTGGTACTTCACCTTAACTATATGTAGATGCCTTATTCCATCATGAACCTATAAAATAGAACTACTCAGTTAATCACAAGGATCATGTCATTAAAGGTATAAAATATAGGAGGGAGTGTGATTCATACTGAACGATTTCCTAAGAAATGAAATTTAAATCTAAATTCCTAGAAATAATGTAAAGATAAATCTTGTAATGATCCCCCAAGTGGGTCCTGAATTTTTACTACCTCTAGAAGGGTAGTACCAGCTGTTATCCATAATCTTTAAGTGGGTGGATTTTCATAGATATGAACCACCACATTTTGTTTCTTATAGATTGGAATTATTCTTCTCTATTGAGGAGGACTCCATGGATAGAGTACATCGGATCCACCCCCTTTGAAATGTGGTACATCTTGCATTGAAGGAGCATGATGTAGAAAAAACCCCCTCTTTGGTTATAATGTGTGAAACATTTCGTTCTCCATCAAGTGTCTTCTATAGGTATTATGCATTAAAATAATTTTCAATGGGAGAGTTAGAAGGTAATTTTATTTTATCAAAATTATAATTTGAAAATTCAATATCAGATTCTCTCACTTTTATGCAAGTAGTATTTGTCCCTATTTCTTCAGGCAGAGACACTTCTATCTCTTCATGGGAATCCCACAGTAGATGTTCAATATGTTTAGGGACATCATCTACCCCCATGAAAAAATACTAGTCAACCAAATCTTTAAAATAAAAATAGTAGGGATTCATACTCCATTTAGTTTTAATTAAATAATAAGTTAAAGAGTTTGTAAAAGGGTCAACTCCCTTAATTGGTTTGGCTTAAATATCTTATTCAATTGAAATTTCATTTAGTATTTCATCTTCACTGAATAAAGGTAGGTAGTCTATATCCTCAATTCTATCATTCAATTCCACCAGTTGGGTGGTTTCTTCTTCTTCTAAGGGTAGAGATAAGTGCAATGGTGGGGAATCTTCTACTTTGTAAGGAATGTAGAGATCATGTTGTATTTCAATTTCTTCCCAATTTCTCTAAAATTTATCAAAATTTACATCATATACCTATTTTAAATCAATAGAAAATGATCATTCATATATTTCTTTCAGCAATGGCTGTGCAAGGTGGAATGAATCTTCAGTTACCTCCACCTTTACCTCCTATTGTTCTTAAATTTCAAATACTAGTGGTGAAATTTCTTCAACCACTACCTTAGGTTATTATTCCATCTTAGGGTCAGGTTGCTCCGTTAGTGCATAAACATATTCAAATTCTATTTCATCTTTTCTCATCAACTTTTCTATGATTTTTCTATGTTCCTTCATATGAGATCTATTATAATCTTATTCTTTTTGTTGTTTTTGTTTCTGATGTTGTTACACCTATATGTATTCTACCCACAAAAAATAATATCAATATGAATATGTCATGGAAAGATAAATTTTTATAAAATTCTTTTCGAAAAAAAAGAATGAAAATATATATACAATGTGAAAATAGAAAAAATAGGAAAACTACTAACTATCTCCTTGGTAAAGACGCTAGTTTTGATGCATGTCTATCATGGGGTGTGGAAATATCAATATTATTTTCCTGGTGAAACATAGTGGGTGACCAGATTTGTTTAACTTTAGGAGCCTTTTAGTTTTTTCACTCACTTATTCTAAATCATCTAAACTATTTTTTTGATTAATTTAAGAAAGAAATTACATTTTTTTGAGTTTTTGATTACTTTTCCAATAAAATTACGAATAATAATTTAAACTAACATAAAAACAAGATAGAATGATTTATAGATAGAAATTAATTGGTTTTTTGGTTTGGTTTATGGTTCAATCATTATTCTCCTTTATGTGTTTGATTTCAGTTATAAAATATAAACATGAAATCTCATGTTTAGACAACTATTATTTATTTAGTAATTGTGGAATATCATTGAATGCATAAGAACTCTTAATTCCACATCCTCCTTTATTCAATATTGATAACACTCCATGTTCTAGGAGGTTTTATCTTCCAGGACCTAACTCTATTGAAGTTGCTTCATCCATTTATTATCTAAACTCCAATGTGTGAAGAGATAACCAATATAGAGAGGAAAAAGTGATTAAATAAAAGAATAGAGATAGATTAAGTTACAAGTCATTGGGGGAATTCACTTCACCCATGCATGGTACTCTATTCTATATAAAAACATACAATTAAACTTTAATGAAAATTAATGAACATGTTAACCCCTTGGGCCATGCCTCAGGGCAAGAATATCATTTTTGAAAGTAAGAGATCACTTAGTGGGGTGGGTAGAAGAGAAGAAGAAGAAAAAAATTAAAGAATAAAATAAAAATAATGGTGGATGAAATAAATAAAATAAAAATGGAATAATAGGGGACAAATAGAGAGAGAGAGAGTAGAATAAAATAAAATAAAAGAATAAAATAAAAGAAATATATAATTTTTAAATAATGTTAAAATAATAATAATAATAATAATAATAATATAAATTACTACTAGTATTATTATAATTAAGAAAAAAAAATTTTAAAAAAAGGAGAGTTGAAGAAAATAATGAATTAAAATTTAAAATAAGTATGTTAAATAATTAATTCTTGTAATAATAATAATAATAATTAAAATAATAAAATTTTAAAAAATAAGATGAAAGTGTGGAACACAATTTAAGGAAAAATTTAAGAATTTATTTACTAAATAAAAAATTGAAATTACAATTGGAAATAAAAATAAATGAAAACTAATACTAAAAAAAGAATAAGATGAATAAATTGGGGAGAATGTTGTAGTGGCCAGCCTCCCTTGGTGGAGATCTCATCCTTATTTCCCTAGATGATTTCTAAAGGATGGGTTCACCTCTTTTTATAGGTAATGAGGGATATTTTTTGTTTTGAAATATATTCTATGAAATCTTATGCATGGTTTACCTATTAAATGGCCGAATTGGGAAAATGTGTCTTAATAATAGTTGTTCATAAATGTCTTCTTCATTTATTATCCAAATTTCAACTTCGTTTACCATGTTTAGAGAGAGTTATGACCATTTTACTCTAGGAATTTTATTCTATCTGAATACATCTTCAATCATCCTTCATTGTTGAGCAGTAAATGGACCTATTAATGGGTGAAAATCCATAAAATTTAATGGATAATGGAACCTATGAGTCCTCTTTTACCTCTAGATAGAATCACCTCAATAGAAGGTGTGTTTCACAATTATGTCTCATTTCATTATGTGGGGTCGACCCTATCTACCCATTTTTTTTTCAAATTGATTGATTTTTTGGGCCTCTAGTTTTTCAAATCATCTCTTAGTCAAAATGAAAAAGTTTGAGAAAATAAATCAAGTTATCCTAAAAAAATGAATCACTAAAATTTGAATAATATTATAAAAGTTATCCCCAAAACACTAAAGTGATTAGAGTCTATCAAAATTCTAGAAATAAATGGTTTTCATATTTTAGACCATTTTCATTCTATAATTTAAATTACTTATTATTTTAATAAAACATTAAAATCTATAGGTTTTATCATTTAAAATCATGAATAAATCATTATAATTTGAATAAAAAATTTCACTTAATTTTGTTCAGTAAAAATATGGAACTAGAAAAAAAATACTTTTATTGATCTTAATAATGAGCTCTTAAATCCCTATGAGATCCTAAAACTGCCTAGGATTTTTTTGGGGAATATAAAGAAAAAAGGGATGAACTAAAAAATCTAGTATGTGAATAAATTGGGAAAAGTTGCATAACACATGAGTCAAAAGGAAAAACATTATAATATAAAAGTAATGACTCATGAATAATCTCTTAGAGGTATAACAAATAGTGCATGAAATTATATGATAATTCAAATATTGGAATGTGGCAGAAATATATATCATAACATAAACCTAAGTCAAGGGTAACTACAAAGACTATATAACATGGTAGATAGTGTCCCCTAATGTATTAGCTTTACTCCCCAATCCCATAAAAAATATCCTGAGACTAAATATTTCCCAATTAATTGGAGTTCTATCTAGGTTCACCCATCATAATATGTTCTAGAATATGTTTTCTACATAATGAATCAAACATATGGAATAAACACAGGTGTTACCCATAGAAAGAAACGAGTCATTAAATCATGTCATAAGACATAAAGGGAATATCATAATGGATACCATGAATAAAGGGATTGAATAATTCTTGGAAATTAATAAAGGAAAAATAATAATATATCATGAATAATTTTTTCCAACAGAATTAGAAACATGAAAAGAGTGGCTTCGTAATTTAAGAAATGTTCAACTTCAGAGCAATTTTAAGAAAATGAATAAAGAATTAAAAAAAAACGATAAAGTAATAATTATTTTAGAAAAACCATAAATGAACTAAAATGGGTTTTCATCATAAAATTTGTGATTTTAGAAAATATAGGTTGATTAAAAATATTTTATGGAGTGTAAATGAAATAGGATAAGAAACTAAGAAGTTCCCTTTAATTAGGTTTTCTTATTGAGAGAAATTAAGAATAGAGAATTTAAAAATATGTATTTCCAATCAAAGAAATATGAATTGAGATAGATATAAATATGTTTTAGACACATATACTTAATTAATGATATGTATATATAATAATATTGAAGAGATAAATTGAGGCAATGATAGATAATGTTTTACCCAAAATAAATATGGAGGTTTAGAGAGATCCCTTACCTTATGTCTGAATGTGTTGTTAACTTGCACTTAATTTCATGGATAATCAAATAAGATTCATTAATTATTCAATTAATAACCTCTTAAACACATAATTTTTTTATTTTAATTTTATTAAGTTCATTTATGGCCATTTTTAATAGTTATAATGTTTAATTTCATTTCTTTGGGAGCGTTCCTTTAATGGTTTTGTGGTCTGTTCACTTGTATACAATTAAAGATGTTATTTTCAAATGGAATCAAAACTCTATAAGTGAAATAAAATAATGTTAATAAACTTAAAATAGTTTAAATGGTCCCATTTTTCATTTTATTTTCTTATATGTGGATAAATCATTTTATAAAACTTTAATGAAAAATGTTTAGTTTATTTTTGTGGTTTTTCCTACCACCACAAATTAGTTTCATTTTAGTTAATATTATGGATATATATTAGTTCCAGAAACTGAAATATGTTATAATATATTCATTTAAATATTAATTTCTCATGATAATAGTTTTATGACCATCCTTGAAGGTGGTATTGAAAAACTAAATGTTATTATCAACAGAGAAGTTTAACTACCATAATTTGGACAATGATTTAGTTTATTTGAAAAAGAGGATACATGATAATGGACATTTAAAAAGAATTTCATTAGAAATATAACATTTCAGTATATAAATTATAATATATTTATTATGATTTTATGGATGACAGAGGTTAAGATAATGTAGAAGAAAAAATGAAATTAAAAGAGGTAGTTTGAGAATGTTACCTCCTAAATATCACCTCCTTGAAGGACCCCTTAAGGAACTTGGAATTAGTATTTGGATGATACTAGCAGATCCTAGATTCTTTTAGAGTGGGTATGATAAGGTTTTGTAGATATTTGTAAATCTTAAAGGTTCATAAGGTGTGAGGAGAAGGGGTTGTGAGGGGTGGTATTTATAAGGGGAGGAGAGGGGTGTTATTGACTTCTATATTCATTTGTTTGTTATTTTCGCTCAAGACTGTCAATAGTATTGGTTTTTGTGACTATATAAAATAAATGGTTCATGTGGTTTCTATATAATTGGTTCTTACATTATCCATGACTCAAAAATTCATGGATTTGGATTATAATGTTAAATATTATAAATTACTGTATTTCACTATTCCCAAAAATTCAACTATTTATGAAAAATACCAAATAAACAACATTAATTTTTTTTTTCAATATTTAGATTTAAAAAATGAAATCTGTTTTATGAAAATAATTTAATAAATATTAGAAATTAAATTTTTAAATAAACTCATAATTTATTTTAAAATACTAATTTTAATATCATAATCGATTTCATGATGCTTTGAAAAATTACTTATGGTATCATAAATTTATGTTATAATTATAATAAAAAATATTATTAATTTATGAATCCATTTTATGAAAATAAATTTTCTTCTAAATAATTATATTCATCATAAAATTGTAAATAAAACATTTACATTTTACAAAAATACTTAACACTGAATTTATCATTTTTAAAACATTTATTTACTTTTCCCATAAATATATCATATTATAATTTTATAAGATACCTAAATGTTATTTTATATTTCCATAGGTGATGTTACTTTTATATAGGTAAGATTACTATTCTTAATGTTTTGATTACTATTCTTACAGGGAGGTTTCTATTCCAACGTTCAGATTACTATTCCAACAGTTAGTTTTTAATGGTCATATGGGTTCCCTACTCCCTAAAATTACCCATCATTCTATTAATTATTCATTAAATTAAATTATCTCTCAAGTTTATATTTACATCAATATTCCAAATGAATATTTTATTTTTGAAATTATTTTTTTATTTTTATTTCTTTGTTCATAAGTGCAGTTATTATGGTGGATCAAGGATATCCAAATTATACTATACTTATTCTCTTATTTTCTATTTATTTTTCCACTATAATAATATTAATTTTTATTGGTGTATTTTTTGACTAATATATCGTTATTCATTTATGAGAATAATTTTTTTTGGTTTCTCTATGTGATTTATGTGATTTATACTAATTTAATAATTATTGGAAGGGAAATTCCATTGATAAAATTTTAGGCTGCGATGTCTTGAAACCAGATGCCACAAAAGGTGCTCTGATCTTGGTTGGCCACATGGCGTCAAATGCATCTTCCCAAATTCTAGAGGATACTGACTAGCAGCGAGCTCCTAGGGTGTGTCTGTAGGGAGATAATTCCCTCATTAAGAGAGTGTATCAAAGCAGATAACATATAATAATAGGTAAATAAGTAGAAAAATAAATATAAGTAGTCAGATGACAGTGGGATGAAACAAGAATGAAAATAACTGAAATAATTGGAATAACTAATATAAATATACAAAAACTGATGATAATATATAATTTCTCTAGAAAGATGTAAAACACGAATACATGTAGGAGCCAAGTATACTATAAAAAAGTAGAAAAAATGAATACAAAAATACTTCCTAGTGTCCCAATATCTAGCTCGATCATCTACTACTATATCCATCTTAAGTAGTCATGAAATCAAGTTTTTGAAGCAACCCATTCCCTAAATCGAAACCTACATACATATAGTCTTTCCGGGCACCAATGGTTTCCCGGATAGTGTGTGAGATAACTCTTAGTGGGCCACCACCAACTTTGTCTATAACATAATGACTGTTTAATATAAAATAAAATAGTGTGCAGTAATATATATATATATATAAATAAATTTAAATTAGTAATGTAATATAAATACCCAAGTGCCTACTTCATCCCTAAGCTAGTGTCTTAATATGTAACCACTTAATTAGTTTTTTTTAATTTTTAGTTTGTATAATTAATTAATGTGAGGTTTATCCAAAACTGACATCACCTAATGATAGTAAAAGTAAGGGTTACACCATGTAATAAAGAAACCGATAATATAATTATTAATAAAAGGGTTCCAAGGTATCTACCAAGGAAACTAAGGCCTCAAGGGTTTCTAACTGAGTAGTAACTACAACTGGTCTATAGGGGTAAGAGTGTAATCATAGGACAAGTTTCTAAGTAATTCCACAATAACATGATCTAATCATGTCTAAGGAATAAATCCAATGTAAAAAGGGATAAGCTATGGCCAGAACCAAGGATATAACCAAGGCACCTTGTGTTCGGAGAAACTATGCTGGATCCAAGGAGTGTATCCAATACATCCTATATTAGTATAGGAGGGATATTGCAGTGTCGTACTAGGCATCCAATGATATATGAGGATGATGTTCCATGGTGGGTCTCAACCAAGTCATTTGCAATTCTTGAATTAGAATGGAATCAACCAGCTCTCATGGCATTCCCTCAGGAATCCAAAAGCTATCTCAAGTATGAGCACCCCAATAATAATGTCAAGACCCATATATATAAATAGGCACATTATATTCATCTTATTAAATCAATTAGGCTATATTATAATTATTCCATTATAACATTTTTTAAGGTTCAATCCATTATATTTCATTAGTTTGATAAGGCTCAGGGCATGCTACCATCTCGTTAATTCATTTATTCCATAAGAATTTCTCTTGGTTCAATCCACTACCTTCCACTGTAAGTGTAAAGGGTATCTATGATATGTAACCAACATTTATTTAATCTAAGAAGGAAAAGTCATTTATATACAACATACTTTCCTTCTCATTTAACGTCAATTTATCAAGATTTAAGCATTTACCTTAGGTGATTCAAGTGTAAACAACATGGTCCAAACCATTCATCAATTCAATAGACATTTAATATAAGGAGTCTTATCATTAGAAGGGTCAAGACCATGGCACACCCGGATGGTACCTCAAACATGTCAAAACACTAGAAATCAATTATGGAAACTCACCCTACATAGGGTGGATGGAATTATAGATGTAACCCCCAAAAACAAATTAAATATATGTCAAGGGTCATAGAGCATGGTCCTAATGACTATAAGAAAGGATATAAATTTAACAAACAACACCCGATGAAATCAAGGTGCACCCTTGATGTTTTTAAAAATGAAAAAAATTAAAGTATGAGTTATAGACCACCTACATTAGGTTCATACGAAACCCTTCATCTAGTTTCAACCTTTAATTTATCCTAGATTAAAGTAGAACTCAAGAACAGATCAATTTCCTAAATTTGGGGCATACGAGATAATATCTAAATAACATCGTAGATAGGAAGAAGAACGAATTATGATTAAATAGGAATCAATAATTTACCAGTGTATATCCAATGAGTTGAACGATGGTCAATTCAGAATCTGGATAGATGACCAATCTCAAATCCTAGTTAAAACTTGAAAAATATGTCAAAAGGGGATGAAATGGATGTGCTATATCCTGGAAAAGAAAATGAAATTGGGGTTGGGTTAAAACAAGACATAGGGGAAAAAAATTTATCCCAAAATTTACGCTTCACAAAGTTTGGCTGCACAATTTTTCTAAACCATGCACAAATCAAACCTAGTCAACTTTTGGAAGGGTCATATGCATGGTTTATATGCACGGTTAGGAAAATTGAGTGATAACCATATGAAATGCGTTTGCAATATGTCTACAACATTTCACATGGTTGTGTGGCCCAAGTTGCATGGTTTGGAAAAACCGTGCACCCTATTCTAGCCCGGTATCCAGCCCATCACAGATTCAACAAATCATGTGTCCTACCTTGCACGATTTAAACTAACCATGTGACATGCCTTTTTCTCCAATATTTGTAGGTTCCAAACTTCAAACAAGCCCTAGACACCCCCAAGACTTTCTCTAACTCATTAATAATCCATATTAGGTATATAAAAGTAAATTAGACCCAAATTTAAAGGATCTATACAAGAGTAAAAAACTGCGTTCTTACAGTCTTCACACTTAAATAACTCTTCCCCAAGTCACCTTCCAAGGGAAACAAAACACTGTCTAAAAACAACTATGGAAACTGGGCATGTAAATTGGCCACTTGCTCTTAAGTCTCACTCTGTACATGACGTAGTACGATAGAAGTCATACTAAAGGGACATACCATCCTCAAAGATCCTTCATGATCTGGTCACTGATGCATATAGGATACTACTCAAACGAAGCATCAACAAACAGCTCAAGTTCCTCAGGATAAATAGCATGAGATGGGTTGAGATGATACCGATGAAATGTGAAATGTGGAAGACATGGTTCATGACATGATACCTCTAAGTTTTTAACAATCGATCGGCTACCATCCCAAATCTCTCCAAATTCCCAAACTGTATGAAAATGAATGATGACATCTTCCCTTGCTTATGTATTCATATATTTTCTAGCCTTGGATACTTCTATAGGAAAAAATGATCCTCGACCTCGTACTGATGTTTTTAGCGACAACCGACATAAGATTTCCATCTAGACTGAGTAGTATACACAAGATTTCTAATCAGATAAACCTACTCTAAAGTATCATTCATGAGATGAGTTCTTAATAGGGCTACCTCTCTGGCCTCTTTCCAGCACAGTGGTGAACGGAATGACCTATCATACAAGGCCTCAAAATGTTCCATTTGAATATTCTCTTAAAAATTATTATTGTAGGAGAACTCTATGAGAGGTATATGATTCCCCCAAGAACTTAAAAAATCAAAGAAATATGATTAAATCATGTCCTCTAGAACCTGTATCATCCATTCTAAATTTCCATCAATATGATGGTGGAAGGATGTACTCAGAAGCACTTGAATACTCATAGCTTTCTACAACCCCAACTAAAACCATGATGTGAAGTGATAATACTTATCTGAAACAATAGTACATGGGACCCTATGTAATCAGATGATCTCACAAAGATATAGTCTTCACATATCATCAACTGATAAATTCTTCTGAATTGGAATGAAGTGGAATACCTTCATCATTCGGTCAATTGTTGACCATACAGTGTTGGTACCTCTAGGTGACCTAGGTAAGCTGAATAATAATTCCATGGAAACATACTCCCATTTCCAATCATAGACTTGAAGTGGCTGTAACAAGCCTATAGGTATCTGGTTCTTTGCCTTCACTAACTGATAGGAAAAACACCTACTGATAATTACTACTATATGATATTTCATCCTAGGCCACCAGTACCGGCATCACACATCTCGATACATTAGGAGATTCTTGGATAAACTGTCCACTGAGAAGTATGGGAATCTTTCATCAACTCTAGTATCATTTATATATAAACTTAGATATTTCTAGGTATATATAGAATGTATTCTCAATCCATAGACTAATATATAGGTGGGTTATCTCATGAAATAATCTCATGAAGAATAAAGCCCCCATGATCTAAAAATTGCGTGCTCTTCACCTTTTCAAGGAGAAAAGAGGAAATTTTCAAAGAAGACATAAAAGACTAATTTTTAATGTCAAAAAAAAATCAGATGTATCTCATTGAATATGCCTATTAATTTCCATTCATCACTAGCTTCTTGTATTCATTGTGCTTGAATTTTTTTGACTTAGTGCATCAGCTACTGCATTTCCTTTTCCAGGCGTATATGCAAGATCAAAAATTAAATAAATGAAGATATTCAACCCATATTCACTATAAATGATTAAATTAACATTTTTTTTATAAATATATTTGAGGCTCTTGTGGTCTGTGTACACCGTAAAGTTCTTACCCAACATATAGTGTCTCGTGCAATGTAAGGCATGGACAACTGCTGCTAGCTCGAGATCGTGCATCAGGTAATTTCTCTCATGAGGCCTAAAATGTAAAGAACCATATGAAATTAATCTATAATTATACATCATCACTGATCCTAGGTCAATTTTAGATGCATCAAAGAAGATATTATATCCTTTTCTAGGCTTTGAAAGAGTCAAAATAGGTGTTGAGAAAAGCCTCCATTTCAGCTCTTGAAAGGATTTCTTGCACTCCTCTAACCAAAGGAACTTGACACCCTTATTTATAAGACTATTAAGAAGAAAATAAAGGCATGACAAGTTTTATATTCATCAAATGTAATATCTTTCCATCCCTAAGAAACTCCGTATATCAAAATAGTTTTTGGGATTCTCCCAGGATACTACATCTCTTACCTTCTCCAAGTCAACAGATACTTCTCATTATGAGATAATATGACCCAATAAGTGAACTTTGATGGTATATAAGTATAAATTTTTAATATTGGTATAAATATGATGTTGTATCAGTGTACTCAGAATGCTATCAAGGTGCATACCATGGTCACTATGAGTTTTAGGATAAACAAATATGTCATCCTAAAATAATACGACTAAGGTTCTTATCATGGTCACTATTAGATCCATGAAAATGGTTGGTTCATTCCAAAGACCGAAAAACATAACATGGTACTCATATATACCATACTTGATACAAAAATTTGTACAAGGCATGTATGATGTCCTCACCTACACCTAATGACAGCTTGATATCAGGCCGATCTTAGAAATGACCCTAGCTCCTAAGAGATGGTCAAAGAGATCATCTATGTGAGGTAGTGGATACTGGATCTTGACCTTAATATAGTTCAACTATCTATAATCCACACATATTTGAAGTTTCCCAACCACGTTCTTAGTGAATAACAATTATGAACCCCATGAAGAAGTGCTAATATGGATAAAACCTTTGGTCGCCAAGTCCTCTAACTGTTACTTGAGCTAGTAGAACTCAGTAGGTTCCATCTTGTTTGGAGGAATGGACACTAGAGATGCTCCTTGAAAAAGATCGATAAAAAAATCTTCCTCTCTCTTAGGAGGTAAACCAAAATATTTTTTGGGAAATATTTCATTGAAACAATATACTATTATAAGGAATTAAACCTAATGTAAACCATGATCCTCCACGAATATATTAGAAATTTGGGTGGTTACTCCACCTAGACCTTGATGATCTGGTCTAGATCTTGTAGTATGGAAATCTTAATAACCCTTTTGTAGATAATTTTTTCCCTTTGGAGATGTAAACAATACCCTTAAGAGATATCAATATATAAATGTGTGATACAAAACCAACCAATCCATCCTGAGAATGAAATAGAAGCCTGTCATCTTGAAAAAAATGAGGACCCATAAGAAAGGGAAACTACCTATCTCCGGGAGAAAGTCCCTACATTGGCATATGACCTCTGACCATACTCCCAATGGTGTATCTAGGGTCAGTACACCTAAATAATACTATATTTCTATCATAATATTTTCCTTGATTGATAAAAATTTTAAAGAGTGTGAATCAATTTTATCAAACAAAGAAGATACTATAGAGAAGGCTACCAGAATAGTACCTCGTACTATATTTGGTCCCACATTAGAATCCTTCGGTATCAGTTATAGAGAATGTAACTGAATTGATCCATGTACCAGTGAAAAAAATGGAATACCATGATCGAAACTGCTCTGTTGGAATTGTTGGTGACCAAGAGTCTGGCTACTATGTCCATAACCTCATCCTCATCTATTCCTGTCGGTGCTACTCCAACTCGCCACCTGAGGCAGTGTAAAAGAACGTCCCCCTAAAGTGGTGTTGATGTTGATCCTATTCCACTAGAATATGATGGAAAGGTCTGACATAATCTCTGAAAGTTCCCCATACTACTGCATGGCCAACACTCAAGAGTGTCTCTATAACACTAAGGCTTCAGGTTCCCAATTTTTCCACATTGACGACACACCGTGGAGATACCATTATAGGTACTATGGATTCTACTACCTAGATGAGAAACCTTGAGATATTTATTTATACTAGTTGAGGAACTACTGTCCTACCTTAGCACTTGTCCTCTAATCATGGTATTTTTACCATTCCTCAGGTTGTGCTTAGTAACAAGAGCCTGATTGAATGTTTTAGAGAAGGTAAGAAGATGTAAGAAATTTACTTGAGTATGGATAGCATACATGATCACATCCTCAAGGTGTCTAGAATGCATAAGTTCATCACCAGCTAGGAGATGTGAAAATCACTCTAACTTAGTGAAACACGCCAAATACCCCATAACTGACATAGAACCTTGATCGAGATGCATGAACTCTTTGGATTTGTAATCTCTCAGCACCTGAGGAAATAAATGATCATAGAAGGAAGTATAGATGTCTTCCTATACTGTTCCATGATGATGACCACCTTGGGTAATGAAATCCCACCAGTGCTTGGACAAATCACACAGTATGTAAGTAGAAAGATTCACCTTTCACTACAGAGGCATCTCTATATGATCCAAGATAGACAAGGTGGAATCTAGCCAAGATGAAAAATCCTATGGACTACCATTCCCCAAGAAGGTTGGAGGATGATTCTACTGGTACTAACATGTTTGATCAACCATATTAGGTGCAGCTCATGGAGCACCATGCACAGAATGCATTAGACTTAAGAATCTATCATGGACCTGAGCGCTAGTGCCTAGATCCGGTATAGTAGGAGGTGCCTCAATTGGAACTCTTCGAGGTAAGAATGGAAGCTCCAGGACCACCATATATGGAGCATGGTGTTTACCACCCTCCTTTCACATGACACAAAGATGTTGTAGAAGCATTGGTCTACAAATTCCAAGCACACACCATATAATAAGCTTTAAGAAGATATATAACAACAATAATAAAATATAAATGAATAAAAATGGCCTACTACCCGTGGTATATGAAGAATGGTCTATTGTATCCTATGAAAAATTAAAAGGTATAATTATTTACTAATGTGTACAGATGAACTTGGGTCTAATCATCGGCGATGGTACAAATTTTAGAGTTGATTATTTTTAATTGATTTCATTTTGATTGGGGGGGGGTTGTTTACAGAGTTTAGATGGAATGATTAATTAACAAAGATTAATTTAATAATTTAAAAATGAATGGTGTGATTTCATCATTTGGGAGTTAATCTTGGGATATAATTGAGATTTTATATAAATTTCATTAAATTTATATCCCCTTCACAATATGATTTTGATCATAATTCCAAATTGTTTTAGATTTAATCCAAGCTTAAACTTGGGTATTTGTAAAGACCCAGGTTTTTATAGAATAATAATTTTTATTTATATTAATAAATATGAATAAGATATTATTTTTATGTTAAAGGGGACTCTTTTTTCCATAACGTACTCAACACGCAACAACACATTTCTCTGAAATCTTACGTTGCACACAACTTTGAGTTGTTCCGAAAAATAATATAATCATATTATTATTTTAAATGACAGTCAATGCATAGCCATTGTATTGTTGGGAATGAATAGAACTAACCAAATTATGATTAGACATGTTTGTTAAATGTTTTTATATTTATCCAATAAATTTTAGAGGCTTAAAATAAGAAAGAATCCAATTTTAAGCATGAAATACCCTAATATTCTTTGAAAGGATGTTTTACCACCTTTTGATGACATTTTTTTTAAATCTAGTTTTTTTACTTTTATATATTCCATTTGACAAAATTAACTTCTTCTTTAGAAGCGGGACATAAAAATTTACTTTAGGTAATTTTTTGTTATTTTTATGATAAAATTCATTTTTTAATGAATAGGGAAAAATACCGCATTTTAATTCAAAAATACATTTTCATATAATATACTTATATACTTAGTTTGATCTTTTAATTGGTTTTAAAGTGAAATTGGTTTATATTTTTACAACTTAATTCAATTTTTGACATTGGAAGTAATTTCATATTGAAATTGGATATAAACAAATGTCTATCTTTTGATAGTTATTATTTCTTAAAAGTCGCTTTCGGGTTTTGACAATGAGAATTAATTTTAAATTAATTAATGAAACATCTATGTTTTGAATTTTTTAATATAGAAATAATTTTTGAATTTGAAATATCAATTTTATCTTATGGTGATTTTTTTTCCTGAAAACCTTTAATTTTTGATGAATAGTGAAAAATACTACTTAGTTGTTAAAAAATGACTTTTTCATTTAAATGAAATTTTACCGCTTCTGTGAATTAAATTTAAAAAATATGACATATATGGTTGTTATTAGTAAGTAAAATATGGTTCAATGGGATGAAAGTAATTTTTGTTAAATAGTAACTTTTGATTTTTATTTACCACTGTTAAAGGTAAATAAGGGAAATCAAGGTAAAAAAAATATTATAATAATATAAAATTACATTAACATGTGTCCTAACCTTATTGGATGAGTCATGGACAACCAAAAAAATCCTTGGGTAGAAATTTTAGCCTTTTGAATCCACTTGGGTAAGATAATTACATTAATAACTTTTTTATTTAAGGTAAAAATAAAAATATTATAAACATGTATTATTTTTCTTAAAAAATTTTAATGTGGGGTTACATAATTGATATTTTTTACTATAAATAGTTATTAGAAATATAAAAAGATTTTATATATCATGTTATTTTGTTTTTAATTTTTATAAATCAAATTATTAAATTTACTTATGACAAAATGATGATGTAATGATTACTCCATTAATGAATGATTTAAATAAATGAGATTATAAATTTTAAAATAACTTATTTTGAAACTTTTTATTCCATACAATAATTTTAGTGATGGGGATGAATTTTTCTATTTTAATTAATTAAGGTTTTTAGAAATAATAAAGTTTTTTGTATTTTTTAAAGTCATGATATGAATAGTATTTAAATTGACGTAAATGAGTTTTTAAAACAAATATTGTTTTATTAAATGATATTATAATCCTAAAAATCCAAGATTCAGAAAAATGACTTAGATAAGGTTTATAATGTCATTAATTAACAACTTGTGGTTTGATTGGCATTTTATGGTCATTATATTAACCATATAGTATGAATATATAATAGAACATGGTAAAAGTTAAATAAGTTAACAAAGGGTTAAATAAAAAAGACAAGGATTAAAAAATTTCCAAAAATGGATACTGAGTAGAAGTGTCTACATGTAATATTCAAGTTGTTATGTATATGTTATGAACTAATTCTTTAAAGCTCTAAACTTGAAAATATCCTCAATGTGAATTATTAACTTAATTCAAGATTATGTAATGTTTAAAGAATAGGTCCTTATAGTTGGCATCAAAGGCTGGTTTAGATAACATAGAGGTTCGGGTGTTATTTAAGCATAAGTGACATAACCATAATCGTTATCATCTTAAAAAGAGTCATAGTTATTTTAGATAAATTGAATGAGTTTAAGATAACTTGAATAAGTATATCTTTGAGCTTACCCTCCTCATATGATATTATATGATGATTTTACAAATATACTCACACTTCCCTTTTTGGTTTTAGTAAATGGATGAATCTAGCAGGAACCAAAGTAACACTGGATGTGAAGAAATTGTGGTGTTTTTCTGAATGAGAAACCGAATGAAATTGGAGCTCTAATGAGAACTTTGTGGTTATTCTTAACCAACTATATGGATTCATGATTGACGACTTGAACCTTGGTGATTTTTCTAAGGAATCATATATGTGAGAAACAAATCCTAATGGAAGTTTAAGTAATAATCATAAAGTTATGTATATTTAAAACCCAATGTGTCAAGGATATAGAAAGAAACACCTAGGAAAATGCTTCAAAGGGACGGAAAGATGTTTCAGATGTGGTAATGAAGGTCATAAAGCAATAACCTGCCATGGAAAAAGGAAGCATTTAGTTTACTCCATGAAAGAGAAATAAGTTCCTTATCAAGGATCAATTGAAGGTTTTAAATGTGTTGTCCGTGGTCAATACACAAATAAATTACCTATGAATAAGGTTCAAGAATGGGATCAATAGGACCGTACCAAAATATGTTTTCCAATTCCTAATGCCATTCGAATTAAAGATGGGGAAACTGACAATGACCTATGAAAGGTATGGATTATTTCTTAGCTCATGTTTTGACATTACTAAAATCTTAGGACATTATGCATGTTTTTTTCCAGAAATAAGTATAAAATAATAAGTTATAAAAACATGGATAAAGTATCATAAAGAATGTTTGATGATTAAGATTTCTATATTTTAGGAATTGAAGAGTTATGTTGGATCTATGGATGATTATATGTTAAGATGTATTAATGATAGATTTGATTTAGAAGAATTTTCCTAGTATGTGTATCCATGAAGTTTGATATGTGAAAATGTTATTCAAGGAATAATTATATCTTATTTTTTGGATTTAGTTATAAAGAACCATTTAGGTTTACATGATACTAGAGTTTGAGGAAATTACAGGTTATTACTTTTTGGAATGAAAATGCGAGTTATGTGATAACATTTTTGGTTAAAATATTTTATTGTTATTTTTGAGGAATTTATTTCATTTTTCTAAATTTAATAAAATTATATTTATTTTTAAAAAGGACAACACGTAGACCGTGCAACAACATGTTGCATCGGACAAAGCTATGAGAATCGAACCCACAACAAAAGTGTGATTGAGATTTATCACATATCACTGGATTACGTGAAGTCCCTGGTTAGTATGACTTATTCTTTTATAGTTAAATGATTTTATAGATTAAGAATAAGTTGATTTTGGGAACTTATATCAAATAGACATCCTTAGTATAGGAAAATAATTTGGTGAATAGGTGTAAACAGTTATTTTGGAAGACGTTCTCTTTTTGGGGGAACATTTTATGCCTATGGAAAATAGAATACTATGGGATTTCATTTGTGAAGTAATGGATGAAATTTTATTTTGAAAGAATCTATGTTTATATTGTGGATATATGGTGATTTGAGTTATTTATATAAATGATTAACCTATCATATTGAATACATGATTATGTTAATAACACTTCAGTATGAGACTTTAAGAGTAATCGATGCTATTTAGAGATAAATGTTAGGATTTACTAGGGAAATCCATGTGATTAAATCCTTATGAGTTTTGGGATTCAATCTTAGTTAGGATTATTTTGAATAATTTTAAGGGAAATTGTGTGTTGAATGGTCTTTATTGAACTTTGGGTTTTGTTTGTCTAATTTTAAAGATTATTATTAAGATTTATTTTTATAAAGTATTATCCTTTTTGGGGATTATCTCCTCTTTTACTAACCTTTTTTGTTTTGGTTAATGTCTAAAGGTAGGGGAAATATATAGTTTTTTTGGATTATGTGATTCTCTAGAAGTTTATTCTAGCATTTCAGGTGTGAACAAGTCATCTTGAATACTCATCTTTTGGAGAAAAGATGAGTTTTTGGTAGAAAATTATTAAAGGAAAAAACTATACATGAAAATTAAGTATATTTTTTTATGTTCTTGTCCAATATAATAAATAAATTCAACAAATTTATGAAAGGGAACTTAAAACAAAAAAAATGTATTCTGTTTACTTTTCCTACCTGGTAATCAAAGACCGTTTAACCCATCACAAGTTTATGATTTTTTGGTGGTTAAATTTATCCAGATCATGTTTTCTATCACTCTCCATCATAACTTGATGGTTATTTATCTCTTCCATATCCATGTTTGTTTACATGAAATCCTAGTATGGGCTACCTTAGGTGACCTTTGTACTTATATTTCTTTCTTTTAAAGTGATAGTTTTACTGACTCTTTTTTTTGATGTGGGATTTCAATGAAGTTTCTGAGCCCAATTTTAAAATTGCGAGGACATAATTTCCAAAACTGGGGAAGGATGTAACGACCCAGGTATTTATAGAATAATACATTTTATTTCTATAAATACTTACGAATAAGTTATTAATTTTATATTAAAGGGGATGCTTTGTTCGATAGAGTACTCAACACACAACAACATATTTACCATGTTTTTTTAAATTTCTTTACATTTATTTAATAAAATTTAGAGGCTTAAAATAATAAAGGATCCGATTTTAAGCATGAAATACTCTAACATTCTTTAAAAGGTCATTTTACAGCCTTTTGATGATGAACCTTTTTTTAAATCTATTTTTTGTCACTTTTATATGTTTCATTTGAAAAAATAAACTTCTTCTTTAGAAGTGGGACATAAATATTTACCTTGGGTATATTTTTAGTATTTTTATGATAAAAATCATTTTTTAATGAATATTGAAAAATACCACATTTTAATTCAAAACTGCCTTTTTATCTAATTAATTTATAAAGTTATATTGTTCTTTAAATTGGTTTTAAAGAGTAATTGGATTATATTTTTACCATTTAATCCAATTTTAGTCATTTAAAGTAATTTTACTTTGAAATTGGACATAAACAAATGTAAATTTTTTAATAGTTTTTATTTCTTAAAAACATGCTTTCTGGTTTTGACAATGAGAATTAATTAATATAACTTCTATGATTTGAATTTGGTAAAATAGACATCATTTTTGAATTTGGAATATAAAATTTAGCTTAAGTTGAATTTTTGGTATTTTTCTGAAAACCTTCAATTTTTGATGAATAGTGGAAAATACTACTTCATAGATAAAAACCGACTTTTTCATTTAAATGTAATTTTACCACTTTGGTGAATTGAATTTCAAAAATTTGAAATACATGGTTGTCATCAGTAAGTAAAATGTTGTTCAATGGGATGAAAATAATTTTTGGTGAATAGTAAGTTTGGATTTTTATTTACCACGGTTAAATGTAAATCGTGTAATTCAAGGTAAAAAAATTATTATTATAATATAAAATTACCTTAACACTTTTAATAACCTTATTTTTTGAGTCATGAATGACCAACATAATCCTTTTGTAGAACTGTTGGCCTTTGGAAGCCACTTGTGTAAGATAATTACATTAATAACTTTTTATTTAAAGTAAAAATCGAAATATCATAAACATGTATTATTTTATTTAAAACAAATTTAATATAGGGTTATATAATTGATATTTTTGACTATAAATAGTCATTAGAAATATAAAAATATTTCCTACATCTTGGTATTTTATTTATTATTTTTATAAATCAAATAAATAAATTTACTTATGACAAAATGATTATGTAATGGTTACCTCATTAATGAATGTTTTAAATAAACGAGATTATAAATATTAAATAAATTTATTTTGAAACTTTTTATTCCATCCAAGAATTTTATTGATGAGGATGACTTTTTATATTTGAATTAATGAAGGTTTTTTGAATGAATCAAGTTGTTTTAGATTTTTTAAAAAGTCACGATATGAATAATATTTAAATTGACATAAATGTGTTTAAAAAAATATTATTTTATTAAATGGTATAATAATCATAAAAATATAATTTTTGGCCAAATGACTTTGATAAGTTTGATAATGTAATTAATTAACCACTTGTGGTTTTATTGTCAATTTATGGTAACTATATTAACCATATAGTATGAATATATAAGAGAACATGGTAAAAGTTAAATAAGTTAACAAAGGGTTAAATAAAAAAGATAAGGATTAACAAATATCCAAAACCTATCCAATTATTATTGGATGATATTATTTCTAACAACAGTCATCTTATATTCAAATTTAATGAGTTTTGGACCATTTGAAACCTAAAATAAGTTTATAATAAAATAATACTTTCAAAATTTCCTAAAGAGCCCCTCCCCCTTATAAAACGACACCACCTCTAACCCATTACTCACACCTATAAAGCCCATTGGCTCATCCAAACTCTATCCAATTAAGCTAAAAAAATCCATATCTTTCTCCTAGAATCCTTCCCATAAGCAAAAAGAAATTCAGGTAAACCGTTTGTTTCAAACCAAAGAGAGTTATCCGATTCTAAGGTAACATCTTCTCTTAAGTTATTTTCTATTATTTTACTTCTCCAACCCCAAAAACTCTTTTTATTACTTTATTTTATAAAAAAATAGTATCTTAAATATAATAGGTTGTTTTATGAGAATTATTCTAACTAAACTTATGAACACCTCCATCTAATGGATATAGACCATACTGTTTCTGTGGACTACGAACTACTGCCTCAAGAAATGATGATTGTTCAGTTATCTTCTACCGCCTCTCTTGGTGGCCATTATAATGAAAATGAAATTATATATGATATATATGATATATATTTTATCTCCATACTTATTTAATTCTCTTTTAGAACATACCTTTATGTTTTTTCTATTTTATAAATACGACAATTTCATTTGAGGAAGTGCGGACTACCGCCCCCTCATAGCGATTTGACCCATTAATGGTATACATGGAATGTATAAAGGATGGATTTAATGAAATTCTGTAAAATATCTAAAATATGTTATCATATTGGAATTATAATAAACCTATGTATCATTAATATTTTATTCCATTAAATATTAAATAGAAATGAAAGTAGCGTTCATGCGTATGTACAACTTACCATCTCCATGAATGTTTCATTTCATTTATTACCTCCAAATAATAAGAGCTATTATAAATTCATATAAACTAGATATATTATATATATATGATATTTAAAATCATGAATATCATTCTGAATATAATATACTTTTGATCTCATGGACAACTTGTAATTATAACAAGTTTATTTTTGACATACGTTCCGAACATCGACAAAATGTACGATATGAACTCAAATAATTAATTAAATGTTATAGCAAGGTAATAAGTTATATAAGAGGAATAATAAACTTTAAAAAGGTTTTGAATCAATTATAAATTAACTTAATTTTATTTTTTAGTAAATTAAAGAACAAACAAGTCACGTTGGACATGAGGTAAAAGGACTTTGTCTCAATCTACTTTCATCAACCCATGTTTTGATAATATGCAACTCCTTATTTTATACAGTTAATAATAAACCCCTTTGAATTTTATTTTCATTCAAAGGGAATATTTTTCTACGAAGCATTTTACTAAATGAAAAAAGTATTTTTTTTAACGTATGTAGTGGTAATGACCTCTCAACCACCGTAATCATTAATTTCCTTCCTCTATAAGCCTTAATGTTTTTAAAATGAAAAAGAAATCCCTTAGTACCTTTTTGGGTGTATTCGTATTGAATTTTTTTTTGAAATTTATTGATTATTTCGATATCTTGAAATTATTTCTTATGATTTCAAATGAAATTTAATTAGTGAAATTTTGATATTTTCAATATTTTATGTGTTATAATTTTATAATGGTACATTGACATTTGAAGGGTGGTTACATGATAAACCAAATTACAGGTTGTGCCGTGATAAACCTGGATGGGTGGTTACGTTATAATCTCCAACGCATTTTGTATAGAAGTCGGTCGTATGGCTATTCCATTTAGTGATATGTGTGGAAGTAGATAGTATGGTTATTTCATTTAAGTTTGTTTATGTCCCAAGTTAACTTTATATGTTATATGTTCTTTCTATGGGTTTTATAGTAATATTTTGTTTACAAAAAGGGTAAGCAATGAGCTTTTATTCAGTGAATATTATTTACTACTTCATAAAGGTAAAATGTATTACTTATGATAACGTATTCATGGTTTACTTGTTGTTTGAAAAAATAATAGTTTTTCTTTTTTGTTTATCCCTTACTGAGCTTTTTATGCTCATCCCAAGTTTTTGAAATGTTTTTCATAGAAATTAAAGTGGAATATGTTCAAGGATGGGATCAAGGAAAAGTCATGATATCTAAAATATGGAACTAGACCTGGCTATTTTTTTTAAGATTTTTTATTTTATGAAAAAATGGATATTGAGTAGAAGTGTCTACATTTATTATTGTTATGTATATTTTATGACCTAATTTTATAAATCTCTAAACATGAAAAGATTCTCAATGTGAATTATTAACTTCATTCAAGATTATGTAATGTTTAAGGCACGAGGCCATACAGTATTGATCTCAATAAATTATATTTATGGAAGGTTCAATATTTAATGAACCCATGTGTACTTGTGGTTCCAATATTCCCTGGAATCCACATTTTAAACCAAAGATATCATTAATTCATGACATTTTAGGTTCAACCAACACAATATTAATTTAAGGAATATTAATCAAGAAAAATATCTCAATCACTCAACATCCCAAAATTATAATTCATCCTAGTTCTATATTTAATCATCCTTTGAGATGGTTATTAATATGGTTTTTGATGTTTAGGGTGATGAGTTAACAATACAAGAAAAATAACGGGACATGATACAAGTAGTGCGCCAGACACATGCACAAATAGGGAAGAGAATTAAACATGAACATTAAATTCATTGAGAAAGATAAATAATAAAATAATTTTAAGCCTTATTAATTTTTTTATAACATTAAGACTAGTAAATATAGGGTATATGCGAATTATGTTTTTTTAAGAAGAAACATGCATTAAAATTCCAATAAAATTGAAATCAACTTACGTGATTACTATTGAAAATAATGGAAAACATATATGAAATGAATAGAGAAGAAGAGGTATCTCTTTTTGAAACAAGATTATGTAAATAAATGTCAGGCCCTTAGAAAGGATATATTCATTCCAAACCTACTGCTTAAATGTTTATGTTATAACCCCTTTCAAGGAGAATAATGGGATGCACTTATAGCCCAATGTGGTGGACTATTTTCATTCCAAAAATACCCCTCCAATTGACTCACCAATTTGGAAATATAGAAAGTTTAATATTGAGATATATTATTGTTAAATGGTTTATATATTTTTGTGTAATGTCCAACCTTAAAATTTGGAGTCCAGTGGACTTATTTATCCACAGTTATGGATATTTTACTAAATAATTTCATTATATCCATTTTTCTGTCAAATTTTTAATTGGTCTAAATGTGAATGTATTTTAGACTAGGAATATTCCCTAAAATATGAACCATTTATTCGAAAAATAATTCCACACATATCGTATATTTCACACCATAAAATCTCTACTCAATTGTGTCTTTGGATTGGGAGAAAAGTCAAGAATGATGACCTATTTTTTATTCTCGGACAGAATGGTGGGTTAGAATTCAAATCTTTTATTAGGCCCATTTTTAGTGGATTTTGTCTTTAAAATTTTATGAATTATTATTTTGGATATTAATAAATATATTCAGGAGTTTAATCAAGTTTTGGCTTATGGATTGAGCCCAAAAATTCTATCATCATGGCTAGTACAGTTTCTTTGAAAGATTCATTGTGCCTTCTTGTGTGGTCTATATAACCCTTAAAATGGCCGAATTGGCTCAAGATTTAGGTTTATAATTTGTAGGAAATTTAATTAGGGACCCTAAAAAATAATAATCAAACATTTTTGATAAAAAGGGTTGGAGTTATAATTAAAATATTAAACTAACTCAAATTTGGAAAAAAAAATGCTAAAAAATTATATTTAATACTAAAACATGAGTATTTAAAATCAATTAGGAACTTTTCATTGAAAATTACTAATGGTAGTAAATGAAGATTTATTAATAAATAAATAACATAAAATCTACCACACTTAAATTTGTTCATGTCCTCATGTAAAGAAATATAAAAACATAACTGAATCATTTTCTCTCACCACTAAATATTACAATTTTGTTTTCTCCAATCAAGGTGGTCTAGACTTGTTCAATAATCCATAATAAATTCCAAAAAAAAATTTATAGTAATAATATTTCAAAAATAATTCATTTTTCATTCTCAAAATTAGAAATTTAAATCGTTGGCACTAATAACTCACTTCTCTCAAGATGATATTTTTTTAAGATGGTTCACTCATTTCGAAACCAAAAGTAAAAACCATAGAGTTTGTAAGAGCTATCCGATTCCATTACATATTAAAAAGTTCAAAGTAATAAATAGGTATTTTTAGGTGCTTTTAGTGGATATGGGATGGTTGGAATATAATGGAAAAAAATGGAAAAGAGGGGTAAAACACGAACATGGATAAAGCAATGCACAATTTTTGTGAAATGAAACATGGACGGAAATGGAAACAAATATTTACAAATGAAAGAATCTGTGAAGGAAGAAAAAAGAGGTAGAAAATTTTAAGGGGATGAA
Organism: Viscum album; assembly: GCA_963277665.1. Lineage (NCBI taxonomy): Eukaryota > Viridiplantae > Streptophyta > Magnoliopsida > Santalales > Viscaceae > Viscum > Viscum album. The sequence goes on from OY728133.1 coordinate 101,689,590, forward strand.
ATGATGAAATATATACAAAAAAACAAAACTTCTCTGGATGATATATGAAAAGATGAATTAAGTGTTCTTTTTTTTTATTTTTTTTCAAAAGTTGAACTTGAACAAAATCTCAAACTCATCTCCCAAACCATGTTTGATATCCTAATAAAACTATTTAAAATATTTATAACCAGATAAAGGGTTTAGGAAGATTGATTTTGGACCAGCCCAAGACACCACCCATTTTTTTGTTTTTTTTTTGTTTTTTATCATTTTTAACACTTTTTAATAACATGTAGAAAATTACATGTAGAAAATTACATGATGTTAATCCATTCAAAAAAACTCATCAAATTAAAACCTATACCATACACTTAAATATATTCTTTTACTCAAGTATATGATAAAACACTAAAAATCAAGAATTGGATACCAAAAATGAAAACCATTCCCCCTTAATTTAAATTTCAATAAATCATGCAATGAAAATACATAAGATGTTGGGTGGGACAAGGTTTTGGGATTGTGATTTGGCTATCAAATTTTAGTTCATATTCTTGTAGAGGATTTAAAAATAAGGATCAATATAAGTGTAATGGGAGGCTATTTGGATATTGTGATTCTTATGTGGCTCAAAGAATTCCTCTATCATATTAATATATGCCAAAGTAGAAAATTCTGTTCAAATGCCGAGAAACTCAAAACCCACAATCAGGGGTAAAAACAAATAATATGAAAATAAGGCCATAGGTGACCTTATCATGAGAGATGAAATTATTCCTCATGCTTGGGGAAGAATCATTTTATAAATAAAAAATCGAGCATTCAAAATTTATTGATATTGACCCAATATTATTTATCCAAATTTATGATGAAAATAAAAAATGTTGGAGATGAGAACAAGTCATTGGACTCCCTGACCCAACAGTCATTAAATCAAGTCAATGGGTAAAATTTATAACTCCTATTAAGTACAATGTACAGTGGCTTGTAGGGTCAAACCCACAGGGAAGGCTTGTGACAAATTTTATTTTAAAAATTTCAAATCAACCCCTCCATTTTCAGTAGTGAGGTAAACATTCTACATTTTTTTTACTATTTTACATTTTATATTTTTAGTGTTTTTATAAGGTAGTAAAGTAACTACACTTTTTTATTTTTTTGTTCTAAATTATGATGAAACATAAAGTAGTTTAAAAACAATAAGAAATAGGAAAATAAAATGATGATATATGAACAATCAAGATGATATGGTAGGGTGAAGACTATCCTACAAGTTTTCAAAGGACTCTTAATCACTTAAATTCTGTTTTAATGTACCATAAGAAAATTAATGACATATTTACCTCTCTCGGAGATGAGACACTCAAATTGAACAATATTAATTTTCATCACTCCAAGAAAGTTCAATAGAAAGATTAAAATTTGAAAAATTACAACTGACTAAACTCACCGTATGTTCTAAAGTTTTATAAATCAAAAGATTTAGAAATTGTATACACAATCATACTCAAAAAATGATTATGGAATTTGAAATTGTGTAAAAGTGATACAAAGAAATTGAATGAATTCTAAATTGATATCGCCGGTCAACTCTGAATATATTAAAATGAAAATATGAAAAAGAAGTTTAAAAAACCAATAAAACTAGAAATTACACAAACACTAATTATTTAGATAACTATCATTTTCATAATAGAAATTGAAAACATCTAATTATAGAGTATAGTATTTGAAACAAAATAGGAAGTAGAGACTCCCTCTCGAGCCGCTCTACTCCTGCTCCTACTCTCCAAGAACTATAAGAAGTGATACTCCAAGGATCTCATGCTTCACTCAGGTTTTCCGTGAGTGAATCATTTGTTGTGAGTTAATGATAAGCCCCCCCCCCCCTTGAATCCTTACTACTCTATTTTTTTAAATTCCCTATCATTTTGTTCTTATCACAATCGCCTTCCATCGACTTAATCTTGTACTTCACTGTTGCACCGCACACGTGCACCTTTTTGTGCATCACACATCGTACTATCTTTTCCCTTTCCAATAACTCTCGGAGAGTTTGTTGGAGTGAACCTAGTTGGGATTCTATATCTTCTTTGAATGTGCAAAATACAATAGAGTAAAATCAAAAGTTAAAACATTGTTACTAGAAATGAAAATAAACTTAATTAATGAGTTAGAAAAAAATCATTAAATTATAATAAGTTATTTATTTATAAATTATTAAAGTTTTTATTTTTATAACTTTTATAGAAAATATTATAATTAATAATAATATTATTTTATTAAGTTATATACTTAATTTATTTTAAAATTATTGTTGATGTTAATTAGTTAATCTATTAAGTTTATAATTTATTAAATTAAATTATTAAAATTATAAATTAATATTTATTTATTTGATTATTAAATTAACATTTTTAGTAATTAAATATTATATATCTATTAGAAAGTATTATTATTTACTTAATTAAATTATTTAATTTATTTGAATTATTAATTTTATTATTATTATTATAATCATCTAATTTGAAATGTTAATTTATAATTAATGAATTTATTAAAATTTATTTACTTTAGTTTTATTTAAAAGTTATTATTAATTATTTTAGTTTTAAAATATTTTATTAAGTTGATTAGTTTTATATTTTATTATTATTATTATTTATTAATTAATTTAATTAGTTTTTTGTTTAGTTTTTTTATTTTCTCCCCCATTCTCATCCACGTGTAGAGAAAGGTGAGGATTTTTGGTTTCTTCAAAAAACCCCCATGGAGGCACGAGCTCCTCCCCACGCAAAAAGTGGCAGACCCTCCCTTCTCCATAAAAAATGTGCTCTTTAGTCTGATAATGTAAGCAGGTCTCCTTAGCAACGCAGGGTGGGTGTCTTTGGCACAAGTGACAAAAACTATCGAACACCTTTTATGCACACCAGTGCCACTCCGATCTGACACTACCCCAACATTCCGACCCTTAAAACTTTATTCAATGAACTCAATCCTCGGAAAGTAGTGGTAAATTCTTCATCCCTAATTTCTGTTCATGCCGAATCTCTTCATGTGTTATTCACTCATAATATTCCATCAATATTTATTGGGTCAAACACTTCACTCTGATTTAGTTGGCCACCTACATTTGGTTTAGTGTCTCTGGTCTTGTCATGAACAGGATACCTCACTACCTCTAGTCCACATTTCTTCCATGAACCTGGATTCAGAAAGCTCCCTCTTAATTGGGCGATGGTTGGTACGATGAGGGATCTGGGTGACGACCCGGTGGAATCGAGTAGTGCAGGTCTACTCTAGATTTGCGGAGACTGATTGGATATGATTAGAAGATGGTGGAAGATAGATGAGGCACTGATATGTTGGGTTTCTTTGGTGAGTGGAAATGTGGAATCCATCGGTAAAACTGACAGAAGGTTTGAGTGGTGAAGCATGATAAAGCAATGGTGTTGGTAGATGTCTGGGGGGGAAGGGTAGAAGATAGAGGTGGGACTGACATCGATGGCCAGTGTCGGTGGATGAGGATCTGTCGGTCTCACCGAAAGGTGAGACCCTGCATCGGTAGCAGTGCAACGTTGGTGTCGGTATCAGATAAAATGGAAGGGTGATTGGTCGATGAATGAGTTCATCTGTGTCGGTAGCAAAGATAAGGGGAAAGTGCCGCGTTGGTAGCAGCAAGATGGTGATTTTCGGTCTCATTGATAGAGAAAGAGAAGGAAGGCTGGGTATCTGTGATATACAAGAATAATCTACGAAATAAACATAAATTCATTAATTAAATAAAATAAACTTAATCTAATTAAAGAATTAATTTAAATTATTAACTAATTAACGAATTAACTTATAACACAAAACAAAAATTACCAAACAAAAAGAAACACTGACAGGGTATCATAGACATAAAATATATCTGCAACATATACTTGAAATAATTAATTAAAGAAACTACAATGAAGGCTTAAAATTATTTAAAGTAATTAATCAAATATTTAATTATAAACATAAAACCAAAAATTTAAACTAAAATTAAAAATAACAAATTAATTAATACTGGACTATAATTAGATTTGAATATATATATTCCTATTACATAATTGAATTATTATTAAACACATTAATTAATAGAATTTATTTAAACTAATTTGATAATATAAAAGTAAAATATTAAAAAAATAAATTAATGAGTTAATTTATTAAATAAATTAATTGAAGGGGGAGGAAACAATGAGTCAAGTGAATATGCGTTGGTGACTCATTGAGTCACTGAAAGTAGTAAAAAGTGCATTATTAGTGATAAACATCTCACTGACAGAAGGATCAGTATCAGTGAGTGAACTTCGTTGATGAGGCTTATAGGAGGATCAGTTTTGGTGAGTTTTTTGAACTATCAGTTTCCCCGATAGTTAAACATATTAAAATGTTCAATAAAGTTAATTTATTTAAATTGATCTAAATATAAAATGTTAAATTAATGACTAAGTTAATTATATGAAAATACAATTATTAATTTATTATCAAATATAAGGCATATTAATAAAAAGTCATGAAAATTAATATTGCTAAACTAATTATTAAATTATTATATTAGAAATATTAGTAAGTCTAAATTAATTATTTTAAAGACTAAAATTACATAATTTTTTTTATAAAAATCAATTAATTAATAAATTTTGTTATAAAAATACAAAACTGTATATATTTATTATAAAAGTGAAGAATAAGATAATAAATTATTAAAAAGTTAATAAAAATATGTGGAAAGCCATGTCAAATTAAAGCCACATCACTCCACAAAAAGGTTGGAAAATTTTTGAAAATTTAATGGTGAGTAATTATGACTCTTTTTTTTTGTTTTTTTAAATACACACTCACACAAAATAGATAGATAAAAAAAGGGTTTGATGAATAAAGTGGTAAGAAAAATGAAAGAGAGAGGAAAAAGAAGAAAGAGGGTGATAGAGGAGGAAGAAGAGAGAAAGAGGGAGTTGAAGGGAAAGAGGTTCCCCTTGTTTAGATTTGGTGGGTCACCATATCCATCCAGTAGTGAGTATATAAAAATTTATGTGGTTCCTAGGGTGTTTTTCCTCACATGGGTTTGATTTAGATGATTCCCATTAACCATGAATTTCCTTTTCGAAGAAGGTTCTCAGAATTTTCCTGCACCATGTGAGAAAACATTAGTAATAATAAAAGGACCTTACCAATGAGAATTAAGCTTACCTGGGTGAGGTCAAACTCAAGAGATTAAAAGTATTACCTTTTCAACCTCATGGAATACTTTTCATAGGATGTGTTTTTCATGGAGTTCCTTATCATTTTATTTATAGATTTTGGAATTGTCATAAGAATCTAGTCGATGCTACTCCAGTTCATTTAACTACAAAAATCTATCTTCAATAGATTTTTCACAATCAAAATTACATGTTTTGATAGCACAAAATGACTTATGTTGTATTTAAACACATAAATAAAATGTTTTACAAAAAACTATCCTAAATGGGGACATCCTAATGGGAGTTTTATAGGCAGTTTTATAATCCCAAAGCACTTCACCAAGTTGTTTAGGACATTCTTTCTTGGTGGGCTTTATAATTATCTCAAGAACTCTTTTCACTTATATGTTAGAAAGTTAATCCATGCCTTTTTTGGGGGGTGATATGAATTTGAAGTTTTATGTATAACCCCAATCTTTTTCAAAATATATTCCAGGGTCTGATTACATAAATCAGTTCTTATGCCACTTATTAAGTCACGCGGTGTTCCAAATTGATAGAAAATGTGGGTTTTTAGGAACTCAATAACAATATGTGCATCATCCTTCCTAGTGGGGTTGGCCTTGAACCACCTAGATTCATAATCAACAGAAAGAAGGATGCATGATAATCCATTGTATGGAATGGTCCCATGAAATAGATGCCCCAATCATCGAAGATCTCAAAAAAGATTAAGGGATTTTGGAGCATTTCATTTCATTTAGAAATTGTGCCAAAATTTTGGAAAGTAGTATATGATTGACATAACTTCTGTGAGTCCTTGAAGTGTGATTTCTATAATAATCTTAAGCCAAGTTCCTTTCAAGAAAACTTTGGTGGTTCAAAGTTTCCACCACCAAGCACTGAATGACAAAATTATAAGATGGAGAAATTTTCCTCTTCATCAAAAAATCTCTTAATTACCATTGTTGGGTTGGAAGAACACCCCAAGGAGGGAATGATGGCAAGAGGGGGGGTGAATTGCCTTTTAAAAAAATGATTCACAAATTAAAAATCAAAGTAAAAATGCAGCGGAAAGTAAAGAGAGGGAATGATGGCAAGAGGGGGGGTGAATTACCTTTTAAAAAAATGATTCACAAATTAAAAATCAAAGTAAAAATGCAGCGGAAAGTAAAGAGGCAAGACACAAGAAATTGTTAACGGAGTTCGGCCTAACACCCGGCCTACGTCTCCGCTCCCAACTCAACCGTTGAGAGATTCCTACCGCTTGCTTTTCAATGGTTTTAGCAAGAAACCCACTAGGCTTTGAGGTAGCACTAGAACCTATTACAGCTTGCTTTTAGTGGTTAAGCAAGAACCCAATGCTTTTGATGGTTAAGCAATAACCCACTAGCCTTTTTACGGGTGAAGGCTAGCTCACCGATCTCAAGCCTTTTACAAGGTAAGGCTTGTGAACCTCTTCACACCTTAGTGGTGGTGTGAGAACCCAAAGAAAAGGAGATGAGGAAAGAGTTTGGGGTTTGTAGGCACAAACCCAAATTTAAAGCTCAAAAAGAAATAAACAATAAAACCCGTATTGGAGGAAGACTTGGGCGCCAATTGGATTGGTGGAGCTGATGTAGCGTGCTTCTCCCAAGCTTCTTGATGTGCTCCTTGGATGTGGAAGTTGTTGGAGCACTTGAGGTTCCGTTGAGGAAGTCCACCGGAGGTTGGCCAATTGATGGAAAATGAGTATAGAGGCTTTGCAAGTGTTTCGGTTAGTGTTCGGGGCTTCCTCAGCCTTTATTTATAGGCTAGGATCCTTTGGGGAGGCTTCGGAGCCGTTGGAGAAGGCTTTGGAGCCGTTGGAGGCCAAAAGAAGGTTGACTGGTCAACCCCAACGGCTAGTTTGACTGGGCTACCGGCTGGCCGGTACAGTCCCACCGGTTGGCCGGTGCCTTGGATGAGAAGAAGAGTCTTGGTCCAGGCTCCACCGGCTGACCGGTGGAGGAGCCACCGGCTGGCCGGTGGTGAGGCAGTAGCTCATCCTGTTCTGGCTGGGTGCCACCGGTCGACCGGTGCTGAGGCCACCGGTTGGCCGGTGGTAAGGCAGTGGCTCCTTCTTGAGAGCAGATGCCACCGGCTGGCCGGTGGTGTGCCACCGGCTGGCCGGTGGTCTGGATTTCAGACCATTTGCCAGCACACTTTCTAGGCCCAATTCCTTGGCCACCTGATTTGATTCCTATCAATCAAAAACACTTGATACAATGTTAGAAACATAAGAGGGTGATTGTGATCATGAAAATTAAACCTCGAGGGGTTTGAGAGGTACAACAATCTCCCCCTATTTTGATGATCACAATCACCAAAACAATTAATGTAAAATACTGAAATTAAAAGGAAATGCAAAGTATGATGAAAAAGGAATCTCCCATTCTCCCCCAATCAATCAAGAAAATTCTCCCCCTTTGTGATTATCAAAATAGAATGGGGCATAAAACTTGATTGAGGGAAATTTTTGAAAAACAAGATTTTAAATCATTTGAAAATGATATCAATTGTTGAAAATTTTGAAAATTTTGAAATGAAAATTGAATAACAGTTTGAATTGAAAGTTTTGAATCAAAAACCAATTGAATTTTGAAATTTGAAACCAAGTGAAATTTTTGAAATTTTTGAATCAAAAATGAATATTCGATACCAACTGTTGGAAATTTAGAAATGAAAATTTAATAGGAAAGTTTTGAATTGAGAAAATTGAAACCAAGTGTTGAATTTGAAAGTTTGAATTCTCAAAAAGGCCTAACTCCCCCTAAATAAAAACAATGAATCACCGGGGAGAGAGATTTTGAAAAGAAATGATTTTAGGCCCGGAGAGACTCGCAAGAAGGGATTTTTCAATCCAAACTTGTCTCATGGCGGGTCTTCTGCTATAAAATTCGTCAGAATAGAAAATACTTTTAGGTTGACCATAACGGGCATTTTTACAATTACATTCATAAATAAGGTGCCCGGTTTTCTTGCAATAATTACAAAATTTATAACTTGAGCTCCCCCTAACAAAAACAGTGGGAGCATGGGAGGAGGAAGCTTGGTTGGTGTAGCCAAGTCCATGGGAGGTTCTAGATACTCGTTGAGAACCTAAGAGTTTGGACAAATTTTGTTCACCTTGGGTGAACTTGGCTAGGGTCTCCCTTAGGTCTTTGATGGTTGATTCCAAGGAATCAACATCGGGGAGGTTTTGGATTTTAAGGGTCAACTCCTCCTTCTCTTTGAGAAGTTGTTCTTTTTCGGAGGAGAGTTTTTTGAAATTCTTTTTCAAAGAAACAAATTTTGAAGAAAGCTCATGAAAACCTTTTTCTAGTTGGTCTCTAGCGTGTGAGAGTTCTTCATAAGATAGATGATTAAATGAATTAGAAGAACTAGAGGAGGAAGAGGAGGAAGAGGAGGAAGATACCTCATGTTTTGCCATTAGGCAATTATTACCATTGTCGCTCGAGGAGAAGGAGGAGAATGAAGAGGTGGAGCTATCACTCCATGTTGCCTTTGAAGCCTTCTTCTTCTCCTTTTTCTTGGCCCTTTTCTTGTGGAGTGGGCAATTGGGCACGGATTTTTCATCGGGTTCTTGCTTGATGTCGGGTTCTTGCTTTTGAGCCTTCTTAGTACCTTCATGGGTTAGCTCTAAACATTTCCAAAGATCGTAAGAAGTAGTGCAAGAAGAAATACAATTAAAAACATTACGGTCAAGACCACAATGAAGAGCGTTCATGGCTTTGCCATCAAGCTCGAAATTTGCAATGTCATTGGGGGTCCATTTAGACTCATCGGGTGAGGAAAGGGAAAATCCTTGCATAACAATTTTAAAAATTGGATAGCCAATGCTTTTAAGAAAAGTTGACATGCGGGTTTTCCAAAAAGTATAATCGGCTCCATCAAAGAATGGAGCACGATCCAAAGAATGTCCTTCGGGGGAAAAAGAGGTTGAAGCGGTAGAAGCCATCAAAAAAATAGGATCTTTGAATTTGAAACCGTTAAGGGAATTATTCAAATTACCCCTTTGATACCAATTGTTGGGTTGGAAGAACACCCCAAGGAGGGAATGATGGCAAGAGGGGGGGTGAATTGCCTTTTAAAAAAATGATTCACAAATTAAAAATCAAAGTAAAAATGCAGCGGAAAGTAAAGAGGCAAGACACAAGAAATTGTTAACGGAGTTCGGCCTAACACCCGGCCTACGTCTCCGCTCCCAACTCAACCGTTGAGAGATTCCTACCGCTTGCTTTTCAATGGTTTTAGCAAGAAACCCACTAGGCTTTGAGGTAGCACTAGAACCTATTACATCTTGCTTTTAGTGGTTAAGCAAGAACCCAATGCTTTTGATGGTTAAGCAATAACCCACTAGCCTTTTTACGGGTGAAGGCTAGCTCACCGATCTCAAGCCTTTTACAAGGTAAGGCTTGTGAACCTCTTCACACCTTAGTGGTGGTGTGAGAACCCAAAGAAAAGGAGATGAGGAAAGAGTTTGGGGTTTGTAGGCACAAACCCAAATTTAAAGCTCAAAAAGAAATAAACAATAAAACCCGTATTGGAGGAAGACTTGGGCGCCAATTGGATTGGTGGAGCTGATGTAGCGTGCTTCTCCCAAGCTTCTTGATGTGCTCCTTGGATGTGGAAGTTGTTGGAGAACTTGAGGTTCCGTTGAGGAAGTCCACCGGAGGTTGGCCAATTGATGGAAAATGAGTATAGAGGCTTTGCAAGTGTTTCGGTTAGTGTTCGGGGCTTCCTCAGCCTTTATTTATAGGCTAGGATCCTTTGGGGAGGCTTCGGAGCCGTTGGAGAAGGCTTTGGAGCCGTTGGAGGCCAAAAGAAGGTTGACTGGTCAACCCCAACGGCTAGTTTGACTGGGCTACCGGCTGGCCGGTACAGTCCCACCGGTTGGCCGGTGCCTTGGATGAGAAGAAGAGTCTTGGTCCAGGCTCCACCGGCTGACCGGTGGAGGAGCCACCGGCTGGCCGGTGGTGAGGCAGTAGCTCATCCTGTTCTGGCTGGGTGCCACCGGTCGACCGGTGCTGAGGCCACCGGTTGGCCGGTGGTAAGGCAGTGGCTCCTTCTTGAGAGCAGATGCCACCGGCTGGCCGGTGGTGTGCCACCGGCTGGCCGGTGGTCTGGATTTCAGACCATTTGCCAGCACACTTTCTAGGCCCAATTCCTTGGCCACCTGATTTGATTCCTATCAATCAAAAACACTTGATACAATGTTAGAAACATAAGAGGGTGATTGTGATCATGAAAATTAAACCTCGAGGGGTTTGAGAGGTACAACAACCATGTCATCCTATGTTTTCCAAAGTTTATTATCTTCCATGAAATAAAATTATGAATCAATTTTCAGCTTCAATTTTTGTTTTTTTGAAAATTTTTCATGAAAAACACCAGCAACTAAGTAATTTATAATCGGGGAATATTATGGTAAATTTGTAGTGATATATGATTGGTGTTCAGTTGGAAATTTAGGATCAATTATTTTTGAATGGGAAAAATTAGTAATTATACTCCAGTGATTAACCACATCGTTTTATTTTCTAGAACTATCTTTAATCATAATGGAAAACTCTTAGAGCATTAGGATCCATCTTATTAGCCTTGTATTGGAATAACTTTTCTTGAGTAAGAACATTATAGTAGAATGGTCTATGAAGATGATAATTTTGACACCAAATAGATAGGGATAAAATTTATCTAAGGTAAAAAACATAATTAATGGTCCTTTTCAGTGATAATGTAGTAATATTGAGTTTCATTCTATGATTTCGAGCCATAATAGATTACATGATATATTTTTTATTTTATTTGAAGAAGAAAATCCACAAGGGACCTATTATTAGAATAACACATCAATTCGAAGGGAAATGTCTAATCTAGGGGTTGTATTATCAGGGTAGATGTAAGAACATCTTTTAGTTCAATAAAGTCCCTCTTGAAAGCCTAATTGAAATGGAGTGTAACATCATTTTGGAGTAGTCTGGTGAGTGGGAGGTAAATACTATTGAATTTAGGTATGAATTACTTATAGAAACCTACATGACCAAGTAATAAACAAATGTGTCAAACTCATGTGGGTTCCTGAAGTGATTGGATCAACTCCATTTTGACAGGATCGAATTGAATAGCCTCTTGTGAAATTATGTGCGATAGAAGAATCCCATTAGTAAAGATGAAGTGACATTTTTTAAATTTCAATAGAATGTTACATTTGAAACACCTTTCTAGGACCAGAGAGAGTGAATGTAAGTTGGGTTTAAATGAAACACTATAAATGGTAAAGTCAACCACAAATACCTCCATGAAATTCTCAATGAATTCAGAAAATATAGTCATCATACACCTCTATAATGTTGCAATAAAATTGAAAAGTCCAAAAGGAAGTCTCTAATATTCATATGTTCGAAAGGAGTTAGTGAATATAGTCTTTTATTGTTATTAAGGTCCTATTGGGATTTAGAAGTTTCTAGTGTATCCATAATGAAAGAAATAATGTAACTTTCGAGATAATCGTTCTAGAATTTGACCATGGAAGGGAAGTGGGTAGTGATTTTTTTGTGTTTCAAAATTCAATTTCTGATAATTGATGCACATACACCATTTTTTCACTCATGTCGTGACCAACTATTTATGTTCATTTGTGACAACTCTTATCCCACCCTTTTTAGGTACCACTTGAATCAGACTTAACTATTCACTTTTGGAAATTGTGTAGAAAATACCATCCTAAAGAATATTGGTTATCTCATCCCTAATTTCCTTCAAGTATGAGTTTATTAAGTATTCTTTGGGGTATTATGATTAGTTTGGATTATTATTCTAGATTTATGTAATGCATAAAAATGGAGGGGCTGATTCCTGGAATGCCATATAGGGTCCAAACAAGGGAATATTTGTTTTACTTTAACAATTGAACAAGTTTGGACTCCTCAGTTTTAGTAAGTAAAGTAGAGATAATGAAATGATAAGTGTGATCATGGAAAAGGAATTCATATTTCAGTTGTACAGGAAGGGGGTTTAGATTAGTTTCATCCTTTTTTGTGGGCCAAAAAACATAGGAACAAAGTAAGGGATTTCAGTTGGCTTTAATTCATTGTCATCAATATTGTCCAAGGTGGAAAAATAGGGATCAGAGTTAAGATGGGATTCAAGAGAGTTTTCAAGATCCTTTAGATTGATAGAGTCTATGAATGAAAGGCCCACATCAACTTTCCCATTCATGGATCAGTTAATCATTGTGAAAATTTCTAAAACCCCTCTCTCATTATAACATGATTAAATGGGGGTGAATCCACTATTAGAAGTTTCCTTATAATCATGGATTTAGAATGTAGAGTGATGCTCAAATGGGTATCACAAGGAATGAAAATGTTGAACTAGACCAGTTGGTCACCAAATTCCTTGGATAGGATGCCCACATGGACATCGATCATAGTTATACCTTTCATGGGGAAAGGTCTTCCTAGAATTAATGGAGACTGAGAAGAAGTTGACTCACCTTCCATGTTAATGAAATTGAAATAAGCTGGGAAAGTAAGATCGTTGACCTGGACAAGGACATCCACAATTATTCCCTTATGAATAGAAGTGCTTCAACTAGATAATTGGATGAAAACACCCATTGGGTGCAAGGAAACTAAACCAAATTTAGAGAAGATGGATTTGGGCCTAAAATTTATTGATGCTCCTAGGTCTTTGAGTGCATCATCAAATATGGAACTCTCTATTTTTCATGAAACCGTAAATATCCTTGGGTCTTTTCACTTAATGGGGATGAAATTATGGGTTAAAACATTTTCAATGGTTCAAATTTGTCTCTTATAAGTGCACAATTCCTTAAAAAACATTTCATATGTAGGGATTTTTTTGATGGAATCTTATAGGGGAATGTTGACTTCAACACATCTAAACATGTAGAGCATTTCAAAATCAGGTTTAAAGGACTTAATTGGCTTAGAGAGGGATTGAGGAAAAATAATTGGGTTTATTAGTGGAATGGAAGGAGGTGAGGGAGTGGATTTTGGTTATTTTACTATATTTTTGTTATTTTCATTCTCAATCTCAACATTAAACATTAAAAGGTTCATATGAAGATACATCATGAAGCATGGAATTTTTTCCCGATCGAGGTGAAATTTCACTTACATTACCCTTGGGGTTGGGAAACTGTTGATATGGGAGTTTGGAAGAATTGGATGGTTGCTGCTGGCTAAGGTGGGATGAAATTGAACAATTTATTTTTCAATGGTTTTAAATATAAAATAGGTGGAGGAAGAAAGATCTTCCCCAACACATTCCCTTGGTTTCTTGGAAGAAGAGGCTTGACATTACCTTGATTTGGATTCTTGGGAAAGTTCTTGTATTTGGTTTGGAATTGGGAACACTCATTAGAATAGTGGAATCTAGGAAGAGCAAGAGGAGGATTGATCATTTGAGGTTGAGGAACAAAAGGATAAGGTTGTTGAAAGTCACCACCACCTTGACCATATTGTAATTGGTTTAGATTTTGAGGATGGAAACAAGGGGGTGAGAAACGATATTACCATACCTCAAGCCTATGTTATATGTAGAAAAGAAGGGATCAAAGTGGGGTTGGGTGGAGTTTCTAATGAAATGACTTAATTTTTGAGGGATGGTGTTCCACTAAACAATTGTTGTATTCAGCTACATTGGACTAGAAGAATCAGATGGATCATCTTGAAGAAATGAACATGTGTTTGTTGGATTAGCTTATGGGCTAAAAATTACATAGTTTTTCAATGGTCAAAGGAATCTATATTGTTCATAGGGTGAGGTTGGGGTTTAGAAGCCATAAATAGTTGTCTCACAAGACCAGTAAGTTCACTACTCCACTCAGTTATCTTTTTAATCAATTTGGATTGATTATATTGGATTTGTTTAACTCGATCATGTGCTTGATTATGGAATTGGTGTGTGTTTTCATCCATATTTATTATGAGATGTCATGCAGCTGAAGAAGTTTTATCAATAATATCACCACTACTTGTTTCATTAATGAGTGTTCTATCCCTAGACAATAACCCCTTATAGAAGCATTGGATCAAGATTTTGTCATGGATTTGATGGTGTGGGTAGGTTTCCACAATATTTTTGAACATCTCCTAATACTCATGGGGCGATTCTTTAGGGAATTGATGGATACAACTTATTTAATTTAAGATATAAGTAGTTCAATAAGCAAGAAATATTTTTTTTCAAAGAAGAGTCACTTCATGTCATTCCTCATGGTTATGGAACCAAGAGGGAGGTAATAGATCTAGTACTTTGTGGAGTCAGCTATGGAGAATGAGAATGCTTTAAGTTTTATTTGTTCTTCTAAAACCCCTTGAGGCTTCATGGTAGAGCTCACCACTTGGAACTCTTTGAGGTGAATATGAGGATCCTCACCATCTAGACTGTATAAATGAGGTATAAAACGAATCAAACCCAATTTGAGTTTAAAATTAGCCTTGATGTTTGGATATTGAATACCAAGGGGTTGGTAATTCATATCAGAGGTAGCGAGTTCTTTAAGGGTTTGTCCCAAGGATTGGCCATATCTAGAATAATTGGAAGGGTAATGAATGGGTATTGATTTATTTTATTATCCCTAATGTTACTTCTAATTCAATGTAGGGTTAATTAAATTTATGGTTCAAATAGATCCAATGGATTTTTTTTGGGAACCTATGGTGAATTCAGAGATGTTTTAGAGGATGAGAAAGGCGTGTTTTTCTATATTTTTCCGTTTTTACGAAAATAAAAAACTATCAACTATTAGATGCACCATCTCAAAAAACAGAAGCATTTTAAGTGTGGAATATTGTATTCTATCAATAGTTCAAAGGTCCAGTGGTCTACAATGTGAATAGTGTCTCTCTGGTCAAATCCTTAGTTATTTTACAAATTTTATAGTTGATTGTTTTTAATTGTTTATCTTTTGATGGGGGTTTGTTTATAGAGATTTGATGAAATGATTGATTAATGAAGATTGATTTAGAAATTTAATAATTATTTGTCTGAGTTTACAATTAAGGAGTTGATCTTGTGATATCCTTGATATTTTCTATATATTTTATTAAATTAACATCCACTTAAAGTATGATTTTCAATCAGAATTCCCAATTGTTTTGGATTTAATCCAATACTCGATCGGGTTATTGATCTCAATACTTTTTTTTGATGGAAGGTTAAATATTTTATAAACCCATATGTACTTATGGTTCCAATAATCTATGGAATTCACATATCAAACAAAACATGTCATTAATTCATGACATTTTATGTTCAACATACACAATATTAATTTAAAGAATATTAATCATGGAAAATCTCTCAATCACTTCACTTCACAAAATTATAACTCAACACAATGAAATATTTACTTACACATAGATATTTTTAGTAATATGGTTGATTGTGTTTAGGGTGATGAGTTAAAAATAGAAGAAAAATAATATGACAAGATAAGAGTAGTGCGTCGAATACACACAAGAATGGTGAAGAGAATTAAACACAGAATTTTGATTGAATAAGAAATAGAAAGAATAGAATGATTTTAAAATTTATTTAAACAATTTTTTTTAACAATAATATTACTCAACATAGGCTGTATGATAATTATATATTATGATGAAGAAACATGAATTAAAAGTCAAATGAAATTGAAAACAACTTGTGCGATTAAAATTGAAAATACGGGAAAACAAACATGAAATGAAAAGAAGAGGGGAGGTCTCTCTTATTGAAACAAGAATTAGAGTCCTACTATGTCCTTTTAAAGGATATAGAAATAAAAAAAATTCATACTTAAGTTTTGAAATACCAACCCCTTCCAAGGAGAATAGTGGGATGTATATATAGTCCAATGTGGTAGAATATTTGCATTCCAAATGTTTTCCTCTATTTTTCCTAAATATTTGGTAGTCCATACAACTGAATTTAGAGATAAATTATTATTAAAAGGTTTATATACTTATGTTTACATTCCACCCTCAAAATTTGGTGTCTATTGGACTTTTTTATCCAAAGTTATTTCTATTATACTAAACAATTTCATTCTTTCCATTTTTCTGTTGTGTTTTTATTGGTCTAACTGTGGATGCATTTTAGACTATTAATATGATCTAAAATTCAAACCATTTATTCTAAAAAGGATTCAAAATATATTTTATCTTTAAAAACCTAAAATATAATCTCAATTGGATGTTCAGATTAAGAGATAAGTCCAGAATGGGGGGATGTTTTTAATTCCCATACAGAATGGTTGGCTGGAATTCAGAGCATCAATTGAGAAACTTTTTGGTGGAGTTTGTACTTAAAATTTTTATACATGATTATTTTGGATTTTGAAGAATATATCCATGAGTTTCCTAAAATTTGGGATTTCGGATTGAGCCTATAAATTCTATCATCATGGATGGTCCAATTTCATTGCAGATTCATTAGGCCTTATTGTGTGGTTCATATAAACCTTCAAATGGCCAAATTGGCCCAAGATTCAGATTAATTATTTGTAGGAAATTGAATTTTGAACCCTAAATAATAATAATAATTTTTTTTATAATTAAGGTGAGATTTATGATTAAATTAGTAAACTGGATCCAATCTGGATTAATAAAAATAATGCTGGATGTTATATTTTATATTAAAACATGAGTATTTCACTTCAAATATGAACTTCTAATTAAAAATAAGTAATGGGATTAAATAAAACGTTGTTAATAAATGAATAACATCAATATACTTCCCCAAATACACACTTATAAGGCCATGTATCAGTAAGTTCTCTATTATTAGTTTGAGGGGTTCTAGTTGATGAAGGGTCAACTATACCCTACCTTATCATTTTCTAGACACCATTCCATTTAATTTTAATTTAATCACCATGTTTACTCCTTTACCTTTTATAAGAATTACTAGGAGAGATAATGATATGTAACCATTTCATTTATGAATCAAATTTCACTTTCAAGTTGCATTTTCTTATTTCCAGGGTTCGTTTAAAATTGGTTGTCTGTACCTATGAATCAAGGCCCATACTCTTTATCACTACGATTAATACCCATTTGAATTTTAAATAGATTCTTGATTTAGTATATTACTCATGACAACCCACAAGGTTCCATAACACCTCATGAATTAAAACTAGAAATCACTTAATCATAACCTTAAAATAAAAATAAGCATATATACAAATCAAGGCTCACTCAATAACCACTAGCATATCAAGCAATTAAAATAATTAAAATTCACCTATATGGCATGGAAATATCAACGAAATGTGAATTCTAGACTCCTATAATGATGCATGTAACAATTATACTTTCCCTTATATCACCAGGACAAGGATGGAGTGAAATTATCAATAATAAGAATAATCAACAACACCACATAACATGTGAGTCACCCAACAGTGATATGATATCATATACAGTTGGAAAAAGTAGAACAAAAATTTTAATTCATAAAAATAGGCTTTTACCCAGAACGTGGGTTCACATAACCCATGCATGACTTATGAACATGTTCCAAGTGTATATAATATCCAATATAATGTCTCCAAATATTAAAGAAAGAAAGGATCCCCTCTGATGCCACTTTGTGATGTCTCAGACCCATATTCCACTGATAGTACCTCGATCCTAGTTGGACACATGGCCTCAAGCACATCTCCCTGAATTCTAGATGCTGGAAACAAGTAGCGAGGGCCTATGGTGTGTCTTTGGGTAGATTATTCTCTCATTTCCTAAGTGTATCACAATGGATAACATATAAGAATAGGTAAATAATTAGAAGAAGCAATATAAGTAATAAGATGACAATATAAAGAGACAATAAAAAAAGTATCATAAAAAACTAGAATAACTGATATAAATATTCGAAAGCTGATGATAATATGTCATGTCAATAAAAATATGGATACCATTAAAACAATAAACACACAATCATGATATTCAAAAATAGAAAAAGTAATACAATGATTATCCCCAACATCCCAAGATCTATCTCGGTCATATACTTCTGGATCCATCCTATGATGCTAAGAAATCAAGTATCTAAAGAAACCCACTTCCCTTTATCAACACCTCTATACATACAGTCTGCCTGGGTACCAATGGCATCCCATATAGGGTGCGAGATAAATCTCAATAGTCCACCGCCAATGGTGTCTATAATATCATATCCGTGTA
Organism: Viscum album; assembly: GCA_963277665.1. Classification (NCBI taxonomy): domain Eukaryota; kingdom Viridiplantae; phylum Streptophyta; class Magnoliopsida; order Santalales; family Viscaceae; genus Viscum; species Viscum album. The sequence continues at coordinate 101,708,002 of OY728133.1, forward strand.
ATATAAATTGAAATAGTGTGAAAGAATGCATATATAAAATTAAAGCAATAAAATAATATAAATTCCCATGTACCCATTTCATCCCTCAGTTGGTGTATGAACATATAACCTGCTCGTTAATTTATTTAGTTTCTAGTTTATATAATTAAGTCATGTGAAGCATAACTAGCATGGGAATCACCCCGTGATAGTCATAATAAGGGTTTAAAGATATAACAAGGAAACCTATAATGTAATTATTAAAGAAATGGTTCCAAGGTATCAACTAAGGAAACCAAGACCTCAAGGGTCTCCAACTTATTAGTAAATGCAGCCTGTCCATAGGGGTAAGAGTGTAATCCAAGGAGAATTGTCTAAGGAATCCCACAATAATATTATCTAACAGAGTTAAAGGAATGCATCCTATGTAAAATGAGATAAGCTATGGCTACGACCAATTATATAACCAAGGCACCCCATGTCCGTAGAAACTATGTTGTATCGAAGGAGTATATCCAAGGCATTCTATAATAGTAAAAGAGAGATCATGTGGTGTCATACCAAGAATCCCCTGATGATGAGGATCAGGTTCAAAGGTGGGACTCAACCAGTGAATCCATCATGCTTGAATCAGAATGACGTCTATCAGTTCTTAAGGAATTGCCTCAGGAATCTGAATAATATATTGAGTCTAACCACCCCTGTAATAATGTTAGGGTCTATATATGTAATTATGAACCTTAAATTCATTTCATTAAATCAAATAATATATATGATAATTATTCTATTTTAACATTTCATAATGTTCAATCTATTTTCGTTCATTAGTTTTGCAAGGCCAAGGGGTAGGAAACCATATCATTAATTCATTTAAGACATAAACATTTATCTTGGTTCAATTTTCTACCTTCCACCATAAGTGAAAATGGATTCTATGTCATGAAACCAACATTAATTTCTTCTAATAATGGTAATTAATTTATACAAAACATACTTACCATCTTATTTTACATTGATTTATCAAGATTTATGCACTCAACTTAGGTGGGTTAAGTGGGAAAAGCATAGTCTAGGCCATTCATTAATTCAATATCCATTTAATATATAGGGGATTACCATTAGAATCGTCAATCTTAAGGCTCACTCGAGGGGTGGATCAAATGTGTCAAAACACTAAAACTGAATTATGGAAACTCAACCTACAAGGGATGGATGGCGTTGTGGATGTGACCATTAAAAATGAATTATATATATTTAAAGGGTCAAAGAACTTAGTCTTAACTACTGTAAGAAAGAAATATAAATTTATCAAATGATGCCAGATGAAATTAGTATGCACACACAATATTTTTCAAAATGATGAAAATTAAAGGATGAGTTATATACCACCTACCTTAGGCAAACATGACTCTCCTCATCCAGTATCAGCCTTTAATTCAGCTTGGATTGGAGTAGATATAAAGAACAGATCAATGCCATGAAATTGGGGTATATGAGTCTGCATCTAAATAGTGTGGTAGATAAGATGAAAAATGATGTAAGATTAAAAAGGATTCGAGAACGTTCCTGTGTAGATCTAATGAGACGATCAATGGTCGATTCCAACTTCTGATGGATGATCGATCTCAAATCCTTGTTTATGCTTGAAAAAGTCTTCAAAAGGGGATGAATTGGAGGATCTATCTGTTGGGAAAGAAAAGGAAAAATGGGTTGGATTAAAACTAGAAATAAAGGAATAACCTTCATTTTACCCAAAATTTACCCTTCACACAGTTTGGCCACATGGTTTAGCCAAACCATGAAAAAACTATGCACAGGCAGCTATAAGAAGGGGCATACACATGGATAGTCCACACAGTTAGGGAAACCATGTTCCAAACATGCCAAATGACTCTGCAACATGTTTTCCACATTTCACATGACCAAGTGTCCCAAGTCCCATAGTAAGAGAAAACCGTGCACCCTATTCTAACCCTTGATCCAGCCTTGAACATTTAAAAAAAACTATGTGACCAGCCTCGTGTGGTTTAAACTAACTATGCGACATGCCTTTTTCTCCCAAAACACCAGGTTCTAGGATACAAAAAAGTTCCTAACACCACCGATACGTTTTCTAACTCATTAAGAATCAATATTAGGCCCATAAAAGTAAATTAGAACATAATTTATTAGATACATACCTGAGTGAAGAATCTGGGTTATTACATAGGTCGTTATATTATATACTCAAGAGTTTAAAAGAATATTTTTAAGAAAAATATTCTTTATTTATTTCTTCGATCAAAAATCTATTTTCTTCCAAAATCATGTTTTTTAAAAAAAATTTCAGAATTTTTTATGTTTTAAAAAGTGTTTTAAAAGTGAAAAGGATATTTTCCTCAAGAAATATTTTAAATAATTCTTAAAATATTCATTTATATTATTTTAAGTAATTTTCAAAGAAATGGGTTTTCAAAAACGTTTTATGTTTTAAAAATTATTTTTAAGGAAAATTTAATTTCCTCAAGAAAAGTTTTAAAAGTTCCATAAAAATTATTTTCATTCTAATATTATATCTTATGATGTTACCCATGACTTATTGGGGATATGATTCACTGATACCATTCTTATTATTTCATTAAATTTTTTATGTTTATGGTGTCTTGATGAGTATGATACCCCATTCTCTTCCATAGGTTATAATATAAAAATATTCATATGAAACCCTCTTCTATTTCCTCGGGTTATGGTATGATGATTATGAAACCTATTTATAATCCGAAGGTTATGATATGATGAAATGTTTATGAATACCTTATCATTTAATGTGTTATGATATAGTGAATGTTTTATGATCTTTTGGCATAAATATGTATGATTTTCATTATGAGATGGTGGTTATATTATAACCAAGGACAGTGGTTACATTATGAATAAAGATGGGTGGGTCCTATATCTCTTTCCAATGTATTGGGTAATGATTTATATACCATGAGACAGAAAAGACTAGAATAGAGAGTGAACATTATTCAATAATGGACTTTTCAACAATGGCGGTCATGGGAGTGCATGTTGACCACTATGATGTTAAGTGTGGAACTGTCTCTCATGTCCATAAATTTATGCATGAACCTAACTACATGTTCACAATTGTATGCATGAACCCGATTACACATTCAAAATATTATGCATGGACCTATATTTCATGTACATAATGTTGTGGATGAACATTATTACATGTTCATAATGTTATGAGTCATCCTAATTAAATATTCCCAATTTGATACATGAACCTATCTTTTATGTCCATAATATCATGCATGAACCTAATTACATGTTCACAATGTTATGCGTGGGCCTGATTACATGTTCACAATATTTCGTGTGGAACTATATTTCATGTCTATAATGTTATACATGAACCTGGATTCATGCCCATAAACTTATGTGAGGGATGGATTTTATGGCCTTAACATTTTTCTATCTATACTTGTTCAAAATGCTATAACCTGATGTGTATTCCCCAAATCAATGTGTTTGGAAAATTTTATTATCTCATGGCTCATGTTCTTTGATTTCCTTATGATTCATGTTTTTTGAACTACCAATATTTATTCCAGGACTCATGATTTTGATATTTGATAAGGAGGGTGTGGTTTTAATATGTTATTAACACATTATCATACTCTTATACTCACATTTTGTTTATGTATTTTATTTTTTTAACATTACTGGGCATTCGAGCTCATCCTTTCTTATTTTTCCTTTCCACAGGTTCTGAATAAAGGTTTTATGTAGGGTATATCAATGAAGTGTACTAAATGAGAAGATCATTATGGGAATTATTTAAGGTCTTTCCATAGATTAGAATATTTTGTTCCAAGTTTCCAAAGGCACTAAAATATTTGGGTCCTTTGGAATGTGTTTCTCAAATGTAATGAATATTCCTCTAAAATGATGTAATATTGATGTATGATTATCTTAGGTCTCTATAATTGGTAATAGAGGAATTGTTTTGTTAACCCTTAGAAAATAGGTTGTGAAATCTTTAAAGAAATATATATGTATATGTCTAAAGATATTTATAGGGATGTCTGTAAGGATAAGTCTATGAATGAGTCTAAGTATATAAAAATGTCTTGTAATTTTGGTAAAGGATTTTTTTCTGAAACTTTCGTCGGGGCACACCACCTCGTGTCATCATCAACGGCGATGAACACATCAATTACCCCACATTCCCGCTTTCCAAAGGTAGAGAACATTCATCTATTCTTCAAATATGTTTTCTCCATGATTCAAATTGGATGATGGGATTTTGGTCTCTCCATACAAGGATTCCTCCTCATAAGTCGTTACCTAGTTAGGGTCTCCCTTAAATATTGAGAAATTATTCATGAATCTCATTCCCAGTTCAATCTCTTTGTGGACAATGATTAATTACACTGCTTCCATCGGGACATTACAAAGCGTTAAGTCGGGACATCAACTTTTAGTCAAGGAAGTATTCATGTTGGGAATTACTGGAATGTCTGGATGATGGAACCTTCATACACTTTAAATTTCCCTTATGAGAGGGCTTCTCTAGTGAAAAAAGTCCGAGGAATCCCATTTTTAATATGGTAAATCTTATGCTAGAGTCATGTCTCTATGTTTTTCCTCAAATTCCCATGTTTAACATGGGTTATACTGGGAGATTAATTTCTATAAGAGGATGATCAGTCTGATCAGAACACTGATGAGGGTGGATCAAATGGGTACATCCCTAGAAAGGGGAACCTAGATGGTTTACCGGATGTATTGATCAATTTTTTTTGATGAGGACAAACCTTGGACGATGGGTCCCAAAAGGGAAGGTTTCATACCATAAAGGCTGATTAGAACACCACAGAGGGAGGATCATGGAAGGTGGGTCCCGAAAAAGGGGACACCAAGGTTTAACATTGGTTGGGATTGATCCTTAGGGAGTATTCTTATATACCTTTTATAGAATAAAGGGATCAAAATACATGTAGTTTGATGGGGTGATTTGGGTCTCACACATGGTTAGCTGCCAGAAGGATGGCATGAGTTCACTAGGATGTAGTGGATGGGGTAAAATCAAGATGGATATGGAGGTTGTGTCAGAGGGTAAGGATTAATTTTATGGAATAGACATGGAGATGATAGTGCTGGTCTTGAACCACAAGTTGGTTTCCTATGTATCATGATAGTTGGGAAATAAAGACCACATAGTCCGATGTGACGATGACACACATGAGGAGGTGACTCATGAGAAATAGAGGGCATGGAATAGAATCCAAATAAAGTGAAATCTCTATATTGGGGCATGATCTTCCCAAGATGAAAAGGGTTGAGGAAGTGAGCAGTATGGGAATAGGATGACGGGCCTGCGCCTTTGAAGAGGCTTCCTACATACCCTATGTAGGAGACTAGGTTAAAAACCCATGTAGTTTAGGATGAGGCATTGAATTAGTGTGTATGCAAAGGGGAGTGACATAGAGACATTCTAGGGCTTATGCATGGTTAGTATCCCATCATAAGAGGGATACTCTTGGTTGTAGAAGTATGAAAAGTGTGGGGATTATGCATGGTTAGCTGCTCATGTGGATTGGAACACCTCGAAGTGGCAGATCTAGGAGATGCGTCCAAAAAATGGAAAGTGTCACATCAAGGGGTACATCACTTAGAAGGGAGTATTAGAGTTTACCATTTGTTGGGGTTGGACCTCAGAGAGGCTTCCTTGATACCCTATGTAGAATACATAGATCAAAACCCATGTATTTCTAAAGGAAATACACCTTACTATTATGCTGGATGAATGAACTGACGTGAAGTAGTCAGGACATATGGATTGTGGGGAGTGATGGACTTGAATCTTGGAGAGGCTTCAAACATACCCTGTCTAAAAGACAAGGATAAAAGTCCATGTAGTTCATTGGGGCATACAGTTTTACATCATGCATGATGATGTGCATGGGGATTATGTATGGTTTGCGGCCTAAAGGGGATTTCATGGTCGCTGCTTACCCAAAGCCCACTTGAGTCATGCTCAGTGTGAGAAACAAGAGGAAACAGTGGACATGATGATCTTATCCTGAAAGGTTCAGCCATGATGGATGGTGTGAGGTGTAAAGAACCAGATATTTCAAGGAATTTTTTTTCTTAAATTCTTTGTAATTTTACGAGTCCGCAGTTTCTGATGGCACCTGATTCCGAGGTCCGGTGTGCCCAGAATAAATTTCTAAACTTTTATTCAGGTACGTTCAGTAAACTTACATGTGGGTTTTTCTATCTTTTGAACCGATGCTTGGAATTGAAATTCGAGGGAACTGATGAACTTGCAGCACCGATTTTCTCTTAAAGGGACCTTTACCGCAGTTGCGTTTTATGCGGGTTGAAAGTTATAATTTGGGGATTCGTAGCATATTAAATAAAATTTTTGTATTGTACAATTTTATTTAAGAGGTGGTTATTTCCTCCAAAGGGGAGTTGGGGTGGGGCCCACACCCCACATAACCTCCCATGAGAGGATTTAGTGTGGTGGGGCCCACATGAACCCAAACACTTTCACCTCCCCTCATTAATGGTGGAGCCTCTCCACCTCCCTCCTCTCTTGAATGTGCCAACTCTTGAGATTAATTAATGCCACTTAATTAATCTAGTTTTGAATTAATTTGAAATGGATGGCAAGTTAATAATTTTGGGAAAGCCTATTATTTCATTTGTGTTGGCAAATATTATATTGGGGAGGCTCTGGAGAAATATGAGAATTGTGTTCGTTCTCTTAACGAAGAACACTGTTCTTCAATGAAGAACATCTCTGATGAAGAACGCGAATAACTTCTCTAACTATGCTCCCTCTTTGGACGCACCTCTATGTCAACGGAGTCGACGTTCGTATTCTGCGACGCCCGACCTCCGTGATGCTCATCTTTCGCGTCTCGCTAACGTACACCGTTCTTGAAATCGAGGTAGGGGGTTTGTATAATTTTAAGTGATTAAATTGTACCACATTCTTCATTGAATTCCTTGGTTTTTCTTCGACCATATTCTATCGCCTAACGCGGAGGGCGCCGGCCGAACAAACATGGCCCGATGACCCTCCGTTGATCGTTGTTTTTATTCGCGATGAAGGCGGTGATGGAAGAGGCGGTGATGAAGGAAGTCAGCGGCATCAACGGCGGCCGTGCGCCGGCCCGTTAGAGGACCGCGACACTGGGTGCCGCACGGGTGGAGGATACCGCGACCTGCAACCGGGCCGCTCGGTCGAAGAAGAACCAGCTGGCTTTTTTCGGCCAGGATAGAGAACCACGGCCCGCGCTTCGCGGGCCGCTTCAGCGGCGAACCGTCCGGCCGCCTGCCAGCCGGGCTGAAGGGAGCTGCGACACCCATTGGTGTCGCATGCAGAGGAACAGCGGCCCACCCGTGTGGGCCGCTCATGCCAGAGAAAGCCGGACGGCTTTGGACGGCCCGACAGGAGGGGTGGCACCGCACAACGCAACAGTTACGAAGAACCAGGGGGCCACGCCCCCCGCTCCGCTCGACCAGCTGGCTGAGCCACGCCCCGATGGGCCGGGCCGCGCCCCTCTGGGCCGGGCTGCGCCCCACTGTGATGGGCCGACCCCCAAGCCAGGTCGGACCCACTGAGCTAGGACGAGCCGACCCGCCAGCCCACCAGGCTTGACGGGTCGGGCCCGTTTCGCTTAAATGCAGATAACTTCTTGACCGTGCGTCCGATCGACGCGATGTCTGCGGAATTGGGACCCTTACGAAGAGGCGGTCCTTTTACGTTACTCTAAGTGAGTTTTTAAAAACTTTGGAAAACGGATGGGTTTGGAATGAGCGTAATTCCAACCGGGCCCCTGGAACAGAAAAGCCAATAACTCTTAGACCGAGCGTCCGATTGACGCGCCGTCTGTCGCGTTGGTTTCCTTTTGATGAGATAGAACTTTGAGATAAATCAGCTCTGGACTTTGTGTTATTTGATGTATCGACCCCCTTTTCTTGAGGAGAGTACCCTCCCGGAATTGAGCGTGCTATGTGCGGGAACCCTAGAGCTGGCTGCGACTGCGTCGACTACTGTACTGGAATCCTCCGTGGGTTCGACAACGACGACTACCGTACTAGAATCCTCTGTGGGTTCAATGGAGATGACTACTATTCTTGTATCCTGTGTGGGTCCGGAATTTTTGACCTATATACTATTATCCTATGTGGGTCCGACAGAGTAGCTGGTCCTGTATCCTGTGTGGGTCCGACAGCTTAGCTGGTCTTGTATCCTGTGTGGGTCCGACAGCTTAGATGAATCAGTGACTACATCTGATCATCTCTATCGCTATAAGAAAGATATATACCTGTGTGACCTGAGTCTTGACTTCAATCACTATCATCAATGTGATTGACTTACTTTCCTATGTGAACTGGGTTGTGCTTGGGCTCAAGATTTGGAGCCTAACTGAGATTGATAACTTAGGTATATGTATGTGCATATACCTATGTAAGGTTGGTTGATACTTCATGGTTGTATATTTCTTCTGTGGTTTATCCTTTGTGGATTTTGGGAGACCTTTTGGGATCTCGGGGTGCCAACTGAGTATCGTTATACACACCCCTGCATGGGCTATGCCTGCACCTCATTGTGTTGGATGCAGACGACGGACAACGTTGAAAGAGGCAGAGAGCGAGCCAGGACCGGACGATACCTAGAGGTGGACCACACGACGAGATGGTACATAGAGCGGACCGATAGACATGGAGTGCTGAGGTGGACTTCTGTTCCTACCCTTCAGGTAGGATACTCAACGGATGTTCCAAGAGCTTCCCTATTTAGCTGTTGTCCCTTTTTCAGTTGTACTTGCTTTCTGTTGTACATGTACTTTACTGTTGGACTTGTATTTCCACCCCCTTTACTTTCAACACTACTTTTTGTATACAGTATTCACTTAGTGTTTACTTCCTGTTGCGTACTCTATTTTTTTTGTTTACTTTCATAAAGGCAATGCCTTCTCAGCATAGGGATTTATGCCTTTGGTGCTAGTCACCATCCCCTGGCCTATGGAAGACAGGCTTGGGGTAGTCATGGCATGGGCCCCAAGGATGGGTCGTGACAATTGGTATTAGAGGATTCGGTTCTACCGTAGAACTCAGGACTCTGATCATTCTTTTCTATGAAGCAATAGTGTTAAGAATATTGAGTGTGGTTTTCAGTCCCAGGGAGTCCAGTGTTGGTGCGGCGTCCAACGTATCCATACACCAAGGCCTTGACCTCTGATTTCCAACTCAGTGCATGAAAACACAGATTGCGTGTGTGTTTCCTTTGAAAAGTTTTCTTTGTGATTACTTTGAGTCAGCTCACCAGGTATACTGTTTTGACTGTGGAGCACCATTTTCCTTTCAGGATGGCCCCACAAAGGAATCCAGCTAGGGTTCTGAGTTACGTACGTGTTAGTAGCCCACCGAGCGATGAGGCCTCGGTGCAGGGCCCCATCACAGTGGAGGCACCAGTGGTACCACTACCCGCTGGGCCACCGATACCACCAGCCCCAGCCACAGACAGTGCACGCCACCTGAGTGCGTTGCACGAGTTCCAGCGACAGAGGCCGCCCAGGTTCCGTGGAGAGACGAACCCACAGGCAGTTGAGGATTGGCTAGAGGCTATCGTTAGAATTTTCAGATTGGTAGGGACACCAGCCGACCTTATGGTGATCCTTGCCATGAGTCTCCTACAAGAAGTAGTAGGTAGATGGTGGAGCCTGATGCTCTAGTTCCATGACGAGGAATCTTTTCTCTGGATGGACTTTGAGAGTCTCTTCCGCTCAGAGTTTTTTCCAGCCACCCTTCATGCGGTGCAGATTCAGGAGTTACTACATCTCCAGTAGGGCATCATGATAGTAGCTCAGTACTCAGTGAGGTTCACCGATCTCTCACTCTACTCCACGGATATGGTGCGGGACCCGTTCTTCAGGGTCCGGACCTTTGAGTAGGGACTCAAGCATGAGATCGGGGCTTCGACGATTCCCCTCAGCATTCTGACGCAGGAGGTGGTGCTAGAGAGGGCCCTTTTAATGGAGAGTTTTCTCACTGAGAAGTCACCAGTGGAGAGACCCACCGTAGGACGACACATAGCTGAGTCTTCCGCAGCCGGTAGTAGACAGTTGACGCAGAGGTCCAAGTAGACCAGGCCATCAGGTGGGAGACCTCAGGATACAGGTTCAGTTGTGTGAGACACACGAAACAGAGCCAACCTTACGAGGAGCAGACAGTTCTATGTATGCAGCGGGCAGGGCCACATGGCTCGTGACTGCTCGACCCACCATGCAGATGAGCAGCAGATAGTAGAGGGACCTTCCAGGAAGAGGCAAAGGATCGACCATGGTGGTTTTCCGGGAGCAGGCGGACGAGGCAGAGGAGCTGGCCAAGCAGCGGGTGGTGGATGAGGTTTCGAGGCTCTACCACCACCACAACCAGGAGGTCCACCTCGACCACATGGAGCTGGCAGACAGAGGTGAGCTCATTTTCAGGATATCGAGGCGTATGACCACGACGCACCTGAGATGATTCAAGGTACTATATGTGTCTACTCCAACCTTGTTGTAGAACTTATAGACACAAGTGCGAGTTATTATTTTATTGCCTCTAACCTTTTTCGGAGCTCGAAGATTCCGACAGAGCCATTGGATCGATCCTTATGGCTAGAGACTCCTATGGGAGCAGACTCGATGATTACGCACTAGTTCCGGCAGTGCGAGCTTACTCTAGGAGGCAAGAGCTTCGGCTGAGATATTCTTGTAGCGGTGTCGAGGCCTTAATACGTCATCTTGGGCATGGGCTGGTTATCCACAGTTCATGCTTAGATCGACTGTATTTGGCGCAAAGTGCGGTGTGTCCGCACGGATGGGACCAGGTTCACCTTCACTGGTGAGAAGGGAGCCTTTGCAGCACAGGATGGACTTACGCAGAGGAGAGGGAAGCCGATCACACATCAGTTGGATATTCTCTTCCTTGGAGTGGTTGATGTGCGGAGTCTAAGTTTTCCTGTTGCGGTGGATCAGTATGCGGATGTTTTTCCTGATGACATTCCAGGACTACCTCCTCGTAGATAGGTAGACTTCTACGTAGACCTGTACCCTGGGACAACATCAATATCTACTCCAGCATATCGGATGGCTCCTCTGAGATTCGTGAGCTGTGGGTACAGATGAAGGACTTTTAAGGGAAGGGATTTATCCGACCCAGTGTTTCACCCTAGGCTTATCTGATTTTGTTCGCCAAGAAGGTGGATGGGAGCTTGCAACTGTGTATCGACTATAGTCGCCTGAATCAGGTGACCATGAATAATAAGTACTCACTCTCGAGGATTGATGACCTCTTTGATTAGATCAAGGGAGCACGATGGTTCTCGAAGATAGACCTCAGGTCAGACTATCACCAGCTCAGAGTTTGAGACGAGGATGTTCATAAGACATCCTTCAGGTTTCGGTATGACCATTATGTGTTCATGGTTATGCCCTTCTACATAACCAACGCATGAGTAGTGTTCATGAGTCTCATGAACAGGATCTTCTAGCCATACCTCGATCGATTTGTCGTAGTATTCATCGAAGAAATACTAATTTACTAGACCACTGAGGAGGAGTACTCCAACCATTTGCGGGTTGTACTGGACACACTCTGAGAGCACCAACTTTATGGTAAGCTCTCAAAGTGACAATTATAGATTTGAGAGGTGTATTTCTTGGGACACATCATCTTGGAGGCTGGGGTAGCAGTGGATCTAGCAAAGATCAAGGAAGTGCTTGCTTGGGAGCCACCCAGGAGTGTGATGGAGGTTCAGAGTTTCCTGGGCCTGGCTGGATACTATCAGAGATTTGTGCCAGACTTCTCCAGAGTTGCAGCACCGCTTCCAGCTTTGAAAAATAAGGGGAAACCCTTCGTGTGGTCAGAGAGATGCCAGCAGATCTTTCAGGAGCTGAGGTAGAGATTGACCAATGCTCCCATCTTGATGCTACCATAGTAGGGTGTAGGGTACGTAGTTTACTGCGACACATCATGGACCAGACTCGGGTGCGTCTTGATGAAGGAGTGAGTGTTGATAACATACGGTTCACGGAAGTTGAGGCAGCATGAGCATAACTATGCTACCCACGACCTGGAGTTTGCAGCAGTGGTCTTCGCCTTGAAGATGTGGAAACACTATCTGATGGGAGAGCATTTTTATAGTCAACTCTGACCATCAGGGTCTCAAGTACATATTCTCACAGAAGGACCTAAACCTGAGACAATGACGATATCTTTAGTTCTTATAGGACTATGACTTTGAGATAGTCTATACTCCGGGGAAGGGGAACATTGTAGCAGATGCTCTCAGCAGGCGATCAGGCATTCGGGTGCTAGGAGAGGTGACAGAGCAGCTGGATACATTGCAGATATCCTTTGTGGATAGAGATAGAGCATTCTTTCTTCAGTCTCTCACAGTCACTCCTCAACTTCTTCAATGAGTCAGAGAGGAGCAATGTCGGGACGTTGACTGCGAGGCGCGATGTGCTCAGAAATCCACAAAACAGGCACCTGATGGATTTTCTGAAGGAGGGGAGCACGTCATCCTCTTCAGGGGACGTACCATGGTACCGGTTTCATTACATGAAGAAGTGTTTAGGGAGTTTCATACTTCCCCTCAAGTGGTACATCCATGAGTGCTGAAGATGTATCAGGACCTCAGATGACAGCACTGGTGGACGTGTATGAAGAAGGCTGTAGCAGAGTTTGTATCACGGTACCTCACTTTTCAGTAAGTGAAGGCAGAGCACCAGGTACGAGTAGGATTGGTACAACCCTTAGAGGTTCCAGAGTGGAAGTGGGATGGGATATCCATGTATTTTGTGATGGGGATTCCATGTACTTCCAGAGGACACAACTCTATCTGGGTGATCGTAGATCAAATCACCAAGTCGGCCCACTTCCTATCGATCAGAGAGAAGGGCTCAGTAAAGAGCTTGGGAAGCCTCTACATACAAGAGATCATACAACTTCATGGTGTGTCATTGACTATCATCTCCGATTGAGATGCTCATTTCATTTCCCGGCTATGTAAGGGATTACAGGAGGCTTTTGGGACGCAGCTTCGCTTGAGCACCGCTTTCCATCTTTAGACGGATGGTCAGACTGAGAAGACCATCCAAAATCTCAAGGACATGCTCCATGCATGTGTTCTCGACTTTGGTCCCAGTTGAGAGGATCACTTACCCTTGATGGAGTTTGCATACAACAATAGCTACCACTCCACCATTAGGATGAAACCTTATGGGGAATTGTACGACCGACCTTGCAGATCACCTCTGTGATGAACTGACCCAGGTAAGTCAGCACTTATAGGACCAGAGATGGTTTAGGCTATGACGAAGAAGGTGCAGATCATCTAGGAGCGGATGAAGACTGCACAGAGCAGACAGAAGACCTATGCAGATAGAAGATGGAGACCACTGGAGTTCGAGGATGGCGACCATGTTTTTCTATGGGTCTCACCTCGACGAGGTATACAGAGATTTGGCCAGGGTTTCAAGTTATCTCTACGCTTCATCGGGTTGTTCCAGGTCCTCAGCAGAGTAGGCGAGGTGGCTTACTGCCTGGCCCTTCCACCTTAGTTGCACCGGGTGCATGCAGTCTTCCACGTATCTCAGTTAAGGAAATACGTGCATGACCCATCCCACATCATCAACCACGGGGAGCTGGATATCGATGATGGGGAAACATTCACAGAGGTCATGGTGGAGATCGAGGATCAACATAAGTGGGTCCTACGTGGATGATGGATTCCTCTGGTGCGCATTTGTTGGCAGCACAGGAACCTCCAGGAGAGCACATGGGAGCGGGAGGCTCAGATGCGAGCTCAGTACCCCCATTTGTTTCCCTAGTGCGTGTTGTAGCTTTACGGGGACATAAATCCCTGAGGTGGGGGTAATGTAAAGACCCGAAAATTTCAAGGAATTTTTTTTCTTAAATTATTTGGAATTTTATGAGTCCTTAGTTTCTGACGGCGCCTGATTCCGAGGCCTAGTGTGCCCGTAATAAATTTCTGAAGTTTTTTCGGGTACGTTCAGTAAACGTACATGTAGGTTTTTCTATATTTTGAACCGGTACTCAGAATTGAAATCCAAGGGCACCGATGAACTCACAACGCCAGTTTTTGCTTAATAGGACCTTTTCCATAGTTGCGTTTTATGCAGGTTGAAAGTTATAATTTGGGGATTCGTAGAAAATTAAATAAAATTGTCGTATTGTACAATTTTATTTAAGAGGTGGTTATTTCCTCCAAAGGGGAGTTGAGGTGGGGCCCACACCCCACATAACCTCCCACGAGAGGATTTAGTGTGGTAGGGTGCACATGAACCCAAACCCTTTCACCTCCCCTCATTAATGGTGGAGCCTCTCCACCTCCCTCCTCTCTTGAATGTGCCAAATCTTGAGATTAATTAATTCCACTTAATTAATATAGTTTTGAATTAATTTTAAATTGACGAAAATTTTATAATTTTAGAAAAGCCTATTATTTCATTTGCATTGGAAAATATTATATTGGGGATGCTCTGGAGAAATAGGGGAATAATGTTCATTATCTCGATGAAGAACACCGTTATTCAATGAAGAACATCTCTGATGAAGAATGAGAAGAACTTATCCAATGATGAACCCTCTTCGGATGCACCCCGACGTCAAAAAAATCGACATCCGTATTCCGCGATGCCCGACCTCCGCAACACTCGTCTTCCGCAGCTTGTTGATGTGCACCGTTCTTGAAATCGAGGTAGGGTGTTTGTATAATTTCAAGTGATTAAACTGTACCACGTTCTTGGTTGAATTCCTTGGTTTGTCTTCGGCCATATTCTATCGCCTAACGTGGAGGGTGTGGGCCGAACGAACACAGCTCGACGACCCTCCATTGATACTTGTTTTTATTCGCGATGGAGGCGGTGATGGAAGAGGCGACGAAGACCGAAGGAGGTGACGGTAACGGTGGCCGTGCGCCGGCCCGTTAGAGGACCGTGACACAGGGTGCCGTTTGGGTGGAGGAGACCATGACCTGCAACCGGGCCGCTCTGCCGAAGAAGAACCATCCAGATTTTTTCAGCCGGGCTGGAGAACCACAGTGCCCATTTGGCGCTGCACTGCAGTTAACCGCGGCCCGCACTCCGTGGGCTGCTTCGGCCGCGAACTGCCCAGCCGCCTGCCGGCCGATATGAAGGGAGCCGCAAGACCCGCTAGTGCCGCGTGCGGAGGAACAGTGGACCAACCATGTAGGCCGCTCGCGCCGGAGAAATCCGGCCAGCTTCGGCCAGCCAAGAAGGTGAGGCGGCGCCACCATTACGAAGAACCAGGGGGCCGCGCCCCCCTACTCCGCTCGGCCAGCTGGCCGAGCTGCATCCCGCCGGGCCTGGACCCCCCCTCGGTCCGGGCCATGCCCCACTGGGCTGGGCTGACCCCCCAGCTGGTTCGGACCCACCGAACCCAGATGGGCCGACCCACCGGGCTTGACAGGTCGGGCCCGTTTCGCTTAAACACGGATAAATTCTTGACCGTGCATCCGATCGACGCGCCGTCTGCGAAATTGGGACCCTTGTGACAAGGAGGTACTTTTGCGATACTCTATGAGAGTTTTGGAAAATTTTGGAAAATGGCTGGGTTTGGAATGAGCGTAATTCCAACCGGGCCCCTGGAACAGAAAATCCAATAACTCTCAGGCCGGGCGTCCGATTGACGTGTCGTCTGTTGCGTTGGGTTAATTTTGATGAGATAGAAATTTGGGATATATCAAATCTTGAATTAGTGATAGTTGATGTATTGAACCCCTTTGCTTGAGGATCAGACTCTCCCGGAATCGAGCGTGCTCTACGTGGGAACCCTAGAGATGGATGTGACTGCATCGACTACTGTACTGGAATCCTCTGTGGGTTCGAAAACGACAAATACTATAGTGAAATACTACATTGGTTTTTCAACGATGAATCCTGTACTGGAATCCTCCATGGGTTCGACGGCGATGACTACTATTCTTGTATCATGTGCGGGTCCGACAGTTTTGACCTCTGTACTTGTATCCTGTGTGGGTCCGACAGAGTAGCTGGTCTTGTATCATGTGTGGGTCCAACAACTTAGCTCGTCTTGTATCCTAGGTGGGTCCAACAGATTAGATAAATCGGTAACTACATCTGATCATCTCTATCGCTATGCGAAAGATGTATACCTGTGTGAGCCGAGTCTTGACTTCAATCATTATCATTGATGTGATTGACTTACTTTCCTGTGTGGACTGGGTTGTGCTTGGGATCAAGAGTTGGAGCCGAACTGAGATTGATAACATAGGTATATGTATGGGAATATACCTAAGTAGGGTTGGTTGATACTTCGTGGTTGTATCTTTATTCTGTGGTTTATCCTTTGTGGATTCTAGGAGATCTTTGGGGGTCTCGGGGTCCCTACTGAGTATCGTTATACTCACCCCTACACGGGCTATACCCGCACCTCGTTGTGTTGGATGTAGACGATGGACTGCGATGATATAGATAGAGAGTGATCCAGGACCGGACGATACCCAAAGGTGGAACACATGGCGAGATGGTACACAGAGTGGACCAATAGACGTGGAGTTTTGAGGTGGACATCTGTACTTACCCTTCGAGTAGGATACTCGAAGGACGTTCTAAGAGCTGCCCTTTTTAGCTGTTGTCCCTTTTTCAGTTGTACTTGCTTTCCATTGTACCTGCACTTTACTGTTGGGATTGTATTTCTAGCCCCTTTACTTTCTGCACTACTTTTTGTATACAGTATTCACTTAGTGTTTACTTCCTGTTGCGTACTCTGTTGTATTTGTTTACTTTCATAAAGGCAATGCCTTCCCAGATTAGAGATTTATGCCTTTGATGCTAGTCCCCAGCCCTTGGCCTATGGAAGAAGGGCTTGGGGTAGTCACGACACGGGCCCCGAGGACGGGTCGTGACCTGAGGATTATGCATGGATAGTGGCCCAAAGAGATGGATATTTTTTACTTACTCTAGGAGGGAAGCTTGAGGAGGGTGATCCAATGTATGAGAAGGATATGGACATCTTACAAGAAACACCCTATCAGAGTGTGTGTTAGGGATTACATGAAGACTGCTCGAGGTGCATATGGAGACAAAGTTTAAAGGGAGGGAGGAGAGAGAGAGTGATAGATAATGCTCATTCTCTTTTTAGTCCACCCCAGATTTCCATGCATGCAATAACTCATAGTTTAACATAATTTGTTGGGGATGAAGGTTATTGGAAATTTAATGTCTTGTATCTTGTATGATTAAGACTCAATCCTCACCCCTAAGACTTACAAAACTTGTACCAACCCACAATTGGTTGAAGAAAGGAACATGAAATGCCAGGAAACAACAGGGTGGATGAATTGTCACTTTAGGGGATGAATTTATCTTGGATATGTTAAGAACCAATAACCATTAGTGTGCTTATGCAAAGAAACATAAGTAAGTACAACGTAACATGGAAAATCACTCAGGGGACTAGGAAATCACTTCACACAAGACTGGAAGGTTGCATGAGATAAGGGTTCATGAAGTAAAAGGCCTCACAAAGTGGGGATTCACAAAGCTCTGGTGATTTGTGAAGATAATGGGCTTCACAAAGGAAAGATCTTTGAGAATAATAATGAAAAAGGTCATCATGAAGTGAGGATATTTTCAAAACATGATGACACATTCAATTCAAGGAGTCAACATGTGTTTGGAGGGTGATTCACAAAGACTGAATTCTCCCTGAAGACACGAGTTCTAAAAAGGGACTCTTACCTTCACTATGTCCATAGGGATTCACGAAGGTAATATCCACTTAAAGAAAAGGAAAATTGGAGCAAAGGGAAAGCTGTTACGTAGTGCTCAGGTACCTTGGGTGATAAATTTTCTCATTGGTTTGAAGATCAAAGGGTGCTACACGAATTGAGAGCTCATAAAGGGAAATTTCAAGGTATCGATTCTTTGAGGGGGGGAGGGTGGTGAGCTACATATTTATAGGCACCAGGCGTCACAATTCTACGAGGGCCTGCCATGAAGCAAATGTCTCTTTGAAATTGAAGGTAATTCCATTGAACTCATAGAGTCTTCCATCATTTCTATGTAGTGGTCACGAACATATTTATTGGGATCACAGAGGATTTTGTCATTTCATTGTAGTGATTATAGAAGATTTTGTTCTACCAGCTTCGTGATGTTCATGGTGATGATGGGATTTGTGACAGAGTTCATGAGGAAGGACCTTTGGTAATATTTATGGCTTTTCTATTGAGGCATGAATTTTGGAAATAAAAAATTCCCCCATAATGGGAGTTGAGGAGAAAAAAAGTGTCAGATTCTGAGGGTAGATCTCCAAAAATATGTAGACTGAGAAGCTAACTTGTGATGAGGGTGAACAGAGCATGGGGTGAGATCTTCACAAATATCGGGGCCATTGAGGGAACAACTAATCTCGCGAGTCGATCATATATAAATTTAATCTGTACTTGAACATTTTAATCGAAAATTTCCATTACATCCCATGAATGATATTTGTGAACTGGGTTCCAGGAATCGATTCTAAGGTAATGCTTCTTAGAGAATAGGTACATCGTGATCCCTTGTTTCTCTGTGAAGCGCACCAAGGCCTTTGAGGATCTGTGATTGCGTGCTATGCAGGTTGTGGTTTGTAAACTTTTATTGCAAGAATTCTTTTCGAAAAGAAACGAAAAAGTAAATAAATAAAGTCATGGGATGAAATTGACAACCAAGAAGCTGCTCGGGAGGTCCTTGCAGTTTCTACTCGAAGGTAAGACATGGATAAATATCCCAAACTCAGAGAATGCATGTGGGATCATTCTGATCGTGAGTCTCTAGTGGAGATAATGATAGAAGGGAAGAAAAATTACCCCCTCTAAAAAAGATTTCCATTATGTGGATTTGGTCTAAGAGACGATGTCTTTATCCCTGAAGAGATTTGGGATGAACCGACTTACTGGTTCAGTGGTACATCATGCCAATATCAGTGGTTCACGGCTGCTGATTGCCATACCTATAAGGAACACACACCTGTTTTTGTCTAATTACTATATAAACATTTCAATAATGTCAATGAGAAAGTGAAAAAACTATAGGTATCTCTACCACAATACCACACCATTCTGAAGGTGGGTTTATGGAACCTAGATAAAGTGTGGACCAATCGTTAGGACCCACACCAGGGTGACAACTTCACTGAGGAATGGGCTAGGTCCTGCTAGGTCTGTGTATCTTGGAAAAAATTTGGTTAATAAACTGAGGCGAGTATGCCTATATGAGGCTATGTAGGATTCTCAATTAGACATATACCAATTGAATAACATGGTGCCAGAGCTACTAAGTAGGGGGTGATTGAGGACCAACCATTTCCATTTTTAACATGGGGAGGTTGCCATCATCCTCTAGGACGTCCACTAAATTTTAGGGATTCCCATCATGAGGGATATTTATGACAAATTCTTCCCCATAGAGAATACATGGGAGGATATAGAGTAGATTCCACGACAAGAGAATATGTTGATGAACTTGGTAGCATGAAATGATAAGCACTCAATGAGGGACATCTCCTTCAAGAATTGGTTTGGATGTTTCCTTAAATTTCCACCGAAACATCCTTCTGAGAGAGAGGAGCCACCTTGGAAAATGATGACACAATCCCCCACTATTCCAAGGGGGGATCAAGGTAGTAAAAAAGGTTCCAACTTGTGAATTGTTATAAAAATCCAATGGTTGGTGTGGAGGTACAATGTTGAAACTAAGTAACAACTGGTGGTTAGGTTGGATGGGTTCATTTTCATACTCATTTGTGGATGGATGTTGCCGATCAAGGATGAAAACATAGATGGGAATTCGACCAAATTTATCATGAAATCCATGTTGGCGATGGGGAAACACATTAACCTTGGGATCCCAGTGTTGGTGAAGTAGTAAAAGGTGCCGTGGCACATCAGTGAGGGGAAGAAAGCACAATAAGTATGAGAGCCTCTAAAATTTCTGTATGGTTGGATAATGGTGCATGTGAGGGTTTACAAATATCCAAACACCATTTTCCATCTTGAATCATACTTTTTTCTAGCTATTTTGAATGTAGTGTGGATTTTTCCTATCATGATGGATTTACTAGCAATGCCGAACAGAGTCAGTAAGGTGGAAGAATCCAATTTCCATCCATTCTAGCTACCAATGAGAGTATTCACCGATGATGTTTTGGAAACTAAGGAACATCAGTCATATCTCTTGGCCTTCTTAGGTGGAGTTCTAGTGGCGCAGGTAGATCACGAGTCTATCTGTAAGTCATATACCTCGCATCGCTTCACGAGGGAGTTTCTGTGAATGCATAGGTTTACCTTTAATGTCTACTTGGGGTCATGTCATGAGTATTATATTTGTCACATGGGAAGATTTGAAGATGAAGAATGAGATGCCTCTTCTTATTACTACTTACGGGCTAGTTGAAGAAAACTAAAAAATTTGGGAAACAACCTACTCTGGGGAGATGATGAAGTAACATAATATCCATGTTAATGATGGGGTTCCTCCTCAACACCATTGTCAGGGTTGGACAATGTTTGAAATATTTTGTTGGGGTAGAGATGATGCACATTGTGGTGGAAGAATTACGATAGTGGCAAGGCCAGTGATTCCAAGGCCCGCTATGGGTGGGAGTGGAAGAGGAAAAAAAGTAGAAGATCCAGGTAATCCAACTGGGAAAAGCCTAGTGGGAAGGAAGGACACACAGGGGGTTCCATAAAATACCTACCCAAGATTTTAGGAAGAGGTTGCGCTGCGTAAACATTCATGAAGATGCTGTCTACCTGGAGGCATGAGAAACCTAGGATGTTAACAAGGAATTCCTCAGTAATTTCAAGATATGGGATGATATTAATCAGTTTAGGACTAATATTCTAAATATTGTTAATGTTAGGGCTAGTTTTCTGGTATCTTAGGAAGAGGGTGAGAAATAAATTATTGGTATGGAATACTTTGTGCATTCTTGTGGCACCTCGCATCTAATGACATATAGGGTGAAATTACTGCTTGACCAAACATCCCCACCACAAATGTCTACCTCTAAGCTGAAGGAGAACTTATATTTTCATAAATAATCAGAGGGGTCTTGGTGAGAAGATGAAAATAAGGGGATCCCTTTATAGGAAGGTGAGGTTTCGGCCTTGGAGTGGAATGAATTGATTAAAACTATTGAGGTATTCTATTAAGCATTTATTTTTTCTGCTTAATAAGCTTATACAAGTTTCTAAAATGGAATTTTTTCTGTATAGGAGGGCCTCAAAGAAAAGTCCCCTTTAGGTGTGGAAATTAACATAGAGGGACAAACTCTGTGGCCTACATCGGGTGCGTTGGTGAGAACATGGTCTAACAGGGTCATGGAAACCAGGGCGACCATTCTAGAATCTTTGTAGTTCTCAACCATATACATGGGGACACATCCTGTGTTTCCAATGATAAAAACCTGGACACATGATCAAATATTCAACCATTGAATGTATTTATCCTTATAGAGTTATAAATGTCTCCCTACTGGTTAGGCCAACTGACATTATCTTTGTCTAAATAGTTCTGAATGTAGTAGATGTAAATCCAATGAGGATGGTCATTGTTCCTAGAGATCATTTTTTGAGGGGAATGCCAATAAACATGTAATCAGATGCCCGATCTGACCAAACCATGACAATCATGGATGTGAGATGAACTGCTGGTTGGATGGAACCCAAACCCATCGAGGTGGAATCCAACTTTGAAGATAAACCGAATTATATGGAACCCATCTCATTTGATGAAATAATAAAGGAGGATCCTGCTGCCAAACTCTTAGAGGCATTCCTAGAATATGAACTTTCTGTCTCAGAAGATCTAGATAACGAAGTCTCTGATGCATAGGACAGTTGGGCTGTTCATCCCTAGTCATGGAGACTGATCAAGAGTTTCGTTGATGAAACCTTGGAAGCAGAGTGGATATGCCAGATGGGAATTATTTCTCTCTTGAATACATTACCTATACGTCAGAGGGGTGGATGAACGAAGTCTATATACACTCATCCTGGATTACCATATCCAGATGTTATGGGAGAGAGACCATGATTTCAGTGTCGCATTATAGCGGAGGAAGTATGCCAGCATTCAAAAGATTCAAGAGGCCAAATAGGAGATCCAATTCTTAGAAACCCAGATAAAAGAGCACATGTCTCTCATAAACTACCAACAGAAATTCATATCATGATTATGGGTTCCGTTGGATAAATATGAATAGCAACTGAGGTGGAAATCTCATGAGGTGGACAACATCCAAGATGATCAGGATCATGTGAAAATCAGAGCGAATATACTTCTACCCACAACCAATGAGGAGATAAGAGATTTCAAGTGGCTATAGAAAGTCCTAGATACCACATTCTAAAGAGCGGTGGAGATAAGACACTCCATAGAGGAGGACAATCCTTCTGGTTTTTTCTTTGTCAAATTCAAATAAAAATTTTAATGCTGGTTTTCTCACTTAAGTTACTTATATAGAAATATTTGTTTCTTTCTTTGATTATTATTCCTCGATCGTATCTTTCAATCAACTAATTATTAATACCTAAGATCGTAGGGGTCATTCCCAGTGTGAGAAACAATTGACAACCTTGTAATTTCTCACTTTGGATATGAGAGTGCCAACCAACCATTGAATGATCAGGGTATGATAGACTACCTTGAGTTTCTAGAATAAGATAAGGGCCGTGACTAGAGAATAGGGTTATTAGAGAAGCCAAATTGTTTTTCCGAATACATGATAATGCACGAGAAGAATAAATTCAAGGGTGTTGGAATCAATAAAAAAAAGTGAATGAGAAGTGTGAATCAAGAAACCCAAAATTCAGAACACAAAGAGGGTGTCATGATGATGGAGGATAATTGTTGACCAGGTTAAAGACATAGTATCCATGTCACATTTTCTTAGAATGGGAACAAACAAATGAGGAATAACCACATACCACATTAAAAAACATGGGTCCTAACTCAAAATTTAGTTCAATGACTTTTGTAACATTGGCCCAAAATGTTAGGCGATCCATAAATCCAAGCATCCATACCATCAGGGGGTTCTTTGAATATGATAGGAGATGAGGATCCAAATAGGGGGCACAAAAAGTATGAAGATGGAGTGCTAGAATATTAAAATAGATTCCAACACTCTTATAATTACACCACTGTGGATTTTAGAACAATGGTGTGAGGACATTGGAATGAAAAAATATAGAACCTATATTTTAGGGGGCGTCATCTTGGATGCTGACTGATCGACGAAGATGCAAGAAATGTGGTAGATGATGAACACTGTGGGTGAGGACAACTCAGGATGAGGGAATCAAAAGCTTTTTAGTTTTACATCTTGCAAGTGAGAATGTTGCATGCATACTTTAACGTCATATGACCTAGACTTTTCATATAGTTTAAGGTCATACTACATGAACCTTGGAAAAAAGTTTTAAGTCATGTTGTATGGATTAAAGGCTTCTAGTTTAAGGTCATAGATATTAGATTGTAATAGAGGCTAAAGGATAGTAAATGGGACCAAAATATAGGAGGGTTAATAAAACTTTGGTTGGGGCGGAGGTGAATACCCAAGTATTACTGCATATCCCATAAGTATGGGAATCAAGTTGCACACAATTATTAAAACATAATGCGGTGAAACAACACTGGTGGGGGTAGTCCCATTGGGCGAAGAAGACGAATCATCCCATAATTATCATGGGGGATCCAAAATTAATTCAGGGTAAGGTTTTAGTTTAACGTAATACATTGAGGATATGTACATCCCAAATGAGAAATGTGTAGTGCAATACATAAACCGACATGAATGAGGAAAAAATAAGTCCACACCACACCACACATCCTCCAAAGGGGAGTCGAGGCCAAAAAATGCTGAAGAAGGGAGTTTATAATTCTTTAGTAGGACTTGAGGACGAGATGTTTAGACATAGTTACGTATCTTGAAAAGGAAATAATCACACCACACATAGTTATTGGATCAATTATGCTATGAAGATATGAAACATGCATAGAGGAGAAGTGGCATTTGATATATCTTGTTTGTTATTTTGCTATTGCTGCTTCTTTTTGGAGTGACCATCCCTAGATGAAAAGTTTGGGTGTCGCTGTAGGAATCAAGCCATATGCTGGTCTTGAAAAATAGCATGGTGGATGACCAGTGCCAAGGTGATGCCCTATCAAAAAAGAATACCATACTGCGATTCAGTTTTTCATCATGTAACAAGGACGATGATGCCATAGTTTAAGGTATTATTACAACAATAATCGATGAATTTTAACATCATGCAATAATGACGCAATGGTTTAATGTAATTTGGGATGAGAAAGATCCTAGTTTATGGTCATACAACTTGGTCCATGAGGTAGTGTAGTTCTATGAGTGTGTATTAACCTACAAAAACTACTAATACCACATGAGATATGACTAGTGTGGGGAAAAAGGGGTGGTATTAGGATTTCCCCATCACATGAGAATGTACAACAATGAAAGAGAAATTTCAAACAATAAAATCATAGCCAGACCAACATTCCTACTCAATGTACACAAATGTATGGAGGAACAGAAGGTCAGGAAAATATGGATCACCACCCCGATGCTAGGGATGCATTAGGGGTTGCATAACTATGGAGGATAATGGTTCACCATGTTCGAGACACAATATACAAGTCATGTATCCTGATATAGGAACAGAAAAGTGAGGTTCAACCACTGATCATATCCAAAATGTGGAATCTGACTCAAAATTTCATTCAATATCCTTAGCAATGTTTTCCCAAAATGGTAGGCAAGCCATAGGGGTAAGAATTTGTACCACTCGAGGTTACTTTTAGATGTGAAAGATGAGACACAAATAAAGGGGATTCAAAAAGTGAAAACATACCGATATAGTTTAACATCACACGGTAAGGACAGAGAAGAGGAAACATTCTCGCAAGGGAGGTACATGGTATGGTTTATCGTAAACCTAACTTGAATGGGGACCGATGAGGTTCCATACCACATAAAAAACTTCAAATAGAAGCCTATCCTAGAAAAGGGGCACAAAGGTTCTTAGCTTTGCTGCTAGACCCAAGGAAAACATGTCTAGGCATCACTATGTTTCCCATTAGGGTGGGAACCAAGCCACTTGTAGTTCTAAAAGATGGCTTGGAAGATGGAAAATTCCAAAAGGGCATCATCTTATCAGATAAATAAATCATAGTGTTGGGTATTGTATCATCATAAAACTCATATGAAAAAGGTGTAGTTTAACAGCATACGATAAGGATGATGGAGATATTTGTTTGTGGTCATTCAGCTCAGACCAAAATGTGAGGATTTAAAAGTGGGAATGTGTAGTGGGTCACCATTAAGAATACTGATGGGAATGAGGACCAAATAAGTCTCATACACACCACACATTCATGAGAAAAAACACATATAGTTTAAGGCTACGATTCTTAGACCATGAAATGCGAACTCCTAGTTTAAGGTCATAGGGTTCAGGCCATAAGGTGGTACAATTCTTCCATGCGGGTTTACATCTTACCTAGACATTTAATTCCATGTGATCCATGCTTGGTGAGGGAAAAAATAAGTGGAAAAGATCTTACGATACATATAAGTACATAACAGGGG
The DNA here is from genome assembly GCA_963277665.1 of Viscum album. Classification (NCBI taxonomy): domain Eukaryota; kingdom Viridiplantae; phylum Streptophyta; class Magnoliopsida; order Santalales; family Viscaceae; genus Viscum; species Viscum album. Next base: position 101,733,697 of record OY728133.1, read on the forward strand.
GAACCGAGATGTAGAGTCAAGAATAACCCAATGACATTGATTCTCCCACTGATAATGTAAAGGTGCATGGAGGAATAAAACTGAGAGTGTTAAAATTCCATCTGGACACGAGGATATGAAGAGATATTTGAATCATGAGATCCGATATTTGTGACACAATGAAGATGGAATAATGGTGAAGGATGACTGCTGACCATGTTCGAAACACAGTATCTATATCACATTGTCTGGGAAGGGAACAAACACCTGAAGGTTAGCTGCTACCCGTATTTGAAATGAGGGACCTAGATCAAAACATCATTCAAGTTCCTCTGGTACATTGTACCAAAATGGTAGGTAAGCCTAAAGTTTGATAATCCATACCATTCGGGGGTCCTTTCAAATGTGAAAGATGATGGAGAACCCAACAAAGGGGAACATAAAGCGTGGAAATGGATTGATAGCATGTCCATGCATAATCCAACACTCTAATCCCTAAACCACTGTGAATATGAGCACATTTATGAGGCATAACAGAGGTCTAGGGACTCAATAAAGAAAAAGTTTCTTGAAAAAACGAGTAAAGAAATGTGACAAAGTGGGTTGATGAACCCGGGTCTGGACCCGAAGACAAAATCTTGGGGTATTTGTACGTATTTTGTGAGGGAAGGAATCAATCCACATGTAGTTCTCGAGTGTTGTGGATTTTAATGTCATATAGTAATGATTAATATGATAGAGGTATCCCAAAGGGGAAAATTCATATGGATTGGTAATTTATCCTAATGTTATCGAGGACCAAGTAGGACCCACACCACAACATTCACAATCCTAGAAGAGAATTCAGGCCAAGGGTCCAGAAGAGAAATTGGAGAACCTGGGGCTGGACTTAAAGATAAGTTTGGGTGTTCCTATGTATCCCATAAGGAATGAAATGAATCCATATTTAGTTCTAAAATATATTGTGTAGTTTAACATCAGACGATAAGGACAAATACAAGGGATGATCTTAAGGGAGGCACATGGAGAGACTATTGAAAATTTGACATGAATGAGGACTAAGGAGGTCTCATACCACACCACATGCTACCTTGAGACATCTATTCCAAGAGGAATAATAGATTAATGAAATTTTAGAATTTATAGATGGACTAGGGAATAAAAGGTTGGAGCATTCATAAATATCCTATAAGGATGTGACTCAAGACACATGTAGTTTTTAAGTATTGTGTAGTTTAACATCATGTAGTAAGGATGTTATCCTAATGGGGATGTGTAAGGTTTTCTAGGGTAAGTCGATGTGAATGAGGACCAAATAGTTCTGCACAACACCATTCACAATCTTAGTATAAAAGGGGAACTTACCTTTTAAGGTCATCCAGAAAGAATCATAAATTCTATATAGTTTAATGTTTTACAAGTAGGAAGGATGAGTTTAACATCACATGGGACTAAAGTGATCTCAGTTTAATGTCATAGAAATTGGGCCAAAATGTACGGTAAATAATGGATGGAAATGTTGAGGAACCTAGAGTTGGACTCAAAGAGAAAATGCCTGTGTGTTCTTACATATCCCATAAGGATGGGAATCAAGCCATATGTTTCTCTAAAATGCCATATAGTTTAAAATTATTCGGTAAGGAAAAATGTTAAAGGGGGAGATCCCTAAATTAAGATACATGATGTGGAAGTTGTAAACCTAATGTGAATGAGGACAATATAATTCTGCACCATGGAACATGATCCCGAGACACTCAGGCCGAGAGGCCAAATTTTTTTCAGGAATTGCGATACCTAGGGATGAACCCGGAGAAAATATATCAGGGCTTTTCTACATATCCCATAAAGTTGGAAATCAAGAAAAACATAGTTCTAGAGTGTTGTGTAGTTTAATGTCATGCAGTAAGGATGAAGGTGGATGAATAAATATTCTTAAGGGAGGTGAACTATGTAACTATTAAAAAACAAACGCGAATGAGGAATAAAGAGGCATCATAACACACCATGTGATCCTAAGAAAACCTCAGGCCATCAAGAAAGAAATGGGGAAACCTGGGGATTGAACCAAAGATGAAATGTCTGGGTGTTCATATGTATCTCATTATGATTTTAGTCAAGACACACATAGTTCTGGAATGTAGTGTAGTTTAATGTCATGTGGTTAGTATGGGGGTTCCAGTTTAACATCCTGTAGGATGGGATGAAAGAAAATGTGACTTTTATTTTAATTTAATGTAGGACATCTAATGAAGTTTATCATCATATGGCATGATGATGTTGGGTAGTTTTTCATCTTGCATCCCGAACGGAGCAGTTTAACATCATGACGGATGGTGATGTTGGGTAGTTTTGCATCCCACAGCCCATAAAGACCAGTTTAACATCATGAGGGACGATTTTTCTAGGAAGTATTACATCTTACAGCTTGGATGGAGTATTTTAACATCATAAGTGATGGCGATGCCAGGAAATTTTGGGTCTTGTGGCACAAACAGAGCAATTTAACATCATGCAGGATGGTGATGCTAGAAATTTTTATAGCTTGCATCCTAGATGGAGCTGTTTATTATCATGTGGGATGGTGATGTTGGGGTGTTTTGTTTCTTGCAGCTTGGATGAAGTAGTTTATCATCAAGCAGGATGGTAGAGATCCTCATGTGAAGTACTTCTTGAGGAATTTTGCATTGGTTGGAGGAGTGATGCACTCTCCAACCATGGTGATGAAAGAGTACACACCATTGAGGTAAAACTTGTGAATGATATAAGGTCGCTCCCACTTGGGATCCAACTTGGGGAGTTTCCTACTAGGTATCATTGGTTTTCTTAGTGCCAATATCATGTCATCATTATGGAAGGAGCAGAGATGATCTTTATTGTTGCAATCCCTATCTATCTTATTCTCGTGCCTCTCTCGATTGTGCAGGGCTCAAAGATGATTCTCATCGAGGGCTTCTATCTTAGACAAATGAACTTTTTATATCTTTTCTGGCATCTGCTGTCTATAAAAAGCTATGTGTAGTGATGGTAATTGAATCTCAATCTGTAGAATTTCCTCTTCTCCTTACACTAGGGAATATGAGGTCACCTGGTTTGAATTATGAGTTGTCATCTGATAATACCAGATATTGTTGGGGAGATTTTATAGGAAAATTTTTATTGTTATGAATATCCATATTTTGAAAAATATTATATAGGTTCTTTTTGAATGCCTCAATCTTCCCATTTTCCTATTCATGATTGCAAAAAGTGTGATTGGGCCTGATTTTTTACATAGCGTACAATTTCATCAGCTCATATGCTCGAAAGATGGTGCCATTATTGGTGAGGATGGCGTGCATGACTTCGAATTGGTGAATGATGTCAGATCTTGAAAAATACATGATATAATGTGCCTTTAATTCCTTGAGCAATATCACTTATGCCCACTTGGAAAAGAAATCCATGGTGGTCATAATAAACCTACAGTAGTGAGCTATTGCTGGTGGATATGGTCCCATGACATCGAGTCCCCAGAACACAAAGGTCAAGAAGTACATGGTAGTATGTAGGGGATCTAGTGGATTATGCACAAAATTTTGAATGGATATGGCATGAGTGAAACCTCTTGGAGAACTTGAAAAAATCATGGACCATGGTGGGCCAAAATTAGCCCAACCTTCAGATTTGGTGGGAAAGTTTTGACCCAGTCTGATAAGCTCTGTAGGAACCAACATGGAATTTCTGCAGGACTTTGAAGATCTCACCTTGAATGTAAAGGAGGAGAAATACATCGAACCCATGTTTTTGGAGGATTTTCTCAAGGCTGGGATCACTCTAGAAGGTGAATTGCACTGCACGCTGAGAAATTTTCTCATATTCGGCTCTCTCTGTTAGGATATTTCTTTGTTGGAGTTATTCAAAAAAGGTTTTATTCCAATAATGTGTTTCTTATACTATGGAAGGCAGATCTAGAGGTCTCTATGTGGAGGCACCAATGGTAAGATGTCCTACCTGATGACTGTCATCATTGTCTATAGTGACGGGAGTTATGACTCTTCGATGCACCGCATGGATAAATAGGTTATTCTGGTCAGGATCTACGAAAGACATGGCAAGGCTAGACAAAGAATCAACTCGACCATTTTGTGACCTTGGGACATAGCTGACCTCATGCCAAGAAAGGAGTCATGCCACCAGTTGGAAAGCATTCACTAAAAAGGGAATGAGCTCTAGCTTTCTGACAAAATAGTCCCCATTGATTTTCTTGATGACTGGCTTGGATTCCCCCTTCACATGTTGGTGGGGAACATCAATCTCAAGGGATAACTCAAGACCAGTGATAAGAGATTGATACTCCTCGTTATTGTTGGTGCATTGTTTTTACATTAAGAATGAATTGGGAAAGACTTCCTGTGTGGGCATGATGAAGAGGATACCCAAGCCAACTATATTTTGTCTTGGGTCATTGATCCCTCTACCGTTCAGGATTCTAGAAGTTCCATAGAAGTGAATCTACCAACCTAGAATAACATGAACCAATGAGAGGATAGACTCATATGGGAAGTCAAGATCCAGATAATGGCCTGAAGGGGCTAGATGGGTGGCCAGAAAATTGGCTAATGCATAACCCTTGAGAACTTTCTATGGGAAAGACCTGATGTTGAACTACGGAAGGATCATTTCCCACTGATCTAGACATACTAACAACATTGGGTTATTTAAAATATACTTTAGTGGATCCACGTAGAACACCATTTGTATCTCATGATGCTATAGGTAGTGCTGCAACTTTGTCAGTGTAAAAAACAGCATGAGACATCTTTTCTCAATAGAGGAATATCTAGTCCCAATGTCAAGGAGCATGTGACTGAGATAACAAAAACTATTATCTATCCTTTAATTATTCTTCTGAGTGAGAAGAGTGCCAAGGTACCATTCCCGATTGGTCAAATAAAATACAAGAGGCTTACCAGATATGGTTGGAACCAAAATGGATGCTGGAGAAGATACTAATTGATCTCCTCAAAGGTGTCTTGACATTCTCCATCCCACAAGTAGATGATACCTTTCTTCATGAGTTGGGAAAATGGATTAAACTTTCCATCAAAGTTCATAATGAACTAGTGTATATAGAAATAGTGGACTTGAAAGCCTCATAGATCCTAAATTTTTCTCGTAAGAGGCATCTACCTGATGTCCTTGATCATCTCTGGTTTGATCTTGATGCCTATATATCCAATGATAAATATGAGAAACTTTATAGAGGTAACCTTGAAGGCTCAATTCAAGTGGTTCATCTTCATATGGGGAGATAGGTGGAATCAAAATACTTTCTCAATATCTCTAATATGGTATTAATTTTGGTGGGATTTTACCACCATATTTTCCATGTAGAATTCCACTAATGTCTTGAGAATCAGTTTGAATATGTGGTGAATAACATGCTGGTAGGTGGATCCTGAATTATTCAGACTAGAAGGAATTACCTGGTAAAAAAGGTAAATTATGGTGCTATGAAGGTGGTATAATATTCATCCCCATAGGCCATTAAGATTTGATTATACCCAAAATACCCATCCATGAAGGAGAGAGCCCAGAATTCGACAACAACATCGATCAGCAGCTCCATCATAGGAAGGTGAAAATTATCCTTCAGAAAATGATGGTTAAGACCCCCAAAGTCAATGAAGAACCTGATTTGTCCTTTATTATTCCTGATGGTAATGATATTGGCCAACCATCTAGGGTACTAGAATTCCTTTATGAATTTGGATTAATGAACTTATCAACTTTGACAACGACCATGGAATCGTGGACGGGTGCATCTTCCTGGGAGGTAGTTTGAAAATGTGGTGATGTACCGGGATATTGAGATGGTGAAAGGTGACCTGGGGATCCATTCATGGAATCTCATCACATATCTTGGTGAATACATCCCGATGATGCTTCAAGAAATCCATATACTATTGTTTCTCTTCTGTAGGCATAACTACATTGATCAGTGTTGACCTTGGATCTACCTCAGTACTGAGATCCAACTGTACCAACTCATTGATGGTGGTCGAGAAATATTCCTTAAATATATAATGAGATTCCCCCAAATACTCTTCATAGTCCAATGTAGGATGATCATTAGAAATGGGCAATTCTTATGGGTTAATAAAACCTATGGAATGATGGTGTTGTCTTGAGTGGTAGTAGAATCTTTATTGGGAGACCCTTGCACTGCCAAAACCATGATGACCCAAGCTGTTAATCCAATTAAATTAGGCATTCTTCCCAATGGGCCACACTTGATAATATCGAGTTTGTAATGATGCGTTGGCTTGAGCCAATTCAAACCAACTTAGTGAAACATGCAGATATGGCTTATTTTTGTTTCTATGGGGCATACATCCCGATACTGTATATGTCGAGGGGGATCCATTATCACCCGATCCTAGTTCGTATAAGAATATGACATGATCCTCTAGTATTCCTTGTATTTGGGAATGTATCTTCCCATTTACTTAGACATGCCAGATTAGTCTCCTGGTTTTGGGGTTATGGATTCCATCAGGCGAATCAAGAGGACAAATGCATCATCCAAGTATATCCCTGGGTCGTCTTAAGGAGTAGTGTGCTCAACCACATTGGTTTGAACCCACTTTCCCTACTCTTATAATAGTTTGTGTCTAAATAGAGGGATTCACAAGAGGTGAAGGGAGACACACCATCCTGAAGTATTCCCACTCGACCATTAAGGGAGTACTTAAGGAATTGGTGATTTGAGGGGGGAACTACTGCTTGTAGGTGGATCTAGGGTCTACCCATCAATTCATTATTGGTGGTGTCCTCTGAGATGACCATGAATTTAGTTCTAGAAACTAGGCCACTAAACTGGGTCTTCAAATGAATCATGCCACATGGCCTCTATTTGGTTTGATCCTAACCTTGAATCTTTGGGTCAGATGGATCCATATCTACTGTAGACATCCCTATCTTGCTGAGCACCTGAGTAAGAATGAGATTGATCCCAGAACCTTTGTCAACAAGGAAGCAGTAGACTACCACACCATTAAGATATCATGTGACGTACAATTGGGAGAAATTACCCTATACTGGAGAGCCTTCATCGTCTCCTGAGAATGAGATGACGTCTTGAAATTCTACATTCCCAGCTTGATTATCAAGGAATACTTCTGTGGCCACTACCTTTCTTTCAAACTGGATGGGGTTATTGAAACCTATACAATGGATTTATCTATATATCCTAAAAGGAGGAGAGCCTCAAGGATTCAGTGCTTCATAGGAATTCTAGAACGGTGCTTAAGCACATCATACTTCCGTGCTTGGGGAACACTTCTTCCAACAGAAAGTTGTTCAGTGGTAAGAGGTATGATAGGTGTTATTGGTCGAACTGATGGATTCTTACTGGTGCATGGAATTTCCTATTTCTCACTAGATGAACCATTCAAGATGACTACCATATGATTAAAAAAAGATTTAGATCTCTCTATAGCTGAATTCAATCGATCATAATGTGGTCGTAGTAGCTCTGTCTGATCAGGATTCACAACTGGTGATAGGCACGAATCTGATCATACAAGATGATATGATTGTATATTCTTAACTCTATAATGAACCTAATTTCTAGTCTCGATAGTATGCATGGATTGTCTAGAGGCCATGTCCTAAGAATCATGATGATTCACTTATCCACAATTATGCCAATGATGGTGTCGACCGGGAACATTAGGAGGATCTTCCTGGCGCTCCTTATCACCATAAACCATATTTGGGTCCTCCAGCTTGATTGCATATACTGAGACATACTCATGGTCATCACTTAAAGGATCCTCCCTTGTTGGGATAATTATCAGGGAAATCTCCATTTCATGGGACATGAAGTCGCCAAGTGTACGAGACAAATTTAGCACCATCAGGGGATTTTATTTCCCTTGTGCCACCAACATCTTCTCTTCTAAGTGTTAGGAGGATTATATGTGGTTGAAATAATGGTTTTGTTGTAGGTGTGGTGATTTAAATAGACTTGGACCAATTCAGGTGGGCACAAATGATTCCATGCATGTGAGTGACTACTTTGTAAGCCATCCTATCATCATATTTCTAAGACCCATGGTTGGAGACCTACTTCCATTCAACTTCACTATCTTTATATATATTTCCATATACATACACCACCTATAATAGATACAGAACCAACTTGACCACATTGTTTTTGACCTGGTCTGAAATCTAGTCCATGAACACATATCACTATTTGAGGGTTTTTCCAAGGAATCAGTGATAGGGGAAATATTCGGGGTGATTAGTGAGTCCAACCACTTGGGGTCTTCTATATTCTATAAATAGTAGGATTCCATGATCCACAAAACTTTGTAAATATCCAAGGAACTAAGCTTCTTCAAATGAGTAGGTTCAGTTTCTCCTGTCTGGGAAATGGACCCTAGGATCCTGTCCCTGACGGGGGGATGGAGCCTAACGAGAAGTTTGAACAGGATTGTCTCACCTAGGTGGAAATGGTGCATTACACAGTGGTTCCTTCTAATTATGTGGTGGGAAATGATGAACCTGAGACTGAGTCTGAGGCTAGAGCCCTTAGAGAGGCTATGAAGGAGGCTCTGCAGCTAGAAACTCTAGTGGCATAGGGGTCTCTACCTATGCAATGACAGCGGTCTCATCCTTGGATGCTCTTCTTGTAGGGACTGTGGGAGGAAAAGATCATTCCTATTTGGCATGCTTTAGTGATTTCTATAGGCACTAAGACTTATTAGAGAAATCCCAGAATCCACCAGGGAATTTTTTAGTGATAAGAGAAAGAACTAATTCAGTTTTGACATTTCTCAAATGCATAGTCAACAACTGCTCTTGATTTAGTGATATATCAAGTGAATATGTGAGGCCCTTCCATCTAGTGAAAAAGTCTTTGACAAGATAATCTGGCCTTTTATTGCACTTGGAGAGGTCGACAATAATGGTCTTGCGAGTGGTGGAGCAGTACTGGAAAATTAACTACCTAAAAAGATCCCCCAACCAGCAACATACCCAATGGTTAGGTGGCTGTTCTAGATGAATTCAGGCCCTTCTAGTGTTTTTAAGAAGCACTGAAGTTTGGAGGCCTCTTGTTGTGATGGAGTTCCTAGCATGGGTCCACCCCTTAAGATGAAGTGGTCTAGATGCTGCAGGGGGTCAATTTTCCCATTGAAGGGGGAGAAGGTAGTATCCCCAAATCTCGGGGAGCTAGCATGTCATCCACCTATGCCGGATATGTCTTTCCATCATTTGGGATCACTACCTTTCAATTTCCAAGGTCTTCAAGGAAATTGATGAAACATTCGATTATATTATCCTAGCCAGGGTTCCTATCCTAGGGAGGATCCCTAACCACTAGTGCATTGATGAGTTCTTAAACATGATAGGCCGGACCAATGGTCTACAGGACAACTGGTGGAATGACCCTAGGAGCTGTTGGAGGGACAACCTATGGAGAAACAAGAGGGGCTACTGGAACACATGGGGGAAGGTTCTCATACATATTTGGTGGATTTTGTGATGTGTACCATGGACTCTTTCCATAAGTTATGGCCTCTATCCTATTGGGATATATAGGGTTTTCCAGATAAATGAGAGGAAATTATCCCATAGGTAGGGATTCCTGCCTCTATTTCCCTAGTGGATTATGTTTGGGATCATACTGGGGATCACCATAGTCTGGATGTCACTCTGCAACACGCTTGAAAAGAAGCTCATCAATAACATTCTTCTACTTTGCGAGTTGTTTGAGAAACACAACCTTTTCAGGATCATCCTCTATTTTCTACACTGAACTAGACAGGTTAGAGGTCTGGCCATTCACAGTGTGCCCTTTTCACTTATTGGGATCTCAACTGAGAGGAAATGACTCAGTGATGTTTTCAAGGACATGTAAGTTTCTTTGATGGAGAGTGACCTTGCCTAAAGGATCCAATATATTTGCTACTGTCCCTAGAGGTAGGTTTTCTTTGATGATTCCTACATCAGTTTACTTATTGGTGATATCAGACATGTTTATAGTGATGAATCTTGGTGTCATGTCCTCGGTATCACTAAGAAAGTCTAGCTATCATAGGATTGAACATAAGTGGAGGGTCATATACTATCCCTAGCCATGGATTTGGATGTGTGGAGACACCTCCTCAATAACTCAGTGGATCACAATGAAGATCTGAACGAATCATTGCTAAAGACACCAATTATGATTGGACGATGCAGGGTGATGAGCCATAGGAATCATGACTAAATTATCCAGGAGACAATTCTAGCTAATTTCATCATAATGTTATTATATTTTTGGATAATTCAATTTATAATATGGGAAAAAATTGCATCATTCCTAGATTTTGGAAAAAACAAATGACGTCATCCTGGTCAAGAGACTCCAAAATGACAAAGCCGTAAGTATACATTAGCCAAAACATCTCAGGAATATGGTCTTCTATGAGAATGTACCAAAAAAATCCATTATTAAAAATTGGGATCGGGCCCTTGATTTCCCAATTCTTTAACTAGGGACAGACAAGGAACTTGTAACAACACTTATATAAATCGCTGTGGTGGTGGGATAATCGGTGGAGAGTATAGTGCATAGGTTGACAAAATTCTGTATAATGGGCGGTCACCTGGGGACTATACTCACTACATCATCACATACATATAGGATGGGGTATCGACTGTAGATTCATGTGTCAGTGCGGTGATAACTGATGGTGAATTTGGGCGGTTCTGATCATCCATTAGGCCCCAGAACAACTGTTTGTGATTTATGGTCGAGGTAGAGTATTATCCTAGTGACGATAGAGTGGACTGCATGGATATACCCTAAGATAGAGGAAAATCTTCCTCCTCCTGTATATATATTCTAAAGGATTCATGGATCTAGTTTATTTCATTTTCTAGAAGAATGAATCTTGGACACCTGGTTACTTCCCCAGACACAGATGCAGAGGATCAGGGAGAATTACCAATCACCGAATCCCACCCCGCTTTAGAGTCTAAAAAGCATATTAGAATAATACTGATCTGGTGGTACATAGAATTATTCCTTTGACGACGATGTTTTTCCCTTATGCCTTGGGATGGTTCTTCGGGGCAGGGTAAATATTTTACACAGGGAGGACATCCATGTGGGATGGTGCAAGAGTGGGGAGGGCCTCCGCTAGAGTTGGTAGGAATATGGGGGAAAAATCTATGCCTGGTGTTGTTAAAGTGGTAAGGACCTCTACTCTAGGTGCTGATATGAATGTGGGGAGGGCCACCATATTGTATGAGAGAGAGGGAAGAACCTCAACTTGGATGTGTTGGGGTGAGAGGGGAACCCAGGAATATGTCGAACAAAACAATGGTAGGACCTCTATGTTGAGATTGATATGTGAATGGAGGACATCCATGGTTAATAGTGCTTGAGAAAGGAGGGCATCTATTGGAATTGGGAAGTACATGGGGAGGAACTCCATACCGATTTCCTACAGCACGAGAAGGACCTCTGCACCGTTTGACAGTGGTGGTTTGAGGAGAGCCTTTGTACTGATCAATATGGATGTGGGGAGGACCTCCATGCTTATGGGTTATGGGGTGAGGAGTAACTTCGCATTGATAACCTCAAATGTTGAGAAAATATCCTTACATGGGATCATGGTCAGAAGGAGGACCTCTATGCTGAACATCAAAAATATGGGGAGGACCACTACTCAGACTCACAATGGCAGCATGGGGGGAACTCCCATTCTAGGTGCGAGAGTGGGGAGGACCTCCACCCTAGATACCGAAGATACATGGAGGGCCTCCATATTGGATCTGAATCTCACGGGTTGTCCTGTGATGACTGCTACTCATGAATGAAACTAGAAGAGTCTACCTACCCTACATAATGGGTGGTTGGGATCTCAATACTGACCAGGAATAGAAGTTACCATGATCTGTAATAATAGGGAGGTTATAGAATGCATCGGTGGTGGCATAAGCCACTGAATCTGTAGAAGATGACACCCCTTGATGGGTATCAACTTGAGCTTGTGCCCAACATTGTAATTTGGTTATCCGAGTCGGGGCCAATGATGCAGGGGTAGATACCACCTGTTCTTTATCCTGAGATACCAGCTGGCAGTGCTGACAAGGCTTGGTGGGATCCCTCCTTGGTGGATCATTGGTGACAGTCAAAGTTGGGATGAGTTCGACGTCCCATACCTTGTCAGCTTAGGGGAAAGAGTCCTAAGAACATTCTAGGGGGAGGATCCTAAAATGGTTGGACGTTGGAGTGGGGAGAAGTGGCTCCCTGTACGGTCCATGGGGGTGTTGGTGACAGTGGGACACAGAAGCCTCTAGATGTTGGAGGACCGTGTCCGTGGTTGGTATATCCCCCTCATGTTCTTACCATCGAATAAGAGTATCAATCACCCTACTCTAAATAAACCGTGAGGGTGATATGAGGCATGGGAAGCTGGTAGTTGTTTTTGTTAATGAATTCATGGAGTAGGTGGAGACATGTGGGATTTCCACAACGGTGTTTCCCTTTCCCCTGCTTCTGTGGGTGGGAGGAAACTGGGTTCCTGTAGCTTGGGTCCTGCAATTAAGGATGATTCAACTATTAGTACAGATAGTAGGAAAGTAGTGCCCAGTTCCCCAATGTTGTTTAGTCTTCCATAGATTGATAGAAAGATCCATGCTGACGATGTCGCAAACTAGAATGGCCAATGATTAACTGCCCCAAATTTTATTGAGTTCCATGCTAGGCCCAATATTTTTTTGGAGGGACTTGGTACTTGATGACTGGATCCGGTGACATTCTTATCATATGATGTGTTAAATGTTACTGATTCCAATGGTTGAAGGAGAAAGTTTCATATTGGGTTCACAGTTTTTGTTTTCAATGATTCTTTTGGGGCGCACCGCCTCACATCATCATAGACAGTGATGAACGTGTCTGTTGTCCCACATTACTACATTCCAAAGGTGGGTGACATTCATCACTTCTTCAAATATGTCTTCTCTTTGATCAATATAGGATGATGGTATGTTGGTCTCTTATTCTATTGATTCCTCCTCAGAATTTGTTACCTTGTCCGAATCTCCCTTAATGATTAAGATTTTTTTTGTAAATATTTTTCCTTATGCCCTCTATTTGTGGATACTGATTAATTATGATACATTCTCTAGGAAATTCCAAAGGGTCAAGTTAGAGTAGTAACCTTTGGTCAGGGAAGTGGTCACATTGGGAATCACTAGCATGTTTGGATGTAGGAACCTTGGAACACCTGAATTTTTTCTTACGAGAGGGATTCTTGAGGATACAGAAGCCTGAGGAATCCCACATTGAATACAGAGAATCTTATGCTAGAGGGATGTCCCTAAGGTTTTACTTGGATTCCTAGGTTTAACATGGTGTATAGAGAAAGTTTAACATCCAACATAGATGGATTCGACTGATTGGAACACTGATGAGTATGGATCAGATGGGTACATCGCTAGAAGGGGAACTAGGATGGTTTACTTGAAGGATGGATCAAAATGTCATTGAGGAAGGACCCTGGATGGTGTGTCCCAAAAAGGGAAGGTTTTACACCCTAGTGGATGATCAGAACACCACATAGGGTGGATCAGGGAAGGTGGGTCCTGAAAAGGGGACACCAAGGTTTACTATTATCTAGGATTGAACCTCATGGTGGCTGCTTATTTACCCTATATAGAAGATAGGGATCAAAACCCACGTAGTTCAAAGGGATTATTTGGGGCTTACACATGGTTAACTGCCTGAATGGATGGAATGAGTTCACTATGATGTGGCGGCTCGAGTATAATCAGGATGGATATAGAGGAGGTGTCAGAGGGTAAGGATGGATTAGATGGAACCGACATGGAGATGATTCTTCTAGGATAGAACTTCAGAGAGGTTTCCTATGTATCCTGGTAGTTGGGAATAAAAGTCCACATAGTTCGATGGGATGATGTGACACCTGATGGGGAAACTCTTGAGAAATGGAGTGCATGGAAAACAATCCAAAGGAAGTGAAACCTCTGGATTGTGGAATGATCTTAACAAGATTAAAATACTCAAGGGAGAGACTAAGATGGGAAAAGGATGATGGATTTTATCCTTCTAAGAGACTTCCAACATACCCTATTTATGAGACTGGGATCAAAACCCACATAGTTTAGATTGGGGCATAGAATCAGAGTGTACACAAAGGACAATGACCCAGAGACATGCCGGGGTTATGCATTGTCAGTAACCCATTTCTAGTGGTACACTCTTGGTTTGAGGATTATGTGAAGTGTGGGTCTTATGAATGGTAAGCTGCCCATGTGGATCAAAGCACCCCAATGAGGCAGATCTAGGAGATGAGTCCCAAATAGAGAATTGTATAAGATAATGTCTTATTTAAGGGAAATAAAGGGTAAATTATATTTTGGAAGCATATATGTCTCTAACTATGATTAAATTAATATTTATGGATATCATCATGGTTTTAAGAGTTTAATTTTGATCATAATTAAAAATTCATTAACAACATTTTAAGATTATACATGTTGGGAGTTTATCAAGATTAAGGATATTTTAAGAGAAATTTTTGTGAATACAACACTTTGGATTTGCTTATGTTTTAGTGAAAAAATTATTTAAGAAGAAATTCCTTTACACTATTTGGTAATTTTATTGAAGGTACTAGTAACCTTTAGGGTTTGTCATATCATTGATAATGAGGAAATTATGGGTTATAGTCAACCACCTTATAAAGTCATCAGACTTCATTTCTACCATAAACGACTTATCTCTTGATCAGAATTCCAAAATATATATTAAGAAAGTGTTAAGGTAATATGGAGTACCAAAATTAATTATATCTGATCAGGATCCAAGGTTTACCGTAAATTTTTAGAAAATTATTTATCAAGCTCATGATACGGAGTTGTGTTTTAGTACTATAAGAAAAATTCAAACCCTAGAGGATATAAAAATATATTTTTCAATGGATTTCAATAGTGGATGGGATCACACCTTCCTATAGTTTAGTTTCCATAAAAACAAATATTTCACATGAGAATTTCGATGGATCATTATGAAACCCATTATACATAGAGGAATGGAGTTATGGAAGGAATGATATTAGGACTTGAGCTAGCTGATGAAATGGTAGAAAAGGTCATAGTATTTCAAAAAAACATAATGGTAACACAAAGTTGATACAATGTTTCTACTAACAACCATCAATAAAATCTAGAATTTGATGTTATTTAGAAGGTATTTCAACAAATTTCACCACATAAGAAAGAATGGAAAATTAATCCCTAGATATACATGTACCATTAATATAGTTGTTCATTTCCAGATAATAACATATTGTTTGGAACTTCCACCAAACCATTATCAGGTTCATGATGTGTTTCATATATCACTCGTAAGGATGTACATACCTTATCCATCACATGTACTGAATTCAGAGGTCATACCAATGGATCATGATATATCTTATAAGGAATAACTGGGATAGATTCTAGATTTAATAGATAAAGTTACAAATAACAAGACGAATCTCCTAGTAAATGTTATGTGGTGAAACTAATATCTTTAGAAATCAATGTGGTAACTCTATGATGTAATGAGGGATAATTAACCTCAATTTTTGGTACCAAAGTGATGAAATTTGAGAGATAAATTCATTTTAAGGGGGTATAATATGACACAACATGTTTTTTTTGAATTTTTTTGAATAAATTAAAACTATTTGATTTATTTTATCATACACAAAACCAATTATATATTTTGATACATTAATCATTTATTCATCTTTCATTACATGCAATAATGAGTTTTCTTGTATCTTGAATTGCACACAATAATGAGTTTTACTGAACAAAAATATAGTATTAACATTATTATTTTATATATAACCTAGTCGTTTTAATGGACAGAATGAATAAAATTATTTTTTTAAAAAAATATATATTTAAACACATTATTTAGTTATCTATTTATTATATTTATAATTTGATTCATTTAAAAGAAAAACAAATGATTTCTAAAAACTATTTTTTTATAAAAGCTGGTTTAGTCTCACTTTGCACACGTAATTTAAAATTAATTTTTTTTACTTTTAGAAAATTTATTTTAAAAAATAACTTTAATTTTAGAAATAATCATATAAAAAATATCTTAAGGTTTTTATTTTATTTTTAAAAAATATTTCATTCTATGATGAATAGTAAACAGTATTGAATTTTAATTGAAATATTCATTTTAATTTAAATAATTATAATGATAAAATTTATTTTTAATTGGTTTTACAATAACATTGATTTAGTTATATATTAATTATTCCAATTTAATTCATTGGAATCATTTTCATATTGATTTTTCATTTAATTTTTTTTAAATTTTTGAACATTTTCTCTTTAAAAACCCACTTTCTTATCCCATACGTGTGATTAATTTTTGAATTAATATTTTTCCACTAATGTGAATTAAATTTTAAAAAATGGATTCTATATTTAGAATCATCATAATTTTATAATTTAGAGTAATTTAAAAATCATTTTTCACCAAAATGAATAGTGAATGCAATACATGTTACTTACTCTGGTTAAGTTAAAATTGGGTTTACTAGTTGTTAAACTAAAAAGATAAGAGTAAAAATGAACTATAAACTTGTATAAAAATTATTGGATGAAAATATTTAGACAATTACACCTATAGTATGTAATAATTCCCCATTTTGGACCCTTTTGGAAACTGAAAAATATGGGAGCACTCAATTCTTTTCAGAAATCCAAGTCTGTCCTCTCCCTCACTTATAAGAGGACACCCAAATCATCTCTTCTCCACACCTTCAAAACCATTTGTATCATATAATAAATACCAAAATAACTTCAGAAATTTTCTCTTCTCATCCTATAATCCTTATTTTGGATGTAAAAATAACCTATAAAGGCTTTTGGTGGAAACCTAAGTAGGATACCTGACGAAGAAGTAACATTCATCAACAAGTGTTTTTTGCTTTATTACTTCATCCACTTAATTAATTTCTTATTATAACATGATGATATAATAATCACAATATAATATATTTAAATAGTTTTTTTTATGTTAAGGTAACTACCTCTAACCATCTCCCCTTTCATCAAATGGGTAACAATGTCATCAGTTATGAGCATGGTGGACTACCGCCTCATGAACCAATGTCATTAATTTTTTCATCACCACCTATAACTGTTTGAAATAATGATGAAAATATTGTTTATATATTATATTTATGATATTATCATGATTAATTTTATATCACACAAACCATCATGTTTTCCATTTTTTAGTAATATGATGACATCACTCGTGTGTACGACAGACTACCGCCTTGTGAAGTAATGCGATTCATTCACACTTTACATTTAAATTATTAAGGGTAGTTTTAATAAAAACTTGTTATATATATGAAGTAAAAATGATTATGGAATTAAAATATATATCATTTAATTTCCCTTATTTTAATTTGATAGGAAAATGGAAACAACATTGATGCGTACGTACGACCTACCGTCTCTATGAATGGTGTACTTGAATTTTTATCACTAAATTTTATGATTTACTATAAATAAATATATAATGAATATATATTATATTTAATTTTTTTTTGAAATTTTCTAGATGATAAACCATGATAAAATTAAAAGTACCAAAAATAATAAGACCAGACATACAAGAAAAACAAAACAGTTATTGTATAAAGTGTGCCATTAACATGAAATTGTTAATAAATGGGTAATAAAAGGGAATGAGTAAATAATATATGACATTATACATATAATTATGGTTATGTAATATATTTATAATAAACTTATTTTCATTACACAAGAGTTTTGATTGTTTATGATATAATTATATACTTTTGCTAAGGGATTTCCATCTGACTTTTTTACTTCTACGAGACACATGCCATATTCACCATATATTTTATTTTATATGGGGAATATACTATCCATGAATGTATTTTATAATTATTATCCTTAAAATTATGGGGATTTACATACCTAATTTATGATCTCCCTTCCACTAGTTTTATGTTTCATGAGTTACTAAACGGTAAAGGATTTTTGTCTCAATTTGTTTTCTTTGTGGTATAATTTATATTATGCACCTATATTCTTCTATGAGGTTTATATAATAACTATTGAAATTATGTATCATGAGTGTCATTATTTTAATGATATTATATGTTTCATTTAATGATATTATTTCAAGGTCATTATGACACAAAGTTACCAAAGGTGTAGTGATTTTATTTTACAATCTCATTGTTTATTGGGATTATTTATGATTACGATTACAATGATTAAATTTTATGATCTACCTCTCAATAAACTCTTGAATATTATTATACTCTATTTATATCACAATAATACATTTTCCCCTTAATTTTAATACATTTATGTACTCAAAAGTTTAAAATATTTTTTTTAAAAAAATATACTTTATTTCTATCTTGAGTTGAAAATCCATTTTCATCCAAAAAATGTTTTCTAAAAAGATTTTATAGATGTTTTATATTTCAAAATTAGTTTTTAAATAAGAAATTTTATTTTTCTAAAGAAATGTTTAAAATAATTTTGAAAAGATTCCTTCATAAACATTCAAGTTTATTTTCAGAGAAAAGGATTTTTAAAAATGTTTTTATTTTAAAATTATTTTCAAAGAAAGTAATTTTCCTCATGAAATGTTCTAAGTGATTGATCAAAATCATTTTACATATAAGATTACAACATTTCTTGCTACCTATGGCATACTAGGGATATGATTCAATAATACCATTCTTATTCCTTCTTTGAATGGCTTATGTTTATTATGTAATGATGTTTATGAAACATATTTCTCTTCTATAGGTTGTATTATGACAATATTATTATAAAACCTGCTTATTTTTCGATGGGTTATGCTATGAAAATTATGAAAACTATTAATTTTACATAAGTTATTATATGATGGATTGATTATGAAACACCTCTCATCTCATGAGTTATGATATGATGAGTGTTTTATGATATTTTGGAACACATATATATGATTTTAATTATGTAGTAGTGGTTATGGTATAACCAAGGATGGTGTTTATGTTATTACTAAAAACAATAGAGACATATTTGTATGCAAAATGCATTGGGTAAAGATTTATATCACATGAGATAGACAAAAAATGAGTGTAGAGTGAACCCAGTTTTACAAGGGACTTTGTCCACAATGATAGTATTGGGAGTGTACCTTGACAACTTTGATGTTATGCGTAGACATATCATTCATGTCCATTATGTTATAAGTGAACCTGATTACATGTTTAAAATGTTATGCGTGAACCTGATTACATGTTCACAATTTTTTGAATTGACCTGTATTTCATGTCCATAATTCTATGTGTGAACCTTATTACATGTTCCCAATGTTATGGATGAAAATAATTAGATTCTTATAATATTATGTGCAGAACTGTATCTCATGTACATAATGTTACTGATTACATGTTTACAATGTTATGAATTAACATGATTACATGTTCAAAATGTTATATGAGTTCCTATCTTCAATATCCAAAATGTTATGCATGGACCTGGTTGTATGTCCATAAGCTTATAAGAGGGACTAATTTTATGTCCTTAACTTAATGAGTGAACCTGATTTTATTTTTACATGTTATAAGTGTTATAAGATAATGTGTATTCCAAAAATCCATATCGTATGCTAATGTTATTCTCACATGACACATGCTATTTGATTCCCTTATGATTTATGCTTTATAAATAGATGATATTTATTCTATGACTCATGATTCTGATCTTTGATATGT
Organism: Viscum album; assembly: GCA_963277665.1. Taxonomy (NCBI): domain Eukaryota; kingdom Viridiplantae; phylum Streptophyta; class Magnoliopsida; order Santalales; family Viscaceae; genus Viscum; species Viscum album. The sequence goes on from OY728133.1 coordinate 101,753,517, forward strand.
AGGGTATGGTTTTCAAATGTTACTACCATGTTCCCATACCCTTATTCCTGTGGTATGTTTATGTATTTCCATTATTTACCCTTATTGGGAACCTGAGATCACCCTTTCTAATGTTTCATTTCCGAAGGTTATGAATAAAGATTTTATATAGTAAATATCTATATAGAGTACAAAATGGGAAGATCATCGAGGGGAAGCATTGAATAACTTTCACTAGATTAGAAGATTGTGTTTCATGTTTCCTAAGGAAATAAACTATTATATTCCTCATATGTGTTCTTATGTGATGTAATTAATATTCATTTAAAAATATCTAATACCCATATATGATAATCCAAGTCACTACAAGAATGTTATAGAATATGATGATGATTATAAAGAAAATCATTAGTGGAAGAAGTGGGACAAAACTTCTTAGGAATATAAAAAATTCACCAAAAATAAAAAAAAAGTTCATAAGAAACCAAAGAAATATGTTGAGTCAGAAAGTTAAGTATGAATAAACTAATAACAAATCATCAGAAGATGGACATATATAGAGGTTCAAAACATTATTTGGTAATGTTGAAATAAATGAAGTCACTTCAATCATTGAAGAATAAAAAGGTTTACAAAACTTCAGGGAATATTAGATGAGATCATAACTTATGGAATTTCTAGATAAAATCATAGGACTAAATAAAGAGATCCAAATTTTGAAGAAATAAAATGATAAGAGGAATGAATGAAAGAAATATTTCTTTAAAAATTATGATGTTACATTGTGTAGATTAAAAACCTCAATCTAAGAGTTTGAGAACATAAAAATATGGTGGAAAATTATGGTAAGAAACTTTCTATTAAGGAAGATCGAATTTACATAACTCAGTCAAGGTTACCTCAAGTTGAAATTACCTTATATAAGATGAGAGATAAATTTAGAAAATAATCATAGGTAAATTCTAAAACATCTTAAGCTGGTGAAATAACTCATCCCCAAAGTCAGGTGACATCTACACCCACTAAACATAAAAGTTCTTATGATTATTCTCACTGTGTAGGTGAAAGAAAAAACATTGGGAAATATTGGTTTGAGAAAGGATGTGAGAAACTCATCACATTAACAAAATTTAAAAAAAAACTATGCGAGAATTTTTTCCCATGAATGGAGGAATTAGATATAGAAATATATTTTTAACATAGAAAACTCATCAGAGGTAAAAATCACATTTCTATAGAAGATTGATGTTTAGTGCATTTTTTTTGGTGTTGCGGTCCATATAAGAACACGTATTATAATTTTTGTCTAAGATGAATCTTCTAGGAAGCAGGCATGAATTGTGGGTGATCAATAATTGAAGAATAGAAAGAAACTTTCTTAAGTTATAGGAAGACATAAAAGGAAAGTCTTTTGATGTTAGAAAGTTCCCAGAGGAAAATGATTTGATTATTTATAGGAAGTTTTTTGAAGGTGTGACAAGCTTGGCCACCATGATTAAGAATATATGAATTTTTTTTTGAGATATGGTTCTTATTATAAAAATAAAAATGATATTGTGAAAAAATAAAATTGAGTATATATATTTTATTGTCTAAACTAATTTAAAATTTAGAAAGAAGAATATACCTTGAATTCATGATAGTAGTTATTCCTCTTACATGATAGGTGATATAAACATTTTGAATTTTTTTTGAACATGATGGAGGATAATTTATTTTCTAAAATGATAGATCCATAATAATTAAAAGAATTGGAACATTAGAGAATGAAGTTCAAAAACTATAGTCAACTGAATTTTTATTTGTTAATGGGATCAAATATAACTTACTGAGTGTTATACAACATTGTGATGATGGTAAATAAGTTATCTTAAAAAAAGATTATTCCATCATCAATTGTTTGAAAGTATTTTTTTTACTAAGGGAGAATGAACCAGTATAAATATATTTTAGATCAGATATCTTTATAAGTTATGTCAATTATGTTATGAGGATAAAAAATATATGAAACCAAAGTCTTAGTGACATTGTATAGAAAATTATGAGAAAATTTTATAAGGTTTATGCTATAAGAAACTTATAAAAACCAAATATAAAAGATGAATATTTTTTTATAACTTTTATAAAAGGATGGATGGTTTGTAGCAGACATAAGAATGTCTAAATTCAATCCAGTAGACTAATTAAGATTATACACTCTAATATTTGATGGATGTTGTGAAATTAATGAACAAAAGGTGATTTTTACTTCATTAATTTCATTTAATACTTCACACTAATGACCATCATAATGTTCATGAAACATAAGTCAAATATTACAGATATGTTAAGAAGTTTCATAAGGCATAGTGAAATAGAAAAATGTGTTTATATATGGAAGTTAAGAACTAACAGTTTAAGGGATTACAAAAGTACTACTTTTGATTCCTATATAATGAATCATATATTGAAACATAAATACAATACTCACAACACTACTCAAGAAAATGGAGTTGTAGAGAGGAAGAATATAAGTTTAGTTGAAATGGGATGAATTATGGTAAATATATAGAGACCTTATAAATTATTATGAAGATAAGCTATATGTACAACTATGCATGTTAAAAATATATGTTTGTTAGAAAAGGAATCTAAAATTAATTCCTACGATATATGGTATAAGATAATATATATAGTCAAATATTTAAATGTTTTTATGAGTTATTGATTTGTAATGATCAGAAATCAATATCATTGATAGTTTGATGAAAATAAAGAAGAATGAATTTTCATGTGAAATTTATTCAATGAAAGAATCTGTAAGTGTTGGAATAAACATAAGAAAAATTTTGTTTAAACCTTTAATGTGATAGTTATTAAGAGTCACAATTCATTAGAAAATGTAGTTGAAGATGATAAAAAGGATGTTATAAAAGGTGTAATGTTAAAATCCAATAAATAAAAATAAAAGGAAGATGTTAGTGTTCTTATTAATTTATAAAGTGACACAAATCAATATATTTATAGGGAAAATATTTCTGGAATAAAATTAATAAATTTATGAACATTATAAAAATAGGTTAAACTGTATAATGACATTGGAAATCAGGAATCTCCAATTCAGAATAGAAAAAAGCTAATTTTTGGGAATCAGTCATCACTTATCTCATAGGTGGAACCACAATTAGTTTTAGAGGCCGTTGAACATGAAGAGAGGGTAAATTATATAAATTTAGAGTTGGATAAAATTGAGAATAATGACACCAGGGATATTGTTCCATGAAAAAAAGTATAAAATTTTATAGGGAAAAAATGGGTTTTTAGAACCAAACTCAACAAACTTGGAGAAATATTAATAAAAAATCATAAATTTTATATAAAGGTTAGTTATATGTGGAATGTGTTGAATTTGAAGAAACTTTTAACCTTTTTGTGAGACTAGAAACCATCATTTATTTGGAAATTATTACTCATCATTGTAACAATGTCTATCAGATGGATGTTAGGAAAATATTCTTAAATAGAGAAATTAAAGAAGTTTATATAAAGTAACATAATTTATTTTTTCTTGAAATGATGGAACCATGGATTGTAAAATAAATAGATAATTAAATCATTTTAAATAGGATCCTCATACTTGGTACTAAAAACATTATAGTTTCCTAAGTTTGTTGATTCTTTTAATGGAATTCTTGATGGTAACTTATATGTAAGGGACATGATCATAAGCTCCCTAATTTTCATTTTTTAAACTAATGATATAATTTTTATTGGATATAAGGATAAAAATTATTAGGAGAGTTAACATTCTTTCAAGGGTTATAAAGTGGATATATATATTCACATCTGAAGAAAAGTATACCAATGATTTATTTAAAAATATTGGAATGAGAGATTATGTGAAGGTTTATATTCCTATTTATGTTGGCATGTAGATGTGTAAATATTAATCTGGGAAAAGTGTGAACCAGAAGTACTTTTTGAGAACCAGTAGGAAGTTTACTCTATCATATTTCTTTATGAACAGAAATTTCTCATGCTATTACACTATGAGAAAGATTTTAGAGTGATATGAAATAATCACATTTAATAGAAGCCTAGAGAATACTGAGGCATGTTAAAGGAAAATCAAATTTTGAAACGAATTATAAAATATATAATGATATGACCATTCATGGTTTCACTAATGCTGATTAGACTGGATATTGTAATGATAAAAAGTCATCATTAGGAGGAATTGTTTTCTTGGGATACTTTTTCATGAGTTGTCATAGTAATAAACAAAGTTTGATTACTTTTAGTACAATTGAAGATGAATATGTTTCCAAAAACATGTTTGAAACTAAATAATGTCCATAAAAACTTAGTTAGAATATTTGAGGGTGAATGTTTCTAAACCATTAAATATTATTTATGATAATCAAAGATCTATTTATCTTTCCAAAAACCATGTGAAACTTTCTATAAATAATTACATTAATATTAAATATCATTTCATTAAGGAGAATGTTGTTGTTGGAGATTTTACGCTAGAATATGTTTCAATAAAACATTAAATTTCTATTTTTATCACAATGATATGCCAGGGTAAAGAGTTAAGGAATTGAGGTACAACCACATGTTAATCCTCCACCAATAAATGTATAATGTTCTTAAGGAATTACCCACACAATTATTCCAATTTTTTTTAAAAGGGGAGAAGATGTACCACTTTTATAGAATATGTACATTATTTTTTTTGTGAATATGAGTCTGGTGTTATCAGAAAAATGGGAAGAAAAAGATCTAAGGGGTGTTTATCTTATCATGGACATGAAATTTACTATCACAAAGGGATAAAATTCCTACAAAATAATTTCATAAACTATTAGTGTAGTGAAAAAAATTATCTATGATAAAGGATATGATTTGATGCAAAAGTTTTTAAAACAATTTTTAGTGATTCCAAAAAATCCAAATGGGTGATATTGAAGATCCAATATGATGTTTTATAATATGTTTTGTATTTTTTTACAACATATTATTTGTGAGTGTTTTTTGGGGAAAATGAGTTGCTAGATAATTTTACGGAACTTTTCTTTTTGAGCATAAGATAATCTCCTAAAATAAGATGATTCTACGCCATCCTTAAATTTACTAACATCATGAAGATAATTATTATCATAGATGAGTATATGATTTTGTAAAAAGTGATAGATGTAAAAAGGTGGAGAAGTTTAAAGTGCGAGAAGTCCAAGTTCTAGTGGTAGTACAATGTTTAAGATAGATTTATTGGAGATAAAATTTTTATAAAGTTGAAGTTTTAATCTCTACATAGTTGTAGTTGCAATAGTAATAAGATAGTCATGAATGAATTTTATTGACTCAAGTATTATAGATATATGCCTATTAAGTTAACATAAAAACAGTTTATATGCAGTGTAAGGTGTTGAGATTTTGTTACAAGTTATACATTATTTGAAGTCATGAAGACGTGGAGGTCGCTTTGAAACAAAAGATATTGATTAGAAACTGTCAAATAAAGAACCATTAGACTGTTTCTAAAGAATATTTTGAAGTCATCGTGATGTTATGAGAAATTCTAGATGATATTACAAAGTTCTGTCAAGTGAACTGGTTGAATGATAAAAAAAAATTACACTGAAAGTAGGCATGTAATTTCATCCATCAGGTAACCATTACTGAAAGATCTATAAGATATACAGTTCTACAAAGAATTAGTAGACAGATTTTTGTGAACCAATGACTTTATGAATTTTTAGTTTTATATAGGTGATGTGGTTGAATGTTTTAATCTCATCATTTAAGAGTCAACTTTTTCACTTGATGGAGTTTTCTGATGTCATCATTCAATCATTTACAAAGGCAAAGATAAAGTGTTAATAGATTGAGATCTGTATGATGTTCACTATTCAATAATATCCAAGTCTATCAGTCAAATTATTCAAGTGAGATTCACAAAAATGGGTTTATTTAGTCTTTTATGATGTTGAATTGTAGAATATAATGAGATGAGTGAAAAATCAATCAGATAGACATTGTTTTGGAAAAAATACAAAGGAATGATCTGAATCTCACAAGATAATATTTTATGAGGTCATTGTAAGGAGGAGGTCTTAATAGAGTTAATATGAAAAAGAAATAGTTCACCAGATAAAGAAGTTATTATAAAGGCACCAGAAAAAATTCTATCAATCAGAAACATGAGAAGTGTTTCAGAATATTATAATGTTCTTAAAAATGATGATTCTAAGATTCTAATTCAATGTTATTTTTTATCTTGATGATATTTAGGTATGTTTTAATAATTTCTTTATCACCAAGTTTAAATAAGTTCTAAGAAGGATGAAAAAACCACCTTTGTAAGAATATTCATGAATGTTCTGAAATGTTTGAGAAGCATGTAGAAAATTTGAGTGAAGAAGGACATTAAATATTTGAGTTTTGGTTGATATGGAAAATAAATCAATGTTCTACTACTTTTCCCTAGATGAATTCCTATATAAGTTTTTTTAAGAATGATACAAATGTGTGGAACACTATTCAAACACGTATAAGAGAAGCGAGGTGCTGAAGATTTTAGAGAAGGGTGAGTTTCTAACCAATATAACTTTTTTTAAGGAAGAGGCACAAGAAAAAGGTCTGTTCATAGAAAAAAGATAGATTATAGATAAAAGGAAAATGTTAGAGCATTGGTTATAGGTATAGTTGTTTGTTTATTAGAAAAAATTACTAATTGGAGGGGAAGTATCTTGAGGTGAACGAAATAGTGTTACACAGAACAAAGCTAAAGAAAACTAAGAGGATAAATAACTGATGGAGGGTTCCATATAGATGTTTTTTTTCAAAAAAAGTTTATGTGAAAAAGATTATTGTGCTATGTTTTTTATGGTATCGTAAGAAAACTTAGAAATTGATAGGATTTAGTACAATTACATATCATGAGATATAAAGAGACTGACATGAGTTTGCTTAGTTGTATTCAATTTCTATTATAGTGAATTACATGGACCAATGAGAGTCACCATGGAAAGGATGTAGTCTCCCAAACTGGGGGAGAACCTTGAAAATATAGTGTTCCATACATTACTTTCTATATTTTTATATAACTAAGGTTGAGATATAATGTTTATAAGGATATAAAGTCAAACTAGTTGCAAAAGTTATTTTCCAGAGAAAATAAATTGAAAAATATCACAACTAATTCAACCCCGATACTCAGCAGTTCTCACAATCCTTGAAACTTAAAATAACAAAAAAAATTCTTTAAAATATAATGTGTAATATAGTCCTTTTTTAATCGATATCTTGTCAAGAAGGACGAATACATCTGACATTGGTTTTTTAGTTCATTTAATTTTCATTAACTTTCCAAGGTATTTTTTTCTTAAAAACTATGGCCATGAATTTATGTTTTACAGTTACGTGTCAATCAAAGGTATTTAGACATGTTCTTCCACAATATAGAATATAAAAACACAATCTCAATTATTTAGTTAATGTCATAACCATCATAACTCTCCTCACACATGCTACTTTTACATGAGTAAATGAATCATTGTTTTTATATTTCATATAACTACATGAATCAGGACACACATTGATATGATATCATGTTCTAAGACTAATAAAAAAAATCACATACAGAAATATCCAATGGCATAACAAATATATTGTGTTTCTATTATCATATTTTCCTCATATCCTTGCTTCTTAGAGATCATCAAGTGTAAAATTCATGGGAAGATGTATAAATTCTTTTTATCTACCCACACTTGATAGTGAAACATCATCTGTTTCACATTACATTAATGAATCTGGACTATATAATATAGTTTTAGGAATATTAATTGGGAATTTGTGGTTTCTCTTTATAATGAAAGAATACGATACAAAATTAATGTGAAAATACTTAAGTACATTATCACATAAACCCTAAAAAAGTAATGTCAATATGTGATAAGAATAATATATATATATATATATAAATACCCAAATCAATAATCTAAAGTATATGATAAATATGGTTCTACGGCATGAAATCTAATAAACTACAACTTTCACTATAGTCAACATTTAAAATTTCTAAACTCATTAGTTATAACATGATATTCAGGCTTCCACTAAGTCATGATTGATGTTATTTGGTTCATTTGAGATAAATTTATCCATGATAATACATCTTTTAACATCTCATTAGATATTTTTCATATTATGGTTGTAATAAAAGATGAGGATTTCCTTCAAAATGGACACTGTAATAATTACATTTATGATTTTATTATGCTTAAGAAACCTTGAATTGTATGAAACTTCCAACCACTTAATGGAACTATTTACATCATATAGATCCTCTCCTTACATGTATGAATTAAATGAAATATGTATGGGGTATAAGATGAAATCAAGGACCTTCAGGCTTTGGAGATGTCTTCAGAAATTACAAATGTGTTTCTGTGGAATGTCTTTATGGACCATATAGAGTTGGTCCATCTCTTGATGTATAAATTTTTTGTCTAAATAATGCTATGAAAATGGAAAGTAAATGAGTTTGGAACAACTTTTAGTTGGAATATAATTCTAACCCCATTATTTAAGTGATCAAAAATGGAAATTTTTACCTCTCATGGAAGTTAACTTCTAGATGGATCAACTGCATGGAATATTCTTATTCTATGAATTATATCGTGACACAAGCATATCGAGAAGAAAATTATTTAGTTTATGTTATAAAAAACAAAGGGGTGATCACTAGGTACATGATACATCCAATTAATTATCGAAGGATTTTTTTTCTCTTTATCATGTAGAGATTTTGGTAAATACCCTTATTTAAGACACATGTAATTTTTTTTCTCAATAAAAGAGACTTTTATATGTGGGAAATATGTCATCTTTATTATTAAATCATTATAAATATAAAAAGATGTGATATATATGGATTTTATTGAATTTTATACCAAATAAAACCTTTTTCTTCTCATTCACATTGGAAACTCATTAACCAAGATGTGATATCAAATCAAACTAATTAATATGGAAACTAGCATATGTGTATCTCTTGAAAACTAGTTCTTTATATTCTAGGTAATGTTTTTTTTCACTGTTTAACCTGTTAATTTTCTAGTTTGGTAGATGGAAAAGTTATACGGAGGCTCGAGGAGGGTTTAGTGAAGATTAGAGATGTAATTCTATTATAGGGGGTTATTAGTGATGTTAATCTTGGTTCATAATTTATATGTTTTCTCTTTGTTTGGAGTCTAGTTATTCAAGACTTGATGTTTTAGATGGGATTTTTTGCCTAATTAACTCATTACATAAAGGAATTATTCATTATATGAATGAATTCCTTTATTGAGGCCCTATGAAATTTGACAGATGTTTGTCATATTTAGAGTTTGAGGGATTTAAGGCCTAATATTTTTTCATTTCATGAATTTAAGGGAATAATGGAAACAAAAAATGGGAATATGTTTTCGATTTCGTGAATGTGTTGAGGTAGAACTTGTTTATAAATTCTAGGGATGTCATTATTTTTTTATTCCAGTTTGTAATTGGGTGATTTCTAATAATTTTTGGAGGGACTTCATTCCTATTCCTTCCATATTTTATCCTTGTCTTTGAGAGTATTGGTATTTGAAACCCAAAGTGAGTTCCACACTTTTTCACCATATTTCCTTTCATTATTGTTTATGATATTTGTAGTGGTGATGTTGTTTTGATCCGGGTGTGGTTGGGATGAAATTTTTATGAGGATATGGTGTTGTTCAATATGATTTTATATTGATTGTGCGGATGTTGTATTTTAGTTGTTTCTCCTTCTCCCTATTGTGTGAGGAGAATTAATAATCTTTTTTAAGGTATGCGATCTTAATGAAATTTCTATTTATTTTCATGTGTGGTGATTGTATGAATTTTCCTACCTTTGAGTTGATATTAAGTGCCAAATTAATGAAGATACTAAATTAGATAAATCATTTTTTTGGGAATGTGGATAAATGGAATGTTTTTATACTTTTTATGATATTACTGATGATATTATACATGTTTGATTCCATTGATTAAAATCATATTTTTTTGGAGACTTTTTTGTGTTGTTTTTGATATGCTTATGTAAGTATTGTTGTGTTTATTGTTTGATCCCATCCCAAATAAGAGGTAAGGAATTTATATGTGGATAATGAATTTTTTTCCCATGGAAATCATGAATTTGTGCGAGAAAACACATGTTTATTAATGGATTAAAGTAATTATATCCCTCCTTGAATATAAAAGAGGTAAATTTTGGAATTGAAATGTATTATCATATATTTATGTCCTTATTATGAATATGTGGTTGTTTTTAGAATCCTGTCAGGTCAAGGGTGGTGATGTCGGTGATTGTCTTGGGTGTAGAATGTGTTGGGATGTAATGTGATGGTTGGTTGAAATTAGATATGATGTGGGTTGTTGTGTTTTTTTTGTGATTTGTGATTGTTGTAGTTATGGTGTTGATCAGTTTGGGTGTGGAATGTGTTGGGAAACAATGCGATGGTTGTTTTGAATGGTATTTTACATGATCTATAGTTTGTTGGTTGTTATGTATCCTTGTTTTAGTGATATGGCTTGGAATACATTATTTTGTGATTGTAGTGGATGTTAAATGGATGATATGATATGTGGTGTGGTTGTTTTATTGATTTTTTTTCTTCATGGAATGATTTTGAAATGCTAAAATTGAAATAAAATGGGGTTTTAAATGAATATGAAAATGGGATTAAATTGATGAGTGGTTATTAGATTAAATGAAATGAGTGTTAAATGAAAGGGTTGCATTAATGTGAAATGAAATGGATCAGTAAATACGAGTTAGTGTAAAATCATTAATTATGATCATTTGAAAACCTATAATTTAAAGTTGTATTCTGTGGCTATGAGTGGTGGTGCTGTGGTGTGATTCATATAGTGGTGGAAGCAGTTATGGAAAACGTTATGTGGTACAATAGTTTTTTGGTAGAGTGCACTAGTGAAATATATGTTTTCTAATAGGCTAGGTATTGTGTGTCATATATCTATAATTTATTTTATATTATTTTTATATACTCCCCTCAAAGTTGGATAACCTTACCAATTATCTAATTAATTGGGGTTTTGGTGTTTTTCCCAACATCTTGGGTAGTGGTGATTTAGATGGCTAGTTATCACATCTTCCTCATGCTCCCCTCAGTATTAGTGATGATACTCGTTGTTTTTGGATATTACCCAATGATGATACAGGTTGTTGTTGCAGATTACCCAGTGATGATAAAGGTTAGTGTTAAAGTTTACATAGTGATGATATGGGTTGGTGTTGGAGATTACATAGTGATTAAATTTTTTGGCGATGGAGATTAACCAGGAATGATACATGTTAGTGTTGGAGATTAACTAGTGGTAATGAAGATGCTAAATGTCATGGGTTTCATGCATGGTGGGAGGATGGCATGGGGTTGACATCCTTAATGTTAATGAAACCCTACTATATTAGTTATGTGATGTGGTTGTGATTTTATGAGGTTTTCATGTCATGATGGCTGATTCTAGCACTAGATGATAGACCCATTGGGTGGTTGGTATAGGTAGGTATACATCCTATCCCACATCAGATAATGATAGATATGTGACGCGATATATATATATATATATATATAAGGGATGTGAGAACAACATTATTATTGTTAGGGTGTGAGGAAAAAATTATTGGGAAAGTTTTTACTAGGCACATTTGCTTTGTTTTTATTGATACTCTATAACTAAATTGGATGTCTGCTTTGTTGATCATTCCATGGTGAGGATAATATTGGTTAGTTGATCTATTTAGGTGTATACTGGTTCTATTTTTTATTCATTGGTGCATTAGTATGTTCTTTTCAAATGTTCACCATAGACCTTGGGTATGATCCTGTTGAGAATATATGCTATTCTCACCCTACATAGATAAATATTTTTTTAGGTTTCCAAGAGAAATTAGAGGACCAATATGAATATCACTATCTTTTATTTGGAGAATTTTTTGAGTCACTACATTAGGAATTGTCTTTTTGTATTTAAATCAGTTATTATCTATATATTTTTAACATTTTATGCATTATGGCGATGGTTTTGGTTTCATTTTATATTATGTTTTGGAGTTACTTGGTGTTTGTTCATTCTAATTTCCAAACCAATATTATTAATGGGGAATATTTCTTTTAACTGTAATATTTTTATACCCTGAGGGCCTATTTCCAAACCAAGGCTCACTGGAGGGGGGACATAGCGGTTATTTTCTATCTTCCTTTATTACCTTTCTAGGAGTGGTACCTTTAGAGGGAGGGGGTCAAGACAGAGTGGTTTAAAATGATTTAGTTTAGGGATAAGGTGAATTTTAGAGTAAGGCACTATTATAATTTCATGGGTTGGTAGGGAAATAGTGAAAGTTGATCTTGGTTCATGACATAGGCCACAGAGATCAGCGATGACATAATATTTTAGGACCCTTGTGATGCAACACAAGGAATATGAGTTTATTGAATGACCAAGTGAGGTAGACCTATTTGTAGAGTAGTGACCTATGATAGGTACACAAAATCTGGTTTATTATATTTTTTTCTGAATAGGGTGATCTTGCAAAATTAAAATGAAATAAATTAAATTATTTTGATAAATTCCATGCCACTGGGATCATTATTTTTTTTTTTTTAATAAATGGATCATGGTCATAGTCCACCTGAATGTTGGATAGTAGATGTTTAATACAATTATCTAGTTGATCTTCATAGGATCGACTCAATATATGTGGATAGGGTATGTAAAAGGTTGGTGCATGCATTTTAGAAGAAGATTTTGGGGAAGTATGTGGGAAGCATCTATAATCTAGGGACCAAGTGCTAATTGGGGGAGCTTGAGATGAATTTTTTTCTAATTCATGATTAGTCTGAGTTTTTTATATCATTTGTAGTTAGTTGAATGTGGGAAGATACAGGCCAGTTATGGATGTTGTATCTAGATGAATTGAAAGGGGAATATGTTCTATGGGTTGGATTTTACAAAGAGTTCCATTACATTTTATTGATTGTGAAGGTGGAAAATAGGAAGATTCTACTCTTTCTATAGTAGGGAACTTTAAATGTGTGTGTGGTTTTGGATTAAGTTCAAGGACCTCATAAACATGTCCCCTAATGACTTCCCAAATAAGGTTTCCAGAGTGTGCCATCTGTAGGAGGCACTATGTTCATTGATCAGGCATGCGGTCACCCTATTTACATTCCCTACATATCTAAAGGTAAAAAAGAAGGAATATTTTATTGAGTGGATGCTTTATCTAGGAGGTGATCCTTGCAAGAGTGGACATCAAGGATTATTGAGCAGTAGGGATTTATATAGTGTATTAAAGATGTATAGGCAGTCGAGGTATTGATCAGAAGGGACCCGACCTCAGAAGATCATTCCCCATCATTCTGGGGAAGGTATCTCCCAAGTAGGTACTTGTGATGTTTTTATTTTTTTGTTATGTTTTCTTGGGTTGTGTTCATTTTTTTACACATTGTATAAAAAACCAAGGTGGATAGTTTTATATGGGTGGTTTGGAACCTTTTCAATAGTATCAATAACTTCCTCTGAGGTAGTGTCAGTAGCAGGGACCACTGATTCTATCTAAATAGCAGATGAAATTTGGAGTTATAAAAGGGAATACCCATTATGGTCCCCATACCTAGGGAGCTAGACTAGGGTTTATTCAAGTATTGCATCATCAGATCATCATAGGAGTTGTGTGTAAGAATATGTATGCAATGGTGGTGGTATCACTAATAAGGTTAGAGGTAGTCTGAGGTAATTTTTTTTATCATCTACCCTTTTTGTGCCTTGTTTGATTCTTGATCCTCACACACATTTTTGACTCATGATTTGGTCAATACTATGGGACTGGAGTTAGAGAGAAATTATATTACTTGGTGTTATCCCCACTAGTTGTAGGTTATACTACCATGTTTGTGTTGGAGATATAGATTGGTAATGGGGAAGCACCAGTAAGTGGGAGATTTACTTTTATTACAGATAAAACCATATGGTGTTACCCTTTTAATAGAATGGATATTTTCCATGAGATTAGTAATCGACTTATTTTAGAGGATATTTTAATTTTATGATGCGAAGGGTTAGTGATTTTCATTTCTTGGTGGGCGAGGTTATCAGATGGGTGATATATAGGTGGACCCTCTGTTATCTTAGTTAGTGGTGCTATCAATGTAAGCTCTGATGGAGGATTATCCTACGGCAGTGGTGGAGTTTCTTGATGCCTTCTGGGATCATGTTGTTACACAACCCCCTCGATGAAACATCATGTTTGTGATAGACTTTCAACCGTGTGTGTCTCTAATTTTAGTGGAACCTTATTTAATTATTCCTACATAGATACATGAGTTGAGGTAAAATATTAATGATAAGATGTAGAGGGGATTCATACGGCCTAGTCCATCTCTTGAAGTGTACTGCAATATTGTTCTCCATAAAGGCAGGTGATAGTATGGGGTTGTGCGTAGACTACAATAGGTTGAATTATATGATAGTCAATAGCCATTACCCTCTTCATAGGATTAAAATATTTTCATCCAGATGATGGTTTGTAGTTGGAGATCAAAGATAGATTTTTGGTTTGGATATGACTAGATGAAGGTGAAATATGAAGATATCTTGAAGAGTGACTCCAGGTATAGGTTTGGGAACTTCATGTTTGTACTCATGAAATTCAATGTCACAAACACACCAAATGTGTTCATAAGGATCATGAAATATGTGTTCATAGAGTTCGTAGACTGTTTAATAGCGATGTTCATCAATGAAACCTTGGTCTATTCGAAGTCATAAGAGGATCATGTTGATCATCACAATTCTATATTTCATGTCCTTCGATATCATTAGCCCTATGTAAATTTAACCAAGTTTGGGTTTTGGATGTGAGAGGTTCATTTCCTTAGGCACGTGGTGTCTCAAAAGCACGTGGATATAAACCCATCGAAGGTTGAGGTAGTTGTTTCTTTGGAAACACCCAAGAACATGAAAGGGGCTTTTAATTGTTTTTTTAATGGGATGTTACCAGAAGTTCATATCCAATATCTATTTTATTTATACCCAGCTTATAGTTTGGGCTAGTAATGAAAAGTTTTTTTGAATAGATCAGTGCCATAAAATATTCAGTATTCCTAAGGAGAGGCATATTAGTTATCAGATTATTAAGTTTCATGAGGAGGGTGTGATGTTTGATGTTTTATAGGACACACCCCATTGGGGTTTGAGATGAATCTTGATGTAATAGAGGGAAGTGATCTCTTATGTGTCTATGAAGTTACATCTCCATGATCATAACTATACCACTCATGATCTGGAGTTAGCGATAATATTTTTTGCACCGAAGTTGTGGAAGAATTACCACATCAGTAAGTGATTTTTTGTTTTCAAGGACCATAATATCATAAAATATGTTTTCTCAAAATGGGTCCTAAATCTATACTAGTAGAGGTGGATATATTTTATCCGGTATTATAACTTTTCGATATCTAACACCTAGAGAAAGGGGAATTTGGTTATTGATGAATTGATTCTAAAGATTCAATGAGATATGATTTAGGAGTCTTGGGATATTTGGAAAGGGATGTTGGATTTTTCAATGACGTATCTTGATGTGGTGTAATGTAATAACTATTGGTGCCTTTATTAGATGGTTGTGGTATCATCCTTTATGTGGTATGGGGACGAGTCTCAGTTGGGAGACTTAGAGGAAAACGTGATGTGATATCTTTTTGGTCATGGTGATACTCTGAACAGTTGGTTGAAGGATGGTTAAAACTAGATTTTATTTTAGGGGAGGTTGTTTTTGATTTTGGAAATGTGTAAAGGATTTACCCATGATTTCCATAGCTCACCCTTAGTGGTACATCCTAGTGATATTAAGATGTTTCATGGATTTAGGAGACAAATTTGGTGGCCCAGGGTTAAATGGTTAGTGGATGAGTTTGTGGTGATTTTTTTGGTATATCCCAAGGTGAAAGATGAACACCACATTACCAGAGGTTCGTTAAATCCCCGGGATATACCAAATTGAAAATGGAAGGATATATTGATGGATTTTAACATTGAGTTTCCTTGGTATCAAAGAGGATATGATGTAGTCTGTGTAATTGTGAACTAACTGATGAAGTAAGCTCATTTTCTAGCAATTTACAAATACAATGGTGTAGATGTTTTGGTAAGGTAATATAGTGATGATGTGCTTAGGCTTCATGTGGTACCATGGACCATAATATTAGATCAAAACCATCATTTTAACTCATGGGTCTAGTGTGGATTATAGCATGAATTCGGTCCATAGTTTTACATTATCTCTTCTTTTCACCCTTAGATGGTTAGATAGATGGTTAGATAGATCAGACCATATATATGCTATAAGATATGTTGCAATCTTATATCTTGTAGTTTTTTGAATCTGTGGTTGAGGAAACTGATTTTAGTTTTTTTCTATAATATTATCTATTACTCATCCATTTTACTGGATCCTTTTGATTCATTGTATGGATGGATGATTCATTCACTATTGTGATAAGAAGAGTTTGGGGAGTTAGTGTTTATTAGTCTTGATGTAGTTTTTAACACGATCAAGATGTTATAGATGGTATGTGAGTTTATGATGGTATTATATGACCATTATAAGGACTATGCTAAAAATATACGGATTCTCTTAGAGTATTAAGTTGGATACTATGTTTTCTTGATAGTCTTCCCTCACCGGGGGAAGTATAGGTTTGATAAATTGGGTAATATTTCTCTCTGGTTTGTTTGGAATGTTGATGTTTTAGGAGCTATTGGTGAGGTGTCTTATCAGTTAGTGCTTCCACAATGGATGAAAAGGTTCCAAGATTCCTTCTACATGTCCCAGCTTCAAAAAATAATCACGATGACTCCCATGTTATTTACTACAGAGATTTGGATATCAATGATGAAACAACATTCATGGAGTGACCAGTAGAGATCCATGATCATAGATATAATGTTCCCCATGCGTATACTATGCCCTTGATTTTTGTGACACGAAGGCATAAGGACATAGAGGAGAGTACTTGGGAACTTGATATGTAGATGTGTGCCTCATTCCTAGAGTTTTTTTGAGATTATATTTGTTATGTTTTTCCTTAATAATTTGATGTTTGAATCTTTCTATTTTATGATATGTGATTTTCACTAGTGCAGAAAAAGTTTTTTACGTCACCATTTTTTACGTCGGTTATATATAACCGACGTGATAATCTATGAAACATGGTTTTTTACGTCGGTTTTTTTATAACAGACGTAAAAAATGCGGTGAGTATATTTTTAACGTCTCTTATTTTAATAACCGACATTAAAAATCGCGCGCATTCGTTTTTTAAGTCGGTTATAAATTAAACGATGTAAAAAAAAGCGCGGGGTTTTTAACATCGGTTATTTGATAACCGATGTAATAAACATAGCTTTTGAGGCCTTTTTGATGTCGGTTATTTTATAACCGATGTAACAAAACAACCCGCAAAAGTTATTTACGTCGGTTATACAATAACTGATGTAAAAAACTGTGATTTAGGATGTATTTTTTACGTCGGTTATTCTATAACCGATGTAAAAAACCAACACGTAGATTTTTTTACGTCGATTATAAAATAACCAATGTAAAAAAATCTGTATCTGATACATTTATAACTTCGGTTATTTTAATAAATGACATTATAAATTTAAAAAAATAGTTTATAATGTCGGTTATTAAATAACCGATGTTATAAGACATTTAAAAAATTAACAAGCCCCTTGGATTGTCATTTACGATTTTTTGATCGACAGTCCGACGGCTCATCTCTCTCGCGCGGTAAACCCTAATCGGATCGTCGATCTCGCTGCGTTAAACTCGTTTTTCCTTCATTGGTTATCATCTTTACTCTCATCGGGTCTATCATCTCAACTCGCGACACTCAAGTAAGCCTTCCACGAATTTATTTCATTTTTTTCCCCAGGTAGTCTATATTTATGTTTTGCGATTTTTGTGTTTAAACTAGGTAAGATTCTTCTATTTAGAACCCTCTTACCTCTTTTTTTCATCATCATCTTATTTATCATCCCAAGATCTATTAGATCGACTCGCAATATTCACGTAAGCCTCAAATACTTGTATTTTGTTTGTTTTTGATTCATGAATTCCCAACATTGATGGTAATTTTCGTTGTCATTGACAACTAATGATCTCATTCACCTATATTACTGCATAGAATAGTTATTGATTAAATGTATGAATTCGGAAATGATATTTCATGTGTTGTTGTTGCTTATGTTTATCCTATTTTATATGAGAATCTATTATACATATAATGTAATGGCTGTTGACCTCTATGGCCCTTCGATGCATCGCTATGTCTCATGATTCCAAATAAAAATGGGTTCTGCTGAGGGCTTACCCTAGTATTTTTTGAGGCCTTGGCCAAGGCCTTGACAATATGTTTAAGATTTCTAGAATTATCCATTAACTCTTTATGATATTAGTTATTGAGAAAACATGTGATCATTTGACTAGTTGAATATCATTGCTTATTTTTAATTATCATACGATCATTTAAGTAGCGATATTTAATAATATTTAATTCAATATATTTCATGCTGAAGTATATATTAAATGCATGTGTTTTTAGTTGTTCACCATGCCTAGTTTTTATATGTAAACCATTGTTTGGTGGGTTGTCCAGGGGGGTGGGGGCTGTCCAGAGGGTTGGGGGGTGTCCAGGGGGGTGTCCAAGGGGGTGGGTGGGTGTGGGGGGCTATCCAAGGGGGTGGAGCATGTCCAGAGGGTTTGGGGGGTTGTTCGGGGGGGGGGGGGGGGGGTCCAAGGGGGTCGGGGGTGGGGGTGGTGTCCAGGAGGGGTGGGGGTGCTGTCTGGAGGGGTGGGGTGCTGTCCAGGGGGTGGAGGGATGTACAAAGGGTTGGGGGGGTGTCCATTGGGGTGTCCAAGGGGTAGGGGGTGGGGGGTGGTGTCTAGGAGGGGTGGGGGGGTGCTGTCTAGAGGGGTGGGGGGCTGTCCAGGGGGTGGAAGGGATGTCCAGAGGGTTGGGGGTGTCCAGGGGGTGTCCAAGGGGGTGGGTGGGTGTGGGGGGCAGTCCAAGGGGGTGGGGCCTGTCCAGATGGTTTTGGGGGTTGTCCGGGGGGGGGGGGGGGGGCTGCCCAGAGGGTTGGGGGGTGTCCAAGGGGGTGGGGGGTGGGGGTGGTGTCTAGGAGGGGTGGGAGGTGATGTCTAGAGGGGTGGGGGTCTGTCCAGATGGTGGGGGGGCTGTCCAGAGGGTTGGGGTGTCCGGGGGGGGGGTGTCCAAGGGGGTGGGTGGGTGTGGGTGGCTATCCACGGGGGTGGGGGCCCGTCCAGAGGGTTTTGGGTGTTGTCCGGGGGGGAGGGGGGCTGTCCAGAGGGTTGGGGGTGTCCAGGGGGTGTTCAATGGGGTAGGGGTGGGGGGGTGGTGTCTAGAAGGGGTGGGGGGTGCTGTCTAGAGGGGTGGGGGGGGGGGGGAGGCTGTCTAGGGGGTGGGGGGGATGCCCAGAGGGTTGGGGGGTGTCCATAAGGGGTCCAAGGGGGTGGGTGGGTGTGGGGGGCTGTCCAAGGGGGTGGGGGCCTATCCAGAGGGGTTTGGGGGTTGTCCGGGGGGTGGGGGGTGATTCTCAGGTTTACTCCATTTTCTCCAATTTTCTATCAACCATGTAGGCGCCATGGTTTTCATTGATTCAATGGAATTTAAAACTGTTATACCTAACTATATTTTGTTTTAAAAATAACATTCAAGTATATATTTTTAAATACCCATAGATTTGTTTTATATTTCAAAATTGTTTTACATTCAAATTATGATTTTTTCATTATAAACAAATATTTGTCGTATCTTAAATATATATATATTTTTGATATTTGTTATAGGTAATAATGAGTCGAAGTTAGATTACGACACATCGAATTAGTAATGAATATGAGGAAGGTGTTGATGCCTTTTTGGAATATTCTAAACGAAATGTTCCAAGTAGTGACATTTTTTTCTTTCCATGCCTGAAATGTTTGAATATGAAGAAGTTGAAATGTAGAGAGATAAAAGATCATCTGATTTTTCATGGATTTAATCCGAGTTACAACCCTTGTATTTGGCATGGTGAAATTGGACGAAATGTCACTAATGATGATGATTCGCAAGATGGTAACTCTGATGGAATTGAAGAAATGATTTGCGATATTGTATCAGAACAAATTGAGATAGAACCGACAGTTGCACGTCTATATGGTGATGCTGAAAAACCATTATATCCTGGTTTTATAGATTTTACGGTTTTTTCGGCGGTGTTAAGATTGATTAACCTGAAGGAAAAACATAGATGGAGTGATAGAAGTTTTATAGAGCTGCTACAATTGATGAAAGAAATTCATCCAAAAGATAACGATCTTACAGATTCACATTACAAGGACAAGAAAATATTATGCCCGATGGGATTGGGATACAAGAAAATACATTCCTGTCCAAATGACTGCATTATATATAGGAAGGAATATAAATTTCTATCAGAGGGTCCTAAATGTGCGACATCACGATATAAGGTGAAATAAAAATCACTGGTTGATGTAGAGATTACAAATCTCCCTTCAAAGGTATTTTGGTATCTTCCTATAATTCATCGTTTCAAATGTTTATTTGCTAAATCACATGATGCAAAAAGGTTATGATGGCATGCTAATGAGTGGGTATGTGATGGAAAAATACATCATCTAGCTGATTGTCCACAATGGAAGAAAATTGATGCGTAGTATTCTACATTTGGAAATGAAATTAGAAATCTCAGACTAGGGTTTTGCATAGATGGAATGAATCCATACCGAACCCTCAGTAGTACACATAGTTCATGGCCTATTTTATTGGTAATTTACAACCTCTCTCCTGAAGTTTGTATGAAGCAAAAATATGTCATGTTGAGTATAATGATATATGGTCCAAAGAAACCCGACAATGATGTTGATGTTTACTTTTCACCATTGACTGATGATTTGAAACTATTATGGGCTGATGGTATTAGGGTGTATGATTCTTATAAAATGGAATATTTTCAACTGCATGTAGTTCTTCTGTTCACTATAAATGACTTCCCAGCATAAGGAAATTTGTCTGGATACAGTGTTAAAGGGCATAAAGCATGTTCAATTTGTGAACAACAGATGTCATATTGTCAATTGCATCATGGGAGGAAAAAAATGTACATGGGTCATAGAATGTTTTTGCCTATGGATCTCCCTTATAGAAGATTAAAATAGCATTAAATTGCTTACAAGAATTTGATACTCCTCCAAAACCATTATCCCTTGATCTGTATTTTGAGAGGGTGAAAAACCATGATGTGACATTGTGAAAGACATATAAATCTGGTAATGATAGACATATTTGGAAGAAAAGGTCAATATTTTTTGAGCTACCATATTGGAGGTATCATGAAGTTAAACATAATATTGATGTCATGCACGTGGAGAAGAATATCTGTGATTGTTTTATTGGAACATTTTTAGATATTAAAGGAAAGACAAAAGATGGGTTGAATACAAGATTAGACTTACTATCAATGGGAATACGTTTGGAGTTAGCTCCCACTCCAAAAGGAAGACGAACATTTCTTCCCCCGGATTTTCATACATTATCGAAGAGGGAAAAAATTAGCTTTTTTCAGTGTCTTCATGATATCAAAGTGCTTCAAGTTTATTCTTCAAATGTAAAATTTTTTGTCTCATTGAAGGACTTGAAGTTGATAGGTATGAAATCAAATTATTGTCACATCATGATGCAACAAATTCTACCCGCTGCATTGCGTGGAATATTTCCCATTCGTGTTAGAAAGACTATAATGAAGTTGTGTTATTTTTTCAATTCAATTTGTAACAAGGCTATTGATGTGAATTCTATGAACATTTTGGAATTGATGCAATTTTTATACTTTGTCAATTGGAAATGTATTTTCCTCCAACTTTTTTTTTGATATAATGGTGCATTTAATGATTCATCTGGTTCGAGAAATAAAGCTTTGTGGACCTGTATATCTTCTTTGTATGTATCCTTTTGAAAGGTATATGAAAATATTGAAAGGGTATGTTAAAAATCCATATCGACCTGAAGCATCCATTATTGAAAAGTATATTTCTCAGGAGGTATTAGAGTTTTGTACGAGCTACTTGGCTACGAAGAAACACATAGGTTTGCCTCCATCTCACCATGAACGAGTTAATAATGAGGGAAGGGGGATTCGTGGCTTGAAAGTCAAATCATTGTCAGCTGAACAGATGAAGAATTTAGAATCATACATCTTGAATAACATAGCTGATGCTCAACCGTATAACACATTGCATATTAATGAGTTGAAATAATGTCATCCAAAGAAGAAAGAAATGTGGATTTTTAAATGAGCACAACAAAACTTTTTTGTCATGGATTAAAAATACTTTGTTTGGTAGATCAGATGTATCAGAGACATTAAAATGGATAGTGGGTGGTCTATGTTTAAATGTGATAACATGGTCCGGTTATGACATTAATGGTTATACATTTCATACAAAATCACACGACAACAGAAGTGGAGTTCAGAATAGTGGTGTATTGGTGATTGCAGAATCAATGCATTTTTCGAGTGCTAAGGACAAAAACTCAATTTCTGAATCAAGTGCATATTATGGAGTGATTGAAGACATATGGGATGATGATTACTTTAAAATTAAAGTTCCTGTTTATAACTGTAAATGGTTTATCAGTAACAAAAGTGTCAGACACAATGAATTTGGAATGACACTTGTTTATCTGAATAGATTGGAAGACACATCTGATTCTTTTATAATGGAAACACATGAAAAACAAAATTTTAATGTAGTAGATCAATCAGATATGCAGTGGGTTGTTTTTTTATAAGGGAAAAAAATATGTTGGTGAGGATGAACTTGATGAAGATGCTGATTTTTGTGAGATCCCTACTTCCATAGAAAGATTAATAGAACATAATGATGAGCATGTTGAAGACATGGTTTTTGTCATCAGGAACGATCACGACGAAGGAATTTGGGAAAAAAAAAATCCATTTTTACATTCCTAAAATTACAGGTAACATATGTTTATTTCTTGTTTACATTTATTTTTTCATAAATTTTAGATATTGTATGTTTTTTATTTATTAAAACATGTTTAAAAAAAATAAGTATAAGTTTTTGATTGTTTTAAGTTTGTTTAGTTTAATTTATCATGTTTATAACCATTACATGAATTATATATCTATTTTTTTATTCAGTGACAATTACTTTACCATGTTTACCAGGTTTACCATGTTTACCATGTTTACCATCTTGACCATCTGGACCATCTTGACCATATTTACCATTGTTTAACATGCTTACCATTTTACCAATGTTTACTATTATGTTACTAATATACTTTTCTATTTTCTGATTACAGTAGTATTAAAATTTTTGAATTTGTATATTTGTGAACTAAAGTTTTTTTTATTTGAAGGATAATGACATATCATTTAGTTGATCAACCACATGATTCTGGAGATGAGCATATTGCTGGTCATACCTCTGGGGATGAACATTCACATGCTCCTATTACGACAAAGAGTTCAAATGTTGGTAAACGTGGGTGCACACGTTTACCAAATTATCACTTGCCCATACGCAGGATCAAAGGATAGTCGTTGAGTTTGATGATGATGATATTCCTAGAGGTCTGAATGCAAATAATTTTAAGAGTTTTGTAGAAACTCAGGCTAAGATTAAAGTAAGCGTTCTGTATGATGACTCGATAAGTGTGGATAAAGCGATAATATCTCAGTTTGTGGGAGACAATTTTAGTAAGATCTTTTGTTATTGTTTGAATATTTTTTAATGATTCTAGTATATATAATATGTTTAACCTCTTCTTTATCAGATGACATTTGATATTCCTGACACTGGAGGAGTCAGGAAGAAATTCTTATCACTGGCTACTAGGAGATGGAGGGATTTCAAATCAACCCTCTCATCTGATTTCATTTATGGTCATAGGAGTCATGAAAATCCATGTCGTATATATCCTTGTATAGATGAAGACACATGGAGACAATTTTTTTAAAGTAGAAGAAAAGATTCATTTTTGGTAAGGGCAATGTAAACTTTTATAAGCTTTCTTATATAAATGATTTTATTAATGTTTTGTTAATGATTTCTTATTCTTAACTTACAGAAAACAAGGAAAGCTCATCAGGAGATCCAATCTAAAAATGTATACCCTCATAGTTTATCTCGGGGAGAGTATTCATTTTTGGAAGAACAAATAATGGCGGAAAAATTTCAACAACTAAGAGTTGAGTCTTCAAGCTCTGGAGAGGTGGCCCCTCTATCCCCTCCATCTAGACATGAAAAATGGAAGAGGCCTCGAAAGGAAAAAAGGGAAATATCTTTCAGAATAATCGAGAATCATAACTCAGAGGATTGTAAGATATCTATTTTATTTATTTAAGTTAACTATTTTCTTCATATAATTTCAATCATTACAGAAATGTTCAATTAATTAATACAAGACTCTCTTGAGGAGCAGAGCTCATAAAGGACATTTACAACTACTGGGAGGGAAGATATTTTATCTATAGCATTGGGAAGACCCGAACATCCTGGTCGTGTAAGAGGATATCTGGTAGGTGTATCGGTAAGAAATTTTTTTCCACGTTCTTCAACTTCTAACATTGAGGGGGTTTATAAAAAAAAAATAGAATACTTGGAGGCTGAAGTTCATAATATT
The DNA here is from genome assembly GCA_963277665.1 of Viscum album. Taxonomy (NCBI): domain Eukaryota; kingdom Viridiplantae; phylum Streptophyta; class Magnoliopsida; order Santalales; family Viscaceae; genus Viscum; species Viscum album. Next base: position 101,778,311 of record OY728133.1, read on the forward strand.
TATGCAACGATGGAGGACAGGATTAGAGCGTCAGTGCAGTATATGTTTGCAGACATGCAAAGACAATTTCAGAATACACCTCCCACTCCTCCACCTCCCCTACAGACCCCATTATTTATCCTCCACCTCCGCCAGTAGCTCCCACTCCTCCACCTCAGCCTGCAGACCCTATTTTTTATCCTACTCCTGTCCCGCAGCTTCCTACTTATTGCGAGTTGTATGTTGATGATTCTCAACATCATATAGTAGCATATGGGTTGGTATATTGTATAGGAGATACAGTTCATCATCAACAATTAGAGGTAGAGAATCAGAGGGTCACTATACAGGATATTATAGATAGATCATCCCGGGTACCATTACTAACAGATGAGGTGGAGATAGTTGGACATAGTATCAGCCATTTTTTAATTTGGCCATCCAGACTTCTTCGACTCATTACTATAGAGGTATGAATGTTATATCTTTTATTTTATTTTTTTATTAAAGTTGTTTTATCATTTGAAAACTAATATATTTTTCAATTTATATTTACAGGAATACTTTAAAGGTAAAGAAATTCTGTATAGACAACAACAAATACAAATGTCTATGACATCAGATACACATTCTAGTAGTATTGATAGATTGTCAAGATATTCAAATTTGTTGGTGGGTCATTATGAGTTTCCAATGGAAGCTCATGTTTGTGGATGTGAAATAAGTGCGAGGATTATGAAAACTGATATCATGGAGGTTATTACTGGAGATAAGTTGGGAATCAACGTGGTGAATTTTTTTTCCATGTATGTCTTAACACCTTTTCCCTGCATTATATATATTAAAAATGTATACTTATGTATGTTTTTTATTAGTTATCTTTATAAAATTTGTGAGAGGAATGAGCTGACAGATGTATATGGATTCATAGACCCACAATTGATTTCCCCTGAAGCATGTCCATTGAATGAGGAACAAAGAATGTTTTATATTACTGAAGGACTTGAAAAGAATATAGTCACACAATGTTGGATGATGCCTTTTTGTGAGAGGTATGAAAAAAATTTCTCTCAAATAGTTAATTATCTTTTAACATAAAAAACCACTAACATTAAATTTCCTTTTATCAGTGATCATTGGTTGTTAGGGTTTTTTCCCAAGGGAGAAAGAACTTTATTGGATATGCTCTGTCCATGATGATGTGCGGGAAAGTTTTAAGAATATATTGGAAAAGTAAGCTTCAATTTATCAATAGTTTTATATATTATAATGAATTTTAAATTTACCCCATTCATATTATTTTCTAACAGTGCATGGGCCTACTTTTAAAAAAACACAAAGAAAAGGAGTGCAAAGATCAAATATGTAAATGCGAAAGTAAATATCCATTTATAATTTGTACCTTTTGATTTATTACATAAAAATAATATATTGAATTTACACTCATTCAAATAGAATTTTCATGAACAACAAGGCGTCATCGAATGCGGATATTATATGTTAAGATTTATGTATGAAATAATAACAACTGGGACAGTTGTGAATTTTGACCTGGTAAGATTTCCTCTTAAACTTTGCCATAATATTTCAATTTTATTTATTCATTATACACGTTAAATACTATACTTTTCATTTGTATCTTTTTTATGACCCTCAACCCTATACTACTGAAAACATCAAACACTTACAAGTGGAGTGGTCAAATTATTTTACAGGATTGATTGAATTTTAGTTGTTTGTAATGTAAAATGTAACTTTGAATATTGTCATTGTAATTGTGTATTTGGTAGTCGTTTAGGTGGGATTTAGTTTTTTTTTGAAGTTGACAGTGTATGTTTTGAATATTATATATGTGAATGTTTAATTTTTCTCTACTTCTTATTTTGTTCTACTTATGATGGTTTTTCTGGTATGGATTCTGGTCTGGGGGGAGGGGTTCCAAGGGTGTGGGGGGTGTTCAGTGGGGTTGGGGGGTGTCCAGGGGTCTGGGAGGGCTGTCCGGTGGGGTGGGGGGAGGGGGGGGGGGGGCAGTCCAGGGGGTGGGAGGGCTGTCTAGGGGTGTGGGAGGGCTATCTAGGGGTGTGGGAGTGATGTCCAGGGGTTGGGGGTATACATGACGGTGGGGGGGGGGGTTGTCTAGGTGTGTTTGGGGATTTCCAGGGGTGTGTTGGGGTCTCCAATGGGGTGGGGGAGGGCTGTCCAGGGTGTGTGTGTGTGGGGGGGGGGGTATACATGAGGGTAGGGGGTTGTTCCGGGGTGTTTGGAGCTGTCCAGGGGGTCGGGGGGGCAGTCCAGGGGTGTGGTGGGGGCAGTCAAGTGGGGTGAGGGGGTGAGGGGGTTCTGTTTTGGAGGGTTGGGGGGGGGGGGGTTTCGAGGGGTGTTTGGGGTTGTCCAGGGGGTCGGGGGTAATTATAGGGGTGTGGTGGGGGCTCCAATGGGGTGGGGGCTGTCAAGTGGGGTGAGGGGGTGCTGTTAAGGAGGGTGGGGGTTGTCGAGGGGTGTTTGGGGCTTTCCAGGGGGTCAGGGGGGGGGGTAGTCCAGGGGTGTGGTGGGGGCTCCAATGGGGTGGGGGTTGTCAAGTGGGGTGAGGGGGTGCTGTTCAGGAGGGTGGGGGGTTGTCGAGGAGTGGTTGGGGCTGTCCAGGGGGTCGGGGGAAGTCCAGGGGTGTGGTGGGGGCTGTCAAGTGGGGTGAGGGGGTGAGGGGTGTTGTTCAGGAGGGTGGAGGGGTTGTCGAGGGGTGTTTGGGTCTGTCCAGGGGGTCGGGGGGCAGTCCAGGGGTGTGGTGGGGGCTCCAATGGGGTGGGGGCTGTCAAGTGGGGTGAGGGTGTGATGTTCAGGAGGTGGGAGGTTGTTGAGGGGTGTTTGGGGCTTTCCAGGGGATCAGGGGGCTGTCCAGGGGTGTGGTGGAGGCTCCAGTGGGGTGGTGCAATCAAGTGGTTTGGGGGGGTGCTGTTCAGGAGGGTGGGGGGTTGTCGAGCGGTGTTTGGGGCTGTCCAGGGGGTCGAGGGGCAGTCCAGGGGTGTGGTGGGGGCTCCAATGGGGTGGGGGAGGGATGTCTAGGGGGTATACATGAGGGTGGGGGCTGTTAAGTGGGGTAAGTTTTATATGTTATCTATGTAAATGCTTAAATTTTCTTTAGTTCTTGTTTTGACCTCCTTCTGTTGTTGTGGTACGATTTCTTGATTTGGTTTCTAGTTGATTCTGGGGGAGAGTAGAGGACTGCATTCAAATTTTTTTTTTAAAAAAATTCACTTCCACGTCCGTTATTTTATAACCGACGTGATAAAGAAATATTGAAGGGTTTATCACATCACTTTTTTAATAACCGATGTGATAAACACCTATGGCATGGTTTATCACGTCGGTTATTTCATAAAAAACGTGATAAATGGCCTGGGAAAAGGTTTATCACGTTAGTTGTTAAATAACCGACGTGATAAAAGTCTTGGGAAATGGTTTATCAAATCGTTTATTAAATAACATACGTGATAAACCATTTGCCAGGCCTTTTCTCACGTTAGTTATTTGTTAACCGTTGTAAGAAACCCCCCCAGAATGGTTTAGAATGTCGGTTGTTATATAACTGATGTGATAAACCACCTCCCAGGAGTTTGTCATGTCGGTTAATTAATAAGCGACGTGATAAACTGGGGGGGCGGGGGGTTTATCACGTCGGTTATTATATAACCGACGTGATAAACCCCCCGCCCCAAGGTTTATCACGGCGGTTATATAATAACCAACGTTATAAACCCCACCCCCTGGTTTTTTCATGTCGGTTTTTAATTAACCGACATGATAAAAATCACGATGTTATGTTTTTGACGTCGGTTTTTAAATAACCAACGTAAAAAATGTTATTTATAACGTCTTCCGTATTAACTTTGGCTAAAAACCGATGTAAAAAATGAAAAATAACCGATGTAAAACACGTTTTCGGCACTAGTGTTTCCCATATTGATGATGTGTATTATGACTTCAAGTTTATAGCGAGGGGAAAACCCTTCCTAATAAAAACATGTCATATTTAAGACATGTTTCAAAATCAAATAGGTTTTTTAGTGACACCCAAATATAATAATATCTTTACATGGAGGAGGATTTTTCTTTATTTGTGTGCTTAGGTATGTTTTGTGTAAATTTTTTGGTTGTTGTCAGCTTGTGTTATGTAGAGGTTAAAATAGTGGTGTGAATGGTCATGTGGACGAGTGGTGGATTATGGGTCGTGTTGTATGGTTTGGTATTGTTCCTGATGGGGAATGGTGATATTTTTGTGTGGGGTGTCTTGTTTTTTTCTGGGCTTGGCATGATGTGTTTGACTAGTTACATTGTTTATGGTGTAATTAGATCCCAGATAGGTACCTTGTGAGATGATTTTTTGGAACCTTCCCTTTATTTTTGGGTTGGTTTTTATTCTCAAGGAAATGAATCATTAGAGAGGTATGTAATGTAATGATATATGCCCTTTCATCCCCTTACATTACTTTATTTCAAATTAAAGGTATTTTGAGGATGCTCGATGAGGTTCGATGGAGTTTTGAGTTGTAATTATGTTGTAGAATATTATCCATGATGTGACTCTAGTTTCATGATGTGAATATGTATTCATAGCTTGGAGGTTGGATATTCATGACTTCATGTTTTGGATGGGAGTTTTGTGCTAAATAGACTCACAATGTGAAGGAATTATTAACAAAATGAAATAATTCTAAGGTTAGGGTTCCATGAAAGTCAGTATATGTTCATCGAGTTTGGAGTTTGAGAGATTCAAAAACTAAATTAGAGGGCCTCACAAAACTCATGATGTGAATATGTGTTTCACACACAGAATGCATCATCGACGATTACGTTTTTAAAATATTGGTCTCTCCTAATTTCTTTTATTATTCGTAGTGTTTGGGTTTATGTTACAAATTTTTGGATGTTCTTTTTACCCCTTCCCTCTTGATTTGATCCTTATCTTCCTAAGGCTTGGTATTGGAAATTTGATGTGGTTTCCCCTCTTTATCACATTGTTTCCTTTCATTCTTCTTTCATGGATTCACAAAGGTGATGTTTTTTGGTCGGGGTATGGTTGGTATACAATTTTGACAATATTTTATTGTGTTTCAAGATGATTTTATGTTTCCTTATGTAGTTGTGGTCTTCCAGTTGTTTCTCCTTCAGCCTGTTGTCTGTGGTGAATCAGGTATCTTCTTTGAGCTAGTGGGACCTTATTATCTACCTATTTATGTGTGTGTGTTGTAATTTGATGTATTTTCCTTCATTTGGGTGGATAGTAAGGGTATTCTTAACGAAGAAAAGGAATTGGACAAATATAAAATTTTTGAGAATGGGGAGAAATATCATGTTTTACTACTTTTAATAATATCCATGATTATATTATACATGTTTATTTCCATTATTGAAAATAATGTCTCTTGCGGTCCTTTCTTATGTTGTAGTTCGTATTCCTATAGAAACCCTTGTTGTATTGATTGTTTCATCTCACCCAGAATAAAAGGATTTTAATATATATATATATGGATATTTAATTGGTTTCCCATGGAAATACGATTTTTTCTGATGATCCTTATTTATTAAAGTAGTAAATTAATTATAACCCTTATTGATACTGAATTTTGGTAAATTATGGAATCCAGAATGTGTTATTATGTATTGATGTACATGTTGTGAATCTATGATGATTGCATGAAACTTTTTGGGATCATATAGTGATGGTGGTGAATGAAATGGGTGTGGAATGTGTTTGGAATCATTGAGATAGCTGGTTGGATTTAGAAGTGAAGTGGGCTGTTGTGTGGTGGTTGTGATGTGTGGTTGTTACGGTGTGGGTGGTCGTTGACATGGGTGTGAAATGTTTTAGGTAGTGATGTTATGGTTGGTTGTCTTGGGATTTGATGTGGAATATTTTCAATGGTTTTGATCAGTGGTTTTTATAGTTATATGGATTGGATTATGTTGTGATGTGACAATATTGGATGTGAGATGGATGTTCTATTTTGTGTTTTGGTTATGTTAGTTTCCTAATTATCCATGGAATGAATTTAAGATTAAGAAACTAAAATGACAAGGGTTGGTAAATGAATATGATAACTGGATGAAATTGATGTGTGGTAATTGGCTTAAATGAAATATGTGATAAATGGAATGGTTGTGTTATTGTGAAATGAAATGGCTTAGTAAATCGAAGTTAGTGGAAACTGATTTATTTTTAAAACAATGGAACCTGTAATTGAAAGTGGAATTGTATGGCTATGTGTGGAGGTGGATTGGTGTAATAGATATGGTGGTGGTTGTAAATCCCCGACCCCAGTTATCCAGAGTCAGTGCATTATTTTAATACATTAGCATGATTACAAGGAATCAAGTCCCGAAAGACCGATCAATTTAGCAGTCGTGGAAAATAGATTACATACATGTACGTTGCATTATACTTTAGAAAATAAAACATAACATAAATGATCCTTTGAGAACACCATTAATACCCTATCTTAACCCTACTTATCAATCATAATACACTTCTTAGAATCCTGAGAAAATTAAAACATAGAAAGGGGTGAGCTCAAATGCTCAGTAATGATAACAATATAGCAGAAACTTTCATAAATAAGAATAAACATTTAAGGCAATGTATAAGACTAAAAAAAAAAATTTAAACGTAAACTTCATCATAATATGGAAAAGATACAATAAAATATTTCTATTTACTTATTCACATGGATATTTTACTAGTCTAATAATCACATTCAATTTCAATAGCCACTTTCATAATGGTGGAATGCATAATGCAAGACTATCATAACCACATTGTCAAGGCCTTGTGCCATGACTACAAATAAGATTTTGTCAAGGCCTTGTGCCAAGACACTAGTTTGTCTCATGAGACCTACCGATGCATCGATGAGCTATAGTGAGCTCCACCCATCACTTACTAAGTCCAATGCATTCCTCATATGAAAAGGTTTAAACATAACATAAACATTCGTATTATAACTTGCATACGAAATGTCAATAATTTACCCATAAACCATGAATGGTATAAAAATAACACAACCACAGTCAAAAATATCACAAAACCTTTAATATAATACAAAATATTTGTATCATAACAAATCAACTTGAAACAAGTTTAAAACCCATTAATGGATTTTGACATAGATGAAAATGATTTGTAAAACTCTTTGAGGGAAATATCCCTTTTTCATGAAAACATTTAAAAGTCAGACAATTTAGAAAGGAATAAATTTAAATACATGTTTTAATCAAAGTTTCCCATACCACTTTGAAACTTTTGAAAGTAATTAACATTTTAAAACATTCATGTCCATTTAAATAAATCCTTAAAACCATTTTGAAAACATATACATTAATGAGAATGGTTTAGAAGAATAAATCTTTAAAACATTTAAAATGATGTTTCTATAAAAATTACCTTAAAATAATCTCTTTAAAAACTATTTTATTAAACATGGATGTGGAAAATAAAGATGCCCTAGTGGATAATTACCTATAAACAACCTCGGATAATGAAGAGAGTGTAGAATTAACCGTTACCAATTTGGTAACTTACAAAACATACACCCTATGAAAGAAGTATCATAAAATGAATATGTAAATACACCTAAACTAAAATTTATTACACAAATAATACAATTATGGGAAGTACATACACTATACAAAAGGTAATAATGGCAATATGGCATGAATCTCATGGGAATAAGGAGTGAGATGAAAACCCCTTACCTTGAAATTTACATTAGTCAAGGGTACATTTAGCCTACTGTATGAAGATCATAGTATGTTATTAAAGTATACCAGAACCATATTAGTATTTATGATATCATAAATTATTCAGTAATGACTTTATAAAACTCATTTAATAATAATTTCCATGTTAAATTAACATTTCGGGTAATAATCGCTTTCTTTATCGTACATGTTTTAACTTGTTACTCCTGATTGTATCACTTAGAACAAGATCTAAATACTTCCATAATATAAAACATTATTTATATATCATATATATTTAGAATATAAATATGTATAATAGACATATATATGAAATTAAAAACACCGTTTATGGAGATGGTAGTCCGTACGTACGCATAAACGCTGTTTCCGTTTTCATATTGTATTGAATGGAACTAAGTGAATAAGATATATGTATGTACACACATATATAAATATATATATCTCCAGTAGAATTATTATGTCATATATTACATACTTATTAGTAATATATATTTTTATAATCATCGATGAATGGTGATCGTGGAAATGAATCTCATCGCGTCATGGAGATAGTAATCCGTACGTACGCACGAGAGACAATATAATTTCCTTAAAAGTGCTTAATTTGATGGTATATTAATTTTACAGAGACATTATCATGTTATTTTCATTATTTATATACATATTACTCATCATTATATCTATCCAAATAACATAGTGTTGAATAAAAAATTACACCACGACATGGAGATGGTAAGCCGTACGCACGTACGCATGGTGACATTATCATTCATAAGATTGGTAGAATAATGAATATAGTTGTTAAATATTTATAATAACATCAAATTATATATAAGATACTTGATTTATTATTTTATAATGGAAACAACAAAGAATGAGTAAGTGGAAGAATAAGAGTACTTGAAAAAGGGTGGTAAAATCATTACCTCTTCTTCAGATTCTTCCTTTTGATTTGATCAAAAGGGATCCATAAGATGGATTTAATACCAAAGTAAGGACTCTTGGATGAAGTTATGATAGTTGGGAGGATAATTTGGCAGGGTTTGGCTGAGTCAAATGGCTTTGGAGGTGTGATTTTGAGATAAGGCGAAGTGGCCTTTTATAAGAGGGGTGAGGGACACCTTAGGAAAAGCTAGAAATATTATTTTACAATAAAAAAATTTTCGGTTTATAATGGCTAAAAATGTATTATGTAATGTATAAGGTGGGGATGGGTCAAAAACCATTCAAAAAATAGGTTTTAGACAGGTTTGGATCACTATTTTACCCTCATCTTTTAGATTTAACTCTTAGTTAAATAGTTTGACATTTACCATGACTCTTTGTATTTTTATATTATATGGTTAATAAATTTACTATATACTTCAAAGAGAACATCAAGTGGTTTATTAATAATACACCTATCATTATATAAGTCCTTTTTCATAACCATAGATTTTTAGGATTAGAATATCAATTAATAATATAATATTTGTTTTAAAAACTCTTTTATTTCAATTTTAAGATTATTTAATAATTTATTTTTGTTAAAGTACTAACAGAATTATTACTTAGGAATAAATACATTTAATCAACCCTAACATGTCATAGTAACCTATAAAATTCGTTTATGTCATAAAAACTTTCAAATTATATTTATTTTACTATTTAAAATATGATTTATTTGATTTTTTCATTAATAATTAAAATACTGCATCATCATTTTGTCATAAATAAATTTACTTATTAAATGTCTAAAAATTATAAATAAAATATCATTATGAAGGAAATATATTTATATTTCTAATGAATATTTATAGTCGAAGAGATAACATGAATAACCTTATGTAAAAATTGTTTTACTAAAAGATATATGCTTATGTCATTTTTGTATTTACTTTAACTTAATTAATATAAAGTATCAATATCACTTAAAAGTGGCTCCATGGGGTCCCAAAATCAACCCAAATATTCCCATGGTCGTACATGTATCATAAAATAGGGTTAGGATACGTTTTAGGGTAATTTAATATTATTATAATATTATTTTTTACCCTTATTTACCAGATTTACCCTTTAACCATGGTAAATAAAATATTTACCGAAGTAATTATTCAAAATGTATAAAAATTAAAGTTACTTATTTACACAATTTGGACCTCCTGATTCTAAATATGGAATCCATTATTCTAAATTCAAAACACCTAAGTGGTAGAAATTAATTTAAAATTAATTCCCGTTGTCAAAACAAAAAGCGTGTTTTTAAGAAATGATAACTATCAAAAGATTAACACTTGTTTAAGTCTAGTTTAAATGTGAAATTATGTACAATGAAAAAAAATGGATTAAATTGTAAAAATATAATCTAATTATACTTTAAAACCACTCAAATTCATAATTTATGATTATTAATTATTTCGATTAAAAAAAGTTGTTTTTAATTAAAATTTAGTAATTTTCACTATTTATCAAAATATTAAAGTTATCAGAAAAGTACCAAAAATTCACGCTAATATAATTTAGATATTCTGAATCCAAAAATTAAGTCCATTTTGAAAGATAAAATGTATAAATTTTGTAAAAGTGGGTATTACTATTCATAATGGCTAGTTTGATTGGTCATGGTGTGTGTTAGAACTTGAAGTTTCATACAACACACCCTGCTGTATTATTCAAAGAGAAGCATACTGTGGAAGCTTGGGGTGTTACAGTGGTGGTAGCCATGAAAGATGTTTTGTGATGTAGTGCTGTTGTTGTAGAGTATGCTAGTGTAATTGATGTTAGCCGATTGGTTGGGTATTATGTGTTATCTATATTTCATGTATTTTATGTTATTTATATATTTTTCCTACTTAAGTGGGATAAAATTTCCAATGCCCAAATTTTTTAGGTTCTGAGTGTTTTCACCAACAACCCAGATTATAGAGATTTGGATGGCTAGCTACACACTCTTACCTGCTCTCCCTTAAATAAAAGTGATGACAAGGGGTTGTGTTGAAGATTTCCCAATGATGATACAAGTTTATTTTAGAGATTCACTAGAAATGGCGTGGGTCTATGTTGGAGATTACCCTATGATGAGGGGTACCGTTTGAGGGAGGGTGTCTTGAAATTGTTTGTATTCATGAAACATATCCTATGTATGAATTTAGTACCTAAATATAGTTTTAACTTATATTCAATGAAACTCACATATATTTACAAGTACATAACATGAAATACATGATAAATCTTATTTTACAATAATAATTAATTCTAATAATTCATTATATAACATGGCGTAGGTAATTAAAAACTCTTTAATAGTAAACCTCATGTATTTTAATACCTTGTAAACATATGTACTTTGAGTTTATTAAAACATATTCTTGGATCTATATTGGTAGATCTAAGTACCTATAATTTAGTATTATTTATCAATGTTTTTTTTGGAAAAACATTTTTTATCAAATACCTAACTGGTTGTATGATTGGAGTCTTTTATTTATTAATAATACGTCCTTGATATATATTAATAGTAATACTCTAACAGTCCCACTAATATTTTTTATAAATTATACTCACATTAAGTTTTAAATATGATTAAATTATCTTGTAGCCTCATTATCAATGATAAATTCATTATTTTTATATTTAATTTAATTAAAAAATCGATTTATTTTCCAAATACAACAACCATGTAGAGTTTTTATTTACTACTAATTTTGTGGGTAGAAAATGTTTATTCTCAATTAATAACATGCCACCTTCCTTGTTGGAAATAAAACCATATCTCTATTGTTCTTCAATTTCCCTTTTTAGCATATATTTTGGGTTGTGTATCTGGAATAACTTATCCCATGATGAAATTTTGTGTTTTCTCCTTATAAAAAATCTTGTATATCTTTATTCTCAACTTTATGTACGTTTATTTTTTCAAACTTTTTCTTTTTAAGATATGATGTTTTAAAATAAATATATATTTCCCTTCAATAGTTACATTTTTATCTTTGAGAATATATAAATATACACATATTGGCTTATGATGATGGTGTTTTCATATGAATAACATTAACCAATAAGTTTCATCTCTATAAAAATATATGCAATGTCCCATGTTTTCTGTCTTTACCATACCAAATATGAGACATATTAAATATTTTTTTAGCACACCTTGTTTAATGTGTATTCCACTTTTTGAAATGATTTACCATAAAATGTTTCTAATAAAACTTTTGGACTCATAATTTATCAAACCATGTATAATAAGATATGTATTTAGTTGTAATATTATCCCACAATCTTTTAAATAATTTGTGAACTTTTTTTAATATAATATCTTCATCACTATGATAATAATTCCATCGTCTTCTTCTTATTATAATTATTATCTAGTGAAATTTTATATTCCTTAAATATCCTGAAAGAATATTATTTATTCCACATCAAATAAGTATATCCACATATACTAATATCATTAGTAAAATAATGATGTTTGAGAATCTACATCTACTATATTTAAGAAATAGTTCACTTGGATTTGTATAATCTAATTCTTGAAGCTCTATCTCATTTTTACCCTTAATTATAATGGTGTTTTATTTTTTTTCTTATAAAAAATCATAACACATGACTATGAATTTTAACATAGAAGAATATAAATACCCTTCTTGGATAAAATTTTTCAAACCCTTCTATTTTATATTAATAAGTAGAGCATGGAATACGAAGGTGTAATATGAGTCATTATATTTTAATTAATCATTTATTTCCATCATAAGATTTATAAATTTAATCATACATTCCAACAATTATTTAAATATTTCATATCATAACATATATTTTCCTTTTATTTAAATAATTGATATAAATTCCCTTGAACCTATAAATAAAGAATAAATAATTTTATTTTTATAATAAATACATAATAATAGTTTTGGAATATGATAATAATTTCACTAGGAAATATGAAATACTGATATTACATAATTAATGTAGCACGCCTCATTCTGTTAATATCTTGAACATCAACACCAATTCATGAAATCCATTGTAGTTAAACTGGTTTATGAATATAGATAAAAATGGATGTGCCAAAAACCACATCTAATACCCAACTTTTAGTAAATGATATATTACAATTAATGATGAATATACTTGAATCCTTTCCATGATAATTTACTATATTGGATTTATTCTACTTGTATCCATTTTTCCATGTCTTGACTTACCAGTAAGTGAACTCCCCAAAACCAACTCAGATAGGCCAAAGGATAGTGACCAATGATAATGTATTTGTTCAAAATAATGGTATGTATTTCCTCTCGATTGACCTGTCACTTGATGTCACAAAACATAATTTTCCAAGACATATATGAAATATAAAATTAGAAATATAAAAAATTCATATATATATATATATATATAACTCTATATATAATCTAAGATCATATAAATGAAGTCACCAGAATATATCTATCACATCCTGAATAAATTCTATCTCGAAATACATATATTGATATGAAAAAGTAGAGGTAAAACAACTATAAAGTGGAAATATAGGGGTGATTTTAATAATACTTCATATGATTGTCCCTATTAGATTGTCCACCCCATTAACATATAGTGTCTACCTATGTTAATAGTTATGAAAGTATAGAAAAATCAAAATTTCGTAAAATCATCATCAGAAATAACGACTTTCATGATCAATATGAATCAAACTATGCATGTATAACTTTTATTGATCTCACTAAATAAAAAAATTTTTAAAGAGAAGAATAATAATATGATATGAAAACACTTCATAAGTATCCAACATGATATTCCACCCTAAATGCACTAATCTTGAGATTATTGAGGAAAGACACATATTTAACTATCTTTGATGTTCTTGAGGAATTACACATCTCCAAATATAGAAACTATATACATGCATAAATTTCAAAGGAAATACACAAATAATAAGTTATAACTATATAATAGGGTAATGTAGGAACTAAAAATATCTATAGTTACCATGATATATATAGTCTTATTAATTCCTTTTGTTGTGGGAAGGAGGAGAGATAATATCAGGTGGATCATCTTGAACCGTGATCATTGAGATATTATAGAGAGGGATTATAAAGAATTTTGTGAATTATACTATCACATTATCATGATCTAGAATAGATTACCCAACTATCTAGAATCTGATCAAGTCCTCACATGGACAAATGTGCATTCCTTATCGCTATGGGCTAGTCAGAAGTTCATGGGAATCAATAAATACCTTTGGAAATTATTTTTCCACAAAGAAGATAAAAAAGGAAAACTAGAATAAAAGAAATTTCAGTATGCCAGTATAATTTGACATTGATAAGGATACAACTATAAGACAATACAGGTTTCAAAAAATGGAAATTTCTAGCCAAATAACAAGTACCACAGAACCCCAACACCAGATGACATGTATTCACTTCCAGAATCCCACACCCTCTAAATGAGAAAACTAGACATCGCCCTATGGAACCTGAACTTTTCTTGTATCAGATCAAGAAATACCTACAAAAAAAGATAGGTGTATATAGGGTGTGACTAAAACAATCCCAACAGTATCACACTAAGTGCTTCCTAAGAAGACATTATAAAAATATTCCAATTATGTGTGGATAAATTAAAATAAAGGAATGGGATATAATTTACATAATATTACAATGCATTGAAAATCACAAATTTTCATAATTTTTAAAACATATCAATAATCCAAATTTTAAAATAATTTCCATAACATTCCAGACACACATTTCAAATATAATGAAAAGTTAAAACATTTCCTTAGTTTGACATAAAATCCAGGGTAGTGATTGTCCTCATACAATTTATGTGGTCTGTATCCCCCCTGGAATTCACATTGCCTTATAAAAACATGTCTTATAGATAAGATTTCACTCCCATGAGTGGATCCTTTCTATAAAATAGGAAAAATGGTTCACACATTAACCTAGAAGAATATGTATAGGGGTTAAGAGTTCATCCCTTGGGATTGATCTCATCCTTATCATTGATCATAATTCGTTTTACCATATCAACATAATTCAAAGGGTATTTGATATTTTAGACCATATAAAATAAACTTTAAAATTACTTCCTTTAACAAAACTATGCGATAAATTCATTTTCACAAATGTTTCCAAAGACAATTCCTGAAACCACCTACCTTGAAATGATTGGAGTATCAAAACTCAAAAGGAAACCCAAATTATAGAAGAACCAAGGGTCTGAAAATATATTAAAAGACTATAATCCATGAATTCTAAAATAATCATCTTGAATTCATCAATATTTGGAACAATAGAAACAAAATTAATCAATTACCACTATAGTTCTCAAATAACGCATAATGACCAAATAATACCTAGTAATTAAATCCCAACATTTTGACATATATATAGGGAACCTAATTAGATCATGAAAAAAACGTGGATCTAGGATCAACACTCTTAATCTAAGGTTCCATTCAAGGATATAAGATCATATTCTAGAGAACATTGAGGAACGATAATAAATATACACTTAACTTTTAAAAATAAGATCCAACACCAAAGGATCGATAAAAATCAATCCTTTAGAAGTAAGAAATATCTAAAACATCTAATTATATTCCCCTTGTCCAGGATCCTTTTTCACTAGAATAAGAATGAGTAAAAATAGATTTGTTTTAGGTCCTAAAGTAAAAAATTCAGATTAATTATCTCACGTTTCATAGTTTGGCGTCATGGTTTGACAAACCATTCATGTGAAAACCATGTGAAATGCCTCAATTTGAAGCCAAAAAGTCTATGGAAGAGGCCACATTGGAATAACCATGCACCCTATTTTTGGACTACGACTCTTGATGAATGGTTTACTTGGAAGAGCCATACTATTTTCCCTAACCATGAACCCCATGTAAACTTTCCCAAAAACATTTAAAAACGTCCAAAAGTCACCCCGAATGAAACTAGAAAAGACGAAATTGAAAGATGACCAAAATAAATGGACGAAAGTTCATAAAAAAACACTGAGATATTAAAAGGACCCCTATTATATTTCTCTATTACCATAAAAATATTAGTCAAAGAAGATTGATTGTCAAAGATATGAGGCCACTATTCCTTCATCATAGACTCCCACTACCACATCTCATACGTGTCTGATACACACTTCCACAAAACATGGAACAATGATATAAAATTCCCATATATAACATTCTCTTAAGAATAAAAAATTCATAGTGGTTTCTCAGTCACATACATATCAAGTTCTATATCAACGTCTTCCCAATTCAAGACATGAGATGGATATGGAAGATATTTATTGAGTTTGGACACATAGAAAATATATTAGATCAAAGAAAAATGTATTTAAAGAAAGTGGTAATACACATTTACAAGAAATTTAATGATCTTAAATAGTTCCATTTTTCTAGGAGAGGGCTTCCATTTCTTACTGATCCATTTATTAACCAAGTGTGGAAATTTTGTTAAAATCCCATGGTCATAGACCATAAAATCCAAAGGATTATAATGAAAATCTGTATATAAATTATACCATATATGAGCCACCACCAAACTCTAAAAAAATAACATAGACCCTAGATATTTTTTCCTAAAATAATATTATTCCAATCTAGTAAAATTCCCCAACCTTAGACCAATAGAGAGGAGTTTTGAATGGTTAACCATATAAAGATTCAAAAGATTATATATTGATGGATGTTTTTAATAGTTATTAGAAGAAAACTCAAAAAATCCCAAGTGTCCATAAATATCACCAATAAATTATAAAAAATAAGAATAAGAAATATATTCTATAATTTTATTATCCCTTTTTGTGTTCCCATCCTTATAGGGATGATATGTTGTACTCAACTTGACCTGAGGGCCCTTTAGATCCTAGAGACCCTTCCAAAACCATGAGGAAATGTGAGGTAACCTATATAATACAATGATTGTTGGAATTATAAAAAACCTTATGATATCTTATATATACAACCTCCCCATGTCTTCCACTAAGGTGGTACCATGAATCAATATGAAATGTCTTACTTGGTCAATTGATCGATCTCCACTCAAATGTAGTTCTTACCTTAGGGAGTTCAAGTTGAACCAATAATGAAATCTATCAACATATTATTCCATTTAAATTTTTGTATAGGGAGAGTTTGAAGAATACCATAAAGGTTTTGGTGATTAGATTTTATCTATTGGAACATGTAACATCAATACACAAAGTTTGCTATGTCATGTTTCATATCTGACCACCAGAACTGATGCCTCATGTCATAAAACAACTTTATAGTGCCATGATGGATGACCCACAATTAATGGGTATAATAAATGAACAAGGACTTCTCATAGATTATGGGGAAATATACCAGTTCTTGAAATAAACTACACTATATGAGGAGAGAGACCATTCACTAATGGTATCCCCACTACATAAAGAGTCCCTAATATCCTAAAACTAATTTTCCTATTTATTCTACTAGAGAGTAATCTCAAGGGGATAAGATTTCAAAATGAACATGATCTATAACATTACCATATCATTTATCCCTAACCCCATTGGGCATCATAGAAAAATGTACCATCATGTTCCATTCATCCTTTATCTCCTTCATAGACTGACAAAGTATATTTTAGCTATAAATATCAATAAAGACATTAACCTTTCTCAAATCATAGAAAATATAAAATTTGAGTTACTATAGATATTCCAGCTTTCATCTCTACTATATATTCAAATATTTTATATAAAAGATGAACCCCAAACCCTTTCGATCAGAATAAATAATAAAATTATCCTAAAAAAGATAGTGTCACTAACTTTTAAGTGAATGTGAAATTGATACAAGTTTCAAATAATTAGTGGGGTAACTCCTCAATTGAGACCTAATATAATGTGATTCATAATCCAAAACATGATTAATTTCATAAGGAAATATCCAAAACCTACACGCAAATAATCACAGTAAACCACATATCCATATATATACTCTGCTAAAGTTAAAATTAATTCTAAGGTCAAATTACCCTTTAGTTCATCGAATGATTCTTAGAACTTCTTATCAAACAAGAACTTCACCACTTATAGGTTAGAGTACTCAATGGTTATGAAATATTTGAGAAATAATTTATAAATTAAAATAATATATTTAAAAACATAGGGAGATTAAAATCTAGAGGAAATTCAATAGTTTTTCACATGACCTAAAAAAATTCCCCTTTTCTGGATAAAAAAAGATACTATATTCTGAAATCAAATGTATGAATCACTAAACGTATAGAATCCTGAATTGGAATTTTGATAATATTACTTATAGTCAGTGATCTGTTAGTATTAAAAAAACATTTCTCGAGTGAAACTCATGATATTATTTGGTATTACCATATACCAGAATTTCATCTATGAACACCAAAACTAAAATTTAAAGATACTGGTGGAAAATACTATTCATCTGTTCCATGAAGACAACATGAGCATTATTTTGTTCAAACAACATAATGAGATACTTGTAGTGGCTATACATTATTCTAAAGGTGGTCCTTGGAATATCTGACTTGTTGATTCTAAGGGGGTGATAACCAGAATGAATATAAATTTTAGAAAACTACATTTCTCCTTTCAACTAATTGAACAAATCATTATTGTGTGGGAATGTGATATTTATTCTTGAAAATTACCTGATTGAGATTTTGATAATCAAAACACAAGTAGAGAGTCTCATAAGACTTGTTGTCAAAGAGAACATTGGCCACCCAAGGTGACACAATCAATCATATGAATACCTTGTATCTTAAATCATCAAGATGGAATTTCTAATCCTTCAACTAATCAAGGACCTAGTGGTCATATGGAATCAATATCAAGCGAGTTCTAAAAACTAAGTCAATCTAGAACTCCATAGATCATTCTAGATGCAATATAGAAAATGAATATGGAAATAATTTGAAAAATTCATTGAAAACTAGAGGAATATCAACACAAAAAGATTCATGGTCTCGTTCAACTATAGATAAATATATTAAGATGCCAAACTATAGAAGAGGAGGTCCCGACTGATGGGACTTTGTGTCTTATTTACCTTGAAACACATCAGAGTTTACTTTTTTAGAGGTAAAGGACACTGACCATTGATAAAACTTTATTTAGTATTTTTGATCAATTAACTAATCAATACCAATAAAAAAAATCAAAGAGTTATAAGTTTAGAACCAAAAAATCCCGAACCTGCTATATGTCACACACAAAGAAAGAGCAAGAGGGGCATAAAAAATACTACTCCATATTATTTCCTAGTGGTGTCACTATTTTCATAAAGAATTGAATTATTTTTGTTGGATATTTGAAATGATCAAATATATATTTTGAGAAAGAGGTTTGAGAGGAACCTATATAAAATAAATAAGTTTCTAAAGTTGAAGCAATAAAAATATTACATCTCTTGGTTGTAGGGACCACATCAACTTCCATAAAAAACTCTCAAAATACATGTAACTAATCCATTCCATAGGCCTATGGTTAGAAAACTATTATCCATGATATATATGACTATACCATAGATCCTCTAGGTAATAATGAGCCTATACCGTAGAGTAGAGTATAAAAATCATGATATAACTTCTTGAGGTGACCATGAAAACTACATGGGTTGTTCGTCTTTATAGACACATTAGAGAACTTTTTATGTGCCCTATATGACAACATTGATAATAACTGAAGCCATTAACTATAGATAATGGTTTAGGAAAATACATATAATAAGAACCTACATTGTTTCTTTTGTGAAACTCATTCCAATTCCTCTTTCCCTTAAAGGTTCTACTAGAGCTACCTCTTAAGTTTCGAGGAACTCTGATCAACCCTAATTTTTTAGACTAGTAAATCTATAACATTAGATCCTTATATAATTACTCATTATAGGTAAAATCATTTAGTATGAATTACTGTGATCAAATATTAGGTTGAAAATCCATCCTAAACCTCTAAACCATTATATCCTTATTTCAAAAAACCTTAAGTGAAAATAGAGTGAGCTTAGAGAAACAATTCATTTATTTCATCACTATGTAATTCTCTTTATCATGTTTAAAAAATTATATTTATTTCTAAAATTTAATAGACTCTAGATAAAAATATAAAGTTAATATTTCCTTGATGTATTTAAACTGCAAGACCTCTTGTTTCTTTTCCCAAAAAATAGGGTCCCACCATATTCTACTCATGTATTTTAGATTTAAGACCGGACACATCACCTTGATGGAATCATGAGTCTCTAGGAATTAAAAGAGTTTTTCAATATTCCTTTACTAATCATCCAACTCATTTGGATTTTTTATCCCTAATAAAGATAATGGATTCTAGAGAATAAAATCATAGGTTTTATTCCAATACCCATGACTTTGAGGTTTCAACTATATATCTTAAATTGGGATAGGTTCCACACCATAGTCCATAGATTGGACAATGCAGACAAATATTCTGATTAAGTTCTGAACAAATAGAGTGGTTACCTACCATGGTTCATCAACAACACCATCTTGGGGATTCACTGGAAATCTTCTAAGGGGAATGGTACTACACATCATTAGACAAGAGACACCAGAACATGAGATCCAATGACCAATTCTAACTTAAAATAGGACAAGTCAAAAATATTTATGAATATCATTGAAAAATAAATTATGGTATTAAAACATTCAAAATCCATGAAGACACATTTCTTAACCACCCAAAGTTACTTCAAGGTTTTCGTGACGAGAGATTTCCAAACAATCCCTCTCACTAAAACCCTTATGTCTATGAATTTAAATCTTATATATACTAAGAAAACCCATAATGAATACCAACTACAAAAACATAAAAACTACTATTTGATACTAACATTTCATGAACCAAAAAAAACTACTGAACTATCAAGATTCCAAGACAAACTTGAAATGGACAAAAGGGAATTCCTAATCCCAACGGGCTAGAAACTAGCTACCATGGATCTAGAATTACATTTGGGAATGAATTATTCTGATGAAGCACAAAATATAACAACATGAATATAAATAAATTTATATATAAAAATAAAATCCCACAATGGTAAGGATAACAAAGTAATAAAAATAGGTGTCCAAAAAATGACAATGATAAGCCCAAGAAGAGGTACTAAAAAATTTCAACACTATTCAACATGTATTCAGCTCTATAATCCCACACCCTACTAATGAGAAAATCTACTACCACCCTATGATAACTTCCCTTAACCTACATTAGAGAAAATATGAGCTACACAACCCCAAAGTTATATGTAGTGTGTGAGTAAAAAATATTATTAGGATCCCACTGATTATTACCTTCTAAAATAAACTAATTATGCTCAAATTAAAAAAAATCATTAGATACATTTTGTAGTTTTTAATGTAAAATATTAAAAATCACCCCTTTTCATAGATTTCAAAACTTACCAATAATTATTATTTTCTATGAAATAAAATTATATTAAAAATTCACATTTCAAATATAATTAACATGTATAACATTCTGTTAACTTCGCATCAAATCCATGTTAGTGAGGATCCTTATACAAATTTTGTGATTGGTAGGACAACTAGGGTGCATATTACCCTAGAATAATAGTTTTAGGGGGGTAATAGTTCACTCTTGGGAGTGGATCCTTTGCACAACATAAGAAAATTGGTTTACACAATATCATAGCAGAAAAGGTCTTGGTGGTAAGCATTCATCCTCGAAGATGGATACTTCCTCCTCACTAATGCCAATTGGGTTTCCCATTTCAAAATCATTCAATTGTAATTTCATCTTTGAGAGCATAAAAAATGCACCTTAAAACCCTTTAATTTAACAACACCAAGGGATAAATCCATTTTCATAAATGATAGAAAATCCACCATATTTCAAAAACCACTACTTTAAAATAATTTCAAAATCCTTTTTCTAGATTAACCCAAAAAACATGTTTTCTAACCATTTTATAAACCAATTATAAGAAATGAGAAATCGAGTTTTGTAGAAAAAATAAAATTCATGAAAACAGCTACCCTAAAACACTTAGATTATGAAAAATCACACAAACCTCACAATATATGAAGAATAAAGGGCCCAAAAACTTAAAGAGATACACTGAGACTTTAATCCTGAATAACATTCTTCAATTCCTTAATTTCTAGACCAAATAAAACAAAATTAACAACTTACCATAATAGTTCCCAAATAATTCCCAAAAATCAATTGATAATCAGTAAAAAAATCTCAACTCTATGATATATATATATAGCAAAACCAATTAGATAATGAAACAAAAATTGGTTCTAGCATCAATGAACTCAATCTAAGATTCTTTTGAAGGAGATGAGAGTGGATCTAAGAGAATAATAAGGAATAAAAATAAAATGACATATACCTTTGGAAGACTAGATACAACACCCAATGATCCCTCTAAATCAACCATCAGGAGAAAATGAATATCTAAAATGTCCAAGAAGAGTTTCCTTGGTCAATAACCTATTCCATTGAATGATTAATGAAGAAAAACATATGTGTTTTGGGTGTTAAAATAAATAATTCAGATTAATTAATTCATACTTCATGGTTTGTCTACATTGTTTGAAAAACCATGTTCTAACGATTTACCCATTTCTTGGATATTAGATAGGCTACTTAGTTTAACAAACTATATACCAATCAAGTGAAATTCCTCAACACCAAGTTGAACAGTTTGAGGAGAAGGTTACATAGTTTGGACTAATTGTATTCCTAACCATGATAACTCATCTATGAATCTAACTAAATATGTATGTTTTATTAAGAATACACATTTGGTATTTTTATAACTATGTTTCAATCATGAATAATAAAAAAACCTCAAAAACTTACAAAAGTCACCTAACAAGACTTGTGAAAATAACCAAAATAAAGATAGTCAAAACAAAGGTATGTAAGTACCTTGAAGTAACATTTGGATTTTAAAAAATTTCTATTATTAAAAATTCCATAGGAATTACCCATATCCAAATATTCTATATCAAATATCCTAGAGGAATTACACATATACACCTATCTATTTTTAGGTTTATGATATGTCACTACGAGAAAAATGGGTATTTGCGACGGGTTATTTGCGACGGGGATAAATCCCGTCGCAAATAGCCCTGTTAAAAACATATTTGCGACGGGGGTATTTGCCCGTCGCAAATAAGTAGCCTTTGGCGACGGGATTGCTTTCCCCGTCGCAAAAGAACTGGCGCGCTTTGCGCGCCAAATCGCGGGAAACATATTTGCGACGGGCGGTTATTGCCCGTCGCAAATAACCGGCGGCGGTAAAAGGTATTTGCGATGGGAATATTCCCCCGTCGCAAATAGTATGTCGGCAGGTGGTTATTTGCGACGGGTCCCATCGCAAATAACTATTTAACCGTTGACCGTAATAAATGATGGCTAAGGTATTTGCGACGGGTACCGTCGCAAATAATATTATTTGCGACGGGCTACCCGTCGCAAATGGACCCGTCGCAAATAATCTAACCTATAAATACTCCCATTCGTTTTTTTCAATTCATTCTCAAACTCCATCTTCTCCTTCTCTCAAAATTCTATTTCTAGAGTTCAGCGTTTCTCAAGTTTAATTTTTTTCTACGGAGTTGATATTGAAGTTTTCAAGAACGATCAGAGATCAACCTCAGATCAATTTTCAAGGTATTTATGTTCATTTTAATTTAATATTTATTTTAAATTTTTTATTAGTTTCAATTATTCTTAATTAGTTGTAATTTAATTATGTTTACATTGTTTTGTTACTTAATAAATTTAAATTATTAGTATTGTTCATAGTTAATTGTTATTTGGAACAATTACTAATAATTTTTAATAATTAAGAATAAATATTAATAATTAGTAATAAATACCAATAATTAGGAATAATAACATTATTACATTATTAGTATATTTTATTATTAATATTAAAATAATATAATTTTTTATATTATATACAATTCTCCTTTCATCTGTGTGTTTTCTGTCTCCACATGTATTATTTGTATGTGGAGACAGAAAACACACAGATGAAAGGGGAATTGTTATTATATAGAAAATTATATTATTTTAATATTTATAATAAAATATACTAAAAATGTTATTATTCCCAATTATTGATAATTATTCCTAATTATTGGTAATTATTCATATAATTACTAATAATTAGGAATAATTACCAATAATTAGGAATAATTAGGAATAATTAGTAATAATTAGTAATAATTACCAATAATTAGTAATAATTACCAATAATTAGTAATAATTACCAATAATTAGTAATAATTACCAATAATTAGTAATAATTTCAAATAATTAGTAATACTTACCCATAATTAGTAATACTTAGCAATAATTAGTAATAATTACCAATAATAAGTAATAATTAGTAATAATTATAAATATTTATCAATAATTAGTAATAATTAGTAATAATTACTAACAATTACAACTAATTAGTAATAATTAGGAATAATTACCAATAATTAGTAATAATTAGTAATAATTAGTAATAATTAGTAATAATTAGGAATAATTAATAATAATTACCCATAATTAGTAATAATTACCAATAATTACCAATAATTACCGATAATTACCAATAATTAGGAATAATTATCAATAATTAGGAATAATTACCAATAATTTGGAATAATTACCAATAATTAGGAATAATTACCAATAATTAGGAATAATTACCAATAATTACCAATAATTACCAATAATTACCAATAATTAGTAATAATTACCAATAATTAGTAATAATTACCAATAATTAGTAATAATTACCAATAATTAGTAATAATTAACAATAATTAGTAATAATTACCAATAATTAGTAATAATCACCAATAATTAAGAATAATTACCAATAATTACCGATAATTACCGATAATTAGTAATAATTAGTAACAATTAGGAATAGTTACCGATAATTAGTAATAATTAGTAATAATTACCAATAATTATTAATAATTAGTAATAATTAGTAATAATTACCAATAATTAGTAATAATTACCAATAATTAGTAATAATTACCAATAATTAGTAATAATTACCAATAATTATCGATAATTAGTAATAATTACCGACAATTAGGAATAATTACCAATAATTAACAATAATTAGTAATAATTAACAATAATTAGTAATAATTAACAATAATTAGTAATAATTACCAATAATTACCCATAATTACCGATAATTACCAATAATTAGGAATAATTACCAATAATTAGGAATAATTACCAATAATTAGTAATAATTACCAATAATTAGTAATAATTACCAATAATTACCAATAATTATGAATAATTACCAATAATTACCAATAATTACCGATAATTACCGATAATTAGTAATAATTAGTAATAATTAGGAATAATTTGTAATAATTACCAATAATTACCCATAATTATCGATAATTACCAATAATTAGAAATAATTACCAATAATTAGGAATAATTACCAATAATTAGGAATAATTACCAATAATTAGGAATAATTACTAATAATTACCAATAATTAGTAATAATTACCAATAATTAGTAATAATTAGGAATAATTAGTAATAATTACCAATAATTAGTAATAATTAGGAATAATTAGTAATAATTACCAATAATTAGTAATAATTAGTAATAATTACCAATAATTAGTAATAATTAGTAATAATTATTAATAATTAGTAATAATTACCAATAATTAGTAATAATTACCAATAATTACCAATAATTACCAATAATTACTGGTAAATAGTAATAATTAGTAATATTTAGTAATAATTAGTAATAATTAGTAATAATTACCAATAATTAGTAATAATTACCAATAATTAGTAATAATTACAAATATTTAATAATAATTACTAATAATTAGTAATAATTAGTAATAACTAGTAATAATTACCAATAATTAGTAATAATTAGTAATAATTAGTAATAATTAGTAATAATTACCAATAATTAGTAATAATTACCAATAATTAGTAATAATTAGTAATAATTAATAATAATAACCAATAATTAGTATTAATTACCAATAATTAGTAATAATTACAAATAATTACCAATAATTAGTAATAATTAGTAATAATTACCAAAAATTAGTAATAATTAGTAATAATTAGTAATAATTAGTAATAATTAGTAATAATTAACAATAATTAGTAATAATTAACAATAATTAGTAATAATTAAAAATAATTAGTAATAATTACCAATAATTACCCATAATTACCGATAATTACCAATAATTGGAAATAATTACCAATAATTAGGAATAATTACCAATAATTAGTAATAATTACCAATAATTAGTAATAATTAGTAATAATTACCAATAATTAGTAATAATTAGTAATAATTACCAATAATTAGTAATAATTACCAATAATTAGTAATAATTAGTAATAATTAGTAATAATTAGTAATAATTACCAATAATTAGTAATAATTAACAATAATT
The DNA here is from genome assembly GCA_963277665.1 of Viscum album. NCBI lineage: Eukaryota > Viridiplantae > Streptophyta > Magnoliopsida > Santalales > Viscaceae > Viscum > Viscum album. The sequence goes on from OY728133.1 coordinate 101,804,535, forward strand.
AGTAATAATTACCAATAATTAGGAATAATTACCAATAATTACCGGTAAATAGTAATAATTAGTAATAATTAATAATAATTAGGAATAATTACCAATAATTAGGAATAATTACCAATAATTAGGAATAATTACCAATAATTAGTAATAATTAGTAATAATTAGTAATAATTAGTAATAATTAGTAATAATTAGTAATAATTACCAATAATTCGTAATAATTACCAATAATTAGTAATAATTACCAATAATTAGTAATAATAACCAATAATATTAGTACTATGAAAATAATAAAAAATTTATATAATATTAAAATTATCAATATTTATAACTGGTTTTGCTTTATTCTCAACATATTTAATTCTTAAAGGGTCAATTTTTAGGTCTATCTCAATAAAAAGTTTGCGTCAGTCGTGTATGATGTAAACTCTATAATTATCCTAGCTTGAGTGTTTTTTCTAACAAATTATTCAAAACTAGTAATGCTTTTATATTTTATAGAAAAATATGGAACAACGAGGTCGTCAACAATCATTATTAGGTGACTGCATATGGATAAATCAACGTAGAAATCCAAACGGTTATGGTTTAAATCCAGTATATGTAGAGGGTATGGAGAATTTTTTATTATTTGCGGCATCAAATCCAGAATTTGTTTTAGAAGACAAAATAAAATGCCCTTGCAGAAAATGTGCATTGAGAACGTTTGATACGTTTGACAAAGTGGTGGAACATCTCTTGCATTTTGGTTTTCAACCAGATTATGTTTTTTGGTATCGACACAGTGAACGCAGTTCCAGAGCAGGTGATACCAACTTGATTCCGGATCCATCCCGGTTTCAAGATTTAGTACATGATGTCGCAGGTTCATCTGTTCAACATACAGAAACTCCGGCTGATATAGCTTCAAATCATGAGTTGGAACCGTCTGAATTTTATGAGTTGTTGAGGTCTGCTGAGGATTCATTATATCCTGGCTGCAAGATGAGAAAATTAGAAGCCGTTGTAAAATTTATGGCTATCAAACGAGATAATGGAATGTCAAACACCTGTTTTGACCAGATATTTTCTTTGCTTAAAACACTGTTACCCGAAGGAAATGTTTTGCCTGCAAATTACTATGAGAGTAAGAGGCTGGTTCGAAATTTGGGACTTACTTGTCAAAAGATTCATGCATGTTCAAATGACTGCATTTTATATTCTAGGGAAAATGAGTCGTTGGATAGTTGTCCCACATGTGGGAAACTGATATATAAATAAGGACAACACGGGAAGTCTGGTTTGATTCCTGTAAAACAGTTGAGATATTTTCCGCTTACATCCAGACTTCAGCGTTTATTCATGTCTAAGAATACAGCGACAATGATGTCATGGCATAAAGAGAATATTTCAACCGATAAAAGCTTGAATCATCCAGCCAATGGTGATTCATGGAAACATGTTGATAGAGTGCATCCATCCTTTTCTTTAGAAGCTAGAAATGTTTGACTGGGCCTTTCCACTGATGGTTTCTATCCGTTTGGATCTTATGGTAGTCAATATTCATGTTGGCCTGTTTTTTAACTCCGTACAATTTACCTCCATGGATGTTGATGAAGGAGCCATATATCTTTTTGACTTTACTAATTACAGGACATCCGAAGAAAAATATTGATGTTTATTTGAAACCATTGATTGATGAATTAAATTTATTGTGGAGTACTGGTGTCAGTATATATGATGTTGCAACGAAACATAATTTCATACTGAGAGCAGCATTGATGTGGACAATTAGTGACTTCCCAGCTTATGGGATGTTATCTGGATGGAGTACACATGGTCAGAAATCATTTCCTTACTGTATGGGAGAGAAAAAATCATTTATGCTCATTCATGGAAAGAAACCTTGTTATTTTGACTGTCATCGCAGATTTCTTCCAGCTGATCATCCTTTTCGCAGAAACATATCTCATTTCAGAAAAGGAACAGTTGAAAGAGATGGACCTCCAAAAATGATATCAGGTTCAGAGTTAAAATCATTTGTATTTTCATTACATCCCATCACTTTTGGTCCCACAATAAACCAACATAAAATTTCTGGTTTTGGGAAAGAACACAATTGGATTAAACGTAGCATATTTTGGGATTTTCCATATTGGTCTGATTTGTTGGTCTGACACATGTTAGATGTCATGCATATTGAGAAGAACTGTTTTGATAATTTGTTTCATACAGTTTTGGATACGACAGGAAAGAGAAAAGACAATGTAAATGCATGTTTATATCTTGCCCAAATTTACAGGCGTCCAGAATTGGAACTGTTTGAGAATGTCAGAACTGAAAGGTTACTGAAACCAAAAGCAGCTCATACACTGTCTAAAGAAAAACGTTTATTATTTTGTTAGTGGATTGCAGATTTGAGACTTCCATATGGCTATGCTTCCAATTTGGATAGATTTGTAAAGAATGGTCATATTAATAGATTTAAAAGTCATGATTTTCATGTTATAATGGAAAGACTTCTACCCATTGGATTAAGCGGTCTGTTGAATTCTGTGATTTGGGATTCTATAACAGACATGTCTCATTTTTTTCGGGAAATTTGTGTGGCTACAGTAGATTATGATGCTCTATGAAAACTTGAAAAAGATGTTGTTTTAATTATATGTAAACTGGAAAAAATATTTCCGCTGTCTTTCTTCGACTCAATGGAACATTTGATGTTACATTTTCCATATGAAGACAAATGTGGAGGTCCAGTGCAGTTTATATGGATGTACCCATTTGAAAGATGCATGGAAAAATTGAAAAGAAAAGTACGTAACAAAGAATCTGTTGAAGGATCTATTGCAGAAGCTTATTTGCAAGAGGAAATATCTTTTTTTCTGCTCCCATTATTTTGAATCTGAGTATCCTTCAAAAAACAACCGAATGCAACGAAACTAGAGGAATATTGATGAAATCGACAATCAATTATCTATTTTAAACCAGCCAGAGCTTGGTTTTGGTGGAGTTTATGAACGCTGGCTTTCAGATGATGAACATCATAGAGCTCATACGTATGTTCTGCTCCACTGTGAAGAGATGACATCAGTTGTACTGTAAGTGTTTATATCATTTATTCTATCATTTATGTTAGAGTAAATAACTTTGGTTTTTATAGGTTGTATGATAATCATATCAAGAAACAAATTCCACAAATTACAGTATCTGCTCTTGAAGAACGTCGACTGAAAAATTTCTCTCAGTGGTTTCAAAAACTGGTAACATAAATTATTTATCTTTTAGCAACTCATTCAATGTATAGTTTACTATATTGATAATTATTTCACAAATTTTCAGGTGTCTTGACATGCTGATAAAATTGACAAACGGTTGTGTGTATTGAGTAACCCACCTTCCAAACTTGTTAAAACTTATAATGCATATGTGGTGAATGGATTTGGATTTCTCACACATGCATATGGGGAATCGAAAAAAACAATGAACAGTGGAGTTAGCTTGAGAGGATCTCATCATCGAGAAAATGAAGTTGACTTTTATGGAATACTTGTTGAAATCTTTGAACTCTGTTATCTTGGACAACATTACATAACCATGTTCAAATGTCGGTGGTTGGATACATAGAGAGGCATGCGTGTTCATCCGACTCATGAAATCATCGATATTAAATGTAAAAGTGTTCTCACAGTAAATGAACCATTCTTATTGGCTCAACAGGCACATCAATTTTATTACACAAAGTACTGTGCTACATCAAGAGACTTGACTGATTGGTGGAGTGTAATAAAAATAAAAATTCAAGACAATCAGTTTAGTCAAAGTGAATGTGCTTTCAATGATGTGCAAAGAATTGATGTTTTTCAAGAGAGTACTCAAAATAAATCTTTTTTACAAAGAGACATGAGTATCGATGACGACACCCCACATTTAAGAGTTGCTGATGACGATGATGTTAATGATGTCACATATGAATTTGAAATGGTAAGAGATAAAGCAACTGTAACTCGAATGGATATCGATGATGTTGAGGAGGAATATGAAGATGACATTGAAATATATGAAGATGATGATGAAGATGAACACTGATAGAATTCCATGGTATTTATATACAATCATAATATATATATATGTATATATAATAGTAATTATCAATTATTTTCTAACAACATTAATATTTTCTGTTTCAGATGGACGACGCCACATTTCGTGAGTTGGCAGATGCTGACCTGCCTTTCGATGCGGATGAGTTGCTGGCAGATGACCCTCAGCCTGCAGGCGCTCCAGGGAGTACGCGGAGGGGGTGCGGTCCTGCACGATTGATGATTCCTGACCCTGTCCCCGAGCGACGTCCACGTCTTGGGTTTGATCCACGCACACAGAGGTGTGATAACCTGTGTGATAACCTGTGTATTTGACTAAGATTTCATTAATCTATTCACATAATAAATGTTTATTATTTTTACAGTTTTCCACATATAGCAGTCGGACATGACAGCGCTGTTTTGCGCAACTATTTCTCTCAGCCGTGGACCACATGGGAGAAGATTCCCATTGATGTGCAGCATGCCATGTTCGGCCATTGGTTGGTACATACGTAAATAAATAATTTTTATTTTGAAAATTATTTCATTTCTAACTTGATATTTTGATTTATTTGTAGGGTTTATGGTATCCGATCGAGGATACCATGTGTGACACCATCCACGAGGCATGGGAGGTGGCCATGCGTGATCGCCTTTGTCAGTTTTTGCACAATTTAAGAAAAGCTTCCATGAAGAAAGCAGGAGTGTCAGATTTTGACGAGTCATGTGGAGCACACCGACCAGATTACATTTCATCCCATGTATGGGATGGATTATGTGCGCACTGGTTGAGTGGTGCCTTTCAGAGGAGATCATCGGTGGGGAGGCAGAATCGGGGGAGACATGAGGTGACTCATCGAGATGGGAGTCATTCTTTCAGTACTCATAGACAACATCTGGTACGTACATTATTTATAAATACTTTATATAACTATAAATATTAACAGTTTATTTTTTATTCTTATAGGCTGTCGAGCACCCCGATATTACGGAGTACGACATATATCGGAGGATGTATAGTGATCCTGCTACTGGGGAGCTCAGAGGTGATCGTCAGCATCACATCGTGGTCAGTATTATTTGTTTTCAAGTTTAAAAATTAACTACATATAATATATTCACAATTTTAATTTTAAATTGCAACTACATGAGTCATATGAGGCCGCAGCGTCACAGGCCCGACCTGAGAGTCAGGCCAAGTCATCAGATCAGACCACTGGCCGTCAGTTTGATGAGGCGGCATGGATGCAGGCCACCCAGTATGCCTTCGAGAAGGGCCGGGTAGTTGGTATCAGCTCTCGAATGACTCCCGAAGATTATTATGGCAGTGCTGCGATGTCGGCGTCCAGATCGAGAGGAGCTCGTGCATCTTCTTCTGCTACACAGTATGAGGATCAGTTGCGATCTCAGACTGCACTGATAGAGAGTCTCCGATAGGAGCAGGAGCAGATGCGTCAGCAGCATGAGGAGGAGCGTCGACGCCAGCAACAGCTGTACGAGGAGCAGACGAGTCGGTGGCAGCAGTAGCATCAGGAGCAGATGGAGTACATGTGCCGACTCACTCATGCTTTAGGGATGGAATTTCCTCCACCACCATCTGCAGATCCCCCCCTCCCCCCTCCTTCAGATTAGAGTTTGTTTTTATGTTATAAAATTTGTGAAATCAAAATATGATTTTTTTTCTATTCGTAGTTTCTGTCTCATTATAAAATATTAATAATATTATATTTTGAAATAACAATATTAATATGAATAATAATAATATTTATATTTTATAATATTAAATTATATATATATATTAAAATTTTATAATATTATAATTTAATTATATTTTTTTTGTAATACTTGAATTATTTTAACATTTGAATGTAAAATAATTCTATTATTTTTATATTAATTAAAATAACTTATTAATATTTCTTTTATTTATGAATTATAATTCTAATATTATTATATTAATTAAATCATTTATTAATATTCTATTATTTTTTATTTTTGAATTATAATTCTATTATTATTATATTAGTTAAAATAATTTATTAATAATTTATTATTTTTATTTGTGAATTATAATTATATTATTATATTAATTAAAATCATTTATTAATATTTTATTATTTTTTATTTTTGAATTATAATTGGATTATTATTATATTAAATAAAACAAATTATTAATAATTTTTTTTATGTTTTTTATAGTATTTGCGACGGGATACTATGCCCATCACAAATAGTATTATTATTATATGCATTAAAATAATTTATTAATAGTTTTTTATTTTTTTTTAAAATAGTATTTGCGACGGGTCCCGTCGCAAAAACTATTTGCGGCGGGCTCGTCGCAACAGGTATTTGCGACGGGGCCCGTCACCATTACTATTTGAAAAGTTTTTTACAAATATATGGAGTACTATTTGCGACGGGAAGAATCCCCGTCGCAAAATGAGGCTTTAGCGACGGGCCCGTCGCAAATAGTTGATGTTGCGACAGCGTTTTCAGCAATGGGCCATTTGCGACGGGCCCCCGTCGCAAAAAGCCATTTGCGACGGGATCCCATCACAAATGACCCATCGCAAATACCGGTTTTTCTAGTAGTGTGTCTCTCTAAAGAGCTATGGGTTAGTAGATGGTAAACTTTTCCTATGTCATCATTAATATCTACCAAGATAAGTGTATGAGTAGGTTAATTATACAGTAATCTCACTCAATCTCTATTCATGGGTTGAGTGTAAAAGTAACCACTACATAATCCCATCTCTATTATTATCCATCCATCAATGGCAATATCACATTATAATGAAATTTCTTCTCATAAATCATGGATTCTACAACTAATCAAAAAATACTATCTGGATAACAATACATAACTTCTATATCACCAACAATCTTTTCCCACATCATATAATTATAGGAAGATAATGATAATTTAATATCAAAAAAATGGTTGTAATTGAATTGTTCAGCTATCCACATTATAACTTGATTGATTAAACTTTCCAACTTACTTGTTATATTATTATTATTAGTCGTGAGTCAGTGAACTTCGACTATATCTCCTATTCAATTACACGATTTCCTATATTAGTACTAAAAGTGTTTCATCACTTTATACATTATGATTCATGAAACCATTTTGTGTTATTATTATATTAATTAAGACACTTTCATTGGGTACTTCTAATCACTTCATTAGAATATTAATCAAATGTGGATATATTATTTTGTAGAAATGTACCCATTTTTTCACCTATTTTATGGTCCATAAAAAATAGAAATATTTTCTATCTTTTTACAATTAAAATTTTATATCTTTACTTATTAGTTATAATAAATTCCAAGAATTGATATAAATGAACACATTTATATTATCCAAAAACTCTATTGAACTTAAACACCTAAAACCTCAAAACATTCTCACTAGTTCTCTTTATTACTTTGTTTTCATTCATATAATTATATTTCAATAGTCATAATTTATATAAAATTTTGATAATCATCACTCATCTTAATTAATATATAAAATTATTCTTACTTCAATATAATTCTCTAACAAATTTCATTGTCTTATAATCATTTTCAGAAATTCATTTAACCGAAAATAATTTTATAAACCTATTTTTTTTATATAAATACTAAAAATAATCATTAAAATATTTAATTATTTACTTTTTACTTCTATTAACACCTTACCACAACTGTTAAATTATCTACACAGTTTTTTAATCTACTATTATATTTTGTTGTTGTGGTATTTCAACATATCTAGATGTTGATAAATGGAATCTGGTTTGAAGGATCAAGTCTACAACTCACATATATGCATATGTATATATTTGGGCTTATCTGGATCACCACTAAAATAAAACCTAGATGTATGGATGACACTATCAAATAATTAACAACCATCAAACTGTTGGGTGTGATAGGTGTTCCCTGGAATCCTTGACATTTTTTTTTCAGTGGATCCCACCTCTCTCGTCATGGGTTAAATTCATCGTGGATGGTATTATCATGTTACTAATTGTGATGTGGGGTGTAGATCTATATTCATAAACAATAGGTTATTTATTAAGGTATGATTTTATCATTTCCTTCAAACCTTTATTTCAATTTATACTAAGATAGTTTAGTGATACATGTGGATGACTATTCTAAATAGTTTGGTTGGGGTAATTTATGGATTGAAAGTGATTAAATGTTGATAGTTAACCTTCTAAAATCAATCCTATTGAGTGCGTTTTAAACTATATTTTGAATGGATACATTTCCTAACATGTTTTGAAACTATTTTTTCAAGGCTAACCATACACATACGGAGGAGAAAATGGTGTCTCATTCTCTATATAAGTATGTTGTTAATGATGAGAAATCTTTCTAGACTTTATAACTTTATTTTACTCTTCTACACCTATATATTTCTAATATTATAGATTATTTGTGCACCTGAACAAAATTATACTCATTTTAACTCTTAATTTTATTTAATATTTTTTTGGGAATGGGTGCTGAATCTATATCTTGTAATATCTTGGATTAAGTGATAATAATATTTTTCATTTTAATCTCAAATAAATTATGAATTCATAATTTAGAAAAATATAATACATTTTGATTCATCTTAACCTTTCAGTTAATACTAAAGGATTATTATAAATAATTCATGTTATTACATGTTAAACTATCCTTAATTATTATTATATTCATAGTAATAATATTAAGAATAATTTTATTATCATTATCTTAATTTATTCATACAATAACTCCAAATTGAAATAAACTGTGGCCTATTCAGTCCAAGGTGTTTAGACAAGTCTGATTAAATTTTTGATACTCAATTTTGAGCCTTTATGATTCCCAATGTTCCCAAACCTTTTTAAAATCGATATTTTTTATTTTGTACAAGGGAACCAAAAATCAACATATAAAATCATGATGATTTTAATGATTATAAGTTATGTTATTTTCTATGATAAAAAAATTACATGAAAAAAAATAATTCCAACAATTTTAATGATAGTGTGGTCATACACTAGTTTCCCCTTTCATATAAGAGCATCTCAAACTATTTTGCCTTGTTTTCAAGTGTGAGAAAATGAAACACCAATAAAGGGAAAATACCGAAAGGCTCATATAGTTTAAATAATTAACCTATGTATGGAAATTTATTTTCCAATGATCTAAGTGATCATTATATAATTTATTTCAACCGATGAGAGATGAATGTTTCTTTTAGATATAATTTTCAGCTCCATGTGTTGATCAACTTCTTTGGCACAAAACAAAGTTCCGTAATTGATGTTAGTTGGAAATGAAAGAATAATGTGACATTGATGGTATTGAATCACTTCTTCAACCACCATAATTATTTTAGTACATAGGTCATCAATTTTTATCTTGAGAATAACATTTTGATGTTTAGAAACATAGTTTTTATATAAAAATTTGTTTATTTTTTTAAATATATTTTTTATGTGGGTATTAATATGGTTCATTTTATTTTTAATGTTGTGGGATTTTAATATTATATTATATATTAAAGTTTTCTTATCCATGAAAATAAATTGAATAACCTTTAAATAGATTCTGGAATTTAAATTTTGACATCATTGTTTTGTCAACAATGGGGGAATATTTCTAGGAGTTGTTTAATATATATGTGAAGTATTCAAAACCAAGGGAGAAGAACATGAAGGCACTAATTAGATAAAAAATATTATTTTTACTTGATTTTCACAATAATAAGGTATTGACATGTGATGATGGAATGGAAATGATAGGACGTGGTTTTGATGACATGGAAAGGGTGGTTTTAGAATTCCTTAATTTTAGCATGCCACCACCATTAACAAAAGGAAAAATCATTCAATTTATGATACATTTTTTAATAAGGGGAATTTATTAAAGAGTTCAATTATTGCAATTATAGTAAGATAAATATCCTTTATAATCCTATACTATCTCACCACCATTTTTCTCTATTAGATGAAACAAATCAAGAATTACTCTCTTTACCTCACTATCTATCCCTCACCTTGAATAATGAAGGATAATAATCCCTATAAGTTTGTATTTTTTTAAGGTGGAGATGTCAACGATGAATAAGGATTAAAGGATGGTCATCAATGAATTAGGTCATCACTAATGAGGTGGGGCTTATATCCAGTTTATTTTTCACATTCCTCAAACCTTAAGAATTATCTTCTAAAACCTCAATAGAAAAGGTTGTTCCAACAATTTTTATTATGATAAAATATTTTAAAGGTATTAATCATATAAACATGAATAATAATATATATTTTTTAAAATGCATGAAAAAATAATGGTTTTTTTAATTGGAACATTCTTATAGCATATCTCTAATTTATTTATGAATTTATATTACATCAAAATTATAGGGATGAAAGTATAATAGAATTAATAATTAAATTATATTAATTATTTCATGTGGGGAACAATTTTATATTTTTTTTTATAATTTACTCTTCAATCATGTTAGCCTAATTTTTTAAATAATCGATTTCCAAGAACGATGGTAACATGGGAATCAAGACTCCAAGATTATGAAGTAACATTTATATTAATAATTATCCTAGGATTATTTTGATCCAAAGTCTGTTCATTATGTTGATCAATAATAATATCATTAATTTTTTTATTAAATATAATTCCTTGAGAAATATAATTTCCATCATATATTTATAATCTATTTAGAGACTTTCCACAATGAATATTCAATTTCTTCTTGTCTTGAACTCACATTCTTTAGTGTACCTTAATGCGATCCCATGACTGGGTTGTAATTTATTCCACCAATTATCACCATTTAAATTATAGTTCTCTATTATAGTTACATGAATTCATTGGTGGTTTCTTGATTCCATAGTGGAGGAAAATTAAAAAATTATGGGTTTTAGACATGGTTTAAAAACCAGATAAATAAAAACAAGTGTATAATAAGGTATAATTTAAAATCACCCCCATGAGGTGTGATTATGGGTTTGTAGTTGAGGATTTTGGCCATTAGTAGTGGAATGATAAGAGGAGAAGGTGGAAGTTGTTATCACATTAAAAAAGAAGTTTCGGTATTTGGGAATTTAATGAATACACAACGTGTGATCCCATTTTACCCACAATTTATGTCTTTGGTTTTATGTTTTCATGTGAAATGAATGTCACGTGGAATGTATATCTGGGATATTGTCCATGCGACTTTTCATTTGACTCATAATTAGTAGAAAAATATTTTAAAAATATTATTCCATTTAACTCTGAGTCACATGTTGTATATCACAAAATTTAGTATCTTGGAATGTACCATATAGACATTCATAATATACACAATGTTACCCATACACTAGTTACATAAACTATATATATATATATATATTCCATGTATCCTACTCATTGTGAGAATAATTTGATTTTCTATCCACACATAAGAGGTTAAATCATACATAATATTATCCATGTGAACAACATACCATGTACTTGGAAAACATGTCATATACTTGATAAAAAACATGGGCTCTATAGAAAACACATCCCCAAGTATGCTAAGAAGACCCATACACCATGTACCTCATAGGAGATGTTGTAAATCCACTATTCACATAAGTTGGGTGATTGTAATACATGACCATCTTGCAAGATTATTCCAACAAATCATGCAACCACACTAGAAAAAAATTTTTACAAATAAAAAAAATGAAATATTCCATATATATTTTCATAACAATGATAATCTTGGATGTCTCAGTAGACTATTTTGGGTATTTTCTCAACATAAAAACTGATGGTATGCATATATTTGTCATATAAAGTTTACATTAATTATAGTCATAGTTTCTTTACTTCATATACAATATGATATAGGTGGGTGTATGAATATAGTGGCCATAGTGTTTCTTAACTCTCTTTAATCATATCCATCTCTAGGTTGTATTTATTCTATCAATATAGTTGAGTACGTAACCCTATGATAGTCAAAGGGTATGGGAGCTATACTATTGGAGTTGTTAACACTCTCTAATGATACATACTACATAGTATGGGTTATAAGTCTCCAATAAGGTGTTTTTACCCTCTTAATTGTGGTCGCTTTAAATGTGTCATGGGTCTCCCATTACTACTACTGCAATTGGATATTGTGGATAATACATGTGAGAGATGGTTTAAGCACTTTGGTTAATATAGTACCTCAAGTATTATAGTTTCCAACCTATGATATACTTCAATTTAGTTGATTTTTGATGAATGATAACTTTATATGTAACACCATGTGTATTTATTAATTATTATTTTCTGATTTAATTTAACCATTTTGATATTTGGAATTTCACGAAATACTAAATATTTCTTGTGTTATATGAAAGTACCAATTTATTCATTCTGTATACAAAACAAAAAGTAGATATTTCACCATATGACACAAATATATCTTCTTTAGGTACACACAAGACAATGTTTTTATTTTGTTACACACAATGTCTAGTTCTTTCGATAACTTAGATGATACACAAGACCAGGTTTTACCAAACTAAATGTATTATTAATATTGTAATTAAAATATTGTTATAGTTTCCACTTGGATGTCGAAATTTTGGTTATTAATAAGGTTAATTAAATTATGAAAATATGGTTTACTCGTGCATATAAGAATAATTATTTGGTTACCAATCAATTATAAATGAAAATAAAAACATTTTGAAAATATAGAAAATGTTTTTGTAGAAAACTACATCTATGAAAGAAATAACATTTTTCCATAAGAAATTAATTAAACCACTTTTTATGAATTATGGAATGTATATATTATATAATAAATCAACTATTAAAAATTCAACTCATGTGTTTTCCAAACGAGAGATAAGAATAAAACCAATTTTATGCAAAAAGATATATATATTTTTAAAAGGTAAATTTACCACCTTCTAATAGTTCACATATTTTAAATATAATTTTTTTTTTCAATTTTAAAAACTATATTTGTTAAAATAAACTTTATATTTTAAATATTAATTTAAATATTATCTAAGGGTTAATCTTTGTAATTTTTCTAAGATGTTTTATTTTTTTGATGAATAGTAAAAATGATAATTTTAATTGAAAACTACATTTTTTTCTAATTTATTTATATTGTTAAATTATAAATTAAATTAATTTTAGATTAAATATAGATATATTATACATCTATTAATATAATTTAGGTCATTTATATCAATTTTACATTGAATCTCGATATAAATATATTTCAAACATTTGAATATTCTCACTTTAAAAACCCACCATCCCATCCTGCATTCAGGATTAATTTTAAATTAATTTCAGCCACATATGTGATTATAATTTGAAAAAAATGGATTTAATATTTGGAATCATCATAATTTATAATGTGTATCCAATTGAACTTAATTTTGACCAAAAATATTAGTGAAAGTAAATAAAATTAATTAAAGTGATTAAGGAAAAAACGAGTTTACTTAGTGGTTAAAAAATAATCCTAAAAGTATAAATGAACTAGAAATAATAAAAAAGGACATTGTATATAAATATATTTACCACATAATACTTGTTACATTATATGGACCATTATTGGAGGCACATGATGTCAGGGATACCTCTCAATAGTTTTTTCCTTTTTTTATTTACAAGAATGCCACTCCTCCTCCATTATAAAAGGGTACTCGACCCCCATCATTTCTTCACACATATCAAGCCCTTTGGATAGGGAAAAAACTTGAAAACAATATCCTACCAACTTTCCTAAATTAATCCTAGAGGCCTTAATTTTTCCATAAATCCATCAACAGAATCCCTTTGGTGAAAACCAAAAGGAGTTACCCAAAGAAGAAGAAACATCCTTCCACAATAGCTTTTGTTTCATTTTTTCTCCACCCCCGTAAATTATTATTTTATAAATATTATATAATAAAATAATTATCCTATATATAATGAGATTTTTTTATGCTAAGGTTTTTGACCTAAAATCACACATGCGACCTACGATCTCTATGAATGAGGTATTTTATTTTGTATTTATATATTTTATATATTATTATATGTAAATAAATAAAGAATATATATGATATTTATATTATTTTTTACATTCCTTAAATAATTAAATCATGATATAAGTAAGAGGACCAAGAATAATAAGTCAAAACATGTCTAAAAAACAAAGTGGTTATTACCCGAATCAAAACTTTGGCATGAAATTGTTAATAAATGGTTAAAAAAATTCATAATAAAATCATATATGGTATTATATTTAAAAATATAGTTCCGTTATATATTTATAATAAACTTATATTTATTATACATTATTTTTTAATGTGTATGAAGAAAGTCAAGTGTAACGTCCTCGACCCAGAATCCACTAATTTGTGCCTCGAGCGGAGTAGCCATGTGACCTCAAGAGCACCACCCCATATGTGAGAGGTTTGCAACTAGTAGAGAGGGTATAATAAATCACATGGTGATACTATTCCCTATTTAATAGATTAATCCACACCAGACAACATATGAAATAATGGAAACAATAAATAATAAACCAGAAAGATGCATTACCTAGTGTTTCCCAAACATTTTAAAAACCATAACGAACCATAAACATGTAATGTCATGATAAAAGTTCTAGAAGTGAAGAAAACTGAAAATAAAGACCAATGGAAATATCCCCAAATTGAGACCTGACTCCATGTCTATATCCCTAATCCATTCACATCCTAAGACCAACTCAACTCCCTAGCAGAAGGCCTTTTCACTTATCCTGACCTGTAAGTATAAAGTCTACTCAGGTACCCAACGACTGCCCGATAAGTGTGAGAGTACAACTCAGTAGGACACCACCAATTATGTCTACAAAATATGCAGTCTAAACAAATATTTAATGCAGGTAATAAATAAAAGGAAGGATAAACAAAATACAACTCAGTTTCCATGAGCTAACAATATTCACTTTAACAATTTCCATTATCATCATGTATATCGTCTTTAGTAAAAAATTAATTTTCATCACATGTTTTTGTGGGTTAGGAAATTAAATCATTTAAATAATTCCCTAACATGATCAATTATCATGCATAAGAGAATATGTCAAGTTCCCTATCTCACTAAGTATAAATATTTCATAATAAAATACACCACACTTTCCTTAAAGCCTCAATCCAGGAAGTTTCATGAAATGAAATTGTTATAGGTATAGAACCTCACTCCCCTTCCCAAACTTATGCATTATGGGGTAGGTTTAGAGCCTTAGTCTAACCTGATCGGTGGGCATAGATCCTCAAGTCTAATTCCCCCCAACTACCCAGCCCTGTGTACATGATTCTTTTTCCATTTACGACATATACCATATCACAACCATGCACAAAAAAATACAAAAAACATTTGAATATTATAATTATTCAATATGATAATTAACATCAATACTTAACCCATTATCACATTTATTAGTCACATTGCATCAACCATTTATCCCACTTCCATTTTCATGTAACAACCCATTATCACAAAATCATAATTTACATACTTTGTCCCATTGAACACATTCATTAGTTTCCCCAAAATTAACCCATTTAACACATTCATTAATTCATAACAAGTTACCATTTTAACATACTCATCATTGTAGATGTTTTAACCAACTTATAAATTTCAAGTACAATTCTTAAGTCATTTATAACAATCATTTTTTTCACCCAACCAATTCATATTAATCCAAACAATCCATTTTTCCATTATCAAAGTATAGAAACAACCGCAATTATTCCCTTTTTAACTAAACTAATATCTCAACATGTTCAAAATATGATATACTTCATCACAATCCAATTACATACCCAACCTTACCATTTTCCCATGTTTGAATGTTGAAATACACCATGGGAGGCCCTAAATCAGTGAAGTCATCCTCAATGCATCCCACTGGTATCATGATGGGTCTAAATCATCATTAGGACAACCATTTAACCAAATATTACTAAAGGAATCAAATAAACATAAAGAGGAAAAATATCACAACCATATATTCAAAAATTAGTAATAAGACTATGGGATATAACCTGTAGACCACCTACTACATATTCGAAGATGAACACACCCTTAACCTTATCCATATATATAGATTCAAGTAACCTTTGAATCCCCAACCTAGTATCAACTATAAATAGAGGGTTTTAGGGATTTATAATAATAATAACTAAACCAAAATACCTAATATAGAAAAGAGAAGAAAGTTTGGCATTATACTTACCCAGAAATTCAATCCTCACTTTATGGAACTCCAAACGGCCTACAATCGAAGGATATCCACCCCTGGGATATTGGGTCGAAATGGTCATCACTAGGGTTTATAGAGGAGAAATAAAGGAATAAATCAGGATATATTGTTAAAATATCAAGGGGAAAAAGGTCAATTTTTAATTTTTAATGTGGAGCACGTGTTGACCACACTGTTTGATAAACCATGCGTAAACCGTTAAAATTCCTCTATCCAAGAGGGTTTGAGTCACACAGTTACCTGGGGAATCCCAGAAAGCTTGAAAAACAGTGAACCAACCACGTGAAATGACTCTAACCAAGGACCAATGGTTTAGCCTTACCATCACATGGTTCACTCTACCTATGCACTCCTCCTCCTGAATATCATGATTTGAGCACATAGTTTCCTCTAACTATTCTCCAACTGTGAATCATGCATTGGATGGCCATTTTTACTTTTTATTCATGTCCCCAACCACCAAATTTCCATCGATCCTACTCATACACTTGGTAAATATTATATTAACAAAGCTTAGAAGAAATTTATCAAAATTTAAACAAGGAAATACCTCCACAATGTCTGGGATCTTTTACCCTTCCCACCTTATAATGGATTGTCCTTGATCTACACTTCCAAGCATCACTAAGCCTCTGAGGAAAACAGATCAGACCACTGGGCCCACATATCAAACTCAATTTCCCATGTTTCTTTATGAAAATTTTCATGCTACCATAAAACTAAAACCAATGGCATAGTCTTAACTCGCAATGATTTCTCACTATGATCCAAAATATGAACTAGATACTCCTCAAATGACACATTAACCTCATGTTCAACATCCTCAACATCAATCAAATGAGATGGGTCAAGGTGATACTACTAAAGTAGTGACACATGAATGACATCATGCATACCACTATACCATTATGGAATATCCAATCGGTATGCCACCGGTTACATCCCTACCATAATCTCAAACGACCCTACAAACCTGTGTTCCAACTTACCCTACTTCTGAATATGATGGTGACACAACATAGGAGACACCCAAAGAAACACACAATCACCAAACATAAAATAAATTGGTCTATGATTCTGATCTGAATATAAATTCTACATATTCTGAGATTCTATCACATGATTTCGAATCAACTAAAAAGTTCACAACATCTCTTACACGAGACTTGGTCCCAAAAATATTGATTCTCTAGCTTCCATCCAACATAATATAGATCAAGACGGTCTACCATAGAGTGACTTAAATGGTTCCATATGAATCATAGCCTGATAATTATTGTTGTAGGAAAACTAAACTTGTGTTATATGCTTTTCCCATGATCCAAAAAAGACTAAGGGACAATCCCTCAATATGTACTCATGTACCAAAATTGAATTCCATAAGTTATTATATGTCTTTGAGTGAAAATACTTACACAAAAACACCTAGGTACCAAGTACCGTATGTAATCACTTCTAGAAGCATGAAGTGAAACATTAATCTCGATCCAAAACTATGGTTCATGGAATCCTATGAAATCACACTACCTCTCAAACATAAAACTCATCCAACTAGTCTATGGTAAAAGTCTATTGAATTGGAAATAAATGAGCCACTTTAGTCAACCAATACACAACCACCCTGATAACATCATTCTTCAGGGTGTATTCATAGTCCCTAAAACCAAAACCATCATCACATCATCCCAATTCCATTTTGGAATGGTAATGGCTACAAAAAAACACCTGGCCATTGATTCTCAACTTACACCTTATGGAAGGTAAGGAAACTTGCCACGAAACCAGAAACCTCTTTCGTAATCCCTTACCACTAATTCCACCTATAAATATTAGGATACATTTTGGTCAATCCTAGATGTAATTCCCACTATGATGCATGAAAATATCTCATAAAATATTCTTGCATACACGCTAGCACAAACACACAACCCCGAACGTAAACAATCCCATCATCTTCAGTATTCTAATTAGTAGGTAACACCCCACCATTAAGACCTTCCCTTAAAGACAAAATTTTTGGATCTTCATACTAAAATTACATAATCTGGATCGGATGTGTGGAATTAGATGCCAAGGATCTATGTGTAATATTCTCTTTACCATCCTACACCTGAAGATGCATCTCAGTAAATGACCCCATAATCTTATACTCTGAACTTGTTTCCTGAACTGCCAGATTTTGAGTCTTCTCGATCAAAGCATGTACAAGACTGTTTCCCTTTTCCATGGTGTAAGTTGACTCAAAATCAAAATAATGCATGAAATTAACCCATATTTGAAGCTAATGATTCAAATCAAACTAATATAAAATGTACATTATGATTTTATGATTGGTACACACTAAAAGCCTTTTCCCAAAAAATTAGTGCAGGCAACACTTTAATGCATGAACCATTATGGCTAGTTAAAAATCATGCACTGGGTAATTTATTTAATTAGGACTCAATTATCATGAACCATAATCCATAACCTAATTATCCTAAATCAACACTGCCCCAAGTTCAATGCTAGTTGCATCAAAAAACAAGGTATACCCTTTACTTGGATCGGGAAAGTTTAGAATTACTGTAGTTATTAACCACTTATTTAACTCTTAGAAAACATTATCACATGATTTAGAACATTAAAAATTTATAGTATTCTTGGTAAAAATATAAATTTGTTCTTATAAATGAGAAAATTCTTTGATAAACCATTGGTAATATCCATCCAGACCTATAAAACTGCGAACATCAGATACATTCTTGGGATAATCCCAAGATACAACTACCTGTACTTTTTATGGACCCACTAACACACCATCCTAAGATATTATGTGGACAAAAAATTCACTATATCGATCTAGAAATGGAATATGGATATGTTGGTGTATATCCTATGATATCTCAGTGTACTCAAGATGATGTCAAGATGTTTGGATTGATCGTCACTGGTCTTCGAGTACATTAAGATGTCATTGAAAAAGAAAACTACAAACTGGTCTAGATATGGTTAGAATATTCGATTTATCAAATCCATAAACACTGTTGATGCATTGGTCAACATACACAACATCACAACCAACTTATATAACCCATACCTACTGCTGAAGGAAATCCGAAATACATCAGAGGGTCTCACCCTTAGCAGGTGATACCCTGATCTCAAATCGATATTGGAGAACATTGAAGCACTTATTATCTAGTCTAAAAGAACATTTATTCAAGGAAGTGGGTATTTATTCTTAAAAATCATCTTATTCAGCTTCCTCTAATTGACACATAACTGTAATGACCCATAGAACTTCTTGAAAAATAGAACCGAAGATCCCCAAGGTGATGTACTAGATAGAATAAACCATTTATTATCCAATTCCTCTAACTGAGTTTTAATCTCCTAAAGTTCTACTGGTTTCATTTTATATAGAGGAATAAAGACTATTTCTAATCCCAACCATAACTGTATCATGAACTCAATAGCCCTCTTGGGTTCCATCCCAAAAAAATCCCCAGGAAACACATCATGAATCTAATCCACCATAGGAGGAAAGAAAAGCTACTCCACTCCCTCATCATCAAGTATAAGACAATCCACTCAGATTGTGAGCTCTACCAACTTCTAACAAACTGGCCCTGCATGACCCACTTAGATGTCCCAATCACCCTGATGGAAATACAAGTCACCCTCAAGAGATGTAAATGTTAAACTAAGATGATAATAGGTAATATATTCTTGGTGCAATAAAATCCATCTTGTTCCCAAAATTAGATCAAAATCCAACATCTCAAGAAAAAATTAGTACCATAGGAAATGGTATCTACCCACATCAAGCGCACACCCCATAAATTGCCTAATACCTTTGGTTCATTCCCCTATTGTTGTATCAATCGATATAACCCACTTGTATGTTCTACCGCTAGACCCATAATAATTACCAAAATGGAAGAAAAAAAAGAATACGATGCTCCCATATCAAATATTGCACTAGAACTCATGGATGAAACAAGAATAATTCCTCGAGCTACCAGTATCCCTACCTCACCATCTATAGGTGTAGAATGAACCGTATAAAGCAGACCCACCCCTATAACCTAGGCCTCAGTCTAAGTTACTGGTGCAGCACTACCCTACTGATATGGACACTCTCTCCCTAGAGTACCACACCCACCAACTCAGCCAGTATGACCAATAAATCTCCAACATCTGGCCTGATATAGAGTAATTGATCCCCTATCCTTACTCTTCATCAAATTTGATCCACATTACGCCACACACTCGACAATTGACTGGTGACTGGGGGAACTAACCCTGCATGTGTGCAGACCTACAACACTGATAAAAAATACATAGTCACCACCCTGAGAGGCTGATCCTATCTTATTTCTATTCTCAACACTACCACCCTGGTTAAGATTTCTAAAATGAAGCTTCCTACCCTCAGAAGTCACACCATTTGTCCATCCAACTAGAAGCACATGTCCACCACTTGAACCCTGCCTCAAGTTCCCTTATGAAATAAGGTTCAGATCCACAAATTCTAAAATTATATTTAAATTAATGATGTTAATATGAGACTTAATATTAGGTCCAATAATTTCTTGAAAAAGTATTACCATAGTGGCAGCATCCCCTACAAACGTTGGAATAAAGCATTAAAAGTCTGTGAAAAAGCATGCATAATCCATCAATGATATAGTTCCATACGTCAAAACCATTAAATCTACATCCCACTCATACCTCAAGGTATCTAGATAGGAATGATCCAAAATAATTCCTATAAATCCTTTCCATAACCTATCATTAGCCAATTGAGTCTAAACTAGGGTATCCCAACATCACTTTGTCAGTCCTGGCAACATGTATGGTACCAACTTGACTCTACTCTCTGAAAGAATGTCTAAGTGATCCAAGATAATTTAGATGGACTATATCAAAAAATTATTATCCTCTGATGTTCCCTTTCTAGAAAACATTGGTTGTTACTACAACTGAAACCCTATAGTCAGATCAAACATATTCGCCACAACCCGCCCGGGGTCCTGCTCCATCATCCGTATAAAATGAGCAATGTTCTCTTAGAACTGATCCTCTCACCTATCACCCTCAACCACTAGAACCTCTTGACCCATATCTAGCAGATTATTTTTGGTGATATCCTCTTGTATCCCAACTGGTAGACATCTTCGAGGTGGTATTTCTCTATAATACCGATCTAAATTCGTTGAACACATAACTAAAGCATATACCATTTTCATAAAATAATGCTCTCCACTAGCCATAAACAACCCATTACCCATATACTATACCAACATATACCATGAAACTTAGAAAGCTACTCTCAATTATTCCTACCATGGGTTATGGATAACATGGGTAAACCAACTTACATAGTTACAAGTCCTTCATTATACACCTTTTTAAAACCCCCATATACTCACAACATAAATCATTCATTTTAAGCACATTTCCCACTTCAAAAATTATTACAACCAACATTTTAAATCATTTTTAATCTGCATTATTAATAATTACTTAACCATTATTTAACACTATTTCCATTTTATCCCTCTGCATCACCTTTATTTGACACTATTTACTTCAATTTTCCAAGAAAATAAAATGCATCCAATTCGTTATGTCCCAGTTTCCCATACTTTGTGTGCCTATCATGATGCTTGGCATATATATCCCTAGGTTCCTTTAATGATGAATAAATTCAAAACTTCATTAAATTCCATCCATGGGAAAAATATCATAAAATAGTCACATAACACAATAAGTGCATCACCCCCTAGTGTAATATCTTTCAACTGCATCAACACATCTCAAGAACTATAATTCCCACCCTGGGTACTTGGTTCTCCAAATACGTTTGTTATATAACCCAAAGAAAAAGCTCATTAACTAAACTCAACACATCCAAATATCCTGTATACCATGCCCAAATAATAAGACCATAGAAAGGAATAACTCTGATACCACTTTGTAACATCCCTAACCCAGAAGCAACTAACCTGTTCTTAGAGATGAGTCACCACTGACCTCAGGCACACCTCCCCATACGCGATATGTTTCTAACTATAATAGAGGGTATAATAAATCATGTGGGTGAGAATACACCATATTCTCAAGAGTAAGCCTTATAAAAAACATATGAAATAAATGAAACAATAAACAATAAACCAAAAACATGGATTAAAAAGATTTTTCCAAATAGGGTACAAACCATAACAAACAATAACCATGTCATGTCATGTGAACAATTACAAAAGTGAAGGAAACCCCAAATAAAGGCCAATAGAAACATCCATAAAAATGGTATCTAACTGCATGGATGTATCCCACACCCATGCACTTCCCAAGTCCAACTAACTCACTGCCTGAATGGACCGAATACCTTCTTTTTTATTTATTATGGATAATAAACCTTTTAAGGGATAAAGGGGAACCTGTACATGACCCATAGGCCAAAGTCACAAGGCCCGACATGACCTACAATATATGACCTAAAGGCCTAGACCAATACCATGCCCAATACATGACCCATAGGCCCAAACCACTAGAATTTACCCTCCCCAGCTTCTGCATCATTGATCACCTAGCTCCCCACCTTACATTGCTGATCATATAGAAATGACCCATACAAAGATGTACAATGTTTGGTGCTGATGGCGGTTTCCATACCCTCTCATTCTTCCAATCTGGTTAGCTCTATTTCTGGTGAATGCTACTCTTGTTGCTCTAATCCTATTTTAGGGATTTCTCTATGTGATATGGGCTACTCCATGGTCTTTATGGCCCGAAGGTCCTAATTCCCAAAGAAATTTGATGTCCTGAAGTCCCTTGAGACATGTAAGCCCAAACCAGTTGCCCGAAGGCCCAAATCAGGTGAATAGTTCTGGCTACTATAGTACCAAAAAATACCCACACAGTACCTGCTATAGTACTACTACAATAATTCTATAGTACCCATAAATTCACCTCCACTCAGTTTTGAACCTGGGTCTCTTGGATGCCAAGCAGGATCCCTTACCACCCTGGTACAAGCTTGTTGGCTAACTCAACTCACTAGAATATGGCCTTTTCTATTATCTTGACATGAAATAATAAAGTCATCTTGGGTACCCAGTGATTTCCTGAGTAGGGTGGGAGTAAAATAATTTTTCCACCACCAATGGAGTCTAAAAAATATCCTATCAAAATTTATAGTTCATGAAAGTACTAAATAAATGATAGGATAAACAAAAGATAACTCAGGTTCCATAAGATAACAATATAAACTTTAACCAGTTCTATTATGATTTCCATTCTTATCACTTATACCATATTAATTAATAAATTCATTTTCATCACATTTTTCCATGGATTAGGCATTTACATCTTTTATAGAATGGCCTAAGATGATCAATTATCATGCATACAGTAATAATTCAAGTTCCCTATCTCATTAGGTATAAACACTTCAAATTATAATTCATCACACTTACCTTGGAGCCTCAATCAAGAAAGTATCATGAAATGAAACCGTTAAAATATAGCCTCAATCACCTTCCCAAACCCTTGAATTATGGGGAGGGGATTAGAGCGTTAGTCTAATTCTACCTTTGGGCATCGATCCTCAAGTCAAATACCCCACAACTACCAAGCCATCTGCACATGATTCTATATCCATTTACCACATATACCATATCAAAACCATACACAAAACAATAAAAGAACCATTTTAATCTCATAATTATTCAATATGAGAATTAACACCAAAAATTAACCCATTACCACATTTACCAATTACATTGCATATCACATTTAGCCCATTCCTCTTTTTATGTCATAACCCATTTGCACAAAATCACAATTCACATACTTTGTCCCATTTAACACATTCAACAATTTCCCATACATTAACCCATTTAACACATTAATTAATTCACAAGAATTTACCAATTTAACATGTTCATCATTCTACATGTATTAACCCACTTATTCATTTCAATTATAATTGTTTTTTCAGTAATCATAATCACTTTATTATAACCAAATCATTCATAATAATCTAATCAATCCCTTATATCTTTATCAAAGTCTATACTAAACCATTATTATTCTCTTTTTAAGTCAACTAACATCTCAACATGTTCAACATCGGCTATAATTTATAACAATCTGATTCTATACTTAACCTTACCATTTGACCATGTTTGAAAATGTTGGTGTACCCCTTGGGTGGCCCTCAATGCATCCCACACGGATCATGAGGGATATAAATCATGATTTAGCCAACCATTTCACCAAATATTACTAAAGGAATCAAATAAACATCAAGATGGAATAAATATCAAAACCATAATGAAAAAATCAACAACAATACTATGGGATATAAAATATAGACCACCTACCTTGAATCCAACGATGAACACGCCCTTAACCTGAGCCTTAGATCTGGTTTCAAGAACCCTTTGAAACCCCAACAAAATATCCACTATAAAAAGAGGGTTATATGTATTTTGAAGAAGAATAATGAAACCAAAAGGCGTAATTCAGAAAAGGGAAGAAATAGGGGCATTAAAATTACCAGGTTCTTTGATTCGCACATAACTACACTCCAAATGACCAAGAATTGAAGAAGATACACCTTTTGGAAGCTTGGGTTGAAATGGTTCATCACTAGGGTTGATAGAAAAAAATGGAGGAATAAATATGGTGAGATAATTAAAATCATGAGGGTAAGAAAGTTAAATTTTCATTTTTTAGGGGGCACATGGTTTGGCCACATGGTTTTCTTAACCATGATCAAACCATGCACCTTCCTCCCTCCAAAAGGGGTTGATTAGCATAGTTACCTCGGGAGGCCCCACGGATTGAAAAACTGTGTGCCAACCAAATGAAATAAATCTGTCCATGTTCACACTATTTTTAATTCCCTCTCACATGGTTCTCTCTAACTATTCACCCCTACTCATGGCTATCACGGTTTGCGCATGCAATTTTCTCTAACCATTCACCAACCATACATCATGCACTGGACGACAATTTTCTCATTAATTTTATGTCTCAAACCCCCAGAATACCCTTAAACCACCTCATACACCAGATAAAAATTCCAACACTCAAAATTGAGATATTTAAAATAAAATTTAAATATAGATGTACCTCCAGAAGTTCAGGATCTTACACAATACTTAGGGTTTTCTCAACTCACTCTTATTTCTATGAGATATATGCTATATTCACCACTTATCCTTGATATGTGGTGTATATATTTCCCTATGAAATATTATATAATGATTATCCTTTATTTCTTGATATTAAAACCTTCTATTGATATTATCCTTTCACATACCTTATGATTTAAAATTTACTCTAATAGCAGGGGGATTTCGATTCTCCCTTTTATTTCTGCGAGACTTGTGACTTATTCACAACTCGTTTCTTTTGTGTGGTGTATATTATTACCATGAATGTATTCTAGGATTATTATCCATAAATTAAAGGGTATTTAGATATAAATTTTATGATCTCTCTTTCATGTGGGTTTATGGTACAAAATTTACCAAACCGGAAAAGTAATTTTGTCTCAATTTTCATTCTTTGAGACACAAGTTATGTTATGATCCTATATTATTTTACAAGGTGAATATAATTCCATTTGAAATGTTTTATCATGAATATAATCATTTTAGTGATATTTAATTTTTATTTTAATGTCATATATCATTGGTAATATGATTCAATGTTACCAATGTGGAAAGAGTTTGTCACTGTAACCTCATCATTACTAGGATTGCATGTGATTATGATTCCATTGATGAAATATTAGGATACATAACTCAAAAAATATCATGAATTTTATTCCCCTATAGTTAATAATGATATATTCATGGGGATAATATTTACTAATTACCGTAGTGAAGAAGAAAAGATATATAATAATAGAAAAATATATTAAGCATTATAATAAATAATCGGAGAAATACAAGAATAAACATTCAGGCACAAAATAATAGTCAAAAGATAAAAAATGAATCTTATCTAAAATAATTATGATACATGCCATGTATCTACAAAACTAGAAAAATGTATTCAAATTACTAGATAATACATGCTATAAAAAAGAAGCAAAATGAAGACAAAACCCATCCAGGCTTCCAAAGAACTAGCCTGATAATTTGATACCAAGATCCATCCCAATGAAAACAATCAAAATCAATGCCCAAATAAAGATTCTTCCCATTATCAACACTTTAATCCATATAATTTTCCCAGCTGCTGGACCTATGACGCACCCGACAGCTGGCCAAATATCCCACCAACCCACAAAATTGTGGGTTGTGCTTAGGTGAGCCACTAATTGGGCCAAGTATGAGTCATTATCCCCTAGCCACATGGGGATTTAATATATCCTCATGAGAGATTTAAAACCAAGGGTAACTGGAATTTTACCAACCAGGGAGCATCTATGGTACCACTAATCCATATGGTGTAGTGGTACCCGAGATTCTCCCTGGTGGTTATTATACTAGTCAGCACCGGGTTCCAATATTTAGGGAGGTGAGATTAAATACCCATATAGCTAGGGTAAAATGCTCGATATCTAGGCTAATTAGTGGCCTAGTTAAGCATAGAACACAAGTTGGTGGGAAAGTGGGATATCTGGTCAGTTTTTGGTAGTGTTACAGGTCTAACAAAAAGGAACCTTTTTAATAAACCTACTCCACTAACTGGACCATAGTCTGGTCATGCCCAGTTCCCACCATAACTATGGAAGAGGCCACTAGGGAGTTATTCTTCCACATGGAAAGTATTTTCCCTAGGCCCTACTAGGATTTAATACACCTCCCCCATGATTCAAACCTATGACCTCAGGCTTAAAAACCACTAAAGAGCATCACGAGTATCAGAACTCCATATGGTATAGTGATACTAGAGATGCTACCAGCTGGTTATTAGGAGAGTTATCCCTTGGTTAGAATATCTAGGGAGGCATGATTAAATCCATAGTTTTCTTGGGGACAATGTCAAATATTCCACCTAGTTAGTAGCCTAGTTAGGCACAACACACAATTTGGTGAGCCAGTGGGATATGTGGTCCATTTTCAGAAGTGTAACAATTCCAACAAAAAGGATCCATTCTAACAGACCTATTCCACTAAATGGGTCATAGTCTGACCACACCCCTTGCTCACCATTACTGCAGATTAGGCCACTATATCCCTTTAAATTTGGTTTAATTCATTATTTTAAATGAAATATGGATGCCTAATGAGTTCATGGTTATTTTGTGGGGGTACGAGGCTTGTTCGGACCTCAAAAACTTAGTCAATTAGGAAAATGACTAGGATATAGAGTTTGTAGAAACTGTGTTAGCTAGTTTATATAGTTTTCTTAGTTGTGCAAGGGATGGACAATGGGCCTTAGGAGGCTGCACAGTTTGAGGAAATCATGCTTCCATGGAAGCACTTATGTTTGTGCATAACTGTAGTATTTAGAAGACCCGTGCACATAGTTTTTAAAACTGTGCACATGAAACTATGATGGGTCCCCCCCATTAATCTATGGTAGAAAAATGGCCCATGCATAGTTTATCCAACTAAGCAGCAAAACCATGTGACCCAAATATTGTGGGAAAAATTAATACCTTTCCCTTAAATCAATTTAATTCCACCCTCCATGTCATTTCTCATATTTCCCATAGTATTGGTTTCTTCTTCACATTGAGCTATTCCAGCTTGGTTCTAACATAGGTTCTTTGATTGTGTAATTGTCTAGGCCCTGATTCAAGAAATGTTTGTCTCATTGGATACCAACATGTATGGTATTAATTCATCTTTCATATTTAATCATTTATCTTCTCCTTAGTGGAGTTATTTTGATGCATGCTCATATGTACTATTTTATTGGTGTTGATCCAATCATACATTTTTTTATAATCCAAGATAAACTAAAGGCTGATACTAAATGAAGAGAGTGCTATAGGTTTGAGGTTGCTGTTCTATGACTCATCCCTCAAGCATCTCTATTTTATAAACAACCCTCATTGTGTGCACATAGATTTCATATGGAATTTCTTATTAAATTCATATTCTATTCTTGTAATAAATGTTCTCATATTATAGAGACCTTTAAATACATGATAATTATTTAATTGGAGGTGGATCCCTCAACTCCAACCACTCCAAGTGGGGTGATTCGATATTTTTGACTTGATGACCCATGTCGGTCTATCTACACCATCATTCAGGTGTGACTTGACTCTTCCTTCATAAATTTAAGTGTTATAATCAAATAAATGAATTGTTAATGGATATTACATCATAATATCATGTGAAAATTATAAGGTAAGGGTTTAAATCAATTAAAAGAATCTTTAAATTTTAAATGGAATGTATACTTATAGATATCACTTGGACTAGTAATTAAAATTGAATTGATAATGGTTTCATGTTCTTATCCCTCCTATTCATGATTACTAATGGTAATGGAGTGAACCTAATAATGAAATATGAAATAAAGGTAATAAATGGATAAATGTACAATTTGGACTTATCACTTTGTATGAAAGAAGATTGAATAAACCTATCAATTTATTAAAATGAACGAGTATTCCATGGCCTAAATTAAATAATTAATTATATATAAGGTTCCAATTTTATATGGACCTTTCCATATTTAAAGGAGTGATCAGACTTGAGCCATCCTGGGATTCTTGAGGGAATTTTTTGAACACCAAGAGGTCTCCATTATGATTCAAGGATATAATTTCTAATGGAGATACCCACCTTGGAGCATGGTCCTTATATTCATTTGGATGTCATAAATGACACCTTAGGAACCCTTAACTATCTTTCATATATTTATATTCCTTGGATACACTCTTGGATCTATCTTGATGTCTTCTAACACGTGGCACCATGGATTCACCCTATTGGCCCCGGTCATTCTTATACTATGTTTACCTTGGATGAGATACTTTTATGTATTTGTAATCATTTACAATGTAATGCCTTGGGGAAAACCCCTTGGATTTCAATCAGAGCCATTTTGGACAAGTTGTATGTTATTTTTATGAGTAAGATCGACCCCTAGTGTCAAGGATGCCTTATTTCACCTTGGATCCTCTTCCAGTATTGTTATCATCTTTATAGGATTCCTTGGTCTCACCTTGGATCATATTTTATTATTATCAAGATATTATGTGAGTTCTATTTACACGTCACAAGACTTATCTATATCAAATGAACATAAATGAATTAATTAAATGATCTCATGTTTAGATACATTATCAGCTAAGGATGAAGTTGATATCAGTTATCTTTACAACATTTATTTTAAATATATATATATATATCTGAACAATATTTTAGATTATATTCATAAACAAGATTTTTATAGTCAATGTTGGTGGTGGACTACTGAGATTTATCTGACAACATATCTAGGAAGACATTGGTACCCAAGAAAATTATATATATGTAGGGGTTGATAAAAGGATGTGTCGTGATTTGGACACATGATCTTGATTACTTGAATTGGTATGAAGATTGTTAGAATATGACTGAGCCAGTTATCAAGGGGATTTGATTTTTTTCTCTTCCTTTTGATTCTTTTGTATAGCATGTATTTCCGGATTCTATGTATACCTATTTTCTAGGTTTTTAGAGAAATTACATATTTCATCTTCATTTTGTATATGATTTAGTTTCCAGCTTTGGATTATTATTTAGTGCTTTGATGCTTATTTTGATATTCCACTACTTATTCCTTATTATGATTCGACTATTAATCTATCATAATATATATTCTATGAACCAAAATTCCCAAGATTAAAGCCAATATTTGATACCACTTTGTGACAAATAGACCCGGGTGCCACTCAAAGCTACTCTGAACCCAGTTAGCCACTGGACCTCAAGCATGTGTCCCCATACTCTAGAGGCAACTAACTAGAAGTGAGGGCCTAAAGTGTTTCTGTGGGGAGTTAATTTTCTCATTACTAGGGTGGATCACAGTGGATATGTAACAACCCAATATTTATTTAATGGAAATCCCTTTCTTATAAATTTATCATAATCACTTGAAATCACTACATAATTAACTACTAAGTGCTATGTGACACTTAAAACATTAGTTTTTTCACTACTGTGATGTGAATTTTAAAAATATGACATACACGATTGTGATCAGTAAGTTATTTGGAGTTCGATAAGGAAAACTTATTTTTTGGTGAATAGTAACCTACCCTTATGAAAAGTAACATACCCTTATGAATAGTGATATAACCTCATGAATAGTAACCTTACCTATGATAGTATATAAACAATATTCAAGTGGAAGTACGATATATCTTTGCTTTGGATAAGTGAATAACTGTTTTAAAACTATTGTTTTTAGAAAAAAATAAATTATAATTAAATATTAAATTAATCATATATAGAAAATTACATTTGAAAAATGGACTTCATTGTTGGATTCAAAACATCGAAAAATGGTTAGGGTGAATTTTTTTATTTTTCTGAAAAAATTGAATTTTTGATGAATAGTGAAATATGGTAAAATACCTTATATACAAATTATCTATTAAATAGACTATTTATGACATCACAAGTGATGTATTCCCACTTGTTTATAACTCACAAGATTTTAGTACTATTCTTGGTCAGGGAATCATCAATATTTTTTGTCTTAAAGAAAATTAATAAACTAATGATTAAAAAATTATGAAAACTCACCTCTCCACTATAAACACCCCTCTCCCTCCCTTTTCTTTTCAATCCTCTCAAGACTTATTCGTTCTCCAAATTCTATCAAAATATCCTCCCAATATCCTCTACCATGTCCAAAAATCCTTGGTCTCATAAAAAGACCAAAACCTCTCCCTTTAAGAGGCTCTCAAGGATGTTTGAATCAAGAGGTAAATTTCTCTTTTCAATTATTTGTCTTTCCTTTCATGTTCATTTGTTTTATTTTTCTATTATTACCTCTCCTAATACAAATTTTGTGATTACTCCAGTTCCTTAAATGTACTTGAATTTTTTGATGATAGTGAAATAAGTTATCATCATCTCTTCCTTTTACCTTCTTTTATAATATTAGCAAGAACACCATCCGAGATGTGTCAATTTACTACATTCAAGGACGATGGACTTTTGATTTATATTATCATTCTCAATTCTGGTCAAGAAACCATTCTTGTTATGTTTTAACCAGATTATTATATATGTTATATACCCAATTAAAGTTTCTTTAATTCTTTTGTAAATATGGTATTAAGTTATAAATAATAACGAGTTCATTGAAATCAAAACCCACAAATTAACAGAAACAATTATCATTAAAGTTCTACAAAATAATTCATACTCATGCCATGTAACCAAGTTATATAAATGAACACTAACACCTATGTATTTTCATAATAATATGTAATTTCAATTCCGTATATTTACAACCATTCCACATGAACTCTATTACTTAAAAACAAGTGAACCGGTTATGAAAATAAAGAAATCGAACACCCCAGAATAACAGAAATCAATATAATAACTTATCAATAAGGACATAAATGAAATAAACAGAATTATGATAAAATAAATACATTTCTAATAGTTTAATAATTAAATTATTAATATGTATAATTTCATATTCCATGATCTTAAGTTCAAGAGTGGAACACATTCAGATTTAAGGTAAGGGTTTTCCACCCAAACATCCATTATCATTAGGGTTACTTTCATTGCCTAATTAATTCAATGAAATTATTATGAATTATTTTTTACTCCTCATTAATTATGTGTTATTATTCTATATGTAAAAACTAACCATAATCCTTCTTTTAGTTTGTGTATAGTTACATGTTTTAAAAGAAACTTTCATTTTTTTCTACAAAATACATGCCCGATTCAAGGGAATTTCTCGGATTCTTACCTATTTTAAAGGGAACTATATAATTTGTTTTTTTTAAGCCATTATGTTTATAATATCTCTAATTTTATTATGAAAATACTATCTTACTTCACTTATAGTTTTATAAAAACATTTTTCCAAAATAACTCTTCTCTTCAAAATAAAAGAGTATGTATATGAAGTATTACTCAATGATTTTATAGAGTATTTTCATTTGTTTCAGCACTCTTATTGATTGTTATGTATAAATGGGAATAATATTTTATGATTTCGTCTACCATATTTGTTGGATGGTTTATAACTAGTTTGACTATGGATGTGCTATCCTAAAACCATTCACCAATTTACTCTGAATGGTTAGTGTTTATGTTTAATGTTTGGGGAAAGTTAGATACATTTCATATGATAGTTTCAATATGAATGTATATGTAGTTTATGATTATACCCACTCATATGAGTAATGCATTTTACTTATTATGTGATGGGTGGGGCCCGCTATAGCCACTTGATGCATCGGTAGGTCTCTTGAGACAAACTACAACCTTGGCACAAGGGCTTGACAAAATGATTATTTATGGTCATAGCACGAGGCCTGGATGATATGGTTATGATGTCCAAGATATGCACTTCCCTCATTATGAATCTACTAATTGAAATTTCATGTGGTTATTAAATGAGTAGAATACCCTTGATTACGATTTATTATGGCATTATTTACTCAGCTCATATTCTTTCCATATGATGTTCAAGTTTATTTTTTTAAAGGCACGTGTTTTCAATTATTCACCATGTCTAGTGTTTGTGTTATATTGCGCTGTATTGCACAAACTTACTGAGTGTTTGAGCTCACCCCTTTCTTCCATTTCAGATTATCAGGGCATGAAGATGTTCATTATGAATGACATGCAGAAATAACAAAGGAATTATGGATGTTGTCTAAGGATTTTCTATGTTGTATTTCTTTTAAAGTTGTAAATTAGACTTACGTATATATGTTGTTTCTAATAATACTAAACTACTTGGTCCTTCGAGATTCTTATTCCTTTTTGTATTCCAATATAATCAAATAATGCACCGACTCTAGGCAACTAGGGTCGGATCCTTATAGTTGGTATCAGAGGAAGATTAGTAGAAAAATTAGAAACTAGATTTAGAAAACCAAGATTAGGGAAGAGTCCCTAAGAGAGTGTTTAAGGATAAACATACAAGAACGTCCTGGTGTTTTGGAAAGGAATAGATTATGTGGATCTTTTAGGTAATACATCCCAGTCTGGTTACGATCAGGAAGAAACGGCTCTGGAACAGATGTAACTAGGAGTGAAAGCTCTAACAATGAGTTTCAGGCTTGACCTAGGGTATCCTGGTACATGACAATGGGCCTTGCTGAACTCATGGTTACAACACTACTGGGGGATATGCTTAGGATAATTCACGTTGCCTTTATAATCCATTATAAAGGATTTAAATGTAATTTATTCCTCAAAGATACCATGTTTATGATTAAGAGATAAACTATGTATAGAATTTCTATTTATGATAAGTATTTTTCTATAGTGAGGTTATAAATTAAGATTTATACCCTAATATAGTGTATGAAATTATTTAGAAATGGTGCCTAGTGGAAGGAATGGAAACCACATGAATGCTCATGTCTCATCTAGGGATTTCCCACCGATGCAAGATATTGAGGTGGGCTCTGGTGCTGTGAATGGTGCTGGGCAACTTAGAACTATACAGGGACAACATACACAGGTTATAAATAATAACCTTACCCATATAAAGAATCCATATCCATCACATGGATGAGATATGTCAGATCGCTTTATGCAAAAACAACTTCCATCATTCAATGGGACTGCAAATCCATTTGTAATAGAGCAGTGGATATGTTCCCTTGAGAAGATATTTCTTACTTTGTGATGTAACAAAAGAGAGAAGGTTGTCATGGTAGTTTATCGACTAACTGGAGATGCAGATCATCAGTGGTCATTAATAAAAAACACAAATGAGGAGGAAGAAACATAAGAGATGGAATGAAGGAATTTTAAGGAAATATTCTTAGAAAAATATTAACCTTGTGAACAACTAGTAGATATGGAGAGGCAATTTTTGAATCTTAGGCAAAAGGGGGATGGAAATGTTTCCATGTATGAACCCAACATTACAAGGCTGGAAAGGCATGTTATAGAATATATACGTAATCCAAGGAGAAATATTGAACGATTCTTTGATGGTTTAAAACCATTCCTATGAAAGGTTCTAGTCTCCCTAATTTTCTCACCATATGAAGATATAGTCTCAAGTTATTTCAAGATAGAAAATTAATTTTCTATTTATTATGACTTTGATGGAAAGAAAGAGAAAAAGAGGGCTACCCAAAACTATAGGAAAAAAATTGGGAAATGGGGAAGAAGGGAAGAGTTGAATTTCCATTATGCAGTAATTGTGGGAAGAAACACCCTGAAACATTCCTGAAGGGAATGAGAGTCTGTTACAAGTGCGGAGAAAAAAGACACCTATCATAGGATTTTAAGGGGAAGAAAGAAGCTACCAATGTTCTATGCTACAATTGCAGGGAGATGGGACATTATTCAAATGAATGTCTTAAGCATCATGGAAATGTTCCCCAAAGAAGACCAAGGGAGAAAGGCCAAGCTTATGCGGTCACAAACATGGAGGTTGAAGTTCCTAAAGAAGTGGTGGACAGTACA
This sequence comes from Viscum album, assembly GCA_963277665.1. Lineage (NCBI taxonomy): Eukaryota > Viridiplantae > Streptophyta > Magnoliopsida > Santalales > Viscaceae > Viscum > Viscum album. Next base: position 101,839,463 of record OY728133.1, read on the forward strand.
TTGATCGTTTCATTAAACATAGGAAATTATTTATTTGATTCTGGATCATCACATTCATTTATATCTTCCTAGTTTTCCAAGAAAATTAGACATGTCCTATTTGATTTAATAAAGGAGTTATCAGTCAAAAATCATAGTGGATATATCATTGCCACGAAGGCGTGTCGATAAGTCTCCTCATGACACATAAATAAGTTTTAGTTGCTAAAATTATCATCATACCAATGGTTGACAAAGATATAATTATTAGTATGTATTGAATATCAAATTATGATGTGAAGATCTATTGTAAGAAGAAGGAAGTTACAATTTTTGATAATGGTATAGAATCCGTTATTTTTAGAGAAGAAACCTTTGCATTTGATTCTCATCTAGATCTACCCGAGTAGATCTACTGAATTCAATTATTAAGAAGGAGGGGAATGAAATAAATATGGATGAGGAGAAGAAAGTACAGATAGAGGATGTACCTATTGTGAAAGAATATGTTGATGTCTTTCCCTAGGATTTACCTGAACATCCTCCAGAGTATGAAACTGATTTTTCTATTAACTTAATTCCTAGTTCAAGGACTATATCAAAGACCCCTTATAGAATGGCCACTGTAGAGTTAGTGTAACTAAAGCAACAACTAGATGAATTGAGTGATAATCTATTTATTTGACTTAGTGTTTCTATATGGGGATCCCATATCCTCTTTGTTAAGAAGAAATATGGATCCATGAGGTTGTAAATTTATTATAGGGAAATAAATGATATTACAATAAAGAATAAGTATCCTTTTCCATGAATTGATAATTTATTTGATCAACTTCATGGAGCCCAATATTTTTCGATGATTGATCTAAGATCTAGATATCATGAGTTTCTTGTGAGGAAGGAAGATATTCCAAAAACAACATTTCAAACCAGGTACGAGAATTACAAGTTTATAGTAATGCCTTTTGGACTAACTAATGAACCATCTATTTTCATGGATCTAATGAAAAGTGTTTTAAAGGATTATCTTGATGATTTTGTAGTGGTGTTTATTAATGATATCCTATCATAATCTAAAAGCTATTAATAACATGAAAATCACTTCTGCACTATTCTGAATACTCTGAGAAGAAATTAATTATATGGGAAGTTTAGAAAGTGTGATTTTTGGTTTCAATCAGTTTCCTTTCTAGGACACATTGTCTCTAAGCATAGAATGTCTGTAGATCCTGCGAAGACAAAGGCTGTGCATGAATGACCTACTCCAATGAAAATAAATTTGTTACGTAGTTTTATTTTTTTAGCAAGTTATCATTTCCATTTCGTTCAAAACCTTACCCGTTTAGCTAACCCAATGACCAAGCTCACACAAAAAGGGTTTAAGTTCATATGAAAAAAGCAATGTGAAGAATATTTTGAATAATTTAATAGGGGGTTAGTGAAAATTCCGATCCTAACCCTACCATAGGGGAATGATGGGTTTGTTATCTATAGAGATGCATTAAACAAATTATTGGTTGTGTCCTTATGCAGAATGATAGGGTGACTGCCTATACATCAAGGCAATTATAAATCCATGAGAAAAAAATACCCAACTCATTATATTGAGTTATCAGTGGTAATATTTTCTCTAAAGATTTTGATACATAACCTCTATGAAAAAAAATGTGAGATATATACAGATCATAAGAGTTTGAAATATATCTTCTCATAGAAAGAACTGAACATGAGACAAAAGAGATGGATTGAGCTACTCAAAGATTATGATTTCACAATACACTACCACCTGAGGAAGGAAAATAAGGCGGAATATGCTTTGAGTAAAAAGTACCATAGAATTCTTAACTGGATGAGATTTGAGAGAGATCCTATGTTCATGGACATAGTAAATATGGATATGGGGATTATCAAGGAAGGTAACACATCACTACATTTTCAAGTAGTTTCGAAACCTTATTTACAGGAAAGGATAAAATGTTCTCAGGTTGATGATGAGGAGTTTCAAAAGAAAATTAAAGCTATAAATGATGGAAAATTGACTGACTTCATATATAAAGGCGGCATTGTCAAATTCTGAAAAAGGCTTTGTGTTCCCACTATTACTAAGAGAAAGAGGGAAATATTGGATGATTCTCAAAGATCTAATTTATCAATACATCCTTTTAGGATGAAGATTTATAGATATCTAAAGGATCATTTTTTGTGGGAAAGCATGAGTAGGGAGATAATTGATTATGTGTTGAGATGTTTGGTGTGTCAATAGGTGATGGCTGGAAGACAACATCCAGGAGGAGTCATGAAACCCCTTCCTATTTCTATGTGTAAATGTGATGATATTACTGTGGAATTTTTCATGGGGCTACCAAACACCCCAAGAAAAAATGATGCAATATGGTTCATTGTTGATCATCTTACAAAATCAACACATTTTCTTGCTATAAGAGAAGATTTACCACTTTAACGTTTAGAAAGAATTTATATTAATAAAGTTGTAAGACATCATGGTGTACCCTTATCAATTGTTTCTGATCGTGATCGCCATTTTACATCACAATTCTGGAAGATTCTTCTGAAGGCCCTATATTCCGATATTTGCTTGAGCACTGCCTACCACCCACAAACTGATGGACAATCAGAATAGACTTTTCAAACATTGGAAGACATGTTGAGGTCTTTTTGAATTGACTTTCAAGGCATGTGGGCCCAATATTTACCTCTTGTAAAATTTTCCTATGACAATAGCTTCCATTCAAGTATTCGGATGACACCATTTGAAGTGTTTTATGGGAAGAGATGTTGTACACCAACTTACTAGGATGATGTTGGTGAAAGAAAGCTCGTAGGCCCAGAACATGTTGAAGAAACTATAGAAAAGTTGAAGATTATCCAAACCCATATCAAAATAGATCAAATTAGGAAAAAGATCTATGCTGATAACTGAAGGAAGGATTTAGAATTTCAAGAAGGCTATCTTTTTTTCTTAAAGGTATCTCCATGGAAGGGTATTATATGATTCAGAAAGAAGGGAAAATTAAGTCTGAGGTACATCGGACCTTTTGAAATTATGAATCGAATTGGAGCCGTAACTTATCATTTGGAAATTCTGCCAAGTCCCTCCATTGTTCATAATGTGTTCCACATAACAATTTTATGTTAATAAATACCAGACCCAACACATGTACTCACCTATGAAGAAATAGAACGTGAGCTCGATATATCTTATTGTGAAGATCCAATCATGATTCTTGATGCCAGAGAATAGGTGTTGATAAATCGAATGACTCATTTAGTAAAGGTTCTTTGGAGGAACCATAAGATGGAAGAGGCAATATGGGATCCCAGGGATCTTATGATAAAGACATACCCGGATCTTTTTAGGTAACATTTTGTGAATCTAGAGAAAAAAGTCTTTGTAAGGATGAGAGAATCTAACGACCCAATATTTCTTCAATGGAAATTACTTTCTTATAAATATGTCATAATCAGATGAAATCACAACATAATGAACTAAAAAGTGATTTGTGACCCTTAAAACATAAGTTTTTTACTACTGTGGTGTGAATTTCAAAAATATAACATACATGATTACGATCAGTAAGTTATTTGGAGTCTGATAAGAAAAACTTAATTTTTGGTGAATAGTAACCTACCATTATGAATAGTAACATACCCTTATGTATAGTGATATACCCTAATGAATGGTAACTTTACCTATGATAGTATATAAACAATATTCAAGTAGAAGTACAATATATCTATTCTTTGGAATAAGTGAATAAATGTTTTAAAATTGTTGTTTTTAGAATAAATTATAATTATAATTAAATATTAAATTAATCATATTTAGAAAATTATTTTTGAAAAATGGACTTCAATTTTGGACTCTACATGTCAAAATATGGTTATGGTGAATTTTTTTTCTATATGAAAAACTTTAATTTTTGATGAATAGTGAAACAGGGTAAAATACCATTTATACAAATTATCAGTTAAATAAACTATTTATGACATCAAAAGTTATGTAATACCACTTGGTTCTAACTCAGATGAATTTATTACTATTCTTGGTCCTGAAATCCACACAATTGATGGTCTTGAGGGAAATTAATAAACTAATGATTAAAAAATTATGAAAACTCTCCTCTCCCCCACTATAAAACCCCCTCTCCCTCCCTCATCTATTCACTCCTCTCAAGCCTTGTGAATTCTCCAAAGTCTTTCCAAATATCCTCCCAACCTCATATCCTATATCCAAAAATCCTTGGTCTCATAAAAAGACCAAAACCTCTTCCTTAAAGAGGCTCTCAAGGAAGTTTGGTTCAAGAGGTAAATTCCTCTTTTCTAATCTTTGTCTTTCCTTTCAAGTTCATTTGTTTTATTTTTCTATTATTACCTATACTTATAAAAATGTTGTGATTAATATTGTACCTTAAATGTATTATAATTTTTAAATGATAGTGAAATAAGTTATCATCATCTATTCCTTTTACCTTATTTTATACTAGTTGTAAGAACACCATCCGAGATGTGTCAATTTACCACATTCAAGGACGATGGGCATTTTATTTCCATTATCATTTTCAATTATGGTCATGAAACCATTATTGTTATGGTCGAAACAGATTATTATATATGTAATATACCCCATGTAAGGTTTTTTAATCCCTTTGTACAAATGGTATTAAGTTATAAAGAAAAATGAGTTCATTGTAATCAAAACCCACAAATTAACCTAAACAGTTATCATTAATGTTATATAAAATAATTTGTCCTTATTCCATGTAACCAAGTTATATAAATGACCACTAACACATATGGATGTTCATAAATAATATTTAATTTCATTTCTGTATAATTCCTACAATTCCACATGAACTCCATTACTTAAAAACAAGAGCACTAATTAAGAAAATAAAGGAAACGAACAACCCGGAACAACAAAAATCAATATAATAACTTATCAATAAGGAAATAAATGAACTAAAAATAATTATGATAAAATAAATACATGTATAATAGTTTCTGAATTAAGTTATTAATAATTATAAATTTATATTCCGGGATCTTATGTTCAAGAGCGAAACACGTTTGGATTTAAGGTAAGGGTTTTCCACCTGAACTTGCATTTTCATTTGGGATACTTTCATTGTCTAATTACTTCATTGAAATTATTATGTATTATAAAGTAATCCTCATGAATTATATGTGATTATTATATATATATATACACCAACTATAATCCTTTATTTATTTTGTGGATAGTTACATGTTTTAAAAGAAACTTTCCAAATTGTTTCCAAAATACAAACCCAATTCAAGGGAGTTTCCCATATTCTTACCTATTTTAAAGGGAACTCTATAATTTTTTTTCAAAACAATTATCTTTATAAGATATCTAATTTTATTATGAAAATACTATCTTACTTAACTTGTGGTTTTATAAAAATATTTTTCCAAAATAACTCTTCTTTTCAAAATAATAGAGTATTTATCTCAAGTATTACTAAATGATTTTATAGAGTATTTTAGTTTGTTTAGCAATGTTGTCAATTATTTTGTATTAATGGGACTAATATTTTATTATTTCATATAGAATATTTATTGGATGCTTTATGATTAGTTTTAATGTGGATTGTACATCCTAAAACCATTCAGCAATTTACTTTGAATTGTTAGTGTTTATGTTTAATGGTTGGGGAAAGTTAGTTACATTTCATACGATAGTTTTGATATGAATGTATATATTATTTATGTTTATACCCGCTCATATGAAGAATGAATTCGACTTATTATGTGATGGGTGGGACCCTCTATAGCCCCTCGATGCATCAGTAGGTCTCATTAGACAAACTACGATCTTGGGACAAGGCCTTGAAAAAATGATTATTTATGGTCCTAACACGAAGCATAGAGAATATGGTTATGATGTCCCACATATGAAATTCCCTCATTATGAATCTAGTAATTTAACCTAGGTTATAATAAATGTGGGAGATCTCAATGTGAAGGAGGAGGATCTTCTACTATAAATTGGAGAAATAAGGCGAAGGGGGGGAATTAAATAGATTTAAGTGGAAAAGAGTAAATTTTCCCAAAATATATGGGTCACATGGTTTGGCCACATAGTTGAAAAAATCATGTGCCAAACCTGCACCTCCTACTGCTTAAAAAGGGACACTTCATTGTTTCGTGGAAACTGGTTGACAAACTATGTGCAGACCATGTGCACAGGTCTACTAAAAATAGTAGGTACACCCATATGGGTATGGGCCCCTAGACACACCATTTTCCCAAGTCGTGTGGCCTCTTAAGGCCCACTGTATATCCCTTATGCAGTTATGGAAACTATGAAAACTGGATTACATAGTTTCTACCAACCTCATGGACAAGTCCTTTTATCCACCATTCGGGGTTTCGAGCTTCGAACAAGAACTATAAACCCACAAAATAACTAGAAACTCATTAGGTATCCATATCAAGTCTAAAATAAAGAATTATACTATATTTAAAAGGATACATAACTGATTGAAAAACCAGGTTCTTACAAACATGGTATCAAATCATGAGGATCAAAATCAACATTTCAAAGTGGATATGGATATGATACACCTAAAGTAACAAACATTTGATGTTGAAATTAAAAAAATTACAAACTAATAGATTTATAATAAATGATTATAATTAAATACTATAAAAGGTAATAGATTTGAATGTGGTTATAAAATAATTTATTATGATGTTTATTTTTTATATAGGATGTTAAATCATTTTCGTAGATTCTAAAATGAATTTAATAGTTTTCAACTCAAATCACCTTTATTGAGGAATTATTTCTCATTTTTCATCTAATATTCACTAACATATTACAATTAATATTCTATTTAATTTTTTAATCATAAATTACCTTAGATAATTTTATTTAAAAATCTATTTCATAGTCTCTATTCCATGTTCATTTAATTCATACACCACCAATGTTGTATGAGATTTTTCCAACTCAACTTCATTTCATTAAATTATAAGGGTTGTTCTTGAAATAATTTTTTCTTTGTTCCCAATATTCTTAAATTTTAAATTTTATATGATATAACATATTATCTCTATTGGGAAAATGAAAATTTTAATTTAAATCTTCTTCATGATGAATTTAATTATCATAAAATTATAACACTTCTAGTAATATTTCTCATACTCTTTAAAAAATATTTTCCATCCCTGTCCATATTCATTAATTCAGTAGGCCACCACCGATGATGTCTAAAAAATGAATTCTAACCATAAAGTGATTGAAATTATGTGATATATTGGGGGTGAAAATTTAATAAATTAATATTTCTTATAAAATAAACCCACTGAACCTCAAGTTCTAGGATAACATTAATGGCTAGACGAACCTTCTTTGACACAGTGTTAGATATCTTTTAATATGTTGAAGAAAAATTAGAACCAAATTACTAATGATCATATGGTATATCCCAAAAATCATTACATGTGAACCAGGTAGAGCCATATAATATTTATAACATGTCCGAGTTCAGTCCCTTTGTGTACAATTTTTAGCATTACTGAGCATAGGTTGTTTAAATTGAAAATCTAGTTGGAACGGGTAGAGGCCTATAATCATTATACAATTATTATAAAAACACCTATAATCATTATATCATGACTGGGGAGATCCCTATAAAATTTCAACATGATCGAGTAGTTCCCTATAAGCATTATAGTTTAAACTAGAAGAGCCCTATAAGCATTTCAAGATATCAAACATGTCATCACATGGCCCATTGATTTCACCCCACATTACTAATTAACAACCATTTATTAGGTTGATCCAAGTTAGAATTTATCAAAATTCGTATGTTATGAAAAAATTACATTATCAAGACTACTATGTTACCACAAATTCAAGGGTAACCTCACTAATGGGGTTCCCAAAAGTCTGGTCCCAACACCAATGGACCTGAAGAGATCCAAGTGTGAGGTCTAAGAAAATAAAATCTCATTAAATTATTGGATTACCCATTTTAAAAGGTCATATTCATTGTTTTCCAATGAGATTACTCTTATGTCACATAATAGAAGAATTTAAACAAACACTAGGGAATTTATATAAATCAAAATACTTAAATGGCCGAAAATATGTGGATAGGTCTTTATGATGAAGGTTGAATTTGGTTCTTTATAATTTCAAAGTCAAGGTTTGGAACACCATGATCCAAATGATATTTCTTTTTTTGAATAGGACACTCATATGTATCCATTGGACGGAATTTCATCCAAACATATCAATCCCTAGAAGGTGGGGGTTGAATCTGATCAAACAGATCCTTAAAATACTTATAAAATCTCTCCAGGGTGCTTCGGGTTTGATTGTAAGAGATAAAAGAGAAAATGGTTTGGAGTGGTTCAAAGTATTTATATATTTCTGGTTAAATATAATACAATGACATAACATCCCAAAACATTCCATAGAATAGGTTGACATGGGTAGAACTATGATGTAGTGAAAGGGACCCCACCACAACCTTTATCTTTAAACTATGTTTTAAGATCATGACTATGACCATGTGGAAGATCATATAAACCATGGGTAATAACCTCAAAAAATCCATATACACCACCCCATAATCACAGAAACCTGAGATGTAGGCTTTGGCGTAGATCAGATCCACACAGTAGTGGTACCTAATTTAAAAAATTGGATAAATATCACCCTAAGGTCCTAATTCCACATCCATACTCTCCATGACATAGTTTCTAGACTTATATGAACTATCCACCCTCTATGTCATAGCAATGTAGAAAAATGTACTATCTCAGATTCTACTTCTCATAGGAGCCTACACCATATCCTGGATCACCACGCCATAGTGGAACTCCTTATAGTATAGTAGAAGGTCCCATGAGAAAAATACTATGTTTCCCACCTACCCCTTTTCATGATTAATACCATAAAAATCCATCCTAACCAAGTCTTGGAAATGATGTTTTATACTAAAAAAACTAGATAAAAAATGTTTAAGAAAACTCTAAATAGGAATGTATCTAGAAAAAATGGGATCATAAATCCTCCACACCATATAACTACTCATACTCGATTATTGATCCAATGTATCTTGGTGGGTATCAGTGAAAAAGTTTCAGAATTATGTCTATAAAACATAAAACCTCTCTTAGGTCACCTATTTCACATGACCATGCTACCACTACACTCACATAATAGGAAGGGTGTTATCCAATGTATTCTTCTCACAATACACTAGATGATCCTAAAAGGATGCATCAACATTCAACTATACCATCAATGTATATCACGAGAGAAGGGTAAGGATGATGTCTATAGAGCTGTGATAGATGGAACACATCATGGTTTTAACTATAGTTATGAGGAAGGGATACACATTACATCGCTGGACTGACAATTTCCATAATCTTGAAAGACCTGAAAACCACAGGTTCTAGATTTCCTTTCTTCCTAATATGGTTTTCCCCTAGAAGAGGTAACAGTTGAAGAAAAAATTAGTTACGAAACTCAAAATCAAGAGTCCATATTCGATGGTCAGCATATGATTTCATCAGACTTTGTATAACCACCAACTGTATTTTGATAAGATATACCTTCTCAGACATAACTTGCATGATATTTGGAATATGTGTTTACTCTGTTGTCTCTAAACAGTATAGTGGTGAACTATATGGACTTACATGGAAATCCCCTAAAGGATCAATTTTGATTGATGACTATATAACGACTCATGCATTTCATATATATATATCAAATATTATTAGATAAATATTCATTACATAACATAATTATCCATGATAGAATCATATAGGTCAAGTTCCTTTTGAAACTTAGATACATAAACAAATAGTTGTTCATAACTATCAAATTTCTTGGACATCTCATATGTAATACCTTTATTTATAACCTAGGTAAATGAAATATAATAAATGGTGGGACCAGATTCTCAATATGGTTAAACAATGTACATATTAACATAACATGAGAATTATGGTATAAGAATATGAGAATAGAATTTGAAAACAATACCCTGCATATCATAGATCATAGACATATGTCACAACATAAATATTTTTAGTTCATAAGACATAAATCATAAAGGAATCAAAGAATATAATCTGTGAGAGAATAACATTATCAAAAAACATAGATTTATGGAATATATAAAATTATATAAAATAATTTACTTAATAGTCATGTCCCATTGTCAAAAATATCATAGTTGGATGTGTTCACTCCCTAAATGATCATAGTAGGAATGATTTAATACTAAGACCATGAAAAATAAATATATTTGATAAATACTTATCATAACATAACCCTTGGAAAATAAATGAGTTTTAAAATCATTTAATCAATTCATCATAGAATAACTCTTGGAAAATAAATGGGTTCCATAAACATATTTTCATCATAATCATTATACATCAAGAGAAAACATATGTATGGTATAATTGGATCATAACCTCAGTGGATCATAATTATAATTGAGGGTTATTCTCATTGTTGAGTTTACATACCATTACAAGTTCATTAATAACATTATTAAGAAAAGTACCCTTTCTAATTTTGAATTATTGTTTAGAATATATGAATTTACAAAATATTTATTTTTTTAGAATAACTTTGAAAACTTATAAAGGAATATTTCAATCCTTGAGAGATCATTATGGAATGAGATATTGTTCATGTCATACATGTTAAGACAAAGACTCTTTTCACATTATTCGTAAAAAGTGAAAAGTAACACATTTAGAAAACAATATTAGTATTCCATATAAAGAATTTAGTAAAAAAATTGTGGTAGAAAATGACTTTAAACAATCATTTTATAGTAGTAAAAACAATTTTAAAACCTTTTTAGAAAACAAGGACCTAGGATAGAAATGATTTTCAACTGAAGATAGATAATGACTATTTTTCTTAAAATATTATTTGGGCCTATTTGGTATATATAGAGAGGATAATCAAAGAAAATAAATATAATTTTTGGAATAAAATTTGGATAATAAAATTCATGAGATTATTTAGATATATATCATTATATTTCATCATTATAAAGATAATAAAAAACAATGCCTATTAAAAAAATGATATTTTACCACAAAGCCCTCAACACTTCAGTAACTTAGGAATAATAAGGCCCATGAATGAATAAAAATTATATCTATGTGTGTGTAAAATAATGTTTTTGATAACAATCATAAAATACATTCATTTATACTATATAAAACACACAAAATAAAGAAGTTGTGAGTATGACATGTATCCCAAAATTGAGATGCAAATCTATTACCTCTAGTCTCAATATCCTTCATATGTGTTAGAAAAAATATTAAAATCAATTTTCTAGGTGATAACTGCTTCATTTTTTATATATGTTTTGGTTTGGTAGTTTTGGAACTTTTACATTAATTATGGATCCATAATCTATAGAATTTTATTAATGATTTAAATTTAATATATATTCATTACATACATATTTATATGTATCCATAAAATTTTTATATAGGAAAATGAATTACACCATTTATGAAGACTATAAGCCATACACATGCGTGAACGCTGTTTCCATTTATTTTAAAAATGGAAAAATATAATAATATAATAATTAACATTTATAGAAACATTTTTATATCATATATATCCTTTATTATCATTAAATCTATCATTATTACCATCCATTTAAAAATAAAAAGAAAAAGGTATCAAATCGCTTCGTGGTGGTAGTAGTCCACGCGTATGCACGAACGACATTATCACTTTTCAATGGATTAGAAGGTAATAAGGTAGAAGTGAAATTATAACTTAATAAGTATAATTATGTTCTATATGTGATATATATACTTTAAATACATCATTATATCAATTCATGAGAGGCGTTGGTTGAAAACGAATTACATTGGTGTGTTTGGAAGTAGTCCGCCATTCACACGATCGACAGTTTCATTTCAAATTTGAGGGAGGAGGGTATAGATATAAGTTATTACATTAAAATAATAGCATATAATTATGTGTAATATAATATTATTTTTTTAATAATATTTTAAGAATATTTGAGAAGGTTGAAGGAGAAATAAAATGAAGGTGCATGGTTATAAACTGTACCTCCTCTTTGGGGAACCTATTTTGGTTTATACCTAAATCCTCCCTAGGATGGTTTTATGATCAAAATATATAATCTTGGTAATTGGGGGAGATTTAATGAATTTTATTTCTTAATCTAAATTCTAAACTAAAAGTCTCTTCATATGAGGAGATGATAGGAGATGATGTGTACTTTTATAGGTGGGAGAGGGAACCTAATTGGAAATTTCCTAATGGAATCCAAAATGATAAAGAAATTTCTAAGTAAAATGATTCAAAGTGAACATATATTTGAATTTGGTATAATATAAGGTCAATATACGGCCATAAAATAGAATTTGTATAAGTTTAATTTCCAAAATGACACTCATCTTTGGTTTAACCCCCGGTAAATCCGTTTTAATCTTAACTATGGTAATTGACTTTAACTATTTTTACTATTTATTATTACAAAAATTCTGATTGGATTAATTAAATAATATTAATTTTTATGATTAAAAATATGGAATATATATTTTCAAATTAAATTCATTAATGTGGAATAGTTTAATTTAAAATTTAACCCACATAGGTGATGAAAAAGTTGTTTTCCAAAGAAAATTTTCTCATAAGTTTAAAAATATTGTTACATAAAAAATCAACATAAAATTGAATATAATGACATAAATTTTATTAATAATAACATAATTTTACTAATTTTTCTTTAAACCATTTTATAAGAAGATAGAACTTCGTAAATATTTAAAATTAATGGCAGTTTTTAATAAAAATTCATATTTTATCAGGATTCAAGGAAAAATTAATACTTTCATAAAGTTATAAAAAATTTGCCCTCAACTAATATTGAATAATTCATTAAAAAATTACATTCATTTTGTAGTTTTTTTCTTCCAAAAAATTTAAAATGTAATTTCAAAATATGTGTACAAAGTGTGATGAAACCAATTTTTATAAAAATAACTTTTTAGGTATAAAATACAATTTATTTCTATCCCACGACTATAAAAATATTTATATTAATGTTGAAATTTTTTATTAATTTATTCTATTAATATAAAAAAACATTTAATGCCAAAAAATAGTTGTCTAGAAAAACATTTATTTTATTTTATGATGATTTTAATTTTCATTTGTAATCTATTTATTAAAAATGAATTTATTTTAGACATTTGTAAACTATATAATTTTCATAATTTAGTTATTCTTATTCATAACAACCAATATAACTATTGGGTTATAATGGTATACTATTATTCGATTTTTTAAAACATGGTTTTGCATATAACAGAATCCTTTGATGAAATTAAATTTATTTGAAAAAAAATATTTCTTAAAATATAACTGTGTTTCATTATACCACCCATAAATTGAGTTTTACCTTAAAAAATATATCACTTTGATACAATAAATTTTGAATATGTCAAACTCATCATATCCTTAGGTTCCTATGTAGCTTCCTCTAATTGGTGGTTTTGCCACAAAATTCTGACAACGTGAGTGGTCTTATTTCGTATCACATTATATCTAAAATCCGAAATCTACACTGGTTGTTCCACATAAAAGAGATAATTATCTAGTGGTATGAACTATTAGTTTAGTAACATTCAAGGGTCGTTTATTTACCTCCTTTGGAGAGATACATGGAACACATCATGGACTTGAGAGTGGTTCAGTGGAAGCACCAAATGGTACAATACTCTCCCTACTCAATCAAGAATCTTAAATGGGATAATATATTAAGGGTTTAGTTTTCCTTTTTTCTTGATGAACATAAAAGTTTTCCATATATAAATTTTCATAAACAGATCATCACCAATTTGAAACTCCATATGTCACTAATGATTTTTATCATTACTTTTTATTGAATTTGTTCTTCCTTTATTTGTTACTGAATAGATATAACCTTTCCTACCATTTATTCAGCTGGACTATGTACCAAAAGAATTTTTTATCTAAATTCTTATTGATACATTGGAGTTCTACAATTATTTCTATAAAGAGATTCATAAGGAGCCATATCAATGCTCAAGTGAAATTTGTTATTGTAGGGAAACTCGACTAAAGGAAGGTGTTCATCCCAACCACCTTTCAAATCCATATAACCATATCTTAACACATCATCTAGGGATTTAATAATTCTCTCAAACAAAACATATATCTAAGGATGATATGATATACTGAAACTCAACCCTGAATCAAGATCTTTCTTAAGAATTCTCTAGAACATCAATTTAAACATCATATACTAATTAGATACAGTAGAATTTTCTACTCAAGGGAACCATTGCAATTTCTTGATTAATATTCTAGAAAGATGATTAAGAGAGGAGTATTCTCTAATGGAAATGATGTGTGGTGACTTTTTACCACCAGTATTACTCTTTCAAATCTCTATACATATTCTAACTTCTATGATTAATAGTGAATGATGAAATATGGGAGTTCTATAATAGATACATCTTCAAATTTGGTATGGATGGAACACATAAATAGTTCTTGAACATTATCATTACTTTAAAATCAATGTTGAATTCGTAAACATTTCACACCTTCTTTTATAGCTCTATATTTTCCTTCAACATCGCTTTAATCTTCACATGGGATGAATGTTGAAAAATTATTTGAGAATTATAATATTTCTCATACTCTTTAAATATTTCCAAATATTCCTTGTTTTATGCCAATATAATCAAATAAGGCACCGAATCTGGGAAACTAGGGTCAGATCCTTACAGTTGGTATCAGAAGAAGTTTAGTAGAAAAATTAGAAACTATATATAGAAAACCTAGATTAGGGAGGAGTCCCTAAGAGAGTGTTTAAGGATAAACATACAAGAACGTCCTAGTGTTTTTGAAAGGAATAGATTATGTGGATCTTTTAGGTAATACATCCCTGTCTGTTTACGATCAGGTAGATATAGCTCTGGAATAGATGTAACTAGAAGTGAAACCTCCGACAAGGAGTTTCAGGCTTGACCCAGGGTATCCTGGTACACGACAATGGGACTTTCTGAACTCTTGGTTACAACACTACTGGGAGATATGCTTAGGATAATTCACGTTGTCTTTATAAGCCATTATAAAGGATTTAAATGTAATTTTTTCCTCAAAGATACCATGTTTATGATTAAGAGATAAACTATGTGTAGAATTTCGATTTATGATAAGTATTTTTCTACTGTGAGATTATAAATTAAGATTTATACCCTAATATAGTGTATGATATTATTTAGAAATGGTGCCTAGTGGAAGGAATGGAAACCACATGAATGCTCATGTCCCATGTAGGGATTTCCCACCGATGCAAGATAATGAGGTGGGATCTGATGCTGTGAATGGTGCTGGGAAACTTATAACTATACAGGGACAACTTACCCAGGTTATAAATAATAACCATACCCATATGGAGCATTCGGATCCATCACGTGGATGAGATATGTCAGATCACTTTATGAAAAAACAACCTCCATCATTCAATGAGACTATAAATCCATTTGTAATAGAGTAGTGGATATGTTCCCTTGAGAAGATATTTCTTACTTTGGGATGTAACAAAAGAGAGAAGGTTGTCATGGTAGTTTATTGACTAACTGGAGATGCAGATCAGCGGTGGTCATTAATAAAAAACAAAAATGAGGAGGAAGAAACATAAGAGATGGAATGAAGGGATTTTAAGGAAATATTCTTAGAAAAATATTTACCTTGTGAACAACTAGTAGATATGGAGAGAAATTTTTTGAATCTTAGGCAGAAAGGGGATGTAAATGTTTCCATGTATGAACCCAACTTTACAAGGCTATAAAGGCATATTATAGACAATATACGTAATCCAAGGAGATATATTGAACGATTCTTTGATGTTTTAAAACCATTCCTATGAAAGGTTCTAGTCTCCCTAATTTTCTCAACATATGAAGATATTGTCTTAAGTTATTTCCAGATAAAAAATTAATTCTCTAAGTCTTATGACTTTGAGGGAAAGAAATAGAAGAAGAGGGGTACCCAAAACTATAGGAAAAAATATAGAAATGGGGAAGAAGGGAAGAGTTTAATTTCCATTATGCTGTAATTGTGGGAAGAAACACCCTGAAACTTTCCTCAAGGGAATGAGAGTCTGTTACAAGTGCAGAGAAAAAGGACACCAATCTTAGGATTTTAAGGGGAAGAAATAAGCTACCAATGTTCAATGCTACAATTGCAGGGAGATGGGACATTATTCACATGAATGTCTTAAGCATCATGGAAAGGTTCCCCAAAGAAGACCATGGGAGAAAGGCCAAGCTTATGCGGTCACAACCACAGAGGTTGAAGTTCCTAAAGAAGTGGTGGACAGTACATTGATCGTTTCGTCAAACATAGGCAATTATTTATTTGATTCTGGATCATCACATTCATTTATATCTTCCCAGTTTTCCAAGAAAATTAGACATGTCCTATTTGATTTAATAAAGGAGTTATCAGTCAAAAATCTTAGTGGATATATCATTGCCACAAAGGCGTGTCGATTAGTCCCCTTGTGACACATAAATAAGTTTTAGTTGCTAAAATTATCATCATACCAATGGTTAAAAATGTTATAATTCTTGGTATGTATTGACTATCAAATTATGTTGTGATGATCTATTTCAAGAAGAAGGAAGTTACAATTTTTGATAATGGTGTAAAATCCGTTATTTTTAGAGAAGAAACCTTTGCATTTGATTCTCATCTAGATCTACCCCATTAGATATACTGAATTCAATTATTAAAAAGGAAGGTAATTAAATAAATATGGATGAGGAGAAGAATGTACAGATAGAGGATGTACCTATTGTGCAAGAATATGTTGATGACTTTCCTTAGGATTTACCTGAACATCCTCCAGAGTAGGAAACTGATTTTTCTATTAACATAATTCCTGTTTCAAGGACCATATCAAAGACCCCTTATAGAATGGCCACTGTAGAGTTAGTGGAACTAAAGCAACAACTAGATGAATTGGGTGATAATTGATTTATTTGACTGAGTGTTTCTCTATGGGGATCCCATATCATGTTTGTTAAGAAGAAAGATGGATCCATGAGGTTGTAAATTGATTATAGGGAAATAAATGCTATTACAATAAAGAATAAGTATCCTTTTCCATGAATTGATAGTTTATTTGATCAACTTCCTGGAACCCAATATTTTTCCATGATTGATCTAAGATCTAGATATCATGAGTTGCTTGTGAGGAAGGAAGACATTCCAAAAACAACATTTCAAACCAGGTACAGGAATTACAAGTTTACAGTAATGCCTTTTGGATTAACTAATTCACCATCTATTTTCAAGGATCTAATGAAAAGAGTTTTCAAGGAATATCTTGATGATTTTTTAGTGGTGTTTAGTGATGATATCCTATCATACTCTAAAAGCTATTAATAACATGAAAATCACTTCTGCACAATTCTGAATACTCTGAGAAGAAATTAATTATATGGGAAGTTTAGAAAGTGTGATTTTTGGTTTCAATCAATTTCCTTTCTAGGACACATTGTCTCTAAGGATAGAATATCTGTAGATCCTGTGAAGACAAAGGCTGTGCACGAATGAACTACTCCAATGAAAATAAATGAGGTACATAGTTTTATTGTTTTATAAAGTTATTATTTCCATTTCGTTCAAAACATTACCTGTTTAGCTAACCCAATGACCAAGCTCACACGAAAAGGGGTTAAGTTCATATGAGAAAAGAAATGTGAAGAATGTTTTGAAGAATTTAATTGGGGGTTAGTGAACACTATGATCCTAACCCTACCATAGGGGAATGATGGGTTTGTTATCTGTAGCGATGCATTAAACAAATGATTGGTTGTGTCCTTATGCAGAATGATAGGGTGACTGCCTATGCATCAAGGCAATTATAAATCCATGAGCGAAAATATCCAAATCATGATATTGAGTTAGCAGTGGTAATCTTTTCTCTAAATATTTTTATACATAACCTCTATGACAAAAAATGTGATATCTATACAGATCATAAGAGTTTAAAATATATCTTCTCATAGAAAGAACTGAACATGAGACAAAGGAGACGGATTGAGCTACTCAAAGATTATGATTACACAATACACTACCACCTGAGGATGGAAAATAAGGCGGCATATGCTTTGAGTAAAAAGGACCATATAATTCTGAACAGGATGAGAGTTGAGAGAGATCCTATGTTCATGGACTTAGTAAATATGGATATGGGGATTATCAAGGAAGGTAACACATCACTACATTTTCAAGTAGTTTCGAAACCTTATTTACAGGAAAGGATAAAATGTTCTCAGGTTGATGATTAGGAGTTTCAAAATAAAATTAAAGCTATAAATGATGGAAACTTGACTGACTTCATATATAATGGTGGCATTGTCAAATTCTGAAAAAGGCTTTGTGTTCCCACTATTACTAAGAGAAAGAGGGAAATATTGGATGATTCTCAAAGATCTAATTTATCAATACATCCTTGTAGCATGAATATGTATAGAGATCTAAAGGATCATTTTTTGTGGGAAAGCATGAATAGAGAGATAGTTGATTATGTGTTGAGATGTTTGGTGTGTCAATAGGTGAAGGCTGGAAGACAACATCCAAGAGGAGTCATGAAACCCCTTCCCATTTCTATGTGTAAATGTGATGATATTACGATGGAATTTTTCATGGGGCTACCAAACACTCCATGAAAGAATGATTCAATATGGTTCATTGTTGATCATCTTACAAAATCAACACATTTCCTTGCTATAAGAGAAGATTTACCACTTTAACATTTAGAAAGAATTTATATTAATGAAGTTGTAAGACTTCATGGTGTACCCTTATCAATTGTTTCAGATCATGGTCGCCATTTTACATCACAATTCTGGAAGATTCTTCTGAAGGCCCTATATACCGATCTTTGATTGAGCACTGCCTACCACCCACAAACTGATGGACAATCAGAACAGACTTTTCAAACATTGGAAGACATGTTGAGGTCTTGTTCAATTGACTTTTAAGGCATGTGGCCCCAATATTTTCCTCTTGTAAAATTTTCTTATGACAATAGCTTCCATTCAAGTATTCGGATGACACCATATGAAGTGTTTTATGAGAAGAGATGCTGTACACAAACGTACTAGGATGATGTTGGTGAAAGAAAGCTCATAGGCCCAGAACATGTTGAAGAAACTATAGAAAATGTGAAGATTATCCAAACCCATATGAAAATAGATCAAATTAGGAAAAATATCTATGATGATATCTGAAGGAAGGATTTATAATTTCAATAAGGATATCTTTTTTTCTTAAAGGTATCTCCATGGAAGGGTATTATATGATTTAGTAAGAAGGGAAAATTAAGTCTGAGGTACATCGGACCTTTTGAAATTCTGAATCGAATTGGAGCCATAACTTATCATTTGGAGATGCCTCCAAGTCTTTCCAAAGTTCACAATGTGTTCCACATAACAATTTTATGTAAATACATACCAGACCCAACACATGTTGTCACCTATGAAGAAATAGAACATGAGCTCGATCTGTCTTATTGTGAAGAGACAATCAAGATTCTTGATACCAGAGAATAGGTTTTGATAAATCCAACGACTCATTTAATAAAGTTTCTTTGGAGGAACCAAAATATGGAAGAGGCAATATGGGATCCCAGGGATCTTATGATAAAAACATACCCGGATCTTTTTAGGTAACATTTTGTGAATTTAGAGAACAAAATCTTTGTAATGATGGGAGAATGTAACGACCCAATATTTCTTCAATGGAAATTAATTTCTTATAAATATGTCATAATCAGATGAAATCACAACATAATGAACTCAAAAGTGATATGTGACCCTTAAAACATAAGTTTTTTACTACTGTGGTGTGAATTTCAAAAATATAACATACACGATTCCGATCAGTAAGTTATTTGGATTCCGATAAGAAAAACTTAATTTTTGGTGAATAGTAATCTACACTTATGAATAGTAACAAACCCTTATGTATAGTGATATACCCTAATTAATGGTAACTTTACTTATGATAGTATGTAAACAATATTCTAGTAGAAGTACGATATATCTATGCTTTGGAATAAGTGAATAAATGTTTTAAAACTGTTGTTTTTAGAATAAATTATAATTATAATTAAATATTAAATTAATCATATTTAGAAAATTATTTTTGAAAAATGGACTTCATTTTTGGACTCTACATGTCAAAATATGGTTATGGGGATTTTTTTTTCTATCTGAAAAACTTGAATTTTTGATGAATAATTAAACATGGTAAAATACCGTTTATACAAATTATCAGTTAAATACACTATTTCTTACATCACAAGTTATGTAATACCACTTGGTTCTAACTTATATGAATTTATTACTATTCTTGGTCGTGAAATCCCCACTATTGATGGTATTGAGGGAAATTAATAAACTAATGATTAAAAAATTATGAAAACTCTCCTATCCCCCACTTTAAAACCCCCTCTCCCTCCCTCATCTATTCACCCCTATGAAGCCTTTTGAATTCTATAAATTCCTTCAAAATATCCTCCCTACCTCATCTCCTATATCCAAAAATCCTTGGTCTCATAAAAATACCAAAACCTCTCCCTTAAAGAGGCTCTCAACGAAGTTTGGTTCAAGAGGTAAATTCCTCTTTTCAAATGTTTGTCTTTCCTTTCAAGTTCATTTGTTTTCTTTTTCTATTATTACCTATACTTATACAAATGTTGTGATTAATACAGTACATTTCTTGTAGTATAATGTTTTAATGGTAGTGAAATAAGTTATCATCATCTGTTCCTTTTACCTTATTTTATACTAGTTGTAAGAACAGCATCCGAGATGTGTCAATTTACCACATTCAAGGACGATGGGCATTTGATTTCCATTATCATTTTCAATTATGGTCATGAAACCATTATTGTTATGGTCGAACCAGATTATTATATATGTAATATACCCTATTTAAGGTTTTTTAATCCCTTTGTACTAATGGTAATAAGTTATAAAGAAAAATGAGTTCATTGTAATCAAAACCCACAAATTAACGTAAACAGTTATCATTAATGTTCTCTAAAATAATTCGTCCTTATTCCATGTAACCAAGTTATATAAATGACCATTAAAACCTATGGATATTCATAAATAATATTTAATTTAATTTCTGTATAATTCCAACAATTCCACATGAACTCCATTACTTAAAAACAAGTGAACTGATTAAGAAAATAAAGGAAACGAACAACCCGGAACAACAAAAATCAATATAATAACTTATCAATAAGGAAATAACTGAACTAGAAATAATTATGATAAAATAAATACATGTCTAATAGTTTCTGAATTAATTTATTAATAATTATAATTTTATATTCCGGGATCTTAAGTTCAAGAGTGAAACACGTTTGGATTTAAGGTAAGGGTTTTCCACCTGAACCTCCATTTTCATTTGGGTTACTTTCATTGTCTAATTACATCATTGAAATTATTATGTATTATAATGTACTCCTCATGAATTCTATGTGATTATTATATATATATATATACACACCAACTATAATCCATTATTTATTTTATGGATAGTTACATGTTTTAAAAGAAACTTTCCAAATTGTTTCCTAAATACAATCCTGATTCAAGGGAATTTCCCATATTCTTACCTATTTTAAAGGGCACTCTATACTTTTTTTTCAAAACCATTATCTTTATAAGATATCTAATTTTATTATGAAAATATTATATTACTTCACTTGTGGTTTTATAAAAATATTTTTCCAAAAGAACTCTTCTTTTCAAAATAATAGAGTATTTATCTCAAGTATTACTCAATGATTTTATAGAGTATTTTCATTTGTTTCAGTAGTCTTGTTAATTATTTTGTATAAATGGGACTCATTTTTTATTATTTCATATTTAATATTTATTGGATGATTTATGATTAGTTTTAATGTGGATTGTACATCCTAAAACCATTCACCAATTTACTTTGAATGGTTAGTGTTTATGTTTAATGATTGGGGAAAGTTAGTTACATTTCATATGATAGTTTAAAAATGAATGTATATTTTGTTTATGTTTATCCCCACTCATATAAGGAATGAATTATACTTATTATGTGATGTGTGGGACCCTATATAGCCCCTCGATGCATCGGTAGGTCTCATTAGACAAACTACGATCTTGGCACACGGCCTTAAAAATGATTATTTATGGTCGAAGCACGAAGCTTAGACAATATGGTTACGATGTCCCACATATGAACTTACCTCATTATGAATCTAGTAATTTAAACTAGGTTATAACAAAGGTGGGATATCTCAATGTGAAGGAGAAGGATCTTCTATTAGAAATTGGAGAAATAAGGTGAAGGGGGGAATTAAATAGATTTAAGGGGAAAATAGTAAATTTTCCCAAAATATATGGGTCACATGGTTTGGCCACATAGTTGAAAAAATCATGTGCAAAACCTACACCTCCTACTGCTTAAAAAGGGACACTTCATGGTTTCATGGACACTGGTTGGCAAACTATGTGCAGACCATGTGCACAGGTCTACTAAAAATAGTAAGTACACCCATATGGGTATGGCCCCCTAGACACACCATTTTCCCAAACCGTGTGGCTTCTTAAAGCCCACTGTATATCCCTCATGCAGTTATGGAAACTATGAAAACTGGATTACATAGTTTCTACCAACCTTGTGGAAAAGTCCTTTTCTCCACCATTCGGGGTTCCGAGATTCGAACAAGAACTATAAACCCACAAAATAACTAGAAACTCATTAGGTATCCATATCAAGACTAAAATAAAGAATTATACTATATTTAAAAGGATACATACCTGATTGAAAAAACGGGTTCTTCCAAACATGGTATCAAATCATGAGGATCAAAATCAATATTTCAAAGTGGATATGGATATGATACACCTAAAGTAACTAACATTTCATGTTGAAATTAAAAAAATTACAAACTAATAAATTTATAATAAATGATTATAATTAAATACTATAAAAGGCAATAGATTTGAATGTGGTTATAAAATAATTTTTTATGATGTTTATTTTTTATACTGGATGTTAAATCATTTTCATAGATTTTAAAATGAAGTTAATATTTTTCATCTCAAATCACCTTCATTGAGGAATTATTTCTAATTTTTCATCTAATATTCACTAACATATTACAATTAATATTCAATTGAATTATTTAATTATAAAGTACCTTAGATAATTTTATTTACAAATCTATTTCATAGTCTCCATTTCATGTTCTTTTAATTCATACACCACCAAAGTTGTATGAGATTTTTCCAACTCAACTTCATTTAATTGAATTATAAGGGTTCTTCTTGAAATAATTTCTTATTTTTTCCCAATATTCTTAAATTTTAAATTTAATATGATATAACATATTATCTCTATTGGGAAAATAAAAATTTTAATTTAAATCTTCTTCTTGATGAATTTCATTATCATAAAATTATAACACTTCTAATAATATTTCTCATACTCTTCAATAAATATTTTCTATCCTTGTCCATATTCATTAATTCAGTCCCTTTGTGTATGAATTTTCGCATTACTGAGCATAGGTTGTTTAAATTGAAAATCTAGTTGGACCAGGTAGAGGCCTATAATCATTATAAAATGATTAGAAAAACACATATAATCATTAAATTATGACTGGGGAGATCCCTATAAAATTTCAACATGATCGAGTAGTTCCCTATAAGCATTATAGTTTAAACAAGAAGAGACCTATAAGCATTTCAAGATATCAAACATGTCATCAAATGGCCCATTGATTTCAGCCCACATTACTAATTAACAACCATTTATTAGGTTCATCGAAGTTAGAATTTATCAAAATTAACATGTTATGAAAAAATTACATTATCAAGACTACTATGTTACCAAAAATTCAAGGGTAACCTCTCTAATTGGGTTCCCAAAAGAATGATCCCAACACTAATGGACCTGAATAGATCCAATGGTGAGGTCTGAGAAAATAAAATCTCATAAAATTATTGGATTATGCATTTTAAAAGGTCATATTCATTGTGTTCCAATGCGATTAGTCTTATTTTACATAATAGAAGAATTTAAACAAACACTAGGGAATTTATTTAAATCAAAATACTTAAATGGCAGAAAATATGTGGATAGGTCTTGATGATGAAGGTTTAATTTGGTTCTTTATAATTTCAAAGTCAAGGTTTGGAACACCATGATCCAAATGATATTTCTTTTTTTGAATAGGAAACTCATATGTATCCATTGGAAGGAATTTCATCCAAACATATCAATCCCTAGAAGGTGGGGGTTGAATATGATCAAACAGATCCTTAAAATACATATAAAATCTCTCCAGGTTGCTTCGGGTTTGATTATAAGAGATCAAAGAGAAAATGGTTTGGAGTGGTTCAAAGTATTTATAGATTTCTTGTAAAATATAATACCATGACATAACATCCCAAACCATTCAATAGAATAGGTTAACATGGGTAGTACTATGATGTAGTGCAAGGGACCGCACCACAACCTTTATAATTAAACTACGTTTTAAGATCATGACTATGACTATGTGGAAGATCCTATAAACCTTGGGTAATAACCACAAAAAATCCATATACACCACCCCATAATCACAGAAACTTGAGATGTAGGCTTTGGCGTAGATCAGATCCACAGAGTAGTGGTATCTAATTTAAAAAATTGGATAAATCTCACCCTAAGGTCCTAATTCAACATCCATACTCTCCATGACATAGTTTCTATACTTCTATGATATAACCACCCTCTATGACATAACAATGTAGAAAAATGTACTGTCTCAGATTCTAATGCTCATAGGACCCTACACCATAGCCTGGATCACCACGCCATAGTGGAACTCCTTATAGTATAGTAGAAGGTCCCATGAGAAAAAATATTGTGTTTCTCACCTACCACTTTCCATGATTAATGCCATAGAAAAACCATCCTAACCAAGTCTTGGAAATGATGTTTTAAACTAAAAAAAACTAGATAAAAAAAGTTTAAGAAAACTCTAAATAGGAATGTACCTAGAAAAAATGGGATCATAAATCCTCCAAACCATATAACTACTCATACTCGATTATTGATCCAAAGTATCTTGGTGGGTATCAGTGAAAAAGTTTGGGAATTATGTCTATAAAGCATAAAACCTCTCTTAGGTCACCTATTTCACATGACAATGATACCACTACACTCACATAATAGGAATGGTGTTCTCCAATGTATTCTTCTCACAATAAACTAGATGATCCTAAAAGGATGAATCAACATTCAACTATCCCATCAATGTATATCATGAGAGAAGGGTAAGGATGATGTCTATAGAGCTGTGACAGATGGAACACATCAAGGCTGTAACTATAGTTACGAGGAAGGGATACACATTACATCACTGGACTGACCATTTCCATAATCTCGAAAGACCTGAGAACCAGAGGTTCTAGATTTCCTTTCTTCCTAATTTGGTTTTCCCCTAGTAGAGGTAACAGTTGAAGAAAAAATTAGTTACCAAACTCAAAATCAAGAGTCCATCTTCGATGGTCAGCATATGATTTCATCTGACTCTGTACAACCACCAACTGTATTTTGATAAGATATACCTTCTCAAACATAACTTGTTTGATATTTGGAATAAGTATTTACCCTTCTATCTCTAAAAAATATAGTGGTGAACTATATGGACTTACATAGAAATCCCCTAAAGGATCAATTTTGATTGATGACTATATAACGACTCATGCATTTCATATATAGATATCAAATATTATTAGATGAATATTCATTACATAACATAATGATCCATGCTAGAATCATATAGGTCATGTTCCTTTTGAAACATAGATACATAAACAAATCGTTGTTCATAACTATCAAATTTCTTGGACATCTCATATGTAATACCTTTATTTATAACCTTGGTAAATGAAATATAATAAATGGTGGTACCAGATTCTTAATATAGTTAAACAATGTAAATATTAACATATCATGAGAATTAGGGTATAAGAATATGAGAATAGCATTTGACAAAAATACCCTGCATATCATAGATCATAGACATATGTCACAACATAAATATTTTTAGTTCATAAGACATGAATCATAAAGGAATCAAAGAATATAATCTGTGAAAGAATAACATTATCAAAAAACATAGATTTATGGAATATATAAAGTTATTTAAAATAATTTACTTAATAGTCATGTCCCATTGCCAATAATATCATTGTTGAATGTGTTCACTCCCTAAATGATCATAGTAGGAATGATTTACTACTAAGACCATGAAAAATAAATATATTTCATAAATAATTATCATAACATAACCCTTGGAAAATAAATGAGTTTGAAAATCATTTAACCAATTCATCATAGAATTACTCTTGGAAAATAAATGGGTTCCATAAACATATTTTCATCATAATACTTATACATCAAGATAAAACATATGGATGGTATAATTGGATCATAACCTCAGTGGATCATAATTATAATTGAGGGTTATTGTCATTGTTGAGTTTACATACCATTACAAGTTCATTAAAAACATTATTAAGAAAAATACCCTTTCTAATTTTGAATTATTGTTTAGAATATATGAATTTACGAAATATTAATTTTTTTTAGAATAACTTTGAAAACTTATAAAGGAATATTTAAATCCTTGAGAGATCATTATGGAATGATATATTGTTCATGTCATACATGTTAAGACAAAGACTCTTTTCACATTTTTCGTAAAAATTGAAAAGTAACACATTTAGAAAACAATAGTAGTATTCCATATAAAATTTTTAATAAAAAACAAAATGTGGTAAAAAATGACTTTAAACAATCATTTTATAGTATTAAAAACAATTTTTAAAACCTTTTTAGAAAACAAGGACCTAGTATTGAAATTATTTTCAACTGAAGATAGATAATGCCTATTTTTCTTAAAATATTATTTGGGCCTATTGGGTATATAAAGTGAGGATAATCAAAGAAAATAAATATAATTTCTAGAATAAAAATTGGATAATAAAATTCCTGAGATTATTTAGATATATATCATTATATTTCATCATTAGAAACATAATAAAAAACAATGACTATAAAAAAAATGAGATTTTACCACAAATCCCTCAACACTTCAGTAACTTAGGAATAATAAGGCCCATAAATGAATGAAAATTATAGCTATGTGTGTGTAAAATAATGTTTTTGATAATAATCATAAAATACATTCATTTATAATATATAAAACACACAAAATATAGAAGTGGTGAGTATGTCATATATCCCAAAATTGAGATGCAAATCTGTTACCTCTAGTCTCAATATCCTTCATATGTGTTAGAAAATATATTAAAATCAACTTTCAAGGTGATAACTGCTTCATTTTTTATATATGTTTTGGTTTGGTAGTTTTGGCCCTTTTACATTAATTATGGATCCATAATCTATAGAATTTTAAAAATGATTTAAATTTAATAAATATTCATTACATACATATTTATATGAATCCATAAAAATTTTATATAGGAAAATGAATTACACCATTTATAGAGACTATAAGCCATACACAAGCGTGAACGCTGTTTCCATTTATTATAAAAATGGAAAAAATATAATAATATAATAATTAACATTTATAGAAACATTTTTATATCATATATATCATATATTATCATTAAATCTATCATTATTACCATACATTTCAAAATAAAAAGAAAAAGGTATCAAATCGCTTCGTGGTGGTGGTAGTCCACGTGTATGCACGAACGACATTATCACTTTTCAGTGGATTAGAAGGTAAGAAGGTAGAAGTGAAATTATAATTCAATAAGTATAATTATGTCCTATATGTGATATATATAATTTAAATACGTCATTATATCAATTCATGAGAGGAGGTGGTGGAAAACGAATTACATCGGTGCGTTTGGCAGTACTCCGCCATTCACATGATCGATAGTTTCCTTTCAAATTTGAGGGAGGAGGTTATATATATAAGTTATTACATTAAAATAATAGAATATAATTATGTGTAATATAATATTATTAATATTTTATAATATTTTAATAATATTTGAGAAGGTTGAAGGAGAAATAAAATGAAAGTGCATGGTTATAAACTATACCTCCTCTTTGGGGAACCTATCTGGGTTTATACCTAAATCCTTCCTAGGATGGTTTTATGATCAAAATAGATAATCTTGGTCATTGGGGGAGATTTAAAGAATTTTATTTCTTAATCTAAATTCAAAACCAAATGTCTCTTTATATGAGGAGAGGATATGAGATGATGTGTGCTTTTATAGGTGGGGGAGGGAACCTAATTGGAAATTTCCTAAAGGAATCCAAAATGATAAAGTAATTTCTAAGTAAAATGATTCAAAGTGAAAATATATTTGAATTTGGTATAATATAAGGTCAATATATGGTCATAAAATAGAATTTGTATAAGTTTAATTTCCAAAATGACACTCATGTTTGGTTTAACCCCCTGTAAATCCATTTTAATCTTAACTATGTTAATTGACTTTAACTATTTTTACTATTCATTATTACAAAAAGTATGATTGGATTTATTAAATAATATTAATTTTTATGATTAAAAATATGGAATATATATTTTCAAATTCAATTCATTAATGTGGAATAGTTTAATTTAAAATTTAACCCACAGAGGTGATGAAAATGTTGTTTTCCAAAGAATTTTTTTTCATAAGTTTAAAAATATTGTTACATAAAAAATCAACATAAAATTGAATATAATGACATAAATTTTATTAATGATAACATAATTTTACTAATTTTTCTTTAAACCATTTTATAAGAATATAGAACTTCATAAATATTTAAAATGAAAGGCAATTTTTAATAAAAAATCATATTTTATCAGGATTCAAGGAAAAATTAATACTTTCATAAAGTTATAAAAAATTTACCCTCAACTAATTTTGAATAATTCATTAAAAAATTACGTTCATTTTTTAGTTTTTTTCTTCCAAAAAATTTAAAATGTAATTTTAAAATATGTGTACAAAGTTTGATGAAACCGATTTTTATAAAAATAACTTTTTAGGTATAAAATACAATTTATTTTTATCCCACGACTATTAAAATATTTATATTAATGTTGAAACAATTTATTAATTTATTCTATTAATATAAAAACACATTTAATGCCAAAAAATAGTTGTCTAGAAAAACATTTATTTTATTTTATAATGATTTTAATTTTCATTTGTAATCTATTTATAAAAAATGAATTTATTTTATACATTTGTAAACTATATAATTTTCATAATTTAGTTATTCTTATTCATAACAACCAATATAACTATTGGGTTATAATGGTATATTGTGTTTCGATTTTTTCAAACATGGTTTTGCATATAATAGAATCCTTTGATGAAATTAAATGTATTTGAAAAAAAATATTTCTTAAAATATAACAGTGTTTCACTATACCCCCCATAAATTGAGTGCTAACTTAAAAAATATATCAATTTGATACAATAAATTTTGGATATTTCAAAATCATCATATCCTTATGTTCCCATGTAGCTTCCTCTAATTGGTGGTTCTGCCACAAAATTCTGACAACGTGAGTGGTCTTATTTCCTATCACTTTATATCTAAAATCCAAACTCTACGCTGTTTGTTCCACATAAAAGAGATAATTATCTAGTGGTATGAACTATGAGTTTATTAACATTCAAGGGTAGTGTATTTACTTCCTTAGGAGACATACATGGAACGCATCATGGACTTGAGAGTGGTTCGGTGGAAGCACCAAATGGTACGATACTCTCCCTACTCAATCAAGAATCTTAAATGGGATAATATATTGAGGGTTTAGTTTTCCTTTTTTATTGATGAACATAAAATTTTTCCATATATAAATTTTCATAAACACCTCATCACCAATTTGAAACTCCATACGTCACTAAAGATTTTTATCATTACTTTTTATTGAATTTGTTCTTCCCTTATTTGTTACTGAATAGATATAACCTTTTCTACCATTTATTCAGATGGATTATGTCCCAAAAGAATTTTTTATCTAAATTCATATTAATACATTGGAGTTCTACAATTATTTCTATATAGAGATTCATAAGGAGGCATATCAATGCTCAAGTGAAATTTGTTATTGTAGGGAAACTCGAATAGAGGAAGGTGTTCATCCCAACCACATTTCAAATCTATATAACCATATCTTAACACATCATCTAGGGATTTAATAATTTTCTCAAACAAAACATATATATAAGGATGATATGATATGATGAAACTCAACCCTGAATCAATATCTTTCTTAAGACTTCTCTAGAACATCAATTTAAACATCATATACTACTTAGATACAATAGAATTTTCTACTCAAGGGAACCATTGAAATTTGTTAATTAATATTCTTGAAAGATGATTAAGAGAGGAGTATTTTCTAATGGAAATGATGTGTGGTGACTATGTATAACTAGTATTACTCTTTCAAATCTCTATACATCTTCTAACTTCTATGATTAATAGTTAATAATGAACTATGAGAGTTCTATAATAGATACGTCTTCAAATTTGGTAAGGATGGAACACATTAATATTTCTTGAACATTATAATTAATTTAAAATCAAGGTTGAATTCATGAACATTTCACACCTTCTTTTGTAGCTCTATATTTTTCTTCAACATCGCTTTAATCTTTACTTGGGTTGAATGTTGAAAAATTATTTGAGAATTATAATATTTCTTCCCTTACTTCAATTTTGCAAGATCCATCCTTTAAAAATCCATAATTATTCGAAATTTTGTGTTCCTCATCATAGATAAGCTAGCCCGATCCTTTCAACTCAAAGCATCAACCACCACATTCACTTTCCAAGGGTGGAAATTTATTGAGAATTAATAACCATTAATATCATCCAACCATTTTATATGGAACATATTCAAACCTTTCTATATGAATATATACTTTAAACTCTTATGATATGTATATATATCAATCCAATCTCTATAATGATAATTACTTTATATAATTAATGATAGAATTACCAAAGGTTACTCAAAATCATTATTTGGGTAATTTTTCTCATGAAACTTCAGTTCTGATGAGGGATAAACTATATCCATGTCATTATGGATAATAATGAATCCTATTCCCTTCTTCGATGCATCATTATAGATTTTAAACCCTTGACTACTGCCAAGTTATGTAATCATAGGCACAATGACTAACCTTATCTTCAGTCCCATGAAATTTTATTTAGATTCATTTGTATAAAGGAACCTAGACCCCTTCCGAATTAACTTTTTGAGTGGATTGGATAGTCATGATAAATTTTCCACAAACATTGATAATATTTATCCAAACTGAGAAAATTACGGATGTTATAAATGGTAGTTGGTCTTGGGAAATGTTCAATAACTCATATATTTTATGGAGGAACATATATAACATCTCCTAAGATTATATGATGCAAAAATGAAACCATCTGTAGCACCCCTAGTTTCAATTAATTAACCATTAATTTATGATTTTTAGCTCAATAAATTATTTAGGTAAAGCATAAGAGGGTTTGAAATAATTTTGGAATGTTTTTGAGGATTTTATAACAGTGCACAATTTGAGAATAGTTTGTGGAAACCGTGAAACTATTATAAGAAACCATTCATAATGAGACAATAGCTAATTTGAAGGAACACAGTTAGGTGAACTATTTATCCTAACTACTTGAATCCAAGGAGAAACCTTAAAAAATGGGATAGAGAAATTTTTTATTGCTGGAATATGGTGTTTCTATCCATGTGGGTCAACCATGATAGGATACCCTTTAGTTAGTGGTAGGAATATGGTTAGTGAACAATTTCACTAACCATGCTACTAACCATGTAGATTTTAAAAACTAGATTCTAAAGAAGTTGTCATTGGTTAGGATTAAATTTTAACCCCTATTTTTTGCTCCATTTAGGCCCTAATTCAAAATTTCTTCTTTAAAAAGGCTATGGAAGATTTCCACATCCAACCAGAAGCGATCCAGAGGCATTTCACAGTGCGTTGAAGCCCATTTCCCTTTGTAAGTCCTCATTGGTTGTAGTTTTTCTTGGTTTTTCTTAGATCTAATATCATCCCTTTATCATGTTCTTATATTTAGTCTACTGTGGATGGATCTATGGTGTTTTATTCTAATAATAGTTGTATTTGGCGTTATTTATGTTAGAGGAATAGATATAAGGTTTGTTTTTGGAAATTCATATTGGTTTTGTGAGAATTTTCATGGCATTCTTTGTTTTCACCGTAATTACTGAGGTAGGTGGATTCAATCTTGACTCCTATTATTAAGACGTGAAGGATTAGTTTCAAATTGGTTAAATTTCATGAAACTGATTGTGAAAAGTATTTATAAATCATGGTAGAAATCCTCTTTAGTGATGATTTGTGGATTTGTGGTTTTGTGGAAAATTGGTTGTGCAATGTATTTTGTTATTTTGATTTTAAAACATTGATTTTAAAATATTATGTTGTTAAATATGTGGAAATAGTTTGTTTGAATGGAGTTTAATAAAATAATGTATTTATTTTAAGGTATTGAAATGGTTGATTTGAAAGGGGTTTTTTGTACATCGGTTGTGAAATTTAATGCTTTGGACATGACCTGGAATAAGAGGAGAGTGCCATTGGGGTACAAAGGGATGTGGCCCTGGATAGAAGGCATGTTTCATTGGGGAACTAGGAGATTGGCCACTTTCTGATGAAATAGTGGATGGGAAAGAAACCACTAATGATTATGGAACTATCCTTGAAGAATGAATGAGTGGGTGGGTTTGTGAATCATGGGAGGGTCTTCCCAAAAGGAATGTTAAATGGTTTAAAGTATTGTTTGGTTTGTTTTCTTTAGAAACGATTTTATTATAGAAATCTAATTTGGTGTTAAACTGCATAAAATTTATATAAACTTTGTTCAAATTTTTATATAAAATATTATATATAAATTTTCTAAATTTTTCTATCCTAGAGGAATGAGTAGAGGAGCCATTTGGATAAATCCTACTGAGTTTCGTTACCCACCCCTTCTTTATCATTTTTGTGCTTTGGTAGATATTGTTTATCGAGACAAAGTAAAAGGTTATGTATCAGACTTATTTAGTGGTGCTTCATGATACATGGTCTATATTGTGGAGTTAGAGCATGGAGCATGTTTGGAATTATGGAGATATGTCTTTGGAGTGTTTGGGTTTTGTTTTTTTTTTCTTCCAATTTTTTACTTTGATAGTGGTAGTCTTCAACTGTGGTACTTTTTTGTAGTTTGGTTTTGATATCAATGGAAATACTTGTGTTGTTTTACATTGTTTTCATGCATCATTTTTTAGTCTTTTTTATGTAATGTTCTATTGGGTTATTTTATTTCTCAAAGGGAAAATCATCCCGAAATATTTTTAATCCCTTGGAATTTATTTCTAGAAGTTGGAATATTGGGGACGTCTCTTAAGTCCAAGTTGAAATTACACCTCAACCCAAGCCAGTGAGTATGGGAATTATGTTACAATTGGTATCATCTTTTTAGGTCTCTAACATGAAAGTGGTATTAGTATTGGTCTGTCTTTGACTTGGTGATCATTTTTTGAGTCTTAGAGTAGAAATTCATTATGAACTATTCCCTAAGTTGGGTTTCTAAAAAGGAGTTGGATTTTTGGGACTTTTAATGTAGATCATAACAATATGTAGCTATCCTTTTTATTATTAACTTCACGTTACTATGGATTTGAGTACATAAGTGTTTTGGAGACACTTATAAGAATTAGAATCTCATTATCCTGGGTTCAACTAATGATATTATCATGATATGAATTATAGGATTGACTTACCACTAGGAATATACATTTAATTTTGAGTAATTATTTTTTATTTGATGTGGAAATATTTAATTTGGAAAAGTATTGGAAAAGATTTTTTCAAATGTGAGATTTTGAAAAGGAATAAAAGGGATATTTTAAAAATGGTATGATTTTAAAAATCATAGGGAAAGTTTCAAAAAATGGTTGAATGTGGAAAATATTGAATTTCGGAAAGACATTTTGTGATATTTGATGTGGTGTAAATTGAAATTGTTAAGACTTTAGTTGCAATAGAGTGATAATTATTGTGTTTGTTGTCTATATTGAAAATGAATTTTGGTAGGCGTCATAGAAATCAACTAGAAGAAAATTATGAGAATTTGGTTTCACTTATGAATTAAGTGAACCAACAACTAGTTTAGAGTATAGTTCATGACCTTTAGGCTATGTTTATAGGGAACATGAGTGGTGAACCATGAAAACTGGATCATTACTCCCAGTTCTAGAAGCAGAATCCACCAATCTTTTGAGGTGATTTGGAACCAGAGAAGTATTAGGTATGGCTAAATAAGATGAATCATATCATCAATTTCCATGGAATGATATAAAATATAAAATAAATTTGGTGATGTATATGCTGAAGGGTATCACATGCCAATGATGGGATTTAGCACTTCATGCGAAATTAGAGCAAGTTGATGCATGGAGGATTTTTAGGAATTTTTAAATTAATAATTCTATCCTCATATATTCAGGATTGAAATAATGATGGATATATTCAGCTTGAATCATGATAGCCTCACATCGATAGAGTAATTGGATAGATTAATGAATTTACTCTACTTGGCACCTGATGTTTCCTCTAGTGCATCCTTGAAGGAACACATTTTTGAACCGTGACTGAGGAAGGATATTTTCTCAAAGATTATTGTGATTTGTGTAATTGATTACAGAGGGATGATTAATAGAGTGAGGATGAAATAAAGTAACATATAAGGAGATATAGGTATAGGGATCATGTTTATACCCATGGGAAATAGTAGGAACTCTAATACTGAGAGAAAGCAGAAGAAGGACACTTATTTACAAGGTAAAAGGATGACTGAACATCAGACAGTTAGATTGGTAAATTTTAATCCAATACCCAAGAGAAAAGGTAGATTTTTTCAATGTGGTTCATTCAACTACATGAAGTGAGACTGTATGACACCACTTAAAGAATTAAAAAATTACAATCATATACGGAATATTCGGCACTACAATCACATTGCTCTAAGGTTGTGTGTTCGGGACAATTATCATGTATTATAGATGTTTTATAATTCAAAGGGATGAGGGTGGAATAATAATTCGCATAAGTAGAATAGAGGTAGACATGGTGGTTCTTGGATTACCAGGACTCCTCAACAAGTAAAATTGCAATAAGGAAATGAAGAACAATGTGTTGTGATCAAGATATTGTATGGAGCTGAGTGAGTTATTATGGATGATCAATCCTGACCATTGATTGTGAGAAGTAAAATTATTTTTAATTCTACCATTATCCATGATTTATTTGATATGGGTGCATCCCATTCATTTATTTATTCTTATTCTATTGATAAACTAATTTTTAATGTTTTGATGATTCCGACTCTATTGTAACTGCAAGCTCATCTTGGTCATAGAGAATGTTGAGCCTTTATATGTAGTGAATGTTTTATAAAAGTTGATGGTGTTGAGGTGATATAGGACTTATTTGTGCCTAATTAGATGTCTATGATATAATCATGGGAATGGATTGGTTGACTATGCTTAAGGATCACATTAATTTTTATACCCAAAGGGTTAGTCTTACAACTGCTGATAGAGTCAAGAATCTATTCTAGGAGACCAGAATGTAAAGATAGGTTCAATAGGCCTGATGGCATAAATAATTGGAACGATCTTATAAAATATGGAAATGATGACATTAGAATCGATAGAAGAGATCGAGAATTGATGTGTTATAGTGTATTTTGATCAATTTCAAGATATATTTACTTAAAATTTCTCAGTGTTTCCGAATATATGAGAAGTGAATTTTACTATTCATCTCTATATGGGGATCTGTACTATATCACGTAAATCTTATAAAATGGATCCAATAGAATTAAGGGAATTGAAAGTGCAGTAGGATGATATGGAAATAAAATTATTCATTCCTTTGAGACCAAATTCATGGGACATCGTGGTCTTCTTTGTGAAAAAATGTGGACGAAACTCTTTAATTTTATGTGGATTATCTTTATCTTAAATATGTTGTGATAATGAATATGTATCCACTTCCATTCATTGATGATATGTTTAATCAATTGAGGGGATTTCAACAGTTATCTAAGATTGAATTGCGATCAGGATATCACCAATTGCGGTTTTGGAAGGAGGATATTCTGAAAAAAGATTTTAGGAGTAGATATGAGAATTACGAATATGGTGTAATTCCTTTAGGTCTTGATAATGCACCAATGGTTATTATGGAATTGATGAATTGAATATTTTAGAGATATCCAGATTCTTTTGTGGTGGTTTTTTTGGATGACATATTTTTGTATTCAGGGACAAGGGATGATCATGAGCAGCACATAGAGGCAGTGTTTGGAATCTTACTGGATTGTTGTATGTATTCAAACTATGAAATTATTATTTATGGATAAAGGAGGTACATTTACTTGCCTATGTAGTCTTCGAAAATGGTTTTTATGGATTGAGAAAAGATAGATGCTGTTATGTATTGGAAACTGACAAATAGTGTCTTCGATATACACAATTTCCCTTTCCATGAAATCTCTGAAAATTTGTTTTATTGAATGATGAAATTAATATGTCTTCTCAAGAGAATAAAGTTGTCCTTACATAAACACCAAAATTTATTTTTAAAAAATCGAGATAAGGGTACATGGAGTATTGTGATGCTTTAGAGTATGGATTGATATGTGTTCTCATACTGGGAGACCATGTTATTTCTTATGGATTTAAAAAATTATGGTTGCATGAGAATAACTACACAATACTTGATTTGGAGTTAGCTTTCATAGTCCATGATTTGAAAACTTAACATCATTACCTCTTTGGTAAGAAATTTATTGTTTTTGAGGATCATTAGAGCGTGAAACATATTTTCCTAAAAGGTATTTGAATTTTGAGTCAAAGAATATGGATATAGTATCTTAAATTGTTTGACTTTTACTTGATGTTTACACCGGGTAATGGGAATACAACAATAGATGCACTAAGTATAAAGTAATATGCTCAGTTGAAATAAAAGATTCAAAAAAAGGTAGTTGATGTAAATGATAGATGTCATTAACTTGGAATGTGAAGATTGAGGTGAAGTTGCAATTTTGTTTCTTGATTCATTTGTTCCTAATTTGGTGGATATGGTAAAATATTCATAGACTTCCGATTCTGAATGTGTTTCTATGAGGAAAAACTCAATGGTGGGGATAAAATTGAGAGATGGAGACTAGATGGGAGTTTAATATTTTTAGAATTGGATGTTAATACCTATGCCTTGTTAGAAACAACCTCTTCAAGCTCACTACCAGTCGAGATGGGCTATTCATCCGCTAATATAAAATATGCATAAAGTGTTGAAAGCCCAGTTTTGGTTGGCCAGTATGAGAAGATGTTGGTTGAGTTTTTTCAAGGTACATAACATGTCAATATTTTAAGGAAGAGAATCAAAGACCAGTAGGTATATTACATTATTTACCTATAAAAATATGGAAATGGGTGCTTATAACCACAGATTTTGTGACATGTCTCCCAAGAATCTTTCAAAAACACAATTTTATATGGGTGATAGTGGATCAACTCTTGAAGTCGGTCCATTTCATCCCTATTCATGAATCTCATATGGTGCGATACTTATCAAAATTCTATATTTGATAAGTGTTAAAGTGGTATGGAGTACCATTTTTGATAGTAGAGGAAAAATACCCAAGGTTTAAATCTTGTTTCTAGAAGTCCTTACAAAAAGTCCTTGGAACCCAGTTGACTATGATCATGGCGTATCATTCTTAGATGGATGGAAAATCATTACATATGATATAATTGTTGGAGAAAATGGTATGGGGTGGTGTAATGGATTTTTTAGATCATGGGGAGATCACATACTGTTGGTTGTGTTCTCATATAACAATACTTTTCTCCTCAATACATAGACCCTTTTGCGATACTAAAATGATTTGGTGAGGTTTTATATCAGTTGCATTTACCCCCACAATTTAGTGTGGTGAAAAATTTGTTTAATTTATCTTAGCTGAAAAAGTATCATCCTGATCCTAACCATGTGATTAAATGGGATCATTTTGACTTAGAGATAAATGCTTCTTTATTTCATTTTTCAGTTCAGATTATGGATAGGGGAGAGAAAGTCGTTTGTAGGAAAATCATCGGTCTAATATAGGTTTTTTGGAAACATGGTAAAATTTATGAAGATACTTGGGAAGGAGAGAAATAAATGGTTGATATATTACCCAAAATATGTTGGGATAACAATGTTTTTATACTTTCTAGGGATGGAAATTTCAATAGTTGTGAGAATATAGAAGACCAATTTTCTAGTAAGTTACCCTTTCATTTTTATTTTTAAGTATGTAAAATATTTGTGTGATGTTTGAGAGGGTTTAGATGAATATTTTATTTTATTGTGATTTTATAATGGTGCACAGTTTTAGAATGGTTTGGGGAAACCATGCAAATCTTACAGGAAACCATGCATAGTTAGACAATATCTAATGGGAAGGCACACCGTTTGGCCAAACTGTGCAGAATACCAGGAGAATCCCTACAAAGTGGGACATAAAGATTTTTCATGGTTGGCACGTATATTTTATAACCATGTGGGATAACCCTGTGAGGTTCCCCTTGAGGAAGATACTGGTACATGGTTTTTTTTAACTGTGAGACTATCTGTGCATTGTTTAAAAACTAGATCTTAAAAAAATTTGATCTAGGATGAGATTAAGTTTTAAACCCTTGTTTTTTCTCCTTTTAAGAACTAAATTGAAATTTATTCCTCCAAATTCCATTGAAGATTTCACCATCAAATCATAAGGGATTTGAAGGTGTTTCATGGTGCATTGAAGCCTGATTCCCTTGTGAAGTACTCATTTGTGGCAGTTTTCGTGGGTTTTGATAGATCTAATTTCTTCCCTATCTTGGTTTCTTATATCTAGTCAGATGTGGGTATATCTAAAGTGTTTGATGACAATAATGGTTATATTTGTCCTTATTTATGTTTGCCGAAGATATCTATGGTGGATATTTTGAGATTCAACCTACATTTTTGGGTGTTTCTGTGCCATTCTTTACTTTCTCCATAATTCCCAAGGTGGGTGGATTCACTCTCAACTCCTCTTATGATAAATTGAAGGCTTAGTTTAAAATTGGATAAATTAAATGAAATTGATTTTGAACGTTATGTATAGATCATGGTAGAAACACTATTTAGTTATGAGTTTTGTTTTTTTGGTTTTGTGGAAAATTGGTTGTGAAAATTGATTTATTATTTTGATTTTAAAATGTTGATTTTAAAATATGGTTTTGTTGGATTTGTAGAAGTGTTTTTTTGAATGGTTTTTAATAAATAAAAGTTTTATTGAAATCAATTGAAATGTTTTGTTTGAAATGGCCTTAGAATATATGGGTTGTGTGAGTTCATGCTTTCGACGTGACCCTGAATAAGGGGTGTGAAAAATTGGGGTACAAAGGGAAATGACCCTAGATAATGGGCATGTGTCATTGGGGAAGAATGATATTGGACACTTTGTGATGATGTAGTGTGAGGAAGAGAAATTTCTCATGAGTATGGAACTGTCAATGAAGCATTCATGTGTGGGTTTGTTTGGTGAATCATGGAATGGGTATACTACTACAATGTAAGCCTTTAACAGCGCTAAAAATGGCCTTTATCAATGTTAGAGAAATGTCGAGTGCTTAAAGGGGATTAAAATAATGATTCTTTTATCAGATCTTATAGAAGTAGTGATAAAGGATTCCTTTATCAGTGTTTATAGAAGTGTTGATAAAGGTTGCCTTTAGCAGTGATAATAGATGTGCTAATAAAGGGTGCCTTTAACAGGGCTTCTATAAGAATTGATAAAAGAAACCATTGACATTTCTTTCTCAAGAAATGATTAATAAACACTTTATTAGCACTTATAAAAGCACTGATAAAGGGGTATACTATAGTGTACTTCTACAACACATTCCCTCCGTTATCAGCGCTTATATAAGCATTGATAAAGGGGAATACTATAGTGTGCTTCTATAGTACTAGTGTAGTGTGCTATAAAAGCACACCACAATACCAAAAACACCATTAAACCAACAAAATAATGTATGAATACATAATTTGAATGAATAGAAAAAAATATGGGCTTGTTTTATTCGTTTTGGTGATGTGATGCCCGTTTTAAACAAAACTAATACTTATATATTGGAAAACTAAATTAGGATTCATACCAGTCACACCGTGCACCGAATTGAGGTGAAGTTTATTCATACACATCTCAAATGACTTATGGATCCTTTTCCTAATGTATCAAAATAATACGAATGTGTTTTCTTGATTTTGAGTACATCACTTTCCTTTTTTACTAAAATTTCATTTTAAACTAGAAACATGTACTTTGACTCATACCAGTCTTATCATGTGTTGGTTTGATGTGATATTGATCCCAACAGGTCATTAATTACTTATGAATCATATTTCTAAATTATAAAGTCAATGTGATCATGTTTTCTTGATTTGCAGTGATTGATAATTTTTGAACTAAAATGTTGATTTTAAAATGATAATGAAAAAATTGAGTCATACTAAACACATCGTATATTAGATTGGGGTGCGGCTGATTCCAACATATCAAAAATCACATATGGATTGTTTTTGTAAATTATAAAAATAATCCTAAAGTGTTTGGTCGGTT
Source organism: Viscum album (assembly GCA_963277665.1). NCBI lineage: Eukaryota > Viridiplantae > Streptophyta > Magnoliopsida > Santalales > Viscaceae > Viscum > Viscum album. Next base: position 101,880,369 of record OY728133.1, read on the forward strand.
TTGAGTAGGTGAGTTTTTGTTTTTACTAAAATTGGTGTCAATTTTAAATAAAAAGACACAAATTGAGTCATATCAATCACAAAATGTGTCAGATTGAGGTGAGGATAATTATTACACATCCAAAATGTAGTATGGATCATTTTAAAAAAGATCAAAAAAATCTGAATGTGTTTACTCAGTTTTGTGTATTCAAGTTTTAATTTTTACTAAAATGTCATTTTAAACAGGAAACATGCACTCAAAATCATAATAATCACATAAAGTGTCAGTTGGACATGATACTAATTTACCCATATTAGAATTGAATTGTTAATTTATGTCATAAATTATCAAGAAAATCAAGGCATTTTTTCTTTGTTTTCAGAGAGTGAGATTTTTTTAAACTAAATTGTCAATTTTAAATTGATAATGGACACAATGAGACACATCGATCACATCGTTCATCTGATTAAGGTGAAACTAATTTATAGACATAAAAAATGTCTTATGGAACATTTTTCTAGAGTATAAAAATATTATGATTTTTTTTTAGTTTTGAGTATGTCTGTTGTCCTTTTTATTAAAATTGAAGTCATTTTAAAATAAAGTCTCACTTGGTGTCATACTGGGAAAACCGTGCATCATATTGAGTTACAGATGATTCCTACATGTCTCAAATGACTTGTGGATATTTTTCTTAAAGCATAAAAAAATATAAATGTGTTTTCTCAGTTTTCAGTAGGTCACCTTTTTTTATTGAAATATCATTTTAAACTGGAAACATGCGCATTGACCTATACAGATGACATTGTGTGTCGGTTTGATGTGAGACTTATTCTTACATGTTATAAAGGAAATATGAATCAATTTCCCCAATTATCAAGAAAATACAATAGAGTTTGATTTTTTTTTCGTGAGTTTTATTTTTTGATCTAAACTGTCAATTTTAAACTGATAATGGATAAATTGAGTCATAGTAGTCACACCGTGCATCGAATTGAGGTGTGACTAATTTCTATACATCTCAAATGACTTATGGATAATTTTCATATTGTATTAAAATAACAATAATATGTTTTCTTGGTTAAAAAAGAACTCAAACATATACTATTCAGAACCTGTGTCAGATTGAAGTGTGGTTGATTCATACGCATCCCATAGTCTAAAAAAAATCCTAAATACCAATGTTAACATGTTTCAATTTTCTTTCTATGTCGAAAAACCAACATTTAATAGTGAATTAATATCATTAGTGGAAAAAAATTTATTGTTCGAATTCAGAAGAGCAGAGGTTTTCAAAAATGAAAAATGATTTTCAGCTAACAGAATAAACTGAATATTCAATATTGGTAGTTTGAAAAAAAATGAACAAAAATAGAAAGAATGTCAACATTTGCAGAAAGAATCATTTTATCTTTTTTGTTCCTTGTTGCAGGTATTTTAAAGAAAAATACAAATTCTAAAAATATATATGAAAAAAACTGAATAAATATTAGATAAAATTGATATGAAAATTAACATAAAAATTGTAGATAAAATGATTTAAAAAATTAATTAAATAATTTGTAGGAATTGATCTTTTCCTAATGATTGTATGCATTCATGACACATTTCCCTGTTTTCATTATCTCAACAGTAGACTGAAAAAAAGAATCCAATTGTACAAGAAAACAATTATTATATCAGTAATATTTAAAATAAATAAATTTAACATAAATATGAAACAATACATCAATTATATGGATAATTATTTTACTTTGAAAACATTATTGAGCACAAGGATATTCTAATGGTAAAGCAAGAATGATGATAAAAAATTTAAAATAGATCTCATGAAACAATCAATTAATGAGTAAAGAGTATGGGAAAAATTTCTCCACTATGGTATGTGTTATCCTCACAATTATTTCAATGTTGAAAGTTATAGACAACTATCATATTCATCAGCTCATCTCCCGAACATTTATTATTGTATTTTATTATTTGACACACATCCCCTATCTCTTGTGGACATGCACCTTGGTTGCTTTAAATGCTCTAAGAAGTAGTCACCCATGGGATGAATAATGCTAAGAGTAGTCAAAGAAACATAAAAGAGATGGGGGATGAGTCTCAATGAAACAAAATGAAATAATAACTGTTTGGAAGATTCAATTGATGTGAATGACAATTGAACTTCATTGTGTTCTCTAAAAGGGGAAATGCCTCCCATTTGTGATAATTATAGAATTGGAAGTAGTTATTAATTGTACACCTCTATTTCCAAAATATCCATCCATATAAAAGCTCCGCATGGCCAGAGAAATGATAACGTGAAGGGCATGAAAGAAAGAGAGAGGGTGGATATGGAAGAATTAGGATATGCAACTGTAGTGCTTCACATACCAAGGGTCTTGAGTTGCTACCATGTAATCTTAGCTAATGAGTGTATATTACTAAAATTAATTTATTTTATTTGATGTGGAGGTAGGTTTAATGGTGAGATAATTTCATTTGTATCCTCAAATTTATCCACAAGGGTTCGAATAAAACATTAATAAAATTATTGGTTGAGTAATTTTATTTTTAATTTCAATAAATATTAGTTTTTAATAGTCTTTGTGTGATTAGAAAATAACAGTGTTTATTTGATTGAAAAAGGAGGTCGATGGAGGCATGTACTTCATTCACATTTACCTCGATAGGAAATAAACTTGAACGGGGTTCACACCTTCCACCGTAAAAAAATATAAAATAGCGGTCACTCCTCATTCGATACATTGATAAATAAAGTCAATCTACCTAAATATTATATTAATATGTTATATATAAATGTTGTATATTATTAACTATGTTTTAATATAATTATATACATATGTGTATATTAATTATGATAATTAATCTTATTTAAATATACAATATATTATTCGACATATATATATATAATACTATTTTTTCTGATGAAGAAAAAAATACTAATAATAATAATTTTGGAATTATATTCATTATAAATAATTATTATTCAAGGTATTTGTGTATAAAATATAATTATTTAAATTTTAGAAAGCTTAATTATTTGAAAAAAAGTATATATAGCTACCTAATTTTATTATTTTGAAAGTAACATGAGTTTAAAACATTTTATACATTATATAAGTATAAGTTATATTACTATTAATTGAATTTATATATAGACAAAAAATGTATATATAGACCTAAAATGATGAATACCTAAAAATAATTTATAATATATATAATTTGAAAACTTCTTTTCTATTTTTTAGAAAAAAATGATCTAGGAACATAAGGATTCTAGGGAGGCCATCTAATATGCTTTGACCCGTACTTGAGATTTTAGGGAGGTCTATAAAGAAGTTGGTGTAAAGAAATAAAAAAACACAATTCTGAGTATTATATGTAACCTATACAACAGAATATCACAACATAGTAAAATAAATAAAATCCCATAATAATTTTAAAAATATAGAACCATTGAAAAAAAATAAATTTGGTACCACCCTTAATAATATTTCTCTTAAAAGAAAACAAGACAATTATGAGAAAATTAATTTTTACGCAAAACCTATCCCCCAAAATGTTAAAATATAATTTAATTAAACAAATTATCTTATATTAATTTTATAAAATTATATTTTATTGCTTCTCCACACCAACATCATACTGAGAATTGGTTTTCCAAATCAATTTGGTCACTCATTTAAGGTTTTTATATCCAAAACCTTTTCTATTTATATAGTGGTATAAATATTTATTTAATTGGTTTATTTATAGACCAAAGGTGATTCACTATGATATCCATATAGCGAAAAAATTAATCTTTTGAAGCCAACTGGGGTATAAATGTAGATAGAGAAGAAAATTGATTTAAAACAACAATATAAAAAGTCTAAAACAAGATACCCAAAATAGTAGTCAAGAAAAAAATGGATCATAAACAAAAGAAAAATAGTATACAGAAACTATAACACTAATACTGAATGAAAATAAAAACCTATAAAAAATATATGAAACTGTTGGATCCAGATCATGAAATGACAAATAAAAAAAGGAAATAAGAACCTAAGAAAGAAAAACATAGGCCTAACCTTCTAAGATGAAGAAAATATGAGACTCTTAGGTGAGTTTGTGTTATTTTAGCACCGTTGTACTGAGGAAAAGCGACGAGAATGAGTGGATTCCATGAAAATATTCTAATATCTAAAAATATTCACAACTTGTCATATTTTTTTAATTTGATCATGAAACATTTATCAATTCTTATTATTTAAGTGACGATAAAGTTATGTATTTTTCATCACTAAAAAGTGATAATAATGAACTTTTTTATGAGTGATAAGAATATATTACGGATAAAGGGTACCCTTTATCAATGCTAAAAATAAATCATTGATAAAGGGCTCCCTTTATCATCACTAAATTTAAAGCATTGATAAAGTGATAAATTTATCAGTGCTTTCTTTAGTGATATTAAAGATTCTATTTATCCACACTTTTTTTCAACACTGATAAATAACAACATTGTTAAACAACTATTTTTTAGTAGTGTTATTCCAAAAATAAATGTGAAATGGTTTAATGAATAATTTTTCTTCTTTTCCTTAGAAACATTTTGTGTATAGAAAACTATTTTGGTGTTAAACTGCCTGGCTTTTATATAAACTATTTACAATTTTTTTATATAAATTGTTTTATATAAATGGGTGCACTTGTTCTATCCCAGTGGTGTAAGTAGGGAAGTCATTTTTGGAAATCCTACTAAGTTTCATTACTTACCCCTACTTTATAAATTTGGTAATTTTGTATAATTCATTTATCCGGACACATGAAAAGGTAATGTATCACACTTCTTTAGTGGAGATTCTTGTCTATAGGCCTGTATTGTGATGTTCGAACATTGATCATGTTTGGAGTTATTGAGCTATGTCTTTAGAGTCTTTGGGTTTTATTGGTTTTGTCTTCTACTTTATACTTTGATCTTTATAGTCTTCCATTATGGTACTTTTCTGTAGTTTGAATATGATATCAATAGAATAACTTTTATTATTTTAAATTGTTATCATGCATCATGTAGTAGTATTTTGATGTGGCATGTTTGGTTAGGTTGTTTTGTTTCTCAAAGGTAAAATAGTCCCATAAATGTATTGAATCCCTTGGAATTTATTTCCATTATTCGACATCTTTGGGATGTCGTTTAAGGACAAGTAGCAATTCTATCTCAACTCAAGCCAATGAGGAGGGGTGGGATGTTACACCGTCTATATCCAAAAACCACAATTTGTAAAATTTTCATATAGTTTAACCTTAATTAGTGTCTTTAGTACAATCCTCAGGTTCTCTTTATGATCTTTTGATTTAAAAAAATATAATCTTTAAAGACTACAAAAAATTGATCAATGTAGTATCTAAAGAGAGTATTCATTAAATATATTAAGATATCAGAGGTATTATTAAGACCAAATGTAATCACTATATATTCATAGTGTTTATACCTTTTATATAATTCTATCATGGAAGAGTAATAAGCTCCACTGATTTGATCAAATGAGTCATTATTATTGGGTAGATGATAGTTGTTCTTGAGTATGATTTTTTAGTAATCAATAATCAATTTGGAGTCTAATTCATCCATATTAATTCATTACAAAAATAATAGGTTCACCCAATGGTGAAAAACCTGGTCAAATAAATATTTGGTCAAAATTATCCTAGAGATACATCTTTAATTACTACAACTATGTCAGGTCCATTCTAATGGAGTATTTGAAGTAGGTGTAGCATTAGGTATTTGTTTTATAGCGTACTCGGGGTCAAAATTTGGTGGAATACTAGGAATTTATTTCATAAATACATACAAAAACTATTTCACATTATAAATTTCGTCAATGTTTAGTTTCTCCCCAACCATCTAAAATAAAAACACATTTTGAATAGGAATCACAACCCATACAATGGATTTGATTTCCATTGGATGTTTATATTTATCATCAGACAGATAGATAATCATATATTGGTATAGAATATCAAACATGAATTGTATTCCTTGACAATTGTTTTGGGATTTATGTAGAGAAAACTTATCCTCTCCTAATATTACATCAAACTCAATCATAGGGATAATAACAAGATTTTTAAGAAGCACATTCCCACCGTCTTCAATCAGTGAAGAATAATAGACTTGAGATGCAATCATCATACCATCTGGTGTTTTCAATGATAGTTCAATATGAAATCATTCATGTGGTATTTTGATACTCTTAGAAAATTCCTTATATACAATAGACTTTGTAGATCCAAATTAAATGTTATATTAGCAGTTCTAGAGTGGATGATAATTGTACCTTTCACCACATTGTAATTGTATAATTCATTAGAAATAGTGATCACATGATATTTACCTTTTTTTCTAGGATTAATAGGTTTCTCACATATATCATCATCATTATCCTTGATATTCGATCATTGGTTAGCATAATTCTTATACTCCTTCAATTTGTGACACTGGAGTGTGTGTGGTTCATTTTCAAGAGATTTATCACTATATGTATCATTACCTGACTTCTTCATATCAGTTTGACATTCGTCTTATTAATTCCCTTCTTTACTCACTTTGGGAATTTAATATCCCCTTAGAAATATTTTCTCCATGTTTCCTTACACACTCTAATAATGAAGGAAATATCATCTTCTTATCTACATAGTTTTTAGAGTCTATGTTAAATTTAATTTTTTTTTTCAAAAATGTTGAGACATAATGGTAAATATAATCTCTATTTGCACCTTGATATCTCATAAAATATATTATTCATAGCTACTAATCTCTCTTATGAATAAATCATTTCTTAGACATGGTTTTAAGACTTCGAATAATCATTCAAACATACTTTTATGTTGGATAATAATACCAGAAGAATACATCGAAAGTTTTGTAAATTTTTCATCATAGGTACCAGAAGATTCTTCATCCACTGACTTAAGATTAAGGAATTACTTCTCCACTTTTTTATGTATAATATTAGGTAAGTACTTATTTAAAAATAAAATCTCAAACTCATCCCACACGATGAAATCAATTTTTTCCAATTTCCTTGTATTCTTGATATAAGTCTACTATTGATCTTATTTCATTTCCAATTATTGAAAAAAAAAACAGATAAGAAAAACAATAAAAACCATGGTTCCTAATGAAAGACTAAATAGAATATCGTTCCCTCCTATTCTCATTTGTATGTTGACAATTATTTATAGCTTTAGAAAGTTGTATGATCATAGGAATGATATTTTCCATTAAAATCCCATAACATTTGGTTTCCCTTGGGGGAAATTATAACATTGTTCAACGAATTTAGTATTAACATGGTAGCTTCAGGTTCTTTCAATTGAATAAAATTAAAAAGAACAATGTGATAAACAATAATCATAGTGGGAAAACTCATTGTCTTGAAAATCAACAATATTTTGTCTTAATCATGAAAGATTATTTTCAATATTTTATAATATAGATTTATCCTAGTTAATAAATGGTCATAATATATTAATATCCCTTAAAATCATTCTTTAAAAAATATGAATTAAGCCAATCACATTCCTTGAGAGTATAAAAATAGGATTTCAACAAGATATCTTTTTCGTGAACCAGGAGACAAATGAGTCAATGACAAATGTACCCATTTTGAGGTTATTATCCCATGGTAAAACTTTTATAAAGCCACATCCAACTATAATATATTAATAGGGATATTGTTATATGAAAATAACACTCCATTATTTACAATAACTTAGTAAATTATCCTATTCCTAGGATTATCTTAAGTGTTCTCACGATAGTTTTCTTATCATAGATTTTGATGGTTAACTAAATATTTCTATGATACCAACTATAGAAACCCATATTTTTCATACATAGATATCACTTATTATTAGATGAACATTCATTACATAACATAATGATCCATTCTAGAATCATATAGGTCTAGTTCCGTTGGAAACATGGATATATAAATAAAATTTTCTTCATAACTAGAAACCTTTTTTGACATACCCTATATAATGCCTTTCTTCAAAACATAGGGATATAAAACAAAATAAAGGGTGAGCATGGATTCATAATAAGGGTAAAAAAGTGTGATATCAACATAACATGATATTAAATTCTCAAAACCATACCTTGCATATCATAGATTATATACACGAGACATGGGATAATTTTTTAGAGTTCATAAGATATGAACCATATAAGAACTTAAGAAAATAAGTAATGGGAGAATAAAATTGGCATAAGATAATGATTTTTGTCATAAACACAATAATATAAAACCACTCCCTTAGTAGTTAAGGATCATTTACAAAAATATCATAGTGGAATGGGTTTTCTCCAAAAACCATTATAGTAGTAAAGTTTCACTCCCAAGACTATCCTAGTGGATAGATTCTATTACTGAACTAGGTTTAATCCCAATTCAAATCATCTTTATATCATGAGATATTATAATTACCCAATAAGTTATAGGAATATATAATTCTAGGTCCACCTATTACATAATCAAAATTATATAGATGTGTACACCAAGATCATAAGCCATTCATCATATCATATCTTATGAAAAATAAATGGGTTTCATAAACATTCTATAATGACAAAACCCATGAAAAAGAAACTAGTTTCAAAATCCATTCATTAATCATCATAACACATCCCATGTAAAAGGATTGTATTTCAAAAAAATATTGTCATCATAATAACATACCATATAAAGAAAGAATAGGGATGGTATAATTGGATAAAATAATTAGTAAATCCAAATTAAAACCAAGGGTTGTTTTCCTTAATGAATAGATATTCCATTAACTATTCATTAATTTTTTTAAGGAAACAACATTTACACATTGAAAAAAAATAAATAAAAAAACTATAATTTTTTTTCTAAATTACTTTGGAAACCTGTAAAATAATATTTAAATCATTGAGGGACTATGACAGTGAGAATTACCATTTATTTCATACATGTTAAAACGAATATTCTTTTCACATTTTCAATAAACATTCAAAAGCACCTCATTCAAGAAAACACGATGATTCCTTTTAAACTATTTTTTAAAATTTCAAATAATGGTAAATTGAATTTAAAAATTAAGTAGACAATTTTATAACCATTTTTAATTTTTTTTAAATCCATATACAAGGAATAGAAATTATTTTTGACTGATGAGAGATAAATTCCTTTTTACTAAAATATTTATTTTGGTATATTAAGTACATCATGGAAATAAAATGAAAGTAAAACAAGTAATTTTTTGAAATAACAAGAGTAAAATAAATTTAACTACTTTATTTATAGAGACATCATAATATTTCATCACTGGAAACCTAATTCAAATCAACCCCAATAAAAAATGATATTGTAACATAAAACACTGAAAAATTTGGTAAATTTTGAATAATAATACCAATGAAGTAAAAAAATATAGATATATTTGTATATTTCTAAAAATTTTCATGACTGAAATAATAAAATACATCCATTGGTTGTATATACACAACCTAAAATAAACAACTGGTCTATGTGGTATGTGTCCTATTGAAATAAAAATGAGATAAAAATCCATCCTCAAGTATCGACATCTTTTGTACTCATTTGAACCTCCATAATAATAAATAAGGATTTATTATATATCTATTATAGAAAAATAATCATATATATCATTCCATATATGATTTACTTATAACCTTTCATTATAATTTTGTTAAAAATTATTTATTAAAAGTACTTTTTTGGGTGATAACTTCTTCATTTTTTATTAATGTTTTGGTTATCTATTCTTGGTACTTGTACATTGATTTTGAGTCCATATTATAATTTTTTTTTTCAATTTATTAATATCACATATATTAATTATACACATATTTTGAGTCATCCAAAAACATTGTATATAGGAAAATGAATTATACTATTCAAAGAGATGGTAGGTCGTATATATATAGGAATACTATTTACATATTTTCAAATGATGGAAAGAAATAAAGGTATATAAAAATCACCATTAAAGAATAATTTTTATATATTATATAGAAGAAATATTCACTAAATTAATCCTTATTACCATCTATGTAAAAATAAAGTGAAAAATGTATCATGTCACTTTGTGGAGGTGGTAGTCTACACGTATGTAAGAGAAACATTATCATTTTTTATAGGATTGGAAGGTATGAATGTAGATGTTATATTATGGTCCAAAAATTATAATGATGTAACAAATATCATATATACACATTAAATCCATCATTATATATATCCTTTTGAGGCAGTGATGGAAAATGAAGTACATTGGTTCGTGAGGAGGTAGTCTGTTGTACACACTATAGACTGTTTTGTTTCACATTTGAAGGATAAGGAGATGTAGATAGGTTATTATATTAAGATAATAATATCTTAGTATGTGTAATATACTAGTGTTACTATTTCAATATATTTGGAGAATATTTAAAGGAGGTCGAAGAAGAAATAAAATGAAAATGTAAGGTTAAGAACTATACCACTTCTTTAGGGGACATCTTTAGTGTTATACTAATAACCTTATAATGATAGATTTATGATATAAATAAGGACTCTAGGCCATCAATGGGGATTTAAGGGATATTTTTTTTTTGAAAAAAATAGGCTAATAAAAATGGCTCGTTATGTGTGGAGTGGAGAGGAGATAAGATGTCTATTTATAAGTGGGGGATTGAATCCACTAGGAAATTTCCTAAAAGAATCCAATGTGACAATGTCATTTACAAGAAAAATGATTTCTAATGGATATAAATTTGAAGGTGGGATAATATGAGTTCTATATATGTCCATAAAAAAGTATTTTTAAAAGTTTAATTGAAAAATTAACCCTTATATTTTTGTTTAACCCTCAGTAAACCCGTTTTATTTTTAACCATGTTAAATAATTTTTAAATTTTTTAAAATTTATAATAAAAAATGTGGATTTATTTTACAATATTAATTATACGAATTAAAAATATGGAGTCAAATTTAAAACATTAAATTCAAAAAAAATTTATAATTAAATTTAAAATTAAACCCCCATGCATGATGAAAAAAAAATTTCCAAAGAAAAAATTTCCATATGTTTATAAAAGATTTTTATTTAAAACTTCAACATGAAACTGATTCAAATGATATAAATTTGATTAATAATAAAAAAATTGAACAGTTTTTTACTTATAAACCATTTAAAAACAAATTAACTTTGAAAATTATTTAAATGAAAGATAGTTTTTAATAAAAATAAGTATTTGTAACAATTCATTGAAAAAATTATTCCCTTTAGAAAACTATCAAAAATAAAATCTAAGAAAATTTTTAAATAAAATGAAAATCATTTTTTATAATATATTTTCTAAATGTTTTGAAATCTATTTTAAAATAAGTGTAAAAAATACGATGAAACTACTTTTTAGAAAAATAATTTTTTTAAAGATTAAAACTGTATTTATTCTTATCCGATAACTTGAAAAAATATTTTTATGAATGATACCTAATTTTATTAAATAACTAATATATTAATTTCATTGAATTTATAAAAAAATTGTGATTAATTTAATTTATTAATATACAAAAACTTTTCACCCATAAAATTGGTTTTTCATAAAAACATTTCTTTTTTTTACTTTTAATTTTTTTATTTTCATTTATAAATAATTAATAGAAAATGAATTTATTTTATAAATGTGAAAACCATATAAATTTCATAATTTTTTTTTCTATTTATAGTAACCAATATAATGACTAGTTTATAATTTTATACTATATTACATTTCATTAAAAATAGGAGTTGCATGTAACACAAGCTATCAACTAAATTAAATTTCTTTGAAAAACTTATTTTATAAAATATTAGGTAGTTAAATTATAATCCCTTTAAAAATAATTGGTCAAATAAAAGTACATCACTTAGATAAAAAAATAAGGATACTTTCACCTCATTATATCCTCATATTCTAGTGTAACTTCCCGAAATTTCTAGTTTCACTAAAAAACATTGATAAAGTGAGTGACATTATTTCATAGAATTTTATCTCTACGATTCAAAATATCCACCAGTTATTCTTCCTAATTGAGATCCAACTTTAGTGGTATGAACTCCTATTTGAGTACATGTTAGGGGTTTCATATGTAATTACTCCTAAGAGATATATGTAACACATCATGGACTTAAGAGACATTCTACGGAAGCACCAAATGATAATCCATTGTCCTCTGTCGATTAAGAATATTGAAGGGGAAATTGCTAAAATGAGCCATCTATCCTTTCAACCCAAATTTTAAAACCTTATTACATGTATATATTACTTGGAACACCTTTCCATAATTTTTGATCTTCATATCTCATGGATTTCAATTATCATAAATACTCTATCAACTTTGTTCTACCCTTGTGTGCTGTTGAATGGATCTATAATTCCCTACAATTTCTTTACCATGCTCAGGTACCAAAATATTTATTTATCCAACTTCATCCAAATATTTTGGAGTTCTATAAATATTTATATGTAAGTATTAAAAGGTATACATCTTAATTCTCAAGTGAAATCGATCAATTTTTGAATACTAAAAAAGATGAAGGTTCTGATCCTAACAACATTTAAAATACATAGAATAAGATCTGAGAATAACCTCTAAGGTTTGAATTGTTCTCTCATACTGACTATCTGTATGAAGACGATAAGCTGTATTGAAACTAAAAAACATATAAAGATATTTCATAATACTTATATATAAATTTAAGTTAAAATAAGTATCCCAATAATATACACTTTAATGTTTCGCTCCTTATAACCCTACCAATTTTAAATGTATATTCTAGAAATTTAGTCAAGATAGAAGTATTACTTAATGGAATTGAGGTGTGGTAAATTTTTAAGGCAATCAATTATAACCAAAATTGCATTATGGACTTTATAAATATTGTGGAGTCTGAAAAAAAATCCCTGGCGGTGTTTTATATTTTCAATTTTGTTATGGGTAATGGTTGTAACATCTCCTTGTAATTTTTTCACTTTGTATTAACATGGTGACATAAAATGCATGGATATAAAAAATCTTCAATATCTCTCTTCATGTTGTCCCACTGGAAATAATCTTTCAAAGAAGATATATTATCAAACTTCCTGGATGAAAAGAGAATGATGAACTAAGAGCCTCATCTTATAAATCCTTCTCCATTTCGGGTTTGGATAGAACACATGCACTATTATTGAACCTTATCATTCCATAATAATCAAGGGTAAACTTAGGAGAACTTATCAAATTCTTCTACAGATCTACATTTTCCTTCTACACCTCTATAACCATCACTTGGATACAGAGTTGAACACTTATTTGAGAAAGATAATATTTCTCCCTTTTATTCAAGGTTAAATAATCCTTCATTTTCAAATCCATAAATATTGGATCTTTAATTATCCTCATCATAGATAATCTAACACGATCCTTTCAACTCAAAGCATAATCCACATTGTTTTCTTTCTCTAGGTGGTAATATATTGAATAGTCATAATCATTAATAAGATCCAACCATTTTTTTGGTGCATATTCAACTTTTTTTTGTTAATATATAATATAAAATATTATAAACAATAAATATGCCACACTATTATCTTTAAAGGTAAAATATCCATATATCTATTGAAAAAATTACTATAGCTAAACTCAAATCATGAGATGGTTAAATTTTCTCACAAACCATAAATTTTCATGTGTTATAATATATCACCATGAAATTTGGAATGGGAACACACCACTATACCTTTTTTATTGCATCAATATAGATTAGATATGCTTATCCAAAGTAGGGTAATGTAATTACATGTTAACTGAATAATTTTATCTTTAGTGCATCAATTTTTTTTTCACATTCATCTATCCAAAGAAACTTGGTTCCCTTATGAGTTAACTTACAGAGTGTATTGGAAAACCTTGATAAATTTTCCACAAGGCATCGATAATATCTATCCAAAATGAGAAAACTATAAATCTATTTCACAGTTGTTAGTCTGGGATGATGTTAAATAAAATCCATCTTTTATGGATCCAAATATATTCCCTACCTTGAGATTATATAACTAAAAAATGAATCATTTTGTAGCCAAAATTTATACTACGTAAATTCTGTATATAGTTTCTCCTTCCATGGGTTATTTTTTAAAATATTTATGGGATCTTCATTACCTTCCTTTTTCTTTAAATATTCAAGAAGATCATCTATAGAGGAAACTCCAAATATATCAAGGTAATTTCTAAAAACTCAATTCATTGAATAAATTAAAATATAAGGGGAATTATTAAGACCAAATGTAATCACTATATATTCATAATTCCATATATTTTATGAAATTATATCTTTGGTTTATCCTCTTTCTTGACCCTAAATTTATGGTATCTAGAATAAAGGTTAATCTTGGGAAAATATTGATCTATGCATAATTGTTCCAAGAATTCATTAATAAGAGATAGATGATACATGTTATTGATTGTGAAATTGTTATATTTATTATAATTAAGGTATATTCAAATATATCTATATTAATTTTTAATAAAAATAATAGTTTTACCCCAATGTGACCCACTTGGTTGAATAAATCCCTTGTCAAAATTTTCATGGAGTTGCTTCTTTAATTCTTGAAACTTGATCCAGGTCATTATATAGGGAGTATTTGAAATTGTTGTAGCACCATTTATGAGTTATATTGAGAACTAAAAATAATGATTCTTTGTAAGACTAGAAAACTATTCCAGAAATGAATCAACACATTCCCACACAATAAGAATATAATCTATGTTGAGTTTCTAAAAAACTATATAAGATAAACACTCTTTTTGAATAAGAATAAAGACCTGTACAATGGATGTGATTTCCATGGGAATATAATATTTAAAAATTCATTGATATATACTCACAGGTTGTTTTGGAATATAAAATGATATGCACCTTCCACATCAATTTATGTGTACATTATGAAGAGAAATCTAATCCATTCATATGATGACATCAAAAACAACCCGGGGAAGAATAAGATGATTTCTCAGGAAGAAATTTCTAAAAACATAAATGTGTAGTGATTCAATGATTTGAAATGAAATCATTATACCATAAATAGTTTTTACTAATAATTCAACATCTAATCATTGAAGTGGTTTTGTGATACCCTTTTCAAATTCTTCAGATATAAAAGATTGGGTAGATCTAGAGTCCAATAAGAGATTTGCTATCACAAAGTGGATGGTTGGTGTACCTTTAACTATGTTCAATAATACCCCTCATTATAAATAGTGGATTATTGGGATTTAACTTTGTCTCTATAATTTAGAGACTGTTGACACTGATCATCATCATTAACCTTTAGATTTCAAAATTGGTAAGCTTAATTACCATACTCACTACATTTTAAACACTAGGGTGTGGGTAGTTCCTTTTGTAGACATTTATCTCTATTCACATCATTAGATAACTTCTTCCTATCACTTTGGAATTAATTCAATCAATGATCTTCATTTACATAATTAAAACATTTATTAGTCCCCTTAAGACAATTTCCTCCTTGTTTCCTTCCACATTCTGAGCATGAGCGAAATATCATGTTCTTCACTCCACGATTTATAGATTTTCCTTTTGAATTACATATTTATTTTAATATCCATGCATTGATGTTTATGGGTAAATCCAATCTCAATTTCCACCTCAATAGAACTTTTAATTATTTATTTATAGATAGAGAAGTCCCTTAAGGCCAACACCCTCCAGAGATTTGATTTTAGGCCACTAGAGAATCAATAAAACTTAATTTTAGGTTATATTACTTTATAATAAGTGTAACACATAAGACTTGTAAAATTTTAATCAGATGTACCATTGGATTCATTATCCTTCCACTTTAGAACTAGAAATAACTTCTCTATTTTTGTAAAAATAATATGAGGACAGTACTTATTTAAATATAATATCTTAAACCCATCCCACTAAATGGAGTTAATTTATTATGTAAACCTCATATTTTTGATATGTTCCCATAATTGATCTATTTTAACTTCTAAATGATAGAAAAGAAAAATGAAATTATCATTCCCTAAAGACGAGATGATGGGAAATATTTTTTCAATTGTACTAATCCATTACTCGATAACTTGTGGATCAATGGAATTAATAAAATATAGTGGATGTTTACTTATGAAAGATTAAACATAATGTTGTTCCCTATTTTACCTATTTGTAAGTTAAACATGATTCATATCTTGAGGAAGTTGTGTGGGAATATAAACAATATTTTTATATATTGATTCCATTAATGTTGGTTTGTTAGGCAAAAAATCATTGAATTATCCATCACATCTAGCATTAACACATTTCCATTGGGTTACACCAACAGAATAAAACAATAAATCATAGTGTGTGAAATAATAATCATAGTGGGAAAGCAAATATTAATGAAAAATAATTTATATTATTTTTAAATAATAACACCTTTAATTCAATCTGTGACACCTTAGGTTTAACCTATATCATTCATGGTCATCATATCAAATCCTTCAAAATGTTTTATAAAGAAACATGAATTAACCCAAGAATAAAACCCAAGAGTGTTAAAAAATGTGTTCATCAAGACCTCATTATCATTCACGAGGTGGCTATTGAGTCAATTCCCCATACACCATTTTCGAGGTTATTAACATTATGTACAATATTTCAAGAGACACATCCACATGTTGTATCAAGACATGGATGTTTTTATAGGAAATCCAAACTCTTTTATTTTACATAATTTTGGATGTTCACCTATATATAGGATTATCCTAATGGATCTCGCTAAAGTTTTCTCATCACAGTTTTTGATGGTTAACTAAACCTTTATTTGATACCAATTATAGTAATACATAATTTTCAAAAATCAATATAACATTTTATTAGATGAATATTCATTACGTAACATTATAATCCATTCTAGAATTGTATAGGTCCAATGCCTATGGAAAATTGGATATATATAAAATAGTTTTTTTAAAACTGTAACCCTTCTGATACATGTCATACATAATATTTTTCTTCATAACATACGGAAAGGAAAATAAATAAAGGGAAACCTTAGATGCTCAACATGGGTAAACAAGGAAATATCAACATAATATGAGAATAAGGGTATTATAACTTGAGAAGAACCTTTTAAAACCATAACCTTCATATCATGAGTCATAAACTTGAGTAATAGAATAAATATTGGCAGTTTAAAAGATATGAATCATAAAACATTCAACAAATAAAAATCCACGAGAGAATTGCAGTGGCATAAGACATTGATTTTTAAAATAAACAAAATAATATAAATTAATTTTCATAGTAGTGAAGGATAATTTAATAAAATATCAAAGTAGAATGGGATCACTCCCCAAACCATAATAGTAGTCATGGTACACTCCCAAGACTATAATAGTAGATAGATTCCCTTATTGAACTGGGTTTACTCATTCTTATCCTGTTTATCTCATGACATATCCATCAATACCCAATGAATTGGATGGATATATAAAATTAGGCCCACTTATAATATAATTAAAATCCCAAATATTTTTCAAAAAAATCATAAATCATTCATCATATCATAACATGTGAAAAAGAAATATTCTCTATAAAAGAAATGTTGTTCAAAATCATTTCATTAATTCTTCATACCATAACCCACAGAAAAGGAATTCATTTCATAAACACATTCCGATCATATTCATAATACTTCTATATAAAGAATAGGGTTGAAATAATTGGATCATATCCCTAGTAGAGTATAAGTATAATTGAAGGTTTATTTCATTGATTAATACACATAAAATTACAATTTTATTTAAAATATTTTTTAGAAAAATATTCTTTTTACTTTGAAAACTAAATTTTAAAATATAAAAAATATTTTAATATTAAATAAAAAATTTTATTTTAAAATAAAATTTGAAACCTGAAAAGAAATATTTAAATCATTGGTCAAACATGTTAGTGGGAAATATTTTTGATTCCATGCATGGTAAAACAAATATTCGTTTCACATTTTCAGTAAAAAATAAAAATAATGTCATTTAGAAAACAAAAAAGAAGATAATTTTTTAATAAAATTTTGAAAATTAAAACAAGGGTAAAAATGAGTTTTAATAATTATTTGACAATAGTTAATTAATTTTTTAGAACTATCTTAGTAAACTTATACGTTCAACATTGGATTTTTGACTGAAGATAGATAAAGTCAGTTTTCTTTAAAAAAAATGATTCTAGAAAATTAAGTATAGAAAGTGTGTAAGATTAAAAAAACATGTAATATATATAAATAAATATAGGGTAATAAATATCATGAGTTTATAGAGATATTTCTCAGACTATTTCATCATCAAAAACTAAATCATAAACAGCCTTGATAAATAATGTGATTATAACACAAAATCCATATAAATTTAGTAACCTCAAAATCGTAATCCCCATGAATGAAAGGAAAAAATATGATTATGAATATCCAAAAAAATCATGATAAAAATCATAAAATAAATCCATGTCTATTATATACACCATATAAAAGAAACAAGTGGTGAATATGATATGTTTCCTATAGAAATAAAAGTGAGACAAAATTCCATACCTTAGGTGTTGATTTTTTTGATACACATTTGACCCTCATATATAATTTTTTTATATATTATAAATATATTAAATAACAAATTTAAAATATATCATTCTATATATGATGTAATTATAACATTTTATCACAGGTTTATTAAGAATTATTTATTGAAATTAGTGTTTCAGGTGATAACTTCATTAATTTTCATGTATGTTTGGGTTCAACAGTTTTTGAACTTATATTTTTATTTTGGTTTCATAATTTATATATTTTTAATCAGTATATAAATAACATATATTTAAATGAAGTAAATATTTACATTAATACATAAAATTTTGTTATAGGAAAATTAATTACACTGTTCTTGGAGATGGTAGGCTGTACGTACACAAGAACACTGTTTCAAATTTTTGAACACATAGAATGAAAATATTTATATAAAATTAACCCCCAAGAACAATTTTTACATCATATATATAATATATATTTATTAAAAATATCTTTACTTCCATCTATGTGAAAATGAAGTGAAAAATGTTTCACATCGCTTCGTGGAGGCAGTAGAGCACACAAACACATGAGTGGCATTATTGTTTTTCAATGGATTATATTTTAAGAATGTAGGTGTGATATTATAATTATATAATTATAATTATGTTACAGATTTCACATATATGTACTTTAAAATTATTATTATACACATCTGTTTGAGTTGATAATGGAAAACAAATTTCATCAGTTCACAAGGTTGTAGTTCTCCAAACACACGATCGATAGTTTTGATTCTCATTTTAATGATCAAAATAAAAAATAATATGTGTAAGATCATGGTATTATTATTTCAATATATATGGATAATATTTTTAATAATAAATAAAATAAAAATTTATTGTCAAGAATGACACCTCTTCTTTAGTGAACCTCATTAGGTTCATATCTAAAGCCTTCCATTGATAGTTTTATGATAGAAATGGGGAATATAGGTAATATGGAGGTATTTAAGGGAGTTTTATTTGAAATTGATGTAAAAATGATCTTTATGTTTGAAGGGGAGAGTATTGGAGATGAGGTGTCCTTTTAGAGGTTGGGGAGGGAACCCACTTGTATATTTCCAAAAAGGAGTCCACAATGATAAATTCATTACCAAGAAAAGTGATTGAAAATTTTAATTTATTTGAATTTTATATAATATAAGGTCTTAATATAGATTTAAAATAGGATTTGGAAAAGTTTAATAGAAAAATTACTTTATCATTTTGTTTAATTCCCAAGTAAACAGGTTTTAACCTTAACCGTGGTAATTAATTTATATTATTTTTTTAATATTCAATAAAAAATAAAGTGAGTATTATTATATAATATTAAATATAATTATTAGAAATATTTAATACATTATACTGAATTCAATTAATATAATTATAATAATTTAATTAAAAATTAAACCCGTAGATGTAATTGAAAAACAATTTTCCAAAGAAGACGTATTCATAAGTATAAATGTTTTTTATTTTAGAAATCATCATATAATTGAATAAAATGAAATAAATTGGATTTATAATAATATTATTTTAATAATTTTACATTATTTTTTTATAACAAATACTAAATTTATAAATTATTTAAACAAAATCTATAAAAAACAATATTTCTACTATTCATATAAAAAATAATGTTTTCAGAAAATTCTCAAACATTACATCAAAGATAAATATGAAATATTGATTTAAAAAATTAAGTTAATTTTTTTGATTCAAATTTTTAAAAACATTTAAAATAAATATTAAAATTTGTTTGAAAAATGTGATGAAACTGTTTTTTAGAAAAAAATAAACTTTTTAAGTGTAAAACTATATTTATTCTTATCCCATGCCTAGAAAAATTTTTAGATGAATGATAGAAATATTTATTCATTATATTATTTATAAATTATATTAATATATTTTTTAAATAGTTATTAATTTAATTTATTAATATAAATACATATTTCACACATAAAAATATTTTTTCAAAAAAACATTTATTTTACTTTTAAATGATTGTTATTTTCTTTTATAATAAATTTTTTGCCTATAAATTTATTTTATAAATGTTTAAACCATAAAATTTTTATTGTTTAGAAAGTTCTATTCACACCCTCCAAAATAACTACTTAGTTATAATGCTATACTATATTATAATTTGTTAAAACTTGGCGTTGCATATAACACAGTCTATCAAAGAAATTAAATTTATTTGGAAAAAAATATTTATAAAATATTTTGGGGTTATAGATTGAAAATATTATTATAAGATAACCCCATGAGTCTTGAATTTTCCCCCAAGAACAACAGAATTCTATGAAGTAAGATCCAAATATTTACCTCAGAATATAAATAAAACATTTAGATTGGTTGTCAGTCCGAGGATGATAGGTTGTACTCAAAAGAACATGTAATCATAGAACCTTTTTAAGACCCCCCAGAACAAAGATATGAAATAAGGATCTCAATATAAAATGATACTCATTATAACACCTTGAAGTTAAACTATCACCCACACATTGAGACTACCCAAAACATCGATAGTGATGGTATGCCTTGTAGAAAATAACTGGGATTCCATCTTTAGTAAATCCATGATCTAGCATACTGCATAACTCTTATGAGGTTTATTGTGAAATCCTATCATGAAATCCAATGTTACATCATTCCACATTCATTATGGAATGGGTGGAGGCTAAAATAACCCACCATGACTTTGGTTCATGGGTTTCATCTAACGATACATGAAATGACTAAACATAAATCCCTCCATATCCTTTTTCATCCTTGGTGACTTGTACTTTATGTGGAGGTCACGATACATATTTTTCAAATCAATTTATACTTCCCATCTAAAATAATGAAACTCCACTATTTACTCCTCATGGAATCTTATAGGAACCCATGCACAACCATACACAAGAAGAAAAAAATTGATGCCAAGTGACCATCCTTATGGTGGCTCCTGACCATATAAACTACCCCTAGAGATAAGCCCTTCATATTAGATAACTATTATATCTTGATCCAGAAAGGAATCAGAGGTTTTAATGATATCTATGTCAGATCTACTCTTCCCTATGACTCCTAGAGATAAATCTCTATAAATATTTCCATAAAACTTAACTTATCATAAGACTTTCCAACTTCTTCTATCTTTGTCTTCGTATTCATGGAATTGAAAATATATTTTTCATTTCCTAGTGAATACACTAGATCTAAGTCGAAGTAATATATATACATGACTCATACCCTCTTCTGAAGGTTTAGGTCATACTAAGTAAAGGTGTACTTGATGATCTTGTGTTCTATGTATACCAAAAATCTCTCTCCAAATAGATAGTGTCTATAATATCGGGGAATGTATCACTATGGATAACTCGAGATCATGAGTAGTGCAATTATTTTTGGGTATTCTCAGTGTTTTGGATCTACAATAATCCACTCAACCATCCAACATAAAAAATGATTAGAGTTCAACCCCATATGCAATAAAAAATGTGGCATATTCCTTAACCATTATATAAAGGTTCAGGATCAGTGCCGAGGTCATCTTGATCTTCAAATACTGGGAATCTATCTCTAAAGGATCTAACCCAAAAACATCACCCCTTTCTTAGTTATCTCAACCATCAATTATTCCGGAGAGGAGATGTCTAAGATAATTTTCAAACAGTAGGTTTTTAGACATAGAAATATCTGAATATCGATGGAATTCTTGGATCACTCCCAAGATACCATGGCTATAACTTTCCATGGGTTTACCGACACTCCATCTTCTGAGATAACAAGACCCAAGAAGTGTTCTATATCAATCCATAAGATTCATTTAGATAAATTGAAATAAATATAATGGTCTCTCTATGTACTGTGGATGATTCCAAGATATTGGGAATGATCATCTATATACTAAGAGTAGACTGAGTTTTCATCGACAAAAACTACTATAAACTATTCTAGGAATAGATGAACGATTCAATTCATCAAGGCCATGAATAACACCTTAGTTTTTTTCAGGCTGAATAAAATCACCAACAACTCATAAAATCAATACATTCCCCTAAATGTGGTCTAGTTTATATCCAATGGTCTCACCCTCAACATCTCAGTAAATAAGTGGATAAAGAACATCCACTTAAAATCCTTCTAGATTGTATCTTATACCTAATCAACTTTCTCCATGATGTCGCAAAAATTGTTGCTTGGTCCTCAAAAAATATAAGCAAAAAGATTTACCACGCTATATACGGGTGTATTCAGGTTATTAATGATCATATGTTTTAAATTAATCCATAACTCTGCTACTTGGGGGCCTCCCTCCCTAGTGATCTTTGGGAGATGATGTAGTTGGAACTCTCTTATTATCACAGAGACTAATAGAAAAATGTGAAAATTCTCACTGTCCATGTATCACATGAACCTCAGGAAACTTTCAAAAAGCTGTTCATATATATGATTCTCTATAGTTGTAGGATGTTCCAACTCAATAGTATTAGAAACATATTGATTACTAGTTTCCTAATTCTCAATCTGAAGATGAGGAGGATAAATTTTTTCTATAATTATTAACACACTCTTTTGAACACCTATTATACAACAAGGTCATCCTTAATGGGTGAAAAAGTAGAGAATCAATAGAACATGATTCCTCTACACTTATCTTAATTTGTGAATTGGTTTAATCATAATAGTGTCCATTTTCATAGAATTTATAATTAGGGATTTCATTTCATATTTTATATGGGATAATGTGTCACACATATTAAATTTCCCCCTAGAATAGAAAATTCATGTCAGCATATATCCCTATGTTCCAATCATGATGCATGAAAACTCTTCTCATGCCATACTGGACCAAGAGTAAAAATATCAAAAGATAGTAACATTATACAAAATGTGGATCAATCTAGGTGAAATAACACGAACACTATAACCAGTGAACTACAAGAAAAACAACCCCATCCTTGGGAAACAAAATTCCCCCCATATATGGTATAGTCAATCCCATGCATGAGTAGATTACCATGCCCCAAAAAATCCTATTCTGTTGTATATCTTTCACAAATATTAAATAAAAAGAAAATAAACCTACTATGATACCATTTTATAATATCACTAACCCTGTGATTCTTCTAGTTATAGAGTCAGTTTGGTTACGTGACCTTAGGTGCACCTTCCCAAATACCCGAGGCTTCCAACTAGAATCAATGGTGTAAGGAACATAGTGTGGAGACAATACACCTAATTATAGTGTAGTAGAATTATAATAAGTAGTAAAAAATTAGTATAAAGTAGTAGAATAAATATAAATAATAAATAGAAATCCATAGGAGAATAAATTCAAAACATATGATATCCCAATAATGATAAAATCAAGTAATGACTTGATGAATATAACTAAATGTTTTGATAAATTTCATATAATTTAAATACTAAACAGAATAATGAAAGAATCCAAAACCCCAATCCTGAAACCCATGTTGGTCACACCTCCAAGATCCAAAACATCCAGTAAGCAATGAACTATCACAGGGCCAGTTTCACTTGTGAATATCAGTATCTATGAAATATGGCTCGGTAACAAATAACGACCTGAGTAGGGTGTTAGTACAACTCAGTTTTCCACCACCAACATTGTATGATCAAATATACTCTTAGTATATAGATCATATAATAAATTGGTAAACAGGGGAAATAAATAAATAAATTAATACCTCTTATAAAATAGACTCACTGACCCTATAATTACAAGAAAAAAATTATGGCCAACAAAACATTCTCCAATATGTTGATGAATATCTCTGATCATGTCAGGGAACCATGACAACCATTTCGTTCACCCTCATTCGTTATATCCAATAAGTTTTCATAGGTGAAATAGGAAAATCCCTATTATAATTACAAAATTTTCCAAGTGTAACCCCTTTATATCAAAAAGTTATCATTACTAGGAGAAAGCCTGTTATATAATCATTTTATCATGATTGGTTATATCTCTATAATATTTACAACATAACCGAGTAGATCCCTATAAGAATTATTACATGACTATGGAGATCGATATAATTATTTCAAAATGACCAGAAAGATCCCTATATGTGTTAAAGCATGACTGGGAATAGTCCTATAAGAATTTAATTATATAAAAAATATCATCACATGGATAATTAATATCACACCCCACTACCAATTAACAAACATTTATTCAGTTGATCCTATTTACAATTTAACAAAATTAACATGTTACATCAAAATCACATTATCCATACTTCCATGTTATAAAAAAATCAAACCTGGGATCACCACTCGGTTAGCCAAAAGCCCGATCTAAACACTAATGAGACGAATGAGATCCAATGGGGGGTGGGGGGTATAATAACATAAACTCTCATCAATAAAGTTTATTATCCATTTATGTAGGTAACACACAAGGGATGCAAGTATAATTTCACTTATTGTATATAATATAGGAATTGAAACAGACACCAGGGAAATTGTTTAATACTACCTGCCTCAAAATTGGAGAATATGTAGACAAATCTCAATGAAAAATTTAGTGTTTAGTTTTTAACCCTTCCAAAATATAGACCCACAACAATAAGATCTGAAAGATATTTCTTCTTGTTCAAAGAAGATGATCATAGGAAAACATTTGAAATTATTTGATCACTACCGATCTATCTCTATATGGAGGGGGTTGAATAAAATCATATTGAGATTTAAATGAATTCAGAAACCACTATGGTGAACTTAATGTTTGAGTGAATGAGATAAGAGGAAAAAAGGTTCAAAGTGGTTTAGGGTATTTATAGAAAGCCTACAAAATAGAAGGCTATGGTGAAACCTCCCAAACTACTCTATTGAATAAGTTGACACGTGTAGGAATAAAATATTGTGAAAGAGACCATACCACAAACTTATATATGAAACAATTCCCAAATATCACAGAGAATAATAGACCAAAGATCTTATAAATCGAGTGCATGTTCTCAAATAAATCCTAAACCACTATGCTATAGAACTCAAAAAAGTTGAGATATAGGCTATGGTGAAACCCTATTCAATGCCATAGGGGTACCAAATTTTCCATAACTGACCAAATCCCACCCCAAGGTCCTTACGACAGAACCATCCTTTCCAAACAACAATTACTAGACTACTATTTCGAAACCTTCCTCCACACCATAACTATTCCTAAAAAGTAAGTATCTCAGATTTTCCTCCTAGGACCGTACATCATCTCCCAGATCTCCATTCAATAAAGGAACTCCTCAAAGAGTATTTAAAAGATCAAAAATGAAGAATCCTCTACTCAACACTCCTTATTCATGATTATATGAATAAAAACCCATTCAGATGAAGGATCAACAACCACAGTTCAAACCAAAATCAACCATATCAAATTTCTTTTCCCAAAAAATAAAGTAGTACATACCTAAAAAATACAAGATATTATATTTGGTTACAGATAATAGTATTGGTTTTGATGTGTCTAGATAGTTATGTTGCATGTATAATTTTATTGGAGATTTTAATGACTTATTATGAAACCACAGATCCTTGGTTTAGTGAAAAATATTTCTATTAGATAGGAAATATATAAGTCTTTATAGTTAAATGAGTTTTCTAATACAGTAGAACATTAATCCTAGAAGTCCTTAAGATCTTATATATCTAAATTTTTTTATCAATATTTTAATTATTGAAGGTTATGATTTTTAAACATCAGTTTATTTAAAATTATTTATGTAAAAAATATGTTTATTACCATTGAAATTGGGAGTGCAGGTATAGGGCATCGTATTTGGTATTAAAAGTAGGGATTAAGTATTATTATAGGTTAGGAAGAGTATATGATCTAGTTATCGTTAGCTATTAGGTTGGGTATGTGAATTTATTTCATGGAAAATCACAATATTTGGGGAGGATATTAATAGATTTTTTCAGTATACATGACTATGGTATATATTGATTAGTATGAGATTTTATGATCTTTGGTGATAATAGTCGAGTTTATTTGTGAAAGAATAGGATTCTAGGAATTTTATTTTTAGGATTTATTAAGAAATATATTTATTTAATTAGAAATTAACACTATAATATATTTATATAAACACTAGGGATAAATCTAAATATAGGGAAAAATCCAAAAATTTTGGTAAATTTTTATGTTTTTAGTCTCCAAGAAGAAATACATCTACCTAGATACCAAAAGGTTTTTGTGGAATCTAGATTAGATTAACATAGGGGTAACAAGACTAAAATTGGTAGTTTAAATATTAACTTGACCTTCTCTTAGGGCACAACAAATGGAAGAAACAACAAACTAATTTAAAATTCCTAGTGGTTATGCATTGTATGATTCACATGCACATTATGTATCATTGTGGATGATTTAAATTGAATTTGATGGTGTAATATATAACTAGCGAGGTTAGATAACCTAATATAAATATGACCCTGAATAACATAGATTAAAACTTATAAATTCATAATTTAGGGTCTAATTTTCATTGTATATATAACTTTTGGATTAGTTTTATTTGATTTTAATTGAGGTTATTAAAAACATTTTAGTTATAGTATTTTTTGTGATATAGGGTCATGGGAAAAAGTTTTGAAAAGTATTTATATAGAACCTTCCTGGTCTTTAAAAAAATGAAAAAATATTTTCATAAATTCTTCCAATATATACCAATTCTGAAGGAAAAATTGATTTTTATAGTCTTACAAAATATATTGATGTTTCTATTTTATTACCAGTCATTCCAATATTATGGATACCCTTAACTATTTTCATTAGTGATTAATAATTATAAATTATGGGAGAGTAATTTATTTAAATGGGAGACTACAACATACATAGTTTTAAGACACATATAATTTCATTAAAAAACATTTCCCTAATTCTAATAATGTTTTTTCTATCCATTTAGAAGAATTAAAATTGAATAATAAATAATAGATACAATATTTTAATCAAACTAAAAAATCTTTATTCATTCATAGAGAAATATTACAATAAATTATTATGATTCCATGTGTTACATACTATGAATGATTGCAATTTTTAATAGTTTATATATTAAACTTATTCAATAAATAGAAAATAGTAATATATTTAGAACTAGAAAATACCCTAGTTTATATTAACCCTTGAGAATAACCATTAATATAAATAAACTTATAATGAGGGGGAACATCATTAAATTATAATGTATGCAATAAAAAATATTGTGAAAGGGAATGAGAATTTTGATTAAAGATGTAAAAATAGAATGAATTTGAGGTGGTAATTTTGGTTATATAGACATTATAAACGAAAATATGGTTGTAAGAAATAGAGTCATGGGAAATTTGGTGATTGAAAATACAGTTTTTGGAAATATGGGAATTGGATCTATATAAATAAAATTCGTATATTAATGCTGTGAATCATTAATATAAAATATATTATAAAATAATTCACTAATAATAAAGAATGAAATGAAAATATAATATTGAATTAAAAAATTATTTTATTAAAATATATTAATGCCTTATGTAAAATTATTATTAAAGTATTATGTGACGTGTTAATAAGATTCGAATAAATATTTTAATATTCCTTAATAAAATTAATTTTTTGGAATATATAAAATAAATTTTAATGCTATTTGGTGATGATTATAAAAGTGATTTTTTTCAATAAAGTATTCTTTTTAATGTGTTGTTTGTTGTTTAACTATTGCATAAAAAAAAATTTTAATGAAACATATTGATATTATATAAAATAATTTTTTAATCTATATATTAGTTTATACTATGCATGTAATAAGAATGAACAATTTATACTTAGAAGATATATTTTCCTGAAAATTATTTTTATGTGCTATAATTTCCAATATTAAAATTATTTTTTACCACCTTTGAAAATTGAATCTAATAATGTGGTTTTTTTATCTAGAATCAGCATGTTCAAATTAGTTAATAATTATTATTTAATTCTAAGTCAAAAAAATTATTTTACTTTATTGTTAATTACCACCAAAACTATGAAATTGTTGTTTTTGAAGAATTTATTTCATAAATATTGTTTAATTTAATCTAAAAAATCAAATTTATTTCCTTTTAATAATGACTCTAATGTGTTGATTTAGTAAAAAAAATATATATTAATAGTCGTTTAATTTGAAATTGAAAATAATTAAGTCTGAAAACGCTTAATGTTAAAAAACTCAATTTTCTATAATTTTGTTTCATTATTTTAAGATTTAGTCTAGAACATAAATTTCTCATATTTAGAAATTGGGTAAGATTAAATTCATTCCAGATTCAGATTCATCATGTAATTTTTGTTAATGTTAGTCACCTTATATTTTTACTGAAAAATATAGTTACCATATCATATATTTAATAAAAATTATAGGGTAAAAAAAGGTAATCCAACATGGCTCGAATTTTATTAATTTTATCAAACACAAAAAATTTCTAAAAGTACATTATTATGTTGTAAATTAAATCACACAAGTATGATGTCATGACCCATCCTCGGGGCCCATGCCGTGACTACCCCATGTTCGCCTTCCATAGGCCAGGGGCTGGAGACTACCACCAAAGGCGTAAATCCTGATAAAAGGGAAGGAATTTCCTTTATATAAGAAAAAAACACCACAGAGTACGCAAGATGAAGTAAACACTAAGTAAAATGAGTACAAAATTAAGTACTGGAAAGTAAATGGGCTAGAATAAAAACCAAACTAAAAGTAAAGTACAACCGAAAAGAAAGTACAGTAGTATAAAAGTAAAGCAGCAACACCGAGCCGTCCACTGTAAATCCCACCTGAAGGGTGGGTATAGATAGTCTCTTCAGCTCCTTAGATCTAGTCGTCCGCTCCGTGTACGTCCTATCCAGTGGTCTGCCTCTAGTTACCGTCCACCTCCACGAGCCTCCACCTCTATTAGCGTTGTCCTTCGTCTGCATCCCACACAACGTAGTGCGGGCATAGCCCATGCAGGAGTGAGTATACGATACTCAGTAGGGACCCCGAGACTCCCGAAGGTCTCCTAGAATCCACGAAGGATAAGCCATGAAGGAAAGATACAATCACAAAGTATCAACCAACTCTACTTAGATATATTCCCATACATATACCTAAGTCATCAATTCCAGTTCCGCTCTAACTCTCGAGCATAAGATCAACCCAGTCCACATAGGAAGGTACAACCCAATACACATAGG
Source organism: Viscum album (assembly GCA_963277665.1). Lineage (NCBI taxonomy): Eukaryota > Viridiplantae > Streptophyta > Magnoliopsida > Santalales > Viscaceae > Viscum > Viscum album. Next base: position 101,910,229 of record OY728133.1, read on the forward strand.
AAAACACAACCCAATCCACACATGATAGCAAGTCAATCATATCGAAGATAATGATTTAAAGTCAAGACTCATATCACACAGGTATACCACTCACGAAGAGGGTGGAGATGATAGATGTAGCATCTGAATCATCTCCCTTTCTAAACACACGTAGGATCCATGTACAAAAGTTGTCGCTACAGAACCCACGTAGGATCCTGTTACAGTAACCATCGCTGCTGAACCCACGTAAGATCCAAGTATAGTCGTCATCGCTGTCGAACCCACGAAGGATCCAAGTACAGTCGTCCTCGCTGCCGAACCCACGTAGGATCCAATTACAGTCGCCATCGTCGTCACAGTCGCAGCCAGCTCTAGGGTTTACGCACACACAACATACTCAATTCCGGGAGGGTCTACTGCTCAAGTCAAAGGGGTGGATACATCATCCTTCATGAAGACCAGAGTTAATGTATCCCGTAGTTCCGTCCCACGTCATAGGGGAAAACCAAGAAAAACGTGCCCAAGGCACAGGGAGTAAGATGACCAAGTCATTTCCCTAAAATTACACAGCGTGTAGGTATTCTATACACACTGTGTCATCAGACACCAAGTACTGCCTATGTCGAAATGGCCCGTGTCATGGGTCTGGTCATGTAAATAAGTATGTAAACGGCGTGTGGTATGGTTATACATCATGTCTTTAGTACACGGGTACTGTCCGTGTACCACAACCCGTGTCAAAGGGCTATTCGTGTAAAAAAAGTAAATACACGACGTGTGGTATGGTTACACTCCAAGTCCAAAATTTAGGGGTCGGCTCTATGTACACTGGCCACGCGTGGCCGTGTGGTGGAGTACATGCTCGTGTACTTCACCCTATATCTGTATATTCCTAGAATACACACCGAGTCATCCCGAAGCCGCTTCTTCCATGGTGAAGGAAGTAAACACCGTGCCTCTTGGCCGTGTAGTTCGGCCCGTGTCTGTGTATCTCCCAGATTCCACACCGAGCCTCGCGAAGCTGCTTCTTCCATGGTAATGGTAGTACACACCGTGCCTCATGGCCGTGTGGTTCTGCCCATGTTCGCGTAACTCCCGGATTACACGCCGGGCCTCACGAAGCCGCTTCTTCCTTTCAATGATGGTAATACATGCCGCGCATCATGGCGATGTATTTATATCCATGTCTGTGTATTTCCCTCGAATACACGCCATGTCCATCAAAGTCTCCTCTGTAAAACTGTGTAGACAGTATATGCCGTGTGACCGGTGTCACACACCGTGTGTCACTTCTTCTAATGTCCATTACTTCTGCCGTTGAATGCTTGTACTACACGGCATGTGCCTTGGATGTACACACCGTGTATTCTAGAATTTTCTAGAAACGATGCCTCTAGCCAGCACGCCCCCTGAGGCATCCTTCCTTTGTTCCGATGATCCGTTTGCTACAAAACTCCCGTCCCTAGGTCATCCTGATGTTATGAGGTCGTTTCTGATGTTTTCGGGCCTTCGATCGGCTCCGAAAACATGCCTTGATTCACTGCTCAAGAACGGTCGGAGAACACCATACAACAAGAATGGAGGAGGAATCAGACCACGTTAGTTTGGTCCGGTTTCTTCTGCATTAGTTTGATAGAAAAAGATTTAGAGAGAAACATCATCATAGATGGAAAACCAACATTTCTCAATTCAATACACACCCCTACCTAAATTCAAGAAGGTTGATCACTTGATGAAGGATGGAGATGCTTTTTTTGATGTTTCCGCGAAAAGGGGGCGTCGCTTCATCAACGTCGAGAAGAAAGAAGCTGAGGTTGGTGCCGGTGTTCTTGACGTTCTTCAACGAAGAAGATGAAGTTCTTCAAGAGTTTAAAGCTCTCTCTACCAATATCTTCACACAATAACTTACCCCAAAAATAAAATAAGACTTATAATATTTTATTACTTCAAGCCATGCATTTATATTTTAAAATTAAAACACATAAATTACTTCATTTATTAGTCTTGAGTTGTCTAACTAAATGGGGTGTTAAATTGGAAAGCTTCATGAGGGTGAGAGGGAGAAGTTACTGACATAAAGGGGGTGTTAGAGAGTTATTTGAATGTGAAGGGGTGGGGGTCGTGTGGGCCCCACCTCAGAAATATCCTAACATGGGTAGTTAGGGGGTTGTGGGTCCCACCCTAACTACCCCATGTAGGATATAACGGTTAGTTTATGTAAATAAAATTGTACCACAATTTTATTTACTTCACATTTTAATCCTCAATTTTTAACAACTCCTCCCGAGCAAACGCACCTTCAGAAAAGGTCCTCTTAAGAAAATACCGCCACTGCGGTTTCATTGGTGCCCTCAGATTTTGATTCCGAGCACTAGTTCAAAATATAGAAAAACCTGCTCGTTCGTTCACTGAACATACCCGAGCTAAACATTGGAAAATGATTACGGGAACACCGGGCCTCGGAATCTGGTGCCGTCAGAAACTACGTATTCGTAAAATCCCAAAGGAATTAAGAAAGACATTTCCCTGAAATTTATGGGTCTTTACATATGACCAAAAATTTCTCATCATACTTACCTAAATCCAATGTTATTCTGGATTTACCTCTCCCCTAACATTTTTTTAATAAAGTGACCAATTTTTTCACAAATTAAAGGAGATAACCTCTACACAATTCATTTGAAACACGCCCATCAAAATTCCCTTAAAAAATTCCTATTTATTCTGTCATCAAGTCCCATTTAACTTTTGTCATCCCATATTTATAAGAATGATTCCCAAGACTTTCTTTTTAATAGTCCCTCTAATGGATGAATCACGTCCTCAACGTCGATACTATCCATTCCCTAACCATTCTATTTTTAAAATAATATTCCAATACTATTCTAAAAATACTAAAATAAAAACATAAATATCTTTATTATACTGAAATTTTATTATTATGGTGGAATTTGTTTTTCATTTACCTACCATCCACTGGGAAATTAAAATGTTACTCTTGTTATGTGTGGAATACAACCTCACTAAATGTAAAATTTTATTTTTCATCACTACTGCACATGGATGGTTATTATAATGTATTTAATGAATGAAAAATATATTAATGATATTATTAATAATATATAATTTTAAATTTTCCATTTTATGAATATCTAACATGTTAATAATATAGTACTATATGTTAATTAAAAATTAATGAAAGTATCTCAACATCGATTTGATTTTCATGATTTTAACTAAATGTATCATGGAATGAAATCATAAAATTTTAATTCATTATGGAAAAAATACCCAAAAAACTTTTATGCTCTTGGAATTATGAACTTTTTTTAAAAGTATGGGGATCAGCATACACATTATAATGATGGTATGATACAATTATGGTTAGTAACATCTGTTGATAAAAATAAAAATAACTAAAAAATAAATTTTTAATAAATGACCATAATCAAAGATTATAAAAAGTAACTGAATTTAATTTGGTTGTAAAATAAGTGATTAATTTTTTATACTTATTATAAAGATATTAATTATTTTATTTGAAATTTAGGTACAATGGTAAGGGTTTTCTTCCCCAATCCACTTCACGAGGCATGATTTGATATTTGGAAACAATTCCTCATTAAAAATGTTAATTTATTACCCAATTAAATTAAATAATTGAAAATAACCTTTAATCGCGTGACTTAAAAGTCCATTTAGGAGTATATATTTCACGTTCTCTTAATTCATATAATAACCATGTTTTAAGGGATATTTTTAACTCAAATTTATTTCCCTAAATTATATGGTTTCTTATTGAACTCCATTCTTATAAGTTCTCAATATTCTTACAATTATTATTTCAAATGATACTACCTATTTTCATTCTAAGAAAATCAGAATTTTTAATTCAAATATTCTTCTTTATGAATTTATTTATCATAAAAATATAAAATTATTATTAATAATTCTCATTTTATTTAGTGACTATTTTTCTCCCTGACAATATTATTTCATTCCACAAACGGTCCACTTTCTTATTTTGAAATAAAAATATTTATTATCTTTTGTGATATTCGTATTTCTCTCTATCCATTTAAAAAGTAAGTTTTTGACTTTTTTTTAAATGATGTGTTAGTTAAAAAATCTATTTTAAAATACTGGAAATGTTTTTTTCCCATTCATGCTCATATATTTTATCTTACACTCCACATCTCATTCGATACAAATTTTTTTTCAAGGATCAATTATTGGAACTTTCTATTGAATATTGATTAAAAAATTCTTCATATAAATTGGTCAAAATGATCTTTTGAAATTCACCCATATATTTTTATTTTTAAAACATTTTTAATAAACATTTTCTAAAAAATATTTTTATATTTCACATATATTTTCAATTTTAACAATAATTGATATTTTTAATATGGAGTTATGATTCATGTGTTTCCCTTTAAATTATATTTGGAATTTATTTCTCATACCACACCTTATTTATAAGGGTTATATAATTTATCACTCTTCATCACTCTATTGAAATTATTATTTACTTTTATGTCCATGAACATTAATTTAATGGAAATAGGCTATAAATTTTCAAATTTTGACTGAAAAATTTATCCATTACTCAATAAAGTTCAACAATACTATAAATTAAAGATTTTTACCAATAAATTTATTCCATTTATTGACTATATAATTATTAACAAATCGTATAATAATGATTTTAATATAGATAATTGCTGATTACTAAATCATGTTGATTATATACTATTTATTAATTATTTTTTATGATGAATTTTACTTATTTAGTTATAGGAATGTATTATAATTATATATATTAGTAATACATTAGTTAATCTCATGAGAAAACTATCTGGGTTATTTGGTGTAAACCAAACCCATTCACGTATGATATATTAGAAAGAGGACTCAATTGTAAGAGTGATATGTTCAACATTATGCATTTAATCACTAAGAAATCATTTACTATTATCAATGTTTTTCATTATTTTTATTTTATCCAAAAAATTATTTTATTATCATGTTATGAGTAGTATAGAGTTATTTAATTGTTATTTATTCCATCAATTTTATTCATCCATTGTTTATTCCATTATTTCCTCTGTTGTATGCTACCCCTTATTGAGTGTTTGAGATCACCCATTTTATGTTTTTCATTTCCCTAGTTTATGAAGTGTATTACATATAATATATATATATGGTTATGATTTATGGATAATTATGTATGAGATTTTTATGACCTGTTATAAAATAATAAATCCTTTCTTTAGCAGAAAAATTCTAATTGGAAGGAAAAATATGGATTTTATTAGTTAAAAGTTTTTTCTAACTATTTAAAACTATAAAACAAATCGGTTTTTAGTGTGTATGTGTGTATATATATTTTTATAAATATTTTAATTATGTATGGTTAAGCCTGGGTCTTTTTACTTGGCTTGAAATATAATTTTTAAATAATGTTTTTATTAGAAATGGATTTAGGAGTGTGAGTTTAGGGTATCACAACCAACCTCCTGAACCTACCCAAAAATGTTAAACTACTTTCAATAGAACTATTATATTGTAATACAATGTGGGAAATTCAAATAATTTAGACAAACCTTCCCGATTGAATATAGACCTAAGGATGGAAATAAACAAATTCCTTTGAAGAAACTACAACCATTGGGGAAACATCCTCCAATGCATAGTTATAAATGATATTTATTAAGAATATAAAAAGTATTTAGTAAAAATTAAATTTCCTGGACTATAATATACTTAGTCCAATAATTTCTAAAATTCCAATTGATACATCTAAAATGGATCCTAAGGAGAACCACTATCCTCTTGAGGAAGGGGATAAAATTCCTCTGACATTTGTTGAGAAATTTTATGTTTATTTCCAGGAAATATTTGGTAATGATGGAGAATTGAGTTATTACCTTTATTTGACAAGATTTTGTAATGTTTATCCCCCATCAATCGAAAACCACTTTTCATACTACAACCATTTTCCAATACCTTCTAAACAATCATTAGAAGTTAATCCCCCTACACACCATCAATGAAAATTAACCTAACTTACCCATTATTAGGTTGTTATCTACAACACACTAAGGCATTACTATTATTAATGTAGTATCTTTTATAACTCACATCCTATGTGTAAATCACCTTATCCTCTCATTTTCACATCTTCATATAATTCTAGTAATAAATATTTAGTCCTTTATAAACATGATACCCCTTTGTATAACCACCACCACAATGAAATATGAAAAATTATCTTCTACGACATCAATACCAAACTATTTAAATCAGAAGCTGTGAGTGACTTATGGTTATTATCAATTAATATTATTTAGCTAAAATGTTATATATATGTTCTTTACTGCCATCTTTATCTCTAGAAAAAATTATACAAGATGAGTGGATCTAAAATATCCACCATGAATCATGTGTACAGATTACCCCATGAGGTTTATGATACATGATGGGTACTCAGAAATGGTCATGAAATCCAATAAAGGGTCCAAAATCTATTAAAACTGTATCCTTATAATGTTACATGATATAACCATATCCTTGAATGGTAAAAAAACAGAAACCATAGTAGAGAAGTCTCATCACGTGTTTGATAAATTCATTATCTACTATCATATCATTGTTTAATTTTAAGTAATCAAGAAAGAATCATTGTTTTTAAATGATATTATAAGATAGAAAAAATGTGAGCCCCTAACTATAACCAATCCTCTATCTTAGAAGTAATAGATTCATATTAGGTTCTATGAAAACTTTTCCAACGAAACTTCCATATTATACATATCATAAGATATGTCTCGTTTATCAAATTGGGAAATGCTATCCAGTCTTCATGATTGTACATCCCGAGAATAAAAAAGGGGAGATAATTTGTCTACACTCTTAGTTAAGGGTATATTTCAACTAAGTATCTATTATGAATGTATGTTCACATTGATGATCATTAGATAAAGGATCATGAGATGAAACATGATCTCATAAAACAAATTTTATATTTCTTCTCCCTAGTTTTGGGTGGTATCCTATTAAGGTAGTATCAAGTGAAGAAATAATTTTTATGCCAATAAAATTAGAAAAATAAAATGAGAGAATTAATATGTCAAATATCTAAAAGTTGATGGAGTGGTGGGAAGCAACCAAGAATTTAGGATGGTCAAAAGTTGGGGGGAATAGTTACATTATTAGAAGGTGTTACTAGAAGAAAAACCATTGAACTAATATTTCTAGAAGAAGTTTTGGAAAAGAAAAGGAAACAATATATCTTTATGATAATACACTATTTAACAAGTGAACATGTTTTAGAAATGGGGATACATGACCCAATGAATTCATTTCCATAATGGTCAGTTGATATGATATTTATCCCATATAAATTAGATGGTGGTGAAAAATAAAAGCACCAGCTGAGTACTAATATGTTGTGAGGTATGACCTATTTGTTCCATTTTGAATTGGTCATTGTAATCATCTACTAATTTTTATGAATCAAAGTAAAGTTGCATTTATTCATGAATTATGACATAACCCTGAGACATGTTTATCACTTTTATTTTTCTTTTTATTGTGTTTTCTTCTATAACTATTTATACTGGTCCTGTTTTCATTATTTTAATGAAGGTTGAATTAGTGTAGTGATTTTAGAGTGGTTTATATTTTAGGTTCCATAATATTTTTAATGGGTTTCTTCTAGAACTTTCCCCCCTCTTTTATAAGTTTTAGTGGATTTGGATCCATTGATATTCTTGAAAGTATTCATTTTGGAACAAAAAATTGGTATCAACACCCCTTAATGGAGTGATTATAGATCACCAAGCTCAGACTTAACTGTTTCAGAGACTATTTCTATAGAGACATTCTTCCTTTAGTCTTATAGGAGAACCTCAGTAAATGGTTCCAAATCCATTTCAATTATACTACTTAGATATTAGCGCGTTTTTAAATATTTTGGAGGATTGGTATTATGTTAGATTAAGGTCCATTTAAATAATTATTATGGAATTGATTTTGTATTTTGGAGAATAGAGATGAAAGATAATATTACACATAAGGATCTTGATAATTCATTAATTAGAGATATACCTAATGTGATGAAAAAGTAGGATGAGGGAGAATGGATATGAAATATATCTGGTCGATGCAGATGTCACATATTTAGAATTTGATGTAAATAATCCATGAATTGAAAAAAATAAGAACATATAAACACCTTATCTGATATATATTATAGGGATAAGAAAATAAACAAAATTTTCTTACTTTTTATATTATTCATCATGATAATTTCATAAATATGACTTTATATTGGTCATATAAACAACTTCAATGTGATTTAAAGTATGTTGGAGTGAGAGAAAGGTTCCTTTAGTGGCTATATTTTGGATCTCTTGTCTTACTCTTCACTTCCTGAATCATATGTTATGATATTGACCTATGTAATTAATTCCAGTGGAAATGACGTCCTAACTTTTATAGATGTTAAAAACCTAATATTGAATGAATAAATTCATCAAAAAGATATTTAATCATCTTTTAGAAATGTGTAAAATATAAAAGGGATAGGATGAGTTGAAATATAGTAATGTAATAACTTGGGGAAATAAAGGAGGATCCATAACCATTGTAACTTAGAGAATGGTGTTCCATTACACCCGAATTATTAGAGGAAAAAAGAGGCAGAACCCGAAAATATATGATTCTGGAAGTGGGTTTTTGGACATTATATTATATTATAGGAGATATTTTCTTATTAGTTCCACTAGTTATTTATGGTATTGGGTTATAGATTCCATTTTTTCATTTCACTCAAATACTGAGAGGGAGAGTATGAAAATCTATGTTTCTCAAAGATATGGAAATGATTTTCATACAATAAAAAATATATTGACTTTGTGGGAAAATATGATGTTTCAATATAAATCTGGAACATAAGGATGCTGGAGTTGAAAGATGTGCATTGCATATTGAGGACAAAAAGAAATCTAATATCTCTTGGTTAACATTATGATAGAGGAACCTCACAATATTTGTAGATGGCCCTGTAGAATTTCATAAAGATTTATGGTTATTATAAAGTCAGTTAGGGAAGAAATATTTTACGTTATAATAGTATCATAAGATGAAAATCATGTTGGGGATGTGAAATATGCTAAATCATGGCATGACCTTTTGGGGAGTAATTCCTATGTTCTCTCAAATAGGTTTACCATTCTATGTGACCTTCATCGATGATTATACACACATAGTGTGGGTTTAAATTATAATAAAAAATTATTATGTGTTTAATGCATTCATTCAATGGTGTTCCATGGTGGAAAAAAGAGAAAAAATAATTTTGATGTGCTTATGGTTGTATAATGGTGGTGAGTAAGGAAGTATTGCATTTTTTAGATTTTTTTGGTGGAAGTCGACTCAATTCGAGAAGCCCAAGCCAAGAACATCAAACTATAATGGTGTTTTTGATGAAATAAACTAGAATTGGTGGATAAATTTAGAATTATATGAATTGAAATTGGGATTCCCAAATAATTATCAGTATAAGAAGTGATCTATGATATATACATAGTCAACAAGAGTCCATATTCACTAATTGGGAAGTAACTAACAAAGGCCTATTGGTTTATAATGAAGGTATACATCATCCATATTAGAGTTTTTATTAAACTATTTTATGTATATATTGATTCAAAGTATCAAGATAACTTGGTGGATAATTATAAAGCATGTAACAATGATGGTTATAGAGAGAAATACTTTGGTTTTTCAATTTGAAATAATGATATTTAGAATGCTGTAAGAAGTTGGAATACAATCTTCAGTAAATATTTTTTTTGAAGAATCAAATACTAGTAGAAAATATTTTTGATAATAATGTATCATCGGGATATAATATTCATATGGATAGAAATTCATATGATAGGAATATTTTAGAAAATCCAGGAAGCATGATTGTTTCAAAAACACCTTACCTATTAGAGGATGATCCACAAAGTAGTTCAATTTCAATTGAGCTTCCAAGGTCTAAAGTACATAATAGATAAATGAATATGGAAGAAAAGTCACTAGAAGATAAATCTTTGGATGTTACAGTACCTGAATGATATCATATATAGGGAAAATTATATAGGTCTACCATGGGAAGGCATTAGTTTCAAATGTATGAAATTACTATAACATATTATTATATAAGAGAATATGGAGAACCATAAATCAAAGATGAGGAAACAAATTTAAAATATAAAAAATAGTGAGAGTTAGTCCTAATGTATGAAAATTATTTCCTCCAAATGTCTTGAACATGCGAGCTAATAGATAAACTCATTGTGTTGAATGTCTAACAAAACGTGTGGGTTTTTGGTTGAAATAAGAGGTAGAGGGTATCTGGAAGAACATGGATAAAATATTTGCGAATGGATTTAACAAATTGGATGGTTGTTATTTATCACATATTTTTTAACTATTAGTTAAGTTAAAATTAATCTGGACAAAGTTATGAATTGTTTCTTTTGAAAGATTGAATCTAGAACTATTTGACAAGAAGAAAACATTCTTTCATGGTGATTTTGAGGGATACATAATTATAGAAAAGCCTAAGGGTTTAAAAAAATTTCATAACTAGAATCTTATGTTCAAGCCAAGTCATAAACTATATGGCTTAAATAAAGTTCCAATGAATTAAAATCAAAAGTACACCAATTTTGTTTTGGAATAAAATCTCATCTAGAGAAATCATTTCCATTTCTAATATTATAATATGTTTGATGATTAGAGTTTCATAATCCTTATACTTTTCATGGATGACATGCTTATAGTGGGTCTATTGAATGAATGAATTTAACCACCATATATAAGTTTATTGGAAACTTTTGAGATGAAGGACCTTTTTTAGAAAAATGGATTTTAGGGATATATATTTTGAGAGATCATGGATTTAAGAAATTATACATGGCCGAAAAATATTTCAACTAGAAGGTGGTTCAAAAATTTTGAATGTCTAAATAGAAATTAGTGACTAAACCCCTGACAAAGCATTCAGAGATTAGTAATGGAAGGTCTCTTAAAAAAATAAGAAATTGAGTACATGGAAAAAGTTCCACATGCATTATATTTTAGGTGTTTAATTTATTCCATGTTTTTTAATCATCCAAACACTTAAAAAGATATGGAAGTTATCAATAGATACATGTTAAACCCCAAATTGAAACATTGTGAGATAGTGAGATAGATTAAATGGTACATAAAGGGATATATAGGAATGACACTTTGTTTTAGAATAGATGATTTATTTCAAGGATTTATAGATTCATACTTTTGGGGAGATTGATATTCATGAAAGAGAACATCAAGTTATGTGTTTTCATTTATAGGGATTAAAGTATTTTTTATTTTCATACATCAATCATTACTCCCTATGTTGAAAATTAATTTTGAGTAAATCTATTTAATAGAATAGAGAAGGGATTGATTTAGGTTAAGGGTTTTCTGGAGGATATCCCAATAATGTAATATGATGGGATCAACTTTTTGGTTTCACATAGTTTGATTCACTAACCCAAGAATCTAAAATTGTACTCTTAGATAGACACTTAGTATAATATTAATTTCCTGGGTAAGTTTTTTTTATTATGGGTATATGGACTTACAAAAGATCAAAGTACAATTGAATCGATCATAATTTTTGAAGAATGTGTTCCCTTTGGATGTTATAAGGTGAATCTAAACCTCATTTTGATTGGGTTTACTAGATTGTGTGGAGGTATTCCATGTATCTATTTAGAATAAGTTTAAATAATTTTTGGGGGTTTACCAAATCCAAATTGGGATTCCATTTTTGAATCATGGAAATATTATTTATGTGTGGTTGATTCTGTGTCTTCTTCCATGTGTGAAAAACATTTCGATATAATGGATGAAAAGAATTTGAAAATGAAAATCTAGAGGTTTAAATTATAGAAGATAATGGAATGGTGGAATGATTGTAAGAATTTATGAGGAACAAAAGATTGATGGACCATATGTAAACTAAGAATCGGATACTTGAAGCCAGTTCATTAGAAAATGATTTCAAGAGGAAGTGTTAGAAATGGGGAGGAATTTTGAGATCATCGAGAGATGGAATAATTCACTGGATGATAATGTTATGTCTATGGAGATACATGTTCATAAAGATAGTTTATTGTGTGTATCTATTGATATGGGATTCATCCAAGTGAAATTAAATGGTGGAGACAAGTGGAAGAACCAACTATTTAATACTGTAAATCATGGGGTGACCACTTTCTTATAGTAAAATTGAACCATTTTAATCAATATATGGTTTACCTATGAAAAATTAAAGAATCATTTCTCATTGGATTAGGGAAATTTTTTAACCCAGATTAATTTACTATTTTGTTTATTTCTATATGTTTTCTTTTACCATTGTTTATGTTGGTCCTATATGTGGTTTCCAAGAGAAGGGTGTATAAACATGATGATTTTATACTAGGTTTCCTTTCATGTTCCAAACACTATTTCAAAATTCTATTCCATAATTTATCTTCAACTTTCATAATTTTATATGGAGTTTCTTCTTGTGATTTTTCGAAAGAGGACCAATTGGACCTAATATATCTTTTATCCTATAGTATATCTAGACCTTGATTAAAGAATATCTTGGTGAGTAGTCATATCAAGGAAACTAATATAATTTCTATGAACTATATGATTCATAAATCTCCTTTAACATATATTATAGTAGATCCCTTAGGTCTAATGTTGATCAATAGATTATCAGTGTCCTAGGGTATATAAATTCCAGCCGCTATAAAAACACTATATTAAATAGACAATTAATAAAAACTAAAACTCTTAAAAACATTTCTAAATTTACCAAACCAAAAAATAATAGAATAATAAATATAGAAATCATATTTATGACTTAAATTATTCAAATACCATTCTGGCATAACCTAACCCACCCAAAATGCACATTGGATAATGATGATCCATGTTTAATACTCCAAGCCCTACTCTAAAATAAAAGGGGTTAGAAATTGGTCCTAGCCTTGAAAAACCTGAAAATATTTAGTATAACACAGATATTATAAAAAACACACATCAATATAAATGAAAAACTAAATTGTACAACAATGGATGCATGAATGACCACAATATAATGTTATTCCCCCAGGGTTGTCTTTGTAGATGATTAATTCACCTTAATACAAGACACTGTATAATATAAATATATAATGGTTATATTGTATCCCTAATATAATGACTCCCTATAAGACATATCATTGATCAATATGCACATAAAACTCCTTGGGATAATCTTATAAAAACAAATTCTACTGCTGGGTACCATCACCTGTCTCCCAGAATCCGACCCACATAAACAACCCCAAATCTAAAATCTAGAAATCATTCTTTGAAATATTCTTTAAATATGTAGACACAACACATTTGGTACCATGAACCATGAATGGGTGAGTATAATTATTCTTATTAGGATTCACTTATGTAACATAAGAAAGATGAAACAACTAGTCATCTTGAAATGCTCAGTACAATAGTATAACATGATATGAAAAAACTAAAATATTCTTTATAGGATAGGAAAATAAGAACATTGAAAACTATCCTTCCACGACATCTCTTCTTAGATCCATAAAGAATCATATCATTCAAGTATCTAGTGTCACACATGTCAAAAGTAGGTATTCTGTGTAAGAGTTCCACAACCCGACTCTAAGTCATAACATAGTGGTGATTAATGTTAACTAGGAAAATACCCAAACCATGGGAGAGTATACCATCCTATAATGAGTTTTGAAGGAACCCGATCACATAATGAAATCCATTTTCTAATCTAGCACTATAAAATCCCCGCATCACCACTATGAGACTATGGAGTGGGATTGATTCTCATTAATGTAACTATTTTTGATCACTATAGATTACCTCTATATATTACTATCCCCAAAAGGGAATTTTGAGAACCCAAAGAACTATAGAATACAATATACTATAACATACTCAAACTTATTACCTAAAAAATTTCCTTGAGTAGTAATAATATGCGGTACTTGTACGTCATTGGGAGACACCTTAGTCGAGGGAGTACTGACCACTATAGATGACCCATGTCCTGATCTGTGTATTGAAATTAATATGGGAGGTTTATCTTGTTACACCATGTTATTTTATTTCATATTTTTATTAAAATAAATTTGATTTATTTGATAGCTTCTGATACATGCAACCCCGAGTCTTAATGAACCATAATATAGTATATCATTATAACATTTCTTTTAAATTGTGGGAATGAAAAGGAATAAAAAAATATAAAAATATATGTGAAAAAGTTTCAGAAAAATATAATATATTTAAAAAAATTGTTCCATTTTTCGTAAAGTCGTTATATAGTATAAAAATGGATTTTCCATAAAAAATGGGTTTTATTGCTTTTTATGAGTAAATAATATAACAAATTTTTTCCACTTATATAAAATTTATTTGAAAAAATTAATTTCTATTTAAAATTATCAACTCAACATTATCATAAAGTAAATTCTTGGGAATTTTCTAAAATGATTTACTTTATGATGAATAGTGAAAATACTGATTTTTTATTTAAAAAAATATTTTGTTTCAATCATTTACATAGTTAATTGTTTAGAAAATTTTCTTAAAAGTAAAATTAGTTAATTAAAATGATTAATAATCCAATTAATTTTATTTTAATTAATTTTATTTTGGATTTTTTATAAAATTCTTTTATGCTTAAGAAGACATTTTTTATGGAAAATTACTTTCTGCAGTTTTCTCTGGGATTGATTTTAAATTAAATCCTTCTAATTTTTTGAAATGAATTTTATAAAATTGAATAAATATTTGGAATTAGAATTAATAATTTTATGTAATAATTTTTATATAAATATTGGTCATAAAAAATAGTAAAAATATTATTTTATTACCATAGTTAAATTTAAAACCAGTTACGAGGGAGTTAAACCAAAAGAAAAGGGAAATATTATCAAATGAAACCATCTAAATCCTATTTTAAGATTTTTTTGAGCATATGTGATGATGAATTATAATCCTAGGCCGTTGAAATTAATTTATCTTTTGTATTAAAATATTAAATTTAAATCTTTTAAGAAATTCAAAGTGTCTGCTCTTTTCCACTTAAAAAAGAACAACCCCAATCTCTCTTCTTCAAACAAATTTGATAAACCATTATTTTTAAAATCTTATAACAATTCACTTTTAAAACTCCTTATCTATTAATTTTATGTTATAATATTATTAAAAGTCTATTCCAATGCTTCGTAATGAGTAATCTAAAGGAAGCTTATCGAAGAAGAGGTAATCATCCTAGACAACCACTTTCAATTTATTTCTTATTATACCTAATCTAAATCCATTTTATTCATAATTTACTAATAACTAAAGTATTATCAAATTAAAAAAATGTTATTATGATTATGTAATTACCATTATTCACCCTCTTTTCCATCAAATGTGATGTGAAAGTAATGCTCATTCGTACTTGGAGACTGCCGCCTACACATAGCAATACAATTAATCGTCTATCACCACCTTTCATGGATAGTTATCATGAAGAGTTTAATTTTTATATATTATATTTAGGAAATATTTATTATATTGTAATTTTATTATAATATATACCTTCTTAACTTCCCATCCATTGGGAAACGATAATATCGATCATTCGTACGTGTGGACTACCACCTCCGTGAAGTGATGTGATTTGTTTTTCATTTTCACTTTACAAGGATGGTAATAAGGATAAATTTATTATATATATATATATATTATATTATATTATATTATTTCGTTTCCTTAATTATAAAATCATATTTAACTTCCATTGATTATTTTTATTAAAAAATTAATAAAATGTTTATGCGTATGTATGACCTACCTTATCTATGAATTGTATAAATAATGTATCTATATCTTTCTTTTTTAAATGATTCCAAATATTTATATAAATAATTTATACTATATTTATATCAGGAATAATATTTTTGATATATTTTAATCATAATAAATAATAATGTGCTAGAAATAGTAAACTGAAACCTCCATGAAAAATAAAATACTCAACACCCTAAAACACTAACTTTAATAAGGAATTATTAATAAACGGGTGTTGGAAAGTTATGAGTGGATAACATATGATATTTTGAGTATGTAAAAGTTATTTTATAAAAATAACAAATTTAAATTTATTATAAAGGATGTTGGAGTTATTTTTAAGCAACTCAAACATGAGGTAAGAGGATTATGTTTCTCTCTCATTTTCATTGAGCTTTTCTATGACTGAATTCCCATTAAATGAAATTATATAATCCTTAAATAATAAAAATAATAATTTTATTCTTATCTAGTTATTTTCAATGAATAAATGGTTTCCTTTAATTTTCCTCACTTTATATTCTCAAGATACCGGAAGAATGTTTTCATGGAAAACCAACTATGTTTTACTATTCTACGTGGAATCATTTTTTCCCATGTAAACACTTTGCTGAAAAAATTTTAAAGAATATTTTTTTATATTTTATATGATTATTTGATATAATTTTTATCCATGTATTAATTTATTTACAATTTTTTAAAATTAATCCTCCTGTCATTTTTTAAATGAGACACTTTTGACTTTTTTATTGAAAATGTGATTGAAATTTTGTTTTAATGTACTCAATAGGAATAAAATTTCCCACTATCCTGACCAATAAATAATTTTAATCATAATTTAAATGTTTAAAATTGTATTTTCAATGAAATTTTTTTCCTTAATATTCTAAATATTTTAATATTTTAAATAATATATTTTAAGAAGAAATGTGTATTTTCTACAAGAATTGTTTCAATGATATTTTGAAGACATTTATCATTTATGTTACCATCCTTTGATGTTACATATGATTTACTTGGGGTAGGATCCAATGATTCCGTAATTATTATTTATTTGAATTATTTATTATTATGATGATGAGATATTTTTTAAACCTAATTATATTCCCTGGGTGAAGCTATGATGATGATATGATGAATGATTTATGATATTGGGGCATACATATCAATGGAATGTGATTTTGTCACATGTGGGCATATAATTATGTATCCCTCTAATGTAATATATATAAATTTATGTTTTACAAGATCAAAGGGTAAATGGGTGGTGATTCGAAGTCCGAAAGAGGGTACGTGGGAGGTCATACCAAGATATAAAGAAGGTACACATGACATTATCCCAATCGAAAAAGAGGGTACATAGGATGGCATCCCATGCATTAGACATGTATGTGAGTAGTTAGACCAGGTTAGACATGTGATGATTGTATTTCTGTGTATCATTTACATAATATGTCAATTATTGTGATTGTACTGGACATTACACCACACTTTAATGACAAGATGTTATTCCAATATTATGTTCTCATAAATCTTGTTATTTGACTCCTATATAATTTATGGTTTATGTTCTAGAAAGATTAATTTCATGACACATGTTTATGATCTAATAAATTACAGGTATGGATATTGAATAATAAGATCTTGTTCACATACCTTTATTATTATATTATGTTTAAATGATAATTGATCACTCCCTTTTTTACCATTATAGAAAACCTAAGACCACATTTTCTCTGTTTTCATTTCCCCAGTATATGATGAAAGGGTTTATGTATAATGTGTATAAGAGGCATGCTAGTAGTTAAGTTATAACTAGAATATGATTTAGGTCATTTTGGTACCAGTTGTTTATGTATCGAATTTATCAAATACACAAAACTAAAAGAATTATTGCACATATCATAATGTTATTTATTGAATATTCATAAAATAGGAGGCAATATATATATATGAAATGTATGATCCACTTTAGCTAGTATCAGAGTAAGGTTTAGTAATATTTTTTAAAATAGTATAAAAAAACATTAGTGATAACTCTTAGGATAATCCTAATTATAGAATAACAACCCATGTTTCTGAAAATAGTGAATATTGGGTTTCATATAAAATACATCCATAGATGGATACTATAATATGGATGCGACTATGGTACAAATGTACCTAGGGGTAATAACATTTAATTGGGTGGATTTTTTTATTGAATCGATCATCATTATTTCATGATGAGTATGCCTAATACTACACACCTAGTTAGAGACAACTACTGGATATTCTTGAGTAAATTCAAATTTTCAGTATAAATTGTTATTAATGATTTGAAAATATGATAACCATGTATGAACTTGGTTAAATCAAATGTTTCACACACTGAAAAATGGAGTCCTAATTTTTACATTCTATGAACTATTTTTCATGAATATATAGTTCATCACTATGATTATTTTTTTTCACACTATTCTTTTGGGTTTTAGTCATTGGATAAGACGTAAAGGAACTATGTTAACACTAAATTACATGAAAAATAGAATGATTGAGATCATGAGAAACAAAATCTAATTGGAAGTAGACTAAAAATATTTTTTTCTTCCTTAAACAACTTTCTTAAGAAATAAATCATACTAAGGATCTAACCAAGAAAAATAGGGAACGATGTTATGTTGAGTCCTACATAAGGTAAAATCCAAATTTTTTTAGTGGGTTCACTTATCCACTAGTTTCTGAACAATGGATCAACACCGTTGAATTTTTTCTCTACTGTTAAAAGAATGAAAATGTTATTTTGAATCTCTATGATTTGGAAGGTGAAGTAGGTTAATGGTGGGATCTCATAAAAAAAATCATGTAAAATGATATAATTTACTGTATGGAATGTGCTAATTGTAAAAGGTTATTCTACAACAATTACATTCCTCACATTATTCACATAAAAAATGGGTAATGAATTATTTTAGCTATAGAAAATGGATATTGAATTCATTATTACCTATAAGGGATTTTTTAAAGTCTGGAGTGATATCTTTATTGTATTATCATTGAAGAATAAGGTAATAATGATGGATACTTCAGTAACCTAAAATCTTGTCTCTGAAGGGATTTATCCATAGGGGACTATAGTAGTTTTAAATAAATCATTTATTTTGATACCGAGATAGAAATGATTATTGGATTAACCCATTAATCTCATGGGTTTGATAAGAAAAGATTGATGAAATTAAAAGGTAATTATAATAAATAAAATCATGGAGAGAAGAAGATAATCCTTACATTATGATCGAATTGTGGAAGGATACATTGGGGAAATTCTATTAAGGGGACTTGTAAATGATTTATGTATTTAAAATAAGGTCATTAGGAAATTGAATGATGAAGTCATGGGGGGATGTTATCTAAAGATGAAAATAGAGAAAAAGATCCATAAAATACACCACCCACACTCAAGTGATTCAATTTTAGGAGAATGGTTATTATGATAAAAATTTCTTAAATATAAAGATTAATGATGAAAACTAATGTAAACAACATCATAAGCTAGAAGATAGAAGAAACTATACTGAAATCACTGTTGCTGATGTGGGGTAAGATAACTAAGTTATAAAAGGTACACATACTATTAAATCAAGAACATCTAATGTCCTATTTGATTCTAGATATACCGAATCTTTTATACATGGTGAATGTTTTTAGGGCATCACAATAACACCTCAATTATAAGACATTAAATTAGAATATGGAGCATTTAATGGTATGGTGGTCTTATATAAAGTATTTTTTTCTATTATGGGAGTTTGTAGGAATGTACATCCTGTAAATCACATTTTCTCACTTTATTGTAATTTGATATTATTTTTGGAATGGATTATATTTATTTATATAATGATCATATTAATTTTCAATTAAGGGAACCCACATTTTTTATTCCAAAACATCCTATGATCATGTATCAGTTTGATGATAAATTTAAAAATTTTATGGGAATTACATCCAAGGTATAAGTCTTAATTCTTGTTCAAGGGGGGGGGGGTATAACATATATGGTTGGGGAAAAATGAAAAATAAAATATATGACTATTGTATGGGATCTTTTTTATGTATTTTTAAAATAAAATCCTAGACAAACTCTAAATTGAAAAGTTGAAAATTTAATATAATTCATACCTGGTGCTACACCAATTTCAAAGACTACATATAGAATTTCACATATTGAGTTTTAGGAATTTAATAATAAACTTTGTGATAATCTTTACAAGGGATTCATTTGGAAAATTGTGTCTCATTCGGGTAAACTTAGTCTTTTTTATGATGAAATATGCATCAATATGACTCTATATTGATTATCTAGAACCTAATAAGATTGTAATAATGAATATGCATTATCTGTACCATATTTATGATTTGTTTGATCAATTATGAAGAGGTCACTATTCTTACAAGATTCATATTTGATCCAGATACACCCAATTTTAGGTAAAAAGTGAATACATATAAACTTCAACTATCCATATGAGGTACGTACACTATGAATTTATAGTGATGACATTTGGTATTATAATTTCCCCCAGTATCTTTATAGAGTTAATGAAGTCTTTAGAGATTACCCTGATCTCTTTATGGTAGTATTTATAGATGATAATATTATATATTACAAAATAATGGAAGATCATTATTATCACTGGGGAATTGTATTGAAGACCATATGAAAGGTGAATTTCTATGAAAAATTTACTAAGTGTGATTTTTTTTTTCAATTGAATGTTATATTTTTGGGTCATATAATTTCAAGAAATGGTATATCGATGGAGCCGTAAAAGACTATGGTTATTGAACATCAACCTAGACCAACCACAATGTATAAAATCCATATTTTTTTGCTGGTTGGGTTAGATATTATTTATTCATTATGATAAATTTCTCATTAATATATAATTAAATCCACATTTTAACTTAAAAGAGAGTAAAGTTCATTTGAATATATGAATGTGAAGAAAATTTCAAATAACTGGAAAGAAGGATTGTCACGACCCTCTCCCTATAAGGTGTATCCCTCCCGGGTTGGCAATGTGAGAAGGGAGATAATGACCCCGCGAGTCCCACCTCTAGTAGGCCCTAGGATGGAGACTAGCACCGAGGGTATTGTAAACCCACAAATGGGAGGCATTACCCTCTAAGAGAATGTATATGAAAGAGAGAGATAAGACATACACCAACCAAATCCAACTTAGACTACAATATCAAATAAATCCCAAGTACACATATTTAATGTCATACAGAACTACTTCAACTGAAAGTGGAAATCAATAAGTACCAAAGGAAAGTGAAAACAACAGAAACGATGAAGCCCAAACAGCTTCTGCAACTCCAAGATAGTAGAAACTATCTTGATCTCCAACCTGCTCCAAGTGATCTGAAAAACAGTTTATATAGAAATAGGGTGAGTATAATAGTATACTTTGTAGGATACTCCCTAGAGCATCTCGTGCAAAGGTAAAGAAAGCATGCTAAATCACAGTGAACAACATTTGAAACTAACTCATTACCTAAACAGGTATACTAAGTTCCCAGCCTCACCATGGCTACTCTCACCAAGTATCGCATACAAGAGTATATAATATGATAAATAATATCAACGGTACCCCAATTCTACTTCCCCACTGGTTTTTCGCTTTTCCCCAAAGTCACAGGTCATGAGCATCTCTCTCCAAAAAGCCTTGACCGTAGACACTTGAATGAAGCACCACACATTCACCTCATGTAAGAAAACCACTACATCTACATAAGTAAAGTAACCAGGTAGTTTCTGGGAGCCACCAAAACTCGCATAATGTGTATCATACGTCGAGTATTAAACCTCAAGCCATTATAGCCCATACACCGAGTAAGGATCCTCATGCCGCCATAGCCTATAAACGTTACACCTATAGTAGTCCATAAGAAACTATATAAAGAATATATGTGTGTGAATAACCACAAGCCATTATAGTCCTCTATACACTTATGGGTAAAACTAACCACTGTGCTTACCAGCACAAGTAATCACCAAGAGAAGAGAGTGGGGCTAAAGGGGGTTTTCATCCATCCATCCTCCCACAAGAATGTTAGAGAAAACACCCCCAAGGCATAGAATCCATGGGGTGTCAGTTTCTCTAACTGGCGGGGTGGAGTAGCGTGTAAAAACATATAAATTACTAAAAACTATAGATCACTACCACACTATGGGCATAAACTATTCTTAGACTCAACTGTAGCTAACATCTCTCAAACTCCCTACTTCCACTTCTAAGACTAGGTATCCTATAAGCACACAACCATTTAAAAATATTTAATACATTACTTAATTATCTTTTTTTAGTGAAACTTTATGTTAATTATTTCTCTAAACATTAATCAACCATTAACAATTCCACATTATATTTCATTAGAATCACAACCAAAGATCATTAATCATTTAAATTACAATGTCAACATTTCTCCCTAACAAACTCCAACCACATAGATTAACATCATTTATTCAATTATTTATTTACAGCATTACTTTACCATATTCCCTGGAATACTAGAAACACATACTTTGCTAATAAACACAAGAGGGCTCAACAAGGGGAGTATATGTACTACCCATCGAGGCTTTGCGGCCTATAGAAAGAGCTTAGACCCATCCCCCCTTAAGAAGCTAAATATAGAAAGCATAAGGCATACCCTGCACATCTTCACCCATTTTAGGAGAAGAGTAATCAAGACCATCTGCCTTGAGCAGTGGGGAATGTAAAGTAGAAAAAAACCAACAAGGTCAGCAAGAATCTAAACATTCACATCAAACTCATTATATTATCCCTGGTGTTCTCCCTAACACCCACATGCATAAAATGATGCATCTTTAAACTCTAGGCATCAAATGATGCCACAAAGAATTGGCCTCCCTACCCCCACATATCACAAAATCCATCCAGACTCACATCAGAACACAAGCAGCAGGAAAAAAACATCATATCAATTGGGATCTTGGCCCTTAAACAAGAAAAAGGGTAACTCAAAACCATACAATGGATTTTCTTTTATCAAAAAACTACTTTAATTCTGAACGTTCTTCCCTTACTCACTAGGAGTCACCATATTCACACACTACATCACTACATGACTTCTGAATCAGCGCATCAACTACAACATTCCCCTTTCTAGGTGTATATGATATTTTAAAGTTGTATTCCTGTAAGAACTCCATCCACGGACGCTGTCGTAAGTTTAAATCCCACTAGGAGAAAACATACCTCAGGCTCTTATGATCGGTGAAAACCACAAAGTGCTCGCCAATGAGGTAATGTCTCCACAAATTCAGAAAAAACACCACGATTGCCAACTCAAGATCAAGGGTGGCATAGTTACCTTCATGGAGACGTAATTGCTGAGACCCATAAGAAACAACTGATTTCTACAGCATCAGAACACAACCTAACCCCAGATACAAAGTATCGTAGAAAATCTCAAACTGAACTCGATCTACTAGAAGACAAAGAACTAAAGAACATACTAACTTCTCCTTTAGATACTCGAAAAGTTTCTAACACCGATTAGTCCATATGAACTCCTGATCCTTCTGGGTCAAAGTTGTTAGGGGAGACACAACTTGAGAGAAATATGCTACGAACCTAATGTAGTAGCATGTGAGACCAAGGAAACTTCTGACCTCTGAAACTATCATGGGGGAATCCCAGGTCACAAATTCTATCTTCGATGGATCCACAACTACTCCCTGCTGGGACACAAAATGCCCTAAGAAACGAACTTCTCGAGCCCAAAACTCACACTTCGACAACTTTCCAAACAATAGATTTTGACGAAGAACTCCCAAAATGGTGTGTAGATGCTCTGCATGCTCCTCCTCAAATGTTTAGTACATAAGGATTTCATCGATGAAAACCACCACGAACTTGTCCAGGAACTCATGGAACACAGTGTTCATCAATCCCATGAATATAGCTGGAGCATTCGTCACACTGAACGACATTACAACGATCTCATAATTCCCACGACGATAACGAAAATTCGTCTTTGGGATATCCTCATCCTTCACACGCATCTAATGATATCCTTACCACAATTCAATATTTGAGAACCAACATCAACCCTTTAGTTGATCAAATAAATCCTCAATCGATGGAACATGATAGTGATTCTTTATTATCACTTTGTTTAAGTGACGATAATCGACATACAACCGCAAAATTTTGTCATTTTTCTTCATGAAACAAACTGGTGCACCTCATGGTTAAACACTCGGCCAAACAAAACCGCATAGTAATAGACCATCAATATGTATACGTAGATCTCATAAATCAGAAGGTTCCATCCTATATGCAAACATAGATATAGGAGATTCTCCTGGTTGTAGCTCAATCCCAAACTCTATCTCTAGTTGAGGGGGTAATGCTACAACCTCTTATGGAAATACATCAAGGTTCTCTTCTATGACCCTAGGAAACACCAACTGCTAAACCTCTGAAGAAATCATCATCTTCTTAGCCATCATGGATGATAAGGATGAAATATGCCTCTAACCCATCCGAGGGTGTCGCTCTCCAACGAACATCGCTAGCTCTCCATCCGTATCGAAGAACACAACCTGCCTCCTGAAGCAATCCATGATATCTTACACTGAATACAACAAATCAATGATTATGATGACATCATATGGTTGTATTCGTAAACATATTAA
Organism: Viscum album; assembly: GCA_963277665.1. Taxonomy (NCBI): domain Eukaryota; kingdom Viridiplantae; phylum Streptophyta; class Magnoliopsida; order Santalales; family Viscaceae; genus Viscum; species Viscum album. The sequence goes on from OY728133.1 coordinate 101,934,878, forward strand.
ATATCCCAAAGAGTGATGCTGCCCTAGCACTAGCTCACAGTCTCTACATACTTTAAGCTAGTCATCTCAGCCACCAACTGGCATAGTTAACGCCAAGGGAAATGAAAGCCTCTCTACCTCAAGTCCTAAAGCTTTGAAAATGGTAGGTGATATGAAGGAGTGTGTCACTCCCAAATCAAACGAGGCATACACCAAGGTAGAAAACAATCAATGTGTACCTCAAATGACGTCTTGATCGCCTGACACTAGAAATGCTAAAGCATGAAGTTGACCATAAACTCCTCAGTGGCCTCTCTGACCCTGATGATGACCACCACCATGGTTGTGCTCTACTCTCTGAGGATGAGGAGCGTAAAAGGGTTGTCCTCAGCCAGCCCCATATACCCTTTTTTAATCCAAAGCTGGTGCAACCTACTAATAATTTCTCTGCTAGAACTTCCTCAACGGAGGAACATGGAGTGGAAAACCTGGTTCCCAATTACTGCACTAAGTGTTCATGCAATCTCACTTCCAATGACCTCGAACACCAAAAGAAAAACAAGCACTTGATGCATTGGCATATGACTGAAAGATAATTACCCTGAAGAAACGAGATGCTAATGGCTGGGACCTACCCCTAGCCGAAAAAAACTCTCCTGCCCAAAAAAATAGGAACCTCAGACCATAGATCTGCTTCGTGAGGAATCCGGACGACTCCCCTCTCATGATGATCTGGTTCTGGCCAATGTCATATCAATGACCTCTTCCCTTCCCAACACCTCAAGATATGTCTTTAGCATAAATGGGGTGACATGGCACTGGATCACTGCATGCAAAGCCTATTTGAGATGCCTCGCCTTGCCCTTCTCATCTAGCAACATTTCTGAAGAATATCATAAAAGGTTCCTGAAATGGATTCCGAAACCTTTCACACTAGAGCTCCCCTGTCGAAGGTTAAGAAGCTCTTGGCGACTGGACGCCTTCATGTTTGAAGAAATAAAATTGACTCTTAACGTGTCTCGAAACTCCTCCCATGAGATCGTTGACCCCTCACGATCCTTGAGGAATAAGAACCACCACTACCTTGCTTCTCCATGAAGCATAGTTACAATCAAGGACACCTAGTGCTCCTTCTGAGCATGGATCATACTAAAGCCTATCTCAACCTCCACCAACCAGTCATCTGTGACTTCATCTGAAACAGATCCCTCATACTTCTGCAAACTCTGGCACTGAAAATCTGGGAGAGTACTCCTCCAAGTGTCATCGTCATCAACCTCAACCCAGCGAGGATCTGCTGGAATAGCCTACTGGATATCATGTAAGCAATTTTGACGAGGACATTGACCTGAATCCACACCTAAAAAATAAAAAATAATTATAGCTCATAAACCTAGAATATAGAAGAATCGACATTAATTAATATATTGTTTTCTTTTATTCATTTTAGGGTAACATAACCCAAGGTCTACCCATTAAAACACATGCACAAAAAATAATAATGCATGATCCTTTCCTAGGACTATACCCTTCCACTAGTATCACCTTTTTTAGTAGCCATTGTAAACATAATGGTCCACACATCAGATCATAGAGTGCCCTAAATGCCTATGTCTCAGCTGGTCTCTAGTGTTTACATCACTTGCTAAACTTAAATGAAACAGTTTCCCTACCAACCCATGCAACCTCACCTATGCTTAACACCAAACTCCCTCCTTTCTCTCAACCAAACCTCTGATACCACTCTGTCACGACCCCCTCCTCACAGGGTGTACCCCTCTTGGGTCGGCAATATAAGAAGCGACATAATGACCCCTGAGTCTTGCATCCAGTAGGCCCCGGGTTGGCGACTAGCACTAAGGGTATAGTAAACCCACAAATGGGAGGCATTAACCCCTAAGAGAACACATGAAGAAGAGAGAGATAAGACATAAACCAACCAAGTCCAACTCAGACTACAATATACATGAAATCCCAAGTACACATAAGAAATGTCATGAAAAGAACTACAACTAAAGGGAGAAAACACCAAGTAACAAAGGAATGTAAAAACAACATCAACCACGAATCCCGAACAACTCCTACAAACCCAAGCTAGTAGAAACCAGCCTGATCTCCAACCTACTCCAAGTGACCTAAAATGAAGTTTATATAGATATAGGGTTAGTATAACAGTATAATCAATAGGATCCTCCACAAAGCCTCTCATAAAATGGTAATAAAAGCATGCTAAAGCACAATGAACCAAAAGAGAAACTATCTCTTCACCTAAATAGGTATACTATGTTCCTAGCCCCACCATGGATACTCTCACCATGCATCGTATACAAGATTATATAATATAATAACGAATTTCAATGGTACCTTTCTACTATTTCCCCACTGGTTTAATGCTTCGCCCCTACATCACACATCTTAAGCATCTCTCTCCAAAAGGCTTTCTTGTAGACACCTGGGTGAAGCACCACACATTCACCTCATGTAACAAAACCACCAAGTCCCTATAATCAAGGTAACCAGGTAGTTTTGGGGGGGCACCACATCTCGAATAATGTGTATCTTATGCCAGGTATTAAAACTCAAGCCATTATAGCCCATACACCAAGTAAGGATCCTCAATCCATTATAGCCTATACCCGTTACACCTATATTATTCCATAGGAAACTACATCTAAAATGTTTGTGTATGAATAACTAAAAGATATTACAGCACTCTACACACATATATGGGTAAAAATAACCACTTTTCTTAACAGCAAAAGTAACCACCAAGAGAAGAGAGTGGGGACAAATGGGGTAGTCAGCCATCTATCATCCCACAGTAATGTTGGAGAAAACCCCACCCAAGGCACAAGATCCATGGGGTGTCAGTTTCTTTAACGGACAATGTGGAGTAGCATATAGAAACACAAAAAGTACATAATACTATAGCTCACAACCACGTTATGGGCATAACCTAGTCTTAGACTCAACTATATTTAACGTCTCTTGGACGCCCGACTACCACTTCTAAGACTAGGTATCCTATAAGCACACAACCATTTAAAAATATTTATTAGATTAATTCATTATATTTTAATTAGTTTCACTTTACGTTAATTAATTATTTTAAAATTAATCAACCATTAACAATTCCACATTATATTTCATTAGAATCACACCAAAAGTTTACTATTCCTTTAAATTACAACCTCAGTATTTCACCCCAGTAAACTCCAAACCCATGGATTAACATCATTTATTCAATTATTTATTTACAACATTACTTTCCCATATTCCCAGGCATTCTAGAAAAACATCTTATTCTACTAAACACAAGGGGGATCAACACGGTTAGTAGATGAACTACCCATCGAGTCTTTTCTACCTATAGAAAGAGAGTAGACCCATCCACCCTTGAGAAGCTAAACACAGAAAGCACATGTCATACCTCGCACGTCTTCGCCACTTTCAGAAGATGGGTAAGTAAGACCAGCTACCATGAGCAGTGGGTAATGTATAGTAGATAAACAACCAATAATATCCGCAAGATTCCAAATAGTCACATCCAACTCGTTCCATCATCCCTAGTGTCGAACCCGACACCCACATGCATAAATCGATGCATCTTACCACTCTAGGTGTCAACTTCTACCACATACAATAGGCCTCCCTACCCCCACATATCACAAAATCCATCTAGGCTCATATCAAAACACAAGCAGCAGGAAAAAAATATCATATTAATTGGGATCTTGGCCCTTAAACAAGAAAGAGGGTAACTCAGTACCCTACAAGGGGTTTTCTTTTATCAAACAACCATTTATTTAATCCATATTGAATTAACCAATTTATTATTCATAGGTTCCAAATTTGGGAAACCTAAATATTAAGCTATTATAAATTGATTAAACATGCTTACTCCATCAATTATATTAGCATCAAATTACAACAACAACAATCAGATTCATTCACATGCCTTTTTAACCTTATCCAAACAATTATCAATTAATTTTGGATTTACGTTCTTTTCCAAATTTCATCAAGAACGAAAAGCTAAACAAAGCAAGCATAGACATCACAATATCTAGAAAAACTAGAGGAAATAACATACGATCGATATCAATTAATTTATCTCATTTAAATATTTATTATGTCAATTTTATTGTGATCAAGTGGAATAAAACATCCTAACTAAATATTTGCACATAAAAGAATAGAGAAGAAATGAATCCCCGACCTCAAATAGTTCTTGACATTCTTTATGAGAGAACGATCCTCACAATGGGTTACAATCTCCTCCCCTATGAACAATTTATCCACATGAGGATACAGAGACACCACCACATAGGCTAACACCCAAGAAAATCCCATTTGGAATACGGAGATAGCATTCCAAAAAAGGGAAAGGAGATACAGAAGAAGATGAACCCAAAATAATGACGATAGATCATATTTTATAACAAATATTGATCGATAATGCTTTGTTGCATAAGAAATAGAGGGGAACCAATCCAAGGAGGAAAGTTTGATTGAACGACTCCTATAGGAAGGAATGGAATGTTTGAGTATCTCACACATGAGAACAAGGAGAAAAAACTAGGGAGGAAGATATATTATCCCTTTAAAAGAATTAACGGAGCATCGGTTTAAGATACGTTGGATTTTCCATTAAAAGAAGATCGCATTGAACCACGCGGTTTGACCAAGTAAAATATTTCGGGGCCTAAGGAAACTTAATATAGGGGTTATGGAATTCGAATTAGCATTAGATTCTTTAAAACAAGGCTTTAAATTAATTTTACATCAAAGTAAATGTCAAAGCGGAAAAACTGTAGGAAGCTGGGAACACTGTTCACGAACTCAAAATTTGGAAAAAGAAAAATAGTATTCATGAACGTCACCATTGAAACCTCACCGCCAGAACCTCACAGTTCTAGAAACACTTTTCATGAACCTCACCATTGAATACTCACTATTGGAACCTCACCATCCTAGAAACATTGATCATAAACCTCACCATTGAAATCTCACCATTCGGGAAACACTGTTCATGAAATCAAAATTTCGAAATGGAAAAGGCTACCATTTGAACCTCACCATTTGGAAAACAAAATTCATGAACCTCACCATTGAAACCTCACTATTGGAACCTCACCGTTCTGGAAACACTGTTCACGGACTTGAAATTTGGAAAAGGAAAAAGGCTACTGTTGGAACCTCACCGTTCTGGAAACACTATTTACAGAACATGAAATTTGGAAAAGTGTTGGGGATATGTCACCTTGACCTCTCAAAACACCTCAAACACTAGATTTCAGCAAAGGAATGGACCTGAGAGGCCCAAGTCATTACAAGTATTTTTAACAAACCTATACTCACATAAACCTATAATGGAGAAGGGTTTAATATCTATAGTGATTCATCAAATAGGGGAATGAGATGTTTCCTCATGTAGAATGATATGGTTTTAGTTATGACTTAGGATGATTGAAGGATAATGAGAAAGATTACCCAAATCATGATTTCGAGTTAACTGTGGTATTTTTTTCACTAATTATATAGAAGAATTATATTTATAGAGGAAATTGTGTGATATATATTGATTATAATGGTTTTATGTATTTATTATCTTAAAAATAGTTCAATATGTTTTAAATATGATTATTATAGTTGATTAAATATAATGACTACAAAATAAATTACCACCCTCTGAAAATAAAAAACGTGGAAGATATACTAAGTCAAAAGGATCATGTAATCTTATATTTTTTGAGGATAAAAAAATCCGATATTTCTATATTTCTAAATTATATTTTTTTAAATCTTTATGGATTGGGATAAATACAATATTTCACAAAATTGTGTTCAACCATATATCTAATTGATGATTAAATTGGACCAAAAGGAAGAAGGAGAGATTAAAAATAAAGTGGAAAATTTTCTATAGTTTGAAAATGATTATGATAGAATGATAAGTTTTAATAATTGAGTATGTTTCCCATCAATACCATACTTGAAGTTGTTTTCAAATGAAGACCATAGTTCACCATTCTCTACTCATACTAGAAGTATGAAGATATATAAAATTTTAATTAGTATTTTTTGTGGTATAACAAGAAAAGAGATATTGTAGAGTATATATTAAGATTCATGGTGTGTTAGAAAGTTTCTGATTAGAGACAAGAGTTTATTGGGATTTTATAACGATTACGTAGACAAGAATGATAATCAGAAAACATCACCATGGATTTTTTCAACAGACACCACATAAGCGATAAAAGGCCATATTTATATTTGAATTATAGTTGAACAACAATTGAACTCATCACACATAATTTCTATTAGATAAGACTTATATCTCGATAATAATTCTAGAATATACATTGAGGAGGTGGAAAGGTTGAATAGAGTACCATATTATATTTTATCAGATTGGGATCTAATCCTTTCTTAAATGTTCTGGTGAATTATTCAATAAGATGTGTATTTAGAGTTGTGTTTTAAAACATATTATCATCCTCATACTGATATTAATTCTGTTAGAATCATTAAAAACCTAGTGGAAATGTTGAGTAATTGTTCTATGAACTTAATAGGTGGTTCAATCTTTTTTTTGTCAATTTTTCTTACAATAATAGATTTCAATCGTATATCCAGATGGATCCTTATAATACCTGTATTAAAAAAAGTTTAGAAATAACTTATGATCATATTACTTTGGATAAATATATATATATTTTACCTAATATAGATGAATAAATTGTATAAATGGTTAGATCCATTTAGAAGCTCATCAAGGAAGCTCAGAGTCGATTGAAATGTTATGATGACAGTCATATGAGAAATATAGAAATTGAATTTAGTTAGAAGGTTATTCTATGAATTTATCTATAGAATAATTTTATGAGATTTATAAAGAAGGTATATATGATCCCTAGGTCTATTGTAGCCTGTGCTATTATTTATTAAGTACGTATTTTAGCATATTGCTTGACACTTCCACCGAACTTGTCTCATGTTCAAAAATTAGTCCATGAATATATATTGAGGAAATACATACTTGATCATTCACATGTACTGAAATCAGAGTGTGTAACATTGTATCATGATGTTTATTATGAAGAACTACCATTTTAAATCTTGTATCAAAGATATAATATTTTAAAAAACCAGACTACTCATCATGTAAGAGTTATCTAGAGGAATCAGAAATTTAAAGATTCTATATACAAACACAAGGATGTGATAAAATATAGATATAATCATTTTTTATATTAGGGTTTTGGAATTTCTATGGAAAAAATTATTTAAAGTGGGTATAATGAAACACCCTGAGTTTTCTTGATATATTTATCTTTAATTAAATTTTATTTTATTTTTGATATGTTTTGATACACGCAACCCAAAGTGTAGATGAACTATAATATTGTATAACAATATAACCTAAATGTAAGTTTTAAAATTAATAGTAACATAAAAATATTAAAAAATTTGTCCAAGGTTTTTATAAAAAATAAAATATATTGATAGATAAGAAATAAATTTTTAGTAAAGTCGTTACAAGCTTTAAAAAGTTGTTTTTCCTTAAAATGGATTTATTAATTTTTGTAAAATAATAATATAATTAATTTTTAACAATTTTTGAAAAATTAATTTTAAAAATAAAATTCATTTTTAACCTCAATGATAACATTAAATTATAGTAATTTTTTGATAATTTTCTAAATGGATTGATTTTTGGATGAATTGTTAAATATACTAATTTTTATTGAAAACTATCAATCGTTTCATTCCTTGAAAAAGTTTTATTTTGTGGTAAAATTAATTTCAAATTAATAGTATTTTATTTATAATATAAATGATCTAATTAAGGTGATTTAAATAAATTTTATATTAGAGTTTGGTTTAAAAAACTTTTTATACATATGAAAATATGTTTTCTAGAAAAAAACATTTCACCATATTTTACAGATATAATTTTAATTTAAATTTTGAAATATCTATGAATTAAATTTTATAAAATTTATTCCATATATTTAGTCAATATTTTTAACACTATTTTAATTATATAAATAATTTTTGGTCATAATGAAAATTAAAATCTATAATTTTTTTACCATAGTTAAGGTTAAAGGGAGTTTACCAAGTGGTTAAATTTAGAGATAAGGTTCATATTTCCTATTAAAATTTCCAAAATACTATTGTATTGAAATATTTACACCCTATATTATTCAACCTTAAAATACCTATCCATTTGGAATGTATTTAATTGATTTTTATAGTATCATATTTTAATATTTTAAGAAATTCCTCATGTGTCAACACCCCCACTTATAAAATAAAACCCCTCCTCCCTATTCTTTACATCACTATGAGGCACCTAGATTGAAATAAAAACTGAAAAATGATCTTATAAAGTTAAATATACATTAATTAGATATTATTTTCTTCTCTAAGTCCCATCCAATCAGTCCTTATGTATTGATCTAAAGGAGGCCTATTGATGACGAGGTAATTATCATACCAGGACACTTTCAGTTTACTTGTTCTCATAACTCATATAAATATATGTTATTTATCATGAAATTATAGAAACAGTATTATGAAGATATGAAAATGTGTTTATTATTATGGAAACACCATTATTAACCCTCTTTTTCATCAAACAATATGTAAAAGGCTCACTCGTGCGTAGGTGTGGATTACCACCTCCGTGTATCGATACAATTAATTTTACATCACTATATTTCATGGATGGTCATTATTATAGTTTTAAATTTATATATGATATTTATGACACAATTATTATTTTATAATTATAATATCATATCTATAATCTCACCTTCCTATTCGTTTAAAAATGATAATGGCGCTGGTGAGTTCATTTGAACTACCAACTCCATGTAGCGATGCGATTCATTTTTCATTTATCATTTACATGGATTGTAATAAGAATATTTTTAATAAGTATATATTGTATTTATTATATAATAATTATTATATAATTATTAAATAATGCTAATCTTTATTTCATTCTTTTTTGTAGATAGTGAAAACAATGTTCATGTATATATATGACCAACCATCTATATGAACAATGTAAATCATTTTTCGATATCTATATTTTATATATTATTATAAATATGTATAAAATGAATATATATGATATTTTTATCAATAAAAACATTTTGGAGATTATGGAATGAATATCAACAAATATTTAGTGGAATTTACAAACCAAAAATTCCATGAAAATGGAACAATTAACCACATGTAACGACCAATTTGATAAATAATTATTAATAAACTGGTTTGGAAGTGGTATAAGTAATGAATATTTGATATTTTACATGTTTAAATGATTCTAGTATAGAATTATAATGAAATTAAATTTATTATACATGAGGTTATAGAACATTCATATCATGTTTAACTTGTGGCCAATGATTTACATTTCAGTCTTATTTTGATCAGAACAATCAATTCATAAACTTATATTAAAAAAAATTATATGATAATTATCATTTAAAATCCATCAACTTTCTTCCCTGGTTCATATTTTTATATAATACATGTTTTATTTTCATTTTATTCAATTTATATACTTATGTGTCTGAAAGAATTTATTTAAGGAAAACCCACAAAATTTTTCTATTCATCCATGAATATTTTATTGCATTTTCATATTTTCTTATAAATGTATTCAAAAATATTATTTTTATTCTTATATTATTGTCTAAATTAATTTTTAGAAATTTTTAATTTTTATAAAAAATATCAAATGAATATTCACGTCGTTCTCCCAATGAGATACTTTTAAATTTTACAAAAAAATGTAAATGGTATCTTTGTTTTAATGCCCTTGACATGAAAAATATATCATATCATGATATAAAATCTACTATTTAAAGATTATCTGACTTGTTTCTAAAGTTATTTTCAAATAAAATATTTTTCTTATCTTTTTTTAATTTTTTAGATTTTAAATACGTGATTTTAAGTTAAAAATGGGTTTTACTCAAGAAATGTTACAATGTTATTTCAAAAGAATTTTTCAACTATGATAATATAATTTGATGTTACTTATTCCTTTTTGGGGTATAATCCAATTATACCACCCTTATTATTTCAATGGATGTTTTTATTATTATGATAATGAGTTATTTATGAATCACATTTATTTTTCTCTAGTTAAGCTACAGTAATGATATGATTAATGTTTTATGATCATGTGGAATACATATGAATTGATTTTAATTATATTATGGGTGGGTTTGAAATTATATATCCATATAACTCATTTTGTGTATATTAATTTTCTATGAGTTCATAGGGTACATGAATGGTTATCACAGTCCAAAAAGACGATACAAGTGAGGTTATCCCAAGCCTGAAATATGGAAAATGGGATGTTATCCCAAGCCTAAATGTGGGTATATGTTAGGATATCATAATCATGAAGGAGGTACATAAATTGTTATCCCAAGCCTAAAATGTGATGAATGTCTTGGTGAGTTTCCATGATGTAATATTTCTATTAAAATGATTACGCCACACTTTACACCACACTTTTATTACATGATCTTATGCTAATGTCATATTCTATTGGATAATTTTCTTTGATTCCCTTATGAGTAATGTTTTATGAACTACCAATATTTATTTAATGACTCATGTTTATGATCTAAAAATTTCTAGGTATGGGTTTTAAAGGTTATTCTATTGTTATCATACCCTTAAGATCATGTTATGTTTAAATGATCATTACTAACTTCCATGTTTACCCTTACTGAGCATATGAGGTTACTATTTATTATGATGTATTTTACCTGGATATAAATAATGGTTTTATGTTTTATGTGTCTAATAAGTGTTTTAGTTACAATATACTAAGTGGGAAATGATACAGATCATTTATGCACCATCAGTTTATGTATCCATTTTTCATAAGAAAGTAAACCTTTATGGTTCTCTCTGGGATCATGTTTTTTTTATAATGAATATTCATATAATAAGATATAATACTTATGTATGAAAAGAAATGGTTTCTATATACCAATTTCATGAGTGGAGGGTCTATTTACCACTAGAAGACACATTAGGCGAGTGGGTTCTCTAATCCACTTCAAATATGGAGGACCCACACCATTGAGATAGATATTCTCTAATAGCATTATCTATCATGTGGCTGATCAATTCATTAATCCAAAAAAATTATAAGAATCTAAAAAACTCATTTACTCAAACAAATAAAATATAAACCCTATATAATAAAGGTATATAAAGTATAATAATATATATCAAACATTTATCTGTATGGATTGCACATACATTTAAAAAACACCCAGATAGAGAAATATGTTGAATGATAGAAAATAAATAGTGAATGACTTGTCCATATATCATAAATAGTTTATTTGTAAGGTCACTAAGGCTGGGATGATCATGTACTGAACATATCTAATCCTAGTATAGTCAATATACATGGAATATTCTATAATATTCCTGAAATGTATGACTACTTTGGAAGGATGATGAGTATTATATATATAGGTCGAGTATACATTCATGTACATGGTTTCTCCATGGGGTATACTAGGTGAAGAACCATATGGTAACGTTGTGTGTACAACCAATTCATGATAAACCATCATTCCCAAAGTACACAATGTATGTGACATTAAACACAATGTGTGGGTCCATTGTGTTGAATTGAAATATATATGCACCACATTCCAAGGCCCCTGGTCTCGCGATACATATTATGTGACCTCGAGTCACATGAGGTATAGTTTTTAAAATGCTTCATTTACATGTGTCTATTGAGCCAAAGTTTCACAAAAAGGGTTTCTGAAGAGTTACAAGTTTTCCAATATTAAACTAAATTTGTAAAACATATCTTGTAAACTATATTAAATTTATTAAGAGAATACATTCCATTAATTCAGAAAGAAATTTATAATTCTAGATTCATCATTTCTATAATAGAAACACCACTATCCTCTATATCAACATCCAAAACTCCAATAAGGAATAAACCTAATACCTTCACTACATTTTACAAACCAAAAATATCAGTCATTAAACATTAAGGCACCCAAAACCACGAACAATCTTCACAAGAGGATAAAGATATATTTTTTTCATTATTGTGGTTGGTGGTGAATTTGAAAAATCAAAATGGGTTTATGAAATTATTCAATATGGAATGATTTATGAATGGATGAAAAAGAACTTAATCCTTATTTACTAAAAAAGTGTTTATGATGGATTAAAAAAAATAATTCCACTAAGTAAAATATAATTTATTAATAATGAATAAATGTACTCAAATATGGAAAAAATGTTAAACAAATAATCTATGTTAAATTGTATTTGTAAAATCCGTTATTAACAAGGATACTTTATCCCCATGTTAATCCCATTCTAAATGATTTATTTTCTATCTAATTAATATTAAACTTTGTAAATAAAAAATTTATGTATAAAATGAATTGTTTATACTAAGATAAGATAAACTAATTTAAAAATTAAATTAAATATTTATATTTATAAATATTTAAACCATCTTCAAAAAAATAACTCCAAATTGTTCTCAAAATTGTTTATAGAATACTTTTACTTAGGAATATAATTAATTGAGAAATAAAAATATAATTATTACTTTGAATTGTGATGAAATTTATTTTAAAGAATAACAATATATTTTTAAAAAATATATTGAATGATAAATTTGATGCTATAATTTCATTATTCAGCCATTCCCATTATAAAAATACTTTTAAATAGAATAATAATTTATAAAATAATAATAATTTTGTTTATTTTTCCTAAAAATAACATCTAATTAAACTCATTAAATCCAATTTACAACTTCTTTTACTTCTATAAAATATTATTGAAAATTAAACATCTCAAGATCCCCCTTAAAATTTTGATAAAAAATAAAAAAGAAGATATTTAAAGAATTTATTATTGTACCATAATATAAATCAATAAGATCCAACCATTAGAGAATGAGTGTTGGGCCAAATAAAGGGAAATACGAACTATGGAAAATTTAATATGTCCAAAATTATTGGTGTTTTTTAAATTCTCTAATAATTTTACTTAATTGAACATTCATCATTGACATATTGTTTGGTTTTTATCCCTATGAGAAGAATGAACATCCATTTACAAGAAAATGAATATTATATTTTTGAGATATCTCTTCTACCATGGGAATGGAAAGATAAGAGATATGATATATACTTTATTGAGGAAAAAATATCCCTATAAAATTAATTTATTTCACTTTGAATATTATTTTATATATTCTTATTGATTAGCATAATATAGTTTTCTCACAAAGTACATGAATTAAATCATTTCATTAATACTTGTCAACCATAAGTAAAACATATTCTTACAGAATCTTCAAACATTCCACATTATCAAAAATGTGGTATGTTGATGCAATATTACCATCTTGTGTCCCAAACAACTACAACCTTATACATAAACACAATAAATTTATTTTTATAATATTGTCTATTGGTTTGATTTAATATTCCTTGATTCCTAATCATATATATCAACAAATGTGTTCATAGATTTATATATTTTTAGGAAAAAATACCCCATTCTAGAAACAACCACAATGTATGAAAAATTATATAAACTATCATTTAGGATATTACTGTTCATGTTTACAGAATTAATATTTATTTATTAATAAATATTAGTCACTAAAAGAAATCTAAATTTGTCATAATTTTTTAAAAAAAAATATGATTTTAATTACAGTGTTTCAAATCCAACCAAGTATTAATAATTTTTATAGTCATTTAATATTTTAAAATTACCATTTTACAATTTCAGGGACATGAAACTTCAAGATTCAAAAGTGATCTACGTTTTAATTTAAGAAAAAATTTTATATTCTATAATTGTAAAAAAGTAGTTACAGATATGGTAATCCTATTACCCTAGTATATAAAGATTATTAGTAGTTTATTTTTAAGGTGAAGTGAAAGATGGGCACCATAAATCCTGAAAATAAATTTGATTTTTTGGTAAAACATATCAAGGGATTAAAAATCATTTAATTGTATATATAATCAAGATAAATTTTTGAGGAACCACATCACTCCATTAGGCCTCTCTTCACCAATATTTTGGAATATCGAATAATATATTATGTTTAACTGATAAAGATTTAATGATATCTTAATTATCCTTCATATAAAATATTTTTTATTGTTCTTCGATGATCATAATATCATTATAGAGTGACTGATGTTCTATATTATGATCTGATTAGATAAAATAATCTTGTCTAACTACATCTCTGAAGTAAATTGGAGGCCCTAAGAATAAAAAGGGGATATGGTTTTACCAAACCATTTTCACTTTGAAGATAATACATCTCATCTTCTAATAATCTAGTAGGATTTATCCATCATATATGGAAGAAAACACGAAAGTCTCTAGAAAATGGTTGGTGAATTTTTAGAATGAAACCATGTAAATATATCCTAAAGTTACCATATTTATCACTCATGAATTGTTCCTAAAAAGATATCCCTTCAATAATGTTTTTTTGGAAATATATATTTATATTATTTTATTTATTTTAATAAGGGATTTGTTTTCGATTAATATTTTTTATCAACTGTAGGATTATTATGATTTTAAATATGTGATGAGGTATCTTTAAATTTGAAAGATTCACCATCATGGAGGTGAGTGATGTTTGTAACGGACTATAGACTACTGTAATTTCAAAATACATTTGGTAAAATTGATATTTGACAGAGGAAAAAAGAATCCCAATGTTCATAAGACTAACATAATTTTTAAAGACTTTATTTCAAAAGAAATAGTTGTATTTAGTATGGAGTATGGTGAATTTCAAAGTAATTTTTAATTTTATAATAGTTTTTTATATTTTTAACTATTTTGGAGGGAAAATGATGATTTTTTAGGATTATATGGTTTTTATAAGACTTAATATAATTTTAAAAGTCTTTTACAGGACAACATATAATTTCATAAGACTTATCCTTATAATTTTATAGTAATTTATTAATATTTCTTATTTTTTACTAGTTTTCATCAGACTTTTTCAATTTTTAATAAAATAAAATTTTTATAAGTATTTCTCAATGATAATAGAAGAAAATGTATTTTTTATTAGTGAAAATTCAAATACCATTCTCTATTTTCATTTTTATGAAGACTTAGTCTACAGAAATTATGGTTTTTTTATTCCAAAAAATATTTAATAATGTTATTGATTTTATTTCTAGTAATCATTCAATGATTTATGAGACCATATTAATAATAGAAGAGGATTTTTGCATGAGTATTTTGGTGTTTTAAAATGAAATAAAAATACATATCTAGTTCTTGATAGAGATCACATAGTGACACATCCTTTCAAATTTTGTATCTATATCCATGTTAATATTATTTTTCATAATATATTGTTAAATTTTATTTCATGTATGAATAATGAAACAAATTTATTTTTTATAGGAGTGACAACACGAATTTATATGGACAATATTGAGGATTATGATATATTTAAAGGGATGATTTCTTGGTTTTTAATTCATGTAATTTCTATATTATTATAGAAATTTTCAATTGCAAAAGAGAGATGATAAGTAAAATTATATAATTATAGAGTTGATGGGGAATCTGTATTCTAAAATATTTGAAAACATTCATACAATATTATTAAATAAGACATATCGATAATAAAAAATATTTCCAAATTTACAATACATAAAATATCTCAGGAATAAAATCGGGAGATGGAAAAATAAAGACACTAGAGTAGAAATTTTCAAAGAAGAGAAAAATAAGAGGAATAACAGTGATTTTTATGAGTGAAAACCTTAATGATATAGATGTTAATAAGGAAGGAGAAGATCATTAGTACACTCATTGGTTTGGTGTTCATGTTATTTTCATTAAATTATTTTCAGTAAACTATGCATTGCATCTTTATATTGTATCCCTTGTCTGGAATCAATACACGAGAGGCCGGGAAGAGGATGTTTTTTTGGGGATAAGAAGTTCATCCTTCTCTAAAAATCATTATCACTATGGTGGGTGGGTTTAATTTTTGGTACATTGACATATTTTTGATGTATACTTATTTTACTGTCCCTCTGTAGTAAACCATGTAAAATACATGAACCATTTTATTTTTTTCTATTTAATAAAATGTGTGTGTGTGTTTGTGAAGAATAATAGAATATGGTTGACCTTTTTAATATGTGGGAAATTATTTATAAATGAAAAATAAAATATTAACACCTAAATTCACACCCATAGAAATTTGTATTCGGATACTAGTAGAAACATGATAAAATTAATATGAAAATGTAAAACCTCCACAGTGGATGAGAGGACATGAATATTAATCTATCACAAATTTAATGACATTGAAATCCATTTTAAGTTTACCATGTGAATATGGAGGTTCCTACTCGAATCTGAGACGAACACTACACATATTTTTAGGATTCTTTAAGTCCATTGTGGAAGGTTATACAATAAATGTTACATGAATCAATATTGTTAAAGGAACACTATTGGTTAATGTAATCATTACTTTAATGGGAAAAATGATTTTCTTGTAATGAAATGTGTCTTCCTGGTCTAGAAATTTGAGAAGGAATATGATTTTTTTATAAGATGCCTTTAGGGGATATAATGGTAATTTTCCCCTAGTATATGATCTATGATAGTTTTTTGACCACTCCATTTGTCCTGGAATATAGTTTTTACCAAATATAATGATTTTGGTGGAATTTTAAACCAATAATTTTTTTTGAATAAATAATATTTAATATATATATTATTAATTATTAGTTTATTTTCACAAGCCTGTTTGGATATATCCTATGAATAGACCATCAGATTAGGATTTCATCTCTGATGTTAAGTCTGGAATGAGGGGTTTTCCATAGGAGAGTCATGAATTCATGTTAGGAATCAGGGATAAGGCTATACCCCATTTTCTTTTCCCTTTTATTTTTCGTTCCTTTTTCTTCCCTTTAATTTTCCTTTTTCTTTCTTCTTCGTGCACTGGCTTCTCTCATATGCCCCCATTTTTCCTCCTATATTATATGGCCAAGAGTAAAAATGGAGAGGGAGATACACACACACACACACATAGATATATATATATATATAAGAGAGGTGACTCTATGGAGCTCAAGTAGGGATGCATCATCATGAAAAATTGGTGGAATGCGAATATGGGGATATTTTAGTGGATTCCACCCAAATGTAGAAAATTTTATTTTTTTTACATAAATTCACATGGATTTGACACTTTTTTGTTTTAGGATCCTATTATCACTACTTAGGACCCCTTGAGGGTTGATCTATATATTGTTTTGGATAAAATTTAGCTTTCAGTCTATTTAAATGGGTTTATTTTTCAACAACACAAATTACATAAAATGTAGTTCAGGAACACATGCCACATGTTCTTCATATTTATAGAAGACGACATTTTATAAGTACACACCATTTACTGGGAATACATTCCAATTACTGGTACTTGTCTATGTAGCGGAGCACATATCCCCATATCATGTGTAGGGGTACTTGGCCGTTTAAAGTACACAGACAGACCCCGAGTGGGATGTACATCATGTAGAAGTACATAGAATAGATGAATACATTTCTAGGGCATTTGAGTTACACCGGATGGTACCCCATGTTGGGCCCATTCTGTGTACGTGGTATACACACCTTGTATATGGGTTTTATATGCCATGTTCAGCTAGAGTACATGCCTAGGTGGGGATTCAAGGGTACAAGAACTGGTGTATATATTCCATGTACTCTTCCATTACTAATATTTTAATGGTTTTCTGTATCTTCACACATGATAGATGGAATTGGAAATATAATTAGTCTATTTTGAGTATATTTCTAGGTAGATAATGATTCTTAATCCCTTGAGGTAATTTTTAGATTACTAAGAGGGATTTAGGGGTAAATTGTATTTTATAGATAAGTTCTTCCTCTATTAATCAAATATAGTTGTCTCTTGGGAGTTATTCATTGATCTTATATAGTCTATGTGACATCTTTCATGAAACTTTTTATGTATCTCTTCCTTTGAGGATGTATTCCTTTAGGTATGTGCCCTTACGATCTAGGAGGATATGTAATCAGTTGTTTCTGAGGTCCCTTGTAGGATGACTATGATTATGTATCAACTTAGATAATACCATGTTAGATGCCTCAACTAGTTTACTACTTTTTGAATGGGTTTTTTGATGAATTTTATTACATACTGATCCTGGGAATCATTTGTGG
Source organism: Viscum album (assembly GCA_963277665.1). Lineage (NCBI taxonomy): Eukaryota > Viridiplantae > Streptophyta > Magnoliopsida > Santalales > Viscaceae > Viscum > Viscum album. The sequence goes on from OY728133.1 coordinate 101,953,172, forward strand.
GATCTCTATACTATCTAACTCTTTCAAAGGAGCCTATGTAGGATGAATCTTCCCTTGTAACATTTTTTAGTATCCATTGTTTGATTCATACTTCTATTTACTATTTCTGAGGTTCCCCAACATGAAGAATATTCCTGCATTTTTTCCTATAGGATCTTGTAAAATATTCCACCATATAATATTTTTGAGGATCTTGAGTCAGATTCCTTTGCATACATGCTAACATATATGATCCCTAGAGGGATTCCTTTTCTTATGTCTGGACTTCAAGGATATTGAGTAGGATTCCTCTCTAGTGTTATGACCTAAGGGAACCTATGGGTGCCTGGGAAATTGACTGACCCAACCTAGTGATTTGTGGGGTTGAGTAGTGTTATTAGTGGGTGTCACTTTAAATCCCATACAAAACATGTAATATTTTTGGTGTGTATATAGTGGTGAGTCTATGTGTTCATCCACCCTTAGTCTTTTTTCATACATTCACATGGTTACTCAAGATGCATCTATAATTTATATAGGTGCTTATTGGTTCTCGGATGAATAGTCATACATAATGTAATATTAGATTTGGGATGCCCATATATAATTTCTAGGATCATCGTATATGCCTATTCATTTATTGGGGTCCCCATACGTATTTCCAAGGGTATAGATTCTGCTCCTTTTTATTATTTGTTATATTATTGGGATGCCTAGATTCACTTCCTATGGACTGACTTTGTGATGCGCTTGAGGATGATGGTGTTCTCTTGATTAATACGGATGATTATGATCTAATTGATAGATTACATGATCGTGGTTTTAGAAATGGAGCTCTGCATCCTTGATGTACTTGAGGATGATTATGATCTCCCATGTGATGACTAGGATGCACCTTAGGGTTGATTGGTCACACCATTACACTACTAAACTAACTAGAGTTGACTAAGAGAGGGATTTCAAGACATTTACATGAATGGATTCTAATTCCAAGTATGTACTTAGGTCTAGAGAGCATTCATTTTATAGATCACCTAAGGGTCATCCCCATTAGGGTTCATCTGAGCTCCAATGTTGTTAATGCCAAAATATCAGGACCTAGGGATAAAAAATTTGGATATATTTACATGGAATACATGTTATGATGTGGAGATCAATAACATATTTTTAGGATGTCCATATTTTAGGCAAGTACATGTCATTCCAAGGCTAGTAACTATTCCCCCCACGGTGACATAGCTTATATTGAAACATTTATATTGTTATCACAAGTAGGAATTATAAATCAGGATTACAGAACCAGGGGTTGAGTAATTATACATGACATGAGTGACATTCCATCCAGATCAATTCCTTATTCATAGGATTCCCATTTGATCAATATTACAGACCCAAGGATTAGATGCATTATGGTTCATATTATTTTCACATTAATAATATATATATATATATTGGAATATATATATATATATAAACACACAGATATATATACATGATGTGCCATTGTATTATTGATTAGGATTAGGTATCAAAGGATTGACTGTGGTTTTATTTTGTTTATCGTTTCTTGTTGTGTCTTGTTTAGGATTATCATATCATATGAACATAAACTTATGATATATAATTTATAGGTTTATTATTAGATTGGCTCAATGATATTATTTCTCACCCTATATGTGAAGCATAGTGTGCTTTTACACCTTATTTATTCTTTTCAGGTTGGTCACAAATGACATGATGGATATGGCTGAGGCCTAAGGTTACATGATCAAGGGAAGTTGCTCGTATGAATTATTTTGATCTAGCTAGAGTAGATCATTAGCATATTATAGATTGGGATTTTTTATTAGATCAAAGATAATTGGAAAGTCATGTAATTTTATTTTAGTTTCCTTTATGTGATCCTGCATGTATGGCTAGCCCAGTGGTGGACCAATGTTTTATGTATGACATGGATGTTCATGATTTTATATAATTTCATTTATTAATATGTTATAACTCAATTTCAATATATTTACTCCATACACACTAAGTTTATTAAATTATTTGGATTGTATATAGTTCTTTTCATTGTTTTTTACTCTAATATGGGTTCATTATCTCTCCACATTCACTCCTTAGGCCCTTGATACCAGTGGAAAGTCTTGGGTGTTTGGATAGTTTGACTAGAATCCTTGTAGAGAATTCGCTTAGTACATTGATTTAGTGGAAAATGGGTTTGGATTTTGTAAATTGGCAGCATCAGTGTTCCTTCCCTATTCAATTAATATTTGGGTTATGGTTGATAGGGGTATTATTAATGTGGGAGAACCTATGATGGATATCAGATAGGTGCATCGAGAACACTCATTTATGTAAGAATTCCTAGTTTCCAGGGATATGAGATTATTGTTATTGATATTTTATGTTTTTTATATTATTTTTTATTCGAGTGACACAATTTTTGCATGTAGTGATGATATATTATTGATTCCTAGGTCTTAGACCATTGGCATGTGGCCAATGACTAATTTTTACTCTTGGTAGAAATGAAGAAGATGAATCCCATAGATCATATTCATCATGTAGGATTAACATGTTATAGGGATTCTTGTATGTGATTATACTAATGATATAAGCCAATTGTTTATATTGTCAAAAAAACCTAATTGGTTTTCCCACATAGGTTCTTTGTTCCATTATACTCAATTAGACTGAGTTATATATTTATATTTCCTTTTGGTGATATTCCATTAGGATATACGATGAGGTGTTTGGTAGTGAGGATGATGACTTATTCCTCATGCATGGGTGGCGTAGTCAACCTACTATCTCAATAAGGATTATCATTCCTAAATTATGGACCTTTTGGGGTTTTGTTTCATTGTTTCTACTATTTAAATTGTTAGTAACAACCTATATAGTGTTTACCATCACAGCTTGGAATTAAATTATACTTAACTGAACCATGAATAGGATATAAAATAGATCTTTTAGATGATGATATATTCAAACTATTGACCCTTTTTGGTAAATTTTAGTATCTGATATTAAATTATTTATGTAATATAGTTTGTTTAATTTTTATATTGTCGATATACATGTAATAGTTTATAGAGAACTAGAACCTTGAGAGGAGATTAAAATATAAAGATTCTCGATGAGTGCCAGTTAATTGTTTTTCCTACATTCATTTCATGATACTCTAATGGATAGTATCTTATGAGGATGATCATATAAGATTAGGTACTTGGTATACTTATGATTGATAGTTTTGACCCATGTTGTATCATGCTTTATTTAAATCTTTTAGAGAGAGAGTTTATGGGTACACTATAGATCTTATGATGAGATGGGTACATAGATGATGCCTCTTGATATGTGAAATTATTGATAATTTTTAGCTTTGGGATATGTGGTTAGGCGTTTTTATCCTCATGTTAGACATGATCATTAGGGCATGTGGGAGACCAAGGCACTTATATGTGACCTATACCCTTGTAGTTCAGTACTGGTATAATTAAGGGAAACCTATAAGAGGGATTATCCCAGGGTTTCAAATGCCATTTTAGGTAATGAAATAGGTTATATGCTCATTTTTTACTAATTCATGAATGATTCGTTGGTTTTTTGAAATAGTCATTATGATAAATTTAGTTTATAATGAATAACAAAGGGTGATCATGTTTCGAGACCGGCTGTGATGGGAATATTTTTTTTGGGTTCCATGTCTAGGAAACTATTAGAATCACGGATGATGCTTAAATTTATGAAAAATGACCCCAAATAACAGGTGGACAAGGAAATAAATCATGGCATGAGTAAGGTGCCAGATCTTGAGAAAGAGTTCCATGGGAGATCATGATGTAATGAGGCTGAAAATATGTGTATCATAGTGAGCTAGTATTTAGTAGTAGATGAATCATGTGAGAGTGAGTTGGGTGATGAATGGGTGGTATGGGTTTGTACACCCATTATGAAGTGCACAATAGAAATGGTACATGTTGGTTGTGTTTGGTACCATTTAAATCTTAAATCTGTGAGTGGTTATATGATATTCAAGGAATGATGAATTCCAAGGCATTCTATGAGCATAATTTGCAAAACGAAATGATAGAATAATGAATTTACATCTATGGTAGAGGATACATCAAGAATAAATCTGGTTCCACGAGGCGGTAAACTCATGTTCCGACCTAGACAAACATTGTCAAGAGATGTGGTGTCAAGAGTTGGTTAAATGATGGTACATCTTATAATATGGGAGCATGTATTAATGAGAGGTATACATGAATATCATTGAAATATTATAATACTCTTTGTTTAGAGGTAAATATTTCCTATATTTAAATGATCTTATGCATGATGAGATGACATTGATTATATGCCAAGCTATTTTCCTTTTCAAATATATTTAACGATTTGATGAAAGAACCAAATGAGGTTACGCCTAAGGAGTAGTATAAGGTAAGACATATTATGGGGAGTAGAACATTGGTCATATGAGTGTGGTGACCATAAATTTCAGTAGAAATACTGAATTTTCTTTGGTAACTATTGTCAAGAGGCAGTAATGGGTGATGTTACAAGGTGAAGATAATGATACTTCTATGGTGCAGAGAATCATGTCAGTTGTGGTTAAAAATCTTACTTGATGAAAGATTTTTTAATGTTGTGATAAAAATATTTGGAAGGAAAATATAGTATAATTGTACAGATTTTCAAGATGATAGAACGTATGTGTTTAACCACCATGGATTCATGGTGCTGATAAGGGTAATGGTGTGATGATTATAAAAAACCTTGTTTTCTAGACAATAAATTTGAAATGGAATTTGTTTTTTCTTTCAGATGCTTTAAAGAGGTAAAATTTTCTTTTTTCCCTAAAAATTGGTCTTATATTATTTTTCTTACAACTTCATAGGTATAAAATTTGGTTTCTTCCCTAGGACAAGAGTTTTGTGGAATGAAAATTCATTCCAATTTTTTAGGAATAATTAATAATTAATATACATATAATTCAATATTTATTAATTCACATGGATTTGTTGAGATATGACTTTTTAACAGAGAGTCATATTATGATTCTTTCTCTTCCGTTGAGTCTAGAACTATGCATTTTGTCTAGGTGAGGCATAAATTCATGTCGGCACTTGGGTAGGGCCCAAGCCTGATTTCTTTTTCATTATCAAGTTCCTTTTATTTTTCTTGCTTTTATTTTTACATTTTTTATTTCTAATCACCCCCTATATTCTTAGGTACCCCCTTGGGAATCTTTTTTCATGATACCATGAGAGAAAAGGAAAAGTGGGATACATGGAGATATAATAAGAAGAGAGGTGACTCCATAGAGCTCAGGTGTAGCTGAATCATCATGTGTCATCATTGGAACATGAATACAGTGAAGCTTTGGCAGAATCTACCCAATGGTAGTAGATTTTTATTTTTTTTACTTTAAATCCTTATATATTTAACAGTTTCTAGTTTTATAACCCAATTATCACTACCTAGGCCTACTTGAGGGTTGACCTATAAATTTTGAGGAGAAAATCAGGGTTTTAGGAAAATTGAAAGGGTTTCCTCTTCGAAAATATAGATCGCAGGATACGTAGAGTTAGAACACAAGCCATGTGTTATTAGTGTTCTGGGAAGATATAATTTTATACGTACATGTCATGTACTGGGTGTACACTCCCTATGTTGATACCTGTCAATGTAGCAAAGTAATTTTAAAAAAATCCCATATAGGGGTATTTTCCAATGTATAGTACATGGCCAGAACATTGGTGGGATTAATGGCATATAAAAATAGATGAATAAAAATAATACCAACCCAGGCCTTGGGAGGAACATGGTAAAGATACCCATGTAGGGAACACATTGTGTATATAGGTTTTACATGCCATGTTTTTCTAGAGTACATGTCCAGGTGGGGCTTTGATGGTACACAATATGTACTAGGGTATAAATGTTGTATACTCTTCCCTTCCTACCCTTTTGAGGGATTTTCATAACTTCATTCCAAAAATATGGTATTGGAAAAATGATGAGTTCAATTTTGGGAAATTTTCAATGAATGTTGTGTTGATCAAACCCTTAAGGTGATTTGAGGGATCCTAAGTTGAATTTTAGGTAAATTCAGATTTTATTTGTTTTTTCTTCCAATAGTGATCAAATATAGTTATTTACTGAGAGTGATACCTTTATATAGGATGGGACATGAGTCATTTCTTGAGAACAATGATTATTTAAATTTTCCATTGAGGACGTATCCCTTGGGAGATGTGAATTTCTATAATAGGAGTCCATGAGATTGGTTGTTTATGATAATCCATTGTAGGATTCCTATGACTACATCTCAACTTAGTAGATCTAGTGTTGGATTCTTCCTGTAGTTTACTACCCTTTACGATGTTCCCTTCTTGGATACCTTCACTTATATACTGATATAGGGAATCCCTTATTGAATATGTCTACTTGTTTACTCTTTCCATGGACCCCATACACAATGTCCCTTACCTTGTACCATTTCTAAGGATCCCTTTTAGGATACATCCTCTTATATAGAGTTTCTAAGGATACCTTATAAGATTCATCTTCTTACATTTGGACATAGAGTATTTTATAAATTATTCCTCTATTTATTCTTAATGGGGACCCAATATAAGATGTCTCTATGTACTTTCTGTCATACAAGATCTCAAGTGGGATGAGTTATCTTTTTTTTGGACTTAATGGATCCCAATTAGTATGCCTATCTAGTGTTATGACATGAGTTACCCTATGGGTTCCCTGGTGGTTGAACAACCTTAACGTAGTTCTTGGTGGGTTTAGGTAGTAATGGTAGAAGAAGGCACCATAAAACCCATACCAAACATGTAAGTTGTGATGTCGTGGAAATATTCATGGATCTCATAATTATACCACCCTAACTCTTTTTTTATAAATTCACATAATTTCTCATGATGCAGATATGGTTTCTAGAGGTGTTTCCTAGTAATTATATGAATTGTCAAACATGATGCAAAATTTTATTTGGGATGCCCTGATGTATTTTCTGAGATTCGTGTTATGTGTTTATTAATTTATTGGGATGTAAAGACATACTTACTAGGGCCTATATTCTTAACCTATTTATTATATTTTATATTATTTGGATACCTAGACTTCTTTTCTAGGGTCTAACATAAGAGATGCACTTAATAATGATTATACTATTTCGAGCGATGGAGGTTAATTACACTCTCCCTGATTGATTACTTGAAAATGGTTTGGGACACGAATACTTACATCATTGATCCACTCAAGGATGATTACACTATCCCAATGGATACTTATGATTATCCTCAGTTTTGGGTGGATTCACAATTATAAAACTAAACTCCCCAGACTTGACTAAGTGTTGGATGTTAATCCATTTATATGAATGGATTTCAAGCATGTAGATGGATCTAAGAAAAATTATCCTTATATTTATCATAAGGGTTATCCCACATAGGGTTTATTCTAGCACCAATATCATGACTGGTTGTGGAACATGATATAGTGCTCAGACATTGGGCTGGATTTAAATTTATTGAGTGGTTTGAACTCCAACTCAGTACCATATTTACAGGATGTATATATATTACATGGAATTCTTTGTCCTAGTGATTGGTGGTGAGTAAAGGTGATACCGGGGCTTGGACATGTATCCCCTTATCGTAATGTGGCTTTCTTGGAGACATTTATGATGCTTTATAAAGTATATATTGTTTATTGGTATTATGGAAACAAGGGTCGACTAATTATAAATGACTTAAGGGGAGCAATATCCAACTTAATTCTGTATTCACATGATACCCAATTGATCAATATTATAGACCCAACGATAAAAAATGTTATAGTTCATGTTATTTCTAACCTTAACCATATATATATTTATAAAATTATGTATATATATATATTAATGGTACTTTTTATATACACACATCTATATATATTTATATATACATGATGTTAAATTTTACAAATGATCTAGATCTTAGATACAATGATTGACTGTGGTTTTATTGTATATTTTATTTATAGTTTTGTCTCAGATAGGATGAGAATATTTCATGAGTATGAACATATTAAATAAGACTTATAGTTTATTCATTTTAGTGGTCTATTGATATTATTTCTCAACCCATATACGAGAAACATAGTGTTGATACATGAATTATGTCTTCTTTTGAGGTTGCACATAGATTGCATGATTGATTGTGTCACCACCAAGTTATTCATTAAGGTAGTTATATTTCTTATTTTTTTAACCTAAAATTACCTCCAATTTACACCCTATTCCCCCACAAATTTGTGTGGCATTTGGAGATGTTTTGAGGGGAGAAAGGTGGGGGTACTGTTTAGGTGAATGGTTTACCAAACCGTGCACACAAACTATGTACTGATTTCCAAATCATTAAAAATGAGTTAAATAACTTCCTTTCCCTATTGTAATTTATCCTAACTATCCCATTTCTTCCCCAATTCTAACCTAACAGCCATGGAAGCCCTGAATGCTTCTCAAACCCTTATTGGAACTCCATTTTGAAGGGGGATTTCGTGGAGGAACTTCACACAATCTCAAGTAAGTGTTTATCCCTCTTAATTCATCCCCTTTTCATGAATTTTATTCCAATTTCATTAAATTAAAAAATTAATAGAGGGTTTTGTTTCTAATCTAGGTTTCAAATTTGGGGTTTCATGGTCCAATATTTTGATTTTAGGCTCGATCTATCTTCTTTGAGGTGTGTGGGTGGTGCGATTGAATTTTCGCACAAAGGATTCAAAGTTTTAACAGTTTTGGAAGGTGATTCCATGTGAATATAATCCTTGTCACTTATCATTCTATGTATATAATATATTCATGTTTATCGTTTATTATTATTGGTTCAAAAATTGGGTTTATTGGTATTTGTAAAGAAAATGAAGTTTAAGTTCCATTTTTATTTGAAATTGGTGGGTTTTCATAGAAATATTTTATTAGCTCATTTTTGGAGGCCCAATAACTACATAGTTGATTTTATTGAAATGTATTATGGTATAAAATCAAGTTTTTAATTTTTATCTCCTTTGGATGTTTCTAAAATTTTTTAATGGTGTTTGTAAATCATATGAACTTTAAGTTCCTTTTATGTGAAATTGGGGGTTTTTATAGAAATATTTTATTGGTTCATTTGGGGATTCCCTATTACTACATAGTTGATTTTATTTAAATTTATTATGGAATAAAATTATTATTTTAATGATTATATCCTTTGGTTGTTGCTGCTAAAATTTGTTTTAATGGTGTTTGTGAATCATATGAACTTTAAGTGCCATGTTTATATTAAAATGGAAGTATTACAAAGATATCACTTCTTGGTTCATATGGGGATAACCAATAACTTATTTTTTGGTTTCATTAAAAGGTATTGGTCTGAAATTTTTTTGGTGATCATAAGTGTGCACATAGTGTGCAATGTTGGGATTTCAAGGAGTTTTGGGTGAAAAACAATACGAGATCTGAGAAGTTGTTTTATTGAGAACCAAAATGTTTTGTTGTGAGTTTTAAGTGGTATAAAGTGTGTATAGATACTTTTGTTATTTGTATGTGACATGTAGTGGTGTTTTTATATGAAAAGGGATGTATGTATAATGATTAAATTGTTTGAGCAAAATGGGGGAAGCCTAGGTACCTAGGCAGGTGGATATATACTAGTTACTAGTGATCCTGAGCGGTTTTATCCATGTTTCAGTTAGCATTTTTTATAAAGACAACTGTAACTAAAATATATGGATGATTTTTGGGGACCATCAGGTTATGGTTAGGTTTACTACTAGTATCTCGTTCATGGTAAAGGGTTGTGACATGGATATTTTACACCAAGGTATGAGGTACATAGGGCCTGAGACTATCTTGTTCCTAGGGGTGTTCCCAGTTTTGGTGCTCATTTGATTTGTGGTATTTACCCTAGTCTTTGTGTGTGTTTGGATGTAAATTAAAGTAGCTAACAAATCTTATTAAAATGCGTTAACATCCTGAATGTTTTATTTTGAAAGCTATTTACAATTGAAAGTTTCAGTTCTTGGAATTTATCACCGCTTTTCCTTAGATATTTAAACTGTGTGCTTTTTCACCTTGTATTTAATACTATTTGGAATATTTGGGTGGTACCTTATTTATCTTAAGAAAAAACCTTTCTCACACCCCTTGGGTGTAAGTAGACTTGATTATGTTTGACATAGGTAAAGGAAAATCCTTTTGTGAAGGTGATTCAGGTTGTTAGTCCCCTCCTATGGTGCAGTGTTGTGGATACAGCTCGGGGGTGATGACCCCTTGTCATGTGGAGTATTTTTGGATGATTGGATGCTGTTTTTATTTATTTATGGACCTCTTGTTCTTTATTTAAAACCATGTAATCTGATTTGGTTTCTGCTACATCTTGTTAGGAATGAAACTTTCAGATTCATATTATTGATTGTTTTTAATGTTTTGTGCTTTAATACTTGGGTAAATCATTTGAAAACCAAATTTATTAATACCTAGGAACATATTCCAGCCCGTGGGGTAGGTAATTCCATTCGGGCTATGTCATGGGCTAGATTTGGTGCCAGTATTAGTGGCGACAAGATTCAGTTTGTGACAAAATGGATAGAGGCAAATGTTTTTGGGTTATATTACTATTTTGGGCTGAGCTGGGATAGATAAGAGATAGAACAATTGGGACATGGGGTTTGGGTCATGAGTAGGGTTCCTGACCTAAACCTCTAATGGAAGACCTTGAGTCACCTTTTGGAATTATAATTGTATGATTGACTTCATTTCTAGGTGAGACATGCGGGCTGCAGGCCACTGGTGGACATCGGTCGTGTAACGTACCAGTTTCGAAAGCCACCCACAGGCGCCCCGTAACCAGTTGATCACACGGCCTCAAGCGCATTTACCCGAACACTAGAGGCTTCCGAATATAATTGAGGGCCTTAAGTTTGATAGTGGGGGAAACTATTTCTTAATTAACAGAGTAACATAGTGAAAAAGAAACAAATATACGATAGGGGATGCAGTAAATATCCAACAACCATAAACAGTGGAAGACTAAAATAATAAACAACTTGAGAACATATATATAAAACGATGCATGAAACAAATGTCTAGGAAAACAACCAAACAAGTCAAAATGATGAGTACAAGTAGTACTAAACCAAAGTACAAAAGAAAAATATAAATAACTCCTCAGCATCGTAAGCCTAAGCTTCATCCCATGCTCTCCAACTCCACAGCAAGTCAAATACCTAAAGTAGAAGGGATCTTTCCCTTATCTATACTTGCAACAATATAATCTGTTTTGTCCCAAAAGCATGGCCCAAATAGGGTGTGAGACAAAATACTATTGGGAAACCACCTGAAGATTTGTACCTAACAGTTAGTGAATATATGGTAGGTAAAAGTATAGAAAGCAGTAAATAGGAAAGTACTTAGCAGTAAACAATACAGCATTTCAATATCAAGCAATAGTTAAACAAGTAGCTAAACACAAATAGGTAACCCTATTGGAAGTACACATATCCCATCCCCTATAGTACTACACAACTAGTACAAGAAACCCTCTGGGAAGTGCACTCAGTCAATACCCTAAAGTTATTTCACAAGAATATTTAAATAGACTCTCTGAGTAAGCACTCACAATCAATTCCCCTTATAGTCATAAGTAAAACAAGACTCTCCGAGGAAGCTCACACAGTAAATTCCCCTTATAGTCAAAGGTAGTCAAGGACTCTTTGAGGAAGCTCACATGGTCAATTCCCCTTAAAACCCCAAGGTTAGGGACTCTATGAGGAATCTCACTCAGTCAATTCCCCTTATAGCCCAAAGTCGTTCAAGTAATTCAAAGTCTCTCCAAGCAAGCTCACACGATCAATTCCCCATATATTTTAAAGTAGTCAAGAACTCTCTTAGGATTCTCACTTGGTCAATTACTCTTATAGCCCCAAGTGGTCCTAGGCTCTCTGAGGAAGCTCACTTGGTCAATCCCCCTTTTATCCTAAAGTGCTCAAAGACTCTGTGAAGAATTTCACTTGGTAAATTCCCCTTATAGTCTACTACACGAGGTTATCATGGCCTTGTGTGGGTCAATAGGCATAGTAATGCAATATGGACAAAGTAAACCTATACAACTACTTGGGTAACCGGTCTATAACATATCAAGCATGTCAGAATACAAAATCTCCACCCTACAATAATAGGCATGGAAAACAGGCAAGGCGGCCAAAAGGCTAAGCAGGGCCAAATGGTCGTAAATAGATCGTGCATGGGCAAAAAAATCTAAAGCATAGAAATAAACCCTATTCATATCCAATTAACCTCTACACAAGCATACAAGGATGGAATTCAATCAACAGGGGTAAAAATGGTAGACACACAATACCCCGTTCAATGGTATTGGTCCAAATCACACATAATACAAAAATAAATTCAACGGAAAGGCACAAAACACCTACCTATGTGTTGTGGGAATGTTATACTTGAAACTTGATGTCTGAATCACCCTATAAATCTGAAGATATACAAAAAATTCTAAAGAATTCATCCCACAGTACCTTACGAGAGAGGAGAAATCAGAAGATGGGGCTCTAGGAGAAAAGAGAACACACTGATGTGATTCCAAAGCAACTAACGGTGTTCGATTCAGAGGACAGACGCTCGTTCGAGGTTTCATCGAAGATCTACGGCCATAAGGGGCTCTCAGTTGAACGAGAACTAGAAAGAGAGTGTTCTGGCGATTAGAAGCGTCCCTGATGAATTTAATGAAAAAAAGTACACGGTGTGTAATTTAAAAGTACACGACATATACTTGACTATTATGTACTCTACTTTAAGTGGAATCTAGGTAACCCCCACATGGCCGTGTGCATGGCCACTACACGGCCAGCACACAACTACCCGTGGTAACTGAGTACACGACATGTACATCAAAAATTTCTAGAAATTCCCCCTTTTCATAAAAATGACCACAAAAGGAAAACATACCTGAAAAGAAAATCCAGGTTCTTAAAAAACTTCCCCGTTTAAAAAAATTCATCCCCGAATTTCCCTAACGCGACATAGAAGAAGAAACCCTAAACAACTCTAACCATTGTGATCGTACATCAGCCTCCCTCTCACAAGTCTCGTCCTGTACTCGCCCGTGCTTCCATAGCCCTCGTTCTAGAGGAACACACCGACCATAGAGAACCTTCATACTATGATTGAAAATCCATATAGTATGCTTCTCCAGAGATGCATCCTCTTCCAACTCAACCTCCTTGGGTTCAAAGACATGAGATGTGTCTGAAAAGTAATGTTGGAGCTAAGAAATGTGAAAAACATCATGCATATCCCGGTACCTCTGAGGTAATTGCAACTGATAGGCAACCGGCCCAAATCTCTCTAACACCTCAATTGGACCTGCATACCTCTGGGAATGCTTACCCTATCTTCTAATTATCTTATGTCCCAACCTCGGTGTGACACTTAAAAAACCAGATCCCCGACTTCGAACTCTAGCGGTCGTCTCCACTGATCAGTATAAGAATTATATTGAGACTCTGCCATAGACATCCTCTTTCAAATTAACTCTATCTGCTCTGTGGTATGCTGAACAAGACAAGGTGTCATCAATGCTACCTCTCCTACCTCTAGCCAACATAAGGGTGATCAGCATGGCCTACCGTACAAATCCTCGTAAGGTTCCATCTAAATAGTTTCTTGGAAACTATTTTTATAGGAAAACTCTATAAGAGGTATGTGATTCTCCCAAGAACCTCTAAAATATTGGATGCATAATCAGAGCATTTCCTCAAGAACCTAAATCATACGCTTGGACTGGACATCTATCTGGGGGTGGTAAGCTGTACTCAAAAGTACCTATATACCCAATTCCTTATGAAGCCCCTTCCAGACATGAGAAGTAAAATGAGCATCTCTGTCTGATACAGTGGAGTACATAACTCTATGAATACATACAATCTCACAGATGTAAAACCATCCCAACTCATCCACACTAAAGGTATCCTTAATCGGCAAAAAGTGAGAAACCTTCCTGAGCCAGTCAATGAAAACCCAAACTACATCACTCCATCAAGGAAACCTCAACAAACCAGTTAAGAAATCCATCGCGACATCATTCCAATTCCACTCAGGAATGGGTAACTATTTTAAAATCCCCGTGGCTCGCTGATGCTATGGCTTCACCTGCTGACAGGTGGAACACCTCATGAAAAAACCAGCAAAATCCCTCTTCATACCAAGCCACCAATACTGGCGGTGTATATCACAATTCATTTTGGTGACACTAGGATGAACTTATCAAATAGATGAATGAAAGTCCCGCATTAGCTCCTCACGTATGTCTGCTGGCACCCATACGTGCCCCTGGAAACAGAAGATATTATCCTCGTCTACTGTCCATCCAGGAATAGAGTTATCTCATGACAAACTTTCCCATAGGACTAGGCCTTTTGATTCTGATAGCTACCTCATTCGCACGAGATCAAGAAGAGTAGAGTCAACAGCTTGAGAAGATAGAAATGTCTGGCCATTTCTTTCGTGCACCTCCAAATGCATCTCATAGAATAAAGCCATAAGCTGCCACTCACTACTGACCTCATGAAATACCTATATCTGAGTCATCCTGCTCAGCGTATCAACTAATGAGTTGCCTTTCCCAGGTTTATAGGCAAGATCAATGTCAAAGGACTGAATATTCTCAACCCATCTTAGATGTCTCAAATTCAGATCACGCTGATTGAGGATGTACTTGAGAATATTTTAGTCGGTGAAAACCACAAAATGATCTCCCAACAGATAATGTCTCCAATAGTGCAAGGCATGAACATCTACCACCAAATCCAGATCGTGCGTCAGGTAATTCCTCTCGTGTGGCCTCAACTACCGAGACCCATATGTAACAACTCCATCTCCCTGCACAAGCATAGCTCCCATCCCGATACCTGATGCATCAAAGTAAACAATATAGATCTTTCCAAGCTCTGGAAATACTATTATCAGTGCTGAAGTCAACCTCCCTTTCATCTCCTAAAAGGCCGACTCACAAGAATTTGAACACAATAACATTGCACCCTTCTTAGTAAAACCGGTGAGTGGTACTGCTATGCATGAAAATCCTGTGTAAAATGTCTGTAGTACCTAGCCAGCCCTATAAAACTCTGTACCTCAAAGACGTTATTCAGATTCTCCTAGGAAACTACATCCCTCAATTTATATGGGTCGACTGATACTCATGTCTCCGAGATAATATGACCTAAGAAGTGAATCTGATCCACCCAAAAGTGGCATTTTGAGAGATTAACATATAACTGATGCTCTCTCAGTGTACTCAGAATGATCTCAATATAGGTAACATGGTTGTGTTGAGTGTGAGAGTATACCAAGATATTTTACATTAAAACCACCACAAACGAATCTAAGTATGGATGGAACACTCAATTTATCAGGTCCATGAAAACTGCCGGTGCGTTCGTAAGACCGAACGACAAAACCATATACTCTTATAGACTATACCTACTCCGAAAGGCTGTAAGAGGTATATCAGATGGTATAATGTGAAAACGATGATAAAAATATCTGAAGTTGATCTTTAAGAACACCAGGGATCCTTGAAGCTGATCAAAGAGGTCATCAATCCTAGGCAAGGGATATCGGTTCTTGATCGTCAACTGGTTCAACTTCTGATAATTCACGAAAATCCTGATGGTACCATATTCCTTTTTTACAAAAAGGATAGGAGAACCCCAAAGAGAAGTACTGGGTCAAATTAAACCCTTTTCCTACAACTCCTCCAACTGCTTCTTGAGCTCTTGTAACTCTGGTGTAGCCATTCTGTAAGGAGGAATGGACACTGGTGTTGCTCCTGGAACAAGCTCAAAAGAAAAGTCTACCTCACGCTTCAAAGGAAAACCTGAATAGTCATCTGTAAAGACATATTTTGAAACAATACACCAATAGAGGAAAGTATAACTGTGGAGTCCCCTAGTCATCCAGATATAGACTAGAAATCTAGGTTGTAACTCATCCCGGCCCATGATGCTCGGGTATTTCTCTGCTCACCTGGACATCCCACTCAGCCTTATGAAGAAACAATATTCCCTCTGGTGATGTGAAACTCACCCTGTGATGATAACAGTAGATGAATTCCTGGAAGGGAACTAACCAGTCCATCCTAAGAATGAAATCATAGCCTGTCATCTGTAGGACATAGATGTCCCCTAAGAAGTGACACCCACCTACCTCTAGAGTGAACTCCTTGCACTGACACCCACTCACCATTCTAGTCCCCAACAGAGTGTCTAGTGTTAAGAAATCAGTAGAAAAAAAAGATGAAAAGCTCCAGGATCTCCAAAATATAAATAGATATAAAGGTAGGGGAAGCCCTTGTATTTAAAAGAGCAGAAGCTAAAACTGAGGCTACTAATATCATACCTCGAACTGTAGAGAGTCCAGGATCCTGCTCCTGCTGGATCTGATCCAGTGCAAAATTATGGCCTGGACTGAGGCCCTGTGACCCTACCTGACCACTATGAGCTGATCCACCTTGTTGTCACTGAAAACTGGGCTACTGGCTACCCCGGCCATGACCTATACCTCAGCCCGAACAGCTGAAAGAACTATAGTTCCCTGATTGCTGAGAAACTTGTGGTGCTACTCCTGAATGAGGAGACATAGAAGAACCCATGTCACCAGCTACTGGTGAGAACATCTGACAAAAGTTCTGAAGATGACCCATCTTTCCAAATGATCAACACTCCACCTGGTCTCTCAGGAAATGTGGCCTTTTATGCCTACTCCTCTCACACTTGTAGCACACCACCTAGATTATAAAGATGCATCCCGCCTACTCTGGTCTTCTCATGCAGTCTCCCTGTAGTGCATCCTGCTATCAGTAGGAGGAATACTAACTATGGATGTCGAACCGCCCAGGATCACAGATTCAAAATCCCTCAGGTT
Source organism: Viscum album (assembly GCA_963277665.1). Taxonomy (NCBI): domain Eukaryota; kingdom Viridiplantae; phylum Streptophyta; class Magnoliopsida; order Santalales; family Viscaceae; genus Viscum; species Viscum album. The sequence goes on from OY728133.1 coordinate 101,970,138, forward strand.
GCGCTTCGTGATCAGCACCTGGTAAACGATAGAGGATATCAAAGTCAACTTGAATATGTTCACCTGAGATCAGATGTCGTCCCACAGACTATCCTCAAACTTCCGTGCAAGGAACAACTCATCACCTCCTGGAATAGGCATGAAACACTGAATCTATGTGAAGTGATATTAATACTCCATAATAGTAAGATTACCCTACTCTAGGCTCATGAACTCTTGGGCTCGATCGGCCCTAAAGGTCTCTAGATAGAATTAATCTTTAAAGATGCACCAGAACTCATCCCAATCCATATTCTGCCGGCGTCCCGCCTGTGAGATCATATCCCACCATATATTGGCGAATTCTTGAAGAATGTAGGTAGAGAGATTCACCCTCTTCTCTGGATGTATCACCAGATTCTTGAAAATCTTCAACGTAGCTTCTATCCATGACACTGCAGCCTGGGGTCCTCCATCCCCTGAGAAAATGGGAGGTTTAGCTACTGAAAGACCCGTGTCAATTCTGCCATCGACAAGGCATGAGGTTACCCTACCTGAAAGGTCAGAATAATCATGAAAAATCCCTCTCTAAACTATGAAACAGTACCTATGTCATGTATAATGGCTAGTTGCATGACTGGAATGACAGGAGGATATGCAGGTAGTCCCTGATCAGCCATGTCCATTGTGTGATCACCACCTGGAAACTAGCATACAACAGGAGGACGTCACGGTGGCATGACTCTGCAAGTTCAAGTGGATACCTTAGATCAAGATAATCAAGGACTAAAAACTAGAATTTTAAGAAGGTAACATGAGAAGTAAAGCACTCAAGTTTTACAAAACATGACTACAAGTTGTGTACAATTCCTACACAGCGTGTTCCCTTAAGTCATTTACATGGGTGTGTACTCCTGCCTAAACTAGTCATGTAACACCCCAAACACACGGTGTGTTTTCTTAACACACGACATGTACTTGAATCCTCCTTCCCTGTCTGAGTCCTTCTACACGGTTAAGCTACATGGTTCTCCTAAGACAAGACTACACGGTGTGTTCACGGTAGACACAACGTGTACTTGACAAGCATCACCCGACCCGTGTTGTTAATGACATGGCTGGGTACTTGGGTCAGACTACACAGCATGTTCAATCCTAACACAACATGCATATATTAAGGTTTATCCATCCGTGTTCTTAGTTACACAGGCGGACACTGGGTCAACACCACACGATGTGTACAACTGGTACACGGTGTGTTCCCTCAAGAAATTCCCTATCCCGTGCCCTTGCCCACACGACCTATGACACGGTTAGAGACTACATGACTTGTCCATAACGTACATGGAATGTAATTCAGAAAACAAGTTTCTTTCCGAACAGAAGAACACATGGAATGTACTTAACATTACACACCGTGTATTCTGGGTTTTTCCAGACAGTAAGCCTCAGAAACTACTCCGAAACCCAGAAAAATACTGAAACGAACATTGAATGTGCCAAATTTGGATCTGTGAGGACCCATACTCCACACGAATAAATGTTTGGCATCTTATACATGTTATAAAAAGGAAGAAAAGGAAATGATCTACTAAATTCTGGTCCATGAGGGCCCATAATATCTCAAGAACCAAAGTTTGGAATTCATTCCAACAAAACCGTACACAAACAATACCCTATCAAGCAACATGTATTTTATCAAGGCCTCTATCACAACAAAATTAAAATTCTATACAACATCTCTCACAAAAAATGAAATCGCTAGTACATCCTATATGGCATGGAAAAAATGCGTGACATGAGATTTCTAGCAAGTGCCCATATGATGCATGAGATGGAATACCCTCATCTCATCACGTTGCAATAGAAATAGAACCTCAATAACATCCACAATAACAACACAAATCATGTGAATCACTCAAGGTGAAATCAAATCAATTGTAATAATTGAAAAACTTGAAAAATTACAATTAAACGAGGTAGATTAGATTTTCCCTGTAGATGGGTTAGCTACTCCCAGGCACAACATATTACCAAGTACCAATTCCGTTCTATCCCTTGCTATAGGCTTTAAGCAATAAGTCAAGAAGAATATAATTCCTCTGATTCCACTTTGTAACATCCCAGATCTAGAATCCACCCAGAGGCACCATGTACCCGATTGGTCACATGGACTCAAGAACATTTACCCGAACGCTAGAGGCTGCCAACTAGCAACCAGGGACTTGGGTGTGATAGTGGGGGAAACTATTCCCTCATTGGAAGAATAACATAGAAGAAGCCAAACAAATATACAATAGCAGAAATAGTAAATATACAACAAAAGTAAACAGTGGAAGACTGAAATAATAAAAAACTGGAGCACATATATATAAAATGATGAATGATACATATGTCTAGGACTACAGCCAAACATGTAACAATGCTGAATACAAATAGTAATAAACCCACGGACAAAAGAAACAGATAAAAAAATCCTCAGCATTGCAAGACTAATCTTGGTCCCATGCTCTCCATCTCCACAATAAGTCAAGTACTTGAAGTTGAAGGGAACTTTACCTTATCTATACATCCAGTAATATAATATGTTTTCACCCAAAATCATGACACAAATAGGGTGTGAGACTAAATCCCATTAAGAAACCACCTGATGATTTGAGCCTAACATTCAGTTAATATATGGAAGGTAAAAGTATAGAAAGTAGTAAACATGAAAGTACTTTACAGTAAATAATCCACCTTTTCAATATCAAGCAACAGCTAAACAAGAAGATAAACACAAACAGGCAACCCTCTGAGAAGTACTCACAACCCATATCCTATGGTCCTACATAACGAGTACAAGCAACCCTCTGGGAAATACACTCAGTCTGACCCCTGTAGTTCTGTCACAAGAATATATAAATAGACTCTCTGAGGAATCACTCACAATCAATTCCCCTTATAGTCATAAGTAAAACAAGACTCTCAGAGAAAGCTCACACAGTCAATTCCTCTTATAGTATAAGGTGGTCAAGGACTCTCTGAGGAAGCTCACATGGTCAATTCCCCTTATAGCCCCAAGGTCAAGGACTCTCTAAGGAAGCTCACTTAGTCAATTACCCTTATAGCCCAAAGTCATTCAAGTAATTCAAAGAATCTCTGAGGAAGACCACATGGTCAATTCCCCTTATATTCTGAATAAGTCAAAGACTCTCTAAGGAAGCTCACTCATTCAATTCCACATATATCCCCAAGTGGTCCTAGGATCTTTGAGAAAGCTCACTCGTTCAATTGACCTTATTTCCTAAAGTGCTCAAAGACTCTCTAAGGAAGCTCACTCGGTCAATTCCACTTATAGTTTACTACACCAATTTCTCACGACCCCGTGTAGGTAAATGAGCATAGAAATTCAATATAGCCAAAGTAAACCTACAAAACTACTTCGATAACCAGTATATAGCATATCAAACATGTCAGAATACAAACTCTCCACCCTATAGCTATAGGCATGGAAAATAGGCAAGGCAGCCAAAAGGCTAAGTAGGACCAAATGGTCGTAAATAGATCATGCGCGGGGAAAAAAATCCAAATCATAGAAATCAACATTATTTAAATCCAATTAACCTCTACAAAAGAATACAAGCATGGCTGGAAGTCAACAGGGGTAAAAATGGTAAACGTGCAATACCCCGTTCAGGGTATCTGTCAAAATTGCATATAATACTCAACGAATTTTAATGGAAAGGAAAGAACCACCTACTTCAGTGTTGTTGGAACATTATACGTGAACCTGAAAGCCTAAATCACCCTATAATGCTGACGATATACACAATAGTCTAAAATGTTCATCCCAAAATACCTCACAAGAGAGGAGAAATCTGAAGATGGGGCTCTAGGAGAAAAGAGAACTCACCGATATGATTCCAACTCAACAAAAAATGTTCGATTTAGAGGATAAACACTCGCTCAAGGGTTCGTCGAAAATCCACAGATGTACGGTGCTCTCAGTCGAATGAGACCTAGAAAGAGAGTGTTCTGGCGATTAGACTCGTCCCCAGTGCATTTTATGAAAAAAAAGTACACGGTGTGTACATTCCTTTTCCGTACTTTACTTTAAGTTGCCTCCAGGTCACCCCCACAATATCGTGTGCATGGCTGCTACACGGCTAACATAAGGCTACCCATGGTAACTGAGTACATGACGTGTACTCATAAACTACTTGGTGTGTACTTTGAAAATTTCCAGAAATTACTCTTTTTCTCAGAAACGACCAGAAAAGGAAAACATACCTGAAAATAAGATCCAGGTTCTTACAGGGTGAGGGTGGAGTATTTGTTTCTTTTTTCACTATAATGTGTTTAGATTATTCATGTTTGATGTATTTGATAAAAAATTTCTTGAATTGTGGTATTCACTATTGTTTTTTGTGACTGTTGCATTTTGTTTCAACATGGCTCCTCAAAAAGATCCCTTGCACCCACAAGAGGATGCTTGAGAGAGTTATCCCACACCGGTTGATCGGAGGCTAGTTGAGGCTATGAACCATGATGTCTAATATTAGGAACATGGATTGGATCCTATTCCCATACCTGTTAGGGCAGAAGAGACGGGTCCTAGAAAAGATAAATCATATGAGTTTTTGAAAAACAAGCCTCATACTTTTCGAGGAAGCACAGAACCCCAGGAAGAAGTGGAATGGATCGAGAAGATTGAGTGCATGTTTGAGTTCCTAGAAACACCCAAGGAGGTTGGGGTGATGTGTACCTATTTTCTGTTGGAGGTTCCCAGCCGCATGTTGTCGGAGTCTGTACTTAGGACTGAGAAGAATGATCAGATGCGCCCAGGAGATTTCAAGTCCTTCTTCATTGACAGTACTGCCCTGAAGAGTTAACTTATTCTAGATCCTAAGAGTTCATGGACCTTATTCAGGGGAAACATTATATGATGGAGTACACCAATAATTTCTTTTAGACGGTTCAATATTCCCTTGAAATCATCTTAAATGAACAAGAGACGACCTAGAGGTTTGAGAAAGGCTTGCGACCAGAGATATACTCCTAGGTTTTCTTATTCAAGCTGAGGACCTATGCTGAGGTGGTTGATGGGGTGTTCATGGTGGAGATTGAACAGAATGAGAGGGATGGTTTATTTGGGACAATATCAATAGTGGGAAGTGGAATCTCTTTAGATATGAAAAGGAAGTGGGAGGATTAGGTGAACAATGAAGGTGGTAGTTCAGGCCACTCTTCCAGGTAGTTTTCATTTGTTTCTTCTGATTTGAAATCAGTTGTGTGCCATCGGTGTAGGATGCCACAGAACATTCAACCATAATTTCCACTTCCTCCAAATCCCTATTCTAAAAATGGAAGTATGGGGCATTTTCAAGGCATTTTCAGGGTGGCATGACCACTTCATAGTGGGGTAGGATCAATGGCCTCAAAGGGAGTGCAAGCTTAGTCAGTGTCGTCGAGAATGGGGGGATCTCATTTTGGTGGCCATGGTGGCAGTTCTAGGTCATATTTTGGGTATAAATAGTTTAGGGCTTAGCCATTGAATATTTCTCATTAATAGGAAGAGACCAGTCATTTTAAATGGGTGGATCAGGCACCAGCAGGATCCGAGGTTGGACCGTCGGCAGTTCGAGGTACCTTTTTGATTGCATCTTCTATAACTATTATGATTTTTGATACTGGTGCATAAATTTAGTTAATCCCTACTTGTATTGTGGACAGACTAAATTTTCCTAGTAATTTTTCTCTTTTGAGATAGAGTTGGTGATGCCGCACGGAAAGAAGAAGGAGTAGGGTCTTAGGTGCCCATCGTGTGCGCTCTCTAGGTCAGGAATTAAGATGGAGTGGGGACTCTTGGTAATAGATATGTATCTTTTTGACATGATAGATGGCATGGATAGGATAATACACCTCCAATAACACATTTATTGCTATATGTGGCAAGTGAGTTTCACAACACCTTATGGGAGTCGTCAGGTCTTTTGTGGAGAATGGGATCCTCGATTGAGTCACATAGGAAATGCCCTCTCAGACTTGGTAAGTCTTATCTTTTAGTTATCATCGCTCATTCTTGAGGAGGATGGTCTTGCACCTATAGGATCACTACCTCATGTAGTGAATGAGTTTCTAGAGTAATTCTTAGATGATTTTTCCGATTTTTCTCGAGAGCGATATGTGGATTTCTCGATTGATATGGCACCGAGACCACAATTTATATCTCTTACCTTATATCATATAGCCCCCACCATAATGAGGGAATTATATATATATCTGGATGAATTATAATCCAAAGGATTCATTCGCTTGGGCATCTCTCCTTGTACCGCTCTAGGGTTATCTTCAAAAAAGGCAGACGGATCCCCCAACTTCTGCATTGACTACTAGAAGCTGAATAACTTAACAATTAATAACAAATACCCTTTTCCTAGAATAGAAAATTTGTTCAATCAGCTGAAGGGGTAAAAGCGGTTCTCCAAAATGGACTTTTGTTTGGGATACCATCAAATCAGGGTGAAAGAGGCAGATATCCCAAAGATAGCCTTCTGAAGCTGGTACGACCACTTTGAGTATTTGGTCATGTTCTTCGGATTAACCAATGCTCCAGTGGTCCTTATAGGAATCATGAACAGAGTGTTACACTGATCTCTTGATTCCTTTATTGGGGTGTTCACGGAAAACATTCTAGTGTTCTCTGGATTTGAGGAGGAACATGAACATCCCTAGAGAACTGTTTTGGTAACTTTGTGGGAACACCGCCTCTAGGTATTGTTTTCAAATTGCACATTCTGGGTCAGGGAGCTAAAATTTATGGGGCATGTGATCTTAGAGAAGGGGGTTTCAGTGGTCCCCGATAATATCAGTGCAGTTATGTCTTTTGATAAATCAAATAATGTGTTCGAGATCATGAGTTTCCTTGGCCTGGATGGTTATTATTGGTGCTCTATTTGGTATTTCTCCTAGCTTGCTTCACTGATGACCGCACTCACCTAGAAATGGGTGAAGTTTTTATGGGACCCAAAATGTCAGGCATCCATAGAGGAGCTGAAGTAGCGGTTGACTACCACCCCCATGCTGATTTTTCCTGATGCCAGGAAAGGGTATGTGGTCTATTGTGATGCTTTAGGTATGGATTTTGGGTGCATGCTTATGAGGGATGATCACATGGTGGTGTATTTCTCTCACAAACTCCTACCAAATGAAAATAATTACCCAACCCACATCATGAAGTTGGAAGTGGTGGTGTATGCTTTGAAGACCTGGAGTAACTAACTCTGTAGGGGGAAGGTTGTGGTCTAATCTGATAAAAAATTTGGTGTATATATTCTCACCGAAGGACCTCAATCTAAGGAAATGCCGTTGGATAGAGTACTTGTAGGAATTTGACATCGACATTGTTTATACTCCAATAAAGTGAAATGTAGTTGTAGATGTGTTGAGTAGAAAGGTACTAGTTCATGCCTTGAGGAAACCCAGTGATGAGTGGACACTGATTAGTCTCTTTAATGAGATTCATATGGAGGCCAGGGAGCGCAGTGATGGTGCATTCTTGGAGAGAGTTCACTTGAATCCTTATCTCGTGGAGTTAATTTAGTAGGAACAACCTAGGGATGAGGTTTGTCAATGGTCTAAGCATTTTCTTCAAGGTGGGGGAGACTTCCTCTAAATGGTCTTCGTCTCCCGAGGGCATTTGATGCTTCAAGGTCTTCTCAGTAGTGTCGTCGTCTCTATGAAAGGCAGTGATGGGGGATAGCCACCAGTCTGAGTAGTCTATCCATCCTGGTAAATCTAAGATTTATTATGGTGTGTGATGACAGTTATGGTGGCCAGGTATGCGACATGACATAGAGAACTTTATTTCAAGATGCTACACACGTCAGCTGGTGAAGGTGGAGCACTAAAGGACCTCTAGTTTGATCCAACCACTAACCATTCTTACCTAGAAGTGTGACGAGGTTTCCATGGACTTCATTATTGGTTTTACTTGTACACCAGGTAATAATTCCATTTGGGTGGTGATCGAAAATCTAACCAAATCATCTTACTTAATCCCAATCGAAGATACAACTAAAGTGGATGAGTTGGACCATTTTTATCTTTAGGAGGTGGTGAGACTCCATGGTGTGACATTATAAATTGTATCAGATAGAGACCCCCATTTAACTTATTGTTTTTGGGAAGCCTAATAAGGCCTTCAGGTCACAAAACAAGATGGGCACATCGTACCATCCAAAAATAGATGGTCAGACAGAACGAGCGAACTTGATTCTGGAGGACATTCTATATGCATGTGTTTTGGACTTTAGAGGTTCTTGGGATAGCCATTTAGTATTGGTTGAATTTTCCAAGAATAACATTTACCAATCCTCGATTTTAATGGCCCCTTTTGAGACACACTATGGCCAGCCATGCCGGCCCCCCTATTTTGGGCTGAGGTAGGGGAGACTTCACTGTTGGGGTCTAGCCTTGTGTAGGAGACTTCTATGAAGGTCAAATTGATCAGTCCGTTCTTTTTGATAGCATAGAGTCATCATAAATCTTATAATGACTAGGGGAATCAATACCTAGAGTTTTCTGTGAGTGATAGGGTATTCTTGAACGTGGATCATCATCTGGGCCATTGTCAATTGCGGAAGCAAGGTATGGTGATGTCGCGATATATCGACCCTTTTGAGATCACCGAGCATGTTGTAAAAGGTGGATTATAGGTTGGAATTTCCTTTTTAGTTGAAATCCATCCATGATTTCTTCCATGTCTCCATGTTGAATAAATACAACACAAATCTGTGCCATGTGTTGAGTTGGGAAGAACTGGAGATTGAGCCTGACTTGTCAGTTTTTTAGCAGCCCATGAAAATAATGGACTCCCAAGAGATGGTTCTTCAAGGGGAGTATATTACACATGTCCAGGTTTTTTGGAAGCATGGCAGTGATACAAATGAGACCTAGGAGAAAAAGTCATGGGTTGAGGATGAGTACCCATTCCTGTTTTCCGATCAATCCTCTAGTCGACTTTCTGGGATAGAAAGTTTTCATGGAGGGGAGAATTGTCACAATTGAGTTCTTCATTGGAGGTAATTATATTTATTATATTTTTATCCTAACATTACCCCATAATCTCTCCATAATCCTGACAAAATTTTGTGGCATTTTGGGATGTTTTGATGGGGTAAAGGAGGGTATACGGTTTAGGTGCACGTTTTTCCAAACCGTGCACACACACTATGAACCCATGTCTAGCTCATTAAAAATGAGTTAAATTACTTCTTTTATTTCCATTTAATTATCATAACTCGCACCTTTCTTCCCAACTTCGAACATAACATCCATTTAAGCACTCAAAGCCTCTCAAACCCTCATTGGAACTCAATTCTGAAGGGGAATTTGGTGGAGGAACATCACACAATCTCAAGTAAGTGTTTCTTCCTCTTAGTTACTCCCCTTTTAATGAAGTTTTTTCTAATTTTATTGAAGTCCCAAATTAATATATGGTAGGGTTTAAATCCTAGGGTTTAAATTTGGGGTTTCTTTTTCAAATATTTTGATTTTAGACGTGATCAACCTTCCTTGATGTGCGACAGTGGTGCGATTGAATTTTAGCATAAAGGATTCAAAGTTTTAACAATTCTGGAAGGTGATTCCATCTGTATGAAGTCCTTGTGACATATATTGCTTTTTTGATAATATTTTCATGTTTATGTCATTTTATTATTGGTTAAAAAGTTGGTTTTAGTGGTATTTTTTAAACAAATGATGTTTATGTTCCATTTTTATGAGAATTGGGGGGGGGGTTCATAGAATTTTTTTGTGGTTCATTTGGGGATTCCTGTAACTACATATTTGATTTTATTGAAATTTATTAGCGCTGAAAATAATTTTTTTATTGTTTATATCCTTTGGTTTTTGAAAATTTTTTTAATGGTGTTTGTGAAGAACATGAACATTAAGTTCCATTTTTATGTGAAATTGGGGGTTTTTACTGGAAATATTTTATTGGTTCACTTGGGGCTGCCCTAAAAATACATAGTTTATTTTATTTAAATTTATTAGGGATGAAAATCATGTTTTTAATGTTTATTTCCTTTGGTTATTTCTAGAAAATTTGGTTTAATGGTGTTAGTGAAGAATATGAACTTTAAGTGCCATGTTTGTGTGAAAATGGAGGTTTTACAAAGATATCACTTCTTGGTTCATATAGGGCTGCCATATAACTGATTTGTTGGCTTAATTGTAATTTATTTGGATGTAATTGTTGTTTTGGTGACTTATAAGTCTGCACACAGTGTGCAAGGTGGAGATTTCAATGATTTTTGGGTGCACAACAATGTGAGATTTGAGAAGCTATTTTGTTGAAAACCAAAATGTTTTGTGGTTTGTTTCAAGTGGTATAAATTGAGTATAGATTATGTATTGTTTGTATTTTAAAATTAGTTTTTTTAAATGAAAATTTATGTATGTATGATGCTGAAATTGTTTTATCACATAGGGGGATGCCTGGGTACCTAGGTTGGAGGATATGTACTAATACGCTAGTGATCCATAGCGGTTTTTATCCCAGTTTCACATAGAATTTTGGATAATGACAACACTAAAATAACTATATGGATGATTTTTGGGGATTAACAAGTTATGGGTATGTTACCTACTAGTGGATAATGCAAAGAAAAGGATTGTGACATGGATATTTTACACCGAAGTATAGGGTACATAGGGTCCGAGACTATCTAGTGCCTTGGGCTGTTCTTGGTTTTGGTGCTCGTTGGATTTGTAGTATTTAAAATAGTATTGGGGTGAGTTTAAATGTAAATTATAGTATATAAAATTTCTTATTAAAATTTTTTAAGATTATGAAATTTTTATATTGAAAACTATTTTCTATTGAAAGTTTCATTTCTTGGAATTTATCACTACTTTTCCAAACATATTAAAACTATATGATTTTTTACCTTATATTGAATACTATTTTGAATATTTGGGTGGTATCTTATTGGTATTAGTATCACCCCATAATTACACCAAATTTTTGTAAGTATACTTGATTATGTTTGACACAGGTAAAGGCAATGTCTCGGGGGAAGGCGCTTCAAGTTGTTAGTCCCCTCCTATGGTGCGGTGTTGTGGAGACAACTTAGGGGTGATGAACCATTTCCATTTGGAGTATTTTTGGATGATTTTATGATATTTTTATTTATGTTTGGACCTATTTTAATTTACATAAATCCATTTTTTCATATACAATTTTTGTTAATGTTGGGTTTTCAAGAAAATTTCAGATTTTTTTAATGTTTTATGCTTTCATACTCGGGTAAATCATTCCCAAACAAAATTTATTGATACTTGGGAACTTGTGTGAGATTTTGGTGATAAATAACACCCTTCAGGTCTTGTCATGGGATGGATTTGGTGCCTATATTTGTGGTGACCAGATTCGGTTCCTAACAAATAGGGACGATGTCCGGGGTAACATGATTGAGATGAGCTACTCATGTGGATCCTCTTAGTTGGGAAAGAGAAAATCAACAGTGTCTTGGAGATCAGTTACAAGGTATGACTCAAAGTTGGTAGGAGGGCTATGTACTTTTATTTTATTTTCCTTCACATAATCCTATGTGTATGGTCATCCCAATGGGTGAATAATTCTTTATTTATGAATTAGTTGTTTGTGATTTTATATCATTTCATTTATTATAAAATATTCTCCAATGTAGGCTTATTTTGTACTTTCACACTCTATTTATTTATTACTTGTATGATATCTAGTTATTTATGCTACTATTTTCTCTGATATAAGGTAATAATCTCTCTATATACACACTTTTGGTCCTCAATTCTTGGCCTAAACCTATAGAATCTGGATAGGGGAACTTGAGGCATTGTGGAAAACTATCTTGGAGCACCAATATAGTGTCATCTAGTTCTAGATGTTACATTTCAAATTTTGAATTTTAGATTCAATACCCTTAATGATATTATTGGAATTCTTGACACACATGTTTCTAAAAATGAATGGTGTTCCCATATACTAAAAGGGGATTTTATGTTTCTTGTGATATATCCAATATTAAAAGAGATACATATTTATAACAGATATATTATTATAGAATATATTTTTAATGAATAATCACATTTTCCATTAATACCACACCGTGTATTAATATTTTCTATAAAAGACATAGAAATAATAATATTTTTCTCTGAAATAAAAACATATCATCCACGGTGAACATGTTAGAGTCCATTTGAAATTAAAATCCAATTTTAAGTCATATAATAATTCCATTATCCATCAAACCATAAAGGTTCCCATTGAAATAGTTTTATTAAACTATGGTAAATCATGGGGAGAATGGTTCACCCTATATCAACCATATAATTAAATTAAAAAATCCAAAGTATATTCTATTGAGTATATTGTTGAACCAATAAGACACATGGAAATAATAAAGATAGTCATAAAAAATATCTAATAATTCCAAATTTTTAAGTAATGTAAGGATTAATCCCATGTATATCATGTCATATACCTTCTTCATATTAACTACAACTATCAAATTCTTATCAAGGACCTCACAATCAATTAGACTAGTAATTTATTGAGAAAAACTAACAACACAACCTATAATTCATCCCTCATTAAAAATATTCTTTTTAATAGACATGTGGTTTTAAAATATGTTAGGAAATTGATCATATATGACTTTATCAATAATATTTTATGAAATGTTACACATGCACATGGGATGAAAATTATGTAGGTGTAAAGGTTGTTTAATTTTTAGGAGGAGAACCAACATGGTTATAAAAATTTATTGAGTGTGTTATTCTCCACTAAATATTTCCTTGACAACTACGATAACCATAGTCTTAATGATGTAACATTTGAGAATGCATCAAAACCCCATAAAACAACATAGAATTTAAGACATATACATTCATATAACATTAAAATATTTAAAAATAATTACCTCATATTTATTTACTATAATGGAAATGTTATCACATTGGAGAAAATTGGTTAAGATAATTTTAAAAATACCTTTATTTGGTGGGAATGAATCCATTATATGATAATTATTTGAATTAATATTCTATTATAAAGTATCATAAAAGTAGTTGATATAATGCAATCCCATAACATCTCAATACATAGAAATTGATCCGTCATTGAGTATATGATTTTAGTTTACCCATTACACTATTTTCTTGATGTAATCATGATAGTAAACATTTTATGACCCCCTTGGAAATCTAGGTCACTCTTAGTTTTTCTCTTTCTTCTCTCCATTCCATTAAAAAATAATAATTGTGTTTTGTTTTTTTATGTTAAATGACCTCCAATAATAATAAGTAGACTATAAAGTAATTTACAAGGCTGAAATTTCAGTTAACAAGTTGTTAAAAGTATATGAAAAATATATATCAGATTACGATGTGAGAAAGGTACCCCTTAAAACTGCCAACATTGAATGTCTCCCTTCCCTTATATTTCTTAATGTGTGCAATTTTTTTCTATTACTTGTATAATATTCCTAAAGTAACATTGTTGATCCCATTGATTAGAAAATAAAATTTTTCTTTTATCATGATGATATTAACCTTGGAAAACTGAGATAGGAGAGTTACTAAACATGTTCCTAGTATGATTTTCAATAACATCATTTTGGATTGTATTCAAACACTAATGAATAGAAAGGTGACAATCATGCCTTACCTATGATCTCTTATGGATCTCCTTATTATTTATCCATGTTAATTATCTCCAAAAATTCCATGGTATAATAATTAGTTAATTTCTATAAATTAATTTGAATCATCCATTCCATTCCATGAAAATTCAAAACCACATAATTTCAAATGAAAAATTTGAGATTGTACTGATATCGGATCCTATAAGCCTATGATGGATAAAGAAGTCACATAAAGATAGGTGATCCCAAAATGCCATTATTTATTTCACATCACTCATAATATAAATCATAAAAAAAATAAACCCCCCATAAGAGTGTAAATAACTAAAGATAATTATTGAGAGGAGATATTTATAAAATTCACATCCATGTTATCCTAATACTTATATAAATATTTTGGAAAACAAGAATAATTATGAGGATTTTATTAAAATTATTTATAGATTCCACTTTAATGATGTTGACTAAACCATGTTTTTATTCATAATTGGAAACGAATGATATTTAATTTAAAAAATATCCATTAAGTATATATTCAAATTTGGATAAATATTTCATTCCCCTTTCACTCTATTTTATGAAATACATTTGGACTATAATTTGAATTTACTGATGGAATCGACATGGTTAGTATTTTTCCATAATAGCGTGTTCTTTCCCTATATCATATATGATATATTACAAGGTAATGATCTAGAGTTAATTATATTTAAACCATGTTTCCCATATCAATTTTTTTAGTTTCTATAATCTATACTTTATTGGAATGTACCTTCATAGGCAGCGGTGTCACACAATCAAATTTGGGGGATCTAATTAGGGGGTTCCATGTGGAACCCAAAAAAATGTCCCACAAATTCCTCATTTTTTCTAGCTCATTATTCGTGACCAACCATTAAATATATTGATCAAAAAAATATGAATCATGTTGCATCATACCATATACATGTCACCACTTCCTTGATTGAATCCATATGATCAAATTTCCAAGAAAATTATGTCCCATGGCCACACCCACTCTACTTGTGTGTTCATGTTTTCAAGTGGTTTTATCTCTATAAAAAAAATTAAAATAAAAAAGTTTATCATGTGGATCAAATATACCATACCAAAAATTGTTTTGGTGACTGTTTATCGACCATCTAATTATATAGATTGGATGGACATTTCATTAAATGGTGAAACACAACATGGTTCTATTTAGTAGGGTTATGTGGCACAAATTCTGCCTTCAAATATTATATAACCCACATAATTCCAATATCATCTTCATGATGTTGATGGAGTGCCAAATCTTTACCTCCTAATAAACTTTCATAACCTTCATTAACCACCTCTAATGAGAAAAAAACATTATACACTTGTAGATAACTACAACTTGAAAATTATTTTTAATTATATTCAAATAAATTGATTATTTCAAAGGACAAATTTAGTTTAGATGTCTAAAATATCAGATAATTAACTCTAATTTTCCTCTAAAAGTATTCACATTTATAATATTACAAAGGAATTATCTTAATTTCTTACGAAATATTTTGTGATATATGATAGGATTTCCGAATCATTCATATTATTATGTTATTAAAAAAGTATAGAAACCAACCTTAAAATTCATCAATAGGTTTTTCCAAATACATTTTTTTGTGATTTAAATTAATAAAAGGGAATGAATTAATTTCATTACATATATTATATATAAAAAATGGATGAGAAGAATTCAAGACATAAGATTTTTTTAAATGAAGAGAGAAATTTTAGGCTCTAAAACAAATCTATATGATTAATCAAAATCCATATTCTTGATAAATGAGATTATTATACCAATTGGACCAACTTAATAAAAAGAATATTATCAAGTTTCATAGATAGATTCAAAGATTTAACTACAGGATATAATGGATGAATTAAATGCATATATACAATGAATAAGATCAAATAACCATACCATGTCCATTATGATCTAGTGATCTTTGGTGACTAATCTTCATTCAGATAGTCGCCTCCATGGGAGAGATTATTCTCCAAACATTAACCCCTATAATCCTATAAAATATGAATATATATGGGGGGATTAGTTCAAAACCATGTAAATTATCTAATTTCAATTTTTAGAAATTTAAGGAACATATCTTTCACTTCTAGTGGAAGAGACTAACATAATCAGAAAATTAAGAAAATAATTTTCTAAGGGAAACACCTTATAATGAGATTAATGGAGAGGCTTTTTCCCCCAAATCCATTATTTGGGATTAATTAATAGTTTTTCCTTTTTAAGGAAAAAATAAATTTTCTTCTTAAAATATTCCGGGGTGATTAATTACTATAGTAATACATATCATTTAATAAAAATGATGGATACTAAATTCAATGACACTAAAATTGGTGTTGATTTTTAAGAAAATGATTCTCCTTATTTAGAGAAAGATGATTTCATTACACACAACCTACCATAAAAATTCTCATAAATGAAAGAAAATGAACAAAAAAAAAAACCATAAAACCCCATTAATTCCACAAAACTATTATTTTGGAAGAGGCTTCCCACCATATAATTAGTAAATGATAAATAAAGAATAATGAGTAGTGAGGTTGGAAAAGAAGACTACTGTGAAACTATTTAAAAACTAATGAGATCATATTAAAGATATATATATCTTTATTATGTTGAGAACTAGAATGAAATAATCTATTGTTTGTTTTGTTATCAAATTAAACATCAAATGAACCAAACATCCATAAATATCGTCCCCATAATAGAATTTATATAAAATAAAGCATATCCATGTTGGTACTCTCCCACATACGGCCAGTTGAATACACTTATAAAACAACTTTATCATTAAAATTTATGGAAATTAAGATATAATCATTCAAGAAATATAGGATCTTTGAACACATACTTCAAATTCTACCATTCATCCATATAAAGGCAACCAGTCTCCCCACATTTAATGATGTTTCCAAAGGGATGAGTAAAAAATATATGTGATCATGACCAATATCTTCATCAACAACATATGGCCCCATCTTTAAAACATTAATTAAACTTGAGTTATGTCAAGAATTCACATTGAGGATCTTTTCACGTTTAGAGTTTAAGAGAATTAGGTTATAACTATTACATTACATATCAAATACTACAACATTGACACTTCTATGCTATCCGATTTTTTCCCAAAAATAAAACTCTATAAATAAAAGAAGAATTATTTTCTTGATATAAATATTCCTGAATTATTCTTTTCTCTTACCCTTCCTTATACCCTCTGAAAAATATTTTAAAAATATGGGATGAGCATAAAAATATTATTAAGGGATATAAGATAAGGGAAGAAAACATTAGTCCATGAATATATACAAATCAAGAAATCATACTTTTCAATTGTATAACATAAACTCTTTGATATACCTCATGAAATAATAATATTTATGAATAACACATAGAAATAATAAATCATAAAGGTATCTTGTGTAATCCGTAACATAATTACAATGTTTCTTTGAGATCTATATTGGGAGTTACGTTTAGAATACCCATAAAAGTATATTCCCTAAATCTATTAGGAGAAACATTAACGTTTAGCCCTGTCACATTACTGAATGCATTGGAGAGATAACTCAGACTCACCTGCCTAATATTTATCATAGAACCTATTGTATTCGTAAACTATTCCCAAGAACCATAACATAATCATAACATAAAAAACAAGCATAAATGGAAGATAATATTTCCACATTACAATAACAATATAATATTTCAAGATATTGAAATAATAAATACTTTCTCAAAACTATTTTCAATACCAAAATATATGAAAAGGGTATTTGGTAATTTTTTCTTTAAAAAATTTATGGTATGTTAAGGAAGCCAGATATCAAATAATGCTCACAGTGACAGAAAGGTAGTTGTTGTTGCGTATTTTAAAAAGAAATATTCTTTTTTTTGTTTAGTAATAAACTTCAAAAAAAATATTTCCTTTTAATGAAATTAAAATTCAAGGTGTTTTATACAATGTATAAAATAACGTCATGTATAAATCAAAAAATGCCTCAATGAAAGGAGATTGAGACAAAGTCCATTACATTGTGTCTGACTCATCACGTATGTTCATTTTTCTTCCTGAATAATAAACATAAGTTAATATATTCTTTATTCAGATCCTTTTTAAAGTTTATTATTACATTTATATTACTAATTTAGATTTTATGAAAATTTCATAATTATTTACGTTAATATCGGTCATTTTCTTGATATTGGGTGCTTGAGTCCAAAATGAACATGTTAGGATAACAAATTGAACTTATGGTCAAAATAAAGTTATCTACAGAATTATATTTACGATTTTAATATCATATATATCCAGTATATGTATTTATTTATAATAGTACATAATATTTGGAGATAAGAAATGAAATGAACTGTTCATGGAGACGGTAAGTCATAAGTACACATGAACGCTACTTTCCTTTCTTTTTTCAAATTTAAAGGAATGAAAACTAAATGATACATAGGTATATTATAATTCTATTATAATATCATATTTTATGTAAGTTACATATGTTTATTAATTTCAACCTTTATATGTTCCATGTATGGCATGAATGAGTCATAACACTTTGAGGGGGAGGTAGTCCACACTTCCTCAAATGAAATTGTCATATTTACCCATTATAGAAACCTTAAAAGTATGATATAAATAAAAAATACATAAGAATAGAGAAAATATAAATATAATATATATCACATATAAATACAGTTCAATCATAATGTACACCATGAGAGATTGTAGGGAAAAATAGAACAATCATCGGTTCACAAGGTTGTAGTTCACCGTACATCGAAACAATATGTTTATATCCACTAGATTGAGGTGTGTGGAAGTTTAATTCAAATAATTCTCATAAAATAATTCTATTATATTTAATATGATGGTGTTTTTATTAAATAATTGAATAAATAGAATCTAGGGGGTTGGAGAAGGAAAATAAATGGAATAAGCTTGAGAGAAGACATTGCCACAAATCAGGTAACTCCATTTGATTTAAGTTAAATAAATTCATTGAATTTTCTTATACCCAAGGTGAGGATTATATGAGGAATAGAGCGATTTTGGGAGATTATTTGGGCATAGTTTGGATGAGCCAAGGGTCTTGAGAGGTGTGAGTAAGTGTTAGAGGTGATTCCAACTTATAAGAGAGAGGAGGGGCACTTTTTGAAGGCATTGAATTATTATTTTATTATAAAATTATTTTCATTTTACAATGGTTCAAAAAATAGATAATATTATTTTGGGTTAAAGAAATATTGACCAATAAGTTTTAGACAAGTATAAGTCACAAATTTAACCTTATCTTTTAGCTTTAACCCTTGGTTAACAAATTTAAATTTTACAATGTCTTCTGGTACATTCATACTATATGGTTAATAAAGTTACTATAAAATGCCAATCAAACTTCAATGGTTCATTAATGAAATTTTCAACATTATCAAAGTAATTTCACCAAATCTAATTTTTTTAGGACTATTATATAATTTAATAAAATAGTATTTGTCTAAAAATCATTTATGTCAATTTATATACTATTCCGATCATGACTTTTAAAAAATAATTAAATATTTTATTATTTGAAAAAACATCATTAATTAATATAGAAAAAGTTCTAATAATCCATAAAATTCGTTGATGGCATAAAAAGTTTCAATATAAATTTATTTTTAAATTTATAATCTCATTTATTAAAATCCATCATTAATAATGTGATCACATTATCATCATTGTGTCATAAATATATTTATTTATTTTATGTCTAAAAATTATAAATAAAATACCATGATATGGGAAATATTTTTAGTTTTTTATGTAATATTTATAGTCAAATATATCACTTATATAACCCCATATAAAAATTGTTTTAGAAAAATTTACATGTTTTGGTTATATTTTCCATAACATTATGTTAAATGTAATTAAATGTCATTTTCACACACAAGTGGCTCCATGGGGTCCTAAAATTGACCCATGCATGCCCATGGTCATAAATATCTCATAAAAAGGATTGTGAAACGTTTTAGGATAGTTTAATATTATTATAATGTTATTTTTTACCCTTATTTACCAGATTTACCCTTTAACCAAGGTAAATAAAATAATTACTGAAGTTACTATTCATAGTGTCTAAAAATAAAAGGTACCTATTTAAAAAATTTTTACCTACTAATTTAAAATATGGAATCCATTTCTCTAAATTTTATACACCAAAATTATAGAAATTAATTTAAAATCAATTCCCATTATCAAAATCAAAAACGGTGTTTTTAAGAAGTAAAAACTACCAAAAGATCGAAATGTGTGTATGTCCAATTTCAAAGTGAAATTACTTAAAATGACCAACATAGGATTGAATGATAAAATCTAAATCCAATTAATCTTTCAAACTAATTAAATGAAAAATCTAATAATACAAATAAATTAGATGAAAAGGTAGTTTTGAATTAAAATGTAGTATTTTTCACTATTCATTAAAAATGAACTTTATCAGAAAAATAAAAAATTTAATCAAAAAGAAATTTCTATATCCTTCTTCTAAAGATAAAGTTTACTTTTTGAAATAAAACATATAAAAGTGATAAAAACTACATTTAAAAGGGCTCTCTATCAAAATACGGTAAAACTACCTTTTAAAATTATTAGAGTATTAATGCTTAATATTGAAATCATTCTCATTTAAAGCCAACAAATTTTTATTGGATAAATGTAAAAGAATTTAACAAAAAAGTTTAATAATAATACAGTTAGTTTTGTTAATTCTTTTCAATAAAATCACTATGTGATAACTACCATTTAAAATAATAATATTATATTATTATTAATTTCTCATTATGAATCAGCCCTGTGTGCAACATAAGATTTTTGAGAAAGCCATTGTTGTGTGTCGAGTACTCCATCGAACATAGCATATCATTTAAAGTATAATTAATATTTAATTCAAAAATATTAATAAATATGAAAATTTCATATTCTGTATTTACCAAGGTTGTTACATCCTTCCCCATTTTATAAATCACATCCTCCAAATTTTATTCACTTATCATATAAGTCGGGGAATTTATCCCTCATAGAATTCTCAGATTTCCTATTACCTCTTCAAAAATATGGTTTTTCCTCAAAACCTTTACCTAATGAATTACCTTATTCTACAACAAATTCTCTCTTCGGTTAAGAATCTGGACTGGTTGTTCCTTATAAGAGAGATTCTCTTCCAACTGAACTACCTCTGGACTCAAAACACTAAATGGATTTGGCATATACTTTCTCAACATTGAAATATGAAATACATTGTGTACCTGAGATAAACATGAAGGTAAATCCACTCTATAGGAAACTGATCCAAAATTCTCGAAGACTTAATTAGGTCCAATAAACCTCACACTCAATATCCCCTTCTTAATAAAGTGCATCAGACTTTTCCATGGAGATAATTTTAGAAAGATGTGATACCCTATCTCTAAAGAGAGATCCTTCATCCGGTTATCATCATAAATTTTATTCCTGCTCTAATTTTTTCTGATGTGATACTGAATCAACTGATGTTTTCTACCATCTCTTCTATGAATTCTGGTTCCATCAACTTCCTTTCACCTACTTCACCCCAAAAATTCAGAGTTTGACAACACTTTCCTTATAATTACCTAAATGGTGGCATCTGTGTACTGGAATAAAAAGTATTATTATGAGGAAACACAACCAAAGAAATATGTTGGTCCCAACTTCCCTAGTAATCCATTGAACAAGCACGTAGCATATCTTCCAAGGTCTAATTGATTCATTCTTTTATTTCCATCTGATTGAGGATAAAAAGAAGTACTGAAATTTAATTCAGTTCCCAATGAATTTTGAAGACCCTTCCAAACGTAATAAGTGAACCTAAGATCAAGATTAGATACAATGGTGGGTGGAAATCCATGTAACCCGACTATCTCTTTAATATACAATCGATAAATTTGTTCTAGAGAAAGAGTATCTTGAGTAGGAAGAAAATTAGAATATTTAGTCAATCGATCAACAATAACCCAGAATGCATTGTTACCTCGAGAAGTCTTTGCTAATCCCACTACAAAATCCATGGACACATTTTTCCATTTCCACTCTGGCACTAACAAAGGTTGAAGCATCACGTTCTGTAACTTCCGTTATATTTTCACCTATTAACAAGTTAAAAACTTAATAATAAAGTCCACCATATCTCATTTCATTCCATCCCACTAGTAATATTCTTAAAGATCTTTGTACATTTTAGTACTTCCAAGATGAACTGAAAACTGGGAACTATTAACTTCGCATAATAACTCTTTCTTAAACTTTTAATCATAAGGAACACATAAAATCTTTCCAAACCTCAAAACATAGTCTTTAACAATATTAGATACTGGTAACCAACCCTTCTAAACCAATTATACCATTTTCTGAAACTCACTGTCTTCTTTATATGCTTGCTTTATTATGTCTTCTAGAGATGATTTCACTGCCACCTGAAACAAAACAGATGAATTCCCTGCACCAAAAACCTCCAACCCCAAATTCCTCAAATCAAAAATCAAAGGATCTCATTCCAAATGTATCATGGTTAATGTAGCATTACAATTTTGTCTTAAAGAATCATCCACTATATTTTATTTTCTCGGATGGTAATAGCTCATATAATCATAATACTTGATTAATTTTAGCCATCTCTTCTATCTCATGTTTAATTCTTTATATGTGAATATTTACATCAAACTTTTGTGATCCGTATATATTTCACCCTTTACACTATACAAATGAAACCTAAAAATTTTTAATTCAAAAAAAGAGTAGCTAATTCCAAATCATGTGTATGGTAATTTAACTCATGTGGTTTCAAAGGACATGAAACATAAGAAATTATCTGATCGTTCTCCCAAATGACACAACCAAGTTCGTTCAACGAAGCATCACTATATATAAAAAAGTTCTCCATTTCTTGAAGGCAGTGCCCAAACTGAAGCATTAACCAATCTTCATTTAAATTCCTAAAAACAATCATCACATTCTTTGGTCCAGATAAATTTAACACCTTTTCGAGTTAACTTAGTCAGTGCGCTAGATAAATGTGAAAATCTTTCAACAAACCTCTGGTAATAACCTCTTAAACCTAGTTATCCATAAATATCATTTATATTTTTGGGTCTTATTCATTATTTATCAACTTTTGTTTTATTAAGATCTATAGTTATTCTATCTTTAGAAACAATGTGACCAAGTAATGAAATTTATTGTAACCAAAACTCACACTTTCTAAATTTCCCATACAATTTATTTTCTTTTAAGGTTTTTAATAAAACCCTAAAATGACTTCCTTGATCCTATTTTATTTTAGAAAATACTAAATATTATTAATAAATAGAACCAAAAATGTATCCAAGAACTCATGAAAAATTCAATTCATAGGATTCATGAATACAGTATTTGCATTGGTAAACCCAAAAGTCATAACAACAAATTATTAATGACTATATCTTGTACAAAATGAAGTCTTCTTAATGTCTTCTTCCTTCACTTCCAACTGATGGTACCCTGACCTTAGGTTAATCTTCAAAAAATGCTGATATACGTGGATCTGATCAAACAAATCATAGATATAAGTAATAGGATACTTTTTGTTAACATTTATGTTATTCAAGGATATAAAATCAATTTAAAGTCTCATTGAACCATATTTGGTTTTAAAAAACAAGATTGGATCACCCCAGGGGGATGTTATAGGTCGATTGAAACTTTTATCAAATAACTCCTGCCATTGCTTCTTTAACTCTAAAAGTTCAATTTGATCCATTTGATAAGGGGGTTTTCAAATTGGATTAGCATCCAAAACTAAGTCAATATTAAATTCAACTCCTCGATCAGGTTTTATTCCCAGAATATCATTAGGAAAATCATCAAGATACTTATTTACCACTGGAACATCATTACTCTGAACAGTTCCATTATTTTTAACAATATGTGCTAGGTAACATTCATTTCCATATTTTACTAGTTTCTCAGCTTTCTAATATGTAATCAAAAGTAAGGGTTAATTCTTGAACAGAAACTGAAATTTTTTCAAAAAAGAAACTTTTTTAGATCTATAGTCAATCTTATCATGATAAACGGAAAGCCAATCCATACCCAAAATAACATCAAACTCTACTAGAGGAAAGATGATAAGCTTTTTAGGTAGATTTTTTATGCACACAAGGAGAAGAAGGTTCTTATAATTTCTTTTTTGTCTCAATATTTCCTCCAAGAGTTGTTACATAATGTTCAGGATTGATGTATTAAGATCGAACTCCCAAATTAATAGAAAATTTTTTATAAATGAAAGAATGTGTAGACACTGAATCAAACAACACATTCACATAATCTGAATAAACAAACAATGTACCTGATACTACATCATTTATGGACCAATATATGTTGAAGTAGTTGCAAAGGATTTCACCACCAATTTCTACTTGTAGTTTGGATTCTTTCAATCATTTTAGTTTTTCGTTGGATACTCATTTGTATAATGACCCATTTCATTACACTTAAAAAATTTTACTGACTGTAAATCATATTTTCTCTTACCATTACCCTGATCTTTTTCTGTGAAATTACGAAACTTAGGACCAATTTTACCACATTGTTAGCATATACCATAATTCAAAAGGCATTCCCCAATTTGATTTTTACCCCAATTTTTACAAAATGTAAACATAATTTTCCTACCATCTAATTTTTTTTGAAGTGTTGTTCCCTTTCATCTAACACCTCAACCTCTTATTTTGTTGTTTTTCAAAGAACACCTGATTATCAGCAAACTATATTTCCTCCTTTTCTGCACATCAAACAAGTTTTTTATAACTTTTGAACTCACAAGAAGATAAAGCCCTTAGATAATTTGGCTATAATCCTGAGTAAAAATGATTGATTTTTCTATCAATATCCCCTATGAAATTTAAAGAATTATTTGCTAGTCATGTGAATTTTTCTTCATAAGCATCCACTCAGTCATCCTCCTATGTAAATTCCATGATTTTGTTTCTATCCTATGTTAAACCGGCTTAGGAAAATATTTCTCATGAAACATAACTTTGAATTCATCCCAATCAAGAGCATCAATCTTCTCACTATCCCTGATATTTTTGTCCATCGACCACCATTGATCGACTTCACCCTCAAAATGGTAAATAACAAGACTAACATTTTGATTGTCTGTGCACCCCATGATATAAAAAATCACTTATAATTCATTGATCCATTCTTTTGCTTTCATAGGGTTAGATGATCCTCTAAATGATAACAGATATTGCCTCATGAAATGATCCAATACTGACATGTTCCTCTATAGTAGATCTGGCTGATCTGATGCATGGATACCACTACAATTTATAGCCTGAGTCAATTGTATCATCACTGCAACAAACTTTTCTGTTCCAATTTCTTCTATCTTAGGTTTCTTTTTGGCAAATTTGTTTTCGTCTTGATTTTGTCCCATTATAGTAGCCCTGTTTACTCTGAGGTAGACAATTATAAACACAGAAATAACTTAAGTGAAGAAACTTGGTAATTTCCAAATGATATATCATTTTAATATTACCATAAATAAATTTATGGTTATTAATTTAACAGTATCCTAACTCTTAATGTTGTATAAACCGACTTCTGATACCAACTATAAGTCCCCGGCCTTAAAACATTACTTAATATTGAGTGAAGTGAAGAATTCACATTGAGTATCTTTTCAAATTTAGAGTTTTAGATAATTAGGCCATAACTATAACATTATATCTCAAATATTACAAAGTATACACTTATACTATATCCGAATTTTTCACAAAAATAAAACTTCTTTAATAAAAAAAGTATTATTTTTATAATATAAATTTTCATTAATTATTACTCTCTATTAAAGTTCCTTATACCCTGTTAAAAATATTTAAAAACATGGGATGATCATTAAAAGCTCAGATAGGGATATAAAATAAGGGAGGAAAAAATTATTCCATGAATACAAAAAAATAAAGAAATCATACTTCTCAATCGTAAAACAAAACCTCTTTAACATTACTCATGAAATAATAGTATTTTTTAATAAAAAATAGAAATCGTAAATCATAATGGTATCTTTTGGAATCTATAACATAATTACGATTTATCTTTGACAGCTACATAGGGAGTTACATTTAGAATAACCATCATAATTTATTCCCGAAATCTCTTAGAAAAAACATTAATGTTTACCTACATCACGTTAACCAATGAATTAAAGATCTATATTGGATTCACCCATCCTTGGATTTTCACTGAACTTCCTATATACATAACAAATTCGTAAGAACCATAACATAATCATAACAGATAAAACAAGCATAAAGGTAAGATAACATTTCCACATTCCAATCATAATATAAAATTTACAGATATTGACATAAATAATACTTTATCAAAACAATTTTCAATACCAAAATAAATGAAAAGTTTATTTGGTATTTATTTTCTTTTTTTTAAATGTTAAAGCTTATTAAAGAAGATAGATATCCAATAATGCTCACGGCGGCAGAAAGGTCACTATCATCGCATATGTTTAAAAGAAACATTCTTTTTATCCTTTTGTAAAAAAATTATTAGAAAAAAGATTCCCATTGAATGAAATTAAAATTAAAATGGGTTTATACACCATATAAAATAAATTCAAGTATAAATCAAAATATTCCTCCATAATAGGAGATTGAGATGAAGTCCCTTACATTGCACCCGACTCTTCATGTTTGTTCATTTTTTCCCTGAATAATAAACTTATGTTAATTTATTATTTCTTCTAAACAATTTTCATGTTTATTATTTCTGTTATGTTACATATTTATAGGTTATAAAAAATTCTTAATTAATTTAGTTAATATCCGTTGTTTTGTTGATATTGGGTACCTGATTCTAAAATGAACTTGTTATAATTAAAAATTTTCCATGTGGTAAAAATGACATTATCTATTGAATGATATTAATGATTTAAATATCATATATATCTAGTATATATATGTATTTATAATATTCCATAATATTTGAAGATAATAAATGAAATTCACTCTTCATGGAGATGGTAATCCGTACGTACGCATGAATGTTACTTTTATTTATTTTTTAATATTTAAAAGAATGAAAAGTAAATGACACATAGGTATATTATTATTAAATTATAATATAATATTTTATATAATTTACTTAAGTTTATTAATTCCATCCCTTATACATTTTATGTATGGCATTAATGAGTCATAAAACTTTGAGGGGGAATTAGTCCGCACTTCGTCAAATGAAATTATCGTATTTACCCTTTATAGAAACCATAATGGTATGATATAAATGAAAAATAAATTATCATAGATACAATATAAATATGATATATATAAAATATAATTATAGTGACATTATAATGGACACCATGATAGGTGGTAGGGAAAAATCAAACAATCATCATTTCGTGAGGTAGTAGTTCGCCGTACACCGAAACAGAATGTTCGAATATATTAGATGGAGGTGTGTGGAAGTATAGTTATAATAATTATCATAAAACAAATACTATTATATTGACAATAAAAGTGTTGTTATAAAATAATGAAATAGAGTTTAGGGGGTTGTAGAAGGAAAATTAATTAATGAATCTTGAGAGGAGACATTACCAAAAACCAGGTAACTCCTTTTTATTTTAGCTAAAAAGATTTCTTGAAATGCTTTCTACCCAAGGTGACGATTATAGGAGGAATAGAGGGATTTTTAAAGCTTATTTTTTCTGATTTTTGGATGAGCCAAGGTGTTTTAGTGTTGTGAGAAAGTGTTAGAGGTGATGCCCTTTTATAAGAGGGAGGGTGGGTTCTTTAGGAAGGGATTGAAATATTATTTTATTATAAAATTATTTTCCATTCCAAACAGTCCCAAAGTAATTTATTTCTGAGATAAGACGATTTTGGGTTAAATAAATCTCAACCAAATGGTTTTAGACATTTTTAGGTCACAAATGTAACATTATCTTTTAGCTTTAACCCTTAGTTAACTAATTTAACTTTTACCATGTCTTCTTGTATATTCATATTATATAGTTAATAATGTTACTATAAAATTAAAATAGAACCTAAAGATATTTATTAATGACATTTGAAACATTATTTATGTCATTTGGCAGAATCTTAGATTTTTAGGACTATTATATCATTTAATAAAATAGTATTTGTTTTAAAAACTCATTTATGTAAATTTATATACTATTCATGTCATGACTGTTAAAAAATCCCTAACAACATGACGTTTTAGAAAAAAACATCATTAATTCAAAGATAACTGGTCGTAATAATCCATAAAATTATTTAATGGAATTAAAATTTTCAAAATAATGTTATATTAATATTTATAAACACATTTATTTAACTAATTCATTAATAAGGTAATCACTACATCATTATTATGTCAAAAATATATTTATTTATATGATGTCTAAAAATTATAAATAAAATAAAATAATTAATGAAATATTTTAATATATTGAATAAATTTTCATAGGTGAAGATATCACTTATATAAACACATATAAAAATTGTTTTAGTAGAAGATACATGTTTATTTTATATTTCACTTAACTTTAAATTAATAATAATTAAATTACATTTTCACACAAAAGTAGCTCTATGGGGTCCTAAAATCAACCAAAGGATGCCTATGATCGGAAATATCTCATACAATAGGATTAGGACACGTTTTATCATATTTTAATGTAATTATAAAATAATATTTTTACCCATATTTAAAAAATTTACCCTTTAACCTTGGAAAGTAAAATAATTAGTAAAGTTACTATTAATAATGTCTAAAATTAAAAGGTAACTATTTAATAAATTTGGACCTCATAATTACAAATATGAAATCCATTTATCCAAATTAAAAACACAAAAATTACATAAATTAATTTTAAATTAATCCTTATTGTCAAAAGAAGAAAGCACGTTTTTAAGAAGTAAAAACTACCAAAAGATTGACATGCGTTTATGTCCAATTTAAAGGTGAAGTTATTTACAATGACCAAAATTCGATTAAATTATAAAATCATAATCCAATTACACATTAAAAACAATTAAATGTAAAATATATCTATATAAATAAATTATATGAAAATGTAATTTTGAATTAAAGTGCAGTATTTTTCACTATTCATTAAAAAATGAACTTTATCAGAAAAATACAAAAAATTTAATCGAATGTTAATTTTGATGTCCCTATTATAAATAATAATATTATTTGATCAAATAGAACATATAAAAGTAAAAAAAACTTGATTTAAAAGGGGTTCACCATCAAAAGGCCGTAAAACTAACTTTTAAAAATACTAGAGTATTTATGCTTAAAATTGGATTTATTCTTATTTTAAGCCTCTAAATTTTAGTGCATAAATAGAAAAACATTTGAAAACATTTTTAATAAAAATATGGTTAGTTCTATTTATTCTCACCAATATAATGGCTAGGCGTTAACTACCATTTAATATAATAATATTATATATTTTTTTAGTATGACACAACCTTGTGTGAAATATAAGTTTTCAGAGAAACCCACTATTTTCTATCGGGTACGCCATCGAACATATAATCCCCTTTAAATTAAAATTTATATTTAATTCAAAAATATTAATAAATATGAAAATGTCATATTTTTTATTTACCTCAGATGTTATACACCACTTCTCATGATTTAAAAACAAAATATAAATATCATTAGTACTCGATAATTTTTTTTGGATGCAAACAATTAATGTAAACTATGAATAATATCACAGGATAACCTGAAAATCAATCTGTAAAACCATCATACATTATCATAGATGAACACCCATGGAAATAACTCAAGATATCATGAGTTTTCAAGACCTATATTGGATAACCCGAAATTCTCACATTAAAACCTTATCCTATTTAGAAACAAACATAAGGGGTGCCAAATAGATGAATCTAGAATTAAATGGGGATCTTTCAGAACTTTTCAATGCTTCTAATAATAAAAGTGAATATAACCATATAATAATTCAATTACAAGTGGAAATGATTAATAGAAAAATCACAGACAATCACTCTTACTATTTCATCACGACCTATTTTATAAAAGTAAAGAACTTTTATATCATGAATTATTAGTCATGGAAAAAATCATATATAATATTGAAACTCCTATTAATGAGACAAAATGAAAATATAATGAATAATTTTATCTCCCTAATATTTTACAATCCTTCAAAATTCCACCCAGATTTAGTTGACAATTTTGGGTCATAATGAAAATTCTTTATTTAACATAATAATATAATTATTTTAGAAGTTCATATCCATTAATGCACTAGTCATGTCGATCACATATCACATTCAAGTCCTAATCAAGAAAGGCTATAAAAAACTTATTTATTATCTATTATCACCGAAAAAATCAGTGTCCATAAACTCAAAACTATCTCATCTATGCTATCCTTCCATATAATTTATTCACCACCATCCCAGGTCTCAGAATTTTCAAAATTCCTTAACAAAAATGGATGATCATTCAATTATACTAAAATCATCATAAAAAATTCATTTAACTAAAATGAATTTTATAAATTCATTATTGTTTTCAAAATACTTGTAAGAATCATTATAATTCTTTGTTATTTCCTTTTAGGTTTTGTTAACAACATACTATATACTTCAAATTATCAGAACAATATAATATCAACCTTTTTTCATTATATAACATAATTATAGTGTTTAAATCAATATTATAACTTAGGTTTAAAAAAAATTCTCTAAATATTATCGTTATCAAGTAAAAATAAAATTTTAATTACTAAACTCAATGAAATTCATAAATCTAGGTCTAGAAACTCACATATCACTAAGTTCCTCTTAAATATTAAATTATTATATAGGTATTGATTGAAATATATCATCTGACCTACTTTTTTCTGAAATTTGAATCATTATTATATCTGTTATCAAATAAAATTTGGAAATTTACCCAATATATGTTTTATAATGTTCATGCTATCAACAGGAGGTCAACCCATTTTTTAGATCCCAATACCAATCAATCACATACCCTCACACACTAATGTATTTATACTAATAAGTGTGTTCTAGATGACACCCACATGCATGAAACCCACATTACTCATTGGAATTAGGTCAGAATCCAAGATGACCAGTCATTTTATGGATAAAATCTATTGGATCATGCAGTGCATCACCATAGCTGTATTGACTAAAATTATATTTAAATGGTAAAATCAGATGATTATATGAAAAACTATCATATAGATCATGGTTTTATTATACATACCCATGTTCCCGCATGTCTACAATGTTTTAGTTTGATCACATAGTTTGAATAAATAATAGTGGGTCATGTTTGTCACATCCTCGAAGTCATCTTGGGATGTCGTGCATGGACATCCACCATAAAATCTTATTTCTTAGATTGTATCTTCCCTTCATGGCATGTCACATATCTTCCCACATTGGTAGGGATATATACTACAAATCACACTGTCCAATCTTATATCATGTGAGTCATGTCATTATATAATTATCTTACCACTTTTAGTAGATCCTTCACCACACATGGTACATTGGCTCTTATTTACCACATCAGATATGCACCAACATTCATTTGATAATATATCATAACTCCCTTATCCTATATCTAGCCTATTTTTTAAAGAATGGATTCATTTTATGGGTTACATTTTAGAGATAAAGAGTAATTATCATAAAATTATCTCACGTTGTTCCCTTAAATATCAATCCTAAACAAGATTATTCAAAAGGGATTTTTATATTCTATTTGTTATCAGTCCCGTGATATATAATATGTTAAATTTAAAAATGGATTATTGAAATCATATATAAAATTTTTCTTTTAGTTTTACCAAAAACCCATTAATTGTATTTCAATGAATCCCAAGGAATTAAATTTATCCCAACACATAGAATATTCATTTTAATTTTTTTAGAATAATCCCAATAATAGTTTCATAGAAATTAAGAGATAAGTTTTAACACCTATATTTTTTCCTATGATTTATCACAGTCCCTATGTTAGGTATATAATATTATAAAACAAATATTATAACCTAATAATAATAAGAACATATTAAAATTACAAGTCCATATAGAAACATTTAATCATAGATCATGAAGTGAGAAATTTAG
Source organism: Viscum album (assembly GCA_963277665.1). Lineage (NCBI taxonomy): Eukaryota > Viridiplantae > Streptophyta > Magnoliopsida > Santalales > Viscaceae > Viscum > Viscum album. The sequence goes on from OY728133.1 coordinate 102,002,058, forward strand.
GCATATAAATGACCTACCAGATCAATAAACTATACCATGGAAATGATGAATCGACAATATCCAGACATGATCCTAAATTTAGCTACAGATTATGTGGGTGTGATCATTCTAAAATCCCCCTCCAAAATCTAAAATTAAATAATATTTGAATATATACGGATTAAATAGGTAAAATATATTTAAGATGAATTACTATTTATTTTTAATAATACACTCATAATTCTTTTTAACTATAAAACAATGACCTAACAATATCCATGATTTTGAAGAAATACTATTTAATGGGTAAAACATCATTATGAATTCAATGAAGTGGCCCTTTTTCTCTCTAATATTCTATTATGAATTAATTTACAATTTTTTTAATTTATGAAAAAATTAATATTTCTTATAAAAATTTGTTATTGTGACAAATTAAATTTTGAGAGCTTGTCATTAAATGAAAATGTGTGATAATTAATTCAGTTACATTGAAAATATCATTGAATTATGAGTAAAAAAATAATTTATCATAAGAGAAATCCTATACAATTATACTTTCTTAACATTTGAAAAATATAGAACCTCATACTCACTACATTCACTCTGAATCTTTTGTTTTAGAGATGAATCTTTCATTATGTCATTGTGTGTGAACATGACATTTAATACTTATAATTAGTCTTTGTTTTATTTACCCTAATTAATAAATAAATATATTTATTCATTCTTTTATTATCCTAGGCAATCAATATTCAAAGATCTATAAGTGGTCTTTTGAATTTTGTCATGTTAAAATTTACAATAAAACATTAGAATTTATGAATCAAATATGAGGAATAAGATCCATGGAAAAATATATGTTCATATTAAATCAAAATTTTTAAAAATGATTTATTTACCCTATCATCTATGGTATATAATTTCAGTTAAGAGATACACCTCCGAAATTTTTTGTAAACGATTAATTGTGTTTTTGGTATCACTTTTTTCTAGAAATACAATAGTGTAAATCCTAGATATGATACATCATGGAGTATTACTCTATATAATAATAAATATTTTTCATATCACTTGAAATTTATAATTTCTTAATGAATTATATATCCAATGTAAGATATTTATGTCTTAATTATACTTATTTATCATATTTAATAAATATTATGAGGGTTGAGCAGGTATTACCGATTCCAACACCTATTATTTCTTTTATTATCCCAAAAATGATGTTCAAGATATAATATCAATCATTGAAATTTTTATTTGGGAATACTATGTCAAACTATATTACATCACAACTCATTGATTTTTTAGTGTCCTCCCCAATCCTAATATTATTTACATAGATTTACTCAATTATTTCCTTCAAATTTAACAAATAGAACCATGAACACTAAAATTTAAACCAATTTAATTATTTTGGAATGAGATATGTATTTATATATCCAAAATAAATTGGAGATATCCTAACAATGGATATACAATAATCAAGATCTATAGTTTCAATCTAAATCAAATGATTTAACCCAGACTATGACTTAATATTTTTTTATTTGAATTTTAATTAAATGTTTTTATGAAACATTGTTTACCTATGATGATCATTAAATATTATATTTGAGTACTTATACAAAGTATTATCCACTTAGAATTTTCATCTTTCTATAACCAATGAAATCTACCTTGGAGTAAGGCCCCATAAAGTACCCAGTCAATGAAGTAGTCATTCAAAAAATTTATCATGTTAAACTTATTCTTTTTTCTATGATTACTATTAGATAAAATATATTTGTAGAAATTGATTTTTGACATTTCAAAATTATTTTTTTTACCAAATACAACAGGTATGATATTATAATAGTTTTTAATAGATGATGGTCTAAAATTACTATGATTAATCACATGGGTGAGATTATAAGATTCTATTGGTTGGTTTTCTACCACCTTGATGATGAAAAACACATTCTAAAATTTAATGAAATAAAATAATTTTTCCACTACTAAAATCATCAAATTTTGAGACCCTTTTTCATTAATATAAATTTTTTTAGAAGGTAATTATTTTCCCATTAGGGTTGTGACTAAAAAATTATAGCATTTTCAGAGGGGTTTACCAGTCCACCCTTAAACCTCTCTATATTAAAAGCTCTACTCTTTATTTTTGGTTTCATAGAGGGATAAATTACTATAATTTGTTTTATTTTAATCTTTTTTTGGATCCTTTTTTGACTAATGTTTTTTTTTAAATTTTAAATAAATGAAATTTTACATTGACTTTATCAATTAAAAATGAAAAATAAAAATTTTTTCAAGGAATTTTGTATGAATATATTCCTATACTATACTTAAATATTTAGAATTTTGGTCACCAGTTAATTTTTATAGAAAAGTATCTAGGGAGTGGGAATATAAGTGAATATTTAAGGATACAAAACAACTCTTACATGATCCTAATTTTAGATTTGTGGATAGGTACAATCCCTCTTATGTTACTTATCGAGATTGTTATGGAATTGGTTTCCTCTTTAAAACTATTTTTACTCCACTACATATCAGTGGTTGTGAAGGATATTGGTGCTAGTTCTATAAACTCTTGATTTGTTCCTGACATATATATAACTCCATTCCGGGTATATTTTCATTATGATAAACTTGATTTTTCCCTCAAATGTTTTACCGCACAAATTATGGAGCATGTTCTTTTTGTGGTTGGTTCGAAAACAAAAAATACTATAAATAAGACTTATTGTTATGAGTATCATGATAATTAAAAAATATAATTCACCAATTAATGTTATTTTATTTTGTGTTCTACGATAATGAATGATATGAGAGGTAATATAACTATCATAATACTTATATAAATTTTATTGGCTAACCATGTGATATCTGAAATGAAAATTATGATGCAGAAAATTTAAATATAATTAATATATATGAATTAATTTAAAAAATAATGGATGTTTTGAATTATTATATTAAATCAATGATGTAAATGATTCATTATTTTTTCATTCCCTTTTCCACTTATATAGAACTATTACATTTCCTTGAGAAGGTGAATAGGGGGAAGTGGTTGTTGTGTCCCCAATATTTTATCTAAATACATGAACATATTTTTGAAATTTAATAATGGGAATGATAAAAATAGTCCTTAGTTATTATATCATTTTAAATAAATATTAGTTTAAAAAATATTTTATTAAATTACTGAATCTTAAAAGTGACTCTGAGAATATTTTTCTTTATATATTTGTTAAATTATTGGACTTTATCTCTATCATTATGGTTTAAGGGAACAATAACACAATAAATTTAAAGGCAGTTATATTTCAAGAAATAATACAAGGTGTGTGTATTTTCTATCATTGATTTAGTGGATGAGAGGATTGAATATCTTATATTTTCAATTACTACACATATTTCCTTTTTGGAAAGGGAGAATACTTTGAAATAAGATGACCAATTTAAATATATTTCATTCATTTTTAGTTTTTCTAGTTGGAAGCTATTTTCGATTAGTGATGGATTATTTTATGGGATCTTTCATTCAAATAATGTTATATTCTAGGCCTGGGGAATCATCTCACTCTCACATAAATCCTATCTCCATTGTATATAGAAGCGTGATAACCACTATAACCCTTTTAAATATAAAAAATACATTATATAGTTATGGTTGAATGTGTTTAGATATAATTAGACATATTAGATCCCTCGAAAACATAAGGTATTTTTTTTAATACATTTAAAATTCACAATTATAAAGAAACAGAGGTAGCAAGGTTTGACACATTTCTCAAATATTGGTGGATGTCTATCTCTATAACACAGTGATTGATAAGGTCATGATATCAAGAAATGATTAAAATATCAACATAAGGGTTGAATATGAAAATATTCCACATTTTTTCTTGGAATGAAAAATTATTGGTCACGGTTCTGTGAATTGAAAAAGGTATAATTTGTTTTTCTCCTTCTATGAAGATAATGATAACAAGATAACTAATTATAAAAATAAAAATGGTTTTTTTAATGAATAAAAAGATAATTTATGATGTCTTTACACCTATGACTGATGTTGATAAAACTAGAAACATTATCTTCCCAATAGATAAGAAGCATTAGCTTCGATTCTCTAAAGAAGAGGCTTCTAATAGGAACAACATTTCATTGAATTATGATATTAGAAATGTTGTAATGGGGAATTATGGGGGGATAATAGGAAATGGATTATAGTGGGAAAACATATGATTACTTTAAAATGAATTTGGATAGAAAGAAATTAAAATTTTAAAGTAAAATAAACTATAATGATGTTCTTAATAATGAGAAGCATCCTTCTATCCATTATGGTAGTGAGTATGACATGTCACCTGAGTAGGATCTTTAAGGCTGCGGTGGTCATACGACTGTCTTTATTTTTCTAAATGATAATGATGAGTCTAATACCAATAGAATTGAGAAATTTAGAGGTGATCAAAATTACTATGTGGAAAAAGAAGAAAGTTAATTCCATTTAAGTGACATGAAATGAAAAATCTAATCCATTACATAGGGAGATGTGACTATCTATAGAAAAAGTATTAATAAATGATAATGATTACTCACATATAAATAGAACAATATCGATAATATCCTCCAATGTATAATCAATATTACATTAAATGTTTTTTTATAAAGAGTAATTTATAAATTTAAAAGGATCTTTGTATTTTATTTCCTATATAACAAAAGAATTATTTGAATAGATTGTGAAGTAAAAAAAATAATTATTATGAAAATATATAGATGTCATGATTATAATTAATAATTACCTTGGGATTAGGAATCCATTGATTTTAAAAATTAATGATAATTCCATGAGTAATCAGAATTTTTATAATAATAATCATATAAGGGAATAACCACTATTTCTCAAAGTCATAATCTATGATTTTGAGTGGAATTGTAACCACTTTTTTAAGAATATTATTTTTTGTGGTTTTGATATGCTATTTCATTATTTAATATCTAAAAATTTTCAAAAGCTTAGGAAGACCTATTGAGAGATGATATAATTGGAGGTTATATTATTTATTTCCCTCTTTTATGGCATGAAAACTAGTGACTAAAGGATGATATATTTGACTATTTAGATTCTTGTTATAGCATGATGAGATGTAGTGAATATATGATGCGTTGTTTTCATTTTTTGAGTATTCCATATTGATAATTAGATATATATATTTTTTATTCCCAACCATGGTATGGACTCTTAGGGATAATGTTGATGTATGTATCTAGTATGTTACCACAAGAGACTTTTAGTTTCACTAATAATAGTGTATATATTTGTATTGAACTGCCAAAACATAAAATTATAAGAGAAAATATTAGAAATATTTGATGATTTTCAGAATATTGAGGATGCTTCATGTGGGTTTACAGAAGATGTTTCAACATTTGTTTTCGAGTGGATGACCGACTAATGGAGGATGATTATGATCTTGTATGAAATAATTATTTGGATGTCATTATAATGTGACTGCATTCCTGGATTTTTGGTGTTACTTTTATTTTTTCTAGTTTTTGTTAGTTATACCCTAAAATCATCTATTTTTATGTTTTATATGTGTGTGTGTTTTAATAAAATTATTATTCATCCGTGTAACTGTTTCTCTAAATATGTGGATCAAATTTATTCTTATTAATAACCATTTATATAGAATATAAAAATTTGTTTGGGTATGGTAGCTAGTCGAACCTCCCATTATTATTCTTATTTTCTATTTTTTTCTCTAATTCTATAGGGGATGATAATTTGGGTATCCAAGAGGAATTATTCAATTGTTTATTCAATTGATTTCTATTTCAATAAATTATATAAAAACCAAATTTTTTACAACCACACACACACACAAAGTATATCAATGAAAATACCAAAATAAAATATAGCCTTGAAAAAGATCAAATAATCCCCAAATTTTAATATATTTATTTTACTATTTTTCTTTATCAAAATAAAATAAAAAATAAAAAAACAAAACAACCACTATAACACCCCAATATTTTATTGTATGTATCTTCTTAAGTCAATTCAATTTATTCAATATATTGTATCTTAAATGAATCATGATATAATATTAAATATTAACATGAAAGTTTGATTAGTAATGTGACTGATAGGAATAGTAATTTGGGCTTTAGATTAACAACCACACACATGAAGGTATACATAAAATTTTGGTATCTCCGAAATTAAAATATGAAATATTTATATCATATAATAAGTATATAAATGTTTTTAAATGCATAAATTAAGTGTTGGTATTTTTTTAAAATAGAAATGTTTATCTACAATTTAATAATTAATTTTATAATTTAAAAGGAAATTTATTTAAATAAAATAGATACTTAAATTAATATATTTTTCTTATGATTGTAAGATAATTTAATGATACAAAAATTAATTTTTTTAATAGTGTCATAAAATCAGTTATAAGTTTAAAATAGGTATTTTTTCAATAATTGATTATTTGAATTTTAAAGTTAAATTTATCATATTTAGAAAATTATTTTAAAATAATGGAGTCCATTTTTTAAATTTTCTTGTTGAAAAATATTTAGGGTTATTTTTTCAGATTTTTATAAAATAGTTGAATTTTTGGTGAATATTGAATTAGGGTAATATAAGGTATAAATAAATAGAGGAATTATTAAGTCATGGATGATTTATGGATGAGGGAAGAACTACTTAGTTTGAACTCACATGATCTCTTTACATAATCACAAGAATAAATAATATTAATAGTCTTGAGCCCAAATAATTAACTGTTGAATAAAATAATAAAAAACACCCTCTCCTCCACTATAAATACCACCCTCAGTGACCCTTTTCCTTACACATTATATACTATAAATCTTGTATAAATTATTAAAAAATTACTTATGAATCCACTTCCACACATCTTGTTTTTTCTAGTCCCTTCAAAATACCAATCCCAAGATCCTTAAGGAGGTTCTCAAGGAGACGTTATATAAGAGGTAAACTACTCTTTTATTTGCATTGAATTTCTTTTAATTTATTTTATTTTACATACTTACCTATTATATATAAATAGTAATGAAAAGTTCAATATATTATATATAATTTAATGTTATTGTAATAAAGGAATATCCATGATCAAGACACTTCTTCTCTCACTTTTATTCTAAAAATAAAAACATCATTCGTGATGTGTCGACTTACCGCCATCGTGGACAACGCATTTTCATTTTCCATTACCACCTAAAATGTTTTTCATAAAAAGTTTATTGTGGTTAAACAAGATTTTATTATACATATTATAACTTATAAAATTTTATGCTATAAATATATAAATGTTATATTAAATAAAACTATATAAGTTTTTGATAGTTGTAGAAACTACCAAAAAAAATTAAACAATTTTCTATAACATTTTATGTAATGAATAATCCTCATACCATATAATCATTGAAATAAAAGATCCTTTAAAAAATTTTATGTTCATTAATAACATATAATTTCAATTATGGATAATTAACCCCATTATACATGAACATCCATACTTGTACCCATGAAAATAGATCAAGAAAACCAAGAAAACGAACACTCCCAAAATTATGAAATGGAATCTTATAACTCATCAAAAATTCCATAAATTAAATAAATAAAACTATAATAAATATTATACATGTATAAAAATTTATTAATTAATCAATTAATGAATCTAATTTTATGTAACGCCCCGACCCCAGTTACCCAGAGTTGGTGAATTATTTTAATACATTGGCATGATTACAAGGAATCATGTCCCGAACGACCGATCGTTTTTGCAGTCTTGGAAAATATATTACATACATTAATGTTTCATTAAACATTATAACATATAACAAAACATAAATAATCCTTTATTGATGCCATTATTCTCTTAGATTATCCCCACATATCAATCACAATACACTTCTTGGAATCCTGGGAAAAATAAAACATATAAAGGGGTGAGCTCAACCGCTCAGTAAGGGTAAGCAATACAAAGGAAGATAACATAAATATTAAGCATGGTGAATAATTGAAACCACATGCCTTTACCAATAATAAAAATGTATACTTTTATGGAAGGAATATGAGATGAGTAAATAATTCCATAACAAAACATAATAATGGGAATTCTACTAGTCCAATGACCACATGAACCATAAATATTATTTTCATAATGAGGGAATGTATAATGCCAGATATTCGGAAACATTTTCTCAAGGCCTCGGCCCAGACATCTAAAAATGATTAAGGCCTCGGCCAAAACAATATATCAAAATGAGAAAGGCCTCAGCCAATTCCTCATCTAGTTGTCTCATGATACCTACCGATGCATCGAGGAGCTATAGCAGACTCCACCTATCACATTCAATGTCCAATACATTCCTCATATGAAAAGGTTGAAACATAACATAAACATTTTTATTAAAACTACCATATGAAATGTAAATACTTTAAACATAAACCCTAAATGATATAAAAACAACACATCCACAGTCTAACATATCACAAGACCTTCAATAAAATATGGAAGATTTTTATCATAACAAATCAACATCAAACAAGTTTAAAATCCATCAAAGGATGTTGACATAGATGAAAATGATTTGTAAAACTCTTTGTGAATAATATCAATTTTTCTTGAAAACATTTAAAAATCAAAAAATTTAGAAAGGAAGACATTTAAAGAAATTTTTGAATCAAAGTTTCCCATACAACTTTGAAACTTTTTAAGTGAATTAATATTTTATAAACATTTAGGTCCATATAAATAAATCCTTAAAAACTATTTTAAAAATATGGACATTAATGAGAATGATTTAGAAGAATAAATATTTAAAACATTTAGAATGATGTTTTAGTAAAAATTACCTTAAAAATAATCCCTTTAGAAACTTTCTTCTAAAACATGGACATGGATAATAAATATGTCTCAGTAGATACTAAAATAAAAGAACCTCAGATAATAAATATATTGTAAACTTAACCCTTACCTTGCACTTTCCTTTGGTTGAGGGTACATTTAACCTCTTGTATAATGGAAATTGTATGTTATTATATTACAAAAGAACCATATTTATATTTATTATATCATAAATGATTCATTTATGACTTTATACTACCCATTTAATAAGGATTTCAATGTTAAATTATCATTTTGGGTAATAATTTCTTTTTGTATCGTATGCGTTTTAACATGTTATTAATGACTGTATAATTAAGATAATGATTTAAATGATTCCAGAATACAGACCTTGATTTATATATCATATATATTTAGAGTATAAATATTTATACTATATTTATATATGAAATTGAAGGCACCGTTTATGGAGACAGTAGGCTGTACGTACGCATAAATGCTGTTTCCGTTTTCATATCGTATTGAACAGAAGTAAGTGAATAAGATATATTTAAGTACATACTTATCTACATATATATATATATCCAGTATCCTTATTATGTCATATATTAAATACTTATTAATAATATATATTTATATAATCGTCGATGAATAGTGAACATGGCAATGAATCTCATCTCGTCGTGGAGGCGGTAATCCGTACGTACGCACGAGTGACAATATCATTTCCTTAAAGGAGTGGAATTGGATTGTATATTAATTTTAAAAAGACATTAGCATGTTATTTTCATTATTTATATACATATTACTCATCATTATATCCATCCTAATAACATAGTGTTGAATAACAAATTACATTACATCGTGGAGACGGTAAGCCGTACGTACGCACACATGGTGACATTATCATTCATACGATGGATAGAATAATGAATATGGTTGTCCCATTTTTATAATAACATCACAGTATATATAAGGTACTAGATTTATTATTTTGGTATGGTAATAACAAATAAAGAGTAAGTGGAAGAATAAAAGAACTTGAAAGATTGTGGTGAAATCATTACCTCTTCTTCGGGTTCATCCTTTTGATTCGATCAAAAGGGATCTTTCGGTTGGCTTTATGACCAAAGGAATGATGCTAGTATGAAGTTAGGAAAGTTTTTAGGATATTTTGGCAGGGTATGGCATAGCCAAATGGCTTTTGAGGTGTGAATTTGAGAGAAGGGTAAGTGCCCTTTTATAAGAGGGGTGAGGGGCACCTTAGAAAAAACATAAAATACTATTTCATAATAAATTCATTTTTGGTTTCTAATATATCCAAAATGAATTATTTAAATGATAATGTTGGGATGGGTCTAAAATCACTCAACCAATAGGTTTTATACTTGTTTGGGTCACTATATTAACTTTATCTTTTAGTTTTAACTCTTAGTTACATAGTTTGACATTTATCATGACTCTTTGTATTATTATATTATATGGTTAATAAACATACGATAAACTTCCAAGTGAACCCCAAGTGGATAATTAATGATAAAAATAACATTATATAAGTTTTTTGGCCAAACCTTAAATTTTTAGAAATATAATATCAATTAATAATAAAACATTTGTTTTAAAAACTCTTTTATGTCAATTTTGACAGTATTTGGTATTTTGTTTTTGCTAAACTCATAATAGCATTACTACCTAGAAAAAAATTAGTTTAACCATCCCTAAAATGTAATATTAACCTATAAAATTAGTGGAAATCATAAAAAGTCTCAAATTACATTTATTTGGATTTTTATAATATCAATTATTTTAATATTTTTTTAAATAGGTAATTACTGCATCATCATTGTGTCATAAATAAATTAAATTATTTAATGTATAAAAAATATAAATAAAATACCATTATGTAAGAAGTCTTTTTTATCTTTCTAATGAATATTTATAATTTAATTTATAATATGGGGAACCCTATATTAAAAATGGTTTAGTTAATAAACATTGAATTTAACATTTTTAACTCTTCTTCGAAATAAATAATAATAAATGTCTTAATCTAAAACATGTGGACCTAAATAATTATATTTTATTTATAAGGTTGTTTTTGTTAGAATTACACTTATCCAATCGAATTAGTACATGTGTTAGGGTAATAATAATATCATTTTTACACTTAATTACCCTATTTACTTTTAACCGTGGTAAATAAAAGTTTGAAGTTATTATTCACAAAAAATATTTTCATCTCATTGAACCACATTTTACTTACTGATATCAACTTTTTCTCTCAAATTTTCAAAATTAAACTTACAGAAGCCGTAAAATTATGTTTTATAAAAATTTGCAAATTCCCCTAGGAGGTGGGTAAAAGATGGTAAAAAGTTCAATAAAAATTTTAAACATCTAATATTATTATAAAATGACTCCAATTAATTATATTGAACTTATATAGGTATTATTTATGTATTTTTACATAAATTAAATTAAAATAAAATAAATAATTATTTAAATAAAAATTCGGTTTTAACCAATAACTTAGTGTTTTTCACTATTAATCAAAAATTGGAAGTTTTTTAAAAATAACAAAATTTCACCCTAGGCTAATTTTGATATCCCGAATTCTAAATTTTTTATAAATTTTTCCAAATTAAAAAAATAGAAGTTTCATTTATCAATTTAAAATTAATTCCCGTTGTCAAAACCAAAAAGCATGTTTTTAAGAAATAATAGCTAACAAAAGATTGATACTTGTTTATGTTAAATTTCAAAGTAAAATTATTTCCAATGAATAAAATTGGATTAAATGGAAAAAATATAATCTGTTTATACTTCCAAAACATTATAATGTATAATTTAACACTAAAAATTATTTTGATTAAAAAATTTGTTTTCAGTTAAAATATAGTATTTTTCACTATTCACCCAAATATAAAAGTTATCAGAAAAACACCAAAAAATTATTGAAACTAAATTCTTATGTACCGATTATAAAAAAAATTATTTTTTCAAATTGACTGTATAAAAGTTGCAAATATTGGATTTAAAAAGTGTTCACCATTAAAAGGCGGTAAAATTGCATTTTTAAAAAAATACTTCTTTTATCAGAAAAAAATGAATTTGTTTTTGTCCATTATATCTAATAAAGTATTAATATGAATTCTAAAATTATAAGTATTATATAAAGTTCAAAATTTAGTTAATATATTCATAACCTCTTTTGATCGGCTTGTTTGGTTAATCATGCTACACTTGAACGCGGTGTTGCGTGTAGTGCAAGTTATTGAATTACTTTGAAGAGATAACTTATTATTAAATCTTGGGGTGTTACATTATTCCCTCATTCAATAAATTTCTTCCTCATAATTTGAAATTGTTCTTTGAAAATAAAAGGTAGAAAATAGAAAATACCTTTGTGGGAAAACCCACATCGGAAATTGGCTTAATAAAATTTAGTCTTAATAAGAGGAAAAAGGGGAATGAAAATGTCACCAAGAAATTATGATCTCGATTAGGAGAAAATTGGTGGAAATTAAGGACACATAACTATAGGGAAAAAATAATTATTTATAGGGAGTGATTGAGTTCATCAGTTACAAAAAATTGTAGAATTAAGGGCCTCAAAGCCATCAATCTACGATGATTTAAAATATTATCGGTTCAACAAAACATTACGTATTAACACAACAAATTTTTATTTTTAAGATACCTTACCTAATGATTAATAATTAATTTCTTCATAGAATAAGAGGGATTAGAAAAAAATTTATACTTGACAAGTAGAGTTCCATCCTTTAATTAATTTCAACCACAAAATCATCTTTCACACTTAAAGAAAATAGAACTTAAAAAATATTCTATTTATCATTTTTATATAGGGTTCCAAAAAAAATAAATTTATAATTCACCTATCAGACCCTTTAAAAAAAGATACTACATTATAAAATATAGGGACTTCACATAGTCCATTGGTAGGAGATAAATCTCAATCGCTCTATGGTTGTGGGTTCAATTCCCACATCTTTGTCCGACGCGACGAGTTGTCACACGGTGTGCATGTTGTCCTTTTTATAAAAATCCAAAAATAACCTTATCAATAGTATCCAATTTCAAACTTAATCCATTCCAATCCTTATACTTGTGCAAAATACTTCTACCCAAACTCATAGTTTAAAATTTATAAGGAAGTTAAACACAATGAAGATCCTTTTTTCCACGTAATAACATGTGAACACCTTAATCAAGTATTATTTAAAACCTGTAAACACCCTGAATTACCATAAAACCTGGAAACACCCTGAATTAGCATAAAAACTTATTGATTACTATAATTCTTCATTATCCTTTATATAATACTAGATATATTTCTTTATATCAAAAAATATTGAATATTCCAACAGTGATGAAATAAACAAACTATTAATCAATTCCAAGGAAGTCAAGAATATCCAATTTAATTTATCCAAATCAGCCATATCTTATTCCAAAATTACTACCTTAGTATCAAGACCATAAAATCTAAAATTCCTAATGAAATAGTACTGCCGTACAATCCTTGTTTATTTCCATAATTCATATAACCAGTACATCGTTGATACAAAACTCAAATGACACAATACTTTAATAACAACATAAGAACTCTTAATCATTCTTCTTCATCTTTGGTAGTATCATAACATGATTCTTATCCAATAGCATCATTTAGGGTATACTCTGATTATTTAGACATTTATTCGCGTAGTTTCCCAACTCCTTGAAGATGAAGCATCGTACATTTGGAACCTTTTTCTCACCCTTGCAATCACGTTCTTGGTGTCCTTTTTCTCCACACTTATAACAAACACTCATTCCATTAAACATTTATCAAGGTGATTCTTTACACAGTTGTCACATATGGTAAAATCTTTCTTTCCCTTATTCTATTTATACATATTTTTATCAGCTATCCTTTTCGTCTCTTTCTTCCTTTCAAAGCCATATGACTCACAGAATTCTCTACTTATATTATTAACACAGGATACAATTTCATCTTATTTTGAGAATACATGGGAGACTATTTCCCTTCTAAATGTCAGCTTAATACCATGAATGATTTGATCCTTCTTACTCTTTAGATCATATATATTGATGGAGTTCTCATTCCTTCTACTGGGTGTCATTTCTAAACAATGGCATACACTAAGTCAGTTCAGCAATCACAATGAATAATTTCAAGCCTATAAAATACAGAATGTAAATTGAATAGTTTATGAATATAATTCATAATCATAAAAATGTTTTCTTTTAGTAATTATTTACTCTTAAATCCTTCATAATGGATTATAATTAAATTATGAATTATCCTAAGCATATCCCCCGGGAGTGTCGTAACCAAGAGTGCAACAAGACCCGTTATCGTGCACCAGTTCCTATTCGAGTCTATCTCAAATCGGTTTTTTCAGGTTATACCCTTAGGTACATCTGTTCCAGAGCCACCTCTACCTGTTCGTATCCAGACATGGATGTATTTCTTTGAAAACTCACAAAATATCTTCATTACCAAAATTCTAGGAATTTCTTCTATAATAATCCTCAAAGTCTATCTTAGAGTGATGTTCTCTAATCAGAGTTTATCTCAATCTAGTTTCCAAGGTTATTACTAAAATTACTCTGATACCAACTATAAATGCCCCGACCCCAATTACCCATTATCGTCGCATTATTTTAGTACATTGGCATGACTATAAGGAATCAAGTCCTGAAGGACCGATCAGTTTAGCAGTGTTGGAAAATAGATTACATACATGAATGTTTCATTACACCTTATGACATAAAACACAACATAAATAATAATTTATGAATTCCATTATTCCCTTAGATTAACCCTGCATATCAATCACAACATTGTTCTTGGAATCCTAGGAAAAATAAAACATAGAAAGGGGTGAGCTCAAATGCTCTGTAAGGGTAAGTAATACAATGGAAGATAACATAAATATTAAGTATGGTGAATAATTGAAACCACATATTTTTACCAATAATAAACATGAATAATTTAATGTTAGAAATATGAGTAGAGTAAATAATGCCATAATAAACATAATCATGAGTATTCTACAAGTAGAATGACCGCATAAACCATCAATATTATTTTCATAATGAGGGAGTGTATAATTCCATACATTCTGAAACATTTTGTCAAGGCCTTGGCCAAGACTTCTTAAAATGGTTAAGGCCTCAGCCAAAAACATATATTAAATTGGGAAAGGCCTCATCCAATTCCACATATGGTTGTCTCATGAGACCTACAGATGAATCAAGGAGCTATAGCGGGCTCCACCCATCTCATATTAAGTCCAATACATTTCTCACATGAAAAGGTTGAAACATAACATAAACATTCATATTAAAAATAGCATACAAAATGTCAATAGTTTAACCATACACCATGAATGATATAAAAAAACACATCCAAAATCAAACATATCACAAAACCTTCAATACAATATGGATGTTTTTTTTCATAATAAATCAACATCAAACATGTTTAAAATCCATCAAAGGATTTTGACATAGATGAAAATGATTTGTAAAACCCTTTGGGAGAAATATCACTTTTACATGAAAACATTTAAAAGTAACACAATTTAGAAAGGAAGTCATTTAAATACATTTTTGAATCAAATTGTCCAATACCACTTTGAAACTTTTTAAATGAATTAAAATTTTAAAAACTTTCATGTCCATGTAAATAAATCCTTAAAAATCATTTTGAAAACATGGTCATTAATGAGAATGATTTAGAAGAATAAATATTTTAAACATTTAAAATGATGTTTTAGTAAAAAGTAACTTAAAAATAATACCTTTGAAAACTATTTTATGAAACATGGACATGGATAATAATTATGTTCCAGTAGATACTTACATAATAACAACCTCAGATAATAAATATATTCTAAAATTAACCCTTAACTTGCACTTTCATTTGGTCGAGGGTACGTTTAACCTCATGTATAATGACCATAGTATGTTATCATATTATACCAGAAGCATATTTATATTTATTATATCATACATGATTCATTTATGACTTTATACTACCCATTTAATAATTATTTCAATGTTAAATTAACATTTTGGGTAATAATCACTTTCTTTATCGTATGCCTTTTAACTTCTGATTCTTGATTGTATCATTTAGATCCTGATTTAAATGATTTCAGAATATAGAAAATGATTTATATATCATATATATTTAGAATATAAATATTTATAATAGATGTATATATGAAATGGAAGGCACCGTTTATGGAGACAGTAGGTTGTACATACTGGTAAAGGCTGTTTCGGTTTTCATATCGTATTGAAAGGAAGTAAGTGAAATGGATATATGTAAGTACACACACACAAATATATATATATATATATATATATATATATATATATATTCAGTAGCATTATTATTTCATATATTACATACTTATGAATAATATATATTTCTATAATCATCGATGGATGGTGAACGTGGAAATGAAGCTCATCGCATCGTGGAAACGGTAATCCGTATGTACGCACGAGCGACAATATAATTTCCTTAAAGGTCTAGAATTGGATGGTATATTAATTTTACAGAGACATTATCATTTTATTTTCATTATTTATATAAATATTAATCATCATTATATCCATCCAAATAACATAGTGTTTAATAAAAAATTACACCATGACGTGGAGACGGTAAGCCATACGTACGCACGCATTGTGACATTATCATTCATTTTATGGATAAAATAATGAATATGGTTGTGTAATTTTATAATAACATCACAGTATATATAAGAGCTTGATTTATTATTTTTTTATGGTAATAACAAATAATGAATATGTGGAAGAATAAAAGAACTTGAAAGAGGGTTGTGAAATCATTACCTATTCTTCGAGTTCTTCCATTTGATTAGATCAAAAGAGATCCTTATGTTGGATTTATGATGAATGGAAGGAATCTAGGATGAAGTTTGGATTGTTAAGAGGATATTTGGGCAGGGTTTTTCCGAGTAAAATGGCTTTCGAGGTGTGCATTTGAGAGAAGGGGAAGTTCCCTTTTATAAGAGTGAGGGGAACTTTAAGAAAAATTTAAAATATTATTTTATAATAAATTAATTTTCGGTTTTTAATGGATCAAAAATGAATTTTTTAATGGATAAGGTGGGTATGGGTAGAAATCCACACAACCAATAGGTTTTAGACAGGTTTGGGTCACTATATTAACTCTGTCATTTTGATTTAACTCTTTGTTAAATAGTTTGACATTTAACATATCTCTTTGTATTTTTATATTATATGGTTAATAAACTAACTATAAACTTAAAAGAGAACCTCAAGTGGTTAATTAATGATATAAATAACATTATATATGTTATTTTCTGAACCATATATTTATAGGAATAGAATATCAATTAATAATATTACATTTGTTTTAAAAACTCTTTTATGTCAATTTTGACAGTGTTTGGTATTTTCTAAATTCATAATAGAATTATTACTTCGATATAATTAATCTAACCAACCCAAAAATGTCATATTAACCAAGAAAATTAGTTTAATTCATAAAAAGTCAAAAATTACATTTATTTGGATATTTATAATATCAATTATTTTAATATTTCATTAATTAGGTAATTACTACATCATCATTGTGTCATAAATAAATTAAATTATATAATTTATAAAAAATATAGATAAAATACCATTATATTGGAAATCTTTTTATCTTTATAATGAATATTTATAATCAAATATATCTTATGTGTAAGCCTATATTAAAAATGGCTTAGTAATTAAACGTTGAATTTAACACTTTTAACTCAACTTTGAAATAAATAATAAAAAATGTCTTAATCTAAACCAAGTGGACCTAAAGGATCATATTTTATTCCTAAGGTTCTTTTTGGTCTAATTAAACTTATCAAATAGAATTAGGACATGTTTTAGGGTAATAATAATATCATTTTACCCTTAATTACCCAATTTACATTTTACTGTGGTAAATAAAAGCAAAAAGTTACTATTCACCAAAAATTATTTTCATCTCATTGATCCAAATTTTACTAATTGATATCAACCATGTCTCTCAGATTTCCAAAATTCAACTCACAGTAGCGGTAAAATTATGTTTTATGTAAATTTGCAAATTCTCATAGGAGGTGGGTAAAAGACGGTAAAAAGTTCAATAAAATTTTTATATATCTAAAATTATTATAAAATGACTCCAATGAATTATATTGAACTTATATAGGTATTATATATCTATTTTTACCTAAAATAAATTTAAATAAAATAAAAAATTATTTAAATAAAAAGTCGTTATAAACTAATAACTCAGTTTTTTTCACTATTCATCAAAAATTGAATGTTTTCAGAAAATACCAAAATTTTACCCTAAGATAAATTTGATATTCTAAATTAAAAAATTAAGTGTATTTTACAAAATTCAAAACGTAGTAGTTTAATTTATTAATTTAAAATTAATTCCCATTGTCAAAACCAAAAAGCATGTTTTTAAGAAATAATAAATAACAAAAGATTGATACTTGTTTATGTTAAATTTCAAAGTGAAATTATTTCAAATGAATAACATTGGATTAAATGGTAAAAATATAATATATTTATATTTCCAAACTATTAAAATGTATAATTTGACACTACATATTATTTTTATTAAAAAAGTTATTTTCAGTTAAAATATAGTATTTTTCACTGTTCACCCAAATATAAAAGTTTTTAGAAAGACAACAAAAATTATTGAAACTAAATTGTTATGTCACGATTCTAAAGAAGAAATTTATTTTTTCAAATTGAATATATTAAAGTTTCAAATATTTTATTTAAAAAGGATTCCCCATTAAATGGCGGTAAAATTGCATTTTTTAAATATACTTCTTTTATCAGAAAAATGAATTATTTTTCATTATATCTAAGAAACTGATAATATGATTTCTAAAATTATAAGGATTATATAAAGTTCAAAATTTAGTTAATACTGTTCATAAACTCTTTTTAACGACTTGTTTGGTTAATTGTGGTATGCTTGAACACGGTGTTGCGTGTAATACATGTTATTGAATTAAATTGAAGAAATAACATACTATGAAATATTGGGGTGTTACATTCGTCCCTTATTCAATAAATTTTATCCTCACAATTTGAAATTTTTCTTCAAAAATAAAAGGTCGAAAATATAAATTACCATTGTGGGAAAACCCACATCAGAAATTGGGTTAATAAAATTTAGTCTTAATAAGAGGAAAAAGGGGAACGAAAAAGTCACCACCAAATTATGATCTCAATTATGAGAACATTAGAGGGAATTAGACACACATAATTGGATGAAAAATGTATATATGTATAGGGTGTGATTGAGGTCATCAGTCACAAAAAATTATATAATTGAGGGGCTCAAAACCATCAATCTATGATGAATTAAAATATTATCCGTTAAAAAAAACATAAGGTATTAACATAACACATTTCTAGTTTCAAGATCCCTTACCTAAAGTTTAAGAATTAATTTATTCATTGAATAGGAGGGAAGAAAAAAATATATACTCGAAAAGTATAGTTCTATCCTTTAACTAATTTCTACCACAAACACATCTTTAACACTAAAAGATAATAGAACTTAAAAAAATATTCTATTTATCCTATTCGTATAGGGTTCTAAAAAAAAGAATTTATAATTCAATTATCAGCCCCTTTAAAAAAAGAAACTACATTATACAATCCAGGGACTTCACGTAGTCCAGTGGTAGGCGATAAATCCCAATCTCTCTATGGTTGTGGGTTCGTTTCCCATAGCTTTGTCCGACGTGACGGGTTGTCGCACAATATGCATGTTGTCCTTTGTATAAAAATCCAAAAATATCCTTAACCATAGTATCCAATTTCAAATTTAATCCATTATAATCTTTATACTTATACAAAATACTTCTACCCAAACTCGCAGTCCAAAATTTATAATGAATTTAAACACAATGAAGATACTTTTTTCCACATAACAACATGTGAACACCTTCATCATGTATTATTTTAAAACATCGAAACACCTGAAATTACCATAAACCTTATTGATTACAATAATTCTCCATTATACTTTATATAATACTTGATATATTCCTTATATCTAAAAATATTGAATATTCCAAAAATGATGAAATAAACAAACTATTAATCAATTCCAAGAGAAGTCAAGACTATCAAATATAATTTATTCAAATAAACCATCTCTTTTTAAAAAATTACTACCTCAGTATCTGGACCATATAATCTCAAATTCCTAATGAAATAGTACTCCAGTACAATCCTTATTTATTTCCATAATTCATATAACCAGTACATCATTGATATAACACTCAAATGACACAATAATTTAATAACAACATAAGAAATTTTAATCATTCCTCTACATCTTCGGTAGTATCATAACTTGATTCTTATCCAATAGCAGCAATTGGGGTATACTCTGATGATTTGGACATTGATTCATGAAGTGTCCCAAATCCTTGCAGATGAAGCATTGTACATTTGAAACCTTTTTCTCACCCTTTCAATCAAGTTCTTGGTGTCCTTTTTGTCCACACTTATAACAAAATCCCATTTCCTTAAAAAATTTACCAAGGTGATTCTTTCCACAGTTATCACATATGGTAAAATCTTTTTTCCCATATTCCATTTATCCATCTTTCTATCTACTAGCCTTTTCATCTCTCTCTTCCTTTCAAACCCATAAGAATCATCGAATTCTCTACTTATCTTATTAACACATGATACTATTTCTTCATGTTTTGAGAATACGTGGGAGACTATTTTTATTCTAATTGTTAGCTTAATACCATGAAAGATTTGATCCTTCATACTCTTTGGATCATACATATTATTGGAGTTCTCATTCCTTCTACTGGGCGCCATTTCTGAACAATGGCATACACTAAGACAATTTATGAATCACAAGGAATAATTTCAAACTTGTAAAATACGTAATGTAAATTGAACACTTTATGGATATAATCCATAATCATAGAAATGTTTTATTTGAGGAAGTATTTTCTATTAAATCGTTCATAGTTTCTTATAATGAAATTATGAATTATCTTAAGCATAAACCCCGGGAGTGTCGTAAGAAAGAGTACAGCAAGGCCCGTTGTCATGCACCATTTCCCGTTCAAGTTTAGATCAAAGCAGTGTTTTCTGGTCTTACCACCCGGTACATCTGTACCAGAGCCGTCTCTACCTGCTCATATCCAGATAGATATGTATTCCTTAGAAAACTAAAAAATCTCTACATTACCAAAATTCGAGGAAGTTCTTCTATAATAATCCTCAAAGAATATCTTAAGGTAATGTGATCTAATTAGAGTTTATCTAAATTTAGTTTCCAATGTTATTGAAAAACTTCCTCTGATTCCAACTGTAAATGCCCTGAAACCAGTTACCTAGAGTCAGTGCATTATTTTAATACATTGGAATGATTATAAGGAATCAAGTCCTGAAGGACCGATCAGTTTAGCAGTCTTGGAAAATAGATTACATACATGAATGTTTCATTACACTTTATGACACAAAACACAACATAAATAATCTTTTATGAATGCCATTATTCCCTTATCTTAACCCTTCATATCAATCAAAACACACTTCTTGAAATCCTGGGAAAAATAAAACATAGAAATGGGTGAACTCAAATGCTCAGTAAGGGTAAGAAATACAACGGAAGATAACATAAATATTATGCCTGATGAATAATTCATACCACATGCCTTTACAAATAATAAACATGAATAATTTTATGGAAGGAATATGAGATGAGTTAATAATTCCATAATAAAACATAATCATGGGTATTATACTAGTCGAATGACCACATGAACCATCAATATTATTTTCATAATAAGTGAATGTATAATGCTGGACATTCTGAAACATTTTGTCAAGGCCTCGACAAAGACATCTAAAAATGATTATGGCCACGGAAAAAAACCATATATAAAATAGGGAAAGGCCTCAGCCAATTACACTTCTATTAATCTCATGAGACATACTGATGCATCGAGGAGCTATAGCAGGCTCCGCCCTTCACATACTAATTCCAGTATATTCCTCATACGAAAAGGATGAAACATAACATAAACATTCGTATTAAAACTAGCATACGAAATGTCAATACTTTAACCATAATCCTTGAATGATAGAAAAAAATACATCCAGAGTCAAACATATCAAAAAACATTAAATACAATATGGAAGATTTGTATCATAATAAATAAACTTCAAACAAGTTTAAAATCCCTCAAAGGATGTTGACATAGATTAAAATTATTTGAAAAACTCTTTGAGAGAAATATCACTTTTTCATGAAAACATTTAAAAGTCACACAATTTTGAAAGGAAGACATTTAAATAAATTTTTTAATCAAATTGTCCCATACCAATTTGAAACTTTTTAAATGAATTAACATTTTAAAAACATTTATGTCCATATAAATAATTCCTTAAAAACCGTTTTGAAAACATGGACATTGATGGGAGTGATTTATAAGAATAAATATTTTAATCATCTAAAATGATGTTTTAGTAAAAAGTACCTTAACAAGAATCCATTTGAAAACTATTTTGTGAAACATGGAAGAGGATAATAAATATTTCCCAGTAGATATATAAAAAAACCTCTCATAATAAAGATATTGTAAAATTGACCCTTACCTTTCACTTTACTTTCATCGAGGGTACGTTTAACCTCCTTTATAATGACCATTGTATGTTATTAGATTATACCAGAACCATATTTTATTTATTACATCATAAATGATTCATTTATGACTTTATACTACCCATTTAATAATCATTTCCATGTTAAGTTATCATTTTGGGTGACAATCGCTTTCTTTATCGTATGCGTTTTAACTTGTTATTCTTGATTATATCATTTATATCATTATTTAAATGATTCCAGAATATAAAAATTGATTTATATATATCATATATATTTAGAATATAAATATTTATAATAGATTTCTATATGAAATGGAAGGCACTGATTATGGAGACGGTAGGCCGTACGTACGCATAAATGCTGTTTCTGTTTTCATGTCACATTGAGTGAAAGTAAGTGAATAAGATATATGTAAGTAAAGACAGACACAAACACACACAATCACAAAAACACAGATATATATATCTCCAGAATCATTATTATTTCATATATTACATACTTATTAATAATACATATTTTTATAATCGTCGATGAATGGGGAATGTGGAGATGAATTTCATCGCGTCGTAGATATGGTAATCCGTACGTACGCATGAGAGACAATATCATTTCATTAAAGGTATAGAATTGGATGGTATATTAATTTTATAGATACATTAAAATTTTATTTTCATTATTTATATACATATTACTCATCATTATATCCATCCTAATAACATACTGTTGAATAACAAATTACACCACGACGTGGAGATGGTAAGCCGTACGTATGCAGGCATGGTGACATTACCATTCATATGATTGATAGAATAATGATTATGGTTGTGAAATTTGTATAATAACATCACAATATATATAAGGTACTAGAGTTATTATTTTGGTATGGTAATAACAAAGAAAGAGTAAGTAGAAGAATAAAAGAACTTGAAATAGGGTGGTTAAATCATTACCTCTTCTTCGAGTTATTCCTTTTGATTTGATCAAAAGGGGTCCTTATGTTGGCTTTATGACAAAATTAATGACTCTATGATGAAGGTAGGATAGTTGGGAGTATATTTGGGTAGGGTTTTTCTGAGCCAAATTACTATGGAGGTGTGAATTTGAGAGAAGGGGAAGTGGCCTTTTATAAGAGGGGTGAGGGGCACCTTAGGAAAAACTTAAAATATTATTTTATAATAAATTCATTTTCGGTTTCTAATGGCTGAAAAATAAATTATTTAAAGGATAAGGTGGGTATGGGTAGAAAAAGATCAACTATGTGGTTTTATACTAGTTTGGGTCACTATATTAACTTTATCTGTTAGATTTGACTCTTTGTTAAATAGTTTCACATTTACCATGTCTCTTTGAATTTCTATATTATATGGTTAAGAAACATACTATAAACTTTCTATAGAAACCCAAGTGGTTCATTAATGATAAAACTATAATTATATAAGTTTTTTGGTCGATCCTTATATTTTTAGGAATATAATATCAATTAATAATAAAACATTTTTTTAAAAACACTTTTATGTCAATTTTGACACTATTTGGTATTTTGTTATTTCTAAATTCATAACTGCATTAATACTATACAAAAATTCATATAACCAACCCTAACATGTCATATTAACCTATAAAATTATTTTAATTCATAAAATGTTTCAAATTACATTTATTTTGATATTTATAATATCAATTATTTTAATATTTCATTTATTAGGTAATTACTGCATCATCATTGTGTCATAAAGAAATTAATTTTTTTAATGTATAAAAAATATAAATAAAATACCATTATGCATGAAATATTTTTAAATTTCTAATGAATATTTATAATCTAATTTATCTTATTTGTAACCTTATATTAAAAATGGTTTAGTTATTAAACATTGAATTTAACACTTTTAACTCTTCTTTGAATTAAATAATAATAAATGCCCTAATCTAAAACCAGTGGACTTAAAGGATCATATTTTATTCCTAAGGTTTTTTTGGTCTAATTACACTTATCCAATAGAATTATGATATATGTTAGGTTAATAATAATATCAATTGTACCCTTAATTTTCCGAAGTACTTTTAACCGTGGTAAATAAAAGTAAAAAGTTACTATTCACCAAAAAACTATTTTCATATCATTGACCCAAATTTTACTTACTGATATCAACCGTGTCTCTTGGATTTTCAAAAATCAACTCATAGAAGCGGTAAAATTATGTTTTATGTAAATTTTCAAATTCTCCTAGGAGGTGGGTAAAAGATGGTAAAAAATTCAATAAAATTTATATATATCTAAACTTATTAGAAAATAAATCTAATTAATTATATTAAACTTATATAGGTATTATATATCTATTTTGGCCTAAAATAAATTTAAATAAAATAAATAATTATTTAAATAAAATGTCAGTTTTAACCAATAACTTATTTTTTTCACTATTAATCAAAAATTGAATGTTTTCAGAAAATACAAAAATTTCACTCTAATCTAATTTTGATATCCTGAATTCAAAAATTTTGTCTTTTTTTCCAAATTAAATACATATAAATTTAATTTATTAATTTAAAATTATTTTCCGTTGTCAAAACCAAAAAACATGTTTTTAAGAAATAATAACTAACAAAAGATTAATACTCATTTATGTTAAATTTCAAAGTGAAATTATTTCCAATGAAGAACATTTGATTAAATGGTAAAAATATGATCTATTTATACTTCCAAAACATTAAAAAATATAATTTAACACTACAAATTATTTTGATTAAAAAAGTTGTTTTCAGTTAAAATATAGTATTTTTCACTATTCACCCAAATATAAAAGTTATCAGAAAAACACCAAAAAATTATTGAAACTAAATTATTATGTCCTGATTCTAAATAAGAAGTTTATTTTGTCAAATTTAATATATAAAAGTTCCAAATATTGGATTTAAAAAGGATTCTCTATTAAAAGGCGGTAAAATTGCATTTTTTTAAAAAATAATACTTTTATCAGAAAAAAATGAATTTGTTTTTTTCCATTATGTCTAAAAAACTCATAATATGGATTCTAAAATTACAAGGATTATATAATGTTAAAAATTTAGTTAATTCTATTCATAACTTCTTTTCAACGGCTCGTTTGGTAAGTCGTGGTACGCATGAACATGGTGTGGTGTGTAGTGTAAGTTATTGAATTTATTTGAAGAAATTACGTACTATGAAATCTTGGGGCGTTTCATTTTATTATATTGAACATTACATACATGTGCAGAATGCTTTTTAACATAATGTAATGGATTTCTCATCTCACTTTTATTTCTATGAAATATACCTTATTCACCACATATTTCTTACATGTTGCATATATATTTTGCTCATTTAATATATAAAATAATATATCAATTTTTCTATATTTTATATAATGTTTCATTTTATGATTATTAATTTTATGGTGTATAAGATATGATTGATTACAAAGTGGTAAGGGATCTCTCGGAACCTTCAAATTTACCCATGGGTTACAGTTTCTCTCTCTTTACCCCAATTAAATTCTTATTTATTTTTGTATATTTATTCTAAATTCTATAGATGTGTTCCAAAATTCGGTATCTAGATCAATTCATCCTTATTTTATGGGAAGATACATGTTTATAAAATGTTCCCTTCTTAATTCATCCTGATATGGAAACCCGATTAAAGGGAGATCCCCAATTTATTACCCATTTTCAAGTACACTCCATAATCTCTTTTTATCCACCATTATTTCTTTAAAATCACCAATTCTATTATGAAAACCTATTTTTGTTCATTTATAGTTTTATTAAAACAACTATTCCAGTGTCTTCTTTAAAACTCTTAAATTATTTCCCTTAAACCGCACTAAAGTGGATCATTTTAAAAGTATATTAAACAATATTTTTACATGTTTTTTAGTTTAATTAGATGTAATTTATAATGATATATGAATATTTTCAATTTTTAATCCATTATTTTATATATATTATTATTTTTTAATCTATATACTATTTTTTACATATGATTTTTACCTTGATTGTTATTTGATTAACCGAGGAAATAATGATAATTCTGTATTAACAATTTTATTCGGATATCTGTTGATAAGGAAATTATTTCTTAATAAAATATTTATACGAGGAATTATTTTGATTGGAATTAAAGGGGTTGGGGACCATTTAGTGAGATTATTATCAGTAGGGGACCGATTAAGGCAATCCCCTTGACGCATTGGTTTTCTCATGAGACGACATTAGTTGGTGAAAAATAGTTCATATTTTTTCCAAGAAGAATCTGATGGGATTGTATGTGTAGAATTAAACCATCTAGTTAAATGTATTGATGGTATAAAGGTTTATGTAGATGATACGAAACATCAACTAAATATTAATTTCATATATTTAAAATTTTTATATTATTATCCATAGGATTTTCACTATGAAAAAATCTATGGATTCATTTTCATTCTTAGTTTATTGATTTTCATGTTTTTTAAAGTTATTTACCTTTCCATATCAATTATACTTATTGGTTAATGTTGTCTTCCATTTTACCTAACCCTTACTTAGCATTTGAGATCACAATTTTATATTTTTTTCTCTCCCAAGATTATGAAGAAGAAATCTTTGAATATGTTTCATGAAAGCAATGTGTTTTCCATTTTTATGTCATATGTTTAACTACCAATGTAATCAGGGAACCATATATGTATTTATTTCTTCAATACTAATAAACTGACTGATCCTTGGTGATGTGATCACTCATATCTATGCCATTGTATTTAAATCACCATCCACTTTGGGCTACTGGGGAATGGGTTGTTATTGTTGGAGTCAAATTTTGTTTAGTCGAAACCATCAAAACTATATTTATGAAACATTCAGTAGGGAACATTTCCCTAATATTGACACTACAAATAACTATATAAGAACATCCCAAAAAAAACATTTTTATGATATTATATACACATAAAATTTTCAATTTATGTTTAGTATTTCACTAGTTTTGGGATTAAAAAATATGTTTCATAATGATATGTATAGTGTATTTTATTAATTATAAATGGAACCTTAAAGATTGAATGAGAACCGCACCAATGCACATGATCCAAAGTGTGAAGATGTTCAAATACATTATGGCCTTATAAAAATCATTATAAGGAAAAATTCTCCCCAAAATAATCTCATATGATGATATTGTATCATCTACTAAAAATAAAATGATATAATTTTCTAGGAATTGTGGCTTCGGAGGGAAGCATGAGAAAATTACATCTAGGAAAAATATAGATAAAAAAATGAAGAGAATGAAGTATATTCCCACATTTTATAATTATGGAAACAAACACCCTGGTAGTTTACTATAAGAAATTGAAATTTGATAGAAGTGTGGAAAGAAAGACCACCATGCTTGGAATTTCAAGGGTAATAAAACAGTATTCATGTTACCATGCTTCAGCTATAATGAGATGGGACACTACACAAATATAAGTCTCAAGAATCAAATAATTATACCCCATAAGAGTAAAATTTATCTTTGTAAAGATCAAGATACTATCAAAAATGAAGACGAATAATAAATATGACTATTTTTGGATTCAATAATTTTGGTATTTTAGCCTAAGGATGAGGTTATAATAATCATGAGATTTATAAAGATTGCACTGTAGTTCTTTTTCATTAATGAATTAGAATCATGTGATGTATAGCACTAGTAATCAATATAATTAATTCTTTTGTAAGTTTATATTATTTAAAATACATTACTTGGGAAGTATAACCCTAAATATCTGATTTTTTGATAAGATAATAAGAAATAGATGTTTATGGGACAATATTGGTGACCATGAATCGGGTTTATAATATTGTTGAATTATTAGATGTTTTGATTTAAAGAATATATTAAACAACCTATTATTTTAATCATTTAATCATGAATGTTTCATAATGGTTTAAAGAAGATCAAGGTATTCATATATTTGTTATGTGACAATAAGAGCTACATCATTTGTTGAAATCTTATTTTAATATGACTTTGGAGATTTAGTGACCCTCCTTCCAATTTTTTGGTCTTTGAATTCGAACAAAAATATTTTATATGATTCTCGTGGTTAACCACATATTATATTGATTAAAGATATTATTGATTAATATTAAATTATTATTTATCATATAGGATAACCTATGCTAAAACTTTTGGTCTTAGTAAACATTTAATGGCCGATGGAATGACTTGTGGATCTTATGATTCATAAATGATCTTTAGGCATTAAAATTTGGCTTGAATATCCAGCCATCATATTTAAGAAATGAAGGGGAGATAGATATAATCACAAAAAAAGAATTAGATTATGACATGGAATGTAATAAAGTATATTTATTTTCTTATGTGCTAATCTAGATTTTTAAAAGAAACCATCAGCTCTAGGAATGTGACTTTTGAATAAAAAGGCCATATGATTAATTTTATTACCAATAAATCAATGTCCTTTTAACTGATAAAAATGTATGAATTTTTGATAGAAGAATTTTAAATGATCATGTTCTATATTACTCTCCATCAAAACATTATAGTTTTATTTTTTTCAATGACTATGTTTTCACTTCTCACTAATGTTATCCTATATGGAAACCTAGTTTTTTTTGGTTTCCATCACATTTTACTTTACCTCCATTTAATTGGAAGTTCTACTAACCCTGGTTAGAAAGTGGGATTTACCCAAGATAATTTTAAAATTATCAATCCATTACTACAAATAACAAGTTAAAATTGATAGGATTATATTTATTAAAGGAGGGGAGAATGTAACTCCACAAAATTTTATGGTATGTATCTTCTTAAATCAATTCAATTTATTTGATAACTTATATCTTAAAAAAACCATTATATACTATTAAATATTAACATGACTGTTGAAATAGTAATGTTGTAACACCCGAGACTTTTATGAGAAATATTTTGTTTTTTATTTTATATAAATCATCAAAGGAATCTTTCACTTACACAACACTAGCTTGGATTACTTTACATGCAATCACGACCTTCCTCGATAGCTTGCATCGTACGCAATACTGAGTTTCACTAAACAATGATATGCTATTAAAATATTATTAAAACTAGCCATTATGAATAGTAATACCCACATTTTGAAATTTTGTAAATTTTTTTTCTCAAAATTGACTTCATTTTTGGTTTCGGAATATCGAAATTAGCCCTGGGTGAAGTTTCTGTATTTTTCTGAAAACATTCAAATTTTGATGAATAGTGAAAACACTTGGTTAATATTTAAAAACCAAATTTTTATTTAAATAATTATTTATTTTATTTAAATTTATTTTAGGTCAAAATTGATACATAATACCTATATAAGTTCAATGTAATTCATTGGACTAATTTTATAATAATTTTTGATATATAAAAAGTTTATTGAACTTTTCACCGTCTTTTACCCACCTCATAGAAGAATTTGCAAATTTTCATAAAACATAATTTTACTGATTCTGTGAGTGGAATTTCAAAAATCCGAGAGACAGGGTTGATGTCAGTAAGTAAAATTTGGTTCAATGAGATGAAAATAATTTTTTGTGGATATTAACTTTTTACTCTTTTTTACCACGGTTAAAAGTAAATAGGGTAATTAAGGTTAAAAATGATATTATTATTACCCTAAAACATGTCCTAATTATATTGGATAAGTGTAATTAGACCAAAAAAAACCTTAGGAATAAAATATGACCATTTAGGCCCACTTGGATTAGATTAGGACATTTATTATTAATTTATTTAAAGAAGGGTTAAAATAGTTAAAATTAATGTTTAATAAGTAAATAATTTTAAATATAGTGTTATACATAAGATAAATTCGACTATAAATATTAATTAGAAAGATAAAACTATTTCCTACATAATGGTATTTTATTTTCAATTTTTAGACATTATATAATTTAATTTATTTATGACACAAATATGATGCAGTAATTATCTTATTAATGAAATATAGAAATAATTGATGTTATAAATACCCAAATAAATGTAATTTGAGACTTTTTATGAATTCCACTAATTTTATAGGTTAATATGACATGTTAGTATTGATTTAATTAACTTTCTTCGAATTAATCATTCTGATATGATTTTCACAAAAAATAAATTAGTAAATAGTTTCAAAATTGACATAAAATAGTTTTTAAAACAAATATTATATTATTTATTGTTATTTTATTCCAAAAAATACTAGGTTATTCCAAATGTCTTATATAAGATTATATATATTAATAATAAACAACGTGGGGTTCGTTTTGCTTGTTATAGTAAGTTTATTAACCTTATAGTTTAAGAACACAAAAAGACACGGTAAAAGTAAAATTATTTAACTTAAAGTTAAATATAAATGATAAGGTTAAAATAGGAACCTAAACTTGTCTAAATTCTATTGGATGAGAGGATTTTGACCCACCCCCACCATAGCTTCGAAATAAGTCAATTTGGAGCTATTTAAAACTGAATATGACTTTATAATAAAATAATATTTTTAGTTTTTTCAAAGGTGCCCCTCTCCTCCCTTATAAAAGGGCACCTCTTCCATATCTTCCTCACACCACTTTGACCCTTCAAGCTCAGAAAAACCCTGAACAATTATCTTCTCCACCTACCTATAAACATCCTAGTGGTCTTTTTCCTCTTCAATGACCAATTTATTTCCCTAAAAGGAGGTCTCAAAGAGGCGCTTCAAAGAAGAGGTAATGTCCATTACCGATTCTTTCAACTTTATTTCTTCTTCCACTTATTCTTATTTAGTTTTTTCATTTTGAATTAATAACATAAGTATCACTAATATACTGATATGTTATTTCAAATATGAAACAACCCTATTTCACCATATATCCATCCTACGAAAAATGAAATCACCGCGCTTGCGTACATACGGAATACCGTCTCCACGCCGTGGTGTAATCTATTTTCCACAACCACCTTACTTGGATGGTTATAATGGTGTAAATAATGAATATATATGATTATTTTAAATTGATATTGATTCTTAAATAGTATACATACACTCCAATACAATTACACGATCATGGGAACGATATCATCGCTCGTGCGTACGTACAGAATACAGTCTCCACGATGTGATGCGACTCGTTCTACATGATTTTCATTGCATAATGATTACATAAATGAATTGAGGGAATAAATAATATTTATATTACACTAATAACATTCTGTAAATGAGGTATCTATAACCCAAGAAGAAGAATAATAATTTATTCGACAAAACACGCATAAGAACAAAAAGCAATAAACACCCGAATAACAAGTAACAATGAAATATTACTAATAAGAAGCTAAGAATATGACCATATATGATATCATAACAGTGATTATGATTCTGGAATAAGTCAATGACTTTATTTAAATCATTATACAGGAGTTTCAGACACTTACGAAGCAAATCGGATCTAAGATAAGGGAAAATCTCACAATCTCAATTTTTATCCGAGATTGTTTTTACATCAGAATTTACTAGGGAATATTTATCATCCACATCCATGATTCCAAAATATGTTATATTTATATTCCTCTACAATATTTTATATCCAATTTTACCCTTCGGTTAGTTTTTAGTAAAAAATATGAAAGGAATCTTTTGTCGTTTTTCGTACGAGGTTCTTTTTGACTTTTCCGACAAAATTACGAGATGAATGTTTTTTTAACTTATACGGAATGAATGGATTTTTAAAAAATTCTTTCCATGAAGTTTCCTTTACAAGTTTTATTTTTTATTTTTAATCAACTTATTTTAGTTTAAAATTATATGCCATGTTAAGAACGGAAAAATGTTTTTGAGGTAGAAAGGATATTTTTGTCAATAATGGAGTTCAAGTGTTTTATCAAAATTATTTTCCATATAAGATAATAAAGGGTTCTGTTTCTATACCTATTATTAAATTTATTTGATTATGTTGTGATGGAATTATTTTTATGAATTTCTTTATCTTATATGAATTGTTTTATGATGTCACGATGTTTAAGAATCCCATTTTTATTACATGGGTTATTCTATGATGTATGGTTTATGATTTTGTGGCACACATAAGAATGGTATCATTATGAGATGGGTGGGACCTATATCTCCCTCCAACGCATTGTGTAAAGATTTTATATCTCATGAGATAGACATGGCTGGAACGGCAGGTTAAACTGGTTCAGTGAAACAGGACTAAAAAGAGGAATGAACTCGGTTCAGAAATGGACTTTGTCCACTAAGATTGTCTTAGAAATGAGTATTGACTAATAAGAAATGTTTCTCTATAATTATGTGTGTATGCCACAAATCATCATGTTTTAAGTTATGATTATTGTGATTACATTTCACTACCATGATTTATCCCATGTTATGAAATTATGATATCTTTTGTAGGGTAAGATTTCCAAATTTTTATGTTCTTATGAATATGATGTGATTTATTTTTCTTTTGTTTACCCTTACTGAGCATTTAAGCTCACCATTTTGTATGTTTTCTTTCCCCCAGGTCAGGAAGAAGGTTATTAAGTAGGATATTCCTAAAGGGACTCTAGATATGATGAAATAAATGGGAGACAGTGTAGACCCTTTATGAACCCGTTGTTTATGTTTCCCAGTTTCTAATGAAACTATACCTATACGGTCCTTTAATGGTTTTGTTATATGTTGTAATAAGTGTACTTCAATTTTTAATTACTAACAATGTATGCAAAGTATGGGTCGTTATAGTTGGTATCAGAGGAATGGTATAGTCAACCTTTGGAAACTAGGATGTGAAAGCCTTAGTAAGAATCATAAGGATAAGTCTAAGCATAGAACACAAACTTAGTGTCTTAGAAATGGACATGAATAACCTAGGATAAGACCTTAAGTGTGAAATTTTATTCTTGATTATGTGGTTTTCCTATTATAATTAGTGCTTCTCACACTATTCTTCTTGGTTTTAGTCAATGGTTGGAACTCGAAGGAACCGTGTTAATGCGGAATGCGACGGGAAATGAAATGATTGTCCCCCTGAGCAACCAAACGTTATGGGAGCTGGAATGAAAAACCTTGTAGCCATGCTCACACAACATTCTCAAGCTATGAATCACACAGGACTTCCAAACGAGCAAAGGAAGGAGCAACATTCTGTCGAATCCTTCTTGAGGCAGCGTCCACCTTCATTCAGTGGGTCTACTGATCCATTAGTTGCTGAACAATAGATTAGTACTATTGGAAAGATATTTTCAATTCTTCAATGTTCTGAACATGATAATGTCATCTTAGTAGTGTATTGTTTGGAAGGTGATGCTGATCAATGGTGGAATCTTAACAAGAATACGAGGCAAAGAGATGAAATTGAGTCCATGGAATGGGACGAGTTCAAGAACTTATTTTTCAATAAGTACTTCCCTCGTATTCTTCGAACAAAGATGGATAAGGAGTTTATTGAACTAAAGAAAAATGATGATGAATTTGTTGGTACCTATGAAGCTTATTTTACAGGACTTGCAAGGTATGCTTCTGGTATTATTATCCAACCTGAGAGTAAGATCGATCGATTCTTTAGTGGGTTAAAACAAAGTCTTCGAAGGGCGTTAGACATAAGGGACTTCAATAGCTTAGTGGAAATCGTTCGATGTGCTCTCAAAGTTGAGATGGAGATTGGAGTAACCCATCAGTTATATGGGTTTGATCAGAAGAGTAAAATGGAATTCAAAGGAAAATATAAAGAGCACACTGAAAAGAAGATGAGTTTTCCCTTATGCTCAAAGTGTGGAAAAAACATGGAGGGAGTTGTCTTAAAGGGACAAGTAAATGTTTCAAATGTGTAAAGGAATGTCATCGGGCATTTGAATGCAGCAATGATGGGAAGAAGATATCTAGTGATGCGAACAAAGAAAAGGCTACACAGAGTTCACCTCCTACACTTCAATGTTACAAGTGCAAGGCGATGGGGAATTATGCAAATCAATGCCCAAATCCAAGGGTTGATGATGATGGTCGACGTCAACAAACTCTTAAGGATAAAGATAAAGGAAAGGCACATGCAATTTCTATCAGCAATGTGGAGTACGATAATTAAGTGGTGAAAGGTACACTTACCATCCATCCTAAAGTAGAAAATGTTTTATTTGATTCTGGATCCTCCCACTCTTTTATTTCTGAAGAATTTTCTAAGGTTATCACCGTATTACCTCAACAATTAGATGTTGAGTCAGCTGTGACAACCCCTAATGGCACAACAGTCGCATCAAAAGTTTATAATTCTTCTCCGATTGAAGTTTGTGGGAAAGTGCTTCCTAAAAATCTCGTGATACTTCCTATAGTAGAATTTGATGTGATTCTTGGCATGGATTGGCTTTCTCTAGATGGACCTCATATCAATTTCCAAAGAATGGAAGTCACATTTCATATTCCAGATCAATCTTTGATCGTCTATCGATGCAAGGATGAACATAACCTTCCAGTGGAAATTTCATCCATCTTATGGGTCCTGATTCCACTAAATGAAGGTTATTTATCTCAAATGGTTGGTGAGAAACTCATGATTAAGAATATTCCCATTGTACGAGAGTTTGACGATGTATTTCCGAAGGAACTTCCGGGTCTTCCACCAAATCGTGAAGTTGAGTTTTCAATAGAACTCATACCGGGTGCTTTACCTATTTCACAGACACCTTATAGAATGGCCGCAATTGAGTTGCAAGAATTGAAGAAGAAAGTCCAAGAGAATCTTGATAAGGGGTTCATATGCCCTAGTGCGTCACCTTGGGGAGCACCTGTTCTGTTTGTTAAGAATAAAGATGGATCAATGAGACTCTGCATTGATTATCGAGAACTTAACAAGATCACTATCAAGAACAAATATCCTCTACCGCGCATTTATGACTTATTTGACCAACTACACGGAGCTCAATACTTTTCCAAGCTTGATCATCATTCAGGGTATCATCAATTAAGGGTCAAAAGGGAGGATATACCAAAGACAACTTTCCGTACAAGGTATGGACACTATGAATTTATAGTGATGCCATTTGGTCTTACTAATGCCCCTTCTATCTTCATAGATCTAATGAATATAGTCTTCAGAGACTATCTTGATCAGTTTGTGGTAGTCTTTATAGACGATATTCTTGTATATTCAAAGAGGAAGGAAGAACATGAAGATCACTTGAGAATTATATTGAAGAACCTGAGAAAGGATAAGCTTTATGACAAATATACCAAGTGTGAATTTTGTTTACAAAAAGTAGCATTTTTGGGTCACATAATCTCAAAACAGGGGATATCTGTGGATCCAGGAAAAAAAGAGGTTATCAAAAGATGGATGATACCCAAAACAGTAACTGAGATCAAAAGTTTTCTTTTTTTGGTTGGATATTATCGACGTTTTGTGAAAGATTTCTCATGATTATCTAATCCACTAACCAAGTTGACTTGGAAAGGAGTTATGTTTGTTTGGACGGAGGAATGTGAAGATAATTTCAAGGTGTTGAAAAGAAGGTTATCCAGTGCACCTGTACTCACACTTCATTGTAGTGGAGAAGGTTTTGTGATCTAGAGTGATGCATCCAAGAAGGGATTGGGGTGTGTTCTCATGAAAAATGATATGGTGATAGCTTATGCCTCACGATAGTTGAAAATCCATGAGCAAAATTACCCAACTCATGATTTGGAGTTAGCTGTTGTAATCATTGCATTAATGATTTGGAGGCATTATATTTATGGAGAAAGGTGTGAAATTTATACTGATCATAAAAGTTTAAAGTATATTTTCACACAAAAGGAGATGAATATGCGCCAAAGAAGATGGTTGGATCTGATTAAAGATTACAACTGCTCAATCCATTACCACCCTGGGAAAGCAAACAAGGTGGCAGATGCATTAAGTCGACAAGACCATGCCAGTTTATCCATGATGAGGATCACAAAAGATCCAATATTTATGGATTTACAAAGGATGGATCTTGGAATTATAATTAAAGGGAAAAAATGGTATCTTTATCAAATGAATGTTCAACCATATATACATGTTAAGATTAAAGAGGCAGAGAAAGAAGATGTAGAGTTACAAAAGAAGGTGAGAAATGTTCCTGAATTAAACCTTGATTGTGATGGGATAATAAAGTTCAAGAATCAGGTTTGTGTTCCTCCCATCCCCGAATTAAAGAAGGAGATGCTGGATGAGGCTCATAGTTATTCATTATCTATTCATCTTGGAAGCACGAAGATGTATAGGGACCCAAAAGAGTACTTCTGGTGGGATGGAATGAAAAGAGATGTTGCTGAATATGTCTCTCGATGCTTGGTTTGTCATAAAGTTAAAGCTGAGAGACAGAAGCCTAAGGGAATGATATAACCATTACCCATACCCGAATGGAAATGGGAAAACATCAATATGGAATTTTTCACCTGACATCCTAAAACATCCAAAGGCAATAATGCTATCGGGGTCATAGTTGATCGTCATACAAAGTCTACACACTTCATTGCTATTAGAGAGGATTTATCTCTGGATTAGCTTTCCAGGATATATGTAATGGAAGTGGTAAGATTGCATGGAGTACCACTTTCTATTATATCTGATCGGGATCTGAAGTTTACCTCAAAGTTCTGGAGAAGTCTTCATCATACTCTGGATACAGATTTGAGTTTCAGCACTAGATATCATCCTCAGACAGACGGTCAGTCTGAGAGGACAATTCAAACTCTAGAAGATATGTTGAGATCTTGCTCTATGGATTTAAAAGGTTGTTGGGATCAACACCTACCTTTGGTGGAATTTTTTTATAATAATAGCTTTCACTCTAATATTCAGATGGCTCCTTATGAAGCTCTCTATGTAAAGAAATGCAGGACTCCAACTTGCTGGGATGAAGTTGGGGAAAGGAAGCTATGAGGACCTGATCTTGTTGATGAGATGGTAGAAAAGGTCTGATCTATTCAACAACACATAAGAGCAGCTCAGAGTTGACAAAAAAGTTATGCCGACAACCGAAGAAAATACTTAGAGTTTGAAGTGGGTGATAATGTGTTCTTACGAATATCTCCTTGGAAGAGAGTAATGAGATTTGGAAAGATGAGAAAGTTGATCCCTAGATATGTCAGTCCTTTCGAAAAACAAGATCATGTTGGGAAGGTAGCTTACCAATTGGCGCTTCCACTGAATCTCTGTCAAGTTCACGATGTGTTCCAAGTATCTCTCCTGAGAAAGTACATACCTGATCCTTCACATGTACTCAGCTCAGAAGTTGTACCACTGGAACAAGATCTTTCTTATGAAGAACAGCCGATAGAGATTCTCGATCATAGTGAAAAAGTCTTATGGAACAAGACCACTCTCTTGGTGAAAGTTTTATGGAGGAACCACCAATTATAACAAGCTACATGGGAGCTTGAGGATATGATGATGGATAGGTATCCTCATCTGTTTGTTACAAAGTGACGAATTTCGAGGGTGAAATTCATTTTAAAGGGGGTAGAATGTTACACCCGAGAATTTTATGAGAAATATTTTGTTTTTTATGTTATATAAATCATAAAAGTAATCTTTCACTACACACAACACTAGCTTGGCTTGCTTTACACGAAATCATGACCTTCCTCGATAGCTTGCGTCGTACGTAATATCGACTTTCACTAAACAACGATATGCTGTTAAAATATTACTAAAACTAGCCGTTATGAATAGTAATTCCCACTTTTTGAAATTTTGTAAATTTTATTTTTCAAAATTGACTTCATTTTTGGATTCGAAATATCAAAATTAGCATAGGGTGAAATTTTTGTATTTTTCTGAAAACTTTCAATTTTTGATGAATACTGAAAACACTAGGTTACTACATAATGGTACTATATTTGTAATTTTTAGACATTAAAAAATTTAATTTATTTATGACACATATATGATGTAGTAATTATATTATTAATGAAATATTGACATAATTGATGTTATAAATACCCAAATAAATGTAATTTGAGGCTTTTTATGAATTACACTAATTTTTTAGGTTAATATGACATGTTAGTATTGATTTAATTAGCTTTTTTTGAATTAATAATTCTGTTATGATTTTCACAAAAATCAATTATAAATAGTGTCAAAATTGACATAAAATAGTTTTTAAAAAAATATTATATTATTAATTATTATTTTATTCCTAAAAATAGAAGGTTCATCAAAATGACTTAGATAAGGTTATATATATTAATAATAAACAACTTGGGGTTCTTTTGGATTGTCATAGTAAGTTTTTTAACCTTATAGTGTAAGAACACAAAAAGACACGGTAAAAGTAAAATTATTTAACTTAAAGTTAAATCTAAATGATAAGGTTAAAATAGAAAACTAAACTTGTCTAAATTCTATAGGATGAGAGTATTTCGACCCAACCCCACCTTAGCTTCGAAATAAATCAATTTGGAGCTATTTAAAACTGAATATGACTTTATAATAAAATAATATTTTTAGTTTTTCCAAAGGTTCCCCTCTCCTCCCTTATAAAAGGGCACCTCCTCCTTTTCTTCCTCACACCACTTTGAGCCTTCAAGCTCGGAAAAAACCTGCCAAATTCTCTTCTCCACCTCCCTAGAAACATCCTAGTGGTCCTGGTCATCTTCAAAGACCAATTTTAGTGCCCTAAAAGGAGGTCTCAAAGAGGCGCTTCAAAGAAGAGGTAATGTCCGTTACCGATTCTTTCAACTTTATTTCTTCTTCCACTTCTTCATATTTAGTTGTTTCATTGTGAAGTACTAACATTAGTATCACTAATATACTGATATGTTATTATAAGTATGAAAAAAACATATTTCACCATATATCCATCCTACGGAAAATGAAATCACGGCGCGTGCGTACGTACGAAATACCGTCTCCACGCCGTGGTGTAACCTATTTTCCACCACCACCTTACTTGGATGGGTATAATGGTGTAAAGAATGAATATATATGATTATTGTAAAGTGATATTGATTCTTAAATAGTATACATACACTCCAATACAATTACATGATCATGGGAACGATATCTTCGCTCGTGCGTACGTACGGAATACAGTCTCCACGATGTGATGCAACTCGTTCTACATGATTTTCATTGAATAATGATTACATAAATGAATTGAGTGAATAAATAAGATATATATTACACTAATAACATTCTGTAAATGAGGTATCTATATCCCAAAAAGTATAATAAGAATTTATTCGACAAAACACGCATAAGAACAAAAAGCAATAAACACCCGAATAACAAGTAACAATGAAATATTACTATTAAGAAGCTAAGAATATGACCATATATGATATCATAACAACGAGTATGATTCTGGAATAAGTCAATGCCATTATTTAAATCATTATACAAGAGTTTCAGACACTTACGAAGCAAATCAGACCTAAGATAAGGGAAAATCTCGCAATCTCAATTTTTATCCGAGATTGTTTATACTTCAGAATTTACTGGGGAATATTTATCATCCACATCCATGTTTCCACAATATGTAATATTTATATCCTTATAAAATATTTTATATCCAACTTTACCCTTTGGTGAGTTTTTAGTAAAAAATATGAAAGGAATCTTTTGTCGTTTTTTGTATGAGGTACTTTTTGACTTTTCCGACAAAAGTACGAGAAGAATGTTTTTTTAACTTATACGGAATGAATGGATTTTTAAAACATTATTTCCAAGAAGATTCCTTTACAAGTTTTCAAGTTTATTTTTAATCAACTTCTTTTAGTTTAAAATTGTATGACATGTTAAGAAAGGAAAAATGTTTTTGAGGTAGAAAGGATATTTTCCTCAAGAATGGAGTTCAAGTGTTTTATCAAAATTATTTTCCATATAAGATAATAAAGGGTTCTGTTTCTATCCCTATTATTACATTGATTTGATTATGTTGTGATGGAATTATTTTTAGGAATTCCTTTATCTTATATGAATTGTTTCATGATGTCATGATGTTTAAGAATCCAATTTTTATTTCATGGGTTATGCTATGATGTATGGTTTATGATTTTGTGGCACATATAAGAATGGTATCATTGTGATATGGGTGGGACCTATATATCCCTCCAACGCATTGGGTAAAGAGTTTATATCTCATGAGATAGACATGGATGGAACGGTAGGTTAAACCGGTTCAGTGAAACAAGACTGAAACGAGGAATGAACTCGGTTTAGAAATGGACTTTGTCCACTAAGAGAGTCTTGGAAATGAGTCTTGACTATTAAGAAATGATTCTCTATGATTATGTGTATATGCCACAAATATTCATGTTTAAAGTTATGATTATTATGATTAAATTTCACTACCAAGATTTATCCCATGTTATGAAATTATGATCTCTTCTGTAGGGTAAGATTTCAAAAATGTTATGTTCTTATGAATATGATGTGATTCATTTTTCTTTTGTTTACCCTTACTGAGAATTTGATCTCACCCTGTTGAATGTTTTCATTACCCCAGGTCAGGAAGAAGGTTATTAAGTAGGATATGCCAAAAGGGACTCTAGATATGACAAAATAAATGGGAGACAGTGTAGACGCTTTATGAACCAGTTGTTTATGTTTCTCAGTTTCTAAAGACAGTATACCAATATGGTCCTTTGATGGTTTTATTATATTTTGTAATAAGTGTACTTCAATTTTGAAGAACTGACAATGTATGTAAATTATGGGTCGTTATAAATGTGACCATTTAGAATATTAATGTGGCCATAAGAATAATAAGATCATTTATAAAATTATAATCAAAATTCATGTATCTCATAAATGAAAATTTGATATATTTATATCATCGAATAAGTAAATAAATGTTTTTAAAATTATAGACTACGTGTTTGTATTTCGGTAAACATTAAATGTTTATTTAAAATTTTATAATTGACATAATAATTTAAAAGAAAATCTATTTTCATAAAATAGATATGTAAATTAATATATTTTTTTCATATTATTATAATATAAGTTTTTATACCTTAGATAATTTTTCATAGTGTCATAAAACATTTTAATTTTAAAATCAGTATTTTATGAATGAATGATTATTTTAATTAAAAATAAAAAATCTAATATTTAAAAAATTATTTTCAAAATAATTGAGTACATTTTTTAAATCTACACATCAAAAATAGGTTAGAATTATTTTTTGGGTTTTTTTAAAATAACTGATTTTTAGTGAATAATGAAATACAATAATTTGCAGTATTAGTAAATAAATGAATTATTGAGTCAAGGATGATGTATAGATGAGTTAAGCACCCATTATTTCAAACTCACATGTATATTTATTGTGATTAGTCACAATATTCAACACTATTTATACTATTGATGAAAAATAATAAACAAATTAATAAAATAATATAAAAACACCTCTCTCCTCCACTATAAATACCACCGCTCAACAACCTATCTCCTAACACCATATAAAAATTTATTCCTGTCTAAATTATTCCCAAATACTATCCCGATCCTCTTCCTCAAGTATTGGTCTTTCTGGTCTCACCAAAATACCAATCCCAAGTCCCTTGAGGAGGTTCTAAAGGAGATTCTATACAAGAGGTAAAATCCTCTTATATTCCATTTTAATCTCATTCAATTTTTTTTATTTTATATCCATACCTTATTTATCCATACTTTAATGATATGTTTAGTATCTTATATATAATGTAATATTATAATTTTATTTTAATATGCACAAAAAAACCCATTATCCTCTCCATTATTGTCTCCAAATGAAAACTTCATCTGTGATGTGTCGATTTACCACCATCATGGATGAGGAGTTTTTATTTTTCATCACCAACTTCAGGGAAAGACATAAAACCATTATTATGGTTAAATTATATTTTATTATGAACATTATAAGTTACATAGTATTCTGTATCAAATATATATATATATATATGATTTTATATTAAAAAAATAATATCAGTTCTTGATGGGGGTAATAACTGTCAAAATAAATTTAATTATTTTCATTAACGTTTTACCTAAAGAATCATCCTCATACCATACAAACAAAAGATATATAAGATCATTTGAAATTATTTATGTTAATTGGTAACATTTAATTTCAACTGTGAATAATTATTTCCATTTTACAGGAAGTTCCATAACTGTATTCAAGAGAACCAATCGTGAAAACCAAGAAAACAATCACTCTCGGAACGATGAAATTGAAACTTATAACTCATAAAAAAGATAAACATTAGAATAAAAAACTATAATAAATCAAATAAATGTACAATAGGTTATAAATTATTTAATTAATGAATCTTAATTTATTATCCTGGACATTAAGTACAAGTGCAGAAAACATTTAAACATAAGGTAAGGCGTTTCTCATCTCACTATTATTTCTCTATGTTATGCCTTATTCACCACATATTTCTTATGTTTAGTGTATTTATTCTGGACCTTTGATTGATCATATCAGGAATCCATTTATCCTTATGGTATTCAATATTTATTTTTTATGATTATTAATATTATAGGGCATACGATTTGATTGATTACAAAGTGGAAAGAGTTCTCTCTAAACCATCAAATTGACCATTAGGATACTCTTTCTATCACTTTAACCTGATAAAATTATTATTTATTTTTATATATTTCTTCTGAATTTTGTTTATATTTTCCAAAAAAAAATTTATAGATCAATTAATCCTTATTTTTTTTTGAAAGAAATGTTTTTAAAAGGTTCCCTTCTAATTTCATCCTGATAAGAAAACCCATTTTAATGGAACTTCCCAATTTCTTACACATTTTTATGTACAAACCATAATCTATTTTAATCCACAATTATTTTTATAAAATCACTTAATTTTCCTAAAAAAAAATCTTATTTCATATCTTGTTTTATGAATATAATTATTCCCGTGTCCTCTCTAAGGAATCTTTAATATTTTCCCTTAAACTAAACTAAAGTGACACATTTTTAAATTTTAGTAGACACTATTTTTACATGTTTTTTATTAATATGGGAATAATATATCACAATCTAAGAATATTTCACCCTTTTGATCTATTATTTCATAGATATGATTATTTTCTAAGTTGTATACCATTTTTACATATAGTGTTTACCACATAGTTACTTGACTAACAAGGGAAATATTGATAACCATGTATTTTTATTTAATACAGATATTTGATAATAAGGAATATTATTTATTATTTAAATAAATATATAAGGAATGATTATACTGATATAATATGGTTTAGGGACCAGTAAATGCAAGCCCCTCGATGCATCATTAGTCTCATGAGACGACATTAGTTGGCGACGAACCCTTCAAATTTGTTTGCAAGTTGAATCAAAAGAGTTTCTACCCAAAAACATAAAATGTATCATGAAAGGAATTGAAGTTATAATGGTTCATGTTCCAAATAAATTAACTCTAATAATTAATCATTTCCTACATTTATAATTCAGTTGTTATTATCCGTAGGATTTTCACTATGATAAGATCTATGGATGCATTTATAATCTCAATTTACTAATTAGAATGTGTTTTTTAATTATTTACCATCCCAAATTGATTATAATTATTAATTAATGTTATATTCCACCACACCTAACCCTGACTAATCATTTGATCCCACATTTTTTCTTTTTAAAGGTTGTAAAGATGAAATCTTTGAATAAGTGTCAAGGGAGCAGTTTATTTTCCATTTTTAGGATGTATGTTTAATTACCAATGTAATAATGGTACCATATATGTATCTGGTTCTTCAAGACTACTAAACTGATTGATCTTTGGTGATGTGAGATCTTATATCTATTTCAATTTAATAAAATAACTATCGACTATGGGATACAAGGGTCAGGGTGGTTATAATCACAATCATTTGAATAATTTCAGATTCTTTTTAGTCC
Organism: Viscum album; assembly: GCA_963277665.1. NCBI lineage: Eukaryota > Viridiplantae > Streptophyta > Magnoliopsida > Santalales > Viscaceae > Viscum > Viscum album. The sequence continues at coordinate 102,046,558 of OY728133.1, forward strand.
ATGTTAGACCATTAAAAATATAATTCACACCCAATCTTGACTATTTTATAAGAGAAATACACATTATAATAATTTTAAGGGTTAAAATATAAATACTAATTTTAAATTACAGTTAATTCTCTTATAGAACTTGATTTAAATGAGGAAATTGTAATTGATGAGGTTTGTAGAACATTATAAATATTTCTATATGAAATAAATGGAAATATCTATAAATTTTTTAATAGGATCATAAGATGTTTTTTTATAATTAATCATTATAAAACTAATTAAGATATATAATTATTTTTCTATTTGATTTCCACTCTTCATTTATGTTTTAAAACAGAACATTGATCTTCATTATGTAATTTTTCTTCCCGAATACGAATAATAATTCATATAACAACATCTACATGTGTTTCATTATTCTCCAAATTTTTTTCCTTATAACTTGGGTACTATTGTTTGACAATCAATTCCTTTATGCCATTTTTTCTTGATCATATATAAAAGTTAATTACATTATCTCTTTAGAAACATGACATATGTGAGGGGGAACTCTCTAATCATATCTCTAAATTTTGATAGGATAAATTTGATAAATGAGTTATATGTAAAATATTTTTTTACGTAAAACATAAAAGAATTGAGCATTGTCTTTTAATTTTAAATAAACCAAAATAAAGAACTCATTCCTCATCTAAAAATAATAATAAAATTTAATATATTTTTAACTGACATGTGCATCTAATATCATTTTTAATTAATTAAACATTTATTTAATTTATTAGTTACTAAAAATATTCCTCCCAAAACATTAATTTGGTTTGAATTATCTCATAAAATTAATTTAACATGTAACCACTATATAACCATATTCAATAAATTAAATAAATACATTCACACGTAGTATTTATAAATAAATAACCAATATATTCACTCATCTCATGGATAAATAAATAGTGTATTTTTTTTTGTGTTATGAGTAAGTAAGAGTTAATATTTAGATAAATTATTATTGACTAGAATAACCTGTGACTAAATTTGTATTATCAATATAACTTGAATAAAAATCATTCAAAAAACAATGAATGAATTTATTAACAAAAATAGATTCCATAAAATATAATGTAATTTTATATAAACATAATTTTTAAACCTTGCCACATATTTCTCAGTGGTAATAGGTCAATCATAAAGATCATTCTTGATAAATAGAAACATAACATGGTATATAACGGGGAATAGATATGTCATAAAAACTGGAAAAAAATATTTATTTAAATAAAACTTTATAATATAATCCATTTTTCACTTAATATCTCATCAAGAATGATACATTCACTTTTCATCGTCTTATGTAAATGAATTATCTTACATTGAATTACCTGATGAAATTTTATATAAACTAACATGGCCATTGATTTTAGTCATACACCTCAATCTTAATAAAAATTATAATAAAATAATCATTAAAAATTCTAAATGGAAAATATTCTATCTCAAAAATTCTAATAATTTCATATGATTCATAAAACACCTCATAGAAAATACAGAACTAAAGGTTAATACATCTAGGTTTTCCATATTTCATCTTAGTAATCTAATCGTAAAACACATTGATAATTATCTCATGTCTAAGGAACAATTCTCATGATTCTATATAAAAGCATCTAGTGGTAAATTTATTATATTTTTTTATTAGTTGGCATGTCCCCATGTCATTCTTTCTTGGAGATAACCATGTGAAAAAATGATAAAAATAATTTTCAATGGTTATGATCCCCAATAAAAACCTTATCATAGGTCTAGTAAAATAACATTTACATTCTCGAATGGAGTAAATCATAGTGAAACCTCTGAGTTATATCACAGTGAGCCTCAGAGGTAATGTTGAGGAATCATATTTATTTTTTCAATTTTTTTGTGTTTTTAATATTTACAAAGAGTTAAACACATCATAAAAGTTAAGGGTTCATTTGAGGTAAATATATAAAAATATAATATGAAATGAAGTTCAATTTTTTTTTAAATTTGTTTATCCCTCAAGGGATCCATGAGGATAATTCTTCTAGTTTGTTATTATAATAATTTACTATCGTATAATTCTTGTTTAGTTCCACGAATCATTGTGAAAAACTACTGATTTTGTTTTTTAAAATTATTGTTATCGACATACAGATATCTGGAATTTGAGTCCATCATCTCTTCAAAATTAAAGTGTTAGTCATCATATCTGAATCGAGTGAATGTAGATATAACAAGATTCCTTAGTTAGAATTAACGAAGTGGCATAATCACCCCCAAGTTAATATTATAGCAATATAACTCCACATTATAGAACCCATATCCATCGTATGATGGAAAATATTATAATGGAAGGAAATGATATTATATATTTGAATGTGGATAAGGATAGAGTGAAGGGGAATGATGACCATAACCACATCTAAAACATTTTAATTCAACATTATGATGACTCAGAACAAGAAAAATATATTTATATCTCAAGGAAAAACCACAAGAATTATCCTACTTGTATCAAAAAAAATAACTTTTCTACGAAATATAATTGAGAGATTTTGGTGTCAGATAAAAATATAATGAATGAAAAAGAAATGAAATAAAATGAATGAAGTTAAAGTTTTGAGTTTTGGAAATCTGTGAATATCAATACGTTCCATCACTCCATGGATCTTTTATCATTATAGTAAAAATCATCTCCCCTATATAACTGGGTTTATTCATGGGAATGATTTAATTCATTCGGTTTTTTATAACCACAATTATCTTCAATGTATATTTCCCCGGTTTCCTTTCATCTAAATATTTTTTTTAGAATCCTAAATTATTTTTAGATAATTTTTTACTATTTTGTACTTTTTTTCCATGGGGTTTTTTGTAAGCCACATGATACTAAGATAATATATAAATAAAAAATTCTCATCATCGAATCATATTCTTTGTTCAACCACCTTGTTCTTAATAAATAGTTCAAAATCTTACATTTCCCTTTGTTAATTTGGTTTTGTATTACAAACACCTCCATTTTTCTTATTTAACTACTGTGTGTATAGAAATACAATTATGTATGTCCTATTTACTATTATGTACAAGCTAGTACACTTATATAGCAGTTTGAAATACCCATCTAATCATATGTATATAGATCATAGATTTAGTTAATCCGACATAAGTTCATATAGAAACATTTATTCTTTTATATCCATCATTTTTTCTGATATATCATTGTGCCATTTTATAGTTTCATAAAAAGTATTATATGTTATTTACCTATGTCAATATCTCATTTAATCATACAAAATATATACAGAATCTTATTAAATGAGACATAGAATGAAAACACATCTTTTATTTTAATGTGTGGTCTTAGTAGGAATCTATTTAAATTAACATTATAAGTAAACACCTAATAAATCTATGATCATGCCATTTTTATACAAAATTTTAATTCAATAATTAAAATAATAAAATTCGGAATCTTTTATAATATGGCCCTAAAAATATTCCAATAATATGATAACATAGTGAAATATCGTGTTATGAGAATTTTAAGGGTATAATAACAATGAATTACTAATATATCAAGTCCATAAAATATAGTTTTATAAATAGTGTCATGATATCTCTCAACACTCATTATAATGAAGATATACTTTAACCCTTTAATTTAATGAAAAAACAAAGAACATTATTATGTATATAATATTGATGTAATGTCATTTTTTGAAAATAATATAATATGTATAAACTCAATACATTGTTTTTCAATCAACATTATATGATAAAATTATTTATTGTGAACTAAATCAAATTGTATAAGAGAAAATAACCATATTTCAACCTTCCCAACAAAGAGATAAAATCTGCTCTTCACATATAATTCATGAGTGATCAATTACACTTATAAAATTATATTCATACCTATATAAAACCCATGTATTTTACATCGATGGTTTATAATATTGGGTTTGTAATCATGTAATAATATATATTTTTCCTCATAAAAAGTAACATAGTCCTATTCATTTTTCATTATCTCTAAATAATGTCATTCTACATTAATTAAAAAATTGTAATAAAATATTTTTTACAGAAAATATCTATAAATACCTTTAATTCCATGGTATCAATATCATTATTATATTGACATTATTAAATTACATCTACCACTTATTAACTACACCTTCATGATGATAAATCATATGATTTACTATCTGATGCTTCTTGTAACCCAAAAACTTCAATATATTTTAAAAATTATGTATCTATCCTACATTGTTACTAGGTTTTGAGGTTCAGTTAAAAAGTAATCATTATTATTGAAAAAATATTCCACTATTTCTATTTTCTAATTAAAATTGGTTGATCCTTCCATTTTGTCGGTAATACTATTTATATTCTTGGTTAAATGAGTTATCAACACAAATAATTTCTTAGCTCCAACACCAACTATTTTATGTTTTCTAATTGTAATGGTATTCTTCTCTTAATACTTTCTTATATTAATTAATTTTTTTAAATATAAGAAAATCATAAACAAGAACGAATTATAATGAATCAGATTTTCCATGTACTATTTTCGAATATTATATGGGTTATTTTCGAGCTCAGTTTCTAAGAATAAGTGAGATTCCAAGGCCCAATGTACTCAAAATAAATGTTTGAAATATATAAAATATATTAAAAATAAAGTACATGTAGGTTTCTTGAAAAGTGAAATAACATCTAAATTGGTCCTAAGATCAGAAATCAAGGGGCACTATTGAGTTTAGAATGCATGTTTTACCCTATGTGTGACGTAACATTAGTCAACACAGGTTGTTTGTGGAAAATCCATCACAGGCATAAATTGAGTTAAATGAATACAATAATTTAAATATGTTATTTTATATATTGACAACCCAATAACCTAATTTACTTATATAAAATCACGTTTATAGAAAATTTAATGTTTTAGCTGCAAAACACTACAAATTATTGGAGTTCCATTGTAGAGTGTGGAATGAGATTCCATTGGAACACGATGGCCGAATCAAGGATCGAGAAGGAAAATTAGATAGAATCAAAGAATCTCACCAATTACCATGACCCCACATCGTTCTTTATCAGTAATTTATTAATATCATGGTATACTGGTAGTTTAATTTGGATTTCTTCCCTATTCTTTATTCCTATTATAAACACTAATCAATCGACCAATAAATTGATAAGTAGATAATGGGTATTTTCGGGATGAGTTTATTGCGTGGTGATTTTGGGATAATTACATTGAATTATTGAATCATACATTTTTTATTCTCATGGAAATGAATCATGATCGACATGATCATCAATCAAGGCTTCTTCGTTTCATTTGTTATAGTGATTTTCTCCCCTAATTATTTATTCATGATGGGTGTTATTCATTTCGACCGGGGTTCAACATATCCCAATCAATCAATCATTTAAAACCAATTTTGTGGCATAGAAATCCGATATTATAGATTTGGGATCAGTATGACATGACTGTGGTGTGACAATGGATATGGCATAAAATTAGAAGGCATAGACACCATATATTCGTGTTCTTCTGCGCACAACGAATAACGATGATGATCCCATTTTCTTAGTGTATTAAAGACCCAAATCTTATTGATTCAGTGATGGAATGAATCAATGAGTATAACTCTATGTTTTTTCAGAAAAACCATCACCATTCTAAAGGATAGAGAAATGGCCAGGATGCACAAGGCTAGATCATGATTTCTAGAAAAGTCTACATTATACGGTGAGTAATCTGGATCTATACACTATGTAGACCCCCACTATAGCAACTAGGGTTTCAGAAAAATTTATGTTTCACATGGTGTGTGAATCCTGTCACACATTATGTGATCTCTTCCTAGAGACTGAGTGTATGCCTTAGAGGGAAAACATACATGGGTTGGAGTACATGGGTTAGAGCACACCATGTACTCTCCCACATTAACACGACCTGGACCAAGTACATGGGCTAAGCTGTTTACATGTAAATAGGGAAGAGCCGTGCAATGGAACATAGATAGACTACATAGTATTCTTACATTCCATGTACTTATACACAGACATGAGCAAGAGATAATGGCCATTTACATGGGTAGAACCCAAGGTCACGGGATACACTGTGTAACCCTTATACACACAATGTACATTATTGTAAATGAATTTAATACCTTGTTCTCCTTATCTTGGAAATGGTTAATTAGGGTGAATTAACCTTATCATTTCCCTAAATATTGGTATAGAATTGTCTTATATTTCTAGGACTATATTTTCTTCAACATGACTACTTGGATAGAGTCACTGGAATCCCTCAATGAGTCCCATAGTGTGATCTTATTTCCAACTGCATTCCATAGGTGAAGTTCTTAGTATCATCTTGACCAACACTATGTGGGCACTGATCCTCTACTTTGTAGGTCAATCTAGATTGAGTTGTTGGTATCACCCCACGACCATGAGAGTGATCCTCATTTGTGTATCATATCCCTTCAGACCTTTTCCATGTACTTTCCATGATGATACCCGATTATAACTACCTCTCGAATAGATGTCACAAGGGCTGTCAGACTAAGGATTATATTCTCCTAGATGAGTTCTTGATGGAATCATCAAGATGGAATCCTATTCTAGCATACTACATTTGTGAATTATCTTTATATAATGTCTCTTTTTTGAGTATATCTGGATAATCTTGTCATATGTCCTATAGGCATATACCTGTGTAGATCTAACTATATTTCATTTTTATATTATTTTTGGTTTCTAGTTTTTCTATTGAGTATTGTTATAGTCACGCATTCATGGGATTTTCCTGCATGTTTTGTGTCCTGTGCAGATGATTGGACTCTTGATAGACTCCTTGATGAACTAGGACAAGATGGTTCTTAGTGGACCAGACAGACTAAGGTGTGTTCATGCAGCTTTTTGACATCTATCCCTCATACTTAATTTCATGTTGGACATTTTAGACTCTCCATGGTGGTATTGTATATGGCCATGTTTACTTTACTTCCTATCATACTATGGTTGCAGGATTTTGATATATACATGCATAGTTAGTTTACTATTTTTATATTTCAGCATTGTATAGGATTGGGGCTGTGTGCATGTGTACATGTATATTGGATTGGGTCATGATACAGTGCTATAATAAGGTGGTTGGTTCTACCATAGAAATAGAGTCTATGAGATTGGTTTGGGGAATGTTTGTTAATTTTCAGGTGTTCATATTTCAGGATAGTGAATCTACTGTCTGTGAGGTGTCCATCATATCTATACACAATGACTCTAATCACCTACTTTTAGACTCGGTACATGATAACTCTGGTTTTTGGGAAAAAATATTATGTGGATCATATTATAATGGTCCGTGGTTTCCATGTCCTTATTGAGTCAGCTCTCTAGATATACTCATTGATTGTGGTACATCATGTTTACTTTGAAGATGCCTCCATGAAAAATGCTTGTTTGGATTCAGTATGATCACGAGGATGATCCACTCAGTGATGAGGCATCGATATAGGGACCATTTACCGAGGTGTTACCTCAAGGTGGTGCAACATATATACAACAAACCATAGAGCAACATATAGTTAGAGTTTTATAACCTTCTCAGAGATGAGTTCTTACAAGCTACTTGTAGGGATGTGTGTACCTAGGAGCTTCTACAGCTCCAGCAGGGTAGGATGACATTAACTGAGTAGTCATCGAGTTTTACTAACCTCTCTTGGTACATGATGGATATGGTTCTTGACCTATTGTACAGGGACCTAACCTTCAAGTGAGGTTTGCGTAGAGAAATATTTCCATTTTTATACATCTATGCATTTCTACCTATATAGGGGTTCTTGAGAGAGCGTTGGTGGATGAGAGTTTCTTCGATGAGCTAATAGAGCCAGTGGCCACTAGTAGTGGGAAAACAGAAGAAGAGACCTCGATAGTAGGGAAACTATGTTAGTCTCAGGGACCTTGATGTGTGAGATGTTTTTAGAGGAGGTCCAAAGTCAAGTGGTATACGGTTTGAGGCTCACAATTTTGGTACAATTAGCCTAGAGAGAGGTGGTGCAACTCATGCGATGGTAGAGGAAATCTTGCTCGATATTGTCTTACCTATCATATTAGTAACATAGAAACTGTAGATTGTCTACCGAGGAAAAGAAATCAGTATGAGAATATATATTTTAGGGAATAATAAGTGTAAGAGGATCAAAAGGAGTAGCATAATATGGTCAACATTTTTATTATTACCAGAAACACCCATAGGTGGTCCACAACAAGCTCAGGGAGCTATAAAAAAGGGGTTGGTGCTACTGTAGTTTGTAAATTCTTATGACCTAGAGGATCCAGGAATGATTTGAGGTATGATCTACGTATTTTATACCTTAGCCTTAGTACTAATATACCAAAGTGTTAGTCATTCCTTTCAATTAACATACCATGCATTAGTCTTAGAGATTCCATTTGAGCCCCTAGATCGACCCTTATGCTTGGAGGTTACAACTATAAAAGATTCAGTGATGAAACACCTGTTTTTATAGTGAGACCTGACTCTAGGAGGTGATTATTTTATTTGAACCTCTTATTTGTAGTATCAAGTCCTTATGACATCATTCTTAGTAAGGATTGGTTATCTACAGTTTATGCCTAGATTGACTATTTTAGAATAAGGATACTGTGTGTCCACAGTAAATGAACCACATTTTTCATTGTTGGTGAAAAGGAAACCTAGGCAATGCAAGATGGACTCAAGCATAGGAGGGTAAAATCGATTACTCATCGGTTAGTTATCCTAACCCTTTGTGTAGTGGATATTATGAGTTCCCATATTCATTAGTGTTGGAGGATTACAAGGAAATCTTCCCTGATGATATTCCAGGTTTACCTCACCACCGAGGAATATCCTTATACATTTAGGTACACCCTGATATGTCACTTATATGTATGTCAACATATCAGATGGAACCCATTGTTCCTTGTGATCTGAGGGTGATGTGGGAGGACTTGTATAGGATGGACATTGTTAGACTCAATGTTTCACCCTGGGCAGCCCCGGTTTTTTTTCCAAGAATGTTGAATGAATCATGAGGGTTTGTGTGGACTTCTTGTTCATGAACTAGGTGAAAATGAAGATAAATTATCCACTATAAAATATTTATGACATATTTGATCATTTTTGAGGGGCTTGATGGTTCTCAAAGGTTGACCTCAGTCTAGGTTATCACTACTTGTGAGTACAAAATGAGTTTATAATGAATAAAAAAGTCATATGTAATGATTATAACTATAAGAACTTGGTGATTCCTTTGGAATGAAGAATTACCCTATAGTTTTCATGACACTCATGAGCTAGGGCATTCATCCTTTCTAAGACCGGTTCATTGTAGCCTTCATTGACGATATCCTTGTGTAATTGACATTTGAAGAGGAGCACGTGGGACACTTGAGGATTGTTCTGGACATAATCTAAAAGAACCAACTTTAAAGAGGGCTCTCAAAGTGAAATATTTTGATTTAATAAGTCCATTTACTAGGACACATAATCTCAATGGACAATTTATTAGTGGACTCGACAATGGTCAAGGTAGTGTTAGCTTGGGATCCATCCAAGATCATGATGGAGGTGCATAGCTTCATTGGTTTGGTAGGATATTACTAGTTATTCATTGCATATTTCTCTATAGTATAAAAACCCATGAAAGATTTTACTCTAAATGGGTAGCCCTTTAGTATGGATAGAGTTATTCTATAAGTCTTTCAAGTAGTTTTGGAAGAGTTTGACTAGAAATACTATATTGAGATTTCCAGAGGAGGGTGTAAAGTAGGTAGTGTTGTACGATGCATCAAGAAACCTACTTGGTTGGGTTATATTGTAGAGGAAATAAGTCATTGTATATCCTTCAACCCAACTAATACCACCTAAGTAGAAATTCACAGCCCATTATCTTAAGTTAGAATTTGAACTATTTTCACTAAAGATTTGGAAAAGCTGCCAGATGGGAGAGTGTTTTATCATATAATCTGATCACAAGATCCTAAAGTATATCTTCTATTAGAAGGATATGAAACCGAGAAAGAGAAAATAGAAATATTTCCTCAAGGAATATGAATTAGAAATTTTCTATACTTCTAGGAAGAGGATCTTGGTAGATGGTTCTCTTTGCAGAAGATCTTGTTTGAAATTTTGAAATGAGGAATTCGAGCAATTGACCTTGATGAATTTATCCATTGTGATGGAATATGGAGTAGCTTACCTCTAATCCATGATTGTCACCCCTATTCTCTTGCAGTAAGTCTGGGTGTCACATCTTGCGGATACCCACTAGAAGTCCCTACGAACCCATATATCTACCAGACACGATCAATATGTATTTTATAAAGGCAAGGAAAAAGTCATTTTTAGAGTACACAAGATTGTACCAGTGATTTTACAGGATGTGGTTCTAAGATAATTTCATATATCTCATTTAGCATCACATCTAGGTGTGCGAATGATGTATCGAGACATCCAAAATCAAGTTTTGTGTGACTAGGGATGAAGAAAGGAGTTGTGGAGTTTGTCTCTCAATGCCTTACTTGTCAGAAAATTATGGTTGAGCATTATGTTACATCTGGTTTAGGTCAACCACTTGAGCTGTCAAAATCTAAGTGGGATTAGATATCCATGGACTTCAAGATGGGAATACTATATGTGTTTTGGGGACATGATTAAATCAAGGTTATCATAGACCGACTCACTTAGTCGGACAACATATTAGCTATATGAGATAAAAGTCATGTAGAGAGCTTCAGATGCTTCAATGTCTAAAAGACATATTAACTCCATAGAGTTCCATCAACGGTCATTTATGACCATGTTTCTTTGCATCACATTCATGTTGTGTAGAGACCTTTTGTTGAGTACCTAGTATATATCGATGATTAGCAGGTGGTGATACACATTTGGTGAGATATTTCTTTAGTGCATGTCCAGTGTTAGCATAGAAATTTTTAGGAGAGAAAATGAGAGTGGTAGGCTCAGATTCATGCCCAGTACTCACATCTCTCCATGTAGCCAATGTTTAGGAATTTTGAGGATATAAATCCCCAAGGTGGGGAGAATGTAGTGAATCTGATTTTCCATGTATTATTTTTGAATATTTTATGGATTATTTTCATGACCAAGTGCTGAGATGGTGTGCGATTACAAGGCCCAGTGTTCCCAGAATAAATTTTGAGATATATTGAATATATTAAATAGAAAGAAGATGAATTTTTACAAAATAATGAAATAATCGTTAAATAGTTTCTCAGATATAAAATATGTGGGCACTGTTGGGTTTAACATTTAGTTTTTACCCAATGTGTGACTTAACTTTAGTTGACATGGGTCATTTCTGGAAAATACGTCATGAGTGTAGAGTGATGAAAATGAATGAAATAATTTAAACAATTTTTTTATTTATTGAAGAAAAAGTAATTTCATTTCCTCTTTAAATTCAAACTTATGGAAAATTTTTAGGCTATGTCACATAACCTTAAAAATCATTGGAGATCCATTGGGGAAAACAGAATGAGATTTCATTTGAAGATGATGAACAAATCAATGATGGATGACCAGAATAGGATAGAATCAATGGATATCATAAACAACTATGAAACCACATTATAATTCATCATTGATTGATCCAAATTAAGGTAAAGAGGTTTTTTCATTTGGATTGATTCTATGTTCTTTATTCTTACGTTGAACATAGAGTAATAAAACAATGAATTGATACATGGGTCATGCATATTCTTGGGATGAGTTTATTGTAGGGAAATTATCGGAGAATTACATTGAATTTTTGATTTATTAATTTTTATTCCCATGAAAATGAATCGAGATCAACATAAAAATTGATCCAGGTTCATTCCTCTCACTTTTTCTAGTGATTTTTCCCATGGTTCTTTTTTCACCACATTCATTCTTCATTTGGATCATGGTTTGATGTATCCCAATAAATAGATCATTGCACACCCATTTCTTGGTCAAATGATTTGATATATTAGATCTGGTACTAGAACAACACACTAGTGGTAGGACGATTGAGATGGTAGTGAATCAAGAGACATAGGTACCTGATTTTTGTGTTCTTTAGTGCACAAAAAAGAACAACAATGATCCTATTTTTTGAGATAATAAAAGGACCAAATCATTTTTATTTGATGATGGAATGAATTTACGAGGCTTGAAATATGTTTTTGTGGTGAAGTGATCACTGGATCGAGGGATGGAGCAATGAACGAGATGCATAGAGAAGGATATGGATTTTTGAAAAAATCCACATTATATGGTGTGTAATATATATCTTCATGCCTTGTTGGGACCCCTATGTGAAATATAAGGTTTCAATTGAAACTTATGTATCACATATCATGTCACCTCTATCACGTGACCTTTGGTCTCTCCCTAGAGACTCGACGTGTGTCTCCGAGTGTACACAGACATGGGTTAGAGTACACAGCCTAAAGCATGCCGTGTACTTTCCCATAAAGACACATCCTTGACCAATTACATGGGTTAATCCATGTACTAGTACATAGGAACATGTACACTAGATAGATCCGTGTACTTGAACACATGTATACTACACAAGCATCCTACTGATCATGTACCTATCCATGGACATGAGTACGATACATGGGTTGTTTACACAACTAAAACCCAGGTATAAGGGACCGGACATGTAACCCTTCTACATGTTGTTTACTTTATTATTCAAAGTAGAAACCTTTTTTTCTCTGTCTTTAAGAAGTTTCATTATGGTGTGTTCCCCTTATCCTTTCTCTGAGGGTTGTTAGGGAATCGTCTCATACTCCTAGGGTTGTTACCCCTTCATCAAGAATTATTGGATAGAGTCATTGTGATCCATTTATGAGGCCAAAAGTGAGATCCCTTATTCATATTCATTCCCTATGCTGAGTTCTTGGTTTATTCGTCACCAAAACTATGTGTGTTTTATCCACTAAATTTTAGGTCAATCAAAATTGAGTTGTTGGAATCATCCCTATCCTTGGTAGTGATAATCATCCGCATATCATATCTCATAATACATGTAAAATGTACTTCATATGATGATACCCAATTAGAACTACCTTTTTGACAGACTTCATCAGTGATATCATACTCATGAGTGTATTATAACAAACAAGTACTTTGTGGAATGTTTGAGCTATAATCCTAGGCTGTTATAATACGGGTGCGACTTAACATTAGACTATGTGTCTTGGTTGAGTATATCTAGATATTATTGTTATATGTGATGTAGAAATATACTGGTGTATAGATGACTTTATTTCATTTTTTATATGGTTTTTGGTATTGGGATTTCCCACGGAGTGTTATTATACTCACATATACACAGGATTTTCCCACACGTCTCATGTCATATGTAGATGATAAAACTTTTGATATAGTCCTTGATGGAATATGACTAGATGATGGTTAGTGATACTAGACCGAAAGAGTTGTGTTCCTCTAGGTTTTTCATAGCAATCCCCATTTCTTACTTTGAGGATGGAATTTAATTTCAGTCTCTTGATCTTAGACATGTATTTGGTCGTATCTACATTAGTTTACTTCAATTCTTACTCTGGTTATAGGATTTAGACGTATGCATGAATGGTATTTCAGTTGTGTTTACATTTCATCACTGTATAGGCCTAGATATGTGTGCATGTGCACAGATACTTAGGCTAAGGGCTTCAATATCATTGATATTCCTACTCAAGAGTACTCTATATCCCCTGTAGTATTCGAGGCAGGCTTCTGGTGTCACAAAATGGCCCCCATTGGGATGTCCCAGGAAAAAACATTTAAGTTCTATAATTTAATGAACATTCATTTTATAAAAATAATGATAAAAATCCCTCTCATAATAATAAAAAGTTCATTAACATGGTCCATCCCAATATAAACAAATAATTTGATCCAATTAAATTCTCTATTTTTTTTCATATATTTCATAACCAACATCATAACCCCTAAAGGTATAATGTAATAATATCAAATACAAAAATTTACTATAAAATAATAACAATCCTATAATTACATTATTTTTACTAATTATTATAGCACTTACATGCCAATTTATTTTTTTTTGCTTTTTTGGAATAATAAACTCAACAATAAAAGTAAAAAATAATTATTTTTAAACATAATAGATATAATTTCTTTCTAAAAAACATTATTATAAATCTGAAAATTTATTTATTCAAGAGAAATAACAATGACATGAAATTTAACATCTTTATAATTTCGAATCATCTATAAAAACTCAAAATTTCATTTGGAAATGAAAAATAACCATATTAAAATTTGTAAGAGGTAATTAAAAAGTGAAACCTTTTTTTGGAGTGAAATAGATGAAAGAACATGAATTTGAATATGTTTTATTTCAATAGAATAAAAATTCACATCAAACTCCTACATGATCACAAAAAAATTTTATTCATTCCTAGAATTAATAGAGAATTCATGAAAAATTTATTGGACATCACTCACACATATATACATTTATATTTATATATATATGATTATATACATCCCAATTTTCATCCACTACTTCTTATAGTAATGATATATTCTCTGAAGTCATTCATAATATAAAATCTCATAATGGGAAATCTGACCTAGTAAATCACAATAAAAAATCTTATAATGAAACTGGGTACTTGATCAATATTAGCATATCTTATACAAATAACAAAATAAATAAAAATTTTATTTATGGGATACATAATTATGGGATAACCAATTATTTTATATAATTTCCAACAATAATATTAGAAATAAAGTTCACAATTTTAAATGTTATTAATTTATCATAATCATAATAGAAAAATAGTAAACTTTTATAAATAAAAATAATTAGATAAAATTAGATTACCAGTTTAATGATGATAGAAAAAAGTAAAAATTAAATTTTGATTAATATTAAAGAATTTTAGTTCATCAATAATATGATTGTACATAAGACTTTTGAATAAAATTATAGAAATAATTACAGATATATGACTATAATGTATAAGGAATTATTTATTAATGGATCCATAAACCCTCTACATTATTCCAAGAAGATTTAATTGGACTTTTTGATCTTCAATGATAAAACATATATAAGTTTATAAAGTACTTGGGATGAAAATAACATAAATAGATTATTTGAAATCTAAAAATACAACATTATAGATTTTAAATAGTTTGAAATTATGATATATCCATTCATCCAGGTGATTTGTCAAAAAATGTGAACAAAACCCTTATTTTTAAAATATTTCTAGGAAGTTTATGTAATTTGTGTTTAATAATATCTGTGAAATTTTGGAAGAAAATTAATGGAATTTACATCATTACATAGTCAATATAATTATTCGATAAATACAACTATATCAATATAGTTTCTCATACTTATTACAAAATAAAGTGGGATATATGATATTTTTCTATTCTTATGTTGCATAAGAACATGGTCAAAACTACATAAGTATTTAGATTATTTCATGTTATATGTGTCTGAAATTAAAATATTTAAATCATTATAATTTATTATAATAATTTTATTCCCTAGAGTTCTTATAAAAATATCATAATAACTATTGCATAACACAACACCAAACTAATATGTTTTCAATATTGTTAAATTACATATTATATTAGGTCCAATTTATATAATCACATAAGTAATGTCTCCCTATAATCCTGCATCAGACCCGGGTTCGAATCTAGGTTGGGGTGAATTTCTATAGGGACTATAGTAGTGTTGTTGCACTATAACAGTGCATGACTGGAGCATGTAATATAGTAGTAGTACTATTCATCCCGATTTGGATTTTAGGTTATTGGGCCATCGAGCCATCAAGGTGGTGTTGATGTAGGCATGATACATATGTGGTGACATAGTAATGGTGAATGAAGGGCCTTTGGGGCATCTAATGGTGGCCCTACGGGCAATATATTCGGATTCATGCCCATGGGGCCTCTAGGACAAAATATATAATGTAATAAAGTAGCTGGTTGGGTGGGTCATATATTGGGAGTGCTATGACCTGCATTTCAAGTCTGTGTGGGTGTAGTGTGTATATGTTTGAATGTAATTATACCCTAAAAATTTTATTATAATATATTATAAAATAATTTATTAGGATTTAAATATATTTTTAAAATAATATTTACTTTAAATGAAAATATAAAAAAATAATTTTAAAAAATCAATTAAAATATTTATTATATACTATAGAAAATATTTTAAATCAAAATTAAGTCATAATTTTTTTTTATGGTGTATAAAATTTTACCATATTTAATCATTTATATTTATATTTTAAAAATGTATTAAACAAAATTTTATACTTACACTATTACCTAATTTTGATGCACCTATTATAATTTTGAAATCAATTTTTAAAATATAAACCTCCATCTATATAATATATAATTAACATATATATTTTTAAAAAACATAAAATAATAAGTGTGATTTATTGGTTAAGAAGAAACTGTTTATGTCATGGAATAATCATATTTTATATATATATATATATATATATTATTTTTTTAATCTAAAATGAAAAAAATATAAATCTATAAAATAAATATTAAAAAAATAAAATTTTAAAATAGTATTTTAAATATAAGTAATGCTACAATTAATTTGACTATAAAAAAATATGTTTCATAAATAGAGATTATGATGAGTATTAATTGGATACTTGATACAAACGAATTTAATTTTTCTTCACAATTGAGTAATGTTCGACTCCAATAGAAGAGAAAATGATTGTAGGATAAAAGATTATGATAAAAATGATAGGTTTAAAAATTAGTATGATAAATTATCTAGTAAGAAAGTGTTGATTTAAAGAAAAATTACTTACATTTTTTCATGATTACTAGTAAGTTCATATCACACCATATTAAGAAATATAGAATTGTTCAAGACTATTTTTAAGTATCAAATAACTCAAAGTGGAAAATTTAATGAGATTATTTTATATATTTCATGAATTTAACATATATGTGAACTAAATAGTAAAATTTTTAGTGTGTTTTAGGAAAATAAATTAATATATAATATATTCCTCAATATTGGATGGTATATAATTTTTTTACTAGTATAAAATGTTTTTTAATAATTTTCGCAAAGCATAAAATTCATAAAAATTTTCAATATAAAAAAGTAAATTTTCATTAGTAAAATATATTTGTATTTTGAGATAACGAAATATTAAAAATTAATTTGTATCAATAACTAGGATGTGATTTATAGAAGCGAAGTCTTCCAGGTAGATGAAAATAATCATATAAACATTCAAATTAATAAAAGGAAGATAGTATTTCTGATAATAATTACATCATAAATATCAAACATAACATCTAGATTTGTACCATTATACAAAAAATAAATAATATTTTAATAATTAGTGTATTATAAAAAAAATATTAAAAAATTTATTACTTTTGTGTAATGTATCGGCTTGGAAACCAACTAATTGTTTGAGATAGGGGTGCCACTTAATCATAGGTGCACCTCCTTGTATGCCAGAAACATTTAGCTCGTGGTGTGAGTCTATAACCAATATTTGTGGAGACTATAGTCTAAATATGAATACATATGTTATGGAAGAGTAACAAAATTGTTTTATAAAATTTGTGTATGAAAGAAACATAACTAAAATACAACCATTAATAATAAATAATATCAACGTGCTATAATAGAATGACATCCATTCTCATCATATATAAAAATACACTACACAAGGATTCACTATAAAGTTGACTATAAAAAATAAATTTAAGCATAGAAAATGGTATTTTCAACTATAAAATCCCCAGTACCTCCTTAGATCTGTATCTTGAATTATTACTCAAACTATCTACCTAGGTCTCCTATGAAACCGATTACAGAAAAGTAACACATATGGTCTACACACACACATACAACCGGGTTTCCAAGTAAGGTGTGGGAATTAAATATTTTTTAGACACCACCATTAGTTTTCCTTAATATTGTAATAATATGTATTGCATATATTTATATTAAATAAAAATACAACAAACAATCATACATGTCAGGTCATCATATTCTAACAAAACCACCATGGCTCTTTCCCTGACATGTTTTTACAAATTTCTCTTAATGAAGTCATCTCTCATGAAATGTGAGATCAATTTCTTACCATTCATGGAATGGAACTACTACTGAGTCTTATCCATTACACTTACTTAATGTTATACCCTATAAAAAGTCCAATACCATACCTTGTATCACTCCCCCACCCTATCACTAAGGATGTGATCACATACAATGTCATAAACCAAAACAATATCAATCAGTGTGAGGACTTGAACCACATAGCATATCATGTACTGTACCATATTTCATTCCACCAACATCTCACACTGGGTGAGATTATATAACAAATTTATGTATAAACAGACTTTCTCCCAGGCCAAGTATAACAACCCATCTCTTTATTACACATGAATTCATGATTAATTAAATAAAATCACACATAATAAAAACCAAAATACAGATAAGTCTAGTGAATTTTGGAATTCATTACATAACAAAACATCTTGATAATGGGATACACCAATATTATCATAATATTCCTTAACATTCTTCTATAATTTCGTTGGTTTTAAAACTGCATGAGATAATCTGAGGACATACATAAGAAATGAGTGAGATATAAATCCTAGTAAAAGAATAAACAATAAATACTGTAATAAATTATCTAAAATAATAATATCAAAGGTGAATAAATTGTATGAGAATAATAAACATGAAAAATAAGGCCTTTTATAACCTGATAATCATAACATGGGAAATATATAAACAACATAAAACACATAATCATAAACAATAGTCGAGGATAACTTCTATGTAACAATGATAGAAAATGTACCATAAATAAATTAGGGTCACTCCCTATCCCATTATGATATATCATGAGACTAAAAATTACCCAATGAATTATATCTCTATATCATTCGGGGCACACCAATCACTTTCAATTAATTCTCATGCTAGTTGTGCCACATAAATCATGCAACATGGATTCATTCATCATCATATATTATTCAATGACCAAGGAGTGTCGAATAAATACATGTAAGTACCGATTAAAATAAGTATAAATTTATAAAGGAAAAAAATCGATAGGAAATGGGTACGATATTCACTACTCAATTGTTTTAGTACCAAGAAATCATGGTAAAATTGCTGCAGTATAACGACATCAGAAAAAATTAAAAAAATTTGTTGTTGAGAGAAAAAGTGGTATATCATTATTTCGACATTAAATGGAATTTAAAATGTATATTTGATGAAAAATACCAACATCATTAATTAAAAATATTAGGAAAAAGATAATAACAAAACATGAATAAAGGAGAGAATGTGATGATCCATTAATAGAGTGTGTGACTCCAAATACATAGGAGGAGCCTATTGAGATCTTATCGGATCCTTGGGAGGTATATATAGAGAACATGGAAGAATAATAACTTTCCCCAAGGATTTTTAGTGAATAGTAATGAGTGTTTTAGTGGGTTTATATAGGAAATGAGTGGGGATTTATTTATTATTTTCAAATTTTGGTTTTCAAATCTTTATAATAAAATTACCAAAACAAAAAAAAATCCATGGGTTTTTCCCATTTTTTATTTCAAATGGTAGTGGTTTTAATTAAATTATAATTCCATGGATTGAATATAAAAATTAAATACTAATGATTATGTTGATACAAGTCATATTTATAAATAAATGATTTTGAAACCTTAAAATATAATAATTTTTTTAGATGATTCACAAATTATTTATAAAATTCAAAAATACATAAAATCACTGTATTTTAATGTTACAACATATATTTTTCCATATATTCCCAATATTGTACTTATTAGATTATTTTTCAGTCATTCTAATGTCATATTATAGAAAGTATATTTATACAGTATTTATTTGTTACCTGAAAATTTGACTGTCTTAGAAAATTATAAAAAAATCCCGATTAGATAATTTATATGTTATTATTAGAAAGATAATTTTAATTTTATCTAAATAATTTTCTAAATATGATTTTTTTATTTTTAAAACAATAATCGATATTTATTGAGAAATTATGGGTTTTTTGATAATAATAGTTTTGAAACGTTAAAAAAATTATATTTGAATTAATAAAAATTATATGATCATATATATAATAAAAATTATTTATTAATAATATTTTATTAATATATTATTTATTTGAAAAATCTATTAAATCATCAAAATAAATTCCTTAATTGTATTTGAATATCACCGAAAAATACATTTTGGGTTTTATTGTTTCAAAATAAAAATCATTTATAATGTAATAATAATCTAATGAATATTTATTAAATATTCAATAAAATGTAATGAAAATAGTCATATTTCTAGAATATTGATACATATCCCTTTAATAAACCATCATATATTCTATGATTATGGTTCGTGACAATAAGACTTTCATGGGGTGGTTCAACATACATGGGTTGGATTGTGATCTCGATGATCTTTAACTTCTGCAATAAACACTTTCCCCCATGCTAAAGTTTTTGAATCTGATATTATTATTTGTCACGGTCAAATCCCAATGATGATATCTCCTCCAGAAGAACCAATAAATGAGATTCATATTGTATGATCATACTGGTTAAGGCCATCACTTCCTTTTTATGTTTCTATTGTATTTTTTAAATCTCTATATTAATAATAATTATATGATAACTATTGAATGAATAATTTATCAATGGTAAATATTATTAATAGTAATTTAAATCCAATAGTATATAATAAAACTGAGCAAGATCATGCATTTTTAAAAAATATATATTCTATAATAAGTAATTTAACTAATTGACAAGGGAAATATTATTTATAACTATTCGGGTAATTATAATCTTCCCCCCATAAGAAATCTCTCCCTCCAAATTTTTATTTCCCACACTAATAAAATGAGTGTAAATCTATTTCATCACTTCCTTAAGTTCCGACATTTCTTTATCAGACTTTTGTTTTCTCCACATCACTTTGACCAGGGGCATTTACTAATTTCATAGAACTTTTTATCTATGATTTAAGATGTTTATAGGAAGATCTTCATACAAGAGATCACAATCCATGGTACAACATATGAATTTAGTACATTGAATGGGTATGGTAATTATGTTATTAAGCGGGATACATGGAATACATCATGTTCTGGTGATAGGTTTGGTGGGAGTTCTAGTCAGCATGACAGATCTCTGATGCGATCAAGCATTTAAAATGGGACGATGTATCTGGAACTAAGATTTCCATTATTCTAAATCTCATCACTTTCATGAATCGATATATTCATTGGACAACCAAGTCCCCAACATAAAACTCTTGGTCTCATTCATGATTTTCAACACAAATCTTCTATTGAATCTGTGTAGCCTTTATATGCTACTGAATGGTATTAGACATTTCCCTCATTTCCTCGACCACTTCTCGAATGATTATTTTTCATTCCCTAACTTCATCCAAACATGCAGGTGTTCTCCGCCTCTTCCCATAAAGTTCTTTATATGGATTCATTTGGATGATCGTGTGGAAACAATTTTTATAAGAGAACATGACCAGAGGAAGATGTTGGTCCAATCCCCCGTTGAAGACAATTGGGCATGCTCTCAACATGTCCTCAATTGTCTAGATAGTCCACTCCAATTTTACATCATTTGATGGGTGATAATCCATGTTAAAGTTCAACTCAATATTTAATTGATATTAGAGACTCTTACAGGACTTAGAGGTGAATCTTCAATCTCGACCAGATACAATTGATGGTGGTGCTCTAGGATGCCTCACCACTTCTCTAATGTATATGCTTGAAATATTACAGAGTGATAAATACTCTCAAATTGAAATGAATTGTGAATTTTTTGTAATAAATCCACCATAACCCATATAGAATTATTCCCTTTTGATGTATTTATAAGACCATCGACAAATTCCATGGTGATGTTTTTCCATTTCAATATTTGTATGGGTAATGGTTGCATCATCCCCTTGAATGTTTTCATTTCCTCTTTCACTTGCTGACATATAAGACATCTCTATGTATATTATGTGATATATTTCTTCATATTTTCGCACCAATAGTGTTCTCGTAGATCTTAATACATCTTTGTGATTTTTGGGTGTATGGAGAAGGTTGAGCTATGGAAATCATTCAATATACCATTATTTAAATCAATATTTGATTGTACGCATAGTATTGACCAAAATATCAGAACTCCTTCATTAACATTAGAATCTGAGTATTTAAATTTTCTTATAGTTTAAAATTTAATCTTAATTGCCACATTATTTCTATAAGAATCTATTATCTTTTTAAAAATGGATGTTTTAGTAATAAGTTGTGAAAGAATTGATGGTGTTATTTCCTTTATGATTCCCACATCCATAATTTCCAAATATCAAAAGAGAAGATCCCAATCAATTTTTTTTTAATGATAGAATTTCAGGATAACTTATTCTTAGAGAATCCAAAACATTATTCACATTATCAGGATGGAAGTGGATTGAGCAGTCATAGTCTTTATTATATTTAACCATATTCATTGGTGCATATTCATATATATCAGTGTCAAATTTAATTTATAATTTTTCATCCATATATATTTCACACTCCTCCCCAAAGATATAATGCCACCACATTTTCAAACTAAATATTACTGACACCAACTCCATATAATTCATTGGGTAGTTATATTTATGATCATTAAACTAAATTGAAGCTTAGGTTGTGAATTTATCTTTCTATATTGACACAGAACCCAGTCCCTTCTTATAAGGATCACCGAATACTGTGAATAGTTATCCACTTCTAGGTAGTCTAAGCACATTTGTAGTGAAAAGACACTTTTTTAGATCCTTTATGCTCTATTAACATTCATCATTTCAAGAAAACTTAACTACCTACTTATTTATCTGGGTTATATGGATAGACAATCGAGATAAATTTCTCACAAATCTGAAATAATAACCATCTAATACTAGGATGATGTGGATATCTGTCACAAATATTGGAATCATCCATCCTTCAGTTGATTCTATATTAAAATGGTCTATAGATATCTAATTTCTTGTGATGATATTCCTCAATAATAATACTTCTTTCAACCAAAAATCACATTTACCATACTTAGCATAAAGCCCATCCTTTCGTAAGGTCTTTAGCATAGTTCTCAGATACTCCTCATGAACATATTTTGTGTTTGAGTCTATTAGAATAAAATCTATAAATAATACAAAAAATTTATCGAGGCAATATATAAATACTCTATTCATAATTTCTATGCATATTTTCGGAGAATTAGTAAGTATGAAAGGAATTACTCTAAACTCATAGTGCCCAAACCATGTATTAAATAAACTCTAAGGGATATCCTTCTTCTTCATTATAACATGGTAATATCCTGAACCCAGATACACCATGGAGAAGTATTTATATCCTTGTATATGATCAAAAAATTCATCAATCCAAGGTATTGGATACTTGATCTTCATAGTGATCTTATTGATCCCAAAGTAAAAAATAAAAAGTAACATTGAACTATCCTTCTTCTTAGCGAAGAGGATTTGATCACCCCATGGTGAAACACTTGGTTATATGAAGCCTTTTTCCATATTCTCCAATAATTTTTTTTAGATCCTTAAGATCCACAATAACCTTTCTATATGGATTCTTCAGGAATTTTAAATCCCAATGTATAATCTTGATTGAAAATTTTACCTCTCAAATAGGAGGGATACCAAACAATTCATCGAGAAAAACATCAATGTATTCCCTTATAATAGAAATGTCTTTAAAGATGATTATTTCCTCAGACTCAATCATTTGACATAGATATATTTTTTTGGGAAATAATTTCTAGGCTTGCGATGTTGGTGTTGAAGAAGATTCATCCTCTTCCTTGTACTTGTACAGAATGAGAGGTCGATTAATGATATAGAGAGTAATTTCCTTCTCATTTAAATATATGTTATCTCTATATGGGTTAAGAAAATCCATGACCATAATTTCAGGAAATTATCCCAAAGTAAGTATGATAGGGGTCCCTAAGAAGTTTATCCCAAAATTTATGAGAGTGGAAGAGTTTTATACTTGGGATGCAATAATATCCCATTTTTTCATTCTCACTGACAGCTCTACTTCTATGCTTTGTGCTGGTGTTTGAATAGTTTTACTAATCATACATGACATGAAGGAATACGTAGAACTATAATAAAAAAGTATTTTTTCTATCCTTGAATTAATGACTAGAGTAACTTTCACCACTTCATTGTGGGTTCCACCTAAGCGGTTGTGGGTGAAGAAGCTCTACCTTGATGCCTTGGAGGTTTTTGATTGTCTTTGAAAAGCCTTGGATTAGTGTATTAATTTTCAAAGTACCGTGGTTCCTTGTAATTTAATAAATGAAAAATGAGGTAAGGGTTTACATGATAATTCCTTTACTATATCACATTAGTGGGTTTCTTCTATCAATAATATCTAGCAAGTTGCACTTCCTTTCCACACCTATAGTTTTTACTCTTTCCCATTTTGCAATTTTCAGGGTTCTTCCTTCCACACTTTTGACAAGTGTGATGTTAAAATTTCATTACACTATTATATTTATCAACCAGACCACTAGAATTAAAGTCCAATTTCTACTTCTTATCCCATTGAAACACTAGAGATTCTTCGATCATTATTTTATACTTTGAGGGAAAATTATAGAATTTCGTCATATCTATCAGAGTCTCGAATCGCTAGGGATTTTCATATACTAGGTTTTACACCACCAATTATGTAATAAACCTTTAATTTAGGGTTAATGAGAAAGCTATAGTTTTACTATGCATGTCATTTTTAGTTTTACTCATTTTCTTAATAAATGTTTCATCTTTTTTCATGAGAGAAAAGAAATTCCCTACCATTTTAAGTCAGAGAGTTTGTGAAAATATTTATAAAAAATATTTTCTGGAATTCATTCTACAACATATCTTTGATCAATTCATCAATCTTCATATTTTTGATCAATTTATGCCACAGATCAAATCTCCCCTCCATATGATAAATAACCAGAATAAATATATATTTCTAAGATAATTGAAGGATAGAGAAGATATTCTAAATGGATTTGATCCATTGTTCTGTGATTAAGGGATTAGATGATCCATTGAAATTAAGAGGCCTTTTTTCAAAATGATCTGAATCAAAACTTATTAACTCTTAGTGCAATTTAGATGATCCTTGTGATCCGTGTTTTTTTAGAACCTAAGCCATCTGAGAGAGTATAAATATAATGTTTGTGATTATTGCTCCCATTAGGATGGGAATATTGTTGAGGCAATCATCACATTTCCTGTCACATTGTCAGTTTACTAGATTTCTCTAATTTTCAGAAATTGGCTAAAATACAAGGAAATGCATGGATGATTACTTTCAAACTGTTAAACACATAAAATAGAATCCAATTACATTTAAGAAGTAACTTATAAATTACATTTTCCCCTTATCTTATTAATTTATAGGCTTCAATCTATGTTAACCATGATCTATTTCCAAACAAGTATTCTTATGGGTTTTTGTTTTGTTTGATTAATAATGGTTTAAAATGAGCTTATGAATTTACCAAATCATATCCCCTGGTAGTGTGAAAATATGTGTGAATCAAGGCCTATTTACATGCACCAATTATCGGTTGAGTATAGTTCAATGTGATATTTTTGGGTTTTACCCCAATGTGAATATGTGCCAGAGCCTCATCAACATTTAGTATCCAGAAATGGACGTATTTTATTGATAAACAACTTAATAAATAATTTACCAAAACTAAGGATGTTTTTATATATAGTATATTTCCTAAGTATTTTTCTAGTGTTTTATAATCTTAATCCCAAAAAATAACTCAACCTTTCTTTTGATACCAATTATAACAGAACTCTCTTTTATTACACATTAATTCATGATTTATTACATAAAATTATAAAAAATACAATCTAGAAGACTGATAATTTTATTTTCATTAGGGATTAGGTATATATAATAACATATTGAACATGGGATAAAAAAAATTATTTAAAACATCCTTATCATGCTTCTCTAATTACATTTATTTTAAAACTGGATGTGATAACTCGGGGACATAGATACAAAAGTATTGATGCATAAAGGCCAGTAAAGGAATAAAAATGAAATAAAGTGATACATGATAGAAAATAATCATATCAATGGTAAATAAATGGTGTGATAATCATAAACATGAATTATAGTGATTGACATTTCATGGTAATCATAACATGGTAAATGTGATAACAACATAAAACACTACATCACAAAAATACGTCAATGGTAATTGCTTGAAATCATGATAAAAAATTTCCCATATAGTAATCAAGTTCACTATATATACCAAAATTACATCTCATGAGAGTTAACAATAAACAATGCGTTGGAGAAAAATAAAATTTTGGGCACACCGATCAGTTTAATTTCATTCTCATGCTTATGTGTGCCACATATGTCACACCACATAGATTCATTAATCATCATATTCTATTCCATAATAAATGAGTGTGGAATAAATACATGTAATTACAAATTGAAATAAGTATAAGTTTATATAGGTGATCATACTTGATATGAAATTGGTATGGTATTCACTATGAAATTATTTTGGCATGTAAAAATGACAATGAAATTTGGACATCATAACGACACAACATAGAAATTAACAAAATCCCTTGAGTAGAGAGAAATAGTCATCTCACCATTTTTACATGAAATGGGTAGTAATAGGAATATGTAATGACATATTATAACATTATGAATTTGGAATAGTAGGCATAACATAATAATGAAACTTGATCAAAGAAGACAAGATGAGGGTCCCTTACACAGTTTGTGACTCCAACGGCTTAAGAGGAGACTGTTTAGAGCTTTTGGGACCCTTTAGAGGACTTTATAGAGGTTGGTTAAGAGTGGTGTCTTAATACCAGGACATTTATTGAAGATAAATGTTATTTTTGGTGGGTTTATATAGGAAATGGGTGGGAAGTTCTTTATTATTTCTTAAACATAGGTTTTGGGATCTCCATAATAAAATAACAAAAAAATTCCATAGGTTTTGACATGGATTCTACCAAATGGCAGTGGTTTTCAATATTCAAAAATTATAATGGGGGAAACATAATTAAATAATTCCCTTTCTTATGTGGAACTCATTACAACTCTTAATGAAATGATTTTAAAACCTTATAATATATTAACAGTTTTGGAGGATTCATAAAGGCTTTTTGAAATTAAAAAAATAAAAATAAAATCACATTTCTTTAAATGGAAAACAAATATTTGGTCATGGATACTCTTTACAGTATTTATTACATCACTTTTGGGTCATTATGACCCCATAATAGCCAAGTTATATTTATACAATATTTAATTTTTTTTTCTGAAAATTTGAATGACTCAGATAATTATGAAAAACTCAATGATGGATACTTGTTTTTATTCCTCAAATAATATTCATTACATCTAAATAATTTTATTAATATGTGCATTTTCACCTTTAAAATAATAATCGATATTTATTGAGAAATGATGGGTTTTTTTGACAATAACTATTTTTGAACCCTTATAAAAATTACATTTGACTTATAATTTTTTTTATGATAATTCATATTTAATATACATTATTTAAAAATAATAATTTATTTGAATATTATTTATTTAAAAATTTATTAATTCATCTAAATAAATCTTTAATTAAATTTGAATATTACCTGAAAAAAATTTGTGTTAAATTGTATCGGAATAAAAATCATTTATAAAGAAATAATAATGTGACAAATAGATATAAAATATTATATAAAAACGATTTTGAATACTCATATTTCTAGGGTTTGGATATATATACCTTTATTACACTAGAGAATTCCTTTTGAGTAAGGTGTGTGACAATGAGACTTTCATGGGGTGGTTCGGTATACACAGTTTGGGCCGTGATCTCGATAAACTTGATATTCTCCCATAAATAGTTTCACTAATGATTAAGTTATTGGATATCAACTTGGATTGTTCATGTTCTAATAACAGTGATGATATCTCCCATAAAATATCTAATAAATGGGCTTCATAGGGGACAATCATTTTAGTTGAGGCCATCAGTTCCTTTTTATGTGTCAATTGGATTTATTTAAACCATATATTTGTACTAATCATGTGATCACTGTTCCATGGGAGTGTTATCAATGGTAAATATTCTAAAAAATCATTTAAATACAATAGAATACAATAAAACTAAATAATTTAATGCCTTTTCTATAACCATCTAAGATAATAATACATTTAATTAAATCATAAGGAAAATTTTATTTATAACCATTCGGGTTGTTAAAATAACCAATTTTATGTTAGGACCAAGATGACGATGAAGGTGATTGTTCTGAGATGTTGTCTTTTGTTTTCAAAAAATTATAAGAAAGAAGAAAGGGTGTTTGAAAGGAAAGGGAAATCACATAATTCTATATTTTAATCAGACTGGCCATCAAATTCAAGAAATCAGACTGACAATGCCTGAAAAGGTCAGTCGTACTGAAGAGGAATATTGTTGAAAGTAAGTGGTCCTCAAATTCACTCTGAATCCAGTCTAAATTTTTTGATCATATTAGAGGAAAATAAGAGTTTTCATGACTACGATTTAAATTTGATGATGCTTTGATGATATTGGAGTTCTGATAAATCAGAATTATTTAAACATGTGATGAAAGATTAATAAAAGAAAAATGGAGTGAATGTGATGAAACCAATTGTATTTAGACTGATCGAATCTAGATGGAAATAAAAAAAGGGTGTTGAAGATCATATTTTTCCTAGTCATAATGATACTGATCATAATAATGTCTATAATATTTAGGTCAGTTTTTTTCTGAACAATCGTATTTAGGATGAGAAGTAATGAAATATGTTGCTGAATGAGTAAGAATATAGTGGGAATATGGGAAGTTACGACACATTACAATGTAAGTTAGATGATTCAAAATTTGGTATTCAATGTTTTGAAAGTCTTGAAGGAAGTCATGATATGAGTATAAATTTGTGAATGAAGAAAGTGAGTGAAGTCAGAATTTTTCAGCCACATGGTAGTTGTAATGAGTTTTCCCCAAGCATATTTGTTTAAAGGATGAGAAGAATTGTCATAATGAAGAAATCAAGGAAGTTTCTAAAGTATATGTTGCTGAATATTTATCCATAGTATTTTTTATATCATCATATTTATCATATATTGATTTTTTTGTGTTAAGAATTAATTAGTATAATATTCAGAAGAGAGGGAAGGTACTAAAGAAGAAACTGATAATATAGGTCTATCAGATTCGGTACACAATCATAATCATCAGAGAAATAATTAATTGTAAATAATTAATGAAAAGTAAAATAAGAGAATGTGGTGGCCTATATTATGAATAAATTTAGAGCACAATCAATAATGTAGTCAACCATTTGAAATGGGTTTAATTACATTATTTTTCATTCATGTGGATAAAGAGAAGTGATGAAGAAGAATATATTGATTTAAATTTGTCTTCATCACAATGAGAAAAACCAGTTATTAGAATTGGAATTATACTTGAGAAGAGATGAAGGAGATAACTGGATGTGTTTTAAAGTGGGAGATTTAATTTAATAGAAGTTGTTTTCATTACTCAATTGGTATAGAGAATATTAATGAAAAATTGGTATGTAGTTTGAGAAAAATAGGAAAGTTTTCTATTTCTTCATACATTTACATTCAATAGGTAAAATGAATTGTATTAAAGAAATATGATTTAGCTAATATGAATGAGAAATTGGAATCATATTGTTTTTCGAAAATAAATTCTGAAGGAGAACCAGATTGATGAAGAAGATTCAAGAAGAGTCAAGAAGAATTGATGATGTTAGAAATTCACCTGAAATTCAAGGAATCATACAAATTAAGGGAATTTTGTTGAGCGGGAAACCATTTTAGAATCCCAATGAAACTACTTATGGCTCACCTATAAAATGAGAGAAGTACATCGTACTTTGAGAGATTCTGATAGAGAATTACTATTCATGGGAGTAGAGAGAGAAGCAAAGAAATATAAGGGAGAGAAATTAGTTTCTATATTGTGTTGTGTTGAAGATGTTTTGATGGAGAGAGGTGAAATTTTAAGAGGAAAGATCTCAACAGATTCATCTGATCATCATATTCAGTGATCATTGTATTTAGCTGTTTATCATAATCTATTTGTGATCATGTTGGAATGATCATCTTATCAAGATGGATAATTGAATTGATATTTCTGTATTAGGATTTATGGATTGAGGAAGAAGGTATTCTGAATTTTCTTGATCGTATTCAGAACATGTCATATATATATCATATTTGGAAAATGGATTTGAAGATCGGATTGGAAAATTGGACTAAAAAATCAGACTGAATTCTATATCTAAGTCCTTGCTCTTTTTACCAGCTTTAAGGTAATAAATTGAAGAATTAATTTGAGAGGAACACATTTTTCAAAATTGAAAAGGAGGAAAAGGTAACATGTTCTGTTATATATATATATTGTTTTACCACAATTGTTCTAGAGGGTGAAAACACGCTATTGGATTGTTTACATAGCACTACACGTGTGTAAGGGAATATCCTACTCATTTTATTCAACATCAGAGTAATTTTTTCTAGTAGATTGTGTGGTATTGGATTATATCCAACCATACCTAGGACATAGAAATTATTTTTGAATAGTGTAACTTTTTAATTTTTATGTTTCTTGGATTGTTTGTTTGAATTGTTTTCAATAGGGAATGAAATATTTAACAATAGGTGAAGGTTGTTTCATTTTTAAGGAAATATAAAAGAAAATTTATCCCTGATTCACCCACTCCCAATCTAACTGATACAATAATATGGATTGGGTACTTTAATTTTTACACCCTCTCACTTTAGGTTTGTCCTTGTAATCACGTCTTGGTCTTTTTTGCACTTATTATGTGTGATCTATACCATCACTCTCTTAACTAGGTAAGTACTTTACATCATATAATTTGATAATTTTTTTAATAAGGATATGGTAAAAACTTATAGTCAAATTCATCGAAACATATCTCAAATCCTCTCCCCGTATTAGCCACTAATTTTTACCTAACACACTATAAGTGTATAACCTACACACAATTTATCATAAACCACTATAATCCATCATATTATACTCAACTACCACACACATAAACACATATATAAAGAATTTTAGGATGATTCAGAATCCCATTTAGGACGATGAATCTATAGTGGATTCAACCAATCAAATATATCCATAACCATACAAAACATTCCACACATGAACTAATTGACACCTAAGGCCATTATAAAATCATAAAGTAATTAAAAATTAAAATATTATCTACCATGATATGATTTAAAGTCATACTATCACCTTAATCCATGTCTGCTACATTCCATTCACTAACACGAAAATGGATTTTTGGGGAAGACATGCTTTAGCTACTAGGAGGTGCCACATTCTAAAGGAAAACCAAGTACATCTAAAACATACCATGCCATGTTCATTATCCAACCCTGATGTATCTCACACCACAATCCACTTGAGGAATATTCCACAATAGAAACCCACCTTGTATAAATGAACCACACTATACAAAGAATCCCTCTAAGGCATGAGTACTAAAATAACAATTTCCTCTCTAATAGAAGAGAAATTGAACCAATGAAATCCACATCCTCATCACTCAACCTATAATAAGGTTTCTGAGGTCCATATGGAACACTAGACTCCATTCACATATAATACCAAATGTACATCACTCACTAGGACACAAACCCAAAGTTGTAATTTCTTATGGGATAATAAAACCTCCCAACAATCCTGTACATAGGATATTCATGGGACACCCCATAACCTATTCAATCTAATGTAACTAAACCTAGTTGGACACATGAACTCAAGTTCACTTTCCTTTATGCTAGAGGATTCTAACTAGCATCATGGGCCGATGATGTTATGGTGGACAAACATTACCCTATTTATCAGAGTGGATCATGTCGATGATATTTAAATAAAAAAATAGGAAGAGGAAAATAATAATTAACAATATAAATAAATGTCAAAACAAAAATATTCTCACATAATTACAACCTAGTGTAATTAAAAAAATAACGATTTCATGAGGGTATACAAAAACAGGGAATGCAAAGGGAAAAGGGTAGTAGTCATATATAGTACATGATATAAAAATTCAAAAAAAGCTAAAATCATTGTTCAATATAATCACAATCATAATCATGACCCTCTACTTTATTTATCCATATTAATATTAAAAATTCAAGTTTCCAAATATGGGTTATTCCATTTTCCCTTACATGCATCCATGATTTTTTTGGGTACCAATTTGGCGGCCCAAATGTGTTGTGATTAATACTTATTAGGCCATCACAAATTGTATCTATATAAAATATAGTATGTTTATATAATGTCTAACAATTTTCTCGAATAGATAGAGTAATCAGTAAAATAAAAATGTCAGAAAGACATGGTCTACAAGTACATTCTATGTAGGAGAATTCAATAAATGAATAATAAATATATACATAGAAAATCATCATCTATTAAAAATTCCAGATACATCATGTATCAGACCTACAAGGTCCATAACCCAAGGCTGATGACCAAGGTATTCTCCTCAAGTCCAAGCATCTCATCCAAGGTTAACTTAATAAAATATAGACATACAAGGTCCTGATACCCTAGTTCAATGGTTGAGGCATCCTCATAAAGTCATAGGTGTATGTACATGGGTGGATCTTGGGGAAAAAATCCAAGGTTTTCTAAGAATGTTGGATCCATGGGGATAATCCGTGGAATGAAATTTCAAAATATGTAAATGGGTTCCTTGTGATACACCACAATATCCCACATTTGTTCCATACCACATTGTCTTTGTTCAAACATAGAAAATAAGGGTTCAACGGGGTTTGTTAATGTCCATTCCCAATTACAATCCATTTAAATAAAGAAGCATAATCCAATAAATAATCCATCTAATTTTAAAATTTTCATTTAGTTCATTTCATTACAGTTTTTTTCTAAATATCAAAGGGGCTAGGTGGAGAATTAAAATACTTATTAGTTCATTATATTTTTTTCTAATGGATTTTCACTAACATGTGGAACTTCTAGTCACCCATGGGGTTGGTTTGGTCATAGTTATTTTAATTGATCGAACCTAATGGGGTGGTTTGGGTTGAGGTAAAAAACCTAAAACCCTATGAAGAGTGTTTAAGGAAAATATAATCATGGTTAAAATTACTAAAATTGTGGTATTAAACATTTAAAATGAAACACTTGGAATTTATGGAAAGAAACACAATGATATAGGCTACATACATCATGAATTTTTGGATAAGGTATTTACCACCTAGTTTAGATTGGAAGAACACTCCATATCTAGTATAAAAATTTAATTTTTTATAGAATGAACTAAATTGAAGAAATAAAAAAATCTATAAAAATAGGGAATATTAACTCACGTAGATATAAATTTCTATATGGATATAGAAATATATAAAATAATGAAAAGGAATGATAACAGTATCATGAGTCTCCCAAACATGATGAATGAATCCGGGATCAGATGCCAGAAAGAGGATCTATCTCAACTCCCATATTGATAGTTGAGAGTAGAGATTCCAAAGTGATGGGAGGGGTGTTTCCCATGTATTGAAATAGGAAGAAACATTTTATGTTTTATGGCATAAAGGAAAAATGGAAATTTTCGATGACTTATAAGAGGGAGCATGGTTTGTCCCTTTGTTTAGCCAAACTTTGAACCAACTATGAACACCTATTGGCCATGGTGACACCCACTTCACAACACCAGGTGAATGATTATAAAAACTATTCATAAACAAAGCAATATCACTATTTATGATACATATAACCTCACTTTCTTGGTTCATGGTTAAGAGAAACTGTGTACTAATTGTGAAAAATAAATTATAATAATTTATAGGTTTTGGAATGATCTCTGAATCCTCTTACACTGTTAGTAAGACTATGAATATATCATTTTGGGAAATAAATTTGAGCTAGGAAATTACTACTTACCATGAACCAACCATGCATGACTACTTTTTCATACAAAAACTAGAGCTTTGAGCTCCGAACATGCCCTAGAATCTCTTGAATGATTTTTTAGTTCATTAGAAATTATCATAAAATAAAAAAAATAATAGATTCAAAATAAAATTCAAATGATATGTACCTCATTAAAAAATATAATTTTAAAACATACCCTCTTAAAAAACTCATTACCTAATTTCTCTTAGGGTGGTTGAACGACATTTAAAAATAATTATGGACCAAGAGCATGTATGTCATCCTCTCACTCTAAGGTCTCGACCCGAACATGGATATGATACCGTAGCACCCATAATAGATGATATATCCTTCTATAGAGATACTTAATTTTTTATAAGATATAATAATTGGGTACTCATTAAATGAAGCATCAAAATTCAATCCAACCACATCAGGATGAAGGAAATGAGATGAGTCTGAATGATAATGACACAACTATGAAATAAATAAATTTCTTATACCACTATCTATAAGGAAGTGTTATCTATTAATCCACTGTCCCAAACCTCTCCAAAATCTAAAATGTTATAATGAATCTAGGCATTGCCTTGACCTACCACAAAATTAATCAATAAACCATTTTAACTAAGACATGAAAGAAGTACCAACCTCCAAACTTGAACTCAAATGGTCAGTTGTGATGACCAGAAAAATAATTCATCACAGATGAATCTATATCGATACATTTACTAATAAGAAATATTTATTGAGATGTACCTTGAATGATATATATTCCTAGTAGAACTGTCTTCTCTACCACTAACCAATATATATGTAATTGTTATGGCCTACCATAAATGTCCTCTTAAGTATCCACCTGTATAGGATCTTGGAAACTTTTATTTTAATAAAACTCATCAAGCTGTTTTTTTTCTCCTAGGAACCTATAAATTTGAGGATTCATGTTTAGAGAATTTCCTCTAACACCTTTGCAATACTACCAGAATAATGATCTGTTTGTGGTTGATGGGTGGTACACAAAGGTACCTATAAACCCTTATCTTCTTGAAAAACCTTCCATATCCATGATGTAAAACAGGAAACTCCTTTGATACGATATAATGAGAAACCCCATGAAGTAATATAATATCATATTAAAAAAGTCTCATAAGCTCATTCAATGAGAAGGTCACCCTAATAGGTAAGAAATGAGATACCTTCATCAACCTACCTATGATAACCCATATTACATAAAAACCATTATGGATTTAACTATTACTATCAAATAATCCATAATTATATCATCCCATTTCTATATAGGAATGGTTAATGGATGTAAAATCCATGTAGGCTATTAATGTTTGACCTCAACCTACAGTCTGGTGGAAAACTGAGTAAAAACACATGTTATCTCCCCTTTCACCATCATCCTCCAATACCCTCTTTGTATATCCTGATAAATTATTGTGAGTCCAGGATTTACTTCCCAAGATAATTCATGCATCTCCCACATCAATTAATATTTCATATTTTCAGGCACCCATACATTCCTTAAAATAAACAAGATATCATCATTGTTAATTACCAAACCAGGTGATAAATACTCAACTGATATACCTTTCATTAAGAAAAATAATTTTGTATAAGAAATCTATTTCATATTCCCTCAATTAAAAAATGAAGAATTAAATATTAAGGATATAATAATAGGCCTTACATGACTCTATTAAGTCTCAATATTCATATAAAAAATCCCCTCAATTATATAAACAAGAAGCCTATTGAATTGGTTTTTTTTGAGTCTTCCAGTTTAAAGAATCAACTACTACTTTTTCCTTTCCTAGTCATATTAGTGAGCTCAAAATCAATGCATTTTAGGTATTCAAAAAAATAATTTCTATTTAATATTCGACTAAAAATTATTGAACATATATTTGAGACTTTTGGGATCCCTGTATCCAAAAAATTCTTCTCCTAACAAATATTTCCTCTAATAATTCATAGTTATAATTACTATAGCGAGATAGAGATCCCAGATTGGGGAATTATGGTCATGAAGACTCAAATGATGTGAGTCATATATTGTTAACCAATCCAATTTCATCAAAATGACTCTCATTATAATGTATGATGCATCACAATATGCTTTATAGCCTCTTTCAGAATCTCATAGAATCACAATAAAAGAAAATGTGAGTCTTCCCTTCAACTACTAAATGTCAATTTCATAAGTTTTAGATATCTATAATTTGACACACTTCCTGGAAAATAAAATAATAGTTTCTTTATAGTAGGTGATATCCTTAATAAAACACATATAATATCCATCTATACCCAAGATCCTCCATATGTCAAATAAATTCCTTGGCTAATCCTTGGAAATGACGGTTCTCAGTATCTCTAGGCCTAAAAAAACTCTAACCACAAAGATAATGTGACCCATGAAGTGATTTTTTTCAATCCAGAAGTGAAATTTTGTGAGTTTAGAATATGAAATATACTCTCTTAATGTGATTAGTACAATGAAATAGTTTTTGGCACGATCGTGTTGTGTCTATGGGTACACTAGGATATCCTATATGAAAATGAACTTAAAAGAATCTAAATATGGGTAGAAAACCTAAATCATTAGAGCTATGAAAATAAAAAGATCTTCGATGAGACCAAAAAACATTAACAAATACTCATAAAGTGAATAACATACTCTTAAATATGTATAATATATATCAAAACTAACACACAACTAATGATTTCCTAACCTAAATTATATCATTGAGAAGACCCAAGATCCATATATTTGTTAAAAAATTCCATCTATAAGAGGTAAGAGATAGATGTTATTAACTATAATCTCATTCAACCATTGTTAATCCATAAAAATCATGATGGCACCATCTATGTCCACGGAAATAAGCATGGGTATACCTCATGGTGAAGTACTAGGTTGTATAAACCCAGTGGATTTGAGGTCCTCTATTTATCTTTTGAGTTCCTCAGGCCTAGTTAGAGACATATTTTAAAGTGTATTATATACTTTTACTACTCCTGTAACTATCTCAATGTTAAAATTTTCCTATCTCTTTGTATAAAACAAAGGAAGGTCATTAGGGAAGATATCTCTAAAATGGTCTACTATAGGATGGAATTATATCTAATGTGTTCCCTGATTACTCCTAAATATTACAACAATCTTGGAAAATACTATGCCTATATCATGATGCTTAGGCCCAACTCGACTTGCTTGGACGTCCTATTCTACATTATGAACATTGAAATTACCCAATGGGGACATAAAAATCACTCTACAATTATAATAGTCAATACATGTCTAATATAGAACCAAAAAATCCATACCATGTATGATATTTAATTCCACCATCTCAAGGATGAAGAGGTTCCTGATTAAATTTTAACTTCTAATATCAAGGGGGAACTCTCGTAATTGGCATAAAATCTCCCACCGAAATATTAATAGAGTATCAATGGTAATCACTTAATATATTTGATGATTTTTTCTCTAAGGACTTTCATGATATAAGTAGATATAAAGGATTGCGATTCACTTGTTCCAAATGAGGTTTATACAAAAGTTGAAGATTCTAAAATCATACCTCACACTGTATATTTCCTTACACATTGCTACTCATGTATCGAATGTAATGAATATATATATCATAACCTATGACTTTAATCCACAACTTAACTACCTGGAGTAGGTATTATTGGATAGTACATCATATTAGAAGTCTAGATCCCTAGATCACATCTACTTCCTTAGACTGTATGGTAAGAAGTCCTATAGTTTCCTACCTAAGGTGAATATTATGATCCCATTAAAAAAGGTAGATCTGGTGTAGATCCTATTCAACTGGACATTGGTGGGAATGTATAAAGAACCAATGATGATGGTCTATTCTACCACAGGCTATGAACTCAATCGAAGGTCAATCGCACTGGTGCTTCATATGACCCCAGTTAGCATAGTATTGTAATACTACACAACTAGAACTACACAGACCCTAGATGGTAATTACCTAATAAGATAACTCTATTTGAAAATTCATAATACTAGATAAACATACACTCTATCTAGGAACTAAACTACCATGACCCACACCTTCATCTTCCCCCAGGTTACACTCAGAGATGAGCA
Source organism: Viscum album (assembly GCA_963277665.1). Classification (NCBI taxonomy): domain Eukaryota; kingdom Viridiplantae; phylum Streptophyta; class Magnoliopsida; order Santalales; family Viscaceae; genus Viscum; species Viscum album. Next base: position 102,084,922 of record OY728133.1, read on the forward strand.
CCTTGTTTACTATTTTAGAAATGGTAGTTAACAAAAATATATTCACCTAAGAATAGATGGTGTTCCTAAGACTATCCTCAAATAACCTCATTTTGATCAAGTCATCCCTGGAATGATTAGGAATGAAAAGTTGGATATCAAGGAAATTCACTAAATAGTCCATAATAGACAGAGTAAACTTCTACAAATAATTAAAATCAATTTCCTGATTAGCTCTATGTGTATCCTGGAAGGTAAAATCATAAACTATAGATTAAAAAACCCTCTAATACTTCTCCTTATACTGACTTAATTTATTTTGGACATAACACAAACTAAAGTTTGTTCCGTGAAGGATATAAACTAAAATATTAACTCTCCACTTAGGTGGTGCCTTCAGATGATTGAAGATAGATAATGTTTACTCTCTCCATGACACAAAATTGTGTAGGACATCATCCCCCAAATAAGTAGGTGGAAAATTTGGGTTAGATTCTTATTTAAAATCTACCATAATAGGGGGAGATCTTAGGTATACAAACATATTTGGAAAGAAAAGTTGGTAATGCTCTCAAAACTGAGTGGTAGAGGCTAGGTCAGATGTAGAAGGAGGTGTTGTAGGTGGAACTATAAGAGTTTATACCACTGGTCTTGGTCCCACCACCACGGGATCATTTTAATCGCAACCTTCTGCACATTTGACCTGAAGCCTTCATAGAGGCATATATCTACAATGAAAAAAATTCCTTAATTTGATTTTATATTATAGAATATATCTTAAATAAATCATAGTATTGGTAAAAATCTATCCTATATGTTAGTCGATAACCATATTCCTGCTTATAATGCATGGTCTGGAAACTAAGAAGAATATAATGAAACATGAGATACACAACCAAAACCAATTACTAAATTCAAGTATAGTTAAAGTCTTCACATCTTATCTTAGGGGTTCTAGAATATGAAGTGTCAGTTGCATGTTATAGAATAAAATTCTTTTTATGTTTGAATTGGAATCCCCATTTAACGATAACCATTTATGTTAATAATTAAAATTCAGTAGGTGTATATATATATATTAATATATGTATCTTTATCTGTGTGTATAAGGGTATAATTATAAGTCTCTAACATTCCAAAATCATAAATTACTATTCATTATAAGTAATAGTTGACATATCATGTAACCGAAACATGACATTTATAATGGTTTAATTATATGATTCACTATTCACAATTTAAAAAGGACAACACACTCTTAGAATTTTAGTTGGAAGTAATTTATTTCAAAATTCTATTTTTATCCCATGAAACCGATTTTTTATGGATTTAAATTCCATAATTTATTAGTTAAGGTTCACCATAAATCTATGCCAAATAAAATTCAGGTCGATGCAGATACATAACCAATTGTTTATCAAACTCATCATACATATTTTTTTGTCAAATAGAAGTTATATCACTCAATTAACATATGAAATGTTACTTTCAATGCTTGAAATAAATAAAATATGGTGTGTGATATGTATGATATATTAATCCTCAGGTGCCTATCATAATTCCTAAAAAATTATTCCCTACTGTTCCATGTCAGTGGTAAAATACAATCCATAACGATAATAAATTCTACAAGTCATGTGAAAAACAAAACGGTGAAAATAATATAATAATAATATAAAAAAGTTATACCAAAAATCCCCATCCTTGTAAACATAACTTTTTCCTTGTATATAGGTTAGGTACTCATAGAAAAAAATCATTAGAAAATTCCAACACATCTTAGTATCCTGTATACCTACCCAAAATAGTGAGACGAGGAAGAGGAGTATCTAATAAAACCTTTCAACCACCTAAACGCAATTTACTGATAAGTAATTGAACTCAGTTGGCCACATGTCTATAAGCATGCTTTCCCATATGCGATAGGCTACTAACTAGCAGTGACAACTTATGGTGGGATGGTGAGGATACTATAAATTCTTTATCATTGTGAAAGACATAAATTTTATATAATACATCATCCATAGAAGCAATATGATAATGAACCATGGATGTAAACAGGAATTCCTATGTAATAGGATATAATTAATACCTAGATTCATATTCAAAAAAATGATGTTAGGAAGCAATATAAAAATTCTGAATATAAGGGGAATAGTGAAGCAGACATACACAATACATTCTATAAAAAAAATAAAAAATTTAAAAATATTTCTACAATAGAAGAATTAGCACAAAATAAGTCCACTACCATCGCGAACCATACTATTATAGAAAAAAGTGTCCATATTAGTATGATTTTTTTCCCCTATCTACATCCATGATGTATGTCTAGGCATGATCAGAAACATAAATAGGGTGCTAGTAAAACTCAGTAGGTAACTTGAAATGGTTTCAATTCCAAATCCATTTAGTTTATATAAGCACTACCAATGTACAGGTATACCTAGAGTAATCCATAAGATAATAATGTAAAATAATGTTATCTACATGTATAAGACATGTAAGGGTTAACACATTAATGGAAAGAAACTATGTATTGAAGAAATCATCAGCTATGAAAGAAACTTGATATGTCAAGTACTAGAACTACATGGGATGAGACCCTAGGGTAATGACAAAGACTTTATTATTAAGGACCATGACCGAGACATCCTCATCAATTTTGGGGAGTATGTCCATGGTTAACATGGTATGAGGCTTAGTTTGAGCCCAATAGAAAAAACTTAAGGTGGTTGAAGAAATCCTGATCTAAGGGGATAATCCAAAACATCAAATTTGGGAATATGTAAGTGAGATGATGGTGCAATACCATGATATCCCACATCAATGCCACACCACATTATCAATGTTCAAACATATTAAATATGGAATCAAAGGGGAAGGTTAACGTCTTTATCAAAGTAAAAACTATTTACATAAACATGAATAAAACAAGTGGTAATCCAACTCATTTCAAAAAAAATATTTAGTTCATTTAATTAACCATTTTCATTTAGACATGAAAAAGGTTCCAAGGGAGATATCCAACCACTTATCAATTTAATGATTTTTTGGTGTCTTTCACTAATAAGTGAAAATATCCACTCACCCAAGGTAGTGGTTTAGTCATAGGAATTTAAATCCAATACAATCAATGGGGAAGTTATTTAGGTTGAGTTCAGAAACATCTAACTCTATCATGGGGGGTCATTTTAACATAGATTAATGGCATAAAAAATTAATAATGAGGAATCACACATTTTAGAAGAATCACACAAAAAATATGGAATTCCAAACAATGAGGGTGTACAGTTTGGCCACACGGTTGGAAAAACAATGCGCCATCCATGCCAAACTACTACCCATGGTGACACTCCCTTCATATATGTTGGAACATAATTTAAAAATAGTGTGCAACCCATGTATGCTCACTATCCAATATCTATACCCTCACATGCTTGGTGCACTATTAAGAGAAAGTACATGTCAACTATGATAAGAATAACTAAAATAAATTTATGGTTTTTATGGAAAAGCACCTCCTCTTACACAATTAAACAAACCATGAATCTATCCTTTTAGATTGCATTTTAAATAATAACTATGAACCAACTATGTGCCACTAAATGTACCTCTAGAATCTAGAGATCCAGGCTCTGATCATGCCCTGGGTGCTCTCAAACCCTTCATAAGTCCTTTTGTAATTCTCATATTGATAAAAAAAATATTAAAAATAAAATTTAAAAAGATCATTACATAAAAAAAACTGGTGTTTTTCAATTCATCACTAATAACATGATTCCAAATCATAATGAGGTCTATTTAACCAAATGAGAGGTCACACCCTTTAATAGAGTAGCCATTGGGATGATCTAAATTCTGCAAACCATGCATAAAACACCTAATTCACCATAAAAAATGCTCAACCATATCTCGTCTAAAAACATGAGACTCATCCAAACCCATTGAAAAAATACTAAACCTAAAAAACATGGTATGATCATGAATATATCATTCAAAATAATAAAATTTTATGAAATTTAATGGAACAACTATCATTGAGATATGGGTGTTAACTGATCTCATATCATGACTCTGTTCATCCTCATTCGCATGAGATAAGGAAATCATAAAAATAGTCCCTAAATTATAATATGCACTATAATAGTGAGTGGAATAGAGAAATAGTGAGAGAGTCCATAGGACTAAACATAGCCTCTTAATGATAGAGCTCTTAACATAAATGATTTATCATTCTATAAAGAGAATAACCTCTATGAATAATTTTCATAGGGAACAAGAGTGTAAATAATAAGGGAATACGAGGGATTGGGTGAAGGAATTTAGTAGAAATAATGAATAGGGATCACTAATAAAAAAATAGTAAATTAAAAAATATATTTTATACCCCCTAAAAAAACTCCAAGTACTTAGTTGGAGGCCACAAGTTAACTGGTGGAGAACATGGGGCACTTGGTACCAAGGGGTCCTTCCAAGCTCCCACTATATCCCAGTTAATTACCTAATCATAATTATAATTAATAAATTAGTCTCATACTCCATATAACCCTTTCATGACACCCCCAAAGATCCCCCAAACACTAAAACACACATAAAAACATTCCTTAATAATATTTTAACACATGGATTTCCAATAACAATCCCAATTAATTAAATTCCGCCAATATGGATCTAAAAATTAAATTTCTCCACCCTAAGATGAATCCAAGATCATCCATTGATAATAGATCCATAGTATAGAAGTGTATTCCACCACCAATTCTTGATTATAGACTTTGTTAAATAAAATCATCCCTTAACCCAATCCATCCAAACCATATTTCTCTAAATACTATTTTTCTGAACTTCAATATTAATCAACCATCTTTGGAATTAAACATATAATAATAGACCATATTATAACTCCTAAAAAATATAAAAGAACTACTTGACTATATAATGAACCGACATTATCAAAAACACTCATGCGTAATGGGAGATCAACTGCTATATAGAACATGGTTCCTCCACCTGATTGATATAATAAAAATATATGATTTCTTCCCACCTTCTTGGTTATAATATCTACCAAAATATATCATCCTTAATTCATGTAAAAACTAATCCCAAACAACTACTTAACTACACCATAGGCCAGGACCAACTCCAATCCAATTCCTAGATAAATACATGGATCCCTAATAACAACATCATACTCTCTCTTAGGTACTGACATACTCAATACACCATCTAAATATATCCTTATCACTATATCATAGTTCCCACTAGCCAAAAAATACACAAAAAATACCAAACAACACTAATCAATCCTAAAATTTAGCATACCTCTAGAAAAACATATGACTCATCCAGTCTCCATCCCTCATATTTATGTAAAACCACATAATGCTTCATTAAAAGACTATTTTAATCCAAAATCCCATCCCAAATAATTTTATGGATTCCTCCTCCCATGTAACTACTGATATCACCATCATATAAAAAAGCATACATTGATACTAGAAATTCAATATTATTTTTCATATAATTCTTTCTTGTGATAATTGAACAACCAAAAACTATGAGAATCGGTTTTGAATTTTAAGAGGAATATTTATCTTGAAATACTCTTGGTTGATATGTTCTACTCCCATGCATAATCACAAAGAATCGATACACTAAGCACATATGACCCATCTAAACCACCCATGAAACCCATATGATCTCATCCTAATAGTCCCCAGCTACAATCACCCAATTATCAATTATTCATGGTGGTTTTCCAAATTCCTCTCATGAATATCATTTTAACTACTAATGACATATAACCTTGAACTTGTAGTGAAATTATCTTTGATAACCTACCTATGGGATATCTATATAACAAACAACTCCATCCAAAAACAACACACTAGGACAACATGTGTAATGTTTAATCCTCTAAAAATTTCATAGGGATTCCATGGGAACCCAAATAATCCACCCCAACCATCCATTATTATGATTTCTACTAAGAGATCCATAGATTCACAATTGAGCCTCTCTCCGGGTAATTTCACGAGGCACTACCCATTAGAGACATTCCCCAAGCAACCTCCCGTCAGAAGTCAATTAATCATTCCAAACTACACTCCTGAGCATTATATATCCATGGATTACCAATATTATCATGATTACTTAACCCCTTACTAAATAATACCCAAGGTATTCAAAACATGAAGCATATGCACTTTACAACACCTTTAAACTAATGTTCAGTATGCTTCACAATGTATTTTTTACTTTGTCATATAATAATCAATCCCATTACATTATAAGTACACACATTGGTTTCTAATAAAAAAAATTCAATCTCTTTATAAAACCGTTCTTAAAATAAATCCTATACATCCATAAGGCACCAACTGTAAGTTTATGTCTAAAATAAGTTATAAAATTACTAACAAACTGAATGACTAGAACCAAAATGACTGAGTATTGAAATTATCAATATAATTAACCCTTACATTCTTCTACCATGGTTTTCTCCTTATATTCACCAAGAAAAACTAGAAACCCCCACATGTACCCTCTGGGAAATATACAATAATCAACTCACATGCCCCAAAAGTATGTGAAGTTTAACCATCCTACTTTCTAACTTTCCTTGAACAAACTACTAACTCAAATGCCCTTCATCACTACCCAAATAGTAACCTAACTTCCACACCAAGATTTATAACACAATATTATAGGGAATAATCCCAAGAAAACCCATATAAATAGCGTGAAACTAGTCTATATAACAACCAATTAGTTGTACTACATAATAATTGAACTCACCGTCTCACCAATAAATAATTGAATACCACCACACCCATGAACTAACAATATAATTCAACCACTTGATGTGGATAACCAAAACATTATTCCATAGTCTAACATTTCTATATAAACTATTGATATATGAATTGAAATTCCAAATAAACATCACATGTTACCTTATACCTCCCTAGTGAATCTCATGAACTGACACAAAACAACCATTAGTAAACCTTTTGGGGTTTCACACCTCATACTCCACACTATACACTAAGAACCTCATTCCCAATACTAACACCAAAGGGGATATAATATATCATAATAATGAATGTAATAATCACATACCACAAATGTCACATGAAAACCTCTATAACTATTTAATTTCATTAATACACCACAAATAAGTAATTTGGGAAACCAAAAAATAAGTTATTTCAAATGTATGATATATCTAAAACCCAATTTTTTCAAATAATTTCTAAAAAAATTCATCTATTCTTTTTCCTAATATATTTCCCCCATTTGGAAACCATTTTTCACAAATAATAACAGCCACACATGGTTAGATATACCAACATACCTATAATAATTCATGAATTCACACACTATACTACCTTAGGGGAATAGGAAAATCATAAATAAAAACAGAAACTATAAAATAAAATATTTATAAAACCTCAATATGGATAAAAAATAATTAAATATTAATCTCACACACTTTGTATATTCAGTTTAAAATGTATAGGTGTTCACAAAAAACACATCTAATATGCGTGTGAAGATCCAACCACTACTACATCAATCTACCATTTTATAGAATAATGAAGAATTAAAAAATTATTTTATACCATTTTCTAATGCCTCATCCTAGAACGGACCCCTTGGTCTATGTCGAGGGAACCATATGTACATAAGAACACATCTCGTACACTAAAGGTTATTGACTAGCAGTGATAGTGTATAACTAAAATTTGGGGAGACTATAATCTCAATATCTTTACATAAATAATATAAGAGTGAAAAAAATGTCGTATAACATTAGAGTGAACAATGAATACAACTAAGAAGGGACTATTAATAATAAGAAATATCAACATGTTATATGAATATTAAACCATTACCAATCATATATACATATATAAAACATATGTATTTTACATTTAGTTGAAAAAAATAAATTGTAAACTATTTCATATAAGTAATTGAAATAAACAATAAAATACCAGGTCCATACTTAGTTTATTATCCCAAATCTCTTCCCATCCACTCTATCCTGATCACTTGTGCATCCTACCACATGAAATTTAGACATAATGTTTTATTTCACTCTAGGATGGTCGTGCATGTTTTGAGAAATAGATCTCAGTAGGGAACCCACAATGAGGTTCCGTAGGCATTCCATGATATATAGTGTGAGAATTCATATAAAAAATATACAATACAAAAACATATGCATAATGTCATCTTGTGATATCTAGGAAGCCAAGACACTTGAAATCCCATATTCCTTACATTATGGATAAAATAATTCATCTTTTGTCACAAGGTATTATGATTTCTTATATTCCCTAGAATGTACTAAAAATTGATTCTTGAACACTACAATATCACCTATGTAAGGCAATCAAACTTATTCTCACATTATATTCTATCATGCATCACCAACCACTTACTTTAAGTGAGGTCACAAATGATGTGACATTATTTTTCTCAAACATCTACCTTCTCAATTAGGGCCAGTGATCGTACTACATCACACATCATGTATCATAACATGTCTCATTCCATATACCTCTCACTCTAGGTGAGGTTAACAAACCATATCATGCAGGAACAACCTCTCAACTAGGGAAACTTGTGCTAAAACCCAATTATTATGGGATGGTGCCCATAATAACATCATGGACCAATTCCAATTAATTTAAGGTGATACATGCATACACCCACTCAATCATTTTAAGGCCTCATATCAATTCCCACCATTATCTATAGAAACCTAGTCAATTTATTGGAGTTGGTGCCCTAGAAACCAACTTCTTTGTACTTTATGATAATCCTATATTCATTGGATGAATATTAATAAAATACTTATCACAACATGATTGTTCTTCTGCATGACATAGAATGTGACAATGTCCTAAGATAAGTTGTCACATTAAAATGTCATAGTAGATCCCTCTTATGATGGGAACCCAGATGTGCCATGACTCTATTCTTAAATATATATTCTATTGAAGGAAAATATCATTTGAAGGGACATAAATGATATAGGATATCAGTTTAGGGAACTAATGAAACTTTGAGGAAACTTCTCATGGTCTGTTCCCTTAGAAATATCTAGGAGGATATTATGAGAACAAGACCCACCAAAAGGAAATCCATGTCCGCATGTTTCATTTAATGTTCCGATCTGTAGTCATGTGTTTTGGTCCTTACACATTAAGATTGTTATTAATGGGTATTATGACTTGATAACATAGATATATTGAAAAAATTTACAATGACAGATGTTCATGGTGAGGTATGATATTTTGGGTGTATCAGAAGTAGTACTGCATTAATGAATAATGCGAGAATGTTTTTTTTCACTTATATAGAAGTTGATATCCCAGGCCCTTTGATGGAAATGATATAGCATAACTAAATCCATAGACATGGTTTTCTATTGTAAATTCAATTTTGGGATGTCAAAGAATGAGAAATCAAGCACATGGGTTGATGACACTTGCATGCAACCCAGTTGATTGGAGATATCGGGGAAAATAGATTATACCACAAACTAAGTATTCTTATGAGGTACAATGTCATTGCGACATTAACTTCTTTCTCTTGGGTGCATTGAACAATTACTATATAATAATCTTGAACATTAGGCAATCCCACCTTATGCCAATGAGAAAGAGGCCTAGAGGGTAACACACTAAGTGTAGCCAATATAAAAGTTAAATAATTTTTTTAACAAGTTGTATAAATATTATTTCCATTTGTGGTTTAATAATTATTCAAGTATGCATGATCACATTTATTTTGTCGTTAGTTATTTGAGATAATGTATTGCAGACAAAATATTTGTTTATTGGTGAGTAATGTAGTTATAATTATTTAATAAATAAATTGTCATTATTCAAGACCTAGTAAACATTGAGGAGGATTAACAGACCATGTTATGGGTCCAGTGAGAAATACTATTAAATTTTATTAGGTTAAATAATATTTAAATATAACATTCAAGTTAAGAACATTTCATGGAAATAATAACATTTGTTTTATTATTTTACTTGGGGTTTAACATGGAATAAGATATTAATTAATGTCATTTATGATAATTATTTATTATTAACAAGTGAATTAAATTTCACATTATGTTATTATTATTTATATTTTCCCGGGGTTATTTGACCGGCTAACCAATCTTTGTGGGAAAAAAATCCTTGGAGAAAAGCTCTTGAGACTAGATAACTCTCTCCTCTCCAAGAACGCTCCCAATATTGAGAGAGGTACTCCTCCACTAGATCAAGAAGAACACTTTGGAAGCGATTCTCAGGGTGATCGAAAGAGGACATTGAAAGTGCTAGGATCTTCTACACAAGCACCCAGAGACACCTTTGGTGACATCCCAAGATACACAGAGCATGTTTGGATCACCCATGGAGGATTCCTATCCTTTGATTCTATATAAGAAGAAAGCCACACCTCAGACATCTGGGCAGATGCATCAATGAAGAAAGAATCACCTTGTAGATAATTCTATAATTTAATTAAATTAATTATACAAAATATATTTTGATCCTATCTTTTCAGTCTTAGGTTATCTCTTCTGTATTTTAACTTTGATTCAATTCCGTGGATACTGGTGTTCATAGTCATTTTGATCTCAGATTAATCCTCGACCAAGACAATTTGTAAATTTGGTTAAATGCCCATCCTGCACTTCCACTACACCAAGAACCTAGAAGTGGTATCAAAGGGAGGTTATATTTTCATTTATATTTATTTAAACAATTCATTGATGATTTATGCTTTAATAATTTAGTTTTTCAATTCATGTTTAACCATTTCTGTAATCTAAATTTCAAGATCTGTTCCTCCCTTATAGTTTCTCATAGATCTAAAAGAAAAAAAATAATCTTATGATTAAAATTAAATCGATGATCTCATCCTGAAGCACTGACGGTTCTGTCAAGATAACAAAAGAATATATGATGGGTAATCAGATCTACATTCTATGTATTAGGGTTTAATGTATCAGGAGTAATTTGGAAATTACTGAATTTTTGTGCATTAATGACACACAGTGTAGTTAATTCTCACACCACGTGTTGAAAATGACAGACTGACACACTGTTTTCTAGAATTCATACAGTTTGGACCACTTTACACGGTGTGAAGTCTCTTCGGGTCAGGGTCATGTTGTGTATCCCATTCATGGATTTCTTGGATGGGGATTGTGTAATACGTAGTCTAGATATCATGTGTCGCACTAGACACACCGTGTACCCCAAATACTTCTGAATTACACCTCACATGTCAACTCCCCAGGCATGTACTTTGGATGGGCTGTGAGGGGGGTACACACCATGTAGTTAGATCCACATGCTATATACTATTTCAAGATTACAAAAATTAGAAAATTTATTATTATATTATATAAGCCTTACGACAAGTACCTTTGTGTGGGTGTAAATATTGGACACCACATGTGCTAGGTGTTTGATATATATATATATATACACATAAATGTTTAATTTACATCTTCGTAATGTTCAAAAACCTTCACATCATGTATGAGTTGTATTGTAAATATAATTCTATGTGCATGCTACATGTCACAAAGAATAAATTTTATACAACTTTAAATACATTCTTCGTAGTATTGGATGGGTATTCACCAGTTTTCATCAAAGCTACATGTTTCGTACATGGTTATGGATGGGAATCTCATGGAAATTCATAAAAGGATTCAGATACAAAGGATTGATTAATTAAAGATTATGATTAATCGAATCAGTCATAATAAATCTTAATTAGAATGATTAGAGAATTTAATGCTAGTTTTATTAAATACATAATTAGTTGCATCTATGTGGATGATCATGAGCTAGACTAAACCATTGTACGTGATTAGTTCCCTTTTAATTTAATTATTAAATTTAAATTGTTGGCCCGTGTGTCTTATCCTCATTAATATGTAGGGCCTGCATTCCCATGGTTTCTTTTATGTGAACCCCCTTTTACCCGTCACCTCCTTGGGAGTTAAAATAATATTCAATGGATGGATCTCCAAGCTAGAGGAGGTGCTTCAAGTTTGGAGCCGAGGTGAAACCAATCCAAAGAGTTGAAAAGGTGGACATGTCGAAAGATGTAAACATGAACCTGAAACTATTCAAGGTGTTTCCCTCCTATGTTAGGTTTATTTTATCAACCTCTTGATAAAATAATCAAAATAATGCTCATAACCATTACCTTTATTTTATTTCTGTCAGTTGTATGGTTATTCATTATGGATGTTGAATGAAATTACATAATTAATGAACGAAGAATAATACAAGATGGAACTAAAATAGAAACTCCTTATGAATAAATATTATCTATATATGGTTAATCACTTTAATATATCCCACATAACATTAACAACCATGTGAAAAGATAATAAGTGTAAATTTATGCATAAAGGATAAAATCCCTTAATCAAATATTAAGTCGCTCTAGCCTTCCATTACTCCGGTTAGAATTAAACCATAGTTAAAAGAGCTTGACCAACCCTAGTTGGGTTGCTTTCAATTATTAGGGAATTACTATTTTATGTTTTGGGTTGTCTTAACTTAATTTACATCTAGGATTGACTTCCCTAGAAGGAATTGGTGAAATTGAGAGGATAAGGTTGAGGAAATCGAAAATTAAGGATTTTAGGATTAGGGAGTCCACTCATAAGTTCAAGAAGTTGTGATTCAGTGTAGTTGGAATTTAAAATTTCTTCCTAAAACCTTTAAAGTTTCTAGATCTACCCTAGTTGGTGTAGTGTGAAGGGAAATATGGACCATTTCCACTAAAATGTCCAAGAAACATGATATTTTGAAGAAAATTGGGAGGGATATTGGGTTTCAACAAAATAGTGGGAGACTAATAGATATTAATTTATTTATTTGCATATATTTATCAAGATAAAGTACAAAAAACTCTACTCATCTTAGTTTGTTTAAAACACAATCAAAATAAAATCAAACATATCATTTTGATCCATACTAGATAAGTAAAACCTTATCACCATCACAAATTTCCAAGAGTGGAAAAGGTGCCTTTAACACCTCGAGCTTCCACGGTACGCTTCTCTTTGAATAATACAGTAGCGTGTGTTGTACGCAACTTCGAGTTCTAACACACACCACAACCAATCAAACTAGCCATTATGAATAGTAATATCTACTTTTTGAAATTATATATATTTTATATTTCAAAATGGACTTTATTTTTGGATTCGGAATATCGAATTTAGCCTAGGGTGAAATTTTGGAACTTTTCGGATAACACTTATATTTTGATGAATAGTGAAAATTACTAAATTTAATTGAAAACATCTTTTTTCATCAAAATAATTAATAGTGATAAATTATGAATTTGAGTGGTTTTAAAGTACATTCAGAATATATTTTTACCATTTAATTCAATGTTGTTCATTGTACATAATTTTACAATTAAACCGGACATAAACAGGTGTCAATCTTTTGATAGTTATTATCTTTTAAAAACACGCTTTTTGTTTTAACAACGGGAATTAATTTTAAATTAATTTCTGCCACTTCTGTGTTTTGAATTTGGAAAAATGGATTCCATATTTGGAATCAGGATGTTAAAATTGTGTAAATAGGAAACTTTTATTTTTAGACATTTTGAATAATTATTTCGGTAAATATTTTATTTACCATGGTTAAGGGTAAATCCTGTAAATAAGGGTTAAAGAATAATATTATAATAATACTAAATTAACCTAAAACGTTTATTGGTTGATACATGTTCGACCATAGGCATATTTGGGTTGATTTTGGGACCCCATGGAGACACTTGTAGGTGATAGGGACACTTAATTTTAATCAAGTTAAAATAAATACAAAAATGACATAATCATATATCTTTTAGAAAAACGATTTTTACATAGGGTTATATATATTGGATTTTCTACTATAAATATTTGTTAGAAATATAAAAATATTTCCTAAATAATGATATTTTATTTATAATTTTTAGAGATTACATAATTTAATTTATTTATGACACAATGATGATGCAGTAATTACCATAATAGTGAAAATTTAAAATAATTGATATTATAAATACCAAAATAAATATAATTTGAGACTTTTAATGAAATAAAATAATTTTATAGGATAATATGACATATTAGGATTTATTTAATTAACTTTGTTCGAAGTAATAATTCTGTTATGAGTTTCACCAAAATCAACTATTGAATAGTGTCAAAATTGACATAAAAGAGTTTTTTAAAACAAATATTATATTATTAATTGATATTAAATTCCTAAAAATCTAAGGTTCGGCCAAGAGACTTATATAATGATAGGTGTATTATTAATGGACAACTTGTGGGTCTCTTGGATGTATATAGTAAGTTTATTAACCATATAATATAAAAATACCAAGAGACATTGTAAAAGTGAAACTAATTAACTTAGAGTTAATACTTAAAGATAAGGTTTATATAAGTACCCAAACCTGTATAAATTCTATTGGTTGAGTGGTTTTCGACCCATCCCCACCTTAACATTTAAATAATTTAATTTTGAGCCTTTAGAAACCGAATATGAATTTATTATAAATTAATATTTTTAGCTTTTTAAAGGTTCCCCCCACCCCTCTTATAAAAGGGCACTCCTCAATCTCATTTCTTCACACCTTCAAAGCCTTTTGGTTCGGCCAAACTCTGCCCGAATACTCTCCCAACATCCCTCACTACAACATAGTGCCCTTATTTTGATCATAAAGACAACCTAAGGAGCCCTTTTGATCAAATCAAAAGGAAGAACCCGAAGAAGAGGTAATGATTTCACCACCCTTTTCCAAGTTCCTTTCTTCTTCCACTTCTTCTTCCTTTGTTGTTACCATTATAAAATAATAACTCTAGTATCATATATATACTATGATGTTATTATAAATATGGTACAACCATATTCAGTATTCAATCCACCCTTTGAATAACATGTCACCATACGTGCGTACGTACGGCTTACCGTCTCCACGTCGTGGTGTAATTGTTATTCAATATATTATTATTTGTATGGGTATAATAATGATGTGTAACTCATGTAAATAATAAATAAAACATGTTAATGATTCTGTATATATGATATAACATCCAATTATATATTATTTTAATATCAAAAGAATAATATTTTCGCTCGTGCGTACATACGGATTACCGTCTCCACGACGCGATGAGATTTATTTCCAAGTTCACCATCCATCGACAATTATAAAAATATATATTACTAATAAGTATGTAATATATGACATAATAATTCTAATGGAGATATATATATATATATATAAGGATTTATGTACTTACATATATCTTATTCACTTACTTCCGTTCAATACTATGTGAAAACAGAAACAATGTTTATGCGTATGTACAGACTACCGTCTCCATAAACGGTGTTTTACATTTCATATATATGCCTATTATACATATTTATATACTAAATATATATGATATATTTATCATGTTTTATATTCATGAAGTATTTAAATCCTGATCTAAGTGATACAACCAAGAGTGACAAGTTAAAACACGTACGATAATGAAAGTGATTATTACCCGAAATGTTAACTTAACATGGAAATTATTATTAAATCGGTAAAATAAAGTCATAAATGAATCATGTATTATATCATAAATATTAATATGGTTCTGGTATAATTTAATAACATACTACGTTCTTCGTACATGAGGTTAAACGTACCCTCGACTAAAGGAAAGTGCAAGTTAAGGGGTTTTCATCTCACTCCTTATTCCCGTGAGATACATGCCATATTGCCACCATTACCTTTTGTGTGGTGTATGTACTGCCCATAATTATATTCTTTGTGTAATACACTTTAATTTATGTGTATTTACATATTCATTGTATGATACCTCTTTCATGGGTTGTATGTTTCATATGTTACCAAAATGGTAAGGGTTTATTTCGCAATCTCTTCAATATCTGAGGTTGTTTATACGTAATAATCTACTGGGATTTACTTATCATCCACATCCATGTTTCTTAAAAATGTGTTTCAAAACATTTTTTACTATTTACTAGAATATGGGTTAAAGTCATTTATACCCTTGTTGACTTTTATAAGTGGTGTATAAAGGAATCTTTCCGTCGTTTTCCAAACAAGGTCCTTTTTAACATTTTTTTGACAAAATTAAGGTAATAATGTTTTTTTAACTTATACGGCGGGTGCGGTTATTCTCCGCCGTTATTACACCTTTGAAGCTTCCTTCACAATCTTATAAAGATATTTTCAAAATAAAGGTTTTCTCTATAATTATGCGACTTTTAAAAAGATTTAAAAAAACAGATATTCCTCTCAAATAGTATTGATTTAATCTATGTCAACATCCTTTGATAAATTTTAAACTTGTTTCAAGTTGATTTATTATGATAAAAATCATCCACATTGTATTTAAGGTTTTGTGATATTTTTGACTATGGATGAGTTATTTTTATGCCATTAATGGTTTATGATTAAAGTTTTGACATTTTTTATGTTAGTTTTAATACGAATGTTTATGTTATATTTCATACTCTTATTAAGATGAATGTGTTGGACTAGTATGTTTCGGGTTGGGGACCGGTAAAAGTAAGCCCTCCGGGTTGGTGTCCGGTTATTAGAGGCACTCCGGTTTGGTGTCTGGTTATTAGAGGCACTCAGGGATGGAGTCCGGTTACAGTGGCTCTCTGGGTTGGGTTCCGGTTACAGTTATCCCTTAGGTCTTTGCACGAGGCCTCGAAACAGAAATTAAAGTTCGGCATCATGCATTCCATCATTATGAAAGTGGTTAGTGATATTGCATGTGATTATTCGATTAGTAGAATATCCATGAGAATAAGTAAATGGAATTATTTCATTTTATTTCGTCCATATTATACTGAAGTTCAATTTTAAAAGGCTTTTGTTTTAGTTTTATACATTGCCTTAAATGTTTATGCTTATTTATGAAAGTTACCGCTGTATTGCTTACCCTTACTGAGCATTTGAGGTCACCCCTTTCTATGTTTTATTTTTCCCAGGATTCCAAGAATTGTAAAGTGATTGATATGCAGGGTTAAGCCAAGGGAATAATGGCGTTCATAAAGAATATTTATGTTGTTTTGTACGTCATAAAGTGAAAATGTAACATTCATGTATGCGATCTATTTTTCCAAGACCGCTAAACTGATAGGTCCTTTGGGAATTGATTCCTTATAATCATGCCAATGTATTAAAGTAATGCACCGACTCTGGGTAACTGGGGTCTGGGCGTTACATTGCCTTTGGGTTATCCTTCCCCATGAGAGGAAAAATTATGTTCTAGAATACCCTTTACCAGTTTCAACTCCAAATGAGGAAAGTGATGAGGATCTCTCTATATACAAGAAATATATTAATGATGTTACAGATGTTCAGTGCCTCAGGATATCAACCATGACCAATGAGCTCTTGAAGAAACATGAGGATATGGATTATTATAGAATGATGTATCACCTTCAGGAACACTATAAAGTGAAGGTAAGATAGGAGAGGTATGACATATCCAATACTTTGTTCACTAATAAGCTTGGAGAGTCTGTTCCAACTGGACCACATACAGTTAGGAATATTAGATTCTTTGAGAATTTTTACATCTTAGGGATTAAATTCCTATATGATTTGTGTTTAGATCTCATACTATCATCGCTTTATAAGACCTTAATAAGTTTTATTGTGAATTATAATATGAGAAATAAAAAAAAGAAACTATCAAAGTTTCTTACACTAATTTGGAATGTTGATAAGGACATGGGGTGTGAAAAACTTGCTATACTTAGAGTGAATAGGTTTAGGATGGACAAGGAAAAATGGAATAATATTTATAAAAAATGTAATTCCTCCGAGCACTGTCCGACCAAGAATTAGAAGATACAAAGGCTGAGCATGGAAAAGGAGGTAGTATGCTTAACATATGGAATGTCAGGCCACTGGAAGAGGAACTATAGACCGAGGAAAGGGAAGACAAATGTAAATTCGTTATAAAGTGAAATATTTCCATTTCTACCCATTGGGTATTTGATACATCTTAAGGGGATCACATATAATTTCAAATGCAGAATCCAAGTAGATTCTAGAAAATTTCCAGAGGAGAGGTGAATCTGTATGCTGCCAATGGTGTGAGGCTGACTACTCTTTCCATTGGTGACTAGAAAATCAAATTTCCAACATGAATGATTTTAGTTTTATGTGGCTATAACTATATACCTAGTGTTTCCAAGAACATAATTTTTGTATCGACTTTAGATATAAATGGATTTATTTTCTTGTATGGAAATAAATGTTTTTAATTTTATAAGGATAATATATATTATGGTATGAAAGATTTATATAATGGTCTATAAGTATTAAATTATGAGAACTAGGTGTTTGATATTTATAACGAACCAAGATCACATGACTCATACAACACCAAGTTGTGGCATCACTGCATTGGTCATGTAAATAAGAAGCACCTCACAAATATCTATCAATATGGTTATTTAGACAATTTCTAGATAAAACCACTTGACAGAGGAGACAAATTTTTACAAGGTAAAATGACCAAACCACCATTTTAGGGACAGGGTGAAAGGTCTATAGAGATTCTAGGATTGGTACACACTGATGTGTGTTTACCATATCCAGTAGAAGATAGAGGTGGATACTAATTCTTCATTACTTTTAATGATGACTTGAGAAGATATGTCTATTTTTACTTAATGATTTATAAGTCCGAGTCCTTTGAGAAATTCAATAAGATAAATAATGAATTAGAGAATCAGATTGGAAAGAAGATAAAGAAGATTCGATCAGATCGAGGTGGAAAATATCTTAACCAAGAGTTCAATAACATTTTACAAGAGTCTGGGATACTATCTAAATCCACTCCACCTTATAAAACATAGTGGAATGATGTTAGTGAATGGAGGAACCATACCTTATTGGAAACGGTACGTTGGATGACGAGTCATAAAGATCATCCATCATCGTCTTGGGGATATGAATTGCAAACTACCACAGTAACATTAAACCAAGTAGCAACTAAGGAGTAAGATGTGTTTCATTTAAGCCATGGAGTGGAAAGAAACCAAATTTTCCGTAGACACATGTATGGGGATGTTATACATTTGTTAAGACTTTCTTAGGAAACAAACTAGAACCCTGGGGCACGAAGTGTATCTTGATAGGGTATCCTAAAAAGACAATGTGATAATAAATATACAACCCCTAGATAATAAAGTGTTTATTTCAAGATGAGATTCCTTTATTGAGAGGGAGTACATCCTCAAAGAGGATAGTGGGAGCAAGATTGATTTCGATGAGTTTGATGCTCAAAATACATAGGAGTTAGTATAGGAACAAGTTCAACAAGTTTCTGTGGAAGACGTATTTCTTGAAATAAAAGTACTACTTAGGAGCACAAGAGAGGTAATGGAACTAAAGAGATATGGTTTCTTTATCACCAAGGAAGGTGACTCATTATTTTTTTACAATGATGAACCTATCTTCTACAAGGAAGAAATAAAGATATCAAATGATTCAAGATGACTAGAAGCTATAAATTGATAGATGAATTTCATTTATCAGAACCAATTATGGGTTATAGTTAATGAACCAATGGATTTAAAGACTTTTGGGTGTAAATGGGTATTCAAAAGAAATTGGAAATGGATGGTCAAGTTAGTACCTATAAAGAAAGGCTTGTGGATAAAGGTTTTAAACAGTGTCAAGGAATTGAATATGATGAATCCTTTTCAGAAATTTCCATGTTTAAATCCATAAGAATAATAATTACCATAGTAGCTTTCTAGGACTATGATATTTGGAATATGGATGTCAAAACTTCATTACTTAATGGGAAACTTTCGAAAGATTTCACAAACGAGACAACCAAAAGTGTTTGTGACAATAGGTGATGCGAAAAGGGTATTGAAGTTACAGAGATCCATTTATGGATTAAAGGAAGCACCCAGATCATGGATCATTTGATTCGATAAATCCATAAGATAATTTTGTTTTATTTAGAATGAATGTTATCCACGTGTTTACAAGAGGCTTAATTGGAATGCGGTTTTTATCTTAGTAATGTATGTTGAAGATTTATTTCTTATTTGAAATGACATAACGATCTTACAGTCAGTCAAGGATTGGTTGATCAAGTGATTCTCCATGAAAGACATAGGTAAATCATGCTACATTCTTGGGATCAAGATAATTCATGATATATCCAAGATACTTCTTGGAATAAGTCAAATTATATACATTGAAAAGATAATAATGTTATTTAGTAATGAATAATCCAAGAGGGTATTGGTTCTAGTGTAACATGGTATACATCTTTCCAAGAAAATGTGTCACCATACAGAACATGAGAAAGATAGTATGAGTAAGATTACATGGGGTTCAATGATAGGATCGATCATGTATGCTAGGTTATGTACCAGACTTGATGTTCCCTATGCACCAAGCATGGTATGAAGATGTCAATAAGATCAAGGATAAAAACATTAGACCTCTTTCAAGAATATACTTAAGTATCTCAGAATAACTAAGGATATGTTTATGAAGTATAGATGAGACTAGGATCTTGTCATTAGAGGATATTACGATGCTGATTTTTAGATTGAGTAGAATGATTTGAAGTCACAATCAAGAAATGTTTTTCTGTCTCAACAGTGGAGATGTGATCTGGAAGAGTTCAATGTAGTCATTTGACACAGATTCTATATTGGAGTTAGAATATAAAACAACTTTTGTTGAAACCAAGGATATCATTTGGATTCTGAACACTATAAAAGACATTAATATGGTTTCTAGTAGTAAATATCCGATTACATTGTTTTTGATAATACTACAGTTGTGACTCTTGCAAAAGAGACATGGTAACATCACTAAACAAAGCACATACACCAAATGTATGACCTCTTGATGGATTTTCTCTCAAAAGGGAGATGTTGCTGAGAGTCGAGTGTCCAAAGGGGAGAATGTGGAATACCCTTGACCAAAGGCCTATCACTGCAGAAGAATAAATATCATGTGACAGATATTATATTGAAGGTTGTTAGCAGTTGAATCTATTGTAAGTGGGTGCCAATTATTGTTTGTACCCCAGAAAACAACTACATTTTACTATATGATAAACCCGTATTCATTGAATTAATATTAATAAAAAACTTATCACATCATGATTGTTCTTATGTGTGACATTATATGTGACAATGTCCTCAGAATAGCTATCCCATTAAAAGGTAATAACAGATCCCTTCTATGATGAGGACTCAGAAGTTCCATGAAAATATTGTCGAATATATATTCTTTGTATGAATGATATCATCTTTAGGGACACAAATGATACATATATTAGGGTTGGGGACTCATGAAACCTTGAGGCACCTTCTTATGGTGTGACCCCTTTGTAAAATATATGAGGATATTTTGAGAACAAGACCCACCAGTATGAAATTCACATTCATATGTGTCATTGGATGTTCCTAATTGAGGACGCGTGTTCTGTTCCTTAGACATTATGATTATTGTTATAGGGTATTATGACTCACACACTTAGATGCGTTGACAAAAATTGTGAAGATAGATGTTCATTGAGTGCAAGGATATTTTTGGTGCATCATGAGTAATACTGAATTAATGAATAATAAGAGAAAGGATTTTTCACTTATATAGAATTATATATCTCAGGACCCTTGATGAAAATTATATATACTAACTTAAACCATGGCTATGGTGTTCTCTAGAAATGTTAAATTCAGGGAAGTCAAATAAAGAGGAATCGAGCACATGGGTTGATGGCACTTATATGCAACCCGCATGATTAGAGATATAGAGACAATGGGATTATATTATATAGTAATAATTTGTATGAGGTGAGATATCATTTTGACACTAAATTCTTTCTCTTGGGTGCCTTGACCCATTTTAGGATATTAATCTTGGACTTCAGGTAAGCCCACCTAATTACCACGAGAAAGAGGCCTAGAGGGTCACAAACTATTTGTAACCAGTACCTCTGTTAACAAATTTTTTTATTTAAGATGTTGAATAAATATTATTAATAGTTGTGGTTTAATAATCATTTAGGTATAAATGATATCATTTATTTCAACGCTAGTTATTCTATTGAATATATTGTAGATGAAATATTTATTTATTGAATAATAATACAGTTAAATTTATTTAATAATAAATTATTCATTATTCAAGGAAAGGTAAATATTGAGAAGGATTTTTAGACAAAGTTATGAAATATAATTATGTTAAATAATATTTAAACATAACGTGTCTGTTTAGAAAAAGTCGTGAAAATAATAGCATTTCAATTATTATTTTACCTGGGTTTCCCATGGAATAAAAAATTAACTAATCACACATGTGCTAATTATTTACTATTAAACTGGTGAATTAAATTCCCCATTATGTTATTATTCTATATATTAACCAAGGGGGTCATTCAACTATATAACCAATCATTGTGCGCACAAAATCCTTGGAGAAAAGATCTCAATTATAAATAACTCTACCCTCTCATAGAACACTCTCAAGAATGAGAGAAATCCTCCACCACTAGATAAAGAAGATTTCATTGGACATGATTCTCATGGAAACCGAAGGCAGATATCGCAAGCAAATATATTTTCAATTCTAGAACATAATGACTCCTTCAGTGACATTTGGGGATATGTGGAGTACATGTGAATCACTGCTAGAGGATTCATATCCTTGGATTCTAAAGCTCAATGAAGCCGCACCTCAGAAACGTTGTCAGATTCATAAATGAACAAAGAATAACCATGGAGGTAATTCTATAATTTAATTAAATAAGTTATAAACAAATTATATCGATCTTTTCTTCTTGGTTATGTGTTCTCTTATTTAACTTTTATCATTGATTCAATTCGGTGCATACTGGTGTTCATCATCATAATGATCCAAGATTAATTATTGATTATGACAATTTTCAATGTTGGGTACATGCCAATCCTGCTATTTCGCAGTTCCCAGAACCTACACAATTCACATACCTATAGTATAAATCCTGAAAAAATTTCCCAAGGTTTTCACTTGATTGGACACTAATCTACACAAGTGCACCACTTGAGGATACACTACAAAAAAGTCATCACTAACCACAATGACACAACACCATATAATTTACCATCATAAGAATAACTTTTGATACATGACATTCCTAATGGATTTTGAATCGTTTTGGTGACCATCAATCTACATTAATTTTTTTGATCACCCTCTTCCATACCCCTGAACATTATTCCACTCAGGTTCTAAAAAATTTTTTAGGCCAAAAGAAATATGAATACTCATTCACACATAAAATTATACTACCTATGATATCATTATAAGGCATACAAAACCCTCTAATAAATTTTTTTTTTCTATAAATGATATCCATAAGGGATCTAATGGGAATGAATACATTAAATTATCATATGTGCCACATTCGGAAGGCCACTGAAGTTAAGAATATCACCTACCATTCCCTTGGATTAAATAATCCTTGAAATATATTTCAAACCAATCTATAGAATGATTGCTACATAAAATATACCAATAATACATTCCCCAATCGAAAAATGCATGAAAACCACCATAGGTATAATATATTAGAGAACAATTTATTATATCTAAAGATAGATATTAAATTCACTAATTCTAAGCCACCATTACTCAACCCATGGAATTTTATTCCAGGGTTCGTAAGGGGCACCAAATTCCTTTCCCTTACAATACAGAAATCACACGAATAATGAAATCCTATAGGGAAGAATCTTATTTCTTCAGGGACCATGAACCATTTTATCTATTCTCAACATCCGCCATTGTTTACCAATTAAATTATTCTTTTCCATTTAGGAGGGTTTTGCACCAAATTATATGTTACAACTTTGGGTGAATGACTTTCAAGATATTTTAAATTTACTAAACCATGTATAACTCCCATAACTAACACTAATGTGGATCTACCCTATCCTTTATCACATATTGAGTCTCACTAGTCCCTATACCAAAAAATAAAAAACTAGGAATCCTTGGAGTATACATGGATTTGACATACAAACACATATTATATCATAAAATATGAAAACAACAACAGTCCTTTATCTTACAGAAGTTAATTCATCTGCTTTTATGACTTAGTTCTTGTTAATTTACTAGAAATAATGAAATCATAAAAATAACACCTAAAATAGAATATATTACAAATCAATTTTGGAGAGGAGAGAAATTTTGAGAGATATGAAAGGGATTACCATATTCATACCATGGTAGAGATCTTTCTTTAGAAAACTTTCCAATCCAACAAAAGATGGTAATTTTATTGTAATTGTAATATGGAGATAGAAAAGTGATAATATGATATGCGCAGGGATGGTATATTGGGATAGAGATAAAATAAATGGAGAAATTATCCACTCTTACTAAATAATAAGAAGTTAAAATAATTTTTTTAACCCACCCATACACTGACTTCTTTGGGTATTTGATTAGATCCCATCATGTACTAGGTTGCACTTTAGGGGATCCTATCTTTTGGGAGTCTCATTGGGTACTTGATTTATCCATAACAGCTTTCTCGTGGTTATTTTATGTAATTAAGAAATACTATTATCCATAAAAACCTTAATGAACATCCTTTAGTTCTTCCTAAAAACCAGTGAGGAAATTAAATCATCCAATAGGGATGTTGAAACAATAAAATTATCAATCCAAATTTCAATTATCAAAATTACTCCTCCTCTTGAGAATAAAATTCATATTCTCCTTAAATTATACAAAAAGTAATGGTACGAGCCATTACATTATGTAATTATGGAAAACTAATTAATACAAGATTGGAAAAGGCTTATATTAGTGATAAAAACAAACATTCAAAATGGAAAACTAGATAATACAAGAATAAAAGTAAAGTGTAACTATCTTATGGAAAATTGTATATAAAAAAATAGTATATTTTTTTTAATTAATTCCATGTTATTAATTATAACCATTCAGTTTCTAAAATTCAAAAATATTTATTTTGTGATAGGTTTTTGGAACATTTGGGAAGAAAAAAATTAACATGAGGCATATTGATGAGCCAATTATTTTGGAAAAAACATCACTTAAATACTATTTCATTATCAAATAATATTGTTTCATCAATTGTAGTCTAGAAAAAACTTTCCTTATTATGAGTGTACACAATGGTTAACAACTAAAACCAAACCTCCATGCGTAATTGGGAATTTGGAACCGGGATATGTTTGAATCACAGTACTATATATTTTAATCTAAATATTTTTTGTTATTTTTTTAATAGTCTCACATAAAGAGGATTGATCATCCATGACATAAAAGGGTTAGTGATCTTGTCGAAAAAATGATTTTTAGCACTTGGAATGCCCTCTTAAGGGATTCTTAGTCACTAATTTGAGATTTAATCAGAATGAGTGAAAAATACATTCCATTTTCACTTATGTATCAATGTTTTTTACAACATTGAATCTCGTAAATGAGAGATAGTTTGACTATTATTACATTTTTTTATGATACAAGAGATCTCCCCATGATGAATAAATCATTTTAACTATGTTCATAGACTAGATACGTTTGATAATTCCATATTAAATTTGAAATATAAAATAAAATAAGAAAACTGTTTTACATCCATGAAAATCATTCAAATATTCCATCTTTATATCCTTGGGAGAGGAAAACTTAATAATTTGTGAGCTTAAATTATCATTAAGGGAAAGTGTATAATAAATAATATATTTTTTAGATAACTATTAGAAAAATAATTGATTGAAAAATCAAAATACATGTGATTTTACTGCTACCATGATCATGAAATATATATATATATATATGTATGAAAGTAAACACATAGATAATGATATCTGAATTCTTAGTGAAGGTAATGAATAATGTCAGGAATTCATGAAGTTACTATAAGGAATCGTCCAATAAATAATGAAAATTATTGTTAATGACTTGGAAAAGAAATTTTCATTATATGGGTCGGTATGCACCAATTATATAACTATTGTTTCAACCTAATTTTTCTCATGATACATTATAAAAATGTTTTTTCAATCAATAAATATTTTCATTGAATCAAGAATATGAAACATCATTATTTCCATGTTGAATTAAATAAATAATATTCCTTTATTTAATATGTTATACTAAAATTTGATTTGATGAAGAAAATAAAGAATATATCCACGATAATGAAAATTTGGAAATGATGGAGGAAAATAATATCCACTGAATAATGAAGAGTGACCGAGAACATGATCATGAGAAATTGAATGATCAATAAATAATGTATAATCCATAAATCTATAATGGGTGTTAGAATAATGTTAATTCCAAAAAAACAATGATTCGAAATAAGGACGAATAAATTTCATATTTTAGAGGAAAATGGAAGTAAACATGTAATGTAACTTTAGTTAAAAATTTTATAAACTTGTTATATAAAAAAATTTAATAATCATTTACTTAATTTATTTAAACCTTTTAGAGAAAAATAATGTTTTATTTTGTTATAAAAACCAAAATTTCAAAGAATAATGGAAAATATATTTTCATTGAAAATTATTGAAACTTATAGATAAAGGTAGATAGAGAATAAAGACAATGGTTATGAAAAAATAAATCCACACAATACAAGTTTAAAATATCAATCTTGTAAAACTTTTTAAATAGGAAAAAATTATTGAATCATAAAAAATTAAAAATATTCCCTTCTACTCTTTTTGAATAAAGAAAATGTTTGGAAAAAATTTCCTTTCAAATCCATTAAAAGTAGATCAAAACATTAAAAATAGAAATTAATGAATGTGGATATTGAATAGATTTTTTTTGATATAAAAATATAATTATGACTGGATTGTAAAAAATTATTTCAGTATTTGAGTAGAAAAGTGAAGAAATGACATAATAAAAACATGGGAAAAAAATAATTAACTATACTATGAAAAATTATATTGGGTTTCAAAATAGAAAATTAATATAATTTTTCCAACATAAATTTAAACGTGAATAATATTGAATAAGAGTGATATTTTAAAGTAAACCTTTACGACTTTAATGAATATTGACTTGAAACCCCTTAAAAATGAAAATATGAATTGGAACATAAAATAAATTAAATAAAGAGTTGTTCATTTGGTAATATGTTAATGGGAAAGAATATACACCATATAAAAGAAATTATGTTCATAATATAATATAAGTCTCAATGGTGTGGAATTTTTCTTGGTCGAACAAATTTTATCATATCCTTAATAATTAATTTTAATTTATTAAATACATAATTAAGAAAAATGTTCATATATATTTCATTTTATATGGTCATTTAATTTCCATTTGGCATCCATTCAATGAATAGTCGCTATTTATGTTTTCCACATATGGTTGTTTGGTGAATTATTATAAAATTTAATAAGTATAATGTTCATGGTTAATAGTGTTATGAGATGATTCAATAATTTATATAGTGTTAATAAAGTCAAAAATATATATATTTTTTCATTATATACCATTTTATAATCATCCAGGAATTGTTGTAATATAAAAACAATCCTCATTGCTTCATAGAGGTGGTAGTCCACTCGTACCGAAATATGACATTATCAATATCTAATACATGGAAGATTAAAAAGTTAGAGGATATATTATATTTAAATAATAATAAAAATATCATAAATATTATAAATATTAATTAACTATATATTTATATCCATACAAGTAATGTGGTGATGAAAAAAATAACATTGCAACCTCGAGATTATATGCCATATATATGCACACCGAATGTTTTCATTTTCAAAAGGTTGAAAATGATATAGATAAAGGATGAAAAATTTTCAGGAATATATACATTTATATAGTTTATATACTTTTTATGTTTTTTTAATATGGTTATTGATGTTTTGGAGGCGGTTTATGATGAAAGGAACTTGAAAATGCTCTGTAAGAACATATATATATATATATATATATATCTTATTTTGGTAACCTTATTTGGATTTAACATTTAGCCATGTTACATATTAATTTTTATGATAAAAGGACCTCTAGGATGTGGTGAGGGTTTTTAGGGTATTTGGGTATGAATTGGTGAAGATTACCTTTTCAAATAATGTGGAGAATAATGTACAGGAGGTTCCCTTTAATAAGTGAGGTGGGTGGGAATCTTGTAAATACAAGAAATATTAATATATAATTTGTGCCTAAATCATGTAAAATGGTAAAAATGTTCCATATATTTTAATATAATCAGTATAAGGTAGAATGAAATTAAATTAGTAAAATTTAAACAACTTTAAATGGGATTGTGAACATTATCTATGAGTTTAAAACCCCTTTAACCTTGGATTTTTTTTAATATCTAGGGTCATGAAAGTAAGTTTAAAAATTAAAAGTGGGAAATACATGGAAAATTAATATTATAGTATAAAATATAGAATAATATTTAGTTATTATATTATTTTTGTTTTTTATATAGATTTTAAAATAATTTTTAAACAATAAATATATTTTAAATTCATTTTTAGGACTATTTTAAAATATTACATTAACGAAATCAATATATAAATATAAATAGAAATTAAAAAAATTCCCAAAAAATAACACTTTTATAATTATCCATAAAATGAGTAGAACATGACAATTCTCCCAAACAGTAGTACTTGTAAATTTTTTAATAATCATTTACTAGATTTTTCTACCCCTTGGACATGCACTGTATCAGTGTTGCGTAAAATGAAAAAGTAAATATAGCATCGCTAAAAAATAAAACTAAATTAATATAATTAATATATATTATTATTCATCAATTTAATCATATTTATTCATTCATGTATCATTTTTATCTATATCAAAATAATGACAATATAAAAAGTGATAAAAATTAACATTAACTAATTATTATTTATATAAATTAATACAAAACACATAATAAAAAGAAAGTGGAATCATATTGTACCATAATTTCTGATTTATAATGTATATGAAAGATATATAATAAAATTATATTAAGAACTTTTTGAGAGAGTTAATGTCCTTATACCATAATTGAATCATTTATTAATCCATTTTACCCTTTATGCGGTGATAGAATTTTACCACTAGTACTAATCATTACGACTAAAAATAAAATAGAACATATTAAATAACATTAATATTATTATTCAAAATATGGATTCAATATTGTATGATTTAATTTACATAAGTTTAAAATATAAATTTTAATATAGGTTCATGAAATAAAATAGAAAACAATTTTTATAAGAACACCCCTTTTAAGTATAAAAATGAATTTTATGAAAAAAAACTCGTATAATATAGATTAACATAGAATTATTTGAGTAATTTATAATAAATTAAATCATATGAACTTCAAAAGAAATCCAAAATATAATTTAAATTTTAAATTAGTTTATTTAAACAGAAGAAATGATAGTTTTTGAAAAATCATTATTTTTCAATGTTTACCAAAAAATAATTTTTTTAGAAAAATCAAAAAAAAAATTTATTTTAATTTTTTTACATGAATATTTGGAATTTTTTTTTAAATTTTATCAAATAAAAATTCTAAAATTTTTAGAAATCATTCATTTCATTTTCTCCCAAAATGAAAAAACTATTTTTGAAATATAGAAGGATTTTATACTCAGTCTTAATCTAATACCTACTATTTTATGAATGTTAATTTTTTTTATTAAATATATTACCTATTAATTTAATTAAAATCATTCATCTATAGTGATTAACATAATTTAATATGTTAAATATTACAATCGGATATATACCAGTTTTCTAAAAAAATATCACAGTTAATATTATATTTTCTTATTAAAAATTTATTTATTATTTCCAAGGAATTTAACATTACATTTTAATTATATTAATTATTCCTAAATAAATTTTATAATTTTTTTGATCCTATTCATACTGTCTAATTCAATGTCTTAGACATAATGGTCATATATAAATAATAATATATTAATAGTATTTCATAATTCATTTAAGTTTTGTTTCTTGTGTATCATTACCTATCATACGAAGCTTTCAAAACCAATATTTTGGGGTGTTGCAATTTTATTATTTAGTCATTAAATATTTTACACATTATAATCAAAACCATTACCTTATTTTATATACTTTTACAAGATAAAATATACTCATATATGAGTATATGATGATTCATCACACTAGTGGGAAGACAACATGGTGGTGAATAGCCTTGCTATATAGGTAGTATCTTATGAGGTTTTGATGTTTTTTATTGCCTGAGAACATTTCACCCAGTTCATAATAATTTGGTGTCTGGTGATTCACTTTATATGAATTACATCAAGTTACCTTAACATCACTCTTTAGTGATTTATTATTTCCAATTCATTTAATAAAATATTAACTAAGAAGTAGTAAAATACTAATAATTAAAATAGAATAAAAATTATAATTTTTTAGAAAGTGGTGAATTTTTCTAATTTGAATAGATTATTTAACTAGATTTTTGACATGAATAGACATCTTATCTTGATGAAAATTAGTGTCACCATCATATTTTAAATTAACCTCCAAACAAAAACTTACAAAAATAGTTTTTTACAGGAAGTAAGTGAACAACTACACACAAAAAATTATTTTCCAATTATTAAATTCCCTTTTCCATATATAATGACAAACTAAAATAGTGTATAAGTTTATAAAAATTCATTGGTTTAAACAATATAGTAATGAATATAATAAAATTTTCATAGAGATGACAAATATTATTTCAGATAACATAATTAAATATTGTATACTTCATACAAATATGTGGATGAATTGGATGGTGTGATACAGGTATATAGGCATCGTGTTGTTTGTAATATATAATCCTAAAAACATAAATGTTTGTTTCTGTCAATAAATAAAAAAATAAGCATTATCATATGATATTTAATAGTTATAAAAAATTTTGTTGGTAGAAAAAGAAAAAAATTAAATTCCAAAGGTGATTTAAATAATCTCAAGTTAATACATAAAAATCTAAAATTATTAAATGTACACCAAAATTATTATTAAACAACAACACATGTTCTTTTATATATGATAAATTTAGTCCAAGAAAATGTAAATCATAAGTGTATTGATGAGGTATATAGGTAAATATTAATATTGTGAACGGATGCATAATTGTTAAAGGGATACTGAATTTATTCTAATAATGAGTGATATTGAAATCATTGACCTCAAAATCATATAATCTACATGTTTTCTTTCCAAACATTTAAAAAATAGATAATAATTTATTTATAACTAGAAAGGATTTTCTTTATATGAGGATCCTTGTATAAAAAATAGAATCCAAAATTATATAAATTTACTATAAGGTGGTAAAGGACTAACTCAAATCAGTACTGTAATTTTCCAAGTGGGATATAATATATCATTCAATTTATTTGTTACATAATTTTTTTTGATATGAATGAAAGATTTAATAATAATATAATCCTACATTGTTGATTAAAAAAATGTTGATGAAGTCTGAAAAAGACTATTTACAAAAATATCTTTTAAAAAATAGTGAATCTAGGTAGAAACATCACTGAGCCAAATTATTTCCAAAGGAATATTCCATTTTCTAGAAATACCATAATCCAATTAATTTTCTTTCCTATAAGATTGTGTGCTAATATAATTTATAGATAAAAATAAATCCATGGATTTTTATCTATTAAAAAATCAGATTCCATGAAATTTAAATAATGCTATTTCTGATAGCTTCCACAATAGTGGTAGAGTTACAATCAATCCAAAATTTAAGCCATACTTGTTGAAATGAAATTTAAAAATCCTTGATTTTGTTAACTTTTTCTGCATCCAAATATGTAATGAAACCATATGAACCATATAAACATCCCATTGCATCACTGTTATGATTTATAAAAATTTAAACTTAATTAAAAGGTCCAAGATTCCATCTAGAAGAAGAACATATATTACATTTGATCCAGAACAAGGGTGTAAATATCCACAGAACATTAAAAGGTCCATAGAGAGGATGATCATTAATTATAATTCCAAGGAACCTAAGCATGTAAAAATCATGAATATAATTATTAGAAAAACCATTTTGGAGAGATTTAACCTTATTTATATCATTAAAAATTATAATGGGAGGAAATTTAATTTATAAGTAAGTATGGTCCTGAATAAGATTATTTTGACTAGTCTAGAGAACATGTAGGACTCTCGAACTGGTCCAAAAAAATAGGATTAAAAAATCATAGTTAGTGGAGTCCTTATTTTGGAAAAAAATTGATCCTAAATTCTAGTTAAATGAGGAATCACTATATCAATAAGATTAGCAACAACCTTCCATAGGGTTTTATAAATAGCCCAATTAAGGATTAAATGATCAGTTTCATCTATATAATGATTCAATTGGACACATTTATAACACAAGTTGATTCCAACAGAATGAAAAAAATAATCAATTGGAATTTCAGAATAGATCACATACCAAGTAAGAGAGAACTTGGATAGTGAAATCCTGAATCTACACAAGAACGTAGCTCAACTACTATTGTTTCCTTGAATTGCCTCATTGTAAAATTATTTTTATGAAATTAAAATATTGGATTAAAGTTCCTATATTATAAAATCATCACCATTAATAAAGTGATAACTAGCCACCATTTATTTGAATTCAATAGAAATCATGTCCTAGGAAGATTCCATTTTCTGTTTGATTGAAACATTCATATCAATTACAGCATTTTGAGAATATAAGATATTAAGAAGAGGAACACTAATCCATTTGTATGAAAATAAATTTGAATATTAGTTAATGTTGCCAAGAAATTGAGAGTTCACCAAAATTGTTGATTTACAATCCTCATGGGCTAGTCAAATATAAGAGTCTATATAATTTAGATTACCAGCATTGAGATTGTTAAAAAATATTCATCTGAAAAAGAAAAGTTCACTTTATTTACCATTAACGATCCTCTAAATAAAATTATCCTATAAATATTGGTTGAATTTGTATAGTATTTTAATCCTAAGATCTCTATAATAAATAGTTTGACAAAATTGATTCCATGGGAAATTACCATGTATTATATAGTGGATTCTTCCACTACATTCAATGTTATTAATAGAAATTTTTCTAATATTCATAAGAGAATACAAACATTTATAAACCATTAACACATAATTATTTTATGAAATAATTGATTTCATATGGAAAATAATTATTTCCATCAAAAGAGTCTTAACATTCATGATGGCGAATTGATTTTTTATTTGGCTCAATATATGAGAGAAATGATAAAAACATGGTTTTTTCCAAAACATATTGACACAATGATAATTGAATGGAAGAACCCCTTCTAAAATTCACAACTCATTGATGATATCCACTTTTTTGACTATATGAATGTTTCTTCAAAACTATAAATATGACTTATTTCAACTGACCTCCTTCCTTGAGACATTTTTATAATGAAAAATGGAATTTTTATGTTCTTTACAATTATTTTATCACATTTACTGAAATGTATAATATAATTCACAGACAATAAATGAGGTGTGAATTTAGAACCTTGACACCTCTGATGGATTTATATTTTCTCGTATCAGCCATGCAGTGAAAAATCCTTCTAAAATAATAATCTACAATATAGAAAATGATAGACGATATGGAATCATATTTCCTATTGAGAATGTAAATTAGCCTTCCAGGGAGCCATTACTGATAACTGAAACATGTGATGAGCTTAGAAGAATTCTGAACTATTTTATAAAATCATCATAAAATCCAAAGATGGATAAAACCATAAAAATTAGAATTTAATCTAAAGTATAAATGGATTTTTAACATCTATATTGATAGGATTATTGCCTATCCTAGTAGATCTATAGGGAATTTTAACACATTAATATGTAGTAATAAAAAAAATCCAAAATACTTCTACATTTGAAAAAACCACACAGATTTGAGGAGAAAAACCTACCACTAGTATTAGTAAACCTGTTAGAAAGAACATTTACAACGATATTATCAATATTTTTGACAAGTTCTATATGCCTAAAATGATGAATCCCATTTTAATTAACCAAATTCATAATGAGGGTAGGAAATTTAGCCTTGATGCCCTGTGTCATTTGGATCCCCTTAAAAATGACTAACAAGTCTGCAATCAGTAGAATTAATGATCTCCCAAAATTAATGAATGAAATAGATTGTAGACCCATCCAGCCCAAGTATCTACTTTAATCAATCCCAAAAATTTCTTCTTTAATATCCAAATCTAGAGGTGTTGCACAAATATATGAGTTATAACCATTATTTAAAAACATGGGAATGATATATCACATTAACTCAATATTAGTGTAGGGGACATTAAAGAAGTTAATATAAAAAGATTCACCATGAGAAACCCAATCCTCTCCATTCTCTATAAATAACCCATTATCATGAATAACGTCCATGGGTTTTTGATCATACTAAAATTTTGAGGAGTATTAATAAATTTGGTGTTCTTATCCCCATATTTAATTCATTTAACTTTTAAATAGTCCCTTTAAATATGTTCATTGATATTAATATGTTTATTAAGATCTTGTGTGATATGAATTTTCACCTAAATAACTATAGAAAAATCACATACATTATTTATTTATTGATTTATTTGAAACAAGTATTCCAACTGGATAATATTTTTATCCATGTGACTAATTAACTATTGATTCCATATCATTAGATTTTATTTGAGCACATTAATATGTAGAATAAAATCGATGAATCCATCATTGTAATTGAAAAAAATCCATGTATTCAAAATGTGTTTTTTATCAATATGTATATAAAATATAGGAATTATTTAATTTGAAGTCAAAGAGTGAATTATCCTTCCTAGTGATAATATTTACCAAGATAGGGTGATGGTTTGAGTTTAATTTTTCTAGATTTGTGCATGAAATATATGAACAAGTATCTTGGGTAGCATCATTAACACAAAATATTTTCAATTTTTTCCACCATTTTTTAAGATGTTTCCTATACGAAATATATTTTTTCCCCACTATGTTATATTCATGAAGACTGGTATTCTCAATACAATTCTAGAAATTTTTGATTAATGTGGAGTAGTTAAACATGCCAATCCTCTCATTTAGATTAATAATTTCATTGAAACCCCCAAGAATAACCTATGGAAAATTAATTAAACTAATTAGATAACGAATGAGTTACCATAAATATCTTCTTTCTAGATATCTATTATAACAATTGACGAATGTAAAAAAATATATCATCCCCATTCAATTAAAAATAAAAGTAAACATTTGATAAGAAGAATAGACATTAGGTATACCATCTATCCTATAGTTTGAAAAGAACCATAATATTTTAATATCATTACCTGAATGATTTGTCCTAATGAGCCTATAAACCATCCATTGAAGAGGATAATACCTATCATAAAAAATTATACTAGGTATTGAAATCCCAGGAAGACCTAGTTTATGACACTTTATAGATATCCATAAGGAACTATCTGTTTCATGGTTGGAAAGGCCTTGATTTTCCTAGAAAAGGATCTCCATTTAAATCTATTATGGGAGGAAGAGTACATTATTTTATTACGGCCATAATTTTTATTCTTGGTTGAATTCATGAAAGAATCATTTTTCTTATAATAATTTCCAAGACACTATACTTTACCATTTCATTCCATATCCAGACAAGAGAATCACACATCTTACAAATAGTTTGAGGTGGTTATCATAAAGAATTTAGGATTCAATAGAATATCATCTTCATTATCTTCATGTGTCAATGATCCATGATATTCTAAGGTCTCTACGGAAGATATATTACAGAGAGAACTAAGTGTAAAAACTGATAGATTATCTATTTCACTAGTTTATTCAATTGAAAATAAACTTGGTTTTGTTGAGATCTCCAAAGTAGTGGATTTCATTGAGGACCTAAGAACTGATGATAAATTTTCCAAAGAACTTTTGGAACCCTCCAACATTGACACTTTATCATTGCATAAATTATAATAAAGAAAATATTTATTACTGACCTTGTTACTTTCACTGTAGCCTAAAATAGGACCCTCCAACACAATACATCCTACATCATCACTATCATTATATGAATACAATGATGCCTGAGGCATGATGGTAGAAGAGATTTGTAGAGACCCAAAGCTTTACATACATGGAAATTAAATTACTTTTACGGAATACTTAATATATAATAAATACAAACACACAAGGACCGTAATAGTTTAGTGTCATTGGAAACTTGGAAAAATAATCTTCTAATCTTGGTGAAAGATCTTCAACATCTCCCATAAATATCATCCCTTTTTTTCTTACCTAAAACCATTCTTTATATCATAGGGAAAAGAAAAAATATAAAGGGTGAGCTCAAATTCTCAATAATGGTTATTACGGAGAAAATAAAACAAACAATATACATTGGAACTTAAAAACATGAACATAAAGTTTACACATCAAAATCTTGAGTTGTGAAATAAATCATGGAAGTACGTAAGGCATAGGTCATACAGGAACATTAATCATGATAAAATAGTATGGGAATAAACATTTAATTGTGGCAAACCATTAAGAACATGATATGATTTCCATAGTATCCAAGGCATTGCCTCCAAGGCCATCTTAGTGGACAAAGTCCCTTTCTGAGTCGAGTTCACATCTCATTTCAGTCCTGTAACACTAAACCAGATTAACTTACCATTCCAGCCATTTATATCTCATGAAATATAAATCTTTACCCAATGCATTGTAGGGAGATATAGGTACCACCCATCTCATAATGAAATCATTCTTACTTGTTCCACAACATAATCACAAATCATTCATCATAACCCAAAGAATAAAATGGGTTTCATAATCATCTTCCCGTAATTCATATAAAACAAATGGATATAATTTCATCATAATAAATAAAACCATTTAAATAATAGAGACATTATATTTGAATCATAATCATACAAAATAATGTCATCTTAGATGGAAAATAGTTTTGACAAAACACTTGAAATGAATTCTTGAGGAATATATCCTTTATTCTCTAAAATCATTTTCTTTTCACAAAATTCAATTCAATTATAAGATAAAAGGATCATGAAATCTTTTAGAGTAATCTTCATGAAAATAAGGCATTATGAAACTATAAAAATCCGTTCACGCCGTATAAGTTAAAAATCATTCTCCTCGTACTTTTAACGGAAAAGTAAAAAAGTATCACATATGGAAATAAAAAGAAAGATTCCTTATATAACACAAAGTAAAAGTAAAATAGGGGAAAAATGAATTTAAACATACATTGAAGAATATTAAACACATTATGAAAAAAAATTATGCACATGGATGAAAAATATAAGCCCAGTAAATACTTACGAATAAACAATCTCGGATAAAAATGAGATTAAAAAAGTTATCCCTTACCTTATGTCCGATATACTTCGTACATATCCAAAACCCTGTATAATTATTTAAATAATGTCATTGAATTATTACATAATCATATTCATTGTTATGATATCATATATGGTTCACTTATGAATTTATATTACATGTTCTTTTGTAAATTCCATGTTAAAGTAGTGTTTTGGGTAAAATCGTTTTATTTGTCGTACGTGTTTGGACTTGTTGTTATTGAAATTATTATTAATTATATAATGATTTAATTACTTCCAGAAGGTAAATCATGATTTATATATCATATATATTCATTATATATAAATATATAATAGATAGATAAATGAAATGAAATACACCGTTGTTGGAGACGGTAGGCCGTACGTACGCATGAACACTGTTTTCTTTTCTTTATTGACTTGAATGGAAGTAAGTAGATGAAATGTATTTATACATAAATAAATTAGCTTTATAATATACTATATTTAATTATTATTCATTATATATACTTTCTAGTCATTTTTGAGTGGTTAACATGGAGAATGAATCTCATCGCGTCGTGGAGACGGTAATCCGTACGTACGCACGAGCGATGATATCACTCCCATAATTATTGAATTGAATTGGAGTGGATGATATAATATCAAATAATCAGTATGATGTTATAATAACTATATATAGTTATTCATTACATCACTATACCCATCCAAGTAAGGTGGTGGTGGAAAAATAGATTACACCACGGCGTGGAGACAATATTCCATACGTACGCACGCGCGATGATTTGATTTTCCATAGGATGGATAGTTGGTGAAATGGGGTTGTTTCATATTTATAATAACATATAAGTATATTATTTATACTTATGTTATTACATTATAATGAAAAAACTAAAGAATAAGAAGTTGAATAAGAAAGAAACTTGAAAGAATCGGTAGAAGAGATTACCTCTTCTTCGACGCTCCTCTTTTAATCTTCCTCTTAAGGGAATAGAGTTGGTCTTTTGGGAAGAACAGAACCTATAGAATGATTCTACGGATGTGGAGAAGAAAAATGGGCAGGTTTTGGCCGATAATTAAGGCTCAAAAGGGTGTGAAGAGAAGAGTGAAGGGGTGCCCCTTTTTATAAGGGAGGAGAGGGACATCTTTGGAAAAACATAAAATATTATTTTATAATAAAGTCATATTCGGTTTATAATAGCTCCAAATTGATTTATTGAAAATTTAATGTGGGGATGGGTCGAAATCCTCTCAACCAATAGGTTTTATAAAAGTTTATGTTACTATTTTAACCTTATCATTTAGATTTAACTCTAAGTTAAATAATTTATATTTTAACCTATCTTTTTGTTTTTTACACTATATGGTTAATAAACTTACTATAACAAGAAACACGAACCCCAAGTGGTTAATTATTAATATATATATCCTTATCTACATCATTTCCGAACCTTAGATTTTTAGAAATATAATAACAATTAATAATATAATATTTGTTTTAAAAACTATTTTATGTCAATTTTGACACTATTTGGTAATTAATTTGTGAGAAAATCATAAAAACATTATTAGTTTAAAAAAAGTTAATTAAATCAATACTAACATGTAACATTAACCTATAAAATTAGTGTAATTCATAAAAATTTTCAAATTACATTTATTTGGGTATTTATCATATAAATTATTTTAATATTTCATTATTTATTTAATTACTGCATCACCATTGTGTCATAAATAAATAAAATTATTTAATTTCTAAAAATTATAAATTAAATACCATTAGGTATGAAATATTTTTATCTTTATAATTAATATTTATAGTAAAATTTATCTTATGTATAACCCTATATTAAATTAGTTTTAGTTATTAAACATTGATTTTAACTATTTAAAGTCTTCTTTAAATAAAATAATAGTAAATGTCCTAATCTATTTCAAGTGTACATAAAGGGAAATATATTCATCCTAAGGTTGTTTTTGGTCGAATTAAACTTATCCAATAGAATTAGGATATGTGTTTGGGTAATAATAATATCATTTTTACCCTTAATTTCTCTATTTACTTTTAATCGTGGTAAATAATAGTAAAAAGTTACTATTGAAAAAAATATTATTTTTATCTTATTGAACCAAATTTTACTCCTTGATATTAACCGTGTCTCTCGTATTTTCGAAATTCCATTCACAGAAGCGGTAAAATTATGTTTTATGTAAAATTTCAAATTCTCCTAGGAGGTGGGTAAAAGACGGTAAAAAGTTCAATAAAATTTTTATATATCTAAAATTATTATAAAATGACGAAAATGAATTATATTGAACTTATATTGGTATTATGTATCAATTTTGACTTAAAATAATTTTAAATAAAATAAATAATTATTTAAACAAAAAGTCGGTTTTTAAATTGTAACCTAGTGTTTTCACTATTCATCAAAAATTGAAAGTTTTTCAGAAAAATACCAAAAAATCACCCTAGGATAATTTCGATATTATGAATCAAAAAATGAAGTCTATTTTGAAAAATAAACTTTATAAAATTTCAAAAAGTGGGTATCACTATTCATAACGGATAGTTTATATAACATATTGTTGTTTAGTGAAACTCGGTATTGCGTTCACCACACGCTATCGTGGAAGGTCACGATTTCATGTAATTCAAGACATGTCAGGGATTCCTATAGTGGAAGATCCTTTTATTTAAGAATAAAACAGAAAACATCAATGAAATTAAAAATAATATTTTTGATAAAATCTCGGGGTGTTACATTCTACCCCCCTTAAAATGAATTTCGCCCTCGAAATTCGTCGGTGTTATAAATGGATTACTACTTGAAAGTTTTTTTCATAGAAACCCACATTGTAGAAAGGAACATTAAAAATTCAATTTAAAAAAAGATGTTAGAATCATAACAGTCACCCAAAGTAACTCAGCACTGGGTTTCTACATAAGAGAATATAGGTGAAAATATGGATATGGAAGAGAAATATAACCACGAACTTCTGATGAAGTACGATAGAGGACATGGCTATGAAAAATCCATCAATCACAAAGCTATAAATTTGTGATGATCTAAGGTGCCATCTAATTCATCAGATATAAGGGCACTAGGACAATGTTTTTGGTTTTCAAGATCATTTCCCTAAAGTTGATGAAATTGGAATTAGAAGAAACACTTTCTATATTTTGGTACAATCTCCCCATTGGTCGTTACATGGACAATTTACACTTCATCTATTAAATAAATGAAGTTAAATTTTTTATTCATGAAGTGTTAGCAGATCATGTAAAAGAATGATGGGTTATTCCATCTGTCTCAAACCAAAGGTTATAAAAAAGTTATCAAAATTACATAAGTCCATCTATAGTGAGATTAATCATATATGGTTCCTAAAATGGACTTATATTTCATATATCAAACATATTAATATAATAAAACTAGTTTATACTAACCAAGGACTTCCTATAGGCTAGTGGTAGGTAATAAAGGCCTATCGCACTTCGGTTGTAGGTTCGATTCCCACAACCGTGTCTGACACGACGAGTTGTCTCCTTTCCTGCAGGTTGTCTTTTTCCCCTAAAAATTCACTATTATAACATTATAGAAATAATATTGAAAAAATTACTAGTATTAAAAAATACTAACTTATGTCCAACATAATCCATTCCAATCTTTAGGCTTATCCAAAATACATCTGTCTAAGCTCATAGTATAAAGAAAACAATTAATGGAAATGCCATCTACCGAGCATGTGAATACCATCATTTATTATACGATATATCTTATTGGTCACATTCCAAACATGTGAATACCTCAATCATGTATTCTCTTGAAAAATTAATACCCATTCAACCTTAGTGAAAATATAAATGATGTCAAAATTTAACACTTTCCACATACCAAAATCCCAAAATTTCTATTTACTCAAAACATGATATAACTTTGTCCTTATATCAGCAATGGGATCATTTCATTTTTTTCTTTATCCCTTCATTATGCGCATATCATCATATTTAAAAAAATATTTCAATCACTTTTCATGGTTATCGATGCCATATTCTTATAGAAAATCACAACGGACCAATACATCGATATTCCAATATACCATAAAAGTAACTCAACAAACATTATTCTTGAATACCAATACATAAACACTTTAATCCATCCTCTTCAATTATGGCCTTGGAAGAAGTCCTAACTTGATTTAGAAGTAAACTTTTACGTCCGGGCATTGAGTTGGTTAATGCCCATGTTCTCCATAGATAAAACATTGGACTATATAACAGTATGTCACTCTATAAACCTTTTCTCCACATAGATAACATCTTACCCTCCATTTGAGGTATTCCTCAAGGTTATTATTCCCTTCTTTATAAATCTCAATCTTCTTTTCTCTATGATCCTCACCATGTGAACATGCATAAAATTAAATCTTCCTCTTATTTAGTGACTTAGGAATACAACTACAGTTCACCTTGTTAATCATATATCGAGATGACTGATTCGGCATAATCATAATATCTTTATCTCTAGGCATTATAAAATTTCGTTGATCATAGTCACTAATTTGTCCATTGGAATCAATGTTAACTGAATTCCTTCTTATTCCCTCCACTGGCTAAGACCAGAAACCATAGTGTAAGAAACAGTTAAAATAATGAGGAACCACATAATCATAAAAAGTCACTTGTGGGATTTCTAACTTATCAAACTTTATTTAATCCATGAAACCTTATGTTCACCATCGGTTATTCATGATTGTAAACATAATTCTAGGACTCTAACCTATACGTATACTTAACCTTAGGGACATCCCTATACATACCTTAGAAATATGTCTAGGGATTTCACTAAAGTTTTTGCATCCTAGTTTCCAAAGGATAACTAAACCTTTCCTCTGATACCAAATGTAGAGACCCAAATCATGACGTACACAGACATTACATTACTTTTTCAGAATACTTAATACATAACAAAAACAAACACACAAGGACCGTAATAGTTTAGTGTCTTTGGAAACTCAGAAAAATAATCTTCTAATCTTGGTGAAAGATATTTAACATCTTCTATAAAGATATTCCCTTTTTCTTCTTACCTAAAACCTTTCTTTATATCCTAGGAAAAATAAAAAATATAAATTGTGAGCTCAAATTCTCAGTAAGGGTAAGAATGGAGAAAATAAAACAAACCATATACATTTGAACTTCAAAACATGAACACAAAGTTTACACATCAAAATCTTGAGTTGTGAAATAAATCTTGGAAATACGTAAGGAATATGTCATAAAGGAACATTAATCATGATAAAATAGCCTGGGAATAAAACATTTAATTGTGGAAAATAATTAAGCACATGATATGATTTCTATAGTATCCAAGGGATTGCTGCCAAGACCATCTTAGTGGAAAAAAGTCCCTTTCTGAGTCGAGTTCGCTCCTCGTTTCAGTCCTATAACACAGAATGAGATTAACATACCCTTCTAGCCATGTCTATCTCATGAGATATAATTCATTTCACAATGAATAGGATGTAGATAAAGGTCCCACCCATCTCATAATGAAATCATTCTTACTTGTGCCACAACATAAACATAAATCATTCATCATAACCCAAAGAATAAAATGGGTTTCATAATCATCATCCCGTAATCCATATATTACAATTGGATATCATTTCATCATAATAAATAAAACCGTGTAAATAATATAGGCATTATATTTGAATCATAATCATACAAAATAATGTCATCTTAGATGGAAAATATTTTTGACAAAACACTTGAAATGAATTCTTGAGGAAAATATCCTTTCATCTTCAAAATCATTTTATTTTCACAAAATACCATTCAATTTTAAAATAAAAGGATCACGAAATCTTGTAGAGTAAGCTTCATGAAAATAAGGCATTATGAAACCGTAAAAATACATTCATGTTGTATAAGTTAAAAAAACATTCTCCTCATACTTTTAACGGAAAAGTCAAAAAGTACCACATATGGTAATCAAAAAAATGATTCCTTATATAACACAGAGTAAAAGTAAAATAAGGGTAAATATGAATTTAAAAATACATTTAAGAATATTAAACACTTTATTAAAAACAATTTTATGCACATGGATAAAAAATATAAACCCAGTAAATACTTACGAATAAACAATCTCAGATAAAAACGAGATTGGAAAAGTTATCCCTTACCTTATGTCCGATATTCTTCGTGCATATACGAACCCCCTCTATAATGATTTAAATAATGTCATTGAATTATTACAGAATTATATTAAGTGTTATGATATCATATATGGTTCACTTATGACTTTATATTACCCGTTCTTTTGTAAATTCCATGTTAAAGTAGCATTTTGGGTAAAATTGTTTTATTTATCTTTCGTGTTTGGACTTATTGTTCTTGATATTATTATTACTTATATCATGATTTAATTACATAAAAAAAATTAAATCATGATTTATATATAATATATATTCAGTATATATATATATATAATAGATAGATAAATGAAATGAAATACAGTGTTCATGGAGACGGT
The DNA here is from genome assembly GCA_963277665.1 of Viscum album. Classification (NCBI taxonomy): domain Eukaryota; kingdom Viridiplantae; phylum Streptophyta; class Magnoliopsida; order Santalales; family Viscaceae; genus Viscum; species Viscum album. The sequence goes on from OY728133.1 coordinate 102,128,984, forward strand.
TGGCCGTACGTACGCATGAACACTTTTTTCTTTTCATTATTGACATGAATGGAAGTAAGTAGATGACATATATATATATATATATATATAAATCCATTAGCTTTATCATGTACTATATTTCATTATATTCATTATATATACTTTATAGTCATTCTTGAGTGGTTAACATGGAGAATGAATCTCATCGCGTCATGGAGACGGTAATCCGTACGTATGCACGAGCGATGATATCATTCCCATAATCATTGAATTGAGTTGGAGTGGATGATATAATATCTCAGAATCAGTATGTTGTTATAATAACTATATATAGTTATTCATCACACCATTATACCCATCCAAGTAAGGTGGTGGTGGAAAAACAGATTACACAACGGCGTGGAGACAGTATTCCGTACGTACGGATGCGTGATGATTTCATTTTCCGTATGATGGATTGAAGGTGAAATGGGGTTGTTTCTTATTTATAATAAAATATAAGTATATTATTGATAATTATGTTATTACTTTATAATGGAACAACTAAATAATAAGAAGGTGAAAAAGAAATAAACTTGAAAGAATCGACAGAAGAGATTACCTCTTCTTCGACACACCTCCATTAAGATTCCTCTTAAGGGAATAGAGTTGGTCTTTTGAGAAGAATAGAACCTCTAGAATGTTTCTAGGGAAGTGGAGAAGAGAAAAGAGCAGGGTTCGACCGAGCTTCAAGGCTCAAAAGAGTGTGAAGAGAAGACGGAAGGGGTGCCCTTTTTATAAGGGAGGAGAGGGGCATCTTTGGAAACACTTAAAATATTATTTTTTAATAAATTCATATTAATTTTATAATAACTCCAAATTGATTTATTTCTATGTTAAGGTGGGTATTGGTCTAAATCCTCTCAACCAATAGGGTTTATACAAGTTTATGTTACTATTTTAACCTTATCATTTAGATTTAACTCTAAGTTAAATAATTTAACTTTTACCATGTCTTCTTATTTTTTTACACTATATGGTTAATAAACATACTATAACAAGACAAACGAACCCCAAGTTGTTCATTATTAATATATATAACCTTATCTAAGTCATTTGGCCAAAACTTATATTTTTAGGAATAAAATAACAATTAATAATATAATATTTGTTTTAAAAACTATTTTATGTCAATTTTGACACTATTTGGTAATTTATTTTTGATAAAATTATAACAACATGATTACTTTGAAAAAAGTTAATTAAATAAATGCTAACATGTCATATTAACCTCCAAAATTAGTGTAATTCATAATAAGTCTCAAAATACATTTATTTGGGTATTTATAATATCAATTATTTTAATATTTCATTATTTAGGTAATTACTGCATCACCATTGTGTAATAAATAAATTAAATTATTTAATGTCTAAAATTTATAAATAAAATAAAATTTTGTAGGAAATATTTTTATAATTATAATTAATTTTTATAGTCGAATTTAGCGTATGTATAACTCTATATTAAATATGTGTTAGTTATTAAACTTTGATTTTAACTATTTTTACTCTTCTTTAAATAAAATAATAATAAATGTCCTATTCTAATTCAAGTGGACCTAAAGGGAAATATTTTATTCCTAATGTTGTTTTTGGTCGAATTACACTTATCCAATTGAATTAGGACATGTGTTAGCGTAATAATAATATCATTTTACCCTTAATTACCCTATTTACTTTTAACCGTGGTAAATAAAAGTAAAAAGTTACTATTCACCAAAAATTATTTTTTATCTTATTGAACCACATTTTACTCATTGATATTAACCGTGTGTCTCAGATTTTCAAAATGCCACTCACAGAAGTGGTAAAATTAAGTTTTATGTAATTTTTCAAATTCTCATAGGAGGTGGGTAAAAGATGGTGAAAAGTTCAATAAAATTTTTTTATATCTAAAATTATTATAAAATGACTAAAATGAATTACATTGAACTTATATATGTATTATGTATCAATTTATACCTAAAATACATATAAATAAAATAAAAAATTATTTAAATAAAAAGCTGGTTTTTAAATAGTAACCTAGTGTTTTCACTATTCATCAAAAATTGAAAATTTTCAGAAAAATACCAAAAATTTACCCGAGGATAATTTTGATATTTCAAATCCAAAAATGAAGTCCATTTTGAAAAATAAAATTTATAAAATTTCAAAAATGGGGTATTACTATTCATAACGGCTAGTTTATATAACATATCGTTGTTTAGTGAAACTCGGTATTGCGTAGAACACACGCTATTGTGGAAGGTCGCGATTGAATGTAATGCAATCCAAGTCAGACATATGTGTAGTGCAAGATCCTTTTTTTATAACATATAACAAAAGACATCAATGAAATTAAAAAAAATATTTTTCATAAAATCTCGGGGTGTTACAAGATTGTTTGGGGTTTCATTACTATGCATATGTCTTCACCTTTAAATAAATGACATGTGCCTACATATTCACCCATAGATGATCCAACCAATATAAATTAGGGATACCTAATAGATTTAGAGGAGATCTTATTATATCTATTATTTTATACTGAAGTCAATACCAAAAAATTCTACTCATTATGGTTCCCTTCTTCATAACATTTCAATCTTCTACAGGAACCATCACCATAACGAAAATAGATAATGATAGGGCATTGAATAGTGTTTTTTCCATATTTACTGGATGGGAAAATTTGATCTATTCTATAATGAATGATTATTGAACCACATTGAGAAATATATATTCCACCAAATTTAACATATTCTATAGAATCCACAAAAGATAAAATTCTATGAGAAATTTCAAGATAGTTATTTTCATCTACATTGATTAAAGTTCAATTTCCTCCCACACTACCATCATTAACCACTCCAACATTTTTCAAATTCATGGAGGATTTATCAATGTAATTCCCACATTATTCCTCATCAATAAGAGTACCCAAATATTTTCCAATTGTATTTTTAAATTCAAAGTAATTATATTTCTTGTTAATCCATTTTCTAGGCTCATCTTTCCTATAAATATCACCATCACCCAAAGAAATGAACTTAAAGTTTTTTTTATAACCACCTTCCATGAATTAATATCCAAAGGTGGATACACAAACATATAAATAACATAATAGCTATAAACAAAATATCCAATAATTTTAAAAACCTCCGAAAATGGTGGAACTTATTCATACCCCAATTTTACCTCATATATGTGATCATATGAAATGAAATTAACCATGTTAGGAATATATGAGTCAATGTCTGAATTAACACACAATCTATAATATATTACAAAGAAACTATTTTAAAGTATGATTATCTATCTTTATTGGGATGTCAATGTAAGAAGCAATATTATATAAGTTTTTGGAAGCCAAAACACACAATTTTGAACATGTAATCTAACATATACTTGGGTGTCTATGTTATTTTGATTGAAAGGATTGAAGTTAATATCCCATTCCAATATCCTAAAAATCAAATTATTCAAGTGAACATTACCGATCATCCACACCACATAATGATCATAATTACTCCCCATAAGATAGTGAAAGAAAAATATTCTGATCTGGAATAATTTCCATTCACTTCTTCCACTGTGAAGAGAAATTCAATATTTTATATCCATGAAAGTCCATGGTTTATTTCCCTTAGAATATATATTTAATCCAATAATGGAGAACATTTATAAATGAAAAATATGTATAATTTAATATAGATTTATGATGATCGGTTATCCACCATTGAATGGTTTTTTTAAAACCAAGGGCCTAAGTAGATCATCTTTGACAATATCCACCCCTCAAAGGGACTCCAAAAAGAAATTTCATTTTCCCTTCATTGACGACAATGACCCAAAAAAATATAGGTCATCACTTGATTTATCATGAAAAAAAGGACAAATTTTCCACATCATTGAAATAAAATTCGTAATCTAGATGAAAAGAGTCCATAATCTAGAAGAAGATAAAAATGAAACATAATCATTGTAAATTTTCAATATGAAGGTCAAAGGATTTCAAGGAATATTTTCCTTCTATGTAAGAATGAGATCCATCAGGATACATCTCAACATCTCACGTTAACTTAAAAAATAATTGATTAAACTGAAAATTAGAACTATATATAATAATATGAATATATTATAAGGTATTTTCTGTATCATGAATTGATTCCACTAGAACCCCACCTATGTCAGTAGTGAAATTGAGTATGACCATTGAATACCACCTCTAACTGGACATGGTTTAGTGACTAGAAATTGGGGTATGAAACTAAAAAGTGCAAGGAATTACCCAATCAAGACCATAATAAAACATTGAATAAAAATTTATAACCTTCAAACTGTGAAAAAAATAATCTAAGATCAACTGATATCATAATAGTACATATATATGATTAAAAAAATGTCCAGAAATATGAGATAACTATATCTATGTCTAACCTATCACTAAATATCAATAATTTAATTAAAACCATACACCGTCAATAACCAAGTGGTATGTAAATAAGTTTCAAAAGACTAATCTTCTACTATCAATATCAGCCACTGAGATAATGCAACATGATAACACCACTAAAAAAATACAAAAAATATAAATATTGATATAGGGGTGAGTATAACTAGATGCGAAATGTGATTTCCCTTAATGAAAAATAACTTGTTCAATATATTACATTCATAATAATCAATGTATTAAAATTAAAATGACCAATACCAAAACGTGTAATCAAGGTCAAATGTTATCTAGTAAACTATTCCATCCACAAATCTCATAAGATACTATACTTTAATCTAGGAAGTTAGAAATCTCTACATGGATATTCATATATATAACACATATATGTTTTGTATTCCCCAAAATACTACAAGAATCACTCAAAAAACGACAAAGTATATATTTAATAAAACACATGGTACCAAAATATATACGGTGCCTTATAAACAAACTCCCACTAAACTAGTAATGAAATATCCTTACATTTAATGTCCAAAATGAAATCAACCACGTTCATACATTCTCATGAACACATAAATCATAATAATTAATCATAGTGTACATAAAACACTTTCTATTCTCTTCATGATCATCGCAACCATGTATTTAAAAAATAACCATTTCATTTGGTAGATAAGGGACAAGGTCTACTGGTTTGTGATCACACTAGCCTGCTTGCTTATTGTGAGTTTCATAGTCCTTAAGAAAAAAAACATTAAGAGTTTATTTCATATAGTATTATAAAATCATTACATTAAAAAATATTCAAATATAATTGGTAACTTCTCATGTAATCTCCATACCCCTAATCTATATATAATCACATGTTATCATCATTTACCAACTATTGGCTATCATCAAGTCAATATACTCCATAGATTAATTATACTATAAATCCCTACCTATGGAGGTACCTATATAAAGAAATAATAATAATTAATCATGTTAATTTATCCACATCAACATATCAATGATTATATTAGAGAATAAAACTCTCTAGGTAGATCCTATATAGTTCAACAAGCTAGCCTATTACTCTTTATACTAGTGACATACTGAATCTGAGATATTTTTAACGTTTTTCAATGAACCATTGGAAAGATACACCAACTAAAAAGGCTCCATAATATATTTATACAAAAATCTTGATATATATAATAATAAGGATCACACATATCTTAATTAATAATTACATATCATAACATAACTACCAAACATATGTTTTATGCTAAATATCATAACTCATTAATCATATGTGATCAACAAGTATTACTCAAACTGATCAGTATATGAAACTCAAAAAATAACATTCATAAGTCCATATAATTTATATGATAAATATAAAATAATTACATATGAAATTTTACACATAAAAAATGTTCATTATCCTAATTTTCATAATTTTATTTCCTAGCTCATGAACCCAAAAAGGTTTATACATCTCACTATAATGAATCACAAAATAAATCCCTCATGTAATGACAAATTATTTATCATTGTATTTCATTCTATTTATACCAAGGATCCTAAGTTTAATTGGAGGTTTCATGTATATCAAAATTTTGATGAATGTCACCTGGATTCCAATGCACACACCAACATCAAAATAATCTCTTAGTTATTTCACCATCTTAGGAGTTCTAAATATCTTAATAGAGGCTTACATTGATTTATACTCATGAAATTGATGAAAAAATGAGTTTTTTAAAATTTACATTGGCCTTGTTTCCCTGTGTATTGATGAATATTTTTTTAAATAATTGAAACAACCTTTGAATGTTCTTTATTTACAATTAAAATAAAGTCATTAAAATCTAAGTGGAAAAATGATTATGGTCAATAATTTATTTTTTAGAATTGGACCCCCAGGAGGAAAAATATAATTTAATATATGTATAAATAAATATTTATATTATTGTTGTTTTAGTAGAATGTGACACAAGGATTCAACCCCGTGATATGCCACATGCTCTCTAATCCTATACCACCCATTCACCAAACATAGTGGAACATATGTACAACAATAAAAATAATAAATGTTACACCTTATTGAAAAAGATATGTCTTGATAAAATCATTAAAAATCAAAAAAATAGAGTGTTACAAAGGTCATTGAATAAGAGTTGATCAATTGGAACTATCAAACTAATAAATATTTGAAAACATACACCTACTCCCAAATTAAACAAGGGAATTATTTAGTTTATAACATTCATGAATAATGGGAGAAACAAAAAAGTTTATGTTCTCAAAATAAACAAGTTAGTATAACAAAAAAGCAATCAATATATAAGAGAACGTGATTAATATACCCTCAATTGCTGTGATGATAGTGGTGGTGTTGACTTCATGCTAAATCATGTTCCATATCTTAAATCAAAAAAATTGAAATGAAAGATCATAGCTTTTATCTCATCTTTATATGAAATTATAAGCCCAATTTCGTTTTATAATAAAGAAAATACATCCGATATGATTTTCCCCAGGATTCCTCTATAATAAGCCAGTTTGGGACAACCTTTGGCAGTTTCATGAGTGTTTGTCTTGATTCAGAATAGAATTTATTGATCAGTTATTTTGAAGGGATACTACACTATTAACAAATAGAAATATATTAGTCCTGGAATTTTTTTAATTTTATACATTATTTTGATGTTCAATCCAATTTATGTTCCACTATTCTTTGTTAAAACACTCAATTGTATATGATTTGAATACATTTTATCGTTGTGTAGAAAAATTCAAGTTGGAACAACCCAAAATAATACTAGAGATGGTTATAAAACAAAGATGAGCGATTTAAAAGGAATTTAAGGTTAAGGAATATGTGAATTTTAAAAATCCCTGATTCATGATGAGATTTTAAAGATTTTCCTCATGAGATTCACAAAAATTTACACCTGGAGCATTTAGAAATTCAACATTCATTACCAGTTGGTTAGTCTGTATCCTATTAAAGAAAATTCATCATAGAGTCTATATAATTTAAGAGTTTTCCAAGGGTTATAAAACTAATATAAATGTTTTGATTCATTATTAGGTCAAATAAATTTAGATTGGTAGAACATTTTATAGGTAACAAAACTATGCTAAAAAGGCCTCAAAATTATTGAAACCCTAATAAGGAAAACATTGAGTCCCTCGATCACGTGCTTAACTAAATGAGGAAGTCCATCGAGCTATATTATGATCTTATAATGATTTTTTAATTTCACCCAAGAAACCTTCTTGAAAACTATTTTTTAGTGGTACCCCCAACAAGTTATCACTCCAAAATGATGGGTTATAATTTCTGTTAACAATTCATTGAGTTTGATTCATAATAGTATTATAAAACTTCTATTATCAAGGCTCAAAAGAAGAGCCAAAGTAATAAAAGTAACCAGTTGGATACATCTTGAAAATATTTTTTTGAATGAATATATTTATACCATTATGATTTTTTTTAAGAATCAATAATAATTGATCCTGAAATGATTCATTGAAAGAACATGGATTTTTATCCCCATTCCCCCATCCTCAATTGAATCTCAACAGGTTCTATATGAGATTGTGAAATTATTAATTTAATATATTCTGTCACTCTATATAATTTTTTGAGTAGTAGGTTATTCCTCTTGATTAAGTTAAGAGTTAATTTTTATACAATATAAGGGTAATTGAATATATGAGACATGATTTATTTTTTGAGGGAGAAACTTCTACAAATATAAAAATACTTTACCTTCTAAGAACATAATTGATAATTATTAGTATAAATAACATCTTTAAAGATGAAGAATCATGTACAACACAATAAAAGTGGAACTCAAAAATATTTTAAAGGGAGAGATCCCTTAGTGATGTTATAATTCTTATAGATAAATATTTTAATAGGAATAGAAAATATATTATTAAAATGAGTGAGGATCTGGAATAGTTAATGAGATGTCTTGAAACATATCCATAAATATCCACAGAATATGAAATATTGAATATTCTGGATGTGAATTTCTATGATATATTTAAAACAGTTGTGGAAACCCTAACATAATGATAAAAAAGAACAAGAAGTTGGGATACAACATCTCTAAAGGCCTTGTCCATGTGCTTATGATGCCTCACCCATGTCTTTAGGTTCTCAATTACTGTAGGTATTTGGGATCAAACAACTTATATTCAAAGGAATCACTAATGCATGAAGCCCCTTCAAAAATATTACTTCAAAATTTATACCCATGTGACTATATATTTTCACTACAATACATGCATGAAATACGTTAGTACACAACATCTAGTCAACTAGGATCACATATTTTCCACAAAATATACCATAGTGGTACTCATTTAATACACATGGACAATTTAATAAATATTTCCTATGAGAAATATCCTCTTTGTACAATTTTCTTGAAACCAACTTATTATATCTTAATTAAGTAAAATCCTAGTGGAATTAATAAAAAATAGGTTAATTTTTTCACCTAAATGTTTGACACAATAAAACCTTCAAAAAGAGAACTTATTCACTATTTATCAAACAATATGGAAAACCAAATAAAGGATGACACAAAAGGGTTCCACTGTCCTTGGTCATACCTAATAGGCCACTTGACTAGGATGAGCCCTTATATAGCTCTTCTCACTATTATGATCACTTTATCCATGGTTCATATTTGAGATACATTTCACACTATACTTTACTATGGTGAATCCTATAGCTTAGTCTTCTACTAGTGAAATTATTTTCCATTACCATATTCTTGGGTTCCCCATCTTCCCCAGCCTCCCAAAAAGGATTAAATTATCCTATATCATCCATTAGGTTCCTCATTTTTTCCGGTATCTAATTAAGGTCTTCTTTTACCAATGTATATTTATTAGAGTGAAAATACCAAATAGAACCCACCTAGGACCCACATTATCATAGGATCCATAATTTGGATAACACATTTTCCCAAAATACATTGAAAACACTTAATTGTCTAGACCGATTCATTACCAGGTATCAAATTCCATGGCTCCCCGATATACATGATCAAACCATGTAAATCATCATACACATGTTTCAAAAATATATTATAGTGATAAATTGTGATTGATACTCATCCTACATATCTAATAGGGCCCTTAGGTGGATTAAAATAATTAATAAACTTGATGACAAGGGTCCCCTTCGTGAGGGATATAATGAATCCTCTCACAGATCGATGTGTTCATCTTGGCCACTAAGCTTTCATATAGGCCAATGAGGTCCACATAATAAGGTGGGAATATATGTGACTCTTCAACAAGTGTAATACATCAACATGTTACCATTTATGATATAATCATAATGATACATTAATTATCTAGGGAAACTTATCTGGCACCAAACAATGTAAAAGACCTAAACTCATTCTAATTGGTCCATATTCCCCATGATTTTTGTTTTCCATCTCCTAGACCATTAGCAAACTAGAGGTATATGCTCACATGGACCTCTTATTAGGTATAAGAACTAATATATCTTTTAATGGATTCCCTCTATGTGTAATTTCAAAAATAGTAACATCGATTAACTCACATACTAGGATGGTTATTAATGGAGAACATCTGTGCCTATTATTGTCATACACTAGATGAGTGGAATACATGAAAGCCCCAAACAACCTATAATGGGAAAAATTTACTTGGTGATAAGATAGGTAAGAACCAATGCGTATACCACACTCAATACTTCACTTTCTCTACTTCAATGAAATGGAAATTCTAGTGACAAAATGAAAAACTCCACGATAACTTCCTTATTGCATGAACCTTAATTACATACTGAAATTATCTCTCATGAAATTATAATTTGAAACTTGAACTAAGATGTATTTAATTCCTATTTCATATTACATTGTGGATGACTCTTTAATATTTAATCCAATTTCAAAGAAAAAACCATACATCCATAAACTCATACTCCCAGTGGTTTCATATGTTAACAATTAAATCTTCCAATCGAGCCATTTTGATTGTAATGAATACCTATTATATATATGTTTGTTTAACCATACTCAAATTTCCAAATTCATAGTGATATAAAAATAGTTAAAGGGTAAAATTCCATATGAGAAGAAACAAAAAATAGTTTCATAACCATAATCCATTCTCCAAACAATGGGGGGTATATTTCTACAAGTATTCCATAGGTCATGGATGAATGATCTAAAATGTAACATTACTTAGTTATAGTTTCATGAACATAAGGGGAACCATGTTAGTATTTCTCAATAAACCTTAAAATGAATGAAATGTTCTATTATTTCGAACTAAATCACGTGGGTTCTTACCTTCATAGGTATACACTGAAATTCACTACAGTGGGCCTGATCTCAACACCACAACACCAACCACCATCCTAGGTGGTGAATAAATTTGAAGATCCTATATTTTGGACCTTAAATCATAGAATAATAAACCAATTAAGGTAATATGGGGAAACTAAAATATTTTTATAATCGTTCTTGTAAATGTAATACATATTATTTATATAGATGATTACATCAATAGAGAACCTTTAAGACATACAAATATTTAGATTTACACATGCACATGACATATTTCAAACAAAGTGGTAACCATTCCTATGGTGACATTTGGTAAGGATGATTGAAAATATATGAAATCTACAAGATATTCCCAAAGTTGGAAACACATTCCCCATGAAGGGTGATTTGAGATTGAACTTCCATACTCTTGATCAATAAATGTTACAAGGTGTCCCTGATAAACTCCATGTGAGAACCTTATTTTGGAATATAGTCATGAAATGAATTAAAATTATGTGACTTTCAAGTGTGTTTAAATTTCTTTTTGAAACATAATGGACAACGATATTTTAGTATTTTATCATTTAAAATGATTGGTTTATCATTATCTTACATGTTAAGTTGCATCAATGGTTATTCTTATTTTGGGTTGTGGATCCCTTTATGACACCCAAACCCTTTACCAAACTCCCTTCAAACCAAAGTAATAGAAATATCATAGTTCACTCTATCTAATGTCTGATATCGTATCCAATCATATTCTACAACCCTAATAAATCTCATGGGACAACAACCTACAAGGATGTTGTCACATGCCAAACATAGTAAGTGATAGAAAAAAGCTGACCTAATACACTGTTTGAATGGTATTATACCAACATTGGAGGTTTTATAAGTTTTCCTCTAATAAATAGAGCCTCATTGGATTCCCAATAAATATTGGGAAATTGAGGAATTGGTGGAATATTTTAGTTCCTCCAAACACCTTGAGATTATCTGTCTAGAGTGAAGCAAAGCATACCTCACTTACCTAAGGGAGGTGGGGGAAGATATTGATCATGACCTTACCCATTACCAATATTTTCCTATAGGATCTATTACCATTGGAATTCTATTAATCAAATGATTCATGGCCAAAAATACTTTGGATTATATTAAGAAATCTACTTCGAAGACTTCAATATTTTCTACTTAGTCAGAGGCATCGTTGTGGAGATCCCAATGAGGCAAGATGATTCACTATAACTCGGAACTACCCTATATTCATATTTATCATGTGGATTTTTATAAATATATCATGATGAAGACTAAAGAGTAGGATTATATCAATTCTTGAACTCAATAATCCAACCATCAATTATTGGAAGTAATGGATGATGTATGTTGGAATAATCTGGAAACCCCTAAAAATAGTTCACATCCATGTTCTCACGATGGAATCCCATAAAAATGTGATAATGGTTAACAAAGAACATGAATAGAATTATATTTCTATTAACATTAAATAATGGGATCATATCCCCACTCGCATAGATGAATGATATTTTATTCTAATTCCCATTAAATAATGTCATCAGAATATTCTTCTAGTCATTAGTGGGAAGGGACAAACCCCAACTCGTGTATTTCAAAACTGTAATCCTATTGAGGAAGTATAAATGGAGTATTTTTGTTGATGTATTTCAATGGAAAAGATAGTTTGTGGTCATATTATTTCTACCACATTTAGTGGTTCTTATTTATGTACTTTGAAAGTGACATCGGAGTGGGATTATATTATCAAACCCAATCAATATGATCTTGAATTCATCTTGGTGAGTAATAAAGAACTAGATATAGTCCATGTTAATGTTAAGATCTTGTTTCTTTAAGGATACTAATAAATACGTTAGGATCCACATAAAAAACCATAACAAAGATAGAATTGGAAAAAGATCGTTAAAAATCATTGGGGACATAACAAACATTTTCTTTTATGAAAACATATGATAAATAGGCTCATGAATTATCTATAGTCCAATATTCAGATGGTGGAAGATATCATTGAATCTTTATAAAAGAGGAAGATATAATAATCAATGAATCAAATACATTATTATATTTTACTAAAATTAGACTAATAAAAAACTAATATTATGATAAGCATTCAAGAAGACACTGCATATGTGTCAGTCTGATATATGTATCAAACTAAAATAGCTTAGGAAAGAGTGCACACCCAAAATCAGAGGAACACTCAATTCTTAAGAGCAACTTAAAACACACTGTGATATCCCGACCTGAGTACCCATAGAATATACCCCAATATAGTGGGACAAATGACCTCAAGATTATCTCCCCATAAGCCAAAGACTACCAATTAGCAGTGAGGTTCTACGGTGTGTCTATGGGGTGACTACGCCATCAGTTTAGAGTGGATAACAATAGATATAATATTAATAAAAAGATTAAAAAAGAAGAATCAAAATAATAATAAATTAATAGGACTGAAAATGTATAATAAGGATAAAAATCCATCAATAATAATAAGGTAATAATATAAAATGTATCATATATAGAATATGATGATGTCATGTCTCTATAATATTGGAAAACATGTATAAATTGAAATGGGAAATACATGGTGTACATAAAAATAAATCCAAAAACTATCCATAATCTTGAGTGGAGGATCAGTCATCTACTACCAAGATCCCATCATAATGAAAGAAATCAAGTCAAGTGTCCAGTGTAGGATTCTTCTGTAAAATACCATGATTTTACGGTATGTCGCTTATTGAATTAATTCATTTTCTTCAATAGCTTGTATTTCTGGCAACACTAAGTTCAAGTGAACCATTACCAATCAAACCAGTCATTTGAAAAGAGGTTATGTATAGTATTAACCACATTATGAAACTTATAAATTTTATTTTCTAAAATAGACTTCATTTTTTATTTAAGAATATGAAAATTAGCATATGGTGATTTTTTGGTATTTTTTCCAAATTTTCTTAATTTTTAATGAATAGTAAAAAATAATTCATTCTTATTAGAAAAGTGAATTTTTCATTTAAATTATTATTTTAATTTATATTTATTGTAAATTCAATATAACTAATTAATATATATATATATATATATTATCCTAATTTAGTTCTTTTGAAACATTTTCATAACATAATTAGATATAAAATTTCATCAAGCTTTTGAACGTCTCTTTTATTCTCCTTCTTGAAAAATCAATAGCATTAGCATTAATCCTAATATTATTGCTTATCTGATTGGAATTTTAAAAAATAGGCATACATGGTTGTATTTAGTATGAAATTTTAGGTCTAATGTGATGAACATAATGTTGGGTAAATAGCAATTATAGTAATTATTTATTTATTACCATGGTTAAGAGTTAATAAGGTAATTAAAGGTAAAAAGCTAATATTAAAATATGGAAAAGATAACCAAAAAGTTTTCCTAATTTAATAGGATAAGGGTATTTCAACCAAAATCAACCATAGGCCTAAATTATGACCTTTTTATTCCATGTGGGTAATAATAAGACTTGTATTATATTTTATTTAAAGAAGTGTTAAAAATGTCATATTCAAATTTTAATAACTATATAATTTTTAATATGAGGTTTTATAAATGATAAGGTTATATATAAATATTAATTAGAAAGATAAAATATTTCTCTACATCATGGGTATTTATTTAGAATTTTATAAGATATATAATTAAATTAAATGGTGATACAATGAAGATGTGGTTATTGATTTATTAATAGAAGTATCAAATAAAAGATATTAATATTGTCAAAATAAACATCATATGAAATATTTAGTTCCATACTAGATTTTTTTGGATTACTATGAAATTTTAGGGTCTATTTATTGTATTTTTTTGATGTAATCATGTTTTAATGGTTTTTTGAATAGTAAATTAATAAATAGTGTCAAAATTAACATAAATTGGATTTTAAAATAAATAATATCTTATTAAATGATAAAAATTCATAGAAATATATATCTCATCCAAATAACTAATATAGTATTAAATATTTCATATATGATCCAATTTGAGTTCAATTGTAATTTTATAGTATTAATATTAACCATATAGTGTAAAAAGATAAGATGTTAGGGTAAGAGTTAAATTATTTATCTAAGGGATAAATCCAAAAGATAAGGTTAATTTTGTGACCTGAACATTATTGAAATTAATTGGATGATATTATTTTGACCCATACTAATCTTAAAATCTTAATAAATCACTTTTAATCAATTTTAAATCGAAAAAAATTGTAATAAATTAATAGTTTTCGAGATTCCAAAAGTACCCCTCTCCCTCTTATTAAAAGGCACATCTCCTTCTCTTTTATTAAAACCTCTAATACCTTTTGGATTTTTCAATACCAACCCATTTCTCCCCCCAACTTCCATCACCTCATCCTAGAGGCCATACATTGGGTATAAATCCATCCTAAAGAATCCTTTTTTGGAAAATCAAAAGGAGATACTTGAAGAATAAATAATTGTTTTACCAACTCTTTCGAAGATATTATATTCTTCTATATCATTTCCTAACTTTTTTCTATAAAAAAATAATAAATCCAGAATATAATATATTATTATAGGTTAGTATGATTATTGGTCAACAATATTATTCTTTTTACAATCCTATGAAAAATAAAGTCATCATGTGTGCATACGTACGACTTGTTGTCACCACACCATGGCGTGAACTGTTTTTCATCTATAAATTTCTGTGATGGGTATAAATATGAATATAGAGGATGTAAATAATGAATATTACCTAACAATGGTCATGTATAGTCAATATTACAATCAATTACATACCATTTAACCATTAAAGGAATGCCACTGTCACTCGTGCATATGTACGACTTACCATCTCCCCGACGTGAAGAGATTTATTTTCCATGTTAGCCATTCAAGAATAATTATAAAAATATATATAATGAATTATAAATAAATATATGACATAATAATTATACTTGAATAATATATATGTGTCATTTTATTTCCCCCATTAAGTATTATTGGAAAACAAAAATAGCGTTCATGCGTACGTATGTCATACTCTCTCCATTAAGGGGGTATTCCATTCCATTTATCTATATATTATATATTTATATTTCAGATATATATGATATTAATAAATTATATTTTACATTCTGGAAGTATGTAAATCTGGATCTATGTAATAAGGTCAAGAATCACAATTCAAAACATGTACGGTAAACAAAGAGATTATTATCTGAAATGTTGCATTAATATAGAATTGTTAAATGAATTGGCAATATAAAGTGATAAATGAATCATATTAATGAATGGGTAATATAAACTCATAAATGAATCATCTGTGATATCATAGATATTATTATTATTTTTTACAACTTAATAATATTCTTTAAACCACTATACATGAGTTACAGACATGTACAAAATAATATGACTTAAGGTAATGGATAATTTTAAAATACCTTTATTATCCGAGTTTGTTTATACATTAGTATTTACTATGTAATATTTATCATCAATTTACAGGTTTCCAAAAAATGCATTCCAAAATACTCTTTCAATTCATCTATAATTTTCTGAAGTCAATTTTATCCATTGGTGTTTTTTTATTAAATGGTCTGGAAGGAATACTTTTTCATTTTTGATACATGGTACTTTTTGACTCTCTGACAAAAGTGAGAGAAGAATGTTTTATTTTAAATTATAAAAATTGAATATTTTTTTATGTTTTTATTATTCCATACATCCATGAAGATTTTTTTATAATATTTAAATATTATTTTTAAATAACTTATTTTCTATCAAAACAACAAATAATTTTTAGAAAATAATATTTTTATGCAGAAGAAAGGATATTTTCCTCAAGAATTAATTTCAACTGTTTTATCAAAATCATTTTCCATCTATGATTACATACTTTAATAGGGTTATGTTTCAAGCATAATACACCTATTATTCCTATGGTTTCATTATGTTGTTTTATGGAATTCTATTTATGAAATCCATTTATTTTACATGGATTATGTGATGATGGAAGGATGTTTAAGAAAAACATTTTATTCATTGGGTTATGGTATGATGAATGATTTATGTTTTTTAGCACATGTAAAAATGATTTAATTATGAGATGGGAGAGACCAATATCTACCTCTAATGCATTGGGTAGATATTATATCTCATGAAATAGAGAGGATTGGAATTGGAAATGATATCAGTTCAGTAATATTGGGCTGGAATGAGAAGTGAACTCGGTTAAGTAATGGACATTGTCTTCTATGATGGTGTTGGAAATGAGAGTTGACTAATATGAATTCATTTTCTATTCTTATGTGTATGCCATAAAATTTCATGTCCTATGTCATTAATTTTGATATTATGTTCATTGATTCTTGTGAACTTTTATGATTTATCTAATGACATTATATCTTGATCATTCATATGCAGGAAAAGATTTTCAAATGTTATATTCATATGTCTTATGTTTATGATATGATTTATATCTCCCTTATTTACCCATACTGAGCATGTGAGCTCACCCATTCATATGTTTCTTACCCCTAGGTCATAAATAAGGAAATTAAGTATGATATTTCAAAAGATTTATAGTTATGATGAAATAAGAGGGAGGCAGTGTAGATGTCTTATGAACTAATTGTTTATGTTTTCCTTGTTTCTAATGACACAAAAACTATATTCTCCTGGCTTGGTTTTGCTATTTTTTTAATGAATATTGTGTAAATTGTATGTAGTATCTATATATGTAAGTTATGGGTTGTCATAGTTGGTATTATAACAAAGGTTTAGTTATCCTTTGGAAACAAAGATGAGGAAACATTAGTAGGAACCCGAAGGATATGTCAAATAGTAGGTTACAATCCTAGTGTTTTAAAAATTACCCCCAATAACCTAGGATAAATCTAAAAGTGTTCTAAATTGAAATTTTATTCTTGATTATGTGGTTTTCCCATTATTAATAATTCTTCTCATACTATGTTTCATGGTTTTAGTCAATGGATATAACCTGAATGAACCCTGTTAATGCTGAATGAGAGGGGCGATGGAATGTTTTTCCTCATGAGAAACCAAATGTTATGGGATATGGAATGTGAAATATTGTATCTATGTAGACAAATATTTCACATTAAATGAACCATACATGACTTCCAAACGAGTAAATGAGGGAACAACATTCCGTTGAGTTCTTCAGGAGCCAACATCCACCTTCTTTTAGTGGATCTTTTAATCCACTAGTGGTTGAATGATAGATTAGTACCACTCAGAAGATAGTTTTAGTCTCTAATGTTAAGAAAATTATTGGGTCATCCTAATAGTCTATAATTTGGAAGGTAAAGATGATGAATTGTGGAACCTAATGATGAATATAAAGCAAGGAGATTAAATTGAATCCATACATTGTAATGAGTTCATGAAATTATTTTTCAATAATTACATTCCCTGTATTCTTGGAAAAAATATATAGAAATAGTTCATTGATATTAAGAAAAAGGATGATGAATTTATCAGTACCAATGATTCAAAATTTTAATGACTGGAAAGCTACACTTCTAGAAATATTATCCAACTTAATAGTAAAATTGATCAATTTTTTAGTGGCTTTAAACAAAGTCTCTGAAGGGAATTTGACATAAGGGTCTTCAATAGCTGTGGGAAAATAATTTTATGTGCTCTCAAGGTTGAGATAGAGATTGGATTAACCCTAAAGATTTATGGATTTGATAAGAAGAGAAAATAGAAATCAAGGGAAATATAAAGTCCACACTAAAAAAATATGATTTATCCCTTAAAAGAAGTGTGGAAAGAAACATTGATAAAATTTCATAAATGGATTGGAAAATGTTTTTATTGTGGAAGATAATTTCATTGGGTGTTTCAATGCCAAAGTGATAGAAAAAAGATGTCTAATGATGTGAATATAGGAATGACCACATAGAATGCACCTCCTATAAATAAATTCATCAAGAGAAAGGAATTGAGTAATTATGCCAACCAATGCCCTAATCCAAGGGTTATCAGTTAAGATTGACATTATAAAACTCTAAAGGAAAAATATAAAGGAAAGTCACATGTGATCAATATCAGTGATGTGGAGTGCGATAATGAAGTGGTGACAGGTACCCTTATTATCCACTCTAAAGAAGGAATTTTTTTATTTGATTATGGGACCACTAAATATTTTATTTTTTAAGATTTTTCAATGGGTATTTGCTTGTTACCTCAATAATTATATGTTTAGTTTGCTATGAAAAATACTAATATAACAATGGTCACATAAAACTTTTATAATTATTCTCTTGTAAAAGTTTTGGGGAAAATGCATCATACAATTGTTGTAATCCTTCCTTTAGTATAATTTGACGTGATTCATGGCATGGATTGTATTTCTCTATATGGTTCTTATATCAATTTACAAGTAAGGGAAGTCGCATTTCATATTCCAGATCAATCTATGATCATCTGTCAATTGAAGGATGAGTATGACCTTCCATTGGAAATTTTTTCCTTCTTATTGGTTTTGATTATTATAAATGAAGGTTATCCATCTAAAATGGTTATAGTAGAAATAAATATTAAGAATACACCTATTGTATAGAATTTTGATGATATATTTCTAGAATAATTTATTAGTCTTATATAGAATACTGAATTTGAGTTTTGAGTTGACCTCAGATAGAGTGTTGTGCCTATTTAAAAGATAACTTTTAAAATGGCCCTAATTGAGTTGCAGGAATTGAAGAAGGAACTCCAAGAGAATCTTGAAAAAGGATTCATATGCCCTATTGCATCACCTTGGGGTGTACCTATTCTATTTTTAAGAAGATATATAGATCAATGAGATATTACATTGATTATTGAGAAATTAACAAGATCACTATCATGAAAAAATATTATCGTCCCCTCATTGATGATTTATTCGGCCAAATATATAGATATCAATACAATTAAAATATTGATCTTAATTTATAATGTCATCAATTAAGGGTAAATCAGGAGGATATAGTGATGATAAAATTACGTAAAAGGTATGAACATTATAAATTTATAGTGATGCCTTTTGGTCTTACTAATTGACCTACTATCATTATGGATCAAATGAATAGTGTCTTTAGAGACTATCTGGATTAGTTTGTGGTAGTCTTCATATATGATATTATTATATATTTGACGAGAAATTAATATCTTGAAGATCAATTAATAATTATACTAAAGACCCTGAGAAAAGATAAGATTTATGAAATTTTTTCCATGTGTGTGTTTTGGATTCAGAATGATTCATTTTCATGTCACATAATCTCAAGATTGGGGATATCTGTTGATTTAGAAAAAATAGATGTTTTTGAATGTCGGCCTAGACTGAAAATGGTAACTGAGATCCAAATTTTTCTTGGTTTGGATAGATATTATCATAATTTTATGAAATATGTTTCATGACTATCTTATCTAGTCAACACATTAACTCATAAAGAAGATAATTTCATGTGGAAAGAGGAATGTGAAGAGAGTTTCAAAGACCTAAAAAAAGTTTATCTTCTTCACCTATACTCACACTGCCTTTTAGTGGAGAAATTCATGTGATCTAGAGTGATGAATCCAATAAGTTTCTGGGTGGGGTTCTACTCCATAATTATAAAGTTATAGCTTATGCCTCGCTACAATTGAAAATCAAGGATCAAAATTACCCAACTCAGGATTTGGAGTTAGCTGTGGTATTATTTACATTAAATATATATAGGAATTATCCTTATGGTGAAGGCTGAAATATTTATATCAATCCAAAATTTTTAAAGTATATATTCACACAAAATATGTTTAATATGCATATAAGAAGATGGTTTGAGTTTATTAATGAATACAACTGCTCGATATACTACCACCTTGGGAAGGAGGACATGGTGGGAGACGCTTTGAGTTAAAAGGAGTGTGATAGCCTATCCATGATGGGGATCACAAAATATCCAATATATATGGAGTTTTGAAGGAAATATCTTGAAATTTTAAAGGAATTATAGAAATTTTATTTTCTCAAAAGAATGTCTGTCCACCTATACAAGTGATGATTAAAGCAGCATATAAGGAAGATGGAGAGCTACAAAATATGGTTGGTAATGTTCTAGAATTTTACTGTGATAGTGATGGAATAATATGGTTTAGGAACCCGGTTTGTATTCTAACCACAAAAGAACTGAAAAAGGAGAAGTTAAATATGATTCATAGTTTTTTATTCTCTATTCTTCAGGGAAGCACAAATAGGTATAGGGACGTGAAAGATAATTTCTGGTGGGATGGTATGAAAATAGATGTTGTTGAATATGTCTCTCGGTGCTTAGTTTGTCATAATGTTAAGGGTGAAAGATATAATTTTAAGGGGATGTTATAATTATTACTCATACCATAATGGGAATGAGAAAACAACACTATGGACTCTATCGTTGGACTTCCCAACACATCTAATCGATATAATTCTATATGGGTTATTTTTGATCATCTTATGAAGTTGACACACTTAATTAATATTAGAGGGGATTTCACTCTTGATTATATTTCCATGATAAATATTAAATAAGTGGTAATATTTCATGGAGTACAACTTTCCATTATATCTTCCCTAGATATGAGGATTACCATGAAGTTCTGGAGAAGTCTTCAGAAGGATCTAGATTCAGAGTTAAGTATTAACACTACTTGTCACCATCAGATTTATGGTAATTATGAGAGGACAATTAAAATTATAGAAGGCATGTTCGTAGATTTCCCTATGTATTTCAAATGTGGTTGGGATCAACCCCCACCTCTGGTATAATTTTCTTACAACAATAGCCTTCACTCCAGAATTCAGATGGCTCCTTATGAAGACCTCTATAGAAAGATGTGTAGTAATCCAACTTGATGAGATGAAGTTTGGGAAGGAAATCTATTCGGAAAATATCTTACTGATGAAATTATAAAAAAGGTTAGATCTCTTCAATAACATATAAGAGTATTCCTGAGTAAAAAAAATAAGTTACACAGAAAACTGAATAAATGACCTAGATTTTGAAGTGGGTGACAATGTGCTTCAATGAATATCTCCATGGATGATAGTAATGATATTTCTAAATAATGGAATGTTGATCCCTTGGTATATAGCTCATATTTAAATTCTTCTTGTGTTGGGAAGGTATATTACTGATTGGTGCTTCTACAAAATCTCTCTCATGTTCATGATGTGTTCAATGTGCCTCTCATAAGAAAGTATATACTATATCCTTCACAAGTACTAAACTCAAATGTCATACCACTGGAGCATGAAATTTCTTATGAAGAACAAATGGTATAGATTTTGGATCATAGTGAAAAATTTCAATGAAAAAATACAGCACACTTGGTTAAAGTTTTATGGAAGAACCACCAATTTGAAGAAGCTACAAGGGAACTTGAGGATATGATGTGGTAGATGTATCCTCATCTATTTTTTCCAAGTGATGAATTTTGAAAGTGAAATTCAATATAATGGGGAAAGAATTTAACACCCCAATATTTTAGAGTATGTATCTTCTTATATAAATTCATTTCCATTAATAGCTTGCATTGCACTCAACACTAATTTCGAGTTCACCATGGCCTATCAAGATAGCCGTTTAAAAAGACGTTATGAATAGTATTGAACACATCAATAAATTTAAAAATTTTATTTTTCAAAATAGAGATTATTTTAGAATTATGAATATAAAAATTAGCTTAAGGTGAATTTTTGGTAATTTTTCCGAAAAGTATGAATTTTTGATAAATAGTGAAAACCACTCCATTGTTGTCAAAAACTGAAAATTATCATTTAAATTATTATTTTACTTGAAATTGATTTTTAATGCACAATTTATCAATAATACATATATTAACATAATTTAGGTCTTTGGAAAAAAATTATACTATAATTAGATATGAAAATTCAATGAACTTTTGAACGTCTCTTTTACCTACCTTCTCACCCAATCCAGAGAATTGGCATTAAACATAATTGTGTGGCTTCTATGAATGGGATTTCGATGAAAAGACAGACATTGTTGTATTTAGTATGTAATTTTTCTTCAAATATGAACATAATATTTTTTTGTGGATAATAACTTTGTTAATTTTTATTTATTTACAACGATTAAGAGTAAATTGGGTATTAAAAGATAAAACAAAATAATTTTATAATATTTAAAAGATACCCTAAAACTTTCCTTAATTTCATTCAATAAGTGGGTTTTAATAAAAATAAACCTCATGGTGAAATTATAATCTTTTTAAGTCACTTGGTTAATAACAAGACATTTATCATATTTTCTTTAAAGACGAGTTAAAAATGTCATATTCAAATTGTAATAACTACATCATTTTAATATGTGGTTGTTAAAGTGAAAAGGATGTCTATAAATAGTCATTAGAAAAAGAAAATTTATATATACATCATGGTTATTTATTTATAATTTTAGAAAATTTATATTTATATTAAATGGTGACATAATGATGATGTAGTAATTGATTTATTAAAGGAAGAATCAAATAAATGATAGTAATAATATTAAAATAAAATCATTTGAAACATATGATTCCATGCATGATTTTTTTGGATGACTATGACTTTTTAGGGATGAGGTAATGTATTTTTTAGGGAAAAAACTTGTTGTGATTTTTTAAGAAGTCATGTAATAAATAGTGTCAAAATTTACATAAATGATATTTTAAAATAAATAATAACTTACTAAAAGATAAAAAATACATGAAAAATAAATTTCAAAAAAATAACTACTATAATGTTAAATAAAATCCTAAACTTCCCAATTTGGGTTCTATTGAAATTTTATAGTAACTCTATTAACCCTATAGTATAAAAAGACAAGATGTCACAATAAGAGTTAAATTGTTTAACTAAGGGTTAAATCCAAAACACAAGGATAATTTTGGGGCATAAAAATGTATAAAATTAATTGGTTTAGAGAATTTAGACCCATAATAATCTAAAATTATAAATAACTCAATATTTATCTATTTTAAATTAAAAATTAATAAATAATAAATTAATAGTTTTGGAGTTTCCTAAAGTACCCCTCCCCCATCTTAAAAAGGGAACCTCTTCTTCTCTTCTATTCACACCTATAAAGCCTTTTATCTCAGCCATAACCTTTCCATTTCTCTTTTCAATATCCCAAAATTCATCCTAGAGGTTGTACATTGGGCATGAATCCAAACTAAAAGTCTTTTTGTGCAAATCCAAAGGAGTCACTAAAATAGGAGGTATTTTTGATACCAACTCTTTCAAAGTTTATTTCTTCATGTACATCATTTTTTTATGATGTTTCCATAATAAAGTAATAAATACAGAATATAATCTATTAAAGTTTATTTTTATTAATATGGGACAACCATATTCCTTCTTTTATCCATTATACGAAAAACAATATCATCATGTGTGCATATGTACGACTTATTGTCTCCACGGCGTAGTGTAAACTATTTTTCTTCTATAATTTATTTTGATGGGTATAATGATGAATATAAAATATTTAAATAATTAATATTAAATTTTAATGATTATATATAATTAATATACCAACCAATTCCATACTATTTAACTATTAAAGGAATTATACCATCGCTCATGTGTACGTACGACTTATTGACTCTGCAAGGCGAAGAGATTCATTATCCACGTTAACCTTTCAAAAATGATTATAAAAATATATATAATTTATAATAATGAAATGTATGGAATAATAATTGTATTTGAAAAATATATATTTCTTTTACTTTCTCAGTCAATAGGATAAGAAAAAAGAAACAATGTTTGTGTGCACCTATGACCTACCGTCTCCGTGAAGGATGTATTCCATTTCATTTAACGATTTGTTACGTATATTTATAATCTAAATATATATGATATTTATAAATCATGTTCTAAATTTTTTATGTATGTTTATATTGATCTATGTAATTATATCATGAATAATAATTAAAAAAACTTATGATGAACAAAGAGAATATGGTCCAAAACGTTTTTTTAACATTGAATTGTTAAATTAATGGTTAATTTAAAGTCATAAATGAAACATATAAATGAATGAGTAATTTAAAGTCATAAATGAATGATATATAAAATCATAAAAGATAGTATTATTATGTTACAAGATAAAAATATGTTAAAAATCACTACACTGGAGTTTCAGAAATGTAAGGATGAAATCAAACTGAAGGTAAGGGATACTTTCGCAATCTCATTATTATCTTAGATTGTTTATATGTATGTATTTACTAGGGTATATTTATCATCTATGTAAATTTTTACAAAATATGAATTCCAAAATACTGTTTCTATTCTTGGACAATTTTTTCAAGTCAATCTTATGCAATAATGAATTTTTAATAAACATTATAAAAGGAATATTTTGTCATTTTTTATACTTTTTAGTTTTTTAATTTCCCAAAAAATTATGAGAAGAATGTTTTATTTTAACCTATATGGCATGAATGAATTTTTACATTTTCAACCCAACTTATTTCCAAGAATCTTCCTTTATAATATTTCATATCGATATTCAAATTAATTCAGTTATTTTAAAAGTGCATGAAACATTGAGAGGAGAAAACATTTATGAAGAATAAAGGATATTTTCATCAAGAATTAATTTCATGTTTTCTATAAAAATTATTTTTTATCAATGATTAAATTATTAATAGGGTTTTGTTTCAATTATACTATCCCTATTATTCCAATTATTTTTTTCAGTTTTTTATGGAATGATATTTATGTAATCCATTTGATTTAAAAAGATTATCTTTTGATATAAAGATGTTTTTGAAACCCATTATTTATTTGGGTTATGCTATGATGAATGATTTATTTTTTTATTGAACACATAATATTTATTTCAATATGAGATGTGTGGGACATATATCTACCTTCAATTCATTGGTTAAATATTTATATCTCATTATACACTAGGATGGAACAAGAAATGATCTCACTTCAGTAATACATTGATGGAATAAGGAGTGAACTCAGTAAAGTAATGGACTTTGTCCACTATGATGGTCTTGATAATATGCCTTAATTAATATGAAATTATTTTCTATGATTTTTTGTATACCGAAAAATCTCATGTTATATGTTATTACATTTGGTATTACATTCATTGATTATTATGAACTTTTATAATTTAACCCATGCCATGATATAATGATCTTCTATACATAGTATAAGATTTACAACTGTTATATTATTTTGTATTATGATTATGATATGATTGGTATCTCCCTTGTTTACCCATACTAAGCACCTGAGCTCACCCTTTCTTATGTTTATTTTCCCCATGTTATGAAGATGGGTATTAAGTAAGATAGGTCAAAAGGGGTATGGTTATTAACAAATAAGTAGGAGACAATGTAGGAATCTTATGAACTAGTTGTTTATGTTTCCCAGTATCTAAAGACACTAAAACTATACAGTTCTGGCATGGTTATTTATGTTTTGCAATGAATAATTTTTAATTTTGAAGTAATATTTATATATCTGAATTATGGGTTTTCATTTCTTCTGCTTATCAACAACTACATATATATAATCTTCCCAGGTAACAGCAACAACCCAGATAGCATGAGAGATAAATCTAAGTAGGCCACCACCAACATCGTCTATACAATCTGGACTGGAAATATAATCTTAATATATATAGGTACAAATAAATGTAATTCAATTCCAAAAATAAATAATCTATTCCTACTTCATCCTTGGCAGTTAATGTATTTGAACATTTAATCATTAAATTAATTCACTTAATTTCAGTTTATATAGATATTTCACATGTGGTGTAAAAAACACTGACAACAATCCATGATAATAAAAAAGTGGATCCAAGGTATGGCAATGGAATCATTAACATCAGGGGTCAGCCAACTCATAGTATAAACTCATTTATTATAACAACAAAAAGGGGTCTGAGTTCAAACCAAGGGGAATCACCCATGAAATTCTACTATGAAAGATTCAAACTGAGTCAAAGTATGTCATCTATGGTTAGGACAACCTAATCTTGACTAGGACCAATGTGGTGAATCCATGGTTCCAAATTTATGAAGACATCCATATGGATCCAAGTAGTTTATCCATGTTATCCTAACAATCCAGATATGATATTAGGTGAATCATCTATAATATGCTAATTAATTCACATAATAAGATAGAGAGAAAGTTCCATGGTGGGTATCTACCTTGTCAATAAATTTAGTGAATCAGAATAACATCCTCTAAGTGCTTAAGGACTTCCCTCAAGAATCAAAGGCTATATCAACTCAAACCAATCATATAAAGTTAAAATCTATCTATTCAATAGGTACCTTAGATACAATTAATTATTCATTTAATTTCTTGTAATACTCGTGCCTTGTAATAAGTCAATTGGTTCATTTGGTTACCTTTCATTAAACTAACAAGGTAAAACAAGGACACACATCCACTTATTACATTGATTCCATATTAAATTAAAAGGTTTATTCATTTACCATTCATAAACATGAAAATTATTACTATAGACATCTAAATATAATAAGTTAAATTATAATTTATATTGGTCAAGTGATATCATCACATATACGTGAAATTTAATAATTATAAAATTCACCTATTATTTAAAACACTAACCTCACCAAGGTCAAGTCCAGCATGCCCAAAAAATTTTGTAGATAAACCAAACATCGATTAAAAAAATAACGAAAGAAGAATCCTACATGGGGTGGACTATGCTAATGGCTTAACCTCCAATGACATGAATGTCATCTATTGAAAGGGCCCATGAATATGATTAGAAAGAATATAACTAAGGCATATGAATTTTAAGAAGCATCACCTGATAAAACTGGCATGCACACAGGGACACAAATTTATAAAAAAAAAAGAGAATTTTAGGGAGAATTCATAGAACACCTTCTATAGGCTTGTAGCTTTGTCCTCATATGTTATAAACCCTATGTTTGGGCAGGAAGAAAAGATAATGGAGGAATAGATCACTACCTTGAAAATAGGGAATACGATCCTACATCAAAATAACATCATATAGAGGATGAAAAATTTTGAACTGAGCCTGATAAATGAAGAGATTACTTGGAGAAACCAAATTTGATGATCAAATATCTAATCTATCTCTAGATGATAAAGAAATACAAGAACATATGTTAGACTACAGTGGTATCTCCAACAAGAAGAAGGGGAGATCATTGTTTCATCTAGGGAAAAAAGAATATATTGGTGGAATTAAAAGGATTTTATGGAAAAAATGTTAATTATAAAAGAAATTATAGAGATTCATGGTTTGGCCACATGGTTAGCCAAACCATACACCAACATTGCACAATCATTTTCTTCAAGAGGGAACCAACATAGTTTGGATACACAGTTTATGAAACCATGCTCCAATCTTGTTTTATAGATCTTATAAATATTTAAATCCACCCATATGGGTGTGAGAACCTAGGTGTACAGTTAGGGAAAAATGAATTCCCCGATTTTTCCCCTGAAACACCTGACATAGTTAAGAGAGTCCATGAGGGTTGGGCTGCATATATTCTACTAACTACATGACTAAATGGTTACATCCACAATCCAAGGTTATAGGCTATGATAAAGCATCAAATAACATCAAAACCTCTATGACCTCAGTAAAAATACTTAAATGTCCAAAAATAAAGAATTATACTGAATTTAAAAGCATAAATATGCCACAGAAAAACTGGGTTCTTACAGCCATCCACCTTAAAGGACGTTATCCCCAAGTTCGACTTCCAAGGGTGGTATAACATCATATAAGAACAAATCTTGCTAGTAAGCTGATATGATGCCCCCTACTCCCAAGTCTCATCCTATACATGGTAATGCAACCATATAACCCATACTAAAAGTACATAACTACATTAAAAATCCTTCATGATCCATCCGATGATGTATATAGTAAAATCCTCAAAATAAGCATCAATATCTTATTCAGCCACTTTATGATCAAAAGACTATGATGGGCCAAATTGATAACAGTGAAGATGTGAAAAATGGATGAATTCGTGCATGGAATGATACCTCTAAAGTAATAAAAACCAACAGGATACTAACCCAACTCTATCTTGAATCTCAAAAACCCAAAAAATGATGAGACAACTTTCCTTGCCTCTGTATCCGTCTATGCTCAAGTATGGGTAATACATATATGAAAAAAATATCCCCAACCTTGAAGTCTAGAGGTCATATATGATGATAAAAATATGATTATTTCAAGAAAGAGTATAATTAATAGGCTTTTTCTTCAACTAATCCTACTCCAAAGTCTTCTATATGAGATGAGGCCCATGTAGCAACACCTCTCCAACTTCAAGCCATCCCAAGGGTGAATGGAATGTCCTACGATACATGTCCTTATAATGATTCATATGAATTTATTTTTGAAAGACACTATTGTATGATAAATTTTTGATACAGATATGATTCTCCCATGAATCGCAAAAATCAAGGGCTCAAGCTTAGTTCATGTCCTCTAACAGCCTTATCATCCGTTCAGAATGGACATTAGTTTTAGGGTGAATATATTTTCTTCAAAGAAACTGTATACCCAAAGATCACTATAACACCTTCTATAACCTTGATTTTAAATGATAATCCCAAAAAGAAGTTATTGTATGAGTAACCCGATGTTGCTGTATGATCTCACAAACATACAATCTTTACAACTCATCAATAGAGAATATATCATGGATATTAAGAAAGTGGGATACATTACGTAGTCAAACAATGAATACACATATTGTGTCACTACCTTGAGAATACCTTAGTATGTCGACTACAAAATCCACACCAACATCTTTCCATTTTCTATTTTGGGACTAATAATAGATGTAACAATCTAGTACGCAACTAGTTCTCTAGATTCTCCTTCTAATATGTAGAACATGTAGTGATAAAACCTAATATCTGACGTTTTATCCCAACCCACCAATACTGACCCAACATATCATGATACTTCTTGAAGATTACTATATGAACTACTCAAAGAGAATAGTGGGAATCTAACTTCATTTCAACTCTCATATATGTAGGAACCCAGATATTCCTATGAATACATATGATTTTGCCTCCATCTATTGAATAACCAAGATGCAAGTCCACACCAGAAATACTCTCCCAGAGAACCAATCCTTTAGGACCTGAAAATTGATTCCTCTTCACCCCACAAACGAGTGAAGAGGTAGCTTCTAAGGCTATAGGGAAACACTAATTGTGACTCTCATGAAACTATAGATACAAATGTCAAAAAATACATACATCAGTTTCTATTCATCATTTTCTTCCTATATGACCCTTTTCATGGTTTTAATCTATGTGCATCCACTACAACATTTCCATTTCTAGGCATATAGGCAATCTAAAAGTTGAAGGACTGAAGGTATTCCACCCATATTAACTCAATCAGATTCAATTAATGCTCCATAAAGATATATTTTAGGATCATGTAGAACATATAAACCACAAAGTGGTAACCCATTATATAGTTTCTAAAATAATGAAAATCACAGAGAACAGCTTCCAGATCGAAGTTGTGTGTTAGGTCCATATGATCATGTGGTCTTAATTGGAAAGACCTGTTTCAAATGATTACATCCTCCCAAATCATCAACAGACATAAAACAATTTCCAATGCATTATAGATAACTGAATAACCTCTTTCAGGATATGAAAGAATCAGAATCAGTGCCAATGTGAGCCTTCATTTTAGCTCTTAAAAAGATTTATCACAGGCTTCTAACTACATGAACTTCAAACCCTTATTTACAACACCAGTAAGAGGTTCATGAATTCATGAGAAGTCTGGTATGAAATTCTTGTAATATATACCCATCATTATGAAAATCCATATATTGAACTTGTTCTAGGGATGATCCCATGATTTTTTTGAATGAGAAACACAATGAGATACTCATATAAAACATAAAAACATGGGGAATCTATATATGGTATATAATAAGTCCTAACTCAAACTAAATGATAAGTCAATATCAGTTTGATAATTAAGAAAATCGTAGCTCTTTAGATATGGTCAAAGAGATAATTAATATGATGAAGTGGATATTAGTTCTTAATAATAAAGTGGTAAAATAATATATAATCAATGTATATATGAATGATACCATTAGAATTATTTGGAAAAATCATGGGTGCACCCCAAGATTAAGCAATGGGTTAGTCAAAACCTTTTGACTCATAATCATTCAAGTATCTCTTGAACTCATGGTGCTCAGTAGGTTCCAACCTCTATAGAGGAATAAATACAAGATATTCTCTTATAAATAGATAAATAGTGAACTCTACACCTTTCTAGAGGTAATATTGATAAATCTTTAGGAAAGGATTCTCTAAAATGATCGTCTATAAGAGGAAAGTATATCAAAAGTTTTCCTTGATCCTCCCTAAAATGACTAAAAGTATTGGTGGTCACTCCACAAAGACCATGATGCTGTATTCTATCTCTTCCAAATTGGACATCCCACTTACCGTTATGGAGATTTGTTCTACCATATAGTGATGTGAAAAACACCATGTAGTAATAGAATCAAACATCTGAATTGTATGGAACCAACCAATCCATTGAGAAATTGAAATTTAATCCTATCATCTTAAGTATGAATAGGTCCCATAAAAAGGGATAACTACATCACTCAAGGGGTAGTCCATGCATTTTTGTATCCCCCAAAACTGCACAACCAATGGTGAATCTTGGTTCATCAGAACGCAAAAAGTACTAAATTTCTAGCCTCATACATTCCCCTATTGGGAAAGAGTTAAATGAGTTTGAGGTACCTATATAGAACTAGGAAGACACAATTGTATAGGATACCAAAATAGAACCTCGTATAGTCAACGATCTTGAAATATAGTCATTGGGTATTGACTCTAAAGCATGAAACTGGCCTGATACACATCCCTGAGATATATATATACTACCTTGAGCAAGTTTACTAAGCTGATTTTGATAATTAAAAGTCTGGATACCATGAAAATGAACTCCTTCTTGTCCAGTACTACTAGTGAAACTCCAAATCCCTACCTAACATGAAATAACTGATCCTCCCCTTGAAGTTGGTGCTAGTGCATATCATCTTCCACTAGAACCAGGTGTAATAGTCTGATAAAATCTATGAAGATGTCCCATATGACTGTAAGAACATCACTAAAGAGGTTCATTATCACAATAAGGTGTTATATTCACCTTCTGTCCTCACTAAAGATATATAATGGAGCTTCCAGTGTAGATAAACTGGTCTCCACAACTCTGATAAGAAACATCAAGGTAATGCTTTCTACTAAGAGAAGAACTCTTGACCAACCTCAACACTAAACCTCTGTTCCTAGCATAATAAACTTATCTCATGTTTTTCTTAGTGATAAGACCCCGACTAACAATCACCTAGATGGTTCATAGGTGAAATACATTCTCCTAGAAGCGAGTGGCATATTTGATCCCATCCATGAAATTTCCCTCTCACGATAAATCATCATATGATAGAAGTTTTGAAAATTGTTACAACTCAGTAAAATACAATGAATATACTATCACCGACATATCAAATTTATCTTGGTGTAGGAACACTATAAATCAGCCACCTCTTAACATCTGATGGGAAAAGTACTTATATAAAGAAGTATGGAAGTCTTCCCAGACCATTACCTGATTATGACCAACATATGTAATATCATCCAAGAAGTTTTTGGATGATTCATAAAGTATGTATGTTGTAGTATTGAACCTCCTATATGGATTCATATCTAGATTCTTGAAGATAGAAAGAGCCAAGGATCAGCAGCCTGAGGCTTACTATCCCCCAAGAAGATGGGAGGATGTTGCTAGTGGAACTTGAGAGTCAGATCTACCATAATAAGTTTATTTCATGGAGCACCCTTCAAAGATTACATAATATTTATAAGGGAATGAAGGTATTTACTTATGTGGAACTAATGGATTTTTCACCGGTGGCCTAGTGCTCACCACCTCTAAATTATGGTCATCACCACCCTCCTGGCACATGATTTGAGGACTTCATAGTGGCATAACTCTATAAATTCCAATCACACCCCTGAAATCAGTTTATGAAGCATATATAACAACAAGAATAAGTATATAATAATACTTACTGATCCCTACCTAACATACTACTCCAACTACCCTCTTAGATGGTGAGGGTGTTGGTAAGTGTTATATTTGATTTACCGATGTTCTAGTCGATAATGTGCTAATTTAACTATTCATCATTATTTTTGGGAAAAAATATAATTTATATATTATGATTTAAAATATAATTTTGTATTTTATTATTTAAATACAATACGATATTGTTTAATGGATCTTCATTCATAGAAAATAATGTCCCATAATATTTATAACTGAAAATACACACATTTAATTACATTTAACAACCTATATATTTTGTCTTAGAATGTAACAGGTAATATACAATTGACTGACAATGTTAATTACCTATTCCAATTATGAAGGTCCCATAATCCTCATAAATTTAAACTTGTATTCACCTAATCACATTCATAGTGAAACTCATTTAATCCATAGTATATAGATAAAATGGGTAGAAACCAGATATTTATGATTTTACCATTGGACTATATAGAAAAGAAAAAATTTAGATTGATCTTTAAATTTTGGATAACTAATTCCCTTACCCTCTAGGTTTTTTTTCATCACATTAATATATAAAACCACAGATCACTCAATAATAATAGGTAACAAAAGCAATAGAAATAATGAAATACACTTATATGGCATGGAATATTCTTTGAATGTGAATTATAGGTTCCTATAATGATACACAAGACAATGATCCTTACCGTATCATGCCAAATTAAATATTAATAAATCTTATCAAAATACCACAATTTATGTGCAGAACCTAATAGTGAAAGGATATAAACTGGAAGAAACAATACTTAAAACAAAAATTTACTATTTCCATGGAACTTGGAATTTACCATGAACATGGGTTAACTACTACTGAGAATGAAATATAACTGAGTTCAATCATGTTCTATTTCTCCAGTCTATATTTTCAAATTATAAGACAAAAAGAAAATAAAAAGCTATGATACCACTTTGTGATAACCCGACCTGGGTTCCACTCAACAATGCCCCAAGATGGTGGTCCACATGGCTTCAAGTGTTCCTCAACGTATTCTAGAGGCTACCTACTAGCATCGAGGTCCTTGGGAGTTTCCATGGAGAGACTATTACCTCATTTTAAATTGGATCATAATAGATATAATAATAATAAATAGATAAACAATGAAAAGAGAATAATAATAATAAATAAAAAGAACCATAAAAAACATAAGTATAAAAACCCCATAATAATAATTAACTCATAAGATGAATAGTATAATATAAAAAATATTATGATTCCATGTCTCTAAAAAACTAGAAAATAGTTATACATGGAAGCTTCTAATACATTCTATACAAAAGAATAAAAATGAATCGAAAAACCATTCAGTAACTCAAGTGCCATCTTGGTCATATGCTACCAAGACCCAAACCTATATTTGGAAATCAATTCCGGTTTCTAGAGTGGAATTCTTCGCTTTATCAGTACATATATACATATAATCTTCCAAAGTAACAACGGTGGCCCGTATAGGGCATGAGACAAAAATCAGTAGGCCAAAACTAACAACATCTGTAAAATGTAGTCTGTGAATATAAAATGACATTGTTCATGTATATATAAATGTAAAGTGATGGAAAATCAATAAATCAAACCACCTTCATCCTCAACTTATAATGTTACTAAACAAGTAAAAATTTAATTAATTTATTAATGTAAATTTTTTAGAGATAAGTTACCTTAGGTGTAAATATCTTTGAAAATAAAGAATCATAATAATAAAATAGTATCAAGTGTATAACCATCTCATGATTTTCTTCAGGGATCATCGAACTCCAAAAAACAACTCATGCAGTCTGGAAATAAATTGTGGTCTGAGTGTAATACATGTGGCACTGCCCATGTTATTCCACTATAAATGATTATAAATGTGTACAAGAATCTCAACCAAAGTATGAATGAGATAATTATGGTTGAGCCCAATTGGATGTGTCGATGAAATATTGTGTCCAAATACAAAAATTTGGATCCAAGGAGTGTATTCATGGAATCCTAATAATCCAGATATTATATGATTTGAATTGTAGGTACTACACTGAGGCATTCGGATACTAATAAAAAGACCACGTTCTAAGGTGGGTATCTCCTTTTGAAACTGGCTGACTGATTTTGAATTTTCTTCTATGTTTGTTCAAGGAATTACCTCAGGAATCCAAGTCTGGGCCAGTTCTATCTGTGCTTATAAAGATAAAAAGGTCTATATGCAATAGGAAAAATATAAATAATTCATTATTCATTTAAATAAATGTTATAATCATACCTTTTAATATTTCAATTGGTTCATTCCATTACCTTTTTATATGACAAGGTTTTCCAAGGTCATACAACCACTGAATAATTTGATTCCATATTCAATTATTAGGTTCATTCCTTTACCTTTCATAAGTATTGAAAGGAATTCTAAAATAATGTGACCATAAGAAATTATTTTATAATTTATCTAGGCAATGGGATATATGAAAATATTATTTCCATTTAAAAATTTGAATATTCATTAAATAATTAAAATACTTACCTCCTCAAGGCCAAATGAAGAACACCTAAAAATAGGCCATATGATCCTTCATAAATATTTAATTATCAATTTTAATAAAAATTATAAACTAAGAAAAATAATTTGTGATCTTACCTAGTGTAATCCAACATGAAAATTAGAAATCGATTTCGAGTCTAGATGGAAATGAAATCCAAGAACCTTGGTTAGACCAAGGTAGGAGGTCCAACGTGAAGAAGGGGAACTGATTCTGTCAGCTAGAGAAGAAAAGATGAGATTGGTTGAATTAAAATGATTTTATGGGAAAATGATAAATTTGAACGAAAATTAAATATTTACATGGTTGTTCAAACAATGCATCATGCATGCGCACTTAATTTCTTCAAGATGAAACCCAAATTCTTAGCCACATGGTTTGAAAAACTATGTAACAACTATGCTATATGTATCTAATAAATATTGACGACCAACCACACGTGAATGCGACACTAGACACATGGTTAGGCTAAACCATGTTCCCTAAATTCCACTATGAAATGACCTTTGAGGCTATGAGACACATTGGGGACAAGGCGACATGGTTTATAATAACCCTGTGAGACCATGGTTTCTTCTGTCGACCATGGTCTGATTCTCATAAAAAATCCACATACATCTATGAATCCACCATGAACTCATTATTAGTCCCTAAATGGTCCAAAAAAATTAACTAAACAAAATTTAAAATAATTTTTACCATTTAGAAATGCATTTTTTTAGAAACCCAGTTTTATCCCTCTTAATAAAAATCAATAAAAGAAAAAGCAATGGAATTGTTATAGAAACATCCACAATTATAGGAAATTGACTCCCTCTCTAGTGGGGATTATTTTATTCTGATATGATTTTGATATATTGGAGATAAATTGAGAAAAAAATTAACCACTTGAAGGAAATATTCCATTTAAGTAAAATATTGAGGTATATTCTAAAACATAACCTCTAATACATTCTCAATAAGAATTGAGACTCAACATGAGTCTTTCTACCCAATTGGGTTATGATCCAAACATCTAATCAATCAAAATGTGCTGGTTGAGGAATTATAGGATTTCTACCACTTGGGAATCAACCAAAACTATTATAGTTAATATACCATAGGTTGAAAAAACTATATATCAACAATAATCACCACTCATCTGACCATAAAAGGTTATACCTTGTAAATTTCACGAGGAAATCAACCCAAGAAACATTAATGTTTGGATATCTCAACTCCATGGAGTCCCTCTATACTATAATTTTTGTTTTTACGGGATGACATACTCTAGTGTAGTGTAGTAGGAATCCATATCTGTACTGGGTAGATTCTACTCCTCATCTTATAAATTTTCAGAATCCCACTTCCGCTATTTTTAGTGGAATAGATGATCCAATGTAGAAACAAATCCATTTCAAGTATTGGTATAGCCCCATGATTGGAACATGGGAATAAAAGTAGGAGAGGAAACATCAGTTCTTAGTTCAAATAATAAAAGGACTAACATTTTTCTTGTATAATGATTTCCTATTATTTCCCTACATTAACTGAAAATATCTTTCTCAAAATCCCTTTTCCACATTAAATTTATTGTATATATAAATTATATATTTATCCTGTCAAACTAAAAGAAAATTGAAAATGAAGGGGCTAATTAATTCATATCTAGGTGGAAGGTGTTGAACTATTCAGTGAACATGAAAAACCCCCAAGATTATCTCTTATAGATATATATAGAAAATATGGATATTATGTTACAGACACTATTGGTCCCATTGAAATATCCTAGGTGATTTCAAGAGTTTCGCAGAGTCACATAGCGATTGGAGGATTCCATACATTATTCCAGAGATAAGTCTTATAAAATTCCATCTATAAAAGTATACATTTATTATAAAACATAGAAAAAACTATCATCCTCAACATGGTAAATATACTAGCTCAAGAACTGAAGTATTTTCATATCATGTGAGATAACCTCTTTAATTATAAAAGTAGAAAAAATATCATTGTATAGATAGAAATAATGTTCCGAATCATCCAAAGATGAATAATTAAAATAATATAACTTATTATTTCTAAATGGAACATATTTTATGATACTTTAATATTGTTATAAGGATTAATATCATCAAACCACAAGATTTTTAGAAGACTAATGAATTTGGTAAAAATATATTCCATGATTACTTTCCCTTCCATTGAATGATGTGTTACAATATTCCTTAATATTTATTCTTTAAATAAATCCACCAGATCATGGTAGAGTCTAGAAAGATAAATTTGGAAAACATGATGAGAAATAACTCACATCTATACTATTATATCCATATAACAATGAGAATGGATTGAAATAAAAAAAATTATGAAAACAATTTTGTGATTAGATGAACAAAAAATCGATCAATTAATAAGAAAAATACCCAATACTCAACTGAATCTTCCAGCTGAGACCTCAACACCCCCTAGAATACATATGGTGACATCTAAATCATCCAATAAATATAAGATATTAAAAAATTTAAATAATGGAAAAAAGTTACAAGAGACGTTATTAATAGAAACTATGAATGTTTAGAACCACTCAAATGTCCAAACAAAATCACCTTCCCTAGTAAATATAACTGTCATCAGATAAAGGGTGAATATAATGTTCTTTAATTTTGGTCCATTTTAAAAAACTCTCTAAAATTTTTATACATATATAATCTCAAATTCACCTCTTATTACCAGGGAGGAAGAGAATGATGTCATATAGGCCAAGGATGTTGGGGAATGTGAGGGAAAACTAGACCTCTTATCTCGATAACCATTTTTCATAATAACATATATACTATAGAAACCAAAAGGATATAATTACATAGGGTCCAGAAGGAGCATCAATTAGACACTACATCATTCAGATCCTACTCAAATCAAATTATATTGGAAGGAAAACAGGAATAATTTAGTAGTATAGTATATAGAGTAACATGAGCAGGATAGAACAACCTAAATCACATTAAAATAAATTTTAGGAATTGTTAGATAGTGAAGCGGAAAAAAACATAAGAAACCTTATACTCTAAACCAAAGACTAGTAATAAATTCATTGAAGGAAGTCCATGCCCTATGTCCAAATGCACGACATCATTGAGAAAATCAACACTATTTTAACCACTGTCTCTATTCGACATTCACTTATTCTCTCAAAAAAACTTATCCTTTTTCGAGGCCCTTTTTATCCCCAAAGAGTATGAATATGAGATTTCTATTGAAGGTACATAACATGTGGCGATCAACTCATTTTAATGTCACTCTACCATTTCATTCATAGAGTAATAATGGGAGGTGTCCATATCAAAGAACATTAATAACTTGTATATATCTTGAAACATGGGTGTTATTGATATTCAATAGTTTATAATTGAAAATAGTTCTTGGATTATACTCATTGCAGTCAAAATACTTCATTTCATGGGTTATAGTTTAGCTAACATTCCTACATATACTATGAAAATTAAATGACATGATAAGAGTGGGAAAAAAGAATACGGGATGATCAAATTATAAGACTGGTTTAGTGATCTTATATTTGAATATAAATTAATTGTACTACAATTGGACATGAAATTCATGGTCTTACTGGGACGGTCAATTATTCAAAAGCATCGGGTGTTTCCTTCATTATCCCACAAGTTACTTTAATACTCTATAAATATAAAATTTTTATTGTTTTTAATGTGTTAATTTCCCATTTCAATCCAATGTCTCCAAATGTATAGATATAGTGCTCTATAAGATAGATGGAAACATTTTACTATAGATAAAAATATATTTTTCTCCCCAAAATGCCTAGAAGAACTAATTTCAAACCATGGAATGTGATCAAGGAATAATTTATATTTTATATCAATAATATTATGGTCACAATTTAAAATTCATAAATTCATCAAGCCATATGAGTTCTATTTAGAAGTTTTGTTCATATGAGTACATTTTCCCATATCTTCATTATATCTAACCTATTATACAAACCATTCCATATGAAATAGGGGTGTGAACACAATAAAGATAACCATACAAATGCTAAAAAAGACTTTCAATCTTTAGGAACCAAAGATGCCCCAAAAAAATCATTTTTAAGAACCAAACATGCTTCCTTGCCGTCAACTTGAAAAAATGATTAGACTTTCTCATAATTTGAATCTTAGAATGTTATCATTCCTTATTTACTTGATGGTTATGGGGTTTAATGGAATAATTTCAAGTATTCCATTGATATGGATAAATCTCCATATGAATCTTTTTTATCTAGAGACACCTCATCATCACTCACATGAGATAAAAATGTCTACATATCATCTTCTATATCCTAAAATTAAACCTCACTCTTTACATACAATGGAATTATGGTACAAGAAAGATAATATGATAAAAATAATTCCCATATAACATTTGAGAATGTTGTCTCTACAACCATTAACACTCATAGAAAATCAAATCTGGGTCTAAAAGAAGGACTTTTTCAATTATTTATTAGTTCAACCATGACCCCTAATGAATTGGATACCGATGCCACCATCCCAAAAAAATTGTTTAAAAAATTAACTATACAAGGATTACAAAATTGGATCCTGATATATCCACCTATAATATAGATTTATAAAAAATTTCTAAGGATGTATGTAGGTGTTTAGGAGAATGTTCCCTACACATTCCACTAAGGTGAAAGACAAGGTGAACAAGATAATCAAATACAACATCATTAGTGACGTCTAATACCAAAAAGGGATTTCAAATACTATACCCATTAAGAATAAAACCTATAATATTTGATTTTTCATCAATTTTTTGGATCCCATCCCGTGATACTGATATTATGAATTCCTAATCCTAATTATAGATCTATTAATCAATGTTTTTTATAGATTTCAAACCCTCTATTTTATGGACTTATATTCATTCAATATCTAAATATGTACAGACCATAGAGGTTTGGAGTACATTTCCTTCAAATTATCCTAATATTCATACTAAAGTTTAGTGCTTCCCTTTGGCTAGAAAGATAATGAAACCATATATCAATAAACCATAAACTACATCAATAATACCCTTCATGATTTGAACATGTAATGATAAAATGATGAATTAATGTCCAAGTCCCAACATCATCATAAGAATATAACTAACCATGATATAGTTTTTAAATGACTATGGAAATATAGCCTGTGTTTTATTCCCATGAAATGTAAATTTACAGTTACCACTAAAAAATTCATTGGTTTATTTGTGTAAAACAATTAAATTATAGACTATATGTAAAAACCAGAATAATAATCAATATGCCTCACCCTCAAAATTAAATATATCTATGGTGAGTCGTGGGATAGATCACATATATTAGGTAATTCATAGACAATATTTTGAGAATGTTTCAAACCTTCAAAAATAAGATGAAGAAGTGTGCCACCTATTAGTCGGGAGAATATTTTAAAATATCACATGAATACCACAATCATTATTTTCTATGCCAACCATTAATAATTCTAGTTTTGAGAGGAAAACCTCTAATTCTATTTATGGTAGAACTAGAGTGATCAACAAGAAGATTCCTTTCATAATGAAATGCTACAAATAGGGAGAAAAACCGATATTATCTTGATGAAATAGTAATATAAATAAAAATTTTGTACTTTGATATTAATAAGAAGTACACGATTCTCATCATAATAGTTTATAATATGATACACTAACTAAAACATCATGAGGCCCACCTTATCTCACCTTTCAACTCAATCAAATATATCATTAATCTCCTGAAAAAAACATGGTTTCAATTACAATCTTCTATCATTATACAATAGTTTCACATAATGTTCCTGTCCATGAAAGTGACCAAAGTGAATGAGTAAGTATAATTTCTTAAAGAACACCCCATACTAGAGAAATAAATGTTATTTATATAGATCTGGTACAAAGAGGTTTTCCATTTCCATGAAGATCCAAAAATATGGGAGATGTTTTTTATAATTCCTATAGAAGCACTAATAGAGGGTGGATAGAAAACCTAATGATTAATCAGGTGGACCTATGGGTTTTTCAAATTTACCCAATAAATGAAGAGCTACTCTATAAATTCAATTTTTTGAGAAATGAACCAATAATAAAGTAAACAACCAAGATCTCATTTTGTCTAAATTAATTCCCAAACAAACCAGTGGCCCATTAAAACAAAAAATGTGACTGAAAATTAGTATGTAAGAATATCCACAATGAATATTCCATTAAGAATATAGAATTACTCCCTTCTCTTGATTATATAAAAGTATTTGTGACCAAATTACCCCCTGAACTAAAGTAATCTTGTATTATACATTCATGAAATGGAAAATTTGATTCAAGGGATAATATAACCACAACCATTATAGATCCAGATCAATATGAAATAATAATGCATATCACACACCATTTGGTGGTCCCTTTATTTAAATTTTATTATATAGATGAAATCAATGAAATCAACTCCAATCCAAATCATGGAGACCTTATATATATCCTATATAACAACTATAATATATTTATGTTCCCAATAATATATAAACAAGAATTATTACATAAAACAGATCCATGAAATGTTCAAATAGTATGGATTTCATTTCATCCATTATGACATACCATTCATTGAAGGTACTATAAAAACTATTTTTTTTATGGAATTTCCTAATATTTTTTAAATGAGGGGAGATCTTCACCATTATATAGATAGTCCATGCCAGCACCTATGGTGCTCACCAGTTAGGGTCCAAACAATCTCATCAAATCAAGATGGTTTGGTACATTGGGTTGATGGTGAAACAATACTACATGCATTCCCCCATGAAATTCCTTGTTTTTAAGATCTAGGGAAACCTCATCCATAAATCAAAATAGTTATTTTATACTATAAAATACTCATGTTCACTCACAATATAGGTAATAGATGTTATGGGGACATATCCTTAGCTACAACAAGGCATTTCATGTATATCTCAACAACCACCTACTTCTCCTCCATGCATGATTAGGCTATATTCCTTAATGATGTTTTCTCAATGGCTATCATATTTTTTTTCTAAAAGAAGAACTATTACCATATTTGGTTTTCCTTACATAATATTGATAGAAGACAAGAAAAACATATAAAATTTGGGATTAGAAATTATATATCATGAACATAATATGAAATCTAATGACTTAGCACTCTACCATACAATGGCGAATACACTAATAGAGTATTTCATGAAAACACTATCTAACATCTTTAGGAAGATGAAAAATATGTAAAATATGGATGAGAAATAAAATCTGATTTCATTTTAGAATTATGAAACCAAAATAAAAAATTAAATTGATTGAACCTCATATTTTCTTGGGTATAGGGTAGAGGTTTTAACTCTAATGAAGGTATAGTTACTCTTTATTTTCATCACTTTCTTTAATAAGCATTCCATGAATTAAATGTCATGTAAATAATTGGCATAATTGAAACAGATTATTGAGAAACAATTGTGACTAATTAGAAACCTATAAATCCATTAAAACTCAGTGGAACATCGATTAAGTAAGAAAGTTCACCTCTATTAATTCCTTTATATATAATTAATACTATCATTGATGGCACTACAATATATGGGAAGAATCCTAAAATGCTCAAAACTACATGGGAAGGTCTATACATCATTTATAAGGTCTTCTACAACTGATCCTAATTCATAAACACAATGGAAAAAGACTTCATTATAGGGACCACCAATTTAATGTTTCATATTCAATACATTGCATAAATTTTTATTGGGATAAATTAAACTTATTTTATTGATGATAACTACATAGCATGAAAATCCATTTCACGTGATATAAAATTACTTGATGTACTATAAATTCGAAGTGAATTTTCACTTCTTAGAGTGGTTCTATATTGTATGACCATAAAATTATATTTTTTGTGCTTTCCACTGTTATCTTCTCTCATGTGAAACCAATGATATATAAATTTATTCTTATTTTATCCACTAATCGTAGATCATGTATGCTTGGATGTTCGAGTTGATTGTTTGAACCATCACAATTTAGATTCCTTAAATGGGAAGCCCTGGCTATATCACATGATGTTAAACTACACTACATTGAGTCTATACTAAATGAAATTGAACATATCTAAGTGGCCCACATTCCTCATCCTCACCCCACTCTCTAATATATTGATCAACATAATAGTATTTCATGAATGGTTTTCACATTTTTCTTACTTATGCCAAAAAATTCCACTCTATATATATGATCTTTATTTTATGGGGATTATATATATAATATCTATTTTTGGATTTATTCAAATTATTTTAGGATACTTATTAGTTCTAGGAACCCTCATCATAGGATTAACCGACAATTTGACAAACGATGGTTATTCCCTAGGGGTATAACCTCTACTAAATCACTCCAAGTACCATCATACCCTATTACATAAGAAATGCACTTTCATTTCACCCCTCTTATCTTATACATTATCCTGATCGATTCAGAAGTATCCTATAAGTACTTCATGTGACTTTATTCTTATTATTTTAGGATATGTAATGATTCCTGGATATTTTGTCTATGGGAATACCATAAATCTCAATCACTTTCAATATTCTACTTCTTACAAGAGATCATTATCCTTGTAAGAGTTC
The DNA here is from genome assembly GCA_963277665.1 of Viscum album. Taxonomy (NCBI): domain Eukaryota; kingdom Viridiplantae; phylum Streptophyta; class Magnoliopsida; order Santalales; family Viscaceae; genus Viscum; species Viscum album. The sequence goes on from OY728133.1 coordinate 102,173,225, forward strand.
ATTGTTCATGTTTTACCAATGCCTTCCATTTTTCACAAAGGATGAAATGAAAAATTATAATAAAAATCCTTTTTACATGTTTCTAAATTTCATATCCAAGGTCCTGATCACATAAAAATAAAATAAAAATAAATTATTTCCTCATAAATTGACATTAAACTACATGATATATGAACAACTGTATATGACTTATCAAATAATTTGGTATGGCCAATCAGTTAGTGATGTTCTCCTTACATGAGAGTCAAATCCATATAAGAGTTCTTGGTTGACATCTCTATCAATATCAACTAACATAAAATATACCTATATTTTATAACAACTTTGTTTCAATTGGTTCTTTCAACTAAAATATATGTAGTGATGCATCACAGAAAAATTAATAATTTCTTAGTATTTAGTCCTATCTTATTATATTGTCACATTATTCATCTTGAGTCTCTTTTACATTATAATTTCCTCTAAGAGGGATTGTATTTTATACTTTAACAACATATGGTTTGATTATCGTAATCACATGAATCTTACTAATTCTCATATCACTTATCCATAGACTAGTGAAATGTAAAAACAAAATCCCTTCTTGATCATGATCCGTTAATTCATATTGGGTTCCCATTAGTGGGTCCTATATTGAGTCAAATACATAGTATTACATGCATGAGTTATATCAACACAAGAATCATATCATATGGTTTTTCATAATTAAACCTATTCTTAGGCAAAAATTTCCACAATTCATTATATTATATTATATAGACCTGAAACAAAATGACATCCAAGTCATACCTATAAGACTAACAACTGTAATATAGAAACTCATTGTTACATAAAAAAGTCCAAAATGTATTAATCATCTTTCGAGAGCTTAAATTTCTTGTAATTCCATTAATAGTATGGAATTGTTTTCTAACATGAAATCTATTTCTGTATAATATATCCATTAATACATTGACCCTCATACTGGATTTTGGGTTTAATTCCCCCTCATATGTCTGAGCTATATCTATATAATATTGTTCGTCATATAATTATATATCCATCAATATAATGTAACATTTTTATTTATATATTTCAATAGTCACTAAACCTACAATCTCCAAAATTCACTATATATTTTTTCTGATCTCTTTCTATTTAGGTACATCCTTTAACGGTAACGACCCAAACACTTATTAATGAAAATTCTTCTGGATCAACTTAATGTATTATGATGTAAAATCATATATAAAACATTTTAACTTTCATGGATTTATGTTTTTGGAATTTAAAATACCATCAATAATTGTGACCGTTTCTAATATATCTATTTAATAGTGACCAGTTTATTAGTATAAATATAGGGCTTTAACAAATTCAATTTACTCAGAAAAAGGAAGTGATGGACTCATCCAGTAAAATTGATCCATACGAATCCCACTTTTCGGAGATGGGAAAAGAGGTAGCCTAACTTGGCATCACTATTGACCAGTACCAATACGAGCTTAAACACGTTAAGCTCAGATGGAACCTCCAACGGGATAAGTGGATGTCAATAGAGATTAACACCCAAGAAATTTTATCCAAGACACCCCAAGAGTATGTCACCATCACACACATTACCGTTAGATCTTATGCTGTGTATAAGGGGTTATGCAACAAGACCATATAACTATGATTATGTGTATTATTTTTTATAGAATAAATAATATACATTCGTTTTATTATTGTTACATTGTAAATAGTTTATAAACCAGAAATAGAATTTTTAGATAATACTCTATTAAAATATACATTTTTATGAATTATTGGATTTTTTAATTAAATAATATTTTAATAAAATATTATTACATTATTATTTTTTTGTTAAATATAAATGATCCTATAATTTTTATGAATACAATTATGATTTTTATTATGGTTTGAAAGAATTTTTTGTCAAACACTATGAATTTTTGATAAATTTCTATTTTTATATTAAAAGTAAAAATTAAAATATTTAGAAAAATATTTTGATAAAATAAATATTATTTTATGGATCAGTATGTCAAAATCATCCAATAGTGAATTTTCCATAATTTTATGAGACAGTCAAATTTTTGGGTAAAAACTAAATATCATTAAATATATAATGTAATTTATGACAACATAATGAAAAAATAGTGATGTAATAAAATACTATGGGATTTTCGGCCAATATATGTTTTAAATTTGAAATAATGGGATTTTAGGTTTGTTTTATTAATTTAAAAATCCTTAGTGGACCCTCCAAGACTTATAAACCATTTTATAATTTTATAATTATTTCCTTGAGAGTGTGAATCACCTCCACATAAACAAGCCTAATATTGTAATAAGGTCAGGAATTGGACTTATAAAATAATTTTTTACACTCCCCTTTGGAAAAACACATGGGAAGAAACCATGGAATGGTTTGTGGTTTTGATTAGTTTAATGTGTACTGTCCAAAAACGGAATAATAAAGAATTCCCTGTTGTCTCTTATATAAACCTACCACGCTCACACTTACTATTCAATAAAAGACATTGGATCTTAACCAAAATCTGGCCTAATCTCTCTGTAATTCTCCCAAGGCTCCCCAAGTTCCTAATAATCATCTCTCAAGCCCCTCTAACCCTTTCAGATCACACTTCTAATAAGGCATTTCTTCCTTTCTCAGTTTTGTCCAAATTTCATTATGTTGTTATACCCTTTTGATGTCAATTAAAAATGTTGGGGTATGATTTCAAACCTCAACCATAATTTTGTACTTATTATTTAATGATGATAGACCCCTTTCTCTCTCATTAATGCTTTCCATGTACACCTGTTACCATAATGAAATTCTGTAAGGGATTTCTCTCTCCTCATTTACGTTCACGTAATTATTTTTTATTATAAATTAAATTAAATTACATATGTTGGGAATTTTTTCAATATGAAATAATTACTGGCCATTTCATATAAATATGATGATACACCCTTTTCTATCTCATCATCAATTTTTATGAATTCTTTTGTCACGTCATTATGATACCAAAATTGCACTGCAATTTCCGAAGACAATGTCATTGTCTAGTGAATACGATGCCCATTTCTCTATCAAGGGTATTAAAATTTATTCAAATTAACTTCTTTATTATAGATTTTAATGTATGAATTCTTAATTCCATTATCTTGGATTAAATGATGATGTCTAATGAATATATGTTGTATGATATATGTGGAACACTTATGCATGAAATGAAATGATTAATGAGGGTGCACCCTGATAGAAATCTAATGCATTGGTTAAAGATTAGTATCATGATATGTCATGTGAAATGAGGGTTTAATCATTCTAATTCAATTTCAATGAGGGTTTACTCATTCTCCATGTTAAATGAGCATTGGAACATGCTAATATCTTGTTAAATGTTGTTACCACATTACCATGTTATGTTGATCATGATATATCTTGCCTTTATGTTAATGTTTCTCTTATGCTCCATTGATATTCTTATTTCCTAACATGTATTTTATTCTTCATGTTACTCCTTTTTTACTACCCTACTGGGCTTTATAGCTCACCATTTTCTAGGCTTTTCCCCAGGTTATCCCATGCAATGCTAAGCACGAAGGAATGTGTGTGGTCGTGTAAAAGATACTTTTAATAAAGATGTGTATTTCATGTTTTATGTTGTTATGTAATGCTCCTAATACCAAAAGAAACTAGACCTCTCAATATTCTATGTTGTATCAAGTGAATATTTTATGTAATAAATCATGTCTATGTGTGTAATAAGTAGTTGGGTTGTTATCGTTGGTATTATATGATATGAATATTTTTTTGGGATCAGGACTAGAAACCCCATGTGAAATCCTTTGGGATAAGACTAAGTATAATAGAAAAATCCCTAAATTTTGGTGAGTATTAAGTAAGTGGTTTACCTAGAAAATACATCCATGTATTGATATGAGCAGGTATAGGCGGCTCTGGCATAGATATATCTAGGCGTAAAACTCGATAACACTATTTTGAGTTAGACTCAAATGAGAACTGGTGCACGACAATAGGCCTTGCTACACTCTTGGTTATGGCACTCATGAGGGATATTATTTGTTAAATTCATATGCATAGTACAACCCATTATTAAGGGAATAAAAAAATTCCCCTCATAATATATTATGGGAAGTAGATCATGGATAATATAGATTGAATACTATAAATTCATAAGTTATGGAAATAAAAATAATTTATAAGTAATCAGTTTTTGTCTTTTTATTTCCCATTATGTGTTACCCATAACATTCATTTTATTCCAGCCAATTTCTGGTATTAGGAGTACTCGGGCTCACAGCCGATGTGAAGATAAATGCGATGATTGTTCTAATGAGATTCCCAATCTGAGGGGTGCGAGAATCGTGAAATTTATCATGATACCCTCTATGTTAACTCATGTTTTTAATAGAAACATGGGTCAAGAGGAACGTTTAACCCCCCCCCCCTCCAAGAAATAACAAGTCATAATGAAGAGATTCATGAGACAAATTCCTCCTACTTTTAATGGTTCATCTGATCCCTCAATTTCTGAAAAAATGGATCAACTAAATTGAAATGATCTTCTCCATCATTAAAATATCCAAACAAGAGAAGGTTATTCTAGTTTATTATCATATGGATGGTGAAGCCGATCAATGGTGGGCATTGATAAAAAAATATGAATCTAGAGGATGATATCAAGGTGTTGGAATGGAAGGATTTCTGGAAAATCTGTTTTGATAAATATTTTCCTCACACACTCTAACTTTAGATGGAAAGGGAAATATTTTCCCTGAAGAAAAAAATGACAAATCTGTTGGTGCATACGAGGAAAACTTCAGAAGGATTTCACGATACAACTATGGGTTTGTCGTTACGCCTGAATGCAAGGTTGACTGCTTCTTTGGTCAGAAAAAACCTATCCCAGAGAAAGCCCTATCTATCCGTGGCATTGATAACTATGAGGAAATTATACAATGTGGACACAAGGATGAAATAGAGATTGGAAAATATAAGGGGTATCATGGGTATAAGAGGCATAAGTTGGACATAAAATATAGAAGTCTTATAGATAAATGCATGGTTCTAAGAAAATACTGCTCCCCAATTTCAAATGATGCTGAAAGAATCACCCCGAAATTTTATGAAGTGGCAACGAAATGTGTTAGGTGTGGAAGAGAAGGGAACCTAGCCATTAACTGTAGAAAAAAATGTGGCTGCGAAAAAGGAGAGGAAGGATTTGTTCAACCCTCAACACGTTGTTCATTTCTTCAACTATGAAGAACCATGGTACTTTTCAAACTAGTTCCCTAATACACGAGTTTTTTGTGGAATACAAAAAACCTCCCTGGTAGAAAGGGTGGGATTTTTCCATGACTACTACCAAAGAGAACCCCAAAAAACGAAGTGGTGATAGGTATGCTCGTTATTAATTCAATAATATTGAATGTATTTTTTGGATCTAGTTCTATTCATTCTTTTATATCCCGAAATTTTAGTTGAAAAATCCAAGCACCACTACAAGTAATGAAAGTAATGATGTTGGTGAGAACAAAAAATTGTGGAATCATTGCAACCCATGAATATAACTCCTCCCCTATCACTATTTGTGGATTTAATTTTCCAGAAAACCTCTTCAAACTCTCTTTAGTGGAATTTTATGCAATTATTGGCATGGATTGAATTTCATTATATAGATCCAACCTAGAATTCTATGTTAGGGAAATCACTCATTATATGGTGAATCGACCCCCGATTCAGTACAAGTGCAAGGAGGAGGATGAATCTTCTTTTTCACCATCATTTCAAGTGTGGATATTACTGCCATATGGGCATGCATATCATGCTTATATTATTGAGATTAAGGAAGAAACAATCCTTAAAAACATGCCTATTTTTCGGGAATTCTCTAATGTGTTTCCTCATGAATTTTCTTGTCTTCCTCCTAGAATTGATGTTGAATCCTTGATGGATCTTATACTTGGTACATTTCCAATATCCAAGACACCGTTTAGAATAGCTATTGTTGAGCCTGAGGAGCTGAAGAAACAACTACATAAATTTTGGATAATGGGTTTATATGCCCATGTGTTTCACTATGGGTTGCCCCAGTCCTCCTCATCATGAAGAAGGATGAGTCAATGCACCTTTGCATTGATTATCACGAGCTGAAAAAAATTATGACGAAGAACAAGAATCCTATACCATAAATTGATGAATTTTTCGATCAGCTATGTGGAGAATAATACTTTTCCAAGGTGGATTTGTGGTTGGGATATTATCATGTAAGGGTGAAGAAGGAGGATATCCCCAAGGATACTTTACGTACAAGTTAGGGGCATAATGAATTCAAAGTAATGCCTTTTGGACTCAACAATTCACCAAAACTATTCATGGACTTGATGAATATAATCTTTAGATATTACCTAAATAGTTTTTCAGTTGTCTTAATAGAGGATATTATAATATACTTCAAAACCAAGGAGGTGAATGAGGAGGATCTAAGCACTATACTAGAGACCTTGCAAAAGGAGAAGCTCTATGCAATGTGACACAAGTGTGAGTTCTGGTTGAAGGAGGTCTCGTTCTTAGGCCATATCATCACTAGAAATGGGATATCTATGGATACTTCTAAGACAATTACAATTTTGGGATGGAAGAGGTCAAAATCTGTGACAGATATCCCTAGATTTCTAGGGTTAGTTAGATATTATTTCCGATTTGTGAGAAATTTCTCATGATTTTCCAACCCTCTTACCAAGCTGACATGGAAGGGAATGTAGTTCGTCTTGGAGTGATGAATTCAATGAGAGCACCAATGAGTAAAAATGAGGCTTTAAACTGTGACCATGCTCACACTACCCACAAATAGAGAACTTTTTGAGGTGTTTAGTGATGCTTTGTAAAAGGTAATGGGCTGTGTGTTGATAAAAATTGACAAAGTCAATGCCTATTCTTCAAAGCAATTGAATGTTCATGAGCCAAACTATCCAAAAAGCGATCCTATAAATATTTGGCGACATTACCTCTTTGGTGAGAGGTGTGAAATATAAATAGATCATAAAATCCTCATGTATATATTCACATAGAATGATTTGAATATGGGAAAACAAAGATGGTTATAGCTAATCAAAGAGTTTGAATTATGAATCCATTACCACCCCAGGAACATGAACATTTTGGAAGATTCTCTACGTAGAAAGGAACCATCAATTCTATCAATCATGAGAATTTAAAAGGATCCAATATTCTTAGATTTGGTAAAGATAGACATTGGAATTATAATGATGGGAACATCATCAATACTTATACAAACGATTTCTCAACCGTCCCTTTTAAAAATGCTAAAGGATGCTAAAAAGGATGATGTGATAATTCAGAAGAAAGTGGAAACTATTAGAAATGGGAAATTCTCAGAGTTAAATTCTAATGAATAATGAATTTTGAGATTTGGATCAAGACTATGTGTTCCATTAAATACAATGTTAATGAAAGAACTTTTGGATGATTCGCATAGTTCAAATTTCTCCATTCACCCAGGAAACAAAAAGATGTATCGAGATATCCTAGAGCATTATTGCTGGGATAACATGAAGAAAGAGAATAATGAGTATACATCAAGGTGAATAGTATTTCAGCAAGTGAAGGATGAGAGGAAGAGGCCTAAGTAAAATATGCAACCATTACCCATACCAACATGGAAATAGGAGAACATCACCATGGAATTTATCACCAGGCATCCAATGGAATCACTGCTATTTTTTGTTTTATGGATTGTCTTATAAATACTACACACTTCATTGAAATTCAAAAGGATTTCCCATTGGGTAAACTGTCACAGATATACCTCAGAGATTTGGTAAGGCTACGTGGTGTACAAATATAGATTTTATCTGATTGAGATCAAATATTCACCTCTATGTTTTGGAAGATTCTTCAACATGCTCTGAAAACAGATTTGAACTTCAGTATTGATTATCATCCTCTAACTGATGGAAAATATGAGTAATCTATCCAAACACTTGATGAAATGTTGAGATTATTCTCAATGGACTACAAAGGAGGATGGGATCAACATCATATTGTAGTTGAGTTCTCTTACAATAATAGTTTCCACTGAAACATCCAAATGTCTCTTTATGAATCCCTTTATGGGAAGAGGTGTAGAACACTAGAATGTTGGGATGAAGTTAGGGAGCGAAAACTCCTAGGTCCAGAAATGGTCGATGAAATGGTGGAGAAGTTTAAGACCATCTAGTAGCACAATAGAGATGCTCAGATTCGACAAAAGAGCTATGATGATAATCATCGATGAGGCCTATAGTTTGATGTTGGAAACATGGTATTACTACACATATCACCATGGAAGAGAGTTATGAAATTTGGAAAAAAGGGAAATCTTAGATCAAGGTACATCGGCCCTTTTGAAATCCGTGATCGTATTGGAGTAGTGGCCTCTCGACTAGCAATCCCACTAATCCTATCTAAAATACATGATGTATTATATGTATCACCCTTGAAGTACATACCTGACCTACCGGATGTAATCAATCTATAGGTGGTACCATTAGAGAATGACCTTCCTTATGAAGAGTAGCCACTGAAGATCTTTGATCATAGGGAAAATTTTCTACGAAATAAGATAATTCTCCTCATTAAAGTGTTGTGGAGAATCCAAATGTTTGAAAAATAAATGTGGGAATTGGAGGAAGTAATAAAGCAGAGTTTACCTTATTTGTTTTTATGTGGGAAAATGAATTTTTTAGGGAGAAATTTTGTAAGGGGGAAGATTATAATGACCCAAAATTTTATTGTTTAAAAATACTCTAGATCTATTTATGTTTATTATAATGTAAAATGGTTATATAAAACATTCAAAATTCCTCGGTTTTATGTTTTTGGATTTTAAAATATCATTATGAATTGTGACTATTGCTAATATAGCCATTGAATAGTGATCAAATTATTTTTATAAATAAAGGGATTTAACAAATCCAATTTAATTAGAAAAAGTAAGCGAATGCCTCATCCAAAAGAATTTATCTATATGAGGCCCATTTGCCAGAGCTCGGAAAGGAGGGAGCATCACTAGGATTTTCTCTTGACCAAGCCTAGGCATAACTTCAACATGTTATGCTCAAACCAAACTGCCTATGGGAGAAGTGGATGTTAATAGAGATTACAACCCAAGTGATGTTATCTAAGCCACCCAAGAGTATATCCCCATCACAATCCCTACTCTTAGGTCTTATGAAGGTGTTTTAAGGGTTTATGTAAGAAGACCTTATCACTAGGATTTTTTTTATCATTTTGGTATAGAATACATAATATACATTCATTTTATTATTGTTACTTTGTAAATAGATTTTAATTCACAATTAGTATTTTTAATTAATATTCTATTAAGAAATCTATTTTTCTGAATTAGTGGATTTTTGAATGAAATAATATTTTAATAAAATATTATTACTAAATTAATTTTTGATAAATATAAATGAATGTGTATTTTTTATCAATACGATTGTGATTTTTATTATGGTTTGAAATCCATTTTTGTCAAAACACATGAATTTTTTAATAATGTCAGTTTTCATTTTAAAAGTAAAAATTCCCATATTTAGAAATTTTTTTTTAGAAAAAATGGATATCATTTTTGGAATATGGATGTTGAAATTATCCAATGGTTAAATTTTCATAATTTTATGAGATAGTATAATTTCTAGGTAAAAATTAAATACCTTTAATAATATAATGTGTTTTATGATATTAGAATGACACAATAGTTATGTAATGAAATAATATAAATGTTTTGTTCGGAAAATATATGTTTTAACTTTAATATAATGTGTTTTTAGGTTTTTTTGATTTATTTTACAAAGCCTTAGTAGACCCTCCAAGACTTATAAATCATTTTATAATTTCAAAATTGTTTCCATGAGTGTTTCTCAACTCCACATAAAAAAGCATAATATTTTAATAAGTTAGGCCATTGGACTTATAAAATAATTTTTTCTACTCCCCTTTTTCAAAATCCACGGGAAAAAACCATGGGTTGGTTTGTGGTTTTGATTAGTTTAATGTGTAGTATCCAAAACCAAAATAATAAATAATTCCTCGACTTTTTCAACATAAACCCACCAATCTTGCACTTCCTCTTTAATAAAATCCTTTAGAGCTCGACCAAAATCTGGAATAATATCTCTATAATTATCCCAAGGCACCCTAACTTCCCAAGAAGCCTCTATCATGCCCCAATATGCCTATGGGATCACAATTCCAAGTAGGGGATTTCATGCTTTCTCATTTTTGTCCAAATTTCATTATGTTGTTATACCATTTTTATATCATTTGAAAATGTTGGGGTATGATTTCTATCCTCCCCCATACTTCTGTCCTTATTATTTAATGATGATATACCCATTTCGCTATCATTAAATTCTCTAATGTACAACTGTTACCATGCTGAAATTCTATAAGTGATTTTTCTCTCCTCATTTACGTTCAAGGAATTATTTTATATTATGAATCTAAATACCATTACATATGTTGGGAAATGTTTCTATATGATTGCCTTACTATTAAATTTATATAAATATTATTATAATTCCATTTATCTCTCATGAACCATTTTTATGAATTCTCATGTCACACCGTTATGCTGCCGAAATTGCACCACGATTTTCCAAGACAAAGTCATTGTGTAGTGAATACCATGCACATTTCTCTATCAAGGGTAATGAAATTTATGAAATTTTACTTATTTATTAAAGTGTTTCATGTATAAATAATACATTACTGTGTCATGGAATAAATGATGATGATTAATGAATCCATTTTTTATGATCTATGTTGCACACTTAGGCATGAAATGAAATGATTAAGGGGGGTGAACCCAGATAGCACTCTAATGCATTGGGTAAAGATTCGTATTATGATAAATCAAGTGAAATGAAGGATTACTAATTATAATTCAACTTAAATGAGGGTTTACTCATTCTCCATGTGAAAATATTCTGGAATCATGCTAATATCAAGTTAAATGTTGTTTCCAGATTTCCATGTTATGATAATCTTGCTATATCATAACTTTATGTTCATGTTTCTCTTATTGCACATTGATATTTTTATTTCCTATCATGTATTTTATTCTTCATGTTATTCCTTGTTTACATTCATACTGGGATTTATAGCTCACCCTTTTCTATGCATGCCATCATGTTATCCCATGCAATTCTAAGTATGAAGGAATGTGTGTGGTCATGTAAAATAAGTCTTCAATAAAGATGTGTATTTCATGTTTTAAGTTGTCATGTAATGTTCCTATGCCCCAAAGACATGAGACCTCTCTATATTCTATGTTTTATCAAGCAAATTTTTTATGTAATAAATCATGTTTATGTGTGTAATAAATAGTAGTGTTGTTATATGAACAACAACCTGTTATAGTTAAACTTCATTAGAACTTGTTTTGGATTGAGTCATATTATTTTAGAATATATATTGATGTAAGTATATCCTAAATTATTCCAAACAATATATTTAAATAAACCCCCAAAAAGAATTCACACCCAAATGAAGGTGGCAGAATTTTCTTTACCCAACTTCCATGGGATTTACACAGGTTTCAAGTCAATTACATTTTAATGGATTTTACTTCACTAGTTTATAAATAATATGGAGCTACTCTTGATTTATTTTAATCATGATTTAGATCTATAATAAATTATCCTATAAATTGGGCCCCATCATATAAAACAAAAAAAAATTCTAAAATCTAGATCATTTGATGATAAAATATACACTTTATTGTCCAACTTGAAAGGCTAGAAATTGTAAATATTGATTTTTTCCACATAGACTAATTAACCTACATGAGAGATAAATCCACCTATGATTTCAAAATATATAGGGAACCTACAATATGAAAAATTCTCTTAATATTCAAAATTAAAATAGTGTTTTTTTCTTCATATATATGACATGATATGCACAAAATCTATGACCTGAGCCCATTCATGGTGCTTTATTTGTCTCTATTCCCATACAAAAATATGAAAATGTTCCACCCTTCAAGATAAGATAGATCAATACTAGTATTTAATTTATATGAACTACATGATTCTTGATTCATATCATTCAAGGACGATTAGTGTCATCCAAACCACATGTTTCATACCTATCCATGAGTAATCATCTATTAGTAGTCCATTTTAAAGGATCAGTGTGGCCTGACTTGGTTCATAACTATAATTCAGTTTCTTTGTTTGGAATGACCCCACACAATAGTCACACATTATTAGTTTAGTATTTTAGTCTGCATAGAACATTGAAAGATAACAGGAATGAGAACACTTGTCTTATAAAAAAACCTCTTCTAAGTAATGATAATGATTCAACCATATTTTGAACACTCAACAAAGTGAATATTTTTTCTTGAGGAGATAGTCCACTAATCTTGATATCCTTAGATATTTTTTCAGTGCATCCCTTCATTCAAATTCTTTTCGGTGTCCTCCATTAATATACTTGTTCCTTCTCAATTTCACGACTTGGATACCTCACATTAGGATTTATATCTACATGATTTCCCATTCGAGGTTGTTGTACTGGTCTTCACTCTTAATACTCATCTATTTCATCACATCATCCTCAACCATTTAACTCGAAACTATTATCTTAATCAATGTTCACTCAATCTATGTAATGATTTAAATTATCATAGTGTTTATTATTTATACCATCTATTAAAATTCCCATTAATAGATGGATTATTTCATATTTTGATGAAGTAACTCAAATTTTTAAGTTTGTGTATCTATATTCTAATATATACCCATTGGTGATATAAAACATAAATTCATATTTAGTTAATTTTTTCATTACCACAAGCTGAACTGCCTCATTTTTCTATATAGTACATCCTTAAACGTCTTCCATTAATCAGAAAAGCTACAAGACCTTATGGTTTATAGCCTAATGGTCCTAACTAAAACCTCATACACTATAAGTTAAAAATACATACAACTTATAATGTTGAAAAACTATAATGGGATGCCTAAGGAAATGTCAAATGTTCACTCTCCAATTCCCGGTTTTTAATTTCATAAGAAAGATAAAAATCATGAATATGAGAAGGAATAAAGGTCATATGTCCTAATATATATCCCTTTAAAAATAAAAGTTATTGTCACCAAACCCACTAGACAAGGAAAAAATTAACGAAATTTGATATCACAACTCTTAACCCAATTTTTTCCATACATGGTGGAGTAACCATTTGGGTTCATAAAATTGTTTTTTAATACGCAATATTTCCATGAATATAGTTTATTACTCTAGTGTTTTAATACTTAAATAACATTCATGAAAATTATTAACTGATGTATTTCACTAAAAAGGACACCACTATTAAACTATGTATTCATGCAAAAAAATAGCTCCTTTTACACACCCATGATATGCCTTAATCATACGAGGAACATTTAGTCATAATGAGAAAGTACCCAAATATTAATATGCACCTACACTATCACAGTAGAACAATTTACACTAATATCGTCAATAGTAATCCCTTATACACCCACCATAAACATTTATACTCTGATTAAAACTTATTATTTTATAATCTAAAAAACCCTTAATCTAGTTAGTCGATTTTATTTGATACCCTCCATGTTAAATATTTGTGCATCAAATGTATTCACAATCTAATAATGTGAGATCCAATTATTGAATCATTCTGGTCCCCATAACATCACAATAAAAATGTTGGAAATATTTTTTTCATTAAATATGACTCTAAACTACCTGAACCCATTTACATTGATATATAGACTAGTGATAGTGGGTCTTGATTATCAACATGTTTTTTTCTCCCATGATACTAGATATACCATGACACCATTTCATCAAATATTGGTGACTTTCAAAATCAATGTTATTGATCCAATAGAAATAACTCTAAAGGTTGTAAACCATTCATCATTGTTTTCTACATTTGTGACATATGTATCTTCATTCATGTTGGGTATTTCTTCAGTTATTTTTTTATGAAGATATCCTCATAATTTTTTTGTCAAATCAGTATAAAATTAAACACAAGGTACAAGGTTATAAAATAATTAACCTTAATATTACCATGGAAATAGATATATAACTCATTAAGATTAAAATACAAGAAAATATTCTTTTGAAAATTTCATGTATCTACTCATGGGATATTCATCTCAAAAAACTCATTCAAAGATAAGAATTTAAATAGAAGCTAAAAGGAATAAAACATGTTAGGTTAAAAACCCATAAATGGAATCATGAGAAAATACCACATTAATATTCAGTATGTCCCACCTATTTTATCATTTGGAAAAATTTAGTTCAATAAATTGAATGTATGTAAATTATTGTGGGGCCCAAAATATGATCCCAGAAAAATCCATGTTAGACTCATAAGAATTTTTTTTCGTTTCTATAAATATAGATTAATTCTAATGAAACATGGGTTTCCACATTCATACCACCTAAATCCATTAAATTTCTCATGTATATGAGGGAAGTATACCTTACATAAATGTGTAATAAAATATGACATTAATAATATTGCACATGGTTCTATTTCAAAAAAACCTATAAATATCTTTATGAAAAATCTCGGTAGGATGAAAAGTTATGATTCCTTGTCTATCAAGAATCACCCTAGTGTATGCCGATGGTATATAAACCATCATATTTTATTCACATATATCTTTTGGAAGGATTTTTCCAAAAATATAAAAGATGGATTCATATTTATCACTGAATTAAGATGGTTGACAAGATGATTTATTTGATAAATTTCTATTATATGTTTGAGTTGAATTATACACTTCATAAACTACATCATCAACTACACATATTATCAAATATCAATAATCAATTTAAAATGTAATATCAATGAAATTCCAAGAAAAATTATTACCATTTATTGAAAGAAACAAGGAGAGGAGCATAGATAGATTGGAATCTATATTTGTCATCATATAAAATGGAAAGAAAGTAAAATCATCTAGGACCTGATCTAGATTGAGAAATGTAAAAACGCAATCAATTAATAGAGATTAATTTATACTAATTATTGAATATCAATGAACCTGAAAACCAAAACCTCTTATAGGATATCCATTTTGTCTTCCTGCTCAGATAACACTTGATTCCTCTAGTATGGTGGACATAAAATTAATTTCCAATTTTGATAGTCATGATCTTATTATTACAATAAGAGCCTCATATTCCCTTAGCTATTGGTCAGGTTGTAAACCATTACTCAATTTTGTGATTCCTCATAAAAGTTCAAAGGAAAATTCTATATGACCCTTTCCATATCTTATACTTGAAAGTTAGTTATTTTTGAGGTTTTTTGGTTTTTTATTTTGAATTATCATTCACATTCTGATGGTAATGATTTCTTTTTTGAAAATTGAGTACAACCCTAAGTAGTAAATGACACATGTACTATAAAAAATAGTTGGAAAATTTGGTTTTACTTCCCCCCAATTTTAGTAATTATAGCCTAGGTAATCTTAAAATTCTTATTTTCACATAATCTTTCCTATATAACATGATAAATGGGGATGACCTTGGAATCGAAAACCACATAATTTTTTGAAAGAGGAATATATTATTGGATATATTCATTATATTTTTATATTCAACACTATATTAAAGGATTTAATGTAAACATTATGAAGAATTCTATGACGGGATAACCTTTCATTGAGGAAGCTAGGCCATTAAAGGTCCTACAACCATCAAATTTTAGGAATAAATATAGAAATGTAGCACACATATTTTTTTTAATATCTCATATATTATTATATTGTGCTTTAGAGAAAGGGTATCTCTTGACATTAGGTTAGGAGTCCAGCTCAATGATATCATCATCCTACATTGCGTACTCTTGGTTTTTCTATTTAGCATGAAACAAAAATTTATGTGTTCATGAACTTATTCACCTTAGAAACATGTTGTGATTACATTACCTGAATTATTGAGGGAATTGTAGGGATAAGGGATTCACAACTTCAATAAGTGGTAGGGTGACTGGGGAAAATATTCATATTTTCTTTAGCTAAAATTGGTGTATGACCACCATGTTCTAGGCCCTAGGTAACCCATGTAAGTAAGAAATCATCATTTAAAAAAAATAATAAACTAATTCTCAATCTTAAATGGAATGTAAGGTGAAAAAATTGAGCTTATATCTACAGTAACTTTAAGGAATCTATCTTAGAGTGTGATTTCCTATGAATGAAATACATATAAATCATTGATACGAAAAAATATTGTGATGATAAGGATTTCATAATAATTCAATAAGAACCTAGAATGATCTCTCAAGAGGATATCCATTGGTATAGAAACAAATATTACTAGTTATACACCTAAATGTTCTAGTAGTGTAGGCATCTGAGTGAGTTGTGGAGGTTAGAATGCTTTCCATGGAACAAAAATGATAATGTGTGATAATATCTACCCATGAAAAAATTGGGTCATGATTTATTTAATATGGGTTGTAATGAATAAATTTACTTGACCCAACACCTAATATAAAATTTTCATGACCATCAGAAAGAGATTAACCTGTATACTAAACTGTAGTTGAGTATCCATCATGAGAGTGGTTACCAAAACTCTGATGCACACATCCTGGGTGGGAAACAAACAACCACTAAAGAACATGTCAACAAGACTAGATAATTGAAAATTAGATAATAAAACATTTATATTCTATTTTACCTACTTAATGTTTTAACCATAATTATGTATGGAGAAATATTTTCTTTGGGACTTACATGCATGTTGGTTTGGACTAAATTTTAGTTATTTCACAAAATGTCTTAATCAATGAGGAAGTTTTTTTTTGTTCAAAATACTAAAGGTGATATTGGGGGCAAAAAACTTTTCTCCAAAGATATCCCTATACCTATATCATCAAGTCCATATCCATGGGAAAAGTTTGTTAAATGTTCTACCATGTGCTATTAGGAGAAAAAAAATCCTCATATATTTCACAAATGATTCGAATTACACTTATTTTATAGATATCTAAGAGGTTGATTCTGAATTCCCAATTAAATAAATTAAATATGTTTCTTGTAGCCCTATATATTAATCAATGTTTTTTAGGATATCAAGATGATGGAAAACTATATTTTTTGATTCCCATAGGACCTCATAGTGTTAAATATCCCTTTAATAGTCTATCAATTCAGTGTAGCTATAGCTCACCCAATAAGGCTTGGACCACTCTTTATAGAAGATCCCTATAGGATGAAGGTCCCCTTAGAAGATCCATCCATTCATTTTTAATGTGATAATTTATTTATGGATTAATATGACTACGCCTTGTCACTCATCGCTTCTTGACCACGTACTAGGTAGTGTGACACCGAGCTATGATATTTTAGGATGTTATACTCATCAATAGAAAGGTTCTGATGAATGATACTCTGAGATAATAGGATTTTAGTAGATATGATACATTCATATAATAATATATTTTTAATTGAGATACTAAATATATACAAAGGATGTCCATTTGATAGGAATTTGTTTAGTAGAGGCAATTTAAGGGGTTTTTCTAGGGTCTGGTGATGTCAAATGATTATATTTAATAGGTTAGTATTGATGTATTCAAATAACTATTTGATCTAAAATTTATATTATAGGTTTGAAGTAGAGGGTAAAGTAATATCTGTTAATCTATTATAAGAGATAATTTAATGGATATCACTTAAATGTGCATGATTTAAATATAAATAATACCTATTAGTGTTGATGAACTGAGGAGAATAAAATTCATCGAATGAAGAAAAATTCCCCTATGGTCTTTCTCCCAGGTCACTTTATCCTGATGGTTTCAAATTATTATTTTTCTCCCAGACCTTCAATACCATGACCAAGGTAAAACATGAAGAAAAACATGATCACATTTTCTAATGTGAGTGGCATGGGTGATCCACATCTCTATGAAAAGCTGTAATAGGAGGTTATTGAGGAGCAGATGCATTGAGGAAGCTTGATGGAGGAAAAATATGGGAGCGATAAAGAATTTTTTTGAGGTATTCCTTCATATTTATGGAAAATTCTTCAACATCACATTTTGAATTATTAATTCCACACTCACTAGATTTTTCGATCGGGCAATATCAATTTCTAGAACCAAAACTAGGTCAGCACCAATAATGGTTTTCCCTTATGCGAAACACCAGATCTATTGTTTAGGAACTTCTTTATTTATATGGGTTTTATCCAAGAAATTATAGAAAAAAACAAACATGATTTTTTTAGCAAATTATAATAAACTGAGATTCATATAAATTCATTCTCATAGGATATTCAATGAGGGACTGAAATATGGATGACATCATATAGAGTGACAATGGAACCTAATGAGTTAGAAAACATGGGTTAGAGGATTCAGTGTAAAGAGATCCCTAAAAAATATACTTCCTCACATGTCATGTTAGAAATCATTTTTACCCATATATTGGAATATGAAGCACCGAAGAATTAACACTATGTTTAGGTGGACCTATTGTAGTGAGCCTAAGGATGAAACATCAACTCACCAATTCTTTCAAGGAGAATGGGCATTTACCGTGTGAAGCTACTTAAGAGATTTTACTATTCTTTCTTATCAAGAGACATAAGGAGGCTATTTCCTAAACTATTGGATCCACATTGTGGGTAATTACTGTCCTATTAAGTGGGTAAAATATTTGATTCTCTCATCATGTTTTTGGGGCATATGGAATGTGTGGGATAAAGAATAACATTATGGGATCTCATGTTTTAGGATAATCCTTGTTTTTATATTCATTAATCTTCTAAGTGATCTAACTTGGTATCTCAAGAATTGGGATGTGGATCCCTCCCATAGACCCATTCTATCCTCTAGAACCCCCCACTATAGTACCCATATTGTTACTTAGGGTCTTTGGATTCACTCCCATCCTCATAATTATGATTTTAATGTCTACATAGATGGTTTATGAAACCTGGGTATCATGTGGGGTAAAAAATCATTGGTGACCTAGGGTCTTAGTAATACGTATATTCACTAGATACTTTTCATGTGGATAATCTCTTTAGATAGAATCTATTATTATTCATGTAGTCCACCTCTTATGTTTTTAGAAAAATACTGATCTTGAGGTAGTTAAAAAAAATCTATAGAAATTCATACTTCTCTTCTTAGTATAGGCCGAATCTATTGGTAAATCATTTATCTTGTTCATAGATGTATGGGTCTTATCAAAAACCACATAGAAGTTGTTCAAATATATCATTAAATGAATAATGTAACTGATTCCATTGCTTCTTTGAGAAACTAAGAAGTTTGGATTTATTTATTTTCTAACTTGGTATATTTCCCCTTAATGTGGTGGTCCTTTTAGGAGGGGACCCGCTCTATATTCACCACTTTAAAACGTCATAATTTTTTGTTTTTATGTTTTTCTTATTTTTCGTTATTTTATATCTTTAATCTTAACCCAATTTCCATTAAATAAAATAATGATTTATGGTAATTAAATCCACCATCTTTTTAATATGATCCAATTCTATTGATCCAATTTGGGGATAAGATTCTTGTTGTGTTTGTCATGCATGATGAATTCATGAAGAGTATATGATTGAGTGAGTTGTATATTTATGTTAAAAAAATAACAATATATGATAAATGAGATTAATCTATGTTACATGATATTACTTAATATATATCATGATTGATTTATCACTACTAAGACCTTTATGAGGTATGAAGGATCTTAAAAAATTGATAGTAGGTTCATGGAGTGATGAAGGTTCTTGGAAGAGAGAAGGTCCAAGAGTGGAAGGCTACACCCATTTTGGAGGTCTTATAAACTATAAGATGGTTCAAATGGGAAAGGTCTAACCTTTGGTAGGGAATTTTGATGGATATAGTGAAATTGTTGTAAAACTATGTTAAATAGTTGAGGAAAAATATTTTGTTTTTTGTTCCTATTGTGTTCTTACATAGTGCCTAAAATAATGAGAAATACATTACACCCATGGTGTAGTCTGAAGGGATCATGGTTGAAAAGTTGATTTGGAAGTCTAAATTTCCAAAATAGAAAGACCATATCTATAGTTTTGTAATACATGGTTAATATTCTTAGAAGCATGTTATAATGGATAAATTCAAAGAGACTACTTGATGCACTAATATTTTAATTCACAATTTAAATCATTTTATATTAGATTTGAGAGGTTTTAATAAATGATCCATTATGATTAATGGTCTATTAAAAATGTGTAAATTTGTAAATAAATAATTAAAATGAATTTCAATTTTTTATTTTTAATGATTTATTTTAATAAATATTTTTTTTTGAATTTTGAAATTTTCTTGATCACTAATTATAGTAAAACAATAAGGCCAAAAATGGATATTCCTCAATATAAAACCAACCATCCAGATTTCCTCCTCAATATAAGCTGGATGGACAAGATTGACTCATGGAGAACCTGCTCAAGATGGTAGGTGTGGAGTGATCTCACGAGGTTGATCTTGTTAGAATGGGTTGGCCTAAAGCCTGTACGAGCCACATGAGTCAGTGCACCTGATCAAATGTGTTTGCATGTGTACTGGGAGCCCACCCCGTGGTAGGCTTCTAAGCTGTGGAAGATATAAAATCATATATAATGATGTGATCAATATTTATCAATCATGATATGTGACCATGAATAAGAAGGGTTAATGTTGATACTTACGAAAATGAAACTGCTTGATGCCTTAGGCACTCACCCAATCTCGAATAGAACCTATCACCACTCACCACTGATTACTAACTTTATCCTTGTCCATCATTGACTGCAAAACCCTAAAAACAAAATTGATGATTCTTTATTGAACTCTAACCCTAGGTGAATAGAAAATATAATGGTATGGTCCAGAAGGACTTGTATTTCTGATCTCAAATAACCACCATGAACACCTTTTCAAATTATTAGCATGGAAATTTTTCAATGTGATCTAGCTATAGAAACTATGAAGGTTTTATGCCCAGATCATGGTCACTTAGAAACACTCACACCATCCAAGAACCACCATGGTGCCACATTACACTGTCAGGCATTCCATGGACGTACGAAAAGGAGAAGTATTCCCCTCACGATCTCATCCACAAGTTGCCAACATCAAATCACCTGATATCTATATTGGATATCTTAAAAATTGTCATTAATATAATGAATATGAATATAAAATGTGATTGGGGGAATCCATGAACGAATAATTAAGAAGAGTTAAGGGGGAATCCACCTTTGTAAATAGACAAGGATCTCACTAATGAGAGATCAATCAGTGAAAGATAAGTAAATAAAGAAACAGTTATGATTTTCATTTTTATTTAATTCCTTCATTTATATAGTTTTATTTACATGTATTATGTTTTTTTATATTTTTTACTTCATTTCATTTATAATATAATATTCATCCAATTTTTCATATTCTTCTAATATTATTTTATTCTCTTTATATTTTTCCACCAAGTGATCTCTTACTCCTTGATATTGGGAGGCATACCTGTGGCATGGTGTCAGGTTTATGATACTGTGTTTCTAAATTATACAATTAAATTTCATATATTTTATTTATATTTGTGGTGTATGTGAAATTATTTTAGGGGTGTTGTGGTTTCCAACATGAAATTATTTTCAAATACAGTCATTTCCTTTGATTAATTTATTTTCCATCATTTTTCATAGGTAAAGTCTCTATACAGTGGAGTTGAGGATCGCTGAAGGGACGAAGTGACCTAGGGAAACACTGGGATTTTTAGGAATGACACTCTCATTTAAGGAGTTATCCTATTTGGATATTAGAGGAGGTGGGATTTGGTGTGATAATGAGGATTACTTGGTATGAAAAAATTTCACATTTAATAAATTAAATGTAATTAATTCATTTATGAGGAATCATAAATTTAAATATCAGATTGAATTTTAAAAAAGAATAATAATGATAAAGAAACCCATAAACCAAAACCTTAAGTCTGTTTTTTCAATATATCCTCAATCTCATTATGTATTATCTGTATATTAGTATATTTTTATATCAATGAATTGAATTAATATTAATGAACAAAAATCTTTTCTTTTCATAAGAAAAAATAAATAGTCCTCAAGTGAATTATAATTAGTAAGTTACAAAAATATAAATCCCTGTAAGTGAGAGAACAATGGTTATCCACTATTCCAAATTGGAAAAATATAAATTTTCTCTTTCCACACCTCATGACAGGTGTTCTTTCAAAACTGGATCTATTGTATGGAAGCTAAAAATTTCCTTGTTTTTCTTTTTTTTTTGTTATCACATTGTAAATAATTTTCTTTTTTTTTCTAATAATAAAATCCAAAAAAAACATTATTTTTCCATAATGTTTCAAGATTTCTATTGTTCTATATAGAATAACTACTTGCAAGTACATGTACAAATAACTAAATCATCATGGTTTAAAAAATATAGTGTTTTTTTATTTTAAAGATACATAAAAGGATCTCTAAGAATAATTTTAATATAGGATGAATTTAGGGACCTCATAAAAAATCTTAAAGTGACACCCAAAAAACTATTTTTGATGGATTGGGGAGAAATATAACTAAACTCCAATAGTTCTTCCTAAAATTTTATCCCAAAATGATTGAAATATAAGTAATGTATTTATTTTTTCCTCCCAATATTTTAAATAAGTTACACCAATGAAATATAAATATAAATAGGTTGAAAATGAATTATATACCCAGTTTCATAGGATTAGTGACGCTGTTGAAGAATTGTAGAGAAAAATAAAATATATAACTAAAAATGTCCATGCATCCCTGGGGAAACCAAAACTTGAACTAGAGAAAGAAACAAAAACATAAGTGGAAGGGATTTCGCCACTAATATTTTGAGTCAATGTAATTCTAGAGTATAAGAGTATGTACCAAAATATTAATTCCACCTCACTAAACCAATTCTATAAGATATGGATGAAGGAGACATGCCTACAGATTTATGGAAGTGAGATCAAATAAATGTGAATAAATTTTATTTTAATTGGGTATAAATTGAACTACTAATTGATATAAAAATCCATTACAATAATGGATAATCAAGGTTGTTGCACATGTTTCTATAAATATAAGAGAAAGACACTATCCATGGGGTGTAATTTTAAGAGATGATGGAGGAACTCGACTACCTATCACTACGTACTTTCATACGACAACAAGAGGCCCAAACCAAAGAGAAAGAGATTGAGGTTGATCCATATAATGGTGGTGATATTATTTTATAGCCGGATTATTGTTTATTTAATGTGACTTTATTTTTTACTCCCCCTATTTTTTTTAATATTCATGTAACTCTTGTTTCTTCTTAGAGGAAGATCAAGAAAATGTAAATGAAACTATTTGGGAACACATAGAACTTCCATAATTTATTGATAATACATTAGAGGAAGACAATGGGGAGGTCCTAGTGACCTTTTATGAGGAGGAAAATAATTTTGTTGATCAAAATAAAATGGATAATTTTCATGATTATTCTTGGTTAAATTTTGTCAAATTAAATTTACATTATAAACTCCACCTTTAAAATAAAATCCATGCAACACACATTGAGAATCACTATATAAGAAAGATGTAGTTTAGCAATTAAAAACCAAGAAATAGGATGATAAAAACATTATATTACACCCACCATGCAAGCTACACCTTATTATGAAGAAAATGGATTTTTTGTACTTCATCCATAGCCTCCTTAAGAAGAACAATGAAGTGAGAGATGGGAATGACAACATATGGTGGATCAAGTGTAAGAAAATACTACCAAAAATAAACTATGAATGGCATATGGAACATACATTTTGGATAAGTAAAAACCTAGTTCCCGCATGGGGGAATAATCAATGATTTATCTTTTTTACTTTTACTCTAGAAATATAGACATCATTCATAAGTCTAGTTTAGAATATATCCCTGGTCCCATATTCTTTGTTTCCATTAAATGACATAGTCCAGGATATTTAATGATTGATTATATTTTATAGGTCTATGTTGTGAAAATTAATCCCCCAAATATTATAGGAAGATAACTAAATATTTAGAAGAAATGGGAGTTCACTTTTAATTTTTATCCTCAAAAATACGTGCATTTGTTTTGAAAAACCAATTTTGAGATTCAAACTAAACATTTCTTACCCATGCTTGAATTATTTATTTACATGATTTATCTAATAGACACGAGTTTTTTGTTAACCCACTAATTACATGATTCATATATAAATTGTATTGATATTGAATGTGTAATTTTGAGAATTGAATTATTAGGGTAAACCTGGATATTGAAATTATAACTCATAATCTTAGGGGATTATTCGATTAATGTAAATTAAATTTCACTACCTGATTTTATATTTTGAACTTATAATTATTTTTGAATTTATTATTATTTATTATTCAGGACATGAATGAATTAACTAAATCATATTTTCCATTCTCAAGAGGATTTCTAGAACATGTAATTCTTATTTTTTCATGATCTTATTTTGGTATGACCTTGGGGCATGACACGTAAAAGAACGCACATTTAATATTATCAGGGAAAGTGAATATACAAAAACAAATTTAAAATAATCAAGAAATTTTTTCTTTTTTAAAACCTTATATATTAATCCTTTTTATCCGATAAAGACCATACATTAATTTTTTTGGGATGGGCCCAATTTTGAGCCATTTTAATATATTTTTACCATTCTATTAGTATTGTTTTCTGATATTTTAATGTTGATGTGTGGGGGGTGAAGAATTCATCATGAATGGGAATCACTACAGTTTAATAAAAAATAATGAGGTTTATAAATTTTGGGTAATGAGGATAGTTTTAGATTTATTGATTATACTTTATTATTTTATATTCATGAAACAAATAAAAAAAGAATGAAATAAAATGGAAAAGAAGAATATTTTGTGAATTTAAATAATAAAAATTCATAACTAGTAGACTAATGTTTCTTAAAATATGTGATTAGGTGGTGGATGTGAGATTCATTCTACACACATCTTTCAAAAATGTAAAAAAATATAAAAAATATTTGGATTAAGAATGATTAAAGAATATGTGAAAATTTAAGAAGGATAAATTCATTAATTAGGTTTTCCTTGATCATAAAAAATACATTGAGGTTGGGTAGTGTGACTTTTCAATTTAAAGGGATTAATTTATTAATATTTTTATTTTGATACCATGCTTCATAGTTATGAGATAAACTTATTTTTTTAACCTTAATGTTTTTACATCAATTCCTAGCAGCCCTAAGCCTTAGAGTCATTCAAAACATGATTACAAAGTTCTATCAGTTTAATATGTCTTTTTTAACTTTACATAGTAGATAAAGTAGATTATTTAAAATCCTATGGGTAAGTAACACACTATCATGATATGATTATAACCCTAACCAAAAAATTATCACGAGTGATGGGTGAACTGATTCAAAATTGGGTAAATCATGACATGGAAATAATAATTATAATAATTCAGGGTTCTTGAATTTAGTGAAAAGTCTCTACAATTTTAAAAGGGGGAATGCAAAATACATGGATTTATTATTTCATTAAAAATTAGGAAATTGAGTTGATATTTTATGTTGAAGAAGAATAATTTGGTTTATCATTCGTAATTATTTAAATTTATTTCATTGAAATTAAAATATTACTTACATTGGTGAGATATTGAATTCAATTTTGAGTATTAATGCTCGAGGAAAGGAATAAATGAATTATTGTTGTATTTTATGCACTCGTATTTTAAAAAATAATTTAAAACATTTTATTCTGGGTTGGAGAAGTTTTTAATCAATATTCCATTATAATTAATTATTTATTGAAAATGTGAGACTTTAAAATATAGATTTATTATTAATTAAAATTTTGTGTTTTTAATGAATTATTTTAATAAATTTTGTTTAGTGGAATTTTAATAATTGTTCTTGAATAAAAATTCAGGTTAAAAACAGGTCCAGAAATGGATAACCCTTAACTACTAGCCACTAGCTACATAACCAAATCACTAAGGAGACTTAGATCCAAAATAGCCAAACAGAAATCACGCTTATGCCGATAGCTAGGGAACGATACTATAAATAGTTTCCCATGATCATGGGTTGGGTTAATGCCCACAAAATCCTTACAGGTCATCACAAAACAATCATATGTTTGTGTAAGTGTACTAGGAGCGCACCATAGAGGTGGATTCTAAGTATTGGAAGCCATGAACTCAGATATATTAATGTGATAATCTATTCTCAATCCTAATACGTGACAATGAACAAGTAGGGAACTATTCGTACATAACAAAATTGTGATCTTCACACCATAAATTCTCACACATGCTTGGATAGAACCCTCAATCACCCACTATCATAAACCACATTTATCCTCAATTACTACTACCTACAACATAATGTAACTGCCATGGTCAATTCCCACGAGAGATCAAACTCTCACCAAATGTACTTTTCCAAGGTTTGGATGATAAAAAAATTACTAAAATGAACCCTTTTTAAAGAATAAATCATCCACATAAGCAATATGGGCTCCCACTAGCAACTGTAATGTCCAGGGAGCATAATGAGAATCGCTTTACCATTTTCGTGCCTATCAAGCCCCACCGTGATGTAACATGTCTACACTATGAATTCCATGCATGTACAAAGGAGGATAAGACTACCCACATGATCATATATACATGATTACAACATTAAATTACCCAATATTCATGGGGGGGGGGGGTATTTTGGAAATAATCATTTATTTGAAGAATACAAATAAAAATTACGTAATTGGAAACCTTAAAAAAATACCAATTAATATAGAAGGGGGAATCCACCTCTCTAAATAGAATAAAAGATACCCACTAATGATATATTGACGGATGTAGCCTATAATACTAAAATAAAATCTTTAATTTTCATTTTTATTTCTTTCATTTGTTTATATACATATATATATATATTAATATTAGTTTATTTAACTTTTTATTAATAAAACAACTTCATTACTTTTATCAAAAAAAATTCAGCAATATTATTTAATTATTATTATTATTATTATTATTATTATTATTATTATTCTATCTCTATTCTTCTACCATGTTACCTCTTAATAACAATAATAAGAGGTTAACCATAGTCTTGGACGCTTGGGTGGACTAGGTTTCCTTGAATTATTCACTTAAATTTAATATGTTTTATTTCTTTTTGGGGGATGGGAGAGTATTAAATGGGTACAAAAAATATTCCTCCCCAAAATTGTTTTCAAATCCATTAATTTCCATTAATTTATTTCATTCCCTACTTTATCCCTATTAAACTATTCATATAGTGGAATTTAGGAAACTCAAAGGGATGAAATGGAATATGGTGGAGCTAGGGTTTTTTTGGAATTTTTCTCTTGGTTGAGTTATTATCCAATTATTTAATATAAAATGTGATATTTGTGTTCCAAAGTTGTTTCTTGGGCACAATTAAATTCTAAACTCAATAAATGAAATGAATAAAACTAATTTATGAGGTATCACAAATTGAATGATCGGAATGAATTTAAACAAACAATAAGAATAATGATGGAACTCATAAATAGAGAAATAAAGACCTTTTTATTTCTATCGAACCCAAATCTCATATAGTTTCATCTTCCTTTTATTATATTTTTATTTTATTTTATTTTTTAATTATTTGAAACCAAAATCCATTATTTTCAAAATAATAATTATAAAAACAATAAAAAGAAGTAGGTCTAAGGTGAAATATAATTTGTATGTGAATAAACTATAATGCTTCTCTAGTGAGATAACCGTATCCATCCACTGTGGTGTTATATAAATAATACAGATTCACTTTTTCCACATGACACAAAATATTCTCTATTAATATAATTGAATATTAAGTCATTTTTATGGAAAAAGTCAACAATTCGGCACTGGGTTGTGATGTAAGTTGTACTAGGGAGTTTTAGTCCGTTATAAGTGTTATAGATGATGTGGATTCATTAGTGACTCAATGGATCTCTAACATGATATCTATGGTCAATTTTAAAGCCTAAACACTATATATAATATCATACTATATTGAAATAGATCAATATGAAGTGATATTATTTGAGTTGGTTGAATATGTTATTAGTTAGAAATTTGTTTGAAAATTAAAATGGGATCTTCTACTTTGCAATTTAGTTACTGTTCAAAAATGGGATATGCGTAATATGTGTTAAGTAAAAGAATAATAATAGATAATGAATTAGAATAAAATATATATAATAAGGGTATATTTAAATTGGAATATATTCAAGGGAACATATATGAGGTTTTATAAGATGAATACGAAGATAAATAAAAGAATTTCTTCAAAAAGTGAATACTGTGTTTTGAATAATTTCATCTTGTTGATATCATCTTCTTTATCATTGTGACCATGTGGGTATAACTATCATGGGAAAAAGAATTTTTCTAACATGGGTACATTGAATACCCATGATCTGTGTAAACACATGTTGAAACTAGTGGGTTTTATGATCTATATGAAATCTATATCATTATAAGGAATAAATTTCATGTTCTAAGAGTCAACCCTCATTAATATTATTTTCCATCCATGTGTGAGTATGTTGGATAGTGATCAAGAATCACATTAATTTTTTATAAGGATTGTTTCATCATGTAAACTTCAGAAAGAAATTAGATCCCCTAATCACCCCTATCAGTGATTCTTCATTGATCATTGAGGTATCATTTCATATGGTATCAAAGCATTGGGTTCCCCACATTGGCAATTTTCTATTTAGGGTTTGAAGATGGATTTTATCTATATTTTATATTCCTGTATCATAATTTATAGTTTACATAATAGAAAATTATAATTCTAAGAACATGAAGGGTTTTATTACATTTAATTTGAAATTTTCACACATATGGAAATAAAAGATGATTCCAAACCTATTATATATTATGAAATTTTAGAAGTGATAACTAATGGGTTTATTAAACAGGATCTATGTGTTTTTATGATAGAAATATATAAGTAGAATTTGGAGAATGATATTCATGAAAATAATGATATTCTATCATATATCTCAAAAAGTATTTTTTTGAATGTCAATGGATGTATGACATCTTAATACATCAGGTATAAGATTATAAATAATTATGAAAGAAACAAAAAAAATGAAGTGACATATATTTAAATTTTTTATTCATCAGTATAATAATATTTAAATTTATGTTGATGAAACTATTGATTTCTTCTTCACCAGGGTGAATAAAGTTTTGAGCACAATCATATTCTATGGTGATAAGTTGCAATATGATGATATCATTGGTAATAATTTATTTGTATCTTAGTAGATAAGTTTGATTATAAATTCTTTGATTTTGAAGAACTTTTTTGTGACATTCCAATTATTTATTTTCATAGTATTTTAATGTCTAATGAAATGGGTATTGGTATTTATATAAAGAAGAAGTTGAATAATGAAGAAGGAATCACTATTATTTATTTAAATTAAGACAAAAAGATAAAGAAATATGATGAAGAATATGTTCATTATTGTGATTATAAAACTAATTTGGATAATAATATTCATAATATAATGTAATTAATGAATTTAAATGTGAGTAGTGTAAAGGGAATTTTTAAATGTAACCTTATATAAAAATTTATTAGTTGTGGAGTAGTGGGAATTTTTTTTTGAAAATTATCCTAATGTCAACAGGTATAGAGTATGTGATGATGAAGAAGAAGGAAAAAGAATATTCATTAAGAAGAAATCATCAGAAATTGAAAAACCAGAGGTCTATTATAAATGGAAAAGGATTAATTTATAAAAATTCAAGAAGCAAAATTTCCTTTTAAATTAAATAATGTCTGATAGTAGTGATAGGGAAAACGAAATGATTATTTCAAGATGTTTTGAGGAAAAACATCTCATTTCTATGGCTAGTGAATAATATTTCAATAGTAAAAAATATTTTAAAGTCATTAATATTTAATAAATAAAAATTCAATACATTTTCAAAAAGAATTAAAATAATGTATCTCAAATATTCTCAAAAAGAGATAGAGATTTAAAAAACATTTGTAATAAAATGAATCAATGGTTTCCAAATAATAGTTAATTTTTTTGAAGAAGATAAAGTGTTTAAGATTTTTCTTAATGATGAGAATAGTTTTAACATTACTCATGATGATAAATTGTGGGATAAGGTAAAAGAGGATAATCATTTTAAAAAAATTAATCAAAATAAAGGAAAATATGTTGAAATACAGATCAATTTTTTATATTTCCATTCAAGAAATTAATGAATGTTAAAACAAATGTGAGAATATAGAAGATAATATGAAATAATTAATTAAGAATAAGGATCCTGATTATTATTTTTATTAAATCTAAGAATAATAATCAAATAAAAAACTAGGTTTAAAAAAATAAGTTATTTTACAAAATGTAGAAATTAGGGGTGTATATAATTTACTTAAAACCCATCTAAAAATGGTGAATATGATAATTATAAAAAGAAGATGGATTTAAATTATAATTTTTTAATTGTTTTCCCAATTTTTATGAAAAAATATCAATGATTAATAGTGCAAATTTTCTTGAAATATGGGTTCAAAGTCATAGAAAACAAGGTTTTTAATGGAAATTGCACTTCTATTGTTATTATTGAAACTATAGAGGCTTTAGGAACACTAAAAGGACATGTTGGTTTAATTATCAATATAATTATGAGTTTATATGTTTTTTATGCCCAAAAATTGGTGGGGTAGAGTTTTCCAATTAAATTAAGAACATTTCAAAGACAGTTAGATAGATCAAGATTAAAATTAAAAATTGATTACAACCAGTTGGAGATGTTTTCGTATGATGTGATCAGCTATTCCATAATTAAAAATGTTTCACTATTATGATACCATCCCAAATTTTTTTATATAAAATGTGGAATATTCTTAGATGAATAATGATATTGGAAATGTGAAAATACAGTTTTTGATTTACCTATAAAGAAACCAAATGAGAATTTCCACAGATTTGGGATTTCAATTATTTCCCACATAAGATTGGGAATCTAAATCTCCTCATAGATATTGGAAAAATAAATGAAGTATTGGTGACCATCATAAATTAGGGGTCACCCAAAAATAGTAGTGTTGGATCAATACTGATTGCTAAAGATCAATTGAAATCCACAAGTAAAATTTATGCTAATAGACTAAAAATCACTTTTCTTATTTTGTATAGGTTTTATGATAAATGAAATAATTTTATTTATCTGGAAGATTTTTTTGTAGATCTTGAAAGATGGATTTATATTGAAATGTGGACAATGAAGAAGATGCATTTTTTCAAGTTATTGTTTTTGTAAAATCATGTTATATAAATATGAAAGAATAATATCAACTGTGAAATTGAAGAATTGAATATGAATTTTGGAAAATAATATTAAATAGTATCTTCATGCTCTAAATGTTCCTGGTTTTCCTAATTAAAAACATATATGAACTATATGTGTCCCTCTTTTCAAATGAGAAAGATTGTGAATTATTCATATAAGAAGGTTGAAATAAAATCCACTCATCCGTCAAAGAATATTCAGCTTGACATTTACAAGCCCATGAGAAAGAAATAAAAAAGTAGAGATATATATTTTATTTTTTATTTTAACAAAAATACAAATATTACATTTATTACATTTATAAATCCTAAATAAGAGGCTCTAAAAAGGTTTAAGATGATCAAATGAAGTGCTGAAAAAATCATGGCTAATTTTTTAAGAAGACTTTAACAAATCGTGGTATTGTGTATTATAGTGTAATATTTGAATCCTAATATGGAAAACATGGTATATGTAATGAAAATATATCCCCATTAATAAAAGGATCTATAAAACAATATAACAGAATTATTTCGGAGATAGACCAACATTTAATTCTAGTTCATGAAAAATCTCATTATTTCTCAACGTAATCTATTTAAGTAGTGATTCATATTCAAATCATTTAACTTATAGAACTAATAATAATATCTATTGATATAATATCTATTATAGTAAATATCTTTGTTTTTAGTATCTAAGATTATTTGGAAACCCTACTATTATACAACATAAAGGTTATGTTCTAAATAAAATTTAATAAATAAGAGTTGATGTTATAATCCTAGGTAATATAACAAATGGAGGAAGATATCATTTTTACAATATAAAAAAATTATATTTTATTTTATTAATGTGAATGTGTTGTAACATAAGAATAAATTTAAATCTTATGAAGAAGCTAGTTCCTGATGTGGTGCCAATGAGTATATTTTTTTGAAGCAATAAAGGGGATGTTTCAAAAAATCGAAAATAATGATATATTTCATGTTATAATAGTTTATTAATTAAATTCAAGTGATGAATAAAAATCATGTTCACATCCTATAATGTTGAGTTTTAAATTTCAGGTTCAAAATATAATTTTAAACCATGGACTATAGATTTAAGCTAAAATAACATTATTAATTTCCACTGGTTTCTCATTATTATTTTTGGATGAACCAAATGATGATTATGAAAAAATGAATCATCAAGAGATTATTGATGCTTTTAATGAATATTTAGATCAAATATAAATGGATTAGACCTTGGAGTAAATACCTAATCCCTTAGAGAGGATCATTATGACATCAAGGTGGGTATTCTGAAACTAAATAAATGAAAAAGATAATTTTATGTGAAATAAATAATTATTTATATGTTAAGGATATTCATAGATTAAAGGTGAATAATATGACGAGGCATTTTCACTAGTTATAATATTTAAAACCATAATTAAATTTAATTTCATTAATGGAGAGAGGCAAAGCAAGATATTTCAAATGGATGTATAATCATCGTTCCTCATTTATGAAACATATAAAGAATTGTATATTGAATAGATTTGTTGTTTATTTATTAGTGAAAATGAGTATTACGTCTTTAGGTTAAAAATAGATTTATATGGTATAGATAATTCGCTAAAATCAGAGTATTCTAGACATGACAGATGCTTGATGGAATTGAAATTCACGAAAGGAACAGTTGAAAAAAATATCAATATTATAGATGATAAGAAGATACTTCTCATTTTTATTTTTTATATAAATATTATTATTTTTTATCAATAATTAAAGATATTATGAAGAAATTTCTGAATAAATAAAGAATATTTTTGATATATCTTCACTTGGTTAGATGAGATACATTCTTGGCTTAAAACTCACAAAAGGATAATGTTGAATTTTTATACCTGAAGAGATGTATTCTAATGAAATTTTGATAAAGATTATAATTGAGGATTAAAATCCAACATCAACACTAATTTTAGTGAAAAATAATTATTCCAATGATTATTAATGAAGGGATGTATATCTAAGAGAATTATTGATTCTGATTGTCTGTCTAATATATTTGAAAACATTATGATCTTATATTACGTACAATTTTCAACATTATTCTAGGTATCATTGTTCCCTAAATGTTCCTCACATAATGATTGGAAAGATAATAATTAAATACATTAATGTAACATCAAACTATATATATTTAAATATGATAGTAAATGGTAGATTCAATTGTTTTTCAATTCAGATGACGATTGGGAATGAAGTGTTGATGATATGAAATATGCATATGTTGGATGTTTCTTTATTTGATAAATAGGTTTTTGTTGTCATTAAAATATATGGATGTCAGTAACATTTGAAAATATAAAGGTTTAATATATAGATCCCACTCATGCCTCAACAAAAAATTTGTGGATGAGGAAACAATTAATTGATTTAGAAGTTAATGTTAAGTTTACATTACTCTTGGGATTTGATAATAAAAATGTTTTTTATATTTTAAATAATCCAAGTTATCATTCATGATCTAAACATTTTTATTAAAAAATCATTTCTTCATAATGAAAATGGATAAAATTTAGTTAAAATTAAAAATTTTTTCTTTAAGGGACCAAATTGAATACGTGTATACCAATCCACCATCAAAATCATCGTTTAATAATCAATGGTTTATGTTAGGTGTACAAGATAATTATTTTAAATGATAGGTTATGGTGTTTTCATCCCCTCTCCCTTATCTTTTAGGATATTGTTTAAAAATAGATAGAAAAGGTCACAACACAAATATTTCCTTTAAGATTATATTCAAATTTTTTTGTATGTGTGTTATATAAAGTAGGGTGAGCATCGACTAATATCTATTTCCTTCGGGTGAATTAACTATTGAATGGAATCATATATTTAAAGAGGGTTTTAAAGAGGCGTATGATGTGATTTCAACATGTGTCAAATATTTTATTTTTTTATTCTTTTTGTTTGAATGAATATTTTAGGGTTGGAGCTGATGATGTGGTGATGAAGTCCAGCTAGAATTCTATGATGTTTTTGTTAATTATGTTTCAAACTGGTAAATATGTTATGGAAAAAATTGTATTATTAACTTAATATTTTTATTTTATTCAATTAGTTCACTCATGTAGACTTATAACTATTGTATTGTGATCTATTGTTTGTTTTTTTATATTTATAGTGATTTATATTTCTTAGTTGTCAATAAAATGAAAAGGGGGATATTTTTGAGCCCATGAGGTGTTAAAATGGTTTTCGATATTAGCAAAGTTGAAGTGTTTTTTATGAGGATATGATGATTATGGTGTATTTTGATTACAATACATAAATCATATTCGATGATAAATCTTATGATTCAATGTGAAATGATATTCTTTTATTTATATTAGAATTAGTTTACCATGATTCAAGCCTATAAAATGTTGGAAAGAACATAGATTATTTATAGAAGGTTCACAAAGTGATTTTTGTTACACCGCAAGATTTTCTAAATTGTGATTTTTTATATTATTTTTATCTTTACGATATTTTTCATGTCACATGGCACAATAAATAGTTATATATATATATTAATAAATTAAGTAAAACATTAATTTCACACACAATACTGACATGGTGTGTGCTATATGCAATTCTTAATTGGATTGCTCTACAAGAAACACCGACTTGGTGTACCATGCCCACAACACAATGTTTATATGAAACAACTTTATATATATATAATAAATTAAACTAAATAATTATAACCTATCCATTAAATATAGTTATTGGAATATTAAAATTGTATAAAATTGTTTTATATAAATAAAAAATATTTAAAAAGAATGATATGATTTTTGGTGATGTCCTTTTTTGTTTTAAAACTTCATTTTCTTGAATAAACCTCTTCTAATAATTAATGTAATTTCAGAAACATTTAAAAAATAATTTTTATAAAATAAACATAATTTTTTAATTTAGAAAATAAAAATTAGCTTAGGATGAATTTTTGGTATTTTTATGATGAATGGTGAAAAATACTACGTAGTAGTTAAAAAATAATTTTTTCATTTAAAAATATAATTTTACATTAAATTTATTTTAATTTTACAATTGATAAATAATAGACATATAAACCCAATTTAGTTTGTTGGAATAATTTTTACAATATAATTACATTTAAAAATTATTGATGTTTTGAAAGACTCTTTTACTTGCCTTCTAGCCACATTTTCAGTATTAGCAGTAAATATAATTTTAACAATTTTTTGAATTGAATATAAATAAACAAACATACATGGTTTTAATATGAATGAAAAATGTGATAAAATAGGATTGAAATCTTTTTTTGGTGAATAGTAACTTTAAAATTTTATTTACCACAGGTAAAGTTAAATAGGGTAATTAAAGGTAAAAAAAAAGTATAATAATATAAAATTACCTTAAACCGGTCCAAATTTCATAGGATAAGTGTTTTTTGACCAAAATAAACCTGAGTTAAAACATATTATCCTTTTTAAGACACTTTTGTAAGATGAAAATAGTTATTATATTTTATTTAAAGAATAGTTAAAAGAGTCCTATTCAAAATTTAATAAATAAATAATTTTTTATATAGGGTTATACATACCATAAATTAGACTATAATTATTCATTATAAATATAATAAATTAACCACCATCATGAAATTTTAATTTTAATTTTTGGGTATTAATTACATAATTAATATATTGTACAATAATGGTATAGTAATTGTTCAATTAATTGAGATATCCAATATATTATAATAAAAATATTAAATATAATATAATTTACTTAATTAGTGACATCCAATTTTATTATATATAACATAGGCATTATAATTACATATTGTATGTATTGGTTCGACGTTATCATGTGAGTTTTATATTTTTAAAAATGAACATATTGAATAGTATCAAAATTGAGATAAATGATACTTTAAAATATATTATATGTTATTAAATGTTATAAAATTCAAAAAAAATATAATGTTCTACAAACTAACCTTTATATTGTTAAATTTTTCATGAATTATTCAATTAGGGTCCTTTTTTATTTTTATAATAACTATATTAACCCTACTATATAATTATACAAGCCGTCATGGTAAAAGTTAAATTGTTTATTTAAGGGCTATTCCCAAATGATAAGGTTAATTTTATTACCCAATTCTCTCTAAAATTCATTATTTGATGATAATTTGATCCATTCTCATCTCTTCCTCGAATAAACTCACTTTGGATCCATCTTCAATTGAAAATTAATTTATATTAATTTAATATTTTAAGAGTTTCGAAAAGTTCCCCTCAACCTATTATAAAACATAACAAATACTTATCTTTAGTTCACACATCTAAAGCGCGATATGTCTTGAAAACCAGTATTATTTCTTCTCCCAAATTCCCTACCTACATTCTTGTGGTCATATGTTTAGTAGAAAGCTATCCTACAGTGTCCTTCTGTACAAATCAAAAGATGATGTCCAAAAAAAGAGGTAATTGTTTTATCACCTCATTCAAAATTCATTTAATATTATACTTCCTCACTCTATGTTTTTTAAGTAAAAAAATAAAAAATAAAAAATATCATATATTTTGAGATGATTTTATGATTATGGGACAACCATATTCCTCTTTTTACCTATCCTATGATAAATAATATCACTATACGTGTGTATGTATGGGTTACCATCTCCATGCCATGGTGTAAACTGTTTTTCATGTGTACATTATTTCATTGGGTATGGTGATGAATAAAAATGATGTAAATAATAACTATGAAATGATATTTTATTTCTTTCATCCAATTTTTTACCCTTAACCAATATGGAATGATATCGTCGCTCGTGCGTACGTACGACTTACCGTCACCACAATGCAATTGGATTCGTCTTCTTTGTTCACCATTCAATAATGACTATATATATATATTAGTAATAAAAATAAAATATATGATATAATAATTCTTCTAGAATAATATATATATATGTATGTACATATATTTCATTCACTTATTTCCACTCAATATGATAATAAAACGGAAGCAATATTCATGAGTACGTACGACCTAACATATCAATGGACATTGTATTAAATTTCACATATATCTCTATAATGTATATTTATATTCCTAATATATATGAGATATAAATAATTTTATACTTTCTTGATGTAATTTAAATATTATTTATGTAATATGATGAAGAATAACAAGTCAAAACACATACGATAATGAAAGTGATTATTACCTGAAATATTGCTTTAACATGGAAATTATTAATAAAAAGGTAATATAAATCCCTAAATTAATAATATATGATATGATAAATATTTATGTTGCTATTTTATAAGTTAATAATATGTTTAAAACCCTTATACAAGAGTTACAGACACATATTGAGAGTATCAAACCTAAGGTAAGGAAATTCCATCTCACTTTTAATTATCATGGGACATAAGCCTTGTTCACCACCTGTTTCTTGTTTGTGGTGTATGTAATTCTACTAATATATTTGATGTCATTAATAGGTTTATATTCATGGTATTTTAATTTTCATGTTATGATATTGGTCTTATTATTGAAATGTTCAAAGAGGTATGGGTTGCTTTGAATATGAAAAGAATTAATCCTTTGTAGATTTCAATATTCTTGGTATTAACATAAATATTTATTTATATGAATATACATTATTATAAAGAAAATTTTAGGAATATTATTAATTTCATGTATCTGTTTTCAAATGGAATATTTGCAAGGATTTATGTTAGGTATAATTTCTCAATCTCATTATTATTGGTGATTTCTTATACATAAACATTTACCAGGGTTTATTTATCATCCAAGTCAATGTTCTCTAAAAATGATTTCATAAACTATTTTAGTAATATACAATGGATTTTTAAAGCTATATTTATCCATTTTTGAGTTTTTACTACATGTTTTGGAATGAATTTTCTATCATTTTCCATACAAGGTACTTATTGACTTTTCCGGCAAGATTACGAGAAAAATGTTTTTTAACATATCGTGTATTAATGGATTTTTATGCTTTCATAAAATATTATTTACATGATGATTATTTTATATATTTTAAATGTTATTTTCAATGAAATTATATTCTTTTAAATTTTGTGGGGTTTTAAGAAAAGAAAACGTTTTTCAAGAATTAAGGATATTTTCCTCAAAAATTAATTCCATGTGGTTTATCAAAAATATTTTCCATCTATGAGTAAGGATTTGTTTCAAGTATACTATCCCTATTATTTTCATGGTTGATTATGTTTATTATGGAATTATATTTATAATTTTTTTTGTTTTACATGGATTGTGTTATTGTGGAATGATTTCTATAAAATCAATGTTATTTCGTGGGTTATATTTATGATACATGTTTTATGTTTTTGTGGATCGTAAAAGAATGATTTAATTGTGAGTTTGGATGGACCTATATCTCCCTCAAATGCCTTGGGTAAATATTTATATCATATGAGATAAACTAAGATGATCCTGGGAGTGAACAATGACTACTAAGATGGTATGAGGAGTGAACTCGTGCTACAAATATGGACATGGGAGTGAACCCTAACAACTATGATGGATTGGGGAGTGAACCCACTCTATTAATATATCCTTGGAATTTATTCCTTGGAAACTATAAAAATTAGTATATTCTTATTTTTTTGCCAAAATTTTATGCTTTATTCGTATGTTTTGATTTATTGGCCTATGTTCATTATTTACTAATGATTATGGTCTTATAATCTACCATTATTTATGCCATGATTTATATATATGATTTTTGTAGGGTATGATCTTATATTTTCATGATCATGTTATTATACCATTATGCTCGTGATTATTCATACATATATCCATTTCTTTCCCATACTTATAATTTAAGCTCACCCCTTTCATATGTTTCCTTTCCAAAAGTTACGAGGAATGGTTTTTGGTAGAAGAACCAAATGTGGAGAACATTATGGGAGATGTTGAAGAAATTTTTCTAGGATAGTAAATTTTGTTTCCCTGTTTCAAATGAAACTAAACTATTATGGTTCGAAAAAATGTATTATTATAATGTACATAATATATATGTTAAATGATGTAATATGCATGTATATTATGCTTGAGT
The DNA here is from genome assembly GCA_963277665.1 of Viscum album. NCBI lineage: Eukaryota > Viridiplantae > Streptophyta > Magnoliopsida > Santalales > Viscaceae > Viscum > Viscum album. Next base: position 102,212,827 of record OY728133.1, read on the forward strand.
TGCTATAGTTGGTATCAGAGGAAAGGTTTAGTCATAATTTTGAAACTATGATATGAATCATTTAGTGAGATCCCTAGAGATATTTATAAGGATATATCTTGGGACTTCCCTAAGGATAAGTATAAGGATGTGTTAATGTTTTGGAAAATTTCTTGTGATTTCAGTAAATTATTGAGTAAGTGGTTTACTAGAAATAAATCTTTATCTAGATACTAAATGTGGGTGTGGCTCTAGTGAAGGTGTTAAATAGAGTAAAAAATCAGGCACGCCGATCTAGGCATAAATCATGTTAGTATGGTAAATGAAAATGGGCCTTGCTGCATACCTGGATTGACACCCTCAGGGGATATGCGTTGAAAATTCACAAAATCTTCATGAAACATTATGAAGGATTAGAATAGATGTTGTATATGGATAACCTAGGGTGAACCTAAGGTGTCATAGATTAAAAATGGTTTCAAAAGATAGAAATCCTATAAGTTAAGTTTTATTAGTATGTGGGTCCTCATTATTATAATAATTTCTTACACTATTCTTTTTGGTTTTAGTAAATGGAGAGAACCAGAAAAAATTGGGTTAACATTAAATCTAATGGACAAATTGTTGACTATGAGCGACCAAATTTCATAATGATTTGATAGAATGATATTTTGATTATGCCAAATCAGTTACTGTGATATATGATTAACAAGGTGAACTGTAGTGGTATTATTAAGTAATCAAATAATTGGAAGATGTACTTTTATGCATGTTCACATGGTAGTAATTATAAAAGAATAATGATTAATCTTCATTCATATAAATAATAAGTGAAGAATAATCTTGAGGAATACCTCAAATAGATGGGTGGATGTTACCTGTGTGGGAAAGAGGGTTATAGAGTGACAGAATCTCGTTGATTTCAATGCCTTATCTGTGGAGAAAAAAATAATTACCCAAATCAATGCCCTGACTGAAGAATTAACTTCTAAGTCAAGGAATGGACTATTCCATGCCAATCATTGAAGATGAAGGATTAAAGTGTTTGTTATGAAATATATATGTATTTATCTGTTTATGTTTTTTTCACTAAGGATTTACATGAATATATTGAATGGTTCTGAAAGACTAGATATGTTATGTTGAAATTATGATTAAAAGGAAATATAAATCTTAATATTATCCTTAAGTTATGATAAAGATGTTTGGATAAAGATATCTTTGATATTAATATTTAAATTAGACGATACTGATAATATTGGAACTAAATTATGAATTTTGGAAAAGGTAGTATATGTTATCAGGGATGATGTTTAAAAATTCTTGGATTTAAGGAATATATTTAGAATCCTTTAGAATAAGGAATCATGCATATTTTCGAAAAGGATTTTTTTAATTAAGGTTTCTACCATATTTCAGAAGAATATATAATGACATTATTAACATGTATGGAATGAAAAAAACTAGAGCTTCATTGGGATATACAAAAGAATAGATGTTAATTGTATTTCATGACTCTCTTTCTAATGTTTTGGATTTTTTTATCATCCATAAGAAGAGTTATATGGTTAACCATTCATGAAAAGTTTAAGTTAAACTTAAGAGGAAGTATTTGTTCCCTATGTTGGTGTTGTAATCCTTTGATAAATGGATAACCAATGATTAAAATTATTTAAATGATGAACATTTTATATATTATAGTTGTGTGGTTTTAAAAAAGGATAACATGTATGTTGGGTGAAAACCACTCAAGTATGGTAAGGATATGAGTCTTGATCCCATGACCCAAGGATGATAAGGGTTTCATGCCTACCACTAGCATACCCAATGTCCTAGTTAATGTTTAACTATATTTGTGGAAAAAATATTTAAGACAAAGCTATATAGTTACTTATATTTTTATATATTAATACAAGTTGATTTTTCTAGAGGCAAATCATTATAATTTTTATTCTTGTATGGGCCATATGGTTCGTTAAAAGTGTATTATAGTTCACTAATCATCAAATTTAATTTTTGGGCATTCATTCCATGAGGTAATGAATGTATTAGAGTTTTTATCAAAGCCGAAACAAAGAAATAAATTTTTTATAGAAATTTATCAAGAATTACTCAATGTTCTGAATGTGAATCAAAAAAATGTTGTAATAATACGTTAATTGTTTTGGAACCAATGGCTTCTAGAATCATCATAGATTTATGAATTTGAGGACCTCTCCATTTCATTGACAATTCACTTGTTTGTGATTGATGGAATCAATCACTCCCTATAAATATTTATGCTTTTCATCTAAGTCAAATCTTCACTCCCAACCTATGTTCTCGTTTGTGGAAACATAGTTATATGTTACTTTAGGTAACTGTTATAGTTTTAAATTTCCCTTTTATGGGAAGTTTTAGTATCCATTATTACGGTGTGGGTTTCTATGAATGAAACTTTCAAGTATTAAACATTTAACAACCTAGATGAATTTTCAGGGTGAAATTAAATTTAAGGGGGGTTGAATATAACACCACAAGATTTTATGAAATATATTTTTTCAAATTACTTTATCTTTTTCGATATTTATCATTTCACATGACAGAAGAGATAGTTATTTATATAAATAATTAAATATATCTATATCAAAACACAAATTAAAAGATTCCTTTCACACACAATACCAGTTTGGTTTGTGCTACATGTAATACCAACTTGGCTTGTGTTACAAGTAACACCGACTTGGTGTACCGTGAGCGTAACACTGTGTTTTTATGAAACATATTTTCATATATATATATATATAATTAATTAAATTATATAATTATATCTTAGAAATTAAATATAATTTTATAAATACTAATATTTTCAACAATTGTTTTATATAAATAAAACATATTGATAATTAAATAAATGATTTTTGGTAAAGTCCAAAGTTTAAAAACATCATTTTCCCAAATGAACCACTTATAATAATGAAATTAATTTTAAACCAATTTAGATATTAAATTTTATAAAATAAACTTTATTTTTTAATTCATAACATCAAAATTAGCTCTAAGTGAAATATTGGTATTTTTTTTGCATAGTATCAATTTTTGATGAGTAGTGAAAAATACTCTAGTAGTTAAAAACAAAACATTTAATTTAAATAAAAATATTAAAATTAAATTTATTTAATGTCTTAATATATAAATAAAATATATATTAATCCAATATAGATCATTAGAATAAATTTTACAACATAATTAATTATAAAAAATTATTGGTCTTTTGAACGTCTCTTTTACCCACCATCTAGCCACATTTTTCAGGATTATAAGTAATCCTAATTCTAATTATTATATAGATTGAATTTGAAAGATTAACATATATGGTTGCAATCAAGATGAACAATGTGACATAATAGAATCTACCAAATTTTTGAAAATAGTATTTTTTTTAATTTTATTTACAGCGGCTTAAGGTTAATAGAGTAATTAAGGGTAAAAATAATTTTATAATAATATAAAATTTCCCTAAAACTCATCCTTATTTCATTGGATATTTTTTTAGACCCAAATAAACCTTATTTAAAATATGTGATCCTTTTTAAGGCACTTTTATTTGATTAAAATGTTTGTCATATTTTATTTAAAGAAGAGTTAAAATAGTCATATTTAAAATTTAATAACAAAATCATTTTTTCTATATGGTAATACATAATATTAATTATACAATAATTATTAATTTGGAGGAAAATAAATTTAAAATAATCATTATGATTTATTTATAAATTTTCGATAAGAAATATGAAAATTAAATTCTTTTACAATAATGATGAAATAATTGTTTAATTAATTGAGATATCAAATAAATGATATTAAAAATTTTAAAATAAATATAATATTACTTAATTAATGACATAAAATAATTTTTTGGACATATTATATATTTTAGTGACATATTGGATGTATTTTTTTGAATTTATCATGTTGGTTTTATATTCATAAAAAGTGAAAATGTTGAATAGTGTCAAAATTGTCATAAATTATACTTACAAACAATTAATATTTTCTTAAGTGTTATAAAATTAATAAAAATATAAAGTTTAGAAAACAAACGTTTAAATTTTTCAATATGTTATAAATGATCCAATGGGGGTTCTTTTGGTATTTTATAGTTACTATATTAACCGTACTTTATAACAATACAAGCTATAATGGTAATAGATAGTTTTTTATCTAAGGGTTAAAGCGAATTGATAAGGTGAATTTTATAACCCAATAATCTATAAAATTTATTGGTTGATGATATTTTGTCCAATCCTCATCTCATAATACAATAAAATTACTTTAGATCAATTTCTAACTTAAAAGTTATTTATAATAATTTAATATTTTATGAGTTTCCAAAAATATTCCTCCCCTCTATTATTAAAGGGAATTTCTCATTATCTTTAATTAAATCCACTAATGCCATTTTGATTGGACAAAATCTAACTATTTCCTATACCAACATCTCTCACTACAGCCTAGAGGCTATTCTTTAGGTAGAAAAATATCTTATGGTGTTCTTTTGTACCAATCAAACGGAGATACCTGGAAAAGATGTAATTGTTTTATCACCTCTTTCCTAGTTATTTTCTTCATCTACTTCATATTTTAATGATTTTTCCATAAAAAAAATAAAGTCAATATATAATATATGAATAGATTTTGTTATGATTATGGGAAAAACATATTCCTCATTTTATTCATCATATGAAAAATAGTATCACCATGTGTGCATACGTATGACTTACCGTCTCCATTCTCTAGTGTAAACAGTTTTCATGTATACCATATTTTTCAGGGTATGAAGATAAATATAAAGGATATAAATCATAAATATGACATAATTATTTTTCTGTTCCATAAAATTCCCTAACCTTTATCATTATGGAATGATACCATCGCTCGTGGGTTCGTAAGACTTACCGTCTCCACGACACGATGAGATTCATCTTCCACGATCACCATTCCATGATGATTATAAAAAATTTATTTTATTAATAAATATGAAATATATAATATAATTACTCTACAAGAATAATATATATATATATATATATATATATATATGTTTGTACATATTTTTCATTCACTTATTTTCATTCAATACGATTATAAAACAGAAACAACATTAATGTGAACGTACAACCTACCGTCTCCAAGAACATTGTATTTTATTTCATATATCTCTCTATCATATCAATTTATATTTTCAATATATATGATGTATAAATCATGTTAAACATTCTATAAGTGTTTTAATCAGATCTAGTAAATATGATTAAGAATATCAAGTCAAAAACCATATGATAATGAAAGTGATTATTACCCTAAAATGGTGCTTTAACATGGAAATAATTAATAAAAGGATAATATAAATCCACAAAATAATCATATATGATATCATAAAAGTTATTATTATTCTAGTATAAGTTAATAATAGGTCCAAAACCATTATACATGCGTTTTGGACACATAGAGAGAGTATCCAACTTAAGGTAAGAGAATTCCGTTTCACTTTTAATTTTCGTGAGATACAACCTATGTTCACAACTAGTTTCTTATGTGTTGTGTATGAAATAATCCTATTATATTTAAAATAATGAATATTTTTATCCTAGTGGTATTTAAATATTCATTTTAAGTTATTATCTTTATCATTTAAATGATCAAAGTGGTATGGGATGCTTTGAAATTTTAAAGAATTAATCATTTCTCCATTCCATTATTATTGGTATTATCACACATATTTATTTACATGTATATAAAGGATTATAAAGAACATTTTTTTACTATTTGTTTCATTACATTTTTTTAAAGGATTATTTTTATGGTTTTATGTATGGGATAGTTTTGCAATCTCATTATTATTTGAAATTGTTTGTATATAAGAATTTACTGGGGTTTATTTATCTACCATGACCGTGTTTTCTAAAAATTGTTTCAAAAAATGTTTTAATATTCTCATATCGATGTTTAGTGTATTTTTACACTTTTTTAATTTTTACTACACGTTTTTGAAGTAATATTTCTTTTGTTTTCCATAAAAGTTAATTTTTGACTTTTCTATCAAAAGTGTGAGATAAATTCTTTTTTAACTTATATGATATGTATGGATTTTTACACATTCATAATGACTTATTTCTATGAATATTAGTTTACAATACCTCATGCTTATTTTCCAAGAAATTTTTTTCTTTTAAAATGTGCGGTGTTTTAAGGGAAAAACATTTTTTAAGAAGAAAGGATATTTTTTTCATGAATAAATTTCAAGAGGTTTATCATAATCATTTTCCATATATGATTAAAGTTTTATTTCATGTATACAATACCTATTATTATTATTATTGTTTGCTATTATTATTATTATTATGGAATTCTATTTTTGAAAAAAAATAGATTGATTATGTTATGATGTAATGATATTTAAGAAACCCATTTTATTCCTCAGGTTATGTTTATGATGAATGTTTTATGTTTCTGAGGTAGATAAAATAATTATTTTATTATGATATGGATGGGAAAAATATCTCCATATAATCCATTGTGTAAATATTTATATCTCATGAGATAAAATAAGATGGTCTTGAGAGTTTTCCTTGACTTCCAGGATGACCATGGGAGTGAAAAATGACTACTATGATTGTTTGAGGAGTTAAATCTTGCTACTAAGATGGTGATGGGAGTGAAACATGAGTACAAAGATGGTATGGGGAGTGAAACCATACTACTAAGATATTATTGGTAGTGATTCCATGGATACTATGGAAATTATTATATATTTTGTGTCTTCCACAATTCCATGTTTTATTCCTATATTGGGATTTATGGACCTCTGTTGTTTTTTCCCTTATGATTCATGTCTTATGAACTTTGTTTATTTATTCCATGATTCATCTATATGATCTTATTTATATTGGGTATGATCTTCTATTTTTATGATCATTCTCCCATACCCTTATGATCACGATTAATCTTATATATCTCTCTTGCTTACCATTAATTAGTATTTGAGCTCCCCCTTTATTTCACTAGGTTACAAAGAATGGGTTTAGGTATAAGTAATAAAGGTTGATATCTTTATGGGATATATTGAATATATTTCACTAGGATTATAGATTTTGTTTCCATGTTTCAATAGATACTGAACTATTACGGTACTCTGGTAGGTATTACTGTAATGTAATAAATATTTATCTAAAATGATGAAATATACATGTATATTAAGCCTAGGATGTTATAGATAATGGTTATTGGAAGAAATGAGGGACAAAAAAGAAGGAAATTCCCATGTTAGAGGGTGTGTTGATGAGAATTTGGTCCAAAATGGGAAAGGCCACACCCATGGTAGAAAGTTTTATTTTCCACTGTGTAATGGTATTGTGCCTACAAAAAGGGACCAATAAAAAAATTGTCATGGGTGTATGATGCAAATCTTTAATACACCTTCTTGAAAATAATAAATACACTACATACATGGTGGTGTCAAAAGACATGATGTTTGATAGTTTGCGTAAAAATTGAAAATGGCCAATGTAGATGGAAATCACTCATGTTTTGACATGTTGTGGTCAATATTCTAGGTAGATTTTAAAATTACTAGAATCTGAGAAACATATTCTGTGGTGTGATGCGTTTTTAGGGGAATATGGAAAATTATTTTTCACTGGGAAATAGTGGATACTACGTCATGGAGTTTGAGTTAGTAATGATACACTTTATTGATGTAGATTTTATAGGTTTCATGAACAACTGTAGCGTGTTGGTGGGTCTACCCAAAATTAATTTTTACCATTTAAAACAATCCATATGATATCTTTCATGATAATAAAATACCCGATCTTTAGAATAGAATAAATAAAAAATGAAGGTTAGGGAGTCCCGGAAGCATAGAAGGATCATCATATGTTGTTTAAATAATTTTATTTAAATGAAAAGAATTACCTTGATAGAATTCTATCTCCATTGATGTTTCTAGTCTGGATCCAATGTGATCCATCGTTTCATCATAGAATCCAAGTGTAAGATTTCCCTAGATATGATCTACATGTTCTCTACATATCTGTGGACATCGCCGAAGGGATCTCAGGGTGTTAGCATGGAAGAGACTTTAATTGCGATGCTCGCCTTCAATCGCCTTGAGAGCCGTTTGCAAAGAACCCTCCTTGATCCGGTGGAGGAGGATCTATCTCATCGCAATAGAGCTTTATTGTAAGAAAAACAATTCTCTCTTGGCTTGAGAGATTTCCCTAGATCCATTGTTCAAAACCCCAAAAAATGTATAGGCTAATGAGAATTATATAATTGAAATTTTAATTACACAGAATAATAAAATCAATTAATTACCAGAATGAATTTATTCAGTTCCTTGAATTATTTGTAAGACCCCATGTCTATTAATAACAGTTGACTATTATTATTACTTGACATGATCTTAGTGAATTACATCCAATATTATTTAATTAAATAAATAATATTATTTCTCATAAATCCCTATAAAAACTACACAGTGCATATATAAAAAAACACGATGTGTACTTTTGTTCTATTCTCTTTATTTATTCCAACACATTTATTAAACATTGAATAATGGATATTTATTTCTCAAATAAATATCAATGAATTACTCACTAATAGATATATGTTATTTCACCCACAATATATTCTCTCTAATAACTACTGTCAAAATATATGCGATCAGTCATCCTTGAATAATTATTAATCTACAATCAGGAATAATATTTATATAACCAATTAAATTAATATTTAACTGAGATACTTGTACACACTTAGTTTGTGACCCATTGGGCCTATTTTTTAGTGCCATTATGTGAAACCTACCTAAAGTGTAAGGTTAACATCTTGCAATGCTCCAAGGCACCCGTAGAGAAAGATGTAATTGCTGAAATGATGGGTCACCTCCTACAAACACTTACTGTGTAATGTTACCCATTTGTCTCGATATCTCATATCAACTGGGTTGCATGCTAATTCCATCAACCCATGTGCTTGATTAACATTTCTTTAAATTTTTGGAATCAAACTTTCTAATTCCTCACCATGTCCATGGATTTATTTAGGTTATATGTATTCCATCAAAGGGCATGAGATATCAACTCCTTTTATGGAACATAAGGGAAAAATCGTTTCTCACATTATCTATTAACATAGTAATACTCAATACGCAACCAACATATCCTAACTAACTACAAAAAGTTTGTCATAACTATTTTCATCAATACATCTAAAAGCGTGAGTTGTATTTCCAATTAATACTAATCTTAATGTCTAAGGTCCAATACACACATCCATAGATAAGAACATCCAGTGACACTATGAAATGTGGATTTCATACTAGCGTGCCTCGTTCTCATAATATCCTCATAGATATTACTAAGGGCGCACACCCTAATAAGGTGCCTCAATGTTTTATGAGTCCTCTCCCATAATGGCTTGTATTATTTGTGTCCCTCAAATAAAATCATCATACCATAGAACATATATTCAGGAACAGTGTTATGCCCCTTTTGGGTTCTCATCATAGTAGAGATTAGATCTGACATTTTAGTGCAATAACTATCCTTAGGACATTATCACATGCACCATCACATATAAGAACAATAATAATGTTATAAGGTATTTATTAATGAATAAAGTAAAAATTCGTCAGTTATAGGACACCAACTATAATAGACTTCTTGTTGGACAAGATCAACAACTAAAATACTTTAACCTGGTAGCTCTCTTTTAAAATTCATGCTTCTGCTGAGACATGTCTTTAGTCATGAGGTCTGCCACATTCTTCTCTATGGACACTCCACCAACTAAAACTACCCCCCTATGATTTAAATACCTCAAGAGGTGATACTTACAGATTATGTGCTTTTTCTATCAATGTGACCTTGGTTCTTTTGCAAGAGACACCGATGTAGTATTATCACAATACAATGTTATTAGATCATTACTTCTAGGCACCACATCAAGCTCCTGGACAATGTTCCGAATCCAAAAGGATTCCTTGGCTGAATCAGAAGCCTCTATATATTCAGAATCCACTGTAAAATAAGAGACAACTAGTTTCTTTGAACTCTTCCATCTCACAACTCCTCTATTGAGATAGAAAACATATCAAGATTGCAACATTAGACTATCCTGATTATTCTGAAAACCAGCATCAGCATACCCTCAGATGAAAAGCTCTTCTTCTTCTCCATATACAAGGAACATAGCCTTAGTTGTTCTCAGATACATAAGGATAATCTTTGAAGCAGTCCAATGTTATTATCCGAGATCTTTTTGATATCTTCCTACCATGATCAGTGCATTAGAAACATCAAGCCTGGTATATAACATGACATACATGATAGAACCTATTGCCGAATCATATATGATCTTACTCATTCTATCTTTATCTTGTTGTGTCTGAGGACACATTTTCATAAAAATATATAGGCCATGTGACACTGGAACCAATCCCGTTTTGGATTTCTCAATACTAAATCTATTTAGTATATGGTCAATGTGTGTACCATGACTTAGTCCATGCATCCACTTGGATCTATCATGAATGATTTTGATCCCTAGAATCTAGGTTGCTTCACTCAATCCCTTCATGGATAAGCACTTTTTCAACTAGTCCTTAACTAACTATATGACTGGTGCATCATTTCCAATAAGCAATATGTCATCAACATATACTACTAGGATAACTACCGCATTCCCATTAAACCACTTATAAACACATGGAACACATTCAAACTTAATGAAACCTAATTCCTTTATGGATTTATCAACTCAAATGTTCCATGACTTGGATGCTATCTTGAATCCATAAATGGATTTTTACAACTTTAAAACTTGTTTGGATTCACATTGTATCAAAAACCCTTCTAGTTGTGTCATATAGTCATCATCCTGAAGGTTTTCATTTAGGAATGCTATTTTGACATCCATTTTTCAAATCTCGTTGTCATGGTAAGATGTTGTGGCATGTACGATTTTTATGGATTGAAAAATAGAAAATAGAGAGAAGGTTTCATCGTAGTCAATTACATAACGCTGAATAAATCCTTTAGCCACTAGACTTTCATTATAGTTTCTAACATGACCTTCCATGTCCTGTTCTCTATTGAATACCCATTTGCATCCAACATGCTTTTCATCAACTAACTCATCAACCAGAACCCATACTTAGTTCTAATACATGGAATCCATCTCAGAATTCATAGCTTCTAGAAATCTTTCAACTTCTGAGATTTTTACTACTTCCATTTATTAGATGGGTTCATCATTGTCCAAAGATAATGGGTCACCATTCCTAGTGAGTAGGAAACCAAATCCCTTTGGTTCCCCTACCTCTCTAGAGCTCCTACGCATTACTTGTGTTTCTAGAACCTCTTCTAGGAGGAAATGTAGAACTTGTTCCTATACCAACTCCTCTATATCTTGAGCATCAACTTAATTAAAGTCAATATTTCTCCCACTATCCTTTTTTAATATGTACTCCCTCTCAAGAAATATGGATTGTATGGCGATAATAACATTCTTGTTTGAAGGGTTATATATGTAATATCCTTCAGTTTCTTGGGGATATCCAATAAAGATAAACCTTGTGCCTCGAGTTTCTAATTTGTGTCCTGATAAAGCCTTAACAAATGATGCACATACCCATACACATGTGTGCGACAAAGTTTTTTTTCTTTCCATTCCATAACTCATAGGTAATTCCATTCTCTTCCATATTTGTTACCTAGTTTAATGTGAATTCTTCAGTTTGTAATGCATATACCTAAAAGGATAATGGAAGATCTGCATGACAAGTCATCGACCTCACCATGTTTGACAAGGCGTAGTTCCTACTATATATAACACCATTCCATTGTGGTGTATAAGGAGGAGTGAGCTGAGATAGAATCCCAGAATCATGTAAAAGATTGGTGAACCCTTTGTTTAGATAATCTATACATCGATCCGATTAAAGTTTCTTTATCTTCCTACCTAATTGATTCTGTACTTCATTCTTGAATTCCTTAAATTTATCTATGTACTTTGACTCATATATCATTTTTTTTTGACAAAGCCATATCTACTCAAATCATCAGTTAAAGTAATGAAGTATGAATATCCACCGCTAGCTTCTACTAGAAATGGTCTACACACATTAGTGTGCACCAATCCGAGATGCTATGTGGCCCTTTCACCCTATCCACCGAAAGGTGTCTTGGTCAATTTACCTTGTAAACATGTGTGACATCTGTCAAGTGGTTTTAGATTAGTAGAGTCTAAATAACCTTCTTGGTATATCTTTTTCAAGTGATCCTCTTTTACATGACTGAGGCGGTGATGCCACAACTGGTGGATGTATGATTAATGTGAGTTTTTTTTGTTATTGATTTCCAACACTTGGGTTTTTTAATTTAATACATACAAACCATTTTTTAAATGAACCATACCATTACATATGTTGTTCTTATAAAAGAAGAAACACCTATTTAAAAACATGAAAATAAATCTATCCATATCCAATCACGATACAAAAATTATGTTCTTGGTAACACTAGGCACATAATAAGAGTTATGTAAAACCCAAAATCACTCCAGTTGGAAATGAGAGACGGTAATCTCCAATATCCAATGTAATGAGCCTCGTGCTATTGGAAGCTCGAAGATCCACATCTCATATAGAAATCCTTCTAAATATACTTAGTTCCTATATTTGAATATAGATGTGATCCCCACAACTTGTATCTAATACCCAATGTGTAGAAAAGGAATGATTACACTTGATAACGAATGAAAATTTAGCATCCCAATGATTCTGGGTGTAGTTAATCTTCAAGTGGCCTTACTTTCCACATGAAAAAACATACCAACTCCCATTCCCTTCTCTGCCTCTGAATCTTCCCCTTATTGGAAGGATGATACTCAGGGGATTCACTCCATTTATGAATCCTTAGGCCATTTTCCTTTTCCTACTTTTTATTATTCACCATAAGGACTATGGGTTTGTCATGACTCATGCCATTATCCACCTGGAAAATTAATGTCAGAAGTTCTGATAGAATCTTCTCATTGTTTCTCATGTTGTAGTTGACAATAAAGATAGAGAAGGTCTTAGGCACTGATGATCAGATGAGATCTGTATGCAAATCATCCAGGAACATAATCCCTAATATGTCTAGGACTTCAATATAGCCAATAAGCATTACTTCATGAGGTCCAGCTAGTAGAGACTATCCAACCATATTTGTGAACAAAGCATTAAAGAGCTCATATCTATCTTGTCTCTCCTTATCTTTATATAGATCCTTAAGGGGAAACATCATACTATACAAATCCTTATTTTCATGTTTCTTCAAGATCTCATTAGACATGGCAGATAGCATGAAACATTGTAAATTTATGGAATCATCCATATGTATCATATAGAGAGGCAGTTCCTCATCACTGGCCTCTTTTCCAAATGCAACTGGAATGGGATCTTCCAACACATACAATTTTCTCTTGTGGTGAAGGATGATGTGTAAATGCCTCTGCCATTCCTAGTAATTGGTGTCGGTGGGAAGGTTTTCCTTCTCAAGTATAGTTTGAAATGATATTTTTGAAGTCATTTTTCTTTCAATTAATATAAATTAAGATGAGAAACTTTTAAGTACTTTATCATGATAAAACTGAGACAAATAAATAAATTAATAATTATTATTCTCCCACTATTTTATCAAAATCCAATAGCTCTCACCATTGAATTTGTAATATTATTTTGCCTAAATATTCTAGTGGAAAGGATCTACATTTCCCTTCGCATTTCCCCAAATAGTGATGTTCAAGAAACATTAAGGGTTTCATGTATACATTCAAAATTCCAACTACAATAACAAGCAGCTCTTTAATCCACTCGGTGGACTCCCCATTCCTTAAATATTTTTATTTCGGTTTTCCTCAACCTTTCCACTTGGTCACACCATGTCCTGCTATGGTAGTTAACCCTTAATGTGAACCAAGTCATGTCAACCCAAAGCCATGAATTAAAAATCCCCAATAATTGAAATCACCCCAATTAGGGTTGGTCATGCACTTTGAATTATGGTTCGATTATAACCATGATTATGAAAGGCTATATCGACATAATAATTTCTTTGAAGTATTTTATCTTTATATGTAGATTTTAATTTTATCTTCTTGAATTAAATTTCTTTTAATATTAAGTGGGTTATACGAAATTGATTAACCAGGTCTAAGATAATATTTTTGCATAATCCGGCCTTATTTTAGTTCCATCATTCTTGATTGTTTAATTCTTTAATTGTGTGATCGTGACAACACACCCATAGTTAATAAACCATGAAAATCATAGAAATTAAATAAATTGTATGATCATGGTATTTTTTTATTTTTTATTTTATCTAGTGGTTGATAAACTGGCCTAAGACCTAGGGGAGAAACACCTTGATCCTTTTAGGTTCATGTTTATAGCTTTCACCTATCCACCTTTGTATATCCTTGGATTGGTTTCAAGTTGGATCCTAACTTGAGTTGCCTCCACATTATTGGGAGCTCCATTCATTAGATATTCTTTTATCTCACTTTCAGGTGAGGAGTAAAATGGGGTTTTACATAAAAAACCTTGGGCACACATGCCCTATTTGTTAATTAGGTTGGAAGGAAAAAAAATTAATTTAAAAAAATAAATTAAAATAAACCATTCACATACAAAGGTATTGGCCTATCCCATGGTCATACATACATGCAACGATATTTACACATAAATAAAACTAGCATTTTATTCTTTAATTATTTTTGTTTACAATAAATTAATTTCGAATCAATTAATTATCTTTAATTAATCAATCCTTTTATCTTAATCCTTTTTTCAGAATTTCACTGAGATTCTCATCCATAATAATTTAGAAAAATAAATTCATTTAAAATTATCTATGTACGTTACTTGTACCTTAGGGGAAACCTAGTGAATTCCCATTAATAACAATCGAATGGGATGAAATAAACATTAAGCATATGTTAAATTAAACACACATATATAAAACACCTATCATATGTCGTCCCGCATCTTTACGCATTCACTATGGTACATGTCCCATATAATTATATAATATAATAATAAATTTTAGTAAATTGATTATTTTGTATGAGTACAAGGTGTATAGTTCTGACTACACGGCGTTTACTTTGGTTCATCGTCCATCCGAAGTACACGCCTTGGGACATGGACTATAAATGTACTTCAGAAATATTCTGAGTACACTGTGTGTTTAGTGGGACACACGCCATGTAGTATCATCATTACATGGTTTCAAATAGAGCATGCTGTGTATGGGGTACACAGTCCAACCCTAACTCGATGGGACTACACGCCATGTTCAGGGTCCACACAGCTTGTAATCTGAAATCCGCGTGCCACTTCTTCTTGGTCAACAAATGGATTCTTAAATACATAGATAAAATCCAATGACATGGCCTAGTTTTCCAGACCATCTTGATTCATGGAACATATAATGCATGGAGTGTACTATTGAATACATGCTGTGTGTTCTAGTTTTGTATGGACAGGAAGATTTGGAACCTCTGGATGAGATCATATGTTTATATTTAATGAAAATTAAAATAAAAAATTGTTTCCAAAAGATGAACGAGAAATAGAAGAGAAGGGATAGATCTCAATATTTAGATTTATAGAATGATTAAATTGAATTGAAACAACTAAATTCTTAAATGCATAAATCCCTAATTAAAATAATAATAATTATAATCAACGATATGACTGATCTGATACCACTTGTAGGTTCCGAGCACAACAGAACCTTGTCGATCGGGATACCCAACTTTAATATTTGTGGTTTAAAATGATCAATCCATGATCTTTCATGATAATAAAATTTTGGATCATTAGAATTGAATAAAAACAAAAGAAAGTAAGGGAGTCCCATAACCATAGATATGATCATCATATGTTTGTTATAATTAATTTAATTAAATTTCAAGAATTACCTTGATGGAATTCTCTCTCCATTGATGTTTCTGGTCACGATCCGATGTGATCCATCATTGCGTCGTATAATACTATTATAGGATTCCTCTATCAGTGATTCACATGTGCTCCACAATTCATTACTCACTAATAAATATATATTATTTACCCACAATATATTCTCTCAAATAACCCTATAGGCCTCTTTCTCAGTGGCATTATGCAGAGCCTACCTAAAGTCCAAGGTTAATATCTAGAAACTCTGCAAGGCGCCCATAGACAAAAAAAGTTAATGTCGTAATGACGTGTCACCTTCAATGAATGCTTACCATGTAGTGTTATTCTTTTTCTTGATATCTTGAATCAATAGGGTCGCATGCTATTGCCATCAACCCATGTGCTAGATTAGTCTCTCAATGAATTTTTGGGATTAAACATTCCCATTCCTCTGCATGGCGATAGATTTTTGAAGGCTATATAAATTCCATCAAAGGTCTTGAGATATAAACACCAATTTTGGAAATGAAGGGACAAATCCTTTATCGTATAATCTATTAATACAGTATTACACATGACATACCCAAAATATCCCACCTCATTGCAAAAAATGTGTCATCATAGTTTTTGTTAATACATCTATGTGAAGAATTTCTAATATCCATTAATAATAATCGTAATGTCTATGGATCAATACACAAGTCTGAAAATAGGAAATTCTAAGGACACTATAAGGTGTGGATTTCCTACTAGCGGGTCTCATTCTCATAATATCCTCCTAGATATTACCAATGACATACACCATAAGAAGGTGCCTCAATGTTTTATAAGTCCTCACCACTAATGGCTTATATTATTTACCTCCCTCAAATAACATCATTTGTCCATAGAACATATATTCAAGAATAGTGATACTAAACTTCTAGGTTCTCATCATAGAAAGAATCTGCTAAGTCCTTTTAGTGAAACAACTATCCTTTGGACATTATCACAAGCACTATCATGGAGAAGAAAAATAAAGATGTGATAGGGTATTTATTAATGAATAATGTTCAATGTAGTTGGTTCCAGTACACCAACTCCAACAGATTCCAATGAGATTTAAAGGATCCCTAACATGATCTGTGAGGTATTATGGAAGCATTAATGGTATCCTGAAGTTCCAAAAATATCCAATGGATAAAAATAATGTTATAATAGTTTATTTGGTTAAATTATGTTATTTTTAGGAATTAGAATTTTAATATTTGAATATGATCTTATAATTTTATATTTATATGTTGTTCGAAGAATGAGATATGTGTATGGAGTGTGATGTAAAAGAAGAAGAAATGTGAAATAAGAAGAATATAAGAGGATGTAGTAGGGGATACCCAAATTGGTATATAATATAATATAACATATTTGAGTTTTTATAGGATAAAGAATATGGAAACTGAACCAAAACGTCAACAAATGAAGGATATGTTTAGAAGGAATTCTTTTTTATTAATATCATGTTCTTTATCACTGTAATAGTATGGGAATCATTATCTCATTTTGGAGACTTATTGTAACATGAGTACATAAATAAATCAAAATCATTATACAAAAATGTTGAAAATAGTGGGTACTAGGATCTTAATGAAATTTGGATCATACCATGGACTACCCTTCTAATTTTAATAGGCGATCCTTTTAAATATGCTTTTCTATTCATTTTTGTGTGTTATAAAGAGATAAAGATATTCTCAAACCAATTTCAAGGGGGTTTTCACCAAAAAAACATTAAAAATAATTTATATCATTGATTCACCCCCTTTTAGTGAATATTCATGGATCATATAGCTTCCTTTTAAAATTTTATTTTGGATTTTTTTGTAATTCAATTATAAAAATGGTGTAATCCTTAATATAATTATGCAAAAATCCTAGGAAGGGGGATATCAGTTTTCCCAGTTCCATGAACATGTTCTTAATATTGTTCAGATATAAACCTCTATATTTTATTATGGTTGTTCTTTGGGGTTACATAGATTCACATTCATAAAAGTTACAGTATACCGAGCCTATTTAAAAAACCTACTTACACTAGCACACTTACGCACCCATGTTTTTCTCCTTAATAGTTGTGTGAAATACATTAGTGTACAACTTATAAGTTTTTATGGGGTATAAATTGATATAAATGGACTCTTAAAGAAGGATTTTACTAAATTATCAATACTCTATGTGACCTAGTATCCGAAAACTCTTCTAAATGTTTATTAGAACATAAGGTAATTAACCCAAAATATGGTAGTTGTGTCACAAAAATGTTTAACACATTTAAATATTCATATACATACACTCAATTTTTAGTCCTCAAAAAATAAGGATAATAAAACCATAGGATATGACACACTTGGTTTGAACTTAATTAGGCCAAACTAAAAATAAATTCCACTTGAAATAATGCTTGCACACATCTTCTCATTTGGGAGACCACTTCACCCATGGTCCATATGTTGGATACCCATGAATGAATCCTTTACTAGATTGAAACCTCCCCCATATACTTTTACTATGTAGAATTTTATCACTAGCTATACACTAAGGATCCCCATTCTCCATAGTCTCTAACCAAGGAAACTATTCTCTCTAATCATCCCCCATGGCCCTCATTTTACATTGTCTCCAATTAAGGCAATAATGTTACTAAGATCCATAATGAAGTGTTTATCCCATATAGAAATATCAGAGTCCAATATTATGAAAATGAAGAAGTTTTTAATCATGTATGGACTAGATAATGAGGGTCCCCATTTGGATGTAATTAATGAAGAATCCCTTGGAATAGGGTTATAAAAATGGCACCGAATTATTGAGTTGGATAACAAATTCAACTTAGTGAACCATGAATGTATTGTCTTACTCCTATAGTTTTATCCCTTGTATTATTCCTATTAAGTTTTTATCACCAACATATTTTAATGTACCATGTAAATTTATACAGGGGAATCCTATGAAAAATCACCACCCACTTTCCCATACATCCATATTCTATTTGTGCATTGTAAAATTAGTTTTTGACTATCATCCACTTATATATGGATTGTCAGATAGTCCTCCACCTGGGTATAATCCAAAATCCACCATTAAAGGGAATCATATTAGGTTTATGTGTTGGAAGCCTACCTTCAAATAATTCATATACTATGATGGTTATCTCTAGGAAACATCCATGATAGTTTCAATAGATTAATATACCATTGGCATAATCATTGGACCCAAATCACCTTCAAAACACCATATTTTCTATGAGACACATGTGGGAATCTATATCATGTATGCTCTCACTCAATACTCTATTTTTTCCCCTTTAAAGATACACACTTTTTTGTCATATTCCTAATAGTACATGATAATTACCTTTCTTCATGATATTAATATATATGGAACAATCCCATCACATGAAATTACATAGTGTAACATTAACTACAAGGGATTTTATTCCTCGTGACCAGGATAATTTGGAAACCTCTCAATGGTTTAAATATAATTAATATAAAAAATATTACATTCATTATACCATAGTCCATTGAAGTCATATCTTGACTCGGAAAAATTTCTTATGATCTATACCAATCCAAATTGGTCCACATTCTCCCCGAGCTACATCAATCATTCTAAATAGGTCATATTTCTAGTTAGATTAGTAACCTTAAATGAATATATTCCCAATGAGAATAAAAAAGGGTATTATTAAGTCTAAGTCTCACACTAACCATTGATGAGATTCCTGACAAAAATATTCATAGGTCCAGGATAAATTACCTAAAAAAGGAACATCACTTTGTTTAGGCTACATGACCTTATAAGGCACTATCTTGGTCCTTGTCACACAACCATAAAAGGTATAATGTGTCTAATTATGTGGCATTTTACTATGAATTTTATGATACCATTCATGGATAAATATAGTAATATCCTAATAGGGGACCAATACCAACTCCAAAAATCCTAAAAAAATATAGGTGGGAATAAATAATAGAGTACCCAACTATATGAATTTATATGATAGAAAAATAAATCGTGGAATGAATTACATAGGACCCATGATATATTCCTAAATCCTCCATATAATAGAGAACTTATAATAGATAAAGATAATTTCAACGATAGATAACATTAAATATAAAAAATGTTTCACATTAATACAAGTTGACAGCTAATTACGAACACCGTGCTAACTAGTCATGTGTGAGGATTTGAGATGGATTTAGATATATATAATAAATCATTAAGTCAGTCTCAAAGTAAGACATAGTTGATAAAAACTGGGTGATATGATCTTGACCTTAAATCCACTCAACCAACATATAACCCATTATATCAATAGTAATGTACTATTGAGTTCCTTCCTTAAAAAATTAGGCTCAATGATACTGAATATTACATGGAATAGAAAATACTTATTGTTTCTATCATATACAATAAACTTTGAGGAAGAAAATAAAATCATCAATATAAAATAAATGTCATGTATATTTCAACCCCCTCTTATATTGGACAATAAAAAAATATTTTTATTCAAAAAATCAAGAGTAATTATACTAGGGTAGTTAATTACAACTAAAAAATGTGCAGTATATAATGGGTATCCTAATTGAGAACACAAGAATAAGAGAAATTTACCTCAGTAGTCCCATTAATTAATAAAGTAAAATAACAGAAAACTGAGAATTATTATGATTACCACAAAGACATTGACCTATTGTTACATTGAACTCACCTTATAGGGATAGTGTTCTAGATTTTTTGAGTTCGAGTTATGTGGTAGGTGGAATAACAATCTTGGATGGTTGTGCATAATACCTGCCATGTCATAACTGGAGATTCATTTAGATGCCACTTGGTCAATTTATCTGGAGTATTGTGGGGTTTTGTATGTATTAACAATGGTCATTAAATAAATTGAAATAATGACAAAAATCATCTTTAAAGTGAAGGAACCATGAAATCAAAATATTTGTTGAACTTCAAAAAATTATACCTAATTGATAGTATCAAAGGATTTCATACTATCAATATTTAGAGAAATATCAACATCCCATTGAAATTTAATTAAATAGATTAAAATATAATAAAGGTATTATTATGTAGTATTGGATATTCATACCTTGAAGAAATAATTTTTTTAGAAGAAACAACAGTTCTGTAGATCAAATAATTTATTTATTTATTTATTTATACAAATTTAATAAACATTGTTTTTATGAGAAATATTTTTATATAAGTATATGGAATTTAAAGATATGACAATATATATAAGAAAAAGTAAATCTAATTTGATACCACTAGGAATAATTCCATTAACAAATAAGATAAGAATCATGTTGAAAATGCATCTATTTACAACAACCCAAAATTCTAGTACGAACAGCATTGAAGACACATATGAGGTTGGATTACTATCGGAGTTGAGGTAAAAATAAAAACCCAAAATTCATCAAGGTCTAGTAGATTAGTGAAAAAGTTATTATTATCATAATACACAAACTTTAGAATAAATTCCATTATTACTCTAATATTCATGTTTGATGTTTTATTGAAATGACATTTGAATTGAAAAAAATATGGTCTTTAATATCGATGTTATCTTAAAAAATGACATCCAATACTATGGTATGTTATAAGAAAATGGAAATTATTCATTTAGTATAGATTATTTAAAAAATTAGTGTTTCTATATCCCTCTTTGAACCACTTATCATGGAATACCTCTTCAAAAATGGGCCCATTTAGAAAATACATCAAATAAATTTCTGAATTTAAATAAACATCCTTGTTGAAATTTTAAGTATCAAACTTAGTCCCCCAAAATTTTAAAATATATTCTTAATACTATTCCATAGTTATGATTTTTTCATTCATGTTTCTAAATCTATATTTTTCCGATCACAAATTTTTGCCTTCATGTTCTGTAAAGCTAGAATAAACTCCAACATATCATTAGTGAAAATAATATTGGCCTATGTCTCCATAAATTTTTCTTCCAAATTCTGGATTCTTGAAATTTTTATTTTTTAAGATAAAATAGAGAAAACATGTTTACCTGATCTTAATAAGTGAAGTGAAATTCAGATATTGGTTATAGTTAAACTTAAAACAAGTTCAAGATCAAATATACTATAATTAATTAATTTCTCACATGTTGATAAGTATACTATTCAATTATTTAGTAATAATATATTATGTAGATGTTCTATAGAAAGTGTATTAATAAACATGAATAAATACTTCTAATAAGTTATTAATGTGTATAAAATCCATAAATTTAGTTGTAGTAATAGTTGATTCTATCTTCCCAGTACTTTCACGCAAAACCAAAGCCACATTAAAATTCCTAGTGAGCAACTAAGATTCAGGAATTGAATATTTAATGATATTTTTTTCTAACTATAGTGAGAACAAAATTAAGTTTTTAATAAGATAAAAATGATATAATAAAATGAAATATTTCCTTTAAAATAATATTCTAGTTTAGTAACTTTTGTATAAGGTTTATGATGATTTTTTTAAAAGTTTATTGATATAAGAAATTAGTGGGTTTCTATAGTGGTTAATTGATGATTAATACCAAGAGTTTTAAAGCATATATTTCTAAAATATATCCTTTTGAAATAATGAAATTTAGTAATTAGTTCTAAAATCCTAATCATTAGAGGATGGTGATTCAAAATATAGGTTTTTAGTGAGCGAATAATAGCTGAGATATACATCCCCTACAAATTCCAGAAAAGGACATTTCATTTTTTTACCACACATGAATTTTGATTTTCCTACTACCTGAATGTGAATTCTTGTTTCTTGGTGATCCCTCAGTCACACCTTTCATTCCTTTTTTTGGGGTAAAGGGGTAAATAGACCAATTTCAAATCCCTTTGACCTTTAACAAATTTTTTTTAAAACTTTTTAAAACTATTCACATTGTTTAAATTTTTTGGGGTTCTAAGTAGAGTATAGTCACCATAATTCCTTATGTAAGGGTATAATGAATGAAATAATTTATGTTTACCATTAAAATTAAGAGAAACAACATATACTAGATGGTACACTACATTTAAAAGTCTGTGACTGAATTTTATCAACCAATTGTCAATTTCCCCCCTTATTTTTATCATTCCATTCTAAATATTCATTCCTAGCGACCTAATATCTATTTATGAGTGAGAAGTTATTGTGTTACCCTAGAGTAGAGATTTATCATTTCATTTTTGAATGGTAGATAGCCCCTATACATCTAGAGTATCATTTTAAATCTATTAAGATTAAATGGGTTATCCTAACTCTATACACTTGGATGGAATGACACTAAGAGTAGAAATATTATCAATAGAATCCACACCATAAACTACCTTTGATGCATTAAAATCACCAAATAGTTCAAGTGGTTCATGTAGAAGATCCTGAGTTTTAGAAGGTGGACATATCTTAGAGGACCTATTTGGTCTAGTGTTGGATGAAGACAGTATCTCAAGAGGGAGGATGAGTTGAGTACCAAATAATATTTTTGTTTAAAAATGATTAAAAAAGATTCAACCAATTAATTTAAAAAAGGATCTTTTAACCAAAACATTACTTCATAATAAATTTAAATATATAAACAGCTTTTTAGCAGATTTATTTTGTCTCGAATAAAAAATAGAAAATATTACTTATTCCCTTGAAATAAATTTACATAATTAAAATATTATAAAAACTAATTAGGGTCTTATATCAGAGTGATAATTTTTTTATAATCTTAACGTATATATTGAAAATAAAAAAAATAAAAAATTAAACATAATTTTTTATTCAATTGGTTCAATATCAAGCTGAGAATTATTCCTCTTTACTTGGAGATCACTCACCAATAGGAAAATGATATAAATATATTGTTTGATCCACAATCTTAATTGGGTTTTACAAAATTATAAAATTATCCATTTTATATAAGGCCTCTTCCACTATTATCCATGGGAATAAAAAAAAAAAAATATGTCACACCTAACCTCTTCTATAGTTTCTATAGGTGTATTGTTGTAAAAGGAGTTATATCTATGAATCATTCATTTATAGCTGTAGACAGTGTGTTGTGAAATAAAAAAAGTGACACACACTATTCTCATAAGATAAAATAGAATAAGAAAAATGAGAAACAATAATTATGAAGAGATTGAGATGCCCAATTTTTTATGAAGTGTAAGTCATGACTATTGATTTTAATTTCTAGTGTATATTGAGGGGGGTTAATGAGAAAAATGTAGTAAAACACACTATTGTAGATACCTTTTTTTTAGGACTATAGTAAGGAACTAAATGTGTATTGTTCTTGTTCTTCCTTAGTTGAGGGTATTCGTGAATGTTCTTGTAATGATCTACAACTCTTTTTTCATGTACATTTTCCAATGTTTACCATTTTCATCACATAACCTTTGTTTGTATCACTCAATTTCATGGGAGAGTTAAATTCTCTTTTTATCCACATTATGCATGAGTATCGATATGAGCATCTGGATATTCTGCATCCTTGTACTCTGGAAGAAACATAATTTAGTGCATTCTTTCGATCCATTAGTATAAATAGTCATTAAAATCACATATGGAATTAATAGTTGTGGGGAAACCTGGGAAAGTCACATGACTCAGGAGGTGTGACTTTTAAAGGATGTCCCTCTTTGTTGGTCTCTACGTCTGGTTGAGAGACTTTGTAACAGTGTCACATTGCTGGAAGTGGCTTATACTGGCGGTGTGAAATTTTACAATTTTCCAAAATTCTATGATGGAGGTGTCTTTTTTGATTGTGAGTCATACCTATGGAGGTCACTACTATAACGGGAGTTCTGGCTTATAATGACTCAAATTTTAATAATTTTTTGATTCAATAGTGGGACACCACTAATAGTGACTTATAGACCATGGTGAGACATTGTTGACAGTGTATCATACTTTTCCAAAATTCAATTATAATGGTTCGACATCCTAGCGGTGATACATGGTCATGTGGTGAGTCCCACTAGTACAAAACATGCGTTTAACAGTGCTGTTAATTATCAGCGGTATAACTAAATATAGATAAATAGAATATTTATCAGCACTAAATAAAGAAAAAATAAATTTAATATTTTATTTGTGTGTCTATATTAGCACAAATAAAAGATAACCTATATCAATGCTTTATTTTTAGCACTGATAAAGGTATTATTTATTAGATCGTTTTTATGCTGATAAAGGGTATCCTTTATCAGCGATTTATTTTAGTGCTAATACAAGGTATCCTTTAACAGAAATTTAATTTTAGCTCTGAAAAAGGGTATCCTTTATCATAACTTTATTTTTAGTGATGATTAATATTTATAAAAATATAATGAAATAATTAATGTATACATATCCATTTTTTGAATATTGTTAAAGTGTACTTATTCTTAATTTATTGAATTCCACTCAATTTTAACATAGATGCATGCCCTTAAAAGGGGATATTCACTAATTATGATAAAAATATTTATGTAAATAACATTTATAAATAAATATACATATAAATGTATGTCACTATATTTATACAATTATATATTTATTATTATAAATTAATAATTTTTTTAAAAGTATCTATAAAATTCTAAAAAAATAATTATTAAATTTATAATAAATTTACTTAAATAATTAATATATTTACTATATATATATTTATTTAATATATATTTATAATTACACAAATATATATAATGATATAAATAATATTTTTTAAAAAATTCTTAAATTAGATATAAATAATTATAATAAATATATTTTAAAAATAATATATTTACTATATTGATATTTATATAAATTTATTATGTTTATATAAATTTTTACAATATTTATATGTATAATTATAATTGTAAATCCTTTAACTGTGCTTCGTTAATAAGTTTTGATAAAAGAACCTTTATCATCATGGAAAAAGCACTGATAAAGATGAGGATTTATCATCACTAAATAAAGCACTGATAAAATAATGATTTATTAGTGCTTGTTTATAAGCACAGATAAAATTTTCCTAATCTATTTTAAAATCCCTAATCATTTTGAAAACACGTCGTCATATTAGGAGATTTCTTCCAAAGCCACCTGCTGGTGGCACACCTCCTCATTGAATTAAAGATCAAATCACTCTACTCGGCTGTTTTTGGGGTTCTAGTTGCACGAAATATCGTTCGACATCTAGTTTTATATTGAGGTTTTGATATAGTTGGGGTTTCAAATCACTTTCTGGTAATATCTCCTTCTGTGGTTGGTGGTTCTCCACCCTATAAATTTTAGATAATTTAGTTTGCACTCATGGTTATTTTTCACATGCTCTATAGTTTATTATGGTGGTGCTAACATTTTTCAAAAATTCATTGACATGCATTTGTGTTGATTTTTTTTCTAAATAGAAAATGATATGTTTTAAAATAGGCCATGATTTAAAAAATCAGTGTAAGGGTTTAATTAATTGTTTGAGTGGTGAGAAAAGTGTTTTTTTGTGTGCTTAGGTGCACATGTGTTGAAAAACAAAATTGATGGGAAATGAATTATTTTTGGAAAGTTAGTCTTGTTGTGATTTTTTTAATATGAGTTGTGAAGTGATTAAATAATGAATAATTTTTTTTTAGAAATCAAATTTGGGATGTGGAGATTATTTATTAAATGGAGTGAGTGATGAAAAATGTGTTTTCAAAGGGGTTGGCATGCTCTATGTTGGTTTTGGGTTTTGTAATGGAAAATGGCTATGTTGTGTGTGTGTGTTTTAGTGTGGTGTTTTGTGGAAGTGTTTTATGGGTTTTTTGATAGGTGAAAATCATGTTTTCAAAGGCATATAAATGAGGATAGGCATGGAAGTATTTTCTTAATGGAAATTGACATACTTTTCCATGAGGAATATGTTGTACCTTTTTTTAATGTGAATTATAAATTATTTTAAAGGATGGAAGACATGTTTTGAAAATGATTTCGGGTTTTGCATAAAATTTGTTAATAAAGGACTTTCTATGGAATTAGTTACAAATTGGTGTAAATCATCGTTTTGTTAATTGGTTTTGTTATATAAATCATTAAATTGATTTATTAAATTATATAACTATTTCAAATTATGTTTTATGCAGTTATGTGGTGAGTTTGATTTTAAAAGTAGTATTTTCATGTGTACTTGGGTGTGTTTTTGATATAAAACCTTGTAGTGCCTCTAAGGGTTATTTAAAAAAAATTAAATGATTTATTAACAAACATAGTAGCTGTGAGGAATGGTTGTTAATTTATTTGTTGTGTGTCTGTTTTCAAATGGGGTTTGGATGTGCAAGTAGAGGAAAAATATTTCTTATTTTTTTGGCATGACATGTGTTTTTAAATGTGTTGTGTTAGTGACATGTGAATATGAAACTAGATTTAGCACAAATAATAGGGAATCATGTGTACCTTGATTGTGCAGTGTTAGGGAATCTTGATGACTTCACAGTAAAATCATTTTCCATAGAATTAATGTATTGTTTCATATTTATGATTAATTCATTTCTTTTTAGTATTACTCACATAATAATTGTTTTCTTATAGAGGTTTATTATTTTATTCGAGTTATGGAGCTCTACCAACATTTATACTTCTTAACCCTTCAAATGATGTAACCTTTTTAGTGGGGCATTTATCACTTTCTTTAATGTTACCTACACTTCCTTTGTAGGAAGAGTAATGTTGGTGTCTATAATCAATCACAAATGTAATATTTATGTTTGCACAACTAAATCATTATCCATAGAATTAATTTATTATTACATATTTATGTTTTGTTCATTTATTTTTAGAATTATTCACAAAATAATTTTTTTCTTATACAGGTGGATTCTTTTGTTCGAGTTGGGGCGCTATGTCCAACTTTCATTCTCTTTCTCACTTTAAATATTTTAACCCATACAGTGGTATATTTATCACTCTCTTTCGTGTTACCTCCACTTACATTGAAATAAGAGAAATGATGCTTCCTCTGTTCAATCAGAGAGATAATATTAATGTTTACATAGTTAAATCATTATCTATAGAATTAATTAATTGTTTCATATTTATGTTCATTTCATTCCTTTTTAGAATACCCACATAATAATTATTTTCTTATACAGGTGGATTATTTTTATCGAGTTGGGGTGCTCATTACATGATTCATACTTCTTCTACCTTAAAATATATTCACCCATGTAATTGTATATTTATCACATTCATTCATGTTACCTCCACTACCTTTGTATGAAGAGAAATGATGTTTCCACTGCACAGTAACAGAGGTAATACTTTTGTTTTCATAGTAAAATTATTTTATATATTATTAATATTTTTTTTCATATTTATATTTAATTTATTTCCTCCTAGTATTACTCACATAATAATTGTTTTCTTATATATGTGGATTTATTTGTTCTAGTTGATCTAGTTTGTTCAAAGATACTCATGCAATGTCGGCAGTTCAACCAAAAGTAAATAGAAATCGTGGTAACATTGATAGTTTTGATTGTTTTTAAATTTATGTAATAAGTTTTATTTATGTATTTGTATAAGATAATGTTATAAATGTCTCTAATATAATTTTTTTCTGGTATTTGTGTTATATAATTCATTTTATTTACATTATTTATTGGGGCTTGTTTTTTTAAATATCAGGTGTGTTAATGGTGCTTCTGGTGTTACGGTGTGCTATAAAATAACACTATAGTGGTGTTTTATTATGTTGTTATAGTGGTGTTTCAGTGTATGTATATAGATTTTTATCAGCGCGTTTAAAAGAGTTGATAAAGGAATATTTTTTCAGTTCTTTAATAAGAAAGAATAAATGTGTTCATTAACTATAATTTTATTAGCACGGATAAATGTTTCATTTTTCAGTGCTTTTTTAGTGTTGATAAATGTCTTTGGCTTTTAACATCACTCATGTTGTCAGTTATTTTCTAGCGCTGATAAAGACCATTTTGAGTGATATTAAAGGATTATTTTATAGTAGTTTCCATCTGGATGGGGACTCATCCTCAGTGTTGTCTCAACCTCAATAGTGATTCCTAATTAGGGAAAAAAGAATCCCCTATCTCAAAGTGTACTATTCTTATAGAAAACATAAAACTCATTAATATTATAAAAACATGATTTTTTTATCATTAAAAAAGGTGGTAAAAAATATCCACCTTTTTGACGATCACAAATCATGGCATCTAAGCTATGATAAATAAATAAATCATGACATATCATTCCCAAGATAAAAAATATAAATGAAGACATTTTATAAAGGTGGTATCAAAGATAAATAAAGGAAATAACATAAAAATAAAAAAATTCCACAAAATAGTTCTCTCCTTGTTGGGATTATAAAAAAAATGTTCTTTAAAGAATAAATATATAGAGAAAAAGAAGAAAAACCACATCAAAGTAATTCAAAGTGATTCAATGTTATAGAAAAGATATCCCATAAAAGACCAAAAAACTAATCCAATGCAAATCAAAAGGATCAGAAGAAGGGTTTATTAGTGATTTTCGTTTATCCATGGTTTGGATACGGTCGGATTCATAAGGTTAATCTTGAGGTAGAGTGGTAGGAATAATAGTTAGAAATCGAGGCTCTCTGGTAAATATGGGTTTGAGGTTCCTAATAACTTTTATAGGTGATAAAAAATGACTGGAAATGGGTTGGATGAGGAGAAAGGGGATCTCTAGTCACTACCAGACAAAGTGTGAAATCAAAATCAACTCCTAGAGTTATGATAGGAGGAGATAAATGGCAAATAACTATTAAATCCTCATGATCAACAATATTTATCCCATACACGTGAATAAAAGGCTTTATAAGGTGGATTAATTGCATGATGATAAACCATCGTCTTTCCATTGAACTAAAAAATCCACCCTTTTCTTCCATAAATCTTTGTGGCACTGGAGTCACTTATTTTAACTATGTAAATATTTCTTGGAAGGCTGGGAAAATAGAGAGAATTATCATACTTTCAGTGAAAATCAGGAAATTAGAGTCCAAGGAATGATTAATATAATACATTGAAAGATAATACTTATTTTCCTTGGTTATTGTTTCCCTTTATGAGTTCATGTCATTTGAATACTTTCTTACCATCATGTTATCATGATCAGTGCTTTGATCAAATTACTAAAAATTTCCACAGGAGTGGAATGATCACCACAAAATGGTCTACTTAAAAAACCAATTTTTCCCTTAAAAATAGTTCTAAGAAGGTCAACATTTACAATATGGGAAACAATTGATGTTTCTGAGGTGTCATCTTCAAGGATCATAAGAATATAATTTGTTGGAGCCCCAAAGGTGGAATTTATCTCTTCTTGTAGGGACTTCATTGATTCAGCACACCACTTATTCTTTTATACTCAATTTCAATATATTTCATATGATGCATCATTTTAGGTTGGGTATGATGGATCAAAATCTAAAATAAAAATCTTGTATCATTTTCACTTATCCTAATGAGAAGGGGGCATAACTGTCCAAAACGTTTTCAAAATATGAAATCATAATCTCTCTGAAAACATCCAAGTCAACCTTGGTGACTATTTAATCTTCCACTGGTGAAATAACATGAGCATGAGTAGCATATTCCTAAACACTATAAGAATAAATACTATATATCAATATAACCTAAAACATCAATTTGATTAACCAATGTTCCCTCATGAGCCCTTTTAGTTCAAGGATTAGGTCCACCATTATTTTGTGGACTCTCAACATCACTAGAGAACATACCACAATCCTCTGTCACAGGATCAATCCATCTATTAGTAACCTTAAGAACATATGATTCATCAATGGTCTCCACAACAACAATAGGTATAACAACTTTTATTTCAACATGTCTTTGATCATTTGCACTGTGTGCAGCAACAATCAGACCAACACAATCAGTAGGCTCTTCATCAATCTGAATATCAACTTTTTGTATAATATAAGCTGATTCAACTTGTTTATTCTCATCAAAATAGGGATTATTTGAAAAAAAAAGTGTATGTTCACAATAATAAGTCCCTTCTTACATTTATACATCAATAAATGGTTTTTATTTTACTCTTCTATCAATAGTAAACTCAACAAGATCATTTATCAATTGTTTAGCCTTATACTTCTCAATAGAAACAATGAATAACAACTATTCAGGAATAGCTATATTTTAATCTTTATTAGAAACTTTAATAGTTGGGTATTTCTCCCCTTAATAAAATAATATTACAATTATCTAACAATAACTTCCATTTCACCAACAAAACTAAGTCTTTCCATAGATCTTGAAATAGATTATCCAAGAGAAGTAATCAAGTCATGAGGAGTTTCAACATCATATATTCTTACTATCCTATTGAAAAAATTAAGATCCTAATAATCACCATCCCCATTTTCAGAATCTCCATTTCCATTTATATTTTTTTCTCCATTTTTTCTCCATTCTCATAGTTATCTTTTTCTTCTTCCTCTTCATTGTCTTCGCTATCATCATTATATTTAGAGATTCTCTTTATCTGTTCTTCTATAGAAACATTAGTTTCTTCTTGATCACTTATTAATACTTTTCATATTTTAATAATTCTAGTAATGGGACTTAGATCTCCATATGTAATAGGATGAGAGGTGGGATATAGATCAGGATGACTTATTTCTGTAGCAGAATATTTAACACCCTAAGATTTTTTGAATTTATTTTTTTTTGAATTAATTTAATCTTCAAATAATTTCAATTCACGCAATACTAAATATATTATTTTTTTTATTATATAATAGAACTATGTTTTGAATTATGTTTTATGAAACACTAAGTGAAGTTTGCACTACACACAATAATGAGTTAGCTTGCATTTCATACAACACCGAGTTTCTGTGAAACAACACTTTACTATTACAATTATTTATATAATACTGTTATAACCTAGAAATTAAACCTGTAATATGAAAATTAATAAGTAATTTTTAATATAAGTTCTTAATAGATTTGATAATGAAAAATATAATCTTTATATTTTTAAATCAACTATTATCTCAATTGAAATGTTTTTCATGTTATTCTATGAAAAATAATAAAATTAATTTTAGACACTCATAGAAATGGAATTTGATAAAATAAAAATTCTTGTTAAATTCTTAATATCAAAAATAGAATAGGGTGATTATTTTTTAATTTGCCTGAAAAGTTTAAATTTTTTATGAATAGTGAAAAATACTATATAGTAGATAAAAACCAACTTTTTCATTTAAATAATTATTTTAATTTAAAACTATTTTAAAGAAAAAATTTATTAATAAAACATATATTAATCCATTGTAGGTCATTGGAATCATTTTTATAATATAAATAGATATAAAAACACAATTAAACTTTCGAACATCTCTTTTACACTCCTTGCCACATTTTCGGGATTAGTAGTAAACCGAATTTTACCACTTCTATGAGTTTATTTTTAAAAAATAGATATACATGGTTGTAATGAGTTTGAAAAACATGGTTTAATAGGATTAAAATAATTTTTGGTGAAAAGTAAGTTTTTCAATTTTGTTTACATGGTTAAAGTTAAATAGAGTAATTAAAGGTAAATATAATATTATAATAATATAACGTTACCTTAACACATGTCATAATTTAATTGGATATGTTTCTCTCAACCCAATCACCCTTCAGTCGAAAATAAGATCTTTTTGTGCCACTTGTGTCAGATTAGGTCATTTATTATAGTTTATTTAAAGAAGAGTTAAAAGTCTCATTTTAAAATTTTAATAACTAAATCCTTTTTAATATAAGGTTATACATAAGATAAATTCAACTATAAATATTCATTAAAAATATAGAAATTTATCTACATAATGGTAATTTATTTATAATTTTTAGACATTAAATAGTTAAATTTATTTTTGACAAAATGATGATGCAGTAATTGAATTAATAAAGTAAGAATCAAATAAAGGATATTAAAAATATAAAAATAAATATTATATTATATTAATTAAATAAATCCAATAAATTTATAAATAACATATTAATTTTCGTGACATATTGGCAGTATTGGATAAAAGTTATCAAGTTGTTTTTATATTTTAAAGAATGTAAATATTGAATAGTAACCAAATTGACAAAAATGATATTTTAAAATAAATACTATTTCATTATATAATAAACACATCATTAAAATATAAGGTTCAAACATGTAACTTTAATAGTTATATAAATTTCATAAATTAGTCACTTTAGGTTCTTTTGGCATTTTATAGTAACTATTTTAACCATGTAGTGTAAAAATACAAGAAGTCACAGTAAGAGTTAAACTTATTAACTAAGGGTTAATTATAGAAGATAAGGTTAATTTTATGACCTAATCATTTATAAAATATTTTAGTTTAGAGGATATCTCTAACTATGTATCCATCTTCAATGGTAGATTGTGAACCATAAATTTTCATCATACATTACTAATAAGCTATAGACATTCCTATAAAGTGACATGTTCATGTGGTAATTTTTCTATCTGACTTACATCCAAAATAATCAGAATCCGAATAACTGACTAATTAAAATTATTTTCCCCTAGGATAAAGAAATCATAAATTGGTAGTATATTTTAGGTATTTGAAAATTCTTTTGAAAGAAACCATGTGTAGCTATTTTGGACTTTCATGAAAACGAGAACACATACAAACACTAAACCTAATATTAGGTTGAATAACGATATTGTAAATAAGATTTAAAATCATTTTTATAAAAATAGTTTGATCCCCTGGTTTCCTAGTTTTATAATGATCCAATTTATATGTGGTAACAAAATTATTATTACTACACTTAGTTCTATCCATGATGAAATGTTTTAAATGACCCTTAATATATTTACATTGATTTAAAATGATTAATTAATTATTTTGGGAAATTTGAAATCCATGAAATAATTTAATTCCACCCATAAAACTCATTTAAACTCATTCATCATTATTTTAGAAAAATATGAACATGATTTATTTATAACATCAAAAAATAATATCATCTGCAAAAATATTTACTTGTACTACATATTTTGCAATTATTTTTATAAAAAATTAATTTCAAATATACCTTTGGAATAGATTTTTGAAATAGGAAAACTGATGATCCTATCATATCATGTTCTAGGAATGTATTTTAAACCATATAAATATTTCTTTATTTTCAAAACGTGGTTCAAAAAATGGAAATTTTTAAAACTAGTGGGTTTTCAACAACAGAATACTCAATTATAAAACCATCAAAAATAGAAATCTTGATATCCATTTGATAATGTGTTTAACCTAAATGTTCTTCATAGCCATGCTAAATAATAATAGAGTCATGTATAGCTACTAGTACAATGGTTTCGAAATAGTATATTTTTTATTTGTCACGACCCGCCCTCGGGGTCCGTGTTGTGACTACCCCAAGCCCGCCTTCCATAGGCCATGGGCTGGTGACTAGCACCAAAGGCGTAAATACCTATACTGGAAAGGCATTTACTTTATAAAAGTAAACTAACACAACAGAGTACACAATTGAAGAAAGCAGTAGGTAAAAATGAGTACAAAAGTACATGCTGAAAAGTAAATGGGACAGTATACAAACCCAATTGTAAAGTACAATACAGTTGAAAAGCTAGTACAACTGCAGTAAAGTAAAACCGCAACCACTGAGTCATCCTCCGGGAATCCTACCTGAAGGGTGGGTACAGATGGCCTCCTCAGCACCTCGGGTCTGGTCGTCTACTCCGTGTACGTCTCGCCAAGTGGTCCACCTCCGGGTACCGTCCAGCTCCACAAGCCTCCACCTCGATCAGTGTTGTCTATCGTCTGCATCCAACACAATGTAGTGCGGGTATAGCCCGTGTAGGGGTGAGTATACGATACTCAGTAGGGACCCCGAGACCCCCGGAGGTCTCCCAGAATCCAGAAAGGATAAACCACAGAAGAAAGATACAATCATGAAGTATCAACCAACTACACTTAGGTACATTACCATACATATACCTAAGTTATCAATCACAGTTCGACTCCAAATCTCGAGCCCAAGCCCAACATATTCCACACCGGAAAGCAAGTCAATCAAATCGATGATAATGGTTGAAATTCAAGACTCAACTCAAAAATTTATATATCTTTCGTATATCGATAATGTTGATCGGATGTAGTCACTGATTCATCTAGGCTGTCGGACCCACGTAGGATACTAGAACAGCTATGCTGTCTGACCAATGTAGGATACTAGATCAGCTACTCTGTCGGACCCACGTAGGATACTAGAATAGAAATCAAACTGTCAGACCCACTTAGGATACAAGTATAGTAGTCATCACTGTCGAACCCACAGAGGATTCCAGTATAGTTGTCTTCGTCGTCGAACCCACAGAGGATTTTAGTATGGAAGTCATCGCAGTCATAGCCAGCTCTAGGGTTCCCACACATAGCACACTCGATTCGGAGAGGGTCCAATCCTCGAGCCAAGGGGTAGATACATCAACTATCACGAAGACCAGAGTTGATGTATCATGACGTTCCGCCTCATCTAAAGGAAACCAACACGATAGATGGAGAGTCAATCGGATGCCCAGACTGAGAGATATTGGGGTTTTCGTTCCAGGGTCCCGGTTGGAATAACGCTCGTTCCAAACCTAGCCATTTTCCAAAGTCTCCCAAAACTCATTTAGAGTACCCCAAAAGGACCACCTAGTCATGATGATCATAGTTTCATAGACAACACGTCGATCAGACGCACAGTTGTGAAGTTATTTTCATTTAAGCGTAACATGCCTGACCCATTTAGCCCAGTGGTCTGGCGGGTCGGGTCGTCCCGGTTTTGGCGGGTCCGACCCGGCTGGTGTTGGACTAGCCTGGTGAAGCACGCAACATGGCCCGGGTGGCCGAACGATGCGGGGGGGGGGGGGGGGGGGGAGGGGGGGTCTTCCTGAACCGGCGTCACCGAGCGGCCCGCTTGGGCGGGCCTCAGTCCTCTAGCCCGACACATGTGGGTGTCACAGCCTTCATCAACCCAGCCGGCTGGCGAGCAGACCGGTTCGCCCGTCGAAGCGACCCGCGGAGTGCGGGCGTCGGTCCTCCGCAGCGCGGTGCCATGTCGCACTGCGGTTCCACCAGCCCGGCGGGCTACTGCCGGTCGGTTATTCTTCGTCCAAGCAGCTCAAGGATGCAGGCCGCGTTTCTTCTCCACACGGCCGGCACACGGCCGCTGCTTCCTCCGGTCACCGCCACCTCTTCCATCAAAATAAAATAGGGGTCAAAGGAGGGTCATCAGGCCATGTTCGTTCGGCCCACACCCTCTGAGTTAGGTGGTATCATAAGGCCGAAGATAAAACATGGTTTCTAGGAGGGTCAAAGAACAATTTTATTCAATTAAAATTGAAACAAACCCCCTACCTCAAAATAAGGTTCATTCGTAAGTAGAGTCACGGGGAGGAAGCATCAACTTGTTGATGTTGGGGAAGAAGGGGCTGAGGATGGCACATCATCGGTGTTCCTTGCGGGCTGCTTCTTCTTCTTTTGCTTGGCCGAATATTGAAGGAGATGCTCGTAATTCTTCGGTGGTTCTTTGTCGAAAGAAGGACTCTATTCTTCTATTTCTCAAGAGCTGTCCCAAAATTCTATCAACACAATGAGTGCTAAACGAAAATAATATCTAAGGCTATTATTTTATTCACACATGAATTTTTGAAATTCAAACACTTTAATTAATTAATTCTACTGTTCAATTCATTAATCAAAGGTGTTGGAAAAAATTAATGGGAGAGAGGGAGGTGAATAGATCACATTAATTAAGTGGAGAGTTGTCAAAATAATTAAGGGGGGATTAATGGGGAGTTTAAGGGTGTTGAAAGATTAGGGGTCCGTGTGGGCCCAACCACCCTTAGTTATATCCTCCCATGGGATTTTAGGTGGGGTGTGGGTGCCACCCAAACTTCTCTTTGGAGGAATTAACTTCCACTTAAAATAAAATTGAAACACAATAATTTTATTTAATTCTAAAGAAATCCCGAAATTTTAACTACCACTGTAACACCCCAAGATTTCATAGTGTGTTATTTCTTAAAAATAATTCAATAACTTGCACTACACGCAACACCGAGTTCAATCACACCATGACGTACACAAAAAAAAGCCATTAAAAGAGGACATGAATAGTATTAACAACATTTTGAACTTTATATAATCCTTATAATTTTAGAATCCCTATTATGAGTTTCTTAGTCATAATGCAAGAACAGATTCATTTTCAGTATTGCACTTTTATCAACTTTTGATAGTGAAACCTTTTTAAATACAATATTTTAAACTTTTTGACTAAATGGAGACATCAAAAAATTTAAAATGAAACATCCCAAGCTTCCACGGTACGCTTTCCTTTGAATAAAACAGTAGCGTGTGTTGTACGCAACGTCGTGTTTTAACACACACCACAACCGATCAAACTAGCCGTTATGAATAGTAATACCTACTTTTTAAAATTATATATATTTTATATTTGAAAATGGACTTCATTTTTGGATTCGGAATATCAAATTTAGCCTAAGGTGAAATTTTGGTACATTTCGGATAACTTTCATATTTTGATGAATAGTGAAAATTACTAAATTTTAATTAAAAACAACTTTTTTAATCAAAATAATTAATAGTGATAAATTATGAATTTGAGTGGTTTTAAAGTATATTTAGAATATATTTTTACCGTTTAATATAATGTTGGTCATTGGACATAATTTTACAATTAAACCGAACATAAACAAGTGTCAATCTTTTGATAGTTATTACCTCTTAAAAACACGCTTTTTGTTTTGACAGCGGGAATTAATTTTAAATTAATTTCTGCCACTTCTGTATTTTGAATTTAGAAAAATGGATTCCATATTTGGAATCATGATGTCCAAATTGTGTAAATAGGGAACTTTTATTTTTAGACATTTTGAATAATTACCGTGGTAAATATTTTATTTACCATTGTTAAGGGTAAATCCGGTAAATAAGGGTTAAAAAATAATATTATAATAATACAAAATTACCCTAAAACGTGTCCTAACCTTATTGGTGGACACATACCCGACCATGAGCATCCTTGGGTCAATTTGGGGACCCCTTGGATCCACTTGTATGTGGTAGGGACACTTTATATTAATAAAGTTAAAATAAAAATAAAAATGGCAGAAGCTTACATATTTTAGAAGAACAATTTTTACATAGGGTTATACATGTTGGATTTTCGATTATAAATATTCATTAGAAAGATAAAAAGATTTCCTACATAATGATATTTTATTTATAATTTTTAGACATCAAATAATTGAAATTATTAATGACACAATAATTATGCAATGTTTACCTCATTAATAAATCATTTAAATAAATAAGATTATAATGATTAAAATATTATCTAAAACCTGTCCAATTCTTATTGGTTGATGTTATTTAGAATATGAGTCATCTTATATTCGACCTCAATGATTTTTGGACCATTATAAACCGAATATAATTATATTATAAAGTAATACTTTCACTCTTTCCTAAAGAGCCCCTCTTCTCCCTTATAAATGGAGACCACTTCTACTCATTCCTCACACCTCTCAAGCCACTTGGCTCGTCCAAACTCTGCCCAAATAAACTCCCCACATCCCTCTCCTCCTCCTTGAAGCTTCCCCTTAGTCAGAAAGCATTTCAAGAAGTCCTTTGGTTCCAACCAAAGTGAGTTACCTAAATTAAAGGTGACGATTTCTCTTAAATTATTTTCATTTATTTTGCTTCTCCAACCCCCAAACTCTTCTTATTTCCTTTCTTTTGTAACAACACCCGTATCCTAAATATACTAGGATTTTGTTATAATAAGGATTCAAACTACACATACACACAACTCCATCTAATGGATGATGAACAT
This sequence comes from Viscum album, assembly GCA_963277665.1. Taxonomy (NCBI): domain Eukaryota; kingdom Viridiplantae; phylum Streptophyta; class Magnoliopsida; order Santalales; family Viscaceae; genus Viscum; species Viscum album. The sequence goes on from OY728133.1 coordinate 102,251,725, forward strand.
AATGTTTCTGTGGATGGAAAACTAACGCCTCACGAAACGATGATTGTTCAAATACATCTTACCGCCTCTCATGGTGGCCATTATGATGGCACTGTAATTAAATATGATATTAATGATATATATTTTATATATAAGCTTCTGTAATTCCATTTTATTTTATACCATTATTCGTTTCATGTTGTATATACATACGATAATTTCATTTGAGGAGGTGCGGACTACCGCCCCCTTAAAATGATATGACTCGTTCATACCACACATGGAACGTATAAAGGATGGTGTTAATGAACATAAGTAACATGTATAAAATATTATATTATACTTGAATAGTAATATACCTATGTATCATTTGTATTCGATTCTTTTAAAATAAAAATTAAATGGAAGTAGCGTTCGTGCGTACGTACGGACTACCGTCTCCACGAACGCGATGAGATTCATTTTCCATCATATCCATTCAAGTATAATTATCATTTGATGATTTAAAAATGATGTTTAAGGACTTGATACCATTCTGGATTTGAATAATATACAACTTATCCTTTACAAACATGTCTTACGTAACAAAACATACAAAAGCAAACAAGTAAGTTCACACCTGAAACAGCGATAATACTAAGATATTATTATCAAATCAATATTAAAAGATCATATATGATATCATATTAATGTATATGATTCTTGTATAATTTAATAACAATTATTTCACCATTATACAGGAGGTTAACCTACCCCAACCAAGGAAAAGTACAAGGTAAGGGGTTTTCATCTCACTCCTTATTCCCGTGAGATTCATGCCATATTGCCACCATCACCTTTTGTGTGGTGTATGTACTGCCCATAATTATATTCGTTGTGTAATACACTCTATTTTATGTGTATTTACATATTCATTGTATGATACCTCTTCCATGGGTTGTATTTTTCATAAGTTACCAAATTGGTAAGGGTTATTTCACAATCTCTTCATTATCCGAGGTTGTATTATATGTAATAATCCACTGGGATCTCTTTATCATCCACATCCATGTTTCTTCGAAATGTATTTTAATTTTTTTTTACTATTTACAAGAATATGGGTTAAATTCATTTATACCCTTGTTTGACTTTTTATAAGAGGTTTATAAAGGAATCTTTCTGTCGTTTTCAAAACAAGGTCCTTTTTAACCTTTTCGACAGAATTGATGTAAGAATGTTTTTTTTAACTTATACGGCGGGTTCGGTTATTTTCCGCCGTTATAAAATCGTCGAAGCTTCCCATACAAGCTTATAAGAATATTTTCAAAGAAAATGTTTTATTTTATATGGATCTTAAATGCTTTCAAAATAAAAGGAGATACTTCTTTAAAAAGAATTTTGATTTCATCTATGTCAACATCCTTTGATGGATTTTAAGATTATTTGAAGTTGATTTATTATGATACAAAACTTCTATATTGTATTGAAGGTTTTGTGATATGTTTGACTGTGGATGTGCTATTTTTATACCATTCATAGTTTATGGTGAAATTATTGACATTTCGTATGCTAGTTTTAAAACGAATGTTTATGTTATGTTTAAACCTTTTCATATGAGGAATGCATTGGACTTAATAAGTGACGGGTGGAGCCCGCTATAGCTCCTCGATGCATCGGTAGGTCTCATGAGACAAACTAGTGTCTTGGCACAAGGCCTTGACAAAATCTTATTTGTATTCTTGGCACGAGGCCTTGGCTATGTGGTAAGGATAGTCTGGCATTATGCATTCCAACATTATGAAAGTGGTTATTGATTTTTTCATGTGATTATTCGATTAGTAGAATATCCATGTGAATAATTAAATGGCATTATTTCATTTTATTTATGCCATACCATGTAGAAAGTTCATGTTTAAAAGGCTTTTGTTTTAGTTATACATTGCCTTAAATGTTTATTCTTATTGATGAAAGTTTCCGCTATATTGTTATCCTTACTGGGCATTTGAGCTCACCCCTTTTCTATGTTTTATTTTTCCCAGGAAGTGAAGATGTAAGTTATGAATGACCTGCAGGGATATTATGAGGGGATTATAGTGTGGACTATGGAAACATTATGTTGTTGTAGTAGTTTTTCATTTTATGATGTAATGTAAAACTTATGAATATATCTAGTGTTTCCAAGGCTACTAAACCAATCGGTCTTTCGAGATTTGATCTTTCTTGTGATCATGCCAATGTTATGTAATAATGCACCGACTCTGGGTAACTGGGGTCGGGGCGTTACAGTTGGTATCGGAGGATGTTTAGTACAAACCTTGGAAGCTAGATTTAGATAAACTCTGATTAGAGCACGTAGACCTAAGATGAACTTTGAGGTTTAGTATAGAAGAACTTCCTAGAATTTTGGTATTGTAGAGATTTTGTGAGTTTTCCGAGCAATACATCCCTGTCTGGATACGAGCAGGTAGAGGCGGCTCTGGCACAGATGTACCTAGGGGTAAAACCCGAAAACACCGCTTTGAGCTAGACTCGAACGGGAACTGGTGAACGACAACGGGCCTTGCTGCACTCTTGGTTACGACACTCCCGGGGGATATGCTTAGGATAACTCTCATTTTCTTTACAAATCATTTTGAAGGGTTTATGAGTATATACTTCCTTAAAGAAAACAATCTTATGATTATGGATTATATCCATAAATAGTTCAATTTATGTTAAGTGTTTTATAAGTGTGGGATTATGTATTTTGATTCATAAACTGATCTAGTTTATGCCATTGTTTAGAAATGGCGCCCAGTAGAAGGAATGAGAACTCCGGAAATGCACATGATCCAAAGAGAAGGAAGGATCATATCTTTCATGGTCTTAAGCTAGAATTTATAAGAGAAATAGTCTCCCATGTATTATCATCATATGAAGAAATAATATCATGTATTGATAAGATAAGTAAAGAGATTACTGAGTCCTATGGCTTTGAAGGGAAGCAAGAGAAGAAAAGGATAGAAGAGAGAAAGATGGATAAAGGGATGAGGGAAAAGAAGAATTTTCCCATATGTGGTAACTGTGGAAAGAAACACCCTGGAACTTTCCTGAAAGGAATGGGAGTTTGTTATAAGTGTGGAGGAAAAGGGCACAAAGTACGTGACTGCAAGGGTAAGAAAATGGTTTCAAATGTACAATGCTTCATTTGCAAGGAGTTTGGACACTATGCGAACCTATGTCCCAGTCATCAGAATATGCCTCAAATGATGTTATCGGATAATAATCAAGTTATGATACTACCACAGATGAAGAGGAATGATTAGAGTTCTTATGTTGATTATGTCAATTGAGTGTTGTATCAACAATGTACTTGTTACAATAATCATGGAGTATATAAGGATTGTACTGCAGTACTATTTCATTAAGGACTTGAGATTGTGTGGAACAAAGGAAAGTGACTCAATAGCAGGATAAATTTTTGGAAAATATATGGTTGAGAGAATGATAAATCATAATATAGTTCTGATACTGAGGTAGTGATTTTGGAATAATATGTGATTGTTTTGGATAAATTATATTAGACATTCTTGACTACCCGGGAACTGATTAATGATTTGTATATTCCATCATTGTTGGGGTTTAAAACATTTTTGGATTAATGAAGTATATCCAGCTTTCTATATGGAATAAGGGAGCATGAATGTAATCAATAAGGAATATGGTAATTCAGGATGTTTCGGTGTATTAAAAGAATACATGATGAAGGTATTCATATGCTATTACGAGGGAAAAAAGGTTCTACATTATGTTTACCTCACTTATAAATGTTGGATTGTGAGTTTGGATAGAAGTATTTTGGATAGTTCTAGTTTGGATTATTTTGGATTGCCATAAAAGGACAACCCGAAGGTCGGGCGGCAACCCGTTGCGTCCGGCAAGGCTGCGAGACTTGAACCCGCAACCGAAGGGCGACAAGGGTGTATCACCTACCACTGTCCCAAGAAATGTCCTGGATTAAATAATGTAGTTTTTTTAAAAGATCTGGTAGATGAATTATAAATTCGTTTATTTTGGAACCCTATATGAATAGTATAAATAGAATTTTTTTTACGAGTGAAAGATGAGTTTGTGGTTGAAATTTATTAATGGATAAAACTCTAATTATAAAGTAAGTATATCTCCTTATGATCTTAGCCAATCTCATAAATAAATTCTTCAACATTAAGAAAAGCAACTTAGAACAAAAATGTTTTCCTAGATGGTACCTTAAATCATCACTAATTTATGGCTTTGGGATTGTTGGCCTTTTCATAGCCATGTTCTCTACCACTCTCCATCAGATAATTGATGGTTAGATTTCTCTTCCATATCCATATTTTCCTACATGGAACCCTAGTATGTGTTATTTTCGGTAATCTTCATACTTTCGACTCTTTATTTTAAATAGAGGCCTCGTTAATTCATTTTTCGATGTGGGATTTCAACTAAGATATTTTGAAACGTCAAAAATGTGTTATCCCAATACCCTATATTTTGTTGAACCGATGGTACTTCAAATCATCATAGATTGATGAGTTTAAGGACCTCAATTATACACTTGTTTGTGATTGATGACCTCAATCACTACCTATAAATATTTACGTTTTTCCTCCAATTATATATCTCTAATTGCCACCAATGTTCTCCTAATCGAGATCATAATTTGGTGGTGACCCTTTCATTTCTCTTTTCCTCATATTAAGACTAAATTTTAGTAACCCAATTTCCGATGTGGATTTTCCCACAAATATATTATCTATTTTCAACCTTTTATTTTCGAAGAACAATTTCAAATTGCGAGGACGCAATTTATTGAAGGAGGGGAGAATGTAACACCCCAAGATTTCATAGTGTGTTATTTCTTAAAATAAATTCAATAACTTGTACTACACACAACACCGAGTTCAATCACTCCATGAAGTAGACAAAAAAAAGCCATTAAAAGAGGTCATGAATAGTATTAACAACATTTTGAACTTTATATAATCCTTATAATTTTAGAATCCCTATTATGAGTTTCTTAGTCATAATGCAAGAACAGATTCATTTTCAGTATTCCACTTTTATCAACTTTTGATAGTGAAACCATTTTAAATACAATATTTTAAACTTTTTGACTAAATGGAGACATCAAAAAATTTAAAATGAAACATCCCAAGCTTCCACGGTACGCTTTCCTTTGAATAAAACAGTAGCGTGTGTTGTACGCAACGTCGAGTTTTAACACACACCACAACCGATCAAACTAGCCGTTATGAATAGTAATACCTACTTTTTAAAATTATATATATTTTATATTTGAAAATGGACTTCATTTTTGGATTCGGAATATCGAATTTAGCCTAAGGTGAAATTTTGGTACATTTCGGATAACTTTCATATTTTGATGAATAGTGAAAATTACTAAATTTTAATTAAAAACAACTTTTTTAATCAAAATAATTAATAGTGATAAATTATGAATTTTAGTGGTTTTAAAGTATATATAGAATTTATTTTTACCGTTTAATATAATGTTGGTCATTGGACATAATTTTACAATTAAACCGAACATAAACAAGTGTCAATCTTTTGATAGTTATTACCTCTTAAAAACACGCTTTTTGTTTTGACAGCGGGAATTAATTTTAAATTAATTTCTGCCACTTCTGTGTTTTGAATTTAGAAAAATGGATTCCATATTTGGAATCAGGATTTCCAAATTGTGTAAATAGGTAACTTTTATTTTTAGACATTTTGAATAATTACTGTGGTAAATATTTTATTTACCATGGTTAAGGGTAAATCCAGTAAATAAGGGTTAAAAAATAATATTATAATAATACAAAATTACCCTAAAACGTGTCCTAACCTTATTGGTGGACACATACCCGACCATGAGCATCCTTGGGTCAATTTGGGGACCCCTTGGATCCACTTGTATGTGGTAGGGACACTTTATATTAATAAAGTTAAAATAAAAATAAAAATGGCATAAGCTTACATCTTTTAGAAGAACAATTTTTACATAGGGTTATACATGTTGGATTTTCGATTATAAATATTAATTATAAAGATAAAAAGATTTCCTACATAATTATATTTTATTTATAATTTTTAGACATCCAATAATTGAAATTATTAATGACACAATAATGATGCAATGTTTACCTCATTAATAAATCATTTAAATAAATAAGATTATAATGATTAAAATATTATCTAAAACCTGTCCAATTCTTATTGGTTGATGTTATTTAGAATATGAGTCATCTTATCTTCGACCTCAATGATTTTTGGACCATTATAAACCGAATATAATTATATTATAAAGTAATACTTTCACTCTTTCCTAAAGATCCCCTCTTCTCCCATATAAAAGGAGACCACTTCTACTCATCCCTCACACCTCTCAAGCCACTTGGCTCATCCAAACTCTGCCCAACTAAACTCCCCACATCCCTCTCCTCCTCCTTGAAGCTTCCCCTTAGTCAGAAAGCATTTCAAGAAGTCCTTTGGTTCCAACCAAAGTGAGTTACCTAAATTAAAGTTAACGATTTCTCTTAAATTATTTTCATTTATTTTGCTTCTCCAACACCCAAACTCTTCTTATTTACTTTCTTTTGTAACAACACCAGTATCCTCAATATACTAGGATGTTGTTATAATAAGGATTCAAACTACACATACACACAACTCCATCTAATGGATGATGAACATAATGTTTCTGTGGATGGCAAACTAACGCCTCACGAAACGATGATTGTTCAAATACATCTTACCGCCTCTCATGGTGGCCATTATGATGGCACTGTAATTAAATATGATATTAATGATATATATTTTATATATAAGCTTCTGTAATTCCATTTTATTTCATACCATTATTCGTTTCATGTTGTATATACATACGATAATTTCATTTGAGGAAGTGCGGACTACCGCCCCCTTAAAATGATATGACTCGTTCATACCACACATGGAACGTATAAAGGATGGCGTTAATGAACTTAAGTAACATGTATAAAATATTATATTATACTTGAATAGTAATATACCTATGTATCATTTGTATTCGATTCTTTTAAAATAAAAATTAAATGGAAGTAGCGTTCGTGCGTACGTACGGACTACCGTCTCCACGAACGCGATGAGATTCATTTTCCATCGTATCCATTCAAGTATAATTATCATTTGATGATTTAAAAATGATGTTTAAGGACTTGATACCATTCTGGATTTGAATAATATACAACTTATCCTTTACAAACATGTCTTACGTAACAAAACATACAAAAGCAAACAAGTAAGTTCACACCTGAAACAGCGATAATACTAAGATATTATTATCAAATCAATATTAAAAGATCATATATGATATCATATTAATGTATATGATTCTTGTATAATTTAATAACAATTATTTCACCATTATACAGGAGGTTAACCTACCCCAACCAAGGAAAAGTACAAGGTAAGGGGTTTTCATCTCACTCCTTATTCCCGTGAGATTCATGCCATATTGCCACCATCACCTTTTGTGTGGTGTATGCACTGCCCATAATTATATTCGTTGTGTAATACACTCTAATTTATGTGTATTTACATATTCATTGTATGATAACTCTTCCATGGGTTGTATGTTTCATAAGTTACCAAATTGGTAAGGGTTATTTCACAATCTCTTCATTATCCGAGGTTGTATTATACGTAATAATCCACTGGGATCTCTTTATCATCCACATCCACGTTTCTTCGAAATGTATTTCAAAACATTTTTACTATTTACAAGAATATGGGTTAAAGTCATTTATACCCTTGTTTGACTTTTTATAAGAGGTTTATAAAGGAATCTTTCCGTCGTTTTCAAAACAAGGTCCTTTTTAACCTTTTCGACAGAATTGAGGTAAGAATGTTTTTTTTAACTTATACGGCGGGTGCGGTTATTTTCCGCCGTTATAAAATCGTCGAAGCTTCCCATACAAGATTATAAGAATATTTTCAAAGAAAATGTTTTATTTTATATGGATCTTAAATGATTTCAAAATAAAAGGAGATACTTCTTTAAAAATAATTTTGATTTCATCTATGTCAACATCCTTTGATGGATTTTAAGATTATTTGAAGTTGATTTATTATGATACAAAACTTCTATATTGTATTGAAGGTTTTGTGATATGTTTGACTGTGGATGTGCTATTTTTATACCATTCATAGTTTATGGTGAAATTATTGACATTTCGTATGCTAGTTTTAATATGAATGTTTATGTTATGTTTAAACCTTTTCATATGAGGAATGCATTGGACTTAATAAGTGATGGGTGGAGCCCGCTATAGCTCATCGATGCATCGGTAGGTCTCATGAGACAAACTAGTGTCTTGGCACAAGGCCTTGACAAAATATTATTTGTAGTCTTGGCACGAGGCCTTGGCTATGTGGTTATGAGAGTCTGGCATTATGCATTCCAACATTATGAAAGTGGTTATTGATTTTTGCATGTGATTATTCGATTAGTAGAATATCCATGTGAATAATTAAATGGCATTATTTCATTTTGTTTATGCCATACCATGTTGAAAGTTCATGTTTAAAAGGCTTTTGTTTTAGTTATACATTGCCTTAAATGTTTATTCTTATTGATGAAAGTTTCCGCTATATTGTTATCCTTACTGGGCATTTGAGCTCACCCCTTTTCTATGTTTTATTTTTCCCAGGAAGTGAAGATGTAAGTTATGAATGACCTGCAGGGATATTATGAGGGGATTATAGTGTGGACTGTGGAAACATTATGTTGTTGTAGTAGTTTTTCATTTTATGATGTAATGTAAAACTTATGAATATATATAGTGTTTCCAAGGCTACTAAACCAATCGGTCTTTCGAGATTTGATCTTTCTTGTGATCATGCCAATGTTATGTAATAATTCACCGACTCTGGGTAACTGGGGTCGGGGCGTTACAACCACATACGACAAAATGCAACTGTGGTAAAGGTTCCTTTAAGAGAATACCAGCGTTGTGAGTTCATCGATGCCCTCAGATTTCAATCTCGAGCACTGGTTCAAAAGATAGAAAAACCCACATGTATGTTTACTGAACGTACCCAAACAAAACTTCAGAAAGTGATTCCGGGCACACCGTGCCTCGGAATTTGGCACTGTTTGAAACCGCAGACTAGTTAAATTTTAAAGTATTTATGAAAAAAATTCCCTCAAAATTTTCGGGTCTTTAAATTACCCCCACCTCAGGGATGTACGTCCCCTTAAAGCTACAACAAACACATGGGAATCAAAAGTGGGAACATAGCACACATCTGAGCCTCTCGCTCCCATGTTCTCTCCTGGAGGTTCCCGTGCTGCCAGCAAACATGCACCAGATGAATCTACCATCCACATAGGACCTGATTCTGTCAATCCTCGATCTCCACTGGGACCTCCATGAATATCTCCCCGTCATCGATGTCCAACTCCTCGTGATCGATGTTGTGGGTCGGGTCGTGCACGTATCTCCACAGATGAGATACATGGAAGACGTCATGCACCCGATGCAACTGAGGTGGAAGGTCCAGGTGGTAAGCCACCTTACCTACTCTATTATGGACCTTGAAAGGTCCAATGAATCAAGGAGAAAACTTGCCACCTCGGCCAAATCTCCGTAGACCTCATCGAGGTGAGACCCATAGGAAGACGTGGTTGCCATCCTCAAGCTCCAGTGGTCTCTGTCTCCTATCAACATAGGACTTCTGTCTGATCTTAGTAGTCTTCATCTGCTCTTGGATGATCTGCACATTCTCCATCGTAGCCTGAACCATCTCTTTTTCTAAATGTGATGACTCCCCTGGGTCCATCCAGCACAGAGGAGATCTGCAAGGTCGGCTGTACAGTGCCTCGTAAGGGGCCATCCCGATGGTGGAGTGGTAACTGTTTTTGTATGAAAACTTCACCATGGTTAAGTTATCATCCCAACTGCGACCAAAGTTAGGGACACATGCACAGATCATGTGCTCGAGAGTCTGAATGGTCCTTTCTGTGTAGCCATATGTCTCAGGATGGAAGGAGGTTCTCAGACGTAGCTGTATCTGAAAAGCCTCCTGTAACCCCTTCCATAGCAGGGAAGTGAAACGAGCATCCCGATCAGAGACGATAGTCTATGGAACACCATGAAGTTGTACGATTTTCCGAATGTAGAGGCATCCCAAGCTCTCTACTGAGCCCTTCTCTCTGATCTATAGAAAGTGGGATTATTTGGTGAGTTGGTCGACAATAACCCAGATAGAGTCGTGTCCTATGGATGTACGTGGAAGCCCCATCACAAAATCCATTGATATTCCATCCCACTTCCACTCCGGAACCTCTAAGGGCTTTACCAAGCCAGCTGGTACCTGGAGCTCCGCATTCACTTGCTGACAAGTGAGGCATTGTGAAATGAACTCTACTACTGCCTTCTTTATACCCAGCCACCAGTGCTGTCGTCTAAGGTCCTGATATATCTTTTCTACTCCTGGATTTACCACTAGAGACTAAGTGTGAAACTCCCTAAGAACTTCCTCCTATAGTGAAAATGGTACCATAGTACGTCCCTTGAAGAAGATGACGTGCTCCCCTCCTTCAGAAAATCCATCAGGTGCCTGCCCTGAGGATATCTGAGCACGTCGCGTCTCACAGTCTGCGTCCCCACACTGTGCCTCCCTAACTCGTTGAAGTAGTGGAGGAGTGACGGAAAGAGTCTGAAGAATGGCTGCTCCATCTATATCCACAAAGGATATCTGCAACACGACTAGCTTCTACATCGCCTCACTTAGAAGCTGAATTCCTGATCTCCTACTGAGAGCATCAACTACAACTTTCCCATTCCCTGGAGTATATATTATATCAAAGTAATAGTCTTGGAGGAACACTAACCAACATCACTCTCTCAGGTTTAGGTCCTTCTGTGAGAAGATGTACCTAAGACTCTGGTGGTTAGAGTAGACTATAAAGCGCTCACCCATCAGATAGTGTCACCACATCTTCAAGGAAAAGACGACTTTTGCTAACTCCAAGTCATGGGTAGCACAGTTCTGCTCGTGCTCTCTCAACTACCGTGAACCATATGTGATCACTGCTTGCTCTTGCATCAGGACACCCCTGAGTCCGTTCCCTGATGCGTCACAGTAAACTATGTACCCAACGACCTCCTCCAGTATCCTCAAGATGGGTGCACTGGTCAATCTCCGCCTCAGCTCTTGAAAGCTCTGATGGCATCTATATGACCACACGAAGGGTTTCCCCTTCTTCATCAAAGATAAAAGTGGTGCTACAACTCTCTAGAAGTCTAGAAAAAATCTCCGATAGTACCTAGCTAGGCCCAAGAAACTCCACACCTCTGTCACACTCTTTGGTGGCTCCCAAGAAAGTAATACCTCGATCATCGCTGGATCCACTGCAACTCCATCCTCCGAGATGACGTGTCCCAATATGTGAACCTCTCGAATCTAGAACTGGAACTTCTAGATCTTACCATAAAGCTGGTGCTCTCAGAGTGTGTCCATTACAACCCGCAAGTGGTAGGCGTGCTCCTCCTCAGTAGTCGAGTAAATCAGTATGTCATCGATGAAGACTACAACAAAACGATCAAGGTAAGGCAGGAAGATCATATTCATGAGACTCATGAACACAGATGGTGCATTAGTTATGCCAAAGGGAAAAACCAAGAACTCGTAGTGGTCATATCGACACCTGAAGGTCGTCTTCTACACATCCCTATCTCGAACTCTGAGCTGGTGATAGCCTGACCCGAGGTCTAACTTCGAGAACCATCGAGCTCCATTGAGATGATCAAAGAGGTCGTAAATCCTCAAGAGTGGGTACTTGTTCTTTACAGTCACCTTATTCCGGCGACGGTAGTCGGCACAGAGTCACAAGCTCCCATCCGCTTATTTGGCGAACAAAATCAGAGATACCCAGGGTGAAAAACTGGGTCGGCTAAATCCCTTCCCCTGCAAGTCCTCCTTCTGTAATCGTAGCTCACGAAGCTCGGTGGGAGCCATATGAAATGATGCATTAGATATCGATACTATCCCGGGGTACAAGTAAATGTAGAAGTCTACCTCTCTGTGAGGAGGTAGTCCTTGAACGTCATCAGGAAAAACGTCCTCATACTGATCCAAGAAAACAGGAAAACTCAGACTCCACACATCAATTGCTCCGTGGATGAGACTAGCCAACTGATCTGTGATCGGATGTCCTCTCCTCTACGTCAGTCCATCCTGCTCTGCAAAGGCTCCCTTATCGCCGGTGAAGGTGAACCTGCTCCCATCTGTGCAGGCATACTGCACTTTGCCCCTAATGTAGTCGATCTGAGCATGGACTATAGACAACCAGTCCATACCCAAGATGACGTCGTAAGGCCTCAACACTGCTACAGGAAGATCTCAGCCTAAGATCTCATCTAAAAGAGTAAGATCACACTGCTGGAACCAGTGCATAATCATCGATTCTACTCCCGTAGGCATCTCTAGCTGTAAGGATCAAGCCAACGGCTCCGTTAGAAGCTCTGAGCTCCGAACAAGGGCATGGGCATTAAAAGAATGACCCACATCTGTGTCTATATGTATTGCAACAAGGGAAGAGTAGACACATATAGTACCTCAAATCTTCTCAGGTTCGCCGTGTTTGTAAGACTCGACTTCCTGGAGCTGATCCTGCCTCTTTCTTCCAGCTCCCTGTGGTCGGGGTGGACCTCCGGGTGGTGGTGGTGGTAGAGCCTCGAAACGTCTTCCACCACCCGCTGCTCTACCAACTCTTCTGCCATGTCCGCCTTCTCCTGGAAGACCACCACAGGTGAACCTCTTCCTCTTCCTAGGAGGTCCCTCCACTGTCTTCTGCTTATCTGCACGGTGTGTCGGGCAGTCTAGAGCCATGTCACCCTGCCCGCAACAAGCATAGCTTTGTCTGCTCCTCGTATAGCTAGCTCTGTTCCTTGTGCCTCGCACAACCAAAACTGTATCCTGAGTTCGCTCACCTGATGACCTGGTCTGCTTGGACCTCTGCGTCAACTGTCTATTACCGGCTGCAAAAGGCTCCACTACGTGTCACCCTGCGGTGGGTCTCACTGCTGGTATCAGATCAGCTAGAAATTTCTCCACAAGAAGGGATCCCTCCAGCACTCCCGTCTGCATCGGAATGATGAGGGAGACCATCGAGGCACGGATCTCATGTCTGAGTCCCTGCTCAAAGGTCCAGGCCCTGAATAACGGGTCCCGTACCATGTCCGTAGAGGAGCACGAGAGGTCGGTAAACCTCACTGAGTACTAATCTACTGTCATGATGCCCTGTCGTTGATGAAGTAACTCTTGAATCTGCATCGCATGAAGGGTGGCTGGAACAAACTCAGAGCGGAAGAGACTCTTGAATTATATCTAGAGTAAATATGCCTCATCATGCACCTGGAGCATCAAACTCCACCATCTACCTAATTCTGCGTGTAGGAGTCTAGTGACATGGATCACCATAAGATCAGATGGGGTCCCCACCAGTCTAAAAACTCTTACGACAACCTCCAGCAAGTCCTCAGCTGCCTACTGGTCCATCTCTCCCCGAAACCTAGGAGGCCTTTATCGTTGGAACTCGTGCAACACGATCAGATGGCGTGCACTCTTAGCTGCTAGGGATGGTGGTATCGGTGGCCTAGTGGGTAGTGGTACCGCTGGTGCCACCGCTGTGATGGGGCCCTGCACTGAGGCATGGTCGCTCGGTGCGCTGGCATCTCATGCATAACCTGGAACCCTAGTTGGCTGCCTTCATGGGGCAATACCTAAAAAGAAACAGGTGTTCCACGGTCAAACTGTATACATGGTGAGCTGACTAAAAGTATTCACAAAGACAACTTTTGAAATACACATGCAATCAATGTTTTCGCGCACTAAGTCAGAATTCAGAGATCAGGGTCCTGGTGTATCGATACGTCGGCCGCCGCACTAACTCTGGACTCCCTGGACTGAAAACCACACTCATTACTCTTAACACTATTGTTTCACAGAAAATAAAGATCAGAGTCTATGTTCTGTGGTAGAAATGACTCCTCTTATACCAATTTTCCAAGAACCATCCTCGGGGCCCATGCCGTGACTACCCCAAGCCCGCCTTCCATAGGCCAGGGGCTGGCGAGTAGAACCAAAGGCGTAAGTCCCTATACTGGGAAGGTATTTCATTTATAAAAGTAAAATAACACAACAGAGTACGCAACAGATGAAATCACTAAGTAAAACTGAGTAAAAAAGTATGTGCTGAAATGTAAATGTGCCAGTATACAAACCCAACTATAATGTACAGTACAACTGAAAATCTAGTACAACTGCAGTAAAGTAAAACAACAACCACTGAGTCGTCCTCTGGGAATCCCACATGATGGGTGGGTATATATGGCCTCCTCAGCACCATGGGTTCGACCGTCTTCTCCATGTACGTCTCGCTAAGTGGTCCACCTCCGGGTACCGTCCAGCTCCACAAGCCTCCACCTCGATCATTATTTTCTGTTGTTTGCATCCAACACTACGTAGTGCAGGCATAGCCCATACAGGGGTGAGTATACGATACTCAGTAGGGACCCTGAGGCCCTCGAAGGTCTCCCAAAATCCACGAAGGATAAAACATAGAATAAATATACAATCATGAAGTATCAACCAACTCTACTTAGGTATATTCCCTTACATATACCGATGTTATCAATCATAGTTTGACTCAAACTCTCGAGCCCAAGAACAACCCAGTCCACACAGGAAAGCAAGTCAATCGCATCGATGATAATTATTGAAAGTCAAGACTCGGCTCACACAAGTATACATCTTTCATATAGCGATAAATATGATCTAATGTAGTCACTGATTTATCTATGCTGTCAGACCCACGTAGGATACCAGACCATCTAAGCTGTCGGATCCACGTAGGATACTAGACCAGCTACTCTGTTGGAACCACATAGGATACTAGAACTGAAGTAAAACTCTCAGACCCACATAGGATACAAGTAAATTAGTCATCGCTGTCAAACCCAGGAAGGATTCCAGTATAGTTTTTTTCGTCATCGAACCCACGGAGGATTCCAGTATGGAAGTCATCGCAGTCGCAACCAGCTCTAGGGTTCCCACACAAAGCACGCTCGACTCTGGGAGGGTCCACTCTCGAACCAAGGGGCCGATATATCATCTATCACGAAGTACATAGTTGATGTATCCCAAACATCCTTCTCATCTAAAGGAACCCAACGCGACAGACGACGCGTCAATCGGACGCCTGGTCTGAGAGATATTGGTTTTTCCGTTCCAGGGGCCCGGTTGGAATTACACTCGTTCAAAACACTGATATTTTCCAAACTCGTAAAAAACTCACTTAGAGTATCGAAAATGGACTGCCTCGTCATGAGGATCCTAGTGTCGCAGATAGCGCGTCGATCTTCTGTACTGTCATGAAGTTATTCACATTTAAGAGTAATGGGCCCAACCCGTTAAGCCTAGTGGGATGGCGGGTCGGGTGGACCTGGTTTTGGCGGGTCTGACCTGGTGAAGCGTGCGGCCTGGCCTGACGGGGCGCGACCCACCCCGGCACTGCCCGGCGCAGCCCGGCTGGCCGCGGCTCAGCCCGGGTGGCAGAGCGATGCGGGGGGGGGGGGGGGGGGGGGGCTACCCCTTGACTTCCTTAACCGGCAACGCCGCCCTAATATCCGATCGGCCGAAGATGGACGGTCTTCCTAGCATGAGCGGCCCACTTGGGCAGGCCGCGGTCCTCTTGCACGTCACCTACGGTTGCGATGACCTTCATTAACCTAGCCGACGGACGAGCCGACCGGTTCACCACCCGAAGTGACTCGCGGGGCGCGGGCCGCAATCCACTACAGCGCGGTGCCATGGGGCACTATGGTTCCACCATCCCGGTTGGCTACGGTCGACCGGTTCATCCTCGGCCAAGTGGCTCATGGATGCGGGCCACGGTTCCTCTCCATGCGGCCATCACACGGCCTCCGCTTCCTTGGATCATCGCCACCTCTTCCATCAAAATAAAACAGGGGTCAATGGAGGGTCTTCGGGCCATGTTCGTTGGCATGTGCCCTCCGCGTTAGGTGGTATCATAATGCTGAAGATAAAACATTGTTTCAATGAGGTACAAAGATAAATTTTATTCAGTTAAAATTGAAAAAACCCCCTACCTCGAAATAAGGTTCGTTCGTAAACAGAGTCATGGGGAGGCGGCGTCAACTCGTTGTCGTCAGGGAAGAAGGGGCTGAGGATGGCGCATCGTCAGCGTTCCATGTGGGTGGCTCCTTATCCTTTGGCTTGGCTGAAGTTCAAAGGATATGATCGTCATTCTTCGGCGGTTCTTCGTCAATAGAAGAACTCTATTTTTCTATTTCTCAAGTGATCTCCCAAAATTCTCTCAACACAACGAGTGCCAAACTAAAATAATATCTAAGGATATTATTTTATTCACACATGAATTTTCAAAATTCAAACACTTTAAATAATCAATTGTAGGTTTCAATTCATTAATTAAAAGTGTTGTATAAAATTAATGGGAGAGGGGGAGGTGAAGAGATCAAATTAATTAAGGGGAGAGTTGTAAAATTAATTAAGGGGGATTAATGGGGAGTTTAAGGGAGATGAAAGGTTAGGGGTTCATGTGGGACACACCACCATTTGTTATATCCTCCCATGGAAAGTTAGGTGAGGTGTGGGCCCCACCCAAACATCCCTTTAGAGTAATTAACTTCCACTTAAAATAAAATTGTAACACAACAATTTTATTTAATTCTAAATGAATCCCCAAATTTTAACTGCCACATACATCAAAACGCAACTGTGGTAAAGGTCCACTTAAGCGAATACCGGTGCCGCAAGTTCATCGGTGCACATAGATTTCAATTCCATGCAATGGTTCAAAATATAGAAAAACCCACACATAAGTTTACTGAATGTACCCAAACAAAACTTCAGAAATTGCTTCCGGGCAAACTGGGCCTTGGAATCAGGCGCCGTCAGAAACCGAAGACCTGTAAAATTCCAAAGTATTTAAGAAAAAAAATTTCTTGAAATTTCCGGTTCAATACATTATTATTGACTATAACCTTGTGAATATATTATAGCCTTATTTTATAATATAGTTCATGACTTATCTACCATGTTTGTAAACACCCATTTCGTGCCTATAGTTACGGTTCCCTTAGTTCTATCAATATGTTAGCACAATTTGTTTTTCAAATTGATTTATTTATTTATGCAATTACATCACCTAGAAGTCATCATTAATGGAATAATTAATATTATTCGGTTCTATATATGACAATAATTCTTGATGGTCAACCTGATTTCTAATAAAATATTTTTCTATGAACCTCTATCTAGATATCCTTAAACATCATCTAAGGTTTCATAATTATGGTTCTAATGGCCCCAGAAAAAGTAGGGATAGTCACTTTAGGGTTTTCCTCAGGTTCAGATTCAAGATGATTTGGAAATTATTTAGAGCTTATTGATTTTTATGACCGTTTCACATTAGAATCATAATGATTATAATTTCTGTTCAGAGTAGACAAATCAATTACAAGATTTTCTATAGTGGTCTCAAGCTCATGTGGATCTTTTTCATCAATCTTGACATGAAAAAATTATTCCATAATTTATTCCTTTTATTGAATATCTTATAGGCTTTTCTAGAAGTCAAATAACCGATGAAGGTTCCTCCATCACTTTTGGAGTGTTTTTTTCAAATTATCCTTATTGTTATGAAAAAAGATGTTGAAATGAAAACATCTAATGAAATTAATGGTATGATTTCTATTATTCAATAGTTCATTGGGGTATTATTTAAAATTAGACTAATTAAAACTCTATTTATGATGTAGCATGATGTATTCACAGCCACTACCCAAAAATGGATAAGTAATACATACTAATTTGATATGATTTGGGAAAACTCTTGAAGAGTCATATTCCTTCATTATAAAACTACATTCTGTTGAGGGGTCCTAGGATTAGAGAAGATATGAGTATAGGTATTTTTTGAATAAAAGGATTCAATGTATTGATTTTAAAACTCTTGGACATGGTCACTTATTAGGGTTTTAATTATAATACAATTCATTTCTTTATAGATCTAACATACTTGGTTAAATCATAACATGATTTACATTTGTGAGATAGAAATAACAACCAAGTATACCTAGAAAATCCATCCAATGGTATATAAATATTCTTCTTAAAATTTAGAATTGATACACTATATGATCTAAATAAATTCATATAAACCTACTCAAGACTTTGAGATGTCGAAAAATCCTTCTTGAAATCAAAGGATACATTTTTCTACTTCCCTTATTGACTGCGGTTACATACTTTATCATTGGATAACTCTACTTTTGGTGGATACTTGACTAACCATTTCCAAGTAATATTCTTAAGAAATTGAAAATTTTAGTGCCCTATTTTATTATCCTAGAGCTATGATTCTTGTTGAAAGGCACTCATGTAGGAAACATTTTAAGAAATTAATAAATTTAAATAAACAACATAAATTTTTTCTTTTCCTAAAGTAGTAAAAAATGAAGGACTGTTATAATCATAAATATTTAAATAATTATTATCTATTTTAGCATAAGAACTTTTATCACATAATTGTGAAATACTAAAAAGGTTATATTTCAAAACATCAATAAATAATACATCAAAAAATGAAGAAGAATTTTTGTTACCAATTTATCCAAGGCTGATGATTTTCCCTTTTAAAATTTCCCCAAATGTGACATAAGCACCATAAATATTAATGAGGATCTTGAATAAGAATAATATCCTTGAATATGAATTGAAAATATGCTGGCCAAATAACATAGAATTCTATATGAGGTCATTAAATATTTTCCCTATAAAACACATTTATACAATAATGAATTTGGTACCCGTGTCTATTTTGGGTCCAAAGGTAATAGTAACAAATAATTTATTTACCCACATTTTTTATGAGTTTCCTATAAATAGAATGAATTATTTTTGTAATAAATAATTTTTTTGGTTCCTCAAGAAAAATTTACGGCTGTATAACTTTTAGGTTATGACTTAAGTAGAAAAAATTACTCTTTACTAATTTCCACTATCATGTTTGTTATTCTAGACCTATAACGTATTCAGGTGTTCCTTTTTACCTCTATCTATTCTTCATACATAATTAGTTTTCTAATTAACTCTTTGGAAAGTAGCTTGGTTATATCACATGAGTCTTTAATTGAAACAAATGTCCCTCTCCAAATTTTAAGTAAATATCTAAGCATTTGAATGATTTGGTTCTTCTCAGATACATGATTCCCCGATGATCTCATTGTTTTTAAATTATTAATGATCCCAAGGTATATGTTATAAATAGTTTTATTTGGATCCATATTAAATTCATCATATATAACAGTGTATGTATTTAGTCTTATCTCTTTAATATTAGATATTACCTCATCTTAAATAGATAATGTGTCCAAAATTTCATATATAGTTTTGCAGAAAGATATTATTTTAAAATTATTTCTGCCTAACCAATAGTATGGGGTATTTATTTTATTAAAATTATTTTTGTAATCAATCTTGGTTGCATCATCCCAATCCTTTTGAAGTATTAGAGATAAAATATTTATCTCCTAATCAATCTAAATTTCTAAAAACATACTCTAAATGTTAATTTTTACTTTATGTTTCCTTTGAGAATAATTATTACCACTGAAAAAAAGAGTAATTTTGGAAACAAAAATTTCATATCAAGAATCCATTTGAAGAAATATATTTAGAAATAAGATAAATTTAAAATATTTAATGCATAAAAAAATAACAGATGACTTTTTTTTCATTAAATTTTATACACAATTGTATTATCATGTACAAAAAGATGATCAGAGTATCTCAAATGGAAGGTGAATTGAGTTAACAATAATTATTTTTAAAAAGGATTGAAAATGATATCCCTAATTGTTATAAAATTGGTGGAGTTAACAAAAACAATAGATCAATATAAATTTGAATCTTTCAGAATATTTATAAGATGATTTATTAGTGTTAGGATAAATAATATAAAATATTACCCAATCATTTTAAATCTATTTACATAATTAAAATTAGATAAAAACTCTAATTATGGTTATCTTTCAATGTATTAATTTTCTTTACATTTTTTATGTATATATTAAGAATAAAATTAAAAAAAAATGGAGAGTAATTTTTAATATAAGAGGTCCAGTATCAAGATGATACTTAGTCCTCTCTACATGGTGGTTTCTTTCCCACTAGTAGTTTATAAAAATAAATAGTTTTATCCAAAATCTGGACCAGGTTTTACAACAGTATAAAATTTTCTAGATCACACAAGGCCTCTTCCACTATTATCAGTGGGAGTAAAAAATATAGCATGTCATACATAACCTCTTTTATAGTTTTTGTGGGAGTATATGTGTGAAAAACTAGTTTTGAAGATATCTATGTATCTTATAGTTATAGTAGGAGACAATGTGTTGTGAAATAAACAAAGTAACCCATACACTGTATGTAATGTGAAATACTAAAATGAAATTGAGAAATATAAAGTATTAAGGGATAGAGATTCTGGGTAGGTTATGAAACATATCTTGTGACTCTTCATTTTTATTTTCAGCAATGCTCGAGTCAGGTTATCATGAAAACATCAGTAGAATAGAGTGTAGTAGACATTATTGTTCTTGAATGTCAGAAGTCACTAAATGTGTGTGGTTCTTATTCTTCCGTAGTCGAGTGTAGTCATATATGTTCTTAAAATTTTCTATAGTTTTTTATATGTGTACATCGTTCAATATTATATTTTTTCAGCACATCCCCTTTGTTTTATCACTCACTTGTATAAGATATTATACTTCTATTTTAATCATCAGCATGCATGAGTATCCACGTGAGCATCAAAATATTTTATATCCTCTTACTCAGGTTTGAAATATCATTTAATATATTCATCGAATAATTTATTAAAAAACTATTAAAATAATAATTTTTATTATATTGAATAATATATCAATTAATTAAATTATTTAAAAATAAAATAAAACAGTGGTGGTGAGTCCTGGAACAGTGAAAAGAATCTCGTAGTGTCTCATTGTAATTTTGTCTCTATATAGTGTTGTCTATGTCTGGTAGAGATAATTCTTAACACTGTCACATTGTGGTGGTGGATTATATTTTTTGTGTGACATTTTAGGCTTAGCCCAAATTCAACACTGGTGATGTCTCAACTGATTCAGATTTATCATTTTGGTGTTGACTTATATGATGGTAGGTCAGGCGAGAGATGAAACACACTTTACCAATTTTTTGGTTCAGTGTTATGACATTGATGATAGTGACTAATAGTTGATGTCAATACATTGTATCTGATGTCTCATAATTTTTCAAAAGTGAATTCTAATGGAATGACATACTGTCGGTGAGACCTTTTTTGGTGGGGAGTCAGTCTCAATGGTGACTCATCCTCAGTGGTGTCTCAACCTTAATAATGAATCATACTAAGGGAAAATTTTCATCACCAATCTCAGATTATTAGAGTCTAATAGAAAACATGAAACTCATATATATTATAAAAAGCGTAATTTTAGGATGATTAATACAAGGAGGTCAACATCTGAGTTATTTTAAAGAAACTTATTTGATACCATATGAGAATAAGATTGTCTAGGATGATGAATATTGATATTTTAGAGTATATTCACATTAGGCCTCATATGATTAAAATAATTACAATAATTGGCCACATATTCTTACTAAAATTATACTGCAATTATCTCACAACAGACTATGAGAGTATAAAAAGACAGTGTGACATCTATGATGGACTTTATTTATAATGATAATAAAATATTAACTATGTTTACCACCAAAGGTATTCTAATCCATATTTAAGGGGGTCCAAATGAACAAATAAATGTCATTTAAGATTAGAGAGTTCCAAAAAAACTCACCTAATACCATGAAATACCCCTATTATTTTTCAATTGGGATACTTCTATGTGTATAAGAAAATTTTGATATCCTTATTTGAAACATTTAAAACCTGCAGATTGTGATTGTAAAAGTTAGATTTCTAGGAAACATAAATATCATTATTATATTGAAAACATGGTGGAAGTAAACCATAAAAATTGGATTTGTATTATAGTCATTTAATACCAAAATCTCACACATCTAAAAATTTCGGTCATTTAACATCAATGAGTTTTCCTCCTTCACCAGAATGAGATAGAAAATCAGAGAAAACATTAAAACATAAAATTTTTCTTGTAGGGAATCAAGATTAATACTGATATAAATTATCCCACCATTAAATCAAGAAACATTATAATAAAGATTGGTTTTATTTTATCTTCCAATATATTATATAACTCTATTAATAACAATCTCTTAGAAATTGAAACCCATCATGGAATATATATAATGGATAAATTGATGACTATATTATATATATGAACACATATACGAACAGAATAAGAATATCAATTGAAATTGGCTCAAATCATTGGTAAATTTCCATAACAGAAAGCTCTTGAAAACTCAATCCACACGTAAATATAAT
This sequence comes from Viscum album, assembly GCA_963277665.1. Taxonomy (NCBI): domain Eukaryota; kingdom Viridiplantae; phylum Streptophyta; class Magnoliopsida; order Santalales; family Viscaceae; genus Viscum; species Viscum album. The sequence continues at coordinate 102,274,277 of OY728133.1, forward strand.
AATAATGATAACAAAAACAACAATAATAATAATTTATTTGGGGTTATCGAGTTTATATGAAATGAAAGAACACACACTTATTGAATGTAACAAGGGAAAGTCACACCCTCTTTAAGGATTGATCCCCTCCATAACTAGAATTATACATTTTTACATTCCCTTATGACCCACTGTTATGGTTTTCTGGGGCCCTGCACACTACTCAGATCATTGTCTACATCAGTTATTACCTATGTAACTTCTTGAGTCACATATCACACCATAAATCTCACAAAGGGTACACTCAGATTTTATCCATATTTTTTGTGGTATTTTTTGGATTACTTCAAAATCATTATTGGGGGATTATAATAAAGAAAATACAAAATACAAACCCATTGGAGGTCAACCTAGGATATTTTTCTCCCCTTATGAGTTGACCAACATTCAAGGTGAAACCTTTTTTTTATATTTGACCAACATGCATGATATCATAAAATGTTGATATAGATACATTTAAAAATATATTTATATATTAAATCATATTTATTAAAAATAATTTATGGATTTATTTAGTGAAAAAAATCCATTTAATGCACTCCCCCCTTATCCATTTTTTCCAAATACCAAATAACTACTTATTTTATATAATTAAATTTACTTTTTATTAGATATCAAAATAAAATTTAATACTTATATTATCTTCAACATGGGGTCTGTTTGAAAGTCTTAGTAGCATGGTCCCCTATAATTATCCACTTCACCAATAGTGTGATGAAACATTGATATAACACAACATCTATTGACCTACAACATGAAAAAAAATCATCTTATCACATCAAATAATCATTGAATCACATGAAATCAGGCAATGACTGGAAACTATCTATATAATATCAATTCAACACACATTTTCCACCCCTAATTCCGTACCTGAGTCCAACCAACACCACTAGATTCAGTATTTTATACAAATCCTTCCAGTACCCCACCCTATATTGGTATCATGCATATATTTGGAGTGCCAATACGTGATCTATTTTTATTAAAATAAAAAAATAATCTAATTTAATTTTATAATATAAAAAATGACATATTGTGGTCCTTTATATCATGGTAAAAAATCATTATCAATGGAAAATGATAATTTTATCAAATGATCATTTGTGTGTCCTATGGTGGGAACACCATAGTTTCATAGTAGATAAATTTCCATGATCCATAGGATAATCAGAAAAACCATTGGTTTCCATTCATTTGATTTATCAAATAAATCAAAAAATAATTTTTTTAATATATATAAGAGATTACAAATAGAGTAAATAATAAATATATTATTCATTAAAAAAATATATAAATTAAAAATAGAAATATAGAATTTTAATCTATTTGTTTTAATTTTATAAATACAAACTACTCTATAAGTTAAATAAAATATGATTACCAAACTACCCTAACTAAATGAGAATAAATTATATTTTCTAAGTTATTCATAAATTATAACTTGGGAACCAAGAATTCCTATTTCATTAAAATAGAATTTCCTCGATTTCTCCACCATCCATGACTCATAATGGGTAAATAGAAAAATTCAATTTTAATTTAATGCTTAAAATAGGTCAGGACTAGGTTTGAAGTCGAATTTTAACTAGTTTATCAATAAAATGTGGTATCATGATTAAAAAAATAAAAACATATAAATTATACAATTTTTTACAATTTTAACCCCTATAACCCTCTACTTATACAAAAAATGTTTATTTTCAATAAATTTTACGGATTTGCCAAAAATTAAAAAAATGGAAAAATTATGAATTTTAGTGATTTGTTCATGATTATTAATCCTATTAATGATGAAAAATATTTTAAAGGATGTTTTATTGATGTAATGTAGAATAAGAGTATTCATAATTGTTGAATAAGAGTAAACTAACACTCAAGGGAGTTATATATGATTATATCAACTCTTGAACTAATCACGTAACAATACATATTGGTTTAGACTTACTTTATATGAATAACATATGTCAATGCATAGATATAGAATGTTTTGTAAAATCAAATAGAAAATGAAAGAGTGGTACACATATATAATTTTATATGTAGAATTATAAAGGATACATAAAATAATGTAAAATCATAAAATATGGATTCTATTAAATAATACCAAATGTTGCATTGGGGAAAATGAAAAATAAAGAATCCATTTAATGAGCGATTGGAGTATGTGTATGAATAAAATCGATCACCAAATGGTAATGTATTTTTTCACATGTTTAAAATTTTCCAATATATATGTGATCCATTTTTGAGAAAGATAATTGTGATCTAGGTCCTTGATACAGATAAAGACAGACATAGAACAGATATAACATGAGTAGAAAAAATTGAGTCTATTTATAACCCTCCCTTTGTAAATTAAATAATGGTTTAATAAATTTTTAGCATGGAATATAATATAAGGGGGAGAAGAAGGATGAGGATGATAAGTATACTTAGAGTGAACGGAATAACCTCTAGAAGTTTAACTATCTCATAGAATAATCACCTTTAAAAAACCATATCCATGTGAAGGTGATCATATCCCCAAAAATTGATGTTTTATTATATTTTAAGTAAAATATAATAAGGTAACAACATATTAAAACTTCTACTATTAGTTTTATTCCATTTTTTTGTTCTTCTAGAATTTTCATTTTGTAATTAATGTCTCATAAAATATTTTTTTCATCACATACATATTCCTATAAGGATATAATTCTATGGTTAGTTAAAGAGATATCACCATTTTATGTATTTAGTATTTTTAATAATGTTTCCTTTAGTTTTTATGGTTTTAAAATTAAAAGTGTTGATTGATGGTAAATTGTTATAGGTACCCACCATTATTCATCATTAGATTTTCTCAATAAAAAATTAGAACTTATAATGAACCCATCCTTGATTATCCAATGTAAGAAACATAATGTGATAATAATTAACTAATGGTATGTGAAATAGTCTAAAAATTATGTAGTTTAAATTAGTCTCCCTCCACAGGAATCTTTCCACAAGAGAGAGAATGATTAGGTGATATCTAATATACCAACACACAGTAGAAGGGTTTATTCTAGTTATCCCCTTAAACAATGAATTAGTATAATGTTGATGTAAGGAAATAATATCATAAAATAGAACTATATAGTGGCCATTGTGATATTTTGGCACTAGGGATAATAATTTTATGATAACATTAATATGAAATATTGATAAAATAGAATTAGTGATAATATTAGGACAACTAATAAATAATTTCATAATTCACTTTTATTTTCATCAGATTTATTTTTCATTTTTTTCAATTAATTACCACATACAACCCATGTCTTATGTTTTCATTAATCAAATCTGAAAACTGTAATAAAATTAATAAATTGGTTTACCATAGATTTTGGGACTTTTGGACAGACAACCTCATGGTAAACCCAATGATTCATTCATTGGTTATAAATTTAAATGTTTTGAGGACCAAGACAATACATTCAATAATTTTTTTACTAATTTTGATTATGTTAACATGATTTAAAATATTCCTTAAAACGTTTGTGTTTCTACATTTTATTTTCATCTTTATTAATTCATTTCATTCCAATATATTAACATGGAATATTAAAATATTTGTAATTTTAACAATGATGTTAGTTTTTACTTTGATGAGTTTGGTTACCAACCTTAAAACTATAGGTACTAAGAACAAGGCTATGAAGTTTACCTTGAAAAATAGAAATAGTTTTCTTCAACTAATGATGAAATTTATTAGATCATGATGTAAATGATGGATATTGAAGAATTAAAAGACTTTATCAATGGAAAATTAAAGGAGTCAAATTAAAACAAGTACAAACTATAGTGTGTAACATAAAAGTGATTGAATATATCTATAACAGAAATTATATAAAAATTAGTATATCAAGAGGGAGATTAAGGAATAATTAAGAATATTTGACTATCTTATATATGCATTCCAAGATGAAAAACACAAATAATAATAACTAAAAGATTAAATATATGAGGGGAAAAATTTTCACTAATAAAATTTAATTCTAAATTTTATAATATAAACATTAATATATTCATTCATGTTTAAATCCGATAAATTTAGTAAAACAAATACATTCTGTATAGAATTAGGAATTTGAGGATCTATGGTTTGAATAAGATGGAGATGATATGATATAGGATACAGTTCGACATTATACAATTTATATAGTAGGAGTTATTATTAATATGGAATCAAAATATAATATTACAATTCACTATATAGAAGTGGATCAACTTCTATGAATTAGATGAAAGAAATAGAGGATATTATTTGTCCTCACGAAGATGTAGTAAAGGTGGAATTTTTATCTTCATTCAAACAAAAAAATAGTTTCTTGTCACTAGAAATGTATTTATATGTAATAAAATTCAAATGAAGATATCAAAGAGAAATGTTTTTGATAAGTAATGATAGAACTACAATGCAGTGGTGGTAATATTATTTTAAGCCACAAAGAAACATGATTATGGAAAACCAATATCAATTTCTAGTTGTAGAAATGTTATTAATTGGGATTTATTTTCCATTACCTCTCTCTTTTAATTTAGTTTTAATACTTTTTTCATTGAACGTTTTTAAAAGGAATTAAATAAAAGAGAAACTCCTGGATACAATTGTTGAATAATTATTTTTTATCTCTACATATTGATTATTTGTACTTCCACACTGCTCTGATTATGCTTGATGTAAATTTAGGGTAGTAATATATACTTTTGGGAAGTGGGGGAGGTATTTTATTTCCTTTGAAAAATGTTTATTCAATTATGAAATCATCATATTTTTTTCAATGATAAGGTTATATTTATTTTTATGATCAAATGTGGGTTAAAAACAAATAGGTATTTACCGAATCACCATTATATTATGTACTTATATTTTGGATCCCACGCATCATGATAAAAGATTAAATAATTGACAAATATTTATATGTCTATAGTTTATTAAAGATAATAATTATTTGAAATAATTATAAATTACCCAATATCTATCAATGGATTATTTTCCCAATAATAAGTTTTCTTTCAAATAGACATTTCAAGAACCACAATACATTATAAATACCAATATAAATAAACATTTAAATTAAATATCTTTGTAATCTAGTTTATTAGTATATTATAAGAATACATGTACATTAATGTGTTGGCCACCACACTATATGAGTGACTATCCTGCTGGTCATACTGAATTGTAATACTTCAAAACTTATTGTATTGTTTTTTGAAAAATATTCCATAACATAAAAAACTTTTTACTAGAATATATGACATAAATTATATAAATTATTTGATATGGATCTATGATGAACTATACCACCAGAACCCCTCCCATCTAGGTTTTGAATTCATGTGTGATCGCCCAAATCCTTTCTTCTATAGCCATAAGTTTGTAGCTAACTCATTTGTTTGAAAAGATACAAATTTTTTTCATTACCACTTGAATAATAAAATGGATTATTCTAAAATAATTTAAAACAACCAAATTATGAACTCTAATGAATCCGTAATCAATTTATTATATAAAAATATATCATAAATGAATGTCATATTATATAACCAAAATGAAAGAATACTAGAAGTATTTTTGAACAATAAATAAATCACTTTTACAAAATAAAACCTCGATTAACTATATACATTACTTGTACATGAAATAATTCCCTTACATGATTCTCTTTATATAAAACTTTTTTACCAGGCTGTATCCCGTAACACATCAAACAACATAATTATACAATCCTATATGTAAGACTTTGGATATGTATATCCATATACTTAATAGCATATCCTCTAACGAGAAACAACCGTTTCAACATTCTAAATTCATGATATAAAAATTCATTAGAAATAATATATATTCTTTTCCTCGCTAACTAAAACCACCATGGGTAAATTAGATTAAATTTCAACTAGTAAACTGACCAGCCCTCAAATCTCATATGACAATACACATACATTTTATATACTATAAAAATTTTCATGTCCTCATTCATGTATTCAAATCATTTAAGTATTCCATTAACATGCTCACCACAATCATTAATCAGTAATTAACTGATTATATAAACAACACGACAACTAAAATAAAAATATTATAGGTCCCCAAACATCCCACTCTAACAAACCTTGTCCCTAATAGTCTATAAGAGTCATGTCATGATATAAAATAACAAACTAATCACTTTACTTTTTCCACATTACCCACCTTAAACCATCATAGTGGAAATAAAACTCATTCCCTCTTATTCATGATTATGTCTACCATATATCCATTTGGTAACCACATATATAAGTTCTGTCAAGGTATAATATTTTTCTATCTCACATGAATTCTTCATAATAGTTTTTTTAGATCACACCTATGGAAAATTTACTCATGTTTTTGTTCTATAGATATCACCACACTGGTCACATGAAATAAGAAAATTAAATAAAGGATATGTGATATAATAACCATTCCAAAAACCAATATATGATCCAATGTCACCATTATAAATCAACTATTAGCTAACATTGGGAGAAATGAACTCTTGTTAACCATTGGTTCACCACAATCAAGATAGGTTGACTTCTCTAGTGAGAAATAACTCTAAGAAATATACACAACTAATAAACATCATAAACAAACATATCATATCTTATCATAGAACTCTCAAGGTAAATTTACTATAATCATATAATCTAGGTTACAAAATATCAGTCTTGTGTGTAAAAAAATAATACGTCATAATATTCTTATATAGTGGATCACATAACAATTACCCTAGGAAAGATACAATAATATTGAGTAGTCAAAAATAGAATTCACAATCACCTATATATATAAAAAAGTATACAATAAGTTTTTCTATAATGGATCAAGGCCTCGATATATAAATATCTTAAATCATAAGATTATTTATTAATATTTTATTATTTTCAATGGGGATAAGGATAAATATATTAATAAATTATTGTGAATTAAAAAATTGGGAAAGAATAAATGATGGGGTGAAAGGAATTGGTACATGGATTGGCAATGTGAGTCATAGTTTATATGTATGTTTTTACCCCCAAACAATCAAACAATAACCATTCATTAATTTCTCTCTTTTATCTATATTAGGAAACTAAACCCAAATTTAAGTACTCCATATTCATATCCAGCACAAATCCTTTAAATGTAAGAGGTATTGAACACACTAACCTAAGGTAACCACTATCGCAACACCCCAGTCTAGTGTATTTTGTTCAGCCCTAAATCCACAAAACACCAATTTTATGAAATTTTGAAAATTATAAGGGAGGGAAGATATTTAAATATATGGGAAAAAAGAATTAAAAATGACATTATAATTAATGATGAAAATTGATCTACTCCCCCCCCCCCCCCCCACATTACTACACTAAGGATAAGAGTTATAAATTACTGATCTGGAGTGTAAGTATTCAGATACCATTATAATATCCCTTAATACCAACCCTCATGTTTATTCTTCATATTGATGTAGTAGGAGATTACTATTGAAGGGTTATTGATAGAAACAAAAGGAATAAAATTATATAATTATATTATTTTAAATGATTTATAATAAATAAAAAATTTCTTAATAAATTTCTTGATGGATAAATGATGTGTTCATGGATCCTTTCCTACCGGAGATGGGAAAAAATATTTGCAACAAGTGGTGAATTTTCTTATCTATCCTCATGGAATTTGGTGTATCATATCATCTCAATTCACATAGTCTAAAGGCTGATATTTCATACAACCTCCACTCTTTTATATATATGAATATTAAATCCAACTCTGAAATTATGGTATTATCCTTTCATGGATGTGGATGTATGGAACACATGGAATGGAATTTCAGAATTTTGATAAAAAATATTAATGATTTATAATTTTTGATCATGTTTTTTACATTTGATGATTTTCTTCATCAATTACATTCACAATGTAGTGCAACTTATTTTACAATAGATGTTGTTTCTATATTTTGTTTTTTATTATTTAAAATGTTGTTATACATTTTATATACTAGGTAAATTTATATAGTATATAAATATAATTAAATTATTATGATAAAAATCATCTTATAAACCATATTTTCATTACAAATATAATTTAACATAATATATTTTCATATTTTAGTATATTTAATCATCGTACATATAATCAATTCTTTCAGTAGTTGTCCAATTTGTTAACATTAACTGATGAGATTAATCATACATATCTATTTCAATAAGTATAATGTTTTTACATATACATTATAGACAGTTATTAATGTCCTAATTCATTTTCTATATTATAAAAATCTTTCTTATATAAAGAAATACTTCTTTGGTGTTTTTTGAATTATCTGATTGAAAGATCTCCTTTTCATCGTATTATGTTATGTATCACTCCTGTGATGTGAGTGTGTTTTAAAATATCAAGCCCCTATCCTCAGGAAACTTGGAAAACATGAGAAATTACATTTTTAGTTTAATATTTTTCAATTATTTAGAAAATTCCAAAATCGATCATGAATCTTGAATATAAGCCTATTTAAAGATTAATTATTAAATAAAAAGAGAAAAAAACATGAGTTTACAACTGAGGATTTATATTTATTATGAGGTTAATTTACATTTAAAATGATTAACATTTTCTAATTTTCGAAAATTTTCCCTTTATATCAAAAGGAATCCAACTCCATATATATTTATTTTCAGAGATACAAAATCAGATGGAGAATGAACCTAATAATCTATTTTTTCATTTAATAAAATTATTCTAGACTATAATGACAATGTCAAAACAAATAATCTAATAATCACACATCATCATTAAATCAAGATCAAACTAATCACTATCTCAAAGTCAATAAATATTCATTAGAAGAATAAATTTTCCATAGGACATGAGTATCATGTCATGAATTACAAAATCAAAATCATACTCATCAATTAAATACATGTATAATTATTTCTTGTCCCAAGGACGTAGAAAAAGTTTCATCAATTAATATAATCATAAAAAGCAACAATAATGCCTCAAAATTTCCTAAATAAATGATCCCTATAGTTCATTGTAATTATACCAATGATCAAAATTTAAACTAGATGTTCAAAATACTTTAAAATCCATGTAAAATTTATTAGAGTTTCTATTCACAAACTCACTTTAAAAACATTTTTGAGCTGTTTCAACATCTTATGACCCTCATATCACTCATTATAGAGTGTTTTTGTGATTTAATATTTAAAATGAATAAAATATGAAAACTTTAAATTATCTTATGTTTCATTTCAATTAAACTCAGTTCTTATTATTTTTAAACCATAAAAACTACCCATTACAATCCATGCTCCTTTAGAATATATCATTATCATGATATATATAGACAATTAATGAAAATATAGTATTTTTTATTCTTAATTATAATCCTAGCTATAATAGATAATGTTCTATATGAATATATACATATATAAATATATGTATACCATTAATAATAAAACTAACAATAATAACATTAATAACTCAAAAATAGATTCAGCCACAAACGTAGGATCCCTAAATAGACACACCCCAATGTTTTGAATTCTTATATTTAGTTATTTTCTCTACTTTTAATATTTTTTGAGGTTCAGGTTGAGCCTTTATTTGATTATTTTAATTTTGGATGTCATGGGATAGTTTTTGGCCTGTGCACGGTTAGCGCACGGATTTGGTAAACCATGCAGCCTTTCCAAGCTAGTTGTATGAAAAGTTAGGGGGATCATAAATAAGGTGCATGAGTTGTTTAATGGATGATAAACCTTGCCAAAACTATTCTTTAGGTTCTATCTATTTGGATATTGGATACATCATGGTTTGCACATGGTTTGGAAAACCATTTGGCCAAACCATGCGAGTTGTTCGGATTCTTAAAAGTTCAAAATTCCATGTATTCCTCTCCATTTGTTTACACTAAATTAGGGTTTTCCTCACCTCCTATAACCAAGGCTCACCAAGGGCTTCATAAAAACCCTCGACCTTTCTCCCAAATTTCCATTGATTCTACTTGATGGTTCATAAGGTGTGTTTTTTGGGTTTTTTGGTGGATTTCCCCCAATATTATCCTTCCCCTATTGAGATCTTTGTCACTCATGGTGGGGATTCCCACATTTTTAAAACTTTTGGGTTATAGATTATGTTTCGTTCATTTCTTTGATGTTATGGTGTGTGTTTTAGGTCTTGTGCTTGTATATCCCTTCCATTTGTGTTTTATCACACCCGCACTCCGTTGAGGTATGTGATTTTATCTATTTCCTTTTTGTGGTATTCCATTTTATGCTTGGGTAGTTTTAAATAATATCTAAATGTGTGTCTCATTATTGTTATGTGTTTCCTTTTCTTATTTTTTTTTATGTAGAAAAAAATTAGTGGAAGTGGTTTTAAATGCATTTATTTGATCATGTAATGAGGTTATCCACATAACATGTTTGTTAAAATTCCAATTGTTCCATTAAAATGAAATTGTGTGTTTTGAGTAATGTTAATACTTGGTTACATTATTTAATTATTATTTTATTGAATATTTGTTATTGTTTGTGGAAATTGGCGACTTTAGTGTGCTAGGATTACATGTAGTTTTTTTGTTGGTTTGAATACATGTGATACTCCTTTAAATATTTTCTTTGGGTAATTTCATGTAATAAATAACTTATACCATTGGTTGTGGGAACATACATGTGTGAAAAGGGTGTACACGTGTATGGGAAAAAAATTATTATGGTATTATATAAACATACAACACTAGAATACCCAAATTTCAAAACACTTATCCCTCCAACTCCTTTAATCCTTTAAACACTTGTTTCTTTAAAAACGGTCCCTTGGTTTAAAATGAATAAAACATGATTTAAAAAGTTATTTTCAATGTTATGGCTTGTCTTTTACATTATAAAATAAGATATAATTCAAAATGATATGAAATTCAATTTGGAATCATTAATTATCTTGTGTGTTCTTTTTCACTTTGTCTTGGAGTGGTGTTAGAAAAGAAGAATAATTGAAATATAAAGTCTCATTTTTCATTGTACATATGACATTGGTTTTTCATGTTATTTTGGAAATGGATTCAATTTATTTATAATTATATTTGAATAGAAATGTTGTATGTCCTAGTTGGATCTTTATAATTTTTGGAATCGAATTGCGGTTTTGGCATTACAAAGGCTAGATTGGTATCTTAGCATGTTTTTGAGAAATGATTTGAAAACATGATTGATGTCATAGAATTTTCAGTACTTATGAATGGTTTTTTATATAAAGGTATTCCCTAGATAGGATTTTACCATGTGCTTTATCATGTGGGTGGTGTCTATGTTTGGGGTAGGTAAGTGAACTGGCGACATATAAGGTGAGTCTTACATGAAAGGGCCTCCTACATACACAGTATAATTTTACCATGGGTTTCCTGGGTGACATTTAGAGAAATGAGTGATGGCTTCTTGCTGACCCCAATTATATGGGTTGATAGCCCCCAACATTATAGGGCTTGGTGAGACAAGCCACTAAATTGAAAGTTTGAATATCCAGTTGGTTCTAGAATATGGAGATGCACCATATAACAGTATGTGATTCCGACCTGAGTATGTACAACAATCTATCTGAGGATGCCCAAAAAAATACCATAATTATATATATATATATATATATATCTATTCTATTTATTTTTCTTCTTCATATTAGATATTATCCTTTCTAGTTTATATATCTTATTGTTTTTGTTTACTTTATTTTCTATTCATTCCAATTTTGTTAATCATTTTAGATATAGGTGTGGGGTTTGTTTTTAAGGAAATAGGGATTTGGAAAGGGAAACTGGTTTTAAAAAGGAAATATGCTTCTGTTTTTATAAAATGGGAACTTGTGGAAAGATGTGACTAATTTATTAAAAAGGAGAAAAAATAATTTTCATATATATATATATATATATATATCAAACTAGTGTTCATGGACTATCATCGTAAAGAAAATATATAGTTTCATTGGGGGTTTCCTATTGAAATGTTAAGATCACACCCTACTAGTTCCATTCGGTGTCGCTAGACCCTAGATGTTTATTTTTTAGGATCAGGTTTTCAGGTCCTAGTTCCTAGTTTTTTGGCTCTTGGAGTTTGTTGGTTACAGATTGATTTAACTCTGAGGTCACACGGAGATCAAGGCAGTGTGGTCCAGTTTTATTTTTTTTGTTTTTTATTATAAGTTTTTGTATCCAGATTCAGTTGTATATTTATTTAGGTTTAGGCCTTTTTTCCATTTATTCCATTTATTTATCTAATCCTATTTTATTTGGAACGAATCATTCCCATAGTCATTATTTGGATTCTAGTCACCAGTTTCTAGCCAATGGGGATTGGGAATGCTCGTCAGGCCATGTCTCAGACTAGGTTGGATGTCGGGTTGGATCATATCCCAACTTGGTTTGGGAACAGTGGTATAGTAGGCATGTTATTTTCTGTTTTGGTTGTCTGGTAGATCATATATCAGGACTATTGGGACTCTAGTGGTGGGTACATGAAGAGCTCCATGAACTATTGCTTATTCTGATCCTCATGTTTCCAGCGGTAGTGTGGGTTTTTAGTCTTTGTTTGGTTTTGTATTGTTTTGGGTGAGGAATGAAAATGGAGGTGAGCCGACATTATGTCATGATCTCACGGGGAGTATTCACCCCTGTGGAGTGTGATTACATGGTTCAAGCTTCTCTTAGTTATGCTTACCAGGTGGATCTCCCACTACCCATGTCACCAGGTTAGGCATGGATACTAGTTTTACACTCAAGTATTGTAGCATGAGTTATGTTTTGTTTTGAACTATATTGATGGGAGTGATTTATTAAATGAATTTGGTTTTTGAAATGGAAATAATTTCATTTAATTGGTTTTAAAATTGATAAAAATGGGTTTTATAAGAAAGTGTTTTGGATCGAAAATTTGGAAAGCTCTCATGTTTGAATGTGAAATGGGATGTGTGATAATTGGTTTTCAATGCGAACATTCAAATATGTGTGGGAATGTACGGTACATTCATGTTGTCACTTTTGAATGTATTATTTAAGAAGAAAATAAAAGAATTAATATGAAATAGTTCATATCATACCATGGCTGGTTATTTGAAATTAAAGAATTTTCTATGATTTTATGATTGGGTTTTGTTTTTGGGAAACATATTTTTGAATAAAAAGAGGGTTTTAGTTGTGAAATTGTATCTTTATATTTGTATAGTGAACTTAGAAGAAGGGATTTTTGAAATTAAAATCAAATGTGATGTTTTTTAAATCTAATTTTGGTTATGATTATATATTTTTTCACTTTTGATCCTGTTGTTTTGGAACATGATGTTCATTCCAATTTGTTTTGGTTGATGTGGAATTATTTTTTGTTCTCTTTGTCTTATTCAGAATATTCCACCCATAAAAGTTTCGAAGGTCTCAAATGATTCTTGTACAATTTTCATTTCTTCTCGATTCATTCCTACCTATCATGGTGATCGATGTCTGTTAAAAGTGGTGGAATGGACTTAGGTGGTCGATAGTGTCATCATATTAATGGAAACTCTTGATGTTTTTAGGGTTTGTGCTATCCTATGATTGTATCAGAGTTAAACATTAGATTAGTGGAATGTGGTTTCTCCATCATCGATGCGTGTTGGGATGATGTGGGAAGTGTTAATGTCCATTTTGGTCCAATGGGTTGTCTCTTAGGAATAAATATGGATAATGTTAAAGAGATCATGAATGTTCAGAAAGGCCTTCGATTAGTGAAGGCATAAGTTGAAAATTTAAAGGAGATGGTTACATTATATCAATATATAACATCGCATGATCTAAGTAATTTTTTTTTCCATTTTTGGTCTTTATCCTAAGATCATGGAGTTAGATAACTCTTACAAGGATCTTCATTTCAGTAAGATGGTGGATGAATCATTCCTGGTTGAGATGGTCTCTAGAGTGAAGGTATTTTGAATCTTTCCACTCAAGAAGGTTCCCCATCCAAAAAGATGTCAGTGCAAGAGGAACCTATTTCTAAAAATAATATTTCTTTTGTTCTGGCCCCCAACTCATTTGACCATTCACATTCGTGTCACACGTGTGGCTGGTTCAGACATTTAATGTTTTCTTGTCACAATCCTCTAAGGTTTTTCCATCAATGTGGTCATCTGGACAATCTAGGGATGTTTTTTCGGAAGTGTTTCTTGAAAAAAATTTGTTGGATGGAGGACATTAGGTTCTGGACATGAGGTAATAGATTCTTCAAATATCATGTCTTCATCCATTGGCCATAGAGTGAAGATCACATGCAATATGACATCTTGTGGGGTTTCAGGAATCTTGGTCATGTTTATTATCTCTTGTATTGTGGTTCCTATGTTTGGAGTTTCAATTCTTTCATTTTTATATATTTTTTGGAATATTTATTTTTTATGAATGTTTTGTGGTCTATTTATTTAAAAACTCATGTGGCTTCCTCATATGAATGTGTTTCTTCAAATTGAATTCACTTTCTAATTTGTGCTTATCCCTTTTGTGTGAAGGTCTCGATTTTATTTGTGGGTTTTTGAAAATTTCAAATCATGATGTGTTTCTAGGTTGTGGTTTTCATTCATTGATTGTCTTGGATATATTTCATGGATTCACCATGTGTATGGAGTTTATGGTTTGGGTTAGCGGTTCCCAGTCCCAGATTTCATAGCGACGTTAGTTATGTTAGTGTGGTAGGGAGAAACCTCTTATTATCTTCCCTTGCTCATCGTGCTCTGGTTCCCTCTATAATTAGTCTAGTGTGACTTGTGATGTAAAAAAGGTCACTCAGAGGTTTGCGTTTTTGTTCAAATTATTTTGGATTTAAAATCGAGTATTGATTATCATACCATTGGTGACATTATAGGGGAAAAAGTTATTTTCTGGTGGGGAGAATTGTCATACCGCAATGAAGGAAATTATTTAATTTAATAATTTTCATAGAATTGGATTTTATTGGTTGAGGTTCAGGTTGATCCCCTTGTAAATTTTTTTAATTTTAGAAGTCTTGGGTGAGGGTTTTCCATGTGCATGGTTAGTGCAGGGATTCATTAAACCATGTGGCACTGCCTAGGTAACCATGTAGCTGGTTTTGGTGACTAGAGGTAAGGAAAATGTGTTACACATGGAGTAGGAAATTGTTCAAAAGCCATGCATGAGGTACTATCTATTTTGATAGTGGCTTCTGAATGCTAGGTGAAAGGTTTGGAATACCATGTGACCAAACCGTCTCAGTTCCTCAAATTATTAAAAATTAAAAATTACCGATTTTCCCCTCTAGGGGTTTAACAATAAATCAGGGTTTCATCCCATCCTCTGACGCATGAGAACCAATGGGCTTTATCAAACCCCTCTACCTTTCTCCCTACCCATTATTAATGATTCATGAAGGTTTTGATGGTGAGTTCTTTGAGTTTTTGGTGGATTGTTTTTCTCTCTTCTCCTTACACCCTTGTGATCTTTGTCTCTCTTTTTGTGGTATCCCTCTTGGATGAACCCTATGGATTATGTTTGATGTGATGTTCTCTCTCTTTGATGTTAGGTTGTGCGGTGTGTGTCTCGAGCATGAATCTCTCTTCCCTTTATGTTTCATCACATCTTAACTCCAATGATGAAAGTGTTTCCATCCATTTCATTGTCGATGCATTCAATTTGATTCTTGGGTATTTTTAAATAATGTCAATTATTGCATTAAAAGTAAATTGTGTGTTTTGATTAGTGTTGAAACATAGTTATGTTACACTATCATTATTGGTTTGTGAATTTTATGTTGTGTGTCTAATTTGGTCCCCTTTAAGTGTAAGGCTTACATGTGGTTTGTTGTGTTGGTTTGAAAACATGTGAAGATACAATAATGATATTCATTGGGCGGTTTAATGTAATACTTGACCTGTTCCATTGGATGTGGGAAAATACATGTGTCCAGGATGTACACACATGGATAATCCCACAAATGATAACAGTTTTAGATATACTTTCTCAATATGAAAACCTAGATTTCGAAACACTTATACCTCAACCTATTTTTTTCTACAAGAACTTTGTGATTTATAAATGGTATGTTGGTTTCAAATGAATCATATGTGATTTAAAATGTTATGTTCATTGTTATGGCCTTTTTGGTACTTTATAAAAGATAGTTTGTTTCTAAAAGATATGCACCTCATTTTGTATTTTATATATTAAAGTGGTGTTTCATATTTTTTCAGAAATATTTTTGAAATATTTTGTAAATATATTTGAATGGGCATGATGTAAGGCCTAGTGGACACTTTATAAGGTTTTGAAAATGTATTGTAGTTTGGGAAGTACAATTTACCAGTTAGCATCATCACATGTTTTTGAGAAACGGTTTGAATTATTGTATGATGTGATATTACGATTGGACTTTTGAATGGTTTGTTATATGATGGAAACCCCTATGGAGGATTTACCCCAGTGGGTTATCATATGGGTGGTGTCAGGTTTCGGGTAGGAAAGTGTGGTGGCCGAAGGTAATGTGAGTCATGCGTGAGAGAGCCTGATACATACACATTGTACTATTACCATGGGTTTCCTTGGCATATTTTAGAGGGTCGATTAATGGTTTTTTGATGACCTCGATATGATTGGTTGGTACCCCTCCTAAATGTATATTCCTTGGTGGGATGTTCCAAGGGACTAGTAGTTATAATGGATAGATGGTTATAGACTATAGAGATGGACCATATACCAAAAGGTAAGTCCAACATAAACACATCCAGGGATCTCTCTAGATATGTTCAAGATATGAATAAGATTATATATATATTGATGTTTATTTTTCTATAGCATGTTGGATATTAACGTTACTATATTTTTAATCTAAATGTTTTTATTTCCCATTTTTGTAAAAACTAATTTGGTTATTTTGTCAGGATGTGGTAGTTGGGATGTTTTAATGATAGTAGGTTGTGGATTGTTAAACTTGTTTTAAAAAGGAAAGATACACGTGTTGTTTTGAAATAAAAACTTGTGGAAAGAGGTTTTTGATTTCATAAAATGAGAAAAATCAAATTTCATAAATGTATATTAAACTAGTGTTTGTGTACTGTCTCGGGAAAGGAAATGTATGGATTATGTGGTGCTTAACTACTATGGTGTTAGGCTCACAACATACTTGTTCCATTCATTGTTGGTAGACTTGAGTTCTATTTTTTTCATGATCATGTTTTCAGTTCCCAATCCCTAGTTAGGTGTCTCTTGGAGTAGTTTAGTTGTAGATGTAGGTGACCCAGAGGTCACATGGATATCTTAGGGGAATGGTCCAGTTTATTTTTGTTTTTTTTTTCAGATGTTATTTTATCCATATTCTATTATATATTTATTGAGACTCAATTCTTGTCAGTTATTCTGTTTTTCCATTTATATATATGATCACTATTTAATGGGAAACATTCATTCACGTGGTGATTAATTTGATGCCTGAAACTAGTTGATAGCCTATGGGTATCAGGAACGCCCTTCGGGTTGTGTCTCGGATCGAGCCAGATGCTGGGTCTAATGACATTATGTCCTAGTTTGTGACACAATCCCATAGATCCATAAAATTTATTTAATGAAACACATCCAAAAAAACTAACAAAATTTATGGTTTAGGTTCAATTTTTTTTTCATAAATAACTCTAGAACGAGGTATCCTGATCATGCATATCATAACACTCATTCATATCACCCATAACTACTATTGAATCATATTGTATTGTTTCATTAATATGTTGAGGCTTCTATGTCCTTATCCTCTAATTCCTTATATTAGATAACTACCCACAATTGATTTATTTTCAACCTGAAAGTATTTTGGTTTTTCATCACATGTCATATGATATGTATCTCTATAATAGTATGTTTAGGATAATCTTACAAATAAATATTTAAAGGATTATAATTGTTAATGGATTTAGGTCACCTCTTCTTTTTACAACCATATTTCTTTATGTGATCAATATATAAGCTATTAAATTTAGGTGAGTTAATAAACTCTAATATAGGGAAGATATTTGAGAACCATATTTATATTTTCATTATCCATAGTGTTTTGAATACGGGCTCTGATATCATCACCATTCTATGAGAGATAACACTATCTAGAAATATCCATGTAGGGAAATATATTGACAGGGGGATCAGTGTCCACTACCACTAGTGTTCATTATTTAGATGTTTGAAATAATATAACCTTTTCTAGTGTAGTGGTAGAGGAGTAAACCTATAATTGAGACAATGTATAATTCTAATCTACATCATTCAGATGATCTTTTGATGTGGGAGCACTACCTGAGAAACAATGGAAAATATTACCAAGACAAACAATAGTAAAAACCTTAAAAGAATAAAAACGCTTAAATAATTTATAGTGGTTCTCACCCTTATTCATTTTTAACATGATTATTTGTTGCCTATAATGAGGTATGTGTGAAATACTATATAGAATTAGGTGGTTCCCTGGGTTTTTTCCCAAAAATAGTGACCTATAAGGAATGGTCCACCCCCTTAGTTTGATTATAACATATATTAGATACATGAGAAACACCCATCACATTACTAGGAAGTACCTATGTGTTATTAAACTCTAGATAATTTTATTTGGTTCCATGTAATTCATTATCTTCATCATCATTTTCAATTTAATTATCCTTATCATTAGGGATTACACATGCATCCCATCTAGGGGCGTGGTAATTTTTCTTAGTATTAACCTTTACATGGGCCTTAATAGGGAGGTCATTATTTTCTCCCTCCTATTTTGGGAATGATACATAATTCCTAGAAACTTTTCCCTTTTCATCATTGAAAATTTCATTATTTGGAAAATCCAAAATAGTTTCAAACAAATTTGAACAAGTGAATATGAATACAAAGAACCAAGGGGTATTTCCCCTTATATGAACAAGACCTCATAAAATTAACCCTTCAACTATCTATAATGAGTAACATCATTGTATGAGAAATACAACGTTTGGTATTACACTTATCATATGGAATATTGTTTACCATTTTTTAAATAATCAATAGATCCATTTCCACACTATTTTAAAGCTGCAACAAGCTACAATTTTCTATCAAGCTAATCAGATACCATCATATTCATCCCATTATATAGTCAAATGGTTTGCTCATTGGATTTCATCCTCCAGGGATAGTCCATACTGTAATTTCCCTTACCTTTTGATTCTATTCTTGAATGATCCAAGCCACCGGGAATTTTTATTGAAGCTTGAGAATTTTGTAAAGGATTCCACATTCCCAACTAGGGATATGAAACCCTACCTCTCTTCATGAGTAAGACACCCCTTAAATGATCCTCAAGGATACAATTCACATACACTAACCACAAAAATAGGTAACATCATTTATTATATCTTATATACATGGGATTCAACTTAATGTTAAAATAGACCATATTTATATTGAATCTAATTATATAATTTCAAATAAATTTAAATAGTTTACAAAAAATTGGTAACTTCTCAGTTTCAATGTATACTTCCATGTAATTCTTAGAAGTAAAAAATTAAATATTTTTACAATTCAATAGCATAAATAAATCCCAATAAGGATATAACATAAATTCCAAAACCATGATTTCTCTATTTACATATATAATTTAATAGGAAAACTAACTAAATATGAAATACCTTATAGGACATTTAGATTCCATAAAAAATAGACATTCCCTCTAATATGAATGCATGTTTGAGTGATTAAATTCATGACCATATCTGGATTAAAAAATGGTTCCAGGTCCTTTATCTGAAGGGATCCTGGCCTGATCTAGACAAAGACCATTCCCCAAGACAACACCATACAATATTGTCATGGAAAGACAACATGTAAAAAAACTTACTAATTGAAGTTATCCTCTATCAATAAAATCCCCATATAACTTTAAGGAGTCTATACATATCGTCCATACTTTAGGTGATATTCAATTGGAGCATTGAACTCATAATTACCATGTTTATGTAATAATTGAGATAAAAATCATGAATGGATTTGTATATATTAAAATGGAAATATACCCAATATTAGTTATCAATTTATTTGATAAGGTATACCAACCACTAAAATTAGAGAATTTCTTATAAATCCAAAATTTAAATGAATAAGAAGAACCTTCACCAATTTTAACATTCGACTATTTCATCTCCATGATTCCATCCAAATTCAAGTTCTAACTGACTTGAGAGACTTTAATTTGGATGTTAGTGAATTCATATTTCACCATCTTTTTAATGAAATGCTCTAATATGTTAAAATAACAATCTGGATCAGAATCTATCTAATCCAAACCCTAATCACTATAAGAATCTTGGGAGAGGATCTCTTGTGACCATACCATTCCATGATTATCATCCTAAAAACAATGTCATATTTATTAATAAAGTTTATGATAAACTGACGTAAATTTAGCATCATTTTCCATACTCAACATATTTATATATAATTTATTTATCTATCTTAAATTATATTAATTCTTTGTTCATAAGAGTTGGATTTGTTTTCAATGACGTGTCATTATGTTTTTATTGAGTTGATATGGAGTGGTGATGTTTTTATAATTGTAACGAATTCATATAAAAACACTGGATTTCCTTCATGATAAATTGAACCTGTAATTATTGCGATTTTTGAACTATTATTAAATTCCAAGGCTTTTATCAATAAATAATATACTTTATTCACAAAGATTTTTAGTAGAAGAAGAAAGCCTTGCAGTACTAGGAGATGATGAATAATGTTTATTTTATATGAAAATTTTGAGGAAGGATTGGTTTCATTAATTTATAACTATATTTTGAAATTATTATATATAATTGGATTCCCTCAATAAAACTGGCTAACCACCTGAGCCAACCTGTCATGTTAATCCCACACATGTGGGAAGAGACCTCAACCACATTTTAGAGATTGCCCATAATTGATCACATAGTTGTATATACGGGGAATATTCACCATATAGAGAGCATGGGTGATCACTAGCATTGGTAGATAGTGTAGTGGGAGCTTAGTGCCCAGAGGGTGCACACAATGGAATGCGATATTGGTGAGTATGTTGGCCCACCCCATATATGTGTGTGGAGTGTTCTGATTGACTAACACTAGTTCCAGATCGAATTCTCAATAGGATTGGAAAAAATTATAATGTATATAAAAGACTCAAGGACAATGTATTCGTGATAGGTGAATTGAGAGCACAATATATCCTATTTATAAAGATAAAGATAATGTCACAACCATCTGACAGATACAAGATGTTACCTTCATCCTTCTAACCATTTATGGTGCTTTTATTCATTTATTTTCAAAACTAAATCATCATTGAAAAAAATTGAGGTCCCCATGAATTTTATGAGGACAATTTTCTGAGGTTTTGAGACTATGAACCATTATGTTTGAAATATCTATATTTTATTTATGAATATGTTAATTGATATTAACCTTATCAAATTCAAATGTAGTTGGAAGAGGTTGTTTTTAAACTCTTCAGTGCATGTATGAGTTTAAGATTTGAAATTATTATGTGATCAATATTTCCTGATCATTATGATTGTAATGAAATATATTTTTTTCCCTGAATTTCTGTGTCTCATTATACGAATCATCAATAATTTTATTTTACTTTCTATGATCTTGGGTGATATTAAGACATTATCTTAAAGACCATAAAAAGTGGAGATAATGTTGGATAATAATAGTGGTGAAAGGATGTGGTGCCATCTATAAATACAAATAGACAAATGAAGAAGAAACTTGATGTTGTTCATCTATGAGAGGGCTCAGGATATAGAGAGTATCTGTGTTCTTCCACTGTGTGAAGGTAATAAGATACTACAAAGCACTTTTATTTATGTAAGAAAAAGAGAATCCATAGGCCTCCACATTTTGTTTGTCACACATATATTTCCTCAAGAAAAATGGGATCTATGAAGTCCTTCTAGTTTTCAATAACTACATTGTGAAACCTGAAATGAGTGTATATACTCATTGTGTAATATAATGGGGAAAAGGAAGATATAACAGCATAATTGAGATCACCATTTTTTCAAATATGTGATTTAGAAATATATAAGAAATATTTACCATTTAATGATAGAGGAGTGCACATGAGGTAGATGAAAAATGTGTTCATATAACTATGTGTGTGAATAATCAAAGTCAAATGAGAACAGTTCTTACATGATTCCTTGTACACATGAATCAATTTTGGAATAACAAAAACATAATAGTGAAATAGAATATAAAAAATAATAATAACCATAAATAAACGTTCAAGGATTTTATATCTATTACACAATTAATATTATAAATGAAGTGTATATAGTCTAATAAGGTTGGTAATATAGTAGGAGAATAATAATTATATTGAAATTTATTATCTTGCATAACACAATATAGAAGATATTGTGTGTAAATCCTGCACACATTCAAGTTAGGCCAAGACATCAATATCATAAAGAATAATTATAGCCCAAGTGTTTGTTTTGTTAATGTAACTGATAAAATATAGGTGATCACAATTATTAAGATAGAATGAGAGACTCAATCAATGGCTGTTGAAGGTATATGAACTACAATCAAGAATGTTTGATTTAAGAAAATCGTAATGAAATGTCCAGATATTATCCTATAGTGGAATAACCCTTAAGAAGGGAAGATTTATTATAGTGGGATTATAGAGGAGAGACGTATTTCAGTTCGAGACGAATACCAGAGAAGTCTCTGGGTTGGAGCAGGGAGCAGAGGAAGTTTCTGAGTTAGTGCTTGGGGAAGGAGAAGTATCTAATGTGTTTTTGGAGGGTACCAATGTTGATTCTAGAAATATTGTGTGATAATGTATAAGTATCCTACAATTTTGATTCAAGAGTTAAGATACCATGCGATTATATATCCGCCATTATAAGTGATATAATTATTAGAGAGTAGAATCTATATTCATGGGTATATTGAACATAACAAGGAGTAAACCTTTAAGTAGAACATTATAAATACCATGTGTTTTGAACTATCTTATTATTCTTACATATGAGGTGAGACTGTGACATACCACTAAGTGGATCAAGAACCTTAACTAGTTCAAGAGGTCTTACTAAAAAATATGGAATTCTTTACAGAAAACCACTTACTCACCCTACTCTTAGTTTTTAACTCTTCCTATGGAGCTCTGGAATTATATATAATTTATATATAAATTTAATACATTACTCCTCTTCTCCAAGAAAGATGTGATTCCTTCATAATGAATTGTTTTTATATAAATATTTTAATAATTACATTAAATAGAAAATATTTTTTTTTAAACTTATTCCATCTTTTTAGGGGATCCTAAGTCACTTGGTCACTTCAAGATATTCTTTATTTAAATGTTTTTAAATAAGTTAGGATTTAAAAATTATCAAATATACGTTGTAGAAATATGGAACATTGTTTGTGTTTTTACCTTGGTCTGTCAGTGTGAATGAAATCCACTCTTCTCTCATGGCTTATCTAGGTACTCTGAAAAGGGTTTTTACCTCCCCCTTGTTTTTTAACTTTTGGTAATCTTTTTAGAAATTTAAAAAATTTGTTAAATATACATAAGTTAATAAAATTATTTATATAAAATAATTAATAATATATTTAATATAACTTGTAACAACACATATTTAATTAATTTAAAATATTAATATATTAAATAATTAAAATAACTAACACCTAAAAATTAAAATTATACATTAATAACATGATTTATATAACTTGAAACTAATAATAAAATTGAAAAATAAAAATAATAATACAAATAATAATAATGTTATTAATATAATTATAAACTAATAATGAAATTAATATTTCAATAATATTTACAATATAAAAACCAAATATTTTTAATATAGTTAATAATATTAATAAAAAATAATTTATTTTTCTTTATTAAGTTGTATTAATTATTAATTTTAATAGTTATATATAAAATAATAATAATATATATTTACAATATCTCTTAATAAAACTATAATAGAAAAAATTATCAAATTATTTAATTTATAATTATCAAATTTTATTCATTATTGATAATTGTATTTAATAAAATAAATCATTATATTAAAAATCATATTTTAGATCATATGATAAATTTTAATTAATAACCTTTATTTGATTTGGTAATTATTATTGTTAATTATTTTTTGTTCTTGCTATTTCAAGAAAATGTTAATTAATAGAATATTTTGGATAATTTTTTATTATTTGTTCACAAATTTAAAAAAATATTATTAATTAATTATGTTAATGTAAAAAATAATTAATTTTTAGTTATATTATTAGTTATTTATTTTATTCATTTAATATTAATTATTAAAAATACTATTTTTAATTTTGACTTAAATTAATTAATTATAAATTTGGTTTTTAAAATAAATTATTAGCACAAGTGAATAGACAAATGTTATTGATTTCACTAATATATATATGAATATTTCAGAAATTATATTGGCAGAATGTGTCACTGGACCAGTCACACCTCTTAGGCACAACCTAGTGTGTCGATAGTTTTCTTACTATAGTGTATCGATTTTCATTCTCTAGTACATGGTTTTCTTTCATTTAATTAGCTATAGCTACCTTGACATCATATAGTGTGATAGGTGATAGATTTGATGTCTCTAAACCTGCACCCTATCCTATATAGAAGAAATATCGATCCTTGTTAGAACTCTCTCCCTTGTGGTAATAAGAAGGTTATTGGATAAAACCTTCCCCACATGAGATTTAGATGGTTGTTGTCACACCCTGACCTTGGTTTATCTTTTATTTTATTTTTATCTCAATAATCGGTCTTTAGGTTGAGGTTCTAGTCGATTTACCAATGAAATTTTTTTATATTCAAATGTCTTAGGTAATTTTTGGACATATTCACAATTTGACCATGATTTGAGCCAAGTAGTGAGCTCCATAGGAAAAAACATGATTCTCCTAGGATGTGTCTGGTAGAAGGCACACTACTTGATGACGGTTAGGAGGAGCCTTGTGGCAAGCACGTGTGGAGACAATTTAATGTGGAAAAATAAATTTTCATTGATGGCACATGGTTTTATAAACCATGCTGAAAGACCATGTGTGTGCCCCTTTCCTCTAGTAAGGTGAGCACAGTTTGGAAAGCCATGTGACCAAACCATTCGACATACCATGGTTCTTTTAAATTTTTATTTCATATTTTCCCCTCCATTTTATTAACCCTTATTCAATACCTCCTCTACTTGACACGTTTTTGGAACACGATAGGGATCTCAAACCCTCATCCCTTTAGTTGGCCTCCTTATATAGATCCTCCTCTAAGCTTCTAGGTGTGTTTCCATGTTATTTTTCATTGATTTCCTTCTCTTACCTTAATTATTATATTACTCTTGGATCTTATTTTTCTTGTATGCATCTTGTCCATCCCTTAGGTAAGTTTTGGCTAATTTGGGTAATTTTCATTGATTTAATTGTGTGATAACTGTATGCAAAGCTTAGTTCATCCTTCTTCGATGGTTTCAATGTGTTCAGACATCGTTGAGGTAGTTTTTTCTATAATTTTTATTTCTGGAACATACCTTTGATGGATGATATTAATAATATTTTTTATAAATTTTTTTAACCATGGTTGTGATCTATTCATTCTATTTTTTATAGCGTTTTCATTGTCAGAACATGAAGAAAATGGGGTTTAATGGGTTTTCCATAGTTATACCTACATACATATTTATATAAAGTGTTTGAAAAAAAATTAGTGGACATTAAAATAGTTGTAGGTGTACTATAATATTTTTTGATATTTTTCTTTGAAAATTTAGAATTATTTATGGAATTATGAAATTTAATGGGTTTTCTACCATATGGTTTGGATCTTGGGGTGGGTTATTAGAATTGGTTGTGTCATTTCATGTGTTTACTTTATTCTATGGAATTCATTGGGCATGGTGTTGGACGTGAAAATATCTAATAGTTAATTAGATGAACATATGGATGGGAACACAAATGATAGTGGCTCTTTTAAATGATTCTGGTTCATAACCCCATATTTCAATGTACCTTTCCTCTTCTTCCTTCTCCTTCTCAACCCTCTTATATCAAAATTTTCCATCTAAAACCCATGGTTTTTTCTCAAATTGTTCCATTGTTTCAATGTCACTGAAATGTAGTTTCAAATGTGTTTCATAAATCTAGACCTATTTGTAATCATGAAGTGTGATTTGGTTCTTAAATGAAATAATATCTAATTTTTAACATTTGATATTCATATAAGTATGCCCAATATTTTGGGGAATGAATTGGGATTAGTAAATTTAGAATCCTAGTTAGTACCTTGTAATATTTTTGAAATTAATTTTTAAACTCATGTGATGTGGAGGCTCAGTTGGTAATTGTTAATAGTTTAACGTGTCTTGGGAGGCACTATTGTATTCCATATATAGAGGGGGTCTTTGAATAGGTCATTTCAGTGTTTGATCTGGGAATGAATTAAGGCATCTATTGGTTAATGGTTCATGCAACACAAGTGTGAACTTCCTCACCCACCGTGTTCTACTATAACAATATTCATGGGATTCATCTAATTGGTTGATTGATAGTTTCATTTCGACCCCAATTCTATGTGTCAGTACACATATATTTGATTAGAGTCTAGTGGGATTTTCTACTAGTGGGGCAAGTTTGGAGATTCTAGGTTGGTTATTGGAAATGGAGTGATAGGATTCACCGACAGGTGAGTACTATATGAGTATATCCTCAGATTATTTTTATAGTTTTTTTGGTAAATTCCCATGATTATTATTTATATGTTCTATTTGTTTTAGCTATACTTGATTATTTTTTTTGATAGATTTTTTCATCTACTATTTTCATTATTTTAATCTTTTTTCTGGATCACCATGATTGGTTTCTAGTTGGGGTTTTGGGTTTTCTAAACTATATTTTTGAATTGAAAACCATTTTAAAAAGTAATGTAATATGTGTTGTTCTAATCATGTTTTTTCCTGGAAAGCTATGGTTGGTCCTTTAAAATTATAAAACACTATTTTCAAAATGTATTTCAAACTACTGTTTATAGACTATTTCAAGAATGGAAATCCATCGACCCTGTGATTTTTACCAACCAATATGTTTATGCTCACACCCTACTTGTGACACTCGACATTGGTTGAACAAAAGGTCACATGAAGATTAGGTTGGTTATAGTTATCATTATTTGTAGTATATTGTTTTTTATTTTTTCAGCTATGGTTGAATTTTGATCTTTACTATGTATTTGTTGATGTTTAGTATTTGTATGTTTATGTAGTGTTATAAAATATTATTATTTGATCATGTTTTATATTGGGAAAATCATTCCCAATATGAGAACCTTGATTTTAGACACTAATATCATGCTTGGGAAGATTAGGAATGCCTCTCAGCCCTTGTCCCTAGCTAGGTCGGTTGTTGGGTCAGAAGGCAAGCCAACCTAGTTTTTCATAGTTTTTGTTCCATTTTAATTTGAAAACCAAGAAAAAATATAGAATTATGTATATTCTTTTAAACAACTATAATGGTGGGGATATTTAATAAAGTGAATAAGAAGTTGAATATTTAGTTAATAATCTACGAATAAATGTATGCATATCTTGTGGGATGGTTGATAAAAGTGAAATATTTATAAACTGGGTATGAGATGTATCATAGGGAGTACATAGAGACAATAGAAGAGTACCTAGATATTTATACCAGACACCCACCTTCTATTCCAAATCATCATGTAACACATATATATGTGGATTTTCATCCTCTGGTATATCCATGTGGGGCTTAACATCTTATGGGATGTCATAAAAAATCTCACGAAAAATCACATCCATGGGATGATGTATGTCATCCATTGATTTTTGAAAAAAACCCTAGTCTTATGTGAATCCACATCAAGGATTAGATGTGTTGGATGAATATTACATGAAAAACAATAAAAACATTTATTTTCATTTATATTTGATAAAAGATGAATTAAAAATTAGAAAGTGATGTTATCAAGTAAAGATATCCTCAGTATGGCCACATTATATATAAAAAAATATCATGTGGTAAAAAGTATCATATTCAACTTGTTGTGGTAGAAGTCTACACTCTATTATTGAACCCTAAAACCAAGACTCCTGATGTTTGTCCCAAATCTCAAAAAATTTATGTACGATATTTGGTCATGTCATAGTTTTTCATCCATTTTTTTCTAAAGGAATATTGTAAAGCTAACTTATAGTGAGGAATGTAATATAATAATGAAACCAAAACAGAATGTTATCTTGATTGACATAGAGAAGCATAACTGTACTAAAAATAATATGATCCATTGTTTCTTTGATGTAATAAAAATTCACAATGTAGAATGGAAAGATACTTTAGATAATATGCATGTTGTATGTAATTTTAAAAAATATAAACAAAACAAAATTAATATATAATTAATAAAAGTACTCAGTTATGAAAAAGAATAATAATTTATGTATATAGTTATTAATATAATAAATAATTCTATTGAACACTTTCCACCACATGTTTATATGTGTGGACATCATGATTGGAAGAATATTAATGTTTACAATCCTAGTTCCACCTTCATTTAACATTGTTTATGATAATTTTTTATAATATTAATTTATTAGTTTGACTTTGACATATGAAGGACTGATAAATATACCATCATCTATGGGGGTACTCAATCATTGTACCTATAGCCAATGGTATGTGAAACCTTCATGTTATGTAAGGGATTTTCTCTCTTTTTGACATCAGAATAAGAATAAAAAATCTTATTATATATATATATATATTTGATGTGACATTCACTATATAGTTACATTTAGTTATATAAAATACATTTTGAACAATAATTATATTCTCTCTCATGTCAAGGTCCTCATGAAAAGGTATATACATCAGATGGATAAATTTTATAAACGGATTAAAAAATACCATCATCTTAATAAGTCACGTGATGTTTTCACATGAAACTATCATGATAATGAACTAATTAGAACATTAAAATACTTGATTTAAGTTCACATCTATCCAAGGAAGTTGTAGATTATGGGAAAAAATATTCTTTCAATTTTTATAAACCTATATACTGAGTAGTATCAACCCAAATAAAAATAATCACATGTAACTAGTAATATAAAATTTTTACTAGTGATGAAGAGGTTTAACGAAACAGAGATATCCCCATGAATAATGTTCATCTCTTCCTTTGTTAAAAGTGATTTTTTCATCTCATACCTCATTATCTCGATAAGTAAATTTATGATATTGTAATAAAAAAATGTGAAGTGAACCATCACAACATTATATAACCCAACACATTATGGATGGGGGTGGTCAAATAATTGGTTTTGTTTTTATTGATGTGGTGTGTCCTTTCTCCTCTTATATAGTAAATGGGAAGGAACTATAAGATTTCATTATAAACATGAATTTCTAAGAAGTCTAGAAAATGAGTTTCTTCTATATCTACATATTATATATTCATAATTATTCATAAATATTATAATAACTTTTATATTACTTTTTATTATGAAATATATCTTGGAAAACTAGGAATAAAATTACTATTCCTAAAAAAGATTAAATAATTTATAAAGAAGTTTAAAAAAGTTATAAAACACTTTAAAACGGAGAATAATAATGTGAATTTATTTAAAATCCTACCACATTGGGAAATTTTTCTTATGATTTTTAGATTTTACATTAAATATTGGGAATTTTGCTCGCATGACATATTCTCATGGGTAGTGCATAGAATCTCTAAACTGCATACACATTAGCCTTTCCTAGGAGTGTTACCATGTAATATCAAGGACTACATTTGGACAATAAACATATGATGTAAAATAATAAAAATCAACAAAAGTCATATGAGTCACACATTTTTAGTCAACTTGACATCTGAAGTGATTTATTGGATCATCGTATTGTTTATTGGGTAATTTTATTAGTGAAAACGTTGTAATGAAATGTGAAAAGAGATACCTCAATTCATGGAAATTACATCAATCATAGTACGTGCGTTATAATAAGTCCACTACCACTATATTATTTATTCCTATGATTTATTCATGAAACCCCATTACCACAAATAATATACCTTATAAATTAAATTTTTGAACATGAAATTATTATTCATATAGTAATATCTTATAGATTTTTCTTTTTAACTTTTGATCAAAGGGCATAAACAGATAATCCTATTGGGAAAATTAAAAAAAGTGCCTCAAATATTTATAAAGTTGATTATATTATAATATAATGATATATAGTTTTTGACCAACCATTAGTAACATATTTATGAACTAAAAAATATTATTTTTATTTCGTCTATATCTCATACCACCACTACATTCCAATGAATATTTCTCCGTTGAAATCCACATCATGATATAATACAAGTCATGATTATACCTTTAAGTTTAATTCTTGGAATTTGTTAAAATTTCCATAATCTTGTTAATATGTTGAAAAGGATGAAAATAATATAGTAAAAGGGGTACATAAAATTATATCAATATAAATAAGTTTAAGAAATCCTACCCAACGTATTGTTCACCATATTTATTATGTCAACTATATAATTATTATGGACATTATTGTTCATATGTATAATGAAAATTTCATCATATGAATTAGATTATTTCCATGAAACACTATCATAGATAATTAACTATATCATTTCTTGATGATGATTATATATTATCCCTAGTCCTTGGATTTTTGAAACATGGTTACATATCCATGTGAAAGAACAACTGAAGGATTCAATTCCCTCATTTTCAATAGTGGAGAGTACTGGTGGGAAATAGAAAATAACAATATTTTAAGAAATAAATGTGTGACTATATTTGTATAATATATATATATAACGGTGCATCCACCTAAATGATCTATTTAAAATCCAGAAGTACAACAATACATGGAGTTAATTCCTAAAAAACAATTTGTAAATTTACTTTCATTAAACTAAACCAAATATCCCAAGAGACATATTTAACAGGAAAAAATGATAAATTACCTAGATGTGGGAGAAAATAATACCATTATATATGGAAATATTCACACTAATTACTATAAACCTTTACAATTGCTGTTTTATTTTCCATCATTTCCTTTTTATTAGATATCCTATATTTGAAAACCATGGTATTAATTTCATGATGATAGACACTATAATATACTAACACACACACACAACATTTCAACAATAATAGTATATAAAATTACATATTTTGTTTATAAAGGTCAATAAAAAGTCTTGGGATCCCACACATATGTTATCCTTGTAACTTTGATATCTTCAAACATGAATTTTATTTATTAAATATTTCTTCCAAGAAAAATTAAAATTCCAACCCATATTTATCACAAAAGATTATATATTTACCAATATCTGGCTCATCAGATATGAATGACTAATTTATGTCAATGTGGTATCTATTAACCTTTTTTTACTACACTTTTACATTCAAACTCAATTTTATTATGTAATAATTTATCAGTTATTTTAGATGCATTAACCCTGAAAATTGGGAATTCACAAATTGGTTTTGTGAAATACCAATAAATATGTAATACCTATTAAATTACACAAAAAAATTCAATAAAAGAGGATGAATAAATTTTATAGTTTTTGAAAACATAAAAAAGGAATATTTGAATCTTAACTAAGAACATATTCCTCACCATCTATATCTTATGTCACACAATTAGATATAACCTCATTATATAAACACGTATCCATTAATAATTATGTATCAATAAAAAAGAATCCAACATTTCTCTCTATATTATAGGTTCTACTTTTATAATGTGCATCATTTGATATCAAAAAACTGAAACTGTTGAGATCTTTTGCCTCTATTTATCAAGTCATATAAGAATAAATAAAAACATATTTTTTCAGTGAACTAAATTCAATAATTTTCCCATAGTAGGGTTTTGTATATGTAGGTTTCACCTCATCCAGGAGAGAAATTTCACTATATAATTCCAGTAAACCATGATTAGACTATTTTTTGATAAGAGATATTACCTATGAACATCTTATTGAAAAATATTATAAATATTTTGTAGGTGAACATTTAGTTTTAATATTTTGATATATTATGGATGTTAATTCTTCTTTTTTATCATCAATTCTTTGTTACTATGTGTCCTCATATGTTTTTTTTACAATTTCATACAAGTGTGATGATTAACCACTCTCTTCGATGGAAAATTGCAGACATAACCATGATCATTATAAATTACATATATGCTAAAATATATAGATGTAGAGATGATTATATACTCTGAATATTTTGCAACATGTTTCAGGGATCTATACTTCATCATAAAATTACTAATGATTGGTAATTAGTTTTATCTATATAAATGTGATAAAATCACATGATTATTTACTATCAATTTTTTAATATATATATATTTATAACATAAAATTATTTTAAAATATTCAAAAAAATGATTCATCATAAATTCTTAAATCTACAATGACATCAAAAATTACACATGAGATACAATTGTATAAGTGATTATGAGAGGTTAATAAGAAGTGATAATAATAAAGAGATGCTATGAATGATGAATATTGGTTTGAGTTAAATCCTTAAGATAATTGAAAATCCTTTTATAATTATAGAATAATTTTTTAGTCCTAAAATCCTTTTAGATTCATGAATGACATTGGGAGTCCAAAATTCCATTGATTATTATGATAGAGTTTGGAATTATTGAATGAATTTGATAGTTAATAAAACCATTGGTAAATTTTGGTAGTCATGGAAGGATTTTTTATCCACGAAATCCATTCATAATTTTTAATTATTTTATGGTATATATATATGAAAATTTTAATTTTCAAAATAATTTATAAAATAAAATAAAATAAATCATTTAATTATTTTTTAAATTTATATATCTTCATGTATTTTTTTAAATCCTTTATTAAAATAACAAATTTCTGAATAAATTCATAATTAATTAAATTTTTAGTTAGAAATTATATTTTAATATTTTTTGTATTTATTATAATATTTGGTACTCTAATTTAAAAAAATAACTTTTTAAGGATTATCGTTTGAAATACTAAACTGATATTGAGGTATATGGTATGAGTTTAGTTTAATTAAAATTCAATTAACCAACTACATCATATGGGAAAATACTCAATTTTTTGGGTTAAATCTACTGAAAAATCATTCGTTTTTTGACAACTTATATGTATATATTCTAATACAATCACCTTAAACTCATTCAAGACTTCTATTTTTTAACAAGATAAGTCACATGAATTTGATATTCAATATGAGATTGTGACAGAATAAACGTATCATGGATATTCTTAGACTATATTTAATGGAAGTAGATGATATGATGATCATAAAAAATAAAAATAAAAATATTTTCAAAAAATTATAAATTAAAACACATAAAAACACTTATAAATTAAAGAAAAATCAAATATGAATTGGTCTATAAAAATCATTATCATATTAAATTTATTAAAATTATTTAAAAATTATATTTTAAAATTCAATAATTCATCAAAAGAATTTTTTTTTCAAAATCATTTAAAAAAATTTATTTTTTCATTCAACAAAATGTAAATAATTCAAACATGAAATTTAAATACATTAAATCTTTTATTGGAATTTAAATCATACAAAATAATATATATATGATACAATCCTTATAATTGGTATTCATTCTAAGAAACTAGAAAAAAATTATAAATAAAATAATAAAAAAGAAAATTTTAATGAAATATAAATTTCCTCCCCGAATACCATGAATTATAATTTGGGAAAAATATTCAAATTTTTCAAAACATAAAAATAATATAAAAAATGAATTGAGAAATTAGGGGGGGGGGGTGGCCCATTTTTTACTTTATTCTCACTAGGAAAAATGATTTCAATTCACACCTCCAATTTATGTATTTTGAACAAAAAAACTGGTAATTCATCCATGGAACTAAAGATGTGTTATCAATGTTCAGTCATCATTGGGTATACATTACATAAATTTTTTAACTCCAAACAATTTTCACAATATTTTTTTAAGAAATGTGATTAACTCAATATGAAAATATATACACCACATAATGAGTTCATCCACATGTGGGTACAAATCATCAACCATTACCATAGAGTGAGATATTTCTTATCCTCTCTTATGTAAAAATTATTAATGTAAAACATAAAAGATGGCTAGTTCAGGCTATTGTCTACATCTCATTAGGTCCCCGCTTATTTTATACATTGGCCCACACACTTGAGATGAACATCTAATACAAAATTTAATCTTCATAAATTTTTAGGCATCTCATTCCCTATATATCCAAGTGATGTATGTATATTATGTGGGTATATAAGGTATATTTGGAATAAATTATAAATAGTCATTTGATGAAATCTTTTTTTTTATAAAGAGAAGAAAAGAGAGTAGTATTTAAATTATCTTAAATGTCAATATTATTGGGAGATTTATACCCAAGATAATGATAATTATATTGTATCTAATATTGTACATTTGGTGATTTCGTGGTTGTTGTGTAATCATGATTTTGAGGCTAGTCGATTAATGTATTGGTGTCCTGATATTTGAATTATCAATAAATTTAAATTGTTGATGTATTTATATGATGTCCTAAAATGGAAAAATAAAATTATATTTTAAATATATTATCTATTTTAATTTTCATAAATTGAATATAATATTATAGATCTATAATACTGTTGCATTAATTTTATCAACATTGAATGATTCACTTGTTGGAAAATTTATCACAATAAAATTACACTGATTTAAGAGGATTGAAAGATATTGAACATGATTTTGTAAAATTACTACATAGAGGTTGGATATATAGACCATCATTCTTCAAGAGATAATTCTATTTTTTACACCTTGATCCATGCACTCAAATATGTAATTAGAGTGAGTAAATTAATATTTTAATCCAGAAAACTGGCTAGAGTAAGGATCAAGGACAAATGGTAACTAGATTTTCATTAAAAGGAAATAAAAATCCTAAAAATCATCTAACTGATTAAATTTAAAATAAATTTATAGTTTAATAAAAAAAAATATAATTTTTTGACATAATTATTAATTAATAAATTATTATTATTAAAATTAATAGTGCTATATAGTAGTTGGGGTTTATCTTAGTGGTAAACACCCTGTAATCCTACTTGAATAATGGGGGTTCGAAACCCATTGGGTGCAGGTACTCTAACAGTACTATAGCAGTGTAGGCGCTGTAGTAATGGAAGACACTATAGTGGTGGCAAGTCACTGTAGCGGTTGCATAGCATTGTAGTAGTGGCGGGTACTGAGTGGTACTGTACCAGGTGGCTAATGTAGCAGTACTATTCAGAGAATGGTCCTTGGGCCACAAATTTGGTATAACATGCCATGTAATGGGATAAATGCCCACTAGGACTTTATAATATGTTATGAGTCTTCCTCTACCTAGTTAAAGAGGTATTCTCATTGCTTTAATAATAAGAAATGAGGCTTCGACCCCAAGCTTTTATAAAAAAAATTAATAGTGCCTCATATAATATGATACCTTCATATACATGCAAGTAGATTGTCAGATCATTAATAGTATGAAATATAATTTTTTATAATCATATGAAAATGATGTTAACCATTTTTCAAAAGAACTGAAAAATTAATAATCAAATTTTTAATTGAACTAATACTCAAAACTCTTTTGATCCATGATTAAAATACACCTTGTGTTAATCCTAAATTCCAAATTCAAAGGAATAATAATTATATTTCTAGGGTCTTTTATAGTTTAATATTACCAAACATTCAATCTAGTGAACTATTTTAAATATTTCTATTTGAAATTTATGAACTCAAAAAAAATTCTAAACCATTTCACATTGAAATTATGAGTATGTTTCCATTACACTCATGTATTTTTTATGGATAACTAACGTAATATAAATAAAAAAATAACATTCTAAAGAAAAACTTCATTAAGAATTCATATTATTACTTACTATCTTTGAAAAAAAACATCTCATTTTCAAATATCATTTAATCTATATCATAATAAATTTTTTTAAAAAATTTCTTGGCCTCTATTTTACCCATTAGTAAATTCTCCAGAATCCCCCAAGAGAAATAATATATAATAGTAAATGAATATGATGTAAAACACCCAGAAGAAAATTAATATTCCCCCATATAGCAGTGAATTGATTAAAATAAATTTGTTACATTTTTTGAACTAATTGAAAAAATTAATTACATTTAATTTTATTTAGTGAATAACATAATTTTTTTATTAATTCCTAAAAAATATAGTACTCTCACTAGAATATAAGTATTATATTCATTTAGAAAGAAGAATAATATATTCATACCAAAATATATAAGAATAAAATTTATTTTTATTATATAATTTTAAATGTTGTATAATATAAGATAACTAATAAAACTA
This sequence comes from Viscum album, assembly GCA_963277665.1. Classification (NCBI taxonomy): domain Eukaryota; kingdom Viridiplantae; phylum Streptophyta; class Magnoliopsida; order Santalales; family Viscaceae; genus Viscum; species Viscum album. Next base: position 102,310,886 of record OY728133.1, read on the forward strand.
ATCACTCACTTCATTAAACAAAATTCACACACTCTATGTGATATGTTACATGACACCTAGTTTTATAAATTTTGGAAAATAAATAATTTAATATTTTTAATTAAATTAGTAAAAGTAGTAAAAATATTTAATAATATGTAAACATGTAAAACATGGCATTTTCACATTTTCAACAAAAATCACTATTCTTCTAAGGTAAATTTGATATAAATATCACCAATTACATTATCAGTGATAAATAATAATAATTTTTTAAGAAATATTATATCACCTATAACTTTATATGAATTTCACATATTTAATATCTATTTAGTATATTATTTAGAATAAATATATAATATCATATTCATTACAATACGTCATTATTCATTAGTAATGAAAGGAGTTAGATAATTATTTATTTATTATGTTAATGTAAATGGTGTAATTAGTGACTTTAGTAGCTCATATAGAGTAATACACAATTGATGAAATATAATTAATTTTATTTTCTTATATCATAATTCTTTTATGGTTAATGATATTAAATGATTTTTACATATATGTTAAATTAATAGTTTTAAAAATTATTATAGATTTGTAATTTTATAATTGAAAAACATGTGAGGTAGAAACTTGGGATATATTTTGACTAAATATTATTGTTTTTCCAGGGTGATATTGGTTGAATTTAATATCATTATATCAATATGTGTATTTATATTGTGTTATATAAGAATATTTGAGATTTTTGTCAAAGGAGATGTTTCTTGATTCATGTGAGAAATATTCATAATAGAGTGTAAGGATGTTTACTTAGATATATTAGGAAAATTTATATAAAAAGTAACATGATTTATTCAATTATTCATCTTCCTATCATCATGATGGTTATAATTTTAAAATCCATTTTTGTTTGATAATTTACAAACTAATATATGTACATTGATTGAGATGTAAAAAGTGATAGAAGTATAATTTCAAACTATAATAAAAAGTTCATGATAGAGTTATTAGAGAGAATATTTTTTAGAATTTGAATAATTTTATTATATTTAATAATCAATTAGAAAATATCGATAGAGTAAATGTGAACTGGTAGAGAATTCAGAGAATTTTATGCCTTATCAATATAATGTTTCAATTTTCAGATGTAAAATAAGTAGAAAAATAAGTCAAATAATATCATTTTTGTTGAAGTAAAATTTTGTAGTTACATAGAATTGATAATAAAATGTTACTTGTTCATATATGGTTGAGAGATTTTAAATTATACCACATAGAATATATTTATAGAGAAAATTGGATAAAAATATTAATGGGGTTACAATTAGTGATGGGACATTGGAAAAACACATGAAAGATCAGATAGATAGAGATTTGTGATGTCATCATCTGGTGAAATTTAAAGGTGATCTAGGAAGAGAGGCAGACACAATGTATTCTATGTAGTTGAATGACATTGGATATATGAAAATCAGTCTCGGATACATGATGTTATCAGATAGATGAACATGATAAAAATCGGTACCTGGAGAGAACTGATAGGAGACAATCCAAACAATATACAATAAAAATATTTGAGATGCCATTGGACATAGATATATTGATCCTATAAAATGAAGGTTTCTAGAATAATGATAACTAAATTTAGGTTCCTTAGATGATTAGTGTATCTGAGTCCACAAGTTAGATAGAGTTGGTGTTGATTTATTATAAAAAATAGTACTAAATAGATTTATAAATAGTTTATAAATTCCATAATAATGACATTTATAATTTGATAAATATAAATTTTATATCATAATGAGGTAAAGGAAGTTTTTTAAAGTTACATGAATTTTTTTTAAGGTTGTTTTAATAAAATTACATATTTCAAGAAATATTAATTTTGTTAAAAAATGTTCTAGAGTAGTCCAGATGCATTGTATTAAATTCTATAGACCGATAGATCAAAATTTTTAGTTTCAGTTGAGTGAGAAAATATTTTAGAGTTCCTACATATTCAATGGAAGAAAACTAGAAAAGGTTATTTTTATATGGCATAATATAAAAAACACTATTTATGAGTAGAGGAGATAATGTGTAGATGATTTTTTTATTATATTGTCACATATCTACTTGGTTGTAGAAGAAGTGTTCCATAATTCTGAGTTTCATCAGTTAAAATAGAATATAAATTGGATTGAGTTCCAATAGATAAAAATGAAATATTGTGAGAATCCAAGTGAGTTCTTACATAGGTTACAAAATATTTTATAAATACAAATTTCATTGGTCAACGTAAGAGAAAAATTAAACTAATCCTACTTCATTAAACTGATAAGCGTTATATAGATACATCATATAAAGATACTTTGAATATTAAACATTGTGCTAAAGAACATTGTTGATAACCATCATTCAAAGATCTATCAGACATTTGGAACACCAAATAAATTCAATCAAATTTATGAGTCATATAATGTTTAATAGAAATTTTAATGAAAATTTATTATTGATTATATCCTTGGGTTTATAAGACCATGAAAAAGTTTCAAGGACAACATACTCTTAAGACAGTGGTTGAAGATCATAACGATTTCACACAGGTGAATGTGATAAATCTTACTAATGGAAAAATTGAAGAACATCATATGGTGGATCAAAAAAATAGGGGTGAGAATATATATTAGGGTATAAGTAGTTATTAAAATGATTATGTCTTGGTGAATATACAACTGTAAAGAACGTGGACATAGTTAGAGATGTTTGGGGGTATAAAAAACTATGTCAAATGAACTAATTATTGATGATAAAACCAAAGATAGTTGGAGGAATTATTAATATGGTGTAGAAGTAATTTCTTTATTTAATTTTTTTCCTAAAAGATGTTAGTAAAAATATCCACCCCCTTTCTGTGATCATACATTGATTAAGTAACTAAAGCTGGTATCCTGGTAGGTTCCGTAAAAGTGATCCAACTGTTGATTATGGTGAAATATAATTTATTGAACAATGATTGTGTTCATGTATTTGATGGTAGAGACATTTAGAGTGACAATAATATGATTTTACCTTATCTTTTACCTTATAGATTTTATGTTATAGAAGCCTTAAAAGTGGAATTTCCTACCACTAATAAATATTCTATGATAAAAACTAATAATAAAAATCTTCATGTTCTTTAGAAAAGTACAAATTATATATTTATTCATCTTATAAAGTATGTTAATACAAATATTATGTGGTTTCTAGTGTCCAACAAATGTGGGATAAGTTGAGAAGCAGTTATGATGATAATGGGAATGTTATGTAGGTTATAATATAAATATGAGGAATTAGACTGGAAGACGTTATAAATGGTGATGAATAAAGTATTGATGAATACATTAATATGTAAAACATGATTATCAACAATATTATATGTTTGGGTGATACTTTTGAGATTCTATAGTCACTAATAAACCAATGAGAAACTATCCAGATAGATTTGATTTTAATGTTTCATCGTTATAAGATCATAATGATGTATCTATGGATGAATATCAAAATATTTTCATGGAATATGAAAACAGAAAATATATAGTCAATAATAATAACTATAATGAATAAATAGATTTTTATGATTTGTTTAGAAAGAAGCCCAGAGATAAATAATCTAAAAAGGAATCATGCAATTCAGAGGGAGAGGATGTGGGGGACTTGAAGAAAATATATTTTTTATTTATAAATGATTCAATAAGGGAAAATTCTTGGGCAAATATTTTCTAAAAGATATTATTATTTTAATGATAAATTCCATTTTAGGATATTTTCCTTGAATAATTATTGATATTCATGGTTAGAAGAATCAGATTAGTTGTCTAAAAAAAGGCATATGAAACATAAGAAAATGATTCCTTGAAACAATAAGAATAGTTTGTTGAGATTAATTAAGAAAAATGATTATATACATAACAATGAATTTTATTGTCATATCTCCTTCAGAACTCATAAAATAATAATAAGTTGTTCCTCAAACATCAATGATGATGATAAAGAGAGAAAAGAATAAGAGTGGATTCTTAGATAAAATTTGGATGATGATGTTAATAAACATACACAATCCAATAATTAAAGGTATATTTTCAAAAAGGAAGTTTAAGAGATAACATTTGTTAATGGAGTTATAATAAAGATATAGGATGTTAACCTTAATTTGATTAGATATTAGATAATAAAATTAGCTGAGATAAAAATAATTGAAATGTGTTATAAATAGACATTATCAAAATATGGATTTATTAACAAGTTTGAAAAAAACAACTTGAGGAATGTAATCAAAATATGTTGATTTTTTTAATTAAAGAATAAAGTAACAATTACATAAAAAATGTTTTTCTGAGAAATAAGAGGTATTGTTTGAAATATAATAAATGTTTTTATCGAACAAACTGATTTATGAATGATTATGTATAACTTTAACAAAGTATTTGAGTTTAATAGTGAATCTTCTCAACATAAATAACAAAAAGATCTAACAAATCTATTTTCATTATTTTCTAAAAACCATAAAATACATCTACATGTTCTAAATATAATGGTCAAAATTTTAATATTTTTGAGAAACCTTCATCCACTAATAATGTACGGAATTCATCAATAAAGTAACTCCCTGAACAAAATCACCAATACTTTTTAAACAGAAAATAACCAAAAAACATCAGAGTAGTACAACTATGAATCTAAAATATGAAAATTTATTGTTCACTGCTACTGTTGTTGTGTTTCCAATAGAAATTCATATTCCTAATAGAATAGTTTGTATCTTCTAGAAAAATATGTATCAATTAATGGGGAACTATATAGAGAAATGAATAAAAAACAATCCTCGAATGTATGATGTGGAAGAAATGATTGTTTAGACGGTGAAGAATTCAAAGCTTCTTGAGATACAAAAGAGAATATTAATAAATAGTAGTGAGAAAATAAGTTTAATAAAGATTACTAGTGGGTGAAAAGTTACTAGTTATATTTCTAGATTAAATGGCCATAGTCAGAATGATGGATGGGAAAAACGTTATTTGAGGAGAAACAAAAAAAAGTGTCATAAAATGATAAGAAATTTCTTAAAAAGATATCAACAAATAGAAAGTTAATGATTTGGAGGAAATAAAATATGAGGGATATATATGATAATGTTAATAAAACACTAATTTCTTACCTTTTATCCAACTAATAAATCATGAAGTTGATGTCACAAACTTCATGTAGAAAAGATGTTATGAATGATGAAGATAAAATGATGACATCATCTAAATATTGAATATATTAGAAGAAATCCATTTCCAAAAATAGTGAAAAGTATTATAAGTTGACATTGAGAGAAGACAATTTATTCATGGGTTATTTCTAGGTAACATCAAGTTGTTTTCTTTTTCCTAATATAATTGATTATTTGTACTAACTTGTTTGGAAGTTAAATAGAATAAGTAATGATATTGGATGAGTTTAATAGATTTTTTATAGTATGAAATTATGACTATCATGGAATATTTTTATCATCATGATGAGGAATGGAGGGACACACATCATGGGGAGAATAACTAAATGTAGGGTGTGAGTACCTCAATTTTTGGAAAACATGTTGAATATACTAAAGAGTATGTGTTTTTGAAAACATTTTATGGACCTTAACTATTTTTATATATTTATTTAGGTGGATGTATGTTTTTAATTAATTTTTTTATAATTACCTTGACATAATGATATTGGGATAATATGGAGGAAATAGTTACATAAATGAAGTGTCAAGGACAAAATTTAAAAACATTATTATACACTCTTGTTTTTTATTCTAGGACCAGGCACACATATTTTGAGTTTTTTAATTAATGGATCACGGTTAAGAACCTCATGTGGTACTATTTCTATCTTAAGAAAATATTTTATTTTTTTTAGATAATGTATGATGGGAATATATTATCCTTATATTACCTTTTTTATTTTATTTTCAATAATGTAAAGAAACATCATAGGGGGAGAAAGAAAATGAAAAAATATGGAATGGAAGTATTTAGTATACATATTTACATCGAAGATGTTTAATAATATTTGTTGATATTGAAAACAAATACAAAAATAGATATTGTATGTCCATATATATTTTGGTTGAATTTGTATTAAATGTATCAATATGTGCTGGTAGATAAGTTACATATTAATGAAAGAGAAGTTTGAGAGAGGATATGTTTCTTGAGACGTATGAGAAACATTCTTAATGGAGTATAATGTTATTCATATAACCATCTAAGGTAAATTTCCATAAAATGTTAGATGATTATGTTATGTTTTAAAATTTTCTAATATCATGATGGAAATCGTGATCTATCCCATTATATATTTTTTTTCTTATGTACCAAATGATATAAGTAAAAAAGGGGGATATATTCAAAGTGAGATATATATATATATATATATATATATATATATATATGATCAAGTGGAAGCACAATTTTTTGTATGAATTTATTAGATAAACTATTAGTACCAATATGAATAATGTGATCCTGTGGATAGAAAAATATGATTAGATGAAAATAGTCAATTTGAATTGGTTGATAATTTAAATTTTTTATTTCTATACAAATATTGAGTTACAATGATCCAATTACGAAAAATTATACAAATAAGATGGATATTTTCTAATTGATTGAGGGAATGCTATATAGCTACACCAGTTGATGAATGGGAGAGTATATAGGTCCCCAGATAGAGGATATATTATTTATACTATTAGATGGAGGAAACTAACTCATACTAGTAGACATGGATATCTATGTGTCTTAAATGAATTATGGTCTATTGAACATACACATGAATGATCAAACAGTTGGAGATTTCTCATGTCACTAGAAAGAGATATGTGAATGCGCACTATATAGAGAAGGGAGTTGACATACAGAGATGAAATCGAATGGTATCAGATATATGAAAATCGTATTGAGATACACTATGTTATCATATGGATTAAAATTAATTATTATTTTCACATGATGACATTTGATCTAAGAGTTGTATAGAGATTCACTAGACGGTGACTTGAGAAGTCATCAGAAAAAGATATTATTTGAATATTTGGTAAAGGATTCATAATAAATGTAAACATAATGATGGTTTATCAGATTTTTATGTTCTCAATGAACCTTACATGGATGTATTTATAATTTATTAATTAGAATAAAGAGTTATGAGGTGGTTTATAAAGATTTTTTACGTTACTTAGAAATAACGATGATTTTCTAATCATTCATGGTTTTCTATATATTGGAGGGTACATAAGTTTGTTTACATTTACAAACATTAATTTTAATCAAAATAAATGAAAGAGTAATTATTAAAGAAACATCATGTGAGTTAGATAAGATTCTATAATAGTTTAGATGCACGCCATGAAATTAAATTGAGTGGGAGATATGTAAAATGAGTTTTTGATTAGTTAAAAGATATTTTGGAGTTTACAAATATTCAATGGAAGTGAAATGATAAATACATATTTATGGTATTAAATTATAATAAAAAAATATTCCAAAACATATGAGTGATAATTATGTTGAAATTTAGGTATGAGTATTTAATCATGATCCTTCTTGGTTAAAGATCATAAGATTCATCCGAAAAAGTTTCATTGGATGAAGTAGAATCATGATCGGACTGAGATTCATCAGATGATGGTGAATTGGTTGGAGAAGATGACTACATTCATACTTAGTTTAAGAATCATTTCAAATAGATTATATTGGCCCAGTATTTCCATACATAGATATTACTTATTTTTAGATGAATATTCACTACATTAAATAAACACAAACATGAGGATTGTAAAGGTATAATGTATTTGGGTAATTAGATGCATAAAAAATCGTAAAAATGTGAGATATGCCATATCACACTGTTTCCTTCCTAGTTATAACAATTATAATACATATAATAGATAATAAATTTCTTCATATCATAGGGAAATGAATCCTAAGGAAGGGTGACCTCAGATCCTTAATAAGGGTACAAAAGATAGGAATCAATATAAAAAGATAATATGGGAATAGGTACATGATAATAAAATATTAAAATGATAACATACATATCATGCATCATTAAAATGGGTAATTAAAAAATATTGGAAGTTTATTAGACTTGAATCATAAGTGAGTCAGATAGCATGGGCTAGAAGAGAATTAAATCGGAATAAGACATAGAACTATAGCATACACATAAGAATATACAATCTTATGTGTATGATACTCCCCAATACATCCATAACATGTTAGGACTGGTATAACAACCTATGTACCTACACTAATCTTGGGAGGACCTCCAATTTTTCTGCTTTAGGGATTTGAATAATCTTTTGTGTACCCTTTGAGTTCATATAACATTAATCAATACTGAGTGAATTGGAGGGAGATAAAGGCCCCACATTACAAAGTAAAAAACATACATACGTTTTCCAATATATATAAAAAAATTAATCATTTTAGAACCCTTAAAAATAATAGGTTTCAATCATAATTCCCACAAAACATAACCTATTGAAATAGAAGAATGTTTGATAAGAGCTTTTTCATGGTATACCCCATGAAAGAGAAACATATTACAAAAATATCTTGTCCTAACAAATATTAACCATATAGAGAAAAAATAATAATGGTATCCTTGGTTAATATCAAAAGTAAATCATTTATAACATCAAATAATTTTATTTCATAAGGGAAATTATTTTTAAAGAAAAATCACTTGGAATGTTCCTGGAGGAAGATATCGTTTATTTTAAAATAAAATACTTAAAATTAGAAATCCATAAAATATTTTGGAGATAATTTTATTGGAAAAAAAATTAAAAATAATAAATAAATATTTGAATAATATAATAGTCATTATGGTGGGAAATTCCTTTCATAACATACATGTTAAAAAAATATTCATTTCACATTTTCAGTAAAATGAAAACGTTGATGACTTTGAAAAGGACATGACGATTATTTAAAAAAAATGTAAAACATTGGTAAAAATTTCATTAATAAAAAATGTATATAACATTAAAAATATTTTCAAAATCATTTTTAGAAATCACTGTTTTGGAAGAAAAAGGGGTTTTTAAAGAAGAGAGAAATAAAGATACTTTTTATTAAAATATCATTTAAAAATATTTTGAACGAAAAGATTGAAAAATATTTGGAAAATATGTATTGTTTATAAATATATATATTATAGTAAATTTCTTGATATTATTGAGATATAGAACATAATATTTCATCATGGGAAGCATAATCACAAACAATCCTATTAAATGATGAGATTGTAACCTGAAAATACTAACACTTTGGTAACATTTAATCATAATAAAAATGATATAATAACATAAAATTAAAGTAATAATATAACTAAGTTAAGGATATTCAAGATATAAATTGTCAAATTGATTGTATAGACACCTCATAGAAGAATATAGGGGCATAACAAAACATAGGTCTCCAAGAGGGAAAATGAGAAACAAATAGACTACCGCTTTTGTAACATTTGAATTATAAAACCTATGAAAGAGAGATAATAAAATTTATATGTAAATATAAATAATTTTTATGATAAAAATCATAAAATTCATTAAATTTTAGTATATACACCACCTAAAAGAAATAGGGTGTGAATATGATATTTTTCTTTGAAAATTTAAAAAGTGGGATTGAAATCCCTTACTGTGTGTATTGAATTACTTTTAATATGTTCGAAAATCATGTATAATAAATATTATTTTATTATAAAACTATTTACAAACTATAAATATATATATCATACCATATATAGTCTATTTATGACCTTTTATTACATGTTTATTAATAATTTAATGTTAAAATCACATATCGGGCAATAATTGTGTTTCTTTTACTTTATGTTTTGATTTGTTCTTTTTGGTCTTATTACATTGACCATAGTTATATAATCACCAGAATTATTTTAATTATATAAATATGATATATATTCATATCAAATGTATTTAGAGTGATCCATAAAACATGGAGATAAAAAATGAAATACATCATTAATGGAGACGGTAGGTCATGCAAATGCATTAATAATGTTTAAGTTTTTTTATGGAAGGAAATAAATAATGATAAAAAATATATTAACATTTAATTTATTATTTAATATGTATCACATATATTTATTAAATAAATCTTCCTTACCTTTTGGGTAAATTGTGAAAAAAGCACATCGCTTCGTAAAGTGGTTTTTCGCCATACAGATGAATGAATTTTTCAGATTCCCACATAATAGAATATAAGATGGAAAAAATGATATATCTATTCTAAATAAATATAATAAATATCTAATATTAAAAATAAATCCATTATTATTTCTAGTTTTTATAAGTGGTCATGTAAAAGAAGCATCATTGGTTTGTGGGGTGGTAGTCCATCGAGCACATGAATGATGATTTCACTACCTATTTGATGGAAGACGAGATCATTATAGGTAATTAACTGAAAAAATATATTATAATATGTTTTATATTAATTTTATCATATCATCTTGTTTTAATAAAATTAATGGTGGTGGAGGATGAGACAATATAAAACCCTCAGTTTGGGATGTTACCTCTTCTTTTGAAAACTTGTTTTGGATTGACACAAAAAGATACATAGGATTGATTTATGAAAAACATAAATATTACTGTATCATAGTATGGAATCGTGGAAGGGAAATTTTTAGGTATCGTCTAAATCAAATGGTTTAGGATTTCTAAAAATGAGAGTATAATGGGTGACCTTTTATAAGTGAAGTGAGTGAGACATTTGTAATTATTTGAAAAAAAATGTTTACCCTTGTTTTTCTCATGAAAAGGCTAATAAATGTCTATATATTTATAATATCAGACTTATTGTGAAAATATATCAATAAAATTTCTTTTGGAAATTTTTTGGGTCATTCTTTAATGTTATCTTTTTAGTTTAACCCCTCAGAAACCCATTTTAACTTAAATGATGTAAATATTTTTTATTTATATTACTAATTATTTAGAAAAAACATTAATTTTAACATGTTAGGTAATATATATTATTCCTATTATAAATAATAAATAGTTTTTACCAAATTAAATTCACTTAACGGAAATATAATTTATATAAAAAGTCCCACATATTTGACGAGAAGGTTAGTTTTCAAAGAGAAATTGATAAAAAGATTTAAAATTATTTATATCCAAATTGAATATTAATATGATTAAAATGAATTTAATTGAATTAATAGTCATGTAATTCAACTATGTATTCTTTTAAAATGATATTAAAACACTATTTATTATTATAAAATCTTTAAATTAAATGAAAATCCTCAAAAAAGAAACATTTTTCTCTATTAATTATGGTATTTAACTTCTCAAAAAATTATAAAAAATTGAACCTAATATAATTGTGACATGTTAATTTAAAAAATGAAAACTGTTTTTTCAAATAAGGTTTCTAAATGTGTCAAATGTTTTATGGTATGTGAAAAATGTAAATAAAATTACTTTTTATAAAAATATAGTTTTTAGCATAAAATTGGATTTATTGTTATCTCTTGTCTAGAAAAAAAATAAGATGAATGTCAAAAGTTTTAATGAATATATATTATATAAATTTAATCTATATTTTTTTTATATAAAAGTTATTTGTTTAATTTATCGATTTAAAAAAATTGTAAATAAAAATAGTTCTGAAGAAAAATATTTCCATAATTTTCACATGGTCCTTATTTTCATTTATAATTAATTGTTCAAAAATGAATCAATTATATATACATGTTTAATGAATTTATCTTTATAATGTTATTATTATTATTCATACCCACCATTCAATTTACAAGGATATATCTATCATATTTTAAAATATTATTTTAATATTATGACATGTTTCATCTAAACATGGTGTTCCATATAATTCAAGCCAAAACGGTGTTTTATATAACACAAAATTAACTCAGTGTTGCTCATAAGACAAGGAAAATGGTTATTTTATATAACACAAGATAAAATTTTTGTTGCGTGTAATGAAATATGAAATCAATTTTTCATGTAACGCATAATATCAAAAACATTAAATTTATTTGAAGAAAACATGTCACTAAATCATATGGTGTTAAATTCTAATATGATTAAAATAATTTTTTTCCATGAAATTAATCACAATGAACTAAAAAATCCTGATAAATCTACCTCATTACATCCTTATGTATCAAATATCTTCCCCAATATGGTGGTATCACCACAAAACATTTACCATTTTGGTGGTCTTGTTTTGTATAAAATTCTATATATGATTGAGAATCGATACTAGTTAACCCTCATAAAAAAATCACACTATAGTGGTATGAACATTGATTTTTTTATATGTGAAGGATCATGTGTCTATATCTTGAAGATAGATACAAGGATCACATTATGATCTCGAGAGTGATTTGGTGGATGTTCCAAATGATAAGATACTATCCTGACTTGATCAATCATTTCATAGTGACTGATATTCAAATTTTGTAGTTTTATCTTATTTAATATATGTATAATTTTTAAGAAACGCATCCTCAACAAATTCATATTCTAGAACACATTAGAAGTAGTCATCATAACCATTTTGTAAACTTTGTGCAACCGTTATAGGTTTTTTAAAGGCAATAAATATCTCCTCCATTTAATTGGTAATCCCAAGTTACAATAGTTTTCTTTTTACAACTTCATTCTAGTTTTTTGGAGATCTACACATGTTTCCATAAAGGGCTTCATAAAAATATGTCTGAATGATTTGGTGACTGATATTTTAGTATTAAAACTGATCAAGAGGAAGGAGTTAATTCAAAAAACCTTTTAAATCCATATAACATGATATTAACATATCCTCTAGGGTTTTTTATTATTCTCTTATACTACCCATTTGTCTAAGGATGGCATACATTGTTGAAACATGACTCTGTATAGTGACCTTGTTGAAGAATTCTCCCAAAAATCTAGCCAAACATCTAATCCCAATAAAATACAATTGAAAGTGGCACTTCTTTGAAATCATACAAATTTTTTTATACATTATGTTTAGAATATGAATAGAGAAATATTAAATGATAACGCTATAGTTTTTAATATTCTCAATGTGATCAACTAAAAATAATAATTACGTCATCATCAAATATATGATAAATCCAAAATTTACAAGTACCATTAATTTTTTTTCCACAATATGTGAAGGAATTTCTCCACAAATACATTTTTCACTTAAATATATAAAAAACTGAAGGGTTTTATTTTCATAAATGTCTCCCAAAATATTCTTTAATCATTATAAACTACAATTAGATAAAATATCAAGAGTGGGGTTTAAGAAAAAGAATGTACAATTATACTTAAGCTGACAAACCCATGATGGAATCCGTAACTCTTAAGTTAATCGTACAATAAAAAATATATGATTCCAAAAAAAATTCACCCATTATTCTTTAAATATTATATTAATTTATATAAGAAAATTTCCATTGGAATCTTGGTTTTAACCATGTACTGATAGAATATCAAATGTAATTTCCTTATTTTATAATCCATGTAGAGGGTAACAACCAATGATAAAAATATCATGAAATTTATCCAAAGGATTAATAATGGTATTTTCATTGGGCTCATTTATATAAAATAAAACATTATATTATGAACTAGTGGTTGGAGGATAAGTGTTCCAAAATTATCATGATTCACTTTAACCATTTTGATTGTATATTATTTCTTATTGTACATTATAATGAAATGCTTTTCTGGATTATCAACCACATTAGACCTTGGATTGGGGAATTAATTTAAAAAATTCACCTATCACATACATTTCTAACACTAGAGTGTGGGTTGTTTATTCTATTCTACTTTATATCCATTGTGTTATTAGATAATATCTTTCCATAATATCAATATTTTTTTTCCAGATGACCTTCCATTCTATAATAAAAAATACTAGTTCCCCTAAGACAATTTCATCCCTGTTTCTTCCCACAATATGGGAAAAAATGAAAACACATCTTCTTCTCTATATTGTTTTTAGATATTCCATTAAATTTAATTTTCACATACCATCTAAACCATGAGATTGATATGTAACTATAACCTCAATTTATAACACTATAGCACATGAAATAATTTCTTCATAGCTACTAAAGTCACTTATGGATAAATACCTTTCGATACATGGTTTTATTATATATAATAATTTATTATCCTTACATTTAGGTTGTATGATAATACAAGAAACCTACCACACAAACCTTTCTATCTTTTCCTCTAAGGTATAAATAATTTAATCATTATTTTACTTCCCCTCAAGGAACACCATTTCTATCTTTTTATAAAGAATAAAATGAATAAACATATTGAAGAATAAGTTCTCTAAATAATATTAATCCATTGATTTAATTACGTTATTTTTCCTTCTAATATTCATAATAATCCACTATTGATGTATTCTGGCTTCCAAATGATATAAAAACAAAATGTTTTTTCATTTTACAAACACTATAAGAGTGAAAAAATATTTTTGGGGTACTAATACATTTCATAGAATGTAGTGGATTAGTGTATCCACTAATGGTAGGTGGCAGTTGAATCTTAAAGGTATCAATATATTTTATTTCCCTCCTTTGAAGTTTTTTCTGTCCAACATGATTCATAGTTGGAGAATGATTTTTGAGAATTACAATGAATTATTTTATTCCATATCCCATAATATTCGGTTTCATGTGAGTAAGTTACTTTCATTACACAAAAAATAAATATTTTACATTATTTCCTTGGGTTCCACTAATTCAATAAAACCAAAAGCATATTGTGAAAAATAGTAATCATAGTGGTGAACCAAATAGCCACGAGAAACTAGTCATAAAATAACTAAATTTGGTCACATTCTTTTTAATCAATGTCACCTTAGGTTTATCCTAGGACATTTATAGTCACCATCTATATAATTCGTTCTACATGGTTCATAATGTGTTTTCTAATTTCAAAATCATATCCCTCAGGATTGTCAAACTAGCTTTGTAGAAATTCTTGTTTTCTAGAACTAGGTGATGATCAAGTCCAACTCAATCAACCCTTTTTGTATTTACTACCCCTAGGTACATCGATGATAGAGACACATCAACTTTTTATATCTGAAAAATTATGTAATTGTCTGGAAACCACTTTACCTATCCCTTAATAAAATCCCATGACTTTTTCTTATACATTGAATCTTCTTTAGAATTTTCATTAGAGACATCCCTATACATGTCCTTAGAGGTATCCCCATGGATTTCACTATAGATTTTTCATCCTAGATTTGAATGGATAACTAAACCTATCATTTGATACAACCTATAGTGTACCATCATTTTCATACATATATATTAAATCTTTTTAGATGAATATTAATTTCATTAGATAACTATATTTCAAAGTATTATAATAGTATAACCCCTTTATAAACATGGACAATAAACAATTGGTCTAAAGTGACATAAATAATCTCTGAAAATAATATTCATATCCGACATCCTTCTTGGAAATATCACATATAATACAATTATTTATATATTAGGGAACAAATATATAAGGATGTGTGAGATAATTGTTTCAGTAAGGATAAACTAGCAACATATTAATCTAACATCAGTACATAGGATTGATAACGCAAGAATAGCGTAGGAAAACCATTATGTTCATACCATATATCATAAAAATGATTCATAAATGATGTAATTTAAAAATAAAACAATCCCAATGGAATCAATAAACATGGTTCATGAGATAATAACACTAGTATAAGCCATATAATTTTTCCATACACAGATTCATATAAAATCTTATGTGAATACTACCTACCATAAAGTTCATAACATTTTAGGAAGGGGATAAAAAAACACATACCTACTTTTAGGATGGGATAACATCCCATGTATCATCTTTAAGGATTTGGATAGACTCCAATATATCCTTAATTAGAATAGGTATAACCTCCCATATACCGTTTTAGCTCATATAATATTAGTCATTACCCAATGCATTGGAGGGAGATATATGTCCCACATGTCACATGATTAAAATAAAAAATAAGTATAACGTTGGATCATAAAAAATTAATTATGTCATAACACATGAAAAAATTTGTTTTTAATGGTTTTTTCATTTCATCAAAGAATAACCCATTGAAAAATAAGTAGGTTTCATTAGAATTTTATCATTGTATAACCCATAGAAGAAAAATGTATTTCATAAACATATGGAAATAAGAAACAAAAAACATCACGGGAAATACTAATAAATGTATCATTGGTTCATATCCATATAAAATCATATGTATCATCAATGATGAAATCTTATATAGAAAATTATTTTGAATGAAAAATAACATTGAATGTTTATTAAAAAATATATCATTTCATTGAAAATATAATTCTTAAAAATAAAACATGATAAAATATTTTTGAAATCCTATTCTTTGAAAATAAACATAAAAAATAATATTGGAATTTTGAATGTAAATAATGGGAATTACCATGTAAAAATAGATCCATTTAATAAATGTAAAAACAAATATTTGGCACATTTTTAGTAAATAATAAATTGGAATTGTTTGAAAAAAAACAAGAATACTATTAAAATAATTTTTAATAATTCAAAATTTTCAAAATTTATTTAATAAATCTTTTTAGAATGGTTAAAACTTTTTCTAAAACATTATAACAAATCATGGTTTCGGACAAAATATGGTTTTCCATCGAAGAGAGAAATAAAGAAGAATTTTTTTAAAAACACAATTTGGAACTCATTTGTTCAAAAAGAGTGGAAAATTAATGTACAATATGTACTTTTTTAATAACAATTTTATAAAAAAATTCATGACTTTCAAAATATATGGATCATAATATATCATCATTATAGTCATAATTATAAGTAATCCTAATAAAAGATGAGATTTTTATATCAAAATCATAACACTTTGGTAACATTAAATCATAATAACCAAGAAATAGTAAAAATAAATTTAAATTATAAAAAATCAGGTGATTCATGATATAAAATATCCATGGGTTAGTATATACACCACATATAAGTTGATAGGTGCATAACATAACATTGGTCTCATAGAAGAAAATATGAGACCAAAATATCTTACTACATTTGTAACATTTGAACTGTAAACCCCCTGAAAGATAGATAAAAAAGTTTACTTAAATCACCATATTTTTAATTATAATAATAATAAAATACATTCATGGGTATCATATACACCACATAAATTAAATAAGTGGTGAATATGACTTGTGTCTCACAAAATGAAAAAGCGAGATGGAAATCCAAATCCTTAATAATCGATATACTTTATACACAGTATAACCTATTGTATAAAAAGTACATGTTTTTATAAATATGTTATATAACCCTAAAAAAATATCACATCATATATGATATACTTATATCCTTTTATTACCATATTGTTGACAATTACCTTTTAATGTCATGTGTTGAGCCATAACAGATTTGTTTTTCTTGTTTGATTGAATTTTTTATTTTTATTCCTATTAATTTGAAAATGTTCCCACAATATAAATAACAGTAAACATGTTATAAATATCATATTAAATTCCATAAATATTTATTTTGAGTAATCCATAAAATGTAGACACAGAAAATGAAATACACCATTTATGGGGATGGTAGGTCGTATATAGGCATGAGCATTGTTTCTATTTTCCCGATGAAAAAAATAAAAAAGGTATATAATATATTACAATTAAATAATCAATTTTTATATCATAAATATAAAATATGATCATTAAAACCATCCATATTTCTTTCCATGTAATGCGTGAATGTATCACGTCATTTCGTGAAGTGGTAGTCCACCGTACAGATGAATCACATTATCAAAATAATAAAGAATGGAAAGTGATATAGAAAATGGGATATAATAATTCAAGAAGAATAATGATATCATAAATTTAATTTATAAAAAATATCCCCCTAATTATATACATCTGTGAGAGGTGGTGATGAAAAACGAATAACATCAGTTCACGAGGTGGTAGTCCATCGTATAGAAGAATAATGATCTCGTAACCCATGTGATAGAAGATGATATGGTTTTACGTCATTAAATTTACATGTAAACATCTATTTATATTTAATTTAATTAATTTATTACACAATAATGGTTTAATAATAATTTAATTAGTTGGAGGAAGAAATAAAATAATCTTCTAAGTTAGGGAAGTTACCTCTTCTTTAGGTTTTTATTATTTGCACTAAAAGGATACATAGTTTCTATTTACAACCAAAATAATGCTTAATTAAATGTATGATATAAATAATGAATTTTTATTGTAGTTATTGGATAAATGAATTGGTTTTGGATGTGTGAATAGGAGAGGATAAGGGAGGCCTTTTATTACTGAGGCGAGTGGAACACATGTAATGTTGTGAAAATAAAAATGTATAACCAAGTTTATCTTGTAATAATGATTGAAAATTTTGAATGTATCATTAAATGAAGTTATAATGTATAAATACGGCCATAAAATGGGTGTTTGACAGGTTTTGTGTCATTTTTTATCTTTTATTTTTAATTTAACCATCTAGTAAACCCAGTTTTACATTAACCGCTGTAAATAATTTTTATTATTTCTAATACTAATTTGGTAAAACATTTAGTTGACCATTTTAGAAAAACTAAACTATTTTTAATAAAAACATATAATTATTTTTTCCAATTATATTAATATTTGTTGAAAAGATTAATTTAAAATAAATTATACAGATGCGATGAGAATATGGGTATTCCAAAGAAAAAATGATGAAAAGTTAAAAAAGTTTTTATACTTTAATTAAGTTATAAATTTATTGAAATAACACATATTGTAAAAAATATATAATTTATCATATATTTATTTTAAAACCATACTAAAACAATATGGATGTTTTTAAAATCTTGAATTTAAAATTCCAATTCATAATAAAAACAAGGATTTTTAACTACTAATCGAAAAATTTGTCTTCTAATAAAATATAAAACAGCCACCCTATGATAAATTATAAATTTAGATTTAAAAACAAAATACTATTTTGTCAAATTAATTTTTGAACATCTTCTTAAATTTGTATCAATGTACATGCACAAAAGGTAATAAATATGCTTTTTGGAAGAATATATTTTTGGAGGGTACAATTGGATTAGTTTTATTTCTTGTAATGAAAAAACATAAGATGAATGTTAAAAATTTGATTGAATTTATAAAACATAAATTTAAGTAAACTCATTAAATAGAGGTTATATTATTTATTTATTAATTTAAAACATAGTTGTGTACATAAAATAATTTTATAAAAAATATTCATTGCATTTTCAAATGTATCTTATTTTTATTTATAATTAATTTGTAATGAATGAATTAATTTTTTTACAAGTTTACAGGAATAATTTTTATTAAATAATTTTTCATATTTATACCCACCATTCTATTGTAAAGGTGATAAATATCTCATTAAATATTAATATTTTAATAATATGTCATGTTTTGTTTAAACTAAGCGTTGTGTGTAACATAATCCAAAAACAGTGATACATGTAATGAAAAATACACTCAGTTTTTCCTATAACAAAAGTGACCAATAGTATTTCATATAATGTAATCTATACTATGTTATTCATGAAATTAATGATAAAATTGGTGTTGTTTGTAACAAATAATATAAAAAATATTCAATTTAAATGAAAAAAATATTTCAAAAAATCTATGGGTGTTATAGAGATATGTTTAATTAGTTTATGAAGGAGGAAAAACAGGAAAAACATTCTTCATCAAACATTGATTCATCATATGGGGTAATAAAGTGGAATTAAACTGAACACATCATTATATATTGGAGTTTATTGTTGAGAAGCATCAGAAAAAGACCCATCAAATGAAGACCCATCAGAAAAAGGGTATACCAGAAAGAGTTGATCAGAGGAATATTACTAAGGAAATGATTCAAGACATTTCTAGGTAGTTTTGTGATGATATATATACATTTCCTCTTAAGGTACATACTAATCTCTATGTACAACCTAATCTTTTGTGAGTTATTGATTATCTTAAAGATTATACACAAGTGAAGGTGATCAACCTTTTCTAGAGAAATGGATAAGTTATCTATATTGGGGATCAAAAATTTATAAGGAAGTGCTTGTAGCTGGGGGGTATAACATGTTCCTAAGAAAATTTTATGGATAGGAGTATAAACAGTTTTTAATAATGTGAATATACTAATTATATTTGTGGGGTATAACCAAATACAGAAGAATATCTGATTTCAAGTCGATAGAAATAGGGTTAGTTGGACGAATAATTTATGGGGTGTAAAACCAATTTCTTCTTATACATTTTTAATGAAAATGATTCCATTACATTAAATTTTTATCCATAAATATTTATTTAAACCACGAGTAATCAAATTGAACTTATTTTTAAAATATAAATAATATCAAAAGACACACATTTATATATTTCATAATTAATAATAAATATGAATGTAATATTTATATGACATGATATTTCTCTCCCTTCCCTCTCTCTCTCTCTTATTAGTTAAATTTTATGATTTAAAAAAAAATAAAAAAAATTATATCCCATTTTAAAATATTTCTTCATGTTCCAAAAAATAATACGTATTTGATAATGATGAGGCGTAGTAAAATATAACGATGTTTTGGAATGATTTTCCATTAAAAGTTTACAAGACATAAGTTTTTCACACCTTGTATGTAATATAAATCACTAGTTATTAACATAGATAACACATTTCCATTATGGTGGATAATATTCATTTTTCTAGAACACATTGTTTATAAACCCTATTTATTCAATTAATTTGATGAAAAAACTATGGAGTGAGCTGCAAATGATTAGTTCATGATATGTCACAAAATACAATATGAATCACAAATAATTTTTAATTTTATAAAAATATTAAATTAAATTAAACTTTAAATTATACTTTTTTTTATCTCATATTATTACATAAGTTCATTTAATATATTTAAAGGACCTGCCATGACTTTATATTGATGAACCAAAATTAATTATAATAGTGAGGAAATAACTGTGTTTTTTGTGATTCGTGGGAAGATAATGATATTTCATGGAAATAGGATCATAAAAATTAGGTTCTTGTGCCAAATAATATATATTATTATAATATATATGTTTTATTTTTGGATTTTATTGGATTTTTTGGATAACTATAGGTTAGAAATTGATGATACCACAAATTTCTATTGCATAACAATCACATAGATGTCTACAGATATCAGAAGGAGTTTCTGTTATCTCTGAGTAAGTTATAAGGTGGAATAAGCAAAAAAGTATAATAATTAAATAACAAAGGATGATTATTTTATTTTATGTATTGAAAATTTAAACTCAAAAGGTTTAATATAATTTAATGAATTATTAATATATTGAAGTATAATTATAGGAGATATTCTACATAATGGGATATGAGTTGGCTTGTATAATTATCAGTTCACAGTTGAGATAAAGGGATTCAAATTATATCCATTATTTTAACACACTACCATTAAAGGATCACGTTTTATTGATTTTAATTTAATTAGTTAGTTCAATATTTCAATAGAGAACATATTTCTAAAATTATATATTGTTCAAAATCTAATCCATAATTAAGAACATCAGGATCATTGTATTTTAGGTTTGAAACAATGGATTCAAATTATTAATTCTTAAATGTTATAAAAAACATCAAATCTATATGATTATGTTATTTTTGTCTCCATGTTTCTTAACTACACATGACATGGATGGGATATTTTTGATGTGTGAGTCACAAGAACATCATTGAAATAATTATTTTCAACTTATTTTTTATATTAAGCTATGGGTTTTTATTTTGTTAATGAGAATCATTGTATTAGTTTTCCCTATAATAGATTTTGTAACACCCCAAGCTTCCATGGTACATTTCTCTTTGAATAATACAATAACATTCGATGTACACAACACCGAATTCAAACGCACCATGACTTATCAAAAAAACCTTTTTACATGAAGTTATGAATAATAATACCCACTTTTTAAAGTTTTATAAATTTTAATTTTCAATTTTCTCATATTTTTTGGATTCTTAATATAAAAATTATCTTAGGATGATTTTTTGGTACTAGTCTGATAACTTTTATATTTTGATGAATAGTAAAAAATGCTAAATATTATTTAAAAACAACATTTTTAATCCAAGTGATTTATAGTGATTAATTATATATTTTAGTGGTTTTAAAGTATAATTATATTATATTTTTATAATTAAATATAATGTAGTTCATTGGATGTAATTTTACAGTTAAATTTTACCTAAACACTTGTGAATCGTTTGAATATTTTTACTTCCGAAAAACCAGCATATTAGTTTTGAGAAAATGGATTAATTTTAAACTAATTTTTTCAAATTCTGTGTTTTGAATTTGGAAAAATTTATTTCATATTTGGAATCAGGAGCTACAAATATTGTAAATTGGTAAATTTTATTTTTAGACATTATGGACAATTACTTCGGTAAATATTTTATTTACCATGGTAAAAGGGTAAATCCTGAAAATAAGGGTACACAATAATATAATAATAATATTAAATTACCAAAACACATCTAGTAACTCTATTTTCTGATACATGTCTGTCAATTGGCATCCTTGGGTCTATTTTGGGACCCCATATAACCACTTGGGAGTGATAATGACATTTAATATTAAATAATATAAAGTAAAGACAAAAATAACAAAAGCATTTATCTTTTTGTAAAACAATTTTTATATGAGGTTATATAATTGATCTATTTGACTATAAATAGAAATAGTAAATCTAAAAAGATTTTTTATATCATTATATTTTATTTATAATTCTTATACATAATATAAATATATTTATTTATAATATAATAATGTTGACGTATTTTCCCCATTAATGAAATAATCAAATAAATGATATCATAAATATTAAAATAAATATAATTCGAATGTTTTGTTCCATACCAGAATTTTATCAGTTAATATAAAATTTTATGGTTTATTAAATAAATTTTGTTCTAAGAGATAAATTTTTAATGACTTTCAGAAAAACAAAATACCAAATAGTGTCAAAATTGACATAAACGAGTTTTTAAAATAAACACTATATTATTAAATTATATAATTGTTTTAAAAATATGAGTTTCAGAGAATAGACTTATATAATCATATATATGTCATTAATTAACCACTTGTTGTTCTCTTGTCATTTTTTAGTAATTTTATTGGCCTTATAATATACAAATACAAGGAGACAAAGTAAATGTTAAACTATTTAACCAGGAGTTAAATCTAAAAGATAAGGCTAACAAGGTAGCCTAAACATGTATATAACCTATTGTTTGAGAGGAATTAGACCCATAAACACCTCAGGATTGATATAAATTCATTTGGATCTATTATAAACTGAAAATGATTTTATAATAAAATAATATTTCAAGTTTTCCTAAAGTGACCCTCACCTCTCTCCTAAAAGAATACACGCACTTCTATTAATTTCACACCTCTAAAGACATTTGGATCATCCAAACATACAAAAATATCCTCTTATATACCTTAAATTCTACCTAGAGTCCTTACATTGATCAGAAATCCAACTTATGTAGCCCTTTTGATCAAATCAAAAGGAAGCGCCTGAAGAAATGGTAACAATTTCATAACCTCTTTCAAAGATATTTTCTTCTTCAACATCCTCGTTCTTTGTTGTTTCCATAGAAAAATAATTACATCAAAACCTTCTACATACTGTGATGTTATTATAAATATGTTACAACCATATTTGTTATTCTATCCATCCTATAAATGACAAAGTCACCATAGGTTCGTACGTACAACTTTCCATGTCCACGTCGTGGTGTAGTCTGTCATTCAACACTTCATTTTTTGGATGGGTATAATAATGATTAAAATTGATGTAAATAATAAATATAATATTTTAATTTTTCTGAATATATGATATACAATCCAATTAAATATTATTACATCATCTATAGAATTATATTGTCGCTCGTGCATACGTAAAGACTACCGTCTCCACGACGCGATGAGATTTCATTCCCCAACATAAAAATTCAAGAATAATTTTTATTTGATGATTAAAAAAAATGTTTAAGAACCTAATATAATTCTGTATATGAATAAAATACATCATATACATAAAAAACATGACTTATGTAACAAAATATATAAAGGAAAACGAATAAGTTAACATCTAAAACAATGACAATATTGCAATATTATTAACAAAGCAATTTTAAATTATCATATATGATATCCTATTTTAGATTTTGCTACTAATATAATTTAATAACAATGATTTAAATATTAGAAAGAAGTTTAACGTACCCTCAAACAAAGAAATTTACAATGTAATGTTTAAATTTCATAGCCTCGTTATTTTCCAATGTTGTTTATACATGATTATCTACTAGGAATTTCTTATCATCCACATGGTTGTTTCTTAAAAATGTATTTCAATTTTTTTTAATATTTACTATACTATGGTTTAAATTAATTTATACACTTGTTTGAATTTTTATAAAATGGTTTTAAAGGAATCTTTCTATGACAATCCAAACAATGTACTTTATGACCTTTTCGAAAAATTTTGAAAAGAAGGGTTTTTATCCTATACGGCGGGTGTGTCTATTTTCCTCTGGTATAACATCATTAATTCTTCCTTTAAAATATTATAACAATTTTTTTTAAAAAAAATCTTTACTTATGAATGATTTTAATGTGGAAAAAATATTTCACTCCAATAGTTTTTGGTTTGATTCCATCTACGTCAACATCCTTTGTTGGATTTTACATTTGATTATAGTTTATTTATTATGATACAATATTACATATTTCATTGAAGGTTTTTTGATATATTTGACTCTGGATATGCTATTTTAATACCTTTCATGGTTTATGGTTAAAATATTGACATCTCATATACTAGTTTTCAATCGAATGTTTATATTATATCTAAACCATTTAAAACTAGGAATGCATTGGACATACTAAGTGATGGGTGCAGCCTGATATTGCTCCTCGGTGCATTAGTAGGTCTCATGAGAAAAACAAGTGTCTTGGAAAAATTCCTTGAAAAAATATTATTTATAGTATTGGTATGATGCCTTGACTATGTGTTTATTATGTCTAGCATTATGCATTCTATCATTATGAAATTAGCCATTAATATTACATGTTATTATTCGACTAGTATAATATCAATGTTAATAAGTAAATGGAAATATTTGATTTTTATATTCCATATTATGCTGAAATATAAGTTTATGAGGATTGTGTTTAGTCTTATACATTTCCATAAATGTTTATTCTTATTTATGAAAGTTTTCTATATATTGTTATCCTTACTGGTCATCTGAGCTCACGGATTTCTATGTTTTATTTTTCCTAGGTTTTGAAGAAGTATATCTTGATTAACCTATAGGGACAGGCCAAAGGATATGAGTGTGTTAAATGGGGAAACAATGTTGTTGTTTTTTTATTTTTATGATGTATTGAAAAACTTATGTATGTATCTAGTACTTCAATGGTTACTGAACTAATCGGTATTTCGAGACATGATTCCTTATATCATACCAATGTTATGTAATAATGGACCAAACTTTTATAACTGGGGTTGGGTAATTACATATGGTATCATAGGAAGTTTAGTACAAATCATGGAATCTATATTTAAAAAAACTTTGATTATAGATCATTACCCTAAGATAGACTTCATAGATTAGTATAGAAAAACTTACAAGAATTTAGGTAATTTAGAGATTTTATAAATTTTCGAAACAATACATCCATGTCTGGATATGAGCATGTATCAGAGTCTCTAGAACATATGTAATTAGGAGTGAAAACATTAACAAAGAGTTTTGGGCTTGATGTGGGGTATCCTAGAACATGAAAATGGGCCCTGATGCACTCTTGGTTATGAAACTAATAGGGGTTATGCATATGATAATTCATATTTTTATTACAACCCATTATGAAGAATTTATGAGTAAATACCTCATAAAAGAAAGAATGTTTTTTATGATTATGGATTATATGCATAAATTGTTCGATCAATGTTAGGTATTTTACTTCTTTGTAATTATGTATTGAAATTCCTAAACTAATCTAGTTCATTTCATTAGTTATAAATAGTGCCAAGTGGATGGTATGAGAACCATATCAACACATGTAATCTATGTAGGGATTTAACTCCAACTCAAAATAATTATAGTGGATCTAGTGATGCCACTGGTACTGAGAAACTTATAACCATACTAGGACAACCCAAATTGGATATGAATAAAAAAAAATACCCATATGGAGAACCCTGATCCACAATGCGGAGGATCAATGTTAGACCGCTTTATGAGTCAAAAACCACCAAAATTCAATGGGACTAAAAATCCATTTGTAGCTGAAAAATGGATAAGTTCCTTATATAAAATAAATAATGCTTTTAGGAGTAGCAAAAAGGAAAAGGTTTTCATGGTAGTTTCTCAACTTATAAGAGATGTAGATCAATGGTGGTCATTAATTGGAAACCCAAAAGAGGATGAAAAATTATCAAATATGGAATGGGGGAGTTTAAAGAGATTTTTATAGAAAAATACTTTCCTCATGACCATCGAACGGATATGGAAATGTAATTTATGAGTCTGAGGAAAAAGGGGGATGATAATGTCGTACAGTATGAGGCTAACTTTAGAAGTCTAGAAAGGTATACTGCAATTTATATACATAACCCAAAGAGTAAGATTGACTGAATCTTTAATGGGTTAAAACCATTTTTCGTTGGGAATTAGTCTCATAATCCTTATCATAGTATGGAGATATTTTTTCAAGTTCTATCAATAAAAACATAATTCTCTATGTCTTATGACATGAAATCAAAGCAGGAGAAGAATATATCTACTGAACACTCTGAAAAAGGAAATAAGGGGAAGAGGTGAAAAGATGACTTTCCACCATGCAGTAATTGTGGGAAGAAACAGCCTGGTATTTACCTGAAGGGATGGGAGTTTGTTATAAGTGTGGAGAAAAAGGCCACCAAGTCCATGATTGCATGGGAAAATAGAGGTGGTCAATGATGAATGCTAAAATTATAGAGAAATTGTACATTATACAAATGAATGTCTTAGGGGCCAATAAAACTTACCTCAAAACATTCCATGGGAGAAAGGCCAAGCTTATGCGATCAAAACTACTCATCTTGAAGCTCCAAATGATGTGGTGGAAGGAAATTTAATGGTTTGCCCAAATTTATCCAATTCTTTATTGGATTCTACATTGTCACATTGTTTCATATCTTCTTAATTTTCTGGGATAATTAGATATTTCCAATTTCATTTAACAAGGGAGTAGTTAGTCAAAACTCGTAAGGGAAGTATCATTGCTAATTTTATTGTCAATCTATCCCCATTAGGGAAAATAAAAATGATTTATGTGCTGATCTCATCGTTATACCCATGATGGAATTTAATATAATCCTCAGTATTGGTTGTCTTATGGACAATGATGTGAAAGTTTATTATAATAAGAAAAATGTTGCAATATTAGAGGATGATAAAGAGTACCATATCTTTAGAGTATAATTGTCACCATATGATTCTCATCTAGATCCACCCCCAGTAGGTCTACTAAATTCAATTATTGGGGAGAGGTATAATGAAATAACTGTTGGTGTGGAAAGGAATGTTCAAATAGACGGTGTACATATTATGCCAGAATATGTTGATGTGTTTCCATAGGATTTACCTGGACATATTCTAGAATGAGAAATTGAGTTTTCCATTGATTTAATTCATATTTCAAAGACAATGTCAAAGACCCCATAGAGAATGGAAACTGTGGAATTAGTGGAACTAAAGAAACAATTAGAGTAATTGAGTAATAACTGATTTATTCTCCCTAGCATTTCTCCAAGGGGTTCCACTGTTCTTTTTGTTATGAAGAAAGATGGATCGATGATTTTGTGCATTGACTACAGGGAGATCAATGCTATAAAAATAAATAACTGGTATCACCTTCCTCACACTAATGATTTATTCTATAAACTTCATGAAGCTCAATATTTTTCAAATATTGACCTTTGATCTAGATATCCTCAGTTGTGTGTGTAGAAGGAAGACATTTCAAAGACAACATTTCATACCAGGTATAGGCATTACGAGTTTACAGTAATTCCTTTTGGACTGACTAATTCACCCTTTGTTTTTATAGATCTAATGAATAGTGTTTTCAAGGAATGTCTTGATGAATTTTAAGTTGTATTTATTGATGATATATTAGTATACTCTAAATGCAATAAAGATCATGAAAATCACTTTCACATTATTCTAAAGACAATTAGATGAAATGAATTCTATGGGATGTTTGGTAGGGGTGAGTTCTAGATTCAAGATATTTCTTTTATTGTCCATATTTTCTCTAAGTATGGAATCTCTATTAATCCTTCTATGATAAGAGAAATACAAGAATGACCAGCACCAACGAGTATAACTGAGGTACATAGTTTTATTGGCTTGGTAGGTTATTATCGGTGCTTCATGCATGATTTTTTCCAATTGGCTAACCCATTAACCTAGCTCGCACGTAAAGGGGTTAAGTTTGTTTGAAAAAAAAGTGTGAAGAATGTTTGGAATAATTTATGAAAATATTAGTCAATTCCCCTATCTTGACTCAACCATCAGGGAATGGTAGATTTGTTATTTATAGTGATGCTTTAAAGAAAGCAATTTGTTTTTTCTATATGCGGAATGATAGAGTTATGTACTATGAATCATGGAATCTAAAAATTAATGAACAAAACTATTCTAATCATGATATTGAGTGAGAAACTTTAATCTTTTATTTAAAGATATGGAGAAACTATCTCTATAATAAAAAAATGTGAGATATATACCGATCACAAGTGTTTGAAGTATATTTTCTCACAGAAAGAAAACAACATGAGGTAAAGAAGATTTCTTGAACTACTCAAGGATTATGATTTCATAATACACTTCCACCCCGGGATGGTATATATAGTGGAAGATTTTTTGAGAAGAAAAGATCTTGGAGTTAGGAATAAGATGAGAGTTGAAATGGATCTTATGTTTATGGATCTAATAAAGAGGGATATGGGAACAATCATGGAACCTTTTTTGTGGGAAAAGAAGAAGGGGGAGATTACTGATTATGTTTGAAGATGTATAGTATTTCAATAGGTTAAGGCTACAAGAAAACATCTAGGAGGAGTCATGAAACCAATTCTTATGCCTGAGTGGAAATGGGTTGATATTACGTTAGACATGGTCAGGTGGCTACCAAAAAATCGTAGAAGGAATGATGTAACATGGTTCATTGTACATAATCTTACCAATTCAGTGCATTTTCTTGTCATAAGAGAATATTTACCACCTAAATTTTTAGTAAGACTATATATTAATGATGTTTTAAGACTTCATGGAGTTACCATGTCGATTATTTCTGATAGTGATCCCTGTTTTACATTAATCTTCTAGAAAAGACTTTAGAAAGCCCTATATACTGAACTTCGTTTGAGAACATCCTACGACCCTCAAAATTAAGGACAATCAGAATGGACTATTAAAACCTTATAAGACATGTTGAGATCCTTCTCAATTGACTTTCGAGGTTTGTGGGACCAGTATTTTTGTCTGGAAGAAATTTCCTATAACAATATCTTTCATTTGAGTATTCAGATTGCTTCATATGAAGTGTTATATAGAAAGAGTTGTCTCACACCAACTTGTTGGGATGTTATTGGGGAAAGAAAACTTATAGGCCCAAAAAATGTTGATTAAACAGTAAAAAAATGTGATGATTATCCAAACCCACATCAAGGAATCCCAAAGTAGGCAAAAGTGCTATACCGATAATCGAAGGAAGGATTTGGAATTTCAAGTAGGAGATCATGTTTTCTTGAAGGCATCTCCATGGACTAGTTTTATAAAAATCGGTTATAAAGGTAAATTGAGTCCTAGGTACATATTACCTTTAGAAATTCTAGAAGGAATTATAGTTATAGCTTATTGTTGGGCAGTTCCTCCATGTCTCTCTATAGTTCCTCATGTGTTACACGTATCACTATTGAGAAAATACATGCCTAACCCAACACATGTACTCACCTATGATAAATTAGAATAGGAACCCAATATGTCTTATTATGAAGATCCTATGATGATTCTTGATACTAGAGAACATGTGTTGAGAAATCAAATGACTCACCTGGTAAAAATTCATTGTAGAAACCATCAAATGGAAAAGGCAACATGGGAACCAGAATAACTAATGACGAAGAACCACCAAAATAATTTTATGCATTAGTATTCTAGAAATTTTTGGGATGAAATTATATGTAGGAGGGACGAATGTAACACCCCATGCCTCCACAGTACACTTTTCTTTGAATAATACAATAGTGGGAGATGTACGCTACACCGAGTTCAAGCGCAACATGAACTATCAAACTAACAATTTTAAAAGTAGTTATAAATATTAATATCCACTTTTTTGAAATTTTATAAATATTATTTTTTAATTTGGAATTCATTTTTGGATTTGGAATATCAAAATTATATTTGGGTTAATTTTTTGTACTTTTCTCATAACTTTAATATTTTTATGAATAGTTACGAACAATAAATTTTAATTAAATATAGCTTTTTGAATCGAAATAATTTATAGGGATAAATTATAAATTTGAGTGGTTTTAAAGTGTTAATAGATTATATTTTTATCATTTAATATAATTGAGATTAGTGGATTTAATTTTAAATTTAAATGGTACATAAACACAAATCAATCATTTGATAGTTTTGACATCTTAAAAACCTTGTTCTTTGGTTTTGACAACGAGAAATAATTTTAAATGAATTTTTTCAACTTATGTGTTTTGAATTTAAAAAAATGGATTCCATATTTAGAATAAAAAGGTTCAAATTGTGTAAATAGGTAACTTATATATTTAGACATTATGAATAGAAACTTCAGTAAATAATTCATTTACCATTGTCCATGGGTAAATCCAGTAAATAAGGGTAAAAAAATAATATTATAATATTATAGAATTACACTAACACATGTCCTATCCATATTTGATGATACATGTACGACCATGGGAATCTTTGGGACGATTTTGGGACCCCATAGAAACACTTGGGATTGATAATGAC
This sequence comes from Viscum album, assembly GCA_963277665.1. Classification (NCBI taxonomy): domain Eukaryota; kingdom Viridiplantae; phylum Streptophyta; class Magnoliopsida; order Santalales; family Viscaceae; genus Viscum; species Viscum album. The sequence continues at coordinate 102,342,159 of OY728133.1, forward strand.
ATTTTATATTAAATAATTTAAAATAAAGAAAAAAATAATAGAAGCAAGTATCTTTTAGTAAAATAATTTTTATTTGAGTTTATATAATTGATATATTCGACTATAAATAGTAATTATAAATCTATAAATATTTCCTACAACATGATTTTTTAATTATAATTTTTATACATAATATAAATATATTTATTTATGACATAATAATGATGCAGTATTTTTTTCATTAAGGAACCAATCAAATAATTGATATTATAAATATTAAAATAAATATAATTTGAACGTTTTTATGGAATACACTAATTATATAAGTGATTTTTACATGTTAGGTTTGATTAAATATATTTTGTTTGATGGGATAATTTTTTTATTAATTTCAAAAAAACAAAATTCCAAATAGTGTGAAAATTGACATAAATGAGTTTTTAAAACAAATACTGTATTGTTAAATTATATATTGGTCCTAAAAATATAAGGATCATTAAAATGACATATATAATAATATATATTTCATTTATGAACAACTTTAGGTTCTCTTAGTATTTTATAGTTTGTTAATTAACCATACAATATAAAAAGACAAGGAGACGTGTTAAATGCTATATTATTTAATCAAGAGTAAAATCTAAAAGATAAAATTAATATTGTAGACTAAACATGTGTAAAACATATTGGTTGAGAGAATTTATACCCATAAATACATAATACTCGAAATAAATTCATTTAGTGAAATTAGAAACAAAAAATAATTATATAATAAAATAATATTTCATGCTTTTCCTAAAGTGACCCTCACCTCTCCAATAAAAGGGTACATGCCCTTATCTTAATATCACACCACAAAATAAATTCTTCTAATCCATCCCTTGATCATATCTCCTCCAAACTACCCTCACTTCTACTAAGAGGCCATACTTTCATCATAAATCCAACCTATGGAGCCCTTCTGATCAAATCAAAAGGAAGCACCTGAAGAAGAGGTAATAATTTCATCACCTATTTCAAAGTTATTTTCTTTTTCCACTTCATCTTCCTTTGTTGTTTCCATACCAAAATAATGACTCAAATAACTTCTACATACTGGGATGTTATTACAAATATGGTACAACAATATTCATTATTCTATCCATCCTATAAAAAACATAGTCACCATACATGCGTAAGTACGGTTTATCGTCTCTACGTCGTGGTGTAGTTTTTCATTCAACACATAATTATTTGGATGGGTATAATAATGAGTATAATTTATGTAAATAATAAATATAATATTTTAATTATTTTTTATATATTATATACAATCCAATTAAATATTATTACACCATCAATAGAATGATATTGTTGCTCGTGCATACGTACGGCTTACAGTCTCCACAATGCGATGAGATTAAGTTCCCCATCATAAAAATTCAAGATTAATTTTCATTTGGTGATTAAAAATAATGTTTACGAACATAATATAATAATGGATGTGAATAAAATAAACTCTATCCATAAAAAATATGACTTATGTAACAAAACATATAAATAAAAATGAATCAGTTAAAATCTAAAACAATGAAAATACTCTAATATTAATTGCAAAGAAATATTAAAGGATCATATATGATATCATATTTATGTATGTGGTTATTGTATAATTTTAAAAAACTTATTTAACTATTGTAAAAGAGGTTAATGTACCCTTGACCAAGGAAAAGTACATGTTAAGGGTTAAATTTCACAATCTCTTTATTATCTGAGGTTGTTTATACTTGAGTATCTAATGGGACCTCTTTACCATCCACATACATATTTATTTATAATGTATTTCAAATCATTTTTAATAATTACTAGATTATTATTTAACTTTATTTGTACCATTGTTTTACTTTTTATAAAATGGGTTGAAAGGAAAATTTCTGTCACTTTCCAAACAAGTTACATTATAAACTTTTCGATAAATTAAGGATAGAATGTTTTTTTAACATATACAGCATGCATGACTATTTTCTGCCACTATAACACCTTCAAATATTCCCATACAAGCTTATAAGAATATTTTAAAAATATATGTTTTCTTTACTTTTAAATTATTTAAATGTAGAAAGAAATATTTCACTTAAAATGTTTTTGGATTGATTTCATCTATGTAAACATCCTTCATTGGATTTAACATTTGTTTGAAGTAGATTTATTATGATACAGTCTTCCATATTGTATTGAAGGTTTTGTGATATGTTTGACTTTGGATGTGCTATTTTTACACCATTCATGGTTTATGGATAAAATATTGACATCTCTTATGTTAGTTTTAATACGAATTTTTATATTATATTTCAACCTTTTCATATGATGAATTCATAGGACTCAGTAAGTGATGGGTGGATCCCACTATATCTCCTCAATGCATCAGTTGGTCTAATGAGACAAACTAGTGTCCTGGAAAAAGGCCTTGACAAAATCTTATTTGTAGTATTGGCACGAGACCTGGACTATGTGGTTATGATGTCCGACATTATGCATTCCATCATTATGTATTATCTATTGATATTAAATGCGATTATTCAACTATTATAATATCCATCTAAATAAGTAAGTGGCATTATTTGATTTATATTTTCCATATTATTCTGAAATTTATGTTGAAAAGACTTTTATTTTAGTCATATTCATTGCCTTAAATGTTTATATTTATTTATGAAAGTTTCTGCAATATTGTTATCCTTACAGAGTATCTGAGCTCAACCCTTTATATATTTTATTTTTACCAGGATGTGAAGAAGTATATCATGATTAACCTGCATGGATAGGTCAAAGGATTAGAGTGTGTTTAAAGGGACACAATGTTGTTGTTTTTTATTACTTGGTGTAATGTAAAACTTATACGTGTATATATTACTTCCATGACTACCAATCTAATCTATCTTTTGAGACATGATATCTTATATCATGCCAATTTTATGTAATAATGCACCATCTCTAGCTAACTGGGGTCACAGCATTACATATTCTATCAATGTATTCTCGAATATGATTAATTACATTTAATTTATTTCATTTGTATATATAATATTACATTGGATAACCATATCTGAACTTCCTACGGATTCCAATATTAGTAATAATGTGGTTACATTCACATTACCATATATACCCTTTTTAATGAACATGTATCAGTGTTGGTTATTCATAGTTTGAAAGATCATCTTGAGGATTTTTTTGATTTACACATCTTAATATTTTATTATAGGTTTTTATTTATATATTATATTCAATTGAAATTTTCATGTTCTTATTAGTTTGATGGATTATATAATGGAGAAAAAAATAAATTTCATATTTGAGAAGACATATTTCGTTGAAAAAAATGGTTATCATAATTTTTTTTAAAATTGAATATTTTTTATACATCATGATGTTGGAATCACATTTTTTAATTTACCTACATAAATTTATATTTTCCATCCTTCATACTATAGGTGGGATTTGGATGGTGTACCATATTACATTACCATTAAAGGTTGAGTCCCATCTATATTGTGTTGTGTAAAAGTAATATTAAAATGTGTGTTTATTATTTGAGTATGTGAACAATTATCAAGATATAATTTATTAATATATAGATATTTATATAAATAATTGTATGATGCAAAAAATTCTATCAATGATATTTTTAATCTAAATATTATACATAAATACAATGGACTTAGAGTGAGCATCCATGAAAAAATGGGCCATAAATTTTCTTTATAATGGAATAAAACATTGGAAATTATTTTAGTTTTTTAAATTAGAAAATTATTATATATATTTAGAATATTCCATTTTCTAAAATATTTGCGACATCCATAGCTAATCAGGAAAGAGAAATCGACACAAGCTCACATGGGTGTCACCTTTACCATTCATTAGAAGCTAGCCTGATTGGTTAACATAGTAGGTATGGGGTGCACATGAATGTTTCCATGTAAGAGGGATGAGTAATGTCATATTGAGGTATCACATCCGGAACATGGGCTGACATGAGTTGATTCTGATTATAATCAGGATTGGACCCCAGTAGTCGCTTCTAGCGACTGGTGAATCTGTGATGGTTTGTTAAGAAGATAAGGACTAGGTGGTAAATCTGTGTGGGATGTAAGAGGCACCCAAAACTATTTATCAGTTAAAAAATACATATAGAATCTCTTCCATCATATCATGTTGACTGAGGTCATCCTATCAAGTTCACATGATCGTATTCAACCTTTTTCTTCCCCTCTCTCCCTCTGTACACTAATACCCTTGATTTGACATATAAAGGCATACCCAACATCATATGCATAACTTTGATGCTTGAGGACTATAATGATTGGAAACGATGATAATCAAACCAATAAAAAAGATACACACTATATTTCTCAAAGTCAAGTGTATGAATTAATTTCACATGCATATCTATATTTGTAAAAACTATAATCACTACAAGAGGATAGATATGGTAACTGTGTAAATTAGTCATGAAAGGATCTAAATACCGCATGATCAGAGAAGTGACAATCATGGTAATCAAATATAAAACTTTTTATATCACGATAAAAGAAGTATTTCATTAGGTTCCCATCATGTTTTGAATAAAGCATTTGACTAGTTGATCATCTGACCACCATGATAATGGATGACATTAATGGTATTATGTGAAGCACTCTTATGATGGCATGATTATCTTCATGGTGCATGAAGCCTTCGGGTTGGGAAACTGAATGCACTACATGTACTAACCACTCCACCCTTTGTAAAGTGGATTTCTAATCGATTATCACATTATCACATGATGTATTATCGTAATAATCCACCCTTGTAGAGCCCACAATAAAGCTATTATAAGAAATATAAATTGTTTGGTTAAACAATGATGATTATGCGATGAAACATAGAAATCGTTGATTCCTTGCATGAATAATTGTGATGAAAAATGATTCAATATTTATAAATTATTATTCATTTTCCAATATATGGTCTTCTCCTGAATGATCAAAGATCAAGCCAAGCAATCATATGGCTTCGTGATGATGGACACTACAAACCCTCCAACACATCATGATGGTGACCATTACATCATCCCTATGAAAATAGTTAGGAAAATCATCCTCTATGTGCCTATATAAACCATTACTCCTCCATAAAAATGCACAAATTTTCTGGGGATTGGAAAAAGAGTATAAGATAAGAAGAATGAAAATAAGATGAAATGAAAAGACAAAACAATTAAGGAATAACGATATCAGAGAACCACATTAACTGATAAAAAAACCATCATGTGTTCCCTTAAAGATCACGCGATTGCATTATGAAATGGATTTCAATATATTCCTGCTTAATTCGGTGTACTCACATGATCAAGTGATACTTCAATTGTCTCATAACTCATTTTTACAATCCTTAGTCCATGTATGTGGCACTAGTGAGCATCCCTAACACATGTCCACATTGTCCCTCACATAACCCCTTAGATATCATGAGATCACATGGTGATTATGTGACTTCTATCATGTGGTGTATTTTTTATTCATGGATAACCACATCTTCATCATGTGGAGTTAAGAGGTAGAACCCTAGGTCTCTCGATTCCCCCTGGTTTGCCTCATGATGTTGGATCTCAGACGTACAAGATGACTATATTGGTGTCTAGGGATATACAATTATCGACACATGCTCCTCCATGTTAAAACTAGTTTTAATGACCATGATGTATATAACCATGACTCTATGGTATATACTAAATGAACCCTTATCTATATATGTTCCATTAATGGGAATCATATGAAAATGTTGGTAGAACTCATCACCAAACTCAATATGCAATTATATTATCAATTGAGCATTATTCAATTCCATTATGCGGGTACCGCCTTAGGCTGAACAGAAGAAATGACTTGATGTCCTCTCACTGTGGAGGTCCTTATATGATTTACCTTGCTATATCACATTAAAAATTAACTTACCCTATTTTCTTAGATATTAGCCATACACCATGGAGGTATGATTCCTTTGGGAAAGAATCTTCAACATTAATATGGTTAATAGATTTTAATAATATTCGTGAGAACTTTCCATTTGATTAATTTATGCTAACATGGTCATAAGATTCTTCACTCGTCTTATTATGTCCTTTGGAGGCCTTAGACATGGAACTGTGATCATAAGGCAGACCATCAAAAATATAGGTTTCTTTTTTGACGGATTATTGACCAATCGAAATTGTCATGATATTTCTTATGGAAAAGCTTGGTTGATCTTACCATAACTAATTTCAGGTAGTCATTTTCATGAGATTTCTTATTGACATGCCAATATTTTCATGTGACATCCTGAAGAAAAGTTAGGATGATCGGGAAACAACATACAGTTATGTATTCTGTGAATATGTGAAGTATCTTAGACATGGAATCACTGATTTTTACATGAATCTTATACCTTTTAAGATTTTATCTGCTGAATGAATCCATAAAAATATATTTGATAATGGAATAGATCTTGGAGATGTCAATTTTTATCATTTAGACGATTTTAGACATGTCCACCTTGATCATGTGAAGAATATAGGACATGTTTGGAAGACACCCATGGACATGTCTTCCATGTCGAACCAACACCGTAGACATGTCCAACAGAAAATAAAGACAAGTCTGACAGACTATAAAGACATGTCCATCAAATAGTCAAGGCTTGTTTATTAGACAATCAAGACATATTGGGAAAATACCCTAGGTTATGTCCACTTTATCTGACAGACACACTTGAACATATTCTGTGTGGACACCTAACCATGAACCTTCATCCAAATACCCCTTTTATAGTGTAAGTTTCCTTAATTGGTTGGGGTTACGCACATATGAGACCCTACATGTGCCATGATTTTTTACGAGCCCTTCATGTCATACCAAGAATTTCCAATTGAACTTCCATGGTCTCCATATCTCTTTCTTTGTTAGTAGATAGAGAATGAATTTGAATAAGGGTATCCATCCTATTATAAGCACCTTTCATTCCTAAAACTACAGGGATAAAAATAATGTCTCTAAATTTGATCAACCAACCAAACCCATCTGTTGGTTATGGGGTAACTGATCTATGAGAACATTAATTCCTTCCATTTCTAGGATACATAGGATTTCTTAATAAGGCCATATCTCTGATTGAAATCCACTTTATTGTAAGTCCCTTCATATAAAAATATTCCTACATTATGGGACTAGATTCTCCCATGAGGTTTTAACCTTATATCATTGATCAGCCGATGAGAAGTGGGATCATACACGAACATTATTTTATTTATAAAATCCAACCATTCCACCATATACCTCACACCCATCAATGAGTTAGAAATGAATCAAACTATGATGAATAGGATTTTTTTTTGAACATTATACATATCACACCTTTCTATGGGATAAAATCCATCCCATACCCTCCATGGGATTGGTAATCATACCTTTCAATTGGAATATTTGAATTGTAGGCCATGTGAAAACATTATCTCATTTGATGTGTCTAATATATAACTATTCATTATTTCTTGCATCAAGCATGAATCACATTTTCATTGAGAATAGAAATGGTTTTACAAATATAAGGATTAAAATTCACCCAGTGTAGACCCACCATTGGGATATAAGTTTGATTGCATCTAATCTTCACTCTAAGGGACATACACCTAATGAGGTAATCATGGGAAACCTTATATTCATACTCCACACACAAGTCCTCTATTTTCACATAGCTCATGACACATATATGAACTATGATGAATCATATTCCTATCCTAAAATAATACAAGGATGCTTCTTCGATGCTTGAGATCAATATTTATGTCCTACCACATGACTTTAAACTGTATGGACCAGTCTAGTCACATGACCTTAAACAAAGTTAGACAAACTATGTGGGATTTAATTCATATTCTCATAGGATATGAAGGCCACATTATAGAGGTTAAATCCTATATCATAAGAACTAATTAACTCCCTGGGCAGAAAAAACCTCAGATCACCCAAACATTACCATAACCTAAAGCATCACAAATAAATTAGAGAATGGTAGAGAAACCAAGATATACACATAGTTGTTCTTTCCAACAAATAGTATTGTTCATGTGGTTGACACAGGGGTAACTAGAAAAATTTCAAGTTCCTAGATGGATTTTATATACATATCTTAAATCTAAATGAGAGAACTGAAGTATGTAATAATTCCACCTAAAGGGTTTCATGAGCCCGAAATCCCATCTTCTTGTCCAATTTGGGTTTCTAAGCATCGTTGGATCTGAAAACCCAATGGAAAATCTGTCTTTCAAAAATAGAACCATACTCAGTAATGGACGTGGGAACTATTGGAATTTTCAATTAAAGACAAATATGTTAAACCTAATTATATGATTAAGTAGATAACCTTGTTCATCTTCAATTAGTGCATTGGAAAAAATACCATTTCAGATTTTTTGTGAAACAAAATGGTGTACCTAATGTGAATGGATATCATTTATCTCTTGAATCATTTTCAAATTTTAAATTAGATTAAATACACCATTCGCATTAGACCATTCGGTTCCTACCATGGTGTGTGAGGTATTTCGATGAAACAAAAATGGTGAACCTGATGTGAAATATTTTAACATTATCATCCAATTAATGGTTTAAAAACAATAGATTACTTGTTTCCCATTGGAATAGTTTTTCCCATATTGTTTGTGTAAAAAATGGTAACATAACACCATTTTCCTTACATCACTAAACCATTCATAAAAAAGGGATAACCTCTTTATCCTTTAACTATGAATTTCATTTTTGGAGATCATAGGAGAAGCCATTCTTGAGCCAAGACCCCAATGTACGTTGTCACTAAAAGAACTCCTATACAGTTATTTGGTGAAAATAATTTTTTGGGAGTACCACATCAAAGACATATTCCAAACATGGGAATGATCTCATGAATTCTTTTAGAGGATTAGTCCTCACATATAGTCCTTCCTATGAAAGTCCATAGAAGAGTTAGTGTCCATTGTTGACACATTAAACTATTTTGGGATTTTATACATATTGTGTGACAACATATACCAACCACGCCTCCAAGATGGAGATAAAGACAAAAAACATGTAAAATTAGTCACTCAAGAGATACCTAGGATGGCTCCAATCTATTTTGGCCAATGTCATCGACATATGATCATGATTCCATAAGGAGATGTGGATAGATTTGTGCCTACCCTAACCATATATATTTTTGAATCTATAATGACATACTTATAGGGGTACCCAAATTATGAAGATCTAGAGGGTTATTATATCCTTGTTACCACAAATCTATCTAAGGACCAATTGGGTATCCAAAAAGTGCCCTAGATTCATTCCTAGATCATCAATAGCTAGAAGCCTCTAACTTCATTACAGCTAGCCTTGGTGACTATGGAATTATAGGGATCACCACAGCCCACAAGGTTGGTGGAATTTTTATGACATTTCACCCTTGTATCATCTTAAATAGTGGCACAAACACCAAAAAACTTACCATGGGAAACAACCCCTCAAATGGTACTACAAGTATTTACCCACCAAACGGTACACAATATGAACCATCTCATTAAGGGGCATATTAGGCACAAACCCACTAAATGAGATACTCCATTGAGAATGAACACCTCCCAAATTATGTATACATAAATATGGTATAAATCGTATATGAAAAATTATTATTAGATCCAGAAAAAAACTCATGAATAGTATAATCATTCCCTCCTACAGTCATCTGATTGATGGGTGTTTAGAGTACCTTTTTAATGGTATTTTAAAATAAGGCCTCAGTGGTATCCTTGTAGCTTCTATAGAAGGTGTTAACAACCATTTTAGTATTTAATTAGGTAATTAAAATAGATTATGTGGCTAGTTTCAGTGTTGGTTTTATTCTATAGGGTCTACATTGTGGAACCCCTTATCAAACACTTACCATTCCATGGATAGAGGAGAGTGTTGTGATGTGTCCTGGAAGTCAACCCACTTAATATGAAAACGAAATTTCATTAGAGGAATATATCACTCCAATAAAATTAGAAAATAGTGATATATTTGAAATAATTGTGGTAATTCTATTGGGATCTCTACAGTAGAATGTTGTACAAGAACTATCCTACAGAAGCCCTCCTTGTAGCGAAGTCTCCCAACACACACAAATGGGGGAATTTTAATATTTTTATCCCCTCATCAAGTGGAATCAAGAAATTGTTCCACATCACCCTATCCCATAGGGATGAGTTCATTATCATTTTTATAAGGCCCCCATCCAATTGGTCTCATGTACCCCCATATTTTCATTCACTTCATCAGGTTTATTCTGAAAACCAATTAACATAAACAATTTCCACTAATCCTCCAAGATAAATGTTATATTTTTAATTAGTGGGTAGAATATGAATCATCCATGGGTCCCAAAGCTTTAGAACCTACTCTTGGACAATTAAATATTGGGACAATAAACTTTATACTCTAATCACATCCATGTTCATACGCTAAGAGAGGTATAGATATCATGTGGGGGAAACAACATTGTCACCCATATCCTAAATAATAATAGTGAAGGGTATATTACTTCCAATCAAAACATTCCTCTAAATAATTTGATTATTCGATGAATAATGTTTTAATAGAACTCCCAACAACAAGGATGTTTATTGATGTCGGGTTGATAATAAATTACAACCATCAACCTACAACTGATGCCTCTGACACACAATAGGGTGTTTCATTTCCATTGAATATTGAGTTCATGTTCTGATAGACGTGGGGATATTGGAACAAATGACACTTGAATCCCTACCATATTCATCTAAATAGCTTCAACAGAATAAATTTTTTTTACAACAGAGCATGAGATAGTACCTCTCTAATATAGGGGTCTGTCATTAAACAAAATATTTAACAAAGACTATTATTTCCAAGTAAAACATGTCCTCATGTATTTTTACTATGATATGGAGAATGGAATGTTGAAAATAAAAACAATAAAAAATGACCAAGGAAATTTTTATAGGAAAAGGAAACCATTTCCCATACCATTGACATCTCAATCCGAAAATAGAGATCTTATTTTCCTTTAATTATTTATTGGAGATACAGGAAAGTGAAGGCTTAAGAGTATTAAAAGATCCTGAAACTCAAGAAATATGCCTAAGATTCATCTAATAACCATTGGAAGGGTCACTCTACCAATAGGCTAGCCAATATTTTCCTTAAAGTATGGTGTTAATATATATGAATGACATCCCAGTCATTAGACACTAAAAGTTTTAACCACATCCTTACCACATGATGTTAAACTATATGGATGGCATCCAAGTCACAAGATGCTAAATAGAAGAACCCCATAATTACCACATAATGATAAGCTATATTGATGACAACATAGTTTCACGATTCTATAATGTAAGATCAAGACCTTATCATATGATGTTAAACATCATGAATTCCATACTAGTTACATGATACTAAAAAACACGAACACATAGTTACAATATGATGCTAAACAACACAGATGACATCATAGTCACATGATGCTAAACTATATAACCTAGTTATATTGACATGGACTTATATTGAATGATATTAATTAGTTTCATGATATCCAACTAGAATAAAAATTCGTTCTATATTTTGATGAACTACACGGAACATGTCCTTGTCACAATACGGTAAACTATGTAACATCACATTCTATAAAATACAACATTTGTATCAAGTGGAAATTGAAATTTCCATAAGTAACACAAATACTTCTCAATCGCGATCCTGGCTATATCACAAAATAACCAATAAATCTTAGATTCTTTTTTAGGGTGTTATCTGGCATGGAACCTGCCCAAACAAATGGATTTGGGAATTAGGTACACCTTGTCAAATGTGGAGGCCTGAGGAGCAGAGGGACTAGGCTCATATCCCTAATATTTCAATTTTTTTCTATCATATCCATGTAAAATTTTTTTGGGGAGAATAAATCCATTCCCCCATGAATATATTTAATCTCCATATTTTGATGTCATAATGAGGATAAGAGTGCATGTATATAGCCACTCCAATCCAAGAAATTGACCAATATATCCACAAAACTGAGAGTGTAAAAGAATATGTCCCTATACATACCATTTTGTAGTGTATGTAATTTTAGAAAATAGAAGATGATATCTACTTATATATTTAGGTGAATATGTTGGTACTTGCATATGTTTCTTTCTCGGTAAACAGAATAGCTTGACACTCTGATCAATATGAACAAGTGGCTAATCCGAAGCAAGCACATATCCTTTCTCCAATATAGAAGCATTATCGACATATTTGGAGAATGGACACTACATAAGATCGAGTTCATATCCCCATCTCAACTGATGGACAACAAGTAAGAGTGTATTATTCCCCCAGATTGAATCATATTTTTATTTAAATGACCAGCAAAATAATCCAAAGGCACAAAACTAGGCTTATACCACAATTCCATCAGGGTCCCAACAAGTGAATGATTCACATGGCTTGGTGCATGATCAAATTTCTATTAATGAAGATACCCAAAATATCCAAGTAGATTTCATCTAGAGGATCATACCCCTTCTCTAATTCCAGAGGTCTATTGACATATTAACATAGGGAATGTATATATGAACCGAGCTCATATCCCTGCCTTACACAGGATTGAACAACATATTCTGAAAACCACTTACATGAATGAACATATCCCTTCCAACAATGTAGAATCTCATAAACATACTCAACTATATTTTTTTCATCATTCTCATATCCCCGAAACAACAAAAATTTATATATGTATCTTAATAATCGTCATGGCACAGGCATATAACCCTGGTCAATCCCAAAAGGCATGTCGATATATCTGGACCATGGTGTAAAATGATGCTCAGATCCCTAATATTTTCAATCCCCAATTCTTATGTTTGTTCAAGGAACATTCTAAACAAAACATGGGTCCTCTAGCTCTTCTACCAATGTTTAAGGTAAACATTACCATGATAGTCATCATCTTGGTGGTGTGGACATAGATCATTGGGAATAAACTCTTAACGTCTTTCATGGTCAACATCCCCATGGTGATATCTCCCATAGAGAAGGAAAACCTGCCCATTCTCATACTCCATCATAGAGATTAGTTCCCATAATCCAGAAACCTTCGTATAAAGTGTTTCTTGAAACACTTGAGATAACCATATATAGTTTTCCATCAACCATCAACAATACTTCATCAAGTTCAATAGGTGACCAAGAGATGAATCCTCTCTGGGATGACCAGGTAAATACATATAGACCTAATGAAGAATTGGTTGGATTGGATATATGAATAGAGTTATTCAGAAACAACCACCAAAACATATCCATACCCATTTTCCCTTCAAGTCTAAATATCCGAAACTAGCCAATAAGGGTTTGTATGCTTTACATTCTCACAAATACATAGGCGAGTTTTCAGAGAAGGAAGGATAAAAACCTCCAATATATAGGATATGAGGGTCACATCCAAATAATAAATACATTCTATTGTCAGCAAGACATGACCCTACCCTCTGTGGCCTAACACCAAGGGTTGGAAGTGCATAAAAAATGCTTACGACATGTTGTCTCTAGAACAAGGAAAATCAATGACTGATTGAATTTTTTTTAGAAAATTGTTTTAGATGATGGGGAAAGATTTCATTTAGTCCCACACATCTACACATCTTCTCTCCATGATAAATGATGATTGATATTTCTATAAATTATTTACCTTGTCCATAAATGTACCCACAGTCTTAGAGATTGATAAATAAGAGGATGAGTTCAGGAAGGACCCACTCATTTTTTATTACGGTTTCTCAGCCACCATCAATGAGATTTGAAAGGTAAATATTGGAAAAACATAATACATTTAGCCTATTTTGTTTAGTGCATACATGATTCTCAGGGAGAAGAAGGAGTACATCAAACTATGAATGTAACATGAATATTTTTCACTTTTAATTACAAAGAAATTCCTAGTCTGAACCTCAACATGGGTTTACACAATATAGGATTTCCTGATGACCATCGAGGTTTCAAGAAAACTTCTTAGAGAATATGAACCCCTCATGGTATGATTTATTGGAAGAAAAAATTTAATATGTACAATGTCATGACATACTGGTCAAATGATGTTAAACAATAGGACTTGTCCAGACCATATGATGTTAAAATATATAGAAGATGTTTTTTCAGCAATACTTAAAACTTCAAGATGTCTTGGTATCCTAGTTTCATGATGTTAAATTGAAGGGCATGTCCTTACAACATGAATCTAAAATTAACCTGATGCATCTGGGGCACACAATGTCAAACTGTATGGAAACTTTTATGGTAAAAAGAGTTTAAACTGCACAATATCCTGATGTCAAGGTTGCATGAAGTTAAAAATAAAGGGTATAATCAAACCACATGATATTAAACTGTACAGAATTAGTCATGGTAGAAAAAAATTTAAATGCAGAATATACCACATAACATTAAACTACATGTTAAAAGTCCCCACTTATTGATTTTATAATTCATGGGGATAATAATCTCACCAATGATTCGTGAGAGATGATGTATATCTATGAGAATTGAAAACTAAGTTCTCCCATACCCATGTTCATGTCAAAACCATATAGGGAATATCCATATTCAAGAACTATATGTGGCTTGACTCCGTCACCTACAAGATATTCAGTGATACCCAAGTCTTTGGTATTATATCCCACCACAATAGTTTTTTTTCATGTTTGGCAACCTTCATCATCAATTTATGTTGTAAAAATGAAGGATCCACATCATTTATCTTCTTTAACATTGATAACCTTCATCCTTGACACATGAAGTTAAATTTCACAACGGATGTCCTCCAGGCATGACACTAAAATACACAATTTTCCCAAACTGCATTTTTGTTGATTATCATTCTAGGGAGATAAAAAGGGATTACTCAATTCAATATCATGGCCAATAAACCTTATGATAAAAAATTCACATGTCCTTCCATTAATTTCCTCTCTATGGCGAGAGAATTTTTTTTTATTCCTGGTTTCTCACACAAAAAATAGCTCATGTGAGCTTATGAATTTTGATTAGGGATTCCCCACATGAAAATGTTATATCAATTCATTATAATTTTATCATGGTCATATATTAAAATAAGTAAAATAAACACTCTATGTCCTTATCACATAATGTTAAACTAAACGGTTGATGTGTATTTTTTGACATAAAGCTTCACATTACCATGATCTTCATCCAATATTACTTCTATCCCTAGTGTTGGTACCCATAAAGCCCCTATTCTATTATTACATGTAGCATGAGTACTACCATCTCGAGATATTTAGTGACACGCAAAACTCTAGTCTTGGGTCTAACTAAATTATTCTTTTATAACATTGGGGTTCCTACATTCTTAATGAATAACATAAAACTACATGGTTTAATAAGAAATATATATCACATGATTCATATCATCATGAGATACAATGTGATGATCAGATATCCAATCTTGGGTCCATCTACAACAATAAATGGGAAAAATTCTCTCTCTACATATGGGTAAGACTAGCATAGTGTGTTTCTCATTCAGGAATTACGGGTGAGTTGGTTCATTTTATCATGAGATATATAGTGATGCTCGAGTCTCTAATACCAACTACAACCACAACCATAAATGAGAAAAATTTCCACCTCTGCATATGGGTTACACCTTTATAGAGAGGTTCCCATTCAAGAACTATATGTGGCTTGATTCTTGTCATCACATGATATATATTAATGTCTTGATCTCTTATCTCAGGTCTAGTTTCAATAATAAACTGGAACAGTGCCCCTATATGCATCTACATCGGACCTTTGTAGAGAGTTTCCTATTTAAGAACTATGTGTGGCTTGATTCCCATCACCATGAGATACATAGTGAAACCTGGATATCCAATCCATTTTCATGATATAACATTCAATGAGAACAATAATGCCCTCAGATGCTACAAATTACATGAAACTACAATGAATATATCCTTCCCTCATGACATGAAACCTCACAAAAAATGCCTTTATCTAATGATAGGATACTACAGGGAACATGTACATTCCATTTGATAATAAATCCCATGTAAAAAATAAATATCCACTATATTATGCCAAAATTTGTAGGAAATCACCCATTGTAATTACTTATCAAGGACCACATGATCCTAACCTAGATCAACTAGATTATGGGGTACATTCATCATCTTTTAGTCCAATAAAACCACCAATCACACTTCACTTATTGAGTGAATTCACTACTACAAATTCCCCTTTTATCAGCGCTAAAAAACTCCTTTTTCAGCGCTATAATAGGGTTGTTAAATCTGGTGAAGATACGGGGGGGGGGGGGGGGGGGTGTCCCCTTTATCAGCACTTCAAAAAGTACTGATAAAGACACCTTTTATCAGTGCTAAAACAAAACGCTGATAAAAAGGTCCTTTATCAGCACTTCCTTTATCAGTTCTTTCTTTTTAGAGCTGATAAAGGACCCCTTTTAGCAGCTATTTTTTAAAAGCGCTACTATAAGTTAAAAAAATAAAAAAATAAAAAACATTAAAAACATTAAAATAAATTAAAAAAATTCTGCCAATCAGGTTGGATTTTATAGCGCTTGATACCTCCCTTTTACAGTGCTTTTTCCCCCCTCCAGCACCCCCACGCACCCCCTCCACCCTTTATCAGTGCTAGCTCCGATATTCCCCCATGCGCGCGCGCCCCTGCCTCCACGAGGTTTTGAACTGGAGACCCCCCCCCCCCCTTGTGCGCCGAAGCCCTTACCACTCCTCTGTCTTGATTTGTTTTCCATTTCATGATATCTATATATATAGTTATATTTATTCGTATAGTAATATATATTTATATTAATATATATATATATATATATATATTTAGTTATATTTATTCGTATAGTAATATATATTTATATTAATATATAAATATATAGTTATATTAATATATATATTTATAGTGATATTAATATATATATTTATAGTCATATTAATATATATATTTATTTTAATATTAATATATATGTAGTTATATTAATATATATATATATAGTTAGAATAATATATATATATATATATTTAGATTAATATATAGGTATATAAATATTCATATATTGGTATTTTAAATAAAATTTATATTAACTATTATTTAGATAAAGCTAATATATTTTGTATGTAAATATATTTTATTATTTATATTTTTAATTAAATTTTTATGTGTGAATATATAAAAAATACATACATATAGTTATATATTTGAATATAAAGAGAAGTGAAATACAAAAAATGATAAAATTTCAAAGACATAATATCTATATGAATGTAATACCTTGGAATAAGTTCAGTCCCTACAAAAAAACCAATAATACCCCCTTAAACGAGGCTAAAAATCCACAAAATGATAAAAAATCAGGGTACCCCGACACAAATCTCAGTTTTGGAGGCCTTATGGCCCTTTTTGGCCATGAAAAAACATTGACTAGGGTACCTTGGGGTCACAGCAATGTATAGCTCGTCGTAGTCTTTGATTTGATATGTGGTAGAGCTCAAACATACACGCAAATCCAATGTTATGGTTGTTTGAAGTTCGAGTTGCGTTTTCAACATATTTTGGATCTTTGGTTTTATTGTTTTATTTTTTTAGTCTTCAAATTGTTATTAAATGACTATTAATCCATAATAATTAGCAAATTATTAACTAAAAATATTTTTTTTTAAATTTTTTTTATATACCATTTTCACTAAACATCTTATATATTATGTGTAACTGTATATTTATACTTATCTAAATTATATTTAAAATTATATTTCAAAAATATATATTAAATTTATATCAATATAACTATATCTATATTTTTAAATATTAATATATTTTTTAATGATTTTTTGGAAGTAGACCCTTTGTCAGCGCTTTTAAAAAAAGAACTGAAAATACCCCCTTTATCAGTGCTAATGAAAAAGCGCTGATATAGGGGGGTACCTTTAACAACACAAGAAAAGTGCTATTAAATGGGGTGCCTTTATCAGCACTACAAAAAGCAGTGATAAAGGCGTACTTTTATCAGCACTTTTTTTAGCACTGATAAAACTGTGCCGCTGGCCTTGCCCCATTTTGTGGTTGTGATTTTTGGTTGCTGTAAAACATTCATTGAATTTGAAATAGAAAATATATATCTATATTTAAACTTGATAAAGATGCATAAGGACTTTTTCCTACCAACTAGATATATCATGGACCTACATGAAGTTCATTCTGGTCCTTATGAGTAAGACATCACAATGGTAGCACTCACCACCTAAGGGTGTTCTTAGACATTCCTCACACGATTGTAACATATCATTACTCATAAATTGAAAACCTAAGTCCATGATTTAAAAAAATTCATCTCCCACTAAGCAGTATATTGGTTTACTCTTGAACTTGGATATCCAAATTAGCCTCTTATGTTACATTCCTATCATATTAAGCCCATGTGCGTCATGACATTAAACTTTTTGCACTTTGGTCAAAGATATACGACCATAAATTCTAGCCCTTGACATTTTAAATGTAATGAAACTAAAATGATAGTGAAAGAGACCCCAAATTTAGTAGTTCAAAAAGAAAAAAGTGTTTCCTATGAAAAATTAAATCCTTCACTCACTAAACTCTTTATATCAAGAGTTTTTAAAAAGATATAGAATAAATGAATGAGGGATAAAGGTCATAGGGCCCACATTATGTTCCTAGTAAAAGTGAACCATGATCATTGGACCAAATGGTGTAGGAAAATGTTTGAGTATTGATTTATCCTATATCATCAGTACAATAATGTGTTCATTTGATGATGGCTCAAATTTTAGAGTGCTCGAACAGTTATTGTGTACTCTGTTTTCCACAAATCACTCATAATGATTAGTGCTCCTCAAATTAAAAAAACCATATATGGCCTTTTGAATTGAAAATAAATCTCTTTGTTTGAACTTTATATTAATGCATAATTGGTTTTTCCAATAATCAAAAGCTATAATGGCACTATTTTAAGGGTTTTTTGATTGACATAATCCTAACAACACCATGGGAGGACATATAACCGAAGGGTATTCTAGGACATACGCAACATTATTTTCCCATATCATCCTCATGATTCGAGTACATTGGAGAATGATTCACAAGCCCAATAACTAGAATATTAAAGAATATTTGAAATTCTAAAGGTCACATCCTCATGTTTTGTACCCTTCATCTATGTAGGAATACTACAGTCCATTCTAAAAACTTTTTGTGACCTACATAATGTAATTTGAAACCATATGGTGCAGGGCCCAAGCCTATCCATAAAAATCGACGCTCCCATAGGTTTGGATATCTTTCAAAACCTGTCCAACTTCCTCACATATACATTTCAGTCTTCATAAATCTCTCATGGACCATGGATAAGAGAGTATATGATCCTTGCATTCCCATGCATGTAAGTCCAATATGACAATACATAAGGGCATAAGACCCAAAAACTAGAGGAATATTCTCCTTATAAGACAGGAACTCCAATATTTGTGTGACTAGGTGATTCTATGGTTGACCACACCTTAGGGTGTTTTGGGTCATCCATGGTATATATCTCCATTCCACGATACATCGATTCAAGATCTGGGGCACATCATTTAAACAACCCATACTATAACTATCTTGAGGGATTCATCTTCCCAAATATTTTTACCAATTATTTCTACCACCTAAAAAACCATTCATGAACTTGTAAAAATATTGGGGACACATATTTTCAACCATGCTGGAAATGTATATGGTCATTGACCTAGCAACCAGAGGCCCCAACTCCTTGGAATAATGGAACCCCAATCCTCATGATCCTTGGTAGAACATGGGGGGAACTCAAAAACACAAGTTTCTTTGGGTCATCCCTGAAATTTCATCCCTATATTACATATTCACCAATCAATTCATAGAAGTAATACTTTAGACTACATTGAATATCATGGTCGGAGCTACAAGACATCAAACTATAACTATATAATGTTCGAGTTAGAAGGTCTTAAACTATAACATTATAAGGTTTGAGATAATTGAACCTAATCCATATAAATGGAAGGTTTGAGAAAATGGATCCTATATTAAAAAAACATTATTGGTCTAGTTTGTAATACCTTTAAATAACCAACTAAGAGAGACAAAATGTTCTCTAGGGTGAAAAATAGAAAAGGGGACAAAAGGAAAAGTCAATTATTTACATGTTGGGCATATAATTGGTGTGATTTAGGAAACATTGAACATTTAAAAAGAGGAAGAGGAAGAAATATTTTTAAGACAAAATCCTATAAAAGGTAATCCTAAGTAAAGTATATGTTCACACTCAATAATTATTCCCCTATATTATGCTTATGAAAATGTTAGGGAAATATACTTAAAGAGATGAAAAGCATATATGGCCCACTATAATGACATATAGAAAATCAATCTAGGCTGTCTAAGTCCCTTGACTTGTGAAGAAATTAGAGCATTAACCGTATGTGATGGGAATCATACCCAAATTATCCTTGTAAATCAGACGAGCTGAAGATAGATGTATGATGTACATCAATGAGGAATCTAATATTTGTGGGAAATTATGACATCTTATCATGGAAAAAATGTATTTTAATTTATGTAGTCAAATCCCGTATTTTTTGTTTATTTGGTGTTACATATACGATGGGTATCATGGATGATTTGTGAAACAACTCTAAAAAACAAGGGTTTCTATATAGGATTTATTCACCAAATATTGAAATTATCCTTTCTACATACGAGAATGACCTATGAAAAGATATTCATTATATAGTTATTCATATATGAGCATACGTTTCTTGTTCATGGGTTTGAACTACAGAGTGGTATATTTGAGAACTATGTACGACTTGATTCAAATTATCAGGGGATATATAGTGACATCCAATTAAATTACTTCACATTTAGCTATATGTTTCTTTTCAATCAATCTCTATTGTTTCTTGTAATATATGCACATTCTAGTTTCATGGTACTCATGACTCAAGCCAAAGATACCTCTTATATTTGATTCAGCATAGCACCTAAGGACAAGTGTCTTATCTTGATAGCACATTAAATCCATTAGTCAATTTTTTTTTGGAATATATATCTCACAGGGATCAATTTCAAATACCATCGTATGATCATATATAAGAAAATGTGATGTGTGTTTACTTTAGAATTAGATTCATGTTTTTCTAAACTAATCTAATAGTAATGGATAATAGTTTTTTGACACACAAAATTGTGTGACGCACCCTTATCAGCATCAATTTTGAAATGTGAAGGCTATACAGAAATACTAAGGACATAGAAGCATCATCCATGAAGAATGGGATAGGGTAATACTTTATAAGTGAATATACATTTGTCCCTTGTTAAACGCAATTTTCAAAGAAAATAATTGTATATATTTTTAATATTTAATTTTTAAAAAATTATGGGCCCACCAGGTATATCAAGCCAAGACAGTTTTACCCAATCTAATTTGGGATGCACATCAACCATGCCTAGGGAACTAGCCCATAAGGATAACATAGGAGATGTAGGGTGCATAAAATTTTTTCCACATAACAGGGTCTAAGACACACGATAGAGGGGTAGGGAAGCATGACTGTAGGCTCACACAGGAGACTGCTGACAGTAATTTGAAGCATACATGGGTACACTCTTCTGGAGACTGATGGATCCATGATAGATTATTATATCAATCTATAACATGTGAGAAGACAATGTGGGTCATAAAAGGAGTGAAACAATGTTCATTCGTCAAAAAATATGGATAGATCCTACACTATATAAAAAAAAATATCGAGGTCTTCCTATCACATTCACATAATCAACATCAACCTTCGACTATGCCACTTTCCTGACACACTCTAGCGCACTTGGATTATTACATAATGGTACAACCAATACCATAGGAATGTCATAAATTGTCAAAGAATTCTATGAAGGCCTTATCTAAGATCAAACCAAGAAAAAGGAGAGCCACTAGATTTCTGGTAGTCATGAAAAGACTTTGTTCACTAGCATTCCATTCTTTGAGGAAATAAGAGTCACCAAATGAGGATAGTCTTGTGAAACAAAAAAATTAGAAATGAAAGTCTATGAATATAACTTGATCGAAGGGGTGATGACCGTGCAATGTAGTGATGACACATCATAGTTTTCATGAATATCAATGATGCGTGATGGTCCCATCATTTTTTTCATAATTCCTTTGTCCATGGGATCATCTGGATTATGTGAAAACACATGATCATTCAAGGAATTATACAAATAAATATTTTTATTTATTTATTATCCCAATGATGCATGAAGCATCTAGGACTGGGAAAATTAATATAATATATGTCCAAAGCATTCAATCCTTGGAAAAGAGATTGTACAAATTAGTATCATGTGATAACATGAATAATTATCATCGGGATATGATCATTTGAATCTCACTATAAATCTGTTTTGAGAAAGATAAATTGTGTAGTGAAACCATAATGAACATGATGAGAAAAAAATTTCTCTGAAACCATGAATGAAGAATAGTAATACAATAGGTTTACACCCCTTGGCAGGTTTGTACCCAAGTATATTCCCTCCAATTTCAATGTAGGCCCTCGAACATGTGTCTTTGGAATAACCCTTTTTCCATGAAAACATGATATTTTCTATGATATTGTTATTTTCACATTTATGGATGACACATTTCAAAATGAAACTTTAACATTCAGATGGGTGTGAGATCATAAACCTATTCATAAGACCCCTCTGTGTGATTTATTTAAGGTCATGTGGACACTGGATTTTTCATTGGTCTCAGAACATCATTGGGCAGCATTGGACATGTCACTATGATCAAAATAGTGGCCTGAGAAAATTGAGGTTGCTTATGCGATATCTTGTTGACCTATTAGTATTTTCATGTGATTGATGATGAAAAATATGATTTTATCTCATAAAAACTTATTAACATGTCATCATTACCATGTGGTTTCCTAATGACATGTTAGTGTTCTCATGTAATAGGCCATGTGAAATTCAGATTTATCGTGAAAATTCAAGTAGACATGTCAGCATTGATTGTGTAAACCATCTTAGACATGTCCGCTTTGATTATATAAATAATCTTTGACCTTATAGATTTAACACACAAATAAATTCATTAAAATCCAGATGGTAATGAAAAGGTCCCTATACATATATGTTTTGATCATGTAGAAGATTATAGACATATGAACTCTGATCATGAAAATCATCTTGGAGATGCCAAGAAGATAGCATTGGACATGTTTTACATATCTGATTGATGCTCCAAACATGTCTGAAAAATAGTAATGACATGAAAATACGAAAATATAGACATGTCCAATAACCAATCATGGATTTTCTAGTAGATATTCAAGACAGGGCAGTAAAATCTTTTAGGACAAGTCCACTTTTTCAGGTAGACACAAGAAGAATTATTCCATGTGGACCCTAGCCAGAAACTTTCAGCAACAGTCCCCATTTATAAGGGAGCTTTATTTAATGTGTTGGGGTTACAAACTCATTATAGCCTATCAATTTCATTCTCTCAAATGGGCCCTCCATGTCATACCAATCATATTTAACAGATCATACATGGTTTTCATCTTTGTATACATTTCAATATATGGTGAATGAATATTCCAAATCACATACATCCTAGTATATTACATTAGAATTCCTAAAATCCCAGGGATAATAAAACTATCTCTAAGTGTGATCACCCACCCCAACCCATTTACATGGTAGTTTTAATTTAACTACTACAACATTAATTTATTCCATAACCATGATACATTGGAAACCTTAATAAGGACTGATATCTAAGATAAATCTAGTTCTCTTTATTACCCTTCATATAAAATATATTCATGAATTATGGAAATAAATTATTCCATAAGTATATAACTCTTTATATTCCAACAAAAAATGAGAATAGGGCTCATACAAGAGAATCATTTTATGTTTAATGCTCCACTATGCAATCATGGACCTCAAAACCTTCATGGATTTAGGGATGAATCAAACTATGAAGAATCTGATTCATGTTATGAATAGGATACCTAGGATTCTTTCATGAGGCCTAATTTCTATTCCAGATCCTCCATTGGATTGGTAATCCTTCCTATAAAAGGGAAACTATAATTTGTAAGCCCCGTAAAAATATTATCTCATGTGATGTGTCTAATATCTCATTATATCTTGTTTTTCACACCAAGAATGACTCACATTGGCAAAGATACTAATGTTGACTATACCAATATCATGACAATAATATAGCAATTGAGTTCCCACCACTGGGATTTATATCTAATTACATATAATATTCACTTAAAGGTCAACACACAAGATGAGGAAATCCATGGCAGCCTTAGATTCATAAGACCCAAACAAGGCATATGTTGTCATCTCTTTGATGAAACTGATATGAACTACAACATCTCTAATTCCATTACTAACAAGATATATAATATTTCCCTTTGATTCTTTATCCCAATATTTTTATCCTTACCACATGAATTTTAACTTCTTGGATGGTTTAGTCACATGACCTTGAAGTTTGTGAGATGAACTACATGGGATTTGAATCCTTTTTTCACATGATACATAGAAAACTTCATAAAGGATCAATCCCATTTTCAAGATGCTAACTGCCTCCCTGGATGATAATAATCTCCAGAGTTACCAACCATGGACACAACCAAAAGCATCATAATTAAATGAGAGAATGATGTTGAAATTGTGATATTCAAAAAATTGTTCATATCACTACATTGTCTTGATCATGTTGTTGACTCAAGGGTAACCAATCCTATATCAGGGCATGGTAAGGATTTCATAAAATTATTATAAATCTATAAGAGTGTCTTGGAATAAGAAATATTTCCCCCCAAAGGTTGTGATAAACCTAACCCCCAATACTCTCGGCCATTGTGAGATCCTAAGTTTCATTAGTTCTGAAACCACAAAGGACCCTCTGCCTTTGGAAAGTACGCTCGTACTCCATTATGGATGCAAAAATTAAATGGAGTTTTAGTCAGAGACAAATATGGTAAACCCAATACCAAAAAATTGTGGAAACACCCTCATTCACCCATAATCAGTGCATCCAGAAAAAAGTAATTTCAAATATGTTGGGGAAAAAATTTGTGAACCAAATGTGAATGTATATCAATTAACTATGGAAACACCTTCACATGAAAAATTGGATAGACTATCCAGTTCTTGTTAAACAATTTTGTTTATAACAAGTTGTGTGAGATCATTCAATGAAATAGTAACACTATACAAGGTACCTATACATGAATCATTTAGCCTATAAAATTAGAAATATTATATAGTAAAACATTTCTATCCCCCCAAAGGAACCTTATCCCCTTTAGGATTTCATTTCGAATTTATTATGTTATTATTAGGATAAAATTTATGTGGTTACATTCATCATGTAAAATTATTTTTTTGTTATTATGTTTTTTTATGAATATTATTATAATGTGTTATCCATGATAATATTGATAGTAGAATAATTTTAGGTCGTTAAAATATATATTGATCTTAGAATATATTGAACTTTTTTAGTATAAAAGTTTTATCATTATATAATGTTGAAAATTCATTAAGAAAATAATAGAGAGGTTTGGTATATTTTTGAGGCACTTCCCCATATATGGTAAAGGTATGATTGTAATGATGAATATCACTATATAATTAAGGAGTAACTTTAAAAAATTATACAACTAATATTTTTAGTCAATAGATTTTGGTGGTGGATAATAATTTTAAACAAAACACATAATAACAATTTTATGTATAGGTGACACCATTATTTTTGGAGGAGTTCGATCCTAATGTAGACGTTAATACTGTAAATTGCCATTATATTATAAAAATATTTCTCAACTAAATACATATATATCATATTATAAATAAATAAAACTCCATTATATATATTTAATTTTATTATTGATTTTTAATATATGATTACAAATTCACAACGACCAATTTACATATTATTATGGAAATTAAAATAAGTGATTTAATAGGATTAAATAACAATATTTGAAGATAGAATTAAAATATATTATGGTCACCAAAAAATAATATAGGTATGGTGATATTATTATAATAATATTATTATTATAAAGAAGATAACAATTTTATAATATATATATATATATATATAACCTTGATGAAAATAATGTGAATGAATTTATTAAAGTTAAAGTGAAATTATAATATGGTAATAATCAATATAACCACTGTAACGTGTACGATTAAAATTAAAAAATGTCATTTGGAATATTAAATTGGACTTTTGAATATGAAAGTTATAGTTATGGATAAGTGTTAAAATTAATAATTAAATCCATATCATTTATGTAAACAAAAAAACATAATATTAAAAATTCCATAAATAAATACATAATGTGGTAAATTAAAATTTTTAATTTACCTAAGAAAGATAATGTAAGATGATTTTATTATTTATTATAATTAGGTTTATAATTATTTATGAAAACATGGGTTTGAAATGTTTCCTTCAAATCATTTGTAATTTTTTTTGTTAAAATTTATTATAAATTTGAAATTATATTTTCAAAAATTATGAAGAGTTAATTGTTTGTGTTTTTCTAAATCATTAAATTTTAGGAAAAATAATAAAATATTTGAAAAATATATATAGAAATAATTATTAAATTTCTAGTACCTATAAAAATTTGACACTAAAAATATTTTTTATTTCAATACAAATAAATTTTCATTTTTTTAATTTTAGGTTTTATTTAAAATAATCCAATAAAATTTTCAAGTGATTAAAATCTAACATTATATAATGTATTTATCCAAATACACTTATTATTGGAATAAATAATTAATATACATTTCCCTAATAAGAAGTATTTTTTAAGACACTTTTTTATATAAATTCCCTTTGAATTCACCAATAAATACGAAAATATATCCCATATTTCATCTCTCATAAAAAATTATTAAATTATAAAAACATTGGAATAATACATATAATAATTCCCTAATACATATTGAGGATCCTCGAGTAACACAATTATATAATACTTTTAAGATTTAATTTTCATATCAAATGGGTTTTCTCGATGTGGTGGTGAATGTTTTCTGAATGTCCTCATTTTATCTTCTTCTCATGTATTATTTTACCTACACCAAAATCATGTAAAATATATGATAAAATAAAATAATTTTTATAATTTTTTCTGTAAATTTTTTTAATTGAAAATTAATAATGAACTATATTTCATAGTAATTTTAACAATCATCTCCATATGTTTGATTTTACTGTCTTTATAAAAAATGTGTTAAAAAGTATCACTGTCATAGTGGATGGTTCTATTTTATTTTATTTTTAGTATGTATAATATTAATAATGAATTTATAAAATTAATATTATTTTATAGTGTGAAAAATAATATTATAATTACTATTGAAAATGATGTTTTTCATTTTCGGTAAAATCACCTAAATGTGATTTTCATGAATATACTATGAAATATTTAGAACATAGAATCATATAGACCACAAAAACACTATATAAGATTTCAAATTAAATAAATCATTTCTTCTATACATATTTAGAGTTTATGGACATAAATAAAATGAAAATATCTCTATAACATTGAAATATTTGAGTTGATTGAACAAACACCATACGATGAATTTTATGAATAAAAAATGATTACAAATTAAATATCAGATGAAAATTTAATAATAATAATAAATAAAAAATTATTTAATGATGATCTAAAATAACTAGTTAATGATGGAGAATTGGATTTTTATTATGATAGGGATTTATCATTTGTAATGTAGAATTAGAGGTAAATGTTTCTTTTTAAACAAATCTCATTTTTCATGTTCACATTCTGTATTTTGTATCATGATTGAATAATGTTATATAGTAATATATTAAAGTGTATCATACTCTATGTATGTGAATGAATTTAGAAATATATTCCCCTATTTTTTCTAGGGGATTAGGGGACTCATAGGGTGATCAACAGTATTCTAGTGTTATTATAAAGGCCAATTAGGATTCTAACAATCCTCTTATCCATCACACCACCCACCACATAGTGGTGGAGGGCTTGTTGTTTGAGGATTCCACCGATGGGAAATGAGTTCATTGGTGGGAGTGTAGGAGTATATGTTTGGTTGTTAACTCTGTATAGTGATGGTTGAAACATAATGAAAAATGGATATGGTAGCTAGTTTAGTGGGAATAATATATGGGGGTGTTCATTAGTGAGAAATCGGTATCGAAGAGACCAACATACCATGGGGTTGGGCGTGGCATGTAGAAACTGGATTGGGAAATGTCACCAAACATTATTCTTGGGTGTACTGATGGTAAATGGTTTAAGTAATTATTTTTAAATGAAATATAAAATTTGTGGGGTGGGGGGGGGGTTGGATTTTTCCATTTTTAATGTAGGGAGTCATATCTCCCTTTGATTGAGGCCCCTATGGATATTGCGGGAGTCTCAATGCCATTGTTGGAATTAATAAAATTTATTTAAAAATAGGATTATATTCTATTTTCTAAGATTGAACATGTTTATTTCCATAATTCCTCTTCATACCTAGAGAACTATATTGGCTCTTATTATAGTGTTTAGACACTATTGAAAGGATGTAAATCTTTTAAGTTCTTTTTTTTCCTTTAATCTGACATGATTTTAATCTTTTATCATTATCATCTAAATGGATTCTTTCTCAGGTGATTATAGAAACATTAATTCATGTATATTACTTTTTATAGAAGATTTTTCATGTCTAATATTATTTAAATATATTGGTGGAATCCATTTTTGATTTAGGGGTTCACGACTATATTGTATTGGATTTGAATTGATTGACTTTTTGAGGTATGAGATTTATAATCATTCTATTTTTATCCAAAAATAAATATTCCAGATTTATTTTGGACTTACCTATGTAACCTAATGGAACCTAAAATAAATCATTTCATAACACAATGAATCTAATAACTAGATATATCAGTAGTACCCCTCAATTTCTTGACCCTTCAATTGAACTGTTTATGTCACAAACCATCTTCCACATGAAACCCACCCATTAAATTCAAAGACCAATTTATAAAATATTTTTAACTATATTATTCTACCCCTAAATAAATTAATTCAATTTATGGTTATTATAATTCTTTCCATTCAACCCAGTGTTGTATTGATATAGTACATGGGAAATGATCCCTCTAACTTATGGATTGCATTTATTTACACGATTTTCATGTTTAGTGCTTTAGAGATATGATATTTGTGGTGTGGTGTAACACCCTGATATTTTATATGACATATTATTTTTAATTTCTTTCATATCTTTTGTTGGACTCTACACCAAGATTATCTTTTTCTATGAACAACACCGTATTATCTTGCAGTATACACAAAACTAATCTTGGATCGTGTTACACACAATTTCAAGTTTGTTTGATAGTAGTTATTATACACAACATTGAGTGAGTATATATATATTCAATATATAAATGAAATATGGTTGGATTTTTTAATACAGAACAATGAAGGAGTATTTCACTACATGCAACCCTGACTTGGCTTGCATTACACGTAATCACGACCTTCCTTGATAGCGTCTGTTGTACGCAATACCCGGTTTCACTAAACAATGGTATATGGTTATAATATTATTATAAACTAGATGTTATGAATATTATAAACTAAATTTTGTGTTTTATAACATTATTATTCATCTTACACATTTTCTAGAACATTGTATGAGAACAAAATAAATTATTCTGGTAAAATGAGTATTTTTCAAAAAATGAAGTTTTGTCGCCTGTTAATGGCGCACCCATTTTAAATATAACATTTGAGAAGTTTATAAATAAATTTTACAAAATAAAATTCTTATTTTGAATCATTATATAAAAATTTACATTGGATAATGTTTTGATATTTTTCTAACAACGTTCTTATTTTGATGAATAGTTAAAACACGCTAAATTTTACTTAAAAACAAATTTTTTCATCGAGATAATTTATATGGTTAAATCAATTCAATATTTTTCAATGTTTTACATTGAATTCGTAGGTTAAATCAATTCAATATTTTGCAATGTTTTAAACAAAAACCCGTTTTTTTCGACAATGGGATTAATTATAAATTAATTACTAAAACTTCTATGTTTTGAATTTTTAATAATTTATTACATATTTTAATTAATTAAGTCCAAATTATGTAAATATTTAACTTTTATTTTTTGGATATTACGAATACTAACTATGGTAATTTTTATTTACTATAGTTAAAGGTAAATGGAGTAATTAAGTGTAAAAATAAGATAATAAAATTACCCAAACACCTATAAAAACTATATTGAATGACTAAAAGTCGACCCATATCACCTAAGGGTCGGAATAGATTGATATTATAGACTATTGACTGTGAAAATAATTTAATTATTATTAAAACCAAAGATAGTGACAACATGTCACTCTCTTAAATATTATAAGTATAATAATTTTAATTTATTAATAAACATCATGAAACATAGAACATGAATAATCTCATGAAATATAATAAAAATATATACATCATGTAAATTTATTTATAATTTTTTGAGATTAAATAATTATCATTTAAGGTTACACAATAGTGATGTTGTAATTATTTTATTGATTGAAATATCAAATAAATGGTTTTAAAAATATTAAAATAAATAATATATGATCTATTTAATATTCTCCATGAATATTATAGATACATATGACATGTTATGAATCTATTAAATATTTTCTTTCGAACATATCTTTTATGTGGATTTTTTTTTAAATTCAAATAATTGAGTAGTGTCAAAATTGACACTATTGTTATTTTATAAAAATAACATTATAATTTTTTTTTAAAAAATCACAAAAAAATTAAAAATTATAAAATAAAATTTATATGGTCTAAAATGTCATAAAGTATCCAATTATGGAAAATTCACAACACATAAGTAATTATTTATAACAATTTAAAATTTAGAATCTTATTACCACAAATAAAATTAAATAGATTAAATAAGGATAAATCAAGTTGATAAGGTTTAAAATACTTTTCCAACATGTATAAACTTGATTGGTTGATGAGATTACAACAATATCTTACCTCATATCAGAATTTGAGTCACTTTGGATTTTTTTAATTGGGGTTTGATTTTATTATAAATTAATATTTTTGAGGTTTCCAAAAGTGCCCCTCTCTTCCCTTATAAAAGGGAACCTCCTCCCTCTCTTCTTCACAACACTTTGAGCCTTCATGCTCAGCCAAAACCTACCCATTTTACGTCTCCACTTCCCTAGAAACATTTTGGAGGTTTTGGTCTTCTCAAAAGGTAAACTCTAGTCCCTTAAGAGTAATCTTAATGTAGGTGTGTCGAAGAAGAGGTAATCTATTCTACCGATTCTTTCACGTTTCTTTCTTCTCCATCTTCCTCTTCTTTAGTTGTTTCATTTTAAAGTAATAAAATCAGTATTACTAATATAATGATATGATATTATAAATATTAAACAACCTCATTTCAACTGCTATCCATCCTACGAAAAACAAAATCACCGCATGTGCGTACTTACAGAATACCATCTCCACGTCGTAGTGTAATCAGTTTTTTCACCACCACCTTACATGGATGGGTATAATGGTGTAAAGAATAACTATATATTGTTATTATAACATCATACTGATTCTGATACATTATATTATCCACTCCAATCCTTTAAATAATTATGGGAACGATATCACCGCTCGTGCGTACGTACGGACTACCGTCTCCACGAACACGATGAGATTCATTCTCCATGATTAACCATTCAAGTTTGATTATAAAGTATATATAATAAATAATAATGAAATATATTACATAGTAATGATACTTTATTTATGTACATATATGTTTCATTTACTTAATTCCATTCAATTCAATAAGGAAACGAAAATAGCGTTCATGCGTACGTACGGCCTATCGTCTCCATGAACGGTGTATTTTATTCAATTTGTCGATATATCATATATATTTATATGCTGAATATATGTTATATATAAATTATGTTCTAAATTCTGTAATTAATTAAATCCAGATATAAGTTATAATATCAAGAATAACAAGTCGAAACATGTACGATAAATGAAACGATTTTACCCAAAATGTTGCTTTAACACGGAATTTACAAATGAACTGGTAATATAAAGTCATAAGTGAACAATATATGATATAATAACAATGAATATGATTCTGTAATAATTTTATGACATTATTTAAATCATTATATAGGAGGTTTAGATTCATACGAAGCAAATCAGACATAAGGTAAGGGATAATTTTTCAATCTCTTTTTTATTCGAGATTGCTTACACGTAAGTATTTACTAGGGTTATATTTTTCATTCATGTTTTTCATAAAGTTTTTAAAATTCATCCATGTATGTTTAAATTTATGTTTACCCCTCTTTGAATTTTACATTCTGTTATAGAAGGAATCTTTCTTTTGTTTAACATATGTGGTATTTTTTGACTTTTGCAACAAAAGTACGAGAAGAATGTTTTTTAACTTATACGTCTTAAATAGATTTTTACTGTTTTTTAATGCCTTATTTTCATGAATCTTACTATACAATATTTCATGAATATTTTCAGAAAAATCCTTTTTTTTAATTTCATTTCATTTTGTGAAAAGAAAATTATTTTGAAGAAGAAAGGATATTTTCCTCAATAATTTTTTAAAGGTAATGCTTTGGTCAAAGACCAAGGCACAATTTATTGATAGAAAAAGATTACAAAAGACGGAAAGATGGAATTTTTTTTAAATATCTATCAAAATAATATAATAAGTCAGCTAGCAGAGTGTCCAGCCAAGTTATGCTCTCATGAGATCCTTTGTTAGGAATAGAATCTACAACAGCATTCGCTTCACGGATTCTTTTCCTCAATAATGGAGTTCAAGTGTTTTATCAAAACTATTTTCCATCTAAGATGACATTATTTAGTGTGTGTATGTATCAAGTATAATGTCTCTTTGATTTACATGGTTTCAATTTTCTTATGATCAAATGATATCCATTTGTTTTATATGGATTATGTTATGATGGGATGATGTTTATGAAACCCATTTTATTCTTTGGGTTATGATGAATGATTTATGTTTATATTGTGGTACACAAAAGAATGATTTCATTATGAGATGGGTGGGACCTATATCTCCCTCCAATGCATTGGTTAAAGATTTATATCTCATGAGATAGACCTGGATGGAATGGAATGTTAATTTGGTTTAGTGATACAGGACTGGAACGAGGAGTGAACTTGATCCAGAAAGGGACTTTGTCCACTAAGATGGTCTTGGAAGCAATTCCTTGGATACTATGGAAATCATATCAAGTGCTTAATGGTTTTTCATGATTACATGTTTTATTCCCATGCTATTTTATCATGATTGATGTTCCATTATGATCTATGCCTTACGTGCTTCCATTTTTTATTTCATTGCTCAAGATTTTGATGTTTAAACATTATGTTCATGTTTTTATGTTCGTATGTATATGGTTTGTTTTATTTTCTCCATGATTACCCTTACTGATCAGTTGAGCTCACCCTTTATATTTTCTCTTTTCCCCAGGATATAAAGAAAAGTTTTTGGTAAGAAAACAAAAGGGGAAGATATTTATAGGAGATGTTGAAGATCTTTCACCATGATTAAGAGATTATGTTCCTAGTTTCCAAAGACAATAAAATATTATAGTCCTTGTGTGTTGGGTTTTTTTATTTATAATGTATTCCACAAAAGTAATGTAATTTCCATGTACATCAAGTTTTTGGTCTCTATAGGTGGGGTGTTTATTTATGTTTTAATATCAATTAAATAATCCTTCTATAAGGATTAATATAACGATATTCAATCTAGGGAAGGGGATGTGTGATCCTTACTTTTGTTTCACATGAGACGAACATTCCTTGCTCTGATGTATTTCCCCATCATACATGTTAGAAATTGAGTTCTGTTTTTCTTTAATATTGGTTATTATATGTGTTGGAATAAAAAATTATTATAGGTGGAATCAAATGGTTTTTAAAATATAGAATGTCATGATAATCAT
Organism: Viscum album; assembly: GCA_963277665.1. Classification (NCBI taxonomy): domain Eukaryota; kingdom Viridiplantae; phylum Streptophyta; class Magnoliopsida; order Santalales; family Viscaceae; genus Viscum; species Viscum album. Next base: position 102,376,426 of record OY728133.1, read on the forward strand.
GTAGGATTACATCTATATATTTTTAGGGAATATGAAATCTAATTTCAATTGTAAAATTTCATCTATTGATTTGATAAATTCATACTGAATTATAAATATAAAATATTTGGAATTAAACAAGTATTCGAATTATAAATAATTTAATTTCTTTTTGAAGTATTGTTTTGAAGGAATAAAAATTACGGTATTATGGAAATATAGTTTAAATGATACTGCAATAATAATTGCCTCGTTGATTTATATTTATGTCATAAATATAAATATGGAATTGATTAATTCATTTATTGATTAGAATATATATACGTTAAATATTAAATAAATTATCCTTGAAAACTGCATATATTATAGAATGATATCCTTTTTCAAATTTTGTGTGGTAGGTGTCTTATCTTATACAACTATCCTCTACTATAAATGAAACATGTTTATGTACGTAATGTTAGATCATTTCCTCTGTACATAGTGTATTAAAATGAGTTGGGTATAAAATATATTATAAGGGTAAATTGAAGGTTGTTTAGTTAGTGTTCCACTACTATTATTATTATTCCCTTCCTTATGATGATTACCAAAACCCCGATTGGTTTGTGAGGGCCTATAAGACCATTAAGGAAGTTTGTGTGTTGTTACATCATTAAGTGGGGGGGGGATGCTAATAAGTTATATAAGTGGGATACAAGCTACAAAAAAGCATGAGTTGAGGACGTAGAGTCAGTTGAGAAACCTATTGGTTGGTGATCTTCTCATATAGGTAATCCTTAAATATTATTTTTTGATTGGGGTGTAGGGAGGCTATAGTTTTATTCAGATGTTTGTTTTCAGAATTTTATGTCTGGTTGTGTAATATGTCTTGGAATTTAAGGTATTGTTTAGTCCCTAATGTAATATAATAATTCGGATGACTATGTTGTTAAAAATATTGTATAAGTAAATTAATGTTTTATTCTAGATATTGATCAGAATGATTAAAAATATATATTATCGAATAGATGAACCTATTAAAAAGGGGATGTAAACAATTTTACCATGTGATATGTTCATGTTAACGAAATTATAAAGTCAGGTATGAGAGAATCATTAATATTAAGAATTTCAATGACGTTGAGTTATTGGTTGAAGATGTATAATGTAAAAAAGTAAAATGAATGATCTTAAGATGAATCATATTGTATTAAAGAGAAAATTCATGGTCAATGAAATGACAAATATAGTATTGAAAATAGTGAAATGTTAATATTTTTTGTCTAAATGGACACGTAATAGTTTGGATGAAGCTTATGTGTCGTTGGGATTATTGTTGTTTAACATTACAATATATGTCTATTTAGTGGAATGTTTTGGGCATGATATTAAAATTTTAACTATTATAGAATTTCATTGGATGTGATGTGGTACATAGAATCCATAATGTGGTATTGAAAAAAAGGGGTGGTGAGAGCTCAATGTGATGATGTTTCAAACATATGTGGAAATGGTTATATAAGTGATGCCAAGATGTGATTGGTGAATGAGTTATAGACAATTGATATGTTTGTGATAGTTTCATGAGGTTTACAGTGATTGTGTGGTTATAATAGTGATTGGTAACTCACAAATTATTGATAAATTATTGAGCAACACTCATAATGGATAACTATTAGGTTTTAGAGAATGATCCCTAATTTATTGGTAAGTGTAGAAATAATAATAATTTTGGGGCCCGATATTTTTAGTAAAAAATGATGCTATTTTTTTTTATTTTTTTTATTTTAATTTTTTCCTCTAATGAGATGGTTATAAGAAGTGCTGAAACCTAACATTGTATCAAGATCATGCTAAATACTTTGCCCAAACATATAGGTAAACCTTGGATCTTGATAATATATAATGGAAGGTGTTGCAAAATGAAATCTTGCTACTTAGTTTACATATATTCTGGAAAAATGATCAATAGAGAAAACCTCTCTAATAGATATGAAGGGTGCTAACTTCATAATGTGATCAACTGTACCTCATATAGCATTATGTAATTTAGATGGTTTGGTATGTTTGATAATAATTTCCATACTGGTGATTTCACATTTCTATTCTGGTATAGGAAATGGTTGTAATATCCCACATAGACTTCCATCTCCCATCCTTAACATTTTTAAAAACCAAGCATCAAGAGACATAATCAGTGAGATATCATTTCATTCCATCACTCCAGAAATACTATTTGAGGTCCCTATACATCGTTGTAATTATATGGTGAGTAGAGAATGAAGAACTACAATAATCATCAAATATTTCCTTATTTAATTCTGGTATTGGAGGAATACAAACCTTGTTCCAAAACCATATTATTTAATGGCAATCAAGGTGGAATTTAGGAACATTTCTCACCTTATTTTGAACCTCTACATATTTATTATGTTCCTCCCTAATCTTTACTTGTATATATGGTAGAGTATTTATTTGAGAAATATAATATTTCTCCTGTTCCGTTAAAATTTCAAGATCCATCATTTGAAAATATATAAATATTAGATCTTTTTTGATCCTCATCATGGATAGGATACCAAGGTCTTGTCAACTCAAAGAATCTATCACCTTGTTCTCTTTCCTAGGGAGGTAATGTATTCAGTAGTTATAATATTTAATCGACTCCAACCATATTCTTCGGTGAATATTTAGATCCATTTGTGTAAAAATTTACATTAAAAATTTATGATTAATATAAATATCATACCTTTCACCATAAAAGTAATTACTATATATCTTTAATGAAATGATTATCGCAGCTAACTCTGAATCATGAGTTGCATAATCTTTCTTATTGATTTTCACTACTATGGGGCATAAGCTATCACCATAACATATTTCATGAGAACTCCTCCCAACACCTTCTTGGATGAATAACTACAAATCACAAACCATTCTCCACTACAAGGAAGTGTGAGCAGAGATTCACTAGCTAACCTTCTATTTTTCTCTTTAAAATTCCATTCACATTCCTCCATCAAAATGAACTTAACTCCTTTACGAGTATAATTTCAGAGAGGATTGAATAATCATGAAAAATATTTCACCCAACATTGATATCATCTAGCCAAACTGAGAAAACATTGTATCCTAGTTACAATTTTGGATCTCCTTCAACATTCAATAGAATATGTTTTTGAAGGATCCATAGATATCCTTTCTCTTGAGATTATTTGACCGCAACATTAAACATTCTAAAGACAAAATTACCACATGGTAAATTTCACATAAATCTTCTTCTTTCTCTTGGACTTTTATAAAATTCTCATGTGGTATTCATTTTCTTCATTCCTCATTGAATAGACAAGAATATAGTCTATAAGGACTACCAATAATTGATCAAGATAGTCTCTAAATAATCTATTCATTAGATCCCTGAAGATAGGGGAATTAGTAAGACCAGAAGACATTACTGTAAATTCAAATATTCCATACACTGTAAGGAATTTCATCTTTGTTAAATCCTTCTTTTTGGGACTTCATTAATGATATCCTGAATGAAGACCAATCTTGAAAATTTATTGAGATACATGTAATTTTTCAAATAATTCATCTATAAAAGGAAGAGGATATTTTTTTTGATTGTGATCTTGTTATGTTTTTGAAAATCAATGAAGAGTCTCATTGATCTATCTTTATTCTCAACAAGACGAACATGTTCTCTTCAAGGTGTCGTACTAGGGAGTATGAGTACCTTATTAAGATTATCTTGGAGTTTCTTATTATATTCATGCAACTAAATTTAGGCCATTCTATATGGTGTCTTTGAAATATTCATAGCACCCGATATGAGTTCTATTGGAAACTCAAATTCATGATTGTATGAAAGACATCAAAATTCCTCCATAAAGAAATTATAAAACCCCCTTAAAATGGGTTTATTCTTAATCATGAGTTTCTCCCCCTCCATTGGATAAAAATACCCTTCATTTGTAGGATTGAAGACCCATAATATGGATAAATTTCATACTAGAAGGCTATATTCATTGTTGCATCGATTGATGATCATAGATTTATTTGTAATATGCAATGTGACTTATCTTCTATAACACCCCATGTTTCCACGTTATGCATATCCATGAATAATACAATTGCATGCGATGTGCGCAGCACTGAGTTCAAGCACACCACGACCTATCAAACTAGCCATTTTAAAAGCAGTTATGAATAGTAATACCCAATTTTTAAAAATTTATAAATTTTATTTATCAATTGGGATATCATTTTTTGATTTCTAATATCAAAATTAGCTTATGGATAATTTTTGGTACTTTTCTAATAACATTCATATATTAATGAATAGTGAAGAACATTAAATATTAATTAAAAAAAACCTTTTTAACAGAAATAATTTATAGTGATAAATTAAGAATTTTAGTTGTTTTAATGTATAATTAGATTATATTTTTATTATTTATTATATTTTAGGTCATTTTATGTAATTTCACATTTAAATTATACATAAACACATGTAAATCTTTGGATAGTTTTTAATTCCAAAATACACGCTTTTTTGTGTTGACAACGACAATTAATTTTAAATAAATTTCTGAAAATTATTTGTTTTGAATTTGGATAGATGGATTCCATATTTTGAATAATAAGGTCCTAATTGTGTATTTAGGTAACTTTTATTTTTAGACAATATGAATAGCAACTTCAGTAAATATTTTATTTACCATGGTTAAAGGGTAAATCTTGTAAATAAGGGTAAAAAATAATATTATAATAATATTAAATTACACTAACCAGTGTAATAACCTTATTTAATGACATATTTCTGACCATGGGAATCCTTGGGTTGATTTTGGGACCCCATGATGTAACTTGGGAGTCATAATGGAATTTTATATTAAATAATCTTATGTAAAGAAAAAAATAACAAAAGTATGTATCTTTTAGTAAAAAAATTCATATGAGGTTATATAATTGTTCTATAATACTATTAATAGTCATTATAAATCTAAAACTATTGAATACATATTGGTATTTTATTTATAATTTTTATACATAAAATAAATATATTTAATTATTACACGGTAATGATGCAATATTTTCTTTATTGATGAATGAATCAAATAAATGATATTTTAAATATTAAAATAAATTCATTTATAAAGTTTTGATGCCATCAAATATTTTTTTAGGTAAATATAAATTTTTCTGGTTGATTCAATGTACTTTTTTCAAAGTAGTAAAGTTTTTATGACTTTCAGAAAAACCAAATACTATATAGTGTCAAAATTGAGATAAATGAGTTTTTAAAAAAAAATACTATTTGATTAAATAATAGTATATTCCAAAAATTCTAAAGATCATACAAAGGACATAAATAATGTTAGATATGTCATTAATTCAACACATTATATTCTCTTAGAATTTTATAGTATTTTTATTATCCATATAGTGTAAGAATACAAGACGACATGCTAAAAGTTAGAATATTTAACTAAGAGTCAAATATAAAAGATAAGGTTAATATGGTGACCTAAACATATCTAAAACCTATTAGTCTAGAGCTTTTCAACACATCCACACCATATCCTAGAAATAAATCCATTTGGAACCATTATAAAGTAAAAATTACTTTATAATAAATAATATTTCAAACTTTTCCTAAAGTGACCCTCATCACTCTTGTAAAAGGGTACTTCCCTATCTATTAATTTCACGACTTTAATGCTATTTGACCCGGCCAAAACCTATTAAAATATCCTCCCAACTACCCCACTTATTTCCTAGAGGTCTTACTTTGTTTAGAAATCCAATCTTTGAAGCCCTTTTGATTAAATCAAAAGGAAGCACCTGAAAAATAGGTAATAATTTCATCACCTCTTTCAAAGTTCTTTTCTTCTTCCACCTACTCTTTATTTTTTATTTCCACACCAAAATAATAACTCCAGTAACTTTATAATAATTTTATGTAATTATATATATGTTGAAACCATATTTTTTATTCTATCCATCCTATATGTGACAAAGTCACCAAACATGCGTACGTACCACTTACCGTCTCCACATCGTGGTGTAGTTTTTCATTCAACACATAATTATTTGGATGGGTATCATAATTTTTATAATTTATGTAAATAATAAATATAATATGTTAACTATTCTGTATATATTATATAGAATCCATTTAAATATTATTACACCATCTATAGAAGGATATTGTCGCTTGTGCGTGCGTACTGCTTAACGTCTCCACGACGCAATTTGATTTTGTTCCCCATCATAACCATTCAATAATAATTTTCCATTGATGAATAAAAATAATTCTTAGGAACATAATATAATTCAGGATAAGAATAAAATAAATCTTATCCATAAAAAACTTGACTAATGTAACAAAACATATAAAGGAAAATGAATCAGTTAACATCCAAAACAATGATACTACTAAAAGTTTATCAACAAAACAATATTAGAGGGTCATATATGATATAATATTTATGTACATGGTTATTCTATAATTTAATAACAATTATTTAACTATTGTAAAGTAGGTTAACACACTTTATACTAAGAGAATCTATAATGTAAGGGTTAATTTTATAATCTCATCATATTCCATGGTTTTTTATACGTAAGTATCTACTGGGACCTCTTTATTATCCTCATCCATGTTTCATAAAAATGAATTTTAGAACATATTTAATATTTCTTAAAATATGGGAAAATTCATTCATACCCTTGTATGACTTTTAGTAAAAAAAATTACAATGAATTTTTCCGTCGCTTTCCAAACAAGGTACTTTATGACATTTTCGAAAAATTAATGAAAGAATGTTTTTTCAACTTATAAAATGGGTGTGTCTATCTTCTACCATTATAAAACCTTCAAATCATCCCGTACAAGATTATAAGAATATTTTCAAAACAAATTTTTTCTTTAATTTTGAATGATTTCAATGTAGAATTAGATATTTCACTCAACTAGTTTTGGATTGATTTCATCTATGTCAACATTCTTCGTTGGATTTTACATTTGTTTGAAGTTGATTTATTATGATACAATATTCTATATTATATTGAAGATTTGTGATATGTTTGACTAGGAATGTACAATTTTTATACCATTCATGGTATATGGTTAACATATTGACATCTCGTATGTTTGTTTTAATATGAATGTTTATATTATGTTTCAACCTTTTCATATGAGGAATGAATTGGACTTAATTATTGATAGGTGGAGCCCACTATAGTTCCTAGATGCATCGGTACTTCTCATGAGACAGACTAGTGTCTTGGAAAAGTCTTTGAAAAAATCTTATTTGTAGTCATGGTACAAGGCCTTGACTATGTAGTTATTATTCACCACATTATGCATCCCATCATTATGAAATTATCTATTGATATTATGTGTGATTATTGGATTATTAGAATATCTTTGTGAATGAGTAAAAAGAATTTTTTGATTTATATTTTCCATATTATGCTAAAATATATGTTTAAAAGGATTTTGTTTTAGTCTTATACATTGCCTTAAAAGTTTATGATTAATTATGAAAATTTCTACTATATTGTTATCTTTATATAGCATCTGATCTTACCGATTTATATATTTTATTTTTTCTTAGATTTGACGTAGTATATCATGATTAACATGTAGGGACAGGCCAATGGATATGAGTCTGTTTAAAGGGGACACAATGTTTTTGTTTTTTATTTCATGATGTAATGTAAAACTTATGTATGTGTCCACTACTTCAAGGGCTACTAAAATCGGTCTTTAGATAGACTATTCCTTATACCATGCTAATGTTATGTAATAATGCACTGAATCTAGTTAACATGGGTTGTGGCATTACAGTTGGAATCCGAGGAAGTTTATTACAATCCTTGGAAGCTCAATTTATAAAAACTCTGATTAGAGAACATTACCATAAGATAGACTTTGAAAATTAGTATAGAAGAATTTCAAAGAATTTTGGTAATTTAGAGATTTTGTGAATTTTCCATGAAATACATCCTTGTCTAGATACGAGCAAGTAGAGGAGGCTCTGGCCCAAATGTACCAAGCTGTGAAAACTATGACAATGAGTTTTGGGTTCGACCCGAGGTATCTCGGTACATGACAATCGACCTTACTGCACTCTTGGTTATGACACTCTCAGGTGATATTCTTAGGATAAATAATATTTTCACTAAAAAAATAATGAAGTATTTATGAGTAAATACCTCCCAAAAGAAAAAATGTTTTTTATTATATATTATATTCATAAACTATTCAATCTATTTTAGGTATTTTACTAGCTTGGAATTAGGTTTTGCAGTTCATAAACCAATATAGTGTATTCCATTTTTTAGAAATAGTGAATAGTAGAAATAATTGAAACCATATAAATTCAAATGATCTATCTTGGGATTAACCTCCAACTCAAGATAATTATAGTGGAGCTGGTGATGATACTAGTGTTGAACATCTTATAACCATACTCAGACAACTCGCTTAGGTTTTCAGTAATAAACTTACCCGTATGTAGAGCCCCGATCCACAATGCAGAAGATCAATGATACACCGCTTCATGGGGAAAAACCACAAAATTCAATGGGACTACAAATCCATATGTAGCTGAGAAATGGATAAGTTACATTGAGAAAATATTTTTTTCTTTGGGAAGCAGCAAAAGGGAAAAAGTTGTCATGGCAGTTTAGTGCCTCACAGGAGATGCAGATCAATGGTGGTCATTAATTGAAAATAAAAAGGAAGACGAAGAAGTATCAAATATTGAGTGGAGGGAGTTTAGAGATATTTTCATAGAAAAATACTTTTTTCATGACCCTCAAGCGTATATGGAAATGCAATTTCTGAGTTTGAGGAAAAATGAGGATTAGAATGTCGGAATGTATGAGGCTAACATTAAAAAGTTAACAAGGCATGTTTTAGATTATATGGGAAACCCAAGAAGTAAGATTTATCGATTATTTGATTGGTTAAAACAATTTAATAATAAATAATTGGTCTCACAATCCTTCTCATCATATGAAGATATTGTCTCATGTTCTATCAAGACAGAGAAGGAATTATCTATGTCTTACAACATTAAAGAAATGTGGGAGAATAAGAGATCTTATGAACACTCTATAAATTGTAATTATGGGAAGAAGGGATTATTTGAATTTCCAACATGTAGTATATGTGGGAAAAAACACCCCAGCACATGCCTGAAGGGAATGAGAATATATTACAAGTGTGGTGAAAAGGCCACCAAGCTCTTGAATGCATGGGAAATAAAGTGGTTGTTGATGTTGAATGCTAAAATTGTAGAGAAATGGAGAATTATGCAAATGAATGTCGTATGCTTTAAGGAAACATACCTCAGAAAAGTCCAAGGGAGAAAAGACAAGCTTATGCAATCACAACTGCCGAGGTTGAAGCTCTGAATGACATGTTGGTTGGTAATTTAATGGTTTCCTTAAATTTATCCTATGATTTATTTGATTCTAGATCATCTCATTGGATCATATATTCTCAATTTTATATTAAAATTACATATTTCCAATTTGATTTAATAAGGGAGTTTTCAGTCAAATCTTGTAAGGGAAGTATCATTGCAACAAAGTTGTGTCAATCAGTCACCATTAGGCCATATAAACGTGATTTATCTGCTAATATCATCATCATACCCATGATTGAATTTGATATAATCCTCAGTATGAATTGGGTTTCATACCATGATTCAAAAATTTATTGTAAGAAGAAATAATTAACAATTTTCAATGATGATAAAGTGTAAATTATCTATAGAGTAGAAACATCGCCATCTAATTTTTATCTAGATCCACCCCCACTAGTTATACTAAATTCAATTATTGGGGAGGAAGATAGTGAAATAACTGTTGGTGGGGAAAGGAATGTTAAAATAGAGGACGTACCTATTGTGAAAGAATATTTTGATGAGTCTCTAGAAAATTTACTTGGACATCCTCTAGAATGAGAAATTTAGTTTTCCATTGATTTAATTCATAGTTCAAGTACCATATCGAAGTACAATTATAGGATTGCCACTATAGAATTAGTATAAATGAAGAAAAAACAAGAGGAATTGAGTAATAAAGGATTTATTCTCCCTGGTGTTTATCAAGGGGGAGCCCATGTTCTTTTTGTTAAGAAAAAAGATAGATCTATGAGGTTGTGCATTGAATACATGGATATCAATGATTTAATAATAAAGAACAAGTTTCCCCTGCCTCACAATGATGATTTATTCAAACAACTTCATAGAGCTCAATATTTTTCAAAGATAGACATTAAATCTAGATATCATCAGTTGTGTGTAAAGAAGGAAGACATTCTAAAGAGAGCATTACATACTAGGTACAAGCATTATTATTTTATAGTAATGCCTTTTGGACTATCTAATGAACCCTCTATTGTCACGACCCGACCCCACGGGGCTCGAGCCGCGACTCCCCAAGCCCGCCTCCAATAGGCTAGGGGCTGGCGACCAGCGCCGAGTAGGCTATCACACACATGGGAGGCATTAGCCTAAGGTACCTGTACACACGCACCCACAAACACCTCCATGCAACAGTGCAGAGATAAAACAACTGAAAAGTAAATGCATGCATACAATCTATCCCAAACCAGAGTGCAACAGCAAAAGTACAAGGGAAAAATAGGGCCCACCAAAAGAAAACTACAAAGCGCGTCCAACCTACTCTGAAGAAGGGGAATGCTGCCACAAACACCCGCCAGAAAGCTCCCTCGGCACAGCTCCGGTAAACACCCCGGTCAACTCGCTCACTAAGCTCCGCCTGCTCCGGGTCCTCTTGGGACTCCGTCAAAAGGCCTGTGGTCTACACAAGACACAAACATGTGCGGGCAAAGCCCGTGCAGGGGTGAGTATAAACATACTCAGTAGGCACCCCAAAAACCCAAAACCCAAGGGAGCAACTGAAAGGAAACAGTCCGTTCAACCCAGCCAGAGGGAACCCAGACGAGAGAGAAATTCCATCTCGTGACCATCCTCGGCTAAACACGACTAGTCATCTCAGCTCAGCTCAGGTGTATGCCCATACATACACCTTGAACAATCCAGATATACACAGCTCACGCCACAAAGCCACAAGAGGTACCGACCTCATCACCAGCAACTGTCCACAACCAGGAGAGTACACCACGAACACTGTCATACCAGATGACACTCATCCGAGAGATACACTCCATCGGGATACTCGCAAACATCACAGACGCTCACCCGAGAGACCACGCTCATCGGATAGCATCACTGAGGAAACATCGCTGAAACAACATAACCGCCAAACTCCTCGGATAGGGGATCGCCGCTAGGGTCCGCTAGGGGATACCAAGACCCACTCCGGTATACGTAGCTCACAGATAGGGGATCACTCCCAGGGTCCGCTGGGGGATACCACGACCCGATCTGGCATACGTAGTTCTCACAGATGGGGGATCACACCCAGGATCCGCTGGGGGATACCACAACCCGATCTGCACTCGACAGAAGCTTCACACTCAGATAGAGGATCATCGTCCATATAAAGATGGTCACGACGATACCGGAACCATATCTGGGATAACTCGTGATGTAGGGGATCGAACCGACAATGCCACAACCCTACCGAAACCACGCGCTGAGTAGGGGATCGCATAACCAACGATACCGCAACCCTACCGACACCAAGCGCTGAGTAGGGGATCGTATAACCAATGATGCCGCAACCCTACTATAAACATCATGCTGAGTAGGGGATCGTAAACCCGATGATGCCACAACCCTACAATGCACGACCCACCACGTAGGGGATCATATTCCCGATGATGCCACAAACCCTACGGGGTTAACCTGCTAGAAAGGGGATCGCTGCCCGTGAATAAGCGGTCACAGCGATACCAAGAACCCGATCTAGGGTAAAGATGCTAGAGGATCCACTCCGGGCCCACCGGAGGGATACCACAACTCTAACAGTTTAAACATCCCATCGAGAGGATCACAAACCCATACGAAGGTTGTGATACCACACGAACCCTCGTAGGAACGAACCAAGGGAGAACCCTCAACCACTGCTGGTCCAAACGTCGCTAACCCGAGCGACTCACCTCAAAGCCACACTACGCACCTCCGAAGCCAAAACCGAGGCCACCATCGCGTTCCACGCGGAAAAACACGCAGGATAGGCTGTTTACTCGCCTGAAATGGAGCACCGGTGAAAACGACACTATTCACCGTAGCTAGCTCGTGCGGGGCCCAAACAACGATCCCGAAACCCATCGGGCGGATCACACCACGGCGATCCCCTCGGAAAAACAAGCGGAATCGACTACTCGCTCGCCCAAAAACGGACACCCGGTGAAAAAGGTACTATTCACCGAAGGTCGGCTCGGGTGGGGCCCACGCCTGGATTCCGAAACTCGTCGAATGGATAGTGCCATTGCGATCCTCTCGGAAAAACACACAGGATCGACTATTCATCCGCCAAAATCGGACTCCTGGTGTAAAAGCTGCATTTCCCCGCAAATGCCAAAACCCGGCCTCGTGGGGCCTGCACCCCGTTCGCAGTCCCAACACCCAGAAACCATCTCAAAAAGTCCGTCGTACCATCAGGGTCACAACGCCACTGACGGCACGTCAATCGGACGCTCCAGGTAGAAGTTACAACAGCCCGAAGTTGTAAAATAATAAAATATTATTATTTTATACGACGTTTCTAACTCCCGGGCCACGATCCCGAACCATAAAATTCTCAAGGTGATTTCAAAAGGTCCGTCTCGACGCAAGGAGCGCGTCGCCGCAAACGGCTCGCAAATCGGAGTTACGGTTTGCGAGTTACGGGGGTTTAAAGAACCCCCGGAACAAACTGGCCGGACCACCGCAGGGTCGCCGGAAACAACCGCGCCGCCGCCGCCGCCACCGGAAACCGCCGCCGCGCCGTCGTCGGATTCCGCCATGGCCGCCGCCGGAAAATCGGGTTTTCGCCGGAAAACTTCCGGGAGCCACCGAGAGCACCCTGGTGCTCCAAATTCAGATCCGAAACATGTTTTGGAAAGCTCGGGACCCGAACTATACAACCCATATGAAAATTTGAAGAAAAAAACACAAAAACGGGATCCGGGATTGTAAAACTCAAACCGCCTAACTCGCGGGCGAAACGCCGACATTCTGCCTCAGATCCGCGCTCCAAAGCTTCCGCTGCGCGCTCCTGGAACGTCCCCCGTCGAATTCTGAGCTCGTGGGCGCTCCGTTTGCTCGATTCAGAGGAGTGGCGGCGAAGAACGGAAAAGAATGACGAAGAACGATAAAAGAGGGGGGGGGGGGCGCTGATATTTATATCAGCGGCCCGCCGGCGCCAAACTCGCCTCGGACCCGACGCCCGATGCGAACAAAAGTAAGGTCACCCCTTGGGTAAACGCGCCGTTCTGAACGCAACGGCGGTCTCAGATTTTCCATCCGAGACTCCGTTCAGAAGTTATTCGAGCCGACGCTCGCCCACTAAGTTGCTACTTATTTACGGAAACGCCCCTGGTGGCGTTTCTCACCGCAGGCCCGCGCCCGGAATGTTTACACCCCGCCTAGGGTAAACGGCACGTTCCGGACGCAACCGTGCCCTCAGATTCCCGTTCTGAGCTACCGTTTAGGAGATATCACACCCCCGCCACGTGCATAGTATAAAAAATACTTAATATTTTTATAAAATTAATTCCGGGCACACCGGGCCTCGGAATCGCACGCCATCTTCGCGCCTAGCTCTGAATTATTCGTAGAAATATTCCAAAGTCTGACAGGGCCAAAAACCCGAGTCGCTACATTCTCACCCCTTAGAACTTTTCGTCCCCGAAAAGCCCCAAGCACAAGGAAAGCGACTGAACTCTCAACTGGGTCTCACACACAAGCGAGCTCACCAACAACAACCACTCAGGGTCTTACCAACGCCCTGAACAAAACTCGAGCAAGCAACAAAAGGAAAGAGTACCGCTAAACAGTGTCTGACAAACTACTGCAGTAAGTAGAAAAGACACAAGGCGTACCTCTATCCATCCGCGGTGCCTCTGGGTCGACTGCCTCCAGGGCATGCAGCTGTCCTCGCCATCGACCACCAGATCCCTGAGCTTGGCGTGGACCACCTGGGGGTGGGGGTGGTGGCAACTGGTACTGTCTACCACCGCCTCCCGCTGCACCAGCTCCGACGCCATGTCTGCCGCCCTGCGGACCTCCTTGCTCGAGACGCTGCCTCTGCCAAGGCGGTTCATCGACCAGCTCCCTCTCAGCAGCACGTCGGGTCGGACAATCTCTAGCAAGATGTCCCCGACCATCGCAAGCGTAACACCGCCTCTCCTGCGGCTGACCAAAACTGGCCAGCGAGCCCTGTGAGCTCCGAGGCTCAGATCCCCCATCCTGGGGTCGCCTCCTGAAACGTTAGCCACGTCCAGACCCCTGAGTCTGACGTCGGCTACCAGATGCCGATCCGACCGACGAAGTCTCAGCTCTCGAGTGCCCAACACTAACAGGGGAAAACTGCTCAGCTAGAAAACTCTCCACCACCAACGCTCGCTCCAGCAGTCCAGCATAGGTGGGCAGGCACAAGGAAACCACACCCGCTCGGAAATCCCTACGTAAGCCCTGCTCGAAGGTCCGAGCCCTAAAGAACGGGTCTCGAACCATATCCAGGGAGTAGCGCGACAGGTCTGTAAACCTCGCTGAGTACTCCGACACAGTCATTCTCTCCTGACGAAGCTGCAGAAGCTCCTGGATCCGCACTGACCTCAGCTTCACCGGATAGAACTCCTCCCTGAAGAGCCGCTCAAACTCTGCCCATGTGAGCGTCTCCTCGTCATGGGACTGCGTCACCAAACTCCACCATCGCCCGGCCGAACCATGCAGAAGTCTCGCCTCTAGGACCACCATCTGATCAGGAGGTGTCCTCACTAGGCAGAAAACTCGAGTGACTGCCTCAAGCCAGTCATCAGCTGCCTGGGGGTCTGGATCACCCCGAAACCTCAGAGGTCGCTGCCTCTGGAACTCGTGCAGCTCACTCAGCCTGCGCGCAACCTCGTCCTGCACCGCCGGCACAACCAGCTGCTCGATAGGTGGTGGCTCAACTAGCAGACCACCTGGAGGTGCAACCTCAGAACATGAGCCCTGCTCCATGGCCACTACACGGGGTGGGTCATCAGCACAATCCTGCTGCGGAACCCTCGCTGGCTGTCATCGTGGAGGAATCCTGAAATAAATTCAAGACACACCACAGTCAAAGAGTATATCTGGAGAGATGACTCAAGAAGGACAAGGAAAAACCAAAAACCCAGTCCTATATGATGCATGTACCATGATGTCCCCGCGACCAGTGTACGAATGTCCCGAGTCGAAAGGCAGGTTATCAGAGTCCTGGTGTATGGATACGTCGGCCGTCACACCAACACTGGAGTCCTTGACCTGAAAGCCGAACTCGAAACACCCTAACACTGCCGCTATGCAACCCAAACCAAACTCACAGCTAGACCAGCTACGCTCTGAGATCCCAAAGGTGGAACCTCCTCTGATACCACTCTGTCACGACCCGACCCCATGGGGCTCGAGCCGCGACTCCCCAAGCCCGCCTCCAATAGGCCAGGGGATGGCGACCAGCGCCGAGTAGGCTATCACACACATGGGAGGCATTAACCTAAGGTACCTGTACACACGCACCCACAAACACCTCCATGCAACAGTGCAGAGATAAAACAACTGAAAAGTAAATGCATGCATACAATCTATCCCAAACCAGAGTGCAACATCAAAAGTACAAGGGCAAAACAGGGCCCACCAAAAGAAAACTACAAAGCGCATCCAACCTGCTCTGAAGAAGGGGAACGCTGCCACAAACACCCGCCAGAAAGCTCCCTCGGCACAGCTCCGGTAAACACCCCGGTCAACTCGCTCACTAAGCTCCGCCTGCTCCGGGTCCTCTTGGGACTCCGTCAAAAGGCATGTGGTCTGCACAATACACAAACATGTGCGGGCAAAGCCCGTGCAGGGGTGAGTATAAACATACTCAGTAGGCACCCCAAAAAACCAAAACCCAAGGGAGAAACTGAAAGGAAACAGTCCGCTCAACCCAGCCAGAGGGAACCCAGACGAGAGAGAAATTCCATCTCGTGACCATCTTCGGCTAAACACGACTAGTCAGCTCAGCTCAGCTTAGATGTATGCCCATACATACACCTTGAACAATCCAGATATACACAGCTCACGCCACAAATCCACAAGAGGTACCGACCTCATCACCAGCAACTGTCCACAACCAGGAGAGTACACCACAAACACTGTCATACCAGATGACACTCATCCGAGAGATACACTCCATCGGGATACTCGCAAACATCACAGACGCTCACCCGAGAGACCACGCTCATCGGATAGCATCACTGAGGAAACATCGCTGAAACAACATAACCGCCAAACTCCTCAGATAGGGGATCGACGCTAGGGTCCGCTAGGGGATACCAAGACCCACTCCGGTATACGTAGCTCACAGATAGGGGATCACTCCCAGGGTCCGCTGGGGGATACCACGACCCGATCTGGCATACGTAGTTCTCACAGATGGGGGATCACACCCAGGATCCGCTGGGGGATACCACAACCCGATCTGCACTCGACAGAAGCTTCACACTCAGATAGAGGATCATCGTCCATATAAAGATGGTCACGACGATACCGGAACCCTATCTGGGATAAGTCGTGATGTAGGGGATCGAACCGACGATGCCACAACCCTACCGAAACCACGCGCTGAGTAGGGGATCGCATAACCAACGATACCGCAACCCTACCGACACCAAGCGCTGAGTAGGGGATCGTATAACCAACGATGCCGCAACCCTACTATAAACATCATGCTGAGTAGGGGATCGTAAACCCTATGATGCCACAACCCTACAATGCACGACCCACCGCGTAAGGGATCATATTCCCGATGATGCCACAAACCCTACGGGGTTAACCTGCTAGATAGGGGATCGTTTCCCGTGAATAAGCGGTCACAGCGATACCAAGAACCCGATCTAGGGTAAAGATGCTTGAGGATCCACTCCGGGCCCACCGGAGGGATACCACAACTCTAACAGTTTAAACATCCCATCGAGAGGATCACAAACCCATACGAAGGTTGTGATACCACACGAACCCTCGTAGGAACGAACCAAGGGAGAACCCTCAACCACTGCTGGTCCAAACGTCGCTAACCCGAGCGACTCGCCTCAAAGCCACACTACGCACCTCCGAAGCCAAAACCGAGGCCACCATCGTGTTCCACGCGGAAAAACACGCGGGATAGACTGTTTACTCGCCCGAAACGGAGCACCGGTGAAAACGACACTATTCACCGTAGCTAGCTCGTGCGGGGCCCACACAACGATCCCGAAACCCATCGGGCGGATCACTCCACGGCGATCCCCTCGGAAAAACAAGCGAAATCGACTACTCGCTCGCCCAAAAACGGACACCCGGTGAAAAAGGTACTATTCACCGAAGGCCGGCTCGGGTGGGGCCCATGCCTGGATTCCGAAACTCGTCGAACGGATCGTGCCATTGAGATCCTCTCGGAAAAACACACAGGATTGACTATTCATCCGCCAAAATCGGACTCCTGGTGTAAAAGCTGCGTTTCCCCGCAAACGCCAAAACCCGGCCTCATGGGGCCTGCACCCCGTTCGCAGTCCCAACACCCGGAAACCATCTCAAAAAGCCCGTTGTACCATCAGGGTCACAACGCCACTGACGACACGTCAATCGGATGATCCGGGTAGAAGTTACAAAAGCCCGAAGTCGTAAAATAATAAAAGAATATTATTTTATACGACGTTTCTAACTCCCGTGCCACGATCCCGAACCATAAAATTTTCAAGGGGATTTCAAAAGGTCCGTCTCGACGCAAGTAGCGCGTCGCCGCAAACGGCTCGCAAATCGGAGTTATGGTTTGCGAGTTACGGGGGTTTAAAGAACCCCCGGAACAAACTGGCCGGACAACCGCAGGGTCACCGGAAACAACCGCGCCGCCGCCGGACTCTGCCGCGCCGCCGCCGCCGCCACCAAAAACCGCCACCGCGCCGCCGCGCCATCGCCGGATTCCGCCATGGCCGCCGCCGGAAAACCGGGTTTTCGCCGGAAAACTTCCGGGAGCCACCGAGATCACCCCGGTGCTCCAAATTCAGATCCGAAACATGTTTTGGAAAGCTCGGGACCCGAACTATACAACCGATATGAAAATTTGAAGAAAAAAAAAAAAAACGGGATCCGGGATTGTAAAACTCAAACCGCCTACCTCGCGGGCGAAACACCGACGTTCTGCCTCAGATCCGCGCTCCAAAGCTTCCGCTGCGCGCTCCTGGAACGTCTGCCGTCGAATTTTGAGCTCATGGGCGCTCCGTTTGCTCGATTCGGAGGAGTGGCGGCGAAGAACGACGAAGAACGATAAAAGAGGGGGGGGGGGGGGCGCTGATATTTATATCAGCGGCCCGCCGGCGCCAAACTCGCCTCGGACCCGACGCCCGATGCGAACAAAAGTAAGGTCACCCCTAGGGTAAACGCGTCGTTCTGAATGCAACGGCGGTCTCAGATTTTCCATCCAAGACTCCGTTCAGAAGTTATTCGAGCCGACGCTCGCCCACTAAGTTGCTACTTATTTACGGAAACGCCCCTGGTGGGGTTTCTCACCGCAGGCCCGCGCCCGCAAAGTTTACACCCCGCCTAGGGTAAAAGGCACGTTCCGGACGCAACCGTGCCCTCAGATTCCCATTCTGAGCTACCGTTTAGGAGATATCACACCCCCGCCACATGCATAGTATAAAAAATACTTAATATTTTTATAAAATTAATTCCGGGCACACCGGGCCTCGGAATCGCACGCCGTCTTCGCGCCTAGCTCTGGAATTATTCGTAGAAATATTCCAAAGTCTGACAGGGCCAAAAACCCAAGTCGCTACATCTATTTTCATGGATCTAATGAATAGAGTTTTCAACTATTATCATGATAAATTTGTAGTGTTATGTATTGATGATATCATGGTATAATCCAAAAGCTAATAAGATCAGGAAAATCAATTGTGCACTATTCTAAAGACTCTTAAAATAAATGAATTATATGTGAAGTTTATAAGGTGTGAGTTTTGGATTTAGTAGTTTTTTTTCTTGGCCATATTATCTCTAAATATGGAATCATTGTTGATCCTTGAAGGGAATGAGTTATAAAAGATTGTCCAACACCACCGAGTATAATTGAGGTACATAGTTTTTTTGGTTTAGTGGGTTATTATTGGAATTTCACAAGATTTGGAAGTATATTTTCCCATAGAAGGAACTCAACATGACGCAAAGGCGATGAATTTAACTACTCAAGGATTATGATTGCACAATATACTACCACCTGGTGAAGGAAAATAAAGTGGCATATGCTTTGAGTAGAATGAATCATGGTGTTCTCAACAAGATGAGAATTGAAAGAGATCTTATGTTCATGGATCTAGTAAACATGGATATGGGAAGAATAATGGAAGGTGAAACATCAATACCATTTCTAATTATTTATAAACCATCATTATTAGAAATGATAAAATGTTCTCAAACTGATGATGATGGGATTAAAATGAAAATTAATGCTATGAATGAAGAGAGATTGATTGACATCATATATGAAGATGTAATATTGAAATTTGGTAACAGACATTGTGTTCCCCATATACCTGATATAAAAAGGTAATTGTTTCATGATGTTCATATCTCCAATTTCTCTATACATCTTGGAAGCACTAAAATGTATAAAGATTTAACGAAACATTTATGGTGGGACTGCATGAAAAGGGAGATTTCTAATTTTGTGTCAAGATGATTGGTTTTTTAAAAGGTTAAGGCTGGAGGACAACATCCTAGAAGATTAATTCAACCTCTTTACATACCATAGTAGAAATGGGATGATATTACGATGGAATTTTTCATAGGGATACCAAATAATCCAAGATGAAATGATGCAATATGGGTCATGTTTTATAGTCTAACCAAGTCAGTACTTTTTCATGCTATAAGGGAAGATTTACCACATGAACGTTTTTCAATACTATAAATTAATGAAGTTTCAAGACTTCATGGTGTACCCCTTTTGATTATTTCTGATCTTGATCCCCATTTTACATGAATATTGTGGAATAGTCTTCAGAAATCCCTAGATACTGAACTTGTTTTGAACACAGCCTACCACCCTCAAAATGATGGACAATCAGAACAGACTATTAAAACAATAGAAGAAATGATAAGATCTTCCTCACCTGACTTTAAATGTATGTGGGATCAGTATTTACCTATTGTATAATTTTTTTATTACAATAGCTTCAATTCGGGTATTCATATGGCACCATATGAAGCGTTATGTGGAAAGTGATGTCGCACTCCAACTTATTGGGATGATGTTGGTGAATGAAATATCATTTTCCTAGAACTTGTTGAGGAACAATGGAAAGGGGGATGATAATCAAAACCCACATCAAAGCTTCTCAATGTAGGAAAAGGAGCTATGTCGATAACAAAAGGAAGGATTTGTAATTTCAAGTTGGAGATCATGTTTCTTGAGGGTATATCCATGGAAGTGTTTAATACGATTTGGTATGACTGGTAATTTGAGTCCCAGGTACATCAGACATTTCAAAATTCTAGAATGAATTGGAGTTGTAGCTTATCGGTTGGAAATTCCACCAAGTCTCTACAAAGTTCATGATGTGTTCCACGTATCACTGTTGAGAAAATACTTGCTTGACCCAACACATGTACTCACCAATGAAGAATTAGAACAATAACATGATATGTCTTATTGTGATGATCCTATCTTGATTTTTGATACCATAGAACAAGTGTCGAGAAACTGGGTGACTCACCTAGTAAATGTTCTTTGGAGAAACCAAACACTGGAAGAGGCAGCGTGAGAACCTAAAGAACTTATGATGAAGAACCACCCAAATCTTCTTATGAAATAGTATTTTTGAAATTTGAAGGATGAAATTATTTGAATGAGAGGATAATGTAACACCCCAAGCTTCCATAGAACACTTACATTTGAAAAATAAAATAGTGTATGATGTACGCAACACCACGTTCAAGTGCACCACGACCTATCAAACTAGACGTTTTAAAAGAAGTTATGAATAGTAATACAAACTTTTAAAAATTTTATAAATTTTATTTTTTAATTTGGACTTAATTTTGGGATTAATAATTTTATAATCAGCTTAGGGTGAAATTTTGATACTTTTCTAATAACTTTTATGTTTTGATGAATAGTGAAAACACTAAATTTTAATTAAAAAAATCTTTTTTAATTGAAATAATTTATAGAGATTAATTATATATTTTAATGGTTTTAAAGTATCATTAGATTATATTTTTATAATTTAATATAATTTAAGATGTTTGATGTAATTTCACATTAAAATTGCACAAAAACACACATTAATCTTTTGAAAGTTTTAACTTATTAAAAACCCACTTTTTAGTTTTGATAACATGAATTAATTTAAAATTAATTTCTAAAACTTATGTGTTTTGAATTTGAAAAAAATGAATTTCATATCTGGATTCATAAGTTCCAAATTTTGTAAATAGGTAACTTTTATTTTTAGACATTATGAATAGTAACTTCAGAAAGTATTTTATGTTCTATGGTTAAATGGTAAATCCAGCAAATAAGGGTACAAAATAATATTATAATAATTTTAAATTACCCTAAAACATGTCCTAACCCTAACAGATGATACATTTCCGACCATGGGCACCCTTGGGCCGATTTTTGGACCCCATAGTGCCACATGGGAGTGATAATGACATTTTATATTTAATAATCTAAAGTAAAGAAAAAAAATAACAAAAGTGTGTATCTTTTAGTAAAACTTTTTTTACATGAGGTTATATAATTGATCTCTTCAACTATAAATAGTTATTATAAAGATTAAAATATTTTGCACATCATGGTTTTTTATTTATAATTTTTAGACTTAAAATAAATATATTTATTTATGACATAGTGATGATGCAGTATTTCTTTATTAACGAAAGAATAAAATAAATCATATTATAAATATTTAAATAAATATCATTCAAAAGTTTTGATTATAGAAATGTATTTTCTTGGTTGATAACAAATTTTATGGTTGATTCAATGTAATTCATTAGATGTAATAAAGTTGTTATGACCTTCACAAAAACTGAATACTAAATACTGCCACAATTAACATAAATGTCTTTTTAAAGAAAATACTATTTTATTAAAATATATAATATTCCTACAAATCTATGTTTTTCCCAACAAAACATAAATAAAGTAAGATATGTCATTAATGAACCGCATTATTTTCTCTTGGTATTTTTTAGTATGTTTATTAAAAATATAGTGTAAGAATAGTAGAAGACATGGTAAAAGTTAAACAATTTTATTAATAGTTAAATCTAAAGGATAAGGTTAATATGGTGACCTAAACCGATTTAAAACCCATTTTGACTTTTTTTTGACCCATTCCAACCTTATCCTATAAATTAATCTATTTGTATCTATTATAAACCAAAAATGGTTTTATAATAAAATAATATTTCATGATTTTCCGAAAGTGACCCTCACCTCTCTTATAAAAGGGTACTTCCCAGTCTCTTAATTTCACACCAAAAAAAGTCATTTGGCATAGACGAACCCTAATCAAATAACCTCTTATGTACCCAAAATTCTACCTATAGGCCATAATTTTATCATAAATCAAACCTAAGGATATCTTTTGGTTAAATCAAAAGAAGCACCCAAAGAAGTTGTAATAATTTGATCACCTCTTTCAAAGTTCTTTTCTTCTTCCACTTACTCTTTATTTGTTGTTTCCACATCAAAATAATAACTATAGTACCTTGTAAATTCTGTGATGTAATTATAAATATGTTACAACCATATTCATTATTCTACCCATCCTATAAATGACAGTGTCACCATACTTGTGTACGCACGGCTTACCGTCTCCACGCCGTGGTGTAGTATGACGTTCAACACTTCACTATTTGGAAGGGATTAATAATGAGTATAATTGATGTAAATAATAAAAATAATATTTTAATGATTATATATATATTATATACCATCCAATTAACTATTACTAAACCATCAATAGAATGATATTGTCGCTCAAGCGTACATACAACTTACCGTCTCCACGACCCAATGAGATTTCGCACCCCATCATAACTATTGAAGAATAATTTTAATTTTATGATTGAAAATAATGTTTAGAACCATAATATCATTCTTTATGTTAATAAAATATATCATATGCATAACAAACATGACTTACGTAACAAAACATATAATGGAAAATGAATCAGTTAACTTCTGAAACAATTATACTACTAAAATTTTATTAACAAAGAAATATTAATGGATCATATGTGATATAATATTTATGTATGTGGTTATTGTATAATTTAATATAAATTATTTAACCATTATATAAGAGGTTAACGTACCCTCTAATATTTAAAAGTACAAGGTAAGGGTTAATTTTACAATCTCTTCATTTTCCGAGGTTGTTTATAAGTAAGTATCTACTGGGACTTCTTTATCATCCCCATACGTGTTTCTCAAAAATGTATTTATTTTTTTTTTACTATTTTCTATACTATGGGTAAATTCATTCATACCATTTTTTGAGTATTTATAAATTTTTTTGAAAGGAATATTTCCGTCTCTTTCAAAACAAGCTACTTTATGACCATTTTGTCAAATTGAGGAAAGAATGTTTTTTATCTTATACAGCAGGTGCATCTATTTTATGCCATTATAACACCTTAAATGATTCCCTTGAAATTTTATAATAATATTTTCAAAATAAATTTTTTCTTTTATTTTTAATGATTCCAATGTAGAAATAAGTATTTCACTCAAATAGTTTTTGTATTAATTTCATCTATGTCAACATCATTGGTAAGATTTTATATTTGTTTGAACTTGATTTATAATGATACAATCTTCCATATTGTATTGAAGGTTTTGTGATATTTTTGACTGTGGATGTGCTACTTTTATACCATTCATGGTTTATAGTTATTATATTGACATCTCATATGCTAGTTTTAATACAAATGTTTATATTATGTTTCAACATTTTTATATGAGGAATGCATTGGACTTAGTAAGTGATGGGTGGAGCCCTCTATAGAACCTAGATGCATCTGTAGGTCTCATGAGACAAACTAGTATCTTGGCATAAGGCCTTGACCAAATATTATTTGTTGTCTTGGCACAAGGCCTTGACTATGTGGTTATGAATTCTGACATTATGCATTCCATCATTATGGAATTTGCTATTGATATTACATGTGATTATTCTACTAGTAAAATATCCATGTGAATATGTAAATGAAATTATTTGATTTATATTTTCCATATTATGTATAAATTTGAGTTTAAAAGGCTTGTGTTGTAGTCTTATACATTTACATAAATGTTTATTCTTATTTATGAATGTTTCCTCTATATTGTTATCCTTACTGAGAATATGAGCTCACCCCGTTCTATGTTTTATTTTTCCGAGGATGTGATGATGTATATCATGATACCTCAATAGGGATAAGACAAAAGATGTGAGTGTTTTAAAATGGGACACAATGTTTTTTTTATTTCAAGATGTAATGTAAAACTTATGTACATATCTATTACTTCCATGGATACCAAACTAATCAGCCTTTCAAGACACGATTCCATATATCATGCCAAAGTTATGTAATAATTCACTGACTCTAGGTAACTGGGGTCCGAGAATTACACCAACCTTGCAAATTGATATGAACTGTATATAAAGAAAGACAATCCATGCCAGGAATCACATGAAATTCCACAATTGTAAGGATCAAAAGATTTACAAGAATCACTTTCCCACAAACATCAATAAAAGAATAATTATAAACATTTGATGAAATTGTTGCACCATTTGGAGTTGTCATAGATAACTCAACATCTAATCATTGAGTTAATATCGCGATACCATTAAAAAATTATTCAAAAATGAAATAGTGGGTGGATCCAGAATCAAATAAAATAGTTTCTTCTTTAGAGAGGATGGTATGTGTGCCTTTCACCACATCATTATTGTACTCCACATCACCAATAGTGACAACACTTGAATTATATTTCACCATGTTTATAAATTTTTATTGATGTCGATCATCATCAATAACCCTCGGATTCGGGAATTGATTTTCAAAATTCCCCATTCCATTGCACTTATAGAATTGTAGTGTATTCTCCTTTTCATGGTTCACATCATTAGAAATATTTTTCCCACCACATTGGAATTAAACTACCCGATGACCATCTTTTCCACACATAAAAGCATTAAATAGTTCTTTTAAAACCATTACCATCATGTTTCTTTAGATACGTTGAGCATCTGGGAAAACTCATCATCCTTTCAGTGTTGTCTTTATATTTTCATTTGAATTCAATTTCTCTCTTCTTTGGAAATCCATGTGATTGATGGGTTACTCCAATATCCATCTCAACCTTAAGAGCACATCGAAAAATTTCCTCTTAGATATTGAAGTCCCTTATGTCTAATCTCCTTCAGAGACTTGGTTTTAAGCCACTAATGAATCTATCAATTTTACTCTCAGGTTGGATAATATTTCCAAAAGTATAACTTGCAAGTCTTGTAAAATTTTATTCGTAGGTACCAAAAGAGTCATCATCCTTTTTATTAAGTTCAAGGAACTTGGTATCCATCATTGTTTGAATAATAAGATGAAATTACTTATTGAAAAATAAGTTCTTGAACTCATCCAATTCCATAGACTCATATTCACATATCTTTCTCACATTCTTAAAAATATTCCACCATTGATCTGGTTCACCTCCTAAACTATGTATTACTAAGATGAATTTATCATGTCAGAACATTGTAGAACTAAAAATATATTTTCATAGGTACTGATCTATTGGTCACCACTAAAGGATAGTAAGACCCATCTAATAAAGTTAGACACTTCCTCTCGAAGGATTCAATATAATATTCCTACCTCCATTGATCATTTGGATGTCTGGCATGAATTATTGCATGAGAATGTTTTGTGAGCATTGCTACAACATTTCACATTGCATCTTAGATGACATTTGGTTGCTCAGGGGTACAATCATTTCATTTTCCACCACATTCATCACTAATACAGTCCCTTCAGGTTCAATCCCTTCACTAAAACCAACAAACATAGTGTGAGAAACCCTAATAATAAATGTAGAACCACACAATTCATGAATAAAATTTCTATTTATGACTCTTTATATTTTTTCCTAGGTTAATCATTAACATCTCTAAAAAACTATGATAGGATTGTAACCTATACATAGACATATCCATAGGGTCCTTACTAAGGTTCTATCATCCTCGTTTCCAAAGGTCAACCATAACTTTTCTCTGATACCAATTATAAAGACCCATTATTTACACATATATTTTACATAAAAATTGAATTATATTTATTAAATCATGAAAACCATGCCAGGACTTTATGGGTTTTATGTCTAAAGAAAAAGGGAAGTTTATAAAACTAGTTTATAAAGCATATACATTGTGTTTATATTATTACTCTTTTTTGAGATATCATACTTAATAACCTTCTACATGACCTGGGGAAAACAATCAATTGAAAGGATGGGATCAAATTCTCAGTAAGTGTAAAAAATGGAAATATCAATCAAATCATAATCATAAGAACATTTCATTTGAAAATCATATCCTGTATATAAAAGATCATAATATCATGTCATGGTATAAATCATAAAATTGAATTGTAACCCCAAAAATCATAACATAAGACATGAAATTTCATGGAATACACACATAATAATATACAATCATTTCATATTATTTAAGGATAATTTTCAAGACCATTGTAGCGGACAAAGTCCATTACCGAACCGAGTTAACTCCTCATTCCAGCAATGTATTACTAAACTATATTTACTTTCAATTCTAGTTATGTCTATATGATGAGGTATAAATCTTTACCAAATGCATTTGAGGGAGATATATGTCCCAACCATCTCATAATTAAACCATTCTTATGTGTGCCACCGAAACATAAAACACTAACAATAGCATATCCTATGAGGAAAAATGGGTATCTTAACCTTCATTCCATCATAATTCATATAAAACAAATGGATTTCCTAAATAACATTCTATTTTAAAAACAACAATGTAATAGTAATTAAAAGGGTAGAAATATAATTTTATTTAAATAATGTCAACTTAGTGGGAAAATAATTTGGAGAAAAAACTTGAAGTTAATTCTATTGGAAAATACACTTTCTTCACCAAAAACATTTTCGTTCCACAAAATGAAATAAAATTTTGGAAGATATAATTTTATGTGAAAATAACCATTTAATATTGTAGGAGAAGATTCAAGTAAATAATGAATTATAGAAGTGTAAAATCTATTCATTCCAAATAAGTTTAATAAAATATTCTTTTCATACTTTTTCCGGAAAAGTCAAAAAATACCTCATAACGAAAATGACCAAAGATTCCATTCACACCATTTAGTAAAAATTAAAAATGGGTGAATTTTAAATTAAACAATTATATAAGGATATAAATAATATTTTGATGTACATATTTAGGAAGCATGGATGTGGATGATAAATATACCCTAATAAATACTTACAAATAAAAAATCTCAGATAAAAATGAGATTTGAAAATTTATCCCTTACAATAGTTCCGATATGATTTTTTGTATCCAATACTCTTGTGTAATGATATAAATAATTTTAATAATTTATTATAGAATTATAATCTTTTTTATGATAATATTTATGATCATATTTTCACTTGTTGGTTAGTAACATTTCATTGTTACTTGTTATACATGTAATAACATCTGAATGTTCTTATGCATGTTTTGTTGCACAAGTTATTATTCATATTTTGAGGTTATAGTTATATGATTTATATCATGGAATTAGTATAATATATATCATATTTATTCATTCAGTTCATTTGTATTATCATGGTTTATTTATGATTATATAGAATGAATCACATCGCACCATGGAGACAATAAGCTGTACGTACACACGAGGGATGATATTGTTCCCATAATTGTTGAATAGTATTGAAGTGGATGGTGTACAATATCTAAGAATATTTATAATACTATATGAATCATATATATTTATAAATTCAATCATTATACCCATCCATGTATGTTAGTGTTGAAAAACGGATTACACCATGGTGTGGAGACGATAACCCCTACATACGCACACGTGGTGATTTAATTTTTCATAGGATGAGTAGAAGGTGGAATATGGTTGATTCATTATAATAAAACATAAGTATATAAATAATACTATATTTATTAATTTATAATGAATCAACTCATGGGTTGTAAGTATAAGAAGAAAGAAATTTTATGGAAGCAATTAATTATATAACCTCTTCTTCAACGTGACTCCTCTAAATCTTCTCTTAGAGAACAAGGGATGGTATTTGAAGAATACTAGTACCTATAAAATGTTTCTAGGTAAGTTTATAAGGAATATATTCAAGGAATGTACAGAGATTAAAGTCTCACAATTAAGTGATGAGTTGGGGAAGGAAGTTCCCTTTTCCAATAGAGGTGTGAGGATCTTTTGGAAACCTCAAAATTATTAATTTATAATAAAATCAATCCCAACATAAAAACATAAAAAATGTTACAATGTCGAAGATAAGATTATACATAATTGTATTCTCAAAAACCAATAAATTTTAGACATGTTTTTACGTCAATTTAAGAAATATCATTTTAATTTACACTTCATTATTCAATTTAATTTTTATCTATGGTAACAAATATTTCAATATTTAAAGGGAAAAATATTTACTTATTTGAAATAAATATTATCATAAATTAATACTTTATATCATTTTATTCCATATAATAAATATTATATATTTTTTAATTTTTTTATGATTTGTATATAATTTAAGAAAACCATATTTTGACAAAATATCAATAGTGTCACTTTTGACACTATTTATTTCATGGATTTTTAAAATATAAAAAATAAGAAGTGAACCTCGATACAAATATTTTATAATATATATAAGGGTTAATGGTAATCTACAAAATTTATTTTACAAAATAATTATACCAAATTCTATTTATAAAAATATTTTTAATATCATTTATTTGATCTCTCCATTAATAAAATAATTACAACATCAATATTGTGTAATTATTTAATATACATATTTTTTAAATAAAAAATAAAATAAAATAATATGATGAATAAAAATAAATTCTATTTTTGATTAAATCTTGTATCCAAATTTATCTTCTAAAAAATCCTACATTAAAAATGCTTTCCTCTTCTAAAGCTTGAATGAGGAAAATTTGTCTTCCACTTTAAATAAAATAATAAAAGGGTCATAATCTCTTCTACAACTCTTTATATGGTCAATAAGTCGGCCCTTGGATGTTTATGGTCAAGATATACTCTACTAATAATGGTTGGTAACATTTTTTGGCCTTTTATGGTTATTAATATTTTAATAAAAAAAGTTTTTATTCATTTCTCGTCAATTAATTAATTTTTAAATCATCAAAGTATAAGTCTTTAAGTTTATTATTTATTTCTTAAAAATTACAAATAACATTCCCAGAAAAATAAAAACATTTTAGATTTCAAATGAATATTTACAAAACAATTTATCTTTTTCATTACCTTATATGAAAAATAATTTAATTATTAATTTTGAGTAAGATATATTTAACTTTTCTTTAAATAAAATAAATTAAATGCCCTAGTCTCATACAAGTGGGTTACAATGGATACCATTTTGACCAAATTATATTTTACTAAAAATTATAATAATCTAATTATATTAATACAAGTGTTAGGGTAATTTTATAATATTATTTTTACCCTTAATTACACGATTTACCCTTTTACCGTGTTAATAAAATTTACCGAAGTTAATATTCATATTGCCCAAAAAAATAAATCTATTTACATAATTTGGATTTAATGATTCAAAATAAGGAATAAATTTCTCAACATTCAAAACACAGATGTGGTAAAAATTAATTTAAAATTAATCACGTTGTTGATATGAGAAAACATGTTTTAAAAGTTAAAATATTGCAAAATATTGAAATGTTATTACATATGAATTTACTGTAAAATTAATTCCAAGGTACTAAATTATATAAAATGGTAAAAATATACTCTATTTATACATTTAAACCATTAAATAATACAATTAAAAAATAAAAATTATTTCAATGAAAAATATTTTTTGAATTAAAATTTTGCGTATTTTTACTATTCCGAAAAACATGAAATTTATCAGAAAAATAACAAAAATTCATCAAAAGAAAATTTTTATATCCCTAATTAATATATTATGTTCATGTTTACATATAAATGTTTTGAATGTGTTAAAATATTATTTTAAAATGAGTTCTCCATTAAAAGGGGGGAAATCATTCTTTTAGAATATATCAATTTTCATACAACAAATAGGGTTTATTCATATCCTATGACAAAAAATATATATTGGATGAATATAAAAAATATTTTATTAAGTATGTGACACATATATATCTAATTAATTTCATTACCAAAAGTAATTCACTCGAAAATGAAAATATCTAATTCATTTATATATCTTATAAATAATTGATAACAAATAAATTCACAATGAATTTTCATAAGTTAGTTAAAATTATTTCCACTAACCTAACGACTAGCCTACGAAAATAATTTTATAATAAGGTCATCTATTGGTTCATTTAAATTGACGATTTCATTCAAATAATGCTACTAAATAATATAAATTAATTAAAGAAAATATTTTATGAAAACATTTGGGTATTATTTATATAAATACACATACCTCTATCTTTTCCAAGGGTATTCATCATGACATAAAAATGATTTATTGTTTTTATGGAATTGACAAACATACAACATTCTTTCCCTTTACATGGGTTAAAAATAACATAATGATCATTTTTAAAGAACTTCTTAAAATGCCATGATTTTTATATGAAACCCATTTCTTTTACTCTATTTGGGTTATTTATAAAATGATTGATTATGATCTATGTGGTTAAAATGAAAATAATGTCATATTAATGGTGTTACCCGATAGAATATTAATTCATTGTGTAGTAAAATTAATCTCTAGAGATGACATGTTTTACTATACCATGGTGAATAACCTAGGAAATTTTTATGATACCTTGGGATGGACTTTGGGGATACGCTTATGAAAGTATAAATTAATTGATTTATCCACATTTTCAAGTTACGATTCATGTTCTTATTCTTCTATTATTCCTCTTTTTCATTCATATATGATTTTCTGCACATTCTTATTGATATAGGTCTAGTTCACATGTAAATTGTTTTACTTGTTTTCCCCTAATAGGAATTTAGCTCATCCTTTCCATTAATGTATGTCCCCAGGTTTTGAAATGCAGTAATTTTACAAAGGACGAACCTACGATGAATCTGTAAAATTTTATTTTAAGAATATTTTATGTTTTCATGTATTATGTACATTATTTACATAAGATTAAACATTAATGATTACTTGTTAGTAAAATGTAATAAAATATTATGTTATTAAAAGGCAAGATGAAATAGTTGGTATTTGAAGATAGTTTAGTTATTTGTGGAAATTATGATATGAAATCTTTAGAAAGAACCCTATATAAAAGTTTATATATGGGAAAATGTCATATTATATTGGTTAAATATAAATAAATTGGCCCCCCATAAAATAAATCTCTTTCAGGATACGAACAAGTGGATGTGGCTCCAAAAAAATGTATCTAGAGGTAAAAATCGAAAACAACGCATTGAGCTAGACTCAAATGGGAACTACTGCACCACAACAGGCCTCCCTGTACTCCTAGTTTGAGAGTCCCCATGGATATTTTTCTTTAATGACAAGATTTTTAAAAACCATTTTGAATTATTTATAGAAAATGTAATTATTGAAAATGAATAATGTGTTTAGGTATGCTGTATGAAATCATAAGATCCTTCAGAGTTATAAGATTATTAAATGAAACGAGTTTCGAACAATGTTTTTCTTTTTTATATAATAGTGAGAAATAGGAGAGACCATGAAAATGGTGATTGCATTAGGCCATGAACTAATGGCCCTTCGATTGAAGTTGTAATGGAAGCTTTCATGATAATGAGGAATTAAATGACCAATGTTATGGGAAATAACTTGAATCAATATGAGAGACATATTTCACTAAGAAGAAAAGAGTAATCTGTTGAGTCCTTTATGCAACAACAGACACGAATGTTCAGTGGATGTACTAACCCATTGATATTTGAAATGTAGATAACCTCTATAGAAATGATCATTTATGTACTCCGTGGTTATGAAGAAGAGAAAGTCACCTTGACACTTTACTGCTTAGAGGGAGAAGCTGATCAGTGGTGGGCACTTATTAAAAACACAAGTCCAAGAGGGGAGAAGGATGCTATGGAGTTGGAATTTTTTATAGGGATATTATTTAATAACTATTTCCCTCATTCTATGAGTACAAAAAAATAAGGAATTTCTTGAGTTAAAGAAAAATGAGAACGAATATATTGGTAACTATGAGATTAATTCTACAAGGCATTCATGTTACTCCTCAATCTTTACAATGGATTGCAACAGGAAAGTTGATAGATTATTTGGTGGACTAGGACCTCATCTTCATAATAATTTTTCCAACCAGGGTTATGATAGTTATTAAGAGGTCGTGTGAAGTGATATGAATTTAAAATGGACATTGGTGAGATGTAGTGGTCTCACAAATCCAATTAAATTAACAGATCAATGGATCTAAACATAGTGAGGGTATTTGATCAAGGAATAGGAGGAAAGAATGTGAAACTTACCACGTGTAATAAATGTGGGAAAAATCATTCAGGGAACTGACATCCCGAGAGTGGGCATTGTTATAATTGTGGAAGAGATGGCCATATCGCTTCGAATTATCGTAGTGAGGTAAAGCCTCAACTTTCCAACACTAAAGACAATGGGAAGATGGTGTAGGACCTACATGAGGCCTAATGATTCAAATATGTACATCTTGGGAACTCTTCCTATCATTTTCAAAATCCAAGGGTAGTGGAGGGGAATCACCATCAGCCTCATCATAGGCTAAGGGTGCATGATCATTCTGTTTCTACCTGTATAGATAATGTTGAAGCTTCAAATGATGTGGTGGATGGTACTATTGTTTCTCTATTAAATCAATTAAGTACTTTGTTTGATTCTTCTTCTATGACTTCCATTATATCCTCCACGTTTTCAATGAATATAGAATCAATTCATGAAGAAAAAAATGTAGATTTATCAGTAAAGACTCATTGAGGGATTATCCAAGCCCCAATAGTGTTTAAAACCCCTATAATTTACATTAGAAAGTACAATATTCTATCTAATTTAAAAGTAATTTCCCATTTTGGAATTATACTTTATAAAAGGTATGGATAGGATCCCAAAGTATAATACTATGTTAAAATTTATAAGCATGGAAATCTCCGTAGTATTAAATAGAAATCCTATAGTTATCTTTCATGGAGAGATATCTTGACCTGATCTTTGTATTGAAGATCCTTATATAGCCTTATTTATGGAGTTGATCAGTGAAGAAGAAGAATGAAATGAGAGTATAAGGATAGATATGTACCCATTATTTTGGAATACAATGATGTATTTTTTTGAGGTGTTACATGGAACTCCTATAGAAAAAGAAGTAGTGTTCTCTATTGAATATCAATGAACCAGTACAGAATGAAAAATGTGGACTTTGAGGAACTAAAAAAACAACTCCAACATAATTTGGAGAATGTGTTTATTTGATAGAGTGTGTCTCCTTGTGGAGTATAATTTCTCTTTTTTAATAATAAGGATGGTTAAATATGGTTATTCATTAATTATAGAGAACTAGATGGGATCACAGTGAAAACCCAATACCCTCTTCCCGGAATTGATTACTTTTTTGATCTTCTTCATAGGTATCAATTCTTCCCCATTATTTATCTTCAATAAAGATATCATAGATTCAGGGTTAAGAAGGAAGATATTCCAAATTACTCATTCTGATCAAGATATGGGAATTATGATAATGTTGTTATTCCTTTTTGATTGAAAAATAATCCTTCTATTTTTATGGATTTGATGAATTGTGTCTCTAAGGACTAACTTGATAAATTTTTGGTAGTTTTTATTGATGATATTATGATTTATTCAAAAAATTTGTGAGGAGCATGAGGATTACAAAAGGGTTATATTACAAACTCTGAGGAAGGATAGGTTATTTGGAACATTTAGAAAGTGTGAGTTTCGGTTTCAAATAGTTTCTTTCCTAGGGAACATAGTTAAGAATGAAAGAATATCTGTTGACCCTACAACAAAATGGTTGTGGAGGAGAGGCCTCAACCAAGAATATTAACCGGGATTCATTGTTTCCTTGATTTATTAGGATATTATAGGAGTTGTGTGAAAAATTTCATGAATTTCTAATCCCTTATCCATGTTAACTCGAAAAGGGGTCATGTTTAAATAGAAAAAAGTGTTTGAGAAACATTTCCAATAGATGATAATATATTTGTTACTTAAACCATGTTAAATCTTACTTCAACTTAAGGATGATTTGTTATTTTTAGTAGTGAATCTCTAAAAGGTCTTGGGTTCATCCTCATTCAAAATGATAAGACTTTTTCTTATGCATCTCGACAGCTAATGCCTCACGAGAAGAATTATCCTATACATGATCTAGAGATGGCTGCAATTTTTTTTCCTCTGAATCTATTTAGGCACTATATTGAACCTTTTAAATACTATTATTTTTCAATTAATTATCATCCTAGAAGAGCAAACAATTTGGCTAATGCATTAAGTAGGAAAGACCATATTTTTATGGATATTATGAGGATTCAAAGAGATACCTTAATCAATGACCTAGTGAAGATGAACATGGGAATTGTATGGTAGGTGAAATCATCAACCCTATCCAAAATTATTTCTCAAATATCACTACTAGAGATGATAAATAAATATCATAAATATTATCCATTGTAACAAAATATGTTTGCAGCTGTGATGAATGGGATATTTCTTGTGTTCGATATTGATCAAGAAGGTGTATTGAAATTTTGTACTAGATAACTTGTTCCATTGATTGAATAAATAAATAAGGATCTGATGGAAAAATTTTATAGCTCTATGTTATCTATTAATCCTTGAAGCACAAAAATATATAGGGACCTTTGTGAACATTGTAGGTTGGATAACATGAAACAGATGATTTCTCACTACACTACAGGATGCCTGGTGTGGTAGTATGTGATAGATGTGTGAGAACTTCCTAAAGGGGTATTACAACAACTACCCATACCAACAAGTAAGTGGGAAAATATCACTAAACACTATGTCAATGGTCTCTCGAGAACATTCAAATTAAAAAATATGAGATCAGTTATAGTGGACCGTCTCACCAGGACATCCCATTTTATCTCTATTCAGGATGATTTCAATTTTTATAATCTTGTTATGATTTACATGAGGAAAGTGGTAAGGCTACATGGGTACCACTCTCTATCATATCTTATCGTGATCCAAGGTTTACATAAATTTTTTTTAGAAGTATTCAACATTATTTGTGTACCAAATTGAATTTCAGTACAGCCTATCACCACCAAACTAATGGAGAATCTGAAGGAACTAATAAAATTCCTGTGAACATGCTGAGAATATTCTCAATGAAATTTGAAGGTGGTTGGGATCAATATCTCCCATTCATTAAGTTCTCTTAAAAAACATCTTCCACTCGAGCATTCAAATGAAACCCTATGATGATCTATATGAAATGTGATGCCGAACTCCTCCTTGTTTAGATAAAGCTAGTGGGAGAATGCTTTTTGGGCCTAATCTTATGCAAAGATCACATAAAAGGTTTATACAATCCAACAACACCTTAAGGATACTTAGAGTTGGCATAAGCGCTATGCTGAAAATTATCGATGGGACTTGGAGTTTGATGTTGGTGATAATCCCTTCCTTCAAATTTCTCCAGGAAAGAGGGTTACATTGTTTCGAATGAAAAGAAAGATCAGCCCTATGTACGTTGGTCCCTATGAAATCCTCTATCACATAAGAGCGGTGGGATATTGACATGTACTTCTTCCAAATCTAGATCATGTTTATGATGTAGTCCCCATTTACCTCTTGAGGAACTAAATACCTTCCCATTCACTAGTAATAAATTTGAATGGGGATGAGTTGTAACATGTCCTCTCTTATTTAGAGAAGCAGGTGGAGATTATTGATCATGGAGATTAGATTATACACAACAAGACTACCCACCTAGTTAAAGTGTTGTAGATGATCCAATAATATGAAAAAACCATGTAGGAACTAGAGGATACTGTGAGTAGAAGTACCCCCACATTTTCTCTTCTATGGGTAAAAGTTGGTGTTTCAAGGATGAAATTTCTTAAATGGGGTAGAATGTAATGACCCGATCTTTTGAATAATTTGTTGTTTCTGGAAAATGAATGTTTTACTACAAAATAATAAATAAAAATATATAAGTATATTTGAAATGAAACCAAATAATTTTTAATTTTATGTGACTATTGTTTTATATGACCGTTGGAAACAATAAATTTTTTAGCATTTTAATTATTGTTTATAAAAAAAGTGATGATGAATAGTTATTGTAGGAAGAAGAGTTAATGTCATATACCAGTAAAATTGGGCAATATGTAGCCCATTTGTCGAAGCTTGGGATCGAGGTAGCATCACTGGGCTTTTCTCTAGACCAAGTCCAAGCTGATCTTCAGCATTTTAAGATTGAATGAAATCTCATATGGGATAAGTTCATGTTGATAGAAATCACCACTCGAGCAATGTTTTTTGAGCCACCCCAAGAGTCCATCACCATTTCAAACCTTACATTTAGGTTCTATATGGTTTTTATAAGGGGTTATATAACCAATCCTTAGTTACTTTGTGTAATCCTATTTTATAAATAAAATTATTATTTCATATTTTCCATTTTTATGAATAGCTTTGATTTATAATATATTTATAAAATTTAGAAAAATTTGATAAATTAATTTTAGAAGAAAAAAATTGTACTTTTTAGAGATCTCTCAATTTTATAGAATTATTCTAGTCAAATAAATATCATTTTTTGAATTATAAATGTAAAAATAAATCTATGCTGAATTTTTAGTTGTTTTTAAAAAGTATGAATATTTGATAAATAGTAGTTTTTGATGAATAGAATTAGATGAATAGTGTTTTCTTGATTAATAGTATATTATTAATAGGAATAGAATATTTCATTATTAAATAACTTTTTATAGGAAATGCTTTTTAGAAAACATACACACACAGTTGCTAATAGAGAGATATTTAGAGTCTATTTGAATCAACGTAATTTTATGGTGAATAGTAACTTGACCCTTTTGAAAGGAAATTTTATCCTTATGAATGGTAATTAGAACAATGTAATTTTAACCTCACCTAAGGATGTGTAAATATATTTCAGTCATCTTAAATGGTAATGCAATATAATTATTTCATAATATAAGTATGTAAATGTTTTAAAAATTACTTGTTAAGAATTATTATTTGTTAAATTAAATAAATATAAAATTAAATTCATTTCAATAAAATTGAGTATATTTATGAATTCTAAACATAAATAAATTTTTAGGGTGAATTTATTTGATTTTTATGAAATAGTTGAATTTTTGAAAAATAGTAAATATACAGTTTTGAGTTTTTGATATATTTAATGACATCATTATTGTGTCATAATGATGTAATGAGTAAGACAAGATTATGGAAGACTATTATGTATTAAAATATTACATGATGTCTCCCATGTGGTTAATTCCCTGGGAAAATACCAAGGGCATGCCCATTGTTTTGCAAATACCACTAAATATATGTCCTTTGAAATTAATAAAATATTCCCACACTTTTTCTATAAATATCTAACAATTAATTCATTTCCATTAATTAAA
Organism: Viscum album; assembly: GCA_963277665.1. Taxonomy (NCBI): domain Eukaryota; kingdom Viridiplantae; phylum Streptophyta; class Magnoliopsida; order Santalales; family Viscaceae; genus Viscum; species Viscum album. The sequence continues at coordinate 102,414,498 of OY728133.1, forward strand.
AAATAATTCTCCATGAAGTTATTTTTGTTTTACCTCTCAATGAGTCCTCCCATGGTTCTCTCAAGCCACCAAGGTTCCAATCATAGAGTTTGAGAAGTTACTCTTCAAGGTAAAGGGAATTCTCCACTTCTCTTTCCCTTTCACGTCGTCTTTTATGGGGGTTGTATTTAGAATTTCCACACAACGTTCTTATTTAAATTTTATTATATCCTTATACTTTATTTTGAGTCATTTCTGTATGGGATACAGTTTTTTCCCCACTTTTTATTGTTTTCTAAAACCATATTTCATAGTTGTTATGCTGCAAAATTTTCATCACAAAAATCTGTGTCTTTTATCAAGAAATTATTTTATTTTTTTATATGAATTAAAAAACCTCTATCATTTCTAGTGGTATTTATGATTACATAATAATGATTTATTTTATTCCATATTAGAAAAAACTAAAACCCTATTTCCATTTCTATGGGTTATAAATAACTAAATGATCATGTTTTAAAAATCTTTTTAAATCTCATTGATTTTGATATGAAACCCATTTCTTTTATTATATTCTGGTTATTTTTGAAATGATGGATTATGATCTATATGGATCACATGAAAAAGAAGAAACATTAAGGTTTCACTATGATAGTTCTCTAATGAATTGGGTAACAAAATTAATCTCTAGAGATGAAAAGTTTTACAATACATTTGTGAATAACCTAGGTAATTTTTATAACAACATGGGGATGAACCTTGATGATATTCCTATGAATGTATAAAGAAATTATTTTATCCAGATTTTCAAGTTATGGTTCATGTTTTTATTATTATTTTATGCCTTTTCATTCATTTATTATATTCCTCAAATTCTTATTGATATCATTCAAGTTTACATGTAAATTGTTTTACATGTTTTCCCTTACTGAGCCTTCTACTCACCCTTTCCATTGATGTATGTCCTCGGGTTATGAGATGTAGAAATCATACTTTGGATAAAAGTATGATGAATCTTTAAAATTGGATTAGAACAATGATTTTTGTTTTGTTTCATTATATACCTCCTTTCCATGATAGTGAACTTTAAAGATCCTATTTTTTTAAAATGTAATGAAATGTTAAGTTATAAAAAGTTAGATTCCATAGTTCACCATTCCACATGTTTTAGTAATTGAATTGTGTTATAGTTACCTAGGAAGAAATGTATTGTTGTTTTAAATATATTGATATCCCTGAGGTATAAAGATAGGATGATAAGCAGTGAATGTGGAAATAATGGTGAATTGTGAAGAATGGTGTTAGGAATGAGACAAGGATGGTTGATCCATTGAGATCTAGTTTAACCAATTTTCTATACTTGTGATAATGGTAAATTTTTACATGATATGTTTTTTGGCTAGAGTATTGTGGCTGGTGGATATGATTCAATCTTGATATATTTTCCCATTTATTATTATTACGATATATGTGATGTGATATAATAGGATTTTTGGGTGTCACCTGATGAAATGATAACAAAGAAACATCATGTTATGGTTTGGGGAATGGATGAGAGAGAATCATTGGGTGATTATATACTGAGTTTTTAATGGAATGATTACCAAAATTCCATAGTGGCGCTTATGGTGATGAAGATGATGAATGGTTAGAAAAAGTTAAAATTGGATTTGAATTGTAAAATGAGACATATCATTTTAAAGTCTCCATAAATAAAGGATTTATTCATTAGCGGGATAGAATATGGTGGAAGATGAATCCTGGAGACAAAAATGTGATGCTTTGGGCTCAAATTCGTGATATGTTCAAGAATGATTTTGTCTCTTATATGCTCTAGGATGTTCTCGTGAAGGGTATCCAAGATATCTAACATGGTACGGATAGTTGTGTCAGCTTAAAAATCAATAAATATACAAGGTTGGTCATTTTAAATCCTTACTAACTATTGAATGTGATTCATTAAATCATTTTGGGTCCACATTGAGCAGAAGATTCAACAGTAAAGTGTCACTATTTAGTTAGAGTCTTGGGAATCAGTAAGAGATCAAGCAGAAGTCTAAGAGAGAGGTACTTCTAAAAATATATTTTTCAATAAGTTTCCTTGTATTATTTTGTTTTCGGTGGTGAATGTTATGAGTTTTGAACCTCATGTTATATAGAAGAAGATATTCAGTCAATCCTCTAGAGGTAGAACACAAATTCAAGATTTGTGGATCAGAAGCTTGTGGTGCACTATGTTGGGTGAGATGTTATATTTTCATTTTAAAGATATGTTGAATCTCTATAATAATTTCTCAATGGAAAATAATGATTCTTAGTTTTTAATGGATAGTTAGAGCTGTTATGGGATAGTGGGATTTGTTTTAAATAAAAATCTATAGTATATCCACCTTTAACTAGAGTTATCTTTTTATGTTTTTTATTCAGTTGTTTAGAAAATATTTAGTGCCTTATTATTTTGATGATGTACTTTGGTTTTTTTAGATTGCTATATTAGGGAGGTAAAAAATTGGCTGCTTTTTTGGGCTGACCCTTTTTTTATTTCTCCATAGGGATGGTTTTAAAATATTTAGAATGAAAATTATTTGAGAAGTATTAGATATAGGGAAATTTTTTTAAAAAACATACTATGTTTGATAGTGTAATAAGGGACTTAATAGGTTTTCTGGTAGTGTAATAGAGGTGTTTTATTGGCCTTGAAGTATTCTAGCTATCCTCATGTACACCACACCAACCACAACAAAAAGTTCGATGAGGTGTTGTCCAGTGAGTGAAGTTGTGAAAAACTGGTGAGTTGAAGTGCGTAGGGTTCTCTATGATTGGTTGGATATGGTTTTTGGTTCTTGGAACACCAAGGGGAAGGAGATATCCATTATTATAATTTAAGTGGGTGTTTCACCTATAATCTCACCTATATAAAATAGGGTAATATGAGACCACCACACTGTGGGGTTAGGCGTGGGAGGATGAAAACAACCATTAAAATTTCACTATGTCGTGTCCTAGGGTATGGTGAATTTAAAAGACATAAATCTTGGTTTTTATATGTGAGGGAGACAGGTACTATTTTGAATATAAGGGTCTTGGATCTCTCATCCATTAAAGACATTATAGAAATTTGGGTAACTCCAATCATTTGTAGTATCTAATAAAATTATGTTATAAATGGGGATCATCCTTATTTCATATCCAAAGATTGTTTCTTCACCTAATTACTATTAAACTATTGGAAATTCCTAGGGGTGGTCATATAGAATGCTTACATTCTTTTAAGGGTTTGAATCATCCATGTTCTTATCATTTATCCTTCTACATTCTGAGTATCCTTTTATCACTTGTCAAATATATTCTTTAGAAACTACTTCCAAAATTATTAATGTAATATTATTATGAGTTGATGGTGATTTATAATTGATGTTATATGTTCAATATTATGTTAATTCACTGATTGAATCCATTGTGGATTTTTGGGTACTAAACTTGGTGTATTAGATTAAAACCGATTGATCTTCTTAATGTAGGGAATTTATGAACATTACATCTTTATTATGAAATTAATGTGAATGATATGATATTTATCTACCTAATTTAAATCATGTATCCTAAAATAATTCATTTTATATCCCATGGAAAATAATGACTAGAAATATCTGCATTCCTCCTTAGTATAAACAACCTTCGCTTGAACAGTTGATGTCACAAACCTATCATCATTCATACCCAACTATTAAAACAAACAATGTTATTTTATAAGGAGGAAATATGGTGGTGATAATAAATATTAGTGTGATATAGTCATTGATCAGAGTGATTATGTTGGCCATAAGTAGCTATTTCATTTTTGTGCAGTCTTTACCTTAAGAGGCCCCAGTCCAAAGAAGAATATTCTGGAAGTGGTCAAGGGAATAGAGAATATTTCATTCTACGGAATTGAATCTACTCCACATAGATGGGTTATTATGAAGGGTTGAATCATACATGTCTCGACCAACTAGGACGTTGTTGAGGAGTGTGTGATCCTTCACATATACTCAAATATTACACGTGTCATGAACCCAAAAGGGATGGCTCTTTGGAAATTCAACGATATTAAATAAATAATTTTATAAATATGAGGTTTCTATGAATTAAAGATGACAACCATTGATAATGTGTGTTTCCATGTTGTATTTCCAACAGATGTGTGAATAAAATTTCATGGAGTCTAGGTTAATATCTCTGAATCTTGTATTTCATTGAATTCATGAATGGGATCAAAATTTTGGTCCTTGTAAAGTCAATAATACTTCTGCTTAGGTGTGGATATGAATTTATAAATTTAATTTTATATAATTGAATCCCTGAATTCTTTTTGATATCACCTCATCTATTGGGTATCCAATAAGGATAGAAAGGAAAACTAAAAATCCTAGCACTGGCCATTATGCCAAAATCTTAGTGGAAGTTTACATGGAGTCAAAATTTTATGAAGTGTTAGTGTTTACAATGATGGATTATAGAATAAATTTAGAGATTAATTATAAGAGGAAGGAATGATTCTATCTCAATTTCAAATTCATTAGACATATTATCTCTTAATGAAACAAAGACAAAATGTAAAACTTTTTTTAAATTAATACGAAATGATGAATGACACTATAGGAGAAGGAATGAGAATGAGAATATAATATCTCATGAAAACCATGACTTTGATCCTAGGACATACAATCATGAGCTCCCTACTAAGGCCATACCAAATGATTCTAATATTGTGAATGATCTCAGTGATCATCACGATTCAAATCCTTTTTTCCTTTGTGATTGTGTTGAAGGAAATGAATGATTATGAATCCATTTTTGTAATCGATGAATTGGAAGAAGCTGGAAATTATTTCTTTCTAACAAAGATAATGTGGATGATATTTTGATTCATGACTATCTATTAGAGGAATATCAGAAGATGGAAACATCTAATGTTACTTTGGATGACAGTAAGGATTAAAATTTTACTGATTTTAAAAATGATGAGATATCAGAAACGAATATTATTCATCATGTTTGGGATTTTTTGTTACTATTCATGAGGTTACCTGAAAACCTCATCTGAGTAGGCTGGAATAGTTCCTAGAGAATTTCCTATCTCAATAATTATTGCATATAGATATCCGTAGGAATGAGAAAAAATGATTCTTTTATTGAAAGAGATATATCTTGATCCATGTAAGGAGGGACATGGTATGGAATATCCACATCATTCTTGTCATTATATTTAATTCACTTATCAATAGTTTCAATAATCCAATGATGTAAGAATAATTACCATTATTATGGTTATTCTGATTTTAGTTCTTTCCTTAAATAAATTTACCCCTTTAAGTGGTGCATTTTGGGATGAGGACCCTAATGGCCTACCACATTATGAGAAAACTCATATTTCATGTAATCATGATACTAAATATGGTATTTATATTGATCAAAACTCTATTTCATATTATGTTCTAGATTATTCTGTATCTATGGAACCTACAACTACCATAAGAAAGAAAATAATATTCATTGTAAAATAGGAAATTGAAGAAACAACAACATGATGGGCCTCAGAGATGGATCATGTCTCTTAATCAATGAATTTCCACTATTATAATTTCAATGTCTTGGCGAACTCTTCCTATAGGATCGAATAGTATAATGAGATGCTCAAATACAAGAGGGGGGTGAATTGTATAAATTAAAAAATTCATTCAGAAACATTAATGTTGGTATCAAAACTTTATTAAGGAAAGTATTTTAACCTTAAGGGAAACTATTTGTTAATATTATCTTTCAACATTAAGATAACTTATTTTAACACAGTTAAAAAAATTTCATAAACCCTCATAATGAAACCTTTTCATAAACAATACAACCATAAGAAAAAAAATTTAATGAATATTTTCTTAAAAGAACGATTCTATGTTAAAGCATATAGAATTATTAATATAACCAGAGTGATGGGATTAGAAAGTTTAAGCATATTATTATTTATAACTCAACAAAGTTAAAATTGCAACAAAATAAAAACAACTTGTAATAGAGAACATGTAACAATAAGATTATTTTAACCCAAATAGAAGGGTATCCAACAACCTTGGAAAAAGGTTCCTTTATTTAGATGTTCAAGAAGGTATATCTTATCCAATCCTAGGTTTACCCTAATATGAAGATTAGTATCTGTCTTTCTATCCTTAAATGCCCTCGATTTAGAAGGATATCATGACCTCTGTCTTCCAAAATGAGAATCCCATGATCAGCATGATTAGAGTCTGCAAAAAGTTAGTCTGAATAAGTTTTTCAATCTTGAACAAGTCGTTGACAACATCTTTACAGAGCACTGAGAGTTGTAAGCACCACTCTCTCTAGAAATCACATTATAGTTTTAGATCACTTCACAATCTTTTTCAAATCTATCAAATTAATCCTATCATGACTCATTAAAATAAACTCTTATTTATAGGCAAAACTTCTCTATGATCAGCTCCACTCTAACGGTAATATTTTCCTTATATTTCGGAGGGACCCGGACATGTTTCAAACAGACATTGGTAAGTTTATAACAGATTGTACAACATCATTTTAGGTATATGAAACAATGATAATTTTAAGATAAATGTTAATGTTAAGAAAAAAATAATTCGTTAATATTATATTGATACATTAAACATCTTTAAGATTATCAAGAAAACAGATTCTTAAGAATATACAAATCGGATTTGAGAAACACAGTATCTCTATTTTTGGGTATCGATATCATAAAATCAGTATGAAATTTTTAATGGTATGGAAAATTGTATCATAATAATGAAAAAAATATCATATATTTTCTTGTGACAACAAAATTACAAAAACGACACGATAGATTCATCGGTATCACTGAAATGTTGTGATATATGCATAAGTAAAACAATATGACAGAATTATAAGTAAAATGTAATGAAAAATATTCTTGTAGAACATAATGAAAAAATTGTATGTAAAACATAAGGACACAATTGTATGTAAAACGCAATGACAAAAATTTGAGTAAAACGGAATAATAATTTTATATGTATAATGGAATAATAAAGTTTTAACTAAAACAGAATTACAGATTTATAAGAAAAACAGAACTTAAGAAAAAGAGTTTTTGATTTTCAAAACATAAAACCATAAGGAATAGAGAAGTCATAAGAGAATATTATTGACTCAACAGTCTCCCCCTATTTGGAAATAACAAAAAACTTTTGTTATGGAAGAATATTGACTTCGATAAACAAGTAAGGAAGAATTATCTCCCCCTATGAATGAGATTTATAATGAATATGACTAACTCCCCCAAAGATTATGTTTTCAAAGGATCATATTATTGTACTTTTGTCTCTGGTTTTCTTTCTTAAAAAAATATCTCACCTTAGAAGAACACTCATCTTAGAATAACTCACCCTTTCATAGACACTATTCTTTTTTACCATAGCCCCCTTAATAGATTTTCATACTTTAATGTCTTCCGTTAACTAAATTATCCTCCTTTGTGATTTTCAAAAATGGAGTGGTGAAGTATATGATGTACCTGTAAGGTTAAGGATACATACATGTAAAAAAATAAAGATATGAAAGATAAAAATTTACTTAATAAAATTTTAAAACGGATATTTAGGTTATATCTAAAAAACAGAATGTATGATAAGATTAAACCATCCTTCTTTTTCTTTGATAACATTGTCATCATCAAGGCTTTCACTTTCATTACTTCGTTAGGATCTTCTTGAATCATCGTCAACAAAATCACCTGATTCTTGTTCTTATTTTATATAGACAATATCATTTCTTCTTGAACCTTTATTCAATCTTCATGATTTTTAATGAACTCCTCTTGAGCATCAATATTTTTCACTAATTCGGCCCTGACATCCATTTCACTAATTAAAGACCGAGCAATGGAATTGAATTGGCTTTCTTTCTCATAGATTGATTCTATGACATTTTTTTTCCATCAGATTCACAAGTATTGAAACCTCCATTTTTTGAATCCAAGAAGTCAATAAATTATAAAAGATATTCATTGATGGTTTGGGTGTGGTTAAAGACATTCATACAAGTTACCTTATGAGCCTTATAATCAACAAAAAGATTGTTGAAGTCTACTTCTTGCACGACCACCATTTCCATCATAATATTAGTAGTTTTTTTCTTTTGGTTCAGGGTCTCTTGTATCATTTGACTCTAGGCATCTATATTTTCAAGAAGTGGAATAGTGATGACCAAATTTTTTAGGGAAATCTTCATAAAGTCATGGTCAACAGAAGTTGATTACTTGGATTCCGAATTGTTTTTTTCTTTATTAGTTCCTCTTGGAGTTAATGAATCTCGTCTCTCTGTCATCTGGAAGACTTATGATGTGTTTCTTTATCGGATTAGGAAACCATAACACTTTTTCCGTATTCAGGATTTTGAACTGGGGTTTGAACATTAGATACTTGGATAGCATTATGATCACCCTCTTCATCTTCTCCCCCTTAAATATATTATTCTTGAGTTCCTTCTTCTCTTTTTTCTTCTTGTATCACTTCCCCTTTATCATCTTGTAGTTCAACCTCTTGAAACTCTTATTATTCCACATCAACATATAATTTCTCGTCAATATCTTCTTCAATACCTTGTTCAATATATTGTTCCTCAGAAATGGATTTAGAAATTGAATTCTAGGGAGTTCCAATGTAATCTTCCACTTAATTTAAAATATCAACACTGTCTTCTTGAATTACCGGATCATCCATTTCATTAATAGTTTTTAAAATGGTTAAGTATTTCTTTTCTTTCTGGATTTCGGTAGATACAATCAATTTCTTAAGGATAACATGATATTCTAGTACTTCTTGGTATTTATTAAAAAGCTTCTCTATCTTTTCTTTCATTATGTTTTCACCTAGCTTAAATTTGAGGCCTTACCCTCTACACGATTTAAGACAAAGGAAGATCATCTATCTTTCTAGTAGCTACCATCTATCTCCATTTTGAAAATTTTGAATTAGAATATGCTTTTGGCATCATTGCAAGAGGAGGTGCTGATACAGGATCATTAGGAACTGATGCTGGTAGGCTTGGTTGTTTAGGTTTTCATTTCTAGGGTACCAATTTTGATGATTTTGGGACATCAACCTTATTTCAAACCACTATGTCTTAAAAAATTTTAGATTACAATAAAAACAATACCTTTATTCTCATAATGTTATCATCTTTGAGTAAAAAAATCATGAAATATTTAGGAATTGAACGATAAGGAACATTCAACTCTGGAAGGCATATTAGGATTATCTGGGACATAGTTATAGGATACATATGTATCTAGGACATGATGGTTTCGCCTTTTAATTCATGTATGGTGAGGAAGATGTACTTAATCAAGTTGATATATCTTACATTTGACAGGAAAGTCTAATAAAAAGATATCATATATCCTTAAAGAGTCATTATACCCTTTCCTTGGAAAAAGAAAACCTGGAATCCAGAGGGCTACCAGTTTTTGATTCGTTGTATGATTTTTAATCTTCAGATGCTTAATATTCTAGAAACCAAGATGATCTAGAGTCTTTTATTTCTCAAAAGAACCTTTCTTCATGGGAACTCCATGAGATCATATAATTCCCTCTCCTTCATAAGGTATCTTGAGAACATTTTCCGCATTCTTGTAAGGAACTGTATATGTATTATCGTAACATTGAATATTAAAATTATCCTTACCATCCTTTTCAAACAAATTAAGAGATTCATATAATTGTACGACTAGGTCAGGGTAAAAAGGATCCTGAATTTTCTCCATATCCACACATACACTTTCCAATCTATTAGTTCTTATTACCTGAGATATGAGGTTGTCATACTTTGCATAGATAATTGGAAAATATCAGTCTTTCCCTAAAGATTGACCAATCCTTTACATATTTCTTAATTGACATCTGATCTACTAGTGATTAAGGATTCATTCGAAGTGTAAGAATCTAAGGAGTCGGAATGAAGAATTTGAAGGCAATAAAGCTTCGACATTGAGAGCAGAAAAGATTGTGTGGAATTCATAAACAAGGAACCCCTTATATAGACATAGAAACAACCTTTCAACATCCATAAATAGTCAAATAATTTAAATTAACCCGATCTGATCGGATAATTGAGGATGATTGTAGAAAATATTAATTTTGATCTTTTGAGGTAAGGTAAACAATGAATTAAATAAAATAATTAAAAACAAGTTTTTGAAATACCAACAATTAAATCATAAGATCAGAAAAAATAAAGAAGTTTACATTATGGTATACTGGGAAGAATTTATCGTTATTATAGGAACTCAATTGAATGATTTAGATTTTGTGAATTTCAATTTTTTAATTTCCATTCCATGAATAAATATTCCGTAATTTTTTTAATGGAAAAAATCATAGAGAAAGATATATTTTCATATATAAAGAAAGAAAAAGAAAAATATTATGTAATCAACCTAAAATAAATAGTATCTTAATGTTAGGAGATTATTTAAAAAAGAAGTATATGTGAATGAATACCATGCAATGATCATTCATACCTTCTTTTTAATGTATTCAAATCTATCAGAAGGTAATGTTTTTGTAAAAATAATAGAATGTTTTTCTTGAGTTTCGATGAATTGATGAATAATATATTTTTTAATTGTGTGATCCCAAAGAAAGTGATGTCTAATATCTATGTTCTTTGCATGAGAGTGATGTGTAGGGGTTTTAAATAGGGAAATGGAACTGGTGTTGTCAAACCTTATTTGAGTTTTTTGTAAAACCCATGCCATAGTCTGTGAGTGTGTATTGCATCCACATCACTTGAGAAAAACAAATTCCAACTGCTATATATTCAGCTTCAGCTGTGGATAGTTCTTTAGAATGTTGTTTCTTGAAAGAACAAGATACTAAGGAATCATCTACGAAATGACATGTTCTAGATGTAATTTTCCTATCCATTTTCACCCACCAAATTCAGTATCCGAAAGACTTTTAATTTCAAAATCATTTCTAGAAGAATGAAATTTTCCCAAATATAATGATCCCTTTAAATACAGAATAATTCATTTCAAAACTTTTAAATGGGATTCTATAGGATTTTCATAGTATCTTTCACATAAGGATAAGAAATACATTATGTCAGGTCGACTAACTATTAGGTAAAGTAAACTTTCTATCATTCCTTTATATGATGTTTTATCCACAGGTTTCCATATATCATCAATATCAAGAGTATTATAGGTTCTAATAGGAGTAATTATACTCTAATTGTTTTCATACCCATACTTATTAATATGATATTTGATATACTTATGCTGATATATATATGTTCTTTTTGTTTTTTGAGAAATTTGAAAACCAAGGAAAATAGTTAACTCACCCATCATACTCATCTCAAACTCGCATTTCATAAGATTTGCATAGGAATTGGTTAAGGATTGCTGAGTTGATCCTAAGATGATGTCATCAAAATAAATTTGAGCAGTCAAAAAATCTGATTTTTTTTCTTAATGATAATATTTGGATCAGTGATTTTTTTAACATAGTAATTTTGAATAAAAAATCCTATAATTATATCATACCAAGGTTTTTGGGCTTGTTTAAGACCATATAAATCATTGGTATGTTTGTTAACATTATTAGGATATTTTCTATCATCAAAACTATCTTTTTGGTCTACACTGACCTCCTCTTGTACATATCCATTGAGGAAAGAACAATTCACATCCATTTGATATTGTTTTAAATTAAATAATCATGAAATGGATAAATGAAGATAGATAGATTCATGTCTTACTCTAGGAGCATAGGTTTTTTCATACTATATGGATTTAGGTTTGTTATATCCTTTATCAACTAATCTTTCCTTATTTCTAGCAATAATTCCAATTTCGTCACATTTATTTCTAAAAACACATTTCACTCCAATAAAAGATGTTTCATTAGGGTTTTCAAAATATGTCTAAAATTGATTCCTTATGAAATCATTGAGTTCATCTTGAATGGCCTTTATTGAATCTTCATCACCCATGGCATCATCATGAGTATTTGGTTCAAATTGGGAATGGAACGAAAAATTTTCAAATTCATTTCTTATGGAACTTCTAGTTCTTATAGGTTGATTAACATTACCAATTATATTGTCATTGGGATGATTCCTATGTAACAAATGCCTTTGTTTTTGTAAACTGTGTTCATCAACATAAGGTAAAAGGTATTCAGGGGTAAATGTCTCAAAAATATTTTCATGAAATTTTCTCTTATCTAAAGGATCTTCTATGAAATTTTCATGATCAATTTTAGAAAATATATTAGAAAAAATTTCATGATGTTTGAAAACAAAAGAATAAGTTTCGTCAAATTTAACATGTACTATTTATTCCAAAATAAAAGTGTTTTTATTAAAAAATCTATCTTCCTTATAGATAGTAGAGTAACCTAAGATAATAACTTCATCTAATTTGAGTTAAAATTTATGTAAATTGCCTTTAGTCTTCATGATGAATACATTGCAACCCAAAACATTGATGTTTGAAACTTTTGGTCTTCAGAAAATCCATAACTCGTAAGGTGTTTTATTAAGAAAGGTCTTTTTAAAACATGGTTTATAGTATAACAAGTAGTACTTATAGAATCAGCCTAGAAATGTTTAGCTATTGAATATTCAATCAACATTGTTCTAGTCAGCTCTTGAAGAATACAATTTCATCTTTTGACAACACCATTTTGTTGATGAGTTCTTGGAGGTGAAAAGTTGTGAGTAATACCTTTCATGATTAAAAAATATTCAATGTATGAATTTTTAAATTCTCTAAAATGATCACAATGAATTGTTACTAAATTTATATTTTCTCATTTTTAACTTGATGTCTAACGTTTTTGAAAAAAAAAGCTTCAGAATTCTTTGAAAGAAAATAGATCTATGTAAATATTGTGTAGTCATCAACTAAGACAAACACAAAGTATTTTATTCCAATACATTCAATTTTTCTTGGAAAAAATATGTCCATGTGAAAAAACTATAATGCATTAAAAGTTAAAACATTACATATTGATTTAATCCTAGATTTATGTTTTTTGGAAATATTGTAAAGGATCCCAATATTTTGAATAATCGAACTTAAGATCTGGTAGGTCCTTAACAAGTCATTTCTTTGAAGATTTTATAATATTCCTTAAGTTACAGTGTCCTAGTCTTCTATAACAAAGACTAGTTTCATCTTCAATTGAACTAAGGTAAGGTATATCTTGACTGTTAATGTCTTCTAGGTTTATGGTGTATACATTCTCACGCCGAAGGTCAGAGAGAATAAACTCTTCCTTTGAAATGTGAAGTAATCATTTATCATCTCTAAAATTAACAAGGTATTCTTTATCAAATAATTTTCTTATGCTTATGAGGTTGTTCATATGGAATTTTACAAAAAGAACATTTGAAATAATATCTCTACTAAGAAGAATAATGTTACATATAATGAAAATTTCTTCTTGAATGTTATCGCCAAAGGTTAATCTTCCACATTTAGTATTTATAATTCTTTTGAAATAAGATTTTCTACCAGTAATGTGTCAGGATGATCCACAATTCATGTACCATATGTTGTTGGTACTTCCATTATTATCTTAAAAAAGAAAGAGTAAAGTTTTTGTAAGCCAAAATTGCTTGGATTTAGAATTGTTAAATAATAAAATCTTGTGTATCCACATTTGTTTGAAAAAATATTCTTTATGAAACCCAAGGGATTGAACTTTATTTAAAGAATATATCTTCTTTCAATTCCCACCACATTGACATTTAATGAAAAAGGGAGCTCATGGAGGTACAAAATAATTATTTATAAAAATAGTTTTTTCAAGAGAATAAACTACTTATTGATTGTTACCATGAGGTAGGATTTGAAAATACATATTGTTAAAAATATCATTACCAAAAGTAAAATTTCCAAGAATTTACTTTAAGGAAAATATTTTATACTTTATACTTGAAACAAAAATCTATTCCTCTAGAATAATATATTTAGTGGAACTTTTATCATCTAATCAATATTTTTTAAAATTAGATTTATAAGATCCTAAGAAGGTTTATCCGTCTCAAAAATAACTTCCTCAGGTTTCTTAGAATAATTTTCTAAATCATCATTTTTTTATCACTATCAATGGTATTATCTGAAAACTATATTATTAAAATAAATACTCTAGAATTTTCCTTTTCATGTTTTTTAGAAACAATAATTTTTTTTATTTCAAGTATCTTAGAAAATATAGAAACTTCCTCATTGGAAGGTAAATCATTATTATTGTCTGATAAAGGGGTTTCTTCATTAGGAGAAAAACCTTCATCAAGAAAAATTTCTATTTAAAGACATATCGGTTAAGGATTCAGCAGTTTATAACTTAGGCATAATATAACAATTTTAAAATAGAGCACTGGAAATTGGACCAATATTCTTTTTCTCAGAAGATTCATATTTTTTAGAGTCATCAGAAGAGTCTCCACCACTGGAAATCTATGTATCATTGGCTTGCAAGATATTCTTATGCTAGGATTTGTAGAACGTCTCCTTGTTTCTCTCAGAATTCTTATCCTTCTTGTCTCTTTTTTGAAGCAAGGGACAATTAGGTCTAATATGACTGGTTCTTCTACATTCATAACATTTCACTTCACCATATTTCTTCTTTTATCTATATTTAATGTTCCTTTTCCTTACAATATTATTCATCCTCTATGCAATATTGGCTAGCTTATTTCTTCATTCTTCACTTTCAAAAGATTCATATTGAATGAAAACCTTCTTAGATTTAGATCTTGTAACTCTCTCAGAATAATTGGATTTCATATGAGTTGAAGTAGTTGTAAAATCAACACCTCCATTTCCATTCTTCTTCTTAATATTATCATCATATATATTCATTCTGGTTTCATATAGGAGAATAGTTCAAAACATCTGATCAATATAAATCTGGGTAACTTTCCTATTCTCATCTATATTTGTCCTCTTGGATTCTCATTAGTTAGGAATGATGTCTATGATCATGTATACAATAATCTCATCACATAGACCATTCTCACCCATTTATTGTATATTATTGATTATATTCATGAATCGTTGTTGCACCTTATATATGTTTTCTTCATAAAGAAAATAAAAACCATGATACTCCACTCTAATAATGGTTCTTCTAGTTTCATTTACTTTATAAGTTCCAAAGTGAGTAACTTCGAGCTTCTTTCACATCCTATTTTCAACTTTAGAAGATATAATTTGGCTATATATATTTCTTGTCATTGAATAGAGAAATATATTTCGTACTATAATGTTAAGAAGATATTGCACCTTTCCTGGATTAGTGAAGGTTCTAAGTTCCTTATCTGGAATATTATAATCCCTAGTTGGAATAATTTAGTTGTCTACACCTGTGTTTATCACAAATATTTTCATTCCGTCTCTCCCATACCCATAGTCATTTCCATTGATGATCAGTTGTCTATTAGGATTTAGCATGTCCAGAGATCCAACATGAATGCCTTCCATTAGAAAAAAAACATTTATTTTCCAAAATATTAGTGATGTGATTTCTTAAGAAATTTAATGTAAAACAGTAAAAGAAAAAGAAAAAAAACAATTGTAAGAAGGTTTTTCAAAAATAATTATATACGGGCATGAGAATCTTAGTAACCTACATCTGATACCAATTGTAGGATCAAATAGTATAATGAGATTCTCAAATAAAAGAGGGGAGTGAATTGTATACCTTAAAACATTTATTTGGAACCCTTAAAGATTTTATAAAAACATTCTTATGGAATTTTTCTTAACCTTAAGGGAAACTATTTCTTAATGTTAGCTTTCATCTTTATGAAATATTATTTTCAAAAAGTTAAATAAAATTAAAAATCCCTCTTAAAGAAACCTTTTATTAATCATTAAAACCTTATGGTAAAAACATAAAGAATATTTTTCTAAAAGAAATAGTCTACCTTAAATATTATAGAATATGTAATATGATCAGAGTAATGGAATAGGATGTTATAAGAAAGTTATAAGATTTAACTTAAAAATGTTAAAATTTCAGCGAAAAAAAAAACAACTGGTAAAAGAGAACAAGTAACTATATGATTCATTTAACCCAAAGAAAATGGTATGCAACAAACATGGTAAAGGTTCTCTGATTTATAAATTCAATAATGTCCGTCTTAGCCAAAACTAGGTAATCCCTCAATCTGATGATCGGTATTTGTCTTGTTATACTTGCAAGGTCTCGATTTAGAAGGAAATAAAAACCTCTATCTTCCAAACCTAGAAGCCCATGATCATCACGATCATAGTTGACAAAAATCAAGTTTGAACAAGTTGTTAAATCATAAAAAAGTTGTTCACGACATCAACACGAAGTACTGAGAGTTGTAAGAGCCTCTCCCTCTAGAAATCACTTCACAACTTTAGATTACTTCACAATCTTTTCACATCTATCAAATTCATCCTATCGTGACTTGTTCAAATGAACTATTATTTATAGGAAAAACTTATCAATAGTCGTATCCACTCCAATGGTAATATTTTCCTTCAATTTCAGTGGGACATGGACAGATGTCCAACAAACAACTGTAATTTAATGACAGATTTTACGACATCATTTCATGTATTAGAAATGGTGTAATGTTTAAGATAAATCTTAAGATTATGAAAAAACATAGAATCTGATAATATTGGAATGATACATTAAACAAATTTAACATTATCAAGAAAACATATTCTTAAGAATATACATATATGATTTGAGAAAAAAACAGTATCACTATTTTTGTGTACCGATAACATAAAATTGCTAGGACATTTTTACTAGTATGAAAAATGGTATCATAATAATGAAAATACTAACATAGATTTTATTTTGATAATCGAATTAAAAAATTTATCATATATTCATAGATATCACTGAAACGGTGTGATATAGGCTTAAGTAAAACAGAATGATAGAATTATAAGTAAAATGTAATGACAACGATGTATGTAAAACAGAATGAAAATATTATAAGTAAAACATAATGACAAAATTATAAGCAAAACTTAATGAAAATGATGTGTGTAAAAAAATAATTACAACTTTGTAAGTATAACGGAATTAAAAGGATTTAAATAAAATGGAATTATAGATTCGTATGAAAAACTGAACATAAGAAAAAGTGAATATGATTTTTAAAACATAAAACCATAAGGAATGGATAAGTCATAAGATAACCTTATTGACTCAACAATTCCATGTTCACTTCCCTTGAGAGATTTATTATGACTAACCAGCCCATTCTTATTGGACATACATCTCTAAATATGGTATTTGATAGTTTAAAATCCCTCAGGTGGTATTCCCTTGGATATTAATTCATTTATCCAAAATGTTATAAAGAAGATTGGGATCCCTATGAGTTATAAATCATGATACCATTTCTCTGAACTCATGCTGTGAATATCACCATTCAATCATTGTTTCTATAGGGTTGAATGGAACTACCATTTCTTTCACTTTTATTTATGCTTTTAAATCTTGTTTTCTTCAATACAGTGTTAACACTTGATGAAAAGACTTAAAAATAATTTTATCATATAGGAATCATTTTATTTATCTTCATATAATGATGATGGTGGCCTAGTTGATGTTCCTAATGTATGGTCTGATTATATCTTGAGTTGGTACACCCTTAATGGGTGAAAAGAACAACTAATAGGAATATTTTTATATAACTGTATATGAGGAATGAATCTATTGATATTTATGGCATAACTCATCTTAGTATTCACTTAGATCACACTCCTCTACTGATTGATATATATATATATCAATAAATCACAACAATCCCCTCTATGCTTCATGTTCTACATTTTTTGGTTTATTATACATGGTTGCAGGAAAGTCATCATGGATAATTGGAAAATTGTTTTTATTGTATTCCCCTTAATAATTATGGATAATTAGATGGAAAATGTCAAATCAGGGCTTAAGGAATGGTATCAAACATCCTTCTCCAAAATTAATGTTGATATTAAGAATTTTGAATATCATCTATTTCGTTTCCAAAGGACCAATTAGAATATTGAAGTTCCCTCTCAGTATGATATTCAAGCCCTCTCTAAACATTATGACATATAGTATATCAAGGAAAATATTTACAAAAATAAATTTAAAATCATGTTGTTAAAGGAGGTATAAATAATTTGAATGTTATTTCATTAAATTCATATAAGGAAAAAGGCTAGAAGAGGTCTTAGTACTCTCAATATTAATGGGCAGTTTTTTATTTCAGAGAATGAAATAACAAACATATAGACGAAATATTTTCATGATATGTATATGGAAATAGGTAATGAAAACACCCAAAAAATGGTCATCTATATCACTCATAATATTGATTTTCTTTAAAAAAGAATTATTATTATAGTAAATAATAAAAAATAAGTAAAGTAAAACTTATATTCTCTAAATATTGATAGTGTTATTTGACCGAATGGGTTTTCAAGAAAAATATTTATGTTTAGATAGGGAATTTTTCATGATGAGGTCATGAATTTTATGACATAATTTTTTAAGAATGCAACTGTTCCATATCGGTAGAATTCTAAGTTCATTGATAAAATTCCAATAAAATAGATTTTTATAGATATTAAGGATTTCAAATATATAACTATTGATAATTGAATTACAATGTTTTTTTTGAAGATCTCAATTATTATATTGGTAGAGATTGCAAATTGTTATATTACTGACAATAAGTTTTGGTTTGTACATGGAATGATCATTTAGAACTCTCTTTACACTATATCAGAATGTGTTAACATAAAGATGAAAATGTGCAGGATGGGATGTTGGTTCTTAAGATTGATATTTCTAAGGATTTTGATACAATAATTTGTAACATCATTTTTACCATTATGAGAAATCATGGGTTTTCTAATGACATTATTAACATTTTCCATTACATGATCAAGAGTTGCATGCTCTCTATTATTGTTAATCGGTCTCTTATGGGCCTTTTTCTGGAACCTAGAAGGGTGACATAAGGGTATCCACTCTCTATGAATAATTTTTCTATTTTTGATGATTATTTGAGTGTTTATATTAGTGAATTGTTCCATGATGTCTTATAAAAGAACATGTAGGTTGTAGGAGGACATAGTTCACCCTAACATCTTTTCTATGCTTATGAATTTTTTATTTTTTGGAAATTTGATAGAACATCCATCTATTATATAAAATATATATTTGGGAACTATGAATATGTTTCTTTCTAGGTGATTATCCAATAAAATCCTCCATTATCATTGGATAAGGGATGTACAAATCCCATCAAAATAGAGCATATAGGGACCTTGGTGTTAATACATGATATTTTCTCTTCTTCTATATTGGTGTTCCCCACTTTTTGTGTAAATTTATAAAGTTTTATATAGAGAGAATATGCTATTGAATTATTATCTAAATGGAAATAAGGAAAGGTAAATATATGTATTAAGTAGGGCTAGGTTTTCTTGTCAATTTTGTGGTTAATTATATATTTTTTTATCAATTTGATATATATATATATATATATATATATGGTCTGAAACACTTATTAATGTGTTGATGAATTTGATACCCAACTTTTTTTGGACTGGCTATATCAATGGGAGGAATATTATTATTATGTTATGTAATTTATGTTTCAAACCATCAGATATACGAGGGGCGGGAATAAAGGAAATTTCGATCATCAATTAGAAACTTCTCAAAAAATTCACATTATACCTCCCCGTATTCAATGAATCTTAAATGGAATTTATCTGAAGTATATTTTTTAATAAATTTATGTATGGTTACTCTATGCATATCCCATCATCTTTTTGACAAGCTATTTATAATTTATGCAATGAGATTATTCAATTTTCAATGTAAATGGACAGTAAGAATTAAGCTCTCAATTTTTGGATCAGTACAAAAATTTCAAGAGTAATTATTAATGATGTGGAAATCCCTAGGTTGACGAAATATCTATCGATATCCAATATGGAATTCAATGAAATTGAACATGAGCTATTTTCACCCCTTATTTGAATGAATATTAATATATTAGAGAATAAAGACATATATAATCTCATATCGATATCTGGTCTAAATTATAATTTAAATATCATGGAGTGTAATAGGAACAAATGTATTGGATCCACTATAATTCCATCATGGATGATGGCCTATAAAAATCCCTAAATATCACATTATACTCAATTTATTTATAATTTATATGTATATACATCCCATACACTATATTTTTCAACATGTAGGGATGATTCTTTTCGCATCCTCCCTCTTTTTCCAAAATGCATATTAAACAGTTGATCATTTATTTAATTTTCTATTTTAGATATATGTTATGTAAAAACATTCAATATATATTTTTATGTAGGATATGTTTTCATAGATTTTATCAGTTTATGACCCCCATCAATATAATTGGTTGCAGTGAGTAGGTGTAGACCCTCCTTTTATCTACTGTAACTTTTGTTATTTAATTTATATTGTTGATAGAGAATGGTCTATCATGGAGAATTAGGCTACATCACTTCATGTATAAATTAGTGCAACACACAAGAGATTTATCATTTCATCCAAGATTCAAAAAAGATCGATGAATAATGAGTATAATGATATTGTAACATTGAAATCACTTGGTGTTAATGGAAGGGTAAAAGTTCCACTAGTTATAATGTATGTTTAATGGACTCTATCGATCCCTTATTGAATAAAGAAAATGTCGATGGATTGGCATAATATGGACCGCATACCTTTGGTTGTCGTTCTATCTTACGAACGTATTTGTTCATCATTAAGGTTTTTTTATCAATTCATTGGGAATACGAATACTATTGAAGCTGAATTGTGGGATTTGATAAAGGCAACAATGTATGATTTATAACATGGTTGGTGGGATCCATGGGTGGAATAGGATTCAAGTGTGTTAGTGGAAATACTTATAATCTCCACCAAAATTTTCCCATGAAAGATGTTTCCATCATGGATTAATTTTATTCATATTGTGGATCATATCTTGTTTGATGTTAGACATTTGTACAAAGAAGAAAATCATTTTGTTCATGCTCTTTCCAGGAGAGAATTTATAGAGGACATCTAGATATAGTCCATTGTGATCCCATATTTTTGTTTGATTTTGGCTGAAGTGGATGCATGTGGATATGTTTATACCTTTATTTGTAATCCCATAGGTAATAATTTTATTTCTACTTTGATATTTCGAAAAAATCAGGGTAAATATTTCCCACCTCATGAGTTATATGATTAAATGTCATTTATTGACTCTAAATGTTCAAAAAGAATTATAAATATGATATAATGGGAAATGATGGTGTATGAAACCAAGAATTAAATTGATCTACGGGAGGTATTTTAATAAAATAATAAAAGGTAATGTAACCTGAAAATCCGATTTAAATGTTAATACTTCAATGATAGTTGGCTCTTCATTTTATATTTATGTTATGAAAATAATTATATACTTCATTAATTATGTTTTAATGAAAAATAAATAGCAGAAAATAGGAATAAATAAAGAATTAAAACTAATCCTAGTATATAATGATTGGTTATTTTCAATTAATTGGGCAGTTTCATTAACTTAAACCTTTTACCTCAAGTCTAGTTGGGACTAAGTTAAGGGGATAATGTTAGATCATCTCCTTAGTCCCTAATATATTATTAAATGTTTGGCATAACCAATATAATGGGTTCAGAGTTATACTAGTGTCCTTCATAATACCCTTACCTTGTGTTTCTTTCTATCCTTAGAATGATTTGATGATCCATGAGTGATTTATGATATTCTATAGATTCTATAAGAAAGTGGTGTGGTTTTACTTCCCTATAAGTAATGTTATTGAGTGAGATGAATGTGCATCTATCATTGAAAAAGGATGATAAGGGGCTATATGGTTAGTTGAGAATGCACTTGGTTGTCAATCTACTGCTACAAGAATGCATTAAATTATTGTTTGGGATTAAATTAAATCAAGTATATTGGTTTAACATTATTAGTTTTTCCAATATGATATTTATATTATTTATATATTTCATGGACTATATTTTTTGGAATAATCCATAAATTAATCTAATAATTTAGATAATGAGTTTGTCAAAAAAACCATTTATAGGTGAATAGATTTTATTCTATATTTTGTTTGGAATGTTATGAAATAATTATTTAGCATTAAATAATGATAATTTAATCGATAAATATACTATTTTAAATATTGATATGTTAATGTTAATTAAATAATGATGATAAATATGGGTGAATATTTATGATTATGAATTTAATTGATTTTGAGAACACGGTTGGTAATATATGATATTATAGTAGATAATGAAGGATACTGGGATGTGTCCAAATGAATGAATTATTAGATTCCTAATTATGGAAAGAATACATTTAATGTTAATAATAATTAAATTTTGTATTTATTGAGTGTTGAGACAAGTGAATGATATTTTTGGGCCCCTATCATTTAAATTAAATGTGTTGTTATTTATAATTTTATTGAAGAATATATTGTCATGAGAATGGGATATCCACATGGAAGGATATACATAAATGATATTTTGTTACATTATATATGGGATATCTCTCTCATATTTATTATAGATCAGACTGTTGAAATTTGATGTTGTAATACCATGTTTCATTTAAATTTAAGGTGATATAATGGAAGCATGGGTGTTGTGTTATAGTTATATTGGAATGATTTACCTTATTTATCATCATTATCCTATATAGTATTTTCACACATATCTACCTACAACAAATTTCTTTCACATGGATTTTATTTTTATTTTAAAATAAGACCCTACTGAGTACTCCCAAAGTATTACCCTAAATAGTTTTTTTGATCTAATTTGTAGGATCATTCAAGGGATAAAAAGATAACTGATTTTCAAGAAAATGAAGTGGTGTCTAGAACCTAGATTTTATCTTAGGTGATCAATGTTGTTATTAAATAGTAGTATTTATAGGTCTCCTGTATTACATATGGTAATTGAGTAATGTTATGTAATGATTTTATGTTCAGTGTTGTTGATTGGTGGTTCTTAAATATCTTTTTAGATTCATTATAATATTGTAATAACTCAAATAATTATATAATACTACCCTTGGTGAAAGGATCCATACCGGGGCTAATTTGTTGAATGCTTCATGGAGGGCCCTCTTCATCATTACCGACCATGAGGGGTACCAATAGAGGGGGTGGGGGTCATCAAACCATATATTCATTATTTTCATGGAATTATATGTCTTTGAACTACTCCTAAAGCTTCTTAGTTAATAAAATATGATATTGGTAAGAATAATCTATTTCACATAGCCTTATCTTCTTGTTTGTATTCTATTTACTTATCAACTATATTTTATATTTTTAATATGATTCCTTTTATTGTACTGGAATTCTTATGTTATTATTTTTTTCATATAATTGGGAAACTAATATCATCCCCACGATATGATATCAATTAATTATAGAATATTCAGTAAAATCCCTCCCATTTATTTTCTTTATATTTTATGATTGGAGTTTGTAGATATTATTATTTTACTCCATGCATAATAAGTATTAGTGAAATAATTTTTAATTAACCTAAATATTATTTGGTGTTGACAAATTAGAACTAAATTTTACATATCTCAAGACTTAATCTAGGATACCACATGGTATCATTCATATTAAAAGATGAATTAAACCATTTCACAAATTATTTTCCCTAAAAGTAATAAACCTAAAGGTTAAATGTTGATAAAAAATCACATTAATTAGAGTGTTTTTTAAAAAAAATAGTGTAAACACATTTTTATATCAAATTCAATATAAAAGAAAACAAATCATTCATATGTTGATAATAAATAAATAAAAATAAACACTTTTCTAGAAACTACACAATTATATATCCAATTAAAGTCTAAAAATCCCTACAATTAAATAATAAATCATTCATTTTTTTCAACATGATATTAAATCTAGTTGATATTACCATTGATGAGCACATTCATGAGGTTAGAGTAAACTCAATAAGAATTCCATAATGTCTATAATATAATTCATTCCATGAAAGAAATGAAAAATAAAATACTAGTAAAATAAATATATATCAAGATAATTAAGACAAAAAATACTTTTTTAAAAAATATTAACACCATGTTATCAATTCCATGGAAGATATTTATACCTAAGCTCTTAATGATTCTTGAAAGCACCAAATTGGAACCACTAATTTGAAAACCCATCAAAAAAATTATTTAAAAAAATTATTTAGTAAAATATATCCATATATATTAAAATACATATATTAATGGTTTAGTATTTATCATGTCTAAAATTTTAATTCTCGAGTTGAGATAAGGGGGTTAGATGTTGGAAACCATATTTTAGGAGGAATTTAGGGTGTGAACTTAGTATTCAAGAAATGAAATTTCATTCCGTAATTGAATTATATTTTATTTACATAATGGTTTTGAGAGGGAATTCATGAGTTCTTTCAAGAAAAAAATACCTGGAATGAATTAGGGATTCATTCTATGAATGAATTTATTCGGGTTTTTTTGGAAGAGGATGCTGATTTTTTTGTAATTGGGGGATTCGATGAATTCATGGGATGAGGAATCCATTAAAATTGTGAATAAATCATAACCAAACTACATATACATTAGGGATCCCCTCAATTTTATATTATCTTTCTTATCCTCTCTCAAACCTAGGTGACCCAGATATATTTTTTGAAGGTTGTTCAGTCGTATTCAATCAAATTCAACCCACAACTTCTAGAGATAGAGGCATGGAGACTAGAGGATAGTCTTAAAATCTTTGAGGGTTCCATTATATTATATTTGATATTTTCCATGAGTTAATTGGTCATTATCATTTAGGTTTTTTGAAATTTATTTCAGCTCATGATAAAGGGTACTTAATGGGATTATGTTTTAGTGAATTTTGGTTTCCTAGAAAGCAGTTAATTAGAGTGTTGTACTTATTGTTGTGTTCATTCATATATAATGTTGAGATCTTCATTTTGAGGTATGATATCTATTGAATCACTATTATATTAAATGTTAATTTGCAGTATTAACATGATTTAATCCATTACATAATGTTTAAAACAACCTAATAAGAAAAAAAATAGAAGTAAATAATTTTTTTCATGGTTTTGGGTTGTATAATGAATTTTTTATGTTTTAATTACATATTTTTCTATGTAGTGTTCTATATATTTATTAAAATTTTTATTATCCTTATAATATTTATTTTTTAAGGAAATATTATTATGGACCTAAATAAAAAATAATCTTGCTGATATTATTAATGAAATATTTATGTTAATCTAAAATGAATTTTTTCTTATTCATTATGGATTATAAAATTAGCTCTAATATTTTTATATTGATTATTGTTATTAGTTGATCAAAATATATTGGATGATTTTTACTCAAAAAATTTTAATTATAAGTTCGTTATTTCCATATGGGAATTAAAAATAATTCTAAAGAATAATTCTTTGTAGTTATGTGATCGCATTCTTATTATGATGGTATTGAATAGCTTGGACCGATGGCCTTAGATCCATTATGTATGTGTGTAAAATACATTTTAAATGTATGTGAGGCATAATAATTTTTGGTAAATTATATGATTGTTTGATTAATGGTGTGATTATATTTCCTGATGAGAAATGGGCTTTAGGCTTGGAGTTGTTTGGGTGATGATGTTTTAAGGATGAAAATGGACTGAGAGCCTGGGGTGTAGTGATGGTTGCTCTTGCTGTTCAGAAAAAAAAATGTAATTGGGATCAGTGTAGTATGCCATGATTATTAACACATGATCAGAGAAGGGATTTATTTTCGATTATTTTCTTTTTTTATAATTCCTTCTATGTGGATGGGTCCCTAGACTATTCCTTTTGGTGTGTTCCCATAGCTCAATGTGGTCATTATTTATTAACTATTCATACATCACTAATGTTTTATTTTAGAAAGATTCATTGATTAATTGAATAATTATGAATAATTAATGAACTAAAACTCAACCCATAGTATAGGGTGGTGTTGATGGTAGTAAGGTAAAATGTTTTATATCACAGTAATGGTAAACATGAGATGGTTGGATGAGTTTCTTGAATGAGCATGTGTTTAAAACCTATATTTTGTGACGTGGTTTAATGAATTATATTGGATATAAATAAATGGGTAAATAATATTTATTAAACATTAAGTGTTTGACAATATAATAAATAGATTTAATATTGATATGAGATTTTTTATTGAGAATATAAAAAAATTTCATCTATGAATAATTTTAATTGATGCCTAATAAATTAATTAATTTGAGCATTGGTTCAGGTGTGATTATTTGATACCTAATCCAAATTAGTGAAAGTCAAGTGGGGCTGTGAAAAGATAGATGAATATGATCTTACAGAAATATCATTTCAAATTTTTTGGTTTATGAATGATGCAATTTATAAATTTTGATTTCATAATTAACTCTACACAGATTGGTAGGGAAATCATCACTCAAATGTTTTGAGGGTGTTTTCTCCAACATATATGTATCAGAGAGAATAAATCGATGTCTTCAACCCTTACCACACATTCCATTTGGACATTTATATGATTAGTCTTATATATATCCATAATATATTACAGAATGAGGTGTGTATAGTGAGCCAAGTCTTTTACACTTAGCATCTAATGTTTTTTTTACAGAATTATCTGATAACCCTGCCCAAATATTGATAAGATGAGTCCTTTGAAAGACAAGGTTCATAATAGATAAAATATAATCTAAAATAATGATTCATTATTTTAATCTCAATG
The DNA here is from genome assembly GCA_963277665.1 of Viscum album. Lineage (NCBI taxonomy): Eukaryota > Viridiplantae > Streptophyta > Magnoliopsida > Santalales > Viscaceae > Viscum > Viscum album. Next base: position 102,441,393 of record OY728133.1, read on the forward strand.
ATGGTATTCAATATCTCTTTTAGATCCTAAAAATATAAAATATATCATGAAAAATACATATATCGGTGAGCTTAAAATATGAGCATGTGAATGATCATGATAATGAAGAATAACATATGTGTCAAAAATAATATAATGATTTCATAATAGAAAAAATTATTCATTAATTAAATGGTACTATAATATAATGAACATGGTATTATAATATCTTAGAAATATAATAATGTTGAAACAATCAAGAACATGAGATAAGAAAAATTCAAGGCTAACTATTATGAAAACATCACATGGTCGACAAAGTCCCATCTTGTGTTAGGTTTACTCCCTTGTCTTGTATATACCATCATAAGAAATATAATAATTACCGAATGAATTGGATCATTATATTGGAGTAGCAATAATATATATTACATTCTTATACATTCAAAAAAATTATATTCATGCATAAGGCACAAATGTAAGAGTTACACATAGAAGGAAATGAGTTACATAATCTTACATCATATAAAAAAAATGATATTTCATAATGATTACAAAGTTAAAAATTAATTAAATATTATCTATGTTAATTTTTTGAAATTTTTTTTACTGGAATCAATTTTTTACATAATGAAAATTACATAAGAAATTGTAGAGAACTGGGTAAGGAAATGTACATTGAAAATGATATGTAAAGGTATTGGTTTATGTCTTTTAAAGAAAAAGAGAACACAATGTCTAATTTGAAAACCAGAGGTAATGGTTGATTTTTAAATCTAAAATAGTCCTTAAATTAGTGAAATTATGAAATTTATTTAATATATTAATTTATTGATACATAAAATGGTTAAGGGATATAATATATACCCTTAATTAGGTTTGATTTTTAGAGAAGGAATTTGGAAATTATACATAAGTTATGTGTAAATCCCACAAAGGGGGGACAATAAGCTATTGATATATGTAATAGACACATATAAATAATTTATAACCATTCCAAAATATCAAATAGAGATATAGAGAGACAGTGAATGTGGTTTTGAGAGAGAAAGACAATAACGTAAAGAAAATGGGTTGTTAAGAGAGATCCCTCACCATATGTCCAATCAAATTATGCACATAGACTTAAATTTCTATATAATAAAATTTATTTTTTAATTATTTAATTTAATGTATTTGCAATATATTTCTTATTTAATATAATTATTCTATGTTCATTTACAACCATTTTAATGGGATAACATGTCTAACATCAGATTTCTGAGGGTGTTCATTTAATGGTTCCAAGACCAGATCACTTGTATATAATCATAGTAGTTTTTCTCAAATCAGACCAATACTCTAAAATTAAAATTAAATGATATTTATGTTCTCTTATAAATTTATATGGTCCCAAATACCCATTTTTCTGACATGGGGCTGATTCATTTTGTAAAATGATAATTATATATAGTTAGTTCATTTGGGCGGGTTTACCAACCATGAAAAAATATTTTTGTTCGAATAAAATTATTTATATATATTCATTAAAAAAATGAAATAATTTATAAGACACTATTTTTTTTTTATTATTAATCCATACTAATATTTTTATGACTATCCTTGAAGGAGGTGTAGAAAAACTTTATACGTTGTTCCCGGAGGTGGTGAGAAAACAATATTGTGAATAACATTTTCGTTTAAGAATCCAAAGAAGAGATGGTATAAGATATATATTCCACTAAAAATAAAATTTTACTTATTTATAATACGATAATCATTATTTCATGTTGTATAGAGGAGGAGAAGATAAGTTATAAGAAAAAAATAATGTAATAGAGAATGTTTGATAATATTACCCTTAAATTTCGTATACTGAAATACTCTTTAAAGCACTTGGTTTAGGAAATTTATAAAAAAAATTATTTTTTCGATATGGGTAGAGTGGTTAAAAGCGATTGCGGTATAAATATAGTAGTATCCATGACTTTGAATGTTATAGGAGAAGGGGTGGTGATGGTGGTGTTTATAAGGGGAGAAGAGGTGTGTTTATGAATATTATATTGAGTAATTTATTATTTTGGATGAATACTACAAACAATGAGGAACATTATGAACATATAAGGTAATGGATGATTGAGATTTTTACATAATGGGTTCTTACATTAATTATTACACATAAATTCATCTATATATCTTATAATACAATTTACTATATATTAGTTTAGTTTACTAATAAAAAAATTAAGTTTTTTAGATAAATACAAAAAATTCTCCCTAAACATTATTAGATTTTTATATTCCACAAATTAAATACATTTTATGAAAATAATTATTTCTCAATGGTAAAATTAATATATATATAATGTTATTATTTATTTGAAACAAACAAATTTTTAAATTCTGATTCATTTTCAGATCCTATTAAAAATTACTAATGGTCTCATAAAATTACATCACTAGTATAATAAAACAAATTAATAATTTATTACCCCTTTTTATAAAATAAAATATATTTTATGTAATTATATATTTTATAAAAATCAAAATAAAATAGTTTCATTTTAAAAATATATAAACAGATTTCTTAATACCTTTGAATCATTTATTTTCATGCATCACAATATATATATATATCAGATTTTAATTTTATAAGATACCTAAATATTATTTTACCCATACATAGGTGAGGGTACCATTCAACAATTGTGTTACTATTTTTAGTGATTAGATTATTATTCCACTGGTCAAATTGCTATTATAATAGTCACATTACTATTCCAATGGTCATAATTGTATTAGTTATATGGGTTACTAGATTTTTATAAATACCTAATATTTCATCCACTCACAATAAAATTTTATTTTCTCTATAATTAATATATACTTTCATATTCTAGATGATTTTTTAATTACAAATATTTTGTTTTATTTCAATAGTGTGGTCCATGAGTGCAGTTATGATTGTTGGATCAAGAAAATTCAAATGTTCAAAATATAGTTATATACATTCAATTTTATATCCCATTATAATATTATAAATTATTATGGATATATTTATTTTATAATTTTAACATTCAAATTAATATAATAAAACGATGTTTATTCTATCATGTGGGGAATGTTATTTATAAAATACCATGCTAATAATTATGACACGTATATATAAGAAAGAAAATTACATAGATAAAAATTCTAGGTCATTAAATTATTCCCCATGATAAATTTCATCCTTGAGATTTAATTTTACTTACATAGGTGAAAATAGGTGCCAGTTCATCTTCTTCATTTCTTCTTTCAGTTCGGATGGTGCCTCCTGGTACATAAAGTTTCTCCAAATTACATGGACTAGGTGTGTTGTATTATTAGATAGAACAATTTTTATATGGTCCAGGATATTAAAAGCCTAATAATTATATGATATATCATGTAATATCTCCACCATATCCATGTTCATAATATTTGAGGGATGAAATATATACTTCCTCAAGAGGGATATGGGGAACACATCATGTACTTGGGATATGGTTGAGAGGAGTTCCAGTTGATATGCTAGAACTCCAATGTGACCAAGAATACCAAAGAGAAGGATTTAATAGGTACAAAGATTTTTCTACATCAAAAATATTAAAACTTTGTTTCATGGGGATATAATGTGGAACCATATATCTCCAACCACACACACCAAGTCTAATCGATTATTTTTAGCACAAGTCTTCTATTTTCTTTGATAAACCATGGTGTGCTGCCGAATGGTCTCGAACTACAACACCATTTCATTGACCATTTTTAGTCTAAATAGCTTCTATTAAATCACTTCATTCCATAACATATGAATTCTAAATAACTCCCTATAAAGGGATAAATATGGTTCCATTTGGATACTTGAGTGAATTTGATTTTACTATGAGAGATCCACTAGAATAATATAGTCATCCCATCATACCTTTCTATCCATTGAGAAAGTTCTAAATCTGTAGTTTATTTCCTGGATAGTATGCTCTGACTTGCAATAATTTTGGGGTGAAAATCCATTCTAATGGTGAAATAAATGTTTAAAAAAATTTAAAGGCTCTTTCAGTACATGGAGGTAAACCTTGGGCCTTGATTAGATACAATCATTAATAGTGATTCATGTATATTCCACACTTCTCTAATGATATACATGAATGTTGTTTGATTGAGAAGTCTAATAAAATTAGATATAAATGAGTTGTATTTGTATGATTATCAACCACAATGCATATATCATTATTTTGACTTGATGTATTGTGAAGACTAGTGAAAAATTCCTCTGTAATGGTTTCCCATTTTTAGGAAAGTGTTAGTAGTGAATTTATTATCCACATGGTATTATTTCATTGTAAATTTACTTAAAGACATACCATAATATTTTATATATACTTTTTATCACTTTCTTAATATTTTTACACAAATATTTTTATTTGAGATCTTGATATATATTTGTATCTGATGGGTGGATGTAGATAGTCATTTAGTGTGCATCATTCAACAACTCTATTCATGTCTCACTATTTGATGGTACACATAGTCATGGCCCAAATATTGAAATCACTTCTTCATAAGTTCTATCCTCTCAGGATTTACCTTTTCTTATAGCTTCCACCATCTTCATTATTTCAACATCTTCCCTTTGGGAACCATTTATTTTTTCAAATAGGGATAGATGATCTATCATAGGAGAATGTAACGATGTATTTCATTCCTATATAATTCCCATGTCTATCCATTGATGGTCTATGAATTTTTGACCCTTCTAAATTCCTATCATTGATAAGGTTACATGATCTATTATATATAAATAACATGATTATTTATTTTTTATCCAAATATGGTAGGTGAATAAGATGCTATAGTCCATGATTAACTGTAAACATCTTCACTGGTACATATTAATCCTTTCATATGTGAATATATATTTGAGGAACATAGAATCTTTATATATTCCATACATTTCTACATTGTGATTGTGGTGCCAAATATCCAAAGTAAAGATTACTAAAACCAATTGCAGATCATGTGTTGGATAGTCATGGTCATGACCTATCATCTTACATGAGGTTTGGACTATAACATTTTAAATTCTCATCCCTACACAACCTAATTCCTTTATTACAACATCATTGCAAACCATGATAAGTTTCCCACATGGGAAATATTAGAATTAGTATAGTGATAAAGCTCTTTTTAATCCAATGAATCTCTCTTCACATTCATTAGTCTCGAAAATAATCACTCCCTGCAAACCATTATTAATCAATGGGTTTTAAAATAATAATAATCATCCCAAAAATAATGGATAATACTCATCTTGTGCAAGGAGACTATGGATCTATATTAAATATGTGGGACTAAGAACCTCCTATATTGCCTCTATCATAGATGATTCAATAGGTATCCATTTATAACTGATGAGATTCACTATGAATAACAGTTCCTCCAACCAAAACTCACATTTAATATACTCTATATACAGAGTTTCTTTTTTTAATTCCTTTAACACATTTTTATTGTACTCCTCATGGTCATCGATACATTTAGTGTATATCAAAAAATCATATACAAATACCACTAAAAATTTGTTGACGTACTCAATAAATATGGTATCCATTATTTCTATGAATATTTGAATAGGATTAGAATTACCAAAGGCAATAATAACGAACTCAAAGTGTCCTTCACTTATTTTAAAATTATTCTAAGGAATATTATTCTTAACATTTAATTGATTATATCTTCACTGAGAGTTCAAATTTGATAAATATTGGGCCATATTTAGTTGACATAACAAGTAATGCATCAATATAAGGAGATACTTATTATTTATAATGATTTTGTTATGTTTAGGAAAATCAATGTAATGGAATATTTGCCTATCTGATTTGTTGACAAAGAGGGGTTTCACACCCCCTAGTGAAGCACTCATGTGTATAATACCCTTTTTCAAATTACCTTATGACTACTTCTTTAGTTAATCCAACTCAATGGTTTCTATTTAGAGTTGAGTAATGGATATGGGAAATTATCTTGATACAAGTTCAATTGAGAAATCAAATTCAAGGTCTGGAGGAAGGCTGTGAAACTCTTTAGTGAATAAATTAGTGTAGTCACAAACAATGGGCATTAATTTAAGCATTATTGTTTATTTTTTATCCAAAATTTTTCTTTATATTTTTACCAAAATGAAAAAATATCATTATGTGTGATTACTATTCCACAAGAGACTCATCCCCCTCCTTACACACATAATAAATTAGATGATGAATTGAGAAGTGTAGAGTGATCTCTATCTCCCTATATTTTATGGTGGGTTTATATACATAAATACAATAAATACCCAAAATAGAATAAAATTCAACAAAAGTGATTATTTTCAGGTATGTTTTTCCTTTTTTGGTCATTTTTGAGAAAAGAGAGGAATTTATTGAAATTTTCTAAGTACACGCTGTGTACATTATAAGTACACACCGTGTAATTATTTTCTACATGAGTTTGTGTACTGGTTGTGTAGTATCCACACTCACGTCTGAGTGAGAGTTACTCGGAACCCACTTAAAGCGGAGTACGGAAACAGAGAGTACACACCCTGTACTGCATAAGTACACGCCGGGCACTTTCTAAATTTTCATTAAACGCACCAGGGTCGCGTCTAATCACCAGAACTCTCTTCTTTTGGGTCCTGCTCGACCAAGAGCTCTGTATGGCCGTTGATATTTGATGAACCCATGAGTGTGCATCCGTCCTACGAATCGAACACCATTAGTTGGGTTGGAATATCATCAGTATGTTCCCTCTTCTCCTTGAGCTTCGATTCATGATTCCTCTTCATTATCAAGTTATCATAGGTCGAACGTTTTGGACGTCTTTATAGATATTCGGAATTTTAGGGTGAATCAAGATTCTAGGATCACTTATATCAATCTCTTAACTACATGGTAGGTGTTTTGTGCCTTTCCGTTCAATGTCTTTGAGTATTATGTGCAAATTCCACCAATACAATTGAACTGGGTGTTGCGTGTTTATTGTTTTACCCCTATTGTTGGCCTACCATACTTTTATACCTGTGTAGAGTTTATTTGGATATTAGTAGGGTGTTTTCCCCTGATTTGGATGTATTTTTCCCACACATGATCTGTTTATGACCGTTTGGTTATGCTTATCCTTAGGATGCCTTGCCTGTTTTCAATGCCTGTTGTTGTAGTATGGAGAGTTTGCATTCTGACATGTTTGATTTGTTTTAGACTGTTTATCCAAGTATTTCTATTGGTTTACTTTGTCCATATTTTATTTCTATGCATGTTGACCTGCATAGGGCCGTGGGAACCTGGTGTAGTAGTCTATAAGGGGAATTTATCGAGTGAGCTTCCTTAGAGAGTCCTAGATGGCTTTAGACTATAAGGGGAATTGACAGAGTGAGCTTCCTCAGAGATTCGATGAATGACCTAGAATATAAGGGGAATTGACCAAGTGAGCTTCCTTAGAGAGTCCTTAACCTTGCGGTTACAATGGGAATTGACTGCGAGCGATTACTTAGAGAGTTCCTGACTACCTTAGACAATAAGGGGAATTGATTGTGCATGCTTCCTTAGAGAGTCTTTATATACTAAACCACAATTGTTAGGCCGAGTGTATTCCCCAGAGGGTGGCTTGTAATTTTTGGGTAGGAAAAGAGGGGATGTCTATTATTACTTCCCAAAGGGTTAACTATTTGATTATCTGTTTCATGATGTTGAAACTATGGATTGTTTAATGCGGAGTACTTTACTGCTTACTATTTTCTGTACATTACCTACCATAAATTCACTAACTATTAGGAATAGATCTGTGGATGGTTTCCAAGTGATATTTAGTCTCACAACCTCCTTGGGTCATACTTTTGGGCCCAAACAAATTATATTGTTGCAGGTATAGATAATGGAAAGGGCCCTTCTACTTCAGGTACTTGACTTGCTGTGGAGCTAGAGAGTATGGGACCAAGCTTAGGAGTGCGATGATGAGGAGATGTTTATCTATTTCATTTGTACATTGGCATTGTACTATTTGTATTTCCAGCATTCTGAATTTCTTGGCTGATTTAATACACATATGTATCATGCATCATTTTATATATATATATATATATATATTTGTGATGCAGTTGTTATTATTTCAGTCTTCCACAGTTTACTATTGTTGGATATTTACTGCGTCTGCAATTGTATGTATTTTTTTACTTCTGCAATGTACTCTACCGATAAGGGAATAATTTCCCCACTATTACACCTAAGTCCCTCACTACTAGTCGGCAGCCTCTGGCGTTCAGGGAAATGCGCTTGAGCCCATGTGACCAACCTGGTACGAGGCTCCCCTAGGTGGCTTCCGAAACCGGGGTGCTACAAAGTGGTATAAGAATAATTCTTTTCACATGATTTACTATTTGGAGCCTTTATCTAGGGATATGAAGGAATAGGTACCTGGTAATATGTTGTGCCTAAGAGTAGATGAACCGTGTACAGGGACAAGCCATCCTATTGTGTTTATTGCAATTTTTTGGATTTTCAAGTTTACAGTTGATTTGATTTCACCTTGAGTGATTCACATGATTTGTGCTATTATTTTTGATTTTATTGAGGTTCTATTTCTGTCGCAACTCGATGAGATGAGGGTATTCCATCTCATGCATCATCTAGGAACTTGTTAGAAATCACCTATCACACATTCTTTTCATACCATTTAGGGTGCATTAGCAATTTCATGTTGTTTTGATAGATGTTTTGTTGAATATGAATGCTGTTGTGATAGATTCCTTTATTAAATACCTACTATTTGATAGGGTATTGTTTGTTTAATGTTTTGTCGGAATGAATTCCAAACATTGGTTCTTGAGGTGTTGTTGGCCCTCATGGACCGGAATGTGGTGGATCATTGCATTTTTTTCTTTGTTATAACATGTATAAGATTCCATGATTTGATTCGTGGGGAGTATGGGCCCTCATGGATCAAAATTTGGCACTTTAATGTTCATTTCAGTATTATTCGGGGATCCGGAGTATTTTCTGAGGCTTACTGTACAAAAAACCCAAGAAGACACGCCGTGTAGTTTTGACTATACGACGTGTGTTCTTCTGTTTCGGAAGAAACTGTTTTTCTTAAGTACACGCCGTGTCTTTATGCACACGCTGTGTAGTTTTTAACAATGTCACAAGTCGTGTGGGTAGAGACACGGGATAAAATAATTCTTGTTGGAACATGCCATGTACCAGTTGAACACACCATGTAGTCTAACCCAGGTACCCATCTGTGTCACGAACAACACGGGTCGGTGTTATCCCTTCTCGTACACGTCATGTTCTCCCGGAAGACACACTGTAGTGCCAGCCATGTATCCGGCCGTGTAACCAATAACACAGGTTGGTGTTATACTTTCCCATGCATGATGTTTTTACCTTGAACATGCCCTGTAGTGTGATCCATGTGTCAGGCCATGTCACTAACAACACGGTTCAGGTGAATCTTGTCTAGTACACTTCGTGTCTATCTTGAACATGTCAGGTAGTCTTGTCTTAGGATAGCCATATGGCATAACCATGTAGAAGGACTTGGGAAGGGGAAGAGGTTCAAGTACACTCCATTTGATAGGAGAACAAATCATGTGTTTGGGGTATTACACGACCTGTTTTGGAAAGAGTACACTCCCATGTAAATGAATTAACGAAACATGTAGTGTAGGAATTGTACATGCCGTATAGTCATGTTTTGTAAAACATGAGTGCATTCCTTCTCCTGTTCCCGTCTTATGATTATGTTTTTTAGTCCTTGATAATAATTTTTAAGGTGTGCAATTTACCTTGCAGAGTCATGCCACCGAGATGTCCTCTGGTTGTATGCCAGTGTCCAGGCGGTGATTAGACACCATAAATGGTTGATCAGGGACTCCCAGCAGATCATCCAGTCGTACCAGCCTTGGAACCAGCTGTTGTACCTTACATAGGTGCTGATAAAAAGTTTAGGGAGGTCTTTTGAGGATGATGCAAACCTTTCAGCGAGTGCCTCCTCCTGCCCCGTCGATGGAATAATGGATGCAGATCTTTCAGCAGCAGCATCCTTCTTCATTCTCAGGGGATGGAGGACCCCCGAATATAAAGTCATGTCTAGAAGACACACTGACAATATTAGAGAATATGGAGATACCTCCAGAGAAGTGGGTGAAGCTCAACACTTACATGCCTCGAGACTCTTCCAAGATGCGGTGGGATGTGATCTCACAGGCCGGACGCTAGAAGAATATGGTTTGGGATGAGTTTCAGCGTGTCTTCTATGATTAATTCTACCCGGAGAACCTAAGGGCCGATCGAGCGCAGGAGTTCATGAGTCCGGAGCAGGGTACTCTTTCTATTATGGAGTATTCCTCTCGCGTCATAGAGATGCATCATTTCAGGCCTATTCCATGAGGTGATTAGTTATTCCTTGCACGGATGTTTGAGGATGGTCTGAGGCATCACATCTAATCTCAGGTGAACATCATGAGGTTGACTTTGATATCCGCTATCGTCAACCAAGGGATGATCATAGAGAGTAATATGAGGGATTATGGAGCTATGATCAGGGGTGGTCTGACATCCAGAGTAAGGGTTCCCCCTAATAATTACAAGAAGCACTGCAAGGAGATTTCACGAGGAGATCAGAGTAGGTGGGATGCATCTTCTTGTAGCCAGGTTGTACGCAACCAGTGCGGGAGGAGCAAACCTATAAGGCCACATTTCTCGAGAGACCCGGTGGAGTGCTGATCATGTGGAAAGATGGGTCATCTTCAGTACTTTTTTCAGATCTTTTCACCAACAGCTGGTGATAGGGGTCCTTATATGTCTCCTCAATCAGGAGAATCACCCCTATTTCCCATCAGTCAGGGATCTAGAGTTCTTCCGACCGTTCATGCTGAGGTGGAGGTCGTGTTCAGGGTATCCAGTCATCCAGTTTTCTGCGACAAGAGGGTGGATCAGCTTGAGTGGTCAGGTAGGGTCACAGGGCTGCAGTGTAGGCCAGATTTTGGTAGTGGAGCGGACCCAGTAAGAGTAGGATCTAGGACCTTCTACAGTTCGAGGTACGATCTTAGTGGCCTCAGTTTTAGCTTCTTCTCATTTTTAATACAGGGGCTTCCCATAGCTTTATATCTGTTGCTGTTATGGAGAGCCTTGGGATCTCCATCTTTTCTTCTGCTGATATCTTGACTCTAGACAATCTATTGGGGATTAGAACATCTAGTGTGCATCAGTGCAAGGAGTTTCCTCTTGAGGTTGGTGGGTGTAACTTTCTATGGTGCATCAATGTCCTAGAGATGACAGGATATGATGTAATTCTTGGAATGGACTTGTTGGTTCCCTTCCAGGTAGTCGTCGACTGATATCGCCATAGAGTGAGTTTCATATCACTAGAGGGAAGATCGTTTCTTCATAAGGGTGAATGGGATGCCCATGCGAGCAGAGAAGGACTAGAGCATCATGGGTTGGGTGGAGATACAGCCCAGATTGCTAGTCTGTATCTCGATGATCAGGGGACTTTGTAGTTATAATTTCTTACAGTGGTGGATCATCTCAAAGATGTCTTTCTAGAGGACTTTTATGGATTACCTCCAAAGTGTGAGGTGGAAATTTCTATTGATCTCATGCTAGGAGTGGTACCCTTGTCCATTACTCCTTATAGGATGGCTACACCAGAGTTGCAGGAGCTCTAGAAGCAGTTGGAAGAGTTACATGCAAAGGGTTTCAGCTGACCCAATACTTATCCTTGGGGTTCGTTTGTCCTATTTGTGAAGAAGGAAGATGGTACCCATAAGCTTTGTGTGGATTATCCAAAGTTTAACCAGTTGACAATCAAGAACCGATATCATTTACCATGGATTGATGATGTCTTTCATCAGCTTCGAGGAGCACGAGTGTTCTCAAAGATTGACTTGAGTTCTGATTATCATCAGTTGCATGTTAGACCATCTGATATACCTCTCATAGCCTTTCGTAGAAGGTATGGTTTATATGAATATTTTTTATGCCATTCGGTCTCACGAATGCACATGTAGTTTTCATGGCACTGATGAACCGAGTGTTTCATCCATACTTGGATTCCTTCATGGTAGTATTTTCGGACAATATATTGGTGTACTCTCACACTTGACACAACCATTCCACACACCTTAAGATAGTTTTGTGAACAATGAGAGGGAATCCGTTATATGCTAAGCTCTCAAAATTCCACTTTTGGATGGATCAGATTCACTTATTAGGTCATATTATCTGAGAGTTATAAGTATCAGTAGTCCCAGAGAAAGTGAGAGCAGTATTTTTCTAAGAGCATCTAACGAACACCCTTAAGGTGCAGAGTTTTCTAGGTATATATGGATACTATATAAGTTTCATACATGACTTTTCATGCTTATCATCACCGCTGGTAGGTCTGACTAAGAAAGGTGTGAAGATCTTATGGTCGAATTCTTGTGAGTCAGCCCTTCAGAATATAAAAGATAGGTTGACTGCAGCACCGATACTAGTCTTTCCAGATCCGGAGAAGATCTATACTATTTACTGTGATGCATTAGGTATTTGGCTGAGAGTTGTGCTTATGCAGGGAGATGGAGTCCTTGCATACGAGTCTCGGTAGTTGAGGCCACATTTTCGGAACTACCCGACGCACGATCTGGAGTTGGAAGCTGTTGTTCATGCCTTACGCTGTTGGAGAAATTATCTGCTGGGAGAGAATTTTATGGTTTTCACAGACCATAATAGTCTCAAGTAAATCTTCACTCAGCATGATGTGAATTTAAGACAACGAATGAGGGTTGAGTACCTTTAGTCCTTCAATTTTGAGCTTGCATGTACGCCTGGGAAGGGAATCGCAGTGGATGATGTACTAAGTAGGAGGACCCAAGTACATGCAGTTTAGGAGGCCAGTAGTGAGTGGCAGCTTATGTCTCTATTCTATGAGATGCATTTGGAGGTGCACGACAAAGAGGGACAAAAGTTTCTATCTTCTATAGCTGTTACCTCTACTCTTCTTGATTGAGTTCGAATGAGGCAACTATCAGATTCGGAAGGCCATGTTCTATGGGAGAGTGTCTCCAGAGAGGACTCTATTTCTGGATGGACCATTGGTGAGGATGAGATCTTTTGTTTCCAGGGGCACATGTGGGTGCCAATAGACACACACAAGGAGCTGATGTGGAACTTTAATTCCTCAGTTTGGGAAGTTCATCCATGTGTCACCAAGATGTATCATTATCTACAATGTTAGTATTGGTGGCCAGGTATGAAGAGGGGCATTTCAAGTTTCGTAATGAGGTGTTCCACTTGTCAGTAGGTGAAGGCGGAGCATCAGTGACCTGCAGGGATTTTACTGTAAATACCCATTCCCGAGTGGAAGTGGAATGAAGTTGCGATGAATTTCATGACAGGTTTACCGAGGTCACCTTGAGGGAATAATGCAGTTTGGGTTTTCATTTACAGACTCCCGAAGGTCGCTCACTTCTTTCCATTCAAGGAGACATTCAATGTTAATGATCTAGGAATATTTTACATCCATGAGATTATACATCTTCATGGAGTTCCGGACTCCATTGTTTCTTACAGGGATGCTCATTTTAGTTCTCAGGTGTACCATGTGCTTTAGAAGGCGTTGGGTACATAGGTACTTTTGAGTACAGCTTTCCATCCCCAGATTCATGGTCATCCCGAGTGTTCAATTTAGGTGCTTGAGGACATGATCCAAGCATGAGTTTTGGATTTTGGAGGTTCTTGGGAGAAGCATATACCTATTGAAGAGTTTTCCTACAACAATAGTTTTCAGGAAATAATTCTGATAGCACCATATGAGGCTTTTTTCGGTAGGTCATTCTGATCACCCTTATGTTAGCTGGAGGTAGGAGAGGCAGCTTTAATGGGACCTTGTCTTGTCTTGGATACCACAGAGTAGATAATGATGATTCGAAAGAGGATTTCTAATGCACAGTCTCAATAAAAGTCATATGTTGATCAGTAGTGATGACCTCTGGAGTTTGTGGTCGGGGATCATGTTTTCCTGTGTGTCACACAAAGGATGGGACACAAGAGTCTTAGGATACAATTTAATCTTTCACCGAGGTATGTCGGGGCATTTTAGGTGTTGGAGAGAGTTGTGCCGGTTGCCTATCGGTTTCAATTACCTCATAGGTACCAATCTATGCATGACGTCTTTCAGGTTTCTCAACATCTACATTACTTTTCAGACCCATCTCATGCATTTCAACATGAAAAGGATGAGCTCAAAGTGGATGCATCATTCTAGGAGCATCCTATCCGGATTTTAGATCGTAGTACAATGGTTATTTGTGGCTGGTATGTTCCTCTGGTATGGGTGCTATAGAAACACGAGCGGATACAGGACAAGACTTGGGAGAGGGATGCTGATGTACGAGCACAGTGGCCAGAGCTGTTTGGGGTTTCTTCTTCTACACTGCATTAGGGAAATTCGAGGACAAATTTCATTAAGGGGGAAGTTTGTAAGAACCCAGATCTTCTTTTCAGGTATGTTTTTCCATTTCTGGTCATTTTTGAGAAAAAAATGATTTTTTGGAAATTTTCAGTACATACCATGAACTTTATGAGTAAACACCGTGTACTTCTTTGCCATAGCAGGCCATGTGCTAGCCGTGTAGTAGCCACACACATGGACATGTGAGAGTGACTTGGATTCCTCTTAAATCGGACTACGGAAATAGCAAGTACACGCCGTGTACTTCAAAAGTACATGCAGTGTACTTTTGTTTTTTCGTTAAATTCACTGGGGTCATGTCTAATCTCCATAACTCTCTTTTTTAGGTCCCATTCAACTGAGATCTTCGTATGGTAGAGGATCTTTGATGAAACCCTGAGAATGAATCCTTCCTCCAAATATAACACAGTCAGTTGCGTTGGAATTTCATCGGTGAGTTCTATTTTCTCTTGGAGCCTCGTTTCATGATTCTTATTCTTTCTCATGTTATCATAGGTTGAACTTTTTGGACGTTTTTGTAGATCTTTGGAGTTCTAGGTTGAATCAAGCTTCGAGATTCACATATATCGATCTCTTAATTATGAGGTAGGTGGTTACTTTCTTTCCATTCAAAGTGTTTATGTATTATGTGCAAATTCCACCAATACCCTTGAATGGGGTATTGTGTGTTTACTTTTTTACACCTTTTGTTTGCCTAACATGCTTGTATGCCTGTGTAGAGGCTATTTGGATATGAGTATGTTGTTTTTACATGCTTTGGATTTATTTCTTCCACACATGTTCTGTTTACGACCGTTTGGTCAACCTTAGCCTTAGACTACCTTGCCAGTTTTCTAGGCCTCTTGTTGTAAGATAGAGAGTTTGTATTCTGAAATGCTTGATATGTTATAGACTATTTAACCATGTATTTATGTAGGTTTACTTTGGCCATATTGCATTTCTATGCTGGTTGACCTACTCAGGGCCCTGAGAACCTGGTGTAGAAGACTATAAGGGGAATTAACCGAGTGAGCTTCCTCAGAGTGTTTAAGAATGACCTGGGCTATTAGGGGAATTGATTGAGTGAGATTCCCCATAGATTCCTTGAACATGGGGATATAAGGGGAATTTACTGTGAGCGCTTCCTCATAGATATCCTAACTACCTTGGACGATAAGTGGAATGGACTGTGAGTACTTCCTCAGAGAGTATTTATATATTGAACCACATGGGTTAGGCCGAGTGAACTACCCAGAGGGTGTGTTGTACTTGTTGGGTATGACCAAGGGGATGGCTGTGATTACTTCCCAGAGGGTTACCTATTTCATTAGGTATTTCTTGGTGTTGAAACTGAGGATTTTTTACTGCTATGTACTTTCCTGCTTACTGTTATCCGTACTTTACCTACCATATATTCACTAACTTTTAGGCACATATCTTTGGGTGGTTGCCTACTAAAATTTATCCTCACACCCTATTTGGGTCATTCTTTTGGGCCAAAACAGATTATATTCTTGCAGGTATAGATACGGGAAAGCACCCTTCTACTTTAGGTACATGACATGATGTGGAGCTGGAGAGCATGGGACCAAGCATAGGCTTGTGATGCCGAGGAGCTGTTTATCTTTTTCGTTTGTACTTTGGCTTAGTACTCTTTGTATTATCATCATTCTGACTTGTTTGGCTGCTTTTCTACACATATGTATCATGCATCATTTTATATATATGTATGTGTGCTCCAGTTATTATTATTCCAGTCATTCACTATTTACTGTTGTTGGATATTTGCTTCTTCTACTATTTTATGAATTTGTTTACTTCCACTTTGTACTCTTCCAATGAGGGCATAGTTTCTCGACTATCACACCCAAGGCCCTAACTTCTAGTCGGCAGCCTCTAGAATTCGGGGAAATGCGCGTGATTCAATGTGACCGACTGGGTACGGGGCGCTCCTAGGTCGCTTCCGGAACCAGGATGTTACAGTGGTAGTGAAAAATGATGTGTGTTGTTCATGGATATAGTGATCCCCCCATTTTGTGAACAACATTTACATTTATGGAGAAAAATAGAGTATTATAGAGGATGGATATTCCCTTAACATAATAAAATTAATCTATATTTTTAATACTTGGTTCATTATATCATTTTTCTTGTGAGAGGATATGATAATGTGGAACAATAATTTAATTTAAATCATAAACGGTGATAAAATTACATCTTGAATGTAATCTACTTATATAATAAGTAAGGCACTTTGGGATTGGAATTTTTAGAAGCAAAAGGCTCTTAGGGACACGGGAAGAGGTGTTATGAAAGATTTTTTTTAAAAAAATCATTCTTCAATTTTTAGAAGGTGTGATAAGAAGGGGAAGTGATAGCTGATATCTATAAGGCGAGGATATGGGTGTTTTGAAATGTCATATTCATTAGTTTATTTTTTTGGAATAATATAACCAATAGCGATAAATCATGTTACAATATAAAGTAAATTCTGCCTTTGAGTTACAACTGATGGGTTCTAACTTCATCCATGACCCTTAAATTCGCTGATCTATCTTATAATTCAATTTACCATATATTATCAGATATTATTGACTAGAAAATAAACGAGTATAGAAAAATATAAAAAATACACTAAAATCAATTTTTTTTGTGTAGATTGAAAGAATAAAATCAATTTTATACAAAATAATTTTCTAAATATGAGGAATATAGTTTTTAATTATAATCCTTTTTAATTTGTAAAAAAATCTTCAATTTTTTGATAAATTTTCATACCCTTTTCAAAAGAAAATTATGTTCCCATAAAATTATGTTATCAATAAAATAAAAAAGTATTAATTTATAAACCCACATTATGAATGTAAAATTTAATCTAAATCATTATAATTATTTTGAAAATTAAAGCAAAAGGTAAATTTTTTTAAAAAATAAAAACACTAATTTTATCATTTTTGAAACATTTAATTTATTTTTTCATGAAAAAAATTAACCACATTTTAAATTTATAATATAAAAATTACTATTTTAATATTAAATAAGAGAGGACAATATTCTAATGGCCTGATTACTTTTCTTAACTATCATATTACTATTCCAACGATAAGATAAATATATTATTATAGTAAAATTACTATACCAAAAAAATAGGTCTTTAAGGATCAAGATGGTTAACTAAATTTTATAAATACCATATATTTCATTCAATATACTTTAACATCAATTTTAAATCAAGGTTAAATATATTTTCATATTCATAATGAATTTTTTAATACTATTATTTTTTTTTTCATTTATAAAGTGTTTTTCATGACTACATTTATTCTTATGGACCAATTAGATCCAAATATTCATATTATAGTTACCTTATTTTCAATTTTAATCTCATTTTAATATTTTTATTTCCTATGGGAATGTTTATTCTATACATTTTATGTTCATATTAACAAAATAAAATGTTATTTTTTAAATCATGTGGTTTATACACTTTATATAATAAATCATTACTAAATAAGACATGTTTATATAAGAATGGGAATTCAAAAACAAAATTATAGGTAATTATAGTTATTTCCTAAAGGTAGTATTAATGTTATTAGTTTCTTTATAAATGTATGTGTGGGTTGTAATAGATTGGGCTAAAGTGCATATTTTTACCTAGTCATGGTGGCATTGGATTCCCATGAGTTTACATACAAGGGATGTGATAAATTTATGTATAATTTATTCACATAGGATGTAGTGACTTATGGACCTACTATTTTATACAGATGGGATGGTTATGATAATGATATGGATATGTAGACTGATTCTAACATGGGATTACAGGAAAGGGATACATAGTGATAAAGGGAAACTACTATTACTTGTTTAGGTGATGAGTTAGTTTCATTTGTTTATTTATTTAGATTTAGTCTGTTTCTTTTAAATTTTATCATGATTGGGTTAATGGAGGATCTAACCCATGTAAACATGTTATAATCATCATGTTTATATATAAATGTGTTTTTAGTTTAGTATATATATGATGGTGTTTTGGTTGAATATTACTAGATTAATGGATTTATTAAACATCTATTCGGGGTTAAAAGAGTATGTTGTGGATGCATCTTCTTACTTTATGTTCATTAAATTTTTTTCAAACTATGTATGAAAGTATACATATTGGTATTTTTTTGGATTATTCATGGGGATGGTTGGTGTTTAACCCTTATTGTCTCTTACTGATTAAAAAATATAGTGGTTAATATATCCTATGTGTTCTATTAAAACAATTTTGGCCCTATTCACCAACCCATGCTTATTAGTGGTAGGATTTAGGCATCATTATCTCCCTTATTTAATTTTTCTCCCATGAGGGGTACTGTTTACTGTTTTGAGTCATAACCGAGTGGTATGAAAGATGGTGGCTGATAGAAATGATTGATTTTGGTGTTATTCACTTGTGAGGATGCATGGGATGGTATATAAACAATGTCATTTGGGTTTAGTAAATTCTCTAGGAAAGGGTGACAATCTAGAGAATGATATATTATTTCCACTTGTGATCTGACATAAGGAACTTTGTGTTTTCTAAATATGATTTTTGAATTACTTTTTTTATAGTGTATAGACCAAGGTAAGTATCATGCATTATTATTTTCTATGCCAGGTATTGAATTTTTATAGAAAATAATATAAGGATTAAACAGATGAATGAAATAATCAACCATAAATTTATCTTTTGTATTCGGTTTAAGAGTGTTGAAATTTATTATTTTATTGATATTGAACCAATTCTAATTTATGATTAGTTTTACACAAAATAAATTCATTATGATATTCTAGTAGATCATTAGAGATTAAAAATTTTACAAGAAGAACACATGGGGGAGGTCTCTTTGAGAGCTCCAATTATAAGTCTTGTAGAGTTATTAAAGATCTGTTTTAGATCGAGATAAGGAAGATATATAGGAGTAGGTTGTGGTATAATTATATTCAATATATTATCATATTGTGTCCTTCGTTTCATTGGCTATGATGATGTTGTGTGGGACAACTTGATAGTCGAGTATTTTTCTCCTTAGGGATTATGATTAGTCGAATGATTTGTTGGAGAATTTTAATAAGAAATTTTGAGTTTTGTTTTAATAATTTAATAGTAATGAGGCTTTTCATTAAGAGATACTAACCCCTTAATAATAGTTTGACAATGTTCTAGTGTTTATTATTCGCTAAAATAACCATCCATGTTATGATTCAGAACTTATTCTATATTTTGTGGATTTGGGGAGGAATTTCAAGGAGGTCTTTCATCCCCATATCAATTTATAGGTCACCCTATTTATGTTGATATCATATATTTACATAATAGTGATCAAAGATGACATTAGGATGATTTTTTCTAGTTCCATATTATCATGTTATAAAATTCATCACGGATCTTCTCAGTGATGATTTGTAACCCTGAGATCAATGTTTTCAAACTAGAAGATTATGTTTTACTCATTTGATAGTAGGTATTATCCCTCCTCTACCCAGTTCATAATAGATAAATCTTATTAGGATTATTCTAGATGGTTCTACATGATTTTGTTTTAATAAGGAGGTTATGTCCATATAATGTAAAGGATCCAAACATTCCTCAGAAGTAATCATGTGGCTGGGGTCCATTTCAGGACTATCCATTAATTTAGTTTTAGCCAAATTAGTAGCACCAACAAGACCTTTAGAATTTCTTATACAATGGGGATATGTGTTATATAGTATATCGTACCATGTTATCCCTCTTCCTTAGGGATAATAAGAAAAGAGTGACTCTGGATGTGGTCAGCATTAGCGATAGAGAGTCTGTGGAGAAGGATGTGGTCAGATGCATGCTTTATAACTACTAACAACCTGACATATATAAATTGTACGAGGTACTATATATATTTTTTCTACATTTTTTAATTCCTTTTTTGATAGTTGATCTAACCAGTACATCATTTTTGAAAAACTTTTCCATGATTTAGGACATGAGGTGGAGAGACCACTAGTTCCATTGGAATTCCTCATGCTAGTTGATAGATTATCAAGACTCTTTAATGTGTGTAGAGATGATTAATAAATATAATGGTAGAACCAATTTTACATATAATTACATTTTTATAGATTTATCCACAAAAATCATCTTCAACATGGATATATTATATTTTTTATATGTTATCATGGATTTACTCAGTAAGAAATTAATATTCAATGTTGTTCATGGAGAGTAATAATTCATTATTAGTGAGGGATACCCTTGGATGAGTAAGATCCATGTTGAGTCTCTATTTTCTTTTTCATATGAGCAGATTTTATTTTCTACAAAGGATCATTTGGTGGTGTATCCTAGTGTGATAAAGGATCATTGTGATTTTTTACTAAAAATGTTGTGGTACTACAACCTCGATTGAAGATTAAATTTGGGATAAAAAATTATCTAGTTTGTTCTCTAAAATATATGAATCAATATATTATTACTACTTATGGGATTCATTATTTTTAGATTCTAGTAGATGACCTCTTACTGAGAGGATTTAATTGTCCTAGGGTATCTAAATAGGAAACTATTGTTTTTAGTGATGTGGTAAAATGGTAGTCTATAGTTCTGTGTTGATGACAATTGTTTGAATTAGGTTTCAATAAAATACCATAACCCTCTCACTAAAATTGAAAATTTATTCTATCCATTTCAACGAGAAAGATGGTTTTAGAATATTGATCTATGTTATAGATTTCATTAGATTTGAGTACATAATGATGATATAATGAAGTCTTATTTTAGATGTTGTTAGGGGATTTACATGTCTGGTTTGATTTACTTCTATTTAGAAAATTATCTATTTGGATTCATTGGGTTTTTTAATTCTCTATTCCCTGAGTTTTTGGACTAACTCGCGGGGGTCTTTATGGATGAAATCCATTTTTTTCAATTTTAGGGGAGGATCATGAAGAGAATATATTTTTCATGTGAAGATTCCTCCGATTTCATCATATATTGGAGAATATATCAAAATGTGATTTTGATCCTATGAGGTCCATTTTGTGGTGCATTTAATGTCTCGGTGTTGAGTATCAATAGATCATTTGATCATTGAATCATTGGTGTCTTTTGTATCGACCATGAATATTGAATTGGGGTGAAGTTTCATGGGAAATATGTATATTATAGGTTTCTTGAAAATGAATTTTCAATTATTGTTACTCCAATGATAGAAGTTTCATAAAATGATCTCGTGTTCATGTTGGAAGAATAGTGGTAGGATGATTTAGAGTATTTATAAGAAAATGTGGTTAGTTTTCTAGTACCTCTTCTTCTGGAGGATGGAATTTCATTTATGGGTAACATAAATACATTGCATCTGGATTTGTGTTGTCTATTGATGTAGTAGAGGGACATTTTCTCTTATTGGCCTTGGAACTTATGTTCTCATGAATTCAACTATGTGACCTCTTATTTTGATCTTTTTATATTTGGGTTTTCTTTATGATTATGGAGGCACTATCTTATCTATAAAAACCTATGGTTTTTAGAATTCAAAAAAACCGGAGATTTTTTTTCCTTGCATGAATTCACTATATTGAAATGAAATTGGATAAAGATATAATAGGACTAAAATATTGATACTTTCATAAAACATGGTAATTTGAATGTTTTTGCAGATTATATTAAAAATAATTCACATGGTGGTGATGTGAACGATTCTAGAGGCTCCTAGATGGTTATTAAAGAGTTATCATTAATGAACATATATATGAGAGGAATCCATGGATGATTTTTTTCATAATATATATTTTAGAAATATTTTTTGAAAAAATTTGTGGAGTCCGTTATTGGGTATTTTTCAATGCTCCCAACAGTTTGTGTGTGGATGGACATCATCATTTGTCATCGAGGAAAAGAGTTTCATCACTTCAGTGATGAATAAAGTAGTTCTATATTAGTTCCAATATTATCAAATACAAATATATCTTGCGGTGAAAAATATATATCATGATATTAGAGGTAAATATTGTTTTTATGGTCTAATGAATTCAGTTTTAGTGTTTTTATTTTAGTTCTTTGTCAACTTGAAGGTTAACATTGATATTCTTGTGCCTTTTCATTTTTTTATCCATTTGATGTTCCCTATTGGAAGTAGATATAAAATTTGAAGTAATTCTTAACTAATTAATCTAGATATTATCGTTGTTATGATGATATATGGGTGATCATAGACCACTTAAAAATTTCATCTCAGTTCTTAGTGATCAAGGGGTCGATCTCAAGAGAGGTGTTTTTATGACAATATGTGGAGAAAATGTTTATGTTTCTTTGGTTTCATAAGATATAGTTTTTCAATTGTGATCCTCATTTTTCCTATGGGGTATTTATTGTTCTCCAATGTGATTTTGGATATCTATTATTTCTTTTAATTTGTTTTATTTTGTAAACAAATGGCCATAAATAATGCAATGTACATACTATAGAAGAAATGTTTTGTAATTTTATTCTTGATTTTGGAGGTACATGATTGTATCACAAATAATTGGTTGAGTTTCCCTTAGAGAACTATTATCACAACACTATTGGGATGAAACCTATCAAAGAACTATTTGGAAAAAATTTCCATTAAATATTGAGTTCAACTGATGTCAGATGGTAAGATGTTCTTGGAAAATAGTAGGTGTAAAGTATGTCGATGAATTTGAAAGTGATATGTAGATGTATGTACCACAATATCATAAATTGTGTTGCAAAAATCATAGAATAATTCCTCTAATGTTTTATTTTTGTGATTATATGTTTCAATGGGTGTCTGATTTTATTCGGTAATGAAGGCTGTTCATGAGAGTAAGGTTTTACCTTGGTTACTTGGACCTTTTGAGGGTATTAGATTCTGTTGGAGATATGTATTATTAGTTAGAACTACCCCAATATATTAGATCCATTCATGATGTATTCCTGGTAAAATATAATCACTGGTATATTTATTAAGATTCTCACATCATCAATTGGGGAGAATGAGATATTGAAGATATGGAATCATTTAAGGGGTATCATATCAAGATTCAGGACAGTTAGAATATGGTATTGTATAATCATTCAGTTCCTTCAGGTCAAAACATTAGTTGAATGATTGACTGGAGGATAACTCCTAGGTGAATGAGTGGTAAATTCTTTATCAATATCTAGAGTTTTTCAATTCTTGGTATTTCTCAGTTTGATAATAAAATTTCATTACATGGATTATATATAAAGCTCTTTCAATTTTATGAGACCATTACTATTTTTTAGTGTTGTGGTTATTTTGGTATCTCCACCAGGTTAGTGATTTGAGGTTGGTTAGTGATGCCATGTGTTTTCATGGATTTTCCCACTTGAGGGATGACTATGATCTTGGTGTTTTGGTACCCTTAAAAGGTATCCTGAAAGGCATTTTTCAAACCCCTTTATTCTATTTGTGTTCTTAGTTCTTGAGGATGATAGTTTTTTAAGGTAATAATGTAGGGAACAAGTGTTCTTTAGTCTATCATTAATGATATTAAGGTAGTAATGGGTGGCTAGAAGCCATAATCGTAGTTTAATGTGGAATTCTGAGTATAATTATTTTATCTAGGATTTGAATTGTGATTCATTAAAGGAATTATGGTTTATATTTTAAAGGGTTTTATTATATAATTTTGAAGATGTTCCCTAAAAAAATATGTGATGAGTTTTTTACATCATAAAATGAATGATATATTCATGTTTTAGGGAGGATTTTAAAAATATTTAGAGGATATGTGTTTTGAAGAATTCATGTCTTGATGGGTCATTTGCCTTATTAAATTTACTTTAATTAGAATGATTTAATGTTGGGGATCCCCTAAAATTTTATTCAGTTTACCTCCCCTCTATCAAACCCTTGGTGAACTGAAGTTATTTTTCAAAGCTTTTGAGGCCATTTCAATCAGATCTAACTCCTATAGTTTTGAGATCAATCCATGGTGTTCATAGGCTAGTATTCAATACCATGATGGTTTTGTTCCCTTTAGTAGTTATTTTTAAATGGAATGGTTCTTTTATATATTTTTTTCATTTAGTTTATATGTAATAATGAAAGATTAATCCTTTTAAGATAGTGTTCGATGGATCATAGGCTCCCTGTATGGGAGGTAATCATTTTCTGGAACCTGGTGTTCCCTTATTATAGAACATCAAAATATTTGTACTGAGGTCGGGTTTCTGTTGTCTATTTATTTTATTTAATGTATATTTTTTTGTATTTTAATGTATTTACCATTAAATTAGCAGTAAAATTAATACAATAATATAATAATACATATTTTGATTAAGATTTATTTTTTATTTTGTTATTTATTTGGGTATATGTTGTCATTTCCTCCCATTTCATAAATATTGTGATTTCTAGTATTTGAGGATATTTTTGTGATTATCAATTTTTATTTTCTAAAAATTGCATGATCATTGTAAATTTATAATAATTATGATGATATGATTAAATAATGGTAATTTTTAACTTATATGCGTTCTTCGATGAGATTTATGGAATATGAATGCAATTATAAAAACATGTTTATATTCATTAAAGTTATTTATTACCTATAATTTATGGTTTCCTTGTTATGTTAATCCAACACATAATATAAAAATTAATTCAATTTGATAATTAAAATTATTGTTCAGTAAATATAAATTCTTTAGGTAGAATGAGCCCAATATTTGTTGGAAGGATTATATGCCTTTTACTAATACCATTACTACCTTTACATGTGTGTTAAAAATAAATTTCAAATATATGTGTTCCATATAAATTTTACAGCATTGTTTTATATTGTTGGATAATGATGTTTTGATTGATTTATTAATGATAAATGGGATATAGGCCTGACTATATTCAAAAAATGTTATTTTAATGGATAAAAAATGGTATTGGAGCCCAATGTGTAATGATTGTTGATGTCTTTGTTAGTGGGTAAATTTGATCTTTTTTATACTGGTGTGGGTCATTGGGTTGGTTAGGATGAGTTCTAAAGGAATATTTCACATCATTGATATAATGTTTCTTGATACATTATATGTGTCTTGGTGGGAAAATATATCTTGTTATTAGGTTCCGAATTCTCAACATAGTGAGACATTACGAAATATATGTGAATATATAATATGAATAGTTAAGAAGAGTCTAAGTATTCCCAGATTATTTTTGAATGATTAATGAATGAATTATCAAAACATGGAATATGGTTTTGTTCCTGTAAGTAAGGAAAATGTTTAATATCATCTTAATGGAAACAATAAGATGGTTGAATAGGATTCTCTAAGGATTATGGGGTTAGGAAATTGAATTTGTAGACTGGTTCATTGATTTTTTTGGATATAATAAAATTTTTATATGAGATTTAATTTTTTTTTTGAAATACATGAGAATACAAAAAATATAAATAGTATATCTTTCAAATCTTTTCTGAAGAATATTAAAAATTCTAATATTAGAATAATAGTAATTATTAGATATTTAATTAATTAATAACATCATTGATGAATGGTTTCTTATTTGATAACTACTCCATAGTAGTGGTATTTTAGGGTCCTATGTGATGGTAGTGAAAAATGAGTCTAACGATGGTCTTTTACCTTAGAGTGGTTTATGTTTGATTATATTTATATTATTTGATTTCACATGCTTACCTCCAACTTTTTTAGGTAAACTAAGTCCCAATAGTTTCTATGGGTGTTCTCTCCAATATATACGATGATCAGGATATAGATGGGTATCAACATCCTATCACATGATCTCCCTTTATTCATGAATGTGTCTAATAACACCCTGGGATGCAATGGATTATAGTGTAAGAAGTCTTCCAACCTGATCAATGACAATTTTCAGTTTCACTATATATTTATCTATGGGAAATAATCACCTGAGATATATTGAACATTTATATATTTTCATGGAAGCTCCAGCTTACCATGGGTTCTTATGCATTGGATATGTTTTCTAGAGGTATAATTCATTTACACAAGATATAGTGGCTTCTGAATATATAATTGGTTACAGATGGCATGTTGATGATGATGATATGGAAATACAGACCGATGCTAACATTAGATGTTGGTCCCTGCATGGGACTAAGGTAGGTAGAGTTGATCCTGATTTCATGTCGTGACAGATTTACTTATTTAAGGGATGAGTATATGTTTATTGAATTTAGACGTGAGGGTGAGAAACTTGTGTAAAATTAAAAGCAGTGTAACTTCATTTATATATATATATTAGATCTAATTGATTACTTTTACATGTTATGTGTTAATAGATTCATGCTAATGAAGGTAAAGTATTACTGAATGTTTTGGTGACATGTTAGTTTCATTTGTTTATTTACTAGTATTTAATATATTGATTTCCAATTTTTTTCACAACTATTTACATGGAGGATCATATGGAGTATACATTTTATTCCCACGCTAAATACATATTAACAATTTATTGGTTTAGTAGGAAGATGATGGTGATCGAGCTGTACATTACATGATCAGATGATTTTTTGAACAAATTTATGTGTTTACTAGAGTATGTTGTCACTAACAATTCTTACATTTTGATCCTATAGTTTTCATTTAAAAATATTTATGAAATGAAATGAATTTGGGTTTCCCTTAGTTTCTGCAGGCTATTGGTTATAATATTAACGTTATCTTTTCTTACTCCGTGAACTATATAGAGGTAGGGGCCCATGACTTATAAAAGATTACTATTTAAAAAAAATAATAGGAACTATTGGTTCCCTAAATTATATAGAAACTATAAAATCCTCCCAAGTCAGTAATAAGTAGGTATCCTAATGAATAATATCATAAATACAATATTTTAGATTTTAATGGTGTAAATACGAATTCACACATTTAAACCCCATGATATTGTTAGGTACTACCTTTTAGAACTAGATAGGAAAACTAATAAAATATTTAATACAATTTGTTTACATCTCCACTAATCTATTTCTAATGATTATATGTTTTAAAAAGGCTCCCATTTCAAAATTTATTACACATATTAAAATATCAAATCTGAAATAAAAATATGATAATTTATAAAATTTTAAAAAATCACCCCTCCTCGTTTATTTTCAATTTAATATAGTTTAAAAATAATACTATGTCATACAATAAGGTACCCAACAAAATAAATATGAGAGAAATATTTTATTAAATAATTAAAATAAATTAATTTTTAGTAAACAAATTTTGTTCTTCATAAACCATGATTTCACAAAAGTCGTCAATTTTCCATCAATAATAAATCAGAATTATTTAAAAATTATTATCGTATTATTCAATCCCCTAAAAGTTATCACTGATAACTACCATGATTTTTTATTTCAGTAATCTCACCACATCAATGACTCTAAATTTATTAATGGTATGAATCCATAAGTCTCTATATTTACCAATGATTACAGAAAGTATATAGCTTTATATTCAAAGATAAAAATTCCAAAATCTAGATCTATGTGAAGTAATGAAATAAATGAAGAGATAAAATAAAGACCTCTATATTATTTGAGATCATATAATCTGAACTTATGATCTACTAAAGATATCATAAGACACGTTAAAAATCACCCAAACATTACTTAAGAATACATTAATATCCATGGGTGGAAGAGTGTGGAATTTCCAAAGAGATTCAATAAATAAATTATAAAACAAAATGACATAATTCTAATTCTATTTTATTTTATTGTTTGATCCCATGGAATTTATGTTGACCATGAATTCAATAGTTGTGTTCAGCTGACCCTACCAAAATTTATGGCATTAAAAAATCAAAACCAAGTTCATCATGCATAGTTCATAATATATATTTTTTAACACCCTGAGTTATTATGATATATTTTTCTCTATATAAATTTAGTTTCATTGATATATTTTTTTAGACACAATGAAATGTTTCAATGAACCATGATATACTATAAAAATATTATTATTTAATGCAACAGTTGTCTCTAGACGATTGGATTAGAGGTTTTCAATAAAACTAGCTAAATTATGAAAGTGAATTTATTAAATTTTTCTAATATTATTTCATTAGTAATCAATAGGTTAAAAATTAACATTTATATATTTTGAATGGAAAAGATTTTATATTCTATTTTTTTATTTTCAAAATGTATTTTTATCATAATAAATTAAATATATCTCTTATAGAGGGGGATATGATGTAAATATTAGGATGATATATTAAATATAATTTTTTAACATTTCATTCAATTTTTTTACATGGCATGGAATGAAGTAAAATTAATTTTTTTTATCAAAATGCATTTTTTTCAAAAACATATTTATTAGGTTGTGAGTAATTATTGTAAAAATGAATTTTGGACTTATAGAAATTGAGTCTTTTAAAATTATTTCTATAATTATAATCATTATAATTAATAATTTTTTAAAAGGTAATATTAATTTCTTCTACAATAAATAAAAAAATGTAGTAAATATTTTTCATGGAGGTTAAGGTTAAAACCGATTTATAGGGAGGACCTATGATATAATGTTCAAAATATCACAAATCGAATATTTTAATTTTATTTATAATGGGATTTAATCCATATCATTATTCTCAAATATGATTTTGTATTTTGGATCCACATGATATAAAAAACCATACATTTCAAACACAAATTTCACATGTTATTAAAGAAATATTCATTACATAGCATAATGATCTATGTTGGAATCACATTGGTCTACTGCCTTTAGGAACAGTGATACATAAACCACTTTTTCAGAAGTAAACTATATCATTTCCCATTGAGTTATTCACAAATAGTACAATTCATAGTCATATAAAACATAATAAAATTATTTCTTATTTGGGTAAAGGAAATGTAAGAAAGAGTGAGCTTAGATGATTAGTATGGGTAAACAAGGGTGATGTCAATATAACAAGGGAATAGTGGTATGTAAATATGAGAAGAATATTTTGAAAACCATAACTTGAATATCATTGAACAGACACATGAGTCATAGAATAAATCATCATATTTCATTAGACAGTAATCCTAATGTAATCAATTAACAAAATACATGAGAGTATAGCATTGGCATTATACATAGAATTATTCAATACACATAACTATAGAAAATTATTTCCTTAGTTTTGAAGGATAATTTCAATTCTATCATATTCGAATGGGTTCACTCCCCAAACCATTATATTATTCTTGGTATACTCCCAATACTATAATAGTGGATAAATCCCCTTAATGATATGGGTTCAATCCCCATTCTTGTCATATTTTTCACATAAGATGTCAATGTTTACCCAATTCATTTAATGGATATACAATTACATGTACACACATAAAGTAATTAAAATAATATAGAATATTTCTAGAATATAATAAAACGTTCATCATATAATAACCCCAAAAAAGGAAATGGGTTTCATAAATATTTATCATAACATAACTCACGGAAAATAAATGGATTTTATATGAATAACCTATGAAATAGAAGTGGGTTTCATAAATATCTTATCATAATAATCATAAATAATCTTAATAAATAATAAATATTATACCATTGGATAATATACCGAATATATCATTAGTATAATCATGTTTTTATGTCATTTATGAATAGAAAACCCATTATAAGATCATCAAAACATTCTTAAGGAAAATAACATTTTTTCATTGTGAACGACTTTTTTTAAATCTAAATATTGTCTAAATATTAATGTAAAAAATTTATTTTAAAATTAAATAGGAATATTTAAAATTAATTTTTAAACAATTTAGGTTTCAACATGGTGGAAAGTATCATTCGTTCCATACAAGATAAAAAAAATTTCCTTTCACATTTTCTGTAAAAATTATAAATTACCATCAAAGAAAACAGAATAAATATTCCTTTTATAAAATTTTAAATTATTAATAAATGTGGAAATTTATTTTAAACAATAATTTTTAATATTAAAAACATTATTTAAAACAATTTTATAATTTAATGACGTTGATGAGAATGTATTTTTGACATATGTATGATAAAGATGGGTTTTCATTAGAATATTTATTTGGGACTATAGGGTAAAAAGGGTGGAAAATGAAATGAAAAAATTTATTTTATATAAATATCAAGATTAGATGAAAAGTAATTTGTTTCATGGGAGATGTATCACATGATTTTATCATCTGAAACATAAAAAACTGACACTGGTAAACAATTATATTATAACATAAAATGCCTACCACTTTGGTAAAATTTGAATAATAAAAAACATGAAATATATAATGTTTTATTAATATTTATATTACATAAATTTAATGATATGTATTATAAATTAAAATCATTGTTAAGATATATATAATACAACAAAAACTATTGGTGTGTAGGGCATGCGTCCCATAAAAATAAAAGTGAGATGAAAATCCCCAACCAATGGTCAAATTTCATTCAAACATGTTAAATACTATTGTTTAATAAATATATAAATATATAAATATATATATTTCTTATATTCAAAAACCATATACATATATATAATACCATATATTATTTACCTATAACTTTTTTATCACCTATTTATTAATAGTTTTAATAAAATCGTTGTTCCGGGTGATAATTGCTTCATTGATCTGTTTTATTTTGGTTTGGAAGTTTTTTCCTTATAATTTAATTATTTTTACGACATAAATATAAGTTTAATCATGATTTAAATAATAAATATACTCATTATTTAAGTATTTATAGTCATCCAAAAAATATGGAGACCAAAAATGAATTACAGTGTTCATTGAAGGGGTAGACCATATGTACACATGAAAACTATTTTCATTTTTTTGATGAATGGAATGTGATAATGGTATATAATAATTAATCTTTTATAAATAATTATATATTATATATATATCATATATAGTCATTAATTCTATACTTATATAATATATATAAAAATAAAATTAAAAGCATATTGCATCGCTTCATGTTTGTGATATTCCACACATATGCACGGGCGAGACTATCAATTATCAACATATTGGAAGGTAAGAAAATGGATGTGATATTATAATTAATGATGTATAATTATTCCATAAATACCACATATATAAATGAAATTTATCATCATATCCATATGTGAGAGAAGGTGATAGAATTTTTTTACAAAAGTACACGATGAGGTAGTATGCCGTATAGATGGTTGATGATTCCCTTTTCCATTTGATTGAGGAGGATTGGATTTTGGTTAATAAATTAAAATAATAATGTCTTAGTATATGTGTGATACTATTTATATTATTTTAGTATATTTGTAGAATACTTAAATTAGTTAGAAGAAGAAATAAAAAATAATGTTTGATAATATTCATCCAAATAGTAAAACATCAAAACACAGTCCTCGTGGTTTGCCTAGGGTGACATTAAACAACATAGGTGTTTGAAGGATCCATAGTTACACCCAATATTGAGTTTATATGAACTAAAAATGAAATTTTTTTTTTCTAAAATTCACAATAATTCAAATTTTCTGACAACTTCTCCATCTTGATAGCCTTCAAAATAAATTCCCATGTGATCTTCATCCTCTTATTTTATCTTTTAATATATATGAATTTTTTATCTAAAAACTACCAAAAAAATGATCAGGGTAATATATAATGACTCTATTCACTAAATTCTTGAATGGATAAGCGAATTAGTAAGTCCAATTGGTATCAAAATATATTCCTAGTGTATTTACCATTATGGAATACTATATTGGGTATATAACCATTCTTGACCCACAATTGATGATATATATTATGTAGGAAAATATATGAAATATATTGATCTCGATGAAATTGATAATTTAAGTCATAAATTTGAGGAGGACGAAACTTTTTCTTGATTATGATCTTGATCAAATCTTGGTAATCAATGCCTAGGGTCATTAACCCATAATTATTCTTAAAAAATGAATAGTTTCACCATAAGATGACAAAAATTGATGAATTATTCCACATAGAATAATATCATTTATTTAGTTATTGAATTCCCATAACCTAATCTGGTCCATTCTATTGGGTGTCTTCAAAATTCTATTTTCACTAGTTATGAGTTATTATTCAAATTGAACGTCATATATTTTTAGGAAGACTATGAAACACTTTAGAAAAGAAATCAACATACTCTTTTATAATAATAACTTCATGGAATTGTATTTTCTCCCATCATTCTATGTTAAACACCCATTTTGAAAAATAATCAATAACCATAAATTTTTTGATATTTCCATTGGATGTCTATACTTATTTTCACAGTGATAGATGATTATATCTTAGTTTGTGATATAAAACGTGACTTACATACTATATAATTGATGTGGGATTTAAAAAGTCAATTTAAATCCATTACTATGATAATATGAAATTCTATTTCATTGCTGGGGAGTGTGGAGTGCACCTGGGCTTGGTTGGGGGACCCCATAGGGAGTCAGTGTTAGAAACCCACATTTTGGCCCATGGGGTGTTAGCCAAGTGATACCCACGTGTTGTACCCCTCACCCTCCATGGGAACTGGTGCAGGCTTGAGTCCCACCTGACTTGGAAACTGTGTGTATTAGGCATAAGGAGATTCAAATCCATTGCTTAGCTATGGAGTGTGGAGTACACCTTGGCTTCATCCAGGCCCCCGTTAGGAGTTGGTGTTAGAAAAACACATTGTGCCCATCGGGTTTTAGCCAAGTGGTACCCTTTGGTTGTACCCCTCACTCTCTATGGGAACTAGCATAGGATCGAGTCCCACTTGACATGGACACTGTGCATATTATGCATAGGGAGATTCCAAGCCATTGCTTAGCTGGAGAGTATGGAGAGCACCCGGGCTTGGTCCGGGCCCCCCGTTGGGAGTTGGTGTTAGAAATCCACATTTTTTCCTTGGGGTGTTACCCGAGAGTTACCCGCTGGTTGTACCACTCGCTCTCCATGGGAATTGGCGCAGGGTCGAGTCATGCCTGATTCAGACACTATGCGTATTATGAACCGGGTGATTCAAATCCATTGCTTAGCTGGGGAGTGTGGAGCGCTTCTGGGCAAGGTTGGGGCCCCCAATGGGAGTCGGTGTTAGCAACCCACAATTTTCACATGAGCCTCAGCCTAGTTGGTGAGGTATCCTTAAGTTCATCCATGAGACCCATGTTCAAAACCAGGTAGAGGCCAATTTACGGGGGGTGGGGGTACTGTAGTAGTATTGTAGTAGGCACTGTAGCAGAACTGTATAATGTTCGGGTATAGTAGTAGTTACTATAGAAGGTATTGCTCGGTACCGTAATAGCTTAAACTATTCACCTTGGGCCATCAGTTTGGGATTGGAATCCATAAGGCATTCAAGCCACCCAGGACTTCTGGTCAGTAGGGATTTCAGGCCCCCTTTAAGGCCTTCGAGCCACCGTAAGGCCTTTGGGCCACATGTTGTTTCCCTAGAGAGACACTACAAAAAAAGAGAATCATCTGAAGAGGATTCAGAGCATGTTCACTCACTAGAGTAAAGCCAGATGGATTGTCAGAATGAGAGGTTATAGCTATGCCATCGGGACCAGCCTGTGCAGGAATGGGGAGCCTAGCCAGACAGCCATGCGAAGGTGGAGAGCTACAATCATGATGCAAATACAGGGGAGGGGTTGTTCCTTGTAGTTAGTCTGGTTGAATTCTCTAAGACCTTTGAGTCATGTAATCTTTTAAGCCTAATAGCCTTGTAATCTCGAAGCCATCATGCATTGTAAGGTTTTCCCCTCATCCCGTGAAAGGGGGTTTATCAAAAATCAATAAAAAAGAAGGCCTTCAGTCTATTCATGTATTAATCAATGCACCAAAATTTATAGAGCAGATAGTAGGTGTACCTTTCACCATGTTGTTATCACACCCCTAATCAGAAATAGTGACCACATTAGATATCATTTTCTCTATTATCCTACGATTTTGTTAACAATAATCATACTTATTAATCTTAGTAATTAAGAACTTGTTACCACAACTCCCATAATTATTGAATTTTAAACACTAGTGTAAAGGTGGATAATTCTATGGAGTTTTTTCTCTATTCAAACCAATATATACCATCTTCAGATCACTTTTTCTTTCAAATGGTCAATGAAATACCGATCCATTATTAGAAAATTTATATATAATTTAATAAAATTTTCCAATGTCTCGCTCCACAGTATGAGAATTAAATAAATCTCATCTTGTGCTCTCATTGTTTTAAATGTTTCTTTTGAATTCCATACTTTAATACATATCAAAAATAGGATTTTGATGGGTAAATCCAATCATAATTTTCACCTTCAAGTCACATAAAAAACCATTCATATTGATACATATGTTATTTATGTCTAACAACTTTTATGGATTTGGTTTTAATTCTATTATGAATTGATCATCCATAACTTAAGGATGGATGATAACACCAGATTCTTATCTCATTGGTGTGGTTAAATTTCCCTCATTCATACCGACATATTCAACGTCCATCTGCATTATCTCAAATAATTCCTTTTCTAATTTATTATAATTAATATAAGGAATATACTTATAAAAAAACATACTTTTAATCTCATATAACTCCATGGAGTATATTTATTCTTGTTTTTATATATTCTTTACATTAGTTCAATATAAATCTATTTCACCTTCCAAATGATAGATAACCAAATTGTATTTTTTCATTGATCTAAACACTGAATAATGGAAAATATATTTTCAATGGTATTTATCTATTTCATATCACCTAGTGGATCTATAGATCCACTAAAATAAGGTGGATTCTTCCATATGAAAGACACAATTGAATTTGTTCCACTCTAATTCCCATTTAGATGTTTAACATGATTCATAGAATGAAAATGTCATGTGAGCCTAGAAATATGATTTTTCATTATATATCTCATAAAATTTGGTTGATTAGGAAGACTATCATTTAATTTACCATCACATTCACTATTAAAATGCTTTCTTTGGGTTCGATTAATTTCATAAAGATATGAATTCTATTATAAGATATAAAAAACACATTGGTACAACACATAGTCATAAAAATGATTTATAAGTTTTCTAAATCGTGATATTTTTTTAATATATGGCACCTTAGTTTTAACCTAAATCATACCTCAACTAAATTTATTCAAATTATTCATAATGGATCATAAATAAATTTTCAATTGTCCCAATAATATCCCCCACGAGTGGAAAACTAGGTGTAAAAAATACATCATTATTACGCACTATACGATGATCATTTCAATTCCAAATGCTAATTTTGTTCGATTTTTAACCACATGAAAATCTATACAAGAGTCACAAACACATTTATTATCTTGACTGGGATTTTTTTTAGGAAATCAAAAGTCCTTCCATTACCGTGACTTAGTATGTTATCTTATACTTAGGATTATCATAAGGGTTCTCACAAGTGTTTTCTTATCCAAGATTCCAAAGATAACGAAAACATTCCTTGAATCCTAGTATAGTTACCCATACGTTTAATACATAATTATAACTTTTTATTAGACAAATATCACTTACATAATATAATTATCTATTCCAGAACCGCGTAGGTCTTGTTCATAAGGAAACTTGGATGAAAAAAAACTGGTACAAAACTCAACTACAACATTTAACACTATGTTAATTACAAATATTAATATTTTTATACATTTGATACATAATAAATTTCCATATAATAATGGAAAAGTAAATATAATAAAGGGTGATATTTGATGCTCAGTTTTGGGAATAGGTAATATATCAATATAAATTGACCTTAAAGGTTTGAAATTATTATAATAAATTTTGAAAACTATACCATACATTTCATAGATCATAAACATGAGTCATATCATAAATCATGGTAGTTAAAAATGTTTAAATCATAATGGAATCAGAATACCTAATAAATGATAGCACAACATTAGAATAATACATATAATTTTGACATACATGTTAGAATAGAGAATAGTTCCTAAGTTGTTATAGATCACTTACTAAGCAATCATAGTGGAAGTGGTTAACTCCTCAAACTATCATAGTAGTCAAGGTTAACTTATAAGACCCACTTTGTGGATAAAGTCACTTAATAAAATAGTGTCAATTCCTATTTAAATAATATTAACCTCCTCAAGTGTCAGTATTTACAAAATACATTAGAGGGATATATAATTATTTTCCCACCTTTCACATAAATTAAATCATATAGACGTGGTCCTTGAGATCATAAATATTTAATTATTTCATAACTTATAAAATTGAAATTGGTTTCATATTCATTTCCTCACAATATAAAATATTGAAATGGAACGATTTTTATTAGCATATACCGTGGAAAAAAATCGATTTCATAAAAATCATATCCTGATAATGATGAAACATATAGAGAAAGAATATGGATATTATCATTGGATCATAACCCTACTAGATCATATGTATATCAATGGTTATTTTTAGTGATGAATATAAGTACTATTAAGGAATTATTAAAACATTCTAAAGGAAAACAACATTTATACTATAAAAATAAATTTTTTAAATATTAAATTTTATAAATATTATATACAATATTATTTTATAATAATTTTCAAGTATTTTGAGATATTATTTAAAGAATTCATCATTCATTATGGTCGAGAATATTGTTCTTTCCATAAATTTTAACACAATGTTGTGTTTCCCAATTTTTGAAAAAAACACAAAAGTACCTCATTCAGTAAAAGACATGAATTTTATAGTCAAAATTTTAGTAAAAATTAAAAAATAGAGTAAAATTGTATTTAAAAATAATTATATAATAGTAAAAACAATTTTTAAAACATTTTCAGAAAATGTGGACTTGGAAGATAATGGATTTTAGACTGAAGAGTTATAATGTAGGTTTTCTATTAAAACAATTCATTTAGTATCTTGAGTACTCATTGAGATGAAAATGATCCCAAAAAATGTTATTTCCAGGAAATAACAATTGGAGAATAAAATTTATGTCTTTTACTTGACAAATAGTTTAAATAATTTCTTCAATGGGAACTTATTCATTAACAACTTGAATAAACAATGAAATTGTAACATAAAATACTTACAATTTTGGTATCATTTGAATCATAAGCACTATGAAACAATGAAACTTATTTGGATAATTATATACCATAATTTAATTAATAAAAATAATAAAATATTTTCATGGGTTGTATATACACCATGTATAATAATGAATCATTGTGTATGGAATGTGCTCTTAAGAAATAAAAGTGAGAAGAAAATCACTTAACTTAGGCTTGAATTTTTTATTATGTTTTCATGACACCTGTATAATAATTATATATTTAATATAAATATATTTTACCTATCCATAATCATATATATATATATATATTTCTATATATCAATTAATAATAACCTTTTATCACCTATTTATTTACAATTATGGACTAAAATCACTCTACTGGGTGATAACTTATTTATTTCTCATGTATGTTTGTTTCTGGTATTTTTTATTATTGTACATTGATTATGGTTTCAACATATCAATAATAATATGAATAATATTAATGTCATATAAATTCATTATATACATATTTATTTTTACAAATAAATGTTGGAGATAATGAAATAAATTATACCTTTCATGGAAGCGATAGCCATACATACACATGAATGTTTTTTTCATATTTTTCATAGAGATAATTATAGATAGTTATATAGTAATTTATATTTATAGAATCATTTTTATATCATGTTTATAATATACATTTATTAAATCTATCTTTATTTCTATTTAAGTGAAAATAAAATGAAAACACATCGCATTGCTTCATGGAAGTGGTATTCCATATGAATGTATGAGTGATATTATTATTTTTCAATTGAAGGAAGGTACAAATGAATTTTTTTATTCAAATAACTCAAAAATTATAATTACGTAAAAATATTAATATATATACTTTAAATCAATCTTTATATACCTACATATAGATTGCTATTGAAAATAAATTCCACCAGTCCATGAGATGGTGATCTAATATACGAACAATTGATGGTTTCATTTCCCTATTCACAAAAAAGTATATATATATTAAGGTTGCGAAATTAAAATGATAAATATTAATGTATGTGTATCACACTCGATTTTATTCAACTAACCATTCATTTATGTATTTTAAATATGTAATGAGTGTGTGAGGTCTGGGAAGGTTTGGAATAGTTTTGGAATATTTTAGGGATTTTATTAAGGTTCATAGTTTGAGAATGGTTGGTATAAAATGATAAAGTCCTACAAAAAACTGTGAAAAGGTAAACATGGGCTTCTAGAAAGGCACACAGTTTGGCCAAACCGTGTGGAAACCTAATAGAAACCATGAAAAGTGTAACAGGGAAAAAACACGGATGGTGCACAATTTCACTAACTGTGTGATAAAATCATGAAATGGAGGCTGGGATGGAATTACTGGCACCTTTTTGGGCCATGGTTTTCATAACCATGCAATTAAACTCTGCACGGTTAAATGTTAGATACTATAAAAGATGATTTATGTCGGTTTTTCCCAAAAATCACATCTTTTTTTCTATTTTTGACTATAACATGATTTTTCTTCCTCCAAAAGGTTATGTATACTTTCCCCATTGATCATGGAGAAATCTGCTGGAAAATATTAGTGCTTTGAAGTCCATATTCCTTAGAGAGTCTCAGTTTTTATTTTTCCACCTTAGATCTACATCTATTCCATCTCTTTTATTAAAACATATTATATATTAGGGATATATCTATGATAGTGGAAATTATGATGTTATACACATATGTTGATGTTATGTAATAAGATCATAGGAGGGATTTGGAAATTCAACATGGTTTGGTTGAAGAATTAGATTCATTCTTTTTTTTTACCATAAATTCCTTGGGAGGTTGCTTCAATCTTGATTTCTATTATTAAAAAACTAATTCTTTGATTTAAATTAATTGAATGAAAAGAAATTGGTTGTAATATCTATGTGAAAATCAGGGTAGAAACCCTCTGTAGTGATGGTTTGTCTATTTGTGGAAATTGGTTCTGTAAAGTGATTTATTTTCTTGAATTTAAAATATTGAAATAAAAATATGTCTATGTTGTATTTGAGGAAATGGATTGTTAGAATGGGTTTCAATAAAAGTATTCTAATATTTAAATGGTGGTTTTAGGACTAGTTTTGGTCATAATGGTTGGTTTTTATTCATGTTAATTTGGGATGGATAAGGTATGAAGATTCAACAATTATTAGTATGATGGATAAGGGTATAAACTTTTCCGTATAAAAGTATTTCACTATGTGATGGAATAATGAAAGGATGAATCACAACTCTTGAGTCATGGTAGGTCTATGGTTTCATGAATTAGTGGACGTGTTGATATTTTTAATTAAATGGGATTTTCCAAAATTGAAATTGTGAAATGGTATTAAATAATTACTTTGTTTCTATCCATAAAAATTGTTTTAGCATTAATAATATTTTTTAGTGAAATTGCATAGATTTGATGTAAACTATTAAAATGGTGTAATGTGTTTTATTTAATTTTTTTTTATAAAAGTTATAACATCTTCAATCATAGCAGTGCGAGTAAGAAATTCATTTTTGGAAAACGTATTGATTTTCATTACTCACCCCTTCGTTGGATCTTTGGTAGGTTTGCAGATTTTTTTATCGAAAAATTGGCTAAAGGGAAGGTATCACATTTATTTGGTGGTTCTTGATGATACTTGGTCTATTTCTAATGTCGGATCAAAGATCATACTTGGAGCTATGGATTTATTTATTTTGAATCTTTGAGTTCTGTGGGTTTCTCTTATGATTTGGTACTCTAAATTCTGTTACAATGTAGATTTTTATTGTTGGATATTTGGTATTTCCATGAGTTTAATTATGTTGTTTTCATGCGTTATATAGTGGTACTGGTTATGGAATATTTTGTTGTGGTTTTTTTACATTCAAATGGAAAACCCTCCTCCAATTGTTTTAAATATCTTGACACATATTTCTAGCTTTGGGCATCTTGTGGATGTATCTCAAGGCCAAGAATATTTTCTACCTCGACTGAAGCCAATGAGGAGGGGTGGGATGTTAGATGTGGTATTAGTTTGTGCAACCCTTTAATTAAAAACTATATTATTTTCCTTGATTATTGGTTATTAGTTGTGATGTTCTTGGAATTGACAATATTTATGGTTTATTACTTTTGTGTGTTGGTAAAAGGAAGTATTATTGTTAGGAAATGGAATGTAGAGAATAAATAGTCATATCTAACCTATTTATTCCCAACACCGTGTTACAAGGTATTGGGTAAATAAGTGTGTTGGACACACTTATAGTAATTTTAATGTCATTATCATGGGTATACCCAATGGGATGTTCATGACATGCATCATAGAAATGTATTCCCACAATGAGTGCGTATTTTATTTTGATTAATTATTAATTATTTGGTTAAAAAATGATAATGTTTTCAAATCATTCAAATTGATTTCCAATTTTAGTTTTTGAAGACATCCTGATAGTTGTATTTTGTGAATGGATTGATTTTAAAAATCATGGGGAACTTTTCAAAATGAGATGAAAATTTAAAGTATTGATTTTGGAATGATTTTTTATGATATATAATATGGTATGATTTGGAATTATATATATTTATGTTTCTAATGAGTGAGGATTATGGTTCTTATTGTGTTTATAGAAAATGGAACCTTGTTTTCATTTTAGAAATAAACCCTAAGAGGCAGCTGAAAACATGCTTCTACATGAGCCATAGATGAAACAACAACTAGTTCACAGTATAGTCCATTCTTTTTATGATGTGGATTGTAGGAACCAAAGGGATGAATCAAGGAAAATGGATCATTTTATTCAATTATAAAAGTAAAATCCATATATCTTTTGTGATAATTTGGAACCAAAGATGGTGGAGGTGTGGCTGAATGGGATGGATCAAATATTCAATTTCCATATAACCCCAGCAGACCTAAATTTCATGTTGGAATATTATATTCCAGAGTATGTTGCCCGGTAATGTTGGGATTCTTCCTTTAAGGATAAATTAGAACAATTCATTTCATTGGTGGATTTTGAAGAATATTTTAACAAACAATTTTATCCTCATATGTTCTATTTTTCAAGAATGATATAATTTTTCATCTTGAAATATGATAATATCTTTGTGATAGAGTATGTATCTAAATTTATTATTTTATCCCTCCTTTCATCCGAATTTGTGGCATTCGATTCCTTTAAGGCACAAATTTTGTAATCTGGGATGAGGAAAAAGATTCTGTTGAAGATTGTTCTTCTTTTTTTAACAGATGGTTAAGAGATTTTTAACAATGTGGAAGTGGAATAAAGGGACATTTTATGAGCCATGGGTGGATACACCATGTTGATAAATATAGTAAATTGTGGGAAATCTAATGATTGGAATAATTAGAAGATGGACACTAATTTCAATGTAAGTGGAGTTTCTCAGAATTGGATTGTTGGATATGAAAATGTTCCTCCCATACTGAAGAGAAAGACTATAATATTCCAATTTGGATCTTTTGATCACCTTAAGTAAGATTTTATGTAAACCCTTGATCATGTCACAATTCTATCAGATTTAGAATCATCAGTGATACTATTTTAGTGCTCTATGTTTTGGTGTTCAGGACACATCTCATGTGTCATAGAAATCGTAAGCTTCAATGAGATGAGTGCAGAATAATAATTTTTGTCAATATAATTGATAAATCTATGGTTATTCAAGGAATACAATGACTCTTCAATAATGGTAATCCCAATAGGGAAATAATGATCCAAGTGTATCGTGTAAGAAATTATGTGGAGTTGAGAATGTGATTTGGCATGATCAATCAAGACCATCGATGGTGAGAGGTATGATTATGTTGCATTA
This sequence comes from Viscum album, assembly GCA_963277665.1. Classification (NCBI taxonomy): domain Eukaryota; kingdom Viridiplantae; phylum Streptophyta; class Magnoliopsida; order Santalales; family Viscaceae; genus Viscum; species Viscum album. The sequence continues at coordinate 102,483,773 of OY728133.1, forward strand.
TACCATTGTGGAGGCTTTGTTTGATATAGTATAATCACATTTGTTTATTGATACTTGTTATCTTGATCTTCTAGGTTTCTATATTCAGATGATGCCATCTGTTTTGAGACCTCAAACCCCTCTTAGTCAAAGAGAATGGAGAGGCTTCATGTTTAAATAATCTCTTACAACTATTTATGGAGTTGTTTTGATATTTAAATTCTATATGAATGATATAGATGAATATGATATAATACAATATATGAATTGGTTGATAATCTTTTATTCTTACATTTTCATTTATACGCGAAATGTTATTTTTAAGACAATGAATTGTTTCTAGCATTTATTTAAAGGAGAACAGAATTTTAAGGCATGTACAATAGGCTTTCTGGAACTAGTAGTTGGAATGATCTCATACCAGTTGGCAGTGTTGGATTTGAAAACCATGGAAGATATTTAGAATATTGAATTTCTATAAGTGGTTGATTAGTTTCCGTAGGTTTTTATGAAAATTTCTCAGGCGTTCCACCGATAAGAGAAGTTGATTTTATGATTGATCTTCTTCTAGGGACCAATTAAATTTCCTCACATCTTAATAACTGGTACAAAAAAATAAGGTAATTGGATGTTTTGTTTAATGTGTTGGAATTAAAAGGGTTGATTCGATAAAGAAATTCTTTGTTTGAAGAAACAACATTGTTTATCAACATGGAAGATGAAACTGTTAAAATGTGTTTGCATTATCATATTCCTAACCATGTTATGATCAAGAATTAGTTTTGACTTCCACACATCGATAAATAATTGAACATTTAATGGGAGATTATTTGTTCTCAAAAATTGACATGTAGTAAGGATATCACCATTTGTGTTCTTGTAAGGAGGATGTTCCATATACATCTTTTTAAGTATATATGTCCATTTCAAGTATGTGTTAATGGATTTTGGTCTTATGAATTCAGAAAAAATATTTATCGGATTGATGAGTCTTATATTTTATAGATATCTAAATCCTTTTTTATCGGTGTTTTGGGATGATCTATTGGGGTATTCAATGAAAAAGGGTTGATCATGAAAAACTCTTCGAGATGGTGTGGTGAATTTTTAATGATAATCATCTGTATTCCACATTATAAAATTGTTATTTTTGGATACAATTGGTATATTTACATAGACTTGTAATCACTGAATGTGGTTTTTCTATTCATATAGATAAGATAAGGGATTTTATCTCTTACTAACCACCGCACAATATATTTGAGATATATTGTTTCCTTTGTTTAGCTAGTTTTTACTAGTGAATTGTTCATGAAATATCAGGAATATATTATACAATTATTTCCTTGATTAGGATGAATGCTACATTATAATGGAATGAAGAATATCTAAAGTCTTTCCAAATATTATGGCACATCATACAAGCTTTTTTGAATTGGTGTCAATATCTATTTGGTGATAAATTTAGAGCGTTTATTTATAATAATTTCTTTAAATATATCATTCTCACAAGGGAACATGAATCAATGACATAGAAGATTTGTGGATTATCTCTAAAGGTTTGACATTGACTTGATGTATACATTAGGTAAGGGAAATTCAGTGGCAGCTCCATTAATTAGAAAGGCATTTGCCCAGTTGGAAAAAGAGGATTTCCACCTATAATAGTTGATTTCAGTAATATATCACATGCACTTGTATTGTGAAGATCAAGGTAGTGTAGTGTTTTCTCCTTGTTTTTTTTTGTCCTTGATTTAGTAAATACAATTAATGGGGAGAAAAATTATGATTCATTATTCATTTATATGAGGCCAAAAATCAATGGTTGGGAGACCATTTAAGTATGGAAGATGAAGGGGAGGTCATTTTTTTGGTTCTTTGATTGAATAGTAATACCAATTTCTTATCAGTAAAAAATTCATCATGCTTTCCACCATTCAAAATGGGATATTCATCATAGAATATAAAATATGTACAAGTACTTTAATGTATTGTTTTGGTGGGTTAGTATGAAAAAGAATGTGGATGATTATGTCTCTAGATTCCCCACTTATCAGTAGGTTAAGGTATAAATATAGTGTCTATTGGTATGGTACAGTGTTGACAAGTTTCTTTTTTGAAATGGGAGAAGATATCCACAGATTTTTTGACAGGTCTCCCATAAAAATATTTGAATCACCCTACCAATTGGGTAATGGTGGAACAACTCCCAATGTCAACCCATTTCTAACCTATTTAGGAATCTCATACGGTAGGGAACATGTCTAAAATATATGTCCATGAAGTGGTAAAAATTCACGGTGTGATAGTTTTGATATTATAAAATTGAGATCCATGCCTTATGTATTATATATGGAAATCAATATAGAAATCCCTTTAGACATAGTTGGCCATTATTATGGAATATTCTCCAAATATGGATTGAAAATATGAAGGGACAATAAAATATTAGAAGACATTATTTGGGATTTTGTAATTTATTTTTCCAGCTCATGGGAGGATCATGTACCTTTATTAGAGTTCTTATATAACAAAAATTATCAGGCCTCGATATAAAATGGATAATTTTAAAGCAATATGTGGTCTTCCTATTCGTTATCTACTTGTTTGGGTGGAAACAACTGAGAGTTCACTGGTTAGATAGAGCATTTTCTAAGAGAAAATAGATAATATTTATTTGATCATGAAAATAATAGAGACACCTCACAGTTTTCATAAGACTCAGGAAAATCATAATTGAGGACAATTTTCATTTGATGTGAGTGATTATGTATTCATGTAAATCGTTCCAATGCTTAGGAATTGTCATTTCTCGGAACTAGGTAATGTTATATCCACATTAAATATGCCCTTTTGAGATATCTTAACCTGTTTTTGAGGTGGAATATCTGTTTTAGTTTCACCAAAGTTCAGTTAAATACATAATGTGTTGCCAATGTCTTAGTTAAAAAAATATGAGCACGACCCAAACTATTTTATTTCAAGATTATTCATTTGTACATGTGCTGGTATGGATTATGCATAGGAAAGAGAAATTATTTCATGGTAAATCATCAATCTATTATGGGTTTTGTGGAAACACGTTCAGAATCAAGAAGGAACATGGGAACATGAGAATGGAATGGTCGAGCAATGGTCCGAAGTCTTTCTGGGAAATGATGGTTTTCTTATTTTTTAGGATGGAAAGGATAATCAGGAGGAGATAATTAAGAACCCTATTTTTTAAGTATGTGACCCTTAATTTACATATTTAATGTGTTAGTTTTATGATTGGGAGGGTTTGGATGAATTTTTTAATGTTCATAGGGATTTTCTAGAGGTACATAATTTGAGAATGGTTATTAGAAATAATGAAACTCCTAAAAGAAACCATGAAAAGTGAAAATGGGGCATTGCAGATAGTGCATGGTTTAGGCAAACCATGTGGACCCCTAGGAGAAAAGTTGAAAATAATAAAAGAGGAAAAACATAGGTGTAACATGGTTTTTCAAATAGTGTGGTCCAACTGTGCCATGTGATTTTGGATATAGTGGTTGGTGCACAATAGGCATACAATTTTCCAAACTATGTAAGCTAACCATTCATAGAAAATGTTAGATCCTAAAAAAATATATCTGACATTGTTTTACCCTAAATACCATCCTTTTTCACTATTTTCTACAGTAACTCTATTTTTCTTCCTTCTTAAGCCTATAAAAATTTCTCCTTCGATCTGAGAGTGATCCGTTGGAAAATCATTGTCCGTCGAAGGTTGGATTCCTTGGTAAGTCTTTATTTTTGGTTATCTTCCTTATATATACTTTTCTTCTGATTGTTGTTTTTAAAATTTATGATCCTATAGAGACATATCAATGATAGCGGATTCCAATAATTATGATATATGGATGTGTTTGTGTTATGGAACAATATATATGGTGGGTTTTTATAGATTCAACCTAGGATTATTGAAGAATTAATGTCGTTATTCGTTTACTCCATAATCCTTGAGGTATGTGGCCACACTCTTAACTCCTATTATTATAAAACAATGACCCAATTTCAAATTAACTCAATTTCATGAAATTGGATGTGAAATTAATAGGGAAAATATTCTAGAAACCCTCTTTAGTGATTTTTTTTAGATTTATAAAAATTGGATGTAAATAGTGTTTTGTTTCAATGATTTAAAAATTGTTTTTAAAATATATATTTCGTTCAATTTTTTGAAGTCATTTGTCAGATGTTTTTTCAATAAGTGAATGTATTTATTTAAATGGTTGAAATGATTTTTTTGAACTGGTTTTTTCCATAATGGTTGGGATGTGTTCATGTTTATTCAAGATGGATATGGGTATAAGTTTCCCCCATAATTAATTCAATGAATAAGGGTATGTACCTTCCCCCCATCAAAATAGTTCCATAAGTGACGTCTTAGTGAAGGTATGAATCACCACTCACATGTATAGGGATATATGTGTTTTCATTCATGGTTGGATGTGTGGATATATGGAATGAAATGGGTTCCTCCAAAATAGAAAATGAGAAATTTTTTAAAGAACTATTTGGTTACATTACATGGATGTTGTTTTTTTATGAAAAAAATTTTATGTTTAAATTATTAGAGATGAAGTAAAATATTAAAACGTTTTAATTTTTTAATAATTTTTTTTATAGATGTTCTAACATGTCTGTCATAGTGGTATGAGTACAGATGTCATTCAGATAAACCATACGGAATTTCATTACTCACCCTTACTTTGGAACATTAGTGCTTTGCGGATATTTTTTATTTGGGAATAGGTAAATGGATGGAGTAACATTTATTTATTAGTGCTGTTTGACACATGGGATGTTTTTGGAGTTATATTATAGATCATTTTGGGAGTTTTGGTGTTATGTTATTGGAGTCTTTGAGTTTTGTGGGTTAGTATTCCACTTTAGTACTCTAATTAGGGGATTGATTTAGATTCGTATTTTTGCATTTATGGTATTTCATTTAGTTTTATGATGTTATTATTATGAATCATATAGGATTTCGTTATGTTATTCTAGGTTGTTTAAGTTATATTTGCAATAGGAAAATCATCCCCAATTGTATTGAATGTTTTAACATTCATTTCTAGCCATTCATATTATAATGATGATTCCTAAGGCCAAGTATCAATTATTCGTTGACTCAAGAAAATAATGAGGGGTGTGATTCTTCAACATAGAGTATAATATTGTAACCTTGTCATAAAATTTGGATAAATTCTGAAAGATTTGGTAGAAGAAATAAAAAAATGCTCAGTAAACAACAACATCTATTATTTGGACAACCTCTTCAGATTTCTAATAAAATCCTTTTTATAATGGTTTGAAAATAAAAAAAGGAAACTTTTATATGGGTAGGTATGTAAGGAATGGTATTTTTTGGGAATGATACAACCATAATGATTTGGATGGTTGAATAAAATAGTAGAGAATCTGCCATTTTATAATTTGGATGGAGTGGAATTTTTCTACATACCTAAAATTATTCAATATTGTGAAGTCACTCATAATAAATGTTCCTTATAAATTGATATATAATGGGGTTTTAAGAATATATGGTTTATAAATACCTCCACCAAAAAAAAATACACATGTTTGATACATTTTATTCTCTTAACCTATATGTTTATTTACTTTTACATTTTTAGTTTTCACCACGGTAAATAGTTTTTTGTATAGGTATTTTTTTCCTATAAGAATGAAAATAAAATTAGAATTATTAGATAATTTGGACCCATTCATATTATTATTAAATTCAATTTTTCAAATATAATCCATATACACGTGGAATTTTTTTTAATAAAATTTCATGTAATGTGAAAAACACCATTTTAACATCAACTATGATATATAATTTTTACTATTTTTACTATTTATTATTTGGAAAAAATTAAATTGAACATACTAAATAATATTAATAATAATGAATCCAGATATATAAAAAAAATTTATCTGATTAAATTCATATAAGTTTCAGAATATAATTTTTAATTTATCCCATAAACAGGATGAAAAAGTGGTTTTCCAAAGAAACATTTTTCATTAGTATAAAAAGTTGTTTAATCTAAATAGGACATAAAATTCATTACAATAGATTAAAATGGGATAATAATAATATCATTTAACTAAATTCACATTTGGGACCATTTATAAAATATTTTATATTGAATATTATTTAAACAAAAATTTAAAAACATATTTATTTGTTACTATATATCAAAAAAATATTTTCATAAAACTCACATATATTAACTATATGATTCCATTGAACTGTTGATTTAAAAAATAATATATATTTTTAAATATATAATATCAAAAAGTGGAAATAAATTTTTTCAAAAAATTTCGAACAATAAATGATTAAACATTTTTTAATACAATAAATTTTAAAAACAATTGGATTTAGTCGTATTCCATGCCTAAAAATATTGGATGAAAAAATTATTTAATATAAAATATTGAAAATTCACAAAAATTATTAAAAAAGTATAGAAAAATTTAATTTACTAACATAAAAACACATTGCTTGTTAGAAAGTAGTTTTTTCTAAGAAAAAGTTATTTTACATTCAAATGAATTTTATTTTCATTTATTATCGATTGATAAAAATGGAATTTTTTATACATGGGTAAACCATATAATTTTTATTATTTAGTTAATCATATTCATACCCATATATTTTAATGACTTGTTCATAATGATATTCTATATTAAGTTTTTTTAGAACCCAATGTTCATTGTATAGAATGATTTAAATACAATTAAATTTATTTGAACTATATATTTTGTAAAATCACATATTGTTACAATTTTATTGAGTAAGAAATTAATAAATTTTAGTTTTTTGAAATATTTCTAGGGTATCCCCACCCTCTATTATAAACATAAACTAGATAACCTATCTTCCTCACTATTTATCTGCCTTATACCTCAGGTATTACATATCAAAATAATTACATGATATCATTGTCCTTGTCTTAGAGGTCCTGTCATTATCTGAATACTATACTTTAATGGTGTAAGGTGTATTCCAAAGGAGGTTCCACAATATAGAGGTATAACTTTTAACTGAGTACTTTAAATTTTATTTCTTTTTCCACATTCTCTAAAACTCTCATATCCATTATAAAAGGAAAAAAAATTTAACGCCCCATGATTTCATGGTAAGTTATTTTATTTAAAGTATTTCAATAGCTTGCGCTACACGCAACATCAAGTTTGAGCGCACCACTAATTACCAAGCTAGCCATTCAAAAAGAAACTTTGAATATTATTAACTGAATTTTTAATTTTATATACTACATATAATTTTAGAATCCAAATTATTTGTTTCTTAGAAATAATATAAGATCAAATTCATTTTTTTGAGATAAAAGATGTATTTTTCAAAGAATGAAATTTTACCATATTTTAATGGAGAACAATTTTTAAAACCAATATTACACACTTTTATTGTTAAATTTAATGAAATTAAATTCTTCTTTATCATCAAAACATTTTAATTTATTTTGGATAAATTTTTGGTACTTTTCTGATAACATTTATATATTGATGAATAGTGAAAAATACTAACTTTTAATTGAAAGAAAATTTTTAATCAAAATAATTTATAGTGTTAAATTAGGAATTTTAATGTTTTGTAACTGTAATCAGGTTATATTTTTATCTTTTAATACAATATTGGTCATTATGAGTAATTTCACATTTAAATTTGATGTAAACACAGGTCAGTCTTTTGATAGTTTTTACTTCTTAAGAACCTACCTTTTGGTTTTGACAATGAGAATTAATTTTAAATTAATTAATGATACATATATTTTATGAATTTTGTAAAATAGAATTCGTTTTTTAATTTGGAATATCAAAATTATCTTAGGGTGAATTTTTGGTTTTTTCTGAAAACATAGAATATTTTGAAGAATGGTGAAAAACACTACATTTTTGTTTAAAATCCACATTTTATTTAAATAATTAGTTATTTTTTAATTTATTTTAGGTAAAAATATATACATAATACCTATATATGTTTAATGTAATTCATTGGAGTCATATTATTAAAATTTTAGATATATATAATTTTATTGAACTTTTTACCGCCTTTTACCCACCTTCTATGAGCATTTGAAAATTTGCATAAAGCATAAATTTACAGCTTCTCTGAGTTTAATTTCAAAAATCCAAGAGACACAGTTAATATCAGTATATAAAATTTGATTCAATAAGATGAAAATAATTTTTGTAAATAGTAATTTGTGACTTTTATTTACCACGGTTCAAGGAAATCGGGTATTTAAAGGTAAAAATGGTATTTTAATTACACTAAGACATGTCCTAATTCTATTGGATATATACAATTTGACCCAAAAGAACCTTAGAAATAATATATGATCCTTTTGATCAGCTTGGATTAGATTAGGACATTTATTATTATTTTATTTAAAAAAGAGTTAAAAGTGTTAAATTCAATGTTTAATAAAAAAAGTATTTTTAATATGGGTTTATACATAAGATAAATTCGACTATAAATATTAATTAGAAATATAAAAATATTTCCTACATAATATTATTTTGTTTATAATTTTTAGACATTAAATTATTAAATATTTTTATGAAAAAATGATGATGCAGTAATTACATTATTAATGATAGATTAAAATAATTGATATCATAAATATATAAATTACTATGTTTTGAGACTTTTGACCAATTAAAATAATTTTATAGGTTAATATGACATCTTAGGGTACATTAAATTTTTTTTGTAAGTAATCATGCTGTTAAAATTATCACAAAAACCAAATACTAAATAGTGTCAAAATTGACCTAAATGTGTTTTTAAATCAGATACTATATTATTGGTTGATATAATATTCCTAAAAATATAATATTTGGCCAATGGTCATAAAAAATATTATATATTTCATTAATGAACCACTTGAGGTTCTCTTATATGTTTAGAGTATGTTTATTAACCATATTGTGTAATAATAGAAGAATAAAATGTAAAAGTTAAACTATTTAACAAATAGTTAAATCTAAATGATAAGGTTAATATGGTGACCTAAACTTGTCTAAAACCTATTTTTTGAGATTATTTCGACCAATAAACACCTTATATTTGATATAAATAAATTTGGATTCATAAGAAATTGAAAATTTCTTATAATAAAATAATATTTCAAGGTTTTCCTAATGTGGCCCATACATCTCTTATAAAAGGGTACTTCCCCTTATCTTAATTTTACACCTCCAAACCCATTTTTTTCGGCCAACCCCTTCAAAAATATCCTACCAACTACAATCACTACATCCTATAGTCTTTTCGTTGATAAAAAAGTCAATCCAAGGAGCCCTTTTTTCAAATCAAATGGAATCTCCTGAAGAAGTGGTAATAATTTCACCACCCTCTTTCATGTTCTTTTCTTCTTCCACTTCCTATTTCTTTGTTGATTCCATAAATAAATCAAAAATCCAACACCTCCAAAATATTTTGATGTTATTATAAATATGGTACAACCATATTCATTATTCTATCCGTCCTTTAAATGACAAAGTTTTCATACATGTGTATGTACGGCTTACGGTCTCCACGTCATGATGTAGTTTGTTATTCAAAAACATCATCATTTGAATGAGTTTAATAATAAGTATAATTGGTGTAAATAAAAAATATAACATGTTAATGTTTATATATATATGATATACCATTCAATTATATATGATTTCACCATAAAAAAAATACAATGTCGCTCATGCATACATACGACTTGCCGTCTCTATGACGCGAAGAGATGTCATTCTCCATCGTAACCATTCAAGAATAATTTTCATTTGATGATAAAAAATAATTTTTAAAGACTTGATATGATTCAAATACATACTATCCATAACAAACATGACTTATGTAACAAAACCTATAATGGAAAATGAATATTTTAACACTAGAAACAATGATACTACAAAGATATTATTTACAATGAAATATTGTAAGATCATATATGATATCATATTTATGTATGTGGTTATGGTATAATTTAATAAAACTTATTTACCTATCATACAGAAGGATAACATACCCTATACTAAGGAAAAGTACAAGGTAAAAGGGTTTTCATCTCACTTCTTATTCCGATGGGATTTATGTTATACTGCCACTATTTCCTATTGTGTGGTGTATGTACTACCCAAGATTGTATTATATGGGTAATATACATTAATTTATGGGTATTTACATCTTAATTTAATGATAATTCTTTTTTTGGGTGTATTTTTCCTATGTTACCAAATCTGTAAGGGAATATCAATTTTCAAATTCCATTAATTGGGCATTACGTATAATTTATTGATTATTTTACTCCAAGATTATGTGTGGAATCACTTTTTATTATTTATGTAGTAATATCCACTCCTAATTCTGTGGATATAACTTTGATACACAAAATCACTCTATTGATAAATTTATATTCCATTGATATGAACTTTTTAAGGGTAATCATAACTCAATTTCTATTCATTGAGTTAAACATCCAAGTCATTGGTTTTGTTTTTACATGAATATGTGTGAATTTAATCTGATTGATTTACACTGAATATCCAATTATATTTAATGTATTTATATTTGTCACAAATAATTATTTCATTTATTTATCCTAAATCTACGGATATGTTCTTTATAAGGTATTTTGTCTCAATTTACATTCATTTGAGACCTCTTTTTCATTATGCACAAATTCAAGATTATATGGGGTATATAATATAATTTGACATATTATATCATGAATCCCTTTATTCTCAAAATTTTATAATGTTTTGATAAATTTTACTCCATAATTACTTTTTTTCAAGAGACTCTTATTTTCTTAAAAGATCTTTAACTAAAATATTGTTTTAAATGTTTTAAATATTTATTCTTCTAAATATTTTTCATTAATTTCCATGTTTTAAAAATGGTTTTAAGTATTTCATTAGATGGACATATTCTTTTTTGAAATTTAAATTCCTTTTAATTGTTTCAATGTGGTATGGGACACTTTGATTCAAAAATATCTTTTAAATGACTTCATTGATAAATAATGCGACATTTAAATGTTTTCAACAAAAGGGGATATTTTTCTCAAATAGTTTTAATGAATATTTTCATATATGTCAATATCATTCAGTGTATTTTATTAATTATTAAGTTTTACTTATCATAATACATTCAAACATATTGTATTTAATGAATTATGTTTGACTGTGGATGTGCTATTTCTATGCCATTAATGGTTTGTGGTTAAAATATTGACATTTATTATTCTAGTTTTAATTCAAATGTTTAATTTATGTTCAAATTTTTCATATGAGGAATTAATTGTACTTAATATGTGATGATGCATCCCACTATAGCTCCTCGATTCATTGGTTGGTCTCATTAGACAAACTAGTGTCTTTCCTGAAGGCCTTGACAAAATATTATTTTTAGTCTTGGCACAAGGCCTTGACTATGTGGTTATGATGTCCGTCATTATGAATTTCATCAATATGAAACAGGATATTGATATTACATGTGATTATTCGACTAGTATAATATCCATGTGAATATTTAAATGGAATTATTTGAATTATCTTTTCAATATTATGCTAGAGTTTAAGTTTAAAAGTCTTGTGTTTTGGTCTTATACATTGCCTTAAAATTTTAAACTTATTTATAATATTTTCCACTATATTTTTATCCTTACTGAGCATCTAAGCTCACCCCATTATTAGGTTTTATTTTTCTTATGATTCAAATAATTATATTATGATTAACCTATATGAATAGGCTAAGGGACATAATAGTGTATAAATGGGAAACAATGTTGTTTTAATTTTTTGATGTAATGGAAAACATATGTTTGTATCTAGTACTTACAAGGCTACTAAACCAATTGGTCATTCCAGACATGATTCCCTGTATCATGCCAATTTTATGTAAAAATGCACCAATTATGGGTAACTGGGGTTGGGGTGTTACAGTTGGTATCCATCGATGTATAGTACTAACCCAGGAAGTTAGATTTAGAAATACCCTGATTATAAAACCCTACCCTAATATGGAATTTGAGGATTAGTATATAAGAATATCGAAAAAATTTGGTAACATAGATATTATGTCGGTTTTTCATGAAATACATCTCTTTTTGGATATGATCAGGTAGTGGAAACTCTGGCACAGATGTACCTAGGAGTGAAAACTCCAACAAGGAGTTTCGAGCATGACCCGAGGTATCCAGCTACACGACAACGATCCTTGTTGCACTCTTGGTTACAACATTCCCACGGGATATTCTTAGGATAATTCACATTTACTTTAAAAATTATTTGAATTATTTTAATATAAGAAGAAAATAAATAATCTTGGTCATTTATAATGTGTTTAAGATTGAAAATAAGGTTTTATGATATTCAATAAATGATTTTATGACTCACACTATGCTTTCTTGGTTAGTCAATGACCGGATTCCAAAGAAGTCATAGTAACATTAAACATGATGTACAAGAAGGGAACACTGGTGTAAATGAGCAACAAAATGAAATATTGATAGGTGTAAAAGATATCATGTTAATTCCAAATCAGTTTTCCAAAATTATGATCAACCAAAAAGATATTAACTAACTCTTAGACTCCAAAAAGAAGAGAATGATGGTGAATGATAAAAGTTCTAGAATTAGAGACCATGGAGAAAAGAAATATTAATTTCTGTCATGTAGGAAATGTGGAATGTGGCACTTATAAAAGTGTTTCAATAGAACAAAAAAATTTATTATGTGTGGGAAAGAAGGAAATAATGTAAAGAATTTCCAATGAAAATAAAGAGTACTATGGATGAAAATAAAAAATATCCCTAGAATCCATTTACAGTTGTTTTCTGTAAATTTAGGGAACTGGGATTTACCCAAGTGAAATCCCTATTCTATAGTATAACTTTTTGGTTAAGGAATAACCTATGTGTAAATAAATAAATGGAGAAAATCTTGATAGTATTAGTGCTCTTGGTTGATGGAATTACTTTGGAAGACTTTTCTATTGCATGTGTAACCCTAATGTTTGTTATGTGAAATTGATATTTTAAGAATAATTATTTCTTTATTGTGGATATAGTTATAAATAACCATTTGGGATTATATGATCCTGGAATTTGAGGCAATTTCTGATTATTATATTTTGGGATGAAAATGCGAGGTATGAGATAAAATTTGTGGTAAAATTATGTTATGAATATTTTGAGGAATATATCTAATTTTGGGAATGTTATAAAGTATAGTTTTTTTAAAAGGAAATCATTCAGACCGTGTGAAAACCTTTCACATAGGAAAAAGCTGTGGGAATCAAACCCACAACCAGAGTGCGATTAAGATTTATCACATACCACTGGACTACGTGAAGTCCCTGGTTAGTGTGAAAAATTATTTTAGTTAAATGATTTTGTTGATCAATACTATGTTTATTTTGGATTTTATGTCTTATCAAATGGATATCCTTAGTATTGGAAAATGATTTGGCGTTTAAGTGATAAATGATATTTTGGAAGACGTAGGCTTTTTTGGGAACACTATATGCCTACGGAAAATAGAATACTATGGGATTTCATTTGGAGAGTATTGGTGGATTTATATCTATGTTTTTATTATATATTTATTGTGATTTGGGTTACTTATTTAAATGATTAACCTATCATAAAAAATATGTGATTAGGTTAATTACTTTTAAGTATGTGACATTAAGAGTAGCCGATATTATTGGGAGATACAATTTGACGTGGAAGACTATGTAATCAAATTCTTCTTAGTTATTGGTTTTAATATTATTTTGTATTATATTGATGTATTTTAAGGAAAATTGTTTATTGAATGGTATTTATTGAACTTTATGTATTATTGGTTTAATTTTAGAAATAATGGTTAGTGTTTGTTTCTCTAAAGGATTATCCTTTTGGGGATCATCTGATCATGTACTAACCATTTTTTTTGGATAATCTCTAAACACAAGTGAAATATATAGTTTGTCTTTTTTGGATATTGTGATTTTCTAGACACTGATTCTAGTGCTTCAGGTGTGACCAATCCATCATGAATACTCATTGTTTGGAAAAAAAGATGAGTTTGTGGTATAAATTTATTAATGAATGAAACTCTATTTAAAAAGTCTGTAAATATCTTTATGTTCTAAAGAAATTCCTCAACATTATGAACTGGAACATTAAACAAAAAAACATTGTCCATTTACTTTTCTTACTGGGAAACTAATGACCATTTATCCCATCATAAGTTTAGGGTTTTCTTGTTGTTAAATTTATCCTGGTAATTTTTTCTATCACTGTCCATCAGAACTTGACACTATGTTATTCTTCCATATTCATTTTTTCCTACATGGAATCCTAGAATGGGTTATCTCGGGTGACCTTTGTACATTTCTTTCATTCTTTTAATGTCATTGTTTTGTTGACTCTTATCTGATGTGGGACACTTAATGATGTTCTCATGACTAATTTTAAAATTACAAGGGTGAAATTTACATATGGGGTGAAGAATTTAACACCCCAATATTTCATGGTAAGATATTTTCTTTAATGTATTTCAATATCTTGCGCTACACGCAACACCAAGTTCAAGTGCTCTATGACCTACCAAACTAACCATTCAAAAAGCGGTTATGAATAATATTAACTAAAATTTTAATTTTATATACTCCATATAATTTTATAATCCTTATTATGTGTTTCTTATACATAATATAAGAAAAAAGTCATTTTTTCTAATAAAAGAAGTATTTTTCAAATAATAAATTTTTACAAACTTTTAATGGAGAACCCTTTTTAAAACAAATATTTCACACTTTTATATATTCAATTTAATGAAAATAAATCTTTATTTAAAATCAGGACATACAAATTTATTTTGGATAAATTTTTGGTACTTTTCTGATAATATTCATATTTAGATGAATAGTGAAAAAATACAAAATTTTAATTGAAAACAACATTTTAATTGAATTATTTTATAGTGTTAAATTATGAATTTGAAAGTATTGGAAGTATAATAAGATTATATTATTATCATTTAATACAATTTAAGTCATTATTAATAATTTCACATTTAAATTTGACATAAACACATGTCAATCTTTTGATAGTTTTATTTTTTAAAAACACACTTTCTCATTTTGGAAACGGGGATTAATGTTAACTTAATTAATGCTAATTATATGTTTTTTAATTTGGTAAAATATAATTCATTTTTATCAAAATTATATTTGGGTGAATTTTTGGTGTTTTTCAGAAAACATTGAATTTTTTGATGAATAGTGATAAACAATGTGTTTTTGTTTAAAATTGACTGTTTATTTAAATAATTGGTTATTTTAATTATAATTTATTTTAGGTCAAAATATATACATAATACCTATATATTTTCAATGTAATTAATTGGATTCATTTTATAATAAGTTTAGATATATAAAATTTTATCGAACTTTTTTCCATCTTTTACCCACCTTCTAGGTGCATTTGAAATTTTACACAAAACAAAATTTTAACATTTCTGTGAGTTGAATTTCAAAAATAAAAGAGAAATAGTTAATATCAGTATGTGAAATTTTATTTAATAAGATGAAAATCGTTTTGGGCGAATAGTAACTTGTTATTTTATTCACCATGGTTAAATGTAAATAGAGTAATTAAAGGTAAAGATGATATTATAATTACCATAACGTATGTCCTAATTCTATTAGATAAATGTAATTCTACCAAAAAAAACTTAGGAATAAAATAAAATCCTTTTGATCCACTTGGATTAGATTATTACATTTATTATTATTTTATTTAAAGAAGAGTTTAAAGTGTTAAATTCATTTTTTAATAACAAAACTATTTTTAATATGGGGATATACATAAGATCAATTGAACTATAAATATTTATATGAAATCTAAAAACATTTCCTACATAATGGTATTTTATTTATAATTTTTAGACATTAAATAATTAAATTTATTTTTGACACAATGGTGATGTTGTAATTAACTTATTAATGAATGATTAAAATAATTGATATTATAAATATACAAATAAATGTATTTTGAGAATTGTTGTAAATTAAACTATTTTTCTATGTTAATATGACATGATAGGGTTGATTAAATAATTTTTGTTCAAATTAATAATTCTGTTATGATTATCACAAAAACCAAATAATAAATAGTGTCAAAATTGACCTAAATGAGTTTTTAAAACAAATACTATATTATTGGTTGATATAATATTCCTAAAATATAAGGTTCATCCAATGGTCTTAAATAATAATATATATGTCATTAATGAACCACTTGAGGTTCTCTTGTATGTTTAGAGTATGTTTATTTACCATATAGTGTAAGAATAGAAGAAGACATAGTAAAAGTAACACTATTTCACTAATAGTTAAATATAAAAGGTAAGGTTAATATGGCGACCTACACTTCTATAAAACCTATTGGTTGAAAATATTGTTTCTCATACCTATGTTATCTTCGAAAAAATCAATTTGGATCCATTAGAAACATAAAATTATTAATAATAAAATAATATTTCAAGGTTTTCCTAAAGTGACCCTCACCTCTCTTATAAAAGGGTACATCCCCTTCTCTTAATTTCACACCTCGAAAGCCATTTTTCTCTACCAAACCCTTGCCGAATATCTTAGGAAATACTATAAATACATCCTAGAGTCCTTTATTTTAGTATAAAGCAAACATAAGGTTCCCTTTTGATCAAATCAAAAGGAAGCACCCGAAGAAGATGTAATCATTTCACCACCCTCTTTCAAGTTCTTTTCTTCTTCCACTTCCTATTTCTCTGTTGATTAAATACCAAAATAATAACTATAATACATCCTAAATTCTGTTATGTTATTATAAATATGGAACAACCATATTCTTTATTCTATCCATCCTATAAATGACAAATTCACCATACGTGTGTACGTACGGCTTACCGTCTCCATGGTGTGGTGTAGTTTGTTATTCAAAAGCATCATTATTTGGATGAAAATAATAATAATTATTGCATATTTAAATAATAAATATAACATGTTATTTATTCTATATATATTATATAACATCTAATTTTATATTATTTTCACATCAAAAGAATGATATTGTTGCTTGTGTGTATGTACGACTTACCATATCCACGACGTGGTAAGATGTCATTCCTCTTCGTAACCATTAAAGACTAATATTCATTTTATGATTAAAAATAATGTTTAAATACTTGATATAATTTTGAATATCAATCAAATATATCCTATCCTTAACAATCATGAACTACGTAACAAAACGAATAAATGAAAACGATTCTGTTGACACCTGAAACAAATATACTACTAAAATATTATTATCAAAGCAATACGAGAAGATCATATTTGATATCATATTTATGTATGTATTTCTGGTATAATTCAATAAAAATTATTTAACTATTATACAGGAGTATGAGGTACTCGTGACTATGGAAAATTATATGGTAAGGGGTTTTCATCTCAATTATTATGCCTGTGAGATTCATGTTATAATGCCACTATTTCCTATTTCCTTGTGTATGTACTACCCATGATTATCTTATTTGTGTAATATAATTTAATTTATGGGTATTTAATTCTTCATTGTATGAAACATCTTTCATAGGATGTATGTTTCGTAAGTTTCCAAATCGGTAAGGGAATTTCAAATTTCAATTTCTACTTATTGGGATTTACATATACTTCATTGATTATTTTACTCCAAGATTATGTGTGAAATCACTATTTATTATTTATGTAATAATCTAAACTCCCCTTTTTGTGGATTTACCTTTAATACACATAATTATTCCAATGATAAATTCATATTCCATTGATATGAACTTTTTGAGGGTAATCTTAACTCAATTTCCATTCATTGAGTTAAATATCCAAGTCATTAGTTTTGTTTTTACAAGAATATGTGCAAATGTAATATGATTAATTTACACTGAATATTTAATTATTTTGAGTGTATTTATATTTTTCCAACATAATTATTTGGTTAATTTATCCTTAATCTATGGATACTGTCTTTATTAGGTATTTTGTCTCAATTTACATTACATTGAGACCTATTTGTCGTTATGCACCAATTCAATTTTATATGGTGTATATACTGTCCATTGACATGTTATACCATGAATCCCTTCATTACCATGATATTATAATATTTTTATTAATTTTATTCTTCAATTACTTGTATTCAAGTATCTCTTACTTTCTTAGAAACTATTTAACTATAATATTGTTTTAAATGTTTTAGATAATTATTATTCTAAATATTTCTCATTAATGTCCATGTTTTAAAAATGGTTTTAAGTATTTATTTATATGGACCTATTTTTTTTTGAAATTAAAATTAATTTTAAATGTTTCAAAGTGGTATGGGAACATTTCATTCAAAAATCTTTTTTAAATGACTTCTTTGTTAAATTATGCGTCATTTAAATGTTTTCAACAAAAATATATATTTTTCTCAAATAGTTTTAATGACCATTTTCATCAATGTCACCTTAATTCAGTTTATTTAATTATTGATTATGTTTTAATTATCATAACTAATTCATATATATTGTATTAATTGAATTATGTGCGGCCGTAGATATGCTATTTTTATGCCATTATTGGGTTGTGGTTAAAATATTGACATTTTTTATGCTATTTTTAATACGAGTGTGTAGATTATGTTCAATTTTTTCATATGAGGAATGAATTAGACTTAGTAAGTGATGGTGGAGCCTTATATAGCTCTTTAATGCATCAGTTCGTCTTAAGAGACAAACTATTGTCTTGAAAAAAGTCCTTGAATAAATCATATTTGTAGTCTCAGCACAAGGCCTTGACTATGTGGTTATGATGTCCATCATTAAGAATTACCTCATTATGAAACTGGATATTGATATTACATGTGATTATTCAACAACTATAATATCCATTTGAAAAAACTAAATGACATTATTTGATTTATCTTTTCCATATTATGCTGAATTTTAAGTTTAAATAGATTTTTTTTAATCTTATATATTTCTTTAAAAGTTTATTCTTATTAATGATAGTTTACGATATATTGTTATCTTTACTAGACATCTGAGATCACCCCTTTCTTATGTTTTATTTTTCCTAGGATGTAAATAAGTAAATGACAATTAACCTATAAGAATAGGATAATGGATATAAGAGTGTTCAAAGGGGACACAATGTTCTTTTTATTTTTTGATGTAATGTAAATATTATATATGTATCCAGTACTTCCCAGGATACTAAACTGATCGGTCTTTTGGGACATAATTCTTGGTATGATGACAAAATTATGTATTAATGCACCAATTATGGGTAATTGTGGTCTAGGAGCTACAAAAATAGTACCATAAATGCAATTTCATTTTATTATGATTATGGTACAATAGTTTTCCTTCTCATTTTCATCTATTTGTAATTGAATGTGTTGCTCATGTGTATGTGTGGAAAACCAGCTTCTCATAGAGATATAATTCATTATACATCACCATAATTTATGGTAAGTTATAATTAATGAATTGTTTTATATATATGATACTTATGAAATACTTATACTTATGTTATTTTAAGATCCTCCCTTCATTCTTAACGTTATATCTATTAGAAAATGATGTCTTCACAACAGTGTTCATGTGGACTACCACCTCGATGAAGTGATGTGATTCCTTTTTCATTTCTTATTTACATAGATGTTAATAAGAATATATTCAATTAATATATATTATATATATTATATAATAATTATTCCCTAATGGTTATTTACTGTTTACCTTTTCTTCATTCCATCATCAAAAATGAGGAAACATTCCTCATACATACATATAAACTGCTCTACCAATGAAGTGACATTATTAATTTTTTATAAAAAAATTCTATGATTAATTATAAGTTTATATAATTAATATATATGATAATTAATTCATGAATAATATTTACTAGATGATGAAATAATGTTATCTATGTATTTATCAGAATCATAATTCGTAAACATGCCAATAAATAGATTTTTTTCACATGAATGGTAATTTTAATGAAGAAAAGGGTAAAATTAGATTATAAAGGAATGATAAATAGTAATTTATAAATTAACATGGTATAAGAAGATATTAATAATTAATATATATTTTTTATATTATATATTTTAACATAAATGAAGCATGATGGTAGGTGAGGTATGAGTTTGTATTGTAATATAATTACATTTCAAAATAGAATATGCTAAATTTTTCAAGATTGAAATCATATGGATAATATAATTTAAATGTATTATATCTTCCTAATATTTGGTATATTCATTATTTTTTTGAAATTACATCATTTTCACTCATTATTCCTTAAATTTATTGAGAATTTTTTATAATTAAATTCTGAATGTTTTTTTAAACCATATTTTTACGGCATTTCAATACTCTTCAAAATTAATTTATGAATATTTTTACCTGTATATGAGTTATTTTATGATGGCAATTTTCACAAACATTTTCATTATTTAAAACTGCTAAAAAATAATATTTCTAAATTTTTCTCGATTAATCCATTTTTTAATTTTTACAAAAGATTAAATTGAATTGAATCATTTAATATGTATCCCAGTAATATATTTTTTTTCCCATTTTAAAGATCATTTCATCGAAGATTCCTTTACAATATTCCTAGTTTTTTTTCAATGAATTTTTTAATAATATTTTATGAATTTTTAGTTAATAGTTTTATGAAAACAAAAAGGTTATTTTCATAGGTTTTATGGTATCATCGAATTATATTTCAAAGTTATTTTTAATCTATTTCAACTTCCATTATAGATTTTTACGCTTCATTGGGGATATATACTTTGGATTCCATCAAGATTATTTCTCTATATGGATAACAACGATGCTAATTTAAGGTTGATTCTTTGAAATCCATTTCATTACTATCAGCTAATTATGTAATTATGAAAGAATTTATTTTCCATAGGTTATTATGTGATGAAATGAAAAAATAATTATGACACTTTCTTACTTTTTATCATTTATGATAGAATGTTTTGAGGACTGGTTTTTGATATTGTTTAAAAAATATGTATGGTGTTCATAATTTGAGGGGTAGGTAGAGACTTATATATCCCTTTAATTATTATGTTATATAAGGATATGTCATGATATAATAAGAACTAGACATGGGAGTGGACCTAATTTTGTAATGGACTCTATCAAACAAGAATGTCAGTTGACTGATCCATGACTAAGGAAATGATTGAACATGGAGTGAACCCAATCCACTATGACTCTCTTGGAAGAGATATTTAGCAAATGTAATTATTTATAGGATTTTATATATTCTAAAAAACTTAATTTTTGTTTTTATTATATGTTGTCAAATCTTATAACTTATTATATATGACTCTTCACACATATGACTTATATTTTTTTGAAAAATAATTATTCCAAGATTTATTATTTCTAGTCAATGAATAATTATGTATAATTATTTTATGTTAAAAAATTATGGTCATGTCCTTATTCTAATATTATACTCTGAAATGATCATTTTTTATATATCTTATGTCTAACATTAGTCAGTATCTAGGATCACACTTTTTTTATGTTTCCTTTCCCCAAATTGTATAGAATGGTTTTATGTAGTGTATATTTATAATGTTTACTATGATAGATAAAAATTGTGGAAGAGGTTGAATATCTTTCATGATTTTTATTGATTATGGGTTCAGTCTCCAAGGACTATAAACAATTATGTTTTTGGGTTGTGTCTTGTTGTCAAATTTTTTAAATATTCATCTATAATAATTAAACATTAATTTCTAAAATAAACAAATCTTCATAGTTTTTATCATAGAAGGGTTTACTTATTTTTTGAATTATTATTATATATATTTGGGAAAATTATTTGGAAAATTATAAGTATAATATTACTTCTTAATGATTTCTTAAATAAGATATTGTGTGGGTTTTTATGAAAATACATCCCTTTTTTGATACTAGTAAGTGGATGATGCTACGAAATAGATTCATCTAGGTGTAAAAACTATGAAATAGTTGAATTTCATATTAAACCAATTTTTATTGGTCCATGATGAGTATTTCATTGACTACACATCTAGGTAGACACTTTTAGGTGATATTCTTGGGTTAATTGACATTTCCTTTATAAAAATTCATGACGGTTTTGAAGAGAATAAAATTGTCAATGAAATATGTTAAAACTCATGTTTCATTGGTTGAAAAGAAGGTTTCCTAACCTAGAAATATTATGAATTAAATTTCATGATTACAAGATTACTCACATGGATTATTAATTATCATTTTTTAGTATATGCATAAACTAAGAGGAATAATATGACTATGGAATGTGAGGGCCAATACAACTATATTTGAAATGACTTACCAAAAGGAATGGGTGATGGGAAAAAATTCTTGTGTTCACACTCACCCAACTCTTATAATCTATGAATGTTAAATAAAATATTTTTAAACAATTAAATAGACTATGGAATGAAAACACACTATTGTGTGTTTTATTTGATAACACCTACATTCATTTAGTTTTACCTCTATTGTACTAATTTTTAATAATGGAAAAACATATGTAAATGATATTATTCATATTATATTTTCAATTCTCTAAGTAGATTGTTTTGGAAATGTTTTATTGGGATGGTGGAGCCGATCATAGGAGGATTTTTATCAATAATCCAAGGTAGGAGAACGAAATGGACTTCTAACCTAAGAATAGTTAAAAAGGTATTTTTCAATAATTATTTTCCTAGAACACATCTTACGATAATAGAATGTAAATTTATAGAGCTAGTTTTGTGTGACAATAAAATTATTAGTACCTATAAGGAAAATTTCATAAGAATTGTATGGAATTCTTCCGATTCATTCATCACGCCTTATAGAAATTGATCAATTTTATTAGGGATTGAGATAATGTATTAGAATTGAATTATCCAAAATATAAATTGATAGAAATGAAGAAATAGTTTGGTGAGCTCTCAGGATTGAAATTAAATTGACAAACTCTCATTGTTATCATGGATTCGAGGAAAAAAAGAGAAAAAAGTAATTTTGATGACATTTTAATAATAAAACATTTGGATGAAATTTTTTTATTTATTATTTCAATAAGTGTGTAAGTAAGAATGAATGATATTTCATTATATTATCTTCTATCTTTCATTAGAGAGGAAAATAATGTCATGAAGAAAAATAATCTTTTAGTGATGTGATGATGATAATCAATGAAAGGAACTGTGAAAAGATCAACTCAATGTTTCAACTATAATCATATTATATAATTGAACTCATATAGGAATTATGCTAATAATCAAATTAATTAATTTGTTAAAGACGATAATTATTGTCAAAAAACTATAAATCCAAGTTACCAAAGTGATGAAAGGTACAACTAACTTCTACTCTATAAACAAAAATCATATAAATGATTTAGTATCCCCCCAATAGTTTTTATCTGAATATTTTTCAAAGGTTTTAATGTCACCACCTCAATGAGTATATGATTAGTTAGTAGTAAATACTCATAGTGGTAAGATGATCACTTTCTATGTCTATATCTCTTATCTAATAATGTTTATCAGAATTTTATTCTCAAAAATATTCTAAATCTCCCAATATTAAAATTTTATGTTTCTTCAGGAATGAGACATAACTCTCTATAGAGATCCCAAATAAATTTTTGAGTAATTTAATTCATGTTTCATATTCTGAATTTGTGAATGATTTTATTTTAGTTTGTCAGAGAATATGAACTTCTGATATAATTAAATTATATTGAATGGGTCTTTTAACAAATTCTATAGGGACATTTTTCTATAGTGGTTTGTTAGAAACTAAATATAAAATATATTAATATTTTTTGGGATTATGATAATGTATTTTTAAAATACATCTCTAGTCTTCTCAAAAATCATAATTTTTACTTTTCTAAAGAACACATGACTAGTGATACATATGTTTCACTAAATCTATATAAATTGGCCTCTATTAAGTTGAAATAATTATAGAAGAAACACTAATAGAATCATGATAAGAGATATGTATTACCTAGTGCATCACCATGGATTAAACCTTTTTTTGAAGAATACTAGGTTAACATGTATCAAAAATAATAATCAGGAACACAACATTGTCACTATGAAGAACAAGTATCTTTTACCCCATATTAATGATTTATTTTATCAATTATAGTGATCACAATATTTTCACAAGATTGATCGTCGATATTGATATCATCAGATGTGGGTCAAGAGGGGGGATACAATTAAGAATATTATCCATATGAGGTATGGTAATTGTTAACATATAATTATTCCACTAGGAAATACAAATTTTACATCAATATTGATGGATTTAGTGAAAATACTATTTAGATATTACCTTGATCAGTTTTTATTAATATTTAAAGGCGATATTTTTATACATTTTAAGAGTAAGGAGGCTCGAAGAGAATATTTTAGGATTATGATGAAGACTCAATGGAAGGATATTTTTTATGGTAAATTTACCATTTGTGAATGATATATATAATGATTTATTCTTGGGTCAAAATATATCATGTGAGGGTATATTTGTGTATCATTCAAATATGGGAGTCCTTGAAATATGACCTAGAATAACCATAATGACTACAAATTGTAGATTTATTAGGTTGGATGGATATTACCATCTATTTGTAATGAATTTAACTTGATCATATAATGTAATAATGAAAATGGTGTGGAAATGAGAAATTTTTATTTTGTAGAAATTAATTTGAGGAAAATTTATTTTAGATGAAAATAAGGTTGGGTAGTGTTTCTATGCTTTCACTACTATATATAGGGGGTAATTGTTTCTGATCATTTTCGATGAGTAAAATAAGGGAAGTGAATTATTATTTATGTAGAATTATATGGTGGTAGATTATTCCTTGAGGCAATTGAAAATTCATGAAGAAAATTACAAAAATCAGGATTAGGAGTTGGTATAAATATTTTTTCACTAAATATATATTCGAATTTTATTTATAGAGATCAATTTGGTATATATAATGATTATCAAATTCTAAGCTATATATTCACATAGTAAGAGTTTTATATGTTCCAATGGTGTTGGTTAGAGTTGATTAATTATTATGGACATTCAATACACTACCTCCATGGAAATGTGAACAATTTGGATGATTCTATGAGTTCAAAATACTCTGATATTTTAACCATAATTATGATAGAAAGAGATATAATATTTATGAATTTATTGAATTTGGATAAAAAAAATATAGAGGAAAGTGGAAACGTCATATCCTCCTTAAATTAATTTTTAACCATCTATCCTAGTGAAGATTAGAGAGGATAAAAAATAAATATTTTGAACTACACAAGAAGGCAAGGATTGTGTGGAGACCCGACCCTAGAAAACCTAGAGCTGGTTCTTACTACTAATTATATTGGAAGGATTAAATGGAATCATGCCATAAAGGACTGGTCTGTTTAGTATATTTTGAAAAAAAAGATACAAAAATGAGTCTTTTATTACAAATTAATACATTAATTACAATATAATTATTTTCTACTTTTCAATAAACAACATATAGGATAAATTTTTCTGACTAGTTAATCCATTCATATCTCTCACTATACGATTCTTTGATTCCATGGGAATGAATCATAAAATAGGTGATCCAAAATTCTCAATATCTTTAAAGTATAGAGAGTGAAATAATTTTAATCAAATAGTTTAATCAATATTGTTTTGTAAATAGTAGAACAAGCATACCGTATAATGAAAATACTAATAAATTAGTGCATAATAAATATGGTAAGGTAATGTAACAACCCAAAGTTTCATTAATGGAAAATCCCTCTTGATCCAATTAAATGTTTCTTTATGAAAAAAATGTTTTTATAAGATGTCAACTTCTTTAGTTTTATGTTAAGATTTGTGACTGTTACTTTTATAGCCATTGAATAGTGATCATCTGAGTATTATAAATATAAGGCTTTAACGAAACCATTTCTACTCAGACAAAGGAAGCGATGGCCTCATCCAGTAGAATTTCCCCTTACGAATCCCATTTGTCGGAGCTCGGAAAAGAGGTGGCATCTTTGGGCTTTTCCCTTGACCAAGCCCAAGCTGAGCTTCATCAAGTCAAGCTCGAACGTGATCGTCTACGGGAAAAATGGAAGTTGATAGAGATTACCACTCGAGCGATGTTATCCGAGCAACCCCAAGAGTCTGTCACCATCGCACACCTTACCCTTAGGTCTTATGCGGCTATTTTAAGGGGTTATGTAACAAATAGGTAGCACCTTGTTCATGTACAGTATTTTTTTTGTATATAATAATGAATATAATTTTTTTGATACATTGTAATTAGTTTTTAAAGTACAAATGGTGTTTTTAGTTATTATTTAATTAAGAATAATATTTTATTAAATTAAATTATTTTTGAATAAAATAATATTTTAATAAAATATTATTATTAATATTAAATTAATTTTTATTAAATATAAATGATCTTATAATTTTATGAATGCAATTAAATTTTTTATTAAGGTTTGAAAGCCATTTCTGTCAAAACCCGTGAATTTTTTATAAATGTCGGTTTTTATTTTAAAAGTGAAAATTCACATATTTAGAAAATTATTTAGATAAAATAAATATTATTTTTGGAATCAGGACGTCGAAATTATCCAACGGTGAATTTCTCATAATTTTCTGAGACAGTCAAATGTTTGGGTAAAAATTAAATACCATTAAATATATAATGTGTTTTATGACATCATAATGACCCAATGGTGATGTAATAAAATACCATAATCCTTATGTTCGGCCAATATTTTTTTTATCATTAAAATAATGAGGTTTTGGGTTTGTTTGACTTACTTTTCAAGGCATTAATGGAGCCCTCAAGACTTATTCAACACTTTGCCTTTTTAAATTAATTTCCATGGGAGTGTGACTCACCTCCACATAAGCAACCCTAATTTTTTAATAAGTTCGGACCTTGGACTTGTAAAATATTGTTTTCATATTTCTTTTTCCAGAAACCATGGGCAAATACCATGGGATGGTTTATGGTTTGGATTATTTTAATATAAGGGGTCCCAAACCTAAATAATAAAGAATTCTCTCACCTTTCCTATATAAACCCACCCAAGCTCCCACTTCCTCCTCACTCAAAGCCCTTGAAGTTCATAAAACCTCTGCCCTACTCTCTCTAGAATACTCTAAAGGTGCCCCATGCTCCCAAGAAGCCTCTCACAAGCCTCTCCCTAGCCTTTGGAAGCACACTTCCAAGTAAGGGGTTTTCTTCCTTTCTCATTTTTTTGTCAATTTTCTTTAAGTTTTATTGCCCTTTTTATTTCAATTATGAATGTTGGGGTATGGTTTCGAAACTCCCCCATACTGTCCTCTTATTGTTTGAATGATGGGATAACCCTTTCTCTCTCATTAAATGCCTCTCATGTACACCTGTTACTATGCCGAAATTCCGAAAGGAACTTCTCTCTCTTCTTTTACATTCAAGGAATAATTTTGTATCATGAATCTAAATTCCATTTCTATTGTTGGGACATGTATATATATGATCTACTTATTGTCCATTACATGTAAATATGACGAGGAACCCCTTTCTCTCTCATCAACCTTTTTATGAATTCTTATGTCACGCCGTTACGCTGCAGAAATCGCTCCGATTTTCTAAGACAATGTCTTTGTGTAGTGAATACGATGCCCATTTCTCCATCAAGGGTATTAACCTTTATGAACATTTACATATTGATTATAAAGTTTCATGTATGAATTACACATTCCTTTATCGTGGAAGAAATGATTATGTTTTATGAATCCATGTTTTATGATCCATGTGGCACACTTATGCATGAAATGAAATGTTTAAGAAGGGTGCGCCCTTTATAGCGCTCCAATGCATTGGGTAAAGTATAGTATCATGATACGTCATGTGCAATGAGTGTTTACTCATGCTAATTCAAGTGCAATGAGGGTTTACTTGTGCTTCAAGTGCAATGAGGGTTTACTCATTCTCCATGTGCAATGAGCCTTGGCTCATGCTAATTCAATGTTAAGTGTTGTTTCCACATTTCCATGTTATGATTATCATGCTTTATCATGCCTTTATGTTCATGTATCTATTATACTCTATTGATATGCCTATTTCCTAACATGTATTTCACTCCTCATGTTATTCATTGTTTACTCCCTTACTGGGCTTTATAGCTCACCCTTTTCTTATGCATGTCCTCAGGTTATCCCATGCAATGCTAAGTACGAAGGAATGTAGTAGTCATGTAAAGGATGTTTTCAATAAAGCTGTTGTATTTCAAGTTTAAAGTTTTTATGTAATGATCCTAATCCCCAAAGACACTAAACCTCTCGATCTTCTTTGTTGGATCATGTGATGTTTTATGTAATAAAGCATGTTTAAGTTGTAATAAAAAGCAGGGTTGTCATAGTTGGTATCAGAGGATAGGTTTAGTTATTTTTGGGATTAGGAAACCCTAGTAAAGCCTTAGATACAAGACTAAGAATAATAAAAACATCCCTATGTTTTGATAAATACTAAGTAAGTGGTTTATCAAACAAATACATCCCTGTCTGGATACGAGCAGGTAGAGGCGGCTCTGGCACAGATGTATCCTAGGGGTAAAACCCGAAAACACCGCTTTGAGCTAGACTCGAACGGGAACTGGTGCACGATAATGGGCCCTGCTGCACTCTTGGTTACGACACTCCCGGGGGATATGTTTTGATAAATTCACAATCTTAGTATGAACCCTTATAAAGGAAAAAATGCCCCTAAGAATATATGTTAGAAGGAAGATCATGAAAATCCTGGATTGAATCCTATAGACTCATGAGTTAAAGAGATTAAAGTTTATTTATAAGTCATCAACTTTTTTCTTTGGATTACCCTTTATGTGTTACCCCTAACTTTCCTTTTATTCCAGCCAATGGCCGGTAATAGGAGAACTCGGGCTAACAACCGTTGTGAAGATCAGTGTGATGATTGTACTTATGAGATGCCCAATCCAATGGGAGCGGGAATCGCGAACTTTGTCACGCTTCTCTCTCAGATAACTCAAGTTTTGAATTGAAACACTGGTCAAGAGGAACGTTCAACCCCCCCTAAGAAAGAACAAGTCGCTATTGAAAGCTTCATGAGATAAAGGCCTCCTACTTTTAGTGGATCATCTGATCCCACGATTGCTGAACAATGGATCAACTCCATTGAAAAGATATTCTCCATCCTTCAATGCTCTGAAAAAGAGAAGGTTCTCCTGGCGGCTTATCGTATGGAGGGTGAAAATGATCAATGGTGGACGTTGATCAAAAATACGAAGCCTGAGGAGGATATCGAGGCTTTGGAATGGAATGAATTCTGGAAGATGTTTTTCGATAAATATTTTCCACGCACCCTCCGTCTTAAGATGGAAAGGGACTTCCTTTCCCTCAAACAGAAAGATGAAGAATCTGTGGGAGCGTACGAGGAAAACTTCACAAGGCTTTCACGATACGCTTCCAGCTTTGTCGTTACCCCCGAATGCAAGGTTGACCGCTTCTTTGGTGGGCTGAAGCCTAGCTTGCGGAAAGCATTAGCGATCCGTGACTTCGACAGCTATGAGGAAATTGTCTGATGTGCCCTCAAGGTTGAAATGGAGATCGGAGAATCACAGGGGTATCATGGGGACAAGAAGCGTAAGGTGGACTTCAATGCTGGTGGTACAATGGATAAATCCAACGGCGCTAAGAAATTCCAGCACCCCACTTGCCAAAAGTGTGGAAAGAAGCACCATGGAAATTGCCTTAGGGGGACAAGAAAATGCTTCAAGTGTGGAAGATAAGGGCACCTAGCTGTTAACTGTCAGCAAGAAGGACCCGTAGCTGCGACAGAGGAGAGGAACGCTTCGTTCGAACCTCAACGCGTTGTTCAATGCTTCAAATGCAAAGAACCGGGACATTTTGCGAATCAGTGCCCTAATCCAAGGGTTATCTGAGGCAATCAACAACCTCCAAGACAACAAGGAAGAGCTTTTGCCATCACTTCTGCCGAAGTGAACCCCGACAACGAAGTGGTGACAGGTACGCTAGTTATTCATTCAAGAATAGCGACCGTACTTTTTGATTCAGGTTCTACGCATTCTTTTATATCTCAAAAGTTTAGTAGAACAATCCCTGCACCACCACAAATCATGGAAGTAAAGATGTCGGTGAGTACGGCAAATGGGGCAATCATTGCATCCCATGAGTATAAGTCCTCCCCTGTTATAATATGTGGATTGAATTTCCCAGCGAACCTCGTCATACTCCCTTTGGTGGAATTTGATGCAATTTTTGGCATGGATTGGCTTTCCTTATATAGAGCCAACATAAATTGTCGGGAGAGGGAAATCACACTCCATATGGAGAATCGACCCCCGATTCTTTACAAGTGTCAGGAGGAAGATGAATCTTCTTTAGCTCCATCATCTCAAGCATGGATATTACTGCCTTATGAGCAAGCATATCTGGCTCAGATGATTGAGTCCAAGGAAGAAACCACCCTTGAAGAAATGCCTATTGTGAGGGAATTCGCTGAAGTATTTCCCGAGGAACTTCCTGGTCTTCCTCCAAGAAGAGATGTTGAGTTCTCAATTGAACTTATACCTGGGGCACTACCAATATCCAAGACTCCATATAGAATGGCTGTTGTTGAGCTTGAAGAGCTGAAGAAACAACTACAGGAGAATATGGATAAAGGGTTTATACGCCCAAGTGCATCACCATGGGGTGCACTAGTCCTCTTCGTCAAGAAGAAGGATGGGTCAATGCGGCTTTGCATCGATTATCGTGAACTTAACAAAATCACGATAAAGAACAAGTATCCTCTCCCAAGAATCGATGACTTGTTTGATCAACAGCGTGGAGCACAATAGTTTCCAAGGTCGACTTGCGGTCGGGATATTATCAAGTAAGGGTGAAGAAGGAAGATATCCCCAAGACTGCTTTTCGTACAAGGTACGGGCACTATGAATTCATAGTAATGCCTTTCGGACTCACCAATGCTCCAGCAATATTCATGGACTTGATGAATAGAGTCTTTAGAGATTACCTAGACAAATTTGTGGTAGTCTTTATAGATGATATTCTAATATACTCCAAAACCAAGGAGGACCATGAGGAGCATTTAAAAACTGTACTAGAGACTTTGCGCAAGGAGAATCTCTATGCAAAGTACCGCAAGTGTGAGTTTTGGTTGAAGGAAGTCTCATTCTTGGGTCATATCATCACAAGCAATGGGATATCTGTGGATCCCTCCAAAACAGATGCAATTGAGGGATGGCCGAGGAAAACATCGGTAACTGATATCCGTAGCTTCTTGGGGTTAGCAGGATATTATCGACGATTTGTGAGAAATTTCTCACAATTGTCCAACCCTCTTACCAAGCTAACTCGAAAGGGAGTAATGTTTTCTTGGAGTGATGAATGCGAAGAAAGCTTCAAGGAGTTGAAAAGGAGGCTTATCACTTCACCCGTTCTCACTTTACCCACAAGTGGGGAGCTTTTTGTGGTATTCAGTGATGCTTCGAAGAAGGGATTAGGATGTGTGCTGATGCAGAATGATAAAATGATATCCTATGCCTCAAGGAAGTTGAAAATCAATGAGCGAAACTATCCAACGCATGATCTGGAGTTGGCGGTGGTGATCTTTGCCTTGAAAATCTGGCGGCATTATCTCTATGGAGAGAAATGTGAGATATATACTGACCACAAGAGTCTTAAATATATATTCACACAGAAAGAGATTAATATGCTCCAGAGAAGATTGATAGAGCACATCAAGGATTATGACTGTTCAATACATTACCACCCTGGGAAGGCGAACAAGGTGGCGGATGCCCTAAGTAGAAAGGATCCAGCAATTCTATCAATGATGAGAATTGAGACGGATCCAATCTTCATAGACTTGATGAAGATGGACGTGGGAATCATAAAGAAAGGAACATCATCAATCCTTTCACAAATGATTTCTCAACCATCTCTTTTGGAAAGGTTAAAGGATGCTCAAAAGGATGATGCAGGAATCCAAGAAAAAGTGGAAGCTATCAAAAAGGGAAAATCCTCAGAGTTTAATGTTAATGAAGAAGGAATTGTGCGGTTTGGGAAAAGACTATGTGTTCCATCAAGTTCGGAGCTGAAGAAGGAACTTTTGGATGATGCACATAGTTCAAATTTCTCTATTCACCCAGGAAGCACAAAGATGTATCGAGATCTCCGAGAAAACTTTTGGTGGGATAATATGAATAAAGAGATCACTGAAAATACATCAAAGTGCCTTGTGTGTCAGCAAGTGAAGGCAAAGAGGCAGAAGTATAAGGGGATGATGCAACCATTTCCCATACCAGAATGGAAATGGGAGAACATCACCATGGACTTCGTCACTGGACTTCCAAGGACATCCAAAGGCAACAATGCAATCTGGGTTGTTGTGGATCGTCTTACAAAGACTGCACACTTCATTGCTATTCGAGAGGATTTCTCTTTGGATCAACTGGCACGGATATATATCAGGAAAGTGGTACGGTTTCATGGAGTACCACTATCTATTGTGTCTGACCGAGATCCAAGATTTACCTCTATGTTTTGGAAGAGTCTTCAACATGCTCTGAATACTGAACTGAACTTCAGTAAGGCCTATCATCCTCAAACTGATGGCCAATCCGAGCGGACTATCCAAACACTTGAGGATATGTTGAGAGCGTGCTCAATGGACTTTAAAGGAGGATGGGATCAACATCTTCCTCTGGTTGATTTCTCATATAATAATAGTTTCCACTCGAGCATCCAAATGGCTCCATATGAAGCCCTGTATGGGAAAAGGTGTAGAACACCGACATGTTGGGATGAGGTCGGTGAACGTAAGCTGCTTGGACCAGAAATGGTCGAAGAAATGGTGGAGAAGGTGAAAACCATTCAGCAGCATATCAAGGTAGCCCAAAGTCGACAGAAGAGTTAGGCAGATAATCGTCGACGAGACCTTGAGTTTAAAGTCGGAGATATGGTGTTTTTACGCATATCTCCGTGGAAGAAGGTCATGTGGTTTGGAAAGAAAGGGAAGTTAAGTCCAAGGTACATCGGCCCCTTTGAGATTCTTGATCGTGTTGGGGCTGTGGCCTATCGACTAGCACTTCCACCTACTATGGCCAAGGTGCATGATGTCTTCCATGTATCCCTCTTATGGAAGTACATACCAGACCCTTCACATGTACTCTCTTCCGAGGTGGTACAATTGGAAGATGATCTTTCTTATGAGGAGCAACCAGTGAAGATCTTAGATCGTAGAGAAAAAGTTCTACGAAATAAGACAATGCCCCTCGTCAAGGTGTTGTGGAGAAACCACAAGTTTGAAGAAGCAACATGGGAGTCGGAGGATATGATGACGCTAAGTTACCCACATTAGTTTTAGTGTGGAAAAAGGAAAATTTCGAGGGCGAAATTTCTTAAGGGGGGAATGTTGTAACGACCCAAAGTTTCATTAATGGAAAATCCCTCTTGATCCAGTTAAATGTTTCTTTAGGAAAAAAATGTTTTTATAAGATGTCAACTTCTTTAGTTTTATGTTAAGATTTGTGACCGTTACTTTTATAGCCATTGAACAGTGATCATCTGAGTATTATAAATATAAGGCTTTAACGAAACCATTTCTACTCAGACAAAGGAAGCGATGGCCTCATCCAGTAGAATTGCCCCTTACGAAGCCCATTTGTCGGAGATCGGAAAAGAGGTGGGGTCTTTGGGCTTTGCCCTTGACCAAGCCCAAGCTGAGCTTCATCAAGTCAAGCTCGAACGTGATCGTCTATGGGAAAAATGGAAGTTGATAGAGATTACCACTCGAGCGATGTTATCCGAGCAACCCCAAGAGTCTGTCACCATCGCACACCTTACCCTTAGGTTTTATGCGGCTATTTTAAGGGGTTATGTAACAAATAAGTAGCACCATGTTCATGTACATTATTTTTTTTGTATATAATAATGAATATAATTTTTTTGATACATTGTAATTAGTTTTTAAAGTACAAATGGTGTTTTTAGTTATTATTTAATTAAGAATTATATTTTATTAAATTAAGGATTTTTGAATAAAATAATATTTTAATAAAATATGATTATTAATATTAAATTAATTTTTATTAAATATAAATGATCTTATAATTTTATGAATGCAATTAAAATTTTTATTAATGTTTGAAAGCCATTTCTGTCAAAACCTGTGAATTTTTTATAAATGTCGGTTTTTATTTTAAAAGTGAAAATTCACATATTTAGAAAATTATTTAGATAAAATAAATATTATTTTTGGAATCAGGACGTCGAAATTATCCAACGGTGAATTTTTCATAATTTTCTGAGACAGTCAAATTTTTGGGTAAAAATTAAATACCATTTAAATATATAATGTGTTTTATGACATCATAATGACCCAATGGTGATGTAATAAAATACCATAATCCTTATGTTCTGCCAATATGTGTTTTATCATTAAAATAACTAGGTTTTGGGTTTGTTTGACTTACTTTTCAAGGCATTAATGGAGCCCTCAAGACTTATTCAACACTTTGCCTTTTTAAATTAATTTCAATGGTAGTGTGACTCACCTCCACATAAGCAACCCTAATTTTTTAATAAGTTCGGACCTTGGACTTGTAAAATATTTTTTTCATCTTTCCTTTTCCAGAAACCATGGGCAAATACCATGGGATGGTTTGTGGTTTGGATTAGTTTAATATAAGGGGTCCCAAACCTAAATAATAAAGAATTCTCTCACCTTTCCTATATAAACCCACCCAAGCTCCCACTTTCTCCTCACTCGAAGCCCTTGAAGTTCGTACAACCTCTGACCTACTCTCTCTAGAATCCTCTCAAGGTGCCCCAAGCTCCCAAGAAGCCTCTCACAAGCCTCTCCCTAGCCTTTGGAAGCACACTTCCAAGTAAGGGGTTTTCTTCCTTTCTCATTTTTTGGTCAATTTTCTTTAAGTTGTATTGCCCTTTTTATTTCAATTATGAATGTTGGGGTATGGTTTCTCACCTCCCCCATACTGTCCTCTTATTGTTTGAATGATGGGAGAACCCTTTCTCTCTCATTAAATGCCTCCCATGTACACCCGTTACTATGCCGAAATTCCGAAAGGAACTTCTCTCTCTTCTTTTACATTCAAGCAATACTTTTGTATCATGAATCTAAATTCCATTTCTATTGTTGGGAAATGTATATATATGATATCCTTACTGTCCATTACATGTAAATATGATGAGTAACCCCTTTCTCTCTCATCAACCTTTTTATGAATTCTTATGTCACGCCGTTACGCTGCCGAAATCGCACCGATTTTCTAAGCCAATGTCTTTGTGTAGTGAATACCATGCCCATTTCTCCATCAAGGGTATTCACCTTTATGCACATTTACATATTGATTATATAGTTTCATGTATGAATTCCACATTCCTTTATCGTGGAAGAAATGATTATGTTTTATGAATCCATGTTTTATGATCCATGTGGCACACTTATGCATGAAATGAAATGTTTAAGAAGGGTGCGCCCTTTATAGCGCTCCAATGCATTGGGTAAAGTATAGTATCATGATACGTCATGTGCAATGAGTGTTTACTCATGCTAATTCAAGTGCAACGAGGGTTTACTCGTGCTTCAAGTGTAATGAGGGTTTACTCATGATCCATGTGGAATGAGCCTTGGCTCATGCTAATTCAATGTTAAGTGTTGTTGCCACATTTCCATGTTATGATTATCATGCTTTATCATGACTTTATGTTCATGTTTCTATTATGCTCTATTGATATGCCTATTGCCTAACATGTATTTCACTCCTCATGTAATTCTTGTTTACTCCCTTACTGGGCTTTATAGCTCACCCTTTTCTTATGCAGGTCCTCAGGTTATCCCATGCAATGCTAAGTACGAAGGAATGTAGTGGTCATGTAAAGGAAGTTTTCAATAAAGATGTTGTATTTCATGTTTAAAGTTTTTATGTAATGATCCTAATCCCCAAAGACACTAAACCTCTCGATCTTCTTTGTTGGATCAAGTGATTTTTTATGTAATAAAGAATGTTTAAGTTGTAATAAAAAGCATCGTTGTCATAGGTAATAAATGGAAACACATTCCATTAAAATACCTAGATAAGAAAAAATCATAATGGCGACATCAGAAATTGAAACAAATGACATATAATCAATGAAATTAAATGAAATATATCCATAGATTTGCTTATGAAATATATCATGGATGAATAATAAAAAACAATTCCTCAATAAAGTAAATCCTAAATTATTGGACTTAATATTTCCCAAGAACATGATACATTTCCGATTAAGATATAGTTTAAAATATTCCAATTTGTGTAACTAATTCATCTAATGAGACTAATAATGTATCTAGGGGCTTTCATTAACTAGCCCCCATCTCATAGGTATTGCCTAAAATAGTCCCCAACCCCTATATTGCAAGTGTAAAAACATTCCTCATATATAAAAAAATAATATGCCTTATCAAATATCTGTATTCACGAATGTATACATATTTGGGAATACTTTTACAAATAATGAATTACCTTTCAATTTATGCACCGTATGAAAAATAGTGTATGGTTTATGAAATAATAATATGCACGATTAATGATATAGATATTTTCAATAAATTAAATGGAAAATGATCATTAGAAATTGAATATTTCCCGGGGTCTAAAAGGAAATGAAGGAAGTGAATTTCAATTTTATCCTTTGAAAAACCAATCATAATCCATCCATAGATTGTGTAAATATGGCGCCATAAAACATAACCCATGTGGAGTAAAATAAAGGGTAGGTGTCATTAATAAATGAAAACATTAATAAAAGATCGTTTAAAAACATTCATGAGGAAATATTTTTTTTTGTAAAATATTTTTAAAAAACATTTTTTTTGAAAATAAATTTGGAAAACATTTTCATAAAAAGTGGGTATTAAAATAAAAAAGGTTATCTGAATTAAGGGAGAAATAATACCGGGTTTTCGAAAAAATGTTTCTAAAAAAGGTAGTGTAATAAAGTGTGGGAAACGGTTACTAATACGTGAAAATGGTAATGAATAACCATACAAGAAAAAACAAATGGTTTCATAGAATAATGGTTAAATAATTACCTCGAATGGAAATAACATTTAAAGTCCATTAAATATGTTGAGGAATTTAATCTTTAAAAATTCAAAAGTGTCCCATAACACTTTCAAACATTTTAAATAATAAGAATAATGAAGAAATAATATTAAATTTATGTAGAA
This sequence comes from Viscum album, assembly GCA_963277665.1. Lineage (NCBI taxonomy): Eukaryota > Viridiplantae > Streptophyta > Magnoliopsida > Santalales > Viscaceae > Viscum > Viscum album. The sequence goes on from OY728133.1 coordinate 102,521,169, forward strand.
AATACCATTAAGGTAAATTAATTCATGGTATAATATATAAAAATGGGTAGTATATACACCCTATAAAATAATTATGTGTTGAACATTACAATTATCTCAAAGAAGAAAAAAGTGAGATGAAAAACCATTACCCTGAGTTTTTTTTCAGGTGAAAAACCTTTAACCACCTGTATAAGAATATTATGTTATTTTTTTACTAGGATGAAAGATGTTTACATGTTTATCATTACTTTTATTTGTCTTATTACTATGTCATATACAAATACATAGAAAATTATGTTTACATGAGGTGTTTTGAACAAATTCGGTTTATGTGTCAAAAACATTGTTATGTAAACTATTGTCAAATGGTAAATTATATACCATATAAATAATAATAAAAATGACATAATTATCTTATTAAAAATTAATTATACATTTAAAATAAATCATCAAATAATTTTATGAAAAATGAATCAATGTTATGATCATGGAGACAGTAGGATGTACATGCACATAAGTAATGTTCTCATATGATCATTAGGGAAAGAAGTTACATTAAAAAATATACATCCATAATTTTAATTATATCCTATATACTATGTTATTTTATCATATATACATATAAATATAATTTTTTTGATGTAAAATGAGTCACATCGTGTTGAGGAGGTGGTTGTCCACACGTCCACGAACAATGTTTTCACTATTTTAATTTGTGAAATGGAAATAACTAAAGATATATATCTATAATATTTTCTTAATCGTAATTATTTATTGAATTTAAAATATATATTTTTTATTTCACATATTTTTAATTAAATAAATCATTTATACGTTCTATTTTTAGTGTGAACAATCCACGTCTCTTTGAGGGAGTGGTGATCCACATTTCCTCAAACGATGTTATCATATAAATGAAAAAATAGAAGGTATCAATGGGCTGTGTAATAAATGTATTAAAGAATTATAAATAAATAATAAATGTCATATATTCCCTATATTAATATAGTTTCTATCAAAATGGACACCATGAGCTGTGAAAAAGAAAAATAGAAAATTTTCGTTTTATGTGGTAGTTTTTTTCCATACACAGAAACAATTTAATCATTAACAATTCACTATTATAAAAACAGGCAAGGGAAGCTCTATTCTTTGATCAGCGTTAAAAAAATCTGATAAAGGGGGCCTTTATCAGTGATATAAAATATCTAATAAAGGGGAACTTTTAACGGCACTAAAAAAAGGATGTTAAAAGCGAACCTTTATCAGTGCTTTTTTTTAGCACTGATAAAGGCCCACCTTTATAAGTGCTTTTTTTAGCACTGATAAAGGGGGGATTTATCAGTGCCTTTTACTACTGATGATAAATTTTATGTTTCAAATAAAATCATGAAAAATAAAATATTGTTTTATAAGTATATTTATATTGATATAAATATAATATATATATTTTAAATATGTTTCAGATATGTATAAATAGACTATTACATTTAATATATAATAAATTTAGTGAAGATTGATTTAAAATATTTTAAAAAATAGTATTAATTAATAAATTTTTAATTATTATTGATTAGAAATCATTTAATAACAATTGAAAGTCACAAAAAAAAAAGATCTAAAATAAGTTAAAAATGTAACTCAATCTTCAAATGACCTTAACATTTGATTGCAGTATCCGTTTGAGCTCAACAGCATATCAAATTGAATCCTGAATGAGCTCTACAAGCAAGTGACCCAAGAAAATCTTTTGTCTCATTTTTAAATGCAAAAAGGCCCATAAGGCCTCCAAAAATGATTTTTTAGTCGGGATACCATGGTTTGTTAACATTCAAACAAGTGTAACTTCTGATCCGGATGTTCGTTAGGCCGGTACAAAATATCATATCAATTTTCTTTTCATTTTCTTCGATATGACTAGTTGTGGAGTAGAAACAGGATTCTGGACTATATGTTATAGTCATTTTAACATTCTATGGCTATTCAAATACACATATATATGTATTTATTCGTAAATATATACATGTGTGTGTGTGTTTATGGTATATATATATGTACTTATGTATTTATTTTTTATAAACACACATAAAAAACATATTTCATAAATGAATTTAAAACTAGTCTTATATCTATATGTTAATATAAAAATTAATATAAGGATAAAAAATTATAACTAAATATATATATATATATATATATGCGAATGAATATATAAATATATATATATACTAATATATAAATAAATATATTTATATTAATATGAATCTATATTAATATACGAATAAATATAAATATATATAAATAGATATATCATTAAATAGAGAAAAACAAAATGGGTTAGTGGTAAAGGTGTAGCTGCGAAAGGGGGGAGGTCGTGGGCTCCAGTTAGGGTGAGAGAAAAGGGGTGTAGGCGTGAGGGGATGTGCGGGAGGGGAAGGGCATGAAGAAAGTGTGAGGTGAGGGGGGGTCCACCTAGCACTGATAAAGAGGGGGTCAAGATTTGTTAAACCCCCCCCCCCCCGCATTATATAAATGTTTTCTTAATTTTTTTACTTTTATCATCAATTTATATAGCACTGATAAAAGGGGCCTTTATTAGCTTTTTTCATAGAGTTGATAAAATTTACCCCCTTTATCCTCCCCTCGATTAATAGTGCTATTTTTAGCATTGTTAGTCAACTTTTCTAGCGCTGATAAAGGCCATATTTGAAGTACTGATTAGATGGAAGTGTGTGTAAATATAGTTCAAAAAAATATAATAATAACATCCTATTATTTTTATTGCACATTATATTTTATAAATTTATATAATAATAAGATATGAGGGGTTAGAGAATGGAAATAAAGCTAGAAAGCTTAAGGAATGATGTTACCACATAACCTGGTAAGTCCTTTTGGTTTGAACGAAAAGATTCCTTGGATTAATTTTTACCCCAGGAGAGGCTTAATGGTTTAGGAAAGGGATGTTGGGAATAAATTTTAATACATAATGTCTATATAGAAGTTGTTTTAGAGGTTCGATGGATGGGGATAGGTGGAGGCCTTTTATAAGTAAGGAAAAGGACTCACTTTGAATTTTTTGAATCAAGTTAAATGTACATATGTTATTACCTATAAAATTTTACAAAAACCAACAAAAATGAATATTGGAAGGTTTATGTATGATATATGGATAGACAATTGGTTTTGGACAAGTGTCAAGGTCATTTTCCCCCTACATTAAGGGGTCAGTTATTTATTAAACTTAATTTTGTCTTAATAATTACAATTAATAATCATCACATTAACTTATATTTTTGGTCAAAAAATTATATATTATTAGAAATTATATATTATTCTGATACATAATATAGATTTTTTATCTATATTCTAATAATAGATGTCACGACCTGTCTTCGGGGCCCGTGTCGTGACTACCCCAAGCCCGCCTTCCATAGGCTAGGGGCTGGCGACTAGAACCAAGGCGTAAATCCCGGAAAATGGAAGGCATTGCCTTTGTAAAGTAAACAACAAACACCACAGGGTAAGTAGTGGATGAAGTAAACACTAAGTAAAAACTGAGTACAATAGTAAATGCGGAAAATTAAAGGGGGCCGGAAATACAAGCCCAATTGTAAAGTACAACTAAAAGGGGAAAAACAACAACTGAAAGAAAAAGCCGCAACGTCGAGCCGTCCTCTGGAAGTCCCACCTAAAGCGTTGGTATAGATAGCCTCCACTGCTCCTCGGGTCCAGCCGACCTCTCGGAGTACGTCCCACCTAGTGGTCCACCTCCAGGTACCATCCTGCTCCGCAAGCCTCCACCATGATCAGCGTTGTCTGTCGTCTGCAACCAACACAACGTAGTGCGGGCATAGCTCATGCAGGGGTGAGTATAAGCTACTCAGTAGGGACCCCGAGACCCCCGAAGGTCTCCCAGAATCCACAAAGGATAATCCACAATGGAAAGATACAATCACAAAGTAACATCCGACATTGCTTAGGTATATGCCCATACATATACCTAAGTCATCAATTCTCGTTTGGCTCCAACATCCGAGCCCAAGTACAACCCAGTCCACACAGGAAAGCAAAACGTAAATCCACACAGGATATCACAACACAATACACAAAGGAAATCAAAATGTAAATCCAAACAGGATAGCACAACACATTTCACAAAGGAAAGAAAAACGTAAATCCACACAGGATAGCACAACACAATCCACAAAGGAAAGCAAAACAGGGTTTCAGCTCACACAGTTATACTTCATCGAATGATGATAGAGATGATCACTGATCCATCTAAGTCGTCGGTCCCACAAAGGATTGATAGGTACTAACCCCCGCAATGACCCACAATGGATCTGACCCACACAGGATCGATAGGTAACTAAACCCCGCAAAGACCCACACAAGATCGGACCAACACAGGATCTGTAGGCGCTGGCCCACACAGGACCGCTGAGCGCTGACCCACACAGGATCAGACCCACATAGGATCGGTAGCACTCACCCACAAAGGATGGATGAGTGCTGTAGTCGTCACCGTCGAATCCACTGAGGATCTCTGCACAGTCGTCGTCGTCACATTAGCAGTCGCAGCCAGCTCTAGGGTTCCCGCACACAGCAACCTCGTTTCGGAGGGTCCACTTCACGAGCCGAGAGGCTGATACATCAACTGACACATAGTCTAGAATGGATGTATCCAAAAGTTCTGTATCGCCAAAAGGAACTCAACGTCTCAGACGGCGCGTCAATCAGACGCCCGGTCTTAAAGTTATTGGCTTTTTTGTCCCAGGGGCCCGGTTGGTTTTTAAGGCAAAACCAACCTGACCGTACTCCACTTGCGTCCAACCTCGGGCGGAGTGTGAAAAAAGATCCGTCTCACTTAGAGGAAATTAACGAAGCTGACGGCACGTCAATCGGACGTTCGTAGCTCAAGATATGAGCGTTTCCGCTCCGAGGGCCTGGTTGGTTTCGTGTACGAACCAACTCGGCCGAACCCAAAGTATTCCAGAACATTGAGTGCGATATACCTAAACGACCGTCTCGATCCAAGGATCACGTTGCCGCTGACGGCGAGTCGTTTGGAGACACGTAGCTCAAGATACAGCAATTTGAAAAAAAAATCGTCCGAAGACGGGGGGTCCGGGCCCGGGCCGACCCGGCCCGACCCCCTGGGTCGGCCGAACCCGGTCCGACCCGGTCGGACCGGTCTGGCTCGGCCAGCCCGGTTCGGCCCGGCCGAGTGACCAAGCGGCCGACGCAGGGGGAGCCGCTGCCCCGCGTGACACCCACGCGGCACCCGCGGGGTGTCGGCCAGACAACCGGACGCGGCTGAAGCCGCGTCCTGGGTGACGCGGGGGGGAGCCGCCGCCCCCGCGTGACACCCGCGGGACACCCGTGGGACACCCGCGGGGTGTCTCTTTGGTGCCGCACGCGGCTTCAGCCGCGTCCCGCGAGCGCCGCCACCGCGGCCGGTGTCGCGGCGATCTCGTCCGGCGGCGAGCCACTGCCTCCAGGCGCCGGCACCACCGTGCCGGCGCCCCGCGCCGCCGCCGGCTACCTCGGGCCGCCGGAGTCGCTCCGGTGGCCCGATTTTCTTCCCGTCTGCGTCGTTGATCCTCCCGGGTTCCGTTCTTCACTGCGGGATCGTTAAACATCCGTTGCAGCATGTTCCGTCATCGCCCGTCAAATCCGCACAAAAACGAAGAACGACGGAGGGTCGTCGGGCCGTGTTCGTTTGGCCCGCACCCTCTGCATTAGAGATAAACAACGGGAGGAATTAAAGTTCAACGCATGAATGCATACCCAAAAAAATTTTTAATGAAATAAAATTGTTTCATAAAACGGGTTCCTCATTTGAACGGAAACATCAATTTTAATAGATTTAAAATTGTTCACAAAAACTAGTTCTTTAACTTTTTAATGGAACATTTACGGGAATAAAAAAAGGGGTAATTCCAAAAAATAAAATCCCTACCTCGTAGCTATCGTCGGACGAGTGCGAGTACGTCGCGGAATTGACCGTCGCGGAAGGAGGTGATCGTCGCGTCGCGGAAGGGCGTCGCGTTGTCGTGGAAGGGTGTCGTGTCGATGATCTCTGAGGGTTAAAGAAACACATGGATTTAATTATAACAATTAAATCCATGTTGAGGATAAAAACCACAAAGGAATTAAAAGGACCGCAATCTCTTACCTCAACGGACGATCGAAGATTTGCCGCGGAAGAAGCGTCGCTGAGGGAGAATCGTCGGCGTCACATCGTCGATCTCTGGGGGGCCTGGCGTTCTTCGTCTCCCTTCGTCGGAGGCCAGCGTTCTTCGCGTTTAGGCATTCTTCGCGTTCTTCGCGAAGGAGGAGGAAGATCTTTAGAGATTCTCCAAAGGTTTAACACAACATTCAAGAAGAAGGTGTGTTGGCCTTATTTTATTAACATGCCAACAAAATGAAAACGTGTTATGAAACGAACAAAATTAATTCATAGAACTAATTTCAACGAATAAACCGACCATTTAATAGGAGCGTTTAAGAGGTTAGAAAACGCGTCAGTTGACTTTCATAATGACGGGTTTTCGCGGGTGCGTTACCTAGCGGAAAGAAACGGCGGGGCTCTTGCGGGCCTCACCTCACAAATATCCTACCAAGTGGTAGGATATTTCTGGATAGCATCCTATCTGGATCAACTCAGTTTAAGCCATCTTTAAGTGGCTTCAAGTGGCTTCAAGTTGCGTAAGTGGAATAAAATAAAGTTGCCACAAAATTATTTTATTTCTTAACTTTAAGCCTGAAAATTAAAAACCACACCCGAGAAAACGCAACTCCGGAAGAGGCGTTTCTAAGCAAAAACCGGTGCTACCGTTTCTTCGGTGCCCTAAGAATTCGATTCCCCGAACCGGTTCAAAAGTTAGAAAAACTTGCTCGTCCGTTCACTAAACGTACCCGAGCCAAACTTCGGAAAATGATTCTGGGCACACCGGGCCTCGGAATCAGGTGCCGTCAGAGACTGCGCTTTTTTAAAATTCCAAAGAAAATTAAGAAAAAAATTTCCTTGATATTTACGGATCTTTACATTACTCCCACCTCAGGGCTTTACGTCCCCGTAAAGATACATAAAAAACTAGGGAAACAAATGTAGGTACTGAGCACGCATCTGAGCCTCCCGCTCCCATGTGCTCTCCTGGAGGTTCCCGTGCTGCCATCTGATGCGCACTAGAGGAATCGACCCTCCACAAAGGACCCGCTCTTGTCAATCCTCGATCTCCACCGGGATCTCTGCAAAAGTCGCCCCATCATCAACGTCCATCTCCCCATGGTCAATGATATGCATCGGGTCGTGCACGTATCTCCTCAGCTGAGATACGTGGAAGACGTCGTGCACCCGGTGCAACTGAGGTGGTAGACCCAGGTGATAAGCCACCTCGCCAATACTGTCGAGGACCTGGAATGGTCCGATGAAGCATGGAGACAACTTGCCGCCTCGGCCAAATCTCCGTAATCCAAGTCGAGGTGAGACATGCAAGAGACATGGTCGCCATCCTGGAACTCTAGTGTCCTCCGCCTCTTGTCAGCATAAGACTTCTGTCGGCTCTGAACTGTCCTCATCCGCTCCTGGATGACCTGGACCATCACTGTCATGGCCCGGACCATCTCTGGTCCCACAAGTGCTGACTCCCCTGGGTCTGTCCAGCACAACAGAGATATGCAAGGTCTGTCGTACAACGCCTCGTACGGTGCCATCCCGATGGTGGAGTGGTAGTTGTTGTTGTACGCAAACTCCACCAAGGGTATGTGGTCCTCCCAGCTGCGACCAAAGTCGGGGACACATGCGCGGAGCATGTCCTCGAGAGTCTGAATGGTCCTCTCCATCTGACCATCCGTCTGAGGGTGAAAGGTGGTGCTCAGATGTAGCTGCGCCCCGAACGCCTCCTGCAACCCCTTCCAAAGCCAGGAAGTAAAGCGAGAATCTCGATCGGAGACGATATATGATGGCAAACCGTGAAGCCGCACAATCTTCTGAACTTAGAAACGCCCCAAGCTCTCCACTGAGCCCTGCTCTCTGATGGGTAAGAAGTGATCCGACTTGGTGAGTCGGTCGACAATCACCGACATGGAGTCGTGACCTCAGGAAGTGCGTGGAAGTCTAGTCACGAAGTCCATAGATATGTCTTCCCACTTCCACTCCATGACCTCCAAGGTCTGTACCAAGACTGCTGGTACCTGGTGCTCTGCCTTCACCTAATGGCAGGTGAGGCATCGAGAAGCGAACTCTGCCACAACCTTCTTCATGCCCGGCCACCAGTGCTGTCATCTGAGATCCTGGAACATCTTCGCCACTCCAGGATGTACCGCCAAAGGAGAAGTGTGAAACTCTCTCAGAACCTCCTCTCGTAAAGCGACTGGTACCAAGGTATGTCCTATGAAAAGGATGTCGTGCTCTTCTCCAAGGGAGAAACCATCAGGTGCCTGTCCCGAGGATATATGTGCACGCCGCGTCTCACAGTCAGTGTCCCCACACTGTGCCTCTCTGACCCACTGTAGTAGTGGAGGAGAGACTGTGAGAGACTGAAGGAAGGCTTCTCCGTCTCTATCCACGAAGGATATCTGCAAAGCGGCTAGCTGCTCTGTCACCTCTTCAAGTAGCTGGATGCCCTTCCTCCTGCTGAGGGCATCAGCTACCATGTTCCCCTTCCCAGGAGTATAGACTATCTCAAAGTCATAGTCCTGGAGGAAATCGAGCCATCGCCGCTGTCTCAGCTTCAGGTCCTTCTGAGAGAAGACGTACCTGAGACTCTGATGGTCAGAAAAGACTGTAAAGCGCTCGCCCATCAGATAGTGCCGCCATGTCTTCAGAGCGAAGACCACTGCTGCCAACTCCAGGTCATGGGTGGCGTATTTCTGCTTATGCGGCCTCAAATGACATGATCCGTAGGCAATCACGGCCCGCTCCTGCATCAGGAAACACCTGAGTCCGGTCCCTGATGCATCACAGTAGACTACGTATCCAACTCCCTCCTCAGGCAACCTCAAGATAGGTGCGCTGGTCAACCTCTACCTCAGCTCCTGGAAGCTCTGTTGACATCTGTATGACCACGCGAAGGGTTTCCCCTTCTTTGTCAACGCTGAGACTGGGGCCGCAACTCTGGAGAAGTCCGACACAAATCTCCGATAGTATCCGGCTATGCCCATGAAACTCCGCACCTCTGTCACGCTCTTGGGTGGCTCCCAAGCTAGCACTGCCTCGATCTTCGCGGGATCCACTGCAACTCCCGCCTAAGAAATGACGTTCCCCAAGAAGTGAAACTCACATAAACAAAACTGGCACTTCGAGAGCTTTCCATAAAGTTGGTGCTCTCGGAGTGTGTCTAGTACAACCCGCAGGTGGTAGGCGTGCTCCTCCTCCGTCGTCGAGTACACCAAAATGTTGTCGATGAAGACCACAACAAATCGATTGAGGTATGGCTAGAAGATCCTGTTCATGAGGCTCATGAACACTGCTGGAGCGTTGGTTACGCCAAAAGGCATAACCAAGAACTCATAGTGGTCATACCAACATCTGATGGCCGTCTTCTGCACATCCTCATCTCGAACTCTGAGCTGATGATAGCCTGACCTGAGGTCTATCTTCGAGAACCACCGTGCTCCTGTGAGATGATCGAAGAGGTCATCAATCATCGGTAGAGGATACTTGTTCCTCACTGTCACCTGGTTCAGGCGACGATAATCGACACACAGTCGCAAGCTCCCGTCCGCCTTCTTGGCGAACAAAATCGGGGAAGCCCAAAGTGAAACACTGGGTCGGATGAACACCTTGCCCTGCATGTCCTCCAACTGTACCCGTAGCTCTCGAAGCTCAGCGGGGGCCATCCGATATGCTGGAGTGGATATCAGGGCTGTCCCGGGGTACAGATCAATATAAAAGTCTACCTCTCTATGAGGAGTTAGCCCTGGAACGTCATCGGGGAAGACATCCACATACTGATCCACCACTGCAGGAAAATTAGGACTCTGCACGTCAACTGCTCCAAGGATGAGGCTAGCCAACTGATGAGTGATGGGTTTTCCTCTCCTATGCGGAAGTCCATCCTGTGCCGAGAAGGATCCCTTCTCTCCGGTGAAGGTGAACCTGCTCCCGTCGGTGCGCACACATCGCACCTTGCGCCTAATGCAGTCAATCTGTGCATGGACCGTAGATAACCAATCCATGCCCAAGATGACGTCGTAAGGCCTCGACGCCGCTACAAGAAGATCCCAGCCGAAGCTCTCACCTCCTAGAGTAAGCTCACACTGCCGGCACCAGTGCGTAATCATCGAGTCTTCTCCCGTAGGAGTCTCTAGCCGTAAGGATCGAGCCAACGACTCTGTCAGAATTTCCGAGCTCCGAACAAGGGCAGTGGCTATGATAGAGTGACTCGCTCCTGTGTCTATCAGAACTGCAGAAAGGGTGGAATAGACAGAGATCGTACCTCAAATCATCTCTGGTGCGCCGTGGTCGTAGGCCTCTACTGCTTGGAGATGTTCCTGTCTCTGCCCGCCAGCTCCCTGTGGTCGGGGCGGGCCTCCTGGTGGTGGTGGTGGCAAAGCCTCAAAGCGTCACCCACCACCTGCAGCTCGCGCAGCTCCTCTTCCTCGTCCGCCTCCTCCCTGCGGACCGCCACGGTCGACCCTCTGCCTCTGCCTGGGTGGCCCCTCCACCATCTTCTGATCCTCGGTATGGCGGGTCTGGCAGTCACAAGCCATGTGGCCCTTCCCACTGCACGAGTAGCACTGCCTGCCTCTCGGAAGGCTGGCTCCATGCTATGTGCCCCGCACTGCTGAGCCACTGTCCCGAAGTTGTCTGCCAGAAGGCCTGGTCTGCCTGGAACCCTGAGTCATCCGTCAGCTACCAGCTGCCGAAGACTCTGCTACCTGCAGCCCTGCGGTAGGTCTCGCTGTAGACTCATCCAGAAAGCTCTCGATCAGAAGGGCTCGCTCCAGCACTCATGCCTAGGTCGGGATACTGAGGGAGATCAGCGATGCCCAGATCTCGTGTCTCAATCCCTGCTCGAAGGTCCGGGCCCGGAAGAAGGGGTCCCGTACCATGTCGGTCGAGTAGCGAGAATGATCGGTGAATCTCGCCGCGTACTGAGCGACCGTCAAGCTGCCCTACCGCAGCTGAAGAAGCTCCTGAATGCGCACTGCTCGGAGGGTGGCCAGGACGAAATCTGAGTGGAAGAGGCTCTCGAAGTCCGTCCAGATGAGGGAGGCCTCATCGTGTACCAGGAGTATCAAGCTCCACCATCGCCCTGCTGCTGCGTGCAGTAGGCTCGCTGCGAGGATCACCATGAGGTCTGCTAGTGTCCTCACTAGCCTGAAAACTCGGACGACCGCCTCTAGCCAGTCCCCGGCTTCCTGGGGGTCCGTCTCCCCACGGATCCTGGGTGGTCGCTAGCGCTGGAACTCCTGCAGAGCTCCGAGGCGTCGTGCATCGTTAGCTGCCAGTGCTGGAAGCATCGGGGGCTCGGCGGGTAAAGGTACTACCGGTGCCTCAGCTGTCAAAGGGCCCTGCACCGAGGCCTCGTCGCTCGGTGGGCTGTCGTCACGCTCAACTCTCGGAACCGTAGCTGGCTGCCGTCATGGGGCCATCCTAAAAAGAAACAGGTGTGCCACGGTCAGAATAGTATACCTGGTGAGCTGACATAATGTAATCACAAAGAAAACTTTTAACACACATGCAATCAATGTTTTCGTGCATTAAGTCGGAAATCAGAAGTCAGGGTCCTAGTGTACGGATACGTCGGCCGCTGCACCAACACTGGGCTCCCTGGACTGATAACCACACTCAATACGCTTAACACTATTGCTTCACATAGACGAAAGATCAGAGTCTACGGTAGAACCTAACTACTCTGATACCAATTTGTCACGAACCGTCCTCGGGGCCCGTGTCGTGACTACCCCAAGCCCGCCTTCCATAGGCCAGGGGATGGTGACTAGCACCAAGGCGTAAATCCTGGAAAAGGGAAGTCATTGCCTTTGTAAAGCAAACAACAAACACCACAGGGTAAGCAGCGGAAGAAGTAAACACTAAGTAAAAACTGAGTACAACAGTAAATGTGGAAAAGTAAAGGGGGCCGGAAATACAAGCCCAACTGTAAAGTACAACTGAAAGGGGAAAAACAGAAACTGAAAGAAAAAGCCGCAACTTCGAGCCGTCCTCTGGAAGTCCCACTAGAAGGGTGGGTACAGATAGCCTCCACTGCTCCTCGGGTCCAGCCGACCGCTCTGAGTATGTCCCACCCAGTGGTCCACCTCCAGGTATCATCCTGCTCCGTAAGCCTCCACCACGATCAGTGCTGTCCGTCGTCTGCAACCAACACAACGTAGTGCGGTCATAGCTCGTGCAGGGGTGAGTATAAGCTACTCAGTAGGGACCCCGAGACCCCCGAAGGTCTCCCAGAATCCACAAAGGATAATCCACAAAGGAAAGACACAATCACGAAGTAACATCCGACATTGCTTAGGTATATCCCCATACATATACCTAAGTCATCAATTCCCGTTCGGCTCCAACATCCGAGCCCAAGTACAACCCAGTTCACACAGGAAAGAAAAACGCAAATCCACACAGGATAACACAACACAATCCAAAAAGGAATGAAAAATGTAAATCCACACAGGATAGCACAACACATTCCACAAAGGAAAGAAAAACGTAAATCCACATAGGATAGCACAACACAATCCACAAAGGAAATAAAAATAGGGTTTCAGGTCACATAGGTATACTTTTTCGAATGACGATAGAGATGATCACAGATCCATCTAAGTCGTCATACCCACAAAGGATTGATAGGTACTAACCCCCGCAATGACCCACAAAGGATCTGACCCACACAGGATCGATAGGTAACTAACCCCCGCAAAGACCCACACAGGATCGGACCAACACAGGATCTGTAGGCATTGGCCCACACAGGACCGCTGAGCGCTGACCCAAACAGGATCGGACCCACATAGTATCGGTATCACTGACCCACAAAGGATCGCTGAGTGTTGTAGTCGTCGACGTCGAATCCACTGAGGATTTCTGCATAGTCGTCGTCGTCACATTAGCAGTCGCAGCCAGCTCTAGGGTTCCCGCACACAGCAACCTCGTTTCGGAGGGTCCGCTCCACGAGCCAAGAGGCTGATACATCAATTGACACATAGTCCAGAGTTTATGTATCCAAAAATTCTATATCGCCAACAGGAACTCAACGTCGCAGACATCGCGTCAATCAGACGCCCGGTCTGAGAGTTATTGGCTTTTTCGTCACAGGGGCCCGGTTGGGTTTTAAGGAAAAACCAACCCGACCGTACTCCACCTGCTCCCAAACCTCGAGCGGAGTGTGAAAAAAGATCCGTCTCACTTAGATTAATTCAACGAAGCTGACGACACGTCAATCGGACGTCCGTAGCTCAAGATATGAGTGTTTCCGCTCCGAGGGCCCGGTTGGTTTCATCTACGAACCAACCCAGCCGAACCCAAAATATTCCAAAACCTTGAGTTCAATACAACGAAACGACCGTCTCGATCCAAGGATCGCGTTGCCGCTGACGGCGACTCGTTTGGAGACCCGTAGCTCAAGATACGACCATTTGAATGAAAACCGTCCGAAGATGGGGGGGGGTCCGGGCCCGGGCCGACCTGGCCCGACCCCCCCTGGGTCGGGCGAACCCGGTCCGACCCGGTCGGACTGGTCTGGCTCGGCCAGCCCGGTTCGGCCCGGCCGAGCGACCGGGCGGCTGACGCGGGGGGAGCCACTGTCCCGCGTGACACCCCCGCGGCACCCGCGGGGTGTCGGCCAGACAACCGGACGCGGCTGAAGCCGCGTCCCGGTTGACGCGGGGGGGAGCCGCCGCCCCTGCGTGACACCCGCGGGGTGTCTCCCTGGCGCCGGACGCGGCTTTAGCCGCGTCCCGCGAGCACCGCCGCCGCGGCCGGTGCCGCGGCGGTCTCATCTGGCGGCACACCGGGCGCCGCCGCCGGCTTCCGCGTGCCGCCGGAGTCGCTCCGGTGGCCCGATTTTCTTCCCTTCTGCGCCGTTGCTCCTCCCGGGTTCCGTTCTTTACTGCGGGATCATCAAACATCTGTTGCGGCACGTTCCGTCGTCTCCCGTCAAATCCGCACAAAAATGAAGAACGGAGGAGGGTCGTCGGGCCGTGTTCGTTTGGCCCGCACCCTCCACGTTAGAGATAGACAATGGGAGGAATTAAAGTTCAACGCATGAACGCATATCCGAAACAATTTTTAATGAAATAAAATTGTTTCATAAAACGGGTTCCTCATTTGAACGGAAAAAACAATTTTAATAGATTTAAAATTGTTCACAAAAACCAGTTCTTTAACTTTTTAAAGAAACATTTACGGGAATAAAAAAAGGGGTAATTCCAAAAAATAAAATCCCTACCTCGTAGCTATCGTCGGACGAGTGCGAGTACGTCGCGGAATTGACTGTTGCGGAAAGAGGTGATCGTCGCGTTGCGGAAGGGCGTCGCGTCGTCACGGAAGGGAGTCGCGTCGACGATCTCCGAGGGTTAAAGAAACACACAGATTTAATTATAACAATTAAATCCATGTTGAGGATAAAAACCACAAAGGAATTAAAAGGACCGCAATCTCTTACCACAACGGACGATCGAAGATTTGCTGCCGAAGAAGCGTCGCAGAGGGAGAATCGTCGGCGTCACATCGTCGATCTCTGGGGGGCCTGGCGTTCTTCGTCTCCCTTCGTCGGAGGCCGGAGTTCTTCGTGTTCTTAGCATTCTTCGCATTCTTCGCGAAGGAGGAGGAAGATCTTTAGAGATTCTCCAAAGGTTTAACACAACATTCAAGAAGAAGGTGTGTTGGCCTTATTTTATTAACATGCCAACAAAATGAAAACGTGTTAAGAAACGAACAAAATTAATTCATAGTATTAATTTCAACGAATAAACCGCCCAATTAATAGGAGCATTTATGAGTTTAGAAAACGCGTCAGTTGACTTTCATAATGACGGGTTTTCGCGGGTGCGTTACTTAGCGGAAAGAAACGGCGGGGCTCGTGCGGGCCCCACCTCACAAATATCCTTCCAAGGGGTAGGATATTTCTGGATAGCATCCTATCCGGATCAACTCAGTTTATGCTGTGTTTATGTGGCTTCAAGTGGCTTCCAAGTGGCTTAAGTGAAATAAAATAAAGTTTCCGCAAAATTATTTTATTTCTTAACTTTAAGCCCGAAAATTAAAAACCACACTCGAGCAAACGCAACTCCGGAAGAGGCGTTTATAAGCGAAAACCGGCACTGCGGTTTCATCGGTGCTCTCAGAATTCGATTCCGGGCACCAGTTCAAATGTTAGAAAAACCCGCTCGTCCGTTCACTGAATGTACCCGAGCCAAACTTCGGAAAATGATTCCGGGTACACCGGGCCTTGGAATCAAGTGCCGTCAGAGACTGCGCTCTTGTAAAATTCCAAAGAAAATTAAGAAAAAAATTTCCTTGAAATTTACGTGTCTTTACAATATATTTGAAAGAGATTATTTTAATATTCATCCTATAAGAGGGATGACAATGTGGGGGTTTAAAGTACAAACGTCTGAAAGTTTTCTATGCTTTTATAATCAATGACTTTGTAAAATTTATTAAAAATAAATAAATTATATTTATTGATAAAAATATTATCAAATTAATATTTAAAAAATTAAATGTATAATTTATAATTATAAATAAATTAGTTACAAAATATTTTTTACATAAAATTCATTATTTTTATCTATTCATTAAAAATGAAATATTTTAGAAAAAATATCAAAAATATAACCTAGAATAATTATTATGTTTTTATATTAAATTCATTTTTAATTTGAAATATTAAATCAATTAATGTGTAAAAATATAATTTTAAAATAGGTTCTCTATTAAAAGGAGGTAAAAATGACTTAGAAATATAGGTTTTTATGTTTGAAATAGGGTTTGTTATTATCTGATTCATATCAAACCCAATGGATATATATAAAAAATATTTATTGAATATATAAAATTATTATTTCATTAAAATCATTAAAAAAATATTATTAATAATTTTCATTATGACAAAATTTTATTGGAAGGAAGAAAATAATATTTCTGTTTTATTTTCGATTGCCTCTTATTTTCACATCTCATTAATTTGTAACCCATTAATTATTTTTATATTTATATAAACAATATATTTCCAAATATTAGTAAATAATATTCATAACCACAAACATAATGACTAGTTTATATAATTTTATATTAAATAATTATATTTAAATAATATATTTTTATTTGGTAAATCTCAATCTTACGTGTAAAGCAATATATAATGTAAGTTCACTCTTTCTTGCAACACAAGCTATCATGGAAGGAATCCCTTAGATGTAATGCAATATAACTATGTGAATCTAATATTGAAATATATATAATCTTTTTTAAATAGTAAATACATAGTTTAGTCTTAGGATATTATATTTCCTTATGCTCTTGGTGTCATGTGTCATACATGGAATCAAATACGAGGTTCATACATCGGATTTTTAGGGCATCACATTCTCCCCACCTTATTTAAGTTGCTCCCTTTCTAGTTAAACTCGATCATGGTGGTATATTTTTTAATACTTCCAATGTTGGAAATCCCAGATCATGAATATGGTTTATATTTCATCCTCTATAAAATAGAGAATTGGAAGTATAAAGATCACATGGACCTCCATGTAACTCAGTCTCTAAATATGAGAACATAATTTGGAACATAAAAATATGTATTGGAGAAAAATCATAAATATCTATAATGAGTGAATAATGTCATAAGTCCCAAACATGTTAACAGTTAATGTAATATTGTGGGACTCAATTCCATAAATCATTAAGGATTTTGCAGAGCATTAGTAAAGCATAAATTAATGTATTATGACAAAATTTTATTTGTACGTCATTTTCCTAATGTTGGGTAATTGTTTGATTTCTTAACAATATATTAAAATATAATTAATTGATATATTTGTATTTTATATGATCTATCCAATATCTTGGTTCGGCTTTGATCAAATTATAATTCATTCAAAAACTATTATTGATGCATGCAGCCAAAAATACATTTCTAAATGATATTAAGGCCCATAAAAGAGTTGAAAGTATGCATAATTTTCTTTAACTATCAATTAAACCAAAATGGTTAATATATTAGTCTCTAATCCATAAACATTATATCACTTTTTCAATATTTATGTTTAATTATTAGATTGTTTATGTAAAAAAGAAAATTTAACTAGGACATTTTGTAGGTCTATGGTTGGTGTTAAACCTTTAGTATCATTCTATTCTGTTTTCAAGACCAGCCAAATTATCTAATTTGATTACTTCCCACTTTCCATACAAGTTTTCTTTATCTAAAAATAGATTAATATAATTTTGAAAATATGATATAAATCCTTGAAATAATGTTAATCACTAAAGTGAATTTTAACAATGGTTTTCAACACAACCTCATTAGATAAAAACATCATCCATTTATTTCCACATAGGCCATTCCTTGGTCTATGGTTTGTCCATAATATCATTTCCTTGATTTCGAAATCATAACCCCTTATCAACAATCTAAAACACCCTAGGTTTAACCTAGGCCATTCATTATTATATTTCTTTCAAATTCTTTATAATGGTTTGTAAGAAGAAGTGAATTAGGCTACTAATATCCACATGGATTGTCAAACTAGGTGGGTATTATGGGACATTTTCTTGTACTAGTTTACTCAGAGTAAGTCCTGAAACACCATGTCAGAGTTGTTACACTTAGGTACACTTGTTCCCGAGCCACGTTCACATGTAATATCTAGATAGAGATTTATTTCAAGGAATACTCAGATAATGTATACTTTACCAAAGTTTTAGGATGTTCTTATATATTTATCCTAAAATTATACCTTAGGAATATTTCATCTAACCTATGATTTCCTAAATATACTTCCCAAGGCTTCTAAAAAAGTTACTATCATACCAACTATATAATCCTAGCCTCAGAACCCCTAGAGAAAGTGCATTCTAATAATTACCTTGGAAGGATTAAATGGATTCAATCCCTGATGGTGCAATTTGATTAGTAGTATTTAGAAAATTTCTACGTAAATGAGTCATTAATTATAAATGAATACAATAATTACAACATAATTTTTTTATTTTAAAATAAAAAACATCATTCATAATATTCTTCCAACTAGTAAATCCCTACATATATTTGATAGTACACTTGTTGGCTTCCTTGGGAAAGAATCATAATAATGGTGAAATCAAATGCTTAGTAAGGTTAATGTATAAAGGAAGTAATAATTGGGGAAAAAAGGTTAATAAATTTGGAATGGTAAATATTAGAACACACATGCCATATAATCAAAAAACATGGAAGGATGTTCTTAAAAATACAGAAGGGTAATAATTGGAAGAAATTCCATTCAAATAACTAGATAAGGAAAAATCAATATGGAATGGAATGAAATTGAAACTCATTATTTATATTAAATGAAATGTATCCACATATTTTTTGATGCAAAATCCTAATGTTGAATAATAGAAAACAAATTATAAAATAAGGAAATTCTTATTTATTGGATGTTATCTTTCCTTGGATCATGATACCTTTACAATCAAAGACATTTAAACTATTCCAATTTGTGAAACTAATTATTTTCATGAGACTAATAATTCATCTATAGGATTTCATTAAGTTTACCCCAACCCATAGGGAAGTCCTTAAATGGTCCCAAACCCTTGTATTGAATGACCAATAAATTCTTAATATCGAATAAATAATATGAACTATCAAATATGTATTTTGAATAAATTATATTGATTTAGTAATATTTCACTAAAAAATAAAATAACTGTAAAAGAAAACACTATATTAAAAATGGTATATGGTGTAGGTAATAATCATAAACAAGAAAAATTATATGGATATTTTGAGTAAATTAAATTTCAAATTATTTTAGGAAACTGAATATTTCCATGGGACAAAAAGGAATCAAGTTTGTGGATGTGAATAATACCCATGGAAAAATAAATAGGAATCCATCCTGAGAAGTATTAAGGATGGTGTTAATACAACATATCCCTTGTGGAGTAAAATAAATGGTTGTTGACTTTGATGAATAGAGAAATTATAAAAAGATCATTTAAAAATGTCTTAAGGAATATAACCTTTTTTTAAAAAAAATTGATTGAAAAAATTTTCATTAAAATTACTTTTGAAAATGTTTTCCGAAATCAATTTTTTAGAAGAACATAGTTTCTCTCACCAAAGAGAGAAAAAATTGAGGTTTTCGAAAAAAAACATTTTCTAAAAATGTAGAGTACTAAAGAGTGGGAAAATGGTACTAATTAATGAAAATGGTCAAGAATAACCATAGGAGGGAAAATTAAAGGTTTAATTGAACACTTTTAAAATAATACATTCAATGGTAAACAAAATTTAATTTTTATTAAAGTTATTATTGATTAAAATAATCATTGAACATTCCAATGTGTCCCATACGACTTTAAAACATTTTAATCATTAGCCTAAAAAGGAATAATATTAAATGTTTGTTTTAAATACCATGAAGATAAATTAATTATTGATATGATATATATAAATTTTCAATATATACACCACAAAAAAATAATTAGGTGGTGAGCATGACATTTATCTCATATATTTAAAAATTGTGATGAAAATCCCATACCTTGAGTTTACATTTGAATGAACTTCCTTTTACCTCAAGTATAATAAACTAATGTTAATTTTCTTGTTTCTCAAGAATTATTTTCATTTTTATCATTAATTTTATTTCACATATTACTATGTTGTATAGAAAAATTTATACAAATAAATTTACATAAGGAGTTTTGAACATATTCAATTTATATATCAAAAATAACATTGGTAGGTCAACTATGGATAAAGGGTTTATTATATAACAAATTTATAATAATAAACATGTTATAATTATCATTTTTTAAATTAATTATACTTTTAATATTAAACATTTACTATGGTTATTAAAAATGAATCAACATTTTGATCATTGAGTAGGTAGGTCATACATACGCATGAGTAACATTCTTATTTTTCAATGATCATTGGATAAAGAAGGTAAGTAACACCACATACATTATGAATAACCTCTATATTATAAATAAAATTTTATTTAATTTTATATACCTATACATATAAATATTTTGATATAAAATTAATCACATCATGTTAGGGAGACGATAGTTCACACCTCTATGAATGATGTTATCATTTTTTAAGTGTGTGAAAGGGAAATAAATAAAATATGATATATATTATATTTAAAAAGTTAATTTTGTCATGAAAATCATATTTAGGTTTTTTATTTCACATATTTTTAATTAAAACCATCCTTAAAATGTTCCAGGTTTAGTGTGAACCAATCATATCGCTTTTAGGGAGAGGTAGTCCACGCTTCCATAAACGATGTTATCGTATTAATCCAAAATGGAAAGTATTAAAGGTATGCGTAATAAAATGATTTCATAAGTGTATTGAAATAAATTTTATGAATTATATCATATATAAAACTTTATCCAGTATATTTTCCAACATAAGAGGTGGTAATGGAAAAATGAACAATCATCGTTTTGTGAGGCAATAGTTTTTTGTACACAAAAACAAAATTTTTGTTACCCATTAGATGGAAGTGATTAAAATTTTAGGACAATAAAATAGAAAAAACATAATAGTATATTTATGATAAATTTTTTCTAAATTATATAATATTAATACTTGAGGGGGTTGGATAATGGAAAAATCTAGAGATTTTAAGGAATTATGTTACATCTTATTCGGGTAACTAATTTTGGTTTCAACCAAAAGATTAATTTGATTGAATTATTCACAAGGGGAGGAATCAAGGTAAATGAAGGGATTTGTGAAACTATATGGGAATATCATAGCCTAACCTATGTGTTTTGAGAGTTTTGAAGAATGAGGGGATACATTGGCCATTTATTGGGAATGAAAAGGGATCACTTGGATTTTTTGGAACGAAGTATGGTGTACGAATGTTCCTATATAAGAATAACATAAAAATAAAATGAAACAATATAATAGAAGGTTAATGGATGATATATGTCTAGAAAATTGGTTTTGTAAAAGTTTCTAGGTCATTTGATCCCCTAAGTTAATTGTTTAGTTCTTTATTAAACATAAATTTTCATTAATAATTTTAATTAATTTTAATCACTTTCATTAATATTTTTGGTAAAAAAAAGTTGGTATAATTCGAAATTATAAATTATTCTGATTCAAAATATGTAATCCATTTTTTTAAATTCTAATCACATTAGTGGTAGAAATTAATTTAAAATTCATCCCACCGGTGGGACAACAATGTCGGTTTTTAATGTAAAAAATGTCTGAAAGTTTGCTATGTTTTAATAATAAGTTTCATTATGAAATTGATTCCAATTAGATAAATGTTATTAATTTAGAAAAATAATATCTAAATAAACATTAAAAAAGATTAAATGTATAATTTAACCTTATAAATAAATTAGATGAAAAAGAGGTTTTCATTTAAAATTTAGTATTTTTAACTATTCATTAAAAATGAAATGTTTCATAAGAATATAAAAAATTAAACCTAACATAATTCATACATTTATCTTTTAAATTTGGTGTTTATTTTGAAATATTAAATATAATAAAGTTTAAAAAAACAAATTTAAAAGGTTTTTTCTATTAAAAGTCCGTTCAAATGCATTAATAAAAAAAGGTTTTTATTTGTGAAATATGGTTTGTTGTTATCTTGAGCATATAAAATATAATGGATACATATAAAAAATATTTTATTGAATATATAACATATTTATTTTATTAAAATAATTAGCTAATTTTAATTAGTTATGTTTATTAAGGAAAATATTATTTGTAAGCATTAAAATAAAAATATTTATTTTTTATATCCAATTGTTTCAAATTTTTATTTATCAATGATTGGTAACAAATTAATTCATTTTATATTTATATACACTATCAATTTTGATAATTTTGATAATACTATTCATATACACTAGCATAATAACTATGTCATATCATATTATATTAAATAATAATATTTTAAGAATATATTATTATTTGGTGCAACTCAGTCTTTCGTGTAACACAATATTTCTGGGAAGGTCACTCTTGTGTGTAACACAAACTATCATGGAAGGGAAAACTTTATTGTAAGACTTGCCAACTCTACATTTCCTAAATTTAAATATATATAATATATTTTAAATAGAAAATATATAGTAGAGTCTAGATATATTATATTCTCTTATGTGCTTTCCATCATATGTTATACACACTATCGAATACGAAGATATTACATTGTATTTTCAAGGCATAAATGTTTTTCCTAAGATCACAAATAAATGTGATTGAATGATATGTTTCTGAAACCATTTAAGTATTCCATTAATACCGAAGTTGAATAATGAGATATAATATTATTATATTAGTCCATTATTCTCTATTGATCCCAGATGTATGATGATATAAAGAGATCATAAGGAGAATTTATAGTTATAAAACATGAATACGGTTAAGTTAGTGTATGTATATTGATGCTTGGTATATTATAATGATAATATTTAGAGACTGAAATATAAGGTAATGTTATAATACTTACCCATACTAGAATGGAAATAAGAAAACATTAACAAATATTTCATTGTCAGACTACCCAAAACATATAAATGGAACAAATTTATTAAGGTTGTAATCAACTAACTTATAAAATCAATACATTTCTTTACAATCCTATAATATTTTACTTTAGATCATCATTCTAGGTTATACATTATAGAAGTGGCTTCATTTTTGGGAGTACCACATTCTATTCTATTTAATTTGGATCGGAGTTTTTCCTCAATGCTATAGAGAAGTCTAAAATAAGTTTTATTTATTGATATGAACTTGATAACTACATATAATCCTTAGATAGATGGTCCATTTTATAGGACCATTCAAACCCTAAAGGATATGTAGAGATCCTATTATATGGATTCAAATTTATTTGGGATCAAAACATTACATTTGTAGAATTTTCATACTATAATAGATTCCAATCCATAATTTATATGGCGTTGTATGAATCCATCTATGGAAGTAAGTTTAGAAGTCCATCATGTTGGGATGAATTTAGAGGAAGAATGATATTGGGAACTGAGATAGCTATGAAAATAACTGAGAAGTTAAGAGTTATTCAGTAGGATATTCAGGTAGCTCAGATTTGATAAAAAATTAATGCAAATCATAATCTATGAGAAATAGAGTGTGTTGTTAGAGACAAGTTATTTTGACAAGAATTTGAATTTAGATGGTTATGAGATTGGGAAGGAAGGGAATATTTGGCCCATGTTAAACCATCCATTTATTAATTCTTAATCATACCAGAATGGTTTCTTATCCCTTATCACTTCCACATAATTAATCTCAATGTGGAGGAAAATTTATTTCCATGTAAGACTCTACAACACACACACACATATATATATATATCTTGAGCTAGCCTGTAACATCCCAGGTAAATAATGAATAATAAATTTTCATATTTATTAATATTTGCGAATTAAATATTTATTTTACTTTAAAGGGATTACTATTTTCGATAGCGTACCCGATACGCAACAAAGAGTTTCTTTGAAATCGTACGTTGCACACTAGTAATAAAATAATATTATTTTAAATCTTAGTTAACACGTAGCCATTGTACTGGCGTGAATGGATAGAAATAACAAAAATATGATTATATATGTTTGTTAAATGTTTTTACATTTATCTAATAAAGGATAAAGGCTTAAAATACGAAAAAAATTCAATTTTAGGCTTATATACTCTAAGTTTCACGAAAGGTCCACTTATCAACATTTGATGGAAAACCATCATTAAATATATTTTTGGTCACCCTTATACATTCTATTGGACCAAATAAAACTCTTCTTTAGAATTGGGACATCAAATTTTACTTTGTGTAATTTTTTGGTATTTTTTCGAAAAAGTTCATTTTTAATGAATAGTGAAAAATGTTGTATTTTAATTCAAACCCTCTTTTTAATCTAATTTATTAAGATGATTAGATAATATTTTGAATTTGTTTTTAAGTTCAATTAGAATATATTTTTACAATTTAATCTAATAGTGGCATTGGAATTAATTTCACTTTGAAATTGGACTTAAACTAGTGTCAATCTTTTGATACTTATTATTTCATAAAAACACGCTATTTGCTCTGAAAGTGGGAATTTATTATTAAATTAACTAATGAAACTTATATATTTTGAATTTTGTAAAATAGACATCATTTTTGAATTCAGAATAAATAAATATAGCATAGGTTGAAGTTTTGGTTTTTTCTGGAAAACGTCAATTTTTGATGAATAGTGAAACCGCAATGTGGTGGTTACAAAATTTGATTTTTTGTTTAAATGGGACTTTACCACTTCTGTGTTTTGAATTTAAAAAATACAATTTAAATGATTTTAATTATTAATAAAAATATGGTTCAATGGGATTAAAATTATTTTTTTTGATGACAAGTAACTTTTAAATTTTATTAATCGCGATTAAGGGTAATTAGTGTAATTTAAGGTAAAAATGATATTATAATAAAATGAAAATATCTTGAAACTTGTCCTAACCCTGTTGGATGAGTTATGTCCGATCAAGAAAACCCATGGGTCTATTTTTTGTACCCCATGGAGCCACTTTGGTATGATAATGACATTTATGCCTTTTATTTAATGTTAAAGTAAAAATGACACAAACATGAGATGTTTTACTAAAACAATTTTTACATGGGGTTATACAAGTAAGATTTTTGACTATAAATATTCATTAGAAATATAAACATATTTCCTACATCATGATATTTTTTTTATAATTTTTACACATTAAATATAATAAATTATTTATGACATCATGATGATCCAGTGATTACCTAATTAATAAAGGATTTAAATAAAATGAAAAGATAATGTAAAATATATGACCTACACATGTCCAAAACATATTGGGTGGGTATATTTAGAACCCTTATCACCTTATCCTAGAATTATATCAATGTGGTACCTTTTAAATCGGAAACACATTTTAAAATAAAGTAACATTTCTTTACTTTCCAAGAGTGCCCCTCCTCTCCCCTTATAAAAGGCCCCCACCTCTACCTCCTTATCCATACTTCCAAAGACTTTGGCTCGGCCAAAACCTACTCATTTTGTCTCTACACATCCCTCTATTACTCCTTGAAGCCTAACTTTGGTCATAAGTCTTCCCAAGGAATCCTTTGAGCTCAAACTTAAGAGAGTTACACGATTTTAAGGTGATGTCTTCACTTGTGTTATTTTGTTTTATTTTTCTTCTCCAACCCCCTAAACTATTTTTATTAATTTATTTTCTAACACCTATAGTATCTTAAATATACTAGGATTTTGGTATAAGAAGCTTTCGATGTACAATTACACACATCTACATCTAATGGTTAACGAACATACTGGTTCTGTGGTTGGTGAATTTCTGCCACACGAAACATTGATTGTTCAATATTCTCTTAAACACCTTTAATGGTGGCCATTAAGATGTCAATCAATTTATATATGATATATATTATGTTTATGTTTCCCTTATTCTTCTGTATTTTTCATTTGTGGTATACCTTTATGGTTTCCATTGTGGGTAAACATGATAATTTCATTTTAGGAAGTGCGGACTACCGCCCCTCAAAGTGATGTGATTCGTTAATGCCATATGTGGGATGTATAAAGGATTTATTTAAAGTTATTATATATTATTTTATACTGGAATTATAATATACCTCTATATAATTATTATTTCTCTCCATTTATGTATGAGATAGAAATAAATGTAGCGTTCATGCATATGTACGGCTTACCGTCTCCATGAACGGTACATTTCATTTCTTATCCCCAAATGTAATGTACTATTATAAGTACATATATATAATGGATATATAAAATGTATGTTACATCTAAATGATTAATATAATTCTGGCATTAAAATATACATACCTCTCATTTAGTTTTAATTCCATTAATATAACATAGAAATGAAAGTAGAGTTCATCTGTACGTATGGCTTACCGTCTCCATGAATGGTGCATTTCATTTCTTACCTCTAAATGATTATGTGATATTATAAATACATTTATATGCTAGATATATATGATATATATGATATCCAAATCAGTAATTTCATTCTGGATATAAATAACTTTTGACCACACGAACAACATGTAATTGTAAGAAATCCACTTTCGACTTAAGAACCAAATATCGAAAAAAAAACATTATTAACTTAAATGGTTACATAATGTTTATAATATGGAAATAAGTGATATAAAAGGAATAATGAACTTGAAAAAGGTTCTTAATAAAATAGAAATTAACTCAAGTTTATTATTCAGGACGTTAAAGAACGACCGAGTCAAGTCGTACCCGAGGTAAGGGACTTCATCTCAATCTCCTTTAATTGAGGCATATTTCATTTTATACACGACAATCTTTTATATGGTGTATAAACCACTTTTACTTTTACTTTTATAGAAAAGGAATCTTTTTCTACGAAGCGTTTTACTAAATGACAAAAAGTAATGTTCCTTTTAACGTACGCGGTGACGACGACCTTTTCCGCCGCCGTGAGTATTATTTGGTCTTTGGCTTCCTCAACAAGATGTAATGTTTTTAAAATAAAATAAAAACCATATAATCTTTTATGTATTTTGGTATTGAAAATGGTTTTGATAAAGGATTCTATTATGTCAATATATTTAAATGATATATTGTGATTGAAATGTGGAAATGTTATCATTCCTTTATATTGGTTTTATGTTTTATGATTTTATATTGGTACTTGGACATTTGACGGGTGGTTACGTGATAAACCATATGAAGGGTGGTGCCATGAATACCAGGACGGGTGGTTATGTTATAACCTCCAATGCATTGGGTATGGATGTCGGCCGTATGGCTATTCCATTAAGTATGTATGGAAGTTGGCTGTATGCCTATTCCATTATGTGATATGTGTAGAAGTCAACCGTATGGTTATTCCACATAATTATGTTTATGTCCCAAGTTACCTTTATATGTTATGTGATCTTTTTATGGGTTTTATGGTAATCTTTGGGTTACAAAAGGGTATGTAATGATCTTTTATTCAGTGAAGAGTTTTTACTACTTCATAAAGGTGAAAAGTATTACTTTGATAATGTATACATGGTTTACTTTTTGTTTTGATAAACTAACAGTTTTCATTCATTGTGTATCCCTTACTGAGCTCTTTATGCTCACCCCAAGTTTTTTTGAAATGTTTCTCACAGGACCTAATGTGGAATAGGGTGAAGGATGAGATCAAGGGAAAGTCATGCTATATAAAACTTGGAACTAGACATGTTTCTTTTTAAGAGTTTTTTTATTCTATGGAAACTTAGTAGAAGTGTCTACTTTGTAATCTTTTGAGATGTAGTAGTTATGTTCTAATTCTCTAAAAATCTCAACCTGAAAAGATCCTCAATGTGAATTATTCATTTAATTCAATATTAAGAGATGTTTAAGGCCAGGGCCTTATAGTTGGTATCAAAGGTTGGTTTAGACAACTTTAGGAGTTAGAAAAATGTTATATTATAAGTTAATTTATGGTATGACTGAAATGATATAGAATTTAAAGATTACCATGTTGCTTCGCCTAAGATATTTCTGTGTTCAGAATGGTTTTCCGTAGAGGAAACAAAGCAGCTATGTTGGGACGACATCAGGAGGAAGACAACCTTCCAAATCAGCAACCTGAGATGGTCAGAATTGGAACTGAACAGATTGTTGCAGTGATGGAACAGTTGACTCAGGCTATAAATGGTGGTGGTATCCATGCACGAGATCAGCCAGATGAACCGCAGAGGAACATGTCAGTGGTGGAACATTTCATGAGGCAACATCCCCCATCATTTAGAGGATCATCTGACCCATGCAATAAGAAGTGTGGATTAAAGCACTGGAGAAGATTTTTGATGTCATGGGGTGTTCAGAACATCAAAAGGATAGTCTTTTTATTTACCATTTTGAAGGTGAAGCTGATCAGTGGTGGTCGATGGTAAAAAATATCAGGGATAGTGTTGAGATTGAGGATCTTCACTAGGACGAATTCAAAGGTATGTTTCTTGAGAAATATTTTCCTAAGGTGGTTCATCTTAGGATGGAAAAATAGTTCCTAGAGTTGAGGTAGGAGGATGATTCTGTGGTTGCTTATGAAGTACAGTTCACTCGATTGGCAAGGTATGCTCCAAACATCACACAAGATCTTGATAGTAAAATAAACCGTTTTACTCAGGGTTTAATCCAAGGTATAGAAGGGATTTTGCTTCTCGTGAGTTCAAAAGTTATGAAAAAATTGTCCGATGTGCGGAGAAGGTGGAAATGGAGTTTGCCGTTGATCAGGTGTTCTATGACAAACAATGGAATAAGAGGACCAGTTGGCAGGCAAAGGGGAAGAATTCCTCAAAGAAGCAAGGAGGTAAGAAAACCAAATATCCCTCATGTGAGAAGTGTGGTAAATTGCATCCTGGAGAATGTTTATCCAAGTCTGGTAAGTGCATTCGGTGTGGTAAGTCTGGTCATATTGCTCGTAACTGTAAGAAATATGATCAAGAAGGCATTGAAAAGCCAGCGGTGAGATGTTTTAAGTGTAATGAAATGGGTCATTATGCAAATGAGTGTCTAACGAAGTACTCAACTGGGGGAAAGCATCCAGACTACAAGAAAAAAGTGGTGGTGAAATCCTTTGCAACAACTTCAGCAGATATTGCGCCATCGAATGAAGTAGTATCAGGTACATTGTTTGTTTGTTCAGATTATTCCAATGTGTTGTTTGATTCAGGGTCTACACATTCTTTCATTTCTGAGAAGTTTTCTAGTAAAATCAAAATTTCAACTCAAGATATGAACCCTGAACTTATGGTAAAAACACCCGGAGGGAATATTGAGACAAAAAGGAATTATAAGAACCATCCTATCCTTGTGTGTGGAAAGAATATACTAGAAAAACTTATTGTTTTTACTCTAGTAGAGTTTGATGTTATTTTGGGCATGGATTGGATTTCTGTTTAACATGCTAAGATTGACTGTAGAGCTAAAGAAGTTTCTTTTCGGAAATACTTTCAGTTTTTGTACAATAATGAACCCTTACTGTTGATAACATATCAAGAGGCCAAGAAACTAGTAAAAGAAGGAAATGAATGTTACCTTACACATATTGTTTAAAATAAAGGAACTGTTCAGATTAATAATGTTCCAGTGGTAAATGAGTATCTTGATGTTTTTCCTGATGAGTTGCATGGTATTATTCATGATCGGGAAGTTGAATTTACTGTTGACTTAGTTCCCGATTCTAAGCCAATTTCAAAACCCCCTTATCGAATGGATCAAGTTGAACTTTTAGAGTTAAAGAAACAATTGCAGGTGTTATTAGATAAAGGTTTCATTCGACCTAGCACATCACCATGCGGTGCTCCTGTCTTGTTTATTAAAAAGAAAGATGGCTGAATGAGAATTTGCATTGATTATAGAGCTTTGAATAATATTACTGTTAAGAACAAGTGTCCTTTGCCTCGTATCGATGATTTGTTTGATCAGCTCGAGGGAGCTCAATATTTTTCGAAGATTGACTTGAGGTCGGGGTACCATATGTTGATAGTAAAAGAAGCAGACGTTCCGAAGAATGCATTCTGTACTAGATATGGCCATTATGAATTTGTATTTATGCCTTTTGGGTTAACTAATTCACCTGCTATATTCATGGACCTTATGAATAGAATTTCCCATGAGTTCTTGGATAAGTTTGTGGTTGTTTTCATTGATGATATTTTTGTGTTTTCTAAAAGTAAAGAGGAGCATGAAAGTCATTTAAGGGTTATCTTGCAAACCTTAAAAGAAAAGAAACTATATGGAAAATTCAGCTCGTGTGAGTTTTGGTTACAACAAATTTCTTTCTTGGGTCACATTGTTTCAAAAGATGGCATAACTGTTGATCCTGCTAAAACAAATGTTGTTGAAGAATGGCCAAGACCCACAAATGAAACCGAGATCCCTAGTTTTCATGGTTTGGAAGGTTACTACCGAAGGTTTGTTGAATTTTTTTTACATTTATCTAGTCCAATGACTAAGCTAACTGGTAAGGGTGTTAAGTTCATCTGGACAAAAGAATGTGATGATTCTTTTCAGGAGTTGAAAAAAAGATTAGTGAATGATCCAGTTTTGGCACTTCCTTCCAGGAATGGTGAGTTTGTTATATACAGTGATGCTTCATTAAAAGGGCTTGGTTGCGTCCTAATGCAGAATGATCAGGTAATTGCTTATTCTTTATGATAGTTGAAAACTGATGAGGTAAATTACCCTACACATGATTTAAAATTAGCTGCTGTTGTTTTTGCTTTAAAAATATGGAGGCATCATTTTTATGGAGTAAATTGTGAAATATATACCGATCACAAAATTTGAAAGTATATATTCACTCAGAACGAATTGAACATGAGGCAGAGGAGATGGCTAGAATTAATCAAGGATTATGATTGTATAATTTATTACCATCCGGGAAAAGAAAATAAAGTGGCAGATGCTTTGAGTCAAAAAAGTAATGCTTCATTAACCATGCTACGTTTGGAACGAGGTCCTTTGGTTTTTGATTTGATGAACTTTGGCATAGAAGTTGTTGGTGCAGGAAGTTCTTCTGTTTTGTTTCAGGTATCTGTGAGATCATCTCTATCAGATAGAATCAAGCAAGCACAGAAGCAAGATAGTGAGTTGCAGAAAAAGGTAGATCTGGTTCAAAAGGGTAAGTTTCCTGAATTCAACATTGATAGTGATTTTTTTTTGAGATTTGGGAAGTGATTGTGTGTGCCTTGTGATTCACAGTTGAAGAGAGAGTTGTTATGTGAAGCTCATAGTTCTCCATTTTCAGTTTATCCTGGCAGTACTATGATGTATAGAGATCATCGAGAGTATTACTGGTGGGATGGAATGAAAAGAGATATTGCTGATTTTACTGTGAAATGTTTGACTTGTCAACAGGTTAAAGCAGAGTGGCAATTACCGAAAGGAATGCTTCAGACTTTACCAGTGCCAGAGTGGAAATGGGAAAACATATCCATGGTCTTTGTTGTTGGATTACCGAGGAGATCTAGAGGTAATAATGCAATCTGGGTTATTGTTGATCGCTTGACTAAATTTGCTCATTTTCGTGCTATACGAGATACTTTTTCACTAGATCAACTTTCCCATTTGTATCTTAAAGAGATAGTCAGGTTACATGGAATTCCTCTCTCCATTGTGTCTGATCGTGATCCCAGGTTTACTTTTAACATTTGGAAAGGCCTTCATAAGTCGTTGGGTACTGAATTAAATTTTAGTACAGCTTTTCATCCGCAATCAGATGGGAAGTCAGAACGAACAATTCAGGACTTGGAGGATATGCTACGAGCCTGTTCGATAGATTATCAGGGAAGTTGGGACCAACATCTTTCTTGGGTTGAGTTTTCTTATAATAACAGTTTTCATTCCAGTATACAGATGGAACCATTTGAGGCATTATATGGGAATCGGTATCGAACTCCAGCATTTTGGGATGAAGTGGGGGAAAGGAAGCTGATGGGACCATAATTGGTAGAAGAGATGGAAGAAAAAGTTCAGTTGATTCAGAAACACATGAAAACAGCTCAGAGGAGACAGAAAATTTATGCAGATAACTGGAGGAAGGATCTATCTTTTGAGGTAGGTGATCATGTTTTTCTCAAAGTCTCACCATGGAAGAGTGTGATGCGATTTGTTATGAAAGGAAAGCTGAGTCCAAGGTAAATTGGACCATATGAAATTCTGGAGAGAGTTGGATACCGAGTGGCTTTACCTCCGAGTTTATCTCAGGTATACAATGTTTTTCATGTTTCGATGCTGAGAAAGTATATGCCAGATCCATCTCATGTTTTGTTCCGAGAGGTAGTTCAGTTGAAAGAGAATCTATCTTATGAAGAACAACCAGTCTAAATTCTTGACTGAAGAGAGTAAGTATTGTGAAATAAGGTAATTCACCAGGTAACGGTTTTGTGGAAAAATCATATGGTTGAAGAGGCAACGTGGGAATCTGAAAATTCTATGAGGGATAAATACCCCCACTTATTTTGATAAGTGAATAAAATTGCGAGGACACAATTCCCAAAAGGAAGGAAGGATGTAACATCCAAGGTAAATAAAGAATAATACATTTTCATATTTATTAATATTTGTGAATTAAATATTAATTTTACTTTAAAGGGGTTTCTAGGTTCGATAGCGTACCCGATACGTAACAAAGAGTTTCTTTGAAATCGTACGTTGCACACTAGTAATAAAATAATATTATTTTAAATGTTAGTTAACACATAGCCATTGTACTGGAGGGAATGGATGGAAATAACTAAAATATGATTATATATGTTTGTTAAATGTTTTTACATTTATCTAATAAAGTATAAAGGCTTAAAATACGAAAAAAATTCAATTTTAGGCTTATATACTCTAATTTTCACGAAAGGTCCACTTATCAACATTTGATGGAGAACCGTCATTAAATATAGTTTTGGTCACTCTTATACATTCTATTGGACCAAATAAATCTCTTCTTCAGAATCAGGACATCAAATTTTACTTTGTGTAATTTTTTGGTATTTTTTCGATAAAGTTCATTTTTTTAATGAATAGTGAAAAATGTTGTATTTTAATTCAAAACATCTTTTTAATATAATTTATTAAGATGATTAGGTAATATTTTGAATTGGATTTTAAGTGAAATTAGAATATATTTTTACCATTTAATCCAACAGTGGTCGTTCGAATTAATTTCACTTTGAAATTGGACTTAAACTAGTGTCAATCTTTTGAAACTTATTGTTTCATAAAAACATGCTATTTGCTCTGACAGCAGAATTAATTATTAAATTAATTAATTCAACTTATATGTTTTTAATTTTTCAAAATAGACATAATTTTTGAATTCGTAATATCAAATATATCTTAGGTTGAAGTTTTGATTTTTTTCTGGAAAACTTCAATTTTTGATGAATTGTGAAACCGCATAGTGGTGGTTACAAAATTTGATTTTTCGTTTAAATGGGACTTTACCACTTATGTGTTTTGAATTTCAAAAATACAATTTAAATGATTATCATTATTATGTAAAATGTGGTTCAATGGGATTAAAATAATTTTTTTTATGAAAAGTAACTTTTAAGTTTTATTAATCACGATTAAAGGTAATTAGTGTAATTTAAGTTAAAAAAGATACTATAATAAAATGAAAATATCTTGACACTTGTACTAACCCTATTGGATGAGTTGTGGCCGACCAAGAAAACCCATGGGTCTATTTTTGGTACCCCATGGATCCACTTGGGTATGATAATGACATTTATGCATTTTATTTAAAGTTAAAGTAAAAAATTACACAAACATGAGATGTTTTATTAAAAAATATTTACATGGGGTTATACAAGTAAGATTTTTGGCTATAAATATTCATTAGAAATATAAAAATATTTCCTACATCATGATATTTTTTTTATAATTTTTAGACATTAAATATATTAAATTATTTATGACATCATGATGATGCATCAATTACCTCATTAATAAAGGATTTAAATAAAATGAAAATATAATGTAACATCTATGACCTACAGATGTCCAAAACCTATTGGGTGGTTATATTTTGAACCCTTATCACCTTATCCTCAAATTATATCAATGTGGGACCTTTTAAAATCGAAACACATTTTAAAATAAAGTAACATTTCTTTACTTTTCAAGAGTGTCTCTCCTCTCCTCTTATAAAAGCCCCCCACCTCTACCTCTTTACCCACACTTCCAAAGCCTTTGGCTCGTCCAACCCATGATAATTTTGTCTCTACACATCCCTCTCTTACTCTTTGAAGCCTCACTTTGGGCAGAAGTCTTCCCATGGAAGCCTTTGAGCTCAAATTTAAGAGAGTTACCCAATTTTAAGGTGATGTCTTCACTTGTGTTCTTTTGTTTTATTTTGCTTCTCCAACACCCTAAAATCTTTTTATTCATTTCTTTTATAACAACTCCAGTATCTTCAATATACTAGGATGTTTTTATAAGAATCATTCGAGCTACACTTACACACATCTACATCTAATGGTTAAAGAACATACTGTTTCTATGGTTGGCGAATTTCTGCCTCACGAAACGATGATTGTTCAATATTGTGTTAAACACCTTTAATGGTGGCCATTAAGTTGTCACTCTATTTATATATGATATATATTATGTTTATGTTTTCCTTATACTTCTGTATTTTTCATTTGTGGTATACCTTTATGGTTTCCATTGGGGTAAACACGATAATTTCATTTTAGGAAGTGCGGACTACCGCCCCCTCAAAGTGATGTGATTCGTTAATGCCATATGTGGGATGTATAAAGGATGTATTTAATGTTATTATATATGATGTTATACTGGAATTATAATATACATCTATATAATTATTATTTCTTACCATTAATGTATGAGATATAAATGAAAGTAGTGTTCATGCGTACGTATGACTTACCGTCTCCTTGAACGGTGCATTTCATTTCTTATCCCCAAATGTAATATACTATTATATGCACATATATATAATGGATATATATGATTTATGTTAAATCTAAATGATTAATATAATTTTGTAATTAAAATATACATACCTCTCATTTAGTTTTAATTCCATTTATATGACATAGAAATGAAAGTAGCGTTCATGCGTACGTACGGCTTAGAGTCTCCATGAACGGTGCATTTCATTTCTTACCTCTAAATGATTATGTGATATTATAAATACATGTATATGCTATATATATATGATATATATGATATCCAAATCAGTAATTTCATTCTGGATATAATGAACCTTTGACCACACGAACAACATGTAATTGTAAGAAATCCACTTTCGACATAAGAACCAAATATCGACAAAACAAACATTATTAACTTAAATGGTTAAATAATGTTTATAACATGGAAATAAGTGATATAAAAGGAATAACGAACATGAAAAAGGTTCTTATGCAAATATAAATTAACTCAAGTTTATTATTCAGGACGTTAAAGAATGATCGAGTCATGTCGGACCCGAGGTAAGGGACTTCATATAAATCTCCTTTCATTGAGGCATATTTCGTTTTATACACAACTATCTTTTATACGATGTATAAACCCCTTTTAATTTTATTTTTGTACAAAATGAATCTTTTTCTATGAAGCGTTTTACTAAACTACAAAAAGGAATGGTCCTTTAAACGTACGTGGTGACAATGACCTTTTCGGCCGCCGTGAGTATTATTTGGTCTTTGGCTTCCTCGACAAGCCATAATGTTTTTAAAATAAAATAAATACCATACACTCTTTTATGTATTTTGGTATTGAAAATGGTTTTGATAAAGGATTCTATTATGTAAATATATTTAAATGATATATTGTGATTTAAATGTTGAAATTTTATCATTCCTTTATATTGGTTTTATGTTTTATGATTTCATATTGGTACCTGGACATTTTACGGGTGGTTACGTGATAAACCATATGACGGGTGGTGCCGTGAATACTAGGACGAGTGGTTACATTATAATCTGCAATGCATTGGGTATGGAAGTCGACCGTATGGCTATTCCATTAAGTATTTATGGAAGTTGGCTGTATGGCTATTCCATTAAGTGATATGTGTGGAAGTCGACCGTATGGTTATTCCACATAAGTATGTTTATGTCCCAAGTTACCATTATATGTTATGTGATCTTTTTATGGGTTTTATGGTAATATTTTGGTTACAAAAGGGTATGTAATGATCTTTTATTCAGTGAATAGTTTTTACTACTTCATAAAGGTGAAAAGTATTACTGTGATAATGTATACATGGTTTACTTGTTGTTTTGATAAACAAACAGTTTTCATTCATTGTGTATCCCTTACTGAGCTCTTTATGCTCAGCCCAAGTTTTTTTGAAATGTTTTTCACAGGACCTAATGTGGAATAGGGGCAAGGATGTGATCAAGGGAAAGTCATTCTATATAAAACGTGGAACTAGACCTGTTTCTTTTTAAGAGTTTTTTTATTCTATGGAAACATAGAAGAAGTGTCTACTTTGTAATCTTTTGAGATGTAGTAGTTATGTTCTAATTCTCTAAAACTATAAACCTGAAAAGATCCTCAATGTTAATTATTCATTTAATTCAATATTAAGAGATGTTTAAGGTCATGGCCTTATAGCCTCTAAGATGATGTATGGTACTGAGTCCTAGTGTGTCCAGAATTAATTATAAAAAATATTGAAAATATGTTGTACTTAACTTGATAATATTCTTAAATAAAATGATATAACTCTAAAATATTCAATTCAAACAAAATAATGAGACCATTGTGGAGTCCAGAACATTGTGTTTACCCTACGTGTGACATAAAATAGGACTGCATGGGGTGTTTAGACACTTTTCTAATCAGTAGTACATTCAGTGAGTTAAATATTTATTTAATCAATTAGTTAATTTATTTTAACATAGAGAAATAATATATAATATTACTCTTAGGGTTAATTATTGAGGATAGACACATAAAAAATATGATAATTATATAGATCATCCTTCCTTATCTATTGGTGAATAGCATCACATGATGTTGAAATGTAAGATCAGATCAGATTAGGATGCAATGAACTCAATCACTCATCTCTACCCTTGGAAATCATGTTCTTCAAAAACGAATGGAAAAAACTAGGTAAGACTATTCATTTGGTGAATTACTCCCTTTGATTAAATTAATTGTGAAGATCCATCCTTGTTTTAGGATATGCGCCAATTGTGGACAAATGAATTTCTCGAGTACTAAAATCTTAACTTATTTTATTAGTTTCTAACCCAAGATCTACATCCATGATTGTTAACCAAGGTATTATGTACAATGATCATTTAAACCTTTTATTATTATGATTTATCACATTTTTTATTTTAGTTCATCATTCGTAGGACCCCATGGCCCTGGTTTAACATTGTTAGGTGGTACTGTTCCCGATCTGACCCCAATAGTAGTGAAAGATCAAGAAACAATGCACATATTTATGATTTTTGTCCAGATTAGGGATATTGGAAACGCATTAAAGATCATTTTGATGATCAGAATATGAATATATGGTTCTGTAAGGATTAGTGGAAGGTAGTTAATACAACAATATCTTGATAGATGAATGGAGGCCGATTTCCTATGAATAACAACTGAAATCCATGATCCACAACTAGATCATCAATTTTAGGATGAGGATAACAGTAGATTTAAAATGGTAAGGATGGATACAAGGCATCAAAATAAGATCTTAAGATATAGATAATACAGAACAAACCCAATAACATGTCATTAATAGGTATGAACACCTGGTGTGTAGTCTCTCTATGGCGGTGTCTAGTGTTTTTCAAAAGCTAAGGATGACACAACATGAAGTTATCCTACACGTCGTGTACACATTAATTGAATGAAAAATCCATGAGATAGATCACATAAGTGGGAACCCATGTAAAAAAACACGTCCAAGTACACAACTTTATACACTGGGTATATGAACATAGGTTCTAGTACACTGACATGGTGTCCAGTACACCGACACAACAAATAAGGCATGACCCGAACCCGATTAGCATGGACAAGATATGTAGTCTAGGTAAATGTCTTGTACTAGTTAATGGTATGGGTTCCATGTTTCATAATGGGACACATCTAGGTGGTAGAGTGGGACCACATGTTGTGTGGGTACCCTCACATGTTGTTTATGTCTTGATATCTTTTTAATTCAGATCAAGGTTCTGCATCTCCATAATTTGATAACAAATTTGTGAATGTGAGTATTCTATAATGAGTGATTTTCCATTTATAATGTGATATTGTCCTCAGTATTGGATTTAGAGATATGATGTGAACTTTTATGATCATAGCACTCACTGAGGTGATGCTCGATGATGGAAGTGATCAGAACAAATCACCAGATTCTACTGAATTATACCCTCTAATAGAATGGGCAATGGTCCCTTGAAGTCTAGAGTAGAACCCATCATTAGCAGTGGTGCTGGTCCTATGCATCTAAATTCTATGTGGAACCTCCCTGATGTAACAATGTGCAGTCCCATGATGGGTATATTGGAACTCACTTATGGAAATTGGGTGTGGGTCTTCAACTTCTGAATGGAACCCCTTATCAGAGAGGGTGTGGGACCTTGATGATGATATTGAAGCCCCCCTTTGGTACTTGGGTGATATCCCTTGATTTGTAAGTGTAACCCCAAAAAAATAGGATGCATGTCCTCATTAACTAGAGTAAAACCCATGATCATACCGGGGCATTGGACCTCAACCTATAGAGCATAAACCCCATTTGTATGGGTGCAGGTCCTATACCGTAATTAGTGGAACTCCCTACAATATAGGGAACAAGTCATCATGATTCCAAAGTTGAACCCCAAATCGGCACAAGAAAAGGTCATTTATTGATATTATTAGAGTGTACCCCCCCCCCAAAAAAATAGTACGGTGCATGTAATGTAATTCATGTTTATAACCGCTTGACTATCAAGCATAGTGATGAGGTGTTTCTTTACTTGGATGACTAAATATGAGTAGATGCGTGAGATGATAGGCATCATTGATGAATTTTGGAACAGTTGGGTTCCATTCTGCTTAGGATGAGATGTGATATGGATATCCAATTACTCTCTAGTTTGGTATTCATTTGATTTTGAATATATATATATATATTTATATATTTTTTTATATCCACACATTGAATTTAGTTACTCTCCTTCAAAGAAAGGTGACGACATGTGAGGTATGACATGTGATTTTTGTGATTAGATTATCATGGTAGGTTGATTTTCACTCTTGATATATGTGGTGAAAACACAATGGGTCATATATCTACACACCATTTTTATCCCCTTGTGTTTGTATGAGGTTACTTTCACTCTAAGTCTTGGTTGAGGTATTTTACTTCACTATACCTAGAATATACAATTTTTTATGGTTGTGTCTCTTACTACATCCCCGTAATCATTTATGTAATTATACTAGGTATGTTTATACACACACCTTCATGGGCTATAACTGCACATGTTATGTATTATGTAAAGGATTGAAATGTCATCGGTGACTTTAGATGAGCATAGGTATTCTCTGTACATTGGACCACATATGGTGGTTGTAGCCCATGAATAATGAATTAGGCTCTCTCAGTAGTTTACTTCACCAGTTTTGTCAGGTTGGAACATATTTATGTTTGGAAAAATATTTTTCCCCTTAATTTTTGGTTTTTATTTCTGTACGCTTGTACACCCTAGTGGTTATGCATTTAGGGTTTAATTTACATATTTATTTCATATTTTACTCTTTCCCTCTACAATTATGTATCAATATGGTTGTTTGTGTGAGTAGAGGTGTATTGGAATATGCTTCCCCGAGTATAGATATTCCTTCATTAATGGTCGCCACCTCTAGGCCAATGATGGCAAGAATGGGGTAGTTGGGGCTTGAGCCGCAGCTAGGGCCAGGTCATGAAATACTGGTCTCAAATAATCTTCGTACCTTGGGATGTTGTCTAGAGTAATCCCATTAAGTGGATTTGGTTGGTTTTAGGGAAACAATGTCAATGTGTCTCATGTGAAGATCATAGGCAAGGAAGTCTAGCAAGGGTGTGGGAAACCGACATATCCATTCACCGTGACCTTCAATACCTTTTTGTTTCCTCTTCATACAGAGACATCGGTTGTAGGTTGAAATGGTTCATGCATAATATATTATTTAGAAATTTATTATCCCTCTTAAGTTAGCTCCCAATGGTTGATATATATATATAGTCATCTGACCATGGTATGCCTTAAAAAATATCACGATGCCTCTACGATGAAAGCCTGCCAGGAAATGAGTTATGTATCATAACTATGATCCAATGAGTGATGAGGCCTTATGTTGGGGTCTATCCCATGAACCTCTTCATCTGGGTTGGTTGGTAGCTGGACCTCCATCTATAAAGTATTAGATACTTCCGGTAGTGGAGGATGATGATTTGTGTAGGCTTCACACTCTCCATGAGTTCTAGTGCTA
Organism: Viscum album; assembly: GCA_963277665.1. NCBI lineage: Eukaryota > Viridiplantae > Streptophyta > Magnoliopsida > Santalales > Viscaceae > Viscum > Viscum album. Next base: position 102,561,376 of record OY728133.1, read on the forward strand.
GTGGAAAATAAGGTTCCGTGGTGATCTACATCCTTAAGCATCAACGTGTTGGCAAGAATATGTGGTCCATTTCATAGGGCTCACCTGGACATTAACAGATCATGTGGTTTCACTAGAAGCTAAAATTTTCTACAGATCAGTGGGGGATACTGCAGTCTCATTACATAGATGCACGATAATTTGACACTCTCAAGGAATGACAACCATTATCTGTTCTGTGAGGAGAACTACCACTGCAACATGCTCACACTCAATATATAAGATCCTATGAAGATAAATTAGGAATGGATAATGGTGTCTGAGTGTGCAGTGTATTTCATGGTACTTACAAGTTACTCTCTTAACATGATCTGGGGATGGATGATTTTGATCACTGGTGTTTGATAAGGGACTTTGTAGAGAGATCTGAGCTAGTGATATTCCATTGTGAATCCCCACTCATCCGAGGGTGTTGGAGTTGGCACTGGTGAAATAGATATTTTTTTAGAGGAATATCATGTAATGAGAGTGAGTACAGTGTGATAGAAATATAAGTCATCTATAGCAGCTAGTAGACATTGTGCACCAAGTTATTGGTGTAGGATACCACTCATTGATCATACTCATGCTCTTGGTCAGAAGAAGAATAGAGTGATAGGGCTTCCTAGATATGGGATTTTCATTACTTATGAAAGGTCAGGACACATAGAGACAGACTTCCTAATCATACATGCTGAGCAACACATGCATATAGTTGATTTACCATTGTAATAGAGGTAGCACCATGATCAGGGGTCTCCTAGGTAAGGTCATGGTGGTACCCTTGGAGATGAAATTGTAAGAAGATCATGAGGAGATATGGTTGGTGGATGGTTCTACAAGATCCATAAATCCACCATCACCAAACAACCCATGTAAGTCTTAGGGAGTTGGTTATCAGGGCCATGGACAACTGCATACATTAGTATTTTATGATCCAACAGTGCATGATATTATTATAGGTATGATAAATGTGTTTTCTACACTCACTTTAGTGTTAATCGACACATTAATGGGTCATTAATGTATCTTTATACTCATGGTGTGAGAGTTGGAGCTCTAAGTTTATGTGCTAGCCTAACAGATTCTTCTTAATGTTTCAAGAGGGAGAACTTCTTCTGTATCTGTAATATTTTGGATCCGAGAGATATAAGAAGGTATATTGAGGTTGACATGGGACATTTTGGTTATCACTATAAAACCCTATGAAAACATATTCGGTACAAATTGTATATTTATGGTCCGAGCCTAGATTTTCTGTCACTGTAGATATATCATATTCCTTTTCCCTAAGAGGATGATATTATCCTTTTTTATTGAGAGAGATATGATGTAATAGAAAGTGGGTTATATGATAATGAGGATGTATCCCATTACATATATGTTATCATGTATATACATTGGTGATTCAGACTCTAAAAGAAACTAGGATGTTTCCCTTTTAGAGGATTATATGGATTTCTTCCTCATGGTGGTTTTAGGGATACCTCTGAGATGGATGATGATTTCATTCATTGAACTTCATCTTGAAATAACACTAATATATTATATGGGATATTTGATGGACCCTACCAAGCTCTTAGATTTGTGGTTGTAGATGGGGGACCTTCAAGAGAAGGGCTTTATTAGACCCAGTGCATCCCACTAGGTAGCACTGTTGTTGTTCATGAAAATGGAAGATGGGATCTTGTAGCTTTTTGTGGATTATCGTTACCTGAGCCAGGCCACGATAAAGAAAAAAACCAATTTTCAAGGATTATCGACCTCTTTGACCCATTACAAGGAATGAGATGGTTCTTGATGATTGATCTCAAGTTTGGATACCACCAGTTGAGGGTTCATGAGGTTGATATTAAAAAGATGCATTATGATATCTCTATTGAAACTATGAGTTCCTAGATATGTCCTTTGGTGTGATGAATTCCCCCATCGTTTTTATGGATTTGATGAATCAATTGTGCTTGTTGTACTTTTAATAGTTTTTTAGTGTATCCATCGATGAAGTACTCATCAACACTGTATCAGATAAGGAACATGTAGAGCACATGAGGATGGTCTTAGATTTCATTCAAGAGAAATAGATTTATGTGGAGTTATAAAAGTGACAGTTCAAGATTCGTGATTTTCACATTATTGGGAATATCATTTTTGAATATGGTTTATTCATTAACCTAGTAATGATTGATGCAGAACTTTCATGGGTGCCAACCAAGATCATGACAGAGGTGTGGATATTTCTTATCCTGGTGACAGTACTATATGAGGTTTGTTGAAGAAATATCTAAAATCACTATAACACCTTAACCCCTTATTCCTGAAGATAGTACATTATTTTAATACATTTGAAAGACTACAAGGAATCAATTACAGAAGTATAAATCTGTAGAATAGTCTTTGAAAATAGATTATATACACGATCCTCACATTTTAATTCAATATATAAAATACTACATAGATAATCATTTTTGAAAACCATTATTCTCCATTATTAACACTATATATGAAACAAAATTTACATCCTGATATCCTCAGAATATAAATGATAATAAAGGGGTTAGATTAGATGGTCATTAATTTAAAACAATACAACACAGTCTTTCATAAATAAGAATATATATTTAAGGAAAGTATAAATCTAAATCAGAAGCCTTTTAAATAAAAAATCGAGCACATCACAAGAATACAAAAGCAAATAATTCTATTGAAAAATTAACATTGATATTATAATAGTCAAATAATCACATGTAATTTTAATAACTAATCTCATAATAAGGGAATGCATAATTTCATACATCTGAAACATATAGTCAAGGACATAACCAAGAAATCTAAAAAAAATCATTAATGCCTTTGTCAAATCCAAATATGTAAGTAAAGGCGCAAGCCCTCATCAAAGACTACATATAGTTTGCCTCATGAGACCTACTGATTCATCGATAGGCTATAGTAGGGCCCACTAATCACAAACAATGTCCAATTTATTCTTCTTACAAAAAGGGTAAAACATAACATGAACATTTATATTAAAACTAGCATACAAAATGTTAACATATTAACTATAAACCATGAATGGTATCAAAATTGCACATCTATATTCAAATTATCATAATCCCATAGATAAAATATGGTATATTGTATCATAATAAATCATCCTTTATTAGGAATAAAAGTTAACAAAGGATGTTAAAATATTTGAAAATAATATAGTAATGTCATGAAAAATATCTTGATACAAATACCTCATTTTCTTTCATATCATTTTTTCAAAAGTCATGCACTTACAAAAAATGAAATTTAAGAAGAGTGTTTTGAATCAAAGTTTATTATATGATTTTGAAACTATTGAAAGGAATTGATATTTTAAAACATTCTGGTCCATATAAGTAAATATTTAAAACTATTTTCAAAATATAGTCATTAATAAGAACGATTTAGAAGAATAAATTCTTAAGACATTTAAAATGAAATTTTTGTTAAATATTACCTTTCATAAAACCCTAATAATATTCAATTTTAAAAAAATTCAATGAAATTTAAAATATACCTGAAATGTTCTTTCAAATCATTAATATATATATAATTAAATAAGTATGATATATCCAGAATATTGAAATGTATAAAGGATTAATTCTTTAAAAATTCAACGCATGCCATGCCACTTTAAACGTTTAACTAATAATCCCAATATATTCAAATGAAAATTTAAATACTATTTATATTAATTTATTCATGTTATGAAATATAATAGGGGTAGTATATACACCACACACAAGAAATAGGTGGTAAAAATGGCTTATATACCATGAAAATTAATAGTGAGGCAGAATTCCCTTACCATATGTCTAATACTCTATATACATGTCTGGAACACCAGTATAATATTTTTAAACATATTATCAATTTCTAAAAGAATCATAATACTATTTATGTTATCATAAATGAAACATTTATGACTATATATCACTCATTTATTAATAATTTTTATGTTAAAGAAACATTCTGGGCAATATTCGCTTTGTTTATCATACACATTTTGCATGCTATTCTTGATCATATTACATAGATCAGGATTTAACTACTTATATAATGTAAAAAATGATTTCTAGATCATAAATATTTTTAATATAAATATATATAATATAATGATATATGAAATAGAATACACAGTTCATTGAGATTGTAGGTCGTACCTACGCATGGATGTTGTTTCCGTTTTTATCATATTTAATGGAAGCAAGTGAATAAATTTTATGTAAATATATAAATATATATTATTTAAGAAGAAAAATATTTTTATATGTTTTAAAATTTTAATAATATATATTGTTATAATCATTCTTGACTGGTTACTGTGGAGGATGAATCTCATCGCGTCGTAGAGGCAGTAAGTCGTACGTACGCACGAGTGAAGATATCATTTACTTAATCGAATACGAATTTTACAGAAACAATATCATATTATATTTTTTATTTAAATTTTTTATATTCATCATTATAACCATTAAAATACCTTATATATGCAAAATAGTTTGTACCATGGCGTGGAGATGGTAAGCCGTACATACGCACACATGGTGATATTTTTTTTTAATGAATGTGTAAAAGGAGGAATAAGGCTATCCCAAAATCATAATAACAAATAAAAATGTATATGATAATATAGTTTTTTCATTGGGATATAAAACACCTAATAATTTCATGTAGTAGGAGAAATGATCTTTGAAAGAGTTAATAAAACGATTATCTCTTTTTCAAGTATCTCCTATTGATCTGCACAAACAGACTCTTTTTGATATCATTACTCTTATATTATAGACTCCATGAAGTAGTGGGGGATGCTGGGATGGGAACTAGAAAATATTTTTCCATGATAAAGTGATTTATATGTGTGAATTAAAGATAAGGAGAAGTTCCCTTTTATAATAGAGTGGTGGGGTAATTTAGGAAACTCATAAATTATTAATTTATTAAGAATTTATTTTCACTTTCAAATAGATTCAAAGTGATTTATTTCAATTATTAGATGAGTATGGGAATAAATTCCCTCAACCAATAAATTTTAGACGTGTTTAGGTCATAAAATTAACCTTATCATTTTTATTTAACCTTTAGTCAAACTATTTAACTCTTACCATGTCATCTAGTATTTTTACACTATATTGTTAATATAGATACTATAAAATGTCAAAAAAACCCAAGTGGATAATTATTTAGATATTTAACAATATCATATTTATTTTGCGAAAACTTATATTTTTATCACTTTTATATCATTTAATAAAATATTATTTATTTCAAAGTATAATTTATGTCAATTTTGATACTATTCAATATTTGAATATTTAAAAATATAAAACAAACCTGATAATTTCAAACCAATACTTAAAATATGTCACTAAAATTTTTATATTATCTACAAAGTTTTTGGACATCGTTAATCAACTCAAATTAAATTTATTTTAATAATCATAATATTTTTTATTTGATATCTCAATTTAACAAACAATTACTACGTCATCATTTTGTCATGATTTAATTTAATTTTTTAATGTACAAAACTTATGAATAAATTACCCTGATGTCGATAAATTTTTTATATTAAGAATTTATATTTATGGTGGACCATATCACTTATATATATCCTCGTATTAAAAATATAATAGTTATTAAAATTTGAATATGACATTTTAAACTCTTCTTTAAATAAAATATAACAATTTTCTGAATCTAACACAAGTGCCTTAAAATGGATAATATTTTCATCCTTAGTTATATTTTTGTTAAAAAAAAATTTCTGAAAAAATTAGGCCATGACTTCGAGTAATATTATATTATTATAATATTATTTTCACTTTTAATTATCTGATTTAATAGTAAGCGTGGTAAATAAAATCCAAAAGTTGTTATTCACCAAAAACTATTTTGATCTCATTAGACATCATTTTTTATACTACTTACAAAAAACATATGTACTTTTTTTGAAATTCAATTAACAAAATTTGTAAAATTACATTTAATGCTAATATGCATATGTGGCTTAAAGGTAGGTAAAAAAGGCGTTAAAAAGTTACAATGAATTTTTATGTCTATTTCTATTATTAAAATAAGTCCAATGAACTATATTGGGATAATATATAAATAATTTATCTATTATGACATTAAAATAAATTTCAATGAAAATGATTATTAATAAAATATATGTTTTTAATAATAATGTAGTGTTTTTCATATTTCATAAAAAAATTGAATGTTTTTAGAATCATACGAAAAATCACCCTATCCTAATTTTGATATCCCAATTCCTAAAATGAATTATATCTGAACAAATTAAATTTAGAAGAGTGTCTATAATTATTTTTATTATTGTTCAAATAAGAACATAACAAAGTATTTCCTTTATGAAAATAGTATTTTTGAACATATAACTATTTTACCGAAACAAATACATTTCATTATAAATATGTTTCATTTATGTAAAAACATTATAAATAAAATTTAAAAAATATTTATAACTTTTTTTAGTATATTTATTGGGTACGTTACAAATGTATCCTCAAATAATATTAACACTAAATCATGGTTTTGTAGAATCTAAATCTTGCATGTTACGCAAGAAAAGTATGTAATTCCCCAACCCCATAATCATAGATCTGGTGCATTATTTTAATAAATTGGAATGATTACAAGGAATAATGTGTCTAAGGATAGATCAGTTTAGTAGATTTGGAATATAGCTTACATACATGAACATTACATTACACATTCTAACATAAAATAGAACATAAATAATCCTTTGAAAATTCAATTAATCCCCATACATAACCATGCATACCAGTCATAATAAATTCCTTGGAAACCCGGGGAAAACAAAACATAAGAAAGGGGTGCGCTAGGATCCTTAGTAAGGGTAAATAACATATTATAAGTTATAAACATTAAATGAAAGATGTGTAATAAAAACAACATATTTTTAAACATAAACTTGAACATAATATTGAAAAAATAAATTAAAATTTTACATATACACATTCACATGTATATTCTACTAGTCGAATAATCACATGTAATATCTAATTTCAAAACAAGTGAATGCATAATGTCGGACATAATTACCACATAGACAAGGCCTCATTCCAATACTACAAATAAAAATTATGTCAAGGACCAATTCCATGACACAAATATTTATTATGATACCTATCAATGCATCAAGGGGATATAGTGGACCTCGCACATCACTTACTAAGTCAAATGCATTCCTCATATGAAAAGGATTAAACATAACATAAACATTCATATTTAAACTAGAATAAAAAATGTCAATAATTAAACCATGAATCATGAATTGTATAAAAATAGCACATCAATTATCAAATAGATAATAACTCATTAAATACAATATGGAAGACTATATTATAATAAATAAACCCCAATAAAGAATAATATCTAATAAATGATGTTGACATAGTTGAAAATAATCAATAAAACTCTTTGAGAGAAATACCCTTTTTCATGAAATCATTTAAAAGCCGTACAGTTTATAATGGAAATCATTTAAAAGAGATTTTTGAATCAAAGTGCCCCATACAGATTTTAATCATTTGAAATAAATTAAAACTTTAAAAAAAAAATTCCACGTAAAGAAATCCATAAAATCATTTGGAAAACATAGACATTAAATTCAAAAATTTAAAAAAAATAAATCATTAAAACATTAAAAATGATGATCTAGTTAAACGCTCCCTTCCATAAAACATTAAAATAATCATTTTTAAAATATTTTAATGATACATGTAAATATATGATAAATATGTCCCAACAGAAACTTACAGATAAACAATCTTAGATAATAATGAGATTGAACATATAACCCTTACCTTGTACATAACTTTGGTCAAGGGTACGTTTAACCTTCTGTATAATGACCATAGTATGTTATTAAATTATAACATAACCATATTAATATTTATGATATCATAAATGATTCATTTAGGGATTTATACTACCCATTTAATTATAATTTCAATGTTAATATAACATTTCGGGTAATAATCACTTTCTTTATCATACGTGTTTTAACTTGTTATTCTCAATCATATTACTTATATCATGATATAATTAATTCCAGAATATAAAACATTATTTAGGTATCATATATATTTTTATTATAAATATGTATTTTATATAGATATATGAAATTGAAAACACAATTTTTTGTGATGGTAGGCCGTACGTACGAATAAACTTTATTTCTGTTTTCATATCATATTGAATGGATGTAAATGAATAAGATACATGTAAACACACCCACAAAGACAGATATATATATATATATATAAATAGTATAATTAATATGTCATATATTTAATTATTATTAATAATATATATTTTTATAATCATCATCGAAGGGTGAACCTGGAAATGAATATCATCGCGTCGTGGAGACGGTAAGCCGTACGTACGCACAAGAAAAAATATCATTATATTGATGGTGAAATAGTTTTTAGTTGGATGGAAAATTATATATAAAGAATCATTAACATGTTATATTCATTATTTACATCAATTATACTCATTATTATACCCATAGAAATAATAAAGTGTTGAAGAACAAACTAAAACACATCATGGAGACGGTAAGCCGTACGTACTCACATATAGAGAATTTGTCATTCATAGGATAGATAGAATAATGAATATGGTTTTACCAAATTTTAATAACATCAAAATATGTAGAAGGTACTAGGGTTATTTTTTTGTATGAAAATAACAATGAATGAAGAAGTGGAAGAATAAAAGAACTTTTAAAGAGGTGATGGGATAAATATCTCTTCTTCAAGTTCTTCCTTTTGATTTGAACCAATGGGATCCTTAGGTTGTCTTTATGATCAATGTAAGACATATATGTTAAATTTTGGGTAGTTTGGTGGAGATTTGAGGAGGTATTCTCCAATACAAAAGGAATTTTTATGTGTGAATTTAAGGGATGGAAAATACCCTTTTATAAGAGAGGTGATTGGAAATTTAGGAAAAACATTAAATATTAATCTATTCTAAAATCATTTTCGGTTTCTAATAACTCCAAAAGGATTTATTTAGAGGATAAGGTGGGGATCGGTAGAAATATTCTCAACCAGTAGGTTTTTGACAATTTTATGTCAGCATATTAATCTTATATTTTAGATTTTTCCCTTTGTTAAATAGTTTAACTTTTACCAAGACTTCTTGTATTCTTATAATTCGTGGTTAACGAACATACAATAAAATGCCAATATAACCTATAATGGTTAATTAATGAAATATATATCATTATATAATTTATTTGGCCAATAATTGGAATATTAAGAATATTATATCATTTAATAATATAGTATTTATTTGAAGAACTCATTCATGTCAATTTTGACACTATTTAGTATTTGGTTTTTTTGAAAGTCATAACAAGTTGATTACATCCAAAAAAACATTAAATCAACCATAACATTACATATTTACCTATAAAATTCATGGATGTCATCAAAAGTATAAATTTAAATTTATTTGTAAATTTCTAATATCAATTATTTTAATCGTTCATTAATAATGTAATTATTGCATCTTCATTGTGTCATTAATAAATTTTATTAGTCAATATCTAGAAATTTTAAATAAAAACCCATTATGTAGGAAATTTTTATATATTTCTAATGAATATTTTTATTTCAATTTATTTATTGTTTAACCCAATATTAAAAATGTTTTAGATATTAAACTTTGAATTTAACACTTTTTAATCTTCTTGAAATAAAATATAATAAATGTCTTAGTCTAACCAAAAATGATCCAAACGATCTTAATTTTTTCCCAAGGTTGATTTTTTTTAAAATAAACTTATCAAGTATAATTAAGACATGTGTTGGGGTAATTTTAATAATATTTTTACCTTTAACTACTTTATTTTCTTTTTACAGTGGTAAATAAAATTCAAAAGTTACTATTCACCAAAAATTATTTTCATTGTGTATTTCAAATATTATTTACTCATTTCAGAAGAGTCTTTCTAATTTTTGAAAATCAATTCACAGATGCGGTAAAATTACGTTTTATGCAAATTTGCAAATGTGCCTAAATGGTGGGTAAAAGACGTCAATGAAGTTCAATAATGTTTTATATGTCCAATATTATTATAAAATGACTCTAATAAATTAAATTGGAAAAATATATGTATTATTTATCTATATTAAATTTAAGTTAAATTTTTAATTAAAAATAATTATTAAAATAAAAATGTCGGTTTTTACCTATAACGTAGTTTTTTCATTGTTCAACAAAACTGGATTTTTTCAGAAAAAATACCAAAAAATGTTCCAAATTTAATTTTTATTTTCCAAATTCAAAAATAATTTATATTTTACCAAATTCAAAACATATAAGTTCAATTGATTAATTTACACTTAATTTCCACAGTCAAAACCAGAAAGCATGTTTTTAATAAGTAAAAACTATCAAAAGATTGACATGTGTTTATGTCCAATTGAAATGTGAAATTATTTACAATGACCTACATTATATTAAATGATAAAAATATAATCTATTTATACATTGAACCCATTAAAATGTATAATTTATTACTTATTTTTTTATTAAAAAATATGTTTTCAATTAAAATTTAGTATTTTTTACTATTCATCAAAATATGAATGTTATAAAAAAAGTAACAAAATTTATCCAAATTAAATTTTTATATCCCGATTTTAATAAAGATTTTAATTTCATTAAATTGAATATATAAAATCTTCAAATATTGGATTTAAAAAGGGTTCTCTATTAAAATGCGGTAAAATTTCATTTCTTGAAAAATACTTCTTTTATCTGAAAAATGAATTTGTTTTTATATTATGTCTAAGAAAAACATAATATGGATGTTTAAATTATTTGGAGAATATAAAATTCAAAATGAAATTCATACTATTCATAACCACTTTTTGAATGGCTAGTTTGGTATGTTTTGGTGCGCTTGATCTCGGTGTTGCGTGTAGCACAATATATTGAATTAATATAAAGAGAAAATATACTAAGAAATCATGGGGTGTTACATTCTACCCTCCTTCAATAAATTTCATCCAAGCTATTTGAAAATTTTCTTCGAAAAAATATTAAAATATAAAATACCTTTGTGGAAAATCCACATAATAAATTTTGTTCATATAATTTAGTTTTAATAAGTGGTAAAGGAAATTAAAAAGTCACCACCAAATTGTGATCTTGAATAGGAGAAAATTTATGGAAATTAGAGAAACAAAATTAGAGGGAAAACGTAAATAATTATAGGGAGTTATTGAGGTCATCAATCCAAAATAAGTGAAAAATTAATGAAATATTAATGACCTCAAAGCCATAAATCTATGAAGATTTAAAATATCATCAGTTCAACAAAACATAAGGTATTAGGATAAAAAAAATTTTGTTTTAAAATCCCTTCAAAAAAGATAATGAATTAATTTATTTATGGAATAATAGAAAAAAAATACATGAGAAAAAGAGTTAAATCCTTCAACTAATTTCTTCCACAATCTCTTCTTTTACTCGAAGTGATAATAGAATGTAAAAATTTATGTTTATCCTAATCGTATAGTGTTCTAAAAAATGAATTTATAATTCATATTTCAGACCATTTTAAAAAATACTACATAATACAAACCTGTACATAATATAGGATAGTTGTAGGTGATATACACTTTTAACCCTTCGGCTGTGGGTTGAAGTCTCACAACCTTACCGGACAGGACGAGCTATTGCCCAAAATTTGGGGAATCCTTTTAATAACAATCAAAAAAAATCTTAAGAAATGTTTTATCCTTAAACAATAGTATCGAATTTCCAACTTAATTCATTCCAACCTTTATACATATCGAAAATACTTCTATCAAAACTCACAGTCCAAAATTTATAATAAAGGTAAATTTAATGAAGATCTCTTTTTCCACATAATAACATGTAAATACCTTCATCTTGTATTCTCTTAAGACATAGTAACACACTAAATTACCATAAAACCATATTTATTACCTTCATGTTACCTTATTCTTTATTGAATACTAGATATACTCATTATATCAAAAACTATTGTAAACTGTGACAACGATAGAATATACAAATCATTAATCAGTTTTAAGGTAGTAAATAATATTCAATATAATTTATCCAAATCAATCATATCTTATTCCAAAATCACTACCTCAGTATCAGAACAATATTAAGGTTTATCTTTCCTTCAAACATGTATCTTCCAAAAACAATTAAATTGCTATTGAGTCACTTTTCTCTGAACCATATAATCTCAAATACTTAATTAAATAGTACAACATTACAATCCTTATTTATTTCTATAATTCATATAACCTGTACATCATTGATAAAACACTAAAATGAAATAATTTTTCATTCTATAAACAGAAATACAGTAATTATTCCACTTCGGCTATAATAACATCTTATGACTGGCCTTGATCACTTTTATTGTTCTGAGCTATATTTTATTGACACTTAGGACTTGTATTTGTGTAATGCCCCATTTCACTATAGTTGAACCACTGAATATTACTCCTTTATTTCTTCATGTTGCATTTTTTTCTTAATTACTATTTTATTTACACTTATAACAAACTCCCATTCCATTCAAGCATTTACCAAGGTGATTATATCTATAGTTATCACATGTGGGAAAATTATTCCTTCCCATTTTACCTTAATCTATATTTTTCCCTGTCATCTTCTTCTTTTCTTTCTTACCTTAAATTCCATAGGACAGAGACAATTTATTACTTATGTTATTAACACGTGATTTTATTTCTTCATATGATGAGAATATGTGGGAGACTATTTCCCCTATAAATGTTGGATTAAGACAATGAAATATATGAACCTTCTTACTCATTGGATCATGTGTATTTCTTGAGTTATCATTCCTTATATTGGGTTCTATTTCTAAATGAAAAATACACTAGGATAGATCATATCATAATGTATAATCCAAAAACTAGAAAAATTCTCGACATTAATTTCTGATTTTCAAACATCTAGTCTCATAACCAAAAAAATAGTTTCTTCACTAGAATTTTTACTCGTAAATCCATCATTATTGTTTTTAAAAAATGTTAATTATCCTAAACATATCCCCCAACAGTGTCGTAACCAAGGGTATATCAATGACCCTTGTAGTGCATCGGGATACCACGTATAATGCTCGAAATTATTTTTCAATGTTTTCACTCTTAGGTACTTCTACGCTAGAGAAACCTCTACCTGCTCGTGGCTAGACAAGGATGTATTTCTTGGAAAACACCCAAAATCTCTACATTACCAAAATTCTACGAAGTTTATCTATACTAAACTTTAATGTTTATCTTAACGTACTATTCTCTAATCAGAGTTTTTCTAAATCAAGTTTGCAAGGATTGTATAAAACTTACTCTGAAACCATCTATAATGCCGCAACCCCAGAATCCTTGATCATGTGAGTTATTTTAATACATTGGTATGATTATAAGGAATCACATCCCAAAGGACAGCCCAGTTTAGCAGTCTTGGAAAAAAGATTACAAACATGAACATTACATTACACTTTTATAAATAAACACAACACAAATAATCCTTTGAGAAATCCATTAATCCCCTTGATTACCCCTGTGTATCATTCATAAACACTTATAGGAATCATAGGAAAAAAACACAAGAAATGGGTGAGCTCAGATGATCAGTAAGGGTATATAATATAACCGAAGCTATAAAATTTTAAGGCATGATGATTAATAAAAACAACAGACATTTAAACATAAACATGAACATAATATGGAAAAAATAAATCAAACAATACCCTATACACATGCACGTGGGTATTCTACTATTTGAATAAGCGCATGTAGTAAATAATTTCATAAAGAGGAAATGCATAATGCCGGACATCTTAACAACATAGTCAATTCCTCGTGCTACGAATAAAAATTTATATTTTGTTAAGGCCTTGTTCCAATAAACTAATTTTCCTAATGAGACATACTGATTCATTGAGGGAATATAGCGGGCACCACCAGTCACTTACAAAGTCAAATGCTTTCCTCATATGAAAATGAAGAATCATAACATAAACATTCTTATTAAAACTATCATATAAAATGTAAATACATTAACCATGAATCATGAATGTTATAAAAATAGAACTTCAATATTCAAAAAGATCATAACTTATTCAATACAATATGGAATATTTTATTATAAAAAATTAACCTCAATCAAGAACAATAACCCATATAGGATGCTGACATAGTTGAAAATAATCAATAAAACTCTTTGAGAGAAATACTCATTTTTATTAAATCATTTAAAAGTCACACAATTTATTAATGAATTAAATTAAAAGATATTTTTGAATCGAAGTGTCCCATGTCACTTTGAAAAATTTGAAATAAATTAACACATTATAAAAATCATGTCCGCGTAAAGAAATCCTTTAAATAAATTTGAAAACATGGACATTAATTAAAAAGATTTAAAAAGAGTAAATCATTACCACATTTAAAATGATGATCTAGTTAAAGAGTCCATTCCATAAAACAATAATGATTTAATTTTAAAACATTTTAATTAAACATGGTCATATATGATAAATAGGTCCTAGTAGATACCTACAGTTAAACAATCTCGGATAATAATGAGATTGAGGAAATAACCCATACCTTGTACTTTCCTTTGGTCAAGAGTACTTTAAAAATCTTGTATATTGACCACAATATGTTATTAAATTATAATGGAACCATATTTATATTTATGATATCAGAATTGATTCATTTATGGATATATACCACCTATTTAATAATAATTTCTATGTTAAAATAACTTTTCGGGTAATAATCGCTTTCTTTATCTACGAGTGTTAATTTTATATTCATGATCGTATAACATATATCATGACTTAATTTCTTCTAGAATGTAAAAAAATTAATTTTGTATCATATATATTCGGAATATAAATACTTATAATAGATAGATATATGAAATGGAAAACATCATTTATGGAGATGGTAGACTGTACATACGCATAAATGTTGTTACCCTTTTCATATCATTTTGAACGGAATGAAGTGAATGAGATATATGTTAATACATAGATATATACATATATATCTAGTTGAATTATTATGACATACATTAAATACTTATTAATAGTATATATTATTATAACTATTGTTGAATGATGAATGGGGAAATGAATCTCATCGCGTCATAGAGACGGTAAGTTGTACGTATGCACGAGCGACAACATAATTCTTTTTATTGTGAAATAGTATGTAGTTGGATGGTATATTATATATAATTCATAATTAAAAATTTATATTTATTATTTTCAGTAATTATACTCATTATTATACCCATCCAAATAATGAAGTGTTTAATAACAAACTACACCACGACGGAGAGACGGTAAGCAGTACGTACAAACATATTATGACTTTGTCATTCATAGGATGAATAGAATAATGAATATGGTTATACCATAATTATAATAACATCACATTATGTATAAGGTGATATAGTTATTATTTTTGTATGGAAATAACATAGAATGTGGAAGTGGATGAATTAATGAAATTTGAATGATGTGATGAAATAATTACCTCTACTTTGGGTTCTACCTTTTTATTTGAACAAACATGGATCTTTAGGGTGTCTTTCTGATCAATGTAAGGCATCTAGGATTAATTTAAGGGAGTTGGGAGGAGATTTGAGTAGGGTTTGGCCATTAAAAAGGTCTTTTGAGGTGTGAATTTATGATAAGGCGACATACCCTTTTATAAAAGTGGTGATGATCACTTTAGGAAAAGCTTGAAATATTAATTTATTCTAAAATATTTTTCTGTTACTAATTTCTCAAAATGTATTTATTTCGATACTTAGGTGGGGATGGGGTTATATCTTCTCAACAAATTGGTTTTAGAAAAGTTTATCTCACCATATCAACATTATTTTTTAGATTTAACCCTTAGTTAAATAGTTTAACTTTTACCATGTATTCTTGTATTATTATAATACACGGTTAATAAACGTACAATAAAATTCCATGAAAATATCAAGTGGTTCATTAATGACATATCTATCATTATATATGTTCTTTGTCTAAACCATAGACTTTTAGGAATATTATATCATTTAATAATATATTATTTGTTTTAAATAATCATTAATGTCAATTTTGACACTATTTATTTTTTGGTTTTTTAAAGGTCATAAAAAGTTGATTAATTAGAAATAAAATACATTAAATAAACTATAAAATGTCATGTTTATCTGGAATATTAGTGTATGTTATCAAAAGACTCGATTTAAATTTATTTTTATATTTATAATATCAATTAGATTAATTGTTCATTAATAATGTAATTACTTCATCATTATTGTGTCATAAATAAATTTTTTTATTTCATATCTAATAATTATAAAAGAAACTACCATGACATAGGAAATATTTTTTCCTTTATAATTAATATTTATAGTCCAATTTATCTTAGAAGTAACCCAATATTAAAAAATGGTTCAGTTATTAAACTTCGAATTTAACACTTTTAACTCTTCTTTAAATAAAATATAATAAATTTCCTAATGTAACCCAAATGGATCAAATTGATATTAATTTTTCCATATGGTTGACTTTGGTCTAAATAAAATTATCAAATAGAATTATGACTAGTGTTGGGGTAATTTTAATATTATATTTACCTTTAATTACCTTATATACTTTTAACTATGGTAAATAAAATTCCAAAGTAACTATTCACAAAAAAATATATTCATTCTATTATAAAAAATTTTAATTAATTATTTAAATTGTGTATCTTGTATTTTTGAAATTAAATTCAAATAAGTGGTAGAATTATGTTTTATTCAAATTTTAAAACATACATAGATGTTGTGTAAAGAACGTCAAAAAAGATCAATAAAGTTTTATATGTGTAATATTATTATAAAATGACTGTAATGAATTATATTGACCAATTATATGTATTATTTATATATTTTTACTTTAATATAAATTTTTAATTAAAAATAATCATTTAAAAGAAAATTAATGTTTTTATCTATAACACATTGTTTTTCACTATTCATAAAAAATTGAATGTTTTCATAAAAATACAAAAAATTCGCCGATTTTTTTTGATATTCCAAATTAAAAAATTATTTCTATTTTACCAAATTATAAACATATAATTTTCATTAATTAATTTAAAATTAATTCCCGTTGTCCAAACCAGAAAGCGGGTTTTTAAGAAGTAAAAATTATTTAAAGATTGGCATGTTTTTATGTGCAAATTAAATGTGAAATTACTTCCAATGAACGAAATTATATTAAATGATAAAATAAAATCTAATTATACTTAAAAACAATTAAAATGTATAATTTAACATTATAAATTTTTTTTATTAAAAAATATATTTTCAATTAAAATTTATTATTTTTCACTATTCATCAAAATATGAATGTTATCAGAAATGTACACAAAATTATCCAAATTAAATTTTTTTTATCCCTATTCAAAAGAAGAATTTAATTTAATTATTTTATTATTAAAAGTTTCAAATGTTGGATTTAAAAGGGATCTACATTAAATGGGGGTAAATGGTATTTTTTTTAAAATACATCTTTTATCTGAAATATTGAATTTGTTCTTATATTGTGTCTAAGAAACACATAATGTGGATGTCGAAATTATATGGAGGATATAAAATTCACAATAAAATTCACAGTATTCATAACATATTCTTGAAAGTCTAGTTTGGTAAGTTGTGATGCGCTTGAACTCGGTGTTGCGTGTAGCGCACACTATTGAATTACATTATATAGATAACGTACTATGAAATACTATGGTGTTACGAAGTAGGTAATGCATGAACCATATGAAATTGATCATATCATACCATAAAATATTTGGATGTTACATTCTCTACTCCATAAATAAATTGTGTTATCAAAATTTGAACTTGGAATAAAAAAAATTCTGATAGACTTATCAAAATATCTTTATTGAAACCCCACATCGGAAAATGGATTAATGAGAACATGATTTTAAAATAAAGAAAGGTAAGTAAGAATGTCACCATAGATAAAAATCAAGGTTTCCAGGTAGGAAAAAATGACATGAAAGAAAACGTAACCATCGAGTTTTGATAGAGAGTAATATAGAACATGATTTGGAAAATGTAAGAAACTACAAAGCTATAATTCTACAATGATCAAAGGGGTTATTTGATTCATCGCAATAGAAATTAGTAAGAAATTTATTTGGGTTTTAGATCCATTACCTTGATTTTTTGATTTTTTTTACTTATTATAATAATAACAAAAGGAATCATACACACATGACATGTAGAGTTCCATCAGTTAATTAGTTTCTACCACAAACTCATCTTTCTCTCCAGAATATAATAAAAATAATAAATATTCATTTTATTTTAATAATTTAGGGTTCCAAAAATGAACATATACTTCATATATCATAACATTTTAATAAAAAACTATGTTATACAAACCAGGACATTACGTATCCTAATGATAAGTGATGCAGTCTTGTCTCCCTTTGGTTATGGGTTCCAGTCTCATAACCTTTCCATATGAGACATGTTTTTGGACAACCTACAGGTTGTTATTCTCATAAAACTATATTATTATAACATTCCAAAAATAAACAGAAGAAATTTTTTAGCTTTAAATAATAATATCCAATGATTAAATGAATCTATTCCAATCGTAAGACATTTCCAAAATACATCAGTCCTAATTAATAATCAAAAAAGGTCACTAAAATTTTAAAATACATCATAAAAACAAATCACTAAACAAGTTTTATGTATCTCTTATTGAAAAATACCTTTACAACCATTGAATCGATAATGAAAAAAATTCATACTTCTAAATCCTTAAATAATAAGTACAATAGTAAAATCCTTATATATCACATTATTCTTTTTACCAAAATATAATAACAAAATTCTTGAATCCAGAAACATAAATATATTAATTATTCAACTTTTAATATAGAAAAAACATAAGCTTTGGCATGATCCATTTTCTTATTCTGATCCACATTTCCATGATGATGTGGAAAATAAATTTCATATTGTCCCATATCTTTACAATTATCACATTGAACATTTATAGCTTCTTTATACTCCCTACAATTAGGATCATGATGGCCCTTCTCACCAAACATGAAGCAAAATCTTTTTCCTTTTATGTTGGTTCCAGTGTGT
The DNA here is from genome assembly GCA_963277665.1 of Viscum album. NCBI lineage: Eukaryota > Viridiplantae > Streptophyta > Magnoliopsida > Santalales > Viscaceae > Viscum > Viscum album. Next base: position 102,580,675 of record OY728133.1, read on the forward strand.
TTCCTACCATACTTGTCACATTTGAAAATCATTATTTCCCTTCTTCATATTTTCTTTCTATTTCTCCACCATTACCTACATTTCATTCATTACCTTCGAGCTAGATTACTTAGAAAATTTTTCTCTGTCTTGATATCACAAGAGACTATAACGTCGTATAATGATAATGTTTGGGAGACTAGTTCCCATCAGAGGAATGGTTTTAACCTATCAAATAATCAAACAATATTACTTCTTAGGTTACATAAGTAGTCTGCAACATACCTTGATAACCTTGTGAAGTCATGTTGATACCAAAAAACAATCTCATTCTTCATCTACCTCAAAATTAAAAAAATGCAGATCCATATCTACTCATTGATTATGATGAAAGTATTTCTCTATAAATATTTCTTTAAATTCCCCCCATTCCATGTTTTCTATTTCCTCAACATCATTCATATTTTGAATCAATGAACGCCATTGATCTATATCTCCTGAGAGATGATAAACAGCCTTGTAAACATCTTCCCTTTCACTACTCACTAAATTATTATATATCTTCTATAATGTACATTTCCATTTCTCACCTACAGGTGGATATTTAGTCCCATTGAATTCTATAATTTTTTTCTCATGAATCATTATACCATTGTTCATTAATTTTGTGGACCAGGGTGCTCCAAATGGCCAAGGTTATTGTGAATAACATGATTCAACAATCCCAGTATAGTTATTAGATACTCCATACTAGTTGCATTTTCTCCCTGAATATCATTATCATTCATTGGAGGGAAATACCTAAATGGATTATGTGTGTTGATACGATTACTATTTTTTGTACTATGCAAAACTTATAAAACATGGCATACACTAGATTATGTTATATATCCTTATGAATAATTTCAAACTAGTAAAATAGTTCAAATAAATTAAAAAAAATTGTGCATATCTAATCGTATAATATTTAACATGGTTTATTTTGGGACACGTTAACTCATAAATCCTTCATAATGGTCAGTAATGAAAATGTGAATTATCTTATGTATATCATCTAGGAGTACAAAATAGGGTCAAATTAAGGACCATTTTTGTGTACCATGTTACCTCGAGTCAAGCCCGGAACACCTTGTCAGAGTTCTAACTCCTAGGTACATCTGTTCAAAACAAAAACCACATGATGTATCTTGACATGGATGTATTTTCTAGGAATACTCACATGATATCTACTCACTTAAATACTTGAATTTTATTCTATTATTATCCTAAAATTCTATATTATGATTATTATCCTTAACATATGTTCTCTAATTCTATTTCTATGGATGTTACTAAACTTAATTTCATACCAACTATAACTCCCCGACCCTAGATTCCCAAATCCAGTGCATTATTTCAACACAATAGAACGATTAGATAAAATCAAATTCTAAAGTAATGATTATTTTAGAGGTCTTGATAAATAGATTAAATACATGATCCTTACCTTATAATTGAAAACATAAAATATAGAATAAATAATCCTTTGATAATACCATAATTCTCTTAGCTTAACTGTGTTTATCAAGCATAATTTACATCTTGGAATCCTGGGAAAATTATACATAAGTAATGGATGATATCAGATGCTCATTAAGGTTAAAAATTATAGTATAAGCATTCATATAAAAGCATAAAAATTTAAGGGTGGTATAAAACTGAAACACAAGCCCTTTAAACATAAACATGAACATAATATAGAAATAATAAATCAAATAATTGAATTAAAACATTGAAATAGATATTCTACTTGTTGAATGATCACATTTAATATTAATAACTAATATTTTAATGAAAAAATGCATAATTCCATATATCTAAAACATATCATCAAGGCCTTGACCAGGACAACTAAAAATAAATGGTTATGGCCTTGTCTAAATAAATATATTAAAATACATTGCCAAGGCCTCAATGAAGTAAATATCTAGTTTCTCTCTTGATACCTACCAATGCATCGAGGGGCTATAGAGAGCCCCACCCATCACTTACTAAGTCCAATTAATTCCACTTTTGAAAAGGTTAAATTATAACATAAACATTTTTATTAAAACATGCATAAAGAATTGTAATAAATTCATCATGAACCACAAATTGTATCAAAATAGTACATCCACATTCCAACATATTATAAACCCATTGATACAATATTGTAGATTGTATCATAATAAATCAGTATAAATAAAGAATAAAATCCAAAAAAATGATGTTCACATAGATAGAAATAATCAAATAAAGTCATTAAAAATATCTTGAGACAAATACCCCTTTATCATTGAAATCATTTATTCAAAATCCACAAACTTATAAAATAATTCATTTAAAAGATATTTTTTAATAAATGTTTCCCATACCAATTTAATTTTTTTGAAAGGAATTAAAATTTTAAAACATTAATGTCCATATAAATAAATTCATAAAACTATTTTGAAAATATATACATTAATGATATAGATTTAGAAGAATAAATATTTAAATAATTTAAAATGATGTTTTAGTAAATGAGTATGTTACATAAAACCCTAAAAATATTTCATTTGAAAATATTTGATTTATATTAAAAATAGACATAAAATTTCCTCTATAATATGATATATATATATATGACAATATCAGGACTACTGAAGTAGATAAATGATTTACTCTTTAAATATTCAAAGCGTTCCATACCACTTTGTATATTTAAATTATATGTACAATTTATTAAAATTATTCATTTAATACCATAAATATTAATGTATTCATGATATAAAAAATAATAGGGGAAGTATATACACAACACACAATAATTAGGTGGAGAACATGGATTATATCTTACGAACATTAAAAGTGAGATGGAATTCCCTTACCAATGGTCTGATACTCTATATAAGTCTCCAAAACTCAATTATAATGGTTTTAAACATATTATTTTGTTATAAATGAATCACAATAATATATATTAAATAATAAATAATTCAATTATGACTTTATATTACTCATTCATTAATAATTTCCATGTTAAAAAAAATTTGGGTAATAATCGATTTTTTATCTAACATGTTTTGATTTTTTATTGTTGAAAATATTTCATAGATCAGGATTTATTTACATCCTGAATGTAACACATGATTTTTATATCCTAAATATTATGAAAATTGATATATATAATAGACACATATATTAATGGAATACACCGTTCATAGAGATGTTAGGAAGTACGTATGCACGAACATTATTTCTGTTTTTTATCGTATTAAACTGAACCAATTTAATTGAATATATGTATATATATAAAGATATATTATTCTAGTATAATTATTATGTCACATATTTCATAATTTTTTTATAATATATATTTTTATAATCATTTTTTAATGGTTAATGTCGATGATGAATGTCATCACTTTTTGGAAATGGTAAGCCGTACTTATGCATTAGCGACTGTATAATTTTCTTAATAGTTAAATGGTTTGGAATAATATTGAACATTAATTTTACCTAAAAAATAAATTTTTATATTTATTATATAAAACATTTTTATTTATTATTTTACCTCTAGAAATGAAGTATATATGTAAAACAGTTTATATCACAGTGTGGAGATGGTAAGACATACGCACACTCACATGATGATATTTTTTTCATGGAATAGGTAAAAAGAGTAATATGGTTTTTCCATAATCATAATAAAATCTTAGAATGTATATTATAGTGGATTTATTACATTATAATGGAAAAAACATTGGAAGTGGATGAAGAATAAGAAAATATATTTGAAAGAGTTAATAAAATGATTACTTATTCATCGAGTATCTCCTTTTGATTTTCAGAAAAGGTCTCCATAGGATGGATTTATATCAAATGTAAGGGCTTTAAGATGTAGTTAGGGAATTTCAGAGAGGAAATTGGTGGTTTTTGGCTGAGAAAAATGGAATTAGAGGTGTGAATTAAAGAGAATAGAAAGTGCCCCTTTATAAAAGTGTGGAGGCACACTGTAAGAATCACATAAAATATTAATTTATTATAAAATTATTTTCAATTTGAAATATCTAATAATTTATTTAATTCAAGTTTAAGTTAATAATGATAAAAAATTCCCTAAAACAATAGATTTTATACATTTTATGTCATAAAAATAACATTATCTTTTGGATTTAACCCTTAGTAAAACAATTTATCTCTTACTATGTCTTCTTTAATTTTTACACTATAGGGCTAATATATTTACTCTTAAATTCCAAAAAACACCCAAGTAGATAAATTATGACATATTTAAGACTATATATGTCATTTTTCAGGACCATATATTTTTATGACTTTTATATCATTTATAAAATTATTTAAAATATCATTTATGTAACTTTAGATAATATTCTATATTTGAATGTATAAAAATAACAAAACAACATGATATCTTCAATCCAATAAATCAAACATGTCAATAAAATGTATATGTTTTATATAAATTTTTTGGATTTCATTAATTATATCAAATTATATTAATTTAAATATTTTTAAAATCATTTATTTGATATCTCAATTAATTAACCAATTATTACATCATCGTTGTTTCTCCTATTAATTTAATTATTTAATGTCTATTAATTGTAAATAAATTATCATGATGTAGATAAATTACTTATATTATTAAATAATAAATATAGTCAACCATATAACTTATATAACCTCGTATTAAAAATTTAGTAGTTATTAAAATTTAAATATTATATTTTAACTCTTATTTAAATAAAACATAATGAATGTATAATCTAACACAAGTGGCTTAAAAATGATATTATTTTTTCCTAAGGTTTATTTTGGTCGAAAAAACCTTATCTATTGAAAATAGAAAATGTTTTAGGGTAAATTTATATTACTAAAATATTATTTTCCCTTTAATTACCCTATTTACCTCTAAACTTGCTAAATAAAATCCAAAAGATACCGTTATAAAATTATTTTAATCCTATTAGACCAAATTTTTCATAATTAAAAACCATATATGTCAATTTACCAAAATTCAATTCACTAATGTTGTAAAATTACATTTAATGCTAATTGGAAAATGTGGCTAAAAGGCAGGTAAAAGGAAGTTAAAATATGTAAATGAATTTTTATATCTAATTATTTTATAAAAATTAATTCAATTACTTAAATTAGGTTAATATTGTTATTATTTATCTATTGTTATTTTAAATAAATTTAATGTGAAATAATTATTTAAATAATAAAGTTTGTTTTTAACAATAATGAATTGTTTTTCACATTTCACCAAAAATGAATTTTTTTTTAAAAATACTAATAATTCACCCTAAGATGATTTTAAAATTCCAAATTCAAAAATGAAGTCTATTTTAACAACTTCAATTATTAAGATTGTCTGAATTAAGGTTCATTATTTTTCAAAAAAAATCAAAAAAAGTAGTTCCACTATGAAAATAATATTTTTAAACATATTCTTATTTTACTAAAACATATACCTTTGAGTATAAATAATTTTTATTTTTGTGAAAACATTATCAATAATTTTTAACAATTATTTATTACCATTTATATTTCTATATTTAATATTTTTGTTATAAATATATCATTTAAATAATTTTAACACCAAAGCATTGTTTTTCAAAAGCGAAATCTTTAATGTCACGCAAGCCATGTTGGTGTTTCATGCAACAAAAGATGTTGAATATAACAACACCTGAAATATTGGGTTTTTACAATCACTGACTCATTCAACAATCCAATGTAGAATGTGTAGCTGTTTACTTTTTTGAGCACATATAATGGGTAATTGCGGAGTTGTGGTTGAGGCTGATGGGCGCAGTAGTGTTAAGACTACTAGAGGAATGTTTGGAGTTCATTGTGAATTGAGTAGCCTTATCTTATGGGATTATATATTTTTTATACAATATAGGGTAATTATAGAATACATGTCATGGCAGTTATGACCCCATGAGTTGAACAACAAGAATCATGACCTAGAGCTGGTAGCACTAGTATTCACCCAGAGAATGTGGAGGAACTACCTTTTAGGGTGCTTTGCAGTCTACTCATACAATCAGAGTCTCGGGTACATCTTCACTCCAAGAGACATGAATTTGAGATCGTGGTGTTGGTTGGATTTAATGCAAAATTTTAAATTTGAGATATTATATATTCCATGGATAAGAAAATTGTATAAAATGAACTTATTAAAAAGTCCTGAGGTGACATAGTGCATGAGGATTCAGATTGTTTATCCTCCTTGTAGATAACCGTAGAGGACTAAGAGCATATATCTTTTCTAAAATCGCTGGTGTTGACACCTCTGCTTCTCAATAATGTAAATGAGTACTATATTGGAGATAATAACTGTAAGGTCATGCATGATAAAATATCCAAATCATACTCACCAGACAAATATTCTAAATGAGGGAAACATGTATTAATTATCAAGGGATGTACACTAGTCCAAGACACAATGCAAGATGAGGTCTATCAAGAGTTCCGCACTTCTCCCTTAAATGTACATCCTGGTGTGTTGAAGACGTATAGAGACCTTTAGCGGTAGTTTTGGTGGTCCAAAATGAGATATAGTGGTGCTTAGTGCATCACTCGGTGTCTCAAATTTTCAGTAGGTGAATGTTGAAAACCATGTTCCAACATGATTTTTTCAGCCAATTGATATCCTGTATTAGAAATTGGAAATCATATCCATGGATATAGTCAAATGGATTCCACACCTAGTGAGGGGCTATGATTCTATAATGAATATTGTTCGCTAACTCATGAAATTGGCACACTTCCACTCTATTATGGAGTAGTGTTCTATAGAGATTTTGGGGAAGTTTTATATATAAGAGATTTTTTACCATCATTGGGTTCCCTTAACGTCTGTCTCTGATCATGATATGTCATTTACATCATGATTGTTTAGAGTCCTATAAGAATCATTTAGGACCAAACATAGGATGACTACAATCATACACAACTAGATTGATGGGAAAACTTAGCACACTTTTTAGGTGTTTGATGTTATTAAGATGGATTTAATGTTAGACTTTGGTAAGAGAAGAAAGGATCACCTAACCTTTGAAGTGTTTGCGTATAAAAATAGCTACCACACTACTATTGGCAAGGAACCTATTGGTCCCCATATGGAAGACATAGCAGGTCACACTTATGCTGGAAAAATATCAATGACGCATTTCTTATGGACCCAGATATGGTGCATGTGATGATAGAGAAGGTCTAGGTCATCTATATGTGGATGAGGATATCCTTGTTTAGATATAAATCATACACATATCACCATCACAGGCCCTTGGAGTTCGATCAGGGAGGCCACACTTTCCTAAGAGTCTCCCCATGATGGAGATTACATAAATTTATCCAGGGAGGCAAGTTATACCTGAGGTTATTCATGCCATTAAAGATCATGCAGGGGGCTCATGAGGTTTCATACTTCCTCACCCTACAGCCATAGTTGATGTGGGTGCATGATGTCTTCCAGGTATTGTAGTAAAAAGAATACATGCATGACCCTAGACAAGTTATGAACTTGGTAAAGGTGAACATCATGGATGGAGACACCTTTGTAGAGGATCTGATGAAGATAAAATATCGGCTGGAGAGGACCCTATGTTGATGACCATCCCCCTGGTCAACATTTTGTGGCAGCATGTGAACATGCATGAGAGTTCATGGGAGCAAGAGATCCAAGTACAAGCTTAGTATTAGAAGTTTTTTTTGTTTTAGCTTTCAAGGATTCAAATCATAATGGTGTAAATGATATAGAGACCCATTCTTTAACTTGTAAGGCGTTAAAATATTCTAATGTATATTTAAGGAGTTAGGAACTATGATGATATGTTATTATGAGGCCCAATCTTTTCAAATTTAATTTTTAAAAAATATTGAAAATATGTTATATTTCGTGCATGAATAATATTAAAGAAAATGGTTTGACTCTTAAAAAGATGCTCATATCAAAAATATGATACCACTGTTTAGTCTAGATTGTAGTTTTTACCCTAGGGGAAATGTAAAGTGGGTTGGCATGAAGCATTCAGACTGCTTTCTTGTTGATAGTATGTCTAAAAAATGAAATAATTATTAAATTAATGTATTTTCTAATTTCAATGTAGTGAAATGATCCATAAGATTACTACCAGGGGAAATCTACCATGGTTAACTACATAAACCCATAGAAATTTCTAGAACACAACCTTTCTTTTATAGTAGAAAGTCATATAGAATGATGATTAAATTCTATATCATACCATATTAGGACACAAAGAATGCAACAAATTCTCTTGACCATTGGAGGTCACTTTCATCTTCAATTAGTTGTCCAAAAATATGGTAGGAATCATCAATTTCTGATTTATGCCCTATGGTTAAATTTTTTGAGTAGATCTGTCCTTGTTCTTTTGTTTTCCAATTGTGGCCAGTCACATGAACTTGTGTATTAAGATATTAATTTATTTTATGGGTTTTTTACAATCGATCACCAATCTTGATCCTTGGACAATAAATAGTGGAATTTTTTTTTAATACTTTTGATGGTGATTTTTTACCATATTTTCTTCACATTTCTCACTGGTAGGAACCCACAGTCCCAGTTCGACATTGTCGAGTGGTGCCGAGAATATCATTCCCCCAAAATGGTGAAATAATGATAAAAAAGAACTTATCAATTATGTATCAGATGTTCTAGGATGTCTAAAATGATTGGAATATGGTTTTGATGATCAAAGTATGAATCCAAATAAGTTTAATGCCTGATGGTGTGCTGTTTATTCGACGTACCCACGATAGAAAAATGTTGGAAAATTTCTAGTGATTGACAGATAAAATTTGTGATCCACATCTGAAATTTCATGTTTCGGATATAGAGTGCTGAATCAAAAGGGAAGAGGCCTCATTTATGGAAATAGAAGCAGATATGATAGTCTGTAAATTCTAGAAAAAACTTGACTTCCCATTGTGAAATGTAATGAACTCATGGTGTGTATCACCTCAGCGGCGATGTATAGTGTATTTGAAATATTAAGTATTACCCAATGTGTAGTCTTGTTACATTCCATGTACTATATACCATTATGTACAGCCTTTGGGATAAATCACACTAGTGGGAACCCTTATGGAAGAACAAGGCCAGGTAGACTATTATGTACCCAGGTACGAGGATTCAGGGTCTGGTACATGGACACAACGTCCAATTCACGTACTAAGGGTCTGATACACTTACATGAGTTCTAGTATGTAGGCACAACCAATAAGAGACATCTATATCCCAGTTATCCTGGACATTCCATGTAGTCCACCTACATGCATATACTACTTTATGGGATAGGAACCATGAGCAAGATAGGGAAATGGCCTAGTGGTGGAGTGGCACCACACACGATGTGGGTCCACTCACATGCCATTTACCAAATGAAATTTTTATGAAAAATCAATATTTCATATCTCCTTCATTTGAACATTGATTTTGGATGGTAAGTTTCCTATCTTTAGTGTTTTTCCATTAAAACCTGATGATTCTATTCTTTTTGGATTTAGAGATATGATGTGAAATGTTTCGGGTATGTATCTTACTAATGTGTTGACCAATGACATTAGTGATCAGTCAAAATCACCAGAGACTACTGAATTGTACCCTCTTATATAGTTTGGTAGATGGTCCTCAATGATTACGGTGGAACCCCTCATCAGAATGGACATGAGTCCTATAAAACTACCTCTCTATGGGAACTACCCTGACGTATTAGGAAGTAAGTCCTCGATGAGTAGAGTGAAACCCCCATGTGCTACCATGGAATGGGTCCTTGACATCTGAGTGGAACCCCTTTCAGAAAGGGAGAATGTCTTGAATGAAAAGAGTAATACCCCCCTTTGGTACTAGGGAACAGGTCCCTAATTTCCATGTGGCCCCCTATTGAATAGGGTGAGGGACCTCGATGACCAATGTGAAACCCCCTATGAGGACAGGGCGCCCCGCCAGCATGGGAACAAGTCATCACACATACTGAGTAGAAAAACCTATCAAATATGGTTTGACTGCACATGACACCATTGAGTAATGTCCCAATGGAATGGGCCCATTTCTTCTATATATACATTCAGAGGGGAACCATCATTACATTATTGGGTGTGAGTCATCTACTTTGAGTTTGTAGCCAGTTGACTATGTATCACAATGATGAGTCATGTCTAGACTTGGATGACTACTTATGAGAAGACAAGTGAGATACTGGCATTATTGATGGACTATTGAAAATGTTGGTTACATTGATTCTTGGGATGAATTGTGAGATGGATATCCCATTCCTCACTCATTTCGTATTTTTTGAATGAGAATATACATTTCATTCAGTGTCCTTCCCATGTATTTGGTCACTACCCTTCCGGGATAGGTAAAGATGCATGGGGTATGCCATGTGATTTCTGTGTTTAGATTCTCATGGCTGGATCAGTCAACTTTTCAGTCAATTTTTATCCCATTGTGTTTGGATGATTTTACATCATTCTTGGTTTAGGTTGAGAAATTATCCTTCATCGTACCATTCATCTATTGTCATTATTTTCTTTTTGTATCTCATAATACCCCTTCATATTTTGGGGTGTTATATAGGGTATGTATATACTCACCCATGCATGTGTATTTCCCACATTTGTCGTGTGTTATTCCAACAAAATATTTTTTACTGTTGAATTTAGTGAATCTTAGGGAAATTTGGTGATTTGGAAAATGTATTGTGGTAATATCATAGGATTTAGAAGAAAGGATTTATCATTAGTTTAGTTTTACATTTTTCATAGTTTGGGACATATTTCTGGTATCATTGGTAATTTTCCCCTGTACTTTTTAGTTTAAACTGTCATATTCTTTCACATCATAGAGGTTGTGCACGATCTATGTACTTGATAGTTGTATTGAATATTTTACTCTTTCCCATTGAACTAATTCATCAAGACAAATATATGTGTCCTCACATGTATTTATAGAAAGGGCTAATCATGTATAGATACACCTCGGATGTTGGTCTTAACCCCTAGCCATTAGAGTTAGTCTTGCAATAGTTACGCCTCATTCCCTAACTTGGTTTGGGTCCTAACACACTAGTTCATGTTGTGTTATGTCTTTCTCTCCACAAGTTATACATACTTGACCCCTAAAATGTACTTTACATGGATATTGTACCACAAGATCCCAATATATCTTTTTAGGAAAAAATAATGGTCATTATAGATTTATTAGAGACTGTAATCCTAAATAAAAGCACTCACTTGGTCAATTTTTTCTTGTGAGACCATAAATTTGAGGAAGCTACATGGGAAGACCAATATGTGATGATGATGAAGTATCATTTCTTATTTGTATTTAGGTGATAAAACTTAAAGGATGAAATTCTAATAGGGTTTTAGAATCATAAAACATTGTATTTTATGATATATAAATTTTTAAATAAATTTTATTTCATTTATATCTTTCTCAACACACATTATTATGTTTAAATAATGTCCTATAATATTAAAATATTATAATTTAATGTGATAGTTTTGAACAATAAATTGTATTAGTGGATATGGATTGTAATAATAAAATTATGAAAATTTATTGGTTAAATATGTAAAAAATTAATTCAGTAGTTTCTCATTGGATAAAAATTTAAATATAATAATTTGAACGTAAAATACTGATTTATTAATAAAGAACATTTTTATGGGCACGATGTATTTTTATAATAATAAATATAATTAGTCATAATTTATAAATGATTTTAATTAAATTATTTTATAATAAATTAAATTACATATCTTAACATTCATCCAATTGTTTTTACTGGGAAATAAATTAACCAAACTCAATTTTTTTCTGACAAATGTAATTCGAAAAAAATAGATTTGTTGTGTTTTATGTACTAATTGTAAAATGATTTATTTCTATTTATTTTAATTTAATATTTTATAATTGATTATATATTTAATTATTATTAGGTAATACATTCAACCTATATTTTTTTATCACAGATAATTTTAAAAGTGGTATATTTTTTACTACAATTTTGGTTTATATTGGTTTAGTGGGGAAGGGGGTGACATAAGAGCAATGGTTAAAAATATGGAAAAATAGGTTTAAATTTATTTGTTGAAATTATTTCTAAAATATAATTATTATCTTGAATATCATGTAATTTTGGAGACACTTGAACTGAGTAAGATATTAATATATCATAATGTTTTGAAAAACTTTAACTTCGTCATCTTCCTCTCGTATAAAAAGAAACTGATTGTCCCCACTTCCTCACACTTCATAATCCATATATCTCATCCAATAACTTTGTAAATGGTTTTCTATCATATTTATTAATGTCCTAGAGGTCTTGGTATTATTATAATACCACCCATTCAATCCTTAATTTTTAATCCAATGGGCATTTCACAATGAATAAGTAAAACTCTTAACCATGTTTTTTGAATTTTAGTTTTTCTTCCACCTTCTCAAAAATTATTTTATTCAACATAAAATGATATATATATCATAATATATATACTGGGATATTTTTATTATGATGTAATAATTATTTTCCATCTTATTTCCATAAAATATGAAAAGAATGTAATGCGTATGCATAGGGGTTGACTGAAAATTCTAGGGATTATTGAACAACTTATAAGGGCGGGGGAGGGGGTGAATTAGTGGTTTAATTATTAAAATTTTTCAATGTTATGAAAATTAATCCCTGATTTTTTTTGTATTTGTATAAATTATCAAATATTATAACAATCTACCAACATTAAAATACAAGAAAGTAAATATGGCTTTCACAATTTACAATGTTTGACCTTATTTTGAGAACCAACATCCTTATGAGAACCACTCTCAAGGGTCCATGGATATTTAATATTATAAATAGTAGAATATATATATTTTATTTCACACCACTTAAAATACCCTTATATCTCTATAGGTATGATTATATTGATTCATGTCAACATACATGTTTTTCCTAAAAAAATGATCCATATAAAATGTATGAATCTTTGTAATTTTTCTTCCCATAAAATCATATATTGAATATCCAAATGATTTCTCTTTTAGGAATGTTCATTTTGTTCACCCGTTATTTTTTTCTAGTGTAATTCCATATTATTTGAAATAAATAAATATGTACCTAATATATATAACTTAATCTTTATCAAATTTTGAAATACCAATTCCCCATATAATTTGTATATTTGTGGATTCTTATAGAAAATATCTACAATTAAATATTCGAGAAATATATCTCTAAGTTATTTATGATAAAAAAAACTATTTAAACAGTTATTCAACATGATACTGATTTTAATTTTGAACTCACATTAGGATCAAATTCTACTAGAATATGGATTTTTGTATAAGTAAATAGTTTCAAGAATGTTGTACATTTCACATCTTATTTAGAAGACCTATATGTTGAATATTTGGGAAACCAATTTGATTATTCACATAAAATGAATTGGAAATATGAATATATCTCATGTTTTATTATCTCTTTGTGTTACTAAATCCTTATAGAATATTAATGGTGATTCTAAAAAAACTACATACTTTGAAATCTACAGTAATAATTCTTTACATCTGATGTTGTGGAAAATCAAATTTTTTTAATATTTCAATATGATAAGAAACCAAATAAAATATATGCACAAAGTCATTATGAATAGGGAATTTAAAATCACTTGTAATGTTTCTTTGAAATCATCTATCCAGAGTATGTCTGTCTAAATTACTTTTATGAATAATCCTTCACTAGTGCAGAAAACGTTATTTACATCGGGTATATATAACCGACGTGAGAATCTGTGAAACGTGGTTTTTTACGTTGGTTATTTTATAACAGATGTAACAAATGCATTGAGTATCTTTTTAACTTCGGTTATTTTATAACCCACATTACAAATCTTGCGTGTTCGGTTTTTACGTCGGTTATTTGATAACCGACCTAAAAAAATGAGATATCTAGGCGTTTTTTACGTCGGTTATTTTATAACCGACCTAAAAAACCAAAGCGCGGGGGGTTTTTTTACATCGGTTATAAAATAACTGACATAAAAATGAGTTATCTACCGGTTTTTTTACGTCGGTTATAAAATAACCAACGTAAAAAACAAGATATCTACGCATTTTTTACGTCGGTTATAAAATAACCGATGTAAAAAACCAAAGCGCGGGGGGTTTTTTTATATCGGTTTTAAAATAACCGACGTTATAAATTTAAAAAATAGTTTATAATGTCGGTTATAATATAACTGACGTTATAAAACATTTAAAAAATTAAAGCCCCATGGATTGTCAATTATGATTTTTCGATCAACAGTCCGTCGGCTCGTCTCTCTCATGGGGTAAACCAAAATCGGCTCGTCGATCGACTTGCATTAAACTCATTTTGGCTTCTTCTTTTATCATCTTTACACTCCTTGGATCTATCATCTCAACTTGCAACACTCAAGAAAGCCTTCCATGAATTTATTTCGTTCGTTTTTTTTCTCGGGTAGTCTATATTTATGTTTGGCGATTTTTTTGTTTAAACTAGCTTAGATTCTTCCATTTCGAACCCTATTACATCTTTCTGAATACCGTTGGCACCATAAATTCGTTTTTATCTTGAGTGTATTGTTTTTTTATTTCTTTATAAAACAAATTTTGATATATTACCTTGAATTTAATGACTAAATGTCCTCTTATGTTGGAAACATATTTTGGGGTATTTATTGAAGGACTATGGCGCGATTAAGGAAAGATTTGGAATATTTTTTAATTTGACCGGTTTGAATTTCATTATCAAAAAGAAATTTGAGGTATGGTTGATTCATCCATTCCTTTTATCCTATATTTAATTTAATGCTCAGGTTCATCTAACAATTTTGTAGTTGGATAACCAATAATGTTTATGTGATTAGATAATTAAAAGAAAATATCATTATATATAGTGAATCATCCTTATTGAGTGTCTTATCATAGAATAGGAATTAATCATCCATATTGAAGATGTCATTTTTTTAGAAAAGAAAAACCATTAATGTAAACCATTTATCATTCATTAAATGAACAAAAATATATATTTACACATGTGTTATAATGGAAAATAATAAAATAAATACTTATCATTCACCCTCATAGAGTCTAATAAATCTATGATAAACCATTTGGTTTATTTAATGGAAACAAATTCACTTTTACCCACTTTTTATTTTTACAAGACACTAAACTCCCTTATAATTTCACCCTTCTGGGAAGTATTAAACATCATTATATCCCTTTAAAAAATCTAAATGTCACAGAAATATCGTGCATCCAGTTTGTCTTATAGGACTCTACTATAGAAAAGTATACCATTTTTTATATTATTAGTTATGATAAACTCTATCATAACATCATTATTATATGTTCATAAAAATGGGAATATCACAATTATCATGATTTTAGTTGAGAATAATGATAATGTTTTTTATTAATTATTATATAGACATGGGTAATTTTACAAAAAGAATGCGAACTTGAATAATGAATGTTACTTATATGTATTTCACAAGATTTTTTGATTTTATGTCAAATAACTAATTGATGATCGAATAGAACAAATAATTGCACCACCAAACAAAGTGAAACCAGTGTATTGTTCTATTTTAGAAATTCAGGATTCAATCAATGAGATTGCGATTTATTTATTTTTTAGAGTTTCTGAATCAAGATACTAGATTCTATTTCAAATGGGTATTTGTTTGTTTTTTGATGTATCACGATTTTATTTCTTGTAGGTTTTTCTTTTTCATGGATTACTTCATAAAGTGGTCTCAGTTCATTTGATTTTGTGTTTCCTTTGACACCATCCCCCCTCAATGACTATGATCTCTCATTGCCAGTTTTCTCTAATTGTTCTCTCATACTCCTTTTGGATTTGATGGTTGATTACAAACATATTTATTCAAATATTAAAGCTGGATTATATGCATTTTTAAGGATTATATTGTTGTTTTATGCCACATTATTTATTATTCTATCCAATACTAAGACCCTTTATAGTAAGAAAAATTTCATAAGAAATACGATTGGACTCTTCATCATATTTTGTGAAACGTTTTTAATAATGTCACGTTTTTAAAAAAATGTTATATCAAAGATGTGGAAATAGGTGGTGCCTAGGGGGGTGTCCAAGGGGGTGGGTGGGTGTGAGTGGATATCCACGGGGGTGGGGGCCGGTCTAGAGGGTTTTGGGGGTTGTCTGGGGGGTGGGGTGCTGTCCAGAGGGTTGGGGGTGTCCAGGGGGTGTTCAAGGGGTAGGGGTGGGGGTGGTGTCCAGGAGGGGTGGGGGTGCTGTCTAGAGGGGTGGGGGCTGTACGGAGGGTTGGGGGGTGTCCAGGGGTGGTCCAAGGGGGTTGGTGGGTGTGGGGGGCTGTCAAGGGGGGTGGGGGCCTATCCAGAGGGTTTTGGGGGTTGTCCGGGGGGTGGGGTTGATTCTCAGGTTTACTCCATTTTCTCCAATTTTCTATCAACTATGTAGGCGACATGTTTTTATTTGATTCAATGAAATTTAAAACTGTTATATCTAACTATATTTTGTTTTAAAAATAATATTCAAGAATATTTTCTTAAATACCCATAGATTTTTTTTATATTTGAAATTGTTTCACATTCAAATTATGATTTTTTTCATATAATCATATATTTGTCTTATCTTAAAAATATGAATTTTTTGTTGATATTTGTTATAGGTAATAATGAGTCGAAGTTGGATTACGAAACATCGAATGAGCATTGAATTTGAGGAAGGTGTTGATGCCTTTATGAAATTTTAAAAACGAAATGTTCCAAGTAGTGACATTTTTTTCTGTCCATTCCTGAAATGTTTGAATATTAAGAAGTTGAAAAGTAGAGAGATAAAAGATAATCTGATTTTTCCTGGTTTTAATCCGAGTTATAGCCCTTGGATTTGGCATGGTGAAACTGGATGGAATGTCACTGATGATGATGATTCTCAAGATGGTAACTCCGATGGAATTGAAGAAATGATTCACGATATTGTAGCAGAACAAATTGAGATAGAACCGACAAATGAGCGTCTATATGGTGATGCTGAAAACCCATTATATCCCAGTTGTAAAGATTTTACGGTTTTTTCTACGGTGTTAAGATTGATTAACCTGAAGGTGAAACATGGATGGAGTGACATAAGTTTTACAGAGCTGCTACAATTGATGAAAGACATTCTTCCAAAAGTTAACGATCTTCCAGATTCACATTACAAAGCCAAGAAAATATTATGCCCGATGGGATTGGGATACAATAAAATACATGCTTGTCCGAATGACTACATTATATATAAGAAGGAATATGAATTTCTGTCAGAGTGTTCTAAATGTGGGACATCACGGTATAAGGTGAAAGAAAAATCACAGGATGGTGTAGAGATTACAAAGCTCCCTTCAAAGGTATTTTGGTATCTTTCTATAATTAATCATTTCAAACGTTTATTTGCTAATTCACATGATGAAAAAAGGTAAATATGGCATGGTGAAGAGTGTGTATGTGATGGAAAAATATGTCATCCAACAGATTGTCCACAATGGAAAAAACTTTATGCGTAGTATTCTAAATTTGGAAATGAAATTAGAAATCTCAGACTAGGGTTGTGCACAGATGGAATGAATCCATACCGAACCCTTAGTAACACACATAGTGCATGGCCTGTTTTATTGGTAATTTACAACCTCTCTCCTGAAGTTTGTATGAAGCACAAATATGTCATGTTGAGTATAATGATCTCTGGTCCAAAGAAACCCGGTAATGATATTGATGTTTACTTGTCACCATTTATTGATGATTTGAAACTGTTATGGGCTAATGGAATTAGGGTGTATGATTCTTATAAAATGGAATATTTTCAACTACATGCAGTGCTTCTGTTCACTATAAATGACTTCCCAGCGTGTGGAAATTTGTCTGGATATAGTGTTAAAGGGCATAAAGCATGTCAGATTTGCGAACAACAGACATCATATTGTTAATTGCCTCATGGGAGGAAAACAATGTACATGGGTCATCAAAAGTTTTTTCCTATGGAACACCTTTATAGAAGACTAAAAAGGCATTCAATGGCTCACAAGATTTTGATACTGCTCCAAAACCTTTATCCCATGATCTGTATTTTGAGATCGTGAAAAACATTGATGTGACATTGGGAAAGACACAAAAATCTGGTAATGATAGACATATTTGGAAGAAAATGTCAATTTTTTTGAGCTACCATATTGGAGGTATCATGAAGTTAAACATAATATTGATGTCATGCACGTGGAGAAGAATATCTATGATTCTTTGATTTGAACATTGTTAGATATTAAAGGAAAGAATAATGATGGGTTTAATGCAAGATTAGACTTACTATCAATGGTAATATGTTTGGAGTTAGCTCCCACTCCTAAAGGAAGATGAACATTTCTTCCCCCGACTTGTCATACGTTATCGAAGAGGGAGAAAATTAGCTTCTGTCGGTGTCTTCATGATACCAATGTTCCTCAAGGTTATTCTTCTAATGTAAAAAATTTTGTCTCATTGACGGAATTGACGTTGATAGGTATGAAATCACATGATTGTCATGTCATGATGCATCAAATTCTACCAGTTCCATTGTGTGGAATATTTCCCATTCGTGTCAGAAAGACTATAATAAAGTTGTGTTATTTTTTCAATTCAATTTTTAACAAGGTGATTGATTTGAATGCCTTGAACATTTTGGAAAAGGATGCAATTTTTATACTTTGTCAATTAGAAATGTATTTTCCTCCAACTTTTTTTGATATAATGGGGAATTTAATGATTCATCTGGTTCGAGAAATAAAGCTTTGTGGACCTGTATATCTTCGTTGGATGTATCCTTTTGAAAGGTATATGAAAATATTAAAGGGGAATGTTAAAAATCTATATCGATCTGAAGCCTCCATTATTGAAAAGTATATTTCTGAGGAGGTAGTAGAGTTTTGTACGAGCTACTTGGATGTGGCGAAATAACATAGGTTTGCCTCCATCTCTCCATGAACGAGTTAATAATGAGGTAAAGGGGATTCGTGACTTGAAAGTCAAATCATTGTCAGCTGAACAGATGAGGAAGTCAGAATCATACATCTTGAATAACATAGATGATTCTCAATCGTATATCACATTGCATATTAATGAGTTGAAACAATGTCATCCAAAGAAGAAAGAAATGTGAATTTTGAATGATCACAACAAAACATTTTTGTCATTGATTAAAAAGACTTTGCTTGGTAGATCATATGTATCAGAGATATTAAAATGGATAGTGGGTGGTCCATGTTTAAATGTGATAACATGGTCCGGTTATGACATTAATGGTTATACATTTCCTACGAATGCTTTGGACAACAGATGTACAGTTCAGAATAGTGGTGTATTGGTGTTTGCAGAAGCAATGCATTTTTCGAGTGCTAAGGACAAAAACCCAATTTCTACATCAAGTTCATATTATGGAGTGATTGAAGTCATATTGTAGGTTGATTACTTTAAAATTAAAGTTCCCGTTTTCAACTGCAAATGGTTTAACGGTAACAACAGTGTCAGACACGTTGAATTTGGAATGACACTTGTTAATCTGAAAAGATTGGAAGACACATCTAATTCTTTTATAATGACAACACATGAAAAACAAATTTTCTATGTAGTAGATCAATCAGATATGCAGTGGGCTGTTGTTTTACAAGGAAAAAACAATATTTTAGTGATAATGAAATTGATGAATATGATGATTCAAGTGAGATCCCTACATCCATGGAAAGATTAAAAGAACAAAATGATGATCATGTTGAAGACATAGTTTGTGCCAAAAGGAACGATCACGACGAAGGAATTTGGGAAAACAATCCATTTGTACATTCCTAAAATTATAGGTAACATATTTTTATTTATGGTTTAAATTTATTTTTTCCATAAATGTTAGATATTGTAAGTTTTTTATTTATTAAAACATGTTTTAAAACAAAATAAGTATATGTTTTTGTTTGCTTTAACTCTGTTTAGTTTACATTATCATGTTTATAACCATTACATGAATTATATATCTATTATTTTTTTTCACTGACAATTACTTTACCATGTTTACCAGGCTTACCATTTTTACCATGTTTACCATCTTGACCGTATTGACCATCCTTACCATCTTTACCATCTTTACCATTGTTTAACATGCTTACCATATGAACAATGTTTACTATTATGTAACTTAGTACAATTTTCTATTTTCTGATTATAGTAGTATTAAAATATATGAATTTGTATTTTTGTGAACTGATGTTTGTTTTTTTGATTTGAAGGATAATGAAAGATCATTCAGATGATCAACCACATGATTCTGGAGAGGAGCATATTGCTGGTCATACCTCTGGGGATGAACATTCACATGCTCCTATTACGACAAAGAGTTCAAAGGTTGGTAAATGTGGGTGCACACATTTACCAAAATTATCTCTTGCCAGTACGCAGGATCAGAGGATAGTCGTTGAGTTTGATGATGATGATATTACTGGAGGTCCGAATGCAAAAGATTTTAAGATTTTTGTAGCAACTCAGGCTAAGGGAAAAGTAAGCATTCTGTATGATGATTGGAGAAGTATGGATAAAGAGATTATCTCTCAGTTGTAGGAGATGATTTTGGTAAGATCTTTTGTCATTGTTTGACTATTATTTTAATGTTTCTAGTATATATAATATATTTAACCTCTTTTTTATCAGATGTCATTTGATATTCCTAACACTAGAGGAGTCAGGAAGAAATGCTTATCGTTGGCTGCCAGGAGATGGAGGGATTTAAAATCAACCCTCTCATCTGATTTCATTTATGGTCATAGGAGTCATGACAATCCATGTCGTATATATCCTTTTATAGATGAAGACACAAGGAGACAGTTTTTTGAAAGTAGAAGAAAAGAGTCATTTCTGGTAAGGGCAATGTAAACTTTTATAAAATTTCTTATTTAAATGATTTTATTAATGTTTTGTTAATGATTTCTTATTCTTAAATTACAGCAAATAAGGAAAGATCATCAAGAGATCCAATATAAAAATGTATACCCTCATAGTTTATATCAGGGAGGGTATGCATTATTGGAAGAACAAATGATGGTGGAAAAATTTCAACAACTAAGAGATGAGTCTTCAAGTTTTGGAGAGGTGGCCCCTCAATCCCCTCCATCTAGACATGAAAAATGGAAGAGAGCTCAGAAGGGAAAAAAAGGGAAATATCTTTCGGAAGAATCGAGAATCGTAGCTGAGAGGATTGTAAGATATCTATTTTATTTATTTATGTTAACTATTTTCTTCATATAATTTCAATAATTACATAAATGTTCAATTAATTAATACAAGACTCTCATAAGGATCATAGTTCAGAGGGGACATTTACAGCTAGTGGGAGGGAAGATATTTTATTTGCAGCATTGGGAAGGCCTGAACATCCTAGTCATGTAAGAGGATATTCGGAAGGTGTATCGGTAAGAAAAGTGTTGCCACGTTATTCAACTTATAACATTGAGGGGGTTTATAAAAAATAGAATCCTTGGAGGATGAAGTTCATAATATTAATGCGACGATGGAGGACAAGATTAGGGAGTCGGTGCAGTCTATGTTTGCAGAAATGAGAAGACAATTTTAGACTGCAGCTCCCACTCCTCCACCTCCCCCTGCAAACCCCATTATTTATCCTCCACCTCCGCCTGTAGTTCCCACTCCCGCACCTCAGCATGCGGACCCCATTTTTTATCCTATTCCTCTGCCACAACTTCCTACTTCTTGAGAGTTTTATGTTGATGATTCTCAAAATCAGATAGTAGCATATGGGTTGGTATATTGTATAGGAGATACAGTTCATCATCAGCAATTAGAGGTAGAGAATCAGAGGGTCATTGTACATGATATTATATATAGATCATCTAGGGTACCAATACCTACAAATGAGGTGGAGGCAGTTGGACACAGTATCCCCCAATTTTTAATTTGTCCATGTAGACTTCTTCGACTAATTACCATAGAGTTATGAATGTTATATCTTTTATTTTATTATTCTATTAATGTTGTTTTATCATTTAAAAAATAATATATTTTTCAATTTTTTTTACAGGAATACTTAAAAGGTAAGGAAATACTGTATAGAAAACATCAAAGACAAATGGCTATGACATCAGATACAGATTCAAATGGTCTTGATATATTTCCAGGATATTCACATTTGTTTTCGGGTTATTATGAGTTTCCAATGGAAGCTCATGTTTGTGGACGTGAAATAGGAGTGGGGATTATAAAAACTGATATCATGGAGCTTGTTACTGGAGATAAGTTGGGCATAAACATGGTGAATTTTTTTCCATGTAAGTCTTAAAACCTTTTCCCTGAGTTATATTTATTAAAAATGTATACTTATGTATGTTTTGTATTAGGTATCTTTATAAAATTTGTTAGAGGAATGAGCTAACAGAAGTATATGGATTCATGGACCCGCAATTGATTTCCCCTGAAGCATGTGCATTTAATGAGGAACAAAGAATGGTTTATATTGCCGAATGATTTGAAAAGAATATAATCACACAATTTTGGATGATGCCTTTTTGTGAGAGGTATGAAACACATTTCTCTCAGAGAGTTAATTATCTTTTAACATAAAAAACCACTAACATCAAATTTCCTTTTATCAGTGATCATTGGATGTTAGGGGTTTTTTCCCAAGGGAGAAAGCCCTTTATTGGATATGCTCTGTCCATGGTGATCTGAGAGAATGTTTTAACAATATATTGGAAAATTAAGTTTCCATTTCTCAATAGTTTTATATATTATAATAAATTTTCAATTTACCCCATTCGTATTATTTTCTAACAATGCATTGGCCTACTTTCGAAAAAACACAAACAAAAGAAGAGCAAAGATCAAATATGTAAATGCGAAGTTAAATATCCATTTATAATTTGAACTTTTTGATTTATTACATAAAAATAATATATTGAATTTACACTCATTCAAATATAATTGTCATGAACAACAAGGCCTCATCGAATGCGGATATTATATGTTATGATTTTTGTATGAAATAATAACAACTGGGACAGTTGTGAATTTGGACCTGGTACGATTTCCTATTAAACATTTCCATAATATTTCAATTTGATTTATTCATTATACACATTATCTACATTATTTTTCATTTATAGCTTTTGGATGAACATAAACCCTATAGTGTTGAAGATATCAAACACTTACAAGTGGAGTGGTCAAATTATTTTACAGGTTTGATTGAATTTTAGTTGTTTGTAATGTAAAATGAAATTTTGAATATTGTCGTTGTAATTGTGTATTTGGTAGTTGTTTAGGTTGGATTTAGTTTTTTTGATGTTGACAGTGTAAGTTTTTAATGTTATATAAGTGAATGTTTAATTTTTCTCTCCTTCTTGTTTTGGTTTACTTATGATGGCTTTTCTGGTATAGATTTGGGTCTGTGGGGGAGGGGTTCCAAGGGTGAGGGGGTGTGTTCAGTGGGGTTGGGGGGTGTCCAGCGGTCTGGGAGGGCTGTCCGGTGGGGTGGGGGGACAGTCCAGGGGGTGGCAGGGCTGTCTAGGGGTGTGGGATGGCGGTCCAGGGGTGTGGGAGTGCTGTACAAGGGTGGGGGGGGGTATACATGAGGGTGGGGGGGTTGTCCAGGGGTGTTTGGGGCTGTCCATGGCTTTTTTGGGGGCTGTTAAGTGGGGTGAGGGGGTGAGGGGGTGCTGTTCAGGCGGGTGGGGGGTTGTCGAGGGGTGTTTGGGGTTGTCCGGGGGCCGGGGGGGGGGGCAGTCCAGGAGTGTGGTGGGGGCTCCAATGGGGAGGGTGAGGGTTGTCCAAGGGGTATACATGAGGGTGGGAGATCCAATGGGGTGGGGGAGGGCTGTCCAGGGGGTATACATGAGAGTGAGGGCTCCAATGGGGTGGGGGTGGGCTGTCCATGGGGTATACATGAAGGTGGGGGCTGTCTAGGGGGAAAGTTTTATATGTTATCAATGTACATGCTTAATTTTGATCTACTTCTGTTTTTTTGGTATGATTTCTTGATTGGTTTTCTGGTTGATTCTGGTGGAGAGCAGATGACTGCATTTAATTTTTTTTAAAAAAAATTGGGTTTATCGCATCGGTTATTTAATAACCGACGTGATAAAAGTCCTGGGAAATGGTTTATCACGTCGGTTATTTAATAACCGATGTGATAAAAGTCCTGGGAAATGGTTTATCACGTTGGTTATTTAATAACCGACGTGATAAAAGGCCTGGAAAATGGTTTATCACGTCAGTTATTTAATAACCGATGTGATAAACCCCCTCCCCCCGGTTTATCACGTCGGTTATTTAATAACTGACATGATAAATCCACTCCCCTCGGTTTATCATGGTAGTTATATAATAATCGACGTGATAAACCCCCCTCACCCCAGTTTATCGCGGCGGTTATATAATAACCGACGTGATAAACCCCATCCCCTCGGTTTATCACGCCAGTTATAAAAAAACTGACGTGATAAACCCCCCGCCCCCTGGTTTATCATGTCGGTTCTTTAATAACCGACGTGATAAACCCCCGCCCCCCGGTTTATCATGTCGATTATTTAATAACCAACGTGATAGACCATTTCCCTGTCCATTTATCACGTCGGTTTTTTAATAACCGACATGATAAACCATTTTCAAGGCCTTTTATCACGTCGGTTGTTAAAGAACCGACGTGATAAACCCTTCCCATATTATATATCACGTCGGTTTTAAAATAACCGATGTCATAAACATCACAATTTTATGTTTTTGACATCGGTTTTTAAATAACCGACCTCAAAAACGATATTTATAACATCACCCGTATTAACGTCGGCTATAAACCAACGTAAAAAATGAAAAATAACCGACATAAAAAACTTTTTCTACACTAGTGCTTCCATTCAAAAAACTCAACTTCTCAAATTTTCTGCTTTTTATATATTATTTTTTTGTCCACTACATTGAAAATATAATATCTATCTAACGTACCTACATAAATTTTTTTCTATGGATGTTTGCAAATTGGAATAAGATAAATGGAATTACCTACAGTAGAAATCATTATAACATCACATCATCTAACATCTTCTTTTATAAACTATTTGAGAATAGAAATTTCATACATTATTTCTGTCCAGAAAGAACATATAATAGTGTTATTTTAACTTAACCCACTAAATATAGTTGTAATATTGGTAGGAGCTTCTAATATATTTCATCACATGTATCTTTCTTGGTCCAATTCAATAATCATATTTCTCACATTGATTTATACCTTTAAAGTTTTATAAATATAGATATATTACTTCTTGATAAATACACTATTAATTTTAATAAACCATTGGAAATCGTGAGGAAATTTCTATATCATTCTTTAGATCAATAAATTGAAAAAACTCACCCAAAAAATTCATCTAAAATTCTTTTCTATTTAGTTTTTTCTAATTATTATCATTTGTTTTATATAGTAGTATTTTTGAAAACGTACCCTTATGAAAAAATAATTAAATTCTTATGTCTAATTGGTTTTCACGGTAAACACTGTAGAGGTTTTATATTGTACCAACTCAAAATATTTCAGCACCATATTTTTCAACAAAAAATTTCCTGGTAGGTTTGTCTAGTGATTTGGATTTGGTACATTTAAAGATGCTTTGTGAACAACCAATTAAACGTAGGTAGGAAAACTCATACTTCAAAACTCTTTAACTTTTATGACTA
The DNA here is from genome assembly GCA_963277665.1 of Viscum album. Lineage (NCBI taxonomy): Eukaryota > Viridiplantae > Streptophyta > Magnoliopsida > Santalales > Viscaceae > Viscum > Viscum album. Next base: position 102,606,488 of record OY728133.1, read on the forward strand.
ATTACCTTTTACAAAATTTATTAAACTTCCATCAATATATTCTTCATAAAAATTAACATCTTACAAATTAAATTTTTATATCCAATGAAGTTCCTCTGATCTTATTCATCAAACGATATTTGACCTTAAATCAGTTTTACATATTTACGTGTGAACTTACATCAATTTGGATGATGAATTATTTAGACTGTTTTGAAACATGATCATGAAACAAAGCATCATTAGACATATTAGGGAATTTATCTTAAATAAGTAAAAATAACTTCCAATAATCATCACATTCTCAAAAACCTTTTATACTAACCGATCTTAACAAACATTATTAATAGTGTTTCTTAACAAACATTTTTGTAACACCTTCTCAATGTAATGAAGAATTTTCCTACATGTTAAAAAACTCTTTTACTTATATCATACTAAAAAATAAAAATCAGTGTTAGAAAATCATCATAAAGGATCATCAATGTAGAACACTTAGTTTTAGTTATTTGTCCATTTATTTATATATTAATATTATGAAATGTGATTGGGTTGGTTTTTTGGGAGGATGAAAAGAATTTTGATTTTTTATGGATTTTATGGAGGTTAATGGTTTGATCAAGGTTAGTAGAAACCATACAAACCCTACCAGTATATTATGATACTAAAATAGTGGTAACTAGTTAGGCGCACTGTTTAAAATTTGGTTTGGCCAAACCATGTAACCATATTAGAGAAATTGTGAAATGTTGGAAAAATTTGTTTTGTATGGTTGGCACATTGTATGTCTAATCATGTGTGTAATCCATGGGAGGGATGTTTTAATGTAGTGGAACATTCATGGTTAAAAAATAGTTTTCCAAACCCTATTCCACAACTGTGCACCTTTAAAATTTAGATCCGAAAATCATCGATCTTACTCATTTTAAATAACAATTCAATCATTTACTATAATCAGTTCATAACCATAAGTAATCTCACACCCGTGTATATCAAGTCTATTCCTCCCAATCCGAAAGTGATTCCAAGGAAAATTGTTGTGAATTTGAGGCTTGATATGTTATTAAGTGATTGTTCTTCGTGGGTTTCCTTAGTTTTCTTCTTCTACCCTCTCATGGAATAATCAATCTAATGTGTTGGGGATATACTCATATTTAATTAAAATAATGATGAGAAATAGTTTTTTTTAAGGGAGTAAGATCTATGGTGGTTTTGGAATATCTAAACTAATTTTTTGATGTTTTCGGACCATTATTCATTTTCATATATGTATGAGTTCTAGGAGGCTTCACTCATGACTCCTCTTATTTAAAACATGAAATATTTATTTCAAAACGAGAAAATAGATTCCATTGAATTTTGAAATTGGTTTGAAAATTGATGGAAACCTCATTAGTGATGGTTTTGTGAAATTATGGAAATTGGTTGGTTTTGTAAAAATGATTCATTTTCATGATTTTAATATGGTGATTAAAAAATGTTTTTTTATTTTGATTACTGAAAAAAATCATACTAAAATATTTTAAAATGAAAAATGGTTCATTAAAAAGTTTTAAATAAAGAGAAATAATTTATTGTAATATATTGGCATGGGTTTTTTGAAACATGGGTGGCATGTGCTCATGTTCATTTTTGGATGGATAAAGTCAAGATGTTTCACAATTAAAAAGTGGTATCGATAAGAGTTTGAATTTTCCCCAATAAAGATGGTTCATGAGGTGATGACATAGTGAATGGATAAGTCACCACTTGTGAGTATACAGATGACCATGATTGACATGCATTTGTGGATGTGTATGTTATTGTGGATGTGTTAAAATAAATGGGAATGTCAAAATATAATTTGAGAAAAAATTGAAATGAAATTTTGGTTGATTTCCCCAGAAAATTTGTTGTTGTGAAAAATATTTGTTGGCTTGAAATATTATTCTAGAAATGTTATAAACTAAATTAAATTGTCTAAAAATATATATATAAGAATTATAATATGTTTTTTCATAGTGGTATGAGTTGGGATGTCATTAGGGAAACCCTACTATGATTTATACTCACCACATGCTTAGGAACATTGGTTCTTTTTCAGATATGATATATCAAATCATAGGTAAATGAAATTCATCACAGATATTTAGTGATGCAAAATGATACTATGTGAATGGATTGTTGAGTTTTTGTTTGGAGAAAATTGGGATCTTTTTAATTTATGTATTTAGTGTATTTGAGTTTTTTGGGGTTTGGTTTCTTCATAGTAATCAGATAGTGTTTTTTTTAGTTTTTTTACATTGATTTGTATCTTCTTTTACTCACGCATCATATAGTGGCTGTTTCTGTGGTTATCCTCTTTGGTTCTAATATTATAATTTAAAATCATCCCCCAATAGTTTATAAATACCTTGGAATTTATTTGAAGCCTTTTCTATCTTGGGGATGTCACCTCAGGCCCAATAACACACCCATCACTTCTTAAGTTAGAATGAATAAGAGAAATTTTAAAAATAGTATCATATTGTTTGATCCTTGATATAGAATTTGGGTTAATATTTATCATCGTATGATATTAAGGGCTAATATCATTTAAACTTAAAAAGTAGAGCAAAAAAAATCATAGCTTACCTATTTATGATGAACTTCAAGTTACAGTGCTTTTTGTGTATATAATTGTATTTATACACATATAGGATTTATAGGCATATAATCATGGGTTTTAGATGAGAATAAAATGAAATGAAATGATAATATGACTTACCAGTAGGATTTTGTAATTATTTTCTCATAACAATTTATGATTTGATGAATTTAATTTTTTAAAATAATAGAAATGGTTTGATTTTCAAAAGCATGTTGGAATTTCAACAACCAATTTCAAAATGGGATATTGATGTATTTTGTAAATCCTTGTTTTGATTTTTATAATGTGGTAAATTTAGAATTTATAAGGCTTCAATTTATAGAGAGTGATACTAAATGGGGATTTGTCAGGTTAAGAAAAATGGAACCAAATTGGTGTCATAATATCCCACCAGAAGTGAATGTAAAAAATGTGCTTTCACTTGGGGCATATGTGAACCAACAGTTGGTTCGTAATATAGTTTAGTATTTTCAAACAATGTATAGAGGGAATATATGGGATGAACAAAATAATGTGGATAATTCCTTTTACTTTGAAAATAAAAATCTACCAACCCTTTTAGTTGATTTAGAACTGAAAAAAGATGAAGTGTGGATAAATATAATGAATCAAATACTTGATTTCCTAGCCACACCAGCTAATATGAAATTAAATTTTGTATCATACATGATGGTATATATTTCACACCAATGATGTGATTTATTATTTAAGGCTAAATGAGAAAAAATAATTTTATGGAAGGATGTTGAAGAACTCTTCAAAAATAAATTGTATCATCACAAATAAATAATTTATAGAATGATATAATTCTTTAGCATGAAGAAATATAACCTCATAGTGGAAAGATTATGTAGGTAAATTAATGATTTTAGTCTCCATTAAATCTGAATTTTATGGAAATTCACCGTTAAAGATACAAAATTTTGAATAGGGGTTGTGGTCAAATATTATATAAATGGTTGTTGTGATTTGTATAGAGGATTATAGAGAGATGGTTAATAGAGAAATAGTGGAAAATGATACATCGAAGTAAATATGGGTTGAGGAATAATGTGGACAACTATTGGAACTGGTGGGAACTCTAGAGTTGGGAATAATAGGAAGATGGACACCTACTTCCAAAGTGGTGGAATGTCATGGAATTAGAAAATGTGATAAGTGAATCTTCATCCTATAACTAAGAGTATGCCATTTGTTTTCAATGTAGTTATTTTGATGACATGAAGTGATATTGTATTATGCCACATAGGTCATGTCCCAATTTCAATCATTCATGACATATTATGTGATATTATCATAGTTCTATAATCTTGGCTTCTCGGAACACATCAAATGATTGAAAAGTTTCATTTAATTTAATGTGATGAGGAACGAAAAAAAATTCTAACTAGATGAATAGGGAAATCTATTATGATTCTATGAATACCATTACTTCTCATCCCAAGAAATCTCATCATAGTAAGAAAGTGAAAAGTGGGGAAGTTATGAAATTTTATGGAGCTGAAAAAATGGTGATGGATGATAAAACAATACCTTAGACCATGATAGGTATGATTATTTTAAATTAAACCACTATGGAATTTTTTTTGTTATGGATGCATTCCATTATTTTATTTCATCTATTTTTGGTGATATCTTTGGTTTTCATGTTGATCTGATGCCTTCTATATTGAGATATCAAACACCTCTTAGTTAAAGAGAATTTCAAGATTTTATTTAAAGTCATGTTTTATAACTATTGATAGAAAAAAAAAATTTTTATTTCTCTATGCATGATATGAGTACACATGAATTAATAGAGGGTATAGTTTTTTAACAATGATCAAATTTCATATCTACTATAATACATGAAGGGTAGATTTTATAACTGATGATGGAATCAATATTATCATTACAGGAGATCATAATGAAAAGGCAAGGGGAAATGGATTATTGGAATCCAAATTTGTAACTATCTCATACCAATTGGTATCCATGACCTTAGAATATGTGGATGAGATAGTATATATTATTTATCTAACACTTTTTTATTAGTTTTTTGATGTTTCCCTATAATTTATTTTGGTTACCACTCACAAGAGAAGTGGATTTTAGGATTGATCTCTTTTTAGGGACCAGTCCTATCTCATTTTTGTCTTGTTGGATGGAACCAAAATAATTATGTTAACTGATGGTACAGTTAGAAGAATCGAAAATCAAAGGGTTTATTTATCCTAGTAAATTTCCATGGGTAGCACCTATTTGTTTATGATAATGAATAAGGGAAATATTAGGTTATGTCTAGATTATCATCATATTAACAATGAAATAATAAAAAATTGGTATCCTCGCCCACATATTGATGACATATTTGATCAATTTAGTAGAGGCTGGTGGTTCTCTAAAATTTCTGTCATTAAATATATCACTAATTGCTGTTTTGGAAGAATAATATTTTTAATAAAACCTTTAGAAGTAGACAAGGCCATGATTAGTATGTGATTACACCTTTCAGTCTTACAAATAAGTCAGTTATCTATATGTAATTTATGAGTCATATATTTAAATGGAATTTAGATTGTTTTTTTTTGTTCCCTGTGAATGACATACCGGTGTATTCTATGAAAAAAATTGAGAATTATCAACAATTGGGTATATAGTGGTGTATCTTGTAGGATCATCATAAGTATGATAAATTTTCAATGTTTGAGTTTTAGATACAAGAGATAAGTTTCTTTATCCTTGCTATCTTTAAAAAGGTTTTTATATGTATCTAGAAATTATAAGGGCTCTGATATTTTGGAAAGATCCAAAGAATGTCTTGGAGACACACACTTTCATTAGTCTAGCATGTTATTACAAATGTTTTATCTGTTACTTTTCACAATTATCATCACCATTGACATCATTGGAAAGTGAATATTTTTTATTCCAGTGGAATTAGGAATTTTGTAATTATTATAAATATCTTAATGTTATCCTTACATCAATACCAATATTAATATTTTAATAAGTATGAACAATTTATGTACTGTATTATGATTCTTTGAGGTTTAGGTTGGTGTGTTTCCTCTTTATGAGAGATCATGTTGGTGCATATGGATCATGAAAGTTATAGTTTCATGAGATGAACTACCCAACATGCGGGTTGGGATTAGCTATTATTGTATTGGTATTTAAACAATTCATTCATTACCTCATTAGTGATATATTTATGGTTATTAAAGATCATATAACATTGAAACACATTTTCTCTAAAAGAAATTTTAATCTAAGATAGAGAATATGGATCAAGTATCATTAAATATTTGAAATTGACATAATGCATACACAAGGAAAACTAAATTATTTGGTGAATTCATTAAGACGAAATTTATATATATAGTTGTTAATAGAGGCTTTAGATCAATGGAATTTGATGCCAATATTTTTCAAAATTCACTTGTATTGTGAAGAATGAGGTATTATTGGGTTTTATTTCTTGTTTTTATTTTCATGGTTTAGATGAGAAGGTTAATGAGGGAAAAACATCCAATTATGAATGTTATACTATCAATTAGAAAATAAATTTATGTGTGGCCATTTTTGAAATAAATATTGAGATAAGATCTATTTTATTATTTCAAGAATGGATGGTTCTAACTATGAATTCTCATGAAAAACCAATTAATCATTACCACCATTTGATATGGGAATATCATTTTGGAATACATAATATATATGTGGCACTAAAAGAACAATTTTGGTGTGTTGGAATGAAAATAAAATTGAATGATTTTTTTATTGGATGCCACACCTTTAATCTAGTTAAGGAAGACCTCCAATGACCAATGAGTTTGTTGTAGTGGTTATTGATTTCTAAGTGGAAATTATGGAATATATATATCGTTATTATATTAACACTACCAATTATGGTTTAGAAAAAAGATTCCATATATGTGATCTTAGATCATATAATCATGTTGGACTATTTCATTCATATTATTGGATCTCATATAGTTGATGATTTTAGAAAATCAATTTATGAGAGGTGTTAAAGAGGCATGACTATGAGAATGTTTTATCATCCTCAAATGCATGTAAAATCCCGAAGGATGATATAAATGATATAATACATGCTTAGGAATTGTGTAATTGATTTTCAGGGATCAAGGATGGAGTGCATACTGATAGAGGAGTTATCATATAACAACATCAATCAGGTCTTGATACATATGGATCCTTTGGTCATAATGTATTATAATCCATCAATTCATCACATTTTTTGGTGGAAATAGGTCATACATCACTAGTTGTACCAAGCCTTATACAAGGTAAAACATAACAAATTTAGTTGATCATAAAGAGAATAGAGTTTGCTCCATGTAATCTAAAATTCTATGTGGATCATCGTCGAATTCCGTTGCCAGTAGAGGTGACTGATACAATGCTTATGAGAATATCAACAGGGTTTGGGTACCATTTTATAAAAAAATAGGGTGAGTCATATTGTTTGTACATATGATATTTTGAGATACTTGAATGGTTTTTTGAGGTGGCATATCAGTTGAATTTTTCACCATAAATCTATTATATGGATAATGTGTTTCATTTATCTCAATTGAAGATGTATCCACCTGATCATGAACTTGTGAATTCATGGGATCACATTCCCTAGGAGCTATATGCTATATTGCATCATGTGCGACTGTGAATGGTAGATAGGTTTGAGAAATTCGCTCATAGGAAAAGATTCATTCAAGTGTGGGTTTTATTGAAACAACGTTAAATTTTTGAAGAAACCTGAGAGAATGGCATATAAATGTTAGAGCAATGTCCAAAAATATTCAGGGAAAATTCGGGTTTGAAACATTCTGGGGATGGAAAGAAAAAATATAGGGATAATTTTTCACCCACATATTCACGTACATGGCCCTTTATTTATGTATTTTAATTATATTAAATAAGTGGTCATAGTTTTAGGGGGTGTAAATGTGTTTACGAATGTTTTGGGGATTTTTTTGGTGATTCATACTTCGAGAACGGTTAGTAACAACTGTGGAATACATCCTAGGAAACCACGTAACAAAAATATTGGGGACTGGAGAAGTACATGGTTTGGCACACTGTATGGAAAAAACATGTGGCCACCTTATAGAAAGTAAGAAATTTTGGAAAAAATGGTTTAGGAAGGTTGTATAATGGTTTTTCTAACCATGTGATCCACTTATGCTAGGGGTTTTTTGAGGTAGTTGTTGTTACACTGTTAGCACAGGGTTTTCCTAACTATACTCCATAACCATGCACCATTAAAATATAGATCCAAAATATTGGATCAAACTCATTTTATCCTCAAATCCTATAAATGTTTCCCTAATCAGATACTAATATAAGGTATTGTTCCTCTCATGGACATAGAGTCTATTACACTTGATCCATGTGTTATTCCTAGGTGAATCTTTGTGTGAAGGTGGTTGGATTTGTTTGTATGAGATATATTTTTCATTTTCCTTAATTTTCTTCTTTTTCCCTTTTATGTAATCATGGATCTAATCCACTAGGGATATATTATTATTGAGTGATTTCAATTGGGATGAGATATGATTTTTTGGTTAAAGAGAATACGATCTACGTTTGGTTTTGGATGATCTAAAACGTATTTTTGAATTGGTTGGACTATTCATTGTTTTCACTTATGTTTGAGAGGTAAGTGATTGCACCATACTATCCTCTTATTCAGAACATTAATTATTGATTTAAAATTGATATAATTGCATGAATTGAATTGTAAAATTTGTTTTCAAATTAAATAAAACATATTTAGTGTTGTTTAGGTGAAATTTTTGAAATTGGTTGGGTTTGTGAATTTGATTTTATTCGTGATTTTAAAATGCTTATTTTAAAATACAAATTTGTTTTTATTTAACGAAAAAATTAGAAATTTTTTCAATAAAATAAATGATTTATTGAAATGGATTGCATGTGTTTTGGAGTACATGGTGGACATATGTTAATGTGCATTTGGTAGGTATAGGGCATGATGTTTCCCTCATCAAAATGGGATGGATAAGGGAATGATGTTTCCCCCATTAAAAATTGATCACCAAGTGATTAATTAGTGTATGTATGACTGACCACTAATGATTATAGTGAGGTACATGGTCAAAATGGATGTGTGGTGTTGTGGATGTGTGTAAATTAATTGGTATATCAAAATAAAAAATGAGAAGTTGTTTAAATGAATGTTTGTTTTCTTTTTGTGTTAATGTGTTTAGTTTGGAAATATTGTTTTGTCAGAGAAATTATTTTTTCATTGATTTTAACATATTTAAATAGTATAAACTATTATATATATATATATATATATGAAAACATTTTATATCCTAGTGGTGCGATTTGGAATGTCATTGGGGAAAACCAACTATGTTTTATACTCACTAACTTCTTGGGAACTATGGTGAATTTTCAAGTGTGATATATCAAGAAACAGTTAAATTAAAGGTATTTTAGTTCATTAGTGATGCATCATGATACTATGGGAATGACTTATTGAGTAATATCTTATAGAATTTTGGGACTTTTTGAGTTTATGTCTTCGGTTTCTATATGTTTTGTTTGTTTCTGGTTCTACTTTCTAATCTGATATATTTTGGATTGGTTTGGTTTACATTGGGTTATATCAGGTTTTAGTCATGCATCATATAATGGTGATTGGTATGGTTATGTTTGTTTGTTGTTTCATTTTAAAAGTGAAAATGATCACCCAATGGAGTCTAAATCCCACATCACACAACTGTATTGGTAAATTTTTAAAGGACATCCATCCCTTAGTTAGAAGAAACTTTTTATACATGTTGATATAAAAAACCACTTATAGTTATATTATTATGTTTTTATCTCTCATGTATTTCCTCTCCCCTCTCTTTTACTCTCCCCAATTCTATGAGAACCACAACATCTTATTAATTTTATAACTAGTTGTAGAAACTTATTAAAACCTTAGTATAATCTCTCTTTATTTTACCAAAAAATAAAATGGATGGTTGGAGAGTTCCCTAAAATACTTAATAAGTCTTCAGGGGAGGTTGAACAGTATGTTGCAACTTCAATTCCCAAAATCATTCAATTGGCATAAATTGAGAAAATATATAATCAATTTGGTATTTTTTTAAAATTTATTCCAACATATCATCTCATCCATCAACATTATCCTTTATTAAGTGATACTTTATATCAATGTGTTTTGATCATGAAATTTAGTGAATATTATTAAAAAGATTAATTGTAATTTAATTATCATAAAAAATATTTAATATTTTAGAAACTTCTAATTTAAAATATTCCAACTTCATATTCACCCAGATTGTAGAGTCCTGAAGCCTGACGTACATGGACATTACATTACTTTTGCGGAATACTTAGTACATAACAAAAACACACACACAAGGATCGTAATAGTTTAGTGTCTTTGGAAACACGGAACGTAATCTTCTAATTGTGGTGAAAGATCTTCAATATCTCCCATAAAGATCTTCCTTTTTTTTACCTAAAGCCTTTCTTTATATCCTGGGGAAAAGAAAACATAAAAGGGTGAGCTCAAATTCTCAGTAAGGGTAAACAAAGGAAATAAAAATCATATCATATCTTTTTGAAAATCATAACCTGCAAAAGAGATCATAATATCTTAACATGGAATAAATCATAGAAGTGAAAATGAGATCCCCATAATCATAACATGAAACTTGAAACTTTGTGGCATGCACACATAATAATGTAAAATCATTTCTTGTTAGTCATGACTCATTACCAAGACTATCTTAGTGGAAAAAGTCACTTTCTGAATCGAGTCACCCTCGTTCCAGTCCTGTTTCACTGAACCAGTATAACCTACCGTTCCAGCCATGTCTATCTCATGAGATATAAAATCTTTACCCAATGTATTGGAGGGAGGTATAGGTCCCACCCATCTTATAATGAATCCTTTCTTATGTGTGCCACATAATCATAAACCATACATCATAGCGTAACCCATGTAATAAAAAATGGGATTCTTAAACAACATGACATCATAAAACAATTCATATAAGATAAAGGAATTCATAAAAATATTTCCATCACAACATAATCAAACCAATGTAATAATAGGGATAAAAACAGAACCCTTTTATTATCTTAGATGGAAAATAATTTTGATAAAATACTTGAACTCCATTCTTGAGGAAAATATCATTTCTACTTCAAAAACATTTTTCCTTTCATAACATGTCATACGACTTTAAAATAAAAGAAGTTGATTAAAAATAAACTTGAAAACTTGTAAAGGAAGTTTCTTGGAAATAATGTTTTAAAAATCCATTCATGTCGTATAAGTTAAAAAAACATTCTTCGTGGAAAAGTCAAAAAGTTCCTCGTACGAAAAACGACAAAAGATTCCTTTCATATCCTTTACTAAAAACTCACCGAAGGGTAAAATTGGAATTAAACAATTTTAGGTGGATGGAAATAATATTTCATATTGAGTAAACATGGATGTGGATGATAAAATACACCCCAGTAAATACCAAAGTATAAACAATCTTGGATAAAAATGAGATTGTGATATTTCCCTTACCTTAGGTTCGATTTGCTTTGTACGTGTCCGAAGCTCCTGTATAATGTTTTAAATAATGTTATTGACTTATTCCAGAATCATACATATTAATATGATATCATATATGGTCATATTCTTAGCTACTTATTAGTAATATTTCATTGTTACTTGTTACTCGGGTCTTTATTGCCTTTTGTTCTTATGCGTGTTTTGCCGAATAAATTCTTATTCTTCTTTTAAGGTTATAGATACCTTATATCCAGAATGGTATTAGTGTAACATATATCATATTTATTCATTCAATTCATTTATATAATTACTATGTAATGATGATCATGTAGAACGAGTCGCATCACATCGTGGAGACGGTATTCCGTACGTACGCACGAGTGATGATATCGTTCCTCTGATCGTGGAATTTTATTGGAGTATATATATATTATTTCAGTATCAATATTAATTTATAATAATCAAAAATAGTTACTCATTACACCATTATAACCATCCTTGTAAGGTGGTGGTGGAAAATAGATTACACCACGGCATGGAGACGGTATTCCGTACGTACGCACGCGCGGTGATTTCATTTTTCCGTAGGATGGATAGAAGGTGAATTAGGGTTTTTTCATATTTATAATAACATATCAGTATGTAAGTAATACTGATGTTATTACTTTATCATGAAACAACTAAAGAAGAAGAAGTTGAAGAAGAAAGAAAATTGAAAAGATCGGTAATGGATATTACCTCTTCTTTGGAACGCCTCTTTGAATCCTTCACTTAGGGAACTAAGATTGGTCTTTTAAGAAGAACATGACCTCTAGGATTATTCTAGGGAAGTGGAGAGGAGAAAATGGCAGGGGTTGGCCGAGCTTTAGTGCTCAAATTGGTGTAAGGAGGAGGGGGAGGAGGTGCCCTTTTATAAGGGAGGAGAGGGGCACCTTAGGAATATCTCAAAATATTATTTAATATTAAAGTCAAAATCGGTTTATAATGGTTCCAAAGGGTCTTATTTCGAAGATAAAGTGGGTATGGGTAGAAATCCTATCATCCAATAGGATTTAGACAAGTTTAGGGTATTATTTTAACCTTATCAATTAGATTTAACTCTAAGTTAAATAATTTAACTTTTACTGTGTCTTTTTGTTTTCTTTCACTATATGGTTAATACACTTACTATAACATGCCAAACGAACCCAAAATTGTATATTATTAATACATATATCCATATCTAAGTCATTTGGCCGAACCTTAGATTTTTAGGAATAAAATAACAATTAATAATATAATATTTGATTTAAAAACTATTTTGTGTCAATTTTGACAGTATTTGATATATGATTTTTGTGAAAGTCATTAAAGAATTATATGTTCTAAAAAAGTTTATTAAATAAACACTAATATATCATAGTAACCTAAAAAATTAGTGGAATTCATAAAAAGTCTTAAATTACATTTATTTTGGTATTTATAATATCAATTATGTCAATATTTCATTAATAAGATAATTACTGCATCATAATTGTGTCATAAATAAATTAAATTATTTGATGTCTAAAAATTAAAAATAAAATACCATGATGTAGGAAATCTTTTTAGCTTTCTAATGAATATTTTCAATCTAATTTAGCTTATTTACAACCCTATATTAAAAATGTTTTATTAAATATACTTTGATTTTAACTCTTTTAACTCTTCTTTGAATTAAATAATAATAAATGTCCTAATCTAATCCAAGTGGGCCTAAATGATAATATTTTACACTTAAGGTTGTTTTTGGTCGAGATACACTTGTCCAATAGAATTAGGACATGTGTTAGGGTAATATTAATATCATTCTTACCCTTAATTACCCTATTTACTTTTAACCGTGGTAAATAAAAGTAAAAAGTTACTATTCACCAAAAATTATTTTCATCTCATTGAACCAAATTTTACTTAATTAAATCAACCATGTCTCTCAGATTTTTGAAATTCCATTCACAGAAGTGGTAAAATTAAGTTTTATGAAAAATTCAGTTTTTTAACTACCACTTAGTAGTTTCACTATTCATCAAAAATTGATGTTTTTCAGAACAATGCCAAAATTTCATCCTAAGCTATATTTCATATTCCGAATTCAAAAATGAAGTCTATTTTACCAAATTCATAACATAGAAGTTGCATTAATTAATTTTATAATTAAATCCCGCTGTTAAAACAAATAGTGTGTTTTTAAGAAACAATATCTATCAAAAGATTGACACTTGTTTATGTCTGGTTTAAACATGAAATTAATCCAATGACCAACATTGAATTAAATTGTAAAAATATATTCTAAATATACTTTAAAACCACTCAAATTAATAATTTATTACTATTAATTATTTTTATTAAAAAAGTTGTTTTTAATTATAATTTAGTAATTTTCACTATTCATCAGAATATGAAAGTTATCCGAAAAGTACCAAAATTTCAACATAGGCTAAATTAGATACTCCAAATCCAAAAATGAAGTCCATTTTGAGAGCTAAAATTTCTAAAATTTTAAAAGGTGGTTATTACTATTCATAATGGATAGTTATAATAATATTTTAATAGCATATCGTTGTTTAGTGAAACTCGGTATTGCGTACTAAACACGCTATCGAGGAAGGTCGTGATTGCGTGTAATGCAAGGCAAGTCAAGGATGTGTGTTGTGCAAGCTCCTTTTGGTGTAGCGTACAACACAAGACATTAATAAAATTAAAAAGAATATTTTTCATAAAATCTCAAGCTGTTACATTCTACCCCCCTTAAAATGAATTTCTCCCTCGAAATTCGTCGGGGTTATAAATGGTTTACTATTCGAAAGTTTCTTTAATAGAAACCCACATCGTAAAAAAGAATATCAAAACAAATATTTAAAAACAAAAGTATAAAACGTAACGGTTACCCAAATAAACTAATCACTGGGTTTCCACATAGGTGAAAATATGGATATGGAAGAGAAATCTAACCATCATGTTCTGATGGAGAGTGGTAGAGAACATGGCTATGGAAAATCCAGCAATCACAAAGCCATAAATTTGTGACGATCTAAGGTACCATCTGATTCATCAGATATAAGATCACTAGGACAACATTTTTGGTTTTCAAGATCGTTTCCCTAAAGTTAAAGAATTTGAATTAGAATAAATACTTACTTTATTTTGGTACAATCTCACTGCTGTTCGTGCCTTTAACAATTTCCACTTCATCTCTTAAAAAAATGAAGTTGAATTTGTTATTCGTGAAGTGTTATTAGATCATGTGATAGAATGACGGGTCATTCCATCCATCTCAAACAAAAGGTTGGCAAAAAATTATATACATAAGTCGATCTATAGTGAGATTAATCATATATGGTTCCTAAAATGGACTTATACATCATATGTCATACAGCTTAATATAATAAAACTAGTTTCTACTAAACAGGGACTTCCTATAGGCCAGTGGTAGGTGATAAAGGCCAGTCGCACTTCGGTTGTGGGTTCGATTCCCACAGCCTTGTCCGACGCGATGGGCTGTCGCCCCTTCTGCAGGTTGTCCTTTTTCTAAAACTATATTACTATAACATCCCATCAATAATATCGAAAAAAACTTCTATACATAAACAATACTAACTTATTCCCAACATAATCCATTCCAATCTTTAGGCTTATCCATAATACTGCAGTCCACTCTCATAACATAGTGAAAACGATTACCAGAGATTTAACACCATCGTCGATCCCCATATATCATAAGATATGTTTTGTTGGTAACATTCCAAACATTCAAAGTCCTTAATCATGTATTCTCTTGAATACCTTAGTGAAAACATGAATGAAGTTAAAAGTTAACACTTTCAACATACCAAAATCCTCAAAATTCTATATACTCAAACCATGATATCACTTAGTCCTTATATCAATCATGAGCTCATGAATACAATCAAATACCTCATTATCTTATTATTCCTTCATTATGCGCATATCATCTACTTTCCAAAAAAATATCTGAATAACATTTCATGGTTACTAGTACCATTAATCATACACTTTAAAAACTCAAGGAAAGGCAACAGTGTAACAATCCTTAGATGTCTCTTTATTCCATAGTACCATGAGATTACTTATACAACATTACACATGATAAACATGTAATCATTCCACTACATTCTTAAACTGTTGACCGAGCTTCAACAATTCTTTCATCTCAAATATCATTCGTAGTCTCTTCATCATCGTCAACATAAATACTACTCATACGACCATACTGATTCTCTTCATGAGACTTTACCTTAGGGCATTGGTTTGCATAATTCCCGTAAATTCCACATTTAAAACATTTAACCATTGTTGATGTTGTAGCAATACCATTATCCTCATCCCTAGTGTTAACTGAACCTTTTCCTTTGCACTTACTGGCTTTGTGTCCTTATTTTCCACACCCAAAGCATCTTGCAGTTCCTTTGAAACATTCTCCTTGATGCCTCTTCCCACATGATTTACATAGCGGAAATTGAACTTTCTTTCCTCTATGATCATCATGAAACTCCATCTTTCTCTTATTAGCCGAGTCAGGAAACATACCAAATTTTACATTATTGATCATATTATGAGATTGTTGATTCGGCATAATAATGATGTTTGGACTTCCAAATCCCATTTCATTATGAAGAATATCATTCCATTGTCCATCATATTCTCCATTATCATGAATCATCTTGTTTCCACCCATTTTCTAAAACCCAAAAAGAATAGTGTGAGAGGCAAAAATCATGGTAGGGGAAAACAACATAATAAAGGGGGAGTACCTTCAATATCTAACATCTTAGGTTTAATTCTATTATCGTTAGCGTAATTCTAGTACTATAACCTATATGTATACTTAACCTTAGGGACGTCCCTAGTCATACCGTAGAAATATCTCTAGGGATATCACTAACGTTTTCGCATCCTAGTTTCCAAAGGTTGACTAAACCTTTCCTCTGATACCAACTGTAGAGACCCGAAGCTTGACGTACATGGACATTACATTACTTTTGCGTAATACTTAGTACATAACAAAAACACACACACAAGGATCGTAATAGTTTAGTGTCTTTGGAAACTCGGAACGTAATATTCTAATCGTGGTGAAAGATCTTCAATATCTCCCATAAAGATCTTCCTTTTTTTTACCTAAAACCATTAATTATATCCTGGGGAAAAGAAAACATAAAAGGGTGAGCTCAAATTCTCAGTAAGGGTAAACAAAGGAAATAAAAATCATATCATATCTTTTTGAAAATCATAACCTGCAAAAGAGATCATAATATCTTAACATGGAATAAATCATAGAAGTGAAAATGAGATCCCCATAATCATAACATGAAACTTGAAAATTTGTGTCATGCACACATAATCATGTAAAATCATTTCTTGTTAGTCATGACTCATTGCCAAGACTATCTTAGTGGACAAAGTCCCTTTCTGAACCGAGTCACCCTCGTTCCAGTCCTGTTTCACTGAACCGGTATAACCTACCGTTCCAGCCATGTCAATCTCATGAGATATAAAATCTTTACCCAATGCATTGGAGGGGGGTATAGGTCCCACCCATCTTATAATGAATCCTTTCTTATGTGTGCCACATAATCATAAACCATACATCATAGCGTAACCCATGTAATAAAAAATGGGATTCTTAAACAACATGACATCATAAAACAATTCATATAAGATAAAGGAATTCATAAAAATATTTCCATCACAACATAATCAAACCAATGTAATAATAGGGATAAAAACAGAACCCTTTTATTATCTTAGATGGAAAATAATTTTGATAAAATACATGAACTCCATTCTTGAGGAAAATATCCTTTCTACATCAAAAACATTTTTCCTTTCATAACATGTCATACGACTTTAAAATAAAATAAGTTGATTAAAAATAAACTTGAAAACTTGTAAAGTAAGGTTCTTGGAAATAATGTTTTAAAAATCCATTCATGTCGTATAAGTTAAAAAAAACATTCTTCGTGGAAAAGTCAAAAAGTACCTCGTACGAAAAACAACAAAAGATTCCTTTCATATCCTTTACTAAAAACTCACCAAAGGGTAAAATTGGAATTAGAAAATTGTAGGTGGATGGAAATAATATTACATATTGAGTAAACATGGATGTGGATGAGAAAATACATCCCAGTAAATACCAATGTATAAACAATCTCGGATAAAAATGAGATTGTGAAATTTACCTTACCTTAGGTCCGATTTGCTTTGTACGTGTCCGAAGATCCTTTATAATGGTTTAAATAATGTTATTGACTTATTCCAGAATCATACATATTAATATGATATCAGATATGGTCATATTCTTAGCTTCTTATTAGTAATATTTCATTGTTACTTGTTACTCGGGTCTTTATTGCCTTTTGTTCTTATGCGTGTTTTGCCGAATAAATTCTTATTCTTCTTTTAAGGTTATAGATACCTTATATCCAGAATGGTATTAGTGTAACATATATCATATTTATTCATTCAATTAATTTATATAATTACTATGTAATGATGATCATGTAGAACGATTCGCATCACATCGTGAAGACAGTATTCCGTACGTACGCACGAGTGATGATATCATTCCTATGATTGTGGAATTGTATTGGAGTATATATATATTATTTCAGTATCAATATTACTTTATAATAATCATAAATAGTTACTCATTACACCATTATACCCATCCTTGTAAGGTGGTGGTGGAAAATAGATTACACCCAGGCGTGGAGACGGTATTCCGTATGTACGCACGCGCGGTGATTTCATTTTTCCGTAGGATGGATAGAATGTGAATTAGGGTTTTTTCATATTTATAATAACATATCAGTATTTAAGTAATACTTATGTTATTACTTTATCATGAAACAACTAAAGAAGAAGAAGTTGAAGAAGAAAGAAATTGAAAAGATCGGTAATGGATATTACCTCTTCTTTGGAACGCCTCTTTGAATCCTCCACTTAGGGAACTATGATTGGTCTTTGAAGAAGACCAGGACCTCTAGGATTATTCTAGGGAAGTGGAGAGGAGAAAAGGGCAGGTGTTGTCTGAGCTTGAGTTTTCAAATTGGTGTGTGGAGGAGGGGGAGGAGGGGCCCTTTTATAAGGGAGGAGAGGGGCACCTTAGGAATATCTCAAAATATTATTTTATATTAAAGTCAAAATCGGTTTATAATGGTTCCAAAGGGTCTTATTTCGAAGCTAAAGTGGGTATGGGTCGTAATCCTATCATCAAATAGGATTTAGACAAGTTTAGGGTATTATTTTAACCTTATCAATTAGATTTAACTCTATGTTAAATAATTTAACTTTTACCATGTCTTTTTGTTTTCTTTCACTATATGGTTAATACACTTACTATAACATGCCAAACGAACCCAAAATTGTATATTATTAATAAATATATCCTTAGATAAGTCATTTGGCCTAACCTTAGATTTTTAGGAATAAAATAACAATTAATAATATAATATTTTATTTAAAACCTATTTTGTGTCAATTTTGACACTATTTGATATATGATTTTTGTGAAAGTCATAACAGAATTATATGTTCGAACCAAGTTGATTAAATCAACACTAATATATAATAGTAACCTAGAAAATTAGTGGAATTCATAAAATGTCTTAAATTACATTTATTTTGTTATTTATAATATCAATTATGTCAATATTTCATTAATAAGATAATTACTGCATCATCTTTGTGTCATAAATAAATTAAATTATTTGATGTCTAAAAATTAAAAATAAAATACCATCATTTAGGAAATAATTTTATCTTTCTAATTAATATTTACAATAGAATTTATCTTATGTACAACCCTATATTAAAAATGTTTTATTAAATATACTTTGATTTTAACTCTTTTAACTCTTCTTTGAATTAAATAATAATAAATGTCCTAATCTAATCCAAGTGGGCCTAAATGATAATATTTTACACTTAAGGTTCTTTTTGGTCGAGATACACTTGTCCAATAGAATTAGGACATGTGTTAGGGTAATATTAATAACATTCTTACACTTAATTTCCCTATTTACTTTTAACCGTGGTAAATAAAAGTAAAAAGTTACTATTCACAAAAAATTATTTTCATCTCATTGAACCACATTTTACTTACTGATATCAACCGTGTGTCTCGGATTTTTGAAATTACATTCACAGAAGCGGTAAAATTATGTTTTATGAAAAATTCAGTTTTTTAACTACCACTTAGTAGTTTCACTATTCATCAAAAATTGATGTTTTTCAGAACAATGCCAAAATTTCATCCTAAGCTATATTTCATATTCCGAATTCAAAAATGAAGTCTATTTTACCAAATTAATAACATTAAAGTTGAATTAATTAATTTTATAATTAAATCCCGCTGTTAAAAAAATAGCGTGTTTTTAAGAAACAATATCTATCAAAAGATTGACACTTGTTTATGTCTGGTTTAAATGTGAAATTACATCCAATGACCAACATTGTATTAAATTGTAAAAATATATTCTAAATATAATTTAAAACCACTCAAATTAATAATTTATCACTATTAATTATTTTGATTAAAAAAGTTGTTTTTAATTATAATTTAGTAATTTTCACTATTTATCAGAATATGAAAGTTATCCGAAAAGTACCAAAATTTCACCTTAGGCTAAATTCGATACTCCGAATCCAAAAATGAAGTCCATTTTGAGATCTAAAATTTCTAAAATTTTAAAAGGTGGTAATTACTATTCATAAAGGCTAGTTATAATAATATTTTAATAGCATATCGTTGTTTAGTGAAACTCGGTATTGCGTACTACACACGCTATCGAGGAAGGTCGTGATTGCGTGTAATGCAAGGCAAGTCAAGGATGTGTGTTGTGCAAGCTCCTTTTGGTGTAGCGTACAACACAAGACATTAATAAAATTAAAAAGAATATTTTTCATAAAATCTCGAGCTGTTACACAGATCATTTATTTAAATTAGGTTTTGGATATAACCTATTCTTATTCAGATGTACTCGATTTTATTGAACTTTGTTTCTTATTATGCCAAATCAAACAATGTTATTTTACGAATTGTGTTCCCCATGCAATTGTTTTTTTCACTGTAGTCTCCATCCCAATGAAGAGAAGCATTTTAATGAATGTTTATATCACTACTTAATTTTTTTACAACAGCTCCATAGATGATAGTCCTTTGAAAAATTGGAGAATTATTTTTTTACTAGAATATGTGATTCATTTGGATCCCTATGATATCATGAAAACAATATGACAATATAATCAATTATGGGGATTGAAGCTATATGATAGAGAAAACATCTAATCAATTAGAGAAAATTAGTTGGGTTTAAACATTTTTAGTATTCATCATTAAAAATCTCTATACCAAATGAATTAAGAATTGAAAATTATTTACAATATCTAATAAAATTTATTTGTAACAATTCCTCAGTATAATTCATTATTTATAGGAATGAATTTATTTTAAAATATTGAACATAAAATCACATAAAGAATGTTAATTCTTGATGAATTGAAATTTCAATATTTTCATTCAATTGTTAATAAAACACTTTATAATCAGTTTCTTTTCTGCTGAAAACTATATAATCAACATAAATAGTCACTATAAGTGTATCAGAGGTTAAAAAATTCTCATATTAGTTACTGTCAACATTATGTTGATAAAAATTCTTGTTTTTTTAAAATATGATATATGAAGTACCATTGTCTTAGAACTTGATTCATCTCAAAAAAGATTTTTTGAACATATAAACCTTTGTTTTATATTTATTAAGTGAAAAATCCAAAAAAAATTTCAAATTTAATCTTCTTTTTCAATATACCCATTTATGAAGGATGACTTTACATCTATTTGATAATCATTATAATAATTATATGTAGCCACTACTATGAACATTATGATAGTTTCTAATCATCCAATGGGGGAAAAGTATCATAAAAATCAAAACCTTCTATATACTAATATCCATTTCAAAAATTCCCACTATATTTATTGAATCTTAGCCATGTTTGTTCAGTTTATTTCTGTACAACCATTTTTCCCAATAATGTTATTTTTGGTAGGATATAGAAGAATTTCGCAGCTGTTATAATTCCCTATATAATTTATTACTTCATTGATAAAATACACCCATTATTTGTGTGTAACTACTTATGAAACTAATAATGGTTCATCATATGAAGCGTTTGATGTTTAACTTTCTAATAGAAAATTTCCTCAAATCTTAAATAGTTCTTTCTAATATCCAAGTACATTTTCTATTTCTACTAATTTTAGTAGGGTATTAAATATTAGATTTGTCATTCATGATTAACTTTCCCCACTCACCAAAACATAGGAATCTTAATATACTACCACTGGATAACATTCATCATCACATTTTTTATAATTATTGGATGTATTCTTTTTATCATCAACAATATTAATAAAATTATAAGGAGGATGAATTTTCTATATAATTAACATCGTTGGAATAAATCAAAATCAGTTCTTCTCTCTTACAATATTTATAAATTCTTAATTTGGGTGAGAATCCATTGAAAATTCATTCCTCTACATTTTTATCAAGTTATTCAAGATCTGTATTGTGGATCATTAGAAATTTGGGACATTCAAAAGTGCTGAAATATTTCAATGAAGGTTTTTATTATACAACATTTAATAGGAATTCATGTTTTATTTCATCCATAATAACAATTTTGTACACGTATAGTGGTAATACAAGATTATATTCATTAAAATATATAAATTATATATTCGGCCATCATGATTCTTTATATTTTGACCAAATTTCTTTTTTTTCTTTCTTCTAGTCCATTTTGTTAATGGTTGTAGGGAGAAATATATAGATTTTTGGTTCTATGATTTTTCAAATGTGATTCAACTAAATTCGTTGTGTATTTATTTATAGTATTAGTTCCCAACTTTATTATATAAACACCCATTTCTAAATTATCATCTCTTTTGAAAAATATGATCATTTTCGCATCCAGTAATTTATTCTTTATATACATAATGTTGGTCATTCAGGTTAAATAATTAATAAAAATTTATAATGTAAAAATCATCATTCATTGATTTATGTCTCATTGACTCATAAAGATCTGACTTAATAAGATCAAGAGGTATGGTTTATTTGGTTTCATAATTCTTATGACATTTATAATTCATTAATACTTTCTATCATGCTATAGAAAGGTAATATTATTTTGTTTTCAAGGTTTAAGAATTTCGTACATAATCTACTTTAGAGTGTATGTTAATATTTTTCTTCCCAAGGTACCCAATACTATGATTACATGATTTTTTCACAATATCACTACCCAAGTAATAGTAGTCATAACGTTTTTATATTTGAAAATGATTTCCACTGGTTCATTCTCCCCTAGTAATAACATTAACATATTTGACACTTGTAATGATACATGAATATTTCATAAATATAACATCTTTGAAATCATATGAAAATTGTAACACAATTATTAAATTGTATATTATATATATATATATAACTTCCTTAGATTTTAGTTTCTCACCTTCAATCTCAAATGTTCATTTTTAATTATTTTTAATGAATAATCATTTATGAAATATACTACTCCAACATCATCATTTTTATTATGTTACGTTTTTGTATCACTTTTCATATTTCATGGACAACCACTAATATGAATACATGATTTTTTTCATTTTAGTTTCTTTTACAGTTGTCTCAAAAATAAAGCCTCATTTCTCAAATTTATGCTTTCCAAATTATTTGTTTTAGGTATAAGAAACTAGTTTGAGAAGAGTTTTCATATATTCATTAGAAATGTGACCATATTGGTCACATATTAAATAAAATTACTCTAATTAAAATTATTTTTTCTTTGTATATTTTAAAAGAACATGAAATTTATCTATTCCGACATCATTCACAGTAAGGTAGTTTAAAACTTTTTATATGTTATTTATCCAACACAATTCATACATACTTCTAAGAAGAGTCATTTTGTGTGATAAAATTATTATCTTTGTACCGAAATAAGTTGCAGAACAAATAATAACCATCGGATATAAATATTATTTATAAATATTATCTTTCGTTGTATTTAGTTTTTTAGGTTTTGTATTGTCATTTTAATTTTTCTTCTTCAAGATGAGGGGAACCATTCTTGTGATGATTGTTTTCATCTTTCCTTAATGTGACAAAATTTTCAAATGCCATCTGAATCCAATCAGCCCTAATATTTTTTCCAACACCAACATTGATAGTTAAATCAGATGATCTCTTATAATTAATAGACCATGATTTCCCAAGATTCATGGAGTGATATTTTATAGTATCATGATATTTTTAAAATTATAGATTTGAAACATTTTTGAAATTTTCATTCACATTTATCATAATAAACTAAATTTAAATACTTTTTATTAGGATTTGTCACCATCAATATCATTAGCTATGAGATTCTAACTAACACCATCCACCATCTTTCATTGTTTAGAAACATTCAGTTTAATGTGTATGATTTCTTGAATACACTCTTCATCCTATTTAATGACATATTTACATTCTTTGACATCAATTTTACTTTATTTATTCATAATTTTGATGAAATTCATGAATTTTTTGTTTCTATCAATGACAAGATATATATATATATATATATATATCTAATTTTATAGTCTCTATAATATTCTTCATCTCTTTATTCTTCTTTATCATATGAAGAATCTTCAACAATCATAATATTTTATAATATAGTCCCAAATATTAATTAACAATCATCTTTTGAATAATTATTAATAGTACTATCCTATATAACATTATTATTCAAGATGCATATCATATTTCCAGAAAACGTATTCTTACCAACAGTAAATATCTTATATTCCTTTTCATATTTATTTTAATTCCATCCATTATGGTTTTTCATTAGAATGATCCTCATATTCTACAACATTAATATTGGGAAAATTCAATAAAAAATTAAACATTTCAACACACATGATATATTTGATTGTGAATTTTCATATATAATATCCTCTTACTATCAGATAGCTTTTGTAGATGAGATACACTATATTTTCGTTAATTTATGCATCTTGTTTTTATTTCAAATCATGAAGGTCAACATTCCTAATGTATTGAATTTTAAGATGTATCACAGCATCAAAATATATTTAAACATTGATCTTCTTTTTTAATGATTGATCTTATCTCGTTTCATAACAATATTTTTTTCCTTTAATAAAGAGATAAATCTTGTTTATATTCTAAATAATATATTTTAGATTGGAATATTTTATATATGTTTCTCCTGATTTTTATAAAAATTATAAAGTCTTATCTGATGTTTCTAAAACTTATTATGTTTTATATGAAATATTATTCTCTTCTGAAGTATTAATCAATTGATTCTTCATCTAAAATTCTTATTTATCTGAACACATATAACTAGATTTGTACGATTGGTTCCTTCACTTTGTTGTTTCCTTCATTACTATATTTGAGCTGGTCCAAAATTTCTTTGGTTATTTTGAAAACCATTACCTCAATGAAAAAATTTTCTATTATAAGCAATGTAAGAGAATTTATTGATTTTCTATCAACCATAATATTTATTGTTTCAAAAAAGATCAATAGAAAAATTTTATCAATGCATTGAAACACAATTGTTAATACATCTAGGACCTCCATGAAAAGTAATAAAAATTGATAATCATTATTTTTTTTTCAAACAATGAAAATTTTCTCTACTAAAAGAGATAACTATATTATTGATAGATGTATGATCTTCCATGATAATAATTAAATAGGCAATAATTTGTTTTGATACCAATTGATGTTCACAAGGACAATAAAATCACTAAGAAGGGGGAGTTGAATTAGTAGATTTATTTTATTAAAAAAATCAACATTATGAAATTTAAACTCTATAACATGTTAGAGTAGTTTTAATTATAATTTTTTAATAAAACCTCAAAGATATAAACTATGATATATTAAACAAGGAAACCATAATTTTCATGATTTTATAATCATTTTTAGAACCACATAATTGTTGTGTCAACACTGATGGGTTAATAGAAACTAAAAAATGGAAATAAGTGAATAAAACATTGAATTGTATCCTACAATTATCCTCATATCTCTTAATTGCCATGATTTTAATAACTTAGGTTTGTTTAAATTTTTCTCCTAATAAGTAGATCCCAAAAAAATATTTCAAACATTGTATCTTTATCCTCCAACAAACATTCATCCAAGAAATCTATAATATTTCATTGTTTGGAATATTATTCAACTAAATTTTTTTTCACCCAATGAATATAATTCTATTATGACTAAATAAAATCAATGCATGATATATATAACCTGAACATCATCCAATTTATCAAAACTTATTCACCTCTCTATTTTGTAACGAGTGATTCAAAAATGAAATATACATGAGATAATCAATGACCACCACCCATGTCTGATACTTCTAATCAAAACTCCCCATCTAGGAATATCCTATATTGAAAACGATCTTTGTTGGAAAATCACTTATCATGAAAATTATACAGTGATTCTAATATTTTTATGTGTGAAAAATGTCATGTTCGTTTTACTTTTCACACATTTATATACTTTCTCCAAAATTATAAATGACTCGAATTATAATTTCTCTTTCCCCCTAAAATTAATTCCAAAACTAAACATATCACATATTTTATTTTTTATAGATTATTATAAACTCTCAGAGTGTATTCATGAATCTTCTATTAATTATATAGATGTTTTAACTTAAATCGAACATCCTTATCATCATATTTAATGAAACATTGCAAAATATCCTTATTTCAGATTTTCAATAAGAATGATGAAAATATAAACTAACATCATAATTATTGGGAAATTAAAAATCTATTCAAAGATTTATATAAATATCCATATAGAGAATGTGTATTTTGGAAACTATTAATAAAATTTTTCCCCTTTACAAAAATTCTAATTTTAAAAATATTTCTTCTTCAATCTATTTTTATTTCTGATGAAATTATAACAACATATTTTTTTGATGGACCTTGAAAAAATATTTTATTTATGTACATTTCTCCTTTATAATTTAGTTTCATTCTAAATGTATAACTTCCCAACATAAAACATAATATTGCAAAAACATATTTTTGAATAGAATTTTATTAAATTATGACTATCTAGAAAACCCATATGCCTCTATCCATTACTCTTAACCAATTAAATATTGTAAACTACATTTTTCAAAAATTATAATTTTTTCCACATGCATCATTTTAGTCTAATTTACATCTTAGATTAATCACATTGATTTCACTCCTTGAATTTATATACATATTGAAATATTACTTCCTTATAAATAGTCCATCATTTTCTTCATCTTTTGGACATGAGGTGATAATTTTTATTTACTTCTTCAGTTTATGCAACTTTACAAACTGAGAAAAAAATTATTATTTCCTTCCATCCAATCAAGTGTGTCAAATGATAAAATAAAATTTCGATGATATTGTTATAAAAAACCCCTTCTGTAATATTTAGAAATATTATTTATCTAGAATGTTTTTCTTGTGCACATTATTCAATAATTCTTTTATAAAAACATATAAACTTTAATCACTTAATTTTCTTACTAAAAATTCATATAGTTGGTTTATCTTGTGATTAGAATTTGGTATAACCAATGATTCATTGTGAACTTAACAACGAAACTACATCCAAAATCCTATATTTGGTATATCGTAAACTTTTATGACTGAAACCCTTATATAAATATCATAAATATTTCACCCAAATTTTTTTAATAAAAAATATATTTCCAGTAATATTAATTTTTTTATTTTATGACACTAATCCCATCAGGTTCATCTAGAGATGCTTGTCTAGAAATTAGTTTTAAAAATATCCTTTGGAGAAAACATTGAAATTCGATCATTGACTATTTAAGATGTTTTGGTACTAGAAAAAAAATATAGAATCTTTAGAAATACTAAGGAATGTTTCTTTACATGGTTAAATAAATTTTATAACTTCCTCACATTCTCTAGAATCTTTTAAAAAAAAATTCGTAACAATAATTAATACCTATTTCCAAAATCATTCTTAAAAATATGATATCAATAATTATAAAACATTGGTAAAAATCATTATAAAGGATCATCACAAAAAATATTATTCGTTTTCCATCACAATAATTAATGGTTTGTTGTTATGGTATATTTAATGTATATATAAAGTATTCTCAACATCTTTATACTTTCCCTAATTATATTATCTTATCTACCTTCTTACTGTTCCATTTTTTGGAAAATGACAATGTCGCTCCTGTGTACTTGTGGACTACCACTTCAACAAAGTGATGCGATTAATTTTTCATTTCCAATTTTCATGGATAGTAATATGGATAGATTTTATAAATATATATTAAATATATCATATATTAATGACTATAAATATATTAATTATTATATTAATTAATTTCTATGTAAACATCGATAAATGAGAACATCACTCATGTGTATTCATGAACTAACATCTCCAAGAAGTGATGTAGTTTATTTTTATCACTGTTATATATGGATAGTTATTAATATTTATAAAAATAATAAATATGATCCATGTGTCATTATTTTAAATTTTTATACAATAAAACCATGAAATAAATGTGGATTTACTAGAATCATTAAACTGAAACATGCATGGAATTAGAGTGGTTTTTGTAAGAACCTGATTATTATTCTTGAGGCACGAGTTGCTCTTTTTCTCCTTTCCTTAAGTGTTTTTGAGGAAATAAGTAAAATGGGGAAAATTCTTAAATTTTGGGACTACAGGCCTTGTACTTTCCACACGACGTGTACTTTTGGCCGTGTGGGATGAGTACACAGGGCGTGTAGCCATGTCGGCGATGAACGGTGTAAAAACCTACTACACACCGCATAGTTTGTATTTACACATCGTATAGTCAGTTGTCAGGAAAATAGTAAACAGGTGGCTATCTGGGAGATAGTACATGCCGTGTATGGAAGCATACACACTATGTACCCATGTCGACAGATTAATAGTGCCACACTGGCGACATGCCGCCCGCTGAACAGTTAAAAAATGGAAAGTACACGCCGTGTATTTTGTTTTTTCTCTTAAAATGAGAAGTATCCTCCCATGTACACATGGAAGGCTTAGAATGCCAGAGGGAAGCTCAAGGAGATGGCCGAAGCTTTGCAGATCTACCGATCACGAACCGGGAAGCCGATTCCACCTCCGCCGATCTTGCTAGAACCGCACAAGTAAGAGCTTCCTTCTACTTGAGTGTTTCATTCCAATTATTCCAATAAGGAATGTTATTTGAAGTTTAACAATAATTATATTACCTCAGATCTACAACATTCATGGACGTTTTCGAAGGCATCGTTTGGGATTATCAATCACGGGTGATCGAGGTAGCTGGCTTAGTGTTTACCTTCCAACTAATGTGTGTTTTTGTGTATCGTTGTGATACGCACCCATTAATGGGATGTCGTATGGCTGAGGAAATGTTCAATTAAATACCTATAATTGTTTAGGTAATTTAAATGTGATAATAAACTATTGTTTGGGGTCGCTTCTTGGATCCAGGACCACCCCGGGGCTGCGTTCCTCTATTTAGTCGTTTGGCCAGGATACCCGAGGGTATTCCTTTATAATAATGATTATTGAATTTCCCTTAGAATAATTTCATTTGTATTGCATGTATATTTCTTTTTTACCTATTGGGATGGCCCAATTACTTTTTTAGCCTGAGGGTAGTGTTGTGATTAGCATGTGGGCAATGTACTACTTATGTTGTGGGGAACTTCTTCCCTATCAATGGGCAGTTGATTCTTTGCATGTAGGCGACACCTCTTACGCCTGTGGGAAATATTCGATATTCCTATGTATAGATTCCTATGTTTGGATTCTCTTTACCTGAGGGTAAGGGTTTACGTGTTTGAGTACTCTGGCTATTTTTCGTAGAATATTCACAGTGGTGATATCTTAAATTGAATGTTTAGAATATTATTAAAATGGAAATATAACTAATAAAGTTAGTTACTTTTGAGTACTACTTATTTTATTGCATTTTACTACTACACACTGTTGTTTCAACTTTTCACACAGTTGGGCATGGGCCTTTTGTGGGTTCCTACTGGGATTTATTTCTCACACCCTCTTTGGGTCATGTCTTCGGCCAAAACATATTACGTTTCTATAGGTGTGGATAAGGGAAAGGGTCCCTATACAGGTACTTGATTGATGCTGGGAAGTAGGGGAGCATGGGATCGAGCTTGGTTCACGATGATGCTAGCTGTTCTGTTTTACTTTTATGTACTTGTACTTCAGTTTTATTGTATTGCAGTGTAACATGTTTTGGTTGTTTTATAGAATAGTGGCATGTTTCATTTTCATATATATATGACTGCTAGTTTCCTTGTTATAATCAGTTATCCATTTCTGTTATATATATTGTTTACCACTTCTGCTTGTTGTATGGTATTTATCTATTCTGCTACGATACACTTTGAAAAATGAGGGCATAGTTTCCCCACTATCAGACCTGGGCCCTCACTACTAGTCGGCAGCCTCTGGCATTTGGGGAAATGCTCTTGAGGTCATGTGCCCAATTGGGTTCAGGGAACCCATTGAGTGGCACTCAGATCCCGGATGTTACAAAGTGGTATCAAAGGAGTTATTTTCCTTGACTTACTATTTGGAGCCTTAGTCAGGGATAGGACAAGAACAGTAGTTGGTAATAAGCTGTGCTCTGGAGTTGCTAACCTGTGTACAGGAAAAAGCCAGTATACCTCGTATTTTTGTAATTCTTCTGATTTTGCTAATTTTACAGTTGATTTGACTTCACTATTGGGTGACACACTTGTGATTGAGATGATTATATTTTATCCATAGGTTCTATTTAGGTGAAACCCGATGAGATGAGGGTATGCCATCTCATTCATCATTCTGGAACATTCAATAAATCACATTCCATGCATAGTTTCCATGCCATGTAGGTGCATTAGAAATTGCATGTTTTTATGATAGATGTGGTGCTAGTAAAATCATGTTGTTGTTAGAGCTTCTTGGATAGGTACTTGCTATTTGATAGGGTATTATTGTGTGAGCCTGTTTATATAATGGACGCCAAACTTTGGTTTTTGGGGAGTATGGGCCCTCATTGGCCGAAATTTGGTGGATCATTAGTTGTTTATCCGGTTACAACACATATAAGTTTCCAAACATTGATTAGTGGGGAGTATGGTCCCTCACGGATCATAATTTGGAACTTAGGTGTTTTTTTCAGTATTTTTTGGGTTATGGAGATGTTTCTGAGGCATACTGTCTGGAAACCCAGTATATACTCCATGTTGTACCTTCAACACACCGTGTATGTTCTTCAATTCGGGAAGAAAAAAACTTTTTGAGTACAGGCCATGTAGTCTCTTCTCATGTCATAGACTGTGTGGACGGGGACACGGGGAATAGAAATTCTTGGGGTGAACACGCCGTGAACCGGATGTACACGCCTTGTAGTGTTGACCTGGAGTCCGCCCGTGTAACTAACAACACAGGTGGGGGAGACCTTAACATATACACGCCGTGTCCACTATGGAACACACCATGTAGTCTAACCTGGGATCTAGCCGTGTAATTAACAACACGAGTCGGTGTCATCCTTTCGTGTGCACTCAGTGTGTATATTGAATAAGACATGTAGTTGGAGCCATGTATCCGGTCGTGTAATGAACAACATGGGTCGGCGAAGCTCGTATGGTACATGCCATGTACCTTTGGGACACCATGTGTAGTCTTGACCCATGATAGACTGTGAGGACCTGATCGTGTGGCTGGGAAATGGGGTTGTGTACACGCCATGTGCGGGTGTAACACGCCGTGTAGTAAAAAGCCGAGTAGTCAGCTTTTTCACAAAAGAAACGGAGAGTTGGAAAATTACACCATACACGCCGTGTAGATTATATACACACAGTGTAGTTTTGTTTAACAGGAGCCATGTGGCATGGCTATGTAGAAGGACCTAGGCAGGGGAAGAGAAGTCAGGTATCCGCCGTGTAGTCAGTATACATGCCATGTAGTCTTGTTGTGGAATATTAAATGTCTTCTTCCTCCTGTTCCCCTTTTGGTTCCATTATTTTGAGACTATGATAATCTTGATATAAGGTGTGAGTTTGACCATTTAGTGTCATGCCGCCAAGACGTTCACGAATTGTTCACCAGGAGAGTGGCAACAAGTATACTCCGGAGATGGTGGGCCATGGGTTACCAGTTGATCCTCCAGCAGAGCCAGATGCAGCGCCAGCTGTAATACCAGACACAGGCGTGGAGTCACAGTTCCGTGAAGGCTTTATGTGGTTCATGCATACCTTTCAGGGAGCACCGTCTGCAGCCACATCTATGGCCGAGCTGACTTGTATATTCTAGTAGCATCATCCGTCTACGTTTTCAGGGGATGGCAGACCACAAGTTGCGGAGTCTTTGCTGGGGTCGATGTAGACTATTTTCGAACATATTGAGACGCCTCCAGGTCGGAGGGTCAAACTCACAAATTATATGCTGCGTGATTCCACCAAGAGGTGGTGGGATGTTACCACCAGTCAGAGCATCACAGAGACATGGCGTCAGAATATTTACAGATAGCCTTATGTGACTGCTTCTTCACAGAGACATTGAGAGAAGATCAAGCTCGAGAGTTCATGAATCCACGGTAGGGCCCTATGTCAGTGATGAATTATTCTACTCGCTTCACCGAGATTTAGTGTTTTGCACCCGTTCTAGTGGGAAATGAGATACTGAGAGCCAGACGCTTTGAGGATAGTCTTCGATATAACATTTGAACACTGGTGAATGTTATCTGGTTCCCCTCAGTATATGATATTGTGAACCAGGCGATGATTACAGAAATGAACCTGCGGGAAGCTAGTGGCATGGGCCAGGGTGGTCCAGTACCAGTTTATGGTACTATTTCTACTGGTAACAGGAATATATAGATGGAATTCTCTCAGGGTGGCAGTAACAGCTAGAAGAATGTTTTAGGTGGCCAGGTCATGTGCTACTAGTGTGGTAAGTAGGGGCACAAGAGACCTCCGTGTCCACGAGACCCCGTGGAGTGCCAAGCTTGTGGCAATATGGGTCATATGTAGAGCTTTTGCTGGGAGTTTATACTAGTGGCTAGTGAGAAGGGTTCCGTATAAACTCCGCGTGCAGGAGCAGGACTTGCAGCTTCTTACCAGTCGGGCAACTGGAATACATCAATGCATGTATGTAAGGATGGTGGACGTGTTCATGGTAGCAAGACACCAGGATCTCAGAGGAAGTAGGGTGGGACAACTCAGGGTAGCCAGGCCGTATCGCAGGGCCGCGACACTGGGAAGGCATATGCTGTGCAACAGACCCAGCGGGAGCAGGATCTCGAACCTTCTACTGTCAGAGGTACTATTCTAGTAGCTTCTATTTATCTTCAGTATTTTTTGATATGGGTTCTATACATAGCTTTATATCTGTACCTATTGTGGAGAGCCTTGGGATCGGTGTTTCGACTTACTCTGATGTTATGATGCTAGACACTCCGTGGGGGACTAGAACAACTAGTGTGCGTCATTTCAAGGAGTTCCCCCTTGAGGATTGTGGGTGTAACTTCCTTTGGGACCTCTATGACTTAGAGATGAAGAGCGATGATGTCATTCTTGGGATGGACTTCTTTGTTCCTTTTAGAGCCTTTATGGATTTCTATCGTCGCTGGGTGGGTTTCACGTCACCAGAGGGCGGAGAGTTTTTCTACAAGGGTGAATGGGATGTTCAGGTGAGTCGAGTTGGACCAGAGCATCATGGCTGAGGTGGAGTCACAACAGAGATTGAGAGCTTATATCTGGATGATCAGGGGACTTGTTAGAAATATTTCCCTCCCATGGTTGATCATTTCAGGAATGTCTTCCTGGATGACTTTTCAGGTCTACCTCAGAAGCGTGAGGTGGATTTATCTATTGAGCTTCTGCTATGAGCAGCTTCGGTGTCCATTACTCCTTATAGGATGGATACATCAGAGTTCTAGGAGCTTAAGAGATAGTTAGAGTATTTACAGGCAAAGGGTTTCATCTGACCTAGTACTTACCCTAGGGGTTTTCCCGTCCTCTTTGAGAATAAGGCAGACGGTACCCTTAGACTCTGTGTGGATTGTCTGATGTTGAACCAGTTGACTATTAAGAACAAATATCCCTTGCCATGGATTGCTGATCTTTTTGACCAAATTCGTGGAGCACGAATGTTTTTGAAGATTGACTTGTGATGAAGATATCATCAGCTGCGCGTTAGACCATCTGATATACCTCTCACAGCTTTCAAGAGCAGGTATGGTCTATAAGAGTATACGGTTATACCGTTCGGACTCACGAACGCACCAGCTGTTTTTATGTCTCTGATGAACCGTGTGTTCCATAATTACCATGATTCTTTTTTGGTAGTATTAGTGGACGATATCTTGGTGTACTCTCACACTCGACACAACCATGCCACCCAACTTGAGATCGTGTTTAGAACACTGAGAGAGCATCAGATATATGGTATTCTCTCAAAGTGCCACTTTTGGATGGACCAAATACACTTCCCGGGTCATATCATCTTAGAGGCAGGAGTTGTAGTAGGCCCAGAGATGGTGAGAGAATTTATTTCTTGGGAGCAGCCTAAGAACATTTTTGAAATACAGAGTTTCTTGGTACTGGCTGGTTACTATAGACGCTTCATACATGACTTCTACCACTTAGCAGCACCATTTAAGGGTTTGACTAAGAAGGGTGTGAAATTAGTTTGGTCAGAAGCTTGTGAGACAGCCTTCCAGGAGCTGAAGGTAAAGTTAAAATCAGCACCGATCCTGATACTCCCAGACCATGGGAAGAGAAATACAGTTTACTGTGATGCATCAGGTATTGGGATTGGAGCTGTGCTGATGTTATGTGATCGAGTAGTTGCGTACGAGTCTCGGCAGTTGAGGCCACATGAGAGGAATTAACCGATTCATGATCTCGAGTTGGCTTCAGTTGTTCATCCATTGTTCTATTGGAGACATTTTCTATTTGGAGAACATTTTTTGGTGTTCACGGACCCAAAAATTCTCAAATACATCTATACCTAGCGTGACGTGAACCTGAGATAGTGAAGGTGGGTTGAAAACCTTCAGTCCTTCGATTTTGAGCTT
Source organism: Viscum album (assembly GCA_963277665.1). Lineage (NCBI taxonomy): Eukaryota > Viridiplantae > Streptophyta > Magnoliopsida > Santalales > Viscaceae > Viscum > Viscum album. Next base: position 102,640,906 of record OY728133.1, read on the forward strand.
GCCTATACACCGGGTAATGGTAATGTATTTGGTGATGCACTTATCAAGAAGACTCAGATACAGGTAGTGCAAGATGCCAGGGGCGAATGTCAGCTTATGGATTTGTTCTCTGAGATGCATTTGGAGGTGCAAAAAAATCAGGGGTAGACCTATCTTTCATCTTTAGTTGTGACTTCTATCCTCCTGGATAGAGTGTGGATGATACATCTATCTGATTCAGAGGGCCTAGTTCTATAGGAGTCGTTACCAGTGAGGACCCTTCTTCTAGTTGGATGATAGGCGATGGTGATGTATTGTGTTTCCATGGATGAGTGTGGGTTCTAGGGGATATATGAGAGGAGCTGATGCGGGAGTTCCATGCTTCAGGTTGGGAAGTTCATCCCAGGGTTACCAAGATGTACCGAGAACTGAGACGTCAGTACTGGTGGCCAGGAATGAAAAGGGTTATAGCTGGTTTTGTTATGAGGTGTTCCAGCTGTCAGCAGGTGAAGGCGGAGCATTAGAGGCCAGATGGAATTTTGCAGCAATTACCCATTCGAGCATGGAAATGGGATGATGTTGTGGTGGACTTTGTGACTGGGTTGCTGAGGTCACCTCGATGAAATGATGTCGTGTGGGTTGTTGTGGACAGATTCACAAAGGTAGATCACTTTTTTCCGATCAAGGAGACCTTCGGAGTTGATGAGCTCAAGAATATTTATATCTGATAGGTATTACATCATCATGGGGTCCCACATTCTATCGTTTTAGATAGGGAAACTCGTTTTACATATCATTTCTAGCAATGTTTTCAGAGGACACTGGGTACACAGGTTCTTCAGAGAACAGCTTACCACCCTCAGACTGATGGTCAGTCAGAGTGTACGATACAGCTGCTTGATGAAATGTTGCGTGCATGCGTCCTAGACTTTGGAGGCTCTTAGGAGAAGCATATACCCCTAGTTGAGTTTTCTTATTATAATATATTTCAAGAAACTATTGAGATGGAACCTTACGAGGCCTTATATGGTAGGCCATGCCGATCACCCTTATGCAGGTTAGAGGCAGGTGAGGAAGCTTTATTGGGACAACGTCTCGTGCAGGAGACTTCTGAGCAGGTCTAGTTGATTCAGAAGCGGATGACTACCGCACAGTCTCGTCATAAATCGCATACTGATCGCCGCAGATGACACCTGGAGTTCGTGGTCGGGGATCGGGTTTTATTGCGTTTTTCACTGAGGTTGGGGAACTGGTGGATCAGGAGACATGGTAAACTTTTACCGAGGTATGTAGGGCCATTTGAGATTCTGGAGAGAGTCGGGCCGGTTACAAATCAGATACAATTACCACAGAGGTACCGAGCCATGCACGATGTCTTCCATGTATCTCAGTTGTGTCGCTATCATTCAGACCAGTCTCACGACTTTCATCCCAAGGAGGTTGATCTTGAGGTAGATGCATACTTTGAGGAGCATCCGATTCATATCGTTGATATAAGCATGAAGGATCTCCGAGGGTGTTGAGTTCCTCTTGTACGGATGCTATGGCAGTATGGCCAAGTGCAGGATGAAACCTGAGAGTGTGAAACTGACATACATGCTCTGTGGCCAGAGTTGTTCACGACTATATCTTCACCACCCTTGGAAGGGAAATTTGGGGACGAATTTCTTTAAGGGGGGGGGGGAGTTTGTACGAACCCAGTTCTTATTCTTGAGGTGCAGGTTTCTTCTTTTCTCCTTTACATAAGGGTATTTTAAGAAATAAGGAAGATGGGGAAAAATCCTAAATTTTGGGACTACACGCCATGTAATTTTCCACACACCGTGTACTTTTGGCCATGTTCGAAGAGTGCAAAAGGCATGTAGCCTTGTCAGTGATGAAATGTGTAAAACCGACTACACACTGGGTAGTTTGTATTTACACGCCATGTAGTCAGTTGGTAAGAAAATATTAAGGCTATGGCCAGTTGGGCAATAGTACACGCTGTGAATATTGGAATACATGCCATGTACCCATGTCTACAGCTGAATAGTGCCACGCTGGCGACAAGCCACCAGCGGAACAGTTAAAAAATGGAAAGTACACGTCGTGTGCTTGGGAGTACACACCGTGTATTTTGTTTTTTCGCTTAAAATGGGTATTAGCCTCCCCTGTACACAGGGAAGGCATAGAACACCAGAGGGGAGATTGAGGAGGTGGCCGAAGATTTGGAGATCCGCCGATCGCGAACCGGGAAGCTGATTCCGCCTCCGTCGATCTTGTTGGAACCGCGCGGGTAAGAGCTTCCTTCTCCTTGAGTTTTTCTTTTCAATTATTCCTCTAAGGGATGTTATTTGAGGTTGAAATGGAATTTTTTACCTTATATATATATATGAAATTATTGGAAGTTTCAGAAGGCGTCATTCGGGTATACCGATCACGGGTGGTCGAGGTAGGTGGCTTGGTGTTTAATTTCCAACTAATGTGCGTTTTTGTGTACCGTTTTGATACGCACCCATGAATGGGGTGTCGTATGGCTGACGCATTGTTGAATTAAATTCCTAGAAATTTTTAGGTAATTTAAATGTGATAATAAACTGTTGTTTGGGATCGCTTCTTCGATCCAGGACCACCCCAGGGGTGCGTTCCTCTGTTTAGTCGTTCGGTCAGGATACCCGAGGGTATGCCTTTATAATAATGATTGTATAATTTCCTTGAGATGAATTGCATTTGTATTGCATTTATATTTCTGTTTACATATTGAGCATGGACGGATTACTTGTTTACCCTGAGGGTAGTGTTGTGATTTGCCTATGGGAAATGTACTACATACCCTCTGGGCAACTTCTTCCGTTCATGTGGGCATTTGATTCCGTTCTTGTGGAAGACACCTCTTACGCCTATGGGAAATATTCGATATTCATGTGGGGCAGATTATTGTGTTTGGATTCTCTTTACTAGAGGTTAAGGTTTTACGTGTCTGAGGTCTCTGGATATTTTGCTTAGAATATTCACTATGGTGATATCTCAAATTGACTATTTAAAAGACTAATAAAATGGAAATATAACTGGTAAAGTTAGTTACATTTGAGTACTGCTTAGTTTATTGAATTTTACTACTCCACATTGTTGTTGCATCTTTTCACACAATTGGGCACGAGCCTTTGGTGGGTTCCTACTGGGATTATTTCTCACACCCTATTTGGGTCATGTCTTTGGCCCAAACAGATTACGTTTCTATAGGTGTGGATAAAGTAAAGGGTACCTATATAGGTACTTGATTGTTGCTGAGATGTAGGGGAGCATGGGACCAAACTTGGCTCGCGATGCTGCTGGCTGTTCTGTTTTTCTTTTTTGTACTTGTACTTCAGTTGTATTGTATTGCAGTGTAACATGTTTTGGTTTTTTTATAGAATACTGGCATGTTGAATTTTCATATATATATATATATATATGACATCTGGTTTCCTTGTTATAATAAATTATCCATTTATGTTATATATATATTGTTTATCTCTTCTGCTTGTTTTATGCTATTTATCTATTTCATAGTGATACACTTTGACAAATGAGGGCATAGTTTCACCACTATCAGACCTAGGCCCTCGCTCCTAGTCGGCAGCCTCTAACGTTTGGGGAAATATGCTTTAGGTCTTGTGTCCAACCGGGTTTGGGGCACCTGTTGAGTGGCACCCTGATCCTGGACGTTACAATTTTCACCATAACAGTCATTTCAATGAACAAATAGTTAATTAAAGGATTCTTAGAAATTATATAGGAATAAGACATTTTATGTTATGCCTAAATATAGTTCAGTAATATATTTACATTTAATATATATGTAAAATAATATATATATATATATATTAATATGTACCAAAAAATATGATACTAGTTGTAAGAGTTTAGGTTGCAATCTTATTTTATTTTAGGACCACGTCTAATAATTTTACATTCACAGAGATTATTTTTATTTTATCCTATAAAACCCACATATATTATTCTTATCTATTAAATTCTATAGTTTTATGTATTATTACTATTTCCCTCTATTGATATAATAAGATTATTGAGAAAATATCTTTAATGAAAATTCGACCTTATTTCTTCTTTGGTTGATGCAAATTTTCTTTGATGTCAATACTCTTCATAATAGTTTCATGAAAGTTATTTACAATAAATGAACTATTTTAAATAGATAATTTTGTATAGTAGATCATTTAATCGTAATGGGTTATAAATGATTTATTGTAAATGTTTCACAAATAATCTTTTTTTTCTTTCTAATAAGGATTAAAAAGATTTTTTTTTCATTAAAATTATTTGATATGAATGGATTTTCCATTATCCACAACCTTTATTTTCTTGCAAACTTATTTTAAATAATTATTTATTTATTTTCAAATATAATCTTTTTCTGAATATTTATTGAATAATTATATAAAATTTTATTAAATGAAAATGATATTTTCTCATGTTTTAAAAGAATCATTTGAATGGTGTTTTAATAGAATTATTTTAAGAATTTTATTTTATTTTAAGGACTCTTATGTTTGACATGGGATATCCTATTATGATTCAACACATATTCATTCCCTTGATTTATAATTTTAAAGATTTTTTAAGGATTATTCTTTAAAAACTAGTAATTTATAATGGGTTAATTATGTTTTGAATAAACCTTTGTGAAACCCACTTACTTTACATGGGTTATGTTATACAGAAATTCTAAAATGTTTATAAAACATGTTTCATTTACATGGGCTATGATATGTCATTATGATGAATGTTTTATTATTTCATGGAATAGATTTTTTTTGGTTTTCATTATGTGAAGGGTGATCCTGGAATTATATATACATCTAATGGATTGGATAATGATGGACATATCATGATATCAAACGAAATTTAATGGGGGGTGAAAGAAATAGTAATTAACTATATCCAATAAAATGGTATTGAGAGTTATCCTTGACAAGTGAACTGATAAAATAAGAAGTTATCCTAGTAAAATATGACTATATTTAAAGTGATCCTTGTATATGGAAATGAGTATTTATAATTATAACCATGAAAAAATAGAAATTATTATGCTTATGTTATGTTCTTTGGTCTAATGGTTCATTATTGTTGATTCCACACACTAAATCTTTATGTATTTTTTCTAACATGTCCATATTCCATTATTTATGATTACTAATCCATGACTTGTTATGAGTGAGTATTTTGTGTTATGATCACATTATCATACCATTATTCTTATCTCATTCTAACATATGATCACTTATTGTTATCCCTTTTGTTTACCCATATTGGGAATTTGAGATCACCCATTATTTTACTTCATTTAACTATGTTTTGAAGAATGGTTTTAAGTACAATATGTTTATTATGTGTTTTATGGGAGAGGAAAATTAATGGATTTATTTAAAATCATTGAAACAATAATATGATTATGTATCTACTATTCAATAAATCTAATCATTTGTGATTTTGGGGTGTTTTTTGTTGTGAAATGTATTGAATATTTATCTAAAATGATGAAATATTAATTTATAAAATACCCGGGTCACCTCATTTTGGGTATCCATATATTCCAATTAATAATAATAATTTTTTTCCTTGAAATTAGATTCACATAAAACCTAAACCATGATAAATACTATATACTCAAGATCCAAAAATGATGAAAATATACATTAGAAAATATATAATAATTCAACATTCAAAATTAAATGTTAAAAATCCATTAATGTTCCATAAAACATCATAGTTATATCATATATCAAAAAAATTAAAAACTATCATACATACAAGAATTGGGGATTTATATGAGTAATTTGATAATCCTCCATTAAACTATTATCAATGGATGATATTTTATATTATTAAAAAACTCATTTCATTCTCAAAATGATTTCATATTTATGTTTGACATATGATCCTTTTACATGACACACATCATTTATGATTGATGTATGACTCTCATATTAGTGTTTATATTATTTTATAAATTTTTATCATATGTTATAATCAAAGGAAATACTCTACAATCCCATGGTATTCCATAATGATGATGTACATTGGAATTTACTTTTAGGTCTCATATTGTAGTGTTTTTTGGATATCCAGTATTTTTAATGTATTTAGAAAAGTATGTATAATGATAGGAGTACAATAGATTATAGGAAATAATATATGATGAATAAAAAATATATATTCCATAACACTAAAATGTTAATATTGTTTAACTAAATAATAAATACATCTAAACTTCTGTTACGTGGTATTATTTTTATTACATCATATTGTTTTAAATGAAAATATAGTAGACCCGTTTTTTTGATTTATGGGTTATTATTGTTGATATCCATATATAGTTTAGTTATTTTTTAGGTTTAGGTAACAAAATAAGTTATCAAAGGAAATACAAATAACATATATTGAATGAATGGTTCATAAGTTATTATAAATTCATAATTTGATATTTTTAACATATAAATTATATTCACATGTATATTTCATTTTATTATTTTTGATATTGTTCATATGATAAATTCTGGTTTTTTTGAAATGATTGGAAATATGAGAAATCATATAAAACAAATGAATGTGATGTACAATTCAATTGTTCTCCAAATGATATACTAAAAATGAGGAGAGATGAATATAAAAAATCATTGTTTATGATAATTCAACTGAAATAAATAATATATAATAACATAATTATATTTTGGAATGACCATATTCTATAAATAATGAAAAAAACTTTTTATTCAATTATGTACTAAATAAGATTTTCCTTTTATAGATGTGTTGATACACTAAAAGTATAAAAGTAGACCTACTCATTTAAGAAGTTATATTTTTTGAAAAATATTTACAATGAATAAATTTAATATTGATTATAATTCATATATATGGGGAAGATGGGTAGAAGTGGAATCTCATAAAGAATATTAATCTCAGAGATTTAGTCAACTCAATTGAAAATAAGAAATGTAATTGTTTTAATAAAAAAAATTCATGCATTCAATGTGTTCTATTAAATAAAAAATTCATTAAATTACAGAAACAAATATTATTATCAATTAGAAAAATAAAATTATAATTTAAATTTGTTATTTAATTTCATTGAAATTTTCATGTAATTATATATTATTAATTATTAAGAGGTTAGATGATTACAAAAAACTCGTATAAAATATTTTACTATTTTGGAATTTTTTTGGGATATAAAAATAAGTTGATTTTATTTAGTGGTTTAAATTTAAAATTGTAATTCTCAATAGAATTGTAGAAAATAAAAAAATAAAATATGAATTTTGTATCATAATATTCAGTTAAATTTTATGATTCACTACATACAAATGCTCTAGTTTGAAACACTTCAAAAATCTGAAACCTTTTATCCGAGGAACTACCATAAAAGTAATAATAAAAACATCAACTATGGAATAATATAAAATATATTCAACGTTTCCAAATTGATTCAATTGGTCCAATTAGTGTGAATAAAGAATGAACTGTTCCACTATATTTACCACCCATTCTCTAATTACTCTTGTTCAAGAATAATGATCAATATAAATGTCATCACCCTAATCCAAGGGTCCTTGATAATAATGAACTTCTAAAACCCATAAATCATAGATAACAAATTAGATCTTATATCATCACTTACATGTTATTGTGTTTATAAAATGATGTGATTATTTAAAAATTATTATCCACCCAAGAATAATGATATATTTTTTACTCGTGTTTAATTTATTCATTCATAAAATTTAATTTATTTAGGGATATTTATTTATGGAATAAATTCTTGGAAATAGTTTTAATAGTTAAAACTCTTAGTTGTATAGTGTTTGTATGTTTATTATATTAGTCCTTCCACATTAATTCAATTGTTAAGTTTCTTTTATAGAATATAATTTTGCACAAATGTGTTAAATTCCACGATATATTGCGAATGTAATAACCCTCTTGTAAAAATACTTCATAATCTTGTAATGGTAGGAAATATCATTCCATATACCAAACGATCACAAACCTATAAATAAAAAAATTTAAAATTATTAATTTCCTTCATGAATTACATTACATGAATAGATATTGTTTCTTATTGAATAAATTTGAATTTAAAAAATAGATGATATAAAAGAGAATAAAATCCTTAGGAAACTAACTATTTTGACTAAATGTATTGAATAATACCTTGGATAGTTTCCTGTTCTTGACCTAAATAAAGGGGTGGATCTACCATCAGAACCTATTCTTGTTTTCTTTCAAATGTATAAATTATATAAAAATAAGATTAATATAATTGAATTAATTAAAGAAAAAATATATTGGGAGATAAAGGAAATATATAGTTCAGTTCAACACCTTTTTTTTATTTGGTCTTATTTTTCATGAAATACATGAATAGTATGGCATTGAATTGATTTAAAAGTTCATAATAATATCATGATGATAAAATTATCTCCTACAATTGATTTTTGAATTTTTCAATGAAAAAACAAGAACCATACTCCGCAAAAGTAGATTTTTGATAAAGACATAATTAAATGAGGTAAAATGGGATGATATTTTAAAAAAAACGATTCTAAAATTATATGAGAATTTTAGGATCATATTGATGCCATTTTGACTCCAAGATTCCTAATAAATCATTAGAGTGTTGATGAAAATTTTATTTTTATAATTCTGTAATAAATATTTGATAGTATTCATGGATTAGGTTATCATATATCATAAAATAAAAATAAATAAAATAACATTTATATGTTATGTGTAATATTTTGTGGAAGTAGATATTAGTTTAAAATTCAATAAAAAAATTTCTTTGGTGAAATGTAAATCCTTGGGATGTGTAATTATAGGAACTGGGATATCTATAGATACTTTAATGAGTAATGTGATTGAAAAATAAAATACATTAACAACTGTGACATAAATATATAGTTTTCATGGAATAACATGGTATTATTTAATCCCTATAAAAAGATTCTTTTAATTAATTAACGAATCAATCATGTTATGTAGTAAGTATACTTTTATAGATAGAATAATTAATATGAATATTTATGAATCTTTTTGGATTATTGGTTCTTTCATAATTATTCACACTAACCTAAAGTAAAGACATGTTTTAGATTCCTAATTACTAGTCTTGTAAAAGTGGAATAAAGTGAAATTACCTTGAGAGGTGGCGAATAAGCGTATGCAATGTGTTGGTTGTTTAAATATCATTATCCTATTAATTATCACTTTCCCTATATTGGTATTGAATTTTCAACTTATATGGTCATTTATCATGCTCTTCTATCTGATAGACATTATATTTATTGACTCAATTTTGATGTGAATTCATAATATAAATGATAAATTTAGATTTACATGGTTCACCCTCATTGGGATACTCCATGGATTATAGAATGAAAATATGTCAGGAACCAAGTCGCAATGATGCCCAATTATCATCACATGGACCACATACATTTATAATGGTTTAAGGGAATCTTACTACTACCCAAGGATCACTCCCTTAAATGTTATATTAAATTATCAATATCTGTTGATAGGATCGCCACAACATATTTTATAAAAAAACATATTCCTTTTCTAGAATGAATTATATCGTGTATAACTTCAAATGTATAATAATTCTCAGTTGTAGTCCCACTAGGATTCCCTTTCATAATCTATTAATACCACATTGTTCAACACCACTTGTTTCTATAATGATAATATAATTCCTAATCTTATTTTTTTTGTTTTCATATAAATATTCATCCCCTAATTTGGATGACTCGTCAATTGGTTATAAATCCTTATTTCTAAAACAATTCTTGGAACACACATTTTCTTATGAGAATTCTATATATAATATATTCTCAGTTATGTATATTATCTTATAATTTTTATTCCAGTTTACCCCATCATCAAATATGGTGCGGAAGAAAAAAATACACACTTTCTAGATTCATTAAAGGATTTGAAAACCTCATGTAACACCTCTAGGGTTTTCTCTATGAAATCCTCCAAAATAGTATTTATCGAAATATGTTATGGGGATTACATTCTCCAAAATTTATATAATGAATTAAATTTCCATTTATTTTATATGTGTAACACTAAAAAGACTTTCTCATCAATATGGATTAATGGTCTTAAATGGAGACAAATTATTACGAAACCATTTAAGATGTGCCCATGAATTGCCATTACTTATTGTCATGAATTATACACATCACCCTTCGACATGGCCTTTGACATGGAATGGTTAATTAAATTTATTATTTCAACTAAAAAATGATAAGAACTATGATGTGGTAACCTTATATTATATTTTTATCTTGAAGCTCCACCAATGGAACCTAACCACTAGCCTACACAAAAACACCCATAATGGGATTCTAGATGTCTCACCTGTTTAATCCGAGGCCAATATTCTTTACTCGATGACATGGTTCATCATGTGTGGGAATAACATTAACAGTAGGTTTTGAACATAGAAAATCACTCTAACTAAAACTAAATCAATAGTTAGTTGGCACCTTTCTTTCTCAAGAACACTTTATTAATGCTACTCCATGAACCATAATATATTAAAATTCCTATAATCCATCAAAATATTTCACTATAGCCAACTTCAGAAACATATAATCCGTGAATGTTTTGAAAATGTTCTCTAGAATCCTACAACATTAACCACAACAGAATGGTGCCATTTCTATTTTATCATGTTCTTTATTGTCATATTCAACACACCATATTATATGGACAAGAACAAACATTGTACACATATTCTGTCTCTAGGATTTTAGTGTCTTATAACCATGTCATCTCCATTTATAATACATCATCAAATTAATATTTCCAGCATAAATTCATTATATTTTTTGCATAGAATTCCCAAAAAACATCAAATAGTGCCTCATCAATAAATCCAATCGATGTTATTATGGAATTTTTTTCATCAATCACATTAAAATCCTTATCTGTATTACACATTAATTCTTGATTTATTATATAAGAATAAAAATAATGCAATCTAAAATGTAGATAAGTATATTTTCTTTGGGAATTAAGTACATTACATAACAACATAAAATATAGGGTATATCATCATTATTTAAAAATTTATTAAAATGATCACATTATTCCATTATTCATAAAATTTAATGGGATAAATTATGGACATAATAAGAATGGTGTTGTATATAATGACTAGTAAGTAAATAAGAAATGCATAACATAAAGAGTGTATTTCATGTTAAGAAACATGTATATCAATTATACATAAAAGTGGTTATAATCACAAACATGAAGAATTGAGGCATGATATATCATGATAACATAAAAAAAAGGTAATGTGGAAAAAACTTTAATAATACAATCATTAATAGAAATAAATGATAACCTCTAGTAAATCATAACATAATTCTCTCTAGATAATATCTTTTTCACTATATATGTCACCATATGAGAATAAATAATTACCCAATGCATTCGAGTTCTATCTGGTACATCCATCATAATAATATCATGTACATGAAAAACAATTCCACATATATCATGTAACATAAGAAAGTTTTTCATATTATTTAATTTCACTACTGAGTAGTATAAAAAATACATTGAATTTCTTAATAAAATAATTATTAGTATATATTTTTGAATAACCTTGGGTGGAAATAGTGACAGAATTCACAATAATTTTATTTTTGGAAGAAAAATCCTAGAAAAATATCAAAAGCATAATGAATGTAGATAACAGTTCACCAAATGGTTTAATTAGGAGGAAAAATTTATCTCATCATTTGGAAATAAAATGGGAAGTAAATGGGACATGTAAAAATCATATTCCAACATTAGAAATTTGATGTAAAATGGTATATGTGATGAATGTAATGACCCCAACCCTAGTAGCCTAAAATTGGTCCCTCACATCATCAAATTTGCATAGATATAATAATAAAATCTCAAAAACCCCATTAGTATAGTAGTATTGGAATCTAAATTCATATATGAACCTTAAATTTCACATTAAAACATAAAATTCAACATAGAAGATACTTTTAGAACACCATTATTCTAATTTCTTAAACCTATATATATGTTATAATACACATCACAGAATCATAGGAAGAATAAAACATAATAAAGGGGTGATCTCAGAAGCTGAGTAAGCGTATGAATACATCTGAAGCTATTTTCAATAAAATTCATAAATTTTAAGGTAGGTTTATACCTAAAACACAGGCCATTAAAACATAGTCTTGAGAATAATATGGAAAGAATAAATAATAACACATAAAATAACCACATGAGCTAGAAAATATATCCATGTAAGTTTTTCTAGTTGAATAATTGCATGGAATATCATTAACTAATCTTATAATTGGGAAATTCATAATTTTAGACATCATAAGCATATAATCAAATCTTCATCCTATACATCATACATAAACGAGTTATACATTGATGAATACCCAAAATAGTTTTTCTTATGAGATGTACTGATGTATTGATGGTATATATAGGTACATTCAAATCACATTTTTCGTCCAATGCTTGCCTCATGTAGAAAAATTATCAAAAAACATTTATATTAAAAAAACATAAATATTAACTGATAATAATTAAACCACAAACCCTAAATGGTATAAAAATAACACATCCATAGTCAAAATGATCCTAAAAATGTCAATAAAACAAGTTCAATTGTATGATAATAGATAAAACTCAGTCAAACATTTGATTCAATAAAAGATGTTGAAATAGAAACAAATTATCTAATAAAATCAATTTAAATATCTTAATAAAAATACCAATTTTCTATAAAATCATTTATTTAAAATCCAAGAATTTATAAAAGAAGAAAATTATTTAAAAGGAACTTTTTAAACATGTAAAGAGAACTATAAAACATTAAGGTATCATAATGGTCGTAAAATATTATAATGCTTTATATGTTAAAAATAATAATTCATTCCATATTTATTTAAATGACATAAATTTCCATGTTTTGGATATGATAAATGATTCCTTTGAAGACGTATTATAAAGTGAAAAAAATGTGTAAAAAAAAATAAAAATTTTTAGGATAATTGTATAAATATTTTGGAATTTATTTTTAAGAAACACGTACATGGATGATAATTATTTCTAGTATATACTTACATATAAATAATCCTGAATAAAAATGAGATTGTGAAATTAAAAAAGTTGGGTCATTTTCCCTCACATTAACATTCCTTTAGTCACAAATGATTCGACACCATATATAATTTTTGAAGGATGTTATTAAATTATATCATAAATTTATTCATATTTATTATATCATATATGTTCTTATAGTATTATTTTATCACCAATTAGTTGATAATATGGCTTTATTACCCTTGTTTCTGGTGTTAACTACTTCATTATCATATGCATTTTTATCATGAATGTCTCGAATATTTTTTATTGAATAAAAATAATATATATATATATATAATAATATTAATTTTTAAAATATGATATTCAATAATTCAATGAATTCTTATAAACATACTTAAATGGATTATATAAATAATAATTACATCACATCATTGAGATGGTAGGTCGTACATACGCACAAGCGACACAATCATTCCCTCAATGGTAAACTGGTAAAGAATTGAATGGTATATTAATTATAAATAAACTATATAATGTCATATATATTATTTATATCCATTATATTAATCATTATACCCATCCAAATAATGTGCTGATGCAAATCAAATTACACTACAATGTAGAGAAAGTAAGTTGTACGCACGCATGCATAGCAAGATTGTTTTTCGTAGGACGGATAAAAAGAGAAATATGGTTGAACCATATTATTAATAATATCTCAGAATGTATATGTTAATATATTTATTACTTTATTATATTAAAAATATCTTAAGAGTAATATTAATAATAAATGAACTTAAATCAATTGCTAAAACAATTACATTTTTTCGGCGGACTTCCATTGAATATCCTCTAAGGAATACAAGGGATTGAATTTTTATAATTCTTTTACCTCTATAACATAATTATGAATGTTGGTAGGATAAATAGTAATGGGTCAGTGGATCTAGAAGGATCAATGTGGTGTGAGGATGTGAGATATGTGGTTATTTTTTATAAGAGATGTGTGGGGCACTCTTGGAATCCTTTAAAATATTGAATTTATATAAATGTATTTTCGATTAAAAATATATAAAATATGATATATTTATAATATAAGTTTATTATGGTGAGAAATACTCTAAACCAATGTTTTCTAGACATGTTCAGGTCACAATATTAACATTGTTTTTTTTCATTAGCACTTTGTTAAACCATTTAACTCTTACCGTGATAACATTTATTTTTTATACACTAGTGTTAATATAGTTACTATAAAATTCAAAAAAACTAAAATTTTTCATTGAAGACATCTATAACCTTATAATTCTTATATGAATGAATTTCATATTTTTTGTGAATTTTTTATCATTTAATAAATAATTATTTATTTTAAAGTATCATTTATGTGAATTTGGATACTACTCATTATTATACTTTTTAAAAATATCAAAACGTCATGATAAATTCGAAAAGACAATTAAAATTTATTGATAACATGTCCATGTCATGTATATAATTATTTTATGTCATTAATTATTTCAAATTATATTTATTTTAATATTTTTAATATCATTAATTGGATATTTTAATTAATTAGAAAATTACTACATCATTATTATAAGACCATTTCTTAAATTATTTGTCCTATAAAAATTAAAAAAATATCATGATTAATATAAATTTATTATATTTCAAATGTGAATTTATATTCTTATTTACAATTTGTATGAATATTTATTAAAAATATAATACTTCTTAAAAAATAGGAGCTTTCCATTTTCAACTAATCTTTAAATTAAATACTCTAAATGTCATATTTTTACCCAAGTGTCTTAAAAAGATTATAATTTAGGAATAAGGATGATTTTGGTCAATATCCATATATCCAATTAAATTATTAAATGTTTGAGGTAAATTTTATAACATTATATATTATTGTTACCTTTAATTACTAGATTTACACTTGATTGTTGTTAGTAAAAATTTACTAATGTTACTATTTCTAATGTCCAAAAAATAATTTGTCCTTATTAGACTCTAAATATCATATTGATTACAATTTTTTGTTCTATTTTTTCTACATTCAATTTAGATATGTTGTAAAAAAATGTTTAACACTAATCCCGTATATGGGGAGAGAATGCATGTAAAAAGGAAACGTTCAACATTTCATTAATTTTTTATATATAGATTCAATATAAAAATGATTAAAATACACTATATTGGATTAATATATGTATTATTGATCAATTATGACTTTAATAATAAATTTAGCATAAAGTAATTTAAATAAAATATGGATTTTAAGCTACAATGTATTATTTTTCAATTTTCATTAAAAAACAAAAAATCACCAAAATATATCGATAATAACCATAAAATAATATTAATACTAATAATTAAAAAATTAAGTCTATTTTGAAAAAAAATTAATTTTTTTTAAAAAAGTATTTTTAAAATAGCTATTCCATTAAAAGGTGGTAGATTTTCCCCTTAAAAAATATAGTTTTTTATCAATTAAATCAAATTTTGTCTTATATAATTGTACATGAAACACATAAGATAAATGTTAAATTTATATGGAAATTACATAAGTTTCATAATGTGTTCAATACTATGCATTACAACTATTTAAACGTTTAGGTAAATAGATTGTGGTGCACTCGATCTTAGTGTTGTGTGCAACACAAGCTACTAATTCTTTAAAAAAAAAACAAAACATACTTCAATATCACAGGGTGTTGCATTCTTCTCTCCAAAAATTTAATCCTTGAAATTTGAAACTATAATTCATAAATAAAATATTCATAGTTCAAAATTACTTTGTGGGGAAACCAACATCAGAAATAGGTTTCATGACACCTCTATATGTAATGACCCACTTATCCTCATTGGTTTGAGAATACAACAAGTCATTATTTGGCCTTAAGCGACATCCCCAAGATGCCAATGGCTGGAAATAAATGCTGAAGGTTGTCAAGTATAAGTGGGGGGACGATTTACCCTTTATGAAATAAACCTATCCATTAGACATTCACTATGTGTTGCATGGACAATGAAAGACCAACCAACAACTTCAGTTATATTAAAAAACATCAGAGTACACAATAGAGGAAGACCAAACCAAACTTCAAGGTACACAGCGGAAAAACCACACGAGATTCTCAAAAGACACCACAACTTTGTGGTCCACAAGCTCCAAGATCCACAGCATCTCCCAAACATCACCACAAGACATTATTAATGAGATGATTTACCTTTACCTATGTCTCAGAATACAACATCTGCAAAAGCACCAAAGTGCCAATGTAGGGGTGAGTATAAAACTCAGTCAGTTTTCCCCAATGACTTCCCTACTCACACCACTAGCATAAAAAAGTTACCACTTTTATATAAAAACATTTTTTATAAAACAATTTCACCAAAGAAGTTTAGAAAAAAATATAAAAAAGTTTTTCCAAAACCATCCATGGTAAAAAGAATCAATGTGCAATTTCAACCGGATTTTCAATCACGTTATTTTTTCAGAAAAATAACCTACCAAATTTCCAAATCATTTCACAAACATCCCGTTTTGGCATGCCCAACCATTTCAAAAACCCGTGAAATCAACAATGCATGATTTGTTATGACAGTTCAATACTCATGAACAGTTTCTCGTTGATATTCCAAGTCGTCAAAAGGTAATTATTCCCCATGTGCCATTACAACTTTGGAACTGAGCACAAGGTCATATTTCAACCAAGCCTCGTACATATAGTTACCACGTGCCATTAAAAGTTTGGCACTGAGCACAATGTCCTATTTCAACCAAGCCCCATACATGCAATTTGAACACACACCACACATTTCCAACAACCATGACAAACCATCCTTTCAATAAAACACATTTTATTGAAAACCATTTTCCATCCAAACTAAGTGTGTTCAAACAATTCAAACCATTTCAATAATGCTGCCATTTTATTGAAAACCAAATCCATTAAAACCATTTCAATAAAACACCCTTTTTATTGAAAACCCTTTTCTAATCAAACCATTTACAATTTCATCAATTTCATAATTTAAAATCAACATTTTAAATTCAAATAGCCTTGTCATTTTGCCCACAATTCACCAAGATTCCACAATTTCATCAAAACCATAAATCATCACTAAAAGAGATTTATTCAATGCTTTTCATAATAAATTACATTAAAATAACCAATATGAAACTAATCCAACCAATTCTAACAAGAAGAGTTGAGAGTGAAGCCACCAACAGCAACAAAAAGGAGAAACCAAGCAACGGATGAAAAACACTCAAGAACACCGGGTCAAAACTCCAAACACCCACCTTAGATCCCTTCTACTAACACAACCAAGACCAAATATCCACATATTTGGAATCCAAATAATTAGGTATACCGCTAACATACATAGATCTAAGAAACCAGAAGAATGTGAAAATTAGATTTATGTAGATCTAAGAAACCATCAAAGAACGAAGGAGAACAATCACATACCTCAAGAATCGGGCTTCGATTCGCCAAGAGAGGCCATCAGATCTCCTCTAGAACAATGGGAGAATCCTTTTTGACCATAGGAGAACCAAAATCCCGAGTTATGGCCTCTTAGGAGCTTTAATGAGGAAATTAGAGGCAAAACAAGTTATACCCACAATTTAAGGATCTAATTTTATGTGACCATTCAGTTAGTCTGCAAGGTTTGGCAAACCGTGCCCTAACTATGAGTTAGATACTACCTCGGCCACCCTTCTCACACAGTTTGGACGCACGGTTAGACAAACCATGCACCAACCCTGTGGAATCCACGGCCTCCAAGACCCACTATGCACGGTTTGGCCGCACGATTTAGACAAACTGTGCATCGCCCGTGCACCTTCCCCTTTGCATCAAACATCAATCCAAGATCTCTTGACTATCTCATACGTCGCCCTTAACATTTAAATCCAAGAAAAGCATAAAGTATGGGTTACATGCTAGAAACCTTGGGTACTAAATTCTCCCAACCATTGTCCTTTCCATCCCTAGAAAGTAGCAAACCAATGCTTGTCTGAAAGTGTTTTTTCCACTGCTATCTCATTTCTTTCTCATGTTCCCAAGTCTCCTCCGGAATCTGACCATATTTCCACAGAACCCGCACTAGACCAATTATTTTTCCATGCATGACTTTATCCGGCCTATCCACAATCCACACAAGGATATGTACCAATGAAGCATCCAGCTCTAGGTCAACGTGATCCCTTCTGATCACATGGTTAGGATCGGGTTGATACTTCTTCAATTGAGATACATGGACCACATTGTGCACCGAACTGAAATGTGGTGGTAATGCCAACCGATATTCCACCTCTCCAACCTGTTCCAATATCTCAAAAGGGCCTATATTATGAGGAGATAATTTTCCCTGCTTCCCAAAATGATGATGTCTAAGTCTTATAGAGATCCTCAAGAAGACATGATCACCCACAACGAACGCCAATGATCTATGACGGTGATCTGCATAAGATTTTTGGTGCCTTTGAGCCGTCTACATCCTCTTTCTAATCAAATGAATATTCTCCATTGTTTCTTGGACAATGCTCAGCCTGAATAGTAATGTTTCACCAGTTTCCACCCAGCATAGTGGAGAACGACAAGGATGCCCATACAATTCTTCAAATGGAGCCATGCGTATCGAGGATTGATAGCTGTTATTTTATAAGAACTCCACTAATGGTATATGATCCTCCCATGATTCACCAAAGTCCATTACACAAGCCCACAACATGTCGTCCAACGTTTGTATCATCTTCTCAGATTGCCTATACGTCTAAGGATGATATGCCATACTCATCATCAACTAAGTCCCAATGGATTGCTTTAATGATTTCCAGAAATAAGATGTGTACCTCAAATCTCTGTCAGAGACTATAGACACTGGTACACCATGCCTCTTCAATACTTCTCGGATATAGATTTTTGAATGATCTTCCACCGTATGAGTTTCACGAATCGGGATGAAATGGGCCGACTTGGTTAGATGATCCACTATCACCCAAATGGCATCGTGTTTCTGGACTGTTCTTGGAAGACCTGTAACAAAATCCATTGCTATCTCCCCCATTTCGACACTAGGATAGGTAAATACTGTAACATACCAGATGGTCTCTAATGCTCTGCTATAACCTGCTGACAAGTTAAGTATCGCGATACAAACTCAGCCACCTTTCTTTTCATGCTGATCCACCAAAACTATGCCTTTAGCTCCTTATACATATTATGTGTACCCGGATGTACAGCCCCTCATGAATGGTGGTAATCATTAAGGAGTTGTTCCTAACAAACTATAGGTATAACCATCCAATCGCTGAAACACAAAACTGAACACACATCCAGCTTCCATCCCACAATGGTCTCCCCACCATAGAGTTTTGAACTCATTATAACACATTCTACACTGGATGTATGTGCCTCCTTTAGTATCTCGACCAAATCAGAAACAAGTGTAGCTAAAAAAACAGAAGAATCACCTCGGTCTTCACATTCCACATGAATGTCAGCTATGACCAACATCAACTTCCATTCGTCTGAAGCTTCTTTCACAATCTGAGCATATGACATTCTGCTTAATGTATCAGCCCCCGAATTTCAGTTACCTAGTGTATACATTAAGTCAAAGTCAAACATTTGAAGATACTCCATCCATCTCCTTTGCCTCAGATTCAAATCTCGCTGTGAGAAAATGTGTTTCATGCTTTTGTGATCCGTAATCATAGTAAATTTCTCACGAAAGAGATAGTGTCTCCATGTTTTCAAATCATTGACAACTGCAGCTAACTCCAAATCATGTGTTGGGTATTTTTTCTCATGAACTCTCAACTAAATTGAGCCATAAGAAACCACATGGTCTCATTGCATGAGAACACAACCCAGCCCTATTCTTGTAGCATCACAATAAATCATGTATCCTTGCCATGATTCTGGAAAGTTTAAGATAGGTGCTGATGTAAGGCGAACATTCAACTCTTGAAAAGATCTCTGAAATTCCTTAGTTTATTGAAATGCACTGTTCTTCTTTTTCAATACTATCATAGGAAAATCTAGTCATGAGAATTCACAGACAAAGCGTCGGTAAAAAACAGCTAGACCAAGAAAACTTCTTATTTGAAAGAAATTCTTTGGCAGTTTCCACGAAAGAATAGCTTCTATATTTTCTGGATCCAATGAAACAACTTTCTCAGAAACAACATGTCCCAGAAAACGTTCCTCTTGTATCCAAAAATCAAAATTTTATAATTTGGCATAAAACTGATGGTCTCGCAAGATTTCCAACACTATCTCCAAGTGTTTCTCATGCTCTGCCCTTGTTCTTGAATACACCAATATACCATCTACAAACACCACAAAAAAGAATCCAGATTTTGCAGAAATATCTGATTCATCAAATCCATGAACACTGTTGGTGAATTCGTAAGACCAAAAGGCAAGACTACATATTCTTAGTGGCCACATCTACATTTGAAAGCTGTCTTTGGAATATCCTCCTTCCGAACTCGCAATTGGTGATATCCTGATCGCAAGTCAATCTTGGAGAACCAATGAGCTCCGCTTAATTAATCGAACAGATCATCAATGCGTGGAAGTGGATATCTATTATTTATCGTAACTTGGAAAAGATTACAATAATCAACACATAGCCGAAGAGTTCCATCTGCGTTCTTTACAAACAAAACTAGTGCTACCCACGGAGACACGCTTGGCTGAATGAAACCCTTTCTTTCCATCTCCACTAACTGCACTTTCAATTCCTTTGACTCCATTGGTTCTATCCTATAAGATGTAAGTGATATAGGACTGGTCCCTGGAAGGAGATCAACCGTAAACTCCACTTCTCTTACAGGTGGTAATCCCTAGAAGTTTTCAGGAGAAACATTAAGAAATTGATCCACCACAGATGGAAAACTATTTTCCTCACTCTCATCCAATGATGCCAAAGTAAATGCTTCCAATTGGTAAGAGATCAATCCCACCATTTGTGCAACAAGCTCTTTGTGCATTTCTTTACTATCCTTTCTCCTCTAATGAGATTCTCAAATCCGTTCTCAGTCATGAAACTAACTATTCTCCCATACCAGTTGATGTGATCCTTAAACATTTTCAACTGATCCATACACAAGATTACGTCATAGACATCCATATCAAACATAGTGAAGTCCCATTTCTACTCAGCTCCATCAACAGTTATAGCACATGCTCTACACGCGAAGGTTTGATATTCTCTTTCACCAAGAGGAGTTTGCAGTTTCAAGACAGAAGGAATCCTTTCCAATTTTAAGTTATGAAAATCTTCAATATGAAAAGAAAGAAAGAAATGTGATACACCAGTATCGAACAACACTTTCATGAGCGTAGAATACAAAACAATCATACCTCTCACCATAGATGGTCCAGCCTGATCAGCAACCATCATCTTTTCGGATCCATACAATTGTTTTGTTGCTGCACTTTGCTACTTATTTACATGTTGAGATTGCCCTGCCTGAGGAGTCATGGATTTCTTGGAATCACCATAACTAACTCTGTTCTGCTGGCGAGACTGATTTTGTTGTCTTTGCCCCATAGAAGCATATGATGCTTGCGACACCTGAGAAGTGTCCCGAACACCCGATCGTGGAGCACTGCGACAATATCGCTGAAGATGACCCATCTTGTTGCAATTGGGCATGCTCTCAGTGTTGTTGTATATTCTCATTTCGTGTGATCATTAAAACCACATTAAAAGGAACCTGCTTTTCTCTGGGGTCGTGGAGGAAGGTTGATTGATCCCGCCGTCTGGTTCTGATTCGCACTCCCACATTGTAAGTAGGTGTCCCACTTCTAACTGTTCCTAGCATTGGAGTTCCCACATTTTCTCATGGGAATCATCATGCCTCCTCCTATTGATCCCGAGATATCATGTTCTGCAACTGTTGCTCTGTTCAACTTCTCTGTAAAATCCGTAATATAGAGCACTACAATCTTCGGTCGAATCTCCAAACTTAGTCCCAATTAGAAGATGCGTGCTTTCAAAAAAATCACTTGCCACATCCTCTAGTGCAAAACGAACTAAATTCATGAACTTAGCTGCATACACTATGACCGATAGGCTCTCCTGTTTAAAGCTGAAGAAGTCCATCATTTTCTGGATCTTGAACGTGTGATGATAGAATTGTTTGTTAAACAATTCTTGAAAATCCTCCCATGTAAGGCCTTCATCCTATTTAGCATGCACCGCTAAATCCCACTAATGACGTGCAAGATCCTCGATAATATACATCACCAAATTTACTTTTAGCTCCATTGGTGTGCCGATGAAATCAAATATACGATTCATCCTGCTTAGCCACACCTCCGCCTTCTCAGATTTAGCATCACCCCTAATGTTCGATGGATTCCGCATCATGAACTGGATGGTATGATCCACATGTCGTGGATGATTCCTCAAGTTCCTTATATCCAGAGCTTGAAAGCCTTGGACAATTCTCTAAAGCAGCTCTTGGTTCACACGTGGTTCAGGTGCAACCACATTTTCCACATCTTATTCAGGTTGGTTTCGACGACGCCTACCGGGTGCCATTTTCTAAACCAACAAAAAACTCCGTCAATCTCACTCTCTAGAAACAGTTGGCTTAGCATTTCAAATTCTATCACATCATCTATCAAAAAATTATTCTCAAACAAACCTTTTCTATGTTCAAAAATTTTTGAAAACATTAAACATACTTTTTGAAAATCAATGCATTTTTAAAATACACCAAATACCCTGTTTTCAAAGTCTTTCTATTGAAAACAATTTCCGCATTTTTTAAAAATTGTCACCTTTCAAAAAATTCTTACTCATTCCTCAAAATGAGATATGCAATCCTAGTGGGAAGTCATTCCTCTACAATGCATGTTATGCTACTCTCATTGGCTAACCCTAGGACAATGAGATTTCCAACATTCTAGAAGTTTATCCCAAACACTTATGTACCCAACACCCTAGTAACTTGATGTTCAACATAAACGAGTTAGCTATTTCCTTTTAAAATATACATTTCAAGTTCCAAAAATCCTACTCCTGTCTAAGATGACCATCCTTGGAATAGACAATAAGGAATTTCAACATCAAGACCAAGATCATAGATTACCACTTTTTAGTCAAGGACCGAACAAGCTAATACCATTTATAATGACCCTCTTATCCTCTTTTTCTAGAGAATACAACAAGTCATTACATGGCCTTAAGTGACATCCCCAAGATGCCAAAGGCTGGAAATAAATGCTGAAGGGTCTCATGTATTAGTAGGGGGACGATTTACCCTTTAAGAAATAAACCCATCCATTAACAATTCACTATGTGATGCATGAACAATGAAAGACCAACCAAAATCATCATTTATATTAAACCACATCAGAGTACGCAACTGAAGAAGACCAAACCAAACATCAAGGTACACATATGAAGAACAACATGAGTTTCTCAAAAAACACCACAGGTCTGTGGTCCACATGCTCCAAGCTCCGCAAAATCACCCAAACATCTCCATGATCCATTAGTAATGAGATGCATTACCTTTTCCCATGTCTTGGAATACAACATCTACAAAAGAACAAAAGTTCCAAAGTAGGGCTGAGTATAAAACTCAGTAGGTTTTCCCCAATGACTTCACTAATCATGCCACTAGGATAGAAATTTTTTCCACATTTATATAAAAATAGTTTATATAAAACAATATCCCCAAAGTAGTTTATAACTAAATATAATCAAGTTTTTCCAAAACTATCCATGCTCAAAAGAATGAAAGTTAAATTTAAACCGGCTTTTCCAACACATTAAATTTTGCAGAAAAATAACCATCCAAATTTGAAAATCATTTCACAAACATCCTGTTTTGGCATACCGAACCATTTGACAAACCTAGGAAATCAACCATTCATGCTTCATTATGACAGTTCCATACTCATGAGCGGTTTCTGGTCAATCTACCAAGTCATCACAAGGAAATTATTCCCCATGTTCCATTATACCTTTGGCACCGAGCACAAGGTCATATTTCAACCAAGCCTCGTACTTATAGTTACCACATTCCATGAAATTTTTAGCACTGAGCACAAGGTTCTATTTCAACCAAGCCCTGTACATGTAATATGAACACACACCACAAATTCCCAACGACCATTCTGAACCATCCTTTCAATAAAACACCTTTTATTGAAAACCATTTTCCATCCAAACCAAGTCTGTTAAAACAATTCAAACCATTTCAATAAAACTTCCATTTTATTGAAAACCAAATCCATCAAAACCATTTCAATAAAACACCCTTTTTATTGAAAACCTATTTATCATCCAACCATTTACAATTTCATAAATTTCTTAATTTAAAATCAACATTTTAAATTCAAATAGCCAAGTCACTTTTCACACAATTCACCAAGATTCCACAATTTCATCAAAACCATAAATCATTACTAAAGAATATTTATTCCATTCTTTTCACAATCAATTACATTCAAATAACCAATTTGAAACTAATCCAACCAATTATGACAAGTGGAGTTGATAGTGAAGACACCTACCTCAACAAAAAGGTGAAACTAAGAAATGGACGAAGAACGCTCAAGAACATTGGTTCAAAACTCCGAAAACCCACCTTAAATCTCTTCTTGGAACACAAAAAAGACCAAATCTCAACATATTTGTCATCCACATACTTAGGTCTACCCCTAATGGGAATAGATCTAAGAAACCAAGTGAAAGGGAGAAGTAGATCTATGTAGATCTAAGAATCCATCCAAGAATGAAGGAGAACAATCACAAACCTCAATAATCCGGTTTTGATTCGCCAAGAGAAGCCTTCAGATTGCCTCTGGAACAATGGGAGAACCCTCTTTGACATTAGAGGAACCAAATTCCCGAGTTAGGGACTCTTAGAAGCTTTAATGAGGCAATTAGAGCCAAAACGAGTTAGATTCATAATTTAAGGATCTAATTTTAAGTGACCGCACGGTTAGTCATCATAGTATGGAAAACTGTGCGCTAACCGTGCATTAGCTACTGCCTCGACCACCCTTCTCGCATGGTTTGGCCACACGGTTTAGAAAAACTATGCACCGGCCATGCACCTTCCCCTTTGCTTCAAACTTCAATCCAAGATCTCACGACTCTCCCATACGCCACCCTTAACATTAAAAACCAAGAAAAGCATCAAGTAAGGGTTGCATACCAGAAACCGGGGGTACTACACTATATTAAAATAATGAATGGGAAGAACCAGGGTTACCAGAGGTAACACATACTAGGGTTCCATGTAGAAAAATTGGACATGGAAGAAAAATCTAATCCTTAGTTCTGATTGAGAGTGATTCAGAACATGGTTAGGAGAAAGTTAATAGTAAAAAATCTATATATGTATGAGGATTTTAGGGACCATTTAGAAAATATGGTGCTAGGATAACATTTTTGGTTTTATGATCATTTCCTTATAATTTATGTATTCAATTACTTCATAGAATAATAACATAATGGAAAATAATCACTTTAAAAGTATTGTTTCATCCTTTAATAAATTTACACCATAAAATCATCTTTTAATCAATATTATTTGTATTTATGATGATTTTTTCATGAATAAATATTTCTAATCAACTTAAATGGATCAAGAGGTCTATAAAATTATAACAATATATTCTTCTTTCCTTTATTAATTAACCAAAACCAAAATGGTTAAGATAAGACAAGATAATTCTCAAAAATAATTCTCCATAATGAAATAGTAGACCCCAAATTTTTATATAGATCATTCAAAAAATATCTATAATTCCTCTAAAATATTCTAGAATAATATTTAGACTCAAAAATTAGAACGACTTCACCATATAGACCTCCAAATAATGTCAATCATTTTCAAGGAATTATACTAAAAATTTTATTTACTAAATATCATAATCACAATGTTTTTATAACCATTTGCATAAATAACATTTATCACCATATGTGCACAAATAAATACTATTTTCTCCAATATATAATTCATTATATTTACTGTAATCTTATAGGATTCCAAAAATAGTGAACTTCGTCCGAAATAACATTAATTACTACCAAATAATTTTCCAATCTCAATGTAATCTATTTGATCAAATAAATATCCCTAAAATCAAAATAAACATTTTACATTTTATATTTCAACTAAATAAAAAATTACAAGCTAATTAGGACTTCACATTGACTGGTTGTAGGTGTTGTTCAATTTGTCACACTTCGGTTGTGGGTTCAAACACTTTGGCCTTTCTAGTTGTGATGGATTTTCACCCGGCGTTCGTGTTTTCCGTTTTATATAACTATTTTAATATAAATTTTAAAATAATTGTGATGGAGATTTATAAAATAATGTTAATGAAATAATATCCCTTAAACTAAGGTTTTCAATAAAACTCAAAAATATAAATACACCATACCTTTATTCCCACTTAGTTTCTTCCTTGGTCTAGAGTTTATCCTCTAAAATAGGGAATTAACTCAACTAATTCATAGGTTCACCACATTTTAGGAAATAAACTACAAATGGTTTTGTAAG
The DNA here is from genome assembly GCA_963277665.1 of Viscum album. Taxonomy (NCBI): domain Eukaryota; kingdom Viridiplantae; phylum Streptophyta; class Magnoliopsida; order Santalales; family Viscaceae; genus Viscum; species Viscum album. Next base: position 102,667,604 of record OY728133.1, read on the forward strand.
ATCATTTTTATTTTCTTTCAAACATATAATTCATTTTTCCTTAGCAATTCAATTATTTATTTCATTTTCCCCATACATAATGAAATTTTATGTTTTTTAGACACATTTATGGGTGTCTCCTTCCACATTTCTTGCATGATAGTAATTGAGCCTTCTTTTCTCTATGGTCTCCACAACTAGATCTCTTATCTAACTCAATCCTTCTCTTCATTTTTTTTTTGATTTGGTTAAGACATATGTTTTCAATCATATTTTAGTAAAACTAATTAGGCACGAACACGTTTTCTTTCACTCCATTAAACTTCCAATTTCATTCTCATCTCCACCGCATTGTCCATCATGTTCAATGTTATCAGGACTCTTTATGGTTCTAGACATTTACTAACACCCTGAATCATCGAGTGAGTAACAACAGTCAATTTTAGAAAAATGGATAATAATTTATAGATTATCATGAAATCATATTTTGAATCTAAAACACCTTAGTTTTAATATAGGTTAATAATTTTCAACATATATTCAAATCCTTCAAAATGGTTGGTAAATAAAATTTAAATTATTCTAAGAAGATAACATAGGAGTGTCAAACAAGGGGGGAAATAATGCTTGTTGTCATGTACCAGGTAATGATGAGTCATTCCCAATGCACCTTCTCAGATTTGTTACCCCAAGATACAACTCTGATAGAACCACATCCACTTGTAGTATCCAAACATTGATATATTTTATGGAATACCCACATTAATATATAACTTACCAAAATTATACTATTTTCTTATATACCTATCCAAAAAGTCTATATTCATGTTATGTTCCCCAATCAATATATTCTAAATTTAGTTTCCAGGGTTTTTACTAAGCTCATTTCGATACAAAATACTGCAACCCAAACCCCAATATCCTAGATTCGGTGTCTTACTTTATTACATTGGCATTGATACAATACTCAAATCCCAAGCTATTAATATGTTTAGTAGTCTTGGTAGCCAGATTTCATACATGGACCCTACATTACATATTAAAACATAAAATAAAACACAGATAATATGTTGAGAACATCAGTATTCTCCTATTTTAGGCCTACATATGAGTTATAATACACATCTTTGTATCCTGGGAAGAATAAAAAATTAGAAAGTTATATTATCAAAAGCGCAGTAAGGGTAAGCATACAACAGAAGCAATTATGAATAATATAAATAATCATTAATGAAAATTTTGTAACTAAAACACAATCCATTCAAACATAGTATTGATCAAAATATGGAAAGAATAAATAAAACCATATAAAATAATCAAATGAGATAGAAAAAAATATATATTTTCTAATAGTTGAATAATGAAATGGAATATCAATAACTAATCTAATAATGAGAAGATTAATAATATCGGATATCGTAAACATATAGTTAAGGGTTCGAACAATATATTGTACATTAACTAGTAATACATTTGTCAATAAACAAACTATAGAGTCTCAATAGACCTATCAGTGTATGAAGGGGTTATATCATCCCCCACCAATCACATTCTAAATGCAATGCATTCCTCGTATGGAATAATAAACAATGAAATAATTTATATGGTTAAACGAGCATTAAAAATGTAAATACTTTAACCATAAAACATGAATGATTTAAATATATAAAATCCATTTTCAAACTGATTATAAACGCTTTAATAAAACATGGTTGATTTTATCATAATAGATCCACCTCAATCAGTCATAAGATTCAACAATGTATGTTGACATTGATGAATATACTTTAATAATATAATTTCAAATATCTTGAGAAAAATTCCCATTTACTTTTAAATCATTCATTTAAATGATTCACATTTATAAAAGAAATCATTTAATTTAAAAATAAATTATTACTAATGTAATGGAAACATCAAAACATCAATTCATTATGTATGTTTTAAAATCTTCTCATGCTGCCTAAGATAATTATATACATTCTTTATGACTTTTTGTTGAAAATTCATAATGTACCTTGTTTTGAAAATGAAAAAAGTTTCCTCCAAAACCATTTTATAAATAGTAAAATAAGGATAAAGAAGACATTAATCATTTTGAGGATAATTTTAAAAATTGTTTGGAAGACAATTTTATGAATCATGGAAAAGGAAGATAAATATTCCTCTATATTCTTATGTATAATCAATAATGAATAAAAATAACATTCTAAAATTAACACTTACCACTTTATAATCATGAGAATTGTATGAAAAATGAAAGAAATAAATATATAGTAAAATTAAAATACCATAATATTCAAAATAATTGACATAAAATGAATTAATATGCAGTATGTACATCAAAAAAAAAAATTGGTCAATATGAAATTTATGTCACAGAAATAAAAAGTGAGATTAATTATTTACCAAACATTTACATAAATACTACATGATTCATTCTATGTTATAATTGTATTAAAATTTTTATTACCCTATATCAGATCCTTATTCATATTTATAATATCATATATGATATTCTAATATTATTATATCACCCATTTGTTGATAATATTACATTAGTTACCTTATTTTGAGTGGTAATTACTTCATTTTCATACACATGTTATGTCAGGAATGTATCATTTATTTTGTATATTTTATAGATATAACATCTCTAGAATGATATTAATGTCAAAAATATAATATTTAGACAATAATATTATTTTTAGAATTATTCTAAAATGGATAATATATAAAATAAATCATATCACGTCATGGAGATGGTAGGTCATACATACGCACAGGTGATGGTATCATTCCCTTAATGTTAAAGTTGTAGGTATTTAGATGTAACAATAGTTATAAAGAATCAATATCATGTCATTTTTATTATTTATATCCATCATATTTGTCATTGTACCCATCCAAATTAAGTGGTGATGATAAATATATTAAACCACAATTTGGGGATGGTAAGTCGTGCATAAGCACATGCGGTGATACTGTTTTTTATAGGATGGATAAAAGGAGGAATATGGTTTTCCAATAATCATAATAACAATTTCTGACGCTTTCCTCGGGGTGTGCGCATCCGTATGTGAGGACACGCAGCTGTTGCCTCGCATTCTCGCTTTCCAAAAGCGGGCATCATCCGTTCCTTTTTAGGGATGTCTTCTCCATGATCAAAACTAGATGATGGGATGTCTGTTCTTCCTTCCGTGGACTCCTCCTCAGCACTCGTCACATAGTCCGGGTCTCCATCATAGATTTAATACATTGTTCATGAATCTCATTCCCGGTGCCATATCTTCATGGACGCTGGTTAATTACATTGCATTTTTTCAGGGCATTCCATGGGGTCTTGTTTTGGTAGCGACCTTCAGTCGGAGTAGATGACAACATCTAGCATGTCGGGGCATCTCTGGGTGGGTGGACATTGGAGAACTTATATTCTTCTTCATAAGAGGGCATCTCAATGGTGCAGAACCCGAGGCATCCCACGTCATATGTAGGGAATCATATGCCAAAGGCATGCATCTGAGGCTTTCCTCAGCTTCCCATGTTTAACAGAGGGTATGCCATGTGTTTAACATCCAACATAGATGGTTACGACAAAGGCTTGTCATCCGAGTTTTTTCTCAGACATTTCATGTTTAACCTGAGGTAGGTCGCGAGTTTAACATCTTATGGAGACGATTACGCCAAGGGCGTCTCTTATGAGTTTTTGCTCAAGCATCTCATGTTTAACATGAAGTCGTCCACGAGTTTAACGTCTTGAAGAGACGAAATGAGGGTGATCAGAATGTCCCATAAGGATAGATCAGAGGTGGTGTGTCCCAAAGAGGGGATATTTCACACTATGAAAGCTGATCTGGACACCACTGCAGACAGATCAGGGAGTGTGCACCATAGAATGGGGGGACACCAAGGACTCCCATTCGCTGGGATTGATCCTCAGGGAGGTTTCCTACGTACCCTATGCAGACAAGAGGGATCAAAACCCACGTAGTTCGAAGGGGTGATGAATCAGGCTGTACACAAAGGAAAACAAACCGAATACATGATGGGGATTATGTGTTGATAGTGGCCCAGGTACTGCTAGGAGTAGTGGAGAAATGGATGACGTGATCATGCCAGGATGTGGTGGCCCGGGTAAGAATTAGGATGGATGAAGGAGAGTTGAATGGAGTGGAGGGGGAATGAAATGGGACCACCGCAAGGGTGATGGTGAAGTTGGTCTTGAGCCACGAAGATACTTCATACGTATCCCCGTGGTAGGTAATCAAAGTCCACGTAGTTCGGTGGGATGATGGGACACCTGAGGAGGCAGCCCGTGAGAATGGATGCATGGATGGGGCCCAGAGGAAGTGGAACCTCTAGTTTGGGGCATGACCTTCTCGAGCCACATAGGCTTGGGGGAGTGATTGGGATGAGACATGAGTGATGGGTTTCAGCCTCAGGGAGGCTTCCTACATATCCCCGTGGTAGGGAATCAGTGTCCACATAGTTCATCTGACAATGGATTACCGCTGAATGATATTGACAATGCCTTTCTGTTGAATGTAGTCGCAATGGCTTACCTCTGGAGAAGGATGTTAATGGATTACCGCTGAAAAGAGTGACAATGGCTTATCACCGAATGGAGGTCCTTAGTTTAACATCATGCTGGATGGGGGTGAACAGACGTGAAGGGGGTCTAAATGACCGGGTGGTGGGCTTGAACCTCATGGAGGATTCATATGTACCATTCCTTGACATGGAACAAAATACATGTAGTTCGGGATGAGGTGTGTCAGTGAACCGACGTGAAGATGGACCGGGGGTCCGATAAATATTGGGATTGAACCTCGTGAGGGTTCTTACTCACCATGCCTTGATATGGATCACAGAACTTAGAGTTCAGATGGTGTGGGGATTACACTCTAGGCTTCCCAGGTGGTGGCGAGTGGATGTGAAGGATATCAGAACAACCAAGTGGTGGGCTTGAACTTCATGAGTATTTCTACGTACCATTCCTTAGCATGAATCAATTACCACGTAGTTCAGGAGACGGGTGTCGGAAAACCTATGTGAATGAAGACTGTGGTCCGATGTGTGACAGGCTTGAACCTTGTGGGACATCCAACGTACCATGCCTTGAGATGGGTCAAAGTCCCCATAGTTTGAGTGGGGTTTTGTCAGCGAACTGACATGACGGTGATCCTGGGGGTCCACTGGTGGTGGGCTTGAACCTCCTGGAGGCTTCCTACGTACCATGCCTTGACATGGATCAATGAACACATAGTTCAAAATGGATTCCAGTGAACCAACGTGAATAAGGACATTGGTCCGATTGTTGTTGGGCTTGAACCTCGTGAGGCTTCCTACATGTCATGCCTTGAAATGGATCAAAGTCCCCATAGTTTGGGTGGGTCAAAACAGCTTACCGTTGGATTGGGATGCATCTTAATGTCTTTCGGGACCGGGTCTTTTGTGGCTCACGCTCTGTGGTGTCCCAAGGTGTGTCATGGTCGGGGCTCATTCAAAGCTCATGGGAGTCATACTCTGTATGAGAAACAAGAGATCCCTGGGACCTAACGATCACTTTGCGAAGGGTGCGTCCATGGGAAGCGAAGAAGGGCTTATGTGTTGGGCCACCCATGGTACTGGGACTTACTCCAAGATGGAGGCCCAGATGCCGTTATGTTGGGTCGATAGTGAATAGGGATTATGCATGGAAGCTGCTTGGGTGCTGCTATGGAGCGACAATGGTGAATGGGGATTATGAATGGATGCTGACCATGTGTTGTTATAGAGCGACAATGGTGAATGGGGCTTACGCACGGAAGCAACCTCGGTGCGGTTGTGGAGCAACAATAGTGAATGGGGCTTACGCAAGGAAGCTGCTCGGGTGCCGTTGTGGAGCAGCAAAGGAGAAGGGGGATGACGCAAGGATGCTGCCTGGGTGCCATTGTGGAGTGGTAACGGTGAATGGGGATTATGCAAGGAATCTGCACGAGTGAATTCTTCATGTGTGTCCATGAGGGTATCCCAACTCACTGGTGTGTTGAGGAATTTACCTATGTGCTAGTGCACAGGTGGGATAACGCCAAGGGCATTGGAATCTATTCGAACAGAGGGAGATGAAAAGTGTGAATCACATGCATAACATTCAAAATACTGTGAGGGTGGCATTACGATGGAGTATAACTGTTTACTGTGTTCGAAACACATCATCCATATCACGTTAGCCTGAAATGGGGACAAACAAATGAGGTTAGACTGCTGATCGGGTTCGAAACAAGGGACCTGACTCAAAGTGGTGTCGAAAGTCTTCCGGGGCGTTGGCCCAGGATGGTAGGTGAGCTGATGCGGCATTGGACCAGGCCGTTAGGGGTCCCTCCAGACATGGAAGTGGATGAGGATCTGAATGACGGACATGAAAAGTGTGAGGTGGAGTGATGGAATGTTTTAATGGATTCCAATTTTCTTGAAATTACTCCACTATAATCGTGGAATTAGACATCTCATGCTTGGAGCATAAGACATCTCTTGTTTGGAGCAAGATGCATCCTATGATTGGATCATATAGAGTACTGCAGTTTATTTTCATGTAGATAGGACTATTGGCATCTCATTCTTGGAGCATAACGCGTCTCTCGTATTGGGAAAGAGGCATCCTATAATGATCATATAGGGATTACTACTGTTTAAAGTCATGTAGATAGGACTATTGGGTATCTTATGCTTGGAGAAAAAGTCATCTCTTTTTTAGTGTAAGAGGCATCCTATGATTGGCACATAGGGTGTACTAAAGTTTATAGTCATGTGGAAATGACTGTTGGCATCTAATTCTTCGAGCATAAGGCATCTCTCGTATTGGAAAAGAGGCATCCTATATTGATCATATTGGGATTACTACAGTTTGAAGTAATGTAGATAGGACTATTCGTCATAAGGCGCCTAGAAGTGGTTGGTATTGGGACTTACGCAAGGGAGGGCCTTTCTAGTTCAACCAGGCATAGGAGCCAAGTGATGGGGTTTGGAGGGGATTCCCGAGGAATGGATCGACTCAAGGTACCCGGGAAGTTAATGATGAGAATCTCAACTCACGACTTGTGAAAGGGACCGAGAGGAATATTTCAACCCAAGGCGATTCATGGTGTGCGGGGGAGTATCTCAGATCATGTCATTCCATAGGTGGAAGGTGGGTGCGCATAAGGGTGCAATGGAAAATCTCGACATCCCGGCCCGGAAGGGTGGGGACCACAACCCGACACTGACCCCCGGCAGAGGAGCGGGGGTGCAGCCCCCGTGGAATGGACAGGTGGGGTACAAAGGTATGAGCTTCGCAATGGATAGGCCTTCGTGAAGTAGCTTCGCAGAACATGGCCTAGCGAAGCAAAGGTCTATCGAGGAGGAAAGGCAGCTCGTGGGAGCAGAGGTCTCTCGCAGTGTAGAGGGCTCTCGCGGACCAAAGGGCTCTCACGGAGTACTCGCGGAGCAACATCGCGAAGTATTGGCTCGTAGATCATGGACTCGGGGAGAATCTGTTCACGGAGTAGAAACATGAAGGAAGCTACTTGTAGAGCATGGCCTCACGAAGCTGAAAAGGGGAGCTCCTCGAATCGGGAGATCATCCGCCGAAGGGGAAAAGTGGTCATCCGTTGAATGGGTTGCGAGCTGGGTATTTATAGTCAATGGGCGCCGCAAAGCAGAGCTTGCTCAGTTCGAAGATAGAGCTTACTCTACGTCGGGTCTTCATGGCACGTCACAAACGTCAAAGGCATTCATGGAGCATCCCGCATCCTTTCGTCGCGGCGGGTCTTCACGGTGTTTCATGAACATAAAACGGGTTCATAGATCATCCCGCCTCCTTGCTTCGCATCGGCGCTCCGTGATCGAGGAGGGGGCTTCGTGAACCAGTTTTCCATCCCAACTTCAAATGTCTATAAATCCTAATCTGTAACTCTGTTCGAGCCCTACAAACTACCAAATTGAATCACTTGAAAAGTACTACGATCTTGGATCATGTATGGAAGCTTTTGGAAAATTTTTGGGACTAGTTTTCCAGGGTCTAAAATAACATAAAATAATTTATATGATATTTTAGTTATTGCATTATTATTTTAAAAAACATAGTAATATTATGTATAAGAAGAGATAAACATAAATTAATTCGTAAAAAATTACATTCTCTTCAGTTGAATTTATTCGGATCTCGTATTTGGGACATTATAGATTATATTTTTTGAAGAAATATCCTAAAAAAAAATAAATACGATTTTTATGGTGAAATTTGTAGGTTTTGGTTGATCTAGGATGCCCAATGTCATTTGTGGATGTGAGGGAGGTGGTGCCTTTCTATAAAATAGGGGAGGATCTCTCTTGTAATCCATGAAAATATTAAATTAATATTAATTTATCTTCAATATAAAATATATACAGTGTGATTTCTTACAAAGAAAATATAAGTATGGTTCTAAATACAATCAAAGAATTATTTTAAAAACTATTTAGTTCACAATATCAACCTTATAATTTGGAATTAACCCTTAGTTAAACCCTTTAACTCTTACCCAAACATCTACACTTTTTTACACTTCAGGGTTAATATAGTTACATTAAATTTACAAACTAACCTTAAAAGGATCATTGACTACATATATAACCTTTTAAGACTTATTTGGCCTAATTTTAGTTTTTTTAATTTTATTTCATTTAATATATTTTTATTTATTTTACAGTATCATTTATATCAATTTTTATACTATTAATTATTTTTATTTTAAATTTATTTTAAAAAAATGATAAAATCGAAAAAAACACTTATAAAATGTCAATATAATGTATGATTTATCTGTAAAATTATTGTATGTCAATAATTATATCAAATTATATTTATTTTATAATTTTTTATATCATTTATTTGATATTTAAATTAATAAAACAAATGAAATATCCTTATTATTATTTCCGTTAATTAAATTATTTATCATCTAAAAATTGAAAAAAAATTAACACAATAAAGATAATATTTTTATATTTCTAAATAATATTTATGGTATATATATATATATATTCTATATATCTATGAATTGAAAATCTAAAAATTATTAAAAAAGTGGAATATCACATTTTTTACATAATGTTAATGAAAATATTATAAATTTCTTATTCTTACCCTAGTGGGAAAAAAATTATAACTTCTTCCTAAGGCTGATTTTGTTTGAAACCCTCTTATAAAATGAAATAAAGATATGTTTTAGGGCAATTTGATAATGTTTTTTATTATTTTTATTAATCGATTATCCATAACCAGGGAAAATATGAATTATCAAAAGCTATTATATTTAATATCTAAAAATTATATTAATTCTATTAGAATCGAAATATCATACTAATTACAACAACACATTTCCTCTTTTTCAAATTTATTTCAAAAAATATTCAATATTGTTTTTAACACTAATTCCATAGATGTGGCAAGAAGAAGGGTAATATGAAACATTTAAATGTTTAATACATTTTTATATCTAATTTAAAAATAAACATGGTTATAATAACATAAATTGTATTAATATATGAATTATTTCTCTATTGAGAGTATAAAAACCAATTGAAATTATAATAATTTTCTAAATTAATGTTTTGTATTATAACTACAATGCAGTATTTTTCAGTATCCAACAAAAATGAAATTTCCTAGAAAAATAGAAAAAATTTAGTATATGATAATTTTGATATTCCGATTTCAAAAATGATCTGTAATTTCTAAAATAAAATTCATAATATTACCCTATTATATTTTTAAAATAAGTTTCATATTAATAGATTGTAACATTCCCCTAAAAATATTGTTTGTATTCATAGAATATATTTTATTCTTTTAAAATTATTTTGGAACACATATGATAAATGATAACAATATATGTAATATAATTAAGTTACAAAATGTGGCCAATACTTTAGATAACTTTAATTTTGTAACACCCCAAGGTTTTGAAAATAAATATTGAATTCATGAAACACCATGTCCATTCCAAACAAAACATTTTATAATCTAGCTGTTAAACACAACTTTGCCTCTACTTTATTTTGAATTTCCAAAAATTATCATTTATTGTTATGATTAGTAAGTCATTCAAAGTTTTAAAGAACCAACTTGATTTTTGTGAATAGTAACATACCCTTATGAATATTAATATCAATAGTAAAATGACCCTTATGATTAGTAAATGAGGATATTATTTTATCTTTTTCAGATAATAAGATAATGAGATCTTAATTAATTTTTCAATGTGATATAACCCTAATTATACCTTTAAAATTTTTATTTTTCCAATTAACTATGATTTTATTTAAAAAATAAAATAATCATATTTATTAAATAATCTTTGAAAAATGGAGTTCATTTTTTAATTCTGTACATCAAAAAATGGTTGGGTGAATTTTTTATATTTTTCTGAAATTCTTGAATTTTGATGAATAGTAAAATATGGTAAAATTCCATATATATAAATTATAAGTTAAATAAATTATTTATGACATCATGAGTGATTAAAGACCACTGGGATTGAACTCACATGCACTTATTACTATTATGGGTAACATGAAACAAAATTATTTGTAGTTTTGAGGGAAATAATAAAATAATTAGTAAAATATTCAAAATTCACTCCTCTCCTCCACTATAAAACACTCCCATCACTCCATATTCTCATAATTCCTCTATTACTTGATTATCCCGAATTTCCTTCCAAAATACCCTTCCATAGTCACTCCCCACGTCCACTATGATCTTGGTCTTTCGAAAATTCCAAAACCCCCTCCCTTAAGGTGGTTCTCATGGATATTCTTTCAAGAGGTAAAGCACCATTATTTTTCATTTAGTTTCATTTCAATTCATCTTATTTGGTCATCCTATCATCACATAAATTATCCCAATGACCTTATGAACTGAAGTAAAATCTATATACTAGAGTTATTAAATGTGAATGGATGAGACATCATCAATATTCATACTCTCTCCCTTTTATTTTATAAACAAAATAAACATCCATGAGGTTCCAATTTAAAAACTTCATGGACGACAATGTTTTTTTCTTCAATATATTTTTTAATACTGGTCATGAACGATTTTGATAGATTCAATAGACTATAATATATTTATTATTACTTAATTAATATTTAAAAACCAGTACATGTACATATTATTAAATCATATGACGAAACTAGTTTCTAATAATCAAAATTCTGCTAAAATAATCTAATTGAAGATCATTAATATTTCATCTAATGATTCAACCACATTCATTTAAAAAAAATGTTTGAAATTTCCATTAAAAATTATTTATGTTTATAAATAATATGTATTTTTAATTTTGGATATTTACATCCATTCCACATGAACTCCATTACTTAAAAACAAGTGAACCGATTATGAAAATCAAGAAAACCCAAACTCCAAAACGATGGAATTCAATATTATAACCTATAAATAAAGAAATAAATAAATAAAACAAAACTATGATAAACTAAATAAATTTATAATAGGTTCATAAATAAGTTATTAATAAATCCAATTTCATATTGAAGGACCTTATGTTCAAGTGAGGAACATATTCAGACAAAATGTATGGGTTTTTCCACCCGAACCATCATTTTCATTGGGGTTACGTCCATTGTCTAATTAACTCAATTAAATTATTATTTATTATAATTTAATCCACATAAATTATGTTCTTTTTCTATATATGTTCAAAAACCATAATCCTTCTTTATTTAATGGATAGTTACACAATTTAAAAGGATCATTCAAAATTGTTTATGAAATACAAGCTCAATTCCTGGGAATTTCTCAAATTCATACATATTTGAAAGGGCACTCTATAATATTTTTTTGTATACCATTATCTTTAGAAAAAACATAATTTTATTATAAAATAATATCTTACTTCACTTATGGTTTTATACAAATATTTTTTCAAAATAACACTTTTTTTCAAATTAAAGGATTATTTCTCTCAGGAATTAGCCAAAGGTTTTATAAGAGTATCTTCATCTATTTAAACATTCTTGATGACTCATATGTATTAATGGGATTAATATTACATGGTATCATATAACATATTTAATTTAATGGTTTAGGATTATTATTATTTTGGATGATCTATCTTAAAACCATTAACCAATTTACTCCGAATGGTTAGTGTTTATGCTTAATGGTTATGAATGGTTATTTACAATTCATTTATTAGTGTCAAGATGAATTTATATGTTGTTTTTAGTTACCCTTGTTTATATTAGAAATAAATTAGACATATTAACTGTTGGTTGGGGGCCTCTATATCCCCTTAGTGCATCGTTAGGTCTCATGAAACATACTATAATCTTGACACAAGGCCTTGAGAAAATGATTATTTATAGTCTTAGAATGAGGAATGGATGACATGGTTATGATATCTTGTATTAATCATTTCTTCATTATGAAAATAGTATTTATGGTTCATGTGGTTATTCAACTAGTAGAATACCCATGATTATGTCATTATTTATTCATCTTTAATTCATTCCGTAAGGTTTTTATGTTTTTGTTAAAGGCATATGTTTTTAGTTATTGAACTTGTATAATGTTTATGTTATGATATTTTCCACCTTATTTCTTACCCTTGATAAGTTTTTCAGCTAAACCATTTCTTATGTTTCATTTTCTCAAGACATGAAAAATTTTATTATGAATGAAAAGAAGAAATGACCTAGGAGTTATTATTATTTTCAAAGGTGTTTATATGTTGTTTTTTCTTTTCAATTTGTAATGTTGAACATATGTATGTATCTTTTATCCAATGATACTAAACTACTCGGTCCTCCAGGGTTCATATTCATTATTTATATTTCAATTCAATTAAATAAGGCATTGGATCCTGGAAACTATGGTCGAGTCCTTATAGTTGGTATCAGAGGAAATTTAGAAGAGAATATAGAAACTACATTTAGAAAATGCAGACTAGGGAACAAATCCCTAAGATAGTATTTGAGGATAAGTATACAAGGGAATCCTTGTATTTTGGTAAGGAATATATTATGTGGATATTTTTATAAATTAGATCCACGTTTGGATACTACAAGTGGACGTGGTTCTAGCACAAATGTTCCTTCGAATGAAAACTCCGATAAAGAGTTTCATGATTGACCTGAGGTATTATAGTACATGAAAACGGGACATACGACGCTCATGGTTTGAAACTCCCATGGGATATGCATAGGATATTTCACAGTTTCATTACAAGACATTATATAGGATTTAAATGTAACTTTTTTTCTCAGAGAAACCATTTTTATGACTATGTGATTACCAATGTATATAATTCAAAATTATTATAAGAATTTTTCTACATTGAGATTATAAATTATGATTCATAACCTAATTTGGTTTATGCCATTATTTATAAATAGTTCCTAGTGGATGGAATGGAAACTGTATGAATGTTGGTGCCCCATGTAGGGATTTCCCTCCGATGCAAGATAATGATGTTGGCTCAAGTGTTGTGACTACTGTTGATCAACATATAATTATACTGGGAAAACTGACTCAGGTTATCAATAATGAACTTACCTGTATGGAGCATTTGGATCCACCATGTGAAGGAGCTATGTTATATCACTTCATGCGACAACATCCTTCATCATTCAATGGGACTACAAACACGTTTGTAGCTGAGCAATGGATATATTCCCTAGAAAATATATTTATTACTTTGGGATGTAAGGAAATAGAAACGGATTTCATGTAAGTGAATCATCTATCAAGAGATACAAATCAGTGGTGGTCATTAATCCAAAACACCAAGGAATGGGAAAAGATATAGAATAAGGAATGGATGGACTTTAAGGAAATCTTTTAAGAGAAATACTTTCCTTGTAAAAAATGAGAGGATATGGAAAGGTAGTTTTAGAATTTGATGAAAAACGAAGATGATAATGCTACAATGTATGAATCTAACCCCACAAGGATTGAAAGGAAATCTACAGATTACATACAAAATATGAGGAGCAGTATTGATCGATTCTTTTATGGACTAAATCCATTCTGCTGACAGGCACTGGACTCTCAAAGATTCTTGTCAAATGAAGATATAGATTCATGTACTATCGATACGGAAAAGTAATTCTCTATGTCTTATGACATTAGGGGAATGAATGATATGATGAGGGATGTCGACAACTATGGAAAAGGAAATAAGGAAACAAGGATGAACGAAATAGTTGAATTTCTACCATGTGGTAATTGTGGAAGGAAACACCATGGTTCTTTCTTAATGTGAAAATGAGTATACTTAAAATGTGTACAGAAATGCCTTATTTTTGGTGATTTTGAGGGGAAGATAGAATATTTAAATGTTTAATTCTATAATTTTCTAGATATGGGACACAATGTTAATTATTGTCTAAAGCATCAAGGAAACATGAAACATTAAATTCCAAGGGATCATGGACAAAATTATGTGATCACCACCACTGATATTGATATTCGTAATGATATGGTGGATGTTACCTTAGTAGTTTCCCAAAACATATTAAATTCTTTATTTGATTTTGGATCATCACATTCTTTCATATCTTCACAGTTTCCAATAAAATTAGATATTTCCAATTTGACATAATAAAGGAGTTGTCAGTCAAAACTCATAAGGGAAGTATCATTTCAAAAATGTAGTGTGAGGGAGTCCCCATTATGGCATATAAAACTGCTTTATCTTCTGATTTTATTTTCACACCTAGGATTTAATTTGATATGATCATTGGTATATATTTTCTTTCAAACCATGATGTGAAAATTTATTTCAAGAAGTAGGAGGTTAAATGTTTTTCAGATGATATGGAATCCCCTATCTTTATCGTAAAAACTCCACCATTTGATTCTCATCTAGTTCCAACCCCAATAGCTTTAATTAATTAAATTATTAGTGAGGAGGGGAATGAAATAACTATGGGTGAGGAGAAGAATGTTCAAATAGAGGATGTTACTATTGTGCAAGAATATATTGATGACTTTCAAGAGGATTTACATGGACATCCTCCAAAGCAAGAAATTGAGCTTTCCATTGACTTAATTCATGGTTCAAGGACCATATAAAAAACCCTCATTTAATGGTCATTGTGTAATTAGTTTAACATAATTATCTATTATAGGAATTGAGTGATAAGGGGATTATTCACCCCTAGTGTTTCTCCATGTGGAGCCCCATTTCATTTTGTTATGGTGAATGAGGGATCTATGAGGTTGTGCGTTGACTCTAGGGAGATCAATACTATAATAATAATGAAAAAAAATCCCTTACCTAACATTGATAATTTATTTGATCAACTTCATGGAGACCAATATTTTTTCATGATTGATCTTTGATTTGGATATCATTAGTTTCTTGGGTGGAAGGAATACATTACAGAAACTACATTTTGAACAATGTATGAGCATTTCGAGTTTATAGTAATGAATTTTGGATTGAATAATTCCCCCTCTATTTTCATGGATCGAATGAATAGAGTTTTCAAAGAATAATTTGATAAATTTGTGCTGGAATATATTGATGATATCTTGGTATACTTCAAAAGTTATGTTGATCATGAAAATCACTTGTGCCCTATTTTGAAGACTCTTAGAAGAAATTAATTATTTGGGAAGTTCAGAAAGTGTGACAGTTTGGCTGAAATTAGATTTATTTCTAGACCAAGTTCTCTCTAATGATGGAATATCTATTGGTCCTCTAAAGACAAATTATTTGAAATAATGGCATACTCCAATGAACATAACTAAGGAACATAGTTTTATTTGTTTTGAAGGTTTTTATCGGCAATTCGTTTAGAACTTCTCCCTTTTAGCCAACCCAATGACTAAGCGAACACATAAAGGGGTTACGTTTGTATAGAAAAAAGAATGTGGTGATTGTTTTGAAGAGTTGAAAAGGATACTAGTGAATTCTCCATTCTTAACCCAACTGTTGGGAAATGATGTGGTTTATATCTATAGAGACACATCAAAGAAAGGACATGGTTGTGTCGTTGTGAAAAATGATAGTGTCATTGCGTACAAATCATGGTATTTAAAAATTCATGAATAAAACTATCTCACTAATGGTCTTGATTTGGAAATATTAATCTATTACTTGATGATATGGAGGAATTATCTCTATGGAGAAAAGTGTGAGATATATATAGATCCCCAGAGTCTGAAGTATATATTCTCACAGAAAGAACACACTATGAGAAAACTAAGATGAACTGAACTAATCAAGGATTAGTATTTTACTATACACTACCACCTTGGATAGGCCAACAAGGTTTTTAATGCATTGAGCAGGAATGATCCTGGGGCTCTCAACAAGATAAAGATTGACAAGGATCCTCTATACATAGATCTAATGAGGATGAATTTTTGAATTATCAATGAATATGAAACACCAATAATTTTATCATTTAGTTTCCCAAACATAGATCTTATAAAGGATTAAAAGCTCTCATCTTGATGATGAGAACCTGCAAGAGAAAATTGATGTTGTGAAATATGGGAAGATAGATGACATTGGGTGTGATAATGGTGTTCTAAGATTTTGTAAGAGGCTTTGTGTTCTAGATGTACGTGAGATAAAAAATGAGTTATTTGATGATCCCCATAGTTCAAATTTATCCAAACATCCTGGTATCACTATGATGTATAGAGATGTTAAGGAACATTTTTTGTGGGATAAAATGAAGAGGGAAATTTCATATTATATAGAAATATGTCTGTTCTGTCAACAAGTAAAGGCTGAACGACAACATCCTATAGGAGTCATGCTACCTCTACCTATTATTAAATGTAAATGGGATTACATAACCATGGATTTTGTCACTAGATTACCCAAAACACCGAGTAATAATTATGTGATGTGGGAAATTGCTGACCGACTTACAAAATATGCGCATTTCCTTGCTATAAGGGAAGATTTTTTATTGTAGCGCCTAACAAGACTCTATATCAATGATTTTGGGAGACATCATGGAGCACCTATATAAATTTTGTCTGAAAATGAAACATAATTTACATCTAAATTCACCAAAATTCTTCAAAAAGTGTTGGATACTGAGCTTCGATTGATTACAACTTACCACCCACAAACTGACAGAAAATCAGAGAGGGTGATCCAAAACATAGAGGGAATGTTGAGATCATGTTCACTAGACATACAAGGTATGTGGGATCAATAATTAACTTTTGAGGAGTTTTCCTATAATAATATTTTCAATTAACATATTCAAATGACGCCATATAAAGCATTGCAAAGAAAGAGATGTTTACACTGACTTGTAGGTATGAAGTTGGAGAAAGGAGGCTTGTGGGTCTAGATCTTGTAAATGAAACAATCGAAATGGTAAAGATTATTTGAGATCATATAAAAACATCTCAAAGTAATACAAAAGATATATTCCAATAATCAAAGGATGGATCTATAATTTCATGTGAGAGATCATGTTTTTTTAAAGTATCTCCATGGAAGGGAGTTATAAGATTTGCAAGGAAATGGGAACTGATCCCTTAGTACATTGGGCCATTTTAAATTATGGATAGAATTGGTGCTATTTAATACCGTTTAGATATTCCTCCTTGCATTTCTAAGGTACACAATGTGTTCCATGTATCATTATTGGGAATGTACATGTCGTACCCAACACTTGTCCTCACTTTTGAAGGTATAGAATTAGAACTTGATCTATGATACTATGAAGAGCCTATCTGAATTCTGGAAAAAATGAAATTTTTTGAGGAATCGAACGACTAGACTTGTAAAGAGACTTTAGAGGAATCATAGAATCAATGAGGAAACATGGGATCCTATGGAGCTAATGATGAAGACATACCCAAATCTTTTTTTGAGGTGATGTTCTGTAAATTTCATGGAAGAAATTTTTATAAGGAGGGGAGAATGTAATATCCCATGGTTTTGAAAATAAATTTTGAATGCATGAAACAATGAGTCCCTTCAAAACAACATATTTTTTAATCTATCCTTTAAACATAAAATTTCCTCTACTATGTTTTGTATTTCAAAAAATGGTCATTTAGAGTTGTGATCTATAAGTCATTTGGAGTCTGATATAACCAACTTGATTTTTTGTGAATAGAAATGTACCCATATGAATTGTACTCTGAATTGTAATATGACCCTTATGAATAGTAATTAAAGATATTATTTTATTTTCTTATGGTAATAATATAATGAGATCTAAATTATTTTTTCATATGATATAAAACTAATTATTCTTTAAAAATAGTTATTTTTAGAATTAACTATGATTTTAAATAAAAATTTAAATTAATTATATTCAGAAAATTGTTTTTGAAAAATGGAGTTCATTTTTGGAATCTACATGTCAAAAAAATTATTGGGGTTATTTTTTGGGATTTTTATGAAATTCAGGAATTTTTGTGGAATTGTGAAATACGATAAAATAATGTACATAAGGATTATGAGGTAAATACACTATATGTGACATCATGAGTGATGAAAGGCCAATTTTTTCAAACTCAAATTAACTTATTACTTTTAGGGGTCACATGAAACAACACTATTGGTTGTCTTGTGGAAAATTAGAAAATAATGAGTAGAATATTCAAAATTCACTCCTCTTCTCCACAATAAAAATCCCTTATTAGTTCCTATTCTCTACACTACTATATGACTTGAATCCCCTCAATTTTCTACCAAATGACCCTTCCCTAATCACTCCCAACGTTGATGAAGCTATTAGGCTTTTCAAAAGCCCAAAACCCCTTCCCTTAAGGTGTTTTTCAAGGAGGTTATTTCAAGAGGTAAATCACCTTTTTTTTCACTTATTTTCATTTCAATTTATATTCTTTAATTATCCTCTCCTTACCTCTTCTATCCCAATGAACTTGGTAAATATATTATAATATATATACTAGAATTATATAATTTTAATGGATGAACCATCTCATCATTCATACTCTATCCCTTTTATTTTATATTCAAAATTTTCTTCCATGAGGTTCCAGTTTACAAGCTTTGTGGACGATAAAGTTTCGTTATTCAATTTCTCCTTCATTAATAGTCATGAAACCATTATGATGGTTTAACCAGACTATAATATATGTATTATAACTTAATTAATTTCTATTAACCAGTACACATACATAATATTAAATCATATGACCAATCTAGTTCTTAATTATCAAAATACCGCTAAAATAATCTATGTGAATGTCATTAATATTTCATCTAATGATTCATCATATTTCCATGTAAAAAATGATATAAATTAACATTAACACGTATGTATGTTCACAAATAATATTTAATTTCAATTTGGGAGATTTACATCCATTCCACATGAAATTCATTACTTAAAAACAACTGAACCGATTATGAAAATTACGAAAACGAACACTCTAGAATGAAAAAATTAAATATTATAACCTATAAATAAGGACATAATTGAACTAAAAAACATATATTAAATAAATAAATGTATAATAGGTTCTGAAATAAATTATTAATAATTATAATTTATTATTCTATGACATTATGTTCAAGAGCGGAATACATTCAGACATAAGGTAAGAGTCTTTTCCACCCAAACCTTCATTTTTATTTGGGTTACATTCATTGTATAATTACCTCAAGGAAATTATTATTTATTATTATGTACCATCATAAATTAGGATTTTTTATATATGTTCACCAACCATAATCCTTCCTTATTTTATGGATAATTAAATGTTTTAAAAAAGAACATTCAAATTGTTTCCGAAATACAAGCCTGATTCAAGAGAATTTCTCAGATTCATACCTACTTTCTAGGGTACTATATAATCTATTTTTGGAAACCATTATCTTTATAAAATCACTCATTTTTTTATAAAAATACTATCTTACTTCAATTCTGGTTATATATAATGATTTTTACCAAAGAAAAATTCGTTTCAAAGTAAAAGAGTATTTATCTCAAGAATTACTCGATTATTTTATAAGAGTATATTCATGTATTTAAAAACTATTATTTATTAATATATATTAATGGGATTAATATTTCATGGTATCATATACATATTTAATTTAATTGTTTATTTTTTTTCTCAGGATGTGATATCGTAAAATCATTCACCAATTTACTCTAAATGGTTAGTGTTTAGGCTTATTGTTCCTGGAACGTTATTTACATATCACATATTAGATTCAATATGAATTTATATGTTGTTTATATTTATACCCATTATTATGGGGACTGAATTTGAAATTTTATGTGTTTTTTGGGGCCTTCTATAGCCCCTTAGTGTATTAGTAGGGAAAATTAGACAAACTACTGTTTTGGCACATAGCCTTGAAAAAATGATTATATATGGTCATGGCACGATTCCTGGACCTCATTTTTATAATGTCCCACATTATGAATTCCATCATTATGAAAATTGTATTGATGGGTCATGGGGTTATTCAACTAGTAGAATTCCAATTATTATGGTATTATTTATTCTACTCTTATTCTATCCATAAGGTGGTCATGTTATTGTTAAATACATATATTTTTAGTTATTCTACATGTAAAAAGTTTATGTTATGATATCATACATTTTATTTATTATCCTTAATGAGTGTTTGATCTCACCCCTTTATTATGTTACATTTTCTCAGGACATAGAGAATTTTATTATGAATGACAAGAAAAAATAATCTTGGAGTTATGGATACTGTCAAAGTAGTTTTTTTTTGTTTTTCATTCCTTATTGTAATGTTGAACATATGTATGTACCTTATTTCCAATGATACTAAATTGCTCGATCCTACGGGAAACATATTACTTGTTTTTATGTTAGTGAAAATAAATATGGCACTGAATCTGGGAAACACGGTTCAGATCCTTACATATTTGAACAGCTAGGTTAATAGATTATGGTGCACTCAAATTCAGTGTTCAGTGTAATGAAAGGCATTGAATTTTTTTAAAAAGAAAATATATGAAAAAATATTTTGGTGTTACAAAGAATATTATTGAATAATTATTAGTATATATGATCCCTTTCCTTGAAAGGGAGACTCATAAAGAAAGGGAGTGGATGTTGATTCAATAAGGTTTTCCTTATGACTTTTTCATTCCTTCTTGTTCTGAAAATCACAAACACCTTATCTTTAAGAAAAATTTATTTCTTAAGGAAAAATGCTTCTTTAAGGAAAATTGTTTTCTTAAGTAAATTTGCTTTCTTAAGAAAAATCGCTTTTATAAGTAAATTTGCTTTCTTAAGGAAAATTGCTTTTATAAGAAAAATTATCCTTATCTTATTTTCATTCATTTTTTTTCTTAAGTATGAGATTCAGATTCATTTTCTCGGAATCATTAAAACTTTGATATAAAGCATTCTGTTTTAGGATTCGGATTCTGGATAAGAACTATAAGGAAGTCTCATTCCGAATTCTAGATATGATTTCTGACTAAGTTCTATTCCAGGTTCAGGACACGAATTCTGAAGAAGAATTCTCATTACGAATTCTAATGAAGAAATCTCATTCCGAATTCCCATTATGAATTCTAATGAAGAATTCTCATTACAAATTCTAATGAAGAAATCTCATTCCGAATTCCCATTACGAATTCTAATGAAGAATTCTCATTACGAATTCTAATGAAGAAATCTCATTCCGAATTCTAATTACGAATTCTGGTGATGAATTCTCATTACGAATCCTGATGATGAATTCTCATTAAGATTTCTGATGACGAATTCACATTCCGAATTCTCATTACGAATTCCAATGAAGAATTCCCATTATGAATTCTAATGAAGAAATCTCATTCTGAATTCCCATTACTAATTCTGATAAAGAATTCTCATTACGAATTCTGATGACGAATTCTCATTACGAATTCTGATGATGAATTCTCATTACGATTTCTGATGACGAATTCCTATTCCGAATTCTCATTCCGAATTCACATATTAAATAGAATCTGATTATCTTTGTTTTATACACTCTGAATTTATTCACTCCGAACCTTCACTCCGAAGTTTTCATTCCGAACTTTTATGTTAGAGTTTAAAACGATGTCGTACATTCTGTTACACTTGTTTTGTTATAAAACGATGTCGTCCATTCTGTTTCTTACTAACCATTGTCTAAGTGACACGTGTACAGGTCCCTCCGATCTTTAAAGAAAAATATGATCGTTGGAGAAGGAGCCGACCTTACCTATAAATAGGATCTCATTTGAAAGAGCTCGTTGTAGTTGAAAAAAAACGACTGAGTGTTGTGCCTACATGCTGTTGAAGTGAATTCTAGAGAGAGAGTCTCTTATTAACTCTCAAAGCTTCGTGCGACTCCGAATGTTGGTGATTACATTCGAGGGCTTCCGGGGATAGGAAGACAGAGGTGCCGACTACCTTAAAGTTCGAGGGCTTCCTTGCTGAGGAAGACAGAGGTGCCGACTACCTTAATGTTCGAGGGCTTTCTTGCTGAGGAAGACAGAGGTTGCCAACTACCTTGAAGTTGAGGGCTTGCGGGGATAGCAAGACAGAGACTCTGATCTTCCTATCGAGGGCTTACCCTGGTGTGGGTAAGACAGACTTGCTTGAAAGTATAAATCAAGGGACCTTTATCCAAGGTTGTTGGATACCCTTCTCTTTGGGTTAAAATACTTATATCTTGTTACTAGTAGTTTTACTACTTGTTTTTATTCCGCTGCAATTTTTATCTTAAGGAAAGTATAACTATCTTATACTTCCTTACTTACTCTGATTCATTTAGATTCTATACTCTTTAAGGTAGAATCTCATATTGTAATTGTTTGTTAAGTTTTAATCTCCGGAACCATATTTCCAGAACCTACTTTTGGAATCTCTTTCCAAGTTTAGTTCGGTGTTAGAGGTGTTGTGAATTTACTTAGTTTAACTTTGTTAAACTTATCCCTTTCCTTTGCTTAAGGAAAACATAGTTATTCTTAACTATCTTTAAAGGTTCCAATGGAATTTTTAAAGTATACAATTCACCCCCCTCTTGTATATTGAGCATATCATACTATATTTCGATCCTACAATTGGTATCAAAGGTTGGAAACCTCTTACTCTATACCAATCTTACATTTGGTATCAGAGCAGGTTACTGAAATACTTGTACTCACATACAAGTTTTTCTTGCTCACTTTATCCTTCCGAACTTTGTCATTCAGAATTTGTCCATTACGGACTTTCTCATTCCAAACTTTGTGATTACGATTCTGTGCTACTAACAAGTTTCTGTGCAAAGTTATTTCTAGTATGGCAGGAGTCAATGTTGGATCTATTGATAATTTAAATCCAACAAGACCACCAATCTTTGATGGTAATGACTATGAATACTGGAGAGATCGTATGAAGACTTTTGTTATCAATACTGGAGTAGACAACTTTGTCATGCTTACTGGTGATTATAAAACTCCTGACAAGGAAGTCAGAACTTTCACTAACCAGGAAAAGCAAGAATATCAACTCAACTATAAGGTACGCAACACTTTACTATATTCAATGACCAGAAATTTATATAGCCAACTTTCTTCTTGTGAAGCAGCTAATTGTATATGGAAGAAGTTAGAGGTTACACACTTTGGGACTTCCAAGGTGATTGAGACTAGAAGAGCTATGCTTAGAGATGAATATCATGGCTTCAATTTTCCTTATGAAGAACCTATCTGTAAAGTTCAACAAAGATTTATGACTATTGTCAACAGTCTACAATCTATGGGAGAGAAAGGTTTAGATGATGAAGCTCTTGTGGACAAGATAATTGATATTATGCCCAATGAGTGGGAATCCAAGAGAACAACTATAGATGAGAACAGGAAGGTCACTCAAATTACTCTTGATGAATTATTTGGAACTCTTCTACAACATGAAACAAGAATGAAGAGAGATGCTGACAACATCAAGAAGAAGAATGGAAATGGTACTGTTGCTTTTACTACAACTTCAAATCAGATGAAAGCTAAGACTCCTGAGAGAGTTACCAGATCCAAGTCTAAGAAAGTCATTTTCCAATCCGAATCTAGTGAGTGTGACGTTTCAGAAAATGAATTAGCCAATCTTGCTCGAAGGATGAACAAGATAGCTGGGCAGAGAAATTTTCAATCTAAGTATAAGAAGAAGGACAGGAAAGATAAGAAAGATGGAGAAGTTACTTGTTATGAATGTAAAAGAGCTGGGCATATTAGACCAGACTGCCCTATGCTCAAAAAGAAAGAAAGGAAGGAAAGACATTCAGACATGAACAGAAATAAGTATTATAAATCTAAAGCTAAGAAATTTCTGAAAGCTAATGACACCTGGAGTGCCAGTGATGGTGACTCTTCATATGAATCTTCTGACTATGAATCTTCAGGACAGAAGAATCTTGGTCTTATAGCCAGATTACCAATTGATAATCATTGTCTTATGGCTAAGGTACGAAATGCTGAATCATTGACCAATGTTTCTTTAAATTCTAATGATAGTAAGTATTATAACTCTTCTGATGAAGAATCATCTTCTGATGAGGAAAATACTTTACCTACTTATGAAGAAGTCTCTAGGTTTGCTGATCTTCTTGAGATTGAGAATTCCAAACTCAATAAGAAACTTGATAAGGAAAATTCTAGGAATTCTATACTTATAAAAGAGATATCAGATCATTCTAAAGATCTTGATAAGAAAAATGATGATTTTGAAAATATTTTAAAAAATCTTGAGGAAGTAAGTTCTGAGAAGAATAAACTTTCTAAAGAGTTAGAAAAAGTAATTTCTAAGAAAAATGTTTTCGAGCCTAACTCTAGTTCAAAAACTAATGATTTTGAGGATAAAAACTTGGTTGTAAAACTCAAGTCCGCAATTTTTTCCTTAAAGAAGTGTTTATCAAACTTTACCCATGGTAAAGAAAATTTTGATAAGATGTATTCTCAAATACGACCTTTAAGAAATAAATACGGATTTGGTTATACCCATGCAAAACCAGTTTTCAGTAACAATTATTTTGTTCCTCAAAGTGCCCCATTTTGTACTAAATGTCAATGTGGAGGTCACTGGGAAAAAAGTTGTTCCTTAAATAAAACCCAATCTCTAGGTTTTCACAAAGCTTACTTTTCTATGAAAATGTGGGTACCTAAAATTTTATTGTCTGGAAATCTCGGATCCAAGAAAGTTTGGATTCCGAAAATCTAACTTTGTTCTTAATTTCAGGAAAATAAAGAAAGTTCCAGCAACAATATATGGTACATGGATAGTGGATGTTCCCGGCACATGACTGGTAACAAAAGCTATTTTGAAAAGATTATCAAAACTAAAGGAGATATTATTCTTCAGTTTATCGGAACGCAAGATAAACTTGCTGATATATTCACAAAATCTTTGCCTTCTGATAGATTTGAATATATTAAACAGAAGTTAGGAATGATAACCATAAGGTAATCTTCCTTAATTAACTTTCTGTTGAAAAAGTCTCCTTACAGTAATAAACTCCTTTTTATAGGGGGAGTACATTTGATTGTTTGTTTAAACAAAGTTTTTCAAAATTTGTTTTCAAACTTTTCGGAACGAATATTTCCGGAATGGAACTTCTGGAACTAAAATTTTCCAAATTGGACATTCTCGTACAGAACACTTCTGGAATGGAAGTATTCGTATTGAAAATTTCTGGAATGGAAAACTTTCGTACTGGTATTTTCATAACGGAACTTTCGTACTGAATCTTCCATAATAAGTTTTTCGTTTTCAAATTTTTGTAATGTTTTTTTAGTTTTTTTCTAAGTTTGTTTTTCATACTAGATTTTCTAAAATTTGTTTTTCGTATTTAGTTTTTTGTATTGAGTTTTTCGTAGTCATCTTTATATTACCCATTACGAATAACTTTCCTAAGCTAATCCGAAAGGTATGATTTCCTTACTGAAGTTTTCGTAATCATATTTTACTTGCTGGCAGTTTCTTATATTTTGTTTTTGGATTTTAGATTTCTTAATTCTTTACTTTAATAAAAACCTCAAAAAGATCGGATTCAAGTTATCAACCGTCAGATTTGATCTCAGTTCATTCTAAACCGTTAGATCAACCGTGGAAGGTGAACCGTCATCCCGGTGCCTATATAAAGGGGACCTAAATTCTAGTCCCACATCGGTTTCAAGCTTTCGCGTGCTGAATCTCTACCCCTCTGTTTTAAGGCTGTTCCGAACCATAGTTTACTCCGTTCCGATCTTCTCAGAGGATTACAGATCTGAATGTCTGCGGAGTTAGCGTCTCAAGAAATGTCTTCAACCAAGCCTATTTCTCAGTGGTTAGTTTACAGAGAAAGGTTAGTCCATCCGGATTTCTTCAACAACTATGATTCTCTTATCTCAAAGAACGTTAAGTTGAATGGCTGGGAAGATGTTGCTGTATCCAAACCGGGGACTCAAGACGATGTTTTTACAGTGTTACTTTTCGAGTTCTATGAAACTGTTTCCTTCTTCCAGGAAGATAATAGGGAGAAGTTTTCCTTCAAGTCGTATGGAAAAACCTATAAACTTTCTTATATCAAGACAGAAAGTTTGGTAGGGATGTCTTATGAAGGAGAAGCTGAGTTTATTTCGCATGTGTTTCCGGATTCCAAGGGAAGCTTCAACAAGGAAAAAGCCTTAGAAACTCTCGGACTGGCTGATGACAAGGCTCCGAAGATTGCTAGTTTTCCTACAAACTTCCGGATTCTTGAATTATGGGTGCAAGGACTTATCGTACCGAGGAAAGGTGATAAAGACAGCCTGAAGAAGAGTGAGATCTATATCTTATATTTCATGATAAATCTAAGGAAGTTTAACCTCATGAGGTACATTCTTATAACTATTGAGAACCTTGAGAAAGGAAATCTCAGAGCTCAGATCGTAATGTACCCAGCAATATTATCAATGCTCATAGTTCGGTGCCTAAATCTTTCAAGGAAGCTTACAGATCTAAGCCAAGGGTTTGTAAAATCTTGTTGGTTAGTGATGACACTCTTAAAAGTATGGATGTGGCTTTCAACAAGGAGACTGGAATGTTTATTGATCTACCTGCTCAAGAAGAAGTGGCTCCAAAAACTGCTGATCCGGAATCCTCTAAGCCGGTAAGGAAGAGAAAGCTGAAACAAGTGGAAGTAGAAGTAGAAGATCCTAAGTCTAAGAAACTCCTTTCCTCACCTCCAAAGCCTAAGAATATGAAAGCCTATCCTGATGAGGTTTTTGCAAAGTGGAGAGCAGATAAAGAAACAAGGAAAGAAGGGGATCCGCAGTTCGGATTGAACCCTGCAGAGGCTAAGGCTTTGAAGGAGAAAACGGCTGATGAGCTTGAAAAGCAAGCAAAGGAGAAGAAGATTAAGAAGAAGATGTTAGAAGCCGAGGCTGTTCAAGCATTGTTAAAGTTCAATGAAATGGTTTCAGCAACAATTCCAGTTCTGAGATCTTTCTCCCTGGAATCTCTACCTGAGACTCCAGGAAGAAATCTCATTGCTCCGGAACAAGCTGTTGCTACTAATACTGAGGAAGTAGAGAAAGTGGAACAAGTTGAAGAGGATGCTGAAGGAAGTGGTGAAACCGGAGATGTGCTGAAACAAGTAGATGATTACAAAGGGACACCTTTAGAACACTTATCACTCCGGACTTCAGAAGCTCAATCTTCGAAGCTAGTTACTCCTACAATGGAAGAAGAGAAAGGAGAAGCAGAAGTTGCCTATCATGGAGAATAAGAACAACTTTTACATGATATTGCTCAGATAGAAAATATATAGGTTGGTGTTCAGGAAGTTCCTGATGAGGAAGATAATGTTGTTCAAGTCTCTGATAGTGAGAAGAGATCTCCGGAACAGGTTTCAATTCTGGAAAAAGATAAGGGAAAGAAAATTCTTACCGAGACTCCGAGCTAAGAAGTAAGAAAGAGGAAGGAAGCTGGTAGTTCTTCAAAAAGAAAGTTGGAGCTTATTGAGGAAGAAAATTCTCCTAGAAAAGTTTCGGATTCGGAGTCGTCCTCTCTGGGGCATGACTTTGTTGTTCAGTCTTTGAAGAAGTTGGTAGGAACCATTCCGACCTTCTCAAGTATTGATTCACGATGCCAGATGCTCCAACATGCGTTGAATCTGAAAACAGACTCTGTATCTATGGTTATGGATAAGTGCGTTGAGATTGAAGCTCAGTTCAAAACATTTTTTATTGGTTACGAAGATCATAAAAGATCTTGCAAGAGGATGACAAGCTGGTCTAAGAAGACTGTGGAAGAGATGAGGCTTTTCGATGAGTTTCAAGATAATGTTAAGGATTCTTTTGAGACCGAGGACAAGAAGATTAATGAGCGGACTTCCTCCTTTGAAGAAAAGCTGACTGAAGAAAAGAACTTCCGGATCCAAGAAGACAGGGATCTGAATGGCAAGCTGAATTCTGTTTCTCAGAATTGGAAATTTGAAAGAGATCATCAGATCGATTTTGAAGAAAGGATGAAGACTCAGGAAGAGAAAATCAAAGCTCAGGAAGAAAAGCTGAAGGCTCAGGAAGAAAAGATTGAAGCTAAATCCGAAAGAATAGTTGCCTTAGAAAAGCAAGCTGAAGAAGATCATAAAGACCTTAAGAAGATCAAGACTATTCTAAAGGGCCTCATGTCTAAGGAAAAAGATCCAAAATAACCCAATCTGATCTTTTTGTTGTAATTTTTTTTGTTGTTGCTGAGATTACAAATCTTAATGAAAATTGTGTCTCTTGTTTCATTTTGTTGTCATTACTAATATCTCAGGTACTTTGTTAAGTTTTTCCATTCCTTCCAATTCTTTTTGAAAATCACAAAGGGGGAGAAGGAAAAGATCCTTAAGAAAAAGAAGAACTCTAATAAGAGTTTATCAAAGGGGGAGAAAGAAAAAATACCCAAGGAAAAAGAACTCTAATAAGAGTTTGTTAAGGGGGAGCTTTTTCATTAAAGAATACTTTCTTATCTATCACTCTGGAAATCTGAATACGGTCCTTAGAGTTTCAAAGCCTAAGGGGGAGTTAGTCGTATTCGTCAATATCTTTAATGCAAAGGGAGATAAGCCTTAATGTGTTTCTTTCTTCTTAGAATAACTTTTTCGTAAGGATGTTTGTGCTTTCCAAAAAGGGGGAGATTGTTGAGTCAATAAGGTTTTCCTTTTGACTTTTTCATTACTTCTTGTTTTGAAAATCACAAACACCTTATCCTTAAGAAAAATTTCTTTCTTAAGGAAAAATGCTTCTTTAAGGAAAATTGTTTTCTTAAGTAAATTTGCTTTCTTAAGAAAAATCGCTTTTATAAGTAAATTGGCTTTCTTAAGGAAAATCGCTTTTATAAGAAAAATTATCCTTATCTTATTTTCATTCATTTTTTTTCTTAAGTATGAGATTCAGATTCATTTTCTCGGAATCATTAAAAATTTGATATAAAGCATTCTGTTTTAGGATTTGGATTCTGGATAAGAACTATAAGGAAGTCTCATTCCGAATTCTGGATATGATTTCTGACTAAGTTCTATTCCAGGTTCAGGATACGAATTCTGAAGAAGAATTCTCATTACGAATTCTAATGAAGAAATCTCATTCCGAATTCCCATTATGAATTCTAATGAAGAATTCTTATTACGAATTCTAATGAAGAAATCTCATTCCGAATTCCCATTCCGAATTCTAATGAAGAATTCTCATTACGAATTCTAATGAAGAAATCTCATTCCGAATTCTAATTACGAATTCTGGTGATGAATTCTCATTACGAATCCTGATGATGAATTCTCATTACGATTTCTGATGACGAATTCACATTCCGAATTCTCATTACGAATTCCAATGAAGAATTCCCATTACAAATTCTAATGAAGAAATCTCATTCCGAATTCCCATTACGAATTCTGATAAAGAATTCCCATTACAAATTCTGATGACGAATTCTCATTACAAATTCTGATGATGAATTCTCATTACGATTTCTGATGACGAATTCCTATTCCGAATTCTCATTCCGAATTCACATATTAAATAGAATCTGATTATCTTTGTTTTATACACTCTGAATTTATTCACTCCGAACCTTCACTCCGAAGTTTTCATTCCGAACTTTTATGTTAGAGTTTAAAACGATGTCGTACATTCTGTTACACTTGTTTTGTTATAAAACGATGTCATCCATTCTGTTTCTTACTAACCGTTGTCTAAGTGACACGTGTACAGGTCCCTCTGATCTTTAAGGAAAATATGACCGTTGGAGAAGGAGCCGACCTTACCTATAAATAGGAGCTCATTTGAAAGAGCTCGTTGTAGTTGAAAAAAAACGACTGAGTGTTGTGCCTACATGCTGTTGAAGTGAATTCTAGAGAGAGAGTCTCTTATTAACTCTCAAAGCTTCGTGCGACTCCGAATGTTGGTGATTACATTCGAGGGCTTCCGGGGATAGGAAAAAAGAGGTGCCGACTACCTTAAAGTTCGAGGGCTTCCTTGCTGAGGAAGACAGAGGTGCCGACTACCTTAAAGTTCAAGGGATTTCTTGCTGAGGAAGACAGAGGTTGCCAACTACCTTGAAGTTGAGGGCTTGCGGGGATAGCAAGACAGAGACTCCAATCTTCGTATCAAGGGCTTACCCTGGTGTGGGTAAGATAGACTTGCTTTAAAGTATAAATCAAGGGACCATTATCCAAGGTTGTTGGATACCCTTCTCTTTTGGTTAAAAGACTTATATCTTGTTACTAGTAGTTTTACTACATGTTTTTATTCTGCTACAATTTGTATCTTAAGGAAAGTATAACTTTCTTATACTTCCTTACTTACTCTGATTCATTTAGATTCTATACGCTTTAAGGTAGAATCTCATATTGTAATTGTTTGTTAAGTTTTAATCTCCGGAACCATATTTCCAGAACCTACTTTTGGAATCTCTTTCCAAGTTTATTTCGGTGATAGAGGTGTTGTGAATTTACTTAGTTTAACTTTGTTAAACTTATCCCTTTCCTTTGCTTAAGGAAAACATAGTTATTCTTAACTAACTTTAAAGGTTCCAAAGGAATTTTTAAAGTATACAATTCACCCCCCTCTTGTATATTGAGCATCTCATACTATATTTCGATCCTACAGTGGATTCATGAATGTACAAGGGATCGTTGGGAGGAATCTATAATGTGGGTGAGAGATTAAATAAATGCTTTATGTGGTTTATTGTAGAAAAATTGGAGATTGGGTGATTTTATTTTGGAAAAAAGAGGGTGGTTCTTTTTTATTTCTAAAACATTGGTTTTGGACTCTACACAACAATTTAACCGAAATAGAAACCTATTCCATGGGTTTTCCAATTGATTCTACCAGAGATAAGGGGTTTTTATTATTTTATAAGTAATGTGGATAACTCATTTAAATAACACATTTGGTGATGTGAAAGTTATTCATTTTCATAAATAAATTATTTTGGAACACTATAATATATGTTTTGGAGGATTCATTAAGGATTTGTAACATTAATTATATATCTTCAAAATCACAATATTTTATAGGGGAAAATGTATTTGTTAGTGGATTCAATTAAGATAATTTATTACATCACATTTGGTTGATTATAATATCATAATACACACTATATATTTATTCTATATTCACTTTTTATCTAAAAATTTGACTGTCATAAAAAAATAATGATAAATTTACCATCTTATAATATCAATATTCTGTTTCAAAAATTAATATTCAATTTACCAAAATAATTTCAATATATGTGAATTTTCCCTTTTAAAACAAGATTCAAAATTTAATGAGAAATTTTGGGTTTTTGACAATAACAGTTTTTGAAAACATAAATAATTATTATTGAATTCAAAAAATTATATTATAAAATATACTTAATAAATAATATTTTTTTACAAAAATTTCATTTATTTAAAAATATCATTAAAATTAAATTCTTAATTGAATGTATATATTAAACCAAAATAGAATTTTAGTTTTATCAAATCAAAATAAAAATCATTAATAATGTAATAATAATAAGAAGTAAAAATAATGACTATACTATTAAAATAAAATATACATATTCATATAATTACGGTATTAAAACATATACCTTTATTAGAACAACAAAATCCGTGATTGTAGGGTGTTCTATGGTGATATTTTCAAGTGGTGGTTCAACATACGTGGTTTTAGTGATGATCTCGATGATCTTGAACTTCTCCCATAATTAGTTTTTCTTGTTATTTATTTATTTTATATTGAATTGGGATTGGTCAGGGGAAAATAATAGTGATTATATCTCCCATCAATTATCTGAAAAATAGGCTTTATATAGAATTATCCTTTTAATCGAGGCCATAACATCCTTTTTTATGTAAATTGGATTTATGAAAACCCTATAAATATACTAATCATATGATCGATGTTCATTTAATTTATTATCAATGGTTATGATTCTTAAATTTATTTTTAATATGATAGGATATAATAAAACCAATGAAATTTACGTGTTTTATATAACTATAATAAAAAATTTAATTCATTCAAAAAGGAGATTTTATTTATAAAATTTCATTTCATTATAATATTTCCTCATTTAGAAAATCCTCCCCCAAAATTTTAATTTAAAAAGATAAGGTTAATTCTATTTCACCATCTCCTCTAGTTCCCATGTTTCTTCTTCAAAAATTTTGTTTCATGATAGAATTTTGTCCAGGTACATTTTTTTATCTCACAGAACATTGTTTTTACATTAAATGATCATCACCCAATTCTATACATTTGAAAGATCATTCTCCTATGGTACCACCTCTAGATTCAGCACTTTTAAGGGGTATGGTATTTAAAAACTCAAGAGGGATACATTTAACACACCATGTACATGATATAGGTTGGTTGGGCGTCCTAGTTGATAGGCCACTACACTGATGTGATCAAGGATCTTCAAGGAATTGATGTATCTTGGTCTAAGATTTCACTTTTTACAAAATTTAATGAATTTATTATATACAGATATGAAAAGTAATTCCTTATATAAAACCTCATCCCCTAGGTCTCATCTATTATTGTCATTATAGATATTATATTAACTCTAATTATCCCTGATGTGGTTATGAATGGTCATGACCTTTACAAACATTTCCTCTACTATTTTAGGTCTTGGATGTTTTTGTTCACCAATGTCATCATTGTATGTTGGTGTTATGTACCTCTTACCAAAAAGGGATCCGTAGATATGCATTTGGATTCTTTTCTAGAAACTATTATTATTTTATAACTATACCATAATAATATGTTGATCCAATACTGATATGAAGTATATTGAGCATGATCTCAATATGTCCTTGAGTGCCTGGATAGTCCAATCAAATTGTTCATCAGTTTTTGGGGATAAGCTGTGTTGAAGTATAAATTAGTCATTATGTCCTTTTGTAGTCTTTTCTACAACTTGGTGATAAATCACAAATATCAATAAGATACAACCTATGGTTTTGTTCCATATAGATTCACTACTTCTCTATTGCAATGACCCATTAATTATCATTGGATTTAGAGTTAAACAAGTCATTAGTAGGCCTTATGCAACATCCCCAAGATGCCAAAGGCTGGAAATAAATGCCGAAGGGTTTCAAAGACACATGGGAGACGATTTACCCATTAATAAATAAACCAAAACCCTACCAACCATAACCAACATTCACTATATGATGCATGAACAAATGAAAGACAACTCAACAAATTCATGTATCTCAAAACGACATCAAAGTAAGCAACAGTTGAAGAATAACCAAGTATCAAAGTACACAATGGATAAACTACACACGACTCTCTCAAGAATCCATGCTCTACAATCTCCAAGCTCCAAAATCATTGAACAGCCTAAAAATCACGATTTAGTGCTAAACACATGTGAAACATTACCTTTTCCCATGTCCCAAAAGATAGCATCTACAAAAGCACCAAAGTTCTAAAGCACGGGTCAGTATAAAACTCTGTAGGTTTTCCCTAACGACTTCCCAACTCACGGCACCAGGATAGAAGAGTTAGAAACAGTTATATAAAGCAGTTTATATAAAACAACTTCTCAAAAAAATTATATAACTAAATTTAAACGCGTTTCCAAAACCATTCATTACCAAAATAATACAAGTGCAGTTGAAACCAATATTCCCAGCAAGTTATTTTTTTAGATAAATAACTAAACAATATTTACAACCATTTCACAATATTCATCTATCAGCATACCCAACCATTCCTCAATCACATGTAACCAACCATGAATGATACGTTATGACAGTTCCATAATCATGAGCGGTTTCTCATTGATCTACCATGTTGTCACAAGGTAATTGTTTCCCATGTGCCATTAACCCTTTGGCACCAAGCACAAGGTCATATTTCAACCAATCCTCATGTATGAAATTCACATCTACCATAAAACTTTTGGAACTAAGAAAAAGGTCATATTTCAACCAAGACCCATATATGAAACATGAACCCACACCATACATTCCCAAAGATAATGACAAAACAACCCTTTTAATAAAAAACTCTTTTATTGAAAACCATTTTTGTCAAAACCATTTCAATGCCAAACCATTTTAATTCCAAACCATTTAAATAAAACTAAAATTTTTATTGAAAACCATTTCTTTTGAAAATATATTTTCTATCATCCATTTAGAAATTCCAGAAAATGCATAATTTAAAATCATCAATATAAATTCATGAAACTAAACCCCCTTTTGCACATCTATTCACCAAGATCACAAAACTTCACAAAAACCATAAATCATCACAAATAAAGATTTTTACATGAATTTCAAAATAAATAAATCAATTTAAAACTAATACAATAAATTATATCAAGAGATGTTCAGAGAGAATCCACCTACCTCAATGGTTTTGATGAAACATTGACAACAAATGAAAACTTACAAGAAAGCGGGTCAATTCTCCAAGAACGGCCTTAGATCTCTTATATTAGAAAGATAATGATTCAAAATTGAATTATTTAGAATCCAAATACGTATATATACCCACTATATGTTCAGATATGAGATTGAGAAAATATTGGAGAAGTACATCTCAGAAGATCGAAGAAAACAAGACATATCCGAAAAGAATGATGACATACGTCAGGAATCGGACAGGAAGTCACCAAGTGAAGGCTCTGGGTTGGCTCCAAATCGTGTGGGTAGGGTTTTCCTGCCTTCTAGGGAGATTAATATCGAAATAGGGTCATTTTGAAGAAAAAAAATATATAGGGTAAAAAACGAGTAAGCTCCAAGAAAATAAAATCTAGATATGACCTATGTTCAAGATTTGACCACACGGTTTTGGCCAACCGTGTATGGATCATGTGACCTTCCTTTTGGTCCCAACAATCCTTATAAAGCCCCCAAACACTACCATCCTTAAAATTTACCAATTTTTATGGAAACATGTTTTTTATAGAAACAACCCGCTGTTTGGAAACACCCCACATTATGGAAACAACCCACTTTAGGAAAACAACCCACTTTAGGAAAACAACCCACATTATGGAAACAACCCCCATTTTGAGAACACCCCAATTTATGGAAACAACCAACATTATAGAGACACCCAACTTAATGGAAACACTCTATACTATGGAAACTATTTATTTTATAGAAACTCTCTATTTTAGGGAAACTCTTTATTTTATGATAAAATTATATTTCATAGGAACTATTTATTTTATGAAAACTCTATATTTTATGAACCCCAATTAAAAATATATAAGGAAAGGGGTTATGTACCCAAAACTGGGGGTACTACATTATCCCCACCATTGGTCTTTCCATCATCAGAATGTAGATAACCTTTTCTATCCAAAAAGAGTTCTGTCCACTTCTCTTTCATTTTCATCTCACGATCCCGAGTATCTTTCTGATTCTAACAATGTTGCCATAAAACCCACACTAGGCTAATGCTTTTCCCATGCAAGACATTCTCTTGTCTATCCATGATCCACACTAGGATATGTACCAGTGATGCATCCAGTTATAGATCAACATGATCCCATCTGATCACATGGTCAGGATTCGGGTGATACTTTTTATTCTAGGATACATGGAATACATTATGCACCGACCAAAATTGTGGTGGTGATACCAACCGATACTACCCATCTCCAACTCATTCAAGTATCTCAAAAGGGACAATGTATCTAGGATAAAACATTCCATGCTTCTCGAAATGAAGATGTCCAAGTCTTGGAGAGATCCTCAAGAAGAAATGATCACCCACAATGAACCACAATGGTCTTAGACTGTGATCCGCCTAAGATTTCAGATGAATCTAAGCCGTTCACATCCTCTTTCTAATCAACTGGATCTTCTTTGTTGTTTTATGGACAAGGCTTCACCTGACTAGTGAATTTTCACCCGTTTCCACCCAGTATAGTGGAGAATGATAAGGACGCCCGTAAAATGCTTCAAATAGAGCCATGCATATAGAGGATTGATAGTTGTTATTGTATGAGAACTCCAGTAAGGGTACATACCCCTCCCATGAGCCACAAAAATCCATTACACAAGCCCACAACATTTCTTCAAAAGTTTGTATTGTCTACTCAGATTTCCCATCCATTTGAGGATGATACGAGGTTCTCATATTCAACTGCATTCCAAGGGCTTGTTGTAATGATTTCTAGAAATGAGATGTGAACCTTTGATCTCTCTATGAGACTATTGAAACTAGTACACCATGCCTTGTTACCACTTCTCAGGTATATATTTTTGAAAGATCCACCAACGTATGAGTTTCATGAATAAGGATAAAATGGGCCGACTTGGTTAGATGACCAACTATCTCCCAAATGGAATCATGTTTCTAGACTGTTCATGGAATACCTATAACAAATTCAATTTCTATTTGATCCCATTTCCACACTGGGATGGCCAATGATTGCAACATACCTGCTGGTCATTGATGCACTGCTTTATCCTGCTGGAAAGTTCAGCACTGTGAGAAGAACTCATCCACCTTCATTTTCATAATTCTCCACCAAAACCACACATTAAACACCTTATACATCTTTGGTGTACCTGGATGTACTTCCCGTATTGAATAGTTGTAATAATTAATGAGTTTTCCATGAATAAACTTAGGTACAACCATCCAATCTCTGAAACACAAAAGTGAATCCCCATCAAGTTTCTAGCCCTCAATAGTCTCCCCACCATTGAGTTTTGAACTTATAACCAGACATTTTGCATCAGATGTCTGTGCATCTTTGATCATTTTTACTAAATCAAGAACAATCATAGCTGAAAAGAAAACTACATCATCACCTTGGTCTTCATATTCCACATGCATGTCGATTAATACCGACATCAACTGTCATTCATATAAAGCTTCTTTCTCCAACTGAGCATATTAATTTCTACTCAATCCATCTCCCAATGAAATTACATTCCCTAGTGTGTACACCATGTAAAAGTTAGAAATTTATAGATACACCATCCATCTCCTTTACCTCATATTTTATTCTTGTTTTGAGAAAATGTGTTTCAAGATTTTGTGATCTGTAAACATAGTAAATTTCTCATCAAATAGATAATATCTCCATGTTTTCAATTCATAGATTCCTATGGATAACTCAAAATCATGTGTTGGGTAATTCCTCTCATGCACCCTCAACTGCCTTGATCCATAAGAAACAACATGATCTCATTGAAAGAGAACATAGCCCAACCCTGATCATGAAGTATCACAGTACACCACATACCCCTATCCTAATTCTGAAAAGATCAAGATAGGTGTCGAAGTATGTCGAACATTCAGTTCCTGGAAAGGCTTCTGACATTCCTCTGTCCATTGGAATAAATCATTCCTCTTTTTCAGGGCTGTCATTGGTGAATCTAGTTGTGATAAATCACGCACAAAGAATTGGTATTCAGTAGCTAGACCAATAAAGCTTCATATCTGGAAAATATTCTTCAGTGGTTTCCAAGAGATAAAAGCTTCAATATTTTCAGGATCAAGAGAAATGCCTTTTTTAGAAAGTACATGGCCAAGAAAAAGTTCTTCTTGTATCCAAAAAACACACATCGATAATTTGGCATATAAAAGATGATCTCTCAAGATTTGTAACATTGTTCAGAGGTGCACCTCATGATCAGCCCATGTCTTTGAATAGACCAAATTGTCAACCAAAAATCCACAACAAAAGAATCCAGATATTGTTGATATATCCGATTCATCAATTTCATGAATACTGGAGGTGAATTTGTTAGACCAAAAGTCTTCACTACATATTCATAGTGTCCATATCTATTTTTGAAATCTATCATTGGAATATCCTCTTTCTGAACTCTCAATTGGTGATATCATGATTTAAAGTCAATCTTAGATAACCCCTGAGCTCCCCTTAATTGATTTAATAGTTCATCATTGAATGGAAGTGGATATCTAATCTTTACCATAACTTGGTTATGCTGATGATAATCAATACACAATCGAAGAGTTTAATCTTCCTTCTTCACAAATAAAACTGGTGTTGCCCATGGAGACATAATAGGTTGAATGAAACCCTTTCTTTCCAGCTCATCTAACTGCACTTTAAATTCTTATAATTTTTTCAGTGTCATCCTATAAGACAGAAGGGGAATCTAACTGGTACCCAGGAGGAGATAAATCGTAAACTCCACATTCCTTAGAGGTGGTTACCCTGAGAGGTTCATGGGAAAGACATCTGAAAATTGATCTCCAATACCCCTAAAACTATTTTCCTCGATCTCTTTCATTGATTCCAAAGTCAATGCTCCAATTGGTAAGATTTTTTTCCCACCATTGGTGACAACAATCTCTTTTCACCCTTCTTTACAATCCTCTCTCCTCTAAATAGATTCACGATGTTGTCCTCAATCATGAAACTAAATTTTCTTCTATAACAGTAAAATTGATCCTTAAACATTATAATCCAATCTATACCTAGGATTACATCATATACATCTATATCCAATATTTAGATGTCCCATTTAATCTAATCTCCATCAACAGTTATAGAACATGCTCTACACTCAAAGACTTGACATTCTCTTTCACTGAGAGGAGTTTGAAGTCTTATCATAGAAGGAATCATTTCATGTTTTAATGTTATATAATAGGTTCCCCAATTACCCATCATCTTAGTGATATATATCTATGCTCCTATAGTGAAGAAAATTGTACATCCTTCACTTGGGTTTTTAGCAGTGAAAAAATATCATTAACAGGGTATCTGTTTTCAATTTCAACTCAACGGTTTGAATAACTTGAGTGATGCTCTCAACCAATGGGTGGTTCACCTATGTCTGAGGTGAAACCAAATTCTCAACATCCTCTTTTAACTAGTTCTTATGACACATATCGGGTTCCACTTTTTAAGCCAACAACAAACTCTAAAACTCTCACTCTCTAGAAACTAATGGCTTAGCATTTCAAAATCTATCACATCAACTATCACAACATTTTTTTCCAAAAACACCTTTTTTACAAGTTTAACCATCTTTGAAAACATTCAACATGATTTTTGAAAATTAAAACATTTTCAAAAGTCCAAAATCATTCCCTTTTTCAAAATAATTCGTTTGAAAAACAATTCCACTTTTTTTCAAAAATCAATACTTTTTCACAAAATGATTCATTCCTCGAAATGATGTATGCTCTCCTAGTGGGAAGTCATTCCTCTACAGTGCATGTCATGCCCATCTAATTGGATTAACCCATGACAATGATATTTGAAAATCCTAGATATGTCTCCAAACACTTATTTACCCAACTACCTGGTAACTTGAACTTCGACATAAAAGTGTTAGTTATGTCCTTTTATTATAAACATTAAATGTTTTGTCAATCCTACTCCTTTCTAAGATTCCAACCAAAAAATAGGAAATAAGGGATTTAAACTCCAAGAACAAAAACCTTGATGGCTACTTGTTAGGAAAGGACCGAACAAACTGATATCATTTGTACCACCAAGGATGGACTAGACTGATACCATTTGTAATGACCCACGTATTCTAAATGGATTGAGTGTACAACGAGTCATTACTAGGCCTTAAAAACATCCCTGAGATGCCAAAGGCTAGTAATAAATGCCGAAGGGTTTAAAAGACAAGTGGGGGACGATTTAACCTTTATGAAATAAAATAATAAACCTACCAACCATAAACAACAGTCACTATATGATGCATGAACAAATGAAAGATAACTCAACAACTTCATGAATCTCAAAACCACATAAAAGTAAGAAACATCAGAAGAATAATAGAGTATCAAAGTACACAGTAGAAAACTAACTAAACAACACTCTCTCAAGACTCCATGCTCCATAAGATCCAAGATCCATAATCTCTGAACAACCGAAACATCACGAGGTAGTGCTAAACACATGTGGAACATTAGATTTTTCTCTATCCTGGAAGATAACATCTGCAAAATCACCAAAGAGCCAAAGCAAGGGTGAGTATAAAACTCAGTAGGTTTTACCCAATGACTTCTCAACTCACACAACAAGGATAGAAGAGTTAGAGACAATTATATTAAACAGTTTATATAAAACAACTTCACAAAAATAGTTTATAACTAAATTTAAACAAGTTTCCAAAACCATTCATTACCAAAAGCATACAAGAGGAATTGATACCCATTTTCCATGTAACACCCCAGGTAAATAAAGAATATGACATTTTTATATTTATCCATATTTGTGAAAAAAATATTAAGATTACTTTAAAGGGAACGCTATGCTCGATGGAGTACCCAATACACAACAACGAGTTCCTTTGAAATCTTACGTTGCACTCTAATAATAAAATAATATTATTTTAAATGGTAGTTAACGCCTAGCCATTGTAATGGAATGAATGAACAGAACTAACTAAAAAATGATTATATATGTTTGTCAAATATTTTTACTTTTTACAATAAATGTTAGAGGATTAAAAATGCGAATGATTCCAATTTTAAGCGTAAACATTCTAATATTCTTTAAACGGTCGATTAACCACCTTTTGATGGAGAAATTCTTTTAAATCCACTTTTTGACAATTTTATGTGTTATATTTGACAAAATAAAATTCTTCTTTATAATTGGGACATCAATATTTACTTTGTGTAAATTTTTGGTATTTTTCCGATGAAGTTCAATTTTTAATGAATAGTGAAAAATGTTGTATTTTAATTCAAAACCTCTTTTTAATGTAATTTATTTATATGATTATATTATCAATTTAATTGGTTTTAAAGTTAAATTATAATATATTT
The DNA here is from genome assembly GCA_963277665.1 of Viscum album. Classification (NCBI taxonomy): domain Eukaryota; kingdom Viridiplantae; phylum Streptophyta; class Magnoliopsida; order Santalales; family Viscaceae; genus Viscum; species Viscum album. The sequence goes on from OY728133.1 coordinate 102,708,803, forward strand.
TTACCATTAAATCCAAAAGTGTTCATTGGAATTAATTTCACTTTGAAATCGGGCTTAAACAAGCGTCAATCTTTTGATATATTTTGTTTCATAAAAACACGCTATTTGTTTTGACAGCAGGAATTAATTATTAAATTAATTAATGAATAATATATGTTTTGAATTTTGTAAAATAGAAATCATTTTTGAATTCGGAATATCAAATATAGCTTAGGGTGAATTTTTGGTATTTTTCTGAAAAACTTCAATTTTTGATGAATAGTGAAACCACTAAGTGGTACTTATAAAAACTGATTTTCCGTTTAAATGAAATTTTGCCATCATTGTGTGTTGAATTTCAAAAATTCGATATACATGGTTGTAATTAAGAAGTAAAATGTGGTTTAATGGGATTAAAATAATTTTTTGGTGAATAGTTACTTATTAAGTTTTTAATCGCGATTAGAGGTAATTAGTGTAGTTTAAGGTAAGAATAATGTTTTAATAAAATGAAATGACCTAGACACATGTCCTACCCTATTTGTATGTGTCATGGCCGACCAAGACAATCCATGGGTCAACTTGGGTAGCCCATGAAGCCACATTGTTTGGAAAATGACATAAATACCTTTTTATTTAATGTTAAAGTAAAAATGACACACACATGAGATGTTTTACCAAAACAATTTTTACATGGGGTTATACAAGTCATAATTTTTACTATAAATAGTCATTTGAAAGATAAAACGATTTCATACATCCTAGTATTTTTATATAATTTTTAGACGTTAAATAAATTAAATTATTTATGCCATCATGATGATGCAGCGATGACCTCATTATTTAACGATTTAAATAAAATGGAAAGATAATGTAATATCTAAGACCTACACATGTCCAAAACCTATTGTATGAGTGGATTTAGAACCCTTATCACCTTATCCTCGAATTATATCAATGTGGTACATCTTAAATCCGAATATCATTTTAAAATAATGTGACTTTTCTTTACTTTCCAAGAGTGCCCCTCCTCTCCTCTTATAAAAGGCCCCCACCTCTACCTCCTTACCCACACTCCCAAAGCCTTTGTCTCGGCCAGACCCTGCCCATATTGTCTCTACAATTCCCTCTATTACTCCTTGAAGCCTCACATTGGACATAAGTCTTCCCAAGTAAGCCTTTGAGCTCAAACCAAAGGGAGTTACCCGATTTTAAGGTAATGTCTTCACTTGAGTCCTTTTGTTTTATATTGATTCCCCAACCCCCTAAACTCTTTTTATTCATTTCTTCTGTAACAACTCCAGTATATTCAATATAATATGATTTTTTTATGATAATTATTCGAGCTACACTTAAACACACCTACATCTAATGGTTAAAGAACATACTGTTTCCGTGGATGGTGAATTTCTGCCTCACGAAACGATGATTGTTCAACACTCATATAACACCTTCAAAGGTGGACATTAAGATGTCACTATATTTATATATGATATATAATATGTTTATGTTTTACTTAAGCTTCTTTATTTTTCATTTGTGTCTTACCTTTATGGCTTCCATTATGGGTATACGCGATATCTTCATTTTAAGAAGTGCAGACTACCACCCCCTCAAAGTGATGTGATTCGTTAATGCCATACGTGGGACGTATAAATGATGGATTTAATGTTATTATATATGATGTTATACTGTAATTATAATATACCTCTACATAATTATTATTTCATTCCATTAAATTATGAGATAGAAATGAAAGTAACGTTCATGCGTACGTACGGCTTACCGTCTCCATGAATGGTGCATTTCATTTCTTATCCCCAAATGTAATGTACTATTATAAGTACATGTATGTAATATATATATATGATTAATGATAAATATAAATGATGAATATAAATCTATAATTAAAATATACTTACCTCCCATTTAGTTTTAATTCCATTAATATGACAATGAAATGAAAGTAGCGTTCATGCGTACATACGGCTTACCGTCTCCATAAACGGTGCATTTAATTTTTTACCACTAAATGATTATGTGATATTATAAATACATGTATATTCTAGATATATATGATATATATGATATCCAAATCAGGAATTTCATTCTTTATATAAAAAAACCTTTGACCACACGTACAACATGTAATTGTAAGAAGTCCACTTTCGACATAAGAACCAAATATCGACAAAAGAAACATTATTAACTTAAATGATTACATAATGATTATAACATGGAAATAAGTCATATAAAAGGAATAATGAAGTTGAAAATGGTTCTTAAGAAAATATAAATTAACTCAAGTTTATTATTCAGGACGTTAAAGAATGATCGAGTCAAGTCGAACCCGAGGTAAGGGATCCTACTCCTCTCTTTTTTTAAGTACGCTCTTTTATGTCATTCCTTTTAAAGATTGTCTTTCCTGTTATTGGGAAGTTATTTTATATTACTCTTACTGTAATTTTTATGTTCATATGATGAGAGACCCTATTCTCTCTCATCATTCCATTTTGGAAGTTTTGGGTGGCCCCATTATGCTGCCGAATTTTCGTAAGAGATCTAACCTCTCTCTTTCTTTTTAAGTACTCTCCTTTATGTCACTTCTTTTAGGATCCTATTTGTTATGTTGCAGGATGTTCTTTTATATTCCCCTTTCTGTAAACTTTATGGTAATGTGATGACATACCCTATTTGATCTCATCATTCCATTCTTGTAAGTTTTATGTGGCGCCGTTAGAATACTGAGTTTTCGTAAGGGATTTTTCATCTCACTTTTATTCCCGTGAGATTTATGCTACATTTGCCACAATGTCCTTTGAGTGGTGTATGTACATCCCTTTATTTTACACATTGTGTAATATACTTTCATTTATTATTATTTACATCAATGTTGTATTGTCCTTCTTTCATGGGATGTATTTTTCGAAAGATACCCATGTTGGTAAGGGAACCATTCACCCTCCTTTTTCTTATAAGACTTCTTTTGTTATGTCTTTTAATTCACATAATAATATGTTGGGATATTTTCTTCTATAGCCCTATTTGTGTAAATTTTATGTCCAAGTGATTAGATCCCATTTATCTCTCTCATCAACCCTTTTTGTAAAATTTTATGTGACGCCGTTAGGCTGTCGAATTTTACCAAGGGAACTTCTTAACCCAATTCCGATTTCTTTGGGTTCAACATGCAGGTATTGAATATGTCATCCTTTGAATACGTGTGAATAACCATTGATTGTTTTACACTTAATATCCACTTATATTGGGTGTATTTATATTTTTCACACATAATTATGAGATTGAATTATCCTTGATTTAAGGATACCTTCTTTATAAAGGATTTCATCTCCTTTTACATTTCTTTGATACTTCATTGTTGTCATGCACCAATTCACTATTATATGGTGTGCATATTGTCCTTTGACATATTATATCATGAATACCTTTATTCTCATTATATTATATAGTTCAGATTAAATGTTATTCCGCTATTATTTGTATTCAAGAATCCCTCATTTTGTTTAAAACTATTTAACAAAAATATCATTTTAAATGTTTTAAAAATTTATTATTCTAAATCTTTATCTTTAATGTCCATGTTTTCAACATGGTTTTCAGTATTTATTTATATGGACATTAATGTTTTAATATTATAATTCTAATAAAATCTTCAAAGTGGTATGGGACACTTTGATTAAAAAATATCTTTTAATGATTTTTGAAAATGGATTGATTAATTCAATATCTTGGAATTACTTATTTTGATTGAAAATGAAATGTTGTTATTGAAATGTTTATATTTTCAATATTTTATGTGTAATTATGGTACTTGGACAATTGACGGGTGGTTACGTGATGAACCATATGACGGGTGGGGTCGTGAATACCAGGACGAGTGGTTACGTTATAACCTCCAATGCATTGGGTATGGAAGTCGGCCGTATGGATATTCCATTAAGTATGTATGGAAGTTGGCCGAATGGCTATTCCATTAAGTGATATGTGTGGAAGTCAACCTTATGGTTACTCCACTTAAGTATGTTTATGTCCCATGTAACCTATATATGTTATGTGATCTTAATATGGGTTTTATGGTAATCTTTTGGTTACAGAAGGGTAAGTAATGAACTTTTATTCAGTGAAGAGTTTTTACTTCTTCGAAAAGGTGAAAAGTATTACTTTGATAAAGTATACATGGTTTACTTTTTGTTTTGAAAAAATAACAGATTTCATTCTTTGTGTATCCCTTACTGATATTTTTATGCTCATCCCACGTTTTTGAAATTTTTTCACAGGACATAGCGTGGAATAGGGTCAAGGATGGGATCAAGGGAAAGTCATGATACCTAAAAAATGGAACTAGACATGTTTCTTTTTATGAGTTGTTATTTTCTGGAAATTTAGTAGAAGCGAATACTTTGTAATCTTTTGAGATGTAATAGTTATGTCCTAATTCTCTAAAACTCTAAACCTGAAAAGATCCTCAATGTTAATTACTCATTTAATTTAATATTAAGTAATGATTAAGGCTGGGGCCTTATAGTTGGTATCAAAGGTCAGTTTAGATAACTTTAGAGGTTAGGGTATCCTCTAAGCATAAGTGACATTACCATAATGGTTAGGATTTCAGAAAGAGTCCTGGTTTTAGATAAAGTGAATGAGTAAGTATATCTTAGTGTTTACCTTCCTCATTAGTACATGATGGTTTTGTTGATATACTCACACTGACTTTTCTGTTTTTAGTGAATGGATGGATCTAGCAGGCACTAAAGAGACAACAGGTTTGATGGAAACTATGGTGGTTTTCTGATTAAGATACTAGATAAAATGGGGGATTCAATGAGGAAACTCGTGGTTGTTCTAAACCAACTATCATGGAGTCATGATCAACCACTTGAACCTTGGTATGATCTGTAATGCATCATGTACAAGATGACCAATCGATGTGGAAGTTCAGGTAATAATTATAAAGGTAACCATTAGAGTTTATATGATCCTTACTTTTGAGGTAATTATGGGTTATTATATGTTATGATGGAAAATGAAAGGCATGAGATAAACTTGAGGTTAAAATATGTTATTATTATTTTTGAATATTTTATCTCGTTTTGGGGAATGTTTTAAGAATTATATAGTTTTGGAAAAAGGACAGCACACAGACCGTGTGGCAACCCGTCGCGTCGGACAAAGCTGCGGGAATCGAACCCACAACCAATGTGCGACTGGTATTTATTGCCTACCACTGGACTACGTGAAGTCCCTCGTTAGTTTGACTAATTCTTTTTAATTAGATGATTTTAGGAATCACGAGTATGGTTATTTTGGGTTATCTATGGAAATGATTAACCTATCATCGAGGATATGTGATTAGGTTAATTAGTTTTCAATATGAGAATTTAAGAGCAACTGATGTTATTTGGAGATAAAAGTTAATTTTCACCTTGGAAGACTATGTGACTAAATCCTCCAAATATTTGGGTTTCAATCTTAGTTGGTTTACTTTGAATAATTTTATGGAAAATTTTTTTTCGAATGGTCCTCGTTGAACTTTGGGTTTTGTTGGACAAATTTTAGAGATTAAGATTAGATTTTCTTTTTATAAAGGGTTATCCCTTTATGGATTATATGATCTTGTACTAACCTTTTTGGTTTTGGTTTTGGTTAAAGTATAAAGACATGGGAAGTATATAGTTCTCTTTTGTGGATTAGGTTATTCTCTAGAAGTTGATTATAGTACTCTTAATGTGAACAAGTCTTCCTAAATACTCATCTTTTGGAGAAAATATGAGTTTGTGTAAGAAATCTAATAAAAGTCGAAAGTCAACATTATAAGTAATTATGTTTCCTTATGAATAAACTCCTCAATAAAAATTAACTTAAAACAAAAATGATGTCTATTAAATTTTCCTACTGGGGAATCAAATACCGTTTAACCCATCACAAGTTTGTGATTTTCTTATGGTTAACTTTCTCCAAGACATGTTTACTATCACTCTCCATCACAACATGACCCTTTGTTTTTTCCTCCATGTCTATATTTTCATACTTGGAATCCTAGTATGGGTTAACTCGGGTGACATTTGTACTTCTCTCCCATTCTTTTAAAGTGATTGTTTTACCGACTCTTGTTCTGATGTGGGACTTTCAAAGATGTTTCCAAGCCCAATTTTGAAATTGTGAGGACGCAATTCCCAAAAGGGGGGAAGGATGTAACACCCCAGGTAAATAAAGAATATGAAATTTTTTATTTATCCATATTTGTGAAAAATATTAATATTACTTTAAAGGGAACACAATGCTCGATGGCGTACCCAATACACAACAACGAGTTCCTTTGAAATCTTACATTGCACTCTAATAATAAAATAATATTATTTTAAATGGTAGTTAACGCATAGCCGTTGTAATGGAGAGAATGAACATAACTAACTAAAAAATGATTATATATGTTTGTCAAATATTTTTACTCTTTACAATAAATGTTAGATGATTAAAAATGCGAATGAATCCAATTTTAAGCGTAAACATTCTAATATTCTTTAAAAGGTCGATTAGCCGCCTTTTGATTGAGAACCTTTTTTAAATCCACTTTTTGAAAATTTTATGTGTTATATTTGACAAAATAAAATTCTTCTTTAGAATTGGGACATCAAAATTTACTTTGTGTAAATTTTTTGTATTTTTCCGATGAAGTTCAATTTTTAATGAATAGTGAAAAATGTTGTATTTTAATTCAAAAACTCTTTTTAATATAATTTATTTATATTATTAAATTATCTTTCTAATTGGTTTTAAAGTGAAATTAGAAAATATTTTTACCATTTAATATAATAGTGTTCGTTTAAATTAATTTCACTTTGAAATCGGACTTAAACTAGCGTCAATCTTTTGATACATTTTGTTTCATAAAAACACCCTATTTGTTTTGACAGCGGGAATTAATTATTAAATTTATTAATGCAACTTATATGTTTTGAATTTTTTAAAATAGACATCATTTTTGAATTCGGAATATCAAATATAACTTAGGGTGATGTTTTGATATTTTTCTGAAAAACTTCAATTTTTGATGAATAGTGAAACCACTAAGTGGTACTTATAAAAACTGATTTTCCTTTTAAATGAAATTTTGCCATCATTTTGTGTTGAATTTCAAAAATCCGACATACATGGTTATCATTCAGAAGTAAAATGTGGTTCAATGGGATTAAAATAATTTTTGGTGAATAGTAACTTATTAAGTTTTTAATCGCGATTAGAGGTAATTAGTGTAGTTTAAGGTAAGAATAATGTTTTAATAAAATGAAATGACCTAGAAACATGTACTACCCTCAATGGATATGTCATTACCGACCAAGACGATCCATGGGTAAACTTGGGGTCCCCATGGAGCCACATTGGTTGGAAAATGACATAAATTCCTTTTTATTTAATGTTAAAGTAAAAATGACACACACATGAAATGTTTTACTAAAACAATTTTTACATGGGGTTATACAAGTCATATTTTTTACTATAAATAGTCATTGGAAAGATAAAAATATTTCATACATCCTAGTATTTTTTTTATAATTTTTAGACGTTAAATAAATTTAATTATTTATGACATCATGATGATGCAACGATGACCTCATTATTTAACGATTTAAATAAAATGGAAATATAATGTAATATCTAAGACCTACACATGTCCAAAACTTATTGTATGAGTGGATTTAGAACCCTTATCACCTTATAATAGAATTATATCAATGTGGTACCTCTTAAACTTGAATATCATTTTAAAATAAAGTGACTTTTCTTTACTTTCCAAGAGTGCCCCTCCTCTCCTCTTATAAAGGCCCCACCTCTACCTCCTTACCCACACTCCCAAAGCCTTTGGCTTGGCCAACCCCTACCCATTTTTTCTATCCACTTCCCTCTATTACTCCTTGAAGCTTAACTTTGGGAAGAAGTCTTCCCAAGAAAGCCTTTGAGCTCAAACCAAAGGGAGTTACCCGATTTTAAGGTAATGTCTTCACTTGAGTCCTTTTGTTTTATTTTGCCTCTCCAACCCCCTAAACTCTTTTTATTAATTTATTTTGTTACAACTCCAGTATATTCAATATACTTGGATGTTGTTATAATAAGTATTAGAGCTACACTTACACACACCTAGATCTAATGGATAATGAACATACTGTTTCCGTGGATGGTGAATGTCTGCCTCACGAAACGATGATTCTTCAACACTCATATAACACCTTCAAAGGTGGCCATTATGATGTCACTATATTTATATATGATATATAATATGTTTATGTTTTATTCGAGCTTCTTTATTTTTCATTTTTGGCTTACCTTTATGGCTTCCATTATGGGTATACGCGATATCTTCATTTTAGGAAGTGCGGACTACCGCCCCTTCAAACTGATGTGATTCGTTAATGCCATACGTGGGACATATAAAGGATGGATTTAATGTTATTATATATGATTTTATAATGGAATTATAATATACCTCTATATAATTATTATTTATTTCCATTAAACTATGAGATAGAAATGAAAGTAGCGTTCATGCGTACGTACGGCTTACCTTCTCCATGAACGGTGCATTTCATTTCTTATCCCCAAATGTAATGTACTATTATATGTAAATGTATATAATGGATATATATGATGAATGATACATCTAAATTATGAATATAATTCTGTAATTAAAATATATTTACCTCTAATTTAGTTTTAATTCCATTAATATGATAAAGAAATGAAAGTAGCGTTCATGCGTACGTACGGCTTACCGTCTCCATGAATGGTGCATTTAATTTCTTACCTCTAAAGGATTATGTGATATTATAAATACAGGTATATTCTAGATATACATGATATATATGATATCCAAATCAGAAATTTCATTCTGGATATAGAGAACCTTTGACCACACAATCAACATGTAATTGTAAGAAGTCCACTTTCGACTTAAGAACCAAATATCGACAAAACAAACATTATTAACATAAATGATTACATAATGATTATAACATGTAAATAAGTGATATAAAAGGAATAATGAAGTTGACAAAGGTTCTTAATAAAATATAAATTAACTCAATTTTATTATTCATGATGTTAAAGAACGATCGAGTCACGTCGGACCCGAGGTAAGGGATCCTACTTTTCTCTTTCTTTTTAAGTACGCTCTTTTATGTCATTCCTTTTAAAGATCATCTTTCTTGTTATTGGGAAGTTATTTTATATTAATATTACCGTAATTTTTATGTTCATATGATGAGAGACCCTATTCTCTCTCATTAATCCATTTTGGAAGTTTTGGGTGGCGCCGTTAGGCTGCCGAATTTTCGTAAGAGATCTGACCTCTCTCTTTCTTTTTAAGTACTCTCCTTTATGTCAGTTCTTTTAAGCTCCTATTTGTTATGTTGGGGGATTTTATTTTATATTCCAATTTCTTTAAATATTATGGTAATGTGATGAGATACCATATTTGATCTCATCAATCCATTTTTGTAAGTTTTATGTGGCGTCGTTAGGCTGCCGAGTTTTCGTAAGGGATTTTTCATCTCACTTTTATTCCCGTGAAATTTATGCTACATTTTCCACAATGTCCTTTGTGTGGTGTATGTACTTCCCACTATTTTACTCATTGTGTAATATACTTTAATTTATGAGTATTTACATCAATTCTGTATTCTTCTTGTTTCACGGGGTGTATGTTTCGAAAGATACCCATGTCGGTAAGGGAACCTTTCACCCTACTTTTTTTTAAAAGACTTCTTATTTTATGTCTTTTAATTCACATACTAATATGTTGGGATATGTTCTTCTATATCATTATTTGTGTAAATTTTATGTCCAAGTGATGAGATCCCCTTTATCTCTCTCATCAACTCTTTTTGCAATATTTTATGTGACGCTCTTAGGCTGTCGAATTTTTCCAAGGGAACTTCTTAGCCCAATTTCAATTTCATTGGGTTCAACATGTAGGTATTGAATATGTCATCCTTTGAATATGTGTGAATAAACTTTTATTTTTTTACATTTAATATCCACTTATATTGGGTGTATTTAAATGTGTCACACATAATTATGAGATTGATTTATCCTTGATTTAAGGATACTTTCTTTATAATGGATTTCATCTCATTTTACATTTTTTTGAGACTTCATTGCTGTCATGCACCAATTCACTATTATATGGTGTGCATACTATCTTTTAACATATTATATCATGAATCCCTTTATTCTCATGATATTATATAGTTCAGATTATATGTTATTCCACTATTATTTGTATTTAAGAGTCTCTCATTTTGTTAAAAACTCTTTAACAAAAATATCGTTTTAAATGTTTTAAAGATTTATTATTCTAAATATTTATCTTTAATGTCCATGTTTTCAACATGGTTTTCAGTATTTATTTATATGGAAATTAATGTTTTAAAATTATAATTCCAATAAAAGCTTCAATATGGTATGGGACACTTTGATTCAAAAATCTCTTTTAATGAATTTTGAAAATGGATTGATTAATTCAATATCTTGGAATTACTTATTTTGATTGAAAATGAAATGTTGTTATTGAAATGTTTATATTTTCAATATTTTATGTGTAATGATGGTACTTGGAAATTTTACGGGTGGTTACGTGATGAACCATATGAAGGGTGGTGTCGTGATTACCAGGATGGGTGGTTACGTTATACCCTCCAATGCAATGGGTATGGAAGTCGACTGTATGGCTATTCCATTAAGTATGTATGGAAGTTGGCCTAATGGATATTCCATTAAGTGATATGTGTGGAATTCAGCCTTATGGTTATTCCACTTAAGTATGTTTATGCCCCAAGTTACCTTTATATGTTAAGTGATATTTATATTGGTTTTATGGTAATCTTTTGGTTATAGAAGGGTAAGTAATGATCTTTTATTCAGTGAAGAGTTTTTACTACTTCAAAAAGGTGAAAAGTATTACTTTGATAAAGTATACATGGTTTACTTGTTGTTTGAAAAAACTAACAGTTTTCATTCTTTGTGTATCCCTTACAGAGCTTTTTATGCTCATCCCAAGTTTTTGAAATGTTTTTCACAGGACTTAGCATGGAATAGGGTCAAGGATGGGATCAAGGGAAAGTCATGCTACCTAAAAAATGGAACTAGACATGTTTCTTTTTAAGAGTTTTTATTTTATGGAAATTTAGTAGAAGCGACTACTTTGTAATCTTTTGAGATGTAATAATTATGTCCTAATTCTCTAAAACTCTAAACCTGAAAAGATCCTCAATGTGAATTACTCATTTAATTCAATATTAAGTAAGGTTTAAGGCTGGGGCCTTATATTCCAAGAAAGTTATTTTTTCTAGAAAAATAACTAAACAATATTTACAATAATTTCACAATATCCCTTTATCTGCATAACCAACCATTCCTCAAACCCATGAATCCAACCATGTATGCTATGTTATGATAGTACCATACTCATGATAAGTTTCTCGTCGATCTACCAAGTCGTCATAGTGTAATTTTTTACCATGTTCCATTATCCCATTGGCACCGAGCACAAGGTCATATTTCAACCTAGACCCATGTATCGATGTTTCATGTGCCATTAATATTTTGGTACTGAGCAGAAGGTCATATTTCAATCAATCCCCATATATTCAACATGAACACACATCACATATTCCCAAAGATCATGACAAAACAACCCTTTCAATAAAAACACCTTTTTATTGAAAACCATTTCCATCAAAAACTTTTCAATGCCAGACCATTTCAATTACGAACCATTTCTTTAAAACACAATTTTATATTGAAGACCATTTCTATTGAAAATATATTTTCCCAAAACTCTTTAGAAATTCCATCAAATCTATAATTTAAAATCATCATTTTAAATTCATGAAGCTAAACCCTCTTTTGCGCAACTATTCCCTATGGTCACGCAATATCACAAAAACCATAAATCATCACAATTTAGGATCTTATCATGCATTTCACAGAAAATAAATCAATTTAAATATAAGATAATCAATTATATCAAGTGGTGTTGAGATAGAAGCCACCTACCAATAATGTTTTGACAAAACATTGACAAGAGACGAAAACATTTAAGAAAGAAGGTCAATTCTACAAGAACGACCATAGTTCACATATTGTAGAAAGATCATGACTCAAGAATGAATTATTTGGAATAAAAAAAAGTAGATATACCGACTATAGGTTCATATCTGATAATGAAAAAATATTGGATAAGTATATCTTAGAAGATATAAGAAAACATGACAAATCCCAAAAAAATGGTGACATACCTCAAGAAATAGACTCAAAATCACCAAGGGAAGGCTCTAGGATGGATCCAACTCATGTGGGGAGGGTTCTAAAGACTTCTTGGGAGGGTAATATCGAAATAGGGGAATTTATAAACCAAACTGAAAGTATAGAGAAAATACGAGTAAGCTCCTAGAAAATATGATCTAGATTTCACCTCTTCGCAAGGTTTGACCACACGGTTTGGGCCAACCGTGTATGGATCATGTGACCATCCTTTTGGTCCCAATATTCCATATAAAATCCCAAAACTCTACCATAAATATCCATTACACTTTTTATCGAAACACATTTTTTATGGAAACATCCCATTTATGGAAACACCCCACTTTATGGTAATGACCCACTTTATGGAAACACCCACTTTATGGAAACACCCCACTTTATGAAAACACCCCATTTTATGGAAACACCCTAATTTATGGATTCAAATCCCTTCATGGAAACAAACCCTTTTATAGAAACACCCCAATTTATTGAAAAAAACCAACTTTATAGAAACACCCAACATAATGGAAACTCTCTCTATTATGGAAACTCATTATTTTATGGAAAATATCTATTTTATAGAAACTCTCTATTTTATAGAAACTCTCTATTTTATAGAAACTCTCTATTTTGTGGAAACTCACAATTTGATGGAAACTCTCAATTTTATAAACACCAATTAAAAAGATGTGAGGAAAGGGGTTATGTACTCAAAACTGGGGGTACTACATCTATTTTATATTCATTCATGTTTATTGAGTGATAAGACCTCTCGAATTACAATGAATGTAGAAGTCATTGTAATCTGATTCACCAAAACAAATATAGTATTATTACCTCTTGATGTATTCATGAGAAAAGTGATAAAAATCAGCATTTATGTTTTCCCATTTCCATATATGTATGTGTGGTGATTGCATCCTCCCCTTGGATTTTTCCTTTTATTTTTCACTTAACGATACTCAAGACACTAGATGAATATTCCCTGATGTCAATATTCATATTGTCTAACCAATAATTCACTAAGAGATATGGATACATATTTGTTATCATGTTATTGATATTGAATTTTGATCTATCTGCATCATCCAAATGATCATTTAATCATGATTTTATGGTATATATAATTTTAAACCAAATCATACATCCCATTCATTAATTTGGAATACGGGGTATTTACTTTTCTATATATTTCACCATCTTATTAATTTTCACATAATCTATTGGATTTCACTTTACTATCTCATGAATGGATAGTTGAGAAATTATTTTTGATAAGAGTGTTAATTTCACCTTCATTATGATTCCCATGTCCATCCATTTCTAGTATAAGATGACCAAATCCTTCTCAACCCCAAACAATAAAAAAAATATTTTCATCATTTCTACTTTGTGCAGAAACCACTATATTTTCATTCTTAGGATGGTAGTTTGTTGAGAAATCATAGATCTCAATCAGATCTAACCATGTACATTGGTGCATATTTAACAATATATATATGAATATATTCTTATGGAAATTATGATATATATATATATTTCAAAATTATACCAAGAGAGATAATGACATCATATTTTCATCATAAAGATTACTAATGCTAAATCCATATTATTTGTTGGGTAGTTCAGTTCATGAACATTAAATTTCATTAAGTAATAGGCTATCACCTTTTCATATTTCATTATTAAACAATCCAATCCCTTCTTTAATGAATCATTGTATACCATAAAAATTTCCCACATGTTGGTAGTGTAAGTACATGTGCAGTTATAAGACTCTATTTCAACACCATGAATCTCTCTTCATATTTGTTAACCAAAAAAACATAACTCCCTTCCTTGTTATTTTGTTAAGAGGGTTTTTCAATCATGATAAATTTCTCACAAATCGATGATAATACCTAACCAATTATTGGAAACTAAAAAAATGTTAGCTATGTTATTCTCAATCATTCATTAATTGCATCTATCATTGAAGTGTCCAAATATATCCCATTAATTGTGATAATATACCCCAATAATGAGAAATCCTTCAAACATATTTGACAGTTTCAAAACTTGATATAAATATTCTACTTTCATAATATATTTATAGATGTTCTCAAATTCTCCTCATGATTCTCCTTGCTTTTAAACTATATTCAAATATCTCTTATACAGACTACAATGTTTTTTGAGTAAATTAATTAAAAAATATATTCATAATATCCATAAATATTGATGGGGAATTAGTGAGTCCAATTTAAATTACTATGAACTCATAGTTCCCATACCTTGTATGCAAATTATTATTGGGGATAACCCCCTTGTTCACAGTTACATGATATTACACTAACCAAAAATCCACCTTGGAGATGTATTGGACTACACATAATTGATCAAACTGGTAAAAAATCAATGAAATAATATACTTATATTTTTCATGACCATTTTTATCTCACTATATTTAATGTAAAGGAGCATTGACCCGTCCTTCTTCTTGATACAGGGGACCAATGCAACCCATAGTGAGGCAATGGGGAATATAAACCCTTTATCTAGATTCTTATGTACTTGTTTCATTATCTCCCGATGTTCTAGAACATACATTGTGTATAGATTTTTGGATATTATAAAATCCATAGGTATAAGATAAATTTATAATTAAACCCTTTAGGATTGGGGGAGACCTAGAAATATTCATGAAACACATTAGTGTATTCTATTACAGTTGGCATGTCTATGTGGATGATTTTTTCCTTAAAATAACTTATTTAAGTTAGATATAATTCGTCATTGGTAAATAATATTCATTCTTTAGATATTGATTATAAATATTATTATTCATTCTCTATGAACTTATTCAAAATCAATGGTTGAATCATGAAACAAAAGTGATTTCCTTCACCTAGAAATTTATGTTCACTCTATAAAAGGAATTCCAATCCATGTAGATAATTGAATCTAATTCTACTAAATGGAGTATCAAAAGGTATGATAATATGTTTATCCAAAAAAAGGGATAGTGGAGGATTTATATACATGGGATTCAATAATTGGCCCATTTTACATTTTCACCAATAGGTTGACATCCATTATTTTGGTGGGTTTTTGAAAAGTTCCACTAAACTGAGATGATATAAAGGAATGCATAGAACAAGAATAAAAAATTATGTCTTATATTCATTAATGGATAACTAATGTTCTTGTTACCACTTAATTTTCGAGATCCACCATAGAGGTAGCGATGGAATAAATTCACCATGTCTATATATGAGGTTGTTTCCATTGATTTTCTCTAAAAACCCTTTGACTAGGGAATTTATTCACATAATTTCCATGTTCTATATTGTTGAAACATTGGAAAACTGGATGAGGCATGACAGAAAGATTCTTTTCATCCATTATATTGGTGTGTTCTCTTTATATAAATTGTTATATAGGTGCCCTTCCTTTCCCCACCTAAATATTGTCAACATCCCTATTGGTTAATTTTTTCGTTCTTTGTTCCACCCATTTGAAAAGTGGTATGTAGAAATTTCTTACAACTATTAGATTTCTCCATTTCATGGCCAGAATTAAACTACACTTTCAAATTCTTGTCCCTTTGACACCATTGAGAAATGCAAGTATCTAATTTTTTCTTAAGGTAAAACCATAAAATTTTATCATACCTATCAAAATCCAAGATAAATGTGTATTTTCATATATTCATTTTCATCACACCAAAGAAGCGATCAAATTTTTTAGGGGTAATAAAAAATTTAATGGAATATCATGAAATTATTGTGATTTTTTTCTCATATTCCATGGTAGATTCATCCCTTGTTAGTTTCAGGGAAAAGAAATAAGTTTTCATTTTTTATTGAAGTGTAAGTGGAAAATAAAATATGAAAAATGTTTTCTAGAATTTATTCCACTCCATTTCCTTGACCTCTTCCTCGTGAGTAATATTCTGGATCAATGTACACCCCAAATTAGGTTCTCGCTCCCTACCATAAACAAAATTTATAAATTTTTGTTGATTAGAACATTTAAATATGGATAATATCTTCTCAATGGAGTAAATCCATCATTAAATAAGTAAGTTTCTAAGTAACCCATTGATAGTTGAAGTCCATTATTTCATAAGGGTATTACTTTCACCTTGTTCTTTTTTATGGGGATTTGAGAATTCCTACTAATTTTATATTATTTTAATAACCCTAGTAAACTAAGAAAGTATCTTCACAAAGTTCAAGATTATTCCTCTAATCGAGTTGGGAATCACCTTGAGGAAAGTTAGTATATATCCATTGACATTGGGTTTTCACCCGATTTCCCCTATTTATTTAAAATTTTAATAATAAAAGGGAAATTTTGGGTTGAAAAAATTAATAAAATAATAAATAAATGAAAATCCATTAAAAGTAAAGGGATAATTTATAAATGGAGTTTAGTCCTTAAATTATGTATTTCTAGGTTTCATTCTATGTTATTAATGATAAATATTCGAACATAGCTAATTTTGGTTTTTTTCACTTAATAACTCTTATTTATAATCTTTTGAATTTAAATAAATATATCCCCAAGGAGTTTCAACTGTGTGTGTATCAACACCCATTTTTGTGTCCTAGTTCCTGATCCAGTCTATCTTAATGTGGCATTTTTTCATATTACCCATAGTTACATTTGGGCCAAAGCCACATCCACTTTTCATATCCAAATAATGATTTATTTTCTTGAAAACCACTTAATCAATACTATACAAAAAATTAGTGATTTTTTCTTATGTTTATATTTTCCATTAGGCAATTTTCTAATATTTTCTAATCCTAATCCAAAAATAACAAAACATTTTTGTGATACCAACTATGATAACCCTCACTATTATTACATATTTGTTATTGATTTATTATATAAGAATATTACTAATAAAACAAACAAGATAAATAAGTACAATGTATTTGTGGATTAGTTACATTACATAACAAATTAACATAGTGGGGTTCATCAACATTATTGAAAATTTCCCTAACTTTCTCATATTACTCCATCATTCTTGAAACAACATGTGATATCCTGGGGACATACATTAAAATGGGGTGATATAAAAATTCCTATAAGGGATTAAATAGAGGAAAAAATGAAGAAGGTATTAAATTTTAAACAATGTTTAAACCAATGGGACATAAAAGGTGTGATAATTTTAAACATTAACACTATGTCATGATAAAACATGATAACATAATAGAAACAAGGGAATGTGGAAACAACATTAAACATGACATCATAAATATAAGAAAAGGTTGACCACCCAAACATCATAACATAATGTGCTTAAGATAACCATTCGATCACCATACAAGGTGTCTCGTGAGATTAAAACATTACACAATACATTACATCCCTATTAGGGCACACCCTTCACAATAATATCAGGTACATGAATAGGTGTTTCACATATATCATAAAAAATAAAAAATTTATCTTATTCAATTATATGATCAATGAGGGTGGAATAAAGAATTTAATTCCCCAATTTAATAAATATATGTATGTTTAAGTGAATTACCTTGAGTAGAAATAGTAATGGTATTCACACGAAAAAGTTTTGGTATGGAAAAATCATAGTGAAAGTTTGCTAGCATAATGGTTGTATATAAAGGTTTATTAAATTGGCTAATGTGGGTGAAACAGATATCTCCTCCTTTTTAAATCAAATAGGAAGTAATATGGATGTGGAGAAAACATATACCAACAACCTTAATTAGATATAAAAGGGAATAAAATGAATAATATTATTTCATAAAGAGTCGTCGGAGAGGATACCTTACCTTTAGAGAGAAATTACAAAATCTTGTAAGGGGATTCATGAGAGAATGGGTGAAACTTTTGATGAATATAGGGAGGGTCGGGAAGAAAATAGGAATGTTAAAAAAAATTTAATGGTAATATGATCATGGGGGTTCAATAATGGAAAAAAGAGGGTAGTGATTTATTATTTACCAAACCAAGGTTTTGGACTCTATAAAATACCATAATAAAAAACACAATCCTTACCCTAATCATTTCCCATGGTATCTGCCACTATAATAGTGGTTTTCATTATTTTATTAGTATTTGGGCCAAACTCAATAAAATAATATTCTTGGTGATGTGTACGTGAGCGAAGTGCATATAAAAATGATTTTAAAACATTATAATATAATTTAGTGTATGAAGGATTTATAAAGGATTTATAAAATTTATCAAATAACCTAAAAATCACATTTTTTGAAATTTGAATCATAAATTTGGTCATAGATACAATTAATATAATTTTTTTCAGAACTATTGGTTCACTTTTGTGTCATAATACACATCATATATTTATAACATATGTATTCTACTCAAAAATTTATCTGTCCCATGAAATTATGAAAATATGAGAATTTGATAATTTCAACATTATCAATCTGAAGTCATATTTATCCAAATAATATTATAAATATTTGAATATTATCCTTTAAAATAATAATCTATATTTAATGAGAAAATATGGGTTCATGACAACAATAATTTTTGAACACTTATAGAAATTATTTTTTAATTTATGAAATTATATAATAAACTATATTATTAAAATTATAATAAATTATTAAAATATCATTTATTTAAAAAATTCATCAAACGGAATGTCTTAATTGATATTACATATTACTCGCAAATAATATTTGAGTTTAATCTAATTAAAAATAAAATCATTTATAATAAAACATTAATTAAAAGTAAATATAACCAATATGCAATTCAAAATAAAATATACATGTTCAATTTTTTTGAGTATAGAAACATATACTTTAATTATAATAGAAAATTCCCTAATAGTAATGTGTTCTATGGTGATATTTTCTCGGCGTTGTTCGACATACATGGTTTAGGCCATAATATTTATGAGATTTGACTTTTCCTATAAATAGTTTCTCTTATACTTTAGTTATTGGATATCAGCTTGATCTTGGTCAAGAGATACTATATGGATTATGTCTCCCTTTAATGTACTAACAAATAGTCTTTATAGGGTAGGATCCAACTGGTTGTTACCATCGCTTCATTTTTCTATATCAATTCAATTTATCAAAAGATAGTATTTATACTAATCATATGATCACTATTTAATAACTATTTTGTCAATGGTTATGATGCTTAATGGTCTTTTAAATCTGGTAGGATATAATAAATAATTGTATGTGCTTTCTATAACCATAATATAATATTCAATTCAATCAAAATTGTAATTTTTTTTATAAAATTTCAGGTTGTTACACATCACCATGGTTATTTATTTATCATCAATTTCACAATACTTGTTGTCAAAATACATACTATCAACATCTTAATTGTCAAAAAAAATAGAATATTTGTGTATAAATAACAATCCCCCTTTTATTATACTATTCAACACATCTATTTAAAATAAATCTCACTTCTCCTTATTTGAAATGAAATTGAAAATGATAATTTTTTTCATTAAAGGTAGATACTAATATTTTCAACTCACAATATTACTTTTTGAATGGTGACACCTTCCCTAACATCTTCAAATTTTTTCACTCCCCTTAATGTTTTGGAAGAAACACAATAAATGGTCATTTTTTCATTTAAATTCACCTTATAATAGGTTTTCCTCATGGTATTATAGTCTCAAAAATAGGATAAGAAAGACATACAGAATTTTTCTCTTTTACCCTATTATCACTATATATTAAAATAAAAACCTATTGGTCATTCTAATCCTCTGAAACAGAATGAAATTATTTTAAAGTTGAGAACTCATTTACCAAAAACATTATCAATCCAAACACTATTCATATTGAATTTTCTATAGAGATTCGATGGGTGGAATTACCACATGGCCTGTGAGATGTGGAAAAATTTTCAAGGTCTACTGAACTAAATCTCCATATGAAATACATAAATTCTATATGAACAATAAATAAGATTTATTTATCTGTAATTAATAATAATACAAACTCATAATAGAATTTTTTCCATTTCAAAATACATAATTTGATCGATAATACACTTCATATAATAAATTAGTTAGTTGTGAGGATTAAACCACATCTTTAAATGGATAACAATTATATAATAAATTTTGATACCAATTGAAACTTTTCTCTCCCAATTCTCTATAAGAATATTCTAATTCAAGATAAGGATTAATAGCATTCTATCCTAATTAGCACTCCCCCTTCTACTTTATCTATTGAGATAATTAATTTTTTTTTTCAAATTATGGTCACCAATTTTTGTATATTTAACATATATTCATTGAGATTCAATCATGAATTATTTCGTCTCACAGTCACCCCAGATATTATATCTACAACAATATTATACAAATCTTCAAAAAAAATTTAAAATAACAAATCATACAAGGAGATAGGTACACCAATGTTTCTCAAGTCGAGTAATGATTTTGGCCATTTTGAAAAAACAAATCATCTTCCATCATCACATTTTTCCCTTATAGTTTTTGGGAATGTGATTTAATCATCTATTAAACTTATTCATTATAATTTATAACTATCGTTCCCACCTATATTCAGAGGATATCATTTTCATGGTACCACATACACACTTCTCTACATAGATGTGATCATTGTCATCCTTCCTTATATTTAGATATACCGAAATTGTTTAATTGATCACACATAAACAAGAAACATTTTAATTTGCATCATAAGTGGATATCATCTCTATATTAACTCTAAATTTCATCATAAACATTTTCCTTTTAATATTTCTTATAGAATAACTTTTTCAAAAATCTTCCTTGATGGCATAAAAGATAATCTTGGAATATTTATTCATCATAGGTGGATTCTACTTTTCTTCACACTCTTCCTCATATGGAACATCCTCTTTATTTGGTTTCTATTTTTCATTCATTTCTTCTAATAGAGTTATTTTTTATTTGTAGTTTTATTTTTGATATATCGTTTTGGGATTATTTTTAATTTTCTAGAATATTAAACATATTTTCTAGCTAAATAGGCCTTATTATCAGATAAGCATTACCCTTTCAATTCATAAGAGTGGTGTGTCTCAATGAAAATACATTGTCCTTCCATGTAATCCAATAATTAGAATTTTTTTTAATATGATCATGTTTACAATAAATAATACATCTAACATGATCATTGTACGTCATTTTTCCCTCCCTTTGTGAGATTCTGGTATTTACTGGGTTTTTCACACACATTTTTTTATTATTTTTTTAGAAACTCCCACTCATGATATAAAAAAATATCAAAAAATAGTAGTAATTATATTCCAATAAAATATTTTTATTACCTCATTAATAGTTATCATATATCTTATTTTAATTCCATATAATATCTCTTGGATAGATTTACCTACTAAGGATATTATAGATGGGGTATTATTATTTTTATATAATGTATTTATATTCTATTTGATACCCTGTATTTGTTATCCTTTCTTTTCATTTTAGAATCCATTCATTTGATATATAATTTATTAAAAAAATTCAAATTGTCTTCTCTATTCATGTTTTGTGATGATAGTAATGATTCCCTCCATTAATTCCTTCTCTATTTATATTTTCTTAAACATTTTTTGAGAAATTTCTTCCATCGTGTATCTTTGTTCATTCATATTTGTTCTCATTTTCTATTTATTGAATTTTTTAGAAATATCCTCACTCATTAACATTTTCATTTGCATTTAAAAATATCAAATCATTTTAAAATTAAATTTATGTATGATATCCCATTATTCTACCATCTCTTGTTGAATTTAAATATCTTTTTGGAAATTGCATAAACATATCATTGGTTGGAAACTTGTTTTATTTCATCTTCTTCATCACCTCACCATTTTTTCCTTAAAATAGAGTATGAAAACCCACATACATTTTCCAAACTATGTTATAATTAGATTTTAAATTTTAACCATAATTTTCTACAGTTGGTTATATTCTCTTTAAGAAGACTTTTCATTATCCTTAGAGGATTTCAACTTGATATAATGAAATTCTTATATTATTTTTTATGTTGTTCCTCTTACATAATCCTAATATCCTTAGAGAAAATTAAATTTGTAAAATACTTGTTTACCTATTATCTAAGTGAGTCCTTGGAGGAATTTTTCATTGAGACATCAATATCAATGATTTCATAATCTATTTCAAAGATAAATCCATTTTTACTTGACTAATAAATTCATTCTTCTAAAATTTCGCATATATTTTCCAGTTAATCATTCAGAAAAGAAATATACTCACATTATCATTATTTTAAATGATCTAAATAAAAAAATAGTTCCCTCACAGTGTATTATATTTCTATTCAACAGTATAAATCCAATTAAAATCAATAATATATCATAGAAAAATGAACCTAACCCTTCTATACAAGTTTCAATTATCTATGATGTTTAACCTCAATCATAATATTTTTTACTCTGGATCACTGCAAAATGGTTTTTTTCTTTTTCAGGTCTCACTTACTAGATGGAGGATAAATGAAACCTCCCACCAAAAATGATTTATGGTAATGTAGAATTGATATGAATTATAATCTATTCCTAATAACCCAGAAAAATTATGTGTAACTTTTCTTCTTCCACCATTCCATTGGCTTCATTATCCATGTTGTGCTACCTAAAACATTAAACACTAAAGAAAAATAACACACACTAATTTTAAAATGGTAATAACATAAATAAGGAATCAACAATTTTATTTAGTTTTATCCTCCTAATAAATGATACGATGATGGATTATTTCAAAAATGATTTAAATATTCATGATAAAAGTTACCTGATATTTGATACAATGTTTGTATAAAAAAAATCCATAAAAATATTGATGTATTTTTCATATGGAATTATTTGATTTCTGAAATGTTAATTTTTTTTTATATATTTTAATATGATGAAATTAAATATGTTCTAGTTAAGATGTAAAATACAAATCAAAGACTATTATATCTCAATTTCCCACCATCATGGAATATTTAACCACGTGGAAGATTCTCTAAGTAGAAATGAGTTTTCATATTAATATCTTAAAAGGTTTTAAATAGAGATAAAATTTATATAAAGAAAAGAATTTGCATGGAAATAATAAATCAAGGGAAAATATACTACCATTCTCAAATATTACCTCAACCATGAATAATTTGGAAGATTATCAAGGAACATAATGATGATTACACTCAAAAAAGTAGATAATGAAATAAGGATATGTACAATTTTATATCAGAACATATAAAATGATTGTTTTATTAGATTTTAGGATATGATTATGTGTTTCATGATTGTTTATATAAATATATATCTATTGAATGATTAAAATATTTTATCCTTATGAATTCATCCTATAACTGAAAATATATATAAACATATATAATATAAAACACTATAGGTTAATATGAAGAATAATCCATATAAATAAACAAGGTGGTTCACTGTATCTCATAATGTCATGGTAGAATATCAAAATCCTAATAGGATGATATAAAATTTACACATACGATATTGGAAATTAATAAATATTACTGTATATTTCTCTGAGGGTCTTATAATGTACTGTAGAATAAAAAAGAACCATATGTTATATAGTATTTTTATTTGAAAAGATAATAGGTTAATTAGCATTATATAAGTTTATTAAATAATCCACATAATTTTTTATATATAAAAGAAGTAGTGTGGCTTCCTAGAGAAGTACTTTTGATTATATTTGGTTTGGAACCTAGTTTCACCACACATCACTATAATATTATTTTCAATGAGTCGATTGCCAATATAAAAATTACTATGAATTATCATCCTTGATAGATAGTAAACATAAATTTGTATCCTAGACTCTAGAATTTTTTCTTATACTATACTCTATAGATTTGAATGGATTCTAGAATAAATTCATTTATAGGTCTAGTTCACATATAACAAAAGATTTTGTCTGCAGGTAAAATTAAAATTATATGAGGATATATATATAAGATTTTAGAATTAAATTATATATTGATAATGATTGAGAAAGGGAGTTATTTTAACAATATCTTATATAAGATATGATAGAAAAGTTTCATCCCATTAATCTATATATTAGAGTAAGATATTGTTTCCTAATGTTATATATTGATAATAATTTATCCAAATTGGTTCTCAATATTAGTGATAAAGTATTCAATAGAATATGATTATGTTGTTTAGGAATAATGGTGTTATAATGAATTGGAACATTTAACCCTTTAGATTATTTATTGTGTATGTGGTGTGGCCTATAGGCTTGTAATTCCACCATAAATATATCATTTCAAAATGAGTTCCATGTACCACTTATATGGATGTACATACCAATTAATACAAATATATTTTATTTATTTATAAGGCCCTGTCCTTAAAACTTACTTAATATTGAATGAAATGAATAATTCACATTGAGGATCTTTTTAGGATTAGATTTTTAGAGAATTAGGGCATAACTATAACATCACAAAAGATTACAAAGTAGACACTTCTACAAAGTTTCCATAAAATAAAAACTATTAAAAAGAAAAAATTCTAGTTCCATGTTTTAGATATCATGACTTTTACTTGATCCCATCCTTGACCCTATTCCACATTAATTCCTATGAAAAACATTTCAAAAACATGGGATGAGCATAAAAAGCTCAGTAAGGGATATAAAAGTACGAAATGAAAACATTAGTCCATGTATGAAATCATACTTTACTCATAAAACATAAAATTTTAACATAACACATCAAATCATGAATAAATATTAAAAATCATAAGATGTAAATGTAACTTGCGACATTCATAACATTCTTATGTATTGAGTAACCCTCATGGTTACATTTGGAATACCCATCACAGTATATTCCCTAAATCTCTTCGGAGAAACATTAACGTTTAACTCCTTCGCGTTACCCAATGCATTGGAGATCTATATCAGGCTCACCCACCCCTAATTTATCAAGGAACCACCCATATTCATAACAATTCCCAAGAACCATAACATAATCTTATCTTGTAAAACATGCATAAAGGGAACATAAAATTTCCACATTTCAATCACAAGATATCAATACAACACATTGATATAATAAAAACATTATGAAAACCATTTTCAATACCAAAATAAAAGAAAAGTAATACATGGTATTTATTTTTAATTTTAAAAAAATATAGGTTGTGGCTTGTAGAGGAAGCCGAAACTCAAATAATGGTCACGGCGGCGGAGAAGTCGTTGTCGCCGCATACATACGAAAAAAAACATTCCTTTTGTCATTTAGTAAAATCATTTCAATAAAAAAAGATTCATTTTGAATATGAGTAAAAGTCAAAGGGGTTTATACACCGTATAAACAAAAGTTGTGTATAAAAAAAATATCCCTCAATGAATGGAGATTGAGACCAAGTCTCTTACCACGTGTCCGACGCGACTCGATTTCACTTTAATCTCTTGAATAATAAACTTGAGTTAATTTATACTTTCTTAATAACATTTTTCATGTTAATTATTCCTTTTATATCACCTATTACCATGTCATGAACACTATGTAATTATTTATGTTAATAACGGTCGTTTTAACGATCATTGGTACTTGAGTCAAAAATAAACTATCTATAATTACAAGTTGTTCATGTATCCATTATATCCAGAGTTATATTCATTATTTAGATATCATATATATCATATATATCCAGTATATAATTGGATTTATAATATTACATAACATTTAGAGGTAAGAAATGAAATGCACCATTCATGGAGACGGTAAGCCGTACGTACACATGAACGCTACTTTCATTTATATTTCATATTTTATGGAATGTAATCATAATGAAATAAATGTATATTATAATTCCAGTATAATTTGATATATAATATCATTATCTCCATCCTTTATACGTCCCACATATGGCATTAACGAATCAAATCACTTTGAGGTAGCGGTAGTCCGCACTTCCTAAAATGAAATTATCGGGTTTACACACAATGGAAACCATAACGGTATGCAAAAAATGAAAAATAAAGAAGCATAAGGAAACCATAAATATAATATATATCATATATAAATATATTTACAACTTAATGGCCATCATGAAAGGTGTTAAAAGAAGATTGAACAATAATCGTTTCGTGAGGCAGAAAATCTCCAACCACATAAACAATATGTTTTTTAACCATTAGAAGAAGGTGTGTGTAGGTGTAGCTCTAATCCTTCTCATAAAAAAATACTAGTTTATTTAAGATACTGGTTTTGTTACAAAAGAATGTAATAAAAATAGTTTAGGGGTTTGGAGATGCAAAATAAAAAATAAGAACACAAGAGAAGACACTGCCTTTAAATCGGGTAACTCTTTTTGATTTGAGCTCAAAGGATTCTTTGGAATGACTTCTGCCAAAAGTGAGGCCCCTAGGAGTAATAGAGGGATGTGGAGAGACAAAATGGGCAGGGTATGGCCGAGAAAAAGACTTTAGACGTGTGGGTAAGGTGGTAGAGGTGGGGGCCTTTTATAAGTGGAGAGGATAAGCACTCTTGAAAAGTTACAAAATGTTACTATATTATAAAAAGAATTTCGGATTTTAAAGGTCCCAAAATTATATATTTCTAGGATAAGGTGACAAGAGTTAAAAATACACCCATCCAATAGATTTATTAACAAATTTAGGTCTTAGATTTTCCATATATTGTTTCATTTTATTTAAATCGTTCAATTATGAGGTAATCGTTGCATCATCATGGTGTCATAAATAATTTAATTTATTTAAGGTCTAAAAATTATAAAACAAATATCATGATATAGGAAATATTTTTATATTTCTAATGAATATTTATATTCAAAATTATGACTCGTATAACCACATTTAAAAATTGTTTTAGTAAAACAACACATGTTTGTGACATTTTTATTTTAACATTAAATAAAAAGTTATTAATGTCATTTTCCTACCAAAGTGGCTCCATGGGGTCCCCAAGTTTACCCATGGGTTGTCTTGGTCAGAAATGACACATAAAATAATGGTAGGACATGTGTCATGGTCATTTCATATTATTAAAACATTATTTTTACCTTAATTTACACTAATTACCTCTAATCGCGATTAAAAACATAAAAGTTACTATTCACCAAAAAAATTATTTTAATCCCATTAAACCACATTTTACTTCTTAATGACAACCATGAATGTAGGATTTCTGAAATTCAAAATATAGAGGTGGTAAAATTTCATTTAAATGAAAAATCAGTTTTTTTATGTACCACTTAGTGGTTTCACTATTCATCAAAAATTGATGTTTTTTAGAAAAATACCAAAACTTCAACCTAAGCTATATTTGATATTCAGAATTAAAAAATAATTTATATTTTACAAAATTCAAAACATATAACTTACATTAATTAATTTAATAATTAATTCCCGCTGTCAGAAAAATAACGTGTTTTTATGAAACAATATATATCAACAGATTGATACTAGTTTAAGTCCAATTTCAAAGTGACATTAATTCCAACGACCACTATTGGATTAAATTGTAAAAATATATTCTATTTTCACATTAAAACCAATTCAAAAGATAATATAATCATATAAATAAATTATATTAAAATGATGTTTTGAATTAAAATACATCATTTTTCACTATTCATTAAAAAATAAACTTTATTAGAATAATACCAAAAATTTACACAAAGGAAATTTTGATGTCCTGATTATAAAGAAGAATTTTATTTGGTCCGAAAGAATTTATAAGAGTGACCAAAACTATATTTAAAGAGGTTTCTCCATCAAAAGGCGATAAGTGGACCTTTAGTGAAAATTACAGTATATATGCCTAAAAATGAATTCTTTTCGTATTTTAAGCTTTTATCCTTTATTGGATAAATGTAAAAACATTTAACAAACATATATAATCTTATTTTAGTTATCTCTATTCATTCCTGCCAATACAATGGCTACATGTTAACTACCATTTAAAATAATATTATTTTGTTACTACTGTGTAACGTAAGTTTTGAAAGAAACTCTTTGGGCGTATCAGGTATGCTATCGAACATATCAACCCCACTAAAGTAAAATTAATATTTAATTCATAAATATTAATAAGTATGAAAATTTATTATTCTTTATTTACCTGTGATGTTACATTAGTAGTTGTAAAACTAGATCATGATCTATTTTAAATAGAATAAATAGTAAAAATTAGTTATTATATAGATACATATTGGAGTTGGTTCCTTAGAACAATGTAAATTTTACATTTTATTAAATATATATTGAGAAAAGTCAATATTAATTAAAATATCATATCACATGTTTATTTTTATTCTACATCACATGGGTATGATAATGTACTAGTGTTTCTATCACATTGATACGGCCAAATTTGTTTCCCTCTATAATGGAACCATTATATTATGTAACGATATATCTTAAATATACTTATAAAGTATGATAGTGTACTATGAACAGAAACATAGTAAATCAAATATCATTTGTGAGTACTCTTAAGTGGATGAGGTTACTTATCATGATGTTTATATTTGGAAATCTCCATGCTAAATGACTAAAATAATGAACCATCTAGTAATAAATATCTATATTTTGATTTCATCGAACATTCCTATTTGTGAGCATGGGTAATGGTCCTTTGGATTTAAGATTTTCAAAAATGCATGTCATGTTAGGATAAACATCGATGTACTTTATAAACCTTGTGGATAATAGTTTATAGAAATGTTGTATAATTAGGGTGTGTCATGAATGACATCTTGTTAATTAATATGTTTAAGAAGGATTTTTCTCTTCTATATTTATGGCATATGTTATGTTATTATTTCGTAGAAATATAATAGTTTCATTAAATTCCATGTTAATGTTGTAACGATGTTTATTTTAAATAGTCAAGGAATGAAATACCAATCACATTGGTTGATGAGTCAAATATAAAGCCTTTTTGATGAGATATTTTGAAAAAGGGATTATAATAGACATTGAAGATTCAAATGTTGATTCAATCATTTTGACATTAAGTTCATTCTCATGAGTTCTTGGTCACATTGTGAGATAATAATCATGTACTTTAGGTAAGGTCCCCTAATTCTAATGAAAAAGAATCCCAGAGGGTCACACATTACGTGTTTCCATAAATCATGATTAAATTCAATTTTAATTTTTTTTAATGGAATATTTTTTTAAAAAAAAATTAAATACTAATTTTATTTTTATTTTATTAATTTCAAGATGAAAAAAATATTTATTAATAGGATTGTGAATATAATATTTATTTATTTATATAAATATTTAATACATATTTATTTACATGATTGGGAATTAATTATTTATTTAAGAGGATAAATATTTTATTCAGGTATTCAATAAATGTTTCGGAGTTTGAATAGAACAAGAACAATTAAAGTGATGTATATTTATTTATAAGCCACTGAATTACATTCATCACTATGAAAGTTAGTGCACAATATAATATTGTATTAATATTATTATTAGTCAATGTAATGGGGTTTTGTGATTATTATTATATTATTTAAGGCCTAGAATTCAATTAAATAATACTTGAACCTAATCCCTAGATATATAAATATATGGTTTTTTCTATTGTGTAGGGTCAATACAGATATTGAGAATTATTGAACATGGTGATTTCTCTTAGGAATCCACTTCTATCTCTCCCACTCATGAATGATAAATACAAGAGAGATTTTTTCAACATTGAAGGATGAGCAATAAACATGAATGATGCGTGAAAATTGATTCCCTTAGCTAGAACCCAAAAATCAATTGACACTGATCAATGATAAAAATTAAAAATCAGGATTTTTTCTTATGAGATTATACAAATGCATCCTCACATCACAATGATGGAAATCGAAAAGGGTCTTTTGGAATATTAAAAAAAATCGAAGAAAGGATCCAAAGAAAAGGAATTTTATTTCTTTGAATCTGAAGAAATTAATTATATATTTTACATGGAAGATCATTGCTTTGGGTTTTTTTTAAAACAAATTTTAATATTCCATCCAACACCACAAACATCCACAATGCTTAGAAATTTCAAGTGGTATCAGAGCACACACATTGTAAACTTATAATTATTTACTTTATTGATGATCCACACAAAATCATGGTTACATATATTCATTAAATTTTATATTTTATTTTATATGTTTTGAATTATATTGTCATTGAGATATTATCCTTTTACACTCATTGCTTCATATTTATAAAGGGCTAAATACAGATTAATAATGATCAAAGAATCAATCGGGATGTATGAAAAAAATCACTAGTAAAACTAGTTTACACAAATTTTAGTTAGAGTGTAGTCCATATAACCATGTACATTGTACCATAATGTGTTGTGGGATACGGAAAACATCGATTTGATAATTAATAATAGTGTATTAATTATGCACTTTTTGCAGAGCGAGGTAAAATAGTACACAAGATGATGGATTAGTCGGTTTATTGATATCATACACCTGATGATGTATACATGGGTTAGAGGACTAAATTAGGAAATAAATGTGGTCATTAAACATGGTAAAAATTTATTCTAATATAAAATTTATGATATACGTAATTTGTATGCAGTGTATATAACATGTAGTTCATTATTTTCTATATTTGAAATACATGTTATGTTATTTGATGAGAACAGAAAAAACATGGAATAAGGAAAACACCACTTATTTCTACCTTGTAAATGTCATGTATTCAAGTCAATTTACACACCTAATCACATAAAATTATCCCAACCTCACAGAATGTGGATACAAGATGTGTATTTTTCAAGTACGCATCGTGTAGTTCATCAGAGTTAACTTGTCAAAGACCCACACATGTGACAAAGATACAAAACAAATGAGTTACATAGTATGTATCTAGATAGAAAGAACCATGTATAGAAAGAATTAAATTATAATAAATTGAAAATTTCAGAATTCAAATATCATTTTATATATTTACACTTCTTATTTTTGAAAATTAAATAATTCCATTTAAAAAAATTTAAATGATCAATTAATTTTTTGGTTAAAATATATAACAATTTATTCTGTGATTTATTTTTAATTAATTCCATAATTATAGTTATATAAAAGAGGATTCATATGATCATTAAAATGAAAGGAAATCATTTAATTACTTAATTAATTAATTAGTGAAATCCTGTTTATCATAATGATAAATAATGAATAAGAAATTTATGCTAACTAATTTACTTTTGGGTATTCGTTTCATTTATGAATGTTTATGAGAAAGACTCAGAATAGTCAATTTGTTGGAATATATTTAAATTAATATATTATATGGGTTTATAATATTAATTATTAAATTAAATTTTATTTCATGCCAGTCATCCTTCTATCCTCTATTACATATAAGTTGTGTACCCATGGTTATTTCTATAATCCCCATTAACTAATCTATTAGTTCACCCACATGTGTGTTATTTAAAATGACTTGGAATTAAGGGAGTATCCCTAGGTGCATGGAGATGTCTCAGGATAGAACAATAAATATGCCAACCCAAGTGATGCATATAAGTACTGGTGGAATCCTAGAACTCTTTCTAAAATTAGAAGAAGGAGTTTCCCCTATGTCAATGTTTTATTTAACTTTCATCCATTAAATCAATCAATAAATATAATCATGAATGGGTCAATAAATTATTTTTAAATTTTTATGCATTATTTGTATTGTGAATAAATGACTATGATCACATTAATAAATGAATTTACATAAAAACACAAAATTTAATGAAATAGATTATGTATAAATTTTTATTCCAAAATTGTTAATTCATTAAGTAAAATAAAAATAATATTATTTTTTTCAAGGATTAAATAATTTAATATTTCTGCATAATAAAATGAAATATCTCAAATAAATATTAAGTTAGCCTTGGAATTCCATTTCATGATTAGGAATTAAACTCAATTGAACTAAGAGTATTACTAACCTTTTTTAGGTTATTTCTATTATAAGTAGGGATATTGAATTTTTTTTTGGTTTAATTAATAATTTTATATAAATAAGGTAACCCTTGATAAACATGGAATAATATAGAGGGATGTCTTGAGGAAATATATGAATGGATTTGAGGATTGGGGAGACCACAAAACAGATAAAGGAGTTGTAAATAGATATTTTTTTATGTTATGACTACCTAAATACCTTCATTTAGTCTAACTGAACCTTCTTGGAGTTATGTGGAGGGTCATACAGATCCCTACAACTAGAATGTACAGTAATATAAAAATTTCACGTTCAATGGGGATGGATATAAGGACATAAAAAATAGTGGGATATGACATTAAATTAAAATTATTATTATTTAGAACATAATTTATAATCAAGTATTTTATTACTCATCAGTTTTATTTATTATAGATAATGGAATGAAAACCCACAAAAAAATTCTGATCATTGAAAATCATGGGGTATGAACATAAAAATAAAAATTTCTAGAGATGGTACAACCATTTCTATGATTCATTATTATAAAAACGTTTTTACTATGTGTTGGAATACTTTACTCACATTCTTCCATAGGTGATCATGATAAAAGCTGAAAAGGATTCCTACTAGATATATGGTAAGAACGCATCTTATATCAGTTATATTATGTTATTAACTACATTTAGAGAGTTTATGAAAGAACATAATGACATGGATATTAAAACTCTAATATATAATCTTTTTTCTCTCGAAAATGATAAAGAAAATATTTAAATAAAGAATATTGTTATCACACTATATCAGTGTAAGCTAGAGAAATGCATTCTAACTAGTGATCATTCATTAAATAATATGGGGTATATTGGAAATTGAGATAACAAATTTCATGCACCTGGATATGAAATTATACATTAATATTACCTTTACCAACGAAATTATGCTAATTTTTCCAAGATTGAATATGGATAAAATATATTCCATTCATGAAATGTTTTTCCACACATCAGTAAGTTGATAACGACTTTTGGGAACCTATTCCTCCACACAGTGTGGTGAAATTTTTTGGATGAAAATGATGAAGATATCATGGATAATCTAATGCCAAACTATCCTTTATGAAATAATTTAAAGAGAACAAAACATTCAAAGGCAGAAGAGTGAAGTTGCAACTATTTTTTTTATATTGAATGAATGGACACTAGAAAATAAATTACAATGAATTTAAGAGGCAAGTAATTTCACCTAGTATATATATATTCATCATGTTTCATATAACATCTAGTGTATTAAATTAAAAATTCATAAAAATATATGTATCTAAATATAGGATATCCTAAAAAAATAATGGATGAATATTGAAATCAAATGGATCCAATAAAGGGTGATTCTAATTTCATCAAAGGGAGCTCACTATTTTTATTTCCCAGTTTTTGGGGATTCATGTTTGTAATTAGTATTAGCAACATATTTATCTTAGTTTTTAGCTAGAAAAAATGAGACATTATTTATTTTTAGAATAAATGTTGTTATGGTACATTAATACAAAAAAATAGTTTTGTTAATATTGAATCATAAATAACAATTAAAACAAATGGTTAATAGAATATAATAATTTTACCAAATTATGGAAGGAGTATTATTTTTTAAATAATACTAAAATTAAATGACTTTTTTAATTGTATTAAATTATTTTTCCCTATTGAGGTATGATAATGCAAATAAATAACACCAATTATCATTGTTTATAAAAATAAAACATCTAAAATATTGGTATATCAAAATAATTATAGAGTTACGTAAAAATATCAATTTGAGTAATTATAATGATAAAAGTAACTTCTTGTACTTTATGAGATATTATAGAAATTATTATAGATGTAAGTGAGTGTACTTGGTAAAATAAATCTTAGAGATATATTGTCATATTATATCATATCCAATTAAGCATTGATCGTGTTAATGGAGTAAAGGCTAACCTTAACTCACATTTTATTATATACATCAATGTCATGATGGTAGTGAATGAAAGATCAATGATGATTCTTAAATATATTGTAAATCATTTATCATTCCATTGATGATGTATTTTGAAAATACATGTGAACATATTAAGGTATATTACATTTCTAATGGTTAATGTATATCATATCAATTTCGATATGACAAAAATATATTATTAAACTACTATAAGTAGTTGATATAAACTATTTGGTAAAATTTGGAATTAGCTACAAACAAACATTGTATCACTGTAGTGTATCTATATTAATGATAATATTCATAGTAAGGATATTATCAATTGTTCAAGACCAATTTTTTATATATCAGTAATTCAAATCAATGTTATTATAGGGGTGGTTTACATAACTTCAAATGTTTAACTATATTGAAACATATTAGATAGAATAAGAATACTAGACTTCGATGATCTTAGTTGGCAGTGTAGTTACAAAGAAACATAAATCATTGGAATTTGTAACCAAATAGGTTATTTAAATTCACCATAAATTATGAGTCATGTATTAATCTTTTAGAATAATATTATATATAATGAAGTAGAATATAGAAATCTTCTATGGTTGAAAAGTACATATATAAATTAATGAAATGAGACCCATGTATCAAGATTTGGGGAATCCATATTATGAATGTTCAAAATAATTTAAACTACTATTTGGTATTCAAACGAAACTGAACATGACCTCTACGATATGGTACTAACAAAGCATAATTTTTTTACTCAAAGGTTTATTCTATTAAAAAACTTATTCACCGCTCATCATGATTAAATCCTTTTTAAATTATAGTTTTAAAAACATATTTCAATGATCATTTTATTGGAAAATTATGTTTTAAGGACACATCATCTAGTGTATAAATTAACGAATAATTCTATATGATGCGATAAAAAGGATAACCTATTCTAAATATATACTCTGAATAACTATAATGGTAATTGAATTATATAAATCCTAATAACATATATAGATTCTATATATTTATTTATTAATAAATAATATATAGCGATCATAAAATATTCATTTGGAAACAAATGAGTGACACGTGTTTGTAAATAGTTTGTGGGAGTGCTATTAGTTTTCAAGACAAATATATTAATAACATAAAAAACAAATTTTCTATCTTAGTGTTTTTATGACTATGGATTGATATATATGTAGGTATGACCAAAACTAACACCATTTTTAAAAAAATAAGATATACTAAATGGATATATGAGTTTTCTAAATTTTTTAATAATCCACATATTATCAATGTTTTTAAAAATATAAGTTGATATATTTCAGGATTGAATTGTTATCCACATATAATCCTTATAGTACAACCTGTATAGGAAAAGGAATAGATTGTAGAGATTGAAATATTTTCACAGGCTTATTTGTTAGGAATTCATCTCATGTGACATGATATTTATTTATGTTTATATTAACGAGGAATAAAACATATAAAGATAATATCAAACATAACAACATTGATATGTAGTTAAAACTATCCAACAACACATAAAAAGGTCGAATTGGGTGATATAATGGTATTTGAAGAAGTTAAAATACTAGTAATCAATATAATTGAACTCAGTCAACATTTTTCATTTAATAGGCTTCATTCCCACTTTTTCTTTGGGCCATGTAATGAATAAATATGATTTTATGGGTGGGATATCCTTTGCGGAGGCTATGGATTGCCTTTATAGGATGTGTGTGTAGTGTTTGGGTGTTTAATGTAATTGTACCAACAAGAACATAATATATATATATAACAAAACAAATAGATTTTTCATTTTATGAAATATTTTTCTATGGATTTAATAATGATGATAGGATTATGACATTGGGAAAAAAGGTGAATACTATATTATATCACAACATAAGATAATTTCTCAAGGTATTAATGTTGCATTAAATAGATTTTCTATATGGACATGTGGATTTTACATCCCTTGTAATGAAAAAATGGTATTCTATGAATTTTTTTTCATATTTAGTATACTCATTTTTAACATGTGGGGACTAACCATTCATTATCAATTGTCTCTAGTGGTAGTGGGTGTTTGTTGGAGTTGGTTCACTAGAACCAATTACTTTATACTTTTTTTTACATGTATATTCATCGACGTGAATATTAATTAATATATCCTATCATATATAGATGTCTATCCTATATAAAAATGATGATATAATATCCTATAGTACATGTCGCAATGATAACGTAACAACAGTTCACCATTATGTTCAGAAATTTTAGATGCTATGATGATATCTCATAAATAGAGTTTTATAGTTATATAAAGTAATATAATAGGTAACATATTACATAGACAGTTAGGTGAGATTACTAATAAGAGGATGTGGATTATTCAAATGAATGTTTCATTTGGTAATATCTAGGATAAGATATTATGGTTAGAAACTATCATGAAAGAATTCCACCGGTTATAGTGTCATCATATATTCTAATATGTGAGTGTCTATAATGGTACTAATACAATAAAATTATTATTAATATATATTATGAATCACACACTTAGTTGTATTTAGTAGACAATGACTATAACATTTGATGTAAATTTTGGATAAATTAGTTGTGTCATTAATGAAAATTTATTTATTAATATGTTGATGAAATATTTTCCTCTTCAACTTTATGGATGTTTTTATCTCGACCCTTTGGTGGAAATATAATTGTCCCATTAAATTACATGGGCATGGTGTAATGAAATTTATTTCAAATAATTGAAGAATTCAGAATCAATCACATTGGTTAATGGAACAAATGGGAAACATTATTTATGATATATTGTGGTAAAGGGATTATATTACACAGTTACTGTTTAAATTTGAATGTCATTGTTGCGAAATTTAGTTCTCACTCTTGTGTACCTTTACTCGTCGTTATATACTAATCATGGATTTTAGGTTTTAATACCTCATTCCAATTAGAAGGAATCCATGATAGCCACAAACAACGTGTCTATATTTATATCTAATAAATTCTGTTTGAATTTATATAATGAAATAAATATTATTCTCAATACTGAGGAATAATTGTATTCATGGGATTATAATTGAATAAATAAAATAAATATTCAATCCCTAGATTGTGAATAAATAATATATATATTTGTTTTATTAAATGTTAAATAAATATTTATTTATTGGTTTGGGAATAAAATATTTATTTAAGAGGATAAACTATTTTTTAGTTAGTTAATAAATTTTTAGAATTTTGAACAGAACAAGACCACATAT
Source organism: Viscum album (assembly GCA_963277665.1). Taxonomy (NCBI): domain Eukaryota; kingdom Viridiplantae; phylum Streptophyta; class Magnoliopsida; order Santalales; family Viscaceae; genus Viscum; species Viscum album. Next base: position 102,746,336 of record OY728133.1, read on the forward strand.
AGAAATGAATATTTATTTTCAAGCCAACACATAATATTTTCCACTAAAAAAATTATCACACACCATTAAATAATAATAAGAAAAATAAAAATTTATTTAATGGGGTTTTATGAATGTTATTATATTATTTAGGATCCATTAAAAAATGATCTTTTGTCATAAATCCTTGCTCTGAAAACATACTATTATGATTATTTTGTAGGGTTAATTGAGATATAGAGATTTTTTTGGCACATTGAATTCTCTACATAATTCATTTTTCTTACTCCCTCTGAAGAATAATAAATGAAAAATAATTTCCATGAAGATCAAATGAAGTGAAATCAATATGACTGTCGAATGTCATTGATTTTCCATACATGCACCCGAAAATCAATTGGCATTTCCTAGAGATCAAGGGATCATGTGTTGATAACTAGTAAAGAGATCATACCCTTTTATCCTCACATCATGATGAAAGAAATATAAAAGAGGGTTTTTGAATGTCAATAATGTAATTTATTAAATGGTCTTATAACTTCCCTAGTTTTTGACAAGGTTACCTTCTAGGTAAATTTTAAATTCTTAGTTTGTTTGTCATGTATATTATTTTTATTGATTTATATAACCTAATTATGGTAGTTTTTTTTGACTTAATACATTGTTATATGTGTGTTCTATGTTATGGTGGAAGTATTGAGTTTTCGGGAAAACATTTGGGAAAGAACAGAAGATGAGGCTTCATAAGATAGATGAGACGATATTGAAACATCAAGTAAATCAAATACATAATGTTTAATGATTTTGTGGGGTGAAGCCAAGTGGGTTCATGATATCAGGATCAGGGTGTCTACCCATGTAATTCATGATGTGATAATGGTTTACATTTCATTAACCTAATAAATTGTGTGTACTATTTACACATTTTTTTTGTTGCAGGCACCAATTTTTAAAGGCCCATAGGGGGCTCGACCCCCTCATTTATTCTTTCATAGAGGAGGAACCAAGGGATGTCAAAGGACTAATCCCCTCTCATAAAGGTTTCTTGATATCTATTTTATCTGATCTTATAATTTAGATCCATTGGTGGCTATGGATTCATCTTGTTTTGGCTATTGATATGTTATCCTTTTTGTTATTTTCTCTCACCATAATCTATAAAAATTAAATGTGATCACATTAAACCTATTTTCATAGTGTTCAACTAAAATGATGATTTATATTGATTCATATCAATTTGGAGGCCGATATCAAATGAATGTGCCCCTATAACTATTATTTATTTGGTTCCAAACAATATCATTGATTTTGGTAGTGTTTTGATAGTGAATTCCAAAACGTGATGTTGGGATGATAGAGAGACACCCCAATAAATTGAAATCATGTTTTTAAATTAACTTGTGGATGTCAAGGGAAGTCAATGGGTATAATGTAAATCCATATTTCTAGATAATATCTAAAAGGGTCTTCCAAACACTATTTAATGTTGGGTCGGGTGCTATATAATTAACTAAATTTATTTTTTTTATTAATTGATTTTTTGTCCCATGTTAATGTGATTAGAATAGCCCAAGTATTGAGGTGATACTGATCACATTTTCTGAGGTGATTTGATCATTTTATTGGGATAAAAATAGGTATTTTGGATGATGTTGATCACTAGGATAAGGGTACTTGGTCATCGGGACATGAGGCAATGAGGTCGTTAGGATTGGGGAATGGCTCGTATGATATGAGATGGTGTTGACCATATATTTTTGGTAGTACAATTATTGGGAAACTAGGTTCTATATAATGTTAACATGTTTTCGGAGTCATTTCAGCACAGATATGACTCAAATCATGGTGGTGTTGACCACTCATGTTGATGGGGGCCTGTAGACTCTCCTGTTAAGGTGAAAGTGATGAAAATATGATATGAGGGGGTGCTCAATGTAGAAACACACATGGATAGAGAAAGACCATGAGATGATGGTGATGATACCCTCAGTTGGGGGATGAGTATCACAATGTTACAAGAGACCTTAGCTATGAGACATTGAGTGGAATGATATCACTATGCCTCTGAAAATTAGTTATTGAGAAGACAATGGTTTTAATTTAGTGGATAAACAACACTCTTCCACGGGACATCATACTTTATGTATCTGGTATCTTTTTATTTGAGATAAAATAGACAAATAATGTGTTATTAAGGCATGATATTTGGATATTAAAATTTATGATTATGGGCATGTAGTGTCTGGTGTTATACTACACATGGAACCTTAGGGATTACCTGGATTTAATTTCCATAGGAGATTCCATGGTCATTAATTCATTGACCCTTAAGACTAACATTATATATATTTATATATATATTATGTGCTATATATATATATATATATTTATTTATTTATTTTTGTGTGCGTAGTCACAAATTTTGACATACTAGTGATGTTTAAAATAGGTGATCACATCCTTTTAGCCATCGAGCAATAGGGAGATGGTTTATTATATGATGTTAATGTGTAATTTTTATTTTTATTTAGATACACTTGAATTAATCTGAGATATAATAAAAGCATACATTGGTTGTAGTCTATTGAGATATATTCTCTAACACTACAAAGGCCCCTTAGGGAATGTGTTGACTTTATATTTCCACGATCTGGTAAGGGAATGCGCTGAAGAGATAAACATTGATTTTTGAGCAGCACATTTTGTAAGGGATAGATTGATAGGGACCATGGTGGTTCTCACACCAGCTGGAGTAACATTTGAGTTACCTTTTGTTCAACATGATTTTATATGTATGCAATGATTGTCAGCCTTTCACAACTTTGTTTTTGTTTTTCTATGTACGCCCTATTATGATATAGTGACCTTATTCTTTTACACATTACAATACATGATTTTATTTATACATTATATTTCAAGACAAGGATCATGAAGTCTAGTGTTTTTGAAGACTAGGTACATAAAATAAAAAAAATCATGGAAAAAAACACTTTTTTATTTAATCGTCATAAAGATCTCCAAACTTCTTTTGAGACCTTATATCTTCATATGGTACCATGGGGATAACATGAACAAAGGAATGAGCTAAAAATCCAAATAAGGGAATAAACAGAAGAATATAGCATTAGCATATGGATTGTAATTCAAAACATAATGATTTATAAGAGCATGGAACAAAATGAATCATAACATATAAACATGAGATCGTATAAAAATAAATCCATAGAAATGTGGAAGAAACATAAATATAGACATTTTCACAAGTCAATTGTAGTTTCACATAGAGTATCACAACTCAAGGTTCACCACCAAGACCATTGGACATGGTAGCACAAGTCAAGGCTAACTGCCGAGACTGTTGCACATAAAGTTTTATGAGACTCAACTTTACCCAATGCTTTAGAGAATTATCTGGGTGTACCCAAATTAACATTTTCATGAATATTATTTCCACATAAATAATCATACATAATCAATCATACATAAAAATAAGGGAACCCATGGAGAGGAATGGGCTTCACATTCATGTATTAAAGCATAATGAATGAGTGTATCATAAAAGTGTCCACTGGGGAAAAGAATTAAAACAAGCATGGAAATTAATAAGATAATATAGGCATATATCATGGTATGTTATGTTAAACAGAAGCGATAACATGTAAAAACTGTATTTAGGACATTCTTAGCATGAAAACATTTTAGTGTGGTTTTAAGGGAAATCTAAAGGGAATTTAAAATTAAAAAGTAAATAAGCATTTATATAAAACCAGAAGTGAAATAAAAATGTTATTATAAACAAAATACTTATTTTATAAAAATAATGGTGGCTTAAAACTAATGGTAGAGTGAACATGAAATTGGGTTAAAATTTGGGAAGTTCTTTTTAAATAGGTTTGCTTATCGGGAGGTATTGAGGAGGGAATCACTTAAAAACATGTATATACATGAAAGGGAATGAAAAAAGGGTATTGATAAATGAATTTGGTACATTTAAATTGAATTTATAAGAATAAAATAAAACATAATTTTACATAATTTTGTTAAAAGAAATACAAGGCGACCCAAAGAATCAACGGAGGTTCGGGTGGAATCCCTTACGGATTATCAGCATGGTATCAGTTGTATTTAAGAGGGATTAAAGATATATACAGGGTTTAATCATAACATATAAAACATTAGGTATGTATGGGTAGGAGTTAAATCATACCCCATAATTTGGGGTTACACATAAAATGGCATAACATAGAGGACATTCTTGAATAAAAGTGAAATAGAGAGGATCCCTTACCCTAAGTCTGATGGTGATCATCGCTTGATATTAATGACTTCAATAATAAAATAAGGTTAATTAATTAATAATTCCATAACCTCTTATATATGTAAAATATTTATTATAACATTTTTAAGTTAATTCATGATCTTTTTGATGGGTTAAGTGGTTCAATTTCTTCGTTGGGGTTCATTTGTATTCTTGGTCATTACAATCAGTTTAATTATTTTCATGAATAGAGAATCATGTAATGTGGGGATGGTTTTCTAGAACTAGTTCTATATTTTATTATTTAACATCCAAAAGTATACATGGATTTAATTTTAATTTGGTTACATTGTGTTATGTTGAATATTTATATAAAACATTAAGGATAAACACTAGAATTAATTTGGAAATTTTTCTCAAAATTAACTTGTTTTGTGTTATTATTTTTCATCATGTGTGAAAAAGGATTATAGAAAATAAATTAAGATAAATAAATATATTATGATCTGGTTCAACCATTAATATGGTTTCCTGACCAGTCTAGAATATTTTAATAAAAATTGAAAACTCGTCGTCCTTGAATGTTATAAATCAACACATCTCGGATGGTATTTTCATTTATAGAATAAAATGTGGGGGAGGAAGAGATTATGATAAACTATCCCATTATAATACAATCATTATTGTAGATTTATATTACTGGATTTATCATACCATTTGGATATTGGGAGTTGAGAAAACAAATAAGAGAAAAGAACATGAAAAAAAAATAAAATAATCGGAAAGAGGAATTTACCTCTTGAGATTATCTTCTATTGAGAGCCTCTTAGGGGGGGGGGGATTTGGTATTTTGGGGAGAGCAATGTATTTTTTACATGGGGGATGAGAATGGAGAGTGATTTGGGTAGAAAATAGGAAAGGAACAAGGATTGAGATTGTAACACCCGAGATTTTTATGAGTAATATTTTGTTTAAATATAATCAAAGGAATCTTTCACTACACACTTGCTTGGCTTACTTTACACGCAATCGCGACCTTCCTCGATAGCTTGTGTCGTACGCAATACTGATTTTCAGTAAACAACGATATGCTATTAAAATATTATTAAAAATAGCCGTTATGAATAGTAATAACCACTTTTTGAAATTTTATAAATTTTATCATTCAAAATGGACTTCATTTTTGGATTCGGAATACCGAAATTATCCTAGGGTGAAATTTTGGTATTTTTCTGAAAACTTTCAATTTTTGATGAATAGTGAAACCACTAAGTGGTAGGTTAAAAACTGAATTTTGCATAAAACTTAATTTTACCGCTTCTGTGAGTGGAATTTCGAAAATCTGAGAGACACTGTTAATATCAAGGACTAAATTGTCGTTCAATGAGATGAAAATAATTTTTTGGTGAATAATAACTTTTTACTTTTTTTACCACGGTTAAAAGTAAATAGGGTAATTAAGGGTAAAAATGATATTATTATTACCCTAACACATGTCCTAATTCTATTGGACAAGTGTAATTCGACCAAAAACAAGCTTAGGAATAAAATATGACCATTTAGGCCCACATGGATTAGATTAGGACATTTATTATTATTTAATTCAAAAAAGAGTTAAAAGAGTTAAAATCAAAGTTTATTTACTAAAACATTTTTAATATAGGGTTGTAAATAAGATAAATTGGACTATAAATATTCATTAGAAATCTAAAAAGATTTCCTACATAATGGTATTTTATTTTTAATTTTTAGACATTAAATAATTTAATTTATTTATGACACAATGATGATGCAGTAATTATCTTATTAATGAAATATTGACATAATTGATGTTATAAACACCAAAATAATTGTAATTTGAGACTTTTTATGAATTAAACTAATTTTATAGGTTACTATGATATATTAGTGTTGATTTAATCAACTTGGATCGAACATATAATTCTGTTATGACTTTCACAAAAATCATATATCAAATACTTTCAAAATTGACACAAAATAGTTTTTAAATAAAATAAAATAATATTAATTGTTATTTTATACCTAAAAATCTAAGGTTCGTCCAAATGACGTAGATAAGGATATATATATTAATAATAAACAATTTTGGGTTCTTTTGGCATGTTATAGTAAGTGTATTAACCATATAGTGAAAGAAAACAAAAAGACATGGTAAAAGTTAAATTATTTAACTTAGAGTTAAATCTAATTGATAAGGTTAAAATAATACCATAAACTTGTCTAAATCCTACTGGTTGATAGGATTTCGACCCATACCCACTTTATCTTCGAAATAAGACCCTTTGGAACCATTATAAACCGATTTTGACTTTAATATAAAATAATATTTTGAGATATTCCTAAGGTGCCCCTCTCCTCCCTTATAAAAGGGCACTCCTCCCCCTCCTCCTCACACCAAATTGAGCACTCATGCTCGGCCAACCCCTGCCATTTTCTCCTCTCCACTTCCCTAGAATAATCCTAGAGGTCCTGGTCTTCTTCAACGACCAATCTTAGTTCCCTAAGTGGAGGATTCAAAGAGGCGTTCAAAAGAAGAGGTAATATCCATTACCGATCTTTTCAATTTCTTTCTTCTTCAACTTTTCTTATTTATTTGTTTCATGATAAAGTAATAACATTAGTATTACTTACATACTGAGATGTTATTATAAATATGAAACAACCCTAATTCACCTTCTATCCATCCTACGGAAAAATGAAATCACCGCGCGTGTGTACGTACAGAATACAGTCTCCACGTCGTGGTGTAATCTATTTTCCACCATCACATTACAAGGATGGGTATAATGGTGTAATAAGTAACTATTTATGATTATTATAAAGTAATATTGATACTGAAATAATATATATATATACTCCAATACAGTTCCACGATCATAGGAACGATATCATCACTCATGCGTACGTACGGAATACCGTCTCCACGATGTGATGCGACTCGTTCTACATGATCATCATTATATAGTAATTATATAAATGAATTGAATGAATAAATATGATATATGTTACACTAATACCATTCTGGATATAAGGTATCTATAACCTTAAAAGAAGAATAATAATGTATTTGGCAAAACACGCATAAGAACAAAAGGCAATAAAGACCCGAGTAACAAGTAACAATGAAATATTACTATCATGAAGCTAAGAAGATGACCATATATGATATCATATCATTATTTATGATTCTGTAATAAGTCAATAACATTATTTAAACCATTATACAGGAGCTTCGGACACGTACAAAGCAAATTGGACCTAAGGTAAGGGAAAATATCACAATCTCATTTTTATCCGAGATTGTTTTTATTTTGGCATTTACTGGGATGTATTTTATCATCCACATCCATGTTCCATCAATATGTAATATTGCTTCCATCCAATTAAAATAGTTTAAATCCAATTTTACCCTTCGGTGAGTTTTTAGTAATGAATATGAAAGGAATCTTTTGTCGTTTTTCGTACGAGGTACTTTTTGACTTTTCCGACAAAAGTACGAAGAATGTTTTTTAAACTTATACGGCATGAATGGATTTTTAAAACTTTATTTCCAAGAAGCTTCATTTACAAGTATTCAAGTTTATTTTTAATCAACTTCTTTTAGTGTACAATTGTATGACATGTTAAGAAAGGAAAAGTGTTTTTGAAGTAGAAAGGATATTTTCCTCAAGGATGAAGTTCAAGTATTTTATCAAAATTATTTTCCATCTAATATAATAAAAGGGTTCTGTTTTTATCCCTATTATTACATGGATTTGATTATGTTGTGATGGAAATATTTTTATGAATTCCTTTATCTTATATGAATTGTTTTATGATGTCATGTTGTTTAAGAATCCCATTTTTATTACATGGCTAACGCTATGAAGTATGGTTTATGATTATGTGGCACACATAAGAAAGGATTCATTATAAGATGGGTGGGACCTATATCTCCCTCCAATGCATTGGGTAAAGATTTTATATCTCATGAGATAAACATGGCAGGAACGGTAGGTTATACCGGTTTAGTGAAACAGGACTGGAAGGAGGGTGACTCGGTTCAGAAAGGGACTTTGTCCACTAAGATAGTCTTGGCAACGAGTCATGACTAACAAGAAATGATTTTCCATGATTAGGTGTGCATGTCACAAAGTTTCAAGTTTTATGTTTTGATTATGGGGATCTCATTTTCACTTCTATGATTTATTCCATGTTAAGATATTATGATCTCTTTTGCAGGTGTTGATTTTCAAAAAGATATGATATGATTTTTATTTCCTTTATTTTACCTTGCAGAGCATTTGAGCCCACCCTTTTATGTTTTCTTTTCCCCAGGTCAGGAAGATGGATATTAAGTAGAATATGCTAAAAGGGACCCTAGATATGATGAAATAAATGGGAGACACTATAGAAGATTTATGAACCAGTTGTTTATGTTTCTTAGTTTCTAAAGACACTATACCTATACGGTCCTTTGTGGTTTTGTCATATGTTGTAATAAGTGTGCTTCAATTTTGAATATTAACAATGTATGTAAAGTATGGGTTGTTATAGTTGGTATCAGAGGAAAGGTATAGTCAACCTTTGGAAACTAGGATGTGAAAGCCTTAGTAAGAAGCCTAAGGATAAGTCTAAGCATAGAACACAATCTTAGTGTTTTAGAAATGGCCATGAATAACCTAGGATAAGACCTTAAGCATGAAAATTTTATTCTTGAATTATGTGGTTTTCCTATTATAATTAGTGTTCCTCACACTATTCTTCTTGGTTTTAGTCAATGGCTGGAACCCGAAGGAACCGTGTTAATGCGAAATGCGATGGGCAATGCAATGATTGTCCCCCTGAGCAACCAAATGATATGGGAGCTGGAATGCAAAATATTGTAGCCATACTCACACAACTTTCTCAAGTTATGAATCATGCAGGACTTCCAAACGAGCAAAGGAAGGAGCAACATTCTGTTGAATCCTTCATGAGGCAGCGTCCACCTTCTTTCAGTGGGTCTACTGATCCATTAGTTGCTGAACAACGGATTAGTACTACTGAAAAGATATTTTCAGTTCTTCAATGTTCTGAACATGATAAAGTCATCCTAGCAGTGTATCGTTTGGAAGGAGATGCTGATCAATGGTGGAATCTTATTAAGAATACGAGGCAAAGGGATGAAATTGAGTCTATGGAATGGGACGAGTTCAAGAACTTATTTTTCAATAAGTACTTCCCTCGTATTCTCCGAACAAAGATGGAGAAAGAGTTTCTTGAACTGAAGCAAAGGGATGATGAATCTGTTGGTACCTATGAAGCAAATTTTACAAGACTTGCAAGGTACGCTTCTGGTATTATTATCCAACCTGAGAGTAAGATCGATCGATTCTTTAGTGGCTCAAAACCAAGTCTTCGAAGGGTGTTAGCCATAAGGGACTTCAATAGCTACGAGGAAATCGTTCAATGTGCTCTCAAAGTCGAGATGGAGATTGGAGTAACCCATCAGTCACATGGGTTTGATAAGAAGAGGAAGATGGAATTCAAAGGAAAATCTAAAGAGCACACTGAAAAGAAGATGAGCTTTACCTTATGCTCAAATTGTTGAAAGAAACATGGAGGGATTTGTCTTAAAGGGACAAGTAAATGTTTCAAATGTGGAAAGGAAGGTCATCGGGCATTTGAATGCTGTGATAATGGGAAGAAGATGTCTAATGACGCAAACAAAGGAAGGGATACACAGAATGAAACTACTACACTTCAATGTTTCAAGTGCAAGGAGATGGGGCATTATGCCAATCAATGCCCAAATCCAAGGGTTGATGATGATGGCCGACGTCAACAAAATCTTAAGGCTAAAGACAAAGGAAAGTCACATGCAATTTCTATCAGCGATGTGGAGTACGATAACGAAGTGGTGAAAGGTACACTTACCATCCACTCTAAAGTAGCAAATGTTTTATTTGATTCTGGATCCACCCACTCTTTTATTTCTGAAAAATTTTCTAAGGGTATCACCGTACTACCTCATCAATTAGATGTTGAGTTAGCTGTGACAACACCTAATGGCACAACAATCGCATCAAAAGTTTATAATTCTTCTCCAATCGAAGTTTGTGGGAAAGTGCTTCCTGCAAATCTTGTGATCCTTCCTTTAGTGGAATTTTATGTGATTCTTGGAATGGATTGGCTTTCTCTACATGGAGCTCATATCAATTGCCAAAGAAGGGAAGTCACATTTCATATTCCAGATCAATCTACGATCGTCTATCAATTCAAGGATGAACATAACCTTCCAGTGGAAATTTCTTCCATCTTATGGGTATTGATTCCACTAAATGAAGGTTATTTATCTCAAATGGTTGGTGAGAAACTCACGATTAAGAATATGCCCATTGTACGGGAGTTTTATGATGTATTTCCGGAGGAATTATCGGGTCTTCCACCAAATCGTGAAGTTGAGTTTTCAATAGAACTCGTACCGGGCGCTTTGCCAATTTAAAAGACACCTTATAGAATGGCCCCAATTGAGTTGCAGGAATTGAAGAAGCAACTCCAAGAGAATCTCGATAAGGGATTCATACGCCCTAGTGCGTCACCTTGGGGAGCACCTGTTCTATTTGTTAAGAAGAAAGATGGATCAATGAGACTCTGCATTGATTATCGAGAACTTAACAAGATCACTATCAAGAACAAATATCCTCTCCCACGCATTGATGACTTATTTGACCAACTACGCAGAGCTCAATACTTTTCCAAGATTGATCTTCGTTCAGGGTATCATCAATTAAGGGTCAAAAGGGAGGATATACCAAAGACGGCTTTCCGTACAAGGTATGGAAACTATGAATTTATAGTGATGCCATTTGGTCTTACTAATGCCCCTGCTATCTTCATGGATCTAATGAATAGAGTCTTTAGAGAATATCTTGATCAATTTGTGGTGGTTTTTATAGACGATATTCTTGTCTATTCAAATAGCAAGGAAGAGCATGAAGATCACTTGAGAATTATATTGAAGACCCTGAGAAAGGAGAAGCTTTATGCCAAATTTACCAAGTGTGAATTTTGTCTTGAAATAGTTGCATTTTTGGGTCACATAATCTCAAAAGAGGGGATATCTATGGATCCAGCAAAAATAGAGGTTATCGAAAGATGGTCGAGACCAACAACAGTAACTGAGATCCGAAGTTTTCTTGGTTTGGCTGGATATTATCGACGTTTTGTAAAATATTTTTCACGATTATCTAATCCACTCACCAAGTTGACTCGGAAAGGAGTTAAGTTTGTTTGGATAGAGGAATGTGAAGAGAATTTCAAGGAGTTGAAAAGAAGGTTATCCAGTGCACCTGTGCTCACACTGCCTTGTAGTGGAGAAAGGTTTGTGATCTACAGTGATGCATACAAGAAGGGATTGGGGTGTGTTCTTATGCAAAATGATATGGTGATAGCTTATGCCTCACGACAGTTGAAAATCCATGAGCAAAATTACCCAACACATGATTTGGAGTTGGCCGCGGTAATCTTTGCATTAAAGATTTGGATGCATTACCTTTATGGTGAAAGGTGTGATATTTATACTGATCATAAAAGTTTAAAGTATATTTTCACACAAAAGGAGTTGAATATGCGTCAAAGAAGATGGTTGGAGCTGATTAAGGATTACGACTGCTCAATCCATTACCACCCTGGGAAAGCAAACAAGGCGGCAGATGCATTAAGTCGACAAGACCATGCTAGTTTATCCATGATGAGGATCACAAAAGATCCAATATTTATGGATTTACAAAGGATGGATCTTGGAATTATAATGGAAGGGGGAAAATCTTATCTTTCTCAAATGAATGTTCAACCATATATACATGTGAATATTAAAGAGTCACAGAAAGAAGATGTCGAGTTACAAAAGAAGGTGAGAAATGTTCCTGAATTCAACCTTGATTGTGATGGGATAATAAAGTTCAGGAATCGGGTTTGTGTTCCTTCCATCCCCGAATTAAAGAAGGAGATTCTGGATGAGGCTCATAGTTCTTCATTCTCTATTCATCCTGGAAGCACGAAGATGTATAGGGACCTGAAAGAGTACTTCTAGTGGGATGGCATGAAAAGAGAGGTTGCTGAATATGTCTCTCGATGCTTGGTTTGTCAACAAGTTAAAGCTGAGAGACAGAAGTCTAAGGGGATGTTACAACCATTACCCATACCCGAATGGAAATGGGAAAACATCACTATGGACTTTGTCACAGGACTTCCTAAAACATCCAAAGGAAATAATGCTATCTGGGTCATAGTTGATCGTCTTACAAAGTCTGCACACTTCATTCCTATTAGAGAGGATTTCTCTCTAGATCAGCTTGCCAGGATATATGTAAAGGAAGTGGTAAGATTGCATGGAGTACCACTTTCTATTATATCTGATCGAGATCCGAGATTTAACTCGAAGTTCTGGCAAAGTCTTCAGCATACTCTGGATACAGAGTTGAGTTTCAGCACTGCTTATTATCCCCAGACAGACGGTCAGTCTGAGAGAACAATTCAAACCCTAGAAGATATGTTGAGAGCTTGCTCTATGGATTTCAAAGGAGGTTGGGATCAACACCTACCTTTGGTGGAATTTTCTTATAATAATAGCTTTCACTCCAGTATTCAGATGGATCCTTATGAAGCTCTCTATGGAAAGAAATGCAGGACTCCAACTTGCTAGGATAAAGTTGGGGAAAGAAAGCTATTAGGACCTGATCTCGTTGATGAAATGGCAGAAAAGGTCAGATCTATTCAACAACACATAAGAGTAGCTCAGAGTCGACAGAAAAGTTATGCCGACAACTGAAGAAAAGAAATAGAGTTTGAAGTGGGTGATAAAGTGTTCTTACGAATATCTCCCTGTAAGAGGGTTATGAGATTTGGAAAGAAGGGGAAGTTGAGCCCTAGATATATCGGTCCTTTCGAAATACTGGATCGTGTTGGAAAGTTAGCTTACCGATTGGCGCTTCCACCGAATCTCTCTCAAGTTCACGATGTGTTCCATGTATCTCTCCTGAGAAAGTACATACCTGATCCTTCACATGTACTCAGCTCAGAAGTTGTACCGCTGGAGCAAGATCTTTCTTATGAAGAACAGCCGATAGAGATTCTGGATCGTAGCGAAAAATTCCTACGAAACAAGACCACTCGATTGGTGAATGTTTTATGGAGGAACCACCAATTAGAAGAAGCTACATGGGAGCTTGAGGATATGATGTGGGAGAAGTATCCTCATCTGTTTGTTACAATGTGATGAATTTCGAGGGCGAAATTCTTTTTAAGGGGGTAGAATGTAACACCCGAGATTTTTATGAGTAATATTTTGTTTTTATATCATCAAAGGAATCATTCACTACACACTTTTTTGGCTTACTTTACACGCAATCACGACCTTCCTCGATAGCTTGTGTCGTACGCAATACTGAGTTTCACTAAACAACGATATGCTATTAAAATATTATTAAAACTAGCCGTTATGAATAGTAATAACCACTTTTTGAAATTTTATAAATTTTATCTTTCAAAATGGACTTCATTTTTGGATTCGGAATACCGAAATTATCCTAGGGTGAAATTTTGGTATTTTTCTGAAAACTTTCAATTTTTGATGAATAGTGAAACCACTAAGTGGTAGGTTAAAAACTGAATTTTGCATAAAACATAATTTTACCGCTTCTGTGAGGGGAATTTCGAAAATCCGAGAGACACGGTTAATATCAAGGACTAAAATGTGGTTCAATGAGATGAAAATAATTTTTTGGTAAATAGTAACTTTTTACTTTTTTTACCACGGTTAAAAGTAAATAGGGTAATTATGGGTAAAAATGATATTATTATTACCCTAACACATGTCCTAATTATATTGGACAAGTTTAATTCGACCAAAAACAATCTTAGGAATAAAATATGACCATTTAGGCCCACATGGATAAGATTAGGACATTTATTATTATTTAATTCAATGAAGAGTTAAAAGAGTTAAAATCAAAGTTTATTTACTAAAACATTTTTAATATAGGGTTGTAAATAAGATAAATTCGACTATAAATATTCATTAGAAATCTAAAAATATTTTCTACATAATGGTATTTTATTTGTAATTTTTAAACATTGAATAATTTAATTTATTTATGACACAATGATGATGCAGTAATTATCTTATTAATGAAATATTGACATAATTGATGTTATAAACACCAAAATAAATGTAATTTGAGAATTTTTATGAATTACACTAATTTTCTAGGTTACTATGATATATTAGTGTCGATTTAATCAACTTGGTTCGAACATATAATTCTGTTATGACTTTCACAAAAATCATATATCAAATAGTGTCAAAATTGACACAAAATTGTTTTTAAATCAAATATTATATTATTAATTGTTATTTTATTCCTAAAAATCTAAGGTTCGGCCAAATGACTTATATAAGGATATATATATTAATAATAAACAATTTGGGGTTCTTTTGACATGTTATAGTAAGTGTATTAACCATATAGTGAAAGAAAACAAAAAGACATGGTAAAAGTTAAATTATTTAACTTAGAGTTAAATCTAATTGATAAGGTTAAAATAATACCCTAAACTTGTCTAAATCCTATTTGTTGATAGGAGTTCGACCCATACCCACTTTATCTTCTAAATAAGACCCTTTGGAACCATTATAAACCGATTTTTACTTTAATATAAAATAATATTTTGAGATATTCCTAAGGTGCCCCTCTCCTCCCTTATAAAAGGGCACCTCCTCCCCCTCCTCCTCACACCAAATTGAGAACTCAAGCTCGGCCAACCCCTGCCATTTTCTCCTCTCCACTTACCTAGAATAATCCTATAGGTCCTGGTCTTCTTCAACGACCAATCTTAGTTCCCTATGTGGAGGATTCAAAGAGGCGTTCCAAAGAAGAGGTAATATCCATTACTGATCTTTTCAATTTCTTTCTTCTTCAACTTCTTCTTCTTTAGTTGTTTCATGATAATGTAATAACATCAGTATTACTTACATACTGATATGTTATTATAAATAGGAAACAACCCTAATTCACCTTCTATCCATCCTACGGAAAAATGAAATCACCGCGCGTGCGTACGTACGGAATACCGTCTCCACGCCGTGGTGTAATCTATTTTCCACCATCACTTTACAAGGATGGGTATAATGGTGTAATAAGTTACTATTTATGATTATTATAAATAATATTGATACTGAAATAATATATATATATACTCCAATACAGTTCCATGATCATAGGAACGATATCATCACTCGTGCGTACATACGGAATACCGTCTCCACGATGTGATGCGACTCGTTCTACATGATCATCATTATATAGTAATTATATAAATGAATTGAATGAATAAATATGATATATGTTACACTAATACCATTCTGGATATAAGGTATCTATAACCTTAAAAGAAGAATAATAATGTATTCGGCAAAACACGCATAAGAACAAAAGGTAATAAAGACCCGAGTAACAAGTAACAATGAAATATTACTATCAAGAAGCTAAGAATATGACCATATATGATATCATATCAATATTTATGATTCTGGAATAAGTCAATAACATTATTTAAACCATTATACAGGAGCTTCGGACACGTACAAACCAAATTGGACATAAGGTAAGGGAAAATATCACAATCTCATTTTTATCCGAGATTGTTTTTACTTTGGCATTTACTGGGGTGTATTTTATCATCCACATCCATGTTCCATCAATATGTAATATTGCTTCCATCCACTTACAATTTTTTTAATCCAATTTTACCCTTCGGTGAGTTTTTAGTAAATAATATGAAAGGAATCTTTTGTCGTTTTTCGTACGAGGTACTTTTTGACTTTTCCGACAAAAGTACGAAGAATGTTTTTTTTAACTTATACGGCATGAATGGATTTTTAAAACTTTATTTCCAAGAATCTTCCTTTACAAGTATTCAAGTTTATTTTTAATCAACTTCTTTTAGTTTACAATTGTATGACATGTTAAGAAAGGAAAAGTGTTTTTTAAGTAGAAAGGATATTTTCCTCAAGAATGACGTTCAAGTATTTTATCAAAATTATTTTCCATCTATGATAATAAAAGGGTTCTGTTTTTATCTCTATTATTACATGGATTTGATTATGTTGTGATGGAAATATTTTTATGAATTCCTTTATCTTATATGAATTGTTTTATGATGTCATGTTGTTTATGAATCCCATTTTTATTACATGGGTTAGGCTATGATGTATGGTTTATGATTATGTGGCACACATAAGAAAGGATTCATTATAAGATGGGTGGGACCTATATCTCCCTCCAATGCATTGGTTAAAGATTTTATATCTCATGAGATAGACATGGCTGGAACGGTAGGTTATACCGGTTTAGTGAAACAGGACTGGAACGAGGGTGACTCGGTTCAGAAAGGGACTTTGTCCACAAAGATAGTCTTGGAAATGAGTCATGACTAACAAGAAATGATTTTCCATGATTATGTGTGCATGTCACAAAGTTTCAAGTTTTATGTTATGATTATGGGGATCTCATTTTCACTTCTATGATTTATTCCATGTTAAGATGTTATGATCTCTTTTGTAGGTGTTGATTTTCAAAAAGATATGATATGATTTTTATTTCCTTTATTTTCCCTTGCTGAGCATTTGAGCTCACCCTTTTATGTTTTCTTTTCCCCAGGTCAGGAAGATGGATATTAAGTAGAATATGCTAAAAGGGACCCTAGATATGATGAAATAAATGGGAGACACTATAGAAGATTTATGAACCAGTTGTTTATGTTTCCCAGCTTCTAAAGACACTATACCTATACGGTCCTTTGTGGTTTTGTCATATGTTGTAATAAGTGTGCTTCAATTTTGAAGTATTAACAATGTATGTAAAGTATGGGTCGTTATAGAGATAATTGAAGAGTTTATGGGAGTTCGGTGGTTTTTATAGTGGATAAGGGAAGTAAATTTTGAATATTTAATTCATTAATTAATAATTTTTCTCAAGACAAGAAATATTGCTTGATGATTGTTTCCAAAAATAGTAATAAGTGCATATGAGTTCGATCCAATGGACATTTCTATCATCCATGACTTAAGCATGATGCAGAAATTTATGTTTTATCATTTATTGTGAATTATTGCATTTTACAATTCATAAAAATTCTTATATTTTAGAAAAATCCCAAAAATTCATCCTGATAATTTTTCAACCTGAAGAACCCAAACATTAACTCCATTTTCAATTAATAAAAATGATTAATATGATTAATTTAGTTTTTGAATAAAATCATAATTTAATAAGAGAACAACCTTAAAACTATAACTCGTTTTATAACACATTGATAATCTATTAAAGGACCCATAAAATTATCTTAAAACCATAAGAAAATAAAATAACAATTTATGATTATATTTTATGAGAATTAATTTCCATTTTAAATAAGTAAATTAATCATAAAATTGTAATTAAAATATTTATCACATACAAAAATTACAATACTTATATTATGATAATTTTTGATTTATAATATGTCTTAATTGAATTTGTACATTCATTGGTAAAGTTTCTATTTCTTGGCCAACATACTATTCATTACTATTCGTTACTATTCATAAGTGTATGTTACAATTCACAATGCTATGCTTCTGTTATTCAAAAAACTATTTTGGTTCTATCATACTATAAATGACTTGCTAAATGAAACCATAAATGTCAGATTTTAGTAATTCAAAACACATAAATTACAATATTATCTTTAAAGGTCTCATATTACTTAGCAGTTCATTTTGTTCTGATTTCATGTGATTTCATGACATATTTATAAGAAGGTATTTTCCATTGATAAAACCTTGGGGTTTTATAATATTCCCCCTTTTGTAATTTCACCCTTGAAATTTATTTTTATAAATTCTAATATATAAACTTGTGTGGGTACTTTTCCTTCATTGCATCCTCCTCTTCCCATGTTGACTCTTTGTACTTATGGTTCTGCCACATTACATGACCAGGTGAGAAGTCTTGGTAAGAATAAATTTATCTCTATGATCCATGATATTAATTGGTTTCTCACTATACGAATGATCATCTTACAACTATACCACCAATGGGGAGAGTACAAACGAAGGGTCTGGTATGTACTTCCTTAAGAGAGATACACAGAAGAAATTGTGAAAATTTTCCATGGTAGGTGAATGTGTTAGTCAATAGGCCACATCTCTAACACGGTCAAGAATATTGAAGGGGTCGACGTACCTGGGACTTATCTTTCCATTCTTTCCAAACCTCATGACGTTCTTCTATTGAGATATACATAGAAATACCATGTCTCTTTCTTGGAACTCAGGGTCTCATTGACAATTGTCTATATAACTCTTATATCATCTTTGGGCCTCTTTGATGTTCTATTGAATGGTTTTCACCTTCCCCACCATTTCTTTAACCATTTTAGGTCTATTAGCTTATGCTCACCGACTTCATCCCAACATGATGGTGTTCAACACCGTTTCCCATAATGTGATTTTTATGGTGGAATTCAGATTCATGAGTATGAACTATTGTAGGACAATTAAACTAGTTGAATATATTGGCCCCATCCTCCTTTAAAGTCCATATAGCATGATCTCAACACATCTTCTAGTTTTCAAATAGTTCGCTCCAATTGGCCATCATTTTGAAGATGATAGGTTGTACTAAAGTTCATTTCAATGCTTAGAGCATGTTGGATAATTTTCTAGAACCTTGTGGTGAATATCACATCTCTATCAGATATAATAGATAGTGTTACTCCATGAATCCTTACCATCTATTTGACATATATCCGTTCCAGTTAATCAAATTCGAAGACATTTCAAATCATAATAAATTGAGGTCTCTTTGTAAGACGATTTATTGAATTATTCCCTCTACATGTACATGGAATTCTAGATACAAATTCCATGGTAATGTTCTCCCACTTCAATTTTAGTATGGGTAGTGGTTGCATCATAAACTTAGACTTATTTATTTCATCCATCACATGTATACATACCAGGAACTTTGATGTATACTCATCAATCGCCTTCTTCATATTATCCCACCAAAAGTTATCTCAGATATCTCGATACATCTTTTTTCACCTATGCGTCATTCAGAATATATTTCTTTATATTTTTATTGCATGGTACACATAAGAATGATCCAAATATTACAACTCTTTTCTCCTCAATAATGAACTATGAGGATTTCCCATTTCTAATAACTTCCATATTTTTTAGAATTCCCACATCTCTTCTTTGTGAATCCATTATTTTCTTCACAAGGGATGGTTAAGAAATCGTTTGAGAAAGGAATGATGACATTCCTTCCTTAATGTTTCCCATTTCCATCCCCTAAAAACCTAAGAAGATCATATTCTTTTCGATTCTCATCGTTGATAATGATGTAGAATCATTTCTACATAGAGCATCTACCACCTTATTTTCCTTACCTTGATGGTAGTGGATTGAGAATTCACAATCCATGAT
The DNA here is from genome assembly GCA_963277665.1 of Viscum album. Taxonomy (NCBI): domain Eukaryota; kingdom Viridiplantae; phylum Streptophyta; class Magnoliopsida; order Santalales; family Viscaceae; genus Viscum; species Viscum album. Next base: position 102,766,093 of record OY728133.1, read on the forward strand.
ATGATTTATCCATATTCAATGGAGCATATTAATCAAATTTTGTGTGAATATATGTTTTAGACGCTTTTGATCAATATATATCTCACACTTCTCCCCATATAGATAATTCCACCAACTTTTTATGGAAAAGGTCAGAGTAGAAAACTCTAGATCATGTGTAGGATAGTTTTTCTCATGTATTTTTAGCTACCTTGAGGTATAGGATATCACCATAACATTTTTCATCATCACACAACCTAATATATTCTTTGAATCATCACTTCACATGACAAATAGTTCTCCACTTGTTGGTAGTGTGAGTATTAGTGTAGTGATTGGCCTATTTTTAACTACATAAAACAGTCTTCACATTCTGGAGTCCAGAAAAACTTTACTCCATTCCATTTTATATTGGTCATTGAATTTTTCAATCACGAAAAGTTCTTCACAAATAATCTATAATACCCAGATATATCTAGAAAGATTTTTATCTCCATTATAGATGTTTTCCTCGGCCACTCTTCAATTGCCTCTGCCTTGGAAGGATCCATATATATTCCTTTTCAGTTGATAACATGCCCCAAAAATGATACCCCCTCCATCCAGAGCCAACATTTGCAATACATTTGATAAAACTTTTCTCATCACATATTCCTTAACATGATATTCAAATTATACTCATGTTCCTCCTTTCTCTAAGAGTATATCATAATATCATCCATAAATACAACCAAAAAAACTTTCAAGGTAATATCAAAATACTCTATTCATTAAATAAATAAAAATTTCAAAATAATTAAGAGTCCAAAGAGAATCACTATGAACTCGTAGTGTCCATACCATTTTCAAAAGGTATTCTTGTGAATATTTTCCTTCCTCACCTTTAATTGGTGATATCCTGACCGAAGGACTAACTTAGAGAAATAACTAGACCATGGAATATGATTGAACATGTCATCTATCCATGATAGGGGATACATGTTATTTATAATAATAATATTGATCTCATGATAATAAATGAATAGGAACATTTATCCATCCATATCATTGATAAAGGGAACTGGCACATCCTAGGGTGAAGCAATCGGGCGTATACAACCCTTCTCTAAATTCTCCTATAGCTGCTTCTTCTACTCTTCCATCTCTACGGTGGCCATTCTAAAAGGTGTCTTTGATACAGGATGTGATATAGAAATAAGTTCATTATATAACTTGACCTCACAATCAGGAGGAAGACTAGAAAATATTTAGATAATACATTAGTGTAATCTCTCATGATGGGAAAGTATTCAAGCACGATTCTCTCTTTTTTATGAATCATTTGAGGAAGACATATATTCTCATAATGAATTAATATCAACACTTGGGACACTAATTCTTAAAAAGATTCATATTTCTCCAACACATGTAAATAATTGGAGGGTGTATTGGGATGTGGAGAGTGATATTCCTTTCCCTTCATTTGATGTTGTCTTTGTATAAAGACAACCAATCCATTACCATGATAGCACCTAACTCCATTAAAGGAGTTTTTACAAGATTTTATGGGATTTTCAGTCCACATACATTATATAGGGAGAATTTTTAACCATGGATACAATAATTTCCCCATTTTATATTCTCACAGATAAATAATACTTCAAATTTTGAGGTGGTTCTTTAATAGTTCTACTAAACTAGCAAGATATGAAAGAATGTGTGGAACTGGAATCAAATAGTACGTTCACTATTCTTGAATGAATAACTAACGTATCTATCTCACATCATTTTTCATCTCCTCATCAGTCATAATAATATAATATTTCCTTCCTTGTTGTTGGAGGTTATTGTTGATTTCCTCTGATAACCCCCGACTTATGAAAATTGTTTCTGTAATTACCATTCTACTTATAGTTGTAAAACTACACTACATGATGAGTGTTGATCTGAAGTTTATTTTCTTCTTCAACATTAGTGAGATTACTCATATCATGTCAGCATTTTTTAGCTAGATGTCCTAACATTCCACATTTGAAGCAATTCATTGTTCCCATTAGACTATTCTCAGGGTGTTTCTTCCCACAGTTTTTACATGTGGGATGATCTAGCTTCTTCTCATGGTGGAATTTATTTACAGGACCTCCCACTTGTAATTCCATTTTACTCTTCTTTTTTTTGGGCCATTATACTATTGAGAGTCTCCAATCTCTATTGTAACCTTTATGGAACAATATAAAATCTCATCATAGCAGTAGAAGTCTCGAATCTCCAACACTTTTAAAAGACTTGGCATTATTCCAAAAAAAATTGATCCACCTTGATTTCAGTTTTTATGACCAAGCCAGAGGAGTGCCTTGAATGCCTGGTGAATTTTTCTTTATATTCCCCATTTGTCTCATCTTCCTTCTACTTGATTCCAAGGAACACTCTTTCTATCTTGAGATGGTGGGTTCGGGGAAAATATTTATTGAAAAACATTCTCTTGAATTCCTCCCAATCCTTGGAATCGATTTCTTCATGGGTCTTTATATTCATGATCAGTTTCCACCACTAATCAATTTCCCCATAAAAATGATAGAATACATGTATTACATCCTCTTCTTCTGAGCAACGGAGGAAAATGAATATATTTTCAATGGATTTAATCCAATGTTCCATGATAAGGGGATACAAATATTTACTAAACATGGTAGGCCTTTTCCACTTGAATGATTCAATGGAAACATGCTCTTTCCTTAGAGGAGGAGGGTATTCCACATGATTAATGTTATTATTCAAAATAAAAACTAGATGAGAATGTAATTTCATGAATTTTTCATCAGCCATTCCCATAATATCATGCATATCATTAGGTAAATATTCCCATTCCATATCGCAATAATTTTTTTCACGTGTTATTATATTTCCCGCCATTAACTGCGAAAAAAAGTATAATTAAGGAGATTAAATATATATCTATTCAGTATTAAAAAGGAAACATTGAACAGAAGAGGGTAAAATTTTAAAGGATAAGTATATCCTATATTTTTATTCCCTATGTTTCAATATAGGATATCCTTGATATATTTCTTACCATATTTTCTTATTGGCTCTTTTTTTTAATTCCTTTAATAATGTTTTCTACTAATATCATTAATTTACCAATGCATATCCCTTTAATAGTGTCAAAACATGATTGCAAAAAGGTGCGTTGCTTTGTACCATTTCCCATTCGAGTCTATCTCAATGTGGTATTTTTAGATTTAACCCCTAGATACATCTATGCCAAAGCCACATCTAACATTTTGTATCCAGACAGGGATGTATTTTCCGTATAAACCACTTACTCTGTACTTACCCAAATTTAGTGGAGTTTTCTTATACTTGGTCTCATCCTTAAGGTTCTTACTAATGTTCTATATTCCTAATCTCCAAATAAAACTAAACCATACTATGATAATAACTATAGTGACCCAAATAGTTTACACATAACTTTACATAATTTTAAGAATAATTATATATCAGAATACATGAAAAGGATCATTAAGTCTAATGTCTTTGAAGACTAGGTACATAAAACATAAAACATGGGACACAAACGTTATTTATTTAATCTTCATAAAGAGCTCCTAACATCCTATGAGCCCTTATATCTAGATAGGGTACCCTCGGGATCACATGAAATAAGGGATAAGCTAAAAATCATAGTAAGGGATTAAACATAAGAATAAATATTTAGCACATTGGTTAGAAGACATAGAATAATGGTACAAAAGGGCTGGGAAAAAAAGAAATCATAACATATAAACATGGGATCATAAAAAAATGGATTCATAGTATTGTGTCAGGAAGATAAATCACAACATTATCATGATTCAAGGCTCTTTTAACATAGTATAGAACAATTTAAAGAAAACATCAAAGACAGTTTCACATGGTAGTACGAGTCAAGGATAACTGCCATGACTGTTACACATAACATCTCATGAGGCTAAACTTTATCCAATGCATTGGAGTGATATCTTGGAGCACCAATCATAACATGATCATGAATATTATTTCCAAATTAATAATCCAACATAATCTATAATACATAATCATAGGGGAACCCATGGAGAGGAAGGAGTATCACATTCATGTCCTAAAGCATAATGAATGGGTGTATTATAAAAGTGACCATGAGAGAAAGATACAAAAACATACATGTACATTAACAATTTAAAATAAGCACATATCATGGTATGTTATATAAAAAAAATAGACAATATTTAAGAATATTATTTAATAAATTCTTTGTATTGAAACATTTTAGTGTGGTTTTAAGGATAATTCTAAAGATAATTTAAAATCGAAAAGGGAAAAAGATTTTATAGAAAAGAAGAAGTTAAACAATAATGTTTTTATAAATAATAAACTGATTTTATAAAAAAAAATTGGTGGCTTAAAACAAATGGTAGTGTTCTGTTGAAATTGGTTAAGAATTTTGGATGTTCCTTTAATATAGGTCTACTTATCGGGGGGTATTGAAGAGGGAATCACTTAAAAACATGTATATCCATAAAAGAGAATTTCAAAAGGGCTTTGATAAAATATTTTTTACATGTAAAAATTGTTTATAAGATTCTCATTAATGATAATATAACATAATTTTGGTAAATGAATGATAAGGAAACACAAATAAACCAAGGAAGTTCAGGTAGAATCCCTTACAGATTATCAGCATGGTATCGTGTGTACATAAGAGGGACTAATTATTGAGTAAGTGGTTTAACATCACTAAAACATCATGGGGGATGTATGTGAGTGGTTATAAATGATACCCCATCATTATTGGTTACACATAAAATTTCATAATGCAGAGGGAATTATTGAATAAAATTGAGATATAGAGGATCCCATACCTTATGTTTGATGGTGTTCTATGATTGATATTAATGATCTGAATAATCAAATTAGGTTTGATAAGTAAAAATTAAATAACCACTTATATATGTAAAATATTTTTTATAACCTTTTTAAGTTCATTCATAACCTTTTTTATGGTTTAAGTGGGTCAATTTCATTGTTTGGGTCCATTGGTTTTCATGGTCTTTAAAATCAGTTTTATTATTTTCATGAACAGAGAATCATCTAATATTGGGATGGTTATACAAAATTGGAGTTATATTTTCTTATTTTACATCCATAAGGTTACATTTTTGTAAATTTAATTTGGTTACTTACAATTATGTTGAATCATTATATGAAACATTGATGATAAACACTTGGATTAATTTGGCAATTTTTCTCATAATTAACTTGTTTTGCACTATTATTTTACATTAGGTGTGAAAAAATATTTCATAACATCACATAAGATAAAACAAATACATTATGATCTGATTAAACTATTAAAATGGTTTCACAATCAGTCTAGAAGATGATAATGCAAATTAAAAACCTGTCGTCCTTTAATGTGATAAATCCATACATCTCAGATGGTATTTTCTTTTATAGAATAATAAGAGTGGGAGGGAGAGATTATGATAAAATATAACATTAACCTGATATAATTAAATTACATTTATTTTAATGGAGTTATCAATGAATTTGGGTGACGGTAGGTGTGGAAGGAGACAACAAAATAAAATAACATGAATGAAAATATAATAATTGAAAAGAGGAATTCACCTCTTGAGTTTATCTCCTTTGAGAGCCTCTTAAAAGGACAGAATTTAGTATTTTGAGGATATAAAGTGTTTTTTGAAGTGGGGTATGAGATTGGGGAGTATGTTTTTTATAAATTAGGCATGGAACAAGGTTTGAGAAGAGTGATGAGACGAGGGGAGTGTGGGTGGTTTTTATAGTGGAAGAGAGGAGTCAATTTTGAATAACAAATTCATTATTTAATTACTTTGCTCAAGAGAAGAAATATTGTTTTTTGGTTGTGAAAGAATAGTAATAATTTAATGTGATTTAAAACCATTGGCCATTTACATCATCCGTGACTCATGAAGGATGCAAAAATTCAGGTTTTTCTTTTATTGTGAATTATCATATTCTACTATTCATAAAAAATTCTTGAATATTATAAAAATAATGAAAATTCACCCCACAAATTTATCGATGTGTAGAATCCAAAAAGAAAATATATTTTTAAAAAATATTTTTCTTAATATTATTAATTTTAATTTTTAAATAAAATAATAATTTACTCGAAAAAACAACATTATAAATATACCTCATTTTATTACACTAGGAAAAATTAATCAAGGTCAGATAAAATTATATTATATCCATAATAAAAAAACAATCTATGATTTCATTTTATGAAAATAAATTTACATTTTAAAATAATAAATTAATAATTAAATTTTAACTAAAAATATTTATGACCTACAAAAATACCAGTGCTTATACTATGACCATTTTTTAAATTATAAGATGTCTAAATTGTATTTGTACATTCATGGGTGATGTTTCAATTTTTTCCAACTTATAATTAATTACTATTCATTACTATTCCTAAGGTTATGTTTCTATTCAAAAGGGTATGTTACTATTCATAAAAAACTAATGTGGTTCTATTAGACTCTAAATATCTTACTGAACGAAACCATGTATGTCATATTTTCGTAATTCAAAACACAGAAGTGAAAATATTATGTTTAATGGTCACATATTACTTATTTTTCATTTTATTATTTCATGTGATTATATGACGTATTTATATGAATGGGTTTTCCATTGATAATACATTGGTTCATTATATATGGTATGTTGTTCACATATGGTACTACTACCTTTGGGGTTGTTTATTTAATATTTAGTGGTTATTGTATCATGCTACCACTGTTTTAGTTATTAATTTTCTTGATGAGTTTGAATCTTTTCTCTATCCTTATTTATTATTAGAACATTATTATATCACCATGTGAGGGTATAATATCCCCCTAATCACCTCTTAGACAATTGATGCTAGTCTATAAACATTTTCATATGGAGAGGCGTTTCTAAGCCCTAGAAGAACTCTATACTGTTGCATTTTATTAATGAATCATAGTTTGGGGCACTACAAATGTTATTAGAGAAGTTCATGACTGGAAATAAATTACCATAGTTGGCTAGGTACTAATTGTAAATTTTGAAATCCTTTTCTTTATTTTGTATTAGTATTTGGAACATTATAGACATGACACTAGGATATTGTCAGAACTAGGTATGGAGCACCTGTTAGGGAATCTACAACCCCATGCATGTGGAAAGAGAGAGTTTCCTAGCGGGGTAAATTGATGTTCTACTCTATGTTTTGAAAATTGAATTTTTTCCTCCTATGGTGTTTCACTTTGGTGTGATGGTGATTTACTTTTTTGTTTTAATCCTTAGATATATATGGCAAGGTGGGATTGATTATGAATCATTAGAGACACATAGGTTTATATATATATATATATATATTTGAATTATTTTCATTGTGAACCAAGATTTCTATAAAAGAGTTTTGTTGGTTTAAATTGTCAACAAAGGAAGCCGAAAATTGTTTTCCTTTTTACCCTCTAGTTGGTGTAATTCAACATAGAAAGCCTGAGCATGTGGTTTCGATGAAATATTTTTGTGATTCTATGGGATGTATCTTGTATGTTATATTTGGGTTTGAACCTCATATGAGTATCTAGGGATGATGATTGGTGGTGTGTTGTTTAATGTGTCAAAAAAAAGACGAAAGGTATTTTCCTATATGTCCTCGTTGGTGGGATTCTATATAGATATCTATGATTGTTTATGATGTGTGGCCCTATTATGGGAAGGAAACGGTCCATGAGGCTAGTATATGTTTGATGCATGAATTAAATGTTGGTAGGAAGGATTCCATAAGGCCAGTGTAAATGTGATACCTAAACCTAGTATGGGTGTTTAAAGGGCCGAAAGACTTGATGTCTTATGAAAAGGTGTGATATGGGTGGGTAAGGGTGTTGAGAAGCCTTGCATGTTACAGCTTTCCCTATCTATAATATATATTCTTATGGATGTTTTACCATTGTATTGGTATTGAGTGGGATTCCACCTACTTCAATTATAGTGTTGAATCACGATGGTAGAGATATGGTTCCACTGAAGCATGCATAGGATGAATATGTGGAGGTTCATGATAAGGTTATCGAGGATTAGGATAATCATGAGCCAGAAGTATGGGGACATGTACTAGCATAGGTACATGATGGATGGCCATAGTATATGGAAAATTTGGAGAGATGGAATGATGAGCTGCTCTGGGTGATACACCACCATGTCATAGGGTGAATATGGAAACTTATTTTCTTATAGGACTGGTGTAGCTCTTCTGGGATGTAAAAGTGTAGGAAACAAGACATGATGGACTGGCCTGTAAGGATTTGGTGCGAAGTTTCTTCAAGGACATTTCCATCAAGATACTGAGGATTGGAATATCCCGAAATTTTATGAATATAGAAGGGGATACATTAGTTGTAGATTATGCATACACCATTACATAATTTCTCATTATTTACCCTCTATAGTGAGCGATGGAAATTTTATGGTATGTCATTTGATGTGGATTATGTTACATCATCAAAGTATATGGGAACATATCCATGTTATCCTAAATCTTGGAGGATGTCAACAAAGAACTAATAGCCAAGTGGATTCTTCTTGGCCAGTCTTATTCAAGAAGAGTGATGGTATTTGGTGATTTTAGAATTGAAGATTTAGTAAGTAGGAAGATAGGACATGAGGAATATTGGTAAGGTAATTAGGACGTAGATTCAAGAATAACATCAAGAAGTGGGTATTTATAATTTTTCTTCTTATATGGGTTGTCCAGACAAGTCTGGACTCAATGTGAGTGGCCTCCAAAGGATTGTAGGGCATATGGCTATATTTGACATCATGAGGTGTTTTGTTGGAAAAATTATTAGATTACTTGGAACCAAGGAATTGGGGAGAATAAAGGATCTAAGATCATACCAAGAGTGGTACTAGGAGAATTACTCTTGGATTCAGTGGTAGATGGAGGTCGTGGTATAGAAAGTGTGACCCAGTAGTGGGGTCAGTGGCCATTTGCTGGTGAAAATCTGCATGGAAGAAAAACCTCATTTAGTTGGGCTTTAGTCTAGGTGAATGGAATGGATCATCCATGTAGAGATAAATATGGGGATTGTACAACACATAGAAGTACATTTTGTGTGTTATTGGGTTACCTTTTTGGATTTTTCTACTATTGGTGCATGATATGTACATATGTCTATAATGGCCTATCCGAATGCTAGGTAGTAATTAGGTATCGATTATGATGTGTGACAAATAAATAAATATATATATATATATAATAAGTGCATGAAACCAATAATTTTAAATGGCATCAATGTAGTACAACTTTTACAAGAAATGCGTAAACTTCTAAGAATCGATGGGATATGGTTTAATTTTTTTGGCGTATTTCACCATGACTTCTTATTAGCTCACGTTGCATGTACTTTTTAACATTTGATGAGATGTGGGAAATCATGGGTGTTTGTTATGCAAGATGTATGCTATTGGAATATTATAAGATGTCGGATTATTATTGGTGTTTAATATGACATAAACATGAATTTAGAGCATTATGAGTTGCAGGAGGGATGGTGCATCACGGGAGGAATTTTGAATTTGGGGATAGTCTAGGGGCCATTGGATATTGATTGGGGTTCATAATTGAATGGATTTTTATTCATAAGTTGGGGTATTCCTTGTAAGGAATTGAAATGTGACTCATCGAGGTTCAATAGGTTGATTTTTTTGACATTGGTATGTTTGGTACTATATCTATGTAATGCTTTATAAGTTGGGGATGAGATATTTTAAGCAGGGGACATTGTAAATCCAGGGTTTTTGAGCATTTTGTTTCATAGTAAATTTAAAATTTTGATATTTTTGGTTGGTAAAAAACATTTTCTTGATATTAGGAACCTCATTCTAGGATTTTTTTTACACAATTCCTTGTTATAGGTGTGCTATATGTTTCAGTGGATGTAACGGGTTTTCGAGGAAACAATAGAGGATGAATACATTACTAAGATTATAAAGATAGCTACTGTTATATTTAAAAATAGTGTAATTAATTTATATGGTGTTTAATGGTTTTGTGGGTTGCACCCTAGTGGGTTCATGATGTGAAAGTATCAGGTTATCTACCAAAGTAATTCAAAACGTGTAACTAAGTTTTACATCATAAACATAATACATGAATTCTGTTAGTTACACATAATATAATTTTTGGGTAGAATTTTTTAAATACTACCCTAAATGCCTCCACACTGTAATTTTTCATGCACAGATGAGGCTTCGTGGGGTCTAATATCACCTATCCTCCTCTCAACATGGGAGATTTAAATCTTAACAATATAACATCCAATCTTCATAATGTTTTTTATACATATTAGTCTTGGAAATTAATTTGATCATATGGAATATTTTATAGTTTAATATTTCCATACGGTGCACTAAATCCATGAAATACCTTTTACCATATTTTTATGGTGTTCTTCCCAAATGATGATTTCTTCCAATTCAGTTTTATTTAGATGATGATATTGAATCAATGTTCATCTATGAGTATGAGTTAGGTGGTTCATTTATATTTATTTTACTTTATCAGGGTTTTGGGAGTGCATTCCTAAATGAACCATCTTGTTGACTAGGTGACACCCTGAGTAATTAAATTCTTATTTTAAAATTTCCAAATTTATTCCAGGGGATGACATTGGGTATTCATTAGACCCATGTTACAAGATAATCATATTAAGGGGATTCAAACCACTTAGTTATGTTAGGTCATGGTTATTTTAATTAATTAAATGGGTTTTTTGAATTAAATGACTTTTTGTTTCATGTGAATGTGATAGGTGTGGCTTGATGATTGAGGTGATTATGACACCATGTTTTATGTTACCCATCATTAGGATGGGATCAGCCTTAGTTTTATGGATGATTTTGATCACTTGGTTGAGGCAAAATGGACATTGGGACAAGATGTGATGAGGTCATTAGGATTGGGCCATGACTGATATGATTTCTGATAGTGTTTAGCATTGTTTTTGAGTGACAAGGTCATCGGGGAATCAAGTGAAAAATTATGTGGCTTAGGTACAGATTGGGTGATTCCCACTAATCGTATAATGGAAAAACAGACATTGGAGTCAGGTTCACATATATAGGACCCATAACTAGGTGTTATAGGCCATTTTGTGGGTGGAGGATCCTGTATATTTTTTTGGTATAGGTGATGTTGATGACCACCAGATATGATAGAGTTTATCACCATATAAATCCAAATGGATGATGATGGACCATTAGATGTTGGTAATGAGGCCTTAATTTGGTGAAAGAGGATCATCATGTTATATAAGTCCATTATTCTAGGACATTTAGGGGAAAAATATCCATTTTCCTTGTGAAATTATCTTTCCATCCGAAAAATGTTTTCATCTGGAGGGAAGACATCATTGTGCCCTTGGATGTTGGACTTAGTACCGAAATGAGATTTTCATTAGTGAAAAAAATGACCAGGTAGTTTTTATTTTTTCCATTCTATTAGGATTCTTGATTTTATGGTCTTGGGGAATGATGTGATTGGTATTATACTATATGATCTACCATAGGGTTTACCTTAATTTCATTTCACAGGGGATTTCCTTGGGATTTAAGTCATGGATTCCCACCACTATATTCAAATATATATATATATATAATAATAATGATTCTATATTCCATTTATATAAGTAAGGGCTCTTGTTCAAAATTACTTGTGATGGTGGAAGAAGGTGATCATTTCAGTATAGCTATTGAGCACTGGGGAAGTAGGTTATTAAATAAAGTTCATATATAGTTTTTATTTATATTTATATACAGATAAATTTATCATTGCTGCAACACAAGAACATGTTTGTGTAGAATAATGAGAGTTAGTCTCACACCCTATATATTCCCCTTAGGACACAAGTAGACATTATATCTCTGTAATCTGTTAAGGTATCGAGCTCACGGGCTAGACCCTAGTGATCTAGTGGTACCTTTTCCATGGGATGGATTGGAAGGGACCATAGTGGTTTCTTCAATAGCTTGAGATACATTTCAGTTTCCTTCTATTTAGGATTATTTTATATATAAATACTAACGGTTATCCATCCCCAAATTTTTTTTCTATTTCTATTTATAACCTATTATAGAATGTTATCTACATGTGGTATTATTACCATCAGGCTTGATTACTGATTATTTCACTATCATTGTATCATGCTTCAACTATTTCTATTTTATTACTTCTACTATGTACGAAGCTTCTTCAACTTATTATTTATTATTAGACATTTACTATATAACTATATAAGCATATAGCCTGCCCACAAACTCTTATTAGACCCCTAGTACTAGTTTTAAGCCTTTGTAATATGAGGATCCCACCTAGGACACAATTTTTTTTTCATCCCAAAGCATAGATTTTATGTGGCTCCTAGGTCGGGCCTCCACATATCCTAATAAAAAATTTTATCTTATTCATATATAAATTAATTAATAATAAAGTTTACATGATATATAATCTCTTACGGGTTTGGGAATGTAAATTTGAAATGAAATTCTCATATATCTCCAACCACTGCATGCTTACACTTTTATCCAACCCATCAATAGAATGATATAAAAATTACAATTCACTTGTCATATCAGTATTTTAAAATAATATATAAGATTAGGTGACATAGGATCATGAAAATATAATTAAAATTTTACCCTTTTTTTATTGGATGGATTCAATTTAAATTTCATTGATGATATGTCAGAAGTGGGTAATAATTTAACATCCTATAGTTTTCAATGAAATTTATTTCAATGAATAAAAATGTTTTAATAGATAATTAAATCAAATGTAACACATAATGAGGTGATGATTAATCAGATATTTAAAAATATAAAATTAAAAAATAAAGATGAATAAAATAATATAAATAATTAACCAAAACATAAAAAAAAACACAATAAAATCAAATAATATGAAGAAGAAAAAATATTGGTTTATGGTCTCCTATAAATAAGTTCATTATGGAACAATAGTACTAAGAATAAAAATTTTTATTCATAATAAATAAATCTTTTAAATTAATTATAGTCCACCTGAGAGATTATTGTCAATACTAACAATGTTTCGTGTTAATGGAGTCAATGAATTGTTAGGTTTCTGTGATCATAAAATCAGAAATGATTTAAATTTCATAATTCTGATCCTGAATTATATTTTATAAATTAATTTAATATTTCTAAATATATTTTTATGAGAAGGGTGTTTGAGGGAAAATGGGACAATGTGGAAAATTAATGATTCTTACTATGGAGTTAGCCCAGATGGTAGTGCGAGGATGACACCAAAACATTAGTGGGAGTCCACTAGAGTTTGGTTGGGTGGAAAGGTGGTGTTTAAGCATTATAACTTCCACATAAAACTAGTGGTTTCCACAAGAGTTTATGTGGACATTTGGGAATTATTTTCTATACAGTTGTAAAATCATAAATTTTACTAAACATTATTTTGGATCCCAACTCAGGGTTTCATTTTATGGATATGTGAATATAGAAGAGAGGCTTACTTCCCATCATCCAATTTATCCTATATTTAAAAATATTATTTTTCTAGTTTAATGGGTTTTTCATGATGATGTGGTAAGTACCTATCGTTTTGAACTCGACTTATTTTATCAACAATCTTCCATTGATTTTTGGAATTACATCTACAGTTTAAGATTGAATTTCATTAGATAATGGTGAAATCATTATTCCATAATTTTTATTTCATATATAGGTGCATGAAGAGTTTCTCATAGGAGGATCACAGAAGGATTCTTTACATTCCATTTCTAGTAAGACACTGCCTTAATGTTTTTTAGTGTTTCCTTAGAAATTGAATGAAAATGGGCGATGAATTGATATCAGGTTTTAAGGATTTAGTATATATAAGGATAAGTGGTGTTACATGAGTGGCGTGCCATCATTTTTTTGATTCATTGTCATAATTACATCACATGATCAGCTATTTCTATGATAGTTCATTTTTCACTAAATATAGATAATTTTTTTTCAATTAATTACAATTATTTTATAATTTATTTATGTGGTCATTTGTTGGTGTCATAGCCTCAGCGATGTTCTTGATGGTCTTGGAAGTATTGGTTGAATGATTTATTGTATAGATAACACCATGATTGCTTTAGGTTGTTCTTCATATTACTGCATGATATAATTATTAACATATTGTGTTAATTATAAGTGTGGGTACAATGTAATGTTTACTGATTTGGTTCCATGAGTTGTCACCAACTTGAGGTACCATGATATAGATCTCCATTGGGAATTGATTGTTCACTCTAATTACCAAAAAACATTTTGTCCATGGATCTGTTAACCATCAAAGAGGATCCAATCAAGATAAATTAGAACCTAAGTAGGATCTCGTCACATAACTATGTCTTAGTTTTCCTAAAAAGTTGTTATTATGGATTGATGGATATCATATAGAGTGATAACTATCCATGATCCTATTTTATTAAATAGGAATTCACATTTTATTTTTGGGTGTTTTTGGGAACATGAACACAACCCTACATAGAACCAAAATATGTTCTTTTATTTTTTAAGAGATGTGCTTGGGATCTCTATGTTATAATTGATCCCTTAAAAGTTTAGTATTGAAAATTTTGTTGATAATAGCTATGTTTCATTAGGAATGTGATGATACACTTTGGGTAAGGAGGTATGATGGGTGTTAATATACCTTGATTGAGTTGCGAGCCTTTTATGTCATCTTTTCTTGTTACTTGATGATTGAAAACCCCAAATTAGTTATCATTAGTGTTGATATCACATTGGGTTTTGAATTTGGCTTGAAGAGTGGCATTATAAAAAATATATAATGAGTTTAATAATGGTTGTGAATTCCAAGTGATTCTAGGGACACATCAATCATTGTGTATGTGTACTAGGTCTACACTGTTGCATGCACGGGTAACCAAGTGAGGGAATTTGGATGATGGGAGTAACACCAAGGGTGATAACTTGTTCACTATGGCTACACTAAGTGATGAACTATAATGTTAATAATTATAATTTATTTATGTGTAGTTTTATGCTTATTATGGAGAATCATTCACCTTGTTTATCATTCTAGTGAGGTATCTCCATCTCCATATTTTATTCCTGGGATATATATTCCACCTAGATTAGTGATGGTAGGTTTATTTTTTTCACACATAAACCCTAATGTTTTTCTAGAGTGACAGATTGATCACCAAATGTTACATAATTCCCAATTTAGTTGATATAGGGACATATCATTCTCCAAGAGATGTCTTATTCGATATTTTATTTAGTGTGGTGATACACTATTCACCTGATGATGTGTCATTCTATTTTGTTATACATTTCTCACCCATTAATAGAAAATTCATTTCTTATGATGTGAAGAGGTATTGTTCACATGGAATTAAATATTTAATAACAATGTTGATATGGTGATATACCATTATCTAGTATGTGGCTAATTTCATATTATTGTTACCAGGGTGATGCATCATTCACTTGGTGAGGAATCAATTGCTATTTTATTGTGTGGTGATTCATCATGAATATGGTGATAACTCATTCACCTAATAATAATATTGTGTTATCATTATCACTTTGGCATGATTAATTTTCCCTTATCAATATTCTGATGGTTTTTAATTACATCTGGATATATTGTGGTGATAAACCATTCACACAAATGTGTTTTCATACAATGGGCATATCATTCCCCTATAGAAATTGATGAAGTAGGTGTGAATCAAAAATATGCATGAATATTTGAGTACATAATATTGTGATAACTGTATGCACGGGAGGTTATGACTGTCACTTCATTCAAAAAGTAAATGTAAAAATATAATGGTTTTTATTAGATAAATTTTTAGCGGTATCCTACTAGGTTTCTATCAAATAAAACATGATCTCTTCAGTGAAATCACAAACCATGTGACTTCCAAGTAGGTTTGGCTATGACCCACACACATTTTGACAAGATGAAAGAGCTCAATGGTCTTATAAATATATTTTTGAGAAAATGATGGAGGTAGTGGTTATGTGTCCCTATTGTTTAGTTTAATTTGTTATGTATTGTTTATAGTTGTTATTTTGGTATCCATTATAATATTTTATGGTTTTATAACCTACAAGAGTTATATATTTCATAGTATGGATATGGTATTGTTAAAGTTGAAATTTAAAGTATGTATATATTATTCAATTTAATTTAAATTCTTTAATAGAATATCTAATGTTGTATATTGATTTCATGATGATTAAAGTGGGTATAATATCCCCATGTATCCATTAGTCACTTTATTTTAGTTGGTATCATGTATCATACATGGAGGCACACGAAAAGACACATGGTGCCCTCTGTCTCAGATCCAATTTTGATGAATGGGATAAGGATGGTACAATGTTGTATCATGGTATTGATTTCATTGTATGAATATTTAATATTTGTGAGATATATATAAGGAAAGTTTAAAAAAATCAATGGATTCTTTTCTTATGTTTGAGATTTACCTATAATAGATGATGTCAAAGATACAAGGGAGGTGTGATATTTGTTCTTGATATTTCATTTGACCATTGAGTTTTTAAAAAATAATGTACATTTTTTTTCTTATCTATTTATTATATTAACCTTATGTTGAAATATGTATGATTATTTGAATCATATTCAATATTTATGATTTATAATACATTAGTTTTCTTTTATGATATTAATGATCACATTATGTGGATGTTTATTTTTTAAAATTTCATAAAAAATCATATGGTTTACTACCATATTACATCATGGTTTCATTATAATCATTTATGAATGGTAGTTGTTTCTTTTAATGTATATGGTCACTTGTTATGTGTATCTATTTATAATTCATACCTAACTATAGAGTGTTTAGGTTTGGATTGATTCATGCCCAAGGTACATAAAACCCTTATATCCTAGGATGTGGCAAGAGTAGTAAGGGATTTTGTTACTACATAATTTCTGATGTAATGTGAATATTTTTGTTTAAAAATAATGCAAAAAAAGATTAATTACAACTATTTTATGAGTTATGACATGTGAATATAGACATAGAGTGTAGATATTAGACCAGTCATGTGGATTCTTTAGAAATGGGTATCATGGTAGATATTTCATGAGATAAAAAGGATTGATGAGGGGTGTTATTATATTTATGGGATACACATATGAGGGATCCTTAGTTATATATTGTAAATGAAGTCACATATGGTGATTTATGTGAGGATTGAAAATGATAGGCATGTTATTCATGGTCAAATAATGAATAGGAACACATGTTTAAGATCAATGGGATTTGACTCGTGTTTGTATGTACTTGGTGGTACGGAATTTCATAACTAATGTGTGGAAATTATTATACATGGATAACTATAAAATAAGGTTATTATATGACTTTTTGATTGAAAATTGAATACTATAATTCCAGGGAGACATGGGAGGGAACTTCTACTCAATTTATGAGCTATTGGGATTGTATTCTATAGGATTGAGAATTGGTTGTGAGAATAATGTTTTGTTTAACAAGATTAACCAATATATATTTTGACGGATATAAAAATTACTAGTATTTAAAAAATATACTTGATTGGTAGATTGTGTTATTAAGGTCCTATGAATTTTCATGGTCATGTCATGGTGATAATGTTAATTAATGCTAATAGTTTTTGAATACATTATAGTTCATGTCTTAGTTTGAGTAAGGATTCATGTTAATTTCCTTGTGAACTGTATAAATAAAAAACACAAAGAGGTACCTATATGTCATGATAAGGGTAATGATTTCAAAATCACCATTGAACAATTATTGTTATGTTAGGGAACGATGATGAATTTCAATGAATAATAACACATGGTTTCCCATAAAGTGTTATGTGGGGGGAGAAAATGGTGACTTTCATTGTCTTTACTGGGGAATGGTTATGGGTAAGGGATCTTGACACAATATCCTAAATTATTCAATGATTGGGTTTAGCATGCTCTGGTCTAGTGTGATTAACTATTGGGAAAATTGTAATGTGGCATAACTGGTGCATGAAATAAATTTTATATAGACTAATGGTAAACTTATTGAGGGTTCATGATGATTTTTTTATTTAAATAGTTAAATCACATGAGGGATAAATTACGATCCTTGTTGGATGTAAAATGTGGAATGATGACAATTTATTCTCTTGTCATATTGAGGGTATGAGGGGACTGGAATGATTTAATAGAAATAATGAAGTTGCCTTATCAATAATGTGTTGAGACAAGATGTGATATTGTATACTTAATAGGATTTGTTATTGTTCTGTGAAATTATTATATTCAAGAGTCACATGATGGTGATCAGAGGCATGTCGGTGGATCTCTCTATGAGTTTTGATATAATTTAGAGGATTCCATTCACCATTAGTGTATTACATTAGAAAATTAGGAATTCATGAATGAAAATGAGAGTGGGTCATTGATTTATAATTGATGTAATTGGTTGTCACCACAGTGTGTTGCCAATTGGGTTCCATGAGTCAATTAGAATAGTGGGGTGTTATTTGGAATAATTTAGAACTAATTTGGTCTACTTAATTATGTCATTTTATAACAACATTATTTATTAAGTGATTGATGTGTATAATAGACTATAGAATGATGGGTTCAGGATTAGGCAATTCTTATCCATTCAGGTGTAGTGAGGTTTGTGGTAACTAATAACATTGTAAGGAATGAGATTATGAATCATATTTTTATGGAATATATTTTTTTAGGAGATGCATACAAAATTTTTTGAAGGATTATAAGTGTTATGGTGGGGTGGTTATAATAACCTTCATTTTTTGGTGTTAGTGGGGAACGAAAAAATATTGTTTCCATTGAGAATGTAACAGGGGATGATTTCAAATTTTTTTCCTGAATTGAGATTTTGATATTATATATGAATTTTATAAGTGTAAAGTTATGTGTTTAAGATGATTATTTATTTGGAAAGTCCTAATAATGTAAATGAAGGACTTAATAGATGGTGGTGTCTTGGTTTTGTTATAGTAGGAAGCCACCATATCCCTAGTAGTAGTCCACATGAGTTTTATTGTGTTGGTTAGTGATGCTTCACAATTTTCTAAAACATTTGTACTCTAGTGGTAGCTATCAGAGCTCCGAGAGGTAAACATTTTAATTTATTATAAAAATATTTTTAAAAATGGAATCTCCATATATATTTTAACTCCAATTTGGGTTCCCCGGGATGCCCAAGTGCACATTGAGGAGTGGCCAAATCCAAATTACCCCTCCTGTCATTCCCTATTGGATATATGTGGTCAAGGGGTTGTTCATCATTCTTATGAGGTCATTTATTCTTCTCTTCATCACCAATTAATCCAATTAGACCCATATTTCTATTATTCCCATTATAGGTATATTTTTAGATATTATTAACAATTTGTATAGTTAAGTTAACCCTCCATGATAGGGGTTTATTATAATGGTAAATGAAGCAGACCTGAACTGGTTCAAACACGAGTATTCTAACAATTTAATTGTTGATAATATTTTTCCCTATTTATTTTATTTTTATATCAAATTTGGGTGGAATTATCCGATTATTGGATACCGGTGTTATAGATTTGGATGACAATGGTCTTGTGGGTGTTCCAAGAGTGATTTTCAGCCTTTTTCATTTCATTTTAAAAATTACAAATCCTAATGTGCTATTATTTAATATAAATAATTAAATAAAATATAAATTAATTAGGATAATTAATTTAAATTATTTTACAATTAATTAAATTTATAATTTAATGGTATTAGGTCCACATGGATGTGGTTTAAGGCTGAAGTGGGATTGGTCGAGCTTGGTCGACAATGGAGTGAGCATAAATAAAGGGATAACACTATGATTAGGGTAAGAAATTCATAAAATTACCACATGATATGGTTATGCATATTTTTTGGGAATTGTATGTGATGTTAGGTTGGTGTGTGGCCTAAATGGTTACAATGAGTGTGTTCCCCCATGAGGTGGATGGATATAGAATAGTGCTACGCTCATCAAATTTCCACTATTATTATATATTGTGTGTTTAGTGTTTGATAGGAATCTAAACCATTCAAAATTATTTATAAGTTAAATGGGATACAAAGTGTGTGTATATCATTGTGCAATGGATTGGTTCATATATAGAGGTCTCATCTTATATATGTGACACTCGCATAAATTATCATCTAGGGTGAGCATATGATATGCCATCAGAATGATAGTATATGGTATGGGAATTGTTTTAAATGTGGGATTTATTCACAATAGAAAAAATTTGGTTCATATGTTTTCATTAGTGTTTAATATGAGATTTATATATTGTGATAGTCCCATAAACATTAATATTTCAATGTTTCACTATCAATGAACTTTATTTCTTATGAAATTGATATTTCGCTTATGGGTGATACTATGAGGGGTTTCAAAACACTATCATGATTTTTGAGCCTTATATGTACTCATATAGAGTTCCTCATTAATGAAGGAAAAAATATTATAATTTTAATATTGGTGATATAGCTTTGTACTGGGTCTTTTGTATAGAGAGTTCATAGGATAGCATGGATCTAGTGAGTGAGGTGATGATATTGAATTCTATCCCATTTTATGAAATTGTATGGACTTAGTAAATTACATTTTGGTATACAATATTGATTTGGTGGTTTACTTGGTAATGTGATTCGGTTGATGGGACCAATGATTTAGGTGATAGCTCAGTCACCAATGTTACATTATATGAAAAAAAATTCTTTGTATAGTGATTTAGATTTTTATGTTTAATGTTTCTCATTTAGTGAATAATTGTTCATGTTGTGTGTGAAGATATGGAGACATCATTTACCAAAAATCGTATACTAGTAGTAAATCACTTATCCTAATAATTTTTAAAGACATTGATGTACTGATAACTCATCCACCCTAATATTTAGTTATGATTATAAATACATTAACTAATGATACATCATTTATTTTTAGCTAATTTTTATATATATGATTCTCCAAGAGTTGTCTAGTTGAATATTAATGTTAGTTTTGTGATACATAATTCACTCAATGAGACATTTTTTTCCCTATATATGTGTGGTGATATATCATTCACCGAGTAATATACTATTTTCAATTTTATGATTCAGTGATATATTATTCACATATATATATACAACATTTACCATATAGTTGTTATATGGATATATCAGTCATTAAGGAATTCCCCATTCACTATTATTGTTATTCTGGTGAGATATCAATTATTTTATGATGAATCCTTAAAATAGTTATTCTATGGTGATAAATTATTCACGTAATGATAGCTTGTTAATAATTCTATATTGTGGGGTTATATAATTCACCATGAGATCCATCATTCAAACTTATTGATATAATGATGATGTGTCATTCACTATGGATATTATGTGTCCATAAATTTTTCACCCCTAATGGTGTTTAGACTATGGGTATATCGTCCCACTCTCAATATGGGTGATAGAGATAAGATTTGACCATAAAGGTGAATTTTTATGAAAAAATATTGTGGTAGAAGTATCATAGAGAGGTTATGACCTAATTTCTATAATGTACATGAATACACACACAAAAACTCCCACACACACACACATATATATATATGTATTTTTAATAGGGAAACCATTTTTGGGGGACTAATAAGTTTTACACTACACCCTCTAATATAATTTAGATTCATATATAAATTTATAATTTATATATAGATTGATTGATTACCCCAGTAAAAGTTTAAATATATGGAGATGTCAATGAGTTATAATGATAGGTATGAGGATATGATATGGATAATGGTTGGGTCTTTGAGTCTTTTATTTTATGAATTCCTATAATCTTTATGGTTATCAAGTTGGAAAAATTGTATTTTTTTCATGGCTATATGACTCACATGGGTTACAGATTGAAATGGTATGGTTCTGTTCTTATTATTGTTTTCATTAGAATTAAAATATAAATGACATACTATATGTTATATAGTTTATTTATGTATTCTATTGATTTTTATTATTAGAATGATACCTTAGTAAAATTCATCCCGACATGATTCATTAGATCTATTATTCTAGTCAATAACCTACAAATTATTGGTAGGTGCTGGTGAGGTCATGTGGAACCATCAGTTTAAACTCAATTTAAGATGTCTAGGATTTGGTAAATAAATAATCAAATTGAAGAAAATTTATGATTTAAGGTTTATATATAGGATGAAAGGAAGTAATATGAATTTTATAATGGATACGATAGATATTAATAATTTTACTGTAACGCCCCGACCCCAGTTACCCAGAGTCGGTGCATTATTACATAACATTGGCACGATCACAAGAAAGATCATATCTCGAAATACCGATCAGTTTAGTAGCCTTGGATGCACTAGATATATTCATAAGTTTTACATTACATCACAAAGTGAAAAACTACTACAACAACATAGTCTCCATATTCCACACTCATATCCCCACATACTATCCATGCAGGTCATTCATAACATACTTCTTCACATCCTGGGAAAAATAAAACATAGAAAAGGGGTGATCTCAAATGCCCAGTAAGGATAAAAATATAGAGAAAACTTTCAAAAATAAGCATAAACATTTAAGGCACTTTATAACTACAACAAAAGCCTTTTAAACTTGAACTTCAATATAGTATGGAAAAAGAAAAATGAAATAATTCAATTTACTTATTCAAATGGATATTCTACTAATCGAATAATCACATGCAATATCAATAACCACTTTCATAATGATGGAATTCATAATGCCATACTATCATAACAACATAGCCAAGGCCTCGTGCTAAGAATAGAAATATGATTTTGTCAAGGCCTTGTGCGAAAACACTAGTTTGTCTCATGAGGCCTATCGATGCATCGAGGAGCTATAGCGGGCTCCACTCGTCACATATTATGTCCAATGCATTCCCATATGAAAAGGTTTAAACATAACATAAACATTTGTATTAAAACTAGCATACAAAATGTCAATACTTTCACCATAAACTATGAATGGTATAAAAATAGCACATCCACAGTCAAACATATCACAAAACCTTGAATACAATATAGAAGTTTTGTATCATAATAAATCAACTTCAAATAATCGTAAAATCTATCCAAGGATGTTGACATAGTTGAAATAAAATCTCTTTTTTGAGAAATATCTCTTTCTATTTTTGAAATCATTTAAGAGTCATATATTTATAAAATAAAACATTTTCATTGAAAATATTCTTATAAGATTGAAAGGGAAGCTTTGACGATTTTATAATGGCGGTAAATAGCCGCACCCGCGGTATAAGTTAAAAAACATTCTTACCTTAATTCTGTCGAAAAGGTTAAAAAACACCTTATTTGTAAAATGACGGAAAGATTCCTTTATAAACCCATAAGGGTATAAATGAATTTAACTCATATTCATTGTAAATAGTAAAAATGTTTTGAAATACATTTCTAAGAAACATGGATGTGGATGATAATGAGGTCCCCGTAGATTATTACGTATAAACAACCTCGGATAATGAAGAGATTGTGAAATAACCCTTACCTTGTACTTTTCCTTGGTTGAGGGTAGGTTAACCACTTGTATAATGGTGACATAATTGTTATTAAATTATACAAGAATCATATACATTCATATGATATCATATATGATCTTTTAACATTGCTTGGTTAATAATATCTTAGTATTATCGTTGTTTCAGGTGTTAACTTACTCATTTTCTTTTATATGTTATGTTATGTAATCCATGTTTGTCATGGATAGGTTTTATATTATTCATATCCAGAATGATATCAAGTCCTTAAACATTATTTTTAAATCGTAAGATGATAATTATACTTTAATGGATACGATAGAGATTGAATCTCATCGCATTCGTGGAGACGGTAGTCCGTACGTATGCACGAGCGACAATATCATTCTTTTGATATTAAAATAATATATAATTGGATGGTATATCATATATAAAGAATCCTTATCATGTTATATTTATTATTTACATGAGTTACACATCATTATTATATCCATCCAAATAATAATTTATTGAATAACAATTACACCACGACATGGAGACGGTAAGCCGTACGTATGCACGTATGGTGACATGTTATTCAAAGGATGGATAGAATAGTGAATATGGTTTTACCATATTTATAATAACATCACAGTATATATATGATACTGGAGTTATTATTTTAGAATGTTAACAACAATGGAAGACGAAGTGGAAGATGAAAGGAACTTGAAAAAGGGTGGTGAAATCATTACCTCTTCTTTGGGTTCTTCCTTTTGATTTGATCAAAAGGGCTCCTTAGGTTGGATTTCTGATCAAACTAAGTCTCCTATGTTGTAGTGAGGGAAGTTGGGAGAGTATTTGGGCCGAGTTTGGCCGAACCAAAATACTTTGACGGTTATAAGAAATGAGAAGGAGGAGTTCCCTTTTATAAGAGGGGTGAGGGGCACCTTTGGAAAAGCTAGAAATATTAATTTATAATAAATTCATATTCGGTTTCTAATAGATCCAAAGTTTATTATTCAAAGTTTAAGGTGGGAATAGGTCTAAAAAAACTCAACCAATAGAATTTAGACAGGTTTGGGTACTTATATTAACCTTATCTTTAAGTATTAACTCTAAGTTGATTAGTTTGACATTTACCATGCCACTTTGTATTTTTATATTATATGGTTAATAAACTTACCATATACATCCAAGAAACCCCCAAGTGGTCCATTAATGATACAAATATCATGATATAAGTCTCTTGGCCAAACCATAGATTTTTAGGAATTTAATATCAATTAATAATATAAATTTGTTTTAAAAACTCTTTTATGTCAATTTTGACACTATTCAATAGTTGATTTTTTTGAAACTCATAATAGAATTATTACTTCGAAAACTATTAATTAAATCAATCCTAATATATCATATTATCCTAGAAAATTATTGTAATTCCTTAAAAGTCTCAAATTATACTTATTTGGGTATTTATAATATCAATTAATTTAAATTATCACTATTATGGTAATTACTGCATCATTATTGTGTCATAAATAAATTAAATTATTTAATATTTAAAAATTATAAATAAAATATAATTATGTAGTAAATCTTTTTATCTTTCTAATTAATATTTATAGTCTAAAATCCAACATATATAACCCTATGTAAAAATTGTTTTACTAAAAGATATATGCTTGTGTCATTTTTGTATTCATTTTATCTTAATAAAAATGAAGTGTCCCTATCACCTACAAGTGGCTCCATGGGGTCCCAAAATCGACCCAAATATGCCTATGGTCGAACATGTATCAACCAATAAGGTTAGGACACGTTTTAAGTTAATTTAGTATTATTATAATATTGTTTTGTTAACCCTTATTTACCGGATTTACCCATAACCATGGTAAATAAAATATTTACCGAAGTAATTATTCAAAATGTCTAAAAATAAAAGATACCTACTTACACAATATGAATATCCTGATTCCAAATATGGAATCCATTTTTCCAAATTCAAAACACAGAAGTGGCAGAAATTAATTTAAAATTAATTCCCGTTGTTAAAACAAAAAGCGTGTCTTTAAGAGATAATAACTATCAAAAGATTGACACTTGTTTATGTGCGGTTTAATTGTAAAATTATGTCCAATGACCATCATTGAATTAAATCGTAAAAATATATTCTGAATATACTTTAAAACCACTCAAATTCATAATTTATCACTATTAATTATTTTGATTAAAAAAGTTGCTTTTAATTAAAATTTAGTAATTTTCACTATTCATCAAAATATTAAAGTTATCTGAAAAGTACCAAAAATTCACCTTAGGCTAAATTCGATATTCCGAATTAAAAAATGAAGTCCATTTTAAAATATAAAATATATATAATTTTAAAAATTAGGTATTACTATTCATAACGGCTAGTTTGATTGGTTATGGTGTGTTAGAACTCGGTGTTGCGTACAACACACGCTATCACATTATTCAATGAGAAGCGTACCATAAAAGCGTGGGGTGTTAAATTCTACCCTCCTTCAAATAATTTCTTCCTCGAAATTTCTAGAATACTTATCACATGAAAAGACTCGGGTGGTTCTTCATCATAAGTTCCTCGGGTTCCCACATTGCCTCGTCTATCTTATTGTTTCTCCACAAAACTTTTACCAGACGCGTCGTCCGATTTCTCAGTACTTGTTCTCTCTTATCAAGAATCCTGATGGGCTCTTCAAAATAAGACAGATCAGGTTCCTGTTCTAATTCTTCATAGGTGAGTACATGCGTTGGTTCAGGCATGTATTTCCTCAACAGAGATACGTGGAACACATCATGAACTTTGGAGAGACTTGGCGGCTTTGCCAATCAGTAAGCTACAACCCCAATTCGTTCTAGAATTTCTAAGGGTCCGATGTACCTGGGACTCAATTTACCTTTCTTACCAAAACGTATGACTCCCTTCTATGGAGATACCTTCAGGAAAACATGATCACCGACTTGAAATTCCAAATCCTTCCTTCGATTATCGGCATAGCTCTTCTGCCTACTTGGAGCTGCTTTGATGTGATTTTGGATTACCTTCACCTTTTCCATCGTTTCCTCCACCAGTTCTGGGCCTACAAGTTTTCTCTCACCAACGTCATCCCAACAGGTTGGTGTACGACATCTCTTTCCGTATAACACTTCATATGGTGCCATCTGAATACTCGAATGGAAGCTATTGTTATAGGAAAATTCTACCAGAGGTAAATATTGATCTCACATACCCTAAAAGTCAAGTGAGCACGATCTCAACATGTCTTCTAAGGTTTGAATAGTCCATTCTGATTGTCCGTCTGTCTGAGGGTGGTAAGAAGTGCTCAAATGAAGTTCAGTATCCAAGGATTTCTGAAGACTTTTCCAGAATCATGAAGTAAAACGGGGATCACGATCAGAAACAATCGATAGGGATACTCCATAAAGTCTCACAACTTCATTAATATATAGTATTTCTAGACGGTCCAGGTGTAGATCTTCTCTTACAGCAAGAAAATGTGCTTACTTGGTAAGACGATCAACAATAACCCATATTACATCGTTCCTTCTAGGAGTCTTTGGTATCCCCATGATAAAGTCCATCGTAATATTGTCTCATTTCTACTCTGGTATGGGTAGAGGTTTCATGACTCCTCCAGGCTATTTCCTTCCAGCTTTCACTTGTTGACAAACCATACATCTTGACACAAAATTAGAAATCTCTCTCTTCATGTTGTCCCACCAAAAATGTTCCTTCAAATCTCTATACATTTTGGTGCTCCCAGCGTGTATAGAGAAATTGGAACTATGAGCATCATCCATCAATTCCCTTTTTAGATTAGGTATATTGGGAACACAATATCTCTTCCCAAATTTCAAAATTACATCTTCATACACAAAGTCTCTCAGTCTCCCATCATTCACAACTTTAATCTTCTTTTGAAATTCTTCATCATCGGTCTGAGAACTCTTAATCCTTTCTAGTAAAGATGTTTTGGCAACCATTTGAAAAATCATTGATGTTTCACCTTCCCTAGTTATTCCCATGTCCATCTTCACTAGATCCATCAAAATTGGATCCCTTTCAATTCTCATCACATTCAAAACTCCATGGTCTTTTCTACTCAAAGCATCTTCCACCTTGTTTTCTTTCCCCGGGTGGTAGTGTATCATACAATCATAATCCTTGAATAATTCAAGCCATCTCCTTTGCCTCATGTTGAGTTCTTTTTGTGAGAAAATATACTTCAAACTCTTGTGATCAGTATAAATCTTACATTTTTCACCATAGAGGCAGTGCCTCCATATCATCAAAGAAAAGATCAAAGCTGCTAACTCGAGATCATGAGTAGGATAGTTTTTTTTCATGAATTTTCAACTGTCATGATGCATAGGCAATAACTCTATCATTCTGCATAAGGACACATCCAAGTCCTTTCTTCGATGAATCACTATAAATAACGAACCCATCATTCCCCGATGGTAGAGTCAATATAGGATCATTGAATAATCTTCTCTTCAGTTCTTCGAAACATTCTTCACACTCTTTTGTCCAAACAAATTTAACCCCTTTACGTGTGAGCTTCGTAAATGGGTTAGCCAATCGGGAAAAATTCTGGACGAAACGTCGATAATAACCTGCCAAACCAATAAAACTACGTACCTCAGTTATACTCGTAGGTGCTGGCCATTCTTGGATTGCCTTGGTCTTAGAAGGATCAACAGAGATTCCATCTTTAGAAACAATATGGCCAAGAAATGAAATCTCATGAATCCAGAATTCACACTTGCTAAACTTTCCATATAATTCATGTCTTCTCAGAGTCTTCAGGATAATGTGCAATTGATTTTCATGATCTTCGTAGATTTTGAATTATACCAAGATATCATCAATAAATACCACCACAAATTCATCAAGATACTCCTTGAAAACTCTATTCATCAGATCCATGAATATAGAGGGTAAATTAGTCAATCCAAAAGGCATTACAGTAAACTCGTAATGCCCATACCTGGTTCGAAATACTGTCTTTGGAATGTCTTCCTTCTTCACACACAACTGATGGTATCCAGATCGAAGGTCAATCTTTGAAAATTATTGAGCTCCATGCAGTTTGTTAAATAAATCATCAATGCGTGGTAGGTTATAATTGTTCTTTATTTTTATAGCATTGATCTCCCTATAATCGATACATAACCTCATAGATCTATCTTTCTGTTTAACAAAAAGAACAGGGGCTCCCCATGGAGAAACACTAGGGCGAATAAATCCCTTATTACTCAATTCCTCTAGTTGTTTATTTAGTTCAACTAATTCAACAATGGCCATTCTATAAGGGGTCTTTGATATAGGCCTTGATCCAGGAATTAAATCAATGGAAAACTCAACTTCTCATTCAGGAGGATGTCCAGGTAAATCTTCCGGAAATACATCTACAAATTATTTCACAACAGGTACATACTCTATTTGAACATTCCTTTCCTCACCCACAGTTATTTCATTCTCTTCCTCCCCAATAATTGTATTTAGTTGAGCTACTGGGGGTGGATCTAAATAAGAATTAGGTGGTGACGATTCTGCTCTAAAGATAAGATGTTCCTTATCATTATCGTCAAGAATAGTAACCTCTTTCTTCTTACAATAAATATTCTCATCATAGTCTGAAAGCCAGTTCATACCGAGGATTATATCAAACTCAATCATAGGTATGATGATGACATCAGCAGATAATGAACATTTATGTGCTCTAATGGGGACTGATTCACAAAACATTGTTGCAATGATATTTACCTTAGGAGTTTTAACTGACAACTCCCTTATTAAATCAAATTTGAAATATCTAATTTTCTTAGCAAACTGGGAAGATATGAAACAATGCGATGATCCAGAATCAAATAATGCATTTTCTAAACTTGAGGAAACCATTAAATTACCTACCACCATGTCTTTCAGAGCTTCTACCTCAGCAGTAGTGATAGCATAAGCTTGGACTTGATCCCTTGACCTTTTCTGAGGAAAGTTCTCCTGACGCTTAGGACATTCATTTGCATAATGTCCCATCTCCCTACAATTGGAGCACTGAACATTGGTAGCTTCCTTCTTCCCCTTGCAATCACGAGCATGGTGGCCTTTTTCACCACTCTTGTAACAGACTCCCATTCCCTTCAAACAAGTACCAGGGTGTTTCTTCCCACATTTACCACAGTATGGATATTCAACCTTTCCTTTCTTCCCCTTGCTTCCATTCCCAGATTGATCAGCATGCCTCTTCTTCTCTTTCTTTGCTTTAAAGTCATAAGACTTAGAGAATTCCTTTTCGGTCTTGATAGCACATGAGACAATGTCTTCATATGACGAGAAGGATTGTGAGACTAATGCTCGACGGAGAAATGGTTTTAACCCATCAAAGAAACGATAAATATTACTTCTTGGGTTACGTATATAATCACCAGAATACCTTTCTAACCTTGTAATGTTAGCCTCATACTTTGTGACATTCTCATCCTCTTTCTGTCTCATACATAGAAATTGCCTTTCCATATCTGCTCGATGGTCGCGAGGAAAGTATTTTTCTAAAAACAAATCTTTGAACTCCCAATATTCCATATTTGATACTTCATCATCTTCCTTTCTATTTTGAATCAATGACCACCATTGATCAGCATATCCAGTGAGGCGGTAAACTGCCATGATAACTTTTTCCCTTTCATTACTCCCCAAAGCCTGAAATATTTTCTCTAGGGAAAATATCAATTGCTCAGCTACTAAGGGATTTGTACTCCCATTGAACGTTGGTGGTTGTTGCCTCATGAATCAATCTAACATTGATCCTCCACGTTGCGGATCAGGGTGCTCCATACGGGTAAGGTTATTATTCATAACCTGAGGGAGTTGTCCCAGTATGGTGATTAGCTGATCGACACCAGTTGCATCACCAGCTCAACTATAATTATCTTGAGCAGGGGGGAAATCCCTACATGGAGTGCGTGCATTGATACAGTTTCCATTTCTTCCACTAGGCACCATTTCTAAACAATGGAATAAACTAGATCAGTTTATGAATCAAAATACATAATCCCATAGTTATAAAACACTTAACATAAATTGAACTATTTATGGATATAATCCATATTCATAAGAATGTTTTGTTTGAGGAAGTATATACTCATAAACCCTTCATAATGATTTGTAAATAGAATGAGAGTTATCCTAAGCATATCCCCCTGGAGTGTCGTAACCAAGAGTGCAGCAAGGCCCGTTGTCGTGCACCAGTTCCCGTTCGAGTCTAGCTCAAAGCGGTGTTTTCGGGTTTTACCCCTAGGTACATCTGTTCCAGAGCCGCCTCTACCTGCTCGTATCCAGACAAGGATGTATTTCTTGGAAAACTCACAAAATCTCTACAATAACCAAAATTCTAGGATATTATTCTATACTAATCCTCAAAGTTCATCTTAGGTCTACGTGATCTAATCAGAGTTTATTTAAATCTAGCTTCCGAGGTTTGTGCTAAACTTCTCCTGATACCAACTGTAACGCCCCGACCCCAGTTACCCAGAGTCGGTGCATTATTACATAACATTGGCATGATCACAAGAAAGATCATATCTCGAAAGACCGATTGGTTTAGTATCCTTCGAAGCACTAGATATATTCATAAGTTTTACATTACATCACAAAGTGAAAAACTACAACAACAACATAGTCTCCATATTCCACACTCATATCCCCACATACTATCCCTGCCGGACATTCATAACTTAATTCTTCAAATCCTGGGAAAAATAAAACATTGAAAAGGGGTGATCTCAAATGCCCAATAAGGATAACAATATAGTGGAAACTTTCAAAAATAAGCATAAACATTTAAGTCAATGTATAACTAAAACGAAAGCCTTTTAAACTTGAACTTCAACATAGTATGGAAAAAGAAAAATGAAACAATGCCATTTACTTATTCACATGGATATTCTACTAATCGAATAATCACATGCAATATCAATAACCACTTTCATAATGATGGAATGCATAATGTCATACTATCATAACCACATATCCAAGGCCTCGTGCCAAGACTACAAATAAGATTTTGTCAAGGCCTTGTGCCAAAACACTAGTTTGTCTCATGAGACCTACCGATGCATCGAGGAGCTATAGCGGGCTCCACCCGTCACATATTAAGTCCAATGCATTCCCATATGAAAAGGTTTAAACATAACATAACCATTCGTGTTAAAACTAGCATATGAAATGTCAATACATTCACCATAAACAATGAATGGTATAAAAATAGCACATCCACAGTCAAACATATCACAAAACCTTGAATACAATATAGAAGTTTTGTATCATAATAAATCAACTTCAAATAAGCATAAAATCCATCAAAGGATGTTGACATAGATGAGATCAAAAATCTTTTTTGAGAAATATCTCTTTCTTTTTTTGAAATCATTTAAGAGTCATATATTTATAAAATAAAACATTTTCTTTGAAAATATTCTTATAAGCTTGTAAGGGAATCTTTGATGATTTTATAACGGCGGTAAATATCCGCACCCGCCGTATAAGTTAAAAAAACATTCTTACCTTAATTCTGTCGAAAAAGTTAAAAAGCACCTTGTTTGGAAAATGACGGAAAGATTCCTTTATAAACCCATAAGGGTATAAATGACTTTAACTCATATTCTTTGTAAATAGTAAAAATGTTTTGAAATAAATTTCTAAGAAACATGGATGTGGATGATAAAGAGATCCCAGTAGATTATTACGTATAAACAACCTCGGATAATGAAGAGATTGTGAAATAACCCTTACCTTGTACTTTTCCTTGGTTGAGGGTAGGTTAACCTCCTGTATAATGGTGAAATAATTGTTATTAAATTATACAGGAATCATATACATTAATATGATATCATATATTATCTTTTAACATTGCATTGTTAATAATATCTTAGTATTATCGTTGTTTCGGGTGTTAACTTACTCATTTTGTTTTATATGTTTTGTTATGTAAGCAATGTCTATCATGGATAGGTTGTATATTATTCATATCTAGAATGATATCAATTCCTTAAACATTATTTTTAAATCGTAAAATTATAATTATACTTTAATGGATACGATGGAGAATGAATCTCATCGCGTTCGTGGAGACGGTAGTCCATACGTACGCACGAGCGACAATACCATTTTTTGATATTAAAATAATATATAATTGGATGGTATATCATATATACAGAATCCTTATCATGTTATATTTGTTATTTACATGAGTTACACATCATTATTATACCCATCCAAATAATAATATATTGAATAACAATTACACCACGACGTGGAGACGGTAAGCCATACGTACGCATGTATGGTGACATGTTATTCAAAGGATGGATAGAATAGTGAATATGGTTGTACCATATTTATAATAACATCACATTTTATATATGATACTGGATTTATTATTTTATAATGGTAACAACAATGTATGAAGAAGTGGAAGATGAAAGGAACTTGAAAAAGGGTGGTGAAATCATTACCTCTTCTTTGGGTTCTTCCTTTTGATTTGATCAAAAGGGATTCCTAGGTTGGCTTTTTGATCAAAATAAGGCCTCTAGGTTGTAGTGAGGGAATCTGGGAGAGTATTTGGGCAGTGTTTGGCCGAATAAAAAGGCTTTGATGGTGTTAATAAATTAGAAGGAGGAGTTCCCTTTTATAAGAGGGGTGAGGGGCACCTTTGGAAAAGCTAGAAATATTAATTTATAATAAATTCATATTCGGTTTATAATGGATACAAAGTTGATTATTCAGTGGTTAAAGTGGTTATAGGTCTAAAACTACTCAACCAATAGTATTTAGACAGGTTTGGGTACTTATATTAAACTTATCTTTAAGTTTTAACTCTAAGTTAATTAGTTTGACATTTACCATGTCACTTTGTATTTTTATATTATATGGTTAATAAACATACCATATACATCCAAGAGACCCCCAAGTGGTCCATTAATGATACAAATATCATGATATAAGTCTCTTGTCCAAACGTTATATTTTTTGGAATTTAATATCAATTAATAATATAATATTTTTTTTAAAAACTCTTTTATGTCAATTATGACACTATTCAATAGTTGATTTTTGTGAAACTCATAAAAGAATGATTACTTCGAACAATGTTAATTAAATCAATCCTAATATGTCATATTATCCTATAAAATTATTTTAATTCATTAGAAGTCTCAAATTATATTTATTTGGGTATTTATAATATCAATTATTTTAACTTTTCACTATTATGGTAATTACTGCATCATTATTGTGTCATAAATAAATTAAATTATGTAATCTCTAAAAATTATAAATAAAATATATTTATGTAGTAAATAGTTTTATATTTCTAATTAATATTTATAGTCGAAAATCCAACATATATAACCCTATGTAAAAATTGTTTTTCTTAAAGATATATGCTTGTGTCATTTTTGTATTCATTTTAACATAATTAAAATAAAGTGTCCCTATCACCTACAAGTGGCTCCATGGGGTCCCAAAATCTACCCAAATATGCCTATGGTCGAAAATGTATAAACCAATAAGGTTAGGACACGTTTTAGGGTAATTTAGTATTATTATAATATTATTTGTTTAACCCTTATTTACCGGATTTACCCTTAACCATGGTAAATAAAATATTTACCGAAGTAATAATTCAAAATGTCTAAAAATAAAAGTTACCTATTTCCAAAATTTGAATATCCTGATTCCAAATATGGAATCCATTTTTCCAAATTCAAAAAAAAAGAAGTGGAAGAAATTAATTTAAAATTAATTCCCATTGTTAAAACAAAAAGTGTCTTTTTAAGAGATAATAACTATCAAAAGATTGACACTTGTTTATGTCTGGTTTAATTGTAAAATTATGTCCAATGACCAACATTGAATTAAATGTTAAAAATATATTCTTAATATACTTTAAAACCACTCAAATTCAAAATTTATCACTATTAATTATTTTGATTAAAAACGGTGTTTTTAATTAAAATTTAGTAATTTTCACTATTCATCAAAATATTAAAGTTATCTGAAAAGTACCAAAATTTCACCTTAGGCTAAATTCGATATTCCGAATTCAAAAATGAAGTCCATTTTGAAATATAAAATATATATAATTTCAAAAATTAGGTATTACTATTCATAACGGCTAGTTTGATTGGTTATGGTGTGTTAGAACTTGGTGTTGCGTACAACACACGCTATCACATTATTCAAAGAGAAGCGTACCCTAAAAGTTTGGGGTGTTACATTTACTTTTATAATATTATATGGACTATTTTAATAGTAGGGTGAAATGTAATGATAACTATTGAAATTTATAGGTAATTAAAATCCATATATAGAATAGTATAATATAAATATGTAGAAATTATAAATAATTATTTTAGATTATATGAATATTATTTTATATCATCAAAATAAAATAAAATTCAATAATATTATTATTTTTATTAAGTTTTTATCAATGTATTTATGAAACCCAAGTGATTTTATATTTAATCTATATAATTTTCAAATTTATTTTCCACAAATTCATTAAATATATAGAATCATGACATACAAATTATTCAAGATTAATTTTTTGGTACTTTTATTGGAATATATATATTGGTGGGAATATAATTGTACACTATTAAAATAAAATATTATTTTTCCCCTCATTTTATTATAATAGTGATTTAATAAATTATAAAATGTATTTAATGACTCAAAAAGTGTAAATTATTTAAATAATATATTTAAAAGTAATAAATTTATTTCCAAAACATATTAGTATGTTTTTAATGTCTAAACATGTTTCATTTTTATAAAAGAAACTATTCTTAATTGTGTATGGTGTATATTTTTCTTTTCCAAAGATGATACTTATTTTTTTAAGGCTCTATATGTAAATTTATTATAGTTTTTACCAAAGTGAGTAATTAGTCATAGAAATTAAGTCTATATAATGTCTTATGAAAAAATCTATATTAATTTATATTTTTATTCCAAAACACACTCTTAATTCAATAGCATAAAAATCACCTCATTCCCTATTTATATCACTTGTCAATAAATTATAATAATCAAAAAATTTAAATATATAAATATCCTACACCTATAAATAACTATTGAATGTATTTGGTTTTGTAAAATAACCTTCATCTATAAAATTATGTCACGGAACAAATAAGTAGTCTAAAAGAAGTGATAAAAATTTTAATATATACTATATATTTTGTTTTATCCATTTAATATTCTAATTCAATATTAATATTTTTACACAATATTAAAAATGAATATAACATTCATAGTTCTTCTGTAATATATTTTTCATACCACCACCTAAGGAACTAAAAAGTGTGTCAAGATGGTTAGCCACATGACCCCTCAACGTATGCCAGAGGCTGCCGACTTTCAGTGAGGGCCTTGGGTATTCTCATAGGAAGACTATTACCTCATAATCAGATTAATAAATAGTGGTTATAATAATGGTATGATATAGATAAAATAATATGTTACCATCATCAGAATATTAATAATCATCCATATAAATAAATTTGGGTCTTTTGAATCATAAATATATATGAAAAAGTTTGATGGTAATGACATGTATCTATAGAAAAACAAGGTTTCAATGATACATGGAAAAAAGCATATACAACATTCTATACAAAATACAAAATCCCAAAGCTTCCTCTATAAGAATCTCAAGCATATACTTGGTCCTCAACACCTATACTCTAAGAAAGTATTGAAAATCATGAATCATAAGTTGGATGATTCCATTTATCCACACATATGTATATGATTTATAGTTGGGAATCATGGGAAGGCTGACTAGGGTGAGGTATATACTCAATATGACACCACAAATTCTATCTAGATAAATATAGTAGGTGCATATAAAATGGGTTGTGTGTGGGTAAATAATAAATGTAAAGTAATAAATATATAATATATATTGAACTAGGTTCCTCATTGAAACCTGATGGACACTACTTTCCTTGGCCAAATCTGGATGTCTTTATACCCAAGTGAACATTTAGAGATACGATATTTGTGTAATAATGGTTCAACAGAAGAAAAACATCAAGAGTCGACCCATCCCAATCATGTCATTTGTACATGAGGATTCATCCGTTAATTTAATAGGTTTACAACAATATAATATTTTATAAGACATCACAAGAACTGAATAATGTTTCATCCTAGGCCCATCCATGGGAACTGTTAAATGGAACCCTTAAGTATCACTAAGATCACTACATGATACCCAAAAAATTAAGATTCCCACCACGGCGATCCATAAAGGCAACCCTTGTATCACACACAATGATTTAAAGCATGACCCTCTCTGCCTACCTAGGTATATCATATTTCATTCTTAGTATCACTCATGACATGTTATAACCATATTTCCACTCATTCCATACATGTTTACTACCCTAAGGATCAAGTATAACTCATGGGTATGTAATTAATTCACCCGATGATCTTATGCAAGACATCCCTAAGGATCTAAGTTTCACTCCTGATATATTTAAGATCCAAAACAAGCCTTAATTATAAATCATGATGATCCCATCCATTTTTTCTTTAAATTGAGACCCATGTATCTTCCATAACATGCTATGAAGGTATTGAGAAAAGAATATACATCAACAAAAAATATCATTTAATAAGTACTCAATTCAGATCACCTTATCCAATATGGACATTTCAATTAATTCATGTAATTAATTATATGGAATATATCCCAAGGTAAAAAATCATTGAGACTCTTTTCCCATAATTCAATTCACCTATCAAAAGTATTACTTAATACATGGAAGAAAACACATAAAAAGTTGGTTTGACAGTTTGAGGAGAAGGGTCATTTTGGCCACTGAGGAAGTGCACACCGAAAGGGATAGATCATGTCCATAAATATTCCCAACAATGTTGTTTAATAGTTTACTAGTATTATATTATACATAACAATAACATTTAATTTGACTAATTAAATATTATACAGTAGACAAAAAAATGTCTTCCACGCAATACCCATGCCATGATAAAAAACATAATAAGACGTTTGGGAAAAGATTTATACCATGTAACGTAGTCATGTAGCACTCTCATCATACAATGTCGAGCCTTGAATAGAGATAGAAGATGTTAAATCATAGGAATAAATGGAAACGCTAAAAATATGGCATATGAGTTTATACAAAATTTGAATTATAGGTGGATATATAAATGAAGGAAGGAAGAGTAATGGGGAGCTTATTGTAACTTGTCCAATGTGACCAACAATGAATCAAAAGGATTTGGATAGGTGGGATTCTAGTGAACCGAGGTGAGGTGTGAGGAGGGAACCCTCGTTCATTAGCTTCCTTTGAGGGATAAAAAAATAACCCCTATAAAAAATCAGGGGTTCTACTTGGTTTAAAAATCACCCTTGACATTTATATGACATGTAAATACATTACATGTCATATAATTACTTGGTATTTACCTCCCATGTAAAAACAATTATACGTTATTAATGGGGTCTCTCTAGCAATGCTCACCTCTAGTATTTAAATGCACTCCATGTATTTAAATTCACACCATTTATTTAAATAAATTCCATGTATTTATTCTATAGCCTGGTACCAGCCCTCATGTAAGATTCTCCTCAGATTCTATCTAATAAGTCTAATGGTTCGGTCACTAGGTTTGAAGAAAATAGATGAACCCAACAAGATTTAAATGAAATTTAATGGAAAAAATTATTCAGAAAAAAATTCGATTGTTATAACCTCCACTATTTGAAACAACCCATCCTTGAGTTTCCCATTTGAGGGTGTTGTAGCATCATTTGACAAAATATATAGCCATTGAGCATGTGCATATGCCTCTCGCTCCTTAGTATCATACTTCACATGAATGTACTTCCATATCACCCTTTCAAGAGGAACTAACATGCCCCATATTTTATCTATTCTATATACCATGATATGTATTAGATTCTCCATAATGGACAGATATATGTCAAGATCAATATCCCATGGATAAAATGAAGAAGTTAGTTCAGAATGAAAATAATGAATTTATGATTCATGAACGATTTCTTGCATTAAATATTACCTATCAGTTAACCACAACTGATTGTATATTATCCCAACTATCTCCATAATCTCAAAAGGATTGAGAAAATTAAGGGATATCATTCCTTGTCTCCAAATACGTCTATATCCCAATCGTGGGGAAACTCATAAAAAGGCATGATGTCCCACCTTAAACTCTAGTGGTCAACAATGGTGATCAGTATAATACTTATTCCTAGAGTGATATGAAGCCATAGGTTATTAAATTGGATCTACTTACTCTGAAGTCCCCTGAATGAGTCAAGGACCTAGTAGTGTTGCATCACCTACCTCTATCCAGTAAAGAGGTCGAACATAATGACATACCATAAAGGGAATCATATGGATCTTTCTGAATCATTTTTTTCAAAAAATATTTTGTATTAGTAATCAATGATAGGTATGTGATTCTATTGAGAACCTATGAAA
This sequence comes from Viscum album, assembly GCA_963277665.1. Taxonomy (NCBI): domain Eukaryota; kingdom Viridiplantae; phylum Streptophyta; class Magnoliopsida; order Santalales; family Viscaceae; genus Viscum; species Viscum album. The sequence goes on from OY728133.1 coordinate 102,805,275, forward strand.
TTAAAGACACCTGATCGAATCAAGTCCTTTAGTGCTTGTATCATCCAATTAGGAATCCTTTCAGCATGATGCTGATATGAAATAATCAAGAGAAACTATGAAACCAGGGCCTCTAGAAACCCTTTTCCAAACCAAAATATAAATTGAGAATATCAGTCCAATGTAGGTGAATAAAAAACACCATCAAGGTGTACAAATTCCTAAATATAAATCCTACAAATCTCATAAATTTAGAAGGTGTATTAGATATGTATGAAGTTTTAGACCATTGTCAACCTCTTACTGACATTACATACTATATCACTACATTAATTTTATCTCAAATGTAACATAAACAATCAATGGTGACATCATTCCATTTTTACTAAGGAATGGAAAAGTGTTTTAAAAGTTAAGTCGGTTTTTGGTGCTCAACCTTCCACTACAAAAAAATATAGAGTAATGAGTAATGAAGCCTACACATTTATTTGTCATAACATGACACTAATATTAATGATGTATTACTCATTACATCGTGGTATTATCAGGGTGAACTATACAAACTGATGTATGATAATCCTACATTAACTCTTCTCACATATATGAAGTAACAGAGATACATCCCTAGAAGTGAGGGATCGTGTCCTCGTCTATATCCCAATGATGCGCAAGAATTTTTCATGGATCCCCAATAAAAATATTATTCAACTAAGAATGAAATATAGTGTACTCTTAGGGTCGGTCCCAAGGAGGAAACATACACAACACTGAAATTGTATTGTCATTATTTATTTTATAACTAATATATAATATAAAGATGAGTCTGAAATATGCATAAATTATGAATATATATATATATATGAAATGCAAACAATATGATGTCAAAACTAATGAAAGAAGACATTTTTTCTTGGGGGTCATAATGGTTGATATCATTGTTTATTAAAATATTCTCAATTTCAAGTCATTGTAGTGATCAAGATCTATCACACTACGCCCTCTCATTCAAAATGATATTTCCCCAACACCGAGATCTATGAATGTGGGGAAATACTCTTCCTAAAGTTGTCTAGGATAACTCTTTTCCAACCAGCACTACCAAAGACATACTCCATCGTATGAATAACTTATATAGTGAAGGGAAGGATAAATGTTGAAAGAGAAGAAGAACTTGGTGATAGAGAAAATGGGGCAATCGCACACCATAATAATTTTACCACCACCAGAATTCTCAGAATTAAATAAATATGTTTAAATTGAATCACAATGAAGCTCAATAAACTACCATTCTCCCCCTTGAACAAACTTCGAGGGTAGTTCTCTATTCTCATGGAGTTAGAAGATAATACGGTGGTAGAAAAACATAAAAGTAAAAAAAATGGAATAATGAGGTATGAAGATGAAGAATAAAGTACTATATATTAAAAATATGAATAAAAATTATAGAAATAAAGCTCCACCTTATCCCCCCTGGAATGGATATATCATAAACTGGGAGAAGGGAAACATATTTATAGGGAGAAGGGGTGACGAATTCACACACAAAACATTTAATCTGAATTATTCCATGTGGATATGCCCTTAAATGACATAATCATTAATAAGATTCTTCCTAAATGTTGTTCCATAATGTCACCTACATGTGATAACCAAATTTCAGCTTCCTTGGACGCTCTTATGAGGAGTTATTAATTTAATATTGCCGGTTTTCTTTTTTTGATGCAGCTTCCAGGCAGCTTCCTTCATATTTATGTCATTTAATGGCCCCCATAATGGATTCTAAACGGCATGAAATTAATTCTTTTAATGATAATTGGAGTTATTTTACATATCCAAGTATAATCCTACCATTTATAGGTGTCTCTCATGATTTATGTTTCTTCTACTTAGGCGGGGTCCATGCAGTCTGCCCAGAAAAATTGTCAACTTCATTGATTTGTTTGGGCCTCAAGATGCGTGAATATGACCCTAGTCCTGAAGATAAATATTATGGAAATAAAATAAGGGATAAAAAAAATTGGAATAAAAAAATTTGGAAATATATTTATTGATAAATGACCAAAATACCCCTGTGATAAAAATCTATTAAAAATCCAGAATTAGGCCGTTTTGCATTTAGGTTCAAAATAACACAAAAAACTAAATATGTAACAATTTCCTATTAAATAACACTATGTTGGGATTATAAACAGTGATTTTCCGTATAAAATATATTATAATATGGGCTTCATCACACCCCCACACTTAAACATTTCACTCATGGGAAATCATCCTATACCATGGTAAAAAAATAACTTCTCAAAGCATAAATGACAACACAGCTCAATTATCATATCAGAAAAAATACCATGCCTCCTACAAGGATCAAAATTTTAGAACTCCTCAAAAATGATATGAATTCATTAAATCTCATGTTAATCCCCATCTTCATGTCATACATACCTCCCTAGAAAAATATTTCTCTCTTCACTCAAGGATATTTTAATGTGGAGTTTTTCTCATTCCCAAGAACATGTGTGATCTCCGTAGGCTTGCTATACTACTAATATCTCCACTTCATTGAGTCAAAAATGTTTTAATCATGTGATATTTTCTATCAGTTGTTCTGTGGCTGACATTTGGTAGCTTTAAAATGTAAAAACATCTGAGGCAGAATGAGGAGGGTTAGGCTCTAATGTGAAGTAAATGCAAGAAAACGGTTTTGCTCAAGAATGGAGTACTCCTTAATCAGCTCACAAATGAATCACCTCCAAAAAACCTCTTCTTATGGGATGTTCACAATTAGAAATTCAGAATTAATGATTTTCATCCCTCTTTTCCCCATTTGATGCAATGTTTCAGCTTGAATTCAGAACTGGATTTCTCTTCAGAATCATGTTTTTGAGGAAAAGTGAGGTAGCTTGTGATCATCAAATATTGGTGAACACCCATCGAATCTTTATAATGATATTTTGGTCCACCCATCCATCTTCCCATCATTACATTTCTTCCGCCAAAGTTGTAATAAATATGTCAACACATTGAATACAACTCAAACAGATTTTTCAAGAACGAAAAACAAATCCCATCTTCTCCCACCCCCACACGTGAGTTCAAAAATAATCATGCTTTTAACATCTAGAGCAGGTTGTAAAGGAATAAATGGCTTGTAATGTGGCTTACTAACAAGGTATTTCATGGCTACTAGGGGATTAATGAAGTTCTGATGAAAAGGAATTCCAAAATAAGAGTTTGATGCAAAAATGGCTTTCAAAGTGATGCCTCAATCATACTTGACACATTCTATGAACTCTAACAGCTTTTAAAAAGAAAAAAAATAGCATTTTCTGGGTCACACAACATTTCTCAAGACTCTCAAGAAAACTTGAAATGTAAGAAGAAGTAAAAAAGGTTTATAAACCTCTCAGGATGGGCAATATTTTCAATTTGGATAGCACTAATGCACACGAGTTTCACAGTCAATCAAACATCATCAAATAAAAGACCATAAATCAGAAAAAAAATCCATTCAACAATCATTTAAATCCTCAAATATTCAAATCAAACAATGTCCCAAAAATACCAAGATGGTTGGAATTTTCCCAAGTATTCGATTCGGCTCAATATTCCAAAAAATACACCAAAAATGAAAAAGGAAAACAAGAAAATTTAAAAACAACTACTTGGGATATAAAATAAAAGCACACCGAAAATTCCTAAAAACAAGTTGAAATCCCTCCACCCATACTTACTCCATTTTCTAACCCCATTAAGCTCAAATCAGATCATGAAACATTTCACACATAATTTTTATTGGGTAGAAACAAAAATAAATAAATGTAAAGACATAACATGATTTATTTTTTAGTGGCAGCATTGAGTTAAGCTCCTAGATGCTACCACATTAAAAATAAAAGAATGAAATGAAAATATATAAGAAAAAGAAATAAAAATTAAGACGAAGGAGAATAGAAAAATGATAATACTTGGTTTGACCCCCAATCGGATTCTAGGTTTTTACTACACCTAGTCATGCAGTTGTAGTAGATTATCCCCAATCAGATGGTGGGTGTGGTTTCTTTGAGATAAACCACCACATGTGACTTTTCTCGATGTCCATGAATAGACACTAAGAATAGATAACCCCAAAGGAAATAAAAAAGTTCCCAACCCCCAAGAAATAATAATGATATAATTTGAGATCCAAAGTGTAAGGGAATATAATATAGGGGTGATACCTATGAACTTTTGTGGTGTCGTCCTCCTTATGGTATGAATGTTTTTTTGGGGAGGTAGTTTCACCGTCGCCAGATTCTCAGACACTTATTCCTCGATCACCACCACTTTGGTGGTCTGTTCTTTAACATCATTTGTCTAATCCAATTGTGATGTATCAAAAAATTAATAGAAAGAGAATTTAGAAAACAACTTATCTTGAATAGGAATAAAAAATGAGGAATTAATTAATAAATCATCCCTTTCAAGTAAGTTAGCTTGGTAGTTGATATCTCTATGGATGACCATTGGCAATTAAATCTCAACAAATTCATCTTCTTCATTATCATCAAAATCAAGAAAGTTAGAATGTTTCTAATTTCTTATCATCAAGGATGGTAAGATCATGTTTCAAGTTATCTTCGACAATGTTATTCCAGGATTCTTCCATCAAATGTTGATCTACCATGAGTGCATCAACTGGAATGTGTACATTTGGGACCTCCTTGAGCAATGGTTGAGTGTGTGATGATGTTATTAGTTCCTTTAGAAGTTCTTTCTCACCCGCCTCTGGTTCTTTAACATAGAAAATGATTGGTGAAATCTCTCACTCAACTCATTCTTGTTCATGTTCTAACTTAGGTTTGGATTACTCTTGGGAAGTATGTACATATTCTGTTATCTATTCTATTTGAATCTTTAGTCCTTCTACGACCTCTTTAAGTTCATTCACCTGAGATCTATTGTACTCTAAAGTAGTGTTATATTATTTTTGTTTCACCTGTGATTAATAATTTCATTCATAGTAATTGTAGTTTTAATACATCATGGAAATTTTACTTTTTTAAGATTTTTTTTAAAAAAATGAAAATCTATCACAAATGTGAAAATTGATAAAGATGAGTAAACTACTGATTGGATCCACGACAATGGAGCCAATCTGATGCATAGGAATTTGTCATAGATCCCCGATCAAAATATTATTTACCTAAGAATGAAATATACTGCACTCCCAAGTTCGGTCTCAAGAATGAGACTTACACAACACCGAAATTCTATTGTCACTATTTATTTTCTAACTAATATATAATATAAAGATGAGTTTGAAATATTCATAAAAGATGAATATATATATATATAAAATGGGGAAAATATGATGTTAAAAATAATTAAAGAAGTCATTTGTTCTTGGGGGATCATAATGGTTGATATCATTGTTTATTAAAACATTCTCAATATCAATTCAATGTAGTGATCAAGGTCTATCACACTACATACTCTAATTCAAAATGTTATTTCCCCAACAACAAGATCTTTGAATGTAGGGAAATACTCTTTCTAAAGTCGTCTAGGGGATCTCTTTTCCAACCAGCACTACCCAAGCCATACTCCATCGTATGCATGACTTATATAGTGAAGGGAAGGATAAATTTTAAATGTGAAGAAGAACTTGGAGATAGAAAAAATAGGGCAATCTCACACCATAATCAATTTAACCACCACCAAAATTTTCAGAATTAAATAACTATATTTAAATTGAAGCACAATGAAACTCATTCAACCACCATATTCCCTGTCGAACAAACATTGAGGTTATTTCCCCATTCTTAGGGAGTCATAAGAGAATACGGTGGGAGAAACACATAAAAGTAAAAAATGGATGAATGAGGTATGAAGAAGAAGAATAAGCTAATGTATATTAAAAATATGAACAAAAATTACATAAATAAATCTCCACCTTAGGCCCCATGGAATGGCTATATCATAAACTAGGAGAAGGGAATCATATTTATTGGGAGAAGGGGTGACAAATTCACACATAAAACATTTAATCCGAAATTTTCTGCGTGGATATGCCCTCTAATAACCGAATATGTAATAGGTGTCTTCATTAATGTTGTTCCATAATGTATCCCTCGTTTTATCCCCAAATTTAAGATTCATTGTACATTCCTAGAAAGAGTTAGGAATTTAATATTGGAGGTTTCCTTTTTTGGAGGCAGCTTCCGGGCTGCTTCCTTCAAATTTATGTCATGAAATGGTCGCCGTAATGGATTCCAAACGGCATAAAATTAATTGTGTAAATGAGAATTGGAGTCCTCATCCATATACAAGTAAACTCCAATCATTTAGAGGTGTCTAGGGCGATTTATGTTTCCTCTACTGAGGTGGGGTCCACACAGTCTTCCCAGAAAAATTTTCAACTTCATTGATTTGTTTGGGCCTCAAGATGCATGAACATGACCCTAGTTTTGAAGAAAAATATGATGTAAATAAAATGAGGGATGAAAAAAATTAGAATCACAAAATTTGGAAATATATTTCATGATAAATACCCAAAATACCCCTGTGTTAAAAATCTTTTAAAAGTCCAGAATTAGGCCGTTTTTGAATTTAGGTTCAAAATAACACAAAAAACTAAATATGTAACCATTACGTATCAAATAACACTATTGTGGGATTATTAACAATGATTTTAAGAATAAAATATATGAAAATATGAGCTTCATCACCAAACCATGACGTGGGTAATATCCTGAGACACTAAACTTCAGGACTTGGCCAATATGCTAAGAAATATTTCTCACACTTAACCATTCTTGAAGGAAGTATTTCGCTACTAATAGAGAAAATACAGGCTTATCATGATTTTTCCAAACCTGTATGTGCATATCCGAAAATAGGGCCACTAATTTCCACTCATTAATGTCCATCTGGGTGACTTGTCTTTGAGTCTTATGGATCATGAATTTAGCTACTATGTTTCCCTTCATGGGTTTATAATAAATATAAATTCAAATGAATAAAGGTATTATACCAACATGTGATACCTGATATTCATGTCACATTGTGATGAAATGTATTTGAGTCTCTTACTTTTAGTTTAAATGAATACCCACTCACCCAATAGATAATTCCTCAAATAACATAAATCATGAACCACAATTACAAGTTCAAGGTCATGTGTAGGTTAATTTTCCTAATGAGTTCTCAGCTGATGGGTATTGTATGATACATCCCAATCTAAATGGATCAGAACATCTCTCATACCAATTCTTGAGGCATCATAATAGATTGTATAGTTTCATTATAGATGTTAAAGAATTAGGATCATTACTGAATTTAGGATCCCCTTAAACTACTAGAATACTATCTCATAAGATTAATACCATATGAAATTCACATGCTTTTTAGTAAATCCTATAACAAGAACTTATAGGAATGATATTCCATAAATAAATCATATGTAATATCCATATATCTCAATGAAACTGTTTATATCAATTTTATTCTTGGGATTCCCTAGGAAACTACAACACTCGTCTTCTTTGGGTCAACTAATACTCTGGGTACTAAGATAATATGGTCTAATAAGTGAACATTGTTGGTCCAAAATTTTCAATTAATGAAATTATTATATATATGGTGTTCTCTAAGTGTATTCAGCATGATTATAAAGTGTTTGGAATATTATCATCTCGTACATCACTAAAGAATGATTTCATCAACAAATATTACCATATATGAATCTAGATAATGGTGGAAAACCTGATTCATCAAAAACATGAAAATGTTTAATTCCTTCCAATGGAAAAACGACATAAATATATATTCAAAAATGTTATTGCTACTTTGGAACATTATACGTGGTATTTCTAATGGTCTTATTTAAAACGTTGTGTCATACTGACCTCAAATCAATCATAGAGAATATTATCATCCTCATAGATGGTCGAAGATTTCATCTGTAAGAGGAAGTGGACACTGGTTATTAACCATAATTTGGTTCAAACATTGGTAATTCACAAAAAAAACCTTAGGGTAAACTACTGGAACTATATATATTTTCGATGGGATCCTGTCGCAAATAGCCTTTAGCCACGGAGGCCCGTCGTAAATAGATCATTGTAGAAAACGGCGTAGCAAATACATTTATTTGCGACGCGCCCATCACAAAACATGATATTTTCCACAGGTTATTTTCCCAATTCCAATAAGCCTCTGATTATATAAATTATACAACAATCAACCATTTGGGATTGGAAATTTTCTAATTTCAAATATATGTCTGACTATATACAATATATATATATAACCATTTTGTGATGGGTCCATCGCAATTAGTATTTCCAATGGACCTGGTTCCCCATCGCAAATACTATTTATAAAAAATTATATTTAGATTATTTGCATCGTGATCCCATCACAAAAGGTCCCGTCGTAAATACAAATCATAATAAAAAAATAAAAAAATTATGAATAATGGAATAATTATATTATTATTATTTAAATAATAAAAAAATTAAAAAAAATATTATTAGTAAAATAAAAAAGCATTAAAATATTTGATAAAAAAATACATATTTATTAAAACTGTGATTAATAAGAAATTACTAGTAATATTATTAAAATAATATAAAAAATAAAAATTATTAAAATTCTCAATATTTACAAAAAAATTATAAAAAATCATAAATTATTATTATTATCAGTAAATTAAACAAATATTATAAAAATGTAATACTAATAATAAATAATAAATTATTAAAAATAAAAAAAAGTATGCAATATTTTCACCAATATAAAAGGAAAAAAATTGTAAATAGTTTATATTACTACAAATCTTGAATTCAAATGTTTTTAATAAAAAAAAATCACTGGTGGTTGTCTATTGTAGGAGGTGGAGGAGGTGGAGAAGATGGTGGAGTAATCTCTATCCCTAAACTACGAGTCAGACAACACATGCCCTCCATCTTCTCGTGATGTTGTTGTTGTTGCTGCTTCTCCCATCGGCACATTTACTCCTCATGCAGTCGATGCTGCTGCTACTACCGCTGACACATCTCTTCATGAGGCTTCCGTAAACTCTCTATATGCTCAGCCTGAGTTTAGAACTGCCCCTGATACTGTGAGGCAGAAGATGATTCCTCTCCACGATCCCCACTCGAGCTGGACACCGACATCACAGTTGTACCATAATAAGTATAAGGAGTCAAATGAGAGCAGATACTAACTACTCATCCCTTCTCGAAGCAATACTGAGTCTCCTGTATCCATGCTGCCTCATCAAAATGGTGGGAACTGGTCTTCTCAGTCATCTCATCCTGACTCTTAGCCTGTGTCCGAGAGGTCGTAGCCTTATATGACTCCTTCAATTCCAATTTGAAATTAAAAAGGTGAAAATATTATAATCAGTTAATAAAAAACATAAAAAATAATACTAACCACAATCTGATATTGGTGATCACCTCTAATCTCTCCAGTGGCTGGATCACTGTACATATTCCAATGAACATCGAACTCCGTAATATCAGGATTCTTGACTACCTACGAAAATATAAAATAAACTATTTATATTTAATGTTTATACAATTTAAAAAATTATACTTACCAGTGGCTCTCTAACTGTACTGAATGTACAGATACCAGCTCGATGTGTCACCTCCTGTCTTCCCTGATTCTGTCGTGCCACTGATGATCTCCTCTGAAATCCACCACCCAACCAGTGTAAACATAATCCATCCCAAACGTGAGATGAAATGTACTCTGGTTGCTGGGATCTACAGGACTCATCAAATTCTATCACTCCTGCTTTCTTAGTGGTTGTTCTTCTTAAATTGTACAATAACTGACAGAAACGGTCACACATAGACACCTGCCATGCCGTGTGGATATCTTCAGACATGCTATCATCTATGGGATACCATTAACCCAACAAATAATTTGTAACATAATGTTATTAATGAAATAAATTTCAAAAAAATATTCGTTATTTACGTACCGGCCAATGATTGAACATGTCGCACCGCATATCAACATGAATGTGTTCCAATGAGATCCATGGATGAAAAAAATAAATGTGCAGGATAGCTCTACCCTGTCCAATAGCTACATGCAAAAAATTGTGAAAAAGGAATAAATGATCAAATAATTAGTATATATTTACATAAATTAATGAAAGCTAACTAAAATATACAGGTTACCATACCACCATGTGCATGGATCGAAGGCAAGACGTGGACGCTGCTTGTGGATAGGGTCAGGAATCCTCTGTCACACAACACCGTACCCCCTCTGCATACCCCCTGAACTGCCAGTAGGCTGAGGGTCAGATGATTCAAAATCCCCCTCATGCAATGGTAGATCATCCTCCTGCAACTCAAGAAATATATCAGGATCCATCCGAAACAAAAAAAAATATTGTTGTTAGTAGATAGTTTAAAATATCTATTGCATATAGTTATATATTATTTATGAATATAACTAGCATTTAAATGTGTCAATGTCCATCTTAATCCTCATCTTCGTAGCTGTCCAAGTCAATGTCTTCATCTTCCTACTCAGCATCATCAATATCCATATGAGTTTTAGTTTCTTCATCTGTTGTTATTTAAAATTCATTTGTAACATCATTAATATCTTCATCATCATCGATCCTTAATTGTGGGGTGTCATCACCGATATTCACGTCTCTTTGTGAAAAAATGGATTTTGAGCAGTCTCTTGAAAAATTTCAATTCCTTCTACTTTAGCGGAACAATATTTAGTTTGATTAAAATGATTTTCCTATGTTTTCAATTTTATTATTCTCCACCAATAAACCAAGTCTCTGATGTAGCACATTACTTTGCATAATAAATCTGATGTGCCTGTTGATCGAGTAAAAATGATTCATTTACTGCAAGAAGTCTTTAATATTTAATATCGACAATTCCAAGCGTCGAATGAACACACAAGCCCTTATCAGTATCCTACCAACGAAATTTAAACATCATTATGTAATACAATCCAAGATAACAGAGCTCAATAATTTCATCCAGAATGTCAAAAAAGTCAACATATGTTTCTCTGTGATAGGATCCTCTCAACAAAAATCCATTGTTCATTGTTTTTTTGATTACCCATATTCACGTGTATGAAATTGAAAACCATTCACCATATATGCATTATAATATTAAACCATTTTGGATGGTGGGATACTCAATATACATAGTCGCTTATCAATTTTATCAGCGTTTTGAGACACCTAAAAATTTGTAAAACAATTACCAATATGATAAATAATAAACAGAATTGATATTATTCCATTAATAATTTATGATACGAGTTTTTGAAACCATTGTGGAATTTTTTATCTATTTTCTTCAAAAAAAGCTACTGTAATTTGTGGAAGTTGTTTCTCGATATGATTATCATATAACCTACAAATAAAATAAGTTTACATACTGCAACATAAATTATAGAATATGTGATAGAATCACTCACAACACAATTGATCTCATTTCTTCACAATTGATCAGAACATATGTAGGAGCTCTGTGATGTTCATCATCGGAAATCCACCGTTCATTAACTCCACAAAAACCAAGATTTGGATGATTAAAAACTGATAACTGATTTTCCATTCCTTTATTAACATTCCCCTTGTTTCGTCCCATGTTATTGTGTTTTTAGGAATATTGAGAATAAAAATAATGAGACCATAAAAAAGAAATTTCCACTTGTAAATATTCTTCAGCAATTGAGACTTCAACGGATGCTTTGAGACGTACTTTTTTCATTAATTTCGTCATGAATATCTCGAATGGGTACATCCAATGAAACTATATGGGAACTCTACCTTTAGATTCATGTGGAAAATATAATATCAGATGTTCCATTGAGTCAAAGAAAGATAGCAGAATGATTAATTCCAGTTTAAATATAACTGAAACAACATATTCTACTAGTTTTCTTAGGGCATCGAAGTCTATTGTCGCTTCACAATTGTCTCGAAAAAATTATGATATGTTTGTTCTTGAATCCCAAATCGTAGAATTCAACAAACCTCTGAATACAATGGGTATAAATATTTCCATTATAACATGACAATCATGGCTTTTTAATCTGGTAATATAACCATTCTTAACACCTCTGCCTAAATTTGAAGCACAACCATCTGGAAGTCTCAAATTTAAAATCTCCTAATGAAATAATAAGTAACTCTCTTTGAACAGTGTATTAGCTGCTTTTGGCTTTATTAACAATTTTGATCTGACATTTTCAAATAGTTCAAGTTCCGATTGACTGCAAATTTGGGCAAGATCTAATCGTGCCTTTATATTATCTTTATTCTTATATGGTGTATCCAAAACTGTTTGAAATAAATTATCAAAACATTTTTTCTCAATATGCATTACATCCAACATGTGGTGGACAAAAAAATTAGACCAATTTGGAAGATCCCGAAAAATGCATCATTTTATTCAATTATGTTCTTTCCCAAAGCAATCAATTTTCTGTTGGATTACTATTGGCCCAAATTTGATGGGAGGTAATGAAAATACAACTGATTTTAACTCTCTACCTGAGATCATTTTTGGAGGTTCATCCTTTTCAATAGTACATTTTCTAAAATTAGATTTGTTCCTTCGAAATGGATGATCGGTTGGACGAAATATGCGGTGACAATAATTATAGAAAGGTTTTTTTCCATTGATGAGGTTAAAGGATTTGTTGTCTTTCATACAGTAAGGACATAATTTTGGACCATGTGTACTTCATCCAGACAACATTCCATATGCCGGAAATTAATTAATCATCCACATCAATGTAGATTTTAATATGAAATTTTGTTTCGCAACAACATCATATGTACTAACACCATCACTCCACAATACATTTAACTCATTAATCAGTGGCTTTAAATAAACTTATATATTATTTTTTCAGATGTCCTGGGATTAATAGAGTCAAAAAGATATAGGGCTCCTTAATTAACATCCATGGAGGTAAATTGTACATAGTTATAAAGACATGACAACATTAATACTGACTACTGTAAGATCCAAATGGACAGAAACTGTCAGTAGAAGAACCCAATCGCCCGTTTCGGCCTTCTAACGCAAAAGTCGGATGCATACAGTCAAAATGTCTCCATGAATCACCATCATAAGGATGATTAAAGCTTTTATCAGTTGAAATCTTGGTTTTTTGTAATGATATCATTGACTGTGAGTTCTGAGACATAAATAAATGTTGCAACCTCGGTGTAAGGGGGAAATATCTCAACTGTTCTTCTGGAATTGATCCAGACATTCTTGGTTGAGCTTCTTTATACCTCGAATGTCCACATATGAGAAAACTATCCAATGAATCATTTTAACCCAAAATAAGATGCAATCATTTGTACATGCATGAATCTTCTGATAACTATGTCCCAAATTACGAACCAGCCTCTCTCTCTCATAGTAATTTATAGGTAACACATTTCTTTCAAGTAATAGTGTTTTAACCAAAGAAAATATCCGATCAAAACAGTTGTTTGGCATTGAATTATTTGATTTAATAGGCATAAATTTTGCAACCGCGTCTAATTTTCTTATATTGCAACCCGAATATAATGCATCCTTAACAGACCTTAACAACTGAAAAAATTCGGATGGTGCCAACTTAGGAGTTAAATCACTATCATCTTGAGTATCACTTTGTTGAACAGATAGACCTGCAACATTAGGTACGATATCTTGAAACCGTGATGGATCCAAAATCAATTTTTTAGTATCTTCTCTGGAACTGCATTCACCATGTTGATTCCAAAAGACATAATCTGGTTGAAAACCAAACTGCATGATATTTCTTCCAACCTTGTCAAATGTGTCAAACGTTCTGAGAGAACTTTTTTACAAGGACCCTTAATTGTGCCTTCTGAAATATATTCTAGTTTTGATTATGAAAATGATAAGAAAGCTTCAACACCCTAAATATATACAAGATTTAAACCAGAATTATTTGGATTTCATTGCCGATTTACCCAAGCGCGGTCATCTTATAATGAATGATGTCGATTTCCTTGTTCCATATTTTTCTAAAAAATATAAATTGTCGTGTTTTTTGAATAATTTGAAATAATAAAAACACTATCTGAAAAAAGAAGATAAATAATTACAATTACTTCTTAATTATTACAATTAAATTTAGGCGACACAGTTTTTAGTTGATTGACGGTTATTCTTTTGTCCAACGCCTCATTTACTAGCATCGTTCTCACACTGAAATAAAAAATAACGAATCTTCATGGAGGTACGCTTATACATTCTCGTGCATACAAGAATGTATAAGCCTACCTCTGAGCAGTTTATTCATTATGATTTCAGTGTGAGAAAGATGCAAGTAAATGAGCCTCTGGACAAAAGAGCCCCCTTTTCAATGATGAATCATATCCTTGTAACTATCACCCCCAGAACACATTATGAAAAACATGGTTTTATGTATTGGTATTCAAACTCGTTCATACGAGATTTGATATGCATACATAGAAGCATACTTTTCCTAATGTTTTGAGTCGGTGAAAGTTAAAAGCAGAAGAGTCATCGAGCAAAAGGAATTCCATCAATCCATAGGAAATTGTTCCATGTTATTACAAGTTATTAGAATTTAATCCTATTTATTCCTATTTATTTGTATTTATTTCTCTTATTCATATTTCTTACTATTTATTTCTAATTCTTCCTATTTATTATTAATTATTCCTATTTATCAGTAATTATTCATATTTATCACTAATTAATAATATTTATTTCTAATAATTCTTATTTTTCCTAATTATTCATAATTATTCCTATTTTATTAGTATCTATTATTATTTATTCATATTTATTATTATTTATTTCTATTTGTTACAATTTATTTCCAAATATTACTATTTATTCCCAATTATAAATATTTATTTTTAATTATTCTAATTATTCTTAATTATTCCTAACCATTCCTAATTATTCCTAATTATTTTTATTTATTACTATTTATCTCTATATATTCATAATTATTCTTATTTATTATTATTTATTGCTAATTATTCCTATTTATATCTAATTATTCCTATTTACTGCTAATTATTCTTATTTATTGCTTATTATTCCTATTTATTACTAATTAATCCAATTTATTAGCAATTATTCAAATTTATTAGTTTTTATTATTATTTATTCTTAGTTATTAGTATTTATTATTATTTATTACTAATTATTCTTATTTATTACTAATTAGTCCTATTTATTAATAATTATTCATATTTATTAATAATTATTCCTATTTATTACTAATTATTCCTATTTATTACTAATTATTCCAATTTATTCCAATTTATTACTAATTATTTCTATTTCTAATTATTCATATTTCTTTCTAATTATTCTAATTTATTACTATTATTCTTATTTATTACTAGTTATTCCTATTTATTACTAATTATTCATATTTATTGCTAATTATTCATATATATTAATATTTATTTATAATTATTCCTAATAAATAAAAATTATTTCTCATTATTCTTATTTATTATTAATTATTACATATTATTCCTATTTATTATTTGTTTCTATTTCTTATTATTTATTCCTATTTTTTATTATTTATTCCTATTTGTTACTAAATATTTCTAATTGTTACTAATTATTTCTAATTATAAATATTTATTCATATTTATTCGTATATATTCTTATTTGTTCTTAATTATTCCTAATTATTCCTATATATTCCTAATAATTCTTAATTATTTGAAATTATTCCAAATTATTCCTAATTATTCTTAATTATTCATAATTATTCCTAATAATTACTAATTATTTCTAATTATTACTAATTATTCTTAGTTATTCCAAATTATTAGTAATTATTTCTATTTATTACAATTTATTATTAATTATTATTAATTATTTCTTTTTTATTTCTATTTATTTCTATTTATTACTATTTATTGCTAATTATTTCTATTTATTTCAAATTATTCCTATTTATTTATAATTATTTCTATTTATTGCTAATTATTCATATTTATTAACATTTTTTTTCTATTTGTTATTATTTATTCTTATTTATTACTAATTATTCATGTTTAATACTAATTATTCCGATTTATTAGTATATATTTCTATTTATTACTAATTATTCCTATTTATTACTAATTATTCCTATTTATTACTAATTATTCTTATTTATTCCTATTTATTTCTATTTATTACTATTTATTACTATTTATTCATATTTATTACTATTTATTACTAATTATTTCCATTTATTACTAATTATTCCTAATTATTACTAATCATTCCTATTTATTCTTAATTATTCATATTTATTACTAATTATTCTTATTTATTACTATTTATTCCTATTTATTATTATTTATTCTTAATTATTACTATTTATTTCCAATTATTACAAATTATTCTATTTATTGCTAATTATACCCATTTATTTATAATTATTCATATTTATTGCTAATTATAATTATTTGGTCCTAATTATTTTTAATTATTTCAAATAATTAATAATTATTCCTATTTATTTCTAATTATAAATATTTATACCTAATTATTTCTGATAATTCCTAATAATTACTAATTATTCTTATTTATTAGTAATTATTCATATTTATTATTAATTATTCCTATTTTTTAAAAATTAGTTCTAATACTTTCAATTTATTATTTTAAATAACTACTATTAACAAACCAATTTAAATCTGATTAAATTAAAACTAATAAAAAATAATTAAAATAAAAATAAAAAAATAAAAAAATAATAATAAATAAAATAAAATATAATTACATTTAATCTTAATCTTCTATTGATGTAGACGACTTCAAAACTTTTTCTTCATTAAAAAAACTAACTCAAACAAATTCTCACTCTGAAAATAGTGTTGAGAGAGAGAGAGAGTGAGAATTGAGAGGAGGATTTGAAAAACGGATGGGGGGAATAATTAGGTTAGATTAGTAGCGGCGTGACCTTTTTTGGCGGGACTACAGTCGCAACAGATACCTTTTGCGACAGGGCCCGTTGCAAATACATTTTCCGTATTAATTGCTGTCGGTGGTTAAAAGTGTATTTGCGACGGGACCCATTGCAAAAGGTATCTACCGACTCAACTTTTGTGATAGAGAATCATCCTATCACAAAAATCCATTTACCACCGCCAGGTATTTGCGACGAGACCAGTCACAAATAACATTCGAGCGATAAACCATTTGTGATGGGGAAATTCCCCCGTCGCAAATAACCTTCTCGTTACAAAAAAACCATTTACCGCTCTCTGGTATTTTCGATGGGTCCCATCGCAAATACCTCTAAACGACAATCTATTTGCAACTGGAATATTCCTCCCATCGCAAATAAGCTTCCCACGGTTTGGCGTGCAATCCACACCAAACCGCGCATTACTTTTTCCGACAGGCCACCAAAACCCGTCGCAAATAACATGGTATTTGTGACGAGCCACCAAAACTAGTCACAAATAACAAGGTATTTGCGACGGGATGACCCCCCCACCGCAAATAATCTCTGGATTGGACTATTTGCGACTGGATAATATCCCGTCGCTAAAGGTTTTTTTTGCCATAGTGGTACCATCTACCTTCTTTGAGTAAAGGAAAAGTGACCCCCATGGAGATGTACTGGGTTATATGAAAAACATTTCTTCTGAGTCTTAAAAGATTTTTCTTAAGATCCTAGAGCTCTATATGTTACATTCTATAAGGGAAAAGACACTTCTACTTCTTTGAGAAATATCTCAATTGTGAATTCCACCTCTCACCTGAGAGGTACAACAAATAATATGTTTGGGAAGATGTACCACAAAAGATATAATACAGGAGGGAATTTGGTGTGTTGCATTCCCTGATCTCTCAAAGAGTGACAAGACATTTGGGATGTCACTCTCCAAATCCCATGATACCGGAGAATGATGTCAAAGATGATCAAATTGAGGGAAATTAAAGTCCACAAGAAATGGTAACAACTATGTCAAGGTGGAACTTCTTTTACTTTATCATAATGACTGATTGAACCGCTATCAGTTTTTTGAGAGTCACCAAGCCATAAAAGTACTCGATTTCTTGTACAATAATTTCATTAATTTTTATACTTTTAAAAGAATGAAAAAAAATTCAAAGAATTTAGAAACTATAATAGTGGTACTAGACTGTTACATCATAATATAGAGGACCTTGGACTCTTATCCTCTGGTATAAGATGCACTACATAAATATGTTAGATACGTGACCCTGATATGCTACCTAACTAACCTGAGTAGGTCTGCTCTACTATTTTTAAACCTCAAATGTTTGATTACCTTGGATATGATAACCTCTATGGACTGATCGTCCAGTAGTAGACCAAATCCATTCAATATGTGGTAGTATGGATCCTGAACCAAAATAAAATGTTTGTATAGATCCCTTCTCACAAGTAATTAGAAGAAAAACTCAGCAAAAACATTAATGGTGACCCATTGTTCCTCATTATCAGCGCTTGATTGTGTTCCTCATAAATTAGGGATCCTTATCTCATTCTCTCTCAAAATATTTTAACATAAATAATGTATTGGTTCATTTGCTCTGGCTATAAATTTCCTCATTTGAACCCTTGAAACGAAATGTCATGCTGCAAGACAAACCATAGCCCTCTCTTGATGATGAACCTCCATAGATGACATTTCCAAATTCAATTAGATTCCACTATGTAATGAGGGCATGGTTCACTATCATTATAATGGTTTCCCTCTAGAGATCATTCACCTACAATACTATGGAATCCACCATTCCATCCAAAGACCATCTTACGTTTATTAGCTTATCACCAATCAAATTCAGTACAAAACACATAAGCTCAGTTAAAAGATTCATGTACACCATCATCGAAATGGTACCATATTTTATGTTCATAAAATCTATTATGTGGTTTAATATCAAGTTCATAACAAATAACTATTCATATATGTCAATTTAGAAGTATCCCTATACAATACCCATATAGTGATTATTATGAGAGATGAAACCCCACCAACACTCGACAGAGTCTGGGAGCATATAGGTGGTGAGATTGATCCTACTCTCATGAGGAATCGAAATATGCTCAAGGATCAACAACATGGGCACTAGAAAAGACTCGGTAGCATGAGGTCTTCCATCCCCAAAGAAGTTGGGAGGATGCTACTATTGGAATTCTCATGTCAACTCTTCCATAGTAGGGGATGGTCATGGTTCTCGACACAAACTACACGAAGTATACAAATATATCTTGAAAGAGAGTATCATCACCACGTGGAAGATCAAAATGAGGTGGATTAGGTGGACCTATATGATGTAATTCTAGCAGCTCAGGGCCCACTACCTCTGGTCAATAGACGTCACCACTGTTCTAGTGTATGATCGGAGGATGTCACATCATCCAAGCTTTACAATATCCCGAAACACACCACTTAAATGTCTTAATAGAATAAAATAATTGTTATAACAGTAGTGTATAAATACAAAGTATTCTTATGAATGAGTAAAATATATATTTCATCACCTATATCATGGGATATGTGATATGAAATTATACAACGAATCATATAAGACACTTTATACTTCCCACTACATAGGCTAGGTCGGGGTCAGGGTCTCATACACCATAAAGGTTTTGTATATGGAGTGTGAATTGAAATGTATATAGGAAAACACCCATTATTTTTTAATTGGATACCCCAATTATTAGTGACCATTTTATTTATGGTTCACTTATTATGATTATACTTATATATATTTATAGATTTATTTATATATCAATCAATTCAAATGTGTCATCATAACTAATTTATAACGGCATATACTCTTTATAAATTACAATTGGTATGTCAAGTAACTCCGAATTTCTGTGTCCATCTATTATCTCAATGAAACAAGTCATTAATGGTTCTCTAATTAGATGAATCACAATTCACAATTAATAAAATTAAACTCTTCATAAATTACAATAGACATTCACATAATCATTTAATCTAATGATTCAGTCTACAGAATGGATTGTTCATGGCTAAAATAGGTAATTATTTCTTAATTAAGGTGACATTATCAATCATTGTTGGGAAACACAATTTATATTGATTTAGTAATTATAATTTATCCAAATATTTTATCCTTCTAGTAAATATTAGAACATTCAACATATATAAATTGAAACACTAACTATATGCAATATGCAATGCACAATAAAAAGAAAATCTGGCATGAAAAAATTCATGTAATATAAGTACCGAAGATCCTATAATGATTTATGAGATTATACATCTTTTAAATACATGTGAAAGAAAAAAAATGAAAATCCATAAAAATAATAATAGTAATAATAACCTCACAAAACATGTGCATCAGCCAATGGTGAAATTAGTACAGTTGTATTAGGAAAAAAACCATAACAACAAGAAATATCTCCCATGAAATTTATGTATATCATGTATGTAGGTTATCTACTCCCAGACATGAGACCATTACAAAATTTTGATACATCATATTATCCTATATAATACCAAATGAAAAGACAGAAGTAAAAGGGCTCAGATACCACTTTGCATCATCCCACCTCATAACCCCATAAGTGGTTCCCCGTGATGGTTCGCCACATGTCCTTAAAAGTACACCAACATATACACATGATTTTTGACAACTATTAATGTCCTAGGTTGTGTATGTGGGATGATTATGGACTCATGATCAGAGTAAGACAAACCAGTAATAGTAATGGTAAGTAACATAAACAATAATAAATAACCATTAGTGGAATAATAATAATCATGTAGATAAATAGATAGTTTGAAGTTAAATCACAAATAGATACAAAATTGATGATGATCAATTTATGTTTCAATACAAAAAATTGGTACACATGATACAAGGGAAACATTAATATACAATATTCTAGAAAAAAAATACTAAAATAAAAAAAATATGACACTACTAGCATTACATGTTATTGTTCACTCTTCTACTCTCGTACTGATTCCTTTTTTTTGAAAATCATGCATTGACTCCAAAATCATCCATTCACCTATATTTTAAATCTTGAAGTCTATTAAAGGACTATGGGTGGCTTGAGTAGAGCTTGAGATATACTCTATAGGGAACTACTAACAATGCCTAGATAAATCTAGTGTGTATATAAATTTAAAATTTTGTGGTAAATAATAAATACAAAGTAAAAAATAAATAATATATATCATACTAGGATTCTCATGGATCCCCAATCGACACTACCTTCCAAATCCTAAGTTTGTTGTCTCTGAATCCAAGAGGACCGATATAGATATTATATCAGTGCAATAATGGGGCATCAAAAATAATCCTCATGAGTGGGCCAACCACAAGCATGTTATTCAGTATAGATGGTTTTTCATGTTATCTAATAGGTTGAAAAAATTGTAATCTTATAGAAGGAATCACTAAAACATAATAAAGCGTTATCCTCAGCTTGTATAATCTGAACCATATAAAGTAACCTAAGAATCACACTAGGATAAAAACAATAGAAAAGACTCCATAATAGTCTATCCATGGAAATCCATAAAGGAATCACAATTATCACACTTGATATGGTCATGAATGACCCTCTAAGCCCATACTAGGTATCACAGATAGTGGATCAAGAATATATATTAGAAATGTATAATCATCTATCCACTAAACCCATCAAGGTTGAATCCCCATGGTAACTAGTTTCAGTCAAGTGTAGGCAAGTAATTCACCCTGTAAGCCCATCCAATTAATCCCATAAAGATACAAGTGTCACTCCCAGTGTATTAATGATCCATAAAATTATTAATTATAGAGCATGATGATATTATCTAATGTGTCCTTAAATCAAGTCCTTTGAATCTTCCTCATCGGGGTATAATGGTATATATAAAATTCGTGCAATCAAAATCTTACATAAATTAATAATAATTCAATTTATATCACCTTATCCATGTAGGACATTTCATTTAATGCATGTAATTGAAGAAATATAATATAGAATAGGGGCATATCTATCGATGAATGATATTTCCTAATTTAGTTATCACTCAAAAGTATTATTAATAACAATGAAAAAAACACATCATAAGTAATTTTAAAGTTTAATAAAAACTTAATATTAGGACCGTATGGAAGGGAACAACCATACGTGTTGCCTCATGTCAGGTAAAACCCACAACGATGTTGTTTCAACGGTATCTATGGTCCACTTATACGTGGAAATAATCATTAATTAAATGAATTAACTGTTATTGAGTTTTTATTGTGATATTTCTCATGAAGCAAACATTCGATGACAAAAATGAAAGGATTGTTCATGGTATGTAGTTAGACAACCCACCTAATTCCAATATTACACTCATTATCTATTATTTACTGTGGAATCAAGGTATAATGGATGAAAATGGAAGAATTTATGAAGAACAATAAAATAGGGAATATAGCGTAACGCCAAAATTTTAAAGAAGAGGAAGAGACAAATGACGAAAGGTATGAATAAGATTAAGGAACATACTATTACAAATCCAACATGACTAATAGTGAAGCTAACAAATCACATATGGAGGAGATATGGTGGATCCTATGAAATGCATGAAGAGTGAGCTCTTACATGTTGGCCCTCTATATAAGAATATAAATTAATCCCTGAAATAATATAAGGGAGTGTACTATTTTTTAAAAACTAGACCAAGAATTTACATGGCATTTAAATGAAATTCACATCATATAATCCTTACTGTTTTCCCTCCCAAGGAAAAACCATTACATGTAATGAACATGGTCCATCCTTCCATGTTCACACTGTATATTTAAATACATGATAAGTATTTATAAATCAACCTTGTATTTGGATTTTATCCAAGGTTGAAACCTCGTTCCACCTTCTACTCAATATCTAACTAACCAGCCAAAAGTCTTGTTCATTAGAGTCTGATCCAAAATACAAACTCTACAATTGTTTTACTAAAATTAAAAAATAGAAAAATACCTCACAAAAAATATAGGACATTACAATAAATATATTTACACTAATAAAGAATAAGATTTATTTTATAGTTGTTTTAATGGGGTTTCATTCTTGATTTGTTTAACTACTAATTTAGATGACGTTTTTAAATATAATTTATTACCCTAATGGATGTGTCTCATTTTAAACTTTATGATTATATAAAATTTCAATCTCGAGCTTATGCTATTTGTAAGGTTTTATATAGTATAAAAGAAATTAATTTTAAAAAGTTAATGACTTCATATTTCAAAAAATAATAATAATAACCACATAATGAACATTACTTGAAATATTATGAACATATAATCATGCATATTATGGAACCACTAATAAAATTATGAATTATAGAACCTCATTTTGTACATAAAATTAAATATATCATGAACTTTTGAATAAAAAGAAAAGGCCAATATATCTTGTCCAATGTAAATATATAACTTATATAATGAGGACCAATAAATGAAATCCAGAAATAAACATGGTTACCAAATGAATATTAAATTAAAAATAATTAATAATAATAAATGAAATAAAGATTAATAATGAAATGTAATATATAATTAATTATTGAAAATTATATATTTAAGATAATAGGGGTGTATCTATAGAGATTGATGATTTTAGGTAAGTGGAACATTTCAAAATCACTTCATATTTTCATGAACACATTAATTGTGGAATTTACTATATTATGAATCTTATAACCGAAAACATGAACATTTTCAATAATATATTGCACTTACTCTTATGAAATCTCATATCACATTACTATTCCTACAAATACTTAGATAAAACCTTGTATTTATGGTATATAGTCCATATCTTTAATTTCATCCTATTGTAATTAATATTATATTTTATTATCTATATTTTTTATATAATTGATTCATTACCTTAGAATTTAATTTATTTACTAATATCATATAATTTTAAAATATTATCTTAAAAACTAATCCATGATTTTATCATGATTACGCAAAAATTAAACTAAATAAAAACATAATGATTAATTCATTATATTTTATATATTGATTTTAGAATTTATGTATATATTTTTATATCAACTATGATAATGGGGGATGTCTTTGTTTGTTATAATCCAAATATATCATATTTTTAATTATTATAGGAACTTAAAATATTTTTTATTGATGTTTTATTTTACATATAGTTGGATGTGTTAACTACATTGTTTGATGACTTTCTCAATTTTTTTAATTTACTAAATTTTGAGAAGAAAATATATTTTTACAAACTTTTCTATTTTTATGACAAATATTTATAAGTAGTGTTTATAATTATATAATCTTTACATTTATAAAATTGTTTTTATGGGAAAATTTTTCATTCATATAGAAGCCTCCAAAATATAAAGTTATTACAATTGGACAGATTGAATTTTGATATAAACATTTTTTTATGTATAATTCTTGAATAAAATACTTAAAAGATAATATTTTATATTTCAAAACATACACATGTTAAAAAATGAAACAATAATTTCAATATATTGTTAGTATTTTTATGATTAATATTATGAAATTAATTTTTTTCCAAAATGTAGTTTTGCATATTGTGAAGCAATGATGAGGCACTATTTACAAGAATATTGAAAAATGAAATTATTCTCAAACAAATAATATTTAATATATTAGATGTTAAAAAAATTGATATTTATGGAATAATGTATTAAATTTAATTTTTTAACAATTTAATCCTTAACAAATAATTTTTTCCATAACTGATGTTTTTCATAATTAAATTGATGGGAATGGTTTGATATAATACTATTTTCATAATGATTACTCATCTATTATTTTCATGTGAATATTGGTAATTTTATATCATGATATTTTGTTTTTATAAAGAGAATCATGAAGATATTTTCTATATTTTTTAAAGGAAAAATTTGTCACTATATTTTATTCTATTAAATATTATTTTCAAGTCAATATATAAATATTCCAAAAACATTCAAGACAGAATACATGATCTTAGAGATTATGACATGTTACTAAAATACTATTTTATTTAAGTTATTTTTATCATTAGTATTTGAGTAATGAAATTTAAAAATATAGTTTATGATTAACTATAAATTCACATTATATTTTCTCTAATTTGATATAATTATTTTAATTATGATTTAAAGAATATTTTATGTTCTATTAATGATATCCAAGAACTAATATCCCTATTTTCATTATATGTACACAACTTTCTGAATTTTTAGGGTAAAACTAAAAGGTATTTATTATTTATTAAACGGTTTGATTGAATGATATTTGAATTTTAAAATAATCACGGTTAGTTGGTTTTAATTAGTTATGAAAATCAAAATTTGAATGATTTTTTGAAAATTATTAAATAATCCATATTGGGTGTTATTGGATAGGAGTATGGGATTTTTTGGTGACACCAAACCATTAATTTTTCTAGGTTAGTTTTATTTATTACATTGTCTTATTTTCACCATACATAAAGTCAATTATAGATAAACCATTTAAAGAGAAGGTAGTTATAATTTTTCAAATATATATTTTTTTTAATTGTTGAAATCACTCTTCTCTTATGATGTTTTCTTTCAACTAGGATGAAAACTAATATTATATCTCATTATAGATTGATCAACCTAAAAAATTTGGAAGAAATAATTTAATATATATAAAATAATTGATACAAATGATGTAATGTCATTGAATATAAAAACATATTTCATTGGTAAAAATTTTAGTTATTGTAACACCCAACACTTTTATGAGAAATATTTTGTTTTTTATGTTATATAAATCATCAAAGGAATATTTCACTACACTCAACACTAGCTTGGCTTTCTTTACACGCAATCATGACCTTCCTTGATAGCTTGCGTCGTACGCAATACTGAGTTCCACTAAACAACGATATGCTATTAAAATATTATTAAAACTAGCTGTTATGAATAGTAATAACCACTTTTTGAAATTGTGTAAATTTTATTTTTCAAAATTGACTTCATTTTTGGATTCGGAATTTCGAAATTAGCCTACGGTGAAATTTTGGTATTGTTCTGAAAGCTTTCAATTTTTGATGAATAGTGAAAACACTGGGTTACTATTTAAAAACCGACTTTTTATTTAAATAATTATTTATTTTATTTAAAATTATTTTAGGTCATAATTTATACATAATATCTATATAAGTTCAATGTAAATCATTGGAGTAATTTTATAATAATGTTTGATATATAAAAATTTTATTGAACTTTTCACCGTCTTTTACCCACCTTCAAGGAGAATTTGCAAATTTACATAAAACATAATTTTACCGCATATGTGAGTGGAATTTAAAAAATCCGAGAAACACGGTTGATTTCAGTAAGTAAAATGTGGTTCAATGAGATGAAAATAATTTTTGATGAATAGTAAATTTTTACTTTTATTTACCACGGTTAAAAGTAAATAGGGTAATTAAGAGTAAAAATGATATTATTATTACCCTAACATATGTTCTAATTATATTGGATATGTGTAATTCGACCAAAAACAACCTTAGGAATAAAATATGACCATTTAGGCCAACATGGATTAGATTAGGACATTTATTATTAATTTATTTAAAGAAGGGTTAAAATAGTTAAAATCAAAGTTTAATAAGTAAATAATTTTTAATATAGGGTTGTACATAAGATAAATTCGACTATAAATATTCATTAGAGAGATAAAACGATTTCCTACATAATGGTGTTTTATTTATAGTTTTTAGACATTAAATAATTTAATTGATTTATGACACAAATATGATGCAGTAATTATGTTATTAATGAAATATTGACATAATTTATGTTATAAATACCAAAATAAATGTAATTTTAGACTTTTTATGAATTCCACTAATTTTATAGGTAAATATTACATGTTAGTATTTATTTAATTATCTGTTTATGAATTAATCATTCTGTTATGATTTTCGAAAAAAATCAATTACTAAATAGTGTCAAAATTGACATAAAATATTTTTTAAAACAAATATTATATTATTAATTTTTATTTTATTTCTAAAAATCTAACCTTTGGAAAAATAACTTAGATAAGGATATATATATTAATAATAAACAACTTGGGGTTCGTTTGGCATGTTATAGTATGTTTATTAACCTTTAGTGTAAGAACACAAAAGGACACGGTAAAAGTAAAATTATTTAACTTAAAGTTAAATCTAATTTATAAGATTAAAATAGGAACCTAAACTTGTCCAAATTCAATTGGATGAGAGGATTTACACCCATCCCAACCATAGTATCGAAATAAATCAATTTAGAGCTATTTAAAACACAATATGACTTTATAATAAAATAATATTTTTAGTTTTTCCAAAGGAGCCCCTCTCCTCCCTTATAAAAGGGCACCTCCTCACTCTCTTCCTCACACCAATTTGAGCCTTCAATCTCACCCAACCCCTGAAAAATTCTCTTATCCACTTCCCTAGATACATCTTAGAGGTTCTGGTCTTCCTCAAAGACTTATTTTAGTGCCCTAAAAGGAGGTCTCAAAGAGGCACTTCAAAGAAGAGGTAATGTCTGTTGCTGATTCTTTCAACTTTATTTCTTCTTCCACTTCTTATTCTTTAGTTTTTTCATTATGAAGTAATAACATAAGTATCACTCATATATTGATATGTTATTATATGTATGAAACATCCATATTTCACCATATATCCATCCTACGGAAAACGAAATCACCGCACGTGCGTACGTACGGAATACCGTCTCCACACCGTGGTGTAATCTATTTTCCACTACCACCTTACTTGGATGGGTATAATGGTGTAAATAGTAACTATAAATTATATTGAATCTGAAATAGTATACAGACACTCCATTACAATTTCAGGATCATGGGAACGATATCAACGCTCGGGCGTACGTACGGAATACCGTCTCCACGATGTGATGCGACTCGTTCTACATGATATTTTTTGAATAATGATTATATAAATAAATTGAATGAATTAATATAATAAATATTACACTAATAAAATTCTGGAAATGAGGTATCTATAACCTAAAAGGAGAATAAGAATTTATTCGACAAAACATGAATAATAAAAAAAGCAATAAACACCCGAATAACAAGTAACAATGAAATATTACTAATAAAAATCTATGAATATGACCATATATGATATCATAAAAATGATTATGATTCTGGAATAAGTCAATGACATTATTTAAATCATTATACATGAGGTTTGGAAACTTACGAAGCAAATCATACCGAAGGTAAGGGAAAATCTCGCAATCTCAATTTTTATCTTAGATTGTTTATACTTCAGAATTTACTGGGGAATATTTATCATCCACTTCCATATTTCCTCAATATGTAATATTTATATCCTTCTACAATAGTTTATATCAAATTTTACCTTTCGGTGGGTTTTTAGATAATGATATAAAAGGAATCTTTTGTCGTTTTTCATACGAGGTACTTTTTGACTTTTCCGACAAAAGTACGAGAAGAATGTTTTTTTAACATATACGACATGAATGGATTTTTAAAACATTTTTTCCAAGAAGATTTATTTAAATGTTTTCAAGTTTATTTTTAGTCAACTTCTTTTATTTTAAAATTGAATGACATGTTAAGAAAGGAAAAATGTTTTTGAAGTAGAAATGATATTTTCCTCAAGAATGGAGTTCAAGTGTTTTATCAAAATTATTTTCCATCTAAGATAATATAGGGTTCTGTTTCTATCCCTATTTATAAATATATTTGATTATTTTATGATGGAATTATTTTTATAATGTTCTTTTATCTTATGTGGATTATGTTATGATGGAGTGATGTTTATGATTCCCAATATTATTACATGGGTTATGCAATGATGTATGATTTTTGGATTTTGTGGCACACATATGAATGTTATAATTATGAGATAGGTGGGACCTATATCTCCCTCCAATTCATTGGGTAAATATTTTATATCTAATGAGATAGAAATGGCTGGAACGGAAGGTTAAACTGGTTCAGTGAAACAGGACTGAAACGAGGAATGAAATCGATTCAGAAATGGACTTGTCCACTACGATAGTCTTGGAAATGAGTCTTGTATAATAAGAAATGATTCTATATGATTATGTGTGTATTCCAAAAAGCTTCATGTTTTAAGTTATTATTATTGTGATTACATTTCACTACCATGATTTATCCCATGTTATGAAATTATGATCTCTTTTGCAGGGTAAGATTTCCAAATTGTTATGTTCTTATGAATATGATGTGATTGATTTTTCTTTTGTTTACCCTTACTGAGCATTTGAGCTCACCCTTTTTTATGTTTTCTTTCCCCTAGGTTAGGATGAAGGTTATTAAGTAGGATATGCCAAAAGGGACTCTAGATGTGATGAAATAAATGGGAGACAGTGTAGAAGCTTTATGAACCATTTGTTTATGTTTCCTAGTTTCTAAAGACACTAAAACTATTCGGTCCTTTCATGGTTTTTTATATGTTGTAATAAGTGTACTTAAATTTTGAAGTACTAACAATGTATGTAAAGTATGAGTCATTATAGTTGGTATCAGAGGAAAGGTATAGTCAACCTTTGGAAACTAGGATTTGAAAGCCTTAATAAGAATCATAAGGATAGGTCTAAGCATGGAACGCAATCTTAGTGAATGAGAAATGGCCATGAATAACCTATGATAAGACCTTATGTGTGAAATTTTATTCTTGATTATGTGGTATTCCTATTATAATTAATGTTTCTCACACTATTCTTCTCGGTTTTAGTCAATGGCTGGAACCCGAAGGAACCGTGTTAATGTGGAATGCGACGGGCAATGCATTGATTGTCCCCCTAAGAAACCAAATGTTATGGGAGCTAGAATGAAAAATATTGTCGCCATGCTCACACAACTTTCTCAAGCTATTAATCATTCAGGACTTCCAAACGAGCAAAGGAAGGAGCGACATTTTGTTGAATCCTTCATGAGGTAGCGTCCACCATCATTCAGCGGGTCTACTGATCCATTAGTTGCTGAAAAATGGATCAGTACTACTAAAAATATATTTTCAGTTCTTCAATGTTCTGAACATGATAAAGTCATCATAGTAGTGTATCGTTTGGAACGTGATGCTGATCTATGGTGGAATCTTATCAAGAATACGAGGCTAAGAGATGAAATTGAGTCCATGGAATGGGACGAGTTCAAGAACTGATTTTTCAATAAGTACTTCCCTCCTATTCTCCGATAAAGGATGGAGAAGGAGTTATTGAACTAAAGCAAAAGGACGATGAATCTGTTGGTACCTATGAAGCAAATTTTACAAGACTTGTAAGGTACGCTTCTTGTATTATTATCCAACCTGAGAGTAAGATCGATCGATTATTTAGTGGCTTAAAACCATGTCTTCGAAGGACGTTAGCCATAAGGGACTTCAATAGCTACGAGGAAATCATTCTATGTGCTCTCAAAGTTGAGATGGAGATTGGAGTAACCCATCAGTCATATGGGTTTGATAAGAAGAGGAAAATGGAATTCAAAGGAAAAGCTAAAGAGAACACTGAAAGGAAGATGAGTTTTCCCTTATGCTCAATGTGTGGAAAGAAACATGGAGGGAGTTGTATTAATGGGACAAGTAAATGTTTCAAATGTGTAAAGGATGGTCATTGGGCATTTGAATGCCGCAATGATGGGAAGAATATGTCTAGTGATGCGAACAATGAAAAGGATACACAGAGTGCACCTCCTACACATCAACGTTACAAGTGCAAGGGAATGGGTAATTATGCCAATCAATGCCCTAATCCAAGGGTTGTTGATGATGATCGATGTCAACAAACTCTTAAGGCTAAAGACAAAAGAAAGTAACATGCAATTTCTATCGGCGATGTGGAGTACGATAACGAAGTGGTGAAAGGTACACTTCCCATCCAGTCTAAAGTAGAAAATGTTTTATTTGATTCTGGATCCACCCACTCCTTTATTTCTGAAGAATTTTCGAAGGGTATCACCGTATTAACTCAACAATTAGATGTTGAGTTAGCTGTGACAACCCCTAATGGCACAACAGTCGCATGAAAAGTTTATAATTCTTCTTCGATTAAAGTTTGTGGGAATGTGCTTCCTGCAAATCTTGTGATCCTTCCTATAGTGGAATTTGATGTGATTCTTGCCATGAATTTTCCTTCTCTATATGGATCTCATATCAATTTCCAAAGAAGGGAAGTCACATTTCATATTCCAGATCAATCTATGATCGTCTACCGATGAAAGGATGAACATAACCTTCCAGTGGAAATTTCTTCCATATTATGGGTCTTGATTCCACTAAATTAAGGTTATTTATATCAAATGGTTTGTGAGAAACTCACGATTAAGCATATTCCCATTGTAAAAGAGTTTGACAATGTCTTTCTGGAGGAATTACCGGGTCTTCCACCAAATCGTGAAGTTGAGTTTTCAATTGAACTCATACCGGGTGCTTTACCTATTTCAAAGACACCTTATAGAATGGCCCCAATTGAGTTACTTGAATTGAATAAGAAACTCCAAGTGAATCTTGATAAGGGATTTATACGCCCTAGTGCGTCACCTTGGGGAGAACCTGTTCTGTTTGTTAAGAATAAAGATGGATCAATGAGACTCTGCATTGATTATCAAGAACTTAACAAGATCACTATCAAGAACAAATATCCTCTCCCATGCATTGATTACTTATTTGAGAAACTACGCGGAGCTCAATAATTTTCCAAGATTGATCTCCGTTCAGGGTATCATCAATTAAGGGTCAAAAGGGAGGATATACCAAAGAAGGCTTTCCATACAAGGTATGGACACTATGAATTTATAGTGATTCCATTTGGTCTTACCAATGCCCCTGCTATCTTCATAGATCTGATGAATAAAATCTTTAGAGACTATCTTGATCAGTTTGTTGTAGTCTTTATAGACGATATTCTTGTATATTCAAAGAGCATGGAAGAACATGAAGATCTCTTGAGAATTATATTGAAGACTCTAAGAAAGGATAAGCTTTATGCCAAATTTACCAAGTGTGAATTTTGGCTTTAAAAAGATGCATTTTTGGGTCACATAATCTCAAAAGAGGGGATATCTGTGGATCCAGCATAAACAGAGGTTATCGAAAGATGGTCGAGACCAACAACAGTAAATGAGATCCGAAGATTTCTTGTTTTGGCTGGATATTATGGACGTTTTATGAAATATTTTTCACGATTATCTAATCCACTCATCATGTTGACTAAGAAAGTAGTTAAGTTTGTTTGGATGAAGGAATGTGAAGAGAATTTCATGGAGTTGAAAAAAGGGTTATCCAGTGCACCTATGCTCACACTACCTTGTAGTGGAGAAAGGTTTGTGATCTACAGTGATGAATCCAAGAAGGGATTGGGGTGTGTTCCTATGCAAAATGATATGGTGATAGCTTATGCCTCACGATAGTTGAAAATCCATAAGCAAAATTACCCAACTCATTATTTGGAGTTAGCTGTGGTAATCTTTGCATTAATGATTTGGAGGAATTATCTTTATGGAGAAAGGTGTGACATTTATACTGGTCATAAAAGTTTAAAGTATATTTTAACACAAAAGATGATGAATATGCGCCAAAGAAGATGGTTTTAGCTGATTAAGGATTACGACTGCTCAATTCATTACCACCCTGGGAAAGAAAACAAGGTGGCATATGCATTAAGATGACAAGGCCATTTCAGTTTATCCATTATGAGGATCAAATAAGATACAATAATTATGGATTTACAAAGGATGGATCTTGGAATTATAATGGAAGGGGAAAAATCTTATCTTTCTCAAATGAATGTTCAACCATCTATTAATGTGATGATTAAAGTGGCACATAAAGAAGATTTAGAGGTACAAAAGAAGGTGAGAAATGTTCCTGAATTCAACCTTGATTGTGATGGGATAATAATGTTCAGGAATCAGGTTTGTGTTCCCCCCATGCCAAAATTAAAGAAGGTACTGCTGGATGAGGCTCATAGTTCTTCATTCTCTATTCATCCTGGAAGCACGAAGATATATAAGGACCTGAAAGAGTACTTATGGTGGGATGGCATGAAAAGAGATGTTGCTGAATAAGTCTCTCGATGCTAGGTTTGTCAGCAAGTTAAAGCTGAGAGACAGAAGTCTAAGGGGATGTTACAACCATTACCAATACCCAAATGGAAATTGGAAAACATCACTATGGACTTTGTCACAGGACTTCCTAAAACATCCAAAGGCAATAATGCTATCTGGATCATTGTTGATTGTCTTACAAATTTTTCACACTTCGTTTCTATTAGAGAGGATTTCTCTCTGGATCAGCTTTCCAGGATATATGTTAAGGAAGTGGTAAGATTACATGGAGTACCACTTTCTATTATATCTGATCCGGATCCGAGGTTTACCTCAATGTTCTGGCGAAGTCTTCAATATACTCTGGATACAGAGTTGAGTTTCAGCACAGCTTATCATCCTCAGACAGACGGTCAGTCTGAGAGGACGATTCAAACTCTAGAAGATATGTTGAGAGCTTGCTCTATGGATTTCAAAGGAGGTTGGGATCAACACCTACCTATGGTGCAATTTTTCTTATAATAATAGCTTTCACTCCAGTATTCAGATGGATCCTTATGAAGTTCCCTATGGAAAGAAATGCAGGACTCCAACTTGCTGGGATGAAGTTGCAGAAAGAAAGCTATTAGGACCTAATCTTGTTGATGAGATGGAAGAAAAGGTCTGATCTATTCAACAACACATAAGAGCAGCTTAGAGTCGACAAAAAAGTTATGCCGACAACCGAAGAAAAGAATTAGAGTTTGAAGTGGGTTATAAAGTTTTCTTACGAATATCTCTTGGGAAGAGAGTAATGAGATTTGGAAAGAAGCGAAAGGTGAGCCCTAGGTATATCGGTCATTTCGAAATACTGGATGGTGCTGGGAAGGTAGATTATCGATTGGAACATCCACCAAATATCTCTCAAGTTCACGATGTGTTCCATGTATCTCTCCCGAGAAAGTACATATCTGATCCTTCACATGTACTCAGCTCAGAAGTTGTACCACTGGAACAAGATCTTTCTTATGAAGAACAGCCGATAGAGATTCTTGATCGTAGTGAAAAAGGCCTACGGAACAAGACCCCTCGCTTAGTGAACATTTTATGGAGGAACCACCAATTAGAAGAAGCTACATGGGATCTTGATGATATGATGAGGGAGAGGTATCCTCATCTGTTTGTTACAAAGTGACGAATTTCGAGGGCGAAATTTATTTTAAGGGCGGTAGAATGTAACAACCGAGACTTTTATGAGAAATATTTTGTTTTTTATGTTATATAAATCATCAAAGGAATTTTTCACTACACACAACACTGTCTTGGCTTTCTTTACATGCAATCGTGACCTTCCGTGATAGCTTGCGTCGTACGCAATACCGAGTTTCACTAAACAACGATATACTATTAAAATATTATTAAAACTAGTCATTATGAATAGTAATAACCACTTTTTGAAATTTTTGAAATTTTATTTTTCAAAATTGACTTCATTTTTTGGATTTGGAATATCGAAATTAGCCTATGGTGAAATTTTGGTATTTTTCTGAAAACATTCAATTATTTATGAATAGTGAAAACACTAGGTCACTATTTAAAAACCAACTTTTTTATTTAAATAATTATTTATTTTATTTAAATTTATTTTAGGTCAAAATTGATACATAATACCTATATATGTTCAATGTAATTCATTGGAGTAATTTTATAATAATTTTAGATATATTAATTTTTTATTGAACTTTTTACCGTCTTTTACCCACCTCCTAGGAGAATTTTGCAAATTTACATAAAAAATAATTTTACCACTTCTGTGAGTGGAATTTCAAAAATCCGAGAGACACGGTTGATGTCAGTAAGTAAAATGTGGTTCAATGAGATGAAAATAATTTTTGGTGAATAGTAACTTTTTACTTTTATTTACCAGAGTTAAAAGTAAATAGGGTAAGTAAGAGTAAAAATGATATTATTATTACCATAAAACATGTCCTAATTCTATTGGATAAGTGTAATTCGACCAAAAACAACCTTAGGAATAAAATATGACCATTTAGGCCCACATGGATTAGATTAGGACATTTATTATTAATTTATTTAAAGAATGGTTAAAATAGTTAAAATCAATGTTTAATAAGTAAATAATTTTTAATATAGGTTTATATATAAGATAAATTAGACTATAAAAATTAATTATAAAGATAAAAATATTTCCTACATAATGGTAATTTATTTGTAATTTTTTGACATTATATAAGTTAATTTATTTATGAAACAAAGATGATGCAGTAATTATCTTATTAATGAAATATTGACATAATTGATGTTATAAATACCCAAATAAATGTAATTTGAGACTTTTTAATAATTACACTAATTTTATAGGTTAATATGACATGTTAGTATTGATTTAATTAACTTTTTTCGAATTAATTATTCTGTTATGATTTCCACAAAAATCAATTACTAAATAGTGTCAAAATTGACATAAAATAGATTTTAAAACAAATATTATATTATTAATTGTTATTTTATTCCTAAAAATCTGAGGTTAGGTAAAATGACTTATATAAGGTTATATATATTTATAATAAACAACTTGGGGTGTTTATGGCTTGTTATAGTAAGTTTATTAACCATATAGTGTAAGAACACAAAAAGACACGGTAAAAGTAAAATAATTTAGAATAAAGTTAAATTTAAATGATAAGTTTAAAATAGGAACCTAAACATGTACAAATTCTATTGGATGAGATGATTTCGACCCATCCCCACCTTATCATAGAAATAAATCAATTTTGAGCTATTTAAATCCAAATATGACTTTAAAATAAAATAATATTTTTAGTTTTTCCAAAGGTGCCCCTCTCCTTCCTTATAAAAGGGCACCTCCTCCCTCTCTTACTCACGCCACTTTGATCCTTAATGCTAGGCCAAAACCTGCCAAATTATCTTCTCCAATTCCCTAGAAACATCATAGAGGTCCTTTTCTTCTTCAAAGACCAATTTTAGTGCCCTAAAAGGAGGTCTCAAAGAGGCGCTTCAAAGAAGAGGTAATGTCTGTTACCAATTATTTCAACTTCATTTCTTCTTCCACTTCTTCTTATTTAGTTGTTTCATTATGAAGTAATAACATAAGTATCACTCATATACTAATATGTTATTATAAGTATGAAACAACCCTATTTCACCATATATCCATCATACGGAAAACGAAATCACCTCGTGTGGGTACGTACGAAATACCGTCCTCACGCCGTGGTGTAATCTATTTTCCACCACAACATTACTTGGATGGGTATAATGGTGTAAATAATAACTTTAAATTAGATTGATTCTGAAATAGTATACATACACTCCATTAAAATTTCACGATCATGGGAATAATATCATCGCTCGTCCGTACGTACGGAATATCGTCTCCATGATGTGATACAAATCGGTCTACATGATCTTCAATTCATAATGATTATATAAATAAATTGAATGAATGAATATGATATATATTATACTAATACCATTCTGGAAATGAGGTATCTATAACCTAAAAGAATAATAAGTATTTATTCGACAAAACACGCATAAGAACAAAAAGAAATAAACACCCGAATAACAAGTAACAATGAAATATTACTAATAAGAAGATAAGAATACGACCATATATGATATCATAACAATGAGTTTGATTCTGGAATAATTCAATGACATTATTTAAATCATTATACAGGAGGTCCGGACACTTACGTAGCAAATCGGACCTAAGGTAAGGGAAAATCTCGGAATCTCAATTTTTATCCGAGATTGTTTATACTTCAAAATTTACTGGGGAATATTTATCATCCACATCCATGTTTCCTCAATATGTAATATTTATATCCTTTTAAAATAGTTTATATCCAATTTTACCCTTTGGTGAGTTTTTAATGAAATATATGAAAGGAATCTTTTTTCTTTTTTCGTACGAGGTACTTTTTGACTTTTCCGACAAAAGTACGAGAAGAATGTTTTTTTAACTTATATGGCATGAATGGATTTTTAAAAAATTCTTTCCAAGGAGCTTCCTTTACATGGTTTCAAGTTTATTTTTAATCAACTTCTTTTAGTTAAAAATTGTATGACATGTTAAGAAAGAAAAAATGTTTTTGAAGTAGAAAGGATATTTTCCTCAAGAATAGAGTTCAAGTGTTTTATCAAAATTATTTTCCATCTAAGATAATATAGGGTTCTGTTTATATCCATATTTTTACATTGATTTGATTATGTTATGATGGTATTATTTTTATTATGTCCTTTTATCTTATATGTATTATGTTATGATGGCATGATGTTTAAGATTCCCATTTTTATTACATGGGTTATGCAATGATGTTTTATTTTTTGATTTTGTGGTACACATAAGAATGGTATCATTATGAGATGGGTGGGACCTATATCTCCCTCCAATGCATTGTGTAAAGATTTTATTTCTCATGAGATATACATGGCTGGAACGGAAGTTTAAACCGGTTTAGTGAAACAGGACTGAAACGAGGAATGAACTCGGTTCAGAAATGGACTTTGTCTACTAAGATAGTCTTGGCAATGAGTCTTGACTAATAATAAATGATTATCTATGATTATGTGTGTATGACACAAAGCATAATGTTTTAAGATATGATTATTGTGATTACTTTTGATTACCATGATTTATCCCATGTTATGAAATTATGATCTCTTTTGCAGGGTATGATTTCCAAAGTGTTATGTTCTAATGAAAATCATGTGATTGATTTTTCTTTTGTATACCCTTAATGAGTATTTGAGCTCACCCTTTTGAATTTTTTCCTTCCCCCAGGTCAGGAAAAAGGTTATTAAGTAGGATATTCCAAAAGGGACTCTAGATATGATGAAATAAATGGGAGACAGTGTAGATGCTTTATGAACCAGTTGTTTATGTTTCCAAGTTTCTAAAGACACTATACCTATACGGTCCTTTCATGGTTTTGTTATATGTTGTAATAAGTGTACATCAATTTTTAAGTACTAAAAATGTATGTAAAGTATGTGTCGTTATAGTTTTTGTAAAACCAGAAGGACTATAGATATTAATAATTTAGTTCATAATTTTAATATAACATTAATTATGCCTTATAATATTAATATGGGTCATGAAAAATTATGGTGTATTACCCAAATAAATGTATATGATTTTAATTAAAAAGGTTCTAATATAGTTATATTAGTTCATTGTCATGAAAAATACATGAAATTTAATGTTTTAAATATTTATAATGATTTGTGGTAAATTAATTAATTATAATATTTCATTAGTCAAATTCATAGTTAATAATGATGGTTCTTTAGGAACTGAAATTTTTGAACTAGATCAATCATAGAATATGTTTAGACTATTTTTTCATGGTTTTTTTACATTGGATAATCTAGAGTTATTATGTATCATAAAATTAATTATTTAATTAAAACTTTTTTATGTATTATGTTTAAATCAGTGATGGAGAAAAATATAAAAAGTTTATTTTGAAGTAATACCACACTCTTAAAGGTAAATCTAGAATGTTTGATGAGAAATAATGGTCTTCAGTATTATTATTCTAAAAAATTGAGTAATATATTAATATTTGGAAATGGAAATTACTAGGGAGCTAAATGATCAAATATTATATAAATAAGTTGAATTTGGTTTATAAGAAATTTAAATATTTTGGATGAAAAATGAAGGAAATTGTAAGGAAATTGGATGATACGCATGTTAGAATCTAGAACCATTAATTATGGTTTGTACATTTCTAATTGAAGAGAATAAATCTAAACAAAAATTTTCTAATATACATGATTTATACTAAAAATAATGAATTACTATGATAAATAATATATTAAAGATAAAATGTGATTTATGGATCAAATTGACTATTTAGATTAATTGTGTTCATCTATTACATAAGATTATAGAAATTAATATGTTATAATAAATCATTAATATACAATTATTTAGAAAATATATTATTACATTAAAATGAATAATTAATTACTCAAAACATATTTTAAAAATATTAATTTAAAAAATATATTCTAAAAGTAACTAAAACATACATTGACCATATTATTATCAAAATTATTTTTTTAAAGTATCAATATAATATTAAATTTAATCCTATTATAAGGGATGCATTTAATTTTTATTATAATGATATAATTCATATTTATATTTCTGAAATATCTAGTTGTGATTTAATAGTCAATTATTTTTCGTATATGGTGGAAATCCTAAAAAACATTAACATGGTAGTTAAAATAAATATCTAGATAAACATGAAGTATTTTTTAAAAAAATATCAAAGTAAAAATAGAAATAAGTTTACTACTACAATTTTCTGAAAATTCAATTCTATTGTTTTTTCAAATATTTATTATAAAAAGGGACATTATAAAAATTGAATGAACCCAGTAGATAACTCCATTTAGTGGTGTGAATCATGCTTAATTCTTTGAATTATTAAATTATATAGTATAACATTATATATATTTTAAATTATATCAAATTTAGATTCTCAAATAATTGAATGATAAAAGAACTACACATAATGGTATAAGGGTATAAAAACCCACATTTTTTAAATCATTCTATTAACAAATCCATGTAAAAAGACATTAGAGTGTAATATATATTTAATATTTTATATACATAATTAGAGATATTTTTTAATTTATATTTTATTTAAAAAAAATTAAGGTATAATCATCCTTTGGGATAATGAGGTACGAAAAATTATGCATATTGATTTTTGATAAATCGAAAAAACTATTATTATTAGAAATTTTATTTATATTGATGGTTTTTGGGAGAATCTAATAAGTAATTTTCATTATTATGATGATGTTTAAAAAATTTATTTTGAAAATAAATTTTTTTATTTATAAAAAAATATATATTATATATAAGAAAATTAAATTGAAAAATGATTACATTTTATATATTGAATCATTATTTAGATAGAATGATATATATCTAAATACATAAATCTATAAAATACAGATATGATGTAAAATTATTAGACATTGTAAAATTTAATCTATGATTAAGTATTATAGAATAAAGTTAATTTATGATATAATAAATCA
The DNA here is from genome assembly GCA_963277665.1 of Viscum album. Classification (NCBI taxonomy): domain Eukaryota; kingdom Viridiplantae; phylum Streptophyta; class Magnoliopsida; order Santalales; family Viscaceae; genus Viscum; species Viscum album. The sequence continues at coordinate 102,845,447 of OY728133.1, forward strand.
TAAATTTGATTAAATAAAACATAATGATACAATATTTTTTAGAACATCAAAATCAAATTGTTGGGTGAAATCTATAAAACATATTGATACAATATTCTTGGGATTTTGATCAAGTATGTAGATTAAATGTTTATTGAATGGGAGATGGATTGGTTTTTGAATAAATTGTTATAATTTTTTAAAATAATCGATTTCCACAAAAGAGTAAATTATAAGAATTGTTTGTCGATTTAGAACATCAAAATCACATTGTTGGATGTAAACTATTGATCCTCGCTGAGTTGATCAACATTAAAAATGATCAAAAGAGGACCACATTATAGGCACAACTAAAGTCTTTGAGAACTGGTTACTATTTGAAGGATTAAGAAGTGATGTCATAAAATGTTGAAGTAGATTGATCTGAGGAAGAATTAAATCCATTTGATAATTGATGGATGTCATTAAAATCATATTTTTACAAAAAATGAGATAACTATAAGATATATTGATAAATAGGTAATATAAGATGATAATTATTTGGATTTTTTGTATTAAAATGTTTATAAATAACTTTTTATGCTGATAATAAATGTGGTGGAATAGTTGAAATCTTTTTTGATTAATTCATCATATAGAATGATAGGAAATTAGAAATATCTAGTGTATGATTCTTATTGAGTATTATTGTATATTTTGTTGGACTCATCATGTATTAATCATGTTTTAATGATCAGAAATCTTACTGGTATCAATTAATATCAATAATAAATTGCACATCATGTTTTAATCATGTCTTAATGATAGAAAATCTTATTGATGTTTATTAATCTCACTATTTTTTACAAATCTTATGCATGACGAAAAATCTCACTTATCTTATCAAACCTTTGTATTTCTGTTTCAAGTTCTCTTACTTTATAATGGTTAAGATCAATTCATATTCTGCATATTACTGTTTAAATATAAATACATATATTTTCCTTAGTATCAAGACACCGTGATGTTTGAAACAGTAAGACAGATTGTGTGCAAGACACAGTCACATTCAAACAGACACTGTGAAGGACACACCATGACCCAGACACCGTGAAGGACACACCGTGACCTAGACACTATGAAGAACACAACGTGACCTAGAAACTGTGATGGACACACCGTGACTAAGAAACCATGATCAACACACCGTGAAGGACATACCGTGAAGGACATACCGTGATGAAGACACTGTTTACATAATCATTGTGACACTGTTTCTTAACCTTTATGTTGATATTATTTAAATAATGATAACGATTATATTTGATGTTTTTAATGAAATTAATGTTATTTAATGATAGTTGTTGGGCTGTCAGGAAACCATATCACGTACCTATGAAAGCGAAATCATTTCTAATGCTGGAGCTCATGGAATATAAAAAATATTGAGCTGCAGTAGAGGATACACGCGCGCTTGACACATCTCCACTCACATACTACAATACGCACGAGCTCTGTACTGAACCGAAGAACAATCCTGAGCACAATTGTGAAGAACATATTGCACAATCCTCAAAGAAGATCCATACATGAAATCCTACAATACTGAAGAACACACGAAGTACTCGGAAGACAAGAGAATATCTTCTCTCCTGGAGAAACAAAAGATGAACCACGATACTCTGTTTTTCAACAACAAAACTAGAGAAGGAATCTAACGTTTTTATACTAAAACCAACGAGTCCAGAGCTACATTACCAATCACTAGAGCCTTATAAAATTTCAAATACATTCTCTAAGTGATTTATTATTTAATTTCGATCATTGTGTGTATCTTTTTTATTTCACACATACACTGTCTCTTGTGCTGAACTGGAGGACATCACAATCCTATTCTAAAATTCCTTACTCTTGTTTACCCACGACAATTGTGGAAGTGTTCCTTCTATGGCCTGGTCTTTATTTTCATTTCCCATGAAGAACAGTGGTAGAGGTCCCTGTGTGGCTTGAACAGTCATGTATTGTTGTTAACCCCGATCTAGGGTGTGGATCACTTTTATATATAAATTTGAAGAGGGCTATGTCTTGGATTGAGATTGAACCTCTTGGTTATATCTGCTGAGTATTTTTAGTTTATGTTCAAACTATAGAGTATCTAATTTATATTCTGTTTCCTATTACTTTGAAATACAAGTTTGTTTTAAAGTTACTTTGATAGTTAATCTAGAAAGTGTTTGTATCTATTGTAAATCCGTAGGATAGTTTCAAAAGATAATTTAATATTCTGATTAGATTGACTGAGAACTAATAAATCTTTTGAGAATCTAATTGAACCTTTACATTTTTACAAATTCACTACAGTTTAACTTGTTTTACAGTTTGGGGGATTTTAATAGAAAATATTTTAACAGAAATTTTAATTGGAACTCAATTCACGCCCCCTCTTGAGTGTCCACTCTGACCAACATTTGGGATCAAAGGTTGTTTTTATTAATACATGTTTTCAAAAAAATATCTTTTCAAATGTGATTTTAGTTGCATATTTAAAGATCTTAAATTTTTGTTAGTTATAAATTTTATTTCATTAAATTTACTTTCTAAAATCTAGTTATGGACAATATACTAAAATTTTTTGCTACTAACATGCCACCTTTCATTAATGGTACAAACTATTCCCAGTGGAAACATAAAATGAAATTTCATTTGGAAGGTATGGGTTTTGATATCTGTACTGCTATAGAGTCTCAATATAAAATTCCAGAAACTGAGAGAACAACTTGGGATGAACCTACAAAAACTTCTTACAATAATAACTGTAAAGCTATGGATGTTTTGAATTGTGCTTTAGGTGATGATGAATTTAACATAATATCTTCTTGCAAAACTGCTTATGGAATTTGGGATACTTTAGGTGTTTCTCATGAAGGAACAACCAATGATAATGAAATGAGATTAAATACATATACTATTAAATATGATAATTTTAAAATGAAGACTGATGAACCTATTTCTAATATGTATCTCAGGTTTAATGACATAGGCAATACAGTGGGTTCACTTGGTAAAGTTGTTCCAGCAAAGGAACAAATTATGAGGATACTGAGATGTCTGCCAGACCGATGGAGAGGAACATCTGTTTCAATAATAGAATCATGTGACATTGGAGCCTTGCATGTTAATGAGCTTATTGGTAATCTTATGATGTATGAGGATGAACTCAATGTGAATAAGAAGGAAGATGATAAAACAAAAAGAAAGTCTGTGTCTTTCAATCTACTACTTATAAGAGTAAGGATAAAGAAAAAGTTCAAATACAAACTGAAAGCTCAACCAGTGAATATTCGGATTCAGACTGTGATGCTGAGATGGCTCAAATAGCCATAAAATTCAAGAAGTTTCATAGGAATAATAAATTCTTCAAAAAATCAAATTACAATGGAAAGTATGACAATAACGGTCATTGGAAAATCACTGGAAGATTGCTCAAAAAAATGATGAAGTTTTCTGCTATGAATAAAAAATAAAAGGTCACATAAAAGAAGACTGTCCAAAAATGAAGTTCAAAACGAAACATGAATATAAGGACAGTAAGTGCATGAAAGCCATGAAAGCAACCTCGAGTGCTTCAGAAGACAGCACAAGTAAATATGAAGTTTCTGATTCTGAAAAGAATCATACCAACATGTGTTTCATTACTAATACATCGGAGGTAACCTTAAATACTCATGTTTTAAATTCTTATTATTCTAGAGATGATGTGGAATCTAATTATGACTCTAATGATATTTCTAAAGCTAAACTATCTGAATATTGTAACATGCTAGAAGAAACATGTAATGAACATAAGGAGAAGTATAAGTCATTAATGAAATAGTATGCTCTCACTGTAAATGTTAAATCCGCCATTGATATAGAAAAAGAAAATAATTCTCAACTATTAAAAGAAAATATAGAACTGAGAATGTCTAATGAGAAACTTATAAAGGACAAAAAATTCACAAAGGGAAGTGATACACTTACTCAAATGCTAGGAAAGCAAGTCACACCGAAATATGCTATTGGAATAGGTTGCCAACCTTGAAAGAGACAGATTACTAAGAATAGATTTATTCCTAAATTCTGACAGAATACTGTTAGTTCCAGTTCTAAAAATTCACATGCTTCAACTGGTTATTAACATAGTTATAGATCAAATTGAGTTTATCTATCAAAATCTTTTAACTCTGTAAAATGTATGAGACCCATAAGACAAATTTGGGTACCAAAATCATTGATTTCTAACCTGTCTTGACCCAAGAATATTTGGGTACCAAAGTCATTTCCCATCTAAATTGGTTTTGTAGGAAACCTGTTTCAAGAGTTCCCACAAGAAGACATGGTATTTGGACAGTGGATGTTCAAGACATATGTCTGGTGATTACTCATTTTTCAAGAGCCTAATCAAGGTTGATGGAGGCCATGTCACCTTTGGTGATAATTCTAAGGGAAAAATCATCGGCCCAGGCCAAATTGGAAACACTAACTCAGTTTTAATTTCTAATTTTTTATTTGTTGATGGATTGAAATATAACTTGTTAAGTATATCTCAATTATGTGATGATGGCATTAATGTTAAATTTGAAAATAATTCTTGTAATGTTTTTAATTCTAATAATGTTTTAGTATTTTCTGCTTTAAGAAATGAAAATTTTTATGCAGTTGATTTAAATTCTTAAGCCAAACAAAAAGTTACCTGCCTAAATGCTTTTCATAAAGAATCATGGTTATGGCATAAAAGATTAGGACAATGAAATATCCACTCAGATAGAAAACTAACTAAGAAGAACTTGGATAGAGACTTACCCAATCTTGAGTTTCCAAATGAGAATGTTTGTAATCCCTGTCAAAAGGGAAAACAACACAAAATCACTTTCAAATCAAAGAAAGAAGTGTCAACTTCTCAACCTCTCATGTTGGATCACATGGAGTTGTTTGGACCTTCTAGAGTTTCTAGATTAAATGGGAAGCACTATGTCTATGTCTTAGTAGATGGATATTCTAGATATACTTGGTTATACTTCTTAGCTTACAAAAGTGAATATTGTTATTACTTTATCAAATACTCAAAGTCTGTAGAAAACCTTAATGGATTTATGATTAAAACGATGAGAAGTGATCATGGACATGAGTTTGAAAATCAAGAGTTTGAATCTTATTTTTCACACAATGGCTATAGTCACAACTGTTCTTATCCTAGGACTCCTCAGCGGAATGGTGTAGTAGAAAGAAGGAATAGCACCCTTCAAGAAATAGCTAGAACCATAATTAATGAGTATGACCTACCTATTTACTTTTGGGATGAAGTTGTAAATACATATTGTTATATAATCAATAGTGTCTTAGTCAGACCTATTCTCAAGAAGACCCCTTATGAACTATGGAATAATAGAAAACAAAAATTTAGTTACTTTAGATTCTTTGGATCCAATGGTTTTATTCTTAATAAAGAGGATAATATGGAAAAGTTTGCTTCTAAGAGTGATGAAGGAATTTTTATTGGTTATTATTTAACTAGCAAAGCCTATAGGGTCTTTAACAAAAGAACCCAATGTGTGGAAGAATCAGTTCACACCATGTTTGATAAAAATGATCCACGTGAGCCTAAAACCTCTCTTGGAAATCTTGAAGAATATTTGACTGTTCTGGACCTTAATGATAAAACTAAAGAACCTAATATAAAAATATCCAGTTCTGAAAATATTCAATAATCTGCCTCTATTGAACCCGAACATAGAGATGAACCTAAAATTTCTAGCCCTACATTTACTAGATCAACTAGGATTCTAAAGAATCATCCTTTGGATGCTGTTATTGGTAATCTTGATAGAGGGACACATACTAGAGCTTCTCTAAGAAACCAGGTTGAACATTAAGCCTTTCTTTCACACCTAGAGCCTAAAAATTTCAATGATGCTATCAATGATGAATTTTGGGTAATGGCTATGTAAGAAGAGTTAAATAAATTTGAAGGAAACAAAGTCTGGGAATTAGTTGACAGGCCCAAGGACACATTCACCATAGGCACTAAATGGGTGTTTATAAATAAAGTAGATGAATCTGGAAATATATATAAAAACAAGGCTAGATTAGTTTCACAAGTCTATAGTCAAGAAGAAGGAATTGACTATGAGGAGAATTTTTCTTCAGTAGCCAGATTAGAAGACATTTGGATCTTACTTTCTTATATTGCATGTCTAAATTTCAAACTATATCAAATGGTTGTCCAGAGTGCTTTCTTAAATGGGTATATAGCTGAGGATGTTTATTTTGAATAACCACCAGGATTTACAAACCCTCATTTTCCAAATCATATTTTCAAATTATCAAAAAGTTTATATGGTCTTAAGCAAGCTCTAAGAGCCTGGTATGATAGATTAAGTATTTTTCAAATTTCCAACGGTTTTACAAAAGGTATAGATGATCCTACTCTTTTTATAAACTGAATTTATAATGATGTTATAGTTGTACAAATTTATGTAGATGATATTATTTTTGGATCTTAAAAAACTTCTTTATGTACTGATTTTTCTAAGATGATTCATAATGAATTTGAGATGAGTTTAATGGGTAAACTTAAATTCTTTTTGGGATTTCAAATCCTTCAAAAAAATGATGGAATTATTTTAACTCAATGAAAATATACTAGGGATCTTTTAAAATTGTTTGGATTGGATAGTAGAAAAAGTAGTCAAACTCCCATGAGTACTACATGTATGTTGGATCTTGATGAAGATGGAAAATCTGTTGATCAAACCACTTATAGAGGAATTATTGGAAGTCTACTCTACTTGACTGCTAGTCATCCTGATATTATTTTTAGGGTGTGTAAGTGTGCTCGTTTTCAAGAAAACCCTAAAGAGTCACATTTAAATGCTGTAAAGATAATTTTCAAATACCTCAAGCATACTCCCAATTTAGGGTTGTTCTATCCAAAATGACAATCGTTTGAACTAGTTAGCTATTCTGATGCTGACTTTGCTGGATGTATGTTAGATAGAAAAAGAACCTCAGGAACATGTCACATTTTAGGCAAGTCACTAGTATCATGGTGTAGTAAAAAACAAAATTCTATTGCATTTTCTACTGTAAAAGCTGAATACAAAGCTGCTGGCATTTTTTGTGCACAAATCTTGTCAATGAAACACACTTTACTAGACTATGGATATCAATTAAGACATGTACCAATAAATTGTGACAATACAAGTGCTACTAACATTTCAAAGAATCCTGTTTCTCATTCTAGGACAAAGCATATTGATGTAAGACAACACTTTTTGGGGGATCATTACCCGAAAGGTGATATCACTTTAGAATTCATGGGTACTGAATATCATCTTGCTGATATATTCACTAAAACATTAAATTATGAGAGATTAGACTACATCATACATGATCTTGGTATGATTAATCATAAATAGACATCCTACAGATCTTACTGTTTACTATTTTGCTATATTTTACATTACAGTTTCATGTTCACTATTTCTCAGTTACTTTTTCATGTTTAAGGTCTCACAGTTAACATCTTCTGTTCATGGTCTATCACCTCACTACCTCACCGTGACAAAACAGTTCACTCACTGTCTCACCATGACTCCACAGAATGGTTACTATCTCACCGTGATGACCACCAACTGTCTCACTGTGATGACGGTTTTTCATCACACCATAACTCCTACTCACGGTCTCACTATGAAGATTATTTATACTTTTACTTTAACCCATATCACGGTAATTTTAATTTCACTGCTATTTTATTTCCCTCATTTTTGTTTTTATGATGCTTGACATTCCCAAATGATAAAACATAAGTGTTGTCACTAGATTCCTTACCCGAGCCCTCTCCTGCTCACTCTCTCGAACCATCTTTAACTTGAAAGCCTTATCTTCTCTCTCACCTGAACCGTCAGTGAATGCCAAGGATGAAGCATCCTTCTTCACCCTCGTCTGAGAAGCGCCGCTCTAAGAAACATAAGAGGATACTAAGGATTGCACCTGAAGGACCTCTAAATTCGAACCTGGTAAGCCGTTCTGTAGTTCCTGAGAAAAAGATTTTCCCTGAGTGGTTGTTATCTAGTAAGTATTTGGTTCTAAAAGTGTTAAGAGAAAAAGGATGGATCAAATGGTTTTCTAGAAAAGATTAACCTATTTACCCGAGGCTGGTAGCTCAATTTTATCAGTATGTAAAGTTTTCCATTAATGCTGGAGAAAGTTATATGGTAACAAGATGGATCAATGGACAAATTTTTTTAATTCTCTTCAAGGGTTTGGGATGCATGCCTATGGATTCCTCAGGAAGTAATTGGTGATGATTACCAAAGGGATCCTCCTCCAGCAACTAACATATTTGATCTGGAGAATTCATTGGAAGATATGACTGAAAATGGAACCAAGCGATGGGCCATATAAGCTGAATTGGATGGGGAGACCAGACTACTATTCAAATTTTCTCAGAATTTGATTATTCCAAGAAAAGGAGATCTTTCTGTGTTGAAGTATCAGGATGTGTTCTTGATTCATCTATTGAAGAATGGCCATAAGATAAATTTGTGAAAATATATCATTAACCATATATGTGAGATGATTAAAGTCACTTCCAAATCCACCTCCTTGTTTTACACAAGTATGATTTCAACCATGTTAGTTTTCAGAGGGGTGGTTGGACTGAATGAATAAAATCTAGAGGATTTTGATTTCTGTTTATCTGAGCCTATCATCAGAAGGATGAAGATTAATTGGAACCCCTGGAAGAAGCAGTGGGTTGAGTATAATGATCAACTTTGTAAGAAGTATAATGTAGCTGATTATTCAAGATTTCCAAAGAATATAACTGATCATGGTTTGGAACCAGATGAAGTGGCTGAGTACCCTTAAGAAGAAGAAGAATAAGAGGCTGAAATACCTCAAGAGGAAGCAGCTCCTGTTGAGAAAGAAAGGAGTGATGTCCCTGCTGATGTTCCTACTGAAATACCACTTAGAGAGTAAGTTTTTGATGTTTTTAGAGAAGAAGAAGCTCCTGATTCAAGAGATGATGTTGATAAAGAAGTTCAGTATGAGGCTTCACGAGATTTGATTATCCATGATTTAGAGCATCAAGTCGTGGAAGAAGCTGATCTAGGAGAAATCCCTGCTGGAGAAAATGTTAATCAAGAAGATCTCCCGTTTGAAAATGAAGCAAGTCTGGAATCACAACCAGTGGAACAATCAGTTCTTGAGTACATACCCTCTGCAGAAGAGAGGATGGAATTTTCCTTTCAGTTGGCAAGGCAAGAATTTTCTAAAGATATTAGAGATGATCATGTGGATCTTGATCATGAAGTTGTGCCTCAAGAACCTGAAATGGAAGACCATTTTGAGAGGAGGAACCCCAAAACCTTGAGATTGAAGAAGCTGGATCTGCTGGAAAATCTCAACAAATTATCACATAGTCTGTGTACAGTCGGTATGAATTTCCAAGTTTTTATGATGTGAGTGAATCACATCAAGTGACTCCAACTAGTATAGATCTCTCTTATTTGTTTCAACTAAAGTCAGTAGCTCACCCAAAAACAGAACCAGAACCTCAACCTCAACCTTCATCTGAATCTAAAACTGAAACTAATTCTCAGTCACAACCAGAATCTGAATCAGAACTTATAGCACTACATTCACCTACTCTCTTAACCGAGAAACAATCCTTTGTAACTAAGGACGATTTTAAAGTCTTTTGAGAGACTATCATGGCTGGTTTGGAGAACAATTTATCCACTCAACCTCATCCAGTGACTCAACTAAGTCAAGAAGATGCATCGATTCTTTTGAAAACATTATTCTGCATATCCAACCAAGGATGATCCGAGAAATACAAGAAGTCAGAGTTGAAAATAAGTTTCTTAGTGATGATGTTGATAATTTGAATGTTTTGGTTGAAAACCTGCACCATGAATTGTATTCATGATTAGAGCCTGTTCCCTCTCCTGTTTCTACTCCTGCACATGTTGCTGCTTCTCTTGAACTAGAGGATTCCATCCTTTCTCGAGAGATTGTGTCTCAAGTGAATCCTTATCTGCTATCTTTTTATGAGAATATTGGAACAAGACTCACAAAGATTCTTCAACACATGAGAGAGCATGTATAATATCTTAATAAGCTCACAGACGAGTACACTGGATGTCTGCAAAAAGTTTTGAAACAGCTCAATGTTCTAACTGAAGCTGTTAAGGCTTCTCCTCCCTCTGGTCAGACCTCTACACCTTCTTTGGATGATTCCTTGCTTAGGTCAATAATCAAGGAAGAATGTGAAAATTCCCTTAGAGGTTTCGATCTATCTCCTCCATCTGAAGTTATGAAGAATAGTGATAGAGCACTTGATCTTGTTCAGATTCATTCAAAGATTGCAAATGATTCTCAGCAGGAGATCACCAAGAAGATAGACTTTTATCTCACCCGGATATTCTCTAAAAGTGACATGACAAATCACGTAAGTATCTTGTAAAGAACCTGAAAATCCACCCAGTGGATCATGCTTTTAAATATCAACTTCAGAAGCTTACAGAGTTCACCAGATTGTTGGACAAGTTCATGGAGAATAAGGAAAATTTTGAAAAGGCTATGCAATATGGCGGAGAAATCATTACTGATTTCATCAATCTTTTGATATTGTATCTTCATGTGCAGAGAACTGTTATCGTTTCTCCAGCTGCTGCACCTCTTAGACCTGGTCTATGAACCATAGCCTCAACTGCCATGTCAGTAAGTCAAGCCCTTTCTCAGATCCAGCCAGTCATTCTTGACCAACCACAGACTAGATCTTCTACTGATCAAACTTTTTCTCTATCTATTTTTGAAGGTCTACCCTTACCATCTTTTTCTACCACATCTATGCCTTCTTCTACATCATTATTATCTCCTACTACTGATAAAGGAAAGGAAAAGTCTGATCCCTAAAGGGTCAAGTGACTGCATTCTTTTTTATAGGGGTGATTTTTTTTTGTATTTCTACGGTATCATGTATTCTGGATGTTTTTTATGATAGATGCATTGTTTCACTCACTTCCTCCTGTTTCACTTTTTGATATTCCCAAAAGGGGGAGAAAGAGTACAAGTATTTGTATTCTAAAAGAGATATGTTACTGTAGAATCTATTAATCTCTAAATCTGTTATTCTATGTGTTATTTTCTCTAACGTTGCATTTCATTTATATTTTACCTATACATGATTTATGATCATCAAAAAGGGAGAGATTATTGGAATAATCATGTATTAATCATGTTGTAATGATCAAAAATATTTCTACTGTCAATTAATCTCAATAATAAATTGCACATCATGTTTTAATCATGTTTTAATGATAGAAAATCTTATTGATGTTACTTAATCTCAATATTATTTACAAATCTTATGCATGATCACAAATCTCACTTATCATATCAAACCTTTGTATTTTTGTTTCAAGTTATCTTACTTTCAAATGGTTAAAATTAATTCATATTATACATATTTCTATGTAAGTCTAAATAAAGATATTTTCCTAAGTATCAAGACATTGTGATGTTTGACACAGTAAGACAGACTATGTGCAAGGCACAATCACAGTCAAACAGACACCGTGAAGGACACACCGTGACCCAGACACCATGAAAGAAAACAATGTGACTAAAATATCATGAGAAACTCACCGTGAAGCACATATCGTGAAGGACATACCGTGAAGAAGACATTGTTTACATAATCACTGTGACACCGTTTCTTAACCTTTTTGATGATATTATTTAAATAATGATAACAGTCATATTTGATGTTTTTAATGAAATTAATGTTATTTATTGATAGTTGTTGGTATATCAAGAAACTGTACCTCATACCTATGAAAAGGAAATAATTTCTATTGACGGAACTCATGGAATATAAAGAAGATTGATCTGCAGTAGAGGATATACGTGCGCTTGACACATCTCGACTCACATACTATAATACACATGAGATCTGTACTGAACCAAAGAACAATCATGACCACAACTATGAAGAATACATTTCAAGATCCTCAAATAAGTTCCATACATGCAATCCTACAATACTGAAGAACACACCAATTACTCTGAAGACAAGAGAACATCTTCTCTCCTGGAGAAACAAAAGCTAAACCACGACTCTCTGTTTTTCAACAGAAAAACCAGAGAAGGAATCAGAAGCATTGCTACTGAGACCATCGAGTCAAAGCTGCATTACCAATCACTAGAGCCTTCTAAACTTTTATATAATTTCTCTATGTGATTTATTATTTACTTTTGAGAAGTGTGTGTATCCTGTTTATTTTACACATACACGGTCTCATGTGCTGAACTGGAGGACATCACAATCTGCATACCAAAACACCTTACTATTGTTAACCCACGACAACTATGGAAGAGGTCCTTGTGTGGCCCAGTCTTTCTTATCATTTCCTTTGATGAACAATGGTAGAGGTCCCTGTGTGGCCTGAATAGTCTTGTACTGTTGTTAACCCTGATCCAGGGTGTGGATCACTTATATATATAAATTTGAAGAGGACTAAGTCTCATCTTGAGACTGGCCCTCTTGGTTATATCTACTGAGTATTTTTAGTATATGTTCAAACTATACAGTATCTAATTTATATTCTGCTGCCTATTATTTTGAAATACAAGTCTCTTTTAATGTTACATTGATAGTTAATCTAGCAAGTGTTTGTATCTATTGTAAATCAGTAGGATAGTTTCAAAAGCTAATTTAATCTTCTAATTAGATTAACTGAGAAATAATAAATCTTTTGAGAATCTAATTGAACATTTACAGTTTTACAAATTCACTACAGTTTAACTTGTTCTACAATTTTGGGGATTTTAATAGAAAATATTTTAACAGAAATTTTAATTGGAACTCAATTCACCCCCCCCCCCCTCTTGAGTTTCCACTCTAACCAACATATTTGATATGAGATACTTCCTCAAAATCATTAGAGTCATTTAGGATTGTTCTCTTGAAATTGATATGTGTACTTAACCAAGAGTATAATGAATTTAAATCATTGATTTATTTAAAAAAATGAATTTATTTATAAGTGAACTGAGATATACCAATAACCTTTTCATATGTGTGATAATTAGATGGTAACAATGAAACGTTTTGGGAATCGATAAAACGAATATTTGAAAGATCAATAAGGTTGAAGAAAGGTAGGATCCTAAGGGGTTTCTAAGAGAATATGAAAGCATTAAATTTTAAAGGTTTATAAAGTTGGGTCGCCCGAAATGTAAATTTTATTGATTGAATTTCGATAAAAATATTATAGATAAATACCATAGTGGTATGAATAATAATATCTTATTATCAAAATAATTAGTGAAATTTCAATCATTATAATATAGGAGAACTGGTATAATAATTTTTTCATGGGAATTTTTTTTGCATTTTTTAATGGGTAATACCTTCATATAATATTATAATTGATAACTAATTATAGTGTAAGAATCTCTGTATTGAGATAAAAAGGATTAAGTTCCAACTTTTGCACTGAACCAAATAATAATTTATATGACATATCTTCATGTTCTTCTTATTGAATAAGTGTAAAAGTTGACATTCAATTTGAGTGGATCGTGAGAATAACAATTATATGAGGATAATATAATATATCTATGTTTTGTAAAGTAAACATAGATTCATCCTACATATCCTCTAAATCATTCACAAATTCATGGTAATATCAAGTGGTATCAATGTGGATTCCTTCATTAAAATACATTTTTTGATAAAAATTCTAAATTCTATCAAAATTCAAGGTTTTCATAAATTTTATGGTTGTAGCATTCTGTGATAGAAAAATATGATGATTACTAATCTATTTTTTCGTGTTTTGAAGGTGATGGATGATGTTATGATCACATTTCTATGTTCAAATAAATATGCACCTTTGACTACTGCAGGTAAAATAAATATTGTATTTTATGGAAAAAATGAAATTTATATTCTCATCAGATTATAAAAAAAGTTTATAGAATGTTTATAGATCTTAAATATCCTTTGGAGACTTGGTAAGAAACATTTTTTTTTTGGAAATCATAATTTAAATGAAAAAAAACTCAATGAATTTGGAATGCATTCTGAATATTTAAAGAGAGTTGACGGGGAAACATTGTAACACTATTTAAGAATATTAAATGAAATAATTAGTAATATTAGGTGTTTTTATGATTCTATAATAAAATAAAAATTCGAGATATTTTTAATGATATATATGTTTGATAGATCCGACCAATAAATCTGAGCATTGGTGGATATGAATTATCTATCATTATATGAGGATCCTAATATCATAGTGAAATTTTAAATGAGAAAGGATATAGTTTTTAATAAAATTATTAACGAAGAAATTTATTATCATTCTATAAATAAACCCCAAATCATGGGTCATGATATAGAATCATATGATCAATCAAATATTGAAAATGACTTAGATGAGAAACATCAAAGGGGAATTTTAATTTTATCTCCAAATTTTTAAAAGTTAAAAGAAAATTAAAATGTCAAGTGTCCATTGAAATTATTTATGCCACCAAACAACATGATCATCCCATGAAACAAGAACCATATATGGATGATGACATTCCAAAGGGAAATTATGAATTCCCATGGGCCAGTGAAAAGTGATGGCACATCACATGTAAACTCAATGGAATGATTTTTCTGATTAATAAACTAAAAATCATGATATGCACATCTAGGGACCCGGTGCGGCCACTTAGTGTGTTGGAATTCCAAAAAACAAATTACATAATAACCCACTACAAAACCATAGATTATATAATTAAAATTAAATATTTAAATAAAATATATTTTTAATACAAAACAACATGTTCCACTACATAGTAGCTCATACAATGTGAGATATATTATACAAAATAGTAATTCAAGATGGATAGATTTGAAAACAAATCAATGAAACCAAAATTAAATGAATAAAAAATAATATTATACATCACTATGAACAAGTGAGGATACTCATCTTACTGCCACCACTAAGACAAAAAAAAGAAACTGAGATCAAATTACATTATAAATCGATACATACTTGATTTGAAATATGATATTCATTAGAAAATATGGCAGGAATGTATCTCCACTAACACCCCAAGATTAATCAATAAATATACAACCATTTAAAAGTAGTTTCAAATTCTTAAAAATATGTTTTAAATTTCCTTAAACAAATACAAAATAAATTTTATTTCAAAACTAACTACATAAACCTAAATGAAATCATTTTAAAATTTAGATTCCTCTCTGAAAACCCATTTTTATGGAGATTCAATATGTAAATAATATGTAAGATAGTTTTCAATATGCATTTAAAAGAACTTCATAACTATTAAAATAAAATTTAAATAAGGAATCATAATACACACAAAAATATATAATAGCCCAATATTACAAATTGTGTAAACCTAGATGTTTCTGGGATGATCTAAAATATATATATCTTAATTACTATAAAAAAATACTGAACCAAAATTTCAAAAACCCACACTAACTATCACAACATTGTAATTTATTTCACATTAAGACATGAATTATTATATAGATGTAAACATAATACAACTGGGGATATCAATATGTATATTGAATTTGAAAATTAGTTACATTACATAATAATTTAAAATACTCAAAACATTAAAATTATTGAAAACATCCTAAACATTCTCGTACATAAAACTGCATGGGATAAACCAGGGACATAAATAAAAAAGGGGTAAGATATAAATACTAGTAAGGGAATAAAAATGGGGTAACATGAAGAAATTAATACATGTTATAAAATTTGAATATAAATGGGTCATAAAGGGAAAATGAATAATAATTAATTATATATGATGATAACCAGAACATGGAAAATGTGGAAAATACTTAAAACAGTGCATCATAAAAATATGTAAAGGATAAAATTCCAAGGAAAAATAGTGTAAAATGTACCATAATCGAATAAGGTTCACTCTCTATCCTAAAATGATATATCCTGAGATTAAATATTACCCAATTAATTTGGAAGCTATGTAAAGACCCTAGAATTTCAATGAATTTTTTTTCATAAATACGTTGGAATTTTAAGAGCCTGTAATTTTTGACGGCATCTGATTCTGAGGCCTGGTGTGCCCAGAATCAATTTCTGGAGTTTTTTTCGGGTACGTTCAGTAAACGTATGTTGGGATTTTTCAATCCTTTGAACTGTTACTCAGAATTAAAATCAGAGGGTACCAATGAACTCACAACACTGGTATTCCCTTAAGGGGACCTTTACCATAGTTTTGTTAGCTCAGGAGCAGAAGTTAATTTTTGGGGATTTATAAAAAATTAAATAAAATTTTTGTACACAATTTTTTTTATATTTGCTGGTTATTTACTACAAGGGGATGTTATAGGTGGGGCCCACACCCACATAACCTCCCATGAGAGAATAATGTGAGGTGGGGCCCACATGATCCCCTAACCCTTTAAAAATCCTTAAACTCCCCATTAACTCCCCTTCATTAAATTTGACAACACCCCTCATTTTTTATGGTAGAGCTTCTCCATCTCCCACCCATTGATTATGCCAACCCATCTAATTAATAACATCATTAATTGATTGGCACATCTCATTTGAATTAATATGAATTTCATGGATACTCTATTAAAATTGGGGAGCTTTTATAATACTTGGGTTGGCAAATATTTTGGTGGGGAAACCGCTATAGAATTTGAAGGAAGTGTTTCTCTCTGCGAAGAACGCTCCACGACTCGAAGAACGGGAAGTATTTTTCTCTGTATTTTTCTTTTCAACCGAAAAAAGATCGTGAGGAACGCCTTCATCCTTTTATCTTCCTCTGCGTCAAGGGAGAATACACCACTTGCAAGGAACATCATCTATGACAATGACTTCCAACGTTGACGAGATGGCACCGTTCTCTGCGACGTCGTCTTCCGCGATGCCCAACTACAGTGACCTTCATCTTCCATGGCTCGTCGATGAATGAACCTAAATTATGAGTTAGAGGGTTTGATATAATTTTATTTGAATGAAGTTACATATCGTCCTTAGTGAATGATTGTATTGTCTTCAGCCAATTGATATCGCGTAACGCGGATGGCGCGGGCCGAACGAACATGACCCGACGAACCTCTGATGGTACATGAATATTTATTTTCTCGGTGGTATCAAAAGGTAGTGGCAACTGGAGGAAGCGGCGGTTGTGTGCCATCCGTGAAGAGGATAACTGCAGCCCGCATCCCTGGGCTGCTCGTCTATAGAAGAACCGGCCGGCCGTAGCCGGCCAGGCTGGAGAACCGGAGCGCCTCTAAGGTGCCATGCTGCGGAGAACCGCGACCCATGCACCGCAGGCCACTTCGGCGGTGAAATGGCCTGCTGCCTGCCAGCCGGGTTGAATGAGGCCGCGACACCCACAGGTTCCATGCGAGAGAACCATGGCCCACCCGTCCAGGCCGCTCGCGCTGGGAAGACGGGCTGGCTTCGGTCGGCCTGACAAGAGAGTGGCGCCGCCGTTTCGGAGAACCGAGGGTCAGGCCCCCTGATCCATTCGGCCGGATGGCCAGGCCACGACCCACCGCGGGCCAGTCCACGCCCCTCTAGGTCGGGCTGACCCCCCCCAGCCCACCAGGCTTGACGGGCCGAGCCCGTTTCACTTAAACGTGTATAACTCAAAGACCACACGCCCGATTGATGCGCCGTCTGTAGCACTAGGACCCTCATGATGAAGCGGTCCTTTTGAAATATTCTATGTGAGTTTTCGATGTCTTTGGAAAACATCTAGGTTTGGAATGAGCGTAATTCCATCCGGGCCCCCTGAATAGAAAAGCCACTAACTCGGAGACCGAGCTTCGGATTGACGCGCCATATGTTTCTTTGGTTTCATTTTGATGAGACAGAACTTATGGATACATCATCTCTGGACTTCATGATAGTTGATTTATCGACTCCCTTTGCTCGAGAAGTAGACCCTCCTGGAATTGAGCGTGATGTGTCCGGGAACCCTAGAGCTGGCTGTGACTGCGTCGACTACTGTACTGGAATCCTTCGTGGGTTCAACAGCGACAACTACTGTATTGGAATCCTCTGTGGGTTCGACAGCTATGACTTCCATATTGGGATCCTCCATGGGTTCGATGGCGATGTCCACTAATCTTGAATCCTATGTGGGTCTAGTAGTATGACCTCTGTACTTGTATCATGTGTGGGTCTGACATAGTAGCTGGCCTTGTATCCTGTGTGGGTCCGACTAGTTAGCTGGTATTGTATGCTGTGTGGGTCTAACGGCTTAGATGAATCAGTGACTACATCTGATCATCTCTATTACTCTTGAGATAGCTGGTCTAGTATCCTGTGTGGGTCTGACAGCTTAGCTGGTCTTGTATACTCTGTGGGTCTGACAACTTAGATGATCTAGTGGATACATCTGATCATCAATATCTCTCTACTGTTGTGGCGTACCTGTGTGAGATGAGTCTTGAAATTCAATCATTATCATTGATGTGATTGACTTCATACCTTTGATTACTGGGTTGTGCATGGGATCGAGAGTTGAAGCTGAAGTGTGATTGATAACTTAGGTATATGTATGGGCATATACCTAAGTAGGGGTGGTTGATACTTCGTGATTTTATCTCTCTTCTGTGGATTATCATTGTGGATTCTGGGAGACCTTTGGGGTCTCGGGGTCCCTTCTGACTATCGTTATACTCACCCCTGCATGGGTTATTCCCACACCTCATTGTGTTGGATGCAGACAACGGACATTGTTGACGGAGTCAGAGAGCGAGCGAGCACCAGATGGTACCCATAGGTGGACCTCATGGTGAGATGGTACATGGAGTGGACCAATAGACGTGGAGTGATGAGGTGGACATATGTACCCACAATTCATGTAGGATACTCGGCGGTCATTCTAGGAGCTTTCCATTATAGTTGTTATCCCCTTTTCAGTTGTACTTGCTTTCCGTTGTACCTGTACATTACTGTTGGGCTTGTATTTCTGGCCCCTTTTCTTTCAGCAAACCTTTTTGTATATGGTATTCACTTAATGTTTACTTCCTGTTGTGTTTTTTTACTTTGATAAAGGAAATGTATTCCCAGCTTAGGGATTTACACCTTTGGTGCTAGTCGCCAGCCCCTGGCCTAAGGAAGGCGGGCTTGGGGTAGTCACGGAACGGGCCCCAAGGACGGTTCCTAACAAATTAGTATCAGAGGAGGTGTCAACTCTACCGCATAACTCCGGAAAATAATAATTCTTTTCGATGAAGCAATAGTGTTAAGATTTTTGAGTGTGGTTTTCAGATTAGGGAGTCCAGTGTTGGTGTGGCGGCCGACGTATCCATACACCAGGACCCTAACCTATGATTTCCGACTCAGTGCATGAATACAATGATTTCATTTGTGATTCCATTGAAAAGTTTTCTTCGTGATTACCTTGTGTCAGCTCACCAAGTATACTTTTTGATTGTGGAACATGTGTTACTTCTTAGTATGTCTTCACCTAGTCAGTCAGTGTGGGTTCTGATTGGAGAGCGTGATGGTAGCCCACCGAGCAGTGAGGCCACGGTGTAGGGTCCCATCACAGTGGAGGCACCAGCAGCACCACTAACCGTTGGGCTATCGTTTCCACCACCCCTAGTAGTAGATGGTGTGCGCCACTTGAGTGCATTTCATAGGGTCCAGTGATAGAGGCCTCTGGGGTTTCGAGACGAGATAGATTTTTAGACAGCCGGGTGCTGACTGGAGGTTGTAGCACGAGATTTCCACACAGTTGGGACACCCACTGGCTTGATGGTGTACCAATCTATTAGTCTCTTTCAGGGAGTAGTAGAGAGGTGGTGGATCCTGATGCTCCAGTTTTACAATGAGGCGACTCTCACCTGGGGAGACTTTGAGGGTCTTTTCAGGGTAGTGTTTTTACCATTGACTCTACGCTCTGTATGGGCTCCGGAGATACTCCTCTTTCTGTAGGGATTTCTGACCGTAGTAGAGTCTTCTGCAGCCGGCATCAGACAGTTGGCACAGAGGTCTAAGCGGACCAGGCCATCAAGTGGGCAACCTCAGGATACAGGTTCAGTTGTGTGGGGCACACTAAATAAATCCAGCTATACGAGGACCATGCAGTGCTATGCATGGGCGAGCAGGGTCACATGGCTCAAGACTGCCCGACCCGTCCTGCAGATGAGTAGCATGCAGTAGAGGGACCTTCAAGGCAGAGGCATAGGTTTGACCGTGGAGGTCCACCGGGAGCAGGCGGATGTCGCAGAGGAGCAGGTCGAGCAGCAAGTGGATAGGAGCGGGACTAGCTCTAGACAAAAGAGGCCTTTGTGTATGATTCTTCTAGCTTCGTTGATGTCGTTGTTTGTGGATGATTTGTGTCTTTGTAATTTGAGATGCAGTAATAAAATACACTTGTCCTTGTGACATTTTCTTTCGTGTCCATTTTATGTGGTTGATTCGGAGAGGGTCCGGTTAAACATATTGACATGACCCTCACGTTCGAGATTCCTACTAGAGGGTACCTAGTGACCACACACTGATGCCGATAGTGTGACTCAACCCTTAGAGGTGAGAGTAATAGTTCGATCTCTTGGTAGAAGCGTTTAGGCCTTATGCCATAGTTCATGGCATGAAATAGTACCGTTCATGTCAGGATAGACTGTATTAGGCAATGGGCATGGTTCATCCAGAGGATGTGACCAGATTTATCATTTTAGAAAATGAGAAATCATAGCAGCTTTTGATGGACGTAGGTGAAGAAGGGTGTATAAGAGTTCTTCTAAATTGGATAGTCTCACCCATAGTTCATTGGGAGAACACTTTTCAATCTTCTCTGACCATAAGAGTCGCATGTATATCTCCTCACAGAAGGACTTGAACTTGAGACATCGGTGATGGTTCGAGTTCCTCCAGAACTATGACTTCGAAATAGTCTATACTCATGTGAAGGGGAACGTTGAAGCAGATGTTCTCAATAGAATATCGGGCATTCAGCTACTAGGAGAAGTGATAGAGTAACTGGCCACATTGAAGATATCCTTTGTGGATAGATATGGAGTAGCCTTTCTATAGTCTCTCACAGTCATACCTCCATTCCTTTAGAGAGTCATAGAGGAACAGCGTGGGGACGTTGACTGAGAGACACGATATGCTCAGATATCCTCAGGGAAGGCACCTGAGGTATTTTATGAAGTATGGGAGCACACCATCCTCTTCATGGGACATACCATGGTACCCGTTTCACTACAGGTGGAGGTGTTGAGGGAGTTCCACACTTCCCCTCTAGTGGTACATCTAGGAGTGGAGAAGATGTATCAAGACCTTAGACGACAGTAGTGGTGTCCGGGTTTGAAGAAGGCTGTAGCAGTGTTTGTTTCATGATGCCTCACTTGTCAGCAAGTGAAGGCGGAGCACTAGGTACCAATAGGCTTGGTACAGCCCTTAGAGGTTCCAGAGTGGAAGTGTGATAGAATATCCACAGATTTTATGATGGGGATTCCATTTACATCCATAGTACACGACACTATCTGGGTGATTGTCGACCGACTCACCAATTCGTCCTACTTCATACTGATCAGAGAGCAGGGCTCAGTAGAGATATTGGGACGCCTCTACGTTCGAGAGATCGTACATCTTCATGGTGTGCCATCGACTATCGTCTTCGATTGAGATTCTCTGTTTACTTCCCGGTTACGGAAGGGGTTACATGAGGCTTTTGGCACGCAGCTTCACTAGAGCACCACCTTCCATCCTCAAATGGACGATCAGACTGAGAGGAACATTCAGACTCTCGAGGACATGCTCCTTGCATGTGTACTTGACTTTGGTCGTAGCTAGGAGGATAACTTATCCTTGGTAGATTTTGCGTACAATAACAGCTATCACTGGACCATCTAGATGGCCCCTTATGAGGCACTATACAGACAACCTTGCAGATCACATCTGTGCTGGACTGACCCTAGGGAGTCAGCACTTGTAAGACCAGAAATAGTTCAGGCTACGATAGATAAGGTGCAGATCATCTAGGATCAGATGAAGAATGCACAGAGCAGACAGAAGTCCTATACTGATAGGAGACAGAGACCACTTGAGTTCGAGGATGGTGACCATGTCTTCTTATGGGTCTCACGTCGAAGTGTTCTATAGAGATTTGGCCGAGGTGGCAAGTTATCTCCATGATTCATCGGACCTTTCCAGGTCCTCAGCATATTAGGTGAGGTTTCTTACCACCTGGCCCTTCCACCTCAGTTGCATCTGGTCCACGATGTCTTCCACATATCTTAGCTGAGGAGATACGTGCACGACCCGACCCACATCATCGATCAAGGGGAGATGGACATTGATGACGGGGTGAAATTCATGGAGGTCCCAGTGGAGATTGAGGATCGATAGGAGCAGGTCCTATGTGGACGATTGATTCCCTTGGTGCGCGTTCACTAGCAGCACGGGAACCTCCAGGAGAGCACATGGGAGCGGGAGGCTCAGATGCATGCTCAGTACCCTCATTTGTTTCTGTTGTGTGTGTTGTAGCTTTACGGGGATGTAAATCCATGAGGAGGGGGTAATGTAAACACCCAGAAATTTCAAGAAATTTTTTCCTTAAATACTTTAGAATTTTAAGAGTCTATGGTTTTGACGGTATCTGATTCTGAGGCCCGGTGTGCCCATATTCAATTTATGATGTTTTGTTCGGGTACAATCAGTAAACGTACGTGCGGGTTTTTATATATTTTGAATCGGTGCTTGGAATTGGAATATGAGGGCACCGATTAACTCGCAGCACCTATATTCACTTAATGGGACCTTTACCTTAGTTGCATTTGCTCAGGAGAAGAAGTTAATTTTTGGGGATTTATAATAAATTAATTAAAATTGTTGTACAATTTTATTTATATTTATTGGTCATTTCCTACAAGGGGAAGTTAGAGGTGGGGCCCACACCCACATAACCTCCCATGAGAGGATAATGTGAGATGGGGCCCACACGATCCCCTAACCCTTTAACTTTCATTAAACTTCCCATTGACTCCCCTTCATTAAATTTGATAACACCTCTCAATTATTATGGTGGAGCCTCTCCACCTCCCACCCATTGATTATGCCAACCCATCTAATTAAAAACATCTTTAATTAATATGCACCTCTCATTTGAATCAATTTGAATTACTTGGCTAATCTATTAAAATTGGGGAGATTTTATATTATTTGGTATGGCAAGTATTTCGGTGGGGAAACCTCTGTGGAATTATAAGGAAGTGTTCCTCTCTGCAAAGAACACTCCACGACTCGATGAAAGGGAAACATTTTTCAGTCCAATTTTTTTTAACTGGAATAAGATCATGAGGAACACCTTCATCCATTCTTCTTCCTTTGCGTCAAGGAAGAAGACACCACTCGCGAGGAATGCCATCTATGACAACTACATCCAATGTCGTCAGGACAACACCGTTCTCCGTGACGCCGTCTTCTGGGATGCCTGACAACTGTGTCGTTCGTCTTGTGTGGATCGTTGACGAATGAACCTCAATTACAAGGAAGGGGGTTTGATATAATTTTAAGTTAATGAAATTATATTATGTCCTTGGTGAATTCTTGTATTATATTTATCCAATTGATATTTCCTAACGCAGAGGGTGCTGGCCAAACGAACATGGCCCGACGACCCTCCGATGGTACTTGAATATTTATTTTGGCGGCGGCAAGAGGAGGTAGTGGTGACCGGAAGAAGCGGCGGCCGTGTGCCTTAGGTGAAGAGAAGATACGCAACCCACATCCACGGGCCACTCATCCAAAGAAGAACTAACTGGCCATAGTCGGCCGGGTTGGATAACCACAACACCTCTAACGTGCTGCGCTGCGGAGAACCGCAACCCGCACACCGTGACTGCTTCGGCGGCGAACCGGCTGGCCGCCTGCTGGCCGGGTTCAAAGAGGCCGCGGCACCCGTTGGTGTCGTTCAAGAGAATAGCGGCCCGTCCAAGCAGGCCACTCACTCAGGGAAGACGGGCCAGCTACGGCCGGTCGGATAGGAGGGCGGTGCCGCTCAGCACCGCCGTTTCAGAGAAACGGGGGCCGCGCCCCCCGATCCGCTCAGCCGACTAGCAGAGTCGCGGCCAGCTGCGGGCCGGGCTGCGCCCCGCCGAGTCGGACCATGCCCCACTTGTTCGGGCCATGCCCCACCAGGCCGGGCCGACCCCCCAGCCGGGTCGGACCCGCCGAGCCCGAACGGGCCGACCAGCCAACCCACCGAGCTTGACGGGTCGTTCCCATTTAACTTAAACGTGTATAACTCAAATACCGAGCGTCCTGTTGACGTGTCGTCTGTGGAACTGGGACCCTCACAATGAATCGGTACTTTTTCTACAATCAATGTGATTTTTGGACAACTTTGGAAAATGGTCGGGTTTGGAACGAGCGTAATTCCAACCGGGCCCCTGGTACAGAAAAGCCAATATTTCTCAGACCGGAGGTCCGATTAACGCGTGGTCTGTTGCGTTGGGTTCCTTTTGATGAGACGGAACTTCGAGATAAATCAACTATGTATTTAGTGAGAGTTTATGTATCAAACCCCTTTGCTGGAAGAGCCGACCCTCCTGGAATCGAGCGTGTTGTGTGCGGGAACCCTAGAGCTAGCTGCGACTACGTCGACTACTGTACTAGAATCCTCCGTGTGTTCGTCAGTGACAACTACTGTATTGGAATCCTCCGTGGGATCGACAGCAAAGACTACCCTACTGGGATCTTCCGTGGGTTCGAAGACGATGAATATTATTCTTGTATCATGTGTGGGTCGGACATTATGACCTCTATACTTGTATCATGTGTTGGTACGATAGAGTAGCTTGTCTTGTATCCTGTGTGGGTCCGACAGCTTAGCAGGTCTTGTATCCTCTATGGGACCGACATCTTAGATGAATCAGTGACTACATCTGATCATCTCTATTACTCTCGAGATAGTTGGTATTTTATCCTATGTGGGTCCGACATCTGAGCTGTTCTTTTATCCTATGTGGGTCCGACATCTTAGATGATTCAGTGGGTACATATGATCATCGATATGTCTATACTATTGTTGCATACCTATGTGAGATGAGTCTTTACTTTCAATCATTATGATTGATGTGATTGACTTTTTACCTATGTGGACTGGGTTGTTCTTGGGATCGAGAGTTGGAGACGAACTATGATTGATAAATTTGGTATATGTATGGGCATATACCTAAGTAAGGATGGTTGATACTTCGTGATTGTATCTCTCTTCTGTGGTTTATCCTTATGGATTCTGGGAGACCGTTAGGGTCTTGGGGTCCCTAGTGAGTATCTTTATACTCACCCCTACAAAGGATATGCTTGCACCACATTGTGATGGATGCAGATGATAGAAAACGTTGACAGAGGTAGAGAGCGAGCCAGGACCGGGTGGTACTCAGAGGTGGACCTCACAACGATATGGTACACAGAGCATACCAATAGACGTGGAGTGCTGAGGTGGACATTTGTACCTAACCATCAGGTAGGATACTCAGCAGATGTTCTTGGAGATTCCCTTTTTATCTATTGTCCCTTTTTCAGTTGTACTTTCTTTCCATTGTACCTGTACTTTACTATTGGGCTTTTATTTACGACCCCTTTACTTTCAGCACTACCTTTTGTATACGGTATTCACGTAGTGTTTACTTCATGTTGCGTACAATTTTGTTTTTGTTTACTTCCATAAAGGAAATTCCTTCCCTACTTAGGGATTTAGGCCTTTGGTGCTAGTCGCCAGCCCCTGGCCTAAAAAGGCGGGCTTGTGGTAGTCACGGCACGAGCCCCGAGGACGGGTCATCACAAGCTATATAATTTTGGGCGCACCCATCACATAAATTTCATTGTCATTCTTAAGTGTACGACTGATATCATACAACATAGATTCATTCATCATCATAATTTATATCAATTGGAATGATTTTTGAGTTAATTCATGATATTACCATGTAAAATAGTTATATGTGTATATATATGGTCACCCAAGATAGGATATAGGTATGGTTTTTACTACCCAATTGTTTCATCATGGAAAAATATCGGTGAAATTTTTGGATCATAATGATAACAGAAAAATATTCACCAAATGGTTGATGAGAGTAAAAGTGGTATCTCACCTATTAGAAATGAAATGGGCGGTAATATGTGAATGTAAATACATATACTAGTATTAGGAATTGGAAATAGAATGCATATGATAATAAATAAACATGAATAAATAACAAGAGGTGAGGATCCCTTACTTGTGTGTGTGACTCAAAATGCTTGGGAGGATCTTATTTAGAGTTTGTGGAATCATGGGATGACTATTGAGATAGAAGGCATCACTAAGGATGTGATCAATGGAGTTTCATGGAATATAAATGCGTTATCATGGTGTTTCTATAGGAAATGAGGGGGTATTTCTTTATTATTTCTCAAACTTAGGTTTTGGATTGTATAAAATAAAACTAGAAAAACCAAAAACCTTCCCACAATTCTTTCTTATTGATTATTCCATGTGGGAGTGGTTTCCATTATTTCAAACAACCAAGGAACTAAATTAATAAAATAATACCCTTTTTATGTGAAGGTGAGTAACACTCTTATTAAATAGTTTTGAATCACTAAAATATATTAATGGTTTTGGAAGATTCATATAGACTTTCTATATTCAAAAAATTAAACAAAAAATAACAATATATTAAACATAAAAATTTTATTTGTTCATGGACAAACTTTATAGTATTTTTACAACACTTTTGGGTCATTATGACATCGTAATACACAATGTAAAATTATACAGAATTTAATTTTTACTAAAAAATTTTACTCTCTTAGAAAATTAGGAAAAAATTACCATTGGATAATTTTAACATTCTGATACCAAAAATAATATTCATTTAAACTAAATAATTTTTTAAATATGATCATTAACGATTTTAAAATAGTAATCTATATTTATTTAGAAATTATAGCTTTGTGATAAAAAATAGTTTTTTAAACCTTATAAAAATTTAATTTGACCACATAAAAATTATATGATCATTTATATTTAATAAAAATTATATAGTAATAATATTTTATTAAAGTATTATTTTTTAAAAAAATGCATTATTTCATTAATATACATTCCTTAATTGAATATTAATATTACCCAAAAATATTATTTGACTTTTATTATACTGAAATAAATATCATTTATAAAGCAACCATAATATGAAGAAAATATATTTATCACTCTATAAAAAATAATGTATGTAATCCTAATTATGGGTTCTTGATAAAAAAGCATTTAATAGAGAACCAAATTCATTAAGACAAAGGTGTATGATAGTGAGATATTCATGGGGTCATTTGACGTACACAGTTTGAGTTGTGATTTCGATAATCTTGAACTTATCCCATAAAAGTTTTTGATCATGCTTAAGTAATTAGATCATAGAATGGGCTTGGTCATGTGAAAGACCAGTGATTCTATATCCCTCATTTTCTTTGATAAGTTGGTATCATAGGGTAGGATACTACTAGATAAATCCATCACATCCTTTTCATTTTCAATGGAATTTTTTACAACCCTCTATTTATACTAATCGCATGATCATTGTTCGGTGACTATATTATCAATGGTGATGTTTCCCCATTTCCTTGTTAGTATGGGTAATTATTGTATCATCCCTATGGAGTTCAATGCTTCATCCTTCACTTACATACATACCAGAAACATTGATGTATATTAAGTGATATCAATGTTCATAGTGTCCCAAAATTAGTGATATTAGACATATCTATACATATTTTCTGATTCTTGGGTGAATGGATAATGATAAAATATGTGCACCATCCAACAGTTCCTTCTTTATCTATGTATTTTATGTTACATATAGTCATGACCCAAATCTTAAAACACTTTCTTCATTAACATAGAAACCCAATGATTTACTATGACCATTGATGTATATTTAGTGATCTTGTTATTAATATTCTTCCATTAATGGTGATCTTAGAGATATATAAACATATTTGGGATTCCTGAGTGAATGAAGAATGTTAAACTATGTAAATCATCAAAAAATTACTTCTATAACTTAGGATTTGATGATACATATTTTCAGGACCAAAATCTCAAAACTCCTTCTTCATTAACACTGAAAGACAAGTATTTACATTTAAATATTGTTTCCACATTATTCTGAAATCCCATATAAACCCATTTTAGCATTTAGTAACTGCTCCAAACAAGATGATTGAGGAATTATTTTTGAAAGGATTGATGATGTTCTTTCCTTTATGAATACCATGCCTATCCTTCGGAATTCTCAAAAGATTAGATCACTATAAATTCTTATCAATGATAGATTCACCATAACCATTCTTCTTAGAGAGTCTATCAATTTATTCTCTTTGAAATTATGGTAGTGAATTGAGGATTCATAGACCCTGATCAGCTGTAAGAATAATCATTTGAACATATTTAGTTATTTCTATCTGAATATAGACTTGTAGATTTTGGGATCCATATATATTTCATAATTCTCTACAAAGTGATAATGCTATCATATTTTATAAGTTAATATCGCTAATTCCAACTCCAGATCATGAGTTTTATTATTATGTTAATGAACATTCAACTACCAAATAGCATAGGCTATAACTTTTTCATTATGTATTATCTCACAACCAAATATCATCTTTGAAGCATTGCTGAATACCAAAATAATTTGTCCACTTGGGGCTAGTGTGAGTACAAGGGAAGTGATATTACACCTTTTAAAATCCTTAAATCTCTCTTTGAATTCATTATTCTATAAAAATTGGACCCCTTATATGTTATCTCTGTTTGAGGGTTTGAAAATAATGAGAAATTTCTCACAAATCCAAGATAATACCAAGCTAATCTAAGGATACATTGGATATCAATCATAGATATAGTCCTTGATTATAAGGACTCGGCCATAAAAATTACATAATCTTGAATTAAATGAATAATTCACATTGAGGGTCTTTTCATGTTTAGAGTTTTAGAGAATTAGTCTATAACTATTACAATACATCTAAAAAATTACAGGGTACACACTTCTACTGAGTTTCAATTTTTTCATAAAATTTAAACTCTTGAAAAAAAGTGTCATGTCTAGAACCATTTTTTAGATAACATTACTTTTTCTTTCATCCCATCCTTGACCCTATTCATCTTTAAGTTCTGTGAAAAACATTTCAAAACATGGGATGAGCATAAAAAGCTTAGTAAGGGTTATAAAAAATGAAAGAATGCATTAGTTCATAAATACAGACCTAACATAGGCTCTTTAACATACCTTATAAAATCATAAGATTTATATAGTAAACTCAAATCATAAACGTAACTTGTGTCATCCCTAACATACATACGTTGTAGCTTTCACAGCTACATAGGCAGTTAAATTTGGAATACCCATCATAGTATATTCCCTAAATCTATTAAGAGAAATATTCACGTCAACCTCCGTGACATTAACCAATGCATTGGAGAGCTATCTTGGGCTCACCTTCCCTAGGTTTATCACTGAAATTCCCTTATATGTAACAATTATCATGAACCAAAACATATTCATAACACATAAAACAAATATAAAGGAAAGGTAAAATTTCCAAATTTCAATAACAATATATCATTTATATATATTGATATAAAAACCCATTATCAAAACCATTATCAATACCAAAATGCATAACAGAGTATGTGGTATTTATTTTCATTTTAAAAACATTACGGCTTGTTACGGATGCCAAAGGATCAAATAATACTCACGACGACATAAAAGGTTGTTGTGATCGCTTACATTAAATGAAACATTTTCTTTCATTTAGAAAAATTCCTCATAGAAAAAGATTCCATTTGAATGAAATGAAATTTAAAAGGTTTTTATACAGCATATAATTGAGTGTCAATTATAAAAAAAATTTCCTCAATGAATGGATATTGAGACGAAGTCCCTTACCTCTTATTCGACTTGAGTCGTTCGTTATTTATTCTCATGAATAATAAACTAAAGTTAATTTATACTTGATTAATAACCTTTTTCAATTATATTATTACTTTTATATCACATATAACCATGTTATAAACATTATTTAATCAGTTATGGTAATAACAACTGTTTTGTCGATATTTGGTACTTGAGTCAAAGATGAACTTCTTATATTTACATGTTGTATATGTGGTAAAAATTCCATTATCTCCAAAATGATACAAATTAAATAGAAATCATATATATCTCATATATCCAATATATATATGTATTTATAACTGTACATAACATTTGAAGGTATGAAATGAAATGCACCATTCATGGAGACGGTAAGTCGAACGTACGCATGAACGCTACTTTCATTTATATTTCATATTTAATGGAATTAAAACATAATGATCAATAGTTATATTATAATTTCAGTATAATATAATATATAATATCATAAACTTCATCCTTTATATGTCCCACATATGGAATTAACGATTCATATCACTTTGAGGGGGCGGTAGTCCATACTTCCTAAAATAAAATTATCATGATTGCCTATATTGGAAACTATAAAGGTATTCTATAAATGAAAAATAAATAAGCCTAAAGAAAATATATACATAATATATATCATATATAAAACATTTCTATTAAAATGGCCACCATAATAGGTGGTAGGAGAAGATTGAACAATCATCATTTCGTGAGGCGTTAGTTTTCCGTCTGTAGAAGCAGTTTGTTCTTTACCCATTAGATGGATGATTATTTAAGTTTATTTCAAATAATTTTCATAAAATCCTAGTATATTAATAATACTTGTGTTTTAATAAAAAAAAGTAATAAAAAGAGTTTAGGGGTAGGAGAAGAAAATAAAAGAAAAGAATTTATGAGAAATTGTTACCTTTAATTGGGGTAACTCCCTTTGTTGTGAATGAAAAGGACTTCTTAAAGTGAATTATACCTAAATTAAGGCTTCTAGGATGAATATAGGGATCTTGAGAGATTATTTTGATAGAGTATTGATGACCCAAGGTGATTTAGAGGTGTATGTAATGGGTTAGAGGTGAGGGCTTTTTATAGGGGGCGAGGGGATCTTTAGAAAAGTGTGAAAAATATTTTTTCATTGTATAATAATTTTGGGTTTCTAAAGTTAAAAAACTTATTAAAGTAAGAGTTAAGATGACTCATGGTCGAAATAAAATCATCCAATTAGAATTGTAAATGTTTTGGGCGTTTTTTAAATATTTATAATTAAATTTATTTAAATCATTTATTAATGATGTAAACACCACATCATTATTGTGTCATAAATAATTTTATTTATTTGATGTATTAAATTATAAAAAACTACCATGATGTAGGAAATATATTTATCTTTCTAAAAAATTTTAATAGTTGAAAATATAACTTATATAACCCTTAGTAAAAAATAATTTACTAAAAAATATTTGTTTATGTTATTACTGTCATTAGATTTAATAGATTAATATATTGTGTAATTATCACTCTTAAGTGGATCCATGGGGTCCCGAAATATACCCAAGGATTCCCATTTTAATGAATGACTCATAAAATAATTTTAGGACATGTGTTATGGTAATTTTGTATTATAAGGATTTTTTTACCTTGATTAACCTTATTTACCATTAACCGTGGTAAATAAAAGTCAAAAGTTAATAGTCCCAAAATATTATTTTCATCTTTCTGAACCAAATTTTACTTTCTAATAATAACCATGTATGTTGAATTTTTGAAATTCAATTCACATAAGTGGTAAAATTTCATTTTAATGAAAATTTCATGGTTTTAACTACTACTCAATGTTTTCACTATTCATCAAAAATTGATGTTTTTCAGAAAAATAACAAACATTTAGACTAAGATATATTTGATATTCCAAATTCAAAAAAAGATGTCTATTTTACCAAATTCAATACATAGAATTTTCAATAATTAATTTAAAATTAATTCCTGTTGTTAAAACAAAAAACCTGTTTTTACGAAATAATAACTATCAAATGACTGACACTTGTTTATGTCCAATTTCAAAGTGAATTTACATAAAATGTCCAACATGGGATGAAATGGTAAAAATATAATCTAGTTACAAATTAAAACAAATTAATAAGATAATCTATCCATATAAATAAATATTATTAAAAGGAAGTTTTTAATTAAAATACAGTATTTTCACTATTGATAAAAAAATTATCTTTATGAGAAAAATACAAAAATTTCATCCAAATTATAATTTGAAGTCCTTATTCTAAAGAATAATATTTTTTTATCAAATATTACATATAAAAGTGACATGAACTAGATCTAAAAATGGTTCTCCCCCAAAAGGTGGTAAATCGACCTTTTAACGAATATTAGTGTATTTGAGCTTAAAATTGGATTCATTCAAATTTTAAGCCTCTATATTTTAATGGATAAATATAGAAACATTTAACAGACATGTATAATCATATTTTAGTTAGTTCTATTCATTCACGCCAATACAATGACTAGGTGTTAACTACCATTTAAAATAATAACTTTATATTTTTAGTGTGCAACACAAGATTTCAAAGAAATATGTTGTTGCGTATTGGGAATGCCATAGAACATATCATCTCCATTAAAGTAAAATTAATATTTAATTCAAAAATATTAATAAATATAAAAATTTCACAATTATTTATATACCTGGGATGTTACATTGATCATACTCTTAATTCATATTTCCCTGAACGGTCAATATATACCACATTTCATATGGCGATATTCCCCATAAAGGGTATTTCCTAAAATTTGAACTCAAATTTTCTATACAATGCATAAATCTTCACCTTTTCCAAGCACGTTATCATAGTACTAATATGTCCCTCATGCCCCTAATTTATTTTAGATTATATTAGAATATTATCAAAAAAATACATCCACAAATTTATCCAAGTAATCTATAAATACTCTATTTATCATGTACATGAAGATTATGTATAATTAGTGAGTTTTAATATAGTTAATATGAACTCATAGTTCCCATACCTTGTACATAAATCTCCCTTGGTGATAATCTTATTCTTCACCCTTACTTGATAATATCCCAACCACAGATCCACCTTATAGATTTATTATGCTCCACATAGCTAATAAAAAATTATTAAACCCATGGTATATGATACATTTTCTTTTTCATGGAATTTTTGAGCTCACGATAATCAATGAAAATGTACATTGACTAATAATTCAAATTGAATAAGGGGACTCATGCAGCCATTTGTGAGGCACTTATAAATATTAACCCTTTATACAATTTTTCACCTCATTTTTTAGCTCCTCAAATTCTACAATAGCCATTCATTATAGAGAATTAGATAATATAAATTCCCCAGGTATAATTTCATTTGAATATATATCCTCTCTATTATGAGGAAGACTAGAAATTCATTTGGAAAATTATTCTCATATTCCATCACAAAATGCATGTTTTATAGGAAGGTTATTTGAATATAATAAACCTTTTGATCAAGATAATATTTCTTGTAGGGAAATAATATATATTCTTGAGATGCTGGTGCAAAAAAATATTCATCCTTTTTATGCACATGTACATAATCAAGGGTTAATTCATAGTATGGAGAGTGATTTCATTTTCACGGAAATTTATGGTAGATCTATATATGCATAAGAATCAATACCCATAACTGCAAATAAATTCCACAAATGGTAGTTTGATAATGTATTTTGGGAATCTCCACTCACAATAATTTATATGGTAGGAATTATATACATGGGATGGAATAATTTTCCCATTTATAATTTTAACCAATAGCTCTATTCTTTAGGATTTTTGGTGTGGTGTTAAAAGTTATACTAATATTTCTTGATATAAATGAATGCATAGAAACAAAATCGAAAATTATTTCTTTATTTTTCGTTGAACAACTAAAAAACCAATCACTACACATATTTTTTGATCCACCTCAGTGGTTGTGATATAAATTTTCACCCTTCATTTCTTGGAGGTCCTTGGATGTCTCCCAAAACCACTAGATTTGTGCATTGATTTTCAAAGTTCCATAGTTACTTGTAGTTGAATAAATTAACAATGTGATGAGGGTTGACTGGAGAATCCCATTCATCTATATCATTATTGAGTTTCCCCTTTTGATAATCTCTAGATAGGTTCCCTTCCTTCTTAAACCTAATTAATTTCCATGTAACCCTTAGTCAATTTATGGGGTTCTTCATTCCTCACCATTGAAATGTGGGATGGTGAAATTTCATGGAACCATTAAATTTCTCAATCGGACGGCCAGAATTAAAATCCAATTCCCAATTATTATCCCCATGATAACCAGGAGATTTTTGGATCTACATTTAAACACTGAGGGAAAATATGAATATTTCCTCACCACTTTCGAAGACATGGATCATTAGGTCATTGTGTAAATGATGTTTTAACCTCCGAAATATGTGGTCTACCTTGTATTCATGGGTGAAGAAAATGTCAGAGGCATTTTATGTAGGTAATTTTATGTTTTACTCATAATCCCTTATAAATTCATCTTCTGTTTACTTGAGGTAAAGGAAATCCCCTACCATTTTATAATGGAGAGTCTGAGGAAAATAATTATCAAAAAAATATTTTATGGAATTCTTTCCACACCATAACATTGATCTTTTACTCATGGTTTGTGTTCTTGATCAATTTCCCCCACCGATCTACTTATCCCACCATATGATAAAAATTTATTTGTACCTTATCTTTCCTTGACCAATGAAGGATGGAGATGATATTCTCAAAAGAGTTGACCCATTGTACCATGATTAAAAAATCCCATGATATAATGCAATTTAGAGGCCTTTGTCACACATAGGTCTCAGTTTCATTTTTTCTCTCTTTGGGGGATTTGGAAAATCTTCCTAATATATGTTTTCATTCAAACCCCATGACATCTCAGAGAATATTTTCATTAATATCATGATTCTTTATCCCATGTGCTTGGGCATCTCGTTGTAGGGAGTCATCACACTTCCCATTAGATGGATTTTTACTTGATTCTCCTATTTTTTATATTGGATTTAATAAATGAAAAATTACGGGTGATTATTTGTTAACTATTAAATACCTAAAAGGGTAATCTAAGGAATTTAAAAGGATAACTTGAAAATTTCATTTATTTAATTAACATATTAATTTCTAGGCTTTAATCTTGGTTATCATTGATAAATTTACTAAAATATATTCTTAAGGGAAATATTTTCTTACCATAACAATTTTTTATAATGAGCATGTGAATTTAAAAATCAATATTTCATGATAGTGTAAAACAAGGTTCAAATTAAGGCCCATAGTCATGTACCAAGTTAGAGCGAGTCAGGCCCGACACACCATATCAAAGTTGTTACGAAAAGGTATATCTGTTCTAGAACCATGTCAACATTTATTATCTATATAGGTGATTATTTGATTGATATAATACTTAATCTAGAAATTCAATAAATTAGGGACGTGCCTAAGTCTTTCACAATATTTTTATAATCCTAATCCCAAAATTAACTATTTTTTTCATCTAAAACACACTATTATAACCCATGCTCTTTATTTCACATTTATAGTTAATTTATTACATAAAATTACTCAAAATTAAACCCATAATACTGATATGAATAGTGTATATGGGAATATTTTTTATTTAATAACTATTTACAATAGTAAATACATAAACTTTATTGAAAACTTATGTAACATGCTAGTATATAAAAGTTCACGGGAAAACCCGAGGACATACATAAGAAATGGGTGACCTATAAATCCCAGAAAATGAATAGACAAGTAATAACATGAAGAAATTAATATATTCACGAAAATTGTAATTTGAATGGGGAATAAAAATGAATATGAATAATATGCAATGATATAGCATGATATTTACAAATTGGGAAATGTGGAAACAACATTAAATAGTACATCATAAATATATGTCATCTCTAAACTACCAAGAAATAATAGTGAACATTGTTATATAAAGGAATTATTTTCACTCCCTATCACGACATGATTTCTATTGAGACTAATCATTTCTCAATGCAATGGAGCGCTATATAATTCTGGTCACACCAACCAATTTCATTTAATTCCCCAGCACAAGTGTGTCACATAGACCATACAACCTAGATTCATTGATCATAATATTTTACTCCATGATCATGAAGTGTGGAATAAATACATGTATGTACCAATACAAGGAGGTATATTTTTATATTTTTGAAGACCCTATATAAGAAATAGGTATGGTATTCACTATATAAATGTTTTGTCATGGAAAATTCGTGGTAAAATTTTGGCACCATAACCACGTCACACAAAATTTATTGGATGTGTTGATGGGAGAAAAAGTGATATATCATCACTAAAAAAATAAAATAAAAAATAGTAGGGACATGGAAATACATATCCCAACATTTCTAATTGGAAATAAAAGGCATGATATTATAAATAAACATGAATAAAGAAGAGAAGGGGAAGATCCCATACGTGAGTGTGACTCCAAATGAATTGGAGGAGCTTCATAAGATCATGGGAGAACCTTGAGAGGATTATATAGAGTGTAGGGTAGAGTAATGATTTTCTCAAATGAGTTTTAGTGATTATTAATGAGATCTTGTGTGGGTTTATATCGGAAATGATTGAGGATTTCATTATTATTTCTCCAACATCTGTTTTGGACATTATAAAATAAAATAACCCTATTCCAAAACCATTCCATGGTTTTGGAAAATGGATTATCCCAATTTCATGTGGATTTATTTATTTTATAAGTTCAATGTTCAAACATAATAATATAATACCGTTGTTTATGCGAAGGTGAGTCATACTTTTAAATAAATTATGTTAATTCCTTGATATATATTTATTTTTTTGTAAGACTCCTAAAAGGTTTATAAAATTACTCAAATAAAAATAAAATCATATTATTATGTATTTAAAACAATTATCTGGTCGTGTATACCCTTTATATTATTTATTAAATCACTTTTATATCATTATGTTATTGTAATACACAATGTATATTTATAAGATATTTAAATTTTACCCGAAAAATTGATTATCTCATAAAATTATGATAAAATAACCACAACATAATTTCAAAATTATGATTCAAAAAATAATATTATTTTAATCTATACAATTTTTTAAATCTGTGAGTTTACACTTTTAGAATAATAATTTATATTTATTGAGAAATGCTAGGTTTTTTTAATAACAACAGTTTTTAAAACATAATAAAAATTACATTTGACTACATTATAATTGTAGTATCATTTATATTTAATAAAAATTATATTATAATAATATTTTACAAAAATATTATTTATTTTGAAAATTCATTAAATTAACCAAATAAATTCTATAATTGAAATTGAGTATTATCTATAAAACATTATTTCTCTTTAAATATATCAAAATAAAAATAATTTATAATTTAACAATAATATGCTAATAATATATTCCTAATTCTAGAAAAGACAATATAAATACACATAATGATAGGTTATTGAAATATATTCTCTCTAATACACCAATGAACACCCTAAGAGTATGGTTTATGATTATGATATTTTCATGGGGTTGTTCGATATAAATGGGTAGGGAGGTGATCTCAATGAGCTGGAACTTCTCTTGTAAATGGTTTTGAACATTCTTAATTTACGGGATCCCATATTGTCCATGGTCAATGTAAAATATGAGTGAATATATCTCCAATATAAGCTATAATAAATGGGATTTAAAGGGTACGATCCTACAAGTTGAGGCAATCACAAATTGTTTATGTGTCAATTTTATTTTTTTAAACCATATATGTATACCGATCATGTGATCATTGTTCGATGACTATATTATAAAATGGAAATTAAACATAATATATTCTTAAATATAATTATATATTAGGAATAAAAATAGGATTATATGTTTTATATAACCATATTACATAATATTACATTTAATTATATCAAAAGGGTAATTTTATTTATAAAAATTCTAGTTGTATCAGTAACACCTTGTATTTCACAACATAACCCAACCAAGGGGGAATTTCCCTCAGTATAAAAAATATATATCATATATACTATCCAGATCATGAACATAATCATGAATAGTATGTGTTCCCATTTCATCATATTACATAGAAATTCGAGTGACAAAATAAATTATTATATAATAGTATTATAAAATCAATCAATAGATAACATCGACCAAACCTCCATAAACCTTTCATTGAAACGTCCCATTCTAATTTTAAATGAAAAAATATATATATATACATGTATAATTATCAATATTTGGGTAGAAATATTATATGGACAAATTCATTTTTTTTTAAATAGTCCCACAACCCAAAGGTAATTTAAATAATTTGTAAATGAAGAAAAAAAAGTTGAAAGCATCGGTCCTGTATACAATCATTTTCATACAATGAAATCAAGTCATTAGGAAGTGAGTCTGACCATGTGAGAGACATTTCAATTCCTTTATTAACAAAACCATCTAAAAACATATTGGTTTCCCTATAGACATATTTGATGATGATGTTAAGACTCATGAGAGAATTAATGCAGTATATACACATAAATATATGTCTCCAAGAATGATGAATGTCACCATTTCAGATAGCTCGCACAACGGTTGAAGAATCAATTTCAAACAAAAGATTGTTCCAAACCTTCTTCTTTGCATAAGAGACAACAAAAATGATTTCGAGTGTGTCTGTCTCCATGGAATGAGTGACTCCACAGGATCCATAAAAGATGCATTTGATATATTTTTTTATAATCAGGAAATATGGAACCACACCCTGAGGGACCAGTGATTCCTTTGGAGGAACCATCCATGTTTATCTATATCTATTAAGGTTTTATATGGAACTAAAAAACATCAGTGTTACCCTTCACAGGCCTAAAATTTTTGGAGACCCCAAATTTTTCCATTGTGGAGAAATCCGGCACATTTTTGTCACATAAACCCATACGATCTACATCGGAATCCTTGATGGCTGGAAGGATCCACTATAACATAATCCTCCCACATATTAGAGCCCTATCAAGAAAGAAGATTATTTAAATACCACTAGATAAATTGTAATCATTATGCAATAGATACATTAAATAATGAACATACTGGTACAGAATTCTAGAAATGGGAGAAGCAACAAAGGAGAGCTAAAAAACACGAGAAACAAAGCCCCTATAAACTAGAGAGATTAAATATTTAATTATAAATGTCCACATAAGTAACTCAGTTGAAGAAAAAGGAACTCAAAATTATCCCTAAGCTGATGACACATGATGCCCCGAGAGTATATGGTGATACCAAAATACTACAATAAATCGTTAGTGGGAAGTTGATTATGAAGAATCTTTCAAATGAGAGTAAAATGAGATGGTCTGATACAGCCCTCCTTGAAAAATTTCTACCAATTGGGATCTCTGTTTGAACGCTAATAATCAAGCTGATAGTATCCTTCTCAATTAAGAATACCAATTCTAGAAGTCTCCCAACCCAAAAAATTAGAACAAGAAAAAATTGTAATTATCAAAAATTTATTGAAGCTCTTCATTCGTATGATTTCGTAATAAAAAAGATGAATGCTTGAAGGGTTAAATTTTTAGAAATACCATTAATGGAAGCTTATACTAAGCCTTTATAACACTTATGAATTTGAAATACAAATTCACTTTGAAAAACCAAAACATAATCTTATGAACAGTGAGATAAACCTCAAGTGATGAAGGGGGATTTAAATATATTATGGGTGTTTGTGGGATTAAAAATAGATTTAATACTTGATTTAAAGTTAAAAATATCATTACATTTCCGATGAAATCCATCAAGGATTAGAATCTTCTGAAAAAACTATTAGATATACATAGTTTGGTTCATAAAACATCCAAATAATGCATTTAATATCATAGGGGATCATTTTTTAATAATTTAAGAATTACATATAGATTAAAACAAAATCGAATTAGTGTCTTTAACTGGAATTTGGGTTTAAAATCATCAATACGAAATGTATTTTTTAAGAAGAACAAGAGGAACTCAAAATATAGAATAAACACTAATACAAATCAAGCTTCCAAAAACCATAGTTTACCAGGAACATACTGGATAATGGAAAAGAGTGGAAATTGGATGATGTGGGGAAAAATACTCTATCAATTTGTTTCTCTAAATTAACCGAAATTAATAAATAGGGAAACCCATTAAATCATCTTGGAGATGAATAAATACATGGGGAATGTAATTCCTAGTAAAGGGTGTTGAGTTAGAGAATAAGGGGAGGTTTATGTGTTAAATCTATATAATGGTATGACAGGAAAAAAAATTAAATACCTCAAAAAGTTATATGGTATGGGTGTATGTTTTACCAAGATATTTTAAAAATGTGTGATCAATTCAAGAAACATGTGGGTATATAGTATAGTTTCAATACATGGTTTATAAAACCATTATCTAATAGTGTTTAACACCTTTTATGAAAACTATTAGGTCATATGTATGACTACTACATGGTTTAAACTTATAATATAACAACCTAAAATCAATCTTTAAAACATATAAAATATGAATGTTCAAGTGGAATGGGCCTGAATTTCAAGGACAAGGTCAACTATAAAAAATTTAAATTAAATAAATTGATAAAAAAGGTTACGCTATTACCATTATACCTTATAGAACCTTCTTCCCCTAGAAATAAATAAATGAATTAGTTACTTCAAAAGAGAAATAGTTTTACCTTGCTCATCATAAATACATTTTAAAATAAAATTAAGAAACATAAAGAACAATTGAAACTACAATAAACAATCAGCTACACATACATCAATGTGGAAATGGAACACACAAGGAATTTATGATTCCATCATGCTAGATTAACCATATGGACTCTAAATAAAGTTATAAACACTGAAATTGGAAATTATTAATCAAAAATCATTCTTAAAATATTATATACACCATTAAATAAAAGGAAAGATAAAAAAGGCTATAATAAAATATTAATTAATTTAATAATACATCCCAAGCATAATTAATGGTTGAAGATGGGAACTATTATTTTGTATGGGATATGTTGTTGAAAAAACATAGAATGGTTCCCCATCATTGTCACTACTCCCTTACAAGATGTAAAAAAATAAAAGTTTTTATAGAATATATTGATCCCATAAGTGGAACACATATGGTGGTATCCTCACCATATTACAACTACATAAGGAAATCATTTCCCAAAAAACCATTTACTATCAAATATTTCTAAGATCATAACTATAAAATATAAAAGAACCTAATAAATGAATAGGGTTCCATGTAGGGCATCACTAAAATTTATATTCACCATGGAAATATTTCATATCAATAAAATAATAAAAATTAGACTATTGTTAATGGTTTAGAAACATTCCACTTCAAATAATAAAAATTAAGATTTACCAGATAATAATGGAAAGATACTATTGAATATTCCGATAAAAGAGCACAATTAAATATGAAAAAGTAGTAAAATCTATCTGTATACAGTGGAAAAATAAAAAAACATATGAATCCATTATCTTGACACATTATCATACTATATATATCATAATAATCAAGATATAATATTGGAAACACCCAAGGATATAGGTAACACTCATCCCAATTACCCAATAATCCACTTAAAACTCTATTAGAAAATCCCCCAAAGGAAATAGTTCTCTATGAGGAGAACATATCCCTGATATGAATGATATAATAGTTCATCAAGGAATGAATATCTGTAAATATATCAAAATACCATTAAAAATATTTTATAGGGGAACCCTAATTTCACACTGAGAAAATCCATTTTATAAAATCTATATACTCTTGGATATACAAAAATAAAACCCAAATATAATAAATAATAATAATTTTATAAAATAATTATACCATAAAATGAAATTAATCCCACTGTGGATTATCCCCATGAAATACATTCACCTATTATATATTTATCATTCCTGGAGGATCGATCAAAACAACCTAAAGCACAAACATGAGTAGTCCATACATCACTATTTTAATCATAAAAGAAAAAAAATTAAATTAATAATCATGTCTAGAAATTTAACCCACCACATTGAATAACACCTTTATAAATACATTGTTTTCTTTTAAAAACTAATATCTATA
This sequence comes from Viscum album, assembly GCA_963277665.1. Taxonomy (NCBI): domain Eukaryota; kingdom Viridiplantae; phylum Streptophyta; class Magnoliopsida; order Santalales; family Viscaceae; genus Viscum; species Viscum album. The sequence continues at coordinate 102,887,671 of OY728133.1, forward strand.
AATCACGAATAATTTATATTTTTTCATGAAAAACAAATATCCGACAAAAATACTTCCCCCTTAAAAGAACAGACTAGTATTTAAAATACCCCCATATCATTTTTGAATAAAAAATACACTAAAAATCATCTACTAAATACCTTTATAAAATATTTGAACATACTAAAAAACATTAATTTTTATTGAATGTGATTCCCAGGATTTGTTATTGAATAAACTAAGGTCTTTTAAAACACTTCCCATGTAATTTACAAAATACAACAATTGAAATTAGTTACCTTTAAAAAATAATTTCTAATAAAATAAGAAAAAACATTTATAATTTTGAATAGTTAATCTAAACCAATTAAATAATTATATTTTTTAAACTATTTTTTAGAAGCTAATGGAATTTGTTGTAAATATTCTGAGAATAATTCTTTAATAATTATCAAAAACCCATTTAAGAGAATAAAAAATTTAAGGTATTTCAATATTTATTAATATAAAAATCCAATTTTGTTTCTAAGACATTTGGAAAACATCCTTTGAATTTATAAAATTAAATTTTGATTTAAATCACTAAAAAACTATTAATTAATATTTTGAAATAAATTCACCCAAAAATTCCAAGAACACATATAGTAAAAATCAATCCATCCTAAATCAATTGTATGAATAAAAAATCAACTGAAACCCCTTAAGAATCCATAATATTAAAAAAAGTGCACACTCTCTATGGTTTGGATACAAAATCATGAAAATAGGGGACCAACAGTTCAAGTCCCCCTAGGAGCTGTGTAAATTAGTCTACATGGTCTTATCTAGGGTTTCTATGGAATGGATTTCTTTAAACCTTTTTCTCTTCCTAATTTCTCTTGAGAGGTTAATATTTAAAAAAGACAAATTATTTTTGAATAAAAGGCATACAAAATTATGTAAAGGATCAATAGTTATAAAAAAAATAGTAAAATAACCTCTAATTTAAAACATATTCATAAGGGATAACCCTATAAACAAATGAATTCATTGATAAATGTTTTATTTGAACAGTATGTCTAACCTGAACATAAGGATTCAATTATCATAGATCCTGTCAATACAAAATAACCAAGTAAAAATGGAGACTCTTAATCCTAGAACCTCTTAAGAACCAAAAATTTACTATGATAATTTCATGAACCAACTTGATCTACCCCTGACCCAGAAACCTATGTTAGGCTTGAAAAACACTAGAACTGTTCTGGATCCCTATGAGTAATATATAAGAACTAAGGAATCACATATTTATCCAAGGGAATGATTTAAATCAATGAATAAATAATAAATTATGACGTTCCAATTTGAGAACTAAATATTTACACACCTTCTATTGGAGGGGAACACATATGATATATGATGTTCTTAAATTATACATTGAAAAAAGGGAAAAAATTTGGAACATTGAAATATATAAAATGTAAACTATAAAAAACAAAATCCAAGAGTGAATAGAAAAAATGGTACGAGATAGTGGGTATGAAACAGAATTCTAAGGACACGAGAGCAGTATATACCGCAACAATAAAAAAATAAATTGAATAAGAAATTAAATTACTATCCTTCACAATGTACAAGGGAGAAATATATACATTCTACCTCAATAAAACTATAACAAAAAATATTGATATAACTCACTATTATCAAGAATGGTGTTCTAATCATAAAATATTATTGTCATGAAAAAATATGAACAGTATGTATCGTCCCTTCACCCCTACAAAATATTTTATAACAAATACTTTTGAAACTAGTGTTAAATTTAAAAATAAATGATATATCAAAATTCATCTAAAAATTTTAAAATCATTTTCAATTGAATAATTGTCACTTAAACCAATATAGAATCATTTTCAAAATTATAAAAATCTATCGAATGAAATTTTAAATGTGATTATCTACTTAAAATATTTGTTGTATAGTTTACAATTTATATCTAAAAATACCTCAGAACGATTCGTAAAACAATGTTACTACATCATTACAGAAGAAATGAAAAAATTAAATAGCATGATCCTACAAATCATACAAACCTATGATCATGAGGGATGATGAATAACCCATAAAATTTAAAAACTATAATAAAATAATATATAATGATAACAAAAACCTACCGTAACATACGGTTTTTACCTACTAGGGATGAACAAGGGGAAAATCCCATAAATATAGCATAATATATGATAGAGAAGCATTTTAGAGTAATATCATTCACTGTTACATCAATTTATTCTTGGTATCCCACATAAATATTGATGTGTTATCAAGAAATACAAATAGAGGATAGAAAATTAATTAATATATGCTAACATAATAATATCCAACAATAAATAACCTCACCATCACCTTTGATCATGCAAAAAAGATAAAATGTTTTATCATTATATAAAACAATATATATATATATATATCCACTTGTCACTATGGGTTTTCACAACATACCTTTCCAAAGAACATATATTTTCCATATGTTTTCCCAAAAAACAATATAGATGATTCTTTTAATAGGGAGACCACACCAATAAAATGACTGTATATACAACCTATAAGACCTCTATAAGTATGGATGTCAAACAACTAGAAGTTCATACATAAGTAAAGTGTAGTAAAAACCCAATACTTTATAGTTTATCCTCCTTTCAAAAATATGCACCATAATTTGGATGTCCTGACACTCTAACCACTTCACAAAGTTGAATTTTCACACACCTCAACAAAAACATATAATGTAATGGAAGTACATGAATCATATGATCATAATTAAGTAAATTAATAAATGTAAAATATCATACATAAAATAAGTTTTACCATTTTAATAGGAGGAACAACTTAAATTTTATTATATTACCTAATATAAAATTATTATAGGAAGAAGAATAATCAATTAGTTTCATTTTGTAATATAATTATTTACACAATGTCATACTCTGATACAACATGTAATTGTAATGTGTATTTTTTTTAATGATTCATCTGTTCATAATAAGATGGATTATTTAGGGTATATCCCCTGGACATTATATAGGAATTCAACCCAGTAGATATGATGAAACCCCTGAACCATATTCATAGATGTTCCTCCAAATGGAATTTCACTATTGATCACCTATAACACATTTGAACATAAACATTTTCTATGGTAAATTTATAGTGTCTTAATTTTGGATAATTTCTTCCAAAGAGTGAATCAATAATCATGAACATCAAATGTTCCTCAAATGACATGCACATATGATGGTCATCCAACCATTGGTTATACAATCATTGATATTACACTGATCCCTCATGACTTCAACTAACTGAAATTCAATAGAATTTATATCTACTTCTTGAAATTACAATATTTGTAAACTAGGATTCGAATCCCAATAATCATATAATTTTATGTCTTTTTCTAGATGAACTCTAACAAATTTCGTTAGTAACCTTCCTTCCATCATCATTTTGGTATCATTGTTCATACACCTCCTTATTCTCGACCATGTACTACTAAGGAACAATGATACCTTATACTTTGTTGATATAAATACATTTTAAAAATGTCCTCTATATTTTTCTACTATTTTTATTCCTATTATTTAACTCTTTTTCCCCATGATATAGTAATCATATAGATGTCCTTTTTCCTATTCATGGAATTTTAAATTATAATCAAAGATGTTTTCAAATTGGGAATTATATAAAATTATTCCCCCTTTATATCTTATTCCTGTTTTAATCAAAAAAATCAACCAATATATTGTCTTCATATATTCTATGGTTTATTTATAATCTGTTTCCAATTTATATAATTTTTATAATTTTCCTCATCCATGAAAACTAAGTAATTTTTGTTACTCTATAGGTAAAAATAAACATGGTGGGTATTTTATGATTTTTTGAATCTTTGTCAATGATAGAATTAATAAAACATTATTATGGTTCATCCTTCCCAATGAAATGAACTAGATCCTCTTATACTTTAATATAATAATGGATCCACTTAACAACTTCCCAATGTTCAATTATATATTTAGTTATAACTCTTCTCACACCTCGCCATAAATTATATATATGTTAAAGAACATATCATCGCATACATGAAGAAAATAACAACTAATGTTTATGGTTCTTTCTCCATTTACTGATGCTCAAATTACATTATAGGTTCTTGTGTTTTGAAAAATTAATGTGTCTGTATAAAGATGAAGTGATAGGTTCACATTAAAATATGCAAAAACATTCAATTACTTTCTTGATATACCCAATATCATATAGAACCAATGTTTTAATCTCTATTTCTCTTTATATACAAATTCTCAAAATCCACCTTAATTTCTTGATATCATTTCTCTTGATAATGTATGATATATTATTTTTCATATTTATAATTTTTTTTTCAAAATGTTGCCTAATAATTAGTATGTCACACTCACATAACAAAAAAATTATGATTTTATCATCATCCCATTTTCTGTAGTATTAACAATGATCAAGATTACATTATTGAACCCTTCCTTAGACATAAATCTATAATATTTTTTATTCAACTATCGAGTATATTGTTTTGAAACATATAATATTTTATTTAATTAACATACCAAAATATGGTCCGTATTTCCACTAAAACTATTTATATATATATATATATATATATTTAATCCACCAAACCACCATGATGTAAATATATATTAAATCCATTATTTTCTGGTTTTATATTTTATGATGCTACCATACATAAAAAAAATTGAAATGATAAAATTTTAACTATATAGTATAAAATTTTTATGAAATCAACTCATATAATTCGATTGAAAATCATTCTCACCAATATGTTCTATTTATCATTCATTTCCATTAGCATCTTCTAAAATATGGTAAACTGAAATGTTTTCAAATACCTTTTTAACTTCCCAAGTTTCATTCATCTACCATGTTCTATATAAATTAAATAATCAATTTATTCATTCCTTGTGAACTCTCGCTGCATATATTCACTATGAGAAAATTATTATTTTCGAATTTTCAGCTCTCCTACATATGCTAGTTGTATAACATTAATATCATCCCCATACCTATAAATTATGTACCGAAATATGGTTGATTTATAAAATACAATTTAAAAATAGCACTTGTCAGGGTATTCTATCTATTATGGTATATGAATTTATAGAACATGAACATCTAGGTCTAATAAATATGATTGTACCACTTAATATTTAACAACATTCATAATTTTTGGTCCTTTATATAGTAAAACAGATGGAATTCTAATGGCTTTGACACCCACATATTAGTTTCATGATTTTCTTCAGCTACTGGATCTTTGATTAATGTATATTTCAATATTTTATCTATCTTCATCTTCATGCTATTGTAATCTGTTTATTCATAAAATATATTTTCTCAATTAATACAATACAATTTATTATAATAATTAACTTTCATTCAATATCCAACAATTGATATTCAAAATCATAATCCTCATAACTACGGAAAAAATATTTTGGATTTTGATGATCTTATTTCAGAATCTATAGTGTTAAATTTTACATATTATAATCAGAAAAATGATTATGAGGTAAAAATGTTTTTTTTCGTTAGGGATCAGATCCCATATAGATGTTACCTTATTAAAATTTATTTTATACTTCAATTTGTGAGATAATTTTTCATGTTGTGTGCATGAACCCAAATTTCGTTTGGCATTCACAAATAAAATCCCATACATTAATATTTATCCATTAAATAAAAGTTTGTTATTTATAAACAGTTATTTTTGTGTGGAGAACTTGTAAACAACTCCTTTTTCCTTATTCCCACATTCTATAATATTTTCTTCGAATTTCATATAATATACACACCACCATTTTCTCTATAGATGAAATATAACATTCAGTTTCAACCCCTTTCAATATATTAATTACAACAATTAAACACCTAAAATATATACATATTACGTTTCAACAATTAAATCCATACATTTATTGAAGCATCATTAATGAAATTCATATAATAAAGGAAATCACTATCATATTGAAAAGAAGATATCCCCAAACATCTATGTGTAAAATCAGCAACTTATAATTTATAGGATTCTAGAAATATATGTTGAAAGAAAATATTTTTCTATATCCCAGTATACATAATTCATATTTTTATATTTTCTTTATTAAATAATCAAAATTCACTAAGCCTTATGAAATTTCATGTTCTTTTCAATGATTTTTCTGAACATTTTGTTCCATATATCGGGATCATCCAATTTAATAATTGTTATAATATCATCAATTTATGAATTTCTATTCATTTAAATGGTCATAGCCATTACCCAACAAGAAACTATCATTTATTCTTAGGTAACCATATATACCCCATTTTCAAAAGTTAGTCACACATAATAATTCATTAGGATATCCAATGAAAAAAAAATTTGTCTGAATGCCAGGGATATTCCTTACTTCAATTAACATCATAAATCCCCCATTATTTAACCAGGTTTGGATTTTTCCTTTACCAATAGTATTCACGATTTCACAATCTCTCATATTGACTTTATCAAACATTATATTTAATTAACTTACTATAATCATTTTATCACCAGTTAAATGATAGGATGATCTATAGTATACCATTCATTCTTCAATAAGAGTATTTACAAATAATGGATAATTATTTCTTTCCTTAATTGTATTATCATAACATGAAATACCAAAATTTGATGCTTTTTTTCCCTTATTTTTATTATTGAATTCTATCTTGAAATTTTTTTTGTTCCAGAAATTTTAATAGGTTGGTATAGGAAAATAAAACATGTTATGTCTCCATTAATGGGAAATTTCTTCAAATGGTTTCTTTTTTGTAATTCCAATGTCCAGAAATTCCCCTTCCAAAATTAGTAATGGAACTACCTATTGGTACCTAAACATCCCATACCGGAATTTATTCATTTATTATAACTTTACAAATATCATGAAAATTATTATTTACTTTTATATATGGTTATATACATATATTATCCATGGATTCCTAACTCTCTATAAGTGAATATTATAATAAAAAACACATATAAAATTATAATAAGTTTACATAGCTTGTAGAAGATTCCCACTGACCATATAAAATTAGTTTAATGTATTACCATATTATTTTACATTTGGAAACCATAATAAAAACAATTAAAAAATGACAATATTATTAAGGTTTATTGTATTTTTATACATGTCAACCAAGGATTTAAAAAATACTTTAATAATTTTCATCTATTAAATTTTTTAACTAAAATTTTAGTTTATTGAAATTATTTTCATGGAAAAATCCATTATATTCTAATACTCTAATTATTCATTATCTACTAACATTGTTTTAACTCCATATAGTGGAAATTCAACATTATTTATAATCATATGATCATTAATATACGTTATATAAGGTCAAAAATCCATTAATCCCGATTTAATGAATTGTATCTCCCCTTCTCCATTCCATTCTTGAGATGATCTCATTCTGATGACTGAACACTATACATGTTCTAATCCCACTTGTTTGGATGGTGTCCTCAATAAAAAAATCAGGCATAATACTAATAATTCCACTAGATTTACACTCATGGAACAACATAAATTTTATTTCAAAGTGAAGAACAATAAATAATGAACCTTTCATGATTATCCACTCATTGACTATGTGAATAAGATAATGGAAGTTAATACACCATTACCATTGTATATAGTAATCCTTGTAACAATCTCTAAAAAAATACATCAAAATAATTACATTATATAAACACAAATAAATGAAAAACTAGAAATGAACTAAATAATATTCTTTTTTTCATGATGTCCTACAAGTATGGGAAGAACCACTGAATCTTAATTATGTTAACATATGTAAATATATTATTAGTAACTGATAAATCTATATAAAAAATCATTATAAATTCATTAAAATGGTTTAAAACATGGATTCACTATGTACTTTCGATGTACACTCTTCATAAATAGAATTGAATAATATATTATTGGATAAATTGTTCAAAGTCATTCCTCGCTTACTTTTACATGAAACCCAATAAGCAGATGTTGTGAGACCTCCAACCAAAATCCATGGATAAGCCTCAAAATGAAATGTCACTACTAATCACCCATTTTTTTGACCTCAACTGTTTTCTCTAGAGAAATTTTAGAGTCATTATTAATGATACATTCTACTAGTGAGTTCTCCATAAATTATGGACCTTTAAGAATCCAATATATATTCTGAAATTATTATTGTCTGATAATCATTGGTTTAAATACCAAAATCCTCACACCAATACATTCCACTAAATTAAAATATTCAACATTCATGGAGAAATGTTCTTATTTATATTTTCAGTTAACTCCCTTTAAAATGGATAATGATGTTTTTCCCATGTGTGTGATTGTAATTAGGGGTATCAAGGTAGTTTAGGTCATAAAAATGGGAAAATGTTACCCTAATACAAAGGTAACATAGTTTTCTATCGGTTACAACTAACCAAGTTCCATAATTGTGGATCCTATAGGGGATGGTTCTTGGTTGAAAACATATGGACGGGGGATCCTGGAAACTATATAGCATTTGATATTGAAAAATAGATTTCATCATCACATGTTTCAAAACTGTGCAAGCTCCCCAAAAAACCATGCGACCCATACCACTCTTTGAAAAGAAGGGGATGCATGGATTGTAGAGGGTTTGGCCAAAAATCCATCTAAACTATTCACCTAATTAATGGAGTTAAGCTTTTCAATTCTCCCTTAGTCATTAAATGTTTTTGCATTATTTTCCTCAAATTTCATCCTCTAGCATTATGGCTTATGATATAAGATCTCTCCCCTCATCTAAGGATAACCCCCCTTCAATTTACTCATTTGAAAAACCATTGACTATAAATCAATGATCAGGGTATGTCTAAAACCCATATTCATATAATTTGTACAAGTACTCTGGTTAGACGGTTTCTCTCATTATAATTTTGAAATGTCTCATTTTTTCTAAATTATTCTTATACATGTAATTTAGTGTAATTATGGAATGAAACAAGGTTTGTTGATGGATGAGTAATATTATATTTTCTTGAAGATGGTGTTACATAAGTTATATCCAATAATCATTGTGTTTATTCAGGTTTATGGGGTTGTGATATGGTACATCAAATTTAATTTTTACAGTAGGAAATAATAGAATAATTTTCCTGATGTTGTGTTGGACCTTTCATAGATATATTTTTATCAATTGATTATGATTATTCGGAGCATATGATAATGCATGTGGTGATCCACACCCTTGAAGATAAAAAATGAGTTGTTAAATGATGAATTGATGGGATAATGAGATTAAAACTACTAGAAATATGTTTAAAAAGTTAATGTAGATTATATGTGTGTTTTTATTAACATTAATTTGTCAAATGAGATGTGGTTTGTAATTGGTAAATGTGTTAAATGATTAAATATCCATGAATATGTGTTTGAATGGAATTAAAGTGGATAAAAATGGTTTTAATGTGATTAAATGGTGAGATGGTATTCCTAAAGAAATTGGGAACTTGTTTAATGAAATATAAGAATAGAAAATGAGAAAAATGGAATGGTGAAAACTTATTGAGTGTTTTTGATAAATAGGTCACTGATGATGGCCTTAGAAACGTGACTACTAGTTGGTGAATGGTTTAATTGATGCTCATATCCTTGTGTAATAAATAATGATTCTGTAGGAAACCAAATGAACCGTATGGGATAATTCTCTATATTACTAGGGTATAAACAATGAATTCCATATCATGGTTTGATATTATGAACATGAAATTCCAATTAATGCTTTAGATGGTCATACATTACATTCTCAATACCAGTTAGATACATATATTGATGTTCTTTGTTTCTCAAACTATGACCCTTATGACATAATGTCACGCTGACCATCATGAATTGATGTAACTGTGAAGAGTATAGGTAACACGTGGTACTTGGAATAAAAGATGTTAATATTACTATTTTTGAATAATGAAACCTAGTTTATCAACTATTTTTTCTATTTTATTCTATACACATTCATACAATGTTATTAGACTCAATATTTTTGTAGATATTTCTAGTTGTGGACTGTTGGGTTGTACTCACACCCTGCTTAGTCCATTGTTTGGTACTCAAAGAGAATTTATCATTTCAGGTAAGGATAAAGTAAAATGACCTATATTAGATGGATTTTATGTGATTTGGGATGGATCCTAGATGAGGGTAGCAGATGTGACAATGGTATGTTTATTATATATTGTTTATAATGACCTATTTTGGTTTTATTTTTGACATTTAGACTATCACTACATGGTAGGATTATATGTATTGATGTTTTCATTTACCTATTTTGCGGAATTCATTATATGATCGATGATTATTGATCATTATTACTTCGTTATTATTTAAATGTTTTCTATTGTAGTCATTCCCTGGTAATGAGGGTATAGTCTCCATACATACCACATTATATCATTACTCTCAATTTGAAACCTTTAGTGTATGGGAGGCACTAATGAGGTTGTGTAGTTCACTAGTTTGGGGTACCAGTTTTGTGGCACCTAGGTCGGTATGTAATGAATTCACATCAGATTTGTATTTTATTTTCTGTTCTATTACTATTTTGGAATGATAATTAATAAATTAGGAAATGTTGATAATTTTCAATGATCTCTTTTATGGTAGTCACTATGTCATGTGGGGGGCACCCAAGTTGTTAGTGAGGGATTACTGATTTGATTTTCAATATGAAAGTAAGATTCTATTTCACATTAGATGATACTCTTATTATCTGAAGTTTTTTTATTGATATTTTATTCATTGACCATCATGGAATGATGTTTTTATATACATGCATCATTTTATTCACTCTGAATATATGTTTCATGAATCATAATAGGAACTCATAGAAAAGGAAGGTTATTGTGGGTTTTGGGACATGGAAACACTTTACTGGTCTTCTTATTATTTTATGAACATAATTCCTTATAAAGAGTTATAACTAGTATTAACTATGATGTTTAAAATTGAGATCGTTATAATGGGGCCAAAAAAAGAATGAATTAATTTGATTGAAATAGAAAATTTTAAATTTTTTTATAATGAATGTTTTTTGTTTTTGTGTGTTTAGAGTACCCTTTGTTAGCCATAGCTCATGATGTAAATTGTTGGGGGTAGTGACATAGATGTGAATATACCCAGAGGGTTTGTTTATACAAGGTCAGTTTTTTTGCTAGTATTTATTATTATTATTGTAAATGGTAGAAATTATATGTTATGTGTTTTGAGATGTGTCTTTGTAACTGTAGACACATTCCACTATGACTTTTTTTAGTTATTAGGTGAGAAAAGGACTATTTTTAAATTTTTCCTATATTAGTGGTAAAGAAACATCCATTGTAACTAAATAACATAGCAAGGAGTAGTTCAGTGAGAACATTACTAGTTTTATACATTTTATAGAGAGAGAAATTTGACTTTCTAGGCTGAGTCTGTTTGAACAAACAAGAGCATTTCAGATGCAACACCATTAGACATTTTCAATATAGGGTGGACCTGCGACAACATAGTTCTGGGTTGAGTCTATCTAGATGATACTGTACCTATTAGAGACTCCTCATGAAAAGAGAGATAAATTGACACCTTATGTGATACTATAACTAGAGAAGTTTTAGTTGGATATTTGTTATCGGGATGAGGAGATAGAGTTCATGGCCTACAAGGACTTCCAGATAAGTTCATAGATCACATTTACTCAACTAACCTAAGAAAAAAAATCTTATGATTATATTTATGTTTTATTGGTAATAATTAAGGTGATGAATTATGAAATACCCTTAACTAATTTGAATTTTTTTCTTCAATGTTTATAGGATATGAGGATTCTATGGTCTGACATTTTCTGAAAGGACTTAGAATTGAAATCATTTCCTAGGTAAATATATATCATTTGAAGATGTTTGAAACATTAGGAGACCATGATATAATTTATGAGTGAAACCTAAATGAGACCTCTATTAGTGGATATATAGTTTCAATTGGGAAATTTGGTATTTCCTATTCAAATAGTAGAAAGCACCATTATGATAAATTACAATGGAGTGGGGATAGAAAGTGTATCTAAGTTAAAGGATTGGTTTCATAAGGCAGTGATTGAGTTCCCTTCTATTAGTGTGATATAATGGAAAAAATGTGTTGTCAATGTGAATGTCCACCTATGGAATGTTAATATTGTTGGAGAATGGTTCATATATATATATGTTCCTCTAAGACCCACATATGTTGTGTAGTGATACATTATATGGACCAATATAGAGTACCAAAATGTGATTAGATAACCCATATCAATCAGGCAGTTGTTGTTCCACTATGCATAACAGCTAGGGTGCGGGATGTGATAATATAGTATAATATTTTTTATATCCATAGGTAAATGAAACATAGGGGAATTAGATATGAGCACATGGTATATGGATAGGCTGGTCAATTTCACTTTAACAAGAACTCATCTATGGTGAGGTTTGACTATTAACTCTCTGAGGTACAATTATTATAGATTCCACTCTTACTAATGAATTATTTGACATAGGGGAATAAAATTATTTATATTTTATGTTTTTAAAGTGGTTGGGTGTTTTTTTGAACTATATGGTTGGGATAATGACAACTGAAATGCAATTGGGAGGGATTTTGTATAGAATATATCAATGTAAGGAGTGTTCCATAAATATTGGTGGGTACCCTATCAATTGTGAGTTATATTTTCTAGAGATGATATATTTTGAACTAAAAATGGGTATAGATATGTAGGATACATACCAATTCCACGTTTATTATTAAAATATGAGAGTGAGTTTCATGTCCCAAAAGTGTGAAACATATGTCCACCATGGGGAATGGAATATATAGGTTGGATGTGTAAGGGAAATTCACTTAAAATATTGTGATATCATGAAATGGTGAAAATTATTTTATGTGATGTTGGAATAGTAGAGAATTACCTTTTCATTCTTTTATTGGAGCTGTTTAAGGATATATTTACGGATGATTTTTCTATATTTCCACCCAAGGAAGAGGTTGAGTTCGTGATTGATTTAGTTCCAGGAGTAGATCCAGTTTCCATCATTCAATATATAATGGTATATTAAAATCATAGGGAAGATAAAAACTCATCTCATGGAGTTATATGAAAAAAGGTTTATCTATTTATGTACACCACCCGGGGTTCTCTAGGTATCATTTCTATGATAGAAATTAAAAAACTATAGTTGTGTGTTTATTACCAAAAGTATAATCAAATTAAAATTAAGGACCAATATAATCATAAATTTATTAATGATTTACTGCAATAGATTATTGGATTTAGTGTGTCCAACATGATTGATTTGAGATCATGGTATTGTCAGATGGGGGTGATTTCTTCCGATACAGTGTTGATTGTTTTTAGAAGTAGGAATGGGTTGTCTGAGTTTTTTATAATGTAGTTTGGATTGAAAAGTGGTCCTACTATTTTTTTGGTTTCAATTAGATGAATATTTCACTTATATTTTAACAAATTTATATTTTTATTTATAGATGAAATCTTGGGATACTCAGAGATTTATGAAAATTATGCCAAACATCATGACAACATATTGAGTAAACTGAGAGACATCAGATACAAGACAAGATATTTATGTGTTATTTTTGAATTTACATGGTTCATTTATTGGGTTACATCATCTAGGAGGAAGGTGTTTTAGTAGACCTAGAATATTTTCAAGTGGTTATATTGTGGGAGAAGGTCGTGAATGTTTTTTATATCATATGTTTTTTTGGGTTAGTAGGTTACTGTAGAAGTTTCACCCAATACCTTCCTCAAATGGTAAAAGGACCCTAATTCATGACTAAGAATGGTATATGGTTTGAGAGGTTTAATGCTTGTTGGATTTTTTTCTAGTAGCTAAAAAATCATTTAAAAATAAAAAAAATCATAATATTTTCGGATCTAGGAAAGCATTATACTAAAATTTGTGATGAGTTTGGGGTTGGATTTGGGGTAGTTTTTATGTAATTTTATCGAGTCATGGTGTAAAAATCATGATAATCGATTCCTCATGAATGGGACTGTCCTACACAAGATCACAATTCAGATGTAGTGGTTTTTCCTTGAAATATTGGTTTCATTATCTCTTGGGTGAGAAGATTGTTGATTACACTGATCATAGAACCATCAAATATAAATTATATATTCATTACTTCAATATATTAAAAAAGTTATGGTACGTGTACATGTATTATTTTTTCATTCAGTTATGTTGTATTCTAAGAATAGAAAAAAATGTTGTAGATTCATTGAGTATGAAGACATAGACTAAGGTAGTATGTTATTCTACTTCTGTGTAGAAAATAGTAGCTTTTTCACTAAGATATATATAGGTTTCCATGTGGAAAATTATTTTCTGAAACTCATTCCCTTGTCCATAGACCCACTTTTATGAACCTTTTTAAATGGATAAATTTTGAGGATCTTGAATTTATTATATTAGAGATTTTTTGTATTTGGGGATCCACCTTCCTATTATAATATTGATGATGACGAGATTATTGTCATTATTTACCAGGTTATGTTTCCTACATTTATATTGGAAGATCTACTACATGAGTTTTATTCTTTGAAGTAGAAAGTGAACCCTGGATTGTTGAAAATGTATTTTGATATTCAGAGATAGTATTAGGTTCTAATAATTAAAAAAGAAATAGTAAAATGCTACACCTATCAGTAGGTGAAGGACAAGCATCAACAACCTGCTTGAATTTTACAACTATTTTCCATTCCAAAATGGATGTCCGATTATATTCAATTGTATTTTAGTTGGGACTTACAATGATGCATTGAACGGATTTCATGACTCGGTTTTTTATGGATTATTTTATGAAGGATTATCATATCATTTTGATTTGGGATATTTTTACCATCAACAAATAGGGTGACTTACATGGTTGTTAGATAGTAAACATTCACATGTATCCATGGACTATTGTCTCATATCATGATCAATGATTAAATTAATTATTCTAGAATTTTTTACATAAGGATGTATATAATTAGGTTTTTTTGAGTGCATCTTTACCGCATCAAAATTATGAGTAAATGAAAAATACAGCATAAGTATTAGAGAAAATGTTATGGGAACCCATCTTATATTTTAGTGGATCTTGGGAGAAACACTAGGCTTTTGTTGAATTCTTGTATAATAATAGTTATTTGGTGACTATCTAGATGGGACTATACAATGAACTCTATGGTAGTCTATGTAAATCTCTCTTATGTTAGATAAAATTTTGGTACTCTGATTTTTGGGGAATTAGTTTTGTATAGGAGGAATCATATAATTGTTATTCAATTCAGAATCATATGGATATGAAATAGAGTAAGATGTTTTCATAGACTTATCAACATCATCAATTGGTAGATTATATGGTCAGTGACCATGTGTTATCTCAAGTTTCATTGATATTGGGTAACCATATGATTTGGTTGTAGGGAAAGATGGAATTTTTTATATTGGTCTGTTTGAGATTGGGGAGAGTACCAGACATGTGTCAAATCGATTGGATTGTACATAGTGGTATAGCTCCAAATGTAATTTTTTTTCATGCATCATGTATTTGTGTGTATCACCTAATTATATATTACGTGATTTATATTGATGATGTGGAGATTGATTTTGATATTCCATTTAATGAGAAAAAGGTTTTTGTTTTGTGTCATAATGATAATGTTTTTCAGAGTAAGATTGTTCCTTTAGTCTAAGTGTTCTGGAAGTATAGTAATACTCATGTTGAATCATAGAAGAGGGAGGTAGATATTCAGACCATGTGGCATTAAATTTTTACCTTGGAAGTGTATTGATGCTTGAGAGTTAATATAATGGTTTACATGCATTATTGTGGGGAGGTTGTTGGATCTTTACAATTCAATGTGGTATGTTAATGTTTAAATTTTGACTCAAATCTCTTTATATTATCCAATGAAATATTTCCCGTGATTGTGAGGGGAATCAGTGGTGTGGAGGTATTTATTTTCATTAAAATATTGGAAAACTGACCTTCTTTTGTATATATAATGGTAGGGACATAGTTAGTACTAACCACTCCCCATAACCATGTTTGCTGTAGGGGGTGGTGTTTGGTTGACCAACAATATATGGAGGATCTTAAAAATTATGTAGCCTTAGATAAAGCCAAACACATATCCTTTAGATATTTTTCTAAACCCCTTTATACTCCCCATAAAAATTGCAACATATACATCTCATTAGATATTTGAGGATGCACATATGGAACTATTTTTGGCCAACCATAAGGCTAAAATATGTGCCTCATTTAAAGAACGTAATTTACTATTCTACTCACATAGAGAAATACAATGTTGACATGGTTTTCTTCAAATTTCCTTCTTCAGTATAATAAATTATGAAAAAGGTTCTCTCCCATCATCCAAGGATCATTCACCTATATTAATTATTCATTCCACGTGTCATTTTAGGTCAATATTATCATTGGTTGAGTCTAGAAATCCACATTCATCTATTTTTTGTCCAATGTTAATATGACATATTCTCTCCTTCTAAATCCATAAATTCAAAATTTTTCCCAGAATATTCTTATATGAGGCATTGCAGATTATTTTATTTGGGACTGAAGGTGGTCAAATAGCTATATCTCATAGTCTCTTCTATTCATTTTTATGTTGTAGTTTTTTTTGTTTCGTTGTGATTCACATTTATTTATTAATAGGAAATGATAAATTTGGTGTCAAAATGATGAGTTGGTCCTCTCACATGCATCATTAGATCCATGGATGAAAATTAAACAAATATTATGGTCACCCCTAGGGTGTTATAATCCCTTCAATATGGAAATTTTGTTGTTGAATGATTAATTTGAGGGTAAATGAGATAAAACAAACTAGATCCATGTTTAACAAATTAACATAGAATCATTAGTTTTTTTATTACCATTAATATGTCAAATGAGATATGGATTTTAAATGGGAAAATTAAATAAATGATTAAGGAGGCATGACTATGTGGTAAAATGTCTTTAAAGAGGGGACAAATATTTTTAATGTGATTAAATAATAAAATATATATTTTATGGTCATTGGGAACATGATGAGTGAAAAGAATCATGAAAAACTTTGAAATAAAAATGTTTACCCATTTTTGTTCTTGTTTGAGAAAAATGTCACTCATGATGACCTAGAAAATCAAAATAATGATTCGTGGGATGTGAGACTAATGATCATGTCCAAGGGGATGGATGGAAAACTTCTATATGATCCATGAAGCATCATACTTTTCATAAGATAGACTAATGATCTTTAATCTATATCCATGTATATGGAACCCAATATAATGGTTTGGGATGATGGATATGATGGTCCACATCATGGTTGAAATGGTCGAACAAGGATGTTGGAATCTCAATTTGATACATGGACTAATAATACTTGTATTTTGACCTATAACCCATAAGAAATATAGTATAGTTGATCTTATAGGATTAATAATGTTTTATTAGTATGGGCAACACATGGAATTGAGAATAAAAGTGGTTATTTGACTATAATTTAATAATAGTTTCTGCTTTATCTACTACATTGTCCATTTTTCACATGACTATATTATACACTATTATTATACTAGTATATTTTTTTCTCAGTGATAGTGGTCGCCTTCTAAGTAGTATTGACACTCTATTCTATATATTGTTCGGTTCAAGAGAATACATTATGTTTATAGCTCAGGAAAACAGAAATGGCCCTATTATAAATGGATAATATGGGATTTGGTATAGAGCCTATAAAAGGGAAATAAACATAACATCAGGACAAATTTTTGGGATAATCTATAGTGTATTATATTGGTTTTCTTTTGTAACTTTATATTGTTATAAAATTGAATGATAATTTTTATGGTTAAGGGAATTTACCAATTTTGATGAATTTATTATACGATTCATGGTTGTACATCATTATTACATGTTTTTTATTTTTCATGGTTTTATCTGTAGTATTACTCTGGTAAGGAGTGTATTGTATCCCCACTTATCACATTTTACCCATGATATTAATCGGAATCAACTTCTATATGGGGATGTGCTCTTACGGTTATGTGTCACATTGGATTAGGGTACATATTTAGTAGAAACTAGGCTTGGAAGTTACAATCTTCCCTTGACAAAAAATTTGGTGAATATATATTTTCAATGCATTAATGTCAAATTAAATTAAATATAATTCATATACAAATTTCAAAATTGGTTTCATTTTTATAAATACTCACCTACATAAGTTAATGTTAAGACATTATAACATTTATATAACAAAAATATAAAAATCAAATAAAAACCCAAATGAAATTTAAAAAACATTTAAAACCAACATTAAGTTAGAAGGTGGACATTATATCAAAAATTGGTGTGTGTGAGATTCAAAATACATTTGAACCTTGATTTAAAGAAAAAAATGCCAAATTTAATTTTTTTAATAAATATAATGAGGATTAACATCATTTTTTAGAAACCATTATTTATAAAAAAATTTGTTCATGAAAAATTATACTCTTGCATTTAAAATCATAATCTATAATATATATATTATAAATAATTGATCCATTGAGAAAACCTACCTAATATTTTTATCTATAACTATATCTGGACTAAAAACACCTCATGATTCATAAATTTTCCATCGAGATCAAGATGATACCTATAAATAAGAAGAAACCAATATAATAATGAATCCATGTGAAACATTAGGTTTCAATAAACTCACAAAGGTAATATAAATTAATGAAATATGAAGGATATGTTATAAGTGGAATCTTGAATGTGATTATATCAAGGAACAAAACTCAAATAATTGAGATAATTAATGGAATGACCATGAATAAAATGATAGATAATGGGAATAGTTGTTCCTTGTCTCCTGGGTTGAGTGATAGGAGAAGGAAATACATGGGTTTTAAATCCATAGTAAAGTAGAAATGGAAAATAAAAAAACTAAACAACGGGGAAGGAATCATGTTTTAGTACCATGGTATATAAAACCATGTTCCACCCATGTGATTGAAACTAGAAAAAATATGAAACACTACATGATTTGGCTACATCGTTGTGTAAACTATGTACATATCATGGAAAAAACAAATTTTAAAACTATAGATGCATATGCAAGGTTTCCACTATGTTTTTTCCAAAATTTCACCCTACACTAAAACTAAAAATACATGAAAATTCAACGGTACTGAACCCAAAATACATTTACTGGAACAAGTATTTATAAACGAATAATATTAAAAGAAATATAAGGTTTTATTGAGATACATTAATAGTTCTAGAATAAATTATTTTTTTCAAAAACATCCCTCATAAAATGATAAGTGAGTTTAATGATAGTAAATTAGAATAAAACCCGTAAATAAATATGTATATTAATAATTTAAAGGAATAAAGAAAGTGAGATGAAAAAAATATAGTATGTATCTAGAAAAATAATAGATCAATGTTGAGTAAGGAAAATGTTAAAGATTCAATAGAATTAGTTCCATCCATTGTTAGAATTTTTTAAAATATTTTATAATTTATAGATCTCAGCAAACATGAGTAATTTCCATGTGAATACAAACAATAAGTAAAACTAAGATACATGAAACACATATAGATATAATAGCTTCAATCATGACCTAAGAATATTACTAAAATCAAGTATGAAAATATCTATTTTAGAATAATATAGAAATCATTATAGGAGTTCAAGAAGATTTTATCAAAAATGAATATAATTTCACTGATAAAATTAAAAACATCTTATTTATGTTATTTTGGAAAGGAAAAAATTTATATGATTAAGGTGAAAATGTATTCCCAATTAATTAATATCTATATAAGTCTTATTTTTTATGTAATGAGGATAAAAAGTCTTCATAGAAGCCGATTGAAAATTTTCACACGGAAATAAATGATACAATACAATCACTATATAAAATTGAAATATTTATCTCAAACTATCTGGTAAAATCTCCTCCATTTAATAGAAAATATAAATATGTTCAAATTTAAAATGAATAAAAATTAGTGAATTATTTAGTTATGAATTAATGTTTAAATACTTCCACTACTCCATAAATGTATATTTACAACCATCAAAAGAAGGTTACTCAATAATAATAAAAATCAAAAGGAAGTGTTTCTACTTTTTGTTAGGAATCAATCCAAAAAAAATTCAATTCACTAGGGAAGGTATTGTTTAAAAATATATTTTTGGTTATGAGTATTTCATGGGCCCAATGCCTTCCACTTTTTTCATAATGAGTCATTCCCCTTGAAAATTCAAGGAAAATAGAAGAGTATTGGTTGAATTGGAGGAATCATTATTTTTATTCCAGCAAATGAAAATATAAGGGAACGTTGATGGTGATAACACCTATGAGAAATAAAATTCTATTGTGTGGAAATTCATAGATGATTGGATTAATTAGTTCACTATTTAGAGTAGTGTATGTGTAAATTACTTTATAAGATCCCATGTTCTGAAAATGAAAGGTACATAGTTAAATGAAATAAAGAATAAAATTCTGTTATTTATTATTCCCTATAAGATATTAGTAAAGGATGTTGATGATTTTAGATAGTGGATACTCCTCACATATAAATAATGATCTATTTTTTTTGACAAACCAGGAATAAAATCATTAAAGAGTCATTTCCATTGGGAATGAAAGTTATATGAATATTCAATGGATTATAAATCATATTAGTATTGATCAATAGTTGAAATATAGTGAAGTTATAGTAATTGATGGAATGATAAATAAATTAATAAGTGTATTTCAGTAGTGAGATGATTTTAATAATGCATAATACAAACTAAATCATTATTTTAAATAACATTAAATTTGGAAGATGTTTATTTTTTTGAAACAACTACTAGAAGAAATATGATTAAGATCATTAGTGAGAGAGTCAATTATTATTTTAGTGAAATGTATGAGAAATGATTATGGATTTAATTAATTATCTTTCTCGATGAAATGAATATGAAGAATATTCTTATGTAAAATGATAAAATTGGTATACACTTCATGATGGGATAATGGAATTCAATTCGTGTAACATTAAATAGAGGGAATATGAGTAAAAGTAAGTTAGAAAGGGAGAGAAATTTAGATTACTAAGCTGCTGAATATTATAAAATTAATTGTATGTGGATCGATAAGAAATAAATCAACAAATCAAGATTGATAATTTATAAAATTTATTTATGAACTGACCATATTGACCAACATCACAATTGTGAGACATAAATATGAAGACACGGAAATGAAAAAATTATATACATGGCCAATAGAGAATGAACATGACTAATATATCAAGAATATAAAAATAGATATTGTGACATCGATTACATGAATAATTTTAAATAAAGAAAATTTATATCATTAAATAAACTATCAGTACAAGTCTCATGTAACCCCTCAGTAAATTGAGGTAATGGAAAGGAAAATATATAAGTTTTATTGAAATTGTTAAGAATATGCTTTACAAATTATTCAAGAGGGATGATATATAAATGAAAATAGCTGATTATAGTAGATCCTTAATAAGGAGAAAAATTAAATATTACTCCCTATGAAATTAGGCACAAGATGAGTGAAATGTTGAAATATTTCAATATTTTTAAATGTCCTTCCCTAAATAAAGATTCCAAATAATATCATAAAGAACTCTGATGAAAATGTAAATGATATAATTTTCATTTATTATTATTTCAATAGATTAAGATACAAGTCTTCTAAAAAATAGTTTCATAATTTTATGTAAGAAAATGATTTTGATGAAATTGATAATAAATTGAAAACATTTGAGGATGTTTAATTTGACTCAATGATATTAATATAAGTTATCATATAATAATTTTTATGACAACCATATAGAAAGGATGAATCCAGCCTTATCTCTATCACATATTTCATGTAAAATCTATTTATATTAATGACTCCAATTGTGAAGGAAAACAAATGTTTATGAACAAGAATAAGATGGTTGAAAATAATATATAATTATATGTGTGATTACACATTCAAGACTAGAAGGAATGTGAGGGTGGAGAATCACACAACAATTTTCTCCCATATTTGACACTAGTTAGTATCAATAGAGGTTGAGAAAATATAATATAAAATTATAGTGAATATGGATTTAGATTAAATCTAAATAACTGAATACTAAGATTTTTTTACTATACCAAATTATAAAAATTCAGTAAGAAATAAATTAGGGATCGTAAATAATCTTAATGAAAAGGGATATGTTTTATAGAATAATTCTTAGTAGTTTAGAAAATGATATTGATATGTGGAATATATAAATATCAATTAAATAATTACCATGTTGCAAGACTTGAGATCATCCTTTTTTTTTGGTTGTTGCAATGCATAAGAAGTATAATTCATATATTAGTGATGTAAATCCAATATCAATGAATGGTTTTGTTTAAGAAGTCGTATATGTTGAAAAACTATAAGGCTTTATAATTGATGAATATGGTATAGTGGAATGAAAATTAATTAAATATCTCTATGGATTGAAGTAGGATAGCAATTAATTGTACTCTAAATACTATAGTTTTTAAGATTTATTGATATTTTAAAATGTATAATGTGGATTGAAACATATGTGTGAAGAGGGGATCTTTTGAATATCTATTCATCACTATTTATTATAATTATATAATCAATCCCAGTAATAAAAAATTCATCAAAATTTTTCTTCGAGTAGATGAAGAAATAAATAGAAATATTTATATATGGGGAAACAAATTTTGATTCTCATGCTACCGTATAAATAGAACATAAGTTAAATCAAACATTTATAGTTGAATTAATTTAAGGAGTTGGTGATAAAATTTAACATTATAGCTTTTAAGGATGTTTCAACACATATTTCTATTAGTTTGAAGAGATTAAATATAAATCATGAAATCATGTGAATCTGAGGGAAATTCATAAGATGATTTGATGTTTATATTACATTACAATGTATCATACAAATTTTTTATGGAGTGGTTTTCTTTTTATGATATCATTGTAATTCAATAGAATGTCACATGTCTTATTCTAAGATGATTTTTTTGTCTGTTAAAAGAACATGAAATGTTATCCTTTTGTATAAGAGATGTAATAAGATAAAATTTAATAGATTCACACATTATAATTGGTCTAGTGATATCGATGACAAAAATTCATCATGTAAAGGAACATTTTTCAGGGTTCGTTTTAATATTAGAAAAATAATATGAAAATAATAATATCATTGAGTATATCTGGTTATGAAAATATTATTGCTTTACTTTTATCCAATAAAATAATGTGAATTAATGTTCAATCAGAGTATTCAAAGGATATAGTTGATAATATATTGAAAATTTAATATAACAACACTAATTTAATTCAAAACTCAAAGAACTGGGTACTATAATATTGTTCAATACATATCGACATCTTGTATCATTTTAACATGGATATTGATGCTTCTAGGGAAGAAAAGTGAAGGTATATTCCAATGGATATCAAAATTGATCATGAATTAACAAAATATTCTCAAAGGTATATGTTTGAGGCACTGAGGCTAAAACACCATGTTTAACAAAGTTAACTTCTTTATTAAATGTTATGGGGAGTTCCCATGCATCATTTTTAATTATATAGTAAAATTGTTATATGTGAGATAAGAAATATATATTTTTTATTTTCAAGATGATGTTGTGGGTTTTTTTATTAAGGAAGATTACAATGAACTAACATAGTTAGAACAATTCTTATCACCAAGGGTTGGGATTATCTTAAAAACATTGTTGTATCAAGCTATGTGGTGTCAATATTCTTCTTGCTATGATAGGATGTGGTTTTTTTGAATGATGAGATCATTTATGAGTTCTGAATTATGGATAAAAAATACAGTTATAGAGAATAAGGAAACCATATAAAGTATAATATTTATTATCAACTTGAAAAAATTTATATGGTCTCTATTTTGGTTGGTATAAGAATTTTAATGAACACTTAATCCAAAATGTTATATAATTCCATATCAGATATCAGTTGAGGTGAAATGATCGTCTAAAGTGAATATGATCTATTCAAGATGTTATTTTGATTTATTGGAGATGATAATTTATGTTGTTTAGAAGTTATTTTATCAGAATATTGTGGGGGTGACAAATTATTTGATATGAAATTTTAAAAAGTATAAATTCCCCCAACACAGTGCAATATAATTCTTATTACATGATGCTACAATGTTAATTTATAAATTAACATAAATTTAGTAGAGGACCAATAGTGATCCTTACTGATTCAATTTAAAACAAAATTTATCTAATGGAATCCAGATTATAAGAACCTATATATACTAAAATAAAGAAACCATCAAACATTTCAAGGAATGATTTCACAAAAAGTTGAATCTCCATCATATAACTATAAATGTAAATTCATAAGAAGATTGAATTATGAAAGAAATTTCTTAGAGGTTTTTAATATAATAATATAGAATGAAAAATTAATATGAACAAGTACTTAGATGATGAGTCACCATAAGATTATTATAAAAGTGTTTTTATGAAATTTTGGAAATGGTAATAAAATTATTAAAAGTATATAATGATTAATATACTATTCTGGGGGATCGTACAGTCAATAACAAATGTGATATAGTTATTGATTAAATTACTATTTTGAATTTGATGTGAAAGGATGGATAATATAGAAATATTCATAGGAATTGATGATGGTAGTCTTATAATGTAAATTAACATTTATCTAGGAGAAAAAAGGTATCCTATTTATGAGTAATTAGGAATATTTACTGATATACAAAATATGTGTGATTAACCAAATCAATGTTAATGTTTGAAATGAAAAAGGGGAGAGAGAGATCCTCCATTATTATGGTAGACCATGATTCTACATGAAATGAAAAATTTCAATTAAATTAAGGATTTAAAGGTATTTTTGAGTTTATAAGGATGAAATACATTATAGTAATATAAATGTATGGCTAATTAGAATTAAAATTCTGATTGATTAATGTTTTAAATAACTTATTCTACATAATTATTAAAATGGGTAGAAGATCCATTTCTTTATATGAGAAGTATTCAAGGAAGATCTAACAATTGATAAAAAAATTCTAGATAAAAAATCATGGAATGTAGTTTTGGGTAAGTTAAATCCCATCTTATTCTATTATAATTGATAGGTTATTATTATGGATAAATCTTTTTCTCTAGATAAAAAATTGAACCCAACCCTGATTAGTTACATTCATTAAGACCGAACATTGTAAAAACTAATATTCCATACTATCATATTTACTTAATTTCATTCAAGTGATATTTTACTATCCATTTCAGTAAATTTTGTCATTAAAAATTCATATATGACTACATAATGTTTTTATAAATTTAAAATCTTCCATTGATTTAACCCCCCTTCTAATTGGTTCAATCCATGGGGATCTTAGTATGTACCATTTATATTTTTTGAATTTAAATTTTATGTTTCCTTACTCACTTCCATTTTAGTTTCTGAAAATGAAATTTAGTGACCCCATATTATTATGACTTGGTAGAAGGACCGTTGTTGTTCATTTTTTTTAAAATTTTTCAATGGTATTCATTATGTGATTTCAATGTGGACCATGTATTATATACCAGAATTTTCAAAATATATTTTATAATGAGAAAACCCTTTAATTTATTTAATTATGAAGTGATCGTATATGAGAATTATAATATTATGGGTTCAATTTTTTTATCAAATCACGTTATGAAATATTACTTTTATACATTGAGGGAATCTTAATGAAATAGTGTTATTGAAATGGGAAATAATATTTTAAAAAATTACTTGAAAAATGTAATGTTAGTATATAATATCTATAAATTTCTTGGTTTAATCATGGAATACATTATACTATATAATAAAGGGTTTTATAATAATAAACGTGTTAGAGAAAACTCCTTATGAGACTTGTAATGGAAGTAATGTAAATTATTGATAATTTAAACTATTATATGGAAAATTATATTCATCATAAAATTAATCATAATTTAATATTTGATAAAAATGGTAGTGATGAAATATTCCTTGGTTATTAAATATTATAAATCATAGAGAGTCCCTAATAAAAACCGTATAATAGTAAAATATTTTATTTGCAACTTTTGATATTAGTTATTCTTTGGATTATATTAATTATTATAATGAAAATTTTGATGATTTTTTCAATAATTTGATCAAATATTCTTCTATTAATATTTATAAGATGTTTAATTATAACATGTTCTCATACAAAAATAATAATTAATGGTTTGAAACTAGATAAAACGTTTTTGTATTACCAAGATATCCTAAAACAACAAGACATTATCCCTTGCACATTGTGATACATAATTTAGATTATTTTTTTATGCAAAGAAGTGATAGAAATGAAACTATTTTTGTATCTATTATTAATTTTTTAGAATTAAATTATATAGTGGATTATTTGGTTTATTATATTATTGATACAACTATATATGAAGAACATAATTTGTTTTAATGAATTAATTTATTTAAGTTTTTCATAGGCAATTTGATTATTCTATTATAAGTACCATGTAAAATTTTTACAAATAATATTGGGGAACATCATTTTTCATAGTTTAACAAATCTATGATATCTTAAATTTATATATAATAAGAATTTATAGATTATTAAGATAACCTTTCTCTTATATTTATGTAAAAATCCACTAGGATCCCCCTTGGGTATACATTATATTAGGATTTGATTATTTTATATATGAATGTTAACACAATTTTTCTTGATGGTTTTATACATTAGTATGTTTCTATTGAATAATATCCTATTTTTATAAATCTATTGTTTTTAATTATATTTTTGAACCTAAAAGACATTATATTGTCTCAATCATGTTCCATAAACATTTTATTAATGATTAATTTCATTATTTTTCATTGTTATTTTGTAATAGATAATAATTAACATATTTTTTTAATGATTTTTTTTCAACAAATATTGTGCATAATCAAATTAATTTACATGATATAATTTGTGGTTCCAAAAATAAATAGGTTTTCATTTATTTTTCTAAAAACATGTATACATGTTTGAATTGTGACTGATGTGGTTGAAAACATTGGCCCTCTTTTTCAAAATTTATTAATGTTATTTTCATACTATAAATATATAAAAAATATTTTATTTTTGTTTATAATAAGAGGTATTAAACAATAGGTAACTCCTATGGTCTATAAATAGTAATCAAGATATGTGGGATGTTGTGAAACAGATGGGAAATTCATTTTATTGAAGAAACATAAGAGTGTGTCATATCTGATAGCTTATAGGTAATGTGCAATTATTTTTTAATTCCTTTGTGGTTTTTATTCTTGATCCATCCCCACTAGTAACCAAAATTAGGTATATTATGAAGATAAGTGTGACCCTAAACGCCTGAATCAAATTTTTCAAGGGTTTGTGACTATCATCAAGGGTGAAAAACACACAAATGGAATGATTTACACATATATGTCTCAAAAAATTATAAAACACTAATAAAATCCATATAATAAAAAATACATCCCATAATAATGAATATAATTTCTATACATAATCATGGTCACTAGAATAATACCATGAATAAAATCATACAGTAATAACATTGAATCTAACTCTAATCCTTACGCTTGTGGTGTTTATCTCGGCCATCTACATGTTCCTAGAAACTTGGGAAACATATTTATATTTCTAGGGTGAGAAAAAAATGTAAACTCTCTAGGAACCTCCCTAAAACAACTCCAGGAATTGTGGATTAATTATATTAATCCTCATGTAAATAGACAATATAACTATCTCAAACATATATTAGGTCATCTATGACCCATCTTCACTACATATTTCTATTCCAATATCACATAAATGTACAATAATATAATATCAAATGAAAATTTGTTTAGAAATTTCCCTCATCCATATCCCAACTAACCTGGTCCCTCTTATGATGAAATGATATTTGTCATCTTCATTAATCCTTTCCACATCCTTGCATTCAAATAATCATATATGATATCACAACTACACCCATATATCCAAAACCAAATATAGTACCACCAATGAAAAAACTTATTCAAAATCATCTTCATAATAGGTACAAGAATATAAATGAGATCGAATTCTTTCACTCCTCCAAAAATTCACATCCCTCAAAATGTATGACAACCTCTACCATATTATCAACCCCAAATAAAATCATATTCACTATGATTTTTGGTTATTATAGATATTGTATCATTACCTTATATCATTATATCCTATACATTACCTGAATTGAGATCCATGAATAGTCAGAAATTATCCATCCATTACCTTTATAACCTATATATTAGGAAGATTAACTGATACCCAATTCTTAAATAGGGAATCTATTTGGTTACCTAACATGGGAGGTGTTTTATAAGAATAAATAAGAATATATCATATATAATAGTCACACACATTCCCAACGAACATTATTAAAAAAATCTACACTATATACACCAATTCCAGCCACCACAAAATTACAAAAAACAATAAAAACCCACTATGATCCTGATATCACAAACTAACCACATATATTCCCTGAAAACATCCATAAAATGTATTAACTCTAAAATTCATTAATCATTGTTTTTTTGGAATTACCATCCATGTAAAAACATCATCCAATTATCCATATCAAAATTTCAATGAATTCATTGAACCAATTTATTAATCATTCCATTAAACATACAGTAATTAAATTTCGTTCATCCATTAAATTTTATTAAACACATCTATTAAAACTATTATCTACAAAAATTTAACAACCCACTATTTACCAATTTGAAGCCATAACCCATTATTGATTTAATTAATTAAAGGAACCTTTAATTACTCTTTGAAACTCTAACATAATCCCTAGGCAGTTGTACATTTCACCAAAGAAACTAACATATTGTGCCTTCCACTAAACACTATAACAACCAAAAACCACTTCCTTTCCACAAAACCATACATTCCAATACAACCATTACTACAAAATAGCTTATCCATTCCTTTCAAAACCAATCCACACATCACAATCATATTCAGCCTGAATAATAAACATCACCTCTCTAAATAAATAGATAAAGACCACACACAGTATATAATGTAAGGGAAAACATAACAAAAATTTAATTTTAATAACATTTCCATAATCATTAATTGATAT
Source organism: Viscum album (assembly GCA_963277665.1). Classification (NCBI taxonomy): domain Eukaryota; kingdom Viridiplantae; phylum Streptophyta; class Magnoliopsida; order Santalales; family Viscaceae; genus Viscum; species Viscum album. The sequence continues at coordinate 102,917,053 of OY728133.1, forward strand.
TAAATAAAAATTTATGGAATAAATATAAATAATATAATTCTAGATATCGAAACAACCTAACCATTAACTAATTTAAGTGATTAACCAAAAATTTATTTTATTTTAAATAATCAATATCACAAATAACATATATTATAGAGAAAAAAATTAAATATATTTAAAAAACTATCAAAAATTAAGAAAAATCCATGGATCCAATAAATAACAATTTAATAAAGATACCCCTTAATTCTCTATTAATCTATCCAATTATCTTGTAATGTTAATTTGTAATGTAATATTAAGGAATTAAGAAGGTTAATACTTACATATTTTATATATAATAAATATGAAAAATCCTATAACAACCTACCTCAATCGAAGCTTCAAAAATTATATGATAAATTAAGAAGAAGATGAATTCCCCACCAAGAATACCTAGTAAATATCCATTTGAGCTTATCACACTACAAAAACTTTGAAAACCATAACCAAATATTAAAACACCAGTCCTGAATATCTCTCTCAACTTCTCTAATGGATGAATATGGAGAAAAAGTGGATAGAATAAAATAGGAACCACCTTGGATCACAAGGGGATGGAATAGTGAAGAAGTGTGTCAAAACAATGAAAAGTATGACTAAAAATATTTAATGATGAACCACTGGTAGAATAGGTTATTTTCAAATTCTATGAAGTGAGACATAATTTAAGAAAAGATTTGATATTATAATCATACTTGAAAATTAAATTTTCATGGTCCCGATAGGCTAATGACACTATAATGAAACTCTAATAAAAACACCATAATATATTATGTCTCCAAATATTTTATTCAAATTCATTCCAACTGATAAGTTTTCTGATTGATAAATCCAGAACAGTGTGGTCATTCCCCAATACATGAACATTGGATGATGTCAGAGTTTTTTTTATTCCATGTATCATAAATGCTAGTGTACCATAAAATAAACTATAATGTAATGGTATATACCATGACTCTATGAAAATCCAATAATGGGTATTGAGAAATTAACCATCAATGACATCATGTCACAATGGTTATAACCCTATTAAATTTACAACCCTATAAGATTAACAATGAGATCATGTTTAATAACCTGAAACATATCAACATCATCAAGGCATAATGGAACCCTAAAATGAAAAAAAATTTCACATTTTATAAGATCTTAAGGGAACATATTATATTAACCTATGGACTTTCCAATAGAATATTAAACAACACACCTTAACAATAAAACAAAAAATATTCACATTTAAAACAACCTTTTAAATGGACACTATGGGTTAGTATAATCATACAACTCATACCATGAAATATATCTGAATATCCTTAACAAACACAACCATATCATGGAAATAAAAACTATATTTTTGAACCACCAAATACTTTAATAAACACCTAGAGGAAAAACACATTGAGAAACTGTATAATGCATACTTCTAGAATTTTTTTAGCTCTAACTCAAACTTACCCAAACCTTCTCTGGATGCCTCAAACTCTCGAAGATGCAGTGTATTGGTTAGATATAGTATTGGATGTTACATTATAAAACTATCCAAAAATTCTCATTCTGTAGGGTAAAACCAAACCTAGAAAATAAAAAAAGACCATGAAACCAAAACAACCATTGTATATATCTCTAATAAAACTATAACACAATTAATTTAACAAAACCTAGAATAACGATAAAAAAATATCATTCCAAACTACACTAGACCTAACATTATGACATCATGAATAAAGTAGTTTCATAATAACATGAAATACAAATCCAGAAAATATAAATCACATTTATATATACACTTTTCAAAGGTAAAAACCTACTACAATGAATCCAAGTGTGTGATGTTCCCTTGCAACACCTAATCCATAAAATCCTTTATATAAATATCCATTCCATTAATATCACTTAATTTTATACTTCTAACTATCTATAATGATTTACAATAGATTCATAATGAATATATCAACAAATATGTGACATATAAAAGATATATATCAATTGATCATACTAAATTATAGGGGAAAACTGATATTCTGCCAAAAAAATACTATGAAAACTCAAAAGTCTTAAAAATCCTTGATAAATCGTACTAACATGGTCAGACAACTATTGTACATGATGTGGATAATCCTTCAATGAAAAATGATCAACAACCATAATCTACAAATATATCCTCCATGAATATGCATATAATATCTAACGGTATCGTACCACATTCCTCCACTCTAAAATAGTTTTCACATATATTTATTTTATATACACCATATATGCTCTAAGGACCATAAATTCACTAACATTTTTCCATCATAATTAAGATCCACATGAAATACATAAAATTGCATTGAAGTAAAAATGATGAAAAAAGAGATATTACATTAATTATTGGAAAACTCAAATTTAGGTTTGGGCATGAATAACAATCCTTTGAAATATAGACCACATTATCTCATGATTTTATTAAGTGCATCAGTTATTTTCTCCATTTATTAATCAATTTATGTATGAAAATCTGTGTTCATTCATAGAATATAGGGAAAAGAACAAAAAAGACCTCTGTTGACATAGAAGAATTATTATGACCCCAATTATTGATAATGTTCCCTATCACCCCTTGAGGAGTCACTTTATCTTCCATAAAAAACTACTTAAAAACATTCACAACACTTCACTCCTTAATCACCAAGAAGTGGAAATTATAAAACTAAAAATAACCAGTCAAATAACATTACATATTCATTGATGTTGAAGAAATCCAATGAGTAAATACAATGAAATGTACTCTAAATTCAAATTGGGAATATAAAATGGATGTAGGAAACCTAGTGGAACAATAATCATTACTTTTGACAACTTAAAGACTGAGATCCAATACACAAAATCCACCACCAACTGGTTCATCCATGCAAACCATAATTGAAATTTCATAAAAGACTCTATTATAAAATAACTTTCCCATTAATTATAAATATTAAGAATAATCCACCTACTACAAAATGAAAAAATAAACTAACATATTATAAAATTAAACCCCCATTAGATACATCTATAAAATTATAGGTAACTATGTGAACCCTTTTCAGTATCTATACATGTATAAAATCTAGAACGGTGTATGCCTAATAATTCCTATATAAGAAAATCTACATCCAAATTCTTTATATTTTGGGTGAAAGACATACTGATGTCATATACTTTCAATAACTCCATAAAAAACTATTGTGGATATTCGAATCACATTGGGAGAAGTTATAACTCATGTAATTTTTATCTATGAAAATAACATTTGGTTTACAGAGGTAGTAATGATGCAATAATAATAACTCTGAATCCGCACACATAGATCAGGTGATAAAAAATAATATTTATATATTAGGATTTGATACCAATAATCATTAACAAAAATTTAGTCATACACAACATATAATATCATCCTAAAATATTATATCACTTACACACCCAAGTAACATTTAGGTTTAATGTTTTAGATAACTTAAAAAGACTCTTACATAGCCTTTCTTATATCTCAAATTGAAATTTTTTTACCCTATACGAATAATTTCTTATTCCACAAAAATTATTCTTCATCTCCAACATGAAATCATTTTAAATAAACAAATTTTTGATACAATTCATTATAATATTCTTAAAAGTGAAAAAGTAGAGGTGTGGGATCAAATGATCAAAAAGGGTAAAGAGAGGCAATACCACCTATATTTCCTTACTAAGCAAGAGATCATCATATGGGAATGAATATTATGAGCATGAAATAAGATAATTAAAACCCATAAAAAAGGTATAATAGAACATATTGCATCAAATAATTATTTAAGGATGACAAGATTCATAAGATTTATTAATCTTGAGTTGGGTGAATCTAATTTCAATCAAAGGAATCATTGTAAACTAAATAATAGTGAAAAAGTATCTGTAACATGGTTCTTTATAATAAACACCCAAGTTAAATAATTTTAGAAATAACTAGATCTATGTTATATACATAATATAATCCTCCTTTGTTAATTTTCCTCATTCTTCCCTCAATGGTAAGGGACACTATATAATGTATTCGTTAGATATATTTGGGTCACCCATCGCATAAGTTACATCAGCCTCACCCTTCATAAAAAGGTATATTGTGATCACACATCATCATGCCTAATGTAAATGTATTATACATTAATAAAACACATTTATTCTCTCATTTTCAAAATAAAACATCAAAATACAACTTACATTAATTTTTATATTGATTTATCAATGTAAATGAAAGATGTCAGAAGATAATAACTTTAAAATATTATCTAATTACATCTATATAATGAATATTGACGAAATCGTTAGAACTTATTCATAGATATGTATATGAATAATTAAAGTATATTGACATATATTATAATAACCTTAAAATAAAAATTAATAATTTCTGTTTGAAAACTGGGAGAAATATACTTTTCATTTAGTAACAATATTAACTAAAAATTACTATAACATTGAAAAATTTTCTATTCATTATCTATATAAAAATGTAATTTAATATTCATTGAAAGGAATATCCACAATTGTGGGGAATTTGAGTGAGGTCGTAAATGAAAGAAAAAATCATCTCTAATTTTGGACAAATAGTTAAAATGTATCCAATGGAAAATTTTATAGGATTACAAAACTATTATAAAATATAAAACCTAGTTAAAAATAAGTTATAAAAAATAATAAAATTATAGTAAAAATATATTGATAGAATTTTTGAAAACATGGATATTAAATAAAAAAATATTCCTTAAAAATAAGAAATAATGTAAATTTTTCTTACAAATTATTTTAATCATCAATCATATGATTGGGGAAGGAATGAAATCATGTAAAACATAGAAATAAGTTGATGATAATAAAATATATGTTTCTTAATAAACTATTATTTTAAAAATTTTGTACCATAACTTTTATAATAAATAATCCCACATTGAAATGATATTGTATGATAAAAATTCATTTCATTGGGAACATTCAATACCAAAACCGTTGGAAATGATAATGTGATATTGATCTTTCAGAACCCTTTATTTCAAGAAGTGAATTATAAAAATTCATTCATGGGGTTGTATGTACACCATACACAATAATAATGGCTTTTGAAAAAATATATATGATTAATATGATATAAATATATATATTAAATTCATCATCAAAATTTTTTGGAAGGTACTTTTGAGAAACAAAATACATTGTTTCATGAGGTTCTAGTCAGCACACACATATAAACGGTGGTTCAATATATCATTTGATGGAAGTAGAGGGGGATAATGGTTATTCATATACAATATAACATATAATTATATGAGAGATATTAATTTCTTTTATATTTGAATGGTTGAGACATAATTTAAGGAGTTAGAAGAATAAATAAAATAAAAGAACATGATTTAGAGTTATATCTCCTATTTAAAAGGAAAACATTGGTTTACACATTATGACAACTAGGTTTATATTTTTGGGAGCCTAGGTCCATTATTTTGTAAGTGGTGATATTGGAATGTGTTTAAATAAGATATTCATAAATCTAAATGGTTCAATAGTGAGGGTAATATAGTAGGGGTGGTATCCCTATATAAGCATGGAGAGGGACACTATGAAAAATACCTAACATGTTATATTAATATAAATTCACTCTCTTGTTTAGATGGAACAAAATTAAAATATACAGATATTAATATAAGTATAATTCAAAATAGTTTCATCCAATATATTTTAGAAAATCTTAGGTGAATTTTAAACCATTATCTTATAGTATTCACTCCCCCACCATTAACTCCATTAAGGATTACTAAAAAATTTAAAATGTTGGGTTGTGAAAGGATAATATAAATGAAAATTTTCCCACAAATAGTAAATGGTTGATATTATAAAAAATACCCCCTTCAATTGAGAAAGTATATGATTTATATCAATTTGAATTCATTTAATATAATTTTGGTTAACATAAAATAAAATTAAATAAAATTCGAGACTATTAAAATTATTTATCTTTAAAAAATATATAATGAAAATGTTGTAATTAGAATATAATGTTTAAAAAAAATTACATTATATTTTTTATAAAAATGTTGGCACAGAATAACATATGAAAAAAATATTACTTTAATGTTTTTATAATTATTTAAATGATTTTCCAACTATTCTCATGTGTGTTGTGTTCATATTTTGGATACATTTAATGTAACTATTAAACTAATTATAATTGAAAATAAATTACCATGTAAAAATAAGTCATATTTTATAAATTATTTTAAAATTTACATAAGCTTCTTTTATCTCTGTAAAAATTATTAATGATATTTAATTTATGTGAAATTTTTTATTTTTACTTTACCTAAAATATTATTAAGGTCAATATCAATAGAAAGTGGTAATAAATTGTAAAATTTTATAATTTAAGGTGAATAAGGTTGTAAAAATCTCATCCAATTAATTAAAATAATGTTTACTAGTGATTTTAAATTTGTATCCAATTGTTTTGATATTCTTTTTCCAATTTAATCCTTACAATAGTGACAATATGTTTACCATGTTCACTATTTATAATATTGAAAAGAGAATGAGAACTATTTTGAAAACATTTAAATCATTATTCCAAATATAAAATTAATTTTATAAATTAAATTCTTCTATCATGAAAAAATTACTTTTAAAATATACCTACAATATTCGAAGAAACAAATGTTTTCAATCTGAATAAATATTATGAATAAAAAATGTATTTATTGGAAATGTGATTTTAATATCATTTCTAATGATGTTAGTAGGATTATTATTATTAAAAATGGTGTGATTAAAATTTAAATTTGATTTATAAAATGGGATTATATAAATATATAAGAAATTTAGTTTTCTATAAAATAATTTTTTTTCATTGTTCACTAAAAAACATTCTTTTCAAAAAAGGAACAAAATTTTACCCTAAAGTAATATTTATATGTTTAATTAAAAAAATTATTATTATAAAATATACCTTCTTATATTGGAATAAATTAATTTATAATATCAATGATGAATGTTGAATAATATGATTTTATTGTAATAATTTATAATTATAAATCCTATCATTACTTTAATAAAAATTGAGTTACTATTTTTTATGAATGAAAAATTACAATTGTGATTAATATTACCATTATAAAATTATTCCGTAATATAGTTACTCAATTTCATTCCCACAAATTCATAGACGAGGATACAAGAATTATATTTATAATAATTTTATTTCACGGTTCATGTAGAGACCCATAGCTTGATTACATGGACATAAAATTACTTTTGTGGAATACCTAATACATAACAAAAACAAACACACACGGACCATAATATTTTAGTTTCTTTGGAAACTCAGAAAAATAATCTTCAAATTAGGGTGAAAGATCTTAAACATCTGACATAAAGATCTTCCACTTTTTTCCTTACCTAAAACCTTTCATTATATCCGGGAAAAGATAACATAAAACGGGTGAGCTCAAATGCTCATTAAGGGTAAACATAGAGAACATAAAACAATCCATAATCATTTGAATGCAAAAACTTGAACATAAAATCTAAACCTCAGAATCTTGAGAAATGACTTAAATCATGGATGTACGTAAGGCATATATCATAAAGGAACATGAATCATGATAAAATATAATGGGAATAAAACATGTAATTGTGTCAAACCATTAAGCACATGATATTATTTCTATAGTACCCAAGGCAATGCTGCCAAGACCATCTTAGTGGACAAAGTCCCTTTCTGAATCGAGTTCACTCCTCATTCCAGTCATGTTTCACTGAATTGGATTAACTTACCATTCATCCATATCTATCTCATGAGATATAAATCTTTACCCAATGAATTGGAGGGATATATAGGTCCCACCCATCTCATAATGAAACCATTCTTATGTGTGCCAGAAAATCATAAATCATAGCATAACCCATGTAATAAAGATGGGATTCTTAAACATCATGATATCATAACATAATACATATAATATTAAAGGAAATAATAAAAATAAGTCCATCATAACATAATCAAATCAATGTAAAAATAGGGAGAGAAACATAACCCTATATTATATTAGAAGGAAAATAATTTTGATAAAACACTTGAATTCCATTCTTCAGGAAAATATCTTTTATAATTCAAAAACATTTTCCCTTTATTAACATGTCATACAAATTTACACTAAAAGAAGTTGATTAAAATGAAACTTGAAACTTGTAAAGGATGCTTCACGTAAATAATTTTCTATGAAATCATAAAAATCCATTCATGCTGTATAAGTTAATAAAACATTTTCCTCATACTTTTGTCCGAAAAGTTAAAAAGTTCCTCATCTGGTAAACAAAATAAATATTCCTTTCATAACATGTGGTCAAATTCAAAATTGGGTAAAAAGGACTTTAAACATACATGAAACCATTTTTATAAAATAGGGACATGGTGGACAAATATATCCCCCGTAAATACTTATGAATAAACAATCTCGGATAAAAACGAGATTGGACATGTTATCCCTTACTATAGGTCTGCTATGCTTCATACATATCCGAAACTCAAGTATAATGATTTAAATAATATAATTTACTTGTTATAGAATCATATTCATTGTTATGATATCATATATGGTTCACTTATGACTTTATATTACCTGTTCATTGGTAAATTCCATGTTAAAGCAGTGTTTTGGGTAAAATCGTTTTATTTATCGTACATGTTTGGACTTGTTGTTCATGATATTATTATTAATTATATCATGATTTACTTACATCCAGAATGAAAATAATTATTTATATGTAATATATATTTATTATTATATATATATATATAATAGATAGATAAATGAAATGAAATACACCGTTCATGGAGACGGTAGGCCGTACGTACGCATTAACACTGTTTTCTTATCCTTATTGACATGAATAGAAGTAAGTAGATGACATATATATATATATACATAAATAAAGTAGCTTTATCATTTCATATATTTCATTATTATTCATTATATATACGTTCTAATCAATCTTGAGTGGTTAACATGTAGAATAAATCTCATCACGTCGTGGAGACGGTAATTCGTACGTACTCACTGGAGATGATATCATTCCAATATTTATTTAAATGAATTGTAGTGGATGATATAATATCTCATAATCATTATTATTTTATAATAACTATACATAGTTATTATTTACACCATTATACCAATCCAAGTAAGGTGGTGGTGGAAAAACAGATTACTCCACGGCGTGGAGACAGTATTCCGTATATATGCACGCATGGTGATTTCATTTTCCGTAGGATGGGTAGAAGGTGAAATGGGGTTTTATGATATTTATAATAACATATAAGTATATTAGTGATAAATATGTTATTACTTTATAAGGAAACAACTAAATAAAAAGAAGTTGAAGAAGAAAGAAATTTGAAAGAATCGGTAGAAGAGATTATCTCTTCTACGGCGCACCTCTTTTAAGATTCCTATTAAGGCACTAGAGTTGGACTTTTTAGGAGACCAGAACCTCTATAATGTTTCTAGGTATGTTTAAAAGGGAAATTGAAAGGGGTTTTTTGAGCTTTAAGGCACAAAATTTTGTAAAGAGAAGAGGGAGGAGGTGCCCTTTTATTAGGGAGGAGAGTGGCCCCATTGGAAACATAAGAAATATTAATTTATAATAAATTCAAAACCCACATAAAAACATCCAAAATGACTCAAATCCGAATCTTAGATGATATAGGGTTGTAATATCATCAAACAATAAAATTTATGCATGTTGGGAATTTATTTTAAACATTATCAACTTGATTTACCCATATTTAATCTATTTAATTTTATTTGTGGTAATAAGATTTTAAATTTTAAACTGTTATAAAGAATTACTTTTGTGTTGTTAATTGTCCATAATTGGATACTTTATGACTTTTTATATCATATAACTTTTAATTTATAATTTTTAAATATTTTTGTGATTTATAAACAATTTTATATTATGTTATTTTTATAAAATAACAATAGTGTCAATTTTGAAACTATACATTTATTTGAATTTAAATAAAATCCTCACCGAAGATATGTCAAAATAAAAGCTTTAATAGATTTATATAATGTCATACTTATCTAGGAAATTAGTGTATCACATTAAAATGTTCATATAATATTTATTTTAATATTTTTAAAACGATTTATTTGATATTTCAATCAATAAAATAATTTTAACATCACTATTGTGTCACCATTAATGGTAATTATTTAATACCTAAAATTATAAATAAATAAAAATTATGTAGATAAAATTATTAGCTTTCTGGATACTATTCATTTTTGAAGATTCATGAAGTTTATCACTAAATTAAATTTATTATACTTATAAGATTTAAGAGAGTGACATGTTGTCACTTTCTTTGGTTTTAATAATAATTAAATTATTTTCATGGTCCAAAGTCCATAAAATGAATCTAATCCAACCTTTAGATGATATGGCTCGACTTTTAGTCATCCAATATAATGTTGGCATGTGTTAGGGTAATTTTATAATCTTAGGTTTACCCTTAATTACCCCATTTATCTTTAATTGAAATAAATAAAAATTACCGTAGTTACTATTCATAATATAAAAAAAATAACATATTAACATAATTTGTACCCACTGAATCCAAATATGGAATCTATTTTTCCAAATTCAAAACACAGAAGTAGCAGTAATGAAATTAAAATTTATCCCATTGTTATGAAAACGGGTTTTTAAAGTAAAAATATTTCCAAAGATTGAAATGTTTCTACCTATGTATTCAATGTAAAATTAATGGTAATGACATAAATTATATTAAATGGAAAAAATATCTTCTATTTATACTTTAAAACCAATAAATATTATAATTTATCCATATAAATTATTGCAATGAAAAAAGTTGTTTTAATTAAAATATAGCGTGTTTTTACTATTCATTAAAATATGAATGTTATCAGAATAATATGAAAAATTTATCCAAAGTAAATTTTTATATCTTGATTCCAAATAAGAATTTTATTTTGTCAAATTAAACTTATAAACATGTCAAAAACTAGATTTAATGTGGGTGCACCATCAAAAGGTGGCAAAACTGTATTTTTTGAATAATACTTATTTTACCCAAAATATTTATTTTGTTCTCATACCATGTTCTAGAAAATGTGTAAGATGAATAAAAATGTTATAAAATTAAAAATTTAGTTAATTCTATTTTTAACGGCTATCCCATAATAATATTATAACAACATATCAATGTTTAGTGAAACCCGGTATTGCGTATGACACACACTATCGAGGAATGTTGTGATTGTGTGTAATGCAAGGAAAGTCATGGTTTTATGTAGTGAAAGATCATTTTTGTGTACTGTACAACACAAGACATCAATGAAATTAAAAACAATAATTCTCATAAAATATCGGGTTGTTACATTCTACCCCCATTAAAATGAATTTCTCTGTCGAAATTCGTCGGGGTTATAAATGGTTTTCTACTTGAAAGTTTCTTTCATGAAAACCCACATTGTAAAATGGAATAATAAACAAATAATTTTAAAAAGTGAAGTATGAAACATACAAGTTACCCAAATTAACTCATCATTGGGTTTCCAAATAATATATCATAGGTGATAATATGGATATGGAAGAGAAATCTAACCATCAAGTTCTGATGGAGAGTGGTAGAGAACATGGCTATGAAAAAGCCAAAAATCAAAAAGCCATAAATTTATGATGATCTAAGGTACCATCTGATTCATCACATATAAGGGCAAAAGAAAACATTTTTGGTTTTCAAGATCATTTCCCTAAAGTTGAAGATTTTGAATTAGAAGAAATACTTACTTTATTTTTGTATAATCTCACCTTTGTTTGTGCCTTGAAAAATTTCCACTTTATCTTCTAATGAAACGAAGTTGAATTTGTCATTCATGAAGTGTTAACATATCATGCAATAGAATGATAAGTCATCCCATCTGTTTCTTTCACAAAAATGTTAGCATAAGTTTTTAAATAAGCATTAGTCCATCTATGGTGAGATTAATCGTATATGATTCCAACAATGGACTTATACTTCATCTATCAAACCGCTTAATAAAATAAAACTAGTTTCTAAAAACCAATGACTTCCTTTAGGCCAGTGGTTGGAAATAAAGGCATGCCGCAATTTGGTTGTGGGTTCAATTCCAGCAACCCTTTCCGACGAGATGGGTTGTTGCCCGTCTTGCAGGTTGGCCTTTTCCTAAAACTACACTATTATAACATTATTTAAATAATATCGAAAAATGGTTATAGCCTTAAACAATACAATATTATGTCCAACTTAATCAATTCTAATCTTTAGGCTTATCCAAAATACTTCTATCCAATCTCATAGTGTAATGTAAATGATTACTAGAAATGTCATGTACTGAGCTTGTGAATACCATCATCTATCATGATATATCTTGTTGGTAACATTCCAAGCATGTGAAGACCTTAATCATGTATTCTCTAGAAAAATGAATACCCATTAAACCATACTGAAAACATGAATTCCGTCAAAAGTTAACTCTTTCCACATACCAAAATCCCAAAATTTCTATATACTCAAACCATGATATCAGTTTGTCCTTATATCAGTCATGAGCTCATTAATACTATCAAACAACTCATTATCTCCTAATACTTTCATTATGAACATATCATCTACCATCCAAAAATATTTGAATAACCTTTCATGATTACCGGTAACATTCATCATATACTTTAAAAAACTCAAGGAAAGACAACGGTGTAACAATCATTATATTTTTCTTTATTCCATAGTACCATACATTATTCATGATAAAAATATAATCATTCCACCACATTCTTAAACCACTGACTGATCTTCATCATTTATTTCATCTAATATATCATTTGTAGTCTCTTCATCATCATCCACATAAATACTACCCATATGACCATGTTGATTCTCTTCATTAGATTTTCCATTTGGGAATTGGTTTGAATAATTCCCATACATTCCACATTTAAAACATTTAACCATTATTAATGTCTTAGAAATACCATTATTTGTGTCCATGGTGTTTACAGAACCCTTTTCTTTACAATTACTGGCTTTGTGTCCTTCTTTTCCAAAACCAACTCATCTTCAAGTTCCATTAAAACATTATCCCTGATGCCTCTTCCCGCATGAATTACATGAGGGAAACTGAGCATTCGTTCCTCTATGATCATCATGAAACTCCATATTTCTCTTATTAGCTGAGTAAGGTAACTTATCAAAGATGAAATTATTGATCATATTATGAGATATCTGATTAGGAATAATAATGATATGTGGACTTCCAGATCCAATTTTATTTGCTTGCTCATGATGAATATTGTTTCATTTTCCATCATATCCTCCATTATCGTGAATGTTCTTGTTTCCATACATTTTCTAAACCCCAAAAAGATTAGTGTGAGAGGCCGAAATCATAATCAAGGGGGAGTACCTTAAACATCTAACATCTTAGGATAAATTGTAAGATCTTTACCATAATTATAGTACTATAACCTATACTTATACGTAACCTTAGGGACATCACTAGACATACCTTAGAAATATATTTAGGGATCTCACTAAAGTTTTTCCATCCTAGTTTCAAAAGGTTAACTAAACCTTTCCCCTGATACCAACTTTAGAGACCCATTTATTAACATACATGGACATTACATTAATTTTTCTTAATACTTAATACATAACAAAAGCAAACACACAAGGACTGTAATATTTAAGTGTCTTTGGAAACTCGGAAAAATAATCATCTAATCAAGGTGAAACATCTTCAAAATCTCCCATAAAGATATTCCCCTTTTGTTTTCATACCTAAAACCATTTTTTATATCCTAGGTAAAAGAAAACATAAAAATGGTGAGATAAAATACTAATTAAGGGTAAACATATAGAACATAAAACAATCCATAAACATTTGAATGCAAAAACTTGAACATAAAATCTAAACATCAAAATCTTGAGAAGTGACTTAAATATTGGAAGTGCGTAAAGAATATATCATAAAAGAACATCAATCATGAAAAAATATCATGGTAATAAGAAATTTAATTGTGGAAAACCATTAATCACATGATATGATTTCCATATTAGCCAAGGAATTGCTTCCAAGACCATCTTAATGGACAAAGTCCCTTTCTGAATCGAGTTCACTCCTCGTTCCAGTCCTATATCACTGAATCAGATTAACTTATCTTTCTAGACATGTATATCTCATGAGATATAAATCATTACCGAATGCATTGGAGGGAGATATAGGTCCCACCCCTCACATAATGAAACCATTATTATGTGTTCCACAAAATCACAAATCATAGCATAACCCTTGTAATAAAAATTGGGATTCTTAAACTTCATGACATCATAACATAATCCATATAAGATAAAAGAAAATAATAAATATAATTCCATCATAACATAATAAAATCAATGTAAAAATAGGGATAAAAAATGCTATATTATCTTAGATGGAAAATAATTTTGACAAAACACTTGAATTCCATTCTTGAGGAAAATATCCTTTATACTTCAAATTTTTTTCCCTTTCTTAACATTTCATACAATTTTAAACTAAAAGAAGATGATTAAAAATAATCTTGAAAACTTGTAATGGAATCTTCATGTAAATAATGTTATATGAAATCATAAAAATCCATTTATTCTGTATAAGTTAAAAAAACATTTTCCTCATACTTTTCTCGGAAAAGTCAAAAAGTTCCTCGTATTGTAAACAAAATAAATATTCCTTTTATAACATGTGGTAAATGCCCAAAAAGGGTAAAAATGACATTATACATACATGATTCTGGTTTTAGAAAATAATGACATGGATGATAAATATAACCCCAGTAAATACTTACGAATAAACAATCTCAGATAAAAACGAGATTGGAAAAGTTATCACTTATCTTATGTATGATATGATTCTTACGTATCAAAACCACCTATATAAGGATTTAAATAATTCCATTGAATTATTATAGAATCATATTCATTGTTATGATATCATATATGGTTCACTTATGACTTTATATTACCCGTTATTTTGTAAATTCAATGTTAAATCAATGTTTTGTGTGAAATTGTTTTATTTATCGTACGTGTTTGGACTTGTTGTTCATGATATTATTATTACTTATATCAGGATTTACATACATACAAAATTTAAATCATGATTTATTTTTCATATATATTTTGTGAATATATATATAATAGATAGATAAATGAAATGAAATACACTGTTCATGGAGACGGTAGGTCGTACGTATGCATGAACGTTGTTTTCCTTTCCTTATTGACTTGAATGGAAGTAAGATGATGACATATATATATATACACATAAATCCATTAGGTTTATCATGTAATATATTTCATTATTATTCAATATATATACTTTATAATCATTCTTGAGCGGTTAACATGGAGAATGAATCTCATCGCGTCGTGGAGACGGTAATCCGTACGTATGCACGAGCGTTGATATCTGTCCCATAATTATTTAATTTAATTGGAGTGGATGATATATTATATAATAATCCTTATGATGTTATAATAACTATACATAGTTATTCTTTACTCCATTACACCCATCCAAGTAAGGTGGTGGTGGAAAAACAGATTACACCACGGCGTGGAGAAGGTATTCTGTACGTACGCACGCGTGGTGATTTCATATTCTGTAGAATGGATAGAAGGTGAAATGGGGTTGTTTAATATTTATTATGACATATCTATATATTTTTGATACTGATGTTATTACTTTATAATTAAACAACTAACTAAGAATATGTTGAAGAAGAAAGAAACTTGAACGAATCGGTAGAAGATATTACCTCTTCTTCGACGAAAATCTTTTAAACATCCTCTTAGGGCACTAGAGTTGGTCTTTTGAGGAGACCAGAACCCTTATAATGTTTATAGGGAAGTTGAGAAGGTAAATGGGAAGTGGTTGACCAAGAGTTAAGGCTCAAAATTACCTCTTCTTCGACGAACATCTTTTAAACTTCTTCTTAAGGCACTAGAGTTGGTATTTTGAGGAGACCAGAACACCTATAATGTTTCTAGGGAAGTTGAGAAGGTAAATGGGAAGGGGTTGGCCAAGTGGTAAGGATAAAAATTGTGTAAAGAGAAGAGGGAGGAGGTGCCCTTTTATAAGGGATAAGAGGGGTACCTTTGGAAACATAAGAAATATTAATTTAAATTAAATTCAAACCCTGCCTAAAAACCTAAAAAATTACTCAAATCTGAATCTTAGATGAGATAGGTTTGTAATCTAATCACACAATAAAATTAAGACATGTTGGGAATTTATTTTAAACATTATCAACTTGATTTATCCTTATTTAATCTATTTAATTTTATTTCTGGTAATATGATTCTAAATTTTAAATTGTTATAAATAATAACTTATGTGTTGTGAATTGTCCATAATTGTATAATTTATGACATGTTAGAAAATATAATTTTATTTTATAATTTTTAAATATTTGTGTTAATTTTAAACATTTTTATATTGTGTTATTTTTATAAAATAACAATAGTGTCAATTTTGACACTATTCACTTATTTGAATTTAAATAAAATCATCACAGAAGATATGTTCGAACTAAAAGGTTTAATAGATTCGTAACAAGTTATATTTATCTATAAAATTAGTGGGGAACATTAAATAGTTCATATAATATTTATTTTAATATTTTAAAGCCTTTTTTTTATATTTCAATCAATAAGTTAATTTCAACATCACTATTGTGTCACCTTTAATGATAACTATTTAGTCCCTAAAAATTCTAAATAAATCCAAATTATGTAGATACTTTTATTGGATTTTTTTAAACTATTCAATTTTACGTTTTATGAAGTTTATCACAAAAATAAAAATATTATACTTATAATATTTAAGAGAATGACATGTTGTCACTTTCTTTGGTTTTAATAATAATTAAATTATTTTTATGGAAAAAAGTCCATAAAATGAATCTAATCCGACCCATATGTGATATGGGTCGACTTTTAGTCATCCAATATAATTTTGGAATGCGTTAGGGTAATTTTATAATGTTAGGTTTACCCTTAATTACCCGATTTATCTTTAACTGAAGTAAATAAAAATTATCGTAGTTACTATTCATAATATAAAAAAATAAAAGTAACCTATAAACATAAATTGGACCCAATGAATCCAAATATGGAATCCATTTTTCAAAATTCAAAGCACAAGAGTTTAAGTAATGTAATTAAAATTTATCCCGTTATTAAAAAAACAGTTTTTAAAAATTAAAATATTGCCAAAAATTGAATTGTTTTTACCTATGAATTCAATGTAAAATTAATGGTAATGACATAAATTATATTAAATGGTCAAAATATATTCTATTTATACATTAAAATTATTAAATATTATAATATAACTATATAAATTTTTGCGATGAAAAAAGTTGTTTTTAAGTAAAATATAGTGTGTTTTTACTATTCATTAAAATTTGAATGTTATCAGAATAATATGAAAAAGTAATCTAAAGTAAATTTTTATATCCTTATTCCAATGAAAAAATTTATTTTTTCAAATTGAAATTATAAAAATTTAAAAACTAGATTTAATGTTTGTGTGCCATCAAAAGGTGGCAAAACTGCATTTTTTTAAAAATATTTATTTTACCTAAAAATTTTATTTTTTTCTCATAACATGTTCTGAAAAATATGTAAGACGAATAATAATGTTATAAAATTCAAAATGTAGTTAATACTATTCATAAAGGCTACTCCTTAATAATATTATAACAATATATCATTGTTTAGTGAAACCTGGTATTGTGTACTACACACGCTATCGAAGAAGGTTTCTATTGCGTGTAATGCAAGCCAAGTCAGGGATACGTGTAGTGCAAGTTCCTTTTAGTGTAGCGTACAACATGAGACATCAATGATATTAAAAGGAATAATTCTCATAAAATCTCAGGTTGTTACAGTTCATTTATTCTTGCTTTAGAGTGTATTATACACAATTGATCATAGTCTGCTTTTATAACCTCAAAGTATTACATTATTCCCCAAAAAAATAAAATTCATCTCGACAATTGTATATATATCATTGAAATTTAACGTTTTATTATTTGAAAATTTATTTTTTTGAAAATCCTAATAGTGAAAAAGGATAATAAAATATATTTTGAAAAATGGAAGTGGGAAATATAAAGGTTAACTAATGTAACATAAAATTAGGTTTCTATATATGGAGAAAATTAGCAAGACATAAACATTTGGATATTAAGTATAAATAATAATGTTTATCGAATAGTATAGAGTGATAGAGAATAGGACAATGACAATGTTAATGACCACAAAACCATAAATCCATAAGGTCTTAAGAAGACCATCAGTTCATCTGAAATAAATGTTATAAGATAAAAAATTTAATTCCCCAAATCTATAAATGATATTTTATCTTTTTGTTATGTGCTAAAACTAGTTTCCTCCTCTATCTCATCTTTTAATCCAATTGATGAGTATTAATATGTAATGCCTAAAGGTATATAATAAAATAATTAACAAATGTGAGTTATATAAAATTCTGAAAATATATTCTTTATATAATCTTTAACACGAAAATAGTTAGAAAATGATTATATTACACCCAAATACACCTTTACTTGAATATTTGAAGCATTAATGTTGAATACTTCAATAATACCTCCAATTTTTTAAAATAGACAATTCCATAAATAACCAATCCATAAAACTATTCAAAATATGTTTTCACCAAAATATCATGGATCACTATAGAATAATATATTACAGATGACTTTAAAAAAATAGAATCTACTTCAGATAATAACCCTACAGGTTATCCTTTATTTGATCATAAATATCACAAAAAATATTATCGTGTAACTGAATAACATATCAACAACCAATGTTAACCTAATATCCAACAAACAATAATTACCTCTATAGAGTATCCTTATTATTACCAAGAAAAAGATTCCAATCACCATTAGGTAATATAACTTATGACCTTAAGAAGATACATTTTTACATTTAATATAAGAAAATCCTCAAATATATTATACTTGGATAATATCCATAACACTTAAGATACCCATAAATTATTACCCCAATATCTAAAAATTTATCTAAACACTGGTCAAATAACAAGTATATCAACCCTAAAACTAAACTCATGTATATAGGGATAAAAATATATTCTTTCCTTTTTTGGTTTTGATACCAATAATCGTGACCCAATTTTTGACATCAATAAATATTAACCATAATTAGAATCTATTTTATTACTTAGATACCAAAGAACATTTTCTAATTATAGTTTTATAGAAATAGGAAATACAGATAAGAAACATTACTCATGCCTTAAGTGAGAATTTTTTTTACTATACCCATATTTTCATATTAAATATTATGTCTTCACAATCTCCTACATAAAAAAAATATCGACATATATTATTTATCATCATTAATTATATCCATATGAAAATGAAACAGAATAAAGTGGGGAGTTCAGATGCTCAGTAAGGGTAATCAAAGGCATTAACTATTGAATATCATTAGTGACCATGATATGATCTCATGTGAATGAAAAAATTGATCATAACATGAGATAATTAAAAAAATCTCGATTATATTATATATGACTTGACATAAAGTTTTATCAAGGATAATATTCAAAATAATTTTTAATCATAAGAAATGTTAAATAAATATTGGTCAAAGGGATCATTATAAACTAAACAAAGAATATTTTTATCTTGTAAGATTATTTCTATCACTTTTGTTCACTCATGTGAGAAATAATTAGAGAATTTTCAAATACATTTGAGAATCCTCTCAATTTCAATCCCATATTCACGAATTTAATGACAATTTATGTTACCAAATGCATATGAAAGTTATATCAGGACCAACCACTGTATAAGCTATAGCAGTCCCTCTAATCATCATATTCTATATCTGGATCACCCATCATCATCATCATCAATTACCATGTACCATAAAATAATACAATTAATGAAATATTGATTTTCATCATCAATCACATAAAAAAACATTCACTTATTTATAGATTAACGTACATGTGGAAATAAAATCCTTTTCATGATAATCCATTTATCAAAATAATCATTAGCCATACAGGGAATGAATTCTGATGGCATAACAAGATAATACTGTAAGGTAATTCTAAGAATAATTGAATGAAATTTACATAGAAAAAAATGAATTTAAAAGAAAGTTAAAAAATTCATTGAAAATAGGGTGAAAATTAACATTTCATTGAGTACCATTAAAAACTAGCAACTCAAGAAATAGTGAGAAAATGGATTTTATTTGAAAAAACACATAAAAATAGAAAAAAAAAGATTAAAATAAAAAATATAAATGAATTAATAAAATTGGATCATACTATTTCATCCAATGTAACATTTAACATAATAAATATAAGAATAAAATTAGATTATAATATAATTCCCACTTTTGTAACAATAAAATAAAAATCCATTGGAAGAAGTAATGTGATATGGCTATATAATCCTGATAAATTTCATCAATTAATATGTCAAAATTAATTCAATTTTTAGTAATAACACCATAAAAATAAATAATGGTGCCCCCTATTTTATATGTCTTAGGAAAATGAGATTGAGACATAGAAATTATCCGAAAAAGTCATGACATCTTCAGTTATAATTATTTTAGGAATTGATTATGTGACCGTTTTAAAATATAAATAAAAACAATTTTAAATATATGAAGAAATGTATATATTAACATAGACATAATTATGGAATAGAAAAGTCAATTAAAATGTGTTATAAAGCTATGAATGGAAAATAGGGTAAGGAACACATTAAATTATGTCCAAACTTTATGTGTATGCCTTTTGACACCTATATTGTAAAAATATATTATTTATTTGATTTATTAAGAAAAATTTCTAGTTTTATTTATTCGTCGTTAAACCATTAATTTCACTAAAATATATAACCACTTAATCATTTAAGGCTACATTCAGTGTTTGTATGACACTTAGTTCATGACTGAAAAATCACATTGGTTGGTTGATCACGGTAAAAGGGTCATTCTTTACATCATATGAAGTATACAAATAATTTCATAATTTTTCTTTTCATACATTTAATAATAAATAGGTGTAATATAAAAAAAGGAATTATGAAAAAGATACATCAGCTCATGAGACAACCTCGTTCATACACAAGAGCCTTATTTTTTCATTTCATTATATGAATAATAATGAAAAATAAAATAAAATATTATCTTTATGAAATCATTATAATTTTATAATCGTTAAATACCTTCATGAAAAACATCAATATGTCATGTCATGAGTGATTGTGTTGGAAAATGATGTACATCACTACGTGGATATGGTAGTCTATACATACCCACATTCAATAATTACATATTTAATGATTAAAATGGTATAAATATATGTGATATATTAAATTTTAAAGAAAATATAATTATGTCATAAATATAATATATATACATTTAAACCATCATAATAGTCATCCATGTAAGAATCTGATTTGAAAAAAAAATTCATCCATCTGTGAGGTGGAATTTCACACGTACAAATGATCCATTGTTTGCTTACCAATTTAATAGAAAATGAGATGGATGGAGGTCAGGAAATCATAATTGTAATGTATTAGTATATGGTAGACACTAATTTAATTATATTTGAATGGTTAGGAGAAACTAGAATGAGGTATAAGAAGAAATAAAATGATATAACTTGATTTAGAGTTAAACTTTCACATTATAAGACCACCTATAACATTAACCTTAATATATATATATATATAGGTATGTATTTTGGATAGACTAGGGCCTCTAAAATGATGAGAGTTTTGTTGCGGACTTTTTTGGTAGATATTTTTTTTATGGAAAATAGTTTTTTAGTTGTGATGAGGTGATGAGGGCCGATTTCCTTATATAATAAAAGAGAAGGGAACTAATTCAATTACCTAACGTAATAAATAAATATAAATTAATTTTTATGATCAAGAAGGATAATATATATATTTATAATATAGGATGGGGATATGTCTAAATCCAATCATCTAGTAAATTTCTTAAACGATTTTATGTTTTTTAATAATTATATCTTAGTTTTAATCACTCAATAACAATTTTTATAATTAGCATGTTAACATTGTTTTTCAGTCATCAGGGACCATGAATGGTAATTTGAAGTGAAAATTAACCAATAAAATGGAAAATTGATGATATTATAGAATATATACTACATATTTTTTTAATTGTATTATTTTTTTTAAAATTTTATTTCATTTAATAAATTTTTTAAATATGAAATACCATTATTGTTAATTTTGGTTCAATTCATATAATTTGACTAAAAATATTTATACTAGTGTAATAAAGATATAATATTTCTACCCATTACTAATAAATTATATTTATCAAAAGAGTTTTTGTAAAACTAGAATGTACCAAAATAATTTCAAGCTTATAGTTTTTATAATCATTTACTCGACTTTTCTACAACATTTAGAAGAAATGTTTTCAGCATTGCGTTAGAATTTAGGGTAACTATTATATCAAAAAAATTGAAATAAATTTTTATATAAAAAAAATTCATAAAAAATTTAAAAAATTTAAAATAAAAAATAAGTAAATTTATCCCTATGAAAAAATAATAGATATATTTAAATAAAGAGACTTTTAGAATATATAAATTATATAATTAAAATAATACTACAGTCATTATCAAAGTAATGTCAAAATAAATTGTCACATTTTCTAATTTTTTATGATTATATTTGAAGAAAACATATAAAATGAAGTAAAAGTAATTTTTAGGTGATTTCGATTGATTATCCCATTATTTTAATAATTTTTTACTTATTTTACCCATACTATAGTGGCAACATTTTTACATATATTTTTATTTATAATAAAAAACAAAAATGAGTCCAAATTAAAAAAATTGAAACCCAATATTATAAATGTAGAATAGATTGAATGAAATTTAATTACCATAATTGGGATAGATTACTTTTCAAATCAACCTATCAAATATGAAAGAGAATAATTTTAGATGAAACAAATCTTTTGTATAAAAATGATTTAATATCAAAATTAAGAATTATTTAGTTAAAAATTAAAATAATTGGATTATGACCATTCAAAATTAACAAATGATTTATTTTAAAAAAAATCAATAATTAAGAATTTGTAGATGCATAATATTAAAATGTATTTAACTTTAAAATGGTTATTTTTTTTACAATTTTTTGAAAAATTCAATAATTTCTAAAAAATCCGTAAATTTCTCTCAAGGAAAATTACAATGTGGTAATTTTATAAATTATAACCTCTTATCAAAAATAAAATCTATAAGTGGACGAAAATAAATAATAATATCTACACAAAAACTGTTATAAGTCATTTTGTAGAAAATTTAGTTTTAAAGCCAAAAATAAATTCACTAAAAAAATGACTGATTATTTTAAATGAATTAATCAACTAAATTATTATAAAATAGATTGTGTTTCCCATAGAAATAGGTTCCTTAAATTATTTTCCACCAACCATAATGGTTTTATCGATACCTACATGTCGTAAAGTAGTACTTGGGTATCAAACAACAATAATCCAGAATGCTTTCTCAAAACCTAAACCCAATAGATGGAATATATACATATAATAAATAAATAGTGGAAGAAAAATAAAAGTAATATATTCCATAACAAAATTAATAACAGTAGAATTGGTACAAATCAAAACCAAATTTAGACAAAAAGAAACATGTCCTAATAAACTAATAGAAAATCAAAATAAAAGAAAAATACTTTTATAATATGTTTGTAATCTCCCAAAAAGTTATGACTAACTACCCAATCCCATCAGATAAATTACTCACTACCTTATAATAGAACCTTTCATTTCCTTTCATCAAAAGACATTACCATGTCAACACACCACCGAATGGGTGTGCATAGTGTGAGCTAGGAATGGTCAGTAGGATCCCACCCTAATGTTCCATATCATGTCTATGTACATTTAGTCCTAGTATAATAATTTTAAAGATGAAATTACATGATTAGTAGTAATTTAGTTTTATATGAAAATATGTTAAATATTCCCCTTTTTGTAGTTAAAAAATTATCCGATTAAAAAAATTTCAAATCATAAATTGTTTTAACCTTTTATAAAAATCCAAATAAAGTATATCAATTTTAAAAAATTAAATTCCCAACAAAATTGTAAACATACCTAGGATAAAAATATGTAATGTTTCAGAATATGTCAGGCTATAAGACATGTCAATTAAGATCTAGAAATAGTACACACCAAAGTTCATAGCAATCAATACAAAAAAAACACCTTTGTAGTGAAACCCATTGAAAATTGTAACAGAAATCCATTAAAACAATAAGCATGTACAATATAGAAATGTTGATTGCACCACGATTCACTATTTCATTTTTACCCTTACTCCATTATGATAAACATATTTTGTATTGAAAATCATAAAAATAATAACAAATTTCACTTCATGTTTCATTTAATTATTTTGGGTTTATTGCTATTAAAATGGTCAATGTTACTTGTTTTAATAATTCCTTTGACTGTGGAAGTGATTTGGAGGGCCCATGATGAATTTCAAGAAAAATGAGTTCATAATAATGGAATCCATAATGCTGGACATATATAACATACCATAGAGGCTTCAGGCTAGTAGATCTTAAATATAACATCGATGCATGTCGGTAAAAAATATTAAAAAAATATGAAATTCTGTAGACAAAAACCAAAATAAATATATCTCATGATATCAACTAATTATTCAAGGGGATATGTAATTATATACCCCATCCATCAATGTAAGATTACAATGCATTTCTCATATTAATAAAGAACACAACATAATCAACTACATTAAAAATAAATAATTGTTTGTATTGGTGGAACTATAATACTTCTTACCAATACATTCCATAGTCAAATAAATTATATAAAATCGCAAAAAATATTTTTTATTTTATGATAAGATAAAATACTCAATAAATAATGATATTCAAAAATGGATTTTGAAATAATTTAATTTTTTTTAAAAATCAGATTGGAAAATTCTTGAGGAAAATTCCCTTTCCAAATTTAAATAGGGAATTTAGAGACATTTGAAATATAAAGTAAATCATCATAATTATATAGAAACATGTAAAATTATAAAGGTGGATTCATATAAAATATTAATAATGATGGAGGGAAAATATGTTCATTCCATATAAGTTAAAAAATACATTCCTTTGAATAAATAATATATCAAATGGGTAAAACGATAAGAGGATTCCATTCAATTTTATTTTTGTAAAAAGTAAAAAAAATGTAAAAAATTATTTAATAAATAATCTATAGAATCAATAAATCAGTATATAAAATATTTTTCTAGAAAATATGAATATTTAAAAAAAAAATCACCTTGAGGTGACATAATCATAATGACTCCCGAATAATGAAGAGATTGTGAAATAAACCCTTACCACATGGGTATATTACGAGTCGTATTCCCTATGAATAAAATAAACTCAAATTTAACATTAAATACCATGGAAACAAATAGATTAATGATATAATATATCAAATGGGTATTTTATACACCATACAATGTTAAATTGTGGGTAATAATGCATATGTCTCACAGATGTAAAAGTGAGTCGAGTAACCCTTACCTCAGGTCTGGTTCCCTTTTTACATGTTTGAACCTCCTATAAAATAAATATATATTCATATTAAATTTATTATATGACCATAAAAATACATATATAATACCATATATTATATATTTATAACCTATGATCTCACAATTATTAATAATCCTTCATTAAAATCATTACTCTGAGTAGTAAATGCTTCGTTTTTCATGTATTTTTTGGTTCAATAGTTTTAGTACTTTTACATTGAACATGTTTTAATCATATATATAAATTTAATAATTGTAAAACTAGAATTTATATTCACTATATTCATATTCAGAGTCATCCTTATAACTTATATAATTAAAAATTAATTAAACCTTTCCAGAAGATGTTAGGCCTTACACATGAATGAACGCAATTTTCATTTTTCTCCGAATAGAAGGAAGGAAAGGTAAAAAATAATTATCATTTTAAAAATAATTATTATATAATATAAATAATATATATTCATACAGTCTACCCATACTACAATCGATGTAATGCATAAATGACTAATTGATGGCATTGCTTCGTTGATCTCGTAGTCCACATGTACGCACAAGGAACATTATAGTTTTTCAATAGACTGAAATGTCAGAAAGTATATATGACATTTTAATTACAGAAAACTATTTCTTTCAAAAATATTATATATATTTATTTTATCCTGATTTATAACCATCCAAATAAAATAATTATGTAAAACTATTTTCTCATCTATGATGAGGTAGTAAAATGTATGTTCACACGAGCGATGCTTTTACATATCATATGACAGAATAGTGATAAAATATATTAATAAAATTATAATAATAATAAATAATTATATATATGATTCTAGAGACATTATATTATGATAGTCACACATCTTTGAGAGGAATTAGAATAAGAAATAAGCATGAAGTACTCGGTAAAATTGATTACCCTTCTTCAGTACAAATTATTTATATCAATTCTTAAAGGACATAGAGTGTGATTTTTTAAGTAACCAAAACCTCTATATCCTAGATAAGGATGTTTAGAAGATGAATGGTCTAAATTTATTTGGAATTTCATAACAGATTAATTTATAATAATGTCCTTCTCAATCCAAATACATCCATATGCCTAGGTGTTTGAATATAGGGTTGGATATGGTTGAAATGAAATAAAATAATAATAATATTTTCATTTTTTTATGGTTTTTTAATCATTATCAATTTTTTAAACCCATATTTAAACTATTTTAACATTAACTACGGTGACATATTTTTCACTTTTACCGAGTTATAATTTTTCATATAATGTAAATATTGATTCATAAATTTAAAAAGGTTTATATTGAAAACAATATCGTACCACACTTTTCCATTTTATATATTTTAAAATAATTTAACAAAATATTATTTTGATAAATTATCATAAATGTTAATTTGGTTAATGTTGATTTAATTTATCTAAAAATACATAAAATGGTTTTATTTAAAATATAACTAATTTAAAAATCCATAATGAAATATAAATCTATGTTATTATTTTGGAACTCTTAATAAATAAAATTATATTAATTTCAATATGTTTAATATCATTTATGTTATCTTTCTAATAATTTAATAAATACACTATTAGCATAATGCTTATATTTAATGTAATCTTATAATTACTAAAAATTAGAAATAAAATATCATCATTAATAAATTTTTATTATGAAAAAATGGACATTTATATTCACTAAAAACATTATTTTTTATCATGTAGACACAAATTATAAATTTAAAACTATGTGACATTTTGTTAGATTCATTGATTTAAATATTTTATTGGTAATTTTCATTTCCAATGGTCAATTAAAAAATATTTTTTGAGCCTAATAAGATATGGTTCAAATTAAATTAATCTAATATGAATTATGAGGAAAAATAATGACATTATTACATAGTTTTAAATTGAGACAACCCAATTTACCCTTTTTTCGTGGAGATAAGTTTCCCCATGACTACTATTCATAGTTCCTAAATAATGGTATATTATCCAAATTTATACCTACTATTAAACAATGTGATGTAATTTTTTATAAAATTCAATATATATATTTTTCATAAATTATTTTTAATATAAGTGCACAATATTCGATGAAAACTCTTTATATAAATTTCTAGTTTTTAAGAATAATACATGATTTATATTCATTTCTCATTACTAAAAAAATATGATATGAATAATAAAACATTTGATTGAAATTATAATATGTAAATTCAATTAAAATAATGAACCAATTCTAATAAATTTAATTTTTTGTGATAAAAAACTATTTACAAAAACACCATTTTTTATTTTTTTTAAAAACATCTCAATTATTTTCAAAACGAGTTTTATCTTCATTTCTTATCATGTGATAACAAGTGAATTTATTATATACATGTTAAAACTGTATATATTTAATAATTTATTTATTTCTAATCATTCATGACAACTCAATGGTTTGGTGATAGCTATTAAATAGTATTTTTATAAAAAGTGTGGTTTCCATAAACATAGTGTTTCCTGTAATGCATGATATCAATGAAGTAAAATTTTATTGAAGAGAATTATATTATAAATTTATATGGTGTTACAAGAACATCACCTAAAAAAATGATGAGTTAAAAATGACATAGAAATTACTCCCATGTCTTATAATCACATTCTATAAAAAACAAGTACTTGTGTAGAGTTTAGGTAAAACATTCCATGATAAACATACATATTTCACCCCAACATACACAAGGTACTAGCTCATGAAAAAGATCACTCAAGGAATCTAGATAAATCAAACAATAGTAAACATGTGTTTGATAGATCAAATAATTGTATCATAATTCTTCTACCCTGAATAATAGAAAAGAAGATCCAGAATGCCCACTTACTTGAGTGAAGTGATACAAACAAGCTAAATGTTGAACACTGAATGATGTTGTATTGAAGAAGAATAGAGACCAAGATTTTCCTAGAACAACCAATAGTATGAGACATATGCATGCACATGGATACCAGGAAGGGTTTATTTAAGAATAAAATAAAATCAACTAGGCTGAATGGATTTACATTATAAACCAAGGATTTATGGTATAAATTTCCATTAATACACATATGATAGAAAATAAATCACAACAGGTCAAAAATCCTTTGTGATTATTTTACATCGTAAAATATATATTTACAATTTAAAATATATATTTACAATGTAAAATGATTTTATGTAATAGAGGGTTTTACTACCTATTCTCCAGGGCAATTACATCTTAGGATATGATATTACTATATAAAATTGTCTTAACGGTTGTATGTATAATAATATCTTGGATAAAATCTCAAAACATATATAAACCCTAAAAACATAAAATAAAGAGTGTACCCTAAAACTCATGAACACTATATTCTCCCAAAAATAAGACATTTGATCCATAATGAGTCCTTAAGAATATGTTTTCTCAATAAATAGGTGAGGCCACTACTCCCTCATAAAATATTCGTGCTCCCAAGTTTCAGGAAATTCTCATTTGTGTGGGAATAACACTATGACCAATGAGATAGACTAACCACTAAATATATTCACCTTAGAATCAACAATCTACATTATTTTATACACAATTGATTCCTATATATCCAATTGTATCTCTTCCCACATCATAACATGAGATTTTTTATCATGGTATATACTATGTTATGATACATGGAAAACTTAATGTATACTTGTTAGCTGAGTTGAAAATATGGCTAAGTAAGAAACCTACCCAAGCAGATGAGTGGCCTCATATAGTTCAATATAACGCAGAACCATATTAAAAACATTACCATGTTTATGATGACACAATTATGAATAAAATTTCCAGAATAAAAGACACTAATGGAAAACACTAAATGACAATATTGATGACATTCATACGATTTGTACCAACTCTACACTATATCCAGATAGAGATATGAAACCTGAATATTCAAAAAAAACTCTCATAAATGATACTTGATACAACATTTAAGGCCTCATCCACCTATTTCTAACAAAGAGGTGATCACCACGGGATTCCACAAAATGGATCCAAGGGAGCCATTCATATTGATTTCTGCTTGATATTATTATTGGAATACCTAAATATAAACATATGGGTATCCCATGATCCACAAAAATCAAAGATGCAGACATGTGGAATATCCTCCTAGATATAAATTTCATGCTATTTTTGTTTTTATATTTTTTATTGTACTCTGAAATAAACATGAATTTGGTCCCCATCATGTCTTGGAGACTCTTCCAAAACTGATAGGTAAACCATTGATCGTATTATGAGATGATAGTATATCGAGACCCTTGTAACCTAATAATCTCCAATATATAATGCTTACCTGTTTCTTAAACTTTATTGATTTTCATTATTTGGAAGGAAATTTCATCATTTGATCAACCGATCAACCACTAACCAGATAGATTTATTCCCTTATAGATTCCATAGAAATCTCACAACAATGTAAATGGACACATCATCCCATTTATAAACTAGCACCATAAGAGGAAACAAAATATCAGAATGTTTCTGAATATCTACGTTTTTCAAAGTCCGTGTAATAGGGATAAAATATTCATTGTCACACTTCATTCCCAACCACCAAAAACATCATCTCGTGTCATACGACATCTATGTAGTTCCCAAAGGAACATTCCATAAAGAGCTAAAAATAAAACAAAACTAAACCTCTCATAGATGATAAGATGAAAAAATAATAACCAAATTGATGTATACCATAATAATTGTGAGATGAAAAAAAATTGGTATACCTGCTAAATAGTGTTTCTCTGATTCCTATAAACAACTAATCCCATTAATAACTCTTCTGAATAAAATAGAATATGTACGGAGATAAATAAAGAGTAGTCAAAACCATACATGAATCATCCTCACGAGATTCTAGATGTAAATTTTTGAAGATGCCAATTAGGTTCTACTCTTCTTCCAATTCACAAATTGCCTATGGTGGATCCTTCTTATAAAGAGAATCTATGATGAAATTCCCATCTCCCAAGGAATATGCAATTCCAATGACAAACACATGAAGATAGTCCACATGTTTTCTCTATTTTATAATCAATTTTATCAAATATAATATTAATCTCAAACACATATGATCATAAAAATCAATTAACCACTACACAAAAACATGTTTCTAAAAATATGTAAGCATTTTAATAATTACAATAAGATCTAAATCATTAGTGGGTGGATTATTCTCATGTGAATGATAATGATGGGAACCATTGGATATGGTGTGACCAAAATTCATAAATAAATCTACTCAGAGATGTACTATAAGAATCATAGTACCCAACATACCCCTCATAGAGACCATGTATGATCAGAATACATGATGATGTTATAATCCTTTTCAACTTATATAAATAAGTTTGATAATTTTCTTCCCATTTCAATTTTAAACCATTCCTAGTAAGTGTAGTCATGGGTGGTGAAAACATGAAGAAATACATAAAAACATACCAATAGTATCTAGCTAGAACCTAGATTCTCTATATCTCAAATACATTCTTTGTATCCTCCCCTGTCAAGACAGCCTTCAATGTTTCGTGATTGATCAATAAGATCTACTAATAAATCAAATTCCTCGAGAAAATCATCTCATGGGTCCATAAAATTTCTTTTGAGTTATTTTTATATTGAAAAAAAATCATTAATAATACCAAAACCAAAAAAAATTATGGTTTTTGGGATCACACTAATATCTCATATAAACCATGATATAATCCCAAGTCATGAAAAAATGATCATGATTCTGGTAGAATATCCTATTTATAAAATATGTCAAATCCTAATGGGAATTAGTTATAAATAGGAATCAAAAGATATTCATAATATCTATACCTACTCCAAAAATTGGTAATTATAACATTAAAATCCCAAACACTGAGTTCTTGGTTGCCAATCCAAGGATCTATCTTATAGAACCACATCCCCCACTTTAACTAATCCAAAATATCATTTACATAGGGAAAAGTATACATAATCTTAATCATCATAATGTTCAAAATCAAATAGTCCACACAAAAATAATGTGAAACATCAACCTATTTGTAAAATATCATCAAGAATTACAATAATGGAACATAGGGGACAAAACTCTTATCCAATAGATTATCCATCAGGATAATGAGCTATTCTATCTCTGCTTATGCCATGCAATATTAGGGTATTGCGTTTAACTCTGTACCCAACATCCGATCAATTAATAAATCTTCCCTTTTATCTAGAGGAAGAATAAAGAAATGGTCTTGGAAAAAATTAGGAAATTTATAAACAATCATGAGAATAATTATAAGAGAAAACACAACATTACGATCGAATACAACAATGGAGAACAAAATAATGTGCTCTTGGTGGGATGGTCATGAATTACCAAAACTCATATCCCACACTTCTTAAAACAAAAAATATATCCTATTAGTATCATGGGACATGAAATTCCCCTGCTAAAAATCAATATTAACAAGATTAAAATCAAAAAAATCTAGACTAAGAACCCAAAAATTTAATACTAACTCATTTTTTGTTATCGAAAATTAAAAAGAATGATACTGAAACCCATTTTCATTACATATTCCAATTAGTTATTAAAACTCCATTATTGGAAATGATATATACCTAAATATTCAAAATATCAAAAAAAGGAAGATATATTTTTATTGGAGGTTATGATATCAAATAAAGCAATAAATTTAAGAGAAAAAACAAAAAATAGAACCTATCACTATTTTTTGACCTACATATAAATGCTAGAAACTCATCCAATATATTAAGGTGATTCCATCCTATGTATTTTTTCAAGATCCCGGTGGATTTTAAAGAATATGGATAAAAAAAATTGCCTTTGGATTGGAAGATGAATGACTATATTGATAAATATAAATCACCTAACATAACATCTATAGATGGATATAAAAGCCTCAACGATTACACATTTTGTTGGGGTGGGATATGAAAATAGGGTTTTACTAACTATTCCACACTGATAGATAATCATAGTGACCCTAGTATATATATAACTAATTGTGTATATGGGGATACCTACTGATAACTACCACAAACATTATTTTTATGATCATACCATATGATCTACCTTCCCTACGTGCCATTGAATATTAAATTGGGTGGAAATGAGTGGAATTATATCCAATATTTCCCACCACATCTATAATTATCTTTGATTCCATTCCAATTTTTTCATAATATGTTTTAATATTTAATGTAAATACATATGAGATGATACCTAGACACAATCCCTATAGGTTCTTTTGGTCATTCAACTGATCATTATTTACCAACTTTAAAAAATAAACCAGATCCATAAACAGATTTGTTTGATACCACACCATGTAATCTCCATATTATAAAAAGGGTAACTCAAAATTCAGTTCAATAATTACAGGCAATTGGAAGAAATATAAAAATAAAAGGGTCGTGAAATATTTCCAATCAAATCCCACATGCCAATCTTCCTATTTCATTGAATTCCCCAACCACTTTCTAGGACCCTCAACCATAAACATTACACACTTATCCATAATATATTTTAGTGTGTCTATGAATTATAAAAACAAGTTTCTCTTTTCCATCCAGTCCTACAACTCTTGAGGTTCATTTATACATTTAAAAGATGAGTGCTTCTCACAAAAGGGATAGTGTGACTGATCCATTTCTTAACTCTTGGATGAGCCTCAACTATGTGGTCCTGAAATAATTCTATATTATGGTCCATGGACTGAGCATACAATATGATATAATTAATAATAATTTAATTAATCCATATTCCCTTGAAGAGATGCCACTAAACCCTCTCATAGATATCATAGATGTAATATCACAGGCATACTGTGTCCCATTAAAAAAATAATAAATGATCAAAAAATATGGTAATATCATTTGAAACTATAAAATCATAATAAAAATTTTGATTAAGACTATGAACTCATGATATGACACAAAAATCCCAAAATCCCATTGAAATATGACTCTTATCATGACAATAGTCAAGTTGAGAATCATCAAAACATTCATATTAAGTATCAAAAATCCTCTATCTATTCTGCTGATGGTCCCAAGAGAAGGACTCTTGGAAAAATAGACCTTTGATACCAATTTTTAATGAACTGACCTATATTACCTAAAAAAAGTAGAACCTAAATTGATTATTTATATACTCAAATGACATTCATGATCCCCTTTTTTTGGAGAGTAACACCTGGGTATCAAAAAATAACAAGATGGAATGATTTTTTCCAACCTTCAAAAGATTCATGGAATATATACACCGTAAAAAGAAAAATTGGATGAAAAAACAAATAAAAGTATTCTAGAACTTAAATAATTTTTTTTAGTGATACAATATAGAATCAAAATAAAATGGAATGGTGTGTGTCTGACCACACCAAAGGATAATCAAAATGGAAGATAACTACTCCTCTGCTATAGGGTTAATCTCTCAGAATATCACCACTAACTACCCACTCTTAGTTCATAGAATCATCATGGATAAACTATGGGGTCTTTTCATTCCCAGTATCGAAATTCATAACTAGACCTACACATCTCCAAAGGGTTGTATAGGGTTGGAGCTCAACAAGCTCAGTAGATTCCCATCAAGGTGTTCTATGTCAGGAATCTGTCAAATCCATCCATATATAATAGTTTTAAAATATATCATCGAATAAAAATATTAAATTAAATTTATATCAAATCATCATAATACCCCCTCTTGAAATAGTTATAAAATAATCCCGATAAAACATTATTAAATAAAAGAAATCCATAACTATTTATCAAAATCCAATGAATCTATAAAAAAGAAAAAATAGTAAAATGTAAACATAATTTTAAATAGGAAAAGGATTTTAATAGTCTAGGTTATCAGACTACTCATACCACAAATAATTACTAGTTCACACCCATTATAACAATGCAATATTTTAGATTAGTTTAAATTCCTCACGTATTTTAAAACATTGGAGTTTAGTAGGTAGAAAAAAATCATTTCATTATCTTCCAAATTTAATCTTAAGAGTTATTATGATCTAAGGCATTAATATTAAATTATCCTTAATTATTGGAATGTGTCTCATGGTTTTGGGTTAATTGGAGTCCGAAAACAAAAGTTTCATAGTTGCACAAATTGGGGCGCATGGTTTTGAAAAATTGTGTAGACTTCAAGTATTAACTATGAGTCCCTACAAGTCTACTATTGTTAGTGTCCCAAACTATATTGTGGGTGTGAATGGTTTTGAAAAATGTTAATGAATCTAATGAATAACAATGTGGCCCTAAAAGTCTACTATGCTCAGAGTTCCAATCAAGGCGTGGGGTAGTGCATGGCTGTGTGGGTTTCTATGAAATATTTTATCAAGGGTTCACACATGGTTTGTGTACATTTTGGGAAATATTTCGTATAAACCCAAGGAACATAGTGTTTGGTGAGTAGGAACTACACTATTATCTCAAAAATTTCCAAATCATGCATGCTAACCATGAGAACCACTAAAATTGTGAAATTAACTTTTAACCCATACCATCTATTTCTTTTTTCCCATCTATTTTATCCTCCTTTGGTCACGTATAGTTGTGTGAAGCTCCATTTTTTTACTTCCTCTATATATTGAGCCCCGTCTCTCATACGAACACTGAGTCATTATCCATGAGGGGATTTAGAACCATCTCGATGAGTTCTACAATATTCATACATTTTTCTTTTCTCTAGCCATATAGAGAGCTAAATATATGCAAGCTGATTTACCCTATTTTCAGAACATTTAACTAAAATTCAAAATTTTTCAAAATATTATAAATTTAAAGTATATTATAGGATCATAGGATGTCTAACAGCATTAAATAGGTGGTGATGATCTTTTTCCATGATTTAGGGGATATGTTTTGGCGTTATCATTGATATTGTTGTTGTGTAGTTTCAGTAATACCCTAATAATCTTATCTTTTTTAAATTAATTAAATAAACCCCTGAGATGACTATTTTGATGTCTAATTAAGACTAAAAATAGTTCATACATACAGAGAGGATTTAGAGAGAGGGAATATTAGGTTAGTGTTAGGTTTTAATTAAATTTTATTTATTAATTTTTATATATATATAATTGTTAATTTCCATGTAAATGTGAAGGGCTCGACCCATGGATTGAGATAGAATTTGCTATCTGAGTTGAGGTGATGTGATCATCAAAATGGGAATTAATGATATATATATATTTATATATATATATATATATATATATATATGGTGATGTCAATCACTGTATTGGTAACATTTTCATCAATTTAGGGAAAAATGTCATCCGGTTACAGGCAAAACTAATGTGATTTGAGACAGTGATGGACATTAGCTTGAGAGACACAATCTAAGGGGCATGAGGTGCTATAAGTTGTGGGTTTGGTTCTTATTTATTTATTTCCACACACTAGTGTCGTCCATTATGATGTTTGGAGTTGTGTAAATGTATTAGGACTCAAATGATGTTGTGTTTTTGACCACTAATGTGGTAGATCTCTCTGTTAGATGCGTAATAGGTAAATTGTAGGAGGATCATACTAAATAAAGACATTGGCATGGTGAGGATACATATGTTGGTAGTGTTGAGACTCTCTGTTGGAGGATGGGGATTTTCATACTTAAGGTTGATGGGATATGGATTATTAAAGAGGAAGAAAATTAGTGTTCCTAGTGACATTGGGAATAAAGCCAATGTAAGCTTTCTAGCAGGGGTTTATGGGACCAGGTAGTGATTACATATTATTTCCTTCAAGACATTGGTTACTGTGTTTGGATTCTTGGTGTTGGTTTTCATATTGTTTCTGGTGATATTTTTAGAGTTGGATCCTGAGAGTTCACCATAAATATTTTACATCAATAGATTCCTTGGGCTTAGGATAAGGAACATCTCCACTACGGTAGTTGGGAATTGGTCAAATTAGGTGATTGTTACATTTTGGATGCTGAGAAAAATTAGACTAGTTTATTATCTTGAATATTTGTATTGATGTTTCATTTATTATTTATATACACCTACTTTATCAGATATATAATATATGGAGACATTGGGGGTGGCCAACATTGATTCTTTATCACACCAAATATGGACCCATCTAGATGCATGTAGACTATATAGATATGCGCTTATGTAAAGGTCCATGATTAAAAGTTTGACCATACTGACTGTGTTATCATGGGATTTATGGAATGGTACTATGGGATATTTCCTCAGTTGAATCTTCCTTTTTGTTTTGTTTATATATCTGCATGCTTATACATACACATACTGAGTTTGGCCATGGATACCTCTTTTTTAATCTATATGAATTGAATTTTTTTTATGTTTTTCCTTAGTAGATAAATATTTTACATTGTGATGTTTAATTTTTCAAGTGGTTTATTAAGATATTATTTTTATTATTATTAATTTTTTTTGCTATTAATACACTACCCTCATGGGAAGATTACTAGTCCAAGGTCTATTTGGTTGTATGTTTATTAAAAATACCTATATGTATTAGACCATTATTATATCATCACTAGGAGTTATAGTCTCCCAAATATCACCTCAGTACACCATCACTACTACTGTACTGGCTTGGGCATACAGGGAGGTTCTCTTAAGGCCTAGTGGGACATGGCCTAGGAAATTGTTCGGGTGAAAAACATGGCCAGGGTGTTACAAATGTTATCGTATGGTTTTATTTAACCTCTTTTTGGGACTTACTATTTGGTATATAGTATATTGGAGATAAGGATTTTTTTGAGAATTGGGTTCAGAGCTCCTTTTGGGTTCCTACCGCCCCATGTATGGGAGACATACTAGTTTTCAAGGACTGTGAATTGCAATTATGATTTTCTCATTTTAAAGTTGATATGATTTCCACCTAGAGTGGATCACATGGTATTGGTGGTTATCATTTGTGATATGTGGCCCATTTCAGGGTAATTTAATGGAAGAGATATGGACCCTTTTCATAATATGGAATGGGGTGGTTGTTGTTCTATTTTAATAGGAACATATAATTTTTTAAAAATATATATTTGTCTTCTTATGATAATTTTTTTATTTTTTTATCGGGTACTTGGATTTCACTAAGAGGGGCAGGGTTGTTCAATGTGTCAACAAAGGATGCTATGTGGTGTTTTCCAACCAAGCCTCTCTTCTGTGGAATTTTTTTCAACTATCCCAAGAATGTGAACTCATAGAATTTGATTGAGATATGTGATATGTATTTTTATGTATGGCCCAGAATCGTATGGATGAATGAAATGATTATGATATGGGGTGATTTTGATCTCTAGGGTTGGTGAAATAGTTTTCAAATTGAGGCGACATGTTTTATTTTGATGGCTATAGATAAAGGTATATAGGGGTGAGCTTATTAAAATGTCAGAAAATGAAATTGTGTTGGGTTTTCTTTCAATGTTTCTATTTTTTGGAAATGTAATAAGCTACACAAATTGATATGTGATGTCTGGATCCAGTGTGGGTAGGAACGGGGCCATGAGGTAGGTCATCTATGTGATACATGGATCCTATTGGGTGTATAAGCGGATGAGGGGCCAGATGTCAATGGAAACAGTTTTGATGGGGGTGGATATGGGTAGTGAATTTACAATACCTGTAACTGAGTTCCATATATATTTTATATATATGATATTATGGATTCTTGAATATTATATTTGTATTCAGTGGGATGCCACATATACAAGGTCCAATGGAGAATCAGGAGGTGATGGTTTGGGGTTGTAGGATATTGTATGGGTTGAGAACACTAAGGGTCTAGATATTTCCATTGAGGGTTAAGAAGATCATGAGCTGAAGGCACCTGTTTAGGTATAGGCTCAGGTTTAGGTGATGTAGCTTCCATATTTGATAAGTTTCATATTGTGGCCTAATGATCATCCAAAAATAACTAGATATGTGTCATCGAGGGTATTGATATAGGAGATCATGGAGTGAAGTCTTCCATGGTATATCTAAATCTAGATTTCCAATCTCATCACCCATATCTATTTCTGGGTTTGGGTGGACCATATGCGACTAAGAACTAGATCATGTTGATGAAAATGATCTCTGAACAGATTGAGACACACCCAAGCTAGAGTGTGAAGCTATATATGTATATTCTCATAGGATTGTCTAATAACAAGTGGGACTTGTATGTTTAGGTAAGAAGACATGAGGGATTGGGATTGATGGTCTTTAATGGGAGGATCTTCGAGAAATTCCTTCCAAATATTTTGAGGGATGAGAGATATCATGTTTTATTAATCCTACAGTATGTTGGCATGTCTTCCACAAGCTATGAAAATACATTCAATGAGTTTTCTCATTTCGTACCTAGTATGGTGTGTGATGATACCTCGAGGTTTAGGAACTTAGAGGTTTTTTATGGCACTAAATCAGGATTCACGTAATCTTATTCTGGTTAAAAACATTCTTGGATGCATTGAATAAGTCACTCCTAGCCGGGTGATTTCCTCTGGAGACTATAGTTTCAATGATTTAGATAAATAGAATTTTATTCTTGAGGAGTTTGAAGAGGGCAGTAAGGCCAAGGAATTAGGTAGACAACTGAGGAGTGGGTCATCAATGGTGTTCTTCCATTGTGGGTACTCAGGTAAAATAGTGTACATAGTGATATTGAGAACCGAATGACTGCAAAGAAATAATAAATTTCAGTTATCTCGAGAGGTGTATTTGGAATCCTTCTCAGGAAGATGACAGTTTCAGATCGGGGATGGCTCAGGTTTCTGAGATCAGACTAATAACAGTACCAAGAGCTAGTATCTAATATTCATCTACACATAGAAATCATGGTAGACATAGTGGGACCCAACAATTGGGTTAGTCTCTTTTGACTACTGCAGCACCTCATAGTGTCCATGACAAAGTTAATCGAGATTCATGAATAGTTCACATAGTGGAGATACAGTGAGAATTGTTTGAGGGGGGTTCTAGTCACTAGTAGAGGTATGAAATGGTTGTAGTAGGGCGTTTTTTATTTTTTAATAAGAATTTTTGTAGGAATGTCTATTTTGGGTTCACAAGGTTTATGAGATGTTTCCATTTGATAAAATGATACTATTTAGTAGTTTCATTTTAGTTAGGATGTGGTATATATATATATATATATACAAGGTGAATAGAACCAGGGTCTTTTATCAGTGTCATTGAAAGCATGACTTGTTGAGGTGAGATAGAATATGGGAATTTATGTAATGCATGTTAAATATTAGTTGCATGAAAACATGACTTATTTTGAGCATCTAATGATATATCGTACCCCATAGGTTTCATGTGCGACATCTTCTGGAGGTGTGCATAAAATAAGATGCAGTACGTCATTGGAATTAGAAGTGACATGGAATTATTTTAGAACATGATGAGGTTGTAGAGTAAAGATGCATCATGGGAGGACATTGAGTCTATGTATGGTAAGTGGAACATCAGTTTTATTTTTTTTGGGTCATGAAATGACTAGGGATGGTAAATAATAAGGTGGGGACCACCTTGAGCGAGTTTACCTATGAAATTGGGACCAGGCTGGACTAGGGTGATATGGGAGAGATTGGTATGTTCGGTACCATCTCAAATTTTTTCATGATATCTCAGGGATGAGTTATGTTATTGTAGGGTAATTGTATTATATTTGGACTTTGGATTGGGTCTAATTCCTTGAATGTTTGGAATTTTTACTATTTTTTCTGTAGTAAAACTATTTTATAGATATTTTAAACTTGATTAAGAGCATTTACATGATCTAATTCATTTATTTTAGGGGATTTGTAATGCTTACATATTATATCGATGTTTTTTTGTCTTTCAAGTGAATAGACTGGGGCGTATGGTATTGAAATACTGTGCAACCTCTAAAGAGTTACCATGATTCCCATTAAGTATAATGTGCGTAGTTTTACAAATAATGAAGTAGGTGGAATATGGTAGTGCTAACATGTTTACGATTTTCAAAAGAGGGATCATGAACGGTTTGTGCACGATTAGAAAATGTGGGTGCACAAACTGTGTGCTCTTGGTTCTTGGGCAGTGGGCACAACACAGTTGGTGCCCGATTTTCCAAACCTCCCAATCTTACCATGCGAGACTTGGAATGTGTGAAATTCCCTTTATACTTCTTCCAAATATTCTTTCATTTCCTCCACTTTTATTATACTTTTGTCGCGTAATGAAATAGGGATCTACAT
Organism: Viscum album; assembly: GCA_963277665.1. Classification (NCBI taxonomy): domain Eukaryota; kingdom Viridiplantae; phylum Streptophyta; class Magnoliopsida; order Santalales; family Viscaceae; genus Viscum; species Viscum album. Next base: position 102,958,144 of record OY728133.1, read on the forward strand.
TTTTATTTCTCCTCATAGTGTTTATTTATACCTCTCATCCCGACTCAATTTCATAATATGTTGGGTGCATTGGAACCATGTTGATGAATTTTTAAGTACTATTTATTCTTTTTACCTTTTCTATCTCCATATGAAGTGATAAATGCATGCAATCCCATTTACCCTATTTTCAAGGAATTCATATAAAACGAAGATTTCATCCTATTCAACTCATGAATGAACCTATGTTTATATTAGTAGACATATATAAAAATTAGATAGGTGATCTTATCTTTCTAAATGATTTTCTTGTTTTTTAATTGAGGATTTGAGAATCTTATTTTGTGGTGTGAGAGAGACTATAATAGTTTTATTATTTTATTTTAATTTATTAATGGAACCCATGAGATTCCTATTGGATTGCACAATCAATATTATAAATTGTTTAATCCCACTTAGAGGATATAGAGCATGGAATAATTAGACCACAAGTATGTTTTATTTAAATGTAATTGCTTAATTTATTTATATTTAATTGATTATTTCCACAAAAACATGTCAGACTTGGCATGTCATTTATGATATTGTTGGATATGTGATTTGAGATGATGTGATTGTCAGGCTGGGAGTGTCAAGATATCTATATATATATATATATATTTGATGTGATATTAATTACTAGTTATCTGAAAAAAATCATCTATTAAGGTGAAAAGTTCCTTAAGTTTTGGGCACGGCTCACATGACATGGGATGTTGATGATCATCACAGTGGGTGAAATGGTATTTGGTGCATGAGGTTCCAAATGAGGGTTCTTAGGTTCTTTTTTGGTGATTTCCTCTCACTCATTTATCCTAATGTTACATTTTGAGTCATGTGAACATTATAGTAGTCAGATGATGAGGTGGTGTTGAACACTCCTGTGGGTAGAGGCCTCTAATAGATATGACATAGGAAAATTGCCGATGATGCTTAACATTGAATGCTACAATGATGGTGAGGAGCCATTATATGATAGTGTGGAGACTATTGGATAGGATATGAGGCTAATGGTAAATTAGGCTGATGGGAAAGGACTAATTTCATATGATATACATCATTGTTCCTCAGGATGCTAGTCTTCATGAAAATGGGACCTTCTGAGTTAGTGTTTGAGGCACCCTGTAGTGATTATTTTGTGGTGGAATTTGATAATTAGTTACTTGGTTTGGAAAATTTGTGTCAGTTGACATGTGGTTATAGGTGATTTTATCAATGGTGTAACTTAAGGTTTCTCCTATACTATTTTACATCAGGGGGAGAATTGGGATTAGGCTATGTATCATCTCTAATATATTTCACTGCATCTGGTTGAATTAGGTGATTGCTCTCTTGTGCATGTTGATAACAAGGTGAGAGGGTTATTATTATGACTTTATACATTTATATTTCATTTATTGTAAAGATAAACCTTTTTACCCACATATGTTGGATATGAAGACATTTTTGTTGTCCCACTTATATTCTTTCTCCTTGTATTTTTTAGTTCCTTCCGAGTCAGTTACATTTACATTTTTGGTTGTTAGACGTGTTTGAAGGAGGCTAGAAGGGATTCTAGTGATGTTTGGTTTCTAAAGGATGGATGTAAAGAGATTACACACCTTGTTAGTAGAATAAATGACATAAAAGTTTGTTTCACATCTTTTATAGAGAGTTTCATAGTGTGTAAATATTTTACATGATGTGAAGAGGTGCTTCACACTATGAAATATATCAGGTATAGAGAAATAAAATAAAATAAAAATGCAATGAATATTTCAGTGTAAATCGAAGACCAGTTATTTAAATTTGTGAAATGGGATTACACACCATGTAATCCCCGTAACAGGTGTAGTTTTAAAATTATTTTTTAAGGAACATTAATTCATTCAGTCGTGTTATCTTTTTTCCTCTCATTTTGGTGAACCCTCGGTGACCTGAGGGTTTCTTTGATCCCTTATTAAACACTATTTGACCCATTGATTCTAGTCTTTGTTCATAGCTGGTCTGTTTTAAACTCGTGTTTAGTAATCTTCTCATTATCCTTTATTTTGTTTTGATCTTCTCGTGGGGATATGTTGCGGTGGTGTTTCATTGGTTTGGGATACTTTGGGTTTCATTTTTGACCACTATTGGGGTGGTGTAGGTTGATCCACAATTTCATGTGGTGTAGTGGTGTTTTTTGGTTCGTTTTTCCACTCCCTGTGGTATAGAACAAGTTGGAAAGCTTCCTTGAGGTAGGATTTCTCTCATTTATCTTCTTTATGTATCATGTGGGTGATGTTTACTTTCTTTACCTATAGATTATGGTTGTTTCAGCTTAATCGATGATAATGAATTGGTTTATTAGGATTTAAAATGAAAAAATAGTTTTTCAACACTATCTTTTTAATCTTTTATACTATTGTGATGTGATGGATTGTACGGTCTAAAAATCCCTGCTGAAAATTATGGATGTTATTCGTTTTTTATGTTGGCTGACATGATTTATGGAAACCTTTTTGTTATGACTATTGATATTGTTGTTGTATACTTGTAAATGAAAATTTTTAAAGCACATATACTTGGATAATGAGTTGGTTTCCCAATGATTTTTGGTTTATATGATGACACCCCTAAAATAAAGGGGAATTAGATAAAACCCTCTTTTTTGTAAATATTTGACAATGAACATTATATGTTGTGATATTTGGTTGTGCTAATGGGATGGTTTTGGGTGATTGAAATGGGGACATGGGGTGAAACATGGTTTGTTTGGCCGTGATATTATGGTAGTGAGGTGGTGGTTTGTTATTCTATTCATTTGGGGTGGTGAGAGGGTGGTTTGTTTAGACATGATTTTGGGGCACTGAGGAGGTTGTTTGTTTGAAAGTGATTTTGGGGAGGTGAGCAAGAGGTATATTATTGGTCTTTTTAGTCAGTGAAGTGGATATTCATTGTGATAGATTTCTATGTACATATGGAATAATTCAATAAAATATTAAGATTTTTTGGAATGGATTTTTTTGGTTTTGTTAATGGGATGAAAATAGTTAATGGGTATTTAAATGGTGGGTTGAATGGTTAAAAGTTTTTTAAGCTAAAAAATGAAATGATTGTTTTTGAAATGGAGAGGAAATGGGAATACACTTTTCATGGCTCTTTAACTTTTGAAAAAACTATTGCAGATACTAATAAATGCATTTAAAGATGGCAGTAGAGGTGGTAATGTTGTGAGTTGGTTGTCTTGTTTGTAAACACATAAGTAGGGATTGAGGGTATTATAATATAAATATATATGTATATATCTATGTATATTATTTTTATTTATATACTCACCCCACATATGTTGATAACTATATGATGAACACATGTATTGTCATAAAGGGTGTATTTTCCCAACATCTATTGGTAAGTATGAATGGATGGGTACATGCACATTCTCACTCTCCCATTCATGAAAGGTAGGTATGTAATGTACTATAATGGATGGAGGTCTATTAGTTCTTTATATAGTGGTTGTGATGGGCTATGTGTCTTTTAGTGGGATGTGATAGCCTTTGTTTTTGTAGGAAAGGTGACTTTTTTGTAGGTGTCTTCAGGATGAGGTGTTATGACCCATGTTTTTTCAAGTGAGGTGAGACCGTGCTTGTGAGGTGGTGTGGTATACCAAAGATATAGGAGTGCCCTGACATACAACGTGGGGTGTGAGAGTGGAATACTAATGTGAAAGTGGTGCATGGTAACCTTATCAATGTTATAATGTTATATTGTATTACATGACATTCATTGTTTGCTAAGAAGTCCTTCTTGAGGTTGTGTTTGGTTAGTATAGATGTTTCTGTGTCGTTTGGTTCTATTGTTTTCTCACAGGTGAAATAGTATGCTTCTTTCACATGTGCACAAGAGAATATGGATTTCCTAATGAGTATACCTATATGCTCACCCTGTGTATATCAAACTAATTTCAGGTTTCCAATAGGATTTTTTAGATTGTGATGGACATTAGTAGCTTAGATCCCTGACAATTGACCTTGGTTAAATACATTAGAAATCGAGACTAGCTAGGATATGATATTTTAGGGACATATGTGATCTAGATCATGGAATCTAAGCTTATTGAATGACCAAGTGATTTAGACATACATGAAGGGTAGAGACCTTGAAAAAACACATGTATCATAATTCCATGTGTTCTTGTCTGAATTGGGCTATTTTGGGAAAGATGAGGTTAATAAAAAATTAAATTGACTAAGATAAAATGAATCTAATAATGAAAAATAATACTATTTGGGATTAGGAAATACATTATTCCACTCAAATATGTCTCCTTGTCATTGTTTTCATGTGGATCATAATGTTGAGGTTTAGTAGGATGATCTGATTGATCATCGTATCGTTAATCGAGTTAAAGAGGATGATCAGGGAAAGATGATGTTCTGAGCTTTCCAGTGGTAGGTTTTAGGTATGTACGAGGGTAGTTTTTCAGATGTAGAGACAAATATATTGATGGAAGAGATTGATATCACTTATATTTTTATCTGGTCCCCAACAGAGTATTAGGTCCCAGTGACAGTCTACCATATCCGAGGAGCTAAATATTAGTGGTGGATGTTGTATCTGGGAGAGTGGAAGGGGAATGACGTTTTTTGGGCCGACTTCCAAAAGGAGTTCTAGGAGGAGTTCATCTCGTCGACCATGAAGGCTGTATTGTGGAAGGAGCTTCTTTCTCATCAGTAAGGGAGAATAATAGCCTGAGATATGGGAATCATGTTCAAGGACCATCTGTATTTTCCCCAGTTCTATTATAGATGATTAGTCTTGTGAAAGATATCCTTCGGAGGCACTATGTCCTTCTATCCAGTATATAGTTAATCCTTTAACATTTCCAAAGTATATAGAGGTTCAAAAGAATATAGAGGTTTTTTTAGAGAATAAACTCACAAGGAGGTTTTCTATAAGTGGGGAATATGTAGGGTTCCTCAAAGGGAAGAGATGTCAATTGATGTTCTTAGGTTCCGTGAACATCGAGGTTTGGACTAGCATGGATTCAATATCATTAGAACCATTTCTGGAATTCTAGTTCCAGTGGTTTCTATGCTTTTTTAGTGAGGTTTGGGCCCATGTGTTTTGGTTGTCGGTTTAATGGACATCACTTGAACCAGATCCCAATGGTTCACTGAGATTAGTTTCGTGGTGGTGGATATGTTTAGTGCCATCCTTAGAAATATTTTCCAATGAGGATGTTTCAACACCGTGGTTAGAGAGTTTTTTCTCCCCTAAAGATGGGGAATTTTGAATCTGACCTATAGGTGTTTTTAATGTTTAGGGACTGAGACCCAATAATGGTTGTGGAGGTGGTCATTAGTAGAGAGGTAGAGAAGCTAGGAAGGATGTATTGTACGTAGTGGAGGAATTAGTTATATGGGGTCCATAGATTTTCAGATGTACAATTTGTTGGTTTGGGACTCTTGTTCATTAATATTTTAAATCCAGAGCTACACTCCCATTTTTCAACCTGATCTATCCCATTATTTTGGAATAAATGTTTTGAGGTTTCTCATCCCCCTAGTAATGAGTATGCTAGTCAAAGGCCATACCTTCTTGTTTGATGTCTATTGGGGTTTAGAATGATGATGGGGAAACATTAGTCTTATGGTGATATTTTCTTGTAATATATTCAGACATATAATGTTATTCTCATCATCGATTGGTTCTTTTCTGTATGTTCTATTATCAAATGATTTCATAGGAGATGTGTTTTCTCAGATGCAGATATCCAATGTTTGGTTTTTCTTGGTGAGTGGTGTTTTAAGGTGGGAATTAGGCATGTGGAGCCCCTTATTTCATTGTGGGATGATTTTTCATGGAGAACTATGCATGTTGGGATTGTAGGGATTCCTAGGGTCATTAGAGAGTTCTTGAATGTTTTTCTTGAGGGGGTTCTGATGCTACCCCCTCAATGTGACGTTGAGTTTGGGATAAGCTTGTAGAATTTGTTGTCTATAATTTTTATGGATCCTTACTAGATATAACCTTATGATTTGTGAGACATGATGATTTATATTTATGATATGATTCCAAAAAGTTTTTATCCAGGCAAGGGTGTCACTATGGGGGTACTCTAGGGTTTTTTGCAAAGAAGGCATATTGTGATTAGAGGTTTTTTATAGACTATCAGAGTTCGAATCATGTGAAAAACAAGAATTTTTATCCTCTTCCCAGGATATATGATCTTTTAGATTATCTAAGAGGGGTGGGTTGGTTTTCTATGATCAATCTTTGGTCTAGATATCAACAGTTGAGTTTGAAAGAGGGAAATATCCTAAAACTACCTTTAGACGAAGATATAGGAAATTCAATTGTATAGTCATCCTAGTTGGTGTTATGAATTAACCATCCATTTTCATGGGGATTATGAACTCTCTGTTACATGAGTTACTTTATCATGTCTTTTTCTTATTCATAGATGATTTCTTGATCTACCCTAAATCATAGGTGGAGTATGATGAGCATATTGGAACAATCATTCGTATTCTTCAAAGACACCAGCTCTATTAAAATTTGTTCAAGTTTATGTTATTTATATGAGAGGTGAATTTCCTCAGGGATGTGGTTCCTCTATAGGGTTTTGTATTAGATCCGTCGAAGGATGATATAGTTGTTTCCTGAAAAGAACCAATGAATGTGCATATGATCACCATTTTCTTGTCCTCACAGTCAATTAATAGAGGTTTGTACCTCATTTCTCTCGAGTTATATCCCCATTTATTGGTTTGACTAAAAAAGACAAATCTTTTGTGTGGAGTGATCAGTGATAGGTACTGTTTGGTTACCTGAAGGGGAAGTTAGTCAGTTCTCTAGTGCTATAGCTCGTGGAGGATGGTGTGTTGTTTGAGGTGTTTGGTGACGCTTCTTATTTGGTATTAAGATTCATTCTAATGGAGAAAAAAAATTATTTATTATGGGTCTTGGATATTATGTCCCCACAGTCATAACTATTCTACCCAGTTTATAGAGACAGCATAAATTGTGTTTGCACTAAATTTATGGTGACATTACCTGATTGGGGAGAACGCTGTTGTATTTACGGATCACAATATCTTGAGGTATATCTTTTCTCATCATGATCATAACATACCTCAATAGAGGTGCAAAGAGTTTTTCATTATTAACATTTTGAGATCTACTACACCTTAGTAATGGGAAATGTAGTGGCTATTTCATTGAGAAGGAAGTCATGGAAGGGTGTTTTCGGGAGTTTAGGGGTGCATAGAGAGAAATGGAGGAGCTCTAAACCTTGAACATAGATACAATTGTAGATGGTGGTAGAGGATTATTATTTCAGATGATGGTCCAGTATTATCTGATGCAGTGGGTGGAGGAGTCTCAATGGGGAGACTCTAAGGAAAAGGTGTCACCTGATCATGTTGGTCGCAGTGATGCTTTGAAGGGATAGTCGGAGGATTGTAAGAACTAGATGTTGTATCATGAGAGACTACTTTTTCTAGTGGAAATATGCTTGTATGGTCTTCATGACTTCTATATATCACCTTTTTTTGGTGAACTTATGTATTTTTAAGATGTTCCATATATTGAGTATTCAGTTTTGGTGCCCCAGGATAAAGAGGGATGTTGTGGAGTTTGTTGTAAGGTTCTTGGTTTTCCAGTAGTTAAATGGAGATAAATGTGTTACTGGTGGTTTTTTATAGCCATGGTTGTTTCCAAATAGAAATGGGATGACATATCAATGGTTTTTTCATAGGGTTTCCTAGGTATCTGGGAGGGTGGTATGTTATCTAGGTGATAGTAGATTGGTTGATGAAATAAACCCAATTATTATTGATCAAGGAGTCAGTCACAGTGGGTGCATTAGATAAGAGGTATATTGATGAGGTGGTGTATTTTCATGGATTTCCATGGTCCATTGCCTTATATCTTGATGCATGGTTTACCTCATGAGTCTAGATGAGATTGAAACATTTTTTGGCACTCAGGTATTCCACAAAAAATCCTTCCACCCTCAGATAGATGGTAAGATAAATCATGCTATCTGGATGCATGAGGATATGATACTAACATGTGTTTTGGAGTTTTATAGAACTTGGGAGTGAAATATTCATTTGTTAGAGTTTTCTTATAATAATTTCTACCACTCTTCCATTGGAATGGATCTATCTATGTCTTTGTATAGAGGACTATTCCATTCTCTATTGTATTGGATGAAGGTTAGAGAGATAGTTGTTCTTGGTCCTAATGTGGTGTAGATCACAACAGAGAATGTTTTGTGTCTTCAGGATATGACTGAAGTATTATACTGATCTCCAGGGAAGGCCCTTGAAGATTTAGGTTATACACCACAGGTTCGTCAAGGTTTCCCCTCATCATGGGAAGTAGAGGTTTGGTATAAGAAGTAATATTTCTCCTAGGATTGTTATTCCCCTTGAGGTGTTGGGGTAAGTTGGTTATGTGGTGTATCGATTACTATTTCCACCATAAATAGAGAGGATCCATATCATCTTTCACATCTCTCATATTCGTCAATATCTTCACAATGACTACCTTGTTCTTTATTGTGGGAGTCGGTTATCAAGGATTAAATGATGTTTGTGGAGCATCCCATAGAGATCTAGTAACACTAAGAGACGGTGTAGTGAGGATGAAACATTCCCTTAGGTCATGTGTTCTAGAGGCATGCTGACCTGAAGGAGAGTACTAGGGAGAATGAAATGTAGATGCATTCCTTGTACCTATAGTTGGTTTGTGTTAGTCTTTTTTTAAGCATTGTATTGTGTTTTTTGAAAAAAATTTATCAGATGACATTTTTTCCTTGGTTTGTGATATGTGTGGTGTGATGTGTGATAATTTATTGAAATATGAAAAAGTGAGGACCGGATTAATAATTGATATTATTTAATAGATATTTTATTAAACTCATGTTGGATAGTTATTTCCACCTAGATCAGGTAGTATCAAAACATCTAAGATGGTATTCCATGATTTTTGTGTTTCGGACTACACGACTCATTTTTTGCATCAATTTTTTTAGGGGATTCATGGATTTTGATATGGTTGTCCATTGTTTTTGTGGAAGTGTGGTTATGTGAGAGGAGTTCGGTTGTGGATTTGCAGTGTGGTTTCTAGCCATTTGGGTTGGCGTGTTTGGATGGTGGTGGTGTTTGATGTATGATGAGGTCCTTGAGAGGTGTCTCATGGGGTGGTTTTTCAGTCCCCTTTTCTTATAGGTTTGGTTTTGTATTCTCTATGTCATGAATCATTTGATAGGTATCTGATATAATGATATGTGCCTTACTGGTATGTTACTTTTCCAGTTTTTTAGCTGGTGTTTAGAGGAGGCTTAGAGGGAGTCTAGAGAATTTTTGTTCTTAAAGGCTAGATGCATGTGGATTACACATTTTTTAAGAGGATTAGACAATGTGAAATATAGTTACATAGCTTCTATAGAGTGTTTCATGATGTGTCAATATATTACATAATTTGGAGAGGGGTTTCAAACTGTGTAATATATTAGGATTATAAAAATAAAATAACATAAAGATACAATGCATTTTTCAGTGGGAACCGAACACCGGATATTTTATGAAGTGGAATCAGATTACACAACATGTAATCCCCCGTTCCGGTGTATTTTTAAAATTCCTTTTTGTATAAAGATTTGTTCTTTCATCCATTCTATCTTCTTTCTCTCATTTTTGGTGAACCATAGGCACCTAGAGTTGTTTTTCGATCCCTTGTTTGTTCATATTTGATCTATTGATCCTTGTGGTTGTTCATTAGAGATCCATGGTCGATAAATGGAGATTTCACTTCTCATTCTCCAATATTTTCATCCATTATTCTCTCGAGGATTTGTGGCAGTGGTTTTTCTATGGATTGGGGTATGATTGAGCTTTGCTTTTACAACATTTGGTGTAGTGTTAGATGATCTGCAGTTCCACATGGTTGGGTTTTGGTTTCTAGGTAGTTTATTATTCACCCTATGTTGCACAATAAGTTGGAAATCATCCTTGAGATAGTATTTCCCTAGTTTCACTACTTTTTGTATCATGTTGGGGGATTTTACATGTATTATCTATTTATTAATGTTGTTATGATTTAATCAAAGATAAATAATTGGTTATTTTTTATAAAAAGGGAAAAATAGGGTTTGATTTATATGCTTTTATAGATATGAGACTATTGTGATATGATGGATTGTACGGGAAAAAACACCCCACTGAAAATTGTAGTCGTTGGTGGTTTTTTTGCAATGTTTGACATGAGTTGTAAAACCTATGATTATTGACATTATTGTAATTTTTCTGGTATCATCGTCAATGGAAATTGGTTAATTACTTATATTTGTTAAATGAATTGGTTACCCTAGGATTTTTGGTTTGTGTGATGGTGATGCTAAAATAAAGTGGGATGCGATAACGTTCTCTATTAAATATAAAAAAATGATCGTGATATGTTATGATGTATATCTATTCATGTGGTAAGAAGATGGGTGATTGAAATGGGGTGTGTGTTAATACATTGTTTATTAAGTCATTCTGTTGGGGAGGTGAGGTTGTGGTTTGTTTGGCCATGCTTTTTAGGTGGTAAGGAGGTGGTTTGTTTGGAAATGATTTTGGTGTGGTGAGGAAGTGGGTTTTTTGGATGTGATTGTGGGGTGGAGAAGTGATGGTTGCTTTGTTCTATATTCCAAACTTGTGATGGAACAATTGAATTAATTTTTCATAATATTTGGAATGGCACGAGTTATTTTGGTTAATGGTATGGAAATGGTTAAAGGATAATTAATGGTCATTTTCATAGTTAAATACGGTTGATGATAAATAATTAAATGAATGGGAGTCAAATAGAGTGTAAATGTGAATCAAATTGTCAAGGATCATTACCTTCTATAATGATTATTGCGGATAATAATAAATTCATTTAAAGGTTGTAGAAAAATTGACATTGTTGTGAGTTGGATGGTTTTTTTGTTAAACCATAGGTCGGGATTGAGTGTTAGATTCTATATATATATACTTGTATATTCTTTTGATTTATATATGCACCACACTCATGTTGATAACTACTTGTCGAACACCTGCATAGTCAGATGGGGGTGTTTTTCCAATCATCTATTGGAGAGTATGGGTGGCTAGGTAACTATTCTTTTTCCACTCTCTACCAAGTGAAGTAATAACAGTATAGGCTGTGATGTTTGTAGATCTGTTAGTTATTTAGATGGTTTTTTAGGTCCAGAGTGTGTTCAGGAATGATGTGATAGCCTAGATATTTTTAGGAATGGTGGTATATGTCCCATGTGTCTTGAGGATATTGTGTGACAACCCTGGTGTTTTTGGGATATGTGAGACCATGCTAATGTGGTAGTGGACCTTGTGTTTCTAAGATGAATGTGATGTGGTTGTGCTAGTGGGGCAGTGAACCTAGGTGTTTGTAGGAAAGTTATGTTATGATTGTTCTTGTGGGGAAGTGTGGTTTATAAAATATACGGGAGTGACAAGACATACAACATTTGGTGTGAGAGTGGTATACCATTGGAAAAGTGGTGCGAGGTACCCTTATCGATGTTATCATATTAAATTTTATTACCCAAATTGTGTTATTTGATGAGTGTTCCTTGTTGAGGTTTAGTAATGTTATTATACCTATTTAGGTTTTTCATGGTTCTATTTTTTTTCTCAAATGTTCACTAGTATGGTTTCTACACATGTACATGAGAGTCTTTGGTTTTCCAATAGAGTATACATGTATAATCACACTACATATATAATTTTTTCTTCAGTTTTTCCATGAGGATTTTTTGGATCATTATGGACCACACTAGGTTAGATCCATCATAGTTCTTGTGTCACCACATTACCTTTACATTTGGGTATTTACTTTTGAGAAATTACTGTATTGCTATCAGATATATTTAAACATGTATTGTGGGATGGTTATTTGTTTTCCTATATATATATATCGTGAAGTTGTTTGCGGACGGTGAATCTTATCTCCCAATATTTTTTTATTATAAAGGGTAATGCCTCCCATGTTATGATATTTGTACAACCTTAGTGATAGTCGCAAACCTAGGTCCAACTAGTGGTGGGAATTGGGTGTCATTATCTCCCATTATTCATTTCCATCCCAAGAGGGGTATATTTTGTGGGAGGGGACATAACACTCACTTCCTACATGGGTCCATTATGATTAATATAGAAATCATGGGTATTCACTTAGGTAATGGTTTGGGGTTAGGAACTAGATATTAGTGATTGAGTTAGCATGGTATAAAGGGAAATGGTCCAAGGGTTCTTCCCTTAGATGGAGCTTCATTTATTTTCTCTATCAACAAGCTTATACAAATATATACTACATTTGTTCTTGATAGACCCTTTTTATTTATTATGTGTATGACCTGATTTGTATACATGTTTTCTATTGACTATAAATGGTACATTGTAATTTTTAATGTTTGAAAGGGTTAATTTTGATATTGTTCTTATTATTATTTCTTTTACTGCTATTATTGTGTGTATTCCATGGGATGGTTACTATTCATGTGTCTATTTGGTCTATCCTTTTAACTTCTTATCCAATTTTTAGACTATTATTATATCTTTACAAGGGGGTATTGTCTTCCCACAATCAACTCTTAACATACTCACAACTAGCCGGCAGCCATTGACATATAGGTAAGTGTGATTAAGGCCCATTAGCACTTGGCATGGAGCACTATTCAGGTAAAAAATAGGTTAGGGACTTACACCCATATTCTTCGAACATTGGACTAAAATGTAGGGAAAGAACCCATTAGTGACCCCCAAAAAAATTTATAGTTTTCCCCAAGAACAATAGTCCTGGGGTGTAGTGGAATAGTATAGGAGTGATCATCTCGAAAAAAATGGATGATGTCCATAATCCATACATTCCACCTTGGTACCAAACACATCCCATGTGATTCATTTCTCAAATAATTTCAAAATGTTTCTCATTTAAAAATAAATCCAGAACACACTGTATTCAATCATAAAAATTATTTGAATATCCATTTGAAAACAAATATCAAACTTCTTTGAAAGCTCTAATATTCTACGAAAATAAGGGAGAACAAAATTTTATCACAAAAGAATTTATGATCATAGAAAATCAATCGAATTTGATAATAAAACAATTTATAAAACAAGATCAGTATTATTCATCAAACATAGGGTGTAGAAAAAACCATATACCTCAAACTCCGATCGAACACTATCCACAACATGATCCAACAACACCAGACTGAACAAAGTGATGGGAATGGGGGCCCAAAAATAAATTCACTTCTCTCGTAATCAAAGTAAATAACAAATAAGATCTAGCCGAGAAGTTATGTCACACAAGAATTGAAAAACACACCCACCACACCATTAACAATATGAGGGTTATCACCCCGGATAAGATCACCCAATAAATATTGAAAAACAAAAAATATTAAACATGTGATCATTGGATCTTATAAATGATGAAAAAACATTTTGTACTGAAAAATAGAAATGAATAATTAGAAAGGAAACGTTATTGAGAGATGTCGATCAATTGAGATTAAAATTAAATTCTAAATAAAGAGGTTTGATAGATGATAATACAACCAATATCATCTTAGAGCTATGAGGGTTTGAAACCTAAGGCTGAAAAAATTAGAGGTGATGGGAGGGTTTCATGAGTGGTGGATATAATGTACTAGGATAAAGTGATTTGTGTTATCAATAAGTGAATTTTTATGTAAAATCCACATAATCCACATACATTAAATAATGTGTCACCACGTTTTTAAAATATAGGACGATCATTTTACAATTTTTAAAAAAATATTGATGGTGTAGAATTATATTTATAGATTAAATAGTTTTAAAACCTATGCCCCAAAAATATTATTCTATAAGATACAATATTATAATATAAAAATATGTTATATAAGGTTCATAGCCCAAGATCCTACATAAAGGATTGAAACCTCTAAGAATCCAAAAAACAAAATCCTTAAAGAGAAGCATTGTACCTTAAACAAATAGGGTGTCACTATTAGAATTCAAGGTATTTGTGACGGGTCATTTGTGACGGGATCTCGTCGAAAATAAGATTTAGCAATGGGGCCCAATCGCAAATAACCCGTTGTAGAAAATTCCATTGCAAATAAGTCTTCAATTATATACTTATTTATATATATGTTTTTTAGTGACGGGCCCGCTGTAAATACTTTTTTTCAATGAACCCGTAATTCCATTGCAAATGCTTTTTGAAAATATTTATTCAGACTATTTGCGATGGGCCATCACCCCATCGCAAATACATCTTTTAAGAAAAAAAAATAGACTATTTGTGACAGGATCTGGTCGCAACAGATCTCATCGAAATTAATTAATAAATTAAAAATAACAATAAAAAAATTATGATTATTGAAAAATTATTTTTAATATTAATAAAATAATAAAAAATATTAAATATAAAATTTCTCAATATTCACAAAAAAATATAAAAGAAATCATTAAATATTATTATGATTATTGAAAAATTAATTTTATTATTACTAAAATATTAAAAAATATTAAAATTTTCAATATTCACAAAAAAAATTAAAAAATAAAAAACTATTATTATTATTATTATTCTTATTATTAGTAAAATAAAAAAATTTAAAAAATATAATTAATAAAATTATGATTAATGAAATAATAATATTAATATTATTAAAATAATAAAAAAATGAAAAATATTAAAATTCTCAATATTCACAAAAATAAATCCTAAAATATTAAAAATTAAATTATGTAATAATTTCACTGATATAAAAGACAGAAATTCTAAATAGTTCATATTACAAAAAATATAAATTAAAATGTTTTTGACATATAAAAATCATTAGGGGGTCCTCTTTTGGAGGAGGTGGAGGAGCTGAAGGAGCTGGTGGAGGAAACTCCATCCCTAAAATATGAGTCAGAAGGAACATGTACACCATCTGCTCATGATGCCACTGATGCCATTGAGACATCTCCTCCTCGTGCTACTGCTACTACTACTTCCATCGACGCATCTCCTCTTCGTTCTGTTGTTGTTGTTGCTGCTGACACATCTCTTCTTCCTGCTTCTACAAACTTTCTATATGGTCATTCTGAGCTCGGAACAACTCCTGATACTGTCATCCAGAAGGTGATGCCTCTCCACGATCTCCTCTCGAGCTAGAAATCAACATCACAGTAGTACCATAATATGTACCATGTGTCACATGAGAGCTGATACCAACTACTCGGCCCTTCACAAAGCAATACTAAGTCACCATCATCCATACCGCCTCATCGAAATGGTGGGCATTGGCCTGATCAGTCACCCCGTCCTGACCCTCATCCTGTATCTGAGAAGTCACATCCTCATATGACTCCTTCAATTCCAATTTTAAATTTAAACTGTGAAAATAATATATGTAGTTAATTGTCAAACTGAAAAAAATAAGACTAACCACAATCTGACGCTGACGATCACCTCTAATCTCTCTGGTGGCTGGATCACTATACATCCTTTGATAAACATCATACTTTGTAATATTGGGATTCTTAACTGCCTATATGAATATAAAATAAACTTTTTATATTTCAAGTTATATAAAATATTTAAAAAAATACTTACCAGATGATCTCTATGCGTTATAAATGTACGGCTACCAGCTCGATGCGTCACCTCCTCTCTCCCCTGGTTCTCCCGACATAATTAAGACCTCCTCTAAAATCTACCACCCATCTAGTGTGCACATAATCCATCCCAAACCTGAGATGAAATTTACTCTGGTCGGTGGGCTCTACACGACTCATCAAATAATGTCGCTCTTGCTTTCATAATAGTCGTCTTTCTCAAATTGTGCAAAACCTGATGCAAACACTCACGTATAGCCACCTCCCATGCTCCATAGATAGCGTCACGCATGTTATCCTTGATGGGATACCATTAACCCTACACATAATTTATAATATCAAGTTATTAATAAAATAAATTTCAAAATAAATATTATTTATTTACATACCAGACAATGATTGTACATATCGAGCTACACATCAATTGAAATCTGTTCCCATGTGGTCCAGGGCTGAGAAAAATAATTGCGCATGATAGCGCTTCCTTGTCCAACAGATACATGCAAAAAACTGTGAAAATGGAATAAATAATCAAACAATTAGTATATATATAAATAAATAAATAAAATATAACTAAAATATACAAGTTACCATACCTTGGTGTGCATGGATCAATGCCAAGACGTGGACGTCGCCCGGGGATAGGGTCAAGAATCATCAGTCACGCAAGACCACACCCCCTCTGTGTACCTCAGGAACCACAAGTTGGATGAGGGTCAGATGATCCCACATCCCCATAATCCAATGGTAGCTCGGCCACCTCTAACTCATGCAATAGATACAAGTCCATCTGAAACACAAAATGATTTTTGTTATAAGATAGTTGAAAATAACTATTATATATACATATATATATATATTAGTTATAATCATAATCAACATTTAAATATGCCAATTTTCACCTTCATTATCATCTTCATATCTGACAACGTCAATGTCTTCATATTCCTCCTCGGCATCATCAATATCCATATGAGTTTCAATTTCATCATCCCTTGTCATTTCAATTTCATTTGTAACATCATTAACATCATCGTCACCATGGACCCTTAATTGTGGGGTGTCCTCATATATAATCACGTTTCTTTGTGAAAAAGATGGATTTTGTGATGTCTCTTGAAAAATTTCAATTTTTTCAACTTCAGCGGAACCACATTCAGTATGAGTAAATTTATTTTCTTGAGATTTCATTTTTATTATGCTCCACCAATCACCCAGGTCTCTTGAACTAGCACAGTACTTTGCGTAATAAACATGATGTGCTTGTTAAGACAGTAAAAATGGTTCATTTACTACAAGAAGACTTTTATATTCAATATCGAAGATTCCATGAGTCGGATGAACACGGTAGCCTTTCTCATCATCCAACCACCGACATTTAAACATTGTTATGTGATTTTGTCCAAGATAACATAACTCAATAATTTCAGTCAGAATGTCGTAAAATTCATCTTTAGTTTCTCTATAATGATATCCTCTTAGATAAACTCCACTATTAATTGTTTTTTTGATTCCCCATATGAATATGTATGAAGTAGAAAACCATTCACCACATATGAATTAAAATATTTATCCATCTTGGATGGTGGGTTACTCAATATACACAGGCAATTATCAATTTTTTCTGCATGATGAGACACCTGAAAATTTGTAAAACAATTATCAATATATTAAATAGTAAACTGAATTGATATTAATCCATCAATAATTTATTTTTCCAGCTTTTGAAAGCATTGGGAAATTTTTTTTGTCTGCGTTCTTCAAGAGCAGCTGCTGTAATTTTTGGAACTTTTTTCTTGATATGATTATCAAATAACCTAAAAATAAAATAGTTTTAAATAATATAATAGAAATTATAGAATAAGTGATATAACCACCTACAGTACAAATGTTGTTATTTCTTCACAGTTGAGAACAACATATGTATGAGTTCTATAATGTTCATCATCTGAAATCCATCATTCTTGAACTCCACTGAAGCAAAGATTTGGATGATTAAAAACAGATAAATGATTGTCCATTTCATCATTAACATTTCCCTCATTCTGTCCATGCGGTTTATTTAAGGATATTCAAATTCAAAATAGTGAGTGAAGAAAAAAGAAATTTTCTCTTGAAAATAAGCTTCATCAATTGAGCCTTCAACTGATGCTCTGTTACATAATTTTTTCTTCAATTTCAGTATGCATATATAGAAAGGGTACATCCATCAAAAATGTAATGAACCTCCACATTTAGCATCATGTGGATAATGTAATATCAGATGTTCCGTTGAGTCAAAGATAGCATGTGTAAAGATTTTTTCTAGTTTACATATAAATATGGAAACATCTTCTTCTAGTTTTCTTAGCACATCGTAGTCAGTTTTCGCTACACAAATACCTCATGTAGAATATGATCTGTCTGTTATCAAATCCGAAATCATATAATTCAATAAACATCTAAATCAAATCGGCATTATTCTTTCCATTATAACATGACAATTATGACTTTTTAATCTGATAATATAACCATTCTTAATACATCTTCCCAAATTGGAAGAATAGCCATCTAGAAGTGTCCAATATGCAATCCACGAACAAAATAATAAAAGACTATATTTGGATAGTTTATAAGCGGATTTTTCATTCATTAACCTATGTGATCTTACATTTTCAAATAGTTCAAATTCTGGTCTCCTGTAAATTTTGGAAAGATCTAATCATTCTTTTACAGTTTATTTTGTCTTAATTGGTGTATCCAAAACTCTACGAAATGAATTATCAAAATAGTTCTTCTCAATATGCATGAAATCCAACATGTGGCGGACTAACAAATAAGACTAATATGGGAGATCCCAAAAAATGCTTCGTTATATCCAATTATATTCTTTCTCAAAGCCAGGGATTTTCTGTTGGTTTACTATTGGCCCAAATGTGATGGGATGTAATGAAAATACAATTTATTTTATCTTTATAGCTGAGATCATTTTTGGGGGTTCATCCCTTTCAATTATGCCTTTTTTGAAATGAGATTTGTTCATTCAAAAGGATGATCGGTTGGGAGAAATATAGGATGATAGTCAAAATAGCATGGTTTTTCCATTAACGAGCATAAAAGCATCGTTTTCTTTCATATAGTTAGGACATGATTTCGGACCATATGTACTCCAGCCAGATAACATTCCATATGTTGGAAAGTCACTAATCATCCACCTCAATGCATCTTTTAATGTGAAGTTTTGTTTCACAGCAACATCATATGTACAAACACCATTACTCCACAATGAATTTTACTCATCAAACAGTGGTTTCAAATAAAAATCAATATTTTTTCGGATGTCTTGGGATTAATAAGGTCAAAATGATATAGGGAACCTTCATCAGAATCCATGGAGGTAGATTGTACAGAGTTATAAAGAAATGAAAACTTGAATACTGACTACGATAAGAACCAAACAGATAAAAACTGTTAGTAAAAAGACCCAATCGCATGTTTCAGGCTTCTAAAGAAAAAGATTGATGCATCCGATCAAAATGGTTCTATTAATCACCATCAGATGGATGATTCATGCTTTTATCGGTTGAAATATTGGTTTTGTACCATGAAATCTTTGACGTTGTGTTATGAGACGTAAATAAACGTTGCAGCCTGGGTGTAAGGGGTAAATATCTCAACTGTTTTACAGGAATCGATCCAGACTTCCCTAGTTGAGCATTATTATAACTCCATTTTCCACATGTTGGAAAACTATCCAACGACTTATTTTCACCAAAATATTAGACTAAATCATTTGAACATGCATTAATCTTTCGATAACTATGGCCTAGATTACAAACCAACCTCTTTATCTCATAGTAATTTGCTGGGAACACAT
Source organism: Viscum album (assembly GCA_963277665.1). NCBI lineage: Eukaryota > Viridiplantae > Streptophyta > Magnoliopsida > Santalales > Viscaceae > Viscum > Viscum album. Next base: position 102,977,641 of record OY728133.1, read on the forward strand.
TTCCTGCAGGTAACAGTGTTTTAACCAAAGAAAATATCTGATCAAAATAGTTGTTTGACATTGCATTATCTAATTTAATAACCATAAATTTTTCAACCGCTTATAATTTTCTTATCTTGCAACCATGATATAATGCATCTTAATAATACCTCAACAACTCCTAAAATTCATGTGGTGCCAACTCAAGAGTTAAGTCAATATCATCGTGAGTTTCACTTTGTTGAACAGATGGACCTGCAACATCATGTACAAAATTTTGGAACTGTGATGGATCTGGAATCAATTTATTAGTTTCTTCTTTGGAACTTTATTCACCGTTTTGATACCAAAAAACAGAATCTTGTTGAAAACAAAACCACAAGAGATGTCCCTCAACCTTGTCAAATATGTAAAACATTATCAGAGAACATTTTTTTACAAGGACACTTAATTGTGCCTTCTGAAACATATTCTGGTCTTGACAATGAAAATTCTATGAAATATTCAACACCCTTAATATATACTAGATTTAAACCAGAACAATTTGGATTTCTGCGATGATTTATCCAAGCGCGATCATCTAATAATGACTGATGTTGACTTCCTTGTTCAATATTTTCTTGAAAAATATAAAATCATCACTATTTTTGAATAATTTAAAATTATAAAAATATTATCTGAAAAAAGATGTTAAATAATTATTACTACTTCATTATAATAACCATTAATTAATGGTGACACAATTTCCAATGGATTGAAGACTACTCTTTTGTCCGACAGCTCATTTACATGCATCTTTCTCACACTGAAATCAGAATGAAGAATATGTTCGAAGGTATACATATTCATTCTCGTATGCATGAGAATTAATATGCGTATCTCTGACCAGATTCTACATTGTGATTTCAGTGTGAGAAAGATGAAAGTAAATGAGTTTTATGACAAAAGAGCCCCATTTTCATCGATGAATCGTCTTCTTCCAACTAACACCGCCTAAAAACATTATAAAAAATATGATCATATGAATGCATATCCAATCTTGTTTATACATGATTGAATATTCCTATGTAGAATCACAGTTTTCATATTTTTTTGAGTCGGTGATAGTTGAAGGAGAAAAGTCATCGACAAAAAGGAGTGTCGTCAATCCACGGAAAATTGGGCCAGGTTCTTGGAATTTATTAAAATTTATTAAAATTCCTTTCTAACTGTTCCTAACTAATTATTACTATTTATTACTATTTATTTCTAAATATTCCTAATTTAGAAAACTTAGCAAAACCTATGAAAATGAAAACTTCTTGAATAATGAAAGAAAATTTGGTTATCATCATTGTGGAGATTATTACAAATTTTCCCTTTATTATCCAAGAATTTTTCGTTTACTAATTATAATTATATCTAATTATTACTAATAAAAAAATTATATTATCAATATTTATGGAAAAAATATTAATATTATTAAAATAATAAAATATTTATAAAATAATAAAATATCAATATCGTAAGAGGTTTTGCTCTATTATTAACATGTTCAAATCTCAAAGGGTCACCAATTTTCAGGTCATGAGAAATAAAAACATTCCATCAGACATGTCCAATGTAAAATCAATAATTGTCCTTCCATGGTTGATCAACTCGCAAGTAGTGTTGCAATAGGACGACCAAATTAATGTCGTTATCGTCTCCAAGAATCATCTCGCTCCCATTACATAGATAATTATTCCTTAAAAATTTCAAGGGACATCAGTATCTTTCCCTTATATTTTTAAGGAATAATGGTCTATGTAAAGGGTCATGTATGATAATTCTAATAGATGGGAGTGTTGAGTCAATAATGTTTTCCTTATTAATTTTCCATTCCTTTTTATTTTGAAAATCACAAACACCTTATACTTAAGAAAATCGATATTTTACCTCTATAAGGAAATTTTTTTTCTTTAAGGAAATTTACCCTAATATAGATTTTCTTATACATGTCAATAATTTTCTTAAGTATAAAAACTAGATTCATACCCAAAACCCCGGAATCATATAATGTCAAAAAGTGGAGTATTCTGTTTTTAGGATCCGAATTCTGAATAAGAACTGTAATGAAGTTCCACTTCGAATTCTGGATACGAACTTTCAGGAGTTCGACTCCAAACTCTTATAATGTTTGACTCCAAAATTTCATGAGTTCGACTCCAACCTCTTATGAAGATTGACTCCGAACTTTCTTAAGTTCGACTCCAAACTCTTTTGAATTTCGACTCTGAACATTCATGAGTTTATCTTCGAACTCTTATGAAGTTCGACTAAGAACTTTCATGATTTCGACTCTGAACTCTTATGAAGTGTGACTCCCAAGTTTCATGAGTTTGACTCCAAACTCTTATAAAGTTGGACTCCGAAATTTCATGAGTTCGACTCCGAACTCTTATGATGTTCGACTCTGAACTTTCAGGAGTTCGACTCCAAACTCTTATGATGTTCGAATCCGAACATTCATGAGTTTGACTCTGATCTCTTATGATGTTCGACTCCGAACTTTCATGATTTCGACTCCAAACTCTTATGAAGATTGACTCCAATGTTTTATTAGTTCAACTTCAAACTCTGAAAGTTCAGATTCAGAAATCTGGTAAAACTAGACTCTAAATTTCCTTAGAAATCCAGACTCTGGAATTCTAAAGACTTCAGGTTCCGAATTACTATAAAACAGAATCACAACATTTTTCTATTATAGACTCCAAATTTAATTTTTGGTTAGACTCCGAACTTTTATTTACTTACATTGTGAATTCTAGTTTTTCTTATACTTACACTTGTTTCATTGTAAAATGATGTTGTGCTTTCAGTTACACATGTTTTGATATAAAATGAAGTCGTACATTTTGTTTCTAATTAACCGTTGGTTTAGTGACACGTGTACAGGTCCCTCTGATATTCAAGGAAAATATGACCATTCCAGGAGTGAGCTGACCGTTATAAAATTTGCCTATAAATAGTAGCTCATTTGAAAGATCTCAACAAGAAGTTGATCACTCTAGATACCACATGCTGTTAACGTGATTTCTAGAGAGATAATCTTTTCGTGCTTTGTGAATACTGAACCTCTCGTTCATATTTCTTCATGCGACTCGGAATGTTGGTTATTACATTCGAGGGCTTCCGGGGATAGGAAGACAGAGGTGTCGACTATCTTGAAGTTTGAGGGCTTCCTTGCTGAGGAAGACAGATGTTCCAACCACCATGAAGTTGAGGGCTTGCAGGGATAGCAAGACAGAGACTCCGATCTTTGTATCGAGGGCTTACCCTGGTGTGGGTAAGACATACTTTCTTGAAAGTATAAATTAAGGGACCTTTATCCAAGGTTGTGGGATACCCTTATCTTTGGGTTAATAGACTTATACCTTGTTACTTGTAGTTTTTACTACTTCTGTTTTCCGCTACAACTTTGTATTGTAAGGAAAGTATAATTAACTTATATTTCCATAAACTTGTACTCGGATTAGTTTAGATTCTATATGCTTTAAGGTAGAATCTCTAATTATAAAAATTGGTTCAAATTCTATATTTGGTGAATAGAGGTTTTGTGAAATTTCTTAGTTTAACTTTCTTAAGCTTAGACTTTTTCCTCATCTAAGGAATTTTTTATGTATACAATTCACCCCCCTCTTGTATATTGAGCATCTACATCTATATTTCGATACTATAATTGGTATCAGAGCAGGCCTCTGAAACACTTATACTCACATATATGTTTTCCATGCTCACTTTTTTATTAATTTTCATCCTTGCTTAGAAAGATATTCTCATTTCGAATTGTCATTCCGAATTGTCATTCTGAATAGTTCTTTCCGAATTTGTTCATTCCAAACTTTGTGGTTACGAACTTTTCCTACTAACAAGTTTGGTTTCCAAAGCTTTTCTTAGAGATGGCAGGAATCAACGTTGGATCTTTTGAAAATCTAAACCCTACAAGACCACCAATTTTTTATGGGAATGATTATGAGTACTGGAGAGATCTAATGAAGACTTTCGTTATCAATACTGCAGTGGATAACTTTGTTATGATTACTGTTGATTATAATGTTCCTGATAAGGAAGTAAGAACTTTCACTAACTAGGAAAAGAAAGAATATCATATCAATTATAAGGTACGAAATAGTTTACTATTTTCAATGACTAGAAATGTATATAGCCAAATTTCTTCTTGTGAAGTAGCTAATTATATCTGGAATAAGTTATAGGTTACACACTTTGGAACATCTATTGTTATTGAAACTAGGAGAGCTATGCTTAGAGCTGAATACCATGGCTTCAATTTTTTTTATGGTGAACCAATTTTTAAAGTTCAATAGAGATTTATGACTATAGTGAACAGTCTTCAGTCTATGGGAGAGAAAGGGTTAGATGATGAAGCTCTGGTGGATAAAATAATAGATATTATGACTAATGAGTGGGAATAAAAAAGAACATATATTGATGAGAACATGAAGGTTACTCAAATTTCGTTAGATGAACTTTTTGAAACTCTTCTCCTACATGAAACAAGAATTAAGAGAGATGCTGACAAAATCAAAAAGAAGAACGTAAATGGTACTGTTTCTTTTACAAAAACATCAAATCATTTGAAAGCTAAAACTCCTGAGATAATAACCATATCCAAGTCTAAGAATGTTATTATATAATCCGAATCTAGTGAGTGTGAAGTCTCAGAAAATGAGTTAAAAAATCTTTCTCTAATAATGAACAAGATAGCTAGTCAGAGAAATTTCCAATCCAAGTATAAGAAAAAGGAAAGGAACGATAGGAAAGATGGAGAAGTAAATTTTTATGAATGCAAGAGATATGGACACATTAGACCGTATTTCCATTTTCTCAAAAAAAAGTAATGAAAAGAAAGTTATTCTGAAAGGAACAAAAATAAGTATTATAAAGCCAAAGCTAAAAAAGTTCTGAAAGCTAATAAAACCTGGAGTTCCAGTAGTTGTGACTCTTCATATGAATCTTATGATTATGAATCTTTAGAATAGAAGAATCTTGGTATTATATCTATATTACCTATTAACAAATCATTGCTTCATGGATAAGGTACACAATGCTGAATCATTGACCAATGTATCTTTAAATTCTAATGATATAAAATATTACAACTCCTCAAATGAAGAATCCTTTCCTGATGAAGAAAATACTTCACATAACTATGATGAAGTTTCTAGGTTTGTTGAACTTCTTAATATTGAGAATACCAAAATCAATAAAAAACATGATAAGGAAAACTCTACGAATACTATACTTACAAAATAAATATCAGATCTTTCTAAAGATCATGATAGTAAAAATGATTATATTGAATTTATTTCAAAAATTCTTGAGGAAGTAAGCTATGAGAAGAACAAACATTCTAAAGAGTTAGAAAAGGTGATTTCAAAGATATGTGTATTCGAGCCTAGCCCTAGTTATAAATCTAATGACTTTGAAGATAAAAACTTGATTATAAAACTCAAGTATAAATTTTTTTCCTTAAATAAGTGTTTATCAAACTTTACCCATGGTAAAGTAAATTTTGATAAAATGTATTCACAAATACGACCTTTAAGAAAAAAATCCGGATTTGGTTATACCCATGAAAAACAAACTTTTAGTAACAAATACTTTTTTCCAAAAAGTGCCCCATTTTGTACCAAGTTTCAATGTGGTGGTAACTGAGCAAAGAATTGATATTTAACTAAAATACAATCTCTATGTTTTCATAAAGCTTACTTTTCTATGAAGATGTGGGTGCCAAAAATTTTGTTATCTGGAAATTTCGGATCCAAACAAATTTGGATTCCGAATGTCTAATTCTTTTCTTGTTTTCAAGAAGATAAATAAAGTACCAACAACAATACATGGTACATGGATAGTGGATGGTCCCAGCACATGATTGGTAACATAAGCTATTTAGAAAATATTATCAATACAAAAGGAGGATAAGTAACTTTCGGAGATAATGCTCAGGGAGAAAATTTTTGTTTTATGTAATATTGTTCTTCTTGGTAAAACATTGATTTCAAATGTTTTATTTGTTAAAGTTCTTAAGCACAACCTCATTAGTAAAATTCAGTTATGCGACGAAGGTTACCTTGTGAATTTTAGGAATGATAAATGTTTAGATCACAATACCAAGTAAGAATTTATTCTCTCAGCCAATAGGTAAGAGAATGTTTACACTATAAACATAGAAGACATTAGGATCCAAGACCTACCATGCCTTAGTGAAATAGAATATCATTATTAGTTATAGAATAGAATATTAGGTCATTGTAACCTTAGGAACTTATGTAAAATTTCTAAGAAGAAACTAGTTAAGGATCTATCGGAGCTTAAATTTGATTCTTCTAATGTTTTTGATCCCTGTAAATATGGAAAGAAACATAAATATTGTTTAAAATCAATCGGTGAAGTCTCAACAACTGATGCATTACAGTTACTGCACAAGGATATTTTTGGTCCAACACAATCTGGAAGCATTGAAGGCAAATACAATGTGTTTGTTTTAGCTGATGATTACACTAGATTTATATGGGTCTATTTTCTAGCAAAGAAGTATAAATCTTTCTCTTATTTCAAAAGCTTTAGATCCCACGTTAAAAATGAGAAACAGCATACATCAAAAACTATTCATAGTGATCATGGAGGAGAATTTAAAAATTCTGATTTTGAAACCTTTTACAGTAGAAAAGGTATTACTCACAACTTTTCAGCACCTAGAACTCCTCAACAAAATAGTGTAGTTGAATGAAGAAATATAATTCTTCAAGAAATAACTAGAACCATGTTGAGTGAATATTCTATAGTTAGAATTTTCTGGGATGAAGATTGAAGTACTGCTTATTATACTATAAATCGAGTTTTGATTAGACCTTTTCCTAATAAAACTCTTTATGAGTTATGGAATGGTAGAAAACCCAGACTTTCCTACTTCAAGGTTTTTGGATGCAAGGTATTCATCTTGAATACTAAAGACAATCTATACAAATTTCCACCAAAATCTGATGAAGAAATTTTCTTAGGATACTCCACAAATTCTAAGGCTTATATAGTTTTCAATAAAAACAGTTGTACTATTGAAGAAACAGTGCATGTAAAATTTGAAGAATATGATAAATTTTTTAAACCATCCCAAACTATATCCTCGGATGTGTTTTCAAATACTGATAATCAACCTTGGATAGAATATCCTTCTGATAAGGAAAATGATCAAGATTTTATTTCTAAAACATTTACCACAGAAGACTTTCTACCCTATGTTGATGAATAAGTTTTACAAAACCCAAATTAGGTGTTTCTTAATAATCTTTTAGTGATATTATCATTGGAGATGTAAATCAAACTTTAAAGACCATAAGTTCCTTGAGAAATGAAGTAGAACATATAGAATTACATTCCCAATTAGAACCCAAAATCACTGATGAATCTTTAGGTTATGATGATTGGATCAAAGCCATGCAAGATGAACTAAATGAATTTTAAAGAAATAAAGTCTGGACCATGGTTGAAAGACCTAATGAAACTAGAGTTATTGGAGTAAAATTGGTCTTCAGAAACAAATGTGATGAAAATGGAGTCAATGTAAGAAATAAAGCTATACTAGATTCTAAAGTCTATAATCAACAAGAGGGAATAGAATATGAAGAAACCTATGATCCAGTAGAAAGACTTAAATCTATTCGTATTCTACTTTCCTTTTCAGCATTATTAAATTTTAAACATTTTGAAATGGATGTGAAATGTTCTTTCCTTAATGGTTATGTTCAAGAGGAAGTTTTATTTTGAACAAAATCATGGATTTGAAGACACAAAACATCCTGATCATGTTTTTAGACATACCAAAGCTTTGTATGGCCTTAAAAAAGCCCCAAGATCATAGTATGATAAACTTACATGATTTTTTCTTCAAAATAACTATTTTAAGGGAAATTTAGATCCAACCCTTTTTATAAAGAAAGATAAGAAAAATGTTTTGATTGTTCAAATTTATGTTTATGACATCATATTTGGTTCATCCCAGAAATATTTAACTGATTCTTTTGAAAGTCTAATGAAATATAAGTTTGAAATGAGTATGATGGGTGAGTTAACTTTTTTCATTGGTTTTAAAATTTCTCAAAAACCAAAAGGAACCTATATATCTCAACATAAGAATATTAAATATCTTCTTAAAAAGTAAGGATATGAAAACACTACGAGTATAAGTAATCCCATCCGTAACTCAAACTCTTTAGATCTTGATGAAGCTGTGAAACCAGTAGATCAAATATCTTTTAGTGGTATGATAGGAAGCCTACTATACTTGAAAGCTAGTCGACCAGACATGATGTTTTCACTATTCTTATGTGTGAGATATCAATCCAATCCTAAGGGATCACATTAAAAGGGGTTAAAAATAATTTTTCTCTACTTAAAGGGAACCATGGATCTAGGATTATTTTATACTTCTAGAAATGATTTGGTATTAAAAATCTTTTCAGATGCTGACTTTGGTGGATTTAGAATGGATATAAAGATTAAGTCCAGAACTTGTCATTTTTTAGGAGATTCATTAGTTTCTTAGTCCTGCAAGAAGCAACATTCTGTAGAACGTTCCACTACTGAATCAGAATATGTAGTAGCGGGAAGTTGTTGTGCTCAAGTGTTGTGGATGCAACACACACTCACAGATTATGGCTTGTGTTTTACTAGGACTCAAATTTTGTGTGATAACACTAGTGACATTGCTCTCAGTAAAACCCTACACATCAATCATGTGCAAATCACATAAATATTAGGCATCACTTTCTTATGGATCACAGACTTAAATGAGATATCGTTCTTCAGTTTATCAGAATGCAAGATCAACTTGCTGATATTTTCACAAAATCATTACCCACCGATAGATTTGAATACATTAAACAGAGGTTAGGAATGATAATCATAATGTAATCCTTCTTCATTAACTTCCTATTGAACAACTCTCCTTACAGTAATAAACTCATTTTCATAGGGAGAGTACATTGGTTTTATAGTTTAACAAAAAAAATTGTTTTGTTGACAGTTTTTTTCCGTTGTAACTAATATTTTTCGTAAGATGTTTTTTTTGGAAATTCTCAGAATAGAAATTTCTGAAATGGACATTCTTGGAATGGAAATTTCCGGAATGGAAATTTTCTTAATCAGATTGTCATACTGAGACTTTCTTAATGATATTTTCATACTGGAACTTTCGTAATGAGATTTTTGTACTGAGACTTTCGTAATGAGACTTTCGTAATGAACTTTTGTAATGAGTTTTTTTTTCGTTTTTAAATTCATTTCTTCAAGAAGAATATTTACAATTACAAACAATCTTTCTAGACAATCCGAAAGGTATTATTTCCTTACATAATTTTTCGTAATCATATTTTTCTGGATGGTATTTTCTTGTTTTTTTTAATTATTCGGATTCCATTTTTTCATAAATACAATGTTTTTCTTAAAACCTCAAAATATCAAAGTGAAGTTTTCCTTGCGGGAATGTTCTCAACCGCCAGATCAGATCGAAATGTTTTTCAACTGTTAGATGTATTTTGGAAGACCAAAGGTCACATCCATCACCTATATAAAGGGGACCCCAAGACTCACCCCACATCGTTTTTTCAAAGCTTTCGCGTCTCAAAGCCATGCTGCTCTTCTTATGACCGGTTCCGATCATTGCAAGGCCATTCCGAATCCTTCAGAACTCTTTACTCCAAATGTTTGTTGAAGCTACATCTCAAGATATGTCAACTTCAAAACCAATATCTAACTTGACAGTATTCAGGGAAAGGTTAGTGCATCCATATTTATTCAAGTTCGATTCTCTTATAACCAAATATATCATATTGAATGGTTGGGAAGATGTATGCTTTTAGAAGTCAGAGAAATAGGATTTGGTGTACACCGACTTGTTGATCGAGTTCTATGTGTCTGTTTCCTTCTATATGGAAGATGGTAGATACTGGTATTCGTTTAAGTATTATGGGAAGACTTGCAAGTTATCTTACACCAAGGCCATGAACTTGGTTGGTCTATCCTGTGAAGGGGAAGCTACGTTTTTCTCATATAAGCTTCAATATGAGCAAGGAAGATTCAACAAGGTGAAGGATTTAAAATTTCTTGGGCATAAGGATGCTACAACATCTAAGATTGCTCTCTCACTCCGAACAATATGATTCTACAGCTATGGGTACAATGTTTTCTCGTACCAAGAAGAGGCGACAAGGATAATTTGAATAAATGTGATATCTATGTCCTAGATTTCTTGGTAAATCTAATAAAGATAAATTGGATGAGGCATGTCTTGATTAAGATCATGATTATAAAATAAGGGAACCTGAGAGCTCAAATAATTATATACCCTGCCCTAATATCTAAGCTGATAGTTCGGTGCTTAGAATCTTTCAAGGTTGCATGAAAATAAAATGTTCGGAATTGTAAGCTAATGCTGGTTAGTGATGATACCTTGAAGAGGATGAAGATGGGTTTCACCAGTGAATCCGGAGAATTTTACCCTCTATATGTGGAAGACGTTGAGGTAGCTCAGAAAGATGTACAGATTCTGTAACCATCAAAAAAGGAAAAGAAGAAGAGAATGATTAAGGAAGTGGTTGCTGATAAAGAAAATCCCAAGTCTAAGGAAACTCAATATGCTCCCCCCAAACCGAAGAAGAAGAAAACATATACATATGAAGTAGCATACAAGTGGAGGGAAGGCAAGTAAAAGAGGAAATAAGGGGATCCACAGTTCGGATTGGACCCTGCAGAGGCTAAGGCCCTAAAAGAGAGAGCTGCAGATGAGTTATAAAAGCAGGAAAAAGAAAAGGAGATTAAAAAGAAGTTTTCTGAGGCTGAACTAGTGCAATCTCTTTTGAGAGATACTGAGATAGCTTCTGAAATGCTTTCCATTCCGGAAACTTTCGGTACTGAACCTTTACCAAGTACACCCGCCAAGAAGTTCTTTTCTCGTGAAAAATATAAGGTTAACGAGATGGTTGTTGAATAAGAAATAGCATCAGGAGAAGAAGTAGAGGAAGAAGCTGAAGAAGAAGAAGAAGAAGAAGAAGAAGAAAAAGAGGTAAGTGGAAATTTGGAAGCCTTGATCAAGAAAGTTGAAGATTATAAAGATAAGGAAGAATAAAAAAAATAGATACTTCAGGAAAGGGAGAAGAATATGAGAAAGATGGGGTTGAGTAAGAACAATAAGATAATCTTTTTTTTTGATGAGGAATGATCCTATGAGAATGATTTTTAAGAGGAGGGACAAGAAAAGGAGAAAATTGATGAAGACCAGATTATTCAAGTTTCTAAATATAAGGAAGTTTCTCCTGATGAGGAACCCATTCTAAAAAATTATGAAGAGAAGCAAGTCCTATTGGATACACCAATAAAATATATTATAAGGAAGATAGTAGTTGGTGTTACCTATAAAAAGAAGTTGGTGCATGATGAAGAAGAACAATCTCCAAGAAAAGTTTTTGATTCGGAGTTATCAGCACAAAGTCATGATTTTTTTGTTGAGTCTTTAAAAAGTTTGTGGGAATAATTCCAATCTATCCCACCATTGACAGTAGATGTCAAATGCTTCAGCTAAGCCAAAACCAAAAATCAGAGTCACTATCCATGCTAATGGATAAGTGTGTGAATATTGAAGCTGAACAATAATGTTTCTTTATTGATTATGATGTGCATAGAAAGTCCTATAGTAAGGTAACAAAGTGGTCAAAGAGAGTTGATGAAGACTTAGTTCAGTTTGAAAATTTTCAGGCTGAAGTTCAAAATGATTTTGACATGGAGCAGAAAAAGTTTAACAATCTTCACGAAAAGATGACCCATGAGAAAAATTCTAATAATCAACAGTTCAGGGACCTGAATGGGATTCTCAACTCAGTTGCTCAGAATTTGAAAAGTGAAAGATATTTCCAGATTGATTTTATGTAAAAGATGTAAAATCAAGATGATTTAATATAGATGAAGAAAGAAGCCATGGAGGCTTAGGCCGAAGCTTTGAAAGTACAAGGGGAAAGGATCTCAGCTTTGGAGAAGCAAGCCGAGGAAGACCAAAGGTATTTGAAGAAACTCAAAACCTTATTAAAGAAGCTGATCCCGAAGGAAAATGAAGACAAATAATCCCACTCCGATATTTTTTATATTTTTCTTTCCTTGTAAAATTTTTGACAACTCTAATGAAATGTTGTTTGTTTGTTTGTATATTGTAGTGTTATTACTAATCTGTCAGGTACCATATTTTCCATTACCATACATTCTTTTTGAAAATAAAAAAGGGGGAGAAGGAAAAATAACTATTCCTAAGGGGGATAAAGGAAAATTTAAATTGAAGAAGAAAAATTTCTATGTGAAATATCCTTAAAGTAAGGGGTAGTTACTCACTACGATGTTTTTCATTTCTGTAATAATGAATACTCCACTCCGGAAATTCAGAATACAATCCTTCGAGATTCAATGCCTATGCGGGAGTTAGTTTTATTCACTTTCATCCATGAACAAAGGGGGATAAGTTTTAATTTTAAAGTCTAATGAAATTTGTCAAAGTCCATATATTCTTTTTCGTAAGGATGTCTGTGCTTTCCAAAAAGGGGGAAATTGTTGAGTCAATATGGTTTTCCTTATTACATTTCAATTCCTACTTATTTTGAAAATCAAAAACACCTTATACTTAAGCTAATCGATATTTTACCTCCATAAGGAAAATTTTCTTCTTTAAGGAAATTTACCCTAATATAGATTTTCTTATACATATCTATATTTTTCATATGTATAAAAACCGGATTCATACCCAATACCCCGAAATCATATAATGTCAAAAAGTGGAGTATTCTGTTTTTAGGATCCATATTTTGAATAAGAACTGTAATGAAGTTCCACTCCGAATTCTGGATACGAACTTTCAGGAGTTCGACTCTGAACTCTTATGAAGTTCGACTCCGAACTCTTACGAAGTTAGACTCAGAAATTTCATGAGTTCAACTCCAAACTCTAATGAAGTTTGACTCCGAACATTCATGAGTTCGACTCTGAACTGTTATGACGTTCGACTCCGAACATTCCTGTGTTTGACTCCGAACATTCATGAGTTTGACTCCAAAATCATATGATGTTTGACTCCGAACATTCTTGAGTTTGACTCCGAACTCTTATGAAGTTCAACTCCGAACATTCATGAGTTCAACTCTGAACTCTTATGAAGTTCGACTCTGAACATTCATGAGTTAGACTTCGAAATCTTATAATGTTTGACTCCGAACATTCATGTGTTCGACTCCGAAATCTTGTGAAGTTCGACTCTGAACTATTAGAAGTTCAACTTCGAACTCTGAAAGTTCAGATTCTGAACTCTGGTGAAACCAGACTCCGAATTTCCATAAAAATTCAGACTCCGGACTTCTACATACTTCAGGTTCTAGATTCCTATAAAACAGAATCTGGACATTTTTTAGTATAGACTCTGAATTTCATTTTTTTTAGACTCCAAACTTTTTTTACATAAATTCTGTATTCTATTTTTACTTATACTTACACTTGTTTCATTGTAAAATGATGTCATACTTTCATTTACACATGTTTTGTTATAAAATGATGTCGTCCATTCTGTTTCTAATTAACCGTTGGTTTAGTGACACGTGTACAGGACCCTCCGATATTCAAGGAAAATATGACTGTAGGAGGAGGGATCTGACCGTTATAAAATTTTCCTATAAATATGATCTCATTTGAAAGATCTCAACAAGAAGTTGATCACTCCAGAGACGACACGCTATTAAGGTGATTTCTAGAGAGAGAAGCTTTTCATGCTTTGTGCGTACTAAACCGCTCGTTCATATTTCTTCGTGCAACTCCGAATGTTGGTGATTACATTCAAGGGCTTCTGGGGATAGGGAGACAGATGTGCCGACTACCTTGAAATTCAAGGGCTTCCATTCTGAGGAAGACAGAGGATCCAAATACCTTGAAGTTGAGGGCTTGTGGGTATAGCAAGAAAGAGACTCCGATCTTTGTGTCGAGGGCTTACCCTGGTGTGGGTAAGACAGACATTCATGAAAGTATAAATCAAGGTACCTTTATCCATGGTTGTTGGATACCCTTCTCTTTGGGTGAAAAGACTTATACCTTGTTACTTGTAGTTTTTACTACTTTTGTTTTTTGCAAGAAATTTTGTATTATAAGGAATGTATAATTCTCTTATATTTCCTTACACTAGTACTCTGATTAGTTTAGATTCTATACGGTTTAAGGTAGAATCTCATATTGTAAACATTGGTTCCAATTCTATATTTGGTGATTAGAGGTGTTGTGAATTTTCATAGTTTAACTTTTTTAAGCTTATATTTTTACCTTGTCTAAGGAATTTTATAAGTATACAATTCACCCCCCTCATGTATATTGAGAATCTATATCTATATTTTGATTCTACCGAGAGGGGAAAGACTTGGGTTGTACTATTGCAACGCTACTTATAAGGTGATGAACCAAGCAAGGATAATTATAGATTTTACATTGGACATGGCTGACACAAACTATTTATTGCACATGACCTGACAATTAGAGACCCTTTGGGATTTGAACATGTTAATAATAGAGAAAATCCTTTTGCGAATATTGATAATTTTAACATTTTATAAATTTTTTATTATTATAAGAATATTAATATTGTTTTTTCATAACTATAGATGATATAATTTTTTTATTAGTAATAATTATATATAATTATAATTACTATTTATTACTATTTATTACCATTTATTATTAATTATTACAATTTATAACTAATTATTACAATTTATTCCTAATTATTGCTAATTATTACTAATTGTTGCTAATTATTTTTAATTATTGCTAATTATTGCTATTTATTTCTAATTATTTTTAATTAGCTCTAATAATTCTTAATTTGTCCCAATTATTGCTAATTATTGCTAATTATGACAATTTATTGCTAATTATTGCCAATTAATCCTATTTATTGTTAATTATTGTTAATTATTTCTAATTGTTCCTAATTATTGATAATTATTCCTAATTATTCGTAATTATTAGAAATAATTAGTATTTATTAATAATTATTACTATTTATATCTAATTATTACTAAATGTTGCTAATTATTACTAATTATTACTAATTATTACTAATTATTGCTAAATATTACAAATATTTCTAAATATTACAAATTATTGCTAAATATTACTTATTATTAGTAAATATTCCTAATTATTAGTAAATATTTTATAATTATTACTAATTATTCATATTTATTACTAATTATTCTCAATTATTACTAATTATTCTTAATTATTAGTAATTATTCTTATTTATTACTAGTTATAGCTATTTGGTTCTAGTTATTGCTATTTATTTCTAGTTATTACTAATTATTGTTAATTATTCCTAATTATTGCTAATTATTGCTAATTATTTCTAATTATTTATATTTATTGCGAATTTTTTCTATTTATTTCTAATTATTCCTAAATATTGCTAATTATTGCTATTTATTTCTAATTATTTAGATTTATTTCTAATTATTAGTATTTAGAGCGAATTATTAGTATTTATTGCTAATTATAATTATTTATTAGTATTTTCACTAATTTTATTAATTATTCCTAATTATTTTTAATTATTCCTAATTATTATTAATTATTCCTAATTATTAGTAATTATTTCTAATTATTAGTAATTATTCCTATTTTTTAATAATTATTCCAATTTATTGCTAATTATTTCTATTTATTGTAATTTATTGCTATTTATTGCTAATTATTGCTATTTATTTCTATTTATTGCTATTTATTCTAATTATTCCTAATTATTTCTAATTATTCCTAATTATTGATAATTATTCCTAATTATTTCTAATTAATCCTAATTATTACTAATTATTCCTAATTATTGCTAATAATTCCTAATTTTTACTAATTGATTCTAATTATTTCTAATTATTTTTAATTATTGCTAATTATACCTAATTATTTCTAATTATTGTTATTTATTTCTAATAATTGCTATTTATTTCTAGTTATTGCTAATTATTTCTAATTGTTGCTAATTATTTCTAATTATTCCTAATTATTAGTATTTTTCGATAATTATTAGTATTTCTTAGTAATTATAAGTATTTATTACAAATTATTTCAATTTATTACTAATTATCAAAATTTATTACTAATTATTATTAATTATTGCTATTTATTTCTATTTATAACTAATTATTGTTAATTATTACGAATTATTACGAATTATTAATAATTATTCCTAACTATTCCTTATTATTACTAATTATTCCTAATTATTACTAATTATTCCTATTTATTACTATTTATTGATATTTATTACCAATTATTATTAATTACTACAAATTAGTTATATACATTACTAATTAGCGTTAATAATTAATAATTTCTACTAATTACTAAAATTAAAAACATAAAAATTTCAATTTATTAAAACAAATAAATACGAATGAAAAACCATTTAAATTAAATATAACTACAACTAATCAACAATAAAAAAATTGACATAAAAAATGAAATATTTAATAAATTAAAAAAACATAAATACCTTTAAGACTGATTTTATATTGACGCAGACAGCTTCACAACTTCTTTGAGAACAAAAAAATAAACATGGAAAAAATCTCTCTCTAAAATCCAAGTTTAGAGAAAAATTGGATGTAAAATTTGTGAAGAATGAGAGAAAAAACGGATGGGGGTGTATAAAGGTAAGATTATTTGCGATGGGATTATTTGCAATGGGTATCCCGTCGCAAATAGTATCTTTTGTGATGGGTCCCATCGTAAATGGCTATGCCCGCATTAATTACTGTCGGCGGTTAAAAAGTTATTTGCGACGGGACCCGTCATAAATAGTCCCTGCTGACACACCTTTTGCGATGGGAAGACATTTCCTTTATGAGTAAACAAACACCACAAAGTAAGCCAACAAAAGTAAACACTAAGTAAATTGAGTACAAGTAAGTGGAAAAAGTAAATGGGTCAGAATACAAACCCAAACTGAAAGTAAAGTACAACTGGAAAGAAAGTACAACAACTGAAAATAAAGCAGCAACTTCGAGCCGTCCACTGGTAGTCCCACCTGAAGGGTGGGAAAAAATAGCCACCTCAGGTCCAGCCGATCGATCCGTGTACGTCCCACCCAGTGGTCCACCTCCAGGTACCGACTACTCCCCTAGCCTCTACCATGATCAGCACTGTCTGTCGTCTGCATCCAACACAACGTAGTGCGGGCATAGCCCGTGCAGGGGTGAGTATACGCTACTCAGTAGGGATCCCGAGACCCCCAAAGGTCTCCCAGAATCCACATAGGATAATCCACAAAAGAAATATACAATCATGAAGTAACAACCAACAATATGTAGGTATATGTCAATACATATACCTAAGTCATCACTGATTAATCTTAGATGGGACCAACGTAGGATACTAATCCATCTACTCTGCCAGACCCACATAGGATAGCAAGAACAGAGTCAGACACTGCCAGACTCATGTAGGATACAAGAACAGTAGTCACTACTGTCGAACCCACATAGGATTTCAGGGCAGTCTTCATTTTCGTCGAACCCACATTGGATTTCAGTACGGTCTTCAACGCTGCCGAACCCACATAGGATTTCAGTTCAGTCTTCATCTCTATCGAACCAACATAGGATTTCAGTACGGTCTTCATCGCTGCCGAACCCACATAGGATTTCAGTGCAGTCTTTATCTCCGTCGAACCCAAATAGGATTTCAGTACGGTCTTCATCGCTGCCAAACTCACATAGGATTTCAGTGCAGTCTTCACAGTCGTAGCCAGCTCTAGGGTTCCCGCATAAAGCATGCTTATTCCGGGAGGGTCCTCTCCATGAGCCAAGGGGTCGATACATCAACTGACATGAAGTTCGTAGTTGATGTATCTCAAAGTTTCGTCTCGACAACAGGAACTCAACATGACACACTGCGTGTCAATTGGATGCCCAGTATGTGAGTTATTGGCTTTTTTAATTCCAGGGGCCCGGTTGGTTTTTAAGTCAAAACCAACCCAACCACACTCCAACTGCATCCAAACCTCGAGCAGAGTAAGCCAAAAGGTTCGTCTCACTAAGAGGAATCCAACAAGGTCGATGACACGTCAATCGGACATCCGAAAATCAAGTTATAAGTATTTCTGCTCCGAGGGCTCGGTTGGTTTCATGTTCGAACCAATCCGTCCGTACCCAATGATCTCCAAAACCTTGATTGTAACACACCAAAACTACCGTCTCGATCCAAGGATTACATCGCAACTAACAGTGCGCCGATCGGAGGTCTGTAGCCCAAGATAAGTGTAAAAGACCGGAAGTGGTCTGAAAATGGGGCGTCTCGGCCCGGTCCGACCCGGCCCATCCCCCCCCCCCCCCCCGGGTCGGGCCGCACCGGGGAGGTTCGGCGCCGGCCGAGCAGGGTCGGCTCGGTACTGGCCGAGCGGCCGCGCAAAGGGGTGATGCCCCCTTCATTGTCGCCGCGACCCCCGCATGGGGGAAGTTCCTTGACAGCGGACGCGGCCCATCGCCACGTCCCCCCCTTCAGTCTCGTGCAGCCACGGGACCGGACACCTGTTGCCGCTGCTTCAGCCGCGGCGGTCCCTCCTGATGGCGCGCCAGGACGCAGCCGCCTCCGGGCGGCCGGCTGGTGCCGGCCACTGCGCCAGCGACCCACGCCACCGGTGAACTCCGCGGGCCACCAAAGTTGCTTCGGTGGTCCGTTTTCAATTCCGTATGTGCCGGTGTTCGTCTCGAGTCCCGTACCTTACTGTAGAAACAGAAAACCACCTCTTCGGCCCCTTCCGTCATCACCCATCGATCTGCTGTCAAATAAACAATCCGAAGAGCCTTCGAATCGCTGCAACGGTCCCATTTCATCACCGTCCAACATTCCATGCATCAAGAATAGAGAAACGGTGGGTTTGGACTTGTCCGTTGGTCCACACCCACCGCGTTAGTGGTTCAAACGACTTCCAATAATTTAATTATATGGCGAGGATATAATCCACATAATTAAATTAAACCAAACCACCTACATCAAGTGTTGTTGAACGAAGGTTCGTCGTGGGGAAGGGACGTCACGGAATATGGTGTCGCGGAAGGAGAATCGTCGGTGTCGCGGTAAATGGCATCGTTTCGTCGACCACTGAGGGTTCATCATTCTTCGTCTCCCTTCATCGGAGTTCGGCGTTCTTCATCGGCGACGGTGCATTCTTCGCGTTCTTCAAGGAGGAAGATGAAGATTCCAATACGTGGGCTCTCCTCTTCAAATCATCCTTGCACAACGAAACAACAAAATAAAATAAGGCTGTGCCTTATTTTATTTCTCATGCCAACTTTTTTTGAAATTCAAAAACAGATCACGATTTAATTAATGAGCATTGACAAATTAATGAGGCATTTAATAATCCTATGAATCGCGAGTGTTGACTTGGCATTAAAGAGGGGGGGGGTGCGGGTGAGTTAACATATTAAATGCACGTGGGAGGTAAAAGATAATAATGGGGTGGGAGTCATGTGGGACCCACCTCACTAATATCCTACCTAAGAGTTATGATATCAGTGGGTCCCACTCCAACCACCATGCATAGGTTAGCACTACTAAGAATAAAAATAAAATCTGTAGCACAATATTTTATTTTATTCTTTAGATAACCCAATTAATTAATAACCTCACCCGAGAAAACGCAACTCTGGAAAAGGTGTTCTTAAGCAATTAACGGTTCTATGATTCCATCGGTGCCCTCAGAATTCAATTCAGAGCAACGGTTCAAAATTTAGTAAGACCCGCTTGTTCGTTTACTGAACGTACCTGAGCTAAACTTCGGAAATTGATTTCGGGCATACTGGGCCTCAGAATCAGGTGCCATCAGAAACTACGTTCTTGTAAAATCCTAAAGAAAATTAAGAAAAAAAATTCCCTTGAATTTTACGGGAATTTACATTACTCCCACCTCAGGGCTTTACGCCCCGTAAAGATACATCATAAACTAGGGGAACAATTGTGGGTACTGAGCACACATATGAGCCTCCCGCTCTCAATTGCTCTCCTAGAGGTTCCCGTGTTGCCATCTGATACACACTATAGGTATCGACCGTCCACATAGGAACCGCTCTTGTCGATACTCGATCTCCACTGGGACCTCCACAAAAGTCACCCCATCGTCAATGTCAAGCTCCCCATGGTCGATGATATGCATCTGGTCATGCACGTATGTCCTCAGCTGAGATACGTGGAAGACGTCGTTCACCCGATGCAACTGAGGTGGTAGAGCAAGGCGATAAGCCACCTTGCCTACCCTGCTGAGGACCTGGAATGGTCCGATGAAGCATAGAGATAACTTGCCGCCTCGGCCAAATCTCCATAATCTACGTCGAGGTGAGACCCGCAATAAGACGTGGTCGCCATCCTCGAACTCCAGTGGCCTCCACCTCCTGTCAGCATAAGACTTATGCCGGCTCTGTGTTGTCCTCATCTGCTCTTGGATGACCTGGACCTTCTCTATCATGGCATGGACCATCTCTGGTGCCATAAGTGCTGATTCCCCAGGGTCTGTCCAGCACATAGGTGTTATGCATGGCCAGCCGTACAATGCCTCGTATGGTGCCATCCCGATGGTGGAGTGGTAGTTATTATTGTACGTGAACTCCACCAAGGGTAGATGGTCCTTGCAGCTTCGACCAAAGTCGAGGACACATGCTCGGAGCATGTTCTCAAGATTCTGAATTCTCCTCTCCATCTGACCATCCGTCTAAGGGTGAAAGGCAGTGCTCAGACGTAGCTTCATCTCGAATGCCTCCTCCAACCCATTCCAAATCTGGGAATTAAAGCGAGCATATCGATCAAAGATGATAGATGATGGCACACCATGAAGTCGTAAAATCTCTTGAACATAGAGACATCCCAAGCTCTCTACTAAGAACTACTCTCTGATGGGTAGGAAGTGGGCCGACTTGGTGAGTCGGTCAACAATCACCCAAATGGAGTCATGACCTCTGGAAGTACGTGAGAGTCCAGTCCTGAAATCCATAGATATCCCATCCCACTTCCACTCCGGGACCTCTAAGGGTTATACCAAGCCTGCTGGTACCTAGTGCTCTACCTTCACCTGCTCGCAGGTGAGGCATCGAGAAACGAAATCTACCACAACCTTCTTCATACCCGGCCACCAGTGCTGTCGTCTGAGATCCTAGTACATCTTCGCCACTCCAGGATGTACCGCCAAAGGGGAAGTGTAAAACTCTCTCAGAACCTCCTCCTGCAGAGCAGCTGGTACCATGGTACGTCCTCTGAAAAGGACATCGTGCTCTCCTCCTACGGAGAATACATCAGGTGCCTGTCCTGGGGACATCTATGCATGCCTTGTCTCACAGTCAGCATCCCCATGATGTGCCTCTCTGACCCACTGCGGTAGTGTAGGAGTGACTGTGAGTAACTGAAGAAATTCGGGTCCATCTCTATCCATGAAGTATATATGCAAAGTGGCTATCTGCTCCGTCGCCTCCTTCAGTAGCTGGATGCCCGTCCTCCTGTTGTGAGCATTGGCTACTACGTTCCCCTTCCCAGGAGTATAGACTATCTCAAAGTCATAGTCCTGGAGGAACTCGATCCATCACCGCTGTCTCAGATTCAGGTACTTCTGCGAGAAGATGTACCTGAGACTCTGGTGGTCAGAGTAGACTGTAATGCGCTTTCCCATCAGATAGTGTCGCCACATCTTCATATCAAAGACCACTGATGCTAACTCTAAGTCATGGGTAGCGTAGTTATGCTCATGCTGCCTCAACTGACGTGATCCATAGGCGACCACTGCCCGCTCCTACATCAGGACACACCCAAGTCCGGTCTCTGACGCATCGCAGTAGACTACGTTACCTACTCCCTCCTCCTGTAGATTCAAGATAGGCGCGCTGGTCAATCTCTGTCTCAGCTCCGGGAAGCTCTCCTGACATCTTTCTGACCAAACGAATGGTTTCCCATTCTTCATCAAAGATGAGAGTGGTGTCGCAACTCTGTAGAAGTCTGGCACAAATCTACGGTAGTACCCAGCTAGAGCCAAGAATCTCCGCACCTCTGTCACGCTCCTGGGTGACTCCCAAGCTAGCACTGCCTCGATCTTCGTAGGATCCACCACAAATCCCGTCTCAGAGACGACGTGTCTGAAGACATGGACCTCACATAACCAGAACTGATACTTCTAGAGATTTCCATATAGTTGGTGCTCTCGGAGTGTGTCAAGTACAACCCGCTAGTGGTTTTCTTGCTCCTCCTCATTGGTCGAGTATATAAATATGTCTTCGATGAAGACCACGGATAATCGATAGAGGTATGGCTGAAAGATCCTGTTCATGAGACTCATGAACATAGCCGGAGCATTAGTTACGCCGAAAGGCATAACCAAGAACTCATAGTGTCCATACTGACATCTGAAGGCCGTCTTCTGCACGTCCTCGTCTCAAACTCTGAGCTGATGATAGCTTTATCTATGGTCTATCCTTGATAGACATCGTGCTCCCTTGAGCTGATCGAAGAGGTCTTTAATCCTCGGTAGCAGATACTTGTTCCTCACGGTCACCTGGTTCAGGCGACGATAGTCGACACACAGTCGCAAGCTCCCGTTCGCCTTCTAGGCGAACAATATTAGGGAAGCCTAGGGTGAAACACTGGGTCGGATGAATCCCTTGCTCTGCAATTCCTCCAACTGTACCCGTAGCTCTAGAAGATCAGTGGGGGCCATCCGATATGCTGGAGTGGATATCAGGGCTGTTCCAGGGTACAAGTCAATATAGAAGTCTACCTCTATGCGAGGAGGTAGTCCTGGAACATCGTCAGGGAAAACGTCCACATAATGATCCACCACTATAGGAGAACTAGGAATCTGCATGTCAACTGCTCCTAGGATTAGGCTACCCAACTGATGAGTGATGGGCTATCCTCTTCACTGTATGAGTCCATCCTGTGCTGCAAAGGCCCCCTTATCGCTGGTGAATGTGAACCTGCTCCCATCGGTGGGAACACAGCGTACCTTGCACCAAATAAAGTCAATCTGAGCATGGACTTTAGATAACCAATCCTTGACCAAGATGACGTCGTAAGGCCTCGACGCCAATACAAGAAGATCCCCACTGAAGCTCTCTCCTCCTAGAGTAAGCTCACACTACTGGAACCAGTGCATAATCGTCAAGTCTGCTCCCGTAGGAGTCTCTAGCCATAAGGATTGAGCCAACGGCTCTGTCAGAATCTCTAAGCTTCGAACAAGGGTAGAAGAAATAAAAGAATGACTCACTCCTATGTCTATAAGAACTGTAGAAAAGGTGGAGTATACACAGATCGTATCTCGAATCATCTCTGGCGCGCCATGGTCGTAGGCCTCTGCTTCCTGAAGCTGAGCCTGTCTCTGCCCGCCAACTCCCTGTGGTTGGGGTGGATCTCATTGTGGTGGTGGTGGTAAAGCATCAAAGCATCGCCCACCACCTACTGCTCGGCCAGATCCCCTGCCTCGTCCGTCTGCTCTCAGTGGACTGCCACGGTCGACCCTCTGCCTCTGCCTAGGTGGACCCTCAACTGCTTGCAGCTCCTCTGCATGGCGGGTCGGCCAGTCATGAGCCATTGGGCCCTGCCCGCCACATGCGTAGCACTGTCTGGTCCTCAAATTGCTGACTCTGCGACCTGTGCCCTGCACCTCTGAGCCAGTGTCTTGAGGACGTCTGCCTGATTGTCCGGTCTGCCTGGACCCCTGTGACATCCGTCGACTACCAGCTGCAGACGACTCTGCTACAGGTCACCCTGCGGTTGGTCTCGCTGCTGGCGTAGGCTCGGAAAGAAATCTCTCTATGAGAAGAGCTCGCTCTGGTACTACTGCCTCTGTCAGAATGCTGAGGGAGATCATAGATGCCCTGATCTCATGCCTCAGTCCCTGCTCAAAGGTCCAGGCCTGAAAGAATGGGACTCGTACCATGTTTGTCTAATAGCACAAGAGGTCGGTAAATCTCGCCGAGTACTGGACGACCATCATGCTGCCCTTCCACAGCTGTAGAAGCTCCTGGATGCACATAGCACGGAGGGCGACTGGGACGAAATCCAAGCAGAAGAGGCTCTCAAATTCCATCTAGAGGAGTGATGCCTCGTCGTGCACCTGGATAATCAAGCTCCACCATATGCCTGTTGTCGCGTGCAGGAGGATCGCTTTGAGGATCACCATGAGGTCAGATGGTGTCCCCACTAACCTAAAAACTCGAACAACTGCCTCCAGCCAATCGTCGGCTCCCTGAGGGTCCGTCTCCCTACAGAACCTAGGCCGTCACTGACGCTGAAACTCGTGTAGTGAACTAAGGCGATGTGCACTATCAGTGGCCAGGGCTGGTAGCATCGGTGGCTCGGCGGGTAGAGGTACCGCTGGTGCCTCTGCTGTCAAAGGGCCCTACACCGAGGCCTCGTCACTCGGTGGGTTGTCATCTCGCACAACACTCGGAACCCTAGCTGGTTGCCGTCGTGGGGCCATTCTGAAAAGAAACAGGTGTGCCACTGTCAAACAGTATACCTGGTGAGCTAACAAAAAGTAATCACAAATAAAACTTTTGAAATGCACATGCAATCAATGTTTTCGTGCATTGAGTCGGAAATCAGAAGTAATGGTCCTGGTGTACGGATATGTCGGCCGCCGCACCAACACTGGACTCCCTAGACTGATAACCACACTCAATACCCTTAACACTATTTCTTGACATAGAAGAAAGATCAGAGTCCGGATTTCTGCGGTAGAACCGAACTCCTTTGATACCAATTTGTCATGACCCGTCCTCGGGACCCGTGCCATGACTACCCCAAGCCTAACTCCCATAGGCCAGGGGCTTGCGACGAGCACCAAGAGGTAAATTTTGTAAAAAAGGGGAAGGCATTGCCTTTATGAGTAAACAAACACCACAAAGTAAGCCAGCAGAAGTAAACTCTATGTAAATTGAGTACAAGTAAGTGCAGAAAATAAATGGGTCAGAATAAAAACCCAAACTGAATGTAAAGTACAACATGAAAGAAATTACGGCAACAGAAAGTAAAGCAACAACGTCAAGTCGTCCACTTGTATTCCAACCTGAAGGGTGGGCACAGATAGCCACCTCAGCTCCTCGGGTCCATCCATCTGCTCCGTGTACGTCCCGCCCAGTGGTCCACCTCTAGGTACCGACTGCTCCACTAGCCTCTACCACGATCAGTGCTGTCTGTCGTCTGCATCCAACACAATGTAGTGCGAGCATAGCCCATGCAGGGGTGTGTATATGCTACTCAGTAGGGACCCCAAGACCCCTGAAGGTCTCCCAAAATACACAAAGGATAATCCACAAAAGAAAGATACAATCACGAAGTAACAACCAAAACTACATAGGTATATTCCCAAACATATACCTAAGTCATCACTGATTCATCTAATCTAGGACCCTCGTAGGATACCAAACCAACTACTCTGCTAGACCCACATAAGATAGCAAAAAAAAAATCAGACACTTCCAGACCCACGTAGGATACAAGAACAGTAGTCACTGTTGTCAAACCGACATAGGATTTCAATACGGTATTCATCGCTGCTGAACCCAAATAGTATTTCTGTGTAGTCTTCATTTCCGTCGAACCCACATAGGATTTCAGTACGGTCTTCATCATTGCAGAACCCACATAGGATTTCAGTGCAGTCTTCATCTCCTTCGAACCCACATAGGATTTCAGAACGATCTTCATCGCTGCCGAACCCACATAGGATTTCAGTGCAGTCTTCATCTCCAGCGAACCCACATAGGATTTCAGTACGGTTTTCATCGCTTCCGAACCCACATAGGATTTCAGGGCAGTCTTCACAGTCGCAGCCAGCTCTATGGTTCCCGCACACATCATGCTCGTTCCAGGAGGGTCCGCTCCATGAACCAATGGGTCAATACCTCAACTGACACGAAGTACTGAGATGATGTATCTCAAAGTCCCGTCTCGACATGAGGATCTCAATGTGACAGACGGTGCGTCAATCGGACGTCTGGTATGAGAGTTATTGGATTTTTCGTTCCTGGGGCCCGGTTGGGTTTTAAGTCAAAACCAACCCGACCACACTCCACCTGCATCCAAACCTCAATCAGCGTAAGCCAAAAGGTCCGTCTCAATAAGAGGAATCCAACAAGGTCGACAGCACATCAATCGAACGTCCGGACCTCAAGTTATAAGCGTTTCTGCTTCGAGGGCCCGATTGGTTTCATGTTCGAACCAACCCGTCTGTACCCAAAGTTCTCTGAAACCTTAAGTGTAATAGACCAAAACAACCGTCTCGATCCAATGATATCATTGCAACTGACGGTTTCTCGATCGGATGTCCGTAGCCCAAGATACGTGCAAAAACCAGAAGTGGTCTGAAAATGGGGGGTCTGGGCCCGGTCCGACCCGGCCCAACCCCCCCCCCCCCCCCCTCCGGGTCGGCCCAACCCAGGTCAACCCCAACCGGGTCCAGGTATGGACCATTAGGGCGCAGCCCGGCCCGGTGCCGCCAGTCTGGCCGAGTGGGGTCGTTTCGGCACTGCCCCCTTGATTGTCGCCACGGCCCCCGCGGGGGGGGGGGGGGGGGGGGGGGGTGGGTGGGGGGGGGGGGGGTTCCTTGCCAGCGGACGCGACCCAGCCCTGCGTCCCACCCTTCAGTCTCGTGCGGCCACAAGACCTGACGCCTGCTTCCATGGCTGATGTTGTGGCGGTCCCTCCTAGCGGCGCGCCGGTACGCCGCCTCCACCAGAAGGCCGGCCGGTGCCGGCCACCGCCTCCGGCCGCTGGCACCGCCGCGCCGGCGACCCCCACTGTCGGTGAACTCCGCGGGCCACCGGAGTTGCTCCGGTGGTCTGTTTTCAATTCCGTCTGCGCCGGTGTTCATCTCAGGTCTAGTACTTTACTGTGGAAACATCAAACCACCTCTATGGCCCGTTCCGTCATCGCCCGTCGATCTGCCAACAAATAAGCAAACTGCGAAGCCTCCGAATCGCCGCAACGGTCCCGTTTCATCGCCGCCCAGCGTTCCGCGAATCAAGAACATAGAAACGGTGGGTTCGGACTTGTTCGTTGTTCCGCACCCACCGCGTTAGTGGTTCAAATGACTTCCAACAACTTAATTATATGTTGAGGATATAATCCAAAAAAATTAAATTAAACCAAGCCCCCTACCTGAAGCGTTGTTGAACGAAGGTTCGTCGAGGGGAAGGGATGTCGCGAAAGGAGAATCGTCGGCGTCTCAGTACACGGGGTCGCGGTACCCGGCGTCGCGACGTCGATCTCCGAGGGTTCGGCTTTCTTCGTCGCCCATTGTCGGAGGCTGGCATTCTTCGTCGGCGACGGTGCGTTCTTCACGTTCTTCAAGGAGGAAGATGAAGATTCCAATACTTGGGATCTCCTCTTCAAATCCTCCTCGCACAACAAATAAAAAAAATAAAATAAGGCTTTGCCCTATTTTATTTCTCATGCCAACTGTTTTTGAAATTCAAAAACAGATCACGATTTAGTTAATGAGTGTTGACCAATTAATGAGGCGTTTAATAATCCTATTAAACGCGAGCGTTGACTTGGTATTAAAGAGGGGGGGAGGGGTGCAGATGAGTTACCATATTAAATTCACATGGGAGGTAAAAAGTAATAAAGGGGTGGGGATCATGTGGTCCCCACCTCACTAATATCCTACCTAAGAGTTAGGATATCATTGGGTCCCACTCCAACCACCATGCCTAGGTTAACACTACTAAGAAGAAAAATAAAATCTATTGTACAATATTTTATTTTATTTTTTAGTTAACCCAATTAATTAATAACCTCACCCGAGAAAACACAACTCTGGAAAAGGTGTTCTTAAGCAATTACTGGCACTGTGATTCCATTGGTGCCCTCAATATTCGATTCTGAGAACCGGTTCAAAAGTTAAGAAAACCCGCTTATTCGTTTACTGAACATACCCGAGATAAACATTGGAAATTGATTCTGGGCACACCGGGCCTTGGAATCTGGTGCCGTCAGAATCTGTGTTCTGGTCAAATACCAAATAAAATATAAAAAAAATTCCCTTGATTTTTACGGCTCTTTACAATGAAATCTCATCGCCAAAGGCTATAAACTGCCACTGATTACTTACGATGGGGACAGTCGCAAATACTTTCTAACAGCCAACAGTAATTAATGTGGGCATAGGTATTTGCGATGGGTCCTGTCTCAAATAGTCCCTGCCA
Organism: Viscum album; assembly: GCA_963277665.1. Classification (NCBI taxonomy): domain Eukaryota; kingdom Viridiplantae; phylum Streptophyta; class Magnoliopsida; order Santalales; family Viscaceae; genus Viscum; species Viscum album. The sequence continues at coordinate 103,005,915 of OY728133.1, forward strand.
AAACACCTTTTGAGATGGGACCTATCGAAAATATTCTGTGCCGGAAGACCTTTTGTGATGAGACGACATCCCGTAACAATAAGCTATAAACCGCGGCCGGTAATTTGCAACTGGGAATGTCGCAATAAGCTATAAACCGTGGTCAGTTAATTGCGACAGGGCCCATCGCATGTACTTAACTATTTGCGATGGTGGGATCCCACTGTCGCAAATAACCTTCACGTGGTTTAGTGCACTATCCATTCCAAACTATTTGCGACAGGGGATGAAATCTCGTCGCAAATATTATGTTATTTGCGATGGGACGTTACCCCCGTCACAAATTACCTCTTGGAAATACCTTTTTCAAGGGGATTTATTTTCATCGTAAAAGGCCCATCGCAAAAAGCCATTTTTCCCATAGTGTGTTACACGTTTATATTGTGAAGGGTCATTAAAAAGTTATTTCAAAATTTAATTTCCCCTATTCATACCCAATGATTATAATTATAGGTTATAATAGTAATATTTTAAATAACATAAATTCTTAGCTCATTTTATCATGATGGTGTGTGTCCTATAAGCTATGTAACAATGTCTTAATTTAAAATATCATGGTGTTAATAAAAAACTTCATAAAATACACCATTGTTTCTACCATAGGATAATGGTTAGTATATTTATACTCATGAGGGAATAACTACCTAGACCCATGTAATATCACTTCTATATTCTAATTTAAGATAATACCTTAACCGAGAAGAAAATTTTCATGAAACCCCCAAACATGGATACACCCTCTAGAGTATAATTATAGTGAACCTAGCTTCTAATTCATATATATAACATATTTTTTAGATGAATAATTTTTACATTACAGATAATCACACCTGATGACCATAATTTTTTAGTTCCTTTGGATACAAGGCACATACTATTTTAATGTGATGATAATTCTTCAACAAATCCGATAAAGATCTTCAAATTTTCATCTATTACATGAAAATAATTCTTTAAAACTGGTTTAATGGAATCCTAAGAATGTGTGAGATCAAATTATATGCAAGGTAATTCAAGGGATATACCTAAGGATTACATGAGAATAAGGGTATGAGAACATGAGATTAATATTTGAAAACCATTTCTAGTGTATGAATGATAAAATTTAGGGTTCATGGAATAAAGATTTGGATTTAATAAGACATGAATAATAATGAAATGAGATAACACAATCCATGTTATCATAACATTGGAATAGTACCCTAATTTTTGGTGTATAAACATGCATATAAAATCTCATTTCAAGGATAACCCCTAAGATATACATAACATGTTAGCCTTGGGATAATCACCCATGTACCTACTTTGAGCTTGGGATAACCCACTATATTCCATGTTTTTTTCATGTTATAACCTCCAAAATACACTTTGATCTCATATAATATTAATCATTTCAAAATTCAATGGAGATAGATATTTTCCCACCCACCACATTGTCTATAAAATTGTTTTCTATAAGATCATATAATATTTACCATAAAATAATTAATGAAAAAAAATCATAAAAAATTTCATCATAGTATAACCCATTCAAAAAATATTCCTTTCATAAACATCTTTTCATAATTAAAAACCCATTCAGGGAAATAATAATAATGGTATCCTTGGATAATAACCCTAGTAAAATAAACATAACCTCAATAAATGGAATATTAGATAGGGAATTATTTTGAAATAAAATAATAATGAATGTCTCCTGAGTAAAATAATATTTCATTTTAAATCAGTTAATTAAAACTAAAAACTCATAAAATATTTTTCAAATACTTATATTTAAAAATCACTATGAAATGTAATCCAAAAAATATTTTTAAAAATAGTTTAAAAAATATATTAAGAAAAAAATCCTTTCAACTTTGAAAATAATTTAAAAAAATATAAAAAAACTTCACTATCATATAAATTTAAAATGAACATAATATCTTATAAAGGGAGCATTAAATAAAAAATTGTTTATGATAGATAAAATTAAATTAATTCTATACACATTAAAATAAATATTCATTCCAATTTTCAGGAAAATACAATATAACATTGTTTGAAAAATTAAATGAAATTTTCAATCAAATAATTTATATAAAATTCTAAAAATGGTAAAAATATATTTAAAATTCATTTTATGAATGTAAAAATAATTGAAAATTGTTTGAGAAAACATGTGTTCGTATAAAGTATTTTTTCGATCGAAGAGAGAAATAAAGATGTTTTTTTAATAAAATAATCTGGAAACCTTGTGTATATAAAGAGAGGAAACTGAAGTGGAAAATGTATTATATAGAAATACCCAATGTAGAATAAAATTAAAGTGTTTATTTAGAGATAGATCATAATATTTCACCATTGGATGTATAAACATGAGAAAACATGATAAATGATGAAATTTCAACATAAAAGACATACCACATTGTCTACATTGAATCATAAGTTCCATGAAAGGATAAAATTACATTATAATTATAATTAAATAAGGATATATATGTTAATAATATTAAATTACAATGGAGATATATACATAACATAGAAAATAATATAAGTTTGTAACAGCGCATAAGTCTCAAAGAAGGAAAATTGAGACCAAAATCCATTATAACTTTAGTGATATTTTGAATCATAATACAAAATAAATAATAACATAAAATTAAACTTCACATAATATTAAAATAATGGTATTCATGATATAAATTTTCAATGGAATATTTTATACACCACAAAAATTAAATGAGTGGCGACTTTACATATATATCATAGAAATAAAAGTGAGACTTAAAATCCCTTGCCATAAGCCATGACCTCTATCATACACCATAAAATATTATGTATCATAAATATAATATTATTATATATATTTTATAACTATAATTTTATATATAATACTATATATTATTTATATGTGGACTTTTATATCCTATTTATTAACAATTCCATGTAAAAATCATTTTTTTGTTAATAACTGCTTTGTTTTTCATGAGTAAATTGATTTTTTTATTCTTGGTCCTTTCACTTTGATCACGGTTCCACTATCTCCATAATAATAAAAATTAAATATTCATATAATTTATAATAAAATAGTACTTTTATTTCAAATCAAGAATGAATGTCTTGTGTAATGAAATATTGTATGATAATGGAGATTTTTGGTCATATGTACGCTTGAAAAACGCTTAAATTTTTCAATAATAATTATATAATGTAAATAAGTATTATTTTATAATTTTATAATGATAATTATATAGTATTATATATTTAAATATACCAATAAATATCATCCTTGTTTTATGGAGATAAAAAGTGTGATTCACATCACTTTGTGATGGTAGTATTCCACACGTACACAAACGATGTTATCATGTCTCAGTGTGTGAAAATGGTAAGAAAGGAAATATATATATATATATTAATTATAAATATGCCATAAGTTTTATAATTATATCATTTATATATCATATATTAATTAAATTTATACTTATTATCCTCCATGTAAAGAATTAGTGATAAATGAATCACTTCTCTTCTTGAAGCGGTAGTCCACTATATACACGAGAAACATTATCATATCCCCTATAGAATATAAATTGAAAAGTTATATATAATATAATGACTTAATAGGAATAATTAAGTTATAAATATCATGTATATTTGTTATATCCATCGTTATAACAAACCGTTAGAGGTGTTAATGGGAAAACAAATGAGCTCGGTTCCTGAGTTGGAAGTCAGTTGTCCGTAGAAATGATTATTTCATAACCCATTTGAAGAAATTGGATATTGGTTTACTAAGAAAATTAACCTAGATATATATTTATATGTAATATACTGATATTATTATATAATCATGGTTTAATACCAATTAATGGAGTTGGAGGAAGAAATAAAATAAAATATCTCTATTAAAAATGTAACATCTTCTTTGGGTGTCCACATTTGGTTTTCACCAAAAAACATTCCTAGTTTATTATAATTTCCAAAATAATGATTATATGATTATAGGGGATAGGTTTATAATGTATTTTTATGTAATAAAATAATAAAAATAGGTTACACGTGTGAATAAAAAAAGTAATGGGGATGCCTTTTTTATATATGAGGTGAGTGGCACACTTGTAATGTTATGGAATGAAAAAGGTGTACCAACATTTATCTAAAGAAACCAGACACTAAAATGGTTTATTTGGTATAAATAGAGATTATATGGTCGCTATATGGCCATAAAATAGATTTCAGACAAGTTTTTAGGTCATTTATTCTATTATCATTTTAATTTAAACCCTATTAAGATCGTTTATTCCATAACCAAGATAATTAATTTTTAATATTTTCACAATTTAATATGGTAAAAATTTAATCATACCTACTTATATAATATAAATTATTTTAATTATAAATATTTAATTCATTTATTAATACTTATTTCATAAAATTGATAAATTTTATATAAAATTAATCCCCATGACACAATGTGACTCTTGCTTTTGAAGGAAAAAATGTTCAAAAGTTTACAATGATTTTTATACAATTTCAAAATGAAATAGGTTCTAATAAAAAAATTGGATTAAAAGAAATATAATTTAATGAGTATTAATTTATATTAAATTGAAATTTTAAATTATCTTTATTAATAATTAAAATTAAATGGAATTCGTTAATTTACATTCATTTTTTCACTATTAAAAAAATAATAAACTATTCAGAAAATATTCCGAAAATAAACATACCATAATTTAGATATAAAGATTTTAAAATTTTATATTATTATATTCAATTATCTTTCTAAAATTGTCAAAAATTAATTTTATTATTTCATAAAAATATAAACATAAAACATTTTATTTAAAAAACTATTATTTTTAAAACATATACAAGTTTTATCAGAAATTTATGTATTTTTACAAATATTTTTTAAGGTATAATATAATTATATATAATATCTAAATACTAATAATCACTATTCATATCATTTTATTTAATGTATTAGTTTTAATAATAATGTTTAAACAATATTTATAACATATTGTGGCTTTGTTAAGAAATTGTGTCATTTTTAATGAAAGCTAACCTAGTTTTGCGTGTAAGGCAGGATTATTTTTTTGCATGTAATGACATATATGAGATATTTAATTTTGTTAAAAAATGATAATATATGAAATCTCATGGTTCTTCATTCAACACCCTTTAAAATTAATTTCTTTCTCCAAACTTGTTCACTCTGATACAAACAAATGAGGAGACTTATGACTCCTCATTTCCTTAGGATCCCTCGTAGCTTTAAAAAATGGTGGACATTCCACAAAACATTAACCTGATGAGTGGTATTTTTTCCTAGAACAATCATGTTAAAATATATAATATCCATAAGTTTTTACTCATAATAAATATCTTAATCCAGTGGTATGACCTCTGAGTTTAAAATTTCTGAAGGTCTAGGAATATACTTTTTCTCCAGAGATACAAGGAACACACAGTGGGCATTGAAGAGGTTTTTTTGGAAGAACAAACTAATAATATATGGTAATATATGATAAATAATTTTAAATTTTCTGATATAAATATTTTGTAGTTTCCTTTTCTTCCATAATATCATATCCTTATTCCGTGAAAAAATTCTTATAAAAAATGAACACCATCTTTAAATTCTTGATCATGATGTTCATTATTAAAATAACTTTCATACTGACTTTGTGCTTCCTTGATCTGTATTTTAATGTTATTAATATTATATTCCATCTATTCATATATCTCAGTTCCCAATAGATTTATTTCTCTATCTTGATAAAAATACATTATAGCTAAAAATATCCTTCCATAGAGGGATTTATAAGGATCCATCAAAATGTTTGAGTGAAATAAATTGTTGTAAAAAACCCAAATGCGAGGAAATTGTTTATCACAACATCCTTTTAATTAAATATGACATGATCTCAAAAAATATTATAGGTTTTTAATTGTTCTCTTAGACTTACTATTAGGATGAGGTTGATGCAAAATGCTGAAACTCAACTCTGTATTAAGATCTTGTTGATGACTTCTCTAGATTGTTGACATGAACCGCACATCCTAATCAACCAAAATGGATTGTGGTAATCCATTAAAACTTATAACTTCCTTAATTTATATCATTTTTATGATCTAGACATAACACTTCTCTAATAGTGCTGATGTGTGCTTACATAATACAATGACAGACTATAATACATACAAAATTATTCTCTTTATAATGTTTGCGGAGTCCAACAGTAAAATCCATGGTTACATTTTTCGGTCACTATTGTGGTATGTATAATGGTTGTAACATACCCTTTTACTTTTTTCTCTCATACTTTATTTTCTTATAAACATAGAATCAAGATACAAACTATATGATATATCTATTCATGAAATCCCAAAAAAGTAATGTTTCAAATATCGATACATATTCTAACATAAATGATGAATAGATAATTAAGAACTATGAGCTTCGTTTGACAATAATTTCAAACATTATACAGAAAGAACACATATAGAGTCACTGATCCTAATCATTTCTCTATGATCATGGTTAAACATATTACGATTTCTAGTTTTTTACATCTCTACATCATCCTTACGGACCTCATTAATCTGGACTTAAATAAACTGTTGAAAATTTAATAGAGGTTCATAATATTTATTATCTTTCATGAAAATTTATAGATTAATAAATTTTAAATCTATAATTTTTATATCATTTTTTATCCCTATCCCATATAATCTATCATGATTATTTCTACTAAAGGAACCAACCATCAGGTTCACCTTCCCGGGGTGTTAATGTATTGAGTAATAATAATCATTAATGAGATTTACCCATGTTATTTGGTCCATATTTAAATAGTTATGTTTAAATATATATAATTAAAACTTTTTTGATTGGTATATATATCACTATTTTCTCCCTAAATATAATTCCTCTATCTTCAATTTAAAAATTAACATAGCTAACTCTAAATCAAGAGTTGGGTAATTTTTCTCATGAATTAAAAATTTTCATGAGGAAAATGATTTAGCCATTTCATTTTACAAAATAATACTTTAAAATCCATTCTCGAATGTATCACTATAGATTAAATACTATTCTCTACTACTAGGTAATGTTTGCAAAGGACAACTCTCTAATAGTCTCTCCAGTTCCTTGAAATTTTCATCATATTCATCGATTAACAGGAACTTTTCTCTCTTCTATGTCAATGTAGTTATTGGATAACATAATCGTGATAAGTTATACCTTAAATGTTTATAATATCTATCAAAACTATGAAAACTATAGATCTCAGTCACCATGGTTGGCCAGGTCTAATACTCAGCATCATCTATCTTTGATATATCTATAGATATATACTATCTTGAGATCATATTACACAAAATGAAACATTTTTTATACAAATTTACAGTTTTCCAGTTGATAATATTGTTTCTCCTCTCTTAGGGAAAACAATAAAATTTATATGAGGTCTTCATGATCTTCTTTGATCATTTAATAGACATGAATATCATCTATAAAAACTACCACAAACTGATTAATGTAATCTCCAAATAATCTATTAATTAAATCCATGAAGATTGCATAATATGTATTAAGAAATAACAGAATAACTTTATACTCATGGTGTGCGTAACTTTTATCGAATATTACCTTGTGGATATCGACCTTCTTAACCAAAATTGATTTAATAAAGAATAAATAAAAATTTATGGAAATTATTGATCTCTACATAGTTGCACAAAAAATAGTCAATATAGGAAATAAGAGGCTTATTATTAATTTTGATCTTGTTCATCTCCCAATAATAAACAAAAAATCTCATTTATCCATACATATTTTTGAAAAAAATCTCTGGTGAAACCCTTGGTGTCACACTTGGCTGAGTGAATCCATTTTCAAGGTTTTTCTAGAGCTTCTTCTTCAATTACTACAACACAGTCAGATCCATTCTACATGTTTTCATTTAAATTGGTGTGGTACTATGTATGATTTCTATTGAGAACTTAAATTCACATATTTTTGGGAGTATAGGTAAACCTTATAGAAATAAAAAACTATATTATCACATAATAGGCATATCATCGATAAATATTTTAACCCAAACCATCCATGAAAAATACTCCTCTTGAATTTGAAGAAAAACCCATACAATGGATTCCATTTCCATTATAATTTCATATTTACCATAACACTATTATATGAACAATGTGTGGTTTGGAATGTAAAATGTGAATTCCCTTCCTTAGAAATTTATTTTAGATCAATGTAGTAAAATAAAACACATGCCTATGATAACATCAAATTATACCAGAGGAAGAAAATTATTGTTTGTAGGAAGCACAATTTCAAAAAAGTTAACCTGATATGAATGCAGGGTATGGAATGTGATCATAATAATGTTACGGGGTTTCTCTACTAATTCCATATACTATCATTCAATGGGAATTTTAATACCCTTATAAACTTCTATGGATTTTAAATAATGATCATATCTAATATAATATAAGACATTAGTATTTCTATATGGGATGGTGACTATACTATTTACCACATTGTTATCATACCCCTCATCTTAAACAGTGATCACATGAGACTTCACTTTATATATAATCTTAACTGGTTTTTGGTGTTGATCACCATTTTTAACCCTCACACATGGAAAAATTTTATCATAATTACCAAAATCCTTGTGATTGGAATAATAAATTGTGGGAGGTTCATTATATTGGGATTTTTCATTATTAATTTCATTAGATAACTTCTTATAATCACATCAATATTCAGCATCTTGAAGAACTCAATTTCCCCATATAAAAAATTAGTCCTCACCTTAAAACAATTTCCTCCATCCCACTTTCCACACATTGAGAATAATAGAATTCTCATCTTCCTCTATTCGTTGTTCTTATAATTTCCATTAAATTTGGGTTTTCATTTCTTATTAAAACCATGATATTGATAAATAAATCCATCCCCTATTTAAAAAAATGATATAACAAAAAACAATATCTTATTAACTAGTAAATTATTTCATGGATAACAAACTTTAGAGACATGGTTGTTTTCTATAGATGAATTAACTAACCATAAATTTAGGTTGGATAATAATACCCAAATCATACCTTGCACATATTCTAATCTTTTCTGCATATTTACCAATGAATTTAACATCCATTTTCATTAGCTCAACAAACATATTCTTCATCATCATATAGATAATATAATTAAATTGCTTATAAAAACATAATTTCTTAAACACATCACAATCCATATATTCAATTTCACATGATTTCCTTATATTCTTAATAAAAGTCCCACATTGACCCTCCTCACCTTCAAAACAGTAGATATCAATAATGTATTTCTAATTCCTCAGACACTAGAAAATGGAAAATATATATTTAGTGGTAAAAATCCATTTTTTAAAAACATGTGTATCAAAATACACACTAAAATAAGGAAAACATTTCCTCGTTAAGGATTTAATAGAATTTCATTACCTCCTTTGTTCGTTAGGATTCCCTGAAATGTTTATAGCGTGAGAATGCTTCCTCATTAAAGAAACAAGATTTATTATTCTACCCCCATAAAGTTTGGATTCTCATGAGAAAAATCATTTTATTTCACATCATAGTCAACATTAGAACTATTATTTTTTGTTCTAGACATTTACTAAAATAAAAATGCATTGTTTAAGAAACAATGATCACAGTGAAGAATTACATAACCATGAAATTTCACTTATTGGATATCCAAATCTTGGGCAATTATTTTTTAATATATGATACATTAGGTTGATAATAGGTCATTCATGTTATTCATATATTTAAATCCTTCATGATGTTTCATAAATAGATTTTGAATTTCTATAGTAGATCCTAAGAGTGTGTCAAACCATTTGAAAATTAAGACATATTATTGTGAATTATGTCATAATACAGTCCATCCCAATAAAAAATTTTCTATGTTATTAACCTTGGTTAACTATATACTAGAGACACATCCACTTGTAGCATCTTTATAGGGATCTAATTTCATAGAAACCACTTTCTCTATCCTTTACCAATGATTCATTGTATTTACCTATCATCGGAGTGATCTTTAGAATTATACTTTGACATTTACATTGGGATCTCACATTTTTTTTCTCATCCTATATTGAATGGGTTAACTAAACCTATCCTCTAATATGAATTATAGTAACATAATCATCACATAAATAGATATTTCATCATTTTAGTTGAATGTCCAACACATTGAAAAAAAAACATATCGAATCATAGTAAGAGTTTAGTTCTTTGGATACTAAGTTAAAAATATTATAATTGGTAATTTCTATTAAACATAACCCATAATGATACGCTTATTTAGTAATGATTTTTAATCCATTCTTCATTACCTGGTAAAATGAAATATAATAAATTGTGAGCTCATACTCTCAACAAGGGAAATAAAGGGTGATATTTAAGGATAACAAGATCATAAGGGCTTGAGAACAAGAGAATAAAATTTGAAACCCATACCTTAAAAATAAAATATAAAAATAATAAGTCTTGGAATAACTATTAAGCAGTGTGTTAGATAGAAATCATAATGATGCCAATAAAGAAAATCCTTGAGATAATAAAAAATACATAAACCATACATTTGTGTAATACACATAAGAATTGAAAATATAATGTCAAGGATACCCAAAAATATATTAATAAGATGTTAGTCATGGATTATCCACCCATGTACCATCTTTAGGCTTAGAATGAACTCCCATGTACCCTCTTTCAGTCTATAGTGTATACCCTCTTTCATGCACAGGATATCCTTAAGTGTACCCTTTAATCTCAAATAACATTAATCATTACCTAATGAATTAGGGGAATATTTAGGTCCCACCGATCACATAATTCATAACCTTTTGTTCCAAAATATAATAAAACATTCTACATATCATTACCCATGGAAATTAATGGGTCAAAAAGTAATTTCATTATTGAATAACCCTTGGAAAATATATAGGTTTCATAAAACTATTTTCATCATAAACATAATCAATTCGAGGAAAGAATAAGAAAATTTTTCTTATATCATATCATTAATAAATAATATGTAATATTAAAGTTTTGTTATTATATAGAGAATTATTTTCCATGAAATGTCACATGGAATGTTTCTTGAGATAAATCAATTTTCTTTTAGAATCACACTTTAAGAATAAAATTTCTTAAAATATTTTGTAAATAGTGTTCCTTGATAGTATCCTTGGAAACATATAAATTAATATTTAAGAAATAATTTAAAACTTTTTCTTGTTAAATATAATTTCCACTTTTCAAAGTAACCAAAAAATAAATCATTTTCAATATTTCTTCCTTTTAAAATAACCTTGACATCTTTTAATATATGATTAAAAAATTTGTTATGATGAAAGAAATTTTTTTCATGTTTTACATGTTAAAACAATGATTTCATTCACATTTTTTAAAAACCAAAATGTCCCTAGTTTGAAAGAAGACATGAATGTTTAATTCAAAGAAGATCATGAAAAGTTTAACATGGTTAAAATTTTCATTATTAAATCAAAAAAATAATTTCCAATACATTTTGGAACAAAATTCTGGAAAACATGGTTTTGAAAGAAAAATTATTTTCTATATATGAGAGAGATAAAGGTGATTTTTTAAAAATATAATATTTAAATATATCATACATAATGAAGGAAACTGAAATGAAAAATATATTCATTAATATTTAAAATATTATTTGAAAAATCACGAGTTTATTGAAAGATCATTCATAATAGTTATTCATTAGAAGCATAATCTTGATCAATACAGATAAATGTTGATATTAAAATATATAAGCATTAAAAATTAAAAACAATGAATCATAAGCCCAGTGAAAGGAAAAAAACTAAATTAGACAAAAAAATATTATGAAAATAATTAAATTCATTAATTACATTGCTTACAAATTAATTTATGTGTATAAAATGAATTAAGTCTCAAAGAAGGAAAATTGAGACAAGAATCTCATACCACTTTATTAATCCTCCGAATTATAATATCCAAGTATAAATAATATAAATTCAATCATTAAATATATTTTATATAATTGGATTCCTGATCTAAAATATAAAATATTAATTATATATTCCACACAAAATAATCGAGTGGTGAATATGTGTATGTCTCCCATAAATAAAAGAGGGACTAAAAATCCCTTACCCTAAGTCTTGAATTCATTTATACATTTTAGAACCTCCTATATAATAAATATAATTTTTTATATATCTATTACATAAATATTATTATATATAACATACAATATATAATTTAATTATGTAATTTTATGAATTATTTATTAACAATTCTATTTTAATGTTATGTTTTGACTAATCTATTATTTGTTTTTCGTTATTTTTTTGATTTTGTATTCCATGTCCTATCACTTTTTCAATGGTCCCATAATCTCTAGAATAATAATCATAACATTATTATCAAATTTATATATTGATTATTATTTTAATAAAAAACATGAAATATAGTTTTGAGAGATTAAATACATTATGATCATGGAGATAGTAGGTCAAACATATGCATGAGTAATGTTTCAAAATTTTCAATGATAATTATGGATAGAAGGTATGCAATATTTTATATTTAAAATTTTATGATAATATAATATTATTTATTTATATATATTAAGAAATATCATTCATGTTGTCTTGTTATAAAATGATAGAGTTACATCACTTCGTGAAGGTAGTAATCTAGACGTACATGAACGACATTATCATATTTCAATGAGTAAAAAGATAAGAAAGAAAATATTTTATTATATTTTATGAATGTTAAATATTTCATGAATATCGTAATTATTTATTTTATATATCATATACTCATTACATTTATCCTTATAATCTTCCATGTAAATCAATAGTGAAAACGAATTACATTACTTCGTGACGCGGTACTCCACCATACAAATGATCGATGTTATCATGTCCCATATGGAATATAATATAAAAAATTTATAAAATATATAATTACTAAATAGGTATTATTATTATGTATTTATATAATATAAACAATTATCGATCATTATACCAAACTATGAGAGGTGGTAATTAGAAAATGAATGAAATTGATTAATGAGGCGGTAGTCTACTATACACATGAATGATGATTTTGTATCAAAATTGATGGAGGTAGATATATTTATAGGTCAATAACTTGTCATTGAAATATATATTTGTATTAATGATACTGATGTTATTATATAAACAGGTTTTAATAATAATTTAAAGTGGTTGAGGAAGAAATAAAATAAAATATCTCATTGAAGAATGTTACTACTTATTCAGATATCCTAATTTTGTTTGCACCAAAATCCCTACATGGATGGATTTATTATGAAAAAAATTCTTATATGATTGTATAATAAATTATTTTAGGATATTTGGGTAGATCATTGATGATAAATAATGGTATGATGTTTTCCACAACATTGGATAGGGGATAGTCTTTTATAAGTGTGGTGAGTTGCACACTTTTAATTTTTAAATAGAAAAAGTGGAAGACAAGATTTTATAATTATAAAATGATAAATTTGTAATATTTTTGATCCTTGGACATTATAATACTTCTATATGTATATAAAATATATTTAAGAGAAGTATTTTGGTCATTTTCTCTATTATCTTTTTAGCTTAACCCCTAGGTAAACAAATTTTGACATTAATCACAGTAATTTTTTTACTGTTTTCACTACTCAATTTGGTAAAAATTCTGGTTAACCTTATTATATAATATAAATTTTAAAAATTAAATATATGAAGACTTTTTTTTCTAAATTAAATTCAAATAGTTGGAAACTTTTTATTCTTTAATTAATCTAGCTTTCATGATGATAATGGGTGTTCCCAAAGAGAAAATGTTCTAAAGTTTATAAAGTATTTATATCCAATTTATATATCAAATTGATTCAAACAAATTTTAAAGGATTAATATATATATTATTTAACTAATTTTACTTTATATCCAATTTATAATATAATATATCATTATAGATAATTTAAATAAAATAGTAGTTTTTAATAGAATTTTTTTAAATATACATCAAAACAATAAGAATTTTAAAAAATTCACAATTATTAAACCAATGATAATTTTTACATGATGATTCAAAATATTAATATTTATTTTTAAAAATTAATTTTATATATGTTTCAAAAAATTAATTATTAATTTTTTCACCAAAACCATTTAAATCAATTATTTTGAAAAAATTGTATTTTCAAAACCTATAATGACTTTATCATAAAGTGAATTTTTTTAAAAAAATGATATAATTATATAAAACCATTTCAATCTATCTTTTAAAATTATTTATTCATATTTGTGTCTCTATGTTTAATGACCATGTTACAACCTTATCATTTAAATAATTCTAATAATATATCGTAGTTTTGTTAAGACTCGGTGTCATGTGTACCATCAGCTAACCCAATGTTGTATATAATGATATATTAAGAGGATGTTTCATATAATATTATCTATTAGATAAATTTAATTTATTTGGTTTAAATAATAAAAATATTAGGGTGTTATAATAATTAAACACAACACAATTTTATTTGTCTATATATTATCCAAAATATGCCTCACATTAATCAATAAATATAATGTTAAGGTCCATCTTAATCAAAGATATTAAATGTGGTCATAATGTGAGATAAATAAAAAAATATGGCTAAAAATTGGAATGATTTAAGTTAGTATTAACCTATAAATCATTCTTAGATGTTAGAAATTAAATAATGAATTTGATATTTGAAGAATTGTATCCAAATTCAAGAGGATAAAACACATTTCCAAGAAAAGGAACACCAGTCACCAAATAACCACACCAATAAATATTTTGAAAAATCTAAGGGTCATAGTAGGATTGAAAAAAAATCCTCATATTCCTTGTTTGATAATTTTTATACTTTAATAATAATTGAATATATTCATTGAAAAACATAATAAAATGATTTAATAACTCATAAAATATGTAATTCATGAGACCAATGAAAATAGATGTTGAATTCATGACTCCCCATTCCCCTCAAATGATGATATGCACACTATATTTAGATCTGTGAACAAAATATGAATCCATTCAATGATTGAAAAAAATTGTATATCCTGAGAATCTAATAATGGTTCTTGATTAACCCCTTGTTTAACTACTATTATTCCTTGAACAACCTCAGACTAAACACTATGATCTAGGTAGAATAACACTTTAGAACACTATAGTAACACAATGATCTACCTAAAAACATTTTTTATGAGGTGAATGGTCTAAATCAATAGCTCCTCCAACTCAGAATGTTCCATCCTTTGACAACTGATTGGAATCATAGGCATAATGGGTTACAGTTCTATTATGCACTCAATATCATATCGAGGGAGTAATGTTAAGACATTATAAATAATAACAACCAAGAACTCCTTGCAACCCCATGAAACTATTCTACCTGAACCATCGCTATAAATAATATTGATATTACCAAAAAATAAGATATTTTATCACATCAACTATAACCCATTTTATTGTATCACTCTCCAATAGAAGCCACATCCTATGATTTAGAATGTATGAACAACAATTTCATTAAGAAGTAACTGATGAAAATTTTATAGAGTGAAATATGTGTATACTCATAATGATGTCACATGGTCTTATGTATATGATGAATGGATCACCTTGTAATTGATTATTCACCATAATTAGATAAAAAACATTACCAGCATTAAATAGATTTAAATAGCAAGTCAACCCCAAGTTTAGTTTAATACTCTCCACCTTCAATCATAATGAGTAGAAGAAATAATTTTCAATTAATGTTTGAGAATTTTTAGAATTAAATAAATAATAATACATGGATGAAGATAAACTATTATTAAATTATTCCCTCTTTGGATTACATTGTGATTACTTATCCAATGCATAAAATATACCATGCATTTCTCCTATTTGGTGTATGTCCTATTGATGACCACATCCATAATAGAAAATAATCTAACATCCCTAATGGAGACTAACATCTTGGGGTATGTCTATTCCCAATCCATCTCCCCTTGATTAAATAAAATCCTTCTAATTATGATACCGATAAGGCAGAAAATGAAATTATAACCACGGATAAACTAGAAGCTTACTATAGATGTTTCTCTTACAACTGTGAATGGTCAAGCACTAGAACAGATAATGTTTATGACCATTAAAAAACAAATCACACTAGAAGAAATCTCCCTAAGATGAAAGGGAACTTATAGCTTCTGATAAACATGAAGTAGACTAAAAAGTCCGAATCCTTTATTTTCAAAACCTTAACATCCCTGATATACTATACTATATATCTACTACACCTCTATATATTAGGTTATATGTTTACCCTTTCATTTGAATCAATAATGTACATATATCCTGGAGATAATATATTCTTTTTGTAGATCCAATTTATAAAAAAGAAACACAAAATTTTTAAACTAATATGTAGTAGTATGATGTTATAATTCTTAAAAATTTCATGATCTGGCCTCCATATCTATTAAAAAAATTTGATGAAAATTTAAAAATTTTATGAATAAAATGAAAAGATCATAGATGATCATATTCTCTTATTGAAGATGAATAATTCGCTACATTTTTACTGATATAATTTTATAATAATTAAAATATTACTTTAACATCTTCAAGAAATCCCCCAATGAAGCTAGTCACTCCCATTTCTCGTTAACAAGCAAAAAATTCCACTAATGCACAAACCATCTCAAATAACAATTCACTAATGTGTATTAGCAGTCCTTCATGCTATTGATATGTTTTAAAGTAATCGATAACTCCTTCATTCAGTGATCCATGTCATGACTAGATACAGTCCCATGATATATTAAATATTCATATCAATGACACTTTTAAAGAATAATTGTCCTCAAATTATCCATATCATCCTTGTCCACCCTCGTATAGATGAATGATTAGTTATGATTATAATTTCAAATTAAACTAAATGAACTAATTATACCAAACCTAATTGTTAATAGAAGTCTTTAGGCACACCCCCTCATACACCAGAGGCTATATTCTAGAAGAATGGGTTTAATGTGTTATTATAGGTATACTATTACCATATTTAAGATTAAAAACCATGAAAATAATTCAAATCAGATTCAAAACCCATATAATATGGTAAATAGATAATATAGTAGGGTACAAAAAATAATACTTACAAATCATGATATAAAAAATTAGCCATGTAAAATTTTGAGCATGAAAATAGAATCAACCCACATAATATATCATGAAATTCAAATATAATATTGGGAAAACTCCCATGCTCTATCCATGTAGCCCAAAAAATCTCTAACCATTTAATAAGTTCCCTATTCCAGCCTTATAAACTTTTATAATCTTCTTGGTTACCCAATTTCCTTGGTTGCCTCACCATTGTGTGAGTATAAATCTATTGGAATATACCAATATTTTCCCTAAATAAAAATTATGGTAAATAATTGCATGAATGGTGTTATAAATAATGATTAACATACAATGTTATTAAAAAATAATAATTCTTTCTATCCTCTATCACACTCAGGGTTAGCCATATTTTTTTTTGCTATGATATAATGTGAATGATAGCAGATAGTGGGATCCTGATGACATATTAACAACACATAATCAATGAAATCATCATAGAATTCCCAGTATAATAATGTATCATGTGGAATCTGAGTAATCATCCTAATATTCCCATGGAATCTTGTTGGAATTCCCCAACAACAACTATCACCCAAAATCCCTATTCTCATCATATAATTCCAATAAAAATTGATAACTCATATCAAATTTCCATGCATCAAGCATCAAACATAATATAGTTTCTCATTATAATATTCCCATAAAATCATAATTCTCATATCGGAAATCTAAAGAAACATACATTATATGAAATACATTCTCTTATCATAGAATTCCCAATAACAAGTATTCTGAACACCCTCTAGAATATACATTTTATTGCAATAACATGTCACAAAGTGACATATTTATTGAACATTTCAATATGAAGTTAACATTTCCTTATTTACCATTTTACTCATTAATCCCATTTCAGATATCAACATTAGCCGATTCCATTTATAGATACAATTTCGTTAATTAAACATCACATTATATCATATCATTTATCTTCCTCAAAGTAAACCACGTTATACCCATTTAAAAATATTATATCAAATCCTAAACCACATTTAATTTTTTGAATGGCTAATTATTTTAACGAATACCATATGACCACTTGAGTTTACATTATGACACTAAGGAATTTACTTATATTCACCCTTCACATAGGTTCATTAACACATAAGTCATGTCAATTCAAAGTCACGTGTTTTATATTACCTAAAACATGACATAGAAGTTCAATTGTGATAAATTTTCATTATTTATTCATTCAATGATTAATTAATGTCAAAAAACGAAAACTCTTAAAGAAATCCATATTCCAATTTTTCATTTTAATCATAAAACATTTTTGTTATCCACTTTTCAATACATATTTTATAGTTTCGATGTCTAAAATGAGGTATCCCATTTTGGTTTTCTACTTTTGAATAAGATATCAATATGATTGAAAATATATTCTCAATGAAAGAGAATAAATGATGTGGAAAAAAATAAGATAAAATAACCTAAGATAAAGGGAAATTAACTTTTCTGATATTAGACTATGATTCGAGCTAAAATAATATTAAAAAAATTGTAGACAAAAACTCAAAAAAGTGGTATATTAGAATTAAAGAAACGGATATCTTTTATAAAATAAATTGATAATTAAATGAAAAAATATGAGTCATAGACATACCACTAGATGGAAAATACTTTATACAAATGATGATTCATGCATTAAATGATATAGATTCCTTCAACCATTATGGAGGAGTGGAAAATGGTGTTAGTGAATACTACTAACCTTTGAGAAGGAGAAAATTACTAAGGGTTATATATGGGGGTGGCCCCAATAAAATTTGGTGAGATCCACCATTTTAATCAGGGTTTGGGTTCCACTATATATAATGGGGGGTCAAAAGGCCTTACAATGATACTGGACATGAAACCAGTAAGATGATAGTTATGTCTAAGATACCTGGTGGAAATATAGAAGTTCTTATATAGTCCCCAACATATCCTAAACCGCAAAAATATTCTAAAACCACTTTGAACCTCTAAAACACACCCAACCAGGGGTATAACCTTAGGTTCACCTAACATTTCAATAGACTCATACATTTATGAGGTGTTTTGTTTTTAAAATTTCCCTACCTTATAACATATCATAACTGAGTTGTACTTATACGAATCATAGAGACCAACCACCAATGCTTCCCTCGGTCTAAAATAACCCACCCTCTACATATATAGATCCCTAGTTTATAAAGATGATTATATCCCTCCAAGGAGATAGATTAATGAACACATATCTACCCTTGTGAAACAAAGAAGGTTGTGGTATCACCCACTAGGTCACAAGTACACCGCAATTAAACATTTTCCATTGTCTTTTGAGGTTTGAGATGAATCAATGCTTTAGAGATTGAAAACAAGGGTTTTTGGGAGAAATAGGCTTGATGAATAGTTATTGTGTACAATTAGTTTAACAATTCATTAAATGTGTGGTATGTATCTATGAGTTTCTTATGGTGTTTTCATGGTTTCATCATAGTTAGTCAAACCATGAAACAAGGCCTTTGAACTATTATGGTGTTCTTGTGGTTTTCTAGGTGTGTAACATGGTTTTAATACAGTTTCCCCTAACAGTTTTTTCCTATAGTAAAAACCATTTACCCCCATATATAATGGAGAGTAGAGAGGAATGGATAAGGGAAACTGTTGGTTGAATTATGTGGCCGGCCCCAGGAAACCGTGTGACCCCCATCAAAATTGTTAAAAAGTGTTATTCTACCCTTATTCCCTTAGTCATTTAAAATCTTAATCAAACCCTTATATCACATTGAGTCACACTAATCCATACACTATTATTTGGAAGTCACTCCCTTTAGATTATAGGTGGAATTATTTTTTTCTTGATGGATTCCATTGAGGTATGATATGATTTTTAAGTAGTTTACCCACTTCATTATAGATATATTCTTGATATATTCTCATATTATCTTCTTTTTAACCCAAAGGTTATTGATGCTAGGTTTAACATTTTTTATGGAGCATTGATGTTTTTATTGATCTAGGATTATGAGGACCTGATATACTCTTCCCCAATCTCTATTTTCGAAGGTGATTTGTTCCATCTATATATTTTTGTATGAATTTTTTTAAATGTGTTATTTCTATGAATTTGGTATTATTCGTGTAAAAATTCATTGGGTTATTAATTTAACATAATTAAATTGTGGTTTCAAGATATATTTCAGATGTATTAATTTTTTTAATAGTGTTTTTCTTTTAAAATGGGTTTTTACACAATAAGTGATTGATTAAATTATTGAATGGAGGATTTGATTTCGATATGGGGTTTCAAAAATCTATGTGTCTTTTTTTATCTTTTTATTTTTTTTATAAAATTTGGGTATGTTTTTGAAATGGATATTGAAAACATGGAATTTGGGGAATATTGGGAATGTTATGAAAGGGACATAGGTGATCGTAGTTTTTGTTGAACCACAATGGTGTACTTTATAGATATTGATAAACTATGTAATGATTCCATATTTTATGCTACCAAAAAATAATTATTTTAGGATTTTTTATGTCTAGTATGTATTCCCATATGCTCTTCACTAATACGTTGTGATTTTCTATTTACAATTATGTTATTGTGTGATGTATTTTTTCAGAGATTGTTCCTCAAAAGGTTTCAAAAAAGGATGTATCACATGGTTTCATATGATGGGATATTTCATGGACATGTGTTTAGATTTTCACCTTATGGAATGTTTCTATGATTCCCATTGTTTTCACTTATACATTTTATATTTAGGGATTTTTGGAATATGAAAGGATTTTATAAAAAAATGGAAAAAGATATAAAACATAGTTTATATTTAAGAAATTATTTGTAAACATCTTTCTATTTTAATAAAGAAATAGTGAATTCAAGATATTAGCCCATTTATTGGAACTGTTGTGACATCCTTCTTGGATTTATGATCAAACCCTACTTTTTTAAATTTGTATTTTTTTTGAAGTTTCTTATAAATTTTAGGTAAAGGAAAGAGAATTATGTTTCATTTCAGCTTATCCTATAATCATTGTATTCACTGAGGGGTGGTTTGAGGGTGGTGATTTGTCACATTGAGACTTATTGGTTTGGTATGGTTATATTTTCTATTTTTTACAATTTTTCATTGATTGTATAAATCATGGATGTATTTTTTTTATTATACTATAGTTGTATGCATTTTCATTGTTATATTAAAGACATTATTTCATTATCTTATTGTACCACACAAATGTGATAGGATGGATCGGTTGGTATGTCTAGTTGACTCAGGTTGGTTCTTTACAAAATGGTATTAGAGGGGTGATCAGCCTAATGTTTGTTATCATTTCATGAGTGTGGTTTTATTCATTGGGAAGATAGGAGTTAGGATCTTTATTTTTTTGGTAGTATGTTTTAGAGTGTTCTTTTCGTTCTTAATTTTGTGTATGAACTCATGTTACTATGGGTTGTCAGTAATTTTCATAAGGTTTGAGACTTGGTGTTTGAGTTATTTCTAATGAAATGAATTAGTAGTTTATTTAAACATATTTTTTCTTTTCGAAATTATTAATTTTTATCTTGGATATAGTAATTATTTTTAATTATTGATGTTTTAAATAATGGAAATGAATTCTGAAATTTGTTCATATTATTTTTGGTTGTGATATAATCATAAGTGTAATATTTCTTAGGGATAATAGAAAAAAACTTTTAGAGGAGTTCTATGTAATCTGATTGAGGAAGCTAAGAGATCAGATCCAAATGTGAATCCTCTAGTAGACCTTTTTTAATTTATTATTTAATCTATAAAATTCATACTATTGTTTAAGTGGGTGTGCATAAATCATGATTTGTGGTGTATCTTGTTACTGAATTTATTAACCTACATCCAATCATTATACATCGTGATCAATGACACTAGGAATCTAATGAGTTTATTTATCAGATTTGGAGGATCTCCAACATTTTGATGAGTTATGTGGTCACTATAGTGGGTTTTCCCATGTACATTCTTGAGTGACCTAGAATGATATATTGGGACTCAATTTCGAATGATGATTTAGATAAGGATCTTACATCATCTACTTTTAAGAAGGACGTTAATCTGTATTTTTTCCCTAAGATTCTACAAGCAGTGAAGTATTGGGAGTTTTGGACCTTGGAAAAAGGGGATCAAATAAATATACAGTATTACACTCATTTTGTTTAGATGGTGGATCTAGAACCAGATCACAAAACAAATTAGTACCTAGGGGATATATTTTTTGAGTTGGGATTGTTGTTAGATATTTGGTATATATTGATTCTTAGGTTTCATCTAACCTTCATAAAGATACTCTAAAAAGTATCATTGTATAAGTCATATATATATATCAAAAAACATTTCTGTTGGTAGCTATGGTTCATATTGTAGTATGGTATTCTGTGTCTTCAAGACAAAATTTGATACAGAGTTTTGTTCATTTTTCATCAGGAATTGTTTTTTGGGGATTCAACTCGATAGTAGTAATTTTTCTGCAATCAGTGTGGTAGGTGTGGTTGTACCAAGACAATCAGATGGTGGCCCCTAGATCTCACTAAATAAAACCACAATTTAACAACAACCCTTTCCATGATCTTGATTTAGAAAAATTTAGTAATTCACTCAAAACATTACATGACTCTATCTTTGGGGGAATTTTATTGTTTATTGTAATCATATGAGCTAAAAATATATTTTCACAGAGTGGCTGTTGAATTTTAAATGAAAAATCTGGGTGGGGTATCTTCAAATACTTTATTTTGATATTTCATACAATACTAGGAAATGGAATGTGATTTATGATTCTTTTAGTATTAAATTATTGACACCAGAAATAAAGGAATTAGTGAACGATTTTTCCCTGATGTGATTTTTTCCAAGATGTTCTTGGTAGTGGAAGAGGTTAGTGGAGTAGAATTAGTGGGTTCTATTAAAGATGAATCATCTTATTATGTGTGAGTTTTTCTTTAGTAGGATATGTACACTAACTTCCAACTCTTACGTGAAACCCTTAATTGTGTGGATACATTGGTTGAGAGGAAATTTTCTCAAAGTGAGGCATTGTGCTTTGGTAGAATGTTTATTTTACTGATTTTTTCTGAGGTAGGAGTTTTTGTATAGTGGAGAATAGTCATGTTGTTCTCTAAAACCTATGGATTTTATTATGTATCATTTTTAGGGAAATTGATAATGGTTTCTGGTAATGATATGTTTGATTGAATATTTCTTTATCGTGGAATCTAAATTGACCAAAAAATAAGGTGGAAGAGTATAGAAATACTAATCAGTTGCTACCATTACCAATTCAGATATGGAATAAGAATAAGATTTCCATGGAATTACTCATTGGTTTTTTATAGACACATAACGAAAATGATTCAATTCGGTTAATCATTTATTGAATAATGAAATCATCTCATTTTATAACTGTTAAAGAGAAGAGAGTGGTAGAACAACACAATGACTTGTATATATGAGATATTGTGACATGTAATGGGGTACCTTTATTGTTTTATTTGATATGGTCATTGGTTCACATCCATGTGTTGGAATGTCTTTAAGGGGGTGTGGTTCCAAGTTGAAATTAATCAGGGAATATCATCCGTGGATAGATAGATATACAGATAAATCTATCCAGGTTCTTTAGGATATTCTTCAGGCTTTCATGATTGATATTCATGACTTTTTGGAAAATAATTTACCTCTAAATAATTTAACATTGACAATTTTTAATAGGAATCGTTAAATAGGGTTCCCATTGATATGTTTTATCAGTTCCCATCTAGATCTCTATTATGCTGGGATGAGTTCAGGGAGAAGTCCTTTTTTGTGTAGAGTCTCATTCAAGAGATGATGGAAAAGGTGCAGTTGATCTGGAAGTGGTTAGTCATAGCCTAAAGTGGATAGAAATATTATAAGGGATTTTATCATTGGCCACATTAGTTTGAGGTTGGTGATCTAGTTTTCCACAGAGTTTCACCACACATAGGACATCTCCAATTGGGTAAGAAAGGTATGTTGAAACTAATGTATGTTGGCCCATTTGACATTGTGGAGAAACATGGATGGGTGGAATATCGATTGGAATTACCATCTGATGTAACTTAAATACATGGAATGTTTCTTTTTCCTATATGAGAATTTTTCACATAAATAATCCCATTGTAATTTAATGGGATTATATTGATCATAAGAGTGATACCACTATTGTTGAGGCACCAGTTTAGAATATGGATACCCCGGAAAAGGTAAAAACGTGTGTAGATGAATCCCTTGGTCTATGTATTGGTGATGTATTAACATGATATAAATTAAATGTGGTAGAGGGAATAATTTATGAGGTAGTATTTCCTTTTAGACTTTGTGGGTCGAGGATTCTGAGGATTTTGTAGGGAAACAAAAAATTTATGGTGGAGAGAATTATAACGACCACTAGGTTACATGTACGCCTTTGTTGAGACATAGTATTTATGTTTTAATTTTTGAGAAGATTCTATGGATTATAGGTTGAACAGAGGGGATTTAGAAAATAAATTTTAGGATCTTGGTTAAGGCACACATATAGTATGATCGCCTGGCCTATCTAAGGGAGATTCTAGTGGTATTTTTCAAGATTTCAACACGGTAGTCAAACCATGTGACATGTCCTATCAATCATGAAGAGTGTATGGTGGGTTTACACTAGTGTCACATATTTTGAACATGGTTTTATCAAACCATAAATCCCTCCATTAAAAACCGTGCACCCCCATCATATGAGAATCAGGGGAGAATGGTTAAGCTACACTGTTAGATTAACTCTGTAACATGCCCCATAATATTGTTTGATACCCTTATCTGCTATTAAAAGGTTATATTTTACCCTTTTCCTATATCTATTTTAAATCAGAATCACCCACTAATCATAAATTACCTGACCCAAATCCTTCTCCATTAATTTGGATTTCCTATCCTTTTATTCTAGGTGAAATTCATTTTTCATGACGAATCACATCGTGGTTTGTTGCATTTTTAATTTTGTTCACATATTGATTGTATATATAATCTAGATATCCTCTCCTATCAGATTTATATAACTCAATTGGGACGTGAAGATGGATCTAATGTGTTTGATGGAGGATAGGAATCGTTTCTTAGGGATTTAGGATCATTAACAATTGATATACTGTTCGGTAGTCACTGTTTTTTAAGGCGATTTGTTCAACCTTTTTTATGTTGGTGTTTCTATAAAATGGGTTAATTTTATTAATTATTTATCATTGTTGTTAAACATATTTGTTTTATTCAATTAATAATATTTTCTTTGTGGTTTCAAATATTTTATTGGAGAAATTAAATTTTTCAAAGGGGGGTTTCATTAAATACATGTTTTTTCCACACCAACTGTTGATGAAATGATTATGTGGGGGTTTTCATTTAGAAATAAGTTTTAAAAAAATTAATATTATTTTCATGTATTTAAAAACCTTTTTATAAAATTTGATTGTTATTTTGTAATTTTTACTGATAATATTGTCGCATTGGTAAGCTTTGGTTCATCTGGAAAGGTATATATGTGACACTACTAGGTGTGGAACCAAAAGGGGTTAATTTATGTTTCATGATGGAATAAATAAGGAATTGATATCAATTGGTACCAACATATTATTATATTATTATATTTTATGTATATTATTTATTCTAAAAGGGTAGGGCCCAATATAATGTTAATTTTCAATTATAGTTTTTTATCACTTGATGGATTTTTTCATGGATTTTTTCCTACACTTTTTCAAATAAAGATATATCACATGGTTTCCCATAATTAGATATTTTATAGATATTTTTTTACTTTCCTACCATGGTGAGTTGATATGATTCTTAGTTTTATGACATACACTTTTCATATTTCTAGATTTGGGGATATGTAAAGATTTTATGAAAACAGAAATAAAATGAATTACAATTGATTTTGTTTTGGAAAATGACATTAAATTTTTTTGTACCTAGAATTGTTTGATTCTTCATAATAGTATTTGTATATACTCGGTTGTGGAATCCAATTAGGAAATTTTCATATTTTTTCCCTTTATATATTTTTAGATGTTTTTTTGGGATTCATGTAAATGGAATGGAGTTATGGTACATGTTGGATTCCCCTTTCATCGTTTCCTTCATAGATAGATTGGTTGGAGTTTAAAGTTTGTCACATATAGACCTGTTGTTACTGAACTTCTATACTGCCTCATTTATCTAGATTTTCTAGGACTATATAGATCGTGGATGTATCTATTTCTTCCAAATTTCACTCTCGTTATATATATATTTTTGATTAAAATGAAGACATTATAATATTATCATGTTTCACCTCCCCACTTTGATGGGTAGGTTTAGGTGGATTGTTTAGTTTACTTGGGTTGGTTCATTACAAAATGGTATGAGAGGGATTCTCAGCATAATGTTTTATAACACTACGGAGTTTGGTTTGTCATCTTATATAGATAGGCCTTAGGACCATCCAAATTAGGGCAGTATGTGGGAGAGAGAGCCTAGCCGACTCAATTATATGATTGAACTAAATATTCCATGGGTTGTTTGATAATTATTACTAGGTCTAAGACATATTTTAAGAAGAAGTTTTACGAATTTAATGAGATATATATTTAAATTTACATATTCCTTCTTAAACAATTGATTATTCGTTCAAGGAATTCATACTTATTATAAATTCTTATTGTTATAAAGAATTAATGGAATTCTTAATGTGGGTCCTAATATCATATGTTATGATATAAAGATGGTTATTTGATTTGTTATTCATTTTAGAAAATTGGCTCTTTGAAGAGATGTTCTAAATTAAATTGAGGAATCTATGAGATAGAATCCATAAGAAAATCCCCTTTTAGAACCTTCATTGGTTGATGTTTTAATCAGTATATTTGAAAAATTGGGTCATGTTGGTGTTTATAAACTGATATGTGTGCTGGTTAATGGATCAAAATTAACTAAGAAACATTGAATTGTCTTCCATGGTGATAAAGCAACCCTAGAATCTGAGTGGTGGATTCAGTGGATTTAGAATATCTTCAACTCTTTTAATGACTACTGAGATCCATAAGCTGGGGTTTTCCACATATATCATTTAGGGACCTTGATGGAGATATTGGGACTATATTGTAAATGATATGTTGCACAAGGATCATACATGGGATTATTTAAATAATTACTTTTATTAGAAATTTTTCCTTAAGACATTATGTTTGGTGATGTACTGATATTTTATGACATTCAATAAAGGGTAATATACAATTCTAAAATTTTCCAACCATTTTTCTATATTGGTTCATCTGATATCGAATCTTATCACAAATGATCACCTAGAGGATCAATTTGTTTTAGTTATGGTTTGGGTGGGATATACGGTTAAAGAAAATTCTTATGTGTCTTATGACCCGAATTGAGGTATGCAACATAGTAGCTTTTCATGAGCCATATATAGCTAGAAATACATGTTTTGGTGGATCTTTGGATGGTGAAGTTGTTAGTGAGGGTATTTCTTAAATCAATAAATGGAAGTGAAAGTGTGGAAAATAAATTTAGGACTAGTTTCAGGGTCTTCATTAAGAAAAAAATACTTCATATTATATCAGTGTGGAAGTCATCGTCATAATATGACTAATTATACTAAAGATCATAGGAATTTTCTTCAATATGGATTATCAGGTGAACTAAAATATTTTTTGTTAATGGATATCACATGGAAGTAAATAATGATGCATTACCAACAAGTGTTCAAAAGTTTTTACAGATTCTTCCATGCTTTATTAGTCTAATACTCAGAGTAAGGGAGATTTTAATGTTTCTAAGACCATATAGATATATGTTACTAAGTATGTACCAAAGGAATATAATTTGGGGAAATTTACTATTAGAGGTATGGACTTATTTCTTCTTTTATTATTATAAAATTTACTGATAATAGTGATACTCATTATTTTATATTTTTAAAGTTATTTGATATATTTTGTTTACTCGTGGAGGTTTTACAATTATTTTTGTGTCTTTCCATGTATTTTTAAAATTTTTGAAAATAAGGATACATGTTTCCACCATTTTGGGTTATGATATATGACTATGAGTTGGTATAAGAATTTTTAGATATTAATATTGACATCTTCAACCCAATATGTGGAATAGATTGGATGATTAGTTTTATAGGATATATGGTTTGATATCATTAGCATGACCATTTTTTATCATCCTATGGAGTCACTCGTGTTTTTTATGGTGAGTGGGACACTTTATCATGAAGGGTAGGCAATGTTGTTCTTTATGATGGGATAATATTTTACTAGTTGTAAAATAGGTCTCTTGATTCCATTAGACCTTGATTGGGTAGTCTACTTCCAGACATGGTGTGTGCATGACTTGAGGCCTTTATAGATGATTTTTCTTTTTTACATTCATTGATAGTGGTTGATTTTAATATTTAATTTCTCCTTAGTATGAATTTTATTTCTTGTAAATCTTATCAAATGACTCCAACTGTGTTAAGGGAAATTATTATCAAGATTTATCATCTAAAGGATAAATGATATGTTGGTCCTAGAGTGTTATCATTGTATTTTCCTTCCCTCTTTTTTATGAAAGAATATGGGATTCTATGACATTTATTGGATTATAAAAATATGGATAAGGGGGCTATTAAGAGAAAATATAATTTTCCTTGGATTTATGATCTCTTTACAAAATTTAAATGGTATTGTTTTCATTCAATGTCTGGACATTGTTTGGGGTATCACCAGATGGGAGTATGAGAAGAGGATATACATATGATATTGTGAAAGAGCCAGTTTTTGAATTTATTGTTTCTGGTTATGCCATTTAGCTAGACTAATTTTCTGATTGTATTTACAAATTTGATGAACCAAATCATTCATCTGTTCTTTGATTCCTTTATTATTGAGTTCATGGATGATATTTTGGTGCCCTACAAGAAAAATGAGGAGTATATGAACCACTTGAATATCAATATCTGAACATTGATAGAATAATATACCTATAGTATGCTCTCTAATCGAGAGTTAAGATCTAAGAAGGGATATTTATAGAGTATGTGATAAATTGGGAGGGGAATCTCAGTAGTTCCTATAATGATATTGGCTACTATGTCATGATATAATCCCATAATTCGGTTTTCTATTTGATGATCTGTGGGTTTAGTTGTTTACTATAGACTGTTTGTTCAGGATTTCAGCACTTGCATCTTTGAAGACAGCTTTAACCCACAACAGTTTTAATTTACAATTGAATTAAAAATATAAGAGAAATTATTAGGAGTTAAGGGTGTGTTTTACTTGCAAAATGGTTTTGAATATTCATTAAATGGGTTCAAGATATGATTTTTTTCTATGATTATTATGTTTAATGATTTGTACATGTCTTGATACAAGGATAACTGATGGTAGCCTATATTTATCAATAATTATGACGACATGAGAATAACTACATTACCCAGATCATCTATTGGTAGTAGTTATAGATGCACTCAAAATGTGGTGTCACTATATATTTTCTAAGAGGTTAAAGGTATATTTTGATCATAAGAACCTAAAATATAATTCTACTCATAGAAATATAAATTTATGACATAGACGATGGGTGGAGTATTTATAGATTTTCATATTTTGATGTTGAAAACACACATAGGAAAGGGAATATGTTTTCTAATGCATCACCTATAAAATTATTAACATAATCCATCCAGGAATCAGTTGAGGATTTGTGTCATATGAGTTTTCTTGAGGAGGTAATCTTGGGAGTTGAAGGGGTTGGTGGAAAAGTGTTCTTGGTTTCAGTGAAAGCTGGTTCATCTTTTTTTGAGTGAGTTCATCTTGAGAAGGTGATGTAAAATGAGTTACAATACTTCGGTAAAATATTTTATGGTTGTGATACATTGTGTGAGTGATCTTGGTCTCCTAGTAGATATTTTTTCTTCCAAATAAGGTAGGTTTTTTTTAAAATTATAGGGGGAAGATGTTGTTGGAAAGTGTACACCGATCATGTTGGAATACAAAACATGGGGCGACCATTATGAATCATGAATTTAGAATATGTTATAGGGGTTTAAGAAATAGATGGTTGATTTCAGAGTTTGTATCTTCGTTTTTCAGCAGCAATAAAATTAATGTTGAACCCCACATTCCATCCAATTTTTTTTAAAAATAACACATTCTTCTATGGAAGTGGAATGAGTTATCTATATACTTTCTCACTGGCATTCCATGAACACCTTATGGAACATATTCAATTTTTTTGATCATTTATCATTTTAAAAAATTGGATCACATCAGACTTAATAAAAAGAAAAATTTGGTAGAACAGCTGAGAGGATTTTACATCTGATATATTGTGAGACTTCATGAGGTTCCCACTGAGGTTATATCTGAAAGGGACCCACGGTTCCAAACTATGTTCTACAAAAGTATTACTAGAGGATTTCAATTCCCAATTGATATTTTTAATGTTTTATACTCTTAAGATGGATTGAAAAACCTAGAGAGATATCCTAGATCCTAAGGATATTCTCCAGTCTTCAATGATTCATTTTTTAGGATATTTGGAAAATAATTTTCTAGTGACCATAGATTTTATGCTTCGATAAATATTGCACTCTATGAAGTGTTGTATGGGTGGAAATTTAGATCTCTATTATGCTTGGATGAATTTAAAGAGAGGTTCTTCTTTGGGATAAGTCTTGTTCAACAGATAGCGAAGTTGGTGATGTTGGTTAGAAAGAGGTGATCACAATGCAGAGCCATCCAAAATCTTATGCTGACCATCTTCATCACCATCTATAGTTTTATGTTTGTGGTCATATTCTTATTAGATATTTACCACACATGAAAAATCATAAGTCTATTAAGCCTGAAATATTTGAAATGAGGTAGGTTGTCCCCTTTAATGTTGTGGAGTGAATCATAATGGTGGTATGTTGATTTTATTTACTTTCATTTTTAGTTTAGCTCCACAATATGTTTCATATTTCTTTGTAGAGGGGGTATCACCAAGGTCCTCCACAAGTTATTGAATGGGGTATATTTATAATGAGATACACACCACTATTGTTGATGTACCAATTCAGAATTTGGTCTTATAGGATAAGTATTTTCATGGTAAAATATTTCCCTTGGTATGGGTATCATGACAAAAGAGATAGGATAACCAGGAGATTTGGTACAAATAATCAATGGTGATAATGTTTTGACAACCTATCATTGTGGGTCAATTATCTTGAGGAATATTTTAGGATATAAAGAGCTTGTGGTGGGGAGAATTCGTATACCCATTTGGTCATAGGTATGCCTTAATTGAGCCTTGGTATTTCTCTTTTGATATTTGGGAAGTTTCATGGGATTGGTGTTTAAAAAAATGGGTTTTGGAAAAAAAATCAGGTCACACAGTTAACGATAACTGTTATTTTATCAAATAGAAATGGTAGGTTATTCCTTTGTGAGGTTCCACTAAATATTATCATGGTTTTATCATGGTTTTTCAACCCATGTGACATGCCATGTGAACCTTGTAGTGTAGTTGGTGGTTTTCCATGGGTGATACACTATTTGAGGATGGTTTTCCCAAACTGTGCATCCCTACAATAAAAACCATGAACCCCCATACAGAATGGGTCGTAGGGTTTCACAGTTGAGGTGAATGGTTAATATAACAATAAAACCTCACAAGGAAACCATGAAAACCCCTTGAACACTATTAAAAAGTTTTATTTTACCTCATATACATGGATATTTTTAAAGAATAATCAAACTGTAATCTCACATTGGTTCATCCTAATCCTTCCCATGTTTTTGGGAGGTCTCTACCCTTGTATTATTTGTGGAATTACATTTTTGATGAATGGTCCCATCAAGTTGCGTTGAATTTTTTGTCTAGTTTACCTTATTCATTGTAGATCTATACTCCATATCTTTTCCTCTCATCTTATCAGACCCCAATTTGATTTTTTTTCATAATCTAATGGTTTTTTGTGGATTGAAATTTATTCTTGTGTATATAGGATCATGTTTAACTAATATACTCTTCCTAGGTATCCATCTACTATGGTGATTTGTTCTACATCCATTTTTTAGTAGGTATTTTTTATTATGTGTTATTTATATGAATTATTAATCATTCATGTAAACTTAATTGGATTTATTCATTAAATTCATGGGATTTGTGTTTTAGGGGAATTATTGGAAATATTTATGTTTCTAAAGGTTTTTTATTTAAATAATATTTTAGCACACTATGTGATTGATTAAATAATTGATTGGTGATTTTGATTTGAAAACGGGTTTTGAAACACTAATATAGATTGTCTTGGAATTGAAGATATTTTTATAAAATATGAGCATGTTTTTTGAATTGATTTTGATATTCAAGGAAAATGGGGATCCCTGGGTGCATTGGGAAAGGGACATAGGTGGACCTAGTGTCTGCGGAACCACTCGTAGTTACATGAGGGATGCCAATGGACTATATAATGAATCGATATTGATTTGTACCATCATATTATTCGTTTACGCACATTTATTTCTATTAAATGTTCCCATAGTCTAGGGAACAATATTTCATGCTTTTTTATTTATAGTTTGTTAATTAGATGGTGGTGGATTTCTTAGATATTTTTCAAATTTCATTTCTTATTGTGAAAGAATATGATTCCATGTTTGATCACATATAGATACCATATTTCATTATTAGTGAATGTAAATGGATTTTATAAAAACAAATTTTAAATTATTTACAATTGATTTTGGATGTAAGAAAAGGAATTGTAAAACTATTTCTATTTTAATATCTAGAACTTCTACATTATTGATATTAAGTCTTGTATAGACTATGTGGATGTATCATACTTGTATTGTTTCTCACACCCCATTTTTGTTATTAGGTGGTTATAGAAATTGTTTTTTAGGATTTAGGTAAATGGAAGGGAATTACTTAGAATCAAAAATTTCAATTTCATTATATCATTCATAGTGCAATGGTTTAGAGGTAAAATTTGGTCACATGGAAATTTTTTTTCTTCTATTGTCATGAAATAAGGTTTACCTGGTATGGTTAGGATTTTATAAAAATTATATGTATATTTTTATTATGTGTTTCACTCTGGATGCATTTATTCTTTTGGATATATTCAGGACCTAGTTATGTTAACATGATGCACTATAGAATCATCATAGGACAACTTGGGTGGCTTGTCTTGTTAAATCTAGTTTGTTCATTAAATTTGGTAATGTTGATATGCATATTACGTTTTCCTACAATGTATAGTTTTTAGGTGGTCTAGATATTAATAGACCATTCTTATAGGTATCTCACATAAGAGTGAGACAAAAAACAATAATGATCCACCAGCCTTCCACTAGTAATTTCCACACAAAACCCACCTAATAATTATCCACCACTAAAAACATCACAAAATAATGAAACATGACATCAATAATGTTAACGCACTCCACTATGACACCATACATCTAGTTCCATTCCAAAATAATCATAACCAAAAATGTCACACCATGATGGTTGTTGCCACTGACCAAAAATTTCTCATTCTCCAATGAAGCAATTTTCAGATCAAATAGATACACTCTTGAGACTATTTATAAAATAACAGATTTACTCTTCAATCATGTTGGAATTCTATCACTGAGAACTTATGTCTAATTGTCTTTGTCAGTGTACTAACATGGATCAAAATACTCACACCCAGTCATACAACACTACTATTACTAGAGTATAGATGTTGTCAAAAAATTGTACAATCTATCAAATAAACACCATCCAATTGATTCCCACACTCGTATACCTTCTAATTCAGTATATATTCTAGTCGCATACCCCAAATTGAAATCCTAAACCTCATCCCATACTTGGTTGGGGATATAGGCATGTCACATAAGATGTTTTCAAAAAAACATCCCAAAAGGGGAGTCAAAGACTCACTAGCCCATGGTTTACTCCAAACCGTAGGCTATTCTTATTACTAATAAACGTTATAAGACTACAAGATTTCCAGAATTCATCAAGAATCATCATTTCCAAACACCACTCATACTACATGGACAAGAAAATAACAAAAGTTCTTCTTGAGAATTAATTACCATAATGACACGTCACACAATATCTCTTTAAGGCTATTGGTATATCATCACCATACACTATGTCCAAAATATTCAAACATAAGGACCATGTCTGTTCACATCACCAAACAATTCATGTGTTTTTATCAATGAGTTTTGTGGGTTCCATATGATGCATGGTTACTACATCATCTCACAAACATTTTTACAAACTTCATAACTCACCTTCAATATGTGTTATCTGTCCATAAATAACTATGGAATTAATTTTAATATAACAAGGTAATTATCACTAACAGATACCTAATCATATGAACTAGTCATACCTAGATACATTATCTCCCATCAATACTACACCTGTAACTTCCCTATAACCACTCATTCTCTTACTACTATACACCCCAATCTCATGGGTGCACAACTTCTTCCTACTCTTAATCAAATAATATGTGAAGAACATTTACCCCATCATACCATATAAAATCATTCACCATTTACATAGGAAAACAAGTAATTTTATTCACATTGGTTGGGAAAGGTACGGTTCCCTATATCACCCCCATTAATATTTACATGAATCTATCATAGTTTAATCCATGATGGGTCTTTGGGGATTGAGTTAACACACCCAAAAATGTACACATACATGGAACATAAAATGAAAACAAATTCACTCTACATAATATTTTTTCCTC
This sequence comes from Viscum album, assembly GCA_963277665.1. NCBI lineage: Eukaryota > Viridiplantae > Streptophyta > Magnoliopsida > Santalales > Viscaceae > Viscum > Viscum album. The sequence goes on from OY728133.1 coordinate 103,041,055, forward strand.
CCCTCAAGAGTTCATAATCTTTGCCTCACTATCCCCTTATTAATGAAATTTATGAAAGAAAAACCATTTACCTATCTCAAATATTGACCATAGCTAGAAAAAAATTAGAAGCATCAAGATCAACACTCTTGTAATAATATTGGGATGTTCTACACCACACACCACATATGATAGAATAATGCATGAAATTTTATAATTTGTAAATAAAGTACCATTTTCTATATTCATAAAAACATTGAATAACATAATCTTTTAAAAAATTGATCCTTCAAGAGTGTATACCTTCATCATAGTATTTCACCACATAACCCAAACACATAATATGTAAATCATACATGATAAGACCAAACAAATAATAAAAAATCATACCAAGCTCACTACATTTCACCCCATCCATATGAATTAATATCTATCGGAACATTACTTTTTCAAATAATCTCAGTGCACCTCCCCAATATCAATGTTACAACGTTTTCATTATATAATGAATGAATTTCCATAAAAATATGAATTCACCCGTTTGATTAAGAAATTTTTTTCACAATATATAAAGGATAAAAATACTTTTATACTTCAATTAGAAATATGGAAACAACGTATAACAAAAATTATGGGAATATATAATAATTCTCTAGGAATCAACATTCATATGAAACACTTGATATAACCTCCTATAAAAATAAATACACAAAAAACACATTGTTAAACTTAATATCTTGGGAATTAAAAATATTGGGCATACCCCTCAGTTTAGATAACTTTTGTACATCCCATCCATCCCCAATTTGCAAGAAAACATGTAGTAAATTATCCTTAATAGTCATTTCACCCAAATAATAAGAAAGCTCTCAACATCATAAGGAAACTCTCAAACTATTACACCCACTATAGGGTTATAATATTACATCAAAACTATACTAAAATATCCATTATATAGCCACACATATCCCAAACAGATCACAACCCTCCATGTAATATAATGAAATTCATGGTTGTAGCCCAAAATTACATTCACTAGAAACCTAGGACCACATTTATATATGTCTCACATCATAGGTATTCAATAACGTAGAAGTTATTAAAATTATAAATAACCTAAATATAGGATAAATATTCCAAGAAATATTTATATTATATATCACATGTATATGATTTATAATGGTAGAACTCTTAAAATTTCAATAAATAGAAGTTAAAAAAAGATTCCTAGTGAAATTAAATTTAAATTAAAATTTAAAATTGAAATAATTTTATAGGTTTTAGTTGGTATTTTTTGTGTTGAAAATAATAATAATAATAAATAAAATATACTCAAAAAACATGTATGTACCATTGTGAGGATTATTTCATTAAAACTCAATGATACACTTATACAAGAATAATGTATAAATAATTAAACATGCTTTTAATATCTAACCTATATCGTAGTCAAGGAATGAAACCATATAAAATAACACATACGAAATGTTAATCATATAAGATTTTAGTGATATATGAATACACTCTTTCTTATCATTACTACATTGAGATTAAATCACATCAATTACAAACCTTGAAATCAAGTGAAACATGCCATATGAAATACGATAAATAGTGAAAGAAAAAAACATAGAAAATAATCCAATAATTTGAAACAAGTAATTATCAATCCATCGTAAAATACCCATAAAGGGATATTAAGTACTCATATTCTTTATTTTACCATTCTTAAATAGTAGGGAAAAAGAAAATATTTGATACCATTTTATAACATCCTGATTCCCAGAACCACTGAATGATGTCCTTACTAGTGGTTACTATAAGGCCTGTATCATTCCACCTCATATTTTAGAGGCTTATGAGTTGTAGCATTGGTTCAAGGGGATATGGTGGGGAGAATATACTCACATATTTTATTTGAATAAAAATATTAATAATAAAAATCATATATAATATATTTGTAAAGATTTAAACAAACATATTGAAAAATTCAAAATAAGAATCAACATAACTCATTCTATAAAAGAATAGGTCGTGTACAATGATATGTAGGAAAAAAAAGAAAACCATATAAAATATACCAAATTCCAGAATTCCACTAGGAGAACCCATAGTAAAGACATCAAGATGAAGAATAGTTCCAAAATCCCATTATATATCCTAAAAGCCTAAGAAATAACAATGTGTTTGGGATCAACCCTACTCTCATCCTATAAATAAGAAAAATATTCTTAGAAATGGATGTTCCATTGAATCCCATGTAGGGTGTGAGTATAAAATAGTAGGCCCCCCACCATTGGAATCCCAAAATACCCAATCTTGTAAACATGTTAAGGTGATGGTTTATAAATTTAGTTTGTGATCTAATGTAAATAAACAATTCCAATTCCATGTCTTCTAGATGACACCAGAGGTAATTTTTATATACTTAAACAAGTATCGGTGTTTATATGAGAACATTGTTGGAATATTACAACAAAGTAACCACAAAGAACCAAATATATCATCATGTAATTCCAACTATCGTAATGAATCATTCATAATATGAGTTTCAATAGTAAGTTTCCCAGGGAATCTGATTACTCATTCTGACATCTCCGACCACAAGTTATTATATGGAATGTAGGTGGTCATCCTAGAATTATGTTGTTATATGAGAACTCATCCCAACATTTGCATGTATTATGAATCACATGGAATTTATGATCTCATCAATAAATTCCCATGGAATTCTAATTCTTATCTCATCAATTCCAATCCTCGAGTGTCACAAAGAATCCATGTGCTCAACTCAACATTTCCAATCACAAATATTATTTCAACCATAATAACATACCTTTTACAAGAATAATATTTCATAAATATAAATATCATTTTACCATTTCATTATCAATTGATCATTTCATTAATTTCCATGGACCTGATTGATCTCATTTTACACCTAAACATTATTCAATTCACATTACAATTTAATTCATTTTAGAAAACAAAATATCATATTATAGTATTCATATTCCATGCCTTAATCTAGGATTTACCTATTTATGTTGTCGATATCAAATCATAAACCAATCCTTAATTTAATGATATTACAATTAATTCTCCCATTTTCATTAAAAAATATGAGTTTTGTTTGCTACAATAATTAATTTTGTTGGAATCACACATATTATAGGTTTTTTACCATAATAGGCCTAATAGTACCAAGGAACGCAATTGATTCACTATATATTGATACTTAAGAGAATTTAATTGTAGTTTTTTTAATTCAAAATATAAATAAATGATAAAACCAAATTATCACATACATATCTAAAATCCAAAGCATAAATTTGATAAAAAAACCATTTCCATTTGACACATTTAAATAAAAATTTCTTCGATTCTATGTCTCAAATGAGGTATCCCATCAAGATCTACTTTTTTGTAGCAGAATAATATTAAATCTAAGGGAAAAATAAAAATAACATTAGTAAGGTAATTTCTTATTTAAGGATTTAATTTTAATGTTAGTACCAAGAAAACCCTTGGAAATTTAAATGTAATAAAAATATTTGAATAAAAAAGGGACTACCTACCATAGTCTTATAGATGTTAAATCATCAGATAATCCCCTCTATCTTAAAATAAAATAGATGAAATCACGGAAGAAGATAAAAACCATGAAAATTAGTTATATAAGATTAAAAAATTTGAGATAACATAATAGAAAATGAGTAAAATAAAGTACATGGTTAGAGTAATAGACTTACCACTAGCATCACAATGTTTCAAATAGAGAATGACTCTGGACAGGGATGTATGAAATTCATTCAAGAAATATTTAAGAGTGAAAAATAGAATATTGAGCTATTAATAGACTTTAATGGGGTCAAAATATCATGTCAGATATAAGGGAGGTGTAACTTTTTGAAATAACCACAATGCAACATTTGAAAATTGGTCTGGGGGCAACCAACTGGATATTATACCTACAATTTTCATTTAGGTCCAAAAAAATATTAGGGATATTGAATCTTCCATCGGCTAGATGGTGGATCTACAAAAGATAGATGAATAAATTGTAGAAATTGTTTTATATGCCTAAACATATCCCTATCTCTTAAAAGGCTTCACAAACCACTCCAAATCCAAGAATCAGGAAAATAAAGTTTTTAAGTGAGATTTACCCAAAAAATAACTATATTTTACTTTTCTAGGTGTAACAGTTTTACAATGACACATCTCAGTAATGTATAGAAAAACATAATGACATCTGATTCTAATCTAAAATCATATAAATGATGCTCTTAAAACATTTAATGTGAAATTTATTTAAGATAAATTAATTGTATTAATTAAAACATATTTTTACAACAGTAATTTAAATATAAAAATAATCATAAATGATTTATATAGTAACCATGGGTCAATATCCCATAATTAAAATCACGATTCTTATTATTTTTTATAATATCATGGTATTTAAAATAGATCATAAGGGGAACTGATATATTTTGTCCAAGTTATGAATTTAGGCATCACATGGTATGATTGAATAGTATTGTTTTCATACCAACCCATAAAATCCTCGCTAGTAAATACTCCAAAATACATCCCAACTCTAATCCATACCTCTTATACCACTCCATCTGGACTATCTCCCACTATGGATCCCTCCTAGGTAAAAATGATAATGAGAAGATCCCTTGATGCTATAATCTATTAGAACATGTGTTGGTGACTAAAAAAAGTTTATAAAGAAAACAAAATGATTGAATTACTATCATAAATACAAGGACCAATGATAAACCACCAATAAAATAAAAATAATTTAAAAATAAATTATATGATTTCTGTAAATTCCACACAGTAACAGGGTCTCTATAATAAAATAAAAAGAATAATATCCAATGGAAGAGACATTGATAGAAACTCTGTGAATTGTGCATGTAATTTCCATCTCGATCACTAACACCATCATAGAAACTTTTTAATATGATTAATATATACTGGTGATCATAAATGTGATCTCTGTAACATCCTCCCTAAAATATATTTTGAAAATATTGATGAATCAAACTAATTCCTCTTTGGATATATAAATGAACCAACTAACACCATCATTAGGTCAAAAAATAACTTATCATAACCATGGATAACTCAAAACATACAATATCCATTTATGGTAACATAATATAATCGGATTATATGTCAATAAGTTACCTTGTATCCACTTCGCTACCAACAAAGTCACTATCAAACCCCAATGAAATATGTCTTGTGATTTAGTACCCTTGATATCAACGCATAAAAATAATATAATTACCATATCATTTACATGAACACATATTTTGAAATCTACCCTATCCCCATAGTTGATAACCATGGGTATTTCCCCTAAAACATTGGGTATAGGCTATACACATGTTTTAGGAATCATGGCATTTATAGTCTTCTGGATTGATATAAACCCATGATTTCTATACAAATGATGTGTATAAACACAGTAGATTTTAGTTTAACCATGGTTTAATCCAAACCATGGTTATATTTCTATAACCTTGGTTATACAAATAGTGAGTATAGATTTTCCCATAACAATCAATATACCCATTGTTCTCTACACTAGTTGTATAGGAAATTGACTCTATTTGGCTGAAGTAATGGATCTTCCAAACCCTAGACCCGTCACCAAAATAAACAACATAGTTCATATTCAATTGAATACAAATACTATATATTTATAATTAATCCATCATCAGGAAATAATTTACAAAAAAATTAAAAACTATAACATACAATGCATCTATACAACCAGTAAATTAAATTCATTCAATATTATCCACATGTCTCTTTACTTATATGTAAAAAATGGAGAGGATAAATATCACCCACATCGCAAATATCATAATCCTCATAACCGTCATCAACATCCTTAATACTAATAACACCATCTAGAGAAGTAGAAATACAATAAAAATAATAATCAGAATCATCATCATCACCACCATCATTGTCCCCATCACCTAACAGACACTATTATCCTAATTGGATTTAATAGGGGTATCATTTAATAATTTCATTTATCCCATATGTAAATTAGTATTATTAGAAACCGCAAATGGAAGTGATTGAATTATAACTAACATAGAATTACAGAAGTGATCGGTGATCAGTTTACTTTTTTCTCAATCTTATAAAGCTATATGTTCAACTTAGTTACTTCTTCAGGAGATCTTTTCAGCTTGGTTGTCTGAGAGGATTGAGTGGATCCCAATGATGAAAAATAGCTAGTTGGTACTATATTCATCCTAGGTTAACATTAAATTCTTCCTAACGAATCTTCACGAATACCTGACAGAAATGATCATTCAGCATGTATATGTCATCTTATTAATCATTTAGAGCCACAAGTGATGACTTTTGAAAATACAAAAGTGTTATATAATTATTAATTTTTTATGAATATTTAAAATGTAAATAAAAAATATACCATCTTTTCTTACATTTTTGTATTTATTACATTTCTACCCTTTTTCTTCATACTCTAGAAAAATTATTTTTCTAACCGTTCATGAATTTAAACATTTGATGAACATTGAAGGAAAATTCATAAATAAAAAATAATCTTAAAAACATTATAATTTTAGATAATATTTATGAACATTCCTTAATATTTCTATATGAATGATTTATATTAATTTCATAATATAAAAAATATATTATTACTTATATATAATATCATCTATATATATGAAATATTTATTAAATATAAATATTTAATATTTCAATTTATTAAAAAAATCTGTCATATAATCTATATTTGAAATAGTTAATAATATTTAATCATTGATCAAATCATCCATAAAAAATATTTTGATTTGGTTTCCATAATACTAAAATAATTACCCTAATTTGAATAATTCAAATTATGTATTTATGAACAATTCATGATTGTTAAATTTAAATACATTATATCTATGTGATAATGAATTTCAATCATAAAATGGCCTAATGGTCTTTAGTTTAATTAGCAATTTTCCATTAGGAAGTTACATTAAATGGATATTATACCATTATTACAATTGAAAATTAAGAAATCAGGCCAATATTCCAATAGGCCAATTGGTCATTAGCACATTAGGCCAATTGGCCATTATTCCCGTAAGACATTAAGTTGTTTGTCCAATTGGTTGTTTGCATAGAATACCAATATGCAATTAGGACGTTGTGGAATTCAGCTATTAGGTTGTCAATCCTATAGTCCAATTGAAAATTTTTCCATTAGGTTCTTATTCCAATTAGAAACTATGTTTTTAGGATAGTAATCTATTAGAGTATAAGTCTAATTAACAATTAGGAATCTAGTCAAATTATTCATTAGGCTGTAATGCCAATTGGTGGTTAGGCCATTAGGCCATTTGGAAAACTATTTGTTAGGAGATTATGCCAAATATCTATTAGGTCATTAGGTCATTTGTCCATTATTCCATTATTCCATTAATCCCCTTGAAAATTATTCCAATTGGTGGTTTGGTCCTTATGCTATTAGGATGTTAGGCCAATTGGCCATTAGGAAATTAGTCCATTTGGAAATTTGGTCAATTGGACATTATGACTTTATGAAATTAGGAAACTGGTACAATTCAACATTAGTCCATAAGTCCAATAGTCCAATTATCCATTATTAAATTAGGAATATTAGACAATTATTCATTATGAAATTAGGCCATTGAGCCAATCAGCCAATTGGGCCATTCCAATATTAGGCCATTTGGCCATTCAGACGTTAGTCCATTAGTATAATTTACTAATTGGATATTATTCCATTAGGCCACTAGGCCAATGAGCCAACTCACTATTATGACTTTAGGTCATCAAACCATTAGGCTGATTTTCATTAGGTCATTAGTCTGTTAAGCTAACTGGCCAATTGCATGTTAGTCGATTAGGCCAATTTCTCATTAGGAAATTAGACCAATTTTCTATTAGGACGTTTTAATGGGATATTTTTTGAATTATATTAATGGGATTAATGATAATAAAACTTAATTTTCATCATGATAATCATTCTAATTAACAATATAAATTTAGATATTATTTTTGTTCATATTAAAGTACCTGATTCTACTCATGATCGCGCATTGTATTGCACAGAAATCTATTTGATATACTTCATTGAGTCTTTTCTATTTTTTTCCAAGGAATATTATAAAAAAATCATTATAAGTAATAATAATTAATTTTTTACGAAAACCATTAAATATTGGTAATTCCTTAAACACATAAATCATCCAATATTCAATCATTTTATTGATATTTTATTATTGGATAGTTAGGGAATATCAGTTTTCCTTATAAATCAGAACCATATATGATCCTATAACATTAATATAACTCATGCTTACATCATCGATATGACTCCCAAAGATCCATAATCATTACAACATTCACAACTTCACCATCAATAATGTTAAATTAAAAAATAAATGAAAATGTTAACTCGTATAAATAAAAAAATAATATGGATAAAAATTTTATATATTTTCATATCTATATTTATTTCTAATATTTTTCCATGATGGAATTACTAATATGTCTCCATAATATTTGTTCCACTAGAATGATATCATGGTACATGGATAATGTAGGCATGAAACATCTACACTACCTGAAATATTTACCAACCATGTCATTTTATTCATTGTATTCAACTATTATTTGTATTTGGAGATTTTTTTATTCCCACATACGGGTGTGCACACATATCCTTCTAGAAGTTCACACAGAAAAATTAAAAATGAAAAAATAATTAATTCAAGATACAACATGAAAAAATTATGTGATGTAATTAGACTCATATATAATAAAAAACCAAATACAGCATGCTTAATAGGATATAATGGATCTGTGGGGTATCATAAATTAATATCATTTGAAGGATTCATCTTTTCCAAATGAATGCATTTGTTGATCTTCATGTGCTAGAGTAGAAGTAAATCTTTTACCAAAGACAATTGTTTTCCCATTGATTCCAAAAATCATTGTTCATTGGTAGTGATGAATTGAATCATGTGAATAACATTGAATCACAAATTATTAATAAATGTACAATTTTGAGTCATTGAATCCAACATTTAAATTTCATCACAGTGAGTTGACTTTCATAGAAATATTTCTCAAAAAATCCATAATAAAAAACATTTTCATATCAGGGCTGACTATATGATGCACTAGCATAACAATACATTGTAACATTTAACATAACTCCATCATGTTTTGTCCTCATTTTCACCTCATGATTAGTTGTAAGAAATTTATACCCACTGATTATTAAATATTTTCATTCATTAACCATATAATTCGGTCCAAAACCCAACACACTTAATTCATAAGAAATGGAGTTAGTGGATAAAATACAAACGTAAAATATATAGGAATTAAAAAATTAAATGAATATCTATATTTTATGTCAATTAATGGAATGGTCATAACATTGATTTCAACCAAGAAATAATCACTAGGATATGAAAAGCCTCTCTCTTTCTGAATGGAAAATATCAATGAACCCTCCTTATAATTTGTTTGTGTTCCCTACATAAAATTATAAGAAAATTTTTAGGTATATTTGAATTGAAATAGTATTTTATTACCTAAAAATTTTCAAATTACTTACATGATATGGTAATCTAAAAACCACAACAAAATAAGACTATGTGATGTTTTATCTCCCTCTCTTCAAGTCTCAATGTAGATAATGTATGTAACCCAAGGATTCCTCATGTTTATATAAGGGAAGTAAACAAAGGATCAAATTCACGATACTTAATATCTTCATTTCACATTGACTGGTTATTTCTTATTCTCTCATCAGTCAAATACATTGAACAAAAATCAATGAATTAATGAGCCATATAACCTAACACAATGGAACATTTAGGATTATTCTTGTTTCGGGCATAATATTTCATAGTGAACGTATTTATTATAGTAGGATACATCCACCAAAAAAATGGGCTCCCAAGAAGTGTTATAGTTTTCAGATAAATTGTTATGTATTTCATACATGTGAATAATGATTGAGGGAAAAAATTCCAATCTCACAAAATATTAATGAAACATATTGATTCATTTTTATCAAGAAAGGATTTGATAACTTTTTATCACAATTGTCTCTAAAAAATGGTACAGGCAAATCACATTAATATTGACACTATTGGATAGAATAAGATATATTGATATTGGAATCAATTCATGGTGTAGGATGCGATAATCATGTTTTTTTGGGAATTTAGTATTAAATTAATTATGTTTAGTCATTTTGATATGTTTCTAGAATATCCATATAGAAGGTTAATATTATACAGTAATACTAATTTATTTTTCTTTAATATTTTCCTCTTATAAAAATGCACAAGGGACATTCCATTTTTTTCACTGATAAAGATAGGATGCAATTCTGGTTTAATACCCCAATCCAACAATTACTGGTGAGATAAAAATTAATTTAGGGTCACCCATTGGATATTTTCAAGGAATAGAAAGAATCATTTAACATATATGTTTCTCAATTTTCTTGATGTCTAAACAATGAGGTAACAAATTGGTAGACCAATATAGAAACTCAAAAAAGATATTTATCTTTTACTATTATTAGTGGATTCAGCGTCAAAATTTTCCCTTTTTTTAGATTCTATATTAGCTTTCCCAACTGAAAAGTTGAATATTTTAATTAATTTAGGACATCATTTAGTAGCATATGTTTAGGTGTCTATTTAGTGTATTTAGTATTTTATAAATTTGGAAATTATTTTTGTATTGATGATCCATTGGTAATAATATGAAATGCCCCTATGAATCTAAAACTATGATTAAATATATTCCATCAAGATTATGAATTCTTGATAAAAATGGGACATGATATTTTCCCCTTCATGCTCCAATAATACAACATTTCATATGTAGGGAAATAATTTATTGAAAATAGAATGGAATAACACATCTCAAAAAAATGAAGAAGCATCGAATGTATGCAAACCCATATCCAAAATCTATATCATCTCTTTTATTAAATATGAATACATAAATATATATCATTTCCAATATCAAAAGGTGCATGTATTGGTATACTCATTAAAGTTAATAGTTTTTTCATACACATCCATGGTGTAAGATTATTAATGTGAAAAAATTATCCATGTGATTCGGGTCATATGTATCATACCAAATAGATTAAACCCACCATCATATAGACCCAAAATTAAAATTATGCACCTCAACTACAAAATTGGGATTTTTGGAATAAAATTCCTTCCATGAAAATTTATATATAGGATGAACCAACTCATAATTACCTTAAATTACCATATCATCATTCCATCACACATTAGATGAGATTTCTATAGACCTGATTAGATTTTGAATTATCATAATTAAAGGAAAGCGAAACATGACTTTCTATGGATCAAAATATTATGTTCATTCTAAATTTTCCTTCTATATAGATCTACCAAATTCCTTAAATTCATAAAGATCAGTTGTTACGTCCCAAATTAAACTATAATCTTTTAGAAAATAATAAATTTTATTACTATAAAATCCACGACTCTTAATAAAATTGAATTCCTTATAACGATTTTAGGGAATATCTTCACCATTAAGAATAAATACCATAAAAAAAGAATGAATATAATTAGTGATGGTGTTATAAATTACATACATAGAATTTCTATGATATAACTACATTAAAAATTAAAAAATTTTCATTTTATTACACTCCATATATTTAGGTGTTCTAGAATCATTCATTAAAATTTTCATGATCTCCACATCATCAACTTCATCATTTTTTCACGTGTGTTTATATCATTGTATTTTTCACAAGAATACTATATATGTTGTGATGCTACAGAAATGGAAACTCATGAAATATCAAAATCTCTATACCATTTTTTCCTTTCATCTCATTTATAATAAAATATTGTCTCATATGTCCATTGTGATACCAAATATAATATAATGTCTTAAATCAAAATTTCATTATATGGTAGCTAACCTCATCCCTAGATAATGATGGTATTATAACAAAATTATAAAATGGACACTGTGTATGACCTCCATCTAAAGAATTACTAATTAAAATATCTAAAAGAGATTCCAAATTATCTTGATGGTCATTTGAAAAATGACCGGTTTGATACATATGGATTATATCCCTTCAATTATTAGGAAAAATTTTATTTTCCAATGAACAAGGTAAACCATAATTATAGTGATATCCAAATTCAAAAAAAGTAAAATATATAGGGAATTAAATAACACTAAATGAAATCCAAATTAAATACAATACACGATGTTAGTGGTCATTATTGAATACTACAGTATCCACCATAATAATGAATGTGGAAAACCATATGAAAAAAATGAGGTAGACAAATATATTTGATGCCAAAAATCATGCACACATTTGAGTAACTCTAAAATCCAGCCCTCACCAATCCAACCATTATGATTATGATGATGGTTTAAACTACCTAAAATAAATGGTCTATATACATACTCACTAGATATCACCTCTATATAAATATTCATGATACTAATCAAAGAAGTGAATATAGCACATAGACCTATATTCGTAGCTAGGGAAGTGTTAAAACTAATAGGTGGAATGTCCCGCAAAGACAAGCACTTTATATTCAAAATAGAACATTATGGTAGGCATATATTATATAAACATGAGAAATAAACCCAACTTGGTAGTTCCCCATAAATCAAACCACTTTCAGGAATAATGAATATGAATTAAAGCAATTAATATTTTTAAAACTATAGACTCCTTTATTAAACAAGTTAGAAAACAAAATAAGTGACAAATGGAAAAGAAATAAACCACTAAAGAAAAAACTTCATTGAAAAAAATTTAGGGAATAAACAATTTGATTTACTATAGAATATTGAAATTTTAATACAAATTAAAACCATCAACTAATGGGATAAATTCCCATCTTTCTGAAGAATCTATTTTTGGAAATCACCAATTTTTTTAAAAGATTAACACTGCAATATTTATTTTGAAAACACCCATGTTTCATGATTAAAAAACTAATTAACATCAAAATATATCTTATAAAAATATGCGTCTATTTCATAAATTTTCTAACTAGTTTTATACCAAAACCCCCCTACACTTTATATATTAAAAATACTCGTCCATGAAAAACCCTATAAGAGGGTATAATTTATTGGTCAAGAAAAATCCAAATAGTATTGAAAACATATTTCATTTCCAAAAAAAACACCTATGGTGTAATATAAAATAATAAATATTTGATCCATGGAATACATATTCCCTACAAACAAATCCTTTTTTTAAAACAATTTCATAATCATAACATTCCACAACCTTACATGAGTCATTACTAGAGAAAAAACATGTAGCTCATAGAGAATACATGAGACTAAACAAAGGATGGAAAGAAATATTAACTCTCAATTCTCACACCAAAAAAATTACTATAAATGTGAGAAGAATGTGAGGATGAAGGTGTAATTTCACCTAAAGATTGGAGGGGAAACTACAATATCATCTAGTTAGAGGTGGGGTATGAAAAACATGCTTGCGGTTTTCTCATTTTATCATTAAAATGGGGTTTATCCAAAATGAAAAAAATTAGGCCTTCGAGCCATTTAGTCAATTGGGAATAGGCGAGGGGATCTTGAAAAAGTCAGCCTATATAAAAGGTTATAAAGACAGTTTTTAAAAGACCATTAGAATAGCCCAGAAAATACCAATGGTTTTTTAAAACTAGGGGTTTATTTTTAGGATGAAAATATATACCAAAAGTTTCTATAATCCACGGGTATAGGTCCTTGGAGATTTGAAAGTTTTCCTATAGTTATACTATATTAGTAAATCAATAATGAATTCTAAATCCCTTTAATAGTGGGGTAATATGAAGGCACTAGAAATAAACCTCTTTCATTCAAATGACTACAAATTTACCATAAAATTTGTAATAACATACATCATATAAACACCACTACAACACATCATACCACTATGTCTACAATTAATTATTTCCCTTGCAATATAAAATCTGGAAATTATAGTTTATACTATGTCTAAAGGATACATGGAAACAGAGGATCTATTATCCATCAGTTATTTCTATATCCTAGATGGAAAAGAATATACCCAAAATCTATACTTTTATTTGATGTTCAATCATTTTACTAGATGTGGTTTTTCATATGTGAGAAATAAAAATAATATCATTTATAATAGACACACACAATCCTAATAAAAGAGTTTCATAAAAATAAGAACTATTGATAGCCATGTCAGTCACTAAATCATTACATCCAATCAAAAGATATTGCTCCCATCATAATATCAAAACCACCCCATATATTTACAAAAATAATCCATAAATAAAATTTTAATGTTAACATTTCATTCATCATTAGAATTTGTATAATTACGATTTCCAACCACTCCAATAAAAATATTAATATAAAATTCCAAACCAACCATTAAAATAAATTGTTGTTATTTCCATTCACTATTTTCAATTTATATATATTCTTTTTCATTCCATTTATTAAACACAATAGTTCTATCAATTAAAAGTTACCATATAAGATCCATCCACTTATAAATTTATCCAATTACCCATTACAAATTTTATTATTTAAAGCCACATTACAAGATACCACAAAACTATAAAAAAAATACACGACAATTAATCCCATAACAATATAAACAAGAATATTATACTCTAAAAAACACCATAAAATAAAGTAAACCACTTCATTACCACACAACCATCGAATCAACTACTAATATTATGACATTATTGACAATCCATCACTGCCAATAAAAAACACACCTCACCATCCAAACCAACCAAAACAATAATCCATTACAGTTAAAATCACAGGGTGAAAGAACCCTCAAATATTAGTGAGAAAGGTATATCATATATTAATTTAATTTTAAAAAAATTACTTTTAATCATTCTATTGTATTAATGATAAACACCATGTCTAAATTTGAACATAATAATTCCAATTTCTATATAGTCAATTAATTTTATAAATTAAAATATTAACCCGTTATGAAGAGTGATTATAAAATATCAATAATAATAAAAATTATCATATTATAACTCTTAAATTTCTTATAATCATCCCAAAATAATATATAAAAAACAATTGTCCTGGAATCTCATGTAGTAAATGTGCATTGGCCATTTCCCTTCAATTGTAATTATTATTTTTAGTTAAATTATAAAATTATTCCATACAATCTACATAATGAATGAAAAATAATGATAATTCAGAACATACACTTAATAAAGAATGGGATCTTTAAAATCCATTTTCCTGTTTAGGGCCAATGTAATTACATGGTAATGAAATATGAAGATTAAACCCACTATAAGAACAACCTATGAAGTTCCTCAATACCATATAATATCGTATCCTTCTTTAAAAAAATTTAAAAAAGATCTTAAAACCCATATAATTATTGAATTATAATTTTCTAAATAGGGAAAAATAATACAAGGGGGAGGTATTTAAAGCGGAATCACCATGGATCATAGGAATTTGATCTCATAAATATATGGCCCAAAACAATCCTGGGATTGATAATGACCATTAGAAATAGAATAATTGTTTCATATTTTTTTGGGATATAAGAAAAGTAATATCAAAATAAACCATGTGAAAAATTGATATCCCACTTGGAAAGTTAGAGTATTGAATCTTGAAATAGGTAATCAATCTGTAATGAAAAATCAATTAAAATATAATAGTGTTTTATATCCAAAAATAATTGAGTCAACTTCTTCAAAATTGATTCATTTATGAAGTCTACAATATGACTTATAAAAACACTATTTTCAAATTAATTTTAGTTAATAAATTGTAAATGAATATATTTCATAATAATTTAAAATTTTAATTAATTAATGGGAGGAACATAAGAGTGGTGATAACTCATCACGTTCGACAAGTCATCAGAGAAAGAACCCATAACCAAAAGGCGATAGGGGCGTAGTGACAACAGTTATCCAATGTATTTTCCATATTCTATATTTTATCCTTATATATATATATATATAATTTTATTTGATAAATAATTATTACTATTTGTTTTATCAATGTTATTAAGCCAATATAAAGTAATGGTTATGTAGTATTGAAACTGTTTTCAAATTCATAATGTTGTTACTTATTTAAGGTAATTTTATATAATATTTTTTATTAAATGTATGATAAATAGTTAAATAACATGGTTATACTAAAATAATAATTCATCATAAATTTTCAATTTCATTATATGACATTCATTTTGAAAATAATTTTCTACATATTTTATTTACATGTTTATATTTAATAATAATAAATTTCATTTTCAAACATGTGGTACCATTTTTTGCAAAAAACAATTATGGAATAATTTTATGTTTTATTGGAAAATATGATTGCAATTATATATTGTTCCTTTTTATCAATTTTTTGAAAATATTTCATAATTATTTTAGAAAAGTAAAATTATGATTGATATAAAATTTTAATTATGACAGAAATTTTTTTACAGTAAAACTCTTTTGTATAGAAAGTAGAATTTCAATTCCAATTTAACATAATTACAATTTTAGAAAATATATATGTTTTATAACCTTAAATATTTAATTATTAATCATACAATAATTCATATATAATGAAAAATATAAATATAGTCACTCATTATAAAATAAATAGTTTCTATTATAAATTATTAGTTCTCCAAATATTATGTGGTCTTATCCAAAAGTTAAATATCTTAAAAATATTGTTTTTAATTTGAAAAAAAAATAAATAATGTAAGGAATTAATATATTCAAAATTAGTTTAGGTTTTTATTTCATTTTTCTAAAGATATTTTTTTAGTGAATATTGAAAACATCCATTTTTATAAAACTGTAATTACATTCAACTATTTAATAATTCACATGCTAATTTGGATTCGTTTTAAAATAAAATCTTAATCATTTTACAAAAAATATTACAATTAATTCCATTATACTAAAAATTATACTTTTTTTGTAAAAATTGATTATTTTAGGCATAAAAGCACATATCTCAAAAAATAATTTTCATTGAATTTTATGTTCTTAGATTAAAATTATGTTAAACCACACCTACATATTGAATAATTAAAAATATATTCCTTATTTTGAATCATAATTTTAAAAAACTTTATATGTTCATTTTCATTTTTTGTCATAAAAATTAGTTACAGAGGTAAAAGGTGTGTTACCATGATAAATGTAAAATAAGGTAAAGAGTTAAAATTACAAAAGAATGAAAAAATGACCTAAAAATAACACAATTAAATAAGAGGATAGTTTTTTTGAATTTATATAACCATTTTATAATCAATTAGAAAAAATATTCTTTAAAATTTATTCCACCCAAAAGTTATTATCCATAATAACGGATTTTTTTTATTTTGACACTAAACATCTCTCTCCAAAAGATTAAATACCCCCAATATATTCCTTTGGATGAAAACATTGAATTCAGTTTCTATAGACCAATACCTTTCCAAATATTTCAATAGAATCATTAGACACACCCTAGCGGTATTGGAATCTATAATGAACTAACACTGGGGCCTTAGGTGTATACCAAAAATGGGTTTCCAAAGAAGTGGTATAACTCATAAACACTTTTATTTTGGTTTATTTATTATTATAACTCCTTAATATATATCATTACCATGATGTTATAATAATTTTAGTATCTAAATATTCTAAAATCAAATTTTATTTATGGTAGAACAAATTTTCATCCCCTTTTCCCTTTAAGGGGAGTGAAATCTTTGCTTGTTTATATATGGGTTTACCCCCCCCCCCCCCACACACACACACATAATGAAATGTGATTTGTTTTTCATAAATCCCCCATAAGAATTGTTATTATGACATATTGACCAAATATCTATGAAATATATGATATATTTATTATCTTGTAATGATAATATACTACTTACCATCATACCCTTTCGTGTACTGGAAAATGATGACATCACCTATAAATATGTGTGGACTAACACCACTCTATGGTGTAGAGATTCATTTTTAATTTATTCTAATACTAGAGATTCCTAATGACATATTTAATGTAAAAATTTATAATTATCTAATGATTAATATTATTTATAGGATGGAACCAGGATTCCATTGACCATGGTCATCGTAATGATCCAATTTTGGGATTATGAATCAAACATCCCCAATTTGAACACAATGAATATAACTGAGTAAGTAAAATTATATGACATGGTAATTGATTAAATAAAATGAATTATAATAAGAGAGTAAATATGTAAAAATTTATAAAAAATTAAAAAAATTAATAAAATATTATTATAAATGAGTTATAGAACGTACATGGTGAGTTAGACAGGAGAAAATAGATTTCTCATCACTCTTTAGTTTCATTGAGACTTATACCATTTATAGAATATGACTTCCTTGGTGTAGTGAACATAATATCAAAATTCTTCTTTTATAATTACATAAATATAACTCAAGTGTTTTAAAAATAATTTTCACTTTCTCTCAATCATACTTTTTTATTCAAATAGTTCTAAAATTGTAAGAGACTTCACATTAAATAAAATATTTTAAATATATTAATTTTATTTAATATATTTACTCCACATAAATATTCACTAAAATTTTATATCAATTTTATTCATATTAATATAATTTTGTTTTGGGTAATTTTATTCCATTTTGACTTTCTTGATAATGGTTTTAAATGAAATATTTATTAATGTTTTACAAACATGATATTTTTGACCTTTTTATAAATGTGTGAAATGAATAATTATTTAGAATTTTTGGCTTCATAATATTTTTCATGAAAACATAACCACTATTATCTAAGAAGAATGCTATAATATGATTTCATTGATTGTTTAATGAAAATATTATTTACCGTTATTTTTGTAAATATTTATTTTAAAAAAATTAATAGGAAAATTTATTTTGTCAATATATCTTATGTAATTCTTGAACATGTTTCTAAGTTATTGTTAAACGGAACATGTAATTATTCTTTAGGACATAAATAAAATCATCTAATTGAAACTATAGACCCCTTTAAATGAACATGTAATTATTCTTTATGAAAATATTTTGGATTTTATTTTGATATCTTTAGAATGTAAATGATTATTTGGAGATCAATATTAATTATATAAAATTAGATTTTTATAGGATATAATTATTTTCAAAATAGAATAACATGGTTCCTTATTTTTTACTCTATTGCTAATATTTCATTCCATCCAATGTTTTCAAAACATTTTCATAGGAATAAATATTTAGAATGAACTGTAGTAAGGTCTATGTTGAGAGGATCAATAAAACACATTATGATTTGATAATTCCAAAGATTTACTTGTTTTATATCTTTTAAGAGTTTAAATACATTTATTTATATATTTATTAATAAATGACTGTTATTTATTATATTATAATATTTCATTTATTTAAATGTCATTAAAGTTCATGATTTTATTGGTTATAAATTTTTTTACAAGTATTATATTTAATTATTAAGCAAAATAACTCATTTGGGACACTAAAATTTCATTAAGTCTTCATTATTAATATCCCAATGTATCAATTTTAATATTAAATATATTTCCAAATATGAATCCACATTTCCAAATGCGAATCCATATTGCCAAATGTTTAGAATTAGTTTCGCTATTTATTTCAAACATAAAAGTGTGAAAAAATAAAAATTGTGTGATTATTATTCTATAGGAACGTTAATTTTTTTATGATTAATTAAAATATATAAAACTGTAAATTGATATCAATAAAATATCAAATTATATTATAAATCACTTTATGTTTTAATTATAAAATTATCAGTATTTTTAGAATATTTTGGCTAATGTATTTTTGAGATAACATGGGTTATAAAAGCCTGATAATAGTGATTCTTGATTATATGAATGATTATGAAATTTTTTAAATATAATTGAATTAAAAATAAAGATAATTATTCAATTATTTTGGTTTGATTTATGTTTGAAATTTAAGGACTCAGAAATTTTATAAATTTACAAGATTGGTTATGTGAAATCGAGTACATGAAACAATATTATAAATTCACTTGTGAAAATCTAAATACGTGAATTGACTACGTGAATTCCCCAAAGTGGATTTTTATTTATATATTCAATTAAATAGAGACAAATAGTTATGTGAAAATACATAACATGTTTTTTTCTATAGAGTTATATATATTTTTATAGGATATCTAAAACCTAGAAATGTGGTCTATTTTACATAATAGTTGATATTGCTTTTTTTTCTCAAATTTATTATTGACATAATTAATTTTTTTTGTTGAAAAATTACTAATTTATTATTAATAATATATTATTACATGATATAAAAAAACTTGTGATGAATTAAATCAGATTATCATTGATTTATGTGTGTATGTAAATTCTTGTAAAATTTTTAATACTTGAGATATTCAAATTCATACCATATTAAATTAGAATATCAACTCTTGATTATTATCATGGAGTATTTCAAGGATTTTAATTATTATAATATTATAGTTTATTAAATGATCTAATGGGTTAAAATATATATTTTTTCATAATTTTACATTGTATCAATAAAGAATCATAGGAATTATATTTCACATTTACCATGGATTATTTTCGAGGAAATAATCATAGAAAACTATGGAGTAGATTATTGGATAAAGTGAGATGCATTGGACTTCATGTTTTAAATATATTACGTATAAGGACAACACATATAATGTGTTGAAACAAATTGTACCATAATATATGATTTTTAGGATACATATAAATCATAAATGTGTTCGGTTCTTTTGGGATCAACTACTACTCGCAGTCGAACTAAAATTATGTGTTCCTTTGAATATAAATAGTTTCTTGCTACCTCAATAATCTAATTGAAATGTGTTTATACTAGGTATATGGTTTACCTTCTTATTAACCATTTATATGTGAATAATTTAATGGTTTATACATCTAATTAATAGGTAGGATAATCTATTCAATCTCTCAAAAAATATTCGATTTCTTTGTTTGTTCATATGGATAAAGGAATATTATATGGGTTGTACTTCTAGGTGTTAAAAATGTTGTAATTATTGGTTTAAAGCCTATATAAAAAAAGGATTTGTAATGGGGTTTTGTATCTATGTTGGAAAAATTAATTATAAGATAATATTATATTATTTACAGTGGGTATGATGTATCTCTATTCATGCGGGTGAAGAATGTACTACAAAAATGTAAATTCAAACCATTATAAAAATATCATCATTTCATTTTTTTAACATCAATTTTACAAACATTAAAATTTATTTTATAACAATTAATTTAATAAATTTAGTTTCTAAATGGAAAATTCACAAATTATTTTATATTTTATAACCATCACTCCAAACAAACAATTTATATTATAAGAGGTCTCCATGAATTCAATTTTTATTTATTCTTACCACTTCATACATTGACCACCAAATAGAAATGATCTATTTAACATAGAAGGAACTAGAACAATTTATGGATGGATAACTAAAAACCCACCACATTTTGATGGGATTGATTATGAATATTGTAAATCCAAGATGGAAGCGTTCTTTAATAAACTCATTATTGATAATTAAATAATCATAAAAATTCATAAAATCATCTAGAAGGTGAACCTGAATCATTATTTTTCAATGTTTTGGTAAATTAAGTTCTAAATTATAAGGTGATGAACATAATATGATGTGTAATAAAATGAGATCAGCAAATTCATTTTTCAACAAAGAAAACTAATCTACACATCTACACATAACACATCTAGGACTAGATAATATTATTATAACTATGATAGGTATATTAAGAGTTGAATATCGAAAATATAAAATGGTAGAAGATTAACACATAAATCAAATTTCTCCTAGCTTCATAATTAGTTTAAATGGTTTGAGTACTTTGCAATATTATTTTTAATAAACTTTTATTCATAAAGAAGTTATTATATTAATTACTATGAAATTTATTTCTGAATGGTAGAAATAAAATAATATAATTATTTCATGTATTAGAATACTGATGAGCTTATTTATTGACTATCACAATATTTGAGGGAGCCCAAAAAACAGATCAAATATGATATTTTAAAGAAGAATGGAATTAATTTTAATTCAAAATTATCTCCACATTATTTTGGATTCTATGTTTTATAGTATTTTCTAGAATGATATTAAATGCACTATAAAAATTGGATATATAAAGAAGAGGGGATACTCAACGGTACCGAAAAAAGTATATCCTTAAGATGAAAAAAATAAGAATAAAATTGTAATTTTAATTATAATGTAGACCCTGTTGTTATTTGATATCAGTTTAGGAAAAATGGAACAAAAATACCTATTTCCCAAGATTAATGATAGGAAAAAATAGGAGTATTAAATACTAGAACAAAAAGAATTCAATGGAATCCAGATGCATTTGTACTGAATATACAAGTAAAGAAGAAGATTGTAAACCTAAAAAAATATACAGTAACATGTGCTTAACATCTTTAAAAAATAAAGTGTTTCCATCCACATATTATATATCCTATGAATTTGAATATAAAGAACCTACTATCGAGTAATTGCTTAAAAAATCTTACATACTTAAACATAAATATTAAAAAGTAACCAGTTTAAAAAATAATCATAAGAGAAAACATAAGGATGTTCTAAAAGAGATTGAAAATTATAATAAATCTATGTAGGATGTAAGAAATGAGGCTCACATATATCAAAAAATTACACAAAAAAATATGAAAAATTCCCTCGTAGAAAATGAAAAATTAAAGGGAGATGTTGATTTTAAGTATGTGTAAAATAACAGAATTAAGAAATTTGTATAATGTTCTTAAAAATAATGATTAAAAAAATGAGATTGAAATATTAAATACAAATATATAAATGTTTTTTACATGTTGGGGAATACATTGATAATGTAATGAGTGTCAATAAATTAATAAAAGGTAATATGGTTCTAGTTATGATAATAATTTACATAAAAGGTACATGAATTTATTTGTTAAAAGAATAATTAAAAGTACTTCTAATTACATTTCTTTTATGTGTTATATGAAAATTAATTATTCAAATAATTGTTCCATGAGATTTTAAAGTCTCTTATACATAATAATGCTTTTATTTGGAATTATTTTTTTTCAAAATTTCTTATAAATAAGAGTTTTTAATAAATTTTGAATACCAAGGATTTATATGCTAATCCCATTATAGCCAAATTTATAGGGGCACCAAAAATTTCATAAATATAATTATGCAGGATCTAAGTCCTTGGATAGTCAAAATGCAATTTTGGTATATGGATAGTAATTTATCAATAAATATGACTCATGATATGTCATGTTTTCCATCATTATATCAATGTGATGAAGGTATTGTTACTTTGTGTGATAATTTAGACGGAAAGGTAATTGCTTTCAGTGAGGATAGAATTTAAAAATGTATTATTATTTATAATGTTTTATCTATTGAGGTATTAGAACCAAATTTAATAATATTTTCATAACTCTAAGATGGTAAAATATTAATTAAATTTCAAATTTATAAATACATTGTTTTCATGGACAAATCTTATTTATCCTATGAAAATCCTTTGGAAAAAATTTATTCAGTTAATTTTTTAGAATTAATTGATAAATATAATAATATTATAAAATTAATAATAATATAATAAATTTTTTTAGAATAAGTGGTCAAGAGATGATAAATTCATGTTGATTGACACAATTTCCAAGAACCATGTATTTCTACTATAACCAAAAAAAATAAAGTGGACAAAACCATTTTATGTGACTCTTTTTTAAATAATGAACAACATAGAAGTATATTCATGTAAATAAAATATTTTAAACGTGTAAATCATATTAGTCTTAATCACATAGATTTATTTGGACTTATTAAACTAACTATATTGGGTGGTAAAAGTTATTTGTTTTATTATTAATGGTTATTTTTATATATACACATGGATTTACATTATTAGTATTAAATATGGATCTACATATATTCTTAGTATTTTTTTTATTAAAATACAGTCAAAATTAGAAACGAAACTTAATAATTTATATATGAAATATCATGTTGTTGAATTAAAAAATAATGAAATTATCCATTTTTTTAAGAAAATGTTCATTTATTTAAATCCTCAGCCCTAGAAGACCATAATAAAATGTTGTTGATGAATAGAAAATTATAACACTGCATAAAATGGCTATTACCATGTCAACTGATTTTAATCTCCCTAAAAATTTTATCATATTATGTGAATAAATAATTTTATGTTACTAATATTATTATTTTAAGACACTTTTTGTATAATTCACTTTATAGTTTTTACAAATGTTGAATACCTAAAATTGGATATTTTAGAGTGTTTGGGTGTAATATTTTTATTATTATTACAACGGATTCTTTGAAATATTTTTATCCCAAATATGATGATTGTATTTTCCAATAATGTTCAAATAATATAATCAAATATATAGTATACAAATATAAACAATCATTGTTAAATAATCAGTTGATGATAAATTTGTTGAATGAATTTTTAATAAAATTAATGAGAACATTAAACAGTATGGGAATGAATTCCGATATTTTTATTTTAAATATGAATTATATCTATAAATAATGTACATATTTTTGGTAATAATATTATTTCTTTATTTTATCTTATTAATTAAAATTATCGAGATATTCATAGGGGTCATTCTATATATAACATAATTAGTAATACTATTTATAATGTTTTAACATGGAAACATGTTATGAATGTTTCTTCTTATAATTATTTTATTCTAAATTTTTTTATAAATAATGTTTTTAATGAATTATATGATTCTAATTAGTTCTTCTCTAGCAATGGAGAATTAAATTATCTTTCTAGGAATAGTGTGTGGACTTTATTTAATCCAAAAATTAATTCTAAAATTATTATAACAATGTGTATTATTATAAATAAAATTATTAAATCAAGAAATATAATTTAATATAAATCTATATTAGTTTCTTAATTATATTCTCAAGAAGAAATAAATTACTTTGAATAATCATTTGAAACTATTTCTAGGTTTCCTGTAATTATGATTTGATTATCTTCTAATGTATTTCAGGATTTTATGTTTTCTTAAACGGATAGGAAAACTACTTTTCTATAAGGATATATATAATTAGAAGTATATGTTTAACACCCCTATAGTTTTGAAAATAAAAAACATCCTTATTATGTTTTTATATTATCTAAGACATATATGGTTTGGAAAAATCTCCTCAAGGTTGGTAAAATTGGGTAGGTTTCCCTCTTTTAAGAAAATATTTTGAGAAAGGAAAATTTGATCTTAAAATTTTGATATGGAAATTTTTATTGTATTTTGATTGTGAAAATTTATGGTGATGATTTAATATTTTAATCATGAAATAATAGAATATATATTAAATTTCAACTTTGATAACTTTTGAAATTAACATCAGTATGATGGGGGAATTGTTATTATTCCATAGTTTATAAATATTTTAATCTAATGAGGGAATTCTTATTAAATCTATGAATTCTAATCTTTTAGTCATGATATTTGGTTTGGAATATTATAAAGGCTCAAATACTCCCGTGAGTACCACTTTTAAATTAGAGTTTGATAAATCTACAATTTGTATTGATATTTAAACCTTGAAAGGCATGAATGAAAGTATAACATAATTAACTTCTTCTAGAAGTAATTTATTGTTTTCATTTTTCAAATGTGGTGGATATCAATGCACCCCTATGGAAATTAATATTAAAATAGATAAAATTATTATTATATAGGTTAAAGTATCTTTTAATTATCATTTATTTTATACTTCTATGACTAACATTGATTTTAAATGTTATTGGGATTTTTATTTTTATGGGTGAAAGATAGATAAAAATATTACTATATGTATATGGAATTTAATTGTAAAACATTTAGTTTCTTGGGCCTTAATGAATAATGTTTTTCACTTTTAACTACTAAATATGAGTATATATGTAAAGTATAATGTAGTTACCATTCATTATAGATTAAATAAAGACATTCATATTTTATTTCTCATTTTCATAAGATTATAATATTATTTTATAATAATTCTGAACGTTTTATTTCCCAAAATACCTTACAACAAACTTATAGTAAGAATATTGATGTGATTTTTTCTTCCCTTATAGATTATGTAAAAAAAAAAATTTGAATGAAAATTATATCTAAAAAATATAAAATTATTGATATATTTATTAAGATTATTTATTTTACCATGATTGAGAAAATTAACAACGAACATGGTATGGTGGGGATTTATTTTAACATATATATGGCATGAATTTTGAGGGAGATTTTGTTTGTTTATATAAAATGTTTAAATATTAAAATTAATTAGGTGACAAATGGAATATATTATTAAGATTTATATTTCTTAATATCTAGTCATATTTTTATGATATGAATCTATTTTAATACTTCTCATACATATTAGATGATATTAAGTTAATGTCAAAAATACCATTTTACATAATATATAATTTTTTAAGGTGTTTTAATTTTTTCAAATCATTTTAAATAAGTTTTTTGTTGAGTTTCATGGCCAAAAAACAGTTTAAAGCATTAAATATGCTTTAAACATTATTTATACTATTATAATATATCCTTCATACTATTCACCACATTGCCAAATTTGAATTGAAATTGAAAAAAGTGAATCCACGTAGCCGATATTCTATAATTAGTAACATTCTATAATACAACCATAACATGGAATACATAAATCCAATTTAGGTGATTCTTAATGAATTAGAAAGATGAAAAATAGATTTTATTGTAATAAATATTAATATAAATATACCACTACCATGTCTAAAATTAGTTTATAATTGAATATTTTTTTGTATGAAATTGATTGTTTTTAACATTGTTTGTATATAATAATTTTAGAAAAAACATGAGATATTAAAATCAGATTATGATGATTAATTATGACATATGATGATATTGATATTATATAAATACACATAAACTCAACATAAGGTTAATTACATATTTTATAAGTACTGATTTAGGTCTGAAATTTGAAGACTCAAACTATTTATAGATTTCAACAATCTGCTATGGGAAATCCATTTTGTGGAATTAATTAATTAAATCACCTACATGAAATTGGATATATTAAATGTCTACATGGATCCCCTTACATAGACTAGAAAATACAGATTTACTGACATAGTGAATACTAGATTCCTAAAAATACCTTTTGTGTATTTGGATACACATTTATTTAAATTTTTGTAGGATATTCTAAAACATTGAAATATTCTATATTTTATGTAATACATTTCATTTCAATTTATTAAATTTTTTATTATATATTTATTTAGTGTTTTTTATTTTCTCAATATGTTTATGTATTATTAGAATCCATGAAAACATTTATTAATTTATATTATGATTAATTAAATGATATTCTCGTGGTTTAATGTGTGTTTGGATATTTATGTAGAAAATTTAGAACATGAGTTATTCTAATTCAAACCAAATTTAATATGAATATTAGGTCTTAAATTTTATGAGTTTCTATTTCAAGTATATTAATTATTTTTGTTTAATGGTATAATAAATGATATAAAGGGTTCTATAGTACAATTTTTTTTAACTACAATGGATATCAATAAAGACTCGAGAGAATATTATTTCTCAGTTTACCCTAAATTGTTATCCACAAATTAAGAATATAGAAATATGATGTAGTTTATTGGATAATATAAGATACAAGAAAGTTTAAATTTGAAATTAAATGAGCATAAATAAACTCTATATAAATATTTGACATAATCAGAACAAGGATAAATGTGGTTTAGGATAATTTTTAAAGGTACAAGTGCCAAATTATTTTGTGATCAAATTATATTCCCCGAAAAAAGAAAATAATTGTATCCATTATAGTTGGAGGGTTTCATTCTACCTAAAAAATTTGATATTAATGTTGTCATTATGGTTCCATGGTTTGATTTCTACTGATTAAGTTTCTCTTGATGTGATTAATTGTAAAGTGTTATACTACCCATTTAATGTTATGATTATTGGTTGTGAATCCCAAGCTAAATTTAGGCATTTCTTTGTTCCTTTTCAAGAGGAAAATAGAAACATTATTCTATTCCTCGTGGGGTTACAAAGGTAGGATGTATTGGGATTAAAATTATAGGGGGAAAAGGAATTGTAATTAGGTCATAAAACATGGAGGGAATGTTCATTATAATATTTTATTATCGTGGTTATGAGGGTTAAGTATCTCTCCATTCCTTATAAGGATATATAATAAACTATAATTATTATTTTCTAAACCACTATAAAAATTAAATTTGTCCATTGTCTTTTATTTCCACAACACAATATATAAATTTTTTGGTATAACCAAAAAAATCATTATTTCACTTATAAAAAGTAAATCCACCTCTAATAGAAATTTTATCATATTAAATCAATAAAATAGTCTATTATTCCACAACGTGGATTCTAATTAAAATAAGATAATAATGTTTGAATAAAACATGGTTTTAAATTAAAGAATCATTTTTTGTTTAAAAAAAATACATCGAGTGGATGTGTCCACTATTATTTTGTATCTGTTTGATATTTAATTGTATTTAATAATTAATTGAAACTTTAATACTAAAATATCATGGGTATATAAAAAAATTTATTCCTTGAAATTAAACAAAAAATTATATGTTTAATAGAATGAGTCCTGAAAAGTTTTATTAGAGCATGGTTAAGATAACATTAGTTGATAACATGTTATGAGAAGAGTATCATTTAACATATTTTAAAAATAATAGGGGTTAATATTTTGGTTTGGGATATTATGATATAATTCTTATTTAACCTTTGTAGTTAGTATGTCATGGAAAATTTCTTTTATTTTGGTGATTGGATTATGATGAATTCTAACTTAAATAAACAAATTGTGAACTAGTAGAATTATTTTTAATGATGGAATTAATAGTAAAAGATTTATTTTGTTTTTTAAATAATATTTACTCACACAAACAATTTTAATGTCACGGGTTTCATTTCAAAATATTAATGATAATTTATCAATATGAAAGGAAAAAAGATATCAGAAAACCCTCTTAATGATTTTAAATGATTTGATAATCAATATTATGCAGAAATACTATCAAAATTATTTTGTATTCATTTAAAAATATGTAAATATACTATATAAAAATATTTTATGTATTTGATATCTTTTTTATTCTATAAATTTTATATGGATCAAGTAATATATATTACTTGATATCAAGTACTAAATTTTTTTATATCTCTCAAATATAGAAATATTATATCAGGCCAAACCATTTATTCATTAGGGTTATGGAAATAATTCACTAATATTATGTAAATATAAATAAGGAAATATAATACCCTAATACTGGAATCTTATTTTTTACTTATTATTTTATTTTATCTTATCTATAATTAATCTAAAATTGTTCATATATTATTTCATCAATGTTGGGAGAATGTAAAGTCCTAGGTTTTTGGAACATATTTATTTATAAATTATATATATATTGAAAAAATGAACAACCTCATTATTTATTAAAATGTTTTATTAAAAAAATTGGATCCCACCTACCAGATGATAGCCCGTCACTTCTGTCAAGGCTATAAGCAAGAACCCTTGATTAAAGTGTAATAAGGGCACAATATATACCACTATCTCACAAAATGACATTGATTATATTTTCCATAAAATTTAAATTTATATATTTACTAAATAGCTAAATTATTTTTTAATATTATCATTGATACTAGATCATTATAATTGAATTGTTAACATAATACAAGGAATTTTTTCAAATACACAATGTTGCATCATATTTAAGGTAATGTTGGGAAAAATTTAAGACAAACATATGATAAGTGATTTAATATATAATTTACAATAAATTAATACATTAAAATGAATTATTAATTATATTTTAATTCATTTTTTCTACATGTTTTTCATATTTTTTGTATCTATTTTTTTAATAATAAAAATTAAAAAATATAATTTTTTAGTAACATGTTTCCTTAAAAAAGATAAAAATATTAAATAATTATTTTTTATATGATAATATTATTACTTTTACATATATTGTCTTATTATACAAAAATGTCTATAATTATTTTATATTGTAGATTTTAGAAAATAAAAATTTCATTGATATAAAATTTTAATAAAAGTATTAAAATCTATTAGAGTAAAACTATTTCTTCAACTATATAATTAAATTGTAAATTTTACATAATTATATGAATAATTTGATAAAAAAAATTGTTTCAAAACCATAAATAATTAATTATCAATCATAAATTATGTAATTGATAATGAAGATCATAAATATAATCACATGTTTTAAATTATATAATTTTTTTTCTATGTAAAAATTTTTCCATGTATATTTATTTAAAAAATTAACTAAATTTTATAGTTATAATATGATTACTTGGAATAATTGTTTTAATCTTGTATGTCAAAATTATCGTATTGTGAATTTTAGAGACTTTTCTAAAAGATTAATTTTTTGCTGAATAGTGATAAGTAATTTTTTTATAAAACTATCATTCCATTTCCAATATTTAAAAAAGCCTCATTATGTATTGGATTTTTTTTAATGTATAATTTAAACCATATTAATGAAAACCCAATGAATACTACATGAATCATCAGTATACTTTTCTATTTAATACATTCATTTCTAGACTTAAAAAACTTTTTTCTGAAAAATAATTTCATCTTTTGTTCTTATATGAAAAATATTTTATTTTAATTTTAAATATTTATTATTAAAAATGACTCCATAATTTGAATCATAATTTTTAAATCTTGTCATATAGTCACATTAATTTTTTAAAAAATTTAATTTACCAGGGTAAAAAGTGAGTTACCACTACAAAGGAAAAATAAGGTAACATGTTAAAATTAAAAAGAATAAAGAATAGAATTATTATGAAAAAAATGATTTTTCAAGCGTCTATATACATTATATAACCATTTAATCATTATTTATCAATAAAATTCAATTAAATTTATGTCACCCAAAATTATTTATCCATAAAAAAATAATCAACACTTTAAGCCAAAATCGCCCATCTATATATATAAATATCTACCCAATGATTTTCGCTTGGAAAACCACTCTATATAAACATTTACTAGACCATTAACCATATAATTACATCTTCATCATTATTATAAACTTCATTGATGTTTATTTTTCCTCTAAATACCATCCTTTAAGGCTAAAGATATAATCCAAAATTGGGTTTTCCAAGATGATGCATAACTCTTAATGAATTTTTCTATATATATTTATTACACTACTCCAATCAATATTATCATATATTTGTAAATTTCAAAAAATTTATATTTCCAATACAGAGAAATGTTTTTATATTTATGGTATAACCTTTTTTCATCCCATTATAAATATCATATGAAATGAAAAAATCGCTCATGATTTTGTGTTGGCTAACACCTCCCAAAATTATTATGTATAATTTTTATTCAATATTTCATTTTGATAAATAGTATTATTTAAAAAAGATAAGATACTTATTACCATCGTACCATTCTATATGTTGGAATATTATTAGTCACTCGTTTTTATGTGTGGACTACCACCTCCCCGAAGTGTTGTGATTCTTTTTTCTATTTTATATTTTATTTTTGTGTATGAAATTTGATTTGATGTTTAAAAATTATAATTATTTCATGATTAATTTTTTGGAGATGATGAAACAATTACCCTTTAATTTTTCTCAACATATTGAAAATTTTTCGGGATTATATAAAGTATCCAATATTATTTTAATTATTATAGTAACATTATAGTTCATGGTAATAAATGAAAAAAATGATTATAAAAGGTTAAATATCATGAAAAAAATATTCCAAAAAGAATAATAATATTATTATTTTATTATAAAGGAGTCAAAAAATCCCATTTTTTAGTTTTTCTGGTTGTAAGGTATTTATAGTCTCTATTTCCTTTAATAGAAACTTATTTTATTTTTACTAAATGTTTTATTTCCTCTATTGTGTATAGTTCCATATAGATGTACATTATAATTCATTTATTTACTAATGTGGTTTAAATTTTTTTCATGTTATCTCCTTCAACACTCTTTTGATTCAAAATTTCCTAAAATCAAAAGTGATTTTTCAATAAATACATATTTGGAAAATTTTAAAGTTTTTATTATTTTTCATTTTATATTAGTGTTCATTAATATAATTGAATAAAATTATTTATATAAATTAATAAGGCGTAAAATTCACTGAAACCCATTTTTTAAAATTTTTAAGAAGGCATCAATAGAAATCTATTTTACTATTTTTCAAATTGGTTATTTTTTAAATTTTAACGAAAGTAGGAAAAGAATTATTTTAAATGTATACCACAAGTTATATATTTCCCAAAATCATGTAAAATATTATTTATAATGAATACTCTAAAACGTTTCTTGTGTTTTCAAAGATAATCTCAAATCCCATTATTTTGAGAAAAAAGTCTTAGAGTGGTCAATGAAGATTCTTTTTGATTTATTATATAAAGCATTAAACTATTCCTTTTTTATTTAAAATAGAATAATTGAATATAATTTACTATTTAAATTCAAGAGTATTTGTGTTGAATTTTTATTATGGTCATTGTAAATTTTTCATGATGATATGTGAGCCTTATATAGCTCTCATATTCCTTATGAAATAATTTTTTTCTCTATGGGATGATGTGGGAATTAACCTAGTAGGATAAAAAAAATTTATGTGTTCTTGTAAGAGTGTTATGAGTATTTTTTCCAAAGGTTCATGTTTGATTTTTTCTATTATTGTAAAAAAATTTATTTTTTCAGTTCAAATTCAAAATATTTGATAACAAGTAAAAAAATTAAAAGAATATTTATGAACATTATAAGTATAAAAGAAATTATTATTAAAAAATGGCTTCACTAGAAAGAATAATTTACAAGAAACCCACATGATTATGATTTTTCTTTTAATATTAATTTTTATATATTTTATGAAAATCTTGTCTAAGTGAAGTTTATTTTCTGATTAAGTAAATGATAATGTTGACCTTAATCATGATTATATAAAAGGTAAATTATTTATGAAGTTTCATGATTTTTGGAAATGGAATAATGGGTTTCTTTATTTTTTAACCCACATTATAGTTTTTAGGTTCAACCCAACATTATAAAAAATCACATGACATTAGGATGAGTATGAACATTACCATGGTATATTCCTCTACTATGAGGGTTATTCATGTTATGACCCATCCAACCAAAGATTCCCATTTTGGGTTGGAAATAATGAAAGGGATATAATAACCCCTGAGTCCCACCTCTAGTATGCCCTTGGGTAGTGATTGGCACCAAGGGTATAAAGATCACACAATATGGGAGGAATTAACCTTTATAAGAAAACATGATCGGGAGATATGAAGAATTTATGTAAAAAACTCCATGGGACATATAAAATAAGTCCAAACTATACCACAATGTATATATAAATATAAACAAATACATATAAATGTATTAAAATAACTGAACAAAAATATAAAAGCTAAGGTAGCAACACAACAACAGATCCAACGGTGCAAAATAGAAATGTCTGTAATGAAAAACATAGTCCCCCTAGAAACATGAAATCAATATTCATATAGGTAGGGTGTGCATACAAATGGAAAACAATGTATCTCATGCACATATGAAAATAGTATAATAATGCAACTGTGTGAAATTAGTGTTACTTAGTAATAGCTAAACGTTTATACTAACAACCACAACTTCACCAGGTCATGCTCACAAAATAACACAACTAAAGTAAAGTAATATTGTAAAAATGCTAAATTATTGGGTGCCTCGCACCTTTTCCCAGTAGTTTATATTCCATTGACTAATGGAAAACATCCTTGT
Source organism: Viscum album (assembly GCA_963277665.1). Classification (NCBI taxonomy): domain Eukaryota; kingdom Viridiplantae; phylum Streptophyta; class Magnoliopsida; order Santalales; family Viscaceae; genus Viscum; species Viscum album. Next base: position 103,075,143 of record OY728133.1, read on the forward strand.
GGTCCCAAATCGTCTAAAATAACCATGCCACAACCCACCCACCCACACATTTTCCCCATAAGGAACATCTCATACCATCTCCTGGTCCACGAGCCACATAACATCCCACCCGCAAACACCTGGGAAACAAACTTCATCATATGCCACTTGTAGACTATTGGGCCACAAACCACAATAATGAATTCCCAGAGAAACCTGGGCCACGGACCACATCACATATCACCCATAGACACCAAGACCACAAACCCCACCTCATCATGAAGACACATTGAAAATTGCAAAACATTTCATCCTGAAGACACCAAGGAAACCACAAATCACCTCACCCCAAAGACACCTAGGAAAGAAGAACTCACCCATACACACCATGTCCTCACAACCCACAACTTGGTCAAATAATCTTGGGTTATCACCATCAGGAACAGGGTTAAAGGAATAGTGGGTGGCCAACCATCCATCCTCCTACTGTTATGTTTGGGAAATACACCCTCCCCCATGACAATGGCAGTGTTCGGCATGTAGTAATCATATAGGGTGGGAGTGTATATAGAAATCACAAGAAATTAAAATGTATATACATTTAGAGTTGTAGAATTAAATACCATCCAAGGGGTTTTATAAACAAATTACTAACCATCTCAGAGATCCCAAAAGTTTACTACCACATCTAAATCCATTAAAACAAAAAAGTAAAACACATGAAACAATTCATGTTTTTAGTATTTAAGACACATTGATTTGTGTCATAAAATTTCATTTGTAACCCCATATCACTTATAAATTCATCACGTTCCATATTTCCAACCGAATAGTTTATATAAAAACATTAACCCTTTAAACAACAACAACCGTCATTTATTTCAGCATTAACCATGCCCATTTGAAAATTTTAACATACAATATTAATTCCCCTAATACATGTGTAGATATAGAAGAACCCACCACATGGAATGAGAACAACACCATACAAGAACAGAAAAAGTCAAAATTCACAATCTAATTTTAATCCTGACTTAGTTGCTTAATAGATTTCACAAATATAAAATATTCCCATATCAAAAACACATTGGTTATAAAAATTTTATCTTATTATTATTCATAATTTAGTTACTAACATTCCACATTCAATTTAAAATAAAAAAATAGACAGATTCTTCCCATGAACCGATATTCCAATTTATTTATATACTTTACATGAAACTACAATTAATTAACATAATATAATAACCAACACCTAGAAAGTAGCTCCACACAACAACCCATTACTCTATTACCAATAATTCCACATCCTCACTGACTTAATGCCTTTTACACTTTTTTTACCCTTTTTGTACATCCACACCATAACTGTTATAAATCCATGTTGTATAGACATACCCATTACAACACCACTGTATAACCATATTTGATCCATTTCCACCAAACACATAACAACAAAGTATTATTATATCTACCATATCATCAGTTCCAACACACAACACACAATCATATCCAGAAACATGTTACACCACATAATAGAAAAAAATAAATTTAGATTTAGCAGGGAATCCCTTATTCAATTTTGAATTATTTAGGGTGTTATCAAAAAATCCATATAATTTTTGGGCATCCATCTGTTTTACTAAATGTTTGTGGTTAATTTTTTATAAAATAAGCGACATCAAAGGACACACAACAATCATGTATTCCACATCCCGTAGAATGGTAAACAAACAAGGACCGCCAATGAACATGATTTTCGGTGATTATTTAGACCATACGATTCACAACATTGATCAAAATATCAATATAATTTCAAGATCATATATAACATATCCCTACCCCATTAAATACAATATTAACATATTCATTATCTTTTTTAATCTGGATTATACCATGTTCGTATGAGTTAAAAATGATAAACTGATACTGCATAACATACATACAGAGATATGAAGTAAAACCTATCTGGAAGGAAGATGATCGGCATAGCCTTTTTCCAAGGCTTTTTGCACCAAAACAAGGGTGTGTACAGAGGAAACTGCTTCAAGGGGTGACTCAAACCAATAGTAGCACCTTATTTCAGGACTTCTATGGGAACAAGGATTTGGTATGTCTCATATCAAGATATATATATATATAAAAGGAGGGTAGGAAGGATCATTCATTTAGGAAGACTATATACTGAATGTTTGGTATTATATATAGTTTGTAATTTCTCTAAATTAAGTATCCCAATAAACCCCACAGTTTGACTATTTAAAAGACTCTATATTTTTAAAGAATAAATTATTTTATTTATATCCCTTGAAACACCTTCAAAACCCCTTATATATGTCATTAAAATCATTTTATGTGAAAAGGGATGTCAAATGAGAAAAAATATCAAAATATGGAAAATTCATGAAATTTGGAAGAGTGTTAAAACCAGTCACAGACACCGAATGTTGAGTAATCGCCATATGAGTCACCACCAGTGAGTCACAACCTAGAAATTCACCATAAGATGAGTGAAAACCACTGATTTTATGTTACATAAGTCATCACTAGATGAGTCACCACCCTTAAGTCACCTACATAAGATTAACTACCAACAATTCACCACCAGAGAGTCATAGCTCGGTGAGCAATCGTTCACCGAGGCATCGCTAGAAAAGCACCATTTGGCAAGGAACCGCTAGTGAGTGAACACATGAAAGTGATCACCATTGATAGACCACCAGTGAGTCATCACTAGCAAGTCAGTTCCAGCTAGTCACCTCAAGTGAGTCACCACCAGCACGTGACATCCTGGGTGACCCACCATTCGAAAACCTTGAAAACTGGTAAATTTCATAAAGTTAATAAATGAGTGTCCATGATTCCCCAAAACACTTCAAACACTATATACTCATAAAGTAATATACCATATTGGCCCATTATATTACATCATATACCTATCAAATTATTCTCTCCATAGATAATTTAAAACCAACCCATCCAAAAAATTCCTCTCAGGGATATAATTACACTTCAAACACCACCATCAACTAAACCTGTTATCCCAAACTCCCACAACAGCTGAAAAAACATAACTACCCTGAATAAAGGAATTAGTAAGAACACCCAAAATGATAATGAATGTTTGATATTCATCCATATCTACACATTAGACACCTCTCAAACAAATATTTAACCTTTAGAAAAAAAAACCTTGAAGGATAAAGAGAGAAGGTCTAAACAACTATACCTTGAGACACCTCTCACGTATCTCGACATGTTTTGGACACCACAACTACTTGAAAACCATTCCTTGGGTAATATACCTCTAAAATGAGGACACTGTCATGTAGATACGTATAACAAGTCTATTATGAAATGTATAATAGTTAAACAACCATAATAACTCCATGGAAGGGAGTACATTCAAAAACAATTTCTTTACATTATTTCAAATAGAAGTGATTGTTTCATATCAGAGAAATCATTACTATACCATTTTGGTCAACAACTTCACTTAGACATTCCATTGAATGAATATATAAACATGCATTTTTCTCATTTATTTAGTCTATAAATTTAAATTCAAAGCATTAAAAAAACTTATTTTTTAAAAAATCATAGAGACATATATTAGAATGCTCAAGTAACAATTTATTAACAAGTTTAAAAGACTGTTTATTACACATTATTGACCCATATTGGTGAAGGAGAATAAATCCTAAGTATAATTCTTCAAATAATATATCACTTTCTTGACATGTATGTCAACATTTAGCTTTGGAAATTTGTATTTTCATTAAAGTCACCTATTAAAACAATCCAATGAAATATTTTGTTTCAAAATAATTTTATTTGTCTAAGTAAACTATTTTTCACATAATTTTTTTTAAATCATCTTTTGATATGGTACTTATAGAAAACTATTTCTAAAAAACAATCAAATTTTTTTGCAAAACCACATTTCTTCATCTTGTTTCCCTGGAAAAATTACATAAATTAGGGGAATTCAGTTATTTCAAAACATTATTTTCTATTAATAGAACTCTGTCATGCTCTTATCCAAGTTAATATTAACAGAATTAAACCTTAAATTTAGAAGAAATTAATAAAAAAATCGTGTGAATAAAAAAATGGCATGAATATTAAATGCACCAGTTTATCAATTTTATTCTAGGGTTTTCATAAGACCATTATTTACCAGGAACATGGTTATAGAGAAAAAACAATGGGTTCAAAATTTCAATTTGTTTTTCATAGGTTTACGTCATTACTTGTAGGAGTTTCAAATATAATTCATCTATTAGAATGAAAAAATATATTAATATAGAAATATTTACCACAATAAAACAAATAAAAGGATCCAATCCACCACACCATGATATTGTTTCTTTTGGGCGGCATGGACTCACATGCATGGTTTTAAAACATATCATAATATAACATGTCTTGATGGGGGGAAAGTGTTTCCCTCTCTTCGTATGATTGAGTTCATAACATGTACAATAAATATAAAATCATATACAAAAAACCCAACTGATATGGTGGTATTGAATAATTCTAAACACTAACTTTATAAGGATATTTAAGCATGGAAGGCAAGCCCATATTTATTAGCTTCATGATTTCCAACATGAATAGTTTATTTTATTACTTCATTTATGTGATTATCCTTTTTATGAGAAGTGAGGGATTATATCAATATAATCATATTAGAACACAACACAACACATGCCATCTTACAAAAAAACCACAAACCTCTTCCACCACACTTCACTACCACTTCACAAAATAACAATTATCCAAACATATCATCCACCAAAAACGTTCACTAAACATTTCACACCACTACATCACCATACAACTTTTCCTTCCACAAGAACCACCCAATTTTACATAAGAACTTTTTCCACCTTATCCTGCACACATCCCCAACTGAAAATCACAAATATTATCACACAATTCACCATGAAAATTTTTTGAGAAATTCCCTCTCCCATGAAGAGATATTGTATACATTGAGTGCCACTGACTCACCCTCATATTTCCTATCATGTAAAGGTATAATATATCTTGGTTAGGGATATGTTTTTCCCCTCCTTATGTGATTGAAGTTTTTAAATCACATGTCCCACAAGGAATTAAAACAGGAATTATAACACGTATTAGAAATACATAACATCAATTAGAACAGTATAGGGGCTTACATAATTTCATATCATTGATACTATAGGTATATGAACACAATTATAATTGTTCCATGGGAAACAAGTTCATTAGTTGTATATAAGTGATTATCCATTTACATCATTGTAATACTAAACTATTATTCATTACAATGTTGTCATAATATAAAACAATCACATCAGAAATAAGGTTTCTAACAAATGTTATTTTTAGGAAGGCATATCAATATATCAATGCAATGAAAACAGTACAGCCACAAACAACAGTAACTATTCCAATGTTATTTCTCGTGAAACATCAGTTATTTTATATAAATTTCTCTAAAATAGTTCCATGTTAATGAAAAAACTATTCACATCTCACATCACACACCAAATTCAAATCAAATACTTCATTATATAAACAACTTGCTATCCTGACCATTAAAGTAATACATGATTTTTGACAACAAAATTAAAACCACACATGTTGTATTATAATATTTCATGCATTATCATGATCATAATAAAAATTCCAAAAGTCATTTCATTATTCAGGAAAAATATTATTTTATAACGAAATAATAAAAACATGATTCTACTTACATATCATATTAATCATGTTACATTCTCTAATATTTTATTCTATAATTTCCATATTTAAAGAAAAATGATTTCATCTTTAGACATGATTCCTGTAACAAAATAATCATGAAAAACCATATGATTTTATTTTATTTTAGTACATAAAAAAATTCATATCAATTATAAAATAATACACTTAATCACATAAAGATTTCTATGTATCAAAAAGTTACTATAAATCCTGCTTATCATTTTTCTAAATTTAAAATTAAAAGTCTCATGGATTTCTACCCTAACACATGCTCATAAGATATGGTTATATCAATACTATATAACTATAATTGGGGAAACATATCAATGATGATATTCTTGTCAAGGATTAAAAATTAAAAAGAATTATAAATAAATAACATGGACATTTTTAAAAATTTAGGAATTTAAATGTCTAAATCCACATTTTACAATAAGTCAATAACACATCCTTATGAAAAATTAAATATTGAAAGTATCCCAAGAAATATTATCTAAAATGAAAAATATAATACTTATAATCATGATATCAAAGAAATTTATTTTATCATTCTATAATGAAATCTAATTTTAGGGTACATGATTCATACGGGTTTCTAAAATTAAACAGTTGATCTTAATAAAATACCAAAATCATATTTATCTAAATATTTGAATCATTATCCCCACTAGATTCTATACTATACATTTATAAAAAAGGAATATAAATCCAATTTATTATGAATCATGAAATAAGAGGAAAGGAAAAGAAATATTTAAACCTCAAGATGGTTTCAAACACACAATTCAGTCCAGTTGTCCATTATATTAATTTTTCTTTTGATTTATAGGAATAATTGAGCGAACAAATAATGAAATTTACTAGAAATAAAACTATGGGAAAACTCAGGTGAAAAAAATAAAATTTCTTGATTCATTTAATTATTTTTATCATTATCAAATGTACCAATTTTTGATAAGGATACAATTCATTATGATGCATATACCTTTATTAGGGTCTCTACACTAAAAAAGGTGTAGCCTCACTTAGTCGTTAGATAGGATCAGTGTAACATCACACATAATTATTAAATAATAATTTTTTCATATAAATCAAATATTTAATAATTATATAGTGGTTTTACCGTAATGGGGACTCTATCTTCGATAGAGTACTCAATACGCAACAATAGGTTTTTTCGCAATCTTATGTTGCACTTAACACTGAGTTATACCAAAAAATAATTCCACAATATTATTATTATTTTAAATGGTAGTTAACTACAAGACTTTTTAATGTATTCAATGAACAATACAAACTATATTTTGATTAAAAATGTTTTTTTAAATTTTCTTTCTTTCATCAAATGATTTTTTTAGGCTTAAAATGAGAATATATCTAATTTTAAGCATAAAATATTCTAATATTCTTAAAATATAGTTTAACACCTTTTCATGGAGAACCCTTTTTAAATATCAATTTTGTATCTTTTTTATGTTAAATTTGACAAGATATACTTATTGTTTAGAAGCATAACATCAAAATTTACTTAGGAATACTTTTTTTATGATAAAATTAAATTTTAATGAATCAGGAAAAATGCTGCATTTTAATTCAAAACTACATTTTCATCTCATTTATATATATATTTAGAATATATTTTTAATTGTTTTAATATTGTAATTGGATTATTTTACATCATTTAATCCAATTTTGGTCATTGGAAGTAATTTTTCATTTAAATTGGGCATAAACACATGTCAATCTTTTGATAGTTTTTACTTCTTAAAATCCATCATTTTGGTTTTGGAAATAGGAATTAATTTTAAATTAATTACTATAATATCTGTGTTTTTAATTTGAAAAAATGGATTGTATATTTTTAATCAGAATATCCAATTGGTGTAAATAAGCACCTTTATTTTTAGACCATTATGAATAGTAACTTCAGTAATTATTTTTATTTATCATGGTTAAAGTATAAATGTGGTAAATAAGGGTAAAAATAATATTATAATAATATAAAACTACCCGAAAACATGTCGTAATATTATTGGATGAGTCATGGGAAACCAAAATAATCATTAGGATGAACCATTGAATTTAAAAATACAAGAAGACATAGAAAGACTTAATTTTGTTAATTAGGTGTTAAAGCCAAATGAAAAGGTTTTATTAGTAACCTAATCTTGTCTAAATTCATTTTATTGATAGTATTTCAACCCATAAATATATTATCTTTGAAATATATCACTTTGGAGCTATTATAATTCAAAATTCAATTTCTAATAAAATAATATTTCAAAACATTTTCTAAAGTTCCCTCCTCCCTCTTATAAAAGGTCACCACCTCTATCTACTTAGTCACACATCTCAAGGCCCTTGTATCACCCAAAATCAGCTCAAATAAGTTCCCAAATTCCATAACATAATTCTATAAGCCTTTCCATGGTTACAAGGAAACTCTAGGATGTTTTTTTCTCAAATCAAGATGAGTCACCCGATTTAGAGGCAACGTCTTCTCCCACGATCCAATCATTTATTTCTGTTCTCAAACATCCAAACATATATATATATTATATTATTTAATAATAAAAACTGTATCCTAAATATAATAAGCTAATGTTTTGACCAAAACTTACACACACCATTATCTTATAGATATAGAACATTTTGTTTCTGTGTACGACAAACTACTACCTCACAAAATGATAATTGTTAAATTTATTCCTACCACCTCTCATGGTGTCCTCTTTTATGGAACTATACTTATATATAATATATATTATATTTATATTGTCTCTATGCTTCTATAATTTTTATTTACAACATTCATTTATTCTTTCTATAATGTGTAAATACTATAATTTTATTTGAGGAAGTGTGGATTATCACCCCCTCAAAATGACATGACTCATTCAAGAAATACATAGAACACATAAAGGATGGTGTTAATCAAATTATTTAGCATATAAAAAATATATATTATAACATAATTATAATATACATATCTATCATTTAGTTTTCATTCCTTTTATTTGACAAATAAATGAAAGTAGCATTTATTCGTACGTAGGACCTACTCTCTCCATGAATGGTGAATTTAAGTTATTATCTCCAAATTTTATGGACTATTATAAATAAATATATACTGGATAAATATATATATATTATTTAAATCACAAATATAATTTGGGAGATTATTTACTGATGACCACATAGAATATTTTCATCAATACAATTTCATTGTTTACTCAAGTACCGAACATCAACAAAATGTCTGATATGAACAAAAATAATTAACTAATTGTCAAAACATTTTAATAAGTGATATAAAATGAATGATACGATTTAAAAAGTTTCTTAATAATGTTTAAATTAACCTATTTTTCACTTAGGAAATTAAATAATGAATGAGATAAGTCTGACTCAAGGTAAGGGAACTTCTTAACCCAATTTCCATTCTTTTGGTTGATCTTTTACTTCTGGATTATTTCATGATATGATTATGAGGGAAATTAATTTTGATATAATATCTTGTATTTATACATGATTTGTGGAGATTTCAAGTGAATAAACATAATTGATCAATTTTATTAACAAACTGATCTCTGTAACAAAAATATTAACTCAATATCCCTTCATTGAGTTAAATATCTATGTCATTAGTTATGTTATTATCTAAATTTGTGTGAATGACCACCTATTTTTTAAAACTGAATATCCACTTATATTGGGTGTATTTATAATTTTCATAAATAATTAGTTCATTGATTTATCTTTAATCTAATGATATGATCTATTTAAGGAAATTAGACTCAATATCTTTTTATTGAGGTATGTTTCAATAATATACATTTCCATTTTATACAGTATATAATAAAACCATTTTACTTTTTATTAAAATGGAATATTTTTTATACAAATAATTTTACTAAATCAAAAAAAGGATTTTTTTAACGTATTTGGCTACAACGACTTCTCTATTACAACAACGACTATTTGATATTTTGATTCCTCTATAATTTGTAATGTTTTTTTAAAGAATAATAAATACCATATTCCCTTTTCATGTATTTTGGTATGAAATTATTTTTGATAAAGGATTTATTTTGTCAATATCTTTAAATGGTATCTTGTGATTGCAATGTGGAAATGTTATTTTTTCTGTTATGCTTGTTTTAAGTGTTATGATTATGTTATAATAAATAAAAATTTAACGGGTGGTCATATGATAATCCAAAGATGGGTGGTTATGTAATTAACCAAATATGGGTGATTCATTGATAAAACAAGGATGGGTGTTTATGTTATTACCTCTAATGCATTGGGTATGGAAGACATTTGTATAGTTATGTCATTTGTAAGAATGATATGTGTGGAAGTTGGTTGTATATTTATTCCATATATGTATGATTATTTACAAATTTACCTTTTATATGTTATGTGTACTTTGAATGGATTTTATAGAAATATTTTGGTTAAAAAGGGTAATAAATGAGCTTATATTCATTGAAGAGTATTTACTACATAATAAAGGTTAAAAGTATTACATTATGATAAAGTATTCATGGTATAAATTTTTTTTCAAGGTTAATAGTTTTACTTATTAATGTATCCCTTACTGAGCTATTTATGCTCATCCTATGTTTTTAAATGTTTTTCAAATTATTTAATGGAGAATGGATTCAAGGATTGTATCATGGAATAGTTATTATGTTTAAGCATGAAATGAAACCAAATTTTTTTTAAATGTTTTTTTCTTGAAAAAAATGCGTAGTGTGTAGAAGTGTCTACATTCTAATAATAAAGTTGGTATGTATATGTATTTTCCATATTATCAAAATAACTAAACCGGAAAATATCCTCGATGTGAGTGAATGTCAAATTATTAACTTAACTAAATATTAAGTAATGTTTAAGGTCAGCGCATTATAGTTTATATTAGTGGTTGGCTTAGATAACATTGGATGTTAGAATGTTATCTGGGTGTATGTTAAAGATCCTATATAACGAAGAGGGTTCTTATCATATGGAAAATTTTAAAGTATTGTGGTAAATTAGGTGTATTGAAAAAAAACCTAATCAATTGAGATATAATGAGGGTGATGGATTAGATTATTATAAAAAATTATATTATCTCTACCCTATAGAGGATTCCTCTTTTAATAATTTATTTAATGATGAGGTAATGATTATTTTTAGAAGATGAAGGGTCATTTGTTATGATGGAAGGAAATAGATCTTTCACAACCTTCTTATCCATCCACAATTGTTTTATCATCACTATTATCGCAAATTCATATTCAAATTATTTTGACAGCTTCTTGAGTATTCAAATCACATGCAAGAAATAGTTTTATTTATCCCACACCAACTCACTTCCAATTAAAAATAATGGGTCATGTAATCTTTTTTTGTGAATTCAAGATTTGAACTCATCCAACTAATTATAAAGGTGAATTTTTATATGTGTTAATAATGTATACTTTTTGATGGTAGGAAAACCTGGTGAATGAGAAAATAAACATCATGAAAATTATGAAATTTTGAATAAAAGTTAGAATTATCTTCTTATCCATAAAGTATGAAATGTTATATGTCTAATACTCATGATCATGGAGATATAATCAATATCATTTATTTTTAGGAGTGAGGTATTATTATATAAGGTGGTATGGCATAGTTACTAGATTGTGAAAAACATTGAAATATTAATAAGTCCATATTTAAAGGATTCAATAGTTGTGGTATTTTATAGAATGATTAAATGTTTAAAATTATTAATGATTTTTTGATGATGGGTTTACATTAGATGACTTTTTCTTGTATGTGTAACAGTTACGATTGTTATGTTAATATTATATTTGATGAAGAATTATTTTTTGTGGACTTAATTAAAAAGTAATTGATAAAAATTATATGATATTTGATTTTGAGGTAATTAAGGGATATTATTTTTTGGGATGAAAAATGAAGGAAATGAGATAAACTTTGAGATTATAATAGGTCATGGTAATTTTGGAATATTTTATCTCATTTTGGGAATGACATATAAATTATATAGTTTTAGAAAAAAGAAAACCTGTAGGAAGAATGAAAACCTATCGTGTCCGGAAAGGCCATGGAATAAAAACCACTAATGAATGATAACAATGGTGCATCCCCTACCACTTGTATACAAGAAGTCCCTGGTTAGTATGGATTTTCATTTTAGATAAACGAGTTGAGGGAGAAAGAATAACATTATTTTGGGAACTTTTGTTTTATCAAAGGGATATCCATGTTATTGAAAATTGATTTGAGGATTATGTGATAAATGTTGTTTTGGAAGACGTTCAGTTTTTTAGGAACATTATATGATTAATTTAAACATAATAATATGGTATTTCAGTTGAGGAGCAATAGTGGAATTATATTTTGGAATAATCTATTATTTAATGTTTGGACATATAAAATATTAAGTTACTTATGAAATTCATTAACCTGTAATGGAGAATATGTGATTAGGATTATTAGTTTTTATTACGCGATATTAAGAGTTGTAGATGTTATTTGGAGATAAATTTTAATATTTACTGTGTATGACTCTGTGATCAAATCTGCCTAAATTTTAGGTTTCAATTAAAGTTTGGTTTATTTATTGGAATTTTATGTTCAATTATTTGTTGAATGATATTTTTTGATATTTGGGTATTAATGTTGAATTTTAGAGTTTAAAAGTGGCATTTCATCTTATAAAGGATTATTCTTTTTGGTGGAATTATCTAATCTTGTATACACCATTTTGGTATTGGTTAATGTTTAATGGTAGAAAAAAATAGGTAGGTAACCTTTTGTGAATGTTGATAGTTTGTATAAGTTGATTATAGTGATTCAAGTGTGAATAATTCATCTTAAATACACATCATTTGGAGAAAAAGATGAGTTTTTGGTGGAATTAAATTAATGGATGACAATTTACTAGTCAAATATGTATATTTCTTTATGTTATTATTCAATGTAGTAAAATAATTCCACACATATATTAATAAGATCTTAAAACAAAAATGTTTCATCTTTATTTTTCCTCCTATGAAGTAAAAGTTCATTTAATCCATCCAATATTTATGGTTTTGTGATAGTTTAATTTCTCCTAACTATATTTTTTATCACTATCCACCATAACTTCACGATTAGTTTTTGTTCGATATCCATGTTTTTCTACATTGAACTGTAGAATTTTTTATCTCATGTGACATTTTTACTTCACTTTATTTTAAACTATAGGTTTTTTATTATATTATGATGTTGGATTTAAATTTATTAATATTTAAAAGTGAAACATTAGTGACATAGACAAATTTTAAAATTCACAGGATGTGATTTCTGAAAGTGGGGAAGGATTTAACATCCCCGGTAATTATTGAGTAATTATTTTTCATATATATTATCTATTGAAAAATTAGATAGTGGTTATAAATTAATAGGGATTTTATCTCTAGTAGCGTACTTGACTAACAACAATGGGATTCTTCGAAATCCTGTGTTGCACACAACACTGAGTTATATCAAAAATTAATACAATATTACTATTATTATTTTAAATGGTATTTAATTTATAGTAAGTGTGTTAGAGAGAATGGATAGAAGTAACTATACTATGATTACAGATGTTTGTTAAATGTTTTTTACTTTCATCTAATAAATTATAAATGCTTAGAGTGAGAATAAATCAATTTTTAAGCATAAAACATTCTAATATTATTAAAAGATATTTTACTACCTTTTGATGGAGAACCCTTATTAAATCTAATTTTTATAACTTTTATATGTTTTATATGAAAAAAATAAACATATTATTTAGAATCAGGACATAAAAATAAACATTGGATTAATTTTGGTAATTTTATTATAAAATTCAATTTTAATGATTACTGAAAAATACTTCATTTTAACTCAAAACTGCATTTAGTATCATTTATTTATATAGTTAGATTATATTTTTTAATGGTATATATGTGTAATTGGATTATTTATTTATAATTTAATACAATTTTGTTCATTGGATGTAGTTTAACATTTAAAATGGACATAAACACATGCCAATATTTTGATAGTTCTTACTTCTAAAAACCATGCTTTCTGGTTTTAACAACGTGAATTAATTTTAAATTAATTACTATAATTTTAGGGTTTTGAATTTGGAAAAATTAATTCCATATTTTTAATCAAAATGTTCAAATTTTTTAAATAGGTACCATTTATTTTTGTAAATTAAGAATAGTAACTTTAGTAATTATTTTTATTTACCATAGTTAAAGGATAAATTAGGTGAACAAAGGTAAAATTAATATTATAATAATTTAAAACAACCCTAATACATGTCCTAATCATATTTTATGGTTCATTGGAGAGCAAAAAAATATATATGATGAACTTTTAGCATTTGGTAACCACTTGGTTATGATAATGACATGTTGTAATAATTAATTTAAAGTAAAGAGTAATATAACATAAACATATATCTTTTTACTAAAATAATTTTATGGTGGGATAATATAATTGATATCTTTGACTATAAATAGTAATTATAAAGATTAAAATATTTCCTATATAAAAGTTTTTTATTTATAGTTTTTAGACATTAAATATAAAAAATTATTTATGACACAATGATGGTGAAATGATTACCTTTTTAATGAATGATTCAAATAAACAATATTATTAATATTAAAATAAATGTAAATTGAATATTTTGATTCCATAAACGAATTTCATGGATTATTATTAGATTTTATCTTTTATTTTATGTGTTTTTTTTAATTAATCATGATTTTATCACTTTCACAAATACCAATTTCAAAATAGTGTCAAAATTGACATAAATGAGTTTTTAAAACAAATAATATTTTTTAATGATATAATAATCATAAAAATATAAGATTCTTCCAAATTACTTATATAATGTTAAAAATAATATTAATGACCCACTATATGTTCTATTAGAATTTTATAGTGACTATATTAACCATATAGTGTAAAAATATAAGAAGATATGGTAAGAGTTAATTTAAATAACTAAGGGTTAAAGCCAAAGGATAAGGTTAAATTTGTTACGTAAACATATCTAAAACCATTTTTCGGAGCATATTTATACCAATCCTAAGATTTTACAATTAATATTCACCTTTTAGCTGTTATAATTCGAAAATAAATTTAAAATAAAATAATATTTCAAGATATTCCTAATGTGATCCTCATTTCTTTTAAAAAGGCCACCACCTATAACCACTTACTCACACCTATCAATACCCATGGCTCACCCAAAGTCTCCTCAAATGATCTCCATAAATCCCTCCATTCATCCTAGAAGTATTACCTTGCGAATAAGGAAAATCAATAAAGCTTTTTGGCTCAAATCAGATGGAGTTACCCGATTTAGATGTAATATCTTCTCTCAAGATCATTTCTTTTAATTTACTTATCCAACCCCATAACCACCATTTTTTCCATTATTTTATAGTAAACATGTATCATCGATATACCAGCTTTATGCTTTCAATGATTGTAAATAAAATAATTTCATTTGAGGAAGTTTGGAATACCAGCCCCTCAAAGTGATAAGACTCTTTCAAGACATACATGAAATGTATAAAGTATGGAATTAATGAACTTATTTAAAATATATAAAATATATTTTATTCTTTAATTATAATATATTTTTATATATCTTGGTTTTCTTTCCATTAATATGACATAGAAATTGATGTAGCGTTCATGTGTACATAGCACCTACCGTCTTGATGAATGATGCATTTCATTTCTTTTCTCCAAATTTTATGGTATATTATAAATTCATATATATTCGATATAAATATATAATATTTAAATCAGGAATATAATTATGGAGATAATGGACTTATGACCACATGTATAATTTTCATCAAAACATTTTTATTTTTGACTCAAGTACCGAACATCGACAAAACGACCGATATGAACAAAAAAAATTAACAAATTCATATAAAATTGTAATAAGTGATGTTAAATTAATGATAAGGGTTAAAAGGATTCTAAAAAAGTATAAATTAACCTACGTTTATTATTCATGAAATTAAAGAATGAACAGGACAAGTCAGACTCAAGGTAAAGGATATTTTTAACCAAATTTCCATTATTTGGGTTGATCTTCTACCTCATGATTATGTAATTCTATGAATATGTGAGAAATTGACATTGATATATTATCTTATTCTTATACTTTATTTATGGGGATTTATCGTTAATACACATAATCGATCTATTTTATTTAAAAAATGAGCTCTGTAAGGTAAATCTTAACTAAATCTCCATTCATCGAGTTAAATATCTATTTCATTGGTTATGTTCTTATATGAATATGTGGGAAGGAACCCATATAGTTTTATAATGAATATTCACTTATATTGGGTGGATTTATAATTTTAACACATAATTATGTCATTGAATTACCCTTAATATAGTGATACGATCTTTGTAAGGGACTTTGTCTCAATCTTCTTTCATTGAGGCATATTTCGATATAAAAAAACACTAGCTTCATTTATATGGTGTATAATACACCCCATTTAATTTTAAATAAAAGGGAACCATTTTTCTAGAAATAATTTTACTAAACTAGAAAAAGGACAGTTTTAAATGTATGTGGTGACAACAATTTCTCTTCCGCCACAACCATTATGTGATATTTGGATTCCATCATATGTTTTAATGTTTTCTTGGAGAAAAATAAATACCCTATAAAATTTTCATGTATTTTGATATTGAAAATGGTTTTGATAAAGAATTTATTATGTCAATATGTTTAAATTATCTCTTATGATTGCAATGTGGAAATTTTATTTTTCTGTTATGCTTGATTTATGTGTTATGATTATGCTATGGTACTTGGACATTCTATGTGTGGTTATGTGATAAAACAAATATGGGTGGTTACATGATAAACCAAATATCAGTGGTTCCATTATAACCAAGGATGGGTGGTATCATTTTAACCTCCAATACATTTGGTTTAGAAGTTGGTCCTATGGTAATTCCATTTGTAAGAACGATATGTGTGGACGTTGACCATATGGTTATTCCATTTATGTTTTATTATGTCCTAAGTTACCTTTATATGTTATGAGTTATTTATATCGGTTTTATTGTTATCTTTTGGTTACAAAAGGGTAATCAATGAGATTATATTATAAGAAAATTTGTAACTTCATAAAGTGGAAAAGTATTACTTTACGCTAAATTCTTCATGGTTTACATGTTTTTACAAGGCTAATAGTTTTCTTTCTTTGTGTATCCCTTAATAATCTTTTTATGCACCTTCTCTGTTTGTAAAATATTTTCATGGGATTTAATAAATAATCGTGTTAGAATGGTATCATGGAAAGTTATGATATTTAAATGCGAAATAAAATAATTTTTTGTTTAAATTTTTTTCTTTTATGGAAAAAATGGATAAAAATTAGATGTTTCGACTTTGTAATAATCAAGTTGATATGTATATATTGTGGCCTAATTTTCTAAATATGTAAACCAGAAAAGACCCTTTATTTGATATAGTGTAAAATTATTGAAATAACTCAATATTAAATAATTTTTAAGGTCAAGCCATTATACTCAGAGTCCTTGCACCAGATCACTGGGGGCCCTAAAATCCAGTGTCCAATTTGGTATTCCCTAGCCTATGTCTCGCACGTATATCACCTAAAACTATTCCCCTACCATCCCCTAAAATTATCACTATGACTAACTCCAGAATCCATCCTATCCATCAACCACCTCGCTCTGATACCATTCTGTCAAGACCAACTCCCTCAAAATATTCCCAACTATGGATGGAAATGAATAAGGGGAGATATTAACCCCCCAATTCCTTCCTCTAATAGGACACAGGGTGGTGACTAGAACTAAGGGTACAAAGATCACACAATATGAGAGGCATTTACCTTTATAAGAAAACATGATCATAAGATATGATGAATCAACTATAAATAATCTATGACATATATAATATAAATCAAAACCCTCCCACAATGCATGTTTTTATCAAAACTGATACATATAAAATTCTCCAAATGAAATCCCAAAATAATAAAAGTTAACGCAATAACACCACAACTGCTCCTATTGTATGAAATAGAAATTTCTTGAACTATCCAAAAAACCCTCATGGAAACCTGAAAATAGTTTTCATATGTATTGGGGGATAATACAAGTATACTCTGTAGGAAAACCAATGTTTCTCATGAACATATGTAAAGATCATACTAATGCACCCATATGAATGTAGTCGAACCAATAAAGAAAAAAAAGGTATACTAACCACCCCAACCTCACCATGGAAACATCACCAAATAACTCAAGTCAAGTAAAGTAATATAGTAAGAACAACGATGACTTGGGTACCTCACACTGCTTCCCATTGAATTATCCACTCTTTCTTAACGGAAAACATCCTTGCGCTCCAACCTCTTCTGAAGGAACCACGTCACAACCCACCAGCGCACACCTGGTCCCCAAAAACCACAACATGTCCTGTCACCTGGGCCACGAGACACCTCCCTCTCATAGGCATCTATTCCACAAACCACATCACATGTCACCCATAGACACTTAGGCCCCAACCCACATCACATCTTTCCTACAGACACATGGGCCACAAACCACATCACATCTTTCCCGTAGACACCTGGCCCATAAAATCACACTATTCTAAATAAAACATTGAAAGGAAAACACATATAATCCCAAAGACACCAAGGAAATCATAACTTATATCATCTAAAACAAACTTAGGAAATAACAACTCACATGCCAAATCCTAGTCCTCACAAACCACAACATGCCTGAAGAATCCTGGGCAATTACCCCCTAGACGAGGTACCATGGAAAAGATTGTTGTCAACTACACAACCTACCACTAGTATTTTTGTGAAATAAACCCTACCCTATGATTATGGGGGTGTTCGGAACATAGTGCTCAACTGTGGTGGGGTGAATATGTATATATATATATAACATGAATGTACAATGTATATACATTTAGAGTTATATCACTCAAGACCCTCCTAGGGGTTGATAAACAAGGAACTAACCATCTCATATAACCCACACATTTACTACCACATCTAAATGCATAAAACAAACCAGAAAAAACAAAATCCATATTTCATGTTTTTGGTATTTAAGAAACATTGATTTGTGATATCAATATTAGTTAGAAAAAAAAATTCACTCAGAAAGTCATCTTGTGCAATATTCCAAACCAATTAGTTTATATATGAACATTAAACATTTAAACAACACATACCATTATTGATTTCACCATTAAACATACCCATTTGAAATTATTAACATAAAGTATTAACTCCATTTATACATTAGTAGATATAACAAAAATAACCATAAGAAATTAGCACAACTCTATAAAAGTAGAAAAAAATCCATAATTTACATTATACATATAATCCACATTTAGATTCTTAACATATTTAAAAAACAATGAGTAATAATTTATTAACAACACATTAGTTCGTTAAATTTTAATGTGTTTTCTTTTATTCAATAGATTTTAACATTCCTCATTCCATTTAAAATATATTGTCTTTACATATTCTTCCCATGAATATATATTCCTCTTTATTTCTATACATCCCATAAAACTAGAATTAATTCACACAATAAGATAACCAGAAGACAGAAAGTACCACTACACAAGAAACCATAAATCTCATAGAAATAATCCCACATCATTACTGACTTATAGACACATTCCCTTTTTTCAACATTTCTTCACATCCACCCCATAACCATTATACAACCATTTTGTATGACAATACCCATTACAACCCCATTGTACAACAATAGGTAATCCATTTCCCCCACACACATAACAACATAATAATATTTGATCCATCATATCACTAGATCCATCCCACATCACACAATCATGTCCAAAACTAGGTTACATTACATAAAAGAGAAATACATAGTTTCATATTTATAAGGGAGACCCTAATTAAATTTCACTTAATTTAGGGTGTTATCAAAGAATACATATAATCATTAGGAATCCATCTATTTTACCAAATGTCTATAGTTAACCAATTATATAATAAGTGACTTCAACAGCCACACAACATGCATGTATTTAACAACCCATAAAGTAGTGCACAAACAAATACCCCAACATTAATTATTTTTAGTGGATATTTATCCCATTCAATCCACAACTTCAATTAAAATATAAATAATACAGTATGATCATTTGTCACATTCCCCTGACCCTTTAAATTCAATATAAAATAATTCATTATTATTCATAATATGGTTATGAACATGTTTGCAAGAGTTAATTTTTAATAAACCCATACATTTATGATAAAAATATTGAGAAATTATGTAAAATCCTACCTAGAAGAATGATGAACGACATAGCATTTTTATAAGGATTATTTCACCAAAACAATGGTTCATATAGGAGGAACTATTTTAGGGGGTACTCAAACCAACTGAAGCAACCTGTTCTAGGACTCCTATGAGATGAAGGATACAGTTCATCTTGTATCAAAAGTAGTAAAGACAAAATGAGGGTATGAAGGATCTCCTCTTTAGGATAACTAGATCCTGAATGGTTAGGGTTCAATATAGTTTAGAATTTCCATTAATAGAAGATCTCAATAAACCTCATAGTTTGACCATTTAAAATCCTCCATTTTTTTATAAAATAAATGATATGATTTATATCCCGTGAAATGTCTTCAGACCCACTAATATATGTCATTAAACCTGTTTTATATCAAAATGGAAAATTTTAAAAAATATGTAAAATTATAGAAATTTTGAAAATGGTTGAAACAAGTCACCCCCACTATCAGAAGAGTAACTAATAGAAAAGTCAATGTGTGTGAGACACCATAATATGATCCACCTCCATTGAGTCACCATCATCAAGTCATGCTTTGGTGATCCATTGTTTGGTGAGGCAATTCTGGACGAGGCTCCAATGGGCATGTAACACCCATCAAGCTAATGCTAGTGACTGACCACTATTAAGCAATAGCCTGTGATTCACCACTATTTATTCAACACCAATGATTCATCACCATCAAGTAACCTATATTGAGCGACAAATAGGGTGATTCACTATTAGAAAACATAGAAAATATAGAAATTTTTCAAACATATTAAATGAGCCACCTTGATTCCTCAGATCACTTCAAACACTAGATTCTCACAATTTAAGGGACCAGTGTTTTCTGGTACATTACACTTCATAATCTTTTTGAATGTTTTTTTAATGAAATGTGATATTAATATTATGAATATTATTATTTTTGAAAATATTTATATTGAGTGGAATTTTATAAAAAGTTTTGTAAGTGTATATTATGTAATATATTTTCTAAAATTTCCATATATCTAAACTTCAATGATAATTTGAATAAATGGAAATTTAATATCAGATATTAAACATGTAATTATACATTTTCAAAGGAATGAGTCTTGAAATTACCATAGTCTCTCTATAGAAATAGTTAAACTTCAAAGGATCCCAATGTTATCCTTATCTACGACTCTACAAACACGAAAATCCTCATACCAAACTAAAATAAAATAGAAGCCTATGCAGTTAAATAATACTCATATAACATAGAAAATATATTGAAAAATCTGTATATCATTCCCCATTGAGTATAACAGTAATACCACAAACTTCCCTCGTACGATTCCCTTTGATTAATGAAATAGCTTGCGTTGTATGCAACATCGAGTTCTAGAAAACTACGACCAATCAAACAAGTCATTTAAAAAAATTATGAATATTAATACCAACTTTATGAAATTTTATAAATTATATTTTTCAAAATGGACTTCATTTTTTGATTTGTAATATCAAAATTAGGTTAGGGTGAATTTATTGTATTCTTCTAAAAACTTTAAATTTTTTATGAAAACTGAAAAACACCGTAATATTGTATAAAACCGAATATTACATAAATAATTTTTATTTTTACATAAAATTATTTTAAAGTAAAAATAGATAAATAATACCTATATTAGTCCATTTTAATTCACTTGAGTCATATTATAATAATATTAGATATATAAAATTTTATTGAACTTTTTAATGTCTTTAACCTAACTTCTAGGAACATTTTCATATTTGCATAAAAAGTAATTTTACGAATTATGTGAATTAAATTTCAAAAATCAGACAAAAAATGTTGACATCATTAAGTAAAATATGGTCCAATAGGATGAAAAACTATTTTGGTGAATTGTAACTGTTGAATTTTATTTGACACGGTTGAAAAGTAAATAGGGTATTTAAAGGTAAAAATTATATTATAATTACCCTAACACATGTCCAAATTCTATTGGATAAATTTATTTCGACCAAAATAATCCTTAGAAATAAAATATTATCTTTTTTGATCTACATGTATTAGATTAGTACATTTATTTTATTTTATTTAAAGAAGAGTTAAAAGTGTTAAATTAAACTATTAATAACTAAAAACATTTTTAATATAGGGTTATAAATAAGATAAATTCGATTATAAATATTAATTAGAAACATAAACCTATTTCTTACATCATGGTATTTTATTTATAATTTTTATACATTAAAAAAACGTTTATGAAACAATCACAATGAAGTAATTAACTTATTAATGAATGATTAAAATAATTGATATTATAAATATTAAAATAAATGTAAATTGAAACATTTTATGCCATAAAATAATTTTATAGTTGAATATGACATATTATAGTAGTTAAATTTAATTTTTTCTAAGTAACGAAGTTGTTATAACTTTCAAAAAAACAAATACTAAAGAGTGTCAAAATTGACTTAAATGATTTTTTAAAACAAATACTATTTTATTAAAAGATGAAAAACTCATATAAATATATGGCTTGTCCAAATGACTTATATAATGATAGATATATCATTAATTAACCAATTATGGTTCTCTTGGAATTTTATATTATGTTTATTAACCACGTAATATAAAAAATATAAGGAGAAATGGTAAAAGTTAAACTATTTAAATATGAGATAAATCTAAATTATAAGGTTAATATGGTGACATAAACTTGCCTAAGACCTACTGGTTGAGAATATTCAGACCAATACCCACATTATACTCTAAATAAATTCATTAAGAGTTATTAGAAACCTAAAATGATTTAAAAAAATATTTCAATATTTTCCTAAAGGGACCCTCAACTCTCTTATAAAAGGGTACTTACCCTTCTCTAAATTTCACACCTCCAAATCCATTTGGCTCAGCCAAAAAACTAATCAAATATCCTACAAACTACCCTAAATTCAACCTATTAATGTCTATTTTATCCTAAAGCAAATTTAAGGATCTATTTTGATCAAATAAAAATGAAGAACCCGACGAAGAGGTAATTATTTCATCACCACTTTCAAAGTTCTTTTCTTCTTCCACATTCTATTTATTTTTCATATCTATACCAAAATAACAACCCCAGTACCTTCTACATACTGTGATGTTATTATAAATATGGTACAACAATATTCATTATCTTATTCATCCTATGAATGAAAAAGTCGCCATATATGAGTACATACGACTTATCGTCTCCACGTCATGGTGTAGTTTGTTATTCAACACTTCATTATTTGGATGGGTATAATAATGAGTATAATTGATTCAAATAATAAATATAACATGTTAATGATTTTTTATATATAATATACCATCCAGCTACAAATTATTTCAACACTAATAGAATGATATTGTCGCTCATGCATGCGTACGACTTACCAACCCCACGATGTGATGAGATTTCATTCCCCATCATAACCATTCAAGAATAATTTTCAATTGATGATTAAAAATAATTTTTAAGAACATAATATCATGATGGATATGAATCAAATACATTATATCCATAACAAATATGTCTTATGTAAAAAAATATATAAAGGAAAAAAAATCAGTTAACGTCTGAAATAATGATACTACTAGAATATTATTTAAAAATAAATATTAAAAGATCATATATGATATCATATTTATGCATGTTGTTCTTATAATATTTAATAAATTTTTTTAACTATTATAAAGTATTTTAACGTACCCTTGTTAAAGTAAAAGTAAAAGATGATGGTTAATTTTACTATCTCTTTTTTATATGATGTTGTTAATACGTAAGTATCTACTGGGACTTCTTTATCATCTGCATCCATGTTTCTTAAAAATTTATATCAAAACATTATTATTATTTTCATTATTATATGTTAAATTCATTCATACCCTTTTTTTAATTTTTATAAAAAATGTTAAAGGAATCTTTCCATCTTTTTCCAAACAAGGTACTTTATGACATTTTCGAAAAATTAAAAAAAGAATGATTTTTTAACTTATACAACTTGTATATATATTTTATGCCATTATAACATCTTCAAAGAATCCCTTACAAGCTTATAAAAATATTTTTGAAATAAATATTTTCTTTTTTAATTACATGTATTTTAAATGATTTCAAAATAGAATGATATATTTCTCTCAAATAGTTTGGATTTCATCTATGTCGACATCCTTTCTTGGATTTTACACTTGTTTGATGTTGATTCATTATGACACAACCTTTCATATTTTATTTACGGTTTTTGGATTTGTTTGACTTTGGATGTGCTATTTTTATACTATTCAAGTTTTATTGTTAAAGTATTGACATTTTGTATGCTATTTTTAATACGAATGCTTATGTTTTTTTCAACCGTTTCATATGCGGACTAAACTGGACATAGTAAGTGACAGGTGGGGCCCGCTCTAGCCCCTCGATGGATCGGTAGGTCTCATGAGACAAATTGATGCCTTTTCCTATGTCCTTGAAAATATTTTTATTTTTTGTCTTGGCATGAGGCCTTGACTATGTGGTTATGATATCCGGAATTATACATTCCATCATTAAAAAATTAGCTCATGATATTACATGTGGTTATTCAACTAGTACTGTATCCATGTGAATATGTAAATGGATTTATTTGATTTATCTTTTCCATATTATGCTAAAGTTTATGGTTAAAATCATTTTGTTTTAGTTTTATACATTGTTTTAAATTATTAGTCCTATTTATGATAGTTTCCAATATATTGTTATCATTACTGAGCATCTAATATGACCCCTTTGTTATGTTTTTTTATTTCTAGGATGTGAAAAATTATATTATGATTGACCAGAATGAATAGGATATGGGATATGAGTGTCTTAAAAGGGGAACAATGTTTTTTGTTTTCCATTTCATAATTTAATGTATAGAATATGTATATATTTATTACTTCAAAGGATATTAAACTATTTGGTCTTTCAGGACATCATCTATTGTGATCATGTAAATGTTATGTAGTAATGCACCAACTCTAGATAACTATGGTCGGGGTGTTATATTTGGTATTAGATAAATTTTAGTAAAATCCATGAAAACTAGACTTCTAAAAACACTTATTAGAGAACATTATCCAAAGATAAACTTTGAGTACTAGTATAGAAGAACATCCTAGATTTTTGGTAGTGTGTAGATTTTCAGAGTTTTCCAAGAAATACACCCCTGTCTGGAAATGAGTATGTAGGGTCGACATGAGCACAGATGTACCAAGGAGTGAAAAATCTGACAAAGAGTTTCGGGCTTGACTCGGGGTATTTGGGTACATGACAACTGGCCTTGGTGCACTCTTGGTTACAACACTCTTGAGGGATATGCTTAAGATAATTCACATTTTTTTACAAACCATTATGAATGATTTATGAGTAAATACTTTTTCAAAGAAAACATTTTTTTATGATTATGGATTAAATGCATAAACTGTTCAATTTTTGTTAGGTATTTTACTAGTTTGGAATTATGTATTTTGATTCATAAACTGACAAAGGTTATTCCATTGTTTATAAGTGGTGCCTAGTGGAAGGAATTGAAGCCAATCAACAAACATAATGCATGTAGGGATTCTCATCCTACTCAACATAATAATAGTGGAGCTGGTGATTCAACTGGTGTTGAAAAAATTATAACTATACTATGAAAACTCACCCAGGTTATGAATAATAATGTCACGACCCGACCATACCGGTCTTGAGATGCAACTTCCCCAAACCCGCCTCCATAGGCCAGGGGCTGGAGACAAGTGCCGAAGGTGTAAATATCTTGAGGAGGCCTTTGCCTAAGTACCTGTACACACACATAGCCCACTCAATGTATAATTGCAGAGTAAAAATGGAAACCAAAGGAAAAAAAATTATAACCCAACCATAGGCATGAATCAACCACTAAATAGGAAAAGTAAAGGGCTAAAAAGTACTAACAGATACATAATATAAAAGGAAGGCAAAACACATGCCCAACCAGAAAGGTGCCACAACCCTGCAACATGTAAATGAAAGTAAACAACTAGTGAGCCTCTCACATGAAATACCTACTATGACCACCAAACACAGCCCAAGATCTTGTGTATTCTACGCTCCTCCATAGTCTCGATCGACATGTCTGTCGTCTGCAAGGGCACACCAAGTGCGGGAAAATCCCAAGTAGCTGTGAGTATAAGGATACTCAGTAGGATGGTGCGAAAGATCGAGGAAGAAAAAATGGAGGTACTAACTAATGAACGATATATTGTAAAATATTAAGATTACAATAGAGAAGATGTAGCTCAACCTGAAAAAATAATGGAAGTAGACTCATCCTAACCATGGGGATATAGACACGGAAAGCACGTGCCATACCCAGTGTGTCCTCGACCCTCCTAGAAAGAGAGTAACTGGACCCATGGAGTGGGAACAGAGGTAGGGTATATATATATATATGTATATATATGCTCAACAAGAAACTAGAACGAGTGCGTAAGGGGATCTTCATCTCCATTCTCAGCCCAGGATAAGTCACCAATAGTTTTAAGTGTATCCATCACTGATGCCTAGCAGTCTCGCACGTCAAAGCTGCCTCTCCGATAAATTGTACCACCAAAAGTTCCTCTTCGTTAATCATAGAGAAAAACCAATGACTAGCCTCATCGGAATAAGCGGAGTCTGAAAGAAGTTATCAGGTAACCCATTTCCTAGCCCAACTGGATGGTAAACCCCAAATGGTCATCGGGTGACCCAATGCCCAGCCCTGCTAGAGGGTAAACCATAAAAGTCAATAGGTAACCCACTGCCCAGCCCTGCTAGAGGGTAAACTATAAGGTCAACAGGTAACCCACTGCCCGACCCACCCAGAGGGTAAACCCTATGGTCCAGGGGTAGCCCACTGCCCGGACCACCTGGACGGTAAACACTAAAGTCAACGGTAACCCAGAGCCTAGCCAACCCGGAGTGTAAACCCTGATACGAGTCTGATGACTCTGTACTGCCCAATCCATCATTGGGTGTCACTAACCTCGCGACTAGATATTGGGTCGGAGTTCATCAAAGAAATCCCAAACCAACATTGTTTCATGTTTCCACATTTAATGAGATCTCGAAAGAGGCTATGCATGCCCGAACAGACTACGCTGTTCTAATCCTCATGGAAAAACACACGAGGTAAACTACTTATTCGTTTAAAACGATCTCCCGATGAAAAAGTTACTAAACATTGATTTACGCCCATATGACATCTTGTGGTCCCACCTCAACCATGAAAAAGGTCGGGTGAACTGCACCATCACGATACCCTCAGAAAAACACGCCAAAACGACTACTCATTCGCCCCGAACGGACGTCTGGTGAAAAAGTCACAAAATGCTTCTCACAGCTTAAAAGATAGACCGTGGGGCCCACACCACAACTCTGGCATCAACACATGTTACCACCATAGACCAGTTCGTCCGGAAGCTAGGGTCACAATTCCCATGACAGTGCCTTAAACGGACTCCGGATGTGTTTCCGCCATCCAAAGCAAGAAACCCGGCGTACTACCTAACGAGCGTGACGGGCCACAGAGCCCCCGTCTTGGGAATTAAAAATTTTCAGGACAATCTCAAATGAATTTTCTCGAGCTGAGGATTTCACTGCTATATACGGCATGAAAAACGGACACCCGTAGTGAAAGTTACGGGTGTCCGGAGTCGAGGGGGTGGGGCGAATCCCTTGGGCTGGAACGACCTGGACGGGCCAATCCGCCCAGCCTGGGCCGGCCCGCAGCTCATCCGTGCGGCCAGACCGATGAACCCCAGTACATGCTTGTGCTTACCAGCCCTTGTGGTTAGTCGTGGTCTCGTGCGGAGACCCGCTGAAGGCGTGTCTCTGTCCCCGCATGGGGTCATGAGCCGTGACCCCGCGTCTCATCCGGCATCGTAGACCTCACCCGCCACCTAGAGCCGCCTCATGGAGCCACCTCCTGGAGCCCTTTCCATGAATCCTGGGTCCGCTGCCACACCATTATCTTGAAGCCGCGCCTCCTCCACCAATAACGCCATGCGCTGCCGCCGTCGGTCGTCGGACCTCTCTAGAACTGCCGGAAAAAGAGGAAAAAGGCCGGGAAACATATTGAGACCGCCGTGGATGCCCCTGGACTCGAAATTTCGATAAAAAAGAATTTGTGGGAAGATAAAATCAATCCCTACCCAACCATAGGCTTTTCTTTATGATCGTACAACATTTCGAAGCATGAAAAATCATTTTAAGGGGGTTGCGTGAATTAAAATTTAAAATGCACGAGCCTACCTTGAGGGGCGTAGCACGTAGCTTCGCCGATGATCCGCCGAAGTCACCTCACCTTTCCGTATAGGTGGAGGAGGGGGTAGGTGCTTGTGGATAGGAATCCGCAAAAGGAGAGGAGCGAGGAGGAGAAGACTGTGGGGGTGGTTTTTAAATAGAAAAACACTAAAACCCCCCGCTCGTAGACCTTGTACCCGAACATTCGGTGGGGTAAGGGTTAGGATGCCTCTAGGGTAAAATCTACATTATGAACACAACGGAGGTCTGGGAATTTTAATCCGAGCCTTCGTTCAGTCGTTATTAAGTTCACCCCTGATTCCACTAAATTACGGAAATTCCCCTGGTTGCGTTTTTCATAAAAGGGTTGTTCCAGTGAAAGTTATACCCCTCCTAGGGTAAACGGCATGTTCCAGACTCAACGGTGTCCTCAGATTTCCCATTCACGCAATCATTAATGAGTTATTCTCTTTATTTGGCATGTCTAGTGTGAACACACTTAAAATTTTATTTCGGCCAAACCGGTGCTCTGAATCACACTCCGTCTGAACGCCCTGCTCTGTAATAACATTATGAAAAATTCAAAGTCTTACAAGCACAAAACCTGGGATCATACACCATTGCCACCTTCAAGTTTTTCTTCCCTAAAAAACAAAACTACAAAAAAAACTCGGGATATTGGGCCCACATCTAGCTCTCCCATTCTCAGGTGCTCTCCTGCATTCTTCCGTGCTGCCACAGCACACGAACCAAAGGAATGGTCCATCCACCCAATTTCCGCTCATGTCGATCCTCCATCGCCACTGGGTGCTCCGCGAAGGAGGCTTTTCCCTCAATGTCTATCTCTCCCCAGTCAATAACGTGTGTGGGGTCATGTACTAATTTCCCCAGCTACGACTTGTAGAAGATGTCATGAATCCTCTCCAGGTGTGGGGGTAGGGCAAGATGGTAGGCCACCTCACCGACCCTACACACGATCTCAAAGGGCCCGATAAACCTCGCAGACAGCTTGCCTCCGCGGCCAAACCTCTGAGTATCACGCTGTGGGGAGACCCCCCAAAATACATGGTCCCCATCCTCGAAATCCAAAGTCCTGCAACGACGATCTGTGTAGGACTTCTGTATGCTCTGATCCATCCTCATCTGATCACGGATGACTTGCACCTTCTCTGTCGTCACCTACACCAACTATGGGCCCAGGAGGAAGGTCTCCCCAACCTACGTCTGGCACAATAGTGACCTACAGGGTCTCCCGTAGAGGGCCTCAAAAGGTGCCATGCCGATAGTAGAGTGGTAACTGTTATTGTACGTGAACTCCACCGAGGGTAGGTGATCCTCCTTACTCAGGCCAAAGTCTAACACACATTCCTAGAGAATATCCTCCAACACCTGGATAGTGCGCTCAGTCTGATCGTCCATATAGGGGTAAAAATATGTACTCATCCGTAGTTGGTACCGAATGCCTCCTGCAGGCCTCACCACAATCATGATGTAAACAGCGTGTCATAGTCAGATACGATCATCGAGCATACTCCATGAAGTAGAACGGTCTCCCAAACGTACAGCCGCCCCAGACTCTCCACCATACTCTACTCCCTGATAGAAAGGAAGTGTGCCAACTTCGTGAGTCAGTCCACTATCACCCAAATGGATTCATGGCCCTTCACTGTGCGAGGGAGCCCTGTGATGATGTCCATAGATATGACATCCCACTTCCACTCTGGGATATCAAGGGGCTGCTACAACCCTACCGGAACCTGATACTCTGCCTTCACCTGCTGATAGGTAAGACACTGAGAAATGAACTCAGCTACGCTTTGCTTCATGCCAGACCACCAAAACTGCAGCTAATGTTCTTTGTACATCTTCCCCACACCGGGATGTACAACCAAGGGAGAAGTGTGGAACTCATGCATCACCTCCTCCTTCATATCCACTGGTACTACAACTTATACCTGGAACAAGATCTTGTGATTCCATCCTTCAGAATACCCACCAGGTGCATCGCCCATGGATATCTGATCACGCAGTACCTCACTGTCGACATCCCCCAGTTGTGAATCTCTCACATGCTCATGGAGCGAAGGAGTCAACACCATCGACTACAGGAAAGTCATACCCTCCTACTTCACCAAGGTCAGCTGTAGGGAAGCCAACTGCTCTGAAACTTCCTACACTAACCGAGCCTGGGACTTCTGGCTAAGAGCATGTGCTACTACATTTCCCTTCCCTAGAGTGTAGACTATCTATAAATCATAGTCCTGAAGAAACTCCATCCAGTGCCTCTGCCTCAGATTTAAATCCCTATGAGTGAATTTATATTTTAGGCTTTGGTGGTCTGAGTAGACCACAAAACTCTCACCCAAAAGGTCGTTCCTCCATATCCTCTAGGCGGAGACCACTGATGCTTGATCCAAATAGTGAGTCGCGTAATTCTACTCATGGGGCCTCAACTGCCTCAACCCAAATGCAATCACTGCTCTCTGTTACATCAGCATGCATCGGAGCTCAGCCCTTGAAGCGTTGTAGTATACTATAGACTTAATGCCCTCCTCTGGAAGCATCAACACCAGATCACTAGTTAGCCTCTATCTCAACTCCTCTAATGCCTTCTGGCACTGACCAGTCTAGGTGAATGGTCGTCCCTTCCGCGTCAATGCGGTCAAAGGGGTGGATATCCAGGATAAATCTTCCACAAAACTCCTATAGTACCTTGCCAAACCATGTAAGCTTCGCACCTCTGACACATTCTTGGGTGGCTCCCAAAAAACAATTTCCTCTATCTTTGTGGGATCAACATCCAATCCCTGCTCCATAATGATATTCCCTATAAAATTATCCTCATGAATTCAGAACTGACACTTCGAGAGCTTCCCAAATAGATGGTTCTCCCAGAGTAAGTCTAGGACCATCCTCAAATTCTCTGCATGCTCCTCTTCCATCACAGAGTAAATGAGTATGTCTTCAATAAAGACAACCACAAACTGGTCCAAGTGCGGCTGGAAGATCTGGTTCATCAATGCCATGAAAATGGCTGGGGCATTCGTCATGCCAAAGGGCACCACTAGAGACTCGTAGTGTCCATATTGGCAATGGAAGGCCAACTTCGGTATATCAGCCTCATGATCCCACAACTGGTGGTAGCTGGATCGAATATCAATCTCGAAAAACCACTTGGCACCTCCCAACTAGTTTAAGAGGTCATCGATCCTCGGCAAGGGGTACTTTTTCTTTATCATGGCCTGATTCGGGTGATGATAATCCACACAAAGATGCAGACTCCCATATTCCTTTTTCGCAAACAAAACTAGAGCCTCCTAGGGGACACACTGGGCCAGATGAATCCCTTCTCATAAAGGTCGTACAGCTGATGTTGTAGATCCCAACGATCTGTGGGTTCCCTCCGATAAGCTGCACATGATATCAAGGTCATCCCCGGTTTCAAGTCAATACAGAAATCCATCTCTCTCCACGGAGGTTGTCCTGGAACATCCTCTGGATAGACGTCCATGTAGTCCTCTACAATGGTAGGTATTTAGGTGCATGTAGCGTCTGTTTCTCCGAGAGCCATGCTCATCAACTGGTGCAAAAAGGTTGGGTTATCCTACTCAATGTACCCATCTTCTCTTCCACGAGGTCTCGTTCCCCAAGGATGGTGAACATCATTTCATAAAAAAACACGCCTCTGACTCGTCTATGATGATATTCTATTTGGGTGTGAACTATATAAATCCAATCCATGCCTAGGATGGAAACGTAATGTTCCATCATGATGACATGTACGTCCCACGTGAAAGTCCCTCCTCCGAATGATAGTTCGCACTCTATGTAGATAAATTTCACCAACGAGGAACTTCCCATAGGAACCTCGAGGCTAAGTGTAGGTGTCAGCATGTCTATTGGAAGCTCAAACTCCTTTACCAATAGCAGTGATATAATGTAGTGGTTGGTGCATGTGTCTACTAGTACTGAAGCAAGCGTATAGTAAACACAAAGAGTACCTCGAACCATCTCGTGTGTTGGGGGATCACGAACACCCAGAGCCTAGAGCTTCCCTCGGCCCCTACTGCTAGATCCCTGAGCCTGGCATGGTCCACCTAGTGATGGTAGTGGAAGGACCTCAAAACACAGTACTGGACCTCCAGGTCTTGCTGCTCTACCTGTGACGCCTCCCTATGGACCACCCTATCCTCGCCTGGGGGATCCCTGGTCATGGCGTTGCCTCTACTGTTGAGGTGCATCCAGTTCCTTCCACGGCTGCTCGGTACTCCTGGTCGGGTAGTCCCTTCCTAGGTGGCCCCATCCGTCATAGGCATAGAACCTGCTCTCTCATGCTTTCCCCAGTGCTCCACGGTGCCACTTTGGTTTACGACTCTTCCCCTGAGTCTTCTAATTGAAGGGCCTCCTCGACTGAGGCTCTACTCTCTGCCGCCTTCCTGTCAACAAAGACTCTCCTCTAAAGTAGCCAAAACTAGGGCCTATTAGCTGGTGTCCCTCAACCAAGAAGATCTCATTCATGAGCGCACTCTCTAGAACCCCGTCATAAGTAGGGATGCACAAGGGCACTACACTTGCAAAAATATCCCTATGAAGACCCTTCTAAAACTACCACACCCGAAAGTAACTGTCGCAGATCATATCCTGCGAGTAGCATGTTAGATCGATAAACTGGTCCAAGTACTGTGCCACAGTAATTCCCTCCTACTTCAACTCTAGATTCTCCTAAATCCGAACGAAGCATAATTAAGAGAGGGAATACTCCTCCTGGAAGAGCTTCTGGATGTTATCCCACGTGAGAGAAAACTCGTCGTGGGTCTGTGTCACCAACCCCCACCAACTTCCAACCATACAGTGGAAAAGGTTTGTAGATAGAGCTACTATCTGGTCTGTCGGTGTATGTACTATCCTAAAAAGTTATTCCACGGACTCTAGCCAGTCTTTTGCTGCCCGAGGATCCGGGTCTCCGTGGAACTTCTGCGGCCACTGACACTGAAAGTCTCGGAGCGCACTCAGCCTGTGCTCAACCTCGGCCCGTGCTTCCAGTTCTAACAGCCACTCCTTAGGTGGAGGGTCTACTATTGAAGCACTGGGCAGAAGGGGATCATGTGAGGGTCCCTGAATTGACACCTCATCGCTCGCCAGGTCGTCATCACGAACTGGAGAGGGTAACCGGGCTGGCTGCTATCATGGGGGCATCTTGAAAATTATCAAGGATTACCACGATCAGATAGAAAAATATATATAACAGTAATAACAAAGGGGATCTGACTCAAAAAGGACAATAAAATACCCAATCCTTCTAGATGCATGTTCCAATGTTCACTGCAATAAGTGTCTCATCTTTCTGAGTCTACAAGCGGGTTATCAGTGTCCTGGTGAAAGGATATGTCGGTCACTCGTACCATCACTGGATTCCCTGTCCTGAGAGACACTCTAGAGACACGTTGAAAATATTTCCCTAAATCCCAACCTATTCCTTTTTAGGTACGTCCAAAAAATGTCCCACATAATGAACCAGCTCTGATACCACTTTGTCACAACCCGACCCTACTGGTCTCGACCCATAACTATCCCAAGACAGCCTTCATTGGCCAGGGGCTGGTGATAAGTGCCAAAGGCGTAACAATCTCGAGGAGGACTTTACCAATGTACATATGCACACACACACACACATCCCACTCAATGGAGACGTGCAGAGTAAAAAAAGAATCCAAAGGACAAACAACTATAACCTAACTACTGTCATGCATCAACCTCTTAATAGGAAATGTAATGTGCAGAAATGTATTGATAGATACAGAACAGAAAAGGAAGGAAAAACACGCGCCCAACCAATAAGGTTCCACAACCCGATAATAGGTAAACGAAAGTAAATATATGGTAAGTCTCTCACCTGAAATACCTACTACGACCACCGAATGTAGCCCAAGCTCTTGTTTTTTCTATGTTGTTCCGTAGTCTTGAATGACCCTTCTGTCGTCTTCAAGAGTACACCAAGTGCGGGCAAAGCCCAATCAGGGGTGAGTATAAGGATACTCAGTTGGATACCCTAAAAGATCGAGGGAGAAAAAAAGGATGTACTAAATGGTAAACGATAGATAGAAAAAATTTAGGAGTACAATAGAGAGGATGCAGCTCAACCCGACAAAATAAAGGAATTAGACTCATCCTAACCAAGAGGATCTTGACATGGAATGCGCGTGGCATACCCCACATGTCTTTTCCACTTCTAGAAGGAGAGTAACTTGACACAATGAGTGGGAACAAAGGTAGGGTATATATATATATGCTAAACAAGAAACCCGAACGTGTGCATAAGGGGATCTTCATCTCAAATATCAGCCCAGGATATATTTCCAATAATTCTAAGGGTAGCCATTACTAATGCCCAATAGTCCCACACATCAAATCTTCCTCACTGCTAAACCATACAACAAAAAGTCATGGTCTGGTATTTAAGGAGAAAAACCACTAACTAGTCTCATCAGAAGAGGAAAAGTCTGAATGAAGTCATCGGGTAACCCACTTCCCAGCCCAACTGGAGGGTAAACCCCAAAAGTTCATCGAGTGACCCACTACCTAGCCCTTCTAGAGGGTAAATTCTAAAAGTCAATGGGTAACCCACTGATCAACACAGCTGGAGGGTAAACCCTAAGGTCAACAGGTAACCCACTATCGGGCCCACATGGAGGGTAAACCCTACGGTCCACAGGTAACCCACTACCTGGCCCACCTGGAGGGTAAACCCTAAAGTCAATGGGTAACCCACTGCCCAACCCACCCGCAGGGTAAACCCTGATACGGGTCTGATGACTCTGCGCTGTCGGTGCCATCGCTGGGTGTCACTAACATCGCGACCGTGCATTGAGTCGGAGTGCTTCAAAGAAATCCACAACCAACATCCATTAATGTTTCCACATTAAATGAGATATCGATAGAGGCTTCGCATGCCCAAATAGACTACATTTTTGTAATCCTCATGGAAAAACACATGAGGTAGACTACTTACTCGTTGAAAACAAACTCCCAATGAAAATGTTACTCAACGTCGCTTTACGCCCATAAGACATATCGTGGGTCCCACCTTAGTCCTAAAAATAGGTCGTGCGAACTGCGCCATCACGATTCCCCCTGAAAAACATGCCAAAACAGCTACTTATTCACCCTGAATGGATGTCTGGTGAAAAAGTCACAAAACGCTGCTCACAGCTTAAAAGACACCCCGTGGGGCCCACACCTCATCTCTGGATTCAACACCTGAAACCACCTTAGACCACTTTTTCCTGATGCCAGGGTCACAACGCCACTTACGGCGCCTTAAACGGACTCCAGCTTTTTTTTTGCGCAATCCAAAGGAAGAAACCCGGTGTAGTACATAACGAGTGTGATGCACCACCGATCCCCCAACTCGGGAATTAAAATTTTCCGAGACCATCTCAAGAGCTTCATCTCGAGACGAGGATTTCAGTGCAATAGATGGAACGCAAAACAAACACTCTTAGTGAATGTTACGGATGTCCGAAGTCGGGGGGAAATCCCTTGGGCTGGATCGGCCTAGACTGGCTGGTCCGCCCGGCCTGGCCGCTGACTCCCAGTCCACACCCGTGATGACCATCCCCTGTGGCTGGTCATGGTCTCACATAGAGACCCCCCGAAGGTGGGTCTCTGTCCCCGCACAGGGTCGCGCACCATGACCCCACATCTCGCCCAGCGCCATCATCCTCACATGCCTCCTAGAGCCCCCGTCGTTCCGCCTGGGTCCACCGCTATGCCGCCATCCCGGAATCGCACCACCACCGCCTTGAATGCCCCATGCCGCAGCCGTAGTTCGTCGGACCTCCCTTGAACCACAGGAAAAAGAGGAAAACAGGAGGGAGACTTCTCGGGGCCACCTCAGATGCCCTAGGACTCAAAAATTCGATCTAGAAAAGAACGATTGGGAAGGTAAAGTCAAGCCCTATGCAACTAGGGGATTCACTCGATGATTAGACAACATTTTGAAGCAAGAAAAATCACTTTATGGGTGTTTCAGGAATTAAAATTGAAAACACACGAGCCTACCTTACTGGTCGTAGCCCGTAGCTTTGCCGATGATCCTCTAGAGTCGTTGTGCCTTTCCAGAGAGGTGGAAGAGAGGGGAGGATCTTTTTTAGAGGAATCCACCAAAGGAGAGAAGCAAGGAGGGTAGAGTTTGTTGGGTGGTTTTTAAATAGATAAACACTTAAACCCCCCACCCGTAGACCCTGTACCCTAACTTTCAGCAGGGTCGGGGTTAGGCCGCCTCTAGGGTAAAAGCTATGTTTTAAATGAACGGTGTCCCTGAATTTTAATTCGAGCCTCCATTCAATATTTATAAAGTTCATGTAGAGACCCGAAGCTTGACGTACATGGACATTAAATTACTTTTGCGGAATACTTAGTACATAACAAAAACACACACACAAGGATCGTAATAGTTTACTGTCTTTGGAAACTCGGAACGTAATCTTCTAATCGTGGTGAAAGATCTTCAATATCTCCCATAAAGATCTTCCCTTTTTTTTTACCTAAAACCTTTCTTTACATCCTGGGGAAACAAAAACATGAAAGGGTGAGCTCAAATGCTCAGCAAGGGCAAATAAAGGAAATAAAAATCATATCATATCTTTTTGAAAATCATAACCTGCAAAAGAGATCATAATATCTTAACATGGAATAAATCATAGAAGTGAAAATGAGATCCCCATAATCATAACATAAAACTTGAAACTTTGTGGTATGCACACATAATCATGGAAAATCATTTCTTGTTAGTCATGACTCATTGCCAAGACTATCTTAGTGGACAAAGTCCCTTTCTGAATCGAGTAACCCTCGTTTCAGTCCTGTTTCACAGAACCGGTATAACCTACCATTCCATCCCCGTCTATCTCATGATATATAAAATCTTTACCCAATGCATTGGAGGGAGATATAGGTCCCACCCATCTCTTAATGAATCCTTTCTTATGTGTGCCACATAATCATAAACCATACATCATAGCGTAACCCATGTAATAAAAATGGGATTCTTAAACAACATGACATCATAAAACAATTCATATAAGATAAATGAACTCATAAAAATATTTCCATCACAACATAATCAAATCCATGTAATAATAGGGATAAAAACAGAACCCTTTTATTATCTTAGATGGAAAATAATTTTGATAAAATACTTGAACTCCATTTTTGAGGAAAATATCCTTTCTACTTCAAAAACATTTTTCCTTTCATAACATGTCATACGACTTTAAAATAAAAGAAGTTGATTAAAAATAAACATGAAAACTTGTAAAAAAAGTTTCTTGGAAATAATGTTTTAAAAATCCATTCATGCCGTATAAGTTAAAAAAAACATTGTACTTTTGTCGGAAAAGTCAAAAAGTACCTCCTACGAAAAATGACAAAAGATTCCTTTCATTTCTTTTACTAAAAACTCACCGAAGGGTAAAAATGGATTTAAACAATTGTAGGCGGATGGAAATAACATACAGTTTTATGAAACATGGAATTGGATGATAAAATACACCCCAGTAAATACTTACGAATAAACAATCTCGGATAAAAATGAGATTGTGATATTTCCCTTACCTTAGGTCCGATTTGCTTCGTAAGTGTCCGAAACTCCTGTATAATGATTTAAATAATGTCATTTACTTATTAAAGAATCATATTCATTGTTATGATATCATATATGGTTCACTTATGACTTTATATTACCCGTTCTTTTGTAAATTCCATGTTAACGAGCGTTTTGGGTAAAATTGTTTCATTTGTCGTCCGTGTTTTGACTTGTAATTATTCATATGATTACTTAGATCATGATTACTTAATTCCAGAACATAAAACATGATTTATATATATATATATATTCAGGATATACATATATATAATAAATCATTAAATGGAATGAAATACACCGTTCATGGAGACGGTAGTCCGTACGTACGCATGAACGATGTTTTCGTTTCCTTATTGAATTTAATGGAATTAAGTACATGACATACATATAAATATATAAATAAATCCAGTATCATTATTATGTAATATATTTCATTATTACATATTATATATACTTTATAATCATTCTTCAATGGTTAACATGGAGAATGAATCTCATCGCGTCGTGGAGACGGTAGTCCGTACGTACGCACGAGCGATGATATCATTTCCATAAATATTGAATTGAATTGGAGTGGATTATACAATATATCAGAATAAATATGATGTTGTAATAACTATGTATAGTTATTCTTTACACCATTATACCAATCCATGTAAGGTGGTGGTGGAAAATAGATTACACCACGGCGTGGAGACGGTATTCCGTACGTACGCACGCGCGGTGATATCTTTTTCCGTAGGATGGATAGATGGTGAAATAGGGTTGTTTCATACATATAATAACATATAAGTATATGAGTGATACTGATGTTATTACTTCATAATGAAACAACCTAATAATAAGAAGTGGAAGAAGAAATAAAGATGAAAGAATTGGTAACGGTAATTACCTCTTCTTTGAAGCGCCTCTTTGATACCTCCTCTTAGGGAACTAAAATTGGTCTTTGAGAAAGACCCGAACCTCTAGGATGTTGCTAGGGAAGTGTAGAAGAGATTTTGGCAGGGTTTGGCCGAGCTTGAGTGCTCAAATTGGTGTGAGGAGGAGGGGGAGGAGGTGTCCTTTTATAAGGGAGGAGAGGGGCATTTTAGGAATATCTCAAAATATTATTTTATATTAAAGTCAAAATCGGTTTATAATGGTTCCAAAGGGTCTTATTTCGAAGCTAAAGTGGGGATGGGTCGAAATCCTATCAACCAATAGGATTTAGACAAGTTTAGGGTATTATTTTAACCTTATCAATTAGATTTAACTCTAAGTTAAATAATTTAACTTTTACCGTGTCTTTTTGTTTTCTTGCACTATATGGTTTATACACTTACAATAACATGCCAAACTAACCCCAAATTGTTTATTATTAGTATATATATCCTTATCTAAGTCATTTGGCCGAACTTTAGATTCTTAGGAATAAAATAACAATTAATAATATAATATTTGATTTAAAAACTATTTTGTGTCAATTTTGACACTATTTGATATATGATTTTTGTGAAAGTCATAACAGAATTATATGTTCGAACCAAGTTGATTAAATCAACAATAATATATCATAGTAACCTATAAAATTAGTGGAATTCATAAAAAGTCTCAAATTACATTTATTTTTGTGTTTATAACATCAATTATGTCAATATTTCATTAATAAGATAATTACTGCATCATCATTGTGTCATAAATAAATTAAATTATTTAATGTCTAAAAATTACAAATAAAATACCATTATGTAGGAAATATTTTTATCTTTCTAATGAATATTTATAGTCGAATTTATCTTATGTATATCCCCATATTAAAAATGATTTACTTATTAAACTTTGATTTTAACTATTTTAACCCTTCTTTAAATAAATTAATAATAAATGTCCTAATCTAATCCAAGTGGGCCTAAATGGTCATATTTTATTCCAAAGTTTGTTTTTGGTCGAATTAAACTTGTCCAATATAATTAGGACATGTGTTAGGGTAATAATAATATCATTTTTACCCTTAATTACCCTATTTACTTTTAACCGTGGTAAAAAAAAGTAAAAAGTTACTATTCACCAAAAAATTATTTTCATCTCATTGAACCACATTTTAGTCCTTGATATTAACCTTGTCTCTCGGATTTTCGAAATTCCACTCACAGAAGCGGTAAAATTATGTTTTATGCAAAATTCAGTTTTTAACCTAACACTTAGTGGTTGCACTATTCATCAAAAATTGAAAGTTTTCAGAAAAATACCAAAATTTCACCCTAGGCTAATTTCGGTATTCCGCATCCAAAAATGAAGTCCATTTTGAAAGATAAAATTTATAAAATTTCAAAAAGTGGTTATTACCATTCATAACGGCTAGTTTTAATAATATTTTAATAGCATATCGTTGTTTAGTGAAACTCAGTATTGCGTACGACACAAGCTATCGAGGAAGGTCGCGATTGCGTGTAAAGTAAGCCAAGCAAGTGTGTAGTGAAAGATGCCTTTGATGATATAAAAACAAAATATTACTCATAAACATCTCGGGTGTTACATTCTACCCCCCTTAAAAAGAATTTCGCCCTCGAAATTCGTCGGGGTTATAAATGGTTTACTATTCGAAAGTTTCTTTAATAGAAACCCAAATAGTAAAAAGGAATACCAAAACCAATATTTTAAAACAAAAGTATGAAACTTAACTGTTACCCAAATAAACTAATCACTGGGTTTCCACATAGGTGAAAATATGGATATGGAAGAAAAATCAAACCATCATGTTCTGATGGAGAGTGGTAGAGAACATGGCTATGGAAAAGCCAACAATCAAAAATCCATAAATTTGTGACGATCTAAGGTACCATCCGATTCATCAGGTATAAGATCACTAGGACAACATTTTTGGTTTTTAAGATCATTTCCCTGAAGTTGAAAATTTGAATTAGAATAAATACTTTCTTTATTTTGGTACAATCTCACTGTTTTTCGTGCCTTTAACAATTTCCACTTCATCTCTTAAATAAATTAAGTTGAATTTGTTATTTGTGATGTGTTAGAAGATCATGTGATAGAATGACGGGTCATTCCATCTGTCTCAAACAAAAGGTTAGCAATAAAATTATATACATAAGTCGATCTATAGTGAGATTAATCATATATGGTTCCTAAAATGAACTTATACTTCATATATCATATTTCTTAATATAATAAAACCAGTTTCTAATAAACAGGGACTTCCTGTAGGCCATTGGTAGGCAATAAAGGCCAGTCGCACTTCGGTTGTGGGTTCGATTCCCACAGCCTTGTCCGACGCGATGGGCTGTCGCCCGTCCTGCAGGTTGTCCTTTTTCGAAAACTATATTACTATAACATCCCATCAATAATATCGAAAAAAAACTTCTATCCTTAAACAATACTCACTTATGTCCAACATAATCCATTCCAATCTTTAGGCTTATCCATAATACTGCAGTCCACTCTCATAACATAGTGAAAATGATTACCAGAGATTTAACACCATCGTCGATCCCCATATATCATATGTTTTGTTGGTCACATTCCAAACATTCAAAGGCCTTAATAATGTATTCTCTTGAATACCCATTGAACCATAGTGAAAACTTGAATGCAGTTAAAAGTTAACACTTTTCACATTCCAAAATCCTCAAAATTCTATATACTCAAACCATGATATCACTTAGTCCTTATATCAATCATGAGATCATGAATACTATTAAACATTTCATTTTCTCATTTTCCCTTCATTATGTGCATATCATCTTATTTCCAAAAATATCTGAATAACCTTTCATGGATACTTGTACCATTAATCATACACTTTCAAAACACAAGGAAGGACAACAGTGTAACAATCCTTAGATTTCTCATTATTCCATAGTACCATTAGATTACTTATACAAAATTACACATGATAAACATGTCATCATTCAACTACATTCTTAAACCATTGACCGAGTTTTAACAATTCTTTCATCTCACATATCATTTGTAGTCTCTTCATCATCATCAACATAAATACTACCCATACGACTATACTGATTCTCTTCATGAGACTTTCACTTAGGGCATTGGTTTGCATAATGCCCGTACATTCCACATTTAAAACATTTAACCATTGTTGATGTCGTAGAAATACCATTATCCTCATCCCTG
This sequence comes from Viscum album, assembly GCA_963277665.1. NCBI lineage: Eukaryota > Viridiplantae > Streptophyta > Magnoliopsida > Santalales > Viscaceae > Viscum > Viscum album. The sequence continues at coordinate 103,117,330 of OY728133.1, forward strand.
GTGTTAACTGAACCTTTTCCTTTGCACTTACTGGCTTTGTGTCCTTCTTTTCCACACCCAAAGCATCTTTCAGTTCCTTTGAAACATTATCCTTGATGCCTCTTCCCACATTAATTACATAGGGGAAATTGAACTTTCATTCCTCTATGATCATCATGAAACTCCATCTTTCTCTTATTAGCCGAGTCAGGAAACTTACCAAATTTCACTTTATTGATCATATTATGAGATTGCTGATTCGGCATAATAATTATGTTTGGACTTCCAAATCCCATTTCATTATGAAGAATATCATTACATTGTCCATCATATCCTCCATTATCGTGAATCATCTTGTTTCCAGCCATTTTCCAAAAAGAATAGTGTGAGAGGCAAAAATCATGCTAGGGAAAACAACATAATAAAGGGGGAGTACCTTCAATATCTAACATCTTAGGTTTAATTCTATGATCATTAGCGTAATTCTAGTACTATAACCTATACGTATACTTAACCTTAGGAACATCCCTAGACATACCTTAGAAATATCTCTAGGGATCTCACTAATGTTCTCGCATCCTAGTTTCCAAAGGTTGACTAAACCTTTCCTCTGATACCAACTGTAGAGACCCGAAGCTTGACGTACATGGACATTACATTACTTTTGCGGAATACTTAGTACATAACAAAAACACACACACAAGGATCGTAATAGTTTAGTGTCTTTGGAAACTCGGAACGTAATCTTCTAATCGTGGTGAAAGATCTTCAATATCTCCCATAAAGATCTTCCCTTTTTTTTACCTAAAACCATTTTTTATATCGTGGGGAAACGAAAACATAAAAGGGTGAGCTCAAATGCTCATCAAGGGCAAATAAAGGAAATAAAAATCATATCATATCTTTTTGAAAATCATAACCTGCAAAAGAGATCATAATATCTTAACATGGAATAAATCATAGAAGTGAAAATGAGATCCCCATAATCATAACATAAAACTTGAAACTTTGTGGCATGCACACATAATCATGGAAAATCATTTCTTGTTAGTCATGACTCATTGACAATACTATCTTAGTGGACAAAGTCCCTTTCTGAATCGAGTAACCCTCGTTTCAGTCCTGTTTCACTGAACCGGTATAACCTACCATTCCAGCCCTGTCTATCTCATGAGATATAAAATCTTTACCCAATGCATTGGAGGGAGATATAGGTCCCACCCATATCTTATTGAATCCTTTCTTATGTGTTCCACATAATCATAAACCATACATCATAGCGTAACCCATGTAATAAAAATGGGATTCTTAAACAACATGATATCATAAAACAATTCATATATGATAAAGGAATTCATAAAAATATTTCCATCACAACATAATCAAATCCATGTAATAATAGGGATAAAAACAGAACCCTTTTATTATCTTAGATGGAAATTAATTTTGATAAAATACTTGAACTCCATTCTTGAGGAAAATATCCTTTCTACTTCAAAAACATTTTTCCTTTCATAACATGTCATACGACTTTAAAATAAAAGAAGTTGATTAAAAATAAAGTTGAAAACTTGTAAAAAAAGTTTCTTGGAAATAATGTTTTAAAAATCCATTCATGCCGTATATGTTAAAAAAACATTGTACTTTTGTCGGAAAAGTCAAAAAGTACCTCGTACGAAAAATTACAAAAGATTCCTTTCATTTATTTTACTAAAAACTCACCGAAGGGTAAAAATGGATTTAAACAATTGTAGGTGGATAGAAATAACATTACATTTTTATGAAACATGGATTTGGATGATAAAATACACCCCAGTAAATACTTACGAATAAACAATCTCGGATAAAAATGAGATTGTGATATTTCCCTTACCTTAGGTCTGATTTGCTTCGTAAGTGTCCGAACCTCCTGTATAATGATTTAAATAATGTCATTTACTTATTACAGAATCATATTCATTGTTATGATATCATATATGGTTCACTTATGGCTTTATATTACCCGTTCTTTTGTAAATTCCATGTTAACGAGCGTTTTGGGTAAAATTGTTTCATTTGTCGTCCGTGTTTTGACTTGTAATTATTCATATGATTACTTAGATCATGATTAATTAATTCCAGAACATAAAACATGATTTATATATATATATATATATTCAGGATATACATATATATAATAAATCATTAAATGGAATGAAATACACCATTCATGGAGACGGTAGTCCGTACGTACGCATGAACGCTGTTTTCGTTTCCTTATTGAATTTAATGGAATTAAGTACATGACATACATATAAATATATAAATAAATCCAGTATCATTATTATTTCATATATTTCATTAGTACATATTATATATACTTTATAATCATTCTTAAATGGTTAACATGGAGAATGAATCTCATCGCGTCGTGGAGACGGTAGTCTGTACGTACGCACGAGCGATGATATCATTTCCATAAATATTGAATTGAATTGGAGTGGATTATACAATATATCAGAATCAATATGATGTTGTAATAACTATGTATAGTTATTCTTTACACCATTATACCCATCCATGTAAGGTGGTGGTGGAAAATAGATTACACCACGGCGTGGAGACGGTATTCCGTACGTACGCACGCGCGGTGATTTCTTTTTCTGTATGATGGATAGATGGTGAAATAGGGTTGTTTCATACTTATAATAAAATATCAGTATATGAGTGATACTGATGTTTTTACTTCATAATGAAACAACCTAAGAAGAAGAAGTGAAGAAGAAATAAAGATGAAAGAATTGGTAACGGTAATTACCTCTTCTTTGAAGCGCCTTTTTGAGACCTCCTCTTAGGGCACTAAAATTGGTCTTTGAGGAAGACCAGAACCTCTAGGATGTTGCTAGAGAAGTGGATAAGATATTTTGTCAGGGGTTGTCCGAGCTTGAGTTCTCAAATTGGTGTGAGGAGGAGGGGGAGGAGGTGTCCTTTTATAAGGGAGGAGAGGGGCACTTTAGGAATATCTCAAAATATTATTTTATATTAAAGTCAAAATCGGTTTATAATGGTTCCAAAGGGTCTTATTTAGAATATAAAGTGGGGATGGGTCGAAATACTATCAACCAATGGGATTTAGAGAAGTTTAGGGTATTATTTTAACCTTATCAATTAGATTTAACTCTAAGTTAAATAATTTAACTTTTACCGTGTCTTTTTGTTTTCTTACACTATATGGTTTATAAACTTACAATAACATGCCAAACTAACCCCAAATTGTTTATTATTAGTATATATATCCTTATCTAAGTCATTTGGCAGAACCTTAGATTCTTAGGAATAAAATAACAATTAATAATATAATATTTGATTTAAAAACTATTTTGTGTCAATTTTGACACTATTTGATATATGATTTTTGTGAAAGTCATAACAGAATTATATGTTCGAACCAAGTTGATTAAATCAACAATAATATATCATAGTAACCTATAAAATTAGTGGAATTCATAAAAAGTCTCAAATTACATTTATTTTGGTTTTTATAACATCAATTATGTCAATATTTCATTAATAAGATAATTACAGCATCATCATTGTGTCATAAATAAATTAAATTATTTAATGTCTAAAAATTACAAATAAAATACAATTATGTAGGAAATATTTTTATCTTTCTAATGAATATTTATAGTCGAATTTATCTTATGTATAACCCCATATTAATAATTATTTACTTATTAAACTTTGATTTTAACTATTTTAACCCTTCTTTAAATAAATTAATAATAAATGTCCTAATCTAATCCAAGTGGGCCTAAATGGTCATATTTTATTCCAAAGCTTGTTTTTGGTCGAATTACCCTTGTCCAATAGAATTAGGACAAGTGTTAGGGTAATAATAATATAATTTTTACCCTTAATTACCCTATTTACTTTTAACCGTGGTAAAAAAAGTAAAAAGTTACTATTCACCAAAAAATTATTTTCAACTCATTGTACCACATTTTAGTCCTTGATATTAACCGTGTCTCTCGGATTTTCGAAATTCCACTCACAGAAGCGGTAAAATTATGTTTTATGCAAAATTCAGTTTTTAACCTAACACTTAGTGGTTGCACTATTTATCAAAAATTGGATGTTTTCAGAAAAATAACAAAATTTCACCCTAGGCTAATTTCGGTATTCCGAATCCAAAAATGAAGTCCATTTTGAAAGATAAAATTTATAAAATTTCAAAAAGTGGTTATTACTATTCATAATGGCTAGTTTTAATAATATTTTAATAGCATATCATTGTTTAGTGAAACTCAGTATTGCGTATGACACAAGCTATCGAGGAAGGTCGTGATTGCGTGTAAAGTAATCCAAGCAAGTGTGTAGTGAATGATGCCTTTGATGATATAAAAACAAAATATTACTCATAAACATCTCGGGTGTTACATTCTACCCCCCTTAAAAAGAATTTCTCCCTCGAAATTCGTCGGGGTTATAAATGGTTTACTATTCGAAAGTTTCTTTAATAGAAACCCACATCGTAAAAAGGAATACCAAAACCAATATTTTAAAACAAAAGTATGAAACGTAACAGTTACCCAAATAAACTAATCACTGGGTTTCCACATAGGTAAAAATATGGATATTGAAGAAAAATCAAACCATCATGTTCTGATGGAAAGTGGTAGAGAACATGGCTATGGAAAAGCCAACAATCACAAATCCATAAATTTTTGACGATCTAAGGTACCATCCGATTCATCAGGTATAAGATCACTAGGACAACATTTTTGGTTTTAAGATCATTTCCCTAAAGTTGAAAATTTGAATTAGAATAAATACTTTCTTTATTTTGGTACAATCTCACTATTGTTCGTGCCTTTAACAATTTCTACTTCATCTCTTAAATAAATTATGTTGAATTTGTTATTTGTGATGTGTTAGCAGATCATGTGATAGAATGACGGGTCATTCCATCTGTCTCAAACAAAAGGTTAGCAATAAAATTATATACATAAGTCGATCTATAGTGAGATTAATCATATATGGTTCCTAAAATGAACTTATACTTCATATATCATATTTCTTAATATAATAAAACTAGTTTCTAATAAACAGGGACTTCCTGTAGGCCAGTGGTAGGCAATAAAGGCCAGTCGCACTTCGGTTGTGGGTTCGATTCCTACAGCCTTGTCCGACGCGATGGGCTGTCGCCCGTCCTGCAGGTTGTCCTTTTTCTAAAACTATATTACTATAACATCTCATCAATAATATCGAAAAAAAACTTCTATCCTTAAACAATACTCACTTATGTCCAACATAATCCATTCCAATCTTTAGGGTTATCCATAATACTGCAGTCCACTCTCATAACATAGTGAAAATGATTACCAGAGATTTAACACCATCGTCGATCCCCGTATATCATATGTTTTGTTGGTCACATTCCAAACATTCAAAGGCCTTAATAATGTATTCTCTTGAATACCCATTGAACCATAGTGAAAACTTGAATGCAGTTAAAAGTTAACACTTTTCACATACCAAATCCTCAAAATTCTATATACTCAAACCATGATATCACTTAGTCCTTATATCAATCATGAGCTCATGAATACTATTAATCATTTCATTTTCTCATTTTCCCTTCATTATACGCATATCATCTTATTTCCAAAAATATCTGAATAACCTTTCTTGGATACTTGAACCATTAATCATACACTTTCAAAACTCAAGGAAGGACAACAGTGTAACAATCCTTAGATTTCTCATTATTCCATTGTACCATTAGATTACTTATACAACATTACACATGATAAACATGTCATCATTCCACTACATTCTTAAACCATTGACCGAGTTTCAACAATTCTTTCATCTCACATATCATTTGTAGTCTCTTCATCATCATCAACATAAATACTACCCATACGACTATACTGATTCTCTTCATGAGACTTTCACTTAGGGCATTGGTTTTCATAATGCCCATACATTCGACATTTAAAACATTTAACCATTGTTGATGTCGTAGAAATACCATTATCCTCATCCCTGGTGTTAACTGAACCTTTTCCTTTGCACTTACTGGCTTTGTGTCCTTCTTTTCCACACCCAAAGCATCTTCCAGTTCCTTTGAAACATTCTCCTTGATTCCTCTTCCCACATGAATTACATAGGGGAAATTGAACTTTCTTTCCTCTATGATCATCATGAAACTCCATCTTTCTCTTATTAGCCGAGTCAGGAAACTTACCAAATTTCACTTTATCGATCATATTATGAGATTTCTGATTCGGCATAATAATTATGTTTGGACTTCCAAATCCCAATTCATTATGAAGAATATCATTACATTGTCCATCATATCCTCCATTATCGTGAATCATCTTGTTTCCAGCCATTTTCCAAAAAGAATAGTGTGAGAGGCAAAAATCATGCTAGGGAAAACAACATAATAAAGGGGGAGTACCTTCAATATCTAACATCTTAGGTTTAATTCTATGATCTTTAGCATAATTCTAGTACTATAACCTATACGTATACTTAACCTCAGGGACATCCCTAGACATACCATAGAAATATCTCTAGGGATCTCACTAATGTTCTCGCATCCTAGTTTCCAAAGGTTGACTAAGCCTTTCCTCTGATACCAACTGTAGAGACCCGAAGCTTGACGTACATGGACATTACATTACTTTTGCGGAATACTTAGTACATAACAAAAACACACACAAAAGGATCGTAATAGTTTAGTGTCTTTGGAAACTCGGAACGTAATCTTCTAATCGTGGTGAAAGATCTTCAATATCTCCCATAAAGATCTTCCCTTTTTTTTACCTAAAACCATTCTTTATATCCTGGGGAAACGAAAACATAAAAGGGTGAGCTCAAATGCTCAGCAAGGGCAAATAAAGGAAATAAAAATCATATCATATCTTTTTGAAAATCATAACCTGTAAAAGAGATCATAATATCTTAACATGGAATAAATCATAGAAGTGAAAATGAGATCCCCATAATCATAACATAAAACTTGAAACTTTCTGGAATGCACAAATAATCATGGAAAATCATTTCTTGTTAGTCATGACTCATTGCCAAGACTATCTTAGTGGACAAAGTCCCTTTCTGAATCGAGTAACCCTCGTTTCAGTCCTGTTTCACTGAACCGGTATAACCTACCATAGCTCTGTCTATCTCATGAGATATAAAATCTTTACCCGATGCATTGGAGGGAGATATAGGTCCCACCCATCTCTTAATGAATCCTTTCTTATGTGTGCCACATAATCATAAACCATACATCATAGCGTAACCCATGTAATAAAAATGGGATTCTTAAACAACATGATATCATAAAACAATTCATATATGATAAAGGAATTCATAAAAATATTTCCATCACAACATAATCAAATCCATGTAATAATAGGGATAAAAACAGAACCCTTTTATTATCTTACATGGAAAATAATTTTGATAAAATACTTGAACTCCATTCTTGAGGAAAATATCTTTTCTACTTCAAAAACATTTTTCCTTTCATAAAATGCCATACGACTTTAAAATAAAAGAAGTTGATTAAAAATAAACTTGAAAACATGTAAAAAAAGTTTCTTGGAAATAATGTTTTAAAAATCCATTCATGCCATATAAGTTAAAAAAACATTGTACTTTTGTCAGAAAAGTCAAAAAGTACCTCGTACGAAAAATGACAAAAGATTCCTTTCATTTATTTTACTAAAAACTCACCGAAGGGTAAAAATGGATTTAAACAATTGTAGGCGGATAGAAATAACATTACATTTTTATGAAACATGGATTTGGATGATAAAATACACCCCAGTAAATACTTACGAATAAACAATCTCGGATAAAAATGAGATTGTGATATTTCCCTTACCTTAGGTCTGATTTGCTTCGTAAGTGTCCGAACCTCCTGTATAATGATTTAAATAATGTCATTTAATTATTAAAGAATCATATTAATTGTTATGATATCATATATGGTTCACTTATGACTTTCTATTACCCGTTCTTTTGTAAATTCCATGTTAACGAGTGTTTTGGGTAAAATTGTTTCATTTTTCGTCCGTGTTTTGACTTGTAATTATTCATATGATTACTTAGATCATGATTACTTAATTCCAGAAAATAAAACATGATTTATATATATATATATTCAGGATATACATATATATAATAAATCATTAAATGGAATGAAATACACCGTTCATGGAGACGGTAGTCCGTACGTACGCATGAACGATGTTTTCGTTTCCTTATTGAATTTAATGGAATTAAGTACATGACATACATATAAATATATAAATAAATCCAGTATCATTATTATGTCATATATTTCATTAGTACATATTATATATACTTTATAATCATTCTTAAATGGTTAGCATGGAGAATGAATCTCATCGCGTCGTGGAGACGATAGTCTGTACGTACGCACGAGTGATGATATCATTTCCATAAATATTGAATTGAATTGGAGTGGATTATACAATATATCAGAATGAATATGATGTTGTAATAACTATGTATAGTTATTATTTACACCATTATACCCATCCATGTAAGGTGTTGGTTGAAAATAGATTACACCACGGCGTGGAGACGGTATTCCGTACGTACGCACGCGCGGTGATTTCTTTTTCCGTAGGATGGATAGATGGTGAAATAGGGTTGTTTCATACTTATAATAACATATAAGTATATGAGTGATACTTATTTTATTACTTCATAATGAAACAACCTAATAATAAGAAGTGGAAGAAGAAATAAAGATGAAAGAATTGGTAACGGTAATTACCTCTTCTTTGAAGCGTCTCTTTGAGACCTCCTCTTAGGGCACTAAAATTGGTCTTTGAGGAAGACCCGAACCTCTAGGATGTTTCTAGGGATGTGTAGAAGAGATTTTGGCAGGGGTTGGCCGAGCTTGAGTGCTCAAATTGGTGTGAGGAGGAGGGGGAGGAGGTGTCCTTTTATAAGGGAGGAGAGGGGCACTTTATGAATATCTCAAAATATTATTTTATATTAAAGTCAAAATCGGTTTATAATGGTTCCAAAGGGTCTTATTTCGAAGATAAAGTGGGGATGGGTCGAAATCCTATCAACCAATAGGATTTAGACATGTTTAGGGTATTATTTTAACCTTATCAATTAGATTTAACTCTAAGTTAAATAATTTAACTTTTACCGTGTCTTTTTGTTTTCTTACACTATATGGTTAATACATTTACTATAACATGCCAAAATAACCCAAAATTGTTAATTATTAGTATATATATCCTTATCTAAGTCATTTGGACGAACCTTAGATTTTTAGGAATAAAATAACAATTAATAATATAATATTTGATTTAAAAACTATTTTGTGTCAATTTTGACACTATTTGATATATGATTTTTGTGAAAGTCATAACAGAATTGTATGTTCGAACCAAGTTGATTAAATCAACAATAATATATCATAGTAACCTAGAAAATTAGTGTAATTCATAAAAAGTCTCAAAATACATTTATTTTTGTGTTTATAACATCAATTATGTCAATATTTCATTAATAAGATAATTACTGCATCATCATTGTGTCATAAATAAATTAAATTATTTAATGTCTAAAAATTACAAATAAAAGACCATTATGTAGGAAAGCTTTTTATATTTCTAATTAATATTTATAGTCTAATTTATCTTATGTATAACCCCATATTAAAAATGATTTACTTATTAAACATTGATTTTAACTATTTTAACCCTTCTTTAAATAAATTAATAATAAATGTCCTAATCTAATCCAAGTGGGCCTAAATGGTCATATTTTATTCCTAAGTTTGTTTTTGGTCGAATTAAACTTGTCCAATAGAATTAGTACATGTGTTAGGGTAATAATAATATCATTTTTACCCTTAATTACCCTATTTACTTTTAACCGTGGTAAAAAAAGTAAAAAGTTACTCTTCACCAAAAAATTATTTTCATCTCATTGAACCACATTTTAGTCCTTGATATTAACCGTGTCTCTCGGATTTTCCAAATTCCACTCACAGAAGCGGTAAAATTAAGTTTTATGCAAAATTCAGTTTTTAACCTACCACTTAGTGGTTTCACTATTCATCAAATATTGAAAGTTTTCAGAAAAATACCAAAATTTCACCCTAGGCTAATTTCGGTATTCCGAATCCAAAAATGAAGTCCATTTTGAAAGATAAAATTTAAAAAAATTCAAAAAGTTGTTATTACTATTCATAACGGCTAGTTTTAATAATATTTTAATAGCATACCGTTGTTTAGTGAAACTCAGTATTGCGTATGACACAAGCTATCGAGGAAGGTCGCGATTGCGTGTAAAGTATGCCAAGCAAGTGTGTAGTGAAAGATTCCTTTGATGATTTAAAAACAAAATATTTCTCATAAAAATATCGGGTGTTAAAGTTCATACCCGAGGTCACTAAATTACAAAAATGTCCCTGGTGGCGTTTTTCATTGAAGGGTCGCTCTCGAGAAAGTTATACCCCTCTTAGGGTAAACAGCATGTTCCAGAACCAACAATGCCCTCGTTTTTCCTATCCAAGCAACCATTTAAGAGTTATTCTGTTTATTTGGCATGTCTATTGTTAACTCACTTAAAATTTAATTCCAACAACACCGGGGCTCGAAATCACACGCCGTCGGAACTCCCCGCTCTGGTATAAAATTAAGAAAATTTGAAAGTCTTACAGGCTCAAAACATGTGTTCTTATAAATAACCATACCTATATGGAGCACCCTTATCCACATCATGGAGGATCAATTTTTTACCGATTCAAGAGGAAACAACCACCAATATTCATTGGGACTACAAATCCATTAGTAGCTGAGTTCTGAATAAGTTATTCAGAGAAAATATTTCATACTTTGGGGAGTAGTGAAAGGGAGAGGGTTTTTAAGGCAGTTTATCACCTCACGGGAAATGCAAGAGAAGAAGAGATCCATTGAACACTCTAGAAATGGATATAAATGGAAATAAGGGAAAGGTTTAATTTCTTTCATGTAGTAAATGTGGAATGAAATGCACCGGTATTTTCCTGAAGTGAATGAGAGTTTGTTACAAGTGTGGTGAAAAATTAAACCAAGATCGTGATTGAAAGGGAAAGAAATAGTCTTTAAATGTTGAATTATATATTTTAAAGAAATGGGGCATTGTGAAAATGAATGCCCTAAGCTTTAGGGAACTTACCATAGAGAAGGCCTAGAGAGCAAGGCCAAGCTTATGTGATCACTACAACTGAGGTTGAAGCTCTGAATGACGTGGTGGAAGGTACTTTAATTATTTCCCCAAAATTAGGAAATGATTTATTTGATTCTGGATCATCTCATTCTGTCATAACATCCATGTTTTCCATGAAAATTAGATATTTCCAATTTGACTTAACAAATGAGTTGTCAGTCAAAATTCATTCCGGGAGTATCATTGCAACAAATTTTGACAATTAGTTACCATTATGGAATGTAAATTTTCTTTATATGCTGATCTTATTGACATAACCATGATTGAATTTGATAGAATCCTCGATATAGATTGTCTTTCCGACCATGATGTAAAAATTTATTGTAATAAGAAGGAGGTTACAATTATTTGTGATGATATGGAGTGCCTTTTCTTTAGAGAAGAAATGTCACCATCTGATTCATATCTAGATCCACCCCCAACAGCTCTTAAAAAATAAATTATTGGGTAGGAAGGGAGTGAAATAACTATGGGTGAGGAAATGAATGTTAAAATATAGGATGTACCTATTCTGAAAGAATATGTTGATATGTTTCTAGAGGATTTACTGGGATATCCTCTAGAACGAGAAATTAATTATCTATTGACTTAATTCTTGGTTCAAGGTCCATATCAAGGATCCTTATATAATAGACACTATAGAAATAGTATAACATATGAAAATACAAGAATAATTGAGTAATAAAGGATTTATTCACCATAGTGTTTCTCCATGGGGATCCCCTATTATTTTTGTTACTATTAAATATGTATCTATGAGGTTGTTCATTGAATACAGGGAGATCAATGTCGTAACAATAATTAAGAAGTATATCCTACCTCACATTGATGATTTATTTGATAAAATTCCGGGAGCACAATATTTTTCAAAGATTGACCATTGATCTGGATACCATCAGTTATGCATAAAAAATGTAGAAATTCCAAAAATAGGATATCAAACTTGGTATGGGAACTACGAGTTCAATGTAATGCCTTTTGGACTGACTAATAGACCCTTTGTTTTCGTGGATCTAATGAATAGATTTTTATAGGAATATCGTGATGACTTTTTAGTGTTATTTACATATAATATCATGGTATATTCCAAAATCTATGAATATTATTAAAATAAGTTGCTCACTATTCTTAAGACATAGAAGATATGAATTATATGGGAAGTTTAGAATGTGTGAATTCTGGATGTAGGATATTTCTTTTCTTGGCTATATTTTCTCTAAGGTTAGATTCTTTGTTGATCCTTCAAGTACAAGAGAAATCCAATAATGGCCAGCACCGACGAGTATAACTAAGGTATGAAGATTTATTGGTCTAGCATATTATTAACAACATTTCATCCAGAATTTTTCCTGATTGGATAACCCATTAACCAAGCTCACACGTAAAGAGGTTAAATTTGATTGTAAAAAAAGCGTGAAGAATGATTTAAAAAACTAAAGGAAATATTATTCAATGCTAGTATTTTGAATATACCATCGGGGAAATATGGGTTTGTTATTAAAAGTGATGCATCGATGAAAGGACTTGGTTGTGTTCTTTTGTATAATGATAGTGTTATTGCCTATGAATCACATGAGATAAAAATTCATGAACAAAACCATCATACTCATACTCTTGAGTTAGCAGTTATAATCTTTTCACTAAATATATGGAGACACTATCTCTATGGTTAAAATTTTGAGATATATACTAATAAAAAGATTTTGAAGTGTATTTTCTCACAGAATGAACTCACGGGAGGTAAAGGCGATAGCTTGAACTTCTCAAGGATTATGATTTCACAATACACTACCACCTGGGGAAGGCGAATAAGGTGGAAGGTTCTTTGAGTAGAAATGATCATGGATTTCAGAACATTATGATAGTTTAAAGGGATCCTATGATCATTGATCTAGTAAATATGGATATTAGAATAATCATGGAAGGTGAAACATCGATACTTTTTCAAATGGATCCCAATTCATCTTTACTAGAAAGGATATAATGTTCTCAGACTGATGATGAGTAGTTTAAAAATAAAATTAAAGTTGTGAAGGATAGGATATTGATCGAATTTGTATATAAAGATTGAATTTTGAAATTTGGGAACATATATTTTATTTCCGATATATCTGATCAAAAAATGGAATTGTTGGATGATTCTTATAGCTCCAATTTCTCTATATATCCTGGTAGTATAGAGATTTGAAGGAACATTTTTGGTGGAAAAAATGAAGAATGATATTACTGATAATGTGTCAATATGTATGCTTTTCAATAGGTTAAGGCTAGAAGGGAACATTATCGAGGATTCATGCAACCTATTCTCATAACTAAGTGGAAGTGGGATGATATTATGATTTACTTTTTCATGGGGCTACCAAAAAATTTTATAAGGAATGATCCAATATGGGTCATTATTTATCTTCTCACCAGGTGAGTCCATTTTCTTACTACAAGAGAAGATTTACCACTTAATTTTTTTGAAATAATATATATTAATGAAGTTGTAAGACGTCATGGTGGACCACTATCAATTTTTTAGGATCGTGATCCACATTAAAATCAAGACACTGTAAATGTCTTCAGAAAGCCCTATATACTGAACTTTGTTTGAACACATCCTACCACCCTCAAACTAATGGATAATTAGAATGGACTATTCAAACCGTAGAATACATGTTGAGATCTTGATCACTTGACTTTCAAGGTATGTGGGATCTATTTTTACCTCTGGTATAATTTCACTATAATAATAGCTTCCATTCAAGTGTCAAAATGGCACCGTATGAAGCGTTATGTAGAATGAGATGTTGCACAGAAACTATTTGGGATGATTTGGGTGAAATAAAACTCATAGGACAAAAACTTATTGAGGAAAAAATGGAAAAGGATAAGATTATCCAAACACATGTCAATGTATCTCAAAGTAGGCAAAAGAGTTATACCGATAACCAAAGTAATGATTTGTAATTTCAAGTAGAACATCATGTTTTCTTAATGGTATCTCCAAGGAAGGTTGTTATAAAATTCGTTAAGAAGGGTAAATTGAGTCCTAGGTACATTATACCTTTTGAAATTCATGAACAAGTTGGAGTTGTAGCTTACCATTTGGAAATGCTGCCAATTATCTCCAAAGATCAAGATGTGTTCCACGTATCACAAATGAGAAATTTCATGACTGAACCAATCCATGTACTCACCTATAATGAAATTGAACTGGAACTTGATATATCTTATTACGAATAGCCTATCATAATTCTTGTTACTAGAGAACAAGGGTTGAGAAATCGGACGACTCGCCTGGTAAAAGTTCTTTGGAGAAACCATAAAATGGAAGAGGCAATGTGGGAACATAAGGAACTTATGATGAAGAACCAATTGAATCATTTTAAGCATAAATATTCTAGAAATTTCGAGGATGAAATTATTTGATGTAGGGAAGAATGTAACAACCCATGCTTCTATAGTATACTTCTCTTTGAATAATTCAATACCTTGTGATGTATGCAACATCGAGCTCTAACACACCATGACCAAACAAACTAGCCATAAAAAATAGTTATGAATAGTAATACCCACCTTTTGCAATTTTATAGGTTTTATTTTTCAAAATAGACTTATATTTTGAATTCGGAATACCAAAATTAGCTTTGGTTTATTTTTTTATTTTTCAAAAAACTTTAATTTTTTGAAGAATAATGAAAAACACTACGTTATTGTTTAAAACCAACTTTTCTTTAAATAATTATTATTTTTATATAATTTTTTAAAACTAAAAATAATTACATAATACCTATATTATTCCAATTTAATTTATTGGAGTCATTTTATAATAAGATTAGATATATAAAATTTTATTCAATTTTTTAGCATTTTTACCCACCTTTTAGGCACATTTGCTAATTTTCATAAAACGTAATTTTACCACTTCTATGAATTGAAATTAAAAAATCGGAGATACTCGGTTGACATCAGTAAGTAAAATGTGGTTCAATAGGATGAAAATAATTTTTGGGGAATAGTAACTTTTCAATTTTATTTACCATTGTTAAAAGTAAATAAAGTCATTAATGGTAAAAATAATATTATAATTACTATAACACATATTATAATTATATAGAATAAATTTATTTCTAACATAATAAACCTTAGGAATAAAATATGAATCTTTTTTATCCACTTGTATTATATTAGAACATTTATTATATTTTATTTAAAAAATAGTTAAAAGTTTTCAATTAAAATTTCAATAATAAAAAACATTTTTAATATAGGGTTATACATAAAATAAATTTAAATATAAATATTCAATAAAAATATTAAAATATTTAATACATCATGGTATTTTATTTATAATTTTTATAAACTAAAAAATTAAATTCATTCATGAAACAATTATGATGCAGTAATTACTTTATTAATGAAAGATTAAAATAATGGATATTATAAATGTTAAAATAAATGTAAATTAAATAAAGTTAGCCATAAATTAATTTTATTGTTTAATATGATTTTTTATGGTTAATTAAATGTATTTTTTTCGAAGAGAAAAAGTATTTATGACTTTCAAAAAATCAAATACTAAATAGTGTCAAAATTGACATAAATGAGTTTTTAAAACAAATACTATTCCACTAAATGATATAAAACTCATAAAAATATAAGGATCAGAAAAATGACTAATATAATGATATATATATCATTTATAAAACAATTTAGGTTCTATTTATATTTTATAGTTAGTTTATTAACCATGTAATATAAAAATACAAGAAGACATGATAAAAGCTAATCTATTTACCTAAGAGTTAAATCTAAAAGATAAGGTTAGTATGGTCACATAAACATGTATGAAACCTATATTTTGAGAATATTTCGACCCATCCCCACCTTAGACTAGAAATAAATCCATTTTCAGACATTAGAAACCTAAAATGATTTTATAATAAAATTCCATTTTAAACTTTTTTTAAAGTGACCCTCACCTCTTTTATAAAAGGTTACTTTCACTTCTCTTAATTTCACACCTCCAACGCAATTTGTCTTGGATAAAACCCACTCAAATCACCTTTCAACTACCATAAAATCAACCTATATGTCTTACGTTGATCATAAAGCAACCCTAAAGAGCCTTTTTGATCGAATCAAAATGAAGAACCCGAAGAAGAGGTAATTATTTCATCACCTCTTTCAAAGTTGTTTTCTTCTACCACTTATTTTTTCTTTGTTGTTTCAATAAGAAAATAATTACAATAAACCCTCCTACATACTATGATGTTATTATAAATATGGTACAACAATATTCATTATTTTATCCATCCTATTAATGATAAATTCACCATACGTACGTACATACGTCTTATCGTCTCCACGTAGTGGTGTAGTTTGTTATTCAACACATAATTATTTGGATGGGTATAATAATGAGTATAATTGATTTAAATAATAAATATTACATGTTAATGATTCTGTATATATATAATATATCATCCAACTACATATGATTTTACCACTAATAGAATAATTTTTTCGCTCATGAGTAAGTACGACTTACCCTCTCCAATGTGCGATGAGATTTCATCCCCATATTAAAAATTGAAAAATAATTTTTATTTGATTATTAAAAATAATTTTTAAGAAATTAATATCATTCTATATATGAATGAAATAAATCTTATACATAAAAAACATGGCTTGTGTAAGAAAACATATAATGGAAAATGAATCAATTAACACCCGAAACAATGATACATCTGAAATATTATTAACAAAGAAATATTAGAAGATCATATATGATATCATGTTTATGTATGTGGTTCTTGAATAATTTAATAACAAGGATTTTACCATTATACAAGAGGTTGACATACCATCGACTGAGGAAATGTACAAGGTGAGGTTTAATTTTAAAATCTCTTTGTTATCCGAGGTTGTTAATATGTAAGTATCTACTCAGACTTCATTATCATCCAATTCGGGTTTATTAAAATTGTATTTCAAAAACAATTTACTATTTCATAGACTATTGGTTAATTTAATTTATAACATTGTTTGAATTTTTATATTTTTTTTGAAAGGAATCTTTCTATTGTTTTCCAAATAAGGTAATTTATGACCTTTTCGACAAATTAAGGATAGGGTGTTTTTTTAACTTATACGGTGGGTGAAACTATTTTCTGCCATTATAAAATCTTCAAAGCTTCTCTTAAAATCATATAAGAATATTTTCAGAGTAAATTTTTTCTTTTATAATTAAATTATTTTTAAATTATTTCAAAATAGAAAGTGATATTTCTCTCAAACAAATTTTATATCATCTATGTCAACATCCTTTGTTGTATTTTATGCTTGTCTGAACTTGATTTATAATGATACAATATTCCATATTATATTGAAGGTTTTGAAGTACGATTTACTATGGATGTTATATTTTTATACCATCCATGGTTTATGGTTAAAGTATTGAAATCTTGTATGCACGCTTTAATACAAATGTTTATTTCGGGTTTCAACCTTTTCATATGAAGAATGCATTGGATTTAGGAAGTGACGGGTGGGGCACACTATAGCCCCTTGATGCATCAGTAGGTCTCATGAGACAAATTAGTGTCTTGGTACAAGGCCTTGAGAAAATATTTTTTTTAGTCTTGGCACGAGACCTTGACTGTGTGGTTATGATTTCTGGTATTATGCCTTCCAACATTATGAAATTCGCTATTGATATTACATGTGATTATTTGACTAGTAGAATATCCATGTGAATAATTAAATGGAATTATTTGATTTAACTTTTACATATTATGCTGAATTTTAAGTTTAAAAGGATTTTGTTTTAGTATTATACATTTCCTTAAATGATTATTGTTATTTATGATAGTTTCTACTATATTTTTATCCTTTCTGAGCATCTAATATCACCCTTTTATTATGTTTTATTTTTTCCCAGATTCAAAGTATATTATGATTGACTTAATTTAATAGGATATCAGATATGGGTGTGTTCAAATGGGACATAATGTTGTTGTTTTTTAATTTCATAATGTAATGTAAAACATATGTATGTATCTAATAAATCCAAGGCTACTAAACTAATCTGTCTTTTGGGACTTGATCTCTTCTGATAATGCCAATGTTATGCAATAATGCACCGACTCCAGGTAACTGGGGTTAGTACATTATAATAACAAGACAAAAATTCCACTAATGTGAAATTAATCAGGAGCTCGCAAAATATTAACTTAATACCCCTAAAGGCTATTATTTTAAAATAATAATCCTTATAATGAAAAAAGTCATGTTTATGATAAACTACATATGCCTCATATTTGTTCCCAAATTCTTCCCTATCCATAATAATATAGGGACCTTGATTGTGTGATGAATCATATTTTCCCCAAATGAACACATTAACATCAAAATAACATGATAGTGAAGTATCTTGGACCATAATCCAATTTATAAAGTAAATAATTACACATTTTCCAATTATTTATGGTGTTACACACCTAAATGTAGAATCGTTATATCTCTCATCGCACTTGTAATAAAGAAATTGGTAGGGACACACCACTATGGATACTTCTAGTTGAAACTTCAGTATATATTATATCATCTTCCATTAAAACTTCTCTTGATGACTCCAATTATTGAAAAAAACTATGCAATGGTCCATAATAGTATAATCTATTACAATTATTTTCAATTTCAGAGGAACCTCATTTAAATTTAACAAAATTTATTTGGATAAATATAAATTATAATTTTATTCATGAATTGTTTTTTTAAGTATTATTGTATTAATTTGAGAAATATTTTAATAAATATTTTCTTATTGTTGGATGAATTAGAAGATCACCACATTGAAAATTTATTTATTAAGTATTTAAATAGTTTTTATTATACTATTAAATACCAATTCATTTTGACTTTTAAAATTGAAATAAAAATATATTTTATTATAATGTTTTGGTTTTTACTTATTATTGTTAAAATATTAGTTGAGATATTATAGTTTGATGTTTGGACATGCAATAAATTATTTTTTCATCTCAATTACAATCAATATTTATATAAATGTAGTAATTATTTCTATAAATAATAATACAATTATCAATCACCAGTAGTTAAGATATTTTTATAAAAAAATGTAATGTTCCTAAACTATTTATCGGTATTAAATATTAGTTTGATGATAAAAAATTATAACACTTCTTTTGATATTTTATATTTCTTAATTCTTTGATTTTTTCCTTAGATTTAATTTTAATTTATTCTACATTTAATTTTTTTCAAATATTTTAGATTGTTTCTTTATTTTATGTTTTTATGTTTTCACTCTTATTTATGATTTTTTATATTTGACTCAAAAGAGTAATTGACTATTAATTTGAATATTACTCAATATCTATTTTAAACATCTATGTCATTTACAAAAAATTACTTAACTATAGAGAATAATTTTCGAATAAGTGTTAATATTTTTAATTTATAATAATGATTATTTTTTTCAATTTCAGTATCATATTGAAATTCTATTGAACTATTTGGGTAAATACTGTTTTGATTGAAGGATTTTTATTTTTTAAAAAATATCGATTTTTGTAAGTGTCTGATATAATGGTTTTTCATATTTTTTGGTGTTTGAAAATTCTATATGTTACTTCAAACAATTATTATTTCATTTTAAATATTTTCTAAACCCACCTTATTCTCTATGCACAAAAATTTTTGGTTTTGAAAATTTTCGAGCCATATACTATTATTGTTTTATTATAAACCATAATAATTCAATCCTTCAATAAAAATCATACATATATTATGGGTAAAAAATGATTAAACATTATTCATAATTTTTATCATCAAATAGATCTATATTTTTTAAATTAATTAATACGATTTCAGTACAAGAGAAATTTATATATTAATGGTTAATTCAGTCAAATATTTTTAATTATTTTAATAATTTTTTGGATATGGGTGTCACGACCCGCCCTCGGGGTCCGTGCCGTGACTACCCCAAGCCCGCCTTCCATAGGCCAAGGGCTGGCGACTAGCACCAAGGCGTAAATCCCGGTAAAAAGGGAAGGCATTGCCTTTGTAAAGTAAACAAACACCACAGAGTAAGCAAGCGAAAAGTAAACACTAAGAAAAAGCAGAGTACAACTGAAAGTGTGGAAAAGTAAATGGGCCAGTATACAAACCCAAACTGAAAGTAAAGTACAACTCGAAAGGGAAAAACAACAACTGAAAGGTAAAAGCGGCTACACCGAGCTGTCCACTGGAAATCCCACCTGAAGGGTGGGTACAGATAGCTCCTCTGCTCCACGGGTCCGGCCGTCCGCTCCGAGCACGTCCCGCCCAGTGGTCCACCTCCGGGTACCGTCCCGCTCTGCAAGCCTCAGCTATGATCAACATTGTCCGTCGTCTGCAACCAACACAACGTAGTGCGGGCAAAGCCCGTGCAGGGGTGAGTATAAGCTACTCAGTAGGGACCCCGAGACCCCTGAAGGTCTCTCAAATCCACAAAGGATAACCATGAAGAAAGGAACAATCACGAAGTAATAACCGACATTTCTTAGGTATATTCCCATACATATACCTAAGTAATCAATTTCAAATACTCTCCAACCTCCGAGCCCAAGTACAACTCAGTCCACACAGGAAAGTAAACGTATTCCACACAGGAAAGTAAAACGTAATCCACACAGGATTGCACAACACAATCCACACAGGAAAGCAATAGAATTCAGCTCACACAGGTATACTTCTTCAAAGGACGATAAGATGATCTCTGATCCATCTAAGTCGTCGGACCCACGAAGAATCGATAGGTAACTAACCCCCGCAAAGACCCAAACAGGATCGGGCCCACACAGGACTTGTAGCACTGACCCACGTAGGATCGCTGAGTGCTGTAGTCGTCGTCGTCGAATCCACACAGGATCTCTGTACTATCGTCGTCGCAGTCACAGTAGCAGTAGTAGCAGTAGCAGTCATAGTAACCGTCGCAGCCAGCACTAGGGTTCCCGTAACCAGCAAGCTCGTTCGGAGGGTCCGCTCCACGAGCCGAGAGGCTGATACATCAACTGACACAAAGTCCAGAGTTGATGTATCCAAAAGTTCTGTATCGTCAACAGGAACTCAACGCATCAGACGGCGCGTCGATCGGACGCCCGGTCTGAGAGTTATTGGCATTTTCGTCCCCGGGGCCCGGTTGGTTTTTAAGGCAAAACCAACCCAACCGTACTCCACCTGCATCCAAACCTCGGGCTAAGTATGCCAAAAGATCTGTCTCACTAAGAGGAACACAACAAAGCTGACGGTACGCCAATCGGACGTCCGTAGCTCAAGATATGAGCGTTTCCGCTCCGAAGGCCCGGTTGGTTTCGTGAACGAACCAACCCGGCCGAACTCAAAGTAATCCGAAACCTTGATTGCAATATACCGAAACGACCGTCTCGATCCAAGGATCGTGTTTCCGTAGACAGTTCGTCAAACGGAGGTCCGTGGCTCAAGTTATGGCCAAAAGAGAGAAAATGATTCGAAACGGGGGGTCCGGGTCCGGGTCGACCCGAACCGAGTCGACCCAACCCGGGTCCGACCCGGCCCGGACGGCCGGCGGTGCGGCGGCGCGGCGGTGGCGCGGCGGCCCGGCGGTGGCGCGGAGGCCCGGCGGTGGTGCGGCGGCCCGACGCCGCATGGAGGCAGCACGCGGGGGTGGGGGGGGGGGGGGGGGGGCGAAGCCCCCCGCTGATTGGGATGGCGGTGCGGCCTTGTGCCGCGCCCTTTGCAAGAAAACGGCCCCCACGTGGGGGCCGGCTTGAAGAAAACCCGGGGGGCCTCCTGCCCCCCCTCAAGGGAACCTCCCCACTCATAAAGAGGGGGGTTTTGTGAGCTGGCCGGGGGATTAATTTCCCCCGGTTTATTGCCATCCGGCCGGCCAGCTGGCCGACTGGTTTTCTCCAACGGGACCAGAAAATCCGGTCCCCTCTTCGGCTTCCGACACCGGTGGAGCGGCCGCCGGTCTTCTCATTCTGCCACGGCCCGGAACCGGCCGCGGTGTTCGTCGTCCGGCGCGGTGCGACGGCACCGCGCCCCTCCGCCGCACCTTGATTTTCCTCAACGCGGCGCCACGGCGTCGCGTTCTTGATGATCCTTCCATGGCGCGGCGCGACGGCGTCGTGTAATAAGAATTGGGCGAATATCCGCGTGGTGCGATGGCACCACGCCTCCTTGATTCATCCCCAAAATTAAACACCAAGAACGAAGGAGGGGTTCGGCCGTGTTCATGCGGTCCGGCCCCCTCACGTTAAAACACAACTTAAAATCTTTCGTTAATCATACATGAACCACGAGCAAGGATAAATAATTAACCAATAATCAACAACCCCTACCTCGGGTATAGGTTCGTAGATTTGACAACGTTCCGCGGAAGACAACGTCGCGGAGGTCGGGCGTCGCGGTCGTCATTCGTCAAATCCGATGACGAAGAGTTATGCCCGAAGAGATACATCGTTGGTGAATCTACTTATGTCGACGAAGGGAGTCCGAGGAGGAAGCGGTGTTCCCTCTCGTTGACACGGAAGACGAAGAAGAGAGGAGCGGCGTTCTTCGTCGGAGCTTGAGCGTTCTTCGTCAAATTCGAAGGTTCTTCGTGTTCTTCGTCAGAGTTGAAGAAGAAGAAGAAAAACTCCCAAAAGCTCACAAAAAGGCCAAAGAGTTCTAACCCAACAAAATAAAATAAGAGCTTATTTTATTTACAAACCTAACAAAAGAATTTCAAAGGTTCGAAATTCAAAAAGATTAACTCCAAAATTAAATAACTCAAGTCATTAAAGAGGGGTTAAGGGAGTTGGGAGAAGATGAAAGGTTGGGAGCTTCGTGTGGGCCCCACCAAACTTAATCCTCCCAAGGGAGGTTAAGTGGATGTGGGTCCCACTTCCAACCCCCTTTGGTAGGATTTGTCATGTTAAAATAAAATTTGTTCTTCACAAATTTTATTTAACTTAAACTAAAAACCCAAAAACTAACTTTCAACCCGCAACAAACGCAACTTCCGAAAAGGTCTTTTTAAGCGAATATCGGCGCTGCGAGTTCATCGGTGCCCTCAAATTTCAATTCCGAGCACCGGATCAAAAGTTAGGAATTCCCGCTCGTTCGTTCACTGAACGTACCCGAGCCAAACTTCGGAAAATGATTCCGGGCACTCCGGGCCTCGGAATCAGGTGCCGTCTGAAACCGCGCTCTTGTAAAATTCTAAAGAAAATTAAGAAAAAATTTCCCTTGAATTTTACGGGTCTTTACATTACTCCCACCTCAGGGCTTTACGTCCCCGTAAAGATACATCAAAAACTAGGGAAACAAATGAGGGTAATGAGCACGCATCTGAGCCTCCCGCTCCCATGTGCTCTCCTGGAGATTCCCGTGCTGCCATCTGATGCGCACAAGAGGAATCGATCGCCCACGCAGGACCCTCTCCTGTCAATCCTCTATCTCCACCGGGACCTCCATAAAAGTCGCCCCATCATCAACGTCAAGCTCCCCATGATCAATGATGTGCGTCGGGTCGTGCACGTATTTCCTCAGTTGAGACACGTGGAAGACGTCGTGCACCCGGTGCAACTGAGGTGGTAGAGCCAGGCGATAAGCCACCTCACCAATCCTGCTGAGGACCTGGGAGGGTCCGATGAAGCGCAGAGATAACTTGCCGCCTCGGCCAAATCTCCGAATACCACGTCGAGGTGCGACCCGTAAGAAGACGTGGTCGACATCCTCGAACTCAAGTGGCCTCCGCCTCCTGTCAGCATATGACTTCTGCCGGCTCTGAGCTGTCCTCATCCGCTCCTGGATGACCTGGACCTTCTCTGTCGTGGCCTGGACCATCTCCGGTCCCACCAGTGCTGACTCTCCAGGGTCTGTCCAGCACAAAGGAGATCTACAAGGTCGGTCGTACAACGCCTCGTACGGTGCCATCCCGATAGTGGAGTGGTAGCTATTGTTGTACGCAAACTCCACCAAGGGTAGGTGGTCCTCCCAGCTACGACCAAAGTCGAGAACACATGCGCGGAGCATGTCCTCGAGAGTCTGAATGGTCCTCTCCGTCTGACCATCCGTCTGAGGGTGAAAGGCTGTGCTCAAACGTAGCTGCGTCCCGAACGCCTCCTGTAACCCCTTCCAAAGCCGGGAAGTAAAGAGGGAATCTCGATCGGATACGATATATGATGGCACGCCGTGGAGCCGCACAATCTCCTGAACATAGAGACGTCCCAAGCGCTCCACTGAGCCCTGCTCTCTGATGGGTAAGAAGTGTGCCGACTTGGTGTGTCGGTCAAGAATCACCCAGATGGAGTCGTGACCTCTGGAAGTGCGTGGAAGTCCAGTCACGAAGTCCATAGATATGCCGTCCCACATCCACTCCGGAACCTCCAAGGGCTGTACCAAGCATGCTGGTACTTGATGCTCTGCCTTCACCTGCTGACAGGTGAGGCATCGAGAAACGAACTCTGCTACTGCCTTCTTCATGCCCGGCCACCAGTGCTGTCGTCTGAGGTCCTGGTACATCTTCGCCACTCCAGGATGTACCGCTAAAGGAGAAGTGTGAAACTCTCTCAGCACTTCCTCTCGCAAAGCGACTGGTACCATGGTACGTCCTCTGAAAAGGATGTTGTGCTCTGCTCCAAGGGAGAAACCATCAGGTGCCTGTCCCGAGGATATCTGTGCACGCCGTGTCTCACAGTCAGCATCCTCACACTGTGCCTCCCTGACCTGCTGCAGTAGTGGAGGAGTGACTGTGAGAGACTGAAGGAAGGCTGCTCCATCTCTATCCAAAAAGGATATCTGCAAAGAGGCTAGCTGCTCTGTCGCCTCCTCAAGTAGCTGAATGCCCATCCTCCTGCTGAGGTCATCGGCTACTAAGTTCCCCTTCCCAAGAGTATAGACTATCTCAAAGTCATAGTCCTGGAGGAACTCGAGCCATCGCCGCAGTCTCTGGTTCAGGTCCTTCTGAGAGAAGATATACCTGAGACACTGATGATTAGAAAAGACTGTAAAGCGCTCGCCCATCAGATAGTGTCGCCATGTCTTCAGAGCGAAAACCACTGCTGCTAACTCCAGGTCATGGGTAGCATAGTTCTGCTCATGCGGCCTCAAATGACGTGATCCATAGGCGATCACTACCCGCTCCTACATCAGAACACATCCGAGTCCGGTCCCTGATGCATCGCAGTAGACTACGTACCCTACTCCCTCCTCAGGAAACCTCAAGATAGGTGCGCTAGTCAATCTCTGTCTCAGCTCCTGGAAGCTCTGCTGACATCTGTCTGACCACACGAAGGGTTTCCCCTTCTCCGTCAAAGCTTTGAGTGAAGCCGCAACTCTAGAGAAGTCTGGCACGAATCTCCGATAGTATCCAGCTAGTCCCAAGAAACTATGAACCTCAGTCACGCTCCTGGGTGGCTCCCATGCTAACACAGCCTCGATCTTCGCAGGATCCACTGCAACTCCCGCATCAGAGATAACGTGTCCCAAGAAGTGGACCTCACGTATCCAGAACTGGCACTTCGAGAGCTTACCATAAAGCTGGTGCTCTCGGAGTGTGTCTAGTACAACTCGCAAATGATAGGCGTGCTCCTCCTCTGTCGTAGAGTAAATCAGAAAGTCGTCGATGAAGACCACGACAAACCGATCGAGGTATGGCTGAAAGATCCTGTTCATGAGAGCCATGAACACTGCTGGAGAATTGGTTACACCGAAAGGCATAACTAAGAACTCATAGTGGCCGTACCGACATCTGAAGGCCGTCTTCTGCACATCCACGTCTCTGACTCTGAGCTGATGATAGCCTGACCTGAGGTCTATCTTCGAGAACCACCGTGCTCCCTTGAGCTGATCAAAGAGGTCATCAATCCTCGGTAGCGGATACTTGTTCCTCACTGTCACCTGGTTCAGGCGACGATAGTCAACATAGAGTCGCAAGCTCCCATCCGCCTTCTTGGCGAACAAAATCGGGGAAGCCCAGGGTGAAACACTGGGCCGGATGAACCCCTTGCCCTGCAAGTCCTCCAACTGTACCCGTAGCTCTCGAAGCTCGGCGGGGGCCATCTGATATACTGGAGTGGATATAGGGGCTGTCCCGGGATACAAGTCAATATAAAAGTCTACCTCTCTGCGAGGAGGTAGTCCTGGAACGTCGTCAGGAAAAACGTCCGCAAACTGATCCACCACTGCAGGAAAACCATGACTCCGCACGTCAACTGCTCCAAGGATAAGGCTAGCCAACTGATGAGTGATGGGCTGTCCTCTCCTCCGCGGAAGTCCATCCTGTGCTGCTAAGGCTCCCTTCTCACCGGTGAAGGTGAACCTGCTCCCGTCGGTGCGTACACATCGCACCTTGCGCCTGAAACAGTCAATCTATGCATGGACCGTAGATAGCCAATCCATGCCCAAGATGATGTCGTAAGGCCTCGACGCTGCTACAAGAAGATCCCAGCCGAAGCTCTCGCCTCCTAGAGTAAGCTCACACTGCCGGCACCAGTGCGTAATCGTCGAGTCTGCTCCCGTAGGAGTCTCTAGCCCTAAGGATCAAGCCAACGGCTCTGTCGGAATCTCCGAGCTCCGAACAAGGGCAGCGGCTATGAAAGAGTGACTCGCTCCTGTGTCTATAAGAACTGCAGCAAGGGTGGAGTAGACACATATAGTATCTCGAATCATCTCGGGTGCGCCGTGGTCGTAGGCCTCTGCTGCCTGGAGCTGTGCCTGTCTCTGCCCGCCAGCTCCCTGTGGTCGGGGTGGACCTCCTGGTGGTGGTGGTGGCAGAGCCTCAAAGCGTCGCCCACCACCGGCTGCTCGTCCAGCTCCTCTGCCTCGTCCGCCTCCTCCCTACGGACCGCCACGGTCGACCCTCTGCCTCTGCCTCGGTGGTCCTTCAACCGTCTGCTGCTCCTCGGCACGGCAGGTCGGGTAGTCACGAGCCATGTGGCCCTGCCCGCCGCACGACTAGCACTGTCTGCCTCTCGAAAGACTGGCTCCGCGCTGTGTACCCCGCACTTCTGAGCTAGTGTCCTGAGGTCGTCTGCCCGAAGGTCTGGTCTACCTGGACCTCTGAGTCATCCGTCGACTGCCTGCTGCAGATGACTCTGCCACGTGCCGCCCTGCGGTGGGTCGCTGTGCTGGTGTAGACTCAGCAAGGAAGCTCTCGATCAGAAGGGCCCGCTCCAGTACTCCAGTCCGAGTCGGTATGCTGAGGGAGATCAGCGATGCCCTGATCTCGGGTCTCAAACCCTGCTCGAAGGTCCTGGCCCGGAAGAATGGGTCTCGTACCATGTCGGTCGAGTAGCGCGATAGATCAGTAAATCTCGCCGAGTACTGAGCGACCGTCATGCTGCCCTTCCGCAGCTGTAGAAGCTCCTGGATACGCACCGCACGAAGGGTGGCTGGGACGAACTCCGAGCGGAAGAGGTTCTCAAAGTCCGTCCAAAGTAGAGATGCCTCATCGTGCACCTGGAGCATCAAGCTCCACCATCGTCCTGCTGCTGCATGTAGTAGGCTCGCAGCGAGGATCACCATGAGGTCTGCTGGTGTCCTCACTAGCCTAAACACTCGAACCACTGCCTCCAGCCAGTCCTCTGCTGCCTGGGGATCCGTCTCCCCGTGAAACCTGGGCGGTCGCTGGCGCTGAAACTCATGCAGTGCGCTGAGGCGACGTGTGTCGTCAGCGGCTGCTGCTGGAAGCTTCGGGGGCTCGGCGGGTAGAGCTACCGCTGGTGCCACTGCTGACAAAGGGCCCTGCACCGAGGCCTCATCGCTCGGTGGGCTGTCGTCACACTCGACTCTTGGAACCCTAGCTGGCTGCCGTCGTGGGGCCATCCTGAAAAGGAAACAGGTGCGCCACGGTCAGAACAGTATACCTGGTGAGATGATATAAGTAATCACAAAGAAAACTTTGAAACACACACGCAATCAATGTTTTCGTGCATTAAGTCGGAAATCAGAAGTCAAGGTCCTGGTGTACGGATACGTCGGCCGCCGCACCAACACTGGACTCCCTGGACTGATAACCACACTCAATACGCTAAACATTATTGCTTCACATAGAAAGATCAGAGTTCGCGGTAGAACCGAACTCCTCTGATACCAATTTGTCACGACCCGCCCTCGGGGTCCGTGCCGTGACTACCCCAAGCCCGCCTTCCATAGGCCAGGGGCTGGCGACTAGCACCAAGGCGTAAATCCCGGTAAAAAGGGAAGGCATTGCCTTTGTAAAGTAAACAAACACCACAGAGTAAGCAAGCGGAAAGTAAACACTAAGCAAAAGCAGAGTACAACTGAAAGTGCAGAAAAGTAAATGGGCCAGTATACAAACCCAAACTGAAAGTAAAGTACAACTCGAAAGGAAAAAACAGCAACTGAAAGGTAAAAGCCACTACACCGAGCTGTCCACTAGAAATCCCACCTGAAGGGTGGGTACATATAGCTCCTCTGCTCCATGGGTCCGGTCGTCCGCTCCGAGCACGTCCCGCCCAGTGGTCCACCTCCGGGTACCGTCCCGCTCTACAAGCCTCAGCTAAGATCAACGCTGTCCGTCGTCTGCAACCAACACAACGTAGTGCGGGCAACGCCCGTGCAGGGGTGAGTATAAGCTACTCAGTAGGGACCCCGAGACCCCTGAAGGTTTCTCAAATCCACAAAGGATAACCACGAAGAAAGGAACAATCACGAAGTAATAACCGACATTTCTTATGTATATGCCCATACATATACCTAAGTCATCAATTTCAAATACGCTCCAACCTCCGAGCCCAAGTAGAACTCAGTCCACACAGGAAAGTAAACGTATTCCACACAGGAAAGTAAAAAGTAATCCACACAGGATTGCACAACACAATCCACACAGGAAAGCAATAGAATTCACCTCACACATGTATACTTCTTCAAAATATGATAAGATGATCTCTGATCCATCTAAGTCGTCGGACCCACGAAGGATCGATAGGTAACTAACCCCCGCAAAGACCCACATAGGATCGGGCCCACACAGGACCTGTAGGCCCTGGTTCACACAGGACCGCTGAGCGCAAGGACCCACACAGGATCAGACCCACACAGGATCGGGCCCACATAGGACCTGTAGCACTGACCCACGTAGGATCGCTGAGTGCTGCAGTCGTCGTCGTCGAATCCACACAGGATCTCTGTACTATCGTCATCGCAGTCACAGTAGCAGTAGTAGCAGTAGCAGTCATAGTAACCGTCGCAGCCAGCACTAGGGTTCCGGCACACAGCAAGCTCGTTCAGAGGGTCCGCTCCACGAGCCGAGAGGCTGATACATCAACTGACACAAAGTCCAGAGTTGATGTATCCAAAAGTTCCGTATCGTCAACAGGAACTCAACGCAACAGACGGCGTGTCGATCGGACGCCCGGTCTGAGAGTTATTGGCATTTTCTTCCCCGGGGCCCGGTTGGTTTTTAAGGCAAAACCAACCCGACCGTACTCCACCTGCGTCCAAACCTCGGGCGGAGTATGCCAAAAGATCTGTCTCACTAAGAGGAACACAACAAAGCTGACAGTACGTCAATCGGACGTCCGTAGCTCAAGATATGAGTGTTTCCGCTCCGAAGGCCCGGTTGGTTTCGTGAACGAACCAACCCGGCCGAACTCAAAGTAATCCGAAACCTTGAGTGCGATATACCGAAACGACCGTCTCGATCCAAGGATCGCGTTCCCACAGACGGTTCGTCAAACGGATGTCCGTGGCTCATGTTATGGGCAAAAGACCGAAAATAATTCGAAACGGGGGGTCCGGGTCCGGGTCGACCCGGCCCAGCCGGCCGGCGGCGCGGCGGCCCGGCGGTGGCGCGGAGGCCCGGTGGTGGCGCGGCGGCCCGGCGCCGCACGGAGGCAGCACGCGGGGGGGGGGGGGGGGGGGGGGCGAAGCCCCCCGCTGATTGGGATGGCGGCGCGGCCTTGTGCCGCGCCCTTTACAAGAAAATGGCCCCCACGTGGGGGCCGGCTTGAAGAAAAACCGTGGGGCCTCCTGCCCCCCCTCAAGGGAACCGCCCCCCTCATAAAGAGGGGGGTTTTGTGAGCCGGCCGGGGGATTAATTTCCCCCGGTTTATTGCCATCCGGCCGGCCAGCTGGCCGGCCGATTTTCTCCAACGGGACCGTAAAATCCGGTCCCCTCTTCGGCTTTCGACGCCGGCGGCGCGGCCGCCGGTCTTCTCATTCCTCCGCGGCCCGGAACCGGCTGCGGTGTTCGTCGTCCGGCGCGGTGCGACGGCACCGCGCCCCTCCGCCGCACCTTGATTTTCCTCAACGCGGCGTGACGGCGTTGCGTTCTTGATGATCCTTCCATGGCGTGGCGCGACGGCGTCGTGTAATAAGAATTGGGCGAATATCCGCGTGGTGCGACGGCACCACGCCTCCTTGATTCATCCGCAAAATTAAGCACTAAGAAAGAAGGAGGGGTTCGGCCGTGTTCATGCGGTCCGACCCCCTCACGTTAAAACACAACTTAAAATCCTTCGTTAATCATACATGAACCACGAGCAAGGATAAATAATTAAACAATAATCAACAACCCCTACCTCGGGTATAGGTTCGTATATTTGACAACGTTCCGCGGAAGACAATGTCGCGGAGGTCGGGCGTCGCGGTCGTCGTTCGTCAAATCCGATGACGAAGAGTTACGCCCGAAGAGATACGTCGTTGGCGAATCTACTTATGTCGACGAAGGGAGTCCGAGGAGGAAGCGGCGTTCCCTCTCGTTGACACGGAAGACGAAGAAGAGAGGAGCAGCTTTCTTCGTCGGAGCTTGAGCGTTCTTCGTCAAGTTCTAAGGTTCTTCGTGTTCTTCGTCAGAGTTGAAGAAGAAGAAGAAAAACTCCCAAAAGCTCACAAAAAGGCCAAAGAGTTCTAACCCAACAAAAAAAAAGAGCTTATTTTATTTACAAACCTAACAAAAGAATTTCAAAGGTTTGAAATTCAAAAATATTAACTCCAAAATTAAATAACTCAAGTCATTAAAGAGGGGTTAAGGGAGTTGGGAGAAGATGAAAGGTTGGGAGCTTCGTGTGGGCCCCACCACACTTAATCCTCCCAAGGGAGGTTAAGTGGATGTGGGTCCCACTTCCAACCCCCTTTGGTAGGATTTATCAAGTTAAAATAAAATTTGTTCTTCACAAATTTTATTTAACTTAAACTAAAAACCCAAAAACTAACTTTCAACCCGCAACAAACGCAACTTCCGAAAAAGTCTTTTTAAGCGAATATCGGCGCTGCGAGTTCATCGGTGCCCTCGGCTTTCAATTCCGAGCACCGGATCAAAAGTTAGGAATTCCCGCTCGTTCGTTCACTGAACGTACCCGAGCCAAACTTCGGAAAATGATTCCGGGCACTCCGGGCCTCGGAATCAGGTGTCGTCTGAAACCGCGCTCTTGTAAAATTCTAATGAAAATTAAGAAAAAATTTCCCTTGAATTTTACGGGTCTTTAAAATGGGATCTTTTTTTGAAGATAAAAATATAAGAATAGTCCATTATAATAATTTTTTAAGGTTTATAAAAAAATTTATTTTAAATTGGTGAAGTACATTAGATATTTTTAAAAAATTGAAAAGTTTAAAATGGTTTGACTTTTGTGTTATGAAGATTAGTAAACATAATAGATTTCAATATAAATGGGATTATTATTTAATTATAAAATTTATACATATATAATTGATAAAGGATTAATGTATCAATTTTTTTTATTATTTGGATATATTATTCTCAGAATTTTTTTTTGAATTATTAAATTTAGAAAAATAATTTGATCTTTTAAATTTTACACATCTGATGTTTCAAAAAAAATATAATTTTAAAAAATATCTTCTAATAAATTTATCTAATGTTTATTTTAATTAATTAGAATCATATTATTTATAAAAGGTATATGGTAAGGGTGATTCGACATTGTAGTTTTTATTTTAGAATAATTAACTATCACCCATAAAGTATAATATTGTCAAAAATATATTTTTTGTGAAATTAGTCACTTGAAATGATGAATATTATAGTAAGATAAATAGTAAAATCAATAATATTGGCGGTGAGTTAGAAATATAATGTTTCTATGGAATTAATAAATGAATAAGTTAATACATATTGAATTTGATACTAATAATGAATATGAAAACAAAAAAATTGATGTAGAGGAATTTAATAAAGCTATTGAAGAGGATGAGTGTTATACTAATAATGTGATTATAAAATATCATGCCTTGGTCGAGAGAGAAATAAATATATTTATAGTTAATTAGGATAATATTAAATCATATTAGTTTTTAGAATTCACTTAATTATTTTGTAATGATTATTTGGTTGATTAATTGTTTACTGGGAGGAAAAATATTTTTATGAGAGATAAATTGGGTGGACTATTTTATGAATGTCATATAGATGTTCTAGATACTTAAATTAAATATAAATAAACTATTAACTATTTTTGTTACTAATATATTATAGATTACTTCCAAATTTATGGTTATTAGATTTATATTTTTTTAGAATAGATGAGAAGGCTGATTAAACTAAATTATAATAAAACTATTGGGTGAAACATTTCTTTACTATCGATGAAATAATATAGATGAAACATAATGACCAAATGAAAGTGTTAATATTTATAAGATTAATATAATTTATGATATTATAATCAGTATTAATAAAAGTATAGATGATGAAAATTATGGAGAAAATACTGTAATCTATATTGGAGAAAATGGGGTATATTTCATAGAACAAATAGAGTCATGTACTAATTATAGTATAAGATTATGTTAATGTTTGAGCGTTTTTTTTTGATTAATTGTTTTTACAATATAACATCATTAAATGATGCAGAAAATAAATATTTAGATGAAATCAATATAAAATTATTTATACTGGAATCCATATCACATATTGAATATCAGAAATATTAGATAGTTTTGATAATATATTTTAATGATTTTCAAACTCATATTGTGAATACATGGATTTCATAATGTGGTAGAGTTTATTAAAAAAAACTAATGTAAATTTTTTCTATTTATTAATTACAAATAATAATTTTAAAAAATAAATATTGAAGAAGTTTGAAATGAATTTCTTAATTATAATTGTAATTTTGAAGGTGAAAAAGTTTATAAAACCAACGTTAATGTTTTCAGAATATATCATAATTATGTTTTTAGGAATATATATTTTCAAAATTATTAAATATATTTAATTTTTCTTGGAATGAATAAGGTTTCAAAATATAATTTTAATTTATTAAAATTATATGTGATGAGAAAGGATGAATTTGAGAGATTAAATTATCATATTATTTTTATAAGATATTTAAAACTATTGTAATGAAAAAACATTATGGCTTTAGAAATGATTGATGCTAACTGAAGAGATATTAAAGTCAAAGAATGATTTAATAAATGATTTAAACTAACCAATAATACCACCAAATTTGATTCTATATTTCAATATATATAGAATCCTAGATCCATCTATTATTTTTTATAAACTATAATATTAATTCCATAAAAAAAAATAATTTTTCTATGGAAAAATTTAGGCTTCTTTTCTAGAAGCAATGTGTTGTATTGCTAATTCTATAACTAAACCATACTTTTCTATCAAATTTAAGAGTAAATATAATGGATTTTTTACATAAATTATAAAAAATACTATTATTAACCATATATATTTGGATAAGTTCAACAAAAATTTTATAAAACCAAGAAAATATTCGTGGGTTTTAATCATTTCTATGATAAAAAAATAAATATTCTAAAAAATATTTGATATGCATAAAAGTGGGGACATGAAAGCTCCCATGATTCACTTTATAACAATAATGTCATGTCCATGAAATTTGATATATTTATTAGTGTTATATATTGTTATAATGAATTTTTTTTATTTCTATGAGGCTGATATAATAATGATATTATGTTAATAGTGTAGTCCACTTTATGAACATAGATGGAAATTGGGTTTTATCCTCGAATGAAGTTATATATTGGATATATATATGATTATTTATTATATAGAATTAATATGATACATATTTCATTCTAATTTTTATAAATTAAATTATTTATAGGCTTCATCAAAAATTCCTAGTAGATCATTATATCATAACAGATAAAAAAACGTGAAGAGGATTAGTTGTGTAAATATACTATATTTGAAGAACCAATAGTTATATATTTTTTATATACCGAGTAAGGATTAATTACATGAAGTATAAGAATAAATGAAATGAAACTTCCATTAGACCTTCATAATTATCTTCTTGGTCTAAAAAGACATTTTTTTAGTTTTCCATTAATATTTCAGATAT
Source organism: Viscum album (assembly GCA_963277665.1). Classification (NCBI taxonomy): domain Eukaryota; kingdom Viridiplantae; phylum Streptophyta; class Magnoliopsida; order Santalales; family Viscaceae; genus Viscum; species Viscum album. The sequence goes on from OY728133.1 coordinate 103,151,910, forward strand.
TTTATGATTAGATCAATATTTATATTTTATTTTATATAATGGTTAATGAAAAATTATAAATTTATTTTATAATTATATATAATTAATATTGATCATTTTTTATATTTTAAGATTAATTTTTACTCTTTGAACACTATTTGGTATCATTAAAACCAATATAATAATTAAAAAGTTACTATTTTAAACTATTTTTGGATCATTTATTAATTTTTTTATTTTATTTATTTTTTTATTACATGAAATTGGGAATTTATCATAGTATTTTGTTGTGATGATGATTTATTGGAACTTATTCGGTCTATTCTAACAAGAACCCATATTATTTTTGTACTAGTGCTTTATTATAATTATGGTGAGGTGAGTTAATTATATCATAAAAATGTTTTATCAGTTTATTTTATTATGAGGAAAAGATATATTTTTGAATGTCGTTAAATAGTATCAAATATTGAAAATATCATGTTTACAATTATGTATGATTTTGATCAGTATGATCCCTTTTCTATATGAAAATTCAATTGAAAATTCATAATTTCAAATTGTAAGGTAACTATTATAATGACAATAGATTTTTGAGTTTACCATTATGAAAAAATTCAAATGTTAACTATTAAACATATTATTTATGTTTTTGATTACTCTTATAAAGCTTAGTAATATAGTAAAAAAATTTATAGAAAATATATTTGGTGATTATTACATATTTAATATATTAAACTATAATGTCACACACACACACATATATATATATATATATATATTATTTATTTTATTGATTTTTAAGAGTCCAAATTTGAAACATTGATTATTCTAAAATTAAAGTTATTTTTTAGATGGTACATATTTTCAAAAAAAAATCCTTATTTCATAGAGTGTAAAAAGTAATACCAATGGATAAAGGATATATAATACATTGTTAGTGGAACCATGTACACAAACAGCCCATGTGTTTCATTTTGAGTCCAATTATAGAGGCTTGGTAATTGTATGGTTTAGGGAGTTATTAACTCTAACTATGATTTCCTTGTAGGTCGAGCTTATAGGTTGGTGCATGGCTTCTGTAAAATTTGGTAAATTATGTATCATATTAATTAATATAATCATAAAACCCTATTTTATTTATTTTTTTTTGTTTTTATTTGGGAACCCCTTTTTATACTATTATATTTAAGGGACTTCTCTATGAAGATATAGTTTAATAACCCATCCACCATATCGGGTTTTTCATGATCCTCTAATAATAATTTATGATTTTAACTTTTTATCCCATCTTTTTATTATCTATCCTCATAATAACTTCTTTTCCCATATTTTTATTTATTCTTTTTTTAATCATCCAAAGTGAGTGGAAATAGGATTAAGTCTTCTTTAAATCAAGTTGGGTTTTTTGTTATAATTTTTTACAATCTTTCTATTTTGTCCCCTTTCACATATTCAATTTATTTACACCCTTGTTTCTTATTTCATGTATTTGGTTTCATTAAATTTTATTTATATAACATGATGTATGGTTCGTTAGATTTATTGATCCATTATTTATTAATGTTCCATGCATATTTTGTATTATTTAAAAAATATGAAATCAGTTTCTTTAGATTGTGGTATTAATTTGGGATATAAAGGGGGTTTCAATCTTTTCAAGGGGGTTGATTTCAAAAAAAATACAATAAAATTATTGGAAATCTTAAATTTATTTTCTCAAACAAAATTGAATCTAGTGTGATTCTCTAATCCACCGATAGATTTTAAAGTGATATTTTATAAATTTATCATTATTCAATACATTAAAAAATATTATTTTATATTTAAATAAATATTCAATCAATTTTTGTCTTCTAATATTTTTATTAGTTAGAATATAAAACATATATAGATTTTGATAATATTTCCATTGACATTACATTTGATTTTTTTCCATTTTGATGAGGTTTAATATGTTATAGAATATATTTTATGTGAAGTGATTATTATTTTTATCTTGGTTTAATGGGAATCTCGTTTAATTGTTTTTTAAAGGTGATATAAATGTTTTCTTATTTAGTTATATTGATTTATTTTTATGATATCATGATTATTATCCCAACTACCTTTGCAAAAAAATTTCCGAATCCTTGGGTAGCTTTATGGGAAATTTATTGAATAGTACTATGGTAATTGTGATTGTAATCTTGCTGTAATTATAAAATTATAATTTCATATGGATATATGGAGTTTTTTTAGAAAGGACAATGAAGAATAGGTCAGTTGTTATTTTTTGGGAAATAAATAAAGGGAAACAATTGGTTTCACATGAGAACATATAATATTGTCTTGTAAATTACATTAGTTTTACCTAGGATGTCTGTTATGTGATATTAGTTATTTTTTAAATATTATTTAATTTTCATATTATTCCATAATAATTATTTTTAAACTAGAATATATTATACTATTTAATACATATTTTGTTTGATGCTATATTTATAACATTTTAATTTATAATTATTTATTTTTGTAAAAAAAATGCTTCAAATTTTTTTATTTTGGGTAAGATTCAATCAACTTAAATGTTTTTTTAAATAAAACTATATATATATATAATATTATATTAATTATTCATTTTAATAAATAAAAAATATCAAATAACATATTTAAACACATTTTAAAAATTACATTTTTTGACTCTATGAATTATTAAAAAAATTATTATAGTAGTTTTTGAAAAAAAATGAAAAAAATAAATATTATGAAATATTATTCATTTATAAGATTGGTATTTTTTATCATACACCAAACTAGTATATTTTCTTTATAAGAGTTTTATTTTTTTAATAGTTGTATTTTTTTTATAATAGTTGTATTTTTTACCATTCATGTAGTTTATTAGTCTACATATTCCATGCTCGATGTTGATCCATTATTATTCCAAAATCTTGTGGAAAATAAGATCTGGTAGCAATATCAAGTAACATGGAAGTCACTTGTTGATTATTTGGGGACCCATTGAATATTTTGAATGGTATAATGAATCTTCCATTTCACCCTTCTCCTTTCCCCCAGGTCATCATTTTTATTATGAAATGGCTCATATCACTATATATATTGTATTTTCAGTCCATTCGATTTATGTTTATATATATTTTACTATATTATGATCTATTTTAGCTGGATGGCATTTTATAACTATTTATATGAATTTTTTGGATTTATTATATATATAATTTTTCTTATTATTTCATGGTAATTATTTACATTATTATTTTTTTAATTCAAATTATGAAATCATTATTAAAAGTTATGTTTCTAACACTCATTTATTTTTAAAAAACCCATAGAATTTGGGATTTTACTTGAGGTATAATGATGTACCATTAAAGGTTTCATGTCTTGTTGACATGGGTTTATTCATAAAAAATTATATCTAATGCCTATTTATTTATTTAATGATTAATGGTGGATAGGTGATATGATCTTGTAACTAGATAGGATGGTAATAGGGAGTGTTTGGCCAACTATTCCTTAAGAGAAGACATTTGTTACCATGCATTGTGGGGGATTTATCAGTTTATATAAATCATTGATTTCAATTATTTTGAGATATTTTGATAACTTCTACTACAATGATGAATTATATTGAAGTCCTATAGGATTTTATGTTAATCATCAAGGATTTAGATTGAGTGAGAAGAAATATTAGGGGGAATATAGTCATTTTGAATGGATCCTATATCTATATAGAAATATTATACCTGTATCTATATGAATTCAACTTGTTTTTCATATTTAGTACATGGAATATATTAAAATAGAACCCTATAAAAAATTGTTTTTATACTCTATAAATTGTGATGGGTTGATTCCTTTTTATTTTTATATGATTATAATATTTATTATTATTTATTGGTTATAAATTGAATAGGGTTTTATGAGTTACTCTTGATATATGGGTAGGTTAACATTAATACATTATTTTGTGGAAATTAAATATAGTTTATAATTTGTTTTTAAAACTAATTGTATAGTGTTTTCGATATCCATCATGACGGTTTTTGAAATGTTATAGAAATGAACATGATGATTTTATTTGATATATTTTTTTTAAAGAATCAAATTCTCAATTTTCCAAATAGTAAACAATAATCCTAAAAATATATAAGATATGTTTTGTCCAAAAGTTTAATTTTTTTTATAAAATTACAACAATATCAAAGGAAAAAAATTTATCTTCAAATTTTATTTATGAAATTTTTTTTCATATCTTTTGTTTTTTTACTTTAATAAGTTTTATAAGTGAATGTATTTATGTAAATCATTAGAAATTTTTCTTAAATAAATTTAATTTTCATGAAATTTTTTATGATTCTAAATTATTGGATAATTTTTTTTTGTATTTTGAATTTTTAGGTTGATTTTTATTTTAGTTTATATGTATTTTTCCTTTAAATATGCATCCTATAAATATAGTAGTTTTCTAAGGGTTGAATTTTCAATGAAATTTTTTAGATTATTCAATTTAGTGACACATATATTATTGTTTTAGTATTCAACTCATTCTATCAGAGGCAACAGTCAAATAAATGTTATTATATGAATCATGTTCAACAATTCCTACATCAAAACCTTCAAATATACCATAATGATAAATAGAATGTAAATAAAATTCATTGGATTGACATAATTTATCATATCATCAGATCTTCCTAAACTCCTAAAATCTCAAGAGTGAATATTTAAAATTTGATTTCGAGGGTCGTGTCATGAATGGGGAGAAATAATACTTTCAGTTCAAATACATCAATACATGTCTTTTGAGGATGTCAATACAAAAATAATGTGTTCATATTGTAGAATTATACTGAAAATTTGAATATAGATAATGATGTGTAATTTAATGTTATCTGACAAAGTCAGAGAATATTAATGGATTATGAAAACTAATCAAAATTATTGTACAATTATTTATTTAGCTATAAATAATGGACTAAATTGCGTAAAATTCATTAAAAATGGTATATTTAATAATCTTATTTAAATAGTGTTCCTATTTTTCTAATCATCTAATTGGTATGTGTTCAATAAATCCCAATTTCTAAATTCATTCATGGAAATAAATACTTTGAATAGTTGCGTTCCATGTTTGTTTTATAACAATAAGGGTGATCTATTTAGTGGTTTGTTGTTGTAAAATGAGAAAATGATTTAAGTCATGAAAATGTTTGGGCACTCATCCTATAATATTTTAGCTACATAAATAATATAACAATATCTTTGGTGTTATCATTATAGAAAACCAATGCATCATAAAAACTTATGTTCTATAGATCCAAGACCAATAATTGGATAGGCCATTTTGATGTTCTTTTAAAATTAGATAATCAGTATTATTAATATTTGAGGAATTCTATGATGTATCTTGGTTATAGAAAACAGTCTATGTGAAGTGGGTTTCTTCTATATAATTTATAACAATATAATGTATTATCAGTTTTAGTGTATTTATCATATGGGAATATTTTTTATTTAATAATAACTATGGAAATAATTAAAAGTTCTATTTGAAATTAAATTTCATTATTTATTTTACATATATCTAATAGGGAATTATAATAATCATGATTGAATAATTTTACTTATTTTCCCTTCCTAAGATGATTCCAAATGGTGAAGAGACCAATAATAGGTTTCTCTATTCAAATAAAATGTAACAATTTGAATTCATTATTTTTGTATGATCATACATCCAAAAGTATCATGTGTGGGATATATTATTAATAATTACTATTACAAGCCTAGGGTGAAGAAGACGTTGTTATTAAATTTATTATCATATCAAATAAATATGAAAAGGAAAAATGTTTCAGATTTATAATTTAACTTTGATCACCACATTTTCATGATATAATATCAAAGGGGGTTTCCATAAACCTAATACCGAAACGGTGTCAATTATTTTTTTTCATGTAAGTATAAAATTTGGTTTTCTATAATGAAAAATTTTTGGGTCTGAGGATACACTACAATGAAACGATTAATTCAGTTTCCTATGAGGTATGGTAAACAAGTTACTTTTTCCTAGTGGGGATTAGGTGTCTCAAAAAACCTTACAACTAATAATGTATTATTCATTCTTTTAATAAAATGTTTATAAATATGTGGTGTGTTTGTGTTTCTCTCATCAACATAGTTTTTATCAATATCCATCTCTGTATACACCTTTAATGACAAAAGCACATCGATCATATGTATATTACTTACTATTAAATATGGATCTAAGATATGATATTCATTTTTTAGATAGGAAATAAATATTTTATATTAGTATACGATATAGTAATGGGTTATATTGAATTCCTTTCATGTTATTTAAATTAAATAATATTTAAATTCATTGATGATATTATTAAAACTAAATGTGGAATAGTGTGGAAAATTATGAAACTATAATGTTAATATTTTATATTAATTTAAATTAATTATTTGTTTCCATTAGTTTATATGAGTTTTTATTTGAAAATCATAATATTATTTATAGTTTCATAAAGTTACATATTTGGTTCATGATTGAGGAATTGTGTGTCTAGATAAAACAGTGTGTGAATTTATATTAAAATGACTACATATCATATTCCACAATGTTACGTGAACCATGCTACATAACCATGTACGTTGTGTAGTTTGAGTCTAAATGTTAATGTATAGTTGATTCAAGGTTTTTTATATTATATAGAAAAACTTATATTATCATGAAACCATAATAACTAATTTTTATATGTTAGTTTTTTCACCCTATTATTATTCCACCCATGTTTTCATGACATACTCAACAGTCCCTCATATTTTGACCACTCCTCCCTCATTTATCCCTGGTTCTTCTCTAATTATTCAACATTATATTCCAATGAAATCACTACTTTTCTTCTTCTTTACTCAAACATTTTAAATATATAATATTGATCAGCATTTTTTCTTCATAAATCCATTAGGATTTACACTATTTCTAGGTATGATATAAATAAAATAGGGTTTTTTTCTTCATTGGAGATTTTTAATTCACATCTCTTCCTTGACATTTACTCAATAAATTATCATATTTTATTTATTTATTGGGGATTTTTTATTTTACATTTCCATTTATATGAATTTATATTTAGACATAGAAAATTTATATCCATTTCATTATAAAATGTTATCTTGTATTAAATAACATTGATGAAATTATAAATGGTTTTACATGGATTATGGTTTGGATGAGAAAAAATAAGTGTATTTCAACAGTTTCTATTAAAAAGAGTTAAATTTTTTTTATGAAATCAAAATGATTAATATATATTAGTTTAATTTTTTATTATATTTATTCTAATGTATCATTCCTAAATATTCATTTGTTTTAAATGAGTTATATAAAAAAATAAATGTTTTTATATATTAATTGTGTTTTATTTATAATTTAGGTGATGATTATGATCCATTTATTATGTTTTTTGATATAGGTCGGATTGTGAGACATATATAATTTCTAATTATATTTCTAATGATATATAATTTTTAGTAGTTCCTTATTTAGCAGGGTTTTTTATTGTTATGGAACCAATCATATGTGAATTCAATAACATTTTTCATCATGGTTGAAAGGGTGGTTGTTTTCAAGTGGACTGATAGGTGATATAATGGATTTATTATTGAGTTAAATTGATGTATATGTAAAATATCATAATTATTACCACCATTTTCTCAAAAAATACATGGGGGAGTCTTTGGAATCTAAGTAAGAAATTAAGAAATATGTTTTTTGATATTTGATATTACCCAGTAGCTAAAATACCCTGTTTATCAATTATATTTGATAAAAGGGTTTGTATACTGTTTATGGTAGTTCAGATTATTTTAGGGTTCTTTTTTTTTTGAATGAAACATTCATTTGAAATTTCTTCTTCCTAAGTATGTTATGAATTCAATTACTAGTTCATATGGGTTTTTATGATGCTTGTTATTTGATATTAGTTGTTTTAAGGAGGAATATTTTTTCACATCCATTATAAATTCTTTATATTCATATACATTAAGATAGGTACATTGTTACTCATTTTGGAGTTTCATTATTTATACCATTTTCATTTAAAATTATTACTTTTGATACTATTTTTTGGGTTTTATCATTATATTATTATATTTATAATTCAAACTAGTCATGATGTTTTTTTGGGAAGAGAAAGTAATGTGGAAAATTTACATGTGTTTATTTTCAAAATTAAAAAATTTATTAACAATTATTTCAAATAATTTTCTAAAATACATAAATGATTTTTATTTTATCCAAAAATGTGATATTTTTTTTAAATTGAATACATACATGTCATTTTTATCTTATATTATATAGAAATAATGATATTTTATAATATTTTTTCAATCATTCGTGTATTTGGTATTATAAATGTAATTTAATAAATTCATATTTTTGTCATACTAGGGGAAAAAATGATTGACATTCTCATTGATTTGTTTTACAGATTGATATATATGATGTAGATGGTCAAAAAAATATTCCTTATTTATTTTATATCCATAATTATTTTGGATGATTGAGGACCCTATAAAGTGATGGTATCTTCTAGTAACATGGAGATCAAATGTTTAGTATTTTTGACACCAATATTATTTTGGATAGTATTGTACATTCACCATGTAAGTATTCACATTACACATTTGATGATAATTATGTTATGATATATTTCATTCCAATATATACATTTTCATGGAAATTATAATATTTTATTTTGATATTTTCATTATTATTTTATGAATTTCTCAGTTTGGATTTTATTTTAAATAACATTATTGAAATTTCATAGATATGTACCATTTTTTCATTTCATACAATATTCTTTCTAAATATTTTCTTATTTATTTATTATAATCATAAATTATAATTGATAATAAATTCATGTTTAGTATCCTTGTATCTCATTGATATCCCTTGGTTATTTGGAATATTCTTCGAGCCATATTATAGACCGACATAAGTAATTTATTAAGTTTAACAGGGTTTATTTTTTACATAGCATTTGAAAATAATCAATTCCTCGGTATTGTGATGTATATTAAATAAAGACATTATAACGACCCCAAAGATTCACTCCTAGATCGGGTGTTGAAATCTTAAGATTCACATTTTTTCATTGATACTGATAATTATGATACATTTTTTCCATCTAAACACTACAAATTAATAAGTAAAAAATTAGATAAGATAAATTCTCAGGGACCTTTCTGGGTTGGAGTTTTATAAAATTTGGAAAAACTACAACAACAAAAATTCACAAGACATTTCATGACAATATCTCTCTTATAACCTATATTTTCATTTTCACATTCAAACATCATCATCATCCATATTATATCCCTTATAGGTATAATTCATTAATCCCCATTTCTTATTACATGGGTAAAATGAAACATATAAGGGGTGATATCAAATTCTCAGTACGATGAAATTTAATAATTAAAAATGAATGTCATCAATTATCATACGAATTGAATAAGTGTATAATTACAAAATAAAATATCATGAGTATAACCTATGAATATTCACACTCATCAATACCTAGATCATCATACATGATAACATATCAAAAGTAATTGATAGAGAAAAAATTAATAAGAATTAATAAAATTGATCCATATTATAACCATCTTTATCAACTGAGTCCTCATAAACATGTAGCAAGCATAGATAAAAAATATTGGTATCTTAGAACATCATCTCATAGAACCCTAATAGAACCCTTATAGAACCCTTAAAATTATAATAACAATATGGATAACTTCCAATTTTATTTTCTAGAGACCCTAAGAATTATCCAATGCGTTTGAGTGCTATTTGGTTTCACCCATCATTTATGAATAAGAGGCTCACCCTGAAATATCCGGAAAAACACATGTTTGAGATGTAATGGGAAGAACTATATGTGCCACCCCATATCAATGTTGTAATGGGATAACTCAGTGTTAAGTGGGCTGCACCATGTTTAATTTGTAATAAGGTCACCATGAGATATCTTAGTGAACCCATCATATATAATGTCCAATAATCATTACATGATCTATGGAAATAGAGATTTCATTATAAAAATCATTGAAAAAATTTAATTATATTTTAACTTGATAAATCTATAGAAAAAAATGGGTTTCATGTCAATCAATTTGAACCATGATTAACCCAAGGAGAAAAATGGGTTCTATAATGATCCCTTTAAAACATTATTATCCCATTGAAAAGAAATTCGTTCCAAAATAATCTCTTTCTAATAATTCTACCAATGGATAACAACTTAGTTTCATAATAATCTCATTGAAATGATCTTAATACATCCCGAGAAGGAATGCATAGGGTATCATTACAAAATATCACCTTTGGAGCATATGTAACAACAAGGGTGGTTGACATTGATTAACACTAATACCATTAAAAAATTTGAGGAAAATTCCTTTTTTATTTTGAAAATTACTTTAAAAACATATTTAAAATCATTTTCTTTGAGAATAGTTTTTTTAAAAACAATGAATTTTAATAATATTACGAAATAAGTTTCATTAAAAAACCTTATAATCATTTTGAACAATCATAAATTAATTTAAAATTATGTTAGTGATTAATTCTATTCTTGTTGTAACAAATAATACTTTTTGATGATAAAATGATTTTAAATGTGATATATTCATAAAATAATAAAAATATTCCCTTAATAATGTTGGAAAATTAAAAAGAGAAAAGTTATGAATACGATATAAGATTACATTAAATTTTTTTTGAAGAGTAAATTCGTAAGAAGAGTAATATGATAAAAAAATTTACTATTTTAAAAAAAATGGATAAATGGTTTTTGAAAAAAACATATTTTTGATCAAAGATCGAAATCATTACATATTTTCATAAAAAATCTTAATAATTTTAATTACGAAAGAGTTGAAAAATAGTACAATAAATATTTAATATTATTGATAACTAGTGCATATGATATCTCGTTACTAGATGAATAATCATTAACAATCCTGATAAATGACGATTTTGTAATATAACACTCTTACCAATTTTGTATCTCTAAATCATAATTCCCATTAAAGTATTTCATTAATTGAAACATAAAATACAATTAGAATAAATAAATTGATTACATTTCATGTTAAAGGGTATGCATATAGAAATCATGAAATAAGATAGGTTCATAATATGACATAAGTCTCAATGAAGAAAAATTGTAATAAAATTACTTCACTACTTTTTAAAATTTGAAATCCTAAACCCCAGGAAAGATAGATCCCAAAATATATATTTAATTCCCAATAAATATTATTTTAAATGACATGAAATACGATCATATAAATTATATATTCCACACAATATATAGAAGTGGTGAATATTGTAATGCCCCGACCCCAGTTACCTAGAGTCGATGCATTATTTTAATACATTGGTATTATTACAAGGAATCAAGCCCTGAAGGATCAATTAGTTTCATAGTTTTGGAAAATAGATTACATACATGAATTTTATATTACATTATAAAATAAAAAACAACAACTACATTGTCTCCATTGACTACATTCATATCACTTATACTATCCCTTCAGGCAAGTAATAATATAAATCTTCTCATCCTGGGAAAAATAAAACATAGAATGGGGTGACCTCAGATGCTCAGTAAAGATAACAATATAGCATAAACATTCATAAATAAGAATAAGCAATTAACGCAATGTATAAGACTATAAAAATCCTTTTAAACATAAAATTCAGAATAACATAGAAATGAGAAATCAAATATTTTCATTTACTAATTCACATGGATATTCTACTAGTTGAATAGTAACATGTAATATCAATATCTAATTTCATAATTATGGAATGAATAATGTGATACCTCATAATCAAATAGTCAAGGCCTTGTTCAAAGACTACAAATAATATTTTTTCAAGTCCTTATGCAAAGACACTAGATTGTCTCATGAGACCTATCGATGCATCGATGAGTAATAGCGGGATCAACCCTTACTTACTATGTCTAATTCATTACTTATATGAAAAGGTTTAAACATAACATAAACAATCATATAAAAACTATTATACGAAATGTCAATAATTTATCTATAAACCATTAATGGTATAAAAATAACACATCCAAATTCAAACATATCACAAAATCTTAAATACAATATGGAATATTTGTATTATAATAAATCAACCACAATCAATAATAATATCCCGTAAAGTATTTTTACATAGTTGAAAATGATCAGCAAAAATTTTCGAAAAAATATCCATATTTCATGAAATCATTTTAAAGTAACATAATTTATAAAGGAAGTCATTTAAAATATAGTTTTGAATGAAACATTCACATTCCAATTTGAAACATTTTAAAGTAATTAATATTTTTAAACATTCGTTCCCATATAAATAAATCCTTAAAACCATTTTGAAAACATGGACATTAATAAGAAAGGTTTAGAAGAGAAAATATATAAAACATTTAAAATGATGTTTTATAAAAAAATAACTTAAAACGAAACCCATTGAAAAATATTTTATGAAACATGGAAATGGATAATAAAAATTTCCCAGTAGATAATTATGTAAAAACAACCTCGGATAATAAAGAGATTGTAAAATTAACGCTTACCTTGCACTTCCCTTTGGTCAAAGGTATGTTTTACCTCTGGAATAATGAGCATAGTTTGTTATTAAATTATACAAGAACCATATTCATATTTTTTATTTCATACATGATTAATTTATGACTTTATAATACCCATTTGATAATTATTTCCATGTTAAATTAACATTTTGGGTAATAATCGCTTTCATTATCATACATGTTTTAATTTGTTATTCTTGATTATATCATTTAGATCATGATTTAAATACTTAGAGAATGTAATAAATGATTTATATATAATATATATATAGAATATAAATATATATAATAGATATATATATGAAATGGAAGGCACCGTTTACAGAGACGGTAAGTCGTACGTACGAATAAATGTCGTTTCTGTTTTCATATCGTATTGAACAAAAGTAAGTGAATAAGATATATGTAAGTAAACACATACACAATGATATATATATATATATATCTCCAGTATCATTATTATATCATATATTACATAATTTTTAATAATATATATTTTTATAATCATCGTTTATTGGTGAATGTGGGAATGAGTCTCATTGTGTCGTGGAGACAGTAATCCGTACGAATGCATGAGCGACAATATCATTAAATTGATGGTGAAATAATATATAATTGGATTTAGATAGTATATAAATAATCATTAACATGTTATACTTATTATTTACATCAGTTATACTCATTATTACACCCATTCAAATAATGGAGTGTTTGAATAACAAACGACACCACGACGTGGAGGCGGTAAGTCGTACGTACACACATATGGGGACTTTGTCATTTATAAGATTGATAGAATAAAGAATATGGTTGTAACATATTTATAATAACATCACATTATGTAGGAGGTATTTTATTTATTATTTTGTTATGGAAACAACAAAGAAATAGGAGTGGAAGAAGAAATGAACTTTGATGAGGGTAGTGAAATTTTTACCGCTTCTTCGGGTGTTTACATTGGAGTTGATGAAAAGGGATCCTTAGGCTGGCTTTATGATAAAAGTAAGGACTCTAGGATTATTTTAGGGAAGTTCAAAGGATATTTATGTAGGGTTTGGCAGTGCCAAATGGCTTTGGAAGTGTTATTTTGAGAGAAGGGGATGTTCCCTTTTATAAGAGGGGTGAGGTTCACTTTAGGAAAAGATGATACTATTAATTTATTATACAATCATATTCGGTTTATAATGGTTAAAAATGAATTTATTTCCAGACTTAGGTGGTTATGGGTCTAAATTCACTCTACCAATAGTATTTAGACAATTTTATGTTACTATTTTATCATTATTTTTTGATTTCACTCTTAGTTAAATAGTTTATCTTTTATCGTGTCTTCTTGTATTCTTACGCTATATGGTTAATAAAATTACTCTAAACATCCAAGAGTACATAAAGTGGTTAATTAATGAAATATATAATATTATTTAATCCCTTTTTCAGAACCTCATATTTTTAGTAATATTATATCAACAAATAATATTTTATTTTTAAAAAAAATTAATTTATGTCAATTTTGACACTGTTGGGTATTTTGTTTCTGTGAAAGTAATAACAACCATATTACTTCGAAAACCAATTTAACAAATCAACCCTAACATGTAATATTAACCTATAGAATTAGTTTAATTCATCATAAGTCTCAATATAAATTTATTTTTATCTTTATAATATCAATTATTTTAATATTTCATTAATAAGGTAATTACTACATCATCATTGTGTCATAAATAAATTAAATTATTTAATGTCTAAAAATTATAAATAAAATACTAATATTTAGGAAATATTTTTATTTTTCTAATGAATATATATAGTCTAATTTATCTTATGAATAATCCAATATTAAAAATGGTTTAGTTAATAAACATTGAATTTAACACTTTTAAATCTTCTTTAAATAAAATAATAATAAATGTCCTAATCTAATCCAAGTGGACCTAAAGGATTGTATTTTGATAATAAGGTTGTTTTTGGTATAATTACACTTATCCAAAAGAATTAAGACATGTGTTAGGGTAATTATAATATCGTTTTTACTTTTAATTACCCTATTTAATTTTAACCGTGGTAATAACATTCAAAAGTAACTATTCAACAAAAATAATTTTCATCTTTTTAAATCACATTGTACTTATTTATTTCAAATGTGGCTCTCAGATTTTTTAAATTCAACTCACATAAGCAGTAAAATTATGTTTTAAGAAAATTTTCTAACGTGCCTAGAAGGTGGGTAAAAGAGGTTAAAAAGTTCAATAATATTTTATACCTCTAATTTTATAATAAAATGAATCCAATGAATTGAATTGAACTTCTATAGGTATTATATATATATTTTTTACTTAAAATAAAATAAAATTAAATAAATGATAATTTAAATAAGAAGTTGGTTTTAAATAATAACGCAGTTTTTTAACTATTTATCAAAAATTGAATGTTTTCATAAAAATACCAAAAATTCACCCTAAGCTTAATTTGATATTCAAAATTAAAAAATTTAGTACCTTTAACAAAATTAAAATCATAGAAGATTCATTTATTAATTTAAAATTAATTCCTTTTTTCAAAACAATAAAATGGGTTTTTAAAAAGTAAAAACTATCAAAAGATTCAAATGTGTTTATGTCAAATTTAAATGTGAAATTACTTATAATGACCTAAATTTTATTAAAGGATAAAAATAAAATTTAATTATAAACCAAAACAATTAAAATTCATAATTTAACACTATTATTTATTTGGATTAAAAAAGTTGTTTTCAATTAAAACATAGTATTTTTCACTATTTTTCAAAATATGAATATTATCAGAAAAGTTCCAAAAATTTATCCAAACTAAATTTTTATGTACCAATTATAGATATGAATTTAATTTCAATAAAAGGAATAAATAAAAGTTTCAAATATTGGTTTTAAAAAGGGTTCTCCATTAAAAGGGGATAAAAATGCATTTTCTGAAAAATACATCTTTTATCTGAAAAAATAACTTGTTCTTATATTATGTATATGAAACACATAGTATGGATTTTAAAATTATATAGAGTATATAAGATTCAAAATGTATCTAATACTATTCCTAACCACTTTTTGAACAGCTAGTTTTGTATGTTGTGGTGCACTCGAACTCGGTGATGTGTGTAGCGCAAGCTATTAAATTACATTAATGAGATATCTTCCTATAAAATATTAGGGTGTTACAAATATGAAATATATCTCATAGAAATAAAATTGAGATGAGAAAAACCATTACCTTGAGTTTTATTCATCACACTTATTAATTATCATCATGAATATTTAAAATATTCCAATTATTTAAATTCTTGAGATCCTATTCAAATTTTGATATTACTTTTGTTTCACATATAATAAGGCTATTTATTATTATTTAACCCATTATGTTTAAGTCATATGTTTTGACCATATTCGACTTATATGTCAACAAAGGCTTTGACAGGTTCACTATGGTCAAATAGTAAATTATTGAAACATATATAGAATAATAATAATGAAATTATTATCATAATTATAATTAAATATTACGTTTAAACCCAAAATGGATATATTTTAGTGATTAATGAACTAATTTTATGATTATGGAGATGGTGGGCCACACATACACATGAGTAACGTTTCATCTTTTCAACGATCATTATGGGAAGAAGGTAATTAATATTTTGTATTTCAAGAATAATAATTATATAATAAATAAAATAATATATAATTATAAAAATATATATATATATAATTATTTTGATTTAAAATAAATTACATCGCATCAAAGTGGTGGTAGTCCACACATCCCTGAACGATGTTATCAATTTTTATATTTATGGAAAGGTAATAAAGAAAAGGATTTATTATATTTACAAAAAACATAATAATGTTAAAAATATATTATTAATTTCATTCAGTTCATATATATTCCTTATATTTCCCATATTAACTTCATTTTAATTGTTTAATGAAAAATGCTTTACATCGCTTCATGAGGTTGTAGATGTCGTCCATGAAACTATTGTTATCACATCCAATAAGTTATATAATGTAAAAAAGGTATATATGAAATAATAACTCTATAGGTATAATTATGTTTTAAACATAATATATAAAATTTTAACCATCATTAATCCCAACAATTAGATGTGGTAATGGAAAAACAAACAACAATAGTTCAAGAGGTTATAGTCCTTCATGCACACGAATGATGAATTCATTACCCAACTGATGGAATTTTCTGTGTTTTTTTAATTACATTAACTTAAAAAAATATAAGTATATTTATTATGGTATATTTGTTATATAATCATGGTAAAATAATGATTTATGTGGTAAAAATAAAAATTATCATTGATCAATGTTTCCTCTTCTTCGGGATATTCCATTTGGTTTGAACCAAAGGCCTTGAGTGGATTGATTATTCCCAAAGATAGGATTATATATTTTAAATAGGGATTTTGGGAAGTTATTATGTTAAGTATTGGATGATAAAAAATTTCTTTAGTGGTGCAAATAAGTTATGGGAGTAATTTCCCTTTTATAGTTGAGGAGGAGATGCATTCTTGTAAATACTTAGAAATATTCACTATTGGGAGGTTAAAGTTAACCAAATTGGTTTTAGAATAGAAAATTGAAATATTTATATTAATTATAGGGTTGATAAAATACAACAATACCCAATTAAAAACATTTTTTAAATATTCATTTCCTTAAATATTATATTTCCATTTTTTTATTTTAATTATTCATGGAGGTGACTAATTTTATAGGAAAAGTAATTTATCCAATAATAATAAATAATAGTGAAAATTATTAATTAATTTATAACCTCTAATTATATTAATTAATTCTAATTTAAAAAAAATTAAGTTTCTGGAATTCTAGTTTTATCTCATGGGCAATTAATGTGAAAATACACCATCTAAACCCTAACTATGTTAATAGAGTTATTAGTAATTAGGGTGTCAATATATTCATTAATAAAGATAATTTGGTCATTGAATGTCCCATATTTAATTTTTATTGTCATTTATAAATTTTTTTCATAATATATGATTTTTAGTAACATTAAAACGTTTAATAAAATATCATTTATTATAAACCAACATTAATGATAATTTTGAGGTTAATCAAACAAATTTATTTAAAAAAATAAAATGATTTAATTTTAATATATTAAATTGAAACCTATGTGAAATATTATATTCATCAACATAATATAATTTAACACAAAAATTCACTCAATTTACATCACTTTTACTTTTTTAGTATCATTTATTTCATTTCATTTCTAACTAAATGGTTATAACTTTCACATTTATTAATAATTCAGTGTAATTATTTTATATAAAAATATAAACATGCAATATTAAGATAAAAATATATTATTTATTTTTAAATAAAATAACTATAACAAAAATTATGTTGTTTTTCCAGATCCAAAAGCATTATATAAATTAAAGGTAAAAATGTTTTCTTTTTTGTCTCTTTATTAACATAACAAATTATATGGATAATTTTTTGGGAATAATGTCCCATGAAATAATAAAAAATATAGAATATCATCATAAGGGTAAAAACTTTTCTATAAAATATTTTTCAAACATGTTTAAGGGAAATTTTACACTTATGTTTGAAGATTAATCCCTTGGTAAACTCATTTTTACCATAGTGGTTGAAATTAAATTTAAATCATTTCACAGATAAATTTTGTCAAAAATTAATTTCGAATTATTTCAAATTATAAATCATTCTTATTGAAAATATAGAGTACTTTTTTTCAAATTCAAATCAAAGAAGTGTATAAATTTAATTTAGTATTAATCCCATAGATGCAGTCAGATAATTTGTTTTTATGAAGAGTACTTTTTGAGAAATGTGATTCTATAATCACTAAATGAATAAAAATAATATGTGTTTGAATATCAATTAATAGTTAATGATATATAATATATAAATTTAATATTTAAAATTCCCATATTATATTATTTAAATTAATTTGAAATGACAAACAGTATACATTTTAGAGGAGTTTATAGAAAACCCCATTTTCTATCCAAAAACAAGCTTATACGGAAAACCATTATAATGATGATTAAAATGTAATTAAATATATATAAATAAAATTTATTATACATGAAAAATAATTTACAATTCATTGGTTATTTTATGTTAATTAATTAATTGAAAATAAAAGGTTGTTTAAAAAAATATTAATTTTTCCATCTTCACCGAAAAATCAATATTTTCATAAAATCCCAAAATTTGAACCAAAGTAAATTTTGATATTATGATTCTAAAAATAAATATAATTTTATTAAATAAATTTTATAAAATTTAGAAAAATTGATAATAATATTTTTTTATAGATACTAATAATAATCATTTATGAAAAAACATATTCTTGATGAAAAAAATTACATTAATAAAATTTTATTAATTATTTATTAAAAATATATCAATAATTTATCTTGAGTGCTAAATTTATATATATATATATATAAACATATCATAAATATTTTAATACTATTCATACCTTCTAATTTAATGGCTAGGTTGTAATGTTAATATATATCACAAGTCATTTAAGTTCAGTTTTTCATCTGGAAAATGTTATCAACCATAAAATTATTGAGGTTTCACGTAAAGAAAGATAAAATATGTATTGAATATAAATAATGATAAATACATTGTATTATTTACATTATAAAATCAAATATATTTTTTTTATTATTATCTTGGGGTGTTAAACCCCCCCCCCCAATAAATTTCAAACATGCAATTGGAAGTCTATCTTAGTAATCAAATGATAGAGATTTGAAAATAATTTAGTTTTAAAATAACATAAAAAAATAGTTAATATGAATTATTCTTAACAATAGTGAAATTTAAGTATAAATTCCATAAATAATAACATATAACTAGGATTACCAATTAAGGATCAAAGGTTTGAATAGAGGAAAAGGATAAATTATTAAAGAGAGTGATTGAGGTCATTGATCTCAAAAAAGTAAATGATTAATGAAAAGTTAAGGGACTCAAAAACATAAATTTATGATGAAAAAAATTAGTAGGTTCATTATAAATAAATTTATAAGGAAAAAATTGTGATTCATGATCCTTTTCCTAGAGATAAAGAATTATATTACCATCTAGAGTAAGTGAATTTTGAAAAAAACATTCATTATTAGTATAATTTTATGCGTTAAAAAAATTATACCATAATATCATCTTTTTATCCAAATAAGGTCTATCCTAGATGATTTTATAATTTATAAAGATATAAAATTAAAATTTATATACAACATGACCATGAAAAGGATTAAAATTTATTAATTTTTTATGGAAACATTAATCAAATCCAAAATGGTTAGAACATGGTAAGAAGATTACCAAAATGAATAAATTTGAATTTGTTACACTAATCTCAAAAATTCAATAGTTATACAATAATATCAACCTATTTTATTCCATAAAAAACTATCCATAAAATTCTTCAAACATTTCCAAACAAATTTTTGAAACCTAATGATTAAAAGGATTTGATCTTATATTATTATAAAATAAATCAATCATCACAAAAAAACATTTGTTTCCAAAAAAATAAGCATAAACTATGAAATTTTAATACTAAATAATATATCACATGGATAGTTGTATTAAATAAACCCTTATCCTTCATTGGTCATGGGTTTAATCCACACTACCTAGCTAGATGTGATCGTTTGTCACCCAACATATGTGTTATTCCCTTTTGTTCTTTAAATATGAAAAAATTTTCCCCCATAAAAATATTTCATGTTGATCCTAGGGGTTTCAAATACCCAAGCCCAATAAAATTTCTCCAAAAATTCATTAATCACATTAATCTCTCATCTATTAATACATAAATTTTGTATCTATGACTTTTAGATTATGAATATCGTTAAACATATAAACCTATGACTGAATTCATACCTATAAATACTTCCTCATGGAAGAACATAAAAATATTCAGAGTTATCTAAACTGACAATTGATAAAATGTAAAATATCAAAAAACCTGAACATCTATACGATGTTTTGAAATCATGTAATCTTCATATTTGTCGTTGATGAAGATAATTTTTAGCCATTGTTTTCCATCCAAGACTTAAAAAATAAAAAGGAATAGTTGGATCATTTAATTTCTCAAGAATCCTTTCGGTTAAGTGTTTAGATTACTATGAAAAAATCATACATGTGTAATTAACATGACATTAAATGTTAATTTCTCCCACATAACCTATTATTAAAATTTTAAATTAAGACACCATCACCATCCATATAAAATCCATTATTGGAATAATTCATTAAAACACATTATTTATCACCTGGGTAAAATGAATCATAAGAGTGGTGATCTAAAATTCTCAACAATGGAAAACATAATAAATATCTATTTAATTCCATGAGTGGGATTAAGAAAAACATATGGGTATGATGACATAATATAAGTGAATGAGTATAAAATATGATTATTAAACTTCATAAATTCTTGGATAATCATATAATAAAACTTGGAATGATGAGTTTACAAAATAAAATGTCATAAGAATCAATAATGATGTTATATGTGATATCAAAATTGACCAAATCGAACATCATAAACCTATAGAAGGAATCGATAAAAGATATTCATATAATGGAAAATCTTCTCATAGAACCCTCAAAAAAATATTACAATTGGAATAACTAAATGGTCGAATTCCAATATAATTTTAAAGAAAACATAATAATTACCCATTTCATTATAGAGATATCTAGGCACCCCCAATTGATTAAGCTATAATAGGCTCACCAGACACTATCTAGGACACCTAATGTTTATGATTAAATGTGCTTACCCAGTTCTATCTAGTCCTCAAAATTTTTAATCTTTAATGGGATCACCTAATGCTATATAGGCCACCCCATGTTTAATATGTAATGGCCACACATCATGCTTTTTGGGTGCACACGTCATATATAATTTACTATAAAAACAACATGAATAATATAAATAGACATTTCATTATAATACACATATAAGTAGTAAATATTATATTATAACCTGATCGTCCCATATAAAGGAAATGGGTTTCATATCAATATCTTTGAAACACAATTACACAGTGAAAGAGAAATGGGTTACAAAAAAATAACATTGAAATAATCATTATCCATCCTTATATTGAATAATAATGGTATCATTACAAAATATCCCCCTTGTAGAATAAGTAATATAAAGGGTTGTTGATGTTGATGAATGGATATAACCTTAAAATATCACTTCATTTTTTAGGGAAATAACCGTTTCATTTTGAAAATCACTTTTTAAAATATAAAACATCTTTAAAATCATTCTCTTTGAAAATCATTTTTAAAAACAAATAATTTACATAATATTAAGAAAACAAATTCATTAAAAATAACATTAAAAAACTATAAATCAAGGTTCAAAGAACTAATGATCATGTCATCATGTAATTCCATATATAATGTAATGTTAATTCATTTATCATAGAAAAAAATTAAAAATATGGCTAGTTCAGAAATTGATAAGAATATTCCTTTCACACTTTAAATAAAATCCAAAGGGGAATTGTTTAAAAAAATACACAAAATTCCTATTAATTATTTGGTAAATGGTAAAATGGGTGAAAATTTATTCTATAAATCGTTCTTAAAAGATTATAAAATTTTTTTGAATAATTTTTAGAATACATGGTTTTAGAAGAAAACATATTTTCTATCGAAGAGAGAATAAAGGAAAATTTTCATAAAAAAATTTCTCAATAATTTTATGTAACAAAGAGTGAAAATGGTATTATCACTTGTAAATATAATTTATTTACATTGGAGAATAATATTCATCAGTTTATTGTGGTATGGATAATACTATCTCATCATCTAAGTCATAATAATTAACAATCCTGATAGATGATGGGATCATATCATAAAACCCTTACAACTCTGGTATCTTTGAATCATATGCCTCGTGGAAGGATAAAATTAAATGAAGTATAAAGTACCATTGGAATAAATAAATTAAATATACTTCATATTTAATTAAAGGTATATACACCTTATAGTAGAAGATAGGTTCATAACATGTCCTAAATATCAATGAAAGAAAATTGTAATAGAAATCCATTATCGCTTTGGTAACATTGAAATGTTAAACACAATGAAAGAGTGATGCATAGATTGATAAGTAAAAACACATATATTTCAGGATAATAATAATAAAATACATCCATGGGTATTATATCTAGAACACAAAATAAATAATTCGTGAATATAGAATATATCTCAAATAAAAAAAGTGATTTGAGAAAAACCCATACATTGAGTCCAATTCTACAAGCTTGTTATTTATCATGTAGAATAATAAAGATATGTTATTTTTTTACTTGTTTTATAACCTTTTATAACATTATTATTCCTTTTAATTCACTTATAAATATGTTATATACATTTATATAATATATAATCTTTATGTCAGATGTTTTTACCATATTCATCTTATGTGCCAAAAACGACTTTTATAGGTTGACTATGTTAAACAATTTCATGATTTAAACATAAAAAGGATAATAATATTATAATTTGTATCATATTTTTTTCAAAAATTTTAACATTTTTAAGACATCCTCAATGATGAATATGAAAAATGAACAAATATTATGGTCAGGGAGATAATATGTCGTACGTATCCATGAGAAACATTTCCATTTTTCTATTATCATTATGCGAAGATGGTAAGTAAAATTTTATCTTTTTGTGGGTTTAATTATATTATAAATAAAATGATATGTAATTATGTATAAATAATTATATAATTATTGTGATGTAAAATGAATTACATCGCTATGAGATGGAGGAAGTTGACACGTCCATGAACGATATTATAAATTTTTCAATTTGTTAATAGGTAATAAAGAAAATGATATATTATACATACAAGAAAGTAAATTTTTTATTGAATATAATAATTATTTTACTTATTAAATATATATAAATTATATTTTCCCTTATTAACATCCATCTCATTCATTATTGGAAAACACTTCCCTTCGCTTCGTGAGGTAGTAGTTTAATGTACACAAGAGTAGTTTTTTAGTTTCACCGATGATATGGAATGAAAAAAGGGAATATATGAGGTATTGAATATATAGTTTCAATAAATTTATAGATTTTACAAATAATATTTATATCCATAATTATTCCCCTCCTTGAGAGATGGAAATGTAAAAAACTAACACCATCGTTTTGTGATGTTGTAGTCCACCGTACAAATGAATGATGATTTAAAAATCCATTTGATTGATTTGTGTGTGGTATTAAGTCATATAATAATCATAAAAACTTATCATTGTATTTATAATACTTATGTTATTATATAATCAAGGTATAAAAAATTTTAGGTGTGGAGAATGAAATAAATTAAAAATACTCCCTGATGAACACTACCTCTTCATCGGGTAACTCTTGTTTATTTGAATTAAATACCTTCCTTGGTTTTATTTATTCCCATGGTGAGGATTATATTATGATATTATTGATATTTAGAGGTTATTTTGGTCATGTTAGTACAATTCAAATGGATTTAGTGGTGTAATGAAATGAGGGGAGTGAGTTCCCTTTTATATTTGAGGAGTGTCAGGCTTGTAAATACACAAAATTATTCACTATTGGGAAATAAAAATTACCTAAACTGGCTATAAAATTGATAATTAATGGTGGTTAATGATGATATGTTCCATAAAACACACAAAAAAATAAATAAACACTTGTCTAATTATTTTATCATTAACTCATAAGTTTCTTTATTTTTATCATTTTTATTTTTCATTATGTAACTAGGTTTATAACATATTTAATATAAAAAATAAGACTAAATTAAAGTGAAACTTATTATATAATTTTTACCTAGTTATTATAATTATTTAATAAAATTTATCAAATTAAAATATTATATTTTTAGAGAATTGTTTTTAACAAAAACATAGGAAATGTGTTTAAACACTGTTTTATGTTTAACTGTGCTAATAGAGGTTTTAGTAATTATAGGGAAAATATGTTCATTATAAAGGCAAAATTGTTCCGTTAATGGATCATTTTTTAAATTTATTAAAATTAAAAAATTACTTAGAGTATAATATGATTTTTAGTAATTTTAATCAGTTATTAGAATATTAATTATTATAAAAAACCTTCATTTCATTTTTGAAATTATACATTTAAATTTTTTTATTAAAATATTATAATGGAATGTGAATATATTATCTAAAAACATTTTGTATGATACTGAACCTCTCTGGATTCATCTCGGACACGTTTTTAGGTAATTTTATTGTTTTAACGTATCTTTACGTGGACTTATGTTTTGGGGTGAATTTGTGATGGATTTTAACAATGATTAAGGAAAGGGGGACTATGCATAGTTTTTACAGGGTTTGAAAAACACTATGAACTGGGATAGTGAGGTCTATAAAATTATCACACAGTTTCCCTAACCATTTTCCCCTATTTGGAAAGCATGTGTGCACTATTTTATTTCTTCTGAAAATTCATTTAAAAATTCCATGAACCCCCAAAACACCCCCATTTCAAACAAGGAATGAGTTTGATGTTTTTTTGATGCCAGAGCTTTCCTAATGGGTTCCAAGGACCTTCTACCTTCTTTCATTAAGACTCAAATCTTAATCAAATATCTGATCTTCTCCAAGTTTTTGGATTTCATCATGATTCCTATTACAATATTTCCTTCTCCTTCTATTGATATTTTTGTGGATGATATATCCAGTTACCTTGGATATAAACCAATGTATTGATATCTAGAACAAGAATTGTAAATCTAGATATAAATTTAGGAGATCTTGATGTATTTGATCTTGATTTTTCTTTAGGGATTTCTATTTGGAAGTCATATTAATGTCATTATAATGCAAAGATTTTGTGGATTTATATTGGGAAAATATCCATAAAAAGCGATGGTTTCTGGTTTAAATTTAATTCCCATAGTATTTTTTTCTAATGTATATGCCATATTAGAGATTTTCTATCATCCTTTAGCTATTTCTTTCCTTGAATAAAGTTTATTAGATTGTACCTTTTTTTTATCGAATCCTTATTGATATATGTGATTTGTTGGGAAATTAATCTTGAGACTAAGGGGATTCCATGTTAGATAATTAATTGGGAGAAATGGAATATAATAGTTAGGGGTTTCAATCTAGATAATTAATTGGGGGGTTGATTATTAAATTTTTAAATGGATAAGTTGAGATAAATAATTGTGGGATTAATTATGTTAATTTGATATTAGAAAGAGATAATTAATTCTGGAAAATTAATTATGGAATATGGAATATGGATTGTGATATTGGATAATTAATTGATGAATTAATTAATGGTGTAAATCACTTAGCTAATTGTTACGATAACCAATGGAATGGATGTGTTTATCTTATTATTGAATTTGTTATGGGTTCGGGGTGGATAAATAATTCATAAATTAATTATGTGATATATAATGGGAACATTGTAATTCTAAATTGAGAAGTATAAATAGTAACATGGTAATCATACTATGAGTAAACTTAATGGGAACATGGTCTTTCAAAATTGAGATGTATACATGGTGACATGTTCATTATATTTATTGGTAAATAGAATGTGAATATGGTCATTATAATGATGATCAATCACGGTAACATGGTCATATTACTTACTTTTGTGATATTGGTGACTTTGGAAATGTGTCTTTTAAATATTAAATTAAATAATGGAAATAATAGCACTATGAGGTATGACCTCTCACAAGAATATTCAACTTAGGTAAGAGTTAAATCTGATATGAGATATCATAGAACCTTTGAATACATTGAACTTCATCTAGAACTAGGTATTAAGATATGGTATTACCAAGGTAACACTTCGGGATCCGATACGAGATGAAGTTAGTATTGTTTTAAGGTTATCCTTGGGAAGTAACACCCCGAGATTTTATGAGAAATATTTTTTTTTAATTTTATTCATGTCTTGTGTTGTACGCTACACAAAGATTAGATTGCGCGATAAACAACAACATATTAGCTTACAGTATACGCAAACACTCTTCTAGGCTTGTGTTGCATGCCAGAGCAACCTTCCTAGATAGCGTGTGTTGTACGCAATACTGAGTTTCACTAAATGAGATATTATTATAATATTATTATGAACTAGCTATTTTCAATATTAATACCCCCTTTTTTAAAGTTTATAAATTTTATCTTTAAAATTAGACTTCATTTTTGCCTAAGGAATATTGAAATTATCCTCGGGTAAATTTTTGGAATTTTCAAAAGACATTCAATTTTTGATGAATAGTGAAAACACTGGGTTACTATTTAAAAACCAAATTTTTATTTAAATAATTATTTATTTTATTTAATTTTTTTTTTGGTAAAAATTGATACATAATTCAAATATAAGTTCAATGTAATTCCTTGGAGTCATTTTATAATAATTTTCGATATATAAAAATTTTATTGAACTTTAACCATCTTTTACCCACCTCCTAGGAGAATTTGAAAATTTACATAAAACATAATTTTACCGCTTCTGTGAATGGAATTTTGAAAATCCGAGAGACTTCGTTAATATCAAAGAGTAAAATGTGGTTCATGATGATAAAAATAACTTTTGGTGAATAGTAACTTTTTACTTTTATTTACCACGGTTAAAATTAAATAGGGCAATTAAGGGTACAACTGATATTATTAGTACCCTAACACATGTCTTAATTCTATTGGATAAGTGTAACTCTAACAAAAACAACCTTAGTAATAAAATATTAACCATAGGTCCACTTAGATTAGATTAGGAAATTTATTATTATTTTATTTTAAGAAGAGTTAAAATAGTTAAAATCAATGTTTAATAATTAAAACATTTTTAATATTAGGTTATAAATAATATATATTAGACTATAAATATTAATTAGAAAGATAAAAAAATTTACTACATAATGATATTTTATTTATAATTTTCAGACATTAAATAATTTAATTTATTTATGACACAATGATAATGCAGTAAATAATTTATTAATGAAATATTAACATAATTGATGTTATAAATACCCAAATAAATTCAATTTGAGAATTTTTATAAATTAAACTAATTTTTTAGTTTAATATGTCATTTTATTATTTATTAATAAACTTTTTTCTAACTAATCAGGCTGTTATGACATTCACAAAAATCAATTACCAAATAGAGTCAAAATTGACATAAAATAGTTTTTAAAACAAATATTATATTATTAATTGTTATTCTATTCCAAAAAATATAAGGTTTGGCCAAGTGACTTAGATAAGGTTATATATATTAATAATTAACCAATTAAGGTTCTATTATCTTGTTATAGTACATTTATTAACCATATAATGTAAGAAAACAAGAATCCACAGTAAAATATAAATTATATAACTCAGAGTTAAATCTAAATGATAAGGTTAAAATAATAACCTAAACTTGTCTAAAACATATTGTTTGAAATTATTTCGACCCATACACACTTTATATTCTAAATAAGTCCCTTTTGAGCCATTATAAACCGAATATGACTTTATTATAAAATAATATTTTTATGTTAGTTTTTAAAGTGCCCCTCTCCTCTCTTATAAAAGGGCACCTCCTCCCTATTCTCTTTACACAATTTTGAGCCTTAAGGAATTTCCAACGCTTGCCCATTTCCCTTATAAAAATCCTTAGAAACATTATAGTGGTTATTTTCTTCTCAAAATACCATCTCTAGTGCACTATGAGGACGTTTAAAGAGGTGCGTTGAAAAAGAGGTAATCTCTTCTACCGATTCTTTCAAGTTTCTTTCTTCTTCACCCTATTCTACTTTAGTTTTTTAATTATAAAGTAATAACATAAGTATAAATAATATACTTATATGTTATTATAAATATGAAATAACCCCATTTCACCTTCTATCCATCCTATGGAAAATGAAATCACCACGCGTGCGTACGTACGAAATACCGTCTCCACGTCGTGGTGTAATCTGTTTTTACACCACCACCATACTTGGATGGTTATAATGGTGTAAATAATAAATATATATGGTTATATAACATCATAAAGATTCTTATATATTATATCTTACACTCCAATTCCATTCAATAATTACGGGAATGATATCATCGCTCGTGCGTACATACAGATTACTGTCTCCACGAAGGGAGGAGATTTGTTATCCATGTTTACCATTTAAGAATGATTATAAAGTATATATAATGAATAATAATTAAATATATGAAATAATTAAGCTAATTTATTTATGTGTATATTTATATATATATTTCATATACATTCTTCCATTCTAGTCAATAAGGAAAGGAAAATAGCGTTCATGCGTACTTATCGCCTACCGTCTCCATAAATGGTGTATTTCATTTCATTCATCTATCTTTTATATATATGTATATACTGAATATTTATGATATATAAATAATGATTTACATTCTGGAAGTATGTAAATCGTGATACAAGTAATAATAATATAAAGAAAAAAATTCCAAACAAGTACGATAAATAAAACGATTTGTCCCAACATGCTAATTTATCATGCAATTTACAAAAGAACGGGTAATATAAGTCATAATTGAACAATATATGATATCATAACAATGAATATGATTCTATAATAAGTAAATTAAATTATTTAAATAATTATATAGGAGTTTCGGATACGTATGAAGCATATCAGACCGAAGGTAAGGGATAACATTTCCAATCTCATTTTTATCTGAGATTGTTTATTCGAAATTATTTACTGGGGTTATTGTTAGCATCCATGCCCATGTTTTCTAAAAATCTTTTCATGTATGTTTAAATTAATTTTTACCCATTTTTAAAATTTACCACATGTTATGAAAAGAATCATACTTTTTTTACCACTTGAGGAATTTTTTGACTTTTCTGAAAAAAGTACGAGGAGAATGTTTTTTATCTTATATAGCGTGAATGGATTTTTATGGTTTCATAAAGCCTAATTTTCATGAAGATTACAATAAAATATTTCATGAATATTTTCAACAAAGTCCTTTTCTTGTAAAATTTCATGGCATTTTGTGGAAAGAAAATGATTTTGAAGAAAAAAGAATATTTTCATCAAGAATTGATAGCAATTGTTTTATCAAAAAACCATTTTCCATATAAGATGACATTATTTCATATATGTATGTTTTAAGTATAATGTCTCTATTATTTACATGGTTTCAATTCTTTTATGATGAAATGATATCCATTTGTTTTATATGGATTATGTTATGATGGGATGATTCTTATGAAACTCATTTTATTCTTTGGGTTATGATGAATGATTCATGTTTATGTTGTGGCACATGTAAGAAAGATTTCATTATGAGATGGGTGGTACCTATATATCCCTCCAATGCATTGGGTATATATTTATATCTCATGAGATAGACATGGCTGGAATGGTATGTTAATCTGATTCTGTGATACATGGCTGGAACGAGGAGTGAACTCGATTTCAGAAAGAGACTTTGTCCACTAAGATGGTCTTGGCAGCAATGCCTTGGCTACTATAGAAATAATATCACGTGATTAATGGTTGCCAAAATTACATGTTTTATTCCCTTTATATTTAGACATGATTGATGTTCCTTTATGATATATTCCTTCTGTACTTCCAAGATTTATGTCATTGCTCAAGATTTTGATATTTAGATTCTATGTTAAAGTTTTTTCATTTAAATGTTTTTGGATTGTTTTACGTTCCCTATGTTTACCCTTGATGAGAATTTGAGCTCACCCATTTTATGTTTTCTTTTCCCCAGCATATAAATAATAGTATTAGGTATGAAAAAAATGGGAATATCTTTATGGGAGATGTTGAAGATCTTTCACCACGATTAGAATATTATGTTCTGAGTTTCCAAAGACACTAAACTATTATGGTCCTTCTGTGTTTGTTTTTGTTATGTATTAAGTATTCTGAAAATTTAATGTAATGTCCATGTACATCAAGCATTGGGTCTCAACAGCTGGAATCAAAGGAATGGATTTGTTAAACTTTGGAAACTAGGATGTGGAAACTTTAGTGAGATCCCTAGAGATATTTCTAAGGTATGTCTAGGAAAGTCCCTAAGGTTAAGTATAAGTATAAGTTATAGTACTAGAATTATAGTAATGATATTATAATTAAACATAAGATGTTAGTTATTGAAGGTAATCCCCCATGATTTTGATTTTTCCTCTCACACTATTCTTTTTGGGTTTTAGAAAATTACTGGAAAGAGGAATATTCATGTTAATGGAGAATATGATGGACAAGGGGATGATATTATTCCTGATAATCCTAATTAAATGGGATTTGGAAGGCGAAACATAGTTATTATGCCTAATCAGAATTCACATAATATGATAATAATATAAACTTTGGTAAGTTTCCTAAATCGGCTAATAAGAGAAAGATGGAGTTTCATGATGATCATAGAGGAAAGAATGTTCAATTTCCCTCATGTAAATTATGTGGGAAGAGGCATCAGGGAGAATGTTTACCAAGGAACTGTAATATTCTTTGGGTGTGGAAAATAAGGACACAAAGCCTATAATTGTAAAGGAAAAGGTTTAGTTAACACCATGGACAAGGATAATGGTATTTCTA
The DNA here is from genome assembly GCA_963277665.1 of Viscum album. Taxonomy (NCBI): domain Eukaryota; kingdom Viridiplantae; phylum Streptophyta; class Magnoliopsida; order Santalales; family Viscaceae; genus Viscum; species Viscum album. The sequence continues at coordinate 103,183,262 of OY728133.1, forward strand.
AGACATCAAAAACAGTTAAGTGGTTTAAATGAGGAATGTACGGGCATTATGAAAACCAATTCCCTAAGGGAAAATCTCATGAAGAGAATCAACATGGTCATATGGGAATTATTTATGTGGATGATGATGAATTGACTAAAAATGATATATGAGATGAAATAAATTATGATGCTCAGTCAGTGCTTTATGAAAGCAGTGGAATGATTGTTTGTTTATCATGAATAATGTATGGTACTATAGAATAAAGAAAAATCTAAGGATTGTTACACTGTTGTGTTTCCTTGAGTATTTGAAAGTATATTATGAATGATACCAATAAGTATGAAAGGTTATTTAGATATTTATGGAAAGAAGATGATATTATCATAATGAATGGATAATGAGAAAATAATATTTTGGATATTATTAATGAGCTCATGATAGATATAAGGACTAAGTGATCTCATATTTTGAGTATATTGAATTTTTGGGATTAACTTCTAACTGCATTCATGTTTTCCCTAAGGTTCAATGGGTATTTATTTTTCAAGAGAATACATGATTATGGTATTCATATGTTTAGAATGTGACCAACAACAAGATATATCTTATGGGGGATAAATGAAGGTATTCACATGCTTGGTAGACGACCTTTCTATTAGTCATTTTCTTTATACTATGAGATTAGACATAATTATTTCTGATAAGCCTAAAGGATAGAATGAATTATGTTGTACATCAGATATTATTGTTTAAGGATAGAAATATTTGATATTACTTCTGTAATGTTGTAATAGTCTAGTTTTTGAAAAAGGACAACCTGTAATATGGGTGACAACCTGTCACGTCGAACAAGGTTGCTAGAATCGAACCGACAACCAAAGTGCGACATGAATTTATCACCGAACACTTGCCTATAGGAAGTCCCTAGTTAGTAAAAACTAGTTTTATTTTATTAAGTGCTTTGATAGATTAAGTATAAGTCCATTTCATCAACCATATATGATTAATATCAGCATAAATGGACTTAGGAATATTTAATAATTTGTGATAAGCTTTTTTTGAAAGAAACAGATGGAATGACCTATCATTCTATCGCATGATCTACTAACACTTCACGTATAACAAATTCAACTTCATTTCATTAAGAGATGAAGGGGAAATTTTTCAAGGCACAAAGAAAAGTAAGATTGTACCAAAATCGAGTAAGTATTTCTTTTAATTCTTCAAAATTAGGGAAATGATCTTGAAAACCAAAAACATTTTCCTAGTACCCTCATATTCGATGAATCAGATGGTACCTTTGATCATCACAAATTTTTGGCTTTGTGGTTGATGGATTTTTAATAACCATGTTCTCTACCACTCTCCATCAGAACATGATGGTTAGATTTCGATTACATATCAATATTTTCACCTATGTTCTCCTATGTGGAAACCCAGTGATGAATTAATTTGGGTAACCATTATGTTTCATACTTTAGTTTTTCAAATTAATTTTTGGTATTCCTTTTTACGATCTGGGTTTCTATGAAAAAACTTACAAGTAGTAAACGATTAATAACCCTAACAAATTTCGAGGGCGAAATCCATTTTAAGGGAGGTAGAATGTAACACCCTGAGATTTTATAAGAAATATATTTTTTAATTTAATTGATGTCTTGTGTTGTACACTACAAATAGATTATCTTGCGCTATACGAAACACCGTATTATCTTACAGTATATTAAAACACTATTCTAGGCTTTTGTTTTATGCCAGAGAAAGCTTCCTCGATAGTGTGTGTTGTACGCAATACCAAGTTTCACTAAATGAGATATTATTATAATAATATTATTAACTAGCCGTTAGGAATCGTAATACCCACTTTTTTAAATTTTATAAATTTTATCATTCAAAATGGACATAATTTTTGGATCTGTAATATCGAAATTTTCCTAGCATGAATTTTTGGTATTTTTCTGAAAACATTCAATTTTTCATGAATAGTGAAAACATTGGGTTACTATTTAGAACGAGCCATTTTATTTAAATAAATATTTATTTTAATTTATTTTATTTTAGGTCAAAATTCATACATAATACCTATATAAGTACAATGTAATTCATTGGAGTCATTTTATAATAATTTTAGAAATATACAAATTTTATTGAACTTTTTACCATCTTTTACCCACCTCCTGGGAGAATTTGAAAATTTACATAAAACTTAATTTTATCGCTTCTATAAGTGGAATTTTGAAAATATGAGAGAAAATGTTAATATCAAGGAGTAAAATTTGGTTCAATAAGATAAAAATAATTTTTTTTGAATAGTAACTTCTTACTTTTATTTACCACGGTTAAAAGTAAATAGGGTAATTAAAGATAAAAATGATATTATTACTACCCTAACACATGTCTTAATTCTATTGGATAAGTGTAATTCGACCCAAAAAACCTTAATAATAAAATATTACCCTTTAGTTCCACTTAGATTAGATTAGTCCATTTATTATTATTTTATTTAAAAAAGAGTTAAAATAGTTAAAATCAATGTTTAAACTACAACATTTTTAATTTAGGATTATACATAAGATAAATTCACCTATAAATATTAATTATAACTATAAAAAGATTTCTTACATAATGGAATATTATTTATAATTTTTAGACTTTAAATAATTTAATTTATTTAAGACACAATGATGATGCATTAATTTCCTTATTATTGAAATATTAACATAATTGATGTTATAAATACCAAAATAAATATAATTTGGGGATTTTTATAAATTCCACTAATTTTTTAGGTTAATATGACAAGTTATTATTGATTGAATTAACTTTTTTCAAACAAATAAATCTGTTATGATTTTCACAAAAATCATTTACCAAATAGTGTCAAAATAGACAAAAAATAGTTTTTAAAACAAGTATTATATTATTAATTGTTATTCTATTCATAAATATCAATGTTTCGTCCAAATGACTTAGATAAGGTTATATATATTAATAATGAACCACTTGGGGTTATTTTGGTATGTTATAGTTTGTTTATTAACAATATAGTGTATGAAAACAAGAAGATAGAATAAAAGGTAAATTATTTAGCTTATAGTTAAGTCTAAATGATAAGGTTAAAATAGTTACCTAAACTTGTCTAAAACCTATTGGTTGAAAGTATTGTGACCCATACCCAATTAATATTCTAAATAAGTCACTTTGGAGCCATTATAAACCGAATTTGACTTTATTATAAAATAATATTTTATGATTTTTCCTAAAGTGCCCCTCTCCTCCCTTATAAAAGGGAACCTCCTCCCTCTTCTCTTTAAAAAATTTTGAGCCTTAAGGCTCGGCCAACCCCTATAAATTTCCCTTCTCAACTTCCCTATAAATAATATATAGGTTTTGGTCTTCTCAAAATACCAACTCTAGTGCACTATGAGGAAGCGTAAAAGAGGTGCGTCGAAAATGAGGTAATCTCTTCTACCGATTCTTTCAAGTTTCTTTTTTCTTAATATTCTTATTATTTAGTTGTTTAATTACAAAGTAATTAAATAAGTATCACTAATATACTGATATTTTATTATAAATATTAAACAACCACATTTCACCTTCTATCTATCCTATGGAATATAAAATCACTGCGCATGCGTACGTACGGAATACCGTCTCCACGCCGTGGTGTAATCTGTTTTTCCACCACCACCTTACTTGGATGGGTATAATTGTATAAAGAATAAATATATATGGTTATTATAACATCATACTGATTCTGAGATATTATATCATCCACTCCAATTCCATTCAATAATTATGGGAATAATATCATCACTCGTGCGTATGTGCAGATTACCATCTCCACGACGCGATGAGATTCAGTCTCCATGTTAACCATTCAAGAATGATTATAAAGTATATATAATGAATAATAATGAAATATAGGACATAATGAGGCTATTTTATTTATATATATATATATATATTTATATTTTTGTGTGTGTGTCATATACTTACTTCCATTCAAGTCAATAAGGAATGGAAAACAACATTGATGCGTACGTACAGCCGAACGTCTCCAGGAACGATGTATTTCATTTCATTCATCTATCTGTTATATATATGTATATACTAAATTTATATGATATAAAAAACAATATTTACATTCTGGAAGCAAGTAAATCATGATATAAGTTATAATAATATCAATAACAACAATTCCAAACACGTACGATAAATAAAACGATTTTACCCAAAACGCTGCTTTAACATAGAATTTACAATAGAAAAATTAATATAAAGTCATAAGAGAACAATATAGTATATCATAAAAATGAAAATTATTCTGTAATAAGTAAATGACATTATTTAAATCATTATACAGGATGTTCGGATACGTACGATGAATATCGGACCTAAGGTAAGGGAAACCTTTTCCAATATCGTTTTTATCCAAGATTGTTTATTCGTAAGTATTTATTGAGGTTATTGTAATATTTCATGCCCCTAATTTCTAAATTTTTTTCATGTATGTTTAAAGTCCATTTCACCCATTTTTGAAATTTACCACATGTTATGAAAGGAATCATACTTTTTTTACCACACGAGGATCTTTTTGACTTTTCCAACAAAAGTACGAGGAGAATGTTTTTTAAATTATATGGCGTGAATAAAATTTTATGGCTTTATAACACCTAATTTTCATGAAGCATCCTCTACAAGATTTCATGAATACTTTCAACAAAATCGTTTTCTTTTAAAATTTCATGGCTTTTTGTGAAAAGAAAATGATTTGAAGAAGAAAGTATATTTTCATCAAGAATTCATTTCAAGTGTTTTATCAAAACCATTTTCCATAAAAGATGAAATTATTTTATATGTCCATGTTTCATGTAGAATTTCTCTATGATTTAAATGGTTTCACTTTTCTTATAATGAAATTATATTCATTTGTTTTATATAGATTATGTTATGATGGTATGATGATTATGAAACCCATTTTATTCTTTGGGTTATGATGAATGATTCATGTTTATGTTGTGCACATGTAAGAATTATTTCATTATGATATGGGTGAGACCTATATATCCATCTAATGCATTGGGTAAATATTTATATCTCATGAGATAGACATGGAGGGAACAGTATGTTAATCCAGTTAAGTGATATAGGACTGGAGCAAGGAGTAAACTCGATTTCAGAATGGGACTTTGTCCACTAAGATGGTCTTGGCAGCAATGCCTTTGCTATTATGGATATCATATCACGTGCTTAATGGTTGCCACAATTAAATGTTTTATTCCCAATTTATTTTTTCATGATAGATGTTCCTTTATGATATATGCCTTACATACTTCCATGATTTATTTCAGTGCTCAAGATTTTGATCTATAGATTCTATGTTCATGTTTTTTCATTCAAATGATTATGGATTGTTTTATGTTCCCTATGTTTACCCTTACTGAGAATTTGAGATCACCCTTTTTTTGTTTTCTTTTCCCCAGTATATAAAGAAAGGATTTATGTAAGAAAACAAAAGTGGAAGATATTTATAGGAGATGTTAAAGATCATTCACCATAATTAGAAGATTATGTTTCGATTTTCCAAAGACACTAAACTATTATGGTCCTTCAGTGTTTGTTTTTGTTATGTATTAAGTATTCTGCAAAATTAATGTAATTTCCATGTACGTCAAGCTTTGGGTCTCTACATCGGAACCCTGGTGTTAATGTAGTTCGATAAGAAGAAATGAAAATGTGATAAATTGGTTATTATTTCGTTGTACTTATTTCCTTATAGAAATGCATGCACTATAATTTGATTGGACTTTTTTTAAACACTGCCAATGGTGGCCTACTGATTTATACTCGCACCCTATTCGGGATTCTTGTCTAGTACCCAAATAGATTATATTTCTTCAAGGATGGATAAGGTAAAAGGAACTCGTATAGGTTGTTGATTCGGGATAGACCATAGAGGATGGATCTAAACATGGTCTACGACTTGGATGGAGAGTCATAATGTCCTTATTTTCAGTATTATTGTGGACACTTGACACTTATATTGGAATAAAATGTGATGCCCTCGAATTGTGTATACATTTTCACATAATTTATAGAAAATGAGAAATGTTTTTCTAAAATTACCCACTTTTTAGTGGAAAAGTTTTATTATTTTGGTGAACATGTTCATTTTCAAGAGATTTATGGCCAAATACTCAAAGCTGGGGAGAAATAAGAAAAACATTACAACTACACGGTGTGTACATATATACAAACCATGTACATTCAAGCTCAGACACGGGTTGAACAGGATAGGTACATGCCCACGTAACTCGAAACCGATACACGCCATGTTCACATACTACACACTATGTAAACCCTTCTAGAAGCAATTGGTGGTTGATATGCGTTGACACACCCATGTGGGCGGCTGAAGGGGACACATCGTGTTTCACATATACCTGTCATGTATACCTTCTTAGAAGTGGTTGGTGACCGAAAAATGAGACTACACGCCATGTATAGCGGCTCTACACGTAGTGTATATATACCTACTAGGAGGAGCCATGTTTCAAGTAAAATATGGATTGTTAGGATTCCTATCAATATAAAAAAATAAGGAAAAACATGATGACAAAAGTACATGTTGTGTATCTTCGCCACACGCCGTGTAGTCATATTTTCTATAAAAGGAGGCCTTGGACTTTGGTTCATGTGAGTGGTGTGTGGAGAGATAGTGCCGATAAAAATTTTAAGGTCCAATGGTGAGAAGCTTTGCCTCCATACTACCATCTACCGAAGAATCATTTCCACCATGAAGTTTTAAATCATGATCACATCAGGTATTAAGGGATTTTTTCTTATCCTTTTCTCTATGTGTAACTAAATACCCAACGTGTTGGGGATATGTGAGATAATGTGTTGTAATTCAAATTAGTCTCTAGGAATATGTTTTTTCTTTTATCTTTTTTTTATTCTTTTTAAATCACTTTATATTATCACTAAAAATTCTGAATCAGACCAAGGGCAGAATTTTCTAGGATTGAAAAGAATTATACCAATGAATATTTTCATGATCACTGGAATTATTCTTTGACTCAAAATGGACTAAGAAAAAATAAAGAACTATTAAATACTAACTAACGAACCAAGGAGTTAGTTTCTTCACCTATAAATATAATTTTACCAGAATAGAGAAACTTTATTACAATTTGAAACCCAGAGTGTTGGGTTATTATGAACAAAACAACCTCATAAGCAATTTGATTTAATAATTCACTTCTCGTATATCCATAACCCCAGTAGATTTCACTCTTTAACAATATCAAAACCAATTTTCCCATATTTTATTCTATTCATTATGTAATTTATTTAAGTAACTTAAACCAATTATTCTTTTTATTCACCACATCAAAAATGGACATTAAATTCAGAAAACGTCATGAAGACAAAAATACAAACTATGTTACGAAATACAAAAAATAATTTCTTTTCCCTATGGATCGACCCCTTATCAGTGCTATACTCGTTAGGGTAAAAATAACTTGGGATACAGATAACATACTTTCAGTGAAATTTCTCACCAACATGTTTCCCTTTTAGTTCAGTATTGTGTATCCTATTTGTTTATCATGGGACATGATAATTTTTCTATTTATATATATACTTCCGCTAGTGGTTATTTATTTCTTATGGAATCATACTCTAAATAATGAGGGTATAGTATCCCCATAAATGGCATACCTGAACCTTGCTACTATTTGGAAAGCTTTAGCATATGGGGAGGCGTGCTTGAGATCATGAGCCGAAGTAGACCAGGGCACTATCATGTGGCACATGGGTTGGGATGTTTAAAAGTGTTATTAGAGGAGTTTTCTTTAGTATTATTTTGTATTACTTGTTTTCGATAGGTAAATATGAGACTAGAAAGATTCGGGGCTTGGTAATGAGCTCGTGCATGGGAGTTTCAAACCCATGTGTGGGGGATTACCCAAGTACACATGGTGGAAATGTTGTTATTACTATTTTCTATTATAGTTGATTTCTATTTAACCTTGGTGATGCAGTTATGGTGTGAGTTGACTATTGTTTCTGAGAAATTTTGATTATTTAGTCATGGTTGATAATGGCATGAGAGTTGAGTCAGCATGCATCATTTTAGAGATTTAGGGTTATTTTGACATGCATCATTTTAAGTACACATGTAAACGGGTTATTAGTAAGTTGTTCAACTATAATAGTTTTCCTTCTGGATAGATTATAATGAAGAAATGATGACTAAAAAAATAGAGAGAGATTTTAAAATGTTAAAAATGAGAACAATTGGGTGTATAAATGATAAATTTAATTATGATCATGTGTTTACCTTGTCAACCAAAACCTAAAAGTAAGATGGTTAAGGGTAGTGATAGTACCATGGTTTTGGCCATGTGGTGAGGTGGGGGAAAAGGCTAGTTCTGATTATTTTTTCTTTTATATAAATGTTATAAGGTTGTGTTATGAAACATGATATGGATGTTTGGATTTTTAGATAGAATGTCTACATGATTCTTATTGGGGGGATGACTGAGGGGAGTGTCTAGGAATGTTTTTCCATTTGGGAACTTGCGGAATTATTCATGACAGCTAAAGATGAAGGGGATCAATTTCAAGAGAACTCTTCTTGAATCATGCAATTCATGGAAAGAGACCCAAGGTGGGTTCTGAAAATAATTTATGCATTGACAAGGGAGTTCTAGTTGAAACACCCTCTGAAATTTACAAGAGATGGTGGACCTAAGGAATATAAATTTTAAGTTGGGTCCAAAGAGAAAATACTTGACCATTTGGGGACTCTAGTTGAGAGTATGGTTATGTTGGACGCTTATATTCTACATAGATGAGCAAAGAGTTAGTGGGACATTTAGGAACGAATCGTATTGACTCAAGGAATGTCATGGAAGATATTCTTGGAGAGTTTCTCAGAACACATTTATATATATATTCTATGACAAGTAAAATCTATTGAGTTTATTCATCTAACACATGGAAGAATATCGGTAATGTATAATGCTGGACACAACACATGTCTGCAAAGCTTTTCTCTAACGTTAGTAGGAGACAAGGAAGCTACGTCGAAACGTTTTTAGGTTGGAAATAAGTTTGAGATTAAATCCCAGGTGAATATATTCATACTAATAATGTTTACAGAAGTGGAGGATCAAGATCTCATAATTGAAGGGATCCTTTGGGAGGATTTTAGTGCTGGATAGGTTGTTGTTACTGGATAATCAAGATGTACGACTTCTGAGAGTAGGAAGCACAATTATGACAATTTTAGACAAGATAGTTGGAAGAAGAGTACATAGACCGAAGGGTTGGTTGGAAATAACCTTCCTGTGGTGATCTATCATAATCATGGTAGGATGGGACACTATCATAGAAACTATTCTCAACCCCTAATATAGTGTCAATCTTGCGGGAATATGGGACATCTATAGAAATTATGAAGGTCGTGAAAATATATTCGAACCGAAAGAATAGATGGGCAGATTCATAGTGTTGGAAGAGGATATTCTACACCAAATCCACCTGGCAGTTGGTGTTATACTAGAAGGGAAAGTAGGGTAGTGGACTTGGGGCTTCTGGGAAGGAGTTCTAGCATTAGCGTAGTGGTGTGACTCATGGGAGTAATACAACATCACATGGAAGAGGGAAAACCCATAAATAATAAGTAAAGCCTACAATTGTGGATAGTGAGTTTGGACCATCAATAGTAATTGTTATAATTATAATATCTTATATGTTACCAAGTTCCTTGTTTGATATTGAAGCCTCTCAATCCTTTGTATCTTTAAAACAAGTTAATAGTTTGATACTTGTGGTGAAGTTTGTAAATGGGGTTATGACTATAGATACACCATTGGGAGTTTTATCTAGAGATGTCTATCTTTGTAAGGGACGTTCACTAGACATCGATGAATGTCATTTCCTGTCGGGCCTCTTTTTTCTTTCCATGACGGGATTTAACATGGTTATGGGTGTAGACTAGCTAGTTGCATACTTATCCCACATCGATTGTTACCGTAGGAGGGTTATGTTTACATATCCTAAGGATGGCCAATATATTCATTATGGGGAGCGCGATATCTAGGAAAGATGAACTGGGCAAATTACTCAAAAATTGGGAGATCTCACAACTCATTTTTGTAGTCTATTTCTAAATTATGGGGGTGTTAGGCAATATCTCCCACCACTAATAGTGCAAATATTTCAGTATGACTTTCCTGAGGACTTCTCAAGGATACCACCTGAGAGTGATGTAGAATTTACGATTTAGCTCATGACATGGGCTGATCCAATATTTATTCCACCATACATAATGTCACCAACTAAGAGTCAAGATCATAATACTCAGTTGGAGGAGTTAGAGGATAAGGTATTTATCCGTCCAAGTACATCATCGTGGGTATTACCTAATTTTTTTTTGCAAAGAAGGTTCATAGTATTTTTCACTTATTCATAGATTAACATAAGCTGAAAAAAATAACTGTGAAGAATCGATATCCCCTAACATGTATTGATGATCTATTTGGCCAGGTGAAGAGAGCTCATGTGTTATCAATGATAGATTTTATATTAGGGTATCATTAGTTAACAATATGAACTTATGATATGTGATGGACTACTTTCATATTCTTGTATATACTTTATGAGTTTTTTGTAATTCTGTTAGGATTGAGAAATGCACCAGTAGTGTTTATGGCTTTGATAAACATGATCTTTCATCCAAATCTAGATCTGTTTTTGGTGGAATTTGTGGATGACATCTTGGTGTACTCCAATACTCATGAAGATCATACCCATCATCTGGATATAGTCGTTGGTACACTGAGAGAGCATCAGTTATATGACAAGATATATAAGTGTTAGTTTTTCATTGACTAGGTACACTTCAAGGGGAACATCATCTCAGTGGAAGATGTGTTCGTGGAAACAGATAAGGTTTGAGATATGGTTTCTTGGGATCATCCCCGTAAAGTTTTCAATATTTGATGATTTTTAAGATTATTTGGATATTACAGGAGATTCATCTAATTCTTATCCTATATAGAGGTTCCACATTCTAGCGTGACCAAAAGGGTAGAAATTCCTGAATGGAAATGGAATTTTGAGAGGAATTTTTAGGAGCTGATGAAGTGTTTAACATTAGAAAAAAAATTATCCTAACTTACTCAGGTGAGTAGTATACAGTTTATTGTGATGATTCTGGGATCTGACTTTGAGCTGTGTTAAAATGGGGAGATCGAGCTGTGGTGAATGGGTCTTGGCATCAGAGGCCTCATGAACATAATTACCCAATTCACAACCTTGAGTTAGCAACATTTTTTTATGCTCTTATGTGTTTGTGACATAATATTTTGTTGTAACAGTTTACAGTCTATACAGATCATAAGATCTTGAATTGTATATTTTCATAGTCTGATTTGAATATTCGGTAGCATATATGAGTTCGGTATATGCCGTATTTTGATATTGAATTGGAATATATGGCCAAGAAATGAAATTGTTTGGATGATGGCCTGAGCAGGAAGGCTTGTACATAGATGGTTCAAGAGTCAAGTGTAGAGTAGAAGATGATGACCTTGCTAGACGAAATGCATATGGTAGTTCACGAGAGTCAGGAGTGGATGACTCTAGTTTCAATTATTATGGTGTCTATACATTTGAGATGGATCGAGGAGAGATAGAGGATCCCAAGTGTTTATCCTCGAGGGAAGGATTTGAAGGTGGGGAAACATCTTTTTATTTGGTTGATAGAATATGAGATCATCTTGGGGAAGAATTCAGTGCTTATATCTACAAGCATGCTAGAAGAGCTCATGTGGGAATTTCATGTATTGAAATGGGTGTTCTATCTAGGTGTAACCAAAATGTAAAATGACCTACAACAAAAGTTTTGGTGTCTGGGAATAACAAATGATTTAGTGGAGTTTTTGACATGATTCTTCACATGTTAATAGGTGAAGGCAGAGCATCAGTGAACTGGAGGTTTACTATAACCATTTCCTATTTTAGAATGGATGTTTAGAAACATGACAATGGAATTTATGGTGGTAATTCTAAAGACACTAAGGAAGAATTATTATATTTGGGTACTTGTGTATTTACATACAAAGGTAGTGCATTTATTTCTTATAAAGGAAACATTTATAGTAGAATAGTTAAGAGAATCGTATGTTTGGGAGATAATCTATATGCATGGAGTTCCATAGACTATAGTCTCTGATAGTGATTAATGCTTCACTTAACACTTCTAGAAGGTATTATTGAAATCATTTGTAATATAAGTATTGTTGAGTATGGATTTCTACTCACAGATATATGGGTAGTCGGAATTTAGTATGCATTTGTTTGAGGAAATGCTATGAGAATGTGTGCTTGACTTCAATGGATATTGGAAAAAACACTTAGATTTATTGGAGGTATCCTATAACAAATTTTATCAATAAACTATACAGATCGAACCATATGAGCCTCTTTATAGTAGGCCATAAATACCACCACTATGCTGGATGGAGGATAGTGAATTAGAGTTGTTTGGACGAAGTCTCATCCAGGAGACATCGAAGTAGATACAGTAGATTCAGAAATGTATGGATATGGTTGAGAGTATATATAATTCATATGTTGATTGATGGAGATGACCCCAAGAGTTTATGGAGGGTGATCATGTATTTCTTCAGGCATAACCTATGTTGATTCATTGTAGGATACGAAGGCAGGGAAAGTTGGTGCCCATGTTTGTTGGACCTTTTGAGATAGTGGAGAGAATCTGGCTAGAGGCATACCAATTATCTCTTCCATAAAGAAACAAAACTATTCATGATGTTTTCCATGTATCATAAATTTAGTAGTCTCATCTATACCCTTAACTTATTATGGATGTGGATGAGGTTGACCTTGAGATAGATATGTCTTGTGAGGAGTAACTGATAGGGTGTTAGATCGTAGTGAGAATGTTTTTTAGTGAAGGACCATGCCAAAATTTCATGTGTTATGGAATCATGGACATGTACAATAGGAATTATGGGAAGGAAAACAAGATATGAGGGATCAATGGATTGATATTTCTATCTTGGAATCATATGGAGGCCTAGAAGTGAATCTCATGGTCAAACTATATAATATGGAGAGATTGTACAATTCATAACTTCTATGGAGTCATCTCGAGCACGATTTCATTTAATTTGGGATGTTTTTAAGTACTGTTGCTTGGAATTATGTTTTGGGGTGCATTTGGATGAGGTTTTAAGAATGTTTAAGGACATGGTGATATGTACGGTTTTCACATGATTTGACAAACTGTGCGCCTAATCCCAGGAAACCATGAAACCCCAAATAGTAAGGTCCCCATTGTTACTGCACAGTTACCCTAACAGTGCACCCTTACATGGGAAAACCATGCACTTAGATTTTTTCTTCTAAAAATTCCATTAAAAATTCCCTGAACCCCTAAAAAAACCACCATTTTGACCTAGGATCGGGCTTGACATATTTTTGATGATCCCAGAGCCTTCCAAAGGGGCTGCAAGGATGTTTGACCTCTGTTCTTCAAGATTCAAAGATGAATCGAAGATATGCTCTTCTCCAAGTATGTGGATTTCATCGTGATTCCTATCCCAATATTTCATTATCCTTCTCTTGATCTTTTCATGGAATATATCCTCAATTTTCATCGATCTAAACCTATGTGGTGATATCTAGATCTAGGATTGTGGATCTAGATCTAGATTTATGATATCGTGATGTCTTTGATCTTGATTTCAGTTTTGGGATTTATATCCATAACTCATATCAACAGCGTTGTGCTTCTTGGATTTGGGGGATTTTCATTGGGATAACATCCTTCAACGAACTAAGGTGGGTAGTCTAAATCTAATTCACATAGTCTTGCTTTTTATATGTATATGAATGATTTATTATTTTCAACAATCCTTTAGAAATTGATTACCTTGAATTCAGTTTATTATATTGACTCTTTTTATTATTGAATCCTCATTGAAATATGTGATTTTTTTGTGGAAATAATCATGAGAGTAAGGGGATACCCTATAAGATAGTTAATTAAGGGAAATTGATTATAAGAGTTAGGGGTGTAAATCTATATAAATAGTTAGGGAAATAATTATGAGATTTTGAAATGGATAATCCGAGATAATTAATTGTGCATTAATTATGTTCCTTTGATAATATAATCTAGAAAATAAATTGTGGGATTAATTATTTAAAATTTAGATTAGAAAGAGATAATTAATTTTGGAAAATAAATTAATGATTACGAATTATGATATTGAATAAGTAAATGATGAATTAATTAATGATGTAAAGCACTTAGTTAATTGTTCAGTTACCTAATAGAATGGATATGTTTAACTAATTATTAAATTAGTAAACGGTTTGGGGTGGGTAATTAATTGGTAAATTAATTATATGATAATGACGAAAAACTTGGACATTCTAAATTGAAAAGTACAAATGGTAACATGGTCATCATACTTATAAGTAAAGAGAACGAGAACATGGTCATTTTAAATTGAGAAGTATACATGGTAACATGGCCAATATACTTATGAGTAATGATAATGGTAACATGGTCATTATATTGAGAATTAAAGAAGGAAACATGGTCTTCTTAATTACATTTTTGATGTTCGTAAATCTGAAAATGTGGATTTTAAATGTTAAATTATATAATGGAAATATTAGTACTCTAAGTTATGGACACACACAAGAATATTCGACTCCGTCATGAGTTGAATCGGGTATTGAGATATCATAACACCTTTGAATACATCATGATTCATATAAAATCAGGTTTTATGATATCGTACTACCAAGGGAACACTTCAGGCTCTGATACAAGATGAAGTTAGTACTGAGGAATGAGTATCCTTGGGAACCATAAATTAATTTTGTTAGATAATAATTATTGAAAATTAGATAAACTAGTTATTATTGCATTGAACATATTTCCATATAGAACTGCATGCACTGTGTTTGGATTTGACTTTTATTGGACACCATTGGTGGTGTCCTACTGAGTTGTACTGACACCCTATTCAGGATGCCTAGTTGGTACATGAATATACTGTATTTTTTTAGGGATAGATTAGGGAAAATGCCCTGGGATAGGTGGATAATTAGAGGAAAAATCATAAATGAAGAAACCAAACGTGGTTTAGATGCTGATTGGGGAGTCTTACTTTCTTTACTTTCAGTTTCCTTGTAGAGTCTTGACGCTTATATTGGCATAACATGTTTCCCTTTTAGATGATTATTGTGTTCCTTAATTGGTTATTTTGTGACATGAGAATAGTTCATTTTATATATATTATTTCACTATTATATATTTTTTTTCCACTGGTGGTTTACTCTAAGAAAATAGGGTATAGTATCCCCATGAATGACTTACCTGACCGTTGCTACTAGTCGGCAGCATCTAACATACGAGGAGACGCGCTTCAGGTCATGTGGTGAACCATATCCGGGAACCATCAAGTGGCACCCGAGTCGGGATGTTACAGATGTGTATAATGATATATTAATCTAAATAAATAATATAAAAATATAATTCACTCAATTTACATCACTTTTAATATTTTTAGAATCAGCTATTTAATTTAGTTGCAAAGTATATAATTACAGTGCAGGAATTTCATATGAATTATATGTCATTATTTTACCTTAAAAACTACTGAAAAATAATAATTAATATAAATAAATCTAATTGTTCTGTGAAAATAACATCTATCACTAAGCCTTTGTTTTTTGTTCATATCCCAATGATTTATAGATATCAGTAGGAAATAATTTCATATATTTCTTTTAATTTACACAACTTATTATATGTGTAAATTTTGGGAAATAATGTGGAAAACCCCATTAAAATATATAATAAATTAATAAGGGTCAATATTTTTCTGAAAAAAAAGGGTTTGGAACAGTTTTTTTAATAACTTTCCCATTATATTTAATGTTTCGTCCCTTGGTAATCTCATATTTTACAATAATTTGTGTAATTAAATTTAAAAAATTTCACTAATCTCAATGTTCGAAACATAAATTGGCCTTATTAAAAATTATAATTTAATATTATCTAAAATATGTAATTGATTTTTTAAAATTAAATTCACTTAAGTTAAAAAATTTAATATAATATAATCATATAGACATGGAGATACAATGAGTTCTTAAAAAGAGTCTTGTTTTCTAAAAAGATTATTCAATGTTACCTCAATCAATAAAAATAACAATTGTATGAATCTAAATTAATATTTAATGACATTTAATATACAAATTTCATTTAAAATATTTAATATTAGCGATTATTTTAATTAATTAAGACGAAGAAACATTATTCAATTTGATATAGTTTTTTAAAAACACCATTTTTTAAAAAAAATCAAAATTATTCAAAAAAAATATTTAAAGATGATGGAAAAGTAATTACATGAAACTTAATAATTCATAGGATAATTGAAAAAATATAAAAATATCATTTGATGTTTTAAATAAATTAATTTATTTAAAATTTATTACATTTTCAAATATCGTTATTTTACACTATTCGTAAAAAAATGAATAATATTTGAAAAATACCAAAAAATCACACAACAAAAAAATTTATATAAATATTTCAAAATTACAGTAAATTTAATAAAATAATTTTTATAAAATTTATTGAAATTGATTATAATATTTTTCAATGAGAATCCATAATAATTTATTTTTTTATAAAACATATTTTTGAAGAATATAATAACTACACAAAAAATTCATAAATTATTTACTAAAATATTATAAATAGTTTATATAGGTTTAGAAATATATATATATATATGTGTGTGTGTGTGTTTGTGTGTATTTAAATATATTTCAAATATTATTTAATATTATTAAGACACATCAATTTAATGACTAGTTTATAACGTTATTGTACATCATTAGTCCTCAATGTTCTGTGTTTCACATTAAATATGCTATCAAACATACATGTATTAGGTTTTCATGTAGTTCCTGTTAAGCTACGTGTTTTCTATAACTCAAGATAAACTCATTGTTTTGTGTCCTTTATGCTACTGAATACATTTTTCTCATTTGGAAATATTTGGGTGTTACAATCATACCTTAATATAAGAAACATAAATGTACTTGTATATAATATGTTATTTTATCTGTAAAATACATTAGAGAATTTAAAATTTGATGTTACACTTATGTAAAAAAATATTTTATTAATTTTACGACATTTTTATTTTGTTTTTTGTTAGAAATAAAATTTAAAATTTTAAATTTAATATTTTATTTATATATTATTTAGTTTTATATAAGATTTTTGATTAATTATTTCATCGTGAATTGAAAAACAATTATAGGACATTATTAATGATTTATATACAGATAGATACACATTTATTAATTATTTTTAATAAATTAGTAGTGAGGAATTATTTTTGGTTTTCAATAATGTTATTTTTATGTAATTTAAAAAATATATTAAATTTATTTATGAGATATATATATATGTGAGCATATAAAAGTAAAATTTTCAAAAGAGAAATTTAATTTTGATCAAGATGTTTATTTCTACTAGATGTTAACAATAAAAATTTTAATACATACACGCTATAATTTATACACAGTTTAACTATAATTTATAATTCTAAATTATTTATATCAATTAAAATTCTTTGTAGTATCTTTTTTAAATTAATAAAAACTTTTCCCAGATAACACCATTTTTATTTTTTCATCCCGAAAATTAAAACCATTTTTATCAACTTCCATTCTTTCTGATGAGATGAAACATAAAAAGGAAATTTTGAATGATTTACAATGGTATATAGAACTTGAAAATTATAATAATCCATTTATGGAGAAAATAAAAATATATCACATCAAGGAGTCAAACTAGGAATCCTTGATTATAACATCTGATATAAATAATCAAAGAACCTCAAAGAGAAAAACAATTCCCACATGATCCATGTAATTACATTAAGTTACTAGTTTTGGTCTTCTAGTAAGAAACCATATTTCTAATGAATTACTCCACCTACTTTAATCTAGTTGTGAAAACATGCCATTGAAGTTGAGTCATTTTTCATTCACATTATCTCCCAAACTATGTCTTATTCTAAAATATATTCCATTATTTATATTTTTTATATCATAAAATAATTATATTAATAAATTCAAATTATAAAAAAATATGTTTTACCATTCTAAATGAAAACATTCATGGGAAAATAAAAAATTCTTGTAAATAGGACCATAAAATCCAAGAAGAATTTATTTTAGTCCAAAGAAATTATCTAAAATTTTACCATGAATAATTAAAACAACCTATAATAAAAAAATGTCATTAAATATAGATTAAATTAAAAATAAAAAGAAAAAAAAATAATTTAATTTAAAACGATTTAACATTTAGTTCAAATATTCTACACCAAGATGAATGTATTTTTGTGATAATATGTAATTCGATCCACCTACTACATACCATGTGTCTAAATTAAATACTATAAATTATAAATACTATTTACATATTACAACCTCAACTATAGTGAAATATAAAATTTAATTAAATACTATAAACATTATAATCACCCAAAATAGATCATTCTAAATAATAAATAATATACTAGTAGTAAATGATCAAATAAACCACCAATAATGTGTTTAATTCTAATCGAATAGTCTAATAATTAATAAAATTTTGAATTAATTATTAATTATCTTCCAATTATTATACAAAATACATTAACTAAATCCCTATAAATTATAAATATAATATGAGATGAGAAATATTGAAATGAAAAATTATTAATTGAGTATGAAACTATATTCAATTAATATAATAAAAAGTATAAAATAAAATTTTATTTAGAGTAAAATTTTTGGAGGAACCCTCTACTGGGTTATTAATCCTTATAGTGGAAGAAAATTTTTATATATTTCCAATGTAATAAAAAAATATAATTTATTTAATACCAATCCTAATGAGTTCGTTTAATAGGATTGGTTTATATACACTATATAAAATAGTATATTATACATATTCTCCTCTAGAGAGATAATATATTTTGAACTTTGTATAATGACTCACAATCAATGAAATAAATGTGGGGGTTATTTAATTATTAATATATTTAATGTTATCCCACAATGAAATTTCTCTAAATATTAATGTGAATTTATTTGTTATCCCACCCTACACAAGCACATATAGACAATGAAAATGTTATATATAATATTTATTGCACAATGTGGGTATCTATTTTTTTTTCATGATCCTGTAAAAAAATTGATTATATTATGCCCTAGTAAAATCCTATGGACCACCATGGGATGAAATGTTCTATAGAACTCACATTACAGGTCTACTGGATATTTACGTGCATCTTATATACCAAAAAAATAATTGGGTAAATAATTATAGAGTGTTTCTCCAATGACTATTATCAAGTTTCTCATGTAATATGATATTTTTTAGACTATTTAACAACACAAAATAATTTCAAATATTCTATTTAAATTCAAACCATTTCATGTAATAACTCCTCTATATTAATATATCATTTGAATGAAAAGATTCTCTAGAGTATATTAGAAGAAAAAAATTGATCTCTCTTTATTTTTCATATGAGCATCACAATAAACTAACCTAGTTAATTTCTTCATACACCATACTCTCATATATTTTCTTTTTTCTAAAATGAATATATATTCATTGGATATCATATATATAATACATAAATAAATCTTGTATATATTTTTGTCCCTGTCTTATAATAATTACGTTACGTATTTTTGAATTTCAATTACTTAAAGGAAAATAGAATTTAATTAAATAGTCATCATTGATTCATTTTATAACATATGAAATAACTTAAGTAACAACATCATGTGGTAAGATTAAAAAATAATTTCTTTATTCTTTTTAAAATTATTGAACTGGTATTTCCTCAATAGTGAATTAATTAAAATTTATTTATCCATGTATGATATTTATAGTCTTATGTAATTATGAGGATTCAAATTTCATGGAACAAATCTGGAATAATCATATTTCTTCTTTAATATTAGGTATCTTCCTTATAAACCCATAAACCCATAATCTCAATCTTTCCTTGATATTCTATGAATTTATGGTCAATTTATATATATTAAATAATGAAAATTTTATCATGGTCTTTATAAACCTTCTCCATGAATATTTTGACTAACTCATAACTATATATCCATAAATTCACAAGAATAAATTTTTTATCATTTATTTATGTCATAGTAACACTAATTAATTCATCTCTCATCCTTCATAAAATATACCAAAATGATGATGAAACTGATAATGAATCATATTTAAATTAATAGAACAATTTCATGTAATCAATTGGATTATTATCACACTAAATTTTGGATGATTATTCAATGGAATATGGACCCATAATCATCTCATAAAATATCTCCTCATATATTTGTTGGGACCAAGTTGGATGGCGAAGGATGTTTGAAGAGTTTTCTTTTGTATAGTGTTGTCCTCTGTTGTCAAATAGGATAAATCATTTCAATTTGTAAAAGACTTGGTAAATGATGAAGATATTTTTCTGATTTGTATTTCAAAAATATCATAAGTTGGAAGAACATTTTATGCTTTCCTTATGAAGGATAGGGGGAGTAAATAAGTGTTTCTTTCAAAGGAAATATTGATTCTCATAATTCAAAAGCGGTTTTCGAGTGTGGCACGCAAGTATAAGTGGTGCACAAGTGTATCTTTCATGCTAGTAATATTTAAATCTAAACACATCAAAATATAACAATGTAAATAATGTTCCATGCAAGTTAAATATTGTTGTGAAAGGGTGGCATGGAAGTATAAGTGGTGCGCAAGTGTATGTTCCACACAAATCATATTTTAATATCATCACATCAAAATATGACAAAAGAAATAAAGGGGAACGCAAGTGTTGAAGCGGCGTGCAAGTGATGCATCCACGCACAAGTGATGGAGTGGCGCGCAAGTGATTGATTGGTGCACAAGTAATGAAGTGGAATTCCAGTTTAGTTGAATTCCTTATGCGCAGGGTCACCCAAATGCCTATAAATAGACAGATACCCTCCTAATTTTTCTATGCTCAAAACTTAAGAAAAAATTTGATCTCTGATCGCACAAGTAGTAGAAACTAACATGCTAGCTGGATTGTCTCGCAAGTTAGAAGTTATTTATAAGGTGCCTATGTAGAGTGGCGTGCAAGCAGAGTTGCGCGCAAGCAGAGTGGTGCGCAAGAAGAGTGGCGCGCAAGCAGAGTGGCACCCAAGAAGATGTTGTGTGCATGTTGTAAGAGGCACACAAGTAGGGAGTTTTGTTCAATAAGTGTGTTGTGTATAATCCAAAGTTGGCGTGCATGTTGTGATATGTTAACAATAGTGCTGCACAAGTAGTTATTTCCACACAAGTAGGTAGTCGTGCCGGAAGATGGTGTGCAAGAAGGGAGGTGCAAAAGAATGTTGTGGTGCGAAAGCTGTTTGCACTAGGTAGTTCTTACCATCTTCTGGGTAAGAAACTGAAGAACAGTTTTGAAAAAAATTATTTGTGAATGTTCATCAAGAATATCAGAAATATTTTTTTACCCTATTTGTGCTAAGAGGGAGAACATGCACTATTGGATTGTTTTCAAAGAGCTACATAGGTGTAAGGGAATATCCTACTCTTTGTATTCAACATAAAAGGATTGTTTTCTAGTGGATTGTGTGGTACTGGATTGTTTTTGTACTATACCAAGGATTTATCTACTCATGTAGAGTAGTGAACATTGTAAATCTTATGTTCATGTGGTTTTGTGTGATTATAATACATAAAAAGAAAAATATATCACTGATTCACCCTCTCCCCCTCTCAGTTATACTTTGATCCTAGATAGAAACTTAAATTGGTATCAAAGGTAGTTTCCCTTCGTTTCTTCTTTGTTGAATTTTTGAAGATAAGTTGTAATTGAGAATCTGGATTGCGTTAACTGTAAGGGGATTCCGATATTTGATGGATGGAATTATCATATTAGAATGGATAGAATGATTCATTGTCTTATGTCTCTTGGGTATGAAGTTATTCAAACTACAACTTATGGATTTACTCCTATTAATGGAAAGGTTTGTCTTACACCTAATGATAAAAGGACCTTGAGAATGATGGAAGTTCTAAAAATGCATTACTCCCATTAATTTTTGAGAGTTATTTTTTAAGAGAGAATGGTGTCGCTATATCCAAAGGCATCTAGGATAAGTTGAAGAACATCTATAAAGGGAATACCAAAGTGAGGAAGAAAAAACGAAAAATATGGAGGCTGAATTATGAAGACTGGATAATGTGAGAATTTGAATCTATTGGGGAATTAGTTACTAGGGTTAATGACATTGTCAGTACAATCAGATGCCTTGGTGAAAAGTCGGAGGATTCTTCAATTTTTGAAAAGACCGTGAGAATTCTGCCTGACAAGTTTGATGATAAAGTGTCTTAATTAGAAGAGAGAGAGCCTAAAGCATTATCTCAATATAATTTTCATATCACTATCATTACTTATGAAATGATAAGGGAGAAGACTATGAAGATCAAAACAAAAAATGATAGAGAAATTCCATTCAAGGCTGTAAAGAGAGTGAAGTCGAAGAAGGATCTTATTGAATATGATGCTGGTGAATCAAATTCTGAATATGAGGTATATAAAAAATTTTATGAAATTTTATCCTTGTTTTCTAAAAATGTGAAAAGAGGTACAAGGAAATACAATGGAAAACTTCCATTGAAATATTTGGAGTTTGGAGTCATTGGTCACTTTGTGGCCAACTACCCTCAAAAGAATATCTATGAAGACAATGATGATTATGACATAATTTCAAGAAGTTCGTGGAAGAAACAAACTGAAAATGATAAAACATTCAAGGGGGGTGGGGGTAAATAGTTCTTCAAATCGAAAAGAAGATGCTTTTTATATAATGATGAAGAATAATAAGATAGAGAAGATGAATTTGAGAAATCATTTGTTAGGAAATATAGAGAGAATAACGTTTTTTCCTTGGTGAATACAGAAGATTACGGGAGCAACAGTTCTATAGAAAAAGAAACTCAACTTGAATATCATCTGAAAGAAGAGTTGAAAAAATGTTTGTGGAATATCAGAAGGCAAGAGAAGGAAAAAAAAGTTAATATATAAAAATTACGCATTAAACAATAAAAAGTCTTTCTTGATGATAAAATCATGATGTAAAAATAGATTGAATATCTTATGAATTATTTTGAGAATGCAAAGAATCATAATAATCATATTGAAGTAAAGATGAAGGAAAAAAGAAGAATAGTCAGAACTTGTCCAACAGAAACGTTCTAAAACTAAATAAATGAATATCAATTTTAAATATTCAATCTCATATGTTGGTGAAAGTTCATGTAAGAATGAACCAAATAAAGATCCAAAAAAATTACCATCAAATGTTGAGAGGAAATAAGGAACTAGTTCTAATAAGGACAAAGCTAGAAAGGCAATGTATGTGGCCAAAGTCAACATTGCTGAAAAATCAGAAGTACATAAAAATCATGAATCTAGAAAGATTTCTTCTACTTATGGTATTGATAAGTTTTAACAGAAATCTGAGTTTGAAAATAAAGATACGATTCAAAAGAAGAAGATTGATGGTCAGCAGAGTGCTTTTAAGAAGGATATTGAGTAGCATGTTCACAACTCCGGCCAGTATATAAGTTTTAGTGGGAAATATTCATTATATGGTTACTTATTGTATTATGGTGGGTTCAGACACACTGTAAACATGTGTTGGTTTATTCATCAACACTAATACTATTCCACAAGTTATGGAAGACAAGGTTTGAGGGGGAGTCAGTCCTATCAAAAAGATAAGTACAAGAAGGATGTTAAGAAGAAATCTTAAAAGGATGGTGTGAAATTTGAATATAGGTTCCAATAATTGGAAAACATTTGTGAAAGATGTGAATATCCTGGACATATTGTGAAGGGATTTCTTGTTTTGTTTCTATCATAAAAAAGGTTCTTAATAAATCTCAAAATATGGAGGTGAATAATGAAAAGAAATAATAGAAATCTCGTGTTGTTGAAATAACCATAAAAGCTAAAAAAGGATAATGTCCATGGATTCTTGACAGTTGGTGTTCTTCTCATATAAATAGATACTTAATGTTGCGGAATAATGTGAATGACTTCAAAAAAGGCGCAGTTATATTTGGAAATGATGAATTTCTTATGATCAAAGGTGTTGGATAATCCACCATCGGGAAAGAAAAAAATGAAATTTATGAAAAAAAATTATGTTGATGGATTGTTACATAATATGATGAGTTTTTCACAACTCTGTGATGAGGTCAAAAAAGTTATCTTTAGAAAAAATGGGTTTGTTGTGAAAAGTGAAAATGATAGAAAGGTAGTTACAAGAGGTCAATGTACAAAAGGGAACTTGTTCCATATTGGTGAATTACAAAACTCTAGTTACATGGGCATAGTGGATGAAAATAAGTTATGGCATAAAAGGTTGAGACATATCTGTAAGAGAAACATGTGCAAATTATCAATGCAAGGTTGTGCCTGGGGTATGCCTGATTTATCGAGAAAAAGATATTGTGATGGCACTATTTGTGAAAAACCGATATAAGTACTTCATTACATTAATTGATGAATTTACTCGCATTATGTGTGTTATGTACATGAGTCATTAGTCAGATGCACTGAAAATGTTGAAAACAATCAAGAGGAATGAATAGAAGGAATGTGAGTATTCAGTAAAGAAATTGAGAACTGATAATGGTGGAGAGTATAAAGATGAAGAGTTTTAAAGTTACCTTGAGAGGCATGGAATTAGTAATGAATTAATTTCACCATACACACATCAACAAAATGGGGAAGCTGAAAGGAAGTAAAGAAGTATGGTTGAAATGGGATGAACTATATTACTTGAACATGGTCTCTCTAATTATTATTTGACTCAAGAAATGAGTATGGAAGTTTATATTCAAAACTGATGTTTCTTTAGAACACATTCAGATATGACTCCATATAAAATGTTTTATGAAAAAACTCCATGTTTGAAACACTTGAGAGTATTTGGGAGTCCATGCATCAAAATGAAAAATGGTTTAAACCTTATAAAGATTGAAAAAAGAGGAGATTATGGATTTCTTATTGGCTATCCTCTAGAAGGAAGAGGATAAAGATGTTTCAAAAAAATAAATAGAAAGAATAGTTGATTCTTCTGATGTAAAAGTTTTTTCAAATATTGAGAAAGAAAAAAAGACTTTTTCTGATTTAAAAGTTGAGAAGGATAAGGAAAGTCTTGTTAATTATTCTGATAATGCTACCAATAATGGTAATCCTACTCAAGAAGAATAATCGGACTCAGCAATTTCAAGTAATGAAGATTAAATTCGAATATCTTATCCAAGGCTGGGGAAGCTTGTTGAAGCTTAGAACATTATTGGTGATCAACATCAGAGAGTTCAAAAAACAAGAACAACAAATGTTGTTACCAATACTTCGTCATTTTTAAAAGTGGAGCCAAATGATGTAGATGCTTATTTTGAGCATCCAAAATGGATTCAGGATATGAATTAATAGATTGATCAGATATAAAAAATGATACCTGGGAACTTGTACCCAAGTCGGATGACATATATGTTATTGGTACAAAATGGGTTTTCCAGAACAAGAAGAATGAAGAAGCCGAAGTGGTAAGGAACAAAGAAAATATTCTTGTACAACGGTTACTCAGAAATTGAAGGTGTTGATTTTGAAGAGACTTTTTCTCCAGTCGATAGATTTGAAAGAATCAGAATATTTCTTGATATTTTTGCACAATTAGGTTATAAAAATTTTCAAATTGATGTTAATTATGCATTTCATAATGGAAATCATGATGAAAAAGTTTACATTGAACAACCTTGTGTCTTTGTTGTTGGGAAAAATAAAAGTTATGTGTGTAAGCTAAATAAAGACTTGTATGGGATAAAATAATCTACAAGGGCATGGTATACCAAACTGGATACTTTCAAAAGAAATATGAGTTTTAAGAAAGTAAGAGTTTGCAGCAATCATTACATCAAAGAATGTCATGATTCATCTCTCATTATAATTGTTTATTTTTATGACATTATCATTGCTAGAAATGTAGAAATATCATGTTAAATATTAGTTGAAGATATGAATAAGTTGTTTGTGATTTCCATGCTGGGAAAAATGAAATAATTTCTTTGGCTACAAATATTATAGAAGACGAACCACATTTTTTTTCTCAAGAGAAGTATGCTAAGGAACATCTGAAGATGTTTGGAATGGAAAATTTGAAACCAGTTTCCACACCAATTTCGGTAGGAACTAAGCCATTTAATGATAGAGAATCAATGAAGTTGATCAGAAAGAGTTTCGAAAGCTAATTAGAAGTTTATTATATTTGACTGCCTTAAGACCTGACATTTTCTATGTTATTACATTATGTTCAAGGTTTCAAAGTGCTCTTAAAGAATCACATTTAATTTCTAGAAAGTCGATTCTTGTATATATCAAAGGCAAAACAAATTTTGGAATCAGATATGATGGTGCAGAAAATATTGATTTGTTAAGGTATTTAGATGTTGAATGGGCAGGAAATGTTGATGATAGAAGATCCAAATCTGGTGGAGTTTTCATTCTGGGGAATAGTTACAACATTTTCCACACAAAGAAACAAAACTCAGAAATTCTTAGCACAGCAGATGTTGAGTATGTTTTTTCGACTCAAGATGCTACCCAACTTATGTGCATGATGACTCAATTGGAAGATCTACTTATTGAAGTGAAGTTACCCTTACTGTTGGGATGTGATAATTAGAGTGAAATCAATCTTACAAAGAATATGGTATAACATTCTCATTAAGAACTCATTTACATCAACTACCACTTCATCAAAGATCAGGTGGAGATGAGTGCATTGACACTGGAGTATGTTTCTATAACAGAACAAGTTGCTGACATATTCACAAAACCATTACTGAATGAACCATTTTCTAAATTGAGGATGAATGTGGGTGTTCAACCTCTTTCTCGTCATGTTTGAGGTGTTTGTGTCTTTTCCCACTCCCATAATACCATTGGATAGTGATTTCAAGGGGGATAATTTATTCCTAAATCTATCCTTATGGAAGAATTCATAAAGGGTGAGTTGTGGGTAAGCTGTGAATCCAAAATATATTTGTGTGAACTATTCTAACTATTTGATGGATTGGTATTATGAAACAAATTTTTCATTTCAAGTAATGTTGAAGAAGTGAAGAATCCTGAGGTAGATTCATTGTAGATGTTGTGACGAAGGATGAGGAGATACGATAATGAAATTTCATAATCACTACTTGTAAAGTCCCGTAAAATTCAAGGGAAATTTTTTCTTAATTTTCTTTGAATTTTACAAGAACGCGGTTTCTGACGGCACCTGATTCCGAGGCCCGGAGTGCCCGGAATCATTTTCCGAAGATTGGCTCGGGTACGTTCAGTGAACGAATGAGAGGGAATTTCTAACTTTTGAACCGGTGACCAGAATCAAATTCTGAGGGCACCGATGGACTCGCAGCGC
Organism: Viscum album; assembly: GCA_963277665.1. Classification (NCBI taxonomy): domain Eukaryota; kingdom Viridiplantae; phylum Streptophyta; class Magnoliopsida; order Santalales; family Viscaceae; genus Viscum; species Viscum album. Next base: position 103,210,892 of record OY728133.1, read on the forward strand.
CGATATTCGCTTAAGGGGACATTTTCCGAGGTTGCGTTTATTGCGGGTTGTAAGTTAGTTTTTGGGTTTTAAGAATAAGTTAAATAAAATTTGTTGAATACAATTTTTATTTTTAACTTGTTGTTTTAAAACCTCCCAAAGGGAGTTAGGGGTGGGACCCACAACCACTTAACCTCCCTTGGGAGGATTAAGTGTGGTGGGGCCCACACGAACCCCAACACCTCATATTCTCTCAAAACTCCCCTATAACCCCATTTAATTAATGTTCGACACTTGGTTTAATTAATTAAGGTGGGTTGATTTGAATTTCAAACCATTGAAATTAAAGTTGATGTTTGTGTAAATAATGTAAGCCTTAGCTTATTTTATTTTGTTTAGCCATCTTGAGAGGATTTGGGAGCTCCTTCTTATTCTTCAAACTTTGACGAAGAACACGAAAAACCTTCGAGCTCCGACGAAGAACGTCACTCCTCTCTTCTTCGTAGCCGGTTGTTTCCGAAGATCGACGACGCCTTCCGTGTCAACGAAAGGGAACGCCGCTTCCTCCTCGGACTTCCTTCGTCGGCTTACGAAGATTCACCAACGACGTACCTCTTCAGACGTACCTCTTCGTCAACGGAATTGACAAACATTTACCGCGACGCCCGAACTCCGCGACGTTGTTTTCCGCGGGTCGTTGACGAACATCGTACTTGAAACCGAGGTAGGGGTTTAATTATTGATTTTTTTCATGATTTATACCCGAGTATATTTCTTCGTGAAATTTATCCAATTGTTAGCAATTAACGCGAGGGGGCCGGACCGTACGAACACGGCCGACCCACCTCCTTTTCATAATGATTTTGTTGTGGATTGAGACCGGTGAGGCATGGTGCCGTCGCACCGCGCAGGATCTTACGACAAGAAATGTGTGGCGCTGTCGTGCCGCATTGTAAAATAATGCAAGGACGTGACGCCGTCGCGCTGCGTCGAAGAGAGTTGAAGGCGCCGCGGCCGGAGCGGGGCCGAGGCGGTGAGGCACGGTGTCGTCGCACCGCGCCGAACGACGAAGGCCGCGGCCGGTTCTGGGCCGCGGCGGGACGAGAGGACCGGCTGCTAGCCGGGCTGCCGGTGTCGGAAGCCGGAAAGGGGACCGGCATTGCCGGTCCCGTTGAAGAAGAACCGGCAGGTGAAGTCTGGGCCGGCCGGAAGGGGAAAAACCGGGGGAATTTAATTCCCCCGGCCACCTTGAATGCCCCCCTCCCATTAAGAGGGGGGCCGGTTTCATAAGGGGGGTGGGGGCAGGAGGCCCCCCATTTTCCTCAAGGCAGGCCACCACGAGGGAAGCCGCTTTTCTCCAAAGGCGCGGCTTCAGCCGCGCCGCCGCAAGGAGGGGCGGGGGCCTTGCCCCCCGCACGTGGCCCCGAGCGGCGCCCAGGCCGCGCTGCCGCCGGCCGCGCCGCGCCGCCGCGCCGGGCCATGCTGCCGGCCGGGCCGGGTCGGACCCGGGTCGGGTCCATCCGGTTCGGGTCGACCCAGGGGAGGTCGGGCCGGGTCGGCCCGGACCCGGACCCCCGGTTTTCGAATCGATTTCGGTCTTTTTCCCATAACTTGAGCTAAGTACCTCCAATTGACAAACCGTCAGCGGCGATGCGATCCTTGGATCGATACGGTCGATTCGGTATATTTCACTCAAAGTTTCGGAATACTTTGAGTTCGGCCGGGTTGGTTTGTTCACGAAACCAACCGGGCCTTTGGAGGGGAAACGCTCATATCTTGAGCTATGGACGTCCGATTGACGTGCCGTCAGCTTTTTTGTGTTCCTCTTAGTGAGACAGATCTTTTGGCATACCCCGCCCAAGGATTGGACGTAGGTGGAGTACGGTCGGGTTGGGTTTTCCTTAAAAACCAACCGGGCCCCTGGGACGAAAAAGCCAATAACTCTCAGACCGGGCATCCGATCGACGCGTCGTCTGTTGCATTGAGTTCCTGTGGACGATACGGAACTTTTGGATACATCAACTCTGAACTTAGTGACAGTTGATGTATCAGCCTCTCGGCTCATGGAGCAGACCCTCCCGAACAAGCTTGCTGTGTGCGGGAACCCTAGTGCTGGCTGCGACTGTGACTGCTACTGCTATTGCTACTGCTACTGTGACTGCGACGACAACAGTACAGAGATCCTGTGTGGATTCGACGATGACTACATCACTCAGCGATCCTACGTGGATCAGTGCTACAGGTCCTGTGTGGGCCCGATCCTATGTGGGTCCGATCCTGTGTGGGTCTTTGCGCTCAGCGGTCCTGTGTGAACTAGCGCCTACAGGTCCTGTGTGGGCCCGATCCTGTGTGGGTCTTTTGCGGGGGTTTGTTACCAATCGATCCTTCGTGGGTCCTACGACTTATATGGATCAGAGATCATCTTTATCGTCTTTCAAATAAGTATACCTGTGTGAGCTGAATCCTGTTGCTTTCCTGTGTGGATTGTGTTGTGCTATCCTGTGTGGATTTCATTTTTCTTTCCTGTGTGGAATACGTATACTTTCCTGTGTGGACTGAGTTGTACTTGGGCTTGGAGGTTGGAGCGTATTGGAATTGATGACTTAGGTATATGTATGGGCATATACCTAAGCAGTGTCGGTTGTTACTTCGTGATTGTACCTTCCTTTGTGGTTTATCCTTTGTGGATTTTTGGAGACCTTCAGGGGTCTCAGGGTCCCTACTGAGTAGCTTATACTCACCCTTGCATGGGCTATGCTCGCACTACGTTGTGTTGGTTGCAGACGACGGACAGCGTTGATCTTGGCTGAGGCTTGCAGAGCAGGACAGTACCTGGAGGTGGACCACTTGGCGGGATGTGTTCGGAGCGGACGGCGGGACCCGAGGAGCGGTGGAGTTTTCTGTACCCACCTTTCAGGTGGGATTTCCAGTGGACAGCTCGGTGTAGCGGCTTTTACTTTACAGTTGCTGTTTTCCCTTTCGAGTTGTACTTTACTTTCAGTTTGGGTTTGTATACTCGCCCATTTACATTTCCGCACTTTCAGTTGTACTCTGTTTTTACTTAGAGTTTACTTTCCGCTTTCTTACTCTGTGGTGATTGTTTACTTTACAAAGGCAATGCCTTCCCTTTTTACCGGGATTTACGCCTTGGTGCTAGTCGCCAGCTCCTGGCCTATGGAAGGCGGGCTTGGGGTCGTCACGGCACGGGCCCCGAGGACGGGTCGTGACAAATTGGTATCAGAGGAGTTCGTTTCTACCGCGGACTCTGATCTTTTCTATGTGAAGCAATATTGTTTAGCGTATTGAGTGTGGTTATCAGTCCAGGGAGTCCAGTGTTGGTGCGGCGGTTGACGTATCCGTACACCAGGACCCTGACTTCTAATTTCCGACTTAATGCACGAAAACATTGATTGTGTGTATGTTTCAAAGTTTTATTTGTGATTACTTTATATCAGCTCACCAGTATACTGTTCTGACGGTGGCGCACCTGTTTCCTTTTCAGGATGGCCCCACGACGGCAGCCAGCTAGGGTTCCGAGAGTCGAGTGTGACGACAGCCCACTGAGCGACGAGGCCTCGGTGCAGGGACCTCTGTCAGCAGTGGCACCGGCGGTAGATCTACCCGCCGAGCCACCGATGCTTCCAGCACCAGCCGCTGACGACGCACGTCGCCTCGGAGCTCTGCATGAGTTCCAGCGCCAGCGACCACCCAGGTTTCGTGTGGAGACGGACCCCCAGGCAGGAGAGGACTGGCTGGAGGCAGTGGTACGAGTTTTTAGGCTAGTGAGGACACCTGCAGACCTCATGGTGATCCTCGCTGCGAGCCTACTACACGCAGCAGCGGGCCGATGGTGGATCATGATTCTCCAGGTGCACGATGAGGCATCTCTACTTTAGACGGACTTTGAGAGCCTCTTCCACTCGGAGTTCGTCCCAGCCACCCTTCGTGCGATGCACAACCAGGAGCTTCTCCAGCTGCGGTAGGGCAGCATGACGATCGCTCAGTACTCGGCGAGATTTACTGATCTCTCGCGCTACTCGACCGACATGGTACGAGACCCATTCTTCCGGGCCAGGACCTTCGAGCAGGGTTTGAGACACGAGATCAGGGCATCACTGATCTCCCTCAGCATACCGACTCAGACGGGAGTACTGGAGCGGGCACTTTTGATTGAGAGCTTCCTTGCTGAGTCTACACCAGCACCGAGACCCACCGTAGGGCCGCACGTGGCAGAGTCATCTGCAGCAGGCAGTCAACGGATGACTCAGGGATTTAGGCAGACCAGACCTTCAGGAAGACGACCTCAAGACACTGGCTCAGCATTGTGTGGCACATAGCGAGGACCCAGTCTTTCGAGAGACAGGCAGTGCTACTCTTGCGGCGGGTAGGGCCACATAGCTCGTGACTGCCCGACCCGCCATGCAGAGGAGCAGCAGATGGTTGAGGAACCACCTAGGCAGAGGCAGAGGTTCGACCGTGGCAGTCCGTAGGGAGGAGGCAGACGAGGCAGAGGAGCTGGCAGAGTAGCAGGTGGTGGGCGACACTTTGAGGCTCTACCACCACAACCACCAGGAGGTCCACCCCGACCTCAGGGGAGAGCAGAGCTTCAGGCAGCTGAAGCTTACGATCATGGAGCTCCGGAAGCGGGTGGACTAGTGCGGGACTAGCTCCATGCATAGAGGCCTTTTCCCATAATGCCTCTAGCTTCATAGTTTGTGATTCCTTGTGTCCTTGTTCTATAAGTTGAAGTAATAAAAGACACTTGCTTTGGTGACTTTTATTTTCTTGTCTTTTGTTTGTTTTTACTAAGAGGTGCTGGTTAAAAACTGTTGACTTGACCCTCACTTGCGAGATTATTACTGGAGGAAACCCAGTGACCACACACTGATGCCGACAGTGTGACTCAACCCTTGGAGGTGAGAGTAACGGTTGGATCTCTTGGTAGCAGTGTCGAGGCCTTACGACGTCATCCATGCCATGAATTAACTAATCATGAGGAGATTGACTATATTAGGCAAGGAACGTGGTTCATCCATGGGATGAGCCCGAATTTCACTTTTCGGCAAAGGATAAATCTTTGTAGCTTTGTCGTACGTTAAGGAGGAAGGGGAAACCCTTCGTGTGGTCAGACAGATGTCAGCAGAGCTTCCAAGAGCTGAGACAAAGATTGACCAGCACACCTATCTTGAGGTTTCCTGAGGAGGGAGTAGGGTACGTAGTCTACTGCGATGCATCAGGGACCGGACTCGGATGTGTTCTGATGCAGGAGCGGGCAGTGATCGCCTATGGATCCCGACAGTAGAGGCCGCATGAGCATAACTACGCTACCCATGACCTGGAGTTAGCAGTAGTGGTCTTCGCTCTGAAGACATGGCGACATTACCTGATGGGCGAGCGCTTTACAGTCTTTTCTGATCATCAGAGTCTCAGGTATATCTTCTCGCAGAAGGACCTGAACCTGAGACAATGACGATGGCTCTAGTTCCTCCAGGACTATGACTTTGAGATAGTCTATACTCCTGAGAAGGGGAACGTAGTAGTCGATTCCCTCAGCAGGAGGACGGGCATTCAGCTACTTGAGGAGGTGACGGAGCAACTAGCCTCTTTGCAGATATCCTTCGTGGATAGAGATGGAGCATCCTTCCTTCACTCTCTCACAGTCACCCCTCCACTACTGCAGTGGGTCAGAGAGGCACAGCGTGAGGACGCTGACTGTGAGACACGTCATGCACAGATATCCTCGGGACATGTACCTGATGGTTTCTCCCTTGGAGCAGAGTACGACATCCTTTTTAGAGGACGTACCATGGTACCAGTCGCTTTGTGAGAGGAGGTGCTGAGAGAGTTTCACACTTCCCCTTTGGCGGTACATCCTGGAGTAGCGAAGATGTACCAGGATCTCAGACGACAGCACTGGTGGCCGGGCAGGAAGAAGGCTGTAGCAGAGTTCGTTTCTCGATGCCTCACCTGCCAGCAGGTGAAGGCAGAGCATCAGGTACCAGCAGGCATGGTACAGCCCTTGGAGGTCCCTGAGTGGAAGTGGGACGGCATATCTATGGACTTCGTGACTGGACTTCCATGCACTTCCAGAGGTCACGACTCCATTTGTGTGATTGTTGACCGATTGACCAAGTCGGCAGACTTCTTACCCATCAGAGAGCAGGGCTCAGTGGAGAGCTTGGGACGTGTCAACGTTCCGGAGATTGTGCGGCTCTACGGTGTGCCATCATCTATCGTCTCCGATCGAGATGCTCGCTTTACTTCCCGACTTTGGAAGGTGTTACAGGAGGCATTCGGGACGCATCTACGTCTGAGCACAGCTTTTCACCCTCAGACGGATGGTCAGACAGAGAGGACCAATCAGACTCTCGAGGACATGCTCCGCGCATGTGTCCTCGACTTTGTTCGTAGCTGGGAGGACCACCTACCCTTGGTGGAGTTTGCATAAAACAACAGCTACCACTCCACCATCGGGATGGCACCGTACGAGGCGTTGTACGGCCGACCTTGTAGATCTCCTTTCTGCTGGACAGACCCAGGGGAGTCAGCACTTGTGGGACCAGAGATGGTTCAGGCCACGACAGAGAAGGTCCAGGTCATCCAGGAGCAGATGAGGACAGCTCAGAGCTGGTAGAAGTCATACGCTGATAGGAGGCGGAGGCCACTAGAGTTCGAGGATGGCGACCACGTCTTCTTGTGAGTATCACCTCGACGTGGTATACGAAGATTTGGCCGAGGCGGCAAGTTATCTCCACGCTTCATCATACCCTTCCAGGTCCTCAGAAGGATTGGCGAGGTGGCTTATCACTTGGCTCTACCACCTCAGTTATGCCGGGTGCACGACGTCTTCCACGTATCTCAGCTGAGGAGATACGTGCACGACCCGAAGCACATCATTGACCATGGGGAGCTTGACGTTGACGAGTGGGAGACTTTTATGGAGGTCCCGGTGGAGATAGAGGATCGACAGGAGCAGGTCCTACGTGGGCGATCGATTCCTCTTGTGCGCATCAGATGGCAGCATGGAAACCTCCAGGAGAGCACATGGGAGCAGGAGGCTCAGATGCGTGCTCAGTACCCTCATATGTTTCCCTAATTTTTGATGTATCTTTACGGGGACGTAAAGCCCTGAGGTGGGAGTAATGTAAAGACCTGTAAAATTCAAGGGATATTTTTTCTTAATTTTCTTTGGAATTTTACAAGAACGCGGTTTCTGACGGCACCTGATTCCGAGGCCCGGAGTGTCCGGAATCATTTTCCGAAGTTTGGCTCGGGTACGTTCAGTGAACGAACGAGCGAGAATTTCTAACTTTTGAACCGGTGCCCGGAATCAAATTCTGAGGGCACCGATGGACTCGCAACCCCGATATTCGCTTAAGGGGACCTTTTCCGAGGTTGCGTTTATTGCGGGATATAAGTTAGTTTTTGGGTTTTAAGAATATGTTAAATAAAATTTGTTGAATACAATTTTAATTTTTAACTTGTTGTTTTAAAACCTCCCAATGGGAGTTAGGGGTGGGACCCACAACCACTTAACCTCCCTTGGGAGGATTAAGTGTGGTGGGGCCCACACGAACCCCAACTCCTCATCTTCTCTCAAAACTCCCCTATAACACCCTTTAATTAATGCTTGACACTTGGTTTAATTAATTAAGGTGGGTTGATTTGAATTTCAAACCATTGAAATTCAAGTTGATGTTTGTGTAAATAAAATAAGCCTTAGCTTATTATATTTTGTTTAGCCATCTTGAGAGGATTTGGGAGCTCCTTCTTCTTCTTCATACTTTGACGAAGAACGCGAAGAACCTTCGAGCTCCGACGAAGAACGCCGCTCCTCTCTTCTTCGTAGCCGGTTGTTTTCGAAGATCGACGACACCTTCCGTGTCAACAAAAGGGAACACCGCTTCCTCCTCGGACTTCCTTCGTCAGCTTACGAAGAGTCACCAACGACGTACCTCTTCGGACGTACCTCTTCGTCAACGGAATTGACGAACGTTTACCGCAACGCCCGACCTCCGCGACGTTGTTTTCCGCGGGTCATTGACGAACATCGTACTTGAAACTGAGGTAGGGGTTTAATTATTGCTTTTGTTCATGATTTATACCCGAGTATATTTCTTCGTGAAATTTATCCAATTGTTAGAAATTAACGCGAGGGGGCCGGACCGTACGAACACGGCCGACGCTCCTCCTTTCAATAATGATTTTTTTTGTGGATTGAGACGGGTGAGGCGCGGTGCCGTCGCACCGCACAGGATCTTACAACAAGAAATGCGCGGCGCCGTCACGCCACATTGTAAAATAATGCAAGGACGCGACACCGTCGCGCCGCGCCGAAGAGAGTTGAAGGTGTCGCGGCTGGAGCGGGGCCACGACGGTGGGGCACGGTGCTGTCGCACCGCGCCGAACGACGAAGGTCGCGGCCAGTTCCGGGCCGCGGCGGGACGAGAGGACCAGCGGCTAGCCGGTGTTGGAAGCCGGAAAGGGGACCGGCCTTGCCGGTCCCGTTGAAGAACCGGCCGGCCAAGTCAGGGCCGGCCGACAGGGGAAAAACAGGGGAATTTAATTCCCCCGGCCACCTTGAATTCCCCCCCCATTAAGAGGGGGGGGGGGGGGTTTCATAAAGGGCGGGGGGGGGGGGGGGGGGGGGGGCAGGCGGCCCCCCGTTTTGCTCAAGGCAGGCCCCCATGAGGGGGCCGGTTTTCTCCAAAGGTGCGGCTTCAGCCGCGCCGCCAGCAAGGAGGGGCGGGGGCCTTGCCCCCCGCACGTGGCCCCGAGCGGCGCCCAGGCCGTGCTGCCGCCGGCCGGGCCGCGCCGCCGCGCCGGACCGTGCCGCCGCGCTGGGCCGCGCTGGACCGCGCTGGGCCGCGCTGGACCGCGCCGCTGGCCTGGCCGGGTCAGACTCGGTTCGGGTCAACCCGGTTCGGGCCGACCCAGGGGAGGTCGGGCCGGGTAGGCCCCGACCCGGACCCCCCGTTTTCGAATCGATTTAGGTCTTTTGCCCATAACAAGAGCTACGGACCCTCGATTGACGAACCGTCAGTGGCGATGTGATCCTTGGATCGAGATGGTCGATTCGGTATATCGAACTCAATGTTTCAGAATACTTTGACATCGGCCGGGTTGGTTCGTTCATGAAACCAAACGGGCCTTAGGAGCAGAAACACTCATATCTTGAGCTACGGACGTCCGATTGACCTGTCGTCAGCTTTGTTGTGTTCCTCTTAGTGAGACAGATCTTTTGGAATACTCCGCCCGAGGTTTGGACATAGGTGGAGTACGGTCCGGTTGGTTTTTCCTTAAAAACCAACTGGGCCCCTGGGACGAAAAAGCCAATAACTCTCAGACCGGGCGTCCGATCGACGCGCCGTCTGTTGCGTTGAGTTCCTGTTGATGATACAGAACTTTTGGATACATCAACTCTGGACTTAGTGACAGTTAATGTATCAGTCTCTCGGCTCGTGGAGCGGACCCTCCTGAACGAGCTTGCTGTGTGCGGGAACCCTAGTGCTGGCTGCGACTGTGACTGCTACTGCTACTGCTACTACTACTGTGACTGCGATGACGACAGTACAGAGATCCTGTGTGGATTCGACGAAGACTACAGCACTCAGCGATCCTACGTGGATCAGTGCTACAGGTCCTGTGTGGGCCCGATCCTATGTGGGTCCGATCCTGTGTGGGTCTTTGCGCTCAGCGGTCCTGTGTGAACCATCGCCTACAGGTCCTTTGTGGGCCCAATCCTTTGTGGGTCTTTTGCGGGGGTTAGTTACCTATCGATCCTTTGTGGGTCTGACTACTTAGATGGATCAGAGATCATCTTTATCGTCTTTCGAAGAAGTATACCTGTGTGAGCTGAATCCTGTTGCTTTCCTGTGTGGATTGTGTTGTGCTATCCTGTGTGGATTTCGTTTTTCTTTCCTGTGTGGAATATGTATACTTTCCTATGTGGACTGAGTTGTACTTGGGCTCGGAGGATGGAGCGTATTGGAATTGATGACTTAGGTATATGTATGGGCAAATACCTAAGCAGTGTCGGTTGTTATTTCGTGATTGTACCTTCCTTTGTGGTTTATCCGTTGTAGATTTTCGGAGACCTTCAGGGGTCTTGGGGTCCCTACTGAGTAGCTTATACTCACCCCTGCACGGGCTATGCCCGCACTACGTTGTGTTGGTTGCAGACGACAGACAGCGTTGATCTTGGCTGAGGCTTGCAGAGCAGGACAGTACCTAGAGGTGGACCACTGGGCGGGACGTGTTCAGAGCGGACGGCGGGACCCGAGGAGCAGTGGAGCTATCTGTAGCCACCCTTCAGGTGGGATTTCTAGTGGACAGCTCGGTGTTACGGCTTTTACTTTAGAGTTTTTGTTTTCCCTTTCAAGTTGTACTTTACTTTCAATTTGGGTTTGTATACTGGCCCATTTACTTTTCTGCACTTTCAGTTGTACTCTGTTTTTACGTAGAGTTTACTTTCCGCTTGCTTACTCTGTGGTGCTTGTTTACTTTACAATGGCAATGCCTTCCCTTTTTACCGGGATTTACGCCTTGGTGCTAGTCGCCATCCCATGGACTATGGATGGCGGGCTTGGGGTAGTCACGGAACGGGCCCCGAGGACGGGTCGTGACACTGCTTTTGGATAGCATGATCTTAGCTGTCAATAATTATTATTTCCTACAATTAGTTAGCTCACGTAGTCTTATAATGTTGTATAATTAATCCATATCCTAAGGTTACAATGTTCAGTGATTTATGAATCTTGGTTGACAACAAAATACAAAGGGGGATATTTTGTGACCAGGTTGGATAGAGAAGGAAGTTTGAAGAGTTTTCTTATGTAGTGTGTTTTCTTGTGTTGTCAAAGAGGATACATCAATTCACTTTGTAAAAATCATTGAAATCTATGATGATTCTTTTCTGATTGTTATTTCACAAATATCATAAGTTTGGAGAACATTTGATGCAAGCCTTATGAAGGATATGAGGAGTAAAGAAGTGTTTTTGGAAATGGAATGAATGTGGTGAGCAAGTCAAAAGTGGCATGCAAGTAGAAGTGGCACACAAGTGTATATTGGGAGCAAGTAATATTTCATTATAAACACATCAAAATGTGAAAAAGGAAAGAAAGTGGCATGCAAGTTAAAGATTGACGCGCATGGGTGGTGTGAAAGTACAAGTGGTGTGAAAGTGTATGTTGGGTGCAAGTCATATTTTAACATCATCACATCAAAATATAACAATGTAAAGAAAAAGGAACACAAGCGATGGAGTAGTGCACAAGGGATGGATCAATGCGCGATTGATGGAGCGTCGCACAAGTGAAAGAGCAATGGAAATGTCATGATGTTGCACAGAAGTTGAGTTGCATGCCTCGCATGTAGGGTCACCAAAATTCCTATAAATAGATAGCTACCCTGCTCTTTTTTCTAAGATAAAAACTTAAGAGAAAATTTGATCTCTTATTGGTCCTGTAGTAAAAAAGTTGAGTGCAAGCTGAAGTGTCGCACACATCATGAGTTATTTATAAGGCATGAAAGTAGGGAGATGTGCAAGTAGAGTGGCTTGCAAGCAGAGTTGGATATAAGCCGAAGTGGCACGCAAGAAAAAGTGGTACGCAAGTTGTAAGATGCACGCAAGTAGGGAGTTGTATTCAAGAAGTTAGTTGTGTATAAGCCAAATGTGGCGCGCAAGTTGTGAGTTGTGCATAATAGTGGTGCCTAAGTATTTATTGCAACACAAGTAAGTAGGTGTGAAATAAGGTGGCACACAAGTAGGTGCCATGCATGTAGGGAGGTGTGAAAGAAGGGTGTGGCGTGCAAGATATTTTCACCCGGAGGTTCTTACCAGCTTTTGGGTAGGAAAGTAGAGAATTGGTTGGAAGTATTTGATTTGTGAATGTTCATCAAGAAGCACAAAAATATTGTCTTTCCCTATCTGTGATAAGAGAGAGCACACTCTCTATTGGATTGTTTTCTATGTTCTACGTGAGTGTAAGGGAATATGATACTCATTGTATTAAACATAAAATGATTTTTTATAGTGGATTGCGTGGTAATGAATTATTTCCATACCATACGAAAGACATAGCTACTCTTGTGGACTAGTGAACCTTATAAATTTTGTGTTCTTGTGGTTGTGTGTGTCCAGTAGAGAAGATACTCATTAAAAGTAGATGATGTTTGTTTCAAAAATAAGGAAACATAAAAAGAAAAAGATATCATTGATTCACCCCCTCCCCCTCATATTGAAATTTGGATCCTGACTGGAAACTTCAATATTAAATTCCATAACTACTGTATTTTTTACAGTGAATTTTAAAAAATGAATATATGGAACGAAATTTGTTTAAAATATACCTTTAGGTATTGACTAATTAAATGTTCCTATCTCACTAATAATTATGATAAACATATTTTATAGATCAATAGACTATTTAGGTCAGATTGACTCAAAAAATCGGAAAATACAACAAATAAATCATCCAAATCTGACTAAGTGTTGATCTAGAATAGTTAAGAATAACTACATATTCAATCAAGTGGATTTGAATTGATCAGTCATAAAACAAAATTATCCTTCATATTAATTATTATTCAATTGATCTAAAATATATATATGAAATTGCAAGAGGCTAGGGTCAATAGATTGACAATATGGTTTTCTCAGTCCGTAAATTCTAGGAATTACTCACATAGATCTACAGCATCCTAAAATTGAGATTAACCATCATCAAAGAACTTTAAACTTATTCAATTATTTTACAGGTAGTGTCTCTTTATATCTCCAATAGTTTTCCTCAATTTCATTCTGTATCTGAAAATTAATAACCACATTTTTTATGATTATGATTTATCCATTGAAAACACAAAATGACCCAAGAATAATGTCTATATAATACTACACCCACAATAAATTTCTAGATAAAAATTAAATCATCTATTAACTTCTTTCAAAAAAATAATATAACTTAATAATAACCTCATATATTTTTCTCATTACAAGGAAAATAAATCAGAATCAAAATGACCAATAATAAAAATGAATTATAATTCAATAATTCTAATATTATATGAGATAACTCATTTTATGTAACAAGAACATTGAATTATAATTTAATGTTTTCAATTATAAACATTGATTAAAATTCATACATCAACCTAGATAAAAAATAGTCAATTAGTACTTTATAATTACATCATTACCGGGAAAATCATTCCAAAAAAGGTAAATTTTTTTATTGAAACCAATGATAAATAAATCATACAATCACTTAATGAACTATGAAAATAGTTCATGAATTATATATTCATATCTTAAAATTTTTAAAGACTATATATATATTTTGTCCTCCATTAAAAAGACATACCTTAATGGATAACCCAATAAATATCAACCATTAACAACCATTAAGGAGATAGATATAAGAAAATATTTTTATAGACCTTTCATTTTCTCCTCATTTGACAGAAATATCTGAAGGCAGGTAGAGGGTGAGTCTAAATCATCATTCTACAGCCTTGATATGGATGAGGATAAACGCCTACATCAACATCATATTCTAGAAATTATAATTAGATAATGGATTGGAGAATACCTTAACTATAAACTATATTATAAGAACATACCCAAAAATCAATTCATTTCATTCCAATATTTTCAAAAATTATATATAAACTAATTAAATTTCTTCTTTAATGTTGGATAATTTTAATTGTCATTTTGATAGAACATTTATTATCATACCCCTAATAAAGTGTCATGGAATTCCCTCTCGGTTACATGTATGACTTAGTTTAGATGTTTCCTTTCTCTTTTTGGTTCCGAAATGATTTGGGGGATTATTGATTGGAATTATGTGTTGGTGAGTGAAATTGTAAAGTCACATTGTAAAGGTACACAATTAGTTTTAAAATTTGATAACTATGTGGTATTGTTTTTTTGGTTTTAATGGACTTTTATGGTTTGATCATGGTTATTCAAACATTGTGGCATGCCTGCTGTACCGTGTGGGTGTTTGGTGGTTATTCTACAGGTTCACTAAGTTTGTAAAATATTATCCCAAACTATTCCACCCTCCATTGAGAACCATGCTCACCCATATAGAATGGACAGTAATGGTGCATATTTAAGGTGTATATTGTGCCTAACAATGTTTCATGCCTCATGATACCATTACTCTCCCTCTGAACTCTTAACAAGTTGTAATTTTCCCTTTTTCCTTGGATTTTATTTATATAAACACTCCAGGATATTATTTTGGATAATAATAAAATTTACCTAGTTCTTTTTAGGCTTATATCCTTGGATTCTAGGATATTACCCTCAGTTCTAGTCAGTTCACATAATTGTATGTTGTGTTTTTTATCTAGGTTTCCTATTACGTGTAGATCTACACTAGATATCTTCTAAAATAATATTTTTAAAACAAAATTGAGTTTTTATATATGATCTAATGAGTTTTATGGATAAAAATGTTATTTCATTTGAATCCAGTACCATTAGGACCTGATTTACAATTCCCTAGCCCTTATTTTTGAAGGATGTTTGATCGACCTCTAATATTGAGGTAGGTGTTTCCAAATTATGGGATAATACCATGAATTTCATATTTTTCTTGTAAAGTATATTTTATTATTCATTTAATTTAATTTTTTCAGTAATTAAATGTTGTTTTAGTTAGTCATGTTTTTAAATGGGTTGTAATTGAAAAATATTTTATAAAAACCAAGTGTTAATTAAATTCTTGAATGATCATTTTTATTCAAAAATTGTTTTTCAAACACTAAGGCAGATTATGTTTTAATTTAGAATATTTTATAAATTATGATCATGGTTTTTAAAGTTTATTTGGAAAAATATATAACATTGTTAACCTTGGGTTATTTGGGAATTGACATGTCACTCATATTTTGTGTCATTAAATGTGTGATTTTGTTTCAATTTATTATGTGTAATACCACCTAAGGTTATACCATTTTGACCCACCATTATCCTAAATTTGGGATTTATTTTTTTGTTTTGTATATATATCTATAGGCTATATACCAAATTGCATGATTTGAAATTTATGATTTTATTTTCACATGATTGATTGTTCATAGTTATTTTTCTCATTTTGTCCCTTGATGTCTTGGTTAGGGTTATTTATTTACTCATTTCCACACGATGTATTGGATATAGTTATTCTATCACTTTCTTCCCTTAATGGATTGTTCATGGTTATTAGATTAAATGTTTACATTATAGCATATTCATGGATTTTATTGATTTTGATCTCATGGTTTAGAACTTATAATTTTCATATAACTTATTTTGAGAATAGGAATTGATTTTTTGACAAAGAAAGGGATGTTTTGAAAATTGGTCTAATTTATGATAATAATTTATTAAACTATAATTATTATAGTGCTATAACACTTATATTATTACTATTAGAATTTCTATAGACTCAATGGTGGTATCCAACTGGGATTTTTATCACACCCTAATTTGATGTTTGGCTACTTGTAGATGTTATTTATAGGAGTTATGTAAATTAAACGGAATAATTTAACATGTTTACTTCACTTTACGTTGTTTCCATAACAGAGGAATATTTTGTAGTTTATGGTTGGTCATGTGGGGAGTTATTAATATTTTATTATTATATGATCTAACATAGTTTAGTTTTCTTGGATTTAATAAATCTGGGATGTATCATTTAAATACACATTTTTTATTTTTTTATTTATTCTCTTGTTTTATATGATACATAATAACTTTTATCTTTTTTCACCTCACCACAATGATGGGACTTCTTGAATGGATTATTTAGTTGAAAAAGTTCGGTTTGTTATATAATGGTATCAAATGGATGCTCAAGATGAAGTGTTTTAACACATCAAAAGTTAGGTTTTGTGTCATGTGTATATATGAGTAATGAGTGTCGACATTCAGGTATTATGTAATAGTGTGTTCCTAAAAAGATTCTTTCCATGTTTGAACTCAAGTTACCATGGGTGTTTTGAATATTTTAACATTTTTATGTCTTTTTGTTTGACTTTATTTGAAGGAACTGATTAGGATGATTATTTAAATGGAACTATTCCATCATAATACACTATATTTAAATATTATACTTACTCATTGCTTTAAATTCTTGATTTTTTAAAGAATGGACGTGAGATATCGATGTTATACTATGACTTAGAAACATGCTCTATTGATGATTGGTCAATTTATTTTGGTTTATAGACAATTACTTTGAGAAAATATCTTCCAAATTCTAGAGTGGATGTTATGAGATAAGATTGACAAGTTAATCCTTACATGGACACCCCTTTAAGTGAAGTAGTAATCCATGAAATTTATACTCTGAGTGAAATCGGTGTCCAATAATATGAAAATTTAGTGGACCATGGATATAAATTCACATATAATCATCCACTCACCATCCATTATAATAAAGGACCCCGAGAATATGAATAATTTCATGTGTGGATTGTTAGTATCTTTAACTTACTGATAACTCCTTAGAACTATAATGTCGGATTTCCCACATTTATTCATAAGGGACTGGGAAGGAAATTGTGGGAGTCTATTGTGAAAGATAATATGTATGAATATATTACCTAGAAATCATTAAAGAAAATATTAAAATGGTATTTTTACCTTGAGACATTATGTGTGATGAAGACCTATTAGTTACAGACCATGGAGAAAGGGGAGCATACGATTCTGAAGTATTCCACCCACATTATTGTGTTTGTTCATTTGGAATTAGAGCTTGACACCATTATATACCTAATGAATTATATGATTGTGTTTGGAATGATGCCATATATTATATTTTTGTTGATTATTATGTACCTTACAATCATCATGGATGTAGTTGAATACCCATCTTTGGTAGAGGCTGACATAGATATAAAGTCCAATTTTGGTGGATCTTTAGTTGGTGAATTTTTTAGCTAGGTAGTGTCTTTTGTGGAGAGAATGAATAACAAGGATAATCAATCATCTTCTGAACTAGTTTTAGGGTGTTCTTCTAGACATTATAAATTTTTTTATTGTACCCATGTAAAGAGTTTTAATATCAAGACTATCATTATACTGTTCCCTAAAAATCATCATCATTACAAGTTATCAAGACATATGAGTCATTTTTTTGAAAGGATATCCTAGTACATTAACACAATATCCACACTCACCAGGGGTTCGTAGTTCTGTACTATTTCTTACATATATATTTTTTATAATCCTCAGTCTAAGGGGGATGTTAATGCAGCTATGAATGGTTGAATTTATGTGATGGATTTTGCAATAAATGAATCTAAAGTGGGGAACACTACTGTTAATGTCATGATGTTTATTTCAACATATATGGTGATAAGTTTTCGTGATATAGAGGAAACATATTACAATATATCACTAACGGTAGTTGAATTAATGTTATTATATTTGGTACTTATGCCATAATTTTCAGATATTTTTGTGCCTTTGGTAATGTGGTGTGCATAAGGTTTTATGTGACTTATGTTCCAAGTGGTGATAGAAAAATAGGAGGTGATATGGAATTTTTTATATCATAATATTCAAATCATAAACCAAATAATTGGAATGGATTGTATGATCAATAGTAAGTCCCATATGGGGTGTTATTTTTTGTGGGTTCAGTTCTTATCTGTTGACACGGTCACTCATGTTTTTCAAGGTGAGTAGGACTATAGAGCAGGAAGGGATGGGCATGTTTTACCTCTCCCTAGGGTAATATCATTCTTTTTTTATAGATCTACCTTGATAATGTTTAAAAATTTTTGAATGATTTATTCTTATAGTGGTATATTCCTAACTTGAGGACTTTTCAAATGATATTTTTGGATTTCCATCATAGTAAGTGACTCAATTTACCATTGACCTCATCCCTTATATTATTTAAATTTCATTTCTATATAACCAAGTGGAACTTACTATGTTATTTGAACATAATTCCCATAATGAGGGTTTATAGTGTAAGGGATTTATTAATACTAGAAGGTCACTAAGGGATTTTCTTATGCTCTTTTATGTGAAGGCATATGAGTTCCTAATACATTGCATGGATTATCAAAATTTGAATCGGTTGATAGTATAGAACAACTATTATTTTCCTAGGATTGTTATATTGGGCCTATCGTAGTTAGAAAAGTGTTTTACACGATTTAACATTATTTACGGTACCACTAGGTAAGTGTCTATAAAGATGATATATATTATATAGTGTCTGGGAGATGGTATGGGTTTTTAAAGTTCTTGGTTATTCCATTTGGACTCTCCAACACTCTTTTGGTAATTATGTTTTTTCTGAATTGAATATTTCATCAGTTGATGAATTTGTTTCATATATGATATTTTGGAATAGCCCAACAAATATGTGGAACATAAGAACAATTTGGATATCATTTTATAAACCTTGAATGAACGTCATCTATACTGTGAGATTTCTAAATATTTATTTTTTATATGAGAAGTTAAACTTCTAGGGAATGTCATATTTAAGAGGGGAGCCTCAATGGATCTTGATAAGGTATAAATTGTTATGTCTTGGGAGCATCGTATAAATGTGTTTGAGAACCAGATATTTTTCTGTATTGTTGGTTACTATAAGAGATTTGTCTAGTATTTCACAAAGATTAAATATTTAATGATAACTTAAACCCAAAAGTGTGTACTGTTTGAATGGGATAATAAATATGAGAGATATTTATAAGATATGAAGGTGATATTTAAATTATCACTGGTTTTGATTCTTCCAGTACTAGATTGGGGTTATTATGTTTTCTATGATACTTCTAGTATATGTTTTGGATGTGTCTAAATGTTATGGAGATAGGTGGTTGTGTATGAATATCTGTTGTTTTGAACTCTAGAGAAGAACATTACATACCCTAATCATAAGTTCATATAAGTTATGCATGTACTCAAAAAATGGGTTTACTATCTCTTTGGATAGAATTTTATAATTTATCTTCATAATACAAACCTAAAATGTATTTTTAATAAGAGGGATTTGAACTTCCAATAGTGATTCTAAGTGGAGTATCTTTAGAATTATTAATATAAAATTATACTCACTCAGGGGAAATGTAATCTATTTTTCAATGAGTTTATAAAAAAATAAACAAAATAAGATTGGAAGGAATCAATTGAGGAGTGGTATATGATTCCTCTGTTTGTATAGATGTTATTAAAATTATATGTGGTTGGATTAAATTAATTCTTGTCTTTAATGAAAGATGAATAATCATTTGATTAGAATATTTATATCAATCTGTTGAAAGAGATCTAGTTCCAATTCTATGTAAAATACATTATGGTGAGGAGACCTCTGCTAAAAGGTATTAGTCTCCCAGTGGAGCTTTGTTCTTCCCGTGAAGATTGGTTGTTCAAATTTCACTATGTTAGGAGATATTTATTGCAGATATTGTTGAATTTGGTCAGTACACCCTAGGGATACCAAGATGTAACATGACACGAGACATCAGTATTATTTTCCTTATATGATGTGATAAATTATAGATTTTGTTCCATGATTTCTCACTTATCCAAAAATTAAGGTTGAACAGTATATATATGCTAGTGTTTCACAGCCATTACCCATTTTGGTATGTATGTGGGATGGGATTTTCATGGACGTCATCACTATTTTTACATTTAATAATAGTGAGAAATATGAAATATTTATGATCAATGAAAAACATAAAAAAAATCTCATATATTACATATTAAGAGAAGATGAACTTATAATAGCATAGAGGATTGTTTTTAGAGACATTCTGATACCTCTTGGGGTTCTCTCTATAGTTGTATCTGACAGGGACCAAAGGTTCACAACCAAGATCTTTAAACTGTTAAAATAAGTTTTGTGTTCTAATTTTAAATTGAGGATGATATATCATCAAAATAAGGATAGACTTATAGATATATCTATCTTGGTTCCTAAATATATAATTTCACCAAATGTCCTTGATTTTGATGTATCTTGAGAAAACAATTTTTCTATAGTCAAATTTTACTCTAACAAAAGTTATCAGGCATTGATTAATATTTTACCCTTTGGATATTTTTATGTGAATCCATGTAGATCTCTATTGTGTTGGGAAGAGATTGGATAGCATTCATTGTTTGGAATGACTCATATTCAAGAGATAGTGGAAAAGTGTAGTTCATCCAGAAGAAGTTGGTCATGAAAAAGGTTAATCATATGTCCTATGCAACCCATTTTTATCAGCAACTAATGTATGAGGTTGGTGATCATATTTTTCTGACTGTTACATATTTCATTGAAAATATTCAGTTTTTTATGTATGGTGTGTTGGTACTGAGGCTTTTTGGCCTATTGGAAATTATGGAATTACTTGTAATGGTGAACAATCAGTTGGACATACCATCTCACTTAACATCGATTCATGATTTTTTTTCTTGTTTCCAAACTGCTGAGGTATCACCTAAATCATTCCCATGGGATTGAATGGGTGGGTGTTGACCTTGAGACCAATAGAACCATTATTGAGAAATATGACCACGATATAGATATCTAGTATAAGTTACTTTGTGGTAATATAATTCCCTTGGTTCGTGTACTGTGGTAGTGTGAGTAGGATATCCATAAGACATGTTAGTGGGAATCATCGATGAGGCAATATTGTTCTAATATTTTTTTATTCAAATATCCCAAATGATTCCTAGGGTTTGAAAGCCCTTATTCATTTTATAATTATGGTTCCCTCTAGGTCACATGTATACCTTAGTTATGACTTGGTTATCTCCTTTGGTGTATAAAAAGTTTTAGGGGATCATTGATTGGGAAAAAAAGTATTTTTAGGAAAACCAGCAAGGTGGATAGTAAGGGGCATGTCTATTTTAACCATGTGTAAACCATGATACATGCCTTTATGAGGATCCAATGGAATTTAAAATTGTTTGATCTTGGTTAGTGAAATCGAGTGATTTTTTATAATGAAATATGTGGGGGTTTCTGGTGTTTTTTTAGTGGTGTCACATCATTTAATCTTGTTTTCCCCAATAAAAAAGGCCCTCTAGTAATAACTAGAAACACCATATATATATTCACAATATAAATAGTCATCCTTCCTGGATATGATCAAAATAAAATGATTGGAAATTCTTTGATATTCTCACTATATAATTATACCTTATTCTTATATGTATTCCAAATTCCGTTTTTTATATATATCAAGGGATTATCAAATTTCCATTGCATATTTCTATGATAAATCTATACGGATCATGTTTATAATCTCATGACAAGGTATAATTTTTATATGGTATATGTTTCATTATTTTATATTCTTATATCATGACTTATGGATAAGAATTAGGTTTTCATTTTCATTTAATAAAATACCACCCCTATTGATTTTTAATCTTATGATTAGGATTTAAACATTTATGACATGATGGTAATTTTTCACAAACTAAGAGTTTGATCTCATCATTTTATTATGTTTTAATTCCACATTCTATGATGATGATTATATTTTATGATACTTATATAATAAAGTCTCATGTGAATCAATTATAGAATAATTTTCACAACTATTGCAGAATATATTTCATATGCAGCGAGTCCATAAAGACAAAAAAACATTTTTTGTTGTGATTGTAAGATGATATGTGAGTTATAATGTTTATCTTAATTAAATGATGTAAACCAAAGATTTTATTTGGGATGGGATATTAATAGTAGGGTATAATCAGTAATCACTAAAATTTATATCCCTCATCCTTTATTACATGATGTAAAGTATCACATAATTCCATGAAAAAAAGTATGTTATTTTGATAAATATTTCTTGTCAATTTTTGTTGTTTCTATCCTAATGTAATCTAGTGTAATTAAGATAGATATAGTACATCAAATATTAATATTTTCTACTTTATACCTCACGTTTTAGTAATAGATACCCCTATCATACCTAATGATCATTTTCACCACCATAATAAGAAATTACATTATATTGTAATGAAATATTTATTCAGAACAATTTTTATAAAAAATATCTCACAATGTTTTTGTAAAATTTTATATTCTACAATAAATAATCATAAATTATGTAGGATCTATTGATTTTATAACATTGTCATTTATGTTCTTGGTTCCAGTGGTGATTAGGGTTATAAATTATTTATAACACAACATGTTAATTTTTTTCAATAATTATTTAGAAAATTCATCATATGAAAAAAGTAGAAGCCACATAATTGATTCTTTTATCAGCCAAATATGTATATGGGTTCACTAATAAATAAAATTTTCAATCTTGGTCCCGTAATTTTACTAAAATACTCTATATAATCCTCATTAATTCCTTTAACTATTATATAATTGACATATATGGCTTTTTCTAATTAATTTTTTGATTTTTTTCCCAATAATTGTTTTTATCCGAACATTATTTCCTGAATAAATTTTTATTTGTGTATATATCAATTCAATAATACTGAGTTCATGATTCCTTAGTTAACTAATAATCATCCTTTTTGAGAAAAAAAAATATTTCCTTTATCGTCATTTATTTGAAATACAACTAGATGTTCAAGGAAAAACTATTCTTTAATAACTAAATGTGTAAAATTTAGTGTATCTATGATACTTAGAATTCACTTGTTATGGACCACATTTATGATACTTCCATTCATGTTATTTGTTATTATGTTCCTATAACATTAAAAAATATTATATATTATCAATATTTAAATTCGTGTACTTTTTTATTTTTATCAATATCTAAAATTATATCTTATACCCATGAATCATCCTTCAATATTTATTAATAACATATTTACCCTATTTGAGATAAAAAATAGGTTTTATGATGTTCCCCATCCCTCAATTTGGTGTTGTTGAAATATTTCCACCCAATATATTATATATAAAAATTTCATCCCTGCTTTTTTACTACGAGTTGGTAATTAACTTATTTCAACTCTCTGTTTTTAGAAAACTCCATCTAAAAATTCATCCACAAGATATAAAATGTGTTTAAAAATGATTCTTTAATATCCAATTCATCATATATTTCATTAATATTATATATGATGGATGTAGAGACCCGAAGCTTGACGTACATGAACATTACATTACTTTCGCGGAATACTTAGTACATAACAAAAACACGCACACAAGGATCGTAATAGTTTAGTGTCTTTGGAAACTCGGAATAAAATCTTCTAATCGTGGTGAAAGATCTTCAACATCTCCCATAAATATATTCCTTTTTTTTACCTAAAACCATTCTTTATATCCTGGGGAAAAGAAAACATAAAAGGGTGAGCTCAAATGCTCAGTAAGGGTAAACAAAAGAAATATCAATCACATCGTATTCATAAGAACATAACATTTTGGAAATCATAACCTGAAAAGAGAGCATAATTTTCATAACATGGGATAAATCATGGTAGTGAAATGTAATCAAAATAATCATAACTTAAAACATGAAACTTTGTGGCATTCACACATAATCATAGAGAATCATTTCTTTTTAGTCAAGACTCATTACCAAGACTATCTTAGTGGACAATGTCCCTTTCTGAATCGAGTAACCCTCGTTTCAGTCCTCTTTCACTGAACCGGTATAACCTACCATTCCAGCCATGTCTATCTCATGAGATATAAAATCTTTACCCAATGCATTGGAGGGAGATATAGGTCCCACCCGTCTTATAATGAATCCTTTCTTATGTGTGCCACATAATCATAAATCATACATCTTTGCATAACACATTTAACAAAAATGGGATTCTTGAAACATCATGACATCATAAAACAAATCATATAAGGTAAATGACTTCATAAAAATAATTCCCACACAACATAATCAAATCAATGTAATAATAGGGATAAAAACAGAACCCTTTATTATATTATATGGAAAATAATTTTGATAATACACTTGAACTCCATTCTTGAGGAAAATATCCTTTCTTCGTCAAAAACATTTTTCCTTTCTTAACATGTCATACAACTTTAAACTAAAAGAAGTTGATAAAAAATAAACTTGAAAACATGTAAAGGATGCTTCTTGGAAATAATGTTTTAAAAATCCATTCATGTCGTATAAGTTAAAAAAAACATTCTTCTCGTACTTTTGTCGGAACAGTCAAAAAGTACCTTGTACGAAAAACGACAAAAGATTCCTTTCATATCTTTTACTAAAAACTCACAGAAGGGTAAAATAGGATTTAAACAATTTTATGTGAATGGAAATAATATTACATATTGAGGAAACATGTATGTGGATGATAAAATACACCCTAGTAAATACTTACGAATAAACAATCTCGGATAAAAATGAGATTGTGATATTTCCCTTACCTTAGGTCCGATTTGCTTTGTACATGTCCGAAGCTCCTGTATAATGGTTTAAATAATGTCATTGAATTATTACATAATCATATTCATTGTTATGATATCATATATGGTTCACTTATGACTTTATCTTACCTGTTCTTTTGTAAATTCCATGTTAAAGAAGCGTTTTGGGTAAAATCGTTTCATTTATCGTAGGTGTTTTGACTTGTTATTCTTGACATTATTATTACTTATATCATGAATTAATTACTTCCAGAATATAAAATATGATTTATATATCATATATATTCAGTATATATATATATATAATAGATAGATAAATGAAATGAAAAACACCGTTCATGGAGACGGTAGTCCGTACGTACGCATGAACGCTGTTTTCCTTTCCTTATTGTCTTGAATGGAAGTAAGTAGATGACATACATATATGCATAAATCCAGTAGATTTATAATGTCATATATTCCATTATTATTTTATATATATATTTCTTAATCATTCTTAAATGGTTAACATGGAGAATGAATCTCATCTCGTCGTGGAGACGGTAGTCCGTACGTACGCACGAGCGATGATATCATTTCCATAAATATTGAATTGAATTGGAGTGGATTATAAAATATATCAGAATCAATATGATGTTGTAATAACTATGTATAGTTATTCTTTACACCATTATACCCATCCATGTAAGGTGGTGGTGGAAAATAGATTACACCACGGCGTGGAGACGGTATTCCGTACGTACGCACGCGCGGTGATTTCTTTTTCCGTAGGATGGATAGATGGTGAAATAGGGTTGTTTCATACTTATAATAACATATCAATATATTAGTGATACTTATGTTATTACTTCACAATGAAACAACCTAAGAAGAAGAAGTGTAAGAAGAAATAAAGATGAAAGAATTGGTAACGGTAATTACCTCTTCTTTGAAGCGCCTCTTTGAGACGTCCTCTTAGGGCACTAAAATTGGTCTTTGAGGAAGACCAGAACCTCTAGGATGTTGCTAGGGAAGTGGAGAAGATATTTTGGCAGGTGTTGGCCGAGCTTGAGTGCTAAAATTGGTGTGAGGAGAAGGGGGAGGAGGTGTCCTTTTATAAGGGAGGAGAGGGGCACCTTAGGAATATCTCAAAATATTATTTTATATTAAAGTCAAAATCGGTTTATAATGGTTCCAAAGGGTCTTATTTAGAAGCTAAAGTGGGGATGGGTAGAAATCATATCTTCCAATAGGAGTTAGACAAGTTTAGGATATTATTTTAACCTTATCCATTAGATTTAACTCTAAGTTAAATAATTTATCTTTTACCGTGTCTTTTTGTTTTCTTTCACTATATGGTTAATAAACTTACTATAACATGCCAAACGAACCCCAGATTGTTTATTAGTAATATATATATCCTTATGTAAGTCATTTGGCAGAACCATAGATTTTTAGGAATAAAATAACAATTAATAATATAATATTTGATTTAAAAACTATTTTGTGTCAATTTTGACACTATTTAATATATGATTTTTGTGAAAGTCATAACAGAATTATATGTTCGAAACATGTTTATTAAATCAACAATAATATATCATATTAACCTACAAAATTAGTGTAATTCATAAAAAGTCTCAAATTACATTCATTTGAGTATTTATAACATCAATTATGTTAATATTTCCTTAAAAGGGAAATTACTACATCATCGTTGTGTCATAAATAAATTAATTTATATAAAGTCTAAAAATTATAAATAAAATATCATTATTTAGAAAATCCTTTTAGCTTTCTAATGAATATTTATAGTCGAATTTATCTTATGTATAACCCCATATTAAAATTTTTTTAGTAAATAAACTTTGATTTTAACTTTTTTAACTCTTCTTTGAATTAAATAATAATACATGTCCTAATCTAATACAAGTGGTCCTAAATGATAATATTTTACACTTAAGGTTGTTTTTGGTCGAGATACACTTGTCCAATAGAATTAGGACATGTGTTAGGGTAATATTAATATCATTTTTACCCTTAATTGCCCTATTTACTTTTAATCGTGGTAAATAAAAATAAAAAGTTACTATTCACCAAAAATTATTTTCATCTCATTGAACCACATTTTACTTACTGACATCATCCGTGTCTCTCGGATTTTTTAAATTCCATTCACAGAAGCGGTAAAATTAAGTTTTATGAAAAATTCAGTTTTTTTTAACTACCACTTAGTAGTTTCACTATTCATCAAAAATTGATGTTTTTCAGAACAATGCCAAAACTTCATCCTAAGCTATATTTCATATTCCGAATTCAAAAATGAAATCTATTTTACCAAATTCATAACATAGAAGTTATATTAACTAATTTTATAATTAAATCCTCCTGTTAAAATAAATAGCGTGTTTTTAGGAAACAAAATATATCAAAAGATTGACACTTGATTATGTCTGGTTTAAATGTGAAATTACAACCAATGACCAACATTGTATTAAATTGTAAAAATATATTCTAAATATACTTTAAAACCACTCAAATTAATAATTTATCACTATTAATTATTTCGATTAAAAAAGTTGTTTTTAATTATAATTTAGTAATTTTCACTATTCATCAGAATATGAAAGTTATCCGAAAAGTACCAAAATTTCACCTTAGGCAAAATTCGATACTCTGAATCCAAAAATGAAGTCCATTTTGAGAGCTAAATTTTCTAAAATTTAAAAAAGTGGTTATTACTCTTCATAACGGCTAGTTATAATAATATTTTAATAGCATATCATTGTTTAGTGAAAATCGGTATTGCGTACGACGCAAGCTATCGAGGAAGGTCGCGATTGCGTGTAATGCAAGGCATGTCAAGGATGCGTGTTGTGCAAGATCCTTTTGGTGTAGCGTACAACACAAGACATTAATAAAATTAAAAAGAATATTTTTCATAAAACCTCGGGCTGTTACATTCTACCCCCCTTAAAATGAATTTCGCCCTCGAAATTCGTCGGGGTAATAAATGGTTTACTATTTTAAAGTTTCTTTGATAGAAACCCACATCATAAAAAGGAATACCAAAAAATATCTTTAAAAACAAACGTATGAAACGCAACGGTTACCCAAATAAACTAATCACTGGGTTTCCACATAGGTGAAAATATGGATATGGAAGAGAAATCTAACCATCATGTTCTGATGGAGAGTGGTAGAGAACATGGCTATAGAAAATCCAGTAATCATAAATCCATAGATTTGTGATGATATAAGGTACCATCTGATTCATCAGGTATAAGATCACCAAGACAACATTTTTGGTTTTCAAGATCATTTCACTAAAGTTAATGAATTTGAATTAGAATAAATACTTACTTTATTTTGGTACAATCTCACTATTGTCCGTGTCTTTAACAATTTCCACTTCATCTCTTAAAAAAATGAAGTTGAATTTGTTATTCTTGAAGTGTTAGCAGATAATGTGATAGAATGGCAGGTCATTTCATCTGTCTCAAACAAAAGGTTAGCAAAAATTATATACATAAGTCGATATATAGTGAGATTAATCATATATGGTTCCTAAAATGGACTTATACTTCATATATCATACTGCATAATATAATAAAACTAGTTTCTACTAAACAGGGACTTCCTGTAGGCCAGTGGTAGGCAATAAAGGCCAGTCGCACTTCGGTTGTGGGTTCGATTCCCACAGCCTTGTCCGAAGCGATGGGCTGTCGCCCATCCTGCAGGTTGTCCTTTTTCTAAAACTACGTTACTATAACATCCCATTAATAATATCAAAAATCTTACATCCTTAAACAATACTAACTTATGTCCAACATAATCCATTCTAATCTTTAGGCTTATACATAATACTGCAGTCCACTCTCATAATATAGTGACAACGATTACCAGAGATTTAATACTGTCGTTGATCCCCACATATCATAAGATATGTCTTGTTGGTCACATTCCAAACATTCAAAGTCCTTAATCGTGTATTCTCTTGAATACCTTAGTGAAAACATGAATGCAGTTAAATGTTAACACGTTCCACATACCAAAATCCTCAAAATTCTATATACTCAAACCATGATATCACTTAGTCCTTATATCAATCATGAGCTCATGAATACTGTTAAACATTTCGTTTTCTTGTTTTCCCTTCATTACGCGCATATCATCTTATTTCCAAAAATATCTCAATCACTTTTAATACCACATTAGACCAACACATAAATAATCCAATACTTTATGATACAACATTATTTTGGAATCCCATTACATAAATACTTAATCATTCCACCACATCGTTTTCATATTCAACATCGCCAATAGTGATCGCATGTGACTTCCCTTTGTACTTTGCCTTAAGTGGTTGGTCATGTTGATCATCACTAACCCATGGATTAGGGAATTTATTATCATAATTCCCCATTTCCTTGCACTTGAAGCATTGAAGTGTTGGTGGTGCGTTCTCTGCAGTGTTTGCTTTATTCATATCATTAGAAACCCTTTTTCCATTACTTTGACACTCAGCTGCTCGATGACCTTCTTTTCCACACTTAAAACATTTTCTAGTCCCTTTAAGAGAATCTCCACTATTCTTTTTTCCACACTTTGTGCATAAGGAAACATTCATCTTCTTTTCACCATTATTTTGAGTTTTCTCCTTGAACTCCATCTTTCGTTTCTTGTCAAAACTATGAGACGGATAAGTAACACCATCTTCCATTTCTACTTTGATAGCACAACGCACAATTTCTTCATAGGTACTGAAGTCTCTTATAGCTAATGCCCTTCGAGGACTTGGTTTTAAGCCACTGAAAAATCGATCAACTTTACTTTGAGGTTGGATGATAATGCCAGATGCATACCTTGCAAGTCTTGTAAAATTCGCTTCGTATATACCAACAGATTCATCATCCTTCTACTTCAGCTCAAGAAACTCCTTTTCCATCATTGTTCGAATAATACGAGGGAAGTACTTACTGAAAAACAAGTTCTTGAACTTGTCCCTTTCCATGGACTCAATTTCATCTCTTGGCCTCGTATTCTTGATAAGATTCCACCATTGATCAGCTTCACCTTCCAAACGATATACTGCTAAGATGAATTTATCATGTTCAGAACATTGAAGAACTGAAAATATCTTTTCAGTGGTACTGATCCATTGTTCAGCAACAAGTGGATCGGAAGTCCCACTGAAAGAAGGTGGACGTTGCCTCATGAAGGACTCAATAGAATATTGCTCCCTTCTCTGCTCATTTGGAAGTCCAGAATGATTCATAGCTTGTGTAAGTATAGCAATAAGATTTTTCCCTCCATCTCGCAAAAAATTTGTTTGTTCAGGAGGGCAATCATTGCATTGTCCATTGTATTGATCAACACGGTTCCTTCGGGTTCCATCCATCGTCTAAAACCCAAAAAGAATAGTGTGAGAGGAAAAAATCGTTCTAGGGAAAACAACATAGTAAAGGGGGAGTACCCTTAATATCTAACATCTTAGGTTAAATTATAAGATCGTTACCATAGTTCTAGGACCATATCCTATACGTATACTTATCCTTAGGGACATCCCTAGAAATCCCTTATAAATATCTCTAGGGATCTCACTAACGTTTTCGCATCCTAGTTTCCAAAGGTTGACTAAACCTTTCCTCTGATACCAACTGTAGAGGTCTAGAATTACTTCCAGTGGACTATAATTGATACCTATCAGGGCACTCCATGGGCGGCTACACCCCCTGGGCGGGACACACCACCATCCCCAGTGGCAGCCATTTCCTTATGAAGCCCTTGGGAGGAGAGCCATGCTTCGTCCAACGCTCACATTTGAGAGTTCCCAAGCATCGGATACATTCCTACCTCCTTTGCCTCTGATACCAACTGTAGAGACCCGAAGCTTGAAATACATGAAAATTACATTACTTTCGCGGAATACTTAGTACATAACAAAAACACACACACAAGGATCGTAATAGTTTAGTGTCTTTGGAAACTCAGAATAAAATCTTTTAATCGTGGTGAAAGATCTTCAACATCTCCCATAAAGATCTTCCTTTTTTTTACCTAAAACCTTTCTTTATATCCTGGGGAAAAGAAAACATAAAAGGGTGAGCTCAAATGCTCAGTAAGGGTAAACAAAAGAAATATCAATCACATCTTATTCATAAGAACATAACATTTTGGAAATCATAACCTGAAAAGAGAGCATAATTTTCATAACATGGGATAAATCATGGTAGTGAAATGTAATCACAATAATCATAACATAAAACATGAAACTTTGTGGCATTCACACATAATCATAGAGAATCATTTCTTATTAGTCAAGACTCATTTCCAAGACTATCTTAGTGGACAAAGTCCCTTTCTGAATCGAGTAACCCTCGTTTCAGTCCTGTTTCACTGAACCGGTATAACCTACCATTCCAGCCATGTCTATATCATGAGATATAAAATATTTACCCAATTCATTGGAGGGAGATATAGGTCCCACCCATCTTATAATGAATCCTTTCTTATGTGTGCCACATAATCATAAATCATACATCTCTGCATAACACATGTAACAAAAATGGGATTCTTGAAACATCATGACATCATAAAACAAATTATATAAGGTAAATGACTTCATAAAAATAATTCCCTCACAACATAATCAAATCAATGTAATAATAGGGATAAAAATAGAACCCTTTATTATCTTAGATGGAAAATAATTTCGATAAAACACTTGAACTCCATTCTTGAGGAAAATATCCTTTCTTCTTCAAAAACATTTTTCCTTTATTAACATGTCATGCAACTTTAAACTAAAAGAAGTTGATAAAAAATAAACTTGAAAACATGTAAAGGATGCTTCTTGGAAATAATGTTTTAAAAATCCATTCATGCCGTATAAGTTAAAAAAACATTCTTCTCGTACTTTTGTCGGAACAGTCAAAAAGTACCTCGTACGAAAAACGAAAAAAGATTCCTTTCATATCTTTTACTAAAAACTCACAGAAGGGTAAAATATGATTTAAACAATTTTAGGTGAATGGAAATAATATTACATATTGAGGAAACATGGATGTGGAGGATAAAATACACCCTAGTAAATACTTACGAATAAACAATCTCGGATAAAAATGAGATTGTGATATTTCCCTTACCTTAGGTCCGATTTTCTTTGTACGTGTCCAAAGCTCCGGTATAATGGTTTAAATAATGTAATTGACTTATTACAGAATCATATTCATTGTTATGATATCATATATGGTTCAATTATGTCTTTATCTTACCCGTTCTTTTGTAAATTCCATGTTAAAGAAGCGTTTTGGGTATAATCGTTTCATTTATCGTAGGTGTTTCGACTTGTTGTTCTTGACATTATTATTACTTATATCATGATTTACTTACTTCCAGAATATAAAATATGATTTATATATCATATATATTCAGTATATATATATATATATAATATATAGATAAATGAAATGAAAAACACCATTCATGGAGACGGTAGTACGTACGTACGCATGGACGTTGTTTTCCTTTCCTTATTGTCTTTAATGGAAGTAAGTAGATGAAATACATATATACATAAATCCAGTAGCTTTATAATTTCATATATTTCATTATTATTTATTATATATACTTCTTAATCATTCTTAAATGGTTAACATGGAGAATGAATCTCATCGCGTCGTGGAGACGGTAGTCCGTACGTACGCACGAGCGATGATATCATTTCCATAAATATTGAATTGAATTGGAGTGGATTATACAATATATCAGAATCAATATGATGTTGTAATAACTATGTATAGTTATTCTTTACACCATTATACCCATCCATGTAAGGTGGTGGTGGAAAATAGATTACACCACGGCGTGGCGACGGGATTCCGTATGTACGCACGCGCGGTGATTTCTTTTTCCGTAGGATGGATAGATGGTGAAATAGGGTTGTTTCATACTTATAATAACATATCAGTATATGAGTGATACTGATGTTATTACTTCATAATGAAACAACCTAAGAAGAAGAAGTGGGAGAAGAAATAAAGATGAAAGAATTGGTAACGGTAATTACCTCTTCTTTGAAGCGCCTCTTTGAGACCTCCTCTTATGGAACTAAAATTGGTCTTTGAGGAAGACCAGAACCTCTAGGATGTTTCTCGGGAAGTGTAGAAGATATTTTGGCAGGGGTTGGCCGATCTTGAGTGCTCAAATTGGTGTGAGGAGAAGGGGGAGGAGGTGTCCTTTTATAAGGGAGGAGAGGGGCACCTTAGGAATAGCTCAAAATATTATTTTATATTAAAGTCAAAATCGGTTTATAATGGTTCCAAAGGGTCTTATTTCGAAGCTAAAGTGGGGATGGGTCGAAATCCTATCATCCAATAGGATTTAGACAAGTTTAGGATATTATTTTAACCTTATCAATTATATTTAACTCTAAGTTAAATAATTTAACTTTTACCGTGTCTTTTTGTTTTCTTTCACTATATGGTTAATACACTTTCTATAACATGCCAAACGAACCCCAAATTGTTTATTATTAATATATATATCCGTATCTAAGACATTTGGCAGAGAATTAGATTTTTAGGAATAAAATAACAATTAATAATATAATATTTGATTTAAAAACTATTTTGTGTCAATTTTGACACTATTTGATATATGATTTTTGTGAAAGTCATAACAGAATTATATGTTCGAACCAAGTTTATTAAATCAACACTAATATATAATATTAATCTAGAAAATTAGTTTAATTCATAAAAAGTCTCAAATTACATTCATTTGAGTATTTATAACATCATTTATGTTAATATTTCCTTAAAAGGGTAATTACTGCATCATCGTTGTGTCATAAATAAATTAAGTTATTTAAAGTCTAAAAATTATAAATAAAATATCATTATGTAGGAAATCCTTTTAGATTTATAATGAATATTTTTAGTCGAATTTATCTTATGTATAACCCCATATTAAAAATGTTTTAGTAAATAAACTTTGATTTTAACTCTTTTAACTCTTCTTTGAATTAAATAATAATAAATGTCCTAATCTAATACAAGTGGGCCTAACTGATAATATTTTACACTTAAGGTTGTTTTTCGTCGAGATACACTTGTCCAATAGAATTAGTACATGTGTTAGGGTAATATTAAAATCATTTTTACCCTTAATTACCCTATTTACTTTTAACCGTGGTAAATAAAAGTAAAAAGTTACTATTCACAAAAAATTATTTTCATCTCATTGAACCACATTTTACTTAATGACATCAACCGTGTCTCTCGGATTTTTTAAATTCCATTCACAGAAGCGGTAAAATTAAGTTTTATGAAAAATTCAGTTTTTTTAACTACCACTTAGTAGTTTCACTATTCATCAAAAATTGATGTTTTTCAGAACAACGCCAAAATTTCATCCTAAGCTATATTTCATATTCCGAATTCAAAAATAAAATCTATTTTACCAAATTCATAAATAGAAGTTACATTAATTAATTTTATAATTAAATCCTGCTGTTAAAATAAATAGCGTGTTTTTAGGAAACAAAATATATCAAAAGATTGACACTTGATTATGTCTGGTTTAAATGTGAAATTACAACCAATGACCAACATTGTATTAAATGTTAAAAATATATTCTAAATATTCTTTAAAACCACTCAAATTAATAATTTATCACTATTAATTATTTTGATTAAAAAAGTTGTTTTTAATTATAATTTAGTAATTTTCACTATTCATCAGAATATGAAAGTTATCCGAAAAGTACCAAAATTTCACCTTAGGCTAAATTCGATACTCTGAATCCAAAAATGAAGTCCATTTTGAGAGCTAAATTTTCTATAATTTAAAAAGGTGGTTATTACTATTCATAACGGCTAGTTATAATAATATTTTAATAGCATATCGTTGTTTAGTGAAACTCGGTATTGCGTACAACGCAAGCTATCGAGGAAGGTCGCGATTGCGTGTAATGCAAGGCATGTCAAGGATGCGTGTTGTGCAAGCTCCTTTTGGTGTAGCGTACAACACAAGACATTAATAAAATTAAAAAGAATATTTTTCATAAAATCTCGGGCTGTTACATTCTACCCCCCTAAAATTGAATTTCGCCCTCGAAATTCGTCGGGGTTATAAATGGATTACTATTTTAAAGTTTCTTTGATAGAAACCCACATCATAAAAAAGAATACCAAAACATATCTTTAAAAAAAATTATGAAACGTAACGGTTACCCAAATAAACTAATCACAGGGTTTCCACATAGGTGAAAATATGGATATGGAAGCGAAATCTAACCATCATGTTCTGATGGAGAGTGGTAGAGAACATGGCTATAGAAAATCCAGTAATCACAAATCCATAGATTTGTGATGATATAAGGTACCATCTGATTCATCAGGTATAAGATCACCAAGACAACATTTTTGGTTTTCAAGATCATTTCCCTAATGTTAATGAATTTGAATTAGAATAAATACTTACTTTATTTTGGTACAATCTCACTATTGTTCGTGCCTTTAACAATTTCCACCTCATCTCTTAAATAAATGAAGTTGAATTTGTTATTCGTGATGTGTTAGCAGATCATGTGATAGAATGACAGGTCATTCCATCTGTCTCAAACAAAAGGTTAGCAAAAATTATATACATAAGTCGATCTATAGTGAGATTAATCATATATGGTTCCTAAAATGGACTTATACTTCATATATCATACTGCTTAATATAATAAAACTAGTTTCTACTAAACAGGGACTTCCTGTAGGCCAGTGGTAGGAGATAAAGGCCAGTCGCACTTCGGTTGTGGGTTCGATTCCCACAGCCTTGTCCGAAGCGATGGGATTTCGCCCGTCCTGCAGGTTGTCCTTTTTCTAAAACTACGTTACTATAACATCCCATCAATAATATCGAAAATCTTATATCCTTAAACAATACTAACTTATGTCCAACATAATCCATTCTAATCTTTAGGCTTATACATAATACTGCAGTCCACTCTCATAATATAGTGACAACGATTACCAGAGATTTAATACTGTCGTTGATCCCCACATATCATAAGATATGTCTTGTTGGTCACATTCCAAACATTCAAAGTCCTTAATCGTGTATTCTCTTGAATACCTTAGTGAAAACATGAATGCAGTTAAAAGTTAACACTTTCCACATACCAAAATCCTCAAAATTCTATATACTCAAACCATGATATCACTTAGTCCTTATATCAATCATGAGCTCATGAATACTGTTAAACATTTCGTTTTCTCGTTTTCCCTTCATTACGCGCATATCATCTTATTTCCAAAAATATCTCAATCACTTTTAATACCACATTAGACCAACACATAAATATTCCAATACTTTATTATGAAACATTATTTTGGAATCCCATTACATAAATACTTAATCATTCCACCACATCGTTTTCATATTCATCATCGCCAATAGTGATCGCATGTGACTTCCCTTTGTCCTTTGCCTTAAGTGGATGCTCGTGTTGATCATCACTAACCCTTGGATTAGGGCATTTATTAGCATAATGCCCCATTTCCTTGCACATGAAGCATTGAAGTGTTGGTGGTGCGTTCTCTGCAGTGTTTTATTTATTCATATCATTAGAAACCCTTTTTCCATTACATCGACACTCAGCTGCTCGATGACCTTCTTTTCCACACTTAAAACATTTTCTAGTCCCTTTAATACAATCTCCACCATGCTTTTTTCCACACTTTGTGCATAAGGAAACATTCATCTTCTTTTCACCATTATTTTGAGATTTCTCCTTGAACTCCATCTTTCGTTTCTTGTCAAAACTATGAGATGGAAAAGTAACACCAACTTCCATTTCCACTTTGATAGCACAACGCACAATTTCTTCATAGCTACTGAAGTCTCTTATAGCTAATGCCCTTCGAGGACTTGGTTTTAAGCCACTGAAAAATCGATCAACATTACTTTCATGTTGGATGATAATGCCAGATGCATACCTTGCAAGTCTTGTAAAATTCGCTTCGTATATACCAACAGATTCATCATCCTTCTGCTTCAGCTCAAGAAACTCCTTTTCCATCATTGTTCGAAGAATATGAGGGAAGTACTTACTGGAAAACAAGTTCTTGAACTCGTCCCATTCCATGGACTCAATTTCATCTCTTGGCCTCGTATTCTTGATAAGATTACACCATTGATCAGCTTCACCTTCCAAACGATATACTGCTAAGATGACTTTATCATGTTCAGAACATTGGAGAACTGAAAATATCTTTTCAGTGGTACTGATCCATTGTTCAGCAACAAGTGGATCCGAAGTCCCACTGAAAGAAGGTGGACGTTGCCTCATGAAGGACACAATAGAATATTGTTCCCTTCTCTGCTCATTTGGAAGTCCAGAATGATTCATAGCTTTTGTAAGTATAGCAATTAGATTTTGCACTCCATCTCACATAACATTTGTCTGTTCAGGAGGGCAATCATTGCATTGTCCATTGCATTGATCAACACGATTCCTTCGGGTTCCAGTCATCGTCTAAAACCCAAAAAGAATAGTGTGAGAGGAAAAAATCATGCTAGGGAAAACAACATAGTAAAGGGGGAGTACCCTTAATATCTAAAATCTTAGGTTAAATTATAAGATCGTTACCATAGTTCTAGGACCATATCCTATACGTATACTTATCCTTAGGGACATCCCTAGACATACCTTAGAAATATCTCTAGGGATCTCACTAACGTTTTCGCATCCTAGTTTCCAAAGGTTGACTAAACCTTTCCTCTGATACCAACTGTAGAGGTCTAGAATTACTTCCAGTGGACTATAATTGATACCTATCAGGGCACTCCATGGGCGGCTACACCCCCTGGGCGGGACACACCACTATCCCCAGTGGCAGCCATTTCCTCATGAAGCCCTTGGGCGGAGAGCCATGCTTCGTCCAACGCTCACATTTGAGAGTTCCCAAGCATCGGATACATTCCTACCTCATTTTCCTCTGAAACCAACTGTAGAGACCCGAAGCTTGACTTACATGAACATTACATTACTTTCGCGGAATACATAGTACATAACAAAAACACACACACAAGGATCGTAATAGTTTAGTGTCTTTGGAAACTCGGAATAAAATCTTCTAATCGTGGTGAAAGATCTTCAACGTCTCCCATAAAGATCTTCCTTTTTTTACATAAAACCTTTCTTTATATCCTGGGGAAAAGAAAACATAAAAGGGTGAGCTCAAATGCTCAGTAAGGGTAAACAAAAGAAATATCAATCACATCGTATTCACAAGAACATAACATTTTGGAAATCATAACCTGAAAAGAGAGCATAATTTTCATAACATGGGATAAATCATGGTAGTGAAATGTAATCACAATAATCATAACATAAAACGTGAAACTTTGTGTAATTCACACATAATCATAGAGAATCATTTCTTGTTAGAAAAGACTCATTGCCAAGACTATCTTAGTGGACAAAGTCCCTTTCTGAATCGAGTAACCCTCGTTTCAGTCCTGTTTCACTGAACCGGTATAACCTACCATTCCAGCCATGTCTATATCATGAGATATAAAATCTTTACCCAATGCATTGGAGGGAGATATAGGTCCCAGCCATCTTATAATGAATCCTCTCTTATGTGTTCCACATAATCATAAATCATACATCTTTGCATAACACATGTAACAAAAATGGGATTCTTGAAACATCATGACATCATAAAACAAATCATATAAGGTAAATGACTTCATAAAAATAATTCCCTCACAACATAATCAAATCAATGTAATAATAGGGATAAAAACAGAACCCTTTATTATATTAGATGGAAAATAATTTTGATAAAACACTTGAACTCCATTCTTGAGGAAAATATCCTTTCTTCTTCAAAAACATTTTTCCTTTCTTAACATGTCACACAAATTTAAACTAAAAGAAGTTAATAAAAAATAAACTTGAAAACATGTAAAGGATGCTTCTTGGAAATAATTTTTTAAAAATCCATTAATTCCGTATAAGTTAAAAAAAACATTCTTCTCGTACTTTTGTCGGAACAGTCAAAAAGTACCTCGTACGAAAAACGACAAAAGATTCCTTTCATATCTTTTACTAAAAACTAAAAGAAGGGTAAAATAGGATTTAAACAATTTTAGGTGAATGGAAATAATATTACATTTTGAGGAAACATGGATGTGGATGATAAAATACACCCTAGTAAATACTTACGAATAAACAATCTCGGATAAAAATGAGATTGTGATATTTCCCTTACCTTAGGTCCGATTTGCTTTGTACGTGTCCGAAGCTCCTGTATAATGGTTTAAATAATGTCATTGACTTATTAAATAATCATATTCATTGTTATGATATCATATATGGTTCACTTATGACTTTATCTTACCCGTTCTTTTGTAAACTCCATGTTAAAGAAGCGTTTTGGGTAAAATCGTTTCATTTATCGTAGGTGTTTTGACTTGTTGTTCTTGACATTATTATTACTTATATCATGATTTACATACTTCTAGAATATAAAATATGATTTATATATCATATATATTCAGTATATATATATATATATAATAGATAGATAAATGAAATGAAAAACACCGTTCATGGAGACGGTAGTCCGTACGTACGCATGAACGCTGTTTTCCTTTCCTTATTGTCTTGAATGGAAGTAATTAGATGACATACATATATACATAAATCCAGTATCTTTATAATGTCATATATTTCATTATTATTTTTTATATGTACTTCTTAATCATTCTTAAATGGTTAACATGGAGAATGAATCTCATCGCGTCGTGGAGACGGTAGTCCGTACGTACGCACGAGCGATGATATCATTTCCATAAATATTGAATTGAATTGGAGTGTATTATACAATATATCAGAATCAATATGATGTTGTAATAACTATTTATAGTTATTCTTTACACCATTATACCCATCCATGTAAGGTGGTGGTGGAAAATAGATTACACCACGGCGTGGAGACGGTATTCCGTACGTACGCACGCGCGGTGATTTCTTTTTCCGTAGGATGGATAGATGGTGAAATAGGGTTGTTTCATACATATAATAACATATCAGTATATTAGTGATACTGATGTTATTACTTCATAATGAAACAACCTAAGAATAAGAAGTGGAAGAAGAAATAAAGATGAAAGAATTGGTAACGGTAATTACCTCTTCTTTGAAGCGCCTCTTTGAGACCTCCTCTTAGGGCACTAACATTGGTCTTTGAGGAAGACCAGAACCTCTAGGATGTTTCTATGGAAGTGGAGAAGATATTTTGGAAGGGGTTGTCCGAGATTGAGTGCTCAAATTGGTGTGAGGAGAAGGGGGAGGAGGTGTCCTTTTATAAGGGAGGATAGGGGCACCTTAGGAATATCTCAAAATATTATTTTATATTAAAGTCAAAATCGGTTTATAATGGTTCCAAAGGGTCTTATTTCGGAGATAAAGTGGGGATGGGTCGAAATACTATCATTAAATAGGATTTAGAAAAGTTTAGGATATTATTTTAACCTTATCAATTAGATTTAACTCTAAGTTAAATAATTTAACTTTTACCGTGTCTTTTTGTTTTCTTTCACTATATTCTTAATACACTTACTATAACATGCCAAACGAACCCCAAATTGTTTATTATTAATATATATATCCTTATCTAAGTCATGTGGCCGAACCTTAGATTTTTAGGAATAAAATAACAATTAATAATATAATATTTGATTTAAAAACTATTTTGTGTCAATTTTGACACTATTTGATATATGATTTTTGTGAAAGTCATAAAAGAATTATATATTCTAAAAAAGTTTCTTAAATCAACACTAATATATCATAGTAACCTAGAAAATTAGTGGAATTCATAAAAAGTCTCAAATTACATTCATTTTAGTATTTATAACATCAACTATGTTAATATTTCATTAAAAGGGTAATTACTGCATCATCGTTGTGTCATAAATAAATTAATTTATTTAAAGTCTAAAAATTTTAAATAAAATATCATTATGTAGGAAATCCATTTATCTTTCTAATGAATATTTATAGTCGAATTTATCTTATGTATAACCCCATATTAAAAATGTTTTAGTAAATAAACATTGATTTTAACTCTTTTAACTCTTCTTTGAATTAAATAATAATAAATGTCCTAATCTAATACAAGTGGGTCTAAATGATAATATTTTACACATAAGGTTGTTTTTGGTCGAGATAAACTTTTCCAATAGAATTAGGACATGTGTTAGGGTAATATTAATATAATTTTTACCCTTAATTACCCTATTTACTTTTAACCGTGGTAAATAAAAGTAAAAAGTTACTATTCACCAAAAAAAAATTTCATCTCATTGAACCACATTTTACTTATTGACATCAACCGTGTCTCTCGGATTTTTTAAATTCCATTCACAGAAGCGGTAAAATTATGTTTTATGAAAAATTCAGTTTTTTTAACTACCATTTAGTAGTTTCACTATTCATAAAAAATTGATGTTTTTCAGAACAATGCCAAAATTTCATCCTAAGCTATATTTCATATTCCGAATTAAAAAATGAAATCTATTTTACCAAATTCATAACATAGAAGTTACATTAATTAATTTTATAATTAAATCCTGCTGTTAAAATAAATAGCGTGTTTTTAGGAAACAAAATATATCAAAAGATTGACACTTGATTATGTCTGGTTTAAATGTGAAATTACAACCAATGACCAACATTGTATTAAATTGTAAAAATATATTCTAAATATACTTTAAAACCACTCAAATTAATAATTTATCACTATTAATTATTTCGATTAAAAAAGTTGATTTTAATTATAATTTAGTAATTTTCACTATTCATCAGAATATGAAGGTTATCAGAAAAGTACCAAAATTTCACCTTAGGCTAAATTCGATACTCTGAATCCAAAAATGAAGTCCATTTTGAGATCTAAATTTTCTAAAATTTAAAAAGGTCGTTATTACTATTCATAACGGCTTGTTATAATAATATTTTAATAGCATATCGTTGTTTAGTGAAACTCGGTATTGCGTACGACGCAAGCTATCGAGGAAGGTCGCGATTGCGTGTAACGCAAGGCAAGTAAAGGATGCGTGTTGTGCAAGATCCTTTTGGTGTAGCGTACAACACAAGAACTTAATAAAATTAAAAAGAATATTTTTCATAAAATCTCGGGCTATTACAATGGACTACAATCGATATCTCTAATTACCTTCATATAACTATAATGAAAAATATTGTTGAGTATTTTTAAAATAAAAATTTAGATATTTTTTTAAAAAAAGAAGATAATATTCCCTTATTCACTGCATATATTTGATCCCTTATACTCTTTCATTGAAAATGATGTAACACATCCTTCTAAATACTCAAAGATTCATTTAAGATTTTTTTGTCCCATTACACATCTCATATAGTGTCACATTCTCTCTTATACTATAAAAAATTGTTGTATAATGTGAATCAGACACAACATTCTATTAATAGTTCATTATTATAGAACTCATGATGTTAAATTTCCTACCATTATGTCTGACATATGATTCCACAAATTGGACTATCAATTTACTTGGATTCCTCACTTATGGAACCCCAATTTTTATTCCATGATTCCTCATAAATTAATTATAAAATAGTTAAATTAAATATCATTATTCAATTGTGGTGTTTTTATCATCTGATACTTTTTAAAAATTCATCATTAATATATTTTGATACAATCTACCATAATCATATTATTTTCAAGAACATAGGAAACTGTACCCAATTATTGTAATCAATTGAACTATATTAAAATACATTAAAATTTGGGGACTTTTTTCATTTGACTACATATATAAACGTAAATGTAATCAAATAAATATATAACCATTTTCTTATTTTTTTTAATAGAATTTCATTCAACATTAAAATGTATTCATGTATCATAAGTATTTTAGTTATCAGATTAATGAAATTTATTCTGTATAGGTGATTTTATCATTATAATATTTATTTAATAAGTTACTATTGTTTATTATAATGTTCTTAAGAGAATAATGTTTCCATTTCCATCATGAAGAAACTTGAACATACATTTTTTCAACTTAATACTAATTTAAGTTATTCCACATTACATACATAAAATCATCACTATCTGTTTTATTGATCTTGAATCCATTTCTATTTAAGGAGACTTAATGTAAGTGACCATAAAATTGACTCACAAATAATATGTTTTTTGGATACCATTTCCAAAATGTATATCAAAATTTTAATATTTTTTTATTACTAACCTCTACATTTTGCTAACAATTATCATGAGTAATTTTAATATATTCTAAGACATAAATGAATCTAAAAATGTTAAAAAATAATGAAATTATAATATTCTATAGTTTAAAATGATCCCAAATATAGTCATTAAATTTTCTAAAAATTGTATATAGAATAATGGGTGTGTACACAAATATACCCAATAGGATGAACCAAGAAAATTCCTTTTTAAAATGTAAAAAAAGAAGACTATAATTTTCCAAATTAATATTGAATCTTACTCATGTCCAATGAATGATTATTTATAAATATATATCTTAATTATTCCACTCTTAAAATAGTCATATTATTTATATATATATATAAACCCTGAAATATATAAATAAATGCAAACTACACTCACTTCCCTACTGATTTAGTAACTATTGTGTCCCTAAAAAATATATTCGGGAACACCCATCTTTTCCCACGTATATGTAGTGAAATATTATACCATATTTATATAATAGAACAGTATTCCAAAATAAGATACCAATACTAAAATGAAAAAAAATATTATAGGTCGGTAAATTCATAAGGAATTTGAATTTTGGTCTTGGAGTTGTTGGTGTTTTGGGAATTGGGATTGAAATCGATATTCTACATGTAA
Organism: Viscum album; assembly: GCA_963277665.1. Classification (NCBI taxonomy): domain Eukaryota; kingdom Viridiplantae; phylum Streptophyta; class Magnoliopsida; order Santalales; family Viscaceae; genus Viscum; species Viscum album. Next base: position 103,254,144 of record OY728133.1, read on the forward strand.
GAAAATTTATATAAGATTTATATATATATATATAATAGTTATATTGGTTCTTAGGGGAATGAGTTGACGTTTAGAGTATTAGAAGTTCCTCATTCAAATTAGTAGGCATGCTCATGTACTAGATATGTGTAGACCGTGGACCTAGAAAGCCTTATTGTAGTAGGGTATCCGATAATATGGGAAAAGTACCTTTCCTTTTATAATAATGTACTTGGTATCTGTTTGTCATATTTTTCTGAAATTTTATTTTCATTATATATATTTTATAAATTAAAACACCCCTCCCTTTTTTCTAAGTTGTATGAACCATTTATAGATCTCCTTATTTCCTCTCATTTACACCTCATCCCTCCCTAGTAATCATTCTCCAATAGGGAGATCAATTAGTGGATAAGTGTTTCATACAAATAAATATGTTAATGTAGTTAATTATATGATTCGACTTTTGAAAAGTCCCACTATTTCATATGTTTCTCATATTTGTTTGTGTAATCCTCATTTTTGGGATAACCTATCTGAATTCTCAATTTCAAGTGAATGAGTTCAATCCATGGAATGATATCTGATGAGTTAAATTCTATAATATTTATTTAGGTTTTTGGTTACACAAAATTTGAGAATAAATAACAGTCATCACTTTGTTATCTCTATAAGGATAGTTTTTAGATAATTCAACAATCTTTCATGGTCTGATGATTTGAAAACATCACGAATACAGTTGTCTATGTGGGATGAATGAATGAAATAATATAGTGTTTCAAAATCATTAGAATTAATGTTTTTTATATTTGGATCTGTGGAATAGTTCAATGATAATGAAATCCTAAAAATTACAATGGTTTTTTATTCAAAATGTGATGTGTTTGGAAATATTTTTAAGTGATTATCTTCAGGAAGAATACAATTTTAATTAGACTGTAGACGCCGGAAAAGTCCGTTGTTCCCAAACGAAGCTCCGGATGCGGAAGGCGAGGTCATATTTGGAGTCGGAAGGATGTTTCGGAGGGCCCGGAGGCCTTGCACGGAATTTCAGAAGCCCGCGCGCAAAGGTGATGTTCCGCGCGCAAACCCCCCAGGATGCGCGCAAGGCGCCGGTCCGGCGCGCAATTTTGCGCGCCGCGGGTCCGCGCGACTCCCTTTCGCGCCGCGCCCGATTCCGCGCCCGCGAGGAGAATTTCGCGCTCGCACCCTGGATTCCGCGCCCGGGGTTGCCTATAAATATAAGGCGACCCCCAACGTTTCAAAGGTTGCTGGAAGTCGAAACGTCTCTCGTGCGCGCAATTCAACCCCTTCCGCGCGCAATGACGAACTTCAGGTAACCTCCTTTCTTTCGCGCAAGAAAGCCTCGGGGTCCGCCTTCGTGCGCAATCCCCGCTGGCTCCTTTCATTTGAGTAAAAACTCACCCTAAGGCCTTTGCGCGCAAAAGAACCCGCCTGCGCGCAATTGCCCCCGGGGTGCGCGCAATCCGGCCTGATTGCGCGCACCCCCCCTTCTTTCAAGTGGCCATTCGTTAAAGAATGAGCCGTTGCCCCCGCGCGCTATCCGAAGCCCGGTGTGAGCAATCTCAAGCATCCGCGCGCAAGGCGCTGGCCCAATTGCACGCCAGCCGCCCCGATTGCGCGCCGACCCGCAGTATTGCGCGCAAAGCTTCCTTTTTGCGCGCAATCTGCCAGGGTCGTCCCCGTTGACCTCCTAAGGGTACCCGCCTGTGTGGCACCCGATGATTCTCATCCCGGGTGCCCGCACCGTGCGTTGTCTTCCCGTGCGGCCCTCCAGGTTCGTGCGAAGTGACATGCACCCATCGTCCGCGCTGCAAGACGTTAAACTGCCAAGTGCTTCGTCCAGCAACCTATGCCCAGCATGACGTTAAACTGCGCATTCGTCCCGCATGACGTTAAACTGCGCATTCGTCCCGCATGACGTTAAACTGCGCATACGTCCAGCATGACGTTAAACTGCATATTCGTCCAGCATGACGTTAAACTGCACATCCGTCCAAGCTGCGCGACGTTAAACTGCCTAGCCCCCATCGTCCGCGCTGCAAGACGTTAAACTGCCAAGTGCTTCGTCCGGCAACCTATGCCCAGCATGACGTTAAACTGCGCATTCGTCCCGCATGACGTTAAACTGCGCATTCGTCCCGCATGACGTTAAACTGCGCATACGTCCAGCATGACGTTAAACTGCATATTCGTCCAGCATGACGTTAAACTGCACATCCGTCCAAGCTGCACGACATTAAACTGCCTAGCCCCCATCGTCCGCGCTGCAAGACGTTAAACTGCCAAGTGCTTCGTCCTCAACACATGACGTTAAACTGTACTTCGTCCGGCAAGACGTTAAACCGTCCGCTTCGTCCTCAACACACGACGTTAAACTGTACTCCGTCCGGCAAGACGTTAAACCGTCTGCAACCTGATCCCGTGCTCTGCACGCAGGGTCTCCCCCGGTTTGGACGTGGCCCCCACCCGCTCGTCTCTGCAGGGATGTCGGGATTGTCCCCCTTTTGGGACGATTTAATGGGAGTGGCTTTTCCCTACGGGGGCAGGGTATTACAAACCCCTAGTTTCTCATGGGAGGCTGCACATGTGTATCTCCATTGCGCCTCCCCACTGCCGAAGCCAGTAGAGGGTCTGACTGGGATCGAGGTGTCTTCCGCTTTCGGTCCAAGTCCCTTCCAACTGAGTTTTGCAGCATCCGGGCTGCCCCAAGTGCGTAAGTCCTGACAGAATGAACTACGTGGACTTTGATCCCTGTCTTCTATACAGGGTACGTAGGAAGCCTCCCTGAGGTCCAAGCCCGCCACCTGGTCGTCCCGGTCGTATTTACGTCGGTTCGTCCATCAGTGGACCCCTCCAGGGTTCACGCTTGCGTTGATTCACCTATGAATCCGCCCCTGTGGGAGACTGCCCGTGTGTATCTCCACGGTGCCTCCCCACAGCCCCCCTTTTCCATTTTCCCTTTTATCGTCCAGCATGACGTGAAACTGTGATCCACCCGGCCGTTCCATCCCCCTCTGTGCGAGGTGGTTCGGTTCAATCCTCCGCCCGGCGGCCTCGACCTCTTCGTGAGTCGGCTTGCCGACGTCCAGCATGACGTTAAACTGTATGCCCGAACTACGTTGACTTTGATCCGTGTTAACGCGCGGTACGTAGGAAGCCCCTCTGGGGTCCAAGCTCTTCACTTCATCATCTATCCTGATCCTTACCCGGGCCGCCACATCCCGGTGGGGTCATGCCACTTCACTCCACTCCACATTACATGGGAAGCCGCCCATGTGCTGGCCCCAGCGTCGGAGGTTCCCCGCAAGGGGTTCTGTCATCTGATCCACTTTTCGTGTTGATCGGTCCGATGCCGTCCCCGCTGGACGTTAAACTCGCGGCATACCCCGTGTTAAACACGGGAAGCTGAGGAAAACCTCAGGTGACACAGTTCCCCGCACCTAGTACGGGATGCCTCAGGCCATCATGCCTTCGAGAAGCCCTATTAGGGACGGAAGACAGATGTGCAGAGCCGCAGTGTTACGACACGCCCCCAGCACCCAGAGCCACCCGGCCTTCTCACCGCAGGTTGCTGCCCCGCCCAGACTCCTTGGAACGTCCGGGCGGAAGCAGCGTAATTAACTGGTGTCCATGAAGATATGGCACCGGGAACGAGATTCACGAACATTCTTAAGTCTATGAGGGAGACCCGGATTAGGCGACAAGTTCCGAGGAGACGTCCAAGGAAGGAGGAGCCGACATCCCATCATCCCGGTTTCGATCAAGGAGCAGACGCCCCTGAATAAGGGACGGATGCCGCCCGCCCTTGGAAAGCGGGACTGCGGGACCACAAGCCGCGCGCCCATCCCCTCGGGTTGACGGGTGCACGCGCGAACGCGTCCTGGCGGAACAGCGTAACCCGACGCACATCCGCACCGAAACAGAAAAATGGTGAACCCGACGTGAATCTCTTCTCCTCGATACGAAGACCGATGGCTTTCAGAGGTGTTGGAAGACCGGCGTGTTGCCCGGCCAAGCATTCAGTCTTACCCGCCAGGGGCTGGGGAAGTGAAATCGGGCACTCCGTCTCGCAACGTCGAGGGCCTGGGTTCCCCCCACGGAAGGCGTCGTGGCGCTAATGGTTGGTTGTCGATTCCTTTTTCCTGTCAGTGTTAATGGGTCTTTCTCCCTGCTTTCAGAAATCAGGTCGCCCGATCCAGTGCCCGATCGCCACCCGCCCACTGGCGCAGGGACAGGGGAAACACCAACGCGGCTACTCCGCGCGGTCCCGCCCGTTCCGCAGCCGTCCCAGCAGCCGCAATTGCGGGACGACCACGCCCTCTCTCCCCCTCGGAGGTCATCCAGAGAAGGGTGATCAACACCCTGGTGCGGAGATACGAGGAAGAGGGAGTCATCCCCACTAGGGAAATGGCTCGCCTGGACCTTGAGGAGGCTGCGCCTCGCCACCACCGCCGCCCCCGAGGGCCGCGCAGGGAGGCACCGCTGCCTACCTCAACGTCCAACCGCTTCGGGAGCTTATCCCCGGAGCACTCTGACAGTTCCCTTCCCTACGCGGATGAGGTGGGAGATGCCCGGGATCACCCTATCCGAGGTCCGCTCCAGGGATCCACGATAGGGGCTCCCGCCAGGCCACGGCGACATCGCCGCCAGCCCCCTCAAGTCGAGGAACAGGCTCTCCACCTGCCCGCGCCGCTCATCCCGACTCGTCTGTCTCGACGCCGACGTCGGGCACGAGCGGAAGAGGATGCCCACCTTGGGGCTCTAGCAACAGCGGCCGCATTGGCCCAAGCCACTGCTGGCTCCAGTCGCCAGGCCTCTGTGCATCCTGAGCGGGGGAACTCCTATGCCCGACCCGGATCGAGGCCCCGACCGCCCCAAAGGCAGGTTGGGTTGACTCTCCCGGTTGCTGGCACTGGCAGTAGCCACCGCGGACCACCTCGCGGTAGCGCTATTCACCGGCAGGATCTACTCTGTGTGGCCGATCCAGGAGGCCTGGGTCATCCCACCTTCCGATCCCGGCCCGGAGGCCTGCCCGGAATCATCTCTCCCCGCGTCCCCTTTGATATCTGTCCTGGTGCCCCTCGCACCTCGGTTCCCAGTCCTCTCGGCCCCAGCACCAGTGCGGCCGGAGGACGCCAGGACAGAGATCAGCCCTGCCCCGGGGAACTGCCCAGGGGCAGGAAGGCAAGGCGTCGACGCCGAGGGAAGAATGTTACGGAATTCCGGACAGAGATCCGACCGGTTTGCTTCTCTGACTCAGAGGCGGAGTATGATTCGGCGACAGAGCCCTCTCCCCAATCCCGCCAGTCAAGGGCAGGGGTAGGAATGCGGCACGTCAGCCTCGTGCTCCCCGAGAGCGAGATCGATGTGATCCCCGCGTCTCTCCGAAGGTATATCCGGAGTAACGAGGGCCTGGTAGACCCCCAGGGATCAAGCTTGCGGTTGGTACCGGCCCCTCCGGAAGTTCCTTCCGCCTCGATCGGAGAAGCCGGAGACTTTTTCTGGGGATCGACGGTCGAACCACGATCTGGTGCACCCTCGGCGAGCACCGATGCTACGGCAGGATATTCGCTCGCCGGCCCGTCCTATCGTGATGTGGTAGCCAGGGCACCGCCACCCTCAGAGGGCGGCCCGGGATATGGAGGCCAATCGGCCTGTTCGCCGTATTCACCGTCGGCCAGCCCGTCGGCCCGGCGGCCCGCCTCGGCACCACTACCAGTTCCCCGTCCGTTCCCAGCCATGGAAGAGGACCAAGGAGATCTGGGTCCCGAGTTTGAATCGTGGAGCTTCTGGACCGTCCTTGCAGAGGGCCACTTCCCTGAGAAGTTTTGGCCAGTCGCAGGACCGGGCTTTGATGCACCCGAATCGCTCACCCCGGATGAGTTCGAATGCTTCCGCCGAACTCTCCGGGAGACTCACTCCCGTCTTCACTGCCTACAAATGCCATACCCCGGGAGTCAACTACACCTGGAGGATATTGGTGAGCAGTGCCGTCAGATTGACCTGGCCACGCTCCCCGCGGCTCGGCACCCCGGGTCATTTGGGCACCACGAGGCCCTCCAACAACGATGCGTTGAGTGTTTTCAAGTACTCCGCAAAGTTATCAAGGAAGCCACTCCCCACGTGTATATCCGTGGATGGGGGCAGTACGCTGCCCTACGCTTCAGTGTGATCCGCCGACAGCCCGATTCGCTGGGTGGCCCTGAGGGTATATCCCCAGGGACAGGAACAGTCAATATGGCTGACCTGTCGGGAGAGGGGAACGACTTGGAACTTCTCGACGGGGGCTTCCCCCCCGAAGACAAGCCGTCGTCAGATCCATCAGTGAGAGTTACTCGTCATCAGAGAAACCTCCTGGGGCTCCCCGCGCCCACTGAAGCACTGACGTTGAGCCGAAACGTCAGCAAAGGAAAAGAGCACAGCGAGGCTGTAAAGCCCGCCGACCCATCTGCCTCCATGCGGAGGGCAGAGGAGGATCCCGAGAAGGCTACGCTACGTCAGCAGCTCGCCGAACAGAAGAGGCTGGTTGACCAGCTCCTCGCCGAGCGCGCTGCAGAACGGCGGCCTGACTACGGTGATCCCAGGCCAGGACAGCAGGGACCGGAACAACCACCCCTCGATGAGACTCTCCCGGGCAACCGTGATTACGCCGTGTTCGCCGACAGGAGAGAGGCCATTGCCTACGGCAAGAGGGCGCGGTATGTTTCGCCACACCCTCCCGAGTGGCGTGACTACCTGAGAGATCCCGCTCGGATTCCTCCCGCTGCCCCAAGGGCCGCTCCGCCCGCCATCCCACGAGCTGCCGAGTTCGACGACCCGGTCGACGACCCGATTGAAGGGCCATGCAATGCGCTCGTGGTTAGAGATCCTCGCCAGGACTGGAACCCATGTCCGGACGATCCGATGGCGGCACTCATTGCCCGCTTGGAAGCCTTGGAGACTCGGCAGGTGGCGATCCCACCGGACGGCAAGCCCTACCCAGCATGGGTGGATGACATGCCGGCGCCTCCGGGATTCGGGAATCCCACTTTCGCCCCCTTCAACGGGACTGGAGATCCGCCACAGCATTTATCCCACTTCAACTCGAGGTGCGGGCCTATGTTGGGGACTCCGGCGCAGCAGGAGGCCGCTAAGCTTCGCTGCTTTGTTCAGACACTGGAAGGGCCAGCATTTGTCTGGTACAGCCAGCTCCCCGTCGGGTCGGTAACCAGCTGGGAGGACCTCCGTAGACAGTTCCTCTACCAGTTCAGTTCCACGACCCGGAAGACGAGTATCGCAGACCTCTTCAAGTGCAAGCAGAGGCCTGATGAGCGAGTCGCGGACTTCGTCGCCCGATGGAATGGTCTCACGTATTCCCTTGACATGCCATTGACTCAGGAGCAGTTGCTGACAATGTGCGTCGGGAACGTCAAGACCGAGCTGGTCCCTTCCCTGATTACTCAGAACTACCCCGGAGGGTTCAGGGACTTCTCAGACAAAGCTCAACGTCTTGAGGAAGCCCTGCAACAGGCCATCCAGGCACACCCGCTGCCTCCTATGATTCCTGCAAGGAGAGCCAGCAGGGCTGGGCCCGCTGCTGTGGCCCAGATAGAGGCTCCCAGGACATTGGAGCTGCTGCCGGTGAGGCCAGCTCCGCAGCCTCACAGGAATCCGCCTCCACGGGCTCAGTTCCCGGCCCAGCAACGGCAGCCTCAGAACCGGCCGGCCCCTCCGCGTAATGTACCGCCACAACCTAGGCGAGATAATCAGGGTCCACCTCCTCGGCAGGCCCCTCCAGCCCCTCGTCAAGACCGCGCTCCCAGGGGCCCGCGACACCTGACGTACTCATTCCATGAGGATCAGGTCCCCGGTTATTTCCGCAGCGCCCTGGAGCAGAGGATTGTGCGACTGCCTGAGTGTTGGAAGCCAGAGGAGGCACATCTCACAGATAACCCCCGCTACTGCCCCTACCATCGGGCCCTGGGGCACACCATCCAGCGGTGCTATGTGTTTAAGGACTGGCTCCAAGACCAGATTAACAACAATGTAATCAGGTTGGGCCCAGCTCCGGCACAGGTAGCGGGCGTATTCGTGGGATCAGATGACGATAGTGGCAACGAGGACGAATGGCAGCTGGTCTCCAACCGCGGATCCCAGAAGTACAATAACTGGATGGCCCACAAGACGACCATTCGCGCCCAGGGAATCATCCGTGCGCGCTTGAATCAGCCTGAGCCCCCAGAACCTGCGGGTGCTGCTTCGGCATCGTCGTCCCGGTCTGCCTCCTCCAAGAGGAGCAAACGGCGGAAGCGCAAGAAGGAAGAGCGCGCCCCGCCAGTTCCGCCACTATCCCGTACTCTCGGCGATTTCATGCCCCCGGGGATGGGGGTCCCTCCTCGGATCCGCCCGGTGATGGATGACTCGTCCGATGACGGTATTGGGTATGCTTCGGTTAATACCGTCGAGCTGGTAAATCCCTTTTCGGTTCCCGACGTTGAAGAACACCAGGTGGACCTCCCTAGTGTCCCCGGTCGTCGCCACCGTCGGAAGAACCGCAGTAGCAGGAGTCGCCGGGGCACAGCCGTCGGTACCTCCGGCCAGGCCGTGCACGCCACTGAGACTAGGCGGCAGGCTCAAGATCGAGCTCAACGTGCGCAGGCTCCCCATTCGGGGATGACGGATTCGCCTCCGCCACTGTTTGTGGTGTGGGACCAGGCAGAACCGCCTCAGCCGCGTCGCGACCAGCTCCGCCCTGCCACAAGTCCATCCCGGCCTCCTGACTCCAGTACGGTGACCATTTCCCGGACTGCGACCAGTGAACAGCGAGATGCGCCAAGTACCAGTCGGCCGCCGATCCAACCGGTAAGGCCCGTCATGCCACCAACCTCCTGCAACCAGGAGCTCGCGCTTGGCCAAAAAGTATGATGTCCTGAAGCACTTGGCCGACATCCCAGCAAGGCTCTCCATCCTTGAGGCTCTGCGCATGTCATCTGAGATGCGCGAGGCACTCGCTGAAGCCCTGAAGAGCCCCCTCCAGTTTGAGATAGAGGTTGCGGCTGCAGAGGCCTTTCACGCCGAAACGATCGAGGACGCCGAATGTCAGGCAGTTGTCTCGTTCTCTGGTAAGGATGAAGACCCTCCTATACAGGGACACATTCGTCCGCTGTATGTCATTGGCCAGTTCAATGGCCTTGAAGTCCGGCGCTGTCTTGTCGACACGGGGTCCGGGATTAACCTGATTCCAACTCGGACGCTCCGGAGATTGGGGTTGTCTGAGGATGACTTGATTCCCTCCGACCTCAGGATCCAGGGGTACGACCGCACCGAGCAAACCCCGGTCGGCAAAATACGTTTGAAGACCCAGTTCGGTGACTTGGTTGCCAACACCGAATTCATGGTAGTCTCTCAGGACACTGCGTATAACGCATTGATGGGCAGGCCATGGCTTCACCTTCACGCGGCGGTCCCCTCGTCATACCACCAATGCCTCAAATACTCCCTTAATGGTCGAGTAGGCGTGCTTCAAGGAGATGCCTCTCCTTTTGCCTCATGTGAAGCCCGTTATCTGGACGCGGACTATTACAAGAGCAAGGATAAGCAGATCCTGGCAGGTGAGGTTGAGCCTGTCGATGTTGCGAGCGATCCCTGGGCAGGTCTGGATGACGCTTACGTCCTCCCGATTCACCGGTTGGACGTCGCCATGGTCTTGACGGTCCGCGAGTCTCCTGATGAGACGGCCGCGACCGCCCGCGCCAGCACCAGTGGCCCAGCAGGACCTGGTAGCCCCAATGCAGTTTCCAACGCAGTCTCTCCCGTGGATGATCCCTCCCCGAGTGGAGAGGGTATGGAAGACGCACCCCCAGCCTTTGAGGAGGGCGTCCCCGCCACGGTCGATGAGTTAATACAGGTGAACCTTGGAACCGAGGCCGATCCAAGACCCACGTTGGTTAGTGCCGCCATGCCCTCTGAGGAGCGGCAGCAGTACGTGGATTTTCTCAGGCAGCACCGTGATGTGTTCGCTTGGGGCTATGACGAGATGCCGGGGCTAGATCCTCAGGTAGCCGTCCACCGCCTTGGTCTCCCGGCGAACCATCGCGGGTTCAAGCAGCCTCCTAGGAAGATGCACCCATCCCATGGTGCCATGGTTGAGGCCGAAGTTGACAAGCTTATCAAAGCCAACTTCGTGAGGGAAGTTCAGTACCCCAAATGGCTGGCCAACATTGTGCCGGTCAGGAAGAAGAACGGGCAGATTAGAGTCTGCATCGACTTCCGCGATCTCAACCGCCACTGTCCGAAGGATGATTTTCCCCTTCCAGTGACAGAGCTGTTTATTGATGCCACGGCAGGGTTCCAAGCCCTCTCCTTCATGGATGGATACTCCGGATACAACCAAATTCGGATGGCCCCTGAGGATGAGGAGTTCACTGCCTTCAGGGCCCCCCAAGGTACCTTTTGCTACCGGGTCATGCCCTTCGGCCTGAAGAATGCAGGTGCCACCTATCAACGGGCGATGCACCGCATATTCAAGCCAATCCTCGGCACACTGGTGGAATGCTACGTCGACGACTTGGTTGTCAAATCGCGCCAGCGTCAGGACCATCTCAAAGATCTTGAGAAAGTGTTCAGCTTCCTCCGGTCTCGCTGCCTGAAGATGAACCCGTTGAAGTGTGCCTTTGGGGTCACCTCCGGAAAGTTCCTTGGATTTTTGGTAAGATACCGGGGTATTGAGATCGACCCAGAGAAAATCAGGGCGATTAGCCAGATGCCTCCCCCGGGTACCGTCCGGGAACTGCAAGGGTTCCAAGGCCACTTAGCCTATATACACCGATTCATCGTGAATCTGGCCGGCAAGTGTAAGCCCTTTTCTCGGCTTATGAAGAAAGGTGCCACCTATGTATGGGATAAAGAGTGTCAGACCGCTTTCGAGGAAATCAAGCAGTACCTGCTTCAACCTCCGGTCCTGATGCCGCCCGTATCCGGAAAGCCGCTGGTCCTTTATGTGACCGCCCTGGAACGGTCCCTGGGTGCCCTTCTCGCCCAGAAGAACAACGAGGGAACAGAGAATAGCCTCTATTACCTCAGTCGCATGCTCCTCGATGCGGAGGTTAGGTATTCCCCCATCGAGAAGAGCTGTCTGGCGCTCGTATTTTCCGTACAGAAATTACGGCACTACTTGCAGCACCATGAGGTACAGTTGGTTTCTCGGGTAGACCCGTTGAAATATATCCTGAGCCGACCTATGTTGACTGGCCGTCTAGCGCGGTGGGCTGTGATTCTCCAGCAGTTCGACATCAGGTATGTGTCTCAGAAGGCCATCAAAGGGCAAGCGTTGGCAGACTTTCTGGCCGCTCACCCGACCTCCGCGGATCAGCCGCTGGATCTAGGCTTTCCTGATGAGACCATTCTCTCGGTTGATCGAGACGATCCATGCTGGCAGATGCACTTTGACGGTGCCTCCCGGAGCCCCACCGGTAGAAGACTCGATAATCCTAAGCTCAACAGAGTGGGCTTGGGCATCGTCTTCATTACCCCGGAGCGAGCCGTGCTGCCATACTCTTTCCTGTTGTCAGAGGGCTGTACCAACAATGAGGCGGAATACCATGCCCTCATCACCGGCCTCGAGTTAGCTCTCGAGATCGACGTACCCCATCTGTGTGTGAAATGGGACTCCGAGCTGGTCGTTAAGCAGATCAATGGCGACTACGTTGTCAGGAAGCCGGAACTTGTGCCATTGTTGGAGTGCACCCTTCTTCTGATGGCCCGGTTCCCTTCTCGGCCGGAAATTGTCCATATTCCCCGGTCGCAGAACGGTCGAGCAGATGCTTTGGCCAGCCTGGCTGCGTCACTTGCGGAACCTGAACAGGACAACCTGATCGTCCGCGTGACGCGCCGCAGGCTCATCGCTCCCGTTATCCCGGAAGAAGATCGCGGCCCGTTGGTAAGTAACCTCACCACGGTTGCCCCTATGCCCGGAGCCCCGAGTACCCCAGATATAGCAGTCGAATCAGCCCGTGATTGGAGGGCGCCTTTGGTTGAGTACCTCCAACATGGCATTCTTCCGTCAGATCGGGCCGAGCGCGAGCGAGTTCGACGCCGCGCATCGCAGTTTGTCCTCCAGAGCAGTCCCGGCCTAGAGCAGATCCTCTATAAACGCGGATTTGATGGTGTTCTCCTCCGTTGCCTTCAGGGAGTCGAGATCCCACGAGTCATGCAAGAGGTTCATGCTGGTTCGTGTGGCGCCCACCAGACTGGGCCGAAGCTGTCCCACCAGATTCGGAGGTTGGGATACTTCTGGCCCTCTATGATCCATGACTGCATCGAGTACGCCAGGAGGTGCCATGCGTGCCAGGTTCATGCGAACTTTGTGCATTGGCCGCCGGAGCCTCTCCATACCACAAGGTATTCCTGGCCCTTTGCAGTCTGGGGACTGGACGTTGTGGGACCTTACCCGCCGGCGACAGCTCGCCAGTGCCGGTTCATTCTGACCGCCACGGACTTCTTCTCCAAATGGGCAGAAGCGATTCCGCTCAGAGAGGTCAAATCCTGTTCGATCGCTGACTTCGTGACCTCCAACATCATCTATCGATTTGGAGTGCCTCACGCTATCCTCACGGATAACGGAGCCAATTTCCGAGCAGCCGAGTTGAAGAAGTTGTACGCCAAGTATAACATTCGCTCGAACCATACATCTCGCTATCATGCGCAGGCGAATGGACAGATCGAGGCGTTTAACAAAACCCTCTCTAACATTCTGCAAAAGATGGTTGGTCAGAACAAGAAGAGTTGGCCGGACAAGCTCCCCAACGCCCTCTGGGCTTATCGGACGACGACTCGCAATTCCACCCAGATGACCCCTTATTCCCTGGTGTATGGAGCTGAGGCCGTCCTGCCCATCGAGATCCAGTTACCGTCCTTGCGCACTGCGGTCTACGACCAGCAAGCGCCGGACAGAGTTGCTGAAGCCCGTCTAGTCGAGTTGGAAGCACTGGATGAGAATAGACTTCGCGCTTTGCACAACTTGGAGAGGCATCAAAGCAGAATGGCTCGAGCTTTCAATAAGAAGGTTCGCCTCCGCTCCTTCCTGCAGGGTGATCTAGTGCTAGCCCTAAGAGCACCAATGATCCCCGGCAGGAAGCCGCCCAAGTTGGAGCCCAAGTGGGAGGGACCTTTTGTTGTCCACAAGGTCTATCCCAATGGCGCGTACTCCCTAGCGACTATGGATGGTGAGCGTGTCACTCCTCCCACCAACGCTAGGTTCCTCAAGCAATACTTTGCCTGAGTGTCCGTTCGTCCTGCATGACGCTAAACTGCACTTCGTCCTGCATGACGCTAAACTGTACTTCGTCCTGCATGACGCTAAACTGCACTTCGTCCTGCATGACGCTAAACTGCACTTCGTCCTGCATGACGCTAAACTGCACTTCGTCCTGCATGACGCTAAACTGCACTTCGTCCTGCATGACGCTAAACTGCACTTCGTCCTGCATGACGCTAAACTGCACTTCGTCCTGCATGATGCTAAACTGCACTTCGTCCTGCATGACGCTAAACTGCACTTCGTCCTGCATGACGCTAAACTGCACTACGTCCGAGCTACAAGACGTTAAACTGTTCAGCATTCGTCCTGCATGACGTAAAACTGCCACTCAAGAACTACGTGCAGCTTGATTCCCATCCTTATGGGATACGTAGGACCGCCTGAACCCTCGTGTTTCAGGCCCAGCCCCATCCTTCGGGAATTTCCATCCCATCTCGGGCCCTTGGCCCAGTTGCCCCCCGGGTGTGCGGCGTATGGTGTGAGTGCGGGGCTATGCCCTCATTCACGTCGGTTTGCTCGTCACGCTGTACGCCCCCCCCCCCCACGTTTGGGGATGCCTTCTGCTCCCCCCTTCTTTTTTCCTCATCGTCCTGCATGACGTTAAACTGCACTTCAAGAACTACGTGCGGCTTGATTCCCATCCTTATGGGATACGTAGGACCGCCTGGACATTCATGTTTCAGGCCCAGCCCCATTTCCCGGGAATCCCTATCCCGCGTTGGGCCTCTGGCCCCAGTTCCCCTCCTTTTTGTGCGAGGCGTATCGCGTGAGCGGGGGATTATGTCCTCATTCACGTCGGTCTACTGGCCGCGCCGTACGCCTCCCCCGTGTGTGGGACTACCTCACACCCCTCATCGTCCTGCATGACGTTAAACTGCCTTTCTAGAACTACGTATGGATTGATTCCCATCCTTATGGGATACGTAGGACCGCCTGGACGCTTGTGTCTCAGGTCCAGCCCCGTCTCTTGGTTGATCACGGGGATCTGCCCCCCTTCGGTTGCTCTCAGGGTGAGTCCTCCGACCCTTTCCGGAGATCTGTTAACATGTTTTGGGTGCTTCGGTCTATGACTCGTAGTGTCAGATTCAATCCCGACAAGTCCTGTGTTGCTTGTCAGGCCCCGCGCTTCCTCTTGTTCGAGCCTTCACTCAAAGGGATCCTCGTTAGCGGTTTGGGTACGACGCCTCAGTGCTCTCCCACCGCTCCGGGTCGATTTACCGGTGGGTTTTGGGCCGCAAATCGATATGAATCCTGCGATTGAGCGGTTGATGCTCGTTTGCTTGCCCCGTCTTAGGCTGACGCGATCGGATGTTGTGTTGCGAATGCGTCAGCAACGTCCTTGATCGCCATGTCAGCTCTCTCAGGCTCTGAACATTGGTTGTGCAGTCCCCATCACACTCCGCCTTTGTGCGTTGTAGTGGAATCTTGACACTCTCTTCATACTGACCTCCGGTACGCCTCTACACGTTAGGCAGACCAACCAGGGTAATGATGTCGTTCGAGGCTCCCATGATCTGAGCACCAAGGATATATGCAGATATCCTCCCTAAGGGCCATGCGTAGCTGGACCCTCGTCCCCATAAGGAGGAGGGAGTCGCCCGAACAATTGCGTTCTGGGCCCAGTATATCTGGAGGCTAGCATCTCTGCCCCTCGGGTGATGGACATACGCAGATCCCCATCCCAAGACTCTTCTCCTGGAATCGTGCGTGACCGCAGGGCTGGGTATGCTCCCACCTCCGCCGTGTCCGCCGTACCGCGGTAAGCGGATTCCTCCATGGTCCGAACCACACGACCTTAAACTGTGTTGTCTGGTCCGAACCACACGACCTTAAACTGTGTTGAATGGTCCGAACCACACGACCTTAAACTGTGTTGTCTGGTCCGAACCACACGACCTTAAACTGTGTTGAATGGTCCGAACCACACGACCTTAAACTGTGTTGTCTGGTCCTACCACACGACCGTAAACTGTGATCGTCTTGGCCGCCCGACGAGAAGCGGCACTGCATCGTGATGTCCTCCTCAGGGGACACTCATGTTGGGCGCTGGTTAATGACCACGCCATTCATCAATGCCTTCCATGGCTTGATTATTGTGGCGACGCCAGAGATTTCTCAATCACGGGCATGTCGCCGCACAAAGAAAAACCATTCATCTTTAAGGACAAACAAGAAATATCAAATGCCGCTCCTTTTGTGTGCGAGGGTCAGACCCGCACTCTTCCCCGCGCTGGTGCCCGATTGTGTTGCACCGCGCTTCAAGAACTACGTGCGGCTTGATTCCCATCCTTATGGGATACGTAGGAACGCCCGGATGTTTGAAACTTCGGGTCCAGCCCCCCACCTCTTAGAGATTCCCCCTTCTCTGGGGAATCCGCCGCCTTCAGGTCACCCTCAAGGCGTGTTCCCCGACCCCTTGCCGTGGTCCACCGGTGTCAAGAGTACTCTGGTTTATTGCCAGGAGGGTCAGGATCCGCTTGGTCAGGTTTCCTCCACTTTTCAGGCTTCGTGCTCCCTTTCATTCGGACCCATCGTCTACGCCCTGGGTGGAGCCCCCGTGAACGGTTCGGACACAATGCCTCAGTGCTCTCCCACCGACTCGGGCCGGTACCCCCAATGGCCTCGGGCAGCAAATCGATATGAATCCTGCGATTGAGCGGTCGATGCTCGTTTGCTGCCTCATTCCACCAACGGTTAGTGTGATATTGATGCTGCTTTTCCGCCACGGTCGGCAGTACTCCCATATCGTTACACCGGTGCCCCCAGTCCTTGAGTGAATGGCCGCATGATTCACATTTTCCACCTCCCATTCTGACCAGGCGAAACCTCGACACTCTTGACACTATCCCTCAGTGCATCTTCGCATATCCAGGGGATATGACCACGATGTGGCGTGCTTTGAGTCCTTATGGTCCGAGCTCTAAGACCTTAAACTAAGATCTCCCCTTATGGTCCGAGCTCTAAGACCTTAAACTAAGATCTCCCCTTCTGGTCCGAGCTCTAAGACCTTAAACTAAGATCCCCCCCTTCTGGTCCGAGCTCTAAGACCTTAAACTAAGATCCCCCCTTCTGGTCCGAGCTCTAAGACCTTAAACTAAGATCCCCCCTTCTGGTCCGAGCTCTAAGACCTTAAACTAAGATCTCCCCTTATGGTCCGAGCTCTAAGACCTTAAACTAAGATCTCCCCCTTATGGTCCGAGCTCTAAGACCTTAAACTAAGATCTCTCCTTCTGGTCCGAGCTCTAAGACCTTAAACTAAGATCCTCTAGCCCTTATGGTCCGAGCTCTAAAGACCTTAAACTAAGATCCTCTAGCCCTTATGGTCCGAGCTCTAAAGACCTTAAACTAAGATCCTCTAGCCCTATGGTCCGAGCTCTAAGACCTTAAACTAAGATCCTCCACCTTTATGGTCCGAGCTCTAAGACCTTAAACTAAGATCCAGCCCTTATGGTCCGAGCTCTAAGACCCTAAACTAAGATCTACCCCAAATGGGGTCCTACGTCCTGCATGACGTTAAACTGCACTCACAGAACTACGTGTGGCTTGATCTCCAGCCTGATGGAGTACGTAGGAACGCCCGGGCATTTCGACTCGGGTCCAGCCTCAGGGATCGTTAAGTCCCGCCCCTCCTCGTCGCCGGCCGTCTGGCCTGACTTCGGGTAGAGTGGTGCAGTTGTGATATTCTCCCCGATTCAGCTCGGGATGCCCCCTCGCAAGGATGGGAAGCGACAGTTTCCTCGTCAGAGAGGTGCTGTCTGAGAATTGAGGTGAATCACGGCCAGATTAGTGCATCCGCCTAATACGTTTTCCCCACGGTGGCGCAATTTTGAGAGCGTTGGATTCTGTCCGAACAAATCGTCACTTCGCCCCACGCTTCGCATGCCCTGCTGATCTGGATTTTCCACCCTTGTGTCTGAAGGAACCCCAAAGCGGTATTCATGATGACATGTGGTCCGCCTCCTGCAATATGAATGATGGCCTTTTTCGGTCCGTCTATTGCAGTTGTTATGGTCGATCCACTGTCCGCCTACCGTCTTGGGCATTTCCTGGAAGGCCGACCGTTGTGGATGTCTGGATTCGGGACACGCGATTCACCCTTTCTCATTTCCCTATGTTCGGATAAAATCTCAACGCCCCTAGCGTTGTCCCGCTCGTGTGTTGGAACAAGTTGGGGGATGATACATTGGTTAGGTCTGAGGTCTCCTTTCCTAGGAATGACCTCCCTCTTTTCTCCAGAAACCCAGGCCCAATTATGGATGCCTGATGCTCGGTTAACACTCCCGCAAGACAACGAATTGTGGTTGAGCATATTAAACCGAAAGACGCAGATAAATATATTGATTCATACAAATGGATCGAAATATTGAATAACGGAAGCAAAATGTTCTAGGAATGGCAAAAAACAAAGCCCCTAAGGATTAGCGTGCTGGATAAGTCTTTCTAATGCCGCTACCCTTTGGCTGGAGGCCTCCAGGGCTACTTCTCGTTCTCTGCGTGCCCTCTCCTCGTCGGCGGTCGCAGCACGCAGTTCGTCAATCCTGGCCTGTGCGCGCTCCCGCTCGACTTGGAGTGTGACCATCTGTTGGCCCGCCTCCGTCAGCTGTACCTGAGCGTCGATCAGTTGTGCCGATAGTTGCTCCACAAGCTCGGTACATGCTGCGACGAAGGCCTCCTTCTCTGCCGCCTGCCCTTCGAGGCGCCGGACTTCCTGCTCTGCCGCGATGAGCGCCTGCGTGCTCTTCGACATGTCCCGACTTTGTGCGACGTCGGCACGCCGGCGGCTCTCGCGCATCTTCTCGGCCATGAAATCATGGACCGTCAGATGGAGGCGTTGAGCATCAGCTCCCCCGGCACACAGGAAGCGCAGCCAGGTCTGAAGTGATCCCATGCGCCCCAGCCATTCCGATGGGTCTCGCTTGAGGAAGCGCTGGATGCACTTCCACCCCCTGCGTCGCGTTACCCGGCTATCCTCGACCGCCTCCGCGTCCGAGTCATCCATCTCCTCGGGGTCGGCAGGCCGGTAAGCAGGGAAGGCAGCCAGCAGGTCTGCTGCAGGGTCCGCCCCTGGGAGGTCCTCACGAGGGATAGGTTCCCCAACATCCGGGCAACCTTCTTCTCTCTCCCCAGCGGCGCTGACACCCTCGTCAGCCCCCAACCTCTCTCCGATGTCAGCACCGCCGATGTCCGGAGCCCCTTGATCAGCAGTTGGTGGGGCCGGCTCGGTTTGGAAGGTCTGTTCCGGAGAAGGCGGCATGTCCACCACTGGTCCACTCGTAGATGGCCCGGGTTCGGCAACCCGACGAGCCTCCAATGTTGAGATCACTGCGCGGGGCATGCCATGGTTAGTCACGGATCGTCAATGGCAAGCACCAGCAGTAAAGTAGGGAGACTTACGGGAGTTCGGAGCGTCATCTTCCGCTACCCCGGTCGCCGCAGGAACAGTTGCAGCAGGGGATCCCTTAGCGCTTGACAGTTCGATAATGGGTGCCTGGCCCCCGCCTTGTCCTGCTGGCGCCTCTCCTACTCCTGTTGAGGATGCCTGACCGACATCCGTGTGCTCCTGAGAAGGATGGAGAAACGGGTTAGAAGCTGCATAAGAGAATGGATGAAGCAAGTTGAGTAGGGATAGAAGCGGACCTCGAGGAGCTCAGTGACATCAACGTTGTCAGAGCCGGCCACCTCGCCACTCTCCCGTGGGCTCCCCCGATGGGACCTTCCCTCGGAGCCTTCATCCTCCCCCGTCTCCTCCTCCTCCTCGGAGTCGCTACTGTCATCTTCTCCCGGCGGCATCTGTTCTGGAGCGGGCTCGAGACCGAGCATCACCTTCACCAGAAGGGATGGCTCCGCACGCTGACCACGTTGGCGCGCGTACTCGTCCATGGCCGTCAGATATGCATATTGCCGGTTGAAGTCCACCCTGTCGGTGATCTGGAGGCGCCCGACCTCTGGCAGATAGATTCCTTCTCTGAGTATCTTTCGCCAGATGACGTCGGTCCCCAGTGACTGCCGCAGGGTCATCCAGGCCGACCACAGCGCCGGGAAGACCGCATCGTGGGAGGGTTCGAGCAGACGCCTCACCTGCTTCCCGGGCCGCTCCCCGACCGACGTATGCGCCCCCTCTCTGGGCGCCGAGGTCGTGGCAGCAGCCTGCGATGCGCCCGCCGCCGAAGTCCCTGCTCGCGCCGGCCCCGCTGCTTGGCGCGCCTCCGTTCTCCCCCGTGTGGCGGCGCCTCGCCTCCTCCCTTGACGCCCGGTCTCCGCCCGGGTGACCTCGAGCCGCCGAACTGGCTTCCGTAGAAGCCCCTCAGGGTACGCGATGGCCCAGTGTTCGGCATACTCGGTTGCCAAGCCTGCGTCGATCCCGGTAGGAGGGAGAGTGATGACGTCGCCAGAGCCGAAGGCGACGAACATCAGCCACATCTGGCGAAGGACGCAAGGGTTCGTCTCCTCCCGGACAGCGGTGAATACCCTCTTCGGCATCCGCTGAAGGCACCCGAACTGCCTGGCGAACCGGGTCGGCACGTAAGGCTCGCAGATCACCTTCCCGTCGATCCGAGTCACGAGCACCCCGCCCCGCATGTTCAGGAAGTATTCATGTTGCTGCAGCGGGCCCTGTCCGTTGTCGATCATCTGACCGACGGGAGTGGGGAACGGGCTGAAGTTGAAATTGGCATGATTGCCAATCCGAACCCTCACGCCCTCCTCACTGAGGGTCATCGGAGCGACCCCCGCAATGTTCAGCAGGGAGGGTCGCAGGCCGTTGCCCGGAGGACTGATGGCATTTGGGAACGTATACCCACCAAGGTGAGCAGCCACCCAGCCGTGGAAGAACTGAAAGGGCCCACAGATCCTTCGTGGCGACCCCCCTCGTGAGATGCGTCCCAGAATGGCATACAGCCTCGCCAGTACTGGGACCCCGAGGTTGTATCTCTTGTTGGCAGCCATGGCACCCGCCATCGCCAGTGTCGCCGGGCGGACGCCCATCCTCGCATCCCGCACTGGCAGGAGCCACCCGCTCAGAAAGGCGGCCAGGAACGCCGCGTACCGGACGTTCGGGTCCCGGGCCTCGATGACGCGGTACCCCCATGAGCGGTAATCGCCCGTCTCCAGGACCCGCCAGTACGACCCGTTCCGGCTTCTCTGAGCTGCGGTCGGGCACCGCTTCCCCCTACCTGGCATCTTGACCGCCGGGTCATGCTCCAAGAACTGGCCGAACCATTCCTTGTAGGCTATGTCCTTCTGGAAGTCTTTGATCCCGAGCCGCTGCGTAGCAAGGTCAAGCAGATGCCAGGTCAGGATGGGAGTCCGTGACCTGTCCTCCCAGGTATTCTTCGGTGGCAGGAACTCATCGTATTGGTAGCCCTCCAGCGGGATACCTCCGATGCAGTGGATGTCCCAGAGACCGATGCCGACCTCCCCATGGTGAAGATGGAAGGTGTTGGTATCCGGGGACCAGCGAGTGAACAGCTCCGGCCCGAGCTCAGACTGCTGGTAGAAGTGGAACTGCGACGTCCACACCGCCTCGAACAGGCCGATGTACCGCAGCTCCTCTGCGAAGTGATCGCAAGTGTGGCGTACCCAGAACGCCCAGGCCCATTCACTGGTAAAGTTTCCCCCAGATCGCAAGTCCCAGTCCTTCAGCCAGCCCTTGGTGTCGTCAGTGACACTCTGACGGTATGTGCTCGAGTAGAGGGCTGGAGAATTCTCCGCTGTAGGCTCACCCCCATCAATGGTCCGCGTCCTCGGGTTCAGGACGTAGACATCCAAGTGCCTGGTTTCCCTGGCAGGATGCCCATTGTGGGTGATGTTATAGCGGTGAAGCTCGTCCTCCCGAGTCACCCAGGTCCGCGGCGCATCAACCTCGAACCCTGGCACTGGAACCTCATCCAGGAGGCCAAAGTTCCAGAGCGGCAGGTTGTCTGACAATGGGTATGTCTTCTGGGCCGGCGTTAGTAAGTCGAACAAGGATTGATTGTTAGAAACAATCTCCTTGGCTCCGTAAACCTCCTCGTTCGTCGCCATCTCGGCTCTGCGAGTGGCGGCATCCCCTTCATTTCCTCTGTGCGCGGCCATCTCGGAAGATTCGGGAGTCGTGCGGGTTAAGGGATGAAGCGTGCGGGATCGGACGAGGCTGGTGGAAAAGTTTGAGAGGCGGCGCGCAATCCTAGTGGACGGCGCGCAATCGGGAAGTCCTTCGCGAAAAACCCCGGGTATTCGCGCAAAAACAGAGCGAAGTCCGGACGGTTTTGCGCGACGAGCGAATTCCGCGCCGGAAAAGGCAATTTCGCGCACGAGAGCAGAGAGGCTTATCGCGCGGAAGGCCAGTGTACGGCACGGAGGGACCCAGTGCCCCTATTTATAGGCGAGGCCGTGGTCCGCGCTGCGCGGAAAAGGCTTTGCGCGACCGCATCGGCCGATTTCGCGCCCGACACCCATTTTTGCGCGCCACAGTCCCGCGTCGCCCAGGACTTCGGCATTCCGGCGTCTCCCTCGGAACCCGATCGTTGCGACCTCTCGCCGATCAGATTCCGAGGGGGGGCTTTTGTAGACGCCGGAAAAGTCCGTTGTTCCCAAACGAAGCTCCGGATGCGGAAGGCGAGGTCATATTTGGAGTCGGAAGGATGTTTCGGAGGGCCCGGAGGCCTTGCGCAGAATTTCAGAGGCCCGCGCGCAAAGGTGATGTTCCGCGCGCAAACCCCCCGGGATGCGCGCAAGGCGCCGGTCCGGCGCGCAATTTTGCGCGCCGCGGGTCCGCGCGACTCCCTTTCGCGCCGCGCCCGATTCCGCGCCCGCGAGGAGAATTTCGCGCTCGCACCCTGGATTCCGCGCCCGGGGTTGCCTATAAATATAAGGCGACCCCCAACGTTTCAAAGGTTGCTGGAAGTCGAAACGTCTCTCGTGCGCGCAATTCAACCCCTTCCGCGCGCAATGACGAACTTCAGGTAACCTCCTTTCTTTCGCGCAAGAAAGCCTCGGGGTCCGCCTTCGCGCGCAATCCCCGCTGGCTCCTTTCATTTGAGTAAAAACTCACCCTAAGGCCTTTGCGCGCA
Organism: Viscum album; assembly: GCA_963277665.1. NCBI lineage: Eukaryota > Viridiplantae > Streptophyta > Magnoliopsida > Santalales > Viscaceae > Viscum > Viscum album. The sequence continues at coordinate 103,276,494 of OY728133.1, forward strand.
AAAGAACCCGCGTGCGCGCAATTGCCCCCGGGGTGCGCGCAATCCGGCCTGATTGCGTGCACCCCCCCTTCTTTCAAGTGGCCATTCGTTAAAGAATGAGCCGTTTCCCCCGCGCGCTATCCGAAGCCCGGTGTGAGCAATCTCAAGCATCCGCGCGCAAGGCGCTGGCCCAATTGCGCGCCAGCCGCCCCGATTGCGCGCCGACCCGCAGTATTGCGCGCAAAGCTTCCTTTTTGCGCGCAATCTGCCAGGGTCGTCCCCGTTGACCTCCTAAGGGTACCCGCCTGTGTGGCACCCGATGATTCTCATCCCGGGTGCCCGCACCGTGCGTTGTCTTCCCGTGCGGCCCTCCAGGTTCGTGCGAAGTGACATGCACCCATCGTCCGCGCTGCAAGACGTTAAACTGCCAAGTGCTTCGTCCGGCAACCTATGCCCAGCATGACGTTAAACTGCGCATTCGTCCCGCATGACGTTAAATTGCGCATTCGTCCCGCATGACGTTAAACTGCGCATACGTCCAGCATGACGTTAAACTGCATATTCGTCCAGCATGACGTTAAACTGCACATCCGTCCAAGCTGCACGACGTTAAACTGCCTAGCCCCCATCGTCCGCGCTGCAAGACGTTAAACTGCCAAGTGCTTCGTCCGGCAACCTATGCCCAGCATGACGTTAAACTGCGCATTCGTCCCGCATGACGTTAAACTGCGCATTCGTCCCGCATGACGTTAAACTGCGCATACGTCCAGCATGACGTTAAACTGCATATTCGTCCAGCATGACGTTAAACTGCACATCCGTCCAAGCTGCACGACGTTAAACTGCCTAGCCCCCATCGTCCGCGCTGCAAGACGTTAAGCTGCCAAGTGCTTCGTCCTCAACACATGACGTTAAACTGTACTTTGTCCGGCAAGACGTTAAACCGTCCGCTTCGTCCTCAACACACGACGTTAAACTGTACTCCGTCCGGCAAGACGTTAAACCGTCTGCAACCTGATCCCGTGCTCTGCACGCAGGGTCTCCCCCGGTTTGGACGTGGCCCCCACCCGCTCGTCTCTGCAGGGATGTCGGGATTGTCCCCCTTTTGGGACGATTTAATGGGAGTGGCTTTTCCCTACGGGGGCAGGGTATTACAAACCCCTAGTTTCTCGTGGGAGGCTGCACATGTGTATCTCCATTGCGCCTCCCCACTGCCGAAGCCAGTAGAGGGTCTGACTGGGATCGAGGTGTCTTCCGCTTTCGGTCCAAGTCCCTTCCAACTGAGTTTTGCAGCATCCGGGCTTCCCCAAGTGCGTAAGTCCTGACAGAATGAACTACGTGGACTTTGATCCCTGTCTTCTATACAGGGTACGTAGGAAGCCTCCCTGAGGTCCAAGCCCGCCACCTGGTCGTCCCGGTCGTATTTACGTCGGTTCGTCCATCAGTGGACCCCTCCAGGGTTCACGCTTGCGTTGATTCACCTATGAATCCGCCCCTGTGGGAGACTGCCCGTGTGTATCTCCACGGTGCCTCCCCACAGCCCCCCTTTTCCATTTTCCCTTTTATCGTCCAGCATGACGTGAAACTGTGATCCACCCGGCCGTTCCATCCCCCTCTGTGCGAGGTGGTTCGGTTCAATCCTCCGCCCGGCGGCCTCGACCTCTTCGTGAGTCGGCTTGCCGACGTCCAGCATGACGTTAAACTGTATGCCCGAACTACGTTGACTTTGATCCGTGTTAACGCGCGGTACGTAGGAAGCCCCTCTGGGGTCCAAGCTCTTCACTTCATCATCCATCCTGATCCTTACCCGGGCCGCCACATCCCGGTGGGGTCATGCCACTTCACTCCACTCCACGTTACTTGGGAAGCCGCCCATGTGCTGGCCCCAGCGTCGGAGGTTCCCCGCAAGGGGTTCTGTCATCTGATCCACTTTTCGTGTTGATCGGTCCGATGCCGTCCCCGCTGGACGTTAAACTCGCGGCATACCCCGTGTTAAACACGGGAAGCTGAGGAAAACCTCAGGTGACACAGTTCCCCGCACCTAGTACGGGATGCCTCAGGCCATCATGCCTTCGAGAAGCCCTATTAGGGACGGAAGACAGATGTGCAGAGCCGCAGTGTTACGACACGCCCCCAGCACCCAGAGCCACCCGGCCTTCTCACCGCAGGTTGCTGCCCCGCCCAGACTCCTTGGAACGTCCGGGCGGAAGCAGCGTAATTAACTGGTGTCCATGAAGATATGGCGCCGGGAACGAGATTCACGAACATTCTTAAGTCTATGAGGGAGACCCGGATTAGGCGACAAGTTCCGAGGAGACGTCCAAGGAAGGAGGAGCCGACATCCCATCATCCCGGTTTCGATCAAGGAGCAGACGCCCCTGAATAAGGGACGGATGCCGCCCGCCCTTGGAAAGCGGGACTGCGGGACCACAAGCCGCGCGCCCATCCCCTCGGGTTGACGGGTGCACGCGCGAACGCGTCCTAGCGGAACAGCGTAACCCGACGCACATCCGCACCGAAACATAGACAAAAAAATATTTTTATCAACAACCCCTATCCCATATAATCTATTCTCATGGAAACAAAGGGCTTCCTCAATAGTTCAATAATTCCTCTAAGTTTAATATTATCTTATATAAGAATTTATATGGTTCAAATTATTTTATTTTGTTTCCACCAAACACTCAATACTATCATCTATAATGATGTAGTGATAAAAACATGTGTTCAAGGTCTAGGATTCGACTGTCATTACATCACCCTCTTCTTATGACTAATTGAACAATATCTAACCAATTAGAATAATTGTGAAACAATCATTTGAAATGAAATATATTTTTTCTTAAAATATTATATCAAAAGAATATATTATTAAATCCACATCCCCCTCTTTCCAGACTATCGTAGAAATATTATGATAATGAATAATATAAGACTAAAAAAAGTCCCCCTCATGGATGTGTTTCTCTGAATACAATTTTCTCTTCTATTTAGCTACTATATATCTATTTATTATAGTGAATTTATGGTGTATAGGAAATATATGTGCGAAGACATAGTAATTTGGGAATGGAGTGATATAATTCATTGTAGGTGATATAATAGGATGGAATATGAAATCTCAAAGAATTATTTGTAGGTTACTAGAATTAGGGATGCAATTCCCCTATAAATAGGGAATTTCTAGTTTACTTGAAAATTAACTCTTTTATTATTATCATTATATGTGGGGTGATATCAGTGAATATCATACTTATTAAAGAGATTCTAAAATTATAAAAATAACGTGACTAAAATTCTATATCTCATGTACATTGTTACATTCCTCTAGTTTTTTTTATAACTGATTTCAAGATCTTAAGAATATATATATTATGAATTATTCCCACTTACTAGCATGAACCCCATATGTAAATTTGATTAATTCCATGGATCATGTTTTCATTTTATGGAATCATAATATATAGTTTTCATTTTTTTACATTATGGGTTAATGGGAATTCTGTGCAAGGTTCACTATAGTGCTTGGGGATTGGTTGATGAATCTCGACATTACATTTTGTCATAACAGTTTCTTCTAGACATTATAATTTATGATGTATGCATTGGAAGAAAATTGATTTATTTTGGAATTCAAATTTATATTAGGTAAAATTAAGAATGATTTTTTCCTTAAGATCTATGTCGGAGATCTTGAGGTGTTATTCTATCTTGAACATACACTTGAGAGGTTAGAAGATAAATTTTCACAATAGGTGTCATTTATAGGCTTGATGATTTGTTTTACCTAATAAATGTTCATAAATTAATGGAGAGGTTTTTGGGTCACATAATTCAAAAATTTTACATAGATATTACATTTCTTACCCCATTTGTCTCCCTCAACTCCATAATCGAAACATTTATCTTTTCATTAAATAATAAAATGAGAATTTTTTCCTCTAAATACATGTTTCAAAAAAAATATTTATAATAAATTTCAAATTTCAAAGAATGTATGGAGAAAAATATTATGAAAATAATTATTACCTGAAAATAGGTCAAATTTATGAAATATAATTACTTTTTTAAAATTTACACAAAATGAAACAATATATGTAAAAATTAATATATAAAATAAATGAATAGAATAATCTAACAACATTCCATCATACCTAATATTTACATTTACTCATTTATGTTCTACATACAATGATATAGGCAAGAACACATATCCCATTATATTTATCCTCAAATACATCAAATATTAATTTTTTTCCATTATTTGAAATTAAATTAAAAAATGATGCACCATTTTTAATTCCCTTGAATCCATATAATCATGACACTAAATAATTTGACATATTAAACGAATCTTCCTTATCAATAAATAGATCACTCAATTTTTCTATATCTAACATGATTTATAATTTCACATTTACATTTAACCCTCCCAATAACATGTAACATTTAAAAATATTTTTTTTGATAATATTTGAAATTCACATAATAATATGGTGCAACCCAATTGGAACTTGTTATATCCCATGTTTAAGGATTGTTTTAAATTTTAGGGGAAATAAAATTGTATATTTAGTGAATGTGATATATTGTTCACCATAGTTCAGAATAGAACTATAAGATTTTTAGCCAGACAACTAGGTGGTTTTTGATGTGGATTGAAGGTCAGAAGGTATATAAAAGATGATGGTGAGCATCATATGAATGGGTGAGTGGAAGCGATACAAGTATATATAATTATATATCCATTGTTTTTCCACATACTTGATGGTTTATTTTAGTGTAACATTGTTTTAATGTTGGAAACACCATCCATCGATCATCCTGCATGAGCCTGCAGACGATCCTTGATTTGGACTTTGAGGGTTACCAACTCACTAATGTGAACATTATAAGGGGTAAAATTACCGAATAACCCATAATGATTTTTATAATGGTGAGCCCCTATTTCCTTATTATTTATTGTTCATGGAATACCCTAGAGTGGCCTAAAATTTTCACAAATAATTTTAACCTCATATTTGATTAATATTCATGTCATAATATTACGATCCATTCTAGAATTATATAGGTCTAGTGTGTTTTGAATCATGGATACATGAAAATCGTTTTTATAATAGATCTATTTAATATACCAATATATTAATTATTTAAATACCCCTTATTTTAAATATCATACTTAAAACCATTCATCATAACCATAGGAAAGGAAACCTAAGAATGGGTGAGATTAAATGTCAGTAAGGGTAAAAAATGGACAAATTAGTGAACACTTAATCATATAATGAGAATAATGGTATGAGGACATGTTATTGTCATTTTAAAACAATACCATGTATATAAGGTCCTGTAATACTGTTTTGTGGCAAAAAACATGGAAGTTCATAAGACATTAATCGTAAAGGAATCAACAAACACGATCCTTGAAATCATAACATTGGAATAATACAAACGTTTGTGGCGTTCACAAAAGAATAGTGAATCATTAAATTAGTAGTCAAGGGTAACTTTAAATACTATCATATTTTATGGTTTTCACTATCAAATGAACCATACCCTTAGTCAAGATTTACTCGAATTACTTTTAATGTTTATATACTCTTTCTAAACAAGGATCAGTATGTAATCTAATGAATGTTATCTCATTAAATATTCATCATTATCAAATTAATTAGAGGGATATATAATTATTGTACCATAAATAACATTATTAAAATCATATATATCTATACCATAGTGTCAATAATCATTCATCATAGCATAACCTATGAAAATGTAATTGGTTCCATAAAATTTTTATCAGAACTGTATGACATCACTCATGGAAAAGAAATAGGTTTCATAAAGGCTTCTATATAAAATAATCTACCCATTGGAAAGAAAAAATTTATCTCATAATAATCCATTAATCATCATCATAAGCCATCAATATACTAAAATATTAATGCCCTGACCCTAGTTACCCAGAGTAGGTGCATTATTACATAACATTGGCATAATCACAAAGGATCTTGTCACGAAAGACTGATTAGTTTTGTAGTCTTGGAAACACTTGATATATTCATATGTCTTACATTACATCATAAGGTAAAAAAACTACAACAACATATTGTCTTTATATCCCCACATACTATCCCTGTAGGTAATTCATAAATTACTTCTTCACATCATGGGAAAAATAAAACATTGAAAGGGGTGAGCTCGGATGCTCCATAAGGATAACAATATAGCAGAAGAATTCATAGATAATCATAAACACATAAGGCAATGTATAACTAAAACAAAAGCCTTTTAATCATGGACTTAGACATAATATGGAAAAGATAAAATGAAATAATTCCATTAACTTATTCACATGGATATTCTACTAGTCGAATAATCACATTGAATATCAATAACCACTTTCATAATGATGGAATGCATAATTCCAGATATCATAACCACATAGTCAAGGCCTCGTGCCAAGACTAAAAATAATATTTTTTCAAGGCATAATTCCAAGACACTAGTTTGTCTCATGAGACCTACCGATGCATTGAGAAACTATAGCGGGCTCCACCCGTCACTTACTAAGTCCAATGCATTCCTCGTATGAAAATTTTGAAACATAACATAAACATTCGTATTAAAACCAGCATACGAAATGACAATACTTTAACCACAAACCATGAATGGTATAAAAATAGCACATCCAAAGTCAAACAGAACACATTTGATACAATATAAGAAAATTTTATTGTATCAGAATAACCTCAATCGAGAATAATTAAGGATATTGATTTAGATTAAAATAATCATCAAATTATTGAGAGAAATATCCCCCTTTTTCTTGAAAACATTTAAAAGTCACACTATTTGTCAAGAAGCCATTTAAAATTGATTTTTGAATCAAATTGTCCCATACAACATTGAAACTTTTAAAAGGAATTTTTATTTGAAAACTTTAATGTCCATATAAATAAATAATTAAAACCATTTTTAAAACATGGACATTACTGAGAATGATTTAGAATAATAAATATTTAAGACATTTAAAATGATATTTTACTTGGAGTTCCAAACCAAAAGAGAGACACTTGTATAAAAATAATTGAGGTAATAAATACATAATAATATCATGAGAATAAAGGGATTTATGATATACTATGTTAAAGTAAATTATATACAGCACATAAAAGTGATTTGGTGTATAATAACAAAAAAGTCTCAATGGAATTTAAATTGAGACGAATTCTCTTATAAAGACCATATTCTTAGGTTAAGAATAAATCAACATCATAATTATGTGTGAAAAATATAAATACACTCAATATTATTGGATATTCAATGTAAATCAATCAGATGACATTCACACATATTCATGTAAAAACAACACCAATGAATTGGATGCTTAACTCAACAAATGGAGATTGAGTTAAAATTTACTCTTATCAAGTTCATATTGATGACTTGAGTAATTATCAATTGAGTGATTATGTGTATTTAACATTATATCCATATAAAGGGGAGTGGAAATTATGACATAAGCAATTGATTATTGTTTCGACACATAATCTTGGAGTAAAATAATCAATGATGTATGCATAAAGCCGAATGAGTGGAAATTGAAATTTAAAATACCCTTATCGATTTGGTAACATACGAAACGTACACCCATGAAAGAAGGATCATACAGTGATGATGTAAATATCCATAAATTTAATTATATAACACAATGAATACAATCATGTGCAGTACACACACCACATGCAATAAATAAGTGGTGAACAATGGAAATCTCACGGAATTAAAAGTGAGATAAGAAACCCCTAACATTGTACTTTTTCCTTGGTCGATGGTAGGTTTACCTCATGTATAATGGTGAAATAATTGTTATTTAATTATACAATAATAATTAACATTAATATGATATCATATATGATCTTTTTACAATGATTTGTTCATAATATATTAGTATTATCGTTGTTTCGGGTGTTCACAGATTCGTTTTCCATTATATTATTAGTTAGGCGAGCAGTATTTTTTATGCATGGGATGTATCATATTAATATCCATAATGATATCATGTCTCTAAAAATTATTATTATTCATCAAATGAAATTTATTCTTGAATGGATATGATGGGAAATGAATCTCATCGTGTTCGTGGAGACCGTAATCCGTACGTGCGCACGAGCGAAAATATCATTATTTTGATATTTAAATAATATATAATTTGATGGTATATCATATATAAATAATCATAATCAAGTTATATTTATTATTTACATTAATTAAACATCATTATTATACCAATCCAAAAATAATATATTGAATAACAATTACACCACGACGTGGAGATGATAAACCGTACGTACGCACGTATGTTGACATGTCTTTCAAAGGATGCATATAATAATGAATATGGTTGTACCATATTTATAATAACGTCATTGTATATATAAGATACTAGAGTTATTATTTTATAACGGCAAAACAAACAAATAAGAAGTTGAAGAAGAATGGATCCTGAAAGAGGGTGGTGAAAACATTACCTCTTATTTGGGTTCTTTCTTTTGATTTGATCAAATGGGCTCCTTAAGTTGGCTTTCTGATCAAAATAATGCCTCTAGGTTGATTTTAGGGAAGTTTAAAGAGTAGTTGGGTAGGGTTTGTCTGAACTAAAAGGCATTTAACGTGTGAATTATTGAGAAGGGGGGTGTCCTTTTATAAGGGGTGTGAGGGGAACCATTGGAAAACCTAGAAATATTATTTTATAATAAATTAATATTCGGTTTCAAATGGATCCAAAGTTGATTATTTAATGGATAAGGTGGGGATAGGTTGAAAACCACTCAACCAATAGTTTTTATACAGTTTTGGGTCACAATATTAACCTTATCATTTAGGTTTAACTCTTAGTTAATTAGTTTAACATTTACCATATCACTTTGTATTTTTATATAATATAGTTAATAAACATACGATATACATCCAAGAGACCCCCAAGTGGTCCATTAATGATACAACTATCATGATATAAGTATCTTGGCCGAACCGTAAATTTTTAAGAATTTAATATCAATTATTAATATAATATTTGTTTTAAAAACTCTTTTATGTCAATTTTGACACTATTCAATAATTGATTTTTGTTAATGTCTTAAAAACAATATTAAATAGAAATAAATTTATTTAAAAAATACTATAATGTCATATTAAGAAATAAAATTCCTCAATTTCATCAAAACATTCAAATTATATTAATTTTATCATTTATAATACCAATTATTTGATTCTTTTATTAATAAAGAAAATACTGCATCATTATTGTGTCATAAATAATATTAATTATTAAATATATAAAAATTATAAATAAAATTCCATTACGTAGGAAATATTTTTATCTTTCTAATTAATATTTATTGTTGAAAATCCAACATATATAACCCTTTGTAAAAATCGGTTTTCTAAAATATATATGCTTATGTCATTTTTGTATTTATTTAAACTTAATTAATATAAAGTGTCATTGTCACATACAAGTGGATCCATGGGGTCCCAAAATCGACCCAAATATGCCCATGGTCAGACATGTATCAACCAATAGGGTTAAGACAGTTTTCAGGTAATTCAGTATTATTATAATATTATTTGTTTACACTTATTTACCGGATTTACCCTTTATCCATGGTAAATAAAATATTTATCGAAATAATTATTCAAAATGACTAAAAATAAAAATTTCCAATTTACACAATTTTGACATCCTGATTCCAGATATGGAATCCATTTTTTGAAATTCAAAACAAATAAGTGGTATAAAATAATTTAAAATTAATTCCCGCTGTCAAAACAAAAAACGTGTTTTTAAGATATAATAACTATCAAAAGATTGATACTTGTTTATGTCCGGTTTAATTGTGAAATTACGTCCAATGAAAAACATTATATTAAATGGTAATAATATATTCTAAATATACTTTAAAACCACTCAAATTCATAATTTATCACTATTAATTATTCTGATTAAAAAAGTTTTTTTAATTAAAATTTAGTAATTTTCACTATTCATCAAAATATGAATGTTATCCGAAAAGTACCAAAATTTCACCCTAGGATAATTTTGATATTACGAATTCAAAAATGAAGTCAATATTTAATGATAAAATGTATAAAATTTCAAAAATTGGGTATTACTATTCACAACGTCTAGCTTTATTAGTTGTGATGTGTGTTAGAACTTGATGTTGCGTACAACACACACTACTGTATTATTCAGCGAGAAGTGTACGATGGAATATTGGGGTTTTACATTCTACCCTCCTTCAATAAATTGCGGCCTCGCAATTTTTAAAATTGGTCTTGGGAATATAATGGAAAGCCCCACATCGGAAAAAGAGTCAATAAAACTATCACTTTAAAAGAAAGAAAGAGAAGTACAAACGTCAGCCGAGATAACCTATTCTAGGATTCCATGTAAAAAACATGGATATGGATGATAAACTAAGTGTCATGTACTGATGGAGAGGGATAGAAAACATGATCAAGAGATAGATAACAATATGAAAACCACAAACTTGTGATGGGACAAACAGTCATTAGTTTCCCAGTACGAAAAGTAAACAGACAACATTATTATTATTTTTTTTAAGTTACATTACATAAATATGAGGAATTCATTTCTGATATTGACTGAGAACATACAGATATATACTTAATTTTTATGTAAAGATTCATTATTTAAGAAATTTCTTCTACTAACTAATTTTTAAAAGATGAGTATTCCTTAAGACTTGGTCACACTAGAAGAGCTACAAAAAAAATTCTTATAGAATCACATGATCCACGAGGAATAAACTATATATTTACCTTGTCTTTAGAGATTAATCAAAACCAAAATGGTTAGTATAAGATCTGATGATCCCCCAAAAGGTTATTTCATTAGAGAAAGAAGCACTAATCTTAATTTCTAAAATTAAACCAACAATACCACAAAGTTAAATAAATAGAATTCAATAAAGAATTGTCCTCAAAATCCTTTAATAAAATCCAAAATAATATTGAATCTCACAACTTAGAAGAATTTGGTTATGTAGTCTTCCACGTTAAATGGTATATCCAAATGACATCAATTACTCTTAATGTCACATACATAAAAGTAGTTAACCTAATCACATGTTCTCTATTATAGGTTAATCATTTCCATAAATAACCAAAATCACTATAAATTCACAATAAAAACATAGATAAAAATACAACATTACTCCTCAAATGAAATCCCATACTATTATATTTTTCTTGGGCATATAGTGCTCCCAACAAAGTGAACATCTTCCAAAATAACATTTATCACTTAATCACCAAATAATTTACCTATACTAAGGGTATTCATTTGATAAGACATAAGATCCCAAATAAAATAATTATTGATCAATAAAATCATTTTACTAAAATTAATAATCACACTAACCAGGGACTTCACGTAGTCTAGTGGTAGGAGATAAATCTCAATCACACTTTGGTTGTGGGTTCGATTCCCACAGATTTGTCCAACGCGACAGGTTGTCATACTGACTGTGTGTTTTCCTTTTTCAAAAACTATATTTTCTAACATTACCAAAATAAGATAAATTCCTCAAAATAACCATAAAATAATTTAACCACAAATGTTATCTCATACCTTGCATTTTCATCCCAAATTATAATAACTTTTAATTTCCTCAAACCCAATGAACATATAAAACCAAATGGTTATTTATAACTATATTCACAAGAGAAATGATAATTCTTCCTCAAATATCATTCTCACATGGAAAACTGCATGGTTACAAATACAAGAGATAATTATTCCAAAGTAAACCCATCAACAAAGAGCACTAATACTTATGAAAAATTTCTCCAACCATTTATTTCCACAAAAAATCTTCTTTGACCAAGAAAATATCCTATCGAATAGGGAATTCACTCGGTTAATGGATAGGTCCCCTATATTTATGGCAAATGACTATAAATGGATTCTTGGGACCATTTTTATCTTCTTCCATAGTACTCTTCATTTCTCTTCTGCAATTCTTCACTTTATGTCCTTCCTTCCAGCACTAAAGCATTTCTTTGTCCCATTGAGACACATTCCTGGGTGTCTCCTTCCACATTTCCTGCATGATGGAAATTGAGGATTCTTTTCTCCACGGTCTCCACTGCTGGAGCTCTTTTCATTCACCACCTTTCTCTTCTTTGTTGAGTCTAGGAATTGGTTAATATATATATTGTTGATCATATTTTTGGAAAATTGATTTGTCATGAAGACTAAATCTTTTACGCCTATCGACATTCCAATTTTTTTCTCATTTCCACCACTGTTCCCACCTTGTACATCATTCTCAAAGTCACTATGACTTCCTTGGAATCTAGCCATTGACTAAAACTAGAATTCATTGTGTGAGTAATAGTAGTCATAAAATCATTTAGAGAATATCATGTCACCATATTCTCAATTTGAAACACATTAGGATTAACCATGGTCATTTACTCTCATCTTCTATATAATACATAAAATTGGTTTGTAATGAAAATGTAAATTATCCTAAGCATATCCCCTGGGAGTGGCGTAACCAAGAGTGCAGCAAGGCCCATTGTCGTGCACCAGTTCTCGTTCGAGTCTAGCTCAAAGCGATGTTTTCGGGTTTTACCCATAGTTACATCTGTGCCAGAGCCATCTCTACCTGCTCGTATCCAGACAGGGATGTATTGCTCGGAAAACTCACAAAATCTCTACAATACCAAAAATCTAGGAAGTTCTTCTATACTAATCCTTAAGGTCTATCGTAGGGCTATGTGCTCTAATTAAAGTTTATCTAAATCTAGATCCCATGGTTTGTACTAATCTTCCTCTGATACCAACAGTAACGCCCCGAACCTAGTTACCCAGAGTCGGTGCATTATTACATAACATTGGCATTATCAGAAAGGGTCAAGTATCGAAAGACAGATTAGTTTAGTATTCTTGGAAACGCTAGATATATTCATAAGTCTTACATTACATCATAAGGTAAAAAAACTACAACAACATCTTGTCTTTATATCCCCACATACTATCCCTACAGGTCATTCATAAATTACTTCTTCACATCCTATGAAAAATAAAACATTGAAAGGGGTGAGCTCAGATTCTCAGTAAGGATAAAAATATAGCAGAAACTTTTATAGATAAGCATAAACACTTAAGGCAATGTATAACTAAAACAAAATCCTTTTAAACATGAACTTCAGCATAATATAGCAATGATAAAATGAAATAATGCCATTTAATTATTCACATGGATATTCTACAAGACGAATAATCACATGCAATATCAATAACCACTTTCATTATGATGGAATGCATAATGCCAGACTATCATAACCACATAGTCAATGCCTCGTGCTAAGACTACAAATAAGATTTTGTCAAGGCCTCGAGCCAAGACACTAATTTGTCTCATGAGACCTACCGATGCATCGAGGAGATATAGTGGGCTCCACCTGTCACTTACTAAGTCCAATGCATTCCTCATATGAAAATTATGAAACATAACATAAAAATTCATATTAAAACTAGCATACGAAATTTCAATACATTAACCACAAATGATGAATGGTATAAAAATAGAACATACACAGGCAAACATAACTCATTCGATACAATATGGAAGATTTTATTGTATCTGATTAACCTCAATCGAGAATAATGAAGGATATTGACATAGATTAAAATAATCATCAAACTATTTATGGAAATATCCCCATTTTTCTTCAAAACATTTAAAAGTCACACTAATTGTCAAGAATCTATTTAAAATAGATTTTTCAATCAAAGTGTCCCATTCCACTTTGAAAATTTTAAAAGGAATTGTGATTTGAAAACTTTAATGTCCATATAAATAAATTCTTAAAATCACTTTTAAAACATAGGCATTAATAAAAATGATTTAGAATAATAAATCATTAAAACATTTGAAATGATATTTTACTTAAAGTTCCCAACCAAAAGAGAGACAATGAATACAAATAATTCAGTTAATAAATACTTAATAATATCATGATAATAAAGGGATTAATGATATACAATTTCAAAGTACATTATATAAACCACATAAAAGTGATTGTGTGTATAACAACAAAGAAGTCTCAATCGAATGTAAATTGAGATGAATTCTCTTATAAAGACCATATCCTTAGGTTAAAGATAGATCAACGACATAATTATTTGTGGAAAATATAAATATACTCAATATGATCGGATATTCAGTGTAAATCATTGAGAGGACATTCACACATATTCTCGTAAAAACAACACCAATGAATTGGATGCTTAACTCAACAAATGGAGATTGAGTTAAAATTTACTATTATCAAGTTCATATCGATGACTTGAGAAATTATCAATTGAGTGATTATGTGTATTCAAATGTATATCCACATAAAGGGGAGTGTAAATTATGACATAATAAAATGAGTAGTCATTCAACACATAATCTTTGAGTAAAATAATCAATGATGTATGCATAAAGCCAAATGAGCGGAAATTGAAATTTCAAATACCCTTATCATTTTGGTAACATAAGAAACATACACCCATTAAAAAAAATAATTAAATGATGATGTAAATATCCATAAATTAATGTATATAACACAATGAATACAATCATGGATAGTACACACACCACATGCAATAAATAAGTGGTGAACAATGAAAATCTAACGGAATTAAATGTAAAATAAGAAACCCCTTACTTTGTAATTTTTCCTTGGTCTACGGTAGGTTAACCACTTGTATAATGGTGAAATAATTTTTATTTAATTATTCAAAAATAATTTTCATTAATATGATCTCATATATGATCTTTTAACATTGATTTGTTTATAATATCTTAGTATTATCGTCGTTTTGGGTGTTCACGGATTCATTTTCCTTTATATTATTTGTTATGCGAGACATATTTGTTATGGATGGGTTGTATATTATTCATATCCAGAATGATATCATGTCTCTGAAATTTATTTTCATTCATAAAATTAAATTTAGTCTTGAATGGATATGATGGGGAATGAATCTCATCGCGTTCTTGGAGACGGAAATCCGTATGTATGCACGAGGGACAATATCAGTATTTTGATATTAAAATAATATATAATTGGATGGTATATCATATATACAGAATCATTATCATGTTATATTTATTATTTACATTAATTAGACATCATTATTATACCCATCCAAATAATAATATATTGAATAACAATTACACCACAACGTGGAGACGGTAAGCCGTACGTACGCACGTATGGTGACATGTCATTCAAAGGATGGATAGAATAATTAATATGGTTGTATCATATTTATAATAAAATCACAGTATATATAAGATAATGGAGTTATTATTTTATAATGGTAAAACAAATAATGAAGAAGTTGAAGAAAAAGGATCTTTTAAGAGGGTGGTGAAAACATTATCTCTTCTTCGGGTTCTTCCTTTTGATTTGATCAAAATGGCTCCTTATGCTGGATTTCTGATCAAACTAAGGCCTTTAAGTTGAATTTAGGGAAGTTTATAGAGTATTTAAGAAGGGTTTGGCCGAACCAAAAGGCTTTTAAAGTGTGAATTAGTGAGAAGGGGGAGTGTCCTTTTTTAAGAGGGTTGAGGTGAACCTTTGGAAAAGCTAGAAATATTATTTTATAATAAATTAATATTCGGTTTCTAATGGCTCTAAAGAGGATTATTTAAAAGTTAAGGTGGGGATAGGTCTAAAACCACTCAACCAATAGGGTTTAGATAGGTTTGGGTCTATATTAACCTTATCCTTTAGTTTTAACTCTTAGTTAATTAGTTTAACATTTACCATGTCACTTTGTATTTTTATATTATATAGTCAATAAAAATACTATATACATACAAGATACCCCCAAGTGGACCAATAATGATACAAATATCATGATATAAGTCTCTTGGTCGAACCTTATATTTTTATGAATTTAATATCAATTAATAATATAATATTTGTTTTAAAAACTCTTTTATGTCAATTTTGACATGATTCAATAATTGATTTTTTTTAAAGTATTAAAAAATTTATTAATTCAAACCCAATTCAGTTAAGTAATCCAATAATGTCATATTAAGCAATAAAATTAATGTATGTCATCAAAACCTTCAAATTATACGAATTTTAACATTTATAATACCAATTATTTGATTCTTTCATTAATAAAGAAAATATTTTATCATTATTGTGTCATAAATAATATTAATTATTAAATGTCAAAAAATTATAAATAAAATACTCTTATGTATTAGATATTTTTATCTTTCTAATTAATATTTATAGTAGAAAATTAAACATATATACCCCTATGTAAAAATTGTTTTTCTAAAAGATATATGCTTATGTATTTTTTGTATTTATTTAAACTTATTTAATATAAAGTGTCCTTATCACTTACATGTAGATCCATGGGGACCCTAAATCGACCCAAAGTTGTCCATGGTCGGACATGTATCAACCAATATGTTTAGGATACGTTTTATGGTAATTTAGTATTATTATAATATTTTTTTGTACCCTTATTTAACGGATTTACCCTTTAACCACGGTAAATTAAATATTTACCGAAGTAATTATTCAAAATTTATAAAAATAAAAGTTACCTATTTACACAATTTGGACATCCTGATTCCAAATATGGAATCCATTTTTCCATATTCAAAACACAAAAGTGGCAGAAATTAATTTAAAATTAATTCCCGCTATCAAAACAAAAAGCGTGTTTTTAAGATATAATAACTATCAAAAGATTGATACTTGTTTATGTCTGGTTTAATTTTGAAATTATGTCCACTGACCAAAATTGTATTAAATGGTAAAAATATATTATAAATATACTTTAAAACCACTCAAATTCATAATTTATCACTATTAATTATTCTGATTAAAAAAAGATGTTTTTAATTAAAATTTAGTGACATTCACTATTCATCAAAATATTAAAATTATCCGAAAAGTTCCATAATTTCACCATAGGCTAATTTTGATATTCTGAATCCAAAATAAAAGTCCATATTGAATGATAAAATGTATAAAATTTCAAAGAGTGGGTATTACGATTCCTAATGTCTAGTTTTATTTGTTATGGTGTGTGTTAGAACTTGAAGTTGCGTACAACACACGCTACTGTATTATTCAGCGAGAAATGTATCGTGGATGCTTGGGGTGTTACAAATAGTGGATGGTATTGTTGGATTGTATCCCTAGTAAAGAAAAAATAATCCTTAAAGGATGTCATCTTAGATGAAAAATAACTTAAAAATATTTTTGGTATATTTTTCTATGAAAATAACCATTTCATATCATAATATATTATTTAAAATATAATAAATGTCACAAATATTTAAGAAAAAAATTATTCACAAAAATCACGGAAAATTTTAATGTATATATGAAGGAATTCATCAGTCATGATGGTGTGAAATTATTTTCCTTCTATGTATGATAAAACCAATATTAGTTTAAAATTTCTGGTAAAAAGTCAAAATTAATGCATTTGAAAATTTTCATTTTGATTCCATTGAAACAATTTTTTTAAAATTTCAAACCTTTCAAAAAAATATATTTAACAAATTATAGGATAATAAAAAATTCATTAATGAAAAAATTTTAAAAAAACCCATAATATAAGTTAAATTTATTTTCTAATGAAGAGAAAAATAATTGTAATGTCCATGATTTTCTATGTATTATATTAAACTATTATATAGAATTATTACGAGACCAAACATTGTGATGACGTTTGATTCTAAGACACAATGTTCCCAGAATAAATGTACAAAATAAATTATACTCTTAAATAACACACACATGTGGTTTTCCTAAAAAAGTGGAATAAATTTTAAATGGATTCCCAGGTCAGAAATATTAGGGAAGTGTTGCATTCAGAATATAGAATTTACTTACGGAAGGGCCTAACATCGACTACTTCAGGTCACAAGGAGAAGATACTTTTTATACATTTTAGAGGAAATAAAATAATTTAATAATTTATTTTATTTCAAATGTTTCTATAATGTAGAAACACGTTATTTTTTTTAAATGAGAAGCTGTTTATGGTAAGGCTTATTACCTGGGGAAACTCTCTATAATCCTCTAATTATTTGGAGATGAGACACCTTCAGAGAATTCTCAATGAACGAAAATTAATGACTAAACGTGGATTGTTGCACAATGATATCGAATCCCGACCGATGACCGCTCTTCCCCTTCATTGAAGACTAAGGTAGGGGTTGTTATTTCAATTCATTATTCCCTCTTCAGAGATTCAAATGATAACCATGGATCAAATCATGAATAGGTTGACCTGTGGATATTTCAATCTTACGAGAGCGTATTTTATGGAGTTTATTTTGGGGAATTAATCCTTGCACGATTTGATCTAATTTTATTTTCATCATTTTCTCCATCCAACGGGATAAGATCAATGTTGTGATGAATGATAAAGGTGGTCCATTCCTAAATTTGTTGTGTAGATTTCTTCTTCCCATTTTTACCCCATGTTCTTCACTTTCACTATGGGGTTGTGAAGAACAAATTATTTTGAATCCTTTTTACTAAGCAATGATCCCAAATCATAGATACATCATTGTGACGACCTATCAGAGGTGTGACGATGACAGAAGATAATGAATCGACATGGTTTAGGATAAATCTTTTTTCAAGCATTCTTCATGCGGGTGGATCGAAACATGTTTCCGGGCCCGATAAGATGACTAAAACAATTGGTATCAGGTTTTTAGTGTCGAGGTGACCCCAAACCTTGAGTTTCATAGCGACCGGACATCTATATTGATGGATCAAATTATAACCAATGAGAGGGAGGAAGAACGATGGTTTTTGGAAAATCACGATGAACGCAGTGTGTTCCCCATAGAACACAACGTGTGGGGTCGTCTTAGCGGTGACTTGGGTATTACGATGCAAAAAGAGATGACATGGAATGTGAAAACTATGACATAGTGTGTGGGTGCTTAGATGGTACTCGTCTTGTATCTCGGATGATACACATACATAGGGTGGAGTACACGGCATGTACTCCACCACCTGGCCAAACCAGACCAGTTATGTTGGTTAACCTATGTACTAGTACACAGGTTGGAAAACATAGTTTGAATTTTTATATGGAAACATGAAAAATGTACATAGATCGTCGCCTAGATAGTAGGACAAGGCATATCACACTCCTACACGCCTTGTATACCTCTTTTCACACAACATGCTCTTCGACACGGTCTGTTGTACACGCGTAGTACCCGGAGTCATAGGACATGACGTATGACCTTTCTACATATTGTGTACCTTTATATACATGGAATGATCTTCTTGTACATTATTCCTTGGATAGGTTTCTTTTAGAATAGATCCCCTTTTTCTCGTTCCCCTGAATGTCCAGATTTCCATCCACAAGATTATGATCCCATCAGTATGACTTTCTGGATAGATTCTGAATCCCTTTGAGAGGCTCAGACCGAGATCCTCTAACCATTATTGACCCCAGGTAGAGCCAATTATTGACATTAACAATCCTATAGGACGACGATAATCTACATAGAAGGTGAATTTTTATGAGTTGTGGTATACTCCATGGCCCTAGAAGTGATCATCATTCATGTATCGTGATCATTCCCCACTCAATAGTGAGTTCTCCTAGAATGAGTGTATTTGTTTTCTCCTCAAATATATCAGAGGGTGTATCTCTCTTGACAAACTTCCTGATGAATGTACTTCTCATACGGATGTCATTAGATCTATCAGACACATGGAGTGAGTTCTTCCAAATTATTTCTTCATGGATTCTTCGAACTGAATCCCTAGCATGGGTATGCAGTCATTGTGACTTACCTCAAGACTACAGATCTGGTTTTTTAGTATATATAGATATTTTTATCTTGTTATATGTTCTATAGAAATATATTTTATACACATTATTGTACCTTTTTTTTGTTTTTTCGTTTTTGGGGTCCCCTACTGGGTATTTCTATACTCACTCTTGCACAGGCTCTACCTGTCTGTGTCGTGTCTTGTACAGACGAGAGACCTTTTGAAAAAGTCCAATGTGGACCAGTAACGGATCAAGCTTTGTGATCATCCTTACAGGCCGGGGTGTTCCTACTTCTATGAGAAGTAGACCCAGTGCCTATGTTTCTTACCTACAAGTTGGAATTTGAGTTTGTAGACTTTCTTTTGGTGGGATTGTATTCTTTCCTAGTTTACTTTATTCACATTACTTTCAATTGTACATTGTTTTTTAGGTTTAATAGTATTCATGAATATTTTTTCCATGGTGTTTTCTTTTACATTTCAACATTGTTGTATTGGAGATTTGTTCATGTATCTAGGAACTTAGGTAATGCATCCCATGTTTGTGATATGCGTACTCAGTGTTAGTCAGCAGCCCCTGCCCTATTAGAGATGGGTTTGGGGAGTCGCGGCATAGGACCCAATAGGATGGGTCATGAAAAAGTGGTATCATATCTAGTTGGTTCTATAATAGGACCAAGAGTCTATGAGATTGGTTTGGGGAAAAAAATTTAAGTGTTTCAAGTTTGTATTTTGGGTGAGGGACTCCAGTTCTATTGCAGGTGGCCAACATATCCATACACCTGAACTCTGATAACCTACTTTTCAACTCGCTAAATTGAAACACCAAACGCAGGGAAAAAATAATGGTATGTTCATCATATAAGAAGGGGTTTTCATTTCCATGTCCTTTTTCTTCAGCTATCTATATGTACTTATTATCCACAGTAAATATTATTTACTTACAAGAATCATCTACGACACATACCCACTAGGATTCAGCAACTTGGTCTTGAGGATGACCCCCTCAATGAAGAGGCATCAATTTAGGGACCAGTTCCCCATGAATTTCCTTGAGGTGGTGCACCTACAAAACCACCACCAGTGTAGTAACACGTATTACCTGTAGTACTGATAGACGATTAGTGCATACTGAGCACACTATATGAGTTTCAGAGATAGATACCCCATAGGTTCCGAGGTGATCCCAACCCTATGGTGAATGAGGATTCACTTGAGGAAATGCCAGGTATTTTTATCCCGTGAGGACACTAGCGGACCAGATGGTGATCCTAAGAGAGATCCTTCTTCATGTTTCAGCCGGATTATGGTGGAGTTGGACAATGAAGACTGATGATAATGAGACTCTTTCAAGGAAAGAGTTCAAGAGACTCTTTAGAGAGGGGTTCACACTGGTCATGCTTAGAGCAGTGTGTATCTAGGAGCTTCTTCAGCTCTAACTGGGTAGCTTAATGATGGATAACAATTCATCGAGGTTCACCAACTACACCACATACTCAATGGATATTATCAGGGATCAGTACTTCATAGCTAGTACCTTTGTGTGAGGTCAACAATGGGACATATGAGCTAGCGTCATGCCTCTTGAGATTTCGACTTATGCAGAAGTGCTCGACTGAGATTTGGTAGAGGTCAAGGGCATTTTTCTAGAAGATATTCCAATATGACATCCCCACTGTGAAAATGTCTTCGAAATCGACATACAACCTTGGGAGGCACTGATATCCTCACTGGAATATCTAATGGATCCCGTATAGCTTCACAATATTAGGGTGAAGTTGGTGGATTTGTAGAGTAAGGGCTTCGTAAGACCCAGATTTTTTCCCTGGGCAACCCCAATATTGTTTTTCAATAAGGAATAAAGAAGTTTGAGGTTGTGAGTGGATTATTTATGTCTAAATTAGGTAAAAATGATGAAAAAGTATCCACTTATTAGTATCAGTGACTTATTTGATCAGATGAGAGGGGCATGATAGTTTTCAAAGGATGACCTTCAAACATGTTACCACCAGTTACGAGTACGAAATGAGGATATATCAAAGACGGATTTAAGATGCCTCTACAGTCAATATGAGTACATGGTGACGCTTTTAGATGTGATGAATTCCCCCGAAATGTTCATGGGACTTATGAACCGGATCCTCCAATAGTACATAGAACAGTTCATAGTAGTCTTCATAGATAACATCCTTGTTTACTCGGAGTCAGAGGAGGAGCATGCAAGACACACACGAATGGTTCTAGACATATTCTGAGATCACCAGAAATATGTGAAACACTTGAAGTGACATTTATAGATACATAAGGTCCACTTTTAGAGACATCTTATCTTATAATATGATGTAGTTGTGGACACATCTATGGTTGAGGCCATGTTTGCATGGGAGCCACCTCAGAGCGTGATAGAGGTATGGAGCATCATTGGGATGGCAGGATACTACCTGAAATTTATCCCTTATTTCTCTGGGATATTAGCACCGATTGTAACCTTGACATTGAAGGGTTATCCTACTGTATGGATGGAGAGGTTCCAACAGGCTTTCCAGCAGTTGAGGTAGAGTTTTACAAGAACATTTTTCTTCAGATTTCTAGAAGAGGGTCTTGAGTACATAGCATTATACGATGCATTAGGGACTTATCTTGGTTGTGTACTAATGGAGAGGCAGGCAGTTGTTTCTTATCGTTTTCACCATCTATTTACACATGAGTAGAACTATGTGACCCATGATTTTTACTTTTGAGTGGTAGACTTTGCCCTGAAAATGTGGTGACACTACCAGATGGGAGAAAGGATTATTGTCTAATCTGACCACAATAGCCTCAAGAACATCTTCTCACAAAAGGATTTTAATATGAGGTATATGTTTTGGATATAATTCCTCCAATATCATGACTTACATAATTTTTAAACTCCTTGTAAGGGGATTTTTGTAAAATATGGTCTTAGTAGTAGACCGAGTTTTCTGCTGCTAGGTGAGGCGTCATAGTTGTTGTCCTCACAATAGTCATCCTTCATGGATGGAGATGATGAATATTAACTCCAGTAGATGTTTTCCACCCCTGATCTATTATTGAGAGTTATGGAGTCACATGTAAGGGGTTTCTAATATGAGAAATTACATGCCCAGTTATCCACAAAATAAGCTCCGGGTGGATATTCAAAATGTGGGGACCACGTCATCCTTTTCAGTGGATGCCCAATTTTTCTAGTTGTTTTTTGGGAGGAGGTTTTGAGGGAATTTCATACATCCCCCTTGGAGTTAAATCCTACATTTGAAAAAATGTACCAAGACCTCTGGCGTCAGTTCTGTTGGACAAGTATGAAGAAGGATGTAGCAATGTTTATTTCTCGATGACTTATGTGGCAGTTGGTGAAGGATGAGAACTAGGTTCCAGCAAGGTTAGTTCACCACTATAAGTTACAGAGTGGACTTGGGATGGAATATCAATTGAATTTGTGATATTATTTCCACAGACACATAGGGGATGTGATTCCATCTGGGTAATCGTTGACCGACTCACCAAGTCAGCCCACTTCATAGATATCAGGGAGCAGAGTTCTGTAGAGATCTTGGGATGCCTCTACGTGAAGGATATAGTTAGTCTTCATGGATTCCTTTCAATTATAGTCTCAGATCCTGAGTCTTATTTCGCATCTAGGTTGTGGTAGTGATTGTATGATGAATTTGGGACTCAACTAGGTTTTAGCACAGCATTACATACCCAGATAAATGGTCAGACAGAGAGAACAATTCAGGTTCTTGAGGATATATTGTGGGATTATATATTGGACTTTGGTCATTATTGGTTGGACCACCTACCACTGGTGGAGTTTTTCATAAAACAATATATACCACTCCACCATCAGTATGGAACCATTTGAGGATTTATATGGGTGACCCTCTAGTCACCGCTTTGTTGGACCGACCCTGGAGAGTTAGCAGTCATAGGTCTAGAGTTGGTGTGAGCAACCACCAAGAAGGTGTAGATAATCTAGGTGTGGATGAAGACCACATAGAGTGTACAAGAATTTTTATGATGAAAGATGATAGAAACATCTGGAGTTCGAAAAGGGAGACCATGTCTTCCTTTGGGTCTCACCTCGACGAGGGTAGTGGGGATTTCACAGGGCCAGAAAGTTGCCTCCAAGGTTGATCGTCTGCTTTAAAATACTACGAAGAGTTGGTGAGGTATCATACCTTCTAGCCCTACCGTTGTAGTTTTATCGGGCACATAATGTCCTCTACATGTCTTGGCTGAGGAGGTACAAGCATGACTCATCACATGTCATCGATTGGGGTGAGCTAGACATTGAGGATGGATATTCCTTCATAGAGTACCTAGTGGAGATCGATGATCGAAAAGAGGGGATCCTTATTGGGAAAGTGACTCCCTTGGTGTGTGTCTGGTGGTAGTATAGGAATCTTCCCGAGAGTATGTGGGAGAGGGAGGCTGAGATTCTTGCACAGTACCCTCATATGTTTGAGTATCCTTTTATTTGGGATTTTTGGGGATGTAAAATCCCTATGGTAAGAGTAATGTAATGTCTTAGATTTTCTATTTATTATTTTTAAATATTATATGGAATTATTAAAAGACCAGTCTTTACAATGGTGTGTGATTCCAAGCCCCAGAGTTCCCGGAATAAATGTTCTATATAAATTAAACTCTTAAATAGTGTGTGTGAGTGGTTTTACTAAAAATGTTGATTAACATTTAAATGGATGCTCGGATCAGAAATATGAGGGAACCATTGCATTTAGAAAAGTGAAATTACCTTATGTGGGTCCTAACATTGACCACCATGGGGTAACAACATAAGTTAGTTATCTGACATTTTAAACGAAATAAAATAAATTAATAATTTATTTTATTTTAAATGTTTTCATAATGCAGTGAGAAATTAATTTTTTTTAAATGAACAAAAGCCCAAGGTTAAGCTCATAACCCTATAAAACAGCCTAGAATATTTTGGATCATTGTAGAGGAGTCACCATTGTAAATTTCTCGATGAATGGCAAGGAATGACAATGCTTGGATTTCTATGCAGTGAGATTGAATCTCGACCACTGACCACTCTTCCTCTACATCGACGATTGAGGAATGGATTGTTATTTCAAATATTCATTCCCCGTTAATGGATTCAATTGATTAAAGAGGATTAAACCATGAATAGGTTGACCTGAAAATAATTCATTCTTATGAGAGGGTCTTTTATCAGGATTAATTTTCTGAATTAATCTGTGCATGATTTGATCTAATTTGATTTTATCTATTTGATCATTATAATTGGAGTGGATCAATGTCATGACAAAAGAAGATGAAGGTTCATTCTTAAATTCATTTTTTATAGTTGTTCTTCCCATTTTTACCCTGAATTCTTCACATTCTTCATGGGGTTATGACTAATAGATCATTGTGTGTCTGTTTCGCAAAGCAACGATCACAAATCGTACATCTGACATTGTGACGACCAAGAGCAAGTGCTACGATGATGGTGGCGAACAAATCAACAAGTTTAGGGAGAAATATTCCTCTATGAATTCTTTGTGTGGCTATATCAAAACATGTTTTCAAGGTTGAATAGAGGACCAAAACCAATGGAATCAACTATGTGGTATCGGGGCAACCACAAACCTTGATTTTCAGGGCAATTAGATGGATGGATCATCAAATCAAACGTCAACCAAGGTGTGGGAGGAAGAATAGTTATTTTTATAAAATTGCAATGAAGATGACATTTTCCTTGAAGAACGTGATGTGTGGAGTCGGAACAGCAGCGGTAAGAGTTTTCAGATGCAGGAAGCAATGACATGACGCGTTAAAACAATCACATGGCATGCGGATCCTTACGTGGGACATGGCATGTATCTCAGACAATACACGAAAATGGGGTAGAGTACACAACATGTACTCCACCACACAACCATACCAGACCGATTATGTGGGTTACCCCATGTACCGATACACAGGTGGGAAAACATGGGTGGAAGCCGTGTGCTTGCACATGAACAGCGTACAGGGAGCAGCCCCCAAATAGTACGACACGACGTGTTAGGTACTTTCACGCCGTGTGTACCTATTTATACATAACATTATCTTTGACACAGTATATCGTACATAGTAAGTACTCGCGGTCATAAGATAGGGTGTGTGACCTTTCTACACACCGTGTACCTATCTGTACATGGATTTATCTTCTAGTACACTATTCCATTGACATGTTTCGCTTGGTTTAGTGCCCCATTTTTTCATTCCCCTAAATTTTATCTATCATTACCTTCCACAAGTGTATGATACCTTTCATATGATTTTCTGGATAGAGTCAGAATCCCTTCGAGAGGCCCAGAGTGAGTTCCTCTACCAGTTCTTGACCCTAGGTAGAGTGAGGTATTGAAGTGACAAATCCTATAGGATGTCAATCCTCTAAATTGAAGGTAAATCTAGATGATTTTTGGTATACACCAAGGCCATGGAAATGGTCCTCATCTTTGTATTGTGATATTTACCCACTCCGGAGTGAGTTTTCCCTGAAGGAGTATAGCTGTTCTCTCATCAGATCTATCAGTTCATATATCACTCTCAGGATAATTCTCAACAAATGTACATCTCAGATGGAAATTATCTGAGCTATCAGACTCATGGAGTGAGTTCTCTGAGATGAGTTCTTCATGGAATCTTTGAACTGAATCCATAGCGTGGGTACGTGGTTGTTGGGACTTACCTTTAGACTATGGGTCTGTGTTTCGAGTATATCCATATATGTTTCACTTATAATATGTTTTATAGACATATACTATGTAGAGAAAACTGTACATTTACTTTGTGTATTTCTTTGTGGTTTTTGGGGTCCCCTACAGGGTATTTTATACTCACTCTTTCATGGGCTCTGCCCGCATGTGTCCTGTCTTATGAAGATGAGCATCCTTTTGATGAAGTCCATGGTGGACCTTGTGAGCATCCTGCGAAGTTGGGGTGTTACCACGACTACAAGTAGTAGTCCCCATGCCTATTTTTCTTTATTACATGTTAGACTTTTTAGTTTTTAGACTATTTCTTTTTGTGGGATTGTATTCTGGCTGAGTTTACTTTCCACACATTACTTTCCAATGTACTATGTTTTCTAGGTTTAGTTTTATTCATTCATTCTGGTTCTTAGTGGTTTCTTTTACATTCCATTATTATGGTCTTATATATGAGTGTGTGTGAGATCACGTGTGAATGTACTTAGGAAATGGATCTCATGGTAGTGATAAGCATACTCGGTGCTAGAAACCAGCCCTGAACCTATTGGAGACGGACTTGGGGAGTCGTGACATGGGCCCCACTGGGATGAGTCATGACAATAACGTTGGTTTTCTTTAAAAGCATTCTTCTAGTATCTAACATATTAAAAGAGAATAAAATTTACAGAAAACATATAACCACGATATATAACAAGAGGATAATAAAAATAAAGTGATTTAATAGATGGAAATCATAATCTTCCACCATTTGAATATTGATCCTAACCAATCCTGATAAAAAATTTATTGTAATATCAATCATGTACCTCAAGTTTGGAATTATTTTAAATTTACTTAAATTCTTATATAAAAATTTTACCTTTTTATAATTCTATTATAATGGAATTTACATGCTTATAATATCCTTTATAAAATATTTAAAATGTATATGCATAGATTTTTTAATAAATATTTAATAAAATTATCATTTATGGTGGTTAAATGATTCATTTTTAAGAGATTTTCATTCTTCTAGTTCCAGAATATTTATAGTGATCATGGTTCCATAATATCCATAATTTTATCTAGGTTATAAAATTCATATATATATTTATTATGAATAAATATTTTACCTATCCATAGAGTATAGAAATATAAAAATGAATTGCACCATTCATAGAGACGGTAAGTCATATGTAGGCATGAACATTGTTCCCCTTTTCATGGATAGAACATTATAAATAAAAATAATAATTCATAATTAAAGAATCATCATTATATAATATTTATAATATATATTAATTAAATATATTCTTATTACCATACATTTAAATCATAAATGGAAAACAAATCAAAACACGTCGTAGAGGTGGTGGACCACATGTACACACAAACGGTGTAATATTTTTTCCATAGGATTATAAAGAAAAAAGGTTCATATTGTATTATAATTAAAGAAGAATTATTATATCATAAATATATTATATAAATTTTAAACTCATCATTTTCACCATTGATGAAATATGGTGATAGGAAATTAATTTCATTGCAATGTGGAGGTTGTGGTCCGCACATATGCATCAGTGATACATTGGATTCCCATTTTATGGAATAGATGTGGACTATTGGTGGTTTAATGATCAAAATAAAATTTGATTATATAGAGTATATTAATTTTTTTATTTTGTAATTAAACCAATATATTTTTTGGATATATAATATGAATGAAATCCTATGTGGTCAAGTTATATGATTACATCTTTTTCCGAATACCTACTTTAGATCATTTTTTAAAGACCAAAAAATAGTATTTTGAAAAAACCATCACCTATAATTCATGTATTGGGAATTTGATAATTGAATATTGTAATTTATTAGATCTAAAATGTTAAAGGTGTATTAATTAAATGAAATTGGTATCTCAATTTTATAAGGGGGAGATGCCACACATGGAATTTCAAAAAATATATTAAAATATTATAAATTCTTTCTAAAAAAAATGCATCCAAAAGTGAAGATATTATAATATTGAATAATATTAGGATCAATATGTCCAAAAAATAGCATTATTACAATTTTAAACACTAAATGTACCAATACATATGGTTTAGACCCACATAATTATGTTTTAAGCTTAACTACGATGACAATTTTTCTATTTTTTACTATTAATTAAAACCAAAAATGAAACTAGACTCATTAATATATTGGTACATGATTATTCAAATTATGGAATCCATTTAATATAGAAAAACCTTAATATTTTCAAAACATAATATAAAAATCTCATAACATGTTATGAAAATAGTTTTCTTGAAAATATATTTTCTTATGTATAAACTATTTTTATACGAAAAAACATATAATTAATAACAATGACCATAATAGGATTATTCGCTATTGAAATGAAAAAAATTGTTTAAATTAAATTTAAAAAATTGGGTCTTTGTTGATGTATTTAATGAATAAATAGTGTTCAAAAAATAATCATTATTTTTTTGTATGCAAAAATAATTATACTTTTTATAATTTTCATTAATTTTATCCCAATAATAAATTAGGCATGTTGATTTCAAAAATGATTTAAAATTTTTATAATAATTTTTTTATTTTTTCATAAATTAAATATATTATTTTCCCATGAAAAAGAATGAAAATCATTTTAGAGGAAACAACCATTTCATGAGGAATATAAAAAAATTACAAAACAAATGTGTACTAATTTATCAATAAATTAACTTTATCATTGAATTTTTCAATATTTTTTAAAATGTGGTCACTATTATGATATTTAAAATATTTTAGGGTTATGTCTTAATAGTATATTTTATTTATACCCAGAGTTTTCAATATCAAAATATATAATTTAAATTAAATTATTTAAAAATAAATGTATTATAAAATCTTCAGGTGGTATATTATAAAACACATAAAATGTTAATTTCATCAAAAATTCCATTAATATGATATGAAATGAGGTTATATATATTTATTCTAATATTCAAGATCTTATATAGCTTCTTTGATTTCTTAATTCCTCTATAGAACTTCGACTATATGAGTAGTATTTTTCCATAGAATTTTATCTCTACGTTCAAATATTTTTACTAGTTGTTCTTCCTAGGAATGAAAATGATTCATTAGTATGACCATTGATTTTAGTACATGTGATGAATCTATTATGCTCATTCTTATTAAAGATACATGGAACTCACTATGATCTTGATAGTGGTTTATTGTGTGTTCTAAGTGATATGCGACCATCGATACTCAATCCAGAATATTGAAGGGACCAATATTTTTGTAGCTCATGTTTTTGTTATTTTCAAATAACATAGGTTTCCTACATGAATAAGTTCATTGAAATGCCATAAAAAACATCACATTATATAATTCTACTCTGATTATCGCTATAAATTTTCTATTAGCTCTGGGATACCTTTATATGATGTTCATTATATCTAACATTCTCTATCATTTCATTAGATTTCACAACTCACAATAGATTTCTATTTTTAAAACATCAATACAACAAAATTGTTTTCTATAATTCATTCCATATAAGGATATATGAAGGGATATTTGAATGCTCGAGTGAAATATATTATTACAGTAAATCCTATCCAAAAGAATGTGATAATCCCAAACACCTTTGAAACATAGAGAGTAATACCTATGAATATCGAATAGTTTTTAAATGGTTTTCTATAAATGATGATTTTTTCTGATGATGGTAATGAATAAAAATATTATTCTATAAATCATAAGCTTACAGAATAATTTTATAGAACATCAATATAGAACTCAAATCTTAATTATTTACAATAGATTGTGGTAATCTATGAAACCTTAAAACACTATTAATTTATATTATAGAAAGATGATAAAGAGATAAAACTTCTCTGATAACAATAATGTTTTTTGACTTCATAATGTGATCTACGTCATTCCATATAGAATTATGTTTCATAGATTTTTTTGGAGTCAAATGTAAAAAATACATATTAATGTTTCCCACGTACATTCCTCAATAGGTAATGTTTATAACATCTCCTTATACTTATATGTCTCATCCTTAGCTTGTTGACATTACATTGACTGAGATAAAAACTCTAGAATTTGTCTATACATGTTTTCCACATGAAATAATATTTTTATTATCTATACATCTTCATACTTCCACGAAGAATAGAGAATGATGTACTATGTGCTTCATCCAATAACTCATTCATGAGTCAAGTATTCATAAGAAATAAATATTGTTCCTAAACCTCATCATTCCATTATAATCAAGGATCAAATTTATTACATTTATCACCTTATTTTACAACTATAAATCATTCTTTTATTCCACTTTTATAATTCCCAAGATATTTTATTCAAAAATCATTTTCGAAAGACAATATTTCCCCCCATAATTTAGGATTTTCATAGCCATCCTTTTTAAATCATTATATATTATATATTTTTTATCCCTATCGTAGAAATTATATCATGATACTTTTGAATCAAATAATCATTCACCTCATTCTCTTTCCCAGGGTGATAATTTATTTAATATGCATATATTATAAAACAACTCCAACCATCATCATTAGCTCGTATTCATCGTTTTTACATGTCAATATATAATTTAAAATTTAATGGTATGTATATATAAGAAACCTTTCTCTAAAAATATAATTCCTCTATACCATTAAAGAAATAATTAAAAAATATAACTCCAATTAATTATTTGAGTGATTTTCCTGTGAAAAATAAATTTTTAGGATGAATAAGCTACCACTAAATCATTTGGAATGTGGATGTATTCCAATCCCTTCTTTATTAAATCAATATAGGTAAAAAAACCTTCTCCACATCACGGTAGTTTATGTGCAGGTGTAATGAGTAACTTTACATAAATTTCCTTAACATTTTATTCACATTAAAATATAAAAAGGAACTTGGTCCCCTTCTGAGTTAACATGGTGTTGGGATTATATATCCATGAGAAATTTGCATGAACTAGATATGGTCGTTATCCAAACTGGCACCTGAACTGGTCCATGAGGGGTGTTCTATATCACAACGAGCTAGAAAAAGTGCATGGGTATCATAAAAAAGGTTTGGGAATGATTTTCCTATGTTTAGAAACATTAGACAACCAATAACAATAAATAAACCGAATTTGAAAATTCACACCAAACAACTCTCAACAAAAATTCAGAATTGAATTAAATAGTTATAAACAAGGATCACTAAGAACACAACCAAAAGGATTACCAAGTCTGACTCAAGAACCATAACCTTGTAAGGGGACATCAACCCCAAACCATATTCACAACACCACACTTGGAAAAGAAGCTAACAACCCGAAACTCCATCTCTAAGGACATTTCCCTTACTTCTGTCAAGAGTTATCAAGTCTACATACACACAGAGGGGTAAGTAGGGTGTTATAATAATCCCAATAGAATTGCACCGAAATTATTCCTTACGATAAAAATTTTCAGACAAAAAACATTCAATTTTTTTAAACAAGAAATTATTGACCAATTTCTAAAATGTGATACTTTTAATGATAATAGTTCTCAAGAGGGAAGCATTAAATAAGGTACACTTTTAAATAAAACACACATTCTAATTAATTTTTCAACCAAACCTGTTGTATGTTGATGGTAAGTAAAATATATCCAAATATCACTAGTCACTGGACCACCTCTATGGACTAGCTAGTTGTGGGGCCCTAGGTACATCATATCTCAGTGTATATGTAACCATAACCAATATCCTTCTCATGAACAAGCCACAAATAGGGGAAACCCCAATGGACTAGTGGTCCGAAAACATCAGAAATGTTTAGTTAGTGTTGTCATCATCAATCTTGAAAAGTGAAATAGGTATGATAACACAAATGGATCACTAGAATACTAGTCCTTGAATACCCACCTAGATACTTGGGTTTACCTATTTGTTCTAAAATAAGTTACACATGTTAAAAAATAACATGTGCACGTAAGAATATAATTTCTAAATCATAAACACACCAAACAATATCCAACTTGTTTGTCACCTTTTTTATTACTCAATAATCCTTTTACAATTTTCATAAAACCATTTCAACAATTAAAACTTGTATTTTCAAAAAATATCCATTTAAAACACACTTTAAATGAAAAGTTCACAATAATACCATACCAAAATAGAATTTTAAGCCCTAGAAACATTTAATAAACCATTTTTATACATTATAAAAAGCCCTAAAATTATGGAAAATGAGTTACACATGAAAAACACAGAATTTAGTGAAATAAATGAAACATTAGAATCAAACGCTTAACCAATTATATAAAAACTATTTTTTCACTACAAAAAAATAAGTAAAAAACATTCTAGGAAGGTCAATAATGTAATATAACTCATCAAATAATTATTACACATGGAATCACCTAACGTAGATATCAAAACCCCAAATCATTTTGTGAATCTTCAATTGCACCACCACTGGACCACAAGGGGTTGAAAACAAACCCTAACACAAGATATTTAACAACGAAACACAAAATTAAACCCTATGTATGAAATCCTAGTTAATGTACATTTGGAATTTAAATAAGTATGGATGAAACCCTAAGGGAAATGGATGTAACAAGAGATGAATTCACTTAATTAAAGAATCATGATGTTACACCACCACAACCCCTTCAAAATTGGGTACCAAAAGAGCATGAGGGAGATTGGGAGCATTACATGGCTGTAAGGGTTAAATGGGGG
Organism: Viscum album; assembly: GCA_963277665.1. Taxonomy (NCBI): domain Eukaryota; kingdom Viridiplantae; phylum Streptophyta; class Magnoliopsida; order Santalales; family Viscaceae; genus Viscum; species Viscum album. Next base: position 103,309,841 of record OY728133.1, read on the forward strand.
AAGGGCGCACTAGGGATAATCTCAAAAGGGAAAACATGGAATAAAAATGAAATTTGTATAATTTGGACACCTGTGTATTGTTTGACTACATGGTTTAGTAAACTGTGGAGCCAAACTATATGTTAGGTTCTGTCCACCCAAAACATATCCATTTTCTTCGAAATTCAAGGGATATTTTGAGAGAACCTAGGGTGAATGATATTCCAATAATAGTAGAGAAAAATACCAAAAAAAGACATGTATGTGACAATTCTCCCAACCATGAAAAACATTCCACCTCAAAATTTCAACCTAAAGCTTGGTCAGAAAACAAGAATGGGTACTCCCTCTCAACCCATGAATTATACTCCCATGTATCATGGAAATCATTCCCATGATACCAAATGACCTAAACCAATGGGATAGGCTTTCCCCAAATCATTGTTTCTTGGGAATCCATTATTTTCACCGGCCATTCAAACACTGATAAATCAAGCTCTATCTCCAACACTTCCAAATTCAACAAATGGGACATTTACAGATTGGGATTCTTAAATTGAGAGACATGGAATACCTCATGAAATATTTGAACTGAGAAGGAAAATATAACCTATATGCTATCTTTCCAATGAACTCAGTGATCTCAAAAGGTCTAACATACCTCGCCATTAGCTTTCACAAATAACGATGACCCAAATGAGGGGCCACCTTCTAGAATACCTGATCACCCATAGAGAACTCAATTTCTCAATTCCTCTGGTTAGTATACGATTTTTTTGAATCATAGTTATCAATAACTGCTGATTGATCAACTTGACCTTCTCATATGTCTCTTTCACAAGGCTTGGCCCCAACAACGGGGTCTCACCTACCTCATCCCAACATAGGGTGGCCCAACATGGATGACAATAGATTGCCTCAAAGGGATCCATTTATATAAATGATTGGTAACTATTTGTTTATGAAATCTCGACCAATCCCAAATGGATATCCCACAAACCTTCGAAGTCTAAGATAAATGCACAAAGAATTTATTCCAAAATATGGTTTTCCCGATCCGTTTGGCCATCATTTTGAGGATGGTATATCATGATCATCCTAATATATGAGCCAAAATAATTATGAAGGCCTTCACAAATCATAGAGGTAAATGGGGGTCTCTATTTGAGACTAATTCTGACAACACGCCATGAATCCTTACCACCACCTGAATATACAATCAGTCATGCTAATTCACTTTAGTTGTATCTCTGATCGGATTGAAGTGGGATTATTTGGTGATATCATGAATCACTAACCAAATAACATTATTACCCTGATGTGCACAAGGTAATCAAATAATAAAGTCCACAGAGACCTTGTCCCACTTGCAGGTATGAATGGGTAATAGCTGATCCAAACATGAGGGCCTTGGATGCTCCTATTTTACGTTCATAATTGTATAACACCTCGATAAAAATCATTTGTATCCCACCTCTTAATTGGACACAAGAACAATTGAAAAGCATCATAATATATTTTGGTAGCACCATGATGAATGGACCACTAGGATTGGTGGTTTTCCAAAATTACCACCATCCTCAGAGACAACAAAACTAGTGAACTACTGTTGAAGAACAAGATGCCCTCAAGAGATGAAGACCAATTAGAGGACATATCCCGACCATAAAGGAACTACATTGACCACTAATATAACTAATCATTGTTATGCTCCTTCCAAATCAACTATAAAAGAGAAGGCATAAAATAAACTCTCCCTAAAAATTCACCTCCACTGTACTCCCTAGACTCCAAGTTCATGTGTTAATAGAGCCTCATTAGAGTTCACTAATCATTTGACTGACTCAAATCTTGCACTGGTATTTTCCTACTCAAGGTGTCATCCACCACAATACCCTTTCGCAAGGTATAGATAATATCAAAGTCAAACATCTTCAAATACATGATCCTATGAAACTGCCTCAGATTAGTACCCTTATGTGAGAAAATGTAGGAAAAGATATTATGATCAGAGTAGACCACAAACTTCTCTAAAAAGAGGTATTGTACAATTTATTAAAAGTATGCATCACTGATTCCAACTCCATGGCATGGTTCGGTTAATTCATTACATGTCTTAGGAGGTGGAGAGATCCATATTCCACCATGTGATCACCCTAAAAATGCAAACATTGAAGACCCATACCATAAGCATCATAATACACCACATAAACTTATCCAGATTCTTTCAAGATCAACTTTGAGGGGATATAGTCAACCACCACTTCTACTATTTGAAGGATTCTTGAAATTTTTGGGGCCATTCAAACTTCACCCCTTTCCTGGTGAGAACATTCTTGGGTGTAGAAAGCCGAGATAAATCTAAAAGAAACTACCTGTAGTAACCTTCCATACTGAGGAAACTCTTAATCTTGAACACATACATTAGATTATTCCATGAAATAACTACACTAATCTTCTCAAGTTCCACCAAATCCCCCTTTTTTGAGATGATATGACCTAGAAAATTTACTTCCCTGATCGAGAAGGTGAACTTGGACAAAATTTCATAAATTTGATGGCCATGTAGAGTGCCTAACATTATCTACAAATGATGCCCATACACTTCTAGGGATCAAGAGTAAACTAGGATGTAATCCAAGAATACCATGACTAAGTTGTCGAGATACTTGTTGAACATCAGGATTATGAGTTCCATAAATACCACTAGAGAATTTGTAAATCAGATGGGCATGACCAAGTACTCAATGTGTCCATACCTACTTCAAAAATATTTCTTTGGGATATCTACCTCTCTCACCATGACTTGGTTGTAACCCAAACACATGTCTATCATGGAGAACAACTTTTCCCCCATTAACTGGTCAAAAAATTAATCTTTTCGAGGAGACATATATTTTTTTTATGGTTACCTTATTCATCTTGTAGAAATCAATGCACAACCGGAGAGATCTATCAGCCTTCGTCACAAAAATAATAGGAGATTCCCAAGGAGAGATTCCTGGGAGAATGAATCATTGGGATTCCAAATTGTCTAAATGAATATTTAATTCACTCAACTCATTGGGGAACATACGATATGAACGAATAGATAGAATTTATGTTCTTAGTGACAAATAAATTGTGAATTCCACATCCCGATCCAGGGGAAATCATGAAAATACATCAAGAAATATCTCCAAGAACTTATCCACTACATGAGGTAATGCATCCTTAGAAGCATGAACATCATCCACTAGCATGAGAGATGATAACTGGAAGATATGGTTTCCTAATTCTGGGAGTGGAGGTCCATCACGGCCTAACCGAGGATCTCATTCCCTAAGAAAAACATTAGTACACCCATCAGGTTCCATGATACTCAACATCCACCTATAGTTATCGAAATGATCCTAGAAATGAACCATCAAATCCATACCAAGGATTACATAAAAAATATCCATATCCAAGACCAAGAGGTCCCACTCCATCTCAACCCCTTACATAGAAACTTAACATGATGGGAACCAGAGACCATGATTCTTCTACTTACCCGATGGCATCACCCCATCCATCTCAAAAGACATCAATTTTCATTTAAAATTTAGATGTTTCAAAATATGGGTAGAGATGAAAGAAACAATAGAAAACATATCAATGAGTAAAACTGATAAAGAATATGCAATCAATATGGTACCTTGAACTATCGAAGGCCTGAAATCTGATCCCACTGGTGTCTAAAACACATCATGAAGATTCCTTGTATGTTCCTGAGAAAGGACACACACATGTGGCTCTACCCAGAAATGGATCTACCAAGAAGTTGAACTGGCTTTACCACCATGACCACAAAACTGAGATCCCATCATCCTAAATGGCTCAGACTGAACTGACACACCCTGGAATCCACAGATCCCTCCCCACTCGAGATTCGATATGTCACCTTTCAAAATAGAATAATGTTCCCCATAACATCACACTAATAATAAATCCCCATATGAGAGGACAATATAGTTCTGGTGTGCCTTGGCCTCCGAAAGTAGTGGAAAACAACAGACCTCTCATCAGAAGCCACATATGAGATCTACCTGGGAGGATGGCATGAACTACCCCCTTCCTTCTTCCCCTAATCCATTGGATTCCTTTCCATCTCAGATGAACTACCACTGACCATCATTGATACCATCCTAGAGAAACCATACCTTCCCTTGTGATCAATGTCAACAATAAAATTCCAATCAACCACATCAGCATATGTCTTCATCCTGAACATTAATTCATGAGAATATATCTCTAACCACAAACCCCTCTCGAAATTTTGGGCCTTCATCTACTAATTGCTGACAATTTCATGCGCATATCAGACTAGCTAGACAAGGTAGTTGTCATACTCCCTAAATTACTGATGACCTTATAAGAGTTCCATAAACTTCTATTATCTGGAATAATCCAAGAATTTTGAACAGTACTGGTCATTAAAGGTAACCTTGAAGTCCTTCCAGCTCACCTTATAATGCTTCCAAGCTTGAAACAATGATTCCCACCACCTTCGGCTGGGACCCTCTAATTTAAATGAAGCACATTTCATCCATACCTCCTTAGGTGTGTTAAGAAAGTTTCACTTGCACTCTATATTCTCAAGCTGCTCCTATACATATTGGGGTTTTGTGCTCCCTCAGAAGGTAGGAATCTTATTCTCAAGAAACACCAAGTCTTTGTACTTCCTATGACCATACTCAACTTCTCTTGTTCGAACAAGAGAAGGGGCAGGAGACTCTCCCTTCCCTAGAGCTTAAAAATCCCATACCACAGCTTCCACCAGCCATTAATCAAGTGGTGAGCGATACTCTCTCTGACTTCCTCTCTTGAGTGCATGTGAGCCTTCTGAGGAGGCATGTTGCTACAAAGGAACAAAAGTCACAAGAGAAAACATTAGTATAATAGTTCAGAATTTTTTTAGTAGTGACATCTAATATAAATATTTCAAACTCATTACATTAATGAAATAAATAGCTACTTCACACCCACCCAATGTCCACATGAAGTTTGTAGCATGCACTTCTCACCTGAATGTGAATTAATACAAAAAAACAACATCCCATGGACACTCGAGGTCTGTCATAGGAGGTACTATCAAGGCACCATACTCGCAACTAGAACTATGATCCTTGACATTCCTAGATCTTTCCTAACTATAATCATCCCTAATAATATGACATAAAGACCTTAACCATGTTCTAATACCATTTTGTCACGAACTAGACCTAGTCTCTATCCAAATCGTCACCCAACCTGGTTTGTGGAAACTCCTTAAGCACATTCCTAATCCCTATGGAATGGAACAAGTTCCCGTGTGTCATAAAAAATTATGGGAAAGATTTACCCATGTTTATAATCATTAAAAATCAACAATGATTAGTAAAATGTATCTGAAAATTCCAACCAAGAATGTCATAACAAAAATTCCGAATTGAATTACATAGTTTAAAAAAAATCCCAAGAGGGAAATAACCAAAAGGAGTAGAAATTATGACTCAAGAACCACCACCCAGTAAGGGCACATCAACTCCAATCCTTCTCCAAAACCCGACATCCAGAAAATAAGATAACAACCTGAACCTCCATCGCGAAGGACCTTTCCCTTACCTATATCAAGTATTATCAAGTACAATTACACCCAAAAGTGTAATTAGGGTATGATACTAAGTCCAATAGTATGCCACAAAAATATTCCATGTGATAAACATTTTATGACAAAAACATTGCATGTTTTTTATAAACAATAAAAGCTATAACAATTTACAAAAGGTGTTACTTTTAATGAAAACAATATTCTAGAGGGTAACATTGAAAAAGGTACACTTTTAAATGAAACCCACATTCTACAAAATAATCTATCAAAACAGACCATATGCTGATGGTAAGTACAATATAGCCAAATATCACTACTCATGGAAACACCCCTTGGAACTAACTAGTTTTGGCCCCATAGGTACATTGTATCTCGATGTATAAGTAACCATAACTAATATCCTTCTTGTGAAGGATCCACTACAATGGGAAACCCAAAAATCCTAGTGGTCCCCAATCATCATCAATGATCATATAGTATTCTCACCGTCAAATTTTCTATGGGAAATGGGGATGATACCACTATGAGATCATTTGAATACTAGTCTTAGTCAACCCACCTGGATACCTAGGTTTTCCTCCCCATGGTCAAACAATTTCCACATGTTATAAAATACCCTTTCAAAATAATAATACCATTTCTAAATCACACACATAGAAAAAAGTATCAAACATGTTTTCAAACCTTTTGAAAACTCAATAAACCATTTAAAATTTTCATAAAAATAATTAAGAAGTAAAACATGGATTTTCACACAAAATCATTTTCAAAACCCAATTTGAAGACCAAATTCACCACAATACCAAAAATATTGGATTCCCTAGAAACTTTAAATAGTCCATTTTTAGATATTATAAAATATTTTTAAGTGATACCACATGATCTACACATGGAAAACACTTAATTTGAAGTAAAAAATGAAATTTTATAAACAAAATCTTAACCAATTCTTTCAAAAATATTTTTTACACCACAAAAAATAGGTGAGAAACATCATATGAAGATAAATAAATAAATATAACTCATCTAATAATGAATAAACATTGATACACCTACATTATATGTCAAAAACTTCAAATTATTGTGTGAAACCTCAACCGCACCACTATCGCACCACAAAGGGGTAAAAATGAACCCTAACCACAAGATTCAACCAAAAAACAAAAACTATACCCTAGGTATTAATACCTAGTTACTGGAAATTTTTAAATTCATGGAGGGAGGAAACCCAAAGGAAATTTTAATAAACAAGAGATGAATTCACTTACTTCAAGAATCTTGACGTTCCACCACCAAAAACCCCTTCAAAATTGGGTTTCAAAAGAGCTTGAGGATGCTCGGGAGCCTTCCATGGATGTAATTCTCAAATGGGGGGGAAAGGGAACACAAGGGTAAATATTAGAAGTGAAAAAAGAGAACAAAAAATAATTATTTATGACATAGACACTTGTGCACCGTTTTTCTGCATAGTATAGCAAATCGTGCAGCCAAACTGTGTGCATGGTTCTGTCCACCCAAAACATGTCCATTTTATTTCTAATTCTAGGGAAACATAGATGTAACCAAGGGGGAATGATAGATCAAGAATAGAAGATAAAAATACCACAAATTTAGTACATGTATGTGACAAAAAAATCTCCACAAGATATCGATATTATATTATAAAATCAAGAAATCTAAAGATCTCGTTCACCATGAATGGTATTAACTAATGTTCAATAACTATATCCATTGACAGATAAAAAAATATCTCTTTTTTGAGATTATATGAATAAAAAAAATTCTTTTTTGAATCCAAAATTCACAGTCATTAATTTTTTCATTCAACTTATCCTTCATTAGATTATTCATTACAATTCTTAAGTGATCATCATGATATTCCATGCACATTGAGTATTTGAATTTTTTCCAATAAAGACTACCCCAACAATGCAAGGAAATCTATAAATACTCCATTAATTAAATCCATGAAGGAATTTTTTTAATTAGTAGGAAAATATGACATCACAATAAATTCATGTTGTCCAAAACTTATATGGGATTTTTCCATGGTAATATTATCCTTCTTGAACCTCAATTAATGATATCTACAATGAAGGTAAATCATTGAAAACTATTCAGTGCCACCATGTTGAACAAATATGACACCAATTAGGGGATGACGATACTAATTTTTTACTATGGTCTTGTCATTGTCCCATTATTCAATCTATATTCATATCGATCCATATTTATTTTTAAAGATAATAAAAGTTAAACCAAATGTTGACGAATTCAGTTGAATAATTCACTTATTAATATTTTCATGGAGTTTCCTATTTAATTACTCTAAATCAATCAAGGTAATTATATATAGAGTATCTAAAATAATTTTATCATGTGGTTTGGATTAAATTGAAAACTAAACTTCATGATTTATTGGAAGGCTAAGAATTTATTCGGAAAAAACATTAATAAACTCTCATAGAAAAGAAATATTCTCCATCTTGAGATTCTCTCCTTTTAAAAAAGATAAATACATCTTTTAAATATGAATAATGACCCATATAATGTATGTAATTTCCATATAATGTTTATATTTAATTTTTCACTGGTATATGATAATATGTTGGTCAGGAATATCAAACAAGAATTCATTTCATTGAAAACTTATGTGGGGTTTATGAAGAGATACCCAATAAATTCCTTTGATAACATTAAATTCAAATCAAGGGAAAATTTCAAGATTTTCAGGAATCATATTTCAACAAGAATCAATTTGATAAGAATCATACACTTGAGATGTGATAATCACATGATTAGGGGTTTTTAATACTCAATCATCATCTAACCATTAATGTGGAATTTTTTTACACATAGAAAGTTATTTAGATATTAGTGAATTAGTATAAATAGAATGAAATAATGAATTAGTTTCTCTGGAGTGGATGGTAAGTGTACCTTTCCTCACTTTGTTATCACACCCCCACAAAAAATTAGTGATGAAATGATATTTCTTATTTTCTCTAGGATTATGGGTATATTGATTTATGATCATCTTCATTAACCTTTGGGTTTGGGAACTATTATGAATAATTCCAAAAAAACTTCTAATATGATACACTAAAGTTTGGGTGGAATATTTTGTGGTGATTTTTCTACATCCTTGTCTAGCTTTATTTTCCCATAACTTGAAAATTCAAATGTACAATTCAATTTTTCCCCATACTTAAAACATTTAATAGTTTACATGTGAAAATTTTCACTCTGTTTTTTTTCACACATTGAGCATAGAGGAAAGTTCATTTTCATGTCTGCATGGGTTTTATAACAACCATTGAATTCCATCATTCATTATTTTATCAAAAACATAATATTTATGGATAAATATAATCTCAATTTTCACCTTGATAACATAAAATGATATGTTTATAGGTTCTAATGTCTCTTACTGATAATTCCCTTCGGAGACAGAGTTTTAATCTACTAAATAATTTCTCAACTATGATTTCAGGTTTAATGGTATTACTTGATTTTTACCTTGTAGGTATCCTAAGAATTTCCTCATTTATACTAAAGAAATAATATTCCTCATGTTTTAGCTCATTTAATTTATTCTCTATTTTTATATTAAAAATACTAGATGAGAATGTGTTGAAAAATAAGCATGTAATCTCCTCCCACTCCACATAATTAATTTATTCCCATTACATCATATTCTTGATAAGATTCTTCTATTGATCTGATTCACCTTCTAAATGATAAATAGATCAGACAAATATATCATTTTATAAACATGGGGTAAAAGAAAATTATCTATTCAATGTTACTGATCAATTTCCTAGTAACTAATAGATTAGTGGATCCACTTAAATAATGTGGATGTTGACTCAGGGAGGACTCAATTTAAAATTATTACCACTTCTTCTTGTATTTATGTTCATCATGTTTCGTACAATTATAACGCTTCATAAGCATAAAAAGAAGATATTTCATTCATGATCAAATAATATTAGTCTTCATTGGAGGAAAATATTTTCTTTTTTTCCACATGGAGCATTTCCATAAATCCATCAGGATTAATCCACTAACTAATAAATAAATAATAGTATGAGAAATAAGAATCAGAGTGGGAAACAACATAATCATGATAAATAAATTATATGATATCTAAAAAAGTCACATTTTATCAATATATAGAAACATAAAATAAACATAGGTCATTCATTTTCATCATCTATTCAAATACATTATAATGGTTCATAATTAAACTATGATTTTACCCAAGCATATACCAAGGGAGTGTTAAAATACTTTTTCAGTTAGTGGACACTCAATGTGAACATGAATAATAGTTGAGATATATATGAACAACTATTTTCTTAGTTATTATCCTATGATTTATCTATTCCAAAACCATTTCCCCTTGTTGTATCTTATGAGATATGTTTTTCTTTGAAAATCCCAAAAATTTCATTAAAAAAATATATTACATTCCGCATTTTTTGTATAATATTAATGTAAACACTAATATTTTCTTATCATTTTTTATAATGTTAACTAAACCATGATCTGATTCCAGCTATTTTGTCCCATACATTTCATACATAAATATAACATATTATTAAATGTGTATTTGTTATATATTTGTTATCCATTACTGAATAATAATGTTCTAGAGACTTTGGAAACCTGGATTCATAATGAAACTGTTTATATGATGATTATATCATCTCCCAGTAAGTTCTTCATATTAGGAACCCATCATAGACATATCATTCATATAACCAATTTTTATAAACTTTGGAAGTAAAACCCAATAAAGGGTGAGCTTATATGTTCATTAAGGGATACCATGGAAGATATCCATGAACAATTTAGAATAACATTGCCATAAGATAATTATAACATGATATTATGATCTTAAAACCATACCTTTCATATCAATGATCATAATCTTGGGTTGTGGTATAAATATTTACAGTTCATCAGAAAATAAAACTAATGAAATCAAATATGTTAGTAATGAAACAATAATATTAGCATAAGATATAAATTTTTTTCTTATAAATAGAATAGAAATTCATTTCCTTAGTAGACAAGGCGCACATCCAAAAAAATGATAGTGGATTGGTTTCACTCCCTAAACTATCATAAGTAACATGTTGGAAAGAAAAGAGTTACATATAATCATATATAATTCATCATCACAATTCATCTAAATATTGAATGTGGACTGTAAAATTTTATTATATACCTATTAATGCATAAGTAACATCAATGGAATCCATTCTAGATGAAGAATACCTTTACAAGTTATATATAATATTTCTTGAGGAAAATACACTTTTCATTTTCAAGTAAATTATTTAAAATATTAATATTTTGTAAATATAAAGGAAATAGTTTCCCATGAAAATAACTTCAAAACCTTATAATGTAATTTGGAAACTATTGAATTGTCATGTGTTGGGAATTCCATTCATGGCTTGTTCATTACCATAATGATTCCATTCACGTTTTCACTAGAAATTCCACATTAAATCATTTATAAAATTAAATTAAGATTCCAGTAAAACAATTTTTAAAAGTAAAACATGTTTGAAAATTAAATTAAACAATCATTGAGAAATAGTAATGTTGTTTCTGATCACATTTTCTGAAATCATAAACATTGAATAAAAATTATTTTTGACCAAAGATTGAAAAAAAATCGGTTTTCCATAAAAAAAATAAAGGAAAAATTTAATATCCATAAATAAAAACTATAGGATATAATTCATTGTATTATTAGGAGATAAATCATATAATCGTGTCACTAGAAACTTGTTCATAAACAATCTGGGAAAAATGAAATTGTAACATAAATCCTTTATCTTGATTTAAAATTGTTTTAAAAATAATTTAAACTTCTGTATAATAAGATTAAATGTATTATAATTATATTGTAGAGGATTTTCAATACTAATTGTATCAAATTTTATTCACTTGTAAAATTTAAAGATTAATTTATTAATAATTAGTCAGTATGTCATCATTTCTGGGTGTTAACTTTTTGTTCTTATTAGAATTTTGGTTTTGGAGTTATTGTCCTTATACTTTGATCAAGATATAGTCATTTAAGAAACATAAATAATGATTTAAATATTATATATATTCATTATATAATTATATTTATTTATTTTTATTTTCATTTTTAAATAATTGAGAAAAAATAATTATACTGGTCATGGAGATGGTATGTTGTATGTACGCATGAACACTTTTTTAAATTTTCGATTGACGGTTCATAAATGAGGGAAATAAAAAATAATATTACTAGAATAATTATTATAACATATATATGATATTTATTTATTAAGTATATCGTTATTAAAATCCGTATAAATTGAAAATCAAATTTGAAACACATATCTTCACGGAGGTGGTAGTCCTCACAGACGCATGAATGAGGTAACATTTTTCAAAAGGACTGGGTGTTAAGAAGGTGTATATGATATCATTATTCATGATGCATAATTATGTCATAAATATATTTTAAGGAATTTAGAGCTATAATGTTAACAATCCATGAAATTTGGTAATATAAATTGTATTGTATTTCTACATGGCAGTTATAGTCAACACATAAGCAAGAGTAACAATTTATCATCTCGTTTGATTGAATAAAGTGTGGATATTCATGTTACCATAATCATAATAAAATTATACAATGTTTAGGATAAAAAATATATTATTACCTAATTACTACCACACATTTAAAGGGATTTTTAATAATAAATAATTTGAAAGAGGCTAGGTACGAAGATTACCTATTCTTTAGGAAACCTCCATTATGTCATTTCTTATGGACCCTTGAAATTTTATTTTAATTAGAAAAAACCTATATCTCATTTATAAGTAATTTTATAATAGTAATTGGGAGGGTTTTTTGAGATATAAGGATCAATGTGGAGTAATGAAAATAAAGGAGATGTTTACTAATTTATGTTTTGGAGTGGACACACTATGAATTTCTTAAAAAATTATAATATAATAAAGTAATTCTCAACAAAAATTCTTTTTAATTTATTGATATTATATAGTGGGATATTATTTGGTAAAAATATGGTGGGAAAATAGTATTTATTATAGATTAATTGGTAATTTTACTCACATAACTTGGTCTAATCCTCTGGAAAATCTGTTTTAACCTTAACCGCAGTGATTCATTTTTTTATGTTTTTATTATTACATATGATATAAAATGAATGTGGCTAATAAATTATTTTTAAAATTGTGAATAAAAATAATTAATCTATTTAATGAAATAAAATATCTATAATTTTCAAAATTTTCTTTTGAAATAAAGTCCCAAAATGCGATGAAAAAATGATTTTCAACGAAAGAATGTTTTCTTAAGTAAAAAAATGATTTTATACAAAAATACACATAAAATTAATTCCAATGACCATAATTTGATTATCAAAAATATAAACTAACAAATTTAAATTTTATATATTTTTAAACAAAATTATGTATTTAAATTCTCTAAATGAAATGATAATTTTAAATGAATTTTTTTTCAATATTAATAATATTTTTGGTATTTTTTGAAAAATCATAAAAATTCATTCTATAAAAATATAGGTTTTTATTTCAAAAATAATTAAATATTTTTAAAATAAAAAATTTAAATGAGAAAATATTTAATTGTATTATTTTCTACCAAAAATAAATAAAAAAAATTGAGGAAAATTAAATTCACTAAATCATATATGGACTTTATTGAAAAGTGAGTACTTATTGGTCAATATATTACTTTTATCTAAAAATATATGTTGAAAATATAACATATGATAATTCATATTATTTATTACTATTTAAAAGATATTTTATTATAGTATTATTCCAATAAACTTTGGGTTTCTTGTATCATAATCTATCAAATAAATTTGAAAATATGATGAGAAATATATCAAAAGACCTGGTGGTGTTATAACCTCATATCGTCTACCTATCATACATTATTAACCTTCAGTTTTTGGTGGTTTTGTGTTGATTATTATCATATATATGGTGAGTTTCATCCTCTATTTCCCCCATTTAATATCTTCATCCATGACTTCTATTTTTTCCCTTTTTACAGATAGGGTTTTTGAGATGATTCCCCTAGAGCATGGTGGACTCATCCATTTCTAATGGGAGTTTTCATAGAATAGCTAGATATTTTCATGTCACAAATCCCGCTCATCACCTCATGCCTTTTTAGGGAGGATTTTTGGCATTGTAATTTTTCTATGATTTCAACTCAATATTTAAATTAATTTGATATTTTTTTTATGTTGTCTAATTAGGATTCTTCTTGAGATGATTCTAGGGATGAATCCCCGAACTCTTAATTACACATGGATGTGGTTTGGGTGTGATTAGGACACCTAGTAGGTGTTTATTGAATTATATTGTGTGGTATAAATTTATATATCAACCCCAGATATGTAAATTATATTCTTCTTGATTCTAGTTATTTGTGTTTTGATGTTTTAGATTTGGCTAGATTCTCAGCTGTTAGATTGGGCTTGGCCAAAGTATGGTCAAGGACATGTCGATTTACCGTGTTATAGAATTATTAAAGGGAAATATTTCAAATAATTTATGTGGTCTACTTATTATCTCTCTAATATTTTTTGAAATTTTTTAGGGTTCTCGTGAACTGTGGTCTCTTTAAGGGGTAAATTATCCTATTTCAGTTAAATAATTACTAATGAAATTATAATGATAATATTTTTTTTAATTTAATTCCTTTTACCAAGTTACGATTCAATACCCACAATAGACCCTTGAGCATAAGATATCATGCATCATCCATCGATGTTCTAGGTCGTGCATAAGGAGGTGATTGCTTATCGTATCTGGACAACTCAATGAGGATCTATATTGGGGAAATATTCAAAATAGGTTTCATATTCATACATTGATGAGTATCTCTCCTCCCACACATTATAAAATAGATGATCCACTAGCAATAGTATAATCTAATCAGTTTTTTCCCTAGAACATGGAATATGATATATATAAATGAGTAACTTGAAGATAAACACAACTATTCTCTATAATAGTGAAAACCTCCCCCCACCCACAAAGGTGGTCATTTTATCTTAGCACAAATCAAGAATCAGTGGAATATAACAAAAGGTCCACATCATCAATCCATTACCACTCTATATAGATGGTAAGTTCCCCAAACAACACTACCTATATAGATTCTCAAAACCATTTAATACCAATATGATCAAATTAAATCTATGGACGGGTGGTGTGCACCCATGAAGCCTATTAAGAAACCAAAATTTAAATGGGTGGATGACATTTTTCCACTTCCAAAATTTTAAAATCCATCTTTACCCACCATTGAAGGAATAGGATATTCATAAAAAAAATATTACAGAATTCATTTCCTAATGCGACCCGATGATGGGACGTTGAGATTAGTAAGAGGAAATAAACATGAGTTGTTTTGTATAAAATTTAATAAAGCCATTTTTTGTAAAATTTACTTCCATAAGTATCATTGAAGTATTGGAAAAACTTATTTGTCAATTTTTTTATCAGTTCAATTCTATAATAAAAAAAACCCAATTTTTGACCTCATAAACTATAAGAAACTCTAAAAGGAGACAGTTTATGGAATCCTATCCAGTTGGAATGAGTTAACATATTCACGTAGAATCCCCCTATCATAAGGAATGTTACAAGAAATATATTCTAAACACCTTTGGGATGAAATTTAGATACCTTTGACCCAATAAAGTATATAAGTGTGTTTAGTGAATTTTCCTAAATAGTGGAACACCTAGAAGATACCATTCAGTTGAACAAAACTATGTTTTTACTCTATCATTCAATGTATACAAAAAGGTTTGGGAACGAAGAGGAAAGTTTTGTTACCCTATAACCTATTGAAATGATGATTAAGGCTCCAAGGAAGACCCTTAATCATTAAACATCCCCTCTTGATCGACAAAACCAATAAATTCATCATCGACCATAAGAGAAATGGGATCAAGATCGTCCAATTTTTTTGGAATATATTAATAATGTGATATCATTTCAAAACATCCAAGTCTATGGTTCTTTCCTTGAATCTATGAAATATAACCTACTTAAGGTACCACAACTAATGAAACCCAACAAAGTTAATGTCCTTAATCATTCAGATAACTATATCTTCTATAGGAGGACATGTCACACCATCAATGATGACTACATCTTCAAAAAAACCAAAAAAGCATAGTTCATTATGGATATGTGATGTTGGAAAACACCCCCACACTTGATACTTGTTCTTTCATTATCCAAACAGAAAAAGAGGGTGACTGTCAGGATCATTTGTCTAGGCATGGGAAAAATATTGATAACTAAATTACAAGAAAGAAGGTAGACCCGGAAAACTAAACCATAATAGAACATCTTTAAAACCCGCAAGGAGCCCATAAACTAGGGCTGAGACATCTAATATTCCTCCTATAGGGAGATGTAATAATCAAACAGAATAATAAATATAGTAGGAAAAGTTAGATTCATATCCTATGAAATATCTTACTCATGAGTATTTATTTTCTACAATATCCAAATAACGAGAACCACACCATCAATTAGATCCCATAGAAGATGAAGAGATCATCATTCTTTATATTAAAATTTTACACATAATATACCACTTATCCACTGTTAAAAACTACTCTAAGTATGTGTTTCCCATACTTTTTTCGGGAGTTAGGGGTTGAAGGATTGAGAGTCGATGATACAAGGGACATTATAGGTGTGATTGAACCAAATACATCAGTAACATACCAATTGAATACATGTATATATTTGAGACCCATGGGAGAGAACATCAGTGAGACTAGTAGATACACAAAGGTGTCCCATGGCCACCTAGTTGTCTTCTAATACTTGTTATCATACATGACTTCCCAGAAGGGATGTGAGTTTCTAATCATCCCAAACAAATGGGAATGGTGGAATGACCCACACCATTGGTAAAATATGATCCTTGGAAATTTTCTCAATCCCCAGGATCATTCACCTCAAATACCTCACCTCCAAGGCCACATAATACAGATCGACCCCAAATTGGGAAGCACCAGTCTTTAGGGAAAAAGTATGGCATCCTAAAGTTGTTGGATGTTATAGAAAAAGAACCCTTAAACATGTATGTGCAAATATATTTCCAAATAAGTCTAAGAGGTTTTCATCGAAGAAATCAAGATTATATATGAGTTTGATACATAATCGATTTTACACTATTCCATCAGAATTTCATATCACCATCTCATTCATAAAACATGATTAGGAAGAATTCATTTAGGGACATATCAAAGAAAAATATTTTTTTGGAAAACCCGACAATGTCATCATCCAAATGGATCTGCATGATAATGGTTCACATATCAATATCATCTCAACTAGGACCCTTAATTTTTTGGGATATCTCAAGGGGGATTTATCTCCAAAAAATGATACACATTCAAGGGTATCATAAGAGAATGAAAAGTCTGATCAGGAATATCAGGATCACTGATTTTTAGGGACCTCGCATATAATGCTAAATTAATGGTTATCTATTATGAAACCACATATAATTTCTTCTCCAAAGTCCTTTTTTAATAGCCACATGGTGGTACCTTTATCATTTCAACAGTGATTTAAATAACTAGTTGATGGAAATGTTTGCATACTACATGGTGAAAATGCAACCTTAGAGTCCTATGAAGTGGTGTATGTTGAGGCAGGTTAAAAAAATTATGGTTATAAAACCAATAGCGGATAAAGATATATTGATTATAGCCCCATATAAATTTGAGACATCCCATGAATTTCTCTATAGGATTATTGATAGAAATTATATACTACCCATAATCCTGATTTAGGCAGTATACTTAATCCAAGATTTACAGGATCATCATATACTAAAATACATTATAAAATAAAACAATCACCTCCCTAATCTTTCAATAATGAATGTGTAAGTTCGATATAGGAATGCCTCTTATCATGGAATCTCTAATCGTGAAAATAAAAATACTCCCCATGATTACATCTTATACCTGAAAATTTCTCTACAGACTCATAGATAAGATATGATGTGGATTAGACCATGAATTCCCCTACCATATATAAGGAATGAGTCTCCACCACCATGGATGAGATGAAGAAGGTAAATATGATAATTGAATAAGATCTATAACCCATATTGAATTTTTCATCCATTCCTCTCATGGATAAAGATATGTACATCACATTTGTAAATCAACATTAATATGAGTTCACATGGAATTATACAAAAATTCATGTGTTGAACCCTAATGTGTCTATGCACAATATAGTATGACCTATTTAATATTTAAGTTTTAAGTATGAATCTAAGTGTTTTTACCCCTCTCATGATACTAATGTTGAAATATTGGTTGAAAATTTGATTAGAGTGAACTTTTTATGGGAATTTAAATACCCATGATGGCTCACCAACATTGTACCTATTAAGAAAAAGAATGGTTAGATAAGTGTCTTCACTTATTTCAGAGTACCTAATCAAAATTTCTCAAAGGATGATCTACTATTTACAATCACAAATAATATTGACCAATGTAATTTTTGTCTTCCAATATATTTCCTTCATGGATGTGTATTCAAGATACAATAAAATAAATATGTCCCCTAAAGAAAATGAAGCCACTATCTTTAGAGAATCTTAGTAGATCATTTTCTAATTGGTAGTTCCCTTTGTATTAAAGAATAATGGTGTAACTTACCATTAAACCTTGCATAATTTATTTAATCTCATCCTTGGTTGAATAGAATAATGTTCTGTTGAAATCATTACAGACAAATCTTGAAAGTGATGTAATAACATCACGGTCCCTTTAAAAAATACAACTTGTTGTGAAAGAAAATTATTAAGATGAATCCATTGAAGTTCACTTTTAGTGTAACTTTTGAGTTATTAATTTTCATTGATGTATAACACCACGGTATTGAGATTTAACTACAAAATAAGAGTGAAATCCTAGCTATGTCAACCCCTCAAAATCTTGAATAAAATGAGGGATCCAAGGTCACCATTCATACATTCAGTATTCTATTGATAACCATGATGTAAAATATCTCACCTTCACCAATATAACGAACAAGGGAGCCACCTATAGATGAGATTATGACTTCCATTAATTCATTGAGACTCTTAATAATTACTAGTTTTACCCACCATTTTTAATGTCTTTATATGAAGGAAATCCTCTTATAATATCTGTGGTCTCCATGTAATGATCAATTCGTTCTATCCTTACATAGAAAAATGATGCAAGAAATGAGAAAAATAGCTACTATCTCAGTTATATGATTCTTGGTACAGAGACTCAATATTATGATGTTGATAAAACTTTCTTGACTCTCATCATTGCAATGAAAAGCATGAGGCATTACATTCTACACTACAAAGTCCACTTGGTCTCTCCTTTTGTCTCGATCAAGTATATATTGGGTTATAGAATGTATATTGGGAGATTGGCCTAATGGGATGTTTTTCTTAAAAAATGTGAAATATAGTTTCCTTCATATATGGAATTGAAAGGGTAGGACCCAACTGATTTCCTTGCACCACATCCATCTTAAGAACACACAGTAATAAACAAAAAACTTCTAGAAGAGTATTTTTCTATGACCGTGAAACTCTCCAAACATGGGAGATGTATTATGATGGATCCTCTATATTTTTTTATTAGAATAGGCTCTAAAACTGATGATTAATGTGAATGGATTAGGGATTATATTTTTTTCTATGAGAAAAAAAAAAATTTGCTACTCCTTCCCACTATGTGAATGCTACAATAATAATGAGGCTCCATACCAATATCTTGTTACAAGAGGGTAACATGAAATATAACTGCAGATAGCGTACCAAAATATCAAATTTGTTTCAAAACAAGTGATAAAGCATATTAATGGGGTGTACACCATCTAGAATAAAGAATCAACACATATAATTAGATATGTTTTAGGATTTATGGAATAATTTACTTTTGAACCCATATTTCATCATGTCCCTCAATCACAAAATGATCATGATGAAGCACTGGATAATTAAACCATATTCCTGGATGACCGTGGTCAAGATGAAGAGGTTTTCAACACCACACACTGAAGGATGGTCTCACCATTCAACAGTTAGGGAATTTTTGGAATCAATCATATCAGCACAACCCTAGAGCAATATTAATTCATATCCATGCATAGATATATGGATCCCATAATTAATTATCTCTAAATTGGGACTCTCGATGGACCAAGATGGATCTGAAAAAACTTGATGTCGAGTATCTAGTTTTACTCTTTGCAATTGGAAAAATGAGAAAAAGTACCTCTATAAAAAAGTATTCTAAAGAATAACCCATAAGAAGCATATAAGAAATATAAATTCCCAGTATCTTGGAAGAGGACTATGTAATTTCAGTCGCCACTCATCAATCCGGGGCCAGGCTCTCCCATAAAATTAAGAGGCTTGGTTACTACTGGATAATAATTATACATGAATAATTCTAATTAACCTGGAAATTTCATGTATGATGGATTCATGAAATATTCATCTATCAACACACATAATTTCTGCATATAGCTAAAAATTCCTATCCATGTTTTTAATTGGAATGGTTATTGTTGGTATATATCCCCCAGCCATATCTATGTAGTTTAAGTACATCCTTACTACTAGAGACTTCTTTTTCATATATACTAAGTTAATAAACCTAATAAAATTTTCGATTAAGAATATTACTATCTTCTTAAAGATAATTATCAGCACTAGTTTTAGAGTCCCTCACATGATATTAATGGACAACGACACTATTTTCTATTCAATCTAGATGAGGAAATTATTCCAAGAATATAACATCATCTCCAATTTCCAAGAATATAACATCATCTCCAACAAATAATCCCTCTATAATGCAATGAAAAATGGATAGATAGAGGCCATCAATAATTATATGTCAAATATACTATATTAAATAGAGAATAAGTAAAATAATTCCATGCCAAACATGATCATTAATGGTTTATGGGACTACTATCCTACCATGTTCACTAGTACATAAGTGACACTGTATTAATTGGTGTATGGAACTAAAGAAGTGTTTCATGTAGAGGTACAACAACCCTCACATAAAATATCCATCTATAAAAAAATATAAGATAAAAAGTAATTAGAAAAGAGGATGGATGAGTTAGAATCGATTGATTAGAAAAGGTATCACACACTAAATAATCTCAAAGTACATAAAAATTATATCACACATGAATTTAATAAAAATATACTCCATTGATCATTCCTTCAGTGTGAAATTGTGTAGGATCTGTGAAGGCCAATGATACCAAGAAATAAGCCTCTAATACCGTAACCCTAATCGGAAATCCCTTACATTACACGTGAGGTCTAATCCAATATAGTTTTCTCATTGTCCATGATGGATGTGGATTGTGTCACACCCCCACCAATGCATGGTTTCTCAAGAAATAAATTGCATAACCACCCCAAACCATATCAATCTTATAATAGTGAAATTAAATTTTAGAAAATTTTATATCCTAATACCGAGGCTTTAAACTACATAGTATATTTTTTACTAGTTAAATGACGATATACTACATGATTTTTTCTAGATTATTTATCCCAAACTACATGAGTGGTTCCAATCATATCACATAAAACTAATATATAATGTACTTCCTAATAATATGGTGAAAAACTAAAAGGAAATTATTTATGTCACATGATGTTAAATAATATGATTGATATTTCCTTACTACGTGATGTTAAACTACATAGAAAATTTCATTACACATGTGATTCACAACACATTAGGTAGAGCTATGAGAAATCAATATGATGTTTCATGTCCCTTTGCATGAGTTTGATCTACAGAGGTAATATCAGTATTCACGAACTATGATTTTCTTGATGACATCCATCATAGGATACACAATGACACTTAAATCTCAATTATAGGGTCCAGTTGCAATAAATATTCCCTAGTCACAAGATGTAAGACACCAAGAAAATGTATTCAACATAGGATGTTAAAATGTAGTATTACCCAATGTACTATGTAAATTATTCCTTAAAAATCATGCTTAGAAATAATCATGTCCAAACCAAGGATGCCTCTCACCAGATGATTCCTTGAATACATGGCCAACAGTTATTTGCCTTCAAGAAAACTTTTCACATCAGAGAGACTACATATTTTTTACATGATATTAAATTTCATTGGTTTTCCAGGACATTATACACATATATCCTCATTCCAATGAAATACATAGGGATTCTGAAATTTTATATCACTTCCCAATCACCAGATGATACAAAAATACTCTATATTTTTTCTTTTAATCACCTTTGTGTTATGAAGGAAGACCTTGTCATTCCATGTCTTTTAAATAATGTATAGCTCATGAGGGCTTAATAATTATTGTGAGTTATTCCTTGAATGATCTTGATATATCAATTCACTTCAGGGGTATCATGGTCCGATATGAAATATAATAAAAATAATGCTATAATTACTTTATTTATGATGTTAAAATAGATGTTTTATGGCCCCTTCATGATATAAAAATGCGCATTACTATGGACCTCACTTGAAAGGGCCATTATCCTTGGTGTTTTTTCCCACTTCACCTCAAAGAAAGCTTTCATTTGTTGTGATTCTGGTCATCAATGAAAATGTAGTGATGCGTATATATGAAATACAAGGTCATGTCATAATAATCAATGGAAAAAATCACTCCCTCTAAATATGGGTATGACATGTGTGTTATGTTTTTTATTCAACTACTATGAGTTTCTTGATCTCCATAATCAAAGTATATGTAGTGACACTACGATATGTGATATGAGGTCATTTTGTAAAAAAAAATTCCCCCTCAATGTATAGCTCAGAACTACTTTGAGAGTCTCCCATTCATGAACTACATGTGTCAAGATTCATATCATCACACTATACGTACTTACACTGAGATATTCAATCCTTGTTCTAGCTCCAACAATCAATGGGAATAATTCCCCCTCCGGGTATGATTCTGAAATACATGGAGAGTATCACATTCAATAACTATGAGTGAATTGACTCATGTTGTCAAAGGATGCATAGGGATTCCCATATGTTCAATCTTGGTTCTATTTATAATATCAATGTAAAAATAAATCCTTCACTATAAATGGTTCAGACCTATGTAGTAAGCCACATGAGACTCACTATTGTGTAACTAAATTGACCACCTGGTATCCCTTATTTCTCATGCCATTCTTGACTCATATGATTTTAGGGAACCAAACAAAATTCATTAAATTATTTAGTTGATATCTAACTCATATTGGAATCCATGTCCAAGTCACAAGATGTTAAACATCAGGACATGAGTTATTCACATTGAACAAGTCATCCCATCTGGTGGTTGTGTTCCCTAGAAGCACATACTTTATTCAATCAACTCATAAATTCCTTAATACATGCTATAGCATCCATTAGGTTACATAAATCCCTCTTGAATTTCAATTTATCCATGAACAAACTACATATATTTGATATCTGACTCTACACCACTAATTCAATGAATTGATATTCTATTATTGGAATCCCATTGACCTTGGGATTCCAAGCTCTAGGAAGTTCACTCTATGAAACCGGTATTTGAGAGTGGTTCATCTGAATGGAACCTTATATCCTAGGAAGTCCTCCCATAAAATCTAGGATATATTATCAATATATCATGAAATAATATATTATAATACCATTAAAAATTCTTAACATATACAATAGGTTCTCACCACTACTTAATTCAAATATTATATAGTTATGAGTTACACCTTTCATAACCCAACCATTAAAGAGGATT
Source organism: Viscum album (assembly GCA_963277665.1). Taxonomy (NCBI): domain Eukaryota; kingdom Viridiplantae; phylum Streptophyta; class Magnoliopsida; order Santalales; family Viscaceae; genus Viscum; species Viscum album. The sequence continues at coordinate 103,333,341 of OY728133.1, forward strand.
CAAATACTATTGATGTTAAACATTTATACATCGTAACAATTTCCAAATCAAGATTACAACATTGTATCTGTGTTACCATCCATTTCAGGATATGTATGTTACATGAAGACCAAATTTATTTATAGTATTCACCCATATACCCTTTCTATGAGTATGGTCCATGAAAAAGGATGCCCCTTAAGAATTTTATTATGGATAGATTAATTCCCTTATAAGATGCATATGGAAAAATAGAAAACCCCAACCGTATAATTAGTTTATATCTCTCTTTAAAGAGGGTTGAATAATACAAGCTAATTTTTCCTACACATGTGTCAGATAAATGCATGAATTTCTTGCGTATATGATATATCTTTACATAAATGGTTTTTATATATGGATACTCACAAATAATCTTGTGTTAGTATAAAAGGTGTTACCCGTATAAAAATTCCCTTAATTAGTGAAAATTCTTCCCAATGATACCTTTCACAATTTCGCATAGGTCATAATGTCATTACGACATGACATTAAAATGTATGTAAATTATTTTTGTCACATAAAGTTAAATAGTATAGCAGACACCATTACACTGCATTATTTTAAAATTTAAAGGAGATCACTCATCCATATTCCTTATCATTGGACCACAACAGCCAAAAATTGGTTAACTAGAGAATGGGGTATTTCCATTTTCTTTTAATCCCCCAACCTATAATATTAAAAAATAATGTCTCTAGTGCCTCAATTCATCGAGAACCTTTCATTACCTTGGGAAAGGAAAATATATCTCTATGTTTGACCATGTTTGTGATTCATATGTTCTTTGACCTAATAGGTAGAAGAATTTTTCCCATGTAGGAAGGGTGATTGGATCCTTCTGATCCTGAAGTTACTAACATAGAACACAACACCTTACGGTGTTTTGGTTCACCTCTAACGTGATTATACAATATCATTTCTCATGACCTATGAATATTGTGGAATGATTTAAAATGTTTCTATATCCATCTCAATATATGATGGAGTAACCATAACCATAGGAATCCCAATTAGTTTATTGTGTAACATCATCCTCATTCTAGGTCTCTATGTGTGATATCCTAAAACTAGTTACTATTTGGTTAAATATGTATAAACAAAATTTTTAGCCTTTAACGTCCCAAATCATAAGACCCTAAAATCCATTTTAATGAGACGGAATATTTTTCTAGTTGAATACCACAAAGGGAGCCTAAGATAAAGTTAAGTCTCAGTTCTCTAAACTCTACATCCCCATAGTTTATGTAAATGATAGGGAATGAATTAAAAATGACGAAGGGTCATATGGCCCACTTATTAGAATGAGTAAATTTTGATCCATGGTCTTTGGACCCCTTGGTCCATGAAAAAGATTGAGTAATAATATTTTACACATATTCTCCTGGAAAATGTGTTCACTATGTGGAAACACAACTTTTAGGGAGATCTTACCCCTATTTAGTTATACACATTCCATGAACCACCTTATTGTATTTAAAAATGGAGCTACCACAAAAAATCCTTCAAGTTGAAATCCTTCTCTTGGAACTCCATATATTCCCTAAAAAAATTGAAACAGGGAGTGGTTCATCCTAAAGGATCATTCGGCCCCCAGAAGGCCACCTATAAATCTATGAGTTATTCTCCTGACTTCCTGAAATGTTACAGGATCTATTTATTATCAATGTGGGACCCATAACCACTAGTTTCCATCCTCATCTAACTCGATTATTTCTAGATCATTATTTACAATCCACAACTCCAAGTTATTCATGTGAATTCAACATCCTCGACATTACATCACTGTGTATCATACCCTTTCTCAATTATAGAATGTAAAACTCTATTATCATTACTTTTTATGTCCAACACCATGTGACATGAAACCACACACAGTACTTTCTAATTCATCATGTAAAATATAACATTCCATAGGGTTCTAGAACCCTCATTAAAATGATTTTTCCCCATATTCTACATCATCATCTAGATGTTTTAGTATTTCATGATCTTTTGTGGTCCTTTGAAAATAGAGGGGATCCAATTTACTTCACCATGCATGTAATCCATATGGTCTTATGCATATGGTCCTATGACGCATGAACTTGATGCATCCCATTCTTGCAGGTAAGGTACTCCCATCCTCATGAGCCCCGAAAACACTATGGTGGATCCCAAGAACATTAGGATTGTTGTGTCATCCATGGTACATTCACCCCATTACATATTCATCATTTCAAGATCTTGGAAATGTTATTTATATAATACATATTATATATATCCAAGTGGATTTTTCTTACCTACTATTTTTACAATCCACCAATAAAGTCTTAAAAAATATTTCATTACCTTTGGAAAAGAGTGGGGGTCCAATCTACTTAACCATGCATGTAGACCCTATGGTTAATCTATATGGGATCTAACCCACCAATTACAGGTGTTTCTTACTTATATGAAAAGAACCATTCAAACTATGATCCCTAAAAACTATGATGCAGAACTAATCACCTTAGGTAATTTTGGGAGATCATGATATATTGTACCCATCGCTCTTATGTGATCAAATAACAACATGGTGGAACTCATAACCTCATGTTCACATTGGTAATTCCTATCATGCTTTTTCCATTTTATATATTCATAAATTATTTACTAAATATAGGACTCTAAACTAGAAAAAATCCTATGTCCTGGTATAAATATTATAAACTGCACAAAATCACATGTCCCGGTACCAAGGCGCAAAACAAAACATCATCTCTAGTCCTGGTAGCAATATAGTAAACATAATCATATTTTATTATTACCTTAGGATGTTTATCTACGTGTAATACATCCATATCACATGAAATAAAACTGAAAATAATACATCCTTAGTGCATGGTTTTAATCTACATGGAGGTGATCAATTCCCTGAATAAGAAAAAATGGTTCATCATGGAACACACTAAAAAATAAGCACAATAATTGAAAAATTACAGATACCTTCAAACAACCAATTGAATGAGACATAATTACCACCATGTTAAAACCCCAAAAAGGGAACCCTTGCAAAAATTTGAGTCACTACTCACTAAGCATGAACCTTACCCATTCTAGGGAACATTAATGACCCATAAAAAGGAAATATCTGTAAAAATGGTCAAGTAAAAACCCCATCATATGGTGACCCAAAAAAATTCTATTCAATGGAAGCTAATATTAACAATATATATAGATAATGATAACATAAGGTAAATATCAATAAATTGATGTAAATGTTGTAAGGATCATCATTTCCCCTGAAGAATAATCATACTATGATTTCTATTTTCATTAAACTATGAACATATTAGAGAATTATCCCTATGGTACATACATCTTTACAAAATTGTCATTTTAAATAAGTTGAACTGAAGACAATTGGAGGAGGTACATGAATCAGAAATATCATGTTAATGGGAATTCATGGGAATTTTTTACGAAATTGAGATTTTGATTTATGTATTCAAATATTGGAATTTATTTTTCTCTTTTATTATAAAAAGGTGGCTATCATTGATGATTCATTAAATTTCATATCAATTAAATATCATGAACATAATTAATAAAGAAAAAATATGAAATGATATGCAATATTAATAAAATTTATTCACTAATAATCAGAAAAAATAAGGATTCTCCATATTCTTTTGTCTCTCCTAAAATATATAATAATATAGGGGGATAACATATATTCACATGGATAGATCACAATAAAATATGATTCTCTATGATTTTCAAAATAAATAAATGTTTGGAGGGGTGTATCAGTGAAATACTGAAGTTCACTTAACTCCATATTCTCCACCACTTACTTACAAAGAAGAGTCCCAATAAAAGAATATAACATGTTATCTCCATTCGGACTAGTCAATAATGGATATGATGATGTTAGGGTTTGAGATCTGAAGGTAGCTTTACATGCTTTGTATTCTTCAATTTATGCAGTTAAGATGTCTATATGATCACTTAGATGAGAGGTTGTGTGACGTCTCTACTAATTCATCGTTAATGCTTCTCTTATTAATTGGGGAAAAGATAAGTTATAATGAAAATTTCATAATTCTATTTCAACAGTTAATAGTTATTTTAAGTTTAGATTTATTTCATAGTATAATATCATGTTATGGATGTGGATCAAAGATACCAGCCCCCAAATCAAATAAAGTAGTTGAATGTGTTTATATTGGTCATGAAACATATCCAAGGGAGTCTCATTTATCAAGGTATGAATCTTACACCATATTATATAGTTTCATGCTCGGTCCATGGTAGCTATTGGGGTTTCTACATCATAAACTAAAAATATCATATGAGATGAGGAAGAAGAAAGAAAAGTTGCTTTATATGATTGTTTCTCAAGTGATGTGTCATCCATCGCTAATATTGAAGGAACACCTTCCTAAGACAATATACCACTAATGGGATGTTCAAACCATGTTGACAATGCTTCCATTGAAGATCACCCAAGTCATCAATTATCTAAAATGATGCTATAGATAAGGGGTTTGGTGAAGAATATTGTTTGCCAACCTGAAAGTCCAATCTACTCAATATGTGACCCAAATTGGATTCCACCAAAGAATGGGAACATTTTCAAGATATGATGTTAGAGGCTTTAATATGAGATATAATGATCATGGTGTTTTTGACTTTATTCATGAACTTAATACAAAATTGGATGATATTACTAGGATATCATTCTCCCTGGACGGTAGCTAAATGGAGAAGAGATTCATTTTAAATTCGCCCAATTTTTTTATAAATAACTAATAAATATTATATGGATCAAGCATAATTGCCTCAACTAAATGGGTTGTAATGACCCCATCTAAAAGTGAGATTTTATTTGAACTCTCATGAAGAGAGACTCTCCATTTTTTCAGGATTATCCCATTCAGTATCAGATAAAGAATGATATTGAAATGGTTGTGCTGACTCAGAATTTCAATAACCTAATCAAGGCCTAACAAAATCACTTCAATACCAGTTGTATTTAGCATCTTGGGACGGAACGACGCATTAGGCATCTCATTAGTTTTGTGATATTTTTCATAGTGGAAATTCTATCATATCCTATATATTAAGAATGTAAAGGGTACATCAGCCATATTTTTTATTGTACCACGGTGAATTTGGATATGGAGTTAGTAGAGTTAGGTAAGGGTTAAAATATCTTAATTTATTTTCCTCCCCTCAGATAACTATCATTCATTGACCAACATGCTCGCTCATATTCCCAAGAAAGTATCCCCATCTAGGAAAATTCATTCGTTAAAAAATATGGCTAAAACCCAACTAGATGATGACATGGTGATACCTTCAATATCACCGCATATCCTTATGGGGAATAATATTTGGATATAAGGATTTGCTAAAACAAGTCCATATAGTCACAAACATGTTGGTAATTGCACTATTGGGGGCATATTGTAGTTGTCTGAATCATTCTATGGAAGGGAATTATGTTGATATATTCCTTAATTTAATTGTGATATAATATATTCAGCCACTTATTTGAAACATTGTTTTTAATGATAATTTTTCCCTCACTAATGATGGAGTTTTTTCATGATCATTCCACACATTCGTGGTAGGAGGAGACTCTTTATACATCCCCCATAGTGGAGATATCCCACCAAGATAGTAAATGATCTAAAAATGATACCATATTTTCTATTATACATATGAAATTAATTATTTCTAATGTACTAATATATTATAATCTCTTTAAGATGTTTTCATGGAAGATACACAATGAACTAATACATACATTTTGCCTCATAACGAGGAATAGTGAGTAGTTGATCAACGAATTATGATATGGTTTATCTAAAATTGAACAAAAATAAACATTCATCAAAAATTTAATATGAGATTGTACGTAACATTTGTATCTCCTTCTAATTATGAGATTATTCAAGGAGGAGATAAGTATTCTCAAGTAAATATGAGAAATTTTCTTATGGGGAACTTTTCAACCATTAAGATCATAAGTAGAATTCATTAACATATTAGATAATCCATGGGGTGGTGTGGCCACCAATTTATTATCATCAAATGTATTTATTTGAAGATATATGATTAATGATGACACCTTGTAAGAAGGAATAGTTTAATCAGGTAAGGTAATGATGAAATCTTGTGGTAACCCAAATCTATACAATGGATGTTGGTGTAAAAGTGGATAACATTAAAGTCAAGTATATATAAGACACTTAAAATCCTTGTCTACAGAAGTCTCATAATACCAAACGGGCGTAATTTAAATTATCAGCAATCATATCCCTCAGGATGGCCTCATTGGAGGACTTATGATAATTCAAAGCCATATGTATGAAGAAATAAGGGCATGCTAGATGAGAATTAAATCATATCAAAATATGTAAATAACTTCAAAAACATCATGTAAATTGTATGAAACATAAATATATTTGTGATCAAATTAGATGACATGGTTCTTACGAATTCTGTGACACATAGAGCACCTCACCAATAAAATGTCCCCCAGAGCACATTGTGAATGACATGACCCATGATGCATCTCATAACCATCTGATCTATCAAATGGTTTTTGATCATATGGCCTTGAGATGTTCACATGAACCACATGATGATCATGAAATCATTTGACCATCTAGTGGATCATGTGATGACTTCAAGAAAATCATGATGATGAGGACATGAGTTGAGGTGAAAACAATTACTGGGAATTAGTTCATGATCTATTACAAAAATTGATGAGACAAGGTATTCACATGTATAGATCTCGTGAAAATGTATAATTCAAAAGTATTAAATTTGTTTCTCATTGATATGTATCATGAAATTGATTTTACGGTGACTTCTTCTAAAGCTGTCACATGATAGAAGAAATCATGAGAGATCTAGAGTTCAAAGCCACTATTTAAATGAGCTACAACTCTCTCCTCTATCTAGAGTATTCTTTATAGAATACCGAAGGTCACACGTGATACTAAACATCATCTAAGAAAATATTTTATTGAATTAAAATGTATTAATGCTGGAATTTACCCTCCTTAGAACAATGTCCCTGTCCCAATAATCCTTGGTCATAAGGGTGGAATTTTTTGATCCTTTCTAAATGAGCATCATTAACACTAGATTTTTATAATTACCAGATGGATGAGTATTATTTTATCCCAAAAACAAATGAAGGTGTAACATTATTTCCATGAATCTAAATCATGAAAATAAAATATCCTTTAAGAGGAATCATGATGTAATGAACATTAGAAGATCATAGGAGGATCATTTGTTCCTCATGATCTATTTTTTGTCATGCAAGGATCCTCTAAAAAGTCAACATGTTCATTATTTTTTCCATAAAATTTTTTCTAGACGTAGAGGGGTTTCTAAGAATGTTCCTCCAATCACATGGCATGTCAATTTACAAGAACCCTAAAATAATCCAAAAATATTATTATATAATTATATATAGTGGATGAATATTCAAGAGGTGTATCCTTATGTTAGTCTTCATGTGGTTTGATTTTTTCGATTTTCTAAAACATGTGGAGACCTCGTGGTGACATGTCAAACTTTTTGTGTGAGTGCATGTTGAAATTTCATCTTTATAATGGAAAGGGACTATGAAATGTCTATTAATTCATATGATTCTACCATGTATCTACATTCAAACCAATGGAGGAATTGTCTATGATAATGCTCACAAGTGTTCACTAGATCTAGCAATGACTATGTGACAGATTTTAGAATATAATGGTGAATCTCTGTGACAATTATTTCACATTATTATGAGATAGACTAATGATCATGTGTTTCCATTATGGAAAACAAAAGATAAAAGGCCAATAATTATATAAAATAGTCGATATAATATTTATAATGGGTGGAAGCATCAGGCGAATTGAATATATGTTTGTTTTTATGTGAATAGGTTATGCCCCTTGTTCGATCCCCATTGAACACATGAAAGAGCATTGAAAAGACCACTTGATCATGAAAAGGACCTTTGAAATGCCAACTAAATCATGCAGTGGCCCTTTGAAAAGTTTACTTGATCAAATGAAAACCCTTCTATAAGTCATATTGTTCTCACAAGAGGCCCCTCACATGTTGTATTAGTCTCACGATGGACCTCAGATTAGTGTTCTTTGATTATGTAAGAGCCTTAATGTGAGAACCATGATCTCATTAAAGCTATCATGCGTATCTATTCAATGGTACAATTTTATTTTCAAATTTTTAGTAAAATTATGATAAATCCCTTTGATAATCAATGAGTCTAACGAATATAACAATGAAATAGTGTTCTTGTGGTAACTGAACATCATGTGATGCCCTGGACAACTTGTGGGAGGATCATGTGAATCATGAGATTTGATGCTACGTACATGGGTAGTAGATCATATCAATGATATTTCATCCAAGAAAGGTGTTGTGTGAACAGGTTTTTGAGGCCTATAATTCCCCAACCCTTAGGAAAAATGACACATGCTGACATCTACAACCCTAGGAGTGAAGAATAGTGAAATTCTCTATGTGGCAGGTGACATGATCACACAAGATTTAAACCATGTGAAATCTGGGTAATAATCAAAGGGATCACATGAAATGAATATTTTCTTAATGTGATCACCCTATTAATCATTCAAAAGACTCCCAGTATGCCAAATTTATTTGATAATGTGAAATAAAAATTTATATTTGGTCACATGATAGCTAAAAAAGATCATTATTGGAAAAAAATAAAGAAAAATATAAAATAAAGAAATAAAATGGTGGAATACTTATGTGAATATGAATATGATAACATTCATGTGAAGGCATCATGTGCTTCACATGAAATATTCATATCATGAGGCAACACCAGACATGTCATCCATCTCTTGAAACATCCTGTTGTCATGTCACCCAAGATAAGTGACACCCTATGTGAATGTCAACCATGATATTTGATGTCCTAGAAGCTTGTCAACTAAATAATGAGAGGTATTCTAGACATGTCACCCATGTTATGCAGCCACACAAAGACATGTCACCCATGTCTTGGAGATTTATTCTGAGATGTCAACCATGTCTTACATCATCCTCTGGATATGTCACAAACATCTGGTGCTGTCCTATATTGATGACTACTAGGCTTTGTGATTCCATTTGGACTTGTCACCCAAATCATAGGAGGCCCAATTGACAAGGAACCCACATATTATGATGTCCTTTGGATGTGTCTCCTAGGTCATGTGACCCCCTTCAGACATGTCACCAGGATCACTGAATTGGTTATGGACATGTATGTTAATAAACCATGGCATGTACATACATCCTTATACATGTCATTAATACACCAAAAACATGTTAGAAAGATAATCAAGGCAAGTCAGTCAGAAACCCCATGACATGATAGTTTCACTCGCTATACGTATATTGGTATACGTCAATGGAAATACTGTAACAATCTGACCCAGGTTTCCTTGAAACCCAGCACCCAACCAGATCCATCACATACCCAAACAAAGTTCCTGATCCCCATGGGATGGACACAAGAACCTGGGCATCGATGTAAAAAAACTGAGGGAACAATTTCACCAAATAATAATGTCCACAAAACATATATATAGAGAAATTAATAAACTAAAAAAAAGTAACAAAAATATATTCCATAACTATAAGGAAGAAAGTGGAAAGCGAACAATGTAAACCATAGATAAAAACTCTAAAAGACAAGTCTGGATACAAGGGACTCAAAACCAAACAACAACTCCAATTATGGCATAGATGATCTCCAACCATCTCACCACCAGCTACTCATCCTAGATGATATGATCATCACCACCACACTTTTTCGCCTTTCCTTTCCCTTCAATAGAGGAAAAAATAGGTTTAAACACCACCAAAATAGTCTGTAAGGTGTGAGATAAAATGCTTAGTAGAATCCCACCTAGGTGTTCCATATCAAGTCTTTTTATAACGATTCCGGTATTATTATTTAAAATTTAAATCATGGAATGATAAGAAGTAAAGTAGTTTTATAGAAATCATGGTAAAAATTTCCTTTTAAATAGTTCTAAACAAAAGCAGGTACATCATTTTCAATGCACATTTCCCATATTATCTTCCACAAGCATAAACAATCAAAGATAACTGAAAAAGCCAGGAAATAAAAAATAGAAGCGCAGGTATCACAACACCAAGAAATACTACAGTTCTTTGGAGCAGACTAATCATACCAAAATAATAATGATAAAAAAATTTATCCTATAACAAAGAGCCTAGTAATCAAAGGAATACCCCATGATTAAACCCCCCAAATTTTCAATACTAGTCCCCTAGAACAATAGGGTGATTAAATATAGGAAATCCCCAAGAACAAATTCTTGATAATCACAAATAAATAAATGATTACCTCTTGATAAACCATCCACATAAGTTCCCAAGGTAAATCATGTGATCAATTTCACAATTCAATTTCAATAAATTAAAAACCATTCAAAACCGTTTTAGAATCAAGTTATGAAAAGTCATGGAAAACACATTTTTCGTTCAAAACCCTTTTTCAATGCACAAGAAAATTATTCCAATTTCATAAAACAATTTATAAATAATTTTGAAAAGTAACACAAGAAGGTTCATTACCATAGGCTAGAGACGGAACCACCTACCTCAATGTTTGGGTCTCACACACTCACCATAGAATCCAAAACTAATAAAACTCAAGATTTCCAATTATGGCCCTAGAATCACATCCTCACATATTAGTATTGATCCAAATATAAACACAATAAGTCATAAATAAGAGGGGGAAATTTCATACCTTGAAGAAGAATGCTTGCCACACCACAATAAGCCAAAGGATGTCCTTCGGAACAATATCTCACAATAGATCGAGAAGAAAACAACAATAACATCCATATTAGGTCAGTAGATCCAAGAGAGCAAGGACATGTCACAATTTAAATTAATATCAAGTAATATTTGGAGAGTACAATTACATGGAGAGACTCACCATACTCACAATGGAGATCGAGTATCGATCAAATCAATTCGGATGGAAAAGAGCCTCTGAAAATAACCTAGAGAGAGTCTAGGGTTGAGATAAACAAAAAGATGACAAGAGGAATGAGAAAAAATAAGTAAACACGTGACTTAAACCTGAGTGCAGGCTAGGTCAGGACGTGTACTCATTGGTAATGGTGTGTTGGCCACATCAGATAAGTATGCTAAAAACCTCGTTGCCTCAGGTTAATATTCTATTGTTTATCCCCTACATGATGTGTACCTTATGTACAAGATGTGTACTATCTCACAATGTGATCTACCCATCCATGGCCTGAAACCAGCAACAAGTACATGGCGTGTAATTCATGTACACAGTGTGTACTTTGTCTTTAGTCTATGGTAAACCCAAAAAACACCTCTAAACACTTTTATGGACATTAAATCAAAAGTGGAATTAGAATAATGAAAAACAACCCTGAATAAGGAAAAATAGTGTTATAAACTCCCCACCATAATGACTGTTCGTCCCTGGGATGTCACGTAGAAGATGTATCCTTGATAAAGAGATGATGCCACTTATACCTCATCAATGACCCACATTCCCAATTCACATGAGAATGTGATCCCTTTTTCCATATAACTCTGACCAACAAAATTGACATCCCCTGAAAGACATTCATGTGAGAGTCCACGATCTCAACTAGATTCTCCAAAATAGAAGCATGTAGTTCTAACTCAATTTCTTCCCAAATCAAAAAAAGGGGGATCAAGGTTATAATTTCTGATCTAAGATATGTGGAAAAATTCATGAATTCCTATCAATTGAGCCAGAAATGCTAACCGATAAGAAAATTTCACAAGATGTTTAGTGATCTAAAATGGTCCAACATATCTCAGAACCAATATTCCTTGTTTTTCAAGTAAAAGGTGAACCAATAAAGGAGAAAATTTCAAGAAAACCCAGTCACCAATGGAAAACTCCAATGGACAATGCCACCGATCTACATATGATTTCTGTTGACTCTGGGTTGTAACCAGACATCGTCCCACGTCATAAATCTTTTTCAAGATATCCTAAATAAGACTAGGTCCAAGCAAATCTATTTCACCCACCTCTACCAAAGAAAGAGGTAATTATCATGGGTGCCCATACGATTCCTTAAAAGGGTCCACTATAACTTATGACAGTTAACTATTAAGGTAAAAAACTAAACCAGTCCCAAATGGTTCTCCCATGATCCACCAAAATCAAAGACGCATCCATGATGCACATCTTCTAGGATCTGAATTCCATGCTCTGTGTGACCATCTATCATTGGATGGTAAGTTGTGCTCAACTTGACATGAGTCACTATTTCCTCTTGAAAAGTCATCTAGAAATATAAGGTAAACCTAGTATCCTTATTTGAGATAACTTTATAAGGAATCACTTGTAACATCACTATATCTTATACATAAATCATAACCAGATCATCAACTATAGTGGTGTCTTTGATCATAATGAAATGAGCAGACATCACCAATTGATCAAAATCCACCCAGATGGAATTGTTCTCTTTGGGTGTCAGTGGAATCCCAACAACAAAATCTATTAATACCTTATCCCACTTAAAAACCAACACTGGGAGGGGATAAAAAAACCATAGGGATTCAAGTACTCTGCCTTTATCCATTTGTAGTTGTAAGAATGAGACACATAATCTGCAATGTCACGCTTCATCCCCGGCCACCATAACCATCTTCTTGTGTCATAATATATATTTGTAGCTCCTAGATGAATGTCCCATGAATATCTATGACAAAAAAAACAAAACTTAACATCTCACAGATGTTGGGAGAACAAATCTCTTTCCGAATTGAAGTATTCCATCTAAAGAAAGAGACCAACCAGTAACTGTCTACCCACCCTAATGGTTTTCCCGAATCATTTAAAACTCATCATTCAGCTACTAACTTTGAAATATAGAATCCAATATTGACGATGATAACTAAACACTCATATGAACCATCCATGAAATATCCTCTTGGACATCCATGTGTAGCTGAGTAAAAATCCCCATAATATTACACTCTTCATTCGATTCCAGAACAACATCTGACGGTACATTCATGCATATAGAATCTACAAAAACATTACCTTTTCTTGGGGTTTAAATGATGTCCAAGTCAAATTAATGAAGGTATTCTATCCATCTCCTCTTTCTGAGATTCATGTCCTTCTATGAAAATATTTATCTTTGACTCTTATGATCAGAGAAGACTGTAAACTTCTCAACAAATAGATAGTGCCGCCAACATTTAATTACATGCATCACCGCAAAAATATATAAATCATGATTGAGGTAGGTCTTCTCATGTGGTCAGAGCTGATGAGATCCATAAGATACCACATGATCATCCTTCATCAGCACACATCCCAACCAAGCATCAGATGCATCATAGAACAGAACATGCCCTTTACTAGGCTCAGGTAAGATCAGAACAGGTTTCAATGTCAGATATCATTTCTGTTTATCAAAAGAACACTACCACATCACATCCCATGAGATGTTTACTATATTCATGGTAAGAGTAGTCAAAGGTGACACCATCTTAGATAAATCCTTCATGAAAAATCGTTAGTATTTAGTAAGACCAATGAACTATACTATCTCAAAGATATTATGTGGTTCCTTCCAGGATAAAACAAATTTTTCCTTCTCTAGATCAAATGATAATCCATTCTAAAAAATCTTGTGCCCCAAGAACATCACTTCTCGAATCCAAAAACATTATTTTTATGTCTTTCCATACTTATAGTGATTTCTCATAATCTCGATAACCAAACTCAGATGGTTCTCATGCACACGCTTCGATTTTGAATAAACTAGAATATCATCCACAAAAGTTATAATATATTGATGGAATATCTTATTCATCAAATCCATAAAAATTTTAGGAGAATTAGTTATACAAAAAGGTATCAAAATATATTCATAATGGATATACATTCTCCTGAAGGCCAGCTTTATTATATCCGACTCTTGGAATCGGAGTTGGTGATAACCCGGCCGAAGATCAATCTTCGACAACCACTTTGAACCCTTTAACTAATCAAAAAAATCATCCACATGAGGAAAAGGGTATTTGTTTTTAACCATTACACGGTTCAACTTCTGATAGTCCACAAAAAACTGACGTGAATAATCTTATTTCTCAGAAAAGAGAAAAGGGGCCGCCCTAGGAAAAACACTAAGGTGAAGAAAACCCTTCTCAAAGAGGTCTTCCAACTGAATCTTGTGTTCTTTCAACTCCACTGGTGCCATATGTTAATAAGGCATTGATATCAACTGTGTACATGGAACCCAGTAAATCATAGACTCTACCACTCTTTCCCTAGAATATTTTTAGAGAATTCATCTAGGAAAATGTTAGGAAATCGTTGGACAACAATAGGAATACCCTAAATAGAAGAAACATCATCTGGCTCAAATGCAATAGAATCCAACAAACTCTTGAGCTCTGGGCGGGACCGTCCTACACATCCTAACCTTGGGTCCCACTCTCCCCAAAACACAAGATAAATCCCATCAGTATTAGGAAACGAAACACATCGATGATAAAAATAAAAAATTTCTTGATGAGGAACAAACCAATCCATACTGATGATGAAGCGAAATAGATCCAGATCAAGAATGAGAAAATTTCAAAGAAAATATGTGTTAGTTATCATTAACGAACAAGGAAACTAGAAACCCTGCTATTTACTTTTGCTAATAGGTGTCTCTAAATCCATTGAAAGGAGAAAAGTTCCATTATAATTTTAGTCATATCAACAAAATGTGTAGATATAAATGAATGGGAAGAACCAGTATCAAAAAAAGTAGTAGCTATTTAAGCTAAAATAAGGATCGTACCACTCACTATTGCCGGACCTGAATCAACATCCATAGGTCACTCGTCTACTGCATGTAAATTATTCACTATTGAGGCCTATTTATAGAGCTGTAGAGTCATTGATGCTTTGGAATGCACTACATTATCCTCTAGAGCCGACAAACACTGACCATAACAGGGTGTATTCATAGCCTGATTAAAACACTACAGATGGCCAACACATCCACATCTATTTCACATCTTCATAGGCATTGGAAAAGAACATCTGGTGTGACCACCCATTCCACACTGGTAGCAAGTTAGAGGCATACTTCCAGCTATAGTGTAAGATGTGGAGAAGTTTCACTATTAATACCCACATTCACCACTCCTACGATGGCCCTGCCACTTCCTCTTCTTCCCATGCACACCACTAAATCTATCACCAGTTGGAAGAAAAGATGTTGTAATGTTGTCCTTGCCTTTCATTTCTATCTATGACATCATTTCTCTTTCTTCCATCTCTTCATAGGTAGAAATATTTAACATGAACATCTACGATTTAATGTCTGATCTCATGCCCTGTAGGTTCTTTTGGGATTTCATCTAGTCATTCCATACCACATTTAGAAAAAAAGGACAAGCTCAAAAAATAGGTTAGTGTAGGACGACACCAAATGCTCTCCCAACTGAAACTATAGGAACTACAGATATTTTTACAACATTAAAGACATTGTAAAAAATGGTTGAAAGAAAAGGGTTTTAAAACCCTTTCAATCCAAGCCCACATGTCTGTCATCTTGGACTATAGAGTCCCACAAACGCTTTCTGAAACCCTCGAGTCTGAACACTTCACACTTCACCCTAATATTATCATGTGTCTCTATGAAGTCAAATATTTTATTGATTATTTCCACCAAATCCTACACCTTTTAAGGTTCAGTCGTCTCATTAAGGAAGGTAGATTCTCTAGAATGAACTCCCATGATTGATCTCTTTCCCCTCCAGTTCCTGGCTGTACCTCAGCCACTACGTTCTGGACACATGGAACATATTGATCAACAACACAGACTACTTCTATGGTTGTCTCAATGTGATTATGATCTATAGGTGGATTCCGATGAGGAGCATCAGCTGCACCTTCCTGATGAACATGTGAAAGATCTATGGGAGGCATACTACTACACACCAAAACATAAGAACAATTAGACACATAACAAACCTCAGTTGAAACTAGAAAAACCATAAGTATAAATTGATATTTTTAGAAGAACAAAACCAACACTATAGACACATATATCAACATCCCATTGTAACTTGAGTCTTTTTAAAACAAGATCTATCCATAAACTCATTGAAACATACCTCAAAAGTCCTGAAAAATACTATCTTTAATCTAACATACATCCAAAGAAATGATTCTTGTGGAAGAACCTACCTCTAATTCCAAATTGTAATAGAGTGACCCAGGTTTCCCAGAAACCTGGAATCCGACAGTATCTATCATATACCCGAAGGGCATTCTTGATCCCCATAGGCTGGCGATAAGCACCTGGTAATCGAATCAAAAAAATGAAGGAATGATTTCACCCAACCGGAATGACCACACATCATATATATAGAGAAAACAAGAAATATCATATGAATAAAAAATATATATTTCAAAACTGTAAGGAAAATAGTGGAAACAAAATAATGGAAATGGTAGATAAAAACTCTAAAAGACAGGTCTGTCTACAAGGGACTCAAAACCAAATAGCTAATCCAATGATGGAATGCATGAACTCCAACCTTCTCAACACCAACTACCCATCCTAGCTGATATGACCCTTGCTGCCTCACTATGGTGTTGTTCCTTTCCCTGCATTAGAATAAAAACAATGGTCTACACACCGCCGAAGAAGGGTGAAGGTTGTGAACTAACAGGCTCAATAATATCCCTCCCAGGTGTTCTATTGAAAGTCTCTATATAACATTTCTTGTATGCTTATTTAAAATTTAAAACATGGCATGATAAAAAGTAAATTAGTTTTATATAAAACTTGGTAAACATTCCCTTTTCAACATTTATAAATTAACGAAGGTATATCATTTTCAAATCACATTTTCTATATCATTTCCAAAATCATAGATATGCATATCATGGCTAAATCAGAAACCCAAGCAATACAAAACAGATACACATGTATCACAACACTAAATAATACTACAAGTCTAGGCAGAAGACTACTCGTACCAAAATAATCATGTTTACAAAATTGATCCTTGAACAATGGGACTAGTAAGCAGAGGAATACCCCATGAGTAAACCACCCAAAAAGTCAATATCGGTCCCCTAGAACAATAATACAAGGAAATATAGGAAATCCCCATGAAAAACCTCCTGGATAATCACAAATAAATGAACCATGTCCTAAAACTAAACCTTCCACATAAGTACCTAAGGTAAACCATGTTCACAATTAAATTTGAATGCTTTTAAAACCATTCAAAACCATTTCACAATCACTTTATCAAAATACAAGGAAATCCCTTTTTCTTTCAAAACCCTTTTTCAACACACACAATAGTCATACCAATTTCATTGATAAATTTATAAATTAATTTATAAATGAAACAAAGTAGGTTCATTATCATACGCTAGAGATGGAACCACCTACCTCAATGTTCGGGTCGCACACACCCGCCATGGAATCCAAAACCAACGAAACTCAAGAATTCCAATGATGGTCGTAGAATCACAAGCTCGCATCTTAGGATTGATCCAAATCTAAACACAAGAGGCCGATGAAAGAGGCGAAACACACATACCTCAAAGAAGATTTCCAGTCGCACTACAACATTCCAATGAATGGCTTTCGGAACAATATCTCCCAATGAATCTAGAAGAAAACAACAATAACATCCATCCTAGGTCAGCAGATCCATTAACACAAGGCTAGGGTGATATCGTAGTTAATTGTAAGGAATATTTAGAGAGAAATCATACCTAGAGAGACACACCGTACTCGCAATGGGCATAGAGTGCCGATAAGGTCAATCCGGAAGGAGAGGTACCTCTAAAAATCATATAGGGGAAGTCCAGGGTCAAGAGAAACAAGAAGCTGATGAGAGGAGTGAATCAAAACTGCCAAACACGTGATTTAAACCTAGTTGTAGTCCAGGTCACTATGTGTACCCATTATCCATGGTGTGTAGGACATGATGGATAAGTACGCCAGAAAACCCATTGCTTAAGGTTAATAATCATGTTATTTAACCTATATGTGATATGTACCTTTGTTACATGACATGTAATTGCTCAAAACGTGATCTCTCCATTCACGACCTGAAAGTAGAAACAAGTACATGATGTTTACTTCAGGTACATGGTGTTTACCTGTTCTATAGTCTGTAGTAAACCCATTAAAACACTTCTAATCACTTTTAAGGACCTTTAACCAACATAGAACAAATAAAAACATACCTGAATAAAGTAATGGGATGTTATAACTACGATAACTCAACTTCATGTTCAGAGATGGTATGTAGGACACCTTCATAAGGACGTTGGTATACTGCTAATCCACCATGATATTAGTCACTAAATATATCAATGACCCTAGAAAATTAAATCCAAAATATTTGATGGTATAATCATTATTCCTCATCCATTAGTAGATTGAGTAGCCAATTGAACTATGGGGATTCTCATTCCAACATTAAGAAGGATATATAGGATTCCTCCATAAGGTGAAAAATCAATATCAAACACCACATAATGGCATCCCCAATGAATCTTTCCCTCATCTATATTGTAACGCCCCGACCCCAGTTACCCAGAGTCGGTGCATTATTACATAACATTGGCATGATCACAAGAAAGATCAAATCTCGAAAGACCGATTGGTTTAGTAGCCTTGGAAACACTAGATATATTCATAAGTTTTACATTACATCATAAAATGAAAAACTAATACAACAACATAATGTCTCCACAATCCACACTATTAACCCCTCATAAAATCCCTGCAGGTCATTCATAACTTACTTCTTCACATCCTGGGAAAAATAAAACATAGAAAAGGGATGAGCTCAAATGCCCAGTAAGGATAACAATATAGCGGAAACTTTCATAAATAAGAATAAACATTTAAGGAAATGCATTACTAAAACAAAAGCCTTTTAAACTTGAACTTCAACATAAAATGGCAAAGGTAAAAATGAAATAATGCCATTTAGTTACTCACATGGATATTCTACTAATCGAATAATCAAATGCAAAAATCAATAACCACTTTCATAATGTTGGAATGCATAATGCCAGACTATCATAACCACATAGCCAAGGACTCGTGCCAAGACTACAAATAAGATTTTTTCAAGGCCTTGTGCCAAGACACTAGTTTGTCTCATGAGACCTACCGATGCATCGAGGAGCTATAGAGGGCTCCACCCGTCACATATTAAGTCCAATGCATTCCCATATGAAAAGGTTTAAATATAACATAAACATTCGTATTAAAACTAGCATACGAAATGTCAATACTTTCACCATAAACTATGAATGGTATAAAAATAGCACATCCACAGTCAAACATATCACAAAACCTTCAATACAATATAGAAGTTTTGTATCATAATAAATCAACTTCAAATAATCTTAAAATCCATCAAAGGATGTTGACATAGATGAAATCAAAATTCTTTTTAAAGAAATATCTCCTTTTATTTTGAAATCATTTAAGATCCATATAAAATAAAACATTTTCTTTGAAAATAATCTTATAAGGGAATATTTGAAGATTTTATAATGACGGAAAATAGCCGCACCCGCCGTATAAGTTAAAAAAAACATTCTTACCTTAATTCTGTCGAAAAGGTTAAAAAGGACCTTGTTTTGAAAACGACCAAAAGATTCCTTTATAAACCACTTATAAAAGTAAAAAAGGGTATAAATGACTTTAACTCATATTCTAGTAAATAGTAAAAATGTTTTGAAATACATTTTTAAGAAACATGGATGTGGATGATAAAGAGATCCCAGTAGATTATTACATATAAACAACCTCGGATAATGAAGAGATTGTGAAATAACCCTTACCTTGTACTTTTCCTTGGTTGGGGTAGGTTAACCTCCTGTATAATGGTGAAATAGTTTTTATTAAATTATACAAGAATCATATATATTAATATGATATCATATATGATCTTTTAACATTGATTTGTTAATAATATCTTAGTATTATCATTATATCGGGTGTTAACTTACTTGTTTTCTTTTATATGTATTGTTACGTAAGACATGTTTGTAAAGGATAGGTTGTATATTATTCATATCCAGAATGATATCATGTCCTTAAACATCATTTTTAAATCATCAAATGATAATTATACTTGAATGGATACGATGGAGAATGAATCTCATCGCGTTCGTGGAGACGGTAGTCCGTACGTACGCACGAGCGACAATATTATTCTTTTGATATTAAAATAATATATAAATGGATGGTATATCATATATACATAATCATTAACATGTTATATTTATTATTTACATGAGTTACACATCATTATTATACCCATCCAAATAATAATATATTGAATAACAATTACACCACGACGTGGAGACGGTAAGCCGTACGTACGCACGTATGGTGACATGTAATTCAAAGGGTGGATAGAATACATAATATGGTTGTACCATATTTATAATAACATCACAGTATATGTGAGATACTGGAGTTATTATTTTAGAATGGTAAGAACAAAGGAAGAAGAAGTGGAAGAAGAAATGAACTTGGAGAAGGGTGGTGAAATCATTACCTCTTCTTCGGGTTCTTCCTTTTGATTTGATCAAAAGGGATCCTTAGGTTGGCTTTATGATCAAACTAAGGCCTCTAGGTTGTAGTGAGGGATGTTGGGAGAGTATTTGGGCAGAGTTTGGCCGATCCAAAAGGCTTTGAAGGTGTGAAGAAATGAGAAGGTGGAGTGCCCTTTTATAAGAGGGGTGAGGGGCACCTTTGGAAAAGCTAGAAATATTAATTTATAATAAATTCATATTCGTTTTCCAATGGCTCCAAAGTTGACTATTAAAAGGCTAAGGTGGGGTTAGGTTTATAACCACTCAAACAATATAATTTAGACAGGTTTGGGTACTTATATTAACCTTATCTTTAAGTATTAACTCTAAGTTAATTAGTTTCACTTTTACAATGTCTCTTTGTATTTTTATATAATATGGTTAATAAACTAACTATATACATCCAAGAGACCCCCAAGTGGTGCATTAATGATGATCCTATCCTGATATAAGTCTCTTGGCCGAACCTTTGATTTTTAGTAATTTAATATCAATTAATAATATAATATTTGTTTTAAGAACTCTTTTATGTCAATTTTTACACTATTCAATAGTTTATTTTTGTGAAACTCATAACAGATTGATTACATCGAAAAAAGTCAATTATATCAATACTAATATATCATATTATCCTATAAAATTAGTTTAATTCATTAAAAGTTTCATATTATATTTTTTTGGGTATTTATAATATCAATTATTTTAATTATTCACTATTATAGTAATTACTGCATCATCATTGTGTCATAAATAAAATAAATTATTTAATGTCTAAAAATTATAAATAAAATATCATTATGTAGGAAATCTGTTTACCTTTCTAATTAATATTTATAATCTAAAATCCAACTTATATAACCCTATGTAACAATTGTTTTGCTAAACGATATATGCTTGTGTCATTTTTGTATTCATTTTAACTTAATTAAAATAAAGTGTCATTATCACTTACAAGTGGATCCATGGGGTCCCAAAATAGACCCAAAGATGCCCATGGTCGACCATGTATCAACCAATAGGGTTAATACACGTTTTAGGGTAATTTAGTATTATTATAATATTATTTTTTAACCCTTATTTACCGGATTTACCCTTAACCATGGTAAATAAAATATTTACCGCAGTAATTATTCAAAATGTCTAAAAATAAAAGTTACCTATTTACACAATTTAAACATCCTGATTACAAATATGGAATCCATTTTCCTAAATTCAAAACACAGAAGTGGCAGAAATTAATTTAAAATTAATTCCCGCTGTCAAAACAAAAAGCGTGTTTTTAAGAGATAATAACTATCAAAAGATTGACACTTGTTTATGTTCGGTTTAATTGTAAAATTATGTCCAATGACCAACATTATATTCGAATGGTAAAAATATATTCTAAATATAATTTAAAACTACTAAAATTAATAATTTATCACTATTAATTATTTTGATTAAAAAAGTTGTTTTTAATTAAAATTTAGTAATTTTCACTATTCATCAAAATATGAAAGTTATCCGAAAAGTACCAAAATTTTACCTTAGGCTAAATTTGATATTCCAAATCCAGAAATGAAGTCCATTTTAAAATATAAAATATATATAATTTTGAAAAGTAGGTATTACTATTCATAACGGCTAGTTTGATTGGTTGTGGTGTGTGTTAAAACTCAAGGTTGCGTACAACACACGCTACTGTATTATTCAAAGAAAGCGTACCGTGGAAGCTTGGGATGTTTCATTTTAAATTTTTGATGTCCCCATTTAGTCAAAAAGTTTAAAATATTGTATTTAAAAAGGGTTCACTATTAAAAGTTGATAAAAGTGCAATACTGAAAATGAATTTGTTCTTGCATTATATCTAAGAAACTCATAATATGGATTCTAAAATTATAAGGATTATATAAAGATTAAAATTTAGATAATACTATTCATAACCTTTTTTGAATGGCTTTTTTTGTAAGTCATGGTTTGATTGAACTCGGTGTTGCGTGTAGTGCAAGTTATTGAATTATTTTGATGAAATAACACACTATGAAGTCTTGGGGTGTTACATTCTCCCCTCCTTCAATAAATTGCGTCCTCGCAATTTGAAATTGTTCTTCGAAAAAAAAAGGTTGAAAATATAAAATATATTTGTGGGAAAACCCACATCAAAAATTGGGTTACTAAAATTTAGTCTTAATATGATGAAAAGAGAAATGAAAGGGTCACCACTAAATTATGATCTCGATTAGGAGAACATTGGTGGAAATTAGAGACATATAATTGGAGGAAAAACGTAAATATTTTTAGGTAGTGATTGAGGTCATCAATCACAAACAAGTATAAAATTGAGGTCCTTAAATTCATCAATCTATGATGATTTGAAATACCATCAGTTCAACAAAACATAGGGTATTAGGATAACACATTTTTGACGTTTCAAAATATCTTAGTCGAAATCCCACATCGAAAAATGAATTAATGAGGCCTCTATTTAAAATAAAGAGTCGAACATATGAAGATTGCCGAAAATAACACATACTAGGGTTCCATGTAGGAAAATATGGATATGGAAGAAAAATATAACCATCAATTATCTGATGGAGAGTGGTAGAGAACATGGCTATGAAAAGGCCAACAATCCCAAAGCCATAAATTAGTGATGATTTAAGGTACCATCTAGGAAAACATTTTTGTTCTAAGTTCCTTTTCTTAATGTTGAGGAATTTATTTATGAGATTGGATAAGATCATAAGGAGATATACTTACTTAATAATTAGAGTTTTATCCATTAATAAATTTCTACCACAAACTCATCTTTCACTCTAAAAGATAATAGAATGTAAAAAAAATTCTATTTACACTATTCGTATAGGGTTCCAAAATAAACGAATTTATAATTCATCTACAAGATCTTTTAATAAAAACTACATTATTTAATCCAGGACATCTCGTGGGCCAGTGGTAGGTGATACACCCTTGTCGCCCTTCGGTTACGGGTTCAAGTCTCGCAGCCTTGCCGGACGCGACGGGTTGTCGCCCGACCTCCGGGTTGTCCTTTTATGGTAATCCAAAATAATCCAAACTAGAACTATCCAAAATACATCTGTCCAAACTCACAGTCCAACATTTATAAGGAAGGTAAACATAATATAGATCCTTTTTACCCCGTAATAGAATATGAATACCTTCATCATGTATTCTTTTAATACACCGAAACATCCTAAATTACCATATTCCTTATTGATTACATTTATGCTCCCTTATTCCATATAGAATGCTGGATATACTTCATCAATACAAAAATGTTTTAAACCCCAACAATGATGGAATATACAAATCATTAATCAGTTCCAAGGTAGTCATGAATATCCAATATAATTTATCCAAAGCAGTCATGTATTATTCCAAAATCACTACCTCGGTATCAGAACTATATTATGGTTTATCATTCTCTCAAAAATTTATCCTGCTATTGAGTCACTTTTCTTTGTTCCACACAATCTCAAGTCCTTAATGAAATAGTACTGCAGTACAATCCTTATATACTCCATAATTATTATAACAAGTACATTGTTGATACAACACTCAATTGACATAATCAACATAAGAACTCTAATCATTCCTCTTCATCTGTGGTAGTATCATAACTTGATTATTATCCAATAACATCAATTGCGGCATAGTCTGATGACTGGGACATAGGTTCGCGTAGTGTCCAAACTCCTTGCAAACGAAGCATTGTACATTTAAAACCATTTTCTTACCCTTGCAGTCACGTACTTTGTGCCCTTTTCCTCCACACTTATAACAAACTCCCATTCCTTTCAGGCAAGTTCCAGGGTGTTTCTTTCCATAGTTACCACATATGGGAAAATTCTTCTTTTCCCTCTTCCCTTTATCCATCTTTCTCTCTTCCATCATTTTCTTCTCTTGCTTCCCTTCAAAGCCATAGGACTCAGTAAACTCTTTACTTATCTTATCAACACATGATATTATTTCTTCATATGATGATAATACAAGGGAGACTATTTCTCTTATAAATTCTAGCTTAAGACCATGAAAGATATGATCCTTCCTTCTCTTTGGATCATGTGCATTTCTGGAGTTCTCATTCCTTCTACTGGGAGCCATTTCTAAACAATGGCATACACTAGATCAGTTTATGAATCAAAATACATAATCCCATACTTATAAAACACTTAACATAAATTGAACTATTTATGGATATAATCCATAATCATAAAAATGTATCCTTTGAGGATGTATATACTCATAAACCCTTCATAATGGTTTGTAAAGAAAATGAGAATTATCCTAAGCAAATCCCCCAGGAGTGTCGTAACCAAGAGTTCAGCAAGGCCCGTTGTCGTGCACCAGTTCCCGTTCGAGTCTAGCTCAAAGCGGTGTTTTCGGGTTTTACCCCTAGGTACATCTGTGCCAGAGCCGCCTCTACCTGCTCGTATCCAGACAGGGATGTATTGCTCGTAAAACTCACAATATCTCTATAATACCAAAATTCTAGGAAGTTCTTCTACACTAATCCTCAAAGTTCATCTTAGGTCTACGTGCTCTAATCAGAGTTTATCTAAATCTAGCTTCCAAGGTTTGTACTAAACCTCCCTCTGATACCAACTGTAACGCCCCGACCCCAGTTACCCAGAGTCGGTGCATTATTACATAACATTAGCATGATCACAAGAAAGATCAAATCTCGAAAGACCGATTGGTTTAGTAGCCTTGGAAACACTAGATATATTCATAAGTTTTACATTACATCATAAAATGAAAAACTAATACAACAACATAATTTCTCCAAAATCCACACTATTAACCCCTCATAAAATCCCTGCAGGTCATTCATAACTTACTTCTTCACATCCTGGGAAAAATAAAACATAGAAAAGGGGTGAGCTCAAATGGCCAGTAAGGATAACAATATAGCAGAAACTTTCATAAATAAGAATAAACATTTAAGGCAATGCATTACTAAAACAAAAGCCTTTTAAACTTGAACTTCAACATAAAATGGAAAAGGTAAAAATGAAATAATTCCATTTAGTTACTCACATGGATATTCTACTAATCGAATAATCACATGCAAAAATCAATAACCACTTTCATAATGTTGGAATGCATAATGCCAGACTATCATAACCACATAGCCAAGGCCTCGTGCCAAGACTACAAATAAGATTTTGTCAAGGCCTTGTGCCAAGACACTAGTTTGTCTCATGAGACCTACCGATGCATCGAGGAGCTATAGCGGGCTCCACCCGTCACATATTAAGTCCAATGCATTCCCATATGAAAAGGTTTAAATATAACATAAACATTCGTATTAAAACTAGCATACGAAATGTCAATACTTTCACCATAAACTATGAATGGTATAAAAATATCACATCCACAGTCAAACACATCACAAAACCTTCAATACAATATAGAAGTTTTGTATCATAATAAATCAACTTCAAATAATCTTAAAATCCATCAAAGGATGTTGACATAGATGAAATCAAAATTCTTTTTAAAGAAATATCTCCTTTTATTTTGAAATCATTTAAGATCCATATAAAATAAAACATTTTCTTTGAAAATAATCTTATAAGCTTGTAAGGGAAGCTTTGAAGATTTTATAACGGCGGAAAATAGCCGCACCCGCCGTATAAGTTAAAAAAAACATTCTTACCTTAATTCTGTCGAAAAGGTTAAAAAGGACCTTGTTTTGAAAACGACCAAAAGATTCCTTTATAAACCACTTATAAAAGTCAAAAAGGGTATAAATGACTTTAACTCATATTCTAGTAAATAGTAAAAATGTTTTGAAATACATTTTTAAGAAACATGGATGTGGATGATAAAGAGATCCCAGTAGATTATTACATATAAACAACCTCGGATAATGAAGAGATTGTGAAATAACTCTTACCTTGTACTTTTCCTTGGTTGGGGTAGGTTAACCTCCTGTATAATGGTGAAATAGTTGTTATTAAAATATACAAGAATCATATATATTAATATGATATCATATATGATCTTTTAACATTGATTTGTTAATAATATCTTAGTATTATCATTATATCGGGTGTTAACTTACTTGTTTTCTTTTATATGTTTTGTTATGTAAGACATGTTTGTAAAGGATAGGTTGTATATTATTCATATCCAGAATGATATCATGTCCTTAAACATCATTTTTAAATCATCAAATGATAATTATACTTG
Source organism: Viscum album (assembly GCA_963277665.1). Lineage (NCBI taxonomy): Eukaryota > Viridiplantae > Streptophyta > Magnoliopsida > Santalales > Viscaceae > Viscum > Viscum album. The sequence goes on from OY728133.1 coordinate 103,360,240, forward strand.
AATGGATACGATGGAGAATGAATCTCATCGCGTTCGTGGAGACGGTAGTCCGTACGTACGCACGAGCAACAATATCATTCTTTTGATATTAAAATAATATATAAATGGATGGTATATCATATATACATAATCATTAACATGTTATATTTATTAATTACATGAGTTACACATCATTATTATACCCATCCAAATAATAATATATTGAATAACAATTACACCACGTCGTGGAGACGGTAAGCCGTACGTATGCACGTATGGTGACATGTTATTCAAAGGGTGGATAGAATACTGAATATGGTTGTACCATATTTATAATAACATCACAATATATGTGAGATACTGGAGTTATTATTTTAGAATGGTAAGAACAAAGGAAGAAGAAGTGGAAGAAGAAATGAACTTGGAGAAGGGTGGTGAAATCATTACCTCTTCTTCGGGTTCTTCCTTTTGATTTGATCAAAAGGGCTCCATAGGTTGGATTTCTGATCAAACTAAGGCCTCTAGGTTGTAGTGAGGGATGTTGGGAGAGTATTTGGGCAGATTTTGGCCGAACCAAAAGGCTTTGAAGGTGTGAAGAAATGAGAAGGAGGAGTGCCCTTTTATAAGAGGGGTGAGGGGCACCTTTGGAAAAGCTAGAAATATTAATTTATAATAAATTCATATTCGGTTTCCAATGGCTCCAAAGTTGACTATTCAAAGGATAAGGTGGGGATAGGTTGAAAACCACTCAACGAATAGAATTTAGACAGGTTTGGGTACTTATATTAACCTTATCTTTAAGTATTAACTCTAAGTTAATTAGTTTCACTTTTACAATGTCTCTTTGTATTTTTATATAATATGGTTAATAAACATACTATATACATACAAGCGACCCCCAAGTGGTCCATTAAAGATGAACCTATCCTGATATAAGTCTCTTGGCCGAACCTTAGATTTTTAGGAATTTAATATCAATTAATAATATAATATTTTTTTTAAGAACTCTTTTATGTCAATTTTGACACTATTCAATAGTTGATTTTTGTGAAACTCATAACAGATTTATTACATCGAAAAAAGTCAATTAAATCAATCCTAATATATCATATTATCCTATAAAATTAGTTTAATTCATTAAAAGTTTCATATTATATTTTTTTGGGTATTTATAATATCAATTATTTTAATTTTTCACTATTATAGTAATTACTGCATCATCATTGTGTCATAAATAAAATACATTATTTAATGTCTAAAAATTATAAATAAAATATCCTTATGTAGTAAATCTTTTTCTCTTTCTAATGAATATTTATAATCTAAAATCCAACTTATATAACCCTATGTAAAAATTGTGTTTCTAAAAGATATATGCTTGTGTCATTTTTGTATTCATTTTAACTTAATTAAAATAAAGTGTCATTATCACTTACAAGTGGATCCATGGGGTCCCAAAATAGACCCAAAGATGCCCATGGTCGACCATGTATCAACCAATAGGGTTAAGACACGTTTTAGGGAAATTTAGTATTATTATAATATTATTTTTTAACCCTTATTTACCGGATTTACCCTTAACCATGGTAAATAAAATATTTACCGCAGTAATTATTCAAAATGTCTAAAAATAAAAGTTACCTATTTACACAATTTGAACATCCTGATTCCAAATATGGAATCCATTTTCCTAAATTCAAAACACAGAAGTGGCAGAAATTAATTTAAAATTAATTCCCGCTGTCAAAACAAAAAGCGTGTTTTTAAGAGATAATAACTATCAAAAGATTGACACTTGTTTATGTTCGGTTTAATTGTAAAATTATGTCCAATAACCAACATTATATTAAATGGTAAAAATATATTCTAAATATAATTTAAAACTACTAAAATTCATAATTTATCACTATTAATTATTTTGATTAAAAAAGATATTTTTAATTAAAATTTAGTAATTTTCACTATTCATCAAAATATGAAAGTTATTCGAAAAGTACCAAAATTTCACCTTAGGCTAAATTTGATATTCTGAATCCAGAAATGAATTCCATTTTAAAATATAAAATATATATAATTTTGAAATGTAGGTATTACTATTCATAACGGCTAGTTTGATTGGTTGTGGTGTGTGTTAAAACTCAAGGTTGCGTACAACACACGCTACTGTATTATTCAAAGAAAGCGTACCGTGGAAGCTTGGGATGTTTCATTTTAAATTTTTGATGTCCCCATTTAGTCAAAAAGTTTAAAATATTGTATTTAAAAAGGGTTCACTATTAAAAGTTGATAAAAGTGCAATACTGAAAATGAATTTGTTCTTGCATTATATCTAAGAAACTCATAATATGGATTCTAAAATTATAAGGATTATACAAAGTTTAAAATTTAGATAATACTATTCATAACCTCTTTTGAATGGCTTTTTTTGTAAGTCATGGTGTGATTGAACTCGGTGTTGCGTGTAGTGATAGTTATTGAATTATTTTGATGAAATAACACACTATGAAATCTTGGGGTGTTACATATATGAAATAAGAATAATTAAATGAAACCCTTGTTTCACACACCGGTCAAGGATCACATGGGATTTGATATTTTTCACGATATTATGATTCATTTCTGTAATTCCATCTAGTGAAGTTAACCTTAGAATCTAATCTTCATTTGCTGATATGATGTTAATATTCTAATAAAGTTGAATATTTCTCAGGTTATATGCCAACGACACTTCGAACTATAAAAACTATGAATCCTATTATAATCATGAAACATAGGACGCCTTCCTAATCATCGAGATCCGTACCCAGTGTCTATGTTCCCTCATATATTTATTTTTTACATGATGTTAAACTACACGATTTAAACATACTATGGTGGTTTTTATTATTGATTTAAAAATGATATATTGGATTCCTCATAAAGGTTCAATCTCATTCTCAATTTATCAATTTCCTCCCTAAATGGAAGTAAACTCTAGAGTTCCTTGCTATATGGCTTCTAAAATATAAGAATCTACAATTTCTAATAAATATTGGTGAATGAATGAATAACCTCATATAAAGAAAAATGGTTTCATTAATATAAACCAACATTACACATTGAAGGATTCATCACTCGATAATTTCATTATGGCAACCTGCTCCATATTTTGATTAGGAATACATTCATAAACATATATAAACTCTATAATAGAGTCTTGAAGTATGAAGTAAATCTCTCAAAAAGGGTTTGATGATCCCAACCTGCAATATTCATTCCCAATGATATCTCATAAGTTTCATTTGTTCTAATACTAAAATTGGATGCCTTCCATTGGAATGTAGGTATATACCATGATATATATGTAGGCACCATTGATAGTTTCTAAGAAATAAACATGGTCAATCGGGTGTAGGTGATTGTAAAACCATACTTAACCCATGAAAATAAACCCTAGAAAGGAAAAGAATGGTTTACCAAGTGTGAAGGAATATAATGATAGAATTACTATGTCATTATATGAGTTAGGAAACATATCTTCTAAACTCAAGAAACAACACATTCTCTAAGTGAAATTGTCTCAAAGAGTAAAATATGAGAATGTAAAACCCTGAAAAATTATTAACAATCATATAAAGACCCCTTAAATGAAAGAATTTAAATTTTATCATTAAATACTACTAATTAATTAGGATTCATGATATAAAATTTCAAAATGGTAGTATGTAAACGTATGAATCATAAATATTTTCATAACAGAAAAAATTTCTTGATGAAACAAAATTGATTATATCATATTTATTCCATATATAATATTTAATTACCAGATTATAAATAAATCTTTATTAAAATCATCATTTTTAGGTGAGAATAGTTTAATTTTTTAAAGTATTTTTAAATTTGTAAGTTATAGTTATTTCACAATGATCATGGATCCATAATATCCATAGTAGTAATTATTTAATAATTATAATATTTAATAATTATATAATAGTTTATATCAAACCATATAATTTTGTGATAAAGAATGAATTATATCACTTTAGGGAGACAATAGTATTTATGAATGCACATGTGATGTTCTTCTTATTGATGGACAGAAATAAAGAAATTTAAATAATAATTTACCATTATAGATTCATTACTATATCTCATATTTCATATTTATTAATCAAATATAAATTTATTAAATTTAATTAAAAGAATAAATGAAAAATGAATAACATCAATTTCTAGGGGTGGTAGTACATACATACACACGAGTTATGTCATCATTTTTCAAATGGATGATATGGTATGAAGGTATATTAGGAAATATAATTATAGAAGAGTTATTATTTTATAAGATCATATGTTAATGTAAAGACCTATAATTTCTGTGGAAATATTTTTTTTCTTAAATGCATGTGATTTTTACGAGTCCTCAGTTTTTGACGGTGCTTGATTCCAAGGCCTGGTGTGTCCGGAATCAATTTCTGCTGTTTTTTGGGTACGTTCAGTAAACGTATGAGCCGGATTTTATATCATTTGAACTAGTGCTCAGAATTGAAATCTGAGGGCACCGTTGAACTCGCAGTATCGGTGATTTCTTATTGATACCTTCACCACAGTTGCGATTTAATGAGAGTGGATGATTGTTTTGGGGGTTTTTTAAAAAAATTAAATAAAAATAAGACTTAACTTATTTTTATTTGTTGGTGGTCAAAACCTCCAAGGGGTGGTTGGAAGTGGGGGCCACCACACCCTAACCTCCCATGGAAGGTTACGGTGATGGGGACTAGTCGAGCAAAACCTCCGTTGATAAGATGTAATTAGGTGGGGCCCACACGAGCCCTTAAACTCCCTGGAACCCATAATTATGCGCGGGAGCCTCTTCACCATCCCCCTCCAATTAATGAGACAACTCCACCCATTTAGTTAAGTGAAGTAACTAAATTAATTTGAACCATTTTGAATTCTTTATGCCACCATTATAATAAGATTTTATTATTTTATTATTGGGGGTTGGAAAATTTTTTTTCCTCGGAGGATTAAGGAGAGGAAAGAACTTGGTCGAGCCGTTTCTTTCCAACGAAGAACCACTGAAGAACGATGAACACCATCTTCTTCCTTCTTCGACCAGGGAAAGAAAGGGAAGTTTCACCCATGAAGAACGCTGATGCCATCCTCGACTTCTTCTTTCCTGACGCCAATGAAATGATTCCACCTTTTCCTACGACTATGTCAACAAACAAACATCAATAAAGGTAGGAGAAATTGAGTTAATTTTATATATGAGTATAAACCTTCGTTCTTCGACATTCGAATTTTCTGGATTTTGGTTCCCCATGACGAGGGGGGCTCGGACCGCATGAACATGGTCTGTACATCCCCTTTTGTTTGTTCTAGTTTGATGTCAATGGAGGCAGTACACCCAGCGACCAACAACAGGTCGGTCGCAGAGAATCGCGCGGTGCAAGGCTGTCGGGTCGTCACAAGGGTGCGGCACCGTTGTGCCACGTAGAGAATCGAGTCGTGGCCAGGCGGGCTAAGTCGGTGCCGGAGGGGCATGGTTTCGTTGCACCATGCCAGGAAGAGGGGCCACAGACAAGAGGGTCACGGCGTTTGGACGATGAGCGCGGTGCATTCGCGCCGCGAAAAAAGAGTGGGAGGCCGCAGCTAGGGTGGGCTGCGGTGGAGAAGCTGGGTGCGGTGCCATCACGCCACGCCGTAGAAGAACCGTTGCCTTAGGCCATGGCGAATAGGGGAGGGCAGCTAGTTGTGCCGGCCCCCAGTACACACTATAGAGGTGGGGCCCTTTGGGTCCCATGGTTACAGGGGCCGGCGCTATGCGTCGGCCGTTACATACAATGTGGGGGAGCGGCACCCCCCACCCACCCACCCCCCCACAGCGTGGCCAGCCGGGCCCCATGCTGCAGCCAGCCAGCCATGCCCAACGGCCTGCCGCCGGGCCCCATGGCTGGTCGGGCTAGGACCCACGGCCAGCTGGGCCAGGCCACATGGCTTATCGGGTCGGACCACACGACCATTCGGGCCACACAGCCAGCCGGGCTGGACCACTAGGCCAGCCGGGCCTGGGCACACAGCCAGTCAGGCCTGAGCACACAGCTAGCCGGGCCAAGCCACACGGACAACCGGGCTGGGCCACATGGCCTGCCGGGCCTGGCCACCCAGCCAGCCTGGCTAGGCCACACAACCATCCAGGTCGGGCCACACTGCCAGCGGGGTTGGGCCACACGACCAACCAACCGGGTCGGGCCGCCTTCGGGTCAGGACGGGCCACCCCATCAGCTTGGGCCACCCCATTGAGTCAGGCCACCCCTTCAGGTCGGGTCAGAACCATGAACCTAGTAAGACCCCAGTCCGGACCGGGGTTTGGTCGGGTCGGGTAAGCCCGCCTAGGTCTGACCGGACCCGAACTCGTCAGACCCGATTATACCTAATCGCCCATAACTCAGGCTACAAGTGTTTGATCGACGAACCCACTGCAGCGACGAAAATCCTGGAATGGGAAAATTGAATTGGAATATCTCACTTGAGCTTTGAACATAGTATGAGTATGGTTGGGTTGGTTTGAACCTAAAAACAAACTGGGCCCCTCAGACGGAAATGCTAAAAACACACAGACCGGGCGTCCGATTGACGATCTGTCTATTACGTCGAGACCCCTATGACATGGTGGTCCTTCAAGATACTTCCACGTGAGACTTCATGACATCTTGAGTATCTAACAGCAGCTCATGTAGTATATCCTCTTAAAGACGAGCGTACAAAGTGCGGAGACCTAGTAGCTCACAGACCTGACGACTGCTTGACCAATTCGACTCCGAGTGTTTAGACTATCCCAGTAGGGAGCGCCTGGTAGTTTGTGGAAGAGAATTGGTGGAGGAGCGACTAGTATTTGGTGACAGACCTATGGTACTCGATAAGAGGAGTTCCTCTGCTGGCTATTATGGTGAGCGCCCGGTATTTGGCAGCAGACCCACAGCATACGAAGCACCTTGTAGTTGGTAGCAGACCTGTGGTACTCGACAGGAGGAGTACCTCACCAGTCCAAGGTTAGTAAGAGGCGTCTCAGTGTCGCAAGATGCCCACTGTAATCAACCGAGGAGGAGACCTCTAGCAGTCATGGATTTGATAATGAAAATCTTGTTCTGATATGAGTCAATGACCTTTGTGTTTTCCTCATGATTGAGATGGGTTACTTGATAACTTAGGAATATGTATGGGTATATGCCTAAGTAATGGTTATCCGTTGATTTTGTACTTTGTCGTTTATCCTTGTTAGATTTTGTGGGACCTTGAGGTTCTTGGGGTCCCTACTGAGTATCTTTATACTCACCCCTACACGGGCTTTTTCCGCACCTTGTTGTGTTGGATGCAGACGACGGACAACGCTGACCGAGGTGGAGTGTATGAGGACTAAATGATACCCAGAGGTGGACCTGACAGAGATTCGGTACCCAAAGGAGACGGACGGATGTGGAGTGCTGAAGAGGAAATATATACCTACCCTTTAGGAAGGATCCTTGGTGGATGATCCATGATCTTCTAGACACCTTCCAGCTGTTTTTATTTTTAGTTGTAGCTGTTTTGTCTTTTCATTGTACTTTACTGTTGGGCTTGTATTTTCAACCCCTTTTACATTCCAGTAAATCTTTTGTATACAATTCCTACTTGTGTTTTGCTTCCAGTTGAGTACTCTGTTGTATGTGTTTAATTTTATAAAGGCAATGCCTTACCAGCATAGAGATTTACGCCATTAGTGCTAGTTGTCAGCCCCTGGCCTATGGAAGGCGGTCTTGGGGTAGTAACTGCATGGGCCCCGAGGATGGGTCATGAAAAATTGGTATCAGAGGAGTCGGTTCTACTGCAAAACTTAGCACTCAGATATTTCTTTTCTGTGAGGCAAAAGTGTTAAGGGTACATAGTGTGGTTTTTAGTTCAGCGAGTCCAGTGTTGGTGCAGCAGCTGACATATCCGTACACCAGGACCCTGCATACTGATTTCCGACATTGTACACGAAAACACTAATTGAGTGTGTGTTTCAAAATTTTTACTTTAAGTAAACTAAACATGGTCCTCTCACCAGGTATAATCTTTTGACAGTGGTGTTTCTGTTTAGGATTCCTCCACGCAGACAGCCAGTAAGAGTTCCGAGAGAGTACACTATGACGGCCCACTGAGCGATGAGGCTCCGGTGCAGGGCCCCCTTAATATTTTTGCACCTTCAGGTGGTGTACCATTATTATCTCCAACTGTTGGGAAGCAGATGCCACCAACCACACTAGCGGACAATGCACGCCAACTGATCACATGCAAGAGTTCCAGCAGTAGAGGTCTTCGAGGTTACTAGGCGAGACAAATTTCCAGGAAGTAGAGAACTGACTGGAGGCGATTTCTAGATTTCCCCACCTAGTTGAGACACCAGTAGAGAATATGGTGATCTTAGGTACAAGTGTTTCCCAGTGAGTGACCATGAGGTTGGACCACAGAGTGATGAGGCTTCATTATTTGGACCGTTTCCCAAGATTTTACCTTCAGGTAGTGTGTCAGCTATATCAATGCCTATTGGTCAGGAGTTTCAACCGGTGGTATAGGTTTATGACACAAGTAGGCTTAGTGCCTCACATGTGTTTCAGCATCAGATACCCCTCACGTTCCAAGGAGAGACTGACTTACAAGCGGCTGAGGACTGGCCTGAGGAGGTGGCTGAGAGTTACTAGAACTTTTACAACTTTGGCAGGACGACTTGTATGTGGCTGAGTATTCATCGTGGTGTGCCGATCATTACTAGTACTATATGAATATGATACAATCAGTGCTTTGAAGCTTGGACCTCCGAGTGAGGTGTGTTTTGGGACATCCAAGCCAGAATTGTTTTTCCTCTATGCATTCCTACCTATGTTAGGATGATAAAGAGAACCTTTACGGTTTAATGTTCTTTGGATGAGCGGATACAACCAGTGAATGTTAGTAGTGGGAAAGCAGAAAATTAGAACTAGTCTCAGAGACTTGGGCGTGTAAACTATTTTGGAAAGAGGAAGTGTTACAGATAGATGACCCTGAAGAGCAGCAGACGTGGAAGCAGAGCTAGGATAGAAGCATGATGTGGTGTACATTTCGACTTGTTACAACCGCCCCCTTTTTGTGGATCCCACCAAGCTCAGGGAGCTGGAGGGCAGGGGAAGAGAGTAGATGCATTTGGTCAAGGAGTGTGATCCAAGGGAACTAAAAATGATTCGAGATATGGACTGTGTCTTCTACTAGTTTCCGTATCAATATACATAGGTACAAATTATTCCTTCCTTCCACGAATCTTGTCCCAGACCTAGAATTTCTGGTTAAACCATGGAAATGACCCTCATGTTTGGATATACCTTTGGGAAGAGACTCGATAATCACACTTACGCCGACTGTGTGATCTAACCATAGAGGAGAGAGTTTCAGTTGTAACCTCTTGGTGGCAGTATCGAGGCCTTACGACGTTAGGTTGGGTTTGGACTTGGTATCCACAGTTCACACTCACATTGAGTGTATTAGGAAAAGAGGTTGTGGTTTATCTACAATGTTGGGATGTGGTGTTCCTTGGTCAGAGAAAAGGAATCCCAGGCAGCACAGGTTAAAATCTTGTATAGGAGGTTGCAGCCGATCACTATTGAGTCGGCCAACCTTACCCTCATGGTAGTAGTAGTTCTCAGTTTCCAGTAACAAACATGAGTTAAAATAATGGGGAAATATCTTCAAAATATGTTTCCAGGATTACCCCCCCCCAAGGGGGAGGGATGTCTACGTTAGCTAGATACTACAAGAAGTTCATTCCAAAGTTTTCCAAAGATTCACCACCGCTATCAACCTTGAAGAAGTAGTGGAAAGCCTTCGTCTGGTTGGAGAGATACCCACAAAGCCTTCACAAGCTGAGGCCGAGGATGACTTGTTCCCCCAACACGAGGCTTCTAGAGGAATTCATATGGTAAGCAGTCTACTGCGATGAATTAGGGACTAGACTCGGGTGTGTCCTGATGCAGGAGCGTGTAGTGATCGCGTATGGTTCTCGGCAGCTGAGACAACACGAGCAGAACTAAACTACCCATGACCTGGAGTTTGAAATAGTGTTCTTCACCTGGAAGTTTGGCGGCACTATCTGATGAGAGAAAATTTTATCGTGTACTCTGATCACAAGAGTCTCAGGTATATCTTCTCTCAGAAGGACCTGAACCTGATACAGCGGTGATGGATTGAGTTCCCCCAGGACCATGACTTCGAGATAGTCTATACTCCTAGGAAAGGGAACATTGATTCGGATGTTCTCAGCAGGATATCAGGCATTCAACTACTAGGATAGGTGATAGAGCAGCTAGCTGCCTTACATATATCCTTTGTGGATAGTGATGGAGTAGCCTATCTTCATTATCTTACATTCACTCCTCCACTTCTTCAGCGAGTCAGGGAGGCACAACGTGGAGAAAATAATTGTGAGATGCGATGTTCTTAGATATCCACAGGGCAGGCACCTGATGGATTTTCTGAAGGTGGGGAGCACATCACCCTCTTCATAGGACATACCATGGTACTAGTTTCACTTCAGGAGGAAGTGTTGAGGGAGTTCCTCACTTCCTCTCTAGCGGTACATCCAGGAGTGGCGAAGATGTATCGGGACCTTCGACGACAGCACTGGTGGCCAGGTATAAAGAAGGAAGTAGTGGAGTTTGTCTCATGGTGCCTCACTTGTCAGTAAGTGAAGGCAGAGCACCAGGTACCAGTAGGCTGGGTTCATCCCTTAGAGTTCCCAGAGTGGAAGTGGTATGGGATATCTATAGACTTCATGACGGGTCTTCCACACAAATCCAGGGGTCATGACTTGATTTGGGTGATTTTCGACCGACTCACCAAGTCGACCCACTTCCTACCAATCAGAGTGCGAGGCATAGTTGAGAGCTTGGTATGCCTCTATGTGTAGGAGATAGTGCATTTTCATGGTGTAACTTCTTCTATTTTCTCCGACCGCGACGCACGCTTCACTTACCGTCTATGGAAGGGTTTGAAAGAGGCTTTCGGGACACCACTACGTCTGAGCACCACCTTCTATCCTCAGACAGATGGTCAGACCAAGAGGACCATTCAGACCCTCGAGGACATGCTCCGTGCATGTGTCCTCGACTTCAATCATAGCTGGGAGGACCACATACCTTTGGTGGAGTTTTCCTACAACAACAGCCATCACTCCACCATTGGTATGGCACCATTTGAGACCTTGTATGGTCAGCCTTGCAGATCGCCATTGTGTTGGACAGACCCAAGGGAGTCAATACTAGTGGGACCAAACATGGTACAGGCTACCACGAAGAAAGTGCAGATCATCCAGGAGTGGATGAAGACTACACAGCCTAGGCAGAAGTCATATTCTGATAGGAGACGGAGACCACTGGAGTTCGAGGATGGCGCCCACGTATTTCTATAGTTCTCACCTCTATGTGGTTTGCGGAGATTTGGACGAGGCGGCAAGTTATCTCTGCGGTTCATCAGACCTTTCCAGGTCCTCATGAGAGTAGGTGAGTTATCTTACTACTTATCTCTTCCACCTCAATTGCACCGGGTGTATGATGTCTTCCATGTATATTTCCTGAGGAGATACATGCATGACCCATCCCACATCATCGACCACAGGGAGCTGGACATCGATGATTCGGTGACATTAATGGAGGTTCCAGTGGAGATTGAGGATCCACAAGAGTGGGTCCTGCGTGGATGGCCGATGCCTCTGGTGGGAATTTGATGGCAGCACTGGAACCTCCAAAAGAGCACATGGGATCGGGAGGCTCAGATGTGTGCTCAATACCCCCATTTGTTCCCTTAATTTGAGTTATAGCTTACGGGGATGTAAAGACCTGAGGTGGGGAGTATGTAATGACCCGGAATTTCTGGGGAATTTTTTTTTCATAAATACATGGGAATTTTACGAGTATGAATTTTCTGATGGCGTTTTATTCTGAGCCCCAGTGTGTCTGGAATATATTTTTCAAGTTTTTTTCGGGTATGTTCAGTAAATGTACGAGCAGGATATTATATCAATTGAACCAGTGCTTGGAATTGAAATCTGAGGGCACCATTGAACTCACAACATTGGTGATTACTTAGTGAGACGTTCAGTGTAGTTATGTTTTAACAAGAGTGGAAGATAGTTTTTTGGGTTTTTAAATAAAATTAAATAAAAAAAGGCTTAATTAATTTTTATTTGTTGGTGGCTAAAACCTCCAAGGAGAGGTTGGAGGTGAGGTCCACCACACCCGAACCTCCCATGGGAGGTTATTATGGTGGGGCCCACTCGAGCATAGCCCCCCTTGGGAGGATTTATTTAGGTAGGGCCCACCCGAGCCCTTAAACTCCTTGGATCCCCCAATTAAATGGGGGAGCCTCTTCACCTTCTCCCTCCAATTAATGAGCCAAATCCACCAATTTAATTAAGTGAAGTAAAATAATTAATTTGAATCATTTTTTTTTCTTTGTGCCACCATTATAATAAGATGTTATATTTTTATTATTAGGGGTTCACATATTTTTTTGTTGTTGGGAGGATTAAGGAGAGGAAAGAAATTGGTGGAGCCTTTTCTTTCCAATGAATAACCACTGAAGAAGGAAGAACATCGTCTTCTTCCTTCTTCGACCGGGGGAAGAAAGGGAAGTGTCATCCACGAAGAACTCTGATGAAATCCTTGTCTTCTTCTTTCCCGACGTCAACGAAACAACACCACCTTTTCCCACGACATTGTCACGAACAATCGTCAAGAAAGGTAGGGGGATTTGAGTTAATTTTATATATGAGTATAAACCTCCGTTCTTCATCATTTTAATTTATGGATTATGGTTCACCATGATGAGGGGGGGCTCAGACCACACGAACATGGTCCGACCCTCCCCTTTTGTTTGTTCTTGTTTGATGGCGACGGAGGAGGTACACGTGGCAACTAGAAACGTTATGGACACGAAGAAGCCGGTGGCAAAAGGCCTCTGGGTTGTCAAAAGGGAACATCACCACTGTGTCGTGTAGAGAATCGAGTTGCGGTCAGGCGTGTTGAGGCCATTCCAGAGGGGCGTGGTTCCATCACACCGCACTGGGGAGGAAGGACCGCGGCGGTCGGATGATGAGAGCGGCGTCGTCGCGCCGCGTGGAAGAGTGGGAGGCCGCGACCAGGGCGGGCCGTGGTGGAGAAGCTGGGCGCAACGCCGTCATGTCGTGCCAGAGAAGGATCACGACATTAGGCCGCGACGGTCAAGGGAGGGTGGCCGGCTGAGCTGGCCGCTGGTGTGCGCTATATATGCGGGACCCTTTAAGTCCCATGGTTACATGGGTCGGCGCCATGGCCCAGCCACACGGCGAACCGGGCCCAGCCACAAGGCCAGACGGGCCAGACCACATGGCCAGCCGGGACCAGCCTCACGGCGACCAGGGCCGGGCCACACGGCTAGCCAACCGGGCCAGGCCGCTTTCGGGCCGGGCCAACTTCGGGTGGGTTCAGACCCACAGACCGGGTTGGACCCATGTCCGGACCTGAGTCGGGTTGTTCCAACTGGGTTGCACCATACCCAAACTCGTCAGACCCGAATACACCTAATCACCCCTAACTCGGGCAACGGGTGTCTGATCGACGAACTGTCTATGGAGACGAAAAGCATGGAACGAAAATATTCCATTGGTGTATCCCACTTGAGCTTCGGACATAGTTGGAGTACGGTTGGGTTGGTTTGAACATAAAAACCAACCGGGCCCCTGGGACGGAAATGCCAATAACTCACAGACCGGGCGTCCGATTGACGCACCGTCTGTTGCGTTGAGACCCCTATGACTTGGTGGTACTTTGAGATACTTCCACGTGAGACTTCGTGACATCTAGATTATCGACCAGTAGCTTGTGGATTGGATCCTCCAAGAGATGAGCGTACAGAGTACAGAGACCTAGTAGTTGACATACATGATGACTACTTGACTGATTCGACTCGGAGTGATTGGACTAGCCCTGTGGGGAGCGCCAGGTAGTTGGTGGAAAACCCATGGAATAGGAGCACCCAATATTTCGCAGAAAACCCATGGTACTTGACAGATGTAGTACCTATCCAGGCTATTAGGGGGAGCACTCGGTTTTTGGTGGTAGACCCATAGAGGACGGAGCGCCTGGTAGTTGGCAGCAGACCCACAGTACTCGACATGATGAGTAACTCAACAATCCATATTAGTGAGAAGCACCTCTGTGTTGTGACAGGCCCACTGTACTCGATAGAGGATGAGTTCTCCAGCAGTCGTGGTTTCGATAATGAAAATACTGGTTTGAGCTGAGTCAATAACCTTTGTGTCTTCCTCATGATTGAGATGAGTTACTTGATAACATAGGTATATGTATGGGCATATACCTAAGTAATGTTTATCCATTGATTTCGTACATTATTGTTTATCCTTATTGGATTATGAGTGGACTTTAGGATCTCGGGATCCCCACTGAGTATGTTTATACTCACCCTTAAACGGGATTTGCCCGCACCTCGTTGTGTTAGATTCAGACGACAGACAACACTGACCGAGGCGGAGTGTTCGAGGACTGGACATTACCCGGAGGTGGACCTCACGACGAGTCGGTACGAAGAGGAGACAGATGGATGTGGAGTGCTGAAGAAGAAATTTGTACCTACCCTTCAGGTAGGATCCGTGGTGGATGATCCAGGAGCTATTAGACACCTTCCAGCCATTTTTCTTTATAGTTGTACCTGTTTTGTCTTTTGCTTGTACTTTACTGTAGGTCTTGTATTTCTGGCCCATTTTACTTTCCAGCGCATCTTTTGTATACATTTCCTTCTTAGTGTTTTTCTTCCGGTAATTTACTCTATTGTGTGTGTTTAGCTTTATAAAGGAAATGCCTTCCCAGTTTAGAGATTTAGGCCTTAGGTTCTAGTCACCAGCCCCTAGCCTATGGAAGGCGGGTTAGGGGTAGTCATGGAACATTCCATGAGGACGGGTCATGACTGTTAAAAATAAATCCATCATAAAAACAAAATATTAATAATTGTGAAGGAAAAGAAATCATATTGGTAATCAAAGACAGTTTTCCACACATAATCAGAGGAGATACTTTTAATATCCATTTGATAGAATAAATGTGGAAAATGGATGTGAAATTATAACAAAAAAGTATAATTAAATTTATTATACTATATAAATCATGTTTTTATGGATAAAATAGTTTTAATATAGGATAATAAAAAATAAAATTTAAAGATATCAGTTAAGATGTGTTTCTCTTCATTGAGATACCTCCATTATCTTAGAACATATGTAGTGAATGATTAATATAAAGAGAAAACCAGGGGATTGATGATGAAGTTAATGAATTTTTTAATTTTTTGGGGGAATGGAATAACTAATCTATAAGGATCAAATTATGTGAATCTAGGGGGGAGAATATGTTAAATTTTATTCGTGAGGGGAGGGACACAGAATGAATTATTTAAAGGATTTCAATAATATAAGGTCAACATCTAGAGAAATTGGGAAGAAATGTTAATAGATTAAAATATAAGATATTATATAGTTGAAATATATTCCCCCAATAACAATTAGAAATGTTAATGTTTCATTTTTACCCTTACCTCATATTTTACCCCCAACAACCCTACATTAAACATAACTGTGGTAAAAAAATTACTCTTATTATTATTCCTTTTGAAAAAAAATCATTTCCTCCTACTAAAATATATTAATTATGAGGATTTAAAATATTTAATACATTTTACTATATAATTTTTGTTAGTGGAAGAATTTAATTTCATCTATCCTTGAAAAATTCAACAGAAACCCATATTTAGAAAAAAAATTATTTTAAAAAGTAAAATTGAATTTACATTAATTCCATGCCTTGTAAAAAACAATCAAATGCATGTGAAAATTAATTATTCATTATTTAATATATAAATTTCAATAAAAAATTAATAAATTGAGATTAATTTAATTTATTATTAAAAAAAGTTAATGCTTAATATTTTTTTTAGAAAAAACAATATTTATGACCCGAACAAATATTATAAAAATATAATATAATTGTAATTACAAGATAATTAATTAGATTATTTATAATTTAAATGGTCTTATAAAAATTTATGTTAAAAGTGAAATTATAATGAAACTTTTAAATTATTTTATTTACTAAAATGAAATAACCATTATTAAAAATCTTTTATTTTTTCCTTATTCAAAGAAAAATACTCTCTTTTAGAAACCCCAAAAACATTACCATAAAACTATATTATAATTATTACTTAATAATTATTTTATTTAACTCAATTTCAATTTCTAAAAAATGAGGATATTAATTTTAATTTTCATTCACATTTTAAAATTTTATAAAAACATATTTATGATGTGTAATATAATTTTACTGAAAATTTTGTACCTTTTTGTTAAAAAGTAATCAATAAATTGTCAATTTAAACCATTATAATTTCTTTAATAATTCATGTAGTATTATTCACTACTTCGAATTAAATGAAAATCATAAAATGGATTAATATATCATAGTTAAATAAGTCTCAGGGTTGTGAGTAAGGAAAGACTTTGATTAAAAATTTTATTTTTTATTTATTATAAAATAGACTAGTATTAAAACCACTCCATTGTCGGAGGAAATGATGAAGAAAAAGGGAATAACCCCTAACACTAATCTTACATGTATTAAAGGAATACACCATAATGGTTTTTACAATCATGATCTCTCTTAGACTCCCTTTTCTCGACAAAACATCAGCTTCCAAATTCCCTTCCCTCCATGTATGGCCATGATGAATAACTTGGTTTAAAAAAATTAAACCTCTATATACAAAGTAGACCGACTCCCATGGATAATTATCCTTCCCTTTAAAAAACACAAAAAACAAATCATGATATAATTAAAATTCTAAAATCTATTTATTTTAAAGCCTCCTTGATATAAGGGCATTGAGCATTGATATTGTCTTTAGTTAGATGTAATTTCTTAGTCCCTAAAATGTGTTGAAACTCATAATCCCTGAAACCCTATTTCATCCAACCAGACTTACCACTCTTATCTCTATATAAATTCATGGTACATCCACATTAAATTTCATCCCTATATTGAAATTTTACCATTCAACCCATCTACATTGATTACTAGGACCAACATCCTTAGTCCTGAAAATCAATTAAAACATTATTCTTAATGTATCCAAGAACATCCCTCCATTGATAAGTTCACAACACTTATCGATAAGTTCCATCAGTCACACATGAAAAAAATAGATGAATACCTTTTTCATTATATTTTCATTATTCCTATCATCCCATAGGATCCAACATATAAATATGTATTCCATATCATGTAACTTCACCTCCATACATTGTTGAATAGCTCCCTAAAACTAAACCTCATTAATCTGCTTCATTAAATCCACATTTCGGTATATATTCATACACGTACAATAAAATCATAGATCCCCTTCACAAAATCACCATGGAAAAATAAGTTCCATGTTAATTCATATTGCACCATTATAAAACACTGACATCATGAATCCAAGATCACTCCCATATTATAAATGTTCTAATATACATGATTTGTTTGGTTCCTAATTCTCTATACGTTAATGTTCATATTTTGTGGTATCTCTTTTCACAAATGAATCAATTTACATTCATTTGTACCACCTATTGTTTGAAAAAAATTTCTATAGTCATGACCACTAAACCAACCTAATGTAGAACCTGAAAAAATAAATTTCTCTTAATAATAAACCTAATTGATGTTACAAAATAAATTCCAATAGTCTTTATTATTTATGGAATTTAAATAATTAAGAAACATACTATCCATCTTGAATAAAATACTTGGATCTATTAACCCTGAAAAATGAGTGGTTCTCTAGACTAGTTTATCTTACAAATGTAAATATCTAGTGACCCAACCGCCATAGAACCATTCGCTTCATCACATCTATTTTTTTACAAGCACCCTGTTACACTTCACAAGCTCTTAGTTCATTCTATCCATTCCCTCCATTCTTCCCCATACCCATCACGCATAACTAGTATTGTTCTATAAAAATCTATATCTAAAATCTAAGATTTATATTTATTTTTGATTATCTAAAAGATCATGCTCCATTATTACAACCTTTGAGTTTGGAATAAATGAATGATCAGATATTTACATCCTTTTAATATATACAAGAACAACATAATAAACTTTTTAGGGGTTTATTACATGCACAAAGAGATAAGATACCATCCATAATCGATGATGAGTCTGTAGGATCAAAATAATGATGTGGATGCTCAAATACAAGATAGGGGTGAATTGAAAGTTTAAAAACATTCATTTTAACCTTAAAGAAAACGTTGTTTAACAAAGTTAAACAAGGTAAATTCACAAGTCCTCTTATAGTTCAACTAAACAAACTTGCTAGGTTCTAGAAATATAGTTCTGAAAATAAAACTTAAAAAAATTTTACAAGGAAAAGATTCTACCTTAAT
Organism: Viscum album; assembly: GCA_963277665.1. Classification (NCBI taxonomy): domain Eukaryota; kingdom Viridiplantae; phylum Streptophyta; class Magnoliopsida; order Santalales; family Viscaceae; genus Viscum; species Viscum album. Next base: position 103,378,727 of record OY728133.1, read on the forward strand.
GCATATAGAATCTTACTTATCAGAGTATACAAAAGTACATGAAAGTAAAGGAAAGTTATACTTTCTTCCTATATCAAAATGCAACAGAAATCAAATTGAAACCAGACAAGTAATAAGTAATGAAAATTATAACCCAAAGAGAAGGGTATCGTACAACCATGGATAATGGTCCCTTGATTTATACTTTCAAGAAATATTTTCTTACCCACACCTGGGTAAGCCCTCAATAGGAATATCAGAATCTGTCTTGCTATCCCCACAAGCCCTTGAACATTAAGGTAGTCAGCACCTTTGTCTTTCTATCCCCTAAAGTCCTGAAAATTTAAGGTACTCAACACCTCTGTCTTCCTACCTACGGAAGTCCTCGATTGTAAAAAGCAATAATTGGAGTCACACAAAGCAATCTGGACAAGATATTCAGAACCACACAAAGCATTATAGTCTCTCTCTCTCAAGAAATCACTTCAGCCACATGCAATATCCAGAGTGATGGAAATATGTTTTTGGGCTCATCAAATGAGCTCCAATTTATTGGTACTTTTCCAACAGTCGGCTCCTTCCTCCAATGATTATATTTTTACTGGAATCATGGAGGAACCTATACACATCTCACTCAAAAAAATGGTTAGTTAAAAACAGATTGTACGACATCGTTTCATAATAATAATATGTGTTAGGAAAATGAATAAGCTTAACCAAATCTAATTTTCGAAGTCTACGTAAAATATTATTCGGTGTCTAGCCAAATGAACATTCCTATTCTATAAGATAAGAATATTCAGATTCTTTTTTTAAAAGAATTCAAAATCTGGAATCTAATGATTCTGGAGTCTAAATTCCAATGAATTCGAAATCTAAATTCTGAGGAATTAAAAGTCTAAATTCTAGGGAATTCGTAGTGTGAATTCTGAGGAATTTAGAGTCTAGATTTCAATGAATATGGAGTCTGAAAACAAAATGCTCTATATCCAAAAAATTATAGGATTCTGTGAATTTAGATAATAAATAGAATTTTGACTTGGCAATAAAATGAGATAGAATTATAAGGATTATAAAATGAATAATGTAAACAAAGGTAAGGATAAAATTTCCTTAGAGAAGGAAAATTTTCGTTATCAAGATAATCCTAAGGGAAGAATATTTTTCCTTAAGATAAAGTGTTTGTGATTTTCAAAACCTAGAAGAATGGAAATGTCATAAGGAACCCTTATTGACTCAACAATCTCCACCTTTTTGGAAAGCACAAACATCCGTACAAAAAATAATATAAGGACTTATAATTTTTCTTTATTAACGTAAAATAAAAACTTATCTCTCTTTACATATGGATCATGGTGAATACGACTATCCCCCCCCCCCTTATGTTTTGAAATCCCTAAGTATCGTATTTTTGAATTCCTTAAAGATATTTTAGTTTTTCTTTCATATGTAAATCTACTTAGATAAAACCCCCCATATATAGACCCCTATTTAGGGAATTCTCTTCTCTGGGTAATCCCATGATACCCTTATAAAAGGTAATTTTTGGGTAAAAGTGAATTTTTACAATGTTTTTCTCTTTTTCTTACCAAGAATGACCATAAAAATTATTTTTCATGACTTAAAAAGAAAAAAAATTAATGTAAATGTATTTCTTAATACATTTTAGGTTATGTATCTCCCATTTAAAAAATTATGAACACCCCATTTTCAATAGTAGTGTTAATAATGAATTAAATGTAAAATTAATCTGTTATTTTAAAATTATATCAAATAGAACACCTGGGTATCTTATTAAATGACCTAAACCATATCTGACATATATTGTTGGCATTTACTAGATATCAAGTAATTTTATAACTCATAATCCAATATATTTGACCTTTTCAATGATGATTCAATGTTTTTCTTCTAGGTTCCAAGCATGGAAGAAGCGTCACTTTACTATTTTAGGGATCAGTTCTTGAATGTGATAAATTATATGTTGGAATTTATATTTTATCATCTCCTTATTTTATGTGTATTTTATTGTATAATCATTCAATAGAATTTCACTATAGTAAAAATGACTTTTTGCGACGGGAATAAATCTCGTCGTAAAATGTAACACCCCGAGCTTCCACGATACGCTTCTCATTCAATAATGCAATAGCTTGCATTGTACGCAACTTCGAGTTCTAAAACACCGCGACTAATCAAAGTAGCTGTTTTGAATAGTAATAACAACTTTTTAAAATTATAGAAATTTAATATTTCAAAATGGACTTCATTTTTGGATTTGGAATATCGAAATTAGCCTATGTTGAATTTTTGGTATTTTTCTGAGAACTTCTAACTTTTTATGAATAGTGAAAAATACTTTAAAACAACTTTTTTAATCAAAATAATTTATTGTGATAAATTATACTATTTAATGGTTTTATGGTATAATTAGAATATATTTTTACCATTTTATCCAATGGTGGTCATTAGAATTAATTTAACATTGAAATTGGACATAAACAATTGCCCATCTTTTGATATAAATTGTTTCTTAAAAACACGCTATTTGTCGTAACAGCGGGAATTAATTATAAAATTAATTAATGCAACTTATATGTTTGGAATTTTGTAAAATATACATCATTTTTGAATTCGGAATATCAATTATAGCTTAGGGTGAAATTTTGGCCCTGTTCTGAAAAACTTCAATTTTTGATGAATAGTGAAACCACTAAGTGGTAGTTAAATAACTAATTTTTCGTTTAAATGAAATATTACCACTTCTGTGATTTGATTTTCAAAAATACGACATACATGGTTGTCATTAAGAAGTCAAATGTGGTTCAATGAGATTAAAATAATTTTTTGGTGAATAGTAACTGTTAAGTTCTTAATCGTGATTAGAGGTAATTAGTGTAGTTTAAGGTACAAATAATGTTTTAATTATATGAGATGAGCATGACACTTGTCCTACTCCTATTGGATGAGTCATGGACGACCACGAAAACCCATGGGTCAACTTGGGGACCCCATGGAGCCACTTTAGTTGGAAAATGACATTAATATATATTTATTTAATGTTAAAATTAAATTGACACAAACATGAGTTATTTTACTAAAATAGTTTTTAAGTGGGGTTACACAAGTCCAAATTTTGACTATAAATATTCATTAGAAATATAAAAAGATTTCCTACATCATAGTATTTTTTTTATAATTTTTAGACATTAAATAAATTAAATTATTTTTGACATCATTATGATGCAGCGATGACCTCATTATTTAACGATTTAAATAAAATGAGAAGATAATGAAAAATCCAAGGCTTACACTTGTACAAAGCCTTTTGTATGAGGATATTTAGAAACCTTATCACCTTAGCCTTGAATTATATAAGTGTGGGACCTTTATAATCCGAAAATCATTGTGAAATAATGTAACATTTCAATCCTTCCAAAAGTGCCCCTCCTCTCCACTTATAAAAGGCCCCCACCTCTCCCTCCTCATTTACACTTTCAAGCCAATTGTCTCGGCCAACCTCTTCCCAAATACTCTCCCAACTTCCCCCTCTTACTCCTAGAAGCCTTAATTTGGGCAGAACTCTTCCCAAGGAAGCCTTTGGCTCAAATCAAAAAGAGTTACCTGATTTTGAGGTAATGTCTTCTCTAATGTTGTTTTGTTTTATTTTTCTTCTCCAACCCCCTAAATTCTTTTTCTTCATTTATTTTGTAACAACAACAATATCCTAAATATACTAGGATGTTTTTATAAGATGTATTCAAGCTACACTTACACACACCTACATCTAATGGTTAAAGAACATACGGTTTCTGTGGATGGCGAATTTCTGCCTCACGAAACGATGATTGTTCAACACTCATATAACACCTTCAAAGGTGGCCATTAAGATGTCACTATTTTTATATATGATATATAATATGTTTATGTTTTACTTATGCTTCTGTATTTCTCATTTATGGCATACTTTATGATTTCCATTATGGGTAAAACGAGATAATTTCATTTTAGGAAGTGCGGACTACCGCCCCCTCAAAGTGATTTGAATCGTTAATGCCATATGTGGGATGTATAAATGATGGAGTAAATGGTATTATACACTATATTATACTGTAATTATATTATAAATTTATATCATTATGATTTCATTCCATTAAATACAAAATAAAAATGAAAGTAGCGTTCATGCGTACGTACGGCTTACCGTCTCCATGAACGGTGCATTTCATTTCTTACCTCTAAATGTTACGTGATATTATGAATGAATGTATATACTAGATATATATGATATATATGATATCTATATCATTAATATAATTCTGGATATAATGGATATATATCACCACATAAACAACTTGTAATTATCAGAAGTTTATTGTTGACTCAAGTACCAAAGATCGACAAAACGACCGTTATTAACTTAAATAATTACATAATGTTCTTAACATGGTAATAAGTGATATAAAAGGAATAATGAAAATGAAAAAGGTTCTTAATTAAATTGAAATTAACTCTAGTTTATTATTTAGGAGGTTAAAGAACGGTCGAGTTAGGACAAGACGCAAGGTAAGGGAATTTCATAACCGAACTTCCATTCTTTGGGTTAATCTCCTACTTTCAAATTATGTCATGATATTATTATGTATTATTTTGTATTTTTAATTTCTTTATGTGTACCTATAGTGAATACACATAATAGATCTATTTTATTTTAAAAATGATCTTCTTAAGGACTTTGTCTCAAACTCTTTTCATTGAGGCATATTTGGTTTTATACACAACCTTATTTTAAACGGTGTATAAACCCCTTTGACTTTTACATTTATTCAAAAGGAATCTTTTTATACGAAGCGTTTTGCTAAACGACAAAAAGGGAATGTTTTTCTTTCCGTACATATGCAGCGACAATGACTTCTCTGCCGCCATGACAATTATTTGAGTTCCGGCTTCCTCTACAAGCCATCATTTTTTTTGATGAAAAATAAATACAAAGTTTTAAGTTTCTTTTATTTTGGTATTGAAAATGGTTTTGATAGCATTTTTATTATATCAAGGTGTTGTATTTATATCTTGTGATTGAAATGTGGAAATTTTATGTTTCCTTTATGCATGTTTTATGTGATACGATTATGTTATGGTTTATGATATGTTTAAACCTATTCATATGAGGAATGTATTGGACTTAATAAGTGACGGGTGGAGCCCGCTATAGCTCCTCGATGCATCGGTAGGTCTCATGATACAACTAGACGTGGAATTGGCCGAGGCCCTTTCCCAATTTGATTTATGGTTTTGGCCGAGGCCTTAATCATTTTAGACGTCTTGGCCGAGGCCTTGACAAAATGTTTCAAAATGTCCGGCATTATACATTCCCTCATTATGAAAGTGGTTATTGATATTGCATGTGATTACTTGACCAGTAGAATATCCATGTGAAGAAGTGAATGGCATTATCTCATTTTACTTTTTCCATATTATGTTGATGTTCAAGTTTAAAAGGCTTTTGTTTTAGTTATAGATTTCCTTAAATTTTTATGTTCATTTATGAAAGCTTCCACAATATTGTTATCCTTACTGAGCATCTAAGCTCACCCCTTTCAATGTTTTAATATTTTCCAGGATGTGAAGAAGTATTTTATGAATGACCTGCAGGGATAGTCCGAAGAGGATAGAAGTGTGGACTATGGAGACTATGTTATTATAGTTTTTCACTTTTTGATGTAATGTAACATTTATGAATGTATCTAGTGTTTCCAAGGCTACTAAACTAATCGGTCTTTCGAGACTTGATCTTTTGTGATCATGCCAATGTTACGAAGTAATGCACCGACTCTGGGTAGCTGGGGTCGGGGCGTTATAGTTGGTATCAGAGGCAGTTTAGTACTAACCTTGGAAGCTAGATTTAGATAAACTCTGATTAGAGCACATAGCCCAAAGATAGACTTTGAGGATTAATATAGAAGAACTTCCTATAATTTTGGTATTATAGAGATGTTATGAGTTTTCCGAGCAATACATCTCTGTCTGGATACGAGCAGGTAGAGGCGGCTCTGGCACAGATGTACCTAGGGGTAAAACCCGAAAACACCGCTTTGAGCTAGACTTGAACAGGAACTGGTGCACGACAACGGGCCCTGCTGCACTCTTGGTTACGACACTCCCGGGGGATATGCTTAGGATAATTCTCATTTTATTTACAAACCACTATGAAGGGTTATGAGTACATACTTCCTCAAAGAAAACATTTCTTTTTATGATTATGGATTATATCCATAAATAGTTCAATTTATGTAAAGTGTTTAACAAGTATGGAATTATGTATTTTGATTCATAAACTAATCTAGTTTATGCCATTGTTTAGAAATGGCGCCTAGTGGAAGGAATGGAAACTATATCAATGCACGAACTCCGTGTAGGGATTGCCCTCCTGCTAAAGATAATTATTGTGGATCTGGAGATACAACTGGTGCTGATCAACTTATTACCATACTGGGACAACTCACTCAGGTTATGAATAATAACCTTACTCGTATGGAGCACCCTGATCCGCAACGTGGAGGATCAATGCTAGACCATTTCATGAGGCAACAACCACCAACCTTCAATGGGAGTACAAATCCTACAGTAGCTGAGCAATGGATAAATTCCTTAGAGAAAATATTCCATGCCTTGGGGAGTAGTGAAAGGGAGAAGGTTGTCATGGCAGTTTACCGCCTCACTAGAGATGTCGATCAGTGGTGGTCGCTGATTCAAAACACAAAGGAAGATGATGAAGTATCGAATATGGAATGGAGGGAGTTCAAAGATCTTTTCTTAGAAAAATATTTTCCTCGTGACCATCGAGCAGATATGGAAAGGTAATTTCTGAGTTTGAGGCAGAAGGAGGATGAGAATGTCGCAAAGTATGAGGCTAACTTTACAAGGTTAGCGAGGCATGCTGCCGATTATATACGTAACCCAAGGAGTAAGATTGATCGTTTCTTTGACGGGTTAAAACCATTTCTCTGTCGAGCTTTAGTATCACAATCCTTCTCATCATACGAAGATATTGTCTCGTGTGCTATCAAGACAGAAAAGGAATTCTCTAAGTCTTATGACAACAAAGTAAAGCAAGAGAAGAAGAGAACGGTGGAACAAGAGACAGATAAAGGGAAAAAGGGAACGAAGGATTTTTCATTATGTGATAATTGTGGGAAGAATCACCCTGGTACTTGCCTAAAAGGAATGGGAGTTTGTTATAAATGTGGAGAAAAGGGTCACCAGGCTCGTGATTGCAAGGGAAAGAAAGAGGCTGTCAAAGTTGAATGCTACAATTGTAGGGAAACAGGGCATTATGCAAATGAATGTCCTAAGCATCAAGGAAACTTACCTCAGAAAAGGCCAAGGTATTAAGGCCAATCTTATGTTGTGACTACAGTTGAAGCGGAATAATTAATGTATTGGTGCTTTTGTACTCAAGGATTATATTCTGGTCATAAGAATAATGTGATATATATATATGGATTGTACTGCAGTACTTGTTGATTTCAGTAAGGTTTTAATATGATTAAGGTAATCATTTTTTTAGTTTGTGACAATAAGAGAAACTTTACTTTGTTTGGGGAATATGATAAATTGATTTTAGAATTTAGAGACCTTTTAGAGAGAGTCTGGACAGAGGTATTTTGGATAACTATTAAGGTTGGAATGGATTATGTTGAACCATGGATAGTATTGTTTAATGTTAAATCATTTCTGAAGATTATTTTTGGAATATTATAATACTATAGTTTTAGGAAAAGGACAACCTGCAGGGTGGGGAATAACCCGTCGCGTCGGACAAAGCTGCAGGAATCGAACCCACAACCATAGTGCAACAAGCCTTTATTTCCTACCACTAGCATACAGGAAGTCCCTGGTTATTACAAAATAGTTTTACTAATCTAAATGGTATGTATTAACATTTTGAACCTTATACAATTAGGATAAATAGAATATTTTTGAGTTCCGTTACCATTTGGTGTAAAAGTTGGGTTTGTGGTAAAAATTTATTAACGAATGAAAGTATACATAACAAGTATGTATATTCCCTTAAGTTCTTAGTAAATCTCCTGAATAAATTCCTCAGCATTATAAAAGGTAACTTAAAACAAAAATGTTGTCGGTTAGCTTTTCCAACTGGGGATTCAATGACCGTTTAACCAATCACAAGTTTGTGATTTTCTTGTGGTTAAACTTTCTCCTAATCCTGTTTTCTATAACTCTCCATCAGACCTTGATGGTTTTTTTCTCCTCCATATCCATATTTTTCTATAATCCTAGAATGGGCTATATCGGGTGACCTTTGTACTTATCCTGCTTTCTTTTAATGTTATATATTTATTAACCTTATTTCCGATGTGGGTTTTCCTCAAAGGTATTTTATCTTTTCAACCTTTTATTTTCAAATAAAAATTTCAAATTACGAGGACGCAATTTATTGAAGGAGGGGAGAATGTAACACCCTGAGCTTCCACGATACGGTTCTCATTCAATAATGCAATAGCTTGCATTGTACGCAACTTCGAGTTCTAAAACACCGCGACTAATCAAAGTAGCCGTTATGAATAGTAATAACCACTTTTTAAAATTATAGAAATTTTATATTTCAAAATGGACTTCATTTTTGGATTCGGAATATCGAAATTAGCCTATGTTGAATATTTGGTATTTTTCTGAGAACATCTAATTTTTTATGAATAGTGAAAAATACTTTAAAACAACTTTTTTAATCAAAATAATTTATTATGATAAATAATACTATTTAATGGTTTTAAGGTATAATTAGAATATATTTTTACCATTTTATCCATTGGTGGTCATTAGAATTAATTTAACATTGAAATTGGACATAAACAATTGCCAATCTTTTGATATAAATTGTTTCTTAAAAACACGCTATTTGTCATAACATCGGGAATTAATTATAAAATTAATTAATTCAACTTATATGTTTGTAATTTTGTAAAATATACATCATTTTTGAATTTGGAATATCAATTATAGCTTAGGGTGAAATTTTGGCCCTATTCTGAAAAACTTCAATTTTTGATGAATAGTGAAACCACTAAGTGGTAGTTAAATAACTGATTTTTCGTTTAAATGAAATATTACCACTTCTGTGATTTGATTTTCAAAAATCCGACATACATGGTTGTCATTAAGAAGTAAAATGTGGTTTAATGAGATTAAAATAATTTTTTGGTGAATAGTAACTGTTAAGTTCTTAATCGCGATTAGAGGTAATTAGTGTAGTTTAAGGTACAAATAATGTTTTAATAATATGAGATGAGCATGAAACTTGTCCTACTCCTATTGGATGAGTCATGGCCGACCAAGAAAACCCATGGGTCAACTTGGGGACCCCATGGAGCCACTTTAGTTGGAAAATGACATTAATATATATTTATTTAATGTTAAAATTAAATTGACACAAACATGAGTTATTTTACTAAAATAGTTTTTAAGTGGGGTTACACAAGTCCAAATTTTGACTATAAATATTCATTAGAAAGCTAAAAATAATTCCTACATCATAGTATTTTTTTTTTATAATTTTTAGCCATTAAATAAATTAAATTATTTATGACATCATTATGATGCAGCGATGACCTCATTATTTAACGATTTAAATAAAATGGGAAGATAATGAAAAATCCAAGGCTTACACTTGTACAAAGACTATTGGATGAGGAGATTTAGAAACCTTATCACCTTAGCCTCGAATTATATAAGTGTGGGACCTTTAGAATTAGAAAAGCATTGTGAAATAATGTAACATTTCAATCTTTCCAAAAGTGCCCCTCCTCTCCACTTATAAAAGGCCCCCACCTCTCCCACCTCATTTACACTTTCAAGCCATTTGGCTCGGCCAACCTCTGCCCAAATACTCTCCCAACTTCCCCCTATTACTCCTAGAAGCCTTACTTTGTGCAGAACTCTTCCCAAGGAATCCTTTGGCTCAAATCAAAAAGAGTTACCCGATTTTGAGGCAATGTCTTCTCTAATGTTGTTTTGTTTTATTTTTCTTCTCCAACCACCTAAATTCTTTTTATTCATTTATTTTGTAACAACACCAGTATCCTAAATATACTAGGATTTTGTTATAAGAAGTATTAGAGCTACACTTACACACACCTACATCTAATGGTTAAAGAACATACGGTTTCTGTGGATGGCGAATTTCTGCCTCATGAAACGATGATTGTTCAACACTCATATAACACCTTCAAAGGTGGCCATTAAGATGTCACTATTTTTATATATGATATATAATATGTTTATGTTTTAATTATGCTTCTGTATTTCTCATTTATGGCATACTTTATGATTTCCATTATGGGTAAAACGCGATAATTTTATTTTAGAAAGTGCGGACTACCGCCCCCTCAAAGTGATTTAAATCGTTAATGCCATATGTGGGATGTATAAAGGATGGAGTAAATGGTATTATACACTATATTATACTGTAATTATATTATAAATTTATATCATTATGAATTCATTCCATTAAATACAAAATAAAAATGAATGTAGCGTTCATGCGTACGTACGGCTTACCGTCTCCATGAACGGTGCATTTCATTTCTTAACTCTAAATGATACGTGATATTATGAATGAATGTATATACTGGATATATATGATATATATGATATCTATATCATGAATATAATTCTGGATATAATGGATATATATAACCACATAAACAACTTGTAATTATAAGAAGTTTATTGTTGACTCAAGTACCAAAGATCGACAAAACGACCGTTATTAACTTAAATAATTACATAATGTTCATAACATGGTAATAAGTGATATAAAAGGAATAATGAACATGAAAAAGGTTATTAAGTAAATAGAAATTAACTCTAGTTTATTATTCAGGAGGTTAAAGAACAGTCGAGTCAGGACAAGACGCAAGGTAAGGGAATTTCATAACCCAACTTCCATTGTTTGGGTTAATCTCCTACTTTCAAATTATGTCATGATATTATTATGTCTTATTTTGTATTTTTAATTTATTTATGTGTACCTATAGTGAATACACAAAATAGATATATTTTATTTTAAAAATGATCTTCTTAAGGACTTTGTCTCAAACTCCTTTCATTGAGGCATATTTGGTTTTATACACAACCTTCTTTTATACGGTGTATAAACCCCTTTGACTTTTACGTTTATTCAAAAGGAATCTTTTTATACGAAGCGTTTTACTAAACGACAAAAAGGGAATGTTTTTCTTTCCGTACATATGCGGCGACAACGACTTCTCCGCCGCCATGACCATTATTTGAGTTCCGGCTTCCTCTACAAGCCATCATTTTTTTTGATGAAAAATAAATACAAAGTTTTAACTTTCTTTTATTTTTGTATTGAAAATGGTTTTGAAAGCGTTTTTATTATATCAATGTGTTGTATTGATATCTTGTGATTGAAATGTGGAAATTTTATGTTTCCTTTATGCATGTTTTATGTGATACGATTATGTTATGGTTTATGATATGTTTAAACCTATTCATATGAGGAATGTATTGGACTTAATAAGTGACGGGTGGAGCCCGCTATAGCTCCTCGATGCATCGGTAGGTCTCATGAGACAACTAGACGTGGAATTGGCCGAGGCCCTTTCCCAATTTGATTTATGGTTTTGGCCGAGGCCTTAATCATTTTAGACGTCTTGGTCGAGGCCTTGACAAAATGTTTCAGAATGTCCGACATTATACATTCCCTCATTATGAAAGTGGTTATTGATATTGCTTGTGATTACTCGACCAGTAGAATATCCATGTGAAGAAGTGAATGGCATTATCTCATTTTACTTTTTCCATATTATGTTGATGTTCAAGTTTAAAAGGCTTTTTTTTAGTTATACATTGCCTTAAATTTTTATGTTTATTTATGAAAGCTTCCGCAATATTGTTATCCTTACTGAGCATCTGAGCTCACCCCTTTCAATGTTTTAATATTTTCCAGGATGTGAAGAAGTATTTTATGAATGACCTGCAGGGATAGTCCGAAGAGGATAGAAGTGTGGACTATGGAGACTATGTTATTATAGTTTTTCACTTTGTGATGTAATGTAACATTTATGAATGTATCTAGTGTTTCCAAGGCTACTAAACTAATCGGTCTTTCGAGACTTGATCTTTTGTGATCATGCCAATGTTACGAAGTAATGCACCGACTCTGGGTAGCTGGGGTCGGGGCGTTACATAAAAAGTCTATCCAAGAGGTTATTTGCGACGAGGGTAACGACCCGTCACAAATAAACAATTATTTGCGTCGGGATTTCGTGTCCCGTCACAAAAGGATTGGCGCGGGTGGTGCGCCAAACCGCGCGAAGGTTATTTGTGACGGTGGGATCCCAACATCGCAAATACCCGGCGGCAGTTAACAACTTTTTCCGACGGGATGTCCTCTCGTCGCCAATGATGTGTCGGCAGGGACTATTTGCGACGGGACCCATCAGAAATAACTTTTTAACCACTGAAAGGAATTAATGCGGGCGTAGGTGTTTTCGATGGGTCCCGTCACAAAATATACTATTTGCGACGGGTATCCCGTCGCAAATACTCTAACCTATATAGACACCCATCCATTTTTTTCTCATTCCTTTCAATTCTTAGATCTTGGTTCTCTTTGAACTCTGATTTCAGAGGGAAATTTTTCCAATGTTAATTTTTTTGTTCACGAAAAAGTTGTGAAGTCGTTTACATCAACAACAAATCATGTTTAAAGGTATTTATCTTTTATTTAATTTATTATTTATTTCAATTTTTTATGTTTATTTTTATTATTGTTGATTAATTGTAATTACATTAAATTTAAATTATTTTGTCATTAATATTTATTTGTACAAATAAATAAAAAAAATTAGTACTAATTTTTAATAATTAGTTGTAATTAAAAATTATGAACGATAATTAGTAAGGTATATAATTAAATTGTAGTAATTAATAATAATTGGTAACAAATAATAAAAAATACAAATAATTATTAATAAATATTAATAATTATTAATAAACAGTAATAAATAGTAATAATGAGTAATAAATAGTAATAAGGAGTAATAAATAGTAATACATAGTAATGATTAGTTATAAATTTTAATAATTAGTAATAAATAGTAATAATTAGTAATAAATTATAATAATTAGTAATAAATTGTTATAATTAGTAATAAATTCTAATAATTAGTAATAAATGGTAATGATTATTAATAAATTGTAATAATTACTAATAAATTGTAATAAATTGTTATAAATTGTAATAAATTGTAATATTTACCAATAAACTGTAATAATTAGTAATAAATTGAAATAATTACTAATAATTAGTAATAAATTGTAATAATTAGTAATAAATTGTAATAATGAGTAGTAAATAGTAATAATGAGTAGCAAATAGTAATTAATTGTATTAATTAGTAATAAAATGTAATAATTGGTAATGAATTGTAATAATTAGTAATAATTTGAAATAATTAGTAATAAATTGTAATATTTACTAATAAATTGTAATAAATTGTAATAAATTGTAATATTTACTAATAAATTGTAATAATTAGTAATAAATTGAAATAATTACAAATAATTAGTAATAAATTGTAACAATTAGTAATAAATTATAATAATTAGTAATAAATGGTAATAATTAGTAATAAACTGTAATAATTAGTAATAAAATGTAATAATTACTAATAAATTTTAATAATTATTAATAATTAGTAATATTTATTAATAAATACTAATAATTAGTAATAATTTGTAATAACTAGTAATAAATATGGACAATTAGTAAAAAATACAGATAATTAGTTATAATTAGTAATAATTAGTAATAATTAGTAATAATTAGTAATAATTAGTAATAATTAGAAATAATTAGTTATAATTAGTAATAAATAAAATGAATTAGTAATAATTTGTAATATAAGTAATATTTAGTAATAATTAGTAATAATTAGTAATAATTAGTAATAATTAGTAATAATTAGTAATAATTCGTAATAATTAGTTATAATTAGTAACAATTAGTAATAATTAGTAACAAATTGTAATAATTATTAAAAAATTGTAATAATTACTAAAAAATTGTAATAATTATTAATAAATTATAATAAATAAGAATTATTAGTCATAATTAGGAATAATTGGGAAGAATTAGCAATAATTAGCAATAAATAGGAATAATTAGCAATAAATAGGAATTATTAGCAATAAATAGGAATATTGAGTAATAATTTGCAATAATTTGGAATAAATAGCAATAAATTCTAATAATTAACAATAATTAACAATAATTAGTTATAAATAGGAATAATTAGTAATAAATAACAATAAATAGTAATAAATCGAAATAATTAGGAATAATTAGGAATAAATACTAATAATTATTATTAAGTACTAATAATTAGTAATAATTACAAATAAATAGCAATAATTAGCAATAATTAGTAATAATTAGGGATAATTAGAAATAATTTCTAATAAATAGCAATAAATAGAAATAATTAGTAATAAATAGCAATAATGAGTAATAAATAGCAATAATTAGTAATAAAGAGCAATAATTAGAAATAAACAAGAATAATTTGTAATAATTAGTAATAATTAGGAATATTTCGAATAATTTGTAATAAATATGGTTAATTCTTAATAATTAGTAATAATTGATAATAATTAGTAAAAAATTGTAATAATTAGTAATAAATACTAATAAATACTAATAATTATGAATAAATACTAATAATTAGACATAATTAGCAATAATTAGTAATAAATAGCAATAATTAGCAATAATTAGCAATAATTTGGAATAATTAACAAAAAATATTAATAATTAGCAGTAATTAGTAATAATTAGCAATAATTAGAAATAATTAGCAATAATTAGCAATAATTAGTCACAAACAGCAAAAATTAGTAATAAATTGCAATAAATAGTAATACATATGAAAAAATTACTAAAAATTAAGAATAATTAGGAATAATTAGTAATAATTAGAAATAATTAGTAATAATTATTAACATATAGGAATAATTAAGAATAATTAGGAATAATTAGGAATAAATAGCAATAATTAGAAATAATTAACAATAATTATGAGAAAATAAAATTAATTAGTAAAAATTAGCAATAATTAGTAATAAATACCAATAAATAGTAATAAATATGAATAAATAGTAATAATTAGGAATAATTAGGAATAATTAGGAATAATTAGGAATAATTAAGAATAATTAGGAATAATTAGGAATAATTAGTAATAATTAAGAATAATTAGCAATAAATAGGAATAAATACGAATAATTAGTAATAAATAGGAATAATTAGTAACAAATATAAATAATTAGTAATAATTAGTAATAATTAGTAATAATTAGTAATAATTAGTAATAATTAGTAATAATTAGTAATAATTAGTAATAATTAGTAATAATTAGGAATAATTTGGAATAATATGGAATAAATAGGAATAAATTGTAATAGTTAGTAATAAATATTAATAATTTGTAATAAATAGTAATAGTTAGTAATAAATAAGAATAGTTAGTAAAAAATATGAATAGATAGTATGCAATATGAATAGTTAGTAATAAGTAGGAATAATTAGTAATAAATATGAATAATTAGTAATAAATTGTATTAATTAGTAATAAATTGTAATAATTAGTAATCAATTATAATAATTAGTACTAAATTGTAATTATTTGTAACAAATATGAATAATTCGTAATAAATTTGAATATTTAGTAATAAATAGTAATAATTAGTTAGGAATAATTAGAAAGAAATTTTAATAAATTTTATTATATTATAAGAACTTGGAACAATTTCCATTGGATTGATGGAACTCCTTTTTCTTTATGTCTTTTCTCCTTTCAACTCTCACTAACTCAAAACATTATGAAAAATGTGGTGCGACATAGGCATATTAAATCTCTTATGCACGATATTAGATATGAATATGAAGGATCAATTTTTTTTAATGTTCCCTGGTGGTGATAGTTGGAAGAAGACGAATCATCGGCGAAAAGGGGGCTCTTTTGTTCGACGGCTCATTGACTTGCATCTTTCTGACACTGAAATCACAATGATGAATCTGGTCAGAGATACACATACTCGTTGACATGCATACGAGAATGAATATGCGTACCTCTGACCAGATTCGTCATTGTGTTTTTATTGTGAGAAAGATGGATGTGAATGAGCCGTCGGAAAAAAGAGGATCCGTCAATCCACTATAAATTACGTCGCCCTTAATTAATGGTAATTATTAAGAAGTAGTTGTAATTAGTTATCTTTTTTTTCAGATAGTGTTTTTATAATTTCAAATTACTCAAAAAATGTGATGATTTTATATTTTGTAGAAAAATATGGAACAAGGAAGTCGACATCAGTCATTATTAGATGATCATGCTTGGATAAATCAGCCCATAAATTCAAATAGTTCTCATTTAAATCATGTATTTATTAATGGTGTTAAAGATTTCTTAACATTTGCATCATCAAAACCATAATATGTTTCAAAATGCACAATTAAGTGTCCTTGTAAAAAATGTGCTCTGAGAATGTTTCACACATTTGACAAGGTTGGGGGACATCTCATGCGGTTTAGTTTGCAAACAAATTATGTTATTTGGTATCAACACGATGAATGAAGTTCCAAAGAAGATACTAATAACTTGATTCCGGATCAATCATGGATCCAAAATTTAGTACATGATGTTGCATGTCCATCTCATAAACAAACTGAAACTCACAATGATATTATATTAAATCTTGAGTTGGCACCATCCGAATTTTATGAGTTTTTGAGGTCTGCTGAGGATGCATTATCTCCTGGTTGCAAGATAATAAAATTAGAAGCGGTTGAAAAATTCATGGCTATTAAATCAGATAATGAAATGTCAAAAAGCTTTTTTGATTAGATATTTTCTTTGGTTAAAACAATGTTACCTGAACGAAATGTTTTTTCCTTCAAATTACTGTGATAGTAAGAGGTTTGTTCATAATATAGGCCTTAGTTATCGGAAGATTCATGCATGTTCAAATGATTCCATCTTATATTCTGGTGAAAATGAGTTGTTGGAAGGTTGTCCCACACGTGGAAAATTGAGGTATAAAGACGCTCAACCAGGGAAGTCTGAATCGATTCCTGTAAAATAGTTGGGATATTTACCCCTTACACCCAGGATGTAACATTTATTTATGTCTCATAACACAAAATCAATGATTTCATGGCACAAAACCAATATTTCAACTGGGAAAATCTTGAATCATATATCTGATGGCGATTCATGGTAACATTTCAATCGTCTACATCCTTCTTTTTCTTTAAATTCCCGAAACATGTGATTGGGTCTTTCTACTGATGGTTTCTATCTGTTTCATTCTTATGGTAGTCAGTATTCAGGTTGGCTTGTCTTTATAACTCTGTAAAATCTACCTCCATGGATGTTGATGAAGGATCCCTATATCATTTTGACTTTATTAATCCCAGGACATCCGAAAAAGAATATTGATGTATATTTGAAACCATTTATTGATGAGTTAAATGCATTTTGGAGTAATGGTGATAGTAAATATGATGTTGCTGTGAATCAAAATTTAATATTAAAATCTTCATTGATGTGGACGATTAGTGACTTTACGGCATATGGCATGTTATCTGGCTGGAGTACACATGGTCCGAAATCATATCCTTACTGTTTTAAAGACAAAAATGATTTTATGCTTGTCAATGGAAAAAACCATTCTATTTTGACTATCATCGTAGATTTCTTCCAACTGATCATCTTTTTCAAAGGCACAAATCTCATTTCAGAAAAGTAACAATTGAAAGGGATGAACCTCCAAAAATGATCCCAGTTATAGAGTTAAAATCAATTGTATTTTCATTACCTCCCATCACATTTGGGACAACAGTAATCCAACCGAAAATTCATGTCTTTGGGAAAGAACATAATTGGATAAAATGGAGCAATTTTTGGGATATCCCATATTGGTCTGATTTGTTGGTCTACCACATGTTGGATGTCATGAATATTGAAAAGAACTGTTTTGATAATTTATATCCTATAGTTTTGGATATACAAGATAATAGAAAATATACTATAAAAGCCCGATTAGATCTTTCCCAAATTTGCAGGATACCAGAACTTGAACTATTTGAATATGTCAGATCATAGAGGTTAATGAAGCCAAAAGAAGCTTATACACTGTCTGAAGAGAGTCACTTATTATTTTTCCAGTGGATTGCATATTTGAGGCTTCCAGATGGCTATGATTCAAATTTGGGTAGAAGCGTTAAGAATGTTCATTTTACCGGATTAAAAATACATGATTCTCATATTATAATGGAAAGACTTATGTTGATTGGATTCAGAGGTTTTTTTAATTATATGATTTGGGATTCGATAATAGACATATCATATTTTTTCGAGACATTTGTGTAGGAACAACAGACTATGATTCACTAAGAAAACTGGAAGAGGATGTTGCTGTAATTATATGTAAATTGGAAAAAATCTTTCTGAATTCTTTATTTGACTCAATGGAACATCTGATATTACATTTCCCACATGAAGCTAAATGTGGAGGTTTAGTATAGTTTCGATGGATGTACCCATTTGACAGATGCATATTGAAATTGAAGAAAAAAGTACGTAACAAAGCATTAGTTAAAGGCTCAATTGTTTAAGCTTATTTGCAAGAGGAAATTTCTTTTTTTTTCTCTCACTATTTTGAATATGAATATCCCTCAAAACAAAACCACATGGGATGGATCGAGGGAAATGTTAATGATGAAATGGAAAATCAATTATTAGTTTTTAATCAGCCAAATCTTGGCTTCTATGGAGTTGAACAATGATGGATTTCAGATGATGAACATCACATAGATCATACATATGTTCTGGTCAACTGTAAAGAAATGATATCATTTGTACTGTGAGTGATTCTATCACTTATTCTATTATTTCTATTACAATATGTAAACTTATTTTATTTGTAGGTTATATGATAATCATATCAAGAAACAATATCCACAAATTATAGCAGCTGCTCTTGAAGAACACAGAGAAAAAAAAAATAACAATGGTTTCAAAAACTAGTAACATAAATTTTTTATGGTTTAATATCAATTTAGTTTACTATTTATTATATTGATAATTGTTTTAAAAAATTTCATATGTCTCAACATGATGTTAAAATTGATAAGTGATTGTGTATATTGAGTAACCCACCATCCAAAATGATTTAATCTTATAATTCATATGTTGTGAATGGTTTTCTATTTGATACACGTGAATATAGGGAATAAAAATACAATAAATATTGGAGTTTGTTTGAGAGGATTTCATCATAGTGAAACTAAAGTTGACTTTTATGGAATTTTGGATGAAATTATTGAGATTTGTTATCTTGGATATAATTACATAATGATGTTTAAATGATGGTGGTTGGATACTAAGAGAGACTTGTGTTTTTATCCGACTCATGGAATCGTCGATATTAAATATAAAAGTCTTCCTGCAGTAATTGAACCATTTTTACTAGCTCAACGGGAACATCCAATTTATTATGCAAAGTATTGTGCTACATCAAGAGACCTGAGTGATTAGTGGATCATAAAAAAAATGAAATCTCAAGAAAATAAATTTACTCAAACTGAATATGGTCCTGCTAAAGTGGAATAAATTGAAATTTTTCAAGAGACTGCTCAAAATACATCTTTTTCACAATGAAACATGAATATCGATGATGACACCCCAAAATTAAGGGTCGATAGTGATGAAGATTTTGAGGATGTTACAAATGAATTTGAAATGAAATGGGATGGTGAATGTTAAACTCATATAGATATTGATGATGCCGAGGAGGAATATGAAGACATTAACATCATCATATGTGAAGATGATGATGAAGGTGAACATTGACACAGTTAAATGCTAGTTATGATCATAACTAATATATATCTATATATAATAGTTTCATTAAACTATCTGCTAAAAAAATCATTTTTTCATATGGGATCTGATCTATTTCGTGAGTTAGAGGAGGCTGAGCTACCTTTGGGTGATGGGGATGTGGGACAATCTAACCCTCAACCTACTGGTTGTTCAAGAGGTACGTGGAGGGAACTATGTATTGCACGACTGATGATTCCTGACCCTATCCCTGAGCGACGTCCATGTCTTGGATTTGATCCACACACACAGATGTATGATAACCTGTATATTTTAGTTAGCCTTTTCATTAATTTATTTATATATATACTAATTGTTTAATTATTTATTCTTTTTTTTACATTTTTAGGCATGTAGTTGTTGGAAAGGGGAGTGCTATCTTGCACAATTACTTTTCTCAGTCATGGATCACATGGGAACAGATTCCCATTGATGTGCAGCTCGGCATGTAAAATCATCGGCTGGTACGTAAATAAATAATATTTATTTTGAAATTTATTTGATTAATAACATGATATTATAAATTATTTGTAGGTTTTATGGTATCCCATCTATGATAGCATGTGTGACGCTATCCATGCAGCATGGGAGGTGGCTATGGGTGAGCATTTGCATTATTTTTTTGCAAAATTTTAGAAAGACGACCATTAAGAAAGCACGAGCGATAGTATTTGATGACTTGTGTAGAGCCCACCAAAAAGAGTACATTTCAACTCAGTTTTGGGATGGATTATGTGCACAGTGGTTGGGTGGTGGATTTCAGATGAGGTCTTTATTGGGTCGGCATAACCGGGGGAGACATGAGGAGGAACATCGATTTGGTAGCCTTACATTCAATACGCATAGAGAGAATCTAGT
The DNA here is from genome assembly GCA_963277665.1 of Viscum album. Lineage (NCBI taxonomy): Eukaryota > Viridiplantae > Streptophyta > Magnoliopsida > Santalales > Viscaceae > Viscum > Viscum album. The sequence goes on from OY728133.1 coordinate 103,399,556, forward strand.
AAGTATTTTTTAATATATTTTATATAACTTCCAATGTAAACAGTTTATTTTATATTCATATAGGCAGTCGAGCATCCTGATAATATAGAGTACAATGTTTATCAGAAGATGTACAATGATCCAGCCACCTGAGAGATTAGAGGTGATCGCCAGCGTCAGATTGTGGTTAGTCTTATTTTGTCAGTTTGACAATTAACTGCAAATAATATTTTCACAATTTTAATTTCAAATTGGAATTGAAGGAGTCATATGAGGCTGAGACCTCTCAAACACATGCTGAGGGTCAGGATTAGGGGACTGATCAAACTGGTGCCCACCATTTCGACGAGGTGGCATGGATGCATGTGACTCAGAAAGGATTCGAGAAGGGCCGAGTAGTTGGTATCAACTCTCATGTAACTCCTAGTACTTATTATGGTATTGATACGATGTCAGCGTCCAGCTCGAGAAGAGCTCAAAGAGAGGCATCATCTTCTACCTCACAGTATCAGGAGTAGTGACAAGCTCAGAATGACCTTATAGAAAGTTTTCATAAGTAGCAAGAAGAGATGTGTCAGTAGGAGTAGTAGTTGAAGCAGCAGCACGATGAGGAGATTCATTGATGGTAGCAGTAGCATCAAGAGCAGATGGAGTACATTCATCGAATGACTAGTTGTTTGGGGATAGAGTTTCCTCCACCATCTCCTTCAGCTCTTCCACCTCCTCCAGAAGATGACCCCCAGTGATTGTTTATGTTAAAAACATTTTAATTTAACATTTTTTGTAATATGAACTATTTACAGTTTCTGTCTTTTATATTGGTGCGAATATTACATAATTTAATTTTTAATATTTGATGTTTTTTTTGTGAATATTTAGAATATTAATAATTTTTTTTATTATTTTAATAATATTAATATTATTGTTTCATTAATCATAATTTTATTAAATTTATTTTTTTAGTATTATATTTTTAAATGTTTTTTTATTTTACATATAATAATAAAGAAATAATAATATTTTAGGGATTTTTTATATTTTTTTTGAATATTGGGAATTTTATTATATATTTTTTAATTATTTTAATAATATTAAAATTAATTTTTCATTAATCATAATTTTATAATATTTTTTTAAATTAATTTATTACTTGCGACGTGATGTGTTGCGTCAAGTTCCCGTCGCAAATAGCCTAAATATTTTTTTTAAAATGTACTTGCGATGGGATTAGGGGCCCATCACAAAAAGTTTTTGTGACGGGCCCATCGCAAATATTCTAAAAACATATTTTCATAAAAGTATTTGTAAAGGGATTATGGGCCCATCACAAAAATGTTTATATATATATAAAGTATATAATAGGAGACTTATTTGCGACGATGAAGTTTCTCATCGCAAAAGATATTATTTGCAACGGGCTCGTCGCAAATAATATGTTTTGCGATGACATTTTATGCAACGGGATATTTGCGACGGGACCCCATCACTGAAGCTTATTTGTGACGAGATCCCATTGAAAATAACCCATCAAAAATACCTAGAATTGTATTAGTGTTGGTTGGATTAATCATTTAAATATAAGGACCCAAAATTTTTGATAAATAAAAAATATATTATCTTGAATATCTCATAATTATTATGGAGTGATAAAATATCATCACATGTTGAATTTTAAATTATTCATGAGAAAGTAATTTTTAGCATTTTAATTTCTTTAAATCAGTTTTTTAGAAATTATCTTAGTTGGAGAATTATTATTCGATGTGGTGTTTTTAATTATTTAGGCAATAAAATATTTTGAATTGGTTCTAAGAACCCATGCTGATTGGATTGAACCTTTTGATACATGGACACGTTGGGGTGGTGGTTCTTAGGTTTTCCTTAATGTCTACTTCAAATCCATTATATAGGAATTTCTTTTCCATATAAAGGAAAATGTATATAAACATTAGCATGATATGAGATTATGTTCTTATATATGTAGAACATGTTTAGTTTTATCAATTGTGTATGTGTTTTCAATTTTGTTTAGACTCATGATATTAGATGTGTTCCTTGATATGGTAAAACTGTTCCTTATGATATATTTTTGTATATCTCTTATTTTTTAGTTTTACACACAGTACCAAAGTGAGAGGTGGACTCATCCTACAGTGTTATAACTAGAGGGGGGTAATGTTTAGACCGTTCATCTTACATTATAATAGGATAGAAATAGATGACATTGAATGATGTCCTTGCAAGGCATATCCGTTGGGAATAGAAATTATATGGTATTGGACTAGTGAGATCAAAGTGGGGCATAATGATCTATAATACCTGACCAATGAATCAAAAATGGGGCATGCGGGTCCATCTAACCTAACCGAAGAGAAATTGATTTGGTATAATGGAATAATGTGGTCTTGCCTATTATACTAAGGCATGTATGAATATTTATCAACTTCAATGTTGGATCATTCTTTTGGGACAATCCCATGACTACTCTATTATTATTCTGGTATGGAGATAAATCATGTACAACTAGGGTATATGTTTTCATGGTTAACAAAAAATAACCAGTATGGTTGTTTTCTTATGTTAACATAAATTTATTATCATGAAATAAATTATTTTCCTTGTGATCTTGTGTTAAGTTAGTATTGGTGATGTACAACTAGTTATTATTAATAAAACCCTATAAGGTAACCTCAATACACATGTAAACTTAATTTATCGGGTTCCAGTCACATGAATGGGGCCCATGAATGATAGTTTATTGGTGGAGTATATAGCTGGTGTAGTATCAACATGTACTCTAGAAGATTCCATGGTTTAATTTATTTATATAATCTCTTTCTATATATATATATATATATATATGGATTGAAACTCATGGTACACAATTTATTTATTGTATGTCATTTGTTCCACTGGATATTGAATTGGATATTTTTCTTTCCAAATATTTTCATGAGACTTTATTTTTTCCTAATAATACTTTCAAAAATATCATGGTATATTTATAGATCCAGACACTGAAACAACATGAGATTATATGGCCCTATGATCATGAAATTGTATGTTTTTTAATATTGATTATATTAATATCAACAACATGCTGTTTTATAGAAATAATGTAATATATTTTTAATAGTTACACAATTTGAAAATCATAGAACAATGTTTACTATAGACTTAGGGGGTTACACTATGTATGACCTAAGGTTGGTTTGTAACCATGTGTGTGATGAAGGCAACCATTGGTGGGTTAATTCAATTAATATTAATAAATAAATAAAGGAAATTTTTATATTATTAAAAAAATAATTAAATACTATTTAACTACTCAATTCTAAAAAAATATAGGTTTAGATACATAATAACTAGGATAATTGAAAGGAGTATTAATGAACATCATTGGGGAATCAATATCGTGCAATGGTTGGTGATCAGATTGAGTTTGATTAATAGGAATTAGATTCATAGCATCATACTCATTACTAAGAAATTTATTTATCACCAAAGAGAAATTGATAAATGAGGTAGGGATCATCAATTTTTGTTTCCACCCATGATTAAACATTTTATCATGGATATTTGATTATTTGATTTAGATCTATGTGTTACAAACCATTGAATGAGTCTATATTCAAATTAATTTTTTTTATTAATTTAGTGTTTCTTAATCCAAGATTTAACCATGTATATCTCTGATTTGAAATTGTTAGCTGATAATAGTGGTATAGTGATATTAATCACACTTGTAATGGTGATATTCCCCCATCATTATTCGCATTCATCGTAGTTGGCCTATAGGGTCATGGATCAACATTTTTGGGGTGGGCATGAGCATAATCAAACCCCTAGACACATGGTTGTTGTGAGTTGGATGATCAAAACAAAAATTTATGAATTGATCAAAATCAATTATGGGATAAGGTTTATGATTTCTATATATCATGTATCTTGGATGACATACAAGTGACAAGACACATACAAGATGTGTGATGGACCAACATGGGATATCAAGGTTTTATTTTTGGCCACCATTGTGCTAAAATAGACGGCTGAAGGTAAACCCCAAGAGTTATTGATGAAAAAAATATGGGAATTATAGTAATGACTGTAGGTCTAGAATCCATGTGAGGAAATTGAATTTCTTTAGAAAAAAAGACTACATGTCTTGTAGTATGATGATGACACACCATATAGTACCACATGGTTGAAACACTAGGGTTTTGGGGAATTTAAAGATCATATGCCCAATTGTTTTTCCAACATGTCATGTGACCCTCATCAGGTGGATGATCATGTACTATTTGAAAAAAACCATGACCTCATGTATGAGGAAATAACATGTACTCCTAGAGTACAAAATAATTTTTTGGTACCTTGTCATGACCAAGTACATGGCCTGTCAAACATGGGAATGACCAACAACACAACACTATGCCCTATGAGGCTAACACAAAACATGTGGGAATTATGAATATTGTGTATGGTGACATGGCCACAAATCCAAGTCTATATGAGAACATTGGAAGACATTAGACTGTGACCACACATAGTGTGCACCTCATACAGGTTGTGTACTTCATTTTTTAAAAACTTATACATTTCATATGCCCTACATCTAGAAAGATATTTTTTTCATATGAGTAGCATATCCTAAGAAACAATCAAGGTAGAATGTGGTGGTAACCTTTAGAGTGGATTCCATGATACGATAAAGAATGTTTTGAGAATGAAGTATCTTTAATATATTCTTAATGATAGAAGTTATAATAAATGGTCATAAGAGAGAGGAATGGGTTGGAAAGCCACCTGTCATACTAGTTTTTGGGTTCCCCATAATCCCCACACAACTTTTGGTGGAAACCCATTATGGAATAGGGAATGTGACCGCTTCCCACTAAGGGGAACCCCTGGATAGAATATGTCATGGGTTATCAAAAAACTAAGTGGAACATAAATATGGACAATGGTATAGGTTCACTAACATTTTATTAGAACCCATGGATAGACTTGGGTATGGGTCCTATGTCTAATTAATAGACCCCCCCCACTCAATTAACTCAGGTGTGTCTCTTGTACATGATGATTCTACACCATCATCTATGTGAAAAAATTTCAAGGTGTAGGTCCCATAAGTAGTTACTTTCTCAAGGAAAAGATGCTAGGAATCAGAGACAGAACTCTTGGATCTTTGGGAACTCAAATTTACCTTGGCTAGGAAGTGATACAATGATCCCTTTTCTATCTCATCTGTAATTCTTATATGATCATATATATAAATAAATATTTGTGTGTGTGTGTGTTTTATTGGGTTTCATTTCCCTGTAACATTTAATTGACATGACTCCTATCATTTTTTCTATTTAAGCCACTTATGTATTCAGGCTATCCTAATGAAAATATATATAATCACATCTACTTTGGATTTCATTCATATTTATTGTATTAGTAGAGGTATTAAAAATCATCATTTATTTTAGAGAATCATATAGACACTCAATTGTGTTTACCACATGTGGTAGTTGGGGAATGGATAGCAGGAAACATTCTCACATAGATATTTTTTTATTATAGTTATTTTTAGGTTGTCAAATCTATCATATTTTGGAATTTATTTTCCCATTTACACTTTTTATTGAAAATTTTCACACTTTTATACATACGATAATTTATTACATGCATGGTTTTTTATATATATGATACTATATTTATTATTATTTCTATGAACATATTCATAGAGGTGATTGGGGACTTATGTACATGTACTTTAGGAAATGTTATCCCATTTTTAGAAATTCCTTATTATTACCAATTTCCAACCTATGACCTTTGGGGGTTGTCTTGTGGATGTGGAGGTGTATTGTTCTGCTGGACAGGAGGTCCAAATATGGTTGAGGATGTATAGATATATATTATAATACGTTATTTCCTTTGGATTGTTTTTGGAGTTATCCCCTTACGAGTATATGTTTAGGACATTTGGAAATATATTCAAAGATTCTCTAGTGCAGATTTTCAATTGGAAATCCTAGTTTTCATGGGGAAGATGATATATTTCTTCACCAGGACTTTTATTACCTTTTTTTACATGGAATATTGATACAATGGTTGTAGGGAGCATTGATATCTGAATGGTATAAGATTCATCCCTTTAAATAACTTCTCTGAGATAGCTCCCAATATATATATATTCTCATTTGACCATAGTTCTTCTTGAACAATTCCTGGATTCCTCCTTAGAGATATCCATCCACATAACTGATTCAGGATCATGATGATCTGATGAGACATAGGGAATGCGTTCAGAGAAAATATCATGATTTATTTCCTCCACGGGTGTTGGTAGTAGCACCACCATTTGTTGGGAAGTAGATTCATGTAGAATAAAATTATGAGTAGTTATCATAATTTTTGTGTACCAACACCAAGGACTACTGAGGATCCATGGTGAGTGAAACCCATTGGCAATAGAGTATTATCTTGATCTCGTGATCCTTGTTTGTAGACTTATGTATACCCTACCTAATTACATGGTATTTTATAATCATTTCATTTTTGTAGAGCACATAGGATGTGGTAAAGTCTAGTCACATAGATTCATTATGAGTTGGAACTATCACGGTCTAGATTATAGTATATATTTCATGTAGAGTACTACCCTTATTTCATGCACTCAGTTTGGATTGAAGATCTTTTGGAGATGCAGTTTGAGGGGATAAATTTTTTTAATATTCCATGAGGTACACTTACCATATGCAGTAATACCACAACATGATTCAAGATAGTTACCATCATGAATGGATGTTCTAGAAGGGTCTTCACTGAGACATATGTTTTATTGTGGTACCCTTATTCATTTCCCACAAATTTTGGAGTAATGAAGCAAGTGGTGGTGATGGAGTGAATCTTGACTGAGGGAACCAATAATTTGGATATTTAAATGGGTTTCAATGGGATAAGTCTTATAAATTATCTAAAAATCCCTCATTGATAGGTTCATGGAGTTATAGACATTCGCATATCCAAACTTGTGAACATAGTTATGTGGTATATGGGCTATATAGAGGAACATGGAGCTTAGAGAGGAAATTTTTTTTGAACCTGATGGGTGATAACACATGGAACATGATTACCCAAACCTGATGTGATGATGAGGGTGGGTAAACAGTGGTTAGACTACCATTGAGGAGGCAATATCGTGATTATGGATCTCCTAGGTGAGGTTAGGATAACCCGTAGAGAGGAAACACGTGTATAGAAGAAGTATTATCTACAAATAGATGTTCTATTGGTGGATGGAGATATTATGGGATACATACATAACCACCACTAGGAGGTCCATTCTAGGATTAGACAATTGGCGGTTAGGGATGCATGCATTTGTAGGAAATGGAGGTTTATTACCTAGTATCTCTTAAGATGATTAGTGGTAAAATATATGATTAATCTACTTTTTCACTAATATTAGACATACTCGTGAGTTATTCATTCATTTGATTACTTTATATGAGTGATTTGAAGCATAGAATTGAGACAATAGCCCACAAACCTTGCCTTCGGGTTCCTGTAGGGAACGCTTGCTCGGTATCACAGGTCTTCTGATATTGAGATCTATAATTTAGTGGAGAGGGATTTTCAAATGACCTCTTAGTCATATTTATGATAACATATAATTCCATCTTAGTTATGGAATTAATTTTCACATTTCGAGTCCAGGTCAATTGTCACCATTGATGAGTCATATTCCTTTAGAGAGATGGAAAAAGATTCACCATTATAGGGGAGAGAGATATCATGGTAGAATGTGTGGGTATTTTATGTAGAAATATTTGACCAATACACCAATAGTTTTAAAGTTACTCCCTTGGTATATTGGTCTCATTATAAATCTATGTTTCCTCAGTCATGTAAAATTATGTGAATGTCATATTTGAAGGAGTTTTTGGGCTAAATCTAATGTGTGAAGATGGATTTTTCATCAAAATTATCTATGAGACCACACCAATATATCATAAATCATTCCAGATACTTCGTACTAAGCATCAAGAGATGATGGAGTATTTGGAGGACCTTTGAGAGAAGGGCTTAATAAAAAAAAAGTGGATCCCCCAATGAAACACTGGTTTTTATCATGAAAAATATGGACCATAGCCTATAGATTTCTCTACATGATCAAATAATGAATCAATCAATGGTATGGAAAAGTTACCCCTTATAGGGTATTTATGACCTTTTTGTTTATTTTCATGGAATGAGATGGTCCTCATAATATAATCATTGTTCTATCCCCCACTAGATAATGGTTCACAAGGATAATATTTCAGAGCTGGCATTTTCCTATCACTACAAACACTAATAGTTCCTCGTGATGTCTTTCGGTATGAATAAATCCCCCACTAGGCTTATGGCTCGGACGAACTATATATTACAGTTATACATGGTCCATTTTTTATTTTACTTCATTGATGACACACTCATATACTCATCATTAGTGGGAATCATGTAATTAACTTACAGATAGTTCTATACATTCTTATTGAGATATATTATTGGGGTTTTCGCTCTCAAATATCTAGTTTTGAATTCTCAAGGTTTTCATTCTAGGGCATTTTAATCTCCATTAGGGGTTAGATATATTCCCATTGAATATTTATGTATTGATTTCCTACGAGCCACCCAAGAACTTGATAGAATTTAAAACTTATCTTTTCTTGACAAGGCATAAAATGATGTTTGTGGAGTATTTATAAAGTATTATAGCCACTTTTAAAAACCTAATTTGGAAAATTATTTCTTTTACCTAGACTGTAGAGTGTTAAATAAAATTTTAGGAGTTGAGGATGACCTAACTAGTGCTCATTATTTAGATGTTAGAGGAGGGTGTGGTGTATGTATTATATTGTGATTCCATTGGATATGGGTATGGATGTGTTTTGATGTAAATGTAGGTAGTAATCACATATCTGTTGACATTGTTGAGACCCCCCTAAGTAGAACTATGAGACTCATGACCTAGAGTTGGTAGAATCAATCTTCTGTCTATGGATTTAGAGGAATCATCTTCTAGGAGAATCCATTGTTCTTTATTCTTACAATCAGATTATCCAGTAAATATTTAAATAGAGAGATCTAAAACTGAGATATAGGCTCTATTTGGTGTTCTTTTAGGACTATGACATTGAGATATTATAAACTCTTATGAAGGGAAGCATGGTGGAAGATTCCTATAGTTGGAAGTCCCATTTTGTCTTTTGAAGGAGGATTCTGAGTAGTTTGATTCTTTATAACTTTACCTTGTTGAGGATATTGGTGTATAATATCCTCATTCTATAGTGTTTAATCATATATTTTTATAAGGTACATGGAATGATCAATTAAGATACATAGACTTTTAGGTAATACATGACCCGATATCCTCATGGGATTCATCATATGGGTTTTATGAATAATGGAATCACACCATCCTTTTTAATGGATGGTCAGAGACATTACTTATGTTGTGAGAGGAAGAGATTATGGAGTTTCACACATATACATTGAATATTCATTTGGGTGTAAGGAAGACATATAGGGACCATCCGTGAAAATTTTTGGTGGGATAGAATGAGTTGGATCACTTCTAAGTTAGTCTCTCAGTGTTTTACATGTCAAATGCTGAAAGTTGGTAAATTGGTTATGGAATGTTTTGGTTAGTATTTTGAGATTGAAAAGGTTAAATGGTATAAAATATTAATGTATTTTTTATAAGTCTTCCACATAAAGTGTGAGGCCAAGTGCCATCTGAGTAATAGTTGACTAACTTACCATATTTGTACAAATATTTTCTATAAGGGATAAATGTTTGGTGGAGTGTTTGGGGGAATTTGTATCAATGGGATATCAAAAAGCATCAGGGGTTTTCCCTAATCATTATTTATGACCACGATTTTTCGTTCATGTCAAATTTATGGAATGGACTACATGAGGCACTAGACACCCTGTTGAGGAGGAGTACATCTTTTTACAATAATTCTGATAGGAAGACTGAGAAGTATATCTAGGTGTTATAAGATATGTTGTGGTTCTGTGTGTTAGGAATTGGTTAGAGATATCATGATAACATTCCTTTGTTATTGTTTTCATAAATTAATAGTCATCACTCTATTATTGGTATTTTACCTTTTTTAGGTCCTATACAGGAGAACATAGAGGTCAACCATACACTGGAATATAATTTGTAAGGCATATCGTGTTATTTTTTAGATGGTTCAGGTGATGATGGGGAAGGTATAAGTTATATAAAAGAGGATGAGGATATCCTATATAAGGTTTAAATAATATCCAGACAAACATAATAGGCCTTAAGAGAAAATGTTTTCCTAAGAGTTTCCCTATAGTGAGGATTAAGGATATTAGACTATGGAGGTAAACTATCCCCAAGGTTTATCCTACCATTTGAGATCCTACGATGGTTTGGAAAGGTTTCTTACCACCTAGACATACATTAACATTTGGATAAGGTTCTTTATGTATCCTATGTGTCATAGATATGGAGATACATGCATGATCATATTCAAGTTATTTACCAGGGAGAGCTAAATATCAAGGACAGTAACAACATTTGGGAAAACTCAGTTATGATCGAGGATCAATTGGATGGGATCCTACATGGATGAATTATTCTCATGATTCATTTGAAATGGTAACATGGTATTATACATGAGATAACTAGGGAGTGGGATACCCAAATACATGCGATGAATCCTAGCCTTTTTCCATAGTATGTGCTTTTTGAGGATGAAAATATTTTAATGATGGAAAAATGAAGTGTCTCTATTTTATTTCTATAAGAATTGGAAACATATAAAGTAATATTTTTAGATGTAGTTGTTGGGATGATATTATATTCTGAAGAAATGTTAGTTAATAATTGATATTTCTTTCAAAAAAATAATTAAATTAAAGTCACAGGTGTATAGTTTTTAAAGAAATAGAATATCTACTAAAACTAATATCAAATGTAAAATATAATACCATGGTTAAATCAAAATCATGGGGTTTATCCTTGTAAAAACATAAGGTTGGTCATTTTTTGCATCCAGTTGAGGTTTTCATTGGTGGGTACATTAATTTAAATACATAAATAGTTAAAAAATATTATTTTACTAAATGAACTAATTAAACTGTTTTTAAATAATAAATTACAAAAATTTTCTTTCTATAAGCTTATAAACTCTAGGATAATTTAGAGGATTCATGATGACCTTATTTTTGAATCAATATCAATAAAAAATCATTTATCAGATCGAGGTGGATTGGAAGCATATGCATCAAATCATCATCATTGCTGAAACAAATCGTCACCATTAGTTGATCTAAAATCATGGTAGGAATTTTGAATTAATTTTTTTTCGTTTGACTAAAAATTTGATCATGGATATGTGTTTATATGGTTTTGATATGCGTTTACCCACCCTTCACTTGATTCTATTATCGAATTAAATATTTTTATTCTATTTATGGTTTTTATCCCTTGATATCACCCTAGATTTCCTTACTTTGAAATTATTAGCTGAGAACACAAAACAAATGAAGTTTATCATAATATTTATAGTTCATTCCCTAATTATTCTTCATGTTCTTCTTCATTGGCCTATGAGGTTATGTTTTGAATATACAAGGGTGGGTTCAAGCATGATCCAACATCTATACTCATGGTGGTTTCATGGTTGGTTATAAGGATAGATATCTTCAGATATATAGAGAATCATTATGAAATATAGGTATTTATTTCCATATATCTAGGAATGGGGATGACTAATAGGTGATGAGAGGCATACATGACATGAAATAGTCTATCGTGGTTGATTAGGATCTAATTCCCTACCACAAGAGTGTTAAAATTGATGACAAGTGGTTAACCACACATGTCTTCTATTATCAAAAAGTGGTAATCATGGAAGCACCTAAAGATTTGTAATCCTTATAAAGACATGATATTATTCTAAAAATAAGACTTCATGGCATGGAGTCTAATGAAACCAAGTGATGTAGTACACCATTGGTTGGGGTAGTAGGGTTTCATGAAAGATAAGGATCACAAACCATGTGATTGGTCCTTCATGCTATGTGAACCTCACTGGGTAGTTGAGCATGTTCTAACTGCACTCGGTTAGGATTATTTGTTGGATGAAATATTGTGTAATGTTTGAGTACACGAGCATGTTCTTTTTCCCATTCACAGTTAGATACATGACAATACAAACACGATCATGACCAAGAGTACATGTGCATGGTTGGGTTCTTCAAGACACATCGATTAGTAGCAATACACACAATATATATTTACATGGACACCATTACATTTGGAATAGAGAATATGTCCAGAGATTATAGTGGGACCACATGCTTTGTAGACTGGTTATACATCATGTAATCACTTTTTGGCAATCATCAACCATTTTCATCACCATTGTTTAGACTAAGATTTTTTCCTATGAGAAGTATATCGTAATAATTTTTCCACATAGAATGTGATGGTATCATTTCTTATTGAATTTGATATATGACATAGAATGATCCAAGCATGTAACATATTTAGTGATTATTGATAATTGTATTGATTAGGTCGAATTACTAGAGAGATCCTTGGGCATTCAACCCCCTATCATACTAGGGTAAGGTTCCTCATACTAGTCACACTAGTTTGAGTGTAACTCTATGATAGACTATGGTGAAAGTCATATATCTTATGAGTGGAACCCCTTAATGGAATAGTTCATGGTTCATCTACCTATAGAGTGGAACCCCCTGATGGAATAGGGTGTGGTTCTTCTACCATATGAGTGGCACTCCCTGATGGGAAATGGAGTGGATCCTTTGTCTACTAAGTCAACTCCCCTAGAGAACTAGTGAATGGGTCATCTACATAGAGATTGTTCCCCTTAAAATACACGGAGAATTGGTGAAATTTGGGTCTTCTACATGGTTACTTAATTTAAAATTACATTCTGGGAATTAAAGATTAATGTCATGGAATTGTTTGTAGGCTCATCATCCTCAGCTGGGCAGTGAGACTGAGATCTCATTTCTCATACATCTAGGTTTATTTTATATGAATGTATATCAACATTCTTGGGGTTGTTTTCCCTCTTAATTTTAGTTGATTTTACTACTTATATTGTTCCATATATTTCTCCCTCTTTAGTTTTTAGGTAATCATACTATATTTGTATATACCCACCCATTCAGGGACTTTTCCATCACATGTAGTGTCCTATGATATTTATGAATAGATTGGATATTATTTATGATGAGAATAGGGGTACTTGGGTGAATTGAATTTGTGTAGTGGTTTAAGAATAGATATCCTTATCTGAGATCTCAAATATATTTTATATTCAAGTTATTCTAATGTTCAAACAACCTTTCTAGGCGTGTGTTTATTATTACCTTTAAATTTTGTATTACACTGTCAATAAATTTTATACTCCCTATAGGTTATTACGTTAATGAGGTTTATTCTAAATGATAATTTATTTTGTTTTTATTTGTCTCCACATCATCATGGATAAATCAGGGGAAATTCATAAAGGGTTTATATGAAAAGGCCTTCCATTTTAGTTATTTCTTCATGGTTCTTATCTCCATCCCCAAACCTAGGGAGGTGGGCATGGGGATGTGTTGGAGTAGTTTTCCTTTAACCAATTATACCCTATCAGGATGGGTCATTACATTTTAAACATTTGGTAATTATTTTTATTTATTATATATGTATATGATATGAGAATGAGGGTATTGTTTCTGTACTGACAGCTACCATACCATCATTTCTAGTGGAAACCCTCATTCATATTGTGAGATGTGAATGAGGTCATGTGTAACTCTAGTTTAACATAGTGTTTCAACGAATTGCATTTAAAAATTTCAAATGATCATATTTTTAATATTTTATATTTATGAACCTGGGACAAGGTAGAAAGTTGATAGGCTTGGTAGGAATCCGGTAGGCGAGTTACCATGTGCCTAGGTATCTCATGTGTAATGGGCCTCTATGATATCATTTATAGAATTTTTTTATAGTTTTAAGGAATAATATAGTGTAATTAATTCATCAATTGTTGGAACATAAAATCACATGTTTTATTTATACCTTATTTTATGCATCATATTAGTTCTTAAATTCAATGTGTTGAATTTTCTATATGTTTTAGGATAGGATTGTAATCCTTATTATATGGTATATCTGGGTATCTATTTCTCTATGATATATACATATATCAGAATTAATTAGTTTAACCTTATCTTGTTGTTATATTTGTATTTATATAATTTTGAATAATATACAAGTATAGTGAATAATGGTTTGTTATAGGAAGGATATAGCTATTATTTAAGTTATAATCCTTGCAAAAAAATTGTGATCCCATATAATAATTATTATTTAATTAAATGTGTTAATGGTTCCTTATCATTAATAGAGTTCCACTATGGAGACATTTGGCTGGACTGCTTTCTCAAATTGACCATAATTCTCTAATGATAGAAGAAATTATGGTTTTACTGCCAATCATGAATGAAAATATTCCCACACCCACTACAGTATTTCAAGTAGATGGAAATCATCAACTAAGAATTCCCCAACTTATTTATATCCATGTTGGTAGAGTTACTAGGACTATAGTCAACTATGCACATGATTTCCAGCTCTAGCATACTATGTCCTTACAAGGAAATGGGGACCCTGTAGATATAGTGGACGAGATATGAGTCATCAAGAGGATCTTCAACCAATTAAATAACATCAAATATTATAAGGTGAAAATTGTGACCATTATGAAAAAATATTCGACTATATTATAGTATAATGTTATTCTCATATTTGTAATAGGTTAGGCACTCATTTTAGTGACTTCCATTAAGCAATTTTTCTAGGGGTTCATTCTATGTATGATGATGCTAATATAAGCATAGAAATTCATTATATTCCTAAGGAGATGATAAAAATTTATACTTTCTCATAAATATTCAAGGAATTAATATTCATCACTTTATAGATGTATGAGGATTTATCATTGGAAGAAATGAAGTTTGAGATCAGGTGATGAATAGATTTGGGATACCTAGTCAAAGAAATTGATCTTACAACTTATACTGAGGTGATTCTTAAGGACTTAACAACTGATAATGGACTGGAAGAGGATATTGTTTCATGTTTTTTATTCATCCATAAATAGAAAAACTTGTGATACATATGCTTTTAGGAATAGTAATGAAAAACCTTCATGTTAGAGTAATATTAGATTACCTGAGTTGAGAAGTGGCACATCAACACCTTCTTCAAGGGGAGGATATCATCAATGCTATAACTATAGGAAATGGGGTGATTATCATACTTCCATCCCTAAGCACGTATCTAGTGTCATTACTGTAGTAATAAGGTATATATATAGTTTTTTAGGACAATTGATTCGTGAATATGGACTCATTTGGTTTTATATCAGGCACAAGCATCGATCCATGGGACAAGATGGGGTCATCAGTTATAGAATCATACGATGATGGTTCATTTTAGTAATGCATATAATATTCTTGGATAATTAAACGAGGTTTATTGAGACTATGTAGTTAAAAAGACACTGGTGTTTGGTGGTGAGGGACCATATTTTTTTGAGTTATGATGTTAAAACCCATTACTTACTCTACTACCTTACATAATATGACTTCTTCTTAATCTTGTAAATATTCACATGTTGTTACCTAAATTTACTTTCCATTCATGTGATTCTATGAGTTAATTTCCCTCAGTACACTATTGGATATGAATGTGGAACATCATCAGCAACACCCATACTATCTTATATTCATCACTAGATATATAAATAATAGTATTTATTATGGTTATGATGATTGTTGATAAGATTTTGGTTGTGAATTGGATTAAACTTTTCAAGCTCATATTCATTTTTTTAGAGATGGGAATATTTTACATTACCTAAGGGAGAGGTGCTCTTATTGATGGTTGAGTAGAAGTTGAAAGTAGGTATATCTGCTTATGAATTCAATTAGTATGTGGTAATTAAAATGTAGATTGTAGTCTTGGCTATATATATCAGATCAATGGTGAACCCAAATCATTTCTTCTAATATTATTTCTCTATCTATATGATTTGACAAAAAAAAATTCAAAGTAAATCCACCAAATATATGATTTTTTCTTTTGGAAGATCTCATTTTGGTTAGATGAAGCAATTTGATACACCCTTATCATGTGAAGTTAGCCTATCTAAAAGTGTATAAGATATGACTCATAAACATGGAGTAGAAGATATTTATTTGGTTGAATACTTGAAAGTGGGGTGCTGTAATTATTTTCTCCAAGAAGGTTGATGGTAGTTTATGAATCTGCAAAGATTACCAAAAGCTAAACTAGATGATGGTGAAGAACATATTTCCCACTCCAATAATTGATGATAATTTTGATCAATAATATAGTGACAGATGGCCTACTAATATCAATTTTAGATCAAGATATCACCAATTTTTTTTATAGATGAGGACATTCGGAAGGTGGTGAATAAGAGTTGGTATGGGATTTACGAGTACTTTTCTGTATATTTATAATTAAATAATTCCACAAAAAAATTCATGGATCTCCTAAAAAATATATTCCACCTATACCATGTATCCATCAATGTCGTGTTAGTTGAATCCATCCTTATCAAAATCGTGAACTGAGAGTATCATGATTGACATCTCAATATAGTCCTGAGTACACCTTGATCCCATAGGCTATATGCCATGTTGTCAAAGTGAAAATTTTGGATCCATGAGGTGATGCTGTTGGAAGTATGTGGTGTATATAAAGGGTTTATGTAGACCCATATAATGTAGACACAATGATTTCTTCATTACACCAACAACATGTGTTAGATTTCATGATATTTCTAGTTTTAGCTTTATATTATTGTTTCTTTCCCAATTATTTTTCCACTTATCATTTCCCAGTAAAATACTGATGATGAAGGAAGAATTGTTCTAATGGATGGACCTATGTAGAGGGTAATTTGTTACAATGACAAGAAGGTTGACTACAACTCAAGTGTTTATTCATCATGATCCATATATTGGTAATTCTGTTTTTTATGCCTCTAAAATTAGTTTGAGAGATACGCAAATGTAGAGGGAGAAGGTGTTAGAATCTGAGTAACATCACCTTAAATATCATGTGAAAAACTATACAACTCACTAATTAGATCTGGTAGTAGTGGTTCATGCTCTGAAATGTTCTCTACAATATCTTGAAAGTGAGAGTTTTTTTACTATGAAAAAAGGGCCTTCATATCATATTCACATATCAGGAAAAAAAATTTAGGCAAATTCACAGGGTAGATACCTGAATATTTTCGGATTTCACATG
Organism: Viscum album; assembly: GCA_963277665.1. Taxonomy (NCBI): domain Eukaryota; kingdom Viridiplantae; phylum Streptophyta; class Magnoliopsida; order Santalales; family Viscaceae; genus Viscum; species Viscum album. The sequence goes on from OY728133.1 coordinate 103,416,930, forward strand.
GAGGATAAACCAAATAAATGAAATTTCATTTCACATTACCTACGATATATGGTGCAGATACCTCAAGAGGTTAGTGAATGGTATTCATAAGAATAGTTGCACCTATTGTGAATGTTTTCTGACTAAAGTCTATATTTTAATAAGGATCATGGATCATTGAAGTCTCCACCTTTAGTGGTCATTTCTTCTCTAGTAGACTATGAGAAGTATGGTTAGGACAATTATTCTAAGGGAACTATAATAAGATGAAAACTTGTATGTGATGACCTGATACTTGGGTGGTCTTTGGATGAATATGATGTGATCCTTATACTTGATAAATTTGTATTATCTACTTCTAAAAAGGAATATATGATGAGATAATCCCATAAATTCAGGTGGGTAATAAACTATGGAGCGGAGTTTTTTTATCAAAACATCATTTGAGTGTTCCGGTTATAAGAGATGAAGCCGGACATTAATGGATTTTATTCATTTTTCCTTACCTTCTAGAGGATAATGGATGAGAACTAGCATCTTGGTGGACTAAACTAGAAACTTTTTGTGACATTTTAGAATAGGGATGAAATAATAATGGAATATTTTACAGGGCTAAATATAACCTTGTGGAGATGTGAAACTATCTAGGTGATTTTTTATTATCTTATTATGGTTTATCAATTATTACCTATTTTTAGACTCACTTTGTAGAAAAAATAGTAAATCTATATATCTTGTAAATTTTACACTTATATAGTGTTCCCTTGAGAATTTAATTTGACATAGAAACACATTTTTTGTTTCAATTTTTGTAGGTCTTATTGAAGGCCTTAGAGACTCTGATTTCATTGAAATAATATTAATTAATTATATAGACATATAGTCATACAAAAGATCAATATTCTAGAGGATATTCATTGAGAAAGATTCCTAGAATTCAGTGGATCATGGGATGTTCACCTATCTTTAATGATTTTGAATAAACTGAAAACTTATAGAAATATATTTAGATCTCACTATTTGAGGATCTTTATGGAATTTTTTTCTATTCACTATTGGTGGAACAAGGTGAGTGACATAGTAGTTATTGGATATAGTATAATGAATGTAACCTTAAAGAGGATGTAACTGATTAGTAGGTTATTGGAAACCATTCAAATTATTAATCAATCATATGATGGATAGAGGAGAAAATCATTATAGCTTTCTATTTGGTATATGATGTTTCTTACAAGTTCTATCTCAGGTTGGGAATAATTGGTTATAGATGTAGTAAATGCTTGGAATGCATTTTTTGGGGTTGTTTGAGATCTCCAGAAGTATTGAAGCAATGAATTACTGACTATAAATCTATCTAGATTATTGAGGAATGCCTGATATGATCTTGTTTTCTCATATTTGATGGTATGTGTCCAATACTATGCATGTTATTGACTGTCAGGATATTGAATTGGAGCTTAATTCATGTAATGAGCAGTGACAAATATAGATTTCAGATAATGTAGAGAAGGTGTTGTTTGAAAATATATATCCACATGTTCAGGTATTATGGATTCATGGATGTATCCATGAGGAAAATTGTGTTTGGGAGTATAATGTTCAATATATGTTGACATAGTTAATTGATCAATTCCAATAGAGATACTCGTTGGGTCATGAATTCATTAGAGGGGAGTGTTTCAATGCTCTCATTTTTTTTAAAATTTTAAGAAAAAATTATATTGAAAGTAATTAACAACAAATTTTAGATAAAATATATTTTTTAGTTAATAATACCCTAATATATTTATTCATGAAGTCATGTAAATGTATAAATAGATTTAAATTAGATAAGTAGGTGTAATATGGTATTTAAATCCTTTGTGTAATGGTAGGGTGGTCTTTCCTAGACTTGTGTTAGGGAAAAGACATTTTTCTACTTGCTGAAAAATGGTAATAATGTCCTTAATTAGGGTAATCTGAATGATTCATTAGATATGTAATGGAATTATAGTGTACCTATACACTTCATAAGAGTAATATTGGAGTAGGGTAAGGGTAGATAATTATTTATAAATATCATGTAATGGAAGTTACCGTATTGTGTAATGGTGACATCAAATTCTTAATGGGTGCATAAGGGTCGATAGGAGCTATGTAAGGTTTTGAATATGTTTCATCTAATATATAAGGGTAAACATCTTACCCTAAAATTATATTAAGTATTTCACTGAATACAAATCCATTTTTCAAATAAAAAACACCCTTTTTAGGAAAAAGTGAAATTTGACACCATTTTTTCCTTCCCATTTCCCAAAATGATCCTAGCATGTGTTTTTATAACTATAAAAATATTAATCTTAGAAATTAATTATTTATGACCTTGAAAATCTAACACATATTTTAATTATTCTAAACACTCATATTTCAATATCTATATGTATAATGAGTTAAATCGTAATTTAATTTGGGGTTTCCAAATTCTACATACCAAAACTCCTAGGAATTTTCATTAAACACCAAAAAACATTTCAACCTTTTACCATTGTAATTCTATTTAGTTTATGGAAGTCCAAAACTCTTAATCTAAGATCTGAGAAGTTTTTGTCGATCATTAATTGTTCTTAAACTAGTTTTTTGTAATGGAATAATCATCGTTCTACTATTTTTAGGATAAGTTATTCAATTATATAAATTCAAAATTGAATATTTTATTTCCTTTTTACCTATATATCATGTTAATTTTTTGAAATAATATTTGTACATAATATTTTTGATTAAAATAATGAATAAAATCAACTACAACTATCAAATAATATTAAAATAATTATCATTGTTATCTTATAATTATTCAAGAGAGATAAAATATCATTATATGTTGAATTTATATTTATTATTGTGAAATGAATTGTTGGCACATGTGTTGTATTAAACCATTAATTTTGAAATTACATAGGAGAGAGATTGAATTATCACATGTGATTTTATTTATCATTGAAATAAAATATCTTAAATTGGTTCCTGTAACCATGTTGGTCTTATGTGATTGGAGCCATGAAATGATAATGGGGAATTATTTTCTATGTTACCGGACCCATGAGGGAAAAAGTGGATCATGATGGTCATTGTGATCTGACCAAAGAGATAAAAATAGGATATGATGGCCTATTGGGATCTGTCCTGTTGTCCTAGGAAATTTTTAGCAATTCATCAACTTTGAGGATGGACCCTTATAACAGTTAAGAAAGATAAAGAGTTTAATGGATAGATGTTACTATAATTTCTATATGGTTAACCTTTTATTTATTAATCTAACAATGTTAAAACTCCATTGTTTAAGAGTTTTGGCCTTGAGTAGTGATTAGGATTGGTGACATCCTCATATGTTTCTCAGGAATGTGAAGGTGAGGAAAAAGAATAAAATAAATAAAATGTGATGGATTATGAAAATAGTTATTAGTACAATGAGCCATTAAAGAATGTAGAAGTTCCCATTGATGGGAAACAAGAGTAATAGGTGAAAATGAGGTGCCTGTGAGGCCATGTTATTAAATGTGAATTAGAGGGAAATCCCAAAAAGAAGTGCGATGTAACTTCCTTGTTTAATGTGTTTTCTCTACAAAATTAAAATGGTGTTCTAAGGTGGGGGGTGAATATAATTCCCTAAATGATAAATGGTTAAGAGGTTTAATGTATTTACCCATGTCAGGATGGTTCTTGATTCTTTTCATGATCTAACATGATTAAAACATGATAACTAATGAGGTTTGGAATGGTGTAGTGGTCAAGGTGTGTGATTTCACGGGATGTTTACCGGGTGTGTCTGAGTAAGGGAAAATAATAGATTAAAGAACATTTTATGGACTGTGTGGATAATCATTAGTTTGATGATCCAACCAAGATTGTGGTTGGGTTATTGGGATGGAACCCAACATGTCTATGGATAAACAAGGGTGGATATGGGGCCCATTTGGCATAATCATTCATTTATAACATTCTTAGGAATAATATATTATTCTTTTTTCATGGATTTTTGGATGGTATAACTAAAGATTTTGGATGATTTGTTTTCACATTGTTGCTTAGTACAATTGTTTTCCTGTGTCTACAATTATTTATTATCATAATATATACCCTTGTGAATGTGATCTCCTTTTACAAATTAACAATTGTAGTAATATTAGAATTTATTATTCACACTATACATGAGAATGTTGATTCTATTACTTAATTCATTAATAGTGATCTAGTCAAGGGAAAAGGATCTAATGATGGTTGTTGAGTTGGGATCAGGGAGAACTAGGGGTTTCAGGATGTACTCTTGAAGATTCCATTGTTTTATTCATTTATTTACCCACACTGTAAATATATTGTGTTGGAATTAAACTATTGGTAACCTATTTTTTTATTTTATGATAATTGTTCTATTTGATATTAAATTTTATTTTTAACATTCTATATATAAATATGATTGATATTATTTATATTATTTTTCTATTTATTTGACATGATACAAATATTAAAACCTCCCCACTAATATAACCTACATATGTTAACAATATGTAATTTAATTAGTTTTATGCCCTGTTAAAAAACAAGGATGGGTTCCATTGTGGGGTTAAGACATGTCATCGGGGAAATAGGTTTTCTATGGAGAATATTTGTTACATTTTTCTTAGTGGATCAATATATTTGGATGTTAGGTGGAACTAACATGGATGAGAAGTTGGGTCCACAACGAGGAAATCGACATCTGACATGGTGTGGATGTTACACCGCCAAATGTTAAACGGAGAAAAGTTTAAAATTTAATTCCCATGTATATAAGGTGAAATTTACCTTTTTAGGTTCATACTTGATTAAAAATTCATAGAAAAATTTGAATATCCTAGAGTAGTGTTGAGGATTGTTAACCTTCTTTTATTTTTCCTTGGTGTGTGTGAGTAAGGAAAAATCACATTTGAAAAATATTTGTTGTACTTTTGCGATAGTACTTTGATTTATTACATGTTCAAGAATGTGGGTGGGTCTAAGGGTGGGGAAAAACGTATCTATGGGTACATTAGGGTGCCTGCATGGCCTAGTTGAAAGAAAACTTTTTTTGTGACTTTTTTATGACTAATCTTATATTCTTTTAGAAGATATTTTATATTGGTGAAGAAATGTATTCTTTGATATGGAATAACACACACCATCTTGGTATTAATGGTCTAATGTGTGCATATATATATATATATATTATCATGACATAAACCCTTATGCTTTTCCACTTGTGTTAAGTCACATTGGTGGTGTCATAAATAAAAATATTAGTTACACCTAGCATGAACATCATGATGCACATACAAACAACATGAATAGAGATATATAAAACAGAAAGGGTCTTTTGGAATATAGTTGGGAAAAGGTTCATGGGGATAGTGTTGTATTAGGATGTACTCTAGAGGATTTAATAGTTTTTATATTTATTTACTCAGATACTATATAATTTTATTTTTATTTAAACTATTGGGTATCTACTTATGTAATGTATGTCATGTGGGAAAATTTTTTTATAGTTGATATTTTTTCATCATGTTACTCTAATTTTAATTAGTTGAATTTATGGTGTACGGATATGACATGATTTTTAAGTTATAGTTTCCCCGTTTAACATGAAGAGGCCCATGGTACTAGGCTTTAGCCTCTTGAAAATAGAGAGTAATTCATGAGTTCATGTGGAACTATAGATCATCCCCTGTGGTTTGGGTCAGAGTGTTACTCCCTTTCCACATGTCTATTATTAACAAGACAGAAACTCAGTTTTTGAACCATATCCTTCCATCCTTATTAATGTTGATCTTAAAAACATTTGTCACCTTATTTTTTCCCTCTACATCATCCTTGTATGACTCATTAATCTTTACATGGACATATGGCTAAATAATCACTTGAATAAGATAATCTTTCACTAATTATTTCATGATTTTTATGTACATAATATCAAAATCCATAAATATTTTATATTTTTGGGTCCACATCACAGATAAGCTAGCATGATCTGTTTATCTAAACGTATAAACCACCATATTTTCATTCCATAGGTTTAATTGTATTCATAAAACATTTTCATTAATATTCTTCTAACAAACATCTTTGGTGCTTATAGAACACTTTTTCTTAATATATAATTTGAAATTTTATGATTAGTAGACATGTTACACCTTCCCCCATAAATGTAATTCCTCTTTTTAATTAATGAAAATATTACCACTGTTAACCCCAATTCATGAGTTAGTATGTTTTTCTTATGAAAATTGAATTTTTTTGAGGTATGATATATCATTATATAATTCATCATAAGAACACATCCCATCACTTACTTTAACACCTCACAGTAAATCATAGATTATTCTCCACTACTATGTTTTGTTAGCACAACTACATAGACCAATAATATATTTTCTTTACATGAAATTTTCATTGCATTCATCAGAACAAGGTAACATAACAGTCATGTAGGTTAACATTGTGAGTGGATTAGATATGCATGATAAATACTTCATAATTATTTGATAGTATCTTGAAAATCCAATAAAACTATAGATTATAGTTATTGCTATTATTTTATGTCCCTGTTTTATAAATTTTTTCCTTTATGGAACTCTGAATATACTACTGATTAATAATATATAACCTAAAAATGAACATTTCTATTCATAAAATTTAATGGTGTTAAATTTCATGAAAATATTCTCATTATGTAAGGTCATTATTAAAACCCCCGTATGATCTCTATTCTAAAAATTTATCTCATAATATATATGTATATCATCCATAAAGACTACCAAACACTGATAAAGCAAATATCTAAGGACACTATTCATTAAATTCTGGAAGATTTTGGGGTAGTAATTGTGAATAAATGAAATAACTATAAATTCATATTGCATATACCTTATATGAAATTCTTCCTTTGTTATTTCATCTCTTTTGACCCTCAATTTAATGCATTCATATCCAAGATAAATCAGGGAAAAATATGCATCTCCTTGCAATTGATTAAAAAAAACATCAATATAAGGAGTATATATTTTATTCTTTATTTTGACCATGTTATGCTCTTGATAAATGAAGAAAATGCACATTGATCCGAATTTACACTTAACAAAAATAATTGGTTCACCCCATGATGAAAAAAAATGTTGAATGAGTCTATCAACATGAATATCCAAGTGTTTCTTAATCAATTCCTATTAATAAATTAGGTATATTATATATTGGCACCACTTTATGGGTGTAGTACAAGGTATGTCTTCTATTGAAAAATAAACATCATTATTAAAAGGGGAACTAGGAATATCTTTCAAAAATACATCAATAAACTCACAAAAAGTGGTCATATCAAAGATGTTGAGTTTATCCCCAACCATCTGAGATAAATATTTACATTGATTCATAATCAAGTCCTATATAATGGTTATGATTTTAATTATATGTTTATATTTATACCCACAAAATTAGATAATCATATGTTTTCTAGGAATATCAAATGTGACATACTTTCCTATTTAACTGATATGGGATTTATATATATTGATCTAATCAATGCCCAAAATATCATAAGATTATTGTATGGGTATAATAACAATATTTCCATGAAGAACATTCCCATTTTCATCAATTATATAAGATTCATAGAGTTTAGAAATTAATATCATACTATTTATATGTTTTACTTTTAATTTAGAATTTAATCATTCAGGACATAAATTAACATTACTAGATATTTTTAATGATATAAAGGAATCATATGTTCATTATCACAGATAATTTTTTTTTAATCAGGAAAATGTACCACCAGACAACAACCATGCAAAGACCAAATGGACAGGGCCTATGGATGCCTAAAGTAATGAAGTCCTAGTACATCACCTCTAATCAAGTTTACCCCTTCTAGATTTAAAAAGAGAGAGATGGGTAAGAAGGTGAAACTGAGTATTTGATCCGCAACAACCATGGATTTGAGATGGTCCACTACCCTATTCCCCTCCCACTATGTATGGACCACTAGAATATTTTCTCTGAGAATGAATTTTCATTTTTCGATATTGTAGACAATTGACCTCGGAGTGGAACTTTTTCCATGTATGGAGTCGTGGATAATATTAGAATCTATCTCAACCTGGGAGAGAGAAATAATATTCTTTTCACATAACTGCAACCCTGTGAAGATCACTTTGGATTCTTCTTGAATTGGTGTCACTTGTCCATAGTAAGAAGAAAATTCAAGAAGTACACTACCCCCGTAATCCCAAACAACATATCCACCATGAATGATCCCCGCCTTGTTCGAACCATCCTCATTATGCTTGGTAAAAGAAACTGGTGGATGCCACCACACCAATTATCCTTCACTCCCCCCATTTCTAGTAATACCTAAGGATGCACTACTCTGCAAACATCTTAGGGATGGTGCATCGCACTAGATTTTGATACTGCTAACCACATCAACGAGTAGACACTACAAATGATGCAATTTCACGAAGGTTATTTTTGAATATGGTAGAGGTTTGAACCACCACCATATGCTTCTGTGGCAGTTTATGAAAACTGCCGCTAAATTGCATGGCTGGAAACTATTTTCGGCAATTAAAGTGGTTTAGCGGCAGTTTATGGGAACCATTGTTGTTGGCCCATTTTCATTGCGGTTATATTGTTTTTCATGGTGTTTTTTCCAGGCAGGGGATTACTTTTTTTAGCAGCGGTTAAAACCACCTATAAAAAAAGTAATGGGATTTTAGGACAGACCACCCCGAAAAACAATATAACCTCTATAAAAAAATCATGGAATATGGGACACTATAGAAGAAGTTAAAACCACCGCTAAATTTATGACCATAGCGTTAGTTAAAACCACCACTAATATAAAAATATCGACATTTAGCGGTGGTTAAAACCATTGCTAAAGAGCATAATTAAAAAAAAGAATCAATTTCTAGAGCCCATGTTCCAGTTCCCTGAAATAAACCATTCCAAGAATATGAAAACACCAAAAGAATACATACTACAGTCAATATGAAAAGAGATTCTTAACTAAGCACAACCAAATGCATCATTCAGTGTGTAAAGGAATGTAGATAAACATATCACATGGCATAATCCTAGTATCCAATAAAATATAGTGGTGAATTTACAAGTTTACCCCTCTCATATTCTTCTACCACATTCCCTTTTCTATTTCATCTTCCAGTTATTTTGATTTTTTTAAATACTTGTATAACTCAAAATTTTTTAACACAGGTTCATCCATATCTCTATCATTAGACACCTAATTCAAGATCTGAATGAAGAATTGGATGTAAGGAAAACCCCACTCATACATCCTATTTTTGTTTCCCATTCGATCATTTGTGTTTTATAGGCATAGTCACAATTTGCATACTATCATGGAACTAAACTATTTCATATATTTCTCCCAAAAATCTTGAAATATGAAGCTAATATTGGGAGATGAATCATATATGACTTTTAGGTTGGTAGTCACATTTTTTTCCCTTTGGGGTTTGATGTTTTGTAATTAAGACACTAGGTCACACACCATATTTGGTCAAGCATCACTATTTAAGTGATTTTTGTATTTGAAATTGACCATTGCGGACTCATATTTACTAGTTGATCCTTGATTGGATGTTCACGTGTTGTGTGAAACTTATACGGTCACCCATTGGGTTATATAGGTGAAATGGGACAATATGATTTTCTTAATTATGGTACTCCCACATATCTTATGGAATTGTTCATGAATGTAATATCCCTTTATATATGATTATTTGATAAAACCCAAGGCATCCATTATGTGTTCGTACAACTTATAGTTGAAATTTCTAAATTGGGAAATTTCCTAGATTAACATGTCACCATCTATGTGACTCCATTGAGATTATATATGTGTTAACCATGTTTTAATGAATTGAATGAGTTAAATGTAACTTATCATGTGAAGTGGGTAATTAATGATGGGTTTCCTTTCTTAAAATAAATCAGTTGATTTTAAATGGAATGAGCACAAGTAATTGTAATATTATGCTCTTGATTTATGCTTTATAAAATACTTCATACGACTTGTAATATTTTAAATGGGAATTTAACATGGATAAAGACATGAATAAGAGGTTATTCCTTATCTATTATGAGACAAATGATTATGCCTTTGTTGTATATATGGTGTAGATACAAGAGATGGATGTGAGCTAATTCACCTTGCTAGTTATATTTAATATACCCCTTTATAGAGGTTGTGGTATGATGGTATGAGATTGTTGAGCATGGAGATATCACAATTACATACATCAGATATTGAGCATGGTGTATCTAAAAAATGTTACTATATAAGTATTTTGATTTACTCACCACATTCCATGACTAGAATTTTGACCTGATGGCGTACTCAACATCCTATGTGTTGCCTCATGGCATCTCTCACTCCATTGGGATATAGGGCATGTACCCAATTACATGAGCACATAGGCTCGTTAGACTGGTTAGGGATGTCTAGGTTATGCTATGGTCAATTCAACAGTATTATTATCCGTATATGGCTACATACATCTTCACATACCGTGGAAATATAGTTGGATGAAATATTTATACACTATATATATTACTACAATATATATTGTAACTATTTAGATTTATATTCTATATATGTGTCCATAAATTTAAACCCTACTAGAGTCCTTTAAGAACATGATTGGGTGGTTATTTATTTATTCCTTAGTTACTCAGAAGATGTGGGGTGTAGTATGTTGGTGGTAGAACCTTTATTATGGGAATAATGACATGGTAATATTTTGTTTTGATTAATTTATTTTGGTGCTCTGTGTGGAATTATTATAAATGAAACATAGCATAGGAATTATGTAAAATCATATCTCCCTTGGGTTATTCCATGTGGAAATATTATTCTTGACACTAAATATAGAAAAAAGTAAAATCATCTCTCCCATGGATAAGGGTTCCTAATTTTTTAAGAGTGGTGGATCACATTCACGTACCATATTTGTTTCACTCATGTGATTTGTTTGGAATAGGATTCTTTAGTGTGGTTTATTTAGAAGGAATGGAATATGGATCCTAATATATTATCACTCCCATTATGAATCCTAGTAAATTTTATGCTTAGAATATAATAAAAGTAATCAGGCATATTCCTTCAAAAGGAAGAGTGTCTCATGAAGGGCATTGATATATTCTATAAATGATTATGGATGCTTATAACAAATTATTTGTGATCTGGTAGTTGATGTTATGAATCGTAAACAACTGATCATGTAGTCTATGTAACATTTTTCTAGGGCATGGGGTTCTAGAGAATCTATTGGGAGTTTCCCATCATCATGTCATTCTAACTGAGATAATGTACACTGTCATTCACACTACCTGACGGTTCTTAGAGGCTACTTTGGAAATGGTAGGAAGAAACCCATTTCAGACAATGAAGCAAAATTTTCCCCCAATCTCATATCAATATCTATGGATTCCAACTATTTTTTGAAATTGTTGATATTAGGATTATTCCAAACTGAAGGGTGATCTATCTTAAACATGTTAGTGATACACACATTCTCATCCCTATGGATTGATACAAGACCATAACTAAGGAGTACTTCTTATAAATAGAAATGTAGTGGAAAATGCATTGGGCTAGAAAATGTAGGATAAGTCATTATAAGGAAAAAATGAATTTAGGAAAATTGAATCATAAAAAATGAATCATCATAACAAATAGTCGATATATATGGTGCATACCACACTCAATAAATAAATACATAAAAGAAAACATCAGAAATCAATAAAATACATAAAAGGAAACATGGGAAATCAAGAAAATGTTATATCATGAAAATTTTTGGCGGAAACTATATGTTGCACATGATATATATACAAACCTACTATTACAATATTTTTCCACATATCAAAAATACTACTAATCACTGTCTGATGATGAAAAGATATCGTCACCATATCCACCTCTTTCTCCACTTCCTGCAACCACCTGTAAGAACAATATATTAAAAATTAAATAGGGTTTTATATTTATATTAAAACATAAAACCAATATAAGTTTTCAAACTAAATGATTTTGAATTTTTCTGATTTACTTGCTCACCACCATTCAATGCAATACCACCATGGGATATCTGCTCATCTTCTAACATATATCAATCAATGCTTTCTGCAAAGTAGATATCTGAACCCCCTGGTCTTGAACTGTGTTTCATAGAGAAAAAATCTCTCTATGAGCATCTATGGGTATGGAATGACTATAAACAAGAGTATATATAGCTGCAATCCTTGATGGACTGCTAAATACCTCAGATGGTACGAGTCCGAAACCCATCCCACGCACTCTACTAGGATGCTCCTTCCCAAGGACTTTAGCCATCGGGTCATCCTAGGAGACTAAGTATGACTGCCCATGATTTTCATCCCATATTTCATTAATTTTTACCTATAAATCAAATATCAATATATATTAACATAGTTAAAATTGATAATAAGTTATTATAATGAAAAAAAGATTTCATACCCCAACTTCTTTGTCAGGCTCATTAACAAAACTTCCATCATATTTTTTGTGAAGATCCAACCACACTTCAGTTCGAGATGCTTTGTGCCCTAAACACTGTGAATGCATTAAACAAAGATAAATAAAAAATTTATTATATTAAAAATATATTATTTTCTTATTAATATTTAAACTAGTTAAATTATTACCAGAGTCGATCAGCTTTTATAAATGTTTTTTGACCCCGTAGTGTGAGGGATTACATGCCTAGCCCAACTTTATGAATTCTTTCTTGTGTGATCCTGAAATATATAAAATTAAATTTAATAGTAAGGTATTCAATGTCATCCCCTCTTCATATACATGTATAAATGTAAAATGAGGTTAATATAATAACATATATTTAAATTCCATCTGCTTCTCATTATGATATTTGTCAACAAAAACATTCAACTATTTTTTGGGTACCCCATTGGGTAGCTTCTCATACATTTGTTGGATGGTCAATGATGTATCGCTGACATCACTCCACAATATCCATTTTAAGTCAATCCATTTCTTACCATGTTTTTTCAATGTCCTCTTTTTTGTAATCACATTAGCAACTATAAAGTGGAAAAACATCTGTATACATAAATTAATTTTGAACATATTAATAACATGACATTCAATTACACCATAATGTTTTAAAATTAAAATTAGTTGGGATTAAAAACCTCATTTTCCAACATGGAGGCATATTTCTCCAATCATCATAAGAAATATGAAAAAAATGTGCTCTACTCCCAACTGGCCTATATTTTGGCCAAGTAATCCTACGACGTCATCTGAAGGGACCCTATATGAATCATATGGAACAACTATATTATCTACATTAATATTCCACACATCTTAAATTTTTATATTTTTCTCCACAGTTTCATTTTTTCAACTTTAATGAACACAAAATTAGTATATAAATGTGCAATAAATTAATTTATATTAAAATTTGTACCTAAAATAGTGACCCTCCAGTATGCCCGTGATGAACTAGAAGTGGTGCGCCGCCACCCCACTGCCGAGGAAACTAAAGGGGGAGTCGACGAATCATATTCTAAAGGGATTCTCATAAAGAATGTAAGAGATGGTGTAGGGGGAGATAGTGTAGGGTGGATAGGAAGATGGTGGCTCAGAAGCCATAGGGAGGGACACATATGGATCATCATCGGTCATAGTAGTGGATGAGAAAATTTATCGCTTCCTCCTTGGCATTCCTATAATTTAATCAAATAAAATTAATTTTAGAAAATATATTCCAAAAAAATACGGAGAAAAAGAATTTGAAAATGATAATAGATTCCCAGTACTAAAAAAATATACCAAATAATGATAATGAATGACTGCACAAATGAAATATGTTGTTGTTGAATAAATAAATAACTATACATACAATCATTTTCCCCTTCAATCATGTTGGTTTCTTGCTTTATTACTTCATCAAATTAATTCATTTTTTCTAGGCTAATTTTTTCAATATCACGATGGACAAATAATTCTTCTTCTTGTTATTGATGAGATTCACTTTCAGTGGTTAAATCTTCCACTTCATCACCCATATCTTACAAATATACTTTTATTATGTGAGAAACTACACTCTAACATTAATCCACAACATCATTTACATAATATACCATTTTTTCATGCAATGATATGATATGTGGATCATGTAGTTCATGATCACCAACATCCATCAAGATATAGAAGTTCAAAGAAGTAAATTGCAAGGATTATATTTTAACACCTATGATAATATCGACACAATTACATTGGAATAAAACAATTGAACATGTAAGTGGTAGTTTAATTCAATAATATCAATCATATTCCCATAGTATAGAATTTATCAAATGTAAATATACCACTATTCTGTGTTTTCAAACCCATTTCTTGATCGAATGTATGAAATCTAAATCCATTCACGATGTAATCGTCGAACTTTATATATTGTTTTAAAGGGCCTCATGCCAGAAACATCAAACATTCTGAAAAATCTACACGAGTATTAATATTAATGATCTAAAAAATGAAATATACTTTATTAGATTTACAAAATATATTATTCGAAATAATATTCATATTTATTTCAATATTTATAAACTTATACTTCATGCAAACCATTATACAAACTCTTTATTAACAGCTTTATTTATATCTTTCTCATTACGTGTTCAGCCTCTCATTCATCTCTTTCTTTGTATCCTCAAATCCTAAATTAATGGATCTACAATTTCTCAATTTAGCATCACATATCTATGTGCCTGTAATAATTCCAATTCTGTCAGTGTCACATTTGAGGTCCTCCAAACTGATCCGTCAATAGCAGGAATTATTTTTGATTTCTAATGTATTTTAGATTGATTCAAAGTGACATCAACACTTCCAACACGATTAAATCTTGTCTCAATATCATCCAAAATCTAGAAAAAATGGTAATACACACCTCATCCAAATAGCCTTCAGCAATAGAGCCTTCTGGTTGAGAATTATTTCTCACTTATTATTTCAAATTCCCAAGATATATGTGAAATAAAAGAAACATAATTATGAATAAAATTAAGTGACAAAAAATTTTACATAACTGAAAAACATATAAATAATGTACCTCTTAATTGGATACATCCATCGATAATGAAAGTGGCCTCCTAATATAGCTTCTTCATCCATATTCATAGTTAAATGCATCATGAAAGTAAAAAATGACGGTGGAAAGATCATCTCTATTGCACAAAGGGTTAATAAAAACATCTCCTGGAGGTTGTGAAGCCAAAATGGGTATAGAAATTTTTCTCACATAGTTTTCTTAAAAATGTGTAGAATTGGATAACAAAAACAGTTACTTTTTAGGTAAAAATGTACGCAATGCTAATGGTAGTAACTGTTGTAACAGAATATGTGAATCACGACTTTTCAATCCATGTAACTTATGATTCTTCAAGTCAACACACGTCAAGATGTTACTTGAATACCCATCAGATACCTTCACATTATATAAAAAACAAAAGAATGTATCTTTATCCTATTTTTCATTGTAAAATTTTTTGGAGCATACTTTCTATTCTCATTGGTCCAGAGATCACGTTTTTGGTTAATTACTTGTAAGTCTTTCCGAGCATTGAGAAGATCCATCAAATTTTCATGCTCATTAAGCAATGTGAAAATAAAATGGTCACAAACATTTTTCTCAATATGCATTACATCAAGATTATGTCACAACAAATTAAATTTCAAATATGAAAGTTTGAAGAATATACTTTTTTCTTCCATTGTTGCGTTCTGATTTCACTTGACCATGCACTTCGAACCCGTTTCCCACTATTATTTAAATAATGAACCTCTCCAAATTCTATTTCAACATTTTTAATTTTTGTCACTATTTCATAACCAGTTAACTACTTTTGAGGTGGTCTAAGTTCAATGAAACCATTAAATTTTGATCTATTCAGCCGAAATCTATGAGATGCATCGAGAAATCTTTGATGGCACAAGAAGCACCATTTTCTACATTGAGGATGTCGTTTGGGCTCAAAATCAATGTTACAAATAGGAAATGCCAAAACCATGTAAATGTTACAACCAGATAAATTCCCAAGACCAAGGAAGTCACTAATTGTCCACATTAAAGTATCATTCGTTTTGAACAATGTTTAGAAGAAGCATAAAATGTCTTAAAATCATTGTTCCATAACTCCTGTAATTTTTTAATCAAAGGCTGAAAGTATACATAAATATCATTTCCAGAAATTTTTTTCCCAGAATAATAATCGAAATGATAAAAGATGTTTGTTGCATACACATCCACAAAGGCATATTGTAAGGGATAAAAACAATTATCCAAATGCTATAAATGGTACTCAAAGTCCCAAATGAGTTGAATCCATCAGAAACCAATCCCAATCAAATATTTCTAGGATTAACTAAGAAATTGAGATGTAATGAATCAAATTTCTTCTATGATTATGAATCTCATGGATGTCTCATTAACCAATCATTGTTATTATCTATTGAATTTCACTTCATGTGTTCGGAGGTTTTTGATGAAAATAATAATCTTTTCAATTGTGGATTTGAGGGAAAGTAATGCAAACCCTTTGAAGGTGTGTTCTCTTTCTTCTTCTTTATGAAAGTATGTTGATTCAGACTTCCATCATCACCCATTAACTACCATTTAAAAGAAGAACATTTTTTTTAATTCTGTCTACATTTATCTACTCTCTAATAATGCATACAATCATTGGGACACACATGTAATATTGTATATTAAAAACCAAGCCTATTAAAAACTTTTTTCATATCATAAAAAGACTCGAGGATTTTTTCTTCAAGAAATAAATCATCCAACAATTCCAATATCTTGGACATTTACTTATTTGTAATTCCACAAAGATATTTGATATGGTACAACTCCACCAAGAAATAAATCTTTGAATATTTCAATCATACACTATAAAACTCTTGATTTCCATCATCATATTAATCATGAAACATATTTTCCTCAGTGACGTTTTCTCTTACATTTGTCTCCACAAAATAAAGTGGAGGATCCAATGATATGATTCAATCTTGATCTAATTTTGTTACAGTCTAAAAAAATCACTTGTCATGTTGTAATTTGTAGCACCCTCATCTGGTTGTTCTGTTATTTTTTAATGTTGATAGTGGTGTCTTGTAGTGTCAAATGCATCATTTATGAGGCACTTCATTTAATTTTCTATTGTTGATGATGTGGGGAGCTTATTCTATGGATTAACATCAGTTATCAACCTTTCTGTAACATTTCATTCTCTATGCCAAATCCAACAAAAATATTGAACATAAAATTAATTTATTATTAAATGTTCATAAACTTTATCATTCTTCAACCATCTTATAAATTTGCATTTTTGACATATATATCTTATTCTCCCTTCAACGGATCAATTGGAAATTTCAAAATCAAAAAACTTCTGCGAACCCATAACATACTGAGGCGTGTTCCTTAGTAATGTGATCTATCTTTTATCCATGTCTATCACAATGTGCCTACACAATATTAAAAAAATTAAAACAGATAGTTACTACTAAATAGGTAAATATATTCATATATATTAGTTGAAAATATGTATTATTATGTTACTTATGGTTTTCCTATATAAATACAAATGCTAAATCACCCATTATAAAACCAAAGTACATATGTGCATGCATGTCTATGCTTATACACATGTGATTACAAAATCACTTGAAGAAACAAGAATATAGTGAGTATTTTATTTGTAAATAAACATTTTAAGAAGTTAGTGAGTATTTTAAGATATATTTCAGGAAGTTTAGCATTAGTAAAAAAGTTAAGAGTTAAGTTGAAGCATTATATTAGAAGTCAACAAGCATAGTATTTGGATATTTTCAAGTTGATCATTCTGATATATCAGTTAGTTTAATTGGAAGTATAATCTTCCACAATTCATGATAGTATATTGAACCAAATTTCTTGAAAATATATTAATTACATTCAGTGTAAATCATTGACTTTTATTAATTTTATAAGAGAAACTATAATATCTAGTTTGAGAATAATATAGAAAAATATGTTTTTTCCATTAAAATGATATATAAGTAAATAAAATATAAAACATGCACTTTATCAATGCACAACATTTATAAAACAGGGTATAATGATGTTTTTCCTGAAATAATTACAACTAATAACTCATTCATCTATCCTTAAAACAACACCCATTTTATAAAAAAACCCTTACATGGTTGAAAAAAATATTAAAGGAATTTCTAAAAATGGATATAAATTTTTAAAAAAATCCCCTCACATGAAAGCTTTAACACAACAAACTCAAATTAAGTAAGGAAACAAGGATAACTATGATGAAAAATTCCCTATAGAAATTCATAAAGTGTGCCAACAAAGAAGTGGAACAACACTAATCAATATTAATACTAAATAATTGGAGGATCAATGCTTCAATGAAATTCCATCCAAGTAAAAAAGAAATACACAGACTAATAAATAATTAAAGACATAAAACATAATAAATATCATGAGGAAACACATTAGGAACTAATGGGGAAAGTATAATACATGAAAAGGTGTACAAAATTCCATCATGATAATGGCCACACATCCATCAATCAAATCACTCTAAACCCAATCTCATCTGTGACACCCCACTAGATCAGCATTTGGTACAACTAGTGGTAACTAGAAAGTGTGTAATATCAATGTGCCTAGAAACATCCCATGACGTCCCACTTAGTATCCTAGGGTACCTTATAAAATAACTAAAGGAAGTGATAAACGTTTAAAGTGAAAGTCATACAATGAAAATAATAATATCCAAAGTCTAGCATAATAATGACATCCTTCCCACATCCCACATTTAGCTTATAATGAGCCCCCACCCATAATAAAATCATGAATCACATCACAAAAAACCATCACATGGATACACATGACATCATAAATAAACGAAAAGGGGATCAACAAGGGAACAATGAACCAATTAAGTCAAATATCATATCACAATGTGTCATCCAAGAATTTTAATTATAACATATAATATACACATTTGTAAATCCCTTTTTTAAAATGTTTTTGAATCCAATCACCAGTATAAGGGAAATCATAATCATTTCCAAAACACATCCAATATAACCCAAATGAATCTAAATTCCATTACATAAAACAACATGTAACATTCAAACATGTAATCCATTTAACCCCTGAAGGGTATCCCACTTTGAAAAAACAATTTCTCTTAATATTTAATGACCATGTGTTTAGCTTATATAAAACCATTATTTTAATTTTATCAAACATGTCGATTGTATAAAATAAAAAATAAAAAAAATCATTTAAACATGAAATTAAAACCATTAAGACACATGAAAACATGTTAAGTTTTATAAAACCATTATAAATCAATCCTAGATAACCCAAAACCCTCATTATCTAGATTATAAATTAATTTATAAATCACAGCACATATAAATGTCTTAAATAAAATTTAATGAATTTGAAAACCTGACCTCATGTGGTGAAATGATGTTAGCTTCAAAGTAACCCACTATTTTAGGCCATATTAAATGAATCAAAACTTTTGGAGCCGAAAAAACCCAATCTAAAAATAACATAACAAAGAACATATGCCATCCATGGCTATTAGGGTTAGCGAAGAATGGGTAAAAAGAGATAAACCAAGAATGAGAGAGAGGGTAATATTGTACCTCTTAATCTGAATGACGAACTACCCAGAAATAACTTTAAATCAACTTATAGGACCTTATGGAAGGAAAGAGAACCTCGGGATAAGCATTGATGATGTGTGGGTATAAGGGGGTGGCTTAGTGTGGAAGCCCCAATTAAAAATGAGGGGAAATATATATATATATACACTTTAGTAGGCCAAATGGTTGTCTAATAGGGTTTACCAAACCATTTATCGACTATTTATTTGACATCGCCTCACCCCCATAAGTGGAATGGTTGCCTCACATGGTTTCCATAACCATGCAGATTATATATGATCCCCTATTTCTATTATCACATAGGGATTAATGTTTTGACTGCACAATTTCCCAAACTATATTCCTAACCATATAACCCTAGAAAAACCTCAAAAAATCAAATTAATAACAATAAGATACATCAATCCCAAGGGAAGAAACAAACACATGATCAAGATTTAGAAAGTGAAATCTTATGGTGTCAAAAACTCCCTACCATGCCACATTCCTCCTAGTGAATGTTTACAAGAATATAGGATGAGTAGGAATTCCAAGGATACCTTCCCTCTAACTAGGTCTCAACCACTAACCAACTTTCAAAACCTCAAATCAAAGGACATGTGGCATAATAAAACCATTCCTTGTGATAACAAATTCTAAAAAAATTATGACTATCTTAAAAAATTCACTAATATCGTTATAAATTAGGTGCCTCACTGAATGAAATTGAAGATACAACAAATATGTTGTTGGGATATCCACACTTATGATATTATTACAAATTAGGAATTTAAAAATTTATAATACTACTCCTAAGAGCCTCATGAATTCCAAAATAAACCAAATTAAAAAAACAAAAAAAATGTACTATAGATTAAATAAGGTAACTATAGCCAAAATATAACACAACTCAACCAAAGGAATCCAAAAATAATCACCTCACAATAATGGGAAGAAAACTCATAGAGACTGATCATGGATATCCCAACAATTTATAATTTCTCTGTAATGGTTAATCATTATATGGGAATACCCATGAATAAAATCATCAAAAAAGTGAAATTATTCCACTAACCATGAAACCCATATTAAATAAATAAAATATAACACGTCCTAGAGAACGATTTATACTTCATGAGACATGATCACTAAGAAAAGGCACTCTAGGAAATAAAATAAACACCCTTATATGCATGTTCCTCAACATAGAACATCATGGCTCTAAACCTGGGTCACAAAACTACATGATTTCTAATTTAAGGCTAAACACATAGAACACCACTCATAGAAATAATAAAGAAAACATTTAGACTATAACTCTTACAAAATCGTTCCACAACTGCACTATAATGGTATAAAATATTATATGGAGGGGAGGAAAAGGTATTCAATTGCGGGGAGGCGCGCTGATGGGCGGCGAGAACCGTTACCGGGGGAAGGGAGGCGAGCTAGGGTTTGGGTCTCATGGGTGTCGGGGGAACAAGGTGGGGTTATGGGGGTTGGGGGATAAGGGGGTTTGGGGTCGGGTGTTGGGTGTTGGGTGTTGAGGGGAAGTTGCAC
Organism: Viscum album; assembly: GCA_963277665.1. Classification (NCBI taxonomy): domain Eukaryota; kingdom Viridiplantae; phylum Streptophyta; class Magnoliopsida; order Santalales; family Viscaceae; genus Viscum; species Viscum album. The sequence goes on from OY728133.1 coordinate 103,438,252, forward strand.
TGATGGTTGGCGAGAAAAGTCACTGGTGGCAAGGAGGTGAGATGGGGTTAGAGGATTGTGGGGATTGAGGGAAGAAGGTAGGGTCACAGGGGTCTTAGGGAGAAGGGGGTTGGGGTCAGGGGGAAGTGTCGCTTCTGAAAAAAATATTTTTTAGCGACGGTTTAAAAAACTACCACTATAAGACAGCCGCTAAAGGAGATTTATTTTGTAGTGATGGAAATCGTTCTTATAATGATTGGTCTTCTATAGGTGACAATTACCTCATACCTAGCCTTTTTCCTAGATTTCCAAATTCACTAACATGATTCATAAAGAATGATAAATTTCTATATTCTTTCTAAGTATGTGACATTCGTACCATGAAACCACCACTCTAGGAGGGTGTTGTTCAGAAGGTTCATATATTGAAGCACTAAGAAATCCATGAATAACTTCCATACCTTTTGAGCCCATTAACTCTAAAAAATAGGTGGATCATATTCTCCACGTGATTCCTAGTGCATCAGTGGAATTTTTAGGTGAGGTTAACATCCAAATTCATGACCATGTCATCTTTAGTAAAAAAATGATTCCTAATTCAAATATTTATGCTAAAATAAAGTGTGTAAATATTTGAGTGTACCTATCACCACCTAAATCTATCATTCAATCATTAATGCATTATAAAAATAATTTTTTTTTATGAATATTAATATTTATTAACCAATGAGATAAGTCATATAATCATTAAAATAATTTATAGGATTTTTAAATCATGACACAATTATTACAATCGATGAAATTTTACATTTATCCATGGTCATCGATGACAATTATATATTCAAATACATAATAATGGTTTTAAATGAAAATTTTAATTAACCAAATCATATCCCATAGGAGTCTCTATCTAGGTGTCCAGTCTTAGGACCACTCATCATTCACTGGTGAAAATCGATTTAATACCCAATCTACCATATTCAGAGTTGTTAACTTAAGGTGAATCTATGTCATTACCACATCCACTTTCCAGTATCTAGTCATGAATACATTTTCTAGGAAAAAATATCATTAGTAACCATATCATATGGTGATATCCCTTAATTAGGCATATCCTTAGGGTTCTCACTAATTTTATCTCATCACAATTTCCAAAAATAACTCAACCTCACACTAATATTAAAATATCAAACACAAACATTAAATATAAATAATAAGTCTTATCCGATTAATATTCTTTACATATCATTCATATTTCTTCGAGAATAAAAAATGAATATTATCCTTATAAGAATTGATATAAAAACATCATATATAAAAAAAGATCTATATTATCTCACATTAATATCAAAAAAACTACTAACCTTATAATAAATATAAAAAACTATCCATTATTAATATTCTTCAGAAAAACAAACATAAAAATGGGTGAGATCATTTTTTACGTTAGGATAAACAAGGGAGATATCAATAAATAATTTTTTAGCATGACATGAGCATATGGACATGACAACATGGACATAACATTAAAAAATCATGCCCAAATAATCCAAGATCACAATTATGAGTAATGGGATAAAGCTTTGTTAGTTATAAGACCTGAACCCAAAAGGGTTATAAGAACACAATCCATGAGAGTATAAAATTGGATGTACTAAGTTTATAATAATAATTATAACATAAATTATATGTCAAAGATATCCTCTACGACATTCATAACATGATAGGATTTGGATAACCACCAATGTACCTATTTTGGCCATGGGAAAACTTCTCATGTATCCAACTTTGGTAATGGAATAACCTCTATTGTTCCCTCTATTAGACATGGTCTAAACACCAACGTACCATTAAAAACCATAAAATTATAATCTTTACCTAATTCATTAGAGAGATATAATTGACCAAACCATCTCATATTCATAATCTATTCATATCTATGTTATAAGATCTTGAATACATTTTTCAGTTCATCCTAGCTTAAATCGTGGAAAAGGAAATTGGTTTCATCAATATTTTTCATCATAATCATAAAACATCTATATAAAGAATAAGTATGTTTTGGAAGGATCATATCCTTAGTGAAAAATATGTAACATCAATATATGTTTTGACAGAAAAAAATCATTTTTCAATATCACTGAAATATTTTTACGAGTAAAAAATGATTGTAATTTTGAAATCACATGTTTAAAATATTGAAATTTTAAAAAAATTATGGAAAACGTTTTGTGGGAGTAAGCTTAGAAAATTTTAAAGGATGGATAAATGTAAATATAATTCCCAATTGTATGAAAGGGCATTCAAGTAATGTATGTTGAAAGAATGATTCCTATTAAATTTTTACTAAACATTCACAGGTAAAAAATTTATTAAATGAATATCAATTATATTTAAACAATTTTAGAGATATTCAAGGATGTTTAAAAATAAATTTATATAATCAATTATGAATGCTAAAATATTTTTTGAATTGTTTATATAAACTATGGATTATTAGTAAAATAAATCATGACCAAAGGGAGAAATAAATTTGTATTTCCATAAAATAATAATTTAAGTGTCTTGAGTTTATAAATTGAGAAAAATTAAAGAAACAAAATTAGTCACCAGAAGTATCTAATTGATAATAAATTAAATAATATTTAGAAAGGATAGAGCGTATAATTTCATCACAATAAATTTAATCATCAAAAATACATGTTAAAAGATAGATTGTAACATAAAACCACTACTACTTCAATAACTTTTGTGTCATATGGACCATTAAATAAATAAAATCAAATGATAATTAAAACATCGTGTAACTAAGAGTATTCTAGACAAAACATATATAAGGGGTAGTAGAATAGCCTCATAAAATAAAATAAGTTTATAATCAAACAAATATTCTAAAAAATAAAATTTTATACGGTAAAACCATAAAACATTGTTAACATTCAAATTAAAACCCAATGGGTAAATTATTTGAATTATAACATTAAATCAAATTTATTACATAGGATAAATGTTATAACTTGTGAATTTTTATTAATATCCCTAAAAATATAAAAATATGCAAACATCTAACATGTCTCAATGAAATAATATTGAGATTACGAACCATTTCATTATTATTGACATAATTCATAATTAATATAACATTGTATATAATAAATTTATGTTTACAATACAACTATTTTATAACCATTAAAAAAATTTAACAGCATATACAATCCTCTTATAATATTTCTAATCCTATTTATCAACAATTCCTAATTAAAAGACTCATTCTCAGGTGACAACTGTTTTATTTATTCTGTATATTTTAGTTGAGAAGATATTGTTCTTGAACATTGATCGTGGTTTCATCATACGGAAAATAATATAATATTATAATTATTATTTTTATTATATAATATTTTTTAATAATTCATATAATGTAGTGATGAGAAATGAATTACATTAAATTGTGGGGATGACACTTCGTACGTACACGTGAGGGATGTTTTAGATTCTCAATAGATGAAACAAAATAAAGGAATATTACAATTAACATTTAAAAATAATTTTTTATACAAAAATTATCATATATTTTGGTAAAAAATATCCTTATTATAAACCATTTCATGTGTAATTGAAAAAAAGGATGATATCTCTTCATGGAAGTGGTAGTCCACAATAATTCACAAGTTATATTATCGTTCTCTAATAGATTGGAAGATATGAATGTAAATAAGTAGTTATAATTACAAATTCATAATTATGATATAAATATCTTATAAAAACACCAATTCGTCATTATAGAAATATATTAATTATGGTGATGGTATACGAATCATATAACTATGTGGATGCGGTAGTCTACAAGTATGCACTAATGATACTTTCATTTTCAATTTGATATAATAGTGGTGAGAAATAATTTTCCATAATAATAATAAAATCTCATTGTATTTATAATACAATATTAATCATGTTATGATGTATGAAACGTTTTAGAAAAGGATGAAGAAAAATCAAACTGATGGATCTTGGTAAAGATTTATACCTCTTATCATAGAGACCTTTTTTGGATTACATCCTATGACTTGAATGATTTGAATTAGGTAAAGAACTAGGGATGCATGAAAAAGGGAAGGAATCTGAATTTTTCTTGGGAATGTTTTTTTGAGATTTAAGGATAACCATTTGTGAATAATGGAGTTTAATAGGCTCTATTTCATAAGTGATAGGTGGGACACATATGGAATTAATTATAATACTTCAATAATAAAAGGTCACATTTGTGTTAACATGTGAAAACATGAATAATTATTTGAATTGATGATAATATATGGTTTAAATCTATTGAAACAGAAAAAACATTTCAATTTTATATAGAATTAAATTTTTTATCCCTTACTCCAATACCCCATGTAAACCTATTTAACCATAATAGTGGTAAAAATGTTTCTATGTTTCCTATTGATTATAGAAATATTATATTTTCCCTCTTTAATTATATTAATTATAGTAATTTAAAATATAAAATCCATTTTACATGATAAAATTTCAATAAGTTATAGAATTTAATTTTAAATTAGCTTGCAAAAGGAAATGAAAATATATTTTAGAAAATTTAATTTTAATCATAAAATATAATTTACATCCATTATTTACATTGTAAAAACTGAAATTAATATTAAAATATTTATTAAAATATGTATTCTATAGAGTTGATTAATACCATTAAGAAATAAATATTATTATAATTTTTTATGATAAAATCTCATTGATCGCAAAAAAATAGTGTTTCAGAAAATGTATTCTTAAGAACATAAATATACATATAAAAAATAAAATATATTAATGATTACCATGTAATTATTATATCATTTCAATTAAAATAAATCTTTTATTAATTTAATGGGAAAATAAAACCAGAATGGTACTTTTATATTATTTGATTTTATGATAATAACTAACCATTTTACAAAACATTGTCTCTTTCACCATTCCCGGAAAAATAAAACTATTCATAAAAATCCTAAAAATTCACCATATTTAAATATTATATTGAATATTTCAAAAATAATATTAATTCCCTCAAATAATATTTCTATAAATGTTGAAATTAACTAAAATTTTAGTTTTAAAAATAATTAAAAACCCATTTTCAATGAAAAATATTTTTCAAGAATAAACTCATATTATTGAAAATTACATAATTATATATTATGAATTAGTTAATACCTTTTTATTATTTAAACCATACTAAATATTTTTCATAATGTTTTTATTCTTATTCGTACTTTCCAAATTAACTTTTAGTTTTTAATGGATTTCTATATCATAGATCATTCTGACTTAATGTTGAATATAAATAGATATATCAAATACAACAATTTTTATTGAAATGAAATATATAAAAAATATTATGGTGTAACATTTTGAAAACCTCAAAAAACTAATATAAAACATGATTAGCCTTTTACAACACAATATAAATCAAATTGTCTCAGAAGTGTGTCTTGAAATAATGTCCAAATACTTAGACTATGATAGATGTAATAAATGATGAATCATATCATATGATAATCAAATTATTAGAAAAAATAGAAAATGAATAGATTATACCATGAATATTTTTTCCCCTAATACTGGTAACACTGACCCATGTTTCTATTAATTCCCTATACATGGTGATCAAACAATTTCACAAATAAATATTTTATTTCCTTAGTTAAATATTCATTTCATGTCTTTATATTCTATGCTAGAACAATAAATGTTTAGTGTCTTGGGAATCACAGATACATAGAAAACGTGTACATAATAGATCTATATCATATACCACTATGTTCTTCATTAATAGAACCATTCTTACACATATCATACATTAAACCTTTATTCATATCTTGGGGATAAGGAATGAATGTAATGGGTGAGATTAGAAGCATAATATGTGTAAAAAGGGATATATCAATGAAAATTTAATAAACACATGGTAATAAGGGTATGAAAATATGATATTGGGATCTGAAAACCAAACACATCAATTCATTGGTCATCATCATGATTCGTGGAATAAATTCTATAATTTCATAAGACATGAATCATAAAGGAATAAAAAAATATGAACAATTAAATCCTTATATTAGTATCTAATCATGTCATTAATGTTTTTAAATAAGTGTGTAATAATCATAAAATTATAAATATTATTCAAGGATACCCACTAAGGAAATCGTCACATGTAATTCTTGGGATGATCGCACATCTACATAATTTATTCTTGGGATAGCTTGTAGTATACCATATTTTGGGATTGGGATAACATCTCATTCACCATAAATTAGGCATGGGATAATCTCTTATGTAATTATTGGTCTCATAATACATTAATCATTACAGAATTCATTTTGTGGACATAATATTCCCACCCCTTATATAATCATAATCCATTCACATGTATGATAGAAGATTAATAATACATTTATTATTTCGTTAAAACATAACAGATGGAAAATAAAACTTCTTTTATCAGTATTTTATAATAATAATAATATAATATACAAAATATAATATTTATGGCATGATGTGACCACATCCTTAATGAAAAATATGTAACAAAAATTTATTTTTTTCATTGATTAAAAGACCTATATATTATTACTTGATCATTTTCGTAAGGAAAATATTCTTTTCATTTTGAAATTACTTATTTAGAATTAATAAATTTCAAAAATAACAAGGAAAAATATTTATATAAAATTAAATATGGAAACACTTAATGGAGGCTTAAAATTATTGAGCAGTCATGATAGTCATAAATTTTGTTTAGTTTATAATCATTATAACAAAAATTCATTTTAAACCATCGATAAAAATTATATAGTTTAGAAAATGAGCTAAACATTTTTTTGATTATTTTTTTTAAAAGGGAATCATGTGTAAGAAAATGAAAATCATGGGATATTATTAATAAAATTATTTAATACATGTTGAAAACATGGATATTGAAGGAAATTGATCTCTCTCCAAATAGATATAAAAATTCCAATTTTCCTTAAAAATTTATTTTCTATCGCTTGAGTAATGAATGAGACAAAAATTATTATAAATTGTGTACTCATCATACATATAATAAGGATAATAAAATAGATGACATATATGATATTTGGATCGTATAATTTAATTATTAAAATTTAATTATGAACAATCTAGATAAAAATGATATTATATTATAAAACCCTTACATTTTGTTTGATTCTCATTGTAATAACTATAATATCATGTATAATAAATATATATTTATTATAATTTTATAAAATTAACATTAAAATAATTTTTATATAATATATGATCCACATATAATATTTCAACACCCATTTATAAATAATTTTTTATTCTAATCATCGTTTCTTATGTTTAATAGTTTAATTTTTGACGAGTGTTTCAGTTTTATAGGTATGTTCCTTGTACATTGATAATTATTCCATAATCTATATAATTTTTATAAATATATAAAAATCATATATACTCATTATATATATATTCATCTATGAAATGTAATCATATGTAGATTAATTACATTGTTGTTGGAGACGACAATCTATACTTATGCATAATTGTTGTATTAATTTTCAAACAAAAAAATGAATTATAAATAATATTTTATTATTATAGAATAAATTTAACTTCATAGATAATATATATATATTAAGTCAATCATTATAAACATCTATTCTACTTGATTATGACAAATGAATAATATCTATACAAGGAGGTGGTATTCCACACCAATGCATGAGGGATACATTCATTTCCAATATGATTGAAAAGTGGTGGTATTTTTTTCATTATCATAATTTAATCCTGGTATATTTATGATAGCAGATTATTTATTCTATTATTTATTAAATTAGTATACTTAATGTGGAAAATAAAAATATAATTAAAAGAGTTTGCTTAAGAAATATATCGCTTCTCTAAACCACAACCTTAGGTTGTACCTAATGTCATTATAAGATGTTATTATGATCAATCCATGATAGATAATACACAGTGAGAGTTGTTATTAATGGATTTTTTGATGTTATTGGATGATCTATAAGGCTATTTTTGTGTATATAAGAAATTATAAAAGGTATCCATTTATAAGGGATGGAGATGACACACTTTTATATTTTCAAATAATAAAACATATCAATGTCATACACAAGAAAAAAAATTATAAATGAAACATATTCGAATATAAAATTATATATGGTCAATATAAGGACATAAAATAATGTTTTTAAAAGTTAATATTGTGATATTACTGTTATATCTTAGTTTAATACATGGTAAACTTGTTTTTACCATAACCATGGTAACAAAATGTTACATGTTTAACAATTCATTAATACCACAAATGAAAGTATCCATATTACCATGTTTTTATAATATAATTAAAAATATTTAATCAATTTAATAAAATAAAATTCTTATAATGTATATTTTTTTTAAATAAACTAATGAAACATGATGAAGAATAGTTCTCCAAAAAAATGCATTTTGAAGAACAAATTTGATTTTATAGAACACTTATGAATAATTTCAAGTAAAATGAAATATATTAGATTATTTTTAATATGAATAAATTAATTAAATTTTCAATTAAATAATTAATATAATTTTACATTTTAAACTCTTCAATATAAATTCTTTTTTTTAAATCGTTATTTTTTCACTTCTCACTAAAAAATTATTCATTTCAAAATACTTCCACAATTTCACCATAAGAAATTTTTTAATTGTAGATTTAAAAAATGATATCAAATTTATATTATAAAATTTCTAATAATTTCTTAATATAAATATAATATTATCATAGAAAATTCAATAAAACCCCTTTTTGAAGAGAAACACTTTTTGAAGATAACCCATTTTTTGAAGCATGAAAACACATTACTGATAATTGAGTACTTATTTATTATGAATTAATAAATAAATTTTCATTATATTAAACGTTTATAAATATCTTAATAATGGTTTTATTGTTACTTATACAATAAATTTAGTGGATAGGTAATAATTTTCATATTTATATAATCATAATCCAATTGTATATCGTGGTTTCATTAAACTCAATGTTGTGTGTATACAAATATATCAAAAAAGTATATTTTTTAGGAAATAATTTTAAAATCATGTAGTGAAATATTATACCACATTTAAAATAAATTAATAATGTAAATTTATGATCCTTTGAATGAAATAGGTTAACACGTCATTATTTCTACACATCCTTATGTTCATATAATTCTTTTTCAAATATCATATTCCTTCAAAGAACATTAACATGGGGAGTAGTCTTGTTTCATATAACTTAAAATCTATGATCGATGATATTTTTATATTATTCTTTAAATGAAATTTCATTCTATAATAGTATAACATATTATTTCTGTACATTTATGGAATGATGTGTGTACTTATGCAGGATAGATAAATGAAAAACATTGTAAACATGAGAGGGGTTCAATGGGAGTCCCTAGAGATAAGATAAAGTGACTAATTTATAATAAATATAAAATTAATTAATATACTTAGGTATCACTTATCATTTATTTATAAATATCATATCCTTAATCTAATGGGGACTTCTAAAGAATACATTCTCACCATTATAAAATTTTAAATCTCATCGAGGAGTTTTAACATAACTCTTATTTAGAATATGAGTTTCTCTAATATGTACAAGAATTAAAAATACATTATGTTCTATTTAATGAATGATATTAGATTATAATATAATTATTTATAAAGAATCATCCCTGAATGTTGGTTTTTTTTCACTTATTATCATAGGGGACCATATAAGGAACTATCAAAATGCTCAAGTGAATGTTATTGTTATAATAGAAGTCCATAGTTAGAAGGTGATGATCCTAATGAAAATTTATATATATATATAAATATATCAAAAAACCCTTTATGATTTTAATGGTTTTCTCAAACTGACGATCTATCTAAGGATGATATGATGTAATAAATCACAACACAATATCCATAGCATGTTAACATCCACTCCATAACATTGAGGTAAACATTAGTTATTAATGTGATATAACATATTATAGTAGTACATAAAACCATACCACATTATTAATATATAAAATGAGATGATGATAAAAAGATATATATTATTTGAATGTAATTAAATGTGTAGAATTCGTAAATAAATAGATTATAACCCAAATATACTTATGACCTTTAGATTTTATGGGGGGTCTGATGTGAAATTCTATGACCATGTTATCCCATTTTCAATATTTTATGCTATATTTTTTTGAATACCCTTAAAATTATATCTATTATCCATAAAATTCTAACATATCATGCATTTAAATATAAACTCTACAATATCTACATTCATTTTTTAGGGAACAAATACTCTTTCATATCATTATACATCGATATATTTCTAGGAATAATAGATAATAATGAGAAAGGGTGTTCTGACAATAGACCAATATTCAATTATATTATTTAATAGACACATACACAATTCTTGATCATTATCATTATATCATAATCAATGTGGAAATCATGAAAAATTAACATATTCTCTTACATCTCTCTATGTTCCATTTTTAACACTTTAATATTATAATAAAAATATTGATGAACACTCTATTGAGAAATATAATATTTCTTCCATTTAAAAAAAATTTAAATGTCCATCCATTGAAAAAAACCAATTAATGTTTTCTGATCCTCAGCAAATAAATATATTTATTGATCCATTCAACTTGGTGAATCTCTTACCCTGTTCAATTTTAAAGGATGGTAGTGTATTGAGAATTCAAAAACATTAATATACTCCAACCATAATATCTAATAAATATTCAATTCATTCTACGAAAATGTATACATTGTAATTATATTATTAGAGTAAATGTCACATATTTATCCATAAATATAATACCTATATATCTCTAATACTAAATATTTCTATAAATAACTCCAAATAATGAGTTGGGTAATTCTTCTCTGGAATGTTCAATTAATTTGAGGAGTAATCCCTCAAAAAATCATTATTCAAGAGGATGAAACTTATTCCCTTTATCAATGCATCACATTTGATCAAAAACACTTATTCAATACATAATAGTATTACTACTCATGCAATGAAAAATATTCTCATTATTTCCTTGATGTCTTCATCACATTGATCATACCAATATAACATGACTCCCTTTCGAGTAAAAATGGTTAGGGGATTAGATAGTCATGAGAAATTATTCATAATGAATCAATAATATCCATCCATGATAAGAAAACTAAGGATCTCAACCACCAGGATTAGTCTTTTCCAATAATCAATAAAATACATATTTTATTGATCCACCAATATTACCTCACTATAAATTATGTGACAAAAAATGAGTCCTTCTATTAAAAAAATTCAAACTTGGTTTTTTTTCATGCACAATAACCATCCATATGGTATTCACTATAACCCACTACTTATATTCATGATATTCCTTATAATTATAATATATAAGAATATCTTTAGTAAATACTTCCATAAACTAATCCAGAAAATATATAAAAACACTATTTATTAAATATATTATTGCATCATTAATATTAGTAAGGCCAAATGTAATCACTATAACTTCATAGAATTTATTCCTTGTATGGAAGGATGTCACTTTTTACACACAATAGATAATAGCTAGATCAAAAATCAATAAAGAAAAAATATTGAGCATCTAATAATTGATTGAAAAAATCATAAATACAGGGAAGATTCTATTCATTCTCTATTTTTGTATTATTAATTTCATGACTATAAATGTATATTCACATTCATCAATCTTTCTTCTTGAGAGAAATACGAGTTTCACCCCCACTGTGATGCCCATTATAAGACCATGGACATTATGAAGATATTTAATTGTATAAATTTTGGTTTCAATATATTTTTTCTGGTTAATCAAATTATTATTGTCTGTATGAGGGGACAACGGGGTGTTCTGTGGGTTTTTGACACGAATGGAAGGAAAATTGAGCCAAGTTGTTCAAGGCACACAGTTGGTGCATGGTTAAGAAAATCATGCAACCTTCCTAGGAAAACCATATAGACTTGGATTGTGGCATATCACACATTTGGATCATTTCTTATAAGACTTGTGGATAATCATAGTTAAATGTGTTACCTCACCTTAATTAGATAGTGGCTTACACATGGTTTTTGCATGGTTTGGTAAACCGTGTAGGTAAACCATGTGGCCCAGTAAAATTTGGAATAATTACAAAAAATTATCATTATGATATTTTAAATCCTCACACGTTCTTCCTTATTTTACTCATCTCTAAAACCCTAGTGATTAAATCCAAGCCCCAATCCTTCTCATTTATGGTTATCTCTTGATTATATGTCATTTAAATCATCATCAAATGTGAACCAAATCTCCAGGTAATTCTAATCCTCTACTTTTCTCTCTTTTCTAGAATAGGGTTTATAGTTTTTACAATATTGTTTCAAAAATTAAAAAACCTATTTTACTGGTGAAACCGAGGTTGGGTTTTAAAGGTTGTTTGAATCCAGATAAATGGTTGTGATTTAGAGTGCGTTCATAAAAATATTTGAGTTAGGTGGTCTAGAAGTTATATAGCTTAGTTCTGTTATAGATTTGTGCATGTGTGTTGAGACAGTACGTCCCAAATATTGTGCATTTATTACCTTGGGTAAGATTTGTTAAAATGGTTGGATAATTAATTATTTACACCCCTCATGATCCACATGGGATGGTTTTAGGATGATGATAATGATTTAGGGAAACCTATGGGGTGCACCGACATTCCCAAACCAAGTAATTGGTAATGTTAAATGTACAGTTTGTGTGAGTTAAAGTAGATCCCATGAAGAGTATGTTTTAATAGCTGGTCAAATTGAAAATGGATTATTGATAGTTGTTATTAATTTTGATAATGGAATAAGGGGTAGTTTTTTGTGGCATTGAAAAGGGTTTAATGGGTTAGTTGAGATTTTGTCAAATGGTGTATAAATTATGTTGAAATGCAAAAAAAATATGGTATATTAAATGATGAACATGTTAAATTTTAATTGGACTGTGAATTTAAGAACATGAAATCACGTTTTCATATGGTATGGGATGAATATTTTTAATGGTTCAACACATATGAATTATGAGATATACCTAATGGGTTGAATGTAATAAATTGGATGTGCTATGTGAAATATGAATTCTATTTAAAATGTATAAGTGTTAAATGATTTTGAAATTATAAATGGAGTAAATGGTTTAATTTTTTGGTAATTTGTGAATATTGGATAATCTATGGGAATTTTTAAATATACTTATTTGGTTAGGGAATGGGAATGAGAATTTTTCTAAACAACTATGAAAAGTAATGGGAAAATGAGTTAATGGGTTGTGGAATAATATTAATTTCCGTGTTTATTATGATGGGATATGATTTCTATTTGTAGTGATTGTGTTGGGTTGTGATGTTGTATGCGTGTGGTGGGAATAAGGACGAATGCTCCTCCCATGGCCTGGGTTTGGAAAAATGATCTAACCCCACCCTAATATGTGTAGTGATTGGATATATAAGCATTTTCACATGAATTGGGGGTGGAGAGATATCTTCTTATGAATCATTATTTACTATTACATATTTTTCCCTCTATTTATATGGTTAACTATTGTGGCCTACACTAGTAAATAGACTATAGTCTCCCCATGTGTCTTATTAGACCATTACTACTTGTTGGTATCCTCGGAAGTACGGAGAGGCATGCATGAGGTCATGTGACCTCCCAGCTTCGGGAAATGGTTTAGTGTCTCTCCATTTGTGTAAATTATGTTGTGGTATCATAGGAGTTCATTTATATGGTTATTATTATTTGGGATGGTATGCATGACGTTAGGATGTTTTGGGGCTTGGTAATGAGATCGCACTTGGGAGTAAATGAATGATGTATGAAGGAAACCCAAATATCCCATGGTGGGAACTAAGGTTCTTGATTTTTGTTGTTACATTTGACTGATATTTCACCATTGGGTGATGTACATGTTGTGTGATGTGACTGACTAATGATATTTTTCTCATTGCCTCAATTAAATTAAGTTGTTAATTCATGCATGAATTTATACACCAAATGATATAGGTGACATGCATCAAGATAGGAAAACATAGGATGGGTGTGTGGGGAATAGGGAGTGTAATATATTTTAATTCCATGAATAATTTGAATAAAATTGTTTCTAATCAATTTAATTCAAGTGTGTAACTAAAAATAATGTAAATGAATAGTTAAAGAATATTATATATAGAAAACCATTTTAAACAGGTTGAAATTTTGTGTTGTGATAAATTTTAAATGATGAATGGTGTATAAAAGAAAAATATTTCATATTAATGTAAAATGGTTAATTAATTTTTCATAATGAAATGTGTAAATGAGTTAAAATTAGGAGTGTAACAAGTTGTGGAAGGGAGGCCTCGGAGCAGCAGTGTCTCATTCCTCTTGCTTGCTAGGGGTTTTTTCGGTTTCCTTCCCTCTCCTCCTCCAGCATGGCGGAGTGCGGGTCGGTGACGAGGCCCTCTTCTTAGCATCGGCGGGCTATGGTGAAGGCAGGCGATGCTCTGTTCGACCCCATCGGCTCGACGAGGGTTAGTCTTTTCAAGAGAATTCCCTCGGCGGAGGGTTGAGCATGGCTTCGTATGTTCTTTCGGTGGTTCAGATGGCGTGGATCTAGATTCGTTATCACTGCTCCGTGAGTTTCAGGTGCTCGTCTTGCGTCGTATTTCAAACTAGCATCGGCCGACGATGGCTATGGAAGAGCGGGTTTCCTTTCAAGCGTGGCTCGATGATGGCCCCAGTGTGGCACGGAGGAGAAGGGGCTCTATGTGCTAGACTCTGTCATCCTGAGACTTCCTCGTTGGTCTAATTTCTGGTTTTTTTCTCATTTGGTGTTGATTGCGTTGAAGTAGTGGTCGAATTTGTGTCTTGCATGGGTGTTTCTTCTCCATGTTGGGAATGTTGTTTGCATGCAGCCTGCTGTTCAAAGGTTCTTGATTTCAGATTATCTTCACAAAGTTCTCTAGATGAGCTTTAGCGCTGTGATTTTTCACAAGGATAATGCAATTTGGTTTTGGATGTTTGAGAGGGTATGGAATTGGCCATCGGTACTGGCCAATCATTGTATATGATAGCTTTCCCTTTGGTATTGGAATGGTGGAATCTGATCTTTATGTTGTTTATGATGGGGATGTGTATTTATCTTTTGTTTGGTTTGTTTTTTTAATTTTGGACCGTTGGGGTAAGGTTTGATGTCTTAAGTCATTGAAGTCATGTATCATGGTTTCACACTTTTTCCTTAAAATTTTTTCTTAATAAAAAATTAATTTTCAGTCATGAGTGTAACAAGTTGTCAAATGGGGAAAGTTTCTAAGAAAAAAGTTTTGTGTTTTTTCCTAGTTTTCTAAAAAGGGTACATGAGTGCTTGTAATAGTGTTTATGTTTTTTTATATGGTTTTTATTATATGAATGCATGAACTATCTGTTTGGATGATGATTAATGGAGGCCTTGATGTTGTTCCCGGTGGTAGAGGCAAGGGTGACTGAAGCATTGTTAGAATATTTTGTTTGAATGACACACCAAATGTGAGGATGAACATGTGGCCGAGAAATTTTTTATGAATGGTTCGGTATGTAAGAGGGTGTTGGAAGATTATCAGGTAATGGTTCACTTGCGGTCACTAAATTTTGTTGATGTTTTGTTGAGGAAAGTGGAAAACGAGAGGGATTTAATGATGTCCAAATGTGGGTATGCACTTGTAACGCACAATTTTTATCAGGATAATAGTGTTTCATTATCTATGAAACAATTGTGGAAAGTATGTCTATGTGGAAGAACATTGGTTTTGATTATCATGTTAGACCATTATGTTTGGTTGATACCCAACTAGGTCATGCTATAATGGCTCAAGTGGTGTGGTGGCATTAGTGTCAAAGAAATATTGGTAAATGGATACTTGGAGTATGGTTATGCAGAGATGGGGGGTCTTAGTTTTCAATCATGCTTGAGTAGTGTTTGTTAAGTGTTGATGAGATTTGTGTGGATGGGAAGCTTGATATCCTTGGTAGCTCTTGGTGTCCCGTAGAGGGAGGTTCCATTGGTAGTGGTTGAGTTGGTTGTGGTTCTCTTTAAAAACAAATTAGTGTACCTCATCTAGTTTCAATCATGCCCAACATCGTGACATCATCCTAGGTACGTTAAGAATCTGTGGTTTTACGCCATGATACAAGAAGTTATTTTGGTTGAATGATGACATCATGGATTTTATGCTCATGAGGTAGTATATATAGAGCTGGATAGTGGGATGTGAACCATCAGAGTTATTTAGTTATGGTCCTCAAGATGGAATGAGGGTCACCGAACACATTGGATTCCATTCATTGATGTCTAGAATGTTCACTTGGGGATGTTCATTTTCTAGTTCGGGGAAAAGCTAGTCAACCATGTCTATGTTCTGGGGTTTAGCTTATGATAGAGTGTAATGCATGGTGGTCAGAATCCCTCATGGAGAGAAATGGTAACGACACTCCTAAGGTGGGGAGTGGTAATTTGGTCCTAGATGTTAGGAGGATAATGTTGAGTAGATTTAGTGGAACATGGATTCTAATGAAGAACCAGTTAGGTGCACTCTAGGTCTATAAAGAGGTCAGGTGAGCCTTTATGTCCTGTTAGGGTTCTACCTCTCCCCTTGAAAGGTGTATTATCAAAAAAATTAAGGCCATCAAGCTATTCTGACAAGGGGTTACAAGACTTGAAAATGGATTTTGGAAAGGTTATTCGGGTTCTATAACTCCTATGAAAATAGGGAATAGACCCGGGTAACTATCTTTGAGTTCATCGGGACAATCCAGCTAAGGTGGTGCAACACAATATGATAAATAAGAATGGGGGGATGAGAGAGACCCACCATACATTTGATGTTGTAGCACAATGTTCTATTTTGAAATGAAGTCTTACTTGAGTATGGTTAGGTTGATCTTATTGTTTGAATGGATTGTTTAGGAATTTCTTCCTAACAGTTTCAACTGTAAGGCTGGAGGCCAGTTCAGGGAGATGTCCATAGGGATTTTTAGGTATAGTTAGTTGGTAACCCGTTTGGTATGTTGTGAAAGTTGAGTTGAGATTATGGTGGTCTTCCATAGAGAGTGGGGGGGGGGGGAATAACTAAATATTTTAGAGACAATAATAACAGGAATTTTATTGTTTGATGATGTGATTGGAGTTTCGAGTTGGAGGGACATGAGTGATCACTGTTCCGGTGAATTGGCCATGATCGTGAGTGCTGGCATGAGTTTGATCACACTACTAGAAAATGATTCTATACCCTCGGTTCAAAACCATGGGTATGAACCCCCAAACCATGGGTATAGGCTATATCCACGGCTTGGGGAACCATGGTCATTGGTTGCATCAGTGTAGGTCCATGACCTATACCCACAATTTGGAAATTCCGTGGGTATAGTTTTTTCCACGGTGTCATAACTATATACCCACGGTTTAAAAACCGTGGGTATAACATATTTTATCAAATAGCAGCCCCTGGGATTTGATCTCATGAACACTTCTCCATTCACAAGAGGCCTTACCACTACCCCATTACCGCATATATGTATGTATATATATATATATATTATTAAATATATTTATTTAAACTGTGGGTATAGAGGAATAAATCGTGGGTATAGAACTCCTACCAATTTTTTTTCTTTCTATCGAAAAATTAAATTTCCCGCGCACATGTGGGAATCCTATACCCGCATTTTGTCAAAATCATGGATATAGGTTTTTTTATCTGAAGACTATACCCACATTTTTGGGGAAAACCATGGGTATAGGTCACCCCATCAAAACGGATTTGGGAAAAATGCGGGTATATGCATTTTTTGATACCCTATACCCATGGTTTGGAGAAAACCGTGGGTATACGGTAGCCAATGCCCACAGTTTGGGGAAACCATGGGCATATGGTATCAAAAAATGCCTATACCCATGGTTTTACCAAAAATGTGGCAATAGGGTGACCTATACCCACAGTTTCCCCAAAACCATGGGTATAGGTCCATTTTCTAGTAGTGTCAGTTGAGTAACATGAGTGTTTGGTTTCAACTTGGATTTATGGTTATGGAATGGGATCAATGGGAAATGATTAGTGGATCAACTACATTCAATAAATGAGGTTGGAAAGACCGTCTGTATTACTTTCGGTGATATTTGGTTTTGGTTACCGTTAGATTTTTCAAAATAATGTATGATGACATGAAGTGATTCTTGCCATCAGTTGGGATGAAGATAAGATTTATGGGATGAAAATTGGTTCCTCCATAGTGGTACGATGCGGTGTCAATTTGTTGCCTAATTTTCCCCATTATTTTTTAGTGGTTGATGTATTGTGGAGGTTGATTCATCATTTGAGGAGTATCTGGTTCATGTTGTGAGTTTTTTCGCAAAAGTATTGTGGGGAATGATAATACCATGGTTTGAATTATATGGTAGCATTGTAATGTACATTGAGATACATGAAAAAAATGGATAGGTGGTCCTAGTGGCATGATCCCTTTGTTTAAAGAGCCCAGTAATGCTTGGAAATGCGGTTTGAGGGAGAACTGTTACAAGTTGGAGAGGTTATATGATCCCAGACATTGGGAAGGTACATCCTTATTTAAATTTTTGTATAAATCTCTTGATTCTAGTTAATCAGATTATTCTAGAGTCTATGATGGGACATAGGGGTGTTCTAGGGGTTGGTAACATGAATAAAAGGAAAATAGGGACAAACCATGCAAGGTGAATGGTTGGCACACAGTTAAGTAAACATGATTCCTTCCTATGAAAAATATGCATCCTTAGACAGTGTCATATCACACGGTTGAAGCATAGTTTGTAAACCATGTAGATATTCCTAACTAACCATTCAACCTCACCTTCCGAATAAAGTGTCTTACACATAGTTTATTCACGGTGTGGAAAACCGTGTGTGTAAACCATGCGGCCCAGTAAATGTTGGAAAAATTTAAAAATTTAAAATATATGATTTTGAAGCCTCACTATTTTTTCCTTACCTTCCTCCTCCATCTAACACTAGTGATAAAATCCAAGCCCTAAAAAATCCCAAGGATTGTTCTCTACTGATTCTAGGCCATTTGAAGCATCATCAATTATGAATTAAAGCTATGAGAAATTTTAATCCTCTCCTTTCCTCTCTTTTCTAGATTAGGCTTTATAGATTCTTAAATCTTTTTATAAAAATAAAAACCCCTCTTTTATCAGGGGAAACTATGTGGGGGATTAAAATTATGTTTTAATTTGGATCTAAGGCAATGATAAATAGTGTATTCATCGACAGATTCATGGTAGGTGGTCTATAAGTCATATCCCATAGTTTAACTATAGATTTGTTCATGTGTGTTGAGATCATGATTCCCTCTAGTTTAACATTTTTTTACCTTAGGTATTATTTGATTAAATGGTATAATAATTAATGATTTAGACCCCTTAGGATCCTCGTGGGATTTTTTGAGGATGATTAGAATGATTTAGGGCCACCCATGGGGTGCATCGACTTTCCTGAACCTAGTAATTACTAAATTTAAGGTTGGAGTTGGCATGTGATAATGTAGATCCCATGAATAGCATGTATTAATAGAGGTTAAAAATGTAAATGGTACATTTATTAAAATTACCCAATCTTGATGTACATGTATATTACATTTCTTTTTCGGAATACTTAATACATGACACAAACAGATGCACAATGACCATATTAGTTTAGTGTATTTGGAAACTCAGAACAAAATCATCTAACCTGTTGAATGATCTTGAACATCTTCTATTAAGATATTCCCCTTTAATTTTACTACCTAAAAGCTTTCTTTAAATCCTAGAGGAATGAAAACATAAAATTGCTGAGCTCAAATGCTTATTAAGGGTAAACATTGAGAACATAAAACAAACCATAAACATAAGAATGTAAAATCATGAATATAAAGTTTAAATATCAAAATCCTGAGTCATGAAATATATCTTGGCGGTTCATAAGGCTTATATCATAAAGGAATATTAACCATAAAATATAATTGGAAAAAAACGTGGGATTGTGACAAAAAAAATAAGAACATAATATGGTTTCCATAGTAGACAAGTCATTGATTCCAAGACCATCATAGTGGAAAATGTCCTTTACTAAACTAGGTTTACATGTAATTCAAGCCATGTATTACTAAACCAGTTTTGCTTTCCATTCCTAACATATATTACTGAAATAGATTTACATTCCATTTTATTTATGTATATATCATGAGATATAAATCATTACACAATTCATTGGAGGGTGATATAGGAACCACCAATCTCATAATGAAACCATTCTTATGTGTGCAAAAAAAACAAAAAAAAACATTCACCATTGAAAAACCCCTGAAATAAAACAGGTTTCTTAAACATCATTCCATCATAATTCATATAAAACAAAAGGATTTACTAAATAACCTTTCATTATAAACATAATCAAATCCTATTCATAACCTGGATAACCCTATTTAAATAATTTCATCTTAGATGGAAATTTTTTTTCTAGAAAACACTTGATATTAATTCTTGAGGAAAATATGATTTCTTCTTCAAAAACGTTTTCCTTAATTAAAATGAAACATTAGTTTATAATAAATAATTTTATGTGAACTTAACCCTGCAAGATTGTAGGGGAATATTTAAGGAAATAAGGTGTTATGAAAGCGTAAAAATATGTTCATGTCATACAAGTTAATAAACATTCTTCTCATACTTTTCTAGAAAAATCAATATGTACCTATTACCGAAAACGAAAATAATTACATTCATAACATTTAGTAAAAATTCCCCAATGAGAAAATTGAATTTAAAAAATTATAGAATCTTATAAATAATATTTTCAAATACATATTTAGGAAACATGTATGTAGATTATTAATATATCCCCAGTAAATACTTTTATATAAACAATCTCGGATAAAAATGAGATTGAAAAATTATCCCTTACCATAGGTCATATATGCTTCTTATGTATTCAAATCTTCTATATAATGATTTAAATAATGTTATTGACTTATTACAAAATTATGGTCATTTTTATGATGTCTTATATGATCATATTATCTTTAATTTTATTGTAATAGATCATTGTTACTCATTATTTGGGTTTTAACTACTTTATGATCTTATGCATGTTTTATCGAATAAATTCTAGTTCTCCTTCTTAGGCCATTTTTATATCACTATAAAATGATATTTAGATAACAAGTACCATATATATTCATTTTTTACATTTATATAATCATGATTGAATGATTATCATATAGAATGAACCACATTGTATCATGGAGGCAGTAGGTCGTACGTATGCACATGCGATGATATCATTCCCATAATTCTTGAAAAGTATTGAATTACATGGTGTACAATATTTCAGAATAAATATAATTTCATCATAATAATATATAGTTATTAAATCCATTTTTATACCTATCCAAGTATGGTGGTGGTGAAAAACATAGTAAATCATTCCATGTAGACGATAAGCCGTACATATGCACGCATGGTGATTTCATTTTTCATAGGATGGGTAGAAAGTGGATTATGGTTGTTTCATAATTATAATAAAATCTCATTATATAATTTATATTGGGTTTATTATTCTATAATGAAACAACTTAGAAAGTGGAAGTAGAAGAAGAAAGAAATATGAAAGAATCAGTAGAGAAGATTACCTCTTGTGCTTTCTTTAGATCCCTTCTTAATGGAAATAGAGTTGGTCATTTGAGAAGACCAGAACCTATATAATGTAAATAAAGAACATTATAAGTGAAATATTTAATGTATAGATGATCTTTATTTCTTTATATGTAGTGGAATAATTAGGCAGGAGGTTTCCTTTTATAATTGGGGTAAGGGACACTTTTGGAATTTTAGAAACTATTAATTTATAATAATTCTAAAATCAATTAAAATACCTAAAAAATTAGATATATTTGAACATAAGTTATTATAATATTGAAATATTATCAACCAATAAAATTTAGAATTTTTTTATGTCAATTTAAAGATTATCATTTTAAATAAAAATTAGTTCTTCTATTTAATTTTAATTAAGATAAAAAATGTTTCAATATTAAAAGGTTAAAATATTTACTTATTTGATTTCAATTATACAATAAATGGATAATTTTAATCATATTAAACCATATAATAATTAATTTACATTTTTAAAATTGTTTAATGATTTTAAAATAATTTTATAAAACATTATTTAAACAAAATATCAATTGTGTAAATTTTTACACTATTCATTTCATGGATGTTTAGAAATATCAAGATATGGTTTTTTCCTATAAAAAATATTTTATTAAATAAATAATGGATCATGGTATTCTATAAAATTAATTGTACAAATTAATTACCCCAATTTATACTTATTTGTTTATTATTAATAACATTTATTTGATATCTCTATTATTAAAAAAATTACTATGGTAATATTGGATAATTATTTAATATTCTTATTTGTTGAATAAAAATTAAAAAAAATTACTATAATGAATTAAAATTTAATATATTTCCTAAAAATATATTTAATAAAAATTATCTACTATAAAATCACACACTAAAAATGATATACTTATTAAAGTATGAATGTGAAAACTTCAGCCTATCATAAAATAAAATAATTGAAAGGTCTTAATATATTCTATAAGGCTCCAAATGGTCACTAGCTTGACATTTGGATGATTATGGTCAAGATATACTCGACCAATAATATTTGGTCATGTGTTGGAACATTTTTATGATTATTAGGATTTTAATAAAAATTGTTTCCTTGATTTCTTATCAATTAATTAATGATTTAATCATCAAATATTAAGAGTTTAAGGTCATATTTATTTCCTAAAAATTAAAAAACAAATTAACATGGCATAAGTAATTATTTCATCTATCTATTTAATATTTATTTTTGAATATATCAACTGGTTATCCCTATTCAAAATTTATTATACTTATAAGAAATGGGTGTTCGACATTTTGTCACTTTTATTGGTTTTATTAATATCTATTTCATTTTCATTATCAAGTAAATATTAAATGACTTAGTTTCGAACCTTATATGTTAAGGGTATAATTTTATTCATATAATAGTATTTTTTGAAGTTTTTTGGACAATTTTATTGTCATTATAATATTATTTGTTACACTAATTTACCTAATTTACCTTTAACCACGTTAAATAAAAATTACGGTAGTTCCTATTCATAATATCAATAAAATAACCTATTAAATTAATTTAGACCCACTGATTCCAAATATAGAATCAATTTTAATAAATTCAAAATAAAAAAGTTTCAGTAATTAATTTAAAATTAATCCTGTTGTCGGAATGAAAAAAATGGGTTTTGTTTAAAAGTTAAAACATTAAAAAAAATGGAAATGTTTTTACATATGAATTAAATTTAAAAATAATGAAAAGGAATTAAATTGTATTAAATTATAAAAATATATTATATTTATACTTCAAAACAATTCAACAATATAATTTATCAACATAAATTATTTCCATGAAAAAAGTTGTTTTCAATTAAAATTTAGCGTATTTTTACTATTCATCAAAATATGAAATTTATCCTAAAAATATCAAAAATTAATCCGAAGTAAAATTTTATATTATAATTCCAAATAAAATGTTCATTTTGTCTGATTAAACATATAGACTTTTCAAAAACTATATTTCAAATGGGTTCCCCATTAAAAGGTAGTAAAACTACATGTTTGAAAAATACTTATTTTATCTGAAATAATGAATTTGTTCTTATATCATGTTTCATAAAATACATAATATGAATGTTAATTTTATAAAATTATAAATTTTGTAAATACAATTCATATTTGTTAGTTTATATCCCATTAAATAATAATATTTTACTAATATATCGTTTTTTAGTGAAACACGGTATTGCGTAAAACACAAGCTATCGAGAAAGGTCGCTCTTGTGTGTAATGCAAGCCAAGTCAGTGTTACATTTAGTGAAATATTACATTGGTTTTTTGTATCACATAATCCAGACATAGTTCCTTTATACATTAAATAATATATATACTCAGTGTTTCATGAAATGAATTCTATCAAAAGAACTAGAAATTGTGTGTAACACGAGCAAAGAATAGTGTTACGTATACTACAAGCTAATACGGGAATGTGTATAGCACACTATATTATTTTTGTAGCATACAATAGAAGACATAAATGTAATTAAAAATAACATATCTCATTAAATATCGATTTATTACATTCTACCCTCCTTAAAATGAATTTCTCCCTAAAAATTCATCAGGGTTATAAATGTTTTACTACTTTAACATTTCTTTCATTGAAACCCACATCGTAAAATGGGATAGTAAAACTTAATTTTAAAAAGGAATGTTAAAAACCTAATGGTAACCCAATGTAACTCAGCACTGGGTTTCCACATAGAATAACATAGGTGGCAAGTGAAAACGTGGATATAGATGAAAAATCTGACCCTCAAGCTATGATGGATAGTGATATAGAACAAGGTTTGTGTAATGTTAACAACCATAAAGACATAATTCAATGATGATTTAAGGGACCATATTATTCATAATATAATTAGTAACTAAGATAAATTTTTTGGTTTTCTATATCCATCCCTAAATGTTTAAGAATCTTTCATGAGAATAAATACGTACGTGATTTTATTTCAATCTCACTATGGGTCACGCCTTGAATTTTTTTAATTTATCTTTTATTCAAATAAATGAAGTTGAATTTTTCATTCTGGATGAGTTATCAAATCATGTGATTCATAAATTGAAATATCGGCCATTCTATCTGGCTCAGCAAAAAACGTTATCACAGGTTATCCAATATGCATAAGTCCACCTTTAGTGAGACAATACATTAATCTAACAAACTTACACTAAGGTATACCATATACTATCCATAAATGGAAAACCTTATAATCTTTCCAAAAAATAAAAATCTAAAACAATAGAAATAGGTGAACTAAATTGTCATACTATTTAACCTCTAAATATAATAATGTATCTCCGGTAGGTCTCATTCCAAAATTGTGAACACCTTCATCGTGTATTCACTTGAGTCATGATAATAACTTGAATTATCAGACATACATATTGAAAACAAGAATGTTTCCTAATTCCAAAAATTATTGTATATATTTCCTTAAGTACCAAAACGTTGTATACTTCATCCATGATAGCATAACCCTCTTGTCAATAACTCCTTAACTAGAATCATCCAATTTATATATTCAAATCCAACATATCTTTATCCAAGAATCATTATCCTAAAATAATTGGAATATTAAGGGTTATCATCCAATTAATCATGTGCTCTCCATGTATTTAACCTTACACTTAAATCACTTTTTTATCTCCTTAGAATTATTCAACATATCCTTTCCAATTCTTAATTATAAAATTAAACTGAAAAAATTGATATATTTCATGATTTATATAACATGATATTTTAATCCTGAAACATATACACCTCAATCATCAAACATTATTCTTAAAACATTACTCAGGATCTATCATCTTTGTCTTTACTCAAATATGAATCATTTATCAATGTTTCTCAACCTGAATCTTCTTAGGTTTGATGTAATCAATACTAGAAGAACATCACATATCATTCACATGTCATTTACAATATCTTTATCCTTAGTAGTATGACCAATACCTGTACCATCATCATGATTTTCTTTATGATTTTCCACATAAAAATTTGATCTTCATAATTCCCATACTTTTCATGTCTGAAACATTCAATGTTTTACAATCCTCTATGTAGTTATGGAAATTTACTAAGAATAAAAATAAAAGTGTGAGAAATATTTATCATAGATTAGAAACACATAAGTAAGATAAATTACTTATAGTAATTCAATATATGATATATTTGGTTTATCCCTAGGTTAATAATGATTATCATAAAAACACCTAGGATTGTATCCTATACTTTTACTTATCCTTAGGATGTCCCTTGAATTATCCTTTGAAATATTTCTAGAGATCTCACTAATGTTTCTGCATCCTAGTTTTCAATGGTTAACTAAACCTTCGGTCTAATACCAAATGATATAACCCAAACATGACATACATGGACATTACATTACTTTTGACGAATACTTAATACATGACACAAATAGACACCTAAATACCATATTAGTTTAGTGTATTTGGAAACACAGTATATAATCTTCACACTTAGTGAAACATCCTAAACATCTCCAATAAATATATCCCCCTTTTGTTTTCCTACCTAAAACCATTCTTTATATCCTGGAGAAAAGAAAAAATAGAAAGGGTGAGCTCAAATGATCCGTATGTGTAAAAATTGAGAACATAAAACAAAACACAAGCATAAGAATGTAAAATCATGAAAACAAAGTTTAAATATCAAAATCAAGAGTCCTGAAATAAATCTTTGTAGTTCATAAGGCATATATCATAAAAGAATATTAACCATAAAATAGATTTGGAATAAAAAATGGGATTTTTAAAAATAATTAAGAAAATAATATTATTTCTATAGTATCTAATGAATTTATTCCAAGACCATCAAAGTGGAAAAATTCCTTTACAGAATCAGGTTTACATGTCATTCCAACCATATATTACTAAACCAGATTTACTTGTCGTTCCAGGCCTGTATTAATGATCCGGGTTTACTTGTCATTCCAGTAATGTTTATCTCATGAGATACAAATATTTACACAATTCATTGGAGGGAGATATAGGTCCAAACTATCTCATAATGAAACCTATAATGACCCGTAAAATTCAATGGAAATTTTTTCTTAATTTTGATTGGGATTTTACAAGAATGCAGTTTCTGACGGCACCTGATTCCGAGACCCGGAGTGCCCAGAATAATCTTTTGAAGTTTAGCTCGAGTACGTTTAGTAAAAGAACGAGCGGGTTTTCCTAACTTTTGAACCGGTGCTCGGAATCGAAATCCGAGGACACCGATGGAACCGCAGCGCCGATAATTGCTTAAGAAGACCATTACTGGGGTTTCGTTTGCTCAGGAGGTGTTTTTAAAAATTGTGGAAGGTAAATTAAAATTGAGCTAATTTTTTTTCTTTTTAAGTGGTTATATCCTTTGAGTGGAAGTCTGGGAACTACCCATGAGAGGTTAATAGGGTGGTGGGGCCCACACGAACTCCACCTCTTCAAATTCTCTAAACCCCCATAACTCTTCCTCTTTAAACTCCCATTCTTTAAATGATGTGAATTCCTTCACATTAAAGCATGCCATTTATTTTTGAAGTTAACCATTTGAATTTTAAAAATTTAAATGCATGGGAAGTTATAATGAAATAAGAAAAACACTTAATTTTTTGGGGGTTGTTTGGTGGTGTTGGGTTTTTGAGAGAGGGAACAATCTTCCTCTGAAGAAGTTTATCTTCCACGTTGAAGAACGTGAAGAATGAAACTCTCTAATGAAGAACACCAACACCAAAGAAAGACAACGTGTCTTTCTACTCCTCTCTGCAGCCGGTGTGAGATGCCGCCCCACCTCAGAGGATCTCCGTCATGCGTGTACTGAACCCTCTTCTGCGACGTTAAATTCCGCGACAAACCTTAGTTTAACCTTTTCTTCGAGGTAGGGGTTTGAATATATGTTGTGTATAATTTTGGGCATTCATTGTTTAAATTTAGCTGCATGTTATCGATTAACAAGAGGGGGTCGGACCGCACAAAAACAGCTGACCCCCCCCCCCTTATTATTTTTGTTGTCCTGCAATGTGGTTTGGAACGAAGATAGCGCGGTGCCGTCACACCACGTGGAAATGAGAGAACCACGGAAAAGAAGTGTGGCTCAGTCGCACCGTGTCGGGAAACCGAGAAGACACCGTGGCCGGAGCGGGCCGCGGTGGAGGGGCACGACAAAGCCGGGAGCGGCGGCCGATTTCCGGCCGCTGGCGTCGGAGCTGGGGGGCGGGACCACGCCGGTCCCGTGGCGGCAGCAACCGGCCGGCTGGAGCGGGTCAGCCGTTCAGGGGGAGACAGGGGGTTCGTAACCCCCTTCTGGAAGGACGAGCGGCCCCCACGTTGGGGCCACATTTCATTAAACGGGCGGGGCAGCGCCCCCCCCCCCCCATCCACTCAGCTCGGCCACGTCGAGCTGGCCAAATGGACCGCACCTGTGCGTCGGGCCGGGCCGCGCCCACGCTGGGCCAGGCCGCCCCAAAGCGGGCTAGACCCGAACTCGGTTCAGGTCTCCCCGGTTCGGGCCGACCCAGTGGGTCTCGGGCCGGGTCGTTCCGGGCAGAAAAACACCGCGACCAATCAGTAATGCAATAGCTTGCATTGTACGCAAGTTCGAGATTCTAACACACTACGACCAATCAAAGTAGCAGTTATGAATAGTAATACCTACTTTTTGAAATTTAATAAATTTTATCTTTCAAATTGGACTTCATTTTTGGATTCGTAATATCAAAATAAGCCTATGTTGAATTTTTGGTATTTTTCTGAGAACATCCAATTTTCGATGAATAGTGAAAAATACATAAAAACAAATTTTTTAATCAAAATAATTTATAGTGATAAATTATACTATTTAGTGGTTTTAAATTATAATTAGAATATATTTTTATAATTTTATCAAATGGTGGTCATTAGAATTAATTTTAATTCGAAATTGGACTTAAACAATTGTCAATATTTTGATTGATATTTTTTCTTAAAAACACGCTATTTGTTTTGACAACGGGAATTAATTATAAAATTAATTAATGCAACATATATGTTCGGAATTTTTTAAAATAGGCATCATTTTTGAATTCGGAATATCAATTTTAGCTTAGGGTGAATTTTTGGCATTGTTCTGAAACACTTCTATTTTTGATGAACAGTGAAACAACTAAGAGGTAGTTAAAAACTGATTTTTTGTTTAAATGAAACATTACCACTTCTGTGATTTGATTTTAAAAAATTTGACATATATGGTTGTCATTAAAAAGTAAAATGTGGTTCAATGGGATTAAAATAATTTTTTGGTGAATAGTAACTTTTAAGTTTAATTAATCGCGATTAAAGTTAATTAGTGAAATTTAAGATAAAGATAATGTTATAATATGAAATCACCTTGAAAATTTTTCTACCCTTATTGGATGAGTCATGGCCGAACATGACAATCCATGGGTCAACTTGGTGACCCCATGTAGCCACTTGGGTTAGAAAATAACAATAATAACTTTTCATTTAAAGTAAAAATATAATTGTCACAAACATGAGTTGTTTTAATAAAACAATTATTACATGGGGTTATATAAGGTAACTTTTAAAATATAAATATTCATTGAAAATCCAAGACTATTTCCTACATCATGATATTTTTTTTATAATTTTTAGACCTTAAATAAATTAAAAATTTTATGACACCATGATGATGCAGCGATTACCTCATTAATTAACGATTTAAATAAAATGAAAAAGATAATGTAAAATATAAGACTTAAATTTTTCAAAAACCTATTGTATGAGTATATTTCGAACACTTATCACCTTATACTTGAAATATATAAGTGTGGGACCTTGAAAATCTGAAACTCATTATATAATATAGTAACATTTCATGACTTTCCAAGAGTGCCCCTCCTCTATTCTTATAAAAGTCCCCCACCACTACCACCTTATTCACACATTCAAAGCCTTTTGTCCCAGCCAACATCTGCCCAAAAACTCTCTCACCTTCCCTCTCTTACTCCTAGAAGCCTCAATTTGGGCAGAAGTCTTCCCAAGGAAGCCTTTGGCTCAAATCAAAAAAAGAGTTACCCGATTTTAAGGTAATGTCTTCTCTTATATTATTTTGTTTTACTTTGCTTCTCCAACCCCTTAAACTCATTTTATTCCATTATTTTGTAACAAAACCAGTATATTAAACATAATAGGATGTTTTAATGAGAATAATTTTATTTAAACTTACACACACCTTCGTGTAATGGCTAAAGAACATATTGTTTCTGTGGTTGGCAAATTTCTGCATCACGAAACGTTGATTGTTCAATCTTCTTTTAACACCTCTCATGGTGGCCATTATGATGACACTATTCTTATATATGATATATATTTTGTTTTTGTTTTCCTTATTATTCTTTATTTTTCATTTATGGAATAACTTTACCATTTCCATTATGGGTAAACACGATAATTTCATTTTAAGAAGTGCGGACTACCGCCCCCTCAAAGTGATTTGAATTGTTAATGTCATATGTGGGATGTATAAAGGATGGAGTAAATGGTATTATACATTATATTATACTGGAAATATATTATAACTTTATATAATTATTACTTCATTCCATAAAATACAAAATTGGAATGAAAGTAGCATTCATGGGTACGTACGGCTTACCGTCTCAATGAACGGTGCATTTCATTTCTTACCTCTAAATGTTATGTAATATTATAAATTCATGTATATACTGGATATATAGGATATATATGATATCTAAATCATGAATATAATTCTGGAGATAATGGATATTCTACCACATAAACAACTTGTAATTATAAGAAGATTATTGTTGACTAAAGTACCAAAGATCGACAAAACGACCGTTATTAACTTAAATGACTACATAATTTTTGTAACATTGTAATAAGTGATATAAAAGTGATAATGAACTTGAAAAAAGGTTCTTAAGAAAGTATAGATTAACTCTAGTTTATTATTCCGGAGTTTAAATAGCGGTCGAGTCAAGTCGGACACGAGGTAAGTGAACTTCTTAACCCAATTTCCGTTCTTTGGGTTAATCTCCTACATTCAAATTATGTCATGATATTATTATTTAAAATATTGTATTTGTACTTTATTTATGTGTAATTATAGTGAATACACATAGTAGATCTATTTTATTTAAAAAAATGTTATTTGTAAGGGAACTTATTAACCCAATTTCTATTCTTTGGGTTAATCTCCTACTTTCAAATTATGTCATGATATTATTATGTCCTATATTGTATTTGTAAATTATTTATGTGTACTTATATGGAATACACATAGTAGATTTATTTCATTTATAAAAAATGATCTTTGTAAGGGACTTCATCTCAATCTCCATTCATTGAGGCATATTTTGTTTTCTACACAAATTTCTTTTATACGGTGTATAAACCCCTTTGACTTTTACATTTATTCAAAAGGAATCATTTTATACGAATCATTTTACTAAATGAAAAAAGGATTGTTTTTCTTGTCATACGTATGCGGCGACAACGACTTCTCCGCCACTGTAACCATTATTTGAGTTTTGGCTTCCTCTACAAGCCCTAACTTTTCATAAAATGATAAATAAATAAAAAGTTTTAATTTTGGTTTATTTTGGTATTGAAAATGCTTTTGAAAGTGTTTTTTTATTATATCAATGTGTTGTATTGATATATTGTGATTGAAATGTTGAAATGTTATGTTTCCTTTATACATGTTTTATGTGATACGATTATGTTATGGTTTATGATATGTTTAAACCTGTTCATATGAGGAATGCATTGGACTTAATAAGGGATGAGTGGAGCCCACTATAGCTCCTCATTGGATCGGTAGGTCTCAAGAGACAAACTAGTGTCTTAGCATGAGGCCTTGACAAAATCTTATTTGTAGTCTTGGCATGAGGCCTTGGCTATGTGGTTTTGATTGTCTAGCATTATGTATTCCATAATTATGAAAGTGGTTATTGATATTTCATGTGATTATTCGACTAGTAGAATATCTATGTGAATAAGTAAATGGAATTATTTCATTTTATTTTTGCCATATTATGCTGAAGTTCAAGTTTAAAAGGATTTTGTTTTAGTTATACATTGCCTTAAATGTTAATGTTTATTAATTAAAGCTTCCTCTATATTTTTATCCTTACTGAGCATCTGAGCTCACCCCTTTCAATGATTTAATTTTTCTAGGATGTGAAGAAGTATTTTAGGAATGACCTACAGGGATAATCTGAAAGGTATATGAGTGTGGAAAATGGTGACTATGTTATTTTAGTTTTTCACTTTTTTATGTAATGTAACATTTACGAATGTATCTAGTGTTTCCAAGGCTACTAAACTAATCGGTCTTTCGAGACATGATCTTTTGTGATCATGCTAATGTCACGCAATAATGCACCAACTATGGGTAACTGGGGTCAGGGCGTTACAGTTGGTATCATAGGCAGTTTAGTACTAACCTTGGGAGCTAGATTTAGATAAACTCTGATTAGAGCACATAGCCCAAAGATAGACTTTGAGGATTTGTATAGAAGAACCTCTTATAATTTTGGTATTATAGAGATTTTATTAGTTTTCTAATCAATACATCCCTGTCTGGATACGAGCATGTAGAGATGGATCTGGAACAGATGTACCTTGGGGTAAAACCCGAAAAAACCGCTTTGAGCCAGACTTGAACGGGAACTGGTGCACGACAACGGGCCTTGCTGTACTCTTGGTTATGACACTCCCGGGGGATATTCTTAGGATAATTATCATTTTTATTACAAACCATTATGAAGATTTTATGGGTATATACTTCCTCAAAGAAAACATTTTTATGATTATGGATTATATCCATAAATAGTTCAATTTATGTTAAGTGTTTTACAAGTATGGAATTATGTATTTTGATTCATAAATTTATCTAGTTTATGTCGTTGTTTAGAAATGAAGCATAGTGGGAGGAATGGATACCGTATAAATGCACACACTCCAAGTAGGGATTTCCCTCCTGCTCAAGATAATTATTTTAGAGCTGGAGATACACCTTGTGCTGACCAACTTATCACCATACTAAGACAACTCACTCAGGTTATGAATAATAACCTTACTCGTATAGAGCACCCTGATCCGCAATGTGGAGGATCAATGTTAGACCGCTTCATGAGGCAAAAAATGCCAACATTTAATGGGGGTAAAAATCCATTAGTAGCTGAGAAATCGATAATCTCCTTATAAAAAATATTTCACGCCTTGGGGGGTAGCGAAAGGGAAAAGGTTATCATGGAAGTTTACCGCCTCACTGGAGATGATGATCAATGGTGGTCATTGATTCAAAATACAAAGAAAGATGATGAAGTATCAAGTACGGAATGTAGAGAGTTCAAAGAGATTTTCTTAGAAAAATACTTTCCTCATGACCATCGAGCAGATATGGAAAGGCAATTTCTGAGTCTGATACAAAAAGAGGATGAGAATGTCGCAAAGTATGAATCCAACATTACAAGGTTAGCGAGGTATGATGCAGATTATATATGTAACCCAATAAGAATGATTGATCATTCCTTAATGGTTTAAAACCATTTCTCCGTCGAGATTTAGTATCACAATCCTTCTCATCATACGAAGATATTGTCTCGTGTGATATCAAGATAGAAAAGGAATTCTCTAAGTCTTATGACAACAAAGTAAAGCAAGAGAAGAAAGGAACGGTGGAACAAGAGACAGATAAAGGGAAAAAGGGAAAGAATTATTTTCCATTATGTGATAATTGTGGGACGAATCACCCCAGTACATGCATAAAAGTAATGGGAGTTTGTTATAAATGTGGATAAAAAGATCACCAGGCTCGTGATTTCAAGGGAAAGAAAGAGGATATCAATGTTGAATGCTACAATTGTTGGGAAATGGGGCATTATGAAAATGAATGTCCTAAGAGACATGGAAACTTACCTCAGAAAAGACCAAGGGATCAAGGACAATATTATGCTGTTACTACAGTTGAAGTGGAATAATTAATGTATTGGTTCTTTTGGACTCATGGATTATATTCTGGTTATAAAAATAATGTGATATATATGAGGATTGTACTGAAATACTCGTTTTTTCATTAAGGTTTTAATATGATGAAGTTAATCATATTTTGAGTATGTGACAATAAGAGAAACATTACCTTGTTTGGGGAATCTGATGTTACAATTGATTTTGGAATTCATGGACCTTTTTGAGAAATTCTGGACAGAGGTATTTTGGATAACTATAAAGGTTGGAATGGATTAAGTTTAACCTTTGATAGTATTGTTTAATGTTAAAACATTTCTGATGATTATTTTTGGAATATTATAATACTATATTTTTTGGAAAAGGACAACCTGCAGGTCGGGGGATAACCCGTCGCGTCGGACAAAGCTACCGGAATTGAACCCACAAACATAGTGCGACAGGCCTTTATTACATACAACTATCCTACATGAAGTCCCTGGTTATGACAAATAGTTTTCCTAATCTAAATGGTATGTGTTAATATTTGGAACCTTATACAATTACGATAAAT
Organism: Viscum album; assembly: GCA_963277665.1. Lineage (NCBI taxonomy): Eukaryota > Viridiplantae > Streptophyta > Magnoliopsida > Santalales > Viscaceae > Viscum > Viscum album. Next base: position 103,472,623 of record OY728133.1, read on the forward strand.
AGAATATTTTTGAGTTCTTTTTCCATTTGGTGTGAAAGATGGGTTTGTGGTAAAAATTTATTAATGAATGAAAGTCTACATGACAAGTAAGTATATTTCCTTATGTTCTTAGAAAATCTCCTAAATAAATCCCTCAACTTTATGAAAGGTAACTTAAAACAAAAACGTTGTCGATTAACTTTTCCAAAAGGGGAATCAATGATCATTTTACCAATCCCATGTTTCTGATTTTCTTGTAGTTAACTTTCTCCTAACCCTGTTTTCTACAACTCTCCATCAGACCTTGATGGTTTGTTTTTCCTCCATATCCATATTTTCATAGAATCTTAGTATGGGATATCTCAGGTGACCTTTGTACATCTCTTTATTTCTTTTAATGTTATATTTTTATTAACCCTATTTCTGATGTGGGTTTTCCAAAAAGGTATTTTCTATTTTCAACCTTTTATTTTCAAATTGCAAGGACTCAATTTATTGAATGAGGGGAGAATGTAACACCTCAAGCTTTCATGATACGCTTCTCTTTCAGTAATGCAATAGCTTGAATTGTACGCAAGTTCGAGATTCAAAAACACCACGACCAATCAAAGTAGCAGTTATGAATAGTAATACATAATTTTTGAAATTTTATAAATTTTATCTTTAAAAATCGACTTCATTTTTGGATTTGTAATATAAAAATCAGCTTATGTTGAATTTTTGGTATTTTTCTGAGAACATCTAATTTTCGATGAATAGTGAAAAATACTTAAAAACAAATTTTCTAATCAATATAATATATATTGATAAATTATACTATTTAGTGGTTTTAAAGTATAATTAAAATATATTTTTACCATTTTATCCAATGGTGGTCATTAGAATTAATTTCACTTTGAAATTGGACTTAAACAATAGTCAATCTTTTGATTGATATTCTTTCTCAAAAACACACTATTTGTTTTGACAACGGGAATTAATTATAAAATTAATTCATGCAACTTATATGTTTGAAATTTTGTAAAATAGACTTCATTTTTTAATTTGGAATATCAATTATAGCTTAGGTTGATTTTTTTGCATTGTTCTGAAAAACATCAATTTTTGATGAATAGTGAAACCAGTAAGTGGTAGTTAGAAACTGATTTTTCATTTAAATGAAACATTACCACTTCTATGATTTGATTTTCAAAAATCTGACATACATGGTTGTTATTAGAAAGTAAAATGTGGTTCAATGGGATTAAAATAATTGTTTTATGAATAGTAACTTTTAAGTTTAATTAATATCGATTAAAGGTAATTAGTGAAATTTAAGGTAAAGATAATGTTATAATATGAAATGACCGTGACGCTGGTCCTACCCTTATTGGATGAGTCATGGCTGACCAAGACAATCCATGGGTCATCTTGGGGACCCCATGGAGCCTGTTGGGTAAGAAAATGGCAATAATAACTTTTTATTTAAAGTAAAAATAAAATTGTCACAAACATGAGTTGTTTTACTAAAATAATTATTACATGGGGTTATATAAGGTACATTTTCGACTAAAAATATTCATTGGAAATAAAAATAGATTTCCTACATCATGATATATTTTTTTAAATTTTTATACATTAAATAAATTAAAAAATTTATGACACCATGATGATGCAGCGATTACCTCATTAATTTACAATTTAAATAAAATGAATAGATAATGTAAAATATAAGACATAAACTTGTCAAAAACCTATTGGATGAGTATATTTTGAACCTTTATCACCTTATCTTAGAAATATATAAGTGTGGGACCTTTAAAATCCAAAACTCATTATATAATAAAGTAACATTTCATGACTTTCCAAGAGTGCCCTCCTCTCCTCTTATAAAAGGCCCTCACCACTACCACCTTATTCACACCTTCAAAGCCTTTTGGATCGGCCAGCCTCTGCCCAAATATTCTCTCAAATTCCCTCTCTTACTCTTAGAAGCCTCACTTCGGGAAGAATTCTTCCCAAGGAAGCCTTTGGCTCAAATCAAAAAAGAGTTACCCGATTTTAAGGAAATGTCTTCTCTTATGTTATTTTGTTTTATTTTGCTTCTCCAACCCCTTAAACTCTTTTTATTCCTTACTTTTGTAAAAAACCTGTATCTACAACATACTAGGATATTGTTATTAGAAGTATTTGATTTACACTTACACACACCTTAGTCTAATGGCTAAAGAATATACTGTTTCTGTGGTTGGAAAATTTCTGCCTCACGAAACGATGATTGTTCAATCTTCTTTTAACACCTCTCATGGTGGCCATTATGATGGAACTATTTTTATATATGATATATATTATGTTTTTGTTTTCCTTATGATTCTGTATTTTTCATTTATGGCATACCTTTAGGATTTCCATTATGGGTAAACGCGATAATTTCATTTCAGGAAGTGCGGACTACCGCCCGCTCAAAGTGATTTGAATCATTAATGCCATATGTGGTATGTATAAAGGATGGGGTAAATGGTATTATACATTATATTATATTGGAATTATATTATACCTTTATATAATTGTAACATCATTCCATTAAATACGAACTAGAAATGGAAGTAGCGTTATGCGTACATACGACTTACCATCTCCATGAACGATGCATTTCATTTTTACCTCTAAATGTTATGTAATATTATAAATGCATGTATATACTGGATATATAGGATATATATCATATCTAAATCATGGATATAATTCTGGAGATAATGGATATTCTACCACATAAATAACTTATAATTAGAAGAAGTTTATTATTGACTCAAGTACCAAAGATCGACAAAACGACCTTTATTAATTTAAATGACTACATAATTTTTGTAACACTGTAATAAGTGATATGAATGGATAATGAACTTGAAAAAGGTTCTTAAGAATGTAGATATTAACTCTAGTTTATTATTAAGAAGGTTAAAGAGCGGTCGAGTCATGTCGGACACGAGGTAAGGGAACTTCTTAACCCAATTTCCGTTCTTTGGGTTAATCTCCTACTTTCAAATTATGTCATGATATTATTATGTAGAATCTTGTATTTGTACTTTATTATTGTGTAATTATAGTGAATATACATAATAGATCTATTTTATTTAAAAAATTGATCTTTTTAAGGGAACTTCTTAACCCAATTTCTATTCTTTGTGTTAATCTCCTACTTTCAAATTATGTCATGATATTATTATGTCCTATATTTTATTTGTACATTCTTTATGTGTACTTATATTTAATAAACATAATAGATTTATTTCATTTTAAAAGAATGATCTTTTTAAGGGACTTCGTCTCAATCTCCATTCATTTAGGCATATTTTTTTATACACAAATTTCTTTTATACGGTGTATAAACCCCTTTGACTTTTACATTTATTCAAAAGGAATCTTTTTATATGAAGTGTTTTACTAAATGTCAAAAAGAAATGTTTTTCTTGTTGTAAGTATGCGGCGACAAAGACTTCTCCACCGCTGTGACCATTATTTGAGTTTCAGCTTCCTCTACAAGCCATAACTTTTTTAAAAATGAAAAATAAATAAAAAGATTTAATTTTCTTTTATTTTGGTGTTGAAAATGGTTTTGAAAGTGTTTTTATTATTATATCAATGTGTTGTATTGATATCTTGTGATTGAAATGTGGAAATGTTATGTTTCCTTTATGCATGTTTTATATGATATGATTATGTTATGGTTTATGATATGTTTAAACCCATTCATATGAGGAATGCATTGGACTTAATAAGTGACGGGTGGAGCCCGCTATAGCTCCTCGATGCATCGGTAGGTCTCATGAGACAAACTAGTGTCCTGGCACGAGGGCTTGACAAAATCTTATTTGTAGTCTTGGCACGAGGCCTTGGCTACATGGTTATGATAGTCTGGCATTATTCATTCCATCATTATGGAAGGGGTTATTGATATTTCATGTGATTATTCGACGAGTAGAATATCCATGTGAATAAGTAAATGGAATTATTTCATTTTATTTTTTCCATGTTATGCTGAAGTTCAAGTTTAAAAGACTTTTGTTTTAGTTATACATTACCTTAAATGTTAATTTTTATTTATGAAAGCTTCTGCTATATTATTATCCTTACTGATCATCTGAGTTCACCATTTTCAATGTTTTAATTTTTCCAAGATGTGAAGAAGTATTTTAGGAATGACCTGCAGGGATAGTCTGAAAGAGATATGAGTGTGGAAAATGGAGACTATGTTATTGTAGTTTTTCACTTTATGATGTAATGTAACAATTAGTAATGTATCTAGTGTTTCAAGGGCTACAAAAATAATCGGTCTTTCGAGACTTGATCTATTGTGATCATGCCAATGTTACGCAATAATGCACCGACTCTGGGTAACTGGGGTCGAGGCGTTACTTCGGATAGAACTGTTCAAACACCCATAACGTGGGTACAGACCTCCGATTGATGCACCATCAGTTGTGATGTGATCCTCGGATTGAGGCGGTCGTTTAGGTATATTACACTCAAGGTTTTTGAGAACATTGGGTTCGGCTGGGTTGGTTCGTACACGAAACCAATCGGGCCCTCGGAACAGAATTGCTTATAACTTGAGCCCCGAACGTCCGATTGACGTGCCATCGACTTTGTTGGATTCCTATTGGTGAGATGGACCTTTTTCTTACTCCGCTCAAGGTTTTGATGCAGTTGGAGTACGGTCGGGTTGGTTTTGACATAAAAATGAACTGGGCCCCTGGTACGAAAAAGCCAATAACTCACAGACCGGACGTCCAATTGATGCACCTTCTGTGACGTTGAGTTCCTGTGGACGATACAGAACAATTGGATACCTCAACTCCGTACATCGTGTTAGTTGATGTATCAGCCGTCAGCTCGTGGAGCGGACCCTCTCGAATGAGCTTGCTGTGTGCGGAAACCCTAGAGCAGACTGCGACTACGAAGACGATAACAACTGTAGAGAAATCCTTCGTGGATTCGACGGTGATGACTACAGCACTCAGCGATCCTACGCGGATCAGTGCTACCAATCATGTGTGGGTCAGTGCTCAGCGGTTCTGTGTGGAACAACGCATACCGATCCAGTGTGGGTCAGATCCTGTGTGGGTCATTGTGGGGGTTAGTACCTATCAATCCTTTGTGGGTCATTGCGGGGGTTAGTACCTTTCGACCCATTGGGGGTCATTGCGGGGGTTAGTACCTATCGATCCTGTGTGGGTCCGATGGCTTAGATGTATTTGTGGCTACATCTGATCATATCTATCATCTTACGAATAAGTATACATGTGTGAGGAGAGTCTTGACTTTCAATCATTATCTTCGATATGATTGACTTTATTTCCTTTTTGGATTGTTTTGTGCAATCATATGCGGACGTGATCGAACTTGGGATCAGATTTTGGATTCGAACTGGAATTTATGACTTAGGTATATGTATGGGCACAAACCTATGTTGTGTCGGAAGTTAATTTGTGATTGTATCTTTCCTTTGTGGATTATTATTTGTGGATTCTGGGAGACCTTCAGGGGTCTCGGGGTCCCTACTGAGTAGAGTATACTCACCCCTGCACGGGCTATGCCCGCACTACCTTGTGTTGGATGAAGACAACGGACAATGCTGATCGTGGTAGAGGCTAGTGGAGCAGTCGATACCTGGAGGTGGACCACTGGGCGACACGTACACGAAGTAGATGGCTGGACCCGAGGATCTGAGTTGGCTATCTATACCCACCCTTCAGGTGGGACTACTAGTGGACGGCTCGACGTTGCTGCTTTACTTTCAGTTGCTGTACTTTCTTTTCAGTTGTACTTTATTTTCAGTTTGGGTTTGCATTCTGGCCCATTTACATTCCGCACTTACTATTGTACCTAGTTTTACTTAGTCTGTACTTCTTCTTGCTTACTCTGTGGTGTTTGTTTACTTTTCAAAGGCAATACCTTCCCCTTTTGTCAGGAATTACGCCTTGGTGCTAGTCACCCGCCCCAGGCCTCTGGAAGGTGGGCTTGGGGTAGTCACGGCACGGGCCCCGAGGTCGGGTCGTGAGAAATTGGTATCAGAGGGAGGTTCGGTTCTACCGCAGAACTCAAAAATCTGATATTTTTCTATGTGAAGAAATATTTTTAAGAATATTGAGTGTGGTTATCAGTCTAGGGAGTCCAGTGTTGGTACGGCGGCCGGCGTATATGTACACCAGGACTCTGACTTCTGATTTCCATCTTAGGGCACAAAAAAATTGATTGCATGTGTGATTCAAGTTTTCTTTGTAATTAATTTGTGTCAGCTAACCATGTATACTATATTGATCGTGGCACACCTGTCTCTTTTCAGGATGGCCCCACGACGACAGCAAGCTAGGGTTATGAGTTTTGTACGTGATGACAGCGCACCGAGTGACGAGGCCTCGGTGCAGGGCCCTATTACTGCAGAGGTACCATAGGTACCACTACCCGTCATGTCACCGATGCCACCAGCCCCAGCCGCTGATAGTGAACGTCACCTTAGTGCACTGCACGAGTTCTAGCGTCAGTGACCGCCCAGGTTCCGCGGGGAGACGGACCCTCAGGCAGCCGAGGATTGGCTGAAGGCAGTTGTATGAGTTTTCCGTTTGGTATGGACACCAGAAGACCTCATGATGATCCTTGGAAAGAGTCTCCTCCACGCGACAGTAGATATATGGTGGCGTTTGATGCTCTAGGTACACAATGAGGCATCACTCCTTAGGACGGACTTTGATAGCCTCTTTCGCTTGGAGTTCGTCCCAGCCACCCTCCGTGCGGTGCGCATCCAGGAGCTACTACAGCTGCAGTAGGGCAGCTTGACGGCCGCCCAGTACTCGGCGAGATTTACCAATTTCTCACGTTATTTGACGGACATGGTATGCGAGCCATTCTTCCGGGCCCGGACCTTCGATCAGGGATTGAGGCATGAGATCAGAGCATTTCTGATCTCCCTCAGAATTCCAACACAGGCAGGGGTACTGAAGCGAGACCTTCTCATCGAGAGCTTCCTTGCTGAGTCTACATCAGTAGCGAGACCTACTTCCGGGCGACACGTAGTAGAGTATTCTGCAGATGGCTGCCGACAGATGACACATGGGTCCAGGAGGACCAGAGCCTCAGGCGGACGACCTCAGGACACTGGCTCAGAGTTGCGGGGCACACAGTGCAGAGCCAGTCTATCAAGAGGCAGACAGTGCTATGCATATGGTGGGAAGAGCCACATGGCTCGTAACTGCCTGACCCACCGTGCCGAGGAGCAGCAGACGGTTGAGGGACCACCCAGGCAGAAGAAGAGGGTCGACCGTAGTGGTCCTCTAGGAGAAGGAGGACGAGGCAGAGGAGCTGGTCGAGCAGCAGGTGGTGGGAGACGCTTTGAGGCTCTACCACCACCACTAGGAGGCCCACCCCGACTACATGTGGCTGGCGGCAGAGACAGGCACAGCTTCAGGCGGCGGAGGCCTACGACCACAGCGCACCCGAGATGATTCGAGGTACTATATGTCTCTATTACAACCTTGTTGCAGTTCTTATAGACACAGGAGCGAGTCATTATTTCATAGTCGCTGCCCTTGTTCGGAGCTCGAAGATTCTGACGGAGCCGTTGGCTCGATCCTTACAGCTAGAGACTCCTGTGGGAGCAGACTCGACGATTACGCACCGGTGCTGACAGTGTGATCTTACTCTAGGAGGCGAGAGCTTCAGCTGGGATCTTCTTGTAGCGGCGTCAAGGCCTTACGACGTCATCTTGGGAATGGATTGGTTATCTTCAGTTCATGATCAGATAGACTGTATTAGGCGAAAGGTGCGATGTGTTCGCACCGATGGGAGCAGGTTCAACTTCACCAGCGAGAAAGGAACATATGCAACACAGGATGGACTCCCGCAGAGGAGAGGGAAGCCCATCACTCATCAGTTGGGTAGCCTCATCCTTAGAGCAGTTGGCATGTAGAGTCCGAGCTTACTTGCAGTGGTGGATCAGTATGCAGATGTTTTTTCAGACGACGTTCCAGGACTACCTCCTCATAGATAGGTAAAATAATATATTGACCTTTACCCCGGGACAACCCTGATATCCACCCCAGCATATCAGATGGCTCTATCCGAGCTTCGAGAGCTACGGGTACAGTTGGAGGACTTGCAGGGAAAAGTATTCATCCGACCCAGTGTTTCACCCTGTGCATCCCCGACTTTGTTAGAAAAAAAGGTGGACGAGAGTTTGCGACTTTGTGTTGACTATCGTCGCCTGAACCAGGTGACCGTTCAGAACAAGTATCTGCTACTGAGGATTGAAGACCTCTTCGATCAGCTCAAGGGAGCACGGTGGTTCTCGATGATAGACCTCAGGTCAGGCTGTCATCACCTTAGAGTTCGGGATAGGACGTACAGAAGAAGAACTTCAGAGGTTGGTATGGCCACTATGATTTCTTGGTTATGACATTCGGCGTGACCAATGCTCCAGCGATGTTCATGGGTCTCATGAACAGGATCTTTCAGCCTTACCTCGATCGATTTGTCGAGGTCTTCATCGACGACATTTTGATATACACGACGACTGAGGAGGAGCACGCCTACCACTTTCGGGTTGTACTAGACACACTCCGAGAGCACCAGATTTATGGTAAACTCTCCAAGTGTCAGTTCTGCATACATGAGTTCCACTACTTGGGACATGTCATCTCTGAGGCGGGAGTTGCGGTGGATCCTGTGAAGATCGAGACAATGCTAGCTTGGGGGCCACCCAGGAGTGTGACGGAGGTGCAGAGTTTCTTGGGGCTAGATGGGTACTATTGGAGATTCGTGCCAGACTTTTCCAGAGTTTCGGAACCACTCTCATCTTTGACGATGAAGGGTAAACCCTTTGTGTGGTCAGACAGATGTTAGTAGAGCTTCCAGGAGCTGAGATAGAGATTGACCAGCGCACCTATCTTGAGGCTACCGGTGGAAAGAGTATGGTACGTAGTCTACTGCGATGCATCAAGAACCGGACTCGAATGTGTCCTGATTCCGGAACGGGTCGTGATATCATATGGATCACATCAGTTGAGGCAGCATGAGCATAACTACTCTACCCATGACCTGGAGTTAGCATCAGTGGTCTTCGCTCTGATGATGTGGTGACACTATCTGATGGGTGAGCACTTTACAGTCTATTCTGACCACCAGAGTCTCAGGTACATCTTCTCGAAAAAGGACCTAAACCTGAGACATCAGCGATGGATCGAGTTCCTCCAGGACTATGACTTTGAGATAGTCTATACTATTGGAAAGGGGAACGTAGTAGCTGATGCCCTAAGCATGAGGACGAGCATCTAGCTACATGGTGAGGCGATAGATTAGCTCACCACTTTGCAGATGTCCTTAATGGATAGTGATGGAGCAGCCTTTCTGCAGTCACTCACAGTCACTCCTCCACTACTACAGCGGGTCAGAGAGGCACAACGTGGGGATGTTGACTGTGAGACATGGCATGCACAGATATCCTCAAGATAGGAACCTTATGGATTCTCTGTCGGAGGAGAGTACGTCGTCCTTTTCAGAGGATGTACCATGGTACCAGCTTCTTTACAGGAGGAGGTGCTGAGGGAGTTTCACATTTCCCCTTTAGCGGTACATCCAGGAGTGGCGAAGATGTACCAGGATCTCAGATGACAGCGCTGGTGGCCGGGTATAAATAAGGTTGTGGTAGAGTTCGTTTCTCGATGCCTCACCTACCAATAGGTGAAGGCGGAGCACCAGGTACAAGTAGGCCTGGTACAACCCTTGGAGGTCCCAGGGTGGAAGTGGGACGAGATATCTATGGACTTCGTGATTGGACTTCTACACACTTCCAGAGGTCACGACTCCATTTGGGTGATTGTTGATTGACTCACCAAGTCGGCTCACTTCTAACCCATCAGAGAGCAGGGCTTAGTGGAGAGCTTGGGACATCTCTACGTTCAGAAGATTGTACATCTTCATGGTGTGCCATAATCTATCATCTCCGATCGAGATTCTCACTTTACTTCCCAGCTTTTGAAGGGGTTGCAGGAGTCATTCGGGACGAATCTATGTCTGACCGCCGCCTTTCACCTTCAGACGGATGGTCAGATGGAGAGGACCATTCAGAATCTCGAGGACATGCTCTGTGCATGGGTCCTTGACTTTGGTCGTAGTTGGGAGGATCACCTACCCTTGGTGGAGTTCGCGTTCAACAATAGCTACCACTCCACCATCGGGATGGCACCATACGAGGCGTTGTACGACCGACCTTGCAGATCACCGATGTGCTGGAAAGACCCTGGGGAGTCGGTACTTGTGGAACCGGAGATGGTCCAGGCCATGACAAATAAGGTCCAGGTCATCCAGGAGCGGATGAGGACAGCTCAGAGCTGGCAGAAGTCTTCTGCTAACAGGAGGTAGAGGCCACTGGAGTTCGAGGATGGTGACCATGTCTTCTTGTGGGTCTCACCTCGACATGGATTACAGAGATTTGGCCGAGGCGGCAAGTTATCTCCATGCTTCATCGTACCATTCCAGGTCCTCAGCAGCATTGGTGAGGTGGATTACCGCGTGGCTCTACCACCTCATTTGCACCGGGTGCACAACGTCTTCCACGTATCTTAGCTGAGGAGATATGAGCATGACCCGACGCATATCATTGACCATGGGGAGCTTGACATTGATGATGGGGCGTCTTTTGCGGAGGTCCCAGTGGAGATCGAGGATCGATAGGAGCGGGTCCTATGTGGACGTTCAATTCCTCTATTGTGCAATAGATGGTAGCACGGGAACCTCCAGGATAACACTTGGGAGCGGGAGGCTCAGATACATGCACAGTGCCCACATTTGTTTCCTTAGTTTTTGATGTATCATTACAGGGATGTAAAGCCCTAAGGTGGGAGTAATGTAATGACCTGTAAAATTTAGTGGAAATTTTTTCTTAATTTTTTTTGGGATTTCACAAGAACACAATTTCTGACAGCACCTGATTCTGAGGCCTGGCGTGCCCAAAATAATCTTCCGAAGTTTATCTTGGGTACATTCAGTGAACAAATGAGCGGGTTTTTTGTAACTTTTGAACCGGTGCTCGGAATCGAAATCCGAGGACACCGATGGAACCACAGTGCCGGTAATTGCTTAAGAATTCCTTTACTGGGGTTGCGTTTGCTAGGGAGGAGTTTTTAAAAAATATAGAAGGTAAAATAAAATTGAGCTACAATTCTATTTCTTTTTAAGTGGTTATATACTTTGAGTGGAATTTGGGGAACTACCCATGAGAGGTTAAGAGGGTGGCGGGGCCCACATGAACTCCACCTCTTCAAATTCTCTAAACCCCTATAACTATTCCTCTTTAAACCCCCATGTATTAAATGATGTGACTTCCATCAAATTAAAGCCTTCCATTTATTTTGTAGGTAAAGCATTTGAATTTTAAAATTTTAAATGCATGGAAAGTTATAATAAAATAAGAATAACACTTATTTTATTTGGGGGTTGTTTCGTGGTGTTGGGTTTTTGAGAGGGGGAACAATCTTCCTCTGAAGAAGTTCATCTTCCATGTCGAAGAACGTGAAGAATTACACTCTCCGACGAAGAACGCCAACACCAAAGAAAGACGACATGTATTTCTACTCCTCTCCACAGCCGGTGTGAGACGCCGCCCCACCTCAGACAATCTCCGTCAAGCGTGTATGGAACCCTCTTCCGCAACGCCTTCTTCCGCGACGTTCAATTTCGCGATGAAACTTCATTCATCCTTTTCTTCGAGGTAGGGTTTTTATTATATGTCGTGTATAATTTTGGTTATTCGTCGTTTAAATTTAGCTGCATGCTATCGATTAACGAGAGGGGGTCGGAGCGCACAAACAAATCCGACCCCCCTCCCTTATTATTTTTGTTTTTCTTCGTTGTGGTTTGGAACGGAGATGGTGCGGTGTCGTCGCACCACGCGGAAATTAGAGAACCACGACCAAGAAGCGTGGCACCGTCGCGCCGCGCCGGGAAACCGCGAAGAAACTGCGGCCGGAGTGGGCCACGACAGAGCTGGGAGAGGTGGCTAATTTCTAGTTGCTGGCGTCAGAGCAGGGGGATGAGACCGCGACAGTCCCGTTGTGGCAGAAACCGGCCGGCCGGAGCGGGCCGAACGTTCAGGGGGGAGACCGGGGGTTCGTAACCCCCGTCTGTAAGGAGGAGCGGCCCCCACGTGGGGGCCACGTTTCATTAAACAGCGAGGCAGCGCCCCCTCCCCCATCCGCTTAGCATGGCCATGCCGAGCTGGCTAGCGGGCCGCGCCCAAGCGGGCCGGACATGGACCCGGTTCGGGCCGACCTAGGGGGTCTCGGGCCGGGTCGGTCCGGTCCCAAAAACCACCATTTCAGACAGAACCATTCAAACTCCCATAACATGGGTTATAGACCTCCGATAGATGAACCATCAGTTGCAATGCGATCCTTGGATCAAGACGATCGTTTCGATATATTACACTCAAGGTTTAGGGGAACTTTAGGTTTGGCCGGGTTGGTTCGTACACGAAACCAACCGGGCCCTCGGAGCGGAAACGCTTATATCATGAGCTTCGGACGTCCGATTGATGTTCCTTCGACTTTGTTGGGTTCCTCTAGGTGAGACGGACCTTTTGGCTTACTCCACTCGAGGTTTGGACATAGTTGGAGTATGGTCGGGTTGGTTTTGACATAAAAACCAACCGGGCCCCTCGGACGAAAAAGCCAACAACTCACAGACCGAACCTCCAATTGACGTGCCATCTGTGACGTTGAGTTCTTGTTGACGATATAGGACTTTTGGATACATCAACTCTGGACATCGTGTAAGTTGATGTATCAGACCTCGGCTTGTGGAACGGACCCTCCCAAACGAGCTTGCTGTGTGTGGGAACCCTAGAGCTGGCTGCGACTGCGACGACGCTGACGACTGTATAGAAATCCTTAGTGGATTCGATGGCGACGACTACAACACTCAGCGATCCTATGTGGATCAATGCTACCGATCCTGTGTGGGTCAGATCCTGTGTGGGTCAGCGCTCAGCGGTCCGATGTGGGATAGCGCATACTGATACTGTGTGAGTTAGATCATGTGTGGGTCATTGCGGGGGTTAGTACCTATCGATCCTTTTTCGGTCATTGTGGGGGTTAGTACCTATCGATCCATGGTGGGTCATTGCAGGGGATAATACCTATCGATCCTGTTTGGGTCCGATGGCTTAGATGAATCAGTGGCTACACCTGATCATCTCTATCGTCTTACGAAGAAGTATACGTGTGTGAGTTGAGTCTTTACATTGAATCATTATCTTAGATATGATTGACTTGATTTTCTATGTGGATTGTGTTGTGTTATCCTGTGTGGATGTGATCGAACTTGGGCTCGGATGTTGGAGCCGAATTAGAATTGATGACTTAGGTATATGTATGGGCATATACCTAAGTTGTGTCAGATGTTACTTCGTGATTGTATCTTTCCTTTGTGGATTATTTTTTTGTGGATTTTGGGAGACCTTCGGGGGTCTCGGGGTCCCTACTGAGTAGAGTATACTCACCCTTTCACGGGTATTCTTGCACTACATTGTGTTAGATGTAGACGACGGACAACAATGATTGTGGTAGAGTCTAGTGGAGCAGTCAGTATCTGGAGGTGGACCACTGGGCGGGATGTACACGGAGCGGACGGCTAGACCCGAGGAGCTGAGGTGGCTAACTGTACCCACACTTCGGGTGGAACTACCAGTGGACGACTCGACGTTGCTGCTTTACTTTCAGTTATTGTACTTTCCATTCAGTTGTACATTACATTCAGTTTGGGTTTTTATTCTGGCCCATTTTTTTCCGCACATACTATTGTACCCAGTTTTACTTAGTGTTTACTTCTTCTTGCTTACTCTGTGGTGTTTTTTTACTATTCAAATGCAATGCCTTCCCCTTTTTGTCGGGAATTACGCCTTGGTGCTAGTCGCCAGCCCCTGGCTATGGAAGGCAGGCTTGGGGTAGTCACGGAACGGGCCCCGAGGTCGGGTCGTGACAAAACCATTCTTATGTGTGCTATAAAAACATTAAAAAATTCACCATAGCATAACCCATGAAATAAAATGGATTTCTTAAAAATAATTCCACCATAATTAATATAAAAAAATAGATTACAAAAAAAATATATAATAAACATAATAAAAACATTTTAATAATAGGTATAACCCTATTTAAATAATGTCATCTTATTTGGAAAATAATTTTGAGAAAACATTTGAAATTAATTCTTGAGGAAAATATACTTTATTTTTCAAAAACATTTTCCTTCCTCAAAATGAAACACAATTTAAAATAATTAATTTTATGTGAAAATAACCTTTTAATATTTTAGTGTATGATTAAATAAAATTATGTTTTAAAAAAGTGTAAAAATCCGTTCATTCCATAAAAGTTAAAAAAACATTATTCTCATACTCTTTCCAAAAAAGTCAAAAAGTACCTTGTACTGAAAAAAAAGTTTCCATTCATACCATTTCGTAAGAAGTCACCAATGGGAAAAATTGAATTTAAACAATTATATAATAATATAAATAATATTTTAAAATACACAATTAGGAATCATGGACATGGATGATAAATATATCCCCAGTAAATACTTTCATATAAACAATCTCAGATAAAAATGAGATTGAAAAATTATCCCTTACCTTTGATCTTATATGATTTTTATGTATCCAAAAATCTTGTATAATAATTTATATAATGTTATTTACTTGTTCTAGAATCATTGTTATTTTTATAATGTCATATATAATCATATTCTCCTTCTATTTCATGTAATAGTTCATTGTTACTTGTTATTCGGGTTTTAACTACTTTATGATCGTATGCATGTTTTGTTGAATAAGTTATAATTATCTTTGTTAGGTCATATTTATATTACTATAAAATGATATTAACATAAAAAATACCATATATATTCATTTTTTACATTTATATAATCAGAGTTGAATATTTATCATGTAAAACGAATCATGTCGCCTTGTGGAGATGGTAGGTCGTACGTACGCACGAGCGACGATATCATTCCTATAATAATTGAATGGTATTTAATTATATTTGGTAATATATTTAAGAATAAATCTCATTTTATAATAACCATATATAGTTATGAAAACCATTTTTATACCCATCCAAGTAAGGTGGTGGTGAAAACAAATTACACCACACCGTGGAGATGGTAAGTCGTACGCACGCACGTGTGTCGATTTTGTTTTTCTTAGGATGGATAGATTCTGGAATATGGTTCTTTCATAATTAAAATAAAATCTGAATATATAATTTATACTAAAGTTATTATTATATAATTAAAAAACTCATTAAGTATAATTAGAATAAGAAATAAATATAAAAGAACCGGTATATGAGATTACTTCTTCTTTGATGTGCTCTCTTTAGATCTCCTCTAATGGAACTAGAGTTAGTCTTTTGAGACGAAAAGAACCTATATAATGTTACTAGGGAAGTTTATAAGTGAAATTCTCAGGGTATTGATTATCTTTAAGTATTAATGAGTTGTCTATAAAGGAGGGAGTATGTGTCCTTTTATAATTGGGGTAAGGGAATCTTTTGGAATTTCTGAAACTATTAATTTATAATAATTTGAAAATAAATTAAAATACCTATAAATGAGATATATTAGAAGATAATATGTTATAATATTTAAATATAATAAACCAGTAAAAATTAGATAATATTTTATGTCAGTTTAAATATTATCATTTTAGTTAACAATTAGTTATTCTATTTGATTTTAATTAAGATAACAGATGTTTCAATATTAAAAGTGTGAAATATTTACTTATTTTATTTCAATTATAACATAAAATAATAATTTATATAATTTTAGACAATATAAAAATTATTATTTATTATTAAAATTGTTTTAGTATTTTTAAATAAATTTTTAAATCATTATTTTAACAAAATATCAATGGTTTCAATTCTGACACTAATCATTTCATGGATTTTTATAAATATCAAGATAAGGTTTTATCCTATACCCAAATGTTGTATTATATCTATAATGGGTCATGGTAATATGTAAAATTAATTTGAAAAATTAATTTTCCCAAATTATATTTATTTTAATATTTTTAATACCATTTATTTGATATCTCCATTATTAAAATAACTACTACGGTGAATTTGGGTAATTATTTAATATACTTATTTTTTGAGTAAAAATTAAAAATATAATAAAATAATGAATATAAATTTAATATATTTCATGAATATATATTTAGTCGAATTTATCTTATATAAATTCAATCATTACAAATGTTATACTTTTTAGTGTATGAATGTGACAACATTAACATTAATTTAAATAAAACAATATAAAGATCATAATATATTCTATAAAGAAAAAAATGGTCATTATATTGACCTTTGGATGATTATGGTTGAGATATACATGACCAATAATATTTTTTCATGTGTTTGGAAATTTTTTTGGTTATTAAGATTTTTATAAAAATTGTTTCATTGATTTCTCATCAATTAATTAATGTTTACATCATCAATGATTAAGAATTTAATGGAATTATATATTTCCTAAAAATTTAAAAATAGATTACCATGATGTATTTAGTTGTTTTATCTTTCAATGGACTATTGATTTTTTAGCATATCACTTGGTTATCCCTATACTAAAATTATTATACTTTTAAGAAAATTGAGTTTGGCATTTTGTCAGTTCCATTGGTTTTATCAATATCTATGCCATTTTCATTATCAAGTGGACATTAAAGAACTTATTTTAGATCCTAAGATGTTAATGGTATAATTTTATTCATAAAATCGTAATTTTTATGGTTTTGGGATAATTTTATTGTCTTTATAATATTATTTGTTACACTAATATACCAGATTTACCTTTAACCACGTTAAATAAACATTATCATATTTACTCATCATAATATAAAAAAATAAAAGTAATGTATTAAAATAATGTTTACCTAATGATTAAAAATATAGAATACATTTTTTAAAATTAAAAACACATAAGTTTAAATAATTATTTTAAAATTAATCATGTTATTGAAATGAAAAAATGGGTTTTTGTTAAAACTTTAAAACATTTCCAAATATTGAAATGTGTTTACATATAAATTAGACATAAACTTAACTAAAATAGAAAAATTTTATTTAATAATAATATATTATTATATTTATACATTAAAACCATTCAACAATATAACTTAACGATATAAATTATTTCTATGAAAAAAGTTGTTTTCTATTAAAATTTAGAATATTTATACTATTCTTCAAAATATGAAAGTTATTAGAAAAATATCAAAAATTCATCCATAGTAATATTTTATATCCTTCTTCAAAATGAGAAGTTTATTTTTTTTAATTTTAACTAATTAACATATTAAAAACTAGATTTAAAATGTGTGCGCCATCAAAAGGTAGAAAAACTGAATTTTTTGGAAAAATATTTCTTTTATCTGAAAAATTGAATTTCCCCCAATATCATGTTCTAGAAAATACATAATATGAGTTTTAATGTTATAAAATTAAAAAAGTGGTTAATAATATTTATAATGTCTAGTTTATATCTCATTAAATAATAATATTTTAATAATATATCATTGTTTAGTGAAACTCGATATTTTATACAACACAAGCTATCAAGGAATGTCTCTCTTGCGCGTAATCCAAGCCATGTAAATATTGAATTTAGTTCGTTCTTCATTTTATTTTACATATCACATAATATAAACATAGTCCTTTTATACATTGAATAAAATCTATACTCATTGTTTCATGAAATTAATTCTATCAAAAGAACATTAAATTGTGTATAACATGAGCCAAGAATAGTGTTGTGTATACTACAACCTAATACGGTGTTGCGTATAGCAAAAGATAATATGGGTGTAGCGTCCAACACAATACATCCAAGATATTACAAATAATATGTCTCCTAAAATATTAGGGTGTCACATTCAACCCCCCTTAAAATGAATTTCACCCTCAAAATTCGTGGGGGTTATAAATGGTTTACTACATGAAAGTTTCTTTCATAGAAACCGACATCGTAAAAAGAGATACTAAAACATCATTTTAAAAAAGAAACGTTATAAACATAATGGTTACCTAAAGTAACTCATCACTAGGTTTCATCATTGTAGAACATAGGTGGGAAGTGCAAAAATGGATATGGAAGAAAAATTCAACCCTCAAGTTTTGATGGATAGTGATAGAGAACAAGGTTTGGAGAAAGTTAACCACCAAAATTCCATAAATATACGATTATTTAACAGACTATATGATTAATCGGATAATAATGTACTAAGACAACAATTTTGTTTTTCAATATCCTTTCCCTAAATATTATGTTTTTATGATAATTAATACTTAATTGATTTTTGTACAATCTCACCATTGGACATGCCTTGAACATTTTCCACTTCATCTCTTATTCAACGAAATGAAGCTTAATTTTTCATTTCGAGAATATTACCAAATCATGTGATCCAAAAATATAATGATAGGTCATTCCATCTAGCTTAACAAAAAATGTATGCAGAGGGTTTCAAATATGCAGAAGTCCACATTTAGTGAGATAATAAATTGATATAAAAAACATCAACTGGAGTATAACATAAGTTATCCATAAATGGATAATCGTAAAATCCTGCCCAAGACTAAAAATCAAAAACATTAGAAAGAGGTGAACTAAAATATCTTAAAATTTATCCCCCAATTATCATAAGGTATCTTTGGTTGGTCACATTCCAAAAAAGTGAACACCTCCATCATGTATTCTCTTGATTCATGGTAATAACATGAATTATCAGATATCCTTATTGAAAACATGAATGTTTACTTATTCCAAAACATATTTATATATTTCCTTTAAGTCCCAAAATTTTTTATACTTTATCCTTGATAACATAACCCTCTTATCAATAACACTAAAATGAGAATCATCCAATTTACATATTCTAATCAAACATCTCTTTAGACAATCATCATTATCTTAACATGATGGAAATATTAAGGGTTATCTTCCCCTAAATCATTTGTTCTCCAATTATATCACCATACACATAAATTAATTTTCTATCTCCTTATAATTATTCAAATTCTCTTTTCCAATCCATAATTAGAAACTTATACTAAAAACACATGTATATTTCATGTTTCATATAACATAATATTTTAATTCTGAAACATATACACCTTAATCATTTATCATTATTCTTAAACCATCAATTAGGATCCATTATCTCCATATTTCCTTAAAAATGAATCCCGTCTTAAGGTTTCTAAGCCTCAATATTCTTATGTTTAATGTAACCAATACTGGAAGAACATCACATTCCATTCACATGTCATTTACAATCTCTTTATCTTTAACAGTATGACCTATACTGAAACCCTAGTCATGATTTTCATCATGATGTTTCCATGTAGAAAATAGATCATCATAATTCCCATACTTTTCAGATCTAAAACATTCAATGGTTAACTATGTCTTGTGTAGTTCTGGATATTAACTAAAACTAAAATGAAAAGTGATACAAATTCATATCATATATTATAAACACATAAGTAAGGTAAATTACTTATAATATTTCAATCTATGATATCTTCGGTTTATCCCTCAGTTAGTAATTATTATCATAAAAACCCTAGGATTTTAATCTATACTTTAACTTATCCTTATGACATCCCTATAACTATCCTTAGAAATATCCCAAGGGATGTCACTAAAGTGTTTTCATCCTAGTTTACAATGGTTAACTATAAATTTTATCTAATACCAACTGAAAGGACCCAAGATTTACGTACATGGACATTAAATTAATATTTCATAATACTTAATACATGAAAAAATAGACAAACAAATACCATACTATTTTAGTGTCTTTTGAAACTCAAAACATAATTTTCTAAATCTGTGAAAGATCTTTAAAATCACCAATAAAGATCTTCCTGTTTTTTCCTACCTAAAACCTTTCTTTATATTCCGTATAAAAGAAAACTTAAAAAGCTGAGAACAAATTTTCATTAAGTGTCAACAATGAGAACATAAAACAAACCATAAACATAAGAATGTAAAATCACGAAAAAAATGTTTAAAAATCAAAATCAAGAGTCACGCAATAAATCATGGAAATTTGTAAGGCCTAGATCATAAAGGAATATTAGCCATAAAATTAAATTGGCATAAGACAAGGGATTATGGAAAATAAATAATAACATAATATAAATTCTATATTATCCATGAATTTCTTCAAAAACCATCATAGTGTACAAAGTCCTTTACTGAACGGGTTTTACATTTCGTTCTAGTGATGCATTACTGAACCAGATTTACTTATCGTTCCAACCATTTATTACTAAACCAGATTTACTTTTCAGTCCTAGAATTTATATCCAATGAGATATAAATCTTTACCCAATTAATTGGAGGGAGATATAGGTCCCATCCATCTTATAATGAAACCGTTATTATGTGTTCTAGAAAAACATAAAAACATTCTCCATAGCATAACCCATGAAATAAAATTGTTTTCTTGAACATCATTCCATCATAATTCATATAAAACAAACGGATTTCCTAAATAATATTCAATAATAAACACAAAAAACCATAGTAATAATAGGGATAAACTTATTTAAATTTTTTTATCATCAATGGAAAATAATTTTGAGAAAAACCATGAAATTAATTCTTGAGTAAAATATGTTTTCATCATTAAAAATATTTTCCTTTTTCCAAATGCATCATAATTTTAGAAGAAATTGTTTTATGTAAAAATTACCTTGTGATATTATAGGGTAATCATTAATTGAATGAGGTTTTTTGAATGTGTAAAATTATTTTCATGCTGTAAAATTTTAAAAATTATTTTTTCTCGTACTTTTTTCGAAAAAGTCAAAAAAAATACCTCATACCAAAAATTACAAAAAAATTCCTTCATATGGTTTAGTAAAAACTAAAAAATGGGAAAATTGAATTTAAAAAATTATAGAAGTATATAAATAATATTTTTAAATACGTATTTAGGAAATATGGACGTGGATGATAAATATATCCCTAGTAAATACTTTTGTAAAAACTGTATTAGATAATAATGAGACTACAAAATTATCCCTTACCTTAGGTCCAATATGCTTCATATATGTCTGAAACTACATTATAAAGGTTTAAATAATGTTATTACTTACTCAAGAATCATGGTCATATTTATGATGTCTTATATAATCATATTCTATTTCATTTACTTGTAACAGTTCATTGTTACTCGTTATTCAGGTTTTAACTGCTTTAAGATGACATGTATGTTTTTTTGAAAAGTTCTGGTTCTACATCTTAGGTCTTATTTAAATTATTATAAAATTAAATTAACCTAAAAAATACCATATTTATTCACTCTTTACATTTATATAATCATTCTTGAATGGTTATCATATAAAATGAATCACATTGCATCATAGAGACGGTAGGTCGTACGTATACACTACTGACGATATCATTCCTATAATAATTGAATGGTATTTTATTACATGGTGTACTATATTTAAGAATAAGTATAATTTTATAATAACCATGTATAGTTTTTACATCCATTTTTATACCAATCCATGTATGGTGGTGGTGAAAAAAATATTACACCACGACATGGAGATGGTAAGTCGTACGTATGCAGACGTGGTGATTTCTTTTTTCTAAGGATGGATAGAAAGTGGAATATGGTTTTTTACTAATTATAATAAAATCTTAGTATATAATTTATACTATTTTTATTATTTTATAATGAAACAACCCATGAAGTGGATGTAGAAGAATAATGAAATATGAAATAATCAGTAGATGAGGTTACCTCTTCTTTGACATGCTCTCTTTATATATCCGTTAATGGAACTAAAGTTAGTCTTTTTAGAAGACCAAAATCTCTAGAATGTAACTATTGAAGTTTATTAGAGAAATGGTTAGATTATGGATTAACTTTAAGGCTTAATGAGTTGTGGATAAATGATGGAGCATGTTTCATTTTATAATTAGCGTGAGAGACACTTTTGGAATTTCTAGGACTATTAATTTATAATAATTTGAAAAACAATTGAAATACCTAAAAAATGATATATATTAGAATATAGGATTTTATAATATTTAAATATAATCAACCAATAAAATGTAGGCAATTTTTTATGTCAATTTAAATATTTTCATTTTTAGTAACAATTAGTTATTATATTTAATTTTAATTAAGATAAAAAATGTTTCAATATTAAAACGGTGAAATATTTACTTATTTGATTTCAATTATATCGTAAATTAATAATTTATATCATCTTAGAATATATAATAATTAATATATATTTTTTAAATAAATTATGATTTTTAAATAATTTTATAAATCATTATTTTAACAAAATATCAATTGTGTCAATTTTGACACATTTCATTTCATGGATTTTTAGAAATATCAAGATAAGGTGTTAAACTTGAACCAAATATATTATTATATCCATAATGGTTCAAGATAATCTATAAAATCCATTGGAAAATTTTTTTTTTTAAAATTATATTTATTTTAATATTTTTAATAACATTTATATGATAACTCCATTATTAAAATAATTACTACAGTGATATGGGTTATTATTTAATATACTTATTTGTTAATTAAAAATTAAAAATAAAATATTACAATGAATATAAATGTTATATATTTCATGATAATATATGTAGTCTAATTTATGTACTATAAATTCAAATATTAAAAATGTTATACTTATTAAAGTATGAATGTGAAAACTTTAACAATAATTTAAATAAAATAATATAAAGGTCATAATATATTCTATAATACTTCAAATGGTTAATAGCTTGACCTTTGGATTATTACGGTCAATATATACTCAACCAATATTTTCCATGTTTTTGGACATTTTTTGGTTATTCTGATTTTATTAAAAATCGTTTCATTTATTTCTCATCAATTAATTAATGTTTACATCATCAAAGATTTATACATTAATTTAATTATTTATTACCTAAAAATTAATAAATAAATTATCATTATGTATGTAATTATTTTATCTTTCCACTGACAATTTATTTTTTTATATATCACCTGGTTATCCCTATATTAATATTATTTTACTTATAAGAAATTGGAGTTTGACATTTTTTCACTTTCATTGGTTTTATTAATATCTATGTCATTTTCATAGTCATGTGGACAATAAATGACTTATTTTTGAGCATAATATGTTAAGGGTAAAATTTTATTCCTAAAATTGTATTTTTAAAGTTTTTTGGATAATTTTATTTTCCTTTTAATATTATTTGTTACACTAATTTACCCAATTTACACATAACCATGTTCAATAAAAATTACCGTAGTTGTTATTAATAATATCAAAAAAATAAAAATAACATATTAACATAATTTAGACCCATTTATTCTAAATATAGAATCCATTTTTCAAAATTCCAAATGGATAAGTTTCAATAAATAATTTAAAATTAATTTCGTTATTGGAATGAAAAAAAGGGTTTTTGTTTAAAAGTTGAAACATTGCAAAATATTGAAATGTTTTTACATATGAATTAAATGTAAAATTAATTACAATGACTTACATTTTATTAAATTATAAAAATATATTCTATTTATAATTTAAAACCTTTCAATAATATAATTTAACCATATAAATTATTTGGATGAAAAAAGTTGTTTTCAGTTCAAATTTAGTGTATTTATACTATTCATAAAAATATGAAAGTTATCAAACAAATATCAAAAATTCATCCAAAGTAAAATTTTATATCCTTATTCCAAAGAAAAGTTTATTTTTTTCATATTTAACTTCTAAATTTATGAAAACTAGATTTAAAATTGGTGTGCCATCAAAAGGCTGCAAAACTGCATTTGTGGGAAAAATACTTATTTTATCTGAAAAATTTAATTTGTTCTTATAGCATGTTCAAGAAAATACATAACATAAATTTTAGTGATATAAAATTCCTAATTTGGTTAATACTATTCCTAATAGATATTTTATATCCCATTAAAAAAATAATTTTTTGATAATATATTTTTGTTTAGTGAAACCTGGAATTGCGTACAATGCAAGATATCAAGAAAGGTCACTATTTTGTGTAATGTAAGCCAAATCTGGGTTTCATTTAGTGAAATATTCCATTGGATTTTTGTAACACATAATCCAAACATATTTTATTTATACATTGAATAAAATCTAAAATAAGTGTTACGTGAAATGAATTCTACAAAAAGAACATGAAATTTTTTGTAACACGAGCCAAAAATAGTGTTGTGTATACTGAATGCTAATAGGGTGTTTCTTATAACACAATATAATCTTGGTGTAGTGTACAACACAACACATCAATGAAATTAAAAATAATTTATCTCATAAAATCATGGGTTGTTACATTGATAGTTTTGACGAGTTTTGATAATGGATTAAGGTGTTGTTTGGCGGGTCTTGAAAAGAGGTTAATTAGGTTAATTAGGATTATGTTGAATGGCCTATGAATTATACTAAAATGCAAAAACGGATTTGCATATATGAAAGGATAAAAACTATAAATTGGAAATTGCATCTGAATTGTAGAACATGTAAACAGGTTTTTTTAACGGAGTTGATGAATATGTTGAATGGTTAAATACATGGGTATTATGAGATACACATAATTAGTTAAATGTAATAAAGTGTTTTTTCTATTTGAAATAAGAATTTTACAAAAGTTTCATATGTGGGAAAATGCTGGTGAAATGATAAATGGGCTAAATAGTTTAATGTATAGTAATTGGTGAATACTGGCTAATGTATAGAAATTATTTAATATACTTATTGGGTTATAGGGTGAAAATTATAACTGGGATGAATAACTATGTAATGTAATTGGAAAATGATTTATTAAGTTAATACAAAGTATTATTTCCCATGTTTATTATAATGGGACATGATTTCTATTTTTATTGGTTTTTTGTTGTGATATGGTATGTGTTGGATGGGATTATGGATTGAGGATCATCCCATAAGTTGGGTTTGGAATGATTCTCTAGCCCACCATGATATGTGTGATGAATGGATATATAAACTTGAACACACAGCATGTGGTGTGGGATAATAGACCGAGTATCCTCCCATGGATCAAGTTAGATTAATGATCTAAACTCCACTATTATTCATGGGTTAGAGAAGGGGATGGAGCTCTATTCCCATAACAGATTCATTCCACCCAGACTAAAGATTCGAGGTGGGAAAAATGTGTTTGTTGGGTTTTATTACCCCTAGTGACATGGGGACTTGACTTACTCGATTATGAATACTGATTTATTTTCCAATACCTAGATGATATAAATTCTTAATCCATGGAACACGTGTGGGAGATTTATTGTGTAATGAAGATGTCTTGAGATTTGGATATAGAAATAATGATAGAAAATGATAAGTAAATATGGATAACAAATAAAACCTGGGTGTTCTTTGTTTACTATTCATTTAATTTTTATTTTCCTACAATAATTATTTAGAATGGATATTTTGTAAACATCTTTGGTGGTGGACTTAGGAGTTTTTCTCACACCCTACTCGGGCCACCACTGTGTACCCAAGTACACTTCATTATTGCGATTTCAGATAAGGGAAAGGGCCTAGTTTAGGGTGTTGAATCATGATTGGGATATTCATGGATGAGAATCTAGACATAGAATCCAAACTATTTTTGGGTTTTAGCTAGATGTCATTATTTTGGCTTTAAATTATTTTGGAACTAATATCATGACATGACATTGTTAATATAGATTTTTTCTTGTACCCGGTTTTAGGGAGTTATTTTTCTATGTATCTTTAAGAACCTCATCTCTAGGAATCAACCTTTATCATACGGGTAGGCTTTCTTCAGGTCATGACATGACCTGACTCAGGGAACCCATTTTGTAACATCCCAGGTGAATAAAGAATATGAAATTTTCATATTTATTAATATCTGTGAATTAAATATTAATTTGAATTTAAAGGGAATTCAATGTCTGATAGCGTACTCGACACACAATAATGGATTTCTTTTAAATCTTACGTTGCACAGAACGTTGAGTTATAGAGAAAAATAACAAAATATTATTATTATTTTAAATGGTTGTTAACGCCTAAACGTTGTAATGGATAGAATGAACAAAATTAACTAAAATATTATTATATATGTTTTTTAAATGTTTTTACATTTATCAAATAAATATTATAGAGGCTTAAAATAAGAAATAATCCAATTTTGAGCATAAATAATCTAATATTCTTTAAAGGGTCGATTTATCGCCTTTTGATGGAGAACCATTTTTAAATATTTTTTTCTCCACATTTATGTTCTATTTGAAAAAATAAAATTCTTCTTTAGAATCGGGACATCCACATTTACTTTGGATGAAATTTTGGTATTTTTATAATAATGTTCATTTTTAATGAACAGTGAAAAAAATATATTTTAATTCAAAACTACTGTTTAATCTAATTTATTTATATCATTATATTATCTTTTTAATTAGTTTTGAAGATTAATTATATTATATTTTTACCAATTAATTCAATTCTTTTCATTGGAATTAATTTCACTTTCAAATTCTAAATAAACAAGTGTCAATATTTTGATAGTTATTATTACTTAAAAACACGTTTTTTGTTTTAACAACAAGATATAATTTTTAATTTATTTCATCCACTTCTGTTTGTTGAATTTGGAAAAATGGATTCCATATTTGGAATCATGAGGTATAAATTTTGTATATAGTTAACTTATATTTCTAGACATTATAAATATTTACTTCAGTAAAATTTTATTTACCATGGTTAAAGGGTAAATCTGGTTAATAAGGGTAAAAAAATATTATTATAAAAATATTAAATTATCCTAAGATGTGTATTAATAATATTGGTTGATACATGTCTGACTATAGGTATCTTGGGGTTAATTTGGGGACCTCATGGAGCCACTTGGGAGTGATAACGACACTTTAAATTAATTTATTTAAAGTAAAGACAAAAATGACATAAAAATATATCTTTTATTAAATGAATTTTCACATGGGGTTATATAAGTTATCTATTAGAATAAAAATATTAATTTTAAAGTATAAAATATTTCCTACATCATGGTATTTTTTTACAATTTTTAGACAACAAATAAATAAAATTTTTTATGACACAATAATGATATAGTGATTACCTTGTTAATGAATGATTTAAATAAATGAGAAAATGAAATTTAAAAAAACTATCCAAAACATGTCCAATTCATATTGGATGATTTTATTTCTGACAAGAGTCATCTTATATTTGAATATAATGAGTTTTAGACCTTTTAAATTTGGAAAATCATTTTATAATAAAATATTTATTTCAAACTTTCCTAAAGAGCACATCCTCGCCGTTATAAAAATCCATCTCTTCTAACCCATTACTCACACCTCTAAAGCCCATTGGGTCATCCAACCTATACCCAAATATTCTACCTACATACCTATATTCCTCCTATAATCCTTCTCTTAGTCAGAAGTAAATTCAATAAAACCTTTTGGTTCCAACCAAACAGAGTTACCCAAGTTAAAGGTAATGTCTTCTCTTAAGTTATTTTCTCTTATTTTACTTCTACAACCCCCTAAACACTCTTTATTACTTTATTTTATAACAAAACCAGTATCCTAAATATACTAGGTTGTTTTTATCAGAATTATTTTAACTACACTTCCTCACACCTAATCTAATGAATATGAACTTGTTGTGTCTGTAGACAATGAACTACTTCCTCCCGAAACTATGATTGTTCAAATATCACCATCTGCCTCTCATGGTGGCCATTATGATGGCGTTGTATTTATATATGATATATATTATATTTATATTTTTCTTTACTTCTGTATTTTTCATAAATATCATACCTTTATGGTTTCCATAATGGGTAAACGTGATAATTTTATTTGAGGAAGTGCTGACTATCACCCCCACAAAGTTGTATGACTCATTCATTCTATTCGTGGAACATATAAAAGATGGAGTTAATAAAATTATATATGATATTATACTAGAATTATAATATACCTATGTATAATTATGTTTTCATTCCATTAAAATACGAAATATAAATGAAAGTAGCGTTCATGCGTACATACGGATTACCGTATCCATGATCGATGCATTTCATTTCTTATCTAAAAATGTTATGTACTATAATAAATAAATATATATACTGGATATATATGATATATATTATATCTAAATCATGAATATAATTTTGTGGATAATTGAATTTTGACACCATGGACAAATTGAAATTATAAGGAGTTCATTTTGGACTCAAGTACCAAATATCGACAAAATGACTGTTATTGACATAAATTATTATATAATGTTTATAACATGGTAATAAGTGATATAAAAGAAATAAGTAACATGAAAAAGGTTTTTATGAAAGTATAAATTAAATTTATTTTCTTATTTGGGAGATTAAAGAATGAACGATTCATGTCAGACAGGAGGTAAGGGACTTCATCTCCATCTCCTTTCACTGAGGCATGTTTTGATTTATACATGAATTTATTTTATACACTGTATAAAAACCATTGACTTTTCATTTCATTCAATGGGAACATTTTTATATTAAGCATTTTACTAAACGGAAAAAAAGAATGTTTTTTTACATACGTAGTGATAAAAACATTTCCGTCTCCGCGAGTATTATTTGATCTTTGGCTTCCTTAACAAGCCATAGTGTTTTAAAAGAAAATAAATACAATATACCATTTTTATATATTTTATTATTGAAAATAGTTTTGAGAAAGCATTGATTATTTTAATATCTTTAAATTATATGTTGTGATTGAAATGTGTAAATGTTATCTTTACTTTATGTTTTTATGTGTTATGAATATGTTATAGTTCTTGGGAATTGTTTACATATATGGGTGGTTATGTGATAAACCTAGGGAAGGTGATCCCAAGATAGCTCTCTAATTCATTAGGAAATGTGATATAGGTAAACGTTAACGATTCTCCTAAGAGATTTAGGAAATATATTGTGTTTGGTATTCCAAACATAACTCCATACATAGTTGTGAGAGCTACAATGTATGTATTATATGGATGCCATAGGTTAACTTTATGATTTATGATTTCTATGTGTTATTCGTAAATCTTATAATTTCATGAGGTATGTTAAAGATCTTACGATTTTATTTATTGATGGAAAAATGTTTTCATTCTTTATTTTATAATCCTTACTGAGCTTTTTATGCTCATTCCGAAATTTTGAAATGTTTTTCACATGACTTAAAGATAAATAGGCTCATGGATGGGATCGAGGAAAAGTCATGTTGTCTAAAACATTGAACTAGACATGAATATTTTTTTAATGATTTATTATTTTATGAAAAATAGGATACTGAGTAAAAGGTTCTACTTTGTAATATTTTTGATGTAATGTAATAGTTATGGTCCAATTCTTTAAAACTGTAATCCTAAAAAGATCCTAAATGTTAATTCTTAACTTAATATAAGGTTATGTAATGATTAAGGTTGGGTCCTTATAGTTGGTATCAGAGCTTGGTTTAGACAAATTTATGAGTTGGAATATTGTTAAATTAATGTCCATAAATTAATTTATGGTAAGATTAAAATGATATAGCATTTATAGATTACCATGTTTCTTCGCCTAATATATTTTTGTGTTCAAAATGGGTTTTCATAGATTAAATAGGGTAGCTATGATGAGATGACATCAGGTGGAAGACAACCTTCCAAAGCATCAACCTGATATGGTCAGAATCAGAACTGAACAATTTTTTGTAGTGGTGGCACAGTTGACTCAGGCTATAAATGGTGGTGGTATCCATGCATTAGATTATCAAGATATACCATAGAGTAACATCTCAGTAGTAGAGCATTTCATGAGGCAACATCCCCCATCATTCAGAGGATCATCTCCCCATGTTCAATTTGAAGGGTGGATTGAAGCACGATAAAAGATTTTCTATGTCATGGGGTGTTCAGAACAACAAAATGATAGTCTTGCAATTTACCATTTTGAAGGTGAAACCGATCAGTGGTGGTCGTTGGTTAAAAATGTCAGGGATAGTGAGGATATTGATGCTCTTGATTAGGATTAATTCAAAGGTATGATTTTTAATAAATACTTTCCTAATGTGGTTCATCTTAGGATGGAAAAAACAATTCTTGTAATTGAGGGTCGAGGATGAATTAATGGCTGCTTATGAAGCAAAATTCACTCAAATGGCATGGTATGCTCCAAATTTAAAACGAGATCTTGATAGTAAAATCAACCATTTTTACATAGGATTAAATCCCAATTATCGAATGGATTCAGTTTCTCATGAGTTCAAAAGATATGAAAAACTTGTTCAATGTGCAGAGAAGGTGGAAATGGAGTTTGTTGATGATCAGGTGTTATTTGGAAAACAACATAATAAGAGGTCAAGGTGGTAGACGAAAGGGAATAACTCTTCAAAAAATTGTACTGGTAAGAAACATAAGTTTATAGTTTCTGAAAATTGTGGTAAAAATCATGCTGGGTAATGTCTTTTGAATTCAGGTATGTGCAATCGATGTGGTAAAATGAGACATAAGGCTCGTAATTGCACTAAAAAAGATGAGGTTAATGCTATGAAAAAATCTCATTTATAGTCAGTAAAATGTTTTAAGTGTAATAAAATGGTTCATTATGTAAATTATTGTAGAAAAAGAACTCAACTGAGGGAAAGCAGCTAGACAATACGAGGAAAGGGGTGGTGAAATCCTTTGCAACTACTTCATCAGATGTTGGGCCATCTAATGAAGTAGTATCAGGTACACTATTTGTTTATTCAGATTATGCCAATGATTTTTGTTTGATTCAGGGTCTACACATTAATTTATTTCTGAGAAATTTTCTATTAAATTGGGAATCCCATCTCAATATATGAATCATGAACTTATGGTAAAAACATAGGGAGGAAATTTTGAGATAAGAAGAGATTATAAGATCCTTCATGTACTTGTGTGTATAAAGAATCTACCTGCAAACCTTATTATTTTTCCTCTAGTAGAGTTTGAAGTTATTTTTTGTATGGATTGGATTTCTGTTTATCATGCTAAGATTTACTGTAGATCTAAAGAGGATTCTTTTCAGAAATAATTTCAGTTTGTGTACAAGAATGAACCCTTAATTTTAGTAACATATCAGGAAGCTGAGAAACTGTTAAAAGATAGAAATGACTGTTACCTTGCCCAAATTTTTGAAAAAAAGGATCTATTCAGATTAATGATGTACCAGTGGTAAATGAGTATCTTGATGTTTTCTTGATGAGTATTCTAGTATTATACCTAATCATAAAGTTGAATTTACTATTGACCTAGTTCCTGATGCTATGATAATTTCATAACCCCCTATTGAATGGATCAAATTGAACTTTTATAGTTAAATAAACAATTACAGGAGTTATTAGATAAAGGTTTCATTCGACCTAGCACATCACCATGGGGTGATCTAGTTTATTTTGTTAAAAAGAAATATTGTTCAATGAGAATTTTCATTGATTATAGAGTATGGAATAACGTCACTATTAATAACAAGTATCATTTGCCTCATATCGATGATTTGTTTGATCATCTATAGGGAGATCTTTTTTTTGTAGATTTACTTGATTTCATGGTACCATCTGTTCGATGTAAAGAAAAAATACATTATGAAGACCTTATTTTATACTAGATATGGCCATTATGAATTTTTAGTTATGACTTTTTTGTTAACCAATTCACCTCTTGTATTCATGGATCTTATGAATATAATTTTATGTGAGTTCTTAAATAATTTTGTGGTAGTGTTTATTGATGATAATTTGGTTTTTTCTAAAATTAAAGAGGATCATGAAAGTCATTTAAGGGTTTTCTTACACACAGTAAAATAAAATAAATTCTATGGAAAATGTAGAAAGTGTGAGTCTTGGTTACTAAATAAATTCATTCCTTGGTTACATGGTATAAAAAAATAGGATAATGGTTGATCATCCTAAAACAAAATTTGTTGAAGAATGGCCAAGACCCACAAATATAAATGAGATTCATTGTTTTCTGGGTTTGGGAGGTTATTACGAGATGTTTTTTTAAAATTTTTCACAGTTATCTAGCCCACTTACTAAATAAACTCAAAAGTTGTTATATTTATCTGGTCAAAATAATGTGATGATTTTTTTTTAGGAATTGAAAAAAAAGACTGGTGAATGCTCCAATTTTGGAACTACCTTCCAGAAATTGTGAGTTTGTTATCTACAGAAATTATTCGTTGAAAGGACTTGGCTATGACCTTATGTATTATGATGAGGTAATTGTTTATACTTCATGTTAGTTTAAACATCATGAGTTAAATTACCCTAAACATGATTTGGAATTTGTTTCTACTGTTTCTGCATTAAAAATTTGGAGGCATCATCTGTATAGAGTAAAATGATAAATATATACTTACCAAAAAAGTTTGTAGTATATATTTACTCAGAAAGAAATGAACCTGAGATAGAGGATGTGGCTAGAATTAATCACGGATTATGATTTCTCAATTCATTACTATCCAGGAAAGGAAAATAAAGTGGCTGACGCTTTGAGTAAAAAATGTAATTCTATATTAACAATGTTACGTTTGGAAGAAGATAATTTGATTAATGATTTGTTGAGCTTTGTAATAGATTTTGTTGGTGAAAGAAATTCCCCTATTTTGTATCAGGTGACAGTGAACTCATCTCTAAAAGACAGAATAAAGCAAGCGCAGAAGGAAGATTGTGAGTTGTAGAAAAAAGTAGAGGTTTTTCAGAATGGTATGTTTCCTGATTTTAACATTGATATTAATTGTATGTTGAGAAATGGTAAGAGATTATGTGTGCCTTGTGATTCATAGTTGAATAATGAGTGGTTATTTGAAGTTCATAGTTTTATGTTTTTAGTTCATCTCGGCAGTAATATAATATACAGAGATCTTCAAAAGTAATACTGGTGGGATGGAATAAAAAGAGATATTTCTAACATTACTGTGAATTGTTTGTCTTTTCAACATGTTAAAGAAGAGTGGGAGTTACTGAAAGGGATGATTCGGCCTTTACCAATTCCTGATTAGAAATGGGAAAATGTTTCCATGGACTTTGTTGTGGGATTACAAAAGATATCTCAAGGTAATAATTGAATTTTTGTTATTGTTGATCGGTTAACTAAATCTACTCATTTTCTTCCTATTCGAGATACTCTAGCTCTAGATCAAATTTCACAGTTGTATGTTAAAGAGATAGTTAGGATTTCTGGAGTTCCCCTCTCCATTGTATCTGATCATGATCTCATGTTTACTTATAACATTGGGAAAGGCCTTAAAGAGATGTTTGGTATTAAATTAAGTTTTTGTACAACTTTTAATCCACAATCAGATGAGAAGTTAGAATGAACAATTCAAAGTTTGTAAGATATGTGATGTGCTTTCTCAATGGATTACCAAGGTGGTTGGGACAAACATCTTTCTTTTTTTGATTTTTCTTATAATAATAGTTTTCATTATACTATACAGATGGATCCTTTTGAGGCATTATATGAAAATTAATGTAGAACATGAAATTTTTGGGATGATGTAGGTAAAGTAAAATTTATTGGACTAGAATTGGTAGAAAAGATAGGAGAAAAAGTTCAGTTGATTCAGAAGATCATGAGAACAACTCAGATCAAGCAGAAAAGTTAGCTGGATAACCAGAGGAAGTATCTTTCTTTCATGGTATGTGATAATTTCTTTCTCAATGTTTCCACATAAAAAATGGTGATGTGTTTTGGTAAGACATGAAAGCTGATTCTCAGGTTTATTGGACCCTATGAAATTATGGGGAAAGCTGGATTAGTTGCGTACAAAGTGGACTTACCTCCATGTTTATCCCAGGCACACAATTGTTTTCATGTTACAATGTTGATAAAGTATATGTCCGATCCATCTCATGTTTTGTGTCTAGAGGTAGTTCAGTTGGAAGATAATTTTTCATATAAGGAATAACAAGTCCAGATTTTTGACCATAGAGAGCAAGGGTTGTGGAATAAATTAATCCATCAGGTAAAAGTTTTTTGGAAAGACCATATGGATGATGAGGCAACGTGTGAATCTGAAAACACTATGTGGGATAAATACCTCAATTTATTTGATAAGGGAAGAGAATTATGAGGATGCAATTCCCAATATGAGAGAAGGATGTAACATCCCAGGAGAATAAAGAATATGAAATTTTCATATTTATTAATATTTTTGAATTAAATATTAATTTTTCTTTAAAGGTGATTCTATGTCTGATAGCGTACTCAACACACAATAATGTATTTCTCCGAAATCTTACGTTGCACACAACGTTGGGTTTTGCAGTAAAATAATATAAAAATATTATTATTTTAAATGATTGTTAATGGATAGTCATTGTAATTGCGGGAATTAACATAACTAACTACAATATAATTATAAATGTTTGTTAAATGTTTTTACATTTATCCAATAAATTTTAAAGGCATAAAATAATAAATCATGCAATTTTAAGAATAAATATTCTAATATTCTTTAAAGGGTCGATTTACCACCTTTTGATGGAAAACTGTTTAATAAATTTAATTTTTGTCACTTATATATGTTCTATTTGAAAAAATAAATATCTTCTTTATATTTGGGACATAAAAATTTACTTTGGATGAAATTTTGGTATTTTTCTGATAATGTTCATTTTTTAATGATTAGTGAGAAATACATTATTTTAATTCAAAACTGCCTTTAATCTAATTTATTTACATGGTTATATTATCATTTTAATTTTTTTTAAAGAGTAATTATATTATATTTTTACCAGTTAATATAATTTTTGTCATTGAAGTAATTTCACTTTGAAATTGTATATAAAAGAATATTAATATTTTGATAGTTATTATTTCTTAAAAACACACTTTTTTGTTTTTACAATATGAATTAATTTTAAATTAATTTCTTTCACTTATGAGTTTTCAATTTGAAAAAATGGATTCTATATTTATAATTAGAAGTTACAAATTTTCTAAATAGGTATCTTTAATTTTTAGTTATTATGAATATTGACTTCATTAAATATTTTATTTCCCATAATTAAAATGGAAAATCTGGTAAATAAGGGTAAAAAAATATTATTAAAATAATATTAAATTATAATAAAATGTATCCTAATAATATTGGTTGATATATTTCTGACCATGTGCATCCTTGGGTTAATTTTGGGACCCCATAGAACCACTTCGGCGTGATAATGACACTTTATATTAATTGATTTAAATTAAAAACTAAAATGAAATAAACATATATCTTTTATTAAATCAGTTTTTACATGGGGTTATATAAGTTATCTATTTGAATATAAATATTAATTTTAAATCTAAAAATATTTCCTACATCATGGTATTTTATTTATAATTTTTTGACCTCAAATAAATAAAATTATTTATGACACAATGATGATGCTTTGATTACCTTATTAATGAATTATTTAAATAAATGATATTATAAAATTTAAAGACAATCTAAAAACTATCCAATTATTATTGGATGATTTTATTTTTGAAAAGAGTCATCTTATCTTCTAATTTAATGAGTTTTGGTTTTTTTGAAATAGAAAATCATTTTATAATAAAATAATTATTTCAAAATTTCCTAAAGAGCTCATCCTCCCCCATATGAAAGGCCATCACCTCTAACCCATTTATAAATCCTCTCAATCCCCTTGGATCATCAAATATATTCCCAATTAATCTCCATACATCTCCATATTCCTTCTAGAAGCCTTCTCCTAGGCAGAAGGAAATTCAAAAAAATATTTTGGTTCAAACCAAAGAGAGTTACCTGATTTAAAGGTAACTTCTTCTCTTAAGTTCTTTTTTTTATTTTAATTATCCAACCCCTATAAACTGTCTATATTCCGTTATTTGATAAAAAAAAATATACTCAATATACTATGTTTTTTATGAGAAATATTTGAACTACACTTCCACACCCCTCAATCAAATGAATATGAACATACTGTTTCTCTGGACGGTGAACTACTACCTCACGAAACAATGATTGTTAAAATATCTCCAACTACCTCTCATGGTGGCCATTATGATAGAACTATATTTATATGTGATATATATTATATTTATATTATGTCTATATTTCTATACTTTTCATTTATAGCATACCTTTATGGTTTCCATAATGGGTAAACGCGATAATTTAATTTGAGGAAGTGCGGACTACCGCCCTATCAAAGTGATATGACTCGTTCATTCCATACATGGAACATATATAGGATGTAGTTAGTAAAATTATATATGATATTATTATAAAATTATAATATACCTAGTTATCATTATGTTTTAATTCCATTAAAATATGAAAAAGAAACGAAAGTAGCGTTCATGCGTACGTACGGCTTACCGGCTCCATGAACAATGCATTTCATTTCTTATCTCCAAATTTTATGTACTATTATAGATACATATATATACTGGATATATATGATATATATTATATCTAAATCATGAATATAAATCTGGAGATAATGTAATTTTGACCACATAGACAACTTGTAATTATAAGGAGTTCATTTTTTACTCAAGTACCAAATATAAAAAAACAATCGTTATTAACTTAAATGAATATATAATGTTCATAATGTGGTAATAAGTTATATAAAAGGATTAATTAACAAGAAAAAGGTTCTAAAGAATGTATAAATTAAATTTATTTTATTATTTAAGAGATTAATTAATGAAAAAGTGAAGTCAGGCACCAGGTAAGGGACTTCATCTCAATCTCCTTTCATTGAGACATGTTTTCATTTATACACGACTTTGTTTTATACAATGTATAAACACCTTTTACATTTCATTTCATTCAATGGGAAACTTTTTATATGAATCATTTTACCAAATTACAAAAAGGAATGTTTCTTTTGAATGTACGTAGTGACAATGAACTTTTTCCCACCGTGAGTATTATTTCATCTTTGGTTTCCTTAACAAGCCATGGTGTTTTTTATGAAAAAATAAATACCATATACCCATTTTATGTATTTTATTAATGAAAATGGTTTTTAGAATAAATTGATTATTTAAATATCTTTAAATGATATATTTTGATTGAAATGTGGAAATTTTTTCTTTCCTTTATATTTTTTTATGTGTTATGAATATGTTATGGTTCTTGGGCATTGTTTACGTGTACGGGTGGTTCTATGATAAACCTAGGGTGGGTGATCCTGAGATAGATCTCCAATGAATTCGGTAATATTATGGAGGTCAATTCTAATGTTTATCCTAAGTGATTTAGGGAATATACTATTATGGGAATTCCGAACGTAACTCTCTATGTATCTGTGAAAGATACAATTTAAGTATGATATGTATACCACAAGTTACCTTAAATATTTATGATTTCCATTTGTTATTAATAAATATAATTCATTCATGAGGTATGTTAATGTTATTATTATTGGTATTTATCGATGGACTCATTTTTTCTTTCTTTATTTTATAATCTTTACTGTGCTTTTTATCCTCATCCAATGATTTTGAAATGTTTTTCACAAGACTTAAAGATGAATAGGGTCAAGGATTGGATGAAGGAAAAGTCATGTTGTCTAAAACATATAAATATACATGATTCTTTTTTTCAAGAGTATTTATTTTATGAAAAAATGGATACTGAGTAAAATTTTTTACTTTATAATATTTGTGATGTAATTTAATAGTTATGGCGTAATTATCTAAGACTCTAAATCTGAAAAGATCCTCAATGTAATTTATTTACTTAATTCAATATTATGTAATGATTAAGGATGAATCTTTATAGGTTTAGTGGCTCCCATGTTTTGGACGTTACACACATGGATAAATTGATCCTTTATCAAGAATGTCAAGGTTTTTCTTCTTCAATTCCTAAAACTAAATCTAGTCTATTCAATTTAGATTCTTTGAAATATGTGTAGCACTAATTTTATTTTTATTGAAAAATCAACATCATAATTCATGAGAAGACTAAAATTATCTTCCATAAACACGTCGTTAAAATTTCATAAAATGGCCACATCACTGTTAATGATTTTATCCCCAAAATTAAATGATATATAAACTATTTAAATTGGAATCAATACCCATTAAATATGTGTAATTCCAATTTGAGGATAATATTTATCATTGAATCGATAGAAGATCATTTCCTGGTTTAGAATATCAAATGTGACTACCCTTGTATAAAAATTGATATGGGGTTTATATAAAGATATACAATTCATACATAAAATCACATAAAATTAAAAGAGTGGGAGAATAAAAAAATTTATCAGTAGAATATTCCTTGAAATATCAATCAAAGAAGAATCATATACATGTGGTGTGATTGTCATACCATTAATAGTTTTCCCTACAAATTCAACACCTAATAATTAATTTTCCAATATGATAGCCTTTGAAAATTATTCAGATATAATAGAGTTGGAATATCTGGAATAAAAAAAGTAATTATACTTTTTAGTGTGTATGGTATGTTTTCCTTTCACCACATCATCCAATTAACCCATATAAAAAATAGTGATCACCTAATATTTAAATTTTTGTCTCTTATTAAGAGTTTTTTGGATTCAAAAAATCATCAATAACCCCTAAATTGAAGCACTAGAAAACATAATATCCATAATTCATTCATTTAAATCACGAAAATGTTGGTGGTGTTTTCGGTGGTGTTTTCTATCCATTCAATTCATTAGTTATCTGATCCCATCGTATAAAAATTCGGTTTCTTTATGACCTTACTTCATACACTTAAATAAATATTTATTATGTAGAAGAAAAATTCATACATTTTTTATTCTGAGAAAATTACACAATGGAAGGCTAATCATCTTCCAACAATTGTTTTTATTATTATAATTTCCTTTTTATTCCATTTTTATAAAAAATACATGATTAATGGGTAACTCCAATTTCCCTTTCTACTGTGATATAAAATAAAATTACTTCATCTAATATATTATGGTCCCTTATGGCTAACAACCATCAGAGACTTTGTTATTTGTTACTAATGATTGATCAATAGTTATTTTTTGTTGAATGATGATACTAGAAGTATTACTCACTCATAACATATAATCTCCCCCCAAGGTTCTAAGGGATTTTTCATCGATCTAATTTAGCTCATGGAATTCATTCCTTATATTCATTCAAAAATTTAACATGAATGTACATGTAAAAAACTATCTAATCTCATCCCACTATATATAGTCAATTTTTTCCTATTATCATATTTCATTGATGAAAGTATTACATTGATCAGATTTTCCTTCCAAATGATAAAAAACCCAAATATCATTTTCATGCCCCAAATTTAGAGATTAGAGTGTATCATTTTATGGTTACTAATCCATTTCTCAAAAAAGTGTTGATTAGTGAAATAACTAAATGATTGTGAATGTATCCTC
The DNA here is from genome assembly GCA_963277665.1 of Viscum album. Lineage (NCBI taxonomy): Eukaryota > Viridiplantae > Streptophyta > Magnoliopsida > Santalales > Viscaceae > Viscum > Viscum album. The sequence goes on from OY728133.1 coordinate 103,512,140, forward strand.
ATAAAGGACTCAATAGAATGTAATTACATCCTTTGATCATTCAGATGATTCAAATGAATAATGGATTAATAATTTTTTCAATGTGATGAAATTTGATTTTTTATTCCTGATACAATAAGTTTCACCATAGGACAATCCATTTTTTTCCATCAAATTATATATAAATGTGGTTCATTTAGGTTATCGCCGTTGAATGATTCCAAAATTCATTTTGTATGTAATAATAATCATAGTGAGAAAATATATAATAATAAAAATTCATTCCATATATGTCTAAATAATAACACTAAGATTGAAATCTATGACACCATAGGTTTGAACTATTCCATCCACATTCATCATATATTTATATACTTCAAAATTTATAACAAATAAAATGTTTATTAACCCAATAACCATTCTATAGATTATCTATCTTGGAATATATTCTTAGTCCAACTCATTATGCACCATTGATAGTCATGTAGACACTCATTCCACCCAATTCAGAATAGGTACCTCTAGGTCCATCTATTTGATTGCTGCATCAACATGCTAGTATCTAGATAGAGATTTTTTTCTATAAATAATGTACTCATTTATTTACCATATAAAATTATTTTTGTACTTTAATTATGAATATGATATGGGTTTTAACAATATTTCCCTATCGTAGTTTCCAAAAAAACTAAATCATTCGTTGATACCAACCATGGAAACCTTGAATTTCTATACATATGTATTATAACTAATTTGATAAATATTAATTATATAAAATATTGATCCATTGTAGAACTATAATGGTATGGTGTACATGGAAACATGGATACATAGACAATGGGTACCAAAAATATCTATAACATATCTATGTATGTTATTCATAAATAGAACACTTATTAGAAATATCATAAAAAATAATTATTCTATATCCTAGGGAAAATGAAACATAACAAAGAGTGAGATTATATTATCAGTAATCATAAAAAGGGAGATATCAATGATCATTTATGTATAACATGAGTATAAGTGTTTGGAAACATGTGCTTTATATTTAAAAACCATACCTAAAAATCAACATATCATAATCATGTGCCATCATAAATCATAGATGCTAATAATAAATTAGTCATAATGGAGTCAAGGAACATGAGAAATTCGTGTGTAACATTGGAATAATATCATATCATAAAAATGTGGAATAATGTATTTCATATTAAAAACCATTGAAATATTATTTTATGGAACCCATCAAGACATTCCTTACAAATCAGGCTTATGATATACACCCATGTACCTGATTTAGGATTGTGATAATCTCTCATGTACACTATCTTGGGATTAGGATAACCACTTGTGTACCTTATTTTTGTCTTAGGATAACCTTTTATGTAACCATTGATCTCAAAAAACATTAATCACTACCCAATGAATTGGTCGGCTATAAAGGAACCAATTTTAACTTAATAACAATTTAATCATATGTTTTCCACAAGATCATGAAATAAATTATCATTTAGTCACAGCTTACCCCATTTGAATGGAAATAGTTTTTTTAGTATTTAATCATAATAATAATAAAACATCTAGAGAAAAAAGAAATATATTATATCATTACATCATATTCTTAGTGGAATATATTAATCATTTGGGGTTGTCTTCATATATAAAAAATCATTTCAATGATCACTAAAACATTTTATTTACAAAAATTTATTTCATTTTAAATTAAAAATTTTTTAATCAAAAATATTAAACATATTATGGGTAAAATTTTATTTTAAAATATATATGTAAACTAGAAAAGAATAATTAAAATCCTTGAGAAGTCATGATGGTGGTAAATGTTTTATATGTTGTAATCATTAAAAGGACAATATATTCACACATTTGGAAAAAATTACTTCCTTCAGAAAAAGTTAAGATTTTTATTTTTTGAGATTACTAAAATATATGATCAAATAAATTTCTGAAAATAATTGTATATTAGAAAAAAAATCATTTAATTTATTTAATTAAATTTTATTGAAGGGAAATAAAATATTAATAGCTTTCCTAAATTAAATTATTACAGTTTTTTAGGACATAAAAAAGTTGAAAATGAAAGAATAGTTTCCATATAAATAACCATATGATAAGAAAATAAATCAAATTTAAGATTGGTAGAACTTATAATTTAATTTTTGTAAATATGAGCATAAAAACCCCGTTAAAAATGAGATTGTAACATATAACCCTTACATCATGTTTGACATTGATTATTAGAATTATATCTGTATGAGTGAAAAAATAAAACATACTATACTTCTATAACATAACCAAATATATATTTATATTATCATATATTATCCATCTATAAAAATTCAACATCTATTCATTAATAATTTGTTATCAACATCATCATTTCCAAGTGTCAACAATTTCATTTCTCATAAAATATTCAGTCTAACATATCTGAGTTTTTAGATTGATCTTGATAAAATTATCTACATGAAGTTATAAATGATATAAATATCATATATATCCTATAATTATAAATTTATAACCATCCATACAATGTATAGATATAATAATAAATTACACCGTTCAAGGAGATAACATTTTGTACGTATGCACGAACATAATTTTCATTTTCTAATGAAAATAAGGAATGAAAAATAAGTAAGGTTTATTCATTATAAATCACTACATAATAATTAACATCATTTTTTTATAAAATAAATAAATTTATAATTCAATTTGATATGTTAATTGTAAATTAATCATATCGCTACACAGAGATGGTAGTCTGCACATACACATGAACAATAAATTCATGTCCAATTTGATGGAATAGTGGGAGAAAATGTTGAAAATAATCATAATAACATAAAATTATGTTTTTAAAATTGTATAAATAATTTAATTATGTAAAAAGTAGCTTTATATATGTCAGATGAAGAAATAAAATTGAAATATCTAGTTTAAGGACTATACCTCTTTTTCAGACATCTTCTACAAGACTATAAAAAAAATTTATTTGGATGGTATTATGATCAAAAAATACATATTGGGTAAATTTAGGGATGATAAGAATTAATTTTTGAAACTCATTTATGATATTTTAGGCTCTTAAATTTTTGAAAATATAAGAGAGGTCGTGTCCCTTTACAAGGGAGGAAGAGGAAACAGCTTGGATTTTTTTCAAAAATTAAAATTTATTTGTCCCTTACTCATAAAAAATTCATTAAAATGAAACATAATTATAGATGATAAAATATATAGTATAAATATTATCATTCCATATTATTTTTAAAATTTAATAATAGAATCATATAGTTATCTCTTCGTTTAACCCCCAATAAACCCATTTTGACCTCAACTGTGCTGACAACATTTTCCAATCATTACTATTCATTATCAAAAACATTATAGTGGAATAATGAACTAATTATAAAAAACTATTAAAAATATATTAGTCATTCCATTAAATTAATTTCAATAATTTCTATAAATTAATTTTAAATTAAGCCTCCAAAATTATATGGAAATATTTTTATGAAAAATGTAGTTTTCTGTTTAAAATTACATTACACTAAAACTAAGAATAGTTTTAGTTATAATTATATTTATTGGATAATATTTAATAAATAATAACTAATAAAAATTAAAATATATTTAAAAGAAAAACATTATTTATTAATACTTGAATGGAAATAATAAGGTTCTATAACATCTCTATTGTTTTCAATAGTCACTAAAAAATCTATATTTTCATAATAATATCAAAAGTTCACCGTAGGTTTATTTTTATTAGAATATTTAAAAATTATTTCCTTTTAATAACTTATAATTTCAATAATTATATGAAATTAATTATAATATCTTAGCAAAAAAACAAACAATGACCATTTTTTGAAGAAACTATGTTTTTTAAGCCAAAATTGACAATACTGATAAAAGTGTAAATATTTATTGCGAGTTAATAAATAAATTATTTATATAGAACATCTCAAAATATTTTAAATAGTTTTTATATTATTATTAATACATGAAATATAATAAATAGGGAATAATGTTTCATGTTAAATAATCATAATTCAATAGTATATCGGGCATCGTGTAAACTCATTATTGTATGTGAAGCAAGATGGTGAAGAATTCACATTTATCTAAAAGTAAATTAATCTAAAATCATGTAGTGTTATAATAATCCTTTAAAATTATTCCCTTTATATTGGGAACCACTACATCCCATTTTAATTTGAGACCACTATGTGAAATGAAATTCCATTAGTAACCCTCTCTCTACTCAATCTCATAATGGATTCCACAATCCAACTGAACAATATGATAATAAGGGGATTCAAACAGTAGATAACGGAAATTAATAATATACATTGAGGGGGTTTTAAAATTTATATTTTTGGTTATATGATAATTAATTACAACCTTCAAACACATATACTATCAGTGACTATATCCACCAATATAATGACACATCACTGTAGAGTTCTTAGTAGATGTCTAATGGATATCATATCTAGTGAAATTGGAGAAAGTAGAACTATGTATAAACTTCATAGGTTGAATGCATAAAAGAAATTAAAACCATGATCTACTTTATAAAATCCACACCTTTTAAAGATATAAAACAATACCACATTAAAAAACTGTCTATTTAATAGTCTTATCAATTCCTTCATACAATATGTAAACTTTGAGATAATTAGTTTAATGAAATTTATGGAATGATCTAGAATATTTTGTTGAAATTATTCCCAGAAACAAAAGATACATTACCCCTCGATAAATGAAATATTAGGGGTGTTTTAAAAAAAATATGATACTTTTGAAGAGATACTATTCTATAGAGATCCCTGATAAGATCAAATAGAATACATACATCGATAATAACATAAAATTATTTATATAAACAGTACTCAATCCTCACACATGAACATCTCATATCTGACTTATGATTCATCACAATCTCTAAGATAATCTATATGCCATTACTAAGAATCTTCATGAAAATAACATAATAATAATTGAATCGAATTCTTCACACATACATGATTAATGTATAATAATATATTAATATCCTACAATCACCATTACATCTAATGATAAGATAAACATAATTCACAACATGATATATTCTCATATTGAAATAACATTATTGTTTCCCTTAATAAATTAATAAATTTTTAGGCACTTATATAAAATTAATCATTGAATCCTTATACACCTTTCATTCCTATATTATATATGGTACCATTCACCAAAAATATCTACAGTAAAAAAATACTAACTCAATATAAGAAATTAATTTAATATATTTTAATTATATTTAGTTTAATTTACCTATTGTATTCCCAAATTTGGAAACATGGAAAAACAAGAATGATTCATATAACATTCGTAGTTTTTCTCTTTATAATCATTAAACAGATTGTTATCGAAGTCTATTATACTACATGGTTCATTACATCTACTTCAAAATTCCCATTATTATCTACCTTATCCCCTGGCCTATATCACATGAAATTCTTAAATGAGGAAATTTGTTTAAAAAAATGAAATAATTACTTATTACCACTCCACACTTATTCGTAAATGAAAATATCAATCAAATATCACTACATCCGGGATGTTTTCATCTATAACACGTCTTTGGCAAGTAATAAAACTATTTGTGACCTAAAAATCCCACCGCGTGTGACCCATATTGGAAGCTATCCCTGATGATTCATATCATATAAAATAGAAAGAATTATTTTCTTTATTCACATGAAATAAAAAATATAAGTTAATATAATCAAATAAATATATATAAAATAATCAAAAAACATAATTATAATATAAATAAGCATTTTATGTAAATATAATGAATAAATAATTCACTACAAAATAAAGAAACTCATTAAGGAATAATGATTCCTCCAACATCAACCAGTCAACACATATTAAAATATTAATGACCAAATCATTCTCTAGCACTCATATAAAATTTTCTAAAAATATTACATTGATATAGGGCTGAGTATAAAACCATACACAGTAGATTCCCATATAAAAACTATCATTTTGATGTAAAATAATCATACAGAAGCATTAAATTGTAAATATTAAAACTAAATTATATCTTATCCTGGGCCATTATAATTCCTTTAGACTACTCGATCAGTCAAAAAAATATTTTCAAAATATAATTATTTCAAATCATCAAATATAAAAAATTAGGTAATATAAACCCATTTCCACATTAATTTCTACACCCCATGTTAAAAAAAACATATATCACATTAATTTTATTATTTCTAAGGACTACATAGTATACCCCCACACCACGATGGAATACTAAATAACATAATAAAGATATATACCATACCTCCACACCAAGGTCACATTACACAATATCATAATAATCCCACGTATGTCACATTACACAACAAATATCATTTCAATGACAAGAAATATTATTGGGATAGGGGTAGTAGTAATCCATTCACTATCACTATATCCTTGATGTTGATGGTATCCAAGGTATATAAAATTTCTATATGGTTATTGATTATTTTTTCCATCTTATGTTGTTGTGTGTAATAATTATTAAATTTTAAAATTATATAAAAACACAAAATCTTATCTCAGGTTCCATATTCTAAAAAAATATCACAACCACTATCACCCCAACTCATCATCACAACTACAAAATTATTACATTCTCCTCTAATCATATAAAAAGTAAGCATAGAAACCACACAAATAAGTTGACAAATTTAGAAAACATTATTCCCATTTCATAATCTTATCTCCACTATATCATTATTAAATTAAAATTTTTCACAATTTCAATACATTGTGATATTATTTCATATGAATTATTCTTACTGAATTAAAACATTAATTCACTACCATATGTACCTCATTTATTTATATCATCACGTTTATTTTCATTTAATTTTTCAACATATCTAACTGATACAAATATTTATCTTTTTAATTTATTTATTCATTAATTTTACATTTATACGTGGGGAAATAAAACTTCTATAATTGAATGATATAATTCTCAATACATAACCACCCCAAAAAAAATATACTAGCACATGTTAAACATAACTTCTCTTCTAACTCCAATTCAAATATCATTTCTTAATAAAAAATATCAATAGTACACATATACCACTATAATTACTAACTTTTATTAGGTTGGTTAAATTTTATATGTAAGTAGTCATTATTAAAATAATATAATAAAAAATAAATCAAGATAATTCAAAAATAAAAAAATTTAATAAATAATATATAATTATTGAATCACTTTCCTCAACAAAATGAATTATTTTTTTATTATCTAAAAGAAAATCCCAAAACTCAAATAACCCATTTCACAAAAAGAACTGAACGAATATATATATATATATATATATACATATATATCGGTTTCCCTATTTAAATAATCTAAAAATCACATTCATAAATCATGAATGTCTAAATTGATAGATATATTTTTTAGACAGAAGTATAAATTTCATTTTTCTATGATGAGTCATCCTCACGGAAGGGGAATTTAATATTTTTTAAGATGTTTTTTTGTAAATCGATGAATTTAAGATTTTTTTTCATTTCCCAATAAATTTTTTTATCATATAGAATTTTAAAATGAGATAAATAAAATCTAATAAATTGAAAAAAACAATTACTGAGGGATTACTTCATACATTATGAAATCATGAAAATGAATATCAATATATAAAAATACTAAGTCAATGAGTAATGATTTTTCATTTAATGGACTAAGATACCATAAATGTATATTTTTTATATGTAACTATTTTTTTAAATTTATTTACATACCTATAACCTTCATAAATGATTTATGGTTTATTATGAAAACTTCTATATCTATTCTTATAGTTATAATATATATAGTTATTCTTTAAAAGTTCACATTCCAGGTTGAAAAAATAAACGTGTAAAGGATATATTATCTATTTAAAAATATTTATTTTTATCATAATTTAAATAATATAAATAAATTTTACACCAATAAATAGATTTTTTATGTTTTTATGAAATAATAATAATAATAAATGTTATTACCGATGTCCAAAAAAAATAAAAATAATCATTTTAATATAATAATTAATTTAATTATTTTCTTAGTATTATGATTATCATTATATTACTAATATATTTTTGAGAGAATTTTTCTAAAAATGAAAAGTACAGAACCACTACTCTATTATTATTATATGACACCATGAAGGATAATATCATGTAATCTAGTCCAACCACACATTCTATGATGGAATCATCACAATTTTGCGGTGACAATTTAATTTTGCGATATATATCAAATTATTTTTCTATATCTTCTCTATTATATTCCTTATTTGAAAAAACAAGGGATTTTTACATGTCATGGGATAACTTTCTATTTTCTTGGTATTTTGATTATATGAAAAGTAAAATTCCATATCCAACTCTAAATCATTATGTTTAATGAAGGTGAACCCATTGTTTGTATTTTGGGGACGAAGAATTTATCTAATTACTTTTATTTGGAATCCATATTCTTCTTGACCCCACTATGTATATTTATTTACTAACAATATATATATATATGGGTAATTTTTTATTATTTACATTATGGTTTTTATGGGGTTTTTTCAAAATCATGTAATTCTCAAGGGGTTTCTACTGATTTCCCTTGTAAAATTATACTGAAGTGGTTTTATTGAATCATGTAATTTAATGAAATTCAATATAGACTTATTCTGCCTCAAATAAATATATGTGGGATACTTTGAAGGAAGCTAGGTTTTTATTCTGGGGAATTTGTTGATTTCCCATGTTTGAGATGTATAAATCCATATTTATGTATAAAATATATTCAATGATGTGTTCATGTGTTTTGAAATACAAATGAATAAATAATTGAGGTATTAGACTGTTTTCGGTTTTCTATAAATTTTTTTAATGGGTCATCATTGAGACTTTCTTTATATTGTACTTCATATAAATATTTATATTACTACTTATTACAAAATGTTCTTTTTGTAATCAACTTTATTGTTTTATTTTTATAATATATCTAATTTATGATATTGAGCATAATCTTAATAATATTAGGAGATAGGTTGTTTTTTGGATTGATTATATATTATATGAATAGTATTTTTTTATCATGGGTGAGAAATATAATTTCATATATTTATACACTATTTAGATTCATAAAATGTATTCCAGACTCCACCTATGTGGCTTCCACTCATCAAGTAAAATTTATGTTTGTCAGGGACCATGACTATTCGTATCATTTCACAGACATAGAGGTTGATCAGAATTTATTGATTTCCATAAATGAATAAAATTCTTATGTTTGTCATCTGATATTATTTAATTTTATAATTTAATCTATTTCATTCTGTAATTTATATCATTCCTTATATAATATGTTATCTTAACATACTTGTTTCTTTATATAATAAATATAAATTTATTCACTAGTGAGGTATTTTGGAAATAAAAAATCTATATGATTGGGTTTTGTTAAAATGTTAAAAATATATAATTTAACTATATTCTAAAAAATAATTTTTTATTGGTTTATAAAATAAGCTATATATATTCGTACTATTGTCTTATTGGTTATGAGATCATACACAACATTATCACCTCTATTTTTCCACATTATCACTTTATCTTGATCATAATGTTGGTATTATTAATATTTTTATATATTTTTATATAGCACTAGATTAATTGTAGTACTATGGATATGGTAGTGTTCAATGTTTTCATGTTCTTCCATAGGGATAGTATTTATTTATTCTATAGTTATATATATTTTTAGATTGGTATTCATTCATATACTCACATGTTTTTATGTATGCCATAACATTGGATGTATGAGTTTATTATTTTATAATGACTATATTTTACAATTATTTATATAATTAATGGTAAATAATCCATATTACATGTGCCAAACCCTAGTAGTTGTTCCTACCATTGGTGACTAGGATCATAGATTTCCAGCACAACTGTTTGAGTAATATGGATGGGTATTCAAGATATAATGTTAAATTGAAACTCATAGAGTATCTATAGACTATATAACAATACAATAATCCAAATTAGAAGGGAGTATCCAATACTTTTTATTAATAAAAAGGGGAATTTCAGAATCCCATTATAATACATTATGTTAAATTTCTATATGGTTTGGTGAAGAACTGATCAAAAAAACCTAACATAACCTACCATATCTATTCCTAAAAAAAATCATTCAATAATGACCACCCATTACATAAAATATTTCCCCACATATAATCAAAACATAATTTAGTATCCAATAGTGTAATGACAGTTATTATGGGGTATTGAATAGGTTTTAATGGATTTAAAAATAAATATTAATTCATCTCCATCATATAATAAAAAGATACATCCTAAAAACATATCATGGAACACTAAATGGAATTACATAATAAATTTAATTTTTTCAAAAAATTTAACACATATTAATCACTTTTTATCCTTCTTCTCCCCAAGAAACCCAAAAATAGTAAATATAATATATAATATATTTATTTATATATTAAATTTCTATGAAATGAATATTTATATCCTATTTTCAAATTTTATTTCATGAGTAGTGATATAATATTCCCACACATAAACGAAGATGAACTTATTCTTGAATTGAATGTTATCCATGGATTACCCTATAAATATTCTTATTATTAGAATAGGCTTATTTTATTCTCCCCATTTCATATAATAAAATTCATTAAATAATATAATTGAATAATAAATTAAATCCCATAAAATTTATTTATCCTCTAATATGGTTTGCATGTTTAGGAATTCTTTGGTTACACTTAGTTGCTTTGATATATAAATTTCTCCTAACATCATCATCATAAGTCATGGTGTGACCCATACAACCACATAATTATCACATTACCTATGGGAATTACTCCACCAAATTATTCATGATATAATTTGAATAAAATTTACATTATTAGAATGCACTAATTTTTTTAGAGTTGTTATCCAAAAATCCCTCTTGATGGTGCTTTTGGGATGATTGTATTTGTTGACAGGGTTTTATGTTGTTTACAGAGGTTAGTTGTCAATGAAGGAATCAAGAGTTATCACATCACACAAGGTTGTATATGGAACTTGTGATGGGTCCTAAAAACATTGCAATACAACAACATTAAGAATTTCAAGATTATGCATGATTGAATTTGAGTCTAAGGTGAAGTTTTAGTGCTGAACTGACCATGAAATGTGATCATGTGAGACACTCATAGTTTTATTTGGAACACGTGATGGGTAATGAATGATATTATAATACAGTGACATTGATAATAATAATATTGTATGTTGTTGAATTGGAGTCTATGGATTCAACAGTTAGCGTGAATGCTGAATTGAACTTAAAAAGTGCAAGTGATGAACTGTTCTTGCAATGTGATCATGTGCAACCCTAATAATTCTATTCAGACCCTAGGATGGGTCATAAAAGTAATTGTAATACAATAAAATTGTAAATATCATGATTTTAGGACTGAATTTGAGTCACATGGTGAGATATCATGCATCAAACCTGATTGTATTTGGATATAATGGAGAGGTCTTTCACAACTCTATTGAATCTCATTGGACCTCGAGAAGGGATATTGTGCAACACTAATGATTTTCTCTTGAGATCACATAAATATATTTAGAAAAGAATCAATCGAACTAACACTTGAGCACAAATGTGGAATTGGGGTTCACAAGGTGCAAATGATGACAGTCTAGATGGCTTTGACAAGACGTGAAATTCATGTCACCAGTGAGTCGATGGGTATGTCACATGTCTTATTGAATCCACAAACACATCTCACATCATCCATTTTTTACCAATTGCATTATTTTTCAATATTCAGAGATCATTCTAATTTCTAAAAGTGATATCTATGACATTTAATCTATTTTTTATAATGCATCGCATGAAAAATATGGGTCATATAGAGAGTGTGCAAGAATGCCATGAAAAATATTTCTGTCTATCCCTAGAGCATCGAAAAGTTGTCTGGACATACCTGAAGACTTATGTGTGGCATGGATAATCAAGGAATCACGCAAATCATGAATATGGACTAAGGAATCATGAAAATAGTGAATGTCAATCTGGGAATCACATAATGAATAAGTGAAAATGTTGATCAAGGACTCACTCAAAGCGCGAATACTGATTGAGGACTCATGAAAAGAACATATGTTAATAGAGTACTCTCACCCAGATCACACACAAAGCATGAGTAGATCATGTACCTGGATCTTGTAGAGTGAATGATTCCCATGTGGTGGACGATTGTCTATGATTTGTGGAATTAAGGTGGTGGACAGTCACCTATAAATACCCGAATACCCACCCTTAAAGAATTATGAAGGTATTATTAAAATATTGCTTTAATTATTGTTTAGAGAAGAGAATTGTAGTGAGTTATAATGACAGATGTTCCTAGAGAATGAGAATATTCTATTGACATCAAATAAGTCTTGCACATGACCTGAACAAGGTCTTGTACAAACAATGAAGGTCGACTTGCGAAAGAGGACTCCCAACAGTAGAATCTAGTAAGAGACTTACATAGAGTAGGACTTTCCAAAAGTTTCTAGGGGTTCATCCAAGGTTCCAGGGGTTTGTGAAAAGGTACCAAGGGTTCACACAAGGCCCTAAGGGTTCGTACAAGGTGCTAGTGGTTCGCGCTAGGGGACTTTTATAAAGTAGGGCCTCATGCAAGGAACCAAGGGTTTACTCTAGGATATCTAATAACTGGTTATGCACTTGGGTCTCATATAGGGGTATCATACTTTAATATTTTACATAGAGATATGCATATACATTTCTCGGTGAATAGTATCATTTTTATATCATAATTTTGAAAGAGATAAAGAAGATATAGGATCTTCACCACTTGACAATACTCCTAGAATGAAGTTATTCACTAATGCATTCAATGAAGTGAAAAGAGGACATATAATCTCCTTCAGATCATTCCAAAATAGAGGTAATTGTTTCTTCTACAGTAAAAAGAAGCTTATTCTATTTTTCTACAAAGAAGATGTGTTTCATCTAGGTGTTTTCATATAAGTGATGGAGAAATATAGAAAGATATTCAATAGAAAATCGATGTATAGTTAATGATATATTCATTAGAGATAATTAAGGGACCTACAAGTCCGTAAACTATGAATTGAACCATTCTAGAGATGTGAAAAAGGAATAAGAAGAAGACAGTGATTCTTTCCACCATCAGTGAGCCATAGAAAAAGACATATGGAGGGACCATTGGGAAAGTAGTGAGATGGACCTATTCATTGATAAACGTAGTGATCCTGGGTATAAAATCTAACCCAAACATCATTATTTTATGTGATCCATACTGAATTCCGTTCAATTAGAAAATTCCCATTATATTGTCTATGGACATATCCAAATGAGGTTAAACAAAGAAAAAATTGTTTTTCCTATTGAATGATTTCATTTCTACTCATATATTTATACAAGAAGATGAGAGAAGAGTGTTTTTTTGAAGGATGAATCAAGATCTGATGGGGAAGTTGATTTAATCTGGCATACCCTAATTCACCCCCACTCTTAGAGAATATAACTTAATGAGGATAATAATTGGAATTAAATATAAAAGTTTAATGTTTGTGTTTATATATCATTAGAATAAATGGAGGTTTTCAATAATAATGATATTTTGATCTTCAATGGAAATAATTTTCAGTTATGGGAGAATCAGATGCAGTAGTACTTATGATATTTAGAAATAAATGTATTTAAAATATCTATGCATGGAATTTGGACTAGAATCAAAAATTTTACTTTATCAGAAGCTGAATGAAGGGAATTATATTTTGACTCGAAAAGAGATTAATGATTTAGGGGGATCACTATCTAATTAAATTTAAAAGAATTTGAGATATTTTACATTTTCACGTGAAATGTGGGAAATGTTGTTTAATATTTATGAAGGTGACTCCAACTTTAGAGAAGAAAAGCTACAATCTGTAAGAACCCGGTTCTTAGTTCTGAGGTACGAGCTTCTTCTTTTCTCTTTTCCGTACATATTTTTTAGAAAATATGGAAAATGGGGAAAATCCAAAAATTTGGAAAGTACATGTCGTGTACTTTTTCCACACGCCGTGTACTTTTGTCCGTGTGGAATGATTACATAGGGCATGTGGTTGTGTCAGCGATGAAGGGTATAAGAACCAACTACACGCCGTGTAGTGGTCCCTTACACGCTGTGTAGTCAGTAGGCAGGTGAATAATAAGGCGGTGGCTAGTTGTGCGACTGAACACGCCATGTACTCAAGGAGACATGTCGTGTAGTAATGTCGGCAGATAAACAGTGCCACGCTGGCGGGAATCCACAAGAGGAACAGTTTAAAAATGGTAATTACACGCCGTTTACTCGTAAGTACAGGCTGTGTACTTTGTTTTTTCAGTTAAAATGGGCATTAGCCTCCCCTGTTTATAGGGAAGATTTAGAACGGGGAGAGAGATCAGGGGAGGAAGGCCGAATCTTCGAGAATCCGCAGAGCAGACGTTCGGAATCCGTTTCCACCTCGGACGATCTCGTTGGATCCGCACGTGTATGCCCTCCACTCTTATTTAACCGTTCTTTCCAATTCATACTCTAATGGGAGTTATTTGAATTTTATCAATAATTCTTTCACCTCAGATCTACAGAGTTCTTGTACTTTTTAGAAGGCGTCGTTCGCGTATATCGTCTGTGGGTGTTTAAGTTAGGTGGCTTGGTGTTTATTTTCCAATTGTTGTGTGTTTTTGTGTGTTTTGAGCTACGAACCCATATTTGGGGTGTTGTGTGGCTGAGGTCGTGGCTATTTAACATACCTAGAATTTAATAGGTAATTTAATGTGATATAAAAATGTTTTTTGGGATCGCCGCTTGGATCCAGGACCACCCCGGGGGTGCGTTCCTCTATTTAGCCGTTTGGCCAGGATACCCGAGGGTATGCCTTTTTTATATTATGCCTTAGAGTAATGATTATAGAATTTCCTTGAGGGGAATTTCTTGTGATCAATTTTTTTACATGTTGGGCATGGCCCAATTACCTGTTTTAGCCTAAGGGTAGTGTTGTGATTATCCTATGGGCGTTGTACTATTAGCCTGTCGGAAACTTCTTCTGTGCCTATGGGCAGCTGATTCTCTACCTGTGGGAGACCCTTCTTAAGCATGTGGCCAATATTCTTATGCTCGTGGACAAATTCTTGTTGTTGGTTTCTCTTTACCCGAGGGTAGGAGTTTACATGTCTAAGGATGTTGGCTGTTTACTTAGAATATTCACTGTGATGATATTTTACATTAACTAATTAAATGGATATTAAAAAGGCATTTTAACTAGTATGATAGTTACTTTTGAGTTATTCTTAGATTATTGCATTTACTTTTGCACATTGTTGCTTCATTTCTACACACAATTGGGAATATTCCTTTGGTGGGTGCCTACTGTGAATTATTTCTCACACCCTATAGGTGTATAAAAGGGAAAGGGTCCCTATACAGGTACTTGATTGCTGCTGAAAATTAGGGGAGCATGGGAACGATCCTGGTTCGCGATGCCTCATGCTGTTCTGTTTTTCCTTTCTGTACTTGTACATAAGTTGTATTGTATTTTACTACAGTGTAATATGTTCTGGATATTTTATAGAATAGTGACATGCTGCATCTTCATATATATATGACAGGTGGTTTCTCCTTTTGTTATTAGTTCTTCATTTTTAGTTTTATGTATTGTTACTTCTTCTGCTTTTGCTGTATGTTTTATTTCATTACCCTGCGCTACACTTTGAAAAATGAAGGAATAGTTTCCCCACTATTAGACCGGAGCCCTTGCTTCTAGTCAGCAGCCTCTGGCGTTTGGGGAATTGCGCGTGAGGTCACGTGGTGAACCAGGTTCGAGGGAGCCGTTGAGAGGAAACCGGATCGGAGATGTTACAAAGTAGTATCAAAGGGGTTCTTTTCATTGACTTACTATTTAGAGCCTTAGTCAGGGATAGGACGAGACAATAGTTTGTAATAAACTCTGCCCGAGCAAAGCTAACCCGTGTACAGGGAAAAGCCAATTTACCTTGTGTAGCAATTTTTTTCTGATTTTGTTATTTTACAGATGAATTGGTTTTCACCGAAGGGTGACGCACTTGTGGTTATACTTTTGATATTTTATCTATGGATTCTACATAGTTTCAACCCGATGAGATGAAGGTATGCCATCTCAGGAATCGTTTAGGAACATGCTAGAAATCACATTCCATACATAGTTCCATGTCATGTATGTTCATTAAAAATTTCATGTTGTTGTGATAGTTGTTGTGCTAGAAAAGCATGATGTTGTGAGAGCTTCTTGATAAATATCTGCTATGTGATAAGGTATTGTTGTACAAACTTGTTAAAAGAATGGACGCCAAATTTTGGTCTTTGGGGAGTATGGGCCCCCATTTACCCGAATTTAATGGATCATTGATTGATAATTTCATTATAACACAGATAGGATGTCAAAAATTGATTCGTGGGAAGTATGGGCCCTAAAGGGTTGGAATTTGACACTTAGGTGTTGTTTTTCAGTGTTTTCTGGGTTCCGGGGAAGTTTTTGAGGCATACTATCTAGAATTTCTAGTATACACGCCATGTAGTACCTTCAACATGCCATGTATGGTCTTCTGTTCGGGAAGAAAGATAAACATTTTGAGTACATGCCCTGTACACAGAGTACCCGCATTGTAGTCTCTTTCCGTGTCACAGACCGTGTGGGTTGCGACATGGGTAAGAGAAATGCTTGGGGTGAACACACTGTGTACATGATGTACATGCTATGTAGTGTTGAACCGGAGACCCGACCGTGTAACTAACAACACGGGTCGGTGTTATCCTCTTGAGTACATGTCGTGTTAAGGATGAACACACCGTGTGGTGCGACATGGGGACTCTACCGTGTAACTAACAACACGGGTCAGGGTCACCTCTCCATGAACACGCCGTGTACCTGTGGGACACACCGTGTAGTCTTGTCCGAGGACCGACCGTGTGGACCTTGCCGTGTGACTGGGAAACGGGGTTGTTGACACACCATGTGCAGGTGTAACATGCCGTGTAGTGTCAAGCCGAGTAGTCGGCCATGTCACAAACGAGACAGGCAGTTGTAAATAACACCATTCATTCCATGAAGATAATATACATAATGTGTAGTTTTGTTCAAACAGGAGTTGTGTGGCTTAGCAGTGTAGAAGGACCCGGTCAGGGAAAGAAAAGTCTACTACACGCCATGTAGTTAGTATACACGCCGTTTAGTCTTGTTTTGAAAATTTTGAATTCCTTATTCCTCCAGTTCCCTTTTGGGTTTCTTCATTTTCGGTCATGAAAATCTTGTTCTAAGGTGTGCATTTGACCTTGTAGTTCCATTCCACAAAAACGACCACACATTGTTCGCCAGGAGAGTGGCGACGACTATACTCGAGAGATGGTGGGCCATGAGCTACAATTTGATCCTCTAGCAGAGTCAGATGTGGTTCCAACCTTTATACCATACACAGGCGCATATGCGCAGTTCCATGAAGGCTTTATGCGGTTCATTCAGACATTTCAGGGATGACCGCTAGCTGCCACATCTATGGAATATCTGACACGTATCTTCCAGCAGTAGAATCTGCCTACATTTTTAGGGGACGGAGGACCACAAGCTGCAGAGTCTTGGCTGGGGTCGATGCATACTATTTTCGAGAATATTGAGAAACCTCCTGGGCGGAGGGTCAAGCTCGCGATGTACATGCTACGTGATTCCACCAAGAGGTGGTGGGATGTAACCACCCAGTAAGAGGATCACAGAGACATGGCATGGGATGATTTCTAGATATCCTTCTATAAATTCTTCTTCCCAGATATGCTGAGGGTAGATAGAGCTCGAGAGTTCATGAATCTGTAGGAGGGCGTTATGTCAGTGATGGACTATTATACTCGTTTCACCGAGATTCATCATTTTGCACCCATTCTGGTGGGATATGAGACGCTGAGAGCCAGGCGCTTTGAGGATGGTCTTCGTTATGACATCTGTGCATTGGTGAATGTTTTCAGGTTGCCTTCATTACATTCTATTGTAAACCAGGTGCTGATCACATAGAGGAACCTGTGGGAATCTAGTGGTGTGGGCCATGGCAGTTCAGCACCAGTTTGTGGTACTATTTTTGCTGGCAAGAGGAAGAGACAGATTGACTTCTCTCCAGGTGGCAGTACCAGTCAGAAGAATGCTTCAGGTGGCCAGGACTTGTGATACCAGTGTGGTAGAGAGGGGCACAAGAGGCCACAGTGTCCACGAGACCTAGTGGAGTGTCGAGCTTGTGGCAGTATGTGTCATCTGCAGTGATTTTGCAGGGCGTTCCCACCGATGGCTAGTGAGAGGGGTTCTGTGCAGACTCCGCGTGCGGGAGAAGGACCAGTGGCTTCTTACTAGTCAGGGAACTGGAATATGTTAGGGCATGCAGGCAGAGATGGTGGTCGTGGTCATCATGGCCAGACACTAGGATCTCAGAGGTAGTAGGACATGACAGCTCAGGGTAGTCAGGCTGTGTCGCAGGGCCGCGACACTGGGCATACAAATACGGTGCAGCAGACCCATCATAAGCAATATCCCAGACCTTCTATAGTCAGAGGTAATATTCTAGTAGCTTCTGTTTTATCTGAAATTCTTTTTGATACGGGTGCAACACGTATTTTTATATTTTTTCCTTTTGTGTAGAGCCTTGGGCTCTGTGTTTCTTCATCTTCTGATATCATGACGCTAGACACTCCGTTGGGGAAAATAACGGTTGATATGCGTCAGTGCTAGGAGTGCCCCCTAAGGTTGGTTGGTGTCACTTCCTTTGCGATATCTTTGTCTTAGAGATGATGAGATATGACTTCATTCTCGGTATGGACTGGTTGGTTCCCTTTCAAGCCTTTGTTGAGTGCTATCATCGCATTGTGAGTTTCACATCACCAGAGGGTAGAGAGTTTCTATACATGGGAGAATGGGATGTTCAGGGGAGTTGAGCTAGACGAGAGCATCATAGGAAAGGTTGTATCAAATCCCAGATTGTTAGCTTATATCTGGATGACCAGCGGACTTGTTAGATGGATTTCCCTACTGTGTTTGATTATTTTAGGGATGTCTTCTCGGACGACTCTTCGGGTCTACCTCCAGAGCGAGAGGTGGATTTCTCTATTGAGTTTGTTATAGGGGTAGCACCGGTGTCCATTCCACATTATAAGATGACTACACCTATATTGAATGATATCAAGAGGTAGTTAGAGGAGTTACATGAAAAGGGTTTAATCTGACCCAGTACTTCTCTTTGGGGTTTTCCGGTTCTCTTTGCGAAGAAGGCAGACGGTACCCTTAGATTTTGTGTGGATTATCGGAAGCTAGACCAATTGATGGTTAAGAACCGATACCCATTACCAAGGATAGATGATCTTTTTGATCAACTTCATGGAGCATGAGTGTTCTCGAAGATTGACATGAGATCAGGATATCATCAGTTGCATGTTAGACCATCAGATATACCTATCACGGCTTTCAGGAGCAGCTACGGTCTATACGAGTATATCGTTATGCCGTTTGGACTCACGAACGCGCCAGAAGTTTTCATGGATCTGATGAATCGTGTGTTCCATCCTTATCTGGAAAATTTTGTGGAAGTATTTGTGGATAACATCTTGGTGTACTCTCACACTCGACATGACCATGCCACCCATCTTGATATCATATTGAGTATACTGAGAGAGCATCGACTATATGTTAAGCTCTCAAAGATCCACTTTTGGATAGACCAGATTCACTTCCTGGGTCATGTCATCTCAAAGGCAAGAGTTTCAATAGACCTAGAAAAGGTGAGAGTAGTAGTTTCCTAGAAGCATCCTAAGAATGTGTTTGGGATACAGAGATTCTTGTGGCTGGCTGGTTTCTACAGTCATTTCATCCAAGAATTTTCCCACTTAGTAGCACCATTGACGGGTTTGACTAAGAAGGATGCGAAGTTGGTTTGGACAGAAGCTTGTGAGATAGCCTTTCAGGACCTGATGGGAAGGTTGACATCTGCACCAATCCTGATACTTCCAGAGCAGCGGAAGATCTATACAATTTACTATGATGCATCAGGTATTGGGCTGGGAGCAGTGTTGATGCATGGCGATCGAGTAGTTTCATACGGGTCTCGAAAGTTGAGGCCACATGAGAGAAATTATCCGACACATGATCTCGAGTTGGATATAGTTGTGCATGTGTTGTGTTTTTGGAGACATTGCCTATTGGGAGAAAGTTTTGTGGTCTTCACCGATCACAAAAGTCTCAAGTACATCTTTACTCAGTGTGACTTGAATCTAAGACAACCATGGTGGGTTGAATACCTTATGTCCTTTGACTTTGAGCATCCCTATACACCTGGAAAAGGTAATGTAGTAGTTGATGCACTAAGCAGAAAGATTCAGATACAAGATGTGCAGGAGGCCAGTGGTGAGTGGCAACTTATTGATTTGTTCTCTATGATGCATTTGGAGGTGCACGACAGTCAGGGGCAAAATTATCTTTCATCTTTAGATGTGACTTCTACCCTCCTGGATAGAGTGAGGATGAGATAGCTATCTGATCCAAGAGGCCTAGTTCTTCAGGATTTGGTGGCAAGTGAGGACCCTCCTCCTGGTTGTACAGTAGGAGATGATGAGGTGCTGCGTTTCCATGGATGAGTATGGGTTCCAGGGGATATACGCGAAGATCTAATGCAGGAGTTTCATGCTTCAGCTTGGGAAGTTCATCCCGAAGTTACCAAGATGTACCATGACTTGAGATTTCAATACTGGTGGCCGGGTATGAAGAAAGATGTAGCTGGTTTTTTTACAAGATGTTCCACTTGTCAGCAGGTGAAGGAAGAACATTAGAGACTAGCTGAGCCGTTACATCAGTTACCTATCCCAAAGTGGAAATGGGATGATGTCATGATGGACTTCATGACTGGGTTGCCGAGGTCACCTAGAGGCAATGATTCTATGTGGGTTGTTGTGGACAGACTCACAAATGTAGCTCAATTTTTGTCCATCAAGGATACCTTTGGAGTTGAAGAGATTGTAAATATGTATATCTGAGAGGTCGTACGTCTTCATGGGGTTCCTCATTCTATATTTTCAGATAGGGAAGGCCGTTTTACGTCTCTTTTCTGGTAGAGTTTTCACAGGGCACTGGGTACACAGGTTCTTCTGAGCACAGCTTACCACCCTCAAACCAATGGCCAGTCAGAATGTACGATAAATGTGCTTGAGGTCATGCTGCGTGCATGTGTCCTAGACTTTGGGGGATCTCGGGAAAAACACATACCCCTAGTCGAGTTTTCCTATAATAACAGCTTTCAGGAAACTATTGAGATGGCAACATATGAGGATTTATATGGGAGGCCATGCCGATCACCGTTGTGCTGGTTAGAGGCATGTGAGGCAGCTTCACTGGGACTGCGTCTCGTGCGGGAGACTTCTGAGCAGGTCTAGTTGATTTAGAAGTGGATGGCTACTGCACAGTCTCATCAGGAATCTTATGTTGATCGCCGCAGACTACCTTTGGAGTTCGTGGTTAAGGATCAGGTTTTCTTGCGTGTTTCACCAAGGTAGGGACACAGGCGGATCAGGAGATAGGTTAATCTTTCACAGAGGTATGTCGGGAAATTTGAGATTCTGGAGAGATTCGGGGCGGTTTCCTATCAGTTTCAGTTACAATAGAGGTACTAGGACATGCACGGCATCTTCCATGTATCTCAGTTACGCTGCTATCATTCAGAACCATCTCACTTCCTTTAGCCCGAGGAGGTTGAGCTTCAGGAAGTTGTTTCCATCAAGGAGCATCTCATTCGTATCGTTGACAGGAGCACAAACGTTCTCTGAGGCTGGTCATTTCCTCTTCAGCGGGTGCTATGGTAGCATGGCCGAGTGCAAGATGAAACCTTGGAGCGATAGACCGATGTATGTGCTCAATGGCCAGATTTGTTCACGACTTTATCTTCACCAGGCTTGGGAGGGAAATTTGTGGACGAATTGCTTTGTGGGGGGAAGTTTGTAAGAACCCGGTTCATAGTTCTGAGGTACGAGCTTCTTATTTTCTCTTGTCCTTAAGTGTTTTTGAGAAAATATGTAAAATGGGGGAAAATACCAAAATTTGGAAAGTACACGCCATGTACTTTGTCCACACGCCGTGTACTTTTGGCCATGTGGAATGAGTAAAAAGGGCGTGTGGATGTGTCGGCGATGAAGGGTCGAGGAACCAACTACATGCCGTGTAGTGGTCCCTTAGACTCCGTATAGTCAGTTGGCAAGTGAATAATAATTCAATGGCCAGGTGTGCGGCTGAACACGCCGTGTACTCAAAGAGACACGACATGTAGTCATGTCGGCAGATGAATAGTGCCATACTGGCGGGAATCCACCAGAGGAACAATTTAAAATGGAAATTACATTCCGTGTACTCGTAATTTCACGCTGTGTACTTTTTTTTGCATAAAATGGGAAGTAGCCTCTCTTGTTTACATGGAAGGCTTAGAATGCGAAGAGATATTTGGGGAGGAAGGCCGAATCTTCAAGGATCCTCCATGTGCATTGGAATCCCTTTCTGCCTCGGACAATCTCGTGGGAACCGCATATGTATTCCCTCCACTATTCTTTAACCGTTTTTCAAATTCTTCCTCTAATGAGAGATATTTTTGTTTAATCAATAATTCTTTTACCTCAGATCTACGGCGTTCTTGGACATTTTAGAAGGCGTCGTTCGCGTATATCATTCATGGGTGTTTAAGTTAGGTGTCATGGTGTTTATTTTCCAACTATCGTGCGTTTTTGGGCGTTTTGAGCTACGAAACTATATTTGGGGTGTCGTGTGGCTGAGTCCGTGGCTATTTAGCATATCTATAATTTAATATGTAATTGAATGTGATATAAAAATGCTTCTTGGGATCGCCTATTGGATCCAAGACCACCCCGGGGGTGCGTGTCTTTGTTTAGCCGTTTGGCTAGGATACCCGTGTGTATGCCTTGTTTATATTATCCCTTTAGAGTAATTATTATATAATTTCCTTGTGTGGATTTTCTTGTGTATTGTTTGTTTAAATGTTTTTCATGGCCCAGTTACCTGTTTTAGCCTGAGGGAAGTGTTGTGATTATCCTATTGGCGCTGTACTATTAGCCTGTGGGGAACTACTTCCATGCCTGTGGGAAGCTGATTCTATGCTTGTGGGTGACACATATTATGCCGGTGATAAATATCTATTTTCCTGGGGGTATATTGTTGTGGTTGGTTTCTCTTTACCCAAGGGAAGAAGTTTACATGTCTGAGGGCGTTGGCTGTTTACTTGAAAAATTCACTGTGGTGATATTTTAACTTAACTAATTAAATGGATATTAAAATGGAAATATAACTGGAAAGTTAGTTACTTTTTAGTACTGCTTAGTTTATTGAATTTACTTTTGCACACTATTTTTGCATGTCTACACACAGTTGGGCACATGCCTTTGGTGGGTGCCTACTGGGAATTATTTCTGACACCCTGTTTGGGTCATGCTTTTCATCCCAGAACAGATTATGTTTCTGCAGGTGTAGAAAAGGGAAAGGGTCCCTATACAGGTACTTGATTGCTGCTGGAAATTAGTGGAGCATGGGACCGAGCATGGCTCGCGATTCCGCTGGCGGTTCTGTTTTTCTTTTCTATACTTGTACTTCAGTAGTATTGTATTGTACTACAGTGTAACATGTTCTGGCTATTTTATAGAATAGTGACATGCAACATCTTCATATATATATATATATGACTTCTGGTTTCCCGTTTTGTTATCAGTTCTTTATTTTCAGTTATATGTACTGTTACTGTTTTCCTTGTTGCTGTATGTTTTATTTCATTCCGCTGCGCTACACTTTGACAAATGAGGGCATAGTGTCCCCACTACCAGACTTGGGCCCTCGCTACTAGTCGGAAGCCTCTGGTGTTTGGGGAAATGCACTTGAGGTAATGTGGAGAACCTAGTTCGGGGCACCCGTTGATTGGCACCCGGATTGAAGATGTTACACATGTTCTACGGAATAAGTATAAGGATATCAGAATCCACCCAAATGAGTCTTTTGACACATTATTTGACCAGTTTAATGTTATTGTGGATGAAATGAATTGAATTTGATAAATTATTGAAGTTTTTTGGATTTTTATATTTATATTGAGAATAATTCTACCTCAGTTTAAAATTAATGATTCTATATTAGAATATTTAGATCTAAAATAAACTAACATTGGACAATGTTCATAGTAATATTCTTGAAAACATGATGATAAATGATGATAACGAGTCTGTGAAAAAGAAAAATAATAAAGAAGTGGAATTCAAGTACATGAAGAATATCACTATTGAAAATTGGTAAGAAGAAGAAGATACATATGAATTCATGTCATTCCAATCATAAAATTTATGAAGAGAAATAGGAATTTTGAAAGGGAAACTCCCTCTTGTGTTATTTCAATGTGGACAGGTTGGAAATTTTTAGCGAGGTGACCTAAGAATTATTAAGATTTTGTTGAGGATGAAGTTGAAATTCCCAAGAAGAAATATTCTGCCTTTTCGAATGGTAAGAACAATTTTATGAAAAAATTATTCCAAAAATATTCTTTCCAAATTAGATGAATGTTTAGAAGAAACCGTGTCTAAAGAGTTGGCAGATGGAAGGGATCTTGAAGAAAAATCTATGGTGGTAGTTTTTGGTATCCCTCATAAAAGTGAAGAATGTGAATGTAATGAAGAATAAATTCAATGGATAGTTGATCTTCTGAATGAATCAGGTGCTGAAGCTGAGGAAATAGATGTTTGTATAGAAAAAATAAGGAAAACTATCAAATTGGTTCATGAGGAAATACTTTATATGTAGTAGTAGGAAGAATAGATTTCTAAGATAAAGGACGAAACTATAAAAGAGATTTTTTCATTTCAAGAGAGATTTGGAATGATTTGTGAGTAAAATATAAAAATTGATGAATAGAAAAGAGAAATTGATGTTCTGAGTAGCACTAGAAAAAGTCAAATCAAGCGTATCAAAGAACCTGAAGAGGATGTTGTTATAGTGCGAAAAAAAGGGAAATATTAGTTGAACCTCCTGATTCAAGAAAAACAGGATAAATATTTGAAGGAAAAGGTAAAGGTGGAATTCAGAGTTCCAATGAATTAGAAAAAGGAGTGTTAGGAAAGGAAAATGATTGATCAGAATGATATAAATTATATGGTGAATGATTAGAAATTGAAATAAGTAATGGTTGATGTTAGACCACAATATAACACTCCAAATATGAAATTTTATTTGGCTATGAATCAGAATCATAAGATTCAGAAAACCTAAAGGAGAACTAGAAGTACAATATTTTCACACAGTAATGCTTCCTACATAAGATGCTGTTATTGTGGAAAAGTGGGAGACAAACAAAATGTATCATCAGTTTCTAAGTTGTACTGAAGAGAAAAAAATAAAAATATGAAAACATACATATCTCAATATTACAGGTTTAAATTTGATGGTCATTGTTTTAGGTGTGGAAGATTCATACACATGGAAATATATTACTCATCATCCATGAAAAGGAATGTGCTGAAGTAGAATAAATTTTTTCATAAGTAGCGGCTAATTGTATCATAAAATGAATTGAAAATGAAAAATAAATATACATATCTAAAATATGATGGTATTCCATCATATAATAAGTATGATCATGATCTTTGATCCGTACTAAGTATGATTTCAAAAACATTTATAAAAAATAAAAGAGACAAGCAGGCAGTGGTATAAGAGATTGATTTTTAAGCATCATATTGCATTGCAATATAGATAATTGACAGCCGGTGAAACACTCAGGTGATAGAAAGGATCTAGTGACTAGAATAAAGTATAAAAATAATGGTATTGTAAGATCTGGTAATGATGAAGGCTTGAAAAGTGTTGTTTCCACAAATGCCTAATTTGGGGGAACATACATGAGATATTCTGATATATTAATTGATGATGGTATGAGTCACAAAATTTCTAGTGTCAGTCAACTATGAAACACAATAAATTACATAATATTTTCAAGGAAATTATGTGCCATCATGAAAAAATACGGTGGAGTGGTTTTATAGGGAATGTGTATGAAAGGGAATCTCTACCTTGTGAGTGGATAAGATGATATGTTCTTTTTGTCCAATGAAGAATAAAACAAGTTATATCATAAATATCTTGGTCACTTTATACAAATGACCTTGGTTGATCTAGTGAAATATGATTCGCCCCGACACCTCCCTGGGATATCATGTTATTGTACTCATATGTGTGATGCGTGTCAAACAGGTAAGATCATTCAAAAGAAAAATAAGGAAAAAGAGAAAAGTCAACAAAAGTCCATGAGTAGGTGAAACATGATGTGTGAATACCTATTTCACCAATAGATATCTATGAGAGTAGATATTATGTTCATTTAATTTATGATTTTATCTTAATATAATGGGTTAAATCATAACCCACAATTCTGAGGTGTATAGTTTCATAAGAACGTATCGAAGGGAAGTTGAAAAGAATCTAAATAAAAAAAATTAAAATATTTGAATAGATAATGAAAATGAGTTAACAAATATCCAAGTATAGTATTATCTCAAGAAACATGTGACATGTAATGAATTTTTACAAATAATAACTTCATAGCAGAATGTAGTAGTTGAGAGAAGAAATTGGATTATCAAAAACATGGCTAGATCAATTGTCATTGATAAAGACCTTCATGAGATGTTTTGTAATGAAGAAGTTATGAAATCATTATACACATAAAATAGATCTTTATTATATACAAAAGAAGAGACGACTCCATAAGAGCTATAGTATGGAAAGAATCCAACTATGAATTACATTCTAGTATTTGAAAGTAAGTTCTTCATTCTCAATAAGGAAAAAACGTGAAGTTTGAATCCTATGGATATGAGAGAATATTTTTTGGCTACTCCAAGAGAAGAGAAACATATGAATTCTTCCATAAGTGTATGGGATGGTTTTTTGAAATCCATGATGTAACTATAGTACATAATGGAAATAATATTAATAAAATACAAGATCAGTATTAAGGGGAAAATGATGATGAGATAAGAAGATCATGGGATGTTCCTATTCTAGAGGCTGACTCAAATAATGATTCAGATAACGAGAAGGATGGGCACAAACCAGTTAATGCACAATAATCAAATAGAAGAGTCAAAATTGATAAACATGATATAATCAGTGATCATATAGTGCAAGTATAGAGAATGAGGATCAAGACTCTGCATCAAGAATTGTTATTATCATAGGAACAACCTATATCTTTTGAGGAAGTATCTAGGAAAGTAAATGGGTTACGGAATATGAATAAAGAGCATGACCAAATTGAGAAGAATCAGACATGGGAGATTGTTTTAAGGCCAAGAAATAAAAATTTCATTGGTTTCAAATAGTACTTTGATAACAATATGAATAAATATGGCATTTTAGTTCAAACAAATCACTATTTGTATGTAAAGTGTACCCACATATAGAATGTATCAATGTCGATGAAATATTTTTTTATTTTTTCAAGGCTAGAAACAATCAGATTATTCTTGTCCATAACAGTGAAAATAATGTCTAATTTTTTCCAAATGGATGTCTAGTCTGCATTTCTAAATGGTACTCTAAAAGAAGAATTTTATATTGAACAAATGGATGTTTTTCATTTTCATAAATTTGATAATAATGTTTATCGGCTAAGAAAATAACTTTATGAGATGGTGTATGCATATAGAGAATGGTACTCAAGTCTAGATTGGTTTTTTAAGGATCTAGATTTTAGTGTGGCTGGTAAGAAAACAACCTATATGAAAATAATGATAGTAATAAAATGAAGATAGTGATGGTATATGCCCATTATATAATATTTGGTAGATCATATTAATCCTTATGTAATTAGTTGATGGAATTCATGACCTAGGAGTTTGAAATGACAATGATTGGTGAACTACCATTTTTTACTTCATTTACAGGTGACACAAGAAAATAATGGAACATTCATTTCAAAATATAAACATTCCAAGGATGATTTGAGAGTATTTGTGATGGATAATTCTATAGAGATTATGACTCTAGTGGCTACCTGGATGAAGTCTTAATGGTATGATGATGTAAAAGTGGTTAATTTTATGGAACACAGGAAGAACATTGGGAGCATGTTGTACTTAATAGCAACATGACCACATATTGTTCCTTTCACATGTCAAGTAGCACAGTTTCTAATTAATATCATGGAAACTCACTAGTTTATAGTGAAACGAATACTATGATATATTAATGTCAGGGATGATTTATGTTTTCTTTAAAATGAAAAATCATAGAACGAATTATCAGTCCATACAGATACAGATTGGGATGGGTTAATAGATGATAGAAAATAAACATTATGTGGTGAATTATATCATGAAGGGTTTTGTATTTCTTGGTTAAGATTAAAATATATCATTTAATTGAACACTATAGAAGCTGAATACGTTGCATCCACTCAGGTATGCCCAAATTTACTATGGATGAACCACCAGCTTGATGATGTGGGAGTTGAAGTGACATACATAATCAAAACCCATTTTGATAATTAGTGCGTTATAAATCTGACCAAAAAACTAGTCCATCACTTTAGGACAAAGAACATAAAAATAAAGCATCATTTTATTAAAGAGAAGGTGAAGCAAGGTCTTGTAAAATTGGATTATGTTCTTACAGAACTGCAGAATTTAGAAATTCTTACAAAGGCCTTACCCAAATAAGTGTTTGAATGACATTTACTGGATCATGGATTCCAATCAACTACCACACTTGAAAGAGTGTGTACATGGACCCCATATCCCAGGGTATGATTTTTTTCTTTAATATGATGATTTGTGTAATTTAACCTATTGCTGACCGAAATGAAGTAACCTTTAGTTTCATTGAAAATGGGGTAGAAATTGTGCTTGAATCTGGAGAAAATGTATTGATCATCTTCATTGTTATTATTTATTTATTGATAACAAGAAGGGTAAAATAAAAAAGGGTCCAAAGAGAACCCCAAAAGAAATGAACTGAGTTATGGGAGACTAATGTAACGCAGTTCTAGGGAATCCCCTCTGATCAGGTTTCTCCCTACAAGAGGAAAAAAACACCTCCATAGGAAAAAACACACTGAGACCTTTCACTTCTATCGAGGATAGATAATCTGAAACCCTGTTCCCATCCCGCCACCTATGAAAAAAAGATAGTGTCACTACTGAGGATGTTCTTAAATCTCCTCTGAATATAGGTAACCGACCAAGGGGTGTTGTTCTTGTGGTTCATGGAGTCGTGAAAAATGAGAGAGTCGTTCTCAATTGCACCCAAAGTGATTCCCCAATGCCTGAAGAGGTGTAGACCCATGGGAATGACCATTGCCTCAGCCATGAGGGAATGATCCCTACCAAAATGTGTAGAAAAAGAAAGGATTAAATTCCCTCTAGGATCTCAAACCACACCATTTCCTTTCATGTCATCAGAGGAGTAAGAGCCATCAAAGTTGAGTTTCAGTCCGAACGGGTGGGGATTCCATCTGACCCAATTACCAACCTTTGGAGGGCTTCACCCAGGGATTCCATCTTGAATTAATCAAAGATGGGGGGTCCTATATCTATTTGTTGTATGAGAGGACTAGATCAAGTATGAGGAAACTTTCCCTAGCCACCAGGGTCATACTGGAGCACTGAAACCCCTCATACCTGGCTTAGTTCAGAGATATCCAAAATCAGTAGCAGCTCGAGATGAGAATAATGGAATGGGAATGTAACACCCCAAGATTTCATAGTGTGTTATTTCATCAAAATAATTCAATAACTTGCACTACACACAACACCGAGTTCAATCACACCATGACTTACAAAAAAAGCCATTCAAAAGAGGTTATGAATAGTATTATCTAAATTTTAAACTTTATATAATCCTTATAATTTTAGAATCCATATTATGAGTTTCTTAGATATAATGCAAGAACAAATTCATTTTCAGTATTGCACTTTTATCAACTTTTAATAGTGAACCCTTTTTAAATACAATATTTTAAACTTTTTGACTAAATGGGGACATCAAAAATTTAAAATGAAACATCCCAAGCTTCCACGGTACGCTTTCTTTGAATAATACAGTAGCGTGTGTTGTACGCAACCTTGAGTTTTAACACACACCACAACCAATCAAACTAGCCGTTATGAATAGTAATACCTACTTTTCAAAATTATATATATTTTATATTTTAAAATGGACTTCATTTCTGGATTCGGAATATCAAATTTAGCCTAAGGTGAAATTTTGGTACTTTTCGGATAACTTTCATATTTTGATGAATAGTGAAAATTACTAAATTTTAATTAAAAACAACTTTTTTAATCAAAATAATTAATAGTGATAAATTATTAATTTTAGTAGTTTTAAATTATATTTAGAATATATTTTTACCATTTAATATAATGTTGGTCATTTGACATAATTTTACAATTAAACCGAACATAAACAAGTGTCAATCTTTTGATAGTTATTATCTCTTAAAAACACGCTTTTTGTTTTGACAGCGGGAATTAATTTTAAATTAATTTCTGCCACTTCTGTGTTTTGAATTTAGGAAAATGGATTCCATATTTGGAATCAGGATGTTCAAATTGTGTAAATAGGTAACTTTTATTTTTAGACATTTTGAATAATTACTGCGGTAAATATTTTATTTACCATGGTTAAGGGTAAATCCGGTAAATAAGGGTTAACAAATAATATTATAATAATACTAAATTACCCTAAAACGTGTCTTAACCCTATTGGTTGATACATGGTCGACCATGGGCATCTTTGGGTCTATTTTGGGACCCCATGGATCCACTTGTAAGTGATAATGACACTTTATTTTAATTAAGTTAAGATGAATACAAAAATGACACAAGCATATATCTTTTAGAAAAACAATTGTTACATAGGGTTATATAAGTTGGATTTTAGATTATAAATAATCATTAGAAATATAAAAAGATTTCCTACATAATGATATTTTATTTATAATTTTTAGACATTAAATAATATATTTTATTTATGACACAATGATGATGCAGTAATTACTATAATAGTGAAAAATTAAAATAATTGATATTATAAATACCCAAAAAAATATAATATGAAACTTTTAATGAATTAAACTAATTTTATAGGATAATATGATATATTCTTATTGATTTAATGGACTTTTTTCGATGTAATAAATCTGTTAAGAGTTTCACAAAAATCAACTATTGAATAGTGTCAAAATTGACATAAAAGAGTTCTTAAAACAAATATTATATTATTAATTGATATTAAATTCCTAAAAATCTAAGGTTTGGACAAGAGACTTATATCAGGATAGGTTCATCATTAATGGACCACTTGGGGGTCTCTTGGATGTATATAGTAAGTTTATTAACCATATTATATAAAAATACAAAGAGACATTGTAAAAGTGAAACTAATTAACTTAGAGTTAATACTTAAAGATAAGGTTAATATAAGTACCCAAACCTGTCTAAATTCAATTGGTTGAGTGGTTTTCAACCTATCCCCACCTTATACTTTGAATAGTCAACTTTGGAGCCATTGGAAACCGAATATGAATTTATTATAAATTAATATTTCTATCTTTTCCAAAGGTGCCCCTCACCCCTCTTATAAAAGGGCACTCCTCCTTCTCATTTCTTCACACCTTCAAAGCCTTTTGGTTCGGCAAAACTCTGCCCAAATACCCTCCCAACATCCCTCACTACAACCTAAAGGCATTAGTTTGATCAGAAATCCAACCTAAGGAGCCCTTTTGATCAAATCAAAAGGAAGAACCCGAAGAAGAGGTAATGATTTCACCACCCTTCTCCAAGTTCATTTCTTCTTCCACTTATTCTTCCTTTTTTCTTACCATTCTAAAATAATAACTCCAGTATCTCACATATACTGTGATGTTATTATAAATATGGTACAACCATATTCAGTATTCTATCCACCCTTTGAATAACATGTCACCATACGTGCGTACGTACGGCTTACCGTCTCCACGTCGTGGTGTAATTGTTATTCAATATATTATTATTTGGATGGGTATAATAATGATGTGTAACTCATGTAAATAATAAATATAACATGTTAATGATTATGTATATATGATATACCATCCATTTATATATTATTTTAATATCAAAAGAATGATATTGTCGCTCGTGCATACGTACGGACTACCGTCTCCACGAACGCGATGAGATTCATTCTCCATCGTATCCATTCAAGTATAATTATCATTTGATGATTTAAAAATGATGTTTAAGGACATGATATCATTCTGGATATGAATAATATAGAACCTATCCTTTACAAACATGTCTTACGTAACAAAACATATAAAAGAAAACAAGTAAGTTAACACCCGATATAATGATAATACGAAGATATTATTAACAAATCAATGTTAAAAGATCATATATGATATCATATTAATATATATGATTCTTGTATAATTTAATAACAACTATTTCACCATTATACAGGAGGTTAACCTACCCCAACCAAGGAAAAGTACAAGGTAAGGGTTATTTCACAATCTCTTCATTATCCGAGGTTGTTTATATGTAATAATCTACTAGGATCTCTTTATCATCCACATCCATGATTCTTAAAAATGTATTTCAAAACATTTTTAATAATTACTAGAATATGAGTTAAAGTCATTTATACCCTTTTTGACTTTTATAAGTGGTTTATAAAGGAATCTTTTGGTCGTTTTCAAAACAAGGTCCTTTTTAACCTTTTCGACAGAATTAAGGTAAGAATGTTTTTTTAACTTATACGGCGGGTGCGGCTATTTTCCGCCGTTATAAAATCTTCAAAGCTTCCCTTACAAGCTTATAAGATTATTTTCAAAGAAAATGTTTTATTTTATATGGATCTTAAATGATTTCAAAATAAAAGGAGATATTTCTTTAAAAAGAATTTTGATTTCATCTATGTCAACATCCTTTGATGGATTTTAAGATTATTTGAAGTTGATTTATTATGATACAAAACTTCTATATTGTATTGAAGGTTTTGTGATATGTTTGACTGTGGATGTGCTATTTTTATACCATTCATAGTTTATGGTGAAAGTATTGACGTTTCGTATGCTAGTTTTAATACGAATGTTTATGTTATATTTAAACCTTTTCATATGGGAATTCATTGGACTTAATATGTGACGGGTGGAGCCCGCTATAGATCCTCGATGCATCGGTAGGTCTCATGAGAAAAACTAGTGTCTTGGCATAAGGCCTTGACAAAATCTTATTTGTAGTCTTGGCACGAGGCCTTGGCTATGTGGTTATAATAGTCTGGCATTATGCATTCCAACATTATGAAAGTGGTTATTGATTTTTGCATATGATTATTCGATTAGTAGAATATCCATGTGAGTAACTAAATGGAATTATTTCATTTTTACCTTTGCCATTTTATGTTGAAGTTCAAGTTTAAAAGGCTTTTGTTTTAGTAATGCATTGCCTTAAATGTTTATTCTTATTTATGAAAGTTTCCGCTATATTGTTATCCTTACTGGGCATTTGAGCTCACCCCTTTTCTATGTTTTATTTTTCCCAGGATGTGAAGAAGTAAGTTATGAATGACCTGCAGGGATTTTATGAGGGGTTAATAGTGTGGATTGTGGAGACATTATGTTGTTGTATTAGTTTTTCATTTTATGATGTAATGTAAAACTTATGAATATATCTAGTGTTTCCAAGGCTACTAAACCAATCGGTCTTTCGAGATTTGATCTTTCTTGTGATCATGCCAATGTTATGTAATAATGCACCGACTCTGGGTAACTGGGGTCGGGGCGTTATAGTTGGTATCAGAGGAAGTTTAGTACAAACCTTGGAAGCTAGATTTAGATAAACTCTGATTAGAGCACGTAGACCTAAGATGAACTTTGAGGATTAGTGTAGAAGAACTACCTAGAATTTTGGTATTATAGAGATTTTGTGAGTTTTCCAAGCAATACATCCCTGTCTGGATACGAGCAGGTAGAGGCGGCTCTGGCACATATGTACCTAGGGGTAAAACCCGAAAACATCGCTTTGAGCTAGACTCGAACGGGAACTAGTGCACGACAACGGGCCTTGCTGAACTCTTGGTTACGACACTCCCGGGGGATTTGCTTAGGATAATTCTCATTTTCTTTACAAACCATTATGAAGGGTTTATGATTATATACATCCTCAAAGGATACATTTTTATGATTATGGATTATATCCATAAATCGTTCAATTTATGTTAAGTGTTTTATAAGTATGGGATTAGGTATTTTGATTCATAAACTGATCTAGTGTATTCCATTGTTTAGAAATGGCGCCCAGTAGAAGGAATGAGAACTCCAGAAATGCACATGATCCAAAGAGAAGGAAGGATCATATCTTTCATGGTCTTAAGCTAGAATTTATAAGAGAAATAGTCTCCCTTGTATTATCATCATATGAAGAAATAATATCATGTGTTGATAATATAAGTAAAGAGTTTACTGAGTCCTATGGCTTTGAAGGGAAGCAAGAGAAGAAAATGATGGAAGAGAGAAATATGGATAAAGAGAAGAGGGAAAAGAAGAATTTTCCCATATGTGGTAACTATGGAAAGAAACACCCTGGAACTTGCCTGAAAGGAATGGGAGTTTGTTATAAGTGTGGAGGAAAAGGTCACAAAGTACGTGACTGCAAGGGTAAGAAAATGGTTTTAAATGTACAATGCTTCGTTTGCAAGGAGTTTGGACACTACGCGAACCTATGTCCCAGTCATCAGACTATGCCGCAAATGATGTTATTGGATAATAATCAAGTTATGATACTACCACAGATGAAGAGGAATGATTAGAGTTCTTATGTTGATTATGTCAATTGAGTGTTGTATCAACAATGTACTTGTTATAATAATTATGGAGTATATAAGGATTGTACTACAGTACTATTTCATTAAGGACATGAGATTGTGTGGAACAAAGAAAAGTGACTCAATAGCAGGATAAATTTTTGAGAGAATGATAAACCATAATATAATTCTGATACCGAGGTAGTGATTTTGGAATAATACATGATTGATTTGGATAAATTATATTGGATATTCATGACTACCTTGGAACTGATTAATGATTTGTATATTCCATCATTGTTGGGGTTTAAAACATTTTTGGATTGATGAAGTATATCCAGCATTCTATATGGAATAAGGGAGCATAAATGTAATCAATAAGGAATATGGTAATTTAGGATGTTTCAGTGTATTAAAAGAATACATGATGAAGGTATTCATATTCTATTACGGGGTAAAAAGGATCTATATTATGTTTACCTTCCTTATAAATGTTGGACTATGAGTTTGGACAGAAGTATTTTGGATAGTTCTAGTTTGGATTATTTTGGATTACCATAAAAGGACAACCCGGAGGTCGGGCGGCAACCCGTCGCGTCCGGCAAGGCTGCGAGACTTGAACCCGCAACCGAAGGGCGACAAGGGTGTATCACCTACCACTGGCCCACGAGATGTCCTGGATTAAATAATGTAGTTTTTATTAAAAGATCTTGTAGATGAATTATAAATTCGTTTATTTTGGAACCCTATACGAATAGTGTAAATAGAATTTTTTTTTACATTCTATTATCTTTTAGAGTGAAAGATGAGTTTGTGGTAGAAATTTATTAATGGATAAAACTCTAATTATAAAGTAAGTATATCTCTTTATGATCTTATCCAATCTCATAAATAAATTCCTCAACATTAAGAAAAGGAACTTAGAACAAAAATGTTTTCCTAGATGGTACCTTAAATCATCACTAACTTATGGCTTTGGGATTGTTGGCCTTTTCATAGCCATGTTCTCTACCACTCTCCATCAGATAATTGATGATTAGATTTTTCTTCCATATACATATTTTCCTACATGGAACCCTAGTATGTGTTATTTTCGGTAATCTTCATACGTTCGACTCTTTATTTTAAATAGAGGCCTCATTATTTCATTTTTCGATGTGGGATTTCGACTAAGATATTTTGAAACGTCAAAAATGTGTTATCCTAATACCCTATGTTTTGTTGAACCGATGGTATTTCAAATCATCATAGATTGATGAATTTAAGGACCTCAATTTTATACTTGTTTGTGATTGATGACCTCAATCACTACCTATAAATATTTACGTTTTTCCTCCAATTATATGTCTCTAATTTCCACCAATGTTCTCCTAATCGAGATCATAATTTGGTGGTGACCCTTTCATTTCTCTTTTCCTCATATTAAGACTAAATTTTAGTAACCCAATTTCCGATGTGGGTTTTCCCACAAATATATTTTCTATTTTCAACCTTTTATTTTCGAAGAACAATTTCAAATTGCAAGGACGCAATTTATTGAAGGAGGGGAGAATGTAACACCCGAAGATTTCATAGTGTGTTATTTCATCAAAATAATTCAATAATTTTCACTACACGCAACACCGAGTTCAATCACACCATGACATACAAAAAAAGCCATTCAAAGGAGGTTATGAATAGTATTGTCTAAATTTTAAACTTTATATAATCCTTATAATTTTAGAATCCATATTATGAGTTTCTTAGATATAATGCAAGAACAAATTCATTTTCAGTATTGCACTTTTATCAACTTTTAATAGTGAACCCTTTTTAAATACAATATGTTAAACTTTTTGACTAAATGGGGACATCAAAAATTTAAAATTAAACATCCCAAGCTTCCACGGTACGCTTTCTTTGAATAATACAGTAGCGTGTGTTGTACGCAACCTTGAGTTTTAACACACACCACAACCAATCAAACTAGCCGTTATGAATAGTAATACCTAATTTTCAAAATTATATATATTTTATATTTTAAAATGGACTTCATTTCTGGATTCGTAATATCAAATTTAGCCTAAGGTGAAATTTTGGTACTTTTCGGATAACTTTCATATTTTGATGAATAGTGAAAATTACTAAATTTTAATTAAAAACAACTTTTTTAATCAAAATAATTAATAGTGATAAATTATGAATTTTAGTAGTTTCAAATTATATTTAGAATATATTTTTACCATTTAATATAATGTTGGTCATTGGACATAATTTTACAATTAAACCGTACATAAACAAGTGTCAATCTTTTGATAGTTATTATCTCTTAAAAACACGCTTTTTGTTTTGACAGCGGGAATTAATTTTAAATTAATTTCTGCCACTTCTGTGTTTTGAATTTAGGAAAATGGATTCCATATTTGGAATCAGGATGTTCAAATTGTGTAAATAGGTAACTTTTATGTTTAGACATTTTGAATAATTACTGCGGTAAATATTTTATTTACCATGGTTAAGGGTAAATCCGGTAAATAAGGGTTAAAAAATAATATTATAATAATAATAAATTACCCTAAAACGTGTCTTAACCCTATTGGTTGATACATGGTCGACCATGGGCATTTTTGGGTCTATTTTGGGACCCCATGGATCCACTTGTAAGTGATAATGACACTTTATTTTAATTAAGTTAAAATGAATACAAAAATGACACAAGCATATATCTTTTAGAAAAACAATTGTTACATTGGGTTATATAAGTTGGATTTTAGATTATAAATATTAATTAGAAAGATAAAAAGATTTCCTACATAATGATATTTTATTTATAATTTTTAGACATTAAATAAGTTATTTTATTTATGACACAATGATGATGCAGTAATTACTAAAATAGTGACAAATTAAAATAATTGATATTATAAATACCCAAACAAATATAATATGAAACTTTTAATGAATTAATCTAATTTTCTAGGATAATATGATATATTAGGATTGATTTAATTTACTTTTTTCTATGTAATCAATCTTTTATGAGTTTCACAAAAATCAACTATTGAATAGTGTCAAAATTGACATAAAAGAGTTCTTAAAACAAACATTATATTATTAATTGATATTAAATTCCTAAAAATCTAAGGTTCGGCCAAGAGACTTATATCAGGATAGGTTAATCATTAATGGACCACTTGGGGGTCTCTCGGATGTATATAGTAAGTTTATTAACCATATTATATAAAAATACAAAGAGACATAGTAAAAGTGAAACTAATTAACTTAGAGATAATACTTAAAGATAAGGTTAATATAAGTACCCAAACCTGTCTATATTCTATTGGATGAGTGGTTTTCAACCTATCCCCACCTTATCCTTTTAATAGTCAACTTTGGAGCCATTGGAAACCTAATATGAATTTATTATAAATTAATATTTCTAGCTTTTCCAAAGGTGCCCCTCACCCCTCTTATAAAAGGGCACTCATACTTCTCATTTCTTCACACCTTCAAAGCCTTTTGGTTCGTCCAAACTCTGCCCAAATACTCTCCCAACATCCCTCACTACAACCTAGAGGCCTTAGTTTGATCATAAAGCCAACCTAAGGAGCCCTTTTGATCAAATCAAAAGGAAGAACCCGAAGAAGAGGTAATGATTTCACCACCCTTCTCCAAGTTCATTTCTTCTTCCACTTCTTCTTCCTTTGTTCTTACCATTATAAAATAATAACTCCAGTATCTCACATATACTGTGATGTTATTATAAATATGGTACAACCATATTCAGTATTCTATCCACCCTTTGAATAACATGTCACCATACGTGCGTACGTACGACTTACCGTCTCCACGTCGTGGTGTAATTGTTATTAAATATATTATTATTTGGATGGGTATAATAATGATGTGTAACTCATGTAAATAATAAATATAACATGTTAATGATTATGTATATATGATATACCATCCATTTATATATTATTTTAATATCAAAATAATGATATTGTCGCTCGTGCGTACGTACGGACTACCGTCTCCACGAACGCGATGAGATTCATTCTCCATCGTATCCATTCAAGTATAATTATCATTTGATGATTTAAAAATGATGTTTAAGGACATGATATCATTCTAGATATGAATAATATACAACCTATCCTTTACAAACATATCTTACGTAACAAAACATATAAAAGAAAACAAGTAAGTTAACACCCGATATAATGATAATACTAAGATATTATTAAGAAATCAATGTTAAAAGATCATATATGATATCATATTAATATATATGATTCTTGTATAATTTAATAAAAACTATTTCACCATTATACAAGAGGTTAACCTACCCCAACCAAGTAAAAGTACAAGGTAAGTGTTATTTCACAATCTCTTCATTATCCGAGGTTGTTTATATGTAATAATCTACTGGGATCTCTTTATCATCCACAACCATGTTTCTTAAAAATGTATTTCAAAACATTTTTACTATTTACTAGAATATGAGTTAAAGTCATTTATACCCTTTTTGACTTTTATAAGTGGTTTATAAAGGAATCTTTTGGTCGTTTTCAAAACAAGGTCCTTTTTAACCTTTTCGACAGAATTAAGGTAAGAATGTTTTTTTTATCTTATACGGCGGGTGCGGCTATTTTCCGCCGTTATAAAATCTTCAAAGCTTCCCTTACAAGCTTATAAGATTATTTTCAAAGAAAATGTTTTATTTTATATGGATCTTAAATGATTTCAAAATAAAAGGAGATATTTCTTTAAAAAGAATTTTGATTTCATCTATGTCAACATCCTTTGATGGATTTTAAGATTATTTGAAGTTGATTTATTATGATACAAAACTTCTATATTGTATTGAAGGTTTTGTGATATGTTTGACTGTGGATGTGCTATTTTTATAACATTCATAGTTTATGGTGAAAGTATTGACATTTCGTATGCTAGTTTTAATACGAATGTTTATGTTATATTTAAACCTTTTCATATGGGAATGCATTGGACTTAATATGTGACGGGTGGAGCCCGCTATAGCTCCTCGATGCATCGGTAGGTCTCATGAGACAAACTAGTGTCTTAGCACAAGGCCTTGACAAAATCTTATTTGTAGTCTTGGCACGAGGCCTTGGCTATGTGGTTATGATAGTCTGGCATTATGCATTCCAACATTATGAAAGTGGTTATTGATTTTTGCATGTGATTATTCGATTAGTAGAATATCCATGTGAGTAACTAAATGGAATTATTTCATTTTTACCTTTTCCATTTTATGTTGAAGTTCAAGTTTAAAAGGCTTTTGTTTTAGTAATGCATTGCCTTAAATGTTTATTCTTATTTATGAAAGTTTCCGCTATATTGTTATCCTTACTGGGCATTTGAGCTCACCCCTTTTCTATGTTTTATTTTTCCCAGGATGTGAAGAAGTAAGTTATGAATGACCTGCAGGGATTTTATGAGGGGTTAATAGTGTGGATTGTGGAGACATTATGTTGTTGTATTAGTTTTTCATTTTATGATGTAATGTAAAACTTATGAATATATCTAGTGTTTCCAAGGCTACTAAACCAATCGGTCTTTCGAGATTTGATCTTTCTTGTGATCATTCCAATGTTATGTAATAATGCACCGACTCTGGGTAACTGGGGTCGGGGCGTTACAGGGAATTATTCTCTGGTACACCTCCCCCAGCCCCTTAGAACCATCAATTGACAAAGAAGATGTCCCTTAGTGATGCCACAGAAAATCCAGTGAAGTCGCCAAAAGCCTTCCACACCTATCATGCCTAATCACTGCTAAAGAAGAGGTGGATAGATCATTCCGCCCTGGGAGCCCTGCAGAATAGGAAATAGGAGGCCAAGTTGATGCCTAAGTGCTTCACATTCTCATTCATATCCAATTCCCGTTTTCTGGTACGCTAAAGGAGAAAATTAAATTTCACTGGAGCATCATTAACCCAAACCGTCAAACCCCATGGGTCATTCTGGATCTCTCTGGTGTGCACCCTCTTGTAATCTATAAGGGATAACATACCTGAAGATGATGTAGTGAAAACATAGTGGAATGGGTCATTCAAGGGGTCAATCATATCAAACACCCGACATTATGTACTGTCTATCACAACACTGATGAACTGTGGATACCTTATTGCCTCCTTGAAAGTGAGTTGGGTGTCGGGGCATCGTTGAAATACAATAATATACCCAGCCCAATTGTGGTGCCATAAAGAGATGTCCCCCACCCCCATAATCCATTTGGAGAAGGGTTGCATGGCCTATATGTGGGAGAGAACAACTATACAGAGTGGAAATTGGTGAAATTTGGGGTTGTTCCCCCCTCCACTGGACCGGGCATCCATGTACTTAACCCAGAGTGTGCACCCCTCAATAACCTCCCATGCCAGCTTCACATGCATTCCATGTAGCATATCCGAGATGCTCTTGACTCAATGGCCCCCTCTTGCACTGGCTTTTCCAGCCTATCTCAAGACACGTAGTGTTTCCTCCCCTCCTCGTACGTATCCCAAATGAAATAAGAAAGGATAAATTTAATCTTTGTGATCACTCCCTTCAAAACCTTGGAGTCCATAAATGAATGTAAAGTGATGGAGGATAAAACACTATTAGCTAGGGTTATTCTACCTCCAAAAGACAGGAATCACTTCTTCTAATTCATAATTCTTCGTGTCATCTTTCTGAAAAATTTTTAATAGTGGAGGATACACACCCTACCAGGAGTGACCGGAATGCCAATGTAATCCATGGGGAAGGATCCCCACCGCATGCCAAGACACATGCTCAAAGAAGCCACCCTGATGTCCAATAATCTTTTTGGGACATAGAAGGTGCTCTTGGTGTGACTGACAACCTACCCACTCCATCAAAAATATTATTCAAGGATCTGTTTAAACCCCCTAATAGACCGCATACCTGAATTCATAAAAATAAAAGATTTTTTTGAAAACATCAGATGGAAGATATTCCTTGGATTTGTGCATCACAAATAATGCCTGATGGTTCCCTTTGAGATATCCTTGTTGATAAGATGAATGTGGATGTCCAGTAAAAGAATGAAGAGGGTCAGCAAGAGGGGATCCCCCTGCCTTAGACCGTGAACATCCTTGAATAAACCATAATTTCAACCCATGAAGCAAACATCCATCCATACAGAGCTAACGAATTGAAAAAATAGGTCCATAGCCCACATAGATAGGCACATTCCCAAAAAATCCTTGATGATGAATGCCCACTCCTCTCCGTCATAGGCCTTATCCATGTACAACATAACCACCATGTTTTCAACATGAACCCGCGTGTTGAATTCATCGATGTTCTATTGAGACAGCACAATCACTCCTTGGATGGACCTCTGTTTAACAAATTCATGCAACTCGCATGATACCCATTGATGAAGGTACATGATATGTCTGTTGTTAAGAATACAGGTGAGGATCTTGTATGAAAAACTGCACATGCTCATAGGGCGATAATTGTGGACCAAAAATGGATCTTTGACCTTGGGAATGAGAACCATGGTGGCGGCACTGGTGGCTCAAGGAAGAATACCCCCTCTAAATAAGTCATTAACGGCGAGCACTATATACTCCTTGATCACGTTCCAGGTGGAATGGTAAAAGGATCTTTGGAACCCATCTGGGCCCAGCGCGTTGTCTGGGTTCCGGTTTATAGTAGCCTGAAGGATCTCATCCTCCTGCAGTAAGGACTCTAGAAGATTGTTTTCATAGTCAGACATTGATGTTATTCATTTATTAATATCATTTTATATACTCCCTCTACTGATTTTCAATTAAATGTGCATAACTTATGTGAAATACTCATGCTTTAATAT
The DNA here is from genome assembly GCA_963277665.1 of Viscum album. Lineage (NCBI taxonomy): Eukaryota > Viridiplantae > Streptophyta > Magnoliopsida > Santalales > Viscaceae > Viscum > Viscum album. The sequence goes on from OY728133.1 coordinate 103,554,995, forward strand.
TAAATATTATTTTGGAGTATTGTTTTGAATAATACAGATTCATGTCTCTTTAGTATTTTAAATATAACTCTCACTCTACTAATCCAAATTGTGTGATTCTTCTCTTGTAGGGTTATATATTCAATTTCCTACAAATCACTCAACTGGAGCATTGGCTAATTGGGTCATTTGAAGGGCCAATGGACCACACAAGATGACCCACCGGATCTGCCTAATTTCTGGACCAGCCTTGAAGATTTCATTACTGGGATCAATATCCCAGACCAAATGAGTGGATATTCTTTTTCAAGCTCGGGAATTTACTAAGGAGTCATGGATAAACATTTAATGTCCCAACTCTACTATTTTGGGGCCCAATGGATCCATTGAAATCAAGCCCACCATTCTGTCCGGGATTTTAAATCAGCCCACCATTCATGACTTTACAACTTATCAACTTGTCCAAAAAATCTCATATTTTGTGGTGTGAATGATAAGATATGGAGGATCAACTTTCCAGAATATATCGATCGAATTTGAAGGCATATACATAGCCATAAATTCATTCACATTTAGGCCATGGAAACTTTCTGGATAAAATTGGACAGTAGGAAGGGTTTTAGTAATCGGACATAACATTGGCCACCAATGTCCAATGACATCCAAATTTTGAGAGTGACTAGTACACATCCATATCTACAATATTGGAGAAGGATATCGCTCGATATTCAGCTGTCTGAAAGGTCAAATTGGCGGGCCAACTTGAGGGGCAGTTTGGGAATGAAAACAGTCCACTACCTTTGGCAATAAATACACTCCCCTCTTCTCCTTGAAAGAGGTTGGCACTTTGGAACTTAGGAGGATATATTGGCACGAACAAGTCATTGCCAAGGGATTGTGAGGATCTTCCATACTCAATTTTGTACTTGAGAAACCTTTCCTGCTTCATTTCTTTCCATGTATTTCATGCTCTTTCCTTTGTAATTGTTTTAGTGTACTTGTAATTTATTTTGAGTTTTAATGCATGTTTCTCCTTCATCACTTCTAATTATCATACACCTTCTGTAGTTTAATATTAATAGTTTCTTAATTGTTAAAAATCAATCTTAAATCCATTTCCTTTATGTGATTTCTTATTCAATCAAAACACGTGTTTCATTCATGTTCTTTGTAGTTCGTGTGTGTGTTCGGCACACCACTCTTTTCTTGTCCAATTATTCTTCCTCTTCTTCTCATACCCTAATACTATAAACATCCCTACCAGATTAATAACCATCCTAATGGCTGAGTAAATCTTTCATTGGGGTGAGTTATAATTTAGGTATGTTAAGCGATGGAGAGCTTTTGCTAGATGTGTATTCTTTGAATTAACATTGCGTATGTTGGACTTAGCATGTAATGGATTAATGTCTTGTTTTGTTTAACATGTGGTTTCCATTGATTATTGGAACCATAAATATGCTACCATAAACAATATATGATTAAGATTAGAACCCTGAGTTAAGTCAAGGCTTGGATTAAAGCCTTAACACTTGGGAATTCCAATCAATGTCAACTTGTGACGTGGGTGTTAATTTAATGCAATATAAAGAAAAGCTCAAGGATATCACAAGCTTAACTACCTAATGATGAACTCACCCCAATATTTATCAAATTGTTATATCAATATTAATAAATCAATCATTTCAATTAAAGATGTGCAAACAAACCCCCAAATCAAAACACAAATAAAAAACAATCAACTATAAAAAATTGTACCATCGCCGAGGATTCGACCCGAGTTCTGCTATACACATTAACAGAGCGCTGGAACCTTGAACGGTCGATAGGTGAAAATCGTACGTGCTTTCAAATGGCGCCGTTGCCGGGGATGGTGCATAATTATAGTTGTTAGTTTCTGATTTTTGAAAAAAAATGACCAAAAAATCAAATAACCCACAAAAAAAATATTACACAGAGAAAAACCCTCCATCATCTTCAAGTCTTACTCTGCTCTTGATGCCCCGTAGCCTCCCAAACAATCCCACAGATTTGTTTGATCTTGATATTGAGCGAACTATTCTCCGAATTAGGAGGAACCTTAGGGAAAATCAAAAAAACCAAGGCCCACTCATTCCTAGACCAATTGATTTAGAGATGGCCAATCCTAGGGAACAAACCCTTAAAGAACTCGCTGCCCCCGATATGAATTACCAACCTCTTGGTATTCAATATCCAAACATCGAGGCTGATTTCGAACTCAAATCGGGTATGATTCATCTTCTTCCTCATTTCCATGGGCTAGCTGGTGAGGATCCTCATCTTCACCCCAAAGAGTTCCAAGTGGTCTGCTCAACCATGAAACCTCAAGGGGGTTCTGAAGAACAAATCAAGCTTAGAGCTTTCCCCTTTTCCCTAGCGGATTCTGCCAAGTCTTGGCTCTACTACCTCCCACCTGGTTCCATAAACTCAAGGGTTGACATGAAGAGACTTTTCCTTGAGAAGTTCTTTCCCGCTTCCCGAACAGCTTCTATCCGAAAGGAAATAATCGGCATCCGTCAATTCCCTAATGAATCACTCCATGAGTATTGGGAGAGGTTCAAAAAGCTTGTGGAAACTTGTCCATACCGTCAAATCCCTGACCAACTCCTGATCCAATACTTCTATGAGGGGTTATTGGCTATGAAGCGAACTCTCATTGATGCCGCAAGTGGCGGTGCTCTTGTTGACAAAACTCTTGCAGCTGCATGAGAACTCATAAGCAACATGGCTGCAAACACGCAGCAATTCCATACTCGAGCACATGATCAAGTGAAACAAGCCCAAGAGAATCAATCCATAGAGCCCAACAAAATGACTGAGTGGATGAGTGAACTTACAAGTCTTGTGCGTCAACTAGTTGTGGCTTCCAAAGCCCCAAACTCCTCTCCTCAACAATCTCTCTTCACTGGGCCTGTCAAGAACTGTGGAATCTGCAACTCACCAACTCATCCAACTGACACATGTCCACAACTTCCAGATGATCCGTCTGATTCATCTAGTCCAATGGAGCTCAATGCGTCATATGCTCAGCGAAACTTCAACCCTCAACAATCAGGTCAGTTTGTTAGAAACTTCAACCAACCCCACTCTGGGCCCTTCTCTTCTACCTTTAACCCACCTCTGAGGTATGGTAATCCCATTTCTCATCTTCCTAAGTTCCCTCATCAAAATCCAAACCAGTTCCAATATGGTCAAAGTGGTGGTAACATCCCTCAACCTTATCATTTTGTTCCTCAACCCCAAAGGAAAAATCCTCCTCCTCTATTCCACTATCCTAACGAGCCTCCCCAATTCCCCACCCAATACAATCGCTTTCCCAAGAACCAAAATCAAGGCCAACCCAATTTGGGACAAGCCTCTTCTTCTAAACAACCATGGGAAAGTGCTGTAGAGGATCTTGCTTCCTTCACCCGTTCTTGCCTCAAGAACATTGAAACCCAAATAGGTCAACTTGTATCCCCCAGCAACAACCATCCAATTCATCCCAACTCCCAGCTCAACCATTACCCAACCCTATGGTTAATGTATGTGAAATTTCAATTAGATCGGGAAAGCAAATTGCTATGCCCCATGCTGATTCCTCTACCTCCACTTTCGATGTTGATCTAGAAAATGAAAACAACAAAAAGCTGGAAAAGGAACTTGAATCCACTCCTTCACCTCCTTCCATTCCTCTAAGGAACCCAATTCCTTTTCCTCAAGACATCTCCACGCCTAAGAAGTCCTTTGAACCTGATCCTGAAATGCTTGACATGTTTAGACGTGTTGAAGTGAACATACCCCTCTTAGATGCCATCAAACAAATCCCTATGTATGCCAAGTTTCTTAAGGAATTGTGCACCCATAAGAGGCAACTTAGGAACATTGAAAATGTTTCAACCCAACAGTCCATTACCATGAAGTGCAAAGATCCAGGGACCATCACGGTTCCATGTCAAATAGGGAGTTCCAACTTTGATGATGCACTCATAGACCTTGGAGCCTCAATAAATGTCATGCCCAAATCCATTTTCTCCAACCTTGGTCTAGGTCCCTTTCACCCAAAGGGTGTTTTCATTCAATTAGCCAATCGAAGCACTGCCGGTCCTGAGGGGATAATTGAGGATGTTCTTGTTCGGGTCAATGATCTTATCTTCCCAGCTGATTTCTATGTCCTTGACATGGAAGGTGAGACGACCTCTTCTCGATCTCCACTAATTCTAGGAAGACCATTCCTCATGGCTGCTAGAACCAAGATCGATGTCCATTCAGGCATCTTATCCATGGAATTTGGTGAACAAGTGTTCAAGTTCAACATTTCTCAAGCCATGCGATACCCATCTGAGAATCACCCTGCATTCTCTATTCATGCATCTGATGACACTTCTAAGAGTCAACTCACCTACATTTCTTCATGCTTATCATGTTCTAATGATATTGGAGACTGTGAAATCTTCTCAATGATTATCCAAGTTATAAATGGAGAATTTGATGTTGACCTTTCTTTCATAGACTCCATCAATCAATGTGAACTTGAAAACTCTCTTGAATCCCACATCAACTCTGATCTCTACTGCTCCACCTTGGACAATGTTGAGGAAAATGATCCAAACCCATCTGGAATCCCTTCTCCTGCTCCTAACTTGTCTAGCTCTCAAATCAAGGCTGAAACTGATCTAAAACCACTTCCTTCACCCCTCAAGTATGCATTCCGTTTCCATGATCCCTCTTACCCTGTCATTATCTCTACTTCACTTTCTGAAATTGAGGAGTCCCAACATGTTCGAGTGTTAGAGGAAAACAAAAATGCCTTAGGTTTAACCCTAGAGGATATTCCAAGAATCAACCCTGCCCTTTTCATGCATCATATCCATCTATAGGAATCATCCAAACCAATTAGGCAACCTCAAAGAAGACTCAATCCACTCATACTTGAGGTAGTTAGGGAAGAGATTACCAAGCTTCTTCAAGCTGGTATTATCTACCCAATTTCTGATAGTGAATGGGGTAGTCCAATTCATGTCGTTCCTAAGAAGGGCGGGATAACAGTTGTCACAAATGAACATGGAGAAGTGGTCACAACTCGAGTGAAAAACAAATGGCGTGTGTGCATCGATTATCGCAAATTGAATCCTGAAACACGAAAAGATCACTACCCACTTCCTTTCCTTGACCAAATGCTTGAGAGATTGGCCGGAATGTCACACTATTACTTTCTTGATGGTTACACTGGCTACTTCCAAATTCCAATCGCACCTCAAGACCAAGAAAAGACCACATTCACTTTCCCCTTTGGAACCTATGCCTATAGGCCAATGCCTTTTGGCCTTTGTAATGCTCCTGCAACATTCCAGCGGTGTATGATGAGTATCTTTTCTGAATTCATTGAGAATTGCATGGTGGTCTTCGTGGATGACTTTACCATTTATGGTGAGTCATTTGAATCTTTCTTACATTCACTCTCTTTGGTCCTTCAAAAGTGTCAAGTGAAACCTTGTGCTGAATTTTGAAAAATGTAACTTCATGGTTTCAAATGGGATTTTTCTCGGGCACATAATTTCTCAAGAGGGTATCCATGATGATCCAGCCAAAATTGAGGTGATCAAATCAGTTTGAGACATTCGGTCCTTCCTTGGTCATGCAAGTTTCTATCGGCGATTCATTCAGAACTTCAGCAAGATTTCCCTCCCACTCACTCGTTTACTTCAAAATTATGTCACATTCAATTTTGATGAGGCTTGTATGAGAGAATTCATTGAACTCAAATCTGCTCTCACATCTTCTCCAATAATCCAACCCCCAGATTGGTCCTTACCATTTGAATTGATGTGTGATTCTTCTGATAGGGCCATTGGGGCTGTTCTTGGTCAAAGAAGAGAAAACATTCCTCATGTCATCTTTTATGCCTCAAAAACATTGGATGAAACTCAATCACACTACACTGTGACTGAAAAATAACTTTTAGCTGTGGTTTTTGACTTGGATAAATTCCGACCCTATATCCTAGGTGCCAAAATCATCATCTTCACAGACCACTCAGCATTAAAGTTCTTACTTAAGAAAAGTGATTCCAAACCAAGGCTAATGAGATGGATTTTAATGCTCCAAGAGTGTGACCTTATGATAAAAGATAAACCTGGAAAAGAAAACCCTGTGGCTGACCACCTGAGTAGAATTTCTAATTCTTCTCATTCTGAAATAATTGATCCTGAATTTCCAACTGAACACCTCTCATCTCTCACTCCAAAGTTACCATGGTATGCCCCAATTGTCAATTACTTGGTTTCTGGTGTTTTCCCTGAATATTTTTCAAAAGAACAAAAAGAGAAGATGAAAAGTGATTCAAAGAATTATTTTTGGGAAGATAATAAACTTTGGAAAATTGGGGCTGACATGGTAATTAGGAGATGTGTTGATGAAACTGAACAATCCTCCATCTTGGAATTCTGCCACTCAATGCCTGGAGGTGGCCACTTTGGACCACAAAGGACTTCTCTAAAGGTCCTAGATTCTGGATTCTTTTGGCCTTCACTCTTCAAGGACTCACACGAGTTCTGTCAATCATGTCCCACTTTCCGAAAGTTTGGCACAATTTCCAAAAGGCCTCAAAATCCATTAATCTTCTTTGAGCTTTTCGATGTTTGGGGCATCGATTTCATGGGACCTTTTCCCCCTTCCAATGGATTATCCTACATTCTCCTTGCTGTTGACTATGTTTCTAGGTGGGTCGAGGCCAAACCCACTAGGAAAGATGATGCTCAAACTGTGAGTGAGTTCCTCAAAACCCATATCTTCCATCGATTTGAAACACCACGTGCTTTGATAAGTGACTTAGGAACTCATTTCTGTAATAGAACCATGGAGTCACTTTTGAAAAAGAATGGGTTGGTACATAAAACATCCATTGCATATCACCCTCAAACAAATGGAATGGCTGAACTTTCTAACAGAGAAGTGAAAAGAGTGCTTGAAAGAATTGTTAAGCCCACAAGAAAAGACTGGCCCGATAGACTTGGTGAAGAACTTTGGGCCTATCGAACAACCTATAAGACACCCATTGGGATGTCTCCATTTAGGCTAGTTTTTGGTAAAGCCTATCATTTACCAGTTCGAATCCAACATAAGTCATTTTGGGCTGTCAAAACTTGTAATTTTGATTGTGAAAAATCTGGTGAAGAAAGATTGTTGCAGTTGACTGAATTGGAGGAGCTTCGACTCGATTCGTATGAGAACTCCATTCTCTACAAAGAAAAAGCAAAGTCACTCCATGAGAAGCACATTCTTAGAAAGGTATTTAATGAAGTTGAAAAGGTAATTCTCTTCAATTCTCAATTTCGACTTCACCCAGGTAAGCTCAATTCTCGTTGGGATGGACCTTTTATTATTACTAATGTTTACCCATTTGGTGCAGTGCAAGTCCAAGACCCTTCTTCAAAAAGAACATTCACGGTAAATGGACACCGGTTAAAGCATCACCATGAGAGTCCATTCACTTCAGGTTCCACATCTACTTACATTGACCCACCACTAGATGGAAACGGCGACCCACCAAATCCAAACCACGGGGCACCTCTTTCCCTTTAACTCTCTCTCTCCTCAATCTCTCTTCCCTCTCTTCTTCTCTCTATTTCTTCTTCTTCCTATCTCCCTCTAATTTTTTTTACAACATTCTTCCACATCCTTTTTTATATTTTCTATTTTGTGTGGATGTGTAATTAAAAATAAAAAATTTAAAAAACATTAATTAAAAAAAATGAAAATAAAAAAAAAGGGGTGTCATAATTACTCATCATCCAATATTGAAATTATGTCCAACCATTTTGGGGAGTCAAAAGGCTTGTTTTAAACTCAAATATATTGAATTTTTATCTCAAACATGGGTAAACAATTTTGTGTCAATAAAAAAATTTTGAATGATCAATTTTTGGTGGAAAATGATTCTCCCCTACCGTGAGGAATAACATTAGCCTTCATGCCAAGGACATCTATGACCAACTTTTTCATTGTGTGTCTTCACCACTAATTGTGAGTCTTGAGTTTTTGGACCTTCGATCTGAATTTCCATCTTTTGTGTGCATTAATATGATAGAGGCATTTTCTAAGCCACATGAGAATCAGAATAGCCAAATAGCCTCCTGTTACCCTTAAATTGATCCTACTTTTGAAATCCCCTTTGAGCCTATGAAAACCTTTCTTTTGATAGCCACATTTCAATCCTAATACCTTGTCCCACCCAATATCTTCATAGATTTTCATTGTACAATTTATTGAAATTTATGTGTGGGGGGAATGGACTTCAATTTTTGGGCGTATTTTCATTGATTTCTAATGTGTCATCATATGATTGAGGGAAAGCATCCATTCAAGTCTGGGGGAGAGGTTGTAATTCTTTGAGATTTGGGGTGTATATGTGTAATTGTCATTTGTATAAAAGTCATTGAAAAGTGTTCAAAAAAATGAAAAAAATTATATTAAAAAAAATGAAAAAAAATTAAAAAAAGGAATGGGTTGTGTCTTGGGTGGGTCAAAAATCATTCATCATCAATCTTTGATTTTGTTATAACTACTAAAATTAGTTCCATGAGGAGATCAATCATGGGTTGGGAGATGACTGTGAGACTTGTTCCAAGCACAACTTTCGGAAAAAAAAGAAAAGAGAGAGAAAAAAAGAACACTTGAATCATCTTGAATTGTGTCATTATTGGAAGTCGTCCATGTTGTACATATTCCATCATCTCACCCTATTCCATTTTCTATCTCCCTCACTTTTCATTCATCACACATTCATTCCCTTGTAAATATGTGTTTCTATTTCCTTTCAAATCAAATTTCAAAAAAATGTGCATTGATTTTTCCATGTTGGTGTTTTTAACCCCTCTTTTCCTTTGGACATTATATACCTACCGTCCCATAGCCACTGAAAACCCCCTTAAAAGACCTATTGATTCTTGTACACATTATATTTGTGAATGGAAGCTGAGAGCTCTTACAAACACTAGATTTTCACTTTTTGTTGGTGAATGAGTGAACCTCCTAAAATACATTTTTATCATCTTGAGAGGAGTAAGTTTTGAGTGCCTACATTTTCCAATTCAAACCTTGAACATGAAAAAATGAAATGTTTATGATGCATTATTGTTAACCAAATTTGTGATTGAATTCAATATGGATGAGTGAAATAGTCTAAACCTCCCCTGATTGGTGAAAACAAAATTTTAATATTTGTTGGTGAATGAATATGGTTTTGTTTTGATTTTCTTTTGTGTTTGTTGTACATGAGGACATGCACAATATTAAGTGTGGGGGAGTTTATGTTATTCATTTATTAATATCATTTTATATACTCCCTCTACTTATTTTCAATTAAATGTGCATAACTTATGTGAAATAATCATGCTTTAATATTAAATATTATTTTGGAGTATTGTTTTGAATAATACAGATTCATGTCTGTTTAGTATTTTAAATATAACTCTCACCCTACTAATCCAAATTGTGTTATTATTGCCTTGTAGGGTTCTAAATTCAATTTCCTACAAATCCCTCAACTGGAGAATTGGCTAATTCGGCCATTTGAAGGGCCATATGGACCACACAAGATGACCCACCAGATCTGCCTAATTTCTGGACCAGCCATGAAGATTTCATTACTGGGATCAATATCCCAGCCCAAATGAGTGGATATTCTTTTTCAGGCTCTGGAATTTCCTAAGTAGTCATGGATAAAAATTTAAAGGCCCAACTCTACAATTTTGGGGCCCAATGGATCCATTGAAATCCAGCCCACCATTCTGTCCGGGATTTTAAATCAGCCCACCATTCTTGACTTTTCAACTTATCCACTTGTCCAAAAAAGCTCATATTTTGTGGTGTGAAATATAAGATATGGAGGATAAACGTTTCAAAATAAATGGTTCGGATTTGAAGGCATCTACATAGCCATAAATGCATTCACATTTAGGCCATGGAAACATTCTGGATAAAATTGGACAGTAGAAAAGTTTTTTGTAATCCGGCCATAACATTGGCCACAAAAGTCCAATGATAGAAAAATTTTGAGGGTGACTAGTCCACATCCATATCTACAATATTGTAGAAGGATATCTCTCTAGATTCAGCTGTCTGAAAGGTAAATTTGGCGGGCCAACTTGAGGGGCAGTTTGGGAATGAAAACAGTCCACTACCTTTGGCTATAAATACACTCCCCTCTTCTCCTTGCATGAGGTTGGCACTTTGGCACTTAGGAGGATATATTGGCACGACCAAGTCATTTCCATGGGCTTGGGAGGATCTTCCATACTCATGTTTTTTACTTGAGAATCCTTTCCTCCTTCATTTCTTTCCATGTATTTCATGCTCTTTCCTTTGTAATTGTTTTAGTGTACTTGTAATTTCTTTTGAGTTTTAAAGCAAGTTTCTACTTCATCACTTCTAATTATCATACACCTTCTGTAGTTTAATATTAATAGTTTATTAATTGTTAAAAATCAATCTTAAAACCATTTCCTTTAAGTGATTTCTTTTTCAATCAATACACGTGTTTCATTCACGTTCTTTGTAGTTCGTGTGTGTGTTCGACACACCACTCTTTTCTTGTCCAATTACTCTTCCTCTTCTTCTCATACCCAAATACTATAAACATCCCTACCATATTAATAAACATCCTAATGGCTGAGTAAATCTCTCATTGGGGTGAGTTATAATTTAGGTATGTTAAGCGATGGAGAGCTTTTGCTCGATGTGTATTCTTTGAATTAACATTGCGTTTGTTAGAATTAGCATGTCATGAATTAATGACTTGTTTTGTTTAACATATGGTTTCCATGGATTATTGGAACCATAAATATGCTGCCATAAACAAGATATGATTATGATTAGAACCCTGAGTTAAGTCAAGGCTTGGATTAAAGCCTTAACACTTGGGAATTCCAATCAATGTCAACTTGTGACATTGGTGTTAATTTAATGCAATATAAAGCAAAGCTCAAGGATATCACAAGCTTAACTACCTAATGATGAACTCACCCCAATATTTATCAAATTGTTAAATCAATATTAATCAATCAATCATTTCAATTAAAGCTCTTCAAACAAACCCCCAAATCAAAACACAAATAAAAAACAATCAACTATAAATAATTGTACCATCGCCGAGGATTCGACCCGAGTGCTGCTATAAACATTAGAAGAGAACCGGAACCTTGAATGGTCGATAGGAGAAAATCGGCCGCGCTTTCAGACATCCCCCTTGGAATGACGTCTTTGATGGATTTGTGGCCCTACGGGTACCCCTCGGGCATCCTGGTATTAGCTCCAACAAGCAATCTTCTAAAGAAAGCCTCTGCCAAGCCACCCACAGTGCCTTGGTCATCTTTATAAGAACCATCCTCCATCCTTAAATTTGGTCTATCATGCATTCGTATTTCCTTGATGAAAGAATTGGATAATGCGGTGTTACGGTCCCCCTCACGAAGCCATCTCACCCTCGATTCACCACGGGTCACTCACTCCTCTCTGAGGATCATATCCACCAAGGCATATTTCTAGGAACCCAACTCTCCAAACAACTCCTCATTCCATGTCACTTCCAAGTTGGACTCTAGGCGATCGATCTCTAACTTAATCCCCTATAAATTGCACATTAGCAGAGGCTGGCCACTGATCCACACCCAACGATCCTTTTGAAAATGCCTCAATTTTTTCTGCAGCTTTTCCCATAAATTCCAATGCATGAACCTATTCCATTTGGAGCCAACAGTTCTAAGATTGACCGGGTCACTGTCCCATAGGAAAAGTAATGCCATTGAAAATATATTATCTCGTTCGGGAAGGATGTCAACTAGAATAGGTGAGTTTTCCGATAATCTGTAGACCAAGTGAGAGAGTTGTGCATTCTTAAAGGAGGAGACAACATGGAAATTGGACAGGCAGTGGTCCAGCCGGCACCAAGTGCGATGAGGACCACTCTGGTTATTTCACCATGTGAAACATCTCCCTGATAACCCCATGTCCAGTAACCCATTGTGAGACATAAATTAGTTTAACTAAAGACAGGCATGGAGGGGGAATTCCCCCCCTTCCCTTTTTCATGATGGGATCTACAACCACGTTGAATGCCCCCCCCCCACAAACCAGGGGAGGTTACCGAGGTTTAAGGCCTCTAAATCACACCACATACGCGCTCAATCACAGATGTCACAACTACCATGCACAAATGAGAAGAATACATTTTGAACAATATCCCTGATCTCTATATTGATTAAATGGTCTGAGGATTGAACCATACTCACACTGATGGTCACATTCCAGAAGATCTAGATAGAGGAACCATAATCTCCATAATGTAGGAAGCCACACATCCTAATCCTTCAAGAAAACTCCCCAATCTTAATGTTTTCTTTCTTATGTTCTGACACCACAACCAACGAGATCCTTTTTGGAACAGAATTCATTAATGATGAATTCTGATTTAACATGAGATCCCATACCGTGAGCATTCCAGATAAGGATGGATAAAATTAAGGCAACTTTGTCCTGGCACTATCCCCAGGCCTCAAAGCCGCTAAAGTAGATGTAGAAGAATGTCTCTGAAGCTTCGAGTGGGTTCCGGTCCATGTCCCTATAAAATATAAGGGAGGAGATGAAGGGGGAGGGAATGAAAATTCTGGTGCGCTAGAGGGAAGGCCTGGGAAGAAGGATGTATGGGGCACTGTAGGGGACATGACAGGAGAAGACCAAATTGGGGTAGAAATATGGCAGGAGGAACTGGCGGGGGAGGAAGGTGATAGAAGAATTGTTTCATTAATGAAAATTTCACTATACTCTTGTTTCTCATTCTGAGCATGTATCATGTGGGATTACACCGCGTGTTTAGTAAATCTATGTTCACTATCATTAGTGTAAGATTAGAATTTTGGAAGGTGATAGAATAAGCTTTAATGTGGTATCAAAATGTGAAGATGTGTCAACAAACCCAAAGGGGGATATTGTTAGCCAAATATCCATCATGATGGTAATATTGGGTTGGTTGGGTTTGTTGATAGGGTTTGAGGTTTTTGATAAAGGCTTTTTTCAAATAAAGCATCATGATTTATCACAACACACATGGTTATCATTGGAACTTGCGATGGGACCTGAAAAATGTAACAATACAACAACAATGACCATTTCCAAATTGTGCGTGATTGACTTTGAGTCTAAGGAGAAGTGTGAGTGCTGAACTAATCTCACAATGTGATCATGGATGACACACATTGTTGTTTTTAATAAATTTGATGAGTCATGAAAGGTATTAATAAGAAAATAAAATTGAAAATTTCAAGATTTTGTGTGATTGATTATGAGTCTAAGTCATGAAGAGTTATGAAGGATTCTAAAATAAACATGAAAATCACGATTACTAAACTATTATAGAAAGATGATCACATGTGATACTCATAGTTGTCTTTGGAACTCATGGTGGGTTATGAAAAACATTGTATGACAATAAAATTGTAAATCAAATGATTGCACATGATTGAATTTTAGTCTCATGGGGAGATATCGTGCAATGCACACGATTGTCTTCAGATCTCATAGAGAGGTCGTTGCGCTGATCATGAATAGGACTTGTTCTTGAGCGTCAATGTTGAATGAGGGTTCATAGAGTGAAAATGCTGAAAAGTCTAAGGAATTTCATGAGATGTGATAGACATGTCACTAGGGACTTGAATGGCACATAGCATGTCTTACAGTGAATGCGAACACCTCTCACCTCCTCCCTTTTTTTCCTTATTGCATTATTTTTCAATGTTCATAGATCATACGTGTTGGAATAAGTAATATCAAGGATAATTAATCTATTTTTAGATGATACCTCATGTGACTAATATGTTTCATATGAAGAGTTCACAATCTTGTCAATAAAAATCTATCCATCTATACCAATAACCCCATAGAGTTTTCTAGACATACATATGGTCTTCTATGTGGCAAGGCTATTGGAGGACTCGTGCAAAGAACAAATACAGACCTAGGACTCACATAAATAGTGAATAAAAACCTATGAATCATGTATAGAATAAGTGTGAATGATATTCAATGACTCATTAAAAGTATGAATGCTGATTGAGGACTCACACAATGTGTTAATGTAGACTCAGGACTTGCACAAGGCATAAGTGTGAATGATGAATGAGGACTCGCACAATGAGAAGATGTTGAAATTGGACTCATGCATGGATCTCACGAAAAGAATGAGCAAATCAGGCACCTAGATCTTGTGGATTGAAAGATCCCCATGAGGTTGATGGTTGTCTATGATTTTTGGAATTAAGGAAGTGTACACTCGCCTATAAATACCCCAGGACCCATCCTAAATATTGAAGATGTTTTTATTAAAGATTGATATGATTCATGTTTGGATAAGAGAATCACAGTGAGATATCATGGAAGAGGTTTTCAGATAAGTGGTATATTTTTTTAACATATCATAGGTCTTGGGTATGATCATAATAGGTTCTTGTGCAAAGAAAAAAAGTGGACTCACATAAGAGGACTTGAGACAGCAGACTAATGGATGATACTTGTGCAGAGTGGGACCTGCGAAAAGGTGACAGTGGTTTTCACAATGTGTGAGGGGTTCATAAAAAGGTTCTAGGGGTTTTCAAAAGGAACTAGGGGTTTTCCCAAGGTTCAATGGGTTCGTAATAAGGGAATTTCACAATTTAGGGAACTGTGTAAGGCCTAAGGGATCTATGATGGGATCTCACACAAGTGGTTAGGCACCAGGGTCTCACATAGGGGTATCATACTTGAATGTTTCACATGGAGATACTCTCTTAATTTTCCCTATGAATAGTAGAATTTTAAAATGTGAATTTTGAATGAGAATAAAAATATAAATGAGCTGCACCATTTGAAAATTCTCATGGAATGAGGTTATTCACTACAACATTCTCGAAAAGGTAAGAAAATTTTAGAATCTAACTCTCAAATCATTTTTAATCCTTGTCAAACTTCTTCGATATATGTTGTGGATAATGAGGGGTTTCAGCTGGTCTTATATAAGATGAAAATGTATTTGGTGGTCTCTATAGTAAATCTTGAGCATTTAACCGCAGGTGACACTACTTCTCACACTAGTGAGAAAGTTTATGGCTGCATCAAGATGCAGGATTCAAGATTGAGATCACATAATGAGAAAAATAATCACATTACTTTGGATCTTACTAAACCAAGGGTGGTCAAAGGTATGATGATTCTAGTGACAAGAGATGACTCTTTTGGAAAAAAATAAATCAGGGTATATTTGATTCTAAAATCACTCATGATGAGATTATTTATAAGAGACTACAATCACTTCCTCCATATATGGGGAGATCTAGAAGTCGGGGAGTGATCATGGAATTTCCCAATAGAATGAAATCCGAGAATAAGAAAGGTGAATCACTGAGCAACTATTGAAAAATATTAACAAGTACTTCCTTTTAGGATTTTCCTTGTAATCTTGTAGTCTTCTCAGTTCTTATCTATTGATTTCATTTAATAAAATAGGACCAGCCTCCATCTTTCACAAAAAAATGCCTCTTCCAATTTTCTAGAAATTGGAATTTTTGCATACATTTATTTTAATATAAGTGATGGGGAAACCTGGAAAGAGATTTAACATAGCTTCTACACATAGTTTAGGATTCATTCATTAGCGATAGTGAATGCACCTATAAGTCCACAAACTCTGAGGGGATCCTTTCTATAGTAGTGAGAAAAGGAAGTGGAAGATAGTGATCTTTTCCACTAATAGTGATCTAAAGAAAGAGACATAGGGAGTGAACATTGGTAAAGAAGTGATCTGACCCAAAACATTGTAATGGTAGTGAGCCTATGCATAGAAGTGATCTAGAATGAACATTATTATTCGAAGTGAGCCTTAGTGAATTTGATACATTCGACACATTGATATTACCTAATCTTTTGATGTAGCCTAGTGAGGATGAACCATGTAAAAATCACTGTGTCTCTTTAATGATTTTATTTATCTTCATATATATCTATAGGAGGAATAAATAAGAGTGTTTTTTTAACGAAGAAAGAAGATCTTAAGGGGAAGTTTTTTTAATCTATCATACCCTGATTCAACCCCTCTCAGGGTATTTAATCTATCATGGCTAACAGGAGTATATATTGACCATTAATATTCCTTTCATCATTGAATTTTTTATTTGAGTATTAGATAACGTTCCATAATGTAATGTTTTTATTTTACACATATTTTTTGGTTATTTATTTCCCATGACATCCAAAATAATTCTTGTTCATTTTTGGGATCATTCTTTAATATGTTCATCAATGAATTTTCTACTGTATCACATTCACACAATTTATAGTTTTAAATTTATCTTTAATGGTCTTCTTAAATATTATCAACTTTTCATTTTTTATTAAATTCAGTCAATATTATTTGGATGTAAGTAATTACGTCATTTATAAGGTTATAGTACTCCTAAAATTTCAGATTAAAATATGTGGAATATTTTTAACTTCCTTAAAATTATTATTTTTATTATAAAACATTCTTTATTCATGTGATTTTATCATTAAGGTGATTAATAATAATTAAATATTCCTTTAGTAGTCCTCCCATCACTATATTATTATTATTCTAAATATCTATTAAATTAAATTCTTCATTAATTTCCATTTTGAAATCAATAACACCTTCTAGTTGATATTTTAATTTAATTTAATTTTACTCATTCCAAGCTATTTCCATCATTTCATCATTTGTCTAATATATAAATTTATTTTATATTTGATCATGATAATGTATATAATTTTATTATTCATTTACTATATAACACTACTAAAAAATAGTATTCCTATATTAAATTCTAAAAAACCGATTTAGAATTTTCATATATGGGTAGAATCTCGTGTTGATTCAACGAGAATCCAATATAAAATTATTATCCATCTTGTTTTCTTGGGTATCCAATGATGAAGAGATTTAACTTTTATACACATAAAATTCACAAATGGTAGTTTCCTATCTATTGTAAATTTATTATCATTAATATTTCTTTCATCTTGTGAGATATATTTATCACTCAGGTCTTATATTACATTACCATGACTTTCCTCAAGGTTGTAAATAATATTTAAATCTATCTCCCTAGATGAGTGAGTTTTTAAACCATATATATTCACACCCAAATTATATTCTACCAAGATACATTTTTTGTCATGAAGAGATAATTAGTAAATATTTTTTTACATCAAATACCATGACATTTATGTTATACAATGGTGGATGCATTATCCGAATATAAATAATGATATCAAGAAGATTTAATCACTTTTAATGTCATGATCTGGATCCAATTACATTGACACTTCAATTTAAGAATATAATGATTCCTTAATTGAGTTACATCAATAAATTGGAAATTTTACTTTGAGAAAAATTAACACAACCAATATTCCATTATTTTCCACTTTTTAGAAACATTAAAATTCATCTAATATTACATTATAAGAAGATATACTTATTATATTATTATACATTTGATTAAATATTTATCTAAATGTGGTATATTTTTCTACATATCAACCTTTATTACGTTATTATCATATTCATTCATCTAAAACCCTATTTGAAACCTTATTGGAATATATTTATGTATATTTTATAATAGATCTAATCAAAGGGATAATATATGATTTCCAATTTCATTATCCAATAATTGATAGTTCTACTGATCATATATTTCCATGAATTCACATTTATAGGATTATATATGTCAATAATTCGTTGAAATATTATGAAAAAATAATATCATTCAATGTTAGTTTAACCTATTATTAACATTGAGGGTCCAGTCATGCTTAAAGGTGTTGGGGGTAAATTATAGTCTCCATATTCTCCTAATAAATGTATATTTTATAATTTTAACATCAATAACAACTATTATTTGAAAATAAAATGATGTTAAACATCTATGTAATAAAATAACAAACAATTTGATTGATATTTTACACCATTCAAAATAATTTGATATTTCAAAAGTGAGGATATTGTTGTATATTTATATAGTAAAATATTATTAAATATTTTCATTTAAAAATAATTTTATGATTAGTACATTATTGATTAAATGGGACATTTAGCCTTCTTAAATTATCACTCACTACATATAGAAAAGACTACTAAATGAGAAAATGGTAAATTATCATGAATAATCAGTGTATATGTATATAGAAAAAACTATATTGGGGTTTTCCTTCTCCCAATCCACACATGAATAAAAATATATAATTTTTCAATTATTATTTTTATCAATATCATAAATCACTAACTATTACTGGTTTTTAATAAGATTAAAATAATATTATGAATACTAAATTCTTTATTAATAAACATAAATATCCCCATGATTTTATACCACAAATTATTCAAATCATATTCCCTGAATTTCAAGAAAATGGTTCATCAAAACCTTTAAAAATTGTTGAGTCAATCCTCATATAAAATCACCAATTTTTTCTATAATTTAAAATACATATAAATATATCAATCATTTACATATCTTAGAAACCATTATAATTATTCCCTAATCCTTTAATGCTTTCATATTAAATGTGGTTACTAGGAAAAAAATGATTATAATAACAAATCCCTGTAAGGAACCCATAATAGGCTATCAATGAAGAAAAATGTATCCCATGAGGCTTCCCTCTAGTATTTCTCTAGGTGGAGACTCGAACCCAAGTTATAAATTTAAAAAATGGGAACAAACACACTCACCAATTATAAGATCCTAATGAGACAAATATAACTCAACACATGACCCAAATATAACCAATATCACAAAACAACCATAATGTAGGATTTTTTTTAAAATAGAACGTTGCAAAAATAAATATACAAAAATATACTTGTAACCAATAACAAAAACAAAAAAATACCATCTCTATACTATCAATGTAGACCTTAGTCTTTAAATCCCATATATAACCTTATAAAATAGATACATATATATATATAAGGGTGACCTTAACTATATAATTATTAGGTTCTATTTTAAGAACAAAATTTCACATAGTTGTAGAATCATACTTCTTCAATAGTGAATCAATATTAGAACCATGAATCACATAATTGATAAACTATCAGACAACCTCTCCAATGTTTTCTCAGTAAATACTGCATCCTAGTATGCAAAAATAAAAATAAATAATATATAAAAATGACACACAACATAACTTCCCCACTGGTGTGTCTCCTATTATATTATAATTATGTATTTCATGGTGCTCCTATGAATTCTATTTCATCACAACCATATCCACATAAAAAATATGCTTTCAAATTTGGTGTGGGTTTGACCTTCTCCCAACCAAACCCATCACACAATGTGTTTATTTCTCATGTTTTCATTAGTATTAACTACATCATAACCAACACCATATCCATGAACCACATTTTCAAATCTTTAATAAACACCATTATTTCATATGTTTAGTGTATTATGGAAAAAAATTTCATCAAAATCATACCCTAATCCTTCAATGAATAACCCAACTACATTCCACATTTTTATCACATCATGATAATGTAATCATCAATTTTGACTTATAGCTATTAAAGATTGACATTTTTAACCTTTTTATATTACAACCACACCACATTAAGAAATTTAATTAGGTAATAGAGAGTTGATAAATTTCCATTCCAATTCTAACAGTAATGTTTGTTAAAAACACCCAAAAACCAAAACCATTTGGCATTGGTAATGTAATCCTACTCTGGTGGGTGTGTGTAAAATACCCAAAATGTTCATGAATCATATGAAAAAATTCATACCCATCCATTATGGTTGAAAAAAATAAAAAACATTTATATCAAATAATCATAACTATATATATATAACCACTCACAAACAACTGCTTACAACTCTACCTCATCAATTGGTCCACATTCGAGAAAAATGAAGCAACAAAAAAGCCCCAAAGTTCACTTTTATAATCTTGTAAGCAAATAATTATATAATTAACATTTAATAGCTTTATTTAATTTTGTTTCAATTAAATTAAATATTTAATGAACAAACTATTTTCCCAATACCAACATTTGCTTCCAAAGATTTCACTTTCAATTGCAGAATCAATATTTCCAGATAATCCATGATGTAATTAAATTTTATCCTATATTAACAACATTATTTTTCATTGAAATAACATTAAAAAACTTCCTAGGACACTATAATAACATATAAACCTCATTAAAAATACACAAATTCATCCCCTAGCTCATAAAAGGAGATGCATAATCATCGTAACAATTGCACATGAAAACCCTTTTTCTACCCTTGATAATATTTAAGTACACTAGTTTACAGAAAAAGATAATAACCATAAACAATAATAACAATCACCACACATTATCCACCATAATAGACCCTAAAAAAATAAAAAAACTGAAATTCCACTTGTACTGTATAAAAGAAAATTTTAACCTCAACCACTACCATAATTTTTGTTATAGAACACTCTTCTATAATAATTTAACTTCTGTTACAGGTGTCAAACTATTTATTACATATTTCACACAACTATTTTAATATCATCATCATATAATTAACCTATTGTGAAAGATTATTTCAATAATAAAATCAATGTAATATCACAAAAAAATTAGCAATAAAAATAGTTCTCATGAAAATAAATAAACAGATAATAAAAAAATGCAATATCAAGGAAAAAAGACCCCCCCAACTCAATTTATCATTATATTAAATTATTTAATTTTATTATATAAATTTTACCCATTCACCAGAAGTTGAAAAATAAATTTACATATACTTATTCATAATATAAATGAGTTTTATAAAATCCCCTCCATCAATTGATTCATATGAAATCACTGTGAAAGGATAAAGTGAATAAGATGTGATCATGTGAAATGAACACCACATGTAAATGTATATAAACATAGAACAAACTAATACCCATCTAAACCAAGACTCAAATCCATTAAAATAAACTAAAAAATAACAACAAAATCCTTCTAAGATAAAGAACACAGAGATAAATGAGGAGGAAAAAAGAGAGAACTCACCAAGAATAACAACCATTTATTCTCCAAATGATCACATATAAGGCCAAAAAACTATTATCAAGATACTATATGAATGCATTTTTAATTTCTTGAGATTCGAGAAAACACTATTGAAATAGATGGGATTCAAAAGCACTGAAAAATTTGAACAAGAACTAGAAACCTACACTTCCATGGTGTGATAGACCATGGTAACACATGCTGGATCAAATTACCCTAAATATATAGATTTTTAGAAGACAATATAACATTATCCCATCATTTAGTTATTTTTGAAATTTGTAAATCTAATATTATTTATGATTTTTTTCAAGTAATCCACTTTGGTGCAATGATGACCTAATTTTTATGAAAAAATTATACATTTTCATTTTTATATTTATTTTTTAATTATTTTCCCATATAATTATTGATATTTTAAATCATGGGTTATTTTATTTCATAGAATTATTTTTTATTGTAATATTTGGAAAAAAATTTGGAACATCTTACATACCCATTCCTTTAGCCATGGGCCTGAATAAGGGGAAAATGTATTTTACCATTATACAATAGGTTTCTCAAGAACTATGTAAGGATAAAACAATGATTCCTAATCTGTATTAGGGGAGATCTAGGTTTTTATGAGCTACATAAAGGTAACAATAAATCTAAATAAAGATAGTCCTATGTTTATACCTCCATATGGGTGTATGGAATCTCTATGTGTGGATAAAAAACCACAATATAAAGGTAATAAACAACTATATAAGGGTTCTAAAAGAGTTTCATAAACGTAATAAGACCAATAATTAAGGGTATCCATGGGGTTTTAAATCCATTTAAATTCAATTAATTCACTACATAATAATTAACCATTGATTCATGTTCTATGTAATGGTAACCAAATTCATTAAAGAGCTTTGTAAAAGAAACCATACTTTTCATAATGACACATAAGGGTAAGATAGTGGCTTCATAAAAATCACCTTGTCTATATATAAGGGTAATCCATAATTTTCTAAGGTTATCTAATGGTAAATATAACACCACTACTACATTGTTTCCCCCAAAACTATAATAGAGTGACATAGTGGAGGCCAGTGAGAGAACTCAGATCTATTTGAGAATTCACACCCACTATGCCACATGCTTCTCCATTGCATAATAGTGATCCAAGATCGCAAACAATGAAATGAAAAAATAGAATGGGATAAATACTATGTCATAGAGGTTACAAATATAGAAATGATGCTTTTATGATGAAGAAAATAAGACCATAGGTAAGATTACTAATTCATTTCCCTGCAGATCCATGCTTTGGAAAACACAAGTGACGAATTCTACATCGCATTGTTTCTCTCCACATAATAGGGCTTACTACACTATAACTCTAAATTAATTAATATCATAAGTGAACTTACATGATATATATATATATATATATATATTTGAAGGAGATATTTACACATTGTTACATGTATATATTCAAAATTAGGATTTGAGGATCCAATCCAATATATAAAACAAGGAAACTATGATAGATGAGAAGATACAAGAATCCAAATGGGATATGGTTTTTCTAATAAATAGATTGTTGTTGCACTAATTAGAGGCGAGTTATTGACATGGGATGGTAGGATATGACCTTTTTGGTTTTATTGAAGATTATGTAGAGTATTTCTATCTCATGTAAGTCATATGAATATTTTTATTAATGTTATTATTTTATTTTTATCAACATCCCCATATATCTATCTACCATTGTCCATCATGATACCTCATGGTCCAAATAGAGAGTGACTGGCCCAAGTCATTTCATTAGGGAATATTTTTGTGGTCTTCTATAATTATTTCACTCTAATTATTTATCTTTTTATTCTATTAGTGATGAGGGTAAGAGTTTGGATTTATATGGATTTAGTGATCATCCACCACTATATTACAAGCCTCATGTACTCATTCTATACTTATGTTAACATAATTTCAGTATGTTGTCATATAAAAACCTTTTCAAAAAATGTATTTGTTTATATTCAATAGATGAAATCAAATTTGATGAATTCAGTGAATTGAAAGAGACAAACTCTTAATTGAGTTGTTTTATAAACCATGAATATTAGGGGTGGTGAAGTTTTTTATACTGAGGAATTATCCTGAGAATGATATATTTGAAATTAAAAAATTAATGATAGTAGTTCAAGAATGAAATGCCAAATAGAATTTGTTAAATAAAAAAATTAATTTATAATTAATGAAGCCAAGTTACCAATCCAAGGACTAGTTTCACTCTATTAAAATAATGATTCATTTTATTTTATATGGAAAATAGTTTTAAATTTTAATTTTTTCATCCTTTTCCCCATTTATTCCATTATTTTTAAAAAATAATATATACCACAAAAAAATATGTAAGTTAAGTGAATTTTTTGTGATAAAAAATGAGTCTCTTAATGAGAGATGAACCATATCAACCACTATGATGAGCTTGGAAATTAATGGTAGCATTTTCATCACTTTATGATTTATAAGTAAAAATATATAACTATTAATGGAGATCTAAGTAGTCTATAATTCACACTTTAATCCACATTTTTTAAATAGTTTTCATTATTGATAAAAAATATATCCAAATAAATACATTTTTTGAGGTTTTATTTGAAAAATTATTGTTTTTAATTTATTTATTAGCATTTATTTCAAGGAAAAGTGGTTGAAATTTCTAAGGTGGTCCTCTTACAAAGGATTAATAATCACACTATTTTGTCTGTTAATATGTTTAGTTTCCATGCTATCAATCATTATCCTTAATAAATAATATACACGCTTAATCTAGTAAAATGTTTGGTTCAAATATTGAGGTATGAGGATGAAGGTGGAAGACCACAAAAAAAATTACATTATAAGAACCATAGGAGTTCACCATGTAAATTGTAGAAGATCTATTCAACTTTATTCAAACATTATTAGAGGAAATTCATGAATAATATTTTCCTACTGATGTAAAAATGTGAGATCAGAATGATTTGGATGAAATTTAGAATAACTATATAGTGCAATATGATCTCCCCATTATTAACTGTGTAAAATAATTATCCCTACTTGATCTATTATATACTTATAAAAAAACCACCAATGTGGTGAAAGTCAAAGAGCTTATAGAGGATTTTGACATCCTATCACTATCAAATTAGAATAAACTACTTCATACAATTCCACTAGTGAAGAAATTTAACATAAAAAAACTTAGTGTGATAAAACATTCTTGAACTCCTTCTTATATAATTTTATTAAAACTAAATTAATTATCACCAATCATTTCGTTGAATTTTTAAAATCATCAAACTCAATTTTTTTCATTTAAAGATAAGAATAAAAATAGAATCACTTAATGAGTAAACCATGAATCTATCACAACATGTTTAAAATATATTGGAGGGTGTACATGATAAGAACCAAGTTTCTTTTTAAAAGGAATCTAAGACACAGTCTTGTTATATTAAAGTGGATGATTATCCACATTATTATTAAATCTATAATTAAATAAAATAAAATAATATTATAACATTTCGTTTTTTTATTCTAATTATTCTTCATTCTTTGATAAGGAATTGAAGAATGAATAAGATTTTTTTGAAAGTTGAAATTAAGATGGAGTGGGACTCATTCTTCATCCAAACCCTACAATGGAATCATTATATTATTTCTATCAAGGGTTGATTTGTTTTTATCTATCTATAGATCCCCTAAAATGGAAAATCAAATGAAAGATATACCGATTTTTTTTTGGTGTTTTAAATTAATGAAGCTCCACCCCACCGTTATATATTGGAAAACAACTAGTAATACTCTTTTGGAGGCAATCAAAACCTAGGTCCAACACGGGGGATCCAAAAAAGGAATATGTTAATTTTCATTTGTTATATATCTACCACATGTCCTTTCAATTAAATTATTACAAATTAAATTTCTAAATATATTATGACTCAATGCTACCAATATAACTTTTTGATATTTAATGACATGTTCCTTGAGCATTGATGGGTAATTTTTTCTTTTATTCCCATGATGATTAATTATGTTAT
Organism: Viscum album; assembly: GCA_963277665.1. Lineage (NCBI taxonomy): Eukaryota > Viridiplantae > Streptophyta > Magnoliopsida > Santalales > Viscaceae > Viscum > Viscum album. The sequence continues at coordinate 103,580,132 of OY728133.1, forward strand.
CCCCAAATATAAAAAAGGGGAAGTAGTGATTCATTGAAATTTTTGTTCACTTCAATATTTAATATAATTTAATACCTAGTATTTACATTGAGTTTTTTTCTAAATGGTAGATTTCACATGCCCGCACATAGAAATTTTCCCTTTGATTAGTTATTTATGTGACATGATTTTATTAGGAATCCAAGGATTCTATGTTTTATATTTAAATTATAATATGATTAATGGGTTATAATGAAAATTAAATCATTATAATGAAGTATATATATCAATTTTATGAATCATAATTTTACGGAATTGGTTCATTCATGTAAATGAAATATTATTACCATTTTTTCAGTTTTTAATAAATAAAATTTAGGTGGATTAATTTTCTATTATTATCCATTAAATGAGTGATTACCAAAATTCTCATACCCTAATTTGGAGAATATTTCGAGGCTTAATATTTTTAATTGCATAATTATTATATTTCTTAAGATAATATGTTTTATTCCACCAAATATAAAATTCATTAGATCTTGTCAATGTTCTGATTGTACAAATTCATATTTAATATTATTGTCTAACTTTCATTTCTCTAAACTGTATACTTAACCCCTCAGTTTATATAAATCATTGTTTATCCCATATTATATAAGAATTACTATTTTTGAAATAAGAAACATTATGATAGAATATTTCCCATTCATATCATACTATATGAATTATTCTGGACCTTATAAAGATGATGTGTGACTGTGAGGGAAGAAAAGTTTGAATTGATCCAATAATTTTCAAGGAATAACTGTAACAATGCTATTTTTGGCAATGGGAATAGTGAATGATTCCTTTGTTGTACTTTTTTTGGTTTTTGATCATGAAAAAAAATTAAAAATGAAAAAGGAAAATTGGAGAATAAAAACAAATGGGTTTTGACTTGGTAGAATCTAAAATAACATTTTCCAAAATGAAGAAATTTTTATATAGGGATTAGGGTGGTTGTGAGAATAATTCAAGCATAAAATTTCAAAAAAATTTAAAAAATGGAATAAATATTATGAAAGATAAAAAATTAAGTAAAATGGTGAGATCAATTTTATAGGTTTTAAACTATTACATATATTTACATAGTTCATGAACATAAATTTATCTTTGGATGTATGTGTGTTTATTTATTTTAATTGTATATTTTTATTGATATTTTAATATTTATATCATAAATTATGTTTCAATGATAAATTAGCTATTTGAGACCGAATTTTTTAAATATCAATACCCAACAGCCTTATTCCATTGATTCATTAGGACCTTTCTCGTAAAGTCATTATGATCTCATATAATTTGTTTCTTTATAATGTGGATAATGTAGATCTCTTTCACACTTATAGAATATATAATGTATTCATGATGTTAGAATAACTATACAAGAGTATGTATCATGTGTGATGAGAGAATAAAATTCCTTTTGGGGTAAATTGAAAAATTGAATATCTATTAATATTTAATTGAGAAGATTAAATGGTTGAGAGAATAATAACCATGACGATCAAAAGAAAAAAAATACCTGGGTCAATTTTTTCTTCAAAAAGTATGCGGTAAAATTGATATTATATGTGAAACATAAACATATAGTCTAACATTAATAAGTTTGTCATTTTATAACTTTTAAATTTAAATATTTGTATTTTGGGTGTCCTATGAGATTTATTGATGAGATTCGGTGACTAAGGAAAAGTATATAACATGTGTATGGTTATTGGTTCATTTTTTTCATGAAAAAATATTAACAATTTAATTGTGAATATAATATTTTAATTAAATAATCACGTAATTATTGATTTATTATAATTTGGGTGTGTTGCATTAATGAAGTACTTTAGAGTTAAAGTGATTAAAATATATAATTTTCATGTTTTTACTTACCCTTATGTGTGGACATGGGCCAGTATAGGGGTAAAATTTATTATAGATTTATGCATGAGGAATTTTAGGTGCTTCATATGGTTTCCCATTATTTCATGCCTTGTTTAAAGGTAAACCCATGTTCCTAAGAGTTGTGTAACGTTAATGAAAAATATATGTTATGGAAGTACTACATTTAGACCACATTGTAAAGATAAGATACAACTACAAAAGGGAAAAAAATACTTTGTAATGTAAGACACTTCTATGTAAGGGTAATATAAAATCATTCTAAAGGCGAGGAAGCAGCTATATAAGCTTAACCATGGATTTTTTGAGATATTTAAAGGTATGGAATCCACTGTGTATGGTTAATCCATTATTACATGTGTTAGGTAAGGTTTATAATGAGTTTCACGAGATATGTAAAGGTAACCATATTTATTAAGGATATATTGAGTAAATATTATTGGGACATAATGGTCGCGAAACCAATATATAAGGGTAAAATATTGTTTTCCAAGTGTACATAAGAGTAACAATTTCACCACTATTATATTGTTGTATCCTCTAGTACACCATTGGGAAACCATAATGCTAAATAAAGAACTCAGAGCCACTAGATAAGTCATACCAACTATGTCATGGGATTCTCTATTACTTTGTAACTATCTATGAGCATGAACTATAAAATGAAGAATCATTGTGGGATGAATGTTATTCCATGGAGGTTCCAAATATGGAAGTGTTGGGGTTGTGTATTAAAAGATTCTTTGACCAAGGGTATATGGCTATAACATAGTAATTCAGAACCATATAGAAATAAGCTGATGAAAAATACAGTACATGTTTTCTCTCCATGATGTAGTGTATGTTTCACTATAAGACTAAATATATTGTTATACTTATATAATCCATGAGTTAAAATGAGATATATTAAAATGAGAGATGTATACATGGATTTATAAAGAAATTTAAAACAAATATTGAGATATAAATATTTAATGATAGAATAAGGAAACATTGAATGAAGATAAAATGAAATTATTTAATAGTATGATCCTTTTCCTATTAATAGAGTAGTGATGTGCCACTCTGAGATACGAGATCGACTATGGGCTATCATATTATTGTTAGGTTTATTTTATTCTATATTTCAGAATTTCATTATCATGTAATTAAAATGATCATTTTTATTTAACTAATTACTATATTTATTGTTTATATCTCTCTAGAATTTCTCCAATATAATCTCTTATAATATAAATATAGAGTGGATAACCTAAGTCTTGTCCATGGAGGAGTTTTCCATGGTGTTTTAGAATTCATTCACTCAAATTTTTAATGTCATTGTTAAATTTCTGTCATGGAATAGTGATTTCTTAATATTTGTGTGGTGACCATGTAATGTTTTTTGGCCTATTAAACTTATTTACTTAATTCATTAACATAATTTCTATACATTCTATTGGAAATAAATTTTCATAAAATGGATTTGAGTTTATTTAATGGATAAAATGACATTATATGGTGTCAAGACATGGAAAGTTCGACACTCTCAATTAGGGTGGGGAGGATAAGTATGGTATGCCAAATAATTCTCTTATTGTTGAATGTTTTTCAATAAAATATTAATGATAGTAGAACAAGAATGAATTATAAAATAGAATTCAAAATAGAATTAATGAATAAATAATGAACCCAAGTGAAAAACCTAAGGGCTAATACATTTCTTATTTATGAATAATTAATTATATTTGTCATGAAATATAGGTTTAGTATGTAATTGAATTTACATTATCCATAACATTTCATTTATTTTGTTAAAATATGAAATTTCAAAAAATAAAATAAGTGAATGAGGATAATGTGTGGATGAATCCGAAGATACTAATGTGAGATGACATTGGTCAGTGACTGTGTTGTAATAGGAAAAAATAACACCTTTTTCAGCACCATATGAAAGGAAAGTCTTGAAAAATCACTCTTGAAATAAATAATAATAGTCTCCCTTAAGTTATTCATCAAATGATTTTTACGGTTTCACTATGAGGGTTATCCATGAAAAAATTTACAAGCTTCTCAATATATAATCAAACCATGAACCAAACCATCCTGTAGTGACTATAGAAAAATTAAATAGATTAATTCGTTGGATTATAAAGACATTCTAATATATATTTCTATAATATGTAGGGATAACTTCCTTTTTTAAAATTACATCTACAAATATCTCACACTACAACACACCTCACCAAAAAAGACTAACATCACAACATTAAAACAATCACATAAATCCCTCACACCAAGGCTATGTCCCCTATAATGAACATCAAAATGATACTAATTTATCTAATACTCTATTACAATTGATTTTTCATGATGTGACTCAAGAGTTAATTCCTTTACTTATATGTCCCCATCATGACCTACCTATCATAGTTAAACTTTTTGTTAAAACTACTTTTATCTCCCAAAAATATTTAATAATCATCTCCAAAACATGAATTATATAATCAAATGAGCTCAAACAGTCTTGGAAATTATATTAGACGCTACAAAAATAGTTTACTTCCCTTATAATTCAAACCAAACCAAAAATAAAATAGAATACATTGTAACAAAATTATCCTAGGAGACACCTCTAAAACTGAATAATGAATCTATAAATGTATAAGGATAAAATATATAAAACTAATTATTGAAAATATCCATTGATAAATAATCCCATTAAATAATAATAAAATAAAACATCTCATCAATATGAAAAAAACAGTGCATATAAAACAACACACACTGAATATTAATTTATTACACATGTTTCCAAAAACATTCCAATAATACCCCATGAATCCATTGAATGAAAACCAAAGTGATATTTCACCCACATAGAACCTTTTATTAGTGATCCTAGGTATCTATTAGCAACTAAATTAGTTTCACCACATAATAAATGTCCTAATTCACCCAATAAAATACATTAAAACAATTACAATGTTATTGTTGAAGCTACGACACATGAAAGTCACCAAAAATATAGTTAATCTAATATGGGAGTGACTACTGATAATCTGTGTTGTAAACATGTATTAAAATCTTAAAGTGATCAATAAATCAATGATGTAAATTATAGATAAGAAAAATCCACAACTTTTATAATATAGGTGAATCCCTCAAGAACACATGATCAATATTATCATACTCTACAAGTATCCTCCTCTGATAATAATTAGACATCTAATGGTCCTGTGCTATATTTATCAGCTACAATATTATGTAAAAAATTTATTTTATTATCTATAACACATAGACACTAATGAACTATAATTTGAAACCCTTGATCCAGTGAAAATATATTTTCAAAGCATCACATAAATCAAATCAAATGGGGACATTCCAATAGAAGTGTGATATATGTTTTTATAATAAAACACACCAAGGTTAGGTGATACACCTAGAACATACAAAAATATAGATAAGTAGAAGAAAATACCATCCATTCTATGAATGTTAAAATCCATGTACCTATCTTTCTATGGATGTAAGTTAATAATATGATTTATCTATGAAAAAATAGACTACAATCCCCACATAAATCAGAATGTGAAATGAGGATACCAATCAATGATTTTGGTCATTATTTCAAAATGAATCCACACCTTCTCATCCATATAAAACTATGTTACAAAAATATAAGACAAATCAATTATCAACAGGAAGTGGGTTTCAAAATGAACTAATCCATGATTGTGTATTAATATTAAATCCTCTTTGGGATCAGGGTAAACACTGGTGGAATATTATTCATATGTCCTCCCACTTCTATAGGGAGACATCCATTGGGTGTAATAAAAATACAATAATATAATGTTATAAATTATTCTTCTAAAATAATAAGTGTTTCAACAAGAATCCTGTTACATACCACAATATTTGGATCCACCAAACATTCTTATTCATTAAAATATATATATTGAATATACAAGGTTGAAATACTTCCAATATATTTTAGGAAACATGTAGAACATCCTCACACATCACTAATATAACAAAAATCTTTCCATAAAACATTTTCATATTCAAATTTTCCTATATCAATGACTATGAAACAACACAAGGAAATGGATGGTCTCACATACCATCTTCTTCTAGGTGTCCCCATAGATAATCCTCCACTCACTACATAATGGATGACTACACTACAATATACAACTTGTATCCTCTTTCACTAGCCACCTCCATATCAATATTAATCACTAAAGGATTCTCAAATATTTTTCCAATAATCTATTGAATATTGGGTGATATCCCATGATGTTAATATCAGCTCATTAGAGACAACATATCCTTTTCTATATGCATAGAATATCACAATGTTATTATCTTCCATGAACTCCATACAAAATCACATTCAATTGTTCTAATCCCACATAAATAAAATATAATTTAGTCTCTTGGGTTCTGTGAAGACCAATATGTTATCATTGATTAGGTAATGGCATAAAATATTTAGTGAAAACACTATTATGACCAACTTGAGATCATGACTCTAATAATTATCCTCATGGGGACGAAATTTATTAGATCCATATGGTATCACATCACTATACTACATCAATACAATGCAAAAATACAATCTAGAAGAGTTACATAATACCTAAAACACCCCTCCACCACCAGAATCATTTTAATTTGAGAATTGATAAATATATCCTTTAGGTATTTGAATGCTACATAATAACTATCAGTCTATATAAATGTTCACTACTTCCCTTTAGATTATATGAACATGGATGAAATTTGAAATAATTTATTAAAATACCTCTTATAATTTCCTAAAATTTAATGAAATCTATAAACCCATGAAATTTCCAAGAGTAAATTCCATTTAACAACTACTTCAACCAATGAAGGAAAAACTACTACTCCTTACTAGAATATCATATGCACAGGTAAATTCCACATCCATGTCAAAAACATATACCTATATAAAATAACCTTATAGATGATGATGATGAAGGACCTGCAAAATAGATCTAATCTTCTGGATATGATACCAAAAAATATTATATATTTGAGAATATTATGGATCAATTTTATCTAAAATTGATTTAGTAAATAATGTAAATAGAGTTCATGAGTCCCACATAAAATATTAGGGGTGTTCAAGACATTGAATGACATAATAATAAAATTAAAGTTCATATAGCTACACTATGAGGATGAATTTGAAATATCATCCTCCTATAACCTCAGCTATAGATATTTGGACTATAAATCAAACATTAAAATCCAAATGGATCAAATAAATAGATTGATTAAACCATATAGATAACAAATCGTGATTCTAAAAGGGAAATATTTCTGATATCATACATTTCATATAACTTCACGATTAGAAAAACCTTAAAATATAATTATTTTAACAAAAAAGTTATAAATAGACCTTAAATCGGTGAGCGTGAATAGTAATAAATATATTATATAGTAAACATGAAATTTATGTTCAATCAAATTATAATTATTATTACGAAATGAACACATAATTTTTAATAAATTCGTTTATTTCATCAAATAAATGTTTCCATCAAAAAAGAGATTCTTATACATTTCTATGAGAAAATATATATAATTAATTTTAGAAAAATTTATAAAATTTATTTTACAAAAAAACATCATTTTTTAACTCATCAATTCACAATTATCTTGGGGTACTATTTTTGGGAAATTTTTTAAAAGGTTGATTTGGGTGTTAAAAGTGAATATATTTTTTTATGAATTACCGTGACTCTAAAATAATTATTATATGATCCTGGATTAAAATTTATTACACCTTAATTTTTATTATAATTTATTTAATTAATAACTTAATTATTATTTTTTTTCATTTATAAACACATTCTTATGAATTATGAAAATAATAATTTTAACCTTAAAAACTATATTTTTGAGTTATATGCCCATCATATTAAGAATTTTTTTTCACTTTTATAAATTTAATAAATTATAATTGTTTCCTTATTTTGAATTATAATTTTCAAATTATTTTATAAGTTCTTCTCCTTTTTTACTCATAAAAAATTTACCATGGTAAAAAAATAATTTCTCACAGTAAAGGAAAAATAATGTAGCAGGTTAAAGTAAAAAAGGTATATGATTAAACTACATAAAAACTAAAACATCAAATGGGTGGTTTATGTGTTTCTAGTAAATAAAATAATTATAAATAAATAATTATCAACTAAATTAATTATAATTAATACAACCCAAATTTGATTGGATTTAAATATAAAATACTCATTTTAATCACATCAAAGCACCCGTCCTCAAGTATAATTACAAACCCTCACATCCCCCATTCTACTAAAATTAAATGAATATATTAAAATCTCTACTAAAATCTCCCATCGCCAGTCTTACCAAGTCCAAGTTCTAATAATAAAACAAAATAACCAATTCCATGTTCCTCAATGGGTCCCTCAAGGAGGGGATATTCAAGAGGTTTCTTTCTCAAACCATCTCTCTATATTTATTTTTTTATTCTACCTTCTCAAAACCTACTTCATCCATTAAATAAAAATAAATACATAATTATTTAATATTTATAATGAATTTTTTTTATCAACCCTTATTCTTAGAAAAATTTATTCAATAAAATGAAACCATTTTCCAAATATTCTTCGTTAATCCTTTCTATGGATAATGAATTTTTCTTTTTTCCATTACCTCCAACAATAATGGTCATAAAAGTATTATTATAGTTAAATATCATTTTAATTATTATATTATAATCAATTTTATATCATGTAATTAATATGTATTCATAATATTAAATAAAATGAAACTAGTTCATGAATGTTGGAAAAACTGCCAAAATAAAAAAAATCCTTTATCATTAATATTTAACAGATGAATCATCCACATATAGGAAATAAAAATGATATATGGGAAAATCATAAATTTTGGATTTGAAAAACATACATTGTAATTTAATTATGGAGTATTACTTGAATTTTACAAGAACATTCATAACTATACAAAGGAGAACTAACCATGAAACCATTAAATAAACGCACACAAAACAATGTAAAAAAGGAAATATTGTAAATGAATGGGTAGTAAGATTTTATAAGGTTATCATATTATGTATTTTAAATATTAATATATATCTATAATAAATTAATAACATTCTTAAAAACATTATAAAGTCGGTTATAGTTTTAATAAATAAAGGGAAGCATGAGGTAAGGGATTTCATAACTCAATTCCCATCCACTTACTTAAACTTATACATTATTGATTATGTCATGCTATTATTGTATATGAAATTAATTTTTATTATCTTATATTAAATTTAATCTTTTATTATGTTGATTTATATCTAATACACATAATATATTCATTTTAATAATGCCACCATTGATGATATGTTAATCTTAAGACATATTTTTTTAAATTATCCTTTCTAACTTTTTCTTGAAACACACTTTTTCTACCACTACCATGTTTTCAAAAATTAATTACAATTTTTTTTCCTATTATGATATTATAAATTTAATTAATTTTTTCTCATGTTTTAATTTTTTTCTAATTTGATTGAATGGTTCATGTATTCATTTCCTAAACAAGGTTCTTTGATACTTTTATAAAAAAAATACAGAATGAATATTTTTTCAGTTTTACAGCATGAGATTTTTTTCCTAATGACATGAATCCATAATGATTTAAATAATCCTATATATTTTTACAATGATATTTTAAAAAAATTATATATGCATAAAAATTTAAAAATAATTTATTTCCAAAGATAAAAGGGTATTTATATGAATAATTTTTTAGTGATCTTCTTAATATATTTTCATCTATGTCAACATATTTGTGGAATATTATGATTAATTTAATTTTATATAATATTATATCATTTACAATATTTTATTAAATGGAATATTGTTAATTTTAATGGGAATGTAACGTGTATATACCATTCACTATATTACTCTGGATGGTTTCCGATTATGTCTAATGATTAGGGAATGTTATTTACATTTCATATGCCAGTTTTAATAAAAATGAAGATATTGATTATAATTCATCCTATTATTTAGGGGAATGCATTGGACTTATTATGTGATTTTCAAGGACTGTTATAGTCCCTCAATGAATTGGTATGTCTCAAAAGACAAACTATATTTTTTATTGAATCTTGTCTTACCCTTTTATTTGTGGCGTCTTTGGTGAAGCCATGACAGTATGTTTATGATGTTTGGAATTATGTATTCTCTAATTATGATATTTTTTGTTGATTTACATGTGATAATTTTATTTTTATAATATACATTTTTATGTTATCTTTTTCATGTTATTATTTATATGTCATTACCTGATCATATTTTATTTTGGCCTTATTATGATAATGTTATTGACCAAATGGAACATATTTCACTTATTTACTATACCCTAATTGTCTATTTTTAATTATTATAGAATTAAATACACATAACCCTTAATGTAAATCCGAAATCACAACATTTTAATCCTTTATTTTTCTCAACGATTCCATGAAGACTATTACTATTGATATGTTGGGTAAACCTAGGAGAATAGTGGTCTCCTCAATGAATTTTCAATGTTGTATTTTATGTTTTATATTTTAATATATATCTTACGAATGTCTATAGTGTTAAAAAACTACTATGAAATTTGATTCTTTTTGATTTTATTCCTCATATATTATTTTAGTGTAATTAATAGACCACTAAATCTAGGCTATTGGGGTCTTGGTAATTATAGTGGTTATCAAAGGATTTTTTGTAGAATCCTTAGAAACCATTTTTATGAAATAATACATTAGAGAGAGATACCATATAATAGGATTTGAAAATACTCCCAGATAAACCAATATTTAAATTTAAAGATTATTTATACCAATATATTTAATTTACATTAATATTTTATGATATTATACATTTGGATTAAGAATTGTGTAATACAATATCATATAGGAAATTATTTAGAAATGGAATCTAGATAAAGGAATAGGGACTATATTAATTCATGTATTCCATTTGGGATTTATCTCATGGGAAGGATAATAATTTTTAAGTTTGTGCTACAATTGGAGATGAAAAAATTATTCCTATATTGAGGAAACTAAATAATGATATTAATAATAACCTTAAACTTTTTTTGTGTGATGATCCGTAATTTAGTGTAACAATGTTTAACTTCTTAATATTACAAAAAAATCCATCATTAAATGGGATTAAAAATTCATTTGTAGTAGAGTGATGGATGAGTTAAATAGAAAATATATTTCTCTATTTGGAATGTAAAGAAAGGGAGAAGGTTATCATGGAATTTTATCAAATATTAGGGGATGACGATAAATGGGGGAAATTTATTTAAAATAATAATGATTCATAATAAATAAAAAACATGGAGTGGACGAATTTTAAGGAAAATTTCATTGAAATTTTTTTTACATGGGAATAATATGTAGATGCAGAGAGAAAATTCATGGGTCTTTGACAAACGGAAGAAGAATATTTTTCTAAGTACGCATATAACATTAAAATGACTTTTTAGTAAGTTACAGACTATATATTTACTCAACGTAGTATGATTAAACTTTTCATTGATGGTCTTAAACTAATACTTCAATGGGGATTGGTCTCACGAACATTTTCATCATATGATTATATAATATATCATGCTCTCAATAGTGAGAATTAATTATTAGATTCCTTTCATTATGAAGGGAATAAATAGAATAAGAGGAAGGACTAGAAAAAAATTTATTAGGGGAAGACAAGGAAGAAGGATTTCACACCTATGATCATTGGGGACAGAAACACCCCATCATTTTCTTGAAGGGAATTGATGTTTGCTATAGATTTTAAGGGAAAGGAAAGTAAAATTAGCATTAAAATTGATATAAATATGTTGAAAAATGTTTCAAATATAAGGATATGGGGTACCGTGAAAATAAATTCCCTAATCATAAAAGGAATATAATCAAGAAGACGCAATAAGAAGAAGGTCATGCATATTGTATTGATACAAATAAAGTGTAATGATTACTATATTTTCATATTTGTATCCAATAAATATGTTGTAAATGTACTCTATATATGATATTTAAAAAAATTTAAAGGATTTTAATGTAGTACTACATAATAAGGTATTTGAATGCCTATGTCGAATGGTACCAAGAAAAATGATTGAGTGGAAACTTAATCTTCTTTTCAAAGAAATGATTGAAGGGAAAATAATCTGTAATATGTTCCTAATATTGAGATGATTATTTTTTTGTTGAAGTGATTATTTAAATTGATAATTTAAATTGGATAGTACTGACTACCATGGAGATGTCTGATGATTTTTTTTAAAAAAAATTAATGGAGCAATTGATATCATGAAAATAGTTTTGGATTTAAGGAAATATTCAATAATTTGTGTTTTACTTACGAAATAAGGAAGCATTCATTTTTTCAATATGTTTTATGTAAATTCATATAATTAGCATGGTTCAAGGGAATTCACCATGGAGGTATTCAAATTTTTTATATGTGACGATGGTGATCAACTTTATGATTTTATGATATTAATGGTATATTAAATATTGAAATTATCTAGCCTTATTTATAATGCTTCAGATGTTGATGTTTTTTGGTACATAAGGACAACCATTAATGAATTTGTTTATGTTGAACTTTGGATGAGTTTTTATTGAATAATGTGTTTATGAATATTGAATAATAAGTTCCACCCAAATTGGTTTTTAAAAAATGTTTGAATAAATTGTCATCAATTTTTGAACTTTCATTCAATTAAAATTGAATTTTAGTGATTTAGATATAAAAATTTAATTTTTAGATATTGTTTTCTTGGATTAAGGGTAGAAATTTTTGTGTACTTTTTCACTGTATTACAAAAAACTCCAAAAAATTATTATTCATTATTGATAATTTTTTAGGGAATGAAAATAAAAATGTATCAGGTAAACATTGAGGATTAAAAAATTAATTAATGATTAATATGTTATGGTTATTTTAAGAATTGTATATAGATTATTTTAAATTGTTTTTACAAAAAGGACAATTCGTAGGTTCGGTGATGACCCATAACATCCGACAAGGACATGAGGATTGAAATCAAAACCTAAGGGTGGCGTGGGTGAATCACCTACCACAGGACTATGTGATATCCTGATTGGTATTACATAGTTTTTCATTACCCAAAAATTATTACAGATAATGTGTAAGTTAATTTGGGATCCCTATATGAATAAGATAAATCAAATATTTTATAATTTTATTTGAGGGATAAAGGTTCATTTTTTCCTTCGTAGAAAATGATGAGTTTGTGGTTAAAATTATTTAATGGATGAAACTCTAGCTGTAAAGTATCTATATTTCATTATGTTCTTAATAATTGAATTAATATAATTCTTAAACTCTAGGAATAGTTATTTGGAAGAAAATTTTTTTTGTTTAATTTTGATATCAATAAATCAATTGACTTTTAACCAGTCATATACTTATAGTTTGGTGATGGTAAAATTTATAATGACCATGTTATCAATAAAAATCCATCATTAATTGGTAGTTATATTTCTTTTTCATGTACATGTTTTCATTTCCCACTATTGTTTTTGTAAATATATTTTTGATGTAACCATCACATTTTCCATTCCCTCTTATCAAGAGAAAACATTATTAACCCTTATTATAGAGTTTGATTCCAATAATGGAAATTTAAAATATCAACACTTTTTATAGTGAAATTTATAATTTCTTAGAATCAATTTATTGAAGTAGGTTATAATTTAACACCCTTATATTTTAAAAGGACAACATGTTTGGTGACATACATTTCCTAGATTACCATGCATTAACAAACTCCAAAATATCCTAATTATAACATGATCATTATAAACTATTTGTTAAATAGGAAGTTTATAATATTATTAGATATATTATGAAATAAATATGAATTTAATATTCAATTAAAATTTAATTATTTATTGGAAATTAACACATAATTTTTTGCAAAGTCATTTTATTCTTCAAATAAATGTCTTCTTAAATATGGTTATATTATTGTTGTCTTTAAAAAAATAAGTATAAATAATTTTTTTACACTTTTTGAATTTTATTTGAAAAAATAATTTTCATTTTTGGACTTCGAACATGATAAATGTCATAAGATATTTTTTTGGAATTTTCTTAAAAAGTTAATTTCAAGGTTAAAAAGATAAAATTCAGTTTTTATGAGATAAAATAACTCTTATGAAAAAATTATTAATTATCACGATTTCATAGTAAGAAAAAAATATTTTTTATGAAAATTTATTTGATGAATTACATAATACATAATGAGTTACATTATGAAATATATGATTTTAAATTTTAAAAACCATGCGTTTAACCTTAAATTGTTTTACGATATATATTTGTAACATATTTCGAATTTACATTTATCAATTTTATAAATATAAAATATTAAAATTTATTCCATATTTAGAATCAATAGACCTATATAATTTTATAAGGCCATTTTTATTTTTAGTTATAAAAACTTTACCACATTAAAAAACATGTATAGCTATAATAATATAGCGGGTTAATTTTAAAAGATAAAAGATTAAGATAAAAATAACGTTAAAATAGAGGTTGATGGATTTCATGACCTTTAAATAATTTAAATCATTAATTAACAACCAAACACTTTGTTAATAATTCCATACAAATGTTGTTGGATTTAAATATTTAATAATCATTATTAAATAACAAAAACCACAAATCCTCAATTACAAATATCACCCCTAACCACCCCCATTATCCCTAATAGCCTTGAATTTCAACAAATATTTTCCAATAACACTCCTACCCACTATACCCATGCCTATAATCAACTCATGTCACCAAAATACAAATTCCATGTTCCTCACGGGGTCCTTCAAGAAGGTGATATTCAAGAGATAACATTCTCAAACTACCTCTCTTAATTCCTTTTCTACTTCTAAATTCTCCTCAACTCATTCATATATCAAATAATAATAACTTCAGTGTCATTTATATAATGGAAGTTTATTTATATATAGTAATATTTTTTATCCCCCACAAATCTCATTGAATTTTATTTAATGAAATACACCTATTGTCTAAATTATGGTCGTTAATCATCTCTACAGATAATGATTTTGTTCATTTTCATTTTCCACCTTCAAGGCAACTCTTAATAGTTTTATCCATGTAAAAAAATGTTTTCGTAATTTTTTTATAAAATATTTCATATTATGGATCTTATATATACCTAATATTAAATAAAAAGAAACCAGTTTCTAATGGTTGGAAAACAACAAAATTGAAATAAATTTTTTTATTAACTATTATTAAATGAATAATCAATATATAAGATAGAGAAATGATATATGATACCATTTAATAATACATATTGTCATTAATAAAATTTAATTTTACTTATTTATTTTTATTTACTTTGGTAATTAATATCCATAATTATACATATTTGAACTGACCATGAAACCATGAAATGAATGCACATCAAAAAATGAAAATAATGAAATATTATTATTGAACACATGAAATGATATTGTAATAAGATCATATATGGTAAGATAAATATGAATATAGTTATATAATAATTGTAATACACTATTTATACCATTATACATGATGTTAGTGTATGAAAAAAGTTTGTGAAGCATGATGTAATAGATTTCTTAACTCAATATCCATTAATTCTGTTAACCCTCTACTTTATTGAATATTTATTTCAATGATTTTGTGTGAAATTAAATTAATTACCTTATGGTTCATTTAAAATTTTTTATGTGTATTTAAAGATGATACATATAATCATATCATTTTATTAGTGCTCACTTCAATGACATGTTATTTTTAAGATGGGTTTCCTTAAGGAAATGTACTTTTAAAATTTACCTTAAAACTAACATTTTTATTCCATGACCATGAATTCTAAAATTGTTCCCAATTTTTTAATATTCTCTTTATATTTATTAATTTCATTTTTAATCATGTTTAAATTTTTATAAATTCGTTTTAAAGTTATTTTTTCAATTTCTAAACACGGTTTTTTAAGACTTTTAGGGTAAAAAATACGGAAGAATGTTTTTTAACTTGTATGGTGAAATAGGTTTTTCCCAATCTCATGAAGACATAATGATTTAAATAATCAATTAAAATTTCACATGGTTATTTTCATATAATTTATTTATATAATTTCACAATTTTTTATAAATAAGTGACTTTCAATGTGAAATAGTGTATTTACCTCAAGAATTTTTCAATGATCCTAATAAAATATTTTTATCAATTTCTAAATCCATTATTTAATATTATTATCCATTGTGGTTAATATATTATGAAATAATTGATTATATTTTATTAAATTAATAATGATAATTTTAATTGGTAATGTAATATTTCGATACCACTCAACACATTACTCTGGAAGGTTTGTGATTATGTTTACATTTTAGGGAATTTTATATACATTTTGTAAGATAGTTTAAATAAATATATATATGTTTAATATGTTTCAGTCCATTAATATGAGGATTTCATTGGACATTGTAAGTGTTAGGGAGGTCTTATTATAGCCCTTATATGCATCTATAGGTCTTTGATATAATCTAGTTCGGGTATCAAGTTATGGCTTAACTGTTTATGTGTAGCATCTTATCTGAATCCTTGAAAGTATGTATATGATGTCCCAAATTATGTATTACTTATTTAGGATATTATTTATTTATTTCTATGTGATTATTATATTATTATAATATCCATTGATATGTTTTCTACACCATGTGATTATTTATATGGAATTATTTGAATGCCTTTTATTTCTTCAATATTTTTCTCATGTTATTGAATAAATGGCCTATGTTTCAGTTATTTACATTTAAAATATTGTTTATTCTTTATTTATGATAGATTATTCTATAATAACCGATTTATTAAAATCTTATATGACCAATTTATTATGTTTTATTATTCTTCATGATGGTAAGAAGATTATTCTGATTGATAATACAGGTTAATCTAGGAGAGTAATGTTTTTTTCAAAGGATTATCTATTTTTTATTTTTTATTTTCAATTGTAATGTATGGTTCATTTATGTATCTACTTTTGAAAACGTCTGAACAATTTGTTCATTTGGTATGTGAGTCCTTTTATATCATTCCTGTGTGATAAAGAAACCTGCAACACTAGGATACTATGGTCATGGTGTTTACAATATATGTTCATGTGGATATGAATGCTCTTTATTGTCACATTGTTGAACTATTTTTAATCTATACACTGAATCACACCCACATTTTCATCATTTTATATTTATATTATATCACCCCACAATGACACATTATGAGGAATGAAAACCTTATACATCAATTATAAAATGTGATTGATAAAATCCCACAACTCAGAATGTTCTCTATATTATTGAAAAATAAAAATTATATATTCTTTGAGGTAAAAATATATACCAAAGTAAATATGAGGTCAAGGGGGTATGTTCATAATTTCATTGGGGAAAACATAAAGAAAATCATCAATTACTCGTTTAATTCAATCCTTTCCATATCTACTAAACCCATTGACAAGTATGGTAACTATAAAAAACATGGCCCAAAAAAACATTAATCAATATGATAATATTTCTCATTGAAAAATCCTAAACAATATCCATCATCATCATAAAACAAATTTTTTCTTCCAATGCAGACAATTACCAAATGAATTCCATATAATAAGTCAATAAAATGAATGAAATCATATGGTTATACCAAAAGAATAATGAAATATTAGAAAAATTGACACTAATTATATTACCATTTTATAATAATGGCCCACATCAAGAAAAATTTTGTGTTGTCTAACTGGCATGGCCAAAAAAGGGAATTAGAAGGCACCCCACATTCATCACTAAGGAATGGACTCATGATGGTAAAAAAATTGAGATCGATAATCAAGAATAAAATAAATCACTTTTCCTAGTATATTATAAACTTATGGAATCTCAAATGATCTATGGAACATCTTTTACTTGAATCTATATAACATGAAACTATGCAAGTTCAAAACATATGCCTCATTGCTAATGTCCACCTCCAGGACTATACTCAACCCCATCACATGAATTATGAGTTACATTATAGAGAAGACCATTAAAATATTTATCTCTACTTAGTAGTAAAAAACAATGTTTTCTATTTTTATAATAGATAATTAGTGGAAACTGTTATCAATGATGATAAATAATTAGACCACCTATTCAATATTAGGTCCATTGAATTGGTATAAATTAGTATCACTTCTATCCATAAATTTTAAAAAATATTATTATAGAATCGGGCTCCCATTATATTAAACATATACTCTAGATTGATATAGTTATGATGAAAATTCCTATAGATGAACACATTGATGTCAAACCCACGATGGAAAAGACACCCAGGATCCTTTACTAATAGATATTATCCATAGATAAAACTAATTAATTTTATAATAAGATTATAAATGATTCAAATGAATCAAAAAAATCACATGAAACATCCTATAAACCTAAAAATATATAGAAAACGTAAATGAGTAGACCCAAAAAATAATAATGGTACATAGTGAAACCTCTAATCACTAAGTTCTAGTATACTCATCAAGGAATGTAACAAGGAATAAGAAAATAAGGTCCTTGAAATTATCCCATGCTCTCACACACTCAATTACCCCTATATAAGGGAGAGAAAGTTCTTCATCTTTAATAACCTCATCAATATATATAGGAGAACCTTACAAAACAATCTCAAAATATTATAGTGAAGCATATGCCTTATTTTTCTCCCTAAGTGAAACAATCATAAACAATAATAGTTTACCCCTTGTCATACTAACTAATAATTAAACGTGGTACTCTTCCCTAGCAGATATCATACTAATGTGGATCTTGAGATCCAATAATCTATAATCTATCTCTAAATCATAGAATCTTCATTCATACATCACCATGCTCGAATACTAGAACTCACATAGAATCATCCTCCAAAGAACATAATCATAAACCATAACAACCATATGGTGATCAACATGATCATACTGCGAAACCATCCAAATTTTATTTCCATCTAGATGACAGCCACAATGATTCTAAAAAATAATATTTACTTCTAATGATTGGTAGAATTGATATTATTATGTATTATTTACTAATAATAATTTTAATCTCATAAAATTTACTATATTCAATCATAGGAATAGAATAAAATGATATATATGACATCTAAACATCTCTACCCTATAATCTACAATATTTATATTAGTTTATTCCCTGGTTGTATGTCAATTATGTCATATCATAGGAGAAAATTGTCCTTTTTCTTGAAGGTCTTCCTTAATGCCTCATAGAATTGGACTGTCTAAAACTTTCCACTTTTATACCCATGTATTTCCCACAAAATCCAAACACCAATCTCTCCCATAATTCTAATACTAATGTGTCAGGACCCCCACCCCAAATAAAAACATCTCATGTGCATATAGTGAATATTAGAGTGAATCTTGAAGCCCTCCACTAATAAAAAAATCTGTGGAAACTCGAATTATGGATATATATATATATAACACTAATGAAAGGCATTTCCCACAAAAATACGAGTAATATAATAAGAAAAACACTAATCATTCACATTAAATAAATAAAACTAATATTTCATAATAAACCTAATTTTTAAAATTTTATATGAGTAAAAAGTCTTTAAAATATAATAACAAAAATATGCTCATATGATTTATGGCCAAAAAAATATCTATACTCAATTCTAGTAATTTATATAATAGTCTCCAAATTACCCATGGAATTTTTTTTTAATCTCTATAGGGTTGAGAAAACATGTATACATTGTAGGATAATCCTTGAGACCTATCATCCATAGGGTAAAATATTGATACTAATTCTAATTTAACAAACAATTGAATAAAAAAGAAAATAAATGTCAAACAACCACCCATTCATACAAATTCACACTCACAAAATATAATATTCAAGTTTAATAAAATAACATATATGAATATTTTAAAATTGTGTACCCTTAACCACTCCCCAAATTGAATTCTTATTTCACTCTGTAATGTAACACATGATGGAGCTCCAATAATAATAATATAATCACAATCATATCGACATAAAAAATATCAAATCACATCTTATATAATTGATACCATATGTAACACCCCAAGCTTCCATGGTACGCTTCTCTTTTAATAATACAGTAGCGTGTGTTGTACGAAACTTCGAGTTCTAACACACAACACAACCAATCAAACTAGCCGTTATGAATAGTAATACCCACATTTTGAAATTTTATAAATTTTATCTCTTAATGTTGACTTTATTTTTGGATTCGGAATATAGAAATTACCCTAGGGTAAAATTTTGGAACTTTTCAGATAACATTTTTAGTTTGATGAATAGTGAAAATTACTAAATTTTAATTAAAAACAATTTTTTAATAGAAATAATTAATTGTGATAAATTATGAATTTGAGTGGATTAAAAGTATATTAGGAATATATTTTTACCATTTAATACAATGTTGGTCATTAGACATAAATCCACAATTAAACCGGATATGAACAAGTGTCAATCTTTTTATAGTTTTTATCTCTTAAAAACACGCTTTTTGTTTTAACAAAGGGAATTAATTTCAAATTAATTTCCGCCACTTCTGGGTTTTGAATTAGGAAAAATAGATTCCATATTTGGAATCAGGATGTCCAAATTGTCTAAATAGGTATCTTTTATTTTTAGACATTTTGAATATTTACTTCGGTAAAAATTTTATTTACCATGGTTAAAGGATAAATCTGGTAAATAAGGGTTAAACAAATAATACTATAATAATACTAAATTACCCTAAACAGTGACCTAACCTTATTTCTAGATACATATCCGAACATGGGCATCTTTGGGTTGATTGTGGGACCCCATGGCGCCACTTGTAGGTGATAGGGACACTTTATTTTAATTAAGTTAAAAATAAATACAAAAATGACATAAGAATATATCTTTCAACAAAACAATTTTTAGATAGGGTTATATATGTTGGATTAACGACTGTAATTTTTCATTAGAAATATAAATATATTTCCTACATAATGGTATTTTATTAAAAAAATTAGACATTAAATAATTTTATTTATTTATGCCACAATAGTGATGTAGTAATTTCCTAATTAATTAATAATTAAAATAATTGATACTATAAATACCCAAATAAATGTAATTTTAGATTTTTTATAAATTAAAATACTTTTTTGGGTTAATATGACATATTATTATTGTTAATATAAAATTTGTTCGAATTAATAATGCTGTTATGAATTTATCAAAAACAAAATACCCAATAGTGTCAAAAATGACATAAAAGTGTTTTAAAAAAAATATTATATTATTAATTGATATTAAATTCTTAAAAATATAAGGCTCGGCCATGAGAATTATATCATGATAGGTGTATCATTAATGGACCACTTGGGGGATCTCTTGGATGTATATGGTATGTTTATTTACTATATAATATAAAAATACAAAGTGACATTGTAATTGTTAAACTAATCAACAATGAGTTAAAACTAAAAGATAAGGTTAATATAGTGACCCAAACCTGTATAAAACCTATTGGTTGAGTGGTTTTAGACCCATACCCACATTTAACTTTAAATAATCCACTTTTGATCCATTAGAAACCGAATATGAATTTATTATAAAATAATATTTATAGATTTTCCAAAGGTGCCCCTCACCCCTCTTATAAAAGGGAAATCCCCCTTCTCATTAATTCGCACCTTCAATGCCTTTTTGTTGAGACAAACCCTGCCCAAAAACTTTATAAAATTCCCTCACTACATCTTAGAGTCATTATTTTTATCAGAAAGCCAACCTAAGGAGCCCTTTTGATCAAATAAAAAGGAAGAACCCGAAGAAGAGGTAATGTTTTCACCACCCTCTTTCAAGTTCCTTTCTTCTTCAACATCTTCTTTATTTGTTATTACCATTCTAAAATAATAACTCCAATATATTATATATAATGTGATATTATTATAAATATGGTACAACCATATTCATTATTTTATCCATCCTTTGAATGACATGTCACCATACGTGCGTACGTATGGCTTACCGTCTCCACGTCGTGGTGAAATTGTTATTCAATAAATTATTATTTGGATGGGTATTAAAATGATGTTTATTTCATGTAATTAAAAAAATATAACATGATAATTATTCTTTATATATGATATACCATCCAATTATATATTATTTTAATATCAAAAAAATGATATTGTCGCTCGTGCGTACGTACGGACTACCATCTCCACGAACACGATGAGATTCATTCTCCATCATATCCATTCAAGTATAATTATCATTTGATGATTTAAAAATAAGTTTTAAGGACTTGATATCATTCTATATATGAATAATATACAAACTATCCATGAAAAACACGGCTTACATAACAAAACATATAAAAGAAAATGAGTAATTTAACACCCAAAATGATGATAATACAATGATATTATTAACAAAGAAATGTTAAAAGATCATATATGATATCAAATTAATGTATATGATTCTTTTATAATTTAATAACAATTATATCACCATTATATAGGAGGTTAACCTACCACCATCCATTGAAAATTACAAGGTAAGGGTTTATTTCACAATTTCTTCATTATCCAAAATTGTTTATACGTAATAATCTACTGGAACTTCTTTATCATCCACATACATATTTCTTAAAAATGTATTTTAAATCATTTTTAATATTTACTAGAATATGGGTTAATGTCATTTGTACCCTTGTTTGACTCTTTATAAGAGGTTTATAAAGGAATCATTCTGTCGTTTTCCAAACAAGGTCTTTTTAACCTTTTCCACAGAATTAAGATAAGAATGTTTTTTTAACTTATACGGCGGGTGCAGCTATTTTCTGCCATTATAAAATCATCGAAACATCCCTTAAAATCTTATAAGTAAATTATCAAATTAAATGTTTTATTTTATAATTATGTGACTTTTAAATGAATTAAAAAAAGAGATATTTTTCTCAAATAGTTTTGATTTCATCAATGTCAACATCCTTTGATGGATTTTAAGATTATTTGAAGTTGATTTATTATGATACAAAACTTATTATTTTATTGAATGTTTTGTGATATGTTTGACAATGGATGTGTTATTTTTATACCATTCATGGTTTATGGATGAAGTATTTACATTTCGTATGCTAGCATTAATAAAAATGTTTATGTTATGATTAAACCTGTTCATATGAGGAATGCGTTGGACTTAATAAGTGATGGGTGGAGCCCGATATTGCTCTTTGATGCGTCGGTATGTCTCATGAGACAAACTAGTGTCTTGGAACAAGGCCTTGACAAAATCTTATTTGTAGTCTTAGCACGAGGCCTTGGCTATGTGGGTATGATAGTTCGGCATTATGCATTCCATCATTATGAAAGTGGTTATTGATATTTCATGTGATTATTTGACTAGTAGATTATCCATGTGAATAAGTAAAAGGAATTTTTTAATTTTATATTTTCCATATTATGATGAAGTTCACGTTTAAAAGGATTTTTTTAGTTATACATTGCCTTAAATGTTTATGCTTATTTATGAATGTTTCTGCTATATTATTATCCTTACTGAGCATCCGAGATCACCCCTTTCAATGTTTTATTATTCCCAGGATGTGAAGAAGTAATTTATGAATGAACTGAAGGGACAATATGTGGGGATATGAGTGTTGACTATGGAGACTATGTTTTCGTAGTTTTAATTTTATGATGTAATGTAAACTTTATTAATGTATCTAGCTATTCCAAGGCTACTAAACTAATCAGTCTATCGAGACATGACCTTTCTTGTGATCATGCCAATGTTATGTAATAATGAACAACTCTGGGTAACTGGGGTCGGGGGGTTACAGTTGTTATCAGAGGAAGTTTAGTACAAACCATGGAAACTAGAATTAGATAAACTCTGATTAGAGAACATAGTCCTAAGATGGAATTTGAGGATTAGTATAGAAGAACATCCTAGAATTTTGGTATAGTAGAGATTTTGGGAGTTTTCTGAGCAATACATCCATGTTTGGATACGAGCAGGTAGAGGCGGCTGTGGCACAGATATACCTAGGGGTAAATCCCAAAAACACCGCTTTGAGCTAGACACGAATGAGAACTGGTGCACGACAACAGGCCTTGCTGCACTCTTGGTTACGAATCTCCCGAGGGATATACTTAGGATAACTCTAATTTTATTTACAATTAATTATGAATGGTTTATGAGTATATACTTCCTCAAAGAAAACATTTTTACGATTATATATTATGTCCATAAATAGTTCAATTTATGTTAAGTGTTTTATAAGTATGGAATTATGTATTTTGATTAATAAACTGATCTAGTTTATGCCATTGTTTAATAATGGCGCCTAGTGTAAGAAATGGAAACCGTATCAATGCACGCACTCCTTGTGGGGATTTACCTCCTCCTCCAGATAATTATAGTGGAGCTGGTGATGCAACTGGTGCTGATCCGCTAATCACCATATTGGGACAACTCACTCAGGTTATGAATAATAAACTTACCCGTATGGAGCACCCTAATCCGCAGCATGGAGGATCAATGTTAGATTTCTTCATGAGGCAACAACCACCAACGTCAATGGGAGTAAAAATCCCTTAGTAGCTGAGCAATGGATAAATTCCTTAGAGAATGTATTCCATGCCTTGGGGAGTAATGAAAGGGAAAAAGTTTTCATGGCAGTTTATCGCCTCACTGGAGATGCTGATCAATGGTGGTCATTGATACAAAATATGAAAGAAGATGATGAAGTATCAAATATGGAATGGAGGGAGTTCAAAGATATGTTTTTAGAAAAATACTTTCCTCGTGACCATCGAGCAGATATGGAAAGCCAATTTATAAGTCTGAGACAAAAGGAGGATGAGAATGTCACAAAGTATGATTGTAACAGCCCGAGATTTTATGAAAAATATTCTTTTTAATTTTATTAATGTCTTGTGTTGTACGCTACACCAAAAGGAGCTTGCACAACACACATTATTGACTTGCCTTGCATTACACGCAATCACGACCTTCCTCGATAGCGTGTGTAGTACGCAATACCGAGTTTCACTAAACAACGATATGCTATTAAAATATTATTATAACCTGCCGTTATGAATAGTAATAACCACCTTTTAAAATTTTATAAATTTTAGCTCTCAAAATGGACTTCATTTTTTGGATTCGGAGTATCGAATTTAGCCTAAGGTGAAATTTTGGTACTTTTCGGATAACTTTCATATTCTGATGAATAGTGAAAATTACTAAATTATAAATAAAAACAACTTTTTTAATCAAAATAATTAATAGTGATAAATTATTAATTTCAGTGGTTTTAAAGTATATTTAGAATATATTTTTACAATTTAATACAATGTTGGTCATTGGATGTAATTTCACATTTAAACCAGACATAAACAAGTGTCAATCTTTTGATAGATATTGTTTCTTAAAAACACGCTATTTGTTTTAACAGTGGGATTTAATTATAAAATTAATAAATGCATTTCTATGTTATGAATTTGGTAAAATAGACTTCATTTTTGAATTCGGAATATGAAATATAGCTTAGGATGAAATTTTGGCATTGTTCTGAAAACATCAATTTTTGATGAATAGTGAAACTACTAAGTTGTAGTTAAAAAACTGAATTTTTCATAAAACCTAATTTTACCGCTTCTGTGAATGTAATTTCAAAAATCCGAGAGACACGGTTGATGTCAGTAAGTAAAATGTGGTTCAATGAGATGAAAATAATTTTTGGTGAATAGTAACTTTTTACTTTTATTTACCACGGTTAAAAGTAAATAGGGTAATTAGGGGTAAGAATGATATTAATATTACCCTAACACATGTCCTAATTCTATTGGACAAGTGTATCTCGACCAAAAAAAACCTTAAGTGTAAAATATTATCATTTAGGAGCACTTGGATTAGATTAGGACATTTATTATTATTTAATTTAAAGAAGAGTTAAAAGATTTAAAATCAAAGTATATTTAATAAAACATTTTTAATATAGGGTTTTACATAAGATAAATTCGATTGTAAATATTCATTAGAAATCTAAAAAGATTTCCTACATGATGGAATTTTATTTGTAA
Source organism: Viscum album (assembly GCA_963277665.1). Taxonomy (NCBI): domain Eukaryota; kingdom Viridiplantae; phylum Streptophyta; class Magnoliopsida; order Santalales; family Viscaceae; genus Viscum; species Viscum album. The sequence goes on from OY728133.1 coordinate 103,606,304, forward strand.
TTTTTAGACATCAAATAATTTAATTTATTTATGACACAAAGATGATGCAGTAATTATCTTATTAATGAAATATTGACATAATTGATATTATAAATACCAAAATAAATGTAATTTAAGACTTTTTATTAATTACACTAATTTTCTAGGTTACTATGATATATTAGTGTTGATTTAATCAACTTGGTTTGAACATATAATTCTGTTATGACTTTCACAAAAATCATATATCAAATAGTGTCAAAATTGACCCAAAATAGTTTTTAAATCAAATATTATATTATTAATTGTTATTTTATTCCTAAAAATCTAAGGTTCGGAAACATGACTTATATAAGGATATATGTATTAATAATATACAATTTGGGGTTCGTTTTGCATGTTATAGTAAGTGTATTAACCATATAGTGAAAGAAAACAAAAAGACACGGTAAAAGTTAAATTATTTAACTTAGAGTTAAATCTAATTGATAAGATTAAACTAATACCCTAAACTTGTCTAAATCCTATTGGATGATAGGATTTCGAACCATCCCCACATTAGCTTCGAAATAAGACCCTTTGGAACCATTATAAACCGATTTTTACTTTAATATAAAATAATATTTTGAGATATTCCTAAGGTGCCCCTCTCCTCCCTTATAAAAGGGCACCTCCTCCCCCTCCTCCTCACACCAATTTGAGCACTCAAGCTCGGCCAACCCCTGCCATTTTCTCCTCTCCACTTCCCTAGAATAATCCTAGAGGTCCTGGTCTTCTTCAAAGACCAATCTTAGTTCCCTAAGTGGAGGATTCAATGAGGCATTCCAAAGAAGAGGTAATATCCATTACCGATCTTTTCAATTTCTTTCTCCTCCAACTTATTTTTCATTAGTTGTTTCATGATAAAGTAATAACATAAGTATTACATACATACTTATATTTATTATAAATATGAAAAAACCCTAATTCACCTTCTATCCATCCTACGGAAAAATGAAATCACCGCGCGTGCGTACGTACGGAATACCGTCTCCACGCCGTGGTGTAATCTATTTTCCACCACCACCTTACAAGGATGGGTGTAATGGTGTAATGAGTAAATATTTATGATTATTATAAATTTATATTTATACTGAAATAATATATATATACTCCAATACAATTCCATGATCATAGGAACGATATCATCACTCGTGCGTATGTACGGAATACCGTCTCCACGATGTGATGCGACTCGTTCTACATGATCATCATTACATAGTAATTATATAAATGAATTGAATGAATAAATATGATATATGTTACACAAATACCATTCTGGATATAAGGTATCTATAACCTTAAAAGAAGAATAAGAATTTATTCTGAAAAACACGCATAAGAACAAAAGGCAATAAAGACACGAGTAACAAATAACAATGAAATATTACTAATAAGAAGCTAAGAATATGACCATATATGATATCATATTATTATTTATGATTCTGGAATAAGTCAATAACATTATTTAAACCATTATACAGGATATTCAGACACGTACAAAGCAAATCGAACCTAAGGTAAGGGAAATATCACAATCTCATTTTTATCAGAGATTGTTTATACCTTGGTATTTACTGGGGTGTATCTTATCATCCACATCCATGTTTACTCAATATGTAATATTATTTCCATCCACCTACAATTGTTTAATTCCAATTTTACCCTTCGGTGAGCTTTTAGTAAAGGATATGAAAGGAATCCTTTGTCATTTTTCGTATGAGGTACTTTTTGACTTTTCCACGAAGAATTTTTTTTTAACTTATACGACATGAATGGATATTTAAAACATTATTTCCAAGAAACTTCCTTTACAAGTTTTCAAGTTTATTTTTAATCAACTTCTTTTATTTTAAAGTCGTATGACATGTTATGAAAGGAAAAATGTTTTTGAAGTAGAAAGGATTTTTTCCTCAAGAATGGAGTTCAAGTATTTTATCAAAATTATTTTCCATCTAAGATAATAAAAGGGTTCTGTTTTTATTCCTATTATTACATTGGTTTGATTATGTTGTGATGGAAATATTTTTAGGAATTCCTTTATCTTATATGAATTGTTTTATGATGTCATGTTGTTTAAGAATCCCATTTTTTATTACATGGGTTACGCTATGATGTATGGTTTATTATTATGTGGCACACATAAGAAAGGATTCATTATAAGATGGGTGGGACCTATATCTCCCTCCAATGCATTGGGTAAAGATTTTATATCTCATGAGATAGACATGGCTGGAACGGTAGGTTATACCGGTTCAGTGAAACAGGACTGGAACGAGGGTGAATCGGTTCAGAAAGGGACTTTGTCCACTAAGATAGTCTTGGAAATGAGTCATGACTAACAAGAAATGATTTTACATGATTATGTGTGCATGACACAAAGTTTCAAGTTTCACGTTATGATTATGGGGATCTCATTTTCACTTCTATGATTTATTCCATGTTAAGATATTATGATCACTTTTGCAGGTTATGATTTTCAAAAAGATATGATATGATTTTTATTTCCGTTGTTTACCCTTACAGAAAATTTGAGCTCACCCTTTTATGTTTTATTTTCCCCAGGATATAAAGAATGGTTTTAGGTAAAAAAAAGGAAGATCTTTATGGGAGATATTGAAGATATTTCACCACGATTAGAAGATTACGTTCCGTGTTTCCAAAGACACTAAACTATTACGATCCTTGTGTGTGTGTTTTTGTTATGTACTAAGTATTCCGCAAAAGTAATGTAATGTCCATGTACATCAAGATTCGGGTATCTACAGTTGGTATCAGAGGAAATGTTTAGTCAACCTTTGGAAACTAGGATGCGAAAACGTTAGTGAGATCCCTAGAGATATTTCTACGGTATGTCTAGGGATGTCCCTAAGGTTAAGTATACGTATAGGTTATAGTACTAGAATTACGCTAACGATAATAGAATTAAACCTAAGATGTTAGATATTGAAGGTACTCCCCCTTTATTATGTTGTTTTCCCCTACCATGATTTTTGCCTCTCACACTATTCATTTTGGGTTTTAGAAAATGGGTGGAAACAAGATGATTCACGATAATGGAGAATATGATTGAAAATGGAATTATATTCTTCATAATGAAATGGGATTTGGAAGTCCAAACATCATTATTATGCCGAATCAGCAATCTCATAATATGATCAATAAAGTAAAATTTGGTATGTTTCCTGACTCGGCTAATAAGAGAAATATGGAGTTTCATGATGATCATAGAGGAAAGAAAGTTCAATTTCTGCTATGTAAATCATGTGGGAAGAGGCATCAAGGAGAATGTTTCAAAGGAACTGGAAGATGCTTTGGGTGTGGAAAAGAAGGACACAAAGCCAGTAAGTGCAAAGGAAAAGGTTCAGTTAACACCAGGGATGAGGATAATGGTATTGCTACAACATCAACAATGGTTAAATGTTTTAAATGTGGAATTTATGGGCATTATGCAGACCAATTCCCTAATGTAAAGTCTCATGAAGAGAATCAGTATGGTCGTATGGGTAGTATTTATGTTGACGATGATGAAGAGACTACAAATGATATTTGAGATGAAAGAATTGTTGAAGCTCGGTCAACGGTTTAAGAATGTAGTGGAATGATTACATGTTTATCATGTGTAATTTTGTATAAGTAATCTCATGGTACTATGGAAGAAAGAGACATCTAAGGATTGTTACACTGTTTCCTTTCCTTGAGTTTTTAAAGTGTATGATTAATGGTACTAGTAACCATGAAATGTTATTCAGATATTTTTTTGGAAAGTAGATGATATGCGCATAATGAAGGAATAATAAGATAATGAGGTATTTGATTGTATTCATGAGCTCATGATTGATATAAGGACTAAGTGATATCATGGTTTGAGTATATATAATTTTGAGGATTTTGGTATGTGGAAAGTGTTAACTTTTAACTGCATTCATGTTTTCACTAAGGTATTCAAGATAATACATGATTAAGGACTTTGAATGTTTGGAATGTGACCAACAAAACATATCTTATGATATATGGGGATCGACGATGGTGTTAAATCTCTGGTAATCATTTTCACTATGTTATGAGAGTGGATTGCAGTATTATGGATAAGCCTAAATATTGGAATGGATTATGTTGGACATAAGTTAGTATTGTTTAAGGATAGAAGTTTTTTTTCGATATTATTGTTGGGATGTTATAGTAATATAGTTTTAGAAAAAGGCGAACCTGCAGAACGGGCGACAACCCATCGCGTCGGACAAGGCTGTGGGAATCGAACCCACAACCGAAGTGCGACTGGCCTTTATCACCTACCACTAGCCTACAGGAAGTCCCTGTTTAGTAGAAACTAGTTTTATTATATTAAGCTGTATGAAATATGATGTATAAGTCCATTTTAGGAACCATATATGATTAATATCACTATAGATCGACTTATGTATATAATTTTTTTCTAACCTTTTGTTTGAGACAGATGGAATGACCCGTCATTCTATCACATGATCTGCTAACACTTCACGAATAACAAATTCAACATCATTTATTTAAGAGATGAAGTGGAAATTGTTAAAGGCACGAACAAAATTGAGATTGTACCAAAATAAAGTAAGTATTTATTCTAATTCAAATTCATTAACTTTAGGGAAACGATCTTGACAACCAAAAATGTTGTCCCAGTGATCTTATATCTGATGAATCAGATGGTACCTTAGATCATCACAAATTTATGGCTTTGTGATTGCAGGATTTTCCATAGCCATGTTCTCTACCACTCTCTATCTGAACATGATGGTTAGATTTCTCTTCCATATCCATATTTTCACCTATGTGGAAACCCAGTGATATGTTTATTTGGGTAACCGTTACGTTTCATACTTTTGTTTTTAAAGATTGATTTTGATATTCCTTTTTACGATGTGGGTTTCTATTAAAGAATCTTTCGAATAGTAAACCATTTATAACCCTGACGAATTTCGAGGGAGAAATTCATTTTAAGGGGGGTAGAATGTAACAGCCCGAGATTTTATGAAAAATATTCTTTTTAATTTTATTAATGTCTTGTGTTGTACGCTACACCAAAAGGAGCTTGAACAACACACATCATTGACTTGCCTTGCATTACACGCAATCACGACCTTCCTCGATAGCGTGTGTAGTACGCAATACCGAGTTTCACTAAACAACGATATGCTATTAAAATATTATTATAACTAGCCGTTATGAATAGTAATAATCACCTTTTAAAATTTTAGAAATTTTAGCTCTCAAAATGGACTTCATTTTTGGATTCGGAGTATCGAATTTAGCCTAAGGTGAAATTTTGGTACTTTTCGGATAACTTTCATATTCTGATGAACAGTGAAAATTACTAAATTATAATTAAAAACAACTTTTTTAATCAAAATAATTAATAGTGATAAATTATTAATTTGAGTGGTTTTAAATTATATTTAGAATATATTTTTACAATTTAATACAATGTTGGTCATTGGATGTAATTTCATATTTAAACCAGACATAAACAAGTGTCAATCTTTTGATAGATATTGTTTCTTAAAAACACGCTATTTGTTTTAACAGCGGGATTTAATTATAAAATTAATTAATGCAACTTCTATGTTATGAATTTGGTAAAATAGACTTCATTTTTGAATTCGGAATATGAAATATAGCTTAGGATGAAATTTTGGCATTGTTCTGAAAAACATCAATTTTTGATGAATAGTGAAACTACTAAGTGGTAGTTAAAAAACTGAATTTTTCATAAAACATAATTTTACCGCTTCTGTGAATGGAATTTCAAAAATCCGAGAGACACGGGTGATGTCAGTAAGTAAAATGTGGTTCAATGAGATGAAAATAATTTTTGGTGAATAGTAACTTTTACCTTTTATTTACCACGGTTAAAAGTAAATAGGGTAATCAAGGGTAAGAATGATATTAATATTACCCTAACACATGTCCTAATTCTATTGGACAAGTTTATCTCGAACAAAAACAACCTTAAGTGTAAAATATTATCATTTAGGCCCACTTGGATTAGATTAGGACATTTATTATTATTTAATTCAAAGAAGAGTTAAAAGAGTTAAAATCAAAGTATATTTAATAAAACATTTTTAATATAGGGTTGTACATAAGATAAATTCGATTGTAAATATTCATTAGAAAGATAAAACGATTTCCTACATGATGGTATTTTATTTGTAATTTTTAGACATCAAATAATTTAATTTATTTATGACACAAAGATGATGCAGTAATTATCTAATTAATTAAATATTGACATAATTGATATTATAAATAACAAAATAAATGTAATTTAAGACTTTTTATGAATTCCACTAATTTTCTAGGTTACTATTATATATTAGTATTGATTTAATCAACTTGGTTCGAACATATAATTCTGTTATGACTTTCACAAAAATCATATATCAAATAGTGTCAAAATTGACACAAAATAGTTTTTAAATCAAATATTATATTATTAATTGTTATTTTATTCCTAAAAATCTAAGGTTCGGAAAAATGACTTAGATAAGGATATATGTATTAATAATATACAATTTGGGGTTCGTTTGGCATGTTATAGTAAGTTTATTAACCATATAGTGAAAGAAAACAAAAAGACACGGTAAAAGTTAAATTATTTAACTTAGAGTTAAATCTAATTGATAAGGTTAAAATAATACCCTAAACTTGTCTAAATCATATTGGATGATAGGATTTCGACCCATCCCCACTTTATCTTTGAAATAAGACCCTTTGGAACCATTATAAACCGATTTTGACTTTAATATAAAATAATATTTTGAGATATTCCAAGGTGCCCCTCTCCTCCCTTATAAAAGGGCACCTCCTCCCCCTCCTCCTCACACCAATTTGAGCACTCAAGATCGGCCAACCTATGCCATTTTCTCCTCTCCACTTCCCTAGAATAATCATAGTGGTCCTGGTCTTCTTCAAAGACCAATCTTAGTTCCCTAAGTGGAGGATTCAAAGAGGCGTTTCAAAGAAGAGGTAATATCCATTACCGATCTTTTCAATTTTTTTCTTCTTCAACTTCTACTTATTTAGTTGTTTCATGATAAAGTAATAACATCAGTATTACTTACATACATATATGTTATTATAAATATTAAAAAACCCTAATTCACCTTCTATCCATCCTACGAAAAAATGAAATCACCGCGCGTGCATACGTACGGAATACCGTCTCCACGCCGTGGTGTAATCTATTTTCCACCACCACCTTACAAGGATGGGTATAATGGTGTAATGAGTAACTATTTATGATTATTATAAAGTAATATTGATACTGAAATAATATATATATACTCCAATACAATTCCACGATCATAGAAACGATATCATCACTCGTGCGTATGTACGGAATACCGTCTCCACGATGTGATGCGACTCGTTCTACATGATCATCATTACATAGTAATTATATAAATGAATTTAATGAATAAATATGATATATTTTACACTAATACCATTCTGGATATAAGTTATCTATAACCTTAAAAGAAGAATAAGAATTTATTCGGCAAAACACGCATAAGAACAAAAGGCAATAAAGACCCGAGTAACAAATAACAATGAAATATTACTAATAAGAAGCTAAGAATATGACTATATATGATATCATATTAATATGTATGATTCTGTAATAAGTCAATAACATTATTTAAACCATTATACAGGAGCTCCGGACACGTACAATGCAAATCGGACCTAAGGTAAGGGAAATATCACAATCTCATTTTTATCCGAGATTGTTTATACATTGGTATTTACTGGGGTGTATTTTATCATCCACATCCATGTTTACTCAATATGTAATGTTATTTCCATCCACCTAAAATTGTTTAATTCCAATTTTACCCTTCTGTGAGTTTTTTAGTAAAGTATATGAAAGGAATCTTTTGTCGTTTTTCGTACGAGGTACTTTTTGACTTTTCCACGAAGAATGTTTTTTTAACTTATACGACATGAATGGATTTTTAAAACATTATTTCCAAGAAACTTCATTTACAAGTTTTCAAGTTTATTTTTAATCAACTACTTTTATTTTAAAGTCGTATGACATGTTATGAAAGGAAAAATGTTTTTGAAGTAGAAAGGATATTTTCCTCAAGAATGGAGTTCACGTATTTTATCAAAATTATTTTCCATGTAAGATAATAAAAGGGTTCTGTTTTTATCCCTATTATTACATTGGTTTGATTATGTTATGATGGAAATATTTTTATGAATTCATTTATCTTATATGAATTTTTTTATGATGTCATGTTGTTTAAGAATCCCATTTTTTATTACATGGGTTACGCTATGATGTATGGTTTATGATTATGTGGCACACATAAGAAAGGATTCATTATAAGATGGGTGGGACCTATATCTCCCTCCAATGCATTGGGTAAAGATTTTATATCTCATGAGATAGACATTGCTGGAACGGTAGGTTATACCGGTTCAGTGAAACAGGACTGGAACGAGGGTGACTCGGTTCAGAAAGGGACTTTGTCCACTAAGATAGTCTTGGAAATGAGTCATGACTAACAAGAAATGATTTTACATGATTATGTGTTCATGCCACAATGTTTCAAGTTTCATGTTATGATTATGGGGATCTCATTTTCACTTCTATGATTTATTCCATGTTAAGATATTATGATCTCTTTTGCAGGTTATGATTTTCAAAAAGATCTGATATGATTTATATTTCCTTTGTTTACCCTTACTGAGAATTTGATCTCACCCTTTTATGTTTTCATTTCCCCAGGATATAAAGAAAGGTTTTAGGTAAAAAAAGGAAGATCTTTATGGGAGATATTGAAGATCTTTCACCACTATTAGAAGATTACGTTCCGAGTTTCCAAAGACACTAAACTATTACAATCCTTATGTGTGTGTTTTTGTTATGTACTAAGTATTCCACAAAAGTAATGTAATGTCCATGTACGTCAAGCTTCGGGTCTCTACAATGATGCTTACATTACAAGGTTAGCAAGGTATGCTGGAAATTATATATTTAACCCATGAAGTAAGATTGATCATTTCTTTGATGGGTTAAAACCATCTCTTCGTCGAGCATTAGTCTCACAATCCTTCTCGTCGTACGAAGACATTGTCTCATGAGCTATCAAGACAGAAAAGGAATTTTCTAAGTCTTATGAATTTAAAGCTAAGAAAGTGAAGAAGAGATATTCTGATCAATCTGGGAATTGAAATAAGTGGAAGAAGGGAAACGTTGAATATCTATCCTGCAGTAAATGTGGAAAGAAACACCCTGGTACTTGCTTAAAAGGAATGGGAGTTTGTTACAAGTGTGGTGAAAAAGGCCACCAAGCTTTTGATTGCAAGGGGAAGAAGGGAGCTACCGATGTCCAATGTTACAATTGCATGGAGATGGGACATTATGAAAAATGAATGTCCTAAGTGTCAGGGGAACTTACCTCAGAAAAAGACAAGGGATCAAAGCCAAGCTTAGGCTATCACTACTACTGAGGTAGAAGCTCCGAAATACGTGGTGGCAGGTAATTTAATGGTTTCCTCAAGTTTAGAAAATGCATTATTTGATTCTAGATCATCGCATTGTTTCATATCATCCTAGTTTTCTAAGAAAATTAAATATTTCCAATTTGATTTAACAAGGGATTTGTCAGTTAAAACTCCTATGGGAAGTATCATTGCAATAAAGTTTTATGATTCAGTCCCCATTAGAGCACATAAATGTTCATTATCCGCTGATCTCATCATCATACATATGATTGATCTTGATACAATCCATGGTATGGATTGGATTTTGGACCATGATGCGAAGATTTATTGTAAGGAGAAGGACGATATGATTTTTGATGATGATGATAAGGAACACCTTATCATTAGAGAAGAATCATCACCACCTAATTCTTATCAAGATCTACCCCCATTAGCTCAACTAAATTCAATTATTGAGAAGGAAGAGAATGAAATGACTGTGGGTGAGGAAATCAATGTTCAAATAGAGGATGTACCTATTGTGAAAGAATATTTAGATTTGTTTCCAGAAGATTTACCTGAACATCCTCCAGAACGAGAAGTCGAGTTTTCAATTGAATTAATTCCTGGATCAAGGCCTATATCGAAGACCCCTTATAGAATGGCCATTTTGGAATTAGTTGAACACAAGAAACAACTAGAGGAATTGAGTAATAATGGATTTATTCTCCCTATTGTTTCTCCATGCGGAGCCCCAGTTCTTTTTGTTAAAAAGAAAGATGGATCTATGTGGTTATGTATCGACTAAAGGGAGATAAATGATATAACAATAAAGAACAAGTATCTCCTACCTCGCATTGATGATTTATTTGACCAACTGAATGGAGCTCAATAATTTTTAATGATTGACCTTCTGTCTGGATACCATCAATTGTGTGTGAAGAGGGAAGACATTCCGAAGATTACATTTCGAACCAGGTACGGGCATTAGGAATTTATGGTAATGCCTTTTGGGCTGACTAATGCGCCCTCTATATTCATGGATCTAATGAATATAGTTTTCAAGGAATATCTAGATGAATTTGTGGTGGTATTTATTGATGATATTTTGGTATACTTCAAAAGCTACGAAGATCATGAAAATCACTTGCGCATTATCCTGAAGACTCGGAGAAGGCAAGAATTATATGGGAAGTTTAGCAAGTGTGATTTCTGGATTCAATAGATTTCTTTTCATGGCCATATTGTCTCTAAAGATGGAATCTCTATTGATCCTTCTAAGACCAAGGAAATCCAAGAATGGCCTACACCGACGAGTATAACTGAGGTATGAATTTTTATTGCTTTGGAAGGTTATTATCAATGTTTCATCCATAATTTTTCACAATTGGTTAACTCATTAACAAGGCTCACACGTAAAGGGGTTAAATTTATTTGGACAAATGAGTGTGAAGAATGTTTTGAAGAACATAAGATAAGATTATTCAATGCTCTTATATTGACTCTACCATTGGGGAATGATGGGTTCGCTATTTATAGTGATGCCTCAAAGAAAGGACTTGGTTGTGTCTTTATGGATAATGATAGGTTTATAGCCTATGCATCACGACAGTTGACAGTTAATGAAAAAAACTATCCTAATCATGATCTTGAGTTAGTAGCTGTGATATTTTCTTTGAAGTTATGGAGACACTACCTCTATGGTGAAAAATGTGTGATTTATACTGATCACAAGAGTTTGATGTATATTTTCTCACAAAAAGAACTCATCATGAGGCAAAGGTGATGGCTTGAACTACTCAGTGATTAGGATTGTATGATAAACTACCACCCGGGGAATGCAAATAAGGTGGAAGATGCTTTGAGCAGAAAAGATCATGGAGTTTTGAACATGATGAGAATTGAAAGGGATCCTATTTTTATGGACCTAATAAAGTTGGATATGGGAATCACCATGGAAGGTAAAACATCAATGCTTTTTCAAATGGTTTCCAAACCATCTTTACTACAAAGGATAAAGAGTTCTTAGACTGATGATGAGTAATTTAAAAAGAAGAATAAATCTCTAAATGATGGGAGATTGAGAGACTTTGTGTATGAAGAAGGAATTTTAAAATTTGGGAAAAGACATTGTGTTCCCCACATACCTAATCTAGAAAGGGAATTGTTGGAGGATTCTCATAGTTCCAATTTCTCTATACACCCTGGGAGCACCAGAATGTATAGTGATTTGAAGGAACATTTTTGGTGGGAAAACATGAAGAGGGAGATTGCAGATTTTGTGTCAAGATGTATGGTTTATCAACAAGTTAAAGCTGGAAGGCAACAGCCTAGAGGAGTCATGAAACCTCTTACCATACCTGAGTGGTAATGGGATAATATCACAATGGACTTTGTCATGGGACTACCAAAGACTCCTAGAAGTAACGATGTAATATGGGTTATTGTTGATCGTCTAACCATGTCAGAGCATTTTATTTATATAAGGGAAGATCTACCACTAGAAAATATATCAAGACTATATATTAATAAAGTTGTGAGGCTTCATGGAGTACCCCTATCGATTGTTCCGGATTGTGATCCCCATTTTAATTCATGATTCTGTAAGAGTCTTCAGAAGGCCTTGGATACTGAACTTCATTTGAGCACTGCCTACCACCCTCAAATAGATGGACAATCAGAATGGACTATTGAAACCATAGAAGACATGTTAAGATCTTGCTCACTTGACATTCATGGTATTTGGGATCAACATTTACCTATGGTAGAATTTTCCAATAACAATATCTTCCATTCAAGTATTCAGATGGCACCATATGAAAAGTTGTATGGAAAGAGATGTCACACACCAACCTGTTGGGATGACGTTGGTGAATGAATACTTTTAGGCCCAGAACTGGTGGAGGAAATGATGGAAAAGGTAAAGGTAATCCAAAACCATATCAAAGCTTCTCAAAGTAGGCAGAAGAGCAATGTCGATAATCGAAGGAAGGATTGGGAATTTCAAGTCGGTGATCATGTTTTCCTAAAGGTACCACCATAGAAGGGAGTTCTGCGTTTTGGTAAGAAGGTTAAATTGAGTCATAGGTACATCGGACCTTTCAAAATTCTAGAACAAATTGGGGTTGTAGCTTACCGTTTGACAATGTCGCCAAGTCTCTCCAAAGTTTATGATGTGTTCCATGTATCACTATTGAGAAAATACATGCATGACACAATGAATGTACTCACCTATGAGGAATTAGAACTGGAACCCGATCTTTCTTATTGATAAGAACCCATCATGATTATTTATATTAGAGAAAAAGGGCTGAGAAATCGGATAACTCGTCCGGTAAAAGTTCTATGGAGAAACCATAAAATGGAAGAGGCAACGTGGGAACCTGAGGAATTTATGATGAAGAACCACACGATTCGTTTTATACAGTAATATTCTAGAAATTTCGAGGATGAAATTATTTGATGGAGGGGAGAATGTAACACCCCAAGCTTCCACGGAACGCTTCTCTTTGAATAATATAGTAGCATGTGTTGTAAGCAACTTCGAGTTCTAACACACACCACAACCAATCAAACTAGCCGCCGTGAATAGTAATACACACTTTTTGAAATTTTTTGAATTTTATATCTCAAAATTGTCTTCATTTTTTTATTTAAAATATCTAAATTAGCGTAGGGTAAAATTTTGGAACTTTTCGGATAACATTTATATTTTGATGAATAGTGAAAATTATTAAATTATAATTAAGAACAATTTTTTTAATCGAAATAATTAATAGCGATAAATTATGAATTTGAATGGTTTTAAATTATATTTTGAATATATTTTTTTCATTTAATACAATGTTGGTCATTGGACATAATTACACAATTAAACCGGACATAAACAAGTGTCAATATTTTGATAGTTATTATCTCTTAAAAACACGCTTTTTGTTTTAACAACGGGAATTAATTTCAAATTAATTTCGTCCACTTCTGTGTTTTGAATTTGGAAAAAAGGTTTCTATATTTGAATTAAGATTTCCAAATTCTGTAAATAGGTAAATTTTGTTTTTATACATTTTGAATAATTACTTTGGTAAAAATTTTATTTACCATTGTTAAAGGGTAAATCCGGGAAATAAGGGTTAATAAAAAAATATTATAATAATACTAAATTACCCTAAAACGTGTCTTAACCATATTATTGGATACATGTCCGACCATGGGCATATTTGGGTCGATTTTGGGACACCACGAAGCCACTTGTAGGTGATAGGGACACTTTATTTTAATTATGTTAAAATAAATACAAAAGTGACATAAGCATATATCTTTTAGAAAAACAATTTTTACATAGGGTTATATAAGTTGGAATTTCAACTATAAATATTCATTGGTAATCTAAAATGATTTCCTACATAATGGTATTTTATTTATAATTTTTATACATTAAATATTGTAATTTATTTTTGACACAATGGTGATGTAGTAATTACCTAATTAATGAAAAATTAGAATAATTGATACTATAAATACCCAAATAAATGTAATTTGAGACTTTTTATTAATTAATATAATTTTATTGGTTAATATGACATATTAGTATTGTTTATATAAATTTCTTTCTATGTAATAATGCTGTCGTGAATTTATCAAAAACAAAATATCCAATAGTGTCAAAATTGACATAAAAGATTTTTTAAAATAAATATTATATTATTAATTGATATTAAATTCCTAAAAATATATGGTTCGGCCAAGAGACTTATATCATGATATTTTTATCATTAATGGACCACTTTGGGTCTCTTGGATGTATATAGTAAGTTTATTAACTATATAATATTAAAATACAAAGTGACATGGTAATTGTTAAACTAATTACCTAAGAGTTAAAACTAAAAGATAATGATGATATAGTGACCCAAACCTATCTAAAACCTATTTTATGAGTGGTTTTAGAACCATACCCACCTTAACATTTAAACAATATACTTTTTAGCCATTAGAAACCGAATTTTAATTTATTATAAAATAATATTTATTGCTTATCCAAAGGTGCCCCTTACCCCTCTTATAAAAGAGAACTCCCACTTCCCATTAATTCACACCTTCAATGCCTTTTGGTTCGGCCAAAAACTGCCCAAATACTCTTTCAACTTCCTTCAATACAACCTAGAGTTCTTAGTTTGATCATAAATCCAACCTAAGGATCTCTTTTGATCAAATCAAAAGGAAGAACCCGAAGAAGAGGTAATGTTTTCACCACCCTCTTTCAAGTTCCTTTCTTCTTCAACTTCTTCTTTCATTGTTATTCCCATTATAAAATAATAAATTCAGTATCTTATATATACTGTGATGTTATTATAAATATGTTACAACCATATTCAGTATTATATCCATCCTTTGAATGACATTTCACCATACGTGGGCACGTACGGCTTACCGTCTCCACGTCGTGGTGTAATTGTTATTCAATAAATTATTATTTGGATGGGTATTATAATGATGTGTAATTCATGTAAATAAAAAATATAACATGATAATGATTCTTTATATATGATATAACATCCAATTATATATTATTTTAATATCAAAACAATGATATTGTCGCTCGTGCGTACGTACGGACTACCATCTCCACGAACGCGATGAGATTCATTCTTCATCGTATCCATTCAAGTATAATTATCATTTTATGATTTAAAAATAATTTTTATGGACCTGATATTATTCTGGATATGAATATGATAAAACATATCCATGAAAAACACATCTTATGTAACAAAACATATAAAAGATAACGAGGAAGTTAACACCCGAAACGACGATAATAGTAAGATATTATTAACAAAGAAATTTTAAAAGATCATATATGACATAATATTAATGTATATGATTCTTGTATATATTAATAACAATTATTCCACCATTATACATGAGTTTGACCTACCACCAACCAAGGAAAATTACATGGTAAGGGTTTATTTCACAATCTCTTCATTATCCGAGGTTGTTTATACGTAATAATATACTGGGACGTCTTTATCATCCACATCCATGTTTTTTTAAAAATGTATTTCAATACATTTTTACTATTTACTACAATATGGGTTAATTTCATTTATACCCTTGTCTGACTTTTTATAAGAGGTTTATAAAAGAATCATTCCGTTATTTTACAAACAAGGTCTATTTTAACCTTTTCGACAGAATTAAGGTAAGAATGTTTTTTTAACTTATACGGCGGGTGCAGCTATTTTCTGCTGTTATAAAATCTACGAAGGTTCCCTTAAAATCTTATAAAAAAATTTTCAAAGGAAATGTTTTATTTTATAATTATGTGAATTTTAAATGAATTCAAAAAAAGAGATATTTCTCTCAAATAGTTTTGATTTCATCTATGTCATCATCCTTTGATGGATTTTAATCTTATTTGATGTTGATTTATTATGATACAAAACTTCTATATTGTATTGAATGTTGTTTGATATGTTTGCCTGTGGATGTGTTATTTTTATACCATTCATGGTTTTTAGATGAAGTATTTACATTTCGTATGCTAGTTTTAATACGAATGTTTAGGTTATGTTTAAACCTGTTCATATGAGGAATGCATTGGACTTAATAAGTGATGGGTAGAGCCTACTATAGCTCCTCGATGCATTGGTAGGTCTCATGAAAAAAACTAGTGTCTTGGAACAAGGCCTTGAAAAAATCTTATTTGTAGTCTTCCCACGAGGCCTTGGCTATGTGGTTATGATAGTCTAACATTATGTATTCCATCATTAAGAAAGTGGTTATTGATATTGCATGTTATTTTTCAACTACTATAATATCCATGTGAATATGTAAATAGAAATATTTCATTTTATATTTTCCATATTACACTGATGTTCAAGTTTAAAAGGCTTTTATTTTAGTTATACATTGCCTTAAATCTTTACTCTTATTTATGAAAGTTTCCGATATATTGTTATCCTTACTGAGCATCTGATCTCACCCATTTGAATGTTTTATTTTTTCCATGATGTGAAGAAGTAATTTATGAATTACTTATAGGGACAATATGTGGGGATATGAGTGTTGACTATGGAGACTATGTTTTTGATGTTTTCATTTTATGATCTAACGTAAAACTTATTAATGTATCCTGTTATTCCATGGCTACTAAGCTAATCGGTCTTTCGAGACTTGATCTTTCATGTGATCATGCCAATGTTATGTAATAATGCACCAACTCTGGGTAACTAGGGTCGGGGCGTTACACCATATCCCTACCTATCATAACCCTCATAGTGTCTTACTCTCATGTCTATATAACATTAATCAAGTAGAATTACCAAAAATTATTCCATATAAAACACACATAGATATATTTATATATATGTTAACTACTCATCTATTGTTCAAAATATTCATGTATCATTAACAATAAGGGAATCAACTTTAGCCCCTCCACCTTGAATTCATAAAACAAACTATATAACAAATCATTATCAATCCATCATAAAATTAAGTTCAATTTTTAATATTATATGTCACAACCTATGTATATAACCCTCTTTGAATAATTATTAGACCACATCCAGAAGAGAGAGTGGTGAAGAAGGAGAGATCATCCATCCATTCTATTACAAATCATTATTTTTACAGAAAATTCCCAAAATCGAAAACCATAGGGTTTCAATATGGTAATTTGATTTTGGTGGGGTGTATTTGAAATATAATGAAGTTATACATATTATATAAGAACACAGAAGCCCAAACTTTCAAAGTTGAACTTCCAAAACCCATAAACATCACCAAATAATCAGAACCACTATAAAAAAAATATTTTTGTACTCTAACTCTTCATCCAAAACACATTCAAACACATAATTTTAAAAATAATTTAAATTGTTCCAATTTTTAAACTTATAATCATCTAATTCATGATTTTTTATTTAATTTACACATTACATTTATTTATCTATTAAATTCTATAATGTAGGAAAAACATTTTCCATCATAAACCTCCATTTTTTGAGATCATTATCATTTCTAGTTGAAGCATCAACATTTATTTAGAATCAATGATCTAATTAAAATTATTCCCAAATTCAATAAAATCTTATAAACATATATGAAATTTCATATACTCACATGAATCTATAATACCAACCCCACATTACAATAATGGTAAACACATTTTCCCCCATATCACATGGAAATAACCACAACAACTATAATATCATGCATTCAAACATGTTATAATATATTTAGTGCTTTTGATTTTTTGATATCTAGAGAAATGTTAAAATGAAGCTAGATCTTGTTTAATTAGTTCATTATTTAGATGATCTTATAAATATTTTTTTGGTATGATGAATGAAGACGGGTAATTTATTTGGTACTTGAGCACACATCTGTGTTCATTAAGGTGGACATAAATTTATTTTTTCCAATAGGTGATTCACCATGGGGATGAAATTATGTAGTATAACTCACAGGGTGTTGAAATTTATAGTTCTAGGTGTGTTGTGATGCGGTATGGGTGATTTTCTTAAAATAAATTCCAATTATAAATACCCTAAGGAAAATTCCATGGATGCACATTTTGGCAAGTTGTGTGTCTTGGAATCAAACTAAGTTGTTGTTCCTATGGTTTAGGAGTTTTTATATCTATGTTCCCACGAAATACACCCATGTAAAATGGAAAATTTTACATTCCTAGAATTTATTTCTTTCCACCCTACTTGTGAATGGTCCATTTGAAATGACCATGTAGAAAATGATGGGAGAGAGGGGCTAGGACCTGTCACAATCCATTTTATCACTCTATGGTGTTTTAAAATTTTAGTTATGTTTCCCTTTTCACATATCTATTTTAATAATCCATCATCCCCACTCATCAATCTCACATGATCCAATCCTATGGAGGACTCTCCCATATCATCTCACATTATTCCCTATAATTATTAGTTTGTCAGGATGATTTTTTCTAGAAATTCATGGTTAGTTATCATCCTCCTTCCATAATATTCTCTATTTTTATCTTTTTTAGGCTGAATTGAATTATGGTTTCTATTACTATACATATAGAGCATGGTTGAATTTTTATACTGTGATGGGTCTTTAGTGTTTCCTTATTAGATGATTTCCTGCAAAAATGGTTTTATGATATTGAGTGATTTAGATATAAAGTTACATCACTATATTATTTTTTAAGAGATAAAGAAAAAAATTAAATTACGCTTGTTATTGAGAGGTTGTTTAATATTATGAAATTTACCTAGGATAATGCTAGGGGTATGTCATGGACCTTCCATGAGGTATTGATTTCAAATTTTGTGTGATAGGGTATCTCAATGAGTAATCAAAAAAATTAATCATATAAAAAATGAATTAAAAATTTACTATAAGAAATTAGAGTTATTTATTCATGAATTTTATATTTATATAAAACCTCACATGGTATGTAAGAGTTTAGTTGGGCTTGATGAGTTTGGGCTTGCACTATCCGATTTTTCATTAATTAACTTCGAGTATGATGTACATGACCTTGTCCTTATTTGTGTCATTTGAGAAGTAAGATATTTTATGTTCTTATAGAATCATTATTATATCCTTATGCATGTTTATTTAATATTAATATTTCTACATGCATTGGGATGGGCTCACATTATCATAATAGACACGGTGAACCACATGCCAAACTAAAAGGATCGACGGTGGAACAATGATTGATTATGTTTTAGTGGAATTTTTATGGTTTGATATGTGGAGATAATTATATTTTGAATTTAAAATGGATTTACATTAAATAAGTTTATTTTAAAATAAATTTGGAACATGTATACTTTAATTTATAAAGTTATTATTTTAAAAAAACATAGAAAATATAGATTCAAAAAGGAAATAAAATATCCTAAAGAACATTGTTATGTGATTTGAGTTAGGTGTGAGACATATGTTATATAAGACATGTGATATCTATTATAAATTATTGTAACAAGGATTTCCAATTGTTTTTAAATGGTAATATACATGGAATAGTTTAATGTTTATAATTTTTTTACATAATTAGTGAGGGGCCATATATTCGAAAGATCTTGTTCATTTGTATGTTCCCCATTATTGTGGTTACCTTGTGGGTGTATTTCTAGTATGATGATTAATGATATTTTTTGTAGATAATATTGGTATATATAAAGGTATAAAATAGGTATTTTAATATAGTTAAATGTGATGTAACCCTTATAGGGTAGAGATGAATATAAAGAAAACTAGTTCCTAATGATAGAGATTTTATCTAGAATACCAAGATGGGGATGAGAGATAAAAATGATTGAGGATACCATGTAAGTTTTCCATGTTCTGGTGTGATCATGGGGCCCTTTAAAGGATTACTATTGAGAATTTAAACAAATAAATTTTGTGTTAAAGGTGGGGGTATATGAGTAGAGGTTTCACCGTAGAACCTAGATAAGACATGTGGTCATCTAAAGCATTAGGTGTATTTTTAGGTTGTGCACTATGATACTGAACTTTGTTATAAGAAATCGATTTGGTAATATGGATAACCCTTATGATATTCACATTGAAACTCATACTCATTTTACACTCATGTTCAACCAAGAGATGTGGATGAAGTATAGAAACATCAATAAACAAAAGATTGTATGAATTAAGAATTGGATCAGATAGAGGGAAATGAATCTCGATATTTGTTTCCAAATCATAATGAAAATAATTTGATTGGGAAAATGTGGGAGTTAATTAAAAAAATTGAATGAAATGGGGGAATTAGAGAGAGATAAAGTAATAATTATTTTCATAGTCCATTCTCATGTTGAAGAAGTGTATACTGATGATATTATTAAACATAGTTCATTGAATGAAAACATTAGAATATTTGTGGATATTGTACCAGAATGGGTGCATAAGATATTATAGTGTATTTCATGGCTTCATCATCAATGGTGAGTGGGAATTGGAGTTATTTTTTGAGTAACCAAGTGGCTTCACTATTGAATAAAATTTCAATTATTTTTTCTAGTAAAAAAAGTGTAATATTGGATGAAATTTTCATTGAGATCATGGTATGCTGATTTGGATACCTTTTCAAATAAATTTTTTTAATAAAATAAATAGTGTAAAAAAATATTAATATGATATGTGATAATGTGGTATCTCAATTTTTTATTATCTTTTTATATGGTACCATATTTACATGGAGCGATGAAAAAATTCATAAGATATTTTTTAAGTATATTAAGGAGTTATTCTAGATGCCCATGCCTATTAAAATGAGATATTTTATTCCCATTTAAATTCCTCGTGAGAAACCTCATATTTTTTTCCCTAAATAATATGTGCTATTGAAATCGTAAAAATATTTTTCTTGGAGATTTAAATATTTTTTTCACATCATTTTTCTTGGGGATTAACCTATCCAAATATTATTAGTTGTAACATGTTAACCAATTTTAGTTCATAAAGGCAATTGGATGTCTTTTATACCTATTACTATCAGAAAATAATATTGTATATGATTTTAAACTTCATGATACTAATCAATGTGTACAAAAAGGTTCTATTTGTTTTATATTTTATGTAGAAATAGTTAAATATATATATCTTCAACTAATTCCAAGACTCAACTAATTTGGGTGAAGAAATGATTGGATGATTTGATTGATGAAGTGATGTTTACAAATGTTTTGGGATGTGAAAACAAATATTCTATAAATATATCAAATGATAAAGATAAATATTAAGGAAAAAACCAAATTGATATTAAATTTAACTTCATTAATTAAAGTATTGAATCAAATGGAAAATGTGGGAATTATTCTTATAAATTGAAAATTTTTGGAAGTTATCAATAATACATTACCAATGGAAGAATTTCATACGTTTTTAAAATTGTGGCTTAATATTTTTAGGTGTAAAATTCATTTTGATGTGTTCATTATTAAGTAGAATCATGATTTTTAAGAGTTCTATTAAAAGTAGAAAGATTTGGTTTTATTATTTATTTATTCGTGTAGGTATTGAAATTTTGTTGAAGTACAAGGATGTTCATGGTTGGAATATTTTTCATTATTGTGTTATAATTAAGTAATGAAAATTATATAATGTTATTTTTTTAATAAGTATCTTATTAACATTAAATCTAGATATTTTGTAGAATTAATATTGTAGATCAATGTTATTATATAAAAAATAGTATTATTTAGTCAATGTTAATGTTTAAAACACTAAGTTTCCATAAATATTCAAAGAATTTTTTAATGGTGATCAATTTTTATAAATTTATTTTTTTTCAAATGTTTTACATTTTTTTTAAAAATAATGGGGTAAATTGTTGAGGCCAAGAACTATTGATATGTTTTTATGAAAATTTTATTGGATATGTGGTAGGAGATGATATTATTCTTTGTGTTTTATTTTTTTTTCAGTATATAAATAATATCGAAACTCATAATTAATTTAAGGGGAGGATATTTAGAGAAAAATTTAGATGTCGCGTAAGAAGGTGTTTAATTTTTAGATAAAATTAAAGGATATCATGATAAATGCAGGTTGATTTAAATGGAAGCAATCCCATGACACATATCTTGTTAGATCACCATATAATTTGATTTAAGAATATGGTTAAAATTGTGTGAACTTATAATGATATATAGGTGTCTTAGTTTAATTTGATGTGTCTCTAGATATTTTGATACCCCTACACTATAATATAACTATACTATACAATGGATGGATTATTTTTTGATCATGTTATAGAAGGAGGACAAAGCCACATAGGAGTATATATAGTGTATTTTAAAATCTCTAAAAATATGAGGGTTTCCAAGGCCATATTTATGTCCACGTCATTCATACCTAACATCAAGTCATACTATATTACAATAGAGGTGTCCCTAATAAAATGATTACTTTTAAATGAATTTATTTTTTATGTATATTTCAATACCTCCAAGTTTTACGAAGGTACTACACAACAAAGTAAATGATGTTAATTTATTATAGCCCTATTATATTAAAGACCTACATCTCAAAAAGTATTATTACACCACATATATTTTTTACACAAATAGAAAATTTATGTAGTTAATAAATTCCTATTTTGATCTACTATGCTACACACAAAAATGAGGAGGCACCACTATAATGAGTGATTTTCATGGAAAAATCTGGGTAGATCAAGAATAAATGATGAATTGGATTCATGTTCAAAATTTGGGGGTTATTTCAGCATATTATAAATTAGATACAATTTTAATGGCAGGAATATGATGGTAGATTATTTATAGGTTGGTATTAAAGAAATGTATTTGAATTTGAAATTAAATTAAAATCAATTTTTTTTGTGAATAAGTGATATTTATGTAGATTTTATAGATTATATATATTGGGTAAATAGATAGATTATAATGAATTTTTAGATATTTGAAATACAGTGATTGTTTTATGACTATCTAATGTAGATGAAATGATTAATAATAAAACTTATGTTTTTCTGTTCACATTCTAATCATGCAAAGGGTATAATAAACTTTTTCATGTCCATTCTTGAAGGATGATTTTTTCTTGTTGCATGTAGTGAAATTAGAGTGTAAGTGGATTTTTATGAACACTCAAATTATTAGATAAACTTTATTTATTTGAATAATTTTCTTTTATAGTGAAAAATAATATCATTAAATTTTGTGGGATGAACATGAGTGAATGACGCATTGAAGAATAGTCAACTGATGTGAAAACACGACATTAAAAGCTATATCATGTTCACTTATACCCACGAATTGTTTCTAGAGGGTATTGTTACCATGAAAAAATTTACATCACACAAATGACAGGCCTTTTCAAATTGATAGATATGTTATAAAAATCTATTGTGTCCCATTATGTTATTCTATATTTAGGTGTGTTCTATAAATCATTAAAATATTGTAATTGGTGGTAAATGTTAATTAAAAAATAAAATAAAAAATTTATTGATCATGGATTCACCACCAAAGTGTTCGTTCGATAACCCGAAATTGGATTTATAAACTAACTAATTGTTTAATCAACACTATTACTATCTAATTAGGACCTTTTTATTATAGAGTCATTATAAAACCACAAGAATTGAATTTTTTGTTAATTATTTCGATTTTTTGTTTAATTCTTTCATGGAATTATGCTTAGCATTCAACCTTGTATTCATCATCAATGCATTCAAATTAATTTTCATCAACTGTTAGTTTTATTTATTTCATTATTTTTTATTTGTTCTTCTTACTCACACATTTTATTATACAGTGATTTAATTATAGTTCCTGAAATGATTTGTTTTGATCCAACTTAAAAATAATTTTAAACATTATTTGATTCAATTTTAGATCATCTAAGTGTTTATACTTAAAATAATCTTAGTTTCATAAAATTGATTAAGGTTTTATATCACAGACCGTCCCCTAGGGCATGTGTCATAACTTCCCAAAACTCACCTTCCATATGCTAGGGGCTAGCGACTAGCACCGAAGGCGTATTCCCTAAAATAGGGAAGGAATTTCCTTTATAACCTTTAAACACAAGAAACCAAGAACACAACAAGATACGACCTTAAGTAAATAGAATAGTAAAAAAAGTGAGTACAGTATGTAAAAGTGGCTAGAATACAAGATCAAATAGAAAGTACAAGAAACTGAATGTACAAATAAACTAGAACAGCTCCTGTGATAATTATTTAAGGATCCTACCTGAAGGATAGGTACAGCTCTTGAATGGTCATCTCTGAAGTACGCCTCGACGAATTCCACCTCTGAGCTACCTTTAGTCCTGGTACTGTCGTCCTCAGTTAGCATTTTCTATTTTCTACACCAAACACAACAGGGTGCGGGCATAGCCCAAGCATGGGTGAGTATAAAAAAACGTAGTAGGGACCCCAAGACCCTAAAAGTCACACAAATTTCATAAAGGTTAAACCAAAAAGCATGAAAACAACTGTCAACCCAACTTAGGAATATGCCCATACATATACCTATGTAATGATGTAATCACATCTCAACCATGAGGAAACATGAGGCCCAACTCAAAAGATCAATGCACAACTATTCTACGAAGGAAATATTACCACAAAGACAAGACTTAGCTCACAGCAGGATTTATTCTAGGGGTAGTAACAAGTAACATCCCCAGTCACATCGTCAAACCCCTCGGATGTGGAGATCCCCTCCTCTAACGAGTATAGTGGGCCTTCCGCATCACATAGAGGCGCTTCCCACTATCCTTTGACTACTGAGGTACTCCTCCTATCACGTATCGTGGATCTTCCACGTCACATAGGGGTGCTCCCCATTGTGTCATGATGAGGTACTCCTCCTGTCAAGTACTATGAGTTTGTCGCATCACATAGAGGCACTCCGCACCACGGGGCTACCGTGTCACATAGAGGCTCTCCCCATTGGGCTGGTCAAGTCACTCCAAGTCGAAATAGTCAACAGTCGTCATGTCTCAGCAAGTTGCACGGTTCCGTATGTATCATGCTTGGGAGAACCGCACCCCAAGCCATAGGTCAGTACACCAACTGCAACATAGTCCCAAAAAGAAGTATCCCAAAGGGCCGCCACGTCATAGTGGTCTCAATGAAACATAAGTTGCTTCAATCAGACGCTCGGTCTGTAAGTTATTAGCCTTTTAGTCCTGAGGGCTCGGTTTGATTCGGGCATGATCCAAACCGACCATACCCCAACATTATCCAAAAATATATTGGGGTATACAAAAAGGACCGTCTCACTCCATGTTTTTCGGCACTATAGATAGTTTGTCAAATGGACACTCGGTGCCAAAGTTATGGCTAAAAGAGCGTAAATGGGTTGAAGTGGGTCCGGGTCCGGTCTGACCCGGTCACACCGACCCGGCCTGGGCCGACTCGGTTTTGGTCAACCCGACTTGACCTTCTAGGTTTTACTTGGCCCGCGTAGGGTGGCGCAGCCAGAGTTGGGCTGCTAGACCCGCGCTAGGCCGTTCGGCTCGCGGAGGGCGACCCGGCCAAGGCGGCGAGGTGTGGTCGTGGGGCGGCGCGTGGCGTCGCGGAGGCCGCGAGGGCTGTGAGGGACACGAGGGGCCAAGAAGTTCGCAAGGGCCGTGGAGTGATAGATGTCGTAGAGGCCACAGGGCTGTGGAGGCCGTAGGGGTTGCAGAGGCTGCAGGGGCCGCGGAGGCTGCAGGGCTGCGGAGGCTGCATGGCTGCGGAGGCCACAAGGGATGCGGAGGCCACGGGTGTCGTGGGGCGGCCGAGGCATCAGGGACCGCATGGTGGCAGAGGCCTCGGGGGCCACGGGGCAACAAAGGCCACAGGGAGGCGGAAGCCCTAGGGTGGCAGATCCCGCTGGGCGGTGAAGGCCATAGAGGCCGCGGGGTAGAGCGAGGCGGTGCGGAGGCCACATTCCGGTGTGGTGGCTATGGTGCGGTGGGGGGAACGCGGTGTAGCAGTCACCCGCGGTTGGCTATATGTCTAGTCATCCCCTTCGCACGACGTAGTTGCATGCCACACCTTCGCCGGAAGCTGGTTCGGCCGGTTGCTCTTCGTTCATCATCATGGCACAAAATATGCCTTTTTCAATGCCAAAGAACACACCAATAATAAAGAACGTCAGAGGGGTCGGGCCATGATTGTTTGGCCCGCACCCTCCAAGTTAGATCAGTAGAAAGAGACTCAACAAAAACCTTGAATAAAGAATTTCAATATCTACAACCCCCTGACAGTGATTATTTCCAAACCCGTATAAACATAAATCATCTACGGATCAACTAGTTAGAGAGCTAATCTGTGTTCTTTGTTTAGACGAGAAGAACATTGGAATCCATAATCAGACATAATAAAAACCCTACCTCGGATATTTGTTTAAGGAGGTCTCTAGGAAGGAGACAATGTCGTTGGGGATAGACGAATGTCAGTGATATTGGCATTTCCTCATTCACTTGTTCATTGTTGTTGAAGACATTCAATGTTGTCGAGACCGTTCTTCGTTACAGAGTGTGTTCTTACTTGAAGAAGACATTCTTCATTGGAGAGAATAATCCTCCAATAGTTCTCCTCTCCCAATTCCAACAAAATGTGAAATAGCCAACTTATTAATTTAAGTTTGTTAAAGTAAATAAAGATTCAAAACTATTTTGGCATAATTAATGTAATGCATTGGAACCATTAATTAGCTCATTTAATTTGCCCAATTAAATGGATTTGGGTTGGCATAATTAATGTTGGAGGAGTTGAGAGGTTTCCCTCATTAATGGGGTTTAGGTGGTCCCCGCCTCTTAACATCCACTAGGGAGGCTTAGGCTTGGTTAGTCCCCACCACCATAACCCATGTTGAAGGTTTTCAGAAATAATAATGTTAGAAATTTTTATTTTATTTTATTGTTTCAAGAAAAGAACAAAAATTATCTTTCAATCCCGACCCAATGTGATCGAGGTAATGGTCTTCTTAAGTGAATACGGGCACTGTGATTTCAACGGTTCCCTCAGATTTCCATTCTGGGCACCAGTTCAAAAGTTACAAAAAACAGTTTGCATGTTTACAGAACGTACCTGAAAAAAAGTTCAAAAATTTATTCCTTGCACACTGGGCCTTGGAATCATGCTCCATAAATTTTCACAGACTTGAATAATTACCATATATGTTAAAAAAATTAAATGGGAATTCTGGTTCTTTAAATTCTCCCCACCATTGGGTTTTCTATCCCCGTAATCCACATCTCAAACTAAGGGAAGAAGTGGGGGTACTAAGCACTTATCTAAGCCTCTTGTTCTCATGTTCTCTCCAAGAGGTTCTCGTGCTGCTATAGAATACACACCAGAGATATCAACTTCTCATGAAGGACCCGCACATGTCAGTCCTCAATCTCCACTGGAACCTCCGAAAACATCACCCCATCATCGATGTCCAACTCATCGTGGTTGCTGATGTGATAATGGTCAGGAACGTATCTCCTCAGCTAGGATATGTGGAAGACGTCATGAACCTGGTGCAATTGATGGGTATGTGCTAGGCAGTAAGCCATCTCACCAACTCTGCTGAGGACCTCAAAGGGTCTAATTATACTTGGAGGTAACTTGCCACCTCGAACAAATCTCCACAATCCTCATCAAGGTGAGATCCATAGAAAGACGTGGTCACCATCCTTGAACTCTAGAGGTCTCCGTCTCCTATCAGCATAAGAATTCACCCATCTCTGTATAGTCTTCACCTGCACTAGGATGATCTGCATCTTCTCTACGGTAGCCTGTACCATCTCTAGTTCCACTAGTACTTACTCCCCTGGATCAGTCCAGCACAAAGGTAATCTACAAGGTCGCCCATACAATGCCTCAAAAGGTGTCATCCCAATAGTGCAGTTATAGCTGTTGTGGTATGAAAACTCCATCAAAGGAAAGTGATCCTCCCAACTATGACCGAAGTCGAGGATGTAAGCATGTAGCTTGTACTAGAGGGTATGAATGGACCGCTCAGTCTGGCTATCCGTCTGAGTATGGAAGGCAGTGCTCAATCGAAGTTGTGTCCCGAAATCCTCCTGTAACCCCTTCCATATCTGGGAAGTAAAATGTGCATCATGATCGGAGACAATCATCAAGGGTACTCCATGTATCCGCAAAATCTTCTGCACATAGAGTCGTCCAAAGCTCTCTACTAAACCCTGCTCTCAAATCAGTAAGAATTGTGATGAATTTGTGATTCAGTTGATGATCACCCACATAGAGTCATAAACTCTGGATGTAAATGGAATTCATGTCATGTAGTCCATGGATATCCCTTCCAACTTCTACTATAGGACCTCTAAAGGATGAACTAAGCCTGCTAGTACCTAATGCTCTGCCTTCACTTGTTGTCAAGTGAGTAACCAAGAGACACACTATGCTACTGATTTCTTCATTCCCGGCCACCAGTACTGTCGTTGGAGGTCCTAGTACATCTTTTCCACTCCGGGATGTACTTATAGAGGGGATATGTGGAACTCCCCCATCACTTTCTCCTGTAGTGATTCTCGTGCCATGGTACATCCTCTGAAGAGGATGACATGATCCCCACCTTTAGAATATCAATCTGGTGCTTGTCTTATGGATATCTGAGCATGTCGAGCCTTGAAGTCAGTGTCCCTATATTTAGCCTCCCTAACTCGCTGAAAAAGTGGGGGAGTGACTGTAAGAGACTAAATAAAATCTTCTCCATCTCGATTTACAAAGGATATCTTCAAAGTGGCTAGATGCTCCATCACCTCACCTATCAGGTGTATACCAGACCTCCTACTGAGTGGAACTTCTATAACATTCCCCTTCCCAGGAGTATAGACTATCTCTAACTCATAGTCCTGGAAGAACTCAAGCCAACATCATTGTCTCAGGTTTGGGTCCTTCTAAGATAAGATATACCAGAGACTCTTGTTATGAGAGTACACTGTTAAATGTTATCCCATCAAGTAATGTCTCCACATCTTCATGGAGAATATGACTACTGCTAACTCTAGTTCATAGGTAGCATAGTTCTGCTGATGTTGTTTCAGATGCCGAGAACTATATGTGATCACCGCTCGCTCCTGCATCGGGACACATCTGAGTCTAGTCCCTGATGCGTCACAGTAGACTGCGTACCCTACGCCCTCCTATGGTAGTCTCATTATGGGTGAACTAGTCATCCTCTGCCTTGGCTCCTGAAAACATTGATGGCATCTCTTCTACCACGCGAAGGGTTTCCCCTTCTTCTTCAATACTGATACAGGGGATGCAACTCTGGAGAAATCTAGCACAAACCTCCGGTAGTATCAAGCCAAACCAAGGAAACTCTATACTTCCATCATCGAATCTACTCTCGCAGGAGTCTCTAGTCATGAGGATCTAGCCAACGGATCCATCAGAATCTCTGATATCAAAACGAGGCAAGTGGAAATAAAAGAATGATTGACACATGTGTCTATAAGTACTGTAACTAAGGTGGACTAGACACAGATCATACCTCATATCATCTCCAGAGCACTGTGATCGTAGGCCTCAGCTACCTAAATCTGAGATACCCCCTGTCCCCCTGCTCTCTATGGTTAGGGTGGACCACCTGGTGTTGGTGGCGGTATCATCTCGAATTGTCGCCCACCACTAGCTATACGACCAGCTCCTCTACCACGTCTGCCTTCTCCCTTCGGACCTCCTTGGTTGAACCTCTATCTCTGCCTGGGTGGTCCCTCGACCATCTACTGATTGTCCGTACGACGGGTTGGAATGTCACGATCCATGTGACCCTTCATGCCACATGAGTAGCACTACATGATCCTTTCATGTCATACTTTTCCTCGAGAGCCTCAAACCACCGACCCTGAGTCATACGGTCATCCACCTATAGTTATGGTCCTCTTGGACCTCTATGAAGTCTGTCTGCTGTCATCTAAAGAAGAATCCACTATGTGACATCCATTGGTGGGTCTCACTGCTAGTGAATAGTCAGAAAGAAAAATCTCCACTCAGTGGGCTCGCTATAACACCACCTGCTAAGATAGGATGCTGAGTGATATCATCGAAGCCCTGATCTCCCACCTGAGTCCCTACTCAAGGGTTTGGGCCCTGATGAATGGGTCCCACACCATATCAGTGGAGTAGCATGAGAGGCCAGTGAACCTCACTGAGTACTGAGCCACAATCATGCTGCCCTACTACAGATGCAGAAGCTCCTATATGCGCACTGTGTGAAGAGTCACTGGAACGAACTCAGCTCAAAACAGGCTCTTGATGTCTGCCTAGACAATTGTCAACTCATCATGAACGTGGAGCATTATGCTCTACCATATATTTTCTACTGCCCGTAGAAGTCTAGCGGTAAGGATAACCATGACATCAGCTGGTGTCCCTACTAGTCGGGAGACTCTCACTACGACCTCCAACCAATCCTCATCCATCTGTGGGTCGGTCTCTCCCCTGATCCTGGGTGGCCTCTGGTGCTGGAACTCCTGCAACGTGCTCAAGTAGAGTGAAACCTCTACTGTTGGCGTCAGTGGTATTAGTGGCCCAATGGGTATTGGTACCACTGGTGCCTCTACTGGAAGAGGGCCCTACACCAAGGCCTCTTCGATCGGTGGGATATTAGGGCATACTATATCCATAACCCTAGTTGGTTGTCTGTGTGGAGGAATCATGAACAGAAACTGGTGCACCATGGTCAAAAAGTTATACCAGGTGAGCTGAATCAAATAGATCACAAAAAAAACTCTTTAAAACACACAACCAATTAGTGTTTTCGTGCACTGAGTAAGAAATCAGATGTCAGGGTCCTAGTGTATGGATACATCAGCCACCGCACCAACACTGGATTCCCTAAATAGATAACCACACTCACTACACTTAACACTATTTCCTTTAAAATGATCAGAGTCTTATATTCTATAGTAGAACCGACTCCTCTAATACCAATTTGTCATAACCCGTCCCCTGAGACCCGCATCGTGACTACCCCAAGCCCACGTTCTATAGGCTAGGGGATACTGACTAAAAATAAAGGCATATTCCATAAAATTAGGAAATAATTTCCATTATGACCTATAAACACACGTAACCAAGCACACAACAGGATACGAACTCTGGTAAACTGAATAGTAAATAGAGTTAGTACAGTATGTAAAAGGGGCTAGAATACAAGGCCAACTGGAAAGTAGAAGAAATTGAAAGTACAAGTAAACTGTAACAGCTCCTCTGATCACCCACCAAGGATCCTACCTGAAGGGCTGGTACAGTTCTCGAATGGTCTTCTCTGTGGTACAACTCATATAAGTCCACCTCTAAGCTACCTCTAGTCCATGTACTCTCTTCCTCAGTCAACGTTGTCCATCATCTAAACCAAACACAACAGGGTGTGGGAACAACTAGTGCAAGGGTGATAATAATGATAATTAGTAGAGATCCCAAGACCCTAAAGGTCCCACAAAATCCACAAAGGATAAACCACAAATCACGAAAGCAACTGTCAACCCAACTTAGCTATATGTCTATACATATACCTAATTTATCAAGTTAACCAATCTCAACCATGAGGAAACATGAGGACCAACTCGAAATCCCAAATCCCAACTATTCCATGAAAGAATGAATACCAAATAGATAAGAATCCACTCACACAAGGATTTATTCTAGGGGTAGTAATAAGTATCATCCCTAGTCACATCGTCGAACACCTCGACTGTGGAGAACCCCTCCTCTATCAAGTATAGTGGGCCTGTCGTGTCACACAGAGGCGCTTCCCACTAACCTAGAACTGCTGAAGGAATACTCCTGTTGAGTACCATGGATCTTCCACGTCACACAGAGGCTCTCCCCACCATGGGTCTGCAGTATAACACCGAGGCACTTCCCCTCGTTACTTGCTGAAGTACTTCTTATATCGAGTATCGTGGGTCTGCCGCATCACATGGAGGTGCTCCCCCTCATGGACTGCTGAGGTACTCCCTTGGTCTAGTACCATGGGTATGCCATGTCCCACAATGGTTCTCCCCACTATGGGTATACCCCGTCACATATAGGTGCTCCCCACTGGGCCTGTCAAGTCACTCCGAGTCGAAATGGTCAGTAGTCGTCAAGTCTCAGCCAGTTGCAGTGTTCCGTACGTATCGCGGTTGGGAGAACCACTCCCCAAGCCATAGTTAAATTCTCCAACTACCATGTTGTCCCACAATAAAGTATCTCAAAGGTCCTCCATGTCATATGGTACTCAACGCAGTAGATGGTGCGCCAATCAGACGCCCGGTCTGTAGATTATTAGCTTTTTAGTTTCGATGGTCCTGTTGGATTCATGCTCGATCCAACCCGACTGTACACCAACATTATCTAAAAATCTAGCTGGGTATACCAAAGGGACCATATCTCTCCAAGGTTTCTGTTGTAGTAGACGGTTCGTCAAATGGACGTCAGGTGCCAAAGTTATGGCTAAAAGAGCGTAAATGGGTCGAAGTGGGTCGGGGTCCGGTCTGACCCGGTCGGACCGACCTGGCCCAACCCGCTGGGTCTGGCCCATACTGGATAGACCATTATGGGCAGTACAGTGCTGTCACAGGGCGGCGCGGTGGGGCCTTTGGGTGGCATTGTGGGGCCGCGGGGCCACATAGTGAGTCCGCGGGGTGGCGCCAGGCGGCGCAGAGGCCGCGAGGGGCCACAAAGGCCGTTGGGGATGTGGAGGCCGCAGGGGGCCATGAAAGATGCAAAGTCCACAGGATGGTGGAGGCTATGGGGCTGTGGAGGTCACAGGGGTTGCGGAGCCCGCGGGGCGGCAGAGGCCTCGGGGGCCGCAGAGGCTGTGGGGGTCGTTGGGCGGCGGAGTCCGCAGAGGGTCGCAGAGGCCGCATGGGATACGGGGCGGTGGAGACCACATGGCGGTGTGAAGTGGAATGGAGGCTGCGGTCCGGATGGCCCGCCGTCTTCCCCGCGTGGTGCGGTCGCACGTCGCGCATTTGCCGGTGGGTGGTTCGGCCGACTGTTCTTTGTTCATCACCATGGCACACACAACCTTCTTCCATCAAAAAGAACACACCAATAATGAAGAACAGAGGAGGTTTCGGGCCATTTTTTTTGGCCAGCACACTCCACGTTAGAGAAGTAGAAAACGGATCAACAAAAACCTAGAATGAAGAACGTAAAACTCTACAAACCTCAGAAATTATTATTCCCAAACCCGCATAAAAATAAATCATTCGCAGGTCCACTAGTTAGAGAATTGATCAATGTTATTTGTTTAGAAGGGAAGAACATGGGAATCCATAATCACACATAATAAAAATGCTACCTCAGAGATTTATTGGTGAAGGTCGTGAGGAAGGAGATGAGGCCGTTGGGGATAGAAGGATGTCGGTGATGTCGGCACATTCTCGATCATCGGTTCGTTGTCATTAAAGATGTTCCCTGTTGGTGAGAGCATTCTTCATTGGGGAGCGTGTTCTTCATTGGAGAATGTGTTCTTCTTTGGAGAACATGTTATTCATTGGAGAGAATAATCCTGCAACAGTTCTCCTCTCCCAATTCAACCAAAACGTGAAAAAGACAACTTTTTAATTTAAGTTTATCAAAATAAATTATGTTGTCACAACAAAGTTGGAATAATTACTGTACTACGTTGGCCCCATTAATTAGCTCATTTCACTAGCCCATTTAAATGGATTCGTGTTGGTATAATAATTGTGGGAGTAGTTGAGAGGTTTTATCTCATTAAAGGGGTTCGGGTGGTCCCCACCTCTTAAAATTTACATGGGAGGTTTAGGCTTGGGTGGTCCCCACAACGATAACCCATGTTGAGGGGTTTCAGAAATAAAAATGTTAGACATTTTTATTTTATTTTATTCTTTCACAAAAAGCAGACAAATTATCTTTCACTTTTGTCCCACTATAATCGATGTGAAGGTCTCCTTAAATGAATATCAGCACTACGAGATCAATGGTTCACTCAAATTTCAATTACGAGCACCTGTTCAAAAGTTAGAAAAACCAGCTCACACGTTTACTGAACGTACTCGAAAAAAAAGTTTAGAAATTCATTTCGAGCAGACCGGGCCTCGGAAACGTGTGCAGTATATTTTTAAGGACTCGTAAACTTCCCATATATTTAAAAAAATGTAAATTCTAGGTCTTTAAATTTTATGACAAGTTATTGACACATTAAGAATAATTTTTCAAATATTACTCAAAATAAATAAAATTTTTCCCATTATGTGTACTCTGACAATGTAATTTTTAAAATAATTATCCCATATTTATTTTAGCAATAATGTACATTGAATGTTAAAAAAATAGAATCAAACTATAATTATATGGTATTGTATATCCAATAAAATTAATTCAATATTCTATAACATGTGATACAGAAAACACCTGATAAAAATGTTCTAC
This sequence comes from Viscum album, assembly GCA_963277665.1. Lineage (NCBI taxonomy): Eukaryota > Viridiplantae > Streptophyta > Magnoliopsida > Santalales > Viscaceae > Viscum > Viscum album. The sequence goes on from OY728133.1 coordinate 103,640,673, forward strand.
AACATATTGGATGATGATTATATCTTAATATTTGATTAGACCTCTAGGATAGTAATTCAAATAATGATTATTCTCTTAAGTTTATTGATATATAATATTACTTAATAATGGAATTTTTTTAATAAATGTTGTTTTATTTATATTTTGTAATTATAATTAAAAATAAATTTATTAATTTTATATTCTAGAATACAAAAAACAAAAATCATTTTTGTATTTATAATAACAAAATCTTCATAAGATGAACTTTTAGGATTTTTTTGAATGAACTTGTTAGTTATTGAATAACTTAAAATGCTAATTATTCTAAAAATATCAATTTTATGAAATTATCATATTAAAATATGATATAATGTTTTTTAAAACATTTTTATATAACTATAATATATTATAAATACTATTTTTGTTTTCTAAAACCCATTAATAAAATTTTAGGAACATATGGAATATTATTTGTAAAAACACTATTTATTATCCTATAATAAAAATTAATTTTCATCACTTATAGAAACTAAATCAACCAAAATTAATTTTATATTTTGTATTAACAATATCATATTATTTGATAAGGTAAAGTTTAATTTTGGGAATAATTTAATGATTCTGATATGGGTAAAATTATTATCTTCAATGAATTATTTTATTAATATTGTTTAATTTTAATCCAGTGAATTAAAATAATTTAATTTAAATTTTTTATCTAATATAATTATTATATATATATATATATATTTAACCATCATTTAATTTGATACACATTCTAAATAATATTAATAAAACATTGTGTTTAAAAAATATTTTCCAAAAAAACTATTTTTTTAATGTATACGAATTTTTTAAAAAAGATAATTTTGTTTTGTAAATAAATTTAATTTAATTAAATAAATATTAAATACATATTTATAATATCTATAATTATTAAGAAGGGTTATTTTAAAATTTCATTAAACAATAAATTACATTGTAGAAAACTAGTTAACAAGGTGAAAACGAAAAACATGTAAAATAAAAACCTATAAAATGACTTTCAACATGTTTAAAACAATTGAATAAATAATTGAGTTAGGATTTATCAAACCAATATCACCCAAAAATCAATTAATTTTTTCTTTTGTATTAATTATCAATTAATATTCATTTAAATCATTTAGTAAATAAAGGGTATCTTAAAAAGTCCTCTTTTTGTCACATATAAAAGGGGACACTTCTACTTCTTTATGAAAAACTCATTCCTTCAAATTCCTTCACGAAAAAGTAATATTTTTGTCCTAAAATAATCCTATATCAATGTAATTATCATCTATCCACAATTATTTATCCAAAATCATTTATTTATATGAATAAAATTAATATAATATTTAATTTTCTAATTACGGTACTCACATGCTGAAAATGAATATTAAACAATGTATGGATTTCTTATAAAAAATTACTTCTTTTAAAATATTTTCCTTTATAGAAATATTTTTATTAAAATGGAATGTGTTCTAATAATTTTATATATATTGTCATAAATTATCTTTTTTGATGGCATTAAAATACAAATCTCAATATCTATCTCTTTCTATGGATTTATATAGTAATTTTTCAGAAGCAACAGGGGATTGGGCTAACTAAATTTTCATCCATTAAGTTTAAAGTATTTTTATGGAACTCTTTTATTCCATATCTGATTAATTATACATATTTAATACCTTGTATTTTATTCAATATTATTTTTTAGGGACCTACAATTTTTCTTTATGAAATCATTTTCAAATGACTCTTACGCAAAAATTATATTTCTTGTAACATTTTATTAACCTCAATTTATATTATATGGGAAGTAATTTTTGTTACATACCAATTTATTACATATGGTGTTTCAAATGAACGTTTTTTATGTTACAACATGAATTATTATTTATTCATGATATTGGATGTTTCATTTCATGACTTATCTTCTTCAAGGATTTTTATTTGAAGTTCACTCAAAACATATGGTATCTATTTCAAATAAAATTTTAAAGTAAAAAAATATAATATATGATAAAAAATACGGTAAATTTGAAAAATGTTTCATTCTATGATCAAAATTATTTTATTCCCCTCTATGTATCCTTGGTGTGATTTTTTCCACTCTTTTAATTATATTAAACTGAACATTTTATAATTTCTTGAAAAGATTTCAATTTTATAAAAAAAAATTTATAAAATGGAATTCCATTTTTATCTATTACAAGTTATTTTTATATCTATGTATTTATTTTAAAATTTTAAAAGGTTAATTTTAAAATAACATATCATTTTATGAAAATATTTTAATATAAAATAATTCAATGTCTTCCGTAATATCCCAAAATTATCCAATGGTAGATACAGTTGAATTTTATTGATTAATTAATTAAAAACCCTTAAACCGATGCCTTAGAGGCTAAAGAGATCCCCGGGGGTGTTTGGTACTCATTTGAATACCAAAACTCTCCAAATGGATGAAACAGACTGTGACACATAGTTATTATAAATCTGTGTTACCCAAGGCATACGCTCATGTTGTTTGTTTCAAGATATAAATAGTAGTAAAACCCACATATTTTGCATGTTTATTTATTAAATGAGCCTTACCCATGATTAATGCATTTGTTGGTAAAAATAAAATGTGATTTTACTATTTATATTTCTTTTTTTCTTTTCTGTCACTTTTTCATTTTTCATTATTTCCCTTTTCCTTTCTCTCATTTCTTATACTCCTAATGTTTATTCACTCCTATCCTCCTAGAATGGAACACCTCCCATTTACCTCCAGGCATGCCCCAAGCTCCCTCCTCACTCTATGGGGTTTTTTGAATTACCCTCCAACTATTCTATGATTTCATCACTCTTGAAAGAAAAAAATCCTCTCAGTAAACTCACTCTCCCACACCCCTCTATTTTATGGTTCCAACATCATCTATTGTGCTATTTTTAATCAATGGGATTTTTTATTATTTTGAGGGTTTTGTTAAATCAGTCAACTTCTTCAATTTTAATTTTAACCAAGGGTTGTTGTAGTTTGTGTGGATTACTAAGAGGTTGAGGTATAGACATTATTATTCTTTCCCATCATTTCATTTCATTTTAGAAATTGGGTCATTGTGCTACTCATCAGAACCTTTTGAAAAATTTTATTATCACATATAAATTTTTTTGGGATGTATTGTACTGTTTGTAGTGACCATTTATTATGGAATAACCCATGATTAGGGTATTCTTCTTGTCTTTCATCCACCCCTTTGGGTGGACTGTCCATTTTTCATGAGTTTCCTTATGTCGTTAGGGGGGTTCCATTCTAGAATAATGTATTATGTTTATGTAATGATTAAAAATGGTAATTGAACCATGAATTGGAACCCTCTGACAATGCATATACTAAGTTATTATTTTTTATTGTGTGTACAATGATTAATGTCTTTAATTATATATGATCTCATAAGTTGTAGTGCTTATCCAATATTTAATCTTATACCATATGTCATGACTTAATTATATCATCCCATTCAAGTTTTTAAATTCTTTGATAATTCTTGTTGTTTCATTTTGAACTCAATGCTACTTACTTTTAATTTCTTGTGGAAATTAGTTTTACGGGTTTTCACCATTGAATATAGTGTTTCTTAACTCATATCTAGTGTCAGGTGCATATATTAAATTCCATTTCATACATTAAAACTTTTTAGTTTCTTGTTATAACTTTATTATTCCAATTTCATTTGGATTGAATGGTAAACTATGCTCACCCGGATTGATAGCTTAGGATAGTGATATTTCGTTGATATAACTTATGGAATTAATGAATGTTAATTGAATGTTCCTATGTTTGTTTTACTTTTTTAAACATTTTTAACTATTTCTTATGCCTCTTTTCCATGATTTATTTTTATTAAATACTTTTACTTATATATAAACTATTCCATTTTTATATGGATTAAATTAAAAAACAATATTAAATTGTAAACTTGTTATCATGTTATATTAAATTACATGCGACGACATGCAATTATTTAAATTCTATGATTGTTGATTATTTCCTTCGTTTGATAATGTTTATTGATATATAATATGAATGGTGAAATTATTGATTGGGTTAAATTACATATCTTTATTTAAATGTTGAGCATGTGATATTGAGATGATCCTTGATAGAATTCGATTTAATAAATGCATTTCCTTAATATATTCCATGCTAGTGATGTGATTGGATACTTAGTTATCTTGATATGGGATGAGAGATAACATGGGTCTCGTATTAAGGATCCAAGGATGGAATCATCATGTTCATTAGTTATGACTCAATGCACTAAGGGAAATGTTTTCTCTTTCCAGGTGAGGGATTACTATATTGTTTAATTATAATACTGATTGATACCAGTTCATGAGGAGAAAAATTATGGATTGACACTTTAGTGAGATGGCTACTCCATGACTTATATGTACTCTGTACCACATGGGAAATACATTGGATGGACTCAAAGACACAATGCTTTGATGGTACGTGGGATTCTAAAAGGATCACCTTGGAATGACTAGGTTGTATTGGATTATATCAGATGTCTCGTAGCTATACCTGGGATTCCATATAGATCAGCAGGGAAGAACTCAGACTTCACCCCATGATTTTACAGAATGATTGAATTTTCGATTTATATTTATATATGAGATTAATACAATATAATTTAAATGTGTTTCTTATACATTTGTGACACATTTTATTTTCTTATTAGCAGACTTGGATGATGACATGTGAGATAGACCCCAATCCAAAGAACAAATGTGGGGTTATGCCTTTTTTTCTTTCTATATTTACTTTGGCCCATGAATACATATTATTCCTTGAAAAATTACAATATTTATACTACTAACATATTTAAAATCTGGTGGAATAGGATGGGTTTCTCTTTGGGAACCCAGACCGTGTTGGAGTTTGCTTAATTATTTATCATCTTGATTTTATTTATATATTTGGAAAAGCATTTTTGTTTATATCATGACATGGAAAGGTTTATAATCTATGGGTGTTTTCATGTATATATTATTATCTCACATCCTACTCAAGAGTTGTTTAGTATATGATTAGGCCTTATGATCTCATGTATAAGAAAATAGAATTGTGCTTCTTTTAAATATTTATTTTCTAGTCACATAGGATGGAATTTGGGGGAGAGGACTAAGCTTATCCTCAAGATACTGTTGTAGATATTTTTTTGATCTATTATAGCTTTCATAGCATAAAGTTTATTCTTATACCCATGTCTCCCCATACTCATAATTTTGATTTGATATCATGACATGGAATTATTTTTGTATCCATTATTGTTAATAAACATATACAGTTATATGTTTACTCTACATGGAATATTAATTTAATTCCATTGTTGTTTTCTTATTCTTATGATTTTTCTACATGTTACATAATGTTCTCCACTATGTTATATATAATATTATGAGGGTATAGTCTCTTCATGGGAACACCGAAGGCCCTTTTTTCTAGATGGTAGCATCTGGTGCTTGTGGAGATACACTTGAGGTCATATGACTCACTGTTTTGGGGCCCAGTTTAGTGGAACTCAGGGCGGGGCACTATAATGTGGTATCTGAGGTCCTTTTTCTATATTAATTTTCATTAGGGTTAATACATGATACTAGGAAATGTGAATTTGGAAATCACCCTATGCTTTGGTGTAGCTAACCCATGTACAAGGGAATCCCAAATTTCTTACAATTGGAACTACAGTTATTGATTATTCCATTTATCATTGACATATCATCCCCATTGGGTAACAAAAATGATTTTGGTAGTTGTTTCTATAGGTATTATTAATATAATGATTTACATTACTTCAACATGATGATACAAGGGAACTACATCACATGTATTATACTAGGAACTATAGGAATTTAAATGACATGAATTATGCCATGCCATATTTATTTTTAGTTTGAATTGCATGTTTTCATGTGATTTCTGTTGTTCCTGGATGTTATATTATGTAGTTCATGTTTGTTGTAAATATATAAATGTGACAATTTATTTTGCATAGACTCATTATGAATTAGATTGTGTGGAATTATAATTTAAATTTATAATCCATATGGTCTCTTATAAATTGGAATGGATAAACACTTAATTTGATCTATTCAAAAGGGAATTAAATACATAAATGAACTGAAAAAAATCCATTTTTTAAATGAAATTATCACCCAAAATGGAAATGTGAGACCTTTAATTGACTATACCATGGGAAATCAAAAAAGGTTATGTGTCTATGTGATCTTTTTTGTGTCTCTTCATTGTCCATTCACACTAATCTTGGAGTAGGATATTAGCTTCATTATGCTCAGAGGCAGGCCATGTACTTATCCTCCTTATGCCATTATTTATCCTACCACTCTATATCTTATAAAATAGTTTCTGAGTTTCATACATGGAAATTATAAAGTTATTAAAAAATTATTTCCTCATGTTGTTTTCTATTAGAGTGGAGATAAGCACACTATGGAAGTAGTGGGACTTAAGAAACTCATAGTGCCTCCTGTGGATCCTCCTAATAGTCTTCCATTGGGTAATGATTCTATGTTCAAGGATAGTTTCTTAGGTTTATGCGGTCTATTCAGGGTGCTCCCAGGCCTACCCCAATAATGTTAGAGCTTATACATGACATTCAGTGGTATTATCCTCCCATTTTCATACGGTATAGTGGTCCTCATGATACGATGTCATGGATATAGGCTTTGATATCTATCTTTAACCATCTTAAGGAACCTCCAGACTGGATGGCCATGATTTCTATATATATGCTTCATGCCACCGCCAAGAATTAGTGGGATGTCAGTTATAAATCTGAGCATTAATGAGAAATGGTTTTAGAAGACTTATAGATATATTTCTATGATCATTTATTCCAAAAAAATATGATATCATGTCAATATAGGTATTTCTTTCATCTGGACATGTGCTTCATGAAAGTGATAGAGTATTAAACTTGATTCATCGTGCTTCAGCATTGTTCTATATCCCTGGACAATGATGAATTGATGAATATCAGATGTTTTTAGGATATGATCAAGTATGATGTATGCTAATAGGTCGGTATATTTTTTATTATGTTAATTATAGAGATCATAAAATAGGAACTAATTATGGAATGAAATATCAGAAAATCTAGTCCTGTCAGTAACGGCAGTTCAGTTTTGAGACATGGTTATAGTTCTTCAGGTAGTAAGAAGTATAATTTTGGGGGTTCATGTGGGGGTGGTGCCGAATAGATGATATGCAATGATAGTTCTATCATATTTCAACAATTAACTAGGATTATCCATAAAAATATGCAGTGCATGAGGAACCCGATGGGTTGTCGATCTTATTGCAGGAAGGGTCACCTTTAGTGCTTCTTTTGTTCTTTTCCTCTTTAATCTAGTGGAAGGGGATTCATAATTGTACCTCTATTTGGTATAGGATCAATGACCCTATGTCTGAGTGGTATATAGTCTTCCACCAACTAATCAAGATAAGGTAGTGGTGGCTATGGCTGAGCAGTCAGGCTTTATGAAATTAGTCTTAGTTGAGTGGATTTTCTCAGGCAATTCAGGAACCATCTTAGGGCCGAGGTTTAGGACATATTTATGTAGTGAATCTAGAGACAGAGGACCAGGTTATAGGGTTATCTACAGTTAGAGTTACTGTTCTTAATTCTTCTATATTACTTTCTAACCTTTTCGATACAAGTGTATCAGACTCTTTTATATCATCTACTGTTGTTTAAAGTATTGGATTTAAAATCTTGTACCTCTCAGGTTTCATATCTCACAACACTATTATAAGGGATAGAATAGGGTGCATACAAATGTTCCAGAAGTTCCCCCATGATATAGGTGGGTACCATTTCTGTTGGTTCTTTTTCATCCTTGAGATGATCGGCTTTGATGCCATTCATTTTATGAACATTCATGCTCATTGCCATGGACAGATGCATTATTATTTCCACTATGTTTCTTTCACATTAACCAATGGAATAATGTATATACACAAAGTTGAATGGGATATCCCAAAATATTACGTTGTACCCAAGAATATATGGATGGGGAAAGTGACAACTCAATTAGCGAGTCTCTTTATGAGATATCGGGGAACAAAATTATTGGAATTACCACCTAATTTGGATCATTTTAGGGATGTATCCCCCAACAATTTCTCTAGGGTAGATCATATAATTGAGGTTGAGTTAACTATAGAGATAATTTCAGGTGAAACACAAGATTTAATTCATCCATATAGGATTGCACCTACAGAGCTCTATGAACTCAATAAGAAACATTAAGATGTCAAGGCTAAGGGTTTTATTAGACCCATCACATCTCCATTTGCTTCAACAATCCTTTTTTCTAATAATATGGACAATACCCTCCAATTTTTCATGGATTTCCATCAACTATACTTATTTACAGTAATGAATAGGTATATATTTCCTTGTATAGATGTCCCCTTTGACCAACAATGAGGAGAAAATTCTTTCTCAAAGATAAATCTGAGTTTGGGCTATCATACTTTCAGTTTGAAACCATCATGTACACCATGTAAAGATTTTAGAATAAGAACTACTTAGAAAAGTATATGCTTATTCTATTTGGTCTGATAAATGCACTGGCAGTTTTCAGGGCACTAATGAATTAGGCTTCCCACCTATAACATGATTAATTCATGATAGTCTTCATAGAAAACTTATTATTGTATTTTCACTCCATACTTAACCATTCCAATCATCTTGAGATCATGATGATTGCAGTAAGAGAAAACCAGTTATATGTGAAGCTTAGAAAATGAACCTTTTGGATCAATAAATTTTAGTTTTTGGGTCATATCATATCTGAGGTATGCGTATCAGTAGACCCAGAGAAGTTGAGTGAATTAGTTTCCTCAAAACATACCATGATTTTTTTTGACAAATGTTGTTTTTTGGTTTTTCTCACTCTTAGATGAAATTAATCCAAGACTTATTTCGCATAAAACCACATCTTACAACTCTAACTAAGAAGGGTGAAAATATCATCTGGTCTGAAGATTGTGAGAATTATTTTTAAGTGTTAATAGGAAGACTCACCTTAGCTTGGATCATGATTATTTCTATTTTAGGTATAACTTATACTATTTTTTGTGATTCTTCATGAGTCGGACTATGTGTAGTTTTGATGCAAGGTGATCGAGTCGTGGAATGTAGATCCCATCAGTTGAGGCCACATGAGCATAATTATCCTACATGTGATCTCAAGATCATTGTTTTGATTCAAGATCTATGTTGTTGGAGGAAAAATCTTTTCAGAGATATTTTCATTATTTATACAGATAATAAAATCTTTAAATAAATCTACACACATTGATACTTCAATCTGAGGTGATGCATGTGGATGGAATTCCTACATTTGTTTGACCTGGAGATTTCTTATACCTCTTGTACGGGTAATTTCATTACTGGTACATTGATCCAAAAGACACAAAAAAAATACTTCTAGGCACCCAACAATATGTGTCATTTTATTTAATTGTTTTCTAAGTGTTATATTGAGGTTCAAGAAAACAGGGGGAAAACCAGTTCTAGTAGCACATACAGTGAATTATTCCCTTTTAGAGGGGGTCTACATGCAACATTTATCCAATATAGAGAGAATTTTTTTGAGGGAAAGAATCATGAGAGATAACCCACATCCCAATTAGGTTGTGGAAGGTAATTAAACCATTCTCTATCGGGGTTATGTGTAGGTGACTTACAATATATGAGAATAGATGATCAGTAATCTGATTCCTTTGTTTGTGAATTTCAACATTGGATTACAACAATTTATATAGATACATATCATCTGTTTTGGTGGGTAGGTATGACGATATAACTATCAGAATTCATCACTCAATTTTCCACCTGTTAGGAGGTGAATGTATAGCACTAGTGACCCACCCACATTTTACAGCCTATATCATTTATTATATGGAAAAGGAATGATTTCCTGATGGATTTCATTATAATCTGGATGATATCTCCTTAAGGTAGAGATGTTGTATGGGTGTTCATTAAAAGGTTGACAAAAGACACACACTTCCTACTTATATGGGAGACCTTATGTGTTGATGAGTTGGGGAGGCTGTATATCTAGAAGATATTGTGACTTTATGGTGTAACCAATTAAAACATTTTATTATGAGTTTATTGGTTTAAATTATGGTTATGGATAGGCTTATAGAAGGAACTGTGATCAAAGGTGATATCTATTACTACATATCACCCTCATAATGATGGGAAGTCCGAGAAAATGATGCAGGTGTAAGAGGATATACTACAAGCATGTATCCTTGATTTTAGAGGTTCCTTGGAGAATCATATTCATTTGTTTGAGTTTTCCTATAACAAAGATTTCAGGAAAAAAAATTTATGGATCTATTTGCATCCCTCTATGGTAGACAATTCTGCTCAATTCTATGCTATCTTAAGGAATGTGAGGTACTTCTATTGTGTCCTCGTCTATTTCAAGAGACTTATGAGAATGTCTGGCTGATTGAGAAGCATATGGATATATCTCAATCCATGTATAATTCTTATACTAATTTTCATTATAGACTTTTACAGTTCAAGGTGGAACATCAGTTCATTCTGTATGTTTCTCTAAGGTTAGGTCATTGACAAATAAAAATATAGCACATGTAATAATTGATATATGTTTGGTCGTTCTACATTGTAGATAGAGATGGGCCAATATTATATTAGTTTATTTTACCTCAGTGGTACTATACCATGAATAATTTCATCCATGTATCTTGTCATTGACAGTATCATCCTAACCTATCACATTTATTTAACCTCAACGGTGTCAATCTGGATGCATATGATTACTTTGATGAGTATATTATTCGCATTGTGGATCATAGCATAAAGGTTATTCTGAGGTAGTTTTGTTCTTTTGGTCCCATTTCTATGGTAGGACAGATGTGTTCAGGATATTACATTGTAGCAGCAGATTGATGTACATTCACAGTGGCTATATCTTTTATCAGATGAAATTATACTACCATCGTAGGGGTATCTCAACGATAATTTGTTTTAAGGAGAGTAGGATTTAACATACATACGTTATATGATGGTACTAACATTTTAATTAATTTTTGTTTATGTATTTATTTTCATTAATTTCTTAAACATCCCTTAAACCGATTCATAGGAGGTTAAGGATTTCATAGGAGTGTCTATTTCTCATTTGAATCTCAGAACACTGAAAATGGAGGAAACAGATTGGGATACACTATCTATCTGAAACCATGAGACCTAGGGAACATGCCTGTGAGGTTTTTTATAGGTTCTAGATAATGGGAAAATTCATGGCTTGTGCATTGTTATTTAAATTTTGTGCCTCGCTCGTTCAAAAATCATTTAGGGGTATAAATGAAATGGGATTTCCTGTTTTTTCCTTTTTATTCATTTTTTCTTTATCATTTTTATTTTTCCCTAATTCATTTTCTCATTTGTTTTCCTATAACCATTTTTTCTATCATCTACTCTAGGTGTGGCGTTCCTCCCATATCCCTTTTTTAATGTGAGCTCCCTCCTCTCAATATGTGGGTTTTGTGATTTATCCCATGTCTATTCCTTCATTTCATCTTCATTAGAAGAAACATACTTGTATCAGTATGATCTATATCCCACACCCCTCTATATCAAAGTTCTTTAGTCATCCACTGTTCTATTTTGGTGCGATGGGATTCTAAACTATTTTTGTGGATTTGTTAAATTTGTTGAGTTCTTCCTTTTTGGGTTCAATGAAGGGTTGTTACCAGATGTGTGGAGTACAACAACTTTTTTTGGGACCAATATTATAATTAATTTCCTTTAATTCAAGTGTTGTATTTTGTTCTCAAAAAATATTTTCGGAAATAATGTCACTTTGTTTCTTGCATCAATTCTGCTACTGCTAGTTTTTGAAAAAACCAGACTAATGGTATTGATAATAACTAGACTCACATTGTTCATCGTAAATAGGGTCTTGTATTAGTAAAGATTATAAAAAGTAATTCATCAGATTCAATCTAGATTCAGTATGAAATAATTGGGTGTTTTGATGGAGGATCGATGTCACTATGACTATGTTGTTTTAATTGTGACCATGATTTGCTGATTTTTATTTCATATAAATCATATGTAGAATTGACAACATTTGATGAAATATTGATGGAATAATGGGGGAGTGGAAGAGATGATACTGATTAGAAAAGGATCTTATCAAAATTTATCATATCTAGGTGGCAGAGGGAAATAATTGATAATGATTTCTTTAAAAATTAGTCATATCTGTTTGAAAGAAAATTAAGAGATGATACTGATTGAAAAGGTGATGTTGATTTAAAAGATGATATTTTTTAAAAGGTTATGATGTTTTAAAATGTGATGTTTTTTTAAAAGTTGGTACCAATTTAAAAGGTGGTACCGATTTAAAATTTGGTACTGATTGAAAAAGTGGTGTCGATTGAGAAGGTGGTGTTGATTGAAGAGGCGGTGCTGATTAAGAAGTGATGCCAAAAGAAGAATAATGGATGGTGCTGATTGTTTCCTAAGTTGATCATAACTGTGAAATATCATAACTTGGAAAATTATATCCTAGATAATCATATCCAAAATTATTTTACCTATGATGATTGTATCCAAGCCAATTGTATTCAGAATATATCATACTCGGGTTGAGAAGAAAAAATGTAGCTGGAATGAATAGAAAGTTACGATGCATTACAATTCTTGTTTCACAATTCCAAATATATTATAAAATTAATTTAATGTCATGAAGGAAGTCATGATACAATCACAGGATTGTAAACTATGTTTTTTAGAAGTGGGTCAAGAGAAGATTAAGAGAAAATGAGAACAACAATGTATTCAAGCATTTGAAAAGGGTTGAATTACACAGTAGGTCTCCAACTTGCTCAAGAGATGAGTAGAATATAAGGTTTTGAATCTCAAGTAGGTGAAGACAAAAAGAGAATGATATTTATGAATTTATTATAAATATTATATATACATTAAAATGATTGAATTTGATTCAAATTGGTTCTGAAAATTGCATTCAGCAAATTAGAATGGTATCCATTTATTTGTACATTTGTTTTAATGTGATATAAATATTTTTATTAAAGAAATAAAATTGAGAAAAATTAGGAACATATATTAAAATAATACCTATCTTTCAAATGAAGGTATGTATAAGGTGATAAATTTTGAATAATAATAGAAATGTATTGAAAATAATTGATGAAGTCAAAATAAATTCATGATTTTAGGGGAAAATGAAAGGTTGATGAATTTGTGTGAGTGAGAATCTTTTTTGAGAATCCCACCATAACCTTTTGAGGGTCACCTATAAAATGAGATGTACTTTGTACTTTCTGGCCACTAGTATTGTTCACCATAGTCGAGGGAGAATCTCTAAGTTTTCAGTGAGAGAAAGTGATACTGTTTTCTTTTGTATTGAAGATATTTCAATGGAGAAGAAGAAAATATCGTAATGTTGTATTTGGATAATCATTGTACTCATAATTCATCATACTCAGTGGATCATCATATTTTATTTTTCGACATTGTATTCAGATGATCATTGTATTGGGATGGATTAATCATCATCATGATTTCCATATTGGGTTTCTATGACTATTGAAGTATTATATTCTGATTTGAAGTGGTTCTGATTCATTTCTATTGTATTATATCTGAAAATCGGACTTGAATAATTTCTTTCCTACAATCGTAATCAGATTGTACAGTTAAAATTACACCCAAGAAAATTTGACTCTATTTTCATATCAAATTCCATGAGGTTCTTACAATTCTTCTAGGTAATGATTTAAATTATTCCATTTAAATGAAATAAATTTTTGGAATTTAAAATAAGTGTAGAAAACATGAGTTGTTACATAAAAATTATGTTACCGCATTTGTGTTATGGTGGTGCACACACACTTTTGGATTGTCTTCAATTTACTACATGATTGAAAGGGCATAACCTAATCATTTTAATCCAATATTGTTTTCTAGAGGATTATATGTTATTGTGTTGTCTCCATACCATACTAAGGACGTAGCTATTCGTATTGAATAGTGAACCCTGTAGAAGCCTAGGTTCTTGTGGATTTTTTTTTGGTTTGTTTTTAGTATGTAATTAAATCTTTAACAGGAGATGAAGGTTGTTTCAATTGAAAGTATCCATAAAATAAAATGAATATCACTGATTCACCACTTCCCCCTCTAAGTGATACAACACACTGACTGAGAACATACATGTGGTATCAGAGTAGAAGGTTCCCTTCATTATTTTTGGATGATGGAGAATTTGAACTAAGTGAACAGTAAGTGTATTCCAGTCATTTATGGAAAGAATTATCATATTTAGAAGTATATAATGTTTCATTATCTAATTTCTATCTTTTATGATGTTCTTGAAGCTGAAACTGGTGGGTTTCCACCCATTAATGATAAAACCCCACTTACACCAATTGATAAGGAGAATCATGAGAATGATGGAAGAGTGAAAAATTCTATATTGTCATCACTTTCTAAAAGTTAATTCTTAAGAGTTAAAGGTTATTCTATGGCCAAAGGTATATGGGAAAAATTGAAAAACATATATGAAGGAAATACAAAATTCAATAATGAAAAACATCAAATCTGAAGTTTGAACTATGAATACATGAAGATGGGTGAGCATGAATCTATTGGGGATTTCCTTACACGGGTAAATGATATTGTTAGTCCTATCAGATGTCACGGTGAAAAGTAGGATGACTATAACGTTTTTAAAATGTTTTTTAGAATCATGCCTGATAAATTCGATGTAAAAGGTTCTTCATTAGAAGAAATAGATCCGAAGACACTATCTATTGATGGTGTTTATATCACTCTTATCACTTATGAAATGAGAATAGGGAAAGCTATAAAAATAAAAACAAAGGTTGATAGTGAAATTTCTTTCATGTCTATAAAGAACAAAAAATAGAAGACGATTATTATTGAAGAAGAAGATGGTGATTCTGACTCTAAAAATGAGGTATGTAAAAATATCAATTTCATCTTATCCTTTTTTTATAAAAATTTTAAATGAGGTAAATAAAAATATAAAGGTAATCTTTCATTGTTATTTTTTGAATGTGGAGGTGTTTGTCACATTGCTGCTAACTTTCATCAGAGAAATAATTAAGAGGATAGTGAGGAAGATAAGAAATCCAAGAATATCATGGATCAAATAGGATGATAAATGAATTTTGTATTCCATAGGGAAAGAAAGAAATTCATCAAATCCCAATAAAAAAGTTTCTTATATAAATATAAAGAAGAAAAATTAAGTGTTGTTGAATCCAAAATGAAATTTGAGTTTGGTATTGAGAATAATTTCATTTTGACTATGAATGATGAATAATGTAGAATTAGAAGTTCTCAAGAAGAATAAATTCAACTTGAACTCCATTTTAAAGAAGATTTAAAATAATTTTGGAGAAAGATCAGAAGACATGAAAATCAAAACAAAAAGTTGGAAGATGAATACTCAAACAACCAAGAATGTTTTTTAATAAGAGATAAATGTTAGTGAAAGTGATTGATGATTTGAAGAAATCTCTTGAAGAAGAAAATAATTGTAATGATCATCTGGATGTTTTACTAAAGGAAAAAAGAATAATAGTTGAAACATATCTAACAAAAAACTCCTAGAAGATGAATTAAGAAACACAATTTTCCAAAAATTTATCACTATGGTTGGTGAACTTTATCAAAATGTGAAAATATAGAAGGTTAAACAAAACATACCTTTAAAGGTTGAAAAGAACGATGGAATTTTTTTTGAAATGAATAATGCTGGGAAAGTCATTTGTCTGAAAAAAACAAACAATGACGGGAATTTAGAAGTTTCAAAGAAACCTAAATATGAATTTTTTTTAAATAATCTAGATCTATAAAATTTGGAAGGAAGAAGATGAATCTGGTTGATATAAATAATGTTGGTGGATCAGAATAGAGAGATAAGAAAGTTTCGGAGAAACACATCCACAATTATAATCAATATGAAAGTTTCGTAGGTAATTACTCATTCTATATCTATTGATGGTATTGTGGGGGATTCGGATACATGACTTTGATATGTTGGTTTAACTTGAAAAGGTACAATTATCCCACAACTTATAAAATGAAATTATTAATGGGGTTTCAATAACCTCAAATAAAGAAGACTAAGAATGTTTTCCCGATGAAATTAGGGAAGGTTGGAGTAATAATTGAAAATAGGTTCCAACCCCTAAAAATAATATGTAAATGATTTCAACAATATAGACACCTTGAAATAAGATTTTTTGTTTTGTTATCATCTCAGAAAATGATTCTTAATTCTCAAAGGCCAATTACGAGGAAGGTAAAAGATGATTAAAAATCTCTTGTTGTTGAAACTGCATTTAAAACTATAAAAGGAGAATGACCTCAGATACTTGATAGTGAGTTTTCATTACACATGACAGGAGACTTGAAATTTTTAAAGAATTTAAATTATTTTTAAGAGGACCCTGCAACATTTTGAAATGATGAATATCAGAATATCAAAGGTGTTGGATCATCCATCATTGGAGAGAAAAGTATTAAATCCAAGAAGACATTGTATGTTTATGGGATGAAGCCCAAATTACTATGTGTTTCATGATTTTTTGATGAGGGTAACAGAGTTAAATTTAGGAAATATGGGTTTTTGTAAAGAATGAATAATATGGTATGATTTTTATAAGATGCCAACATACAAAGGGAATTTGTTTCAAAATGGTGAAATACAAAACTATTGTTATATGATAATGGTGGAAGAGAATCAGTTGTGGCATAAAAGACATAGATTCAAGGGGAAGAGAAACATGAGAAAGGTATATAATAATAATAGTGTCTAGGACAATACAAATTTTCCAAGATGATGAAATTGGTGTTTTTCTATCTATGATAAAGGAAATATTACAATATTTTGGCACAATAATGTTGATATTTTCTCAAAACAACATCTAGAGATGATTCATTTTGATATACATGGTCCAATGAGAAAACAATCAACAAATGGAGATATGTTCTTAATCACTTTAATTTATGATTGTACTCAAATTACATGTATAATGTATATGAAACACAAATCAGAAGCTTTGAAATTGTATAAAAGGTATAGAAGGAAATCTGAGAAAGAATGTGAGTATTTAGTGAAGCTGTTGAGAAAATACAATGGTGGTTAATATAGATGTGATGAATTTTAAATCTATCTTGAGAATCATGAAATATTTTATGATTATTTCTCCCCATACACTCCTTTAAAAAATGGGGTTATTAAAATAATGAATAGATGCTTAGTGGAAATGGGAAGAACTATGTTCCTCGAAAATGGTTTTTCCCCATTTCTTTTGGAGGAAATCCAAGAGTAAAGCTATTTACATTCTGAACTATTGTTTCTATAGAACTCAATAAAAAATGACTCCATATGATTTTTTTATAGAAAAACTCCATGTTTTAAGTACATTATAGTTTTTAGGATTCCATGTGTTATAAAGAAGAAAGGTGGAAACTATGGAAACTTTTAGTAGAAAGCTGAAGATGGAATATTTCCTGGCTATGCTTTTTAAGAAAGAGAATATAGATGGTTCAAAAATGAAACAAAGCGAATTTTTGATTATATTGATGTGATGGTGATTGAAAGAAGTTGGAATGAAAAAACTTCTGAAGTAGAAAAATATGTTTATCAATTTAAAGAAATAAATTCTGATAAGGATGAAGAAAATTGTATTCCTAATCCAGAATAAGATAGAGACTCTTTTATGTCAAGTGATGAAGATTTTTCTTGAAAAAACCATCCCAAGATGAGGGAAAAAGTGGAATATCTGAAACTAATTGGTGGTTAACATCAAAAGGTTCAATCCAAAATAACAACAAGTGCTATCACACATACTTCATTGTATTCAAAAGTATAATTGAATGATGTGAAAGAATATTTTGATCGTTCAGAATGGGTTCAAGACATGAATAAATAATTGGATCAGATTGAAAAGAAAAATACATGGGAACTCATACAAAATCCTAAAAACAAAAACATCATTGGCATAAAATGGGTTTTCAGGAACAATCTGAATGGAGAAGGTGATGTCACCAGAAACAATGAAATATTGGTTTGCAAAGGGTATTCACATATTGGGGGAATTTATTTCGATGAAATCTTTCCTCTAGTGGCTAGATTGGAAAGAATTTTAATCATTCTTTATATTTCTACACAATGAAGATACAAAAACTTTCAAATGGATTTTAAATACACATTCCATAATTTTGATCTTGAATAGGAGGATTATGTTGAACAACCTTGTGTATTTTTTATTGTAAATGATGAAATCTATGTATGTATATTGAAGAAATTATTGTTTGGGATAAAATAGTCTTTGAGGGGATGGTATACCAAATTGGATTCTTTCTTAAGGAAGATGAATTTCAAGAAAGGAAGAGTGGACTGAAATCTGTATATCAGAGAAATTTAAGAGTATTCCCTCGGTGTGATTGTTTTTATTGATGATATTATCATTGCTAGGAATGCTGAAATAAGTTGTGAAAGATTTTATAAAGAGGTGAAGAAGGTATTTTAAATGTTCATGTTAAGAGGGAAATGAAATACATTTTATGGTTAAAAATCTTTCAAAAGAATGAATATATTTTTCTATCCCAAATAAATTATGCTAAATAACTTCTCATTAGATTTGGCACGGAAAAATCAAAACAAGTTTCCACAACTATTTTGGGGGGAACCATGTTGGGTAAAGATGGAGAAGTAAAATAAGTGGATCAAAAAGTGTATCAGAAGCTAATTGGTAGTCTATGGTAATTTAATGATTCAATACCTCCCATTGTTTGTATTGTTACGTTATGTGAATGATTTTAGAGTTATACAAAAGAATCATATCTTATTTTTGGAATAAGAATTCTCATATACATCAAAGGCACAATAGAATTTAGAATCAGGTATTGTAGCTCAGATTGTATTGATTGTTTGGGTATTCATATGTTGATTCGGCATGAAATAATGATGATAGATGATCCATATCTGATGGAGTATTCATTATGGGAGAGAATTGTGTTATCTAACATTCAAATAAATTGAATTCAGTAACCCTTAGTATGGTTGAAGCGGAGTTGGTTGCTTCTACTCAACATGACACTCAACTCTTATGGATGAAAACAAAATTGGATGATTTTCTAGTTGAAGTAAAGGTCCCCTTGCTCTTGTTTTGTGACAATAAAAGTAAAATCAATATCACCAGGAATCTTGTTAAATATTCTCATTTAGATTACATTTATGTAAAATATAATTACATCAAAGATCCTATAGAGAAGAATGAATTAAAGTTGGAGTATGTTCCATCATCAGAAAAAGTGGTTGAAATTTTTGCTAATCCTTTTCCCAAAGGAGTCATTATAAAATTGAGGTTGAACATGGTCGTTCAACCTCATTCTTTTTATGTTTTATGTATTTGTTTCTATACCCTCTCTCATTTTACCATTGGATTGTATTTGCAAGGGTAAAAATTGTATTGTTTCACAAATATATTTCATAAAAAGATATTTTTGGGTAAGTTATGAATTCAGCATTGTTTTGTGAGTGAAATATTCTAACTATATGTTGGACTGGTTTTAGAAAATAAATTGTTTTGTATTATAGGGATGTTAATGAATGGATAAGTATGAAAGATGAAGATGGTGTCATAATAACTTATTATGGATATCACGGTTCTTCTGTTAATGATTCTTTTTTCCTATAATGAGGTATCTCACGTAGGCTTAGAATTGTTGACAAGTGATCCATTTCATGAGGATACAATGTTCAATGATTTATGAAATGTGGTTGAAATTAAAATACAATGGGGGTGATTTTAGGGAAAAATATGACGATGAATGTATTTTTTTCATTCATGTGTTGTATTTGGTTTTAAAAATACATTTTTGGAAATCACCACACTTTTTTATGGAAATAATTATGCTACTTTTGGTTTTGGAAAAAATTGATCACATGGTATTGATAAGAATTAGACTCATTGTGTTCATCATAACAAGATTATTGTATTAGTAAAGATCATAGTGAGGAATTTCCCAGACTCACTCAAGATCTAATATGAAAGAAGTGGTTATTTTGATGGAGAATCAGACTCACTATGACTATGATGTTTTAATTCCAATAATTCTTTTAGAACTTGTATTTCATATAAATCATAATTTTAATAGAGAACTAGTGATTCAAGATTGATGAAAAAATAATTTGGAGTAGAAGATATGTTTCCAATTGGAAAATAATTGTATATAGAAATATCATATCTAGGTGGAATAGAGAAATAAGTGATTCTGATTTTTTTTTAAAACAATCATATCCATGTGAAAGAAATGTAAAAGTTGTTGCTGATTGAAGATGAAGTGTTGTTTTAAAATTTGATGTTGTTTTAAAGGTGATTTTTTTAAAAGAAGATTATTTTTTAAAAGGTTGTACCAATTTAAAAGGTGGTAATGATTTAAAAGGTGGTACCGATTGAAAACGTGGTGCTGATTGTAAAGGTGGTGCTGATTGAAGACTTGTTGTCGATTGAAGAAGTTGTGGTCATAGAAGAGTAAGAGATGGTTCTGATTGTTTGATAGAATCATTGTACCCAAAAAAAATAGTATTCTAGAAAATCATATCTAGGCTAATCTTGTCCAGAATGACTTTACCTAGGAGGACCGTATCTAGACCAATAATATTCATAAAAGATCATACTCGGGTTGAGAATAAACGAATGTGCATGGAATGAATTTAATGTTATGATAATTTCCAATTCAAGTATAACAATGAAAAATATATTCTACAATGATTTGAATTTCATGAAAGAAATAATGATAAAAGAAAAATATTGTAAATGATGTTTTGTATAAGTGGGTCAAGAGAAGATAAGGATAAAATGATATCAGCAATGTAGTCAACTATTTCAAAATGATTGAATTACTTTTTAGGTTTCCAACTGGTTCAAGAGAATATGAGATGATCAATTTTTTAATCTTAAGTGGGTCTATAAAAATTAGAAGGATAATTTGGAATGAATTATCATGGGGGAGCTATACATTCAATTGTAAGATTTTTTATTTAAATTGGTTCTGGGATTCATTTTCAGAAAATTAGAATGTTATTTCTCTCATTGTACATTTGTTTTCAATTGATAAAGATATTTGTATTGAATAAATCAGATTTAGAAAATTCAGTTTCTTATATTGAAATCGTACTTGTCATTAAAATTAAATTATAAAGAAGGATATGAAGTTTGAAGAATAATAAAAAAGTTACGAGAAGCATTGATGAATTCAAAATATATTCAAGATTTTAGGGGAAATTGAAATGTGTGTGAATTTGTGTGAGCATGATATTTTTTGGGGATTCCCACCCAAACCTTCCAAGGGTCACCTATAAAAGTATAATTACTTTGTACTTTATGACTACTGGTACTATTCATCATAGTAGAGAGAGAAGACCTAAATTTTTATTGAGAAAAAGTGATAGAATTTTTTTGTGTTGAAGACATTTTGATGGAAAATAAGAAAATATTGTAATGTTGCATTCCACTGATCATCGTACTCAGAATTTATTGTACATAGAGGATCAACGTATTCTATTTGTCAACATTATATTCGGCTAATAATTATATCAGGATGGATTAATCATCTTTGGGATTTCTATATTGGGTTTCTCCAACTTAGGAAGTATTTTATTCTAATTTGAAGTGGTTTTGATTCATTTATATTGTATTCTATCCAAAAATTGGACATAATGAATTGTTTTGAAAGAATCATACTTGGAGTAATCAGACATGGAAAATTAGACATAGGAAAATCCAACTTAACTTTTATAACAACATCCATGAGGTTCTAACATTTAATTTGTGTAAATAATTGAGGAATTGTATATCAATTAAATACATTAGGGGAATTGAAATGAAGCACAAGTAACATGAGTAGTTACATAATAATTGATTTACCCTACTTGTTCTATGAGGGAGCACACACACTTTTGTATTTTCGTTAAATTTCTATATGAGTGAAATGGAATATGCAACTCATTGTAATTAAATTATTGTTTTCTAGTGGATTTTATTATATTGGATTGTATCCATACAATACCAAGAATGTATCTATTCATATTGAATAGAAAACCTTGTAAATACTTGTGTTCCTATGGATGTGTGTATGTTTTGCTTTCAGTAGGGAATTGAATCTTTAACAGGATGGAAAAAAATCATTTTAAAGGAAACATAAAACAAAAGGAGTATCAATGATTCAACCCTCCCCCAATCAGTGATATAATACACAAAAGTGTCACATACAACTTTAAGTTAGGTTATCTTTTCTTCACTGTCGTGATTTCCTTACTTTTTAAACATCCCTTTGATTTTCTTCTCATTGGTACCTTTAGGATAATATTTTTATCACACATTAAATTGTTTAGGTTGTTTTTCAATTTCCATAATTACCATTTCTTATGGTGAATCCCATGTTTAGGTTGTTTGCATTATATTTTGTCCATCCCTATGGGTGAAACATCTATATTGGATGAAGTTTCCTTATACCGTTAGTGGGGTTTCACTTTTTCATAAAGTATTAAATTGGAAACGTGACTTAAAATGGGAATTAAACTTCGAATTGGGTCCCCATGGCAATACCTGTAATTAGTTTTTAGTTTTTAGCCTTTGAGAACTCTTTTATTCCTTTAATTATATTTGATTACATAGATTATTTCCCTTAGATAATGATTAATCTTACTCTATGTGTCATTGCATAATTGTAATTTCCCATGAATTTTGTTAAATTATTTTCTCATGCCCATTGTTACATTTTGAATTATAATATTACTTATATTTAAATGCTTATAGAAGTTGTTTTTACACCGATTGACCATTCCATATAATTTTTCATCACTCGTTGTCAATGTATTGTTCTTATATTAAATTTCAATGCTTTTATTGACCTTTTTCCATTTATTGTTTTACCCTACTTATGCTAATTTGATTTGGATTGAATGTCAAACATTTCTCACCAAGCTTGATTGTTTGGGATAGTGAGATGTCATTGAGTTGACATGTGGAACTAAGGGAAGCTAATTCCATGTTCCAATGGTTTTTTTATTTATTCGGATCTATTGTATTGTTGATTATCACTATTTCCAATGATTTTATCTTATTAAATATGTTTCCCTACGATATAAACTATTCCATTTTGTTTGGATTAAATTAAAAATCATGATTAAATAGTAAACATGTTATCTTGTTATATTAAATTTCCTATGATGACATACAATTGTTTAAATGATATGACTATTCATTATGACATGCGTATGATAATTTTTACTACCTTGTAATATAAATGGTACCACTGTTGATTGGATTAAAGTACATAGCTTGATTTAAATGGTGAACATGTGATATTGAGATTCTCTTTGATGGAATGCAATCTTATAAATTCATTGCATTGATATATTCCCTACTTGTGATGTGCTTTGATACTTGGTTTTATTGATACTGTCTATGAGGGAACATGGATTTTGTGTTATGTATCTATAGATAAAGTCGACATGTTTGTTGGTATCAACTTGAGGTGTCAGGGGTGATGATTTAGCTTTCAAAGAAAGGGATTTCGGGGATGTTTAAATATACTATTGAGTGATATTGTTTCCCTAAGGGAGAAACCACGGATAGACCCTTTGGTGAGGTGGCTTTTCCATGCCTTGGGTGATATGCAGTCCCCTACGTGAGATACTTGGGATGGACTCAGAGTCACCATGCCTCGAGTAACACTAGGTATTCATAAAGGATTGAACTAGATGGACTCAATGGTATTAAAATATATCATATCTACTATAGTGATACCTGGGATATTTTTAGATCACTATGGATGAGCTCAAACTATAGCTCATGATTTGAATGATTCATTGAATTGTTTGTTTATATATATATATATATATGTGAGGTGTATATGTTATTATTGAAATGTGTTACTTATGAATCTGTGACACATAAAAATTTTTATTAGAGGATGTGGATGATGACATGTGAGATAGAACCCAAACCAAAGCATAAGATTTGGGGTATGCCTTCTAGGCTTTTTGTGTTTACTTTATCCCTTATATACATATTATACCTTGAAAAGGTACTTTTTCAGAATTTCCACTAAGTTCAAAGCATGTGGTATGGGATGGGAGCCCACTTGTGATCTCAGACAATGTATCAATTGATTTAATTATTTATCATTCATCTTTTATTTTCTATAATAGAAAACTTCTTTTGTTTATAACACAAAATGGAAAGGCCTATACACTATGGGTTCTAACCTAATGAGATTATTAACTCAAAACCTAATCAAGTTCCATTTGGTACCCATGTAAACATTATGATCATATGTATGGGTAAATTGAATCATGATGCTTATGATTCTGGATTTCATTGCTGCTTATGATGGAATTTTGAGTAAAGGACCGAGTTTATGTTTGAGATGTTGTGGAACCCTTTTGTAGTTTTTGATAGCAAGAAGTGTATGATTGTTCACCTATATCCATATACTCATAATTTTGTTTATATATCCTGACATGACATCATTTTTAATTTATTATTGTTATTCATCTTCCAAAATTACCTATTTACTATTCTTGGGATATTTATTTGCTTCTTCTACTATCTACTTATTATTATGCTTCTTCTATTTTTTGTGTAATGCATACCAGTATGTTATAACTAATACTATGAGGTTATAGTATCCCCCTATACACACATATGACCTTTTTTGTTAGTCATAATCCTCTGATCTTCATGGATATGCACTACAGGTCATAGGGACCACTGTCTCGGGGCTCGATTCAGTGGAACTCAGGGTGGTATACTACATATTCGGTATGTGTTATTTTTTATGAAAATAATATCTTATTATAATTTTATGTTTGATTATTTATTTCCACACCCTTTTTCATTTTACTTGAATCTTTATCTATATATTTTCATGGATTTGGAATGGGATTATTTTTGGACAAGTTATTTATAATTTTTATTAAATAATTCATGAATATTTTTATGGTATTTCTTAGGTCCAATATGACTTTTAAACATCTAATTTTTTTTTCAGAAAATTCATTTTCTTTGAAATATATAATGCTTTATAAATGATTATATTAAAATGGTACCATCTTACATCTTCCTTTGTTGGAATTTTGAAACATTCCATTATTTTAGTGAAATTATTTATCACTACCTTTGTTTTTTCTGACAGCCATTGTGAATAAGCATTATTTTTCTTCTAATGACTTTCCATTTTGAATACATAGTTATGCGTTCTTTTTATTGAACCGTATTAACCTTTTTTACATACATCAATTGTTTTTGGAAAATTATTGACTAATCGTTATATCATTAATCTATTATTTTTAGATACCATAAACATCATCATCATAACTAAATAGTATTTTCCTATAGATTCATTGAATATATTTTTTTCCCTTTTATTTTCTATGGGATTATCATGTTATGTTTATTGATTGAATTATGGATTTTTTAAAGGATATGAAACCAATTTTCCATCAATGGGTTCATTTTGATAGCAAACCAATGTTCTTTCACATTTTATTTATTATGTGATGAATAATTTATCTGATATAGGATTTATATGTATTTATAATAATGTTTGGGTTCCACTATCATCCATAAATCTATTAGTTAAGGTTTAAAATCAAAAGTGTCGGTGAACTATTATGTGAATGCTATTTTGGATGAAATTTTTCTCGTTTTTATAGTGTGAATGAGATGAGGTAAGATTTGTCCACATGTTTGTTTAGTGAATAAAAACATGAATCATTTTTAACATGTTATTTTTGTAAAAAAGATTCAATAATATTTGTTAAATTTTTATATTTTTAATTAAATTCCATAATATTATTTCATAATTTTTCAATGTGAAGGAGATGAATGAATCTTTTTTCAAAAGTTTTTTTAAAATGAGATGTGGGATAATTTATTCTCAATTTTTTGTATAAAGTGGATGTTGGAAACAATTTACACTTTTTATTGTGTGAACATGATGTGGGAATTTTTTTTCATAAGATTTTCTATGCATATTTTTATTCCACATTTTTATGATTTCGTTCATATTAAAAAATCAATATTTAATTTTAATCTATAGTTTTGTGGTTATTCTCACAGCTATGTTATCCACTCATAAATATTTTATATTAACTCATGTTTCCACAGACCTTTGATACATGAAATATGTTATTATAAGAATTACACAATGGTTTTGAATCAGTGATTAGATCGTTATAGCATTCTTATGTTTCCAAATAATACCCATTTTCTTATCTTATTCCCACATGTGGTCTTTCAATTTTATCATTTGTGTTTACCCTAACCAAGGATCTAATATCACCATATCATTAGTATTGTTTTTCCCTATGTTAATGTGAGGAGTATTTTTTATGATATATCTTGTTGGGAAAAAAACCCTCAAGGCATCATTGATGCATTTTTGGGGTGATTGTGTGTGTTGACAAAGTGGACATTTGTGTTGTCATTCTGGACCAAACAAACCATGACGTAAATATTTGTTGACAAAGGGGATTTCTTTGTGGCATGTCGAGTTCAAGGGTTGTGGTTAACCATACATGTTTGATTCAAGAACATGGATAAAGGAATGGATGATCTAGAGAGGAAACTTGCGCGCCATATGTTTTTAAAGAACCGAACATCAAAACATGGAGAAAGGAAATGTGGCACCCTTGTTTTAGGGTTGGTCTCACAAGTGATTGCGCATAAGAGACTTGGGCGTCGAGACTTTCATGCTGAGAGGAGACTTGCACGCCGTCGCGCAGTGTGTGAAAATGCCTATAAATAGAGGTTGACCCCTCCTCATTCGTAGGGAGTTCAATACTTCAAGAAAATCAGTGCTCCCGTCGCGCAGGTGTGGTGGTCGTGCAAGTGGTGGTGTGGCCGTGCAAGTGGAAGTTGCGTGCCAGTTGATTGATGTGCGTCCAGAGTGGTTTGGGTGAGATAGGAAGGGAGTCTCCCAAGTTTTGATTTGAATAAGGGGGTGTCGTGCAGGTTTTCTGGTGACACTTGTGTGCCTTGTTTTGAAGAAGCGCGACAGTTGGTGGTTGTGCACCAATATTGGTTTGGCCATAAAAGGGTGTGCGTCGCGCAAGTTTAGAGTTTCAGAAGCTTGTGTCGCGTAAGTGGTTGAGGTAGACTTGTGCACCAGTTGTAACTTTCGTGTCGAGACATGCACGCTGGCTTGGATAATGGCACCAGGTATGGTTGAAGCATGAATGTGATTCAAGGCTGCGTGAAATCTGGAAGATTTCCCGATACATTCGGTGCAAAGTGACATTCATATATGGGTGAAAGTTGGACTTCAATAGAGCATCCACATACAATAGAGGATGTATTCATTAGTGATAATGAATAGACCTACAGGTATAAAAACTGTGAGTGGATCCTTTTCAGAGCAGTGAGCAAAGGAAGAGGAAGAAGGTGATCCTCTCTACCAGCAGTGAGCTACAGAGAGATACAGGGAGTGTCCTTTTGGAAAGCAGTGAGTTGTCCCTAAAAATTGTAAAGGCAGTGAGCCTGGGAATAGAAGTGATTCATCCCAAACATTGTAAACAACACTGTTATTTTAGTGGATTTGGTACATCGGCACATCGCCGGTGTATGCTCCTTGTACATAACCCAGTGAGGGTGAACCTAGTAAAAATCGTTGTGTCGTGTGCATGCTTTAGTTTCTGTTTGTAATTTTCTGCAGGAAAGAGAGAGGAGAAAGTCTTTCTTAATAGCGAGATAAGATCAACATGGGTAGTTTTTTTAATTTTTCATACCCCGATTCACCCACCCCCTATCAGTGTATCTAACCTAGTAGGCCTAACAAGTGGTAGCAGGTCAAGGTTTTTATCAGTGGTTCTCTCTCAAATGGAAATCACTGATCATAAAGTGATTCCGATCTTCGACGGTAAAAATTTTCAGCTATGGAATAATCGGATGCAACAACACTTTTGATCTTTGGGAATGGATGTATTCACAGCAACAATGCATGGTATAATAGCTGACATCAACATTGGGGTACTATCTGAAGTTGAACTTAGAGATTTGGATGAAGATTCCAAAGGAATTAATGCTTTTGGTGGAGCATTATCCAATCCTATCTATAGAAATGTGATGTCATGAAAAACGTCACATGCCATGTGGGAAAATCTATTGAATTTATATGAAGGGGATACAAAGGTCAAATATTCAATGCTGCAAGAGTTGTGGAACAAGTATGAAGATCTATGGAAGAACCTGAATGACCACGTTGAAGCATTCTTTGACATGGTAAATGTTTTAGTAGTATACATGCGAGGTCTTTGTGAAGTTATTGAAGACATAAAAATTGTGAAGCGCATCTTGAGAAAACATCCACCTCGGTTCAATCCGAAACTTTCTGTTTTGGAAGATAATGACTCAAAATAGTTGACATTAGATAACCTGCACAGTACCATTGTTGCATTTGAAATGATAAATGATGACAACGACATAGTGGAAAATGGTAAATCCAAAGAGGTGGCATTTAAGGATATGAAGAATCTCACCATTGAAGATTCTCGGGAGGAAGAAGAGATAGACGAGGTAATGTCATTTCTCTCCTCAAATCTTCAAAGAGGAAAAGTAATGTTCAAGGGATACTTCCACTTTCTTTCTTTAGATGTAGAAAAGTTGGTCATCTTGGGTCAAGGTTCCCGAAAATGTTTCAAGAAGAAAATAATGAAGATGAAGTTGAAATTCCCATAAAGAGATCTTCAGACTATGTGAAATGGAAGATGCAGTTCAAGAGAAATTTCTTCAAAGAGAAGAATCTTCTTCAATAATAAGTAGATAGTTCACATGAGTCTGAGGTTGAAGAGGTGTAGGAGGTTTTAAATTGTGAATATCTTGGAGAAAATTATATGGTGGCAGTTGTCGTTATTTATCAATAGAAAAATAAAGCCAAAGTTGATGATGAACAAGAATATGTTGATGGAAGAATAGATATGAAAGCTAAGTTAGAGTTTTCTCTTGAGAAGATAGATGTTTGGAGAGCCAAAAGAAAGAAAGCGAAAAAAGTTTTTCATGATGCCAAACTCTATATGCAGCAGTAGGATGAAGAGAAGTCTGAGTTGATGGAAGAAATTGAGAAACTCAAGTTATCAACACTAGTGAACTCAGAATCATTTAGTCAGTATTATCTCAAGATTGAAGAACATAAAAAG
Source organism: Viscum album (assembly GCA_963277665.1). Taxonomy (NCBI): domain Eukaryota; kingdom Viridiplantae; phylum Streptophyta; class Magnoliopsida; order Santalales; family Viscaceae; genus Viscum; species Viscum album. The sequence continues at coordinate 103,670,019 of OY728133.1, forward strand.
GATATCGATGGCTTGAATAGAAAAGTGAAAGATCAAGTCAAGTGCATCGAAGAACATGAAGTAGAAGTGGTCAGTCTGTGACTAAAAATGATTGATCAAGAAAAACTCTTGCACCCCAATGTGACATCAGAAAAGCCGGTCATTTAGAAGACAGAAAAGATGAAAGAGGAGGCTAGTAGTTCAACAGGAAAAAATCAGCAATCGATCTCAGATGCTAATGTCAAATTGGGTCTTGATCGAAAACAAAAAACTGTAAATATATATGTCTGACCGCAAACACCCACTCCGATATTGATGGTTTATTTCGGCAGAAATTAGAATCATAATATCCAAAGATCCCAAGGGTAAACTCTTAGTTCAGAAGTAACATGAAGGAATGCACCTTATATAAGGTGTTATTGTTGTGGAAATATGGAACATTCATAGTATGTGTGTTCCATAGACAAGAGGTATCGATTGGAACTTGAACAGAGGTGGTAGCCAAACTAAGAACGGTTCTCCAGAACGTATTTTGAAGGACACTGTTTTTGGTGCAGAGGATTGGGGCACATAACTACGTACTACACTTTGACCATACATAGGAATGATCCAAAGCAAAATCAAAACATTTTCAAGCATCAGATCAATAAAACAACAGGGGAGATAAAAATGCAGAATAGATTTTCGCCTTTGCAAGATGGAGCTGGTCAGTCATACAATGAGAAAGAACAGAAGTCTCAGTCCATGCCGAGTGGGGAGGCAAAATTATGGACCAAGAAGAAGAAGAATGCGAAGGCTATTTTGGAAAAAAATTCCCTTAAGGTATCTGATCACTCTGGTGTGTGGATCCTTGATAGTGGTTTCACATCTCACATGACAAGTAATAAGTATCTTATTACATGAATAAAATATGAAAAAGAAGGGGTTGGAAAATTTGAAAACTATGAAGGGCTGGAGATTTTTGGATTAGGAAAGGGCAAGTTTGGGGGAAAAGAGATGATATGTGATGATGTCTTAGTAGTATAAGGCCTCAGTCACTATTTTCCAAGCGTCAGTCAACTATGCGACTCAGGACATTATATAAGGTTTACTAAATAGATGTTTGTCATCAAAGGAAGAGATGGGGTAGTAGTTCTACATGAAAAAAGAACAAAGGGAAATATTTACCTCGTAAGTGGAGAAGAAGACTTGTGTTTTCTTTCCAAAGAGGAAGAAAACAAGTTGTGCAATAAATGACTTGGTCATCTTCGCCAACCATCCCTGGAAGTTCTAGTAATGCGTGAAGCAGCAAGAGACCCCCCTAAGCTATCACATGATCGTACACATACGTGCCACACCTGTCAACAAGGGACGATCATCATAAAGACGTACAAAGAAAAGGAAAAGAAGTCGACAAGAGTGCTTGAATTGGTTCATGATGATGTATGTGGACCTATTTCACCAAGAGCAATTGACAGGAAGAGGTATTACGTTCTTTTAATTACTGACTATAACAGAATGGCATGGGTATTTGTTTTTTTATCATAAGTCCAATGTGTTTATCTGCCTAAAATAGTACTGTAGGGAATCTAAATGGATGCTTGGACAGAAAATTCTGAAATTTCGTACAACAAATTGTACATAATTCACAAACAGTCAGGTGTAAGAGTATCTTGAGAACTATGGGATAAGGTATCATGTTTCTTCAGTAAGAACTACCCAATATAATGGAGTAGTTGAAATGAGGAGTCGGATCATCAACAACATGGCTAGAACAATTCTTATATAAAAATACCTACAAGAGAAGTTTTGGAAAGGAGAATTATTAACACCAGTCTACATTTATAATAGGGCTTTGTTGTGTCTGAATGAAGGAATGAATTCGTTTGAAACGTGTTATAGAAAGAATCCAATAGCTAAATACTTCAGAATATTTGGCAGTAAGTGCTTCATTATCCACAAATAAAAGCGTAGGAAGTTTCAATCATGTTAATATAAGGTAATATTTCTAGGTTACTCAGGAAAAGTAAAAGCATAAAAATGCTTCAACTAGAGTTTGGGAAAAGTAGTTGGGAGCAATGATGTAACTATTGTGAAAATGAAGAGAATATTCAAAAGCACAGTGAACAGTTTCTTGATGAAAGTGATGGAGAGGATAGTAACACATGAGGAGTAGAGGTGGTAGATACTGATTCAGAAGAATACACTGATGATGAACAAGAATGTGTCAAGTCTGTGTCTGCAAGGAAGCCAATGAGTCAAGCTGAAATTGATAGGTAGAATATCATTGGTGATAAAACAGCTCTAGTTTAGAAAAGAAGAATGAAGTCACTACAGCAGACATATTTCCTATCTCAGGTAGAGCCGAAATGCTTTCTAGATGTAGATAAAGAAAAAAACTGGGTTCACGATATGAATGAAGAGCTTGATCAGATTGAGAAGAACCAGACATTAGAGATTTTTTCAAGACCTGTAGATAATAATGTCATCGGGACTAAATGGGTCATTCACAACAAGATGAATGAATATGGCACAATGGTTTGAAACAAATCATGAATATTTTCAAAGGATACTCCTAGGTAGAGGGAATAGATGTTGATGAGACATTTCCACCGGTGGCAAGGCTAGAGACAATCAGATTATTTCAAGCCATTTTAGTGTAACAAAAGTTCAAAGTGTTCTAGACAGATGTCAAGTCTGCATTCTGGAATTGGATTCTAGTAGAAGAAGTGTATATAGAGCAGCCATATGGTTTTCTCATTCATGAGGATGAGAACAAGGTTTACATACTGAATAAGGTGTTGTATGGGATAAATCAAGCACCAAGAGCATGTTATGCAAGACTTGATCAATACATGAAGAAGCTTGGTTTCCAGCAAGGGGGAGTTGATTAAAATCTCTATTTCAGTAATGAAAGTAATCAAAGGATGATGGTGTTGGTGTATGTCGATGGCATAACATTTGGAAGATTAGGTGAAGCTCAATGCAGAAAGTTTTCCAATTTTATGAAAACTGAGTTTGAAATGTCAATGATTGGAGAGCTAACGTTTTCCATTGGTCTATAGGTGACTCAAGGAAGGAATGGTACATTCATTTCTCAATCCAAATATTACAAAGATGTTTTGAAAATATTTTGAAAGGAAAATTCCATAGAATTGAAGACTCCAGTTTCTACCCGGATGAAACTATCCAAAGATGAGGATGCCAAGGTATTTAATATCACAAAATACAGGCAAATTATTGGAATTTTATTGCAATTGACTGTAACAAGGCCTGATATTATTTTTTCCACATGCCAAGCAAAGAGATATTAGTGTAATCCCAAGTAAATACAAATGCTTTCAGTGGAAAGAATACTTCATTATATCAAGGGCACGATAGATTTTGGCTTGACATATGTTGACAAGTCTTTGACAGTGTTATTAGGATATACTGATGTAAATTGGGCCAGTTCAGCAGATGATTTAAAATCAACGTCAGGTGGTGCATTCTATCTTTGTGGATTGTGTATTTCTTGGCTACGTAAGAAGAAAGATTACATTTCATTGAGCACAATAGTAGCTGAGTATATTGAGGCCACTCAATCATGTACACAGTTATTGTGGATGAAGCACCAAGTTGAAGATATAGGAGTTGAAGTGAAGTCTTCGATCGAAATCCAGTGTGAAAACTCAAGTGCTATAAATCATAGAAAAAATCACGTCCATGAATCAAGGAAAAATCAAATTGAGATAAAACATCACTTTATCAAGGATAAATTTGAGCATTGAATCATGAAGTTGGTGTATGTTCCTACATATCTACTGGTTGCAGACATTCTGACAAAGGCCTTACCCAAGGAAGCTATTGAAAGGCATCGACTGACTCTAGGAGTTCAGTTGACTACCCGCACTTAAAAGAGTGTGTATGTGAAACCCCCTCTCCCTGAGCTATGATGGGTGTTTCCCTATTGTGATGATATGTGTTCTCTACTCTGTTACAGACTGAAAAGGAGTGACCTTTGGGTTCATTGAAAAAGGGGGAGAAAATAGTGATTGTTCAAGGGGGAGATAGTGTGGGTATTTGAGAAATCATGATAGTTACGGGGTGAATCTGACTTGTGGAGCAGTGAGATAGGGGGAGCAATGCGAAAGGGGGAGAGTATAAATTTGAGGATTCTATAATTGATCAATCAAAGAATAGATATCACACCATCTAAGGATCGTGATAAAAGCAAAAGAGTGGTGTTGGAATGCGGTAATAATATTTCAAAAAATTGGTATAAGTTTGGTGCCAATAGTGGGTGTTAGATTTGAAGTGATTATTTGATGAAATTTTTATTTACTCTTGTTTCTCACACCGATCATTGCTCATGTGGGCTTAGAGTATGTGTTGGGTAAATCCTTGATCGCTATCAGAATCACAACAGACAAAAGTTGTCTGAAAAATTAATGATGTATTTTATTATAGAAGAGTTTTAAACATACCCAAAGGGGTATATTGTTGGGAATAAATCCCTGAAGGCATCATTAAAGCATTTTTTGGGTGATTGTATTTGTTGAAAAAGTTGACATATGTGTTGTGATTGTTGTCAAAGTAAACTATGATGTAATTTTTTTTTAAAAAGGGGATTTCATTGTGGAATGTCAAGTTCAAGGGTAGTGGTTAACAATCCATGTTTGATTCAAGAACATAGACAAAGGAATGGATGATCTGGAGGTGGTAGAAAAAGAGAAAATATAAGGTGGTGTCGTTTTCCAGTGTTTACCAAATTGTTTGGCCTAAAAATAGACAAATGAAGAAATGTGGGTTTGGAAAAGGGACTTGCGCACCGTTTCCTTGATGGAGAGGAATCTTGCGCACCATATTTTATTTCAGGATCAGAACATCAAATTATGGCAAATGAGAAAGGGGCGCCCAAGTTTTAGGGTTGGTCGCGCAAGTGACTTACGTGTCAGAGACTTGTGCGCCGAGACGTGAGCGCCGACAGAAGACTTGAGTGTCGTCACGCAGGGTGTCCAAATGCCTATAAATAGGGGTCATCCACTCCTCATTCAGAGTGAGTTCAACACTTAGAAAAGATCAGAGCTCCCATCGAGCATGTGTGGTGGTCGGGCAAGTGGTGGTGTGGTTGCGCAAGTGGAAGTTTTGTGCCAGTTGATTGATGCACGTCCAGAGTGGTTTGGGCGATATAGGAATGGAGTCTCCCATGTTTTGATTTAAAGAAGGGGGTGTTTCACAAGTGGTTTGGTGAAATTTATGCGCCATGTTTTGACAAAGCACGATAGTTTGTGGTTTCATGCCAATATTGGTTTGGGTATAAAAGGGTGTGAGTTGCACACATTTGGAGTTGCAGAAACTGGTGTCGCACAAGTGGTTGAGGTAGACTTGCGTGCCAGTTGTAACTTTCAGGCCGAGACTTACGCTCCATCTTGGAGAAGGGTGCCAGGTATGGTTGAACCACGTCTATGATTTAGGGCTGCATGAAAGCTGGAATATTTACCGATACCTTCATTTCAATGTCAGATTCATCTACGGGTGAAAGTTGGATTTCAACAGAGCATCCACATACAATAGTGGATATATTCATTAGTGATAATGAAGAGAACTACAGGTCTATAATCTGTGTGTGAATAAATTCTAGAGAAGTGAGAAAATGAAGAGGAATAAGGTGATCCTCTCTACTGGCAGTGAGCCAGAGAGAGACAGGGAGTGACCCTTGGGAAAGCAGTGAGTTGACCCTTAACATTGTAAAGGCAATGAGCCTGGGAATAGAAGTGATATATCCCGAAATTTGTAAACAGCAGTGTGTTTTTAGTGGATTTGGTACATCAACATATAGTTGGTGTATGCTCCTTCTAAGTAGCCCAGTGAGGGTGAACCATGTAAAAATATTTGTGTCATGTGCATGCTTTAGTTTATGTTTATACATTGCGGCATGAATGAGATAGAAGAGAGTCTTGCTTAATAGCAAGACAAGAACAATAGGGGCAATTGTTTTAATCTGTCATACCCTAATTCACCCCCCTCTCAGTGTATCTAACTTGGTGGACCTAACTTATCTATAATAGATTATAAATTTTATTAATTATAATGAAATGTTCGAAAATATTCTGACAGAAAATTGAAAACTATTTGGGCACTAAAGACTATAAACATTTGGTTAAATGGTTTGTGTGACTATTTATGAGATTGAATGAGTATAAATGTAACATTGTTAAAAAATATATATGCACAGGTTGGTTAACCATAATTGGTATCAAATGATTTTTTAATTATTTTTATAGATTTTTTAAGTTATTTTAGTGTTATGATTAGGTAAAATTATTGAAAACAGTTTGGATAAGTCTTAGTGATTTGTATAAGTATAGGATAATGTCATGAAATTCGTTTTAAGGGGTGATTTTGTGGGTTTACTAGTAATAAAACCACAATATTGATTACATATAAGTTTATCTTGTATTAGAATAGATATATCTTGGGGTAATACCCTCAAAGAGATATTTTTGGGTATTAACTCAACCATTACCCGATGCATGATATGGAGGACTTACTACACACCTACAAATACACTCATGGGGGGGGGAATAACCATTCATTAATTTAAATTTTCAGCATAAAACATTATGAAATATTAGAATCTATTAATAATTTATTTAATGATGATATCCTGATAGAAATATTGTGTTTGAAGATAATGGATTAAATATGAGATTCATATGATAAACCAAAATCATCATATGTAAAAAAGAGAATGGTTTCATTAGAGAATACATATTTCATTTTATTTTTTTATATTCATATCACATATATTTTCATAGCCATTTTGGATATTGTTTTTAGTCAAAACATCATCACATAAATGAAGCTAATGAAGTAACATATCTTGCAACCCACATCTCTAATAACTAAAATAGGGATAATATTTAAATATATATATTTTATTATTTTCCTGATTTGATGGAATAGTGATATTTCTAGCAAACAATAAGTTAATATGGTTGATATCCTAATAGGAATTAAATCCACATTCTATTAGATTTTTTAAATATTGGATGGATATAAATCAATAACTCTTGTGTATATTTAAAAATATATTTAGGATTATGTGAAACATCTAAGGATCCTTTGTCATTATTTTCAGTAATGAATTTAGAACACAAATTAAATCAAATCATCAAACTCAGGACATGAATTTAAGTAAATTTTATATTTTTAGAAATATATATTAATGAACCTAGGTGTTGAGGATATAAATATTTTTGGGTTGGTATATGATTGATGTTAAGATAATAAAGGGTTCAACGATATTAAAAATATATTGTATATTGTATTGATATACAAGGTATTGATCATAATTCATTATATTTTTTGGGAATTTTATCTTATTTTTTGGATTACATTATATATTTCATAGTTTGTGAGTTGATGAACTAGTGGATAATAACATTTAAGAATTAAAGATAAAATTAATTTTTGGAAGAATATGTGATCTCAAGAAACCCTTATGACTTAGAGACTACATATATTTGAGAGTGGTGTACTCTAGAAAAAATATGATTAGGGTATTAACAATTAATGATTTTTGAGGTTTTATAAGTATGATTATTTAGATTTAGAAAGATAGGTAGATGGCTCATTGAATGTTATATCTAGAATAATGAGTATGTTATAAATTACCTCACCTAACATAATATATGAATAATAATTAAAATGGAGGGGAAACCATTTATATTTGGGGTAGAAAATAAAAAATCTAGATTTTTAGTCCTTTAAAATTAATTCAATAATATATATATATATAATGTGTTACACATAAAACATAATGTAATCATGCCATAAAATATTGGATTATGATTATTGACAAGACTATTAGAATAAAACCATGACAATATGGAATTACTCAAGTGGTAAACTGATTAGTACCATTTATCTACTCCCGGGAACCAACATAGTCTAGAGTCCTGTCAGACATGGACATTGTTCATTTAATGAGTTGGGCGATTCAAATCCATTTTTTTTATTTTGAGAACGTGTAGTGCACTCTGGGCATGGTTAGGGACCACCATTGGGAGTGGTGTGTTAATCATCATAGATTTTTGACATTTATGATCTATTTGAACATCTAATGTTAAGATTTGATGCCCTGGATATGATCTCTCATCTTTGTTTTGAAGCATCAATGTCTTCTGATCATTGGAATCTCTTCCTTACTGTGATCTCTAAAATTATTCATGCCATTTAGTTTGGCTGGAACAATGTGTTACACATGAATGATGCCTCCATCTCTTAGTTAGTGATTGAAATGGTTATTTTTTTAATTAATGAGTAAAACATGATTCAAAATATTCGTTGAGAAAATAGTGACCAAATTTCATGATTATCAGAATATTTTGGATTTGTGGAGATTACAAGACCTCAGGTGGGAAAATATATAATTTATGAAAACCACATATGAATAATTAGATAATATTCCACACAAATTTTGTATTAAAATTGAATCTAGGCCCTATGGGTTGTGGTGATGTCTTATGTCATTATGGTCGGAATGCCCATGGATATTTGTATGGCTCATGTGGCCTAGATTCTTCCCTCAAAGAGGAAACTCAAGGTTTCATTATTAGAGTCTTCTTTTTTATTAAATATTATGAAAAATATAATGGATAAGATGTGATTCAATTATCATTTTTCAATCCAATACTAATGAAAAATTAATTTATCTTGAAGACACATTGAAAATAGATTAATTGTATAGAAATTCAGATGTGCCCCAATTTTATTATCAGTCATTACAATTGAGAATAATTTTTTTATTAGATGGAATTTCCAAAAAATAGATAGATATGGTTCTCACATGTTTAGAAGAGACCCCTTAATACCTAGTTAAATTCCATGTAAGGAATTATAATAATGTTTCTACCTTTAGAATTATTTAAATTTTTTTTATTTTACATAATGAAATTTTAATTTTTCCCCATGGATCTTTTCGAAACGACATTGATTATAAATCAATTATAAATTTTATCTTTGTATTGGAAATGATTATTAAGATTTAACATTAATGATTTTAACTTCAATAAATGATGTTTTATTTATGTATTTTTTAAATTATAAAAAAGTTTATAAATATTTTAATCTAAAATAGATAAAATTAACTTAATTTAAAAAAACAATATTATTTTAAAATTAATTTTAGATTTGTATTTTGAAACTTTAGGATTTTAGTTGAATGGTAAAAGAATACTAATTTTTTTGATGAATTAATCTTTTATGATGTTATCCTAATACCAACATTAACTAAATTATTTTGAATCCTTTTAATGTAACACCATTATATTATATGAAATCCTTTTATTCAAATATATTTTATTTGTTTGTCAATTTACGTTGCATGAAACACCAAATTTTAACAAATCGAGATATACTAGTTTAATATTATTATATAATGTGACTATTATTACATATCTTTTGGATTTAAGGGTATAAATAGTGAAAATTAAATCGTAATAAAAATGTGTGGTTTTCACATGTATATAATATATTCATTGTTTATTAAATGGTCAGAAATGAAAATAAAAATCATTTCAATATAAAAGAAATATTTTTCTTAAAAATATTTTTCATGTGTGCAATGTAGTTTTTGATATTAATAAATAAAATAATCACTACTCATGAATTATTCTAACAAAATATATATATAATATTGTAAATAAAATGTTTTATACAGTAATATAATACTTTTACTATGCATGAGATAAGAATAAATTGGGTTTTTTTCTTCAAAAATGTATTTTTTCAGAGTGGGGTTTTTTGTAAAATTATTTTAAAATTGATTTAATCCATGTATGTGTATTTAATTTTATAAAATGAATTCAATATTTTTAATAAGGATTCTCAATTTTGGTAAATATTCCCCTTTATTTTTTTAAATATTAATAATTACTATCGAAAAAGTTATCACCTTATAATCAATATTAAATTTTTTAAGTGCTAATTTTCATTGAAAATTTCATAATTTATATTTATATAAATGGAAGTAACAAATTTTCAATATCATAGTTTTAAATATATATTATATATTCTCATAGGGTAAAATATTATGAGGAAATAATTGTAATATTAATTGTATTTATAATTAATTTATCTTCATGATGGTAATTTATTTGAATATTTTAGTGTTTAAAAAATACCTTAAATACTTGTGCAATTATAATAAATATTTATTCAATTAATATAAAAATTAAACAAATGATTTTTAAATAATTAAAAGTAATAGAATTTCAGTTATTAATAGTTGAACGTGAATTTTTATGTTAAATATAACATATTATTGTTATAAAAAACCAATTATTTTATACTTCCAATCTTTTCATGGTGTCAATAAAGTCAAAATAAATGAATAGTTCCATAATTTAAATTATTTTTTTATTGAAATTATGTTTCATAAAATTATTTAAAAATTATACAAATGATTAATGATGAAAATTAGGATTTTTTATGCTCTAAAAGTTTATCCCATTTCAAATTATGATTCAATAGGTACCATATATGTAATATTATAACCATTTAAGAGAGAATCATTTGATACCATTATTATGGTTAAAATAGGTCAACTAGGGGTTTATACCAAACGATATATATTAAAAAATAGTTAAACCTTCCGAAATAAATTTTCATTGTGATATTAAGACAAAATAATACACTTTATTTGAATATATTTCCATTTATAAGTATGTCTTTTGATAATTACTTTATTTTAATTTAGTCATTTATAAAATTCCAGAAGTTCTTCTCTCTATAAACATAAAAGGACACCCCTCCCCACTCTTTCTTATGAAACTTTGATCCATATAGAATCTTAATTACCTATATGAATAATTTATAAAAATTCTTATCCACATTATATAGGTGTTTTTATTCTACAATCACAAACCCTAGGATACATAAGAGTTGTTCTAATGAAGTTCTTTTAATGAAGATGTAATGGACTTAACAAATCACATTATTTTTACCTCTGATGAATTTCTAAAAAACCATGATATTTGTCATAAAATAAAATGTATAGTATCTTAAATATACTTTAATTTTATTATGATTATTAATTCACTGTTATCAACCCTCTTTTCTAGGAAATGGGAAATTAATATAACCCTTATATATACGTACCTGTTACCATCTTTAAATTGAGAAACACATCATTTTTCACAACCAAATTTTAATAATGGTTATTATAATGTATCTAAGGATTAAATATGATAATTATGAAATAATAATTAATTATAATGTCACATTTACCTTCTTACCCTCCAATCCTTTTAAAATCAATAATGTTGTTTGTGCGTACATGTGTACTACCACCTCCGCGTAATGATGTGATTTTTTTCATTTCTGTTTTACATGGATTTTAATTTTTATAAATTTAACAAATATAATATATATATATAGATGATATAATAATAATTTTTTATCTGTTAATTTTAATATTCCATTCTTTCTTCCCATCTATCAAAAAACAAAACCAACAGGTTGACGTACATACAACCTACCATCTTCATGAACTACGTTATTCATTTTTATTTATATGCCTTATAAGGATGAATCTAATTATATATATTTTGGATATATATTATAATTATATCATGTTAGAAATTATAGATATTATGTAATCATGATCAATGTACAATGATTGGAACAACAAAATGAATGTACTCGTGACAAAAAAAACATTTAACACCCATAAATAGTAATTTTAATAATTAATTATTAATAAATGGGTGTTGAATTATTATAAAGGTATGATATATTACATTATAAGTGGGTAAATAAGAATTTTATATATTTACAATAAATTTAAATTTTTATACACGAGGAGCAAGTTCTTTCAAAAAAAAGTGGAACTTGGGGTAAGGCTTGTCATCTCAAATTATATTCTTTGGGATATATGTTATTTCATGGAAAAAAACATTTTTCATGATGTGTTTATAATTCCATTTTAATTGTTATACCATTATTACCATCAAATGTTTAATATTTATTGTTTAATTTAATTTTATTATTCCAATATAATTATTATTAAAATACTACCAATGCTATCTGGGTTTTACACTACAATATAATTATTTATCAAGATTATTAATGAATAAGTTTCTGATTAAAAAATATTATGATCTAAATCTAAATAAACTCATGGAACTTAATTGACACTAGTTGTTTCTAGATATTACATGTTTTACATTTATTTTTCTATATTAATTTACTCATTACGCAGAAAGAATATTTTTAGAAAAATTGAAATTATTTTTTTTATTTGGTGGAAAATTCATCATTAAATATTCATGTATTCTCAAAATGTTTTTGAGAATATTTTTAATTTTTTTTTAATAATTTCTCATTATAATTTTAAACTATGTTTTAATTTTTATAAAATTATTTAAAATGAATATTCCTTTCCTTATCCAAACAAGGATAATTTTTATTTTTTACAAAAATGTGAAAGGAATATTTTTTATTTAACATATATGGAATGAAAAAACAATTACACAATAATTACAACTAAATACCAAAATAATTATGTTATTTTCTAAAAAGGAAATATTAAATGAAAAAAACATAATATTTGATGAATATATATTTTTTGAAATTATATTTTCAATATGGAATTAGTGTATTTTTAAAGAATTATTTAGTGATCTTTTATTTGTATTTATATTCATCTAATAAAACATACGTTGATTTTTTACTTACACTTTATCAAGATATTCTCTAATGGGACTATCCTTATTATTTCTCTTGTTGTTTTAGGTTTATTATGAAAAATATTTTTTGAATCTCATTTATTTTTCATAGGTTATACTATGATGAAATAAAGACATGTTTATAAAAGACATTTATTTTCTATAAGTTATTCTATGATGAAATTTTTACGACATCAATTAATTTTATTGTGTTTTAAAATGAAGAATGTATTGTGGTAATTTTGTACACATATTTATGATTTTCATTAAATTAATAGTGGGTGTGAAATTATATTACTATCCAACACATTGGGAAAATATTTATATCTCATGAAATAAAGAATACTATAATATGGAGTGATCATACTTAATAAAGTTAATCTATCCACTTTTTCGGTATTGGGAGTGAACCATGACTATTAAGATCGTTTGAAGAGTAAACCCAATACACTATGATAGACTTGGAAGTGATCCATGACAAATTTTTAAATTATTTTCCATGCATTTATGTATTCAAATACATATGTATTATTCTATTTTATGCTCCCACAAATCTTGTTTTTAGATTCCTATATGATTTATCTCTTTTTAATTTCAAAGAACTATTCCATAACTCGTGATTATGATCTTTAATATATAGGTTATGATTTTAAAATATTATTATCATATTCTCATACCCTAATCTTCATGTTCTTATCAATTGATCGTTATCATCTCTATTTTTTATCCTTGATGAGATTCTAAGTTCACCCATTCTTTTGTTTCCTTTCCATAGTATATGAAGAATGGTATTAACTATGTTTCAAATAATAGGGATTTTATTTATTAATATTTTAATGTTACATGATTGAGTACACATATAATCTTTTTTATGTATCAACTTTTTCAATGGAATAAGACCAATACAGTTATATAATTTATTTTTATGTTATTAAATAATTATTCATCGAAAAAGATGTAATATATATGAATGGTCCTTCAAGTTACTATAGTTTCAATCTGAGAAGTGTTTATTTAACCTCTGGAAACTAGGATGAGAAAAATTTAGTGTAAAACATGGTGGTAGTTATATTTATAAGAACACAAAATAATGTTTTGGTAATGATAATGGATGACGTCAGATAAACGTATGTTGTCATAGATTGAGAATAAGTTGTCTTATTATGGAAATCTTATAAATGTTTTTTTAGAGAATATGGTTTTCCCAAACTATTTATTATTTTTGAAACTAATATTTTTTGTTGTAGTTAATGGGTGGAACCCAGAAGAATTATTTTAATGATAAATGTGATGGAAATGAAATGATTTGGACCCATAGAAACCAACTTCTTTTTTTGATTTGGAATAAAAAATATCATTTTTTATCACATGATGTTCTCAATCTATGAATCAAAGTGAACATCCAAATGGAAAAATGAGTTCAGTCCGTCATAATGAAACATTCAACTTCTTTTAATACATCCACAAATCCAATAGTTTTTGATTAATGCTTTAGTACCATTGAAAATATATTTTCCATTTTATAGTGTTCAGATCATGAATATTTTATTTTTCCTGTCAATCATTTGGATGGAGGATCACATCAATGGTGTACTCTTATCAAGAATATGAGGAAATATGAAGTGATTGAATCCATGGAGTGAGAGAAGTTTATTATAATGACCCATACATTACATACATTGTTAATAATTAAAAATTGAATCATACTTATTACAACATAGAACAAAACCACGAAAGGATCGTATAAGTATAGTGTCTTTAGAAACTGGGAAACATAAACAACCGGTTCATAAAGCGTCTACACTATCTCCTATTTATTTCATCATATCTATAGTCCCTTTTGGCAAATCTTACTTAATAACCTTCTTCCTGACCTGGGGAAAGATAACATACAAAATGGTGAGCTCAAATGCTCTGTAAGGGTATACAAAAGAAATATCAATCACATCATATTCATAAGAACATAATTTTTGGAAATCTTAACCTGCAAAAGAGAGCATAATTTCATAACATGGGATAAATCATAGTAGTGAATTGAAATCCCAATATTCATAGCATAAAACATGAAACTTTGTGGCATACACACATAATAATATATAATCATTTCTTATTAGTCAGGACTCATTGCCAAGACTATCATAGTGGACAAAGTCCATTTCTGAACCGAGTTCATTCCTCGTTTCAGTCCTGTTTCACTGAATCGGTTTAACCTTCCGTTCCAGCCATGTCTATCTCATGAGATATAAAATCTTTACCCAATGCATTGGAGTGAGATATAGGTCCCACCCATCTCATAATGATACCATTATTATGTGTTCCACAAAATCATGCATCATACATCATTGCATAACCCATGTAAGAAAAATGGGATTCTTAAACATCATGACATCATAAAACAATTCATATAAGATAAAGGAACTCATAAAAATAATTCCATCACACCATAATCAAATAAATGTAATAATAGGGATAGAAACAGAACCCTATATTATCTTATATGGAAAATAATTTTGATAAAACACTTGAACTCCATTTTTGAGGAAAATATCCTTTCTACTTCAAAAAAACATTTTTCCTTTCGTAACATGTCATACAATTTTAAACAAAAAGAAGTTGATTAAAAATAAACGTGAAAACTTGTAAAGGAAGCTTCTTGGAAATAAGGTTTTAAAAATCCATTCATGTCGTATAAGTTAAAAAAACATTCTTCTCGTACTTTTGTCGAAAAAGTCAAAATGTACGTCGTACGAAAAACGACAAAAGATTCCTTTCATATATTTTACTAAAAACTCACCGAAGGGTAAAATTGGATATAAACTATTGTAGAAGGATATAAATATTACATATTGAGGAAACATGGATTTGGATGATAAAATAAACCCCAGTAAATACCAAAGTATAAACAACCTTGGATAAAAATGAGATTGTGATATTTTCCCTTACCTTAGGTCCGATTTGACTCGTAAGTGTCTGAACCTCCTTTTCTTTGAAGTACTTCTTTGAGACTTCCTTTTAGGGCACTAAAATAGGTCTTTGAATAAGACCAGAACCTCTAGGATTTTTATAGGGAAGTGGAGTGGAGAAATTTGTAGGGGTTGGCCGAGCTTGAAGGCTCAAAGTGGTGTGAGGAAGAGGGGAAGGATGTGCCCTTTTATAAGGGAGGAGAGGGGCACCTTTGGAATAACCAAAAATATTATTTTATTATAAAGTCAAATTCTGTTTTTAATAGCTCCAAATTAATATATTTGGAAGATAAGGTGGGTAGGGGTCGAAATCCTCTCATCTAATATAATTTAGACAAGTTTGGGTATCGATTTTACCCTTATCATTTAGATTTAACTTTAAGTTAGATAATTTAACTTTTACCGTGTCTTCTTGTTTTCTTACACTATAAGGTTAATAAACTTACTATATCAAGGCAAAAGAACCACAAGATGTTTATTATTAATATATATAACCTTATCTTAGTCATTTGGCCGAACCTTAGATTTTTAGGAATAAAATATCAATTAACAATATAATATTTTTTTTTAAAAACTATTTTATGTCAATTTTGACACTATTTAGTAATTGATTTTTGTGAAAATAATAACAGAATGAATAGTTCGAAAAAGTTAATTAAATAAATAATAACATGTCATATTAACCTAGAAAATTATTGGAATTCATAAAAACTCTCAAATTACATTTATTTGGATATTTATAACATCATTTATGTCAATATTTCATTAATAAGATAATTACTGCATCATCATTGAGTCATAAATAAATTGAATTATATAATGTCTAAAAATTAAAAATAAAATATCATTATGTAGGAAATATTTTTATATTTCTAATGAATATTTATAGTTGAATTTATCTTATGTATAACCCCATATTAAAAATGATTTACTTATTAAACTTTTATTTTAACTATTTTAACCCTTCTTTAAATAAATTAATAATAAATGTCCTAATCTAATCCAAGTGGGATTAAATGGTCATATTTTATTCCTAAGGTTGTTTTTTGTCGAATTAAACTTGTCCAATAGAATTAGGACATGTGTTTGGGTAATAATAATATCATTTTTACCCTTAATTACCCTATTTACTTTTAACCGTGGTAAAAAAAAGTACAACGTTACTATTCACCAAAAATTATTTTCATCCCATTGAACCACATTTTACTTACATAAATCAACCGTGTCTCTCGGAATTTTGAAATTCCACTCACAGAAGTGGTAAAATTATGCTTTATGAAAAATTCATTTTTGTAACTACCACTTAGTGGTTTCACTATTCATCAAAAAATGAAAGTTTCCAGAAAAATATCAAAAATTAGGCCTAAGCTATATTTGATATTATAAATTCAAAAATGATGTCTATTTTACCAAATTCAAAACATATCAGTTGCATTAATTAATTTAAAAATTAATTCTCGTCGTCGAAACAAATAGCATATTTTTAAAAGATAATAACTATCAAAATATTGACACTTATTTATGTCTGGTTTAAATGTGAAATTACATCCAATGAACAACATTGAATTAAATTGTAAAAATATATTCTAAATATAATTTAAAACCACTCAAATTAATAATTTATCACTATTAATTATTATGATTGAAAAAGTTGTTTTTAATTAAAATTTAGTAATTTTCACTATTCATCAAAATATGCAAGTTATCCGGAAATTACCAAAATTTTACCCTAAGATAATTTTGATATTCCGAATCCAAAAATGAAGTCCATTTTGAAAAATAAAATTTATAAAATTTCATGAAGTGGTTATTACTATTCATAACGGCTATTTTTAATAATATAGCATATCATTGTTTAGTGAAACTCGTTATTGCGTACGACACAAGATATCGAGGAAGGCCGCGGTTGCGTGTAAAGCAATCCAAGCTAGTTTTGTGTGTAGTGAAATATTCCTTTGATGATTTATATAACATAAAAAAAGTATTTCACATAAAAGTCTCGGGTGTTACATTCTACCCCCCTTAAAATGAATTTCGCCCTCGAAATTCGTCACTTTGTAACAAACAGATGAGGATACCTCCCCTAATCATATCCTCAAGCTTTCATGTAGCTTCTTCTAATCGGTGGTTCCTCCATAAAATTTTTACCAAGCGAGTGGTCTTGTTTTGTAAGACTTTTTCGCTACGATCCATAATCTCTATCGGCTGTTCTTCATAAGAAAGATCTTGCTCCAACGGTACAACTTCTGAGTTGAGTACATGTGTAGGATCAGGTATGTACTTTCTCAGGAGAGATACATGGAACACATCGTGTACTTGAGAGAGATTCAGTGGAAGTGCCAATCGGTAAGGTACCTTCGAGACACGATCCCGTATTTCGAAAGGACCGATATATCTAGGGCTTAACTTCCCCTTCTTTCCAAATCTCATGACTCTCTTCTAGGGAGATATTCGTAAGAACACTTTATCACCCACTTAAAACTCTAGGTCTTTTCGTCGACTGTCGGCATAAATTTTCTGTCGACTCTGAGCTGCTCTTATGTGTTGTTGAATAGATCTGACCTTTTCTGCCATTTCATAAATGAGATCAGGTCCTAATAGCTTTCTTTCCCCAACTTGATCCTAGAAAGTTGGAGTCCTAGATTTCTTTCCATAGAGAGCCTCGTAAGGAGCCATCTAAATACTGGAGTGAAAGATATTTTTATAAGAAAATTCCACCAATGTTAGGTTTTGATCCCAACCTCCTTTGAAATCCATAGAGCAAGCTATCAACATATCTTTAGAGTTTAAATTGTTCTCTCAGACTGACCGTCTATCTGAGGATGATAAGTAGTGCTGAAACTGAACTCTGTATCCAGAGTATGCTGAAGACTTTGCCAGAACATCGAGGTAAATCTCGGATCCCAATCAGATATAATAGAATGTGGTACTCCATGCAATCTTACCACTTCCTTTACATATATCCTGGCAAGCTGATCCAGAGAGAAATCCTCTCCAATAGCAATGAAGTGTGCATACTTGGTAAGACGATCAACTATGACCCAGATATCATTATTGCATTTGGATGTTTTAGGAAGTCCTGTGACAAAGTCCATAGTGATGTTCTCCCATTTCCATTCGGGTATGGGAAATGGTTGTAACATCCCCTTAGACTTCTGTCTCTCACCTTTAACTTGCTGACAAACCAAACAACAAGAGACATAATCAGCAACATCTCTTTTCATGCCATCCCACCAGAAGTACTCTTTCAGGTCCCTATACATCTTTGTGATTCCAGGATGAATAGAGAATGAATAACTATGAGCCTCTTCCAGCAGCTCCTTCTTTAATTTTGGGATGGGAGGAACGCAATCCCGATTCCTGAACTTTATTATCCCATCACAATCAAGGTTGAATTCAGGAACCTTTATCACCATCTTTTGTAACTCAACATCTTCTTTCTGTGCCTCTTTAATCTTCACATGTATAGATGGTTCAACATTCATTTGAGAAAGATAAGATTTTTCCCCTTCCATTATAATTCCAAGATCCATCCTTTGTAAATCCATAAATATTGGATCTTTTGTGGTCCTCATCATGGATAAACTGGCATGGTCTTGTCGACTTAATGCATCCGCCACCTTGTTTGCTTTCCCAGGGTGGTAATGGATTGAGCAGTCATAATCCTTAATCAGCTCCAACCATCTTCTTTGATGCATATTCGGCTCCTTTTGTGTGAAAATATACTTTAAACTTTTAGGATCAGTATAAACTTCACACCATTCTCCATAAAGATAATGTCTCCAAATCTTTAATGCAATGATTACCGTAGATAACTCCAAATCATGTGTTGGGTAATTTTTCTCATGGATTTTCAACTGTCGTGAGGCGTAATCCATCACCATATCATATTTCATAAGAACACAACCCAATCGCTTCTTGTATGCATCACTATAGATCACAAACCTTTCTCCACTACAAGGCAGTGTGATCACAGGTGCACTGGATAACCTTATTTTCAACTCCTTGAAATTCTCTTCACATTCTTCCATCCTAATAAACTTAACTCCTTTCCAAGTCAACATGGTGAGTGGATTAGATAGTCATGAAAAATCATTCGCAAAACGTCGATAATATCCAGCCAAACCAAGAAAACTTCGGATCTCAGTTACTGTTGTTGGTCTCAACCATCTTTCGATAACCTCTGTTTTTGATGGATCCACAAATATCCCCACTTTTGAGATTATGTGACCCAAAAATGAAACTTTTTGAAGCCAAAATTCACACTTGGTAAATTTTGCATAAAGATTCTCCTTTCTCAGGGTCTTTAATATAATTCTCAAGTGATATTCATGTTCTTCCTTGCTCTTTGAATAGACAAGAATATCATCTATAAAGACTACCACAAATTGATTAATATAGTCTCTAAAGACTCTATTCATCAGATCCATGAAGATAGCAGGGGCATTAGTAAGACCAAATGGCATCACTATAAATTCATAGTGTCCATACCTTGTGCGGAAAGCCGTCTTTGGTATATCCTCCCTTTTGACCCTTAATTGATGACACCCTGAACGAAGATCAATCTTGGAAAAGAATTGAGATCCGCGTAGTTGGTCAAATAAGTTATCAATGCGTGGGAGAGGATATTTGTTCTTAATAGTGATCTTGTTAAGTTCTCGATAATCAATGGAGAGTCTCATTGATCCATCTTTCTTCTTAACAAATAGAACATGTGCTCCCCAAGGTGATGCACTAGGGTGTATAAATCCCTTATCAAGATTCTCTTGGAGTTGCTTCTTCAATTCCTACAACTCAATTGGGGCCATTCTATAAGGTGTCTTTGAAATAGGCAAAGCACCCGGTACGAGTTCTATTGAAAACACAACTTCACGATTTGGTAGAAGACCCGGTAATTCCTCCGGAAAGACATCATCAAACTCTCGTACAATGGGAATGCTCTTAATCTTGAGTTTCTCACCAACCATTTGAGATAAATAACCTTCATTTAGTGGAATCAATACCCATATGGTAAAAGGAATTTCCACTGGAAGGTTATGTTCATCCTTGCATTGATAGACGATCATAGATTGATATGGAATATGAAATGTGACTTCCCTTCTTTAGAAATTGATATGAGCTCCGTATAATGAAAGCCAATCCATGCCAAGAATCACATCAAATTCCACTATAGGAAGGATCACAAGATTTTCAGGAAGCACTTTCCCACAAAGATCGATCGGAGATGAATTATAAACTTTTGATGCGACTGTTGTACCATTAGGTGTTGTAACAGCTAACTCAACATCTAATTGTTGAAGTAATATGGTGATACACTTAGAAAATTCTTCAGAAATAAAAGAGTGGGTGGATCCAGAATCAAATAAAACATTTTCTACTTTAGAGTGGATGGTAAGTGTACCTTTCACCACATCGTTATCGTACTCCACATCGCTGATAGAAATTTCATGTGACTTTCCTTTGTCTTTAGTCTTAAGAGTATGTTGACGTCGACCATCATCATCAACCCTTATATTAGAGCATTTATTGGCATAATGTCCCATCTCCTTTCACTTGAAACATTTAAGTGTAGTAGGTTCATTCTGTGTATCCCTTCCTTTGTTTGCATCATTAGACATCTTCTTCCCATCATCGCGGCATTCAAATGCCCGATGACCTTCCTTTCCACACATGAAACATTTACTTGTCCCTTTAAGACAACTCCCTCCATGTTTCTTTCCACACTTTGAGCATAAGGGAAAGCTCATCCTCTTTTTAGTGTGTTCTTTAGATTTTACTTTGAATTCCATTTTCCTCTTCTTATCAAACCCATAGGACTAATGGGTTACTCCAATCTCCATCTCAACTTTGAGATCACATCGAACGATTTCCTCATAGCTATTGAAGTCCCTTATGGCTAAGGCCCTTCAAAGACTTGTTTTTAAGCCACTAAAGAATCGATCGATCTTACTCTCAGGTTGGATAATAATACTAGAAGTGTACCTTGCATGTCTTGTAAAATATGCTTCATAGGTACCAATAGATTCATCATCCTTTTGCTTCAAATCAAGAAACTCTTTCTCCATCTTTGTTTCGGAGAATACGAGGGATGTACTTATTGAAAAATAAGTTCTTGAACTCGTCCCATTCCATGGATTTAATTTCATCCCTTTGCCTCGTATTCTTAATAAGATTCAACCATTGATCAGCATCACCTTCCAAACGATACACTGCTAAGATGACTTTATCATGCTCAGAACATTGAAGAACTGAAAATATCTATTCAGTAGTACTAATCCATTGTTCAGCAACTAATGGATCAGTAGACTCGCTGAATGAAGGTGGACGCTGTATCATGAAGGATTAAATAGAATGTTGCTCCTTCCTTTGCTCGTTTGGAAGTCCTGAATGATTCATTGCTTGAGAAAGTTGTGTGATCATGGCTATAAGATCTTTCATTCCAACTCCCATAATGTTTGGTTTCTCAGGGGGACAATCATTTCATTGCCCGTCCCATTCCGCATTAACACGGTTCCTTAGGGTTCCAACCATTGACTAAAACCAAGAAGAATAGTGTGAGGAACACTAATTATAATAGAAAAACCACATGATAAAGAATAAAATTTCACACTTAAGGTCCTATCCTAGATTATTCATGGCCATTTCAAAAACACCAAGATTGTGTTCTATGCTTAGACTTATCCTTAGGGTTCTTACTATGTCTTTCACATCCTAGTTTCGAAAGGTTGACTATACCTTTCCTTTGATACCAACTATAATGACCCATACATTACATACATTGTTAATAATTCAAAATTGAATCATAATTATTACAACATAGAACAAAACCACGAAAGGACCGTATAGGTATAGTGTCTTTAGAAACTGAAAAACATAAACAACTTGTTCATAACGTGTCTGCATTGTATCCCATTTATTTCGTCATATCTATAGTCCCTTTTGGTATATCTTACTTAATATCCTTCATCCTGACCTGGGGAAAGAAAACATACAAAAGGGTGAGCTCGAATGCTCAGTAAGGGTAAACAAAAGAAATATCAATCACATCATATTCATAAGAACATAAATTTTGTAAATCTTAACTTTCAAAAGAGAGCATAATTTCATAACATGGGATAAATCATAGTAGTGAAATGAAATAAAAATAATCATAACATAAAACATGAAACATTGTGTCATACACACATAATCATAGATAATAATTTCTTATTAGTAAGGACTCACTGCCAAGACTATCATAGTGGACAAAGTCCATTTCTGAACCGAGTTCATTCCCCGTTTCAGTCCTATTTCACTGAACCGGTTTAACCTTCCGTTAGAGCCATGTCTATCTCATGAGATATAAAATCTTTACCTAATTCATTGGAGGGAGATATAGGTCCCACCCATCTCTTAATGATACCATTCTTATGTGTTCCACAAAATCCTAAATCATACATCATTGCATAACCCATGTAATAAAAATGGGATTCTTAAACATCATGACATCATAAAACAATTGATATAAGATAAAAGAATTCATAAAAATAATTACATCACAACATAATCAAATCAATGTAATAATTGGGATAGAAACAGAACCCAATATTATCTTAGATGGAAAATAATTTTGATAAAACACTTGAGCTCCATTCTTGAGGAAAATATCATTTCTACTTCAAAAAAACATCTTTCCTTTCTTAACATGTCATACAATTTTAAACTAAAAGAAGTTGATTAAAAATAAACATGAAAACTTGTAAAAGAAGATTCTTGGAAATAAGGTTTTAAAAATCTATTCATGTCATATAAGTTAAAAAAACATTCATCTCGTACTTTTGTTGGAAAAGTCAAAAAGTACATCGTACGAAAAATGACAAAAGATTCCTTTCATATCTTTTACAAAAAACTCACCGAAGGGTAAAATTGGATATAAACTACTGTAGAAGGATATAAATATTACATTTGAGGAAACATTGATGTGGATGATAAAATACACACCATTAAATACCAAAGTATAAACAATCTCGGATAAAAATGAGATTGTGATATTTTCCCTTACCTTAGGTCCGATTTGCCTCGTAAGTGTCCGAACCTCCTCTTCTTTGAAGTGCTTCTTTGAGACATCCTTTTAGGGCACTAAAATAGGTCTTTGAAGAAGACAAGAACCTCTAGGATGTTTCTAGGGAAGTTTAGTGGATAAATTGGCAGGGGTTGGCTGAGCTTGAAGGCTCAAAGTGGTGTGAGGAAGATGGGGAGGAGGTGCCCTTTTATAAGGGAGGAGAGGGGCACCATTGGAATAACTAAAAATATTATTTTATTATAAAGTAAAATTAGGTTTTTAATAGCTAAAAATTGATATATTTCTAAGATAATGTGGGTAGGGGTCTAAATCCTCTCATCCAATAGAATTTAGACAAGTTTGGGTATCAATTTTAACCTTATCATTTACATTTATCTTTAAGTTAGATAATTTAACTTTTACCGTGTCTTCTTGTTTTCTTACACTATAAGGTTAATAAACTTACTATATCAAGCCAAACGAACCCAAAGTTGTTTATTATTAAAATATATAACCTTATATAAGTCATTTGGACAAACCTTAGATTTTTAGGAATAATATAACAATTAATAATATAATATTTGTTTTAAAAACTATTTTATGTCAATTTTGACACTATTTAGTAATTGATTTTTGATAAAATCATAACAGAATGATTAGTTCAAAAACAATTAATTAAATCAATAATAACATGTCATATTAAACTATAAAATTAGTATAATTCATAAAAAGTCTCAAATTACATTTATTTGGGTACTTATAACATCAATTATGTCAATATTTCATTAATAAGATAAATATTGCATCATTATTGTGTCGTAAATAAATTAAATTATTTAATGTCTAAAAATTACAAATAAAATACCATTATGTATAAAATATTATTATCTTTATAATAAATATTTATAGTCGAATTTATCTAATGTATAACCCCATACTAAAAATTATTTACTTATTAAACTTTGATTTTAACTATTTTAACCCTTCTTTAAATAAATTAATAATATATGTCCTAATCTAATCCAAGTGGGACTAAATGGTCATATTTTATTCCTAAGGTTGTTTTTGGTCGAATTAAAATGTCCAATAGAATTAGGACATGTGTTAGAAAAATAATAATATCATTTTTACCCTTAATTACCCTATTTACTTTTAACCGTGGGAAAAAAAGTAAAAAGTTACTATTCACCAAAAAATATTTTCATCTCATTGAACCACATTTTACATACTGACATCAACTGTGTCTCTCGGATTTTTGAAATTCCACTCACAGAAGCGGTAAAATTATGTTTTATGAAAAATTCATGTTTTAACTACCACTTAGTGGTTTCACTATTCATCAAAAAAATGAAAGTTTCCAGAAAAATACCAAAAATAAGGCCTAAGCTATATTTGATATTATAAATTCAAAAATGATGTCTATTTTATCAAATTCAAAACATATCAGTTGCATTAATTAATTTAATAATTAATTCCCATCGTCAAAACAAATAGCGTGTTTTTAAAAGATAATAACTATCAAAAGATTGACACTTGTTTATGTCTGGTTTAAATGAGAAATTACATACAATGAACAACATTGAATTAAATTGAAAAAATATATTCTAAATATAATTTAAAACGACTCAAATTAATAACTTATCACTATTAATTATTTCGATTGAAAAATCTGTTTTTAATTAAAATTTAGTAATTTTCACTATTCATCAAAATATGAAAGTTATCCGAAAATTGCCAAAATTTCACCCTAAGCTAATTTTGATATTCCGAATCCAAAAATGAATACCATTTTGAAAAATAAAATTTATAAAATTTCAAAAAGTGGTTATTACTATTCATAACGACTAGTTTTAATAATATAGCAGATCATTGTTTAGTAAAACTCGGTATTGCGTACGACACAAGCTATCAAGAAATGTCGTGGTTGCGTGCAAAGCAAGCCAAGCTACTGTTGTGTGTAGTGAAATATTCCTTTGATGATTTATATAACATAAAAAAAATATTTCACATAAAATCTTGGGTGTTACATTTATGATATTATTTTTCTATAAGTAAATTTATCTTATTTTTCATACAAAAATGGATAACTAATTCCATGACATAAAGAAAAATATAATGAATATGTTAGTACATATAAGGTAATTTTTTTAGACTTGTGAGGTATGCTTCTCGTGTAATAATAAAAAATGAAATTAAGGTTGATTTGTTTTTAGTTTCTTAAAAGCAATTCTCTAAATTAAATTAGAATTATGAAACTATAGTATCTATAAATTAATCATTAGATATGATATAAATTTGTAATTCGAGATTGGATTGGCCAATCTATGTCATAGTTTTGACAACAACATAAACATGTAATTCATATGAAAATATAAATATCAAAGAGAGAAGTAGATGATCATTATTTGTGCTCAATGTGTGGATGGAAACATGGTGGAAATTTTATTTTGATTAATTTTATATGTTTTATGTATGTAATTGAATTTCATCAGTAAATCGAATACTGAAATGATTGGAATAAGTTACCTAATAATGTTAATAGATAGAAATCAAGACAGAATGCACAACCCACACTCTAATGTTTTAACTGGATGGTGTATAGGAATTGTGATAACCATTTAGCAACTATAATGGTAAATGATGATGATTTATGTCAGTAACTTATTATGATGATATATTATAGGATATCTCATAAAATCACTATTAGTGTTTTTGAGTACGATAATGAATTGGTGAAAGGTACACTTTCAGTCTAATCTAGAACTGCTGATGTCTTATTTGATTCTAGATATAACTACTCTTTAATATATAAATAATTTATTAAGGGTATAAAAATTCCATCACAACAATTTAATGTTGAATTTTTAGTGAATATCCAAAATGATATAGTGATTTCATTTAATGTGTACAATTTTATTTAGTTGAAGATTGTGGGAATGTGTTTACTGAAAATCCAATTATTCTCCCACTGGTTGAATTTGATATTATTATTTACATGATTTGTCTTCATTAGATAAATCACACATAACTTATTGAGAAATAGTATTTATATTTAATATTATAATTCAAACTATGATTTTTATATTAGTTTGATGAAAAATATTATCATTTTTTGGAAATCCTATTGGTTATATGGATGTTGATTCTAATTAAAAAGGGATGTTTATCTTAAATTGTTTGAGAGAAACTCCACATAAAGAAGATTCCTATTAAATGGGAGTTGGTTAATGTATTTGTGGAATAATTCCAACTTATTTTATTGAATTAGGATGTTGATATCTCAATATAGCACATATTCTATGTTACACCTATATCAATGGATGAAAATTGAATTTAGAAATTTGATTTAAAAATATTAAAGAAGGAACTCTAAGATTTGGAAAATTTAGTAAATTTTATAAGTGTGTCACTAAGGAGAATTCATTTTATTATTTTTAAGAATAATGATGTATAAATCGCACTCTGTATTCATTATCAGGAACATAACAAGACCAAAATTGAGAAAATATATCCTCACCCTCATATTGATTCCATGTTTTATCAACTACATAGAGATCAATATTTTACAAATATTGAACTTATTTATATATATCATAAATTAAGGGTCAAGAAGGGGGATATACCCAAGATAATATTTGATAAAAGGTATAGAAAAATTTAATTGATAGTGATACCATTTGGCTTTACTAATTACCTCAATATCATCATAGATTTAAGGAACAAAGAATTTGGTGGTAACCATGAAAAACATGTGTTAGTCATTATAGATGATATTCTTATATATTCAAATAGAAATAAGGTTCATGAATATCATTTTATATTTTTTTAAGTAACTAGGAAGGAGAAACATTATGAATAAATATCCATGTGTGAATTTTGTATTTGAAAAGTTTAATTCATGGGACATATAATCTCATGTGACAGAATACAGGTTGATACATTGAACATGTATGTTATATACCAATTCCTCAAACCAACCACTATGGTAGATATCCATAGTTTTCATTTTTCATTTGGAATGATATTATTATTGAATTGTGGATAAATTTCTTATGGATGTCTAATCCACTAACTGAGTTAAAAAAGAAGCGATCTATGTCTCCTTGGATAGATGAATATGGAGAAAATTTTCTTTAACTAAAGGGAAGGGTCTTCATTTAACTTTTTTATAATTTAACCTATAGTGTAGAAAAACATCTAATCTATTGTGTTGCATAGAATAAGGGAATGAGATTTGTTCTCTTTTAGAATGATATGGTGATAACTTATGCCTCACATTAGTTTATAATTGAAGATTATAATTACATAACAAATAAGTTGGTGTTAGATATGGTAATGGTTTTATTAAATATATGGAGTAATTATCATTATGGATAAATGTGTGATATAGATATTGATCATAAAATAAAAAATTCTAATTTCACATATAAATAGTTGAATATATTCTAGATAATATGGTTGGAACAAATTAAGGATTATTAATTCTCAATAGATTATAACCCTATAAAAAATGTTCCTCATGATTTGAGTTGAATGGATCATGGTAGATTATATATGATAATTATATAAAATGATCTCATATTCAAGGATTTACATAGAAATGATCTTGAAATCATGAACGAAGAGGGGAAATATTTTATTTATCAAATGATTTTTCATCCATCTATCATAGTGATGATTAAGTAGGAAAAGAATCAGTATGTAGATCTATATAAGAATATCAGAATTATTCTTAATTTTATCCATGTTTTTGATGAAATGATAATATTTAGGAACCATTATTATGTTCTATCCATTCTATATTTGTATAATGGGCTATTTGACGAGGCTCATTGTTTATAATTTCTGGTTCATCCTAGAAGTATCAAGATGTATATTGATATGAAAGAGTACTGATAGTTGGACAATCAAAGAGATATATTGATTGGTACATATCATAGTTCTTGGTTTATCAGTATTTTTAGGCTAAGATATTGAAATGTAATTCATTTTTATAAATATTACCCATACCTGAAAGGCAATGGGATAACATCACTATATACATTGTAATTTAACACCCCAAAACATCTAAGGGATATAATTCTATTTGGGTTGTAGTCGATCACCATATAAATTCAACACACGTCATTTAAATTAGAGGATACAACTATATTTTCAATCTTTATAGAATATAAATTGATGGATTTGTTAGGCTATATAGATTACCACATTATATTATATCTGATTTGGATCCAATTTTTACAACATTGTTCTAGATAAGTATTCAAAATTCTCTTAATATAGAGTTATTTTACAGTACTATTTACCATATAAATAATAATGGTTAGTCTGAGAGAGCCATTTTAACCCAAAAAAATATTTTGGGATCTTTTTCTAGTAATTTTAATAGTTTTTCCTATAAAAAAATTCCATTTTAAAATTTTCATACAATAATAACTGTCACTGAATCATTCATGTGGATACTTGTGAAGCCCTATATGAAAGGAAGTATAGAATTCCAAAATAATGGGATGAATTTTTATAAATAATGAAATTGGAACCCAAACTAATTGATGAAAAGATAGATAAATTCATATCCATTAAATATAATATCATGATAAATTGTTTTAAATAGAAAAGTTAAATTGAAAATCACTGGGGAAATTAAGAAATTGACGTTCATTCCAAGGTGTTTTTGTGAACTTCTCTAAGGAATATGTAACAACCCATAAAAATTATAGAATAATAATTTTCATATATATTATTAATTATTAATAAGATATTAATTTTAATTTTTAGGGGATTATATGATCCATAGAGTTCTCGACACACAACAATGGCATTCTCCTAAATCTTACGTTGTATAAAAGACTGAGTTATACCAAAAATTAATACATTAATATTATTATTATTTTAAATTGAAGTTAATGTATAGTAGTTTTTTTAGAGGGAATGAATAAAAAAAACTATATTATGTTTACAGAAGTTTTTCAAAAATTATTTCATTCATACAATAAATTTTATTGGCTAAAAATGATTATAAATCATATTTTAGGCATAAAATACTCTAATATTTTTAAATGGTAGTTTACCACCTTTTGATGGAAACCCATTTTTAAGTATACTTTTTTTTCACTTATATATGATATATTTGACAACATAAACTTCTTAATTTGAAGTGGTACATCATTATTTAGTGTGGTTTAAATTTTGGTATTTTTCTAATAAAAATAATATTTTAATGAATAATGAAAAATACAGCATTATAATTCAAAATTGTATTTTCATATAATTTGTTTATATAGTTAGACTATAATTTTAATTTGTTTTAAAGTATAATTAAATAATGTTTTTATCATTTAATCCAATAATGTTAATTATAAGTAATTATGCATTAAATTTGGATATAAACACATGTCCATCACTTGATGGTTTTTACTTTTTAAAAATACATTTTATAATTCCATTCATATGATTAATTTTTAATTAGTTTATCCAATTATGTGTTTTTAATATTAGAAAAATGGTTCCATGGTTGGAATCAGAAGTTCCAAATTATATAAATATGACTTTTCTTTGACTTTATGAATTGTAACATTAGTAATAAATTTTATTACCATGGTGAAAGGTAAATCGGGTATTTAAAGATACAAATTTTGTTATAATAATATAAAACAAGCCTAAATCTTTTCATAATTTAATTAGATGATTTTATCCTAAGCAGGACCATCCTTGTGTTGATTTTATGACCATTTGGATCCACTTGAATAACTTTAATGCTTTTATAATGTTTTATTCAATTAATAATTTTTTTACACTTTTTTGTTTAAAAAGTAGAGTATCATAATATGATTTTATACAAGGGATATATTCAATGACAAATAATATTTATAAAGATAATAAGATTACCTATAGCATAATAATTTATTTAAAATCATTCTTGATTAAATAATTATATTTAATTAATACACAAAGATGATGCATATATAGATTTATTAAAGAATGAATCAAATAAAAGATATTAATATTCTTAAAATAAATATAATTTGATATATTTGATTCCATAAACTAATATTATGGACAACTATGACATGTCATTATTGAGTTAATGCAGTTTTTTTGAAGTAATTAAGTAATGATTTTATTTAAATTCAATTAAAGAATAGTTTCCAAATTGACATAATTAGTATCATAAAATATAAAATATCTTATTAAATGATATAAAATTTCATAAAATAAAATAATTTATAAAAATGTGGAGATAAGTCCGAAATTTTCATTAAAGACTCATTCATTGGTCGTTTGGCATGATTTGATAATTATATTTATTCTCAAAGTGTAAATTACTTGATAGAACGGTAAGAGTTAATAATGGTTAAAACAAAAAGATAATGATTAAAAATTCATAAAAACCAATATAATTATAATTTTATGATTTTATTCTAAACCATACTCATCCTATATTCTAACTAAAAGTGTTTTTACTCATTTAGATTCAAAATAGAATTTATATTAATTTAATACTTTTAATAATTCCAAGGGTTCCCTCCCATCTCCTATAAAAAGACACCCATTACACTCTTTTGATCAGAGTTACAAAGTCATTTGGTTCAAAAAATATCTTCCCAAACCCATTCCTAGATTCCCTCACCACATTATTCGGGCCTTAGTTTAGTCATAACACCATACTTCTAGGTGTTAAGGTGTTCTTATATGATTATCAATCGAAGATAAGGTATCGTTTTCTATATGTATTTCAAATTTATTTCTTCTTCCACATCCATAAAAACATATTCTTCCTTGATGAAATAATAAAAATAGTATCATAAAAATAATGATATTTTTTTATGAAAATATCAACACTTAAATCCATATCCACTTCCCTTAAATGGGAACGGAATTAATCATTCATGTGTACGTGTGAACTATCAACTCCACAAACCGATCTAATTAATTTTCAAAATTCGTCTCTCAAGACAAGTTATAATGATGGAATAAGTGTTTATATAATATATTCATGACATATTTTTCATTTTAAAATAATATTATTTCAAATATGTTCTTACTTTTCATACACATAAAAATGACAAGGTCGTTTATGCTTATGTGTGAAATATCACCTATACGAAGCGATGTGAATCATTTTTATTCACCAAATAAATTTTAGGATATATATATATATATTATTGTTTTATTAATATTATGATCGTTATGTAAAGATAAAATAATATATACCTTATTTCTCTACTGGTCAATGAAAAATGGAAAATGTTACTCCTGCTTACGTACGACCTACCACCTCCATAAATATAACGTTGTTCATTTTTCATACCACAAATAAATGGTTTGATTTAATAGTAAAATTTATGTATAAAATTTATTATTATGTCATGAATATTATTAAGGATATGAATTACATATGATGACATGGACTGGTCACATCAAACCATGTTCATTTTTTACTCAAGTTCTGAATATTGACAAAATGTCTGACATGAGCATAAATAACTAAGTAATTTTAATAACATTATATATAAGTGAAAGAAAGGTATTAATAAACTTGAAGTAGGATCTAAAGAAAGAATAAATTAACCTATTTTTATTATTTAGGAATAACAGGGAACATACATGATGAATCAAACTCAAGGTAAGGGACTTTATCTCTATCTCCATTCATTAAGGCATATTTTGATGTTATACACCGCCTTCTTTTATATAGTGTATAAATAAAACCATTGATAATTAATTTCATTCAATTTTTCTCTATATGAATCTTTTTCTATGAATTTTTTTACTAAACAACAAAATGAATGTTTTTTTAACTTACACGACGCCACCGACTTTTCCACTATTGTGACCATTATTTGATATTTGGATCCCACTACAAGTGAAAATGTTTTTTAAAAAATAAATACTATATTTCATTTTTAAGGAATTTTTGAGTTTAAAATATTTTTAATAATGGTTTCATTATATCAATATCATGAAATTATTTCTTATGATTTCAAATAAAATTTTTAAGTGAAATGTTGATAATTTCAACCTTTTATGTGTTATGATTATTTAATGGTACATGAACATTTTATGGGTGGTAACCTGATAATCCAAAGATGGGTTGTTATGTGATAAATAAAAGATAGGTGGTTCTATTATATATATAAAGTACGGGTGGTTATGTTATAACATCTAATGCATTGTATATGGAGTCCATTCGTATAACTATTCCATTTAGTGATATGTATGGAAGTCAGTTGTATGGTTATGTCCCTAGTAGCCATTATATGTTATATGTGATTTCTTATGGGTTTTATAGTAATATTTTTATTGAAAAAATGGAATGTAATAATGTTACATTCAGTGAAGTGTATATATTAATTCTTAAAATAGAAAAGTATTACTTTATGATAAGGTATTCACGGTTTACATTCTATGAAAGACTGATATTTCTTATTCTTTATGTATATCATACTATGATTTGTATTCCTATAAACTGTTTTGAAATGTTTTTATAGGATTAAAATAAAAATTGTGTCAAGGATGGTCTCAAGGAAATGTTATATAGTTTAAACATGAAACAAAACCATGTTTCTATTTAAATATTTTTCATTTTATGAAAAAAATGGATAGTGAGTAGACATTTCTACATTATAATATTTGAGTTGTTATGTATGATTTATGTACTAATTCACAAAATATATAAACAATAGAAGATCCTCTATGTGAAATAATATTAAATTGTTGACTTAACTTGACAATAATTAATGCTATGTCTAAGGCCTTATAGTTGGTATCATAGGTCAGTTTAGATAACATTAGAGGTCAGGATATTGTTAATATAATATCCATAATTTATTTTTAAATTATTCCAAAATTTAAATGATATAGAATTTTAAGATTAATATATTTATTCATCTAAGATATGCCTTTTTAGAATGGTTTTCAACAAAGGAAACAGGGTAGCTATGCTGGGACAACACACAGAGGAAAACAACCTTCCAAATCTGCATCCTGATATGGTCAGAATGAAAACTAAATAGTTTTTTAGTGATGTATTAGTTTAATTAGATGATAAATGGTGTTGGTGTCTATTCATGACATAAACCATATCATCTACCAAAAAATATGTCGATAGTGGATCATTTCATGAGGTAACATCCCCTATAATTCAGCGGATCAGGTAACTATATGAAATATTAAGGGTGGATTAAAGAACTATAAATTATTTTTGATGTAATGTGTTGTTCAGCAACTCAAAAGGTTATTCTTTCTATCTATCATTTTGAAGTTGAATCTGATCAGTGGTGGTCAATGATTTAAAATATCAGAGGAAGTGAAGAGATTGATTTCCTAGAATGGAATGAATTTTATAATATCTTCCTTGGGAAATATTTTCCTAATTCTATTAGAATTAGGATGTAAAATAAAATCATGGAATTGATAAAAAAAAGGATGATTCAATGGCTGCATATGATGAAAATTTCACATGTTTTCAAGGTACATCCGAAATTACATTCAAGATGTTGACAGTAATATAAATCCATTTTACTCAGGATTGAAGTCTAAATATCAAAGGGAATCAACTTATTATGAGTAAAACAACAATGTCAAAATTGTTCAATGTGCTGAGAAAATAGATACAGAGTTTTCTAATGATCATGTGTTCCATGAGATAATGAATAATGAGTGATCCAGTTGAAAAAAATGAGAATGATTTCATTAAAGAAGTTTGGATGTAGGAAAATTAATTTTACATCTTGTGATAAGTGTGGTAAAAAGAATCATGTATAATTTATCTCAATGTCTGGGAAGTTATTCTAATGGGGTAAGACTGGTTATATTGCTCATGACTATATGTATATGATTAGGAAAGTAATGAGATGTTGGTAGTAAGTTTCTTTACTTGTAATGAGTTAGTGCATCAAGACAATGTGTGTCCAAATTTGATTAACCAAGGTGGAAACCAGCATGATCAGAAGCATAAGGGAATGGAAAAATCTTTTTCTATTACTATAGTTGATTTGGGACCATAAAATCAAGTGGTGACACCTATGTTATAGGTTTTTTCAAAATATTCCAATACTCTATTTTACTCTGAATCTTCACATTATTTCATTTATGAGATCTTTGAATGTAAATTGAACATAGAACCTCATGAATTTGATATTAAAATTTTAGGAAAATTTCCATGTGGAAGTATTAAAGCAGCCAATATTTATAGTAATCTTCATATTATCATTAGTGGGAAGGTCTTTCCTACAAATACTATTGAACTTCCCAAGGTGGAATTTGATATCATTTTGGGTATGGGTTCTCTTTCAGTTTATCTTGTTAAAATAGACTATAACACTAGGAATTTTTTATTCAAGGATTTTATAACATTGATAAATTACCAAGAAGCTGATAGATTGATTAAATATAGCATTTAATGTTATTTAGATAATGTTGTTTAAAATAAATAAACAATTTTTATTAGTGATATTCCAGAAGAGAATGAATTCATATATGATTGTCCTAATGAATTTTCTTGAATTGTTTCTAATTGGGGGGTTGAATTTACTATTAATTCAGCTCCTATTGCTAAGACCATTTCTAAACCTCCTTATCTAATGAATCAAGTATAAATGGTGGAATTGAAAAAATTGTTGTAGTATTTTTTATGAAGGTTTCATTCGAACTAGAACTTCACTATGGAGTGATATTGTTTTATTTATGAAAAATAAATATGGTTCTATGATACTTTGTATTGATTAAAGTGACTTTAATAACATCACTATTAAGAACAAGTATCATTTCCCTCATATCGGTGATTTTTTTGATCAACATCGGGGAGATTAGTATTTTTTATGATCGATTTGAGGTTTGGGTACCATTACCTAAAGGTGAAATAGGATAAAATTTTAAAAATATCATCCTGAACAAGATATGTGAATTATGGGTTTTTATTTATTCCATTTGGGTTATCTAATTCACCTACATTATTTGTGAATCTCATGAATGGAGTCTTTAATTAGTTTTCTTATCAGTTTGTAGTTATATTTATTAATGATATTTTGGAATGTTATAAAAGACATTAGAAACAAAAAAGTCATGCAATGATTTTTTTGAAAACATTAAAAGAAAATAACTTATATGGAAAGTTTAGTAATTATGAATTTTGTTTCAAAAAAATGTCTTTCCTTGGTTATATTGTTTCTAATGGTGGAATAATTATTGACCCTTCTAAAACAAATGTTGATGAAGACTGGGCAAGACCTATCAATATCATAGAGATTTGTAGTTTTCTTGTATTATACGTTTATTACTGATGGTTGTTTGTTAACAATTATCAATTATATGCCCCACTAAATAAGTTAACATGTAAAGGAGTAAAGTTCAATTGGACAAAATGTTGGGTATGTATAGTATCAACAATACTCTATAAATATTGTTGATTTTGATGCTCACAAATAAACAGGTTTGTTTTACAAATGATATTTCATTATATGTATTTCCAGAAATTAATATTCTTTATATTCTTTATTTTTGAATTATATGAAAGCATATTATTCACATGGAATTTTCTCAAAGTGTTCAGAATGATCTTAAGCATATTCTAGAAACAATATCCATACAATACGTTTATGAACGTAATGTAAGGGGAAAAATATACATTTGTATTAAACCTTATGCTGAAAGATCAGTGCGTATGGTTAATCAACCCTATGTTGATAGAAATATATGTATAAAGAACACAATGATTGGATGAAACCGTACTTTTGAAAAATAGAAAAAGTATGGTTAATGAATCTTATGTAAGTATGAAACCTTAGGTTTGATATGAAAATGTATAGATCATCAGCCTTTCTTTTGTGATCAACCTTAAGTTGTGAACCTTACATTCAGAGAATGAACACAACGTAGTTGAACCCTATGTTTAGTATTTTTTTCTATTTGTGAAAGAACCTAACATTTTATTTTTTGTCACTGAAGAATTGAATTTGAAATATTATCAGAGTTTCATGCAATGGTCTTTATAGAATATCAGGATGACATAAATCTCGTTTTTGAATGATTCAATGCTTGTTAAGATTAATCAAAGAATCATATTAAGTAGAGAAATTCTCTCATATTCTTAAGGAATATTACAACTACTCTAATATGTCTAGGGAATTTATATTCTTATGATTTATCATGAAATTTTCTTGGATCTGGAATTGAAAGGTCAGGCTCTCTTCCTTATTTATACTATCAGTGTATTATTTCTATATATATGTGTGTATAATTAAAAGAAGAAGATATATATTGAGATATATATTGAGAAATATATTATGACACATGTTTTTAATTGAAACTTCATTCTTGTGAATATATTTTACAGATCTACTAAAAAAATAGACCAGACTATGTTTTCTATAGAAGAGGGTATAATAGAGATATACATGTTTTGAATTTATTATTTTCTGTAACTATGTAGCTACTATTCATTACGTTTTTTATTTCAAAGATCTATTGAAACCATATCACTTTGGTACTACTCTTTATTGAAGAAATTATTTTCTGAGGAAGAAGATCCATCTACCTTCAGTTGTGGTTTCAGCTGTGAAGTTTAATAGAAACCTTTATACTTAATATCTTTTTATTGAGAATTTTAATTTCTCTCACTCAGTTGTGGTGGTGTACATATTCTCAATCAAAGATGTGGTGTTTCAGTTCTCTGTTAAATAACTAGAAGGATCAATTTTTAGCCTTATTTTTAAAGGTTTCAACTGCTTGCACTCAGTATTGGATTGGTCTTATGATATGGGGACCTGACTAGTGAAATTCACCAAACTCTCAAAAAGAGTAATTTGTAGAGCTGAATATGGGATCATTATGTCTCTAACCACTATAAAAAGTTGTGTTCTATATTTTTGTTTTATCATATTCTCATAAATTAATATAGAAGATAATCACTGATTACCTACATAATCATCAATCATCATCAAATGATAGAATTATGAAATATTTTGAAAAGACACAATTCACCCCCCCCCCTCTTCTGTATATTTTTATATTCTTACTTAATAATTGTTATTAGAGGAGAGATTTTAAAAAATATATAACAATATAAGATTATAAGGCCTATACAAAGATGGAAATGAAAAATTAGAGGGAAATCATGTAAATGGTTCGTGATCCTTATTTCAATGGTGAAAACTATCGATGCTGGAAATCATGGATGATTATATATTTGAAGAATTTTGGATTCAAAGTATACTTTAAGATCAATACTCCTTATATAATTCCTGAAAATCCCGCAACTTGGAATACTACTACAAAGGTTGAGTATAACATAAATTCTAAATCTATCAATGTTATTATCTATGGTATTAGACCAGATGAATATAACCATGTCTCGTAATGTTCTACTAATTTTGAAATGAGTAAAACCATTGCAGTTTTATATGAAGGAATAGACAATGTAAGACAAATAAGGTATATAATAGAAAAACTGAAATTTGATAAATTAAATTTTTTTAAGTAGAATGTATCACTCATATTAATGGAAGGATTATAGAGATTATTAATAATATTAGAGCCTCAGGTGATCCTATCAAACAAAGAAGATCAAACTTTGAAAGTAATAAGAGTACTATTTACTAAATGGAATGGTATATCAGATGCAATTCGTCAATCATCACCTGTTAAAAATCCGAAAATGAGAGAATTGATTGGGACACTAATGATGTATGGGGATAAAACAAAATATGAAGCTGAATATCATAAAGACCTAGTGAAAAAGAATAATAATTCTCTAAAGGTAACATCTCAGGGGCATATAAAAAGAATACAGCAAGCAGCCAGAGAATAAAGAAATTCAGATACATCTGATTCTGAAATGGAATTAGCTCAATTAGGAAGAAAGTTTATAGTATTTTATAATAAGAAAAGTTGATTCAAAAAACCCTTCAAAAGGGATGATAAATACTAAATGTAAGTTATATTATATCAATGTAATAAATTAGGTTATATAAGACCTAATTATCCCTAGATAAAAGGTGAAAAGATAATGAAATAAAATATATATCAGAAAAATTCTGATTATGAACATAATGGCAGAAGAATAATGAAGGCTACTTGGAGTGTTTATGAAGACTCCAACAGCTCATCAAAATCTGATTCAAAAAAGGAAGAATTAAATCTGAAAGAAAATATGTGCTTCATGGTAGAATAAGATAAGGTAAAAACTTATTATTCAACTAATTCTGATTCTAATTAAAATTATTCAAATAATAAATTGGCTAGCTACTGCAAAATTCTAGAAGGAAAATTTGACTCCTTATTAAAGAAACACAAATCATTAAATAATATTCATAATTATATTTTATAAGAAAGAGATTCCTTACACAAAAAACATCATGTGTTAATTGATAAATTTAACTCATCCCCCACAAATTGTGTTGATCATAAAAATAAGATTAAATCATTACAATATAAAGTAGAAACTTATAAAATTGTTTCTTGCTTCTTTAAAAAATGAAAAAATATTCTAAATGATACTCTTGGTAAATATTTCATTAAAAAGATAATATTTGGTATAGAAAGTAAGGGTGAAAAATCTATACAATGTAAGAATTATTTTATTCCCAACTCAAAATAGTTACTTTCCATTTTTATGGATTAGAAGGACATATAACAAAAATGATTATTTATGAAATCCTCAAACAAGTGTAATTAGAAAGGATTTTATTTCAAATAGCTTATATGAATCGAATGATATGAGTTATTGAAAAAATAATCATATATGGATTCCCATATCTTTTCTAGCTAACACTGATGGAGCTAATAGAATATGTGTACCAAAACAAACACTTATATAAATTTTCGTTGGAGGAAACATGTCGCAAAAAAAGATATATGGTATATATAAAATGTATGCTCTAGGAATATGAGTGGAAACTCATAAAAAATAAATACACTGACTCAAATAGATGGAGGTATAGTAACTTTTTATTATAATTACAAATTATATGTAATTGGACTTGGAATTATTGGAGATCCAGAAAACAATCTCAATAAATAAAGTAATATATGTACAAGGGATAAAGCATATCCTAATAAGTATCAGTCAACTCTATGATGATGGATATTATGTTTATTTTTCTAAAAATTCCTCTTCTATATTTAAATGTAAACTACATAAGATTAGGACACCTAGAACAGATAATGTTTATACTTTTCATTTAAAATCCTTTTGTAAATAGAGAGTGACCTTTTTTGGTGGTAGGATAAATGAGTGTTGGATATGCCATAAGAGGATTGGTCATTTTAGTATTTATTAATTATATAAATTTTCTATGAAATAGTTGGTTTCTAATTTACCTAGTCTTATGTTTTATAGTGACATATTTTGTGATGCATCCCAAATTGGAAAGAAAAAAAATCATTCTTCAAGTCTATTAACAACATTTTTACATAAAAACCTCTAGAACATATCCACATGGATATGTTTGGACCATAAAGAGTAGAATGTTTGGATAGAAAAATATAATTATATTTTTCTGTGGATAATTATTCAAGATTTACTTGGATTTATTTTCAAAAACATAAATGTGATGCTTTTTCTGTTTTTGAAAGCTTCTGTAAATTTGTTCAAAATGAAAATGGTTTTAAGATAATTTCATTAAGAAGTGATCATGGTGGAGAATTTGAGAATTAGGAATTCAATTCCTTCTGTTCAAATATGGGTATTAAACACACCTTTTATGCACCAAAAACACCTCAGCAAAATGGAATTGTTGAAAGAATAAATATAAATATTCTAGGAATGTCTAGAACTATACTGAATGAATACAGTCTGCCTGCCTACTTATGGGAAGAAGAAATAAGCACAACCTGCTAAATCATGAATGGAGTTTTAATTTGTCTTGTTTTCAAAAATACACCGTATGAAATTTGGAATAACAAAAAATCTTAGTTAAAGTACTTTAATGTTTTTAGATATAGGGTTTGTATCATAATCACCAAGGACAATCTTGGTAAGTTTGATCCAAAAGCTGATGAAGGAATATTTTTAGGATATTATAATACCTATAAAACCTATATAGTGTTTAATACGAATGGCCTGAATGCCTTCTTTTTTTATTTTATTATAGTAAATCCCCCTTTTAAGAGTTGAAGGGGAACCCATACATGAATCGTAGGCCCAAGGCACAAGGCCTAACATGACCCGCAATACATGACCCGAAGGCCTATAGGCATTCCATGCCCACACATGACCCGCAGGCCCAACCCACTAGAACCACCACTCCCCAACGTCTTGCATCATTGATCACCTTATCTCCCCACCTTGCATTGCTGATCAGCTAGCATTTCCCCGTACGAAGCTGAACGGTGTCTGGTCCTAAAGGCGGCTTCCATACCCTCTCATTCATTCAATTAGGTTATCTCTACATATGGTTGCTGCTAATCATGTTGCTCAGATCACCTTCTGTGGCCTGTTCTATATGAATTGGGATACTCCATGGTCTACGTGACCCGAAGGCCCTATGGCCCGAAGGCCATTGATGACCCAAAGGCCCTGGAGACCCGTAGGCACAAACCGGTGGCCCGAAGGCCCAAATCGGGTGAATAGTTCCAGATGCTACAGTACCGAACATTAACTGCTATAGTGACTGCTACATTGCTTCTAATGTGACTGCTACAGTATTGCTACAGTACCCCGAAAAATTATCCTCCACCCGGTTTTGAACCCGGGTCTCTTGGATGCCAAGAAAGAGCCCATACCAATCGGGTACGGGCTCGTTGTCCTATAGAGTGTTTAATAAAAAGTCAAGGATTCTTAAAGAATCAATTCATGTGAGTTTTGATGAAACTGGCTTTTTTTATCCAAGATAATGTTCAAACTGATGAAATTACTGACTCTTTTAACAACATGATACTTGGAGACCAAAAAAATGATTTTGAAAATAACATTAAAAAATCATTCTAGTTTAGAAGAATATGATACTATGAACCTAATTTTTTTACCTAGACCATCTAGAACCCGAAATAATCATCCCTTAGGAACTATATTTAGAGACCTAGACATAATAATAAGAACAAGAAGAAATATAGGAAACCTAGTTGAATTTTCTTCCTTTCTATCTCAACTAGAAACTAAATCTGTTGAAGAAGCTTTAGAAGATGAGAGTTGGATGTTATCAATGAATGATGAGCTAAACCAATTAAAAAGGAATTAATTTTGGGGATTATTTAAAAGAACATAAAATTATCTAGTTATTGGAACTAAGTGGTTCCTCAGAAATAAACAAGATAATCGAGGGATAAAAAGTCGAACAAAGCTATATCAGTAGCTAAAGGATATAATTAGGAAAAAGGTATTTATTATGATGAAACCTTTTCCCATATAGCTAGATTATAAGAAATTAGAATTATTTAGGCTTGTGAATCTCATATGAACATTAAATAATATCATATAGATTCTAAATCTACCTTTTTTAGTGGCTATTTAATGGAGGAATTTTATATTAAACAACATCCTAGTTTTGAAAATTTTTAAAAACCAGATTCAGTTTTTAAACATACTAAAGCTCTTTATGTATTTAAACAAGCACCTAGAGATTGTTATGATAGATTAAGTTCATTTATTCTGAAAAATTGATTTATTTTTGCAATAGAAGATCCAAATCATTTAATGAAAACAATTTTTTCTAATATATTATTAGTTTAAATCTATGTTGATGATGTTAATTTTTTTTCAACCAATAAAAAACATTGTAATGATTTTTCAGGACTTATGAAAATATAATTTGAATTGAGTATGATGGGAGAATTGAACTTCTTTTTAGGACTTCAAATTTATCAAAAATATTATGGAAATATTTTATACCAAAGTAAATATATTACTAATTTATTGAAAAATTTGGATCTTGAGGACATCCATACATATAAGACTTCCATGTGTACCAATATAAAACATGATTTGAATACAGTTGTAAAAC
Source organism: Viscum album (assembly GCA_963277665.1). Taxonomy (NCBI): domain Eukaryota; kingdom Viridiplantae; phylum Streptophyta; class Magnoliopsida; order Santalales; family Viscaceae; genus Viscum; species Viscum album. Next base: position 103,712,635 of record OY728133.1, read on the forward strand.
CAGTGGATAACAAGTTATATAGGGTTATGATTTGTATTGGTATTATTTTATATATTACTATTAGAAGAATTTATATTATGTTTTCTATAGGTTTATCTGCTAGATTTTTTAAAAAATAAATAAATAATCTCATCTTACTGCTATCAAAAGGATTTTTAGATATTTAAAGGGAACTATTTTTTAATATCTGCTTTATCCTAAAACATCTGATTTTAATTTAATATCACATTTAGATGCTGATTTTGGAGGTTTTAGATTAGATTGAAAAGGTTCCATAGGAACCTATCACTTTTTAGGAAAATATTTTGGTATCATGGTCAAGTAAGAAACAACACTTATTTTCCCTGTCAACAACCAAGGTAGAATATGTATCTACCGGCAGTAGTTGTGTAAAATTATTATGGATTAAAAACACATAATGGACTTTGAATTAAATTTTAATAGTACACCTATTTTAAGTAATAATACATGTGCCATAAATATTTAAAAATAATCCAATAATACATTAAATAATTAATCTTATTGATATTTGGCATCATTTTCTAAGAGATCATGTTCTTAAAAAGGATATATCTTTGGAATTTATAAATATTGAATATCAACTAGATGATATATTTACTAAAACACTTCCTTAAATAACAATTTATTTTATTAATGGGTAGTTTTATTTATTTAATTTTTAAATAAATGTTAGTTTTTTTCATTTTTATAATTTTAATCATTTTATTTTATTATTTATTTATTCATGTTTATCTATGTTAAATTTATTTACTAATTACTTTAATTTTTTTATGTATTTTTTTGCTATATATTTTAGTTAATTTTATCTTAAAGTTATTCACACTATGAATTTTTTTTATAATTATCTTACGTAATTACATGGGAAACAAGCCACTATTAGGAACGTTTCAAATACCTAACCTTTTCATCTCTCAAACACTTTTTCGAATACCAAAACCCTCATTTACCTTCATTTACCTTTGTTTTCTTTAGAAACCCTAGAAACCGAAATCCTCGGAGCTTTTGTTTCTCAGAAATGATGAAAACTAAGAGAACCGAAGAAGGTGAATATAGTGACCCGAAGAATCAAAAAATTTCTAGATTAAAGTTTATGTATGGAAAATTATTTGATTTTAAATGGATCTGTCAAACAGATTTTCTATTGAACAAAGGGCTATCTTATCTAGGATTAGAATTAATGTTCAATTATATGAACTTAGAGCTTCATTATTATGTAGAATTGAATTTTTTCTATGATAGTGTTTAGTTTAGTTTTGGTGATATTGAAGTTAATGTTTTTGTAAGAATATAAGATAAGGACCTTTCATTTTTTGACTAAAATTTTTCAAATGTTGAACATTCCTCATGAGGTTGTATTTCATTTCAATCTAATGTATATCAGAGATAAGGATCATAAGTCTGCAGATATTATGTATTTTCTATTTTGTTCAAAAAACATTAGATTTTTTTTCAAGGATCTTGAGGAAGACCAGAAAATCTAGGTTAATATTATTCAAACAGGAATTTCTTATAAAAGGGATGACATATTTTAGATTCTATATCCAGACATGTATTTCATGTTTCTATTTTTTAGTGAAATAAAACATAATTTTCTAAGATATATATTCAGATATTTTCACCACTTCTATCAACCAAATGCTAGGATGAATTTATTTCCATAGGGAAGGATAATCTCTTGAATTTTGTTTAAGAAATGAATGATTCATTTAATAGTTTCTCAAATCAGATTTCATCACAAAAATGTACCCAATGTTGGATCCTTGAGAAAGTTAGTTTTTTACTAGAGTGGAGTCAAAGGAAAACTCTTGTCATTTGGTGTAGATGACCAACAAAAATCCAGATCTTTTTCTTAGGGGGATCAAAGTGAAATTGGGAATGAAGTAATTAGTGAATCACAAGGTCATGGACCTTCGAAAAACCCAAATAAAATTGATATTTCTTAAAGAAGAAGATTACAAAGAGATTATAAAAATAGAATTCGATATAAATCCATAAAAAAGAGTAGATCCACCTGCTGAAGAACTAGTGTTGGGTTCAGGTGAGACTATCATGTCAGTACATTTAGAAGAAACTTTTCTTAAGAATGATTTATAGGTTGAAATCCAGATAAGAGATCTGAAGAATGTTAATTTACTAGTTGTATTAGAGGATGAACAAGTCGTTCAGGAAGAGAAACAGTTGATCAGATCAAAAAATGTGGCTATTGAAATTGATGATAATTTACTTGTATCTATTTTTTTATAATGTGGATGAAAGAATTTAATATGAAAATTAAATTGAAAAAAATTGGAGAAGACTGTGGAATAGTCTCCTTCACAATATTTAGTAATCATGGTGGCTGTTTAGTTACAACATCCAGATGAAGGAATATCTAATTACCTAACAAATAAAGTTGAGGAGCATGTAATTAAATTTAATAATTCTTAGGAAGAGAATGTTAATCTTCATAAATAGCTGTAAGTTTGATGGAAAATGTTACATGATCTTAAGGAAATTTCTATTTCAAAGAAATAATTTGATGCTTTCAAGGGAGACATGCTAAATGATGTTGGAAAGATAAAATCTAAAGTTTTTTAGGGCATAATTTGATTATCCAAAGTGGTATTTGGGTAGTCAATTTTAATTAATCAAGATTAGTGTTGGTCAGAACAATACATCTACCTCTGCTCCTACTACCTGTCTAGATCTGATTCAATGATTTTAGACAATCACCTATGTCATGGTATATATAAATGATCATCTTATAAATATTCAGTGAAATAGTTCTCCCATGTCAGTTATTTTTGACATTCAAAAATTTCTAGTTGACCAACTGAAATCGAATGAACTAGGTATTATATTTCTACTGAACAAATTCATAGAAAAGTTAGATCAGTTTATCTGGAAAGATTATAGTTTTAAAACATTTTGAAATTCAATCTTGTTGAGAATTTTTAAATTAGTCAAGATTCTAGAGTTTTTATTATGTATTTGGGGGATAGTATAATGATGAAGTTGAAGTTACATATGGAAGATTTAAAATATATTTTTGAAGCTGTTCAAAATCCATATAATCTTAACTGAGCCAACTCCTACCCAAAACATTGTACCCTAAAAATTTCAGTTGACGGAACTTGTTTCCAATTAATACTGATTATTGTATATATACAATTTATAATCAATAAAATATCCTTTATTTTATTTTATTATTCTTTATTTTATATTATTTAATGATTATTTCCTAATCTAGAAATATAGTCTTATTTATTTAAACAAATTATTATAACATTCACTTATAGATCTGTTCAAAATTAAATGTATTTTATTCATTTTCGATACATTATTTTTGATCTCACAAAAGGGTGAATGATATGTATAAACACAACATTTATTTTTATCTAAATAATTCTATAAAATTTAATTTCAAATTATTTTCTTTTAATTATTTACAATATTCTAAATTATATTTTTATTTTTATGGTTTTTGATCATCTAATGGGGGAGATTATTAGGCATGTATTGTCTCAACAATACACTATAAATCTTACTTATTTTAATGCTAAAAAATATCCGTGTTTTCTTTACTAATTATATTACATTTTTTATATTTTAGGAAATTAATATTTTTTAATATACTTATTTTGGAAGTATACTCAATCTTATAATTCATGAGGAATATTCATCAATGTGTTCTGAATTCTCTTAAGCGTATTCTAGAATCACTGTTCATATCATACATTGGAGAACGTAACATAAGGAACAAACCCTATGATTGTATTAAAACTTTTGCTGAAATATCAGTGCGTGTGGTTAATAAACCCTATGTTGACAGAAATGTATGGACAAAGGACCCTACATTAGGATAAACATTACATTTGATATAGAGAAAAAGTATGGTTAAATGACCCTACATAAGTATGGAAACTTATGTTTGAGAAGAAAACGTTTGGATCATGAACCTTACTTTTGTGATCAACATTACATTTTCAACCTTACATTTAGAGAATGAATGCTACATAGTTGAACCCTACGTTTATTATTTTTTCGTTTTGTGAAGGAACCTTACTTTTTATTTTTGTAACTGTAGATTTGAATTTATGATTTTATTAGAGTTTCATGCAATAGACTTTACGGAATATCAGGATTATTTAATGATCATTTTTGAATGATTCAACTCTCGTTATGATTGTTTCAATGAATTTTATTATGTAGTGAAATTATCTCATATTCTTATGGAATGTTACGATGACTCTGAGCAGCCTTAGGAATTTGGGTTCTTAAGATTTATAAGGAAATTTTCTTAGATCTATATTTGAAAAAGAAGTCTCTCTTATTTATTTATTCTATTATTGTATTTCTTTTATATATATGTGTGTATGATTCGAAGAAGGAGATATATATTGAGATATATATTGATCCATATATTGCAACAAATATTCATGATTGAAACGACATTCTTTTGAATATCATTTACAGATCTACTAGAGCAATAGATCGGACAATGTTTTCTACTGAGGAGGCTATAGTGGAGATATATTTGTTCTGAATTTAGTAATTTCTATAAGTTTGTTGATGCTATTCATTTAAATTTTTATTTCAAAGATCTATTGTAACCGGATGACACTAAATAAAGCCACATTAGAAGGGGTTATTTTTTTACTTTAGAAGGGGTTATACCCCTTCTAAAGACATTAGCAGTAGTTCCTTACAACCACTGCTAATGTGGCCGCCTACTATTAGTAGTGGCGGTTTTGAGTGAGCACTGCTAAAGTCAAAGTGACATTAGAGGAGTTTTCATTAGAGGAAGTTTAAACCCCCTCTAATGTTGGCATAAATTTACCAATGTGCAGATCAATAATTGAAAGGCAGTATGGGCGGTTCAAACTGCCCTTAACAGGATGTCACATTAGGGGTGGTTTTCCCAACCGCCCCTAAAGATGTTTATTTTTTAGGGATACTCATACCCCCATGTCACCCACAAGCACCTCCCTACTTCTTCCATGTGTATCCCCCCTTGTCTGTGTGCCTCAACTGCCTCCCTCTCATTCCATTCCATTCTCCTTCACCCAAGCGTGCCTCCCTCCCATGCCCCATCTTGTTTGTGTGCCTTACCCAAGCACCTCCCTCCCATTATTTTGTTCCCCACTCCCCACCCCTGATCCTCTCTCTCAATCCCCCACCCCGACACCTCCCTCTAGTTCCCATCCCAGTTCCTTTGTGTGTAAAAATTTAGTCCCCATGAGATTCAAACCCAGGAACAGTTGACCACAACACCCGCATGCCCATACACTACTTCCACTAGGAAAAATAATCTTTGATTTATTTTTCACACATGAATATATGTTTATAAATATGATTATCAATTATAATTTTTATTATTTACATAATATATTTGATTTAAGTTAAATATATAAACTATATATTTATATGTATAGACACATATGTTTATATATTTGTATATATATTAATATAAATTATATATATTCATAAATACGTATTTATATATTATATACAAGTTTATTCATATAATATATATAAATAATTATATCTACACATCTAAATATATATTTATCATTATATTTATATTTTTGTTTCCTATTTATTTATTTTTATATTTTAATTATAATATATATATATATTTAATTATTTTTATATAGTTATATGTCTATGTATGTGTTTCTATGTGTGTGATAAAAATACTATTATTACTGATATTACACCTGACTTTTAGACTACGAAAATTATTTGTTTCTTTTATAAATACTATACATTTATTTTATGATTTATATCATGCACATATTATATTAAATACATTTATATATTTATGTAAATTATTAATATACATAAATAAATATTTATTTATTATATACAGGTTTATTTAAAGAATATATATATATATTTACATAATATATTTATATAAGGTCTTTAAAAAATATTTATATACTGTATTTCAATACATATATTTATTATTGTTTACATTAATATATATTTATTGGTTTAAATAGTATAATATTATATATAATTAATATATAATTATTATTATATGAAATAAAATTTAAAAAAATATTATCATTTTATATAATTGATATTATATGAAGTGTGATTTATAAAAATATTTATATAATTATATATGAAAGAAATTATATTATATATAATTAATATTTATATTATATATAATAAATATTATATGAAATACAATTTATGCAAATATATACTTAATATTATATGAAATATAATTTTATATTATGTTTAGTTAATATTATATGAAATAAAATTTATACAAATATTAATATAATGTATTTCAATATATACATATATTTATTATTATGAACATTAATATATATGTATTTGAATCAATATAATTGTATAATATTGTAGAAATTAATATATATTTATATGTATAAATTATATTTCATATAATATTAATTATTTATAATATAAAATCATAAACATATTATTTAAAAATAAATTTTTTATTATTATAATATAAATTATAAAAACTACAAGCTGGAGTTGTTATATGATATATTTTTTAAATAAAATATATTTATGTATATATTTATGTGACATGTTAATGCTTTATATTATGAATAATTAATACTATATGAAATACAATTTATACAAATAAATATATATATTAATGTACATTACATTATAAAATTGTAATTATGTATAGATATAAATACAATTAAATACAATCATATAAATGTTTTATATAATATGTTTATATAATGTATTTAAATGATTTTTTTAATTGTATGCACACACACACACACACACACATAAATTATGGAAGTTTATTTTTTAAAAAATAGTGTGGGTTGATAACCCCGCTTAATCTCTTATATTAGAGGGGGTTTTAAAACCCCCTCTAATTTGATACATTGAGGGGCTTTTTAACCCCATCTAATTTAAGAAATTAGAGGGGGGTTTATACCCCATCCAATTTAAGACATTGGAGGGGGTTTCAACGCCCTCTAATTTAAGACATTTGTGGGGGTTTCAACCCCCTCTAATTTAAGACATTATAGGGGGTTTTAAAACCCCTCTATAATCCTACTAGATATTAAAAAATCATTGTTAAAAAATTTCGAGGCGGTTCAAAACCCTATATAATTTATGAAATTAGAGGTGGTTGTGTAGAACACCCTCTAATTATGAAGAATATGAATTTAGAGGGGGTTGTGTATTACCCCCTCTAATATAATATTTTTTTAGTGTCACTTCAGAACTGCTCTTTCTTGAAGAAACTATTTTCTGAAAAAAAAATCCATCCACTGTCAGTTGTTGTTTCAACAGTGAAGTTCTATCGAAACATTTTTAATAAATATATTTCTATTTAGAGTTTCAACTATTCATACATAGTTTAAGGGGAGTATCATCTTCTCGATCTAAGATGTGGTTTTTCAATTCTCTTTTAAAGAACCAGAAGGATATGTTTTTAGACTTATTTATAAAGGTGTCAACTTCTTGAACACATTTGTGGATTTGTATTATGATATGAGGACCTATCTAGTGAAATTCACCAAACTTGTAGAGAGAGTAATTGGTGGACTAGACTAAAAGATATTTATTCCCTGACCCACAGTAGAAAATCATGTTCTATATTTCTATTTTAACTATTACTCATAAATTCATACATAAGATAATCAATACTTACCAGTATAATCATCAGTTGACATCAAAAGGTATAATTGTGAGATATTTTTAAAATATGCCATTCATCCCACCTCTTGTGTGTATTTGTATATTCGGAAATAACACAAAATAATGTGATGATTCTTTTCATGAACTGAAAAGATTATTAGAAATTCCTCTAGATTTGGCCCTTCCTTCCAAGAATAGTGAATTTTTTATCTATAATGATGCTTCATTGAAAGGTCTTGGTTGTGATATATAATGAATTATATGGTAATTGATTTTTATAAATGGAACTTGAAACCACATGAGTTAAATTACCCTACACATGATTTTGAAATAGCTACAATTTTTTTCCATTATATATTTGGAGGCATCCATTGTATGGAATAAAGTGTGAAATATTTACTGGATAAAAAAGTGTGAAGTATATATTCACTATGAAATAATTTCACATGAGATATAAGTGATGGCTGGAATTAATCATGTATTACGATTACATGATTCATTATCATCCAGGAAAAGAAAATAAAGTTGTTGATTCTTTGAGTAGAAAATGTAAAGCAATATTAACCATGAAACATTTGGAATGATATCCTTTAGTTAATGATTTAATGAATTTTTTCTAGGAAGTTTTTGGTGTAGGATATTCATATTTTTGTTTTAGCTTTCGGGGAAATCATCTCTATCAAATAGAAATAATAAATTACATAAGGAAGATAGTGATTTGTAGAAAAAAGAAATAATTGGTTCAGAAGGTTAATTTTTATAAATGTAATACTGAAAAATATTGTGTTTTGAGGATTAGAAAGAGATTATGTGTTCCTTTTGATGCATTATTCTAGAAAGATTTATTATTTGAATCACAATGTTATCTGTTTTTAAGTCATATAGGGATAACTATGATGTATATATCCCTTTGGGAGTGTTACGGGTGGGATGGAATGAAAAGAGATATTGCTGACATTACCCTAAACTGTTAGATTTGTCAGCAGGTTAAAGTAGAGAGGCAATTATCGAAAGAGATGCATCAACCATTTTCCTGTTCCAGAGAGGAAATGGGAAAATATATACATGAATTTTGTTGTGGGATTATAAAATACTTCTTGAGGTAACAATGTGATCTGGGTTATTGTATATTGATTGACTAATTCATCTCATTTTCATCCAATTCGTGATATTATGTCTCTAGATCAACTTTAACCATTTTATATTAAAGAAATATTATGTTTTCATGAATTTTACATATCCATTGTATCTTATTATGATCCCATGATCACTTCTAACATTCATAAAGGACTTCAAAATTCATTGGGTACTAAATTAAATTTAGCTCATCTTTTCATCCTTAATCATACAGTCTGTCAGAATAAACAATTCATACCTTGGAGGATATGCTACGTGCTTGTTCAATGGATTACGAGGGAATTTGGAATCAATATCTTTATTTTATTGAGTTTTTTATCATAAATCTTTTCATTCTAGTATATATATGAAATCATTTGAGGCATTATATAGAAAGAGGGGTCCAACTCCAGCTTTTTGGGATGAATTAGGTCAAAGGAAATTGATGCGAACAGAATTGGTAGCAGAGATAGAAAAAAAAATTGTTGATTCAAATTCATATGAGGAAATCTCAAAGAAGGTGCAAAATTTATGCGAATAACTGGAGGAAGGATCTATTTTCCAGGTAGGTGATCTCGTCATTCTCAAAGTGTCACTATTGAAAAGTTTTATTTGTTTTGATAAGAAAGGGAAGATGATTCTAAGGTTCATAGGACCCCATGAAATCTGAGAGAAAGTTGGATTAGTTTCATACTGGATGGATTTACCACTGATTCTATCATAGGTTCACAATTTTTTTTCATGTTTCAATGTTATAAAAATATATGACAGATCCATCTATTTTTTGGATTTTATAAGTATTTTAGTTAGAATTTATTTTTTCTTATGAGGAGTAGATTTTCCAAATTCTTGAACACATAGAGCAACTGTTGCGGAATAAGGTGATTCCTTATATTATAATTTTTTGGAAAAACCATATGGTTGATAAGTAAACATGGGAATTATAAAATTCTATGATTTAGAAATTCCCCCACTTATTTGATAATAAAATAAAATTGTTAGGACTCAATTTCCAAATGGGCGGGTGAGGATGTAACATCCCATGTAATTATAGAATAATTCTTTTTCATATATATTAATATTTAGGAATTATATATTTATTTTACAATAAATTGTATTCTATGTATAATAGAATACTAGAAATTTGTCAACAGGTTTCTCTGAAATCTTACGTTGCACAAAAAACTGAGTTATATCAAAAAATAATAAATTATTAATATATTTAATTTTAAATGGTAGTTAATGCCTAGTTATTGTATTGATTGGAATGAATAGAACAAACTATATTATATTTAAACATTTTTTTAAATATTTTTATATTCATACAATAAATTTTTTATTCTTAATAACAGAATAAATCCAATCTTGTGCATAAAATAATTTAAAATTTTTAAAAGGTACTTTTTGCACTTTTTGATGGAGAAAACTTATTAAATATAGTTTTTCTAAATTTTATGTGTTATATTTGACAAAATAATCTTATTATTTGGAATAAGACATCAAAATTTACTTTGGTTGATATTTTGGTATTTTTTTAATACAAATCATATTTTAATGAATAGTGAAAAATACTACATTTTAATTCAAACTCCCTTTTCGTATTATTTGTTTATAGAGATAAAAAATAATTTTAATTGTAGTTAAAGTATAACTAAATAAATATTTTTACATTTAATCCACTTATGGTCATTAGAGGTAATTATACATTTAATTTGGATACAAACACATGTCAATATTTTGATGGTTTTTACTTTTTAAAAACTCTTTTTCTCATTCCTTCAATGGGATTAAATTTTAATAAATTTATACCAATTTGGTGTTTTGAATTTGAAAAAATTGATTTAATATTTAGAATCATAATATAAAAAGTATTTAAATAAGTCCATTTTTTTGAATTTTTGAATAGTAACATTAGTAATAAATTTTATTTCCTCATTTAAAGATAAATCAGGTAATTAAAGGTAAAAATAATATTATAATAATATAAAACTAATATAACAGTTTTCCTTATTTAATTTAATGAGTTTATCCCAACAATGATCATATTTTGGACTATTTTAGAACAACATGGATCCACTTGGATGAGTTTAATTCATTTATAATATTATATTCAATGAATAGTCATTATTGTTACACTTTTGTTTTAAAATATTAAAGTATTATAAAATGGATTTATATAGGGGATTTCGTTGAATATAAGTATTATTTATAAATATAAAATTATTAATTACATCATGGTATATTATTTTTAATTTTTAGTAATTAAATAAATAAATTTAATTGTGACACAATAATGATGCAATAATAGATTTATTAAAGAAAGAATCAAATTAATGTTATTAATAGTATATAATAAATATAATTTGATATGTTTTATGCCATCCAATAATTTTATGGATGATTATGATATTTTAGGATAATGGTAATGAATTTTTTTCGAAGGAATCATGTTGTTAGATTTTTCCAAAAAAACAAGTAATGAATAATGATAAAATTTAAATAATTCATAACTTAAAATATAAAATATATTTAATTAAATGATATAAAATTTATAAAAAAAACAATATTCAACCAAAAAAGTTGTTATAATTCCCAAAATTACATTATCTAATTATTCATCAGTCGTTTGGAATGATTTGGTAACTATTTTAACTCTCAAAGTGTAAATTACTTGATAAAATTCTAAGAGTTTTAAAGATTTAAACAAAGTGATATGGATTTAAAATTATTAAAAACATGTATAATTCTCATTTTATGATTATTAATCAACCCATTCCCATCATATCTTATAAATAATGTATTTTTTACCCATTTTTAGTTGAAATGGAATTTATATTAACTTAATACTTTTAATAATTTCAATTGTGCTCCTCCCCTCTCCTATAAAAAGTCACTTGTTCCTATCTATTAATAAGACATAAAAATCCTTTTCGTGTTTCCTATATCTACCCAAATCCCCTTCCTATAATCCCTCCACACATTATTGAGGACTTATGTTCGACATAACACCCTCCTTGAGGTGTTAAGGTGTTCTTAAAAGGTGATCAACTCAAGAAGAGGTATCGTTTTCTTTATGTATTTCTATATTATTTATTTTTTCACTTCCATCAAATCATATTATTCATAGATTAAATAATAACTCTATTATCCTCAATATATTGAGATATTATTGGCCTAATATCATCACGTAAATCCATCTCAACTTCTATTAAATGGGGAATGAATTAATCATTTGTGCAAACATGTGGACAACGACCACCACGAACCGGTCTTATTCATTTTCCATAACCATCTCATGATACTAGTTATAATGATGGAACCAATGTTTATAGAAAAGTTTTATAAAATAATTATCATTTTAAAAGAATAATATTTCAATTATGTTAATACTTTACATACACATAAAAATGATAACGTCGTTCGTGTGAATGTGTGAACTATCACCTCCACAAAGCGATGTGAATCATTTTTATTCACCAAATAACATGTATGATATATATAAGTATATTTAAGTGATTATGATGATGTTAGTAATATTATTATCAATATGGGACGACAAAATAATAAATACCATATTTATATAATGGTCAATGAAAAATTGAAAACATTAATCATGTGTGCATACGACCTACCATCCCTATGAATATAACATTGTTCATTTTTCATACCATAAATAAATGGTTTGGTTTAATAGTATAATTTATTTGTAAAAGTTATATTTTTTCATGAATATTATTATGAAGATGAATTAATTATTACCACATGTACTAGTGACATCAAACCCTGTTCATTTTCAAATCATATACAGAATATTGAAAAAACATCTGACATGAACATACATAGTTAATTAATTTTTATAAAATTATAAATAAATTAAATAAAGGTAATAATAAACATGAAAAAAGGTTCTCAAAAAAGTAGATAATAACCAAAGTTTATTTTTCTTGAAAAATAAATAACATGCATGATGAACCAAACTCAAGGTAAGGGAATTTGTATCAATATCCTTTCATTGAGGTATATTTTGATGTCATACACCACCTTCCTTTTTGAAGTGTATAATTAACCCCTTTTAAATTTAATTTCACTCAATGGTTTTAAAAGGGAATATTTTTCAATGAATCATTTTACTAAATGATAGAATGAATGTTTCATTTACATATGCTGTGAAAATGGCTTTTCCACCGCTGTTATCATTATTTGATACTTGGCATCCTCAACAATCCAAAATATTTTTAAAAGAAAAATAAATAAAAAATTTTCTTCTTAGGTATTTTGGTATTGAAAATTATTTTCATAATGGTTTGATTATATCAATATCTAGAAATAATTTATTGTGATTGAAAATGAAATTTTACTAGTAAATTGATGATAATTAAAATATTTTATGTGTTATGATTATATAACAGAACTTGGATATTTGAATGGTGGTTTCATGATAAACCAAAGATAGGAGGTTAAATAATAAACTAAATATCGGTGGTTCTGTGATAATCCAAGGATGGGTTGTTACAATATAACCTCCAATGCATTGGGTTTGGAAGTTGGCCATATGGCTATTCCATTTAGTGATATGTGTGGAAGTCGACCATATGGTTATTCCATTTTTTTTATTATGTCCCAACATACCTTTATATGTTATATGTGATTTTTATGGGTTTTATAGTAATACTTTGATTGAAAAATGGTAATAATAATCATATATTATATAAAGTTTATTTAATACTTCTTAAATGTTATATGTATTACTTTATGATAAGGAATTCCTAGTATACATGTTTTTTCAAGACTAATAGTTTTACTTATTTGTGTATCCCTTATTGATTGATTTATGCTCATACCATGTTTGGAAAAAAAAATTCAGAAGATTTATTGAAGTATAGAGTCATGGTTGGTATTATGGAAAAGTTATGAAGTTTAACCATGAAATGAAACCATGTAACTTTTTAAACGTTTGTTGTTTTATGGGAAAAATGATAGTGAGTAGAAGATTCTAATTTTTAATATTTATGTATGTATGTATGAGATATGGCCTAATTATTTAAATCCATAAACTAGAAAAGATCCTCTATCTTAATTAAAGTCAAATTATTGAATTAACTCGTGAATTAGTAATTATTAAGGCTAAGGCCTTATATTAGATGGGTATAAGATTCAGAAATAAGGGAATGGAAATCCCAAGGAATATTTTCCCAGTATATATTAATGATCATGTATTGATATTATCTTATCAATTTTTTCTTCCACCGAACCTAGATCAGGTTGACGACGTGTTTCATGTACCTCTCAAAAGAATGTAAGAAAATGGTCATTTTTTTGAACTAAACATAAATAGGTTAACACTTGAGAATAACCATTAAAATGTTGAATAGTTGGTATAAATATTGGATACATAAATAGTGTTCTTTGGAATTACGATACTCATCAGTTTAATGATCAATGGAGAAATCCAAAATTTGACTAAGATATTTGGGATCCTAAGGATTTATTTAAATAGATATATCCTTATTTTTTATATTGGAGTAAATAATTTTTTGGTAAAAAATAATATTAATGGACATAGAATTTCAGACCCTATATTTTTCCAAAATAAATTTTCTCAATTAATTTTAATTCGTTATAAAGATTGTATTACATGAAACACTGATTTTAAATGAGCCACAAAATACCTGTAAAAAATATTATTTAATATGAATTTTATCATAAGAATATTTTATTAGAGGGTATGACTAATACTAACTAAATTAAGATGAATATTATGTTTTCACATGTATAATAAAAATTCATTTATTATAAATTTACTAGAAATCAAAAGTAAAATCATTTGAATGTTTAAAAAATAGTTTCCCAAAAGACTATTTTTGGGAAAGAAAATTATTTTTTATCTTAATAAATAAAATTAATAATTTTTTATTTATTTATTATATATTATATATTCAATTTTGTTTTTAACCATTCAACTCATACTTTTACTATACATGGATAAGAATAAATCCATTTTTATTTTTAAATGATTTATTTTTTGAATGTAGCTCATGTCTTATTTTTGGAAATTATATTTAAATTAATATATTTCAATTAAATGTATTTAATTTGATATAATGGATTCCAAATTTAGAATATTGGGGTTTATATTTTGTTGTTAGACCCCTTTTTTGATATAAATTATAACTATGTTAAAATTTATTACTTCTATAAATATTAAATGAGGTAAATTTATATTAGAAGCATGTAAAAAATTCATAATTATTCATAAAAATTCTTATTGTATGTTTCTAATTCTCCACTTATATTCATATTCTCAAAATAATTTATTTTTTGGGATAAATTTCCAATGAAATTACGTATAAAATATTTAAATCAAAGAATGTTACAAAATGTAAATTTCTTAATTTTAAATTAATATTATGTATTGAAAAATTGTAATAATATTTTTTTTAATGAATATCAATGGTTATTTTTTTTGAATAATGAAACTATAATCATGATGGTAATTAATTTGTAATTTTCAACGATTATGTAATTACATTAAAAGCTTGTGTGATGGCAATATTATACTTATCCAACTAACATAAAAATAAAAATAATTTTTTTAAAATATTTTAATTAACATAATGTTAGTGATTTATAGTGTTCCACATGTTAGTGATTTATAGTGTTCCCCATGTTTTTTAGTCATGGGGTCTTTGATGTCAAATTAAATGAATAGTTCCAAAATAGACCTAAATTATAATTTATGGAAATAATAAAATATTTAATTGTTTTAAAATTTTAAAAACATAATAGTTTCCAATTAGGATAATATCTTGTCTTAAATTCCATCCCATGTCCACTTATGAACCGATATTTACCTTATAAATAAAATTATATACTTTTATGAGTGATAATATTGTTCCCATGCTTATGGTTAAAATCAGTTAACCATGGTGTTATAAAAATAGATAATGTTTTAAAAAAACATAAAATAATAATAATTATATTGGATAATGGTATTACAACCAAAAATAACAATATATTTTAATATATGCCCATTTTTATGTATTTTTCTTGATAATAATCTTAAAATAAATGACTCATTGAAAAAATTCTGAAAGTTCCCCTTCACATTAGTTATAATATGACACCCCATATTCCTCTTCCATACAACATGTTGAGCCATATTTCTTGATTATACAATACCAAAATCCCTTAGAACTTATGTATATACATTTTTAAGGTGTTGGTCTTCCCAAAAGACAATCCATAGTATCCTTCAGTAGAGATCTAAATTAGTTTTCTCAATGAAGAGGTAATAACCATAACTAATCATATTGTTTTTACTTATTAATTTACTACTATAAAACTATAATATTTATCATTAAAAATGATTCCATCATCTTTAATATACTTAAATATTATTATTATTATGAAATTACCATTACAGTCCATGTTTCACATAAAATTAGAAATGAATGTATCGCTCGTGTTTATGTATGGATTATCATCTCCACATAATGAAATAAAAATTTTCTGCCACCATATTTTATGGATAGTAATGATGATGGGATTAATATTTATATATTTAAATTAGTAAATAATTATTATTTTAGAATTATAATATCACATCTACCACTTTACCTACTAATTTATTGTTAAAAACCTATGTCGCTCGGGCGTATGATTGGACTAATAACTCCATGAATTGTTGTGATTAATATTTTATTACCATTATCAATTGATATTTAATAAATAAGATAAGATATATATAATATTATAATTATTTCGGAAATAACTTTTATGCGAACGTAAAACCTACCGCCTCTATGAATAGTGTAATTCGTGTTTCTATCACTACTTTGAAGGATGAATCTTATTATATATACATAGTAAAAATACATAAAAAATAAATTATGATTAAAATTTATAATATGATGTAACCACATTAAATTTATAATGATTAGAACTATGAAACTAAAATACTCATGATAAACAAAATATTTAACTTCCAGAACAGAAAATTTAATAAGGAGTTTTTGATAAATTTTTTTTAAAATGACAAAATGTGATAATATATAATATTATAACTATGTATATTATCATATAAAATATTTATAAAAAATATATTTTTATTATACAGAATGATAGAGTCCATTCTGAAAAACTGGTACTCGAGGAAAGGGTTTATGGTCTCAAATTATCTTTTTTGGGACATATGTTGTTTCTTACACATGTCATAATTTATGAGGTGTATATAATAACCCATTAAAAGTTATTTCAGGATTATAATTATGATCATGATATTTAATTTTTTGTTTTATATTATACTTTAATGGGGAATTCGATTCAAATATTATCAATGTGGTAATGGTTTTATGTTACAACTTCATTATTTATCCAGAATATTTATGATGATGTTTCTGATGATGAAATTGTATGGTCTACCTCTCAAGAAACTCATAAAATTTCATATACTAATTTTACTTTAAGAGATTACATGTTTTCTTTACTTATCCATTTTTTATGTACTAAATAAATTGATAGAATATTTGTAATAAAAACTGACTATATTTCTATCGTTGAATGAAATTCCTTTGTATTCTATTTTCATGATTTCTAAAAGTATCAACAATGTTTTTATTATTATCCACAGATTTTGTATGGACAATATTTCCTTTGTTTTAATTGTTAATAAATGTTCTAAAATTAATCTTCTTGTTGATTTTTAAATGATGTCAATTTTTACTTTTAAAAAAATAAAAAAGAAATGTTTTCATTTAAATTGTACCACATAAATGGAAGTACCCACTATCATGACCACTCAATACTATAAAGATCCATTTTTACATTTCGAAGGATATTTTCAGATAAAATGATTTTCATGATATTTTTTGAATTTCTTGTTTTTTAAAATATATTTTAAAAGGTGAAAGGATATTTTAGTCAAGAATGTATTAATGATCTTATTTTGGTATTTATATTAATTAAGGAAAAAGAACTTTCTTTTACATATGCTTTAATAAATATATGATATGTGGTTACCTTTCTTAATATTTTTCTGTTTTTTTTATGTTTACAATAATGATATTTTTATGAAACCTATTCCATTTTCATGTATTATGCTATGATGAAATGATTAAATGTTTATGAAACAAATTATTTATAAGTTATGCATTGATGAAATGTTTATGAATCCAATTTATTTTCTTGGATTTTGATATGATGAATGTCTTACGATATCATGGAACACATAAGAATGATTTTTATTATGTGTTGTGTGCACCAGAAATTATATATCCCACTAATGAATTAGGTAATAATTGAAATATCAAGATATAAAAAGAACTAGAATGGTGAGTGAACAAAATTTTTATAAGGGAATTTGTATAGTATAATACTCTTCGGAGTGAATCTGGACTAATACAATTTTAAAGGGAGTAAACCCAATCCCCTATGATAGTATTTGTAGTGATACTTGAATTTTATGGAAATGATTTTCTATGCTTACATGTATTCAAAAAACTAATGAATTATTCCAATGTTATTCTGTATAGACTCATCTTCATTGATTCCTATATGATTTCCTGAATTTACTAAAGGCTATCAATTTTTATTCATTTTTCAAAATCCCCATTCAATGGGTTTAAGGGTATCCCTTACATAGCATGTTGGCTTCGTCACATTATAGGTCCCAAAGTTATTAGAGGTATCAATCGCAGAATATGACACGTGAAACTGCCCCTCCTCCGCATCAACACCATGATCATATCTTCACCTTATCATGGATATTTGGCTTGTTGTCTTGGTTATAGATGCACATTCCCGGTACCGATAGTAAATATCATACCCTCTCATTCATCCAAATCTAATAGTTTTTTCTCTTGTGAATGATCTTTTATCTAAATCCTCATATGAATCATGAAAGAAGATTATTATATATGATATCAAAGGTAATATTTTATAATGTTATTTTCACGTTCTCATATTGTAATTCTCATGATACACATATGTGATCATTGATATATCCTCTACTTACCAAAAACAAGAACTTAATAGAACCCTTTCTTGTGTTTCCCTTTCCCCAAGTTATGAAGAGAGTTACTAAGAATGTTATGTCTATGAAGGGTTCAGTTTATGAATATTTTTTTAGGATATCATTTATTAATCATATGAAATGGGTGTTTATGTATCCAACTGTCCAATGGAAGTATAACTACACGATTATGGTACAAATCCTTATAATTTGTAATAAATATCCAACTAAAATGATTTAATATCTATGTATGAAAGTATGAGTCACAAAATCTTTTATACATTGTATTTATTTAAATCACTATATTTTTTTTGAAACCCATGTATATTTTCTTCGAAACACAAGTAATATCTAAGGGTAAAACTATTTTTATTCTCTTATATTTAAAAATAATTTTCATCTGTTATCAAAATTAAATCAATAAAATTTCATTTCAAATATTATAAAAATGTGATCATACAATGTAATATGGAGTATTTTAGTTATTCCAAAAAAATATGATAACTATTATAAAATTGAATGACCATGATAATGTTAAAACAATTATTTTCATGAAATTCACTTTTAATGTTGTATAATTTTTATCTAATAAATAAAATTGAATGTTTTTAAATGATTACAATTATATTTTGTTTAAAGACATAAATAAATATTATTAAAATTTATTAAATTTGTTTCCAATGATAAATAATATTTAGAAAGCATAACGGTTAAAACCCCGTTTTTCTTTAAAAAATATTACATATATAAGGTGTTTTAATATAAAAGATAATTTCCTCTTATTTATTAATTTAATTTGATTAATTAATGTGAGATTTTACATCACAAACATAAATTTGTAATTAGGGAGTATTTTAAATTTATATTAAAACAAAAATTTCTTAGTTAGAAAATAGTTACCAATGTAATAAGAAAACGATAAAATTAAAATCTTATGAACAACAAACATCCAACATGTTTAAAACACGTGTAAAAAATAGTGGTTTTAGGCTTTCTAAACACAAGATAACCTCACACTCCATTATTTCTATTTTTTTTTAATCTTTTTCCATTTAATATTATTATGTTTTAATTTAAAATTAATGTGCATAGTCAAATTTTTCCTTTTATTTACATAAGAAAGGGGATACTTACACCCCTTTCATACACACCCATTCCATCGAATTCCATTCTAAAATTATAGTTTTTTCCCCTCCAGAAAACCTATATCATTTTTTATGCTCTGGTAAAAATATTTATTCTACTCCCATCATTCTCAAGGAGAAATTCAAGATACGGTTAAATTTGTTAAAGAAGTTATCCTTGTGGACATAAAAAATCTAAATCTATGTAAGAGTTTCTTCCCAAAATTTATTTCCCTAAGGCAAAATTAATTTTTTGAACCCAATATCATTTAAATGACGTGTATACTAACTATTAGATATGTACTATCATGAATTATCATTATTTGTGGTATTCAATCAACAAATCCATGTTGTCCCTCCTTTAAAGATGTTTTATTAGAATATTTCTTAATATATAGGGGTTTGTGATAAGTCAATTTACTTCTATTTACTTTAAAAAATTCTCATTTAAATCATCCATTCCATGGATGATTTATTATAACTAATTTATTGTTTGAATTTTATTTCCTGCATATTTTTTAATGATATGAAATTATTCCTTATCACCCAAATATCAAATGACTCTTACCTCAATGTTTATGCTTCAAGTTATTTATTATTGGTCTATATAATTATTAATTGACACATATATCTTTTAATTCATGAATTTATTATATATGGTGTATAAAATAGAAATTTTTTATGTGACAAAACAATTATCCTTTATTCATGATATTTTATTTTCAATTTTAAACCCTATATCCTTCGATGTATTTGAAATAAATGTCACTCAATCTCTATGGTTTCTATGACAACCTCAATTTATAAACGAATCCTCTGAAAAATGATATCCCCTTTTGGGTCTCTGTATAGTGTTTCAATCTAATATCACAATCATTATATTTTCCACCGTATATCATTGAAGTTTTTATTTTCTCATAACAATGTTTTAAACTAGGTCTTTTATAATATTTTAAATTATTTTTTCTTTTAATAATAGTTTTTTATAAAGGGGGATTTATTTTGTTATTGAATCATCATTTTTTGGATATCGCTATATTTATTTCAAAAAATTATAATTTTTATTTTTAAATACATTACACTTATTTTAAAATAATTAAATAGAAAATAATTTTTTCTTTCCACATGAAATATTTTTGAAAAAAATAATATATTTTTAACATTTTATATGTGAACAACCATTGCCACTGACATTTCCATCTTATATTAGGATTCCTATTTATATATTCATGATTTTGTAAAGGGTTTATTTTTCACCCAGTTTAATAAAATATTTAAATAAAAATTCATTTAAAAATTTGTGGGTATTTTTTAATTAAAAATCGATTATTTTCTAAAACACATAAAGAGTGTTTTTATAAAAATTATTTTCTACTAACATATATTATGAATGATTAATGGAAATTTTCAAATTATATCCCATTACTTTGTCTTTTTGATGTATTATAAAACATTTATTTAGATGATTGAAATGATATATCATTGAATTTTTCTTTCCTAACCACCCAATTTTAATTATCATAATATATTCCTCCAATTTATCCTCTTTTTGAAAGCGTTAGCTTTTATTCGATTGATTGATGGGGTTTCACAAATATTTTAAATGATTAATGGGAAAAATTTAATCAATATGATGCATAAATTTTATCTATATAGTGTATATACCATAATTGTAATCTTCTTAATTTATGTGTATTTAACTAGATTTTTTTTAATATATTTGGATACCAATTCATTTCCCCTTATCAAAATATGTTCCATTTACTCAGGGAACTAGGAATGTTTTTTGAAATGGAAATGGAACCCATTTTATTTCTATGGTTTATTTATGATGTCTTTAAATGAATCACATTTTCATATCTTGGGTTCTTTATAATTTTATGAATAATTGAAGTCAATGGAACTCATATATTTTTATAAGGATGGTTGGTGTCCTATATCAACCTATAACGCATTGGTTATGTTTTCACACCAA
This sequence comes from Viscum album, assembly GCA_963277665.1. Lineage (NCBI taxonomy): Eukaryota > Viridiplantae > Streptophyta > Magnoliopsida > Santalales > Viscaceae > Viscum > Viscum album. Next base: position 103,734,506 of record OY728133.1, read on the forward strand.
GCCCAAATGGCCCTAAGGCCTTCATTATTATTGATTTTTGATAACCCCCTTTTAAGGGATGAGGAGGAACCCTTACAAGGCCTGTAGGACCAGAGATTACAAGGCTTGTAGGCTTATGATATTACATGACCCGAAGGACATTAAGGAATTCAAACAGACTATCTACAAGGAACTACCCCTCCCTAGAATCTCTATCATTATAGTAGCTCTCCACCTTTTCATGGTCGTCTGGCTAGGTATCTCGTGCATGAACATGCTAGTAACGATGTCATAACCATACCCTCTTATTCTGACAATCGATTTGTTTATGCTCTTGTGAGTGCACCTGCTCTGAATCTTCTTCTAGGGATGCTCTTTTTTTGTACTATTTCTGGGAAAACTACATGTGGCCCGAAGGCATTGAGGTGGCCCGAGGGCCTTAAAAGTGGCCTGAAAGCCCTACTGCCTCGAAGGCCTGGGTAGCCCGAAATCCTTAAGGACTCCAAGCCAAAACCGGTGGCCCAAGGTGAATGATATGTGGTATGACTTTTTCACATTTTTTTATATGAATCATATTTGAGAACTTTTTATATGTTTTTTTCTTTAATGAGACATGAAAACCATTTTTCAAAAGTTATTTTGTAAATATAATGTGGAAAATTATATTAACAAGATTTTATATATTTATGGTTGTGACACATTTCATTTAATCACTTAATTAAAGGAAATGTCATATTTATATTTTATACAATTTTTTTATTTTTCATTCTCAATAATGTGTTATTCTCCCATGTAAATTCGTTATTGACACATTTTTATAAGCTATTTTGATTTATGTAATATGTTATATGAATATTTAAAATATGATTTATGGTCTCTTATTTATTTGGTATAACTTTCTGATATATATTGACTATACCCATATTATTATTTTATTCTCACTTAGGATCTCTAATTATTATAATTTTTGTTAAACATTATAGAAACTATGAGCCCTCCCATTTTTTAGGATTACAATACCTTTAATATTAAGAATATTATATTTTAGAAGATTTCTAGAAGGGATTATATTTTTGGTTTAAATATGGAGGAATTGTATCATTTCTTTTTAAAAACTAGAACATGTATAGACTTCAAAGTCACTAAACCATTGAGTCATTAGTTTTTGTGAGTATATATAAGAAAAAATTATTATACATTTAAAATTTTAAAAATAAATGACTATGATTATCTTGTGTTTCTATATAAACAACAATAATAAAAACCAAACATAACAAAAAAATGATTTTATAGAATTAATTTAATCATTATTACTCAAAATATTAAAAGAAATATTTCAATATTAAACACACACTAAACAAAATAATCTTGAATTTAAACCTTATGACATATTAAAATTACTTGTTTTCTTAATAATTTTTTAAATTTTTGATGGTTTAATATTTTTTATCTATTTGGTGGGTATTTTACCCTATAAAGTGAATTACATCATTCCCTAATAATTGCGCTAGTTTTCATCAAGGATGATTGTCATCACAACCATTAGAAATTAAATAACAATATATTACTCATAATTATATAGTGGAAAAAATTGTTTAAACCAAGAGAATTAGGGTGATTGTTTAATGTTCTTATTGAAACCATATAATTCATCAAAAGATAAGAAGTAAATTTCATGATGAATTGAAGTGTGTTATAAAATGAAATGATAGATGAAATGAGTGTCACAATTCAATAGTGTTAGTAAGGTTAGAAACTAATGTAATGGTAATATAAAGTAAAAAAATATATCTGGAAATCAATTTAATTTAAGAGACATATTAAATGAATGACTTTTTAGAAAATGATTTTCAAAAAGTGGAGTCTTTTAAGAAGGAAAACTATTATTTACTCATGATTTTTTAGTATCTGAATTACATGATGCTTAATCAATAAATATTATGAAAATGTAAAATTTATTCAAATAATATTGAAATTGGGTTTCATCCTTCAATTTATCTATAGAAAACATGAATTTAATTAAAAGGAAAATTGAAAATATGATTGAACTGCAATATTATGAAGAGAAATATTGAACATTAATTCAAAATAGTCCAAAACAATTAAATTCACCTCAAAAAGTCAATTATAGTTTAATTTTTTCCATAGAAATTAAAAACAAGAGGAAATGGTAACATATATATAGTCCCTAGTCAGATATGTTAGATGGATTTCTTATTAGTTGAGTTTTTTTAGACTCCCCCATAAATCTCTATCACCCATTCATATTGAATATATACTCATCAATCCCATTTCTAGTCTCTTTTATTTAGGGCTATTATCTACGATTTTTTCTAACCCTTCATCTCTACTAATAATTAGTTTATTTCTCTTAAATTATTACCATACTGTCCATTTTTTATATAAAATCATAGTGGATTTAATTTCATAATCTACTGCCTCATTTGTACAAAACATAATGAAAGAGTTTAATACAAGTATTTAAACATCAAATCTATAATATTAACATATCTATTTGATTTTTTTACATCAGAACAAGGTTAATCCAATTTAAAAAAAATTAATCATAAATATCAAAATTTCACTACTATAGTCATGTGGTCAGTTCTTCTAGTTCTATGAATTGAAAATAACATTTTCATCAACTAGGTTTTTACCAAAATTAGTTCCTCTTATAAATTGATTCTTCATTGAATAATCAATTCTGAATTCTCTTACTCGTGATCTATTGATATTTTCCACCATCTATATTATTTTTGATTCATTAGGGATCCAGTTTAATGATATCCCACTTTTATTTTAACACCTTCCTCAACTAGACTCTACGCATGGAATTGATTGGTAAATAACACCTTCAACTACCAATGTTGCAATTTTACCTTGATTCATCATTGTGGGATTTTATTGAACAAATTCCCCTCACCAATAAAAAATTTCAAATCCAAATAATTAATACCATTTAATCCCTTTTATATTCATCATTTGAAACTAACATAGGGGATAAAAAGAATATATTGATCTAGCTGTCATTTACATCTCTATACTATGAAATTGCACATATTCAAATTCAAAACCTGTTTTCATTTTAATCATTAATATTGGTAAAAATATAGTTAGAACATTACTTTTATGGAATACCATTATGATTTTTTCCATTTTATGTCATCAGACCTTTATCAACACCCCATAAGAGTTCTTCACTATGAAGTGAAATGGTACTATTAATTCAATCATAGGTTGTATCATGGTTTCCTCAACCATGGTTATCAATTTTGAACATCAAATTGTATTCTTAAAATAATTATCTTCATATTCCCTCAACCATCATAATATTAATGTTTGTTTCTCAAAATGGTGGACTCATAAGACAAGGTTTGTTCTTGTTGTTGTTATAAGTTTAGTGACACCATATCTTCAACCGCTTCTCCAATCATATATGAGAAAGTTGAAACAAAAAATTATAGATCTATTATACATTCTTATCATTACACTACCAACATTAGCATCACATAGGTATTCTGGAAGATATTTATTAAAATTTAAATTATTCTGATATAGTTCTAAAATTTTGTCTTGGTTCAATATAATGTTTTAGGTGTAGAGATTCTTATGAATGATTCATTCTTGTGGTATCTAAAGTAAAATAATATTACCAAAGTCCAATAATTTCATAAAATTTAATGTCATGTAGAAATATTTATTTTCATAATTCTTATAAAATTTTGATAATTCCATAATGAATAATCCTCAATGTCAAATAATATTTTAAAAAAAATTATGAATATAACTAATAATATTCTTATGAAAAAGAAAATATTAATGTTATATTGATAGTATTATATTAATTTTCAATATTTTATGAAATTATATAAAATTATTAAGACAAATAAACACAAGTTATAATAGGAGATCAAATGATGTGTTTAAAAAAATCAAGAGTCATGGAAAATTTATCAAAAACTAATCTATATTAAAAAAAATATTTTTTAATAAAATCATCGAACTTTAATTGATTATTTATAAAAACCCCACTAATATAAAATGATAGGCTCACTAAGAAAATATTAATTCTTATGAAAAATAAAATAATGAAATTTTTATAATGTCGCCATGAAGACACATATATTTATAATGATATTAAATGAATGATTGATTTAAATAAAATTTAATTAATATTTAGTAATTCTCTATTATAAAAAAATTTCTATAGGTAGAACAAAATTTTCATCAAATAATGATATTGAAAAAATTCATTAAATTAAATGCACATTAAATAAAATTAGGCCTAAAATATTACATTTTGTTAAATAATAACTTAGTAAAATGTCATTAAATTAAATTAATATCATAAAATGAAAAATATTTTATTCTATAATGATGTAATGTTTAGAATTATCTTCAACCATGAACAGAATACGTAAAGATTGTTGATTTCTCTTCTTAAAAAAAATTTGGACAAAATATTTGTTTTTTTAAAATTATAATTGATTTTTAAAATATTAAAACAAAATATCAAAAAAATAAAAATCGTAAAAAATTAATTGGAGTTAATTTTAAGACTAATTAAAAAAAATAAAATTTATTCCATCGTAGATATTAAAATATTGTTAAAATTATAAAATATCAAAAAATGTAACGAACTGACCTCGAATACTGTCTTAACTGATATATAATCCAATTTTCCACTAACCCAAAAATATTTTCGTGATCTTAATGGGTTTTTGACTACATATTAGGCATCATAAAATAGCCATTGAAAATTATTTTACAAAAAAAACATTACAAAAATTATAAACATACACCACAAAAAGAATATCTAGTAGATAATAAACCCAACAATATTAGGTATAAGAAACAGGAATATAGGAAAATAAAAAAAAATCCCAACTCATGGAAGTCCATGACCACCAACCATTACCCAGGTCTATTTCCCTTGGAAACTAGAGTATGAACTGACAATGAAATGTGAAAAGACCATTAGTATCTATTATAAGATTATTAAGGATGAAAACACAAAATGGTAATGGCATTATATGAGATAAAAATACTATTAAAATTTTACAGATGAGTCTATGAATCTACATTACAAGGTAATTGATAAGTAATAATATAGAGAACCATTTAGGAAGCTAATTTCAAATAAAATAGTAAATGGTAATAATATTTTCTAGATATTAACAACATAATGAAGATTTAATACAATTTAGTCAACTCGAATCATCTCAATAAATAAATTAATCATGAATGATAATCAACCAAGTAGGAAACATTGTTCAATGTAGTTATGTAGAACACTAACATTTATCATGTATCAATTATAAATATTTATTATGTAAGACCTAGATATGATAGTGATTCCACCATAGTCATGGTAATAAAAAGAATAATGAATAATATATGGGATTCCATCAAGTATAATGGGTATCAATCAAACCAAGTTCATGCACACCCAGTTTCATGGACACACATTCTTAGTATAAAAATGTCATTTTCTTCAAGGAGACACTATACTAGGAATGATTTTTCTTGAAAATCATAAATCGATGTCATCTCATCCAACTCTCCATTATCCCATGAATATCCAATTATGTTGAATTGGATAATCATGTCAAGATGACTAAAAATGAATTCCCTATAATTATAAATATGGTATGATTCCCCCAACAATTAAATTAATTTAATCTTCACATCTCTCCATCACCATAAAATCCCTTAATGTGAATAATCCCTTTATTAAAACACATCAATAGGAAGAAAAATAATCAATTAATTGACAAAAATGGATTATTACAATATAAGACATCACAATGTGCCAAACAAGATTCTATGGATTATCAGTTTGAAATAAATCCTTTACCTCCAGTTCAAAATTCAAATGGGCCATCATGAACATATATTTTCTATAGTCATTACTAAAATAAAAAATTGTACATTAAACCGAGAATTTATTTCAAAAAACAACCCCAAAGAATTGAAAATTAAGCTTCCCTATACAAAATCCCTGATGTGATTTTAAAATAGAATCCAAAACCATGTCGCTGCCATTATATAAATCAAACTATTAATTTATAATTTTGAATTTCACTTTAGAAAATAAAACCCATATTATGCCCTTTTTGTTATCAAAATACCAATTATTGTCTCTTTGAAAATAAATACAAACTATCACAATGTGTAGTAAATTGTAAAAAATAGAAGGAATCTAGATCAACATAAATTCTTCCCATTCCTTGTAGAATTCATATAGAAGAGGAACAAAGAATATTTCATAATATATTTTAACAAAATATTTCATGGATCATTTATTATAAAATTAAAAAAACATTTATGTGAATTATAAGTGAAAAATGAATTATAAGATTCAATAAATTTTGAGAGTAACAACCTCAATAATAGAATTTTTTTAAACCTACCGATTGATCAAAACCTATAATATTATACTACGAATGCATATAAAATAAGGAAAATACTCCCCTTACACACTCTCATTGATTACAATATAGATAGATGATTGATATTCCCCAGGAGTAAAACTAAAAACAATGAGGAAGAAATATCAAGTATTTTTCATTAAATATATCATTCATAAAAACATTTAAAACCCAAAATTAATACATGACTTTAATTTTCCATTTTATAGGAATAATGATTATGAATCCATTAACATTTAATACATGATTTACATGCATTAAAATGTGTTTAATTATTTATTTCTCTGATTTTATGAATTTGAAAATATGGAAATGGAAATACATGTCATGTTCGGGAAGAAGAATCCAAATAATTGGTTTTTTAACCTCTCTTAGAAAATGATAACCACATATGAGTGAAATGGGTTTATTATTATGAAACTCATATGCGTCACATAGTGGTATATGCATACACATATGCATCCATTAAAACTATGGGGAAAAAATTTTGTATCTCACATTACCCTTGTGTAGACTCTATGTTGCCCTTACATTATGTTTGGGAAAACATGTTTATCCTTAAAAACATCCAATGTACCCTTTAATATCTATTGAATTCCAGATTTGACCTTAATTTTGTGGGTTTAACATTACCCAGCCTTTTTAAAAATGATATTACCATTACATAGTGCCAAAATACACTTTAAACAACTCCTATAAACATCTCCATGCTCTTATGGGTAATAGTATTACACATACATGGCATATATATACAGGGCCAACACTTATGTAGGAAATAGAAAAAGGGATTTAACCATAAATGAATATAGAATTTCCATTATGTTGCACATATTATCACTAACATACCCATATGATGTGTATGGAAAATAATCCTTACCCATACAGAATGACATGTTTACCATTAAGAAACAATAAAATTACCAGAATAAATTTAACCGACCAATAGGTACCCTCTTTCATATAGATGACCTTTATAAATCACAAGTTACCCATACACAAATCATAGGTGCCGCATAAGGGTGGTGTTTAAATAAAAATTATTAATTATTTTTAACAAAATTAATTAGAAAAAATAAAACTAAAAAGGTTCATTAATTATTCTAAAAAATAGGCTATTACATTTCTACCAAAACATGTCATTATACCTTTAAAAATATTTTAATATAAAACATTTAAAAAGAGGCATGGGTAAAAGATCTCTCGAACTCATCCCATGAGATGGAGATTTCATGAAAGGGACTAAAACATGACTCAAAAAGCTACAAATTTGCACAACACTATAACCAAAAATTGTCTCTAGTCAAACCTAAATAAAATTAAGAGGAATTGTAAAGAACTATAGACTAGTCATGGGTACCACAACAATTGTAAAACATGAGGAAATATATCATCAAAAAAAATCTATTCAACAAAATTAAGATGCATAGATCCCACATCATAGTTAAACATCCATCGGACAAAACTATACCTCATGGATTTACATATCATAAACACATCAATAATTTCAAAAAGTGATAACGCTCTAAAAATTAATTAATTATACATCCATGAAAATTAATGGAATATAATTTATAAGTATTTACACCTTGGAAATGTACGCAATGGTTCCCTTGGATTTTCAACACCCTCTCACCAATTGGCTTATGGAAACATCCACCATAACCTTGAGTTGGTAGGTTCATCGAGAATCCAGATAGTGCCAGTTACCTGGGTACACTCCCAAGTACATTCCAAATCCAACTAAAAAGTGCTCAAAACAAAACATCCAGTGCATAAATAGGGCACTGAACTCTCATAATAGAGATTGGTTTTTTACTTCAATATTGATCACCAACCATCTATAAATATAAAATATAATACCAAGATACAATAACTAACCTAAATGGTATCCAACACTGGCCATTTGGAGACACGAAGGTAAGGATGAAATAGTAGGTGTTTCGAAGAAAAAAACCCACATCTAAAGGTTCCATATTTGATTTTCCACTGCCTCAATGAAAAGCACCAACACCTCATGGGAATAAAACCTCTTAATAATATCGATAAATATTGAAATGTTTATTTCTAAAATTCACATAAAGATAAATATGATGAAAAATAATCCATTATCATAATGACAACCACAGTAATCAAAAAAATCATTAAAGGACCTAATTTAATACATAATATATACCTGGAAAAGGAATTTTTCAAAACAATGATGAGATACAACCATGAAAACTAACATGGTTTTCAGTTTTAAATTTTAGATAATATTCTATACCAACATAAACCACAACATGCAACACCTCTACTTGGTTAAAAGATTCATCTTGAGGCCTATGGTTGGAGACCTACTTTCTTGAAGCATATACATCCCCATAGTCAAGTGTTTATGATCCATGACCAAAACATAATCCTTCTATAGACCAAATTATAGATACTATTTAGGTGATTGATGTTTTTAAGAAATTTACAAAACCTTAAATAGTTCAATCATGACTTCATAGAAATCCATAGTTATTTACAAAATAATAATTAAAAATGCTTATTCATTCTTGAGAAGACTTTACCACCAAAACCTAATTCAATAATCCATCATATTATATTTATATTATGAATACAATCATGAATGATAAATTTTTCCCTTCTTATCATTTTTATAGATCCCAATTTGATTAAAATTCCCTTTCCAGATCCCCTGGACAAGATGTTGACTTGGCCACTAAGTTGATAATCCCATGGTATGATTAACGAAATTTTCTAAAAAATATTTTATTAAGAGATTCATCATGAAGAAGATGTTGTTAAAAAAATACGAAACTAGATAACATCTTGGCATACTCTATAAAATATAGGATAGATTTTCTGAGACCCATGAGTTCATAAACATTATCCATCATCGCTGAATTTTTTTATCAACACTAAATAAAGAATGACATAATGAATTTACCAAAAAATTAATTCATGCAAATTGAATGAAATAATTACATCCCACCTCACTCATTAATATCCATTAAATGTGGAGTTTATATACATGACCCTTAGAGAGGGATTGGTCTTGGGAGAATCAAATACCACTTCATAATCTTCATGACACTTCATTTCATCGATGGAACCATGATCAACGCTATAAAAAGGTGGAGGATGATCTATGAAGAACTAGGTTGGATCCAGAGAAATTCATTTTAGTATAAGACTTTATTTTCAGAAGAAAAATGAGCATAAAAAATACTTAAAGGATGAAATACATGAATATGGGGATTACTTTTTGAGAAAAAAAATGAAGAAGAAGGTTTCCAGAGCTCATGAATCACATATCCCTCCAAAGGAAATTTGATCACCTGAACATCTAAAGGTCATGCGAAGAGTCATGTACAACACATATCCTACAAAAATATCTTGTGAAGTATCTTAGATAGCAGAATTTTAGTAGAGTCCTTATTTCATTAGGGCATCCATAAACACTCTTTGATCATGAATCGACTGCTAGATAAAAACCCCCAAGTCATGTGAATATTGAGGTTGAAGGTGTCTAGTAGACCATCCAAAAATACATGGATAATATGGATAAAATATTAAAACATTTGAGCCTCATATAGTATTTAAACTCAAAATATGCACCCATGAAACTCACAAGAAACTATAGAATCCCTAGTGACATGTCATCCTTGTCACACAAGAGACCTTTGGCATGTCACCCACATCACCTGAAAGTCCACAAACATGTCCAGGTAGTCTTGTGGTCCCCCTCTAGATCCAATTAAAATGGAAGTGTTTTTCCATGATAATTATTTCACATCAACACAAAACAATTTTTTTAAAAAAGGAATATAAATGATAGAGGGAGTGATTGTTTTTGACAACACTCACTCAAACTCATGAGATCTGCAACCATTTCAAAGTATATAATTAAATAAAACGGAAAATAATTGGAGCTTATTCTGAGGGTAAAATATTCTAATCACTATTGTTCATGAGAAACCCCATTGAAAATAATTAATTAACACATGAAAGAATCTTGTAAATCCACATCTGTCACGTGAAATTCCCTATATAGGTCACCATCATTCCCGTGAAATCCTTTAGGAGGCATCCTGATCTTATAAAGGTGAATCAACATATTGTTATGACAACATGATATTTTCATGGAATACTAATATTATTTGTAAATATCCCATTAATTCTCTATAATCCAATAAGAGGGACATTTATTGGATGTTCTTGTGGTCAAAAAAACCATGAGACACCCCCCATTGACATATGGTAAGACCTCACATAAACACATGACATAAAACCCCCCCAATAAACTTCGGCCTAGTTTTGTGCGATATGAATCATGTAAAGAAGCATATAATCACTGTGGGATATAATATACATCCCTAGCATGAAAACATACATCCATGGATCCTTGAACTAACACACACACACATTATAGTGGATTTCATGGAGTGGCTAATCTCATAATCAGAATGGTTTTCCATCAGGTAAAATAATGGGAACTGTCTAATCAGATCACATGACCTGAATAGGCACTTTGTGGGATCACATATAGATCATGATAAAGACTTTGGGTGGGATACATGAAGTACATTTTACATAATTGATGAGTCACTAGAGGAATAATCAAGATATCATTGAATAAATATAAGGCATATGAAATAAAATGGTGGAAAAAATAATTAAAAGACGGGAGACTTCTGTTTAGAATGTATACATTGATCCTCATGAACATCACACAAACCAAAAAAGTCACACAACATTTCAAGAACATGTCACTCAGATCACACGATTCTCCTTTTGTATACTATTTAGATCATGCAAAGTCCCCATAATGTTTCATAAAATGTCATATAGCACCCCTCAGATACACCACCCATGTCTCATGAAACCCTTAAATTTTTTCGTCCATACCTCATGGTGTCTTCTAGACTTGTCACTCAAATAATAAGGCATCACTATTTTATGTCATATAAATTTCATGGTGACATCAATACATCTTGACTATCTCATGCGATGTAATATGGGAAAGACATCCAGATATTCTCACATCCTCTAGACATGTCAATCATCTATAAAAATGTCACTTGGAAAAGATAGTCATGGCATGAAAAACCCTCCAAAAATTTAACATTTGCACTCGAGAAACCCTTGAAGGATTTCATCCAGCTTTTCCAATGACATCAAGGAAGGCCAACTAGCTCATATGATGTCATCCATGCTAGCCAACCTATATCATGTGATGTACTCAAGGGTAATTAAACATGTTCATGTGATATAATCCATACAATACATCCTTGGTCACCCAAATAACTTCATAAATGATATTCAGATTATGTGACATCCCTCTAACATGTCAACTGGATCATGAAATTGTTTTTGGACATATCAGGAAGAAATACTCTGACATGTCATGAAGACATTCATGGAATGTTAGGTAGACAATAAATGTATTTCAGGTAGGTAAGTAGATCAGGCCAACCATTCATCCCAGGACAAGATAACTATGTCTACCATACATATATGGGAACCTTAGTGTGTAACCTCTAACCAATTGAACTATGATGACTTTTATTTCTACTATAAAGAGTATACATAATATTCCTTCCTGAGGCCAATGATCCATATCAAACCCCAAAAGGGTTTTCCTAGGGAATGAGTCTCGTATCCATGAGTTGTGAGTTTGATTATATGATGTGCCTTATTTTAGAAGACTCTACAATGAGATGGAAACCTCAGTGTATAATCCCTGATCAATAACATAATATAATATATCTCACATATAAGGTATGGCTCAATGTGTAAGACCATATTTAATAAAATATATGAAATATTATTCCATATATAACTAAGATACGTGGGACATCTTTTTTAGGCCTGATAATAAATAGTAATCCACCTCAGTTCATGCCATGTCATGCCTTTGACATTCCAACCATTGAGTCTCTATCTCCCCCATGGGTTGATCATCAGTCCTCATCAACCAGCAGATTAAGAATTCAATGAACTATGATGAATTTTATTCCCTCCATTAAAAGGATAAATATGATTCATTCCTTAGGCCCGATCTCTATATTAAGCGTCCAACAGTTTTTCCTAGAATATAATGCATGCATCTATATAAAATAAGGAAAATTATTTATTATACAATCTTTCAAAATCTTAGTGTATCACAGGAGGTATTAGAAAGTTTCAATGACCATATAATTGGAATCAAAAATCTAAAAAATCTTTGTAGACCTTAGCGTGTGAGTGTTGATTAGTGAAATAATATAATTAACCACTATATAAGGGTATCTACCTCAGGGAAAGTCCCAAGGGCTTGACTAAAGTATGATAACACTAATTCCTTCCACAACCACAATACATAGGATTCCTCCCACAGGTTGAATCTCAATACATATTTCCCATGTTCCCATATATATGTCCTTTTTTTATGACATTAATCATAATGGTTTTAACAAAATACATGGTTTTTCATTCCAATTATAAAATAGAATATGTAGGATACCTCATAATGGATCAATCCCACCCTAAGAATATTAACTAACTCCCTAGATAACAATAAAAACTGAATTAACTAGTTATATGGATCCATCATATAATAATATATCCAACAATGGGAAGCATATGTGGAACCTCATATACATACATTTGGATTCTCCAATAAGACCCCCTCTCTTTACATATAAATATACATAACCTATGATAATTTAATAAGGGAAAACAGTCACCTATCATGATTAGGATGATATTATTGAACATATTTTATATCTATAAGAGTTTCTTTAAGTAGGAAACAATTACCCCTAAAAGGGTGTGATGATTCTGGCCTCCCTTACTCTCGACCAATGAACCATCTAAATTTGGAATGTAGGTCTATACCAACTTACTGATGTGGGAGCCATTGGGAGTTTCCATTAGGGATAAAAAAATGAAGATGTAATTAAATGATTTGAAAAAATTCATTGAACGCCCATTGTAATCAACACATAGGGTCAAGGTTTCCACATATTTCTATTGAAAAAATATTTGTGAAATATATGAGAAATCATTTAACTAATTCATCACCTTTATAAGATAAAAATTATAGGAAATCATGTTACTATCAAACCATTTAGTTCCTATCACTTGGGTGGTTCATCATTCCCTAAGAACCTGCGTGAAAAAACATTAGTAAACCAGACATGAATCCCTGAAATAATGAAATGATTGGGGTATTATCTGTCAAACCATTATTTTCATTTCAAACATAGGAAAAAAGTACCTAACATGAAAACTCTCAAATTTTATGATTATAGGTTAACCATGCATCCATATATTTGTTTTTTGAAAATACTATAAAAATAATCATAGGAACCTGACATGCATCTTATGTAAGATCCTATGTAACCCAATTTCTCATGAAGTAAGTCCATCATTTATTGGAAAATTCTACCTGAGAAGAATGTATGGATTGAAAATAAAAGTAAAATTCTATTACTAATGAATATCTGAATGATCACATATCATGCATGAAAATGTTCTCTAATAAGTGACATTTTTCCTTGTTGTCTTTGTGACTATGAACATTTCTCTCACAAACAGCACCATTATTAGACCGAACTTAATCTAGTGATGGTTTTGGAAAATCACCTACAACTACAACCCCTGCGCACCTCATAATGACCTCACATGCCTGAAATCATCATCGTAGGCTATCAAATTATAGTTACTGTTTTTTTTCATAAATTAACATTAAATAAATTTCGTAGATTACTTAAAACATTATATCAATATATTCCTAATGACCGTGACATTCTAGTGCCTTTAGAAAGATGGAAACATAAACAGTAGTATATAACTGAGTTGTATTATCTCCCACTATGTTTTTATTGACTTGTACCCTTATTTGACATATCAATCAGAAAAAATATCTTTATAACCTAGGTAATTAAACATTAAAAGAGGTGGACTCAGATGCTCAGTAAGGGTAAACAAGAGATATATATAAAAATAATCGTGAGAAAAAGATTATGAGAACATGATTATGAAAATAGAAGATCATACCCTGCATATCAAAGATCATATACATAAATCATGGAATAAATATTTTCAGTTCATAAGACTTGAATCATATGTAAATAGAGAACCTAATTCATGAAATAATAGTATAGGAATAAAACATGGAATTTTCACAAACACATATACATATAAGATTATTTCCATAGATGTCAAGGAATTATTTTCAAGGACATATTAGTAGCATGGGTCAACTCCACATACAATCATGATAGTCATGGTTCACTACCGTTACCATTTTAGTAGAATGAGTTCACTACTCATATGATCTTGGTAGTCATGGTTCAGTCCAATGGATAACATATTAGTCAAGGCTAACTCCCAATACCATCTCTATATATCTCAAGAGATATAAATCATTACCCAATTCATGAGACAATGATATAGGTTCCACCAATATCATATTGAAATCATACAAACACATGCCATAAAATCATAAATAATCTTATCATAACCCTTAAAATGAAGTAGGTATAAAAAACATGTAATCATGTCATAACTTGTGGAAAATGTATAGGTTTTATAATCATTTCATCAAAACCATATCCTATGAAATGAAATTGGTTTCAAAAGCATATAACTCATAAAATAGAAATACGTTTCACAAAAATCATTCCATAAAAACAAAAAACATTCATAAAATGATTGTTATTGTGATCATTGAATCATTTCCCAATAAATGAATGAGTAACACCTATATATTTCCTCGAAGATGGGAAATAATATTTATATATAATTTAAAACATGTCTTGAGTATAATAGCATTTTTGAATTGAGAAATTATTTTTAAAGCAAAAAACATTTTTGGAATCCTTTTTTGTTGAATATAAATTTGAATAATTATAATGGAATCTTTGAAATCAACAAAAAAATATTAAAATCCTCCTTCATGGAAAATTATCTTCAACAACAATTTGATAACATTCATGGAAACATTTTTGAAAACATGGATTCTAAAATAAAATATATTTCCGACCAAAGATAGAAATATGATCATATTTTACTAAAAAAGTTTTTCATAATTATTTTAAGTACCATAGTTTAGAAAATTTTTACTAATAAATAGAGATAACTTTAATAAATATTGTATAAGGAAAAAAAGATATGGATCATACTATTTAATCAATATAATCATAATCATTAACAATCATGATAAATGATGTTATTATTTCACCAAAATAATACCACATGGTAACATGGGATCATACACTATATATATGTAAATAAATTTAAATGAATCTAAAAGTATCATGAAAATAATTATATTTGTGATATAAAATTTAAAATTTATGTATATGAACCTAAAAAAATAATTTATGTTCATAACAAAACATTAGTGACTAAGAAGGCAAATTTAGACCAAACAATCTTACTCAATTTGTATGATTTGAAAAATAAACCCCTTGAAAGAAAGATCATATAATGGATATGTAAATTCCAATAATTTTATTTATAATATAAATATAATACATCTATTGTAATTATATACCCCACACAAAATATATAAGTGGTGATTAAGATAAGTATCTCATGAAAATAAAAATTGAGATGAAATTCCCTTACCCTGTGTCTTGACTCTCATCGTACTTGTAAAAATGTCCTACATAGTAAATATAAGTTTATTATATTTATATTACAGAAAAATATTCTTATATATAATACCATATGTGGTTTTATTATTAATTTATATTACAATATTTTTAATAATTCGTTGTTATGGTTTCATTTCAGGTAATATTTTCTTTGTTCTTCGCATGTGTCTTAATTTGTTATATATTTGGTCCTTATACTTATATAATTATTTCAAAAAAGGTAAAACATGATAAAAATACTATTTATTGTAATTATATATGTATTATAATAGTCCCCATAATATTTATTTATGAATTTTAATACATTATTCTTGGGAACGGTAGGCCATCAGCATGCTTGAACATTGTTTCCATTTTTTTGTCGCATTGACAAAATGAAAGTAAATGACATATCTATATATATTTATATTTATAACATTGTTATAGTAGGATTATTATTTAATATATATCATATAAATTCTCTAAACTAATCCTAAATACATTCCATGTAGAGTGTGAAATAATCACACCGGTTTGAGGAGTCGGTATTCCAGTCATCCACAAATAATGTTATCATATTTTCCCATGATGGATAGTATAAAAGGATTTTTTTAAAAAATAGTTATATAATTATAAATAAATAATAAATATCATCTATATTATATATAAATATTTTTCTATAATAATTCCCACCATGAGATATGGTAATAGAAAACAAACAATTGTCGTTTCATGAAGGGGTAGTTCACCCTACACATAAACGGTATGTTCGTTACCCATTATATGGAAGTGTTTATAAGTGATAGTATAACTATTAATGTAACAAAATATTATTATATTAAAGATAATGATTTTATTTTATAATCATGGATAATTTTAGTTTTGGTGGTGGAGAAAGAAAATAAATGAAAGGATATTAAGGAAGGATGTTACCTTTTCTTTGGGTACCTCCTTTTTGTTTGCACCAAATGGATTCCTTGGATAAATTTATATATAGAGTTAGTAATAAAGGATTAATAGAGGATTTTTGTTATGTGAATCGGGTAGATAATGGTCAAGAGTAAGTGGCTTGAATAGTGCGAGGAGGTGGGAGGAGAGGAGGCCTTTTTATAACGGAGGAGTTCAACTCTTGTAGGTCTTTGGAAATGGAATTCCACCCACATTTTTCCCATTCAAATGGATAAAATAATGGTCCAAAGGTAAAAAAAAGTTATTATAGGTTAGAAATATTTCCATCCAATGTATTTTGGACAAGTTTCTATGTAGTTTTGTGTCTTTAGATTACAGATTTGTCCTTTATTAAGCTAATTTTTCTCATACTCATTGTTATTCTTTTTAATCAGTTTCACTAACATTTTTGGTAAAAATGTTATTTTATATTATTATAATTTATAAACTATGAATATTCCTAATACAGATTAATTTTTTCCTAATTAAAATAATATAATTGGAGTAAATTAATAAAAATTTATCACATGAATGGGACGATAATGCAGGTTTTTAAAGTAAAAATGTCTAAAAGATTATTATATTTTATACCAAAGATTAAATTAAAATTGATTCCAATAACCTATATAAGATTATATTTAAACAAAATTACATAATTAAACTATGAAACTAATTTAAAATTTATTTTATCCCTAAAAATAAAATAGATAAAAAAATAGTTATGAGTTATAATTCAATATTTTTTACTATTCATCCAAAAAAATGATGTTTCTCATAAAAATATCAAAAATTCAACCTAATATAATTTTGAAATTACGTATTCAAAAATTGAATTATATTTTATAAAATTAAATTTTTAAATGTGTTGAAAATTATTTTTATTATTTTTCACAGAAGGACATGAAAAGTAGTTCATTTGAAAAAATAGTATCTTTGAACATATAAAAAATTTCCCAAAATATTTATCATTAATTATAAATATATTTTCTATATATAAAACCATTATAAAAAAATATTTCTAAATTTTCTATTAATAATCATATTAAAAATTTTGACAACTAGGTTATAATTTTCTAATTTAAATAATTAGAAAAAATACTGTTTCATAGAAACTCAATGGTGTGTGTAACAAATTCCAAGTCGGTGTTGTGTGTAGTGTACACCAAGTCAGTGTTGTGAGTAATTTTCACTGATTCGTTGTTTTATGTAGCATACTCTGATTCGCTTCCATGTGAAAAAAATCTTTAAATTAGTGCGATGTAAGACATCAATGAAAATTAATTCATTCAAAAAACATTCTATAACAACTTGGGGTGTCACATTCTACCCCACATAAATTTAATTTAAACCTATAAATTAGTCATTTAGGGAAAAAATGAGAATTCTTTGGATTCATCATATCCTCAATTTCTTATATAGATTCCTCTAACAAGTTATTTCTCCACAAAACATTGACTATTTGATTTTTCTTATTTTGTATAACTTTCCCTTAATGATCCACAATATCAATTTGGTTGTTCCTTGTAATAATGATCCCTCTATAGAAGTACGACCTCTGAGTCAGTACATGTGAATGGTTAGGTATGTACTTCCCTGAGAGGGATACATGGAACACATCATAGACTTGAGATATATTTGGAGACAATTCCAAGAAATAGGTTACCAAACTGATATGATCCAGAATTTCAAAAGGAATGGTATACCTAGGGATTAGTTTCTAGTTCTTCCCAAATATCATAACATTATAAATTAGTGATATTGAAAGAAAAATATTTTCAACAAATTCAAATTCTAGATCATGTTAATGGTTATTAGCATTGATTTTTCTTCAACATTGAGTTACCTTGATATGTTGTAGAATGTTTCTAAACATCTATGCCCTTTCATCAGTGATATCATGACCAAATAGCTTCCATTATCTAAATTCATCCAAGAATATTAGAGCTCTTAATTTATTCCCAAAAAGGGAGTCATAATGTTCCATATAAAACATTGAATTAAATCTATTGTAGTAATAAAAATCAACTATTTGACATGTCGGATTGGGATATACCAAATATACACAAGCGGGGGGTGAATTGTGTGTTTTACAATTTCGTTGTGAGATTGTGATCTGTTCTTTAAACATTATCAGAATAATTAAGCAACAGAAATTAAATAGAAAAGGATGCATGATGTATAGTGGTTCAAGGAACAGAAGTCCCCTAGTCCACTCCACCAAAGCTTTAATCCACGATCTTGCTGATTCTCACTATCTGGTCCTCTTATTAACAGAATATTCCATAACTGAGTGCGGGAAGTTGACACCATTACAACATTGAGGAAAAACAGATCCTTCTGGTTCATACACAGAACCACACACA
Source organism: Viscum album (assembly GCA_963277665.1). NCBI lineage: Eukaryota > Viridiplantae > Streptophyta > Magnoliopsida > Santalales > Viscaceae > Viscum > Viscum album. The sequence continues at coordinate 103,753,838 of OY728133.1, forward strand.
TATATTAGTATGAGAATCCAATAACTCAATGTAAAATAGTATTTTTTCTTTGAAATACATTCCAGTTGTTCATCCCAATTGATATAGCATGCAATTGACAGTCGATGGATCATCATCTTCAGAAAGAATGATCTTCAAATAGAAGAGTTCTGAGTTAATATGGTTGCAGTAGATCTTGAAATATAATTCAAAACTTTAACAACAGTCGATTCACAAAAGATATTCAATGTAGAATTGGTGAATCTTCAATCGTGTTTCTTCTTCTTCAGAAAATAGAGTGTGATAGATCATGGTAACAACAGATCTGTAAATCTCTAATGTCTCTATAAACTATTGAAGTGGAAAACTCAAGAATCTATCCTTCTCATCTCTTTCACAATGATCTATATTGTATCAACTGTAATTAAAAATATCATAGATATATATAATAAAGACAATCATTTTCCTTTCAAATTTAGATCTACAAAAATTGCCTATAGAATCGTGATATTCAAATATTTGAATAACAGAGTAGTTGTAACTCCCCATAAACTTTACCATGAAAATCTCCTATTAAATCAATCCTTTGAATCACAAATGAAGAACTTTTAATCAGTCAAATACACCCTTTAGATTTAGGTATTTAATTTTGCTTGAAATCAGCCTGATAATCTGCATAAAGAACATTACTTTATAAATCTGTGTTTGAATATCTGACACCAAACGTAGGGTTGAACTACATAGAAAACAATATTTGAACGTAAGATTCACAATGTAAGGTTGATCTCAAACATAAGGATGATTAAAAATGAACGGTTGATCATCCATAATTTTTTGTACAACATTCAAATGTACGGTATATAAACCATACTTTTCTCTTAAACTTTCAAAAGAAATGTAAATGATCAAATGTAAGTTTGTTTAAAAAATTAAGGTTGATGAACCATACTTTTGAAAAAAAACATGAACTTCCATAATAATGTAGGATTATTTTTCCCTACTTTTCTGCTATTCCAAACATAGGGTTCCTTCTAAATGTATGGCCCTTCATAAATACTTTTCTGATAATGTATGGTTGCTTAACCATATTTTTTTGATAACGTAAGTGACAGTTCTCATCCTAATTCTACGCTCCTCAATGTAGGGTATGAACAGTGTTTCCAAAACATGCTAAAAGTGATTTCTGAACACGTAGAGTATGAACTGTTTTTCCAGAACACGCTAAAGTGATTTATGAACACGTAGATTATGAACAGTGTTTCCAAAACATGCTAATGTGATTTCCAAACACGTTTTCAAATATTTCATGCGGATTAAATTGCTTAAATATTATTTCATAATAGAGAAATAAATATTATTAATTTCCTAAAACATACTCATTGTAAAATCATTATAATAACAAATATGGGTATTTGTGAACATCAAAATCATCATATAAAGACAGAATATTGTTGAAAACAACACATGCTCAATAATCTCCCCCTTTTTTATGATAAAAAAACCCACGAAATAACAAATAAAATTATCATACATAATTAATTTCATATAATTTAGAATTTTTCAAAGATAAAAAAAATATTTTATTTTTATGAAAATTATTTCCTAATTTTTACATTTTCTCCCTCTTTATAATGTAAAATAATATATTATATTTTATAAATAAATAATTTTTTTAATCCAAAAAAATTCAAAAAAATGTTCTGTTTATCCATATTTCTCTCAATTTTTTTTTTTGGATTTATCCATATTTTTTTCCAAAAAAATATGTTCTGTTTATCCATATTTCTCCACCTTTTTTCGATATCAAACAAAATGATAGAAGAATGAATATAACACATTTTAATGTAGAACTGACCTTATGTAAGCGTTATGATAAACTAGATAATAAATATTTGAATTCAGATTACTGGAATTTTAACATAGATTGTACAGTAATGCAATGTAATGACACATAAACATGTGATTCAAATATATGTTATTGAAAATATAATTATAATTACAGTAATGACAATATGATTCAGGGAAGGGCTAAAAAGGATTGAGGAACGGGTTTCAGCTCCTGTGAATGATTCCCTTGAGCTCTGACATCTGTAGTCTAAACATTTTCATCAGTCCATCACCTAACTAACCTATGATATCTCTTTCTTTTTGAGTCATATGGATGTCTTAAATTAAATTGACTCTAAAAACACATGTAACATTTCTTCCTTTTCCATAAAAAGAGTTATCTTCTCAGTGAAATAATTTATTAAAACTCTAATTCCAAGTTCATTTGAGGTTAAATGGTCAATAAGAAACTTATGATTGTCCAACAACACAGATAAAGGAGCACTATTGTATTAAAGGTCCCGCAGTCTATCATTTATATTGATCATAGCTCCTGTAATGGCCATAAATCATCTGATTAGATCATGTGATGTACATGATGTACGAGCTTCACTAGGTCTGATAGCTGTGAATTGTCGCTCCATGAATGATTTAAACTCTATTAAATCTGACTTCATCGCCATTTTTGATTTGAGATTTTCAACTTCATCCCACATTTCATTCTTGAAATTTTCAACTTCTTTCTTAGAAATATAACTGACTTTCAGTCTTTGAAATTTTAGATGTTCATTTTCAAATGTTCTTATTAAAGAAATATTTTTGGCATGAACATTATTAAATTTTTGGATTAACTCTTCCACATAATTATTATAATAATAAAAGGCACCTAGTTCTTGATTCTCAGTCTGAGCTTCCACTGGATTTATCAGTGCTAGAGGTAGGGATTCAACATCTAACTTTTCTTCATCATTACTCTATACTAACTTATCCACTAATATTTCCTTCGAGTCCTTTCCTGACTCATCCATAGAAAAATCCTCACCAATAATTTCAGTTTAAATTTTCGAAAGTTCATCTTCTTGATTCATATTCACAGGTTCTTTCTTATCCTGTGAATCCTCTTCATTGAGTTCTTCCAAGGATGGATCCTCTAAAATAGGTTCTTCTTTGGGTAATTCCTATCGAATAATCTCAGTAGGCTGTACATTTTTAGATCTATCAACTTCAATTTATCTATAATTTTAAACAGTTTGATTCATAATTTCTTTTTGTACTTGAGGAGTCACCTGAATCTAAGAAATAGTTGGTTGGTCAACTTATTTTACTACAGATTCTTTTAAAAATATGTATCTTAGAAGAGGTCCAGTTGTTCCATCATTTTCTTGAATAGGTTCCCTATAATCTTGAGCTACTATTTTCCTTCTCCATTGATGTCCTTATTGTCTTTCCTCATTATCAAGTGTGTCAACATTATCAAACCATATCCTTCTTGGTACTCCACTAGTTTTAGATTCAGCTACCCATTCCTTTGATTTTTTTAGGTATTTTCGGAGCACTCACTTGTCCTTATTCTTCTCCAACAGGCATGAGTTTTCCATTTATTATGCTCCAAAAGCAACCAATAATTCTCAGTGTTCCAGCATTACAGATGTCTTTATGGTGGAATCTCACTCGGGCATCCACCAGCCTTATCATATCTATCTTAAATAAAATCCTTGAAATTAACCTTGTAACGGGATAGAAGTTCATCCTCGCTTCTAGTTGGAAGCATTAATATAGATTTCTCACCATATATATCGGAAAATTCAACTTAATATCACTCATAAATAGATAGATTATGTACATATCAGGGTAAAATATTTTCTTCATATCTAACATTCTGGGTGTAATACCTGTTTGTATAAATTTAACAAAAATCATCTGGTCAGGCTCTAGATCTTTCACTAAAAACTTCCTTATGTTTGTAGAGACAAACATAAAATACATAATTTTCTAAGACTTATGGACATAATCATGAATATTCTTTAAATAAAAATGGAAAATTCCCTCATGATGACAGTTAAGAATTTTTCTATCTCCACAGATGAAATTGAGAATTTTCTATCCTCGATCTTAGCTATTATTGAATCTTCATCATCTCCCAGACTGTATTAAACTGATTTAAAAATGTGATGATGTTCTACCTCATATAGAAACTCCATGTAGTCTCCATTGAAGGTTTCCTCGTGTTTCTGAAATGTTAGGTCTGGCCTCAGCATCATACCCGTCTTGTACAACTATTGCAGATCAATCTCTTTTCCTTGCAGAATAATTCATCCTACTGAGCGTTGCCACTTGGTGTTGCATGTTTCTGGATCATCGGTCCTTTTGGTTTTTTCCATTACTCTCACAAATATATAAAGGTTTGAAAATCTAGGGTTTCAAAGGTCTAGGTTCCGGTATAGAAGGGAAGTATAAGTTCTCGGGATTTTGAAGGGTTTTGAGAAAATGAAATGTTTTAGAATTGGAAACTATTTCTGACATCCTTGATTCCCGTGTCATTACGCACATAGTAATTATTAAATTATTTAAAAGTAAAAACTTACATGGAAAAAGCTTAAAGTAGAAATTATGAAATTTTTAAATTAATAAAGACAAGTAATAATAAAAATAGATAAATTAAGAATTAAAAGAAATAATTTATAATTATAAAATTCAATTAAAAATAAATAAACCTAGCTCCCCCTTAATAAAATCAAACCTTTCAGTGGGAAGTGGCTAGTAAAAATATCATCTAATTGAATTTGAATGCTTATAAATTCTAAAAATATATCCTTTTCAAGAACATGATCTCGTAGAAAGTGATGTATGATATAAATATTCTGAGTTCTATAATGATTAATAGGTTTTTTTGAAATATTTGTAGCACTAGTATTATCACATAAAATGTGTATTATTAAAATTTAGTCCATAATACATAGGATTATTTTTCATCTACAAAACGTGTGCACAGAAACACCCAGTAGATACATATTCTGCTTTGGCTATTGACCGAGAAACTGAGTGTTGTTTCTTACTAGACCATTACACAGAGGATTTTCCTAAAAAGTGACAAGTCCCTGAGGTGATTTTTTATCTAATCTAAAACTTCCAAAGTCTTCATCTGAATAAGAAATTAAATTAAAATCAGAAGTTTTTGGATACAGAATAGATTTAAAAACAGTTCCTTTTTAATATATAAAGATTCTTTTTTAAACCACTAAAGTGATATTCATTAGGATCAGATTGAAATCTAGCACAAATACATACTGAATACATTATATATGGCCTACTAGCAGTAAAATATAATAAATTACGAATCATACAATTATATAAATTTGTGTCAACTGATTTTCCAGTTTCATCCAAATCATGTTTTATATTAGTACACATAGGAGATGAATATGTCTTGTAGTTTTCATGTCCAAATTTCATTAGTAAATAAGTAATGTATTTTTTTTATTTAAAACATTTCTAAAATCGTTTTGATAAATTTTAAGTCCTAAATAAAAATATAATTCTCCCATCATACTCATTTCCAATTATTTTTTCATTAAATTTGAAAACTCATGACAAATGTTTTTGTTTGTTGAACCAAAAATTACATCATCAACATAAATTTGAACTAATAAAATATTATATTTGAGAGTTTTCTTAAAAAATGTTAGATTTTTCATCCCAACAGTAAAATCATTTTTTAAATGAAAAGAACTTATTCTTTCATACCAAGTTCTTGGTTCTTGTTTAAGGCCGTAAAGAGATTTAGTATGTTTAAAAACATAATTTGTTTTTTTGAATTTTCAAAACCAAGATATTTCTCAACATAAAATTCCTCCAATAAGTAACCATTTAAAAAATGAATAATTAACATCCAACTAGAATAATTTAATGTTCATATGAGATGCATATGCTAAAAGGATCCTAATGGATTCTAGTTGAGCTACAGGTGAAATGCTCACATCATAATCTATACCTTTTTACTAATTATAACATTTATCCACTAATCTAGCTTTATTTCTATTTATAATTCCTTTAACATCTTTTTTATTTCTATGGAATTATTTGGTTGCTATAACTGGATAGGTCTGAGGTCTTTCAACTAAATTCCAAAATTCAATTCTCTTGAATTAGTTTAGTTATTCTTGCATTGCTATCATCGAAATTTCATCAACATAGGCTTATTCTATTGTATTTGGTTCTAATTACGATAGAAAGGTAGAGAATTCAAAAATATTTTCTGTATATTTCTTCTGGTTTTTACTCTAGTGTCTAGGTCTCCTATAACAGTTTCTAAAGGGTGTTTCTTTATGGTTCAAGATTTTTTATGTAGTACACTGTTAGGTTCTTCAATGTCATGTTCATCTAAGATGAACTGAATTTCATTTAAATCTTTTTCAAAATCATCTTTTATTTTCTTAAATATCACATTATCATTAGCATCAGATTCATCAATTTGGTCTTTATTTTTCTCAAATATATCATATTCATCAAATTTCACATTAACTGGTTATTCAACAATCCTTGAATTTTTATTAAAAACCCTATAAGCTTTGAAAATAGTAGAATATCTTAATAAAACATCATCATTAAATGGTGGATCAAACTTACCAAGATTTTCCTTTGTGTTTAAGGTGTAAACCATGTATCCAAAAAACATTAATGTAATTTACTTTAGGTTTTATATTACTCTAGATTTCATAGGGTGTCTATTTTAAAAAAGGTCTGATTAAAACTCTATTCATTATATACCAAGCTGTGCTTACAGATTCTACCCAAAAATTGGTAGGAAGACTTTATTCATTCAGCATAGTCCTAGCCATTTCATGAATAGTTATATTTCTTCTTTCAACAATTCCATTTTTTGAGGTGTTATTGGTGAAGAGAAGGTGTGTTTAATACCCATATTTGATAAGAAGGATTTAAATTATAGATTCTCAAATTCTCCACCATGATCACTTCTTAATGAAATTATTTTAGAATCGTTTTCATTTTGAATAGCTTTGCGAAAACATTCAAATATAGTAAACGTTTAATTTTCATATTTTAGAAAAATAATCCAATTAAATATAGAATAGTCATCAACTAAAACAAATACATTTAATTTACCAGCCAATATCGCTATTATTGAAGGTCCAAACAAATCCATATGGATAAGTTCTATAGGATTAGATGTTGTAAATTTGTTAACATATTTGAAGGATGATTTGTGCTACTTTCCAAGTTGACATGTATCACAGAATCATTCACTTTCAAATTTGAGACTAGGAAAATCATAAAATAATTGTTTCTTGGATAAATTTTGTAAAGAATATATATTTAAATGTCCAATTCTTCTATTCCAGATCCAAGATTCATTTATCTTAACAGTTAATCATTTTTCTTTTTTGTTTACATAAGAAATTTTTGTCCATGGTGTAAACATTATCAGTTTTATGTGATCTAAATTTAATCAATTAATCTTTAAAAACATAACAAAAGTTAATAGGAAAATCAACAAAATAACCATCATCACAGAGTTGATACATACTTAAAATATTTTGTTTCAATCCTTGTACATAAAGTACTCTATTTACTGAGAATGCTTCTGGATATCCAACTGTTCCAATTCCAATAATATTACCATTGGCATTGTCACCAAATGTGACTTGACCACCATCCTTTTGAGTTAGTGTTCTGAAATTTGATGAGTTTCTAATCATATTTTTGGATTATCCACAATCCATATACCATATTTTAGTTTGGCTTATGTGACCTGCTTCCTGCAATGGCATTTAGGCAAGGATTTTTTGGTACCCATATTCTATTGTGTCCAATAGCATTAGATAGCAGAGACCTGGGATTCCAGACTTGCTTTGTTTTTCTATAATCAATTGAATCATATAAAATATTTACAACAAAGGCTCTCTTAATTCATCTTATTTTTGGTTGCCTTAAATAAAAATTTTTAGATATGTGACCTTTTATTCCACAGTAGTTAAAAATTTTACCGTTTGTACGTGGGATTAAATAGTTCCTATACAGTTTAGGTTTCTCACCTTTAATTCCTATTCAATATCTTTCCTTTTTAATCACATTCGTTCCAAGTATTTCATGTAGTATATTTTCTCCTTTTTTAAAAATAAGAGTTGCACTTTTTTATGTTTCTACTTCTGTTTGAAGTGTTTTTGTTTTTGTTTCATTATCTTTATTGTTTGTGTTTGATGAGTAATATTTTTCAATTAACTCTTGATGTTGTTTTAGAAAAGTCTCTATTTATCCTAAAATAGAAGTATGAATATTTTTCAATGATTTATGTTTCTTAAATTGGGAATCATATTTTTCTTCCAGCATATTACAGTAGGCTGCAAGTTTATTATTTGAGCAGCTAGAACTAGAATCCTAATTAGATGTGTAATAGGATTGTACCTCATCATCTTCTTCCATAAAAAAAAGTTTTCATACAGATTTGATTCTTATTTTTCTGAGTAAGACTTTGATGAGCTGCTGGAATCTTCAGAAACACTCCAGGTGGCTTTCATTTCTATTTTGTCTTTCTGCTCATAATCATTGTTTTTGAAAAATTTCTTCTAGTTTTCTCCTTTTAATTGAGGATAGTCAGGTCTGATGTGACCCATCTTTTTGGATTCATAGAATCTAACTTCCTTTGGTTCTTTTTCATCCTTTTTTTAGTATTCTCTAAATCCCTTCTTCTTTCTATAGAATTTGCTGAACTTTCTGGCTTGCTGAGCCAGCTACACAACTGAATTTGATGAATTAGAATTTTCTTATTTCACTTTGATTTCATTCTTCATTTTGACTGGTGATGACTACCTAACGGCAGCTGAAATTCCATTCCATCTTGGTGGTACTACTCTTAGAACATTAAGGACCTGATCTACTTTTTTATAGGATCTCCCAAGGCAGTGATGTTATTAACAATTTTTGTAAGCCTTCCATTCATATGGGTGATTATTTATCCTTCAAACTTTCTAAATGTGTTTAATTTTAATTTAGAAGCGGCATACCTCATTTGTCTGACATTGTCAGTTCCTTCATAAGAAATTGAAATCATCTACCATATTTCATAAGCCATCGGGCACTGATATACTATGTTGAATTCATCGGGTCCCATACCACATATAATGGAATTCATAACTTTAGATTTTATGTCGTACTCTACTTCTGTATAAGAACTCCATGTTTCATGTTTCTCTATAATCACATAGGTAGTTAGAATTTTCTAGTAGAATATGTATCCAAGGTTCTTTAAATAAATGATCATCCTTGATTTCCAGCATCCATAATTTTCACCGTTGATGTATGGAGATCGAACAATTGACATACCCTCTCATGTACCAGCCATTGTGCTTTGTATAATCCAAAAAAATTCATCTTGTCATATCTTTATCAAAATAACAACCTCTGATACCAGTTGTTGGATCGAATTATACCAAATATAGACAAGAGGGGGTGAATTGTGTGTATTACAATTTCTTCACGAGATCGTGATCTGTCCTTTTAACATTACCAGAATGATTAAGCAACAAAAAATAAATGTCAAATGACGCACGATGTATAGTGGTTTTGGGAACAAAAGGCCCCTAGTCCACTCCACCAATGCTATACTCCACAAGCTTGGTGATTTTCACAATCTGGTGTTCTTATCAACAGATTGTTCCACAAGTGAGTGCATGTAGTTGAGACCTTTACAACTTTATAGAAAAATGGAGCCTTCTGATTCATACATAGTACCACACACATAGCATAGTATGAGAATCAGCTCACTCAATGTAAAAGAGTTTTTTTTTTCTTTGAAATACATTCCATTTGTTCATCATAATTGCAACAGCACACAATTGACAGTCGATGGATCGTTGTCTTCGGAAAGAATGATCAGCTGATAGAAGAGTTATGAGTTTATTTGGTTTCTGTAGATCTTGAAATATAATTTGAAACATTAACAATAGTCGATTCACAATAGATATTCGATGTTGAATCAGTGAATCTTCAATCATGTTTCTTTTTCTTCTGAAAACCGAGTTTGATAGATCATGGTAGCAGCAGATCTGTAAATCTCTAATGTCTCTGTAAATTGTAGGAGTGAAATACTCAAGAATAATTTCTTCCCTTCTCTTTCACAATAATCTATATTTTATCCATATTATTTCAAAATAATGAAGATATATATAATAAATACAACAACTTTACTTTCAAATTTAGATCCATAAAAATTGCCTATAGAATCGCGATATTCAAATATTTGAATAAAAATGAAATTTTAACTCCCCTTAAAATTTTCCATGAAAATGTCCTCTAAAATCTATCCTTTGAATCATAAATAAAAATATTTGATCAGTCAAAGACGTTCTTTAGATTTGGGCTTTTAATCTTGCTGTAAATCAACATGATAATCCGCATAAAGACCATTACTTGATAAATTAGTGTTTGAATCTCTCACGCCAAATGTATGGTTGAACTACATAGCACACATTCTTTGAACGTAAGGTTCACAATGTATGGTTGATCTGAAACATAAGGTGTAACACCCCAAGATTCCATAATATTTTTCAATTTGAATATTGCAATAGATTGCACTGTACGCAACTTCAAGATTCTAACACACTGTGACCAATAAAACTAGCCGTTATGAATTGTAAAACATACTTTTGGAGATTTTATAAATTTTATTTTTTTAAATGGAATTAATTTTTTAATTAAGAATAACAAAATTATCATAGGCTGAATTTTTGGTATATTTCTGAAAAATTTCTATTTTTTATGAACAGTGAATAACACTACATTACTTGTTAAAACCGAATTTTTATTTAAATAATTATTTCATTTATTTAAATTTATTTTAGGAAAAAATAAATACATAATAACTATATAAGTTCAATTTAATTTATTGGATTCATTTTATAATATGTTTAGATATTTAAAAATTTTACTGAATGTTTTACCGTCTTTTACCCATCTCCTATGAGCATTTTCAAATTTGCATAAAACATAATTTTACCTCTTCTGTGAGTTGAATTTCAAAATTCCTAGAGACAAGTTTAATATCAGTAAGTAAAATTTGGTTTAATAAGATGATATTTTTTTTGTGAATAGTAACTTTTGACTTTTATTTACCACAGCTAAAAGTAAATAGGGTATTTAAGGTTAAAAATGACGTCATAATTCACCTAACAAATTTCCTAATTCTATTGTATAAGTGTAATTAGAAAAAAAAACATCCTTAGGAATAAAATATGATCCACTTTGGTCCACTTGGATTATATTAGGACATTTATTATTATTATTTTTAATGAAGAGATAAAATAATTAAATTCAAAGATTAATAACTAAGCCATTTTTAATATAAGGTTACACATAATATAAATTCTACAATAAATATTATCTACAAATATAAAAATATTTCATACATAATGGTATTTTATTTATAATTTTTAGATATTAAATTATTTAATTTATTTATGAAACTATGATGATGTAGTATTTACCTTACTAATGAAATATTAAAATAATTAATATTATAAATATCCAAATAAATTTAAATTCTGACTTTTTATGAATTCCAATAATTTTATAGTTTAATATGACATTTTGGGGTTGGTTAAATAAATTTTATTCAATGTGATAAAGTATTAATGGATTTCAGAAAAAAATAATAATAAATAGTGTCAATATTGACATAATTGAGTTTTTAAAACAAATATTATATTATTAATTAATATAATATTCATAAAAATATAAGGTTCAGAAAAAGGACATAAATAAGGTTATATATATTAATAATTAACCACTTGGGGTTCTCTTTGATATTTATAGTATATTGACCTTATAATATAAAAATATAAAGACACATGGTAAATGTCAAACTATTTAACTAAGTTTTAAATCTAAAAGATGAGGTTAATATGGTGAGATGAACTTGTCTAAAACCTATTGGTTGACAGGTTTTTGACCCATCCCCACCTTATCCTCAAAAATAAATTATTTTGGGGCCATTATAAACCGAAAATGTATTTATTATTAAATTGTATTTCAAGCTTTTCCAAAAGTGACCCTCACCTCTCTTATAAATGGGTACTTCTTATTCTCTTAATTTCTCACCTCCAAAGCCATTTGTCGTGGCCAAACCCTACCCAAATTTCCTCCTAACATTCCCCCTTTCATCCTAGACGCCTTCCTTTAGTCATAAAGCCATCCTAACAAGGCTTTTTGGTCAAATCAAAAGAAATAACCCGAAGAAGAAGTAAATATTTCATCAACCCCTTTCAAGTTCTTTTCATCTTCCACTTCCTCTTTCATTGTTGTTTCCATTATAAAATAATAAAAATACTATATTCTATATATTGTGATGTTATTATAAAAATTTTACAACCATATTAACTATTCTATCCATCATATGAATGACAAAGTCACCATACGTGCTTACGTAGGACTTACTGTCTCCACGTCGTGGTGTAGTTTTTTGTTCAAACACTTCATTGTTTAGATGGGTATAATAATGAGTATAACTACTTTAAATAATTAATATAACATTATAATGATTCTTTATATATGATATACCATCCAATTACATATGATTTCACCATTAATATAATGATATTGTTGCTTGTGTGTATGTACGGATTACCATCTCCACGAACGCAATGAGATACATTCCCCATCATAATCATTTAAGAAAAATTTTCATTTTATGATTAATAATAATGTTTAGTAACCTGATATCATTCTGTATATGAATCAAATAAATCCTATACATAACAAACATGGCTTACATAACCAAGCATATGAAAAAAAACAAATCAGTTAACACCTGAAATGATGATACTACTGAAATATTATTTACAATGTAATATTAGAGGATCATATATGATATCATATTTATGTATATAATTATTTTATAATTTAATTACAATGTTTTATCTATTATACAGGATGTTAATATACAATCGACTAAGGAAAAGTATAAGGTAATGGTTTATTTCACAATCTCATTATTATCCGAGGTTGTTTTTATGTAAGTATCTACTAGGACCTCTATATCATCCAAATCCATGTTTTATTAAAAATACATTTCAAAACATTTTCACTATTTACTAGACTATGGGTTAAAGTCATTTATAACCTTATTTGACCTTATATGTTTTGAAAGTAATATTTCTGTCTTTTTCTAAAAACACAGTACTTTATGACCTTTTCGACAAAATTAAGGTAAAAATGTTTTTATATCTTATACTACGACTGCAGATATTTTCCAATGTTATAACATCATCGAAGCTTCCCTTACAATCTTATATGAGTATTTTCGAAATAAATGTTTTCTTTTATAATTACGTGGCTCTTAAATGGTTTCAAAATAGAAAGAGGTATTTATTTTAAATTGTTTTCATTTTATCTATGTCAACATCATTTTATGGATTTTAACTTTTTAATGTTGATTCATTATGATACAAATCTTTCATATTGAATTTTAAGGTTTTGTGATATGTTTGAAAGTGGATGTGTTATTTTTATACCATTCGTGGTTTATGGATAAATTATTGACATTTCATATGCTATTTTTAATATGAATGTATATCTTATGTTATAACCTTTTCATATAAAGAATGTATTGGACATAGTATGTGAAGGGTGGAGCCCACTATAGCTCCTAGATGCATCGTTAGGTCTCATGATACAATTAGACATGGAATTGGATGAGGCCTTTCCCAATTTTATATATGTTTTTGGCTAAGGCCTTAATCATTTTTAGACGTCTTGACCGAGGCCTTGACAGAATGTTTCAGAATATCCGTCATTATACATTCCCTCATTATGAAAATAATAATTATGGTTCATGTTGTTATTCGACTAATACAATACACATGACTATGTTTTATTATGACATTATTTACTCAGCTCATATTCCTTCCATAAAGTGTTCATGTTTATTATTTGTAAAGGCATGTGTTTTTAATTATTCAGCATACCTAATGTTTATGTTATCTTTTGCTGTATTTCATTCCCTTATTGAGTGTTTGAGATCACCCCTTTATTATGTATCATTCTCCTATGATATAAAGATTTTTGTTATTAGTGACTTGCAGTCATAATCTTGGAGACCTAGATGTTTCTAATGGAATAGTTTAGTGTTTTATTTCTCTTCAAGTTGTAATGTTGAACTTATGTATGTATCTTGTTTCCAATAATACTAAACTGGTCGGTATTTCAAGAAAAAATTCCTTGTATCATTACAATGTTCTTTAATGAAGCACCGACTCTGGGTAATTGGTTTTGGGGTGTTACAGTTGGTATCCGAGGAAGTTTAGTACAAACCATGGAAACTAGATTTAGAAAAACTCTGATTAGAGAACATTAACCTAAGATAGACTTTGAGGATTAGTATAAAAGGACTTTTTAGAATGTTGGTACTGTAGAGATTTTTGGAATTTTCCAAGAAATACATCCCATTCTAGAAATGAGAAGGTAGAGGTGGCTCTAGCACAGATGTACCAAGGGGTAAATACCAAAAACATCGCTTTGATCTAGACTCGAATGGGAACTGGGGCCCGACAATGGGCATTGCTGCACTCTTGGTTACAACACTCCAGGGGGATATGCTTAGGAGAATTATCAATTTAGTTATAAACCATTATGAAGGATTTATGAGTATATACCTCCTCAAAGATGACATTTTTATTATTATGGATTATATCCATAAACTGTTCAATTTATGTAATGTTTTTTACATGTTCGGAATTATGTATTGCAATTACTAAAGAAATCTACTATATGGAATTGTTTATAAATGTTACCTAGTGGAAGGAATGGAAGCCATATCAATGCACGTAATCCATGTAGGTATTTCCCTCCTGCTCAACATTATTATAGAGAAGATGGTGTTGTAACTGCTGCTGATCAGCTTCTCACCATACTAGGAAAACTCAAACAAGTTATGAATAATAACCTTACCCATACATAGCACCCTGATCCACAACATGAAGGATCAATGATAGATCACTTCATGAGGCAAAAAACAAAAACATTCAGTGGGTCTACAAATCCATTTGTAGATGAACAATGGATAAGTTCTATAGAAAAAGTATTTCATGCTTTGGGTAGTAGCGAAAGGGAAAAAGTTGTCATGGTAGTTTATCGCCTCATAAGAGATGCAGATCAACGATGTTCATTAATTCAAAACACAAATGAGGATGAATAAGTATCAAGTATGGAATGGAGGTATTTTAAAGATATTTTCTTAAAAAAATACTTTCCTCATGACCATCAAGTGAACATGGAAATGCAATTTCTGATTCTGAGACAAAAGGATGATTAAAATGTCACAATGTATGAAGCTAACATTACAAGGTTAGAAATTAATTCTTCAGATTATATACATAACCCAAGAAGTAATATTGATCATTTCATTTATGGGTTAAAACCATTTCTTCGTCGAACATTAATATCATAATCCTTGTCATCATATGATGATATTGTCTCATGTTTTATAAAGACAGAAAAGGAATTCTCTATGTCTTATGGATTTAAAGCATAGAAAGAGAAGAAGAGATCTATTAAACACTTTGGGTAAGGAATTAAGAAAACAGGGAAGAAGGGAAGAGTTAAATTTCCACCCTATGATAATTGTGGAAGGAAGCACCCTGGTGCCTGTCTAAAAGGAAAAGGAGTATGCTGTAAATGTGGTAATAAAGTCCATATTTCTAGTGATTGTAAGGGGACGAAATAATCTATCAATGTTTAATGCTAAAATTACAGGGAGATGATACATTATTCAAATGAATGTCCAAAGATTCAGGGAAACATACCTTAGAAACTTCCAAGGGATCAAGGCCATGATTATACGATAACTAATACTGTAGTTGAAGCTCTGAAATACGTGGAGGTACATAATTTAATGAATTCCTCAAGTTTAGACAATGATTTATTTGATTCTAGATCATCACATTGTTTCATATCTTTCCTTTTTTTTAAGAAAATTAGATACTTACAATTTGATTTAACAAGGGATGTGTCAGTCAAAACTCATAAGTGAATTATCATTGCAAAAAAAATTGTGAATCCGCCCCCATTAAGGAATATTTATTATATTTATATGCTCATGTAATTTTCATACCCATGATTGAATTTGATATAATCCTTGTTATGGATTGTATTTCAAACCATGATGCGAAAATTTATTGTAAGAAGGAGTTTACAATTCTCGATGATGATAAGGAGTACAATATATTTAGAGCCGAAATGTAACCATCCGATTATTATCTAGATCCACCCCTATAGATCTAATAAATTCAATTATTGTGGTGGATGAGAATTAAATAATTATGGGTGAGGAAAAAAATGTTTGAATAGAGGATGTACCTATTGTGCAAGAATATTTTGATGTGTTTTCAAAGGATTTACGTGGACTTCACCCCGAACGATAAATTGACTTTTCCATTGATTTAATTCCTGGTTCAAGACCCATATTGAAGACCCCGTATAGAATGTCCACTATGGAATTATTATAAATAAATAAAAAACGAGAGGAATTGAGTAATAAGGGATTTATTCTCCCAAGTGTTTCTATATGGGCATCCTCTATCCTTTTTGTTAAGAAGAAAGATGGATCTTTGAGGATGTGAATTGAATATAGGGAGATCAATGCTATAACAATAAATAACAAGTATACCCTACCTCGCATTGATGATTCATTCGACCATCTTCATGGAGCTCAATATTTTTCAAAGATTCATCTTCGATCTGGATATAATCTGTTCTGGGTGAAGAAGGAAGACATTCAAAAAACAACATTTTGAACTAGGTATGGGCATTACAAGTTTATTGTAATGCCTTTTGGATTGATTGATGCAACCTCTGCCTTCATGGATCTAATGAATAGAGTTTTAAATGAATATCTTGATGAATTTTCATGGTTATTTACTGATGATATCTTGGTATACTCCAAAATCTATGAAGATCATGAAAATCACTTGCGCATTATTCCAAATACTCTTAGAATAACTGAATTATATGGGAAGTTAAGAAAGTGTGAAATCTTGCTTCAGGATATTTCTTTTATTGTCCATATTGTCTCTAAGGAAGGAATCTCTGTTGATCCTTCAAAGAACAAGGCAATCCAAAAATGGCCAGTACTGACGAGTATAATTGAGGTATGTAGATTTATTGGTTTAGCAGGTTATTATCAACGTTTTGTCCAGAATTTTGCCAGTTGGATAACCCATCAATCAAGCTCACACCTAAAGGGGTTAAATGTTAATGGATAAAGGAGTGTGAAGAAGTTTTGATGAACTGAAGAGAAGATTAGTTAATTATTTTATCTTCAATCTACCCTTAAGGAACGGTGGGTTTGTTATTTATAGTGATGTTTCAACGAAATGACTTGGTTGTTTCCTTATGAAAAAATATAGAGTTAGTTACTATACATCACGATAGCTAAAATTTAATGATCTATACTATCCCACTCATGATATTTATTTAGCAGCTTTAATATTCAGTCTGATGATTTGGAGGCAGTATCTCTATGGTGAAAAATACGAGATTTATACTGATCACAAGAGTTTAAAGTATATTTTCTCCCAGAAAGAACTGAACATGAGGCAAAGACAATGACATGAACTAATCATGTATTATTATTGCACTATATACTACCACCCAAGGAAGGCAAATAAGGTGGAAATTTTTTGAGTAAAAAGGACCATTGAGTTTTGAACAAGATGAGTGTTGAAAGGGATCCTATTTTCATGGATCTAGTAATTATGGATATGGGAATAACCATGGAAGGTTAAACATAAAAAAAAACTTAAAATGGTTACAAAACTGTCACATACATAGATTATTTTAAATATTTTTTTATTTTAATTTCCATTAATTCTTTGTTTTGGGGGTTTCCAATGGTTTTATGGAGAAGAGGTGAGTTTTCATGAATTGGGCCAAACCGTTACCCCAATTCCAGATTTAAAAATATATTTTGTTTCTTTTATAACCATTTCATTTTTTAATATTTTTTACTCATTCCAACTCCTAAATTTCCTCCCCTGATATATTAACACTAAAATTAAAATTTGGAGCCTTTAGAAATCCATTACAAATGTTTATTTTTGTTTTTATTTAAGGGATTGGGCCTGCCTGGAATCCCATATCCTGTTTTAAAAATTAATGTTATTTATTTAATAACTTATTCAATATTATGTATTTTTCGGTCATTCAATGTCTCACATGAGAACATTACACACCGATGATCCCCAAGCCTCTTTCCCCCTGTTTTAATCTCTTAGAAATTCCGATTTATGGATGAACTTCTTAGGGATTCTAATATCGGCCAGATTTGAGGAGGTAAGTTCATTCTTTCATAACTCTCTCAATTCTTACTCTATTCCCTCCATTCAAGTTCCAAAATGACATCCTATTTCTTTTTCTAACAACCCCTAAATTTTGTCCGTTTTCAATTTTAGCTACTGGTGTTTTGGGGAGATTCATTCAAGATTTCTCAAGTAAGTTAGTCCATTTCTTTCTTCTTTCATTTTTCTTAGGGGTTCATTCAATGTAGTTGGGGTTTATTCCATTATACATGAAGTACCAATTTTCATGAGGGTAAGGTGTCAAACCTAAGGTTTATCCTTGGGTATTCTTGGTCCAATTTTCTATTTTTAGGTTTGATCTACCATTCTTGAGGTGTGGCAGTGGTGCGTTTATGTTTTCACACAAAGGATTCAAGGGTTTCATTTGATTTGGTAGGTGATTCTATTGTTGGTGCAATATTTATGTATTATCATGCATTATTTATCATATTTTCAGATTTATATCATTTTATTATTTCTGTAAAAAAATTTCTAATGATGTTTCTATTGCAATTTAATTTTAAATGCCAATTTGGTGTGAAATTTGGGGTTTTCCAAAGAAATGTTTTATCTGTTTATTTGGGGATTCCATATAAATACTTAGTTGTTTTTATTGTCCTGTAATAACATATAAAATAATGTTTATAATTTTTATCCCCTTTTTTTATTTCTGCAAAAAATGTGGTTTAATTGTGTTTGTAAAGAAAGTGAAGTTCTTGTTCCACATTTGTGTGAAAATGAAGGTTTTACAAAGTTATCACTTGTTTTTTAACATGGGGATGCCCAAAAATTTATTTTTTGTTTTAATTGAAATGTACTGGGATGAATTTAATGTTTTGGTAACTTAAAACTTTGGAAATAGTGTACACGTGGGTTTCTTAAGGGGTTTTGTGTCTAAAAAACACGAGATATTGTGAAATTGTTTTATTCAAATTCAAAGTGTTTGTTGCGTGTTTTAAGGGGTATAAAATGCGATATCTAATGTATTTGGTGTATGATACTAGTAGTGGTGTTTTACATTAAAATGGATATGTGTTAAATGCTGAAATTTTTTGAGCACAAAGGGGGATGCCTGGGTACCTAGGTGGGGCGTATGTGTACTAGTACGGCTAGTGGACCGGATGGGTTTTTTTCGTGTTTCACCTAGCATTTGGATAACATAAACTCTAACTAAACTATGTGGATGATTATTTAGGACCACTAGGTTATGGGTATGTTCCCTACTACTGGATCGTGCATGAGAAATTTTTTTTTACTATGGTCACATTTAACCGAGGTACGAGGTACATGGGGCCCGAGACTTTCTAGTGCCTATGGGTGTTTTTGATTTTGTTTCTCATTGGATTTTTGGTATTTTCCCTTGTATTTGGGTGTATTTGGAATTCTATTTAAGTATATAGCATGCCTATTTAAACGTGTTATCATCTATAATGTTTTATCTTGAAAATTGTTCTTAATTCAAAGTTTCATTTCTTGGAATGTGTCGCCTCTTTTCATTGCATAATAAAACTGCTTGCTTTTTCACCATATATTGCATGAACCTTGGAATAATTGGGTGGTATCATATTGGTCTTACGATCACACCCTACTTACACCCCATGGGTGTAAGTGGACTTAATTAATTTTGACTCAGGTAATGGAAATGCCAAGGGTGAGAGCGGTTTTGGGTGTTAGTCTCCATCGTCGGGGCAGAGTTGTGGAGACAACTTGCGGGTGATGACCCCCCTGTCATGTGAAGTCCACGGGAATGTCTTTCTGTTGTCATTTTTTTGGACCTATTTTATTGTATTTAACACAATGTATTTAGTTCTGGTTTTTTTATTAAGACTTGTTTGGCTATAAATTTCAGAATTTATATTATGGGTTGTTTTTAAGGTTTTATTCTTTCATTTTCGGGTAAATCGTTCCAAACCAAGGTAAATGATACCTGGGCACTTCGGTAGCTCGTGGGGATAGGTAATGCCCTTCAGGCCTTATCACGGGCTTGGTTTAGTGCCGTTTTTTGAGGTGACCAGATTCGGTTCGTGACAAAATGGTATCAAAGGATGTTCAGGTTAACTCTTTGTGTCATGTTATTTGGGGAAGAGCTAGGATAGTATGGAGTTAGGATTATAGGGACTTGGTATTCTAGTTATGGGTAGTGTACCTGATCACCACACCTCATGAAAGGATTAATGTTTGAAGGGGAAGTCAGGATTTATCTAAGTCCATTTGCTTTCATGGTTTGATGATGGTTAGGGAAAATGAAAAGAGAGTTGGGTTAATGGTCTCAGTGAGCTCGCAGGGCCTGAAAAGCCATGTGGAGCCAAGGAACTTCCCTAGAACACTCTTTGTGACTGTGAAGTGATTGGAGTATGGTTTCCAACCATATGTTCAAGTCACCCACTAAAACTAGTTTCCTCTCGCATTGTCTTGTGTTCTTTAGTTTTCAAATCTTGGAACTTTGGTTTTAAAGTGACGTGGTTTTAAGAGGCATAAAGTTTTTTTTGAAATGATTTTCAAATAATAAGGGAATGGTTTTGTTAATGAAATGGTGGAACTGAATTTTCAGATTTTTTTTTGAAATGTAAGTTGGTGTGCTTAAACCCTTTTTGAAAGCAGGAACTATATTGATGTAGGTTTTGGAAAGTGTTTCCAATAGAGTTTTCTAAACAACAAAAGGGCGTTTTAATGGGATGAGATGTTTTGAAATTGATGTGAATATATTTAAATTGAGTTCATGTATAAATGGTTGTGTATTTTTGAAAATTATAGTAATATTTGAATTGGGATTTGGATCTCCTGGTTATCAGTTTTGAAAAAAAGGTTGTGTTAATTGACCGTTTTGGTTTTGAAAAGTTGAAATAATATTTTTTTTAACCTTTGGTATTTCCATGAGTAACCACATCAATGGGGTTATATGGTATGATGGATGGATGATGGCATGACTTGATGAGTTCTGGGATGGATATGAGGAGGTTGCCCGATGTGGCACAAAAACTTGCATATGTGAGGCCCATAAAATACCATTGGTGGTTATTCTTACTGCTAAACAGTTTGTTTTCAAAGATATGGTTTTAAAGAAAAACTTTATATCATGATGAATAGTTTGGTAATGTTTGTATTATGGATTTTTGATAATGATGATTTTGTGGGATGTTTTGAGTCCAATAACCCCTCTTATTTGAACTGTGTTTTGGGTTTGTGTTTGGTCGGTAAGCTGTGTTGTAGGGACGGTTAGGGGTATCTTTTGAAAAATGTTTTGGGATGCCTTTGCGGTGGTTCCCTTCATGTGTTTGGATCCGGATTGTGGTATATCTTGACCAGTGGACCATCTTGGTTGGGTCCTTTTGTTCAATCGTTGGATAAGGTACGCCCCATTAAGGGTTAGTGCACAACTGAAGTGCAACTCGGATTGTTTTTCCTTTTGAAGACCCTCTAGTTGATCAATATAAGGAATATTTTTCGTGATATTTTTAGATTGAGTCTACACCCTTTCCTTTCTTTGATTTTTAGATCCTCTTGTAGTAGGAGAGTACTCATGGAAGGTTGAAAGAGACCTTAGCTTCTTAAGTTTCCTAATACGTCGAAGGTGGATGTGTTCTAGGGTTGTTAGTGTGGATGAGTGTCTCAATGGTTTATAAGAGGACCTTTATGTTCTTCGATGATTCTTTGATGCATGAATTCATGTTAAACCACCGGTGTGGGAAATATGATCATGATAGGATATTGTGGCCACTTTCTATAATTGTGTGTTGTCTGGGGATGTTTTATAAGGTCCCCCTCCATGCATTGTTTATTTCAGTCGAAATGGTCATGTTCGGTGATGCCTTATGATGTTATGTACTCGATTGACCGTATAAGTGAATGTCGTGAAATCCTATGAGAGTCCCTGTTATGTTGGGATAATGTCTCCCTTGAAAAAACTTCAAAATATTCCATTTTAGAGGAAGGTGAGTGTAGGAATTATTTACTTCTATTGTATCTCACCTAAAGAAACAAGGTGTGATGTGTGTGCATCTTCTTAGCCCTTGTTTCAGTGAAATATCGGGATTGGGTAAAGGGAGTTTGGAATGTGTTATGTCTGGAAAAATTATCTAGGATTGCGTTGTAGTTATTGGGGGCACTAAAAGAAGAATTCTCATTCAGTGGGTTTACAAATACTCATTATGTGGCTGAAGATGGTTCAATCATTTGAGCTCTAGACATAGGTCTCAGAGAGAAGCTGGCTCGTACTCCGGAGAAATCACTGGGTCATTTGAACCCTTGTACAATGTCATATCCTAAATATGAAAGATATGAAGATTTTAAACCTCTGGTATCACCATCCTTCTTCTGTTGTTCACGTTCGTTGGAAATAGGTGGATGGCCTTATACCCATGTCATCGCCCAATGTTATTCTCTCCCCCTTTGGTTTCCATTGAGTCTTTGGAGAATGGTTGGAAGTTTGGATAGACTGGTTGAGAACACATTTTTCACTTTATTAATAGTGACCACGCCCTAGTAAACCATGTGGATAGAAGGATCCACACTGTTAGCGCATGGTTTCCAAAATTTTGCGAACTAATCATGTGACCTTCCCAGCTCTTCAAATTTTGGGGTCTTTCTGTTCTGGCCAATGCTGGTCGGTTAAGGTGGTCAGTTATTAATGTGGGGAGACCCACTATGAGTCTTATATATGTTCATTAATAATGGTCCGATGGAAGTATACCCATTTTACTAGGGAGTCTTTTCAGGCCTCCCCCTCATAGTGTCCTGATTTTGTCTCGTGAAAAAAATATATTGGTTCTCTCTTATGGTGGGGAGCGTATTTGTTTCCCTCCTTACCAGAAACATAGATTTATCCATGGGCTATGCATGGTGTAGATAGTCTCATTCGGAGATATCTAGATACCAACATCTTTCTTGAGTAAATGTTGGGACTGGAGAGCACCCAATGGTATAGTTAAAGTAAGGTAAGTGTAACCTTGTTCAAAGTTTTTGTTCGTTTGGGTGAATTGCATGAGTATTGTCCAGATTGTGTTTGAGGAGTTTTCAATTGGGATAAAGCTGAAATGTGCATGATGGTTTCAAGAAAGTGGTGTAAGTGTTTTTTGTTAGAGTATTCCTTCCTTCATTGATCACTGAAGGTGTTTTGGCCTTTGGGGGAGAAACCTGGCAAGGGAGTACTTCTTGGTTTCTCAGTTGGGTTTGGTTTTTCTTTGGCTTTGCTGTGATATTCTGGGGTGTAAGGTTTTCAATGTGGAGGTAATTGTCACATAAATAGATTATATTAAATGTATTTATATTTTATTTTCCATTAATTCTTTGTTTTGGGGGTTTCTAATGGTTTTATGGACAGTAGGTGACTTTTCATGAATTGGGCCAAACCGTGAGCCCAATTCCAGATTTAAAAATAATTTTTTTATTATTTTATAACCTTTTCATTTTTTAATATTTTTCACTCATTCCAACTCCTATTTGTCCTACCCGGATTTATTAACACTACAATTAAAATTTGGAGCCTTTAGAAATCCAGAACCAAGGTTTATTTTGATTTTTATTTTAGGGATTGGGCCTACCCGAAAGCCCATATCCAGTTTCAAAAAGTATTGATATTTGTTTAATAACTTAATCAATATTATGTATTTTTCGGTGATTCCATGTCTCACACGAGACCATTACACCTAGCCGATCCCCCAGCCTCTTCCCCCCACCATTTTAATCTCTTAGGAATCGCGAGTTAGGGATGAACTTCATAGGGTTTCTAAAATCTTCCATATTTGAGGAGGTAAGTTAATTCATTCATATCTCTCTAAATTCTTACTCTTTTCCCTCCATTCTAGTTCCTAAATGACCACCTAATTCTTGATCTAACAACACATGATTTTTTCGGTTTTCAATTTTAGCTACTGGTGTTTCGGGGAGATTTATTCAAGATTTCTCAAGTAAGTTAGTCCATTACTTTCTTCTTTCATTTTTCTTAGGGTTTCATTCAATGTGCTTAGGGTTTATTCCCTTATACATGAAGTACCAAATTTCTAATGATTATGGTGTCAAACCTAAGGTTTAACCTTGGGTTTTCTAGGTCCAATTTTCTATTTTTAGGTTTGATATACCATTCTTGAGGTGTGGCGGTGGTGCGTTTGTGTTTTCACACAAAGGATTCAAGGGTTTCATTTGATTTGGTAGGTGATTCTAATTCTAATGCAATATTTGTGTATTATCATGCATTATTTATCATATTTTCAGGCTTATATCATTTTATTATTGCTGATTTTTTTTCTAATGATGTTTATATTGCTATTGAATTTTAAATGCCAATTTGGTGTGAAAGTGGGGGCTTTCCAAAGAAATGTTTTATTTGTTTATTTGGGGATGCCCTATAATTACATAGTTGTTTTTATTGACCAGTAATAAAGCTTAAAATACTGGTTATAATGTTTATCCACATTTGTTATTTTTGTAGAAATGGGGTTTAATTATGTTTGTAAAGAAAGTGAAGTTTTTGTTCCACTTTTGTGTGAAAATGAAGGTTTTACAAAGATATCACTTCTTCTTTAACATGGGGATGCCTGAGAAATTATTTTTTGTTTTAATTGAATATTATTGGGCTGAATGTACTGTTTTGGTACCTTATAAGTGTGAACATAGTGTACAAGTGGGTTTCTTAGGGGGTTTTGTGTGAAAAACAACACAGGATTTTGAGAAATTTTTTTATTCAAATTTTAAATGTTTGTTGTGTGTTTTAAGTGGTATAAAATGTGATAGCAACTGTATATGGTGTTTGTGACCAGTAGTGGTGTTTTACATTAAAATTTATATGTGTTAATTTCTAAATTTTTTTGATCACAATTGTGGAAGCCAGGGTACCTAGGTGGGGCGGATGTGTACTAGTACAGCTAGTGGACTGGATGGGTTTTGTCCTTGTTTCACCTAGAATTTGGATAATGATAACTCTAACTAACTATGTGTATGATGATTTGGGATCACTAGGTTATGGGTATGTTCCATACTACTGGATTGTGCATGAGAATTAATTTTACTATGGTTACATTTAATCGAGGTACGAGGTACATGGGGCCTGAGACTATCTAGTGCCTAGGGGTGTTATAGATTTTGTTGCTCATTAGATTTGGGGTATTTTCCCTTTTATTTGGGAGTATTGGGAATAATATTTAAGTATATGACATGCCTATTTAAATTTGTTAACATTATGAACGTTTTATCTTGAAAAATGTTTTCAATTCAATGTTGCATTTCTTGGAAGTTGTCGTCGCTTTTCATTGCATATTAACAATGCTTTCTTTTTCACCTTGTATTGCATGAACCATGAAATCATTGGGTGCTATCATATTGGGATTTGGCTCAAACCCGACTTACACCCCTTGAGTGTTTGTAGAATTTATTATTTTTGAATCAGGTAAAGGAAATGCCATGGGTGATAGCGGTTATGGGTGTTAGTCCCCATCACTGGGGTAGAGTTGTGGAGATGACTTGTGGGTGATGACCCCCTGTCTTGTGGAGTCCTTGGGAATGTCTTTCTGTTGTCATTTTTTTTATTTGGACATATTTTATTGTATTTAATACGATGTATTCAGTTCTAGTTTTTTTATTAAGACCTTTTTTGCTATAAATTTTAGAATTTATATTAAGGATTGTTTTTAAGGTTTTATGCTTTCATATTCAGGTGAATCGTTCCCAAACCAAGATAAATGATACACGAGCACTTGTGCTAGCCCGTAGGGATAGGGAAGGCCCTTCCGGCCTTGTCACGGGCTGGGTTTGGTGCCATTTTTGGCGGTGACCAGATTCGGTTCGTGACAAAACCATCTTTACTAGAAAGGATAAAGTGTTCTCATACTGATGATGAGGAGTTTCAAAAAAAGATTAAAGTTGTAAATGAAGGGAGATTGAGTGACTTCATATATGAAGATGTAATTTTGAAATTTGGGAAGAGACATTGTGCTCCCGATATACCTGATCTAAAAATGGAATTTTTGGATGATTTTCACAGCTCCAATTTCTCTATACACTTAGGGATCACCAGGATGTATAGAGGTTTGAAGGAACATTTTTGGTGGGACAACCTGAAGAGGGAGATTGCTGAATTTGTGTCAAGATGTATGGTTTGGAAAAAAGTAAAATCTGGAAGGTAACATCCTAGAGGAGTCATGAAACCTCTTCCCATACCTAGGTGGAAATGGAATGATATTACGATGGACTTTTTCATGGGGCTACAAATGAATCCTTGAAGGAATGATGAAATATGGTTGATTATTGATCGTCTTACCAAGTCAGCATATTTTATTACTATATGAGAAGATTTACCACCTGAATGTTTAGCAGGAGAGTATATTAATGAAGTTTTAAGACTTCATTGAGTAACCCAATCGATTATTTCGGATGGTGATCCCCATTTTACATCATGATTCTAGAAAAGTCTTCAGAAATCCCTGGATACTGAACTTCATTAGAGAATTTCCTATCACCCTCAAACTGATGGATAGTCAGAACATACTATTCAAACCATATAAGACTTTTTGAAATCATTCTCATTTGACTTTGAAGGTATGTGGGATCAATATTTTACTCTGGTTTAATTTTCCTATAACAATAGATTCCATTCAAGTATTCATATGGAACCATATGAAGCATTATATGGAAAGATATGTCGCACACCAACTTGTTGGGATGATGTTGGTGAAGGAAAACTTGTATCCCAAAAACGTGTTTATGAAATAATGGAAAAAGTTAAGATTATCCAAACCCACATCAAAGTAGATCAAAGTAGGCAGAAGATCTATATCGATAACCGAAGGAAGGATTTGGAATTTCAGGTATGATATCATGTTTTCTAGAATGTATCTCCATGGAAGGGAGTTATATGATTCAGTAAGAAGGGTAAATTACATCCCAAGTACATTAGACCTTTTGAAATTCTAGAAAGAATTGGGGTTGTAGCTTACCGTTTTTCAATGACACCACGTATCTCTGATGTTCATGATGTGTTACACATATCACTATTGAGAAAATAAATGTCTGCCCCAACACATGTACTCAACTATGAGAAAATTGAACTGGAACACGATTTGTTATATTGTGAAGAGCCTGTCAAGATTCTAGATACCCGAGAACAAGTGTTGAGAAACCAAATGGCTCATCTGGTGAATGTTCTATGGAGAAACCATAAGATGGAAGAGGTAATGTGGGAACTAGAGGAACTTATGACAAAGAACCACCCGAATATTTTTATGCGGTAGTATTCTAGAAATTTCGAGAATGAAATTATTTGGAGGGAAGAATTTAACACCCCAAGATTCCACGGTACAGTTACCTTTGAATAATGCAATAGCTTTCATTGTATGCAACTTTGAGATTCTAACACACTGCGACCAATCAAACAAGCCATTATGAATGATGGAGGGGATGATACATAGCTACATGAGAAACTCTATTCTGGGTGAGATGATCCCTATATCTCGATCCTTCACAGATGTAGTGGCAGGAAGATGGACTGTGAATAACGAGCCTTGCTAAAATGTTTTCACGACTCTTGAATCATGCATAAATCTGAAGACTTTCCATCACTGTGGCCAACTGGAGATTTCAGCCTCAAAAAATGACAGACCACTTCTCCCTTCGGATCTTCGTTTTGTTCTTTTTGGGAAATTTTTCAATCAAAGACCAGCATTAAGTTTCTTAAAAACCTCCCTTGAAGAAATTAAATTTTTGGGATTCTATATCGGCCTTTTGAACTACTAAAATTTTGTATTTCTCCTATCTTCTAAGCATGAATACTATCGTTTATGGGCGAAGAGATCCTATTTGTTTGGGGGTTTCTTGATGAAAGTCCTGAAATGGACCCCTAATTTTGATCCCTTTTTCGAGTCCCCCATTGTCCCGATTTGGACTGGCTTCCCTGCGCTACCACTACACCTGTTCAAAAAAACAACCCTGTTTCATACTTCCAAGATCATGGGTAATCCATTGATGTTGGATTCGTCAACAAAGAACCTTTCTCGACCATCTATTTCTAGATTTTATGTTGAAATAGATTTTTCTAAAGACCATCCCCCTCATCTTTGGTTCCAGAATGGTGAACATGAATTCTTTTAGGAGGTTGTTTATGAAAGATTTCTTGATTATTTCTCCCTTTTCCTAAAACATGGTCATGCTTCAAAAGACTGTGGACATAAATTCCTGAATCTTGAGGCTAAGAAGGTCATTTGGGTTGAGAAAAACAAAACGACTAAGGAAATGGATGGTACTAAGGTAATATATAGAGTTAGGATTTACCTCCCTGGGATATGTTCTGAAGGGAATGATACTGATATGAAAAATAAGGCTTTGGTTAATAATGATCAGCCTGATGAAATTCAAGACCTATCAGGCCCTGTTGCTTCCCATCCTGCTCCCACAGGTGCCAGCATTGCCACTCCTAATTTGGTGGAGGAGCAGGAAAGAAATCGAGTCTGTGACTCATAAAAGGAGCAGGGTGACCCCTATGAGTCTTGTGAATCTTTAAAAAAGTATGATGATAAGACTAATCAACATGAGGAAACATACTTCAGACGGCGTTTTAGGAAGGGGAAAAGGATGATGATGGATGTCGATGGGTACGTCACACCGAATCCCAAAAAAACTAAGATTCACAGGGACTAATCTACTCTTGAGTAAAAAATATTTACAAGGTCTTCCAATCCCTCTAGAAAAGAAAATCGTGAGCCTCCAAAGGAGCTAATATTTGTTGAACCTGCGACAACTCTTGTAGTTGAAGAGGAGGAACATTTTTTAAATAATGATCCTTTGTATAGAGAGATCTAAAAAATTGTAGAGACGGATTTATTGAGAAAAGAAGTTGATGCATGGATATATGAACAAGATGAAAATAAATTCAGTAAACACACTAATGGTGATATTTCAACTGAGATTTACCTTCAAATTAGGAAACATATGTATATAAGGATGGTCGAGGAATACAAAATGAATCCTAATTTCAACTTCAAAGACATTCATTGGGAATGATTTTTACAACTCAATTGATTCTGTTTTCTCATGTTTTTTGTGTAGTCATGGGACTGGTGTGTCTGTCTCTACAACTGCTTCATTTTTTTCTACTTGATGATTGCTTTTCGGGATGTTTTTTCAATTCTGAAATGTAAAAAAATCTTTTGAGGGGCTAGTTGCTGACAATGATTTTTCTTATTGGGGCTGCTCAATCTGGTGGAAGTGTGACTGTCAAAGCATTTTATGCCTTCTCTAAGACAATGAGAAAGACCAGACAGGCTTGGGGTGAATGTGATAGAGAGGAAGTTGGTTATATAAAATCCTTTAATTTTGTATCCTGTACAACAACTGATTGTTAAGGAGTCTCAAGGCATAAAAAATCTGTGTTCTTCAACAATGCATAAAATAGTTTCATCTACCCGTCGTGAATTTATTAATCATAGAAAAGTCATATTTTTTTCTCTAGGTGTTGGAAGAGTTTGATACCATGTTTGACAGAGGATTTTGTCCTGATATCCAACATTTTATTCACCATTTTAAATTTCATGCACCAAAATCCAAGGATAAAGGATATCACGATGTTTTGGTTGCTGCGATAATAACAAAGGCATGATCTTTCGTTCCATAGTCTGTTTTCATGTCAATGTGTATGAGTAATGGGAATAGGCTATTGATGTTCTAGTAAGATAAAATGGAAAATTCTAGGAGCTTTCTCTGTGGTTGTGTTTCACTCAATTGCAAGCCTAATGCCCACATCTGGATGAAGTTTTTTGACAGGTTGATGACAGGACCCTGACATTACTTTTTCAACTCTAGGATTTGGATTGTTTCTCTTCTAAGACTCAACTTGTATCCCTCACTCAATCCACTATTGTTGTAATCTCTTTACACCTCATGCATTCATTGTAACTTTTATTTCTTTCAATAAATTCCTCAGGGGCATGAATTGGATGACCAATTCATGTCACCACATTTAAAAAAACTATCCTTCATGAATATTAATACCCACCTTTTGGGATTTTATAAATTTTATTTTTCAAAATGGAATTCATTATTGAATTTGGAATATCGAAATTATCTTAGGGTGATTTTTTGGTATTTTTCTAAAAACATTCAATTTTTTATGAATAGTGAAAAATATTGCCTTATTGGTTAAAACAGACTTGTTTTTAAATAATTATATAATTTATTATAATTTATTTTTTGTCAAAATAAATACATAATACCAATAAATGTTCAATTTAATTCATTGGAGTAATTTTAGAATGAGTTTAGATATATAAAAATTTTATTGAACTTTTTACCGACTTTTACCCACCTCATAGAAGCATTTGCAAATTTGCATAAAAATTAATTTTACCCCTTCTGTGAGTTGAATTTAAAAAAACCTAGAGACACGGTTAATATAATTAAGTAAAATTTGGTTCAATAAGATGATAATAATTATTGGTGAATAGTAACTTTTGACTTTTATTTACCACGTTTAAAAGTAAATAGGGTAATTAAGGGTGAAAATGATATCATAATTATCCTAACACGTGTCCTATTTCTATTGGATAAGTGTAATTCGACCAAAAAGAACCTTAGGAATAAAATATTATCCCCTTTCACCCTCTTGGATTAGATTAGGAAATGTATTAGTTTTTTTTAAAGAAGTGATAAAAGAGTTAAATTCCAAGTTTAATAACTAAACCATTTTTGATGTAGGGTTACACACAATATAAATTAGATTATAAATGTTATATAGAAAGATAAAAAAATTGCATACATAATTGTGTTTTATTTATAATTTTTATACATTAAATAATTTAATTTATTTATGACACAATGATGATGCAGTAATTACATTATTAATGAAATATTAAAATAATTGATATTGTAAATATCCAAATAAATATAAATTGATACATCGGATGAATTCCACTAATTTTCTAGGTTAATATAAAATGTTGGGGTTGGTTAAATAAATTTTATTAAAAGTGACAATGTTTTAACGGATTTCAAAAAAATCTATCACTAAATAGTGTCAAAATTGAAATAATTGAGTTTTTAAAACAAATAATATATTATTAATTGATATAATATTTATATAAATATAAGGATCTGAAAAAGGACATAGATAATGATATATATATTAATAATGAATCACTTGGGTTTCTCTTGGAATTTTATAGTATGTTTATTAAAAATATAATATAAAATTACAATGAGACATGGTAAATGTCAATGTATTTAACTAAGATTTAAATATAAAAGATAAGGTTAATATGGTGACCCAAACCAGTCTAAAACATATTGGTTTAAAGGTTTTCGACCGATCCCAAACTCAATTTCTAAATAAATCATTTTTTATCCATTAGAAACCGAAAATTATTTTATTATAAAATAATACTTCAAGCTTTTCCTAAAGTGACCTTCACCTCTCGTATAAAAGGGAACTTCCCCTTCTCTTAATTTCACAACTCCAAAGCCATTTGTCTCAGAAAAACCCTTCAAAAAATCCTCCTAAATTTCCTAAATTCATTCTAGAGGCCTTACTTTGGTTATAAATCCAACATATGGATGCCTTTTGATCAAATCAAAAAGAAGAACCTGAAGAAGAGGTAAATATTTCACCACCTCTTTCAAGTTCTTTTCTTCTTCCACTTCCTCTTTCTTTCTTTTTTCTGTTCTAAAATAATATCTCTAGTATTTTATATATACTATTATGTTATTAAAAAAATGGTACAATCATATTCATTATTCTATCCCTCATATGAATGACAATTTCACCATACATGTGTACGTAAGGCTTATTGTCTCCATGTCATGGTGTAGTTTATTATTCAAACACTTCATTATTTGGATGGGTATAATAATGAGCATAAATGAGGTAAATAATAAATATAACATGTCAATTATTCTTTATATATGATATAAAATCCAATTACATATGATTTTACCATCAATATAATGATATTTTCGCTCGTGCGTACGTACGGATTACCGTCTCCACGAACGGGATGAGATTCATTCCCCATCGTAATCATTCAAGAATAATTGTTATTTTATGATTAAAAATAATGTATATGAACATAATATAATTTTTCATATGACTCAAATAATTCCTATCCATAACAAACTTGTCTTACATAACCAAGAATGTAAAGGAAAAAAATCAGTTAACACCCGAAAGGATGATGCTACTGAAATATTATTAACAAAGGAATATTAGAGAATCATATTTATGTATATATTTATTGTATAATTTAATAAAAATGTTTTAACTATTATAATAAAGGTTAAAAACCCATCAAATAAGGAAAATTACAATGTAAGGGTTAATTTCACAATCTCATTATTATCCGAGGTTTTTTTTATGTAAGTATCTACATGGACCTCTTTATCATCCACATCAATGTTTTCTTAAAAATGTTTTTCAAATTTTTTTTACTATTTACTACACTATGGGTTAAATTCATTTATACCCTTTTTGACTTTATATTATTTTTAAAGGAATCTTTCCATCATTTTCCAAACATGGTACTTCATGACCTTTTTGAGAAAATTAAGGTAAAAATTCTATTTTTAACTTATACGATAGGTGCGGCTATTTTCCACCGTTATAACATCAACAATGATTCCCTTACACGCTTATAAGAATATTTTCAAAATAAATGTTTTCTTTTATAATTATTGGACTCTTAAATGGTTTCAAAATATAAATAAGTATTTGTTTTAAATAGTTTTCATTTCATCTATGTCAACAACCTTTGATGGATTTTGAGCTTGTTTGAAGTTGATTCATTATGATACAAATATTTCTATTGTATTGATGTTCTTGTAATATGTTTCACTGTGGATGTTTTATTTTTATACCATCCATGGTTTATGGTTAATGTATTGACATTTCTTATTCTAGTTTTAATACGAATTTTTATGTTATGTTTCAACCTTTTCATATGAGGAATGTATTAGACTTAGTATGTGACGGGTGGAGCCCACTCTAGCTCCTCGATGCATTGGTTGGTATCATGAGACAATTAGACGTGGAATTGGCTGAGTATTTCCCTAATTTGATATATGGTTTTGGCCGAGGCCTTGATAGTTTTTAGACATCTTGGCAGAGGCCATGGCAAAATGTTTCAGAATTTCTGGAATTATACATTCCCTCATTATGAAAATAATAATGATGTTTCATGTGGTTATTCGACTAGTAAAATACCCATGACTATGTTTTTTGTGGAAGTATTTACTCAGCTCATATTCCTACCATAAATTGTTCTTGTTTATTATTTTTAAAGGAATTTGTTTTTAATTATTCACCATGCCAAATGTTTATGTTATATTCCCATGTACTGCTTACCCTTACTAAGCATTTGAGATCACCCATTTCTTATGTTTCATTTTCCCAGGATATGAAAAAGTTAGATATGAGTGACTTTCAGGATAATCTAGGAGGCTTGGATTTTTATAATGGAATAAATTAGTGTTTTATTTCTTTTCAAGTTGTAATGTTGAACTAATGCATGTATCTTGTTTCCAATAATACTAAACTGATCTCTCTTTTAGGACATGATTCCTTGTATCATGCCAATGTTATATCATGAAGCACTGACTCTAGGTAACTGGGGTCGGGGAATTACATAAGGATGATTACAAATATGAGGTTGATCATCTATACTTTTCTCTTCAACTTTCAAACATATGGTATATAATTCATACTTTTCTCTTCAACTTTCAATCGAAAGGTAAATGATCCAATGTAAGGTTGTTTACAAAGGTAAGGTACTTTTGAGAAACAAACATGACATTCCATACTAACATTGGATTCTTCTACCATACGTTTATGATATTATAAACGTAAGGTTCCTTCCAAATGTAGGGTTCTTCTTCCATACATTTCTGATAACATATGGTTGCATAACCATACTTTTTTTGTAACGTAAGTAACAGTTCTCATACTTATGCTACGCTCCTCAATGTAGGGTATGAAATGTGTTTCTAGAACATGCTAAAAGTGATTTCCGAACACGTATAGTATGAATAGTGTTTTCAAAACATGCTAAATTTATTTTCAAACATGTAGAGTATGAACAGTTTTTCTAGGACATGCTAAAGTGATTTCCGAACACATTGTCAAATATTTCACGTGGATTAAAACTCTTAAATATTATTTCAATATATCGAATTAAATACTATTAATTTCCTGAAATATACTCAATTTAAAATAATTATAATAACAAATAAGCGTATTTGTGAACATCAAAATCATCATAAAAAGACAGTGTGTTGTTGAAAACTACACATTTTCAACATGATAGTATTGATCCCAACCACCTTTTAAATCAAGTGAACATGATGTCAACATATCCTCTATGGTATGAATTGTTCTTTTAGACTAACCATCTATCTAGGGATGATAAGAAGTTATGAAACTCAATTATGTATCATGTTCTGGTTGAATAATTCTCCAAAACATACAGGTAAACTGCATATATCGATCCAATAAAATGAACTATGGTACTACATGTAACATAACCACATACATAATTCATATCTTGTCAAGAAAATCTAAATAGAGGTATACTATTAAGACATGAAGTGTTCTAACTTAGTAAGGAAATCGACTACCACCCATATTAATGTAAACCCTTTAGATGTTTTCGGTATTCCAAGGACAAAATCCAATGTGATGTTCCACAATTTCATTTCTGTTATGTGTATTGGTTTCAAGATTCCTTTATACTTTTGTCTTTCATCCTTAACTTACTGGCATACCAAGCCCCATGATACAAACTCTATGATATTCATCTTTATTCCATCCCACCAGAAGTATTATATCAAATCCCAATACATATTCCTAATTCTAGGATGAATAGAGAATGAAGAACTATGATCTTCCTCTAATATCTTGTTCTTCAAATCTGGTATAGAAGTAATAGATACACGGTTCTTGAACCTTATCATACCATACTAATCAAGGTTAAACTTGAGAACATTTCTAACATTCTTATGTAGATCTTAATAATCATTTTGCGCCTCCTTAATCCTCACATGGATTGAGGGGTGAACATTCATTTTGGAATGATTATATTTCCCATTCCATCATTATTTCATGGTACATACTCTACAAATCTAGAAATAATGAATCTTTTTTGTCATAATCATGGATAAGGTAGCATGATCATTTTGACTCAATGCATCAGCTGCCTTGTTGTCTTTCCCAAGGTGATAATGTATTGAGTAGTCATAATCCTTTATCAATTATATCCATCTTCTCTGGAACATTCTTAAATCCTTTCATGTGAATATATATATTTCACACTTTTATGATCAATATATATATCACACTTTTCCTCATAATGATAATGCCTCCATATCTTTAAGGAAACAATTACCGCTTATAACTCCAAATCATGAGATGGTTGATTTTTATCATGAATCATCATTTTTATCTTGTAATAAGAAATAACCATGTGATTATACATAAGAAAAAATACCAACCCCATATTGGATGCATAACTATAGATTAGAAACCCTTATCCACTACAGGTTAATGTACGAATTGGTGTGTTTACTAACCTTCTCTTAAATTCCATGAAATTTTCCTCACATTCATCTATCCAGAGGAAAAATAAACTATTCCAAGTTATCATGGTCATAAAAATAGATATTCATGTGAAATTCTCCACAAACTGTTGATAATATCTAACTAAACAAAACCAAACTACATATCCCGATCACCATAGTTGGTCTAGCCAAGCATTCAATAGCCTTCGTCTAAGATGAATCTACTTTTTGAGCATCTCATGAGATTATGCTAACCATGAATGAATCCTTTTGCAACTAAAATTCAGACTTTGAAATTTTTTTCATATATTTTCTCCATCTTTAGTTTCATTAGTACAATTCTCATGTGACCTTCATTCTCTTACATTATCTTTGAATATCCTAAAACATCATCTACAATGACTACCAAATACTGGTTGAGGTAATACATAAATAATATTTTTATTAAATAGATGATAATAGTACATGAATTACTAATACCAAAAGTCAATACTATATTTTCGTAGTATCCATAACTTTTATGGAATTTCGTCTTGGGTACATCCTCCTTCTAAAACCTCATTTGATGATACCCAGAATTAATTTCAGTAATGGAAATGTATTAAGCTCCACACATTTGATCAATCAAGTCATAAAAACATGGAATATGATACTCTTTCTTGATTTTTTTTCTTATTTAACTCTCGGTAATCAAGACATAGTTGCATTGGTCCATATTTATTTTTCATAAAAACAATAGGTGCACCCCCAAATGACACACTTTGTCAAATGAATACCTTCTCAAGGTTTTCATTGAGTTTAAGCTTCAATTACTGTAACCCAATCATGTCTATTCTATAAGGAGTCTTTGGAATTGGTGTGGAACTAGGTATGAGCTCTATTGAGAACTCAACTTCAGGTTTTGGTGGAAGGATAAGAAACTCTTCTGGAAAGACATCCAAAAATTCTCGAACAATAGGCATATCATCGATATTGATTTTCTCTTAAACCATTTGAGATAAACAACCCATTTAAATGGGATACATAGGATGTAATCTCCAGAGGAAGTTTGTTATTATAATCACATTGATTAACAATCATCGAACTGTCAAAAATATCAAAGGAAACATCCCTTATTCAGAAATTGATGTGGGATTTATATAGAGAAATCCAATCCATGCCTAAGATAAGATCATGTTCAACCAAAGTAATAATGAAAAGATATACAGGAAGAAAATTCCCACAAACATCAACTACATATAAATCATATACATGGGATGAAATCGTTGTACCATTATGTGTTTTCACTTCTAATTCCACATATAATCATTTATTTTCAGAATCTTAAAACCCATAGAAAATATTTTATATATGAAAGAGTAGGCATATCTAGAATCAAATAAGACATTAGAAATTCTAGATTGGATGGTAACTGTACCATTCATCACATGTTATCACACCCCTCATCAAAAATAGCAATTACATGATATTTCCCCTTATCCCTTAGCATAATAGGTTGCAAAAATCTATCATCATCTATATACATTAGGTTGGAGAATATATTATAATATTTCATATTCTCCTTACACATCTAGAAAAAAAGTAAGGTATGTGAATTCTGTGAAAATGTTTATCCATTCACCCCATTTTATAACTTATTCCCATCAATTCAGAAATTAAATTCCTTATGGCCTTCCTTTCTGCACTGAAAACATGTATTAGACCACTTATTGTGATTTCCTCCATGCATCATCCCATTCATAGAGTATAATTCTGGGTATTGTAGTAGGTATTGTAGCAGGTTCTGTACTAGTACTATAGCAGGTACTGTTTGGTACTGTGGAAGCCGAAACTATCAACCTTGGGCCACCAGTTTCAGCTTAGAGTCATTTAGGCCTTCGGGCCACTCATTCCTTCATGTGAGTAAGGCTTTTGGGACACCTCAAGGCCTTCGGGCCACCTCAAGGCCATCAAGGCCACTTGATATGTAGATGCACAGATAGATTTTAAAAGAAACCATCTCTAGAGGAGGATTTAGGAGGGCAACGCATCCACCAGAGCAGGGATAATGGATTTGGAAGAATAAGAGGGTATGGAATTACCATCTGTACCTGAACTGTGCATCTCTGCACAGGACAGCTAGCCGAATAATCAATCAATTTTGTAGAGCTGATCACGATGCAGATGCTAGGGAGGGGCAGTTTCAAGTAGTCATATTCTGTATGATTTCATTAAGACCTACGAGTCCTGTAATGACTCCATGCCAATGGGAAATGTAATATCTAAGCCTACGGGCCATGTAAGGGTTTCCCCTCATCCCAAGATAGGGGTTTATCAAATATCAATAAAAAAATAATCCATTTGGTCCATCAAGGACTTTACACTCCATCTTTATTTTCTTATAAAAAACCACGATATTTATGTGTGACTACATCCTCTATTTCAACCTTGATTTCACAATGAACAATCTATTTGTAGAAATTAATATCTCTTATGGAAAAATCCCATCTGAGATATGGATTTAACACATTAAAGATCTTATCATCCATAGTTTCATGTTGGATGGTAATTCTTAAATAATATGATGAAATACTTATGAAATTTTCTTCGTATGTACCAATAGATTTTTCATCCCTTTTCTTCAACTCAAGGAACAATTTATCCATATTGGTATGAATAATCCAAGGGAAGTACTTGTTGAAAAATAATTTCTTGTAATCATGCACATAGATGAATCCAATTTCATCTTGATTTCTATTTATTATCATTAAATTCCACCACTAGTGCACTTTTCCTTATAA
Organism: Viscum album; assembly: GCA_963277665.1. NCBI lineage: Eukaryota > Viridiplantae > Streptophyta > Magnoliopsida > Santalales > Viscaceae > Viscum > Viscum album. The sequence goes on from OY728133.1 coordinate 103,792,290, forward strand.
CTGATAAATATAAAGAATGACATTCTCTTTATCTAAACACTAGAGATTATATATTATATATTTAGTAGTACTAATCTGTTGTTCATAAATAATTGGATCAGAAGAACCTATGATAGAATATAGAAGTTTCCTCATAAAATAATCAATAGAATGATGTTCCCTCCTTTTCTCATTTTGAATTCAAACATGATTCATAGCTTGAGAAAGCTGGGTGCACATAACAACAAGATTTTTTACTCAATATCCCATAGAATTTAGTTTCTATAAAGGACAATCATTCCATTTTATATCATAATCACTATTAAAATTGTTTCTTTAGGTTTCAACCATTTATTAAATCCAAATTCACATAATAATAAATAATTACATAATGATGAACCACATAATCATGAATATTCACTTATTGGATTTCTAAATCATGAGACCTTCCTTAATCCATGACACCTTAGGTTTATCCTAGGTTATTTATATCCAGCTTCTATTTAAGTACTTCATGATTGTTCGTGATGTGTTTGTGAATTCCTAAAGAATATCCCCCGGGATTGTTAAACCAGGTGTGCAGCAAGGCACATGGTCATATACCATGTTACGCCGAGTTAGGCTCAACACACCTTTTCAGAGATAGTACTCCTTGGTATATCTGTGTTAGAGCCACATCCGGTTTTTATATCCAGAAAAGGATGTATTGCTAGAAACTACTCACAATATCATTTACCATGATTCTAAAACATTTTCCTATAAAGTTCCTTCTCCTTTGACTTATCCTTGTATATTTTTTTATGGTTCTCACTATTATTTTCTCATCATAGATTCCAAAGTAAACTAATCAATTTATTTGATACCAAATATAGATATCCACAACTAAAATATATTAACATTATATAGGTTTTGTGGTATACTTAAAAAATTATACATATAGAAACCCAAAGATCATACTAGTCTAGTGAGTTCGAAATTAGGGAAACATAAACTATTGTACAAAAGTGAGATACATTAACTCCCAGTAGGTTCTTCATCATTATCATCCTTCTTATACATATCAAATATATTAAAATTATTCATAACCTGGGGAAGGAAACATAAAAATGGGTGAGCTCATATAATCAGTAAGCATAAACAAGGGATATTTATACGAATAATCATGAGCACAAGGGTGTGATAACATGACCATGACAATATAAGATCATACCCTGAATATCAATGATCATATACATAAGTCATGGAATAAATATTGGCAGTTTATAAGACATGAATCATAAATAAATAAAGAACATAACACAGGAGTGAATAACAAAGGAATAAGACATGTAATTGTTGAAGAAACATAGGCATATAAAATGATTTCCATATTTTTCAAGTCATTTCATCCATGGACATCATAGTGGTATGGGTTCACTCCCAATACTAACTTGGTAGTCATGATTCACTCACATGTACCTATTATTTGTATTATTTCCATCCTCATACAATCTTTATTCTCATGGTTTCCTCCCATGGATATCTTAGTAGTCAGGGTTCACTCCCAGGACCATATTAGTATATATCATGAGATATAAATATTTACTCAATGCATTGTAGGGAGATATATATTCCATAAATATCATAATGAAATCATACATACATGTTCCAAAAAATCATAAATATTCATATAATAACCCATGGAATTAAATGGTTATCATTTAAATGTAATAATATCATAAACTTTTGAAAAAGAAACATGTTTCATAATAATTTCATCAAAATCAAAATGCATGAATTGAAACTGGATTCAAAATCATATAACCTGTGAAAGAGAAATGAGTTTCATAGACATCATTCCATAAAAACATAAATAATTAATAGAAAAAATATGAATGAAAACAATGAATAATTCCTCCAAAATGTAATGATTATTATAAGTGGATTTAATCTCATATAGAAAATAATTTTGATATATCTTTTAAAAACATTTCTTGAGTAAAATATCTTTTATGCATTGATAAAAACTTTTTAAAATAGAAAACCTTTTGAAAACCTTTTTCGTTTAAAATAATTTTTAAAATTTATAAAGTAAACTATGAAAATAATAAAACATTTTTATTATTATTTTTCCTTGAAAATGATCTTTAAGAATCATCAAAAAACATTACTAAAACTATTTTTTAAAAATGGTTTTTGAAATAAAACTGATTTTCAACTGAAGATAGAAATATGGTCAGATTTTATCTAAGGACAATATAATAATTATAATATGAAAAATAGATTCAAAAATTCATACTAAAACTGGAATATACCTTGAATAAATATAGGATAATAGAAATCGTTATTTTTCTTGATATATGGATCATAATATTTCATCAATAGAAGAATAATCATAAACAATCTTGATAAATAATAATATGGTTTAGCCAAAATCTTACCACAACGAAACATTGAATCATAGTCTCCATGTAAGAATATAAATATATAAAAAATCTTCAAATAACATTAAATTAAGTATTTTCAGAATATAACTTGTAAAATGGATGTATGTAAACCTCAAAAATGAATTTAGGATTATAAAAAACATCGGTATCAAAGATTGAAAATTGATACAAAACTATCTTACCAATTTGATAACATTTGAAACATAAACCCCCTGAAATAAAAATCATATAATAGATATAAAAATACCTTGAAATTTATGTATTAGAGACATAGAATACGTTCATGGGATGTATATGCACCATACAAAATATGTAACTGGTGAATATAGAATGAATCTCATATAAATAAAAAGTGATATGAAATTCCCTTACATTGTGTCTTGACTCTTGTCGTAGTCATACAAAAGGCATGTATAATAAATATAAATGTATTATAAATATATCACAAAAACATATTTTTATATCTAATACCATATATGGTTTGATTAGGACTTGTTATTACCTTCTTTTAAATAATTTTATGTAAATGTTTCACATTAGGTAATATCTGTTTTGTTATTCACGTGTGTCTTCATTTGTTATATCATTGGTCCTTATACTTATACCATGATTTCCAGAATTTAATTTATAATTTAAATATCATTTTTACTCATTTATATGTATTATAATAATCCCTATAATATAGAAGTATGAAATGGAATAAACTATTCATAGCGATGGTAGGCCATACCTACACATGAACGTTATTTTCGTTTTATTGTCACATTAAAATAAAGAATGAAATTGAAATATATGTATATATATTAATATATAAAATTATTAAATTATAATTATTTTATTAATAATAACATATATGCTCAGTAAACCCATCCTTAATATGTACCACATAGAGTGTGAATGAATCACATTCCATTGAGGAGGCGTTAGTCCAGTCGTCCACAAATATGTCATCGTATTTGCACAAGATAGAATGTATTAAGTTATGCGTTAAAAAATATTTAAATAATAATAAAAACAAATTAAAAACATATATATTATATATATAAATAGTGTCCAGGATAATTCCCACCATGAGAGAGAGGCTGTAATTGAAGAATGAACAATCATCTTTCCATGAGGCGGGAGTTCGTCGTACACATAAACGGTAAGATTGTTTCCCATTAGATGGAAGTGTGTGTAATTGAATGATAAAACCATAATATAACAAAATATTAGTATATTGGGAATACTGGTGTTATTATATAATAATTTAATAAGGTGACTTGAGGTGGTGGAGAAAGAATATAAATGAAAGGTGATTGAAGAAGGATGTTACCTATTATTTGGGTATATCCTTTTGGTTTTCACTAATGGAATTAACTGGATTGATTTATGCCTATAGAGGGGATTGAAGGAGTAATTTAGGATTTCTGTGAATTTAATTAAGAGATATTTTCTATGTATAAGTTTCATGAAGGGTGTGAGGAAGTTGGAGGAGATGAGGCCTTTTTATAGTGTAGGAGGAGTGTGACTCTTGTAAATCATTGGAAAAGGAATTACACACATGTTTTTTCCACTTCATCTGGACCCAATAATGATGAAAAGTTAAAAAAAGGATGTATAGGGTTGAAAATTGGAAAGAAAATTGATTTTGGGAATGTTTCTGGTGCTTTTTGGTTTTTAAGTTTAAGGACTAGTCCTTTATTAAGGTAATTTTCATCTTAATTGTTGTAATTAATTTTCATCACTTCCACTAATATTTTTGGGCAAAAACTAATTTCACATTATTAGAAATTATAAATTATGATTATTAAAAATGTGGAATAAATTTTTCCAAATTCAAATCATATAATTGGAAAAAATTATTTTAAATTTAATCCCACAGACAAAACGATAATGCGTGTTTTTAAAGTAAAAACATCCAAAAGATTCATATGTATTTATACCAAATTTCAAAGTGAAATTGATTAAAAAAACCTAAATATGATTAATTATATAATTATATTATATAATAAAATTTTAAACCTAATTAATAATTAGTTTATCCTTTTAAATAAATGAGATGAAAAACTTGTTTTGAATTAAAATTCAATAGTTTTCACAATTCATCCAAAAATGATGTTTCGTAAGAATATAAAAATAAATAAAACTATTCTAATTTTGTCATTATAAATTGAAAAATTGAATTTTATTTTATCAAATTGAATTTCTAAATTTTATTAAATGTAAGTTTATTATTTTTCACAAAAGGAAAATAAAAACAGATCATTTGGGGAAATAGTATTTTTAGACATATATGGATTTTACGAAAAATTATATCTTTCAATATTCATATGTTTTATTTTTATAAAATAATTATAAAAAATATTTGAAAAGTTGTTATTACTATTCATATTAGTATATTTAATGACTAGTTTATAGTAATCTCATTTAAATAATTATAACTAAACAAAAAAGGAGGGTTCGTTGAAACTCAATGTTGCATGTAACATATGCAAATTTTGTGTTTCTTGTAACATAGACCTTATTGGTGTTGAATTTATTGTGTACTAAGGTATTTTTATGTGTAACGTACATAGAGTTGGTGTTGTGTGAATGAAATGTTTAACTTAGTTTAATGTAAGATATCAATGAGAATTATTTCATTTAGAAAAAGGTGTATAAACTCAGGGTGTTACATGAATGCAATTGTCTAGAAATTCCACTGATATGGTATGATCTCAACTATCAAGGCTACCAAAAAGGGTATGAATGTACTGAAACTGACAAGTATTCATTATATAATGAATGATTCTATAAATCTAGTGACCCTAGTTTCTACAGAAAAACACATTAGAAGTTTATCCTCATAGAATGAAAATCACCACCTTCAATATTTTATGGAGGTAAATAAAGTTTCTAAATATGGTTCCCTTTTGGTTTTTGGTCCACCACTCTTGTATACTATCGTTGATAACACTGTCACATTGGTTTCCTTCAATCACCTAATGAGGGTACCATATGACACACTTCCACCTTTGAATACCCTACTCATGAAAAAACAAATGCACATATGAATCAAATGTCTTAGGATAATCATTAGTGGTATCATATCCTCACTCCCACTGCTGATTTTTACTGAAATATTTTGGTTGTATACAAAAACCATGATCAGATCCCTCATCACTTAGAATAAGTTTTTGGGAATATTTTTATAGCAGGAATGGGGGAGGCACATATCCCTATTCCTATTTATGAAGTCAGTCTACATATTCTGGTGGAAAAATGAGGACAATAGTGTGCTTATATCATTGCTTTAATAGAAGATATATATTGTAATGTAGTATATATGTAAAATGGGATGGCGTTAATTCATGCACACACTTTGCTGAAATGTCATTACATATATGAAATAGCTTAGGAACTGCACTTACATATTCCAAAAATGGTAAAAATAATAATATGTGTGCATATTCCTATACCTATAGACCATGATGTACAACACTATAATCATTATGAACAATTGGTCTCTTAGGAGCAAGAACACATTATTATTCCTATCGAGGAAGATTATCAGTGTACCCTAGTAAATTATAAGGAATCAAACTAGGATCATATTAACATTCCAACCAGGGATCACAAGGTGATAGTACCACATACCATGGGATTGGAGAACATAATTAAGGAAAATTTCCGGAAACATATTCCAACAGCCCAAGATCGGGCGCATCCACTAGTTCTATCTGAGGGTGTCCAATTTAGAGAGGCAGATTCCTTGTCACATTCTCAAATTTCTATCGAGTAATACCATCAATACACATCAAAGGTCAAGTATTGGGATCATATCCCTATTATATCTAGGTCTCACCATTTTATAATAGAAAATTCCTTGATATAGGATTATATTTCTATAGGTGAATCTACCTTCCATATTTAAACTAGTCATGAAAGCAAGGCCTATATTCATACTTCCACTGAATAATGACAACATCTGCATCCTTTGAATCTAAATAGTTGGAGGATTATATCCCTTATATCATTCTATAGGTCCTTGAATATATTCCAAAGGGGAATCCATATTTGGATTGGGATCATTTTTGTGTTCCAATTGGGGTACGCCAAGTGAGAGTAACACATGCCTCAGAATAGGATCGTATACAAATTGAAAAAGACTGACAACATATTCCAATATCTTTGGAATAGGCTTGTACTCTTATTCTAAATGATGCTCAACAAGTGAGAATAGTGCCTGTGTCCAGATATGCTCATATTCATGTTAATAATGTAGAATATCGTTGGAATATTTCATTAGCTTCTGAACAGCAGGCTCATACTCCCACAACACTGGATGGTTATAAACAATTTAAATAAACTATCATAAAAAAAGTTCACCTCCCATCACAATTATATAAGTTAGTTTGAAATATTGTGTTCATGACATAGAATGAATATAATATCCATAATATACTCAATTTCACTGTCCTTGTGGTTTTTGAAGACACATTCTAAACACCCCAAGGGTCTATCAACTTTTCAACCAAAGAAGAAGATGGTCATTACATTGACAATTCTCCTCATGCTAATGTGGAGATGGATTTTCAGGACTCTATATTGACATATTCTATGGTCAACCTCTCTATAGTGATATCTCCCTCATAAAAAAACCTCCCCATTCTTAGAAACCACTATATATAGAAGTAATAAAAACTCATAAGCGAGAATTTAATGTGTTACTTGAATCATCAGGGTTTGCCATATATAGTTACCCATCAACATCCATCATTACTCCACTCTAGTAAATATGTTACCCCATGAAGCACCTTCTATGGTCTGGTCAGATGAAGGCATGTAAATCTGATGAAGAGTAATTCAACATTTTTATTTGGAGAAATTTATAGGAACCTCCCAATGATGTTTTGGCATCATACCACTTATGACTATGAGATATCAGAAGAACTATAAAAGGCGTTTTAGCCTAATCTATGCCATAATATGTGGGAAAACCAACACTGACTATAGACTGGAAACCTATATTATCTATGATATATGGGTCACCATTGAAGCATCATGTTACTCGGTTGTCAGCTAGGCCAGACTACAATCTCCGTGACCTGAGATCCAAAATTGGAAAAGACTAGCTCAAATCAGAAAATTGATTTCCTCCATCATAATATAATTATTCACAAATTTATTTCTGAATTAATGCCATGTATCCATATTATAGGATGGGTAAATTATATTGCAATAAAATTTTTAAGACTCCACTATCATCAGAACGCCTCAGATATGGCATCATGTAATGTCATACCCTCTAGTGAAATCAAGGGTCTAGGTAATTATTTTTCTAGTTAATCACTACAATGAAATTATCCTGGTACAGTAATGAAAATACATCAAAAATTGAGGAATATGATAGCCAAAATTCTTTGAATTATTCACCATTAAGTATTGCGTATGAATTTCATACACAGAATCCAGTGCAACAATCAACCTGATAGAATCCTATATAAATTAAATATTGTCATGGTCTACCATTTCACCCTGCTCTTACACAATAAAAACTATTGTAAATCCAATAGGCCACAGTAATATCATCAGTAGAACACATCTTGGAGAGAATCTCTCCCTATGGTTTGGGGGAATATTGACCACCACATCCACCTCTATATGGTCATTTCTAAAAAGTATTATGGATATTACCTTAATATATACAAAAAAACCCAACCTACAGGCTAGTGACATTTATTTTTCAATCACCATGTCCTAGTTTATCATCCCCGGAGAGGGTCAGGAGGAAATCAATTGTGATTCTAGATCATCCCCATCCCTTAGTTCTAGGGCATTGATATCCCAATTAATATCTAAGAAATAAACAAATCCCCGATAATAAGCATCGGATTTTCAAATACATGATCAATCAATACCAAATGATTCCTTAGAAACCACAATACTATAGGTTTGGGGAATTTTTCATCATTCTTTTCACGAAATAAATAGTTGAACTTCTATGGGTCGAAAGATTAAAATTGATGGTTGGAAAACCATCTGTTCCACTAACAACTAGAAAAAACTCTATAGTTTTGGGCCCATTTGGAAATCATGATTGAAAAATCCATAAATTTCATTAATTTTATGTCATCAAATGAGTAGTGTATGGTGAAGAAAATCAGACCCCACTGGGGTAATAATCCAAAAATGGCCCAATATGGAAAAGGGTTTGAGAAATGAACCTAATACAATATATGAAACATCATCTTCTTGTGTAGACTTTAATGGGACAACAACCATTGCACAATAAACATCTGGTAATTTTACCAACATCAACACAATAGACAATGTGAATTAAGTAACAAATTTAGAGGGACACGCCACTAAAAATATTCAATGAAAGGAATGTTATTTGGATGCACCAACTGATGTTTTTATTCCCATGGAACCATATAAGGATCCAAAATATGAAACCTCTGAATATTAGGTTATTTCATCATTGGCAGAACACTGAAACAAATAAAGGGAACAGTGTGGCTATATCCTATTCACCTACCCAAATAGTCTAAGTTCCTTTCATGGAGGAAAAAATGAAAAAATAGGAGAATTAGATTCAATATGTCAGGCAACTAAATGAAGGGCTACTCAGGGGAAACATTCCCACTATGTTTCTTATTTAGAAAGAGGATAATATTCCTCCTCCCATACAATTGTATATAGCCTATCCCCAAACTAAAGTAACATCTGATCATGAAGAAGAATTTTTATCTAATAATTCTATCTAATTAAATGAGTTAGTTGAAAATGATCATGACTTCCCACCATTATGGTGACGACCTCTAACTATCCATAGAAATCATTCAGTATTCACCTGAATATAGAATAAGTAGGAGTTGAAAAATGGACACCTCATTAGGTCCCTCCTTCATCTTGTATATTTGAGAAAGCTCAGGAAACAATAATTCTAGAATTGAACAACATCATTTGGTACATGGATACGAGAATGGAAAAAATGGATGTGATATATGTACCTATTCAAATGGAAAAGAATCCATATTATGAGTGGGTTGATAAAACAATTCCCCCACCCAATTTAGACAGTCTAACATTCTCTACAATTGATGAAAATGATACCCTAAATAGAATCTCACTCAATTTGTATCCCAATTATATCTGATGATGGGCACTCAATATTATCCTGAGGCAACCAAGGAGAGGTGTTTTGTAATTAATCTAATAGGGATATCTATTTTTTCACAGAACCACCTTCTAGAATGATAATTTTATAGATGTTAAGGACTTCATTATCAGTTCATTTCCATGGTCTGCTCCACTCAAATAAAAATGAAAATTGTCACATGATAAACTATAAGAAACATGAAAATGAGATAGTGTCTAATTTCTTATCCATATGGATGGGTTTAACCAATTATCTCAACATCCATATCTCGAATGAACGTTTTGTAAGAAATATGTGTTGAGAATCTCTGAGATGAGATAAAAAACCATTGATTATAATGACGTATCTAGGTGGGTTGCGTGAGTTCAAAGAATAGGCCCTATGACATGATTTTTCCATTCATTGAACTAGAGCTAAATGTCAGCTCACACCTTTAGAATAGGGGAAAAGTATAAGCAAGGAAGAAGCAACCACTATTACCCTCAAACTAGAAAAATATCATGTTTAAGCACATAAGAAATTACCAAACTACCCAATTCCTCCTTATAAGTGTAAATAACCAAAAAATAACCCTCAGTTAGATGTACAAAGGGATCTTGTCCATCTCGGTTTTGTGTTATAGATGAATAAAACCAAATCATTTCTAAATGAAAAAGTCCCTTGTTATTTCCAAGTAAACATGGTAAAAAACTTCTTAGGATACAATATCCAAAGAAGTTCAATGAGGTAAACCTCGCTGAACATCCTCAATATATCTATTCCCTTAGAAGAAAGGTTCATAACATTCAAAACTACTTCATCTATAGAGATATCCTTCATGGAATAGTCGATTCTAGATAAGTGGTGTCGGATAATTTCTCATAGTAGGTTTCCTACATAGCCATTTCCTAGTCAGAAGAAGATGTTGTTTGGAAGAATGTTATATCTGAGAAGGGAAAGAGGTATAACAACTGGATGAATCTTCAAATAGTTTACTAAGCTCATGAAACTATGAGATCACATATGCATAGACCCACAACAGTTCCTCAACCCAAGAAGGTGACATTGGATATGCCTCCTTAAGTTGTACATCTCCATCAGACATGGGAACATACATAAAAGGGGGAGTCATATTCTGATCCAACAAATGTTTTGAAACATTGAGTCTTCTTCCCCATAACATCTGAAGTGTCTAAGCTGTCCAAAAAAATAAAACCCTCATTAGATAAATAACCCAACATTTGTTCTCTGAAAATGATACAGTTGGCACACCCATTATTAAAGGATGAATATGTGTGAGATTATGAGTTCCCCACACCTAATTATAGAATATAATGCCAAATTCATAGGAACCAAGTATAGAAGTGGGATTCCAATCATGTACATACCTAATATTTTGATCAAGTCCCCATGATGAACATATATACAGTAAGAACCCATGGGAAAAGTTTCCAATGAGCCCAAAAAATCCATAGAAGTGTCTTATAATCCACTAGTGGTCGTCCACTCCTCGTTTTCTTGCATGACTGCCCAGTAGGGGCACAAATATCTGATCATATCAGGAAACTAAAAAGGTCGACACGACCTGCACCACTAGAAGAAGATGCTCCCATGACCTCCCTACATGTACTAGGAATATCTATCTCAAATACCTCAGTTCCTGAGAGACATGTTGAGGAACAACCCCACCTTGGGAAGCTCCAACCTCTAAAAAAATGTAAAGCATTCTAGAATAAATGGATGTTTTCCTCACTATGCTCTCAATATGGTATGCACTCCACATATCAAAATAACTCAAGGAGGAACTCGTTGAAGCCCTCTAGATCCCACATGAGTTGTAGAAAAAATACCTTGAGCTAATGTCTATAGAGTGGATACCATTCCAACATAATTACATGTCTCCATCTCATTCACAAAATAAGATCAGGAAGAGTTCATCAAGGGACACATCATGCCACTATTTATTTTGGGTAGACTCGATAACATCATCATCATAAGGGATATGATTGAAAATTATTTCAGGATCAACCTCATCCAGATTTGGACCCTCATCATTTTGAATATATAGAAGGAGATATATCCCCACCATGTATTACTATACAAAGGTGTGATAAGTTTGAGCAAAGACCTCTCGGGAAGGTTAGGATCAAAAATATGTTTGGGGATATCTTTTCTGAAGTTTAGTTTATGGTTATCTAGAAAGATACCTTTGAAAATTTGATTCTTTGATGGAACTTCCACCATATCCATTTGTTTGTACCATCAATATTACATAATTTTTTGAAATACCCTATTGATGGAAAGGCCAGCATATTACATGGAGATAATACATCCTTTGTGATAGATAATCCACATATGTTGAGGTATGATTCTAAAAAATGGGAATGCAAAACACTAATTGTGGATGATGATATATATGTTGGATCCCCATATAGATTTTTGACTTCCCCTATGAATCCATAGAGTATGTTCAAATGTGAATTTTTTCTCCCCATAAATATAATTAAGGTAATAGACTTAGTTCTAGAGGTCTAAGCCCATTCTGTAAATAGAAATAGTTTATTTGAAAATTAGCTCCAATATCCCACTTCAATCACACTATAAATATTGGATAATAATATATTTTCCCATGTACTCTCAACTACATAGTGATAGTGATTCCCCTATATTGTTGGTTTCATCTGAAAATTACTCCATGAAATTATAGGTGGATAAATAGGGGGATGGAATTTGTAATGCCTCTCCCATATTTTAGAATAGAGTGTCCTACACTATTTATGTTCTTAGGTTGGTAATTTTCAGAAAAGAATAAGACCCATGAGCTACCCTAATTAGATTTTTCATGCCTCTAAAAGATACTGAGATGTACATCATATTTCTAATGCAACACTGATATGTGTTATCCTCAAATAATACAGAAATACTAGGACTAAATCTATATGTGGATACACACAATCATTTCTTAAACAATGACCATAGAGGCTTCATTAAGACTTCATGGTGTATGTGCCTCTCTCATGCTACCAATATAGAGGTGGAGGTTGAAAAAAGATTCAAATAATTTTTTTTTTGAGAACTAAAATACCCAAGATTCATTTCCAATATCATCCCTATAAATAAAATTAATATTAATATTTGTGTTTTTATGTATTTAATGCACATTAATCTATATTTATTGAAGGGTGACTTCCCATTTCCAATCAGAGAACCATTTATCAGTGAAACAGCTATATTCTTTGACCTTTACAACATGGATGGATATTCAAGGGTACAATCAGATAAAGATGTCCCTAGAAGATGAAGAATCAACTACCTTAATATCTCCCAAACATATATTTTTTATCTAGTCATTCCCTTTAGATTAAAACACTATCACCACATATCATTTCACCATTCACCATATCATTAATCTATTCTTTTGAGAAATATCGAAATTTTATGTCGATAACAAGGTGTTCAAATCTCAGTAATGAGATGATCGCTTCATGGATCTTAAAATAGTCATTGAGAAGATATTAACACATTTTCTGATGATAAATCTATTAAAATTCACTTTTGGTGTAACATTAGGGGTGTTCCTTCGGTTTTCGGTACACCAACGTGACATCCAGGTTGACCAAGATAAGGCTAGTGCAATTTTATAAATATCACCCCGTAGAAATAAAAATTTACCCAGGGGAATCCAAGAGAACCTCACATTTAGAATTTAATATCAAACTTGGTTTGAAACTATGTCACTTCCACCTAAATAATGATGAAGGGAATCACCTATCAGTGGGATACGAACTTCTATAAATCCTTCAAAAGTCTCGTGCAATATCTTTTGCACCCATTGGTCCTAATGAAAATGGTGTAAGGAGATCCAATCAATCATATACATGGCCACCATGGAATGATCACTCAGTTCCCTCATCAAATAAAATAATAATGCATGGAATGAGAACAATATCAACTACCTCATCCGAAAAATGCTCGGTACTCAAACATTATACTCATATATCGAGATTAACTTCCTTGAACTCATCTTAGTAGTGAAAATGATAAGGCATTACTTATAGAATCGTGAAGTCTTCTCGTCTCTCATACTGGTTAGATCATATAAATCCATTTCAATCACATTCTGATTGCCCATTTTCACTGATTTGAAATCATTATACAACTATATGCCATCCAGTACGTGTCATAAAAGGTGGTAAAAGGTAAATCCTTGTATGAGTTCCTCATATAACATCATGCCCCAAAAAGTTCGCTAACAAAATTTAAACTCCTAGACTATATGATTTTCTAATCCCACGAGACTCCCTAGAAATTTTATATTTATTTTGATGGTACCTCCCATATCCCGATTTGAAAATGAATGGAAAATTCAATGCCAAATTATGTTTTTTAGGGATTGTATATATTTCTCAAGACAAAGAAACTTTTTTCTACTCTTTCTCATTATCTGATGGATACACAAATAATGTGGTAGAATTCCAAGCCCTCATCACTCGCATGAAACTGGTCTAATATCTTTAGAAGGCCTACCTAAATATCAACGGGGATTCAAAACTACTGATAAATATGATAAATGATGAATATGGCACACAAAAAGAATAATTGGCCAATATCAGTTGCTATGTTAGGGGACTAATGAAATAATTAACTATTGAGAACACATTACATCATGATCCCTGATCATATAATTCTTGCACCGATGCATTGGAAAATGTTGCCATAGTCCTGGTTGTCATTGATTATGAGGAAGGAACCATTTTCATTATATATAGAACAATGTTCTTGTTAATCATCATCTTTGTTATGGAAGAAATCAATTAAATCAACCCTACCCAAGATTGTGATGAACTGATATCCACCCCATGATGGATGGATCCCATAATTGGTTATATTAAAATTTGGACTCTCCATATAGACTAAGCTAGAATGGAACAGATTCAGCACTGTTTAGTGAATTTTACCCTATAGGATGGCCCAAATGAACATAAATACCTCTATAAGTGAGAATATGATTGAATCATCCTTAGATGAATATTAGAGAGAAATATTCACATCATCCTAAAAGAATTACATGAAGGACCCTATGTCGCTTATCATTATGGGACTAGGATCTCCCATAAAATAAAGATTCTAGGTTACTACTAGAATACCATGATACCAGAATGCATAGAATTCACAAAGAAATTTCATGCATACCTTATCCAAGAAAACTTCTTCCCTAAACTCCTTTAATTGGTACATACAGATAAAAATTATTATCCATTTTTTGAATGGGGAATAGATTTTGGGGACCCTCTCCCCCCATCCACATCTAATTAAGTCATGTATATCCTTATTGATATTGACTTCATCTCCAAATGGTCTTAGGTGATATCCCTTAAGGATGTGAGAAAAAATAATATCATCAACTTCATAAATTCCCATATCATCACAAGGTTTGGGGTCCCTTACACAATATTGGTGGATGACAACACCAACATCTATTCTACAAAGTTTATCAAATTTTACAAGGAGTATATCATTAAGTCCAATAACTCTTCTTGATTTCATGAAATATAAAAAAATAAAGGACTTCAGAAATACCATATAAACATACTCTAGAAGATAGTAATAAAATCAAAAAATCCTATCCAGACAATCTTCACCATGCATTATGGGCTTACCATACCACTTCATGTAGTTCTATAGAAGCGAATCTGTACTCATTGGTGTATGGGACCGAGGATGTATTTACCATAAAAATATAGTTTCCCATTTATTGAATAGAAATTCATAGAAAACACTCGGATGATAAGAAATCACAAAAGTGGAAGGATGTGCTAGAATGGCACAATAAAAATAGGTTGCAAACATTGAACAACCTCAAATTCCATCAGAATCAGCTAGTAAGGGTCGTCAATAAAATGGTCATCTAGCATTATTTCCTCAAATAAGAACTATTTTTGGCTCTCTGAACCCCAATGATATTATGAAAGAAGCCTCAAAAGATATAACTCAATAGAAATTGGCCTCATAGTATATATAATGGCTATCAAAATAGAAAATACATATTGGCCACAATGGATTGGGAACATGTCACGCACCCCATAACTATGAGGTTTCTCAGGAAATAAATTTCATACCTAACACTATATTACTTTAATCCAAGATTCATGGTGTGAAACTATGAAAATTAGTCATGTCCACATGAATTTAAATTTTATGAATAATTTCATCACCACATGAGGTTAAACTGCATGGATCCCCTAATGGTTCATCTATATTAATGTTGGGTTACCCTCATCCTAGTAGCAAGACATTTGAACTATAGTGTAACATGTCCTAACCACATGATGTTAAAATTTATACAATATTTCCATACCACATAATGTAAAATTTCATGGAATATGTCCTCAAAATATGATGTTATTCAACATGGGAAGCTCCATCTCCCCAAAAAATCGCTGAACATGAGATAAATCATTACAAAATAACGGTTAAATTCTCCATTACCCATGTGTGAGTTTGCTTAAAATAAGAACTATATTCATACAAGAACTATACGTGGCCTAATTATTTCAATCAAAGGATAGGTAGTGACATCCAAACCCCTATTCTTGATCCTAGTTATAGTATTGTGTTCTTTTCCTTTAGTGTGATCTATATCCTTAATGCATGATGTTAAATAGCCTAGAGGATGTCCATACCACATGACATAGAAATACATTAATCTAATCCATTCATCCCCTTTCATGGTGAGTCACCCATACCCTTACTATTAGACATTAAACTTCATGGCTGATGTCTTTACATGAAACATAAAATTACATGAGTTTCTATAAATACATAGATAATTATACACATTCGAGTGAGACAAATAGGGACTCCTCAATCATATAAGTTATTCCATCCATAACATGATGCAAAACTCCCATTTCATATCCTTAATCTCCTCTTCATGGTAATAGAAACCCTTATCACTCATTGTTTCTCACACTGAGAAAATATCATGTGATATTTCTAGTTTTAGTTAGGGATTCCCCCCAAAAATAAGGAATATATTGTCACTCATAAATTATCATGGTATTTAATGAATTTCCATAAAATTAAAATCACGAGTCCTCGCAATATGACATTAAACTGCATGATTGATTCCTTTTTGTGACTTAAAACTACATATTCTTATTGACCTCCCTTAAGAGGACTAATATGGTTGTTGTTGGTCTCCTAACAACACTTTTTTTAATGAAATATGTGTGACATGATTACTAAAATTAAATGATAAGTTTTGATGCCTGAATATCTCATCCTAGGCCCCGTAATAACAAATAAATCAAAAAATTCCACCTCCCTATGTACAAGTCAGACTTGCACATGAATATCGTCTTCTAAGAACTAGGAGAATCTTGATTCCAATTACTGTATGAAACATACTAAAACCTAAATTTCCATCCTTGGACCTAGACACAATATTCCCATTTCACATTAGGGAGTATTTTTCATTTGCAAACAATGTTAAAAATACATAGCTCCTAAGGAACTAAGTTTTTCTTGATTCTTGTCATCATAGGATATGTAGTAACAATCAGATCTCCAAACCTAGTCCAAAAAACCACAACCAACCAAAAAAATTACCAAATTTGATTTTGTGTCAAAGTAGTGTAGAGTATTTCCCATTTCAATGACTACATGTGGCTTGATTTTAACTATTACAAGAGAAGTGGGGATTCCCCAATCCCCAACTTATGCACAACTACAACAGCCTAGTAAATAGGTGAATCCCAATTTCATATAGGTTTATCCATACAAGCTCATTTGACTTATGGAACATTCCAATATACATACAAATTTCTTTTGAATATAATATATCATGGACATTTTTCATCTTCGATTCCCACATCCTTACCACATGATGTTAAACTGAAAGGGAAAAAATATGTCCATAATATATAATTTTTAACTAAAAGGGAAATCTCTTAGTCTCACAACATTAATCCTAAAACAATGCATCCCCACAACATTTAGTTATAATGTGTAGGACACCACCGATTATCATCCCTTATCACTGGACTAAAAGAGCCTTACCCCTATAAACTAGGGTATGTGGTGATTCAGTTGTATTTTAAGTACCTAAATTTATAAATAAAACATCATGCCTTGAGAACCTCAATTTTATGAAAATAATTTATGGCCCTTGAAAAGGAAAAGTGATATACCTATTTAATATTTTTATCAATGCATAATGGCTCAGACCTACCAATGAGAGAAATATTGGCTCTATAATAAGGTATTTCTAATTCATGTAATCCAAATGTCACTGTGGAATAACATAGCACCTGAGGGTGTCAAGGTCCATCCCTGGTATGATTGTCCCATGTAATTACTCATGGCCTGAATGAAATGATCCATGATTTGCACCATTTTCATCTCCCACTCAAAAGTATGTTGGAGTGCTCTTGACCCTGGCTTCCCTAACTAGGTTCTTATGTAACATCACCTCATATTAGGTTCATGTGCATCATGGCCAAAAATTTCCTAATCATTGGTAAAATTTATACTAAAATAAACTCTAGCCTATAATTTTACAAACTAGATGACCATAAACTACTTGTGAAAGGACACAAAAATTTTGAGGTTGAATACCCACAAGGGGTGGGAGAAAAATTCAAGTCTCCTCTCTCTAAAATCTTCATATCTTGGGTCTATGAAAAAATGAGAGTGAAAATAAATAAGTCATAAATATCATAGGTCCTACATTGTAGCCCTATTAAAATATAGGATATCCTCAATAGAATCCCTGGTATGGGAAAAGGTTGGAGAAATGGTTTGTCACAAATCCTTGCCCTGATGACGTGTTCACTAGGAGGGGACAGAATCTTTAGGGTTCTCAAACCACTCTTGAATATTATACTTTCAATAATTCTCACTTTATGATATGAGTGCTTTGGGTCACTAAAACCTTTCACGGTCCATGGAACTAAAAATAGATTACTCTCTTTGGACACTCTATTAATATAGAAAGGATTAGACCTACCAAACAGAGACATCACAGACCTATATGAAGGGAATTCAAATTCATGAGAGCCTGACATCACCATTGATCAACCCATCACCTGAGTGTGTACTAGTTCATTCCATTCATGATTTTACCATACCTTCCTCATGAACAGTGCACATTTAAATAGGATTTACAATTCCCATAACATGACTATTTATTTGGATTATATATCCTCAACATTATGTCTTTGTGTTTTGTAGCCTTCGCAAATTAGGAATGAGACACTCCATTAAGGAACCATTTATGGCCCACACCTCATGACTTAAATCCATAGGAAATAGGGAAATAGCTTCACAATTAAGAGTTGAACTACCCTAGGGTTCCAGAAACTTTACTATAAAGTCTCCCCATAAACAACATCATTATCAAAATTATTGAGTCTTAAAAAATAATTCATGGCCCTCTAAAATGGGTAGGGAATCCTCTCTTTGACCATAATACAGAAGTATATGGCTTTGTCCTAAAATATAGAGGCATCGTGTTCTTAATGGAATGGAACCCCAATCCTCAAGACCCATGACTATATTGTGGTAGAACCCAGGACCTTAGGGTGTTATAGGTTATTCTATAAAATTCGTCCCATATCACAATCATTAACTCAAATGGTTGGGTTATGAGTTACATCACACATATTCCAAATACATAAGTGGACCTAGCATCCCTATTATTTCATCCTACACTAAAATTACCCCATAATTCATCCATGCCTATTGGATAAGAGGAGAGATAACTCTGTTTGATCATGCTATTGACACAGAAGGGATTTAGTGTACCCATCAGCAATATATCCTCCTTATAGTAAAGGAACTACAATCCACATGAGCCTATGAAACACCACAACAGATCTTTGAAACATAAGGTTTGTTGATCAATCCTTGGAATGTATGACCCATATTCTCTATAAAATTATATAATATCTTAGCTAAAA
The DNA here is from genome assembly GCA_963277665.1 of Viscum album. NCBI lineage: Eukaryota > Viridiplantae > Streptophyta > Magnoliopsida > Santalales > Viscaceae > Viscum > Viscum album. The sequence goes on from OY728133.1 coordinate 103,811,762, forward strand.
GACCCTAAACTATAGAAATAGAATGTCTAAGATGAAATATGCGAAAATACAGAGATATAAGGTCTGAGATAAAATAAAATAATATAAAATGATATAAGGTCCAAGATAAATGAACCTAATATATAGTGATAGGATGTATGAACTAAAATACCCTAAACAAAAACAATATATGGTATGAGCCAAAAGACCATAAACTAGAACAATATATGGTTTGTACTAAAAAATGTAAACTACTATGATAGAAAGGCTGAGCTAAAAACCCTAACCTAGAACAAAATAGATATTTAGTAAGTAATAATAGAAATGATACAACACTTATGAGGTACACCATATTGACTTATCAAGAATCATTCTATGTTCGACAATCATACCACATTCAGAAAAATACTGATCAGTCTCCCCCTTGGATATATATTCTACAAAACAGGAATATCATGATAGGTGTAATATATATATAAATGTGGAATCTCTTTTTGGTGATAATTCATCTAAATTTCTCAACAAGAAGCTATTAGAATTTAAATATTCAATTCCTGGATTTTAGGTTTACATGATATTATGAAAAGAATGTGTATCATTAGCTATTAATATAACATCCTATCATTGAAGGGTCATGCACATCATGACTAAAAAATTACTAGACAACAATATTGAAGGTATATAAAATCCATTTATTGATATCATGAGAAAGGATGATTCTACGCATTTCAGAGTACCTCTAATATTTTCATCAAAAACAAAATACATGTCGGGAGTGGAACAAAAATAAGACTCGATTGGCTATGCTGGCCATGTGGTAAATAGTTGGGTGAGAAGTGAAAATTGAAATATGATGTTCTTGTTAGCCCACCTCTTATTCTTATACCCCATGATGTAGGGTCTTGGATAATGTTTTCATCACCTAATCTCTTTTCTCAATAGTTTCCAATGAGGATGATGATGATGAGATTTCAGATATTAGGTGAGATATGATATACTCATATCTCCATTCCTTCATTGTCCATGAATTTATCTGGGTTTGATAATTAGATATAAAATGAATAATCTTATTGAATGCTTCCAAATCCTTCATTACCTATTCGGCTAGGGGATCTTCTTATTCAAGATTGTGCAAAAACCTCTCATTGGTGGTCAAATCTTGTTATGTCAGCATCATTTGTCTCATGATTTTGAACAATGGTTGGGGATGAAATCCATCTACCCCAAGTCATCAAATAGATAAGAATGGTGCTCCTAGATTTTATGAATAATTTCTAGAGGATTCTTAGTAATCAGTGATTGATTTTCCTACCAGATTAGCCCATGTCATGCTTGACCTTTTATGATTGTTGAAATGGGTATCAAAAAAATAAGGAATAGTCAACTTAGATGATTTGTAATAAATAGAGGAAGTCCCACATATTCTTACCTAAATAGGTTCTATCATGACCCATACCAGTGGGTCCCATGTCGTGACTCCCCATGCCCGACTCCAATAGGCCAGGGTCTGGTGACTAGCACCGAGTAGGAATATAACTAACATGAGATGAATTTACTAAGTACCTAGACACACACACACACACACATCTCCAAGCCCACAAATGTTGAAATGTAAAAAACACTAAGGAACAAAATTCATGCATACAACTAAACCTAACTGACATAGTACAATGGAAGTAATGTGCATAATGTAAAACTAGGACAAAATACAATCCCACAAAAAAAAGACTGATCAAACTACAAAGTCCAATCTGTAAGCAAAAAGAGGTACAAAGACCGGTGCTCATATTTGTAGGAACACCTCGGCCTGAAGGGAACATTGAATGATCAGTTTGGTCCAGGTTCTCACTAGACTCCGTCAAAAGGTCGCTTGTCTACCCAAGACATGACACGTTTAGGAAAAGCCCATGCAGGGGTGAGTATAACAATACTCAGTGGAGGACCACAAAAACCACAAATCAATACACAAAGTAAAGGTACAATAATATCTACACAATATATGTCTACTGAACATATAGAAAGAGAAACAAAATCAAGATATACTCTAAACCTATACCCATAGTATATAGCCAAGTCACACAATAGCATACCAACATTAAGGATTTAGTTTGAAGATTCAATGAAGCACTCATCTAGGATAAATCACTCCACGAGTCTGATAGCTCTGATAACATTTTTTCAAGAAGAACCCTTCATTGAGAAAAGTCATGAGAGATAGATACACTCATTATAAGAGAACACACTCTTGAGTGGGGAAAGAACACAATACATAGATGAGGATCACTGCCAGGGCCTTGAAAGATACAGTGAATCATCTGAATTCTCTTGCAAACTATAGGATTAGTGTCCTGTATGAGTAGTCACATCGATACATGACTCTACCTAGGGTCAATAATGGATAGAGGATCTTGCTCCAGGCCTCTCAGAGGGATACCTGACTCTATCTCAAAATGTCATGATGAACAGATCATACTCCTGTGGATGGAAATGATACCTAACCTTCAGGGGAATGAGAAAAAATGGAACTAACCCAAACTAAACTTTTCCAAGGGATTGTGGAAAATAGGATCAAGTCATTTTCCATGATATACACGGTGTGTAGTATAAGTCAAACTTCGTGTCTCACGACTTAGGGTACTGCCTGTGTGAAACGGCCCGAGTAAAAAGGAACATGATGTGTAAAATTGGTAAGTACATGGTGTGTACTACGAACCACACGCTATGTCCAAGTGATCGGGGTTCCCTCCGTGTACGCGACCATGTGCATGTACATGGATATAACCCATGTAGGCTATCGTGTGTAATCGATACATGGGGTAACCCATGTAACCGTCATGGTATGACCACGTGGTGAAGTACATGGATATGTACTCCACCCTATGTCGGTGTATCCCCTGGATACACACTGATTCCCATTTAGTCTCCACTGCCATGCTGTGTAAGGTCTACACTCCATGTTGCGAAGCTGTGTAGTCCATCCCATGTCCGCATACTTTCCAGAATACATGTCAAACTTCGAGGAATGGCCCACACACCGTGTGATAGGGGTCACAAACTGTATGATACCTGTCTATCTCATGAAACCCTAACCACCACCAAGACATCCCCACATGGCGTGTTCATCGGGATACACATCGTGTCTTTTAGAAATTTCTAGAAACACTACCCTTCGCCAGCGCGCCTCCTGTGATGCTCCATTCTTAGATCTGGCTGTCTGATCTCCCTGAAACTCAAGGGTTTAGGTCTCCCCGACATCCCAATGTCATCTTCATAATTTTTGGGCCTCCAATTGGCCCTGAATACATGTATCAATCCACTCGTGCAAAGAACGTTCGATGGAAAGTCTCTCCAAATCCTAGCCAATTAATCGTTCTCCATCGTCATCGCACCTCCATTAGGTCGTTGGGATGTTGGATCTCTAATTTTTTATTGTTTTGATGTGAAACTATCACACAATGATCTTTTGTTCGTCACTCCATGAATAACGTAAAGAATGAAGGGTGGAAGAGGAATAAATTCCCAAGAAATTTGAGAAATGAAACTTCGCCATCATTTGCAACATCATTGACCTACTCCCGTTAGTAGGATAAAATAGTGAAAAATCAAAACAATATAATATTCTTTCATGGATTAATTCCCTAAATGAAAATCCCAGAAGAAATGGAAAATTAATAACCCTCCTACAATAATGTATGATCTACGGATCAACCTGTTCGTGGGTTGATCTATGTTCATCATTTTATCCAAGAATAGGGAAAATATTAATCAAAATGAAAACCCCTACATCAATTTGATTGAAGAACTATCATCACGTCATGTTTGTTGGCGATGTTCATCAAATCCAAGATGTGTCGATCAATTGTGTTGTCATCATCCTCTAACAGGTTCTCCTCCTATGCTCCAATAATTCTCCAGATTTTCTCTCAATTTTCTATCAATGACCAAAATTCAATTAACACATTAAAAGAATGCAACCTATTTTAGCATTCCATCACACTGTGGCCTTAATGAGTCAGTGTTTTTGTTTCTAATTCATTATGGTATGGTATTAATTATCAAAACTGATGCCTCATCATCACGCTGTAGTGAATGATTCTAAATCAAATAAAAATAAACCTTTTGAATTATTTTATTTTATTTTATTTTATTTTACTAAAAACGTATGAAAATTAACTATTTCTCTCGACTCACGTCGGTTGAAGTTAGACCAATTCTTAGGTAAAGTCATCATCCTGGTCGTAACAGTGCCCTCAGATTTTTAATCCAGTCATCTGTTTGGAAACTACCATAACCACGCACACCAGCCAACTCACTTGCTTAAAAAAAGTTCAAATCACCATTCATGGCTCTTTGGGCCTCAGAATAATATCCCGTCTCCATGCTTGGTCTCATAAAAATTCCATATAATATTTAAAAATAATACATGAAAAATATGATACATTAAATTCTCCCCACCTTGGGACTTTGCATCCCCAAAAATCCAAAACAATGCTACTCAAAATGATGTGGGTATTGCGCAGGAATATGAGCCTCCTACTCCCACATGATCACCTTAAGATTCATGTGCTACAACCGGAATCACACCAAGTGAATCGATCACCTAGAAAGGATTCCCTTCTTCTGATCCTTGATATCTATTGGGTACACAACAAATTTCACTCCATCCATCATGTCATGCTCTCCCCAGTTGATACCGTGTGGTGGGTCATGCACGTACATCCTCAACTGTGACATGTGTAAGACATCATGTTCCCGATGCAACTGTGGCGGTATAGCTAGGTGGTACACCACCTCGCCAACTCTGCACAGTATCTAGAAAGGTCTGATGAACCTCTGAGATAGCTTTCCACCCCAGCCAATTCTATATAACCCTCATCAAGGTGAGACTCAAAAGAAGACGCGTTCTCCCTCCTAAAACTCCAGAGGTCTTAGTTGCCTATCAGCATAAGACTTCTGCTAGATTTGTGCAGTCTTCATCTGCTCCTGGATGATTTCCACCTTCTCGGTGGTATCTCTCACCATCTCTCGACCCATTAGTGTTGGATCTCTGGGGTTGTTCAAGAAATGTGATGACCGACAGGGTCTCCAATATAATCCCTTGAACGGTTCCATCCTAATGGTAGAGTGGTATTTATTGTTTTAAACAAACTCCACCAGTGGAAGGTGGTCTTCCCAACTATGACCAAAGTACAAGATACAAGCCTACAAACATATCCTACAGAACCTGAATAGTCCTTTCCTTCTAACCATCAGTCTGGGGATGGAATGTTGTGCTCAAGCGCAGCTGAGTCCCAAAAGGCTCCTGCAATCCCTTCCATAACCAGGATATAAACCAGGCGTCTCGATCTGAGACTATTGTCAAAGGGATTCCATGAATCTGAACTATCTTTTGCATGTATAGTCATCCAATGCTCTATACGGATCTCTGATACCTATTAGCTAGGAAGTGATCCTACATGGTGATTTGGTTAATGATCACCTAGATGGAATCATGAACCTTGGAAATCCTTGGTAATCTCATCACGAAGTCCATAGATATTCCATCCCACCTCCACTCTAGATCTTCTAGAGGGCGAGCTTATCCCACTAGAACCCGGTGCTCAGGCTTCACCTATTGGCATGTGAGGCATCGAGAAATGAACTCTTCTACTGCCTTCTTCATGCCTGACCACTAAAACGATCTTTGGAGATACTGGTACATCTTCTCCACTCTAGTATTTACCACCAAGGTGGATGTATGAAACTCCCTCCGAACCTCCTCATATGACACCACTGGTAAAACAGTGCATCCTCTGAAAATAACTACATGCTCCCCACCTTGCGAATATCCATCACAAGAATTTCTTGTGGATAACTATGAATTTAAAACTTCACAGTTGACCTACCGAAGTTGTGCCTCTCTAACTCTCTATAAGAGTGAAGGGGTTACAACCATATACAAATGGTAAGTTACATCCTCTCTGTCCATGAAGGATAACTATAAGAAGGCCAGCTGTTCGGCTGCCTCACTCAACATCTGCGAGTTCCATCTTCTGCTAAGAGCACATGCCTCCTTGTTCTTCTTCCCAGGAGTATAGATGATCTAGACATCATTGTCCTGGAGGAACTCTACCCAATGCATCTATCATAGATTCAGATCCTTCTACAAGAATATGTACTTGAGGATCTTGTGGTAATAGTAGATGATAAACCGCTCGCCCATATGTTATTATCGCCACATCTTAAATGGAAAGACTACCGTTGCCAACTCGAGATCATGGGTCGCATAGTTCTGCTCATGTGGCATAAACTTGTGTGAACCATAAGCAGCCACTACATGTCTCTACACCAGGACACAACCAAGCCTAGTCACTGATGCATCGCAGAAAACTATGTACTCCACACCCTCCTCCAACAATCTCAAAATCACGGTGCTCATCAAACTCTGTCTCAAATGCTCAAAATACTGAAGGCACATCTACATCCACATGAAGGGTTTCCCCATCCTAGTCAAGACCATCATTGGTTCTGATATCCAAGAGAAATCAAGAATGAATTTTTGGTAATATCCTGCCAACCCATGGAAGCTTCGCACCTCTGTCATGATCCAAGGTGCCTCCCATGTTAACACTGCCTCCACCTTGGCTGGGTACACACCTACTCCATCTACTGAGATGACATGTCCTATAAAGTGGACCTCCTGAATCCAGAACTAGAACTTTGAGAGCTTTCTATAAAGCTGGTTCTCTCAGAGTACATCTAGAATCATCTGTAGGTGTCTCACGTGCTCCTCCTCTGTCTCTGAGTACACAAGTCTGTCATCGATGAAGACCACTATGAACCGATATAAGTATGGCTGGATGAGCCCGTTCATAAGTCCCATGAACACTGCAGGGGCATTCGTCACGCCAAAAGGCATCCCCAAGTACTCATAGTGACCGTAGCATCATCTAAAAGCCGTCTTCGGTATATCCATGTCCTGTACTCATAACTGGTGGTAACCTAATCGAAGTTCAACCTTCAAGAACCATTGTGCCCCTCTTAGCTGATCAAAGAGGTCATCAATCCTCAGCATTTGATACTTGTTCTTCATCGTCCCTTGTTTCAGGCGCCAGTAATCCATGCACAACCTCAAACTCCCATATGCCTTCTTGGAAAACAAAAATGGGGCCACCCAGGGTGATACGTTGGGTGTTAAGAAACCCTTGCTCTGAAAATCCTCTAACAACACCCTCAGCTCGTAAAGCTCTATGGGAGCCATTTACTATACTGGTGAGGATATTGGTGTCGTCTAGGGGTGTAAGTTGATGTAGAAGTCAATCTCTCAACAGGGAGGTAATCCAAGAACATCTTCGGGAATTATGTCCTCGTACTCTTCCACTACTGTTGGGAACTGGAAGCTCACAACATCAACTACTCCGAGGGTAATTCTAGCCAACTGATGAGTGATCAGCTGAAACCTCCTACGAATGAGCCCATTTTGAGCTATCTGGGTCTCCCTTTAATTGAAAAAGGAAAACCTTGTCCCATCGTTGTGGACACACCACACTCTTTCCCTAAATAATTTAATCTGGTCAGGGACCAACGATAACCAATTCATTTTGAGAATGACGTCGTAAAGCCTTGACACTGCCACCAATAGATTCCAACCAAAACTCTCACCGCCAAGGGTAATATCAAACTGTCTGTAAAGGTGCGTGATAATTGAGTCTCTGCCTGTAGGTGTCTCTAAGAATAAGGGTTGAGTCAACGACTCTACCAGAATCTCAAGGTTTCCCACAATACATGTAGTGAGGAAGGAATGATTGGAACCTATGTATATATGTATGGTATCTAAGGTAGAGAAGACGTAGATCGTACCTCAGATCGTCCCAGGGTCGTATGCCTTGACCGCTTGCAACTATCTCTGCCCCTATCCCCCAACTCCCTAAGCCTATTGCGGACCTCCTGTGGGTGGTGGTAGAAGTATATTGAAGCATCTACCACCACCTACAGATCTCCCTACATTTCTTCCATGTCTGCCGCCTGGTGCGTCTGTCTGGTCCACTCTCTGCCTCTGCCACGGTGGTCCATCCATCACTTCCCTATCAGCAGTTCAATGGGCTAGACAATCTCTAATTGGATGTTCTCTACCATTGCACAAGTTTCATAGCCTCACCCTAGGATTATTGGATCCAACTTGAGAGCCCTGGACTGCCAAACCCCTATATTGGGTACTCCTGTGACATCTCCCACATCCCGATCCCTAGGCCTCACGTCGGATTCCTACTGCTGAGGTCTCTGCACCTATCTTCCTGCTACTGACTGTCTTCGTTTATCTCTACAATGCCAAGAAGCTCTCGATCACCAAGACCTGCTCGAGCACTCTAGCATAAGTTGAAATTCAAAGAGGCGCGACACTATATCAGATGTCCCCTCATAGACCTCGCTCGAAGGTCTGGGCTATGATGTAATGATCCCTGACCATGTCCATCAAGTACCTGGTGAGGTTAGTGAACCTCGTTGAATATTCATCCACCAATTAAACTGCCCTCATGTAGATGAATAATCTCATATATGTGCATTTCTCTCAGCTTAACTAGAGATAACTCCTCCCTAAAGAGTTTCTCAAAGTACATCCATGAAAGAGTCTCCTCATCGTGAGTATGTGTGGTCAGAATCAACCATCATCCTGCTAAACCCTAAATATGGATCGCTCCTAGGATCACCATTTGGTCTGCAGGTGTCCTCACTAGATAGAAAACTTTGGTCACCACCTCAAGCTAGTCCTCAGTTGCATGAGGGTCGGGATCACCTCGGAACCTGAGGGGTCTCTATCTCTGGAACTCATGGAGTGCACTCAGCATGTGCCCCTCGTCTGTAAGCATTGCAGATACCATAGGCTACTCCACTGGTGGTGGTATATCAGGTGCACCACCAAGAGTAAATGCATGAGGAACCGGTCCCTGTATCAAAGCCTCGTCACTGAGAAAGTCATCTTCATGATCACACTATTGAATTCTAGTGGGTATGAGTCACAGAGACATCCTATAAAGAAACAAGATGTACCTTGGTCAACGAGTATATCTAGATAGTTGACACAAAGGACATGGAAAACATTACCCATTTCTATATGATGCATGTTCCATTATTTTACATTACCACAACTAGTGTTTTCATATACCGAGTCAAAAATCAGGTTATCAGATACCTTGTGTATCGATACGTCGGCCGCCCGCACCAAAACAGGAGTCTCTGGCTTGAAAGATAAGCTTGAAACACATAACACTATTACCCAAAACCTAAATTATATACTCTTGGTCCTAAGGTATAACCGACCACCTCTGATACCACTTTGTCATGACCTATCCCAGTGGGACCCATGTCCTGACTCCCCATGCCCCCCTCCAATAGACCATGTGCTGGTGACTAGCACCGAGTAGGCATATCACTATCATGGGAGGAATTTACTAAGTACATTTACACACGCACACATATCTAAGCCCACAAATGCTGAAATGTAAAAAACACTAAGGAACAAAATGGATGCATACAACTAAACCCAACCAATAGAGTACAACAGAAGTAAACTACAGAAAGTAAAACAAGGCCAGAGTACAAGCCCACAAAAAATAAGAGTCTTCATACTACAAAGTCCAACCTGTAAGCACAAAGAGGTACTGTACTATTGCTTGTAGCTGTAGGAACACCTCGGATTGAAGGGAACTATGAAATCTTGTTCTGGTCCTGGTCCACCCTGGTCTCCGTAAAAAAGCTACTCATCTGCACAAGACACTACAGGTGCAGGAAAAGCCCGTGTAGGGGTGAATATAACAATACTCAGTAAAGGACCCCAAAAAACAAAAATATATACACAACTTAAAGGTTCAGTCATCTCTACACAATATCTGTCTATTGAACATATAAAAAGAGAAACACAATCCATATATACTCAAAACCTAAACTCGTAGTCAAGAGACAAGTCACACCATAGAATAATCATTCTAGGGATTTAGTTCTAAGATTACATGAAGTAACCATTTAGGAGAACTCACTCCATGATTTTGATATATCTGATGAAATTCTTCCAAGAAGTGATGTTCGTCCAGAAAAGTCATGAAAGATAGATACACTCATTCCGGTAGAACACACTCCTGAGTGGGGAAAGATCACGATACACAAATGAGGATCACTGCCAGGGCCTTGGAGGATATCTTGACTCATCTATATTCACCTTCTACGTAGATAATCGACATCTTGTATGAGTATTCACATCGATACCTGACTCTACCTAGGGTAAAAAATGAATAGAGGATCTCGCTCCAGGCCTCTCACATGGATACTTGACTCTATCTCAAAAGAGTCTGGCTGAAGGGATCATAATCCTATAAATAGAAATGATACCTAAACATCTGGGGAAAGAGAAAAAAGGGAACTAAACCAAACAAAACTTTTCCATGGGATGGAGGAAAAGAGGATCAGGCCATGTTCTAGGATATACACGGCGTGTAGTATGAGTCACACGCATTGTCCCATGACTCTGGGTACAACCTGTGTGAAATGTCCCAAGTCATAAGGAACAGTCCATGTAAAAAGGTAAGTACACAGTGTGTAGTACGGACCACACACGATGTCCATGTAACTGGGGTTCCCTACATGTACGCGGTTGTGTGCCCGTACATGGATTTAACCCATGTGGGCCGTCCTGTGTAACCAATACACATGGTAACCCGTGTAATTGGCTTGGTCTAGCTGTGTGGTGAATGACACAGATTTGCACTCCACCCTATGTCTGTGTATCCCCTGGAAACACATTGAGTCCCATGTAGCCGCCTATTCCATGCCACATGAGGTCTACATGCCATGTTGCGAAGTCTTTTAGTCCATCTTGTGTCCATGTACTTCCTAGAATACATGCCGAGCATTGGGGAAGGGCCCAGATTCTATGTGACAAGGGTCACATGCCTTGTGATACTCGACTATCTACCAAAAACCTATCTTCCACCGAGCTAGCACCATACAACATGGTCACCGAGATACATGTTTTGTGTTACGAAAATTTACAAAAATGTTGTTCTTCACCGACGTGCCTCTCATGATGCTCCATTATTCAATCCTTCCATCCAATCCCTATGAAACTCAATGGTTTAGGTCTCCCCAACATCCCAATGTCATCTCTGTAATTTTAATTCCACTGATCGGCCCCAAAAACACGTATCGATTAAACTATGTGATGAATTCTCAAAGGACAATATCTCTAAATCTGAGCTAATTCTTTGTCTGCCATCATCACCGCACCACTGCTAGATCATCACTATGTCGAATCTCCAATTTGGAACCCGTGCGTTGTGAAATGGTCATGCAATGATCTGTTGTTCATCAATCCATAGAGAATGCAAAGAATATGAGGCAGAGGAGGAAGAAATTAAAAATAAATTCAAGGAATAAACCTCCATTGTTATTCATCACGGTGTTGATCCTCTCCTGTTAGTAGGATCAAACAGAGTGAAATAATAAAAATAGAGTAGTATAACATGGATTAATTCCCCGAATGAAAATCTCCAATGAAATGGAAAATTAAAAACCCTCCTGCAAGAATGTACAGTCTGTGGATAAACCTATTCAGGGGTTGATCCGCAGACTGGTTCTTCAACTGGACGGGATGCGGTAGGCGGCTGCTTTCAGATCCCCTAACCCCATGGGTTGTCTGCTAGGCCAACTCCTCCCGCCTTGGTCCAGTGACCGCTACTACTACTACTACATGGTTTGACATCCTAGACGGTCGTAATTCCTTCATTCGGCCAAGGATCACATGCCCCCGAGATATGTGTCCCTTCCGACATTCGGTGGCTCCTCCCGGTGCGCTGCCTCCAACCTGTGGCCACTGTTGGGAACTTTTATTGACCACTAGTTTTTCACTAGTGGTCTGTTCTTCACACCGACTATGCATCCTGTCTCTGTGGGGTATCGCCTTCCCTACTAAGGCCTTGAATCTGCCTTCTCACCAGTTTCAAAATGCTCAAAAATGATGAACGCAAAAGAAGCGGGGCTCAGGCCTTGTTCGTGTCAGCCCGTTCCCTCTGTGTTAGACTTTTAAAATAGAGGGAGGTTTGGGGATGATGTCCTACCAACAATAATTCATTCCTGAATAGAAATACAATGAAACATCACCCACTCACAAGAATCGAAGATACACAGATCAACCTATTTGTGGGTTGATATGAGTTCATCATCTAGAATGAAGAAGAGGGAAAAACAAAAAAAATTAAAACCCCTACCTCAAACAACAATCTTCATTGAAACACTCTTCCCTTGATGATTTAAGCTCTGTTGGCATTCGTCACTTCCCAGTCTCGTTCTTCGTAAAGCATCGATGTTGATAACGATCCTGTCAGAATTTTTTATTCATCATTGGAGGGAATCTTTGTCCTAGTTTCTTCAAAGAATTTACAAAGTTTAATTCTCTTCTCTCCAATGCGTTAACCTATTTAAAAGAAAACACATCTCAATATTTATGTTACGCTGCATCATCGCTTCATTATGTTGTTTCATTTATGAAACATCTTATCTATTACACTCCATTTATGAGCCACTAAGGAGATTCCTTTAATATGCCTCATCATTTCATCACAACACCACAATCCACTTGCCCAATGGTTTCGAAAAACAAAATAAAAAATCGTTTATGTTATTTTAATTTTTTTGTGGAAAGTATGAAAATGAACTTTTTTGTCAGACCCTTTAAAGTCATAGTTAGGTCCTTTCTAGGAGAATCTCGACATTCCTATTTCAATGGTGCCCTTATATTTTTTATCTGATCACTAAATTAAAAGTTAGAAAAAACACTCTTCCACATTTACTTAAGAAAACTAAAAAAGGTCAAAATTCTGTTTCAGAGTCACTGGGTCTCAGAATCATGTGGCTTCAAAGTGTGTGGTCTTGAAAATATTCTATATAATTTAAAAAAAATTCATGTAAATTTTGGTATATTAGAATACTCCCCCATTTTTGGTATTCACATCCTTATAATCCAAAACAAGGAAAAACAATCAATTGGGGGTACTGAAAATTAATATGAGCATCCCGCTCCCATATGATCTCATGGAGATTCTTATGCTACCACAGAATGCACACTAGACGGATCGACCATCCACGAAGGACCCGCTCCTATAAATCCTCTATCTCCATCGGGAACTCCACAAATTTCACCTCATCTTCAATGTTCCTCTCACCCTATTCGATGACGTGCAAGGAAACATGCATGTACCTCCTTAGCTGTGACACATGGAAATCATTGTGCATGTAGTGCATCTATAGGGGAAGAGCTAGATGGTACGCCACCTCTCCAACACTGCTAAAAATCTGGAACGTTCTGATGAACCTTGGAGATAGCTTTTCACCCAGTCCAAATCTCTGCAAAAATCGTTGGGTGAGACCCAAAGGAACACATGGTCTCACTCCTCAATCTCAAAGGGTCTTTGACATCTAAGTGCATATGACTTATTCCGTCTTTATATAGTCCTTATCTGTTCCTGGATGATCTACACCTTCTTGGTGGTAGCCCGTACCAAGTTTGGAACCATGAGTGTTGACACCCATGTGTTTGTTTAGTATAGAGGCGATTTCCATGGCCATCTATACAATGACTCAGACAGTGCCATGCCATTGGGGAAGTGATAGTTTTTTTTATGAAAACTCGACCAGTGGTGGGTGGTCCTCCTAACTGCGAAAAAAATCTAGAATGAAAGCATGAAGCATGTCCTCCAGGGTCTGTATGATCTCCTCCATATGACCATCTGTCTGAGGGTGAAAGGTGGTGCTCAAGAATATTTGAGTCCCAAACGCCTCCTGAAATCCCTTCCAGAACCTCGATTTAAAGCGTGAATCATGGTCTGAGAAAATCGTTGAAGGAACCCTGTGATGCCGCACTATCTTCTGAATGTAGAGATATCCAAAGCCCTATACTGATCCCTCCCTTCAGATGTGTAGGAAGTGAGCTGACTTTGTGAGTCGGTCAATGATCACCCAAGTAGAATCACGGCCCTTGAATGTGTGTGGTAACCCTATAATTAATTCCATAGAGATACCGTCTCATTTCCAATCTGGTACCTCAAGTGGCTGGACCAAGCCTGCTGGAACCTGATGCTCAACCTTAACATACTAAAAAGTGAAGCATCATGAAATGAACTCTATCTTGTCTTTCTTTATCCATGGTTACCAATACATAACATCGGAGGTCCTGGTACATCTTAACCACACAAAGATATACCGCTAAGAGGGTATGTATGGAAATCTATCAACACCTCATCCTGTAATGTCATTAGTACTACAATGCATCCTCTAAAATGTATTTCATGCTCCACACCGATAAAAAATCCATAAAGATCCAGTCCTAAGGATAACTAAACATGTCGGGCCTTTCAGTCAACATCCACAAGTTACACCTCCCTAACTCATTATAAGAGTGGGGGAGTGAGAGTCCTTGACTGAAGGTAGGCTTCTCTATCAATATCCATGAAGGATATCTACATCAGAGCTAGCTTCTCTATCACCTCACTCATCATATTTAAACTAGACCTCTTGATGAGCACATTTTTCACCACCCTCCTCTTCCCAGGAGTATAGACTATCTCAAATTAATAGTCCCAGAGAAACTCCATCCATCAATGTTGTCTGAAGTTCAGTTACTTCTGTGAGAAGATATACCTGGGACTCTTGTTGTTAGGGTAAATGGTAAACTAATCACCCATCAATTAGTGTCACCACATATTCAAGGAAAATACCAATGCTGCTAACTCCATGTCAGGGGTCGCGTAGTTCTACACATTCTACCACAACTACAGTGAGACATAGGCAATCACTGATCCCTCCTATATCCGGACACAACCCATCATGATCCCTGATGCAACGTAGAAGACAAAATACCCAATGCCCTCTTCTGGTAGTCTCAATATGGGGGCACCTATCAGTCTCCACCTCATCTCCTAGAAAAACTAAGGGATCTTCTCCATCCACATGAAGGGTTTTCCCTTATTTTTCAAAGCTGATAAGGGTGATGCTACCCTGGAAAATTCTTTCACAAACCTCTGGTGGTATCCAACCAACCCTAAGAAACTAATAACCTCATTCACACTCTTGGGTGGATCCTAAGTAAGAACTGTCTCTATAATTTCTGGATCCACTAAAAATTCATCCTCTGAGATAACGTGTCCTAGAAAGTGGGCCTCTCGAATCCAAAATTGGAACTTCAATAGATTACAGTAAATATAGTTCTCTCAAAGTGTATCTAGGACTATCGGTAGTTGATTAGAATGCTCCTCCACTGATGCTGAGTACACCAATATGTCATCAATGAATACTACCACAAAACAATTGAGGTAAGTATGGATGATCTTATTCATGAATCCCAAGACTACTGATGGGGAATTTTTCATGCTGAAGGGCATCACCAAGAACTCATATTGCCCATATCGGCATCTAAAGGCTATCTTTGGTACATCCTTATCCTGTACCCAAAGTAGGTGATATCCAGATTTGATGTCAAACTTCATGAACCACTTCGCTCCCTTCAGCTAGTCAAAGTGGTCATCAATCCTCGGTAGTGGATACATGTTCTTCACAGTCACCTGGTTCAGGATTCAGAAGTCCACTCATAGTCTCATCCTCCCATTCACCTTATTGGAAAAAAATATATTGGGGCTTCTCATGGTGAAATGTTTGGTCTCATGAGTACCTTCTCATACAAGTCCTCCAGTTGTACCCTCAATTCATGATGCTTTGCGGGAGCCATCCAATATCCTAGCGTGGATATCAGTTTCATCCCCAGATACAGATCAATGTATATATCTACCTACCAACCAAGATCTAGTCCTGGAACATCCTTAGGAAATACATCCTCATACTCATCCTCCACTACAGGAAATCATGGACTCCTCTCATACACCGCACCGAGGGTCAGGCTAGCCAACTGGTGAGTGATCGATTGCACCCTCCTCTGAGAAATTACATCATGTGATACAAAAGATCCCTTCCCACCAGTGAAGGAAAACATGGTCCCATCCTCATGGACACACCACACATTGTGCCTAAAATAGTCAATCTGATCATAAACTGTAGTTAACCAGTCCATACCCAATATGACGTTGTAAGGTCTCGACACTAGTACTAGTAGATCATAGTCAAATATCATACCTCCTAGATTAATCTGACATTGTTGGCACTAGTGTTTAATCATTGACCCCCCCATATGAGTCTCTAAAGGTAAGGATCAAGCCAGCATTTCCACCAAAATTCCCATGCCTCGAATGAGGCCTGTTATAAAGAAAGAGTGATCAAAACCTATGTCTTTGAGAACTGCGGTTAAGGTGGATAAGACTCATATCGTACCTATAATAATCTATGGAGTGTCATGGTCGTAGGCCTCCATCACCTAAAGATGGACTCACCCCTCTCCACTGACTCCTTGAGCCCATTGTGGACCACTTGGGGGTGGTGGTGGTAGCACCATGAACCGTCATCCACCACCTACCACTCAGCCTACTCCCCTGCCATGTCCACCACCCTACGAACCTCCTCACTCAAACCTTTTCCTCTTACTTGGAGGTCCCTCAACCATCTACTAGTCATTTGTGTGGTGATTTGAATAGTCATGGGCCATGTGTCCCTTCCTGCTGCACGTGAATCATAGCCTGGTTCCCAACTAACTCCCCCAGTACTAGGAGCCATGCAATGATGACCCCAAGTCCTAGGGGTTGTTACCTAAAATACATACCCTGCTTGGGCCCCTTTTTTGCTTTCTGTTTCTCGCCACTGAATACATTTCCACCTGAGTTCTGCTGGTGGCACTAGCTATTGGTTCATGCTCTACTAGGAATCGCTCCATAAGAAGGACTCTCTCCAGCACCCCATCCTGAGTATGGATGCTGAGAGACACTATGGATTCCCGGATCTCTCGTCTGAGTCCCTGCTCAAAGGACTCGGCCTTTAAGAAAGGGTATCACACTATGCCTATAGAGTAGAAAGAGAGGTTTGTAAACCATGCAGAGTACTCATCCACCGACATGCTTCTCTTCCCTAGGTGAAGTATCACTTGTATGAGAACAAAGGGAAAATTCATGGGGAATAAATCCTCCTGTAAAAGCTGATCCAAGTCAATCCAAGTGAGGGTTGCATCATCATGCGTCTGGATGGTCAAGCTCCACCATCTCCCTATCGATCCCTGCATAAGGCTCATGTCCAAGATCTCAATCTTTTAAAACAGTGTCCTCTATAAGAGGAAGACCCATGTCACTACCTCCATCCATTCCTCTGCGACCTGAGGATCTATCTCCCCCTAAAACTGAGAGTTCTATGTCTCTAATACTCATTCAAGGTACTGAGTATATGTACATCCTCTACCAATAATGTTGGTAGTAACTAATAATCAATGGGTGGTGGTAACACTGGTTCACAACCAAGTAGGGCCATCTCTAGAACTTCCCCCTGAACCGATGCCTCATCGTTAGGAGGGGTGTATACACGATCACTTATCAAAAGCCCAGATTGCTGTCTATGTGGAGGCATCCTGAAATAGATCATGATGTATCACAATCAAAATATTATACCTAGTGAGCTGACTCTTATTCAATAATATCATAAAAATACACTTATGTAACCGGTGTTTTCATGTATAGAGTAGAAAAGTAGAATTTAGGGTCCTTGTGTATGGATACATCAGCCACTACACCAATACTTGACTCCCCAAAGCTGAAAGTTGAACTCAAAACATTAAACACAATTTCCCCAATAAAAAAACAATAGAATCTTGGTCTTTGAGGTAGAACCGACCAACTAAGATTCCACTTTATCATGACTCGTCCCCCGAGGCATGTGTCGTGACATACCCCAGGCCCACCTCCCAAAGGCTAGGGGTTGGCGACTAGCGTCGAAGGCGTCAACCTACAAGTGGGAGGAATTACACTGAGTACCTATATGTACGTACACACAACCATGTCCCAAAGCTATAAATGTAAACAAGCATGACACTAAACAACCACTGAGTAAATGTAAAAACTATAGGTCAAATGGTCTAGAATACAAACCTGAGAAAAGATAAACTGAAAATAGGAAAGTAAAAGGAAAAATATGAAATTCGTCATCCGAAAACCCCATAGAATGGGTTAGCATAGAGTATATTCAAGAAGACATAGTAGTACACCCTGCCTTCCTAGTCTCACTGGGCATCATCGAGTCCTGGGACACCAACTCCTCCATCAAGGCCGTGGTTGTCTGCACTAGACACAACATGTGCGGGTGAAGCCCATCAAGGGTGAGTAACAATATACTTAGTAGGGACCCAAAAACACAAAGGAAAGACCACAAAGCAATCCAAAAAACAAATCATGAAGCTTTATCATGAAGAAAGAAAGATCACACCAGGTATAATTTCGAGTAGGAATGTAGGACAATTAGTCATATCATCGAACACCTTGGGATGCTGGAGAACTCCTCCTCAATGAGTACAATGGGAATGTCATGTCATAGAGAAAAAAGTTCCCAGTAACCTTGGAATAGTTTGGTACTCATACCAGATGAGTATCTTGGGTATTCTAGGTCACACAAAAGCCGCTCCCCATTGTGGGCATGACAGGTCACATAAGAGCCACTTCCGACCATGGCCATACTACGGTACTCCTCATGTCGAGTATCATGGGTCTGTCGGGTCACACAAAATATTATCCCCATAGTGGGCCTACTAGGTCACACAAAAGACTCTTCCCATAGGCCCATAGTATCCGATCTACATAGGGTTTCTTGTCAGTGGTCTTTAGGTCTTTGCCAACCACATGGTTTCCGCACGTAGCACAATTGGTCTCGAGAGAACTGCTCCCCACTAAATTCATCGTATTTAAAATACTATTAAATTATCCATAGATTATTCAAAAATATTATACCCTTCTTGAGGTTTCCACCTCCTAAAATTTCTCATCAATCGGACACCCGGTTTGAATGATATGTACATTTTTTCAAAAGGGGGTCGGTTGGGTCTGGGGTCGGTGCGACCTGGTCGGACCGACCCAACCCAACATAGCTTGGGGTCCACTGACCCGAACTGGGTCCACTCACCTGACCTGAACCTAGCATTTCTTGGGTCTAGTTTATTCAGCCATGGTTCTAGCTTGGCCCGACGGGGCAGATTTGGCCCACTAGCCTGCTCGGTCCCCCAGAGGTGGACTGGTTCTCCACCTGGTCGGGACGCGTTAGGCGGCTGCGTCCGGCTCCTCTCTCCCCGTTGGTCATCTGTGGGGCCGGCGACACCCACCTCAGTCAAGAGACCATGTATTATACTATGTGGTTGTCCAACCCAGCCAGCTCGAATTCCTACACGCAATCATGTATTGTGTGCCCTTGAGATCCATGGCCCGCTACTATGGGCCACTCCACCAACACGGCCATGGGGATGCGTCCCTACCACCAGCCACTGGATCCTCCAGGCGTGTCATCGTGGCGTGCTGGCAGGCTCTTTCACGGACCACCGGGTCTACACCGCTAGTCCGTTCTTCCCACGTATTGCGCCTCCAGCCTCTATGTGGTACCTCCTTCCATACAAAGGCCATGGATTTTCATTACCGACCCATTCAAAATGCTCCACCATGAAGAAGACACAAGTGAAGGGGAAGGGTCCTTGTTCATGTCTCCTTATACCCTCCGTGTTAGAGTTTTAAAATAATGGGAGGTTTGGGGATGATTTCCTACTAATAATAATTCATTCTAGAATAGAAATCCCAAGAAACATCACCCTCCCATAAGAACAGACGATCTACGGATGAACTTTTCCATGGGTTGATCTATGTTCGTATTTTAGAATGAAGAATGGGGAAAAAATTAAAACAATTAAACTGCTACCTCCATCTATGTTCATCGTCGAAGCACTCCACCCTCAAGGATTCAAGCTCTGTTGTCATTAGTCACTTCCTGATCCTATTCTTCGTAAAGCATCAACGTTGCTATAAATCATGCCAATGTTAAACATTTTTTTGTTAGACGGAATCATTTCCATAGGATTGTCAAAGAATTTACATAGTATAATTATCTTCTCTCCAATTCCTTAACCTATTAAAAAAAACATGTCGCAAAATTTTTGTTACACTACGTTGTTGCGTCGTTACACTGTTTCATTTATGAAACAATTTATCTGTTAGCTCCATTTATGAGCCAATAATAAGATTCCTTTAATGTGCTTCATCGTCGCACCACATCATCACTGTCCTCTCACCCAAAAGTTTTGAAAAACAAAATAAAATATATTTTATGTTATTTTTTAATTTTTTTTGAAAAGTTCAAAAATTAAATTTTTTGTTCGACCCTTTCAGTCAAATTTATGTTCTTTATAGGAAAATCCCATCATTCTGAGCTCAACAGTGTCCTCAAATTTTTGATCTGATCACTAGTTTAAATGTTATAAAAACCCACGTGCATGTTTACTTAAATGAACTAAAAAAGATCAAAATTTTGTTTCGATCTCACTAGGCCTCAAAATCATGTGTCGTCAAAGCATGTTGTCTCAAAATAATTCCATCTAATTTTAAAAAAAACATGAAAATTATGGGACATTACATGAGATAAATATCCGAGTAGGATTTCACATTAGAATATATGTTGTTACATCATAATTTAACTCATAAGTGTTGAATGATAAGAGAAAACAAGATAATCTA
This sequence comes from Viscum album, assembly GCA_963277665.1. Lineage (NCBI taxonomy): Eukaryota > Viridiplantae > Streptophyta > Magnoliopsida > Santalales > Viscaceae > Viscum > Viscum album. Next base: position 103,832,395 of record OY728133.1, read on the forward strand.
GATTTACAAAAAGTATAACTTTTTAAAAAAGAAAATTAATCATTTCAAAATAAATTATCAATCAATATATAAGAAAATTCATTTGATCATTTAAAAACGAAAAAATTTCATGAAATTAAATGAAAACTGTATTTCAAGAAAAATTCAGATAAAACTTGAAATGTTAATAATATTCAACAGATATCAACAAGATATAAAATATTCAATAAAATAGTTCTAATGTGCATCATCTCATTATGATGATATTTAATGAATAATAATAAAAATATAATGGAAACATAAATTCCAAGTAGTGATGAATAATGATTTCTTGTATTGAGTATCTGGTATAAGGGTGTAATGGGTAAGACCTATAAATGCTATTGATTTCACCATAGTCTTTCCAATTAGAAAAAACATGACTGATTTCAAGACATACTTCATGTTTTAATAGTATCTAGAAAACCATTCCCATACACACCCTATTTCCTAGCCACACATATGTATCCTAAACCTATCATGTTCTCTATAGATCCACTAGATATGGTGTGATCCCTCTATCATGGAATATATCTATTTAATCTTATACAATGATCCATGATCCCATGGATATTAACTTTGTTGAGTGAGATTGTAATTATATGATTATTACCAAAATAGTCTCAATCAATGTCAACATGGGATCACACCATCAGCTTTTCAATTCATTCATATTTTACATTTCATCCTCACCCCAAAAATCCATCAAAATGAATCATATCTTTATCAACACCCATAACTGTGAATAATGTTAATAAATGAAGCAACAAAAACGAATTATTAGAAGATATGATCATCAAAAAGTTATAAATATTTCATCATGCATTATCATTTCCAATTCAAACCATTATTTAAAATTAAAAATTAAAAAGTGTAATATTATATTATTCATTTCATAATTCATTATCAGAATTCCAGAATATCCTTGAAGAAAAAAACTATGTTGAGAAATAGAATTAATTAAAATAAATAGATTTTTTAGATTAAAAAATCATTGAATCAATTTCAAAAAGAAATCAAAAACTATGTTATAAATTTTTCATAAATCTACCATTTCATTTAGATTGAGGAATTTCCCTTTAGAAATTAAATAATATAATAATCCCTTTCTTGAATAAAACACACATTAAATATATATTTGGAATGAAAAAACCCAAAAAAATATTTACAAAATTGGAAATATAGAGAAGTACCTTAATCATATCCATTCAATCATTTCCATGTTCAGTTCACAAATAAGTGGACTTCAATATTTGAGGATGCATTTCAAATTAAGACTTCATACACCATGTTTTGGAAAATAAGGAAAACACATATTTCAATTCTAAAACGAAAATGAATTATGAGATAATAAAACATCATATAAATAGCCACCTCCGTTAAATAATTATGGAACACCTAATGAGTGATATGAAACAAAATAAGGAAAAGGACCATGTATAGAAAACAAGGACAAAATCCTCAATCAAAAACATGTTTAATTCAAATAGATTCAATTTTTATTTGTATTTAATTAATTACTCAGGAATTCATTTTACAAACATGTTTAAACAATATTTTAAAAATTTATTTAATCACATTTATTTACACCATTCAAATGTCTAGGTGATAATTATTACAATTAAAAAAAATGTATTATCATTTTTATTCTCTGTGGTCTGTGTAATGTAAGCTATTATAGATATTTTATTTAAAAAGTGACATAATATAAAATCATAGGATGTTACATTATACCCTCATTCAATAAATGTTTTCTTCAAAACATGAAATTTCACTTCTAAAATCAATGGTTGGTACTTGGAAATTATTTTTTTGGGAAACCCACATCGTAAAAATTGGTTAATAAAACATATTCTTAATAAGATGTAATGGGAAATGAAAAGGTCACCAAAGAATTAATATTTCAAATAAGATAAATTTTATGTGAAATAAAAACATCGACATGGAAGAGGAATCTGACTATCATGTTCAAATGTGGAATGATAGAGGAAATGATCATTAGAATGTCAATTACCACAATACCATAGGCCAAATTGGACTTAAAAAGGTCATTGATATCATCAAAAATGATGATAATAGGATAACATTTTATATTAAAGTCATTTGAGAAGACATACTTACTTGATATGAAATCATAAGTACAATCTCACTATTTTTTCATTATTTTGTCTATCTCCACTTCATTTCTTAAACCATGATATGGATATTCGAGATGAATTATTATTCATGTAGTACCTTTATCAAAAGATCCAAGATTCAATCATTTGGACATAAAAAATTAATCAAATCAAAAATTGTTAACAAATGTAATCCAATAGAAAAATTATACTATAACCTCAGTAAACAACATCGAATGATTAATATAATAATTTCTATAAGTAATTAATCTTATGACTCATCTAAATTATGTTTTTCTATATACACCAACCAATAAATTAGAAGGAAGACCACTAAATTTCCAAAATTGACATAGCATTGTATTTTCCTAACATCAAAATGTATATCATACTTTCACTTACCAAATATATTATTACATTTATTGCCTTTAAATCTTAACTAAAAAAAGGATGCTTTAGAAATAAGATCTTAGGTTGTGGAATATATTACTTAAATATAACAATTTCATAAACTCATCATAAACCATCAAATCACTAACCACTTCCATGGTCATAAATACTATCCCATAAATACTCATTTATCATTATTATATCAATATAAATCACATATTAAGGTAATATTTTCCAAGTCATGTGTTTTCTAAAATATTTACTTACAATAAAATATCATCTTTTGGTCCCTTGTAAAATTCACCACAAACCACTAAATCCTTAAAGAAGAAGTAAAGTGGTACAATTATTATATACCTCATTATTTTTATAACTAGAGAATCACTGATAAAATAATTCTTGAATCCAAATATGGATGAACTTTAATTATTATAATACATTCTAAGATACATCATATTATTATTTAATACCTCCTTGATGTCAATTATATTCTCATCATCATCATAAGTATAACAATTAATCGTATAACCTTTCTGATTCTCTTCATGAGTTTTCTCCATAAGACATAGGTTTTCATAATTACTATACTTTCCACATTTAAAACATTCAACCATCAATGATACCCTAGGGAAACCATTATTTTCAATATATTTCATTAACCAGACATTTCATTTTTAGCATGGAAATTACTTCCTTTGTGTCATTCTTTTCCACAACCAAAAAAATATTCTTGTTCTTCTAAGACATCTACTTTGGCATTTTTTTTCTCATTTAAAACATATTAGAAAATTAATCATACTACTTTTATGTTATCCAGAACCTATGTAACCAGTTATCCTTATCCCTATCCTCTTTGGTGAGTATTATAGTCGATTAATGTGCATGTTGTTAACCATTTATCATACTTATTGGTTAAAATTAATAAAAATACTATCCATTAATATTTTTATACCATTATTTATAACATTTATCATTAACCCAAATATTTATAGTTTTATCTAATGTGTATAACCAAAGGCATAGTGTGAGAAACATTAATCGTAGTGATTCATCACATAGTGATGAAGAATCATTTATAGGATGTATAATCACGAAACATTATCATTATATGAATCCTTAAGTTTAGCTTAGGTTATCCATTTTCATTACAATTCATATTGGATGATATACTATACTTAGACTTATCCCCAATGTCAATCGTAGGGTTATATTCCCCAATCATTGTTTTCCTAGAAACAAGTTCCCTTGGTTTTTATTAAAATTCCTATCAAAAAAACTGTAAAGACCCATATTGCTATTTCATGTAGCCTATACCTAAAATTATTACATTGATTTGATTAAAATGAATCACATCATTAAGGATTAAATAGTTAGTCGTTTTGGAATCATTATTTATAAATGATACCCATTTTACATTGGGAATAATAAATAAAACAAAATACATAATAGATGTAAATTCTTGACATAATTGAAATATAATTCCAAGGTTTCATCTTTGTAGCCAGTGGAATGGAAAAAATAAGGGTGATTTGATATTCTTATTATAGGTCCAATACAACATAATCCATAATGAATCAATGAGGATAATCAATATGGAAAGGAAAATAACTTAAAACACATGCCATTTAATCAATAAAATCATAATAAAATGCATCCATTGATTTTATAATAGATAGGATTATCTAGAAAATAATAAATGAACTCTGAGTACAATAAATTCATTATTATTGGATGTTACATATATAGAACATGAACCACTACAACCAATGCCTTTCACAAGATAGTTTAATCTAAAGGTAAAAACCCGTTTAATTTGGCCAATTGTATTAACCCATGAGACCTACCATTGCATCTAGAGGAAATATAATTTCGGGTCCCATCTTTCATATTAATTATGAATCATTCTTAATATATATAATAATTGATTCAATTAATAAAAATTGTTCCCTATTAAATATATCTAGTGAATAAAATATATATATTTATCAATATTTCAAAAATTAATGCAATAAAGTAAATGCCATAATTTAAAAATGAAATATATTTTAGGCTATAATTATATCCTTCAAAAAATAATCTAGATATATAAGGGAAATTTAATGTCGGGTAAATATTATGAAAATAAAGTGATTGTTTCAAGAGAAGTCCAATAATAATAAAACAATGTGATATTGTATGATAACAAGTATTAGTTGGTAATTATCATGCTAAATCCCATTAGATGGAAAAAAATTAAATCTAAATCTTAAAATACCATGGATAATGAATAAATAATTTTTTACATGTTAGAGGGATAATATATACACCATATATAAGTTAATTGTTGCCAGATAACAAATAAGTCAAAGTGGAATATAAACTTAGACAAAATACCATAAAATGACCATATAAATGGTGTGTGAAATAATCATATGATTAGATTATGTGTATACACTATAAGTTCACATAAAACAAGTGGAAACACATTATACATTAATAACATGTCATTTCACACATAATCGTACCATGAAAAAAAATAAAGTATGAGGATAACCCAGTGAATGAAAATTGAGTTATTAAATCCCTTGGAACTTGTAATCATTTCAATCATATTCCCAAAAAGAGTAATAATAATCAATTAAAACATTTAATAACAAGTATATAATGAGATTCATGGTATGATTTATCAAAGGAAAGTATACATACAACAAAACGATTAAATATGTGGGGCATCGGGAATATATGTTACAAAAGTAAAAGTGAGACGAGGAAACACATACCTCAAAGTTATATTTAGTGGATCATACTTTAGCCTCATGTATTATATATTAAATAATGTATTTATCTTATTAAAGAACTATATTTATATTTTTAATACCTTATGTTATTATTTTATAACATCTTATGATCCATTCATAAATAATATTTAAATATTTTCATGGTTTCAGATGTGTTTTTCTCATAGTTTCATGATTGGTTCAATTGTGTGAAATTATTGTGTCACGCCCGGACTTCGTTGATGTACAACTTTAATATTAAATTTTTATTTCATGAATTAATTGTCTGTTTATTTAAATTTCTTGGTTGTAGCACGGGCTGAACCTGATGCGGGTTGCCCATTGTGGCAATGACGTGTGCACATGAACCTTGCACTACCCGACGCACGAGCAGGGCAAGGGAGAAGCCGGGCAAGGGCGAAGTCATGCGACTTTTCTATTTTAACGTGCGGTGCCCGTTGCGTGGACGTCTCAAATACCAGATGATTAAATTTAGTTTTCTTATTATTATTATTATTATTATTATTATGTTATTATTATTATTATTACTTTTATTATTATTAAAACCTTTTTATCTTTATTTATTTTAGATATTTAATTTTTGGATTTTGGTTGTTCCATTTTTATTTGTTTTGTTTTGTTTTTATTTTAATTTCCCCCCCATAAAAACCCTAGCCGCCAGCCCCCCTTCCTATTTTTCTTTATTTTTTCCCTCATCCTTCCTCCCCACGTATCCTCTATCTCCTTCTTCTCTCTTCTCTCCTGTGACCTCCCTTCTACCTCTTCTCTTCTTTTATCCCTGCCTCCTCATCTCTTCCCTGCTGCGCTCACCCTCACCCGCCGCTCTCCCATGTTCCCCCTCCCTCACAGACTCTCCCTCACTCGCCAAACTCCCCCTTCTACTCATCTCCCCTCACCCGCGTGCCCCCCCTTCCCCTCATCTCCCCTCACCCTCGCGCTCCCCCATCCCCTCATCTCCCCTCACCCGCGCACTCCCCCTTCCCTTCCCTTGCTCACCCTCACCGCCATGCTCCCCCTTCCCCTTCTCACCCTCTCCACCCGCTGCCTCCCACACACCTAGTCCATGCCTCCCCGATCAGCCGCCCTCCTTACTACCTCCAACTTGCTGCCGACACCCCTTTTTCCTTTTTCCGGATAGCAACTCCGCAGGCCGACACCCCACCTCACCTCTCCTGTACTCTTCTAGCCGGAATGACCAGCAGTCAGCGCCCCTCCTTCATCTCACTAGACAACGACCTCTACACCCTGGTCACGCTACTGGACCACCTCCCGCACCGTGGTCATGCTTCCGGACCACCTCCCGCACCCTGCTCACGCTGCCGAACCACCTCCCACACCACTCTCATGCTGCCGGACCACCGTGCCACCCCCTCTTCACTTTCCCAACATTCCACAAGGGATTGTTTTAATTTCGTTTAATTATTTTAATTTGTTTAATTGATATTTCGGTTATTTAATTATTAATTCAATTGTTTATGTGATAATTAATTAATTTATTGTTATTAAATTTGTTAGTTATTTTATTTGTTTTAATTGGAAAAATTGATAATTAAATTTTTAATTTGGTAAATTGTTAATAAATTTAATTGATTATTATTGAATTTGTTAATCATCTTTTTTAATTGTTTTGGTTTAATTGTTAATTAATTAATTTAATTATTATTGAACATGTTTAATAGTTAACTGTATTATTTAATTGCTGATTTTTTTTTATGGACCGCTGATGTTTCACTGGGTTGGCATTGAGGTTATTTGGTCTTCTGTTTTAGGACCTTTTTGACGGCTCCATACGGTGCGGTCGTTGCACAACAGGAGTTTTGCGCCCTGTCATTTTTCGTACCCATTTGAGGTAGGTGGTTTCACATTCTTAGGGAATTCGATAATTTAGTGTTCTAGTTTTATTAATTTAATATGTCTTTTATTTAAATGCTCTCGTGAGTTTTCGGTTTGATTGGTAAAGCGTGATGTTTTACATTTATTAGTGGCTTGTTTAGATTTTCAGGTTTATACCGTGTTTTGCCTTGGTCTTTGAACAAATGCAGCGGTTGAAATTTGATCCTTGTTACAGTCTTAGGGTCTGTCCGAGTGGGTTTTTCACTGTTTATCGTGTTGTTTTATTTTCTTAAAATCAATAAACCAATTTTTCAAATGTTTGGTAAAATTTAGGTGTGTACTCGAAATTTCATAGTTCTTGCATCTTGTGAGGCTCTATGTTGTGTGTTGTGACTTGACCTTGATGAGTATGGTGAACTTTGAATAATGAGCACAAAAAGTGAAGCCTGGGTATTAGGTGGGCAGACTGGACTAGCGTGCTAGTGATATGGGAGGGGCCTCGGCCCAGTTTCACTAAGCAGGATTGACGCTTACAACACTAAATAAATAATGGATGTTGACTCAGACCACTACTATAGGAGGTGTTTCCCTTCCGGTGGATCGTGCACGAGAAATGTATGATATGGTTCACCGAGACATGAGGTTCTAGGCTCCCACAAAACATTAGTACTTTAGGGCCTCTCCCACTTTTTTTGCTCCTGTGCGATTATATACTCATCACTGGTTGGTTTCAGTGACTTCTGTGGTTTCAAAATGTAAGAAAGTTCTTTTTCTTTCAGTACCAAAAACCCCTTTTTCCTATTTTTAAAACATTCTTCCTTTCTTTAAAATTGTTTCCATCAAAATGTTAGTGCATTTATTTGTTTTCTCTAAAATTTGAACATGAAAACTGCTTTGGTCATCTAACCCTTTTTATGCGGAATCTTCTATCTTGTGCCAACCTATTGAGCGTTACTCACACCCTACATACACCCTTGGGTGTAAGTAGATCTTATTATTTGTGATGCAGGAAAATTCCATGGTTTTGAGCACGTTGGTCCGAGTTGTTAGTTGGTTCTTCTGTTTTGGCACTAGTGGCGGAGGCTTGACAGTGACATTCTTCAATCAGGTGACAGTTGCTGCTTTGGTATTTGGTCACCCTTTTTGGGAGTTTGTTATGATTGTTTTGTAGTTTCTCTCTTTATTGAGACTCTTTCTTGTTGTTTTTAAAACTTGTGGTTGTAATGTTGATTTCATAATTCAGTTTACTTATGGTTTGTTTTGGTTTTTATACTGGTAAATCGTTCCCAAAAATTGTAAATTGTTACCCGGGCACTTGTGCCAGCTCGTGGGGATCGAGAACGCCCTTCAGGCCTTGTCGTGGGTCAGGTCGGGCGTCGAGTTGATGGCGACCCGATTCAGTTCATGGAAAAATGGTATCAGAGGAGGGGTTTGAGCTCTTGGTTTATGTTTTTTTTGGGATGAGTTGGGTTGTACAGAAGTTGGGACTGTCGGGGCTCGGAATTTATGTTGCGATTAGGGTGCCTATCCAGCATGCCTCGTGATAGATACTGAATCACCATGGGATGTCAGGGTAATTCTTTGACTTCTTTTCTAGGTAGGGCGTACAGGCTGCAGACTGTATGCAGATGCCAGGCAGGAAAGTAGTGTTTTGACATGAAGTCGTTTTTTCATGTTTGGTTTATTGATGATTTTTTATCATGATGAAAAATTTGTTTCCTCTTGAGATATGTGATATTTATGGAATTCCTTTATAAATGTTTCCCTTTGCATCAAGTTGCCTCCCCGGAGAGCTCCCATGCACCCCCGGGAGGAATCTGAAGAGAGTTCTCCCGCGCCACTTGATCAGAGATTGGTAAAGACTATGATATGAGCCGTTCAAGCTTTGGGAAAAGGGGAGACTCTTACCCCTGCCCATATTCCACCTAGAGGGGAAGAATTTGTCACTATGAAGGATAGTGCTCATGATTTTTTGAAGAACAAGCCCCCTTCATTCTTATGTAGTTCAGAACCTCAGGAGGCAGAGGAATGGCTTGAAAAGATAGAACACATATTCGATTTCCTTGACACTCCTGAGGAAGTCAGGATGATGTGTGCCTCGTTCCAGCTAGAGGGTTCTAGACGCAAATGGTGGGAATCATTGGTCCAAGCTGGGATACATGAGCACATTAGCTGGAAAGATTTCAAGGCTATCATCAATGAGCAGTATTGTCCTGAGTTTCTAGCCTACAATAGATCTCATGAGTTCATGGAGATTTTTCAGGGAAATCAGATAGTGATGGAATATGCGAACCGCTTTGCTGAGCGGGTGAGGTACGTACTTTAGATAGTTTTGAGAGAATTCTTGAAATCTCCGAATTCTGAGAAGGGCCTTCAACCAGAAATCCACTCTCAGGTTTTTTTATTCAAGATGAAGTCTTATGCCGAGGTGGTCGATCGGGCTTCCATGGCCGAGATTGACCAGAGAGGAATGTCGAGGTTTTCTAGATCAGTGTCGGGCTTTGGTAGTAGCAGTTCCACAGAAAATTAGAGGAAGTGTGTTGAGCAGTGGAAGAAGAGTCGTGGTGGCTTAGGCCATCCCTCCAGGCAGACATCATCTAAGGCTTCTGATGTAAGGCCCATTATGTGCCATCAGTGCGGAATGGCAGGGAACATTAGACCTGCGTGTCCCCTTCCTCCCAGTCCCTGCTATGGGTGTAGAGTCACGGGTCACCTACAACATTTCTACCGGACTATACACCCTTACTAGAGTGGGACTGGATCTGTAGCTTCTAGGGGTGTATCAGTGCAGTCAGAGCCGACCAGGACGACAGGATCTCGATTCGGTGGTCATGGTGGCCGGACCAGATCATCTTCTAGGCATATCCAGATTAGGGTGGAGCCACAGGTGAGCGATCGATCTCAGGAAGGGACTTGGCAACTGCTTGTTGTGGATCAGGCACCAGTGGGATTTGATGCAGGGCCTTCGACTACTCGAGGTACCATTCTGGTTGCATCTTCTATAGCTGCAGTTTTACTTGATACTGGTGCTTCTGTTTCTTTTATATCTGCTCGCCTTGTGAATCTGTTGAACCTACCAAACCAGCTGTTATCATTTTCTATGGAGTTGGAAACACCGTTGGGGAAAAAGAGGGATCAAGGCCTTAGGTACCCATTGTGCGCACTCTCTGTGTCGGGAGTCAAGATGGAATGGGATTTCATGGTCTCTGAAATGGACCTATTTCCTGTGATCCTCGGTATGGACTGGCTTGTGCGCTTTCAGGAGCACATTTATTGCTATCGACGCCGAGTCAGTTTTACGACACCAGATGGGACTCCCCAGTTATTTCATAGAGAATGGGATCCTTGGTCGGGATGTGCGGGACCTCCACTCCCTGAGTTGGGAAATCGTTCTTATCAGTTATCATCACTCTCCCTAGAGGACAATGGTTGTGTTCCTCATGGCGGGTTACCTCGTGTAGTGGATGAGTTCCCATAGGTCTTCCCAGATGATTTTTCAGGCTTACCCCTAGAGCGGGAAGTGGAGTTCTCGATTGAGTTGGTGCCGGGAACACAACCTATATCTATTCCCTCATATAACATGGCCCCCATCGAATTGAGGGAATTAAAGATACAACAGGATTATTTGGAATCCAAATGATTCATTCACCCGAGCATCTCTCCTTAGGTCGCCCCGGTTTTATTCGAGAAGAAGGCCGATGGAACCCTTCGGTTGTGCATTGATTACCATAAATTGAACAAGGAAACCATCAAAAATAGATACCCTTTACCCCGGATTGACGATTTGTTCGACCAACTGAAGGTGGAAAAGTGGTTCTCCAAGATTGATTTGCATTCGGGATACCACTAACTCAGGGTGAGAGAAGCAGATATCCTGAAGACGACTTTTTGAAGCAGGTACAGTCACTTCGAGAACTTGGTCATGCCTTTCGGATTGAAGAATGACCCTGCAGTTTTCATGGCGCTCATGAATAGGGTGTTCCACCAATATCTCGACTCATTTTTCATGGTTTTCATTGATGACATCCTGGTTTATTCTGGATCTGAGGACGAGCATGAGCATCACCTGCGCGTTGTTTACGGAACATTGTGAGTCCATTTCCAATATTCCAAACTCTCAAAATGCACATTCTGGATCAAGGAAGTGAAGTTCATGGGGCATGCCGTCTCAGAAGAAGGGGTTTCAGTGGATCCTGAGAAGCTGAGGGTAGTTATGTCATGGGAGAAACCAGGAAATGTGTTTGAGATCAAGAGTTTTCTGGGCTTGGCTCGTTATTACAGGCGCTTTGTCTGGGACTTCTCACGGCTTGCCTTCCCCATTACGACACTCACCCGGAAGGGGGTGAAGTTTGATTGGATCCCTCAGTGTCAGTAATCCTTCGAGGAGTTGAAGCGGCGGTTGACCACCGCACCTTTGCTGACCTTACCAGAGTCCGGAAAGGTCTATGTGGTTTACTATGATGCTTCATGTAGGGGCTTTGGATGTGTGCTCATGCAGGATGACCATGTTGTGGCATATGGTTCTCACCAGCTCTGGCCGCATGAGAAGAATTATACAACTCACAACTTAGAGTTGGCAGCGGTGATGCATACTTTGAAGACGTGGCGTCACTCTCTCTTTGGGGATAATTTCGTGGTTTATTCTGACCATAAGAGCATGGCCTACATTTTCTCTCATAAGGATCTATATTTGAAGCAGCGCCGCTGGGTCGAGTACCTGCAGAGTTTTGATTTTGATATTGTCTATACCCCTAGAAAGGGTAATGTGGTAGCTGACACTTTGAGTAGAAAAGTACCTGTGCAGGACTTGAGGAAGTGCAGCGTTGAGTGGACTTTGATGGGGCTCTTCGCCCAGATGCACTTGGAGAGAAGGGAGCACAACAGAGGTACTTTCATGGAGAGCATTCAATTGACTCCTTCCCTTCTGGAGTTGATTCAGTGGGATCATGCCGGTGATGAGCTATGTCAGTGATATATGCAGTTTTTCATGGTGGGGAGACTCCTTCAGATTGTTCTTTGTCTTCCCAGAGGGTTTTGTGCTTCAAGGGTCGTGTTGTGGTGTCGTTGTTTCTGCGGAAGGTGGTGATGTAGGATATCCATCAATCTCAGTGGGCCGTTAATCCTGGTACAACCAAGATGTACAATGATGTTCATCGTCAGTTCTGGTGGCCAGGTATGAGACGAGACATATCCGACTTTGTATCAAGATGCTACACTTTCCAGCAAGTGAAAGTAGAGCATCATAGACCATATGGCCTACTCCATCGATTACCCATTCCTACCTGGAAGTGGGAAAAGGTAGCCATGGACTTCATTATTGGATTTCCTCATACACCTCGGGGGAGGAATGCTATCTGGGTAGTGATTGACCGCTTGACCATGTCAGCTCACTTTATCCTGATCAAACATACAACGAATGTAGATGAGATGGGCCTCTTGTATGTTCAGGATGTGGTCAGATTTCATGGTGTGTCGTTGGCAGTTGTTTCTGACCGAGACCCCCACTTTACATCTCAGTTTTTGGAAGGCCTCCAGAAGGATTTGGGGTTGCAGATCAAGATGGTGACGGCATACCATCCTCAGACCGATGGCCAAACAGAGCGAGGGAATCAGATTCTAGAAGACATGCTCCGCGGTTGTGTGTTAGATTTTGGAGGTTCGTGGGATAGCCATTTGGGATTGGTTGAGTTTTCCTATAATAAAAATTACCACTCATACATCAGAATGGAACCCTTTGAGGCACTCTATGGATGGCCTTGTCGATCTCATTTGTGTTGGGATGAGTTGGTGAGTCCTCACTCATGGGACCGAGCCTTGTTCATGAGACGTTGAAGATGGTTATGCTGATTAGGCAGTAGTTGTTGACAGCTCAGAGTCACCATAAGTCTTATGCAGATCAAAGGTGGTGGGATCTTGAGTTTTCAGTGGGGGAAAATGTGTTCCTGAATGTGGCCCCTCGCTTGGGTCACTGTCGTTTGGGGATGCAGGGGAAGCTGACACCAAGGTATGTCATACCTTTCGAGATTCTTGAGCCGATTGGCAAGGTGGCATACATGTTATCTTTGCCCTCACAGTTGATGTCGATCCACGACATATTCCATGTCTCCCAACTAAAGATGTACATCCCCGATCTGTCGCATGTGATGAATTGGGAGGAGCTGTAGATTGAGCCAGACTTATCTGTGTTTGACTGACCAGTGATGATAGTGGATTCTCAGGAGAAGGTGATGCATGGAAAGTCCATTACTCTGGTCTGTATTCTCTGGTAGCACAGGAATGATGAGAACGAGACTTGGGAGCGGAAGACGTGGGTTAAGAAGGAGTACCCATTTCTATTCTCTGATTAGGCATCGAACTGACTTTCTGAGGGCAGAAAGTTTTCATGGTGGGGAGAATAGTCATTCCCGGACATCGTTGAGCTACAAATTTAATTTTAAATTTAAATTTCGTGAATTAATTTTATATTTATTTATATTTCTTTGTTTTAGCACGGGCTGAACCGGATGTGGGTTGCCCGTTGTTTCAGTGACGTGTGTAAACGAACCTTGCACTACCCGGCGCATGGGCCGGGCCAGGGCGAAGCCGAGTAAGGGTGAATCCATGTTGCTTTTCCATTTCAACGTGCGGTGCCCGTTGCACAGAAGTCTCAAATACCAGGTGATTAAATTTAGTATTCTTATGATTATTATTATTATGATTACAATTATTATTATTATTATGTTATTATTATTATTATTAATTTTATTATTACTAAAAACTTTGTATCATTATTTTTTTAGTTCTTTTATTTATGGATTTCAGTTGTTCCATTTTTATTTGTTTTGTTTTGTTTTTTTAATTTTACCACCATAGAAACCCTAGCCGCCACCCCCCCTTGTTCCTATTTTTCTTTTTATTTCATCCTCCTTCCTCCCCACGTATCCTCTCTCTCTTTCTTCCATCTTCTCTCCTCCATCCTCCCATCTCCCTCTTCTCTTCTTTTCTCCCTCCCTCCTTCTCTCTTCCCTGATGTTCTCACCCTCACCTGTCGTTGTCCCCTGTTCCCCCTCTCTCACAACCTCTCCCTCACTCGCCGCACTCCCCCTTCCCCTCATCTCCCCTCACCCACACGCTCCCCCTTCCCATAATCTCCCCTCACCCGTGTGCTCCCCCTTCCCCTCATCTCCCCTGACCCACGCACTCCACCTTCCCTTCCCCTGCACACCCTCACCACCGCAGTCCCCCTTCCCCTTCTCACCATCTCAGCCTACTGCCTCCCGCATACCCTGGGTGCGCTTCCCCATTCGGACGCCCTCCCTACTACCTCCAACAGGCCGTCGGGGCCCCTATTTCCTCTTTCCGGACAGAAACTCCGCAGGTCGGTGCCCCACCTCACCTCTCTTCCCCTCTTCCAACTGGTCCGACCAGTAGCCGGTGCCCCTCCTTCATCTCGCCAAACAGTGGCCTCCAAACCCTTCTCACGCTGCCGGACCACCTCCCGCACCGTGCTCACCCTGCCGAACCACCCCCCGCACCCTGCTCACGATGCTGAACCGCCTCCCGCACCCCGCTCGTGCTGTCGGACCACCGTTCCACCCCCTATTCACTTTCCCAACATTCCACAAGGGTTGGTTTAATTTCATTAAATTATTTTAATTGGTTTAATTGATATTTGGGTTATTTAATTATTAATTCAATTATTTAAGTGTTAATTAATTAATTTATTGTTATTAAATTTGTTAATTATTTTATTTGTTTGAATTGGTTAAATTGATAATTAATTTATTTATTTGGTAAATTGTTTATTAATTTAATTGATTATTATTGAATTTGTTAATCATATTATTTAATTGTTTCGGTTTAATTGTTAATTAATTAATTTAATTATTATTGAACCTGTTTAACGGTTAACTAAATTATTTAATTGATGATGTATAATTTTTTTATGGACCACTGATGTTTCACTAGGTTGGCATTGAGGATATTTGGTCTTCTGTTTTAGGACCTTTTTACGGCTCCATACGGTGTGACTGTTGCACAACATGAGTTTTGCGCCGTGTAATATTTCGTACCCATTTGAGGTAGGTGGTTTCACATTCTTACAGAATTTGATCATTTAGTCTGCTGGTTTGATTAATTTAATATGTCTTTTATTTAATTATTGTTGTGAGTTGTCAGTTTGACTGGTAGAGCGTGATTTTTTACTTTTATTAGTGTCTTGATTAGATTTCCGGGTATATACCGTGTGGTGCCTTGGTTTTTCAACAAATGAAGCAGTTGAAATTTGATCCTTGTTACAGTATTAGGGTGCGTCCGAGTGGGTTTTTCACTGTTGATCGTGTCATTTTATTTTCATAAAATTCATAAACCAATTTTTCAAATGTTTGGTAAACTTTAGTTTGGTTCTCGAAATGTCGTAGTTATTTCATGTTGTGAGGTTCTATGTTGTGTTTTGTGACTTGACCTTGATGAGTAGGGTGAACATTGAATAATAAGAACAAAAGGGGAAGCCTGGGTATTAGGTGGGTGGACTAGACTAGCGTTCTAGTGATACAGGAGTGGCCTCAGCCCAGTTTTACATAGCAGGATTGACGCTTACAACACTAACTGAATAATGGATGTTGACTGGAGGCCACTACAGTGGGAGGTGTTTCCCTGTCGGTGGCTCGTGCACGGGAAATTAATGATATAGTTCACCGAGATGTGAGGTTCTAGGGTCCCACACAGATTTAGTACTTTTGGGCCTCTCCCACTTTTGTTGCTCCTGTGCGATTATATACTCTTCACTGGTTGTTTTTGTTAACTTCTGTGGTTTCAAAAGGTAATAATGTTATTTTACATTCAGTACCAAAAACCCATTTTTCCTATTTTTAAAACTGTCTTCTTTTCACTAAAACTGTTTCCCTCAAAATGTTAGTGCATTTATATATTTTCACTAAAATTTGAACCTACCAACTGCTTTTGTCATCTAACCCTTTTTATGTAGAATATTTTCTCTGGTGCCAACCTATTGAGCATTTCTCACACCCTACTTACACCCTTGGGTGTAAGTAGATCTGATTATATCTGAAGTAGGGAAATGCGAAGGTTTTGAGCACGGTGGTCTGAGTTGTTAGTTGGTTCTTCCATTTTGGCACTAGTGGCGGAGTCCTGACAGTGATATTCTTCCATCAGGTGACAGTTGCTGATTTGGTTTTTGGTCACCCTTATTAGGAGTTTGTTGTGATTGGGTAGTAGTTTCTCCTTTTGTTGAGACTCGTTCTTATTGTTTTTAAAACTTGTGGTTGTAATGTTGATATCGGAATTCTATTTAATTTTTGTTTGTTTTTGTTGTTATACAGGTAAATCATTCCCAAAAATTATAAATTGATACCCGGGCACTTGTGCCAGCCCATGGGGATCGGGAACTCCCTTAGGGCCTTGTTGTAGGCCAGGTTGGGCGTCAAGTTGATGGTGACCCGATTCAGTTCGTGACCTATTGAATTTCATGTAAAATGGGATTACAAATCCAGAAGTGTAATTAAATAGTACTAATTCATATATATATGTTTAAATGTTCCCATATATCATCTCCTTTCTAGTATGAGGATGATTCATTTTATAAAATGTTGATGATAATTTTTTAGTTAATTTTAGCAGTTTTTTCAAACACCACAGGTCAGTTTAGTTTCATTTAATATTATTAGTTTATATTATTAACATAAAATTAAATAACATATAATATTCCTATTAAAATATTATTTAACTATAAAAATAGATTTATGACCAACCATGAAGGAATTAATGTAATGGGAACAAAACCATTAATCACAGAGACAGTTAATCACCATGACTTGGACAATGGTTTTGTTTCTTTGAAAATAATTAGGTGATAAAAGGGATGGTTATGAGTTATTACAACATAAATATGAAAATATAGTATATATTAAGACCATGGATTTATATTTCCTTTCTGTGTGATGGAGGTGAGAAGAATGTACAGTAACGAAACAAATTACGAGAGGTGTTTTGGGAAAATTACCTCTTTAACATAACCTCCTTGGAAGACACTTTGAGAAAATTAGATTTTGTGTTTTTATTATAAAACTTTAAATTTATGTGGGGATAGTTTCTGAGATATTTTTTGGTAGATATTTTGGGAGTTTGAGGGATTGTGGTTCGAAATGGGGTGGTCATGGGTGGTATTTATACATTAGAAGAGGTGTTTTTAAGTTATTAAATAATGATTATTATTTCTTTAAAGAAAACCACATTGAGATGTAAATAATTTAGAAGAATTTTTTTTGATAATTTTTTTAAATTTCATATTATATTTGATAAATATCTAAAAAACATTAATTTTGGATTTTTTTAGGCATTTTAATACTTCAGCTTTTATCTTTTAACCCTCTTCATTATTTTACCTACACTATGGTAAAATTTGTTTTAACCATGTTAAATTTTGGATGTATACCAATGAAAATGACCATAAAAATATTTTTGAACTTATTACAACAAATATGGAATCCATTTTACCAAATTCATTCACATAATTACCAAAATAATGTTTAAAAATAATATCACACATGCAATTGGAAAATGAGTTTTTAAAGTTAAAATTTTCAAAAAGATTGATATAATTGTGTATCCAATTTCAATTTCAACTTGATTACAATGAATTAAATTGGATTTAATTATTTAAAAATGAACTAATTATACATTAAAAAAATAGAAATATAATTTAACAACATATATTTTTTATATGAATAGTTATCAATTAAACTTGAATATTTTTCACTTTTCATCAAAAAAAATAAAACATATCAAAAAAATAGAAAAAACCACCATAATAAAATTTTGATATTCTGATTTAAAAAAATATATTTAATTTTGTTCAAAAATTTAGTTTTAAAATAGGTTCTCCATTAAAAGGACGCAAAATTTCATTTTAGAAAAATATTTATGCTTAAAATAAGGTTTATTAAAATATTAAACCTTTCAAACTTATTTGATGAATCTAAAAATATCTTCTTACATATCAGACATATTAATTTTACTATAATCTTTCAGAAATAGAGATTAATTTAATTTATTAAGTTATTTTTCCGTTAATGTCAAAAAAAGATTTTTTATAAAACACAACCTTTATGTTCTGTTGGTTCCTATTTTTAGTTCTAATAAATTTAAAACCATTGAATTCATTTAATAAAAAATTTCGAACTATATTTTCATAATTTATTTAATCTCATTCATTCCTATCATTTCAATGGCTAGGTGATAATTATCAAAATTAAATAATAATATTTAATCTTTTTTTAATCTTGATGTTCTGTGTAACCTAAAATATCAAAGAGTTTAAATATTATAAGATACATACCATAAATGTATGGGGTTTTACATCAAAGGCCTACTATGTAGATGATGATAAGAAAGAGGATCCCCAAGACATTATTTCTTTTTCTGATTAATATAATGGTTTTATAATGTAGGAGAACATAAACCCTCTATACATCATATGATAGATCAATGGCATGTAGATCCACCATTACCTAGTGGATACTAGATCTAAGATAAACATCATATCGACCCAGATGCTACAAAATTTGGGACTAACTGAAAAAGATCTGACTCCCTCCAATGTGGAAATTTCATGTTATGACAAGTGATGTTAGAAACTACGTGAAAAGGGTTATCTGAAAACCCAGTTTTGGAACATTATATAAAAAATTAAATTCATTTTCTTCAAAGAAGATATTGCCTACAACATGATACTAGCAAGGACCATGTTTTATTTTCATGAAGTGGTCCCTTCTTCATATCACCAGTGTCTCAAATTCTCCCTCAATGGTTGAGTTTGAGTCCTCCAAGGAAACACATCCACCTTAGACTCTTGTGGTCCCACTATCTGGATTTAGGGTACTAAAAGAGAGAATCAAAGAAGGTTCAAAATTATGGGGATGAGCATACAAATGACCCTAATGATTTGGAAATACACTATAGTCAATCATTTGGAATACTTTAATAACATCTTTATTTTCCAGCTTCATCAGTTGGAGCATATGATGATGGACCTTGGGAGATATTTTTTGTCTCTATGAAATAGTGTTTTGGAATCCCTAATAAAAAAGAGCACACATATATTACATCATACTACTAGAGAGTATAGGACCAATTGACACTCGAATCCCCTACTCATATAAAGGATCGATAATTTAACACTAAGATGACGTATCCAAGACATTCCCAAATATTATATAGACTAGGCCTGACTAAATGGATGTTGAATTTCCACCATTACATATTCATCTAGAATAGACCTTGCGATCAGAGGCTAGATGTGATTGTCTGGGTATTTTCTGTCATCATAGTTTCAATAAAGAAGGAACTTGAAAGAAAGGATTCTATGTTAGCTAGAGATGACACAAGGGCTTCCCTTTTGTCAACCTACACATAAGAGAAACCTCCTACCACTAATTTTCAAATCTCTGACAATGAAGAGTATATGGGAGACTCCCATATTACATTTCATATGTGTATCTCCACCACCATTGATGAATTGATCTTGGTGAAACTTGTTATGAGGGAGGATTTGAGGCCGATGTTGATTAGTGCATCCATGTCTCCATAGGAGTCATAGTAATAAGTGGCCTTCCTAAAAAATATTTGTGATGTATTCACTAGGAGTTATGAAGATATGTCAGGGATGGATTATCATTTAATCGTTCCTCATCTTGGTTTCCTAGCTAGTGATCACAAATTCACAAAGCCTCCCAAAAAGTTGAATCCCTCCCATAGTTATATGGTTGATATTGATGTTGAAAGGCATATCAAATATGGTGGTTAGATCCCATAAGCATCAAGAAAAACTAAAGGATATTAAGAATGTGTTCAAAATCATACACTTATGGAAATTAAATATAAACCCCTTTATTTGTGACATTAGTGTAACAAAAAGGATGTATCTCGGATTTTTCAAAAGATATATAGTCATCGAGATTTACCCATAGAAGATCAAAACATGCATTTGGATACCTCCATCGAGAAATCAATAGGAGTTTAGATTCCTCTAATGCCACTTCATATCCATGCATCAATGTATCATATATATTGATGGATAGTGTATAAAATTCACAAGGATCGTGAATAAGGAAAAAATTTATCAGTGCGATTTTCTGTGCCAGATCGTGCTTGAGAACATGAAGAAGTATCTGCTATATCCTTAGCTTCTAATTCTACATGTTTCAGAAAATCAATTAGTCATCTACATGGCCTCCCTGAAATGATCAATCAGTTCCCTACTATCCCAAAAAAATAATTATGTAAAGGATAATAGAAAATATAATATTAATTGATTTCCCCTCAAAACGGACCACAAATACCCCCTTAATGAGAAGAGTTTCCCCGCACTTGTTTTCATAGTGCAAGGGTTGCAGTAGTATTTACTGCATGATGATATACAACTATTTTCTAGTGTAGACCCATTAATGTATATAATTAATTCCCACATATTGATGGGATGATTGGAATGTTAGGAATTTGTCATTTCGTAGATATAAATCATATTCGTTACATAGATGGTCATAAAAGGATAAACATTACATTAATTCATGACGACGAATTCATCCCATAATGAACTATCCCTCGATATTGATTTTTTGGATGAGTTTATCCTCTCAGGTGATTAGGCTGTTTCATTTTGGAAGATTCATTTTGATGGTGCCTCTAAGAGATTGACTCGTAAATGGCTCAATGATCACAATCTCAGTAGGGTAGGACTGTGTATTGTCTACATGACCCCATATTAGGAAATAATTCCATACACATTTTTTTTCCATAATCTTGTACCAATAATGATTTAGAGTGTTAGGATATCATTATTAGTCAAGATTTGTCCCTCAGGATTTATTTCCTTCGTTTAAACAAGAAGGGAAACTCTGAGATAGTCCTAAAATATATCAAAGGTACCTATGTCGTTGAAAAACATGAGCTTCTTCCGCTACTCGAATGCACCAATCCACTAATGGTGTAGATCATGTCCCAATAAGAGGTGACCCATGTTTCTTGCTTATACATTGGTCAAGATGATTCCGTATAAATTATAGTTTTATCTATCATGGAACATTTCGAGGATCAACAGGTCAATCATGTGGAACACAAGAGTGTAATATCTCCCACTAAATAAGATGGTGGAAACAAATACATAAACAAACTAGATGATGGTACTTTTGTGATTGGACCCTCAAGTCACCTACATTAGAAAAAATTCTGAAATGGACAACTTCAGTCATCATATATATACTATAGGGCACTCTCCCACTATATTTAGCAGAGTGTGAGTGAATTCGTCTATCTGGAATGCAGTTTAACCTACAGAGCGATCCCAACATAGATAATCTCCTCTAAAGTCATGGTTTTCAAGGATTTATCCTCTATTTCATCTAATGAGATTACCTACATCTTGTTATAATGGATGTCCATGCTGGATCATGTCGATCTCATCTAGAATTATTGAATCCCTCGTATTAGATTTGGAGATAGGGGTACTTTTGGCCCACCACGGTCCATGACTGTAGTGAGTTCACCATGATTTTTAATTTCTGTTAGATCGATGACTATTTTTTTCATACACCACAAAAAATTCTCTAAACCACCAAGTATTCCCAGACATTTCTATGGGGACTTTACATTGTGAACACATACCTTCCAATCTCGATAGTGTAGGTTTATGCTAACCAAAACTAACTACATTTCCAAATGGGAAAACGTAGTTTCCCTTAGGGAATTCAAAGAAATGTACATTCTTGAGTTAGTGATCTTCCAAATGACCCATTTATTGGGATTTCCTCATGATATTATATAAGATAAAAACACCAAATTCTGAGCTACCCAGTTGAAGAAGTGTTACACCAAGTATAATATTTAGTCAAACCACACATCCTTCTTCCAAGCACCAAAAAATGGGTAGAATGATGCATTTTACAAGAAACTCTCCAACATCATATAAATGTTGGTGGGCCAAAAAAGGAGGAGTTGTCTTTAAATGATACAATTTACCCTCTATGCCTACTAGACTATGACATGTAATTCCATCATGGTAAACCCATATTCGTTTATATAAAAAATAGAAGTAGTATTTCCACTCATGGTTTAGTTATCATCACTTTTAAATACTGTCTATGACTAGAATAAACCGTATAGAATAGAATAATTCAATCTAGTTGGGTTGGTATCCCTTAAGTAAAATAGGCTTCATGCCCTCGAAGATATGGAGGGGAATCAGAATAAGGTAATAATAGAATTCAACAAGATGGTTTTCCTCCACTCCTCTATCGAGGGTGACATTGCACTAGCTATTAGAACAATGACGATACATGGAAAAAATACTCTAATGATGGATCCCATATGGGACGTACCATACATTATCCAAATGGTTTATTCAAATGAACCTTTCTATTTGATCAACATGGATGGATATCCTATCACACCTCCCACCAATGAAATGTTTCCCATGTAGTGCTTCTCTTGAAGAGGATTTATGTCTAGGCATTGTAATCCAAAATTTCTTCAATTGGTCAGATATATGTATCCATAAATGCAAGAAACCAAGGTTTGAGATCTATTTCTTCAAACTAGCAGTAACCTATGGTCCATGATATAATATATTAAACACTTTTCAATCTGTCTTGGTTTTTTGACCTTAAACATTGTTTAATTGGTCCATGAATTATGACCTTAAAATATTTTCAACCATTGTTGTCTATCCTCCATGACATTAAACTATAAAGAACCATATTTTGAGTTTTATGACTTTAAATATGAAATTGGAACATCCCAAAAACATGGTGATAAAATATAATCATACCGCATATGAAATCGGGATACCTCTTATGATAAACATGGGATGGTCATAAACCAATATCCCCATCACATGATGCAAAAATACATCCTTACCATATGAGACAAACATAGGATCAAATAAAATTAGGGATAACCAAAAAGTGGTGTGTTCTCACCAAAAAACAGTAAACTATAGCCTTACCCATTTAGCGAATTATGAGAATCCATGATAATCACGGGATACCTTGTAACCTCCTGACCCCAGTTACCTAGAGTCAGTGCATTATTACATAATATTGGCATGATACAAGGAATCATGTCTCTAAACACCGATTAGTTTAGTAGTCATGGAAGTACTAGATATATACATAAGTTTTACATTACATCATGAAACAATAACAACAACGACATTGTTTCCCCTTTGAACAGACTCATATCCTTTGGCCTATATCTATAGGTTAATCATGATATACATCTTCATATCCAAGGAAAAATAAAACATAGAAAGGGGTGAGCTCAGATGCTCAGTAAGGATAATAATATAGCATAAATTTTCACAAATAAGAATAAACATTTATGGCATTGTATAAGACTAAAACACAATCTTGGTAATCATAAATTTCAGAATAATATTGAAAATATAATCAAATAATGTCATTTACATACTAACATGGATATTCTAAGAGTCGAATAATCACATGTAATATCAATAGATAATTTCATAATGATAGAATCCATTATATTGGACATCATAACCATATATTCAAGTCCTCATGCCCAGAATACAAATAATATTTTCTCAAGGACTTATTCCAAGACTCTATTTTGTCTCATGAGACCTACTGATGTATCAAGGAGCTATAATGGGCTACACCAATCACTTAATATTTCTAATGTGTTACTTATATAAATAGGTTGAAACATAATATAAACATTCATATTTAAACTATCATACAGGATGTCAATATTTTAACCATAAACCAAGAATGGTATAAAAATAGCACATCCATAGTAAAAAATATCGCAAAATCTTCAATAAAATATGAAATATTGTATCATAATAAATCAACTTCAAACAAATATAAAATCCAATGAAAAATGATAACATGGATTAAATCAATCCAAAATCTATTTGAGCAAAATATTTATTTCTACATTGAAATCATTCAAAAGTAAAGAATATATTTATTTTGCATATATTCTTATAATCTGGTAAGGGAATATTTGAAGGTTTTATAATGGCACTAAATTGATGCACCTTCCGTGTAAGTAAAAAAATATTCTTTGCTTACTTTGTTGAAAAGGTCATAATGTACCTTGTTTGGAAAGCGACAGAAAGATTCCTTTCAAAATATTTTATAAAAAGTCAAACAAGGGTATAAATGAAGTTAACCCATAGACTAGTAAATAGAAAAAATGTTTTGATATACATTTTTAAGAAACACAGATGTGGATGATAACGATGTCTCAATAGATACTCACGTATAAACCACCACAGATAATAAAGTGATTGTGATACATAACCCTTACCTTGTACATTTCCTTTGTCGAGGGTAAGATAAAATCATGTATAATAGTTAAATCATTTTTTTAAATTATAAAAGAACCAGATACATAAATATGATATCATATATGATCTTTTAATATTTCTTTGTTAATAATATTACAATATAATCATTATTTCCGATGTTAACTGATTTGTTTAACTTTATATGTTTTGTTACATAAGTCATTTTTTTTATAGATAGGTTGTATTTGATTAATATATAGAATGATATTATATTCTTAAACATTATTTTTAATCATAAAATGAAAATTATTTTTGAATGGTTATGATGGGGAACGAAATCTCATCGTGTTGTGAAGTAGGTAAGTCGCACATATGCACAAACGAAAATATCATTATATTGATGATGTAATCATATTTAATTGGATGGTATATCATATATACAGAATAATTAACATATTATAATTATTATTTATAAAAATTATACTCATTATTATACCCATCCAAATAATTAAGTGTGGAATGACAAACTACACCACGACGTGAAGGCGGTAAGCCATACGTATGCACGTATGGTGACTTTGTCATTTACAGGATGGCTAGAAGAATGAATATGGTTGTACCATATTTATAATAACATCATAGTAAGTATAAGGTACTGGATTCATTATTTTTTTATGGAAACAATAATTAAAGAGGAAGTGGAAGGAGAAGATAACTTTGAAAGAGTTGATGAAATTATTACCTCTTCTTCAGGTGATTCCATTTAATTTTATCAAAAGGGCTCTTTATGTTAAATTTATGATCAATATAAGGCCAATAGGTAGAAGTGAGGGTATTTGGGAGAATATTTGATCAGTTTTTGGTCAAGAAAAATGGCTTTGGAGGTGTGAAATTAAGAGAAGGGTATGTACCCTTTTATAAGAGAGGTGAGGGTGACCTCAGGAAAAGCTTGAAATATTTTTTTATTATAAAATAATTTTAAGTTTCTATTGGCTCTAAATGAATTTGTTTTAAAACTAAGGTGTATATGAGTCAAAATAATATCAACCAATAGGTTTTAGACATGTTTATGCTACCATATTAACCTTATCATTTATATTTAACTCTTGGTTAAATAGTTTAACATTTACCATGTCTCCTTGTATTTTTATATTATATGGTTGATAAAATTACAATAAAATTAAAAGAGAACCTAAATTGGTTCATTAATTACATATATATTATTTTATAAGTCATTTGGACGATCTTTAGATTTTTATGACTATTATATAATTTAAGAATATAGTATTTGTTTTAAAAACTCATTTACATCAATTTTGACACTATTTAGTATTTTGTTTTTGTGAAAGTCATAATAACATTATATCTTCGATATAAATATTTTTAATAAACACTAACATGTAATATTAACCTATAAAATTAGTGTATAGCATCAAAACTTTCATGTTATATTTATTTTAATATTTGTAATATCATTTATATGATTCTTTCATTAATGAGGAAAATACTGCATCATTAATATGTCATAAATAAATATATTTATAATTTTTATAAAAATTATAAATAAAATATATTGATGCAGAAAATATATTTAGATTTATAATGACTATTTATAGTCAAATAGTTCAATTATATAACCTCATATAAAAATTGTTTTACTAAAAGATACATGATTTTGTTATTTTTGTCATTACTTTAGATTATTTAATATAAAATGTCATTATCACTCCCAAGTGGCTCCATGGGGTCCCAAAATATACCCAAGGATACCCATTGTCAGAAATGTATCATCCAATATAGTTAGGACATGTGTTAGGGTAATTTAATATTATTATAATATTATTTTTATCCTAACTTACCGGATTTACCTTTTAACCATGGTAAATAAAATATTAACCGAAAAAATTATTCGTAATGTATAAAAATAAAAGTTACCTATTTACACAATTTAAAATTCATGATTCTGAATATGAAATCCATTTTTTAAAATTCAAAACACATAATTTGCATAAATTAATTTAAAATTCATTCTCGTTGTCAAAACTAAAAAGCGGGTTTTTAAGGAGTAAAAACTATCAAAAGATTAACATGTCTTTATGTACAATTTAAATGTGAAATTACATCCAATGACCTAAATTATATAAAATGATAAATATATAATCTAATTATACTTAATAACCAATCAAATTTAAAATTTATCACTATTAATTATTTCGATTGAAAATTTTGTTTTTATTTAAAATTTAATGTTTTCACTATTCACCGAAATATGAAAGTTATCAGAAAAGTACCACAAATTCACCCTAAGCTAATTTTGATATTCCAAATCTAATAATTAAGTCCAAATTGAAAAATAAAATTTATAATATTTCAAAAAGTAGATATTACTATTCATAACTGCTTTTAAAACAGCTAGTTTGATAAGTTATGGTGCGCTTGAACTCAGTGTTGCGTACATTTCACACTATTATATTATTCAAATAGAAGTGTACCATTGAAGCATGGGGTGTAAAATTATTCTCTACTTCAATTAATTTCATCCTCAAAATTTCTAGACTACTACTTCATAAAAATATTCGGGTGGTTCATCATCATAAAATCTTCAGGTTCTCACATTGACTCTTCCATTTTATGGTTTCTCCAAAGATCTTTTACCAAGAAATTCATCTGGTTTCTCAAAACTTGTTCTTTTGTTTCAATAATCTTTATAGTATCTTCAAAAAATGACAGATCAGGTTCTAGTTCTAATTCTTCAAAGGTGAGTACATGGGTTGGGTCAGGCTTTTGTTTTCTTAAGAGTGATATGTGGAACAAATCCTGAACTTTGGAGAGACTTGGAGGCATTTCCAAACAATAAGCTACAACTTCAATTTGTTCAATAATTTTGAATGGTCCGATGTACCTAGGACTCAATTTACCCTTCTTAATAAATTGTATAACACCCTTCCATGGAGATACCTTCAAGAAAACATCATCACTTACTGGAAATTCCTAATCCTTCCTTGGTTATCAAAATAGCTCTTTTGCATACTTTGAGCTGTTTTGATGAGGGTTTGTATAATATTCACCTTTTCCATTATTTCCTCAAAAAGTTATGGGCCTACGAGTTTTCGTTCACCAACATTGTACCAAAAATTTTCTGCGCGACATCTCTTTCCATATAACTCTTCATATGGTGCCATTTGAATACTTGAATGGAAGCTATTGTCATAGGAAAATTCTACCAGAGGTAAATACTAGTCCCATATAACTTGAATGTAAAGTGAAAAAGATATCAATATTTCATTTAATGTTTGAATAGTCTGTTCTGATTTTCTGTCAGTTTGAGGGCGGTAGGTAGTGATCAAATGATGTTCAATATCTGGGGATTTCTGAGGAGTTTTTCAGAATCATGATGTAAAATTGGGATCACGATCAGAAACAATCGATAGGGTTACTCCATGAAGTCTTAAAACATTATTAATATATAGTCTTTATAAATGTTTAAGTGGTAAATCTTCTCTTGTAGAAAGAAAATGTGATGAATTTCTAAGATGATCAATAATGACCCATATTACATCATTCCTTCTAGGATTCTTTGGTATCCCCATGACAATTTCCATTGTAATATCATCCCATTTCCACTCAGGTATGAGAATAGGTTGCATGAATCATCCTATATGTTTTCTTCTAGCCATAAACTATTGAAAAATCATAAATATTGACACATAGTCAGCAATATCCCTCTTCATGTTCTCCCACAAAAAATGATCCTTTAAATATCTATACATCATAGTGCTACCAGGGTGTATAGAGAAATTAGAGCTATGAGCCTCATCCAACAATTCCACTTTTAGATCAGGTATGTCAGGAACACATATTATCTTCCCAAATTTCAAAATTCCATCTTAATATATGAATTCAATCAATGTACCATCATTCATAGATTTAATTTTATTTTGAAAATCCTCATCACCAGTTTGAGAACTTTTTAGCCTTTCTAGTAAAGATATTTTGGAAACCATTTGAAAAAGTATTGTAGTTTCAACTTCCATTATTATTGTCATATCTATATTTTCTAGATCGATGAACATAAGATCCCTTTTACTCTCATATTGTTCAGATCTCCATGATCGTTTCTACTCAAAACATATGCCACCTTATTTCCCTTCCCCAAGTGGTAGTGTATAGTGTAATCATAATCTTTGAGTAATTCAATCCATCACTTTTTCCCTAGGTTGAGTTCCTTCCATGGGAAAATATACTTCAAAGTCTTGTGATCGGTATATATCGACATTTTTTAACATAGAGATAGTGTCTCCATCAAAGAAAATATTACCACTGCTAACTCAAGATCATGAGTATGATAGTTTTGTTCGTGAATTTTTAGATGTCGTGATTGATAGGAAATAACTCTATCATTCTATATAAGGACACAAACATGTACTTTCTTTAAAGCATCACTATAAATAACAAATCCATCATTCCATGATGGTAGAGTCAAGATAGGATCATTGACTAATCTTTCATTCAATTCTTAAATATATTCTTCAAAATCTTTTTTCAAAAAAAACCCCTTTACGTATGCTCTTGGTTAATGGGTTAGCCTATCGGGGAATATCCTACAAGAAATGCCGATAATAACCTGTTAAACCAATAAAACTACGTACCTCAGTTCTAGTCATCGGTGCTGTCCATTCTTTTATTGCTCTTGTCTTGGAAGGATCAACATAGATTCCACACTTAGAGAAAATATGGACATGAAACGAAATCTCTTTAATCCATAACTCACACTTGTTAAACTTCCCATATAATTCATTTATTCTAAGAGACTATAGAATAGTACGGATGCGATTATAATTGTCTTCGTAGATTTTGAAATATACCAAGATATCATCAATAAATACCACTACAAATTCATCAAGATATTTCTTGAAAATTATATTCATTAGATCCATGAAAAAAGGGGGTGCATTATTCAGTCCAAAAGGCATTACTGTAAACTCGTAATGTTCGTACCTAGTTTGAAATGATTTTTTCATTATTTCATCCTTCTTTAACCAAAACTGATGATATCTAGATCAAAGTTCAATCTTTGAAAAATATTGAGCTCCATGATGTTTCTTAAATAAATCATCAATGCAAGGTAGGGGATACATGATCTTTATTGTTATAGCAATGATCTCCATGGAGTCAATACACAACCTCATATATCAATCTTTTTTCTTAACAAAAGAAACAGGGCCTCCCCATGGAGAAACAATATTGTGAATAAATCCCTAATTACTCAATTCATCTAGTTGTTTCTATAGGTGCAATAATTCCACAGTGGCCATTCATTAAGGGATATTTGATATGGGCCTTGAACCGGGAATTAAATCAATTGAAAACTCAATTCCTCGTTATGGAGGATGTCCAGGTAAATCCTTTGGAAACACATCAACATATTCTTTCATAATAGGTATATCCTCTATTTGAACATTCCTTTACTCGCCCGTAGTTATTTCAATATCTTCCTCCCCAATAATTTAATTTAGTAGAGCTACTATGGGTGAATCTGAATGAGAATTATATGGTGATGTTTCTTCTCTAAAGATAAGGTACTCCTTATCATCATTGAAAACTGTAACATCCTTCTTCTTACAATAAATTTTCTAATCATGGTCTGAAAAACAATCCATACTGAGGATTATATCAAATTCAATCATGGTTATGATGATGAGATCAGTAGATAAATCACATTTATATACCCTAATGGGTACTGATTGACAAAACTTTGTTGCAATGATTTTTCCCTTATGAGTTTTGACTAAAAACTCCCCTGTAAAATAAAATTTGAAATATATAATTTTCTTAGAAAATTGGGAGGATACAGAACATTGCTATGATCTAGAATCAAATAATGCATTGGATAAATTTGAGGAAACCATTAAATTACATGCTACCACGTCATTCGAGGCTTCAAACATAGTAGTTGTGATCGCATAAGTTTGGCCTTTCTCCCTTGGCCTTTTCTGAGGTAAGTTTTTTTGGGGATTAAGAAATTCATTTGCCTAATGACCCATTTCCCTATAATTTTAGTATTCCACATTAACAACCTCTTTATTTCCCTTACAATCATGAGGTTGGTGGCCTTTTTTACCACACTTATAATAGACACTCATTCCCTTTAGGAAAATGTCGTGGTCTTTCTTCCCACATTTACTGTAGGATAGATATTGAAATTTTCCCTTCGTCCCATTATTTCACTTTCCAGAGTGTTCAGCAGATCTCTTCTTCTCCTGCTTTTCTTTAATGTCCTAAGACATAGATAATTCATTTTCTGTCTTGATGTCAGATGAGACAATATATTGGTACAATGAGATGGATTGTGAGACTAATGCTCGATGAAGAAATGGTTTTATCCCATAAAAAATATATCAATATTACTCATTGGGTTGCGTATATAATCTAAATCATTCCCTTCTAACCTTGTAAAGTTGGCCTCATACTTTGCGACATTCTCATCCTTCTTTTTCCACATATTCAGAAATTAAATTTCTATATCTACTCGATAGTCATGAGAAAATTATTTTTGTTTATGAAAATCTTTTTAAACTCCCTCAATTCCATATTTGATACTTCTTCATCTTCCTTTGTGTTTTTAATTAATGAACACCATTGATCTGCATCTCTTGTGAGGTGATAAACTACTATAAAAACATTTTCTCTTTCTCTAATCCCCAATGAATTAAATATTTTCTCTAAAGAACTTATCCATTTCTCAGCTAAAAAAGGATTTTTTGTCCCATTGAATGTTGGTGGTTTTTGACTCATTAAGAATTCTAACATTAATCCTTTTCGTTGTGGAACAGGGTGCTCCATACATGATAGGTTATTGTTCATAACTTGGGTGAGTTGTCCCGGTATTGTTATAAGTTGTTAAGCACCAGTTGCATCATAAACTCCACTATACTTATCTTGAGTACGAGGTCAATAGCTAAATGGATTATGTGCATTGATACAGTTTATATTCCTTTCACTAGGCGCCATTTCTAAACATTGCATAAATTAGATTAGTTTATGAATCAAAATACATAACTCCAAACTAGTAAAATACCTATCATAGATTGTATAGTATATTCATTTAATCCATAATCATAATAAAATGTTTTCTTTGAGGAGGTATTTATTTATAAATCTTTGATAATGGTTTGTAATGATAATATGAATTATCCTAAGAATATCCCCTAGGAGTGTCATAACCAAGAGTGTAGATACCCAATGCTTGATGTACATGGACATAAAATTACGTTGAATAATACTAAATAATTAACAAAACCAAACACAAAAGGACCGTAATAGTTTAGTGTCATTGGAAACGTGGAACATAATCTTCTAATCATGGTGAATGATCATCAACATCTCTCATAATGATCTTCCCCTTTTTGTTTTCTTACCTAAAACCATTCGTTATATCATCGGGTAAAGAAAAAATATAAAGGGGACCCCAATTTATTAGTAATGGTAATCAGGGAGAAAATAAAACAAACCATATACATTTGAACTTCAAAACATGAACATATATTTTACACATCAAAATCATGAGTTGTGAAATAAATCTTGGCAGTACGTAAGACATAGGTTATAAAGGAACATTAATCATGATAAAATAGCATGGGAATAAAAACTTGTAATTGTGGAAACCATTAAGAACATGATATGATTTTAATAGTAGCCTTGGCATTTATGCTAAGAACATCTTAGTGGACAAAGTCCCTTTCTGAATCGAGTTCACTCCTCCTTTCAGTCCTTTAACACTGAACCGGATTAGCTTACCGTTCCGGCCATGTCTATCTCATGAGATATAAATATTTACCCAATGCATTGGAGTGAGATATAGGTCCCACCCATCTCATAATGAAATCATTCTTTCATGTGCCACAAAATAAACATACATCATTAATAATAACCCAACGAATAAAATGGGTTTCATAAACATCATCTCATAATAACATAATCCATATAAAAGAAATGGATATCATTTCATAATAAGAAAAATCAATCAATGTAAACAATAGAGACATTATAATTGAAACATAAACATACTAAATAATTTCATCTTAGATGGAAAATTGTTTTGATAAAACACTTGAAATGAATTCTTGAAGAAAATATCCTTTCTTCTTCAAAATAATTTTTTATTCACAAAATGCCATGAAATTTTAAAAGAAAAGGATTTTGTTGAAAATAGTCATTAAATCTTGTAGAGTAAGCTTCAATAAAATAAGTCATTATGAAACCGTAAAAATCATTTCACACCGTATAAATTAGAAAAACATTCTTATTATACTTTTCCCGAAAAATTCAATAAGTAACTTGTATGGTAAACAAAAGATAGATTCCTTCCATACGATTTCTTAAAAGTAAAAAAGGGTAAAATGACATTAATCATACATGGATGAGATGTAAAAATTTTATGAAAACATTTTGAGAACATATGGACAAGGATAATAAACATAATCTTAGTAAATACTTACGAATAAACAATCTTAGATAAGAATGAGATTGGAATAATTATCCCATACCTTATGACCAATTTCTTCCATATTTTTCCAAGACTCTGGTATAGTGGGTTTAAACAGATTATTAACTTGTAAAATAA
The DNA here is from genome assembly GCA_963277665.1 of Viscum album. Taxonomy (NCBI): domain Eukaryota; kingdom Viridiplantae; phylum Streptophyta; class Magnoliopsida; order Santalales; family Viscaceae; genus Viscum; species Viscum album. The sequence goes on from OY728133.1 coordinate 103,865,458, forward strand.
CCCTAATAATATTTATGATATCATATATGATTCACTTACGACTTTATATTACCTGTTCCTTTGTCAATTCCATGTTAAAGTAGTGTTTTGGGTAAAATCATTTCATTTATCGTTCATGTTTTGACTTGTAATTTTTAATATGATTACATAGATCATGATTAATTAATTAAAATATATAAAACATGGTTTATATATAATATATATTTAAAATATACATATATATAATAGATGGATAAATGGAATGTAGTACACCATTCATGGAGATGGTAGGTCGAACGTACGCATGAACGCTGTATTTCGTTTCCTTATTGAATTGAATGGAATTTAGTAGATGAAATACATATATATATATATATATAATAAATCCAGTATCATTATTATGTCATTTATTTCATGATTACATAATATATATACTTTATAATCATTCTTGGATTGTTAACATGTAAAATGAATCTCATCGTATCGTGGAGACGGTAATCCGTACGTACGCATGAGCCATGATATCGTTCCAATATTTATTGAATGGAATTGTAGTAGATGATATAATATCATAGAATCAGTAATATGTTATAATAATCATATATAGTTATTATTTACACCATTATACCCATCCATGTAAGGTGGTGGTAGAAAAAATGATTACACCACGGTGTGGAGACGGTATTTCGTACGTACGCACGCGTGGTGATTTCGTTTTCCGTAGGATGGATAGAAAGTCAAATAGGGTTTTTTCATATTTATAATAACATATAATTATATATGTAGTAATGATTTTATTACTTTATAATGAAACAACTAAATAAGTGTATGTAGAAGAAGAGATAAACTAGAAAGAGTCTGTAGAAGAGATTACCTCTTCCTCGACACACCTCCTTTAAACTTCTTCTTAGGGAACTGGAGTTGGCCTTTTGAGAAGACCAGAAAATATATGATATAAATATAGTGGTTCAGAAGAGGAATGGTCAGGGGCTGGCTGAGCTTCAACACTCAAAAGGGTATGAAGAGAATAGGGAAGGGGTGCCCTTTTAATAAGGGAGGAGAGGGGAACCTTTAGAAAAACGTAAAATATTATTTTATAATAGAGTCATATTAGGTTTTTAATAACTCCAAATTGATTTACATCATAGATAAAGTTGGTAAGGGTTGAAATACTCTCAACAAATAGGTTTTATACATGTTTAGGTTACTATTTTAACCTTATCATTTAGATTTAACTCTAAGTTAAATAATTAAACTTTTACTGTGTCTTCTTGTTTTCTAAAACAATATGGTTAATAAACATACAATAACAAGCCAAAAGAACCCCAAGTGGTTAATGTTTAATATATATAACCTTATCTAAGTTATTTGGCTGATCCTTTTATTTTTTGGAAAATAATAACAATTAATAATATAATATTTTTTTAAAAACTATTTTATGTCAATTTTGACACTATTTGGTAATTGATATTTGTGAAAATCATAACAACATGATTAGTTAGAAATAAGTTAATTTAATCAATAAAAACATGTCATATTAACTAATAAAGTCAGTGGAATTCATAAAAAGTCTCAGATTACATTTATTTGGGTATTTATAATAACAATTATGTTAATATTTTATTAATAAGGTAATTACTACCTCATAATTGTGTCATAAATAAATTAAATTATTTAATGTCTAAAAATTATAAATAAAAAATAATTATGTATGAAATCTTTTTATATTTTTAATGAATATTTATAGTCGAATTTGGCTTATGTATAACACTATATTAAAAATTTTTTAGTTATTAAACATTGATTTTAACTATTTTAACTATTCTTTAAATAAAATAATAATACGTGTCCTAATCTAATCCAAGTGGACCTAAAGGATAATATTTTTTTCCTAAGGTTGTTTTTGGTCGAACTAAACTTATCCAATATAATAGGGACATGTTTTAGGATAATAATAATATAATTTTTACCCCTAATTAAAATATTTACTTTTAACCGTGGTAAATAAAAGTAAAAAGTTACTATTCACCAAAAATTATTTTTATCTTATTGAACCACATTGTACTCCTTGATATTAACCATGTCTCTCGGATTTTTGAAATTCCACTCATAGAAGCGGTAAAATTTAGTTTTCTGTAAATTTTCAAATTTTCCTAGGAGGTGGGTAAAAAACGGTGAAAAGTTCAATAAAGTTTTTATATATTTAAAATTATTATAAAATGACTGAAATTAATTACATTGAACTTATATAGGTATTATGTATCCATTATGACCTAAAATAAATTTAAATAAAATAAATAATTATTTAAATAAAAAGTCGGTTTTTAAATTGTAACCAAGGGTTTTCACTATTCATCAAAAATTGAATGTTTTCAGAAAATACATAAAATTCAACCTAGGATAATTTCGATATTATGAATCCAAAAATGAAGTCCATTTTGAATGATAAAATTTCTAAAATTTTAAAAAGTGGGTATTACTATTCAAAACGGCTAGTTCATAATAATATTATAATAATATCTCGTTTAGTGAAACTTGGTATTACGTACTACACATGCTATTGAGGAAGGCCTTGAATTCTTGTAATGCAAGACATGTCATGGATGCATGTAGTGAAATATCTGTCGGGTGTTGCGTATTACATAATCAAAACTTATTTCATTTATATATTAAACAGAATCTATACTTAATGTTGCGTAGAATAATTTCTACAAAATGAACTTGAAATTGTGTGTAACACGAGCCATAAATAGTGTGGTGTATACTGCAAGCTAATACGATGTTTCATATAGTATACTCTAATATTGGTGTAGTTTATATTAGAATACATCAAATAAATTAAAAATAATATATCTCATAAAATCTCGGGGTGTTACATTCTACCCCCCTTAAAATGAATTTCCCCCTTGAAATTCGTCGGGGTTATAAATGGTTTACTACTTGAAAGTTTCTTTTATAGAAACCCACATCGTAAAAAGGAATACTAAAACATAATTTTAAAAAAGGGAAGTCATAATCATAACTATAACCCAAAGTAACTCAGCACTGGGTTTCCACATAGGACAACATGGGTGAAAATATGGATATGGAAGAGAAATATAATCATCAACATCTGATGAAGAGTGGTAGAGGACATGGATATGAAAAATCCAAAAATCACAGAGCCATAAATTTTTGATCATCTATGGTACCATCTAATTCATCAGATATAAGGTCAATAGGACAACATTTTTCATTTTCTAGATCATTCCCTTAAAGTTGAAGAATTTGAATTAGAATAAATACTTACTTTATTTTGGTATAATCTCACTATTGTTTGTGACTTGAACAATTTCCACTTCATCTCCTAACAAAATGAAGTTGAATTTGTCATTCGTGTAGTGTTAGAAGACCATGTGATAGGATGATGGGACATTACATATGTCTCAAACAAAAGGTTAGAAAAAGTTATCAAGTATACATAAGTCCATCTACGGTGAGGTTAATCATACATGATTCCAAAAATTGACTTATACTTAATCTATCATACCGCTTAATAAAATAAAACTAGTTTCTACTAACCAGGGACTTCTTGTAGGCCAGTGGTAGGAAATAAAGGCCTGTCGCACTTCAGTAGTGGGTTCAATTCCCACAACCTTGTCCAACGTGAAGTGTTGTCGCCTGTCTTGCATGTTGTCCTTTTTTTAAACAAAACTATTTTCACATTACAGAAATAATATCTAAAAGAAGGTTCTAGCCTTAAAAAATACTATCTTATGTTCAAATTAATTCATTACAATATTTATTCTTATCCAAAATACTTCTATCAAATCTCATAGTGAAATGAAATCATTTACTAGAAATGTCATCTACTGAGCATGTGAATACCATCATCTATCATGATATATCTTGTTGGTCACATTCCAAACATGTGAATACCTTAATCATGTATTATCTTTAAAAATGAATACCCATTTAACCTTAGTGAAAAGATGAATGCTGTCAAAAGATAACTCTTTCCACATACCAAAATCCCAAAATATTATATACTCAAACCATGATATTACATTTTCTTTATATCTTTCATGAGCACATTAATACTATCAAACATATTATTTTATCCTTATCCCTTCATTATGCGCATATCATCTACTTTACAAAAATATAACAATCACTTTTAATGGTTACTGGACCCATATAATTATTGAAAACCAACACATAGATTATCAAAAATTCCATGATGCCTTAAATGAGATTCCATGATACTATTTTGAAATCCCATTACATAAACACTTAATCATTACACGACATCATTGTCATACTCAACATCAAAAATAGTGATTGCATGTGAATTCCCTTTTTCCTTTGCCTTAAGAGGCTACTCACATTGATCATCATTAATCATTGGATCAGATAATTGATTAGAATAATGGCCCATTTCCTTTCACTTGAAGCATTGAAGTTTTGGTGGTGTGTTCTCTACAGTCTTTTCATTATTCACATCATTATCAACCCTTTTTCCATTAATTATACACTCATCTGCTCGATGACCTTCTTTTCCACACATTAAACATTTTCTAGTCCCTTTAAGACAATCTCCACCATGCTTCATTCCACACTTTGAGCATAAAGAAACATTCGTCTTTTTTTCACCATTATTTTGAGATTTCTCCTTGAACTCCATCTTTCATTTCTTGTCAACACCATGAGATGGATATGTAACACCAACTTCCATTTCGACCTTAATAGCACAATGCACAATTTCTTCATAGTTATTGAAGTCTCCTATGGCTAATTCCCTTTGAAGACTTGGTTATAAGACAATGGAAAATCGATCAACTTTACTTTCAGGTTGGATGATAAAGACAGATGCATGCCTTGAAAGACTTGTAAAATTCACCATGTATATCCCAACAGATTCATAATCTTTTTTATTAAGCTCAAGGAATTATTTTTCCATCTTTTTTCAAAGAATACGAGGGAAGTAATTATTAATAAACAAGTTCTTGACTCGTCCCATTCCATGGATTCAATTTAATCTTGGGGCCTCGTATTCTTAATTAGAGTCCACCATTGATCTGCTTCACCTTCTAAATGGTAAACATACAGAATAAATTTTTCATGTTCTGAACATCTAATTATGAAAAATATCTTTTCAATGATACTGATCCATTTTTCCGCAAGAAGTGGATCAGAAGACCCACTGAAAGAAGGTGGATGTTGCCTCATGAAGGACTCAATAGAATATTGTTCCCCTCTCTGTCCATAGGAAGTCCAGAATGATTCATATCTTGTGTAAGTATAGAAATAATATTTTTCACTGCATATCCTATAACATTGTTTTTCTCAGGAGGAAAATCATTGCACTGTCCATTACATTGATCAACATTGTTCCTTCGGGTTCCAGCCATCGTCTAAAACCCCAATAGAATAGTGTGAGATGCAAAAATCATGCTAGGGAAAACAACATAATAAAGGGGGAGTATTTTAAATATATAACATCTTAGGGTTAATTCTATTATTGTTACCAAAATTCTAGGACTATAACCTATATTTATACTTATCCTTATGGAAATCCCTATACATACCTTATAAATATCTCTAGGGATTTCACTAGTGTTTTCACATCCTAGTTTCGAAAGGTTAACTAATCCTTTCCTCTGATACCTACTGTAGTGACCCATACATGACTTACATAGAAATTACATTACTTTTGCGTAATACATAATACATAACAAAAACAAATACACATCGACCGTAATAGTTTAGTGTCTTTGGAAACTCGGAACATAATCTTCTAATCGCGGTGAAAGATCTTCGACATCTCTCATAAAGATCATCCCCTTTTAGTTTTCATACCGAAAACCATTATTTATATCCTAGGAAAAAGAAAACATATAAAGGGTGAGCTCAAATTCTCAGTAAAGGTAAGAAAGAAGAAAATAAAACAAACCATATACATTTGAACTTCAAAACAAGAATATGTTTACACATCAAAATCTTGAGCTGTGAAATAAATCATGGCAGTATGTAAGGCATAGGTCATAAAGAAACACTAATCATGATAAAATATCATGGGAATAAAAACATGTAATTGTGTCAACCATTATTCACATGATTTGATTCCCATAGTAGCCAAGGCTTTACTGCCAATACCATCTTAGTGGAGAATGTCTCTTTCTGAATCGATTTCACTCCTCGTTTCAGTCATATAACACTGAACCAGATTAAATTACCCTTACATCCATGTCTATATCATGAGATATAAATCTTTAACCAATTAATTTAAGGATGATATATGTCCCACCCATCTTATAATGAAATCATTCTTTCATGTGCCACAAAATAAACATACATCATTCATAATAACCCAATGAATAAAATGGGTTTCATAAACATCATCCCATAATAACATAAAACATATAAAATAAATGGATATAATTTCATCATCATAAAAATAAAACCATATATACCATAACTTGAAACATAAACATACTAAATAATGTCATCTTATATGGAAAATTGTTTTGATAAAACACTTTAAATGAATTCTTGAGGAAAATATCATTTCTTCTTCAAAATAATTTTCTTCTCACAAAATGCCATGAAATTTTAAAAGAAAAGGATTTTTTAAAAAATACTCATTAAATCTTGTAGTGTACGCTTAATTAAAATAAGGCTTTATGAAACCGTAAAAATCTGTTCATGCCGTATAAGTTAAAAAAACAGTATTCTCGTACTTTTGCCAAAAAAGTCAAAAAGTACCTCGTATGGTAAAAAAAGAAAGATTCATTCCATATGATGTTGTAAAAGTTAAAAATGGTAAAAATTACTTTAAACATACATGAAAGAAATGTAAACATTTTATGAAAACATTTTGAGAACATATGGACATGGATAATAAACATAACCCTAGTAAATACTTACAAATAAACAATCTTAGATAAGAATGAGATTGGATTAATTATCCCCTACCTTATGTCCAATTTCTTCTGTATGTGTCCGAGACTCTGGTATATTGGGTTTAGAAATATTATTAACTTGCAACAGAACCATAATAATATTTACGATATCATATATGATTCACTTACGACTTTATATTGTCTGTTTATTTGTCAATTCCATGTTAAAGTAGAGTTTTGGGAAAAATCGTTTCATTTATCGTCCATGTTTTGACTTTTAATTATTAATATGATTACATAGATCATGATTACTTAATTCTAGAATATAAATAATGATTTATATATAATATAAATTCATAATATACATATATATAAAAGATCGATAAATGGAAGGAAATACATAGTTCATGGAGACGGTAGGCCGTACGTACACATGAATGTTGTTTTTCGTTTCCTTATTGATTGAATGGAATTAAGTAGATGACATAAATATATATATATATACATAAATATAGTTTAATTATTATGTCATATATTTCATGATTACTTATTATATATACATTATAATCATTCTTGTATTGTGAACATGGAAAATGAATCTCATCGTGTCGTGGAGACGGTAATCCGTACGTACGCACGAGCGATGATATCATTCCCATATTTATTGAATGGAATTGAAGTGGATGATATAATATCTTATAATCCATAATATTATATAGTAATCATATATAGTTATTCTTTACACCATTACACCCATCCAAGTTAGGTGGTCGTAGAAAAACTGATTACACCACGTTGTGGAGACGGTATTCCGTACGTACACACGTGCAGTGACTTAGTTTCCGTAGGATGGATAGAAAGTGAAATAGAGTTGTTTAATATTTAAAATACCATATCATTATGTATTTAATACTTATGTTATTACTTTATAAATAGACAACTAAAGAAGAGGTATTAGAAGAAGAAAGAAACATGAAAGAGTGGGTAGAAGAGATTATCTCTTCCTCTACGCACCTCCTTTAAACATCTTCTTTGGGCTCTAGAGTTGGACTTTTGAGAAGACCAGAAACTCTATGAAATAACTAGATAGGTTGAGAAGAGGAATTGACAGGCGCTGGATGAGAATCAAGGATAAAAAGGGTGTGAAGAGAAGAGGGAAAGGGTGCCCTTTTTATAAGGGAGGAGAGGGGCACCTTTGAAAAAACTTAAAATATTATTTTATAATAAAGTCATATTCGGTTTATAATAGCTCCAAATTTATTATTTTCTAAGATAAAGTGGGGATGGGTCTAAAAAAGCTCAAAAAATAGGTTTTAGACATGTTTAGGTTACTATTTTAACCTTATCATTTATATTTCACTCTAAGTTATATAATTTAACGTTTACCATGTCTTCTTGTTTTCCTACCCAATATGGTTAATAAACATACTATAACAAGACAAAAAAACCCCAAGTGGTTAATTATTAATATATGTAACCTTATCTAAGTAATTTGTCCGACCCATAGATATTTAGAAAAATAATATCAATTAATAATATAATATTTGTTTTAAAAACTATTTTATGTCAATTTTGACACTATTTGGTAATTGATTTTTGTGAAAATCATAAAAACATGATTAGTTCAAAAACAATTAATTGAATCAATACTAACATGTCATATTAACCAATAATATTATTGGAATTAATAAAAAGTATAAAATTACATTTATATGGGTATTTATAACATCAATTATGTTAATATTTCATTAATAAGGTAATTACTACATCATCATTGTTCCATAAATAAATTAAATTATTTAATTTAAAAAATTATAAATTAAATAACATTATGTAGGAAATGTTTTTATCTTTTTATGAATATTTATAGTCGAATTTATCTTATGTATATCCCTATAGTAAAAATGTTTTAGTTAATAAACTTCGATTTTAACTAATTTAACTATTCTTTAAATAAAATAATAATAAGTTTCCTAATCTAATCCAAGTGGACCTAAAGGGTAATATTTTCTTCAAAGGTTGTTTTTGGTCGAATTAAACTTATCCAATAGAATTATTACATGTGTTAAGATAGTAATAATATCAGTTTTACCCTTAATTGCCACATTTTGTTTTAACCGTGGTAAATAAAAGTAAAAAAGGTACTATTCACCAAAAATTATTTTCATCTTATTGAACAAAATTTTACTCCTTTATATTAACTGTGTCTCTAGGATTTTTTAAATTCCACTCATAGATGCGGTAAAATTATGTTTTATGTAAATTTTTAAATTCTAATAGGAGGTGGGTAAAACGCGGTAAAAAGTTGAATAAAATTTTAGTATATCTAAAATTATTATAAAATGACTCAAATTAATTAAACTGAACTTATATAGGTATTATGTAACAATTTTGACCTAAAATAAATTTAAAAAATTATTTAAATGAAAATTATGTTTTTAAATAGTAACCCAGTGTTTTCACTATTCATCAAAAATTGAAAGATTTCAGAAAAATACCAAAGTTTTACCCTAGGCTAATTTCGATATTCCGAATCCAAAAATTAAGTCCATTTTGAACGAAAAAATTTATAAAATTTCAAAAAGTGGGTATTACTATTCATAACGACAAGTTCATAATAATATTATAATAATATCTCATTTAGTGAAACATGGTATTGCGTACTACACACGCTATTGAAGAAGGTCTTGATTGCGTGTAATGAATGAAAAGTCAGGGATGTGTGTAGAGAAATCTCCGTTGGGTGTTTCATATTAAATTATAAAAACTTATTTCATTTATAAATTAAACAAAATTTATACTGAATGTTGCGTAGAATAATATTTTACAAAACAAACTGGAAATTGTGTGTAACACGAGCCAAGAATAGTTTTGCGTATACTGCAAGATAATATGGTGTTGTGTATAGTACAAGCTAATATTGGTGTAGTATATAATAGAAGAAAGCAACGAATTTAAAAATAATATATCTCATAAAATCTCCGGGTGTTACAAAAAGTTCATCAAGGCCCGTTGTCATGTACCAGGATACCCCGAGTCAATCCTGAAACATCTTGTCCGAGTTTTCACTCCTAGGTACATATGTTCCATAGTTTCTTCTACCTAATCATATCCAAGAATGGATATATTTCTTAGAAAATTCAAAAAATTTCTACATTACCGAAATTTTTGGATGTTCTTATATACTTATCTCCAAAGCCAGTCTTATGGTAATTTTCTCTAATCAAAGTTTTTTTTAAATCTAGCTTCCAAGGTCTATACTAAACATTCTCTAATACCAACTGAAATGCCTTAACCCCAGCTACCCATAGTCGTTGCATTATTACATAACATTAGCATGATACAAAAAATCATGTCTTGAAAGGTCGATTAGTTTAGTATCCATGGATGTGCTAGATACATACATAGGTTTTACAATACATCATGAAATAAAAAAACAACAAAATTGTGTCCCTTTTGAACAAACTCATATCCTTTGGCCTATCCCTACAAGTTAATCCTGATATACTTCTTTACATCCTGGGAAAAATAAAACATAGAAAGGGGTGATCTCATATGTTCACTAAGGATAACAATATAGCGGAAACATTCATAAATAATAATAAAACTTTAAGGAAATGTATAAGACTAAAACACAATCCTTTTAAACATAAATTTCAGCGAAATATGGAAAATATAAATCAAATAATTCCATTTACTTATTCACATGGATATTATACTGGTCGAATAATCACATGTAATATTAATATCTAATTTCACATGGATATTATATTATGATTCAACCTTTTCATATGAGGAATGCATTGGACTTAGTAAGTGACGGGTGGAGGCTGATATATCTCCTCGATGCATCGGTATGTCTCATGAGACAAACTAGTGTCTTGGCACAAGGCCTTGACAAAATTATATTTTTAGTCTTGGAACAAGGCCTTCTCTATGTGGTTATGATGTCCATCATTAATATCTAATTTCATAATGATGGAATGTATAATGATGGACATCATAACCACATAGAGAAGGCCTTGTTCCAAGACTAAAAATATGATTTTGTCAAGGCCTTGTGCCAAGACACTAGTTTGTCTCATGAGACATACCGATGCATCGAGGAGATATATCAGCCTCCACCCGTCACTTACTAAGTCCAATGCATTCCTCATTGAAAAGGTTGAATCATAATATAATTATTCGTATTAAAACGAGCATATGAGATGTCAATATTTTAAACCTTAACAATGAATGGTATAAAAATAGAAAATCCACAGTCAAACATATCACAAAACCATCAATACAATATGGAATATTGTATCATAATAAATCAACTTCAAACAAATGTAAAATCCAACGAAGGATGTTAATATAGATGATATCAATCAAAAAACTATTTGAGTGAAATATTTCAATCTATATTGAAATCATTAAAAAGAAACGAAAAATTTTATTTTAAAAATATTCTTATAAGCTTGTAAGGGAAGCATCAAAGGTGATATGATGGAAGAAACTAGCCGCACCCGCCGTATAAGTTAAAATACATTCTTTCTTTAATTTTTTTGAAAAGGTCATAATGTACCTTGTTTGGAAAGTGACAGAAATATTCCATTCAATCCATTTTATAAAAAGTCAAAAAAAGGTATAAATAAATTTAACCCGTAGTCTAGTAAATAGTAAAAATGTTTTGAAATGAATTTTTATGAAACACAGATGTTGATGATAAAAAAGTCCTAGTAGATACTCATGTATAAACAACATTAGATAATAAAGAGATTGTAAAATTTTACCCTTACCTTATACTATTCCTTGGTTGAGGGTATGTTATCCACTTTTTTAATAGTTGAATAATTGTTATTAAATTATACCAGAACCACATACACAAATATGATATCATATATGATCCTGTAATATTTTTTTGTTAATAATATTACAATACTATCATTGTTTCAGATGTTAACTGATTCATTTTCCTTTATATGTTTTGATACATAAGTCATGTTTGTTATGGATAGGATGTATTTGATTCATATATAGAATTATATTATGTTTTAAACATTATTTTTAATCATAAAATGAAAAATATTCTTGAATGGTTATGATGGGGAATGAAATCACATCGCGTCGTGGAGACGGTAATCCGTACGTACGCATGAGTGAACGTATCATTATATTGATGGTGTAAGAATATTTAATTAGATGGTAAATAATATATTCAGAATCATTAAAATATTAAATAAATTATTTACATCAATTATACTCATTATTATTCCCATAAAAATAATGAAGTGTTGAATTTCAAACTACACCACGACGTGGAGACAGTAAGGCGTACGTATGTAACCACCCGATATTTTATGATAAATATTTTTTTTAATTTATTTCATGTCGTGTGGTTTATGCTACAACAAGATTATCTTGTGCTATACACCATATTAGCTTGCAGTATACGCAACACTATTCTTGGACCGTGTTACACAAAATTTCCAGTTTGTTTGATAGAAGTCATTCTACGCAAAATTGAGTGTATATATATATATATATTCAATTTATAAATGAAATATGGTTGGATTTTGTTATACAAAACAACTAAGGAGTCTTTCACAACACGTAACCCTGACTTGGCTTGCATTACATGCAATCACGACCTTCCTCAATTGCGTGTGTAGTACGTAATACCGGGTTTCACTAAACAACAATATATTGTTATAATATTATTGTGGACTAGCCGTTATTAATATTATTAAATAAATTTTGAATTTAATAACATTATTATTCATCTTACATATTTTCTAGAACATGGTATGAGAATAATATAAATTTTTCGGGTAAAATATGTATTTTGAAAAAAATACAGTTTTGCTGCCTTTTGATGGCTCACCCACATTATATCTAGTTTTTGACATGTTTATAAGTTCAGTTTGACAAATAAAAATTTTTCTTTGGAATGAGGAAATAAAAATATACTTTGGATAAAATTTTCATAGTATTCTGGTAACATTCATATTTTGATGAATAGTAAAAACACGCTATATTTTATTTAAAAACAACTGTTTTCATCGCAATAATTTGTATCGTTAAATTATAGTTTTGAATAGTTTTAAAGTATAAATAAAATATATATTTACCATTTAATATAATTTATGTCATTATCATTGATTTTACCTTGAATTCATAGGTTAAATCAATTCAATCTTTTGCAATATTTTAAACAAAAACCCGTTTTCTTTCGATAACGGGATTAATTTTAATTTAATTTTTGCACATTTTTTTGTATTGAATTTGGAAAAATGGAACCCATACTTGGAATCAGTGGGTCCAAATTATGTTAATAAGCTACTTTTTATTTTTAGACATTATGAATAGTAATTACGGTAAATTTTATTTACCATAGTTAAAGGTAAATCGGGTAATTAAGGGTAACTATACGATTATAAAATTATCATGACACCCACAAGAATCCTATTAAATGACTAAAAGTCGACCCATATCACCTAAGTATCATATTAGATTCATTTAATAGACATTTTTCCATGAAAATAATTTAATTATTATTAAAACCAAAGAAAGTGACAACATGTCACTTTCTTAAATCCTATAAGTATAATAATTTTAATTTAGTTATAAACTTAATGAAAATTAAAAAATGAATATTCTCCAGAAATATAATACAATTATCTACATCATATTAATTTATTTAGAATTTTTTGGGATTAAATAATTACCATTAATTATGACACAATAGTTATGTAGAAATTTATTATCTAGTGAAAAATCAAGAATATTGTTTTTATTAAACAAATAGTGACCATAAAAGGCACAAAACCCTGACCAAAACATATTTTTCATGTAACTTTAAGCCATAATCGTCCAATGGTCGAATATTTGACCATTTGGAGCATTATAAAAGAGATTATGGCCCTTATATGTTTCTTATTTTAAATAATGCCAAAGTTGTCACCTTCTTAATTTAATAAATATAACAATTTAAATATTGTGATTTTAAGATGATAAATTAGAGTAAAAGTATTATTGTGAAAACTATTAGATTTATATTCATCATAAGATTTTATTTTTAATTTTTATGCAACAAATAAGTTTATTAAATTATTATACAAAAATGTTGTGGTAATTATTTTATTAAGAGATAAACAAAATAAATGGTTTTATAAATAATAAAATAAATATTATATGAACTATTAAATGTTCTACAATAATTATATAGATACATATGACGTTTTTTGAATGTATTAATGCTTTTATTTTGAAAATATCTTCTATATATATTTTTATTTAATTCAAATAAAAGAATAATGTCAAAATTGACACTATTGTTATTTTATAAAAATAACATATTATAAAATTGTTTAAAAATCACAAAAAAATTTAAAAATTATAAATTTAAATTTATATGGTCTAAAATGTTATAAATTATCCAATTATTCACAATTTACAACAAATAAGTAATGATTTGTTATAATTTAAAATTTAGAATGTTATTACCCCAAATAAATTAAATTCATTAAATAAGGATAAATCACGTTTATAATGTTTAAAATAAATTCATTACATGTGTAAATTTTATTGGTTGATATTATTACAACCGTATATCATCTAATATTCATATATGAGTCATTATTAATGTTTTTATGTGTGGTTGGTATTTAATATAAACTAATATTTCTTATATTCCAAAGGTTCCCCTATCCTCCCTTATAAAAGGGAACCTCCTCCCTCTTCTCCCCACAAAATTTAGAGCCTTTAAGATCGTCCAACCCCTGCCCATTTCACTTCCCCGCTTCCCTAGAAACATTTTATAGGTCCTGTTCTACTTCAACGATCAATCTTAGTGCCCTAAAAGGAGGTTTCAAAGATGCGTATCGAAGAAGAGGTAATATCCGTTACCGATTCTTTCAAATTTATTTCTTCTTCTACCTCCTCTTCTTTAGTTGTTTAATTATATTGTAATAACATAAGTATCACTAATATAATGATATTTTATTATAAATATGAAACAACCCTATTTCACCATCTATCCATCCTACGGAAAATGAAATCACCGCGCGTGCGTACGTAGGGAATACCGTCTCCACGTCGTGGTGTAATCTGTTTTTCCACAACCACATTACTTGGATGAGTATAATGGTGTAAATAATAAAAAAATATTATTATTATAACATAAAATTGATTCTAAGATATTATATCATTCACTCTAATTTGATTCAATAAATATGGGAACGATATCATCACTCGTGCGTACGTACGGATTACCGTCTCCACAACGTGATGAGATTCATTTTCCATGTTAACAATTCAAGAATGAGTATATAGTATATATAATAAGTAATCATGAAATATATTACATAATAATGCTACTGGATTTATGTATATATATATGTATGTCGTAAACTTAATTCCATTCAATTCAATAAGGAGACGAAAACATCGTTCATGCTTATGTATGGCCTACCGTCTCCATGAATGGTGTATTTCATTCCATTTATCAATCTATTATATATATGTATATTCTGAATATATATTATATATAAATCATGTTTTATATTATGTAATTAAGTAATCAGTATCTAAGTAATCATATGAATAATTACAAGTCAAAACACGGACGACAAATGAAACGATTTTACCCAAAACGCTCTTTAACATGGAATTTACAAAAGAATGGGTAATATAATGTCATAAGTAAACCATATATGATATCATAACAATGAATATGATTATTTAATAAATCAATGACATTATTTAAATCATTATATAGTAGGTTCGGATCCATACGAAGCATATCAGACCTAAGGTAAGGGATAATTATTCCAATCTCATTCTTATCCGAGATTGTTATTCGTAAGTATTTACTAGGGTTATATTTATTATCCACATCCATATATTCTAAAAATGTTTTCATGAAATGATTAATTTTCTTCCATGAATGTTTAAAGTCATTTTTACCCTTTTCTACTTTTATGGAAGGAATCTTTCTTTTGTTTACCATACAATGTACTTTTTGACTTTTCTGACAAAAGTACGAGGAAAATGTTTTCTTAACTTATACGACATTAACAGATTTTTACGGTTTTATAAAGCCTTATTTTCTTGAAGCATACTCCATAATATTTCATGATTATTTTCAACAAAATCATTTTATTTTATAATTTCATGACATTTTGTGAATGGAAAATGATTATGAAGAAGAAAGGATATTTTCCACAAGAATTCATTTCAAGTGTTTTATCAAAACCATTTTTCATCTATGATGACATTATTTCATATGTGTATGTTTCAAGTATAATGTATATATGATTTACAAGGTTTCACTTTTCTTATTATTAAATGATATCCTTCTCTTTTATATGGATTATGTGATGATGGGATGATGTTTATGAAATCCATTTTATTTATTATGTTATTATGAATGAAATATGTTTATTTTGTTGAACAAGTAAAAATGATTTCCTTATGAGATGGGTGGGACCTATATCTCCCTTCAATGCATTGGGTACAGATTTATATCTCATAATATAGACATGGATGGAATGGTAAGTTAATCTGGTTCAGTGTTACAGGACTAAAACGAGGACTGAACTCGATTCAGAAAGGGACTTTGTCCACTAGGATGGTCTTGGCAGCAATGCCTTGGCTAATTTGGAAATCTTATCATTTTCTGAATGGTTTCCAGAATTACATGTTTTATTCCCATTATATTTTATCATGTTTGATGTTCCATTATGGTATATTCCTTACATACTTTCACGATTTATGTCTTTGCTCAATATATTGATGTTTAAATTTCATGGTCAAGTTTTTGCTTTCAAATGTTTATGGATTGTTTTATGTTCTCTATGTTTTCCCTTACTGAGCATTTGAGCTCACCCTTTTTATGTTTTATTTTCCCCAGGAAATATAGAAATGTTTTAGGTAAGGAAAGAAAATGGGTAAGATCGTTATGAGAGTTGTTGATGATCTTTCAACATGATTAGAATTTTATATTTCAAGTTTCCAAAGACACTAAACTATTACGATCCTTGAGTTTTGTTTTTTTGTTATGTATTAAGTATTCCACAAAAGTAATGTAATGTCCATGTACATCAATCTTTGGGTCTCTATAGTTGGAATCAGAAGAAAGGTTTAGTTAACCTTTGTAAAATAGGATGCAAAAACAGTAGTGGGATCCCTAGAGATATTTCTATGGTTTGTCTAGGGATGTCCCTAAGATTATGTATAAGTATAGGTCATAGCCCTAGAACTACGGTAACGATCTTAGAATTTAAACTAAGATGTTAGATATTGACAGTAGTCCCCCTTTACTATGTTGTTTTCCCTAGCATGATTTTTACCACTCATACTATTCTTTTTAGGTTTTAGAAAATGGCTGGAAACCGTAAGATTCACGATAATGGAGGATATGATGGAAAATGGAATGATATTCTTCATGATAATCCAAATGAAACGGGATTTGGAAGTCCAAACATCATTAATATGCCTAATCAGAATTCTCATAATATGATCAATAATATCAACATTGGTAAGTTTCCCAACTCAGATTATAAGAAAAAGATGGAGTTTCATGATGATCAGAGAGGAGAGAAAGTTCAATTTATCTCATGTATGTCATGTGGGAAGAGGAATCAAGGAGAATGTTTCAAAGGAAATAGAAGATGCTTTGGGTGTGGAAAAGAATGAAACAATTCTAGTAAGTGTAAAGGTAAAGGTTCAGTTAACACCATGGAAAAGGATAATGGTATTTCTATGACATCAACAATGATTAGATTTATTAAATGTGGAATGTATGGGCATTATGCAAAACAATTCCCTAAGGGAAAATATCATGAGGAGAATCTGCATGGTCATACGAGTAGTATTTATGTGGATGATGATGAAGACACTACAATTGAAATATGAGATGAAATAAATGATGAAGCTCAGTAAGTTGTTTAAGAAGTTAGTTGAATGATTTTATGTTTATAAAGAATAATGTATGGTACTATGTAATAAAGAATCATCGAAGGATTGTTACAAAATTGTTTTTCCTAAAGTATTTGAATATATATGTTGAATGGTACCGGTAACCATGGATGGTTATTCAGATATTTTTGGAATGTAGATGATATGTGCATAATGAAGGGATAAGAATGTAATGAGATGTTTGACTATATTCACGAGCTCATGACTGATATAAGGATTAAGTAATATTATGGTTTGATTATATAGATTTTTTTTGGGATTTTGGTATGTGGAAAGAGGTACCTTTTGATAGTATTCATGTTTTCACAAAGGTATTGTAGTAATTTATGTTTCAAGAGTATATATGACTAAGGTATTCATGTGTTTGGAATACAACCAACAAGATATATCTTATGATATAGGTGAGATAAATGCTTGTATTCACATTCTTGGTAGCTAACCTTTCTAGTAATTTTTTTCTTTATACTATAAGCTTGGACCTAAGTATTTTAGATAAACCTAAATATTGGAATGGATTATGTTGGACATAAGTTAGAATTGTTTAAGGATAGAACAATTTTTTTTGATATTATTTATGAAATGTTATAATAGTGTAGTTTTAGAAAAAGGGTAACCTGCATGACGGGCGATAATCCATTGCGTCGGACAAGGCTGTCGGAATCGAACCCACAACTGAAGTGTGACAAGGCTTTATTGCCTACCACTGGCCTACAGGAAGTCTCTGGTTAGTGGAAACTAGTTTTATTTTATTAAGAGGTACGATAAATAAAGAATAAGTCCATTTTTGGAACCATATATGATTAATCTAACCATAATATGGATTTATAACTTTTTCTAACCTTTTTTTTGAAACAGATGGAATGACCCATCATTCTATCACATGATCCTCTAACACATCACGAATAACAAATTCAACTTCATTTCTTTAAGGGATGAAGTGGAAATTGTTCAATTCACGAACAACTGTGAGATTTTAAAAAAATCATGTAAGTATATCTTTTAATTCATCAACTTTAGGGAAATGATCTTGAAAACCAAAAATGTTATCCTAGTGCCCTTATATCCGATGAATCAGATGGTACCTTAGATCATCACAAATCTATGGCTTTGTGATTCTTGGATTTTTCATAGCCATGTTCTCTACCACTCTCCATCAGAACATGATGGTTAGATTTCACTTCCATATCCATATTTTCACCTATGTTCTCCTATGTGGAAACCCAGCGATTAGTAAATTTGGGTAACCATTACAGTTAAGTTATGGTATTTCATTTTACAATGTGTGTTGCAATTAAAGAAACTTTTAAGTAGAAAACCATGTATAACCCCGGCGAATTTCGAGGGAGAAATTCATTTTATGTGGGGTAGAATGTAACAACCCGATATGTAATGAAAAATGTAATTTTTAATTTATTTGATGTCAGGTGTTTTATGCTACAACAAGATAATATTTTTCTATACACCATATTAGCATGCAGTATATGCAAAACTATTCTTAGATCGTGTTACACAAAATTTCAAGTTCGTTTGAAAAAAGTCATTCTATGCAACATTGAGTGTATATATATATATATTCAATGTATAAATGAAATATGGTTGGATTATATTATACAATACAACTAAAGAGTCTTTCACAACATGCAACCCTGACTTGGCTTGCATTACACGCAATCGCGACGTTCCTCGATAGCGTGTGTAGTACGCAATACCGAGTTTCACTAAACAACGATATATTGTTATAATATTATTATAGACGAGCCGTTATGAATAGTATTAACTACATTTTGAATTTTATAACATTACTATTAATCTTACATATTTTCCAGAACATGGAATGATAATAAAATAATTTTTTCAGGTAAAATAAGAATTTTTTAAAAAATGCAGTTTTGCTACCTTTTGATGGCGCACCCACTATAAATCTAGTTTTTGACATGTTTATAAGTTAAATTTGAAAAAATAAAATTTTTCTTTGAAATAAGGAAATAAAAATTTTCTTTGGATAAATTTTTCATATTATTATGGTAACTTTCATATTTTGATGAATAGTAAAAACACGCTATATTTAAATTAAAAACAGCTTTTTTCATCGCAATAATTTGTATCGTTAAATTATAATATTTAATGGTTTTAAAGTATAGACAGAATATATTTTTACCATTTAATATAATGTATGTCATTATCATTTATTTTACCTTGAATTCGTAGGTTAAATCAATTCAATCTTTTGCAATGTTTTAAACAAAAACCCGTTTTCTTTCGACAAAGAGATTAATTTTAATTTAATTTCTGAAAATTTATTTTATTTAATTTGGAAAAATGAATTCCATATTTGAATCAGTGGGTCCAAATTATGTTAACAAGCTACTTTTTATTTTTGGGCCTTATGAATATTAACTACGGTAAATTTTATTTACCATAGTTTAAGATAAATCGGGTAATTAATGGTAAATATAAGATTATAAAATTATCATAACACCTGTAAAAATACTATTGGATGACTAAAAATCGAACCATATCACCCAAGGGTCGGATTATATTCATTTAATGGACTTTTTTCCCTGAAAATAATTTAATTATTATTAAAACCACAGAAAGTGACAACATGTCATTTTCTTAAATCTTATAAGTATAATAATTTTAATTTAGTTATAAACTTAATGAATCTTAGAAAATTAATAGTCTCCTAAACTCTAATACAATTATATACATCATATGAATTTATTTAAAAATTTTAGGGATTAAATAATTATCATTAATTGTGATACAATAATGACGTAGAAACTGTTTATCTAGTAAAAAATCAAGAATATAGTTTTTATTAAACTAATAGTGACCATAAAAGGCACAAAACCATGACCAAAACATATTGGTAATGTACCTTTAAACCATAATCATCCAATGGTAGAATATTTGACCATTTGGAGCTTTATAAAATTGATTATGACACTTATATTGTTTTTATTTTAAATGATTCCAAAGTTGTCACCTTCATAATTTAATAAATATAAAAATATAAATATTGTGATTTTAAGATGCTAAATAATTGTAAAATTATTATTTTTAAATATAATAGATTTATCTTCATCATAATATTTTAGTTTTAATTTTTATGCAACAAATAAGTATATTAAATAATTATACAAAAATTTTGTAGTAATTATTTTATTAAGACATAAACCAAATAAATGGTTTTAAAAATAATAAAATAAATATTATATGAACTATTTAATGTTCTCCAATACTTTTATAGATACATATGACCTTTTAAGAATATATTAATGCTTTTATTTCGAACATATCTTCGTTATATGTTTTATTTAAATTCAAATAAATAAATATTGTCAAAATTTACACTATTGTTATTTTATAAAAATAACATATTATAAAATTGTTTAAAAATCACAATAATATTTAAAAATTATAAATTTAAATTTATATGGTCTAAATTTTTATAAATTATCCAATTATGGGAAATTCACAGCAAACAAGTGATTATTTGTTATAATTTAAAATTTAAAATGTTGTTACCATAAATAAATTAAATTGATTAAATAAGGATAAATCAAGTTGATAATGTTTAAAATAAATTCCTAACATGTCTAAATTTTAATGGATGATGGTATTACAAACATATCTCATCTAATATTTGGATGTGAGTCATTTTTGAAGTTTTTATGTGTGGTTGGGATTTTATATAAACTAATATTTCTTATATTTCCAAAGGTGCCCCTCTCCTCCCTTATAAAAGGGAACCTCCTCCATCTTCTCCCCAGACAATTTTGAGCCTTTATGCTCGTCCAACCCCTACCCATTTCACTTTCACACTTCCTTAGAAACATCCTATAGGTCCTGTTATACTTCAATGACCAATCTTAGTGCCCTAAGTGGAGGTTTCAAATAGGCGTATCGAAGAAGAGGTAATATCCGTTACCGGTTCTTTCAAATTTATTTCTTCTTCTACCTCCTATTCATTAGTTTTTTCATTATATTTTAATATCATAACTATCAATAATATACTAATATGTTATTATAAATATAAAACAACCCTATTTCCCCATCTATCCATCCTATGGAAAATGAAATCACCATGCGTGCGTACGTACGGAATACCGTCTCCACGCTGTGGTGTAATCTGTTTTTCCTCCACCACCATACTTGGAAGGGTATAATGGTGTAAAGAAAAAATACATATGATTATTATAACATCATACTGATTCTAAGATATTATATAATTCACTCCAATTAGATTCAATAAATATGGGAACGATATCATTGCTAGTGCGTACGTACGGATTACCGTCTCCAAGACGCGATGAGATTCATTTTCCATGTTGACAATTCAAGAATGATTATAAAGTATATATAATAAGTAATCATGAAATATATCACATAATAATACTACTATATTTATGTATATATATATGTATTTCATATACTTAATTCCATTCAATTCAGTAAGGAAACGAAAATAGCGTTCATGCGTACGTACAACCTACCGTCTCCATGAACAGTGTATTTCATTCAATTTATCAATCTATTATATATATGTATATTCTGAATATATATTATATATAAATCATGTTCTATATTCTGGAAATATTTAATAATTATCTAATTAATTATATGAATAATTACAAGTCAAAACACGGACGACAAATGAAACGAATTTACCCAAAACGCTCTTTAACCTAGAATTTACAAAAGAATTGGTAATATAAAGTCATAAGTAAACCATATATGATATCATAACAATGAATATGATTCTGTAATAAGTTAATGACATTATTTAAATCATTATACAAGAGGTTTGGATCCATACTAAGCATATCGGACCTAAGGTAATGGATAATTATTCCAATCTCATTCTTATCCGAGATTGTTATTTGTAAGTATTTTCTGGGGTTATGTTTATTATCCATGTCCATATGTTTTCAATCTATTTTCATAAAATTCGTACTTTTCATCCATGTATGTTTAAATTAATTTTTACCCTTTTCTACTTATATAGAAGGAATATTTCTTTTGTTTACCATACAATGTACTTTTTGACTTTTCCGACAAAATTCTGAGGAAAATGTTTTTTTAACTTATACGACATTAAAGGATTTTTTCGGTTTTATAAATCCTTATTTTCATGAAGCTTCCTCCAAAAGATTTGATGACTATTTTCAACAAAATCCTCTTCTTTTAAAATTTCATGACATTTTTTGAAAGGAAAATGATTTTGAATAAGAAAGGATATATTCCTCAAGAATTATTTTCAAGTGTTTTATCAAAACCATTTTTCATCTAAGATGATATCATTTCATATGTGTACGTTTCATGTATAATGTATCTATTATTTACATGGTTTCAATTTTATTATTATGAAATGATATCCATCTCTTTTATATGGATTATGTGATGATGGGATGATATTTATGAAACCCATTTTATTTATTGTGTTTTTATGAATGATATATGTTTATTTTCTGGCACAAGTAAGAATGATTTAATTATGATATGGGTGGGACCTATATCTCCCTCCAATGCATCGGGTAAAGATTTATATCTCATGAGACAGACATGGATGGAACAGTAAGTTAATCTGGTTCAGTGTTACAGAATTGAAACGAGGAGTGAACTCGATTCAGAAAGGGACTTAGTCCACTAAGATGGTCTTTGAAGCAATGCCTTGGATACTATGGAAATCATAAAATATGATGAATGGTTGCCACAATTACATGTTTTATTACCATTATATTTTATCATGGTTTATGTTCCGTTATGATATATTCCTTATGTACTTCCACAATTTATTTATTTGCTCATGATTTTGATGTTTAAATTTAATGTTCAAGTTTTTTCTTTCAAATTCTTATGGATTGTTTTATGTTCAATATGTTTTCCCTTACTGAGCATTTGAGCTCACCATTTTTATGTTTTATTTTCCCTAGGAAATAAGAAAGGTTTTAGGTAAGGAAAAAAAAAGGGGAATATTGTTTTGGGAGTTGTTGAAGATCTTTCAACATGATTATAAGTATATATTCTATGTTTCCAAAGACAGTAAACTATTACGATCCTTGAGTTTTTTTGTTATGTATTATTTATTCCGCAACATTAATGTAATGTCCATGTAAGTCAGGCTTTGGGTCTCTACAATGTAGAGACCCGAAGCCTGACGTACACTGACATTACATTACACTTGCGGAATACTTAGTACATAAAAAAAAACACACACACGGATCGTAATAGTTTAGTGTCTTTGGAAACTCGGAATATAATCTTCTAATCCTGGTAAAAGATCATCAATATCTCCCATAAATATCTTCTTTTTTTATACCTAAAACCTTTTTTTATATCCTGGGGAAAAGAAAACATAAAAGGGTGAGCTCAAATGCTCAGTAAGGGTAAACAAAATAAATATCAATCACATCATATTCATAAGAACATAACATTTTGGAAATCTTAACCTGCAAAAGATAGCATAATTTCATAACATGGGATAAATCATAGAAGTGAAATGTAATCCAAATAATCATAACTTAAAACATGAAACTTTGTGGCATACACACATAATCATAGAAAATCATTTCTTGTTAGTCATGACTCATTTCCAAGACTATCTTAGTGGACAAAGTCCCTTTCTGAAACGAGTCACCCTCGTTCCAGTACGGTTTCACTGAACCGGTATAACCTACCGTTCCAGCCATGTATATCTCATGAGATATAAAATCTTTACCCAATGCATTAGAGGGAGATATAGGTCCCACCCATCTCATAATGATACCATTCTTATGTGTGCCACAAAATCATAAACCATACATCATTGCATAACCCATGTAATAGAAATGGGAATCTTAAACATCATGACATCATAAATCAATTCATATAAGATAAAGGAATTCATAAAAATAATTTCATCACAACATGATCAAATCAATGTAATAATAGGGATAAAACAGAACCCTTTATTATCTTAGATGGAAAATAATTTTGATAAAACACTTGAACTCCATTCTTGAGGAAAATATCCTTTCTTCTTCAAAAAAAATTTTCCTTTCATAACATGTCATACGACATTAAAATAAACGAAGTTGATTAAAAATAAACTTGAAAACTTGTAAATGAATCTTCTTGGAAATAATGTTTTAAAAATCCATTCATGCCGTATATGTTAAAAAAACATTCTTCGTACTTTTGTCGGAAAAGTCAAAAAGTACCTCGTACGAAAAACGACAAAAGATTCCTTTCATATTCTTTACTAAAAACTCACCGAAGGGTAAAATTGGATTTAAACTATTGTATGTGGATGGAAATAAATATTACATATTGAGGGAACATGGATGTGTATGATAAAATACACCCCAGTAAATGCTAAATTAAAAACAATCTCGGATAAAAATGAGATTGTGATATTTTCCCTTACCTTAAGTCCGATTTGCTTCGTATGTGTCCGAAACTCCTGTATAATGATTTAAATAATGTCATTGACTTATTAATGAATCATATTCACTGTTATGATATCATATATGGTTCACTTATGACTTTATATTACCCGTTCTTTTGTAAATTCCATGTTAAAGAAGCGTTTTGGGTAAAATTGTTTCATTTATCGTAGGTGTTTTGACTTGTTGTTCTTGACATTATTAATACTTATATCATGATTTGATTACTTCCAGAATATAAAATATGATTTATATTTCATATATATTCAGTATATATATATATAATAGATAGATAAATGAAATGAAAAACACCGTTCATGGAGACGGTAGTCCATACGTACGCATGAACGCTGTTTTCCTTTCCTTATTGTCTTTAATGGAAGTAAGTAGATGGAATACATATATATATATATACATGAATCCAGTAGCTTTATAATTTCATATATGTAATTATTATTTCTTATATATACTATATAATCATTCTTAAATGGTTATCATGGAGAATGAATCTCATCGCGTCGTGGAGACGGTAGTCCGTACGTACGCACGAGCGATGATATCGTTCCCATGGTCGTGGAATTGTGTTGAAGTGTATGTATAATATTTCAGTATCAATATAACTTTATAATAATAATATATAGTTACTCATTACACCATTATACCCATCCAATTAATGTGGTGGAGGAAAATAGATTATACCACGGCGTGGAGACGGTATTCCGTACGTACGCACGCGCGATGATTTCATTTTTCCGTAGGATGGATAGAAGGTGAAATAGGGTTTTTTCATATTTATAATAACATATCAGTATGTAAGTAATACTGATGTTATTACTTTGTCATGAAACAACAAAATTAGAAGAAGTTGAAAAAGAAAGAAATTGAAAAGATCGGTAATGGTTATTACCTCTTCTTTGAAACGCCTCTTTGAATCCCCCACTTAGGAACTAAGATTGGTCTTTTAAGAAGACCAGGACCTCTAGGATTATTCTAGGGAAGTGTAGAAGGGATTTTGGTAGGGGTTGGTCGAGCTTGAGTGCTCAAATTGGTGTGAGAAGGAGGGGGAAGAGGTGCCCTTTTATAAGGGAGGAGAGGGGCACCTTAGGAATATCTCAAAATATTATTTTATATTAAAGTCAAAATCGGTTTATAATGATTGCAAAGGGTCTTCTTTAGAAGCTAAAGTGGGAATGGGTCGAAATCCTATCAACCAATAGGATTTAGACAAGTTTAGGGTATTATTTTAACCTTATCAATTATATTTAACTCTTCGTTAAATAATTTAACTTTTATCGTCTCTTTTTCTTTGCTTTCACTATATGGTTAATACACTTACTATAACATGCCAAAAAACCCCAAATTGTTTATTATTAATATATATATCTTTATCTAAGTCATTTTACCGAACCTTAGATTTTTAGGAATAAAATAACAATTAATAATATAATATTTGATTTAAAAACTATTTTGTGTCAATTTTGACACTATTTGATATATGATTTTTGTGAAAGTCATAACAGAATTATATGTTCGAACCAAGTAGATTAAATAAACACTAATATATCATAGTAACCTAGAAAATTAGTGTAATTCATAAAAAGTCTTAAATTACATTTATTTTGGTATTTATAATATCAATTATGTCAATATTTCATTAATAATATAATTACTGCATCATCTTTGCGTCATAAAGAAATTATATTATATAATGTCTAAAAATTACAAATAAAATACCATCATGTAGGAAATCTTTTTATCTTTCTAATGAATATTTATAATCTAATTTATCTTATGTATAACTATATATTAAAAATGTTTTCGTAAATAAACTTTGATTTTAACTCATTTAACTCTTCTTTGAATTAAATAATAATAAATGTCCTAATCTAATACAAGTGGGCCTAAATGGTCATATATTATTCCTAAGTTTGTTTTTGGTCGAATTAAACTTATCCAATAGAATTAGGACATGTGTTAGAGTAATAGTAATATCATATTTACCCTTAGTTACCCTATTTACTTTTAACCGTGGTAAAAAAAGCAAAAAGTTACTATTCAACAAAAATTATTTTCATCTCATTGAACCACATTTTACTTACTGACATCAACCGTGTCTCTCGGATTTTTGAAATTCCATTCACAGAAGCGGTAAAATTAAGTTTTATGAAAAATTCAGTTTTTTTAACTACCACTTAGTAGTTTCACTATTCATCAAAAATTGATGTTTTTCAGAACAATGCCAAAATTTCATCCTAAGCTATATTTCATATTCCAAATTCAAAAATGAAGTCTATTTTACAAAATTCATAACATAGAAGTTGCATTAATTAATTTTATAATTAAATCCCGCTGTTAAAACAAATAGCGTGTTTTTAAGAAACAATATCTATCAAAAGATTGACACTTGATTATGTCTGGTTTAAATGTGAAATTACATCCAATGACCAACATTGTATTAAATTGTAAAAATATATTCTAAATATACTTTAAAACCACTCAAATTAATAATTTATCACTATTAATTATTTCGATAAAACAAGTTGTTTTTAATTAAAATATAGTAATTTTCACTATTCATTAGAAAATGAAAGTTATCCAAAAAGTACCAAAATTTCACCTTAGGATAAATTCGATAGTCCGAATCCAAAAATGAAGTCCATTTTGAGTGATAAAATTTCTAAAATTTAAAAAGTGGTTATTACTATTCATAACGGCTAGTTATAATAATATTTTAATAGCATATCGTTGTTTAGTGAAACTCGGTATTTCATACTACACACGCTATCGAGGAAGGTCGCGATTGCATGTAATGCAAGGCAAGTCAAGGATGTGTGTTGTGCAAGCTCCTTTTGGTGTAGCGTACAACAGAAGACATTAATTAAAAAGAATATTTTTCATAAAATCTCGGGCTGTTACATTCTACCCCCCTTAAAATGAATTTCTCCCTCGAAATTCGTCGGGGTTATAAATGGTTTACTACTTGAAAGTTTCTTTAATAGAAACCCACATCGTAAAAAGGAATACCAAAACTTGGATTTAAAAACTAAAGTATGAAATGTAACGATTACCCAAATAAACTAATCACTGGGTTTCCACATAGGTGAAAATATGGATATGGAAGAGAAATCTAACCATCATGTTCTGATAGAGAGTGGTAGAGAACATGGCTATGAAATAGCCAACAATCACAAAGCCATAGATTTGTGATGATCTAAGGTACCATCTGATCCATCAGATATAAGAGAACTAGGGCTACATTTTTGGTTTTCAAGATCGTTTCCCTAAAGTTAAAGAATTTGAATTAGAATAAATACTTACTTTATTTTGGTACAATATCACTGTTGTTCGTGCCTTTAACAATTTCCACTTCATCTCTTAAATAAATGAAGTTGAATTTGTTATTCGTGAAGTTTTAGTAGATCATGTGATAGAATGACGGGTCATTCCATCTGTCTCAAACAAAAAGGTTAGAAAAAGTTATTAAATATACATAAGTCATTCTATAGTGAGATTAATCATATATGGTTAATAAAATGGACTTATACTTCATATATCATATTGCTTAATATAATAAAACTAGTTTCTACTAAACATGGACTTCCTGTAGGCCAGTGGTAGGCAATAAAGGCCAGTCGCACTTCGGTTGTGGGTTCGATCCCCACAGCCTTGTCCGACGCGATGGGCTGTCGCCCGTCCTGCAGGTTGTCCTTTTTCTAAAACTATATTACTATAACATCCCATCAAAAATATCGAAAATCTTCTATCCTTAAACAATACTAACTTATGTCCAACATAATCCATTCCAATCTTTAGGCTTATCCATAATACTACAGTCCATTCTCATAACATAGTGAAAACGATTACCAGAGATTTAACACCATCGTCGATCCCCATATATGATAAGATATGTTTTGTTGGTCATATTCCAAAAATTCAAAGTCCTTAATCATGTATTCTCTAGAATACCTTAGTGAAAACATGAATGCAGTTAAAAGTTAAAACTTTCCACATACCAAAATCCTCAAAATTCTATATACTCAAACCATGATATCACTTAGTCCTTATATCAATCATGAGCTCATGAATACTGTTAAACATTTCGTTTTCTCGTTTTCCCTTCATTATGCGCATATCATCTTATTTCCAAAAATATCTCAATTACATTGAATACCACATTAGACCAATACGTAAATATTCCAATACTCCATGATACAATATTATTTTGGAATCCCATTACATAAACACTTAATCATTCCACCACATTGTTGTCATATTCAACATTGCCAATAGTGATCCCATGTGACTTCCCTTTGTCCTTTGCCTTCAGTGGTTGCTCATGTTGATCATCACTAACCCTTTGATTAGGGCATTTATTAGCATAATGCCCCATTTACTTTCACTTGAAGCATTGAAGTGTTGGTGGTGCGTTCTCTGCAGTGTTTGCTTTATTCATATCATTAGAAACCCTTTTTTCATTACTTTGACACTCAGCTGCTCGATGACCTTCTTTTCCACACTTAAAACATTTTCTAGTCCCTTTAAGACAATCTCCACCATGCTTCTTTCCACACTTTGAGCATATGGAAACATTCATCTTCTTTTCACCATTATTCTGAGATTTCTCCTTGAACTCCATCTTTCGTTTCTTGTCAAAACCATGAGATGGATATGTAACACCAACTTCCATTTCTACCTTGATAGCACAACGCACAATTTCTTCATAGCTACTGAAGTCTCTTATAGCTAATGCCCTTCGAAGACTTGGTTTTAAGCCACTGAAAAATCGATCAACTTTACTTTCAGGTTTGATGATAATGCCAGATGCATACCTTGCAAGTCTTGTAAAATTTGCTTCATATATACCAACAGATTCATCATCCTTCTGATTCAGCTCAAGAAACTCCTTTTCTATCTTTGTTCGAAGAATACGAGGGAAGTACTTACTGAAAAACAAGTTCTTGAACTCGTCCCATTCCATGGACTCAATTTCATCTCTTTGCCTCGTATTCTTGATAAGATTCCACCATTTATCGGCTTCACCTTCCAAACGATATACTGCTAAGATGACTTTGTCATGCTCAGAACATTGAAGAACTGAAAATATCTTTTCAGTGGTACAGATCCATTTTTCAGCAACAAGTGGATCAGAAGACCCACTGAAAGAAGGTGGACGTTGCCTCATGAAGGACTCAATAGAATATCGTTCCCTTCTCTGCTCATTTGGATGTCCAGAATGATTCATAACTTTTGTAAGTATAGCAATACGATTTTGCACTCCATCTCCCATAACATTTGTTTGTTCAGGAGGACAATCATTGCATTGTCCATTGCATTGATCAACACGGTTCCTTCGGGTTCTAGCCATCGTCTAAAACCCAAAAAGAATAGTGTGAGAGGCAAAAATCATGCTAGGGAAAACAACATACTAAAGGGAAAGTACCTTCAATATCTAACATCTTAGGTTTAATTCTATGATCATTAGCGTGATTCTAGTACTATAACCTATACGTATACTTAACATTAGGGATATCCCTAGACATACCTTAGAAATATCTCTAGGGATCTCACTAACGTTTTCGCATCCTAGTTTCCAAAGGTTGACTAAACCTTTCCTCTGATACCAACTTTAGAGACCCGAAGCCTGACGTACATTGACATTACATTACATTTGCGGAATACTTAGTACATAACAAAAACACACACACAAGGATCGTAACAGTTTAGTGTCTTTGGAAACTCATAATATATTCTTCTAATCCTGGTGAAAGATCTTCAATATCTCCCATAAAGATCTTCTTTTTTTTATACCTAAAACTGTTCTTTATATCCTGGGGAAAAGAAAACATAAAAGGGTGAGCTCAAATGCTCAGTAAGGGTAAAACAAATATCAATCACATCATATTCATAAGAACATAACATTTTGGAAATCTTAACCTGCAAAAGAGAGCATAATTTCATAACATGGGATAAATCATAAAAGTGAAATGTAATCCCAATAATCATAACTTAAAACATGAAACTTTGTGGCATACACACTTAATCATAGAAAATCATTTCTTGTTAGTCATGACTCATTTCCAAGACTATCTTAGTGGACAAAGTCCCTTTCTGAAACGAGTCACCCTCGTTCCAGTCCTGTTTCACTAAACCGGTATAACCTACCGTTCTAGCCATGTCTATCTCATGAGATATAAAATCTTTACCCAATGCACTGGAGGGAGATATAGGTCCCACCCATCTCATAATGATACCATTCTTATGTGTGCCACAAAATCATAAACCATACATCAATGCATAACCCATGTAATACAAATGGGAATCTTAAACATCATGACATCATAAATAAATTCATATAAGATAAAGGAATTCATAAAAATAATTTCATCACAACATGATCAAATCAATGTAATAATAGGGATAAAACAGAACCCTTTATTATCTTAGAAGGAAAATAATTTTGATAAAACACTTGAACTCCATTCTTGAGGAAAATATCCTTTCTTCTTCAAATTTTTTTTCCTTTCATAACATGTCATACGACTTTAAAATAAAAGAAGTTGATTAAAAATAAACTTGAAAAATTGTAAATGAAGCTTCTTGGAAATAATGTTTTAAAAATCCATTCATTCCGTATAAGTTAAAAAAACATTCTTCGTACTTTTTTCGGAAAAGTCAAAAAGTACCTCGTACGGAAAACGACAAAAGATTCCTTTCATATTCTTTACTGAAAACAAAACGAAGGGTAAAATTGGATTTAAACTATTGTAAGTGGATGGAAAAAAATATTACATATTGAGGGAACATGGATTTGGATGATAAAATACACCCCAGTAAATGCTAAATTAAAAACAATCTCGGATAAAAATGAGATTGTGATATTTTCCCTTACCTTAGGTCCGATTTTCTTCGTATGTGTACGAACCTCCTGTATAATGATTTAAATAATTTCATTTACTTATTACAGAATCATATTCACTTTTATGATATCATATATGGTTCACTTATGACTTTATATTACCAGTTCTTTTGTAAATTCCATGTTAAAGAAGCGTTTTGGGTAAAATTGTTTCATTTATCGTAGGTGTTTTGACTTGTTGTTCTTGACATTATTAATACTTATATGATGATTTAATTACTTCCAGAATATAAAATATGATTTATATATCATTTATATTCAGTATATATATATATATAATAGATAGATAAATGAAATGAAAAACACCGTTCATGGAGACGGTAGTCCGTACGTACGCATGAACGCTGTTTTCCTTTCCTTATTGTCTTGAATGGAAGTAAGTAGATGGAATACATATATATATATATACATGAATCTAGTATCTTTATAATGTCATATATTTCATTATTATTTCTTATATATACTTTATAATCATTCTTAAATGGTTAAGATGGAGAATGAATCTCATCACGTCGTGGAGACGGTAGTCCGTACGTACGCACGAGCGATGATATCGTTCCCATGGTCGTGGAATTTTGTTGAAGTGTATGTATACTATTTCAGTATCAATATAACTTTATAATAATCATATATAGTTACTCATTACACCATTATACCCATCCAATTAATGTGGTGGAGGAAAATAGATTACACCACGGCGTGGAGACGGTATTCTGTACGTACGCACGCGCGGTGATTTCATTTTTCCGTAGGATGGATAGAAGGTGAAATAGGGTTGTTTCATATTTATAATAACATATCAGTTTGTAAGTAATACTTATGTTATTACTTTGTCATGAAACAACTAAAGAAGAAGAAGTTGAAGAAGAAAGATATTGAAAAGATCGGTAATGGTTATTACCTCTTCTTTGAAACGCCTCTTTTAATCCCCCACTTAGGAACTAAGATTGGTCTTTGAAGAAGACCAGGACCTCTAGGATTATTCTAGGGAAGTGTAGAAGGGATTTTGGCAGGGGTTGGACGAGCTTGAGTGCTCAAATTGGTGTGAGGAGGAGGGGGAAGAGGTGCCCTTTTATAAGGGAGGAGAGGGGCACCTTAGGAATATCTCAAAATATTATTTTATATTAAAGTTAAAATAGGTTTATAATGATTGAAAAGGGTCTTATTAAGAAGATAAAGTGGGGATGGGTAGAAATACTATCAACCAATAGGATTTAGACAAGTTTAGGGTATTATTTTAACCTTATCAATTAGATTTAACTCTAAGTTAAATAATTTAACATTTACCGTGTCTTTTTGTTTTCTTTCACTATATGGTTAATACACTTACTATAACATGCCAAACGAACCCCAAATTGTATATTATTAATATATATATCCTTATCTAAGTCATTTTGCCGAACCATAGATTTTTAGGAATAAAATAACAATTAATAATATAATATTTGATTTAAAAACTATTTTGTGTCAATTTTGACACTATTTGATATATGATTTTTGTGAAAGTCATAACAGAATTATATGTTCGAAAAAAGTTGATTAAATCAACACTAATATATCATAGTAACCTAGAGAATTAGTTTAATTCATAAAAAGTCTTAAATTACATTTATTTTGGTATTTATAATATCAATTATGTCAATGTTTCATTAATAAGATAATTACTGCATCATCTTTGCGTCATAAATAAATTAAATTATTTGATGTCTAAAAATTACAAATAAAATACCATCATGTAGGAAATCTTTTTAGCTTTCTAATTAATATTTAAAATAGAATTTATCTTATGTAAAACCCTATATTAAAAATGTTTTAGTAAATAAACATTGATTTTAACTCATTTAACTCTTCTTTGAATTAAATAATAATAAATGTCCTAATCTAATACAAGTGGGCCTAAATGGTCATATATTATTCCTAAGTTTGTTTTTGGTCGAATTAAACTTATCCAAAAGAATTAGGACATGTGTTAGGGTAATAGTAATATCATATTTACCCTTAGTTACCCTATTTACTTTTAACCGTGGTAAAAAAAGTAAAAATTTACTATTCACCAAAAATTATTTTCATCTCATTGAACCAAATTTTACTTACTGACATCAACCGTGTCTCTCGGATTTTTGAAATTCCATTCACAGAAACGGTAAAATTATGTTTTATGAAAAATTCAGTTTTTTTAACTACCACTTAGTATTTTCACTATTCATCAAAAATTGATGTTTTTCAGAACAATGCCAAAATTTCATCCTAAGCTATATTTCATATTCCGAATTCAAAAATTAAGTCTATTTTACCAAATTCATAACATAGAAGTTTCATTAATTAATTTTATAATTAAATCCCACTGTTAAAACAAATAGCGTGTTTTTAAGAAACAATATCTATCAAAAGATTGACACTTGATTATGTCTGGTTTAAATGTGAAATTACATCCAATGACCAACATTGTATTAAATTGTAAAAATATATTCTAAATATACTTTAAAACCACTGAAATTAATAATTTATCACTATTAATTATTTCGATAAGAAAAAGTTGTTTTTAATTAAAATTTAGTAATTTTCACTATTCATTAGAAAATGAAAGTTATCCGAAAAGTACCAAAATTTCACCTTAGGCTAAATTCGATAATCCGAATCCAAAAATGAAGTCCATTTTGAGTGCTAAAATTTCTAAAATTTAAAAAGTGGTTATTACTATTCATAACAGATAGTTATAATAATATTTTAATAGCATATCGTTGTTTAGTGAAACTCGGTATTGCGTACTACACACGCTATTGAGGAAGGTCGTGATTGCGTGTAATGCAAGGCAAGTCAAGGATGTGTGTTGTGCAAGATCCTTTTGGTGTAGCGTACAACACAAGACATTAATTAAAAAGAATATTTTTCATAAAATCTCGGGCTGTTACATACAACGTACGCACAGATGGTGACGTTGTCATTTATAGGATGGCCAGAATAATGAATATGGTTGTACCATATTTATAATAACATCACAGTGTTTATAAGGTTCTGGATTCATTATTTTGGTATGGAAACAACAAAGAAAGAGGATGTGGAAGAATAAAAGAACTTTGAAAGATGTGATGAAATTATTACCTCTTATTCGGGTGCATCACTTTGATTAGATAAAATGAGCTCCTTGAGTTGGATTTTTGATCAATGTAAGGCCTCTAGGTAGAAGTGAGGGTAGTTGGGATGAGATTTGCGTATGCTTTGGCCAATTCAAATAGATTTGGAGGTGTGAAATTATGATAAGGGGAAGTGCCCTTTTATAAGAGAGGGGAGGGTCACTTTAGGAAAATCTTGAAATATTATTTTATTATAAAATAGTTTTCAGTTTTTGATGGCTCTAAATGAATTTATTTCGAGCCTTAGGTGGTTATGGCTCTATATAATCTCACCCAATACGTTTTAGACATGTTTATGCTACCATTTTAACCTTATCTTTTAGATTTAACTCTTGGTTAAATAGTTTAACATTTATAATGTCCCCTTGTATTTTTATATTATATGGTTCATAAACGTACTATAAAATGAAAATATAACCTCAAGTGGTTAATTAATGAAATATATATTATTATATAAGTTCGTTTTTTAACCTTATATTTTTAGTACTGTTATATAATTTAACAATATAGTATTTGTTTTAAAAACTTGTTTATGTCAATTTTGACAATATTTTGTATTTTGTTTTTGTGAATGTCATAACATCTTTATATATTAGAAAAAAATTTATTTAATCAACCCTAACATGTAATATTACCCTAGAAAATTCTTGTATTTCATCAAAACTCTGAAATTATATTTATTTTTATATTTATAATATCATTTATTTTAATCATTCATTAGTGAGGAAAATACTGCAACATTATTATATCATAAATAAATATATTTATATTATGTATAAATATTATAACTAAAATATCATGATTTAAGAAATATTTTTAGATTTATAATGAAAATTTATAGTTAGAATGATCAATTATATAACCTCATATAAAAATTTATTTACTAAAAGATACACGCTTTTGTTATTTTTGTCTTTATATTATATTATTTAATATAAAATGTCATTGTCACTTCCAAGTGGCTCTATGGGGTCCCAAAATCGACCCAAAAATTCCCATTGTTGGATATGTATCAGAAAATAGGGTTAGGACACGTGTTAGGGTAATTTTGTATTATTATAATATTATTTTTTAGGCTTATTTACAGGATTTACCCTTTAACGATGTTAAATAAAATATTTACCGAAGTAATTATTCAAAATGTCTGAAAATAAAAGTTACATATTTAAAAAATTTTGCCCTCTTGATTCTAAATATGAAATCCATTTTCTCAAATTCAAAACATAGGATTTGGAGATATTAATTTAAAATTAATTCTCATTGTAAAAACCAAAAAGAGGGTTTTTAAAAAGTAAAAACTATCAAAAGGTTGGCATGTGTTTATGTACAATTTAAATGTAAAATTACTTCCAATGAACTAAATTATTTTAAATGATAAAAATATAATCTCATTATACTTTAAAACCACTCAGATACATAATTTATCACTATATATTATTTCATTAAAAAAGTTGTTTTTAATTAAAATTTAGTGTTTTTCATTATTCATCAAAATATGAATGTTATCAAAAAAAGTACCAAAAATTCACCCTAAGATAATTTTGATATTACGAATCCAAAAATTAAGTACAAATTGAAAAATATAATTTATAAAATTTCAAAAAGTGGGTATTACTATTCATAATAGCTTTTCAAATGACTAGTTTGATAGGTCGTGGTGTGCTTGAACTCGGTATTGTGTACATCAAATTCTATTGTATTATTCAAAGAGAAGAATACCATGGAAGCTTGGGGTGTCACATACCTCAACTCCCTTGTAATAGAGGATTTACTTCAATAATGGTGTCATTACCCTACCAAACCACCTTCCCAATCTATGTGGGTCTTGATTACCATTTACATGGGATACATATCGATTTATAGAAAACTCATCTTTGGGATGAGCATTATATTCAATAGCCCTTTGTCCCATTGGCCTCATTTTTTGTCCAAGAATTATATCCTTAAACTATGTGCAGTTTGTATAATGGTTTTTACAGGTTATGTGGGTCTACATTCCATCAATTCATATTGGGCTTCACCTCTTGAGTTCCACATAGATACCTTTTAGTTTGACATTATCCCAGTTGAAGAATCATGATATTAAATTGCATTCCATGTTCACCTGGGTGCATGTATTTAAAAATTATTATATGTTTTTATTATTTCAAGGTATTTATGTGGAATATGGGCCTTGATTCCAATCTTTTACATTGTGTTATAACTATTTCATGCTATGTAGATTATAATGAAATAAACACTTCATGTAGTCCATGAATCAGGACATTAAACATTTTTAAATGGTCTAGGAATTAAAAACCTAAACTAGATGCAATCACCCCTAGTAAGAATTTGTGTGGTTTGGGCCCTCCTTGGAAAATTTTACTTCGTTATTAACTCCTTTTCACCATACAAACATACTCAAAGAACCCACCCATGGGAAATGAATTTTGACCCTAAACTATATACATTTTTTCCTCATTCACATGGTCCTAATCATCTCTTATGTTTCAGCAGACCTATTCCCCAACTGCCTATAGATATAAATTTGGCTTGGATCCCATCCTTATGGGATATGAAGTGATACTTAAACCTCCTATCATTAATCCCAGTTACAAGTTCACTACAAAATATGTGCTTCCATCATAAAGATCCCTCACGGACTTCCTCCTTAAATGTAATCCCCATTCATGTTCATCTAAAAATTGATGGGTTGAGAGAACCATATGAAATGAAATGATGATGAA
The DNA here is from genome assembly GCA_963277665.1 of Viscum album. Taxonomy (NCBI): domain Eukaryota; kingdom Viridiplantae; phylum Streptophyta; class Magnoliopsida; order Santalales; family Viscaceae; genus Viscum; species Viscum album. The sequence goes on from OY728133.1 coordinate 103,903,486, forward strand.
TGTAAAAAGAAACATAATGTGTAAACCCTACAAAAAACCTTAGCACATGACCTCAAACAATATCCCTGCCATATAAAAACCGAAATTCAATTTCATGTGAGATGATTTACCCCATATGATAACTATATTCCCCATGTGAATGGTGTGGGATAAAAAATGGAAACATCCTCAGCACATGATGTCAAATTGTAGCATGAACTCATAAATTACTAGGATTCCCCATACAATATTTATGGGATGACTAAAAAGAATTATCTTACATAATTATATGAATCCTTATATATTAATATGAGATGATTCTATATACTTACCCAAGAGGATACCCTCCTTCCGATGTTTATCCCCTACCATACTGCACCCAGTAACTATGTATTCCATGATTCCAATTCTTATGGGATATGTAGTGATAAAAAAATATTTCATCCTGGGCCCATCCATATAATTGAGTCAATTTGAGGTCTTCTCCCACCATGCCAAGCTTTATTCTCACCTAACCATGTGATCATCTAGAATATATGAACCCATGGAGGAATGGATCCCAGGTCACTTAATATTCTATTTGGGATGTTCCCCACTTCCACTTCTATGCTTTATGTTTTCTATGATTTGGATACTCATCATCCTTTTGATTTGAATAGGATACCTAACACCAATTATCATATTCCATGTGAGCTCACCTACTATCTTAGTCTTACACCTATAAGGATCTTCAGAAACAAATGTTTTCTCCCATGTTTCGAATTCATTCAATGGTACATCCCCCATCTGTTTTCCTCATATTTATCTGACAAGAGTATAGAACCTGTGTTTCGAAGATGGTAAATAGTTTTCCCTTGATTTCTGTTCAACCACTTTTTTACTATCTAGGTATTAAAATTGACAGTTTCCCTAATGGTATTTTTCCTCAACTTTCTCCCCTCATAATGTTATTCCCGAAAAAAAATTATAACTCCATGCCACTACTTTTATCTAAAAAAGTGCATGTCTCACCCAAGATTATGATTTTGGAGGATATTTTCTTCATGAAGGATTGAGATGAACAAGTACCCAATGGTCCAATATCTATTACCTTATTCTAGGATTCCATGTCTAAGAATTAGGACCCTAAACTACATCTATCCTACCCCTTATGCTTTGTGTGGCAGAGATTCCCTTCAAACCTCCTTTCCCATCGGGTTCGTACTCTTTTTTGACTCGCAAAATGCTTTAGCGCATGCATTTTACAAAATATATGACCTTAAACTAGGATCCCAAGTCCAAGAATCATGTCTCCAAACTATTTTTATGATTCGCCAAGACTATGTAGTACAAGGAAAAGACATCTTGGTCCTTAATTAATTTTTTTTCACTATACCATATTATACATTTCCTTTTTGTATATTCACATATAGTCCAAGAATTATGTCCTTACACTATTCAGAATCAGTTGAAACTCTTTGGCCTTAAAAAAGATCCCATGTCCAAGAATCATGACCATAAATTATGTGAATGATGTCTCCAATATATTATGTGTAGTACGTCCTACCAAATTCTTCATTAACATCATTTTCCTCTCCCTGGTGTAGAAAATGTCCCCTTTGAGATATGAAAATGGTCTTATCTTTATGATCATACATATTCCCCATCCCCCATGGACTAAACAATATGACCATAAACTAAGAGTCCAGTCTTAAGCATCACGACCTTAAATGTGTGCAATATTTCCCTGAGGTGTTATATATGAATGGAATCTTAGTCTCCTCATTCAAATCTGTTTGCTTGTCTACTATGAATCACATATCCCCAATGAGACACATAACCCTATGCTACAATATATATCACATTAAACTGTGATAAGGACGTGCCAATTACATGATTTTAAACTATATGATACACCATCCTCACTGTATGATGATAAAATGCATGTCCCCCTTTCTCGCTATATGATATTAAATTGTGTGTCCATCATCCTCACCACACGACGTTAAATTTAGTGTTTACAATCCTCAATGTATAATGTTAAAGTTCTTGTTCATCACCCTCTCAATATGATGTTAAACTATGTGTTTATCATCATTACCGTATGATGTTAAACTGCATGTCCACTTTCCAAATTGGATGAAATTAAACTCATGAGCCCCCCAGTGTTGGTCACCTACGGCATCGTTCATATTCTTCACCCATCACTTAGCATATCAGATGATGATCCCATTGAAAGATGAGTCAGACCCTTGTATAGACCGATATGACTATCCAATGTGATCATGTCGGCAACGACATTATTCTGAGAGTGTTGAACTCCATTAAAATAGTGCATCACATAATATAATTTCTCTGAATGTCACTATATTTGGTTCTTCATCATCCACAATGTTTGAACACCCCCTTGATGTCAAGGTCCAAATCCACAGCAGCACACCTACCATATTTTGCATTCCCTTAGAGACTTTTGATGACATAATTATCATATTTATGCATGAATTATGATTTTAATACCTTTTATGAAATATTATTTTGATAAATGAAGTACGATACAATAATGGAAATGGTAGGTTGTATGTATGCACGAGTGATGTGATCATTTCTCGGTAATCATTATGGGATGCAGGTAATTAATAGTTTAACTTCAACGAATGATCATAAAATACAATATTATAAAACAGTTATATATATATATATATAACATCCATGTTTTGTGGTGGTGGTAATGGAGTCACATCACTTCATGAAGGTGGTAGTCCACAGGTACATGAAAGACTTTATCGGCTTTTTAGTGACTGAGATGATAAGAAATAAAATGATAGTTTTTATTATAAAAATGATAAATATATCATTTACATATTTATTATTTAATTTATATCACATATATTCATTTTCATTATCATTATTACATTCAATATAGTGTGTTAACGAAAAAAAGATCACATCTCTTTGTGAGGTTGTAGTCCTCTAAACACATGAGAGACGTTATAATATCCCCGAAAGAATGGAATGTAAGAAGAAATATATGATATAATTAAAAAAATTTATAATTATGTTATAAATATCTTATATATAAATCATATCAATCAAAATTTCCAACAATGAGGATTGGTAATTGAAAAATTAATGACATTTATTTGCGAGGCGGTAGTACGCCATACACACGAATGATGATTTTGTAAAACATTTGATCATAGATATAAAATATTTTGGTTATGGAACTAAAATACTAACTTATCAGTATATATAATATGATTATTTAATTATATAACCATGGTTTGAGATTAATTTATGGTGTCGGCGGATGAAATTAAATAAAAACTCTTCTTGGAGAACATTACCTCTTCAGTAGGTAAATCATTTGGTTTTCCCCATAGGCCATCCTTGGATATCTTTCTATCAAAAAATCATATAGGATGAGAAAAATGTATATATATATATATATGTGTGTGTGTGTGTGTGTGTGTGTGTGTTTTGGGAAGGGACTCTCTGAACCAATGGTTTTTTATGGTCTGAATAGAGGAGGGGTGACCTTTTATAAGTGAGGAGACTAGCACACTTTAATTTTTTGAAAAGAATAAATTCTACCCATGTTTTTTTCATGTAAAAAGTATCAAATAAAGAAAAATTATATAAAATAGAAAGGATAAGGTAAAAATATGGAATGGAAATATATTTTTTGACATGTTTCTAAGACTTTATGACCTTATATTTTTAGTTTAGCCCTAACACATACATTGTTACTATAACAATAATAAATAACTTTTACTATTTTCACTACTCATTATGATCAAAATTATGTTGACCATAATAAAAAATTTAATTTATTACAATTAAAAATATGGAATCCTTTTTAATGAGATTAATTACCAAAAAAATTTAATTTTAAAAAAATCCCACAAATGTGATGGAAAAGTAATTTTTAAAGGATAGTCTTTTATAAGAAAAATGTGATTTTATATTAACTATATTAATAATAATAATTATTATTATACAAAAATAAATTAATATTTAATTTTCTCTATTATATTAATCACATTTAAAAAATTCATCATTAGGGATTATTTTATTTAATTAAAATAAAGAAAGTTGTTCATTTTTAAAATAAATAAAAAAACCATTTTTTAAAACAGAAAACAACTACTAATAAAAAATAACATGTAGTTGATTAAAAATTAATTACTTTGATTAAATATTACTAAAAAATAATTATCATTTTTTAAAAGAAATTATAAATAGATTTGTATATTTAAATTTTATAATTATATTCATCTAGTATTTTTTAGAAAAATTTTAAGTCACATTATTACCCTTATCTTTTGGTTTTAACTCTTATTTAAACCCTTTGACTCTTACCATGACTACTTGGATTTTTAACACTATAAAGGATAACATATTTTATATAAAATGCCAAATCAACCATTAATGAGCCATGTTTCCCATTATAAACATTATCCAAATTAGTTCTCCAATTTTTATATTTTTATGAATTTTATATCATTTTAAATAAATAATATTTATTTTAAAATATCATTAGTGTCAATTTTGAAACGATTCATTACATGACTTTTTAATAATTTCACAACTACTAGATAACTTTGAATAAATTTGTTAATAAATCCCTAATATGTATAGGTAATTTATAAATTTCTTGGATGATATTAATTTTCTCAAATTTTATTTATTTAAATATTTTTAATATTATTTATTGGATATGTCCATTATTTAAAAAATTACTTTATCATCAATGTGAATGTTTTTAATTTATTTATTTCATCCCTAAACATTAAAAATAAATTACCTGATAAATATAAACATTGTATCATTCCAATTAATATTTATAGTCTATGATATCTTCTTAATAACTATATATAAAAATTTTAATACTTAGTAGAAACATGTGTTATAAATATTGTACATTCATTAGAATAAAATACTATAAAAGCCTTAATGTCATCTAAGTGGCTCCAAGATGCCATAAAATAAATCAATTGATGATTTTTGTTGAAACATACTCATTCAATAAAATTATGATACATTTTAGGGTAATTTTATAATTCTTATAATATAATATGTATCGTTTGTTACATGATTATCCTTAATCACAGTAAATAAAAAAATACTGAAGTTACTATTCAAAATATCAAAAAATTAAGATGATTGTATTATAATATTAGTATAAATATTATTAAAACATTGTATGTTAGGTTTTCGATGTTCAATTCGCAGAAGTGTAAAACTTAATTTTAATTCTAATCCTACAGACATAATGACAAAATAGCTTTTTAATGGAAAAATTTCAAAATGTTTTTGAAGATTTTATGTCTAAATTTAAATTGAAAATGTTTTCAATGACCTAAATTGGATTAAATGAAAAATAATTTGTGTAATTATACTTTAAAAATAAATCCAATATTAATTTAACTATACAAATATTTTAGATGAAAATATAATTTTAACTTAAAATTCACTATTTTCACTATTCATTAAAAAATGAAACATCACTGAAAAATACCAAAAATTCAATCAAAGGAAATCTTTTTATTATTATTCAAAATAAGATGTTTATTTATCTAAATATAATATATAAAAAACTAAAAAAATTTAATTTGATATAGATTCACCATTAAAAGACTTCAAAGATGCTTTTATAAAAATAGAGTTTTTATGTGTAATATTAGGTTATTCATTATCTTATGCATATATATTGGATAAATGTAAAAATATTTTATTAGACATATTTTTTTATAAATTCACTAAATAAATTCTAAATATATTTTAGAATTTAATTTAATGTGAAAAACATGACTAAATATTTGTTTTAACCCAGTGTAATGTGCCTTTTGAGCTATCAACAAAATTATATTTATTCCAAAATGAAGAAAATACGGTAACATATTTGGGTTCTACATTATCCCATCCTGAAATAAATTTCTTCACCACAATTTGAAATTTCACTTCAAAATCGAAGGTTGATACTTTGAAATTCCTTTGTGAGAAACCCATATCAGAAATAGGATCAATAATATATCCTCCTAAAAAGAGGGAAAGAGAGAAGTGAAGGTCATCCAAATATTACGATTTCAAGTAGGATAACATTATCTGATAACAAGAACATAGAAATGGAAGTGAAATGTAACTAAAAATTTTTGATGAAGAGTTATAGATAACAACGTCATTAAAAATATAACAATAAAAAATAACTCAAATATTGTGATCGTTTAAAGGACCATCGATTTCATAGTAAGAAAGTAAATAGATAACATTTTTATTTTAAAATAATCTTCTTAATTTATATGTATTCTTTTAATATCTAGATAAATAACACACAAAAACATAATTGATTTATTTTCATGTCATAATGTAATCCGTTGGTTGTACTTCAGTCTATTTTCACTTCATTTCGTACACCTGGGGATGGATATTCAAGATGAACTTTTAGGACTGGATAACTTTTGATGAATCATATGATCTTCTATTCATTCATTCATCATTATAATATTTAATGAAACCAATAATGGTTAGAATAAAGTATCAAATAAATCAACCTTCAACCTCAATTAGAAATATCTAATGTTCAACTTAATCCATTCCAACCTTAAGGATAAACCAAAGTACTTCTGTCCAAATTCATATTCTAAAAAGGTCTCTAAATTTCCAAAATAAATCTTAACCTATGTTTACCCAAAAAAAATAATGTAGATATTATTTTCATATACCAAATACCTTAAAAACATAATGAAAATATTCATGGTTAAAATCATTAAATAAGAAGTACTAATGTACAATCATGATATATATCAGGATTCTTATAAATAGATCACCATTGATGAAAAATTATTTAATCCAAAAATACATGAAGTTTAATCATTATACATCATCCTTAAACAGCTAACAACACTTCAAAATCTTATTCTTTAATACCAATTTCATTTCATTTGTCTCTACAGTCACATCTTCATTAGTAGGATATCCATTACTTGTATAGTCATGTTGATTCTAACCATTGATGAAAACTCAAATCACAATTTGAGTAACACTAGTTATATTTATACAGTGTTGAATAATCATTTATACAATGTCAAAATCCTAACATATTCATCTCAATAAATGATTTTATAGGGTTAACCTATTTTTTCCATGGTATTACCAAATAGATAGGATGATTTACTATAGTTATACATATCCTCAAAGTCAGTAATTGGGTAATATTTATAATACTTTTTTTTAAATATTGATTCCAAGGTTGTTGGTAAACATCTTTTGATACCAACTATATTGACCTGACCCTAGAAGAATGGTGTCGGTGAAATATTTTATAAAATTGGAATAATAACCAGGAATAAAATCTTGAAGGACAAATAACATTAGAATTTTTGAAAATCATATTACATATATGGACCATACATTTAAATTTTAATCATAAAATATAATAAAGAGAATCTTTTTATAACACTATCATTCTTCTAGCATAACCCTATATAACAGTCACAATATGCATCTTGGAAAACAGGAAAAAATAAATCATATTAAAAGGGTGATGTCCAATTATTAGTAAGGGTAAGCGTATTGTGGAATCTATGTGTAAATATGACATAAAAAATACGTAAAAGAAAATAACTAAATCACATGCCATTTAAATAATCACATGAGTTAGGAAATTTAACTATGAATATTCTAACTAATAAAATAATCACATGTAACAATTAAAATGATGGAATCCATAATGTTGGAAATATGAATTATCAATATATATCAAAAATATATTTACTATTAAGATCTGTCCCCATGATAGATTATTTTTGTGGGTAGAAACCAATCAGATATTTTTTCAAGATCTACCCCTTGCGAATTGAAAACTGCTTGGAAATAAACAAGAAGGATTTTTCACCAACTTATTTTATTCTCATGATACATACCAATGAATCTTTTGGCTATATCATAACATTCCAATAAATTATTATGTGTAATTCATTCCCCACATGAATGGTATGAAACATGAACAACATATACATATGAAATGTAAATATCTTCCCCAATAAGTAAACATAATAAAAATCCATTCTGAGTAATATGGTGAATGGTATAAAAATAACACATCCATAGTCAATATGATAATAAGCCACTTTATAAAATATGGAAAATTATATCATATTATATAAACCACAATTTTTTATATAATTCAAAAGATGATGTTGAAACAGATAAAAATACATTAATAAAATCATTAAATTTTATGAGAGAAATACTATTTTATAAATGAAATAATTTATTTAAAAATCAATTAAATTATCAATGAAAACATTCTATTTGAAAATAAACTTATAACCATTTCAATTATTCTTCAAAATGATAATTCTTCATTACAGAAAAAATATATTCTCTTGTCGTATAAGTTAAAAATACCTTGCTTCCGTATATTTTTCAGAAAAGACTCAATGGAATTTGTTTAGGAAACAAAAAAATATATATTTTTAAGAATTTTTAAAAATATAAATAGGGTTAAAATGTATTTAAATAATAATTTTATAAAAGAATACAAATTTATTATAATTTTTTAGAAAACATTGATATGGAGAAAACAATGTGATAATTAAATCATTAAACATTCAAGGTGTCCCATTCTACTTTGAATATTTAAATCACAAGCCCAATGAATGAATAAAATTTACCAAAAAATTATATATCATTATAATTAATAAACTAATTACATGATATGTAAAATTTGTTTTATATACATATCATAATATAAGGTTGGTGTATAACATAATATTATACCTCAATGAAAGGGGAATGAGACAAAGTCTCATACCTGGTGTTTCCTTTTGTGTGATCATTTAATAATATCATTTGTAATAGTTTAATTGATTTTATTAGTTTATAATAGAACCATTTTTATATTTATTATAGCTTATATAATCATAATATATAATTTTATTACCCACTTATTAATAATATTTCATTATTATCCATGTTTTATGTGTTAAATACTTCATTTCCCTAAGCTTTTTTTGTTATGTAAATCATGTTTCACATGAATAGGAAATATTTATTTCATATATATAATGAAATTATGTTCATCGATATTATATTTACTCATCATATATAATTTAAAAAGCATTCATTATTGGTTTACAGGGAAAATGAATCACATCGCACAGTGGAGATGATAAGTCGTACGCAGGAACGAGAAATTATATCAATCCATTAATAGTGACAAGGGATATGTAATTGGATGAAATATTAATTATACATAATAAATACCAAGTTATAAGTATATATTTTCATTTTCATAGGATGGATAAATCATGGAATATGGGTTTCCCAAAATCATAATAACATCTCATAATATATATTATACTGGATTAATTACTTTATTTTGGGTAAATATCAAAAATAGTATGTATAAGTAGAAATGGACTTGAAAGAGTTGGTAAAAAAGAATACATCTTATTAGGAAAACATCTTTTAGATCTAATCATAAGGTATCTATGACTGGTCTTTTGAAATGATCATAACCACTAGAATTTGGAAAGAATGTTTTGGAGATAAATGGGGAGATTTTGTTCGGTCTAGATGTATCAAATTGGTAAGAGTATGTGAGGTATGTGGTGACCATTCATAATTGAGGTGAAGGGAACTTTCAAAAATTATTCAAATATTAAAATATAATATGGATATTCTAGACAGAAATACTTCCAAATGGCCTATAAATGAACTGGATAAGAAATTTTAGACCATATATTATCCCATTACAGATTATCTAATATTTGGTGATTTTTATAAAATTTAATAATATATTGATTCAATAAATTACCATTTTTCTAAAATATGCTCTTATTTTATTAATTTGACCTTAAATACATCAAGGAAAAATGATAATTAGAATATATTGATTTAAAAAAAACTCTATTATATAATATAGGTCTTTAAAATTCATTAAACACATTATCAAAACCCAAATATATCAAAATTAATATTATGAAAATCAATTATTTTATTTTTTCCTTAATAAAATCAATACTATTTTCATATTGAAGAATATTTTAAGATAATTATATAATTTATAAAAATTCATAATATTTTTCTATAATTAAAATAACTTCATTATAAAAAAAATTATATTCATTCATATAATGGTTTTTTGCCTATGTGGACACCTAAAACATATTAACTACATAGAGAGTGAATATTTGTAACTACCATTGATTTAAATAATATATAAGTTACATTTATAGAAAAGTTACCATTAAATAACTAAAATTATATAGTAATATGATAATTGTTGAATTATATTCATGAAATAATTTTCTGACGTGTTTACGGTAGATTTATACCCTTATATTTTGAATTTAACTCTTATTTAAACCCTTAAACTCTTACCACGACAAGTTGGGATTTCACTACTTAAAGGTTGATATATTTTCTATAAAAAGAAAATCAATCCATAAATGATTTATGTTTGAAATTTTAAATATTATACTAATAATTTGGCTGTTTTTTATATTTTAATTAATTTTATATCATTTAATAAAATATTTTTTATAAAATATCATTAGTGTCAATTTTGAAATTATTCCATACATGACTTTTTAAAAATATCATAACAACAAGATAACATAAAAACCTTTAATACACCCCTAATATTTCTAGGCCATATATTAAATTCGTGGATGATATTAATTATTTAAAAATATATTTAATTTAATATTTTAGTTAAAATTAATTTGATATGTCCATTATATAAACAATAATTGCATCATTATTGTGAAAGACTTTATTTAATTATTTATTCACTAAAAATACCAAAAATTAAACCAAAAGAAATTTTTATATTCAGATTTAAAATAATAAGTTAAATTTTTCAAATAAAACACCTAAAAGTTTTAAAAATTGTATTTATCATAGGTTCTCCATGAAATGGAAGTAAAACCTTTTTTATAAAAATATAGGTTTTTATGCATAATATTAGGGTTTTTATTATCTCATGCCAAAGAAATATATATATAAGATGAATGTAAAAATATTTTCATGGATATATAACATAAAAATTCACAATAAAAATTCTCTATAAGTGTTAAAATAAAGATACTATAAAAAACATGACTAAATAGTTTTCTGTTTAAACTCGATGTTGTGGGAATTATAAGATATCAAGAGAATTAAATTTATTATAAATGGAAAAAATATTGTAATGTCTTAGAGTGCTATATTTATTATTTTTTAAATAAGTTAATTTTTTTCTTTTCTAATAAAAATATTAGTGGGATTTTTATTTTAAGATACCCAACATAAACTAAATTTGTTGCCATCATGAACACACATTGATTTGGAGCTTCCATTATCAGTTTGGAAGATTTTGGGAAATGAATTTTTTTCCTAATATTATGGAATTTTTTAGTTTTGAAAAGTGATTTTCAAATTGAAAAGGTAATTTCCATCAAGAATTTTATTAATGAACTTTTTTTGTATTTCTATTCATCAACAACAAAAAACCTTATTTTTCTTATTCTCCCTTAGGAATATGTATTAATGATACCATCCTTATTATTTATCCTAATGGTTTATGTTCAGCTGGACTGAGGGAATTATTGATATTCAGTTTCATAGATCTACCAATACTAAGAATTAATTATTATTTATAAATGTTGACTAGGTAGTATTATTTATTAATATAGAGAATATATTTGAATCTGTAATTGACATATGTTTCCTACTAAATCCCATTGATGCATTGTAAAGTATCATGAGACAATCTAATTAAATATTTGGATGATGCCTTACCATTTTTGTATTATGTATTAGAATTAGTCATTGAATGTAGGTTTAAAATTTCTAACATTAATCATTCCATAATTATGAGATTAGTTATTATTTTCCAAGTGATTATTTTAATATTTATGATGTCTATGGATAAGTTTCAAGATAATGTGATTATTTATATAGAATTATTTAAACCTCATTTATTGAATTAATTTTTTCTCTATGAAAATTTTATTGATTAAATGGCATGCTGTTTTAGTTCTTTACCTTTATATATTTATTATTGTTTATATAATCATGATATATTTCCATGTACATAATCCATACTGAGAATCTATGCTCGCCTATATTTTTTTTCCTTTCACCATGATATGAAGAAGTAACTTTTGAATGATTTCATGGATATCAAATATTTAATGTTATATTGTTCACTATATTAGTTTTTCAAAATTGATGTGATATTAATGTAAATATATATTTTACGAAGACTACTAAACTATTTGGTCCATTGGGTTGTGATTTCATATATCGAGTGACAATATAATAATGCAACCACAAGATCAGTGATACAAGGGATGTAGTCTTTATATTTTGAATTAGGGAAAATTTAGTATGTGATTTTGTTATATGAATCCCTTATGTATAAGTTTTTTTTGTGATAAGGTTATTTAATGAATAATTGATTTTGTTTTAAGGAAATAAATTTAATGGCATTTATTTAATTTAGAGTTTATATTTTATTTAATGATGAGGAATTTACATTTATTAATATTTAGAAATATATATTTTATCATATATTTTATCATTGGAATAAAATTTTATTTGATTTTTATTATTTTTTTATGATGTTCAACGTGTTTTTTTGGGAACAATATTGTAATTATATTAACATTGTTTTTGAAATAGGATAACCCGCATGTCGAGTGATAACTAATCTAATTCAGAATGGCCATGGGGATTGAACCTAAAAAAATGATTAAAAGGGTGAAGCACCTACCATTGGCCTAAATGACATACTGGTTAGTATGACATTTGTTTTACATGGATGGTTTTATTGTAAAGTCATTAATATATTTTTCAAAACATATTATAAGATATAATATTTTTTATTTTGAGGTTGTAATGTCCCGGATCCGGGTGCCACCCCAAGGTGCCCCGAACCTAGTTGGTCACATTACCACTAGTGCATTTACCCAAACTCTAGAGGCTTATGACTAGTAGTGAGGGCCAATGTGTGATAATGGGGAAACTCTTCCCTTATTGGAAGAGTATATACAATAGAATAACAAATAGTAAACAAAATAGGAAGCAATAATACCAAAAAAGTAAACAACAGAAGACTGAAGGTAACCAACAAAATCCACAATATATTTATATATGATGAATAGAATATGTATCAAAGAAAATATCCAAAAAAAGTTACAATGCTGGAAATAAATACATAAACCAAATTAAAAAAGAAACAAGTAAACACTAGTAGCATCACAAGCCTTACCATGGTCCCATGATCTGCAGCTCGAACAAAAATCAAGTACCTAATGAAGAGGGGTGATTTCCCTAATCTATAAATGAAACCATATAATCTTTTTGGTTCCAAAAAATGATCTAAACAGGGTTTGATATGAATCCCAATAGAAAACCACCAAAATATCTATACCTAACTATCAGTGAATATATATATATATATAGCAGACAATATGCATAAATGAAGAAATAAACTAGGAAGTACCAAAAAGTAATAATCCTACAGTTTTCAATTAAATTAATTTAAATTTATTATTAATTCTCTTAATCATGTAATCTTGGGTTCTCTCCTAAGCTCTATACCGCCCTTAAGTAATAGTAACAAAACAGATGTCTCAGAAGACCATCTAAACAAATCAAGTAAGACTGATTCCATGCTTGTGCTTTAGCTTGGTATACTCATCACAATCATTTAATTATTCAATAACAACCCTTAGGGAAAGTTCTCATGATATAATTACCCTGGTCTAATAGTAATCATTTAAATAATGACCCTCTGGGATTCTCTCATGTTCTAACCCCTTTGGTCTAACTTAGCCCTAATCATTTAAAAATGACCACCTGGGAACCACTAATGGTCAATACCCCTTGTTAACATAGAATTAATAAAATATAAATGACCACTTGGGTAGCTCTCATGGTGTAAAACCTTGGGTTGATGACCACGTGGAAGATCTCATAGTCAATACCCCTGTGTTAACATAACAGTAAGACATACATAAATGATCCTACCTTAGTAATCTCTCACAATCAACTTTCCCTTTGGTCAAACATCCATAATTCATATCACATGCATCTCATAAAACCGGAAACTCCATCCTAACCAAACAAGGCAAGGAAAAGAAGGAAATCCTAATAGGAAACATAGAACAAATGGTCATAAATAGTAAATCAAGGGAAACACACCCATGAAGTGTCCCATAAACAAGGTATCCAACATTACACAAAATAAACAATCCTTTATTAATCAATCAACTCGTAGAAAGTAATCTACATGGTTAAATTCCAAATCAAGAAATACCACAAACATGGGTATATAATACATTATGCATATATAATCCAAAACAACACAAAAAAATCCACAAACCTCCTACCTTAATTTTGCATGATTGATATACTTGAACGTATGCTCTCGAATCATATTAGAATGGAGTAGATATTCAAAGAGGTGAAAAACACACAACCTTGAATAACTCACAAGAGAGGAAGAATCAAGAAAAAATTATCTTTGGGAATTGCGAACTTACCGGTGGGATTCAAACGCACCTGACGGCGTCTCAATCGGAGCTCGGATGGAGAATTGGGAGGGGTTAGAAGTTAATCGGTCGTTCCATCGCTCTCCTGTATGAACCATGGGGAGAAGAAGACACTAACAGAAAAAAAATGTTACCCCACATTGATAAATCAAATAAATAGAAAATTACACAACATTTTTATTAATAGTATACGCTGTGTATTAGCCTTATCCAGCCCCCGACTAATGCAGTTAAACCAGGTCATTACAAGGCCATATACTCGGTCATTACATGGCGATTACACGCCTGTACGTGAATACCGGGTACACATTGTGTACATATAAAATCCCCATTTTCTTCCTTTTCCTAAAAAATAACCCAAAATCAAGATCCATACATGAAATGATGATCTGGGTTCTTACAAACTTCCCCCCTTAAATAAATTCGTCCCTGCATTTCCCTTCCAAGGGTGGTGAAGAAGAAACTTCAAACTAATCTAGCCACTGTAATCGTATGTCGATATTCCTCTCCCAGGTCTCATATTTCACTTGGCTGTGATGCCATATCGCCCATACCAGAGGAACAAAATGGACATTGAGAACCTTCATGATATGATCCACAATCCATATAGGTTGCACCTCGAAGGATTCATCCACCTCCAAATCAACCTCATCCAGTTGAAAAACATTAGATGTGTCTGAAAAGTAATGTCATAGTTGAGAAACATGAATGATGTCATGCATAACCTGGTACCTCTAAGGTAATTGAAACTGATAGGCAACCAGCATGAATCTCTCTAAAACCTCAAACGACATGACATATCTTGTTGAAAGCTTCCTACGTCTCTTAATCCTCCTGTGACCCAACCTCGGTGTGACACGTATGAAAACATGATCTCCAAACATGAACTCTACAGGCCATCTACATTGATCAACATAAGATTTCTGGTAGGATTTTACATTATCCATCCTCTACTAAATCAGCTCCACCTACTCAGTGGTCTCCTGGACAAGATGCGGTCCCAACATAGCTGCCTCTCCTAACTCCAGACAACAAAGGGTTGATCGACGGGATCTACCATACAAATCCTCATAAGGTTCCATCAGAATTGTTTCCTAAAAACTATTACTATAAGAAAACTCCACTATATGTATGTGTCTCTCCCAAGAGACCCCAAAATCTCGGACGCATTCTCGATGCATGTCCTCCAAAACCTGAATCGTGCACTAGGACTGGACAACTTTCTGGGGATGGAATGTTGTACTCAGAAGTACATGTGTACCCAAATCCCTATATAGTCCCAGCTTGACATGAGAATTAAACTAGGTGCGATTGTATGAATTGATAGAGCGCAGAACCCAGTTAATGAATATTATCTATCGGATGTACAACATTCCAAGCTCATACACACTAAAGGTTTCCTTGTTTGGAAAGAAATGTGCTAGCTTTGTGAGTTTGTCAACAACAACCCATACAACATCATATCATCAAGGTGACCCTGGTAGTCCTATCATGAAATCTATCATGAAATCATTCCACATCCACTCAAGAATGGGTAACTACTATAATAGCCCTATCAGTCGCTGATGCTTCTCTTTCACCTGATGATATGTGGAAAACCTTATAACAAAACCAGATACAACCCTATTCATGCCAGGCCACCAATATTGACGATGTAGATATCGATACATCTTGGTGACACCAGGATGAATTTCCCATATGGAGGCATGAAAAACTCTAAAATTCTCCTCGTGTGTGTATCCTGACACCCATACCCATCCACGAAAACAAAAAACCTTGTCCTTTACTACAGTCCATCAAGGAGTATGGTCCTTACATGACACACTATCCCTTAGGAATAGACCTTTAGGATATGATATCTTCCTCATTTGCACTCAATATAGTAGAGGTGAGATAACAGATATAGAAGAAATAAAAGTCATCACCTACCATTCATGCACCTCAAAATGAATCTCAAAGAACAAATCCACAATCTACCTCTCACTGCTAGCCTCCTGAACTTCATGTATCTGAGTTTTCCTGCCGAACACATTAGCCACTATGTTGCCTTTCTTATGCATGTAGGAAAGCTCATAGTCAAAAGACTAAAGGTACTCAACCAACCTTCACTGTCTCAAATTCAAATCATGTTGAGTAAAGATATACTTAATGCATTTGGGGAAATTATATACCACAAAATCCTCTCCCAAAAGATAACATCTCCAATAGCACAAAGCATGCACAACTAAAGCCAACTCAAGATCGTGCGTAGGGAAATTCGTCTAATGTGGCCTAAACTATTGAGAATTGTACACAATTACTTCTTCTCCCTACATAAGCACCTCTCCCAGCCCAATAACTGATTCATTACAGTAAATGGTGCAACTCTTTCCCGAATTCGGAAGAAGCAGTATCGGTGCTGATGTTAATCTCCCTTTCATCTCTTAAAATGATGAATTGCAGGAATCTGTCCACAATTACTTCACAACCTTCATAGTCAGGCCTATCCATGACCCTACTAAGTGTTAAGAGTTCCGAATAAAGCACCTATAGTAACTAGCCATTCCCATAAATCTCTATACCTCACAGAATTTCTTCAGCTGCTCCCATGAAAATACCGCTGTCACTTTCTTTGGGTCTACTGATACTCATGTATCTGAGATGACATGTCCAAAGAAATGAATTTGATCCATCCAAATGTGTAACTTTGAGATATTAGCATATAACTGATGCTCTCTCGGTGTACTCAATACGATCTCAATATGGATTTTAGGGTTGTGTTGAGTTTGAGAGTACCCCAAGATATCATCCATGAATATTAACACAAAATAATCCAAGTAAGGATAAAACATTCGGTTCATCAGTTCATTGAAATCTGCTGGCTGTTTAGTTAGACCAAATGGCATAACCCAGAAATTGGATAGACCATGCCTGCTCTAAAAGGCTGTAAGAGTTATATATGATGGTCTACATCACAACTAATGATAACCATATCTAAAGTAAATCTTATAGAACACCAGGGATCCTCTAAGATGATCAAAGAGATCATCAATCTTCAGGAAAGGATGTCAGTTCTTGACAGTCAACAGGTTCAACTTCTGATAATCCACACAAAGTCTGAGGGTACTTTCCACTTTCTTCACAAAAAGGATAGGTAAAAATCAAGGATAATTACTAAGTTGGATAAAAACCTTCTCTTGAAACTCCTATAACTACTTCTTGAGCATCTATAACTCTAGTTTAGCTATCCTATAAGAAGGAATGGAAATTGGTACCTCTTCTAGAACAAGATCAATAAAGAAATCCACCCCTCTCTCTAGAGGTAAACTTAAAAAGTCCTTTGGAAAGAAATATCTGAAAAGACCCACCACTGGTGGAAATTCCATATGTCAATTTCCCTGGTTATATAAATATAAACTAGCAATATAGCTGTAATTCTTCCCAACCCTTGATGCTCGGGTCTAGATCTTCTCTCCTAGGATTCCCATTCACCCTTGTGTAGAAAATATTTGCCCTCTAGTGATGTGAAACTCACCCTCCAATGATAGCAGTCAGAAAATCCCTAAAAGGAGACCAACCAATCCATTTTTAGAATGACATCAAAACATGTCATCTCTATGCCATAGAGGTACTATAAGAAGTGACACCAACCAACCTCAAAAGGGCACTCCTTGAACTTATGTACACTAGCCATCCTAATTCCGAATGAAGTGTCAAACTTCATAACATCATTACATGTAAAGATATAGATCCCGAGGCTATCCCCAATGAAAAAAATAAAACTATTGGAATCCACCATATAAAAAATAGAAGAAGCTAAAACTGAGGAAACTAGAATCGTACCTCTAACCATAGAGGGTCTGGGATCTTGATCTTAATGGGTGTATTTCATCTCAAAAGTATGACCTATACCACAACCCTAAGACCCTACCTGGATACCCTTAGTTGATCTACGATGCTGTCACTGAAAACTCGGCATCGGGATACCATAGCCTCGACCACCTCCTCAGCCCGAATGGCCTGAAGAACTCCAATTCCCTAATAGATGAGAAACTGGTGTCCCTGTTTCCGAACATGGAGTCCTAAAAGATCCCCTCTCACTCACTATGATTGAGAACATCCTACAAGAACTATAAATATGTCCCATCCAACAGCAATATCAGAACACAACTGGGTTCTTTGGCAATGTGGTCTCGTATTCCCACATTTCCTGCACTAGTATCACACCACTCGGATACATGAAGAAACCTCTCATGAATACTCCTTGAGGCACTTCCTCCTATTGATGAATAGAGTACCAACCCTTGATGCTGAACTATTGTGGCTCATAGCTACTAACTCCCTCAGATTATGCTTAGTAATCAGCACCTAGTTTACTATAGTGGTCACCAAAGTCAGCCTGAATACATTCACCTATGATCAGATATCGTAATTGAGACCATCCTTAAATCACCTAGCCAGTGATAACCCATCACCTGCCAAAACAGGTGTGAAGAATTGAAGATATGTAAAGCATTATGATTAATCCATCGCTAAAAGTGTGATCTGCTCCATATTCAAGAACACCCTAGCTCAGTCAGACCTCAATGTCTCGGGGTAGAAGTAAACATAGAAGGTCCTATAAAACTCTTCCCAATCCATATCCTGATGACATCTCGCCTATGAGATAACATCCCACCATCTATCGGAAGAATCAGCTAGAATGTATTTCACGAGCATCACCCTCCTCTTAAGAGGAGTCTATAGATGATCGATGATATAAAGAATGACCTCTAACCATGACTCTACATCCTGTGGTCCCCCATACCCTGAAAAACTGGGGCGATGTTGTTACTTGAACACCCAAGAAAACTCTGCCATAGTTGGGGATGGATGTGGTGCTCCCTAAAAAGTCTGCATCATCCTCATAAATCCTTTACAGAACTGTGCATCAACACCTACATCTGGTATAAAAATTGGTGCCAAGATGGGCATGATATAAGGATCTATTGGTAGTCCATGATCTACCATTTCCAGTGTCTGATCATCGCCCTATACCTAGCATACAACTAGAGGATGTCTTGGTTGAATGAATCTATGCGATCAAGCACACACCTAAATTCAATATTATTAAGGATAACATATTATAAGTGTGGTAAATGAAATTGGAGAATAAATCATTCGTGTTTTACAAAAGAGTGTTACACAGTGTGTAGAACTCCTACACAACGTGTCCCTTTTAAGCCTTTACATGGGTGTGTAACTCTACCAACCTGGTCATGTAACACCCCATACACACGACGTGTTCCTCCTGAGACATGATGTCTCTTTGAAGATTCCCTCCTGCCCAAGGACTCTTACATGACTAGAACTACACTTTCCTGCTGGTGTAACACTACACAACATGTTCAACCTAGACACTTTGTGTACTACTTATGTCACATACACCTGTGTCATTAGTCACACGATCGAATACACAGTCGATTACTATATGGCTTGTATAATCTAGAAATGGAATGTAAAACCCATGTTTCATCCACCCGTGTAGTTATTTACATGGTCGGATACAAGGTCTTTTACAGCACGACGTGTACTACCAGTACATGACATGTTCTACCAAATTTTTATCAACCTCATGTCTCCGCTCATAATGTCAGTCACATGGTCAAAAACTACATGATGTGTACATATAGTACAATCCATGTACATTAGAAAAGTTAGTTATTCCAGAATAGAATAACACATGGCATGTGTTCCTAACATCACATACCGTGTTGCCTGGGTTTCCAGACAGTAGGCCTCTGAAACATTTCTGAAACCCTTACAAACATAATAGTTTAAGGCATGCCTTGTTCCAATCCGTGATAGCCCACAATCCCCATGAAACAATGTTTATCATCTTTAATCATATAATATTAATTGAATTAAATTAAATTTCAAACATGATCCACCAAATTCAGACCCAAGAGGTCCTAGAACACCTAAGGGGCCAAAAATTGACATCCATCTAAATGAAACATTACATATACCAATAACCTATCAAATTGTAGGTATTTATATCATGAAATCTATCACAACAACATGAATATCTATCACAATACCTATCAAAACAACATGAAATTAGTAATTCACCCTAAATGGCATAACAAGAATGAATGACATGTGATATCTATAAAGTTACTATATGATGCATGACATTACATATCCTCATATCATAGGGTTGAACGAAAATATAATCAAAATGATATCAATATTAATAGCACAAAAGAGTTAATCACCCAATAGTGACATCAAATCAACTATAAAAATTTCAAAACTAAATATAATTCAATATTCAAGTTAACATGGCTTTTCCCTATACACAAGTTAGCTACTCCCATGAAAATCTTATTACCAACATCATATTCATTCCTATCCTTGTCTATAGGCTTCAAATAGTAATGAAAATTAGAAAAGAAAAACTCCACTGATACAACTTTTTAATGTCCCGAATCCGGGTGCCACACCAAGGGTCCCCAATCCCAATTGGTCAGAAAACCTGAATCGCATTTCACCAAAGGCCAGAGGCTTGCAACTAGTAGTGAGGGATAAGATGTGATAATGTGGAAAATATTCCCTCATTGGTAGAGTATATATAGTGTAACAAAAAATATTAAACAAAAGTGGATGTAGTAATACCACAAAAGGAAACAGAAGAAGACTGAAAGTAACCAACATAAGCCTTAATATATATATATGATGCAGGGAATATGTATCTAATAAAATATCCAAACAATCCACAATGCTGGAAATAAATACAGAATCCAAGGTAAAAAAGAAACAAGTAAACTCCAACAACATTTCAATCCTTTGCTTAGTCCCATGATCTCTAACTACAACATGAATCATGTACCTAATGAATATGGGGGATTTCCCTTATTTATACATGCAACCGTATAATCTGTTTGGGTCCAATACATAAACCAAACATAGTGTGAGATGAATCCCAATAGAAAACCACCAAAATATTTATGCCTATCTATCAGTGGATATATATATAGTAGGCAATATGCAGAAATGAAGAAATAAACTAGGAATTTCTCAAAAGTAAACAATCATACAGTTTTCCATTACATTAATTTACATTTATTAATAATCATTTGAATCATGTAATCTTTGGGTCTAGAATACATTCTATATCCCAATGAGAAATAGTAGCAAAATAGAAGTCTCATTAGAACATTAAAATAAATAAAGTACGACAGAGTCTAAGCTTGTTCTTTGGCTGGGTAGATTCATCACAATCATTCAATTATTCAATAACAACCCTTACGGAAAGTTCTCAAAGTCTAATACCCATGTTCTAACATAAAAACTATCATTTAAATAATGAACCTATGGGAATCTCTCATGGTCTAACCCCTTTTATCATACTTATCAATAATCATTTTCAAATGACCACTTGGGCAGTTCTCACCATCAATAACCATTGGTCAACATAGCACCAAATAAATTATAAATGACCACCTGGGGAGTTCTCACAGTCTAAACACCCGGGTAGATGACCGCCTCATAGATCTTATAGTTAATACCCCTGGGTAAACATAATGGTAACACATACATAAATGACCCTACCTTAGGAATCTCTCAGAGTCAAATTACCCTTGGTAAAACATCCACAATGCATATCACATGCATCTCATAAAATCTGTAACCCCATCCTAACAAAAAAAGGCATGGAAAACATGAAAAGCCTAATAGGGAACCTAGACCAGATGGCCATAAAATGTAAATCAAGGGAAATTCACCCACGAGGTGTCCCATAAAAAAGGTATACAACATTATGCATAAACAAAAACCCTTTATTAATCTATAAAACCATAGTAGGTTATAAACATGGTTAAATTCCAAATCAGGAAATACACCAAATGTGGGTATACAAAACTTTATTCATATATAATTCAAAATAACAAAAAGAAAGGCACAAACCACCTAACTCGAGGTTTTACGATCAATATACTTGAACGTTGGCACTTGAATCGACCTCGAATGACATAGATCTATAAAAAAGAGAAAAAATTCCAAAACATGAATAACTAACGAGAGAAGAAGAATCAGGAAGAAAGGATCTTGGGGAATTGAGAACTCACTTTTGTGATTCCAATGCACCTGACAATGTCTCAATTGGAGCTTGGACTGAGAATCTGAAGCGGTTTGAAGTTTTTCATTCATTCCATCACATTCCTATATGAACCATAGAAAGAAGAAGACACTTATAGACATAGGATGTCACTCCACTCCAATATATCAAATAAAAAAAGTACACTGTGTGTTCATTAATAATACACGCCATTTGTTAGCCTCAACCAACCCCAAATTAAGCAGGCCAAGTAGGTCATCACACGACTATGTACTCGGCTGTTACATGGCTAGTACATGGCGGTACGTGGAAACCAAGTACACGATGTGTATTTAGAAAATCCCATTTTTATTTATTTTCATAAAAAACAACCTGAAAACTAGATCTATACCTGATATGACGATTCAGGTACATACAAAGGTGTTTAATGATATTTAGAGAGGTGTTTTATTTTATTGAGGTATAAATAACCCTTAGTGTTAATGTAAATGATTATATTATAGGAATGTTATAAAGATGCACTGGCCCTTCACGATAATTTTTCGGCGTTTGGGTCATGAAATGTGCTTCATTCCGACAAGGATTTTGGGGTATGTACTAAATAAATGGGGATTGATGGGTGAGATATCCTTTAGAGTGGAAATGACCCACCTTTATGACACGTGTGTGTGGTGAGTGTGTGTTTAATGTAATTGTACCCACCAAAATCTAATATATATTTATATATATATTATTTATTCCTATTATGGTTCATTTATTTTAGGTATTGTCTAATACTGGGAAATATATTTTTTTATTATTCAAATTAAGCATACCTTGTAATTATTTTTTTGATTATATAATCCCTTCAATATTAATATTCATTCTTTATAAAAAATGAATTAGGGATTTTCATTCCTAGGAGGAAGCAATTAAGCGGAAATTCATTGAAGCACAACCAAATGATAGAATTATTTTTATGAAATATAAATATATTAAGTAAGTATATTTAATTATATTATTGGTATGGATAGTAAATGAATTAACCTAGTATAATAAAATGAACTTTTAAAAATAATCTATAACATTCATTTCTAAGGAATATATGGTGTTTTTATCCCTAACATGTTTATGGATTTTTGGTTGTTAATTTTATCCTTAAAATGTTATCCATCCCCCTATATTAGTAATGGAGCATTAGTTTTCTCATTATTGTCAATATTTTCACATAAAATTACAATTTTATATTATTTGGAATCATAGTTTTGTGTTATTCTAGATGACCTCTATATTTCCCCTTCCTTTATTTTAAGTGGATGTTACATTAAACATTTTCATGATATATGTTTTCTAAAAAGTAATTTTAAATTATGAAATATTTATTTTTGAGAATAAGTTAAAATTTTCTGGACAATGTTTCTTGAATTTGTGTATAATTTTACACCATAAAATTTTAAATGAAAATAATTATATTTAAATTTGTATAATAAAAACAACACTGAGACTAAAGGAAACACGTAATATTTTTATTTAAATATAATTTTTATAACATAGCTGTTAAATTGATAGGTATGTATATGATTATATAATTCAAGAAATATATATAAAGTTCCAAAAAATATAAATATATTGATAAATTATTATTATATAAACACCTAAATTTTAAGTAAAGTCATTTTATTTTTAAAAAATATGTTTTCTTCAAAAATGGACTTTATTGATTTTTGTGAGCAAATATTATAATTAATTTATAAAAAAAAATATAATTTATTTGATAAAATTTATCTCTATTTTTAAATAGATATATCAAAACTATTATATGGTGAAATTTTGATATTTTTATGAAATGGTTGATTTTTCAAAGAATAGTTAAAATTAGAACTTTTTGTAATACTTTCATTTATTTTCATTAAATCAAGTAATCTAAAAGATCCATTCAATATTTAATTTTTTTTCATAAAGTTAAATATGAGAAATTTTTATTGTAAATATTTAATTTATTCTAATTGAATCATTATTTTTCATGAATTTGGTAAAATTTGATTTTATTTATCAATAATACAATTTAAAAAAAATTATGTATAATATGTTTATAGTTGTTTTATTTTAATTAATACAAATAGCCCATATTTAACAAACTTTTAAATAAATTTTAATATTATACATATTTTTATATGAGCTAAAATTCATATAATTTTATTACTATTCATAGAGTTAATAAAAAAGCATCTATTCAATAAAAAATGATTAAAAAACCCATTTTCATCAGATTATTCAAATTTAATCTGAAATTAAATTCTACAAATTATGTGAACGGAATGATTAAAGATTTATTCAATATTTGGATTCAGGATATCATAATTTTTTAAATATTCCCCCTTTTTTATTCATTATGAATAGTAATCATAGAAATTTTTTATACCACACTAAAGGTAAAATAACTCAATTAAGCGTTAAAATATTGTGATAAGTACTAAAATGTAACACTAACACTTTCATTATTTTTATTTAATGAATAAATTTCATCCAAGATCAACAAAAATTAAAATATGTTTTCCATATGTCTATGATTTTGACTATTTTAGCACTATTTTTATTGAATAGAAAAAGGTCCACATATTATTTTTAATAACTATTATATTATTTTAATGGGATAAAAATAACCTATGTTTTTTTCTTAATAATAAATTTAAATATAAATTTATTTATCATGCTAATTTATTTATAATTTTTAGTAATGAAATAGTTAACTTAATCAATTACACTACATTGGAACAATAACTATCAAATTAAAATGAAAATGATATAAATTAATTTAAAAATATTAAAATTAATATAATTAAAATTATATATTGATTTTGATAATTTTTTAGAAAAAAAAACATGTTAGATATCTTTTAATAGAATATATTCAAATTCCAATTATGTATTTTTGTTTTTACTATCATATTTAATAAATAGTTCCAAAGATGACACTAATGTCACTTTATAGACAATAATATTTTATTAAATGATTAAAAATTCCTATAAATCTTAAATTCAACCAATTTAATTCTATATAGTTAAAATTATAAATCATGATTTATTTATTTTCTCATTTTTCTTTTATCATAACTATCCTTACACCAAAAGAGTAAAAACATTTATATCAATGTAATTGTAAAAAATGGTTAAAAAGTGTTAAAACCAAATGAAAACCAAAAAAACAAATCTAAACTTATGAAAATTTTATTGGATAAGATTATTTAAACTTAAATTCATATTTTCATTAAATCATATATTTTTGGAGTCATTAAAATTTGATAATTAATTTAAATTATATTTTGAAATTCTAATAGGGACCCTCCCCTTTCAAATAAATAGTCACCTCCTCCCCTATTTTATCTAGACTTCAAAATTGTTTTTTAAACTAGATATTACTAAATCCTATCCTTATATACCTCCCCACATTGTAGAAATTTTTTTATCATAAAACAATCTTATGATAGATTTTGGAGTAAACCTAAAGAGGTAGTCTAATAAAAGGAATAATTTTTAACCGAGTGTTTTTTTAATTTATTATTCCATCCATTCTAATATTATTAAAAAATTATGATATTATAAAATCTGAATATAACACATAATGAGATTCTTGTCTATTAATTTGATACCCAATATCCATATAATTTTCAATCAAATTGGAAATCAAACAGTCATTTTTCAATATGGTGGAAAACTACATTGTGAACCAATGTAATTTGTTTTCCCTCAAAACCATTAAAGGTTGGATTTAAGAAAATAATTAATATATATATTTATTTATTTATATTTATATGAAATTAATGAATTTTTTATCACAATTTAATTATAATATGTCAATGAATTCCTTTCATTTTCCTTCATTATAAAATGTTAATGTCACTTATGTGTATGTGTGGACTACCACCTCCTCGAAATAATGTGATTCATTATTCATCAAAACATCACATGGATGATATATATAAGTATAATACAAATATTATTTTAGTATTTATTATAAAATTATTATTAATTAATGATAAAATAATATATAACTTGTTTCTATAATGATCATTGAAAACTGGGAACACTACTCATGCGTACGAATGACTCATCATGTTAGTGATTATAACATCATTCCTTTTAAATAACCATATTTTTTTGTTTTTATGAAAACGTATCATTAATGCATAAAAAAGATATAAATTTCCAGATATTTATTCTATACATGATGGAATAATGACCACTTCTAGCACAATTAAAATAATGATGTAATTTTTGTCATATGAACTCAATAATGTCAAAATGGTAGTTATGATCATCATTGATTACTTAATCAAATATAAAAATGTATAAAAAAATATAAAAAATATTAATCAAGAAAAATGATTTTATTAATGTCAATAATTAACATTAGTTTATTATTTAAAAATATAATCAAAATACATGATAAGTAGTACCTTAGGTAAGGGATTCTGTCTCATTTTCCTTTCATTGGGGCGTATTTTAATGTTATACACCAATTTATTTTATATGGTGTATATAGTACCATATTAAATTTTATATAAATAATGAAGAATAAATCATAATATTTTATGTTTTAATTGAAATAAATTTAACTGTGGCGATTTTATATAAATGTTACTAATTTTTATGGTGTTTCATAACTCGATCTATTTTCAACGTGTTATATTACATCTTTATTAATCTTGAAAATAGAAGATTATTTCTATAAAGGTATTTTATTATTTTATGTTTAATTAAAACTTATTATATTTGGATTTATATTTTATACTCATAATATATTTATAGATTAATTCCCACTTATATAATATGATATTTTTAAAAAATTTCGTCTCAATTTCCTCTCCATTGAGAAATAAATTGTATTATGAACCTATTTATTTTGACGAGGTGTATCTAGAACCCTGGTTATTTATTATATCATGAATCTTTTTATATGTTTGGTATTTAATTTTTCATTTGATATTTCTTCTTTTTTGGGGATGATGATTCTAATTTTTTCAAAGTTGTATGTTTTTATGATTATATATTTTTATAATAAGGATAGTTTATGATTGAATTTTCCATTAAATGAAATGAATTGATTAGTGTCTAATTTACAGATTCGTTTTCCCTCTCATATGTTTATTGATTAAATTTTAAAGTAATAAAATAATTTTACTCTCTTTGTTACTTAAAATGATTAAGAAAATGTGATTTTGAAAATACATCTTTATTGTCCTTTTATGTCCAAAACACTTTATCTTAAATATTTGCATTTTTCTCAAAAAAAATTTAAATAATAATTTTAATATATTTAAAATATATATTAAATAATATTTTTACATTCAATTTAAAAATTAATTGAACCTAATATTCTTGTTATTTATCAATCAAGGTGATTTTTTTGACATTTTTACCAAAAATATTAATGGATTCTTTTTAAAACATACTCAACATGAAAAAAATTCAAATTCACCCAAAAAACTATTTAAAATAAATAGTCCATTACATTTTTGTAAGATTTATTTTCAAGGAAAATGTTTTTTAAATATTATGGAAAATTTTTGGTATTAAAATTGATTTTCAATGTCAAAAATGAATTTTCTTCAACATTGTTTTCAATGAGATTTTTAAAATATTTATATTCAAAAATGACAAAAATATTATTTTACATATGGTATACTAGGTATATATTGAAATTATACTATTATAATTATTTTTTTGATGGTTTATAACCAATTTGACTATAGAAAGTATTGAAATTTAGTATTTTATCTCTTATAACATTAATAGTTATTAATTGTTATAACATTTTAATTAAGATGCATTATTGTTTTTATAATAAATAATTCATTGGGAATACGAAGCGATAGGTGGGTCATATTATATCACCTTGATGTATTAGTAGGTCTCATCGGACATATTAATTTTTTATTTAACCATGGAATTGTCCGTTAATGTAAGATGTCTTCAAATGATCCATTGACTGTATTTTTATGACATCCAACGTTGTGAAATATGTCATTATGATATTTGATATTGATGCCCGTGTAATTATTTGATTAGTTTTGATACCTATGTATAAACCTTAATCCCATGTGTTTAGTTTTATGGAATTATATGGTCCTCATTTATTCCTCACATATTATTCATCGTGATCACATTATTGATTAAATGGAATGTGTTTTCATTTATTTACCATAAAATATTGAATATTACATACTTAATCATGATATATTTTGATAAACATAACCATTTATAAACATACTAAGTCACCCATATTTTGTTTTCTTTCTCCATTATATAAATAATGAATATTTGAATGAGTTCCAGTATGGATTTTATTTACATTCACATTACTCTATATTTTAATTTTTCAAATGCAATGTGAGATTCAAGACTGTATGTAGTTGAACAAAACTACTATAATATTTAGCCTATTGGGATTTGATCTCTTTTATATAGTTCCAATTTAACAATGTTTAAAATGGCTTTGGGATACTATCATAAGGTTATTTTAAAAAGTAGTATATAAATAAAAAACAAAACATTGGGGTCTTATAGGTTCCTTTGAACCACTTATAGATTTATTCCCCTATGCTCAAACATTGTTTATGGGCCCCATACCCTTTATCAAATCTTTATACATGATGTATCAACATGATTTATAGGTCATATAGACGTTTGACTACTAAATCTCATCAGACACCAAAAATGTGTCCCTCAAAACATTTATAAAGAAGAAAAATTTTATTCCATGATTATTATAAGTGAATAACAAGAATCACAATCATACCATAGGTACTAAGTGGTCATTTTCTAACCCATCCCAAATAGAACCATTTTAAATATTGATTTGAATCCAGGGTGGTTGGAAAATCTTAGGCTTCAATAAGTGAGAGAGAATATGGAACAAGGCTTCTAACATGAATTCTTATGGTATTAAGGTCTTGATTCGGAGCAGGAAACCAAACCTTCATATCCGGACTCCATCACATGTTATTCCTCCATACCTTATATAATGTCTATTCCCTAATTCAAGCCCATATGTCATCATTTCATTAATTAAATTCCTTGAGTTAGGCCTCTAGTCCTTCATTATCCTAAAATTTTGCTAACATACATCATCATTACCATCATTACCATCATCACAAGTGGTGTACATTACACCTAAATTTCAAAACATAACACGATAATCCAACAATTTCATTTATCAAGAACAACCTCAAAGGAATGTTAACACACATAAAGGTGTAAGGCATACAAGGGAGGAAATTCATATCATCATTATAATTTTTTAGAAGCACATAAAAACATGTGATCATCATTAATCATGTAAATAGGTCACTTTAATGATACTCGTGGAATTAACATTAGACCAGTCTAATAAGATATATAAACCACATGTAATTATAAACAGTGTTGATAAAAAATGTATGAAAAAAATGACTTATCCCCAAGAAACATGTATAAAATAGATCCAAAAAATTCATGGAACTTCCTATATACAGGTTATTGGCGAAAATGTCAAGGTTTATCTTGGAATCCACACCAGAATCACTTCCATGTACTCATTCACTTAAATCACCAAAATCTAATCCTAGAATTTATTCAAGAATTTTATTACTAAAATAAATAAAAATACTATACATGAAAACACTTTATATATTCTAGATAGTTTTTAATTTTATGAATTTTGGAGGATATTAATTTTTAATATTATTAATAATTAACATTAGATGAGTCAATGAATATATTTACATGATTTTTAAGGATTGTAAAATCACTAAAAATGATTTTTATGTTCTTTATGGATGAAAAAGATGAAAATTAGGTTTTAAAAATATTTTTTTCCCAAAAATATCGTTGCATAAGGTTAAGATGTGGTTACACTTACATAACTCCTAGAAATCACATGAGATTATTGATTTACCCATACACACACCATGTAAACACAAATTTACCCTTATGCAAGACTTATAATTGTAGGATTTTTTTCTAGAGGACACTTACATATTGTCTATTCCTTGAACCAAACTTATTAAAGCATAAGAAAACATAGGATGTCTCTAAGACATCATATATAATATTTGAAATACACTAACAAAAAAAAGATAACTTTTTATAACACTTATAAAACCATGGTTAACTTTAGAAAATAAATAATAATCTCCATAACTTTATACATAATTTGTAAAACCTGATTTAACCATACACAAAGTAGAGGTGATGCATAAAGGTAAAAAGTTACCTGTAAACATATAATTTCCCTAATTATATATATATAATATTTAATTAAAATATGTTTTGTAGAACATTTAGAAAAATAATATTAAATTTATCATCCTAAAAAATGGTCTCATACACATGAATTATATCTTGAATTCTTACTTGAACAAATCAAGCCACTAACTTAAAATAATAGATTACCACTCTCACATCTCCACAATGATCCATTAATTTAGACATTGGATTTGGAAGATTTTTAATGTGTTTAATTAATGTAATTTATTATTATGATGAATTACTCATAGAAAGAATCATTCATAAGAATCCTCAAACTCTAACTCTAAATCATCATAGTCTGAAACATGTATGGATCAGGCATGTACATTTGAAGCTAAAAATAAGGAACAAATCCCGAATACCATAATAATATGGAGGAGGTCCAAAGTGTGTTCCACTATTCCATCATATTTCTTGATCTATAAGATTCTCATAGATGATGTTACCAGTCTCCCATACTTCCATAAAAAACAATGTCCCAATCATGGTTATAGTCACACAAACACTCGATAATTAACATTGAACTCCAAATTCGTCTCCTCAGGTATACATATGATCACGGTATAACAAGAGCGATAATCAACAACTTCATGGTCAATTGAACCCACTCTAACGTCTCCCATGAAACACTATGACAGAAAAATACTTCCACACCCACCTCATGCTAATATGACAATGAGAGAAGAATATTTCAATAGAGAACTTAAAATGGTCCATACTGAATAGGATCCTATAAATTTTTTATTAGAGAACTCTAACATGACCAGAAGACAATACCATGATCTAGTAACATCATGGACACAATACAATGGCATAATAACGAGAATGAAAATAATCCACTCACACTGTACATCATTTAAGAGGTGGTACACTCTTCTCAAAGGTAGCCAAGTCCCTAAGCCCTCCTATAATCCCTACCAAAACCTTTACTTGAAATGTGTATCTAA
Organism: Viscum album; assembly: GCA_963277665.1. Classification (NCBI taxonomy): domain Eukaryota; kingdom Viridiplantae; phylum Streptophyta; class Magnoliopsida; order Santalales; family Viscaceae; genus Viscum; species Viscum album. Next base: position 103,935,282 of record OY728133.1, read on the forward strand.
ATAATATAAAATATTCAAGGTTAGTCCATAAAATCATAAACTCTGATGATCATATATCATTTCATGATCATCTACTTAGTGATTCTCACTGATTTGTATGAAATGATAAACATTCATCCACTGATTTCTAATCACCCAGATGGCATCACAACTCCTCAGGGCCATGGGTAACCTCATCACAAATTCTAATGTGACATACACCACTTTTACATTGAAACAATAAGCGGCTAGAGATAACCCACTAGTATTATTGATATTTTCTGTTAACCTATGTATGGTAAGTCATCTAGAAACAAATGCAACACACATATATTTTAAAAGAGGAACATTATATTTGATAGGGTAAAAGACATGTGACACTAAGATTATACAAGAATGATTCTCCACATGACATAAAATATAGTTATTTATTGAAAAAAATAATCTCCTTGATAACTTTAGGATAAAAAAGACATGATATAATTATGTTTTATAGCACATTCAACACATAACAATGAGCTTAAATTAAACAATATACATATAATCATTATAACGAAGCCATTAAATTCGTTGGTATGAATAGTATTATGTAATTTTTGAATATATATATATATATGTATATATAAATATCATACTCAATATAAATTATTGATAAATTCTTTATAAATAATCAATAAATTCCTAGTAAGGAAATATAATTCTTTAAAAATATTTTTTCATCATAAATAATATTGATTTCAATTTTTGAAGAAAATTTTATAATTATTTTGTAGAAAATTTAGAAAATTTATTTTATAAAAATACAAAAAATTTCAAATAATAATTTAAAATTTACCTTTCTTTGAAAATTTTTGGTTTTTTAGAAATATATTGTTTTTTTGTGAATAGTGAAAAATTCCAATTTTTGAAAAAATTTCACTTATTTTCAATAAATTAAGTGATTTAGATGTAAAATTATTTTTTGAGTGGGATTTAATGTTAAATAATAATTATTTATATATATTTTATCTACATAATTAAATTTGAATCGTAATTATATTTTATTTTAATATACGTTTTTTTATTTAAAAAATGTTTTTTCCTGAAAATCATTTTAAAGTGCATAATGTTTATCAATATTAATTAATTAAAATCATATCTAATGAGAAATATATTAACTTTAATGTATATTTTATATATAATTAAACCTTATTTTATATTTATATAATGATATTAGTAGATATTGAGTCGATATAAAATTATCCTATATTTGAAAAAATATACTTATCAAAAACCAACTTTTTCGTCATGTATGGGGGTTCTGAATAAAATTTAATAATTTTAAAATTTTAAAAATTATTTCAAAAATAAAAATAATTTTTTTAAATAATACTGAAAAAATACATGATGTGTAATTTTAGATAATTTTCTTAAATGATTAATTTTTTAATAAATATATAAATATACCAAATTTTAATTGAAACCATCATTTTTCTTTTAAATTATTTATAAGGTTCATTTTTATAATAATTTTGTTTAATTAAAATTTAGTCATTTATACATCTATTAATACAATTTAGGTCATTTTAGGCAATTTAATATTTAATTTTGATATAAAAATGTTTTATACATTGAAATTTTTTTGTTTCAAAACCCATTTTCTCGTCACATTTTTGACTAATTTTCTATTAAATTTTGAAACATATGTGAATAGTTTTTTGAAAAATGTATTGAATATTTGGAATATGAATTATTTATATTTACTAATAATTTCAATATTATTTTTCACTAAAATTTATTGTGGAAATACTAAAAATTGATTATAGCGGTCAATGAAAAATTGGTTTTAACGGGGGGGGGGGGGGGGGGTTAAACTAGTAATATAAGAGATAAAATGACATAAAAACATGCCTAAAATATATTTAATTGGAATATTTTGACATTATCAATAATTTAATTGTTAATGGTGATTTATTGTATCCTTGTGACATGTAAAAAATATGGGGGTAACACATTCTTCTAAAAATTACAAGTATTCTACGCACCTCACTTATAAAAGGTCTCCCCTCCACTAAAATATTCATAACATAAAAACCATTTGGTTCAAAAAATACCTATGAAAATCAATTAACTACTTACATCATCAAATTTTATAATACTTATTCTGGGAAAAAAGTGAACCATGGAAGGCCTTCAGTGAAACCCAATAGAAGTTTCCTAAGGAAGATGTAACATTTTTTAATGAGGGTTTCTATTTTATTTCCGCGACCACCTAAATAAATTATTTTTAAAACCATTCTGATATATTAACCTAATTTTTATACATATACAATGATTTTTTATGATATGATCATGACCTAAAACCATCTCTACTTTCATCAAATCGTTTACGAAATCATCGAACTACTACCTCGCGAACCGATGCCATTTTTTTCCATTACACCCAATCATGGTTTCGTAGGATGATGGATATAAAGTATATACATGTAATTTATACCATAATAATACATATTAATTAATTATATAATGAATTTATTTTTTTTTGTTCAATAACACACATGATAACGTCACTCTTGTGTACGGTGGACTAATATCACCTGAAGAAATGTGTTTCATATTTCACTGACATTTTACATAGAATGTAATAAAGATAAAGATAACGATTATTTGTAATATAAATTATATAATTATGATATCAATAAAATATATATCATTATTAAAATAAATTATATCATTTTATTTTTTATACTAAAAATGGAAACATCATTCGTGTATGTGTGGACCACTGCCTCCATGAAGTGATGAAATTATCTCTTCACCACCACACCACATGGATGATATATATAGACATATTTAAAATAAATAATATTTTATAAATTATATTGTGATAATTTTGAAATATAAAACATTACATACCATATTTCCATGATTATAATTGAAAAATGGAATTTTTACTCATTCATACATGCAGCTTACCACCCCAACAATTGCAACGTACTTACGTTTTGATAACCATATTTCATGATTAGTTTTAAAATTATACAAGATAAATAAATATGATAATTTCATAATTATTATTATTATGTAGATTATGGAACTATATAATATGAATAAGGGTTTTATTATTCATTATAAATCATGATTTATAAAACATGGAAATTAACAACCGAAACAATAATAATAATGAACAATTGATAACAAACAGATGATAATATGTTATAAAAGATCTTATATTATATAATAAATAAGAATATGATTTTGTAAAACATTAATGGCTTGTTTAAAATCACTATACAGAAGGTTATGTCACATTGAGACAAAATGAAGCTTGAGGTAAGGGATTTCTAAACCCAATTTTCATTCCATTGGTTAAAAATATTCTTGAATTACTTTGTAAAGCCATGATTTTGGTAACAAAATTTTATTAATTTATGTTCTATTTCCACATTTTTTTGTTAATTTAAAATTGGAACACATTTTAAATAAATTTTTTAATCACCACTTCAATAATATGATTATTTTAGTGGACTTTTTCTCAATTTTACTTCACTAAAGCATATTATAATGTTATGCATATAATATCTTTTATATGGTTTATAAAATGACCCTTTGACATGTAATACCCTGATTCTTTAATAAATCATTGTAATTTTATTTTCAATATGTATTATTACATCTAAGGGTATTTGAATTTTGAGATACCATGTGGTTAATTATTTAATAACTCAATTTCTTTTCAGTGGGTTATATTTCTTCTTCGCAATCCTTGATTTTATAATATTAAAAGTGAAATTTAATATCATTATATTTTATTATATTTACTATTTTTTGTGAATTTATATTTGATACAAATTATTTATTCATATATTAATTATCACTTCATCTTTATAACCATTGTTAGGGTTTAATTTAAAATATCATTCTAATTGTGATCATGTATTCTTGAATTTTATTTGAAGGATATTATTTGAAAATTTCCAAATAATCCCATTTTACATTATCTACATAGGTTTTTTCATGTTATTTAATGTTCATAGTACATTTTTTCAATTAAAAAAATAATTAAAATGATAAATAAAATATTGTAATAAAAAATGACTTCATTTCTCTCTTTAGTCGAAAATATTTTTTCATCTAAAGGATTTTTGTCTAAAAAAATTAAAACCTTATTGTAATATTTTCCAAATGATTTATTAATGATATTTTAATCCATTTTTACTTGTTATAAAATATTTTTAAAGGAATAATCATTTCCTTTTCCATATAATTCCCATTTTTATTTTACCAAAAATGTTGAAGTACTGATTATTTTAATATTTATTCATTGAATGTTATTTTCTAACATCATAACCACTATTTTTTGAATATTAATTTATATGATTCAAGGTTATTTTTAACGAAAATATTTACAAAATATTTTAATAAGTGTTTTTTAAATGGAATAATATTTTCCTCAAGAAATGTTTTAAATCAATTTTAAATCTTTCTTTATATGTTTTAAAGGTTGTTTTCATAGAATAGGGTTTTAAATTAATTTTATATATTTTTTTTATTTAAAAAATAATTTTTCAAAATGAAATGGCCATTTCATCCAAATGTATTAAATTATATTTTAATGGTATTTACATTAATAAAAATCAATATCCCTTATTGTTACTGATGCTCCGAATGGGGTATTTTGTAATGATATTATTTTCATTATTTCTCAGGACGTAATGTGATTTTTTAAAGAGACTGTTATAGAACCTATAAATTTTACATTGGTTAATCATATTATAGGTATTTTTTATAGAACATTTTTTCTTTTGATGTGTTAGTGATGTTTCAACGAGACTGTTATGGAACCCATTTTTTCTACTGGTTCATAATATTAAAAAAATAATAGTTTTAGATTTTTTTATAAATAAATGAAATATATTTCTACATTATTATTTTTTGGTTTCATTGAAACTACTTACATGATGGGTAATACCAAATAGTTTTAGATGAGCCTTACATACCAAAAATGATTGATACATTGAGATAGTTCTTTAATTCGTGGTGTAATTATTATGATATCTAGATAATTATATTGTAATTTGGCCATATGGTTATTCTAATTGAATGGGTACATTAAGTGTTTTATGAATATGAAGTTCCACGATACTAACAAAATTTTATCTTTTATTTTCTAGGGCTTATACTATTTCCTTGGATCAACATTCATATCACATGGCTCATAATTATTAATTCTTATGAATCGTTCTATAGAGAAAGAGTTTTTTTAGGATTAATTATTGATGAATCTATTATTGATTATTAGGTGTTCTTTATTGGTTCTCTCATTCAATATGATTATGTTATCATAAACTTAGGAACATATTATGCTATTTGATGACACTAAATAGTTAGCTCTTATGTATACTTTTTTTATAAATTTAAGATCACTTGTTTTTTCTAATATAATCAAGAAATTATTTGGAATGAATTATTTATTTAATGTTTTATTATTGATGATGATGATTTCATGATGTGATATATGGAATGATGGGTTATGTGGGAGAAAATTTCAATAAATATATGGAAAAGTATTATGATATTTTTTGTTGTAATTATCTAAAACTATAAACCTAAAAGTTTATTGAGTATTAATGTGTTCCAATATTTTCTTTTGGTGTTTTATGTTTTGGATGGAAAGAATTTTTTCACATATATTTTTATAAAATAAGGAAATGTAAAATTTATGATTTCAGTTCCGAATCCAGGATATTGGTTTATGAGCTTTTATAATTAACCCAGAAATGCCCCTCTCCATCATTTTTCACAATAACTATTTCCTAAAGTGATGATAAATATTTTTCTCAATATGATATACTTCCAACCAATAGGTATGGAAGTCTCTAACTATCTCGTAAGTGTTATATGTAGATACTAATAATATCCCTTGTACCATGTCACGTAATCACCATCCATCAATTGTAACACCCCAAGATTTCATAGTGTGTTATTTCTTCAAAATAATTCAATAACTTGCACTACACGCAACACCGAGTTCAAGCGCACCATGACTTACCAAACAAGCCGTTCAAAAAAGTTTATGAATAGTATTAACTAAATTTTAAACTTTATATAATCCTTATAATTTTAGAATCCATATTATGAGTTTCTTAGACATAATGTAAGAACAAATTCATCTTCAGTATTGTAGTTTTACCATCTTTTAATAGTAAACCCTTTTTAAATAAAATATTTTAAACTTTTTGACTAAATGGGGACATCAAAAAATTTAAAATAAAACATCCCAAGCTTCCACGGTACGCTTTCCTTTGAATAAAACAGTAGCGTGTGTGGTACTCAACTTCGAGTTTTAACACACACCACAACCGATCAAACTAGCCGTTATGAATAGTAATACTTAATTTTTTGAAATTATATATATTTCAAAATTGGCTTCATTTTTGGATTCGGAATATCAAATTTAGCCTAAGGTGAAATTTTGGCACTTTTCGGATAACTTTCATATTTTGATGAATAGTAAAAATTACTAAATTTTAATTAAAAACAACTTTTTTAATCAAAATAATTAATAGTGATAAATTATGAATTTGAGTGGTTTTAAAGTATATTTAGAATATATTTTTACCATTTAATATAATTTTGTTCATTGGACATAATTTTACAATTAAACCGAACATAAACAAGTGTCAATCTTTTGATAGTTATTATCTCTTAAAAACACGCTTTTTGTTTTGACAACGGGAATTAATTTTAAATTAATTTCTGCCACTTCTGTGTTTTGAATTTAGAAAAATGGATTCCATATTTGGAATCAGGATGTTCAAATTGTGTAAATAGGTAACTTTTATTTTTAGACATTTTGAATAATTACTGCGGTAAATATTTTATTTACCATGGTTAAGGGTAAATCCGGTAAATAAGGGTTAAAAAATAATATTATAATAATACTAAATTACACTAAAACGTGTCTTAACCCTATTGGTAGATACATGGTCGACCATGGGCATCTTTGGGTCAATTGTGGGACCCCATTGATCCACTTGTAAGTGATAATGACACTTTATTTTAATTAAGTTAAAATGAATACAAAAATGGCATAAGCTTACATCTTTTAAAAGAACAATTTTTACATAGGGTTATACATGTTGGATTTTCGATTATAAATATTCATTAGAAAGATAAAAAGATTTCATACATAATGATATTTTATTTATAATTTTTAGACATCAAATAATTTAAATTATTAATGACACAATAATGATGCAATGATTACCTCATTAATAAATCATTTAAATAAATAAGATTATAATGATTAAAATATTATCTAAAACCTGTCCAATTCTTATTGGTTGATGTTATTTAGAATATGAGTCATCTTAGCTTCGACCTCAATGATTTTTGGACCATTATAAACCGAATATAATTATATTATAAAGTAATACTTTCACTCTTTCCTAAAGAGCCACTCCTCTCCCTTATAAAAGGAGACCACTTCTACTCATTCCTCACACCTCTCAAGCCACTTGGCTCGTCCAAACTCTGCCCAACTAATCTCCCCACATCCCTCTCCTTCTCCTTGAAGCTTCCCCTTAGGCAGAATGAATTTCAATAAGTCCTTTGGTTCCAACCAAAGTGAGTTACCTAAATTAAAGGTAACATTTTCTCTTAAATTATTTTCAATTATTTTGCTTCTCCAACCCCCAAACTCTTTTTATTTCCTTTATTTTGTAACAACACCAGTATCCAAAATATACTAGGATGTTGTTATAAGAAGTATTCAAACTACACATTCACACAACTCCATCTAATGGATGATGAACATAATGTTTCTGTGGATGGCAAACTAACGCCTCACGAAACGATGATTGTTCAAATACATCTTACCGCCTATCATGGTGGCCATTAGGATGGCACTGTAATTAAATATGATATTAATGATATATATTTTATATATAAGCTTCTGTAATTCCATTTTATTTCATACAATTTTTCGTTTCATGTTGTATATACATACGATAATTTCATTTGAGGAAGTGCGGACTACCGCCCCCTTAAAATGGTATGACTCGTTCATACCACACATGGAACGTATAAAGGATGGTGTTAATGAACTTAAGTAACATATATATAATATTATATTTTACTGGAATAGTAATATACCTATGTATCATTTGGATTCGATTCTTTTAAAATAAAAATTAAATGGAAGTAGCATTCGTGCGTACGTACGGACTACCGTCTCCACGAACGCGATGAGATTCATTCTCCATCATATCCATTCAAGTATAATTATCATTTTATGATTTAAAAATGATGTTTAAGGACTTGATACCATTCTGGATATGAATAATATACATCCCATTAATAACGAATATGGCTCACATAACAAAGAATATAAAGTAAAATGAACCCGTTAACACCTGAAATGACGATAATTCTAAGATGTTATTAACAAATCAATGTTAAAAGATCATATATGATATCATATTAAAGTAACTGATTCTTGTATTATTCAATAACAATTATTTTACCATTATACAGGAGGTAAACCTACCATCGACCAAGGAAAAAGTACAAAGTAAGGGATTCTCTTATCTCACTTTCAATTCCGTGAGATTTCCATTGTTCGCTACTAAATTATTGAAAGTGGTGTATTGTGTACTTCCATTTGATATATATTATCATGATTCACTTTATATTCATGTTATTCTGTAAATCATTTGATGGTTATTAACTTTTGGCCATGCGACTCAGTTGATTAACGTGGTAAGGGATTCTCTTATCTCACTTTCAATTCCGTGAGATTTCCATTGTTCGCTACTAAATTATTGAAAGTGGTGTATTGTGTACTTCCATTTGATATATATTATCATGATTCACTTTATATTCATGTTATTCTGTAAATCATTTGGTGGTTATTAACTTTTGGCCATGCGACTCAGTTGATTAACGTGGTAAGGGATTCTCTTATCTCACTTTCAATTCCGTGAGATTTCCATTGTTCGCTACTAAATTATTGAAAGTGGTTTATTGTGTACTTCTATTTGATATATATTATCATGATTCACTTTACATTCATGTTATTCTGTAAATAATTTGGTGGTTATTAACCTTTGTCCATGCGACTCAGTTGATTAACGTGGTAATGTTTTTCTTGTCTCACTTTTAATTCCGTGAGAATTCCATTGATCACCACTTAATTATTGCATGTGGTGTATGTGTACTACCCATGATTGTATTCATTGTGTAATATACTTTATTTTATGGGTATTTACATCATCATGGTATGATATTTCTTTCATGTGTGTTTGTTTCTTAAGTTACCTAATCAATAAGGGAATTTGAGATTTCAATTTCCACTCATTTGGCTTTACGCATATTTCATTGATTATATTACCCCAAGATTATGTGTGGAATCACTATTCATTTGATTATGTCATAATTTCCACTCCCCTTCCTGTGGATATACTTTTGATACACATAATCACTCCATTGAAAATTCTCAAGTCATTGATATGAATTTGATAAGAGTAATTTTAACTCTTTCACCATTTGTTGAGTTAAACATCCAATTCGTTGGTGTTGTTTTTACAGGAATATGTGTGAATATACTTTGATTGTTTTACACTGAATATCCAATCATATTTAGTGTATTTATATTTTTCACACATAATTATGTTGTTGATTTATCCTTAACCTAAGGATATGCCCTTTATGAGAGATTTCATCTCAACTTACATTCCATTGAGACTTCTTTGTTGATATACACCAAATCACTTTTATGTGGTGTATATAATGTACTTTGACATAGTATATCATGAATTCCCTTTATTCTCATGATATTAGAATGTTTTGATTACCTCAATTATTTTCATTCAAGTGTCTCTCTTTTGGTTAGAATCTCTAACTGAAATACCATTTTTAAATGTTTTAAAGACTTATTCATCTAAATCTTTCTCATTAATGTCCATGTTTTAAAAATGGTTTTTAGGATTTATTTATATGGACATTAAAGTTTAGAAATTAAAAATACTTTTAAAAGGTTTCAAAGTGGTATGGGACACTTTGATTCAAAAATCTATTTTTAAATGGCTTCTTGACAAATAGTGTGACTTTTAAATGTTTTCAAGAAAAGGGGGATATTTCTCTCAAATAGTTTTGATGATTATTTTCATATATGTCAACATCCTTCATTATTCATGATTGAGGTTAATGTGATACAATACAATCATCCATATTGTATCAAATGAGTTATATTTGACTGTGGATGTTCTATTTTTATACCATTCATGGTTTGTGGTTAAAGTATTGACATTTCGTATGCTAGTTTTAATACGAATGTTTATTTTATGCTTAAACCTATTCATATGAGGAATGCATTGGACTTAATAAGTGACGGGTGGAGCCCGCTATAGCTCCTCGATGCATCGGTAGGTCTCATGAGACAAACTAGTGTCTTGGCACAAGGCCTTGGCAAAATCTTATTTGTAGTCTTGGAATGAGGCCTTGGCTATGTTGTTATGATAGTCTGGCATTATGCATTCCATCATTATGAAAGTGGTTATTGATATTGCATGTGATCATTCGACTAGTAGAATGTCCATGTGAGTAAGTAAATGGCATTATTTCATTTTATTTATGCCATACTATGTTTAAAGTTCAAGTTTCAAAGGCTTTTGTTTTAGTTATAAATTACCTTAAGTGTTTATGATTATTTGTGAAAGCTTCTGCTATAATGTTATCCTTACTGAGCATCCGAGCTCACCCCTTTCAATGTTTTATTTTTTTTTCCAGGATTATGATGAAGTAATTTATGAATGACCTGCAGGGATAGTATAAGGGGATATGAAGACAAGATGTTTTTTTTATGATGTAATGTAAAAAATTATGGATATATCTAGTTATTCCAAGGCTACTAAACTAATCGGTCTTTCGAGACTTGATCTTTCTCATGATCATGCCAATGTTATGTAATAATGCATCGACTCTGGGTAACTAGGGTCGGGGCGTTACAGTTGGTATCAGAGGAAGTTTAGTACAAATCTTGGTAGCTAGATTTAGATAAACTCTGATTAGAGCACGTAGACCTAAGATGAACTTTGAGGATTAGTATAAAAGAACTTCCTCGAATTTTGGTATTGTAGAGATTTTGTGAGTTTTCCGAGCAATACATCCTTGTCTGGATACGAGCAGGTAGAGGCGGCTCTAGCACAGATGTACCTAGGGGTAAAACCCGAAAACACCGCTTTGACCTAGACTCGAACGGGAACTGGTGCACGACAACGGGCATTGCTGCACTCTTGGTTACGACACTCCCGGGGGATATGCTTAGGATAATTTACATTTTCTTTACAAACCGATTTATGTAATATATACATAAGATGAGAGTAAATGACCTTGGTTAATCCTAATATGTTTCAAATTGAGAATATGGTGACATTTTAATATCTAAATGATTTTACGACTACTATTACTCACACAATGCTTTCTGGTTTTAGTCAATGGCTGGATTCCAAGGAAGTGGTAGTGACTTTGAAAATGATGTACAAGGTGGGAACGGTGGTGGAAATGAGAAACAAAATGGAATGTTGATAGGCGTAAAAGATATCGTCTTTATTCCAAATCAGTTTTCCAAAAATATGATCAACAACATATATATTAACCAACTCCCAGACTCAACAAGGAAGAGAAAGGTGATAAATGATAAGATCTCCAGCAATGGAGACCATGGAGAAAAGAAAACTCAATTTTCATCATGCAGGAATTGTGGAAAGAGACACCCAGGAAAGTGTCTCAATGGGACAACGAAATGTTTTACGTGCGGGAAGGAAGGAAATAAAGTGAAGAATTGCCGAAGAAAAATGAAGAGTACTATGGAAGAAGATAAAAATGGTCCCAAGAGTCCATTTACAGTCATTTGTCGTAAATGTAGGGGACCTGGCCATTACCCGAGTGAATGTCCTATTTTATAGGATATTTTCTTGCTCAAAGAAGAAGCTATGTGGAAATAAATGGTTGGAGAAAAATTTAAAAAGTATTAGCACTCCTTGTTGATGGGTTTACTTTGGAATAATTTCTCTTGTATTTGTAACCCCTCAGTTTTCCATGTGAGAATGATATTTGAGGAATAATTGTCTCTTCTCTTGTGGATATAGGTATAAATAACCAGTTGGTTTTATATGATCATTGGGGTTTGAGAAAATGATAAGTTACTATAATTTGGGATGAAAATGCAAAGTATGATATAACATTTGTGGTTAAATTATGTTATTTTGAAAAATTTATCTCATTTTGGTAATATTATAGAATATAGTTTTTGAAAAAGGACAACACGTAGACCGTGTGACAACCCGTCGCGTCGGACAAAGCTCTGGGAATCGAACCCACAACCAAAGTGCGATTGCGATTTATCGCCTACCACTGGACTACGTGAAGTCCCTGGTTAGTATGACTATTTTTTTTAAATGATTTTATTGATCAATAATAAGATGATTTGGGTTCTTATGTCTTATCAAATGAATACCCTTGGTATAGAAAAATGATTTGGTGATTAAGTGATAAATGTTATTTTGGAAGATGTTCGTTTTGTTAGGAACACTATATGCCCAAGGAAAATAGAATACAATGAGGTTTCATTTGTAGAGTAATGGTGGATTTTAATCTACATTTTTATTGTTGATTTATAGTGATTTAGGTTATTTATGGAAATGATTAACCTATAACAGAGAATATGTGATGATGTTAATTACTTTTAAGTATGTGACATTAAGAGTATTTGATGTCATTTGGAGATACAATGTAACATGGGAGACTACATAATCAAATTCTTCTATGTTTTGGGTTTCAATATTAGTTTGGATTATATTAAAGGATTTTAAGGACAATTGGTTATTGAATGGTATCTATTTAACTTTGGGGTATTGTTGGTTTAATTTTAGAAATTAAGATTAGTGCATATTTATCTCAATGAATATCCTTTTGGGGGATCATTAGATCATTCACTAACCATTTTGGTTTTGATTAATCTTCAAAGACAATGTAAATATATGGTCTATCCTGCATGGATCATGTGATTCTATAGAAGTTTATTCTAGCTCTTCCAGTGTGACCAAGTCTTCTTGAATACTCATCGTTTAAAAAAAATTGAGTTAGTGGTGGAAATTTATTAAAGAATGAAAATCTACTTAAAATTTAAGTATATCTCATAATGTTCATAGTCAATATCATAAATGAATTCCTCTTCCTTATGTAATGTAACTATAAAAAAAATGCTGTCCTAGATGGTACCTTAAATCATCACTAATTTATGGCTTTGGGATTTTTGGCCTTTTCATAGCCAGGTTCTCTACCACTCTCCATCAGATAATTGATGGTTAGATTTCTCCTCCATATCCATATTTTCCTACATGGAACCCTAGTATGTGTTATTTTCGGTAATCTTCATACTTTCCACTCTTTATTTTAAATAGAGGCCTCATTAATTCATTTTTCGATGTGGGATTTCAACTAAGATATTTTGAAATGTCAAAAATGTGTGATCCCAATACCATATATTTTGTTGAACCGATGGTACTTCAAATCATCATAGATTTATGAGTTTAAGGACCTCAATTTTATACTTGTTTGTGATTGATGACCTCAACCACTACCTATAAATATTTACGTTTTTCCTCCAATTATATGTCTCTAATTGCCACCAATATTCTCTTAATCGAGATCATAATTTGGTGGTGACCCTTTCATTTATCTTTTCCTCATATTAAGACTAGATTTTAGTAAACCAATTTCCGATGTGGGTTTTCCCACAAATATATTTTCTATTTTCAACCTTTTATTTTCGAAGAAAAATTTCAAATTGCGAGGACGCAATTTATTGAAGGAGGGGAGAATGTAACACCCCAAGATTTCATAGTGTGTTATTTCTTCAAAATAATTCAATAACTTGCACTACACGCAACACCGAGTTCAAGCGCACCATGACTTACCAAACAAGCCGTTCAAAAAAGGTTATGAATAGTATTAACTAAATTTTAAACTTTATATAATCCTTATAATTTTAGAATCCATATTATGAGTTTCTTAGACATAATGTAAGAACAAATTCATCTTCAGTATTGTAGTTTTACCAACTTTTAATAGTGAACCCTTTTTAAATAAAATATTTTAAACTTTTTGACTAAATGGGGACATCAAAAAATTTAAAATAAAACATCCCAAGCTTCCACGGTACGCTTTCCTTTGAATAAAACAGTAGCGTGTGTTGTACGCAACTTCAAGTTTTAACACACACCACAACCGATCAAACTAGCCGTTATGAATAGTAATACATAATTTTTTGAAATTATATATATTTCAAAATGGACTTCATATTTGGATTCGGAATATCAAATTTATCCTAAGGTGAAATTTTGGTACTTTTCGGATAACTTTCATATTTTGATGAATAGTAAAAATTACTAAATTTTAATTAAAAACAACTTTTTTAATCAAAATCATTAATAGTGATAAATTATGAATTTGAGTGGTTTTAAAGTATATTTAGAATATATTTTTACCATTTAATATAATTTTGGTCATTGGACATAATTTTACAATTAAACCGAACATAAACAAGTGTCAATCTTTTGATAGTTATTATCTCTTAAAAACACGCTTTTTGTTTTGACAGCGGGAATTAATTTTAAATTAATTTCTGCCACTTCTGTGTTTTGAATTTAGAAAAATGGATTCCATATTTGGAATCAGGATGTTCAAATTGTGTAAATAGGTAACTTTTATTTTTAGACATTTTGAATAATTACTGCGGTAAATATTTTATTTGCCATGGTTAAGGGTAAATCCGGTAAATAAGGGTTAACAAATAATATTATAATAATACTAAATTACCCTAAAACGTGTATTAACCCTATTGGTAGATACATGGTCGACCATGGGCATCTTTGGGTCAATTGTGGGACCCCATTGATCCACTTGTAAGTGATAATGACACTTTATTTTAATTAAGTTAAAATGAATACAAAAATGGCATAAGCTTACATCTTTTAAAAGAACAATTTTTACATAGGGTTATACATGTTGGGTTTTCGATTATAAATATTCATTAGAAATCTAAAAAGATTTCCTACATAATGATATTTTATTTATAATTTTTAGACATCAAATAATTTAAATTATTAATGACACAATAATGATGCAATGTTTACCTCATTAATAAATAATTTAAATAAATAAGATTATAATGATTAAAATATTATCTAAAACCTGTCCAATTATTTTTGGATGATGTTATTTAGAATATGAGTCATCTTATCTTCGACCTCAATGATTTTTGGACTATTATAAACCGAATATAATTATATTATAAAGTAATACTTTCACTCTTTCCTAAAGAGCCCCTCCTCTCCCTTATAAAAGGAGACCACTTCTACTCATTCCTCACACCTCTCAAGCCACTTGGCTCGTCCAAACTCTGCCCAACAAAGCTCCCCACATCCCTCTCCTCCTCCTTGAAGCTTCCCCTTAGGCATAAAGCATTTCAAGAAGTCCTTTGGTTCCAACCTAAGTGAGTTACCTAAATTAAAGGTAACATTTTCTCTTAAATTATTTTCAATTATTTTACTTCTCCAACCCCCAAACTCTTTTTATTTCCTTTCTTTTGTAACAACACCAGTATCCAAAATATACTAGGATGTTGTTATAAGAAGTATTAAAACTACACATTCACACAACTCCATCTAATGGATGATGAACATAATGTTTCTGTGGATGGCAAACTAACGCCTCACGAAATGATGATTGTTCAAATACATCTTACCGCCTCTCATGGTGGCCATTAGGATGGCACTGTAATTAAATATGATATTAATGATATATATTTTATATATAAGCTTCTGTAATTCCATTTTATTTCATACAATTATTCGTTTCATGTTGTATATACATACGATAATTTCATTTGAGGAAGTGCGGACTACCGCCCCCTTAAAATGATATGACTCGTTCATACCACACATGGAACGTATACAGGATGGTGTTAATGAACTTAAGTAACATATATAGAATATTATATTTTACTGGAATAGTAATATACCTATGTATCATTTGGATTAGATTCTTTTAAAATAAAAATTAAATGGAAGTAGCATTCGTGCGTACGTACGGACTACCGTCTCCACGAACGTGATGAGATTCATTCTCCATCATATCCATTCAAGTATAATTATCATTTGATGATTTAAAAATGATTTTTAAGGACTTGATACCATTATGGATATGAATAATATACATCCCATTAATAACGAATATGGCTCACATAACAAAGAATATAAAGTAAAATGAACCCGTTAACACCTGAAATGACGATAATTCTAAGATATTATTAACAAATCAATGTTAAAAGATCATATATGATATCATATTAAAGTAACTGATTCTTGTATTATTCAATAACAATTATTTCACCATTATACAGGAGGTAAACCTACCATCGACCAAGGAAAAAGTACAAAGTAAGGGATTCTCTTATCTCACTTTCAATTCCGTGAGATTTCCATTGTTCGCTACTAAATTATTGAAAGTGGTGGATTGTGTACTTCCATTTGATATATATTATCATGATTCACTTTATATTCATGTTATTCTGTAAATCATTTGGTTGTTATTAACTTTTGGCCATGTGACTCAGTTGATTAACGTGGTAAGGAATTCTCTTAACTCACTTTCAATTCCGTGAGATTTCCATTGTTCGCTACTAAATTATTGAAAGTGGTGTATTGTGTACTTCCATTTGATATATATTATCATGATTCACTTTATATTCATGTTATTCTGTAAATAATTTGGTGGTTATTAACCTTTGGCCATGCGACTCAGTTGATTAATGTGGTAAGGGGTTTCTTGTCTCACTTTTAATTCCGTGAGAATTCCATTGATCACCACTTAATTATTGCATGTGGTGTATTGTGTACTTCAATTTGATATATATTATCATGATTCACTTTATATTCATGTTATTCTGTAAATCATTTGGTGGTTATTAACCTTTGGCCATGCGACTCAGTTGATTAACGTGGTAAGGGGTTTCTTGTCTCACTTTTAATTCCGTGAGAATTCCATTGATCACCACTTAAATATTGCATGTGGTGTATGTGTACTACCCATGATTGTATTCATTGTGTAATATACTTTATTTTATGGGTATTTACATCATCATGGTATGATCTTTCTTTCATGGGTGTTTGTTTCTTAAGTTACCTAATCAATAAGGGAATTTGAGATTTCAATTTCCACTCATTTGGCTTTACGCATATTTCATTGATTATATTACCCCAAGATTATGTGTGGAATCACTATTCATTTGATTATGTCATAATTTCCACTCCCCTTCCTGTGGATATACTTTTGATACACATAATCACTCCATTGAAAATTCTCAAGTCATTGATATGAATTTGATAAGAGTAATTTTAACTCTTTCACCATTTGTTGAGTTAAACATCCAATTCGTTGGTGTTGTTTTTACAGGAATATGTGTGAATATACTTTGATTGTTTTACACTGAATATCCAATCATATTTAGTGTATTTATATTTTTCACACATAATTATGTTTTTGATTTATCCGTAACCTAAGGATATGGCCTTTATGAGAGATTTCATCTCAACTTACATTCCATTGAGACTTCTTTGTTGATATACACCAAATCACTTTTATGTGGTGTATATAATGTACTTTGACAAAGTATATCAGGAATTACCTTTATTCTCATGATATTACAATGTTTTGATTACCTCAATTATTTTCATTCAAGTGTCTCTCTTTTGGTTAGAATCTCTAACTAAAATACCATTTTTAAATGTTTTAAAGACTTATTCATCTAAATCTTTCTCATTAATGTCCATGTTTTAAAAATGGTTTTAAGGATTTATTTTTATGGACATTAAAGTTTAGAAATTAAAAATCCTTTTAAAAGGTTTCAAAGTGGTATGGGACACTTTGATTCAAAAATCTATTTTTAAATGGCTTCTTGACAAATAGTGTGACTTTTAAATGTTTTCAAGAAAAGGGGGATATTTCTCTCAAATAGTTTTGATGATTATTTTCATCTATGTCAACATCCTTCATTATTCATGATTGAGGTTAATGTGATAAAATACAATCTTCCATATTGTATCAAATGAGTTATATTTGACTGTGGATGTTCTATTTTTATACCATTCATGGTTTTTGGTTAAAGTATTGACATTTCGTATGCTAGTTTTAATACGAATGTTAATTTTATGCTTAAACCTATTCATATGAGGAATGCATTGGACATAATAAGTGACGGGTGGAGCCCGATATAGCTCCTTGATGCATTGGTAGGTCTCATGAGACAAACTAGTGTCTTGGCACAAGGCCTTGGCAAAATCTTATTTGTAGTCTTGGCACGAGGCCTTGGCTATGTGGTTATGATAGTCTGGCATTATGAATTCCATAATTATGAAAGTGGTTATTGATATTGCATGTGATCATTCGACTAGTAGAATGTCCATGTGAGTAAGTAAATGGCATTATTTCATTTTATTTATGCCATACCATGTTGAAAGTTCAAGTTTCAAAGGCTTTTGTTTTAGTTATAAATTGCCTTAAGTGTTTATGATTATTTATGAAAGCTTCTGCTATAATGTTATCCTTACTGAGCATCCGAGCTCACCCCTTTCAATGTTTTAATTTTTTTTCCAGGATTATGAAGAAGTAATTTATGAATGACCTGCAGGGATAGTATGAGGGGATATGAAGACAAGATGTTTTTTTTATGATGTAATGTAAAAATTTATGGATATATCTAGTTATTCCAAGGCTACTAAACTAATCGGTCTTTCGAGAATTGATCTTTCTCATGATCATGCCGATGTTATGTAATAATGCACCGACTCTGGGTAACTAGGGTCGGGGCGTTACATCAATCACATGGGTATACAACCACCTACTACAAGCTTCTCTAATCTCACAGTGCACTCTAGGTCAGATTCATAACTATACCTAACTAGATCCACAATAGAATAAATGATAATAAATGGGGAATATTTCATAAATCAATGTTTCTCATAGGAATCTATCCTTTAGTTTGATTACAAGATCATCAGGGACAACATGTCCTTAGAAGGAAGGTCATTATGGTCTTTATTCAGGTACATGTTATTGTTAATAGAATGTGCAATGATGTTACCTTTAGTAGGTATATAGGAAATACCAATTCCAAATGTATTATAGTACTCAACCTAGTGTCTCTAAATAAGATTCTATTCCTATCTTCTATGGATATAATGAAGGATCCTGTAGTTAGTTCAGATAATAAACCTACCATTAAAAAGATAATGTCACTAACACATTTGAGAGTAGACAATTACTGTAATATGAAATCCATGATTATGGTAGTTTTAATCATGGGTTTTCAACTAACATGACCTATAAGATACTAACTCCCCCTCTATATCAGTACTTCTCCCACACCAATTCTTGATGCATTGTAATACATGGCGTATCTGAACCCCAGATTGGGGTGTATCACCACTAGAGTTGTATTCAACATCTTCTTCAAATAAAGAAATTATTCTTCACACTATTTTGATTGTTGGAACATCACCCACTTCATTATTATCATAGTTATAGTTGTTGATAAATAGGAATAGTCCTCGATAAAATGAAAATAGTATCATACTAAACTCAAAAAACTCTGAAACATAAATAAATTTATTTGACATGTCTAAAAAATAAATACCTCTAAATTCTCTATTTTGAATGATATAACTATCTTAGACCTCATATTACTTAAAAAAATAACCTTACAAATATTTAATTTTCACTTCAACTACATGGAATAAAACTAATGTGATCAAATCATAATCAGGACAATCTCACGGGTGTCTAGCATGTCACTCTGGTCTTGGTTAGTCTGTAATGATTTAATAAAATAACATCATAATGAAATAGTACTTATATGGATGGAATATCTTGTTCATGATATCCATAAACACATATGATAGATTGTCCAACCTAAATAAAATTTCCAAATAATAATATTGCCAATATGTTCTCAAAAATATTGTCTTTTCGATGACCCCACAATAATAGACAACTATTGATATCCCAAATGATGATCAATAATGGAAAACCATTATTATACTAGTTAGTAATCAATTAGATCATATATATTTGAAAACAATTATAGGTGAATCCTATGTTAAAGTAATATACATGATAAATCCATTATTCTCTATGACATTGAGCACTACTGTGAGGTTCATCAGCATGGCATGTGGTGTATGATAATGGTTTATAGAAAAGGGTTGTGCCCAAAAAATGATCTCAATCTCATCTTAACATAACAATCCTTCCAACACTCTACCAGGTCCAATATTCCCATTATGATTCTATCTCATTCCTCGACATCCTAAGGGCCTCTGATTCCCATGTCATATAGGGAATTATGGTGTTGAATTTCATGAAATATTCAAGCATAGTTTGTGACTCATATTCCTAGAACATGCACTATGTGATAGTATTTTGGATAAAGTTACCTTGCTACCTAATCCATATATATGTCATAGGAGAACATTAAATTGAATTCACATACACCTCATTTAGTATAGTAGTAACATTATCTCATGCAGGATAATTCTAGTACCACGTTTCGAAAAGTCCCACAAGACTACAACTATGCATTTACTTTAGTAACATAAAGGAAATAATTGAAAAGTAATATGAATCAATTATGATAGATCTTACTATTTATCTAGGATAACATAATGGTTACGCTATGAGTTTACACCCAACCCTATTGAAAAACCTCGAAGCACTATCCAAGGTCTCAAATAGGTCATGTTTAAATAATAATATATATATATAATAATAATACAACATTTAAAGTTTAACTAACTAATTAAAACAATTATATATCATAATAGTTAATTAAAAAATATATTTCATGCAATATACAATCTATTCAGAACAAATAACATAAATTAAGGAATTAAATTAAATAAATAATATGCAATAAACAAGTTTAATTTATATTTTATTTAATCATATTTTCAAATTCATGATACATGACGAAGCCCAAAAATATCATAAAACTAAAATATAAATAACATCAATGGTAACTCAATGAATTGTTACACATGTTCGGAAAAGGAACATGTAAAATTTTCCAATCAAGTCCCATACATCTCTATCCTTTTTACCATAACTCGTGTTAGACCAATAAGTAATTTAAGAAATTGTTCTTCAATACTATTTTTTAATTACTCGACCTAAACGACTGAGTCTGAACCAGAGTTCCACATGATTTCATGAATTACTCCCCATATACAGGAGACTTTAGACTATTAATGGTGGTTTATGTCCATCAGTGGGTAGAATATAATCTTATTATTAATTCTTAGGATAATTAATAATAATATAATTTAACAATAATATAATTATCAATGTATCATGTGGAAACTAAATAAATATCTATACGAGTCATATGTATAATTAATCATATCACAATGTTGAATGATAAATAATATTATTAAAATCATTATATAAAAATAATAAATTTAACAATGTGGTCCTCTGGAGGCTTTCCTGGTCCACTACCATCTCCATTATCCTCAGCTCAACCATTAGCCAAAACTCCATTGTCCTTACTCAGGTTCCAATGCATGATTTTAAAATGAAAACTGAAATGATCATATAAGGTTTGAGTAATAATCCCATCATAATACCACTAATTCATCCTTATGTATTGTAATATAGTATAGTAAGTGTATTCCATGGTGACAATAAATGTGATGAAAGACTAATATTCATACAAATATGTACCAAGAAGTTATGCACAAACCAAGACACCAAAAAACCATGACTGTACATGCATGGGATCCATTGTGGTATGATAATAATAGTATTTCTTAAGTGAGAATTAATAATCCACTAGTATTTTATAAACATTACTAATAGACTCATGGAGTCGAGTCAGATCGGGCCCACTAAACATCGTATCTCACCTCTAACATGGGCCAAGACTCCCAAAAATTGTATCCCATCTATATCTCAGGTATTTCCCTTCTTCCATTATTCCCTAACACATTTCCTTCTGTTATTCCATAGGACATAATGCATCAAACCTATTCTCAGTTCCATGATAATCATCATCAAAACTCTTGTTCACCCCCTCTAAGATAAATACATTTAAAGATGGCATATATGTCTCAAGTATATAGAACAATATCAGAGTCATGGTAACATACATAAAATGTTATAGAATACAAGAAAATTAAAACATATCATAATGATATTATAGTACAAACATATAAAATAATTCGATCATCATGAAACATGGAAACCTTCCAATCTAGTGATTCTCATGGAATCAATATTAGAATTTTCTCACAGACAAAAAAACACACCCAAATGTGGTCACTCTCAGGAATGGTAATTGAGATATGAATTAAAAATTAATATACCATGGAAACTTTTGTAAACAATATCTATAAATATTTAGGAAAATCATATATCAATGTTGTTGATGTCATAGTAATGGTTTTTCAAGTAATTTCCACTGAAATCACATCCACACACTCACTGTTTCATAAATCTAACAATGTATTCCTAGAAATGGAAACAAAATTTTGTCTCAAAATGAAATAAAAACACTACATGTCATAAAAAATTCTCTCTCCTATAAAATTTCATATTATTTTTTATGTTTTGGAACTATCTAACGTTTGTTTCATTGCAAAAAATAATAATTCAAATACAATAATAATTTTATCACTCTAGATTAATCCTATATAAACTTGAGATAATATTCATTATAATTCCATGATAATTTCTATATAATGGTAATTTAATAATTATTTATACTTAATTTATTAATTAAAATTGTTTAAAATTATCACCAAAATGAATATCTATAAAAATATATCCTTAGAAAACCTACTCTCAAGAATAGTGCGGAGAGATAGTGAGTTTAAATACACTTGGGAAATCAGGAAAATGAATTTTTTTGATAAAGTATTACTTCATAGATCATGTATTATGGGTATTATTGAAATATGGGATAAAATAAGAGGTTTAAAAATTATTGTAAGGTTTAGAAATTTTATATAAATACTAGCCACATAATGTTTCTCACCATCAAGAACCATAAATTAAATTCATAATTTTATTTGTACATATTCATTTTCATAATATTGGTGTGCTTGAAACCATCAATAATGTGAATAAAAAAATGTAAATAAGTATATGAATTTAATTTCATGCTTTTATGGTTTCAAAATATTCAAAAAATGTGTTTCAGTTCTATTATATAAGTAGAAGAGGGATAAATGGGTTTTTAAAAAATATTTCCCCAATATGGGCACTATGTAAGGGTAACATGGTTTTACCCATACATATCATCTAACCATAACATGAATGTAATTTATATATCAAAAATCCTTATACACATATAATTACATGATTGTAAACATATTTTAACATCAAATAGAAATGAAGGATATTAATTTCTACTGTCTTTAAAAGATATGGTACCTAATTTGAAATCATGAATCCAAAATTAAAACATATTTTATTAAATATCAATAATTATCTAATTAAATAGTCTAAGATATAACACCATTATATAATAAAATATGAAATACGTGAACAATGGGATGATAAAAAAACCATGGTAAGGGAATAAACCTAGGAATAAAACACAACACATGGGTTAGAAGGAACAACTAGATGACAAAAAAAGGCATCGAACAGGAATAAACAAATAGAATAATAACTTGTAAAACATTGTATTGTATAATCATAACTTTATTTTAATCTGGAAGAATCATACAACATGACATAATGAAGATTCAATGATAACTTACAAGATTATATCACATAGTAAACAAAGTCCTATAAATGAATTATGGTTACACCATATCCCAACATGATGTCTCATGAGACAAAACATTACCGAATGAATTGGAGTTCTATTTTGGTGCTCAAATCATAATATGATCATTAATATGTGTTCCACAAGAAGAATCATGCATAAGTAAGTAACATTAATGTTAACCATAGAATGAAATGGGTATCATAATCATGTTATAAGGCGCAACCAAAGGTTATATCAAAATGGTGTCCTTGAAAGAATAGATTTAAATCATATATATATATAATAATAATGAAAAATAGGCACATATCATTATAAATATTTTCTGTCTGAAGTGAAAATGTGTAAAAGTATTATTTAAATACCTTTATAAATGAGACATTTTACTGTGGATTAAAAAATAATATAGTATTTAAAAGGGAGAAATGAATAATTATTTCTATAAAACCAGAAATGTACTATGAATTTTTTCCATGATAAAATGTGTTATTTTTAAAAAAATAGTTGTGTATTAAGATATATTATAAAGTTTACGTGAAAATGGGTAAGAAATTGGGAAGTTATATTTCATTGGTCGTCCTTATTAGGAGGAATTGAAAAGAGAACCATATAAATCATGTATTTTTTCATCAATAAAATAAGAATCGAGATATGAAAATGATTTTAAAACATACAAATAGAATGTATGAGTAGTACATAAGAATAATTAATAATAAAATTGGGCTAATGAGAGTGAATGTGTAACCAAATGATAAAATGTGGGTTTGATGAGAATTTGTTACCTTATGTATGAAAGTGTTCAACACCTGCATATAATTTCCTAGATAATTAAATTTAATGTATTAATTAATTAATTAATTAATAACACCTTATACATGTATTTTATTTATTATAACGTTATTATGTTAATTTATGGACTTTTTGGTTTGTTATATGATTTAATTTCATAGTTTAGGAGGGTTTGCGACACGATTTCATGAATGGTTCCCTTAACATTAATTATTTCAGTTCTTGTAAAATTGAAGAACAACTCCAGAAGTTTAATGATATTGTATTAATAAACATAAATAATTTTAAACGTTCCAAAATATCATTTTTTTCATATATGATAATGATTTATTAGTTTAAATGTTAATTAAAAAATGATTAGTTTATTTTAGCAGTTTTCTTATAAAAAAACTATTTGTGTTTTATAATTTATTATTATGTTAATGTATTTATTAAAAAATATGAAACAAGATATAATATATGTTTTTTAGTATAATATAACAATAATTGTTATTTTATTACAATCCTTAAAGGTGGTAATGAATCACTAAAACTCTTTATCCATGAAGCCAGTGAATTGAAACCTAAAAGAAAATGTTTTCATTTTTAAGACTAAAAAGAGAAGAGAAGAGAAATGATACTTGACATACCATTATCAAAATAAGCATATAATATATATATTATACAAGATTTATTGTGTTTTTTGGATATAAATTGGGATGGGAGGATAAAAGTTATATGAAATTAAAAGAGAAAAGAGGATGATTTTACCTCTTGAATGTTTTCTCCTTGAGAACTTCCTTATGACATATGGGTTTAGTCTCTTGGTGAGACTAGAAAGATGAAGTCATGGGGAAGAGGGTTGGAATATGAAAATGTAATTATATAAGTAATATTAAAATTATATATTTTTGGAAGAGAAGAGGAGCTTATGGGTGATATATATAGTGGGAGGGGAGGGGTATTTTTATTATTTTATTCATTTGTTTATTATTTTCGCTTAATAGTATCAATATTATTGATTATTGTGATGAATGATAGTAAAATGATCATGATAGGTTGATAAAATGGGTTCTTAATGTATCCATACATCATTTATGACTCACCAATTAATGTATTTGTTAAATACCACAAATTACCATATTTCACTATTACCAAAAAATTCATCAATATTAGAAAAATCTCAAAAATTATCCCTAAAATTTTATCAATGTGCAGGATTAAAAAATGGAATTCATTTTATAAAAATAAAAATATATATTTGATAAATTTAGTTTTTCATTAAGAACATCATTTATTCAAAAAATACAGATTTTAATATTATAAATTACTTTATAGATCATTGAAAATTTAATTAAGGTCTCATAAATTTATCATATAGTAATAAGAAAAAAATAACTAATTTATGAATCTACATCATAAATATAAAATTTATTTTAAATAATTATTTAAATTATAAAATTATAAAAAAATATTTATTATGTACGTAAACACCAACAAAAAATTTATCATATTTAAATCATTTATTTACTTGTACCATCCTATTTTAATTTATAATATCATTGAATTTTATTTATACATTAATAGATGTGCATAATATTCTATTGGCCTAATTTCTAATTATTATTGTCGTATTACTATTTTAACATTCATGTTACTATTCTATCAGTATGGTTTCCTTAATTTTTATAAATACCACTTATTTCATTATTAATTTATGAGAATTATGTTTTCTATGTTATGTATATCTTTTATGATATATAAAAGAAGAAAATTAAGGGAAATTAGATTTATAATATTATGGGTAATTATATAACAAGTACCCCTAATGAACCTTGTGTAAACACTGAGTTAACCATACACAACCCTTATGGGAGAAGTATGTTTTCAGAATGACCCTTACACAATTATTGTTATATAAACCTACACATATAAAACATTAAAAAAATTATTATTACACATAAATAGTATATATAATATTCAATAAACCCTTCCATATCACAAATGTAACTCTTAACTGACCATTATAAAAATAATGATACCTTTTTGAAACTGTGGGAAAATCCTTTTACATTTATAAAACCTTTGTAAATCATGAGTTTCCATTATTAAAATCATAGGTTCTATTCATGGGTATGAAATTAAATGAAATTTTATTAATATTACACACAAAAGAATAATAAATTAAGTCCAAAAGAGGGTTATAGGAATAATTAATAATTGAGAATAAAACAGCAATAAATTAGAACCAATTATATAATTTTTTAAAATAATGTTAAGATTTATATCTAAATCATTATCCTTCATTAAATTCATTCTAAACATAAGGATAATTCCTTTGGTTTTATTCATATTGTGAGCCTTCATGTGTTTCATGAATATTTTCTTCTATTTTAACAATTCCCTATATAGAGTTTTCTTCAGAATATATTTCATCATGGAAAATGTGTTTCATATACCTTGAATCATTTTTTACATCATGTCCTCTTGAGTACATATAATAATCACACAGTCCATCACACCATAACCATCATATTTTCACCTCCCAGAAAGATTATATATGATACATAGGTCATCACTTTTAGAAAACCAATATCAAAATTCGATTTAATCATAAGAATGAACATGTTTCCATTTTTCCCTATAATGTTCATGTTTTTCTATATTTATCTTCATTTTTTCTAGTTAGGTAATAAAAAATGTTAAAAACTATTTTTTTAAATTTCTCTTCTCTTTTTTTGGATTTTAACATGTTTTCATATAAGCCTCATAAAAATATAAAATTTATTTATTCATCTTCTAAATTCCATTCCAATTCATTCTATAAAGAATATATTCATGTAGGATATATATGAATTCACTAGAATCGTGATCTTTATAGACACACCAATTATAGAATGCTTTATTTCATTGATTAATGTCTTATAGTAGATAATTGCGTAATTACTTGTCACAATAAAATTTCCAAGATAATCTAATCACATATTCTTAAAATATAATTTCATCAATTAAAGATTCATATATGGTAAATAAATATAGAAAAAAATGTGTTTAAATTACATCCAAACACCCTATAACACCATAAATATCCCCAAAACCTTGATCTTATATAGTAATAGAAATTATTTTAGAAAATTGATTACTACTATTGTTTTATATATCGTTTGTTAATTTTAATTTTATATAGTTGTCTTGTTGAGGTATTCTAATTTTTTTTTTGATGTGGATGATGGTTTCCCACGTGAACTCGTAGTCAATATAAGTAAATTTTTTTTAAAACCTACATATTTATAGAAAATTGGTTTATTTTGAGGCTTATTATGAATGGAATTATCCTTCATCCTTATATAATAAATTTATCCTTAATTTCTTTTTTCAAAATCAATCTCATCTGGATATTAATTTATTCACATATATTCAATAAATCATTTATATTATAAAACCGTTTTATTTCATCTTTCTATATTCATATTCTCTCATAATTACTTATTCTCATGACATATCAAAATGAATTCATTCTATGTTAGTCAAAAAAAATTCAAAATCTCACAAATATAAGAATAATATTTTATAGAATTATATACTATATCATAAACCATATTATCTATTTTTTATCAACTTACTTATTTTCCTATTGGTCTTTGTGTTCTCCTTAATATAAGTTCCTAACTAATTTTTTCAATATGCGTTCCAAATAAATTTTTTTTGCTTCACCATTATGAATTTTGATGGTATCTAAAACATTTCCAATATTATATATTTAACTAAAATCAACTTTAATCTATATTAATAATGTTGATCTATATTATTCCTTCAAACAATTCATATTTTTTCTATTTCAACTACAATGATTCTTCTTACTTTTATTCCATTATAATAAAAATTATCTTTTTATTATTCTTATTAAAAATTAATATATATTTCCCTGTAAAATTTAGAGAATTTTTTTTTGGTTCAATTATAGTTATAACTCCATGGTGGATTCTTTGAATTTACTTTCCTCTTTACCTATATGATCATCTTGGATATAAGACAATGAATTTAATAGAGATCTACATCATATTCCTCAACATCATATTCACATAATTATGATTCTTCATTATCCATTCTTTATGCTTCATAAAAACCAAAAATAGCTATATCAACATGTATTTTATCTTTAAATTTTTGGGTCTTTCTAATATCACATTCTATGATAACAATATTTAAATTATATTTTAAAAGGATTTTGGTATCAATTATTACTGAAAATTTATCATTAAACCAATATGGAATGTTTCTCACCAAAATTAACCATAGTAGAATCATATATCATCTCACCAAATCCATATATATTAGTAACAATCTTATTGACGGTTTTAAATTAATCATCAATATTTTCATCATCAACTATAATAATAACATTACGCATATTTTTTCAAGTCAAAAATTTTGATTTATTAACATTTAAATTAATTTTTTTTTGATTTCATGTTTCCCCAAAATTTCATTTTCATTTTGGAGTCTAATGACTTATTTTTAATAATTTAATTATATATATATATAATGTAATTTTATGATTTTACATTGAATTTTTTATTTATCCTTATTGAAAAACACACATTTTCACCATTGGTAATTGGTGGGAATCTCAATGCTTTGGTACATCTTACTTTCTATCCCTGTAGTGAATGGTATATAATAATCATATTCTTCAATATATGATAATTATTTCAATAAAATTTATGAAAACCACTTATATTATTGAAATTATGTTTTTTTATCCTAAAAAAATAATATAACCAATTAAGGGAACTAGGGTATGATCTGATACAAATTAATATTAATGATAAAGCCACATCACTGAGAGATGTTGGTGTGGTGAGTGGGGTGTGTATAAGTGAACCCTTACTCTAAATTATTATTATTTATCCCATCCTATGAAATTTATTATGATTGAAATTCTATAAATTTATTATCAAATTACCTTATAATAATATTTCATAATGTAAATAGTATATGAAATCATTAGAAAGTTAAATCTCATTGTTATATCCCACAGTTTATTATGATTTGTTAAAGGCCAAAATCATAGATATTCTACAATAATGTAAATTAGATACATAAGGATTTTTTTGATCACATCAGATTTAATTTAAACTATTCTCCTATTCTAGAGTCCCATTGAAAGACACAGTTTCCCTCTATCATTTTTCTGGTTTTATTCAATTTATTATAATAATTAATGATTTTTATCATTTTCAGTCTAATGAATTATTTTGCACCACAAATCAACTTTATCATATTAAAATAAAATAGAAAGTATTGTATTAACCTTATGTATCTATTATTATCTTATCAAATGATAAATTATGGAACATCATTAAAAAACCATTTCTTTTAATTTCTCCAAAACATTGAATTAATATCAATATATAGTTATTTTTTCATATAACACATTTTATATAGAGCCATTTTCATGGATATTTTATATCAGTCTTGAACATTGTAAAACTCATAGTCCATGGTATATAGTTCTTAATTATAAAAAATTATTCCCTAATTTCCTTACTTCTTATAGATCTTAGTGAATAATTTTGGGAATGATCCTTCTTCATGTGTTTCTTTTCAAAAAAAATCACGACGAATTTATGATTCCTATACCTCCATGAATTTTGTTCTCCTCTTCCCCAATATCATTACAATATGTTTCAAATGTGTTAATATTTTGGAAATAGATATTCACATCGAATAATACTATAGGAATTATTGGTTCACATAAGACATATGCAAGACACAATATATTCACCTATATTAATTTACCCACAAGAAATAATAATATATAAAACAAGATGATCAAATTGAATTTATATGTTATAGTAAAAAATCAACATTTCATTATTCATTTATAAATCATAGTTACATATTTATTCTCACGATATATTAAAAAATATTGATTCAATCCTTAATAAATATATTTTTCTTCACATGAAATCATTTATGAACTATATGATTGATTCTTTCATGAATAATCACAAACAAAATTTTCTTTGAATGGATGAAAAATTAAAATTGTGATTAAACATTCTGAATGTGTTTTTACAAAAAAAATCCCAAATTAACCATTTAAAAATCATCTTCATCCAAATACTAACATCCAAAAAGTAATTTTGAAAAATACATTATATTATTTAGTTCCAAATTATGTGAACATACTTACATTGGTGATTTATCATACTATGTTTTGATTCAACATATCATTCATGGTAGAATGTTCAGTATCACATGGTTTATATAATATGTGATTCATCAAAAAAATTATAGGTAAACCCTATTCACTAATCTCATAATATTTATGTTATAAAATCATTTTTAAAAATATTGTATCTTTTTTAATTATTTGGACAATGTTATCAAATATCTATAAGAAACATCAAAAACATAATTTTGTGAAAATATTAATATTAGAGTATAATATATCTTTTACCGCGAATATTCAATTGTCTACATTAAATTACCAATACCACTCAACATAATACAATGCTGAATATGGAATTACTTTAATATTTTCCTCAAAATAGTTCACATATTTCTTTCAAAACTAATTCAACATGGTCTTTGAACATAACACATTTTATGTATAAAGGAATCATTTGAATAAAATATTATAGGTAACCATGTATTGTGACCTAAGAGTCAAATATATGATTATTATAAACTACCTTATGGGTATATCATTGAAATATAATTTTATTTTTACATGATATAAGATTATTTTTCCATAAATAATTATTATTTGAGAATTATATTTTATCATAAAAATTAATTTCTCAAATTCAATATTTGTGCTTCTTATATTATTAAGTAAAAAATATACTATGGTATATGATAATAATATTAATTTATATCATAGTATAATTCTAAATATGTTTTATAAATGACACAATGATTAATTATTTGGTAACACTTAATAAATTTTTTTGAAATAACAAATCCAATATAAAATATTGAACTTATGGTCTTATTTAGCTATAATATTCCAAATTTAGAAGATTATATATATTATTCAATTCATTTTAATTAAAACTACAGAAAATATTTTCCCCAAGTTATTAAAATATTCTCATTAAAGGGAGCAATAAAAAATAACATTAATAATAAAAATCACATTATATAGATAAATAATCTAATAAATAATCACACAACAAAAGGAATTAATGGATTAGTATCTTAGATAATAGTGAAAAGAACGACTTATTTTACAACAAATTCAATCTTGCCTCTATAATCATGATCCAATAAATCCAATTATAGAAATATAAAATTATATAATCATCTTCATAACATTTGATATGGAAACATATGGAATGGATGATCATAGATTCTTTGTAAGGGAAAATATATCATAATGCGTTGTATTATAAATATGAATGAAAATATGATAAGGACTAAAATATATTAATAAAATATCAATAGGTAATAGATGATTATCAATAAACATGATAGAGAAACATAATATAATAATAAGAAAGTAAAGAATGAGTAAAAGTTATTAAAAGACTTGAAATACGTATTAATAATTATAAAACATGTTGATATGATATGAAAGTGTAATATAAATTAAAAATATGGTGTAATCATAATAAACTAGAATATTATAAAAATGAATATATTATTAGAATTGTGTAATAACTGGTTAAACATATCGAAAACGTTCCATGACCTTAATTATAGGAATATCATAATTAAAATACACATTAAACACACACATATGTGAACAAAATGATTATGTTAATGCACAAAAATGTGATTAAACCCATAATATCTATGGTTAACTAAAAAACTCATTATGTTGATGAAAGACTCTCTCATGAGATATAAACATAAAATAATGCATTATAGGGTGATATAGGTCCCCAACCTCCATCATTAATACATATTCATGACACTTCAATTCAACCATAATTATTTTATAAGAACCGATGGATAAATAATGGTCTTATTAAAGTTATAAAAAATATAATGTATTAAATTGATTGATATTGGAAAGTTGATCACACAATATAATCACAAAATTAATGAAAAATATGGGGTAAAACCTAAATCATAAGTTCATTGGAGGAAGCTAAATTTCATGATATAGAGGAATATAAATACTAAGTCTTGAAAAGATCTTTCTTTAGAACATTATTATTCATCAAAGAAAAATTCATTGTTAGAATCCTGTTTTTGATAATTTTCCTTTGATTTTTTTTAAAAAATTTAAACAATTGTTTTCATGAAAATTAATATTGATATAAATTTTTCCCCAATAATTAAATAGTGAACATCATTAAATATGGAATTTAATGTACTAATAATTTTTAATATAATATTTTACAACTCAATGAAAATAGATTGAGTTACCAAGTCCCACACAATTAGTCATGATTTTTATAGTGGTTTTTATCACCCTATATCAAAAAGAAAATATATTAATTAAAAAATTTATAACCATATACATATATATTTATATTTTTACTCTTCATTAATAAAAATTCTGTTCATTTATTATATTATTATAGTCACTTCTCTATATGAGTTGTGATTAATCATGATAGTTTTGAACTACGTTCATAAAATCACTGTCAATCATTCTCTCTATCCCAAATATTATCATACCAATATCATTAATGGTAAGGAAGTTTATTATTATTGTGAATTATATTTTTATAATTACATTTCATAGGATTTTTAGTCTTGTTTCATAGACATTAAAATACTGAGGAATAAGACAAGGTTAATTTACCAATATCTATAGATTACCATAAAATTATAATTACTTTAAATGTTATTATAAATACTCATAGACATGATATATAATAAATATATATACCAAATATATTCATTATAAATAATAAAAAAACAGCCACAATGGATGTATTGAAAAATGAAACACATTTATTCATAGAGGTGGTAATCTCTACATAGACTGGATTATTATTTTTTCCATTTTT
This sequence comes from Viscum album, assembly GCA_963277665.1. Classification (NCBI taxonomy): domain Eukaryota; kingdom Viridiplantae; phylum Streptophyta; class Magnoliopsida; order Santalales; family Viscaceae; genus Viscum; species Viscum album. Next base: position 103,968,876 of record OY728133.1, read on the forward strand.
CATAATGGATAATAGAAATATAGATAATAATTGTAACACAATTATAATAATATCAGATTATACTTAATATTATTATGGTATCATTTTGTGAAGGTGTAATTTAATTTTAGGATGAATAATTTTTCCTAATGAAATAGAATATGAATGAAGTGGTTATAAATATATACGTTAATTCATTTACTGTCTCCCTTATAAATATGGATAATCCTTTTATGTACAGACTTTTTGGAGTAAAAAAATAATTATATTCGATGATATTATAAAGTATATTATTTGGTATAGTTTAGGCAGAAAATAGGTGGTTGTGGTGCTAGGGGATGTTAGGAGTGTTGTATCCCATTAATATGTTTAATGGGATGACATTTTTATAAATAAAAAAATCATATTAATAATAGATAGTCACTATCTAGTAAATTATATTTAAAATTAAGAAATAATAAATTGGATAAGATAAGTTTGATAAAGAACTCTACTAGAAATTCCCAAACATGTGCTAACCATGTTTGAGGTAATTTAGTCTTTGAATTTTCTATTTACATTTTAGCTTTTACAACACTAAATAGTTTTTACCTAAGTAATTATTCATTTATACGTAAAAATTAAATATTAATTTTTACATAAATTTGACCTAATTAATTCTATTTTTATATCCATTTAATATTATAAAAATTAAGAAATTTTTCAAAAATATTTAAAAATAATTAGTGTACAGTATAATAAAATCTATTTTTTAGAAAACATGACTTACATTCTAAAAGATCAGATAAGTGTTTTAAAATTTAATTTTTTTAAATAATAAATATATTTATAGAATAAATATATTATATTATAAAAAGGTTTCAAAAATTTAAAATTCCTTCTAATGTACTAATAATTTTACAAAATTAAGGTTATTTATAAAAATTATATTTTTATATATTAATCGAGAAATATTTTTTAGAAAATTAAAAAAATTATTATTAATTTAATATTAATATCTATAATTAAATTAAAATGATTATACTTTCTATCTAAAGTTATGAAGGTTAAAAATTCATATTTTAATATAATTTTCAAAATTTATGAAAAAACTTAATTTTTTTTAAAAAAATGGATTTCTTAACTAATGTGTATACACAATATTATTTCATACATAAATTATAGATTCATGGAAATTTTGTTCATATATTTTGATATGATGTTTTATCATAAATATAATTTAAATGTGGTAGATACGATTAATTGAATATTTAAATTGTTATTTTAAATAATTAATTATGTGGGTATAATATTTTAAAACTTTTTTGGTTTTGTTTTCTTGTAAAACAACATATTAACATAATATTTAATTAAGATAATAAATATCTAATTTTCAAGTTGTTGTATTCCCCCAAAATTAAGTTCCTCAACACACTATTAATTATCACAAATTAACAATTTTATCTAAGGTTATATATAAGATGAATCGTGATTTGAATTTTTAAAAAGGTATCAATCACATCTATTCACTTATAAAAAGAATAATCATAATTTTTTGTTTCCTCTTAATCATTTGTGTTCAATAACTCTCATGGTTTTGAGTTATGATCTATTTTTTTCTTGATTCTATAGTCATACATATTGAGATATATTATCATTAATTAGTTTTAGGTAATGAAATATGATTCCCTATTTTTATATTATATTTAGAATATACAGCTATCAATCATCCCTTATGCTTCTTCGACGTCATGATGCTAGCAGAATGTTGAGGATGAAAAATGAAGTTGATGAAGAATGAAAATAATCGTCATATGACTCATTGATATCAATTTTATAAATATTCTAAAACTTTATAGACTACCACCTTACACTATATTGGCCAACACCTTCTACGACATATCACTTTCCCTTATCCCCAACCTCAACAGATAAACACTATCTCCTCACCTTATTGTTCCACCAGTCCTTCGTCTTTATACATTATAAATCCAACCTATATAAAAGTCTATGGGGGATGGAATCCATTCCATGTACACATTTGGTGGATCTTCGTTTTCCCAAACATGGCCTATTGAGACAAGAATTGTTTCACAGACATACTACCTCAGATCGTGTAGTTTTTTGAATTAATCCAAATTCAAAAACTATTCTAAAGAAAAACATTACTATGTATAATAATTATATTCATAATGATAGTTTATCTTTTAACTAGTTATTATATTATATTATATATAAACCATTATCATGGTGCATTGAACTTCTCTAGATATATAAGGTCCATGATGTGGAAACAGTTCATTAATGGATGATAATGATGATAAACCAATATTATATTCTTCTATTATTAATATGTTAAGATTTCTCATCAGAGACTTCTAGTTTTTGTCTCTTACCCCATAAATTGATTTATATTTATGATGATATTTTGGTTAAATGAACCATGATAAGTGAATAGGGGGGATATGTTCAAATAGTTAATCCATTACTATAATCACATCAAATCCATTTAAAGTACCCATTCTAATATTTATATTTCCATCAAAAAATTCAAAATAAAATCAATATATAAATAAGTATTTTATTTATTTAATAAATCATCATGTTGATGTTGATTTAATATAATATATGTAACATAAAGTGGCAATAACAAATATCTTTTATTAACACTTCTAAATTTGAATCTTTAGTAATGAAAAACCATCTCATTGATAGTCATTAGACATAATCCACATTATTCTCTTGGTTGTGGTGGTTTTTCATTCCTATCATCCTTGTCATCCATGGGATTATCAAAATTACTTGGATAATGTCCATGTTTCTTACAAATAATGCACTAGATTCTTAGTGGTGAATTTTAATGCATGTATTTATAACCCATTGTGATAACCCACATATTTTTTATGATATATTAATGATCAATGAAAATATTTTCTATTTCCCTTGAATAAATTTCCATGGTTCATCTTTATTTATTTTGACATTTTTCTAATTGAATACTTCTTCATTCAACATCTTTATTTCCAAAATTTCCATGAGTCTCCATAGTTTTCATTATTGATTAACTTATAATTTTATCTTTGGAATCATTTTTGGTCATATTTAATAATATTTAGTTTTTTATAATCACCATATTTATGAGTCCATCACCCATAACAAGGGGTAGATCAATGAGATGGTCACTAAATTATCCCTCACACCCACTGTTAAATCATGTCCATATCATTCAATCCATTTCTAAAATAAAAAGGATTTAACATGATTGATGAATATTTATTATCATAAGGGAATAATAAAATAAAATTAATTCAAACATAAAATATGTTACCCTTTACAAGAATCAGCTTAGTCTATAAACCTTTTTTCTTAAAATGTATATTTTTATATTAGTCTTTATGTTTAGTTTTATTAAATTCTCAACCTAATCCCTCAATTTCCATAATAATCAATCATTTATATTTATTTGAGATGATCATATTATTACCCATAACATATCCCTTCAGAGTGTACAAATAGATGTGTAGTTACCCTACATTTTGACGCACCATGTGAAGATTAAGTTTACACAGAATATTCCATATTCTATGACATTACCACTAATTAAAACTATTCGAAAGCTTGTATGTACTTATATTATATTTCTAGAGATGCATTTCAATGAAAACCTTAATCCTTAGACATTAAAAATATTTCATTATTTCAACCAATAAATATACTTATCAAATGTGTTTTGAGTAATATTATCATACCATAAAATCAAAGGGAAATAAAAAAATATCAAAAAAATTAGTTAATTATCTTATATTGACTAAATAAACCCAATATAATCATGAAATAAATAATAAAATTATTTTATGATATAAGTAAGACATTTCACTTAAAATTTCTCAACTAATGAGCCTAAATTTTTACTGTATTAGAGATTAGATACATAAATATATTATTTTAAAACACCTGTAAACATTTCCCCATAAAAATTTACCCTGATAGATTTTTATAAACATATAACATGATATAATAATTTTTAAAACCTGGGGAATGGAATAAAAATAATGAGGTGATATCATACACTCATTAAGAGAAAGACATAACATAATGGTTGAGATCATAATCATGAATTGGAAACTTATAAAGAAAGAAATATCTGAATAATAATTCATATTAAAATATATAATAATCATAAAACATGATTGGGAAATATAATATCATAATAAGATCATTAAATAATCATAAACATGGTGATGAGGCTCAGAACTAGTGAGCACAACATAAAAGTGTGGAATACAGAAAAAATAACATGTAATCATGAAAACATAGAATATTAGGAAAACTAAAATAATTTTTTTAATATGGATTAACATGATAAATAAGATGTAAATTTGGAAGAACTATAATCATAGAAAACCCATTACTAGAGACCCCACTCTTCACACACTTAGGTGAATAAAATCATTATTTCATTTCTAGAAAATGAGAGAAATCCCATTATAGCAAGGCCTATATGAATACACTCAAATTTTTCATGACAAGATATCTCATAATATATAATCATAAACCAATGAATAAGATAGTGATAGAGTACCCCACCGATTATAATAAATATATATGTGTTCCAAGAAAATCCATTCATAATCATAACATTAAGGCCCTGTGGAAAGATGTTGGTATTCTTAAAAATAAAATGAATGTATTGTATTAAATTTATTGATTCAAAAAAATTCAACAACACAAAATAATCTTATAATAAAATAATAATATATGATAAATAATGAATCATAACTCCATTAGAGTTAGATTATTTTGGCGATATAGATGAAAATAAGAACTAAATAATGAAAATAGATATCTTAAAAAAATAATTTCTTAATCAATGTATAAAAACATAGTTATTAGTCCCTTTTCTAGAGGCCACCATTTTTATTTACAATTATATTTAAAGAATGTATTTCATATATTTTAATTTGGATTAAAAAATCTTGTATACCGATAATTAAAGTGATAGCATCATTCACAATGTAAGGTATTATTTAAATGATGTTTTATATGAAATTGTAAAACTCCATGAATTGAGTTAGTGTTACCAAATCCCAACCCTTTTCAATTATTTTTTGAGGATTGGAATTAACCTCTTGTATCATAAATAAAAAATAGAAATGAAATATTAATTAAACTAATTTGTACACATTCATTTTTATACTATTCAATAATAAAAATTCTTTTTTTAATTCTATTTTTATAAGATATTTTTAAAATCAGGCGCTCATAATCATGATCATTTTGAACATATTTCAAAAAAAAAATTGTTAATATTAATTATTTTGTAAAATATATTAATTTAAACCCCCATAATGGTACTGGAGTTGATTATTTATAAATATATATAATATTATACGTCCATTAAAAAGTATTTTTAGTCACATTTCATGAGTATATAAACAATGATTAATTAGTTTGAGGTTATTTTTTAAAATCAATGGTTTACTATATAATGATCATTACATTTTGTTTTTTTCAAAAAAACATATTAATAATATATATTAAATAAATATATATCTTATATACTCATTGAATATAATATAAAACTATCCATGAATGCATTAGTGAAAAATGGAACAAGTTTATTCATAGAGGATCTAGTATACATAACACACAAGTTTAATGTTTATTTTTTCATTATTGAAATCGGAAATATGGTAAAGGATTGTACCATAATAATAATAACACACAATTATACTAATGATATTAATGATTTGTATTTATTATGGTGTAATTTAATATTACGATGTTGTGTGCATAAAAAATAAAAAAAGAGACATGACAGGTTTGAAATTTATACAGTAATTATTATATTTTCTCCATTCCAATGGGGGTTAAGACTTTAATAGATTTCATTTAGATAAGAAATAAACCAATTTATAATTTATAATAGTTTTGAGGACTATTTTTTAGAGTTTTGGATAATTATAATGGGTAGTGACATGGGGGGAATTAAGTAGATATTTTCCGATTTATAACTGAGTGGGGATGAACATTTTTTAAATCGAAAACAATTATTAATAAAAAAATAATTATTAAAAATGTATCTAAAAAACAAAAAAATAATGGAGAGAACGTGTTTTAAGTTTTACCATTTATTCAACCACACATTTAAATAATTATTTAAATATGTTTTAAGTTATTTAATGATAAAATTTTAACATATAATATTAGCTTTTTTTTAGATATCATTTTTTACTAAAAAAATTATCAATTATATTTAAAAATAAAATTTTATTTTCACATAATTTGGAACTGTTTTATTCAACTTTCAAATCATATAAATAATATTAAATTTAAAATACTAAAAATAAAGTTAATTTTTAAATAATAAATGTATAATGTATTAAAAACATATTTTGGAAAATATTACATGAGTTCTAAAATACGAAATAATTTTTGTAAATTAAAAACAATTTCTAAAAAATATAATAATCCTATATAATAAATATTTTATCTTATGAAAAGGATTCATTAATTCATAATTGATAATTATATATTTATAATGTTTTAAAAAGACATGTTATTTTTGAAAAAGGTATTTTCCATAATTCACCTAATAAAGATTAACTTTTGAAAAATCAAAAAAATTATCATAATTATAATATTAATATATGGTTTTAAAAAATTAAACTAGTTAAGTATTATGAAAATTTTAAAATTAATAATTTTTTCTTTTTATTAAAATTCAAAATATAATGAGAAGCTTCTTTTAAATGAAAAATTGTATTTTTTTTAATATTATGTGTTATGAATATTGTTTGATATAATATATAAGTTATATAATTTTTATACACTAGTTGATATATTAAAATATTATATATCATAATACTTATAATATAAAATTGTTTGATATAATTTATTAACTCATTAAATAATTATTTGAGAAAAATAAATCTTTTATAATATTAAATGATATTAATTATTTATTCCTTTAATGAATGATTATTTAATTGATTACTATAATTTGATTTCTAAGAGATTATATTATTATTATATCTCTTTAATTATTTCAAAATAATATGTCACAGGTCTTTTTATATTATTTTGAGCATGTCAAACAAGATATTGGCATAATATTTTTTTTAGAAAAATATATAGTGAAATTTCAGGTCATTACATTCTCCCCCATTAATAAATTATGTCTTCACAATTTTAATTATTTATCACTATCAATTTTATTTAATGGTATTTATAAAATTATTCACGATTTATGTTTATAATGAGGTATCCTCAACATTTATTCACATATAATAATCATAATCATAATATTGTATTTCTTACTAACTATTTTAGTCGAATACATCTCATGGTTTGTAGTTGACTAATTTTATTTCTACTTGACTGTACAGTTATAAATTATATGAAGATTGTCACAAATTATTATTAGGTAGAGATATTTGATTCCATCTTTTCATAACAGATACACCACCACACCTATCTCTAACCATAGTGCTTCTTCAACTTTGTTGTTCGTGTAGGAAGTTGAGGTCGAATAATGAAGATGATAAAGAATATCTATCTTTCTCATAAGGTAAATTGAGATCTATATACAAAAACCAATTAGAAAATTCCATATTAACTACCTCCACCACTCTATCTTATAGCATCTTCAACATATCACTGTCTTATATCACCAAACTCAAAAGATAACCACCCATATACTCAAATACTTATTAAAATAAAAAATATAGTAGTCACTCTTTGAATCCCTCTTAGATAATAGTTTGTGTTGGATGAACACCCTATAATGTCATCTTTGGGTGGGAATTTAGGTTCTCTAACAAGACATTCCTTGATTTGAAATGATTCTCACAAATGATTCATGGTATAACGTGCTATGTTTCATTTATCAAAATTCATGTTGTACTCCCCATCCTAAGGTCACTTAGAAGCCAAAATTTTCAACTAAAAATATTGTGTTATTTAAAATTAAATAGTTTTTGGGGTTTTATTATATATCCACAACTTTCATGGTTCATTCAACAGATCTATAATCTTTGGGGTATACATGATGCATTTTTTCATTGAGTGATGATAATGAAAAAAAATCTGTTGATATTTTTTTGTTATTTTTTTGAAATTAATATCACTCTTCTATAACTACTAGTTGTTTTCTATACCTAATCATTTTTTCTCAGTAATGTTATTGTTTTGGGAAATTTAACCATTATTAATGAATCAAGTGACTATCTTGAAATATTCAATTCATTAAAATAACTACATTAAACCATTATAATAGACCCATACTAATATTTATATTTCTAGAAAAAAATTATGAAATAAAACCCTCATACAATTGGTTGTTCTATTTGACAATCAAAACATTCATGTTGTACACATAGAAATTGAGAAAGATAGTTTTTATTTGTAATATTATAAATCCCACATTCATAATTCTAAAGCGGTGGATTTAGATATAACAAAACTGCTCATTGAAAATCATTGAAAAATATCCTCCTTCTTCCATTAGTTGTATAATTTTATCAATGATATTATCCTTATCATTCATGGGATTATAGAATTGAATTTGGTAATTTTATTTTTTTCTAAAGATAATTCATTATACAAATAGTGATTGTTTTAGATGAAATTTCTCCCTTACTATCATTCTAATGATCCTATTCATTTTCATATGGTAGTCTGATTTTATAATGACCACATCTTTCACTTATAAAACCCCTTCTAAAACACTTTAGAAAATTAACACGGTTCATTTTACATTATTTTTGACATATAGGTGGTTTAATATTTTCTATTTCATTATATTATTTTCCTTAATTTCCATGGGTTTCCATCCTTCTCTTCTTTTGTGCACTTTTGATTTCAATTCGGGTTCCATTTTCAATCATATTTTAAGATAGTATAATATAATCACAATATTTCTCATTACATCACACATTCAAGGGGTTGGTCATTTATGTAGTTACCAAATTGTCCACCACACCCATTTTAAACTCAACTCATACTAGTTCCAGTATTAAATAAAACCAAATGGTGAAAAAAATGAGTGAATAAGAATTAACAATACAAGGGAATAAAACATATTAATCTATTACACAATCATGATTATTCATAATTAATTTAGTTCAACCTGTATCATTCTTTGTTAATCATTAGGTACGGTTTTCTCATACATCATAACCTAATACCTCAATGTAAATAGGAAATGGATCCTTAATATTGGTGTATAAAATCATTTGATCATCCAATAAAAATATCACTACAATGTGTAAACTAGTGTGCAATTAGATATCCTTTTTTTGGATGATTAAATGAATTAGTTAATATCCAACAAACCATATTCTGTGTAATTTTTTCTAGGTACATGTGTGGAAGATCCTACATCCCTTTATAGATTACTGACATAAATAAATTTACTGGAAAACCGTCTACCCATGCCATTAATATTATATTAGGATATCATGCCATGCTATAACTTAACTCAAGGGTACTCATGAAGGTTCCATTATAATAATATTAAAGTTAAATAAACTAATCATAAAAAATTAATAAACCATTATATGATACTAAATCATGTTATCCAATATAACGAAACCATAAATTATAGATTAACTTAAATATTTCGGTTATACATATAACATTGATTCACATAACCCATGGACCAAAAGGTTTAGTGTCTTACATATTAGATACACAAACATATTATTTTACCACACTTCAAAACACTCCAATATAGATGTGATCCCTTAGACAATTTTTAATAAATATCATATTATATAATCATTTTCATAACACAAGGATTAAAAAAATTAGAAAGGGGTGACGTAAGATAATCAATAAGGGGAAATATATCACATTGTTTGAGATAATATCCATAAAAAATATCATAAATAATACATAAATACATAAATAAAGGATCATATTACCAAGGATGATAAGCATAATATAGGATATTAAAACATGTGATTATAACATTATAATCATATAAATATAAAATCCATGATAAGGCACAATTTACATATCAGTAATCATAAAATATTTGAGCATGATAGAAAATTTTAGAGTACATTAATAATAATGAATAATCATGGAAACATGGAATATCTTGAAAATTTAAAGATTATTGTTATTATTTTCTCTGTTGATAAAAATCATGGAATTTTTTTACAACCATAATCATAAGAAACCCATTTTGAGTAAACCCATTAACCCCACATATTTGAACAAATGCATTATTTTCACACCTAAATATGTGAGAAAAAACCAAAGCATTAGAGGGTGATATAAGACCCCAATAGTCATCATTAATATATATGTTTTCCCCTTTAATTTAAACAAAATAATTTTATAAAGAAACCAATTAAAAATTATTGTTTAATTAAACACTAAATAACATTATGTATGAAATAGATTGATTTTTAAAACTATATCACCCAAAATAATCACATACTAATTTTTTAATTTTAGGGTAAAACATGAATGATAAATACATTTGATGAAGTTAAATATATATATATATATATATATTAAAAAGAACAAAAAATCAGGAAAATGATATTAATTTCATCATTTCATACTCTTAGGTCCAAAAGGGACATAGATACCCTAAGAGGGGGGGGGGTGAATTAGGGTATGGATATTATTTTTTAACTTATTCTTACTACATAACTGAATCTTGAACTCTATGTTTTAATGATAACATTGTTTGAACTTATTTTTTTATTCAGACCATATAATTTCCTTATTTATCTAGTGATGATGCTTTGAATATAATTCAGGAAAGCAAGAAGGCATGCACATAATGTTTTACTTTGTTCACCCTCACTGGGATACATTCAAGAAGCTTACAATGACGATGTGACAATGTACCAATACCAATAAATATTATTTCCAATTTATAATGTTTGGGCTAGATCACATATATGCCGAGACTCACTGCCTTTAAAATTTTTAGGGTTATCTTACTACTTTCCCAAGGGTCACTCCCTATTTCTCTCTTTGGCTCATTATTGGTAGAAAGGATCAACTTCTTCCTATTCATTTTCTCACTACGTTGTAAAGAATCCACTCACAATTTTTAGACCTATATATATCTTAATTATCACAAATTAATGCATATTACTATGTATGTATATGTTATTTTGATGTCCAACTTTCACCAACAGATGAATCTCACTTTGCACCAGAGGTACTGGGAAATCTTCCAACTTTGTCATAGTCCTAGAACGACTGACACACTTCTCTAAGCCTAGCTCACTTCTTTATTCCTAGTGCACTACTCTATGAATATCCCGTAAGTGTAACCTAACTACTTGCACAACACTCCCTTATCTAACTCATAACATGGGATACTCACAGCCATTTACTCCCAAACCGATATTAGTGCAAAACTATCAATTGGCATGCAACCACTGAATATCTTTATACTTGTGTGACCAAACCACCACTTGCGTTCCCAATCCACCTATGCAGTCGGAGATCAAAAATTCTCGACGTGTTGAGCATCATAAAAAATGAAGAGTTGTATCCCTCAATTTATAGGCATTTTCAGAACCCTGAGTGATGTGCACAAGTCTCTTTTATGCATGCAAGTTCAAACGCCTAAGTCTCTGTTGTCCTAGTCCCCTTATTCACCCAAACCAAATCTTGGGTCCCCTTTTTTATTATCCTAATTTTGATGCTTTGTTCTTGAAAAACATATGGAACACAAATTTCTATGAATACAAGAAACTATCTTGCAAGTTCCTTGGGGAAAAACACATTTCCCCATTTGTCGAATTTAAGGACCAAAAATTTGGAAAAGACTAGAAAACGGTTCCACCTTATATCTAATATTTTTTGCACCACCTCCAGATCATCCATTCCATTGTCATGGTTCTTCTTTTAGTCATATATTGTCAACAAAATAACCTGAACTTGAAAAATCACCATGTAAAACTCCTTTGTCAACAAATTGAACATCGTGGAATTCTTTGTCAACCAACACAACATAGAGGCCCTCTTTGTCTACAAACACATTCACCACAAAAATGCTTCAATGATACCTTGAGTTTTTTTCCCAAAACATACTTATTGATTTAAAATCAATAGTTATGAGTCTGTTTTCAAAAAGTCTCATTTGGTCTAAAAACACATGTAAAAGAAAAACTACCATGAAAATCGATTTCAATCAAAAATATTTAACACATATAATCAACGATAGAAAATCATTTAAAATGGAATGTCTTAAAATAATGATGCTTAATATGAAATTGTATAACTCAAATAATGAATATTGAGTTACCATGTATCTTAGCATTACACATGGTTTTACATAAGTGCTAAAACATTTTATAAAATAAGAAAGAAAACATATGAATTACCAATTTTAGGGCCTTGTTCATTTTAATTTCTTTTTATATTCTTTATTATCTATTTTTTGTAATTATATTCTTATAATATCATTTCAAAATTGGTTTTTAATAATGATGAGTATTTTGACCTATGTTCATAAATGTGTTATTGATATTCAATCTTATCCAAAAGTAAATTATTTGAAAATATATAATTGTATTTAAATATATGTTTTATAAATATATATAATTTTATAATTCAATTAAATGGACGTTTTGGTATCCTTTCTTGAATAATAAAATGTTTATTAATTAGTTTCCGTTTAATCACTAATATAGGTGCATTACTATATAAAAATATTTAAATTTTTATCCATAAATAACTATACTAGTTGTATATATTGAATATATATATAAAATATTTTCATTTAATATAAACTAAATCCATCCATTAAGTCGGTAGTAAATATTGAAACTGGTTTATTAATGGATGTAGAAGTCTTCACAGACGTATGATTAATATTTTCATTTTTTTATAATGGAAATGAGAAAGGTTGTTAATTATTGAACAATAATTATAATATCAAATTAGTATAATAATGGTATTGGTTTTATCATTTTAATATGTTTATGTGTTTTTAGTGGAATATGTACTCACATAAAACATTCAAGGCAGAAATGAGAAGTTCAAAATTTATACCATACTTTTTGAATTATCTCCTTTGATAAGGGGGTTAAGCCTTTAAGGGATAATGTTTTAATATGAACATAAACTCTTCAAGGTAGATAATTAATTTTTGGAGGGGTTTATGAAGATTTTAGGATGAACATAGGGGTTGCGGGTGAGGGGAATTAAGGAGATGAGTGTCCCTTTATAAGTGAAAAATATTTTTTTTATAATACCATAAATATATTATTATTGGGATGTCACCGTCAAGGAACGTTGTTAAAAAATTGAGAGATAAGGGAAAATATAAATGGTAACGTTAAAAATGAACTCAACCACACACTCCCACAAATATTTTTGACATGTTTGGGGTCTTTTAATTAAATATTATTAGAACTACCAAATTAGATTTTATCACGGTAACTAGTTTTTACCAAATTAATTTATCCATTATAAATTAAAATTAAATACCCCATATTTAAAAAACAATCACATAATGATTCATAATTTTATATCTATTTAATGATAAAAATTTAATAAAATTAATAATAAATAGTTTTTAAAAAATAATTTTGTAACGGATTTAAACACATTTTTTGGGAAGAATAATTAATGTGATAAAATATAAAATATGGATACATAAGTTTAAAACCAATTTAAAAAATAAAAATACAATTATAAAATAAATATTTCAAATTAGGAATGGTTTTAATTAATTTTAAATTCAAACATATACTCTAATAATTTCATAAAATCCATTTTATTTTTAAGAACAAAATCTTTAAACATTTACATTAAATTCATTTATTTTATAATAATCTTAATGTAATATAATAATAATATTAATACATAAAATTTAAAATTATATTAATTTCTCTATATACTTTTTCATAGACATATAAATTTTCATTTTAAAAAAATTAAATATGTAATTAAATAATTCTTTTAATGAAAAACGACCCTCTTATAAATTATGTATTCTTAATATTATTTCATAATAATTTTAATTTTTATAACATTAATAAACTATTTTATATATATTTATATTATATATTATCATAATATTCATTTAAATTTTTTTGATATGATTTATAAATAATAATTTTTTTTTCTAAAATCAATATTAAATTTTAATATTAAATAATATTAATTATTTATCCTTTAATTGTTATAATTTATAATTGATTGATATCATACAATTTTCAGGATGTTATATTATTCTAATAGTTCCTTAATTATTTATAACTATTTTTTACAACTCATTTTTGTTTGCATTTTCATATGAATCATGTTATTAATGTATTATTTATTTAGGGAAAATACATATTGAAATTTTGGGTTGTTACACTCATATTATTTTTTTCTATATGAATAATATTCATCTGTGATGAATATTGTGAATAAACTTTTATGTCTAAAAATGTCTTTGTATTTTACACACAGACCATCCTTTATTTCACCATAAGTGTTGCAGAACCATGTTCCGACCAATCAATATTAATATGGTGAACCATAATTAAATGTCCTTGATAAATATATCCATACATCTATTTTTATAGTTTATAATGAATATTGATAATATATGTGGTATGGATGGTAATATTAAATTAATGAATTTGTTCTTATCATCATGGATACCTAACATCAATAACTAATGAATATAATTCATCATCTAGAGTACATGATCACCGACTAGGTAGTCATCTAACTATTTATACATGAAGATTTAAGTAACTATTTAAATTATATTTTTTACTCTCAATATATAGTTTTCCTAGATATGAGATTTCATCTTTTATGAATCCATGTCCTTGTAATATACCTTTATCATCCCATATGTAGTTGATTAAATGATGTAATTATCTTCTGATTCATCCTCCACATGTCTCATGTCGTAATTTATTTCACACTCAATCACTCCTAGCTGTGGTTGACCAAAAATATTATATTATATAACATATAAAAAAATTCAATATTGAAATTAAATTCATAATATCCATAAAAAATATTTAAATTTTAGTTTCCCCAAGTGGATATTTGTGGAAATAGCTAAGAAGGGGTAAAATATGTTTCATTAAAATAATTTATTATTAAAAAATTATTCCATGATTCTAAAATACCACATTATATTTGATACTATTATTCTAGTTGAAGGATATACATCACTACTTTATTTGACCTAGAATACATCAATATTCATTGTAGATAAAGTAGTGAAAATGTAACATGTGTTTTTGCAGGGTTTGATCTCAATGTGATGTTACACCTTTATATACCATATTATTACCCAATTTAATATATTTTACTCTATGAATCCTATTTTCCATACATATGAATGAATGGTGTTATTAACCCAACCAATTATCTAAATATTTTCCACATATTATGTTTTTAAAAATATTACACATTTGAACTAAGAAGCATCTCCCTAAATTCCTTCAAGATGGAATCAAACCATCTAGCCATTCTTTTTTCATCCTATTAATATAGATCAAATTTTCATTTTAGGGGTGTATGTTCATACTAAAAACTGGTCTAATTATTTATGAATTAGTGACATCAACATCCATCATTTCTTCAATAATAGTGTTCATAACTCTGTCTCTGTATGAATTACTACATATAGATACTACATAATCTATTTACGTGCAACACTAAACTAAAAACTTCATTGATAAAACATAAAACTATAAGCATGGTAAATAAATAACTATCATAGATCAATAATCCTAATATTTTGGTTGAGATACATCTTTTTACCTTTTCCATGACATTATTTTTTCCTTGTATAGGTTATGAATTTGTTCTAAATCATCATAAACTTAAAAAATAAACAATTTATATATTCAAAACTTGACCAATAGTGTTATATTCTACCTCACGAGAAGTCATTGTCACTTAGATTTTTAATAATCCTAGAATACATCAACAATATCTATAACTCTATCATCTATTTTGGTTCATTCCCTAAATTTTCAAATACATGTATATATTTGGTTCAATTATATATTTTAATTTGTAATAATTACATTTGGATTCCATTTTTCAAAAATAATCACCCATTAAAAATGATTCTTTTGAAAATAAAATCTTAGGTTTTAGAATAATCATTGCTGAACTTTAAAGGATGATCCCTTGTGAATATTCTTTTCAACATACTCAATCATAAGGGAAAGAAATTCACTTTATTTCATTATTAATTCTTGAAATTCAGATAAAAATATCTTCACAATAATATTCTACTAGGTCCACATTCCCTATTTTTTAAATATAACACATAATATCTCAATTCTACATATTTTTATAATACTATAATAAAATAATATAAAACAGATGGGTCATCTAATTTTCATCTTGAGTGAATCCCAAAAAAATATTTATATATTACCATTCAATATATACACACCAATCACATCATACCTTCAACAACTACTATTATAGTTATCATATTGAATCATATATTAACTTGCTAATAATTTTTCCACAAAAGGACTAACAAAGAAATTTACCAAATTTTTTATTAATTTATAATGTCATTGAGTTATATAAGTTAAAATTTCATGGTAAAAATAATATATTGAATATTAATCAAAACCAAATTATATTATTTTTTGAAAATATTTGGAACAATGTTATATGGATTAATGTATAGGTGATGCCTTAACTCAACAACGTATAAATTATTCATTAAAATCCATTAAAGTATATCCTAAATATTTAATATTATAGACATTATTCCATTATTTGATCATTTATTCCTTAAATATAAGGTCTAATAAACAATAATGAATCTTGGATTTTCAATTATTAATGATGTTTTTAATATCAATGGATTACTTCAACATCTTTAGATATAACCTTCTTAGAAATATCATAGGTATTGAAGTTTTTTTTACTATGTCATTAATACTATGTTGTGTGTAAGATGATTTACTTGATCATAAATCATTGCATAGATTCCTTTAAGTCATCTTTAAAACCTTCTTGTTTACTATCATAATATATCCTACAAATTCCCAAAAAATATTATCAATAGCTCAAATATATTACTTGAATTCCAAATATCATACTTTCTACAAAAAACATACATTATGTTAAAATATCATATACTTACTTATTTAATTATGTGACCCAAATATCATAAAACTATAATATACTATGTGTTGTGAATTTACTTTTTTGGAAAATTATATATTATACTGAGAAAAACATATTACAAAAATAAAAAACCTATCAGGAATATAAAATAAGCATTTAAAAAATCTTTGAACCCCAAATCCAAAAATATAATTCTTGGATATCTTCAGATCAATTATAAATTCTTCCAAATATTCATTTAGCCTTATAACTCCTATAAAACAAATTAGGAATGGAATCAACATACTATGGGTCAAATAAAATAATTCCAAACATAATTAATCATTAATAAAAAATATACAAAATATATAATACCCAAAATATAGTACTTTTAACATACTAATAGGTTCACTCATATGAAACTCCATTTTAGACAGTGAAAAACCTTCATCCATTTTTGATTTATCTAATATAATACTCCAAAACATTCTCATTATAAAATATATGTATTGTTTAATATTCATATAGAATTTTCTTTTTTGTTGGTTACTCTTTGTACTCCTTATGGAGATTTATTCTTCCGAACACTTATTAACATTTGATGATAACACTAAAACTTCTCTATAAGATTATATCACATTATTATATAAATATCAATTTTATCAATCATCAAATTTAATATCCACATCCATTTATCCATCATATAAGCAAAAATACGTCATTAGAGTGGTGGATAGTCAATCCATCAACTAATAGATCACATTTTAATGATTACCTTAATAAAGAAAAAATTAATTGATAATAAATATAAAATCAAATTACAAATTTCATCCAATTTTCAATATAATTAAACTAATTATATTTTTAAATAAATTAAAAATGATAGAAATTTGATCCCCATATTATTTAAATTATAGGAAATAATTTGGAATTTATTCTCCCATTTATTGATAGTTGAAATTTTAAGGGATGACCTACTCAAACTAAAAATTATATGTTTTTAAAATTCAACATTATTATTATTATCATAAAAATTATTTTTCAACCATTAATCCATGACATAAGTGTGATAATAAATTATTCATTTTAATGTTGCATAAACTCATCAACAATATATTTACAATAGATAACCCATTATATAAAATAGATTGATTAGTTTATCCAAAAAAACTATGAATAACTTTTCATAATGTGAAATATTAAATTGTTCACATCATTGTATTTGATCATTTAATATCCATGATGTTTTTGTGGACCAATATATAACTTGATTAAAATCATAATATATTCAATACAATGATAATAATTTAATATCTTTTGGTTCAATAATAGCTACCAATAAACTATGTGACTAAAAATATGATTTATTTTAAGATAATGAAAATAAAACTCCATCATTCATGTGTAAAATGTGGTTGTCTAGAATTCCATATTCCCAAATAATGAATAAATCATTATCCACTATAACACTATTACAATATTCCGCTCATGGATTTCCCTATAATATTATTTATTTACAATTCATAATATTTATGTCAATACAGTATGATATGAGAATAAGGTTTTTCGTATTTAGTGTCATTGTTTTATGAGTGGGGATAAGACTTGTTTCACCTCTCATGAATCCTCATCTAGAAATGTCCAAAAAATTATGTACTCTTTATACTATATCCTCCATATATTTTTAATGTCTTATCACATTTAGGTAGAATGTTACCCTTATAAATCTCAATTTTCTCCTCAGATGAAATGGCCTTATATTTTTAAGAAAAAAATGTACACTATTTTATTCCAACCCCCCCCCCCCCCCCCTTACTTTTACCTTTTTACAATTTACATAGGAGCAATATAAGGAATTACTCATACAATTGATCATACTTCATTTTCTATAAGGAATCCATTTTAATCATTGTGATTTTGTTAAAGGGAATCTTTACTGCATATAATTTTTTTTCAATGTATAATTTTTACATGGAAGAAAATGAATGAATATATTATTATATTGTTCTAACAATTTAATATTTCCACATACATCATCACTATATTTATCATTACCCAATCATGTAATCCTCTCATACTCCTCAACATGAATTTTCAACACCATCATTTCATTAAGTGACCCACTCCTTTTCAATTCCTACTTTCTCAGAATTACATTAACATTTTGGGATAACAACCAATTGTCATATTTTTGCCTATTTTTTCAAAAAAAAATGACTTATTCCTTATAATATTAAAAAAATATCATGCATTCTTCATTTAATTATTCACATTCTTTTCTTCATTAAATTGAAACCTAATACAGACTCACTTCTCTTTCTTTAATTCTTAACCATCCATTGTAGCCTTTTGATATAATTAAAATATTTTTATGAATAAGTATGTAACAACCAACACTCTTTATAACAATAATACAATTTCATACAAAAATCACAGAATATTTCAAAGTGTTTAATATATATTCATTATGGACATAATATTTTTATCATTTCAGGTCTGTTTTATTCTATAATATTTTTATTTGTTAGATTTTAATTTCAAAATAGATGCATGGATCAAAATAAATGTCCATTTAACGTTAATAGAGTATTTTTGACTTCACTTATGATATTAATTATTTTTTTATTGGTTCATATTTATTAAGTACACATTACATAATACTCGTGATCACACATTTAATTAAAAATAATAATTAATTATTCTATAATGATTAAAAATAATATATATTAGTTCAGTGATAATTAAAAAAATTTCATAATAATAGGTAATGTATTATTATAAATAATTTTTTAATTTAATAAAATCCATGGTTATTTTTTCAAAAAATCTGCTAAAAATATAATAAAATTATACAATTAGCATATGATTTCCAAAATACCATAATTAATTGTTACTGTTTTTCAAATACCTCTACCTGTTCATAGAGTTTTTCAAAAAACAATGTTAATTTTTTCTAGAAGTATTTAGAAAAAATTTTGAAATCCTCCACTAAAAATTGCTAATAATAATATTTTTCTACTACTATCCGTATTATTTCAAACCTTTAATGGTTAATAATTAATATAATAATTTTTGGTAGGTTTTCAGGGTTATTCAATAAATAACATGGGGACACAAAAATTTGATTCCATGTTACTAACCATGACATATCGTACCTTTTAAGATCATGTACTAAAATATATCCACCAACCATAAGAAAACTCATCTGTTACTAACTCCAATATAAAAAATTTATGGCAATGAAAATCACTCATTAATATATTTAATTAATATTCCCATTAATACCCTCTCTTAGGTAAATATTTAAGGATAGTGTAACACCTCAGGATTTATGAGAGACTTTTATTCTTTATTCAAAGAGTCATTAATTATTAGAAATATTTTCTATTCTTCCAACATAATTTAGAGTATAAAATAAGTTGAATAAGTTATGATAAAAGAGAAAAATCTATTTATATATATTATAAAATTAATTTTGGATTACACAAAAATATGTATAACATTACAAGGGTGACTTCAGAAAACATATGATTATAATAACCCAAAACCTGTAAAACCAAATTTAGTTATGTAATCGTAAACTTTACATTTATTTCAATGATATTGAAGGATGTAAACCATTTTTTCTAAAAAAATTATAAATATAAAATGTTAAAATTTGATAACTAACATTATTAATGGCCTTTTAGGATTATTTTTTTTAAAATTATCAAAACCACTTACATAAACGTTACCCATGACTTTAAATGGGGATTTCTCATGATTAACCCATATTTACTTAAATAAAATTTAGTCATTATCAATTTCTACAGGAATAAATTATAATCATAATTAATTAGACATCATTTCATGATTACCCAGGAAAAAAGAAACAAGATCGTGATATGAAATTTTCCATAAGGTGAAAGATAAGTGTTATCAATTTATGGTAATAAATGAGAAAAATAATTGCATAAGGGTATATTGAAATAATCGGAGTGCATGAGAGAATCATAAAAAAAATCATACCAATAAATACGTAAATCATAAATCATGAATCATATAAAAGGCATTAACATTGAAATGTGTCATAAGAATTAATAATCAAGAGATAAGTGAAATAAATTTTGATCAAAGGAAACTGTATAAACCCATGGAAATCATAGAAAAAAATATTGAAATATTTTAACATAATATTAATAAAACAATTAAAAAACCATATGAATTTAATTTATATATGATCTAAATAAAATATAATTTACTAGAAAAAATAATAATTACCTAATTAATTGGAGAGATATATGAAAAACCCAATTGTTTATGTAATATCACGCTCACACAACACTCTCTCGGTGCACACATCATATAAAAAATGTAATAGGGAGAGTTTTTATAATCCATTTTTTGAATAAATTATGTTTATTTATGTCCCATTTCTTATGATACACCAATTTAATCTTGTGCTATATGATACATTATATTAGCTTTATTTTACACAAAACATTGAGTTTCTAATAAACATCAGTGTATTATTATTCTTGGTTAGAAAGGAAAATTATAACCTAGTAGTTATAATGATATGTATGGATAGGATTAAATTAAATATAATATTATGGTTTACAGATTATTCCTTGAATAATTAATTATAAATTAATGTGAATCTCTTATTAAAATAAATGTAAATTTTTTTCATAAAAAAAATATTTAAATTTGCGCAAGTGCCTTTTATACCAATAAATAATCAAATAAATTTTATGGAATTATATTAATGATATATATATATATTTAATAAACTCAATCTAATATTTTATATTCATATTATTTTATTAAGACATAATATATGAAAAAATCATGTTTTAAATATAATATAACTATTCTTCTAAAATACAAATTTCAACTCCTTATGATGAAAAACATGATTTAAATATCTATTTTGACACATTAATATATTAATTTTGACAAAAAACTTCTTATTTTATATAGGGGTATCAATATTTACAATGTTTCACTTGTTTTTATTGTTTTTAAAATATTCATTTTTTGATCAATAGTGGGAAAATGCTATATATTAATTGGAAAATATTTTTTTTATAAATTTATATTGATATATTATATTTTATAATACTTTTAATGTATATTTAGATTAATATTAATTAAATTAATAAAATTATGTTTATTGTAATAAATTTCAAATTTCATTTTAATATATAAATAATTTAATATTTTGTAATTTTTTATTTTAAAAAATCGTTTTCTCTATGAGTTAAGGAGATTAATTATTAATTAATTTCTAAAAATTATGTTCTTTGAATTTTGTTAAATGGATACATATTAGGAATCATAAGGTAAAAAATTATTATACAGGTCCCTCTATTTTTGGACAAAATATGAATATTAACTTTGGTAATATTTATTATCACAGTTAAAGGTAAATCGAGTAATTATGGGTAAAAAAATATTATAACCATTATAAAATTACATAAAAATTGTTATATATTTATTCAATGAATATTTTTCATCTCTAAGAATTAAATTATGAGTTAATATATCATTTATTTTATTTGGGCTTAGAATATAACCTTAATAATATTATATTAAAAGGAATGTCCATTTTTTTATTCTTTTGTTTTTAACATGATATATATTTTTAATATGTTGTGTATAAGGTATATGTTAGACTATAAATAGTATTTAAAAAGATAATATTTTTATATACATAATGATAATTTATTTATACATTTTAGTGATAATGTAATTAACTTAAATGGATAGAGAATGATGATCCATTAATTGTTTATATAAATGAAGAATGAAATAAATGAATTTAAAAATATTAAAATAAATTTAATTTTATATATTTAATGTCATCAAAAATTTTAATGGATTACTTTAATTTTTTAGTGATATATTTAAATAGTTTGTTCCATGATATAATGTTATTATGATATTATAAAAAATTTAGGTTTTGAATATTGTCAAAATTGATATTAATGATATTTAAAAATTAATAATATTTTATTAAATGATATAAAATTCGTAAAAATATAAAATTTTCCAAAATACGTGGAATATGTCTTAAAATTTTATAAATGACTCCTTTATTGGTAATTTTTTATTTTATTGTAATTATACTAAAACTTAAATTACAAATTACATGATATTACGATAAAAATTTAAAATGTTTATTAAGGGTTTAAACTAAATATACGAATTAAAAAATAGTAAAAAATTATATAATTTTTTTGGATGATCTATTTTCATCATAAAATTGTCCCATATTCTAAATTAATATATTTGGATGAATTTGGATTAAAAAATAATTTATATTAATTTAATAATTAGAAGATTTCCAAGGGTTCCCCTCCCCACTCTTATAAAAGGTATCCTTTTATTCTATTTTAGTCAACCACTAAATCATATTTTTTTCAGAAAAAATCCATCCAAATATCCTACCATAATCCCTTAATTAATCATATAATCCATACACTAGGCATAAATCCAACGAATTGATTCCTTTTGTGAAAATCAAAAAGTGATACCCAAAGAAGAGGTAATGCTCATCAACGAATGTTTTTCTCTTATTTCCTCTTTAAACCACTTAAAATATTTTTATTTATTATTTATATAATAACCATATTATCACCAATACTCTATAATGTTTTAATTTTATGGGTTATACCTACACTCATAGACACATCCATTAAAATGGTTATGATCATACCGTTCTCGTGTACATCGAATTACCACCTCACGAAACGATTTTTTTAATTTTTCCATTACCACATATCATGGTTAAGAATAAAGATGAATACACTATTTTAATATGATATATATCATATTTATTATTTATTAATAATTATGTAATTAAAATATAAAACATTCTTCCTTATTATCCATTTTATTGAAATATAATAGCATTATTTACAATATAATAACTTTATTTTATGTTGATAATTATATAAATTGTGAAATCATGATGTAATAAGAGGATGAATAATATCAAGTCAAAGCATGTATGAAAAACAAAGTAGTACTTACTGGAAACATAGCTTAAACATGGAGTTGTTTTTAGTGGGTAGTATAATGTCATAATTAAATTACATATCTTATTATATACATGAATATGATTTTTTAATATATGAATAATAAAAATATAGTTATAATAATATATTTTTTCATGAGTACGATGAGATTCAACACTTATTGTATGGTATTTAGGTCTTTTTTATTTTCCGTGAGATATAATCCATGTCCAGATCTGATTTATTTTGTATGGTGTATATAATGCCCAGGAAATTACCCAATTTTAATTATCATTTAATTTATTATTATTTACATATAAATTCTATTATATCTCTCTCTTGGGAGTTAGAGTTCAAAAATTACCAAATAGGTAAGGTAATATTGCCTAAAAATTCCTTTTTTGAGACACAAGTTATGTTACACAAATATATTATTTTATAATGTATATACAATTCAATTTGAAATGTTTTAAAATTAATCTCTTTATTTTTATAATAAATTAATTTTCAAGTAATTTTATTATCTCTTCAGTTGGAAATTGACGTTCCTCTAAAAAATCTTTTTCTAAAAATGTTTTATAAGTGTTTTAAATGATATTCTGTGCATATTCAATGATATGAATTTAAAATTTGTTTAAAATTGGTCTCAAAGATTAATTTATTTTTATTCAATTATATTTTAGATAAAATAGGTTTGATAAATGTCTTGTGTTTTAAATAGTGTATTTTATAAAGGAATGAAAATTTTCTTCAATAATTATTTTATGTATTCTTTCTAAACAATTTTTTCGTACAAGAACCATTATATAATGGTACTTATTTTTTTAATATGGATATTATCTAATGAAACATTATTATTATTTCTATAAATGGTTTATGTTTATGATGGATTGGTACTTATGATTTTTTTATGAGTTATGTTATGTTGAAATATTTATGAAACTTATTTATTTTTATGGAGTTTGATATGATTTATGTTCATGTTAAACATGTATGTATGATTTTATTATGTGACAGGTGGGAATAATATCTCTATTAAATGCATTGAGAAAAGATTTATGTCTCATGAGTTAATATAGAAAAAACGTTAACGGGGTAGATACTATATGTAAGACACAAAAACTCGATCCACTATGGGTTGATGGGAAAACCAGATCCACTATAAAAAGATGCGTAAACCAGACCCCTTATATGTAAAGGTCTAATACTTGGGATGGTGTTGTGTCCTGATGAGTAAGTGTAACCCCATGAAGTGTGCTATTATTTTTTGGAAATTATCATTGACTTATATGAAATGATATCACATTTTCATAAGTTTTCCAAAAATTCCATCTATTATTCCCATGTTATTGTTTCATTGATTATGATATTTATTTACTTTTGATTAATGTCTTATAAAATTTCAATATTTTTTAACACAACTCACTTATATGATCTCTAATACGTTCAACATGATCTTAATATTTTATTCTTATGTTCCCATAAATTTATTTTCATGTAATTCTTACATATCTCTATTTTTTACCCCTACTGTGCATATAGTCTCACCCATTCCTATGTTTGCATTACCTAGATTATAAATAAAGTTATTAAGTATAATATCAAAATGGGAATATCTTGGATGAAGATATTGATTATATTTCACCAAATTAGAAGAATGAGTTCCATGATTCTAAATGCAGTAAGCTATTACGGTACTTTGGAATTTTTTTTGTAATGTAATAAATATGAATCTATAAATATGTAATATCCATGTTTTAATGGACTATGTTGTTATATATGGTATCAAAGTAAAGGTTTGGTCAAATTTTAGAAACTCAAATGAGAAAACTATTGAGAGTTCCCTAGGTATTTTTTTAAAGATATGTCTTGGGATGTCACATAGGATAAGCTGAAGGTGTCCTAGATTAAAGTGGGTTCCATAATTTAGTCATATTATAGGTTATTTTTCATAGTTATGGAGATTTACGAAATGCTAAGTGTTTCCCATGATATTATTTATAGTTTCATTCGATAGTGGGAACCATAAGTAACCTAATTACTATTTAATGTGATGAAAAATTTATTTATGAGCTGTCAAATTGGGTGATCACTAAAGTTAAGGTCATTGTGATCATTCCTAATCGGTTTTCACAGAATATGATTAATAATATGTACCTTATCCAATTAGAAGAATCACATAGGAATAGAACAAAATAGTCTGTTAAGAATTTTGGTAATGGACACGATGAAGGAAAAAAGATTTAGTGTTCTTCCTGTGAAGAATGTGGGATGAAACAGAAAAATGGATGTCTTAGAGGAACTATAATATGTTTTTATTGTAAAAAATGTCACAAATAAAGTCACTGTAAAGGGAAAATTAAATGTTCAAATAACGTAATGGATGGGAATATCGGGCTTCCTAAAGTACTATCAATTGATGAATGCATCAATTGTGAAAATAATGTCCATTATGAAAATAGATTTTGTATATGGATGTATCACAATTATTTTAAGTTTGGTGGTATAATTATTAGTAATATTTATTCTGATGAGGAGACTATATGTGAAATGTGAAAGGAATGAGGTATTAGGAAATAGGATGAGGTATCATTTTTAGCGGCTTAAGGATGTGGTGAAATAATCAATGTTTTTATGTATTTGGATTCAATAATTATTATATATGAATTGTGAAATATTTAAGGATTGTTCAATTTATGTTTTCCTTTAAGGATTTACAAGAATATGTTCAATGAATCTCATGGATTAGAAAAGTAATTTAATGGAAAAGATATTTTTTTAGAAAATAGGTGATTAAGGGATGAATGGAACATAGTATATGTATGATGTTGGGATAATGAAATATTTTTTTGGATTATAAATGGGATAGTATTTATGACCTTGGGGCTCATAAGATGACAAGATGGTTTATGATATCTGGTTTGAGTACATAATTTTTTTAGATTTATGGTATGAGAAAATAGTTAATTTTGTAAAGAATGTATGTTTTCACTATGGTTACATGGTAATTTAGGTTATTACCACGTTTCAAGATATTACATGATAATGGTTTTCACATGTTTGGTATGTGACAATTAAGACAAACATCTTGTTTTGATGGAAAAATGATAATTTTTGTAAACTTATTTCAAAATTCAGAGATTTTAGTATTTTGGAAGGTTAATAAGGTAATCCATTTATGAGATTTATTACATTGAAATTTGGATGTTGTTTTCAAGATTTATTTTTTAATTTTTGAATATTGGATAACATGTGCTAACTATTTTATTGAGATGTTAACTGGTGATAGAAGTAATGAATTATTATCTCATTATTGATCTTATGATCCACTAGTTATTCAGAATTTACAATTTCAACCTCATTTTGTGGAGTAAGTAATTAAGAGAAAACTGATCAAGGAACAACTGATGGATGAGATCATTCTCACAAAATGAAATGAAATCAAGTTAGTATTCAATTTTTTATAATCCTAGATAATGATTTTTTTATCATCCTATAATGATTAAGTTTATAATGACCATGTTCTTTATTAATCCCCATCAGAACATGATAGTTGTAATTCTCTCCCATTTCAATGTATTGAGTTTTTTATAATCCTAGATATGTGCTGATCTTAACCTTTTACATTCCCTCTTTTTAATAGGAAGTTTTATTTACCATTTTTAAGATACGGGTTTCCCACAATGAAATTAACATACATCAATCGTTGATTTTAAATGTTAAATTTGAAATTATAAGGAGTCCTCTTAATTCTAAAATTATTTATCTTATTGGAATGGAACCCCATCCATTAGTATATCCACCAAATCTATCTCATTTTCATGATGGTTTACTTGTATCTATTCAAAATATGTATATACCTAATCCTTCACATGTGTTGGACTTTTATTATGTATATCTAGAGAGAGATCCTTTTTATGAAGAGTAAATAGTATATTTTTTTTGGAAAATATAGATAAAATTCTACAAAACAAGATTACTTAGCTGGTTAATGTTTCGGAGATAAAACCACCTGTTTGGACAAGTTGAGTGGAAATTTGATGATATTATTAGGCAGAAGTATCCTCATTTGTTTTTATTAGTATAATGAATTTTGAGGGTAAAATTCATTTTAATGGGTGTACAATTTATAACCCTAAGTTTTTATGTACAATATATTTATAATAAATTATTTTTATTTAATGTATTGTTTTATACTCGACACCATTTTAATATATTTCTACACACAATATCAGATTGGATTGCTTTACATGCAACATTGAGTTTCTAAAAAATGTCATTTTATTATTATACTTATTTGAAATATATAATTATAAAATTATCATTATAATGGAATGTATAAACATGATTAATTGAATTATAAATTTATGGTTGAAAAAAAATTCCTTCAATAATTAATGATTATGTAATCTGAAACCATTTTTAAATTAAAAGAATATATTTTTATAAAAATTATGTGAATGTTCACATGTATGTTTTATATAAAAAAATAAAATAACCAATGTTTTATAATTATATTAATTATATATATATATATAATATTTATTCTATTATTTAACACACTTCTTATGTGTTTTCATGACAGGATATAAGAAGAAATATAATATCGATTATAATATAAGTATTTTTATAAAAAATGAGTTTCAACACATTTTGATGGTGAACATGTTTAAAATCCTATTTTGGAATTTTTATAAATTATTTTTGAAAAAATATTCTGTTTATTTTAAATTTTTTAATCTAAATTTACTTCGGATGAATTTTTGGTATATTTTTGATATGATTCATTTTTTGATTAATAATGAAAAAACAATTGTAATTTAATTGAAAACTGTTTTCCATCTAATTTATTTATATTTTTACATTATATTTTAGAATAGTTTTAATTTAATCTTATGTAAATATTTTATTATTTAATATAATTAAAGACATTGTAATCAATTTTACATTGAAACTGTTTATAAAAACATTTCCACCTTTTCCACATTTTTTACTTTAAGAACCCATTTTCTCGATCTGTCAATGATATTAATTTTTAATTAATTAGTACAAATTAAATATTTTTAAATTTTAAAATTGGATTCAATATTTTTAATATGACGTTCTAAATATAATATATATGTCCCTTTTTGGACAATATATGAATAATAACATTGATGATTTTTATTACCATGTTTATGGGTAAATTTGGTAATTAAGGTTAAAAATAATATTATAAATATTATGAAATCATTCTAACAATTTTAAAAATTTTATTGGATGATTATATTTTTTACCTAAATAGTTAATGATTAGATATGATTCCATTTATGTCCTTTTGGATCAGAATAAACCCTTATAATATTATATTTAAAGAAAGTCTATGTTGTCAAACATTTATTTTTAGAAATATAACTATTTTTAAGATTGGGTAATATAAAGGATATGTTCAACTATAAATAGTATTTATAATGAGAAAATGTTAATATATATAATGGTAATTTATTTAGAATTTTTAGTGATAAAATAATTATTATAAATGGAGACAGAATGATGATGCAGTAATTGTTTAATTAAATGAAGAATAAAATAAATGATATGAAAAATATTAATATAAATGAAATTTGAAACAATTAATTTCATACATGAAATTTATGGGTAAAATATATATTTTTGTGATGAATTTTAATAGTTGTTTTGAATATATCTTGTTTTTATGAAATTTTTTAAAAGTCATGTAATGAATAGTGTCAAAATCGACATTAATGATATTGTAAAATAAATAACATTTTATTAAATGATATAAAATTCATAAAAATATAAAATTTAGCTAAATAATTTTTATAAGTCTCAAATTTTCATAATTGACTCATTTATTATTCTTTTTGTATTTTATTTTAATTATATTAACCCTCAAAGTATAAATTACATGATATCACTATTAGAATTAATGAGGTTAAAGAAGGGTTAAAACTAAAAGACATGGATTAAAAAATAGTCAATGCTCATCTATTTTTTATTTAGATAAGGTTTACAGACCCAAAATCTTTTTATATATGAATTTAATAAGTTTGGATCCATTTTTTTATTAAATTATTTTATATTAATTTAATAGTTTAAAGATTTCCAAGATTTCCCCTCCCCTCTCATATAAAATGTCACATCTTTGTCTCTTTTATTCACACATCAGAACCTATTTTTTCATCTAATATATATCCAAATATCCACCCAACATCCCACCCATAATCTGAGAAGCCTTAATTTTTGTATAAATTAAACCATAGTATACTTTTTATGAAAATAAAAAAGAGATACCCAAAGAATAGGTGAAGTTAATCAACGAACTGTGTTATTTTATTTGTTCTGTATAACCATTAATTTTTTTATATCATGATTATATAATAAAATCAGTTTCTTCAGTTTACTGACATTTTTTTATATTGTGGGTTTTACTTATACCCGGACACACTACCATTTAATGAGTAATAAACGTACCATTCCAGTGTATGGTGAACTACCACCTCACGAAACGTAGTTTTCCGTTTTTCCTTTACCATCTCTCATATTTGGAAATTATGATGTACACTATATTTTTATATGATATATATGATATATATGATTTAATTATTCTTATTTAATTATTATACAAAATAACTTCATGCTTTACATTTTTTTAAATATGATAACTTCATTTGTGTGTGTGTGTGGACTACTATCTCCTCAAAGCAATTGAATCAGTAAAAATTTATATGAAATATATTAAGGAAGAGTTTATTGAATATATATGATATAGATTAAAAAATAAATCAAATGGAATTATAATATATATATATATTTTATTTACTTTATTTCATTCAATACAATGAAAAATTTAAATAGTGTTCATACGTACGTACGACATACTGTCTCCATGAATAGTGTTTTTAAATTTGTATTTATATCATTCAAATATTACTATAAATACTTATAGTTACTATATATGATATTAATTTCATTTTTATAATTATAAAAATTATGAAATATTGAAATATGTATGAGGACCAGGAATATCAAGTCAAAGAATTTCGGAAAAACAAATATGTTATTACACAAAACATAACTTAAAAATGAAATTGTTAGTAAGAGGGAAATTTAATGTCATAAGTAAATCATATATGGTATTATATATATTAATATGGTTCATTAATAATTTTATAATAAACATATATTTATTATAGATGAGGTTTTCATGAGTATAATGAGAGACAAAACTTATGGTAAGGGATTTATGTATCACTTTTATTTTCCAGGTCATATAAGGTATGTTCACCATGTATTTATTTTAAATATTTTATATAATTACCATGAATTTATTCTATGTTACATATCCTTAAATTTATTATCATTTACATATCCATTAGATTATATCTCTTTCATTTGTGTTATGGTTCAAAAATTACCAAATCGATATAGAAATTTTGTCATAATTTGGATTCATTGAGACAGATGCTATGTTATGAACCTATTTTATTTTACAATTTTTATATAATAACCATTGAAATTTTTTTATCATGAATATACATATTTTTATTATATTTTAAGATTTTTTTTGGTTATTCTCTCTTTAGTAAGAAATCTGTGTTCTATGTAGATAATGTTCTCTAATTTTTTGAAAAGTGTTTTAAATGATATTTTTTGCATTTTCATGTAAAAGGGATTTAAAAGGTGATTGAAATGATTTTCAAAGATTAATTTATAAATTTATTAAGGATATTTTTAATGAAAATTATTTTATATGTTTTTTTGATTTAAAAATCATTTCCCATAAAGAAAATAATATTTTCCTAAAAAATATTTCAAGTAATCATTAAAAAAGTTTATCTTCAAAAAAAACATTTGATGTTACATATATTTTACTTGGGAGTTGATCCAATGTTACTATTTTTTAATTTATATTAATGGTATATTTTAATTATGGGTTGGTACAAAATAATTTTGTTTCTTTTCCATGAGTTATGTTATGATGAAAAGTTTATGAAACATGTTTTTTATGTGTTATGATATGATTTATATTCCTTTAGAACATGTATCTGTGATTTTATTTTGTGATGGGAAGGAACTATATCTCTTTACAATAAATTGGGTAATGATTTATGTCTCACAAGATAACTACTTAAACTAGTTGAAAGGATTGATCCACTTTGGAATATGGGGAAATATAATCCACTCTAGAAAGATGGGGAATCCTGATCAACTATAGGAAGATGGGGAGACCTGAACCCTCACAAGGAAAGGACTATGACATGATACGGTGGTGTGTCCCTCCCATCAGTTGTAGTCCTTATGAAGTTCCATGTTCTGTTTTGGTAATGTAATTCTAATTATATGGAATGATATTACATGTTTATGAGTGTTCCACAAATCCCATGTCATAGTCCTATGTTATGATTTCATTGATTATGTTATTTATTTGTTTATAATTCATATATTATGAAATGTGAAACTTTATTCCATGACTGGTGTATATGATCTTTTATATGTAGGGTATGATCTTAACATTATTTCTTATGTTTTCAAACTCTTATGTTCATGTTATGCTTACGTAACTGCATTGTTTACCCTTATTAATAATTTGCTCTCACCCTTTCATATTTTTCCATTCCTTAGTTTATAAAAAAGGTTTTTAGTTGGATTACTAAATTGGAAGATCATTATGAGAGATTTTTTAAATATTTCACCATATTATAAGAATGTTTTCTACATTTCCAAATTCACTAAACTATTACTATCCTTGGGAATTTGTTTTTTCATGTAATGAATATTCATTTGTAAAGGTGAAATTTACATGTATAAAAATATTGGTTCTCTATAATAAATTAAAAAAACATTATTAATGTACACTATGATATCATTTCATAATGAATCTTATAAAAATCACTATCCCATTAATAACATGATTAAACATTTGAAAAAAATGAGTTCCATAAAAATATAATTGAAACATGATTACCCGATGGAAATGAAACATGTTCAATAATAATCTCATCGAGGTTTTTTTAACTTGTGAAAAATAAAAGGTTTATATAATAAAAAAAATGAAACAATTTTAATATATCCAGAGAAGGAATGTGGATGGTGACATTTAAAATATCCCCATTGGAGCATAAGTGAAAACATTGTTTTTTTGACATTAGTGAATGGGAAAAGAATAAAAATATAACTAAATAATCTTTCAGGAAAATAAAATTTTCATTTTGGGAAATATCTTTTTAAAAACAAAACATTATCATTATATGAAAAAAATTATTTTCGTTGAAAAATACCATGGAAACAATAATGGTTGATTTAAAAATAAATTAACAAATTTCATGAGGATTATATCCTACTTATTTTGGAAAATAGTATATAAAACATTTTGAAATTCTTTTTATTTAAAAATAACGATGAAAAAATATAAATTAATATGTAAGGAAATTTTTTTTTCATGAACACAAGAAATTATATTCATGATGTATATGACAAAATAATGATTCCTCTCACATTTAAGGTAATATAAAAATGTGAAAATTTTGGAAAACAACTTAAAGATTCAGCCCAAATATTTGTTTTAACATAAAAAATGGGTACAAATTGTTTTAATATATCATTTTATTAATGTAAAAAATTGAAAACATTTTTATAAAGAATGGTTTTTGATGAAAAAGGGATTTCGACTGAATAGAGTAATGAAGAAGATATTTCTTAAAAGAAGCATTTATTTTAAATTAATATAATGGCAAATGGTAATATTAAATTAAAATTCTTGGAATCACCATATATGAAAAAAAAATTGATAATTCTTGGGTGATAGATCATTATATTTCAACCTTTGAGACTTAATAATAAAAAATCTCGATAAATGATGATTTTTTTACATAAAGCTCTTAACAATTTGGGAACATTGATTTATAAGCCCCATGAAAGGATTAAATTAAATGAAACATAAATTATACTTAGAATAAGTTATTTTATGATATTAAATGTGAATAGGTCTATATATAATCCTTATAAAATAAGATAAGTTCAAAAGACGACATAATTCTCAATAAAAACTAATTGAGACAAAAATATTTTATTGCTTTAGTAGTCTTTTGAATAATAATCCCCAATAATGAATAGAATCGTATTGAACATGAAAAAATGAAAATAATGGGATTAATTATATAAAATTTCAAAGTGTTATTATGTACACCACACAAAATAAACTAGTGGGGAATTTTCATGTGTCTCCTAAAACAAAAAGAGTCATTAGAAATCCCTTATAAGGAATATATCATTGAAGTAGGGATTAATCAGTGAAATGATTATATGTAAAATATATAAATAAACATAAAAAATGGTATTTATATAATAAAATAGTCAATGTTTACTACTCACTTATTCTTATCAGGACGAAATCACTAAAGCAAAAACATAACCTAATGAATATAAATTAAGTTCAGAAAATCCTTACATCATGCATGTTTTGGGTTGAATGTAGTTTAACCTATAATATTGTGACGTCCCATCCTAGGTTCCACTAAATAGTTCCTTGATCCAGTAGGCCTTATGCCTTCATGTGCGCCTCCCGGTACTCTAGAGGATGTCGACTAGCAGCGAGGGTATGGTAAGTCAGTCTTTGGGGGACTATACCCTCTATTATAGAATATAACAACAACGAAATAAAACAACAATATCCAAGTGCATAAGTATATAAATAACTAGAACAATACCATGTCATATGATATCCAAAAAAATAAAAAACAATACATAACGTAAAGGTAAAACATTCTATGACAATGAGAATGTCCAGTGTCTACTATGTAACTAAAATTAATGACACAACGACTCCCAATCAGGCCCCAAACCAGGTTTGGTTACCCTTCCCATGCTCCAATCCCAAACAACAACCTATATGAGGGCCTTTCCCCTACCCAATCCTGCAGCAAAAAAGTCTACTCGGGTGCCGATCAGGTGTCCTGAATAGGGTGTGAGTATAACTCAATAGGCCTCCACTAATGGTGTCTAAAACGAGTCCAATCAAAAGATAGTGTATGTAGATTTATGAATCAATAAATAAAATTCATAATTAAATAATTATCACATTTTCATTTAATCATTAATCATCACATTAGGCCCAATTTAAATTCATGTTTACCAGTTGAATAATCATTCATTATTATCATTCATTTGGTGACAAACGTCATGTTAAGAACCCCAAAATCTCATTTAGTGTAGATCAACATGCCTAGCACTCCATATCTCATTCAGTGTTGGTCACCACACCTAGAACTTCAATATCTCAAGCTTGGATAACTACTAGGGAGGACCACCATGACTAATTCCCAACTTCTAATCGGTCTAGAACGCCGTGTCTAGCACCAAAAATATTCTCATCTATTTAATCATTATTTGATTCAATAGAATTAGCCACACCATTCCATTACTAATCCAACAATTAGTTAAATATTTCAAAGGACATTAGTTAACTCACATTTAACTAAGCACATAACCCATTAATTAATTCATCAATTAATTAATCAATTTTGACAATTAAAATTCCATAATTAATTATTCACAATAATTTATATATATCAAATCTCAACTATTCATAATTAATTCTCAAAATTAATTATCTCTGATCAATATCATTGCACATAATTAATTCTCACAATTAATTATCTTACATAGAAAAACATCATTTCATAATTAAATTCCCCCAATTAATTATCTTAACACAATAAATTCAACATCTCACATACAATATCTCAACTCATAACCAATTTCCAAAAGAAATAACTCTTTTGGAACCCCCTTTATTTTTTCTATGATTCAATTATCAATTAATCACCAAGGAAATGACAAGTCAATCCCATATTCCTAATTACTCCAATTTTGGAAATAAATTTTCAAGTGAAGCTAGAAAATCCATAAAATCACATTCAAATATCAAATCCATGACTATGGGAGTTTGATTTATACCACGTACCTCAATTTATTTATAGATGTTAGCCCAACGAAAATCCCAAAAATTCAAGAAGCACAATGTCATCTATAAAGATTCAGCTCTAAATCCCTAAACCAAAATTAAGATAAAAGGCATCATGATCTTGAAAATATAGATCTATACCCACAATCCTAGACCGAGATCTCAAGTCATAAGTTTAGATCCATGGAAACAGTGGAGATCCTCCATGAAAAGATCAAGAAAAGATAGAGGAATGAACAATATAATCAACATGATGAAATCCACTAACTAGTAATAGAAAAGATCTTTAATCTGGTATTTCGATCTCATTGTGGGAAAAATTTGTTAGGGGATCAAAAATCACCCATACATCCTCACAACCTCTCAGTATCCCATGAAACTCCATCACCATGTATATGATTACATACTCCCATATCTACATGGGAAATAAATGTTAGTATAGTAACACACCAAAACATTGGATCCTATATTTTACTATTTAATCATTATGGTATTCGGATATGAACTGAGAATTGTACCTTTTCATCGCTATCCACTAAAAATATCCCCTAATTTCATGTTATATCTTTATTTTTCTAGGATTTACTATCCATCAAGATATACGGTAATCCTTAGTCATGAAATCAATTCTGGAAGTTGTTCTTACTAATCTCCCATGTACCATGATTATATCATTGTCACCAAATGAAAATCCAAAAATCAAATAAACTCTAACTAAATATCCACTTATAACATTACACTATAAGTAGGAGTCCTATATAATTTTCACCAAATACAAACAAAATATGTGGATAATTAGTGAATATATGTAATATAACCCTATTCCAATGAAGAGTACATCCTCAAGTCATGTAATAATATCATCAAACACCCCTGATTCTCAGATGACTAGTTTCCAAAGTCTTTCTCAGCCTATGACATATTAATAAGAGAATACTTCATAATATTATGGTTCTATATTGAATAAGCCCTTTATAATTCAAATTTATGGAGATAATCAACCCAAAACCTCTATCTCATGTTTTGGTCTCGTTGTGTGAATATATTGAGAAAGTTATTTTGGTTAGTGTTGAAAACAACCATCTATACAAAGAGAAAGTGTCACCAACACATTAGATCAAGGTCCATGGATTCCAGGTCATATAAATTATAGCCTCTACACTATGTGGGTCAATAGATAGATATATCTTAAACACCACATGTCCTAGGAACATCTCCCCTTTATTCTAGAAGTAACACATTGATATTATATCATAATGACTGTGTGCTTGATGAATACACATTAGTATATATATTTTCCTATAATACTACACTATTGTTCTAATATACAAGGATTTCATCAATGAACATTATGAAAAACATGTCCATGTATGGGTGGAGTGTTTTTTCCATAAGGTGTATGAGCACTATCGGTGTGCTTTTTAGCCCAAACAACATCACCTTGTACTCATATATACAATCCCCACTATGAAATTTTATATTCAGAATGTACTCCTATATATATCCCTACTAGTGATATCTAGATCTAATATCAATCATAGAGAACCATTAGGATCCCCATAACTAATCAAAAATATCATTGAGCCTTCTAAATTTATATAAATTCTCCATTATTACCTTATTATCCTTCCAGTAATCAACTCAGTGTCTAGAAATTTCTATACATACACTTGGTGAAAAAACATGAGTTTACCCCAAATAGATGAACACATCATGAAAAATTCATTATGCTCCAAGTCATAAAATTTTACTATCATCTCCTTTATCTCAGTTTATGTCATACAATACAAGGATATCAAAATTGGGAACACACAGGGTATGAGCTTCAACTGCAAGCCAAACGCTCTACTTGTGGAATTCCTATATTATCATGTGGGAAAACATTCAAAAAGAGATTCTAGAAAATATGGATAGGTTATGGGGTTTTCATTTTTCATAGAGAAAGTTTCCAAACCAAAATATGTGTTGTGATCATATAGATATGACTCAAATATAGTCCAACTGTGCCTAGCATATGTTCTCACTCTCCATTCATCCACAAAATCAATCCCTTTTTTGAATTGATTTAAAAATTCCTTAGATATTAGTATACTTGAGCTCAGAGGATTATCAACTAATCTAATCCAAGGATCACATAAAAGTATTTCACCTCAATATTCATGAACTCACATTGATGTAAATAATTATATACTAATATAGTATACTCTTGGAATTTCTAGATATAATCAACATTAATTCTCACTTATGTATTTAGAGAGATTAATTCAGATGATAAAATGACTTGTATGTTAATTCTAATAAATAATATGGGAGATATAAAATAATGGGAAGCAGTATTGTTAAATAAACTACATTTAAATGAAAAATGATCCAAATTTTAGCTTAAATGGTAGATTTCTTCTATTTGTAATATCCTAGACCATTGTTAAAAATATATATCCAACCTATATCAGATTCATGGATCTATACATGAGTTGTATATATCGTCCATTTATATTTTAGAGATCAGTAGCTAGATCTCTATATCAATTCACATGGAAGTCTCCACCTCTTAGCTGAGGCTTTAATGAAAAACTATTAGAGCAGTCTTATCTTACCCCATTTTTGGGATTATCTCTAGGAACACAAGACAATAGTGTTCAATCATTGGATAATTGATATAGTATGGGAAACCTATATAAGAAACTAATGATACTAAGATCTACTAAAACAATAGGCCATTTCTTTACCATATCCATCTTACCTTCTAATTCATCCAATTGGAAAAGGTATTTCTGGAATTCATAAGAGGTCCTTCTATCTGAGTGATGAAGGGTTGGTAAAGACCATAAGTTTTTCCATCCACCAAAATCCTCTTAATATTCACATACTTCCTTAGAACCATGAGTTATGAAGCTATGTCAATGACCAAGACCTAAAATATAATTTCGGGTCAAAATTCTATTTCAAACATCTTAGCAATCTAACCTTTGTTATGGGATAAAAGCGGAGAAAAATGGAGGTTCTCAGTAAAATATTTGCAATGTGTTTATAAAATTATGGTTTCTTTTAAAAGTTACATCAATAATATGCATGGTGGATATTATTAATGTTGAGTTATAGCTTCAAATAAAAAAATTCCTTGAAAAATTTCTTAGCGAGGCACTCATGTTGTTTGTCCTAACCCATAACTTCCTACCAATTTCTGGATGGTCCCTACAACATGAAATATATAATCATCAAATTACTATATATTTTCTTATTTAGGAGACCAATGATGATCTTAATGATTCCCTCCCAGGCATTGAAATCATATGTTGCACGTACTCTCTAAATGTCAATATGATTATGGGGACAGAAATCTAAAGAGTATTCAACCATGAATCCTTGTGGTGTATGGTTAGAAACCACTACCATCACCACTAGGGTAGGGGGAGAATAATTCTTAGACAATCCATCTCAATATTAAGTACATACTAATATCCATAAGGTGGAATATTTTGCAACCTTTGATATATTATAAACATAAATAGATCCTAAACAGTATATGTGATCACACGTTGTTTTTCCTAGGAGTCTACCCACAACCCAATATATACCACACCTAGCACTAACCCTTGTCTCCATCCTTGCATGTTAATCACCATCATCAAGAATATATATTAATACAATTACATGACTAATTTAAATAAATAATTCGAATAATAATATATCATAATAGCATGAAAACTTTAATATATCACAAAATAGAAACTATCTCGAACACATATCACAACCGGGGAATTTAATTAATTAACTAATATTCATTGCATTTAAAGGTATATACATATGACATGTTAACATTTTTTCCTATTCACGGTCCATTAATACAAAAAAAATATCACAAACAACATATCAACATAATATATGTCACCCAAAGTTAACCAAGTCAATGGTAACAACAAATCATAGTTTCCCTACTTTAAGGAAACATAGATGCCTATTATAGAGTAATGGATAGAAATTTATATAGTTTCCCTCCCTGAGTACCAACTATCATATTTCCTATCAACTATATTCCAAAATATATCCAATTGAAGTCATATGTTTATGAGGCCTGATTCTTTGGTACCATCTTTTAACACCCCGACCTATGCCACAAGGTCCATGAAGGAGTTCCAAATGACCTCATGTGAAGGTCCCCATACACAAGGGATTGTTGAATACTAGAGAGGGCCTGATTTTACTATTCAAGAGACTATAATCTCATTATTTAATCATAATGTCAATGTCAAACCAATAAAACAATATAATAAATATTCAGAGTAATCATTTGGAAAATAATTCACTGCTATAAATATCATATGAATAAAGAAACACCTAATTTGGAACAGAAAATCTTGTGTAATTAAAGAAGATAAATAAGTAAAAAAACGTCAAAGACCATTTATGTTCATCATAGTACACTACTTGCTCCATCATTATCTAATAGGTTGTCCAACAGATTGGCTTTTCCACTCACTGGATGCCTCATGAAATCTATATGTCTTCCAATATTTCAATGTAGTGTTGGATTACAGGACTCAGTAGGACACAACCAATGAATCTTTGGCATGTTATTCTCATGTATAACTATTTCGGTCCATAATAAAAAAATTCAAAATGATATAAAGATAAAATCCAATACCATGTAATCATGGGAAAACCAAGACACAAAAAAACCCAAATTACCTTGTTTGTATGCATGTTAGAACTATAATGGATGATATTGGCATCAATGAAACTATACCATATATGGAGTCCTCACAGAGTCTTGTGAGCTTGCTAAATGTTGTCCTCTATACTCTTGGTATGTGATAATTCCTAACATCATCTTGTTTTTAAATAGGATACCTTGAGGGAATGATATTCATCATGTGATAGATTACATCAAATGCATCCTCAACATAGTCACCATCGCTACCTCGTACCTCCACGTGTGCTTATATCCCCCATCACCATCATTACATGTTAGGACCAATCCCCATCCAAGGGATAAATCATGTTATGAAATTACTCATATATCATGTACTAATAACTAGAACCAATTGAAGGTATGAAACATAAAAAGTGTATCATATGACGAAGGCATAACATACAATCATGAGAATACAAAATAAAAAATTACCACATGTGATCAAAATCAATCATAGAAAAATCCACTCTTGTATCGCTCATGAAATCACATATTTCAGTCATTCTATTTGGATAAACATAAAACCCATATGTTCACAAGAAATCATGTTTACCAATTATGATGAAAATAAGTATTCTTTATTACTATAAGTGTGAATGCATTCCCCATAAGAAATGGAGTTGCCTAAATTAAAATTTTCAATGTCAACATTAATGTTCATCAAGTATTTTTTTTCACCCATACTACACCCATGCACCAAAACAAATATAACTGATCCCCAAAGGCTCGTAGACCTTGTTCCAAACAGATATATTATGGGAATTATAAAATGTTATGTAGGAATGTAAATAAGGGACCAAACGAAACATACTTGATGTTGATATTTATAAAAATGTGTATTAATGCCTATATCGGGAAGGAGAAGGATTTCATATTGAAATTTAGTGGTATCCATGGTGAATTAATGTGGAGTTTGGGTGATTTTTTCTAGAAATAACACCGCAATATAAGGATAACAACAAATAAATAGTGATATATTCAGAGAGGAACTACCACCTGCATAAGTGTGCAACTATGATGTTGAGGTGCGTGGGTATGAACCTCCATTACATATGACTGATGAGTGCAGTTTGGAAAATAGTAGATGTTAACATACATGGTGAATAGGTTGAGTGTGACATGGAACTGATCTTGGTAATTCACCACTATGTCATAAGGAATAAGACCATGATTGAGGAGTTTTTTGGCATCCCTTTGGGACTTCGAGATGATTCTGAATAAATAGGGACGATCAAGTATATGCAAGGTAAATTTTAAGGTTTAGTCCATGTTAAGAAACACAAGGTTAATACCCATCATATGTCATAAAATGTATTTCTATAATTAAATTCATAACACAATATTAAAGGAAATAACCCCTAAAGACAAAAAAATATGATGACATCTGTAATTGATTTAGAAAATGGCCTCTATGGTGTGGTCTCAGAAACCACATCAAATCCTTCAAAAAAATCATCTATAGGGAATGTTCTGATGAATAATCCCTCAAACAAGAACCCTAATATTATATGATAACCTCTATGTCATGCTCTACCCCACTATAGTGTAACCACTTAGGCTAATGAATGAAATTCGTTCTTATGCACTAAAGCATTAAGACATTTTAATGAGCTTCCAAAATCCCACAAATTAGTATCCAAAATAGATCAAATAATGAAAAAGGAAATAATAATTCAGGGAATTCTTTTATTAAGGACACCCTATTTTAGGGTTTTAAAATTTATTCATTCTATAATTATAATCGACAACTTGATCCTCATGATATATAAATATGATGAGATTTTTAGTCATTTTATTGTTAAATTTAATATTATATTCATTAGTTTAATGATTTTACTAAATATTATTAAATTTTATATGGTGTATCATATTTAATTTTTTATTTTAATATTATTAATAATGAAATTATTCATTGTTCATTTTTGCAGTGTCGTATGTATCATAAGTTATTGAACACACTTGGCATATATAAAGGGATATAGAAAGTAATATCACGGGGTGTTACATGTTACACATCTAATTAGAACATTTTATACAACTAACAATGATGATGAATTTTATTTATCTATATAATTCATGATAACATATTTCATATCTATAACATAAAAGGTAAAATAAATTTTTAGTTAAAAATACTCAAAATTTGTTTAACAAAATATCAACCACCATCCAATTAGCTTATTTTTTGTCTGATATATCATTTATATAAAAGTATGAATGTTTAGAACCAAACTATATATATTGAACTCATATAATGGTTATTACTATAAAATATATACCAAAATCATTGAAAAGTTTAAACAAAATCAATTTAATATAATTCCCTATATTAAAAAATGACAAAAATGAAACTGTTTTTCCAAATATTATGTTAGGTTATTTAATAGGAACATGTTTAATTTCCCAGTATTATTACTCATCATTATAATAAAATGACATCATTATTTTTGATATTTAATCTACTAACCCTATTTAAATAATAATATTTTTGATACAAATAGATATTTCATTGAATTTGATACATCTATTTATATAGATTTTAATCTTGAATATTACATTAATAGATTCTTATAACGATTCATTCTAATGAAATAATAATTATGAAATAAATAAATACCATTGGGTTATTTTGAATCATTAATATTAGTTTGAAAATTTGAAATATAGTACTTTTTTATAATAATATTTTTTTAACCTCCAATGACCAAGAATACATATGTAGTTCATCTCATGTACCTTTGTATATTCTTCACTGATGTCCTCTAGGAAAAAAAAGATTTGATTTTGGTCAACATTTTTTAAAAAAAGTAGGATTCAAATGTTTTATTTCACAACAAGACATACATGATAAATCAATTTTATATAGAAAATATAATTTCATACATTTTCATCCATTTTCACTTAAGATAATGTCAACAAGTCATTGTATGACTCACAAAATTAAAATAAACAACTTTTGTGTTTTCTATAAAAACCATATTTTAGACATTCAACATATTTGTGTTCATATATAGACTATGTAAAAAAATATAAAATTGTATATATTTTTACATACCCTACATATATGTCTTCTAAGGAATTCAATTCATTGGGAATAATTTTATCAATAAATGATTAATGAAAATAATTATTGGTATTTTATTTAGTAAATAAATATAAAATACACATAAAACAATATACATATGATTTTGGTCTAATTATCATTATTATAT
Source organism: Viscum album (assembly GCA_963277665.1). Taxonomy (NCBI): domain Eukaryota; kingdom Viridiplantae; phylum Streptophyta; class Magnoliopsida; order Santalales; family Viscaceae; genus Viscum; species Viscum album. The sequence continues at coordinate 104,012,781 of OY728133.1, forward strand.
ACAAAATATTTATTTTATTATATTATGAAACCAAACGTTTTATTAGAATAAAAAAAAAGGAAATAACATCTTTGAGATTTTTTTCCCAGTGAATACATTTTGTTTTACAATATATAATGCATTCATGCCCTATATGTATGTTGAATACCAATCAATTGAATCATATATGTGTACCAAAAATATATAAATTATAGAAAAACAATTAGATCCAATATGGTACATAATATAATCATATAAATAGTTTCTAGAAATAAGTATTTGAATACCATAAATTATAAATAAAATTAAAAAACTTCCCATAGTCAACAACATGAATGTTCATATAAAATTTTATAACCATGAGAAAATTATGGGTAAAACATATACAATTTATTTCAAAATTCATTTCATAAAACTACTTCTACACATTGTGTTTTACCATTTAAGTAGTTATAGTATATTCTAGACATGATTTAGAAAGAAGGTCCCAATTTCAATGTTCATGATCTAAAACAAATTATTTGAAAAGAACTATTTTAATATTTCTGATATATTAGAGTTTAATCCATTATAAATTACAACTTCTCACAATTTTTTATAATAATATTTTATCAAATTTCATTAAAAAAAATCAATAAAACAACCTATGACGTTTAGGTAAAAAGTGTTTTTATCTTCAAATACTACCTGTAATAATTTAATATTCTTTATTAGGAACATTTCATATTTTCCAGTAATTAATATCACGATATTCCATATTAATAATATAAAATCAATGATTATTGACTTAAATATCAAGAAAAAAGTCATTGTTAGACAATACACAATTAATTTTTTGAAATATAACAAAGAAATGTCCAATAAATTAATTATATTGTTTGACAAGAATGATGTTTTCATATTTGTAACCAATATTATTTGAAAAATTGTGTTCCATATAATAAATCAAAAAAATATTAAAGTAATTTTTTTTAAAATTTCATTATCTATTACTACAAAGGATGTTTTACAACTATTTTAAATAAAATATGATTAATTTATATTTCTATTTTGTCAATACCATAACTCTATAAAGATATTTCATTGTTAAAATAAATTCATATTGATAAATTAATAACATTTAATGCTTTTTCAATTAATTTATTTAATACTTACCATTACGATGTACTATGTGAAGTGAGTTGTGAGGAAATTACATAATCTCATATATGATCTGTAAACCCTTGAAATAGTTATTCACATTCAAAAAATTATCAATGTATCCTAGTAATTTTCTAGGATAATTTTCAATATAAATTTTGAATATGTTGAAAATTAAATGGAATAAAACATTTTCTTAATAGGTAATATATATCCAAAAAAATTGAACTTATCAATAATGGGTCTGAATCACTTACAATAAAGACATTGTTTAGTACAAATTGATCAAAAGACAACATTATATATATTGTTCAACATCCACTTTGATGTTTTTTGTATTCCATTAAAATATGTTTTAGTCAATTTTTATTATTTGAATGGTTCTATGAAATGAAATGATTTATAATGTATTGATTACATAAATCCATATCCCAAGAACATTTTTTTGGTTTTTCAATTATATATCAATCTAAATAATGAAAAATATTTTTACATTTAAATAATTAATTTAGTTCATCTAATTTATAATATTATACTATGTATTATATATTTATTGAATATATAAATAACTCCCTATATTTCATATATCACAGAACACTTAATTATTTAATATATAAAACATATATTTTTTAGGAATAAAATTCCTATCATGTCTAAATAAGAAATAAAAATTTATTTTCCATGATATGAACTTATTATAAATTTTTTAATACATGATTTTTTCCATAGTGTAGATATTAAAAAAAATTATCCTACATCTAATGTAACAACTTATTCTCCACCAAAATCAAATAAATTTAAATAACATTATACAATTAACATATATTTCTATGTCAGCATAAATCAACACAATGGGCTGGGAAATGAATAGTAAAAAGTATTCATAGCCGTGAATAAGTAAAAATGAATTTGAAAATAATTATTTATTTAAGATCACATTACATCTTATAAAAATTTTAATAATTACAATTATTTAATATAATTTTAAACCATATTTCAAAAACTATTATTGTTTTACATTTTTTATAATGTATAATAAATGTTGTTTATTCCATGAGAATATATTTTTCGTAGATAAATAATGGTATTTAATTAAATATATTCCATAAAAATGTGTAGATACAGACATCAAAACAATTTTTGAGTAAATATATTTATTTCTAGGAGAATTGGTTTTGATTTATAATTTACTAATTTTAATAATAGTTTATTATTATAACCATTTATATTATTTCACACATGACAATAACATAGTTTGAAAATTAATCCTATTCAAAATTCATAATAATTTAAATGAACTAAATTTATCTTGATCAAAATTCATTAGTCCCACACTAATATTTATTGACAAAATTTTTCATCAAATATAAACACCTAAATAATATGTTTACATATATTCATTTTATCATACATAATAAAATTCATGTTCCCAAAACTATTACTAATTCCATTATTGAATGATTAGGTACATGGCTAGTGTTCACACCAGAAGGAATATAACATCATATATTATTTTAGGTAGTTATTTTATATCTAAATTTCATTTATGTATCTCAATAATTCCATATATTATTTTTTACACCATATATTTTATTTAATATTCAATTTACTATAACTAATGTAATTTCTTCTTATCTTGTTTATTTATAACTCTTCATAAAACTATTGAATTGTGTTTTTCTCTCAATGAGAGAATTATATATTAAAAAATTCATATCTAAATGTATCCAATGAATATGGTATATATAAATAATTTACCTAATTAAAAATATATATTAATTTAGTGAAATTATCAGGATTTGATATGGTTTAATGATTTTATATCCTATTTTGTTTAGAAAAAATAACCATTTTTTAGTTAAATAAAAATATAACCTATAGTAGTATTTTTATTATATAAATACTCAGTACAGTAATCAGTTATAACTCTAATTTAAACCCATGTATGTATAAATTATCATAATGAGTTTCTATTTTGAACTCATAAGAAAAAATACTTCTTCATTAATCTAAATAAAATTTTCATAAACTACCTATAATTTAAAATTTTTTTAATGAAATAATATTTTATATGAATCGATTTAAAAATTCTCAATTAATTCATACAAATTATAATATTAATAAAAAATTATTAATATTCATATGTTAAAGGAATATTAAATGAATGTATAAGCCCTTAAAATATTTACTAATAGTTTTAAAAGTATACAGTATTCTTGTAAATGCGTTAAATAATATGAAAATATCATATATTCTAATATAAACATATTGTTTCTACTTATTATAAATAATTATTAAAATTTATACAAATGATCAAAATTGATTTATAAAATGTTTTAAAAAATAACATTATATATAATTTTATTTATATATAACTGCCTATGATATATGTAAACCTAAATTATAGAATGGTTTTTACCATAAAACCAAAACATTATCTATGTTAACATGGATAATAGTATTCCCACATCACTATAATTTATACATTACTATAATAGTACATCACTGACATAATCCATGTAATGTATTGTAGATGTCTATATCAATATTTCACTTTCCAAGAGACAAAAAACATGGAATTTCATTATAATATGTGATGTGGCCCCCTATATTATGAGTTTAATATGACATCATTCACTATATTTATATCACCACTGATTTTTATTAAATATTTATTCTTTTGAGGAGGTAGTTATCATGATAATATTATCATGTAACTAGTGAAACATGGAGAATTATAGGTCAATACATCCCTCATAGCATGTAATTACATATCATTAAAAAATATTTATTAATTTAATTCATGTTCATGTAATCTTTCTTTACAGAAATAAAATATTTTAATATTTGTATTCTTATTAAGAGGGAAAACAAATATGATTAATGTGATTGATATTATTTTATGTTATTACTTATAAAATGTGTTAAATTAAATTGTCTTACATTAATGAAATTGGTGGAATATAATTCAAATTAAACAATAAATAGTTTGTATCATTTCATGGTATTTTAATGACATATATTATTTTTCACTATAATATAATCCCTTACATGATGTTTTTTAGAGGGTTATGCTAAAATTTAAATCTAGATATTGAGATAAGGTAAGTTTTAATATACATACACAACATGTAAATAATTTTGTGGCTCAATGGATCATCAAGAAAAACAAGTCCATTGGTTTATTTGTAGAAAAATTTAATTAATTATTATTCATAACAATTTTTTCATCCCAATATCACCACCACCTTATAAGTTGATCACACTAGATTTTTCCAAAAAAATATAAAATATATAGTTTATGTTTGAGTTCTGTGCTATCATAGATGGATTATTGTGTAATATAAAACGTAATATATACAATGGGTATTATTTTATTATAATATAATTTAGTTCAATAAAGAAAAAATAGTGATATAATAGAATAAAAGGTAAAATTAAAATACATAATCATTATTTTGGACAATTTTCTATTAAATTTGTATAATTTTGGTGATAGGATTTCAAATCCCGTATAAAAACATATGGGTAGAATTATGTTATTATTCTATCTAAGAAGAAGATTTCGGTATAAAAAGGAGAATAATATTACACATTTTTATATTGGTCACAAAGAGGGATTTATTTATCTCATTTATTGGGGAATAAAATCCCAGTTATTTATGTCACATAGGTAAAGGTTACATGAGATGGCTTGACACACATCATTTTAAAATAATACATAAAATTTCATGTCAATCAAAAAGGAATGACATGTATATTAATTAATTATTATGAGGGCCATCTCTTTAGTTTATAGTTATGTGGTATGACCCATTTTGATACAATTTATTTGAATATTTTGATGGCCAGAATTTTCCCTATTAATGATATCAAACTATGACATGTTAGTTTTAGGTTTTCAATCATAAGTATAGAATCATCAAATCTTATTATTTAATATAATATAATTTCTCTAATTAGTAAACTATTACATAAAACAAGAAATATTATAGTTCATATTCATGAGTGGATAAAATAGTTTGATTTGATAAATCTATTAGGTGATTGAATAAGACTAATTCCAATGCGAAAACACTTGTTTTTTTGAGTTTTGATAAACTAGATGAATATATTTGGATTACAAAACTTGATACCTATTTGCATGAATATGATATTAATTTTATATTGATAATAGTGGTAATAAAAGTACCATAAGTGTTAAAGACTCATGGGATTTATTTAGGAAATACAATTTGAATCCTTGAAATATGTATGAATCTAAGTCAGTATTGATTTCAAACATAAACATGAATGATTTTCTATTTAAAAGAATGTGAATTATTATGTGGAGTTTAAATAAAATGTTAACATAAAAAATTATGAAGTAATATGACTATATAATATATGGAATCTAACTATATCACATTGACACTCACATAGTTTTATTTTGTAAAATACACAAATAAGATCAAATTAATTTTAGAAACAATTTAAATTATCTTTCAATTGATCATTATCACAGTATATTTATATTATGATATCCATAATTCATTTTCATGTGTGAAATTTATTATTTATTAGTTTTTATTTTACTTTCTCATTTACTTTTTAGTGTATTTAGTGTATTTTTATTTTTAGTTTAATTATATAGAATTTCATTCCATGACATACTGGAATCATGATGTGGAAACCTATAGTTTAATAGAATTGATTACATTTTAGGGTAAAATATTTGTATAGTTGAAAAACTGTTGAATGTGTGTATATTTTATATTGGGGGGGGGGTCTTCCATACCTTTAATAAGAGAGAGATGGTCATGATCTGACTAAGGGACTCAACTCATGACTATCATTGGGGAAAATAAGAAATAGATTTGTAATATGGGTAAGAGTAGTTGAATTGACTATTATATTTTGGAACTCATGTGAGAATGTGTTCATATTTTCAAAATTAATGATATGGGAAATTATTAAATATTATTGGAGGAAAGACATACACCATTCATATGGTATACTTTCTAAAAATTAGTTTTTTACTATTAAATATGGTGTTTTTATTGATAAAATACCATTAATGTTGCTGTCATGTTGGAAAAGTTATGTTCCAGGATGGGGTGGAGTAGTGTTTAGTTTCATTGGTACTTCCTATCTAAGACATTCCCCACCATTTTATAGAATGGAGACACTATATTATGTTTATGGGGTCACAACACTGGGACCATAAAATTTATATCATGAGGTGTCTCAAAATATTTTATTATTTCATGATATTATCCTCTTATCCCTTTCATATTTTGAATTCATTTCTCTACAAACACCACATTTTTAAGACCATAGACCCTTATTTAGTTGTGATAATCTTTCCTATAGATTTATTAATGATTCATACGTAATTATTGATTGATTATTCATGTTAAATACATTATATATATTGGAAAACATTCCATCTTCTTTTATACCACGTTCTTCATAAGTTATTCTCTCTTTCACATTCAGTAGTTGGGAAGGGGAATTGATCTTTTTATAATGATATGTTTAAAGTGGTAATTCTTGGTTTTATGAAAATTATTCATGTTTACATATCATAAATTTTTTAATTTTAAGATTGTAATTAGGATATGATGGATATGAGGTAGGTTCCTCTACATAATTGACATTTATATTTTTATTCCTTTAGTATGTGATTTATATGCCTTTTGTTATTGTAATGTGAGTACGAATAATTTTTTCTAGGAAAATGTGTGTCTAATTTTTTTATATTTGATAATGAGAGGGTCTAAATGGTTATCAATAAAAAAACTAGTTATGTGACATAAATGAGATTGACAAAACTTATTAATGAGCAATATTACACCATGTGAATTTGTAATGGGTATTTTTTTTTGAAATTAGATTGAATTATAAAGGAAATTTCAATAAATTTATTCAATTTATTTTTATGAAGAATTTATTTTTATGTGGTATTTAATGTTTTTTAATTATTTACATCAATATATCATGATATCCATGTTTTATGTGTTTTATTATTTGGGAATGACATGTGAAATATTGGGTGTGTGTCTTGGTAGTCAAGATGAGTTCTACACTATTTTAGATTTTCTTATGACTAGTTCCGTAATAATAATTGTTTTATACGTTTTACTACCACCCAATTATATGAAGAGGGTTAAACATGGTTAAGTTGTATTATGTTAACCTAGGGAACCATTAATCCTTTACATATGTCATGTATAACTACATTATTTTTTGACTTGACCCCAAGGATATATTCCACGTGATGTGGTGTCTGGTTTAGACATATTTTTACTAATGTTGACGTCAGTTCATTAGAGTTACATTGTATTACTTATGGTAAAAATTATTTATATATGTTATTCCCTATATCTGATGTTTTTTATTTATAAAAAACAAAGAATTGTGAAATATATTTCTAAAATGTATTTTTATATAAAAAATGATATATATGTATGGAACATTCTAAATCATAATAATAATCTATTACTCATCAATAAATTATAGATGATAATACATAGAACCATGGAGGTATCTTAACAGTATTTTTATCAAACTCTATATACATCCATTGGGTGTATATAGACTTAGATTTGTCTAATTAAATTTTATGGAAGGAGCATATGTTATTCAAAGCTTCATCTTGATGAATTCATCATCATTCATTGTATCAGACTTTTCATCACCATGGGATTCCTAATAATGTTTCATGGAAATAAATCATGTGGATAATCAATTGGTAATTAAGAGTGATTTTGTATCATCCTATTCATCCCTGTATTATTTTTGATTTTTTTATTTATATGATGTTGGTATCACATTACTCCTAATGTATATATAGTGATGGTTGCATGTTTATATATATATTGTCGTGTGATACTATGTTTGGAAATTTCTTATTATTGAACCAATTTATTTATTTAAATGGATATCTGAATTATGAATACAATATGATAGAGTTTTGGTAGGATTTTATTTGTGTCTTATATATTTTATTTGTAACATCATTTTTAGAAGTGTTAATTGATATTTTATGTTATTTTCACATGAAAACAAAATTTTTGAATAATCCTTGAACCTTGTGGTGGGTTTTCATATGTGATAATATTTATATTACTTGATGTGTTTATCAAAAAATAGCAATAGATACCTCTAGTTATTAGGGTTCAAATTGTTTTATAGAGGCAGGACAATCAAATATAAAGATTTGGGTGAATATGACTACATGATCGGCTCATCTAGATGATAAAACTGGAGAAAACATTTGTTTTATAGAATTGTGTGTTGATTTTAGAATTATTATCAAATATTTTGGTAGGATTTAATATGTTTTTTTGATAATGATGAGTTTCATGGTATATCCATTGAGTGGTTTTTTGATATTTTAGGGTTGAACATTGAATGAAACTATAGGATCATGGTTTAGGAGCATGGAATGGAAATATACAAAGAATCCCTATGAATGGGATTCTAACACATCCAAATGGGAGACACAAAGTTATTAATTGGTTATCCAAACCATGTATACCGATAACATGCTTATAATTTAAATGATTCCAGCCATTTCGTATTTATGAATTTTAATCGTCTCGATGATACCTGGTAAGGAGATAATGATGAACATTTTGTTAGATAGTGTTGTAATCTTTAAAGGAAATATAAATTAACTTTTTGTTTTAGGTTTCATATATTAAATACCATTCTATATGTAATGTCTTCATTGAATAATTGAGTGATATTGGTAGAGAATATACTGAAATATAACCATATAGTAGACCCCAATTTCATAGATTTAGTCATCAAAACCATCCAATCTCTGGATTTGTAATGTGGGAAGTAGTATGATTAAGGTTTTTATCATTGTTAGGAGGTCATTAAGAAAAATCCATCCGAATTTCATAGTTTTTAGGGTATTAAGATTGTGTGGAATTTATATAAATTAAAGAACATAATTTTTTTTGAAGACTCATGGGTCCTCTAATTCTATCTTATCCTTGTATGTTCTTGATAGATTGATAGGAAACATATTATTATATCGAGAGGGTCAAACCGCATGATTATATCACTTGGTAAATATTTAAGGTCATGTTTTACCATTAGATCAATCTAGATAACATGACAATAATGAAAGACAGAGTGTTCATGGGATTTGAGTAGGGAGTAAATTATTAACGATTTACACCACTCAATTTCATGAGTTAGTAAACTATTAATTTGATATTAACTCTAATGATTATCTATATTATAAATTGTTTGATATGGTTTTGATATCTAAATTCAAAAATAGTATTGTACTATTATACTTTCTAATTGATTATGAGGTTCTCACCAAGGTAATGATGGATGTTACCAATATATCATAGATGATAGTTTTAGGTGGTACCTATAATTCTATCAGGGAATTTTAGAGTTACTCTTCCTATAAAAATAGAAACCATGAGGACTCTTGATGATGTATCCATTAGAGTTCCCAATTTCATTTTGAATCTATACCTTTGGTTACCTTGAGGTGTAATCTGGTAGTGAACTACCAATTTGGAATTTTTTGTACACTAAAGATTTTTTTAATGTAGTCAATAAAATCTCTATCTATATGGTTGATTATTCAACATGAAATACTAATTTTATTATCCTTATACTCTCCAAAACATTATTTAATATCTAATAAAATTATTTAATGTGTATACATAAGTATCTATAGAAAAATGATCTCATCCTAAGATTATAGGGGATTCACATCCTACCACAGATTCTATGAGTTTCCATTATTATAAGAATTTATATACAGTATATCATGTACATAAGGACTATGATGGTGGGATAATTACCATGATATGTATATGGTAATTTTTTATGTAATTTAATTTGTTTGGGAAACACGCTTTTGATTTATTCTTCCAATATAAAATGCATATGTTTTTTGATTCTGACCACTATTGATATATTATGCGATTTATCTTTATACTGCGTTGGATATGAAGAAATATTAGGTTTATAAATTCATTGAAAACCTTTTCATTATTGTTGATTTTGAAATAATCCATCATTTTATTTTTCATTATATGAATATCATCAACCAATCACTGGTATATATATGATTATTAAAGATAAATTTATTATTTAAAGCTATTATCATAAAATTATATTCCAACCACATGATAGAAACTACTACATTATTTAATGTGAATGAGAACCAAGGAATGGTACAATAAGGAATTTTTATATATATATAAGAAATATTTCATATTAGATAAACTGATATCTATTCGATTCAATCAAGTAGTGTTCCGATGGAAAATTTTAAATTTTAATGGATTGGTATCCTATGATATTCCCTAATGATTTATCTAGTTTTAATACCTATTGAGTGGAAGATTTTTATTCAGTTTTATTCCCTATTAAATAACCTATTTCATTCAAATTAGATCAAATTTATCCCTCAGAATTAAAGGATTGAAATTTTGAGTTGGAGGATCATTAGAAATATTTTATTATTCATCCAAGGATTTCACCTTGTCTGCTATTGGTTTTATATATAATGAATATGGATATAAATATTCATCATTAAATTTATTTACAAATTTCTATTTACCAGAAAATAATATATATATATATATATATATATATTATCTTATATTGATTACTTTTTTGACCAGCACAACGTAGGGATATGTTTTTTAAATTTACCTGTGGATAAAATAATGACATATAAATAATAAATATTTTAGGATTTGTTATGGGTAACATGAGTTTCTCACTACTATAAATCCATCCTATATAAATTCCCCTAACCCAATGGTTTAGATGAAATGTTGGGATAGGGTTCCTATACCAACAATATGATGAAATCGATTGGTATAAGACTTTTTAGAGAGTATTTTCCCAATGGTTTAAAGAACTGTTAGGATAAGACCTGTTAGAGAAACTTTTCCCAACAGTTATTTTAAACTTTTGGGATGGGGAATATTTTCCCAATGATTTTCTAAAATCATCAGGATAGAGAATCCTCACACACTATTACAATAGTTCTATTTAAACTATAGAAAGTGTACCACCATTTTACGCCATATCCCAACAGTTTATTCAAACCATCGAAAGAGGTTCATTACAATCAAAGTCACCAATGGTTTTTAAAAATATTTCAATAGTATTTTATATATACAACAACCTATAATAGATCCCGATCCACCTGCATTGTTATCTAAAAGATAGATCCCATTCTTCATAGTGTGAAACCCCTTCTCCCAACAAATTATTTTTTGTTCTTCCACTTCAAATATATAAGTTATAAATGAGTTTTATGTTATTCCTCTATTTATTTATTTTTTCATTCAGATTTATTTAAATAAAATCCTGTTTTTTGTTTTTTGTTTTGATTTTTCCTAAACAAAATCTCCCCTATTCATTACGAACCCTTTTTGATTCAAGTCATTATTTGTTCTTCCAAAACGATTATTTAAAATTATTATTTAATTATTGACATATTATGGTTGGAAATTCATGATATTTCACCATTTAATTTCACCATATTTGAGAGAGTTCTCTTTTCTAACAAATTTATAAAACAAAATCTCCATTGAATAAGAATGGTTTACATGAAATATATCCATGTTAGTCCTTCAGTATCACAAAAAGGTCACCTCAAAATGAATATATTACCTCTATATAACATCTATTTTTTTCTCTAACACATGTCTTTATGATTTACATTGGTTGTCAACAAATATAAACAAGATATCAAGTAGTGAGAAAATATTTGTATTGATGGATTATTTGTATTTCAATAGTGAAATTGTAAATTTCATGAACCGCATAAATTTTATAATATACTCTATACATTCGTATGGATATGGGAAGCTCCCCCTACTAAAAACTCAATGAATTATGCAGATCATTACTAAATCCACCATTACATGTATAAAAACTCCCTCTTCATAATTACAGCACATAGACTCCACTTTTATCCACCAAATGAACTCATCCTTTATGTTTGAATCTTTTAGGTTGAACATTTTCATATCTTTCCACTGAACACACCACCTGGTGAAAACACAGTGTACCATACTTCCTCTAACATAACACATTATTCCCCTAGTTGAATTTATATTGAAATTATGATTCAATATCTATTGGTCAAGATAAATATTCCAAAAATCAGAATTCCATGGTGCTGGTGTTTTATCATATTCTAATCATGTGTTTCATATGTAGAATAAACATATGATGATCCAATATTTTTCTATGAAAATATCTCTACATCAAAACCATAAATCATAACACTTCATAATTTTAATTGAATTTGAGTCTAATAATACCCCACTCAATATTTATTCTTATGATCACACTAATGTACCACTACGAAAGATGTGACCACCACCCATTTATAGTATTTACACAGTTTTATATTCCATGTTTTCATCCAATCATTCATGCTACCATTGAATTAATTCCCCCTCCAATATTGGGAAGAAATATTGTTTCATCTATAGAACTCATCTATCTACATATATGCAATTCCACCATAGAAAACCATAATTGAGTATCCATCCAATGAAGTTGTTGAAACTCCATCAATATATTGTGCCATTTATAGGGAACATTAGCTTTCTATTTTAGAAAAGTTTCATTAAAACAATGGTGGTTTCCTTGTTGCATGAGAGATAGAAATTACAACAAAAATCAATGATATCATCATAACAAGATGCTATCCAAAATCAAAAAATCTAGAAAAATTTGAGGTGCTTATCATGGTGATCTCCCACAAAAACTCATTCTTAGTGAAATAAAGGAAATTGTTATCATTTTATACAACTCATTACTCTAGGTATCGACTCATTAAGCGTCCAAATATTTTTATATATATAAAAATTATGAAGGATGATTATATTTTGATGATCATTACCATATATTAAAAACCCATGAAATGATAAACATGATTAAAACTGGGATTGTTATTTCTTTGTCTTTAATATAGTCTAAGGCCACATCTTTTATAGAGTTTCACATAATAGAATAAATATGTTACTGAGACGTATCTTAAGTACACTTCATTTTGTGTTTTATTATTTTCCATGCTTATATTATTATGATTACAATATTATATTTTTTGAAAAAATGAATATATGTCCCATAGGTGAATAATAAAATATGAAAAAAATACATAATGTACTTGAAATTATGAAAATATAAATGTGTTCATAATGTTTCACTTTCCATTGATAGGTATAATATTTTAGCTAAAGTTTCATGTTTTTATTTCCAATTTAATGTTTTATGATAATTATACCATTATTAATTGGATATGAATAAATTATAAACTCATGAATTCACCATACAATATTTTGTATATTGTCTGAATTAGTTTTTTTGAATTATGTACATGGTATTTTAGTTTATTTTCAAGTGTTTATAAGTTTTTTAATTTTTTTATTCTATTTTATTGTTTTTGGAGATTTTTTTCCGTTCTGAAAATGAAGGGAAATGGAGTGGGGGAAATCTGTGAATTATATGGAAAATAGTGGGAGAAATCTATGCATTCTATGAAATGGGTGTGTGGAACATATGGGGGTACAATGTTACTTACGTATCCACATAACACATTATTTTTTGATATTTTTTTACCACACCTAATATGAAGATTCATTGTATCATTTTATCTTACATGAGTTATATATTTAATGATAATTCATCAACAAAAGATGATCTAATGTTGAGTTGTAGAAAAACTCAATACATTATTCACCCTCTATGTTTCATTTTACATTCTAGTTGTGCCTATGTTTAATGTATATTTACTTATCACTAATATTATTCATTAAAATGTTATACTATGATACTCAATATTCCTTATTTTTACATATTTTTTCACATGAATGACTACAATAGAGGTCAGTTGTATCTTGAATTTCTTAGTTTGTAATTATTTCATGTAAATCCTGATCCATGTTATGGTTCATATTATTTTTTTAAATAAAATTTCTTAGTTGTGGGTTAATATCATGTGTAGGGGGCTATATTCTATATTGGAACTAAACTTCTTATTTTTTTTAATTACACTACGTTTCTCATACATAGTCTAAAATTGATGATGATACAATACTATAATTCCACATTCCATGATTCAACACGTTTCTACATATTGTGTCCGTTATGGTTTTATATAAAGTGAAAAATTATAATTTAATTAATTATATTTTGATCAAAATTCAATCTTATTGAATTTATTTCATGAAATGACTAATTACATTTTATACATATTGGATAGATGTTGGATATATGAAACTAATCAGATCTCAATCAATTTTTGAGTAAATTTGGAGAGATTTTTATATTTCACATTTTACAATGCTTCGGATAGTGGTCAAATACACTGACCATGTTATAATTCGGTAGGAAGACCTTGGTTGAGCTGTGGAAAAGTTTACTACCATATTACTAAATATGGTTTAAAAAAAACTATTATGTGTGGAATCACAATGGCGATAAAATGGAATATCAAAATGCTATTGATCCAAATTAGAGGACTAGATTGGAGAATTTGATATATGACTGGTTTCCATTTATTATTCATCATGATAAAGAATGTATGTCAACTGAAAAAGACATTGATATGGGCACACATGATGCGTCCGATGAAAATGATGATGTTGACAAAGTGAAATAACTGAATGATGTTTCGATGACTCTAGTATATCGAAAATGTGGTAAATTGAAAAAGATAGATTTTTTAATTCGATTTCTTCATGAGAACTCCATGTGTGGGATTTATAATTCTTCCATCGATTACATTATTTCATTCTTTAAGGACTTATTTATATATTATGTTGATAGTCCCTCAAACCATTATATGGTATAAAAGTTAGTTGAAGAACATGGATTTTCGAAAATCAAAATTCAAGATTTCCCAAAAGATTGTATCTTATTCTTGGATGATATTATTGAATGAAATGATTTTATCAAATGTATAACATCCCGATGGAAGCCAAAAGGTAATGGAACACCATCATATGTTCCCCAAAAATTAATGTGGCACTTTTCATTGATCCTCAAAATCCAGGATCTCTTCATGTATGATTAAATATCAATAAAAATGGAATGTCGTGATAACGAGTGAATGAGGAATAATAAAGGGTTGGTTCACCCTAAAGATGGAATTTCAGGGAGAGATTTGATGCTCGATATCTTGATTTTTCATTTAACATGTTTAATGCGAGGTTGTGTCTTCCATGTGATGATTTTAATCTATTTGGTCAGATGATTACTTTGCACACTACATAGTCTGTCTTCATACACATTTATAACCTTCCCCCATGGTTGTGTATAAAAAATCATTCACTTTCATGAGTGTACTTATATCTATCCCTTCTAATCCCTGAAATGATATAGACGTATACTAGAAACATTTAATAAAAGTGTTGATACTTCTTTGGGATGTTGGTATGTGCACATATGATGCATTTTTGAAAGAAATATTTCAGATGCGTGCTGCGCTTATGTGGATAATCAATGATTTTCCTACTTATGAAATGATGTTTGGATGGAGAATGAAGGGAAAACTATCATGTATTATTTTTATGAAGAATAATCAATCCAGAATTCCGAAATATCTCTATAGTTATAGTTTTATGGGACATTGATGATTCATTCCAATGGACCATCCATTCAGAAATAATCATTGAAGATTTGATGATACCATCGAGGTTAAAGATCCACCTCAATATATGTATGGAACTGATGTGATTAATGAATTGAATGATTTTAGTTCTCCAATTGGGAAGGTTCATGTAAAATATAGAAAGAGAAAAATGTTTCCAATGATATTTATTACAACTAGATTAAGAGGAGTATCTTCTTTGAGTTTTTGTATTGGTCAATCAATTTGTTTCATCATTTCTTAGATGAAATTTACATTGAAAAGAATATTTGTGAAATGTTTCTTTCAATTTTTCTAAATTTTAAGGAAAATGAAAAATATGATTGACAATCGTTACATGACTAGGTGGATTGGGAAATCAAACCATAATTACATCCTTTGTGTATCAGTGAATATAAATGGGAAGTTCCATGTGATTCTTATGTTTTGAAACCTATAGAAAAAAAATCAATTTATAGAGTACAAGATACTATTAAAGTTATTGATGGCTGGCTATTCATGTAATATATCAAAATGGGTTAATATAAAAGAGTGGAATATAAAATATTTAAAGTCCCATGTTTATCACGTCTTTATTCATGAGTTGATTCCAATAGAAATTGATCATATTTTTTCCAATAATGTAAGGGTGTCATTTATTCAGTTGTGCTATTTGTTTAGAGATCTTTTAATTAAGAAGTTGTCTAAGTCTTTCTAGAAAAAAATTATGGTAGAGCCACCATTGATTTTGTGTGAGTTAGAGAAAATATTTCCTCAATCATTTTTCACTTGCATGTTGCATCTGACTGTGCAACTTCCAAACAACATACTACTCAGAGGAACTTTATATTTTTGTTGGATTATCCAATTGAATGAAATATGTACTAATTGAAATCTTATGTTAATAATCAGAATTATTCCTAGGGTTCTATCATGAATGGTTACTTGGATCAATAATGTATGTATTTATTCTCAATTTATTTTTCTAGTCTTACTATGAGAATGATCTGACCATTGTGAAATGAAGAAGAACTGTATGAGAAAATTGAACCCAATTTTCCATCACTTCCTCAAATAAGAGGAATTTCCAGATGATATGCATTGACGCATTAAGCCTTGATGAGTGGGAGATTCCACATCACACAGTGTTTCTCAACTATGATTTGTTTGATGACTACATCAAGTATGTAAATTGAACATGTATATCTTATCTCCTATACTTTTTTAAGGTAAAGGGGGAAATCCACTATTATTGAAAGAAAGAAACTCGTTTTGAAGTGAATAAGGAGAAACCCATTACAGAGACAGATGTTGAACCTCTAACAAAACAGGGCACACGGCCAAACAGAGATCCAAAAGTCAAAAGGAAACAGAAATCATAGCAGGATCAAGCCAAAAAGTCTCATCTCCCCTTAATCAAAAATGCAATAGCGAAGTCAGTCAAGATGTTGTGTCACCCCCTCTGTGATGAAATGTGTCATTCTAGCAACAATGCCAAGGCAGAGCACTACACTAACTCCATATCTGTTAAGTAATTTATATTTTAACTAAAGGGAACTTAAATAATTGATAAATAGAAAGAATCATTCTTTATCATTGATAACGAGAGAGACATTTAATATAAAATAGTTTTATACTTGGTTTAAATTGATGGTATAAATATTTCTATAATAAATAAATAAAATCAATATTTAATTAAAATTATTATTTTTTATTATTTTAGGTATGGATTTTTTTGCAGACTCTATTTCGAAGGAAATTAGAGCTCCATCTTTTAGTGATAATACCATGGTTCATGAATGAAAATCAATTGTGATCAATGGGTATAGATTTTTTATCACTAAACAAGAAAAGAAAACAAGAAAACAAAATGATGGTGTTATTTTAATAGACACAATAGACTATTATGAATGTCCATTGGATATTAGATATCGTTTTGAAAATGTATCATATCATGCAGTCATTGAGAAAATAATAATATTGGATTATTACTCTCATGGTCGAGTCCTGATGTTAAAATGTCAATTTTTTGATTTGATGAATAGGCAGAGAACCTTTGTTGAGGATTGTGGATTTCGAGTTATAGATATGACGCACACACTTGCTACTGATGAACCATATGTATTTACATAAATAAAGAAACATGTTTTTATGTCAAAGATCACCTTAGAACAATATTTGGTGTCATTATTATAGTAATTTCTAGAATTTTTTTTAAGATTGTGATGTTGGAATTGAAGCTATCCCGAATCCATTGAAACCAATACATTTATTACTTATTATGACTCTAATAGCTCAATTGTTAGAGTTTTTTGTAAACCTGAATTTGTTGTGGGAAATATATAAAATCATTCATCCATGTTCTCAATTATTTTGGTTTAGATATACTTGGGTTGTTATGGTTGGTACTATTCATATAGATTTAATATTGATTACAAATATGTTGTATCTAACTTGATAATAAGGTGAGTTTTCAATGTTTATTGGTTGATGTTTTATTTGAGTTTCATTTTCTAATTTGGAATTGAACTGTATTCAATCCTATGAATCCAACATTTTTAACTTGGTGAAAATTTCAATGTTTTTTTGACCATGCATAAAATTAGTATAACTCAAATATCACCCCCATAACATTTCAATTCTTTATTGACCATGGATTATTGACCCTAGAACCCATGAATACCTCTATCCCCACTCATATTTTTTTGGGTTAATCATTTGTTATCATATTCTAATAACTTCCATATTTGTTTTCAAATATAGGAAATGAAACATATTGATGGGATGCGACAAAAAATAGATGACCGAAAACAATCATCACATGGATGAGATGTGAGTTCCTCAACAGGTTCATGTTCTGAGTATTTTATTTCAAATATATATATTTAAATAACATATAATGTCATTTGATTAATTTTGTTTTAAACATTTTTGTAGGATCCACCACTAAGGTGTAAGTTATTTGAAGATAATAATAGTATGTTTCCCTGATTATCCAATAAAAACAAATATGTTAATTACATTTTAATGGTATGAAATGTTCAGTTTTGAACTTATGGTCTTGAGTTAGTGGATTTTAATTTTTAACATCCATTCTCACCATTTGTGCACTTCATGCCTAATGTACATCAATTTTGTCCCAATGATTCATATGATTTTATGGAATGTAATTATCTATATTTTGACATTATATTTTGGGAAATGGACATACACTTCAATATGAACATTTTTTATTCAGGGATAAATTGAGGATTCAGAAGGATGATGTGGATATTTGGTGATGAAAGGAAACAATTCCAGAGAAGGCAGATTGGAAACCAGACCACTGATGAGAATTTGGGGCCCACAATAAATGCCCAATGAATCCTAAATTTCTTGGGATTCTAGATTACATTTATAGGAACAAATTATTTTTCACGATCCAGTTCTAATTCGGCCACCATAGTGGTTATTAAAGCGGGCCAAATATAATATCAAAATCTAGGCAAGAATCTGCGGCCAAGAATGTTATCCCACTAAATCAAACATTACTCTCGATCCACAACACCAAATGGGCCCAAATTTTAAAATCTTCTAGAAGAAATTCAGGGGCAGAAAATAATATTTTCTGTACCAATGAGATTAGTGGATTTTCTTTCCCATATTGGATGATCTTTCACAGGGAGACTAGGAGGATAAAAAGAAAAAGAGGGAATCAATTTCTCCACTACTTTCCACCACCCTAAGGTCTAAATTAAGTTAAAAATTGGACATACATTGATTTAGGCTCGGCCTAAGGCTTCAAAATTTCCTATTTAAGGTAGTGGTGGTGAGGGGTAAGATATATCTTGTATTTTATGTAATTTTATTATGCCAATGATTCATTCTAATATTTTCAATTGTCATGTAAGTTTCTTTTTGATATTTATATTTTCTTAATCAACATATTTCTCTTATATTCTAAACATTTAATTAATTAAAACTATATAGTCATAAATAAGAGTAATATATCTGTGTTTTCGTGAATTATTTCACACATATGTGTGAATTTATTTCACCCACATGGATGAGTTCTCATTATTTCTACAGTTTTAATTTCTTCAATCCAATTCTAGTAAGCCATATTTTGACTAACATTGAGAGTATACCATCAATAGAGGGATAACACTTTAATGGGGTGATTATATGAATATGAAAAGGCTGGATTTAATGTAATTTAATGAACTAATTGTATTTAATTGGATATCTAATTTTAGACTTCCATTCTTTATTTTTTTCCAGTCTTCATCTTCACTATTTTTGAGGAAGCTAAATCCAAGTACTATAATGATCATATACCTTGAAGAGATCATGAATTTGGTTCTATAAGGGTGTAGGGGATTAGTAATAGTGTTTTGTTAGAATAAATATAAAAAATGATGAACGTAGGGTTATTTTGAAGAATGGATTAATCATAAATTAATAAAACCAAATTGTCTAAAGAAGTAAAATTCATTCAATCCTCCATGAGAATAATAATAAGATCAGCACATTTTCATTGAATTGAATTTACTTATGTTTATTAGTGTAATTTAAAACCATCAAAAATCAAAACCATGTTGGCCACCTTATAGCCAAAAATCCATCTCATAGGTTGGGTATCTTAGGTATCTTCTTGGGTCTTAGTGGATTCAAAAACCCAAGAGAGACTACAAGGACCCTTCTACCTTCATCTCTTGGGTAAATTTGAGAATGAATCAAATTTTTGAATCATTTCTAGGGACCAATTAAGTACCTTTGACCAGAAACATCTTTCCTCATGCCCATTCTTATATTCTCACCCAAGATCTCTTATCTTGTCCCATTATTTCTTTTTTTCCTTTTGGTGCATGTCTGCCTACACCCACAATATTTCAAATAGAATAGTTAGGGTGGAAAGACCTAGGATAGGAGAGTCACGTGAACATACGGGGTTGTTTCTATTATATCATAATCTTCTTGATACTCCAAAATCCAAAATTGTCTCAATTATAATGGAGGGTCTTCCAAGAAATCAAATTGTAAATATTGGGGGAAATCAAATTGGAAATGAAAATCAAGAAGCTCCAAAACTAGGGAATGTAGTCGATCAAACCCTAAATGACTACCTCACTTTAGCATAGACCAATGACCCCTCATGAATTAGATTCAATTACCTTAGAGATACAAATTACATCTTTATAACCCATGTCCTAAACCATCCTCCAACCATTCACAAGATGGAGTCTTAGATGCCCTACCTTAATGGTAATAGGTTCATTGATATTATAGAAACCATATGTCCCCCACATAAACTATGATTATCTGATATGAGGGTCATTCCATTTTCATTGAAGGATCGAGAAAAAAATTGGCTAAACAACATGGGAACTGCCTCAATCCACTCATGGTAACAATTTCAAAGATAATTATACAAATATACTTCCTTAATAACAAAACAATTGCACTTAAAAAGTTAATTCAAAACATTTTATAAAAAGAGGGAGATTCATTCTATGAATCAAGGGGGAGGTTCAAAGAAACCCTAAATATAGTTCCACATCACATATTTTATATACCGGAATAAGTGTGAATTTTTTTATGAAGGGGTGGGCTTAAGGAACAAATAATTCATTGACTTGATGTGTAATGGAACCTTTAAAACAAAGCCCCAAATGATGCTTGCGAGTATCTAGAAAGCCCTGATGAACAAAACCAAACACGGGGAACTTCAAATTATTCTGAAAGGCCACAAAGGACAACTAAAATTCATACACATAGAGAAGAGAAAATCCTTAGGGAAAAAATCACATCACAGTCTAGGAAGGTTGAAGAGATAATCCTTATGAAAGTCCATGAAATCCAAACTGTAGACCCTATTTGCACAATTTGTGACAAACATGACCATATGACATAGAACATCCCAACCATTCCATCCATAAAGTATGTTATTTTAGAAGGACCCCCACCATATGTAAATGCATTGAACATTCAAAATCATAAATACAAACACAGCTTCAACCTAAGGTATAATGACCACCCATGATTCAACTGGAAAGATAACCAACAACCTAGCCACCACTAGGAGAAAATCTTTACCCCCATTAGAACTACAAAGCCCAAAACCAGTTCCAATCCTAACCTATCCAATACCGACAACTACCGGTCCATTTTCAACAAACCATCCCACCTCCAAAATAACCCCTTGGGATAAACAAAACTTCTCAAACACTAACCCAAACTATTCTACAAAGCTTACTAGAAAAAATTTGAAAACAAATGGAATGTATGAACTCAGAAGTACCATACCTAAAACATGAACACCAAACCATCAAAACTGGAAATGCACACATGCCTACACAAGCCATTAAGAAAAGTAAGGGGAGATTCATGTTTCACTCAAACAACTCACAAAAAACTAGAGGTTGTGATTATTTTAAGAAGTGGGAAATAAATTGAGAAATATGAAAAACTAATTCATACCCCATCTGAAGATTCAAACTCAGATGAAAATTCAAACAAACCAAATGATAAAACTGAAAAACATGATAACATTGTCAAAGAAAAAACCCTTCAAAAAATAACCGGACAACCTTCATCATTTCCTCAACGCACGAGGGAAAAAACAAAGCCAGAATTGAGTGAAAAATTTAGGGAAATATTCTCACAAGTCATGTTGAACATTCCCTTCCTCGATGCAATACAAACCATACATGCATACTCAATGTATCTTAATGAATTGTGCACTTTTGAAAATAAATTTTCACATAAAATTCTAGACCTTTTGGATACTAATATGAGTACCACCATTCAAGGGAACATTATTCCTAAGTCGAAAGAACCAGGTTTCCCTTATATCAATGTTGTACTAGGAGAGATCAAAGTTGTCAAGGACTTGTGTGACATAGGTAATAGTGTCAATCTCATCCCCTATGCTGTGTAGTGCCAGTTAGGCCTAGAAGAGCTCCAACCCACATCTGTCACACTTCAACTTATTGATCATAGCATTAAGGTTCCCAAGGGTATTTTAAAGGAAATTCTAGTAATGGTTGAAAACTTCATCTAAACTACTAACTTCATTGTCCTAGAAAACTATCCTATTTTCGGAAATAAGGAACAAACCCCAATCGTCCTTGGTCATCCTTTACATTCAAAAATCAA
Source organism: Viscum album (assembly GCA_963277665.1). NCBI lineage: Eukaryota > Viridiplantae > Streptophyta > Magnoliopsida > Santalales > Viscaceae > Viscum > Viscum album. The sequence continues at coordinate 104,035,663 of OY728133.1, forward strand.
CTATGTTATCTGATTTCTAAACAAGAACCTGACCCTCACCATTGGAAACATGAGTCTATAACTAAACATCTATAATGAAATCTCACAAATAAAGGATGACGAGGACATTCCTGAAGTAAAAAAGATGGGAAGCATTGATAATGAATCCATAGAATATCAAGGACTATTTGATGTATGTTTAATTCAAGATGATATTGATTTCCTTTATTCACATGGAGTAAGCATGTCTCCTTAGCTTGAATCATTTTTGAAATGCTCTTATGGTGAATTCCTAGGTCTATCAATCAGAGAAAAAATTCAAGTAATCACCTTCATTGAGACAAATCAAACTTCCTTCCCTAAATCTGATCAAACCAATCTTGTAGATGAAACTTCTACACATGGGGATTCGATTCTATCTAAAACTCTAGGAAAAAAAATCGATCTTGATCCAATGTCCCAAATATATAGATAAAATTATGAACCAACCTAATCTTGAATCGAATGAACATCTTGCTGCACTCAAGTATTCGTTCCTAGGGGATAATCAAACACATTCTATTTTTATTTCTTCTTCTCTTGAATCCAGTCATGAGAGGATGCATCTAGATGTCCTTAGGAAACATAATAAAGCCATTGGATGGACCCTATTTGATATTCCTGGGATTATGCCACTAATCAAGACTCATAATACTCTTCTAGAGTCTGATTCAATTCCATGTCATCAACCTCAATAAAGACTCAATCTTAATCTCATGAAGGTAGTAAGGAAGGAACATAAAAAATTGTTAAAATATTGTATCATCTATCCCACATTTGAGAGTGAGTGGTTGAGCCCAATCCAAGTAGTTCCCAAGAAGATAGGAATCACAATGATAACCAATAAGGATGGAGAGATTCTTCCAACTAGGTTGAGTAGTATATGGATGGTCTTCATTGACAATAAAAAGATAAAATCATTCACCAAGAAGAACCATTTCCACTTTCCATTCAATGAACAAGTCCTTGAGAGATTGGAAGGTGATGAGTTCTATTGGTTCATATATGGCTACTCGGAGTACAATCAGATAGAGGACTCCCTATAGAATCAAGAGAAGACTACATTCACCAGTCCATTCGGCAACTTTTCCTTCAAACACATGCTGTTCGGGTTATGTAATGCCCCTGGAACCTTCTAGTGGTGCATGATGTGAATCTTCTCAGAAATGGTTGGGGAATTTCTTGAGGCCTTCTTGGATGGATTCTATGTCCTTGGGGATGCACTTTAAGGATTTATTAGGAATGTGGAGGGAGTTTTTTCCAGATGTGAAGAAACAAATCTGTCCCTAAACTGGGAAAAATTCCATTTGATTGTAAAAAATGGTTAATACTTTGCCATATAGTCTCAGGTAGGGGGATTAATGTTGATAAAGTAAATGTTGACATCATTTTTCACCTTCCATCACTCAAAAATATTAAGGAAGTGAGGACCTTCTTAGGACATGTTGGTTTCCATAGAAGATTCATCATGGACTTTAGTTCAATATCTCGTCCCCTTTGTGCTCTCCTAGTAAAGGATGCTCCATTTGATTGGACAGAAAGCTATGAGGGTTCATTCTCAACCCTCAAATCATCTCTCACCTCTCCTACCATTATGAAATCTCTAAATTGGAACCTTCCTTTGAAACATATGTGTGATTACAATGACTTTTTTGTAGGATCTGTGTTCGGAAAACGTTGTGATAAAAATCTTTATGTCATTGATTATAAAATATCATCCTTATATGATTCCCAAATAATCTACACCACCACTGAAAAGGAGATGCTTCTATTGTTTTTAACTTATATAAATTTAGGTACTACCTCTTAGTATCCCCCATCATTGTGTTCACTGAACATTCTTCACTGAAATAACTCATCCAAAATCAAGAGGATAAGGCTAGACTGATTAGGTGGGTCCTTCTCTTTATAAAATTTTACCGCAAAGTCAAGGACACAAAGGGTGTTGAAATTTTTTTTTGATGATAACCTCTCTAGGTTTGAATTAAATGAAATATATTATCACTTATCCATGTCTGATTCATTCCCTAATGAACGCCGACACTCTATGAGTGACTGCCATTAGTATCTCGACATAGCCTACTTATTAGTTACAAGGGTCATTTCAAAATTATTAGGGACTCAAGCTAGAATGAAATTACTTTCTGATATCAAGAACTATTTTTCTAATGATCCATACCTCTATAACTTCTATCTTGACCAAGTCAATAAGAGGTGTGTCCCAGAATCAAAACAAGTGTCCATCCTTAAATTCTGTCATTGCGAGGCAAGTGGGGGTCACTTTTCCTCTATGAAAACTTCTACTAAGATTCATCAGTGTGGAATCTTCTATTCGTCCATCTCAAGGGACTCCTACACATTTTTTTATTGTTTCCCTAAGTGTCAACAGGTAGGGACTATCAAAATAAAGAATCAAATGCCACTCACTCCCATCTTAGTGGTTGAAATAATTGACTGTTCGGGAATTGATTTCATGGGTCCATTCCCAAACCATAGGGGATACCTTTACATTAACTTAGCTGTTGATTATGTCTCAAAATGGGGTGGGGCCATTCCCACAAAAACCAATGAACATTAAACTGTTATTTGATTCCTAAAAGAAAACATATTCTGTAGATTTGGAATTCCTAGGGATATCATTAGTGATCGTGGAACTCATTTTTCCAATCGCTTATTCTCATCATTCATGGTCATGTGTGGAATTTCTCACAAAGTGTCTACCACTTACCGCCCACAATAAAATGGTCAGTATGTGCTATACAAGCAATAAATTAAAAAAATTCTTGAGAAAACTATTAATAAATCTAGGAAATATTGGTTAAACAAACTCCTACACTCCCATTGGCCCCACATAACTACATTTAAAACCATTTTAGGAATGTCCCCATGTAGGTTGGTTTAGGGTAAAGCATTCCATTTTACAGTGGAGATTGAACATAAGGCCTTTTGGGAAATTATGAAAATTAATTATAACCTCTAATTGGATAATGAAAAAAGGAAATTAGATCTAAAAGAACATGAAGAAATTATGATGGAGGCTTATGAAAATTATAGGATCAATAAAGAAAAAGCATAATACTACCAATATCAAAATTTTAAAAATTAACACATTGAACCCGGAAAACCTATTCTTTTGTATAATTCTAAGCATCACTTACACCCAAGAAAATTGTGTTCTAGATTATCAGGTCTATACCAAGTGAATAAGGTGTACACCCCTGGGCCTTTTTAAATTCAAGATCCCACCAATGTTCAAACATTTAAAGTTAATGGGCATAGGGTCAAACTATTCATAGATTCATTCCAAAAACATGAAGTTGATGAAGAATTTTGTGAAATTACCATAGATGATGAAAATAATTAATCAATTAGGGTTTTACGTGGATCTAACGATGTTAAACAAATCACTTCATGGTAGGAAACCCATGATTTTCATGTTTTCAATAATTTTGTTGTTTTAATAAAAATTATATTTCCAATAGGATTAATGGATCATTGTGATATAATTTTATTCTACATCATACTGTTGAACTGTTCTTCCCTTATGAGTATGTATGGTTATAAAATGGGAGCACCATAATTATTTGTGTCACGTGGTGTGATCCCTGAGTACTTCCTTACATAGAAATTAAAAATAAGAAAATGTATCATCGATTTTATTAAAAAAACAAAAAAAGGAAAACCATAAAAATGATGAGACTTGGTATTAAATAAATTGTTTTGTTGTATGTTTTTTCAGATTTGTTCTTGTTTTTGTGGTTCATGGACTATTTTTTGTGGTACATATTCAATCAAGGAGGTTCCTACATCTCTCATGAGAACCAAGAGTGATTTGGGAGAACCACAATCATCATTATGAAGACACCATGTGAACTTGTTCCTTGCCCTTTCTAACTCATTCCCCAACCTGATTTCTCCTCTCATTTTTTTATGAATCTAGGGACAGTTTCATTCTATGATGGGGGCAATGCGGATAAAAAATGTTTGTTAAAAAAACAATGATAATAAAAGAAGTAAAATTTCTTTATTATTAATATAATAACATCATTTCCCACATTAAAACTACATAGAAAATAATTTTTATTTCCTTGACTCTTAATTTAATTTATGATCATGTTTATAGGCATTGATTTTGGAAGTTATGTTGTCCAATGATAATTGTCATCATTTTTATTTTCATCTATTATATCAAAATGCCATAGTAAATGTAATCTAGAAAGTGGGGTACCAATTTTAATTCTTGGGGTCCCATAATAAATATCATTGGCTGGTTTATTTTTAGGAATAATATGAGTATTAAAAAAAATAAAAAATTTGCAAGTAGTGAAATGGATTTATGAAATGTGAGGCTTTCGGCACTTGGTCATCGTGACTCTAGAGTTGTCTATCCCTGTGTTTTTCACTCAATATGTATATATGGTAATGTTACATTGTTTTTTATCAAGTTAACTCGAGATGATTCTTGAGTATCTGGGCTTTATTTGGTGACCTATGGAATTTGAGCCTGGGAGTCATCGGCAAAGTCTTGCTACATGAGTTAATTTGATTAACTAAAATATCAATTACTGTGGAAACATTGCAAAAAAAATATAATATAATAAATCAAAAAGAAAAAAAGAAAAAAAGAATTCCCATATTAGGATTAAATATGATTCCTCCTATCTCATTTATGATTTCCCCCTTGAATGAAAATGAGCCCTCATATCTATTGTAATTCACAAAACATCATTTCACCTAATTGAGTTGGATGAATTATGATAATGGATTTCATCAAAAGAAAGATATTGGGATTGTTATCTACTTTTATATTTATCTTGTTTTAAATTATTTTTATAGTTTAGAAATATGTATTTGTATGTAGTTTACATTGTGAGAACTATTTGTTGTAATGTGTTTGGAAAAAAGAATTCAAATATAATCATTGAATTGTTTGCTTGGGACTAGAAAATATCATGTTTGATAGTGTGATTATCTAATAAAAACACATATGTTAATTATATTTAATGGTATTTAATGTTCATTTTTTATCTTATTGGCATGACTTAGTAGATTTTAATTTTGAACATCCATTCTCATTATTTGTGCACTTCATGACTAATGTACATCAATACAGACCCAATGATTAATATTATTATAAGGAAATTAATTATAAATACTTTAATTTTATATTTTGGGAAATGTATCTACAATCCAATATGAACATTTTTCATTCATGGATAAATGAAGGATTTATAAAGGATGATGGGGATATTTGGTGATGAAAGGAAACAACTCCAGAGAAGGAAAATTGGACACCAGCCCACTAACGAGAATGTAGGGCCCACAATACAGGCCCCATGAAGCCCAAATTTCACGGGATTATAGAAGAAATATATAGAAAAAATAATTATATAGGAATCAATTCTAATTCAGCCTCCATGGTGGTTATTAAGTCTTCCCAAATAGAATATCAAAATCTGGTCCAAAATCTGTATCCTAGAATGTTAGCACACTAAATCGGCCATAACTCCACATCCACAACTCCAAATGGGACCAAAGTTTACATACGTCGAGAAGAAATATGGGGATACAAGATAATCTTATATGGAAAACTCTGATATGGAGATATTCATTCCCATACAGGATAATATTTCCATGGGAGGTAAGGAGGATAAAAATAAAAGAGGGAATCAATTTCTCCACTAATTTACACCACCCTAAGAAATAAATTAATTTTATAATTGGGAATAAATATATTGATGCTCGACAGAAGTTTTCCATATTTCCTATTTAAGGTAGTGGTGGTCAGGGGGAATATATCTCTTATCTTTTATTTAATTTTATTATTCCAGTGTTCCTTTGTAATGTTTTCAATTGTCATGTAAGTTTATTTTTTTTTATTTCTATGTTCTTAATCAACATATTTCTCTTATATTATTCTCATTTAATTCATTAAAACTATATAATCACAAATCATAGTTATATCTATGTGTTGTGGTGAATTAGTTCATACACATGTGTAAATTTTTTTCACACACACAGAGGAGTGCTCGTTATTTCTGCGGTTTTAATTTCTTCAATCCATTTCGTGTAATCCATCTTCCACCCACCATTGAGTGTATACCATTAATAGAGGGATAAAAATTTAATGGATTGATCGAAAAAATATGAAGAGGATGGATTGAATGTTATTTTATGAATTAATTTTTGTTAATTGGATAGCTAATTTAAGACTTCCATTCTTCAGTTATTTCTACTCTTTATCTTCAATGTGTTTGAAGAAGCTAAATCTAAGTACTAAAATGAACATATACCTTGGAGAGATCATGAATCTGGTTCTCTATGTGTGTAGGGAATTATTAATTTAGTTTAGTTAGAATCAAACTATAAAATTATGAAGTTAGTGTTATTTTGAAGAATAGATTCATTAAGAATTTATAAAACCAAAATTTTCTAAAGTAAAATTCATTCAATCCACCACGAGAATAATTCTAAAATCAACCCATTCTTATTGAATTGAATTCACATAGGTTTCTTATTGTTCGTTAAAACCATCTATAATCAAAACCATGTTGTCCACTTTAAATCCAAACATTCCATTTCATAGGTTGTGTATCTTAGGTATCTTCTTAGGTCTCAGTGGATTCGACAACACAAGTTAGACTACAAGGACTGTTCTACCTTCATCTCTTGAGAAAATTTGTGTTTTAATTAGTCCCATTACGTAGGCCGGTGGTATGAGGGAGGTTAGTACAAGAGCTTGATGATATAGTCAACATAACTAATTAGACCCTACCCCTCCCACTGGCGTACCATGTATCCCACATTCTGATACCAATGTGTCGTTATGGACACACATGATATTTATGCCTCCCATGTTTTCACCACCCTTTACATCTGAGCCTCACAAAAAATAATTACCATATCCGATAATGATTCCCACTCCTCATCTATATCATGCATTTGGCTACCCAACCGTGCCATCTTCTTTTACTTATACTTATTTCTATATGAGATTCTATATTCCATCTTCTTCGACTCATGTTCCACTATAGTTTGTGACAGAAGAGCATACAATGGGACCAAATACACCTATATAGGTTGTTATTTTGTTTTTATAGATCTAGAAGTGCCCATTGATTAGAATACTATATGTATATTTATACAACCTAACATATTTTTATATCATAATATATTTTCATTATAACATTTATTGATATAATATTTATTTTTATTTTATAACAGATACATATAATGATATAAGGTGGGGGATGGGGAATACACACATGAGTGCAATGTGGAACTGTCGCACACAGTTGATTGTTGACTATAATGATGAAAACCAAATGATAGAAAAAATTGGGCAACAATGTTGGAGTTTTTTTGATCCTTTCCAAATACTCTGACCTCATTCCCATCAGCATGCCCTCATGGAGAAAATTTCCAAACAATGTCAAGGATAATTCTTGGGAAATAATATCGGTAAAAATATGTGCTAGATTTAATGTAATATATAATTTTTTAATTTATATAAATTAATTTTTTGTGTCTGTTTCGGTTTAATTTTCCCTATGGAGGGGGTGCACAGTAAGCATGTCTATTGGAAAAAAGTGATCTTTAGAGTGGCTAAAAACAAAATTTTTATATTGGATGGAGTGATAGAGTTGGAACAGAGTTTTAGGTGGTACCTATCTTGTATTATTGTCCAATATAATAGTATCATAAAATTATTACTTCTTGGATGACTACTGTAATAGCCCAAACCCAAATTCCCCCCTTCAAATTGGTACCACAAGCCGATTAGGTCACAAGGCCTCAAGAGCATCTAACCAAATGACAGAGGCTACCGACTAACAGCAAGGGCCTAGGTGAGTCAGTGGAAATACTATTCCCTCATTACCATAGTATCACAACAAAAGTAAAAAAAAATCAATAGATGAAGAGAATAAATAACCAGTCAACTAAAAGTTAGACATGCAGAACATGAATAAATGATAATAAAAAAATGCATCATATAAAAAATTATATATATGGTACAAATATATAGAGATTAGCTAGAACAGACATGAAAATACAATACAGTAAAAGTCCCAAAAAGAAAAAAATATCAAAAAGGTATCCCAAAATCACAAGCCATAGCTTGGTCTTATGCTCCCATATTCCAAAGCCATGGTCAACATCATATACCAGTTCACATTCCCCTACCATCACCTGCAAACATATGATCTATTGGTGCCCCATGGATCCTAAACACTGTGAGAGATAAACATCACAGTAGGTAACCACCATTGTCTATACAGTTCTAACAACAATTCTACAAAAGTTCTAGCAAGTTTAAACAAGCAGTAAATTGTGTATTCCTATGACATAAGTCTGTAGAAATAAGTAAAACCAAAAAGTCCTCAAGGATACCTTTAAATGAGTCATCTTCTAACAAGGCAGCTAAAATAAAGGTAAACAAGCAAGTCACATGGAAATTCCATACATCAATCTATATCATGTAACCCACAACCATGCTGTATAGAGAAGTCAAGTATCCCACTGCCACACCGTATGTGAAGTGTAGACAGTAAGGGCTGGATACAAGGTGTCATGTAACAAGAAATCCAAATAATATATATCTAGAACATAGATGGATGGATCCAAGGATCTTATCTAAGGCATCCCATCAAGTCCCATGGGTGTCCCCGTTAGACACTAGGTTAGGCACTAGTTGGGGTCCTATGAGAATGAAAATAACAAGTCTTATGTGAGACCAAGCTAGCTGGATCCACGGGGTAGCAAGGGTCGAGGATTCCCACAAAATCAAGACCCAAGGAAAAAATTCAACCGATGGCGTCCACTATCATATTCTAGACCCCATGATAGTAGTCCCTGACATCAATCAACTATTCATTAAAGCATTCAATTAGTCAATTTAACAAAACTTCCATGTGAGTATTCCCACTCACCTCAACCTCCACAAGCCATGTGTATGACCACTCATGAAAACCATTTATCAAAACCAGTATATGGCACTATCATCCAATATAAACCATTTAACATGACATTAGTCTTTTCATATAGGTATACCCACTGATATTATCCACATAACATGCCAATCTATCAAAATAAACATGGAATAAAATGATTTTCACTGAGAAAGGAGGAATTAAATCTCCTATATAGAATATATAAGCTATCAAGTCATTAAAAGGCTTCCTATAACTAGGATTACACAAGAATAAACCCCTTGGGTGGTTTAAATTGTTATAAACAAGTAAAAACCATAAGGTGCACCCCTCTGGTGACATCAAAATGAGCAACAAGTGCCAACACACCTAAAAGGAACCTATGTTCAACCTCACTAGGTTCATCTACAACTACTAAAAGAAAATATATAAAAAATAGACCTCCCTAGAAATATTTATGGATGGTGTAACGGTCAAACCCATGAAAAACACCAAAGATTAGCCAAAAGAAAGTGTAGACCAGCTACCTCTCCTCGGTAGAAGATAACTCATCAATTATGAGGTCATGATTCTTCTTAGTTTGGATGATATATGAAGAATAGATGAAGAATGGGATGTTAGAGAATATGAACCTAAATCCAAATATCACAGTCGTCATTCCAAATAATAAGGAATGACTAAAAATGAATTGTGTAATTACCAATGTGGTTCCGATGTGGAAGATGATGCTCGAATCACAGGTCAGATGGTGAATTTGGTTTGAGTACTAGGTTAGGTACCAAAGGGGAGAGCACCAGGGGAGATGATATGTGTAAGAAAAGAAAAACCCCAATTTTAGTTTAAAAAAATATCGGTTTTTAATATAATATTTTTAAAAAACATACACAACATGGTCACATGTTTTATCCATAGGGTTTCCCAAACCATGCAGAAACTGTGTGCACCTCACTACCTATAAGGGGCACTTCACATAGTTACCCTACATTGTTTGACTAACAATGCAGTAATCGTGCGAAAAAATTCTTCTAAAAAACATTCTATTTTTAGAAATCTCACACGGTTAGACTAACCATGGGAAACCCTTGTGCATACCATGTGATAGGTCATTTCCAGCCCAAAACATGGTTACAGGCTCCGAACAAGCCCCAAAAACCTCCAAAACACTCGTGATCAAGTTAAGAATTAACATAATTCCATAAAAAGTCACTTAATCCAAAAATTAAATGATCTATAACTCATATGAAAACTTGGGTTCTTAAATTCTTCCCCCATTTTTTGCAATTCATCCCTAAATTGCTCTCTGAAGCGTGGTCAAGATTCGTCTCAGTACAACTCTGGCCACTGATTAAGTACATCGACCTCCCTCTCCTAAGTCTCATCCTGTAAACGACCATGCTTCTGTAGCACCCATACTAGAGGAACTGACCATCCTCGAAGTACCTTTCGGCTCCTTTCGACTATACGGATCAGATGCTCCTCAAAGGATGCATCAACCTGGAACTCATCCTCCTTAGGTTGATAAAGGTGAGATTCGTCTTAGTGATAGAAGTACAGCTGAGATACATGGAAGACATCATTCATGGTTTAAAAACTCTTAAGTAACAACAACAGATAATAATATGACCCTACTCTATCCAAAATCTCAAATGGGCCGACATATCACGGTGAAATGTTACCCTATCCCTTGATCTGCATGTGTCCCAACCTCGATGAAACCCGTAATAAAATATGATCCCCAACCTCGAACTCTAATTGTCATATGAGGTGATAGGTGTATGATATCTGGTGAGACTATGCAATAGCCATCTGCTTCAGAATCATTTGTACCTACTCAGAAGTCTCATGCAAGAGACATGGTCCTAGTAAAGCTGCCTCTCTAACCTCTAAATAGGAAATGATAGAATGGAATAGCCTACTGTATAAATCCTCATAATATTCCATCTAAATCGTCACCTAACAAATATTTTTTAGTCAATCTCAATCAGGGAAATGTGACACTCCCTAGACCCCCAAAATCCAAGACACATGCTCGCAACATGTCCTCTAGCACCTGTATCATATGCTTTGACGGACCATCAGTTTGAGGGTGGTATACATTTCCCAAAAAAACCTGTGTACCTAGTTCCCTATGAAAGATCTTATATAATGAGACGTAAAGAGGACATCCCTATCTGAAATGATAGTGCATGGGATCCCATTACGTCCTACCACCTCTCGGATGTATAACCTTCCATGTTCATCAACACTGAAGGTCTCCATGATAGACCAGAAATGTGTGTCCTTTGTAAGCCTATAAAAACCCATACATCATCATTACCTTGAGGTGACCTCGACAAATCCATCAAAAAATAAATCATGACATAATCCAATTTCCACTGTCATAAAGGTAATTTCTGTAAAATCTCTTCTGGTCATTAATTTTTTGCATTCATCTGCTGATAGGTGAAACAACTTATAACAAAACTGGATACCTCTATCTTCATTCCTAGCCACCAGTACTATCGTTGCATGTTATAGTACATCATGGTAACCCTAGGATGTAATTCCCAAGAAGAAGAGTGAAACTCCTAGATCAACTCCTCACATGTATCCAATGGAACCCAAACACATCCATGGATACACATGATCTCATTATCACCTACCGTCTAAAAAGGGAGGAGGGCCTCAACTACAACACATTCTCATAGAACTAGGCCTTCTGAATATGATATCTACCTTATCAAAACTTTGTATAGTACTGTACAGGTCACATATATGGATGACAGAAAAGTATTCCCCTATCTGTCGTTTACCACTAGATAAATCTTAGAAAACAATTCCATAAGCTGCCACTCACTACTGGCCTACTGCACTGCCTGTATCTATGTTCCCTTGCTCTGTGAATCATCCAATTCATTTCGCTTACCATGCATATAGCCAAGCTCGATGTCAAAGGAAACTATGTATTCCACCCAACTTCGCTGCCACAAATTCATAACATGTTGTGTAAAGATATTCATAAGGACATTGTGGTCCGTGTAAACCATAAAATGCTCTCCCAGTAAATAGTAACTCCAACAGCACAATACGTGAACAACTACAACTAACTCAATATTGTGAATAGGGTAATTGATATCGTGAGCCCTCAGCTGATGAGACCGAAATGCCATGACTCGATCTCCATACATCAATAATACTCTAAGGATGATACCTGAAGCTTTACAGTACACCATGTATCTCTTTCCCTGCTCTTATGGTATTAGGATTGGTTTTGATGTCAATCTCCCTATATGTCCCCAAAAGGCTATCTCACAAGATTATGACCACAAAAATTTCACACCCTTATTAGTCAATCTTGTCAATAGTACTGGTAAGTGTGAGAAGTCCTATATAAAACACATATAGTAGATAGTTAGCCCCAAGAAGCTCTATATGTAAAAAATTTTCTTGGGATGTTCCTATAAAACTATAGATCTCACCTTTTCTAGGTACATTAACACTTCTGTCTTCATGAGGATGTAGCCTAGGATGTGAATCTGATCCATCTAAAAGTGGCTCTTTGTGAGCTTATCATATAACTAATGATATATCTATGTATTAAAACTTATCTCAATATGGTTGTAATGGTCATGTCGATTGTGAGAATACACTAATATATCATCCACGAAAACCACCACAAAATAATCCAAGTAAGGATGGAACACTCGATTCATCAATTCCATGAAAACTGTAGGTGCATTTGTGAGACCGAACGACAAAAACATATACTCGTATAGACCATAACTGCTATAAAAGGTTGTATGAGGTACATCTGTAGGTCAAAAATGGACCTGGTGATATCCTAACCTCAATTCGATCTTCAAGAACAGTCAAGATCCTTGAAGATGATCTAACATTTCATCTATCCATGGAAAAGGATATCGGCTTTAAACCATCAGCTGGTTCATTTTTCGATAATCCACACATAGTCTAATATTTCTATCCACCATTTATGCAAAAAAGATCAATGAACCCCACAGAAATGTATTGGGTCTGATAAACCCCTTTGCCTCAAAATCCTATAACCGCCTCTTGATCTCATGAAACTCCATCATAGCCATCGTATATGGTGGAATGGATACCAACACAACTCCTAGCACTATATAGATGGAGAAATACACCTATATATTAGGAGGTAAACCTGAAATGTTATTGGGTAAGATGTACCTAAAGCTCTCCCCCACTGGAGAAATGTCTGCCTGACTCACCCCCTGCCCATCCTAAAACAAACTAGTAATTTGGGATGTCACCCCGCCCAACCCACGATGCTCGGGTCCTTTTCTACTCGCATGGACATCCAATTCGCCCTTGTAAATGAACACTACACCTTCTGGGGATGTGAAAGTCACCCTCTAGTGATAGAATTCAACATACTCTCAATATGCTACTAGCTATTCTATTCCTTGAATGACATCAACCCCTATCATCTCGAGGACATTAATACCTCAAACCAAGTTAAACCCTCTAATCTCAAGGGGACACTCCATACACTGGCACACATCATCAGTTCTGACTCCCAATGGTGTATCTAGTGTCAAAACTCCCTCCTAATGAAAAACCACAAGCCCAAGAATTTTAACCACCACACCAAGATAAAACTATTTGATGAGCCTACAACAAAAAATTTGATTCAATGGTAGAAACTACTAAAGTCGTACCTCTCGTCATAGATGATTTGAGATCCTACTCATATTTGGTATGTTTCACTACATTTTAATGTCATGTTATACTACCTTATGACCCTTCCTAACTACCCTGAGCTGATCCACCTTACTGTCTCTGAGAACCCAGTGTCTGGATACCATGGAAATGACCACCACTGCCCAGGCCTAACCAAAATGCACTGCTTCATATCCCATCCTGATGTGGATTTGAAGAACCTAATCTTGAACCCAACGCAAGAGTTTACACCCTACCACTTGCAGCTAGAGGGAAGGTCCTGAAAACCCATGATATGTTCCCCATTCTACCGCAAGCTCGACACTCAGTTGGTTCACATTCACACTGAATTTTCACATGGACTCACCTACCACACTGATGGAAACACACCAAGATTCCTTCACCCAAAACCTGACTAGCACTCACATCATGGTAAGACTCAAAATGGTGCTTCCTGCCTAATGATTTATATCCACTAGGGCGAGAAACATCACTCCCATGTTCTGTACCCCTATCTTCCCTCATGTTTTTCATGGTAATCAGTGCCTGATTCAAAATCACAATGATAGAAGGAAACTTGAACACATTTACCTAAGATTTGATATCATGTCTGAGACCTTCCTCAATTCTCTTCAAACTAGACAACTCATCAGTAAGATACATCGGCATAAAACACTAGAGATCTGTAAAGCATGCTGAGTATTCCATAACCATCCTCACGCCCTCATCCAAACACATAATCATTGTACCCACTCTTCTCATAGAGTCCAGGGGTAAATATAATGACCCTATACTTTTTTCATATTAAATAACATGATTTTAAGCACAATTATACATCATAGTACAATCGAAAAATCATGAAGTCTTGCGTATCTGAAGACTAGGTACATAAAACATAAAACATGGGGATAAAAAAAACTTCTTTATTTAATATCCATAAAGATCTCCTAACTTACATTGAGACCTTACATCTTCATAGGGTACCCTAGGAAACACATGAACAAAGGTATGAGATAAAAATCCTAGTAAGGTAATGAAAATAAGAATAAAGCTTATGAACATGAGTTAGGAGGCATGATATAAAGATATCAAAAGACTGGAACATATAGAATCATAACATATAAACATGGGATCATATAGAAATAGAATCATAAAAATGTGGAAGAAACATAAAAAATGTCTTTATTATGATTCAATGCTAACCACCAATCCTGTTTCATATAGTAGTACGGGTCAAGGCTAACCGCCAACCCCATTTCACATAGTAGCACATGCCAAGGCTAACTACCAAGATCGTTACACATAGCATATCATGATACATAACATTACCCAATGCATTGAAGCTCCATCTAGGAACACACATATTACATATCATGAATTTGTTTTCTATATAAAGAATCATACATAATCCATCTTACATAAACATAAGTATTCCCATGGAAAAAATTGGGTACCACAATCCTGACATAAAGCATAACCATTGGGTGTATCATGAAAGTGTCCATGAAATAAAAGAATTAGAACATACATGGGCGATCATAAGGTAAAATTTATTTAAAATAGAAGTGAGAACAAGTAGGAAATGTATTTGAGAAATTTTATCATTAAAACATTTTTGGTGAGGTTTTAAGGAAAATACTATAGAGATTTTAAAATAAAAAAAAAGTAAAATCATTTATATAAAACCAAAATTAAACCAAGAAGGTTTTAATATAAAATACTGATTTTAAAAAGAAAATGGTGGCTTAAAATAGGGGATAATGATCACATGAAATTGGGTAAAAATTTAGGAATTTCCCATAAAACAATATTTGTTATCAGAAAGTATCGAGGATGGGATCACTTAAAAGAATGTATATCCCTGAAAGAGAATGATGGATGGATCTAGAAACATGAATTTGAAAAATATAAATAGTTTGTAGAAGTTTCACATAAAATAAAAATAAAACATTATTTGGGTAAAAATAAATATAGTTCAACCCGAAAGAATAAAGGCGGGTCGGGTAGAATTCCTTACAGATTATCAGAATGATATCAGGTGTACTTAAGTGGGATTAATGAGAGAGAAAGGGATTTATAATATTTTATAAATCACAAGGAAAGTATAGGGGAGATATATAATTGTACCCCATCACTAGTAATTACTCATAAAAGGGCATAAAATAGAGTAAAATCATGAATAAAAGTGAAATGGAGAGGATCCCTTACCTTAAATCTGATGGTGATCTTTGCTGGAACATAATGACCTGAATAATAAAATTAGGTTTATTAATTAATAACATCAGAGCCTCTTATATTTTTAGAATATTTATTATTATCATTTTAATTTCATTTATCACCATTTTTATTGGTTAGGGGGTTCAATTTCATTGTTCAGGTCCATTTTCTTAGTTGGTTTTAATGATCGGTTAACTTATATTCATGTTCAGATAATCATGTAAGATGAAAGTGGTTGTACAGACTGAATGGTCCAATGGAAAAAGTGGATGTACAGAATTGATGTTTTTTGTTAGTAGTGAACATACAGTTGATTAAATGATTATAAAAAATTATTTGGTTATTGGGAGTGAAGATGAATTTTTATATAAAACCCTAGTGATAACAGTTTTGGTTAATTGGTGGGTTTGATTACAAAGAACATGTTTTGATTTATATCTTAATACCATTTGTACAAAAGGATTACAGAACAAAAACTAGGATATATTACATATATAATAATCCGGTTCAACCATAACACAAATAGTTTAATGACTAGATAATAGAAAATGATAAATAGCGGTCCATGAATGTGCTAAATTAACACATCTCAAATGGTGTTTTCATTTCATTCAAATAAAATATGTGGAATGGAGAGAAGATAATGAATTATCCCATTAACATAACAGAACTCTAGTAAATGTATGTTTCTGGAGTTATCATACCATTTTATTGAAGGTAAGTGAGGACAAAACAAGAAAATAAAAGAACATAAAAGAAATAAACGAATCAGAAAGAGGAATTTACCTCTTGAGTTCATCTCCATTGAGAACATCTTAAGGGGATAAATTTTTGTATTTGGAAGAGACTAGGGGATTTTGGAAGTGGGGTAGGAGAATAGAGAGATATTTGGGCACAATATTTTCATGGGACAAGTCTTGAGAATAGTGAATAAAAGACGGTGTGAGGGGGGGTTTATAGTAGATGAGAGGAGGGGTTTCATAATTTTTCAATCATTAGTTTATTAATTTCCTTAAAGACTAGAAATAGTGATGATTACATGATAAATAATAGTAATAAATTAATGTGAGTTCGAACCAATGAACAATTACATCATCCATGACTCATGAATGAGGTTGAAATTCAGGTTCTAGTAATTATCATGGATTATCAGATTTTACTATTCATAGAAATTCAAGTATTTTAGAATAATCACTAAAATTTACCATAATTTTTTTTATTTGTAGAATCGAAAAATGAAATTCATATTTGAAAAATAATATTATAAATATGATTATTTTAATATTAAAACCATAATTTAGTATTAAAAAATATTTTTAAAATATTCATTTACTTATTCTAAAATATAGGTATATCATACTTTCACTTGAATATTATTTTTATACTCTCCTAGATAATGGTACTATTCATTTGGGTATATCACTATTAATAAGGGTATGTTAATATTCATAATTGTAGGTTATTATTCACCAAAAATTATGTTTTCATTATCAGACTCTATATAACATATTGATGGCAACCGTGTATGTTAGATTTTTGAAATTCCAAAAACAGAAGTGAAAAAATTATGTTTAAAGGTCACATAGAACTTATTAGTTTATTATGATGTGATTTCATGTGATAATATGAAGCATTTATAAGAAATTAATATCCATTTATAAAATATTGGGTCGTTACATTATTCCACCCTTAAAAACTTTCAACCTCAAAATTTCATTTTACATTCTAGGCAATAAAAAGGCGTCGGTAATTTTCCTTCACTACCTCCTCCAGTTTCCATGTTGCCTCTTAGTACTTATGGTTCTGCTATAGTACCTTGACCAAGTGAGTAGTTTTGTTACATACAAATTTATCTCTATGATCTATTATCTTCACATGCTACTCCTCATATGAATTATCATCCTCCAACTGTACCACCTCTGAAGAGAGTACATGCGAAGAGTCTAGTATGCACTTCCATAAAATAGATACATGGAAGATATCATGTACTTTCATCATGGTATGTGGATGTTCTAATCTATAGTCCACATCACTGACTCGGTCAAGGATTTAAAAGGGACCGATATACCTGGTAAATAGCATTCCTTTCTTCCCAAATCTCATTACCTTCTTCAATGAAGATATATAGAGAAGTACCATGTCTCCAACATTGAACTCAAGGTCTCTTCGACTATTGTCTACATAACTCTTCTTTCAAATTTGGGATTTCATGATATGCTGCCGAATGGGTTTTACCTTCTCCACTATTTCTTCGACCATTCCAGGTCCTAGAAGCTTACTCTCACCGACTTCACCCCAACACACCGGTGTTCTTCAACTTTTCCATAATGGTCTTCCTATGGTTACATTTGGATGATCTAGTGGAAACTATCATTGTAGGAGAATTCACCAGTGGAAGATGTTTATCCCATCCTACTTTGAATTCCATAGAACATTCTCTCAGCATGTCTTCTAGTGTTTGAATAGTCTGATCATATTGGCCATCAGTTTGAGGATGATAGCCCGTACTGATGTTTCATTCAGTGCTTAGAGCATATTGGATACTTTTCCAGAACTTCAAGGTGGATCTAGGATCATGATAAGATACGACAGATAGTTGTAATCCATGAATCCTTACCACTTCTTTGATGTAAATCCATGAAAAATGATCTAATTAGAAGTCCTCTTGAATCACGATAAAGTGTGTTGTCTTTCTAAGACGGTCCACAATGACCCATATTGCATTGTTTCCTATGGATGTCCTTGTTAGTCCAATGAGAAAGTCCATGGTAATTTTCTCCCACATCCATGTTGGTATGGGAAGTGGTTGTATCATACCCTTAGACATTTTCCTCTCATCCTTCAGTTGCTGAAATACCAGGCACTTTGATGTATATTCAGTAATCTCCCCTTTCATGTTTTCCCACCAATAGTTTTCTTGGAGATCTTGATACATCTTTTTTCTCCCTATTTGAAGAGAGATGGTCTAGATATGAACATCATTAAAAATATCCTTCTCTATATTTGGATCCAATAGTACACATTGTAGTGACCCAAATCTTACAACTCCATCCTTTCTAATATTGAACTCTAAGGATTTCTAATTTTTGATAGCTTCCACCCTTTTCAGAATTTCCACATCTTCTCTTTGAGAATCAGTAATTTTCACCATGAGGGATGGTTGAACAATCATTTGATAAAATATTGATGATATTCCTCCCTTAATGATTCCCATGTTTATCCTCTATAAATATATGAAGATCGGATCCTGTTAAATTATCAAAACTGATAATGATGCGTGATCCTTTCTACATAGAGCATCTGCCACCTTATTTTCCTTTCTAAGATGGTAGTATATTGAGTATAATAATACCTGATGAGATATATCTATATTCACTGGATAAAATTAAGACCTTTTTGTATGAATATATATTATTAGACTCTTGTTATTAGTATATATCTCACACTTCTCCCCATAAATATAATGCCGCCATATTTTCAATGCAAAGATCATTGCCGCCAACACCAGATCATGCATATGATATTTTTGCTCATAGATTTTCAGCAGCCTTGAGAAATAGGATATCACATTATCATTTTTCATTAGCACACAGGTTGATACCTTCTTTGAACCAGCACTGTACACCAGAAATAGTTCTCCTCTTGTTGGGAGTGTGAGTACTGGCACAATGATAAGCCTATTTTTCAACTCCTTGAAACAGTCTTCACATTCCTCGGTCCAGAAAAAATTACTCCCTTCTATGTATGCTTGGTCATTGGGTTTTAAAATTATGAAATGTTCTTGAAAAATCTTCTATAAAACCCAGCTAGACCAAAAATCCTATATATCTCCATTATAGATATTGGACAGAGCCACTCTTCAATTGCCTTTTTCATGGAAGGGTCCACAGATATCCCTTTTTCTGGTGATAACATGCCCTAAGAATGATACTTCCTTCATTCAGTACTCAAATTTATTGTACATTTCATAAAAATTATCCCTTTGAAAATTTATTAACACAATATTCAAATTCTCCTTGTGTTCCTCCTTTCTCTTGGAGTATATCAGAATACCATTAATAAAGACTACCACAAATTTGTCGACGTAATATCTAATGATTTTTTTCATTAAATCAATGAAAATTTATAGAGCATTAGTGAGTCCAAAGTGCATCACTATGAACCCATAATGTCCATACCTCATTCGAAAGGATGTCTTGGATATATGTTCCTTACTCAGCTTTAATTTTTGATAACCCAACCGAAGGTCCACCTTAGAGAAATAACTTGCCCCATGAAACTGATCAAAAAATTCATCTATCAGAAGAATGGGATAATTATTATCTATCGTGATTTTATTGATCTCACGATAATCAATGAAGAGGCACATTGATCCACCATTCTTCTTGACGAGGAGGACTGACGCACCACATGGTTAAGAACTCGGGTGTATAAACCCCTTCTCCAGATTCTACTATAACTGCTTCTTCATCTCTTACAGCTCTACAGTGTCCATTCTATAAGGTTTCATTGATAGAGGTAGAGATCCAGGAATAAATTTAATTGTTATCACAACCTCTTGATCAGGAGTAAGACCGAGAAAATCATTAGGTAATACATCAGTTTAATCCCTCATGATGGGAATGTCTTCAAGCCTGATTCTCTCCTTTGTCTAAATCATTTGGGATAAATATGCGTTCTTATAAGGAAATAATATCCAAACTTGAGATTATTATTCTAATGATGATTCATCTTCCTCCATAAACTTGTAAAGAATCAGGGGATTCTTTGGTATGTGAAGACTGATATCCCATTCCCGACAGTTGGTGTTGTCCTTGTATAAATATATCCAATACCTACCCAGGATTGCATCAAACTCCAATAAGGTGTATGGAAATATTTTCTAGGAGGTTCAGTCCACAAATGTTAACTAGGTTGGAGTTATAAACCATGGACACAATAATTTTCCCTTCACTATTCTCACAGATAAATTTTCTTCCAAATAATGAGGTGGTGTTTGAATAGTTATAATAAACATGAAAGATATGAAATAATTCATAGAACTAGAATCAAATAGTATTTTCTATATTCTCGAATGAATAACAATCATACCTATCAACAAACCTCAACAGTAGTGATAAAATAAGCCCCTATTTGTTTCTGTGGAGGTTGTTGTCGATTTCCTTTGACAACCCTTGTCTGAGGGAAATTGTTCACTTTATGCCCATTCTCTTTACAAATTTAACACTACACTAAAGGTTGAGTGTTGATCTAAACCATCTATTATTCTTCTGCATTAGTGGGATTTTTCATATCTTTTTGGTAGTTTTTTTTCAGATGACCAAACGTTATGCATTTGAAGCAATTTCATGGTTCCCTTGAGATAGTTCCCATGATGCTTCTTCTCAAAACTTTTACACGTGGGAAATTCAGGATTCTTTCCATCATGGGATTTTTTTGTTAAACCACTCATGTTTTTCTCCATTTTAACATACTTTAACTGGGCCCACGAGACCATTGGGAGTTTCCAATCACCATTTCAACTATGAGGACACAACATAAAATCTCCTCATAACTGTTGATGTCTCGAATTTCCAACACTTTTCATAGACTGAACTTTAGTCCACTAAATATGAGATCCACCATGCTTTCAATGTTCATAAAAATCCATATTATTACCTTGAAATCCATGTAAATGTTGATTCATACGCCCTGATAGACTTATCTTCCATCTGATTGAGTCTGAGGAACTCTCTTTCCATTTTGAGATGGAGGCTTCGATGAAAATATTTATTGAGAAACATCCTCTTGAATTTCTCCCAATCCATGAAATCAATTTCCTCTTGGGACATTGTATTCTTGATCAGTTTCCACCACTGATAATCTTCCACATCAATATGATAGACTTCCAGTACAACATTCTCCTCTTTCGAGCACTGGAGGATGGAGAATATCTTTTCAATGGAGTTAATCCACTATTCCATGAAGAGGGGATTAGAAGATCCACTAAAAACGGGAGGCCTTTTTTCATGAAGTATTATACTGAAAATTTCTATTTCCTTGTATGATGAGGGAGTTTCACATGATTCATGTTATTATACATAACTTGATATAAATGATCAAGAACTATCATGAAGTTTTGAGATCCCATTCGTGTAATATGAAGCATATCATTAGGGAAATATTCACATTTCATATCACAGTGGTTTTTGGAACAAGTTCTTCTATTTCCAACAATTAACTATGAAAAATAACTTATGATTATATGGAATAAATAATTTTTTGTTGAACATAAAAAGGAATATTTTGAACATAAAAGGATAAACTTGTAGAGGAGAAGAATATCATTACTTGTGATTCCTTAGGTTTAAATCTAGGTTATCCTTGATCTATTTCATAACATATATTCATATGGAATTTTTATTCCCTTAATAATGGTTTGTACTATGCTCATTAATTTACTAAAGCATATCCCCCATGAGTGTCAATAACTTGAGTGCAGTAAGACCTATTTTCGTATACCAGGATACCTCGGGTCATGCCCGAAACTCTCTGTCAGAGGATTCACTCCTAGGTACATTTGTGCTAGATCTGCCTCTACCTATTTGTATCCAAAAAGGGATGTATTTTCATGATAAACCACTTACTCAATAATTATAAAAATTCCGGGTTGTTTTCTTATAATTTGTATCATACTTAATATTCTTACTAAAGTTCTCTATTCCTAATCTCCAAAATAACTAAACCATCCTATGATATCAACTATAATGACCCTATCCTTTTATATATAAAATCACATGATTTTAAGTATAATTATACATTACAGTACAGGCCAAGGATCGTGTAGTCTAGTGCCTTTGAAGACACGGTACATAAAAAACAAAACATGAAGCTAAAAAAACATCTTTATTTAATATCCACAATGTGATCTTAACTTCCTTTGATCCCTTACATATTCATAGGGTACCCTAGGGAACACATGAACAAAGGTATGAGACAAAAATCCTAGTAAGGGAATGAACACAAGAATAAAGCTTATGCACATGAGTTATGAGGCATGACATAATGATATCAAAAGCATGGAACATATGGAATCATAACATATAAACATGGGATAATATAAAATGGAATCATATAAATTTTTAAGAAACATAAAACCTGTCTTTATTATGATTCAAGGCTAACCGCCAATCCCATTTCCCATAGTATTATGGGTCAAGGCTAACCACCAATCCCATTTCCATAGTAGCACAATCAAAGGCTAACCGCCAAGAACGTTTTACATAGCATCTCATGAAAAATTACATTGCCCAATGAATTGGAGTGCTATCTAGGCACACCCATCGTATATTTCATGAATATGTTTTAAACATAAATAATCAAACATAATCAATCTTACATAAACATAATGTTTACCCATGAAAAAAAAATGGGTACCACAATCATGAAACAAAGCATAACCAATGGGTGTATCATGAAAGTGTCCATTAAAGAAAGTAATTAGAACATACATAGACATTAATAAGGTAAAATAGGAATATATTAAGGAATGTTATTTCAAACAAAGGTGACAAAATTTTGGAAATGTATTTGAATTTTGTTTGCATTAAAACATTTTTGGTACGATTTTAAGGAAAATACTATAGATATTTTAAAATAGAAAAGAGGAAATTTTTTTATATAAACCAGAATTGAACAAAGAATGTTTTCATAATACAAATAATTATTTTATAAAGACAATGGTGGCTTAAAATAGAGGATAGAGTGCACATGAAATTGGGTAAAAATTTGGGAAGTTCCCTTAAAACAAGATTGCTTATCAGAAAGTAGCGTGGAGGGAATCACATAAAACCATGTATATCCCCAAAATAGAGTGAGGGATAGGTATTTAAAAATGAGTTTGAAGAATATAAACATTATTTAGAAGTTTTACATAAAAGGGGAATACAACTTAATTTGGCTAAAAAGAATGATTGAGCAACCTGACGGAATCAAGGTAGTTTAGGTAGAATTCCTTACGGATTATCAGAATGATATCAGGTGTACTTAAGAGGTCTTAATGAAATAGAAAGGGGTTTATAATATATTATAAATCCTGATGATAGTATGTTGGAGGTTCTTAATAATACCACATCACTATAAATTACACATAAAAGGGCATAACATAGAGGACAATCTTGAATGAAAGTGAAATTGAGAGGATCCCTTTCCTCAAATCCGATGGTGATCTTCTCTTGAAATTAAAGACCTGAATAATAAAATTAGGTTTATTAATTAATAACATCAGAACCTATTATATTTTTATAATATTTATTATTATCATTTTATGTTCATTTATAACCATTTTGATTGGTTATTAGGTTCAATTTCATTTTTGGGTTCATTTTCTTACATGGTCTTAATAATCGGTACACTTATATTCATGTTCGGAAAAAATTTCAAGATGAAAGTGGTTGTCCATAATTCAAGTTTTATGATAAAAGTGAACATATAAGAGATTTCATGATTAAAAAAATTCCTTCAGTTATTGGGAGTGAATATGAATTGTTATATAAAACCATAGTGATAACCGTTTTGGTTAATCAGTGGGTATGGTTACATAAAACATGTTTTGATTTATAAATTAATACCATTTGTACAAAAAGGATTAAATAACCAAAATAAGATATATTTAATATATAATAATTGGGTTCAACCATAACCCAAATGATTTTACATCTAGATAATAGCAATTGATAAACCATTGTCCTTGAATGTGCTAAATTAACACATCTCAAAGATTGTTTTCATTTATTTCAAATAAAAGATGGGGAAATAAGAGAAGATAATGAATTATACCATTATAATAACATAATTATAGAACATATATGTTACTAGAGTTATCATACCATTTGTTTTAAGCTAAGTGAGTAAAGAAAAAGAAGGAGAAAAAAACATAAAAGAAATAAATGAATTTGAAAGAGGAATTTAATTCATAACTTTATCTCCTTTGAGAACCTATTAAGTGGAGAGGTGTTGGTATTTTGAAGATTATAGGGGATATTGGAATTGGGGGAGGATATTGGAGAGATATTTATGCAGAATATTGGCAAGGAACAAGACTTGAGTTTAGTGAGTAGAAGAGGGAGTGGGCGGGGGGGGGGAGGGGGGGTGGTTATTGTGGAGGAGAAGAGGGTTTTCAATTTTTTTAATCATCGGTTTATTAATTTCAATAAAAACCGAAAATAACTATCATTATATGACTAAAAATAGTAAACAATGAATGCGAGTTCTATCCAATGGCCATTTACATCATCCATGACTTAGGCATGATGTAGAAATTCAGGTTTTAGAATTTATTGTGGATTATCAGATTTTATTATTCATAAAAATTCAAGTATTTTCGAAAAATCCCAAAAAATCACCCGGACCATTTTTCAACATTTAGAATCCAAAAAGAAAATCTATTTTAAAAAATTTATTATATATATATATATGATTATTTTAACATTAAAATCCTAATTTATAATTAAAAACAGTTTTAAAATATGCATTTACTTATTCCAATATATAGTTACATCATACTTACACTTGAATATTTTTTATAATATCATATGTAAGGTTACTATTCATTAGGGTATATCACTATTCATAAGGGTGTGTTACTATTCATATGGGTAGGAAACTATTCACCCAACAATAATTTTTTCATATCAGACTCCTAATAACTTACTGACCGCAACTATGTATGTCAGAGTTTTGAAATTCCATACACAGAAGTGAAAAACTTATATTTAATGGTCAAATATCACATAAGAGTTCATTATGTTGTGATTTCATGTGATAATATAAAATATTTATAAGAAAGTAATTTCGATTTATAAAACATTGGGTCGTTATATTAAAAGTATTCGTAGAAGCAGGTTTGGAATTCATTCCAACCCATATTCTGTAGCCCGTCATCCTGGTTCAAAATACTGCACTAATGATATTACACTCCATGTAGCATGTAAGTCATGAGCTTGACCTTCCTCTCTAGAGGCATATCCTAATGCTCAAAAATATCTAACGTGATCTCTAGCCATAACTTTGTAGCCTATGGTCCACCATCCCTTGAAAATGCACGAGGATACTACTACTAGAACACCCATGTTAGCTCATCCATATACAAGAATGGCTACGATGCTCCTTGGATTGTCATTATTTATCATATAAAGCGCTTCCTGGAACTATGCCTCAGCACCTATGCCCAGAATAGGCTCATGTGCCGCATCTGGAACAATGGGAGGATCTACCGGTAGCCTGTGGCCCACCATCTCCAAAGTATTCTCATCACTTACCTCACTGTGTACCACTAGATATAATCATGGTGGAATGTCTCTACAATGCTAAACACATGATTCATGAAGGGAAAAAATGAAATCACAAATCTCAAAAGCATAGGACATGTCAAAGCCATCCTAGAACCATGTCAAACCCACAACATACTCCTAAAGCCATTACTGTATAAAGAACAACCATCAAACTACTAGAACTGTGCTTGTTGTCCACTCTAAAGCAAGGTATATGTTACATATCCATTCACCCTTTCAAGTTCCATTTCCATTTCACATTCAGTTATTCAAAAATTTCCACAAAGGGTTATAAATGATGAATTCACGAGGGCCCATAACACCTCACAAACCCAACCTTGGTTCCCCTTTCAATCCATACATGTTACAAGTTCATTTAACATTTATATTTCACTACTATGTAATTTCCCAATTCATATATTAGAATACTCTTTATGGATTTAAAGATGATGTCACACCTTTATCTAATGTACCAAACTAACCCAATAACAGACACATCTATCATATCAACTATCACAACAACATGAATATCTAATGAATCTTAGATGGCATGGAATAATGCATGGAATGTGATTCTAAAAATTGACTATATGAGGCATGGTATGGAACACCCTCATATTATTAGGTTAAAACTGAAATATAACCCACAATTGAATCACATGTAATAGAAAAAATCTAGTTTGTCACCCTATGGAGAAATCAAATAAACTCTAAAAGTCAAAATCTAAAAAATCAAAACTCAATTCGAGTAAATATGGATTTTCCATATATGCAGGGTAGCTAATCCAGGAATAGTTTATTAAAAAACTCCATTTCCATCCTATTTCCATATAATGTGTCAAAATAGTAAGTAAAACCATAAAAAATTCCTATGATACCACTTTGTTACATCCTGAACCCGGATGCCCCCGAAACGGTGTCTCCAGCCCGGTTGGTCACAAGGCCTCAAACGTATCTCCCCAAATTCCAGAGGCTACCAACTAGAAGAAAGGTCCTAGAGTGGTCAGTAGGGAGACTATTCCCTCATTACTAGAGTATCATAGTAGAAGTAAAAAACTTGCAATAGAGGATGTTAAAAAAAATCAATCATCTAAAAGTAATATATGCAGGATAGGAATACATAACAATAACCCGAAATGTATCATATAAAAAAATGATGCAGATGGTACAAGTATCCAGAGAGAAGCCATACAATACATTTAAATACAATACAATACACATCCCAAAATAACAAAATACAAAAAAGGTATCCTAGCATCGCAAGCCATAGCTCAATCCTATGATCCCCTGTTCCAAAGCCACAGTAAACAATATATACCAGGGTGCTTTCCCCTGTCATTACCTACACCCATATGATCTATTTGGATCCCCATGGAGGTCTAAATAGGGTGTGAGATAAACATTCCAGTGGGAAACCACGAAGGTCTGTATTGTTCTAACAACAATTCTACAAAAGTGATACCATGTTTAAACTAGTAGTAAAGTAATGTTCATATACCCTTGGAATAAATCTATAGCTATATGTAAAACAAACATGTCCTGAAGTCTACATGAAAAATATTCAACTCCTAACATGGTAGCTAAAATAAGTGTAAAAAAGCAAGTAACATGAACACACCGCACAACCATATATATCATATAACCCACATCCACACTGTATTCAGAAGTCAATTATCCCACGATCATATTGTAGAGTGAATTGTAGACTGAAAGGCCCATATTCAAGGTGTCTTGAGCCAAGGCATCCATATAATATATATATAAAACATGGAGGTCCTCATCGAAGGAGCTTGTTCATGTCACCCCAATGAGTCCCATGGGAATCTATGGTGGAAATGTGGATAGGCATTGGTTGGGGTCCTAGGATCATGGAAATAGAAAGTCCTATGTGAGCACAAGAAAGCAAGATCCATAGGGTATCAAGGCTCTAGGAATCCCAAAGAATCAAGACCCAAGGGGTAGAGTCAACCCAAGGTGCCCACTACCACGTTCCAAACCCATAAAGAGTAGTCCATGACATCGATCAAACATTATATCAATCATTAAGTAAGTCAATTGAAACAAACATTCCAGGTGAGTATACCCACTCACATCATCCTACATAATACACAAGTATTCCAACCCATAAAAACCATTTATCAAAACCATAATATGGGAATAACATCCCATATAAACCATTTAACATGCCATTATTCATTTCATATAGGTATACAAACCCATATTATCTATTTAACACGCCAAACTATCAAAACAGACAAGGAATAACATGATATTCATTGATCAAGGAGGAAATACATCTCCTAAATTCGATATTGAAGATATCATGGAATTAATAGGCTTACTCTAACTAGGAAATCACATGAACACACCCCTTGTGTGGTTTAAACTGGCATAAACATGTTAAAACCATAAGATGCACCCATTGGGTGACCTTGAAATGAGAAACCGGTTCCAACAAACCTAAACAAAACCTATGGTCATCCTCAAGAGATCCAATTACAGCTATTAAAAGTAAATACCTAAAAAACAAGACCTTGTTGGAAAGCCCGATGGATGGCATAAAGGCCGAACACCTGAAAACACCAAATAAAATTCTAAAGAATGTGTAGACCACCTACCGTTACTCAGTGGTAGATATCTCATCCAGAAATATGTCCTATTCTGACTAGTATAGATGAAATCTGAAGAATTGATCAAGAACATGATATTAGGGAAAATAGGACTAAATCCAAATAGCGTAGATGTTGTTCTAAATAATCAAGAATTACTAAAAAGGAATTGAGTACTTAACAATGTGGTTCCAATGTGACATATGATGCTCGAATCAGTGGTTGGAGTACGAATCTGGCTCAAATTTGAGGTTAGGAGGCAAAGGGTAGATATCCATGGGAGATGCTATGCATAGGAGAAGAAAACACCCAATTTGGGATTAAAAATAAATTATGTTTTCATTTAAAATTATAAAAATCATATACAGTATGGTTGCATGGTTTTTATGCACGCTTTCTTAGACCGTGTGGAAACTGTGCGCACATCACAGCCAAGAAGGAACAATTTTCATAGTTACCCCACACAGTTTGACTAACAGTGCAGTAACCACACAATAACATTCCTCTAAAAACCATCACTTTTCAGAAATCTCAAACTTTTATACAAACTGTGCGCAAGCAGTGCAAATAACATGCGCTAGGTAATTTCCAGCCCAGAACATTGTTTTGGGCTCCGAACAAGCCCCAAAAACCTCCAAAATAACTGTGATCAAGTTAAGCATTCAAAAAAATCTATAATAAGGTATTTAAACTTAATATAAAAGGATTACTACCTCGTACGAAAACCCAGGTTCTTATAACTACCATGGTTAGGGTATTAATCACATTTGAGGTTTTTAATTGAAAATTTAAATGATTTTCATTAATATTATATTTTTTATTAATGATTTTTATTTAAGAATCATCCAAAAATTAAGAATAAAATTAAAAATTTATTCTAAAAAATACCTTCACATCTTGGGGTGTACTATGATGTTAGATCATGAAAGGAAATAGGTATGACATTTGTTTATAATTGTTTTAGGACATGAACTTTCTATTGATTCCGCCATAATTTAATCAATTTATAATTTTTTGATATAAATTTAGTTATTAAAATAATTATTGGTATCTTATTGTCAATTTTGTTTTCCTACATTCAATGTCATTATAGAGGCTGATATTGAATATTGAAGTACATGTGCCTTTAGAAAAATTGTTTTGTTCGAGTTGGAAGAAGAAAGATGGAAGTACTATTAATGAAGCGACACAAAAATAGATTGTAAGTTTTACATTGATGATTTGAAATTTTAATATATAGTTTGTTAATTAATAATCAATTTAAATTTGTAATAGGCTGCTGTAGAGTCCTTTTATGCCTAGGAAACTGAAAATTTCGGGACAAAATATCACACACCATAGGTGTTGGGAGATGAGAACCCTGGAAGAGTACACAGACGACCTAGGAAGTGTATAGCCCTGATGAAGTATTGGCCCCCTACAGGTACCATTTATACATATAATGAGTTGGAAATGGTTTAGGAATGGGAATAATAGGCTAAATAAGGCCCACATAAGTGGAAGAATGAGCTGAAAGGGAAAACACTGAATTTCTGAAATCAATATAAGTTTTATGTCAATCAATTACACTAGAGACCAGCAGAACTTTTGATGAATATATGTAGTCGATGCATTCATTATTTAGTGAACTAGGTGGTGGTTCTAGTGTTGTTCAAGAATATTTAGTTCCTTGTTATGGAGATGGCCATAGCGATGGTGAGGAAGAGGCCAAGAGTGAGGTGGTGGTCGAGGCATAGGATGAGGGAGAGGAGGAGGTCAAGGATGGGGATGAGGATGAGGATGGGGATGAGGATGAGGATATGGATGGAGATGAGGACGTGTATGATGGAGGGTATAATGATGGGTAAAAATATGAGGAGGAGGACGAGGCTGATGATGATGGTGATGATACAGATGGTGATGAGAGATAGATTGATATGTAACATTTTTGACAAATATTACTGAAATTTGATGTTTGATGATTTGATGTGATGAAATATATGGATGATTAGGTAGATAATAATATATTTATTTGTTTATAAATAAATAATAAAATTTTACTTTACATCGATGTATGGATTCTATGGATTCTCTTTTTCTATTGTATCAATGATTTTTAACAATTCTCTTTTTACATAAACTCAAACTCTTGGCTAAAGAACTTGAGCTTATTTGTTTTCATTGTACTGCTTCTAAAAATATTTCTCTGATTCATTGCCTTTTGATTCTTTACATAATGGGACACTATTTTTGATCCACTCTAATTCATATATCATGTTGTACTTGATACTTTGTGTTGTTTTATTTTTTAAAAACAATATTTTTATTTTTTGAAATATTATGAATATTCTTGATGTGGTTTGTATGGATAAATCATGGTATAATATTTCATGATCCAAGAACCTGTTTATGAGGTCTTTTAGAAGTCATATAGAGAGGCTATGTGTGAATTTTAGTTTAATATATATTTTTCTTGATTCATGTAAGAATTTTATAGATTTAATTATGTATTTCTAATACATAGGAATTTCATGTATCCAAATATATCATGTAACTATATATAGTTATTTCTGTTATAATAGTTTCTATTTAAATCTAAACCTCATGAATCAACAAACTAATCTTGGATACATTGAAAAATACCACTAATGATTTATCAATCATAAAAGTTAAACTTATTAACTATAACATTTCCCATTAAGGAAAACTAGCCCACATGAATCTATATTTTCCTCCTATGACATTATTCATCAATTATATTTTTTATATGTCACCTTCATGTAGGTCCCATTACCAAAACAACTCACCCATGATTGTATCAATAGATTTAATTATATATCATTTCACCTCACAATAACTCTAACCCCTTTAGGTTATATTCATTAACCCATAGGTTTTCAGAAATCAATTTATTACATTTGAATCAAGGAATCCAATCCAACAAGATAATCCCATATCGTACATCATGGTAAAATATTCCCAAGGTGTAGAAGGACTCAACATGATCTTTACACACCATTATGCCCTTAGGCCATAGTACACTCACACGAAAATAGATCCATATGTTTATAAATTACCATATAAAATCATTTGAATCTACCCATATAATAATGATATAGTCACTATCAACCCATTACATGTCACTGGACGTAATTACTCTATCTAAAGAATTAATAATCCTCGAGTATTTATCACCACCATGCTAACAATATCAATCTCCAAAAAAAACCCATCTTATTTTATTTATTACGCTATTTTGTGGTGGAATGTTCATATAGTTCCTAAATCCACAACCACTGAAAACATAAAACATAACTCTAAATTAAAAACTCCAATTTATATTCATTAGGCCCCCAAAATATAATACATTTCCTATATCCATTTTTTAAACCATAGGTGGGACCTCCATGGAACCCATCTATAATAATATAGGACCATTACACCTTCTAATTAATCATTCAACATGTAGTTCTCCATGTCATAGATCACAACTCAGAATGTTGATACCGAGGAATGACACATCAAAATATTGAAATATTCTATCCCAACATTTGTTAGGGATATTTATCATGAAATCAATGTGGATTCTTATTAACCACATCATTTCTTTTCCTAAGAAACCAGATAAACCCCCTACATGTTATCTGTCCTGAGAATGATTTTCTTCAAATAATAAATAATTAATAACTATGCGATCACAATGACTTTGATAACCAAGTAATTCCTTGATCATCCAATAACAATCAATGAAGATTTTACAAAACATATAGTTAATTTATTAGGCCTAACTATACAATATAATTTACATTATGAGGTTGTACATTGAACATCATATAATAAGCAACTCAACCACATTCTGGTCACACTGGAAGTACCCTGAACATAACAACCATATTGAGACTCCACCTGATAACAACTCTAAATTTTTATATTACCTTCACTGAAGAATCCAGAAGTAAATATTTTAATTTGTCAACTAGAATTTGAATGAAAAAAATGACCTTCTATTAATCATTACTATGCCCATATTTTGTATTAATATGAGTGTCACATCATTAAAAACTTATATCATATTACCCAAGATAAATGCCTATTAATTATCACATTACCAAAAAAATATATAATTTGAATACTAGGTTAATTTCATCAAATATCCAATGGTATAGTCCCCACAATATGGTTCACCATATAATGAGATTTTATTACCAAATCTATAGGTTAGATGATGAGAAAAAATGAGTCGCTCCTTCTGAACAGTGCTTGTTTCATCCTCAGAATCAATTGCCTAAATTTATAGATCCACAATTCAAAAATAAAAAATAATTTTTTAAATTTTTTTTTCTCTATGTGGAATTAATTTTATTTCATCTAAAGCTCTGGGTCACCACACATTCTAAACCCCACTCAAACATCAATCAATCATTAGAACTCTCATGACTATTACTGATTTAAAATTAAAATGTGTACCATGTAAAAAAATTACTTTCCATTATAATATTATACTGTGTAGAAGGAATAAAATAATGTTCCAACCAACATATCAACCAAATAATTCTCTCTAAGACATAACTCACTAAATTAAAGTTACCATTCTCTGTGACATGTTATCATGCCATCCAAGAGCACCCTTGGAACTCCTGCAAAATGTCATGAAATTTACATGTTCCATGATATATCTCATGATCACTCACAACAAAGTGTCATTAATAAATTTTATGTATTTATATGTGCACTATGTTATTCCAATATCATCCACATGGTTATCCACAAACTTGCACCATACCAAAACAAAGAACATATTCCCACACTCCCACTATGCCTAGCTAACACACAGGGTTATGCAATGAACATGTCCTTCTACTTTTTTGGGGAAAAAATCCCACAAGGTATCATTGAATCATTTTTGAGGTGGTTGTGTTTGTTGATAATGTAGACCTCCTTATTTTGTTTTCTGATAGAACAGACCTAAATGTCTAATTTCATGACATTGGGGATTTACATGGTGATCTGTCAAGTTCCAGATATATTTTTGACAACATATATTGAGAAAGAATGACGACAAAGGAATGAACAATGATCAAAATAACTATGGTGTGAAAAAGATTTGAAATGAACATGAATGAATTGAAGATGATTGAAATATTAGGCAATGGACATGGAATATGAGTTTTCAAAAAAGAAAATTGTGCGCTTAAGGAAACATCATACAAGGTCTGGCATGCATGATGAGGATCTTGTGCGACGTTTAGGAATGTTGGCCGTAATGCATGAATCTCGGACCAAACTTTGAAAAATGGCCAAGGAAGAAAGTGTGTGAATGATGAGGTTGGTGCAAAAGATACTTACGTGCCTAAGGTGACGTCAAATGGGGTTTTACGCAACACGTCATGATCTTGTACGAGACATCGGGGTTTTTGTGCACCGGGGTCAATGAAGTCTATAAAAAATAGGTGACCACTCACACAGGAGTATATTGATACATAGAGAATATCCGAGCACCAGATCGTATAATAATTTCATGAAAAGGGATTTGTGTGAAAGATTTTTAGTTGCGCTCAAGCTAAGAAATTTGTGCATAAGATTTGAGTTGTGCAAAAGATTGATGTTGCGCGCAAAGGGTTTTTCGTAAAAAAATTGTAATCTTGTGTGCAAGGCTTTTATGTTACATGCATGGTGTAATAAGGGTTGTGCGAATGATTTGTGGTTTCCTGGTACACCCGATGCAAATAGATATTCATCTTCGGGATAATGGTGGACGTCAATAGAGAATCTTTCAACAGATAAGGATGCATATTTCATTAGAGATAATGAAGAGACCTATATGTCTATAAACTATGAGTGGATCTTATAAAGATGTAATGAGCACACATCAATTGAGAGAGCAGTGAGATTTCATATTGTCAGTGGATGTAAACTAGGAGGGACTGCGAATCTGCTCCGACCATGTAAATAGCAGTGCGCTTATAGTGGATTTGGTACATCATAACATCACCAATGTATTATCATTGGATGTATCCCAGTGAGGGTGAACCAAGTAAAGTTTTTTGTGTCCTGTGCTTTTTTTAAGATTCATTCATCTGAAATGGAATGGTGAGAGAGAAAATAGGGTTTTGTTTAACAACAAAACAAGATCAAAAGGGAGAGTTATTTTAATTTGTCATTCAATGATTCACCCCCTCTCCTGGTATATAGCCTAGTGGACCTAACAATTGGTATTAGAGGAAATGGTTAAATTCAATGGTTCTCTCTCAAATGGAGGTCACCAATCATATATGGTTTCTTCTCTTTTACGGGAAAAATTTTTATCTATGGAAGAATCAGATGAAACACTACTTTTGATATTTGGGAATGGATGTATTCACCACAAAAGGAGATACAAAGGCCAGATAATGAACCCGAATGAGAAAGGAAAGAAATAGTTCAAGAGAAATTTCTTTAAAAAGAAGAAACTTCTTTAAAAATATTATTTTAGTTCATACGAGTCTGAGGATTAGGAGGTTGAAGTGGTATAGAACTTTATAGATCATGGAGAAAATGGTATGGTGGTAGTATCAGTAGTTATCATAAGAAGAATGAAACTGAAGATGATGAAGAAGAAGTAGAAGTTAAGCGAAGAGTTTATATGAAATATGAGATAGAGGATTCTCTTGAGGAGATAGATTTTTGGAGATCCAAAAAAACAAAATCCAACAAAGTTGTTCATGATTCCAAACTCTATATACAGAAGTAGGAAGAAGAGAAGTCTGAGTTGATGGAAGAAATTTAGAAACTGAAGTCATCAACACCAGAAGACTCAGAATCAGTTAGTGAGTATAAAATAAATATTGAAGAACAGAAAAAAGAGATTTATAGCTTAAATAACACAAGGAAAGATCAAATCAAGAATATTGAAGAACAAGAAGGGGAATTTGTTGGTTTGTGAAAACAAGTTAAGGATCAAGAAAAACTATTGACTGTTACTAGGACATCATGAAATAAGATCACTTAAAAAACATGAAGATGAAAGTGGATAATAGTGGTTCAGTAGAAAGGAATCATCAATTATATTTAGATGCTAAATCCTATTGGGGTATTGATTGAAAAAAATATGTGAAAATTGAAGTCAGACCGCAAGAACACATTCCATGATAGAAGGTTGATTTGGGAAAAAAGCACATTCAGAATATTCAGAGATCCCAATGGGAAACAATATGTACTAAAGTGACATAAAGGAATGAACCATATATTATGTGTTATTGTTGAGGAAAGATGGTAGATTCACATTATCTGTGTTCCATAGCCATGAGATATCGAAGGGCACAAGAAAAAAGGTGGAAGACAAACAGAGAACGATTCTCTAGAACATATTTTGAAGGACATTATTTTTGGTGTAGAGGATTTGAGCATATGGATAGGTATTGTACATTGACCATATAGAGGAATGTCCCATAAGAGAATAAAAATGTTCAAAAGTATAAGATTAATTAACCAACAGGTGAGTTAAAAATGCCAAATAGATTTGCAGATTTGCATGATGAAGCTGGTCCATCATTCTTTGAGAAAGATTAAAAGTATCAATCCAAGCTGAGTGTGAAGGAAAAAATATGTACCAAGAAGAAAATGGATGAAAAGGCATTGGTGTTAGAAATTTCCCTTAAATCATCATATAGCTTTGGTGTGTGGATCCTTGACAGCTGTTTAACATATCACATGATAGGTAATAATGATATTGTTATAGGTATAACATATGAAAAAGAAGGAGTTTTCAATTTTGGAAACAATGGAGGCATGAAGATTATTGGCTTTGGATAGGCCAAGTATGGGGGAAAGAGATGAGATGTGATGATTTATTATTAGTAGAAGTCCTCAATCACAATTTTCTCAGTGTAAGTCAACTATGTGACTTATGACATTCTATAAGGTTTACTAAGAAGATGTGTATCGTCGAAGGAAGAGACATGGAAATGGTTCTATAGGGAAAAAAACAAAGGGAAATATCTACCTGGTAAGTGGATAATGAGATATGTGCATTCTATCCAGAGAAGAAGAAAAAAAGTTGTGGAATAAATGACTTGGTCATCTAGGTCAACCATCCCTGGAAGATCTGGTAAAGTGTGATGCAGCAAGAGACCTCCCTAAGCTATCATGTGATCGAACTCAAATGTGAGAGGCATGCCAAAAATGAAATATAATCAGAAAGATGTATAAGGAAAAGCAAAAGAAATGAACAAGGGTGATCCTATGGGTACATCCTAATATTTTTGGTCCTATCACACAATGAGCATTTGACGGAAAGAGGTACTACATTATTTTTATTGATGATATAACAGAATGGAATGGGTATTTGTTATTTCCCACTAGTCTGATGTGTTAAAAAGCTTAAAATAGTACCTAAGAATGTGATAATGGATTATTGGACAGAAAATTCTAATTTTTCATACTGATAGTGGTACAAGATTCCCAAACAATCAGGGGAAACACTATATCGTGATAAATGGGATAAGGCCTCATGTTTCTTCAGAGAGAACTCCCCAACCGAATGGATTGGTTGAAAGGAGAAATTGTATAATCAACAACATGTCCATAAAGATTCTCATAAAAAATACCTACCAAAGAAATTTTTGAATGAGGTAGTCTTGACATCGATCTATATTTATAACATGGCTCTGTTGTTCCCAAAGGAAAGAATGATCCTGTATAAGATATGGTATAGAA
Source organism: Viscum album (assembly GCA_963277665.1). Classification (NCBI taxonomy): domain Eukaryota; kingdom Viridiplantae; phylum Streptophyta; class Magnoliopsida; order Santalales; family Viscaceae; genus Viscum; species Viscum album. The sequence continues at coordinate 104,073,097 of OY728133.1, forward strand.
AGAAGACAATATTTAAATACTTTCTAATATTTGGAAGTAAGTGATTTATCCCCAACAAGGAAAAACATATTAAATTTGAGTTGTGTGGAGATTAGGGGATATTAATTGGATACTTAGGAAAATGAAAAGCATACAAATGATTTAGAAAAAAGTTGGAAAAAGTAGTTGAGAGAAATGATGTTACTGTAGTAGAGAATGAAGAGTGTATTCAAAAGCACAGTGAACAATTTCTATATGAAAGCGATGAGGAGGAATTTAATGCAGGAGGAGCACAAGTGGATGATGCTGATTGAAAAGAAGGTACTGATGATGAGTATAATGAAGAAAAATCTGTATCTGCACAGAAGCCATGGAGTCGGGCTGAAATTGATAGAAAAAATATCATTGGCGATCAATCAGCTCCAGTTCAGATGAGAAGAATGATGTCACTACAGTAGACATATTTATTATCATAGGTAGAGCGTAAATACATTACTGATACAGTTGAATATGGATACTAGGTTCAATCCATGAATGAAGTGCTAGATTAGATTAAGAAGAATCAGACGTGGGATATTGTTTCCAGACCAACTAATAAGAATGTCATCGGGACTAAATTGGTCTTTCGAAACAAGATGAATGTATATGGAATAGTGATTAGAAATAAATCACAACTAGTGTGAAAAGGATACTCTTAGATAGAGGGAACTGATGTAGATGAGACATTTTCACCAGTTGCAAGGTTGGAGACAATCATAATATTCCTATCCATTGTAGTGCAATGGAAATTAAAAGTGTTCTAGATGGATGTCAAATCTGCATTCATGGATGAGATTCTAGAGGATGAAGTGTATATTGAGAATCCATATGGTTTTCTCATTCATGATGAGTAGAACAAGGCTTGTCGGCTAAAGAAGGCATTATATGGCCTTAAACAAGTACCAAGAGCATGGTACTCAAGGCTTGATCAGTATTTAAAGAAACATGGTTTTTAGCGTGGGGGAGTAGATTACAATCTGTATTTAAACAAAAATAATAATCAAAGTATGATGGTCCTAGTTTATATCAAAGACATAATATTTGGTGGATCAGATGAAGCTTAGTGCATACAGTTTTTCAAATTCATGAAAAGTGAGTTCAAAATGTCAATGATTGGAGGGCTAACATTTTTCCTTGGTCTATAGGTGACACGAGGAAGGAATGGAACCTTTATTTCTCAATAAAAATATTCCAAGGTGGTTTTGAGAATATTTGGAATAGAATATTCTACGGAGATAAAAACTACGGTTGCTATCCAGAAAAAATTTTCTAATGATGAGAATGGAAATGCAATTATTATCACAGAATATAGGAAAATCATTAGAAGTTTGGTGTATTTGACTACAACAAGGCCTGACATTGTATTAAACACATTCCATACAACGAAATGTAATAGTATTCCCAAGGAATGTTACATGATCGTAGTGAAAAAAATACTTCGTTAAATCAAGGGCATGATGGATTTCGGTTTGACATATAGTGACAAATCTCAGTCATAGTTATTGGGATATACTGATGCATATTGGGCCAGTTCAGCGGATGACAGGAAATCAACATTAGGATGTGCTTTCTATGTTGGTGGTTTTTGTATTTCTTGGATAAGCAAGAAGTAAGATTGTATTTCATTAATAACCGTAGAAGCTGAGTATATTACAACCACTCAAGCATTCACATAGTTATTGTGGATGATGAAACAACTTAATGATACATGCATTAAAGTGAAGTCTCCAATCGGAATCTAGTGTAATAATTCATGTGCTATAAATCTCAGAAAAAATATTATTTATCACTCAAGTACAAAGAACATTGAGATAAAGTATAATTTTTTAAAGAAGAAGGTTGAGTGGGGAATCATGATGTTGGAGTTTGTGCCAACAGAGCTATAAGTTGTAGACATTCTGACAAAGGACATACCCGAGGAAGCTTTTGATAGGCATCAACTAGATCTAGGAGTTCAGTTGACTCCCCAAACATGAAAAAGAGTGGTTGTGGGACCCACCCCTCTCCTCGAGTAATAGAATGTTTTACTCTAATGTGATAATATGTGTTCCATCAAATGTTTCAGACCACAGAGGAGTGACCTTTTGGTTCATTGACAAAGGGGGAGAAATAGTGACTCCTCAAGGGGGAGAAACTGTGGACAAAGCTAGGAGAAAATGTCTTAGTCAAAGACACGGGGAGAAGCTAGCCAATAGAGAAGCTAGACAGGGGGAGATCAATGGGATAGGGGGTGATGGGGGAGTGTATAATATATGATGATGCTAGAAGTGATCGATAAAAGAGTGTATATAACGATAGGTGAGGATCCTGATAAATATAAAAGAGTGATGTTGGAATGGTGTGAGAAGGGAAACAACAATCAATAATTGGTATCCGGTTTGCAATTGGTATCAGTTTGGTGTCAACATTTGGTGTATGTAATGTAGTGATTCATTTATGATCTTCTCATTTACTATTGTTTCTCATGATGAGTATTTCACATGTGGTCTTAGAGTATGTGTTAAGTGAAACCTTGAATGCAACCAGAATCGTAAGAGGTGAATGGAGGTAATGGTTGGAAAGAGATTTATTAAGGTAAAAAATAGGAGAGAACTGTTATGATAAGAGTTTTCAACTAACCCAAAGTGGGATATTATTGGGATAAAATCACACAAGGTATCATTGAATCATTTTTTAGTTGATTGTGTTTGGTGACAAAGCGGACATCCTTATTGTGTTTGATGACGGAGCAGATCATGATGTCTAATTTCTTGACAAAGAGGGTTTACATGGGGACTTTTCAAGTTCCAAAGATATTTTTGACAACCAATGCTGACAAATAAAGATGAAAATTTAATGGAAAATCTATAGGTGGTTACAAAATAACAGATCTATGGTGGTGTCATTTTCTAGTATTTGCCAAATTTCTGGGCATCAAAATCAGAAAATGGGGAAACCAGTTTTTGGAAATGGAAGTTCCGCTCAAGATATAGGGTGGTTAGGAAACATGCGCACAAGGCATGTTTCAAGGTCAGAAGGTGGAAAAATGGAAAAGGATTGTGGCGCATGAAATATATGAAGATTTGGATGAAATAATTGAATATGCGCGAAAAATTAGGGAATGAGCACATAATATTAGTTTGCGTGAAAGAAACCTTCGCACCTAAAGCAATGTCAAAGGAGGTTTTGTGCACATGAAGAGGATATTTCATGACGTTAAGGAATATTTCATGTAGGGCATGATTCTCGGTCCAAACATCGAAAAATGTCCAAGTAAGAAAGTGCTCGAAAGATTCAAGAAGTGTGCGAATAATGAGGTTGGTGTGAAAGAGACTAATGTGCCTAAGGCGACATCAAATGAGGTTTTGCGCGACACTTTAGGATCTTGAACGACAAATTGTGGTTTTTTCACATAGGGGTAAATTAGGTCTATAAATAAGATGTGATTCCCTCAAATTGGAGTAGATCGATACTTAGAGAAAATCTGATCACCGAATCGTGTAAGAATTTTCTACAAAGGGAGTTGCGCGAATGATTTTGAGTTGCACGCATGCTAAGAAAGTTTAATGTAAGATTTGAGTTGCATTAAAGATTAATGTTTCTCCCAAAGGGTGTTTGGTGAAAAAAGTGGAATCTAACATGAAATGCATTAAAGTTGTGTGCATGACACAATAAGGGTTTCACGAAAGATTTGGGTTTGCCCAGTACACCCGGTACAAAGAGAGATTCTTTTGCGGGCGAAAGATGGATGTCAACAGAGAATATATCAATAATTAAGGATGCATATTTCATTAAAGATATTGAGGAGACCTACAAGTCTTTAAACTATGAGTGGATCATCTCAAGAAGCAGTGAGCACACTTCATTTGAGAGGGCAGTGAGATTTCATATTGTGAGTGGTTGTAGACCAGGAGGGACAGTGAGTCCACTTCTAACATGTAAACAGTAGAGTGATTATAGTGGATTTTGTACATCACCACATTTCCATTTTATGCTCCTTGGATGTAGCCCAGTGAGGGTGAACCAAGTAAAAATTGTTGTGTCATGTGATTTCATTAAGATTCATTCATCTGCAATGGAAATGAGAGAGTGAAAAGTGAGTTTTTTCTAATAATAAAACAAGATCAAAAGGGACAGTTATATTAATTTGTCATACCCTTATTCACCCCCTCTTAATGTATCTTTCCTAATGGACCTAACATACATCATCCTTAGTAATCACTAAATAAAAAAAACCCAACCCACAAAACCAAATAGAGAAATCCCAGACATCTTTGGCATCCTGGTTGAGAACAAGTATAATATCAAGATCGGCCATCCAAATCATAGGGCTGAGATATGTATCTCATAATCATTAAAATAAATATAATAAAATAATCCCCCAAGAGTAATTTTCTAGATTATAAATAGGATACGAATCCTAGGGACCCATGGAATCTTAGGTATACTATATAGAACTGAGGTAAAATCTTGACATCTTGAGTATTCGTTGCATAACTCAATGACTGGGTCTTAGTTTATAACATGCACAATAGATGACATCATCATCCTAGCCACCTCAGAACCGTATTCCATAATGATTTCATATAATCTGGTGTTGTTTATGTGATTGAAGTCATTTAAGTGTATCAGATAAAGATAATGAGGTTACCCGATTGAATGGGTCAAACAAAAAGAAATGTATAGGGGGTTTCACCTTCACATAAAGTGATGAGATTATGTAGTTCCACACATGTTTTATGGAATTATGCAATGGGAATCCTTGTGAAATATAATAATCACTAGAAACACATGATTTTCATGCATAGAACTATTCACATGTAGAATAAGGCCTGGAAATCCATGTAAACCTAACAAGGTCCTATGATCAATGTAAGTTGAATATAGTCTCATAAAAGGGTTAAACCTCAGGGTATTATATTTGGTCTTGTGCATAAATGACATATTAGGGTATTATAAAAGGATATATGACTTAGTGATACTATATTGATAGTATTATTATAATGAATTCATTCTATTGAGGAAGGATATAGGGTTTATTCATTGTGATGTATGATGCAATGAATGGAATATGTTGTTGTTGTATTCCATAATGTAAAAGGATATCTATAATTATTATGGAAATTGGATGACATGGTATCTCTTGATGTATATGATAATGTGACTATGAGTTTCCATGATATCTCTGGGAAATTTGATGCTCTATTGGATGTTCAAATCAAATGTTTAAAGAACCACATGATGTTCAAAGGTACCTCTCTATTATTTTGTGAAACTATCAAAAATAGAATTTATTATTCATTATTTAACATAATAATTTATTTCATCCTATATGTGGGTCTGAAAAGCTTCTAAAACATGAAATCTTTATGAAGTGTCTTCCTATGAAATAAAAAATCTGATGTTTTTATTAGTTTTAAAATTATATATAATATAATGTAGAGGATTTTGGGGATGTTTGTCTTTGGTATTGTAGAGTTTTTCATATGATTTTTGGTTTTCGTGGTGTATCCAATGTTGGAGGATGGATTATGCCATATTGGAGGCTTCTGTGTGCAATGTTAGAGGTGTTGAATGATTTTGTGTGAAATGTTGGCGATGCCTGGGGGGTTGTACTGAAATTGGAGGCTTCTGTATGCAATGATGGAGGTGTTGTATAATTATTTATGTATATATCCCTTATATTCAGTGATATATTTGTAGTATAATATTATTTTGAACCATTTCTTGTTGGAATTTTTTCAAAAAAGTATCAATAAGAATAATATCACGGTACATGAAAAATTTTAATTTGGAATTTTCCTTTTTAAGCATTTGTGATGGATATAAGATGAACACAAGGTTAATTCCATTAGATAATTTCAGAGGAAAAGTATTCAAAATTTATACTAAATTTGTGATTTTGATGTTTTGAATCTTGGATAATATGATGGTTGTTCCATTCTTTGATCAAAAGTGGTATTAAACATGAAATTTCATTACTAAAGTGATCAATTATAAATCAGGAGACCTCAATATTCATCTTATATTTATTTATTTCTAATTTTCAAAGTGGAGTTATTATTTATTTACATTTTTTAATTAATCATCCGATTATACTTTTACCCACCTAGAAGATTGAATTTTCCTCGTTATACCTCCCAAGAAAAATTTATATCTTCAAGTTTTGACTCTCATCAATGGCCTTCTTCATGCTTGTCTCTTGTTATTAATGAAAATAATTTTTTTCAATTTTGTAACTGAAGGTAAGAAACTAGTATGAATAATAACGGGTTTTTGCACCTATCAGATGTGGTATCCTATTTTTAGAATGTACAATTCATCTTATAGAGTTTTATTTCTGTGAAGAGTAAATGTAGAACCATTTTTTACCAACTACAATAAATTTACTTTGTTATTCTTAATTTTTTTCTTTTATATAGTAATTACATAATATTTATGTTGTAAAACTATAATATTGAATCTTACTATACAGTCAGATTATGATATTGGAGACTATTTTAATGATTAAATTTTTAAAAGGTATATCCACCTCTACTAGATGAAATTATTAAAATTAAGTATGATAAAAATTTATATTATGTTTTACCAATCCATGGGTTGGTGGTACATTTTTTATTTTATATGAACTATAGTCGTGATAGACCCTAATGTATAATGAAAACATGTTTTATGATGGTAGAAATTCACATTAATTATTATTGGATTATAAATAGGCCACCATATTGTGATTTAAATTACTATCATTATCATAAGGATCAAATAGAGTCATTCTAGAGGAATTTGAATTTATTTCAATAGAATATCATAGTGAAATAATAAAAAATACTGAATAATAATCCATATAAACTTGTGGGTAACAATAATATAGTGTAGGTTATTATTTACAAAATAATTAATAGATTATATTTTATTCTTACTTGAAATAATTTTATCTATGTCTCAGTATGTAATAAAAATCAATACACTAATTGGATATATCATTGAACTCAATACAACTCAAATTTATTTACAAAATAATAATATTCTAGAATGGGAGATGTAAAATCTATGTACTAGAATTTTCAAGAAAAAATGCATGTATGATATGTAAGAAGAGTATACTATGAGATACTCCTGATGATGTAGTTTTAGTTGAAAGGGTATTTATGACACTACATAAATTGTGTGAAAAAATAAACTAGAAATTGATGATTGTAATATCATAAAAAGGTATACATTAGATAATATAATAGGATCTTTGTTTCATTATAAAATTGGGAATATAATTTTTTATATGATGAACATTATAAGAATAATTATATTTCCCTAAAATATAGTTTTACAATTTCTTGTAACTATACTGAATATGTCTGACATTTGTGTGATATATAAGTGATAACTATGATAACCAAATTAATTGAAAATTTATGAAAGAAGGCATGCAATTAAAGAATTGGTTTATAAGGGATAATTGAAAATAAGTAATGAGGAGAAACACTAGTACAAATATTGATGTATTAAATTTAAATTATCATGAGTGCGAAATGATGTAAAATTGAGTAACAGATTGTATACAAACATTATTCAAGAAGATAAAAGTATAAAAATATAAAGTATATGTGATCTATTTTTTCATTACAAAAAATGTCTTATACCCATAAATATTTATTGACAGATAATATATGTTTTGTTAAAAACAAGTAATTCCAACATATATTAAGTTTTATTGGTATTGATTCTTTGTACCAGCACTTATTTTTACCTGTATATATATCTATCTATCAGTATTAATCATTTATCACCAACAAATATTTTAAAAACATTTAAATCTATTGCTTTATCATACTAATACAAACATTTTATAACCAACACATGAATCTATTATTAATGATAAATATTACCAAAAATATTTTACAATTAATAAATTATGCTACAATAATCCATTTAATGATAATAACCAATTAAGAGAAACAAATTTTTTTATATAGATTATTATTTTTATGCCCAAAGTAAATATTTACTTTCAAGGGGTTTATTGAAAATATATCATTAATTATTTTCAATTTTCAATTTTATCTATGTATAAATGGTTGTTATATTTTCAAATTCATTTCATTTAATAAACATTTAAATAATTTTTATTAAAAATTTAAATCATTATGATATTTATATTTAACAATAATTATTAATAAAAACATGAAAATGAATAAAAAAATAAAAAACATAATTGAAAAATATGTTCAAATAGATCATTCAAAAATAATACAAAAATTTGTTTAAATATATTGAAATGGATATTTCAAAACTATATTGAAATTGATCATACGAATACCAACATTTAAAAAAAATTATTGACTGTAAATTTTGTACCATAAAATATATTAAAATGGATCATTTATAAATAATACATATTAATTTGAATCTAATAAAATATTTATAAAAAAATATTTTATTTTAATATAATTAAAATATATAATTTTATTTATTTATTTTGAATTAATCCTAGCATCGGTCGTGTCCCCCGTCACCCAATTTTACATCCTGCTGCATTGAGGTATTATCCCCTAATGATTGCACTCCATCATCGCCTACCCCCTCCCACTCTGCTGATGATACATGCTCTTGTCACCCTTTTGCCGACGTCATCTCCCCCACATCAATTACTATCATGCATCCTAGGATCCTCAACTCCCAGGCTTACCATCCTGATTTCCCACAATAAAGCCTCCTCCCCCTCCTCCCACAATCTCACAAATTTGTCACAATGTATGTTTCCCTTCATCAACCACCCCATCGGTTCACTGATGTTTGTCATTCTTCATCTGTTTTCAATTCTCATCCATTTCTTCCATAGCTGAAAACCTTTTCCCTTTTCTCCTTAAAAGTCATAAAAATTAAGAATAATTTTTTATTTCTATGATCATTTTATTAAAATAAACTCAAAATATTGACCAGGAATGAGGAAAATTTAATTTTGGGTAAAAATTAAATGAATTAGATTGGGAAGAACTTATTAGTTTTTTTTTTAAAATTTATGCCCATGCATCACAATTTGTTTATGCTAATGTTATGTGAATGCATTTATATTTCATTTCATATTTAATGGATTAAAACACCATGCCATTCATCATAAAACCGATGAACCACTTATAAACAGTAGTTATTAATGGGTGAATTTAATCTTGTTAATGCTAATACACTAGTTATACTGAAAATAACCCAACTATATACCTGAAAGCTACTTCTTATAGACTATTTTTATTTGGGAAAGATCAAGGGACCTATGATGATTAATAGACACTTTTTTGAAATATATATTGAATAAACTCCTTTCACGTTTCACTCTAAGGTAAGAGTGTCATTTTAATTGATCGATTTTTTTTTATTCTATAGATTGTAGTAAAATATACAATCCACTTTAAAAATACACACCATAAATTGGTGGGGGTTGAATTTTTTACAAATTAATTCACCCCAAATCATCTAAATAGAAATCTATTCATTCTTACTTATTTGAATAATGATTTACCATTTGTGTTTGGTTAAATTTCAATTTTTAATTTATATTGTTGAATAAATAAATGTTGTGTTTTCTCATGATTAATCTGTGATTCCCATTTTATGTGGTGTGTAGATTCAATATATTCATTTTATAACATTAATCATATACTATACTATTGAATTTGATATTTAAAGTATACACTTATAATATTTTTTATAATCACGCCTTTTGTTAAAATATTTAATTAGTTGAACTATGGAAATTTGAAATATGAATTTAATTTCATTTATGCTTTCAGCATCACAATGATATTTTTATGTCATTTAAATTAGTGTTCCATGATCATGAATCATATTTTATTATAGTATTTAAAATTAATTATTTTATGAATTATTTGTAAGTTAGATTCTTTGTTAATACACAGTTAATATTTTCTTTGTTAATTGTAAACTATTATTTTTAGTTCCCATGTTAATTACATTTATCACATGAAATTTTATTTATTTTTGAGAATTGTTATGTTACATAATTCTGATCAACATATTGATAATGTTCTTGTTGAATGTTGTGCATTATATTTGGATAACATTTCAGACTTTTCATTTGGGCATGCATATGCCAATTACATCTAATTTCCTATATTAAATAAGTGATAGTATATAGAAGTACTTATTATGTATTATAAATTTATTTCATGACGTCTTATCAAATGAAACCAAATTGTGATGCTAATGTCATTGTTGCACACATAGATTTTTAGGTGTTCTTTGGATCATGTAGGTTCGATTAATATGTTTCGGTTCCCCAATTTTACCAGAGGTTGGTCCTTGGAATATGTCTATTTGTTTTTGGGAAATTTTTTATTGATTCATTTTAATTGAGGTTATTATAGCTAATTCATTGACTTTTACATGGTTTTGGAGAATTGAATGAGCTGGATTATGTAGAAAAATCTAAGGTGACCTGGTTTATTGAAGACTTCCAAATTTTCATATTTGTTACCTTCAACTGCAAGGTCTTATACATCTTGTCAACAATTTCTACTTATTTCAGTAATTATATTAGAGTTTAATGGAATCTTGATATTAAATCCATTGGATTGACTGTTTTTCAAGGATTATGAAAACATTCATACTTGTTGAATCTTATAATTTTTTCTTATAACAATTTGATAAAACCACATAAAATACTTATTCTTATTTCTTGTTTTCATTTTTTTATCTTATTAGTTTTTTGATCATAAGGAGCTACAATATACTGAATCCAATGATGTAAATTGGTTATTATTAGAACGTTTTTTTAGGAATTATAGTGTTATATTATTATTATTTTTTTATTCTTGGGTAATTAAATTCTTAAATATTTGTTTTTATTAAATGTGATTTGTGGTTTTACCCCTAATATAATTCCTCTAATATGATTTTATCCCTTACAGTTTATATGGGTATCAGGGATCAGGATGAAAATAACACAGAAATGTTATTGTAGTGTGTGAAGTCAATGACATGAATTTTTTTTCAAGGATTCCAAAAACTTTTTCACTCACTAAATGTAATTATTGTTTCTTGTAAACATTTGAGAAAACCATGTAAATACATGTGCTTATTCCCCTACTCATACACTTGGTTTTATCCATTTGGTAATACCTCCTTAAAAATGCACAATAGATGGCCTCCCATGTGTCAAATGTGTATTATTTATATTGGAGTAACAATCCAGTTGTCTCCCCTTAAAGTAAGAGGATAATAATTTCATAGATAATTCCATTTCAGTCAATCCATAAAGAGGGAATGTATTCATTGTTATTATGAAATCATTATGAATCTATGGGAATCTTCTCCATGATCACAATGAAAAGTTGGTGAAGCTTATAATTGATGTTTTTGGAGCACATACAGTCATTATCTTGGTGATATCATGATGTCTGAGCAACCCCCTCACTTGTGTAATTTCCAAGCCTCTCTACCTCAATAGAGATTGATTCCAGTATGCTTGGGCACATGATAGTGGTTTTTCCACCAATTTTATCCCATATAGACTTCCATGTTCCTCCTATTTAAATTCCTTGATAGTGTAAAAGACCAACTCCCATGTATGTGAAATTTAATTCCTTCATTTAAGGGATTAAAAGTGGATGATATAGATCTTATTTATGCCTCAATGTTAACCTGAAAATTAGATTTATATATTGAAAATTCTAGAAATATAATCTTTTTAAAAATGAGTAAATTTCTTACATTCAAATTTGAGTTTTTTTTTGTATTTTTATACTTTTTAATATAAAAATATATATAAATAAACTAAATAATTTCATCTATCTATTATCATCATACCAATTTATGGTTGTGGAAAACAACTAGGAATACACAAATATAAAACTATAAAAACACACACATAAAGCTATCATATACATACTAAAAATTTCTATGTATTAAAATAATGTGTTTTGTATCATTACAAGATCAAGAAAAATAATAAAAAAATGGTCATTTGGTCATGAGTCATTTGGAATTTATGAAATTATATGTTTTTTAGTAATCATGTGTTATTCAATTCTTCAGTTCTTATTATACTAAAATAGATTTAAGTTTTTTCCTCTTACAAAATTCGTCTTATTTGATTTCATCCCTTGATATTTATTAAGGTATTTGGGATTATTAGTAAGAAAAATACATAATTGTTGTGGAATACTTATGTGGATGATCATATTTGAATTTCTTTTTTTAGGTATTCATGATTGTTATTCAAATGTTTCCATGTTTATAGATTTAAATGTTTTCATATTATAGGATTAAATGTTTCTATATTGATTGTTTTAAAAAAAATTGGATATTGGTTTCCAGGATTCATGTTCTAGGTTTGAAAATTGATGGTTTTATTTACAAGACACTATGTTTTACATTTAATCGTTTATAGTTCGTGGGAGCCCATGTATGCACTAATTTGATTAAAGTTTTACACAAACATGTTTATAGTTTTGCAGAAACCGGTTTGCAGAAATTGGATTTTAGTTTACAGAAACAGGGTTTCACAAACAGGTTTCATAATTATATTTTTATTTTTTGGGAACCCATGTATGCCCATGTTTGCACAAATTGGTTGTCACATATTGGTTTTCACAAATCTATTCCCTCCAAGTAGACATAGTTTTTACATATTTTTATGTTCAATAGTTTTTTGTTTTCACAAACAGGTTTATAGTCTTATATTTCTGTTGGTTAAGGGTTTCTATGTTACTGGTTACAAAATTACAAGTCTTACTGTTTGTATGTCATCTTTTTAAAATTTATTTGATTATAGGTCTTAGTTTTGTAGTTTGGTATGTTAGAGGTCTGTAGGTTCCATGATTATTTGTTTACATTTTTGTATGTAAGAATAATTTTGATTATTGGTTTATAGATCAATAGATTAGGTATAAATGTTTACTATTTTATAGGGTTTTCAATTAATGTTTTTTGATTTTCAGGATTATATGTTACATGTTTTTAGCTTTGAATATGTAGGTTCACATATGAACTGTAAACCTTATAATATGCAGGTTCAGAAGTTAAATTTTTGTAGTTGTTAACCATTATGAACACATCGATAAACATGTGACATCATTCAAGTTTCCAGTATGGAATCACTATTTAAAGATCCAGTTTCATGTAAGCGCATGTATGCCCATTAACCAGTTAATGGATTATTTACTGTTTTTATGTTAAAATGGTTCATTCGCACCCATTTGTTGATGTTTTATTCTCTTTCACCAATGATAATTCATTTAAGATATTTGGAAGAGGATGCTGACGGTGATGATTGGAATTGTGTTCAGACATTAGGTCTACTAACTAGAAATGTCCAACACCATAGGTACGTTTCAAGTTTTTATTTCAAACTGAATGCCATGTATTATATTTTTTCTAAATAAAAGGCTGTATTTAAATATTTATTTTCTTATTTTGAAGGTAATACATTTGTTGAATGTCAAATTAATGTTAAACACAAATGTAATAAGTTAAACACAAATATTAATTTCTTTTTGTGTAGGTAGAACCTTTATCTCTACCATGTAAGCATATTTATGTCACATAAATGTGTACCTATTTCAATTCCATATGATTTATTTTATAATATGTTTATACATAGAATAAAGATGGCATGGATAGGGAATAGACAAGAGCAGGCATAGACTGGAGCTCGCATGGATGGCCTGGTGCTGGAGAAGACATGGACTAGAGTTGGCATGGATATGGCTAGAGCTGGATGAGCTGGAACATACTGGAGCTATCATGAATGGGGATAGAGCTGGCATGGATGGGCTGGGTCTGGATCTAACATGGATGGGTTTAAGCTACTACGGTGGTTGATCTTATTTGGGGGGGGGGATCTAGTGGGGTGGGGGCAGGGGGGGTGGGCAGGGTTGTCCAGAATTTTGAAACAGAATTGGGGAATAATCCTGGTGGGGATCGAAGAGGTTTTGTTTGCAATGAATTTCTTTATTAATATAATTAATTCATGACTAATTTTGAACATGTTTTAAAATAATACTCGGTTTAATAATTAAGAAATATATATTAAATATGATAATTTAATAAATATAATATGAAATTTTACTAGAACTAATAATTTATAATATTTTTTTTAATGTAATTCATAAAAAAATATTATATATTGGTAATGTTATTACCAACATATAAATTTTTCATAAGAACCTTTTTCTAAATACCTTAACCAACATATATATTATCTTTTGGTGTTATTATAATTGCAAAAAAACTATTTTATCTCATACAAAAACATTTAGCGACAAAGTTTTTACCAACAGTTTAGGGATAGGGATATATATGTTGGTAAAATATTTCACCAATAGAAAATGTAATTTAACCAAATAATATATCCCCATTGAAGAAATTGAAATATTTTGTAGTTTTAGATCATGTAACTTCATGGATGAATATAATTCATGTAGTGAATCTGAAAGTAAAAGGGTGATTAATAACCTTTCATTGATGGATATATTTTCTAATGTAACTTAATTAATTTTTATAAAATTAATAAATCATGATAATGTTTATTGTAATACTATTAATGATCATAAAAATGTAACTGATTAAATTTCATATATAGAATATAACATAGGATTTTTCAAATACTCATGGAAAAATCATTATGAAAAAAATAAGAAATTATTTATTTTTGATTTTTGAATAACAGAGTTAAAAAGATTGCATGAAATAATGAATAAATTATTTATTATTATTATTTTTGGATGATAATAAAATTATCAGAGTTTTTTCTTTGGCTAAAGAATAAGAGTGAAATGATGCTAATTCTTAAATATAATAACATATTTTATATAATAAGAAATGAAATGATGATAATGATAAAATAAACAATATTTTTTCTATGAAAATTTAATGTGATAAAAATAAATTGAAAAAATTTATTATTTATAAGTCTCAATTGAAAAAATAATGCATGAAAATAATGTAAAAAAATAAAATACTATGAAATTTAGATCTATGTTAAAATGAGAATGTACATATTGGCATAAAATATATTTAAAATTAAAAAAGAAGATAAAAAATATGTACTTTGGTTGATTATAAAACTTATAAATTTTGTTTATAGGTGTAGAAAAATATAATATGATATTTCAATAGATGAAATAAAAAAATTGAACGCTCTTTAGTTAATATAGTAGACTATCAATGAATAACTAGTGTTTGAATATTTAAAGATTAAATGAGTATTTAATGTGTAACATGTTTGAAGCATATAATGTATGAGAATTATGATAATAAAGGAATATACATATTTTGTTAATAATTTTATCACATTAATTGTTTTTTTATAAAAATTTATCCCAATGTCATCTCATCATTATGTGATTAAAATATGATGAAGTGATTTATATATCAACCGGTGATTTAGTTGGACCTAAGAAAGGATGTATAATAAAATTATTTTATACTTATTCGGTTATTATTAATTATTTATTAAAATAAAAATGGACTAATTATACAGAGGTAATTGGTTTTTAGACACATAGGTAGTTATATTTGTATAATTTTATATTTTTATTCATCCGATAGTGGACCTGATATGTTTAGATTCTTCTCTAAATAAATGATTAAAATTCTATGATGAAGTATGTTATTATTAAACTATAATAATTATAATATTAATAATTTTTATTTATATAAATTGAATATTAAAATATTTTTTTTTTGATGTAATGAATGTAAAATTTGAAAATAGATAAGAATTTTTTTTAATAATGAAACACTCTTATTTTATATATATAGAAAACAACATATTTACTCTATTGATTTTTAGGAAGTGACCCTAAAAATTGAAAATTGATTATGTTTTATAGAAAAAAATATTATTATGGATTTATAGGTTAATATTTTTAAACCCTCATCTTGTGAATAAATTTTCTAACTCTATATTAATTCTATATTAACACAAATATATAATATGGAAATCTTTTTTTTGTGAATTTTTTTCCGCTTTATAAAAAAATAATATATTTATAATTTTTTTAAAAAAGGTTTAATACCTAGGCCATTTTTTAATTACATTATAATTTTTTTGACCTATGAAAATGAATATCTTGGGTGGAAACAATTATGTTACTTTTTTATTTTTGACAATTTTGTTAGATTCACATGACTTTGTTTTAACTCGTAAAATAATTATTTAAATAAGCATATTACTTTTTATAAAATTTTCCGAAATAATAACGTTACATTGATTATTTAAATTTTATGTTATAGAGTGGTTGTATTTGTTAATAAAAATGTTTTTAAATTCTATTATGATAATGAATTATTTCAAAAAAAAATTCATCGCCAAAACAACTACATAATTGTGGTGTAGATGAAAAAATTTGATCAATTCACGAAACAGATAGTATAATTTATAATAAATTTAATTTTACCAAATATTTTTCTGGATGCTATTCGCATAGAATACATGGCTTAAATTGAGATTTAATTTGAAATTTTATAAATATGAACCCTTATGAATTTTTTCAAGAAATAAAAACTAACCATGATTATTTAATATATTTGGATGCATGGTTTTCCTATTAAATTGTAATTATAATGAAAATATGATTAATTAATGCTATGATAAAGAATATATTTTAAGATGTTGTCTCATTAGTAGAGAATATAACGTTTTAAATAAGGGAAAATTAATGGTTAAATAATACGTACATTACATGGTTAATGAAAATCATAATTTAATGTAAATTTTTTATTAGAAATGGGGAAGAGGAATATAGAGATATTAATATTCTCTATGATAAATATCAAAATGATGTTTTAATAGCTTTTGGGGATCATATATCTATTAAACTGGATCCCGATAATTGGGAAAATTGAAATTATAACCCAATTGATTATGCAATTGAAAATGATGAATATGGATTTCAAAAATCCATTTAATATATTTTAGGTAATTATAGTTATTTTTGTAATTTTATACATAATAATAAAGAAAATTCGTTGAAAATAATATCTGGATTATATATATACATAGTGAACATAAATTTTTTTAAATAAATATTATTTGGAATCAGCTGGACTACCTTTATGATAATAAATTATAAGAACTATATAGATTTTTTGATATAAACATGATGGATATGGAATCATTATTAAAAATAAAGATTTTGTAGGCCACTAAGGCTATTATTAAGAAGTAATTGATTTTTCTAATTTTTTTATTAGGTTTCTAAGAAATGATATATTATATAATTATTGGGCCTATCTTATTTTAAAGGAATTAAATTATTCGAAATGCATGAGAAAATTATATTTTTAAATAGATTACTATTTGATGATGTGTATGTTAATAAATCACGTTGATTTTAAAATAAAACATTTCCAAATCTTTTTCTCAAATGTTAAAAAATAACATCATTCGAAATGTAAGGTGTTTAAGCTTGAAATGATATTATGAAATTATTTTTAATTTAAAATGGATTTAATAATAAAAAAATGGATCTATGTATTTATATTAATAAAAATTCAAATAATGTATTAATTATTAATATATATATTGAGGATATTGTTTTTTTGTATTTGATTTTATCGATGATGATATTTTAAGGGTGACACCATTTGAATTTGAGAAGAGTTTAATGGGTGGATTAAATTTCAATTATGTTGTCCAAATTTTTAAAGGAAAGTATATAATGTTTTTAAATCAATCATAATATTCATTAAAACTAGTTAAAATGTCCGAGATATATTCTTCTTAATGTATATGAACTCTAATGAGTACAGATTTCAAATTGGACATTTATGAATATGGGAAAACTATTAACAATAAATATGTTAGAAGATTTTTATTGTACATTATTTGATAGTATATTTACATGATATTATTTTTTATTAGTTTTTAGTTAGCTTGGTTTGAACATATACCTATGTAACTTATTTTGAAGAATGATAAATGACTAATGTCATATATTATAGGAACTATAAATATGGGATTATTTAATTTTATTCAGTAATATATTTAATTATTATCTAATAATGAATTTGAGTTTTTAGGTTATTGGG
This sequence comes from Viscum album, assembly GCA_963277665.1. Lineage (NCBI taxonomy): Eukaryota > Viridiplantae > Streptophyta > Magnoliopsida > Santalales > Viscaceae > Viscum > Viscum album. The sequence continues at coordinate 104,091,139 of OY728133.1, forward strand.
ATGATATAAAATAAACATATGGTATGTCTCATTTACATGGTAAACACTTAATTATATAGTTTTCAAAAATTCAATTTTTAGTTTATTTTACCACAAATGAGGCTATGTATATTTCACTGATGAATTATTAGGATCAATTTATTTGAATCAGATTTAAATTATATGATTTATTTTTTATTTGGAAAAAAAATATACTGTGAAAATAAATATTATATTTCTATATTTAAAAGCTCTATAAAACATTCATTTATAGAATAAATTGATCATAGATTTCATTTTCAACGATATTAGTTTAATTTAATAGATACCATTCATAAATTTATTTTAACTCAAAATTAACTAGAGGATATATGTATCAAACCAATTTATGTAATTATGTTTTTTGAAAATAAAATTTTAAAATTCTATGTGGATGACCAAGATTATAGTATTTTGATTTTTTAAAAAATTCATAATTTTTCTACTAATACATATTCTTTACAAATTAGTGTGTATATATATTCCAAGAAGATATTTTATTAGTTCAATTCAACTACAATGTTTTATATTAATGATAGAAGTTTGTATAGGTATTATACTCATGATCACATGGATTGATTATTCTACGGTTTAACTATTTTTATATTTCTCACAATTATGTATGTTTTTATGTAATCTATCTATATGATTTGTTTTATTTTTTAATGATTTATGGAATAATATTTAACTTATTGTAATGTTATATATATATATATATATTATGTAGTTTACTATTTAATTCCCTGTTTCTAATCAAAATTTAATCTTGTTTATGGTTATTTGAAATTTGAAATTGTTTAAACATGAAAAATTAGTTTTTTATCTAGTAAGAGAGTGTTTTTTAAATTTTTATTCCCTATTTACAATTTCATAAATTTCATAATGGGGAGATATATTTGTTACATTGGTAAAATCATTTTTTGCTTTTAAATTCCAAAAATAAATGATATTTTATTGTGTATGATTGTTTGATATGAATAATTTTAGTTATTAGGGAGGTTATTTGTTATTTCTATGTATATTGTTTTGATTATTACAAATAAAAATAATTGTTTAGAAAAATTTCAGATTAAATGTTTGATAATTTTATTAGTTTACTACTATAATTTTTCATAGTTTTTTAAGTCTAATTTTAGTCTTCAATTGATTACATATTTTATTGGGTTTTTATATTAAAAAAAATAATGGCATAATGTGGTTTAACCATGTAAGAATGAGTATTCTATATAATTGTAATTCAAGATTACATAATGTAAACTGATATTTATGCACATGTAAAATTATTCATATAATGTCTTGGTTTATTTTTGAAAAATAATATATTGATTATTAAAAATGCATGGTTATTTTTTCCCCTAATTAGTAATGAATTATTATGATAAATTATTTTTATGGGAAAATTATGCTAGAAATAACTCATTTTTAAAAATAATTTGTTACACAAAAAAAATATGTTCACACAAATATTACTAAATCATTTTAAGAGAATTCCATTACTAAATTTTTCTATTATTATGATATTTCACATTACATTGTATTGTAGTTATTTATTATTTGTTTTTATTGTTTTTTTAATATATTTATACAATATTAGGAATCCACATATATATTTTTTGAATTTTTAGCTGAATAAAAATGCTCAGTAAATTTAAACAACATTTAACAGTATTATTCCAAGTTATTATTATTTCTTATTATTGATGGTTGTGATTGGTTATTGAAAAACAAAAAAAAATTAATACGAACATTAATCTTAAGATATTATTTGATGGTAATTTTAATTTTAATATATGATCATGAGAAAATAATGAAGACAAATGTAATACACACAAAAAATTCTATAAAATAAGTGATAATAAATTAATTATATATATAATTTTGAATTACCTAGTGCTAAATATCTAATATTGGAATTTTAATTACATTTAATTGATTAAAATAGTGCATCAACATTTTATTTCTTTTGTTATGAAATTAAAGCTATATTGAGATACATTAAAAATAATCTAATCATCAATTTGTACTTATTTTAAATGTTTTGTCATAATTTATATTTTTTTTACATAATCATCATTTTATGATTTTCATAACTAAAATCATCTATAGTCTCAGTTAAATATCCTAAATTAATGAACTGTATGTTAGTTATGACTCAAAGAAAGATTGATGTTCTTATTTGTTCCATACTAAAAAGAATAGTATGAATTTTCTATGTTTAGCCTCTTACTGAGAATATGATATTTCTTGAAAAGGATTAACACTATATTAAAAATGATTAATTTTTTTAAGTGACCATCATCCCACAAACTTAGTTATAGGGGAATGAGTTTTAGTGTATTTTTCAATTTATCAAAACTGCAATAAAAATATCACATTGACAGTTTTTTACTTTTCAAATATATATCTTCAATACTTATTCTACATGTTTTTATATATTGATATTAAAACTACATGTGCATTTAAACTCCAATATTTACCACAATTTTAAAAATATATTCAAAATTTTAAAATTTATATTCACCTAAACTCTATCCCATAATTGGAATCTGTAATAGTTAAACACTTGTATTCCTAAAAAATGTAAAAAACACACCATAATTTAATGATTTTATTTGGATAGAGAATGTAGATGACCATAATTTTCATTATATTAGTAGAATAAAAAAATTAGTAACCATGATAGATTAGAAAAGGTCTCCATATGGTTCTATTTATTTGATAAAATGGAAATATTTTCCTCATACTTCATTGTAAGATGAGATGAATGGTGAGAACCATTCTATCCTGATTTTTCACCCAAAAAATACAAATTTTTTATTGATTAAAAGATTTAATGTTGGTGGATCACGATAAATTATGTTATTCTGATATCATTTCCCCATGGATTAACTATTAAATGAATAAAAAATGAATCAAACAATATAATATTGTTAGAATGTATTCTTAATATTATGTGGATGTGTGATGATATTTCTAGGGACATCCTATTTTTCATGCCCCAATGACTATATTATAGTAATGTTACATTACTGGTTATTAAAATGTCATGAAACAATCTGGCTTTAATCATATTATGGATTCATTTAAGGTAGATGTACGGGGATTCATATATGTATGAGATATCTAAGGATTCATTATTTTCCATTAATCCTTGTTTCTAATCGAGATATATTCTTTTCATAATGATTATTATATAATCGTAAGGATCTAATAGTTTCTCAATTTAAGTTGAACACAAATAATTATCTCTATATAGATGGTATGAACGTATAATTACGTTATACTCTTGAGGATATTGTAAAATAATATATTCTTTAGTTTGGAATCACTTGTGAGAAATTATTATCATATATAGTGTTTTCTTAATATAATAGTTTAGAAGAATTAATATATATTGATCTCTTCTATTCCAAATATGTATGGACATTCTATTCTCCTATGTGTTAGAATCAAAATGGTTAGAGTTCAATATTGGTACAAAGATTAATTTAGCATATGACCTCTTAAGACTAGTCAAATGGGAAATTATTGGTGTCAGCTCAATTTCTATAGAAACATTATGCCATGAATCATCAATAACCATTATAATATTCTAATGGTGATATATTATTTCTATATTTTCATCCATAATAGGGACATTTTCTATTAAAATATTATTTTAATTTGATTTCATCAGTTTTTAGTCAATTTTGGTTTATTGAGTATTTCAAGAGAGTGGAATACGTAATAAAGATATTATCCTAGATTATATCTATTCAGACTATGTATAATGTTTCCAATTTATTAAAGTACCATCTAGACCTGTCACATATGATTTAGTGGGAGTATTTGGAGATAGATCTCAAAACCACCATGACTAACTAGCATATTCATGTGATGCATCATTATGATAGAGTGGTTAAGTGTAAATTAATTCTATTGATCTATTTTATATATCCACGTGAAGGATATAATGAAAATAAATATCATAAAAATTCATTGACATGATAGGAATGGTGATGAATATTCTATGGTGAGGACCATTAAAAATGTTTTTGGGTTATAATGTTAGATATTGTGGAGAATAGATAAACCCCCAATTTCATTTTTAGTTAATAAATATATGATTTAATGGATTTTATTTAAATTTATCTATTACTTTAATTTTTTAATTTTTTAATTTTATTTTTGGGGTCCCATAGTTTTAAATTTCAAAAATCCACGTTGTGTATAATCGATAATAGTTTATGGAGGCTTAGATTTGTGTTATATTGATTTTTTTTATGATTACGGTGTATCCCATAAGAATCATAATATTAAATTTATCTACTTTATAGAGGGGTTCCCAATCTCTACTCTTAGAGATACGGTCACACTATATCTAAGGGTCCTATGTTGCGATGTTTTTATGGGAAATTGAGAAATTATCAAATCCAATAAAAAATTATAATTTAATTAACACTAATATATGTTCACCCATGTTGTAATGTCCTAGGATTTGTGGAATCAATAAAGGGGGAAATCACAACAAGAATGTGGTGGCCATGTTGTGACCTCTTATATGGGAACCCTCTTGCGTAACATATTAAATCATATATAAATTATTAAACTTTATAGAATTCCATAACAAAGTGAGTCTTTAAATTCATCAACTATAACATTATGAATAGAAACTTGATTGACTGTGAGAGAATACCTTAAGTGTGCCTCCTCATCCACAGGTGGATTCAAATCAACTGCTGGAGAATATGGTGGTCAATGAGAAGGAAATATTCAATGTATTAGAGTATTTATATTGATCTAAATAAAAAAATTATCAAATAGATATATAAATAATATTATGAAAGATAATAAAATGAAATCTTGCGATAATATTTAAATGATGAAATATAGGAAAACACGGTATATTACCCATTGGGGTGATCTGATGTAAAAATTGCAGATATAAAATAAAATAAATATATGTTGATATATAATATAATTGAACCCCACCTCATAATGATCTAAAAATCCCACTTGATTTACATTTGATCGATCATGTAATAATGAGACTTATCTTAATCTGTACATATTACTATGTGAATGGTCACTTGGGTACCTGTGTTCCATGGCCTCTCAAGTAGGGTTTGAGCACATAACTCGGAAGGGAATACCAAATATGGTTCAGCTCATAACTAGTTAATTTTTCATATATTTTCAAGAATCATTATCAAGATAATAAAAATGAATCATTATTGAAAATAAATAACATTATCATTTCTCATGTTCAAGAGTTATAAAGGAGGATGTTTATACCAGATTTTCCTAATTTTAGATTACCATTGAGCACATCAAAAAAAAAATTGACCATAACAACCTCACATGGTGTACATTTCCTACTATAGATACCATAAACCCATAAAATAATTAATTCATCCTTTATAAGAATGTATTAGAGACTTTCATTTTATCGTTCTAACTACAATGATCTAAATCTATGTAGGGGCCTTAATCATACATGTGATGCAAGGTTCCACATAAAAGGGCTCATAATATGATCATGTCCCATTATGTGGTGGCGGTGGTGGGGGGGGGGGGGGGTTCCAAACCCACATACCCACGAAACATTTCCAAGGCTTCCCAAACCTAGTTATAGATGTGGGGGGGGGGGGGTATGTTCCAAACCCACAAACATATAAGGATCATGTCTAAGTAATCGTGTTGATCAAGAATAATTTTTAGAGGGTCAGTTCACTACCTACAAACCTAAGGATAATATTCATGGAATCCAAATACAATCACGGGTTAGGAGTTGATTAAATTGTGGTGTCTTACTACCACAAAACCTAACCCTATATACCAATCAAGACTGCTCTATGAGTAAATTCAATAACATAATTCAAACTGATGTGTAAGGGTACACCTAATCCTATTTGAGGACATATTTTAGTGTATAAATTCTATAAATATACTAATACTATAACTAAAGGCCTTTTAAATTCATTTATTTATTTTTAATAACATCCATTAAATTTCTATTCCAACCCCTCTATGTCATAGAATCACTGGGAACCATCCATGGTCCCCTGAACAATTAAGAAACATAATAATTCTATTTGGGTCTTGTTCCATATATTAATTTATATGTTTATCTAGTGATTAGGTGACCTAATATTAGTCCTCATTCCTTTTTTAACTCTTGGGGAACCACCCATCAATCAGAAGGCTTTATATTCCTCAATACCATCGTTATATTCATATTACCTCACTAGCCTCATTAATCTATCTATATAGGCATCACCCTAATGAGAGGGAATAACTCCCATCTCATATCTAAAAAAACTCACATTTCCTAAAGTATTTTAGGGAAACATAAGAGTTTACAATGTCTTATAAAAACTAGCTATTTCTAAATCATCACAACCTTCTATATGGAAGTTCAACCAAGTCCCACATTGTATTATGATTATATTTTATCTAAAAAACCTTTTATTTCATAAAAGTAACATACACGAAGTGATATTGATTTCACTAATGTTCATTTAAGTATTCACAACTAAATATACACCTATAAAATAATGGGACAAAATTATTTCATGATATCGACCATGTGTGATTGAGGCAACTATTCATGTTACTATGGGTCCATTGTTGTTAATAGAACCATGTTTGATTATTTAAAGAATTTAATTAAAAAATTATATTTACTAATAAATTATTTAATTTTAATATAATTTATTTTAATAAATTTAATATTGGTTACTATATTAGTGGTGGGAAATCATTCCACAGGCCACATGAATATATGAAAAATATTATATATAATTTTGTAGAACCACCTACCTAAAAAAATGATTCCCCTTTTTGAAGTATCACATATTCTAAAAACAAGAAATGTCAATGTAATATACATGATCAACCCATGATAAGAAACAAGTTTTATCATTAGGAACACATGTCACACAAGAATTGACACCAAACGCATTTAGGGAGTTAACAACACACTCCTAGTATCATCATGGGACAAATCCCAATATTATAGAATCATTTTTTCAACCCATTTTATTTATCTAAGGAATAATTATTATAATTTTCATTATAGAGATAGAAATTATAAAAAAAGTGCTTGCCAATGAGTAGAAGTTTTCTCATACATTATCAAGAAATGATAAATGAAATGTTTATAATATAGGTTTAATTCCACTATTCCCCATTTTAAGAGTGCATAAACACAAAAACAATGTAGTTTAATGTTATATAGATTATTTAAATACAATATATGGTGTAATGAAACCATGGGTCAGACATCACTCATTCTCCATCATCTTCTCCTACTACTGCTGCCACCGACACATCACCTCATGTTGTTATTGCTAGTGCTATCGATAGAGCTATTCCTTCTCCCTATGCATAATGTCTATAAGATCTCCCCGAGTTCATAGGTACTCTTGATTATGTGCAGAAAATGATGATGAATCTCCACGAGCTCTGCTTCTAATGGACACAACCATCGTAGTGGTCCCGTAACAGCTCTCTAGCGTCAATTGAGAGCTGATACCAACAACTCAGACTTTCTCGAATGCATTCTATGTAACCAACTTCTAGGATTCCTCATCGTGTCTTGGTGCACTGGTATGATCAATTGTCTTCCACAAACTCTTATTATCTATTTGAGAAATCAATGAATTATTTGGGTCCTTTAATTTTAATTTAAAATTAAAATATCTAAAATATTAAGTTTAGTTAATTATAGAACACAAAAACAAATTATAATGACCACAATCTGATGCTAGTAATCGCCTCTAATCTCTCCTGTGGAATGATCACTATACATCCTCTTATAAATGTTTAATGCTATATTATCATGCTATTCAACTATCTATATGAATATAGAATAAATATTTTACATAAATGTTTATATAAATTAACTAAAAAAAGGTACTTACCATATTTTCCCTATGCGTAATAAATGTAATACTATGAACTCGATGTGTCACATCCAGTCTCCCCCAGATCTGCTAATATACTGATGATCTCCTCTGAATTTTACCACCCATATAGTGTAAACATATTCCATCCAAAACCTGAGATAAAATTTAATACGGCCGGTGGGTGCAGCAAGACTGATAAAAATCTACGACTCCTACTTTCCTCATTGATGTCCTCCTAAAATTGTAAAGAAAACAGACGAAAATGATCATGCATATAACCCAAACATTCATGCTAGATAGAGTCACACATGATCTTATTAAAGTGATATCATAAACCCTATAAAAAATTAATAATATCAATTTATTAATTAAATGAGACACATAATAAATATTATTTATTTTCATACCAACCAATGATCTATCATGTGGTGAAAAACATCCATGTGAATCTAATCCCATGTAACCCGTGCTCCAGAAAAAAAATTTATCAATATATCACTTCCCTGTCTAATAGTTTTATGCATAACACTGTGAAAAGAAAAAAGAAAAAATAATCAAACAATTATTATATAAATAAATTAATGATAATTAAGGAAAACTAACAATAATCTATAGGTAAACAGACCTCTGCATGTGTGGATTGAATCCAAGATGTCGGCACCACTTAGGGATTGGTTTAGGAATCATCAATTGAACAAGATCATTCCCCATCCAAGTCCCCCCTAAAATTCCAATAGTGTAAGGTTCAGATGATCCAACATAATTCTCTTTATCAGGTAGGCCACCCTCCTCGAACTCAAAAAACAAATCTGTGGCCAGCTGAAACATGAAATCCCTATTGTTAGGAAACATTTTTAAACAAATATTATATATAGATATATATTATATTTGACTATAAAAAAATTTAACTATGTCAATACTCATATTCATCCTCATATTCCTTTTTGAAATTGTTCATATATATATATATATTCTCCCTAAAGATCATTAATTTCCATATGAGTTTCAGTTTTATCATCTCCTATGATTAAATTTTCTTATGCTACATCATTATCATAATGGTCACCATCGACCCTTAACTATGGGGAGTCATAATCGATATTCATATATCTTCATAAAAAATAAGGATATTTACTATTCTCTATAAAAATTCCAATTCCTTGACCTTTTGCAGAACCATATTCTCTTTGAATAAATATATTTTACAGAGATTTCATTTTTATTATGGCCCACCAATCAACTAAATATCATAAAGTAGAATAATAATTTTCATAATAGATTTTATGTACCTAATGATCCAATAAGAAAAGTTCATTTATTTCAAGAAGGATTTTATATTTAATATCAATGATTCTATGGCTCACATGAACAAGAAATACTCTCTCATTATTCAACCACTGAAATTTAAACATCATTATGTAATTTTGTCCCAAATGAAACAATTCAATACTTTCCTCCATCTTTTTATAAAATCTAACATCAATTTCTATATGATTATATCATATCCAGAAAACACAACTATTAATTTTGTATTCCCCATATGCATGTGAATGAAATAAAAAATCACTCACCATATATCATTATAATATTTAACCATTTTGGGTGGTGCGTTTCTTAATACCCACAATAGATTATCAAATTTATCTGCATGTTGAGATACATCAATTTTGTTTAAAATTATGAATATAACAAGTAAAATATTTATTTTATATGTTAAACCATTAATAATTACAATTTCATGTTATGAAACTAGTTGGAAAAATTATTTTTTCAACGTTCTTCAAGAGAAGATGCTATAATTTATGGAAGCTATTTCCTAATATGACTATCATATAACCTAAAAAAATTAATTTATTGTAAAAATGTTTATAGAATAAGTGATAGGATCGATCTTAGTACTCACCATTAAGAATAACATATGTATGAGCTCGGTGATGTTCATCATCTCAAGGCCATCATTCACAAACACCACCAAAGCTATGTTATGGCTGATTAAAAATAGATAATTATTTTATCATTTCATTGTCAACATTTCCCTAGTGAGGGACCATGAAGTTTATTTTTGAGGGATATTCAAATTGAAAATAATTAGAGTGGAAAAAAGATATTTCCTCTTGGAAATAAGATTATGCTATAGATCTTTCAACTAATGAATTGTTACATATGTTTATCTTCAATTTCTCTATTCATCTATCAAATTGGTACATCCATAAGAACATTACCAGACCATCAAAATTTTCATCATGTAGAAAATATAATATCAAATATTCTATTGAGTGCATGAAATGTAGAGGGTATATTTTTAATAGTTTAGATAAAATTAGAACAACATCATCTTATAGTCTTCTAAGTGAATCATAGTCAATTGTCTCCACGAAAAAGTTTCATAAAAAATATGATATGTCTCTTAGAACATCCCAAATCATATAATCAACAAACCTCTTAATCCAATCAACATACGTCTCTCCATTATAAGATGAAAGTCAAGAGTTTTTAATCCGTTAATATAACCATTTATGAGACATCTGATCAAATTGGAAACAAAACCATCTCGAATTCTCTAGTTTGTAATCCATCGAAAAAATAATAACCAGTTTTGTTTCAAAATATTATAATTTTTTTTAATTATTAACATTGGTGATCTGATATTTTCAAAAAAATTATGTTTGGTTGCCAATAAATTGGGTAAGATATAATCATATTTGTAAATTTCCATTGGTATTTCCTGGACTATCTAAAACTATATAAAATATATCATTAAAATATTTATTCTCAATATGTATGACATCAAACATGTGAAGGATTAACAAATCAGACCAATATAGAAGATACTAAAAATGCCCAATTTTATCCTATTGTGTTTTTCCCAAATCCATCAATTTTTTGTTGGTTTATAGATTGTACAAATTTTATGGTAGGTAATGAAGAGATAACTTAATTTAACTCCATACCTGATATAATATGGTTGGAGATCCATCTATTTCAATTTTTCATTTTCTGAAATGATATTTGTTCCTTTGAAAAGAATGATCGGTTAGAAGGAATCTATATTAATAGTCGAAAAAGCAATATTTTCTTATGTTGATGTGAATAAACACATTATTATCTCTCATAATGTAAATACATAATTTAGGACCATGTGTACTCTATCTATATAACATGGTATATTATGGGAAGTCACTAATTTTACACATCAGTGTAAATTTCCATAATAAATTCTGTTTTTTAGGAACATTATATGTACAAACACCATTACTCCATTATGAATTTAACGCCTCAATCAATGGTTTCAAAAAATAATTAATATTATTTTTTGGATATCCTAGAATTAATAAGGTCATGTTCCTTCATCAACATCTATAGAGGTAAATTTTTTGGATTTATAAAGGCAGGCCAACATGAATACTGACTACTGTACGAACCAAATAGATGGAAACTATCAATAAAAAGACCCAATCACATGATTCGGTATTTTGATGCAAAATATGGATGTACATGGTCTAAATTCTTTCATGAATCACCATTAGAGGGATGATTTAGGCTTATAATAGTTGAAATAATTCTTTTTTACATGATATCAATGACGTTGTATTTTGAGACAAAAATAAACACTGAAACCTTAGTGTAAGCATAAAATGCCTCAACTATTTTACAAGAATCAGTATAGAACTCCCTAGTTGAGCCTCATTATACATAGATTTTCCATATTTGGGACAACTATCCAATGAATAATTTTCATTATAAAATAATATGCAATCATTTGAACATTCTAGAATCTTATGATAACCAAAACCTATTACGAACCAAACTCTTTATCTCATAGACATTTGATAACAACACATTTCCTTTAGGTATCGGTGTTTTAACTAAAGAGAATATCTGATCAAAATAGCAAATTGAATTTCCATTATCTGATTTAATAACCATAATTTTTTCACCTATTTCAAATTTTCTTTTCTTACAACCATGATATAAGACATACTCAAAAGACCTCAACATGTCAAAAAATTTAATGGTTCCAACTCAAGAGTAAAATCAATATCATCTTGAGTTTTAGGTTTGTTGAATAGACAGACCATCCACATCGGGTACTAAAATTTGAAACCATGATAAGTCTAAAACCAAATTATTTGAATATACTGTAGAACTATGTTCAACAAGTTAATACCAAAAAATATAACCATTTTGAAAACCATTATACAATAGCTGACCCACAATATTGTAAAATGTGTCAAACATAATCAGACCACATTTTTTACATGGACACTTAATTGTCCCATCAAATAAAAATTCTTATTTTTAAGATGAAGAAGATAAGCATGTTTCAAAACCCTTAATATATATATGATTTATACTTGAACAGTTTGGATTGATAAGCTAGTTTATCCAAGTGTGATCTCTTAATAATGATTATTGTCAACTTCCTTATTCCATATATCCTGAAAAAATATAAAATAATTTGTTTTTTGTGAATAATTTGATATAAGAAAAACACAATTCAAAAAATGAAAGGAAATTATAACTTATTGCTAATTATTTCTAATTACCACATTTTATTACTAATTACTACTACATGCCATTATTTAATAGTTTTTATAATTATTTATTACTATTTATTTCTAATTACGTCTAATTATAGTTAATTATTCGTAATTACTGGTAATAAGTTTTTTTTAATACTTATTACTAATTATACATATTTATTATTAAATATACCTATTTATTTAAAATTATACCTATTTGTTACTAATTACTACTAATTATACCTATTTATTACTAATTGTTACAAATTATACCTATTTATTACTAATTAATACTAATTATACCTATTTATTAATAAATATTCCAAATTATACCTAGTTATCACTAATGATTACTAATTATTCCCACTTAAAAACAAATTATACCTATTCAGTACTAATTATTTATAATTATAACTATATGTCACTAATTATACATAATTATTACTCAGTATTACTAATTAGACCTATTTATTAATAATTATTAATAATTTTACCTATTTGTTACTAATTATTTCAAATTATTACAAATTATACCTATTTATTACTATTTATTACTAATTATAACTACTCATATATATTATTACTAATTATACCTATTTATTACTACGTATTACAATTTATTCCTATTTATTACTAATTATTACTAATTATACATATTTATTTCTAATTATTACTAATTATACAAAATTATTTCAGGTTATACCTTATTAATACTAATTATAAGTAATTATACATAATTATTACTAATTATTATCAATTATACGTATTTATACCTATTTATTACTAATTATACATATTTATTTCTATTTATTCTAATTTATTACTAATTATAAATATTTATTACTATTTGTTGCTACTTATTACTAATTATACCAATTTATTACTAATTATTTCTAGTTATACAAATTTATTGCTAATTATTCCTAATTATTTATAATTATTGCTAATTATTAATAATTATTACTAATTATTAAAAATCATTACTAATTATTACCAATTATTACTAATTATTACAAATTATTACAAATTATTAAAAATTATTAGTAATTATAACTAATTGTTACAAATTATTTTTAATTATTACTAATTATTATGAATTATTACTAATTATCACTAATTATACATATTTATTACTAATAATACCCATTTACCAGTAATTATACCTATTTATTACTAATTATACCTATTTATTACTAATTATAACTAATTATACCTATTTGGTACTATTTATTACAAATTATATCTATTTATTACTAGACATTGGGAGGCAATAATGACTGCTTCGGATCCTTCTGCGACGATTCCCTAGATCTGATGCAGACGAGTTCTTCTCCCCCCTCCTGATCGGTGGGGGGAGTTTTGTGACCAACTGAGAATGGTATGCCCCTCTTGCATCACTCACATCATGTCTCACTTCTACCTTTCCCATGAATTTAACTCCCCTCAAAGGTTCCAGATCAATTATAGGAGGCACCACAACTTCCCCTTCTCCCGACTAGGTTCACTAACATTGAAAATTTATGCAAGCTAACCCTAGTCATGCAGTTTTGTCCTCAACGCCCATCAGTTGATGAGTTCGAGTGTTTTACCTCCAAATCATGGGAGCTATAGACTCACGCGGTTGTCAGTCTACTTGATCGGAGGCATATGAAGATCCTCTTGTGGTTGGAAATAGACTTGATCGAGTCTTGGTCCCGGGCTCCTTAAAGTGGTAGTGGTTTTACCTTCTCCATGTTTTGGTGGAATTTTTATTTTCTCATGCAACGAGATCCTGCAACAATTTCAACATGGGTAAGTCTCCCTGTCCTACCTCTCTCCTTCCAAAATCCCTTGGTTTTATGTGCAATTGGAAATATTATTGGCTGATACTTATGTTTTGATACTTCCATGATGTTCTTTTTATGTTAAATCTTAACTTCTAAGCCTATATGTGTGACATAAGGTAGAAGTGTTGTTACAAGAAGATTTTATATTTAACATAGTTAATTGTTTGTTTAAATGTTGTGGAATAATTGAATTTGACCACTTGAATTATTGTTTTTTGTTTTCTGGACTTCATTTTTATTCATAAGCTGTCCAAATTTATTTTATAATAAGTTTTTGGTCTAAATAATTTATGTTGTGTTTGGTTATAAATAGGATTTCAGTTTTAATTTTCCAAAAATATATTCCAAAATGCAATAGATTATATTTGTTGAAAATAAAAATGGAAGAAAACATAAATCACATGCATAGTCTTTAATTTTTATTAATGGTGATTTTTTGTTTAAATATTGACAAACTACTTTTCGGCGCCCCTAAGTGCCAAATCGTAGTTTTTGTTTTTATGTTTGTCTAATTTGATGAAAAATAGTTTAATATTATTTGATACAGTGTTCAGGATTAAGTGGGTCTTCCAAATACTGGGGTGCATTAGCCCTGTGTAGGAATGGGAAAGGAGTGAAAGGGGGAATAATTCTTCTTACATGGTCTATTTTAGTATATAATACTTGGGAGAAATCAATGTCATATTCTATAAATCTGTAATGATTTTACCCCATTTAGTTCGTGTGTTATATTAAATTTAGTATCATCGACCTTTTTTATTTAAATGAATTTCCCATTTTTTCGACATGATTCTTTGAAGAATATATGTGAAAACTATTGTGTTTTATTGGTTAATTGTTTTTCCTTGTGTATTCTATTTCCAAACCCTAATTTTTCACATGATTAGATTCCTTGATATTGTTACTAAACTGAAATACTGCTTCATTACTGTTGGTAAATTAGGGTTCCATTTGATAAATCTTATCAAAGAATGATTTTTTCACTTGTCATTTATAATAACATATTCTATAACAATATTTCTATATTTTTAATTGAAGTTGTGTTTTTTGACCTTTTATTTAAATGGATTTTTTATATAGAAGGTGAGAATGAAGATGAGAGAGGGGTTGTGGTGTCCAGATGGTCAGGAGTGGGCGGTAGTGCACCAAAAACTTCATCAGTTATTAGTTTCTTTTACATTGATTAAATGTGACATGGATTGTATTAAATATTATTAAGTGTTTATTTTGATTAATGTTCTCAATATTTTGTGTTAGTTATAGGTATTATGTTACTACTAAAAGATAATATGTCTTGAAATCAATCCATTTATTCTTGGTACTACTATTTTTAATTTATCCTTTTTTATTTTTTAGAAAACAAACACCACATTATTGTAATATTTATGTTTTCCTTTCATGACATGACAATCAAAGCAGTGGATCTTAAAGAGTGAGTTGAAAAACTAATAGTGGATTTGTTACAATAGGTACAACTATTTACTGTACTCAGGTATATATACTTTATCTTCATTGAGTGTTGCATTCAATACATCATCAGAACTAACAAAAGTTCAATTTTTCATGTCATTTTCACTCATTCTATGATTTATATATACATCCCATTTATTCTACTCAATTGGATACTATTAACCATCATATTTCTGGACATATGATTTTAATTTTCAATAATATTTGGTACATATTCTTTAATGTCAGTTCTTTTTGTAGAAATATATGTTCATTGAGTTTAATGCTGATGATTCAGGCCAAATAAATGTGCAATGTCTCAATACTCCACAGAAACAACAAGTAATGCTGATGAAATTCATATCCACATAAAGGAAAACATAAACAAAATGAATAAAGAATATGATTGATATTTTGTGGTGCAATGGAGAGATAATAGTTAAAAGTTAATTCTTATGTTCTTTTCAAATTATCACTTCATTTTTTATTTACAACATGAACTCGTTATTTCATTTTATGAAATATTTTCTGAACATGTTTGTGTTGTAGTGTTACATGTTTTTACTTATTCGCAACAAATAGTTATGTTATCCATCCTAAAGACTCAAATTCATAGAAAAAACCATGGGACAGAGAAGTGAGTATCTAGTGTCGATGAGGTCCATATATATTCCCTCCAACAATTAAAGTATGACATTTAAAGAAGAATCATACTATATAATTTAAATTTTCTTCATAACTATAATGACTTTTAATCATATTGGGGGATAAATTTTAAGTTTTTTGCTATGTTTTGATGTTATATCCGACCCACTATATGTATTTTGTGATATATAGTGATTTTCTATCCATATTCAGCGATTATTTCTAATCCCTGGATATATTTCCCCTGTATCGGTCCACTATAGTTTTAAAACCCTGGATAGTTTTTACATCCTTACCTGTAAGCTATTATATTTCTAGGATGATTACATAATTACTATAGTTTATTAATTTTTTATGTGAATATTCATATATTATTATGAATTGCATAAATGATCCTTTTTTACATTGGGATATGTTTTTAGGCAACGACATACCCTCTATATCAATATGCCTCTCCTTCTAAGGGGGAGCTGAAGGAATCTCGTCTGAGGAAAAATTTGTTGGCCCCTCTTATATTGATTCCACTATGAATTTGGATGTCATGCTGGATGGTATATCCTCCCCGACTAATCCCAACAAAGACTTTGAAATTTATCCTCGTAAGATATCAATGGTTGTACAAGCTGAAAAGAAATCCTCATAACCGTCTATGGGTGTCAACAAGTCTCTTCCCGGAGACAGTTTGGCTTCTATTTTCTCTATGAAATGTCCTTCAGCCACACTTGATTGGGATGAAAATTATTCCAAGGTGTAGGTTGTTAAAATAAAATTTGACTCTCTTATTAGCCATTTATGGAACATCCAAGGGGTAAGAATACCACCTTGGCCTATTCACCAACGACGTAGACATTCCTTAAGAAAAAAATAGAAGAAGTGGCTCCAATTAAAAAAGGAACCATCCTGCAATTGATGAGGATGAAATGGATTAATCTTGGAAGCAGAATAAATCCGGGAAGCACGGAAGAAATGATATAAATTGTAGGTGGGGACATGAAAAGGATAACCTGATGCCAGAAAAAATGAGTCAACATATGAGCGCTCCGACTCAAGATGACACAAACATTGAAACTCTTATGCAGGATGCACAGAAATTAAAATCTATGCACTCTAGGGTTCGTGGAAGAGGGTGCGGCTTGGGATGGATTGGGGATTTTTCAAGATAAATAACTAAGGATTCTGGATAATATTAAGAAAAAATTAGGGACCTCATGATGACATATTTGATTAACTGTTTAAACTATTTTCATTCATTGTCTCTATTTTTTTATGATTCAATAAATGGTATTGACCAAACTATTATTTTTAAGATATCTAAAATTATTTATAAATTATGTCTCTTCATTGCATTAAAGTTGTTTCTGTGAACCTGTACTACCATCATCTTTCAGAGAATCATTATCTTTATTTTGGACCTTAGCTGATACTTCACGAGTTTGAGCACCAACATTAATACCATTAATGGCCTTATTGATACCCTGACCAGCATTCATATAATGGCGAGGGTGTACTCCTTCATGTCATACTCCCTCATATAATTGGAAAGAGATGGTTTACTCTCATGTAATTGGACAGATACATCACATTCTAGTACTTTTTCAAGGATATACTTTTTCCTGTAGTAATTCATTATGCACAATTATCTCTGATGCTAATTAATATAAAGTATTAATGATCTACATACTCATCTTTACATCGATTTAAAGTGACATGGCTTCTAATAAATATTATTTGGTCATTATTTTGATTACTGTTTTCAATATTTTTTTCCAGTTATATATATTATGTTGTAACTATAATATAATATTTTTTTCAATCTAATCATTTATTCCTTGTATTAGTTTTTACATTTCTATGATCTCAATTAAATCATTATTTATCATAATTATGATAATTTCAAATTTCAATTTAAATGTTCATTTAATTGATATATCCATTCTGATAATAATTTTTCATTTCATATAGATTATTCTTCATCTTTTCAAATGTAATTATCGAAAATCTAATCTACTATAATAATGATGTCCTTGTATTTTGTCCAATTGTATTATAATAATAAATATCATTATTTTTTGATATCAAATTATGGAATATTAATGTTCATTATTGACATTGAAATTTAGTATCTTCTTTTTAAAAAATCATTGAACCATATCACCGTGCAAATGAATAATCTAAGAACTGTGGTATACAACCGTGTGAATGCACGGGCGAGTACTTGTTCAATTAAAAGATAACCACCATGTAAAGATCACTCTATATGATTCTAACCTATTCAATTTACTTAATCTAGGAAAATTCATCTATAAGACTCCATGTATCTTTATGAGGGTGACATGATCATTAATATAATTTCATACATGGGATATTCCAAGCATAGGTTGGTTAAAACATGGAAGGAACCCTTGGTGTGATCAAGACTTCCTATTACTATGGAAATTTAATTTACAATATAATAAATATTATTAGGATGTGAATTGAACATATAACAACTTAAAAAAGGTGTATTTTTACCTGGAAAACCTTATGGATGTCTATAATCAATGTGGTCGTTCTCTAAAATCCTAATCAATGATTAATAGGTGTATATCATAGTGAAATGATCAATATGAGATGAAGGAACCAAATAAATGTGGATGATCAGAAATAGATGGTATTTTGAACAATGTTGTAGCTATGTAGTGATGAAAGTAAAAGGGAAAACAATGTGACCACCTACCTCAAGGCTGTATATGCATCCTCACTCGATATTTGGATCAGATTCGAAGCATGTTGGAAGAGGTATTAGAAATGGTCCAACAAACAAGAAATAGTGAAAAGTAGATTCATTATAGATTGAATTGTACTTACAAAGATAAACATAAATAGAAGGTAAAAAACTATAAATGATTACTGTGATGGATCTGATTCTTCTGACGGATTCTCATTTATACTTCAGATGAAGAAGTATTCTCAGTTCATAGCTTGAGAGGATTTTTTAGAAAAAATAATATGAAATAAGAATAAATCCATTGGAGGAAGAATGGGAAAAAAGGAAATAAGGTTATAAAATTTGTGAGGGAAAAATTGGTTAGTTCTTCCAAAAATAAGGAGAACATAATATTGTGTCATGGCTTGAAAACCGCACACAAACAATGTAAGAACCCACAGAAAAAACTATAGGTTGTGCACATGGCCATTCACCTTGTGTTGGATGGTTCTAGAAAAATAGCGTGGCTACTACTTCTCGTATATTTTCCCATGAAAAGTTAAAAATAACTATGTGACCTAGTTTTCATGTTTTATTCTAACCATTCATCCCAATTTTTATACCATTTTACTGAATTTTGGGCTCCAAATAAGACCCAGATTCTTCAGGGACCTTCATTTGTCCGTAGAAATTGTTTACTATCATTTTGAAAATTATTCAAATTGAAAAAAAAGTATCCATGCAGTTTTGAAGAGATGGGTCATTACAACCTCCCCTCTATAATGAATCTCATCCATGATTAGCCTTTATAAGG
Organism: Viscum album; assembly: GCA_963277665.1. Lineage (NCBI taxonomy): Eukaryota > Viridiplantae > Streptophyta > Magnoliopsida > Santalales > Viscaceae > Viscum > Viscum album. The sequence goes on from OY728133.1 coordinate 104,110,989, forward strand.
GTAATGATTCATCATATGAAAATAGTTGTGGCCACTAAGCTCACATATCAGCTTCTTATTCCATGGTCTCATCCTGTACTTGATCGTGCAACCACAACTCCCATACAAAAGTATCTGACCTTCATTAGAGTGTCTTCATGATCATATGAACAATACACACTAGATACTCCTCGAATGAAGAATCTACATCCAATTGGACCCCATCAAGTTGAAATACATGTGTCAGGTCTAGATAGTATTGGTGATGCTGAGATTCATGAAACCCATTATGAATATGTTGGTATCTAGAAGAAGTTACAACTGTTATGCCTCTAATCTAATCTATTTTACACCCTCAATGGGCCCAACGATCCTTAGTGGGAGATTACCCTTCATCGGAATATGTCAATTCCTAGCATGGATGAGACTCACAATAAAACCTATTGTCCAACATTAAACATAGGAGGTCACCAATGTTTGTTTCCATATGACTAATATTTGGAATGAGCAATCAATATATACTTTCAGATCCAATATACATGCTATGTAGTTTCACACATGATATATGATCAAACTGTAGCTTCCACCCTTACCTCTATAAAGGTGAAAGAAAAATCCTACCCTACATGACTTATTATGGAGCCATCATGACGGTATAGTAAAATATATTTTTTTATGAGAACTCATCCATAGGAATCTATTTCAACCAGGATCCTCCAATGTCAAGGAAACATGCATGAAGCATGTCCTCTAGCACCTAAATAGTTTACACCATCGATCCATTGTATTATGGGTGATATGTTATTCTTAGAAGTACTTGTATACCAAAGGACTTTTGAAACCCCTTATATATGTGTGATGTTAATAGAGAATCTATATCAGAAATGACGAAATGATGAGTTACATGAAGACATATGACTTCCTTGATGTAAAAAATTCCTAGCTCGTTAATCAAGAAGGTCTCCTATACAGGTAACAATTGTTTGAACATCAACAAATGATCAATGAAAACAGACTCTATATGTTTTCCACATTATGATCTGGGAAGACCAGTCATGAAATCCATTGAAACATCTTCCCATTTCCACTCGGGAATGGACAATGGGTGTAAAAACCCTGTCAATCTCTATTGTTTCCCTTTACTAGATAATGGGTGGAACACTGCATGACGGATATAGTAATATCGTGTTTCATACCCGGTCAACAATACTGGATTTGTGGATATTGATACATTTTGGTGACACTGGGTGAAACAACCATACTAAGTTGTGAAATTCATGCATCAACTCCTCTCTGATGCCTTCTGGGACCAATTCACACCCATGTCACTATGATTTATAATCCACATCTAGGATACAACCAGATGATTTATCATTATATATAAGACCTTCCCTTAGGATAAAGACCTCGAGATTAGATAACTACCTCATTCATAACGGTTTTTGTAGAGTAACAGTCACTAATAATGCTGTGAAGCTTCTATGACAATGGTCTTCATGAACCTCAATGTGAATATCTGAGAAAAAGTCTATAAGCTTCCTTTCATAACTAGATTCCCAAAATTCCTATGTTAGATTCTTTCAGATTAAAACATAGGGCACTGAATTTCTTTTTCCATGTGTGTAGGCAAGCTTGAAATCAAATGAATATAGGTACTCAACCAACCTATTCTATCTATGATTCAGATCATATTGTGTAAAGATATACTTAATTTTTTTTTGATATGTGAATAATATAAAATTTTCTACATGTAGATAGTGTCGTTAATAATGTAAGTCATTCACAATAGTTGAGAGCTTGAGACTAAGTGTTGGGTAATTTTTCTCATAAGGCCAAAACTTATGAGATCCGTACGTGAAATATCATTCACATTACATCAAAAAAATCTCTAAGACTAATATATAATTCATCATAATACACATTATAGCTCATGTTTTGATCTGACCAAATAAGTATCATTGCTGAAGTAAAAAGGCCAGTAAACTCTAAAAAGGATACTTCACAAGATTCTGATCATAGAAATTTCACACCCTTAATTGAAAATCCCATAACTGATGCAGTATGGGGTAATAATTCCTAAAAGAAGTGTCTATAATAACCAGTTACCCCTAAAAACAATTTATGTCAAAGCTATTATTGGGATGCTCCCAAGAAACTACAACTCTCAGTTTCTCTAGGTCTAGTGAAACTACTGACTTTGAGATAATATGACCCAATAAGTGGACATTGTTGAGATAGAAGTGGAATTTACATTGTTTATCATAGAGGTAAATCTCTCTCAGTGTATTCAGTATGATCTCAAGATGGGGTTCATGATTGTGTTTGGAGTGTAAATAAAAAATGATATCATTAATAAATACTACCACAAATGAATCCATATTTGGGTGGAAACCCTGATTCATATGAACTATAAAGACTGTAGGTGCATTTGTGAGACCGAATGGCATAACCAAATAGTCTTAGAGACCATAAACACTCCTGAAAGTTGTGTGAGGTGTGTCTAAGGACCTGTAGCACACCTGATGATTGCTTGACCTCAATTTTAACATAGAAAACACCTTTTTTCCTAAGAGGTTATTAACGAGGTAATATAATTTAGGTAGTGGATACAGATACTTTATGTGAGTTGGTTCATACAACAATAATCCATACAGTGTCCATGGGTACACCATAACTTCTTAGAAATGTGAACTAGTAAAATTTAGAGAGAAGTTTTAGGGTGTATAATGTCTTTACCCTCTATATCATTTAGCTACATCTAGATTTCCAAAACCACTTTAGGTTCCATCGTATAATGTGGAATGGTCACTAGTGATTCCCTTAGTACTAGCTCAAAGGTAACATCTAACTCTTTCACCAGAGATAAAACATAAACTTCATTGGGAAATTCATATCAAAAATTATATACTAAATGATGAAAATAGTGGATCATAACCCCTGGTTATCAAGGAAAATTATGTTGATTTGAGCAGTTACACTACCCAACCTCTATAACTCAGGTCCAGCTCATGTCACGCTAATATCCCATTCACCCTTATGAATGTTCCTAACACCCTTGGGTAATGTAAATTTCACCCTATAATGATATCAGTCAATATAGGCTCATTGTGTTACTAACCAGTCTATCCTGATGATGAAGTCAAAACCTATCATCTAGAGAATTAAAATATTCCATATGAATGTGTAATCATATATCTCAAGGGATAAATACTAATAATTAAGAATACCCTTTTACCGAATACCAGAATAGATATCTAGTATCATAAAACCATTAAAGTTCTTAATATAAATGCTTAGACTATCCATAATAGTCTCAGATATAAATGAACAAGATGGACCTCTGTCAAAAAATTAAACACTAATGTGGATGCTACAAGAATAGTACATCATACTGTAGAAGTTCTGGTGCTATGCTCTTCTTCTGTAGGTTGGATAGTATGTAAGTGGCATGTACTAAGACGCTGGGTTATTTCTGGACTGCCTCAATTACCACCTCATCCTGATCAACGAGTGATGATCAAACTAATTTCCTATCATGATATTACTATACCTGATAATAATCTTGGATTTTGTGTATATCCATGCTCGCATGGTAATAGAAGGAATGTTTGGAATATGTCTTGGATATGCCCCATCTTACAACAATATCAAGAAATTACAATATCTTCTATGCATCGAGGTTCAATATTCCCCTACATCCTACACTGATGACAAATCTGAATTCCATATACATGATGATCGATAATTCTTCTACCCCTATGAGTATTCTTGAAACATTACATTCAACTGGAATAAGAACCACTAGTAGCTCCAGGTTCCAATGCTCCATGACATTCACCTTTAAAATCATCATGTTCTTCAATGTAATAAGGGCCTAGTTAATGATTTTAGAAATGGTAATCAACCAGGACATGTTGACCTGTAGTTGGATGGTGTAGACGACTAAATCCTTGAATCAACTAGCAGTCGTTAGATCATTAGAAGATAGAGTATGAGATAATTATTATGGATCAATGATATGGGAAGAGTATTCCATAACTGACACACTTTCCTAATGAAAGTTCATGAAGTATCTTTCTTTATCATCTCTCAAAGTCTGGGGAAAAAATTAGTCCTAGATGATAGTCTACAAATTATCCCAGAGCATATCATGATCTTGATGTTCTTTGTTGATTACATCCCATAACATAATGGGTGAATTTTATAGTATAAATTCTTCTACATTAAACATATTGTCTAGAGTATCAAAAGATTCTTCAACATAGAAAATATTTCTTCTAGCCGAGACTCATTAGCATGAGGTTCTCCACCCCCTATGAACGTAGGATGGTTATACAACGGAAATTCATGAGTTAACCCTTCCATAATCAAAGACGGTCACACTATACATTACATGGACTATAATATATGCTAAAATCACTATTGTAACTATGCATCCATAACAATATAAAAAATAGTAAGATGAGACACATGTGTCCCAAAAATAGGAGACATTTGAAGCTCATGGAATGCCACCTCAGTAACATGGTCATCACTTCCATCAGGGCATGCGACTAGAGGGTGTCATGGTGCCATAATGCTATAATTAATAACAATGGCCTCCGAAGAGATTTAAGAAAATTATAGGAATTCTGATATGTAAATCTTATAGGTATAAAGTCTTCATATAAGAATGATCATTACACTCTTCATTCTTTAAAATACTAGCATTGACTGCTAAAAGAAACCACAACATGACATAAAAACATTGGAGATACCCACAACCCACTAATATGGCTATGATCGAGTATAAGTATCTATGTTGGATATATATTTTGTTTATTCTCTTAATATTTAAGTCATAATATTTTGAATTTAATCCTATTCCAATATTCAAATTACCTAATTTTTTTGAAATATATGGATTTCCATTTTCTGATTCATAAGGGTACATACACCTTATGAACAAAAATATTTCAACCACATAACCCACACTATGACAAATTCTAGATCATGCGACCTATGTTCCATGGCTCAATGTGCCGTAATTGACTTTTTAATGGGTTTGGTTTTACCAATTAAAGAAAACATTGTTACATCAATAAATTTTTAGTAAGTAAAAATTATGTTTTCCAATACATTTGAGAAATTTCCTCACAATTCAATACATATTCAGGGAATAAGCAATATTCAATAGACTTATGCATTTTATAAATAAACATGGTGTGGAAAAATTCATGTTCTATTAATCATGTTGTGCATATGATGATTCAGTTATTAATTCCAATCCCACATTTCATTAGGCCATAATGAATAAATCATCATAGAAAACATACCAATATCATTTACATCATAATACAAGTGATTCACCCAATGGTGAATTCATATCATATATAAATTGAATAATAAATAAATGAAATTACCCATCCCTTGTAATTTTTGTTTCCCCTATACATGGATTTGTTGAGTCTAAGAAAAATGTCAATTATAAATGCTCGTAGTATCCTCTCTAATACCTCAAATGTTATATAGATGAATATAACCCCCTATGATACCTCATTGTAATGACCTGACCCAATATCCACTAAACCCGTGCCCTAAGCCATTGGGTCACATAGACTCAAGAATGCCTCCCCATATAACATATGCCACTAACTATTATCGAGGGTGTAATGATGTAATTTAGGGGAGACTATACCCTCATATTAGTGTGGGATAGTGGATACAAGAAGATACAATCAACAACCCAAGAATAGTATAAACAGTCATAACAACAATGAATCAAAAGAATAAATATAACTGATATAATTGACAAGTTAATAAGTGTAAATAAATATAAAAATAAAATAAATATCTCAAAAGACACAAGTAATTGTCCGATACTTGGATCCATGGAATGCTGATAATAAAAGGGAAACATGGGTTAAAAAGATACAAGAATTCTATAAAAACTACAAAAGAAAATAAAACTTCCTCCACTAATATATTAAGACAAATTTTAGTCCTTTTCTACTATGATCTATATATAACAAAATCATATCAAAATAATATAGAAGCAACACTCCCTTATCCATAACTCCATTTATTTAGTCTTCTTGGGTACCAAAGGAAACTTGAGATGGTGTGAGATAAAAAAGTTCATAGGACACAAAATATTGTGTCTATGTGCAATCCATGTAGTGCTCGTAACTAAATAGTGTTCAATTAATATAAGAATATGAAGAAAATGATTAAATAAATAACCATCCCAGATAGGTTCATATAAGATTCATAGTGGTTTTATCTTCATTGGCTCATGGTTGGAATGAAATTTTGAACATACACTATAAATATCGAAATTATATATATATATATATATATATATATATTAATAATATATATTCCATCCCACTATATTAATTAATTATGTGTGGATGTAACTGGATATATAATAGTAATAATCATTTCTGGATGGACCATGGCATAAATCAGACATCCATGACCATTCTAAAAAGACAATAAGCTCAAGATGTATGGTACGTTTCCTACACCCCAATAATAGTGTCATATATTATGCTCACAACTCAAGACGGTGAGTGAGAAATTATGATAACACTGGAACTTAGGAACATGGCGGGTGAAGCCCAATATCCTAACAGAGTAAATGGAATCAGACGTCATGCTCAACAACTAATGTAAGGGAGTGCGACAACATCATGTTTAATAGTCCCTTACCATCACACCACAACAATAAAAAGGAATAATATAATTATAATTGGAAGGGGTCATAACCTCCCATACTTCTCTTTTATCCATATCAATTACACATGTGAGAAATTATGCATATTCATATATATATTACAATACATGAGTTAATACATCCCATGTGTCCTATAAGTAAAATTCAACACCATTAAAATAATAGAAATTTACAAGGAAAACTTGAAATGACCTACAATAGATGGTGTGGAATTTCAACCCTTAAAAACTCATTACTTTTCATTCATTTAATTCATTAAATTAAATTCAAACTACCATGTAAATGTCACTAAATATGATTAAAACACATTTAATTTTCCAAATCATGGAAAATTCATTTATTAGGCTACAAGGGTCTATATGAGGGTGACTTGGTCATTTAAATAACTTCCTACATGGGAAATTCCAAGTCTTTGATGGCCACTCACATGGATGGAACCCTTAGTTTGATCAAGCCTTCATATTATAATGTAAATTTAATTTAAAATCTATGTTTATTGCTTTTGAGTAAAATTGGGCATATTCAAATTTATCAAAGAGGGATATTTTCACTTAGAACACATGAATGGGATGTCTATAACAACTCCAACCATCATCTAAAATCCAAAAAAAATGATAAATAGGCTCAAATCATGGTGAAATAATCAATTTGAGATAAAAGAACAGAAAAAACATATGGTTGGAGATACATGGTGTGCAACACAATGGAATAGTTGTGAAGAAATAAAACTCAAAGGGAAAGTGACTTAAACACCTACCTTATGTCCGTAGATGATCATTGCATGATATCAGCATCATATTTGAAGTAGGTTGGAACAGATCTGATAAATATTCCAACGATTTTCAAATAGGACAAATGATCCGGCTCCCAAATAACATTATAGATTCTAAGATAAACTTATACGGATGGTAAGAGACTATGATAGCCTACCAAGATGGATATGATTCTTCCAATGGATCATGATTTGGAATTCGATTGAAGATGTTCCCTCAATTCCTATAGTGAGAGGTTTTTGAGCTAAATGGAGAGAAAATAGGAGGCAATCTACTGGATGAATAAAGGGAATAAAAGAAATAATTTTATAACATAAGTTATGGTCACAATGGTAATTTCAACCCAAACTAAAGGGGTGTATGGTTTAGGCACATAGTTTTCAAATAGTGAAAGAACCCACTAAAAACTAAAATTATTTTCATGGTCATGCACCTTGAGTCCCCCAGTTTCAATAAATTATCATGGCTGTTGCTACAACTCTTTTCCCCCGACACAGTTTGGGCTAACTATTAAACCTAGGCAAAATGGTTTATTATAATTGTGTGGCCCAGTTTTTATCCGATTTTCCAGAACTATAGGCTTCAAATAGGACTCAGTCTCTCCTGCTACCTTCGTTAATGTTCCTTATACATTTACCATGATTTTTCAAATGATTCAAATTGAAAAACAAATGATATGTACAGTCATGAAAAAAAATTCATTAAAATAACATCAAAGGAATGGATCATTAGTAAATATTTTGATGTATAACATATAAAACATTTAATAATATGATTATGGGAAGATATTAATGTAGAATCACCATATATAACGAAATAAGAATGAGTCAAGGACAACCACCAAGACTAGATCATATGGTGAAAAAAGTTCTATAATGGATATGGTTTACTCTCTAATCCAATACATAACATCTATTGATACTAAAAAATTGTCTAATAAGCGCTATCCAGGTGAAACCATAATAACATATTAATGAAAATGTGTTCAACATAAATAATCATAGATAATGAATTAACATAAGGGTTACCCCTAGAAATTTATGGGTATCATAATAATTTCACAAGGATTAACCAAAGAGAGTATATCAATGTTATCTATACAATATTTGAATTAAATAATTTTTAAAAATTAATCAATTAGGATTAATCATAGATCATGAATAATGATTTAAATATTAATTGAAATCATGTATGATAGTGATTGGGTAACTTTAGAAATGCCCCGCTTAAAAATAGTTTTATGGAAAAGAATAAAGAGGATTTAAAGTAGATAAAGGAATAATTATTTCCATAAAACTTGAAATGATAAAAAATGGGTTTTTCATGAAAAATTAATTGATTTATAGAAAATATTGGGGGCATAAAATATTATATGGAGTTTACATGAAATTGGGTAGGAATCATAGAAGATAATTCTAATCGGGTTTTCTTATTGTAAGAATTGTGAAGTAAAATTTTTAAAACATTTAATTACCCATAAAGTAAAGATTAATTGAGAAATAAACATGTGAATAGTAATAATTAAAATAATATAAGATAATTTTTTAATAATAATTTCAGTGAATACTGTTTTAAATATTAGAGAGATTATAACCGAATGAAAATATAGTTGTTTAGAGAGATCCATTAAATTTTCTACAAATACGTTATGCACTTAAACTTAGTTTCCTAGATAGTAAAATTAGATTCATTAATATCATAATTTATAACATATGAAATATTTATTTTATTTTTTTATAATTTTATTAATTTTTTTTGGATATTTCATTATGTTATAATGTTCAACATCTTCATTCTGGGAGGGTTTATTTCATGGTTTTTAGGTAAGTTCAATTGTGTTTAATGATTGAAGTTTTTATCGAATAGGAGAAATATTATAAAGCTGAAATGGAGTGGAATTTATAAACATAAATAATTTTAAATGGTCCCATATATAATTTTGTTTTCTAATAAGAGTATTTTTCATTTGATTAAATGTTAATAAAAATGTTTAGTTTATTATTGAGGCTTTTCTGACCATCACACATTAGTTTCATTCTAATAAATATTATTTTTATATATTAGTTACTGAACATTAAATATTTTATAATATACTTATTAAAATATTATTTAAACATTGTAATTGTTTTATGAGAATAATTAGATGATTTATAGGAAATTGAGAACTTATATCCATGAAGACGGTTATTCACCATAATTTAAAAAACAACTTCCTTTCTTTGAATAAGAGGAGATTATAAAAAGAGAGAAATAAAAAATATATTATAATCACTATAAAATTAGAGTATATAAATGATTATTGAGTTTTTACATTTTTATGGATGCAAGTGTTGAGGATAGTGAATGAGAAGAAATTAATTTAAAATATGCAATTTGAAAATGTTACCTCTTGAATATCACATTCTTGAAGGACTCTATAAAGAATTTAGAAATTGTATTTTTGTGATACTAGAAGCACATGGATAGGGGGAGGATGAGGAGTAGTGTTTTGGAATATATTTGTAATTATTAAAGGCTTGTATGGTTTTAGGATATGGGGAGATGATTGGTGGCATTTAGAAGTGGTGTAGAGGGGTGTTTCTAGAATTTCTAATCATATTAAATTATAATAAGACAATTATAGGGAGAAATGCTTCATAATGGTCAATAAATAAACATGAGATGACATTTTATACCATATTTTAACCCCTTGTGAGTATATTAAATTATTATTATTTTTAAATAATTATTAAAATATTATTATCAAGAAATATAATTATTGTCAATTTTTAGATTGTTCATTAGTTTGAATTTAAAAACATCAATAAAATAATTAAAATTAGAAAAAAAACTATTTTATTATGTCCTAAAAATTTCATGGTCATCTATAAAACACTTATATCATATTGAATATCGCATATTATATTTATTTTATTATTTTTAATATCATTTATTATATTTTTTCATTAATTGTATAATTACCTCATCATCGTTGTGTCTGAATATCATATATATATTTAATCTCTAAATATGAAAAAAATTATCATGATGAAGTTAAATATTTTATGAAGAAAAATAATATTTATGGATTATCATATATACTAGATAAATACATACTCTAATGTTATACTTATTAAAAACGACAGGTTATCATGTTTGACTTTTTGCTAAATAAAATACAATAAGGGACATAATTTCTAATAAGTAGCTCAAAAAGATGATAAATTAGATCCATGGATGCATATCATCTGAAAAAATGTATTTAATATAATTTCATCAAGTTTTATGGATATAATCCAATCATTATCAAGTTATTTTTACCCTTTATTATTTAAATTACCCTTAACCATGGTTTTAAAAAATTATAAGGATGCATTTTATAATCACCTATGATAAAAGGCGTCTATTTACTAAATTTGGACCCCTTAATTCATAATATGGATTATATTTTTCAAAATTCAAAAAAAAAAGTTGATTAATTAAAATGAAAACTAAAATTTTATAACACAATGAAAAATACTTTTATAGAGAAATTCATTTTTAAAATATAAAATATTTTTATAGTAAATTCATGTATGAAATTTATTTTAGAGACCATAATTAGATTATTTAGAAAAAAAGAACTACTTATAGTTTAACACTAATATTAAATATAAATTTAACTTTTATATTCTTTTAAATAAAATATAATTTTCAATAAAATGAAATATTATAATCTATTAATTAAAATTTCTATGTTTTGGGAAAATTCTAAAAAATTCATCCTAAGTTAATTTTGACATGTTTAATTATATTTTTTTTTATTTTTTCAGGTATTATTTCTAAATATTTAAAACATAATCACATTTATTTTTTCAATGAATGAAATAAAAAAACATTAAAAGAAGAATGTGTTTATTTCATATGAATCAATAAATATATATATTTCATAATATGGTTATTAATATTCATTCTATCGAATTAAATTGATATTATATAATTATTTATTTGTAATAATTGTGTTTTAATTATATCTTGTGGTTTCCTTAAACTCAGTTTTCCATGTAACATAAGTTAACAAATATATCATATAATTTAAAAAGAAATATTTCATAAAAAGTATCAGTGCATTAAAATTTAGATTCATTTATTATTTTATTTCTAATATCATCCTTTAAATTTCTTCTCTTACCCCTTAGGTTTATAATATAATAGGGATACTACCATGCTCCCATGATCCAAGACATTACTCATGCTCCCTACATATGACCTCATCAACAAGGTCAAGTCTGTGTTTAACCAATCAGAAGTGAATGACTAAGAGTCCACTTGATTATTCTCATCTCATAGGTTAAAAGAAATGAATCAAAGAGATATATTTTCCTAAAATTCATGATGAATGTCACAATAACTCAAGACCATCTTGGATATGGACTCCTACGAATCACTTTATAGATTTTTCATAATTCCCATCTCACATCTCAATCTAAATCATGACACACATTGTATTGAATGGAAAATCATGTATTAAAAACCACCCGTGAGGGATATACATCTCAAAATCATCACCCCCTTATACCTAAAAGGTTCACCAAATACCTCTATAATCATTTATTTTATTCTATCTCACTAAAAAAACCATGGGAGAATCAAAGAAAATACACTAAAGTCCATCAGTCTCATATAAACCATATTTGATGTTACACCCCCGAATGAATAACATTACAAATGGGAACAGAATTATATCATATCCTCGTTAATGGGTGGACAAGGAAAATATAACAATGACCAAGGGTCTATCATGGACCATGTAAACTTTTTAAATTATATTTTTCATTTAATAGAACAATTTTATTGAATTAAAAAACAGTTCACTTTACACTAAAAAATTTAATTTTTTCCAAGGTGTATACTACCATGATTATGAGAGAACATATAACATGGAACATGAAGAAGATATAAAATTTCAATGTGATTTCTCTAGGACCATCTACCTAAAAAATTTAATTCCTCTTTTCAACGCTATTTGGTATCTATCATCGAGTCTTTTCATGGGAATATCCACAAATAAACCAATAATGTAATAACTCAGGAGATCTAGGTCCTTTTAGGTAGTTGAATCATAAACAAACACTCATGGTATGTTTAAAACACACTCATGTTACTATCCTCATCCAAATCTGTAATACATGACAAATATTACTAAAAAAATTAATTTAATTTATGGAAAAAAACTCATATTATTAATTATTATAACCAATATACTAAAAAATATTCACTTTTATTAGGATTAATTACCATTTTATTTCTTCAAGGAAGTCTCCTTAAATCCCCCATAAAGTATGGATGATGACACCATGCACTAGTGGAGTCATTTATAAACCATAAACTAGAGAATATGAAATTTTGAGGAGGTTATGTTAGAGATTAAAGAAAATCATCACTGGGTGTTACTCACATAAAATTTACAAATTTACACCATGAAACTATACTATAATAAATGGGCACAAAGGAGGAATATGGTTTTTAACCACATAGTATGTCAACACACAGTGTTATATGAAAAAGTGGTGATGAGGATTAATGAATCAGAATGGAAAAAACAATAGAATTAATTTTTAATAAGCCTCTTTGTTTGGATGAATGGTTTTCTATACCATATATATTATATGATGTATGGACTACCCAAAATACCCATTATCATGGAAATACCTCATTGTTTATCAAAAGTTGTGCTAATCATTAAAATTCCATTTTCATGGTATATAAAACATCACATGGTCAATCAAAACCCATTCAAAAACCATGATTATTGTCCCATTCACAATACATGACATTCAGTTCCCCTTGTATACCCTCAGTTTCCTCAAAAACACATGATTACTATGTTTGAGAATGTAGGTTTGTACAAAAAAAAATTTAATACTCCTCGCACTAGGGTAGTTACACTACATATCCAAAAGAGTACACACCAACCCATGTGATAATTATTATAACCCTATAGAAAAACAATAAAACAATAAATGTTATTGAGACTTTTCCAGTTACTAGTGCTAACAATAAATCCCACAATAACATGTAAATCATTATCTTATGTTTCTAAAAATTTCAGAATCGTGATCTGATTTTCTATTTAAAAAAATAAACCATAAAACAAAAATTAAAAATGAAATTTTATTCAAATTTCCTAATCCATGTTTGATGTTTATAAAACATCACTCAATAGATTTTGTTTTCAAAACTATGGTTTCCTAGAATTTTTTACCCTTGGTATTTTATAGAGGACGTACAACACTCTTTGAAGCGAGAAGTGAAACTGGTGAGGTGTATTAATAAGTGTTACCTTCGGTAACAAAAAATGAAACTCCATGAGATGTCACTTTATAGAATTTTATTGAACGATTTTTCCCTCAAGACATTTTTTTCATAATATTCCTTAATCATTCCTATTTATGTGATATACAATCCCTATTTATTTACTAAACTCTTTCTCCAAACTCCAAAATAGATTCTGAGTTGATTCGTTAGGGATTATATTAGGTTAATATTGGATATCTTATAGTTTTATTATTCTCATTTATAATATTCCATTATTCTCAATAGATACTTTTTTTCTTGAGAAATATCATGTATGTGATGCCAATTTATGGCTATACACTGTTATATTTTAGGAATATCATAGTTTTCAGGATTATGGGGGCCCCACATCACTTTTATAATGTGATTAGTCTGATGAGTTTATGGTGGGTATATCTTCAAAATGGATCATTAATTTGTCATACCATCAACAGAATAGTTTATATTTTTTATCATATCATATGATGATTAGTATTAAAGGATGAATACTAAATTATGATCATTATTTAGTTTCCATAGTTTTGTGTTTTATAAAATCTTTCTTTACTACGTTTCAATTAGAAAAAAAGTTTTTTTTCTAACAAGTAATTTCATAAAATCAAAAAACAACTATTGTGACTTAAATAACATTAAACAATAATTTTAATAGTTGATTTATTTAGAAATGAAATTTTTATGATTTTCTAGACTAAAAATTATGTAAAGGCTTATTTATTATCATATTTTATGACTCTTTTATGTTTCATGAAATATTATTATGACACTATTCATATATTTTTGTTTTATTTAATATATTTCAAAGGTGAATTGTATGAACCCAGGTCTTCATTTCAGGTATGGATCTTGATTAGGGGTAATTTTGAGGAAAATGAAGAAATAAGATTTTTTTTCTATGTACACACCGTGTACTTATGAGTATACACTGTGTACCCAGTTTTCATGTATAACCATGTAATGGCTATGTAACGGCTGAGTACATGGTCATGTGATGACCGGACCGACCTACTTATGTTAGGGGCCAGTTGAGGCTAATACACGACATGGACATTTAATCAACACACAATGTAATTTTCTTTTTTATTTCATAAATAGAAGAAAGGTCACATCTAATCTTCAGAATCAATTTCTTCTGACCTTGGTTCATACAGGAGTGTTGTAGGATGGGTGATGAACTTAGAACCCCTCATTATTCACTATCTAATCACTGATCGAGGCACCGTAAGGTGTGTTGTAATCCCACCGGTGTGTTCTCAATTCTCCTATAGATTTTCTTCCCGATTTCTCTTCTCTCATGAGTTGTTCAAGGTTGGGAATTTTCTATCTTTTTGTATATCTACACTGTTCTAAGCCGATTCATGGGCTGACGTTCAAGTATATCAATAGTATGATATCGAGGTAGGTGGTTTGTGCCTTTGGTTTTGTTTTTTTAGATTATATATGCTAAAAGATCCACATACCCATGATTGGTTTATTTTTTGATATGGAGTTTATCCCTCTTATTTACCTGTTATGGTTTGATTGATTGTTAAGAGGTCTTTGCTTAGGCAGATGGCTAGATACCTTGTTCTACGACACATCATGGATGTGTTTTCCCTTAATTGACTATTTATGGTCGTTTGGTATAGGTTTCCATTGAGGTATATCTTTTTTTTCCATGCATTTATTGTTCAAAATGTAGATTGATTTATTATATGGATTTTAGGTGTTATAATTTTGAATGTTATCCATGTAGTAGTAAACGATTACATGTACTAATTTGTTATGATATGAAGAATGTTTTTTCTAATGGACCTTGAGATCCATGGTCTTGGAAAACTATGTGGGTTTTCATGTTTATTTACATAGGACTGTGAGATACATGGTGTAGATATTGAACTAGGTTTTTGACCATGAGAGCAACCAAAGTAGTCGTTTATGATTTTTTTTATGCTATGTTTACCCAGGGGTATTGACCATGAGTGCTACCCAAGAGGTTATTTATAATTTATTGATTCTGTGTTGACCCAAGGGTACTGACCATGAGAGCTGCCTAGGTGGTCGTTTGTAAATGATTAGTGCTATGTTAGACCAAAAGGGTTAGACCATGAGAGCTTCCTAGAGAGTTGTTATTTAATGAATTGGTGTTATGTTAAACTAATGGGTTCAGACCATGAGAGTTTTTCTAGAGGGTAGTTTGTGAATAATTGTATGATTATGATGAGTCTTACAAGAGAAGAACATGCTTAGAATCGGTCTTACTTTATTGTTGATATGGTCTTCTGAGACATCGGTTTTGTTACTTTTACATAGGGGGATATAAATCATAGGATAAATCCTAGGATTTCATTAATCAATAATTTGAATAATTAATAAATATAAATTAATGTAATTGAAAAAGTATTGGATTGTTTACTTTTGAGTACTTTCAAGTTTATTGCTTCATTTTTTCATATTACCTACTATATATATTCACTAATAGTTAGGCATAGATATTTTGGTTGTTGACTACTGGGATTAATCTGAAAACCTATTTGGGTCATTTTTTGGACCCAAATAAATTATATTAGTTGAATTATAGATAAGGGAAATCACCCTTCTTCATCAGATACTTGATCGGTGTAAAAGATATAGAGCATGATACCAAGCTGAGGCTTGTGATGTTGTTTGAGTTTACTTTTTTATTCTGTACTCGGGTTTCTATATTTTTTTCTAGCATCATGAATTATTGGAATATTTTATTAGATACATATTACATGTATAATATATATATATATACACTTTGGTTTATGTTCGATATACTATTAGTCTTCTACTGTTTAATTCTATTGTATTTATTACTTCTTCTGCTATTGTTTACTGTTGTTTCTATTGTATTACTATTACAATGATGGAATATTATTACCACTATCACACCCAAGGCCCATATAGCTATTCGAAAACCTCTAGAGTTTGGGGAAAAGTGCTTGAGGCCATGTTGCCAACTGTGTAAGGGGAACCTTTGGGCGGCACTAGGAACTGAGACGTTACAATGTTATATAATAGG
The DNA here is from genome assembly GCA_963277665.1 of Viscum album. Lineage (NCBI taxonomy): Eukaryota > Viridiplantae > Streptophyta > Magnoliopsida > Santalales > Viscaceae > Viscum > Viscum album. The sequence continues at coordinate 104,127,796 of OY728133.1, forward strand.
AGTTTCTTTTCTGATTTCTATTTCTATTTGGATACAATAGACTAAGAGAAGAAGGAATATGTATTTTTAAATCAACTATTCCCATATGTATTTTATTTACGTATTTGTAAAAGCCATGTTACATTGAAAATTAAAAATTTTCTAGTTTTTCAATTATTACAGTTGGTTTGATTTCACTATTGAGTGACACACTTGTTCTGTGCTCTTATTATTGATATCATTGTTCTTTTTTTTGTTACAACCCAATGAGATGTTGGTATTCTATATCATGCTTCATATAGGAACTTTCTAGAGATCACATGTAATGCATTCTTCTCATGCCATTTAGGGTGTATTAACTGATTGCATGATATTGTGATAGATGTTGTGATTGATATGCATATTATTGTGATAGATTATATGATATAAATACCTATTATATTGATAGGGTATTGGTAAATGTAATGTTTCATTTGAATTAATTCCAATATTTGGACCTTGAGGTGTTATGTTCCCTCTTGGATCAAAATTTAATGGATCATGTTTTAAATTTAATTGAATTCTGTTAAGTTATGATATTAATAAGGATTACATAATTTTATTCGTGGGGAGTATTGGATAACACATATCAGAACATTACATGAATTAGCCAAAATTTATGGTTTTAAGGGTTCCAGAGAAGTTTCGGAGGCTTACTGTTTGGAAACCCAGACAACACGGCTTGTGATGTTATGAACACATGCCATGTGTTCTTATGTTCTGAATGACCTGACTTTACATAAGTACATTCCATGTTAAATATGTACATGCCATGTAGTTTTTGACCATGTGATTGACTTTGTGAGAAGAGACACGAGGTTTGACAACTTTTGGTTCAACATTTCATGTACTGGGAGTACACGCCATGCTATTTCCAGCCGTGTATCCAGCTGTGTGACTAACGACACAGGTGGATGAAAATTATGTTGAACATGCCATGTCTAGCTTATACACACTGTTTAGCAATAAATATTGTATCTGTCGATATGACAAATGGAATGGGTGGATGGAACATAGGTTTTATACGCCGTGTGTAAAGTGTGCATGCCATGTAGTGTTACAGCAGGAGAGAATTGTGTAGTTCCATCCATGTAGAAGAATTTGGGTAGGAGGGAATATTCACGTACACATTGTGTCTAAGGAGAAACTCTCCATTTGTAGGGGATGTTACATGACCAAGTTGGTAGTGGTACATTACCATGTTAAAAGTGTAAGGGACCACACCATGGAGTGGTTCTACAATCTATTTAAACCACTTTCATAAAACATGAATGTTTTTTCTCCTATTCCATTTATGAAATTTTAAGTTGATGTCCTTGAAAATATTGAACTGAGGTGTGAACTTGACCTTGTAGTGTCATGCCACCAAGGCATCCTCCAGTTGTACTCCAGGTATAGGTCAATGACCATACATCATAAATGGAAGACTAGGGACCACCAGTGGATCCCCCTGTCATTCATGTCTTGGCACCAACTATTATACAGGAAACAGGTGCTGATGCACAGTTCCATGATGGCTTTATGAGTATGATGAATAATTTTCAGTGAGCACCAGATCCTTCCCCAACTATTGATGAGACCTGGTTAGAGGCCATTCTATCTACATTCGATCATATGAAGACAACTCCTAAGAGTAGGGTGAATCATGTGATGTACATGTTACACGATTCTACCAAGAGATATTGGGATGTTTTATCAGACGTGGGACATCATCAGGATATGTCTTGGGAATAATTTTAGAGAATCTTATATGATTAATTATACACCAAGATGTTGAGGGATGATCTAACCTAATAGTTATTGCATTTGGAGCAAGGTTCTCATTCAGTGATGGATTATTATTATCGCTTTATAGATCCACAATGCTTCACATCTATTTATATAGGTGACAAATTATATTTGGCTAAGAGGTTTGATGATGGTCTTAGGTATAAAATTAGATTATAGGGGAGTTTTTTTAATCTTACTTCAGTGACTACTATATTAAATAAGTCACTAATTACCAAGCACAATCTGATGGAGTTGGGAGTTGCGAGTTGGGCGGTTCAACTTCAAGGGATGTTTCTATTTGGTTTGATAGAAGGAAACACCATAGTTAGCATTCTCATGGTGTTTCTAGTAGCATGGATGTATCTTCATCTATCCAGTTGAGGTTATACTAGTGAGAGAAGAGTGAGATCATGAGACCTCAGTGCCCAAGAGACCCAGTTGAGTGCCGATCTTGCAGCAAGATGGAGCATCTTCCACGTTTTTCCCGATTTTTCTCACCAACAGCTAGTGAGAGGTGATCGGTTATGACTTCACATTTAGGAGCAGGATAACCAGTTTTTCATAAGATAGGGAACTGTAGTTCTTCAGGCCATTTAGGCCAAAGAGGTGGACATGGCTATGGTAGCCAGATGACAAGTTTTCAACGACAATAGGGTGGACCGACTTAAGGTATCTAGGCAGGGTCACAGAGCCCTGGTATAGGTCATAGTTTTGCGATTGAGCAAACCTAATAGAATCATGATCACAAACCCTCTACATTTAGAGGTACAATTATAGTTTCCGTAGTTTTATCATCTTATCTTTTATATATTGGGGATTCTCATAGTTTTATATATATTTCCATTATAGAGATCCTTAGGCTCTGCATCTTTTCTTCTGATGATTTTATCATGCTAGAAACTCTGTTGGAGATTAGGATGGCTAATTTACATTAGTGAAAGGAGTGACTTATTGAGATTTGTGGGTGTAACTTATTATGGTAAATTTATGTCGTAGAGATGATAGGCTTAGATTTCATTATTGGAATGGAATGGTTGGTCCCCTTTCTAGAATTTTTGACCGCTATCTCTACAGGGTGAGTTTCACATCACCATTGGGTATATGTTTCTAACATAAGGAAGAATGAGATGTCTAGGAATGATGTGTGGGACCCAATAATCATGGGTTAAGAGAAATTATAACCTATATTTATTGTTTATATCAAGATTATCGGGGGACTTCACAAATGGAATTTCCTCCAGTGGTGGATTGTTTCAGAGATATATTTACAGAGGAATTTTTTATGTTTACCTCTACAGAGAGAGGTATATTTCTCTACTGAGCTTGTGCCAGGAGTAGTACCGATTTCCATTCCTCCTTATAGGATGGCTACACCATAGTTACATGAGATCAAGAAGCAGTTAGGCAAATTGCAAGAAAAGGGTTTCATCTAAACCAATACTTCTCAATGGGATTGCCTGTCATTTTTGTAACGGAGGACAATACCCTTATAATTTTTTTGGATTATTATAGGATAAAAAAGTTTATGGTTAATAATTGGTATACCTTATTGAGGACTGATGATTTATTTGATCAGCATTGAGGATCCTGAGAGTTTGCAAAGATTGAATTGTGATTCAGTTATCATCAGTTGTGCATTACACCATCAGATATTTCTCTTATAGTATTTTAGAGTATGTATGGTCTATATGAGTATTTGGTTATGATGTTTGGTCTCACGAATGCACCAATAGTTTTCATGGAACTAACAAACCGAATGTTCCATCCTTACATGGATTATATTTTGGTAGTCTTTTTGAATGATATCTTGGTGTACACACACACTCGACAGGACCATGCTATCCATCTAGAGATCGTATTGAGTACACTTAAAGAGAATTACGTTATCATAATCTCTCAGAATTCCACTTTTGGATGGACCAAATTCACGTCTTGGGTTATGTTATCTAAGAGACATAAGTATTAGTATAATCAAAGAAAGTGAGAGCAGTAGTTTCCTTGGAGTATCCAAAGAACTTCATTGAGGTATGATGTTTTCTGGGGTAGGATGGTTATTAATAGTGCCTTATTCATAACTTTTCATGCTTATAAGGACCACTGATGGGCCTGAAAAAGAAGGGTGTTATTTACTTTTTGACTAATTCCTATGATTTATCCTTTCAAGAGTTGAAAGTGAGATTGGATTCAGCACCGATACAAATTTTCCCAGAGCTTGGAAAGAGTTACACAGTTTACTATGATGCATCAAGTATCGATATGGGGTCAATACTTATACAGGGGAAAAGAGTTTTTGCATACAAGTTTCTACAGTTGAGGCCACATGAGAGCAATTACCCAAATCACGATCTCATGTTGGCTGTAGTTGTGCATGCTTTATGCTGTTGGAGATATTATCTATTGGGAAAGAATTTTGTAGTACACACTGACTAAAAATGATTCAAGTATATATTTACCCAATAAGATATGAATATGAGACAGTAAAGGTGGGTTGAGTACCTGCAGTCATTTATCATTGAGCTTGCCTACATTCTTGGGAAAGGTAACATAGTGGCTGATGTGTTTAGTAGGAGAACATAGGTATATGATGTTTAGGAGGCCAGTAGTGGGTTGTAGCTTATGGATCTATTCTCTGAGATGCATTTGGAGGTGCATAAAAAATAGAGGTAGAACATTCATTCTTGTGTACCTGTTACCTCTACACTACTATATTGAGTGCGAATGAGGAAACTGTTAGATATCAAAGTCCTAGCCCTAAGGGGGAGTGTGTCAGGAAAGGAACATACTACTAGGTGGACTGTAGATGATGATGAGGTTTTACATTTTCATGGGGGTTTATGGGTGTCAATAGACATACACAAGGATACTTTTCAAGAATTTCATGCCTCAGTATGGGAAATTCATCCTGGTGACAAAAATATGTATCGATATCTATCTATATCATCAGTATTGGTGGCCAGACATGATGGGGGATGATTCTTGTTCTGTTATGAGATATTCCACATGTTAGTAGGTGAAGTTACTATATCAGTGATCGACAGAGATGTTATAGAAATTACCCATTCTTGAGTAGAAGTGGAATGATGTCGTGATGGATCTCATGATAGGTTTACTGAGGTCTCCTCAAGGGAATGATTCAGTTTGGGTTGTTATCGATATACTCACAAAGGTTTCACATTTCCTATCGATTAAGGAAATCATCAGTGTTGATTAGATTGGAAGGTTTTACATCCTTGATATTGTACATTTTCATGGGTTTCGGCACTCTATCATTTTATATAGGGATAGAAAGTTTACTTCTCATGTCTGGAAGGGACTACAGAGTGCATTGGGTACACAAGTATTTCTTAGTAAAACTTACCATCCCATGAAAGATGGCCAATCCGATCTTACCATTAAGGTTTTAGAGGACATGCTTAAAAAATGTACCCTATATTTTAGGTGATACTAGGAGAGACACATACCCTCAATGTAGTTTTCATACAATAAATATTTTTAGGGAACAATTTAGATAGAACCTTATGAGGCTTTTTATGGTAGGCCATTCCAATCACCCCTATGTTGGATGGAGGCATGATAGGTTTCTATGATGGGACCTTGTCTTGTTCAAGGACCACTAAGAATGTATATTTGATTCGGAAAAGGATAGATATTTCAATGTCCCAACATAAATCTTATGACAATCGATAGAGACGATCTCCAAAGTTCAAGGTTAGAGATCATGTTTTCTTACGTGTCACATCGTGGTGGGACACAGAAGGATTAGAAGATAGTGAAATCATCACTGAGATACATTGAGACATTTGAGGTTTGGGGAGAGTAAGTCTGGTTTCTTATTAGTTAATGTTACCTCAAATTTACCAGGACATGCACAATGTGTTCCATGTTTTTCTGCTAAGACGTTACTTTTAAGACCCATATAATGTTTTTCAACCCGAGGAGGTTGAGTTATAGGTGGATGCATCCTTCGAGGAGAACCCTATTCAGATTGCGGATGGTAACATGAAGGTTCCCCATGGACGATTTTTTCCTCTAGTATGGGTGTTATGGAAGCATGAGTGAGTACATGATGAGACTTGAGAGAGGGAGGCTGATGTATGATCACAGTGGTCGGATTTGATTGCCGATTCTTCTTCACCACCCTTCGAAGGGAAAACCGAGGAAAATTTTCTTTAAGGGGGGAATTTTGTAAGAACTCAGATATTCATTTCAAGTATGGATATTGATTTAGGGATGTTTTGAGGAAAAGGAATAAATAAATTTTTTTTCTATGTACACGATGTGTACTTATGAGTACACGCTGTGTCCTCAGTTGCAGCGTACAACCATGTATTATCCATGTAACTTCCAAGTACATGGCAATACGAGGTTGTGTCCCATATTTGGAAAAACTATCTTCTTTCCTTGGTTAATAATAAAGAATCATGAAATTGATGATGAACTTTGAAACCATCCTAATTTTCCTTCTGAGCTCTGATCGAGACACCGCCAAGTGCGTTGGAATGCAACCGGTGAGTTCCGAATTCTCCCAAAACATTTCTTCTCGATTCTTCCTCTCTTGTGAGTTAATTAGGGTTTGTAAATTTATATATTTTTTTATATCTACACCATTATAGTCCAATTCAAGGGCTGAAGTTCATGTATATCATTCATACGATATTGAGGAAGGTGGTTTGTGCCTTTTGTTGTGTCGTCTTGGATTATATATGCTAAAAATTCAGCATATCCATTATTAGGGTATTTCATGATTTGGAAAATAAAAATATTATTTACTTTCTTTGTTTTTATTGATTTTAAGGGGATTTTTCATAGGTGTAAGGATAGATGCCTTATTATGGAACACCCCACAAGGGTGTTTTCCCTTGATTAAGTATTTATGGCCATTTGGTCTAGGTTTCCTATAAGACTTATCTTTTTTTCCGTGACTTGGTTGTTTCGGATGGATTTTTATTTATTATATGGATTGTAGGTATTATGATTGTGAATATTAGCCATGTGTTAGATATATATTACATGTGCTACCTTGTTATGCTATGAGCGCTGTTTTTCCAATGGTCTGTGAAATCCTTGGACCAAGAAAAATGTGGGGGTTTCCATGTTTATTTACATAGGACCGTCAGAGCCTTAGTGTAGATATTGACCTAGGTTATTAATAGTGAGAGCTACCTAGGTGGTCATTTATGATTTTTTTATGCTATGTTGACCTAGGGGTATTGACTTTGGGAGTTACCTAGGAGGTCATTTGTAATTTATTAATTCCATGTTGACCCAGAGGTATTGACCGTGAGAGCTACCTAGGTAAAAATTTGGAAATGATTAGTGATATGTTAGACCAAAGGGGAAATACCATGAAATATTATTGTAGGGTATTTATTTAATGAATTTCTGTGATGTTAAATAAAAAGGGTTAGACCGTGAGTGTTTTCCCATAGGGTTGTTTATGAATAATTGAATGATTGTGATGAGTCTGTCAAGCCAAAGAAAAAACTTGGACTCATTCTTACATAATTGTTGAGGCAGTCATCTGATAAATATGTTTTGTTTCTATTACCGAGAGGGGATATAGATCTTAGTATAGTTATTGGAATTTCATTATTAAATGGATGGAATAATTAATAAATGTAAATTATTGTAATATAAAAACCGTAGGATTTTCTACTTTTAAATACTTCATAGTTTATTGTTTCAATTTTTCATATTAGCTCATATATATATTCACTATATTTTTTCACAAATCTATTGGTGGTTACCTACTTGGATTTATCTCAATCCTTGTTGGTTCATGTTTTGGACCCCAAAACATTATATGGGTTCATGTATAGATAAGGGAAAGTACCATTTTTTATTGGGTACATGATTAATGTAGGAGCTAGAGAGCATGGGATTAAGCTTAGGCTAGCGATGTTGCTAGAGTTTAATTGTTTCTTTTGTAGTTGGGTCTCTGTATTTCATTCTTGCATGTGAATTTTATGGATGTTTTATTAGATAAATATGCCATGCATCATATATATATATATTGTGGTTTTCATTGGATTTTCTATTAGTCTTCTGTTGTTTACATCTTTTGTATTTATTACTACTTTTGCTACTATTTACTATTCTTCCTTCTATATTACTACACCGATGAGGGAATAGTTCCCCACTATCTCACCCAAGGCCCTTGAAACTAGTCTGTAGCCTCTATCATTTGTGCAAATGCACTTGAGGCCATGTGGCTAACTGGATATGGGACCCCTTTGGGTGGCGCCCAGAACCAAGATGTTACATGAATCACAAAGAATATAGTTGGTAATATATATGAGTGCTCCAATTGGGATGATATTATATAGAAGAGTGACCTATGAATTATTAATGCCTACTAGTGGTTATATCTAAATGAAACCATGGAAGTAAAATGGGGTTATTCTATATTATTGTTAACATAGGGTCATAGATATACTTTAGTGATGTACGAGTTAACCTCTATCATACTATTGTGCTTGACCCTATTATTAGACCCCATGTGATGTGATTTATTATAAATATATATCATTACTCATGTGAGTGACTTATTAGAGAGATGTTTCATTACCCATGTTTTATTATTTATGTTTTCTACTTAATATATATCTTCATTATATTTCAACATCCATGATATCAATTTTTCCAAAGGATTGTTTTAGTCAACCAATGAGATGTGAAATTAATTTTTATATGCTTGTTTTCGAAAAACTAAATTAATTATTTTAGAATGTATTATTTCATAATAATTCATTAAAACTAGTACTAATAGGTTATAATATGAAATTTACTATTTATATTATTGGTGGTATCCTAGAAGGATTTTCCTCAAAATCCAAACCTTATATTTTGTGTATAAAGAAATGTTTTTTTACTATTTTAGGAACACAGAATGGGAAGACGTATTATAATTTTACTTCTTGATTCCCCTATCATCATACATTATATGGGATGTGTGGTGAAGAAGGTTCATATTGAGATGAATCATGTATAATTTTTTTTAATCCATGATGGGTGGTTTTTTGGTTGTGATATGTTAGGCTCTCCAAACATGACATATTTTAGAATAATGTGTTTTTATGATTTTTGAATCACATTACTCCTTTAGTGTGTGAATTGGTGGTTGGTATTTTAGACAAATTATTTTTCATATTAAGAAATGTTTGGATTTATCTAATTTTTGAAACTATATATTATTGTGTCTAATTCCCATTTTTTGGATAAATTACACCAGATTCATATTTGGTTTCCATGTTATACTTTATTTTATTATAAGGCTTAAATGTTTAGTTTTTTTTCTCACGAACAATGTTTGTATTCATATTATTTTGAACAAGAATACCCATAAGGCCTTGAGGGTAACATAATTAGGTGGAGATGAATTTTATCATATGCTTGTTTATTGTATCAATTATTAATTTCATTAAACCAATGAATTATAAAATAATTCTTATTGGTGAGTCATATTATTTATTTTAGGAAAATTTATTCTCAATCATGGAGAGGAATTATTAAAATATATTATAACAATATTTAGGATATATGTTTGATCTCTCAATGATATTATATAAATGGTAAGGGAGATTATAATGCCCCCAATGAGACTTTTTCAATATAGTACTGTTAATTACACTAAAATTTGGAGATTTATTCACATACAAAAATTTATCCATTATTATTTTATTTATATAAATCACATTTTTAGAGTATTATATGAATTGGTATATGGGGTTGTGTGTTTATAACATTTTATATATTTTTTCGTGGTAATTATTTTTAAAATTCACATGAATTATTTTTAAGATTATTATAGATGATAAGGATATATGGAATTAATAAATCCAAGGAATATGAAAACAAAATCATAGTAAGGGATAGACCACTTCATGGACACAAAAACAAATTAAATAATCCCCAATTATATGAAAACAATGTTATTGTGGGTTTCGAAAAATTTCATATTTTTAGTTTTATGAAAATTAACTATTTATAATATGATAAGTATAGACACGTCACTATCCACCTTTCTATTACAAATATAAAGAGTCTATAGTGGGAATATAGAGAGAAAGTAGGATGTTTTATTTGAAATAAAGCTGTACTTTTAAAAAAATGGTCATCGTTAGTCAGCATGGTTTGATGGAGGTTTTGGGGTGATATTTTTGGGGTCACTATATTCCATACAAATAATACTATGATATTTAATGTATAAAAAATTATTATATTTAAATAGTGATATTTTATGAAGAATATTCAAGTGATTTAAAGAACAACAACATTATAGTGAGGAAAAATCAATATCATGGGTGTAGTTAAATATGAGAATGAAAGTAGGGAAATTGACATAATATTATAGGGAATTGGTGATTCTATATATATTTTTTAGATGTATAGTTAATTATATAAAACCATGTTATATTTTATCAAATAAAAAAAACACACACGCACATATATATATATTCAATTAAATTTACCTATATACATACACCAAAACCACGATACATAAATCATGGAAGGTAAACTGTATTAAAGTAGGAGGAGAATGGATTAAAATAAATATTTTCCAAGAAAATCAATATTTTAATTAAAAATAAAAATTTTTATTTACAAAATAATTTTCATAAAACGGAGTTCATTTTTGAGTACTACACATCATAAATAAATTGGGACGATTTTTAGTGCATAGTGAAATATAATAATTTACGGTATATATACAATGTAAGTTAAAAACACAATTCCTTCAGACATCATTGATATGATAACCTTAATCTCAAACTCACTATGATTATTTTAATATATTTTGTGTTAATTCTACAAAAAATCATATTATTGTGCCAAAATAATAAATTAATGAATAAAATAATGAAAAACAACCCTCTCCTAGCCTATAAATATCACCCTCACCACTTATTCTCATTCCACCCTCAATGATTTTAGACCTTTAAAAATTCAACGAATACATATTCCAAATCCCCACACCTACATATATGAGCCCTTGGTGTTATCAATAGACTAATCCCTTTTCCCTAAGGAGGTTATCACAGAAAAGAAATTCATGATGTAAAATCCTCTTCCATTTTTTTCATTTTCATGATTTTATTATCATCTCATCAGGTAAAACTATCCAATAGGAATGATAAATCAAGTATATTATATGTACTGAACATTTATTATGTTAATGGAAGAATTCTTCTTCCAGTCTCTACCCTTTTTCTTTGTATTTTTAAACATGGAAATATCGTTTGTGGTGTCTCTATTTACAACCACGGTGGACGATGAATTTTATTTTTTCACTACCACCTTCATGGATGATAATAAAACCGTTATAATTGTTAAATAAGATTATATTATACATTTAATAAGTTATATATTCTTCTGGGAGAAATATATGAACATGATGTTAAGTAAATTGATATAAGCTCATAATAGATTTAAAACTGCCAAATCTAATTAAATCATTCTCATGAATGGTCAATATTATAAACCAAGCATATAACAAATAACCAAATGATATATAAGGTAATTAAATCTTATGAAGGTTCATTAATAACATTTAATTTCAATTTCAGATAATTAGAGTCATTTCACACAATTGTCCTTATATTTATACAAGTGACCCGATCATGAATACCAAGATAACTATCTTTCCATAATAATGAAATTAAAATCTATAACTATACATATATCCCATACATGAACTTAATAAAAATATAATGAATAAAATTCATGTATAAAAGGATTTTATTTACATTAATTATCTATATTAATTTGAATATTTGGGATATTAATGTGAAGAAACCATTTAGAAATAAGGTAAGGGTATTCTCTAATACAACACACTTTCTTTGGATTTTACCTCTTTATTTCCATTTTTAGTTAATATATTACATTATTTTTCATCAAATATAATATATTTTTACTTTTTTTCTATTTTCTAAGATATACATGTTTATAAATCGGTTTTATAAAAAATGAAATGTTTTTTTTAAAAGTGCTCTTCTTTAAAAAAATTATATCATTGGCTTATTGTAGAATTGTTACTTGTTACTTAAAGATTGATGAATCATATAAAAATTATGATATTACCTCTTTCTTTTATGAACCTAAAAGTTATTTAATGAATGAATTATTTATGAAATTAAACCCATTTCCATACATGGTTTATTTAATATCCATGATTTATATATGTTCTATGAGGCTTGTAAGATAATGTAAATGGTATGATGTGATAGGTGAACCCAGAATTATATAGCGCATGTAAATTTCATTATGTGATGGGTGCGCTTGAAATTATATTGTTGTCTAATAAATTTGGTAATGTGATGTATCTCTTTATAAAAACTGAAATATGTGTGAACATGATTCGAGATTTGTTTACAACTATGTGAGATATTTGACCACTAAGACATGATGCTTCATTTTAATTAATTTCCACAATCCATGACATTATATAATGTTTCCTATTATGATGATGATCCATTTATTATATTATGATAATGATAATTAATGTAACCATTGTTTCATGTCTCTTTTTCTTCATCTTACTTGTCTTTTCTCTCAATAATTATTTTATGTTTATCCTAAGGTGAGAACTTTTTCTAAGGGGAAGATGAGGGTCACTAATAATCTAGATAATAATTGATTCAATAAATTTAATTGTTTTATTATGTAATAGATATATATGGTCTTAATTTCCCCATGACATTAAACCTTTGGATCTAGGATTTCCATCACTATTTTGTTGTTTATCTTTAAAATTATGTCATATTTATGTAAGAAATATTAGGGTCTATATAGTTATTATTATAGAAGAGTTTAGGTAATATTGTAATTGGTATTAGAGAGCCCTTGTGAAATCACTAATTTAAAACTATATATAATTAGGAATCCAAGAATATTTGTTTCAGATAAATTCTAACCATAGGAATCCCACAAGACATTCCATTTGTTTGAATTTCAAAATTTATTAAATTTTTTATTCATTAATTGTATAATAATATTTTGTTCAAATCATTTCTATTTTAGAAGATGGTGGGAACTATGATAAACTTGGCCACCAACCAATGTGATGGATAATGAAATGATTTTCTGAATGAAATTCCCATTACCATGGGAGGTGGATTTAAAAATTTAATTATGTTTCTTAACAAAATTTCTTAGGATATAATCAATAAAAAGAATAATGTGGAATATCCTTTTTAATCTAATATGAAGCAACTCAATATAGGGTATTTTATGCAGCAACGACTACCAACATTTATTGGATCCTCTGATCCACTAGTTGCGGAATAGTGGGTTAACACTATGTATAAGATCTTTTATTTTATCTACTATTATGAGAAGAAGATGATTATTCTTTCCGATTATGATCGAGATGGATAGGTATAAAAATGGTGGGAGTTGACTAATAACCCCACGAAAATAGGCAAAATTGAAGTTTTGGAGTGAAAATACATTAAGATAATCATTCTTAAAAAGAATTTTCCTCAACATAATCATACTAAGATGTAGATAGAATTAATAGTTCTTGAGAAAATGGAAGGTGAATCTATCTTGGATTATGTAGTAAATTTCACAAGGCATAAAAGGTAGAATTCAGGTTTTTTAACAAAAAAATGATAGAAACATAAATTTATTCTATAGTCGTTTAAAATCAAACCATAAAAAGGCTCTATAAATTCAATAATTTGGGATTTTATAAGAAGTTGTTTGATGTACTATCAAAGTGGAGATGATGTTCGGTGGATGGTCAAATTTATTTAGTTATAAAAAAAGATAGATGATTTTAAATAAAGGGGATCTACTGACAAATAATGAATGAACTCTCAACCACTCACGTGTCATTTTTTTGAATAAGAATCATGGGAACTGCCTCAAAGGGATGGGTAAATGCAATTAGTGTGGATGATAAGGCCACTAATCTCATTAATGTTGAAGAGACATAGAAAATATTACTGATATTATGGAGGAAAGAAGAGAACCTCCCATGGTTCAATGCTTCCATTATTGGGAGTAAAGGAATTAGGAAAGTCAGTTCACTAAACCACGATTCCTTGAGGGTAATAAGAAACATAAACCACAAATTACAAAGGATAAAAGGATGAATTATTCCATCACTACTGAGGAGATAGATCCCAACAGTTATGTGGTGACATTTATGCTGGTTATTCATTCAAGAATAGTGAACATACTATTTTATTATTTTTTTCCATACATTATTACATATCATTAAATTTTAATAGAACTATTCATACAACAAATCAGTAAATATAGGATGAGTTATCTATTAGAAAAAATGGGGTAATTATTATTTCCAAAGTATATGACTCATAACAGGATAATTTTTTGGACTGAACTTTCCGTAAAATCTTGTCATGACTCCTTTTGTGAAGTATGATGTTATTATGGGACATGATTGGCTATCTTTATACAAATCCAACATCAACTGATGGGAGTAGAAGATCAATCTCCATATCATGAGACATGCTTCAATTATATACCATTGTAATGGGATGGTGAATCTCTATCATAATCATAATCTCAATTTTGGATATTATTGCATAATGAGATAGTATATCTAGATCAAATGATTGAGAAAATGGATATAATCATGATAAAAGACATTCCTATTATAAGGGACTATAATGACGAGTTCTACGTGAACATCATGGTATTTATCTTGATCGAGAGGTTCAGTAATCAATTGAAATTATTCCTAGATCTCTTCCTAAATGAAATACACTGTATAGTGTTGGGAAAAAATCCATCAAGGTAACGCTGATGTTTTTTTGGTTATTTTTGTTAGTTAAAAAAGTTGGTTTCCATGGTATGATGTGGAGTATATAGTGATTTTTGACATATTATGTTGAAAATAAATCACGTTGAAGGAATGGGTGTTGTGAAAACGATACAGAAAATTGTGTAAACAAGGTGATGCTGATTCCATGTGTCTGCCAAATTTTTGGTGGTCCAAAACATTGAGTTTTCCTAGAATCATGAAAAGTGAATTTAATTAAAGGCATTATGAATTTATGGAAAAGTAACGAATTTTAAAAATACAATATTCACATATTTTGTTTTGCAATGGTGAAAATATTTTGATGGTGTGCTCTGTGAGTATAGATAGCATCATGAATGGTGCATGAGAGAGGAATAACGATTGGAGAATTGTGACAAAAAATGTTTTATGGAAGGATCAATGATTACGATAGTAATCGTGAAGAGGGAATTTCCATGGATATTTGCGAAAATGGGAGAATTGCGAAGGAAATGATGGATCTCGATGAAATTGTACTTATTTTATTAGATGGTTCTGGAATCTATGGGAAACAGTTATAAATAGGACTGTAACCCTTCACAAGAGAAGTGAGTCTTAACAGAAATATTGAGGTTCTGGAATAACACTGGTGGTTTGTAATGGGTGGTTCAAAAAGGTGATATGAAATGATGTTCATGAAGGTTGTAATAGCCAACCGAATTTTTTTAGCATCACAATAGTAATGGAATTTGTGATGGCTAAGTATGTTTTGAAAATTATGGTGCCTTTCATAGGCTATGTAATCTTCACAAAAGGTATTTATTCAAAAATGGAATTTGATCTTCGTAAATAGGAGCTTTGAGAAGAAAGTGAGCATCTCGAATGTTGTTTAGAAGGAATTTCCCAATACATATACGGTAATGTGGTGTTCATATATTAGATTAAAGTGGAACATCAATAGATCATAAATATACAAATGAGGTTGTATTAATTATAAATAATTAAGGGACCTAAAAGTCCCTAAACTATGGGTGAATACCTTCCAAGAGTAGTGTTCGAAGGAATAGTAAAAAACGATGATCCTTTCCACATGTAGTGATCCAGAAAAAGAGATATAAGGACTGACCCTTGGGAATGCAGTGACAAGACCCTAAACCTTATAAAAGATGTTATCTTGGGTATAGATGTTATTCAGGTCAGACCATGTAATTTTAAGTGAATTTAATAGATTTGGTACATTGGCACATCACCATTGTATTCTCATTGGACATAGACCAGTGAAGGTGAATGATGTAAAATAGATGTGTCATGTGCATGATTTTATATCTGTTCATACATTGTTATGGGAGAAAGAGAAAAGTGCATTTTTTACTATGAAAAAATACCTAAAGGAGATGTATTTTTAATCTTTTATAACATGATTCACCTCCTATATGGTTATTTTACCTAGTGGATGTAACATATAGAATGACCACCATTGAGTTGGAGAAACTCGGGAAGTTGTTATAAGAGAATATGAAAATTTGTTTTATATGCGTGAGAGCATAACCATGGGGTGCACTAGTCCTCCACATCAATAAGAATGATGGATCGTTATGCCTCTAAATTTATTATCATTATATAAATAAAATCACAATAAAGAAAATGTATCCTTTTCCTTGGATATATGTCTTGTTTGATTAAATGTGCATGGCCATGTATTTCTCTAAGGTGGACCTTCAGTCAGGATTTCACCAATTAAATGTGAGGAAGGAAGATATTCCCATGAAAGCATCTCAAACTATGTATTGACACTATGAGTTCATAGTGATGCCTTTTTGTCTCATTAATGCTCCAACAATATTCATGGACTTAGTGAATAGTTTCTTTAGAGATTACCTTGATAATGTTTTGGGAGTCTTAATGATGATATTCTGATATACACTAAGAGAAAGGGTAACATGAGGAGAATTTGAATGTTGTTCTAATGACATTGGGAGGGGAGAAAATATATGAAATTACAATAAATGTGAGTTTTTTATGGAATAAGTATCATTAATGTGTCATCTTATCACGAGAAAAGGAATATTTATAGACCCTTTAAAGGTAACGAAAATCAAAGAGTGTCCCAAGAAAGAAAAAATAATAGAGATTTGTGTTTTCATTGGTTATATGTGTATTACCAGTGATTTTTTAAGAACATACCATATATTTCAAAACCACTAAATAATAAGACTCAGAAGGGAGTAATTTTTTTCAAGACCACTGAATGTGATTTTTTTTGAAAAAGATGAAATAGAGGCGTATCACTACACTAGTACTCACATTAGCAAGAAGTGTGGAACCCTTTGTCATATAAATTGATGCTTCAAATAAGGAATTTGGTTATGTGATACTGTATAATAATGATGCTGTTTCCCACGCCTCATGGTATTTGAAATTCATGATCAAAACTATCTGATGCATGTTGCAGAGTTGGAAGCTATGATCTTTATAATGAAAATATTGTATCATGGGGAGAAGTTTGAAATATATACTGATCATAAGAGCCTAAAATATATATTCACACAGAAGGAGCATAATATTCACCAGAGAAGATGGTTAGAGCTCATAAAGGATTATGATTTCTCAATCCAATACTATTTTTGTATATAAAACATTATGTGCGGATGATATATGTACAAAGGATCCTACAAAATTATATATAATGAGTAGTTAGAATGACCTAATAATCATAGATTTGAAAAGTGTAAACATGGGAATCATTAAGTAAGGAATGTCATCAGTTCTTTCCCAAATGATTTCTCAACCATCCCTCATAGATAAAATAAAAGTTTCCCCTAGAAATGATGTGTAAATTCAGATGATGGTGGAAGATATGAGGAAAGGGAAATTCTAAAAGTTTAAAATTTTCGGGGAAGGAATTTTGTGATTTGGGTCACAAATATGTGTTCCATTGGATAAAGGGATAAAAAAGAAACTTCCTAATGATTCACATATATTAACCTTATCTATTCACCTATGGAGAACAACGATGTAGTGATATCTCTAATAGAACTATAGGTGTGAAAATATAAAGAAGAAGATTGATGAATACCCATTACAGTACCTGGTATTTCAACATGTTAAGATTTAATGTCAAAATAATCAGGGGGATGATGCAACCATTACCTATACAAACATGTAATTGGGAAAACATAACCATTAAAATTATCAGTAGACATCAAAATACATCTAGAGGAAACAATTATATATGGGTTGTTGTTGATTGTCTCACAAAGACATGTCACTTTTTCAAAATATGATAGTACTTCTCATGGTATAATCTTACAATGATATATTCCATAGAAGTGGTAATGTTTTATGGAGTACCACTATTGATTAAAACTAGTCGACATATGAGATTCACCTTTAGGTTTTGTAAAATCTCAAGAATGCTCTAAACACATAACTAAAATTTAGTATGGCTTATCATACTCAAACTAATTCCCATTCAAGACATGCAATTAAAAAAGTGAAAGAAATGTTGAGGTCATGGTTTATAGTCTTAGAATTAGGTTGGGACCAACATCTACCTCGGTTCAAGTTCTTTTACAATAAATGTTTCTACTTGATCTTCCTAATGGATCCATATGAAGTCTTTTAGGGGAAAATATGTCAAACACCGACATGCAGATATGAAGTCAGTGAACGTAAGTTTATAGGACCAGAAATGTTTGAAGAAATAGTGGAAAAGGTGAAAACCATTCGACATCAAATCAAGGTAGCCGAAAGATGAAAAAAGGGTTATGGAGACAATTTTTGACAGGACCTAGAGTTAATGGATAAATATATGTTATTCATTCACATATCTCTACAGAAGAGGATCATATGATTTTGGATGAATGGAATGATGAGTTCCAGGTACATAAACTCTTTTAAGATCCTTGATTTTTTCAAAGTTGTGTCCTATAAATTCGAACATTCACATACCATGTCTCAAGTTCAAATTGTATTCCACATATACCTCTTGGGGATGTGCATAACAAATTCCATATATGTACTAAATCTAGTTGTGGTATAGTTTAAAAATGATCTCTCTTATTAAGAGAATCCATTGAAGATCATGGACCGTAGAGATAGATTTATATGAAAAATGACTAATCATCTAGTAGAATTACTATAGAGGAACCATAAGTATGAAGAGGAAAAATTTAAACCGGGGGATGCGATGAAGTATAGTTACCCTCACTTTTTTCACAATAGTATGTAAAATGAAAATTTGAGGGTGAAATTTCATATGGGGGGAAGAATGTAACAGTCCAAAATTTCATCAATGGAAATAAAAATAAAAATATTATAATTATGTTATATATTATAAACCACATTAAATAACTTTTAGTACACAATACAATCTATTTAAATGTAGAATGAATGAAATAAGAGTTATTTCTAGTAGTTAAGGAACCATTACCAATGGTATATAAAGTTGAAATTTCAATATTAATGTGATAATTAGAAATATTATTTCGGCCACAAGAATAATAACATCATATATGAAAGTATAAATTAAATTTAGGAATCTTATAAATGTTAATATGGTATAATTATATCATAGTGTAAGTAAATAAATATTTAAAAAAATTTTAATTACCTTTTTGTATTCTTATAATACATAAATGATTAAGTGAAATTTAATTAATTATATAATAATTTAAAATAAAATATATTTTCATAAAATAGATTCTTAAACTAATATTTTATTATCTTGTGACTACAAGATAATATTTTGAGATATTAATTTATTTTTCAAACTGTTATAAAATCAATTATAACTATAAAATCAACGTCTTCAATGTAAATGAATATTTTAAATAAAAATTAAATTTATTATATTTATAAAATTATTTTCATAAATTGGAATTTATTTTTTAGATGTAAACATTTATAAAATTTTATGTTGAATTTATTATATTTTTCTAAAATACTAGAATTTTTGTTGAATCGTGAAACATGACAATTTATGGTATATATACATTATAAGATAAAAACATTATTCCTTGAGTGATTGATAATGTGAGAACCATAATCTCAAACTACCAATTATTATTTTAATATATTTTTGGATAATTCACAAAAAAATTTATATTTTTTAGAAAAAATAATAAACTAATTAATAAAATAACTAGAAAACACCCCTCTCCTTCCTTATAAATACGACCCTCGCCGTATATTATCCTAACACATTCCATGCTTTGAATTATGTTCAAATTATACCAAAAAATCTTCCCAATAGCACCCCCCACTTATAGGGTCCCATGGTTATGTTAAAATACAAAACCCTTTTCCATATGGAGATTCACGAGGAGGATAAATTCAAGAGGAAAAATCTGCCTCGTTTTTCTATTATTTTATTTTCAGTTTAATTATATTTCTATCGTATAATCCTCTCTATCTATCAAAAATAAATGATAACTATAGTATATTTTATATAAAATAATTTTATTGTTTTAATTTAATAATTTAACTTTATGCCACTTCCCTTTTCCTATTTAATCTAAACCGAAAAATATCATCGGTGGTGTGTCGATTTAACACCATCATGGATGATGCATTCAAATATTCAATATCACCTTCAAGGATAGTCATAAGACCATTATCATTGTTAAATAGTATTTATTATACATATTATAAGTTATATAATTTCCTGAATGAAATATTTAAATATGATGTTAATTAAATTGATATAAAATCATAATGGTTGTAAAATATCCAAAACCAATTAAATAATTTCCATTAACATTAAATATAATTAATCATCCTCATACAATATAAAAAAATAATATATATTATTTTAATATTTTCAATGTTCATAAATAACATATATTTTGAATTCTAGATAATTATCCTCATTTTAATCAATCATCTATACATGTATACAAGTGAACTGATCAAGAAAACCAAGATTATAAACACTTCTGAAGGATGAAATAATGCTCTATAACTCATCAAAAATACCATAAATGAACTTAATAAAAACAAAATGAATAAATTGATGTATATAACATTCCTAATTTGATAATTAATTAATCTAATTTTATTATACTTGTTATTAAAGTAAAGATACCATTTAGTGACAAGGTAATGGGATTCTCAATCTCAACTATATTTCTTTTGGTTTTCCATCATTCACTCCATTTTAAATTTATATGCTCCTTTAATCTTCATTAAATATCATTTATTTTTTCCTTAACTTATTTTTTTTAGGTAATACATGTTTTCAATCTAGTTTTATGAAAAATGCAATGAATTTTTAAGAAGAACTCCCCTTTCCAAAAATATATCTTTTACTTCTCATGATATTGCTTCTTCTTCAATCATGATTTATGAATCTTACAAAAAGTATGATATTCCATACTTAATTTGTGAAACCAAAAGTTCTTTCATGAATTTATTCTTTATGAAATTAATCAAATTCCAATCCATGGGTTATTTTTTGTCCATGATAGATGTACATTCTATGTGGAATGCATGATAATGTAAATGTTATGACCTGGTGGGTGAACACATATTTATAAAGAACATATAAATGTTATGACATGATGGGTCTACCCAAAATTATATAACACACTAGTACAATAGGTAATGTAATGTATCTCTTTCTCAAAATTAAAATATGTGTGTCCGTGAATCTATATTTTTACACAACTATTTGTGACATTTGATCACAAAGACATGATGCTTCTTTTTTAATAATTTCCACATTCCATGAATTTATCTAATGTTTCCTCTCATTATTATGATTATGGTCTCTTTTTCTAATAATAGGATTATGATTATTATTCTCACCCATGTTTCATGTTTTTTTTCATCATCTTACTGGGATTTTATATCACACATTCTTTTGATGTATATCCTCTAGTGAAATTTTCTACTAAAGAGAACATGAGGGTTGATAAAAAGCTAGGGAAGAAGTAATTAAATAAATATTTATTCATTACTATTTAAAATATATTTATCACCCTAATTTTTCCAATACTAAACCATTGGATCCTTGATTTTTCGCAGTATTATGTTGTTTATTTTTAAAATTATGTAATAGTTATGTAGAAAATATATAGGTAACTTTAATAACAACTTGGGTATTATGATAAAAAACATTACATATTTTATACATGTCCATCAGAAACATGAATATGTTTACCAAAACATTTCCTTCCATGTTTTGGGAATATCTCATCTCGGTTATAGATGAAACTCATATGTCAGAACATTTACATTTATCAGTTATCCCAAAATAGGATTCAAAAATATTCTTAAGGGAACCTAGGTATTGTATTAATACAATTTATAACATATAAGTCATCATTAACTGTTATCCAATATGTCGTATAAGCATGTGTGCATTATTGGTGTAAAAATATAGTAAATGAAAAAATGAAAAATTTATCGAAATACAAAAAATAAACATGTATCCATGATAAAAAACAATAAATGTTATTCAAATTAAATATTTAAAACACATGAAATATTTTTTAAATAATTTTTTATCCCAATTTTTATAAACCATCTTTTGAGTAGTGTTCATAATCCAAATAAGCTTACTATCCACCATGAGGAACCACTACATTATAGTTATTTGACCAAATCCATCTTTTATAGGAGATTAAAAATCAATATAGAAATATATATATATATATATATATATATATTAATTTTTATATAAATATTTATATGTGTGAATATTTCTATTATCATCTTTAATGGGGGCATTGTATTCTCCCTTAAACTGTGGTAGATGATAGACATTTTTCCATGAATTCCCATATATAATCATCCTCACATAAGAGAACCCTTATTATCAAAGGATTGAATGAATATTTAATTACATATATAAAATTATATTAATCAATTAACTAAAAATGTATTATTAATATACCTTCTACTTACACTATACTATGAAATGTACAAAAATTCAGGTGAGGCTCTCATGTGTAAATCATAAACATGACATAATCCTTAAACTACTATAAAATGACGAACATAATAATATATTATAAATATAAAAAATTAAATACATGTGAAATATAAAAAATAATCCCCTGAAATTATGGTTATGGTAAATCTATAACATAAATCCTATACATATCATATTTAAATAAAAATTATCACTAACATGATTCTAGGGATCATGTTTAATAAATGAATTCAACTCACAAAATTTAATGTCATGTGGAAAAAATAAAAGTAATATAAAACTTGTGATCACTAACACTTCCAAATGTTTATGGGTATTTATAATAGATACATTAAAAAGTTATAATATATTCTAGAACTATAGTGAATCCCTTAATCATGTCACCTATGATTAATTTTTTTCGAAAATTACATGAGTGTGTGTCATCAACATTATGTTTTTTGAGGATATACATTCATATCTTGTTCATGATCATCATATAAATATACAAATCACATAACACAGAAATACTAATGTTAAAAAATCTAATGTCTGTAAGTTTATGATGGCGAGTGATCATGAAAATGGGGATAACCAATCACACTATAGGAAAGTGGTTATGAGGAAACATGTTATACATGGTCTAACAAAACATAGAAAATATATGGAAAACCATAACATTGATTACACTTCACATATAAGTATTATTATAAAAAGTTTATATATATATTACACAAAAAATTCTAATAATGTAATGTACATTATTTTTTTCTCATAATAGCAGTTTATGAGAATATTCATGGCACTAATTAATTGTCATAAAGCTTTAAGAGTTAATAGTAAAAAAAATTATTATAATTTAATAATTAAAATATTATATATAAATTAATCTAAATAAAAACTATTGAATGGTTAATATGAACCCCACATTATTTCCAATAATATCCATATATTTAATGTATGAGAGAAATAGAATTGGGTCATAAAACTCAGGTTTTATAGATTAAATTCTATAAGACATATGGAAGAACAGTATCACAAAAAATGAAATACAAAAACTATAAATGTACACAATATTAATTAATCCATTTATTTAATTTGAAAACATGAATATTACATGATTAATTGTAGAAATTCCATATTGATGTGATATAAATACAATAGAAACACAATATAGGATGATTATAAATAAGAAGACCTTATATGTGAACCATTAGTAGGATGTAAAGAATTTAATGTCATAAATAAATTATATAAGTAATAAAAACATGAAAATATGGTAGTATTTCCTTACCTTCATTAACAATGTAATCGTGTGGTAACAAATAAAAAATCCAGCCGAATATACATAACATGGATTAAGGATTCATAAAAGAGGAGAGATTTTATCTCTTAATAGGGACATTAAGGATTGAATGATGATGAAATATCAAATTTCGGATAAAAGAAGTTTGATAAAAGGGGTGGAATTATCTATAATCCCATTTTTTTTTGGGATTCACCCAGGATTCAACTGGGTAGTCGATACAATGTAAATAGGCACTGATTTCCTAATAGAATCCATAAACCCCTATGACCCAAACTAAGTACCTAGAACATCTATACCAGGTTCCATTTAAATTTATATAACATGACCAATTATTCATTGTTCCATATCACCCTTGAAAATCTCTAATACCATTTCAACAATCAATTTGTTAGAAAATAAAACTAAAAGTCTTCTATAAGATGAGATAACCTACCTATAATGTTATGTGTCATTACAACCTACCAAATATAAAATTTTCTCCCTTTAAAAATTTCAAATTTCAACATAAGGGATATGTCTCAACCTATATGCCATCATTTCATATTCACATTACCATGTCACTTATGAATATTTAATTTTTTTTCCATCATAGCAATTCTATTGGAATACCAATAATATGTAAGGTCTCTTGAATTTAGATTGTGATATAATCAAGATGTCCCATGAATGTAATATCAAGATAGAACTCAATATTTGGATAAAAAACCCATTAATAATGTAGGGTTTATAAATTCTTAATAACGAGATAGAAAAAAATCACATAGTGTACTATATTAAGGTTTTAATTACAACATGTAAGAATTGTTTTTGACATGATTCCTGATCATGAATGGATCAATTTTAAAATATGAACAAATTATCTTCTTTATCATCCATAAGTTACACAATTTAAGGTACACTTAGATAAATCCCTAATCATTTGAATTGAATTATTAATGTCATAACCTACAATTATAAAAAGTATTTTATAGCCATTTCAATATTAAAAGAATAATTATAATAAGTCTAACAATATTCATTATCTATTAGAATTTTATTAAACCAATAAATGACTGGATATGATAATTATCTTGTATAAGGGTGAATTACACGTGTTTCCACATATTTCCCCATATGGAACTATCCTAATAAATATTTAAATGCTCATGGTTTAGAAAAAATTAAGAGGGATAATTTTCTTTACTAAAACACAGTAACATTATTTATATAGTCAACTAACGTATCCACCCAAAACCAAATGTCCCAATATTACTGATGATTAACATGAGGGCGTTTCATATTAATCATTTTCACCTATATTAAATGATTTTTTTATTATGATTTCAAGAAATGATAGGTAAATCTATTTTTTAGTTGGATAAAATTCCAAATATAACCCAACAGAGTTTTACTATTTGTGAATCATAGATATATTCAAACACACTGACTAATTATTCCTCCACATAGGCTGAAATTGAGTGAAATTATATTAGAGTTCAATAATAATACATAAAATCTTCATTAATTTTAATTAAATATATAAGAAAAATTTGATTTCCCTTGTAATTTAATCAAACATCATTATCGGTAAAAGATGTTGATGTAGTTTCCTTGAGGTTCATTTATGTTACACATTATGTTGTCAAAGTATTAGACATGGAGATAATAATCTTGTAATCATGTTCAATATCCCAGGACACTAAAACAATATATATATGTCATAGTATAATAAAAAATTTCCTGGTTTTTAATTCTATTATGAGTGATACTAGATCAAAACAACCTCACACATTCCACCAAAAACTTTTAGTATCATATAAAAATTTATAAAAGATTCCAAAGAATTTTATAATTCTTATAGCATCCTCCCAACATTGAGTCTCTCTCAAATGATTGTTCAATCCTTGTTAGAGATCTATAAATACACCACACATTACATGACTGTTAATTCTATATTTGATAAGATAAAAAATAACCCACCAAAATATTCAATGATATCTAGATGAAGATACTATAGAAGAATCATAATCATATGTCCATTATTTTCCTTACCTACCATCTTTGACTTTGATAGTCTTATAAGTTAATCGACTACAACAATTTTTTTTCATTTGTGTATTTAATTAATTGTATTGGTGGTAACCAAGACATTAATATATGATTCCTAAAAGTATGTTCCCACTAATACAAGATGTATTTTGGGAGATTATGGTTGATGTATTATAAAAATAACCAAAAATATAAGGAATCATGAAATTTAAAAATTCATAAAGACACCTTGTTCACAATGAAGTGTCATGAATTTTTTTTCATGTGGTCATCGATAATAAAACCATAACATACCAAATGATGGCCACATGTAAAAACGAAATTGAATCCCATGGAATAATGATTATTGTATTACTCCAAATCTGATATTGAATAATGGAAAATAAAGATAACCACTACTATAATATAGTTCTTAAAATACTAATAAATCATTCTGTATGTATCAAAAGAATGATCTTCATAACCTTCATCATTAGAATATTCATAGGGTTATTTATAGATTATAAATACGTTATTTGATAACTAGAATACCTATTTAATATTATAAAACTCAAATTCTTGATAATATTATTGGGAACATCATAAGATATCACTACATTAAACTTCTTTGGATAAAGAACATTTATATCATGATAATCCATGGAGTATAGAAATGTTACATCATGGTCACAAAATTAACATTTTTAAATATTTTTATAATTTTTATACATCATTGTAACTACCAAAACTCCATAATGATTCCTATTATTCTCTTCATGAGTATTAGAACATAGAATTACACCATATTTATAGAGAATAATTTTTTTGAAAAAAATTAGTGATATTGTTATTATGAATATATATTAGATCATGAGTACAACCCATACTCCCCAAAATTTATTAATCAAAATTTAAAAGTCAAGTTATTACATTAGGTACAAATAACATTGTACCAGAAAGAGAGAAATTGAAAACTAAAAAAGACAAGATCATGTTATTGAGTGTAATAAAAACTACAATTATGTTGGGAAATAAAAAAAACATGAAGTAATAATAGAAAATTATACACTAACATTTAAAATATATTTTAGGAATTTCTCCAAATATAACATAGAGTGATACACAATTGTCATTTTTTGTTTTTAAAATAATTATTTCCCATTCAATTTGTTAAACATATACTTTTATTCAGGAGATCATTATTTCTATTTGACAATAATGGGATTCAACATCTGATAATATAAACATAGGCTTATACTAATATTAACATTCATATTAAACTAGTTGGATAAATCCTGGGAGAAGAAAAATTCAATAAAAAACTCTTAGGTTCAAAAAAATCAAATTAAACTTTATTTATCATAAATCTATTTATTCTAGTAGATATAGTGTAATTAAGGTCGATTTAATCATTGGAATATATTTGGGAGGGACCAATGACAATTCCTTGAGAAACACATATATAAAATATTATACCATAAGAGGAAGTCCATTATAATTATTTTATTGTGTTTCCTCAAGAATAACACATCCATATTATAAGTAAGAGCCCAAATTTTATTCCAATAACACTATGTTAGGCTCAAATGCTAATCATATTCCCCATTATGTGTGCATTGTGTTACATCCTATGTATAAAATTACAATCAACTCTCAGAGATATTAACAAGTGAATTCAATTAATTTGAATGTTTCATGAAAGTTATGATGTCAAATATGTCTATATTAATGATAAGATTTTCCTATTGATGTTATAATTACACTATAATAATGTGATTTGAGTGGTACCTCGTATATAATACATTGACTATATAAAATTGGATATCACTACTCACGATGAACTTAGATATTTACAAATATTGTTCTAAGTGAAATTACAATGATTAAAAAATTATTGAATGAGGAACCATTATAAATAATATATTGAAAAAAGTTTATTTGTTACAAGAAGATTATATCTCAAAACTAAATAATGACCCATTAAATTTTTTTCTTAACTACCCAACCACTAAAAACATGACAGAGTGATCAGGATGATTTTGTGTCTTGGATTTTTTGGTTATTCATACTACTACTTAATATGTCACAAATTCTAGTCCTACATAATGGATTTATTCTCCTTTTGGAGCCTCCCTATTATTATAACATATATTGGTGAGATCTGATGAGGAAATTATCACACAACACTAGATGGTGTAGATATACAAAACATTAGAATATACCAATTCCTAGCTCACTATTTTCATTCGTTTTCCCAAACAAAAGTAGTCAGTATTTATATTTTAAAGTGTAAATGACTGATAACATTACACTAGAAATAATTCAAATTCCTAGGAAAAATAATATCCCCAGCTCTAGATCCCCTGGAAGGCCGTTAAACTGTTCAGTTCCTTCAAACATCATTTTTACCACATGAAGGATCCCATGTCTTCTGGAATATTATCTTTCACATCCTTTATCATTTGATTCCAACGAAAATGAGTATCTCTAAAGTATGTAAATGAATACACTCTCTATAAATCATGATAATTAAATTCAACATGCCTGATGTGAAAATGAATCTATTGAATTGATTATTCCAAATCATCTTTTGCAATACCAACCCAAATTGGTAGAAAGAACTCTAAAAAAGAAGAGGGTTTCAATTGATCTATCTCGTTCTCCATGGTATATAAAATTTTAACATCCCAGGTAAATAAAGAATAAGACATATTTCTTATTTGTTAGAAATTCTGAATTAAAAACTATTTTATCTTTAAAGGGGTTTCTATGTTCGATAGCGTACCTGACATGCAACAACAAGTTTCTTTGAAATCATACATTTAACACTAATAATATAATTTTATTATTTCAAAAGGTAGTTAAATCATATCTGTTGTATTGGTGAGAATGAAAATAACTAACTAAAATATGATTATACCTATTTGTTAAATGTATTTACATTTATCCAATAAAATGATAGAGGCTTAATGTGTGAATAAATCTAATTTTAAGCATAATTTACATTAAAAGTCCGATTTATGCCTTTTAATGGAGAACCCTCTTTAAATCTTGTTTTAATTACTATAATACATTCTATCTGACCGAATAAAATATTTATTTAGAACGATGACATAAAATTTTACTTTGTGTAAATATTTTGAATTTTTTCTGAAAAAGTACAATTTTTAATGAATATTGAAAAATAATGTACTTAAATTCAAAACTGTGTTTTAATATAATTTATATATATAGTTAGATTGTCTTTTTAATTGGTTTTAAATAGTAATTAGAATATAATTTCATCATTTAATCTAATTTTGGTCAATGAAATTAATTTCACTTTGAAATTTGACATAAACAAGTGTCAATCTTTCGATAGTTATTGTTTCTTAAAAAACACTATTTGTTTTAAAAACGGGAATTAATTTTTAATTAATTAATGAGACTTCTATGTTTTAAATTTGAAAAAATAGACATCAATTTTGAATTTATAATATCAAATAAAGCTGAGGCTGATTTTTTGATATTTTTTCTGAAAGACATCAATTTTTGATGAATAGTGAAACCACTTAGTAGTAGTTAAAAAAATGAAATTTTCATTTAAATGACATTTTACCACTTCTTTGAATTGAATTTCGAAACTCCTACATACATGGTTGGTATTAGTAAGTAAAATGTGGTTTAATAAGATGAAAATAATTTTTGGCTAATAGTAATTTTTTAATCTTAACTGCGGTTACAGATAAATAGGGTAATTTAAGGAAAAACGAATATTATAATAATTAAAAATTACGTTAAAATTTGTCCAAACATTAGTAGTTGATTTATTTATGGACATGGTTATCTTTGGGTCTATTTTGGGGCCCCATTTTTCCACTTGGGAGTGATAATGACACTTTAGATTAATTAACTTAAAATATAGGGAAAAATGTCCAAAACAAATATCTTTTAGTAAGTTACTTTTTACAAGGGGTTATATAAATTATCGATTCAACTATAAATATTCATTATAAAGATAAAAAGATTTCCGAAATCATGGTTTTTTTAAAAAATTAAGACATGAAATAAATTATATTACATACGACATAATAATGATGCAGTATTTACATCCTTAATAAAAGATTTAAATATATAAGATTATAAATATTATAACAATATCTAAAACCAGTCATATTTTTATTGGACGATTTTATTCCGGCCATGAATCATTTTAAATTAGACTTTAATTAGTTTTTGATTTTTATAATCCAAATATAATTATATAATAAAATAATATTATCACACTTTTTTAAAGGGCGCCTCCTCCCCCTTATAAAAAGCCCTAACTTCAATCCACTTACTCACACCTAAAAAGCCTTTTATCAAGTCCAAAATATTCCCAATTAAGCTCCATACATCACTTTCTCACTCCTAGAAGCCTTACCATATGCATAAGGCACTTCAATAAGTCCTTTTGGTTCAAACCAAAGGAAGTTACGCAAATTAACTGTAACAATTTCTCTTAACTTATTTTCTTTTATTTTACTTATCCAACCCCTCAAATCTTTTTATTACATTATTCTATAACAAAAAAAGTCTCCAAAATATACTAGGATGTTGTTATGAGAAGGATTAGAACTTAAATTACACACACCTCCATATAATTGTTGAAGAACATGCTGTTTCTAGGGATGGAAAACTAAGGCCTCACGAGATGATGATTGTTCGATTATCTCCTACCACCTATCATGGTGGACATTAAGATGAAAATATATTTATATAGTATATATATTATGTTTATGTTTTCTTTATGATTCTGTATTTTTCTTTTATATCATACCATTAGGGTTTCCATTATGGGTAAACGCGATCATTTCATTTGAGGAAGTGTAGACTACCGCCCCCTCAAGGTGATATGACTCGTTAATTCCATATGTCAGACGTATGAAGGATGTGGTTAATGATATTATATATGATATTATACTAGAATTATAATATACCTATGTATCATTATGTTTTAATTCCACACAAATAAGAAATAGAAATGAAAGTAGCATTCATGCGTATGTACACCTTACCGTCTCCATGAACGGTGCATTTCATTTCTTACCTCAAAATGATATTAACTGCAATATATATATATATATACTGGATATATATGATATATATGATATATATGATATATATTGTATCTAAATAATTAATATCATTCTGGATATAACGGACTATTGACCACATGGACAGCTTGTAAATATAAGGTGTTTATTTTTGACACAAGTACCAAATATCAACAAAATGAAAAATTTAACATAAATGATTTCATAATGTTTATAACATTGTAATATGTGATATAAAAGGAATAATAAAAATTAATAAGGATCTAAGGCAAGTAGAAATTAACTTTAGTTTATTATTCATGAGATTTAAGAGTGACCGAGTCAACTCGGACACGAGGTAATTCATCTCAATCTCCTTTCATTGAGGCATATTTTGTTCTAATACATGAATTTATTTTATACACTTTATAAACTATATTGAAATTTTATTTCATTTAGAGGGAATATTTTTATACAAATCATTTCACTTAATTATAAAAATGAATATTTTTTTAACGTAAGCGTTCACAGCGACCTTTCCGCCGCCGCCAGTTTTATTTGATCTTTAGCTTCCTTAACAAGCCGTAATGTTTTTAAAAGGAATATAAATTCCATATACAATTTTATGTATTTTTGGTTTTGAAAATGGTTTTGATAATGCTGCTGATACTTTAATATATTTAAATTTTATATTGTTATTTCTATGTGGAAATGTTATCATTTATTTATGCTTGTGTTATGTGTCATGACCATGTTATGGTTCTTGAGAATTATTTACGTGTATGGGTGGTTCCATAATAAACCTAGGGAAGGTGAGCTTGAGATAGATCTCCAATTCATTGGGTAAGATGACGAAGGTAAACATGGATGTTTCTCCAAATATATTTAGGGAATATTCTGTGATGGGTATTCCAAATTAACTCCATATATAGCTATGATAGCAACAATGTAAGTATGTTATAGATGCCATAAGTTAAATTAATGATTGATGATTTCTATCTGTTATTCATAATTCATATGATTTCATGTGGTAAGTAAAAGAGTTTATGTTCTCTATGTATTTTTGAACTAATGTTTTCTTTATTGGTTTTATAACCCTTACTGAGCTTTTTATGCTCATCCCATGTTTTGAAATATTTTTTCACAGGACATAATGAAGAATAGGGTCAAGGATGGGATCATGGAAAATTCATGCTGTCAAAAACATGATACTAGAGAAGAAAGTTTTTTCAAGAGTTTTTATTTTATGAAAAAAATGTAAACTAAGTAGAAGTGTCTTCTTTGTAATATTTTTAAATTTAATAGTTATGTCCTAATTTTCTAAAACGCTAAACCTGAAAAGTTCCTCAATTTATTTATTTTTTTAATTTAATATTATCTAATGTTTTAAGGTCGAGTCCTTAATGTTGGTATCAGAGGTCCGTTTAGATGAATTTAGGAGTTAGGGAATTGTTAAATTAATATCCACGATGTAATTTATATTAATTTTGAAATCATATAGCATTTACAGATTACCATGTTTCTTAGCCTAAGATATTTTTGTGTTCAGAATGGTTTTCGTAGAGGAAACAGGGAAGCTATGTTGGTACGAAATCAGGAGGAAGAAAACCTTCCAAATTAGCTACTTGAGATGATCAGAATCCAAACTGAACTATTTTTTGTAGTGATGGAACAGTTGACTTAGACTATGAATGGTGGTGGTATCCATGTACGTGATCATCCAAATCAACCACAGAGGAACATGTCTGTAGTGAAGCATTTCATTAGGCAATATACCCCATCATTCAGAGGATCATTTTACATGGTGCTATTAGAAGGGTGGATTAATGCACTAGAAAAGTATTTCAATGTCACAGGTTGTTTAGAACATCAAAAGGTTAGTCTTGTTGTTTATCGTTTTGAAGCTGAATCTAATCAGTGGTGGTTGATGGTGAAAAATATCAGGGACATTGAGGAGATTGATTCTCTCAATTGGGATGAATTAAAATGTACGTTTCTTGAGAAATATTTTCCTAAAGTGGTTCATCTTAGAATTGAAAACTATTTCCTAGAATTGAGGTAGGACGACAACTCAGTGGAAACTTATCAAGAAAAATTCACTCCATTGGCAAGTAATGATCTAAATTACATATGAGATATTGATAGTAAAATCAACAATTTTTACTCATGAATACTGCCAATGTATCGAAGGGATTTATCTTCTCGTGAGTTCAAAATTTATGAAAAACATGTTTGTTGTGTGGATAAGGTGGAAATGGAGATTTCTAACGATCATGTGTTCTTTGAAAAAAAAATATAATAAGAGGTTGAGGTGGTAGGCGAAAGGGAAGAACTCTTCAAAATAGTCTGATGGTAAGAAACATAATTTTAAAGTTTGTGAAAATTGTGGTAAAAGGCGTGTTGGGGATTGCCTTTAGAATTTTAGTAAGTGCTACTGATGTGGTAAAATGGAAGATAAGGCTAGTAATTACACTCAGAAGGATCAGGTTAATAGTAAGACAAAATCTGATTTATATTCATTTAAATCTTTTAAGTGTAATAAAATGGGTCATTATGAAAATGAGTGTCCAACAAAGAACTCAACTGAGGGAAAGCAGCTAGACTAAAAGCAGAAAGGGGTGGTGAAATCCTTTGCAACTACTTCAGCAGATGTTGGGACATCACATGAAGTAGTGTCAGGTACACTTCTTGTTTGTTCATATTATGACAATGTGTTGTTTGATTCAGGGTCTACACACTCTTTCATTTATGAGAAGTTTTCTAGTAAATTTGGAATTCAATTTCAATATATGAATATAGAACTTACGGTAAAAACACCTGGAGGAAATGTTGAGAGAAAAAGAAAATATAAGAACATTCATGTCCTTGTGTATGGAAAGAATCTACATGGAAACCTTATTGTTTTTCCTCTAGTAGAGTTTTATGTTATTTTAGGAATGGATTGGATATATATTTATCATGCTAAGATTGATTTCATAACTAAAAAGGTTTTTTTCAGAATGATTTTTAGTTTGTATACAAGAATGAATCCTTGATTTTGATAACATATCAGGAAGCTTAAAACTATTAAAAGATGTAAATGAATGCTACCTTGATCATATTGTTTTAAATAACGGAAGTGTTGAGATTAATGATGTGCCAGTTGTAAATGAATACCTTGATGTTTTTCTTGATGAGTTGCCTGGTATTATACCTAATCGGGAAGTTTATATTATTTTTCACTTAGTTCCTGATGCTAAGACAATTTAAAAACCCCTTATTGAATGGCTCAAATTGAAAATTTATAGTAAAATAAGAAATTGAAAGAGTTATTAGATAATAGTTTAATTTGACCTAGCACATCACCATGGGGTTAACCTATCTTGTTTGTTAAAAAGAAAGATGGTTCAATGAGACATTTCATTGATTATAGTGCATTTAATAACATCCCTATTACGAACAAGTATCATTTGCCTAATTTTGATGATTTTTTTGGTCATTTCTATAGAGATCAGTATTTTTCAAAGACTGATTTGAGTTCAGGGTACCATCAGTCGAAAGAAAATGAAGTAGACATTCTGAAGACCGCATTCCGTATTATATTTGGCCATTATGAATTTTTAGTTATTCCTTTTGGTTTAACCAATGCACCTTCTGTATTCATGGATCTTATAAATACAATTTTCCATGAGTTCTTGGTTAAGTTTGTGGTCGTGTTCATTGATGATATTTTGGTTTATTACAAAAGTAAATAGGAACATGAAATTCATTTAAGGGTTGTATTTCAAAACTTAAATGAAAATAAACTATATGGGAAATTCAGAAAGTGTGAGTTTTGGGTGAAAAAAATTTCGTTCCTTGCTCACATTGTTTCAAAAGATGGAATAATAGTTGATCCTACTAAAACAAAATTTGTTAAAGAATGGACATGATCCACTAATATAACTGAGATTCATAGTTTTCTTGGTTTGGCAGGTTATTACTAGAGGTTTGTTGATAATTTTGCACGGTTATCTAGTCCAATGACTATATTAACTCAAAATGGTGTTATGTTCATCTGGAAAAAATAATGTGATGATTATTTTCAGGAATTGAAAAGAATATTGGAGAATTCTACAGTTTTGGAACTACCATCCAGAAATGGTGAGTTTGTTATCTATAGTAATGCTTCGTTGAAAGGACATGGTTGTGTCCTAATGCAGAATGATTAGGTAATTGCTTATGCTTCACGTCAATTGAAACCACATGAGTTAAATTACCCTACACATGATTTAGAATTTTCTGCTATTGTTTTGGATTTAAAAATTTGTAGGCATAATTTGTATGGAGTATAATGTGAAATATGTACTGATCACAAAAGATTAAAGTATATATTCACTCAAAAATAATTGAACATGAGATAGAGGATATGGTTGGAATTAATCAAGGATTATGATTACAAAATCCATTACCATCTGGTAAAAGGAAATAAAGTATCTGATTCTTTGAGTCAAAAAAGTAATGCTTCATTAACCATGATTTATTTGGAACAAGATCCATTGGTTTTTGATTTGATAAACATTGTCATTGAAGTTAGTTGTGAAGAAAATTCTTCTGTTTTGTATCATGTGTTAGTGAGGTCATCTCTATCAGATAGAATTATCCCAGTATAGAAGGAAGACAATGAGTTACAGAAAAAAATAGAGTTCTTTCAGGAGGGTAAGTTGCCTGAATTTAACATTGATAATGATTGGGTTTTGAGATTTGGAAAAATAGTATGTGTTCTTTGTGATTCACAGTTGAAGAATGAGTTATTATGTGAAGCTCATAGTTCCATGTTTTAAGTTCATCTTGGTAGTACTATTATGTAAAGAGATCTTCGGGAGTATTACTGGTGGGATGTAAAGAAAAGAGATATTGTTGATTTTACTATGAAGTGATTGACTTGTCAGCAGGTTAAAGTAGAGTGGCAGTTATCAAAAAGGATTATTTAGCCTTTACCAATGCCAGAGTGGAAATGGGAAAATATATCCATGGACATCATTGTGCGATTACCGAATACATCTCAATGTAATAATGCTATCTGGGTCATTGTTGACCTATTGACTAAATATAATCATTTCCTTACTCTTCAAGATACTTTCACTCTAGATCAACATTCACGGTAGTATGTTAAAGAGATAGCCAGGATTCATGGAGTTCCCGTCTTCATTGTATTTGATCGTGATCTCAGGTTTACTTAGAACATTTGGAAAGTCCTTCAGAAGTTATTGGTTTCTGAATTAAAATTTAGAACAAATTTTCTTCCTAATCAGATGGGTAATTATAACAAACAATTCAGACATTGGAGGAGATATTAGCTGCATTCTCGACGGTTTTTTAGGGAAGTTGGGACCAACATCATTATTTAGTTAAATTTTCATATAATAACATTTTTTATTCAAGTTTATAGATGGCTCTATTTGAGGCATTATATTTAATGCTTTGTCAAACTCCAGATTTTGGGATGAAGTATGTAAAAGAAAGCTGATGGGACCAGAATTGGGAGGAGAGATGGTAGAGAAAGTTGAGTTGTTTTAGAACACGTGAGAATAGATCATATCCAATAGAAAATTTATGCATATAACTAAAGGAAGGATGTTTCTTTTGAGGTAGGTGATCATGTCTTTCTCAAAGTTTCTCCATGGAAAAGTGTGATGCGTTTTGGTAAGATGGGAAAGTTGAGTACGGGGTTCGTTGGACCTTATGAAATCCTGGATAATTTTGGATCAGTTGCGTACAGAGTGGATTTACCTCCAAGGTTATCCCAGGTACACAATGTTATTCTTGTTTTGATGTTTAGAAATTTTATGCCAGTTCAATCTCATGTTTTGATCCCATAGGTAGTTTAGTTGGAAGAGAGTCTCTCTAATGAGGAACAACCCGTCCAGATTCTTGACCGATGTGAGCATGTGTTGCGGAATAAGGTATTTCACCAGGTAAAGGTTTTGTGTAAAAATCATATCATTGAAGAGGCAACGTGGGAATTTGAAAATTCTATGACGGATAAATACCCCCACTTATTTTGATATGCACAATTGCGAGGACACAATTCCTAGAAGGGGGGAAGGATGTAACATCCCAGGTAAATAAATAATAATACATATTTCTTATTTATTAAAATTTGTGAATTAAACATTAATTTTACTTTAATGGGGTTTCTATGTTCGATAGCGTACCTGATACACAACAACCGATTTCTTTGAAATTTTACGTTACACACAAATAATATAATATTATTAATTTAAATGGTAGTCTACTACTAGACATTGTATTCGAAGTAATTAATAGAACTAACTACAATATTATTATAAATTTTTTTTAATTGTATTTACATTTATCAAATAAAATGTTAGAGGCTTAAAATGTGAATGACTGTATTTTTAAGCATATTTTACATTAAAAGGTCGATTTATGCCTTTTAATGGAGAACCGTATTTAAATATAGTTTTGTTCACTTTAATAAATCCTATATGACATAATAAAAGCATTCTTTAGAATTGGGATATCAAAATTTTCATTG
This sequence comes from Viscum album, assembly GCA_963277665.1. Lineage (NCBI taxonomy): Eukaryota > Viridiplantae > Streptophyta > Magnoliopsida > Santalales > Viscaceae > Viscum > Viscum album. Next base: position 104,165,146 of record OY728133.1, read on the forward strand.
TGTAAATTTTTGGAATTTTTCCGATAAAGTTCATTTTTTATGAATATTGAAAACTATTGTATTTAAATTCAAAAATGCATTTTAATATAATTTATTTATATTTTAATATTAACTTTTTAATTGGTTTTAATGTGTAATTTGAATATATTTTTACCATTTAATACAATGTTGGTCATTGTAATTAATTTCACATTGAAATTGAACATAAACAAGTGTCGATCTTTTGATAGTTATTTTTCCTAAAAACACACTATTTGTTTTAACAACGAGAATTAATTTTAAATTATTTAATACCAATTTTATGTTTGTAATTTGGAAAAATAGAAATAATTTTTTAATTTATAATATCAAATAATTCTTAGGCTGAATTTTTGATATTTTTCTGAAAAACTTCAATTTTTGATGAATACTGAAACCACTGAGTAGTAGTTAAAAAAACTGAATTTTTCATTTCAATGAAAATTTACCACTTATTTGAATTGAATTTAGAATTTACGATATACATGGTTGTTATTATAAACTAAAATTTGTTTCAATAAGATGAAAATAATTTATGGTGAATAGTAACTTTTGACTCTTTACAGCGGTTAAATGTAAATAGGGTAATTCTAGGTAAAAAGAATATTATAATAATTCAAAATAAACTTAACACGTGTCCAAACCTTATTGTTTAAGTCATTTAAAACCATTTAAATATTAGGGTCGATTTTGGGACCCCATTGAGCCACTTGGTAGTGATAATGACACTTTATATTAATTATCTTAAAGTAAAGGCAAAAATAACAAAAAATAATATCTTTTAGTAAATTAATTTTTATAAGGGGTTATATAAATTATAATTTCAACTATAAATATTCATTGTAAATATAAATTTTTTTTCTATATTATGGTATTTTTTTATAATTTTTATACATCAAATAAATTAAATTATTTATGCCACAATAATAATGCAATATTTACCTCATTAATAAAATATTTATAAAAATAAGATTATAAATATTAAAACAATATCCAAAACCTATCCAATTCTTATTGGATTATTTTATTTCGACCATGATTCATCATATATTTGACATTAATTAGTTATGGACCTTTAGAAAATGAATATCATTGTATAATAAAATAATTTTATCACACTTTCCGAAATTGACCCTCATCCCCCTTAAAAAAATCAATCACTTCTAACCAATTCCTCAAACCTTTCAAGACTTTTAGCTCGTCCAAAATCTTCCCAATTAAGCTCCTTACATCCCTATCCTCCTCCTATAAGCCTTATCTTAGGTAGAAGTCACTCCCAGAAGTATTTTTTGTTCAAATTAAAGTAATTTACCCAAATTAAAGGTAAGTGTTTCTCTTAACATTTTTTCTTTTATTTTACTTCTCCAATCCCTAAACTCTTTTTTTCCATTTTTTTATAAAAAAACATGTATTGTAAATATACTAGGATGTTTTTATGTAAAGGATTCGATCTACACTTACACGCACCTCCATATAATGGGTGAAGAACATACTATTTCTGTGGATGACAAACTAAAGCCTCATGAGACGATGATTGTTCGACTATCTCTTACCAACTATCATGGTGGACATGAAGATGAAATTATAATTATACATGATATATATTATGTTTATGATTTCTTTATGATTCTGTTTTTTTCTTTTATAGCATACCATTATGGTTTCCATTTTGGTTAAACGCCATAATTTAATTTGAGGAAGTGCGGACTACCTCCCCCTCAAAGTGATATGACTCTTTAATGACATATGTGGATGCATAAAGGATTGAATTAATGATATTATATATGATATTATACTAGAATTATAATATACTTATGTATCATTTTTTTAATTACATCAATATATTAAATAGAAATGAAAGTAGTATTCATGTGTACGTACGACTAACCATCTCCATGAATGGTGCATTTCATTTCTTACCTCCAAATGATAAGAACTGTTATAAATATATATATATATACTGAATATATATGATATATATGATATATATTATATCTAAATAATGAATATAAATCTATATATAATGGACTATTGACGACATGGACAACTTGTAAATATAAGGTGTTCATTTTTGACTCAAGTACCAAATATCGACTAGACGAACATTATTAACTTAAATGATTAAATAATGGTTATAACATGGTAATAAGTGGTATAAAAGGATTAATAAACTTGAATAAGGTTTTAAACAAGTATAAGTTAACTTCAGTTTGTTATTCATGAGATTAAAGAGAGATGGAGTCAAGTCAGACATGAGTTAAGGGACTTCGTCTCAATCTCATTTCATTGAGGCATATTTTGTTCTAATACATGACTTTCTTTTATATGCTATTGAAAAGCCATTTAATTTTCATTTCATTCAATGGGAAGCTTTAAATATAATGAGTTTTACTAACCGAAAAAATGTAATGTTTTTTTAATGTAAGCAGTGACAATGACCTTTCCACCGCGGCGAGAATTATTTGATATTTGACTTCCTTAACAAGACGTATTGTATTTAAAAGGAAAATAAATACCATATACTATTTTATGTATTTATGGAATTGAAAATGGGTTTTATAATGGTTTTGATATATTATATATTGAAATGTTATATTATTATTGCCATGTGGAAATGTTATCTTTCCTTTATGATTATGTTATATGTTATGAACATGTTATGGTTCTTGGGAATTATTTGCGTATATGGGTGGTTCTTTAATAAACCTAGGGCGGGTGAGCCCGAGATATCTCTCCAATGCATTGGGTAATGTGACGGAGGTAAACATGGAAGTTTCTCCTAAGAGATTTAGGGAATATTTGGTCATGGGTTTTTTAATGTAACTCTCTATATAGATGTGATAGCTACAATGTAATTATGTTATGGATGCCACAAGTTAAATTTATGATTTATGATTTCTATGTGTTATTCATAATTCTTATGATTTCAAGAGTTAAGTTAAAGAGTTTATGTTCTGTATGTTTTTATAAACTAATGTCTTATTTCTTTGTTTTATAACCCTTTCTTAGCTTTTTATGTGCATCCCAAGTTTTGAAATGTTTTTCATAGGACATAAATATGAATAGGGTCAATGACAGGATCATGGAAAAGTCATGCATTCTGAAACATGGAACTAGACATGACTCCTTTTTTTCAAGAGTTTTTATTTTATGAAAAAATGGAAACTCAGTAGATGTGTCTACATTGTAATCTTTTGAGATGTATTATTTATGTTCTAATTTTCTAAAACTCTAAAACTGAGAAGATACTCAATGTGAATTATTTTTTTTAATTAAATATTATATATTTTTTAAGGACAAGTCCTTATAAAATTGATGAATGTTTCCTAAAATCATGAAAGCGAATATTGGTTCTATTGTTCATATTATTTCTTTAGCTCCATCCATTAAATTTTTTGAGTGATGACATAGTGACAATATTTTTATTAGGAAATAAGTTATCATTAAAATTAATCACAATAAATGAATAGTTTTCTTCTTTCTTGATATAATGAAAATTATTTCAAAATAATCACCCCTTAATTTAAATGTCCTTTTATTAATAAAGGGATTATCATTATAATGGAATCCAAAAAATATATATCAATAAATAACATATAATATGTACAAATGTATGGTTTAAAATAAAATGGTCCTTTAAAAATATAATTCAATAAAACATGATATAATAATACACCCATTATTAATAAATATAAATAAATACACTGTTAATTTATTTATTTGGTTATAGATATGATAATTTGTTAAATTATTCAAATAAAAAGGAAACCATTCCAATTAATTAACATCCTATATTATTTCATCGTATCTAGTCCTACCACAACATTCCTTTTAATTGTGAATAATACTCAGAATGATGGATCTAACTATAGTATATGATCAAAAAATACCTATACATTATTTTGTTTTATTTATAAACAATAAATATGCTTTAATGTCATATTTATGGTGTCTATTCTATTTATCAATTTTTTGGTCATACAGATAATATCAAAAATCTATCAAATATTCCATAAGTTTCTATGAAAAATTTTGGTATCAATCAAATGTTTTTTTTCTGGAATGGACCTGAGACCAAAATATTAAATACCTAATGTTAAACTACTGATTACTAAAGGTTAACATAAATATTTTTTTATAATGAAATTGTTCGGGGAATATGAATATTAAATGTTAATACAACACATGTGATAAGTATTAAATATAATTTCACGAACAAATTTAGAACTGGTCATTAATGTTTATAGACCTAGAAGATATAAATATGACCATGAAGTATATGGATATAAATGTACACAAATTTGATCAACATGATGTATAAAATATTCTTAATCATTTACACAAATCAACCTAGACTCCAAAAACATATTTAATGTTTATGGAAGTGTGAAAATATAAAAAATATACACACATATATATAGTGTGTACCACCCATAATCTTGATGTGGTTCTGAAATTAAGAGAATACACGTGTTTCCATTCTTATGTAGAACTACGGATATAACCATAGTATTTTTGAACAATATTAGTTAGAAAAATTAATAGTATACTATAAAAATAAAAACACCATGGGTAGAGACTCCCCATGGTATGATATGATTACCATCATATCTAACTACATTTCCATTACTATGGTTTTTCAATATATTGTATACATGAATTCCCAAGGAAAAAATGTTGAATGTGAGTGAATCATATCCCATTTATATCATCACCATATCAAAATTAGTGAACCATAAAAAAATTATGTGCCATTAAAAATTAATATTTTTAATTATTAGTAGACATAATTAATATGTCAAATGTGTATGGGAAATCAATTTTAAATTATAGAAAAATAGAAATGATAGTAAAATTAAACCTATTAAAAACTGTATGACTTAAAATTTCATTAATTATTTATAGACACATTATCTGAACATGAAACGATCGACACATAAAATAATAAAAGGGTAGAAAACAAGCTTAATAAAAATTTCAATATTAGATACCCATACTAATCCGTCCTCCATAAGAGATATTTCACACACACACACATATATAATCATCCCCTAGGGAGGGGAATATTACCATTCCATCCATAAAGGCCAGTTGTCACATTTCAGGGAATAACTATATAAAATCATCCTCACCACGTAGTCACCAGCTTTTCGTAGGAAGGAATGCATATATATACATATATGAATAATAATCATATATATATATATATATATTCATAATTCATCCCTTATATGAGGTAATGTACATAACTATACTAAGTAATATACACATTGTGATTAAAAAGGGCTCAACACCATGATATATAATAGATATAAAGAAGGAGGTATGTGTCCAATATCAACCTATTCACTCATAAATTATTGTATTACAAAAATTCATGACATAAATCCTGAAAATGTAATATTGAAATAGAATATATAATTAACATTATTTACCTTATCATGTTTTTGTGGCTTGATTCTTAGAAAAATTAGTGTTCTATGGTCACAATACAATTGATATCAATTAAATAATCCATAAATATATCACAATAGGAATTAGGATTCACATTATAGACCATAAAAATTTATAATTTATTATTTTTACACAAGGTAGAACCAAATAATTTCTAGTAGTCATGAATTTCAGTATGAATTTTGTCAGTACAATAAAATAATTTCATGTTCTTGAGAAACCCATTTCATATACTAGTTGAGTTAGAAATAATAATTTATATATATCAAAAAATAATTAAATATAACTTCAAGGATACCCAATATAAGGCCCCGCCCTTAAACCTTACTTAATATTGAATTAAATGAATAATTCACATTGAGGATCTTTTCAGGTTTAGTGTTTTATAGAATTAGGAAATAACTATTACATCTCAAAATATTACAAAGTAGAAACATCTACTAAGTTTCCATAAAATAAAAACACTTAAAAAGAAACATGTCTAGTTCCATGTTATAGATAGCATGACATTTCCTTGATCCCATCCTTGACCATATTCCACATTAAGTCCTGTGAAAAACATTTCAAAAACATGGGATAAGCATAAAAATCTCAGTAAGGGATATAAAAGTATGAAATGAAAACATTAGTACATGTATGAAATCATAATTTACTCATAAAACATAAGAATTTTAACATACCTCATCAAATCATGAATAAATCATAGAAATCATAAGACATAAAGGTAACTTGAGGCATTCATAACATTCTTACGTAGGGACTAACCCTCATGGTTACGTTTGGAATACCCATCACAGTATATTCCATAAATTTCTTCGGAGAAACCTTAAAGTTTAACTCATTTGCGTTACACAATGCATTGGAGAGCTATATCAGGCTCACCTGCCCTTAGTTGTTCATGGAACCACCAGTATTCATAACAATTCCCAAGAACCATAACATAACCGTATCACGTAAAACATGCATAAAGAAAACATAATATTTCGACATCTCAATCACAAGATATCAATACAACACATTGATATAATAAAAACAATACGAAAACCATTCTCAATACCAAAATAAATGAAAAGAAATACATGGTATTTATTTTTCATTTTAAAAAAAAGTTAAGTTATGGCTTGTAGAGGAAGCCAAAACTCAAATAATGGTCACGACGGAGGAGAAGTTATTGTCGCCACATATGTATGACAAAAAACATTCCTTTTTTCATTTAGTAAAACTCATAGTATATAAAAATTGATTCCTTTTGAATAGGCATAAAAGTAAAAGGGTTTTATACACCGTATAAAAGAAATTTGTGTATAAAACAAAATATGCCTCAATGAATGGAGATTGAGACGAAGTCCCTTACCTCTGGTCCGACGTGACTTGATTGCTCTTTAATCTCCTGAATAATTATCTTGAGCTAATTTATACTTTATTAAGAACCTTTTTCAAGTTCATTATTCCTTTTATATAACTTATTACCATGTCATTAACACTATGTAATTATTTAAGTTAATAACAGTTGTTTTAACGATCATTGGTACTTGAGTCAGAAATAAACACATAATAATTACAATTTGTTCATGTATCCTTTATATCCATAGTTATATTAATTATATAGATATCATATATATCATATATATCCATTATATACATGCATTTATAATATTACATAACATTTAGAGGTAATAAATGAAATGCACCGTTCATGGAGACGATAAACCATACGTACGCATGAACGCTACTTTCATTTCTATTTCGTATTTTAAGGAATAGAATCATAATGAAATAAAGGTATATTATAATTCCAGTATAATTTCATATATAATATCATTAAATCCATCCTTTATGAATCCCACATATGGCATTAACGAATCAAACCACATTGAGGGGGCGGTAGTCCACACTTCCTAAAATGAAGATATTGCGTTTATCCAAAATGGAAACCATAAAGGTATGTCATAAATTAAAAATACAGAAACATAAGGAAAACATAAAAATATTATATATAATCTATAATTATAGTGACATATTAATGGCCACCTTAGAATGTGTTAGAAGAATATTGAACAAACATCGTTTCGTGAGGCAGAAATTCTCCATCCACGGGAACAGTATGCTCTTTAACCATTAGAAGAAGGTGTGTGTAAGTGTAGATATAATAATTCTCATAAAAACATCCTAGTATATTAAAGATACTGATTTTGTTACAAAATAAAGGAATAAAAATAGTTTTTGAGGTTGGCGATGCAAAATAAAACATAAGAACACAAGAGAAGACACTACCTTTAAAACGGGTAACTCTTTTTGATTTGAGCTCAAAGACTTATTTGGAAAGACTTTTGTACAATGTGAGGATTCTAAGAGTAATAGAGGGATTTTTAGAATCAAAATGGTAAGGGTTTGGCTGAGCCAAAGTCTTGAGAGGTGTTGGTAAGGTGGTAGAGGTGGGGGCCTTTTATAAGAGGAGAGGAGGGGAACTCTTGAAAGGTTATAAAAGGTTACTTTATTATAAAATGCTTTTTAGAAATTTAAAGGTTCCAAAATTATATAATTCTAGTATAAGTTGATAAGAGTTCGAAATCCACCAATCCAATAGGTTCTTTAAGAGTTAAGGTCTTATATTTTACAGTATCTTTTCATTTTATTTAAATCTTTAAATAATGAGGTAATCGCTGCATCATCATGGGGTCATAAATAATTTAATTTATTTAATTTCCAAAATTTATAAAAAAATATCATGATGTATTAAATAGTTTTATATTTCTAATTAAAATTTATATTCAAAATTATAACTTGTATAACCCCTTTTAAATTTTTTTTAGTAAAACAACACATGTTTGTGACATTTTTATTTTAACATTGAATAAAAAGTTATTAATGTCATTTTCCTACCCAGGTGGAACCATGGGGTCCACAAGTTGACCGATGGATTTTCTTGGTCGTACATTACACATCAAATAAGGGTAGGACATGTGTCAAGGTCATTTCATATTATTAAAAAATTACTTTTACCTTAAATTACACTAATTACCTCAAATCGTGATTAAAATCATAAAAGATACTATTCACCAAAAAAATTATTTTATTCCCCTTGAACCACATTATACTTCTTAATGACAACCATGACAGTCAGATTTTTTAAATTCGAAACACAGAGGTGGAAAATTTTTATTTAAACGAAAAATCAGTTTTTTTAAGTACCACTTAATGGTTTCACTATTCATCAAAAATTGAAGTTTTTCTGAAAAATACCAAAACATCACCATAAGATCTATTTGATATTACGAATTCAAAAATGATTTCAATTTAACAAAATTAAAAACATAGAAGTTACGTTATATAATTTAATAATTAATTCCTAATGTCAGAACAAGTAGTGTGTTTTTATGAAACAATATATATTAAAAGATGACATTAGTTTATGTCCAATTTCAAAGTGAAATTAATTCCAACGACCACTATTGGATTAAATGGTAAAAATATATTCTAATTTCAATTTAAAACCAATTCAAAAAATAATCTAATCATATAAAAAAATTATATTAAAAGGAGGTTTTGATGTAAAATACAACATTTTTCACTATTCATTAAAAAAATAAACATTATTAGAAAAATACCAAAAATTTACACAAAGTAAATTTTGATGACCTGATTCTAAAGAAGAATTTTATTTTGTCCAAAATAATGTATAATAGTGACCAAAAATATATTTAATGAGGGTTCTCCATCAAAAGGGGATAAGTGGACCTTTAGTGAAAATTATAGTATATATACCTAGAATTGGATTCTTTTTGTATTTGAAGCCTTTATCCTTTGTTGGATAAATGTAAAAACATTTAACAATTATATATAATCATATGTTAGTTATTTCTATTCATTCCTTCCAATACAACGGCTACATGTTAACTACCATTTAAAATAATATTATTTTATTACTAGCGTGCAATGTAAGATTTCAAAGAAACTCTTTGTTGCGTATCAGGTATGCTATCGAACATAGCAACCCCTTTAAAATAAAATTAATATTTAATTCGTAAATATTAATAAGTATGAAAATGTGTTATTCTTTATTTACCTCGAATGTTACATCCTTCTCCCCTTTTGGGAATTACATCCTCGAAATTTTATTCACTTATAAAAATAAGTGGGGATATTTATCCCTCATAGAATTTTTAGATTCCCACGTTGCCTCTTTAACCATATGGTTTTTCCACAGAACCATTACCTGGTGAATTACCTTATTTCGCAACACTTTCTCTCTTCGGTTGAGAATCTGGACTCGTTGATATTCATAAGTGATATTCTCATCCAACTGAACTACCTCTGGGCTCAAAACATGAGATGGATCAGACAAATACTTTCTCAACATCGAAACATGAAAAACATTGTGTACCTGAGATAAACTCAGAGGTAAAGCCACTCGGAAAGCAACTGAACCAACTTTCGCCAGAATTTAAAATGGTCTAATGTACCTTGGACTCAAATTTCCTTTCTTACTGAATCGCATCACACTTTTCCATGTTGAAAATTTGAGAAAAACATGATCACCTACCTCGAAAGATAGATCCTTCCTTCAGTAATCTGAATAACTCTTCTACCTACTCTAAGCTGTCCTCATGTGTTTCTGAATCAACTGATCTTTTTCTGACATTACTTCTACCAATTCTGGTCCCATCAGCTTTCTTTCACCCACTTCATCCCAAAAAGTTGGAGTTCGACACTAAATCCCATATAATGCCTCGAACGGTGCCATCTGTCTACTGGAATGAAAACTATTGTTATATGAATGTTAAACCAAAGAAATTTGTTGGTCCCAACAACCCTGATAATCCATCGATCAAGCACGTAGCATATCCTCCAAAGTCTGAATTGTTCGTTCTGACTGCCCATCTGATTGAGGATGAAAAGCTGTACTAAAATTTAATTTAGTACCCAATGATTTATGAAGGGATTTCCAAATGTTAGAAGTAAACCTGGGATCACGATCAGATAAAATGGATAGGGGATCTCTGTGCAACCTGACTATCTCTTTAAGATACAATCGAGAAAGTTGATCTAGAGAGAAAGTATCTCGAATAGGAAAAAATGAGCATATTTATTCAAAAGATCATCAATAACCCAGATTTCATTATTACCTCGAGATGTCTTCGGTAATCCCACAACGAAGTACATGGATATATTTTCCCATTTCCACTCTGGCACAGGTAAAGCCTGAAGCATCCCTATCGGTAACTGCCATTGTGGTTTTACCTGCTGACAAGTGAAACACTTCATAATAAAATTTCCAATATCTCTTTTCATTCCATACCACGAGTAATACTCTCGCAGATCTCTGTACATCTTAGTACTTCTAGGATAAAATGAAAACGGGGAACTATGAGCCTCACATGAAAACTCATTATTCAACTGTGAATCACCAGGAACACATATCCTCTTCCCAAATCTCAAAACACAATCATTATCAATATTAAATTCAGGAAACATACCCTTCTGAACCAGCTCTACCTTTTTCTGCAACCCGCTTTCTTTCTTCTGCGCTTGCTTAATTCTGTCTGATATAGAAGATCTCACTGAAACCTGAAACAAAACTGAATAAATTCATGCACCAAAAAATTCTATGCCAAAGTTCATGAAATCAAAAAACAAAGGATCTCATTCCAAAAATAGCATGGTTAATGAAGCATTACTTTTTCGAATCAAAGCATCAGCCACTTTATTTTCTTTTCCCGAATGGTAATGAATTGTAAAATCATAATCCTTGATTAATTTTATCCATCTCCTCTATCTCATGTTCAATTATTTCTGAGTAAATATATACTTTATACTTTTTTTATCAGTATATATTTCAGACTTTACTCTATACAAATGATGACTTTAGATTTTTGAGCAAAAACAACAGAAGCTAATTCAAGTAATGTGTAGGGTAATTTACCTTATGAGTTTTCAACTGACGTGAAGCATATGCAATTACCTGATTATTATTCATAATGACACAGCCAAGTCCCTTCAACAAAGAATCACTGTATATAAAAAACACACCCTTCCTGGAAGGAAGTGCAAAAACTAGAGCATCCACCAATCTTCTTTTCAACTCCTAAAATCAACCATCACATTATTTTTTGCAGATAAACTTAACACCCTTCTGAGTTAGCTTAGTCATTGGACTAGATAACCGTGAAAAATTTTCAACAAAACTTCGGTTGTAACCTACCATAACAGGAAAAAAAACGGATCTCGGTTACATTTTTGGGTCTTGGCCATTCTTCAACAACTTTTGTTTTAGCATGATCAACAGTTATGTCATTTTTACGAAGCAATGTGTCCAAGGAAAGAAATTTGTTGTAACCAAAACTCACACTTGGTGAATTTTCCATAACGTTTCTTTTCTTTTAATGTTTGAAAGATAACCCTTAAATGACTTTCATGCTCCACTTTACTTTTAGAAAACAACAAAATATCATCAATGAAAAAAACTAAAATCTTATTCAAGAACTCATGGAAAATTCTAATCATAAGGTCCATGAATACAGCAGGTGCATTGGTTAACCCAAAATTCATAACTAAAAATTCATAATGGTCATATCTAGTACGAAACTCAATCTTCAGAACGTCTGCTTCTTTTACTTTAAACTGATGGTACCCTGACCTCAAGTCAATCTTCGAAAAATACTGAGCTCCCTAGAGCTGGTCAGACAAATCATCGATATTAGGCAATGGATACTTGTTCTTAACAGTGATATTATTCAAGGCTCTATAATCAATGCAAAGTCTCATTGAACCATCTTTCTTTTTAACAAACAAGATAGGAGCACCCCATGGTGATGTGCATGGTCGAATGAAGCCTTTATCTAATAACTTCTACAATTGCTTCTTTAACTCTAAAAGTTCAACTTGAGCAATTCTATAAAGGGTTTTTGAAATTGTCTTAGAATCAGGAACTAAGTCAACAGTAAATTCAACTTCCCGATCATGAATAATGCCAGGAAACTCATCAGGAAAAACATCAAGATACTCATTTACCACAGGCTCATCATTAATCTGAACATTTCCTTTATTTTCAACAATACGTGAAAGATAGTATTCATTTCCATATTTTAATAGTTTCTCAACTTCCTGATATGTTATCAAAAGCAAGGGTTCATTCTTGTAAACAAACTGAAAGTACTTATGAAATGAAACTTATTTAGCTCTACAGTCAATCATAACATGGTAAATAGAGAGCCAATCCATATCCAGGATAACATCAAACTCTACTAGTGGTAAAACAATAAGGATTGCAAGTAGGTTCTTTCCACATATAAGGATAGGAAGACTCTCATAAATTTTTTTTCCTCAACATTTCCCCTAGGTGTTTTTACCACAAGTTCAAGAGTCATTTCTCGAGATGGTATTCCCATTTTACTAGAAAAGTTTTCATAGATGAAAGAATGTGTAGACCCCGAATCAAACAAAACACTGGCATAATCTGAAACAAACAAACAAATTACCAGATACAATTTCATTTGATGGCCCGACATATAATGAAGTAGTTTCAAAGGATTTCACCACCTCTTTCTGCTTATAGTATAACTGCTTCCCATCAGTCAACCTCTTTGTCGGACACTCGTTTGCATAGTGACTCATCTCATTGCACTCAAAACATTTCACTAACTGTAAATAAAATTTGGACTTACCATCCCCTTGATATTTTTCAGTGCAATCACGATCCTTATGTCCCATCTTACCACATCATTAGCACTTTCTAGAATTTAGAAGACATTCCCTAGAATGCCTTTTACAACATTTATCACAAACTGAAAAAATAGTTTTCTTACCGTCAGACCTTTTTGATGAATTCTTTCCTTTCTCCTGCCACATCAGACTCTTCTTCTGCTAATTGTTATAGAAAACTTGATCATCAGAAAACTCCATTTCCACCTTCTCAACACATAGAACAAGATTTTAAAAACTTTTGAACTCACGAGAAGCTAAAGCCCTTCGATATTTTGGCTTTAATCCTGAGTAAAAAAGATTGATTTTACTATCAAGGTCTCAGAGAAAATTTGGAGCATTCCTTGACAATCGAGTAAACCTTTCTTCATAGACAGCCACTGATTCTTCCTATTGCCTCAATTCCAAAAATTGTTTTTCCTTCCTAAGTCAAACAACCTTAGGAAAATACTTCTCAAGAAACATTCCTTTGAATTCATCCCAGTTGAGAGCATCAATATCATCAGCGTCCCTAATATTTTTAACCATCGACCACCACTGATCTGCTTCACCCTTCAAATGGTAAATAGAAAGGTTGTCCTTTTGAATGTCTGAACACCCCATGCCATCGAAAGTATTCTTCAGTTCTTTAATCCAACCTTCAGCTAGCACAGGGTCGAATGATCCTCTGAATGATGGGGGATGTTTCCTCATGAATTGTTCCACCACTGACATGTTCCTCTGCAGTTGATCAGGCTGATCTCGTTTATGGATACTGCCACTATTTATCGCTTGAATCAAATGCGCCATTACTACAAAAAACTATTCAGTTCTAATTCCGACCATCTCAGGATGCTTATTTAGAAGGTTATTTCCTTCTATATGTCTTCCTAGCACTACTTCCATGTTTCCTCTACGGAAAACCATTCTGATCAAACATGTCATAGATGAATCAACATGGTAATCTTCAAATTCTATATCATTTCAATTTGACAATAAAAAATTTTGATAATAATTTAATAGAATTCCAACCCTTAAAGTTATCTAAACTGACCTCCGATACCAACTATAAGGCCTCTGCCTTAAACCTTACATAATATTGAATTAAATGAAGAATTCACATTGAGTATATTTTCAGGTTTAGAGTTTTAGAGAATTAGGACATAAATATTACATCTCAAAAGATTACAAAGTAGACACTTCTACTAAGTTTCCATAAAATAAAAACTCTTAAAAAGAAACATGTCTAGTTCCATGTTTTAGATAGCATGAATTTTCCTTGATCCCATCCTTGACCCTATTGCATGTGAAAAACATTTCAAAAACATAGGATGAGCATAAAAATCTTAGTAAGGTATATAGAAGTACGAAATAAAAACATTAGTCCATGTAAAAAATCATAATTTACTCATAAAACATAATAATTTTAACATACCTCATTAAATCATGAATAAATCATAGAAATTATAAGACTTAAATGTAACTTGAGGCATTCATAACATTCTTACGTAGGGAGTAAAACTCATGGTTACGTTTGGAATACCTATCACAGTATATTCCCTAAATCTCTTCAGAGAAACCTTAATGTTTAACTCCTTCGTGTTATCCAATGAATTGGAGAGCTATATCGGGCTCACCCGCCATTAGTTTATCTCGGAACCACACGTCTTCATAACTGTGCCCAAGAACCATATGATAATCGTATCACATAAATCATGCATAAATGAAAATAACATTTCCACATCCCAATCACAAGATATCAATACAACACATTGATATAATAAAAACATTATGAAAACCATTTTCAATACCAAAATAAAAGAAAATTAATACATGGTAATTATTTTTCATTTTTAAAAAAGATACGTTATGGCATGTAGAAGAAGCCGAAACTCAAATAATGGTCACGGCGGTGGAGAAGTCGTTGTCGCCGCATATGTACGTCAAAAAACATTCCTTTTGTCGTTTAGTAAAATGCTTCTTATATAAAAAATTATTTCTTTTGAATAAGCGTAAAAGTCAAAGGGGTATATACACCATATAAAAGAAAGTTGTGTATAAAACAAAATATTCCTCAATGAATGGAGATTGAGACGAATTCCCTTACCTCATGTTTGACCCGACTAGATTACTCTTTAATCCCCTGAATAATAAACATGAGTTAATTAAAATTTTGTAAGAACATTTTTCAAATTCATTATTCCTTTAATTTCACTTATTACCATGTCATGAACACTATGTAATTATTTAAGTTAATAACGGTCGTTATAACGATCATTGGTACTTGAGTCAAAAATAAACTCTTTATAATAACAAGTTGTTCATGTATATATTATATCAAGGGTTATACTCATTATGTAGATATCATATATATCATATATATCCAGTATATACATGCATTTATAATATTATATAACATTTAGAGGTAAGAAATGAAATGCACCGTTCATGGAGACGGTAAGCCGTACGTACGCATGAACGCTACTTTCATTTCTATTTCTTATTTTATGGAATGGAATCATAATGACATAAAGGTATATTATAATTCTAGTATAATTTCATATTTAATATCATTAACACCATCCTTTATACATCCCACATATGTTATTAACGAATCAAATCACTTTGAGGGGGCGGTAGTCCGCACTTCCTAAAATGAAGATACCACGTTTACCCATAATAGAAACCATAAAGGTATTACATAAATGAAAAATACAAGAGATTAAAGAAAACATAAAAATATTATATATCATATATAATTATAGTGACATCGTAATGGCCACCATTGAAGGTGTTAGAACAATATTGAACAATCATCATTTCGTGAGGCAGAAATTCACCATCCACGGAAACAGTATGTTCTTTAACCATTAGATGAATGTGTGTGTAAGTCTAGCTCTAATTATTATCATAAAAACATCCATTTATATCGATGATACTGGTGTTTTTACAAAATAAAAAAAATAGTTTAGGAGGTTGGAGAAGCAAAATAAAACATAAGAACACAAGAGAAGACACTACCTTTAAAACGGGTAACTCTTTTTGATTTGAGCTCAAAGGCATCATTGAAAAGTCTTCTATCCAAAGTGAGGCTTCTAGGAGTAATAGAGGGATGTGGAGAGACAAAATGGGCAGGGGATAGCCGAGACAAAGGCTTGAGAGATGTGGGTAAGGTTGTAGATGTGGGGGCCTTTTATAAGAGGAGAGGATGGGCACTCTTGGAAAGTTATAAAAGGTTATTTTATTATAAAATGCTTTTTCTGATTTTAATGGTCCCAAAATTATATATGTAGAGTATAAGGATATAAGAGTTCTAAATCCACCCATACAATACGTTTTTGAAAAGTGTAGTTCTTAGATTTTACATTATCTTTTCATTTTATTTAAATCGTTAAATAATGAGGTAATCGCTGCATCATCATGGTGTCATAAATAATTTAATTTATTTAATGTCCAAAAATTATGAAAAACTTTCATGATTTAGGAAATCTTTTTATCATTCTAATTAATTTTTTTAGTCATAATAATGACTTGTATAACCCCATTTGAAAATTGTTTTAGAAAAACAACACATGTTTGTGAGATTTTTATTTTAACAATAAATAAAAAGTTATTATGTCATATTCCTACCAAAGTGGTTCCATGGGATCCCCAAGTTGACCCATGGATAGTCTAGGTCGTCCATGACACATCCAATAAGGGTAAAACATCTGTCAAGGTAATTTCATATTATTAAAAATTTATTTTTACCTTAAATTACACTAATTACCTCTAATCGCGATTAAAAACATAAAAGTTACTATTCACCAAAACATTATTTTAATCCCATTGAACCACATTTTACTCCTTAATGGAAACCATGAATGTCGGATTTTTAAATTCAAAACATAGAGGAGGTAAAATTTCATTTAAATGAAATATTAGTTTTTTTAAGTACCACTTAGCTGTTTCACTATTCATCACAAATTGAAGTTTTTCAGAAAAATACCAAAACATCACCCTAAGATATATTTGATATTCCGAATTCAAAAATGATGTCTATTTTAAAAAATTCGAAACATATAAGTTAAATTAATTAATTTAATCATTAATTCCCGCTGTCAGAACAAATAGCATGTTTTTATGAAACAATATATATAAAAAGATTGACACTAGTTTAAGTCCACTTTCAAATGGACGTTATTTCCAAAGACCACTATTGGATTAAATGGTAAATATATATTATAACATCACTTTAAAACCAATTAATAAGGTAATCTAATCATATAAATAAATTATATTAAAAAGAGGTTTTGAATTAAAATACAACATTTTTCACTATTCCTTAAAAAAATTAAACTTTATCGGAAAAATACCAAAAATTAACACAAACTAAATTTTGATGTCCTGATTCTAAATAATAATTTTATTTGGTCCAAAACAATGTATAAGAGTTACCAAAACTATATTTAATGAGGGTTCGCCATCAAAAGGCGATAAGTGGACCTTTAGTGAAAATTAGAGTATATATATGCCTAGAATTGAATTCTTTTCATATTTTATGCCTTTATCCTTTATTGGATAAATGTAAAAACATTTAACAAACATATATAATGAAATTTTAGTTATTTCTATTCATTCCCACCAATAAAATGGTTATGTGTTAACTACCATTTAAAATAATATTATTTTATTACTAGTGTGCAACGTATGATTTAAATGAAACTCTTTGTTGTGTTTCAGGTACGCTATCGAACATAGCAACCCCTTTAAAGTAAAATTAATATTTAATTTGTAAATATTAATAAGTATGGAAATGTATTATTCTTTATTTACCTGGGATGTTACACCCAAATTATGTTTTCCCATGTTGGTGAGTGATTGGTCTAAAGGTGTTACCCATCACGCCCTAGAAAATGATTTATTATGAAATAGATTATAAATTTTCCAAACCATTATTGAACATGAATTGGAATTCATATTATTTTTTCCCATAAATATTAAGTATTTTTCTTTAAAAATTTATTAATTTTCATTTCACTGAACCTCCAATCCCAATAATGGAACATAAAGTATGGAAATATCATAATAATAGTTGATGTGAATATATATGAGAGTGATTCATAGACATGAAAAATCTTGGGACAATAATCCATTGACCCTTATTTAATTAATGATTAAATTTTGTTTATTTTACTGTATAATAAAACTATAAATTATCTATTTTTTAATCTAACACTTGATACTATAATAGAAATGAATTTATATTACGATAGAATGACAATGATTCAATCCACAAATTTAATTGAAAATGTATAGGCCTTTGTGTAAAAAATCATATTCTCTCACTTGCAATTTTTTGGAAGCCTAGGATTTACTAAACGTGTAATTAAAAAATATAATTAATTAAAAAACACAAATCTATCATTAAATATAGGGATATTATCACAATAATATCATTTATAGGGTCAAAATATCACCATGAGATATTGTAGTCTTGTCACCATCATAGTTCTAAGACATTGTAAATAAGTGATATTATGGAAGATGATAATTTCATATTAATATAAATGAATTATATAAATATATTACTATGACCTTTTTCCTGATAAAAGTGGATTCCCATAGCCACATGTTGAAAATAATGGTAGAAGATCCACCCCCATATATATTTATAGTAGTTGGGGTGAAGATATAAAATAGAATATTGAATTTAAAATGAATAAAAAATAATGAGATATAAAAAATTCTGTTTAATTACGTTGGGAGATATGTCAACAATTCACTAACATTAAGGGGTTTAAACCTTGTGTATATCAAGTACTCTATATGTTTCCACTATGTACTCAATTGATTCTATAAAATTCACACCCCATTGGGACCCCAATAAGCAGTAGATTAAATTCGGTCATGTACATGATGGTTATATATCACTCAAGCCTCGTTATTTTATTTTTTATATTCATTAAAATTCATTAATCCCTATAAAACATCGTTTTTTATAATAAAGAATTATATGTGTAAAATTTTAAAGAGAAAAATAACGTTGATGGGTACTGACCCTTGTTGTCTTTAATATATCAAATCATCTAACTATATTTTTATTATTATCCTATTTGAAAAAATTATTAATCTTATATAATATTTGAAATTGATAATTAATATTTATATAAGGAATTTTAAAAAAAATTGTTCATTTAAAATAAATGGAGCATCTATAAAATTATAGACTGGAATGGGTTCACCATTATTATCATAATTTAGGTTTTATTCAGGATAATATTAATTTTTCTTTTAAATTATCCTTTATATTATTATTTAAATATTGTAGTAATGCCAACTAGCCTATAACCATGTGGTATAGGCTCCGGATTGGAATCCAAAAGATCCAAGATCAAATCTGGGAAGTGATGAATTTCCAGGGGTATTGTAGAAGTACTGTAGCAGCGAAGAAATTGTAGTGGCGAAGGCATTGTAGCAGGTACTATTGTGCCAGTGGTACTTCAGAAGGCATTGTGGCAGCATAGGTAATGTAGTTGAACTGTTCATTAAGGGGTCCATTGGGCCAAAAAATGGGCTTTCAAGCCTTGTATTCAGGCCACATAGACTTGAGACTTCCGGATATGTAATGGGTCTCCCTCTACCTAGTCATAAAGAGGTATTTTCTTTAAATTATAAAATGAGGCTTCAGCCCCAACCTTATAAAAAACTTTAAATATTTTACTATTGACTTCAATGACGTTATTAGTATAAATTAATAATTAAAATAGACAATATATTTTTAACCATTTATAAAGAATGAAAATAACAATACAATTTATTTGTACTTGTTATTTAGTTGAAAAATTTTAGAATACCGTGGTTAAAAAAATTTACAGATTCAAAATATATTCTTTCTACATATATTTCATTGACTAATAGTTTTATTTAAAATGATATTTTTTAAATCTTATATAAATTAAATTTAATCATTTTATTGTATTAAACTATTACAGTCTAAAAATCTAGCCACATATATTATGAATTTTCAAAGAAATTTTAGTAAATTTTCACTCAGAAGAAATAATTGATATTTTATTCAATTAAACAACAATATTAATTTTTTTTATTAATTAATTAATCAAATAATATGGTTTTTACCTTGTTTTATAGTTTATCAAATATTTGTGGATTTTTCATTTGTTGATATTTTAAGCAATAAAGTAATTTTTTTAATATGATGGACACATTTTATTATATTTTATAGAAAAATGATGAAATCTTAAAAACTATTGTTAAGGATTGAAATTTATTGTAATTAAACTATATAATGAATCAATATTACTTTAAATCTGTTATAATTTAATTTTAGTCTTTAGAATTGACTTGGGGATTGTTTTTTATAAGAATAGATTATTCTAAATTATTCATCATTTGACTCATAGATTAATGTTAGGGAAATAATGTAGTTCAAGGATGTATTTTCCAGTATACATATATAAGCATACCAATCACTATTGTAAATTTTGTTCTCAATCTTAATTATTTTGATAAGATTTCAATTTTTATATTTATTGTGATTTTAGTGAATGTGTAAGAATATGAATAGTTATATTAAAATACATTAAAATATTACATTGTAAAATAAATCAATTAAAACGGGAAAAGTGAAAGAGATTCTTAGAAAAAATATAGGATTAGTGGCCTACTGTCACTAATCACAATTTATATATTGTAAACCCAATATTTTTACACCACAGGACATAAAAAAAATATTTAGTGGTATTTAACAGCACCAATGACTAAAAATATCCCTATGTTTGTTTTTTCTATTGACTTATCCTTCCAAGAGAATTTAAGAGGGCAATGATTGGTGGAAATTCCATGGTAATATATACTATAAAGATACATAACAAATAGTTTTTGATACAAAATAGTATGGTTATGGGAAGTTATATTATATTTATCTGTTTATAAGAGAGGGTGTGTTCCAATGAAATATTATGTTCCAAGGATTAATGAGTGAGACAATGGTGTTAATTTTTTTTTGTGAAAACTAGAAATGATAGAATTATAGCTATTGCATAGAGAAAACCGAAAATAATATTCACATATTTTAATCAATTACACAATTATTTACATCCCACAATACCCACATAATCCTATAAACAAATGGTTTATTTTGTTTTTTAATTAGCTAAGAGAATATTTTATTTCACATTATTATTTCACCATTTCCCAAAAAACTACTATATAAACCTATCTTATAAAAATATCATTTATTTAGGTTACTAGGTTATAGGAATATAAAATCCTAAGTTATTAAAATTCCATATACAGTTGAACATATCAATGAATTGTAATTTGTTATATAACAATAGTGTGGAAAAAACATGGTAATATATGATTTAAAGAATAGTATAATCATATGAGATAATCATAAATAAAAATATACAAATATAGACCATGTCATGATATCATATAATAATTAATTGAAAATCATAGATTAATTGAAAAAATAGATTGGAAACAAGTGAAAATAATCATAAACCACGAATAAAAAACATTATAATATGAAAATATATAATTTTTTCATAATAATAAGTATATAAAATGAATCATATATAAATATTCACTACATAGAAACCATAAAAAACTTGATTAGGAAATAATACCTATTTCCAATAATATCGTTGGTAATGTATTAGTATTAGGTTTATATTGTCGATAAAGCATCAAAATCATTTCCCACACTCGATTGAGAAACAAAATTTGTTTCCCATAACTATATCATGAGATATAAAAATTTAGCTAATGTAGTGGATAAATATATGTGTCCCTCCCATTACATAATAATAATTCCTATATCTATGATCCATATTAAATCAGTCATTAGTTATTTCCTAGAAACCCCATGATTTGAACATGGTTTTCATATCACTTCTAAATAGTACATATAAGACAACATTAAGATTATATTGGTTGACCCCCAAAATACATGGGGAATAAATTGAACTAGATTATAACCATGAACATTACTCTTAAAGAGATAAATGAGTTAGTTGTGTATATGATAATTTAATTGAAATCATAGTTTTTTTATTTCAGGATACATTTTCAGTGTTATTGTAAATAGAGATATTTATGAGTTGCATTTAAAAATAATTCCTCATAAGTTTAGATAAAGACTTTTGGAAATTATTATGTTTTAATCATCTCTAATAACGGGACAATAAGATAAAATTAGATCATATTTTTTATATAAAATAATACTTTTTATTTAGAAAAGGATTAATAATCCTTAATTCTTCTTATTCATATTTTATAAAAATCTAAACTTTTAATATGGGTGAAAATATTTTTTACTAATTTATTCATGATATTGGATTTATGATTAAAAATTCATAAATTTAATTATTAAAAAAAACAAAAATTATAAAAATAAATTTAGAAAATATACCATTTTATAATTATCATTATAATTAACTATTATCAACGTAACATTTTTATTAAATTAAAATAAAAAATTATATTTACTTAATATAAAAATTTTGATTCCATATATGAAATAAATTTTTAATATTCAATATATATATGTTATAAAAATTATTTTTAATTTAAAATCAATACTACATAAAAAAATATTCTCATGAAAGTAATTTTTTTTGAATTATGACAATATTTTATTATTATATTAAATGTAAAAATATTTTTGTTAGTTTTTTATATTAAATATATTAATGTATTTTATACAAGGGTTTAATTTAATTTCAAAATTTTCTTAAATATTATTTTGATAAATATTATTAAAGTATAGATATACACATAAAAATAAAAATTTATATATCATTTACTAAAAAATATACGTTTTGGTCATCCCAAGGACTACATAAAAACAATAATAAAAATCACATAAGACCTACTCATAGTTTAAGAAATTGTGAACATCATGGCTGGTGATTTGACTTGTTTGGATCTCATATTAATTTACATAAGCTTGAATGTATCCCGTATAATATTTTATTGAAACCACCCTTGTTGAACTTTATATTGGCATTGGTCTAGGGAAAAAAATTTGATGATACCTCAATTATAATTTAAAAAAAGATCCTTTTAAATAATTTTGTTAATGCATACTGCTACTAGTTCCCATTTTATACACAAATTTCATAATTTTTCTACTTCCATTTTTTTCCACTCATTTGAGGGAAATGATACAGCATTAATAATTTAATATTACTTAATATTTATCTTATCAATTAAATAAATTTTCATTTTCAGTTTCAGTGATGTGTGAAATTAAATATTAAGTGTAGTATTTATTTGAAGGAAAAAACTACATATTATAATTATTGTTTGTTACATTCAATAAACTTAGTGGAATTTTAGACTAAAAATTTTGTTTTTCAAATGAAATAAATGATTATACCTGATTCTAATCACATATAATTATTCATACAGAGCTCCCTCAAGAATAATATTTAACTATAGATCATTGACCATGCGATTTTTCCTATTTATTGATACGTTCTCTTTTTGATCAACGATCTGTAATGGGGATTCCATATAAAAGTGTTCACAATATAATTTCACAGCTTTCGAGTGTTTTCCATGAAATAGATCTAGTATGTACTTCCCCATAAGCAATCTGTCAAACACATCATCTACCTTATCACGATATTATGGATGTATGAATTTTTATTCTAGAATCTACAGATTTTTAAGAATATCCAATGGATTGATATTTTTTGGGATTAGTATCCAATTGTCCCTGATTTTATTAACTCTCTTCTGTATAGGTTGTTGATGTAACAATATTTTACCCACTATAAACACCAAATCATAATATTGATTATCAAAATACATCTTTTGAGAATTTTATAACAATCATATATCACTGAATGGATTCATCCTTCTTTAGTATTTCCCAAAGAAGCCCATGTCCTAACAACTTCCACTATTCATCATCATTCCTGCATGTCAATTATTTATGCATCTTCACATATAGAGCCTCATATGGTTGAATTTAGATTCTAGCAGTATTTTTTATATAATAAATAAACCACATGAAGATATTGATCCAAAAATTATTAAAAATCAATAATGATAGATTATAGAAAATATTCGAGTGTTCCAATGGTTTATTAATATTAACATTCATCTTGATATAAATAAGAGGAACAAAAGCTCAAATCATTAATTTTTTCTTGTTTAACAATCCCATAAAATTGGGATATGAACCCTTGGTCATTTTCATATACAATTGAAATTTATACCCTATGGAACCTTACCAATGTATTTGTGTATTACATTTATATTTGACTGAGTGAGAAATATCTTAATGTAACAAGGAATTGTAATGAATTATTTAGTCGATACATGAATACCCATATTAAAATATATCCCTCAAAATACACAGAAAGAAAAGTTATGATATCAATTGAGATGTTCTTATATTTTCATACTAATACATGAAATAACCCCATTAGCCACATATATTAATTTATCTCTAACTAAACCTGTTGACATATTAATTATTTATATATTAACTCCAAAATATCCCCTTTCAAGATTTCACATATAATTTACACTTATTATTATTATATATATTTGTTAATCCTCATTGAAAAGAGATGAATGAGCTATGTGCACCATAAATAATATAAATTATAAATTAACCTTTTGAAAGGATAAATATTCAATTACTAACATTGATAGCTCCATAATTTCCTAATTTATATTGATGAATACACAATAGTGTATTTTTTTTCTTAATAGAATATTTTTTGGACTATTTTCCAATTATATTGTTTTTTTTTGAGAATAATTAATGAATGGAAATATTAAATCACTTCATTTATGATTTTATAACCATTAATTAAATATCAATATTCATTATACCTATTTAAATCAAAATTACATATTAGGTTTCATGACCATTATTTATAAAAATTATTTCACCTTTTATATTATCCCAGTTTTTTATGTTATTATAAAAAAATTCATTAATTTACTTTTAATTTCGTTCTTAATGAATGTTTAACTTCTTCTATATGAATTTATACATTAATCTCTTAGAATAAGTATTTATATATGAAAATTTTAAAAGTAGTGAAAATTCTTCAAAATCATTAATTCATGGATAACATCCTCCAACTCAAGGTATTTTTATGTAATTTGTCAAATGGATCCTTAATTAAAAATATTCTATGAAAATATATTATCCTATATAATATGGATAAATAAAAATAAATTTATGGATGAATCAATTTATTTGAAAACCCCCTATCTAATATATTATATATATGTAAAAGTTATGTCACTATTTTAAAAAAATCGTTAATTCTATCATCAAAGTCATCTATTCCATGGAATATTTATCTCTTAGATATTAACACAGTACGTGTATTTGAAAATAATATGGAAATTCTCAGAAAGCATTGATAATATCCTACTAAAACAATAGTCTTATAGACATGAATCATAGATATTTTTTCCATCCATTATCCAATTTACTCTATTATTAAATGATCCATAAATAAACCTAGGATTGTGACAACATGACTGAGTTGCAAAATATTTATTATTTTAAAATCAAACTTTCTATTAAGGATATACCATTCTCCCTTTACAATGTATTTACGATAATACACAAATTATTATGCTGTTTCTCTATAATCATATAATATATGGGAAAATAATCAATAAATACTATAATATATATTTCAATGTAGTAACTAAATAAAATTATTATTAGATAAATAAATATTATAGAAGAATGTTTTTATGTTCAAAAGAAATCATTATTAATTCATTGTGAACATATGATGTACTAATATATTCCTTTGGTATATCATATCTATTTTCCAATAATTTAAGATTATCAAATTCATGATCCTTCATCAAGAATTATTATTTTCATATTTGTTGATCAATATAATCATCAATATGGGGACGTAAATATGTTATATTTATTTTGACATTGTTATTATCATGATAGTTAATAGTAGGCCACATTGATCTGTTATTCATCCTAACATAGAGTACGGGTGAACCCCTTGGTGAATCCCTTGTGTGCATAAATCCTTTTTCTAGATGAATTTTATGTTTCAACTTCAACTTATCTAATTCAACAATGGCCATTATATAATAAATCTTCAATATAGTCATATTGACTCGTCCATGTATTATTTAAAAATCATCAACATGTTTGCAATTAATTTCATCAAATGTTTTAGGATGTACATCGATATACTCCCATAAAATTGGGATATCTATATTGTTGAGTTCCATACTGACAATCTTAGTTTAGAATCTATTATTATTGGACATCGATACCCATATTAATGTATTTTATACCAATTAATGTTTATAATAATTCAATAAATGATAAAACATATCATGATGACTTTTATTTCGAAATGATGTTTCCATATCTCAATAATTTATTAGATGTCTATACCAAGATTTCCATTTCAGGATAAATATCCTATCAAATTAAACTAAGTAAAAAAATAAATATGCATAAAGTATCATCCCAATAATGTTGATCAGAGAAGATATATATTCCTTGGATGAAATTATTAAACTAATAGTTTTTTCTTAGAAAATCAATATCCAAAATTTCATAACATTATCCAACAATAATATTATTTATAAAGGATAACATGGAAAAATATAAAATTCTAATTATTCCAATGGAACATATCATGAATATTATAATAATGAGTAATACACAACAAATAAATAAAATAATGTAAATTTAAAATGTCAAAATCATGATATTTTAATCTAGGACACCAATAATTTCACATATAATTCCTTAAACTGAACTATTATATAATTTCATAAGCCTATAGACCATTTTGTTTATCCTATGATTCCATTATTTTATGCAAATTAATATAGATAACTTAATTCGATAGAATAATTAGACTATACACTAATACCAATAGGGATAAACCCTAATATAAAAATCAATACATTTTCATCATTTCTAAAATTTGTTAAATCTAAATATAATAACACAATACACATGGAAATGTTTCGCGTAATTGTATATTAAATATATAAACATCATATTATAAATTATTTCATCAAAATATCACATAAACATTTCAACATAATATATAATTCTACACATAGTCCTCTATATAATTATTCTATGATGTGGGAAAAAGGAAGAGTTATCTTAAACACCAATTAAGGGAAAAATATCAATGATTAGTAAAGTATTATATTATAAGGAGATGATAAAACATGAATATGTGATATTTTTATAATTAAATAATCATAGAATCAAATTAAGTAATCACAAAATAGGATAGAACAACATAGATAATGAAATGTTTTTATAGGATCATAGTAGGACAACCACAGAAACATAAAATATATACCTTGTCTTGGAAACATGTCAAAATAATCACAATCCATCGATGAACAACATTAGAATACTTAATAAAATATAAATGTGGCACAATTAAAATATTTTAAATAACATATTATGTCAAGGATAATTACCATGACCATCATATTAAATATTTGTTTGGAGTGAATTCATATTTCCCAAAACACATGGGATTATAAATAACTTCATGGATTCTATAGTGGATCGATCATCATAATAGGTTTCCCATTGCGAATCGATCATGAAAACTCATTACATGATGTAATATAATGAGATTTAAAACTATACTATATAAATTAGAGGGATATATTGGTTCAACCCATCAAATAATTATATAACATACAAATGTGTGACACATGAAATAAATCATTCAATATATAATGAAGAAATAGTTTAATGAGTATAATTTACAAATTATATTACATTAAAGAAAACAATATTATATTGGTTTACTAATAAAATTAAATCCAAAAAAATTGATATAAATTTATTTAGTTATTTTTAATGAGTACTTTTATAAAATATATATAACATTTATGGTTATATGTGAAAAGTTTAACGAAATCATGAAAATTTTATTCCATAAATCATTTTCATATTTACTCTAAAATGATGATGTGACATGTAATATTAATAAAAGATATTTGAGATGATTAGAAGAATTAATTTGATATGATTATTTTTATAATGCCTATAGTAAAGGGAATTTGAAAAAAAATCAATGGAAAAATTATTAAATATGAAGTGTACGATATAGAAATATTTGATATCAAATGTAATATAGTTTATATTTTTATGAATTTTATGAATAAAATCAATCATCAAAGAAAGAGTTACTAAGCATCATTTATAAAAGGGATATGTCGAAATATGATAAGAATAGTATATTATGAATCATTATCATTTAAAAAATAATAGAAAAATTACATAATGAATTAATATACACATTTAATAGATATATCCATAAAAAATAAAAATAATTATTCGCAATAATGTCATATTTATAAAAAATTAATTCCAGTAATGAGAAATCAAATCATTTTAAAATTTAAATTATAATATATGTATATATAATGTGGATATGATATAAAAAAATTATAATAATAATGGATACATCAATTATATATTAATGGTGTTCAAGAGAAATTATTATAAATTAATTGATGGGAATTACTTTTTCAAAACCCCTTACAATAGATCACTACAATTTCAGTTTCCCTATATAATCATGTTTAGTAATCTTATAATAATAATAAATATACTTTAGAAATATATTAATATTTTTTCCTTTTATATTAATATTAAATATTCATTTATTTAATAGTTTTTACCTATTTTTAGTTAAACATTATCTTTGGTATAAGTTATTTTAATTATTTCGTGTATGTTTTAGTATAGTGATTAAATTTATATTTCCATATTAATAAATTAATTGACAAAAAAATATTAAAACTATATTAGTATATCTCATATTATTAAATATTATTTTATGGGTTCAATTATATGGAGTTTAAGTTATTATTCTTAAATATAAAACCCATCACAGTCTGTTTTTGTAACTTATATTGAATTAAATGTGGAATCATAAAAAATAGTTAATAATTTATATTAGCATTAAAAAATAACTCTTTACTCATTAATATAATATATTATTTTTAAATTTGTTCCGAATTTCATCAATTATATATGTTTATTACATCGTTCATATTTGTGGTAAAACCATCCCAATCAAAAATATTCTGTAATGTATTGTTGAGTATGGTTATGAAATCTGTTACTTTTATTATAATATAAAAATAATAAAATATATTTATATTATTTATAATATATTAAGAGTATATATAATATTATATCATATTTTAATGGATAAATATAGTGTAGAAAGTTTAAGGGTGTTTATAATACTCATGTTGACAACATGCTTCTTATCATGGATTTCCTCATGGCAATGAATGATTTGGGACACGTAAATGTGACTCGATATTTAAGAACGTGGATATATATGTTAAAAAATGTTAATGTTTTTAGATGAATTCAAATAACAGTTATGTTTTTAGGGAGTTGAGCATACATTATTTTAAAGGTGATGACATTGGCCATTTCATTGTAACAATAGTTAGGTGGAGGGTAAAAATAAAATCAAATTTGTGTTAAGGATGTTTAATATATAAATTTTGTAGAGTCATGTGAGATTTAATCCTATTACAATTAAACTTATTATATAAATAATTTATATTATTTTAATTATCAATAATTCAATCTACCCAATCATACTCATTTTTTCATATTTTTACCCTTAATGATAACTTATGATGGGAATTAATTTTTTGTTAAATATTATACAATGGTTATTCATATTTAGTTTTGATTTTATTATTATAATTTTTTTAATATATTCCCATTTCTACATTAGAACAAATTTACATTTAAATTGATACATAAGATATATAGAATTTTTATTCAAAAAAAATTACTACATTAACTTGATGTGTTAATATTCATATTTTTTTTATAAATTAGTAATTGAAATAAAGGTAAATGTGTAATATATATATATATATTTCTTTATTAATTTTTATTCATAATTTATAATATTTAAATATATATTATTTATATAAATTTTAGTTAATACATATAAATACAATTATTTGAAAAATAACCCCTTCTACATTAATAAAGAAACAAAGAGTTACCTTTGTAACTTATATTTTTACATAAAAATAAAATTGAACATATTAAATATTTTGAATATTCAGATTGTAATATTGTAATTCATTTTATAAGTTTGAATTTTGGGATGTGATAGAAAATCATTTTAATTTATAACACATAATTTATAATCTTCATTTATTAGAAAAATGAATTCTGTAAATATAAAGCTCATTTATAATGATCCATTTCCTAGTAAATAATTTTATATTAATTTATTATTAAATATTTTCATAAAATTATTTAAAATTAGCGTTTTCATTTAATTAAATACATTTTCAAAATTATTATTTTATAAAAATTCATAATATATAGAAATACTATTAATAATTAATATATCTGTATCAGTAATTCCAAATTTCATGTTTATTTATGTAAAAATTTTATATATACAAACACAAAATTGTTTTTCTTAGGACATTATGATAGGATAAATAGCAATTCCAGTCAAATATTCAGATTTAGATAAAAAAATATTATAGTGATTTTTAAGCATTAACATCTCATGAACTGTATTTCATTCATGTTATAGTTGTTGATATTTTAATTGGTATTGGTAAAAGGAAAACCCTAATGATTCTAACACCCATTCAATATCCTTCTTGTGATCCTCATATAGAATAAGTTTAATACTTAACTCTATTTCAGTCTATTTTTTACATATATCTTATAATATAGTTACTTTTTTATAAAATATACATTATGAAATATTTTATACTGATTATATATTAATATTATATGTAATTTATTATAATAATTATTCATAGTATTAGTTAATTTTTTGATTTACATGATCCAATCAATTTCACATTGTATTAATTAAAATTAAAATGAGTAAATCATAAAATCATTGGGTGTAAAGGAATTACCAACATAGAGTGATGAACTGTATGTTTTTATAATAAATGATGGAGAGAAAATATATAAGACAATATCATAGTGTAATCTAGGGTAATGTATTTGAACATTCCTTGGTTTATGTAGCAGTTCATCTTGGGATGGTTATGTTAAGGTTGAGAGGGTGATTGAGATTGACAGTCAGGGTGATATGTGGTATTGGAAGGGATACCATGATAATAATGTCTAGGCATTATGTGGGAGGAATAATTTTAAAGTGTTTCAACAAATGATAGAGGAATATAGTGTAGGGTAGAGAAGAATATAAGTGAAAATATGATAAAATGTGATTTTATTAAACTATCAAATTTATTATTTTTATAAATATAAGTATTTATGTGTCATGGAGTGGAGGGTTTACCAGGTATTTGAAGATATAAGTTAAATATTTATAATTATAATAAAAAAATAATTATATTTATTATATATATATATATATTTGAAAATGTATATTTTGTTTTAATTTTGATTAATTTTTTATTTCATAACATGTTATGAAAAATAATATATTTAATAATAATATTATTATTAATATCTTATTACTTTCTATTGAATATATGATTGTGAATATTCACACACATACACCCCCAATGAAACGAACAATCAATTTTTTTCATTTTATCACGTTCATCTGAATGGTGATATTTTCAAGTACAAGAGTGTTTTTAAATATACTTTTTTTCATTTTAAATAATTTCATGCTAGTATTCTCTGTGATTCATCTTAAAAATATTTTTAATTCATATACTATGATAAAGTATATCCTATTAGAATAATTCATTGTAAATTTTATGCTCTTCAAATGATGAAAATCTATCACTATTTCAAAATTATTTTAGAATTATAAGATAATTTTTAACTCTAATTGTTTCTTCTTGGAAATTTAATATAATAAAAATGTAGACTACATGTAAATAAAATGTGTGTTTAGTTTTTAATTTTTATGTCTTATAAGGATTAGGATAGTGTTTTTGTTTCGTGAAATGAGTACCTTTACCATGTGATAATTATGAGTTGGTACAAAATGATGATAGAAATGGTATGATGTTAATGTGGATAATGTGGATTTTTTATTTTTAATGATGGAGAAATGGATGTTCTAAATATTAGAGAAGAATTTATCCATATTTTAGGTATGGTATTATGTGATATCTCTGTTATGATACATATATATTTTTTCATAGATTGATGTGTAATTAACTGATAATTGAATACTTAATTATTATTTCATATGGTGTGACTGAACATTTAGATTAGTGAGTAGACCTACTAGATGGTAAGAGTAGTGGACCATCCATTAATCTAGTAACTAATATAGAATAAGTTTTTATATTATATTGATCATTTATTTAGAGGGTTATCTATAGACTTAATGTGTATGTGGTCTGGTTACAACAGTGAGTGAACATATGCTATTTACATTATAAATGTTGACAATAGTTATAGAATGTTGGTTTTTGGGTCCATTCTATATTTTGGAAGAATTTTTAATTTTATATATATTTTTTAATTTGATTTATTATTCTTGTGGTGATCATGGGAGTGAAATATATTAATGAGTTTGACATATTAAATTTGTTGTGTACACAACTATGAAATGAACAAATCTATATGTAAGATATAAAATGGATTTGGGAACAAGATAAAAGTACTATTAGTGTTGGACATAAATTTCCATATATGTTTTCAATTAGAGTGTTTTTCAATATATATTATGAAATTAGAGATTTAATTATAATTAATTCTTCATAATAGTTTTTATGTTAATCCTTATGGGATGTCCTAATTATTTTATAGTTATACTGAAAAAATCATTTATATTTGGTTTCCAAGATAATATTGATCGAGTTTTGATATTGTGATAACATTATTATCAATGTTGATTGCAAGATAATGGTGTATTGTTGAGTAACTTGTGTTTCACTGAGTTATAATATAAAATATTGTTTATATTATTAATTTTAAAAGTTGTTTTATGGATTTTTTTTTCTGCAAAATTATTTATATTTTATAAAACAAACACATTATATATTTGTTATTATTATTTTATTGTGGATAACATATTGAGAATTTTCTTATAGATTTAATTTATTATAATATCTAGGATTGTAATATCTAGATGGTAGTAACTACAATTTCAAATATTATAACACATGATAAGAATATATGTTTTTAATGAATTTATGTGGGGTTAGTGGTTTACTCTCTGATTATTAATGTTATAAGGAGGGATCTCAATTGGGTCAAGTCATAATAGAGTGGTATCAAAAAAATTAATTCAGATCCTTAATTTTATATTGATTTAGGAATATGTGAGTGTTTTTTTGATAAGGGAAAATTATACAAAAATTTATATAGAAATTAAATGAATGATAGTCTATAAGAAAATTAAAGTAAAATTTATGAATCCAAAAGATAATATAATGATATTTTAATAGTTTTTTGAATAACCTGAGTATCAGAAACATTTAATATTTTTTAAGTTTAGGTTAGTATATTTTCTATGTATTTTTTAATATTTGATTTGTAAACATGACTTTTTATGAGATCAGATGTATTATTTTATACAGATATAATAAATTAAATGACATCAAATAATAACTATATTTTTTTTACACTATGAACATTTAATTGATTTTTGATTTATTTGATTAGGATATCATATAATTAGAAGATATCTATGTGATGTCATGACTTGAGGGTGAATTAGACTAGAACTAGTTTTTCTCCACTGATGATTATTGTAATGAATGATGATGATAATATTAATAAGACAATATGAAAGCTGATCAGACATGGTTCCACATTAAATGTTCATATTATTTTAATAATTCTGTATGTGTGGTCAGGTTAAAATAATGGTAGATGAAATAGACAATGATATATTATAATAGGATGTATTTTACACTATTAATCATATTAATTTATATTAAATGTATATTCATAATGGTATTGTTAATTTATGGGAAATTAGAGAAAGAATATTATTATTTTTTCTCAATGTAATATTATATTATCTTTAGGACAAATATTAATTATTTTTTGGTCACACTTAATTATTAAATGTGTTGTAGAAAGATATACTTAATATAATGGACTTATAATATTTCATACATACCAAAAAATCGTTTTTATGGAAGGAAGACTTTGTAGATAAGGTTTTATATGATGGAAATTTGAGTACTCCATGGTGCTTGCATTTGATTCTATATAAAATTTAGTGATTATAATATCTTTTTTATTTTCATTGAGGTTCCTCATATATAATCCAAATCTATATAATTTAATTATGATTGAGGTAACATATTATTACAACATATTTTAATATAATGAATTTCAATTATTTGAGAATAAATATTATATTTTGAACCATAGGGAGAGATAAACAATTATAAATCCTTTTGAATATTATACTAACCCCTAGGTAAATGTATTTGAAATTCAGAAATACCTTAAGCGAAGGGTATTCTATATGTGGTTTGATAATATGGGGTTTAATTGATCATTTTGTCATGATGTGTGATCAATAAAGATAAAATATATTACATATGATCATCAATTTGTATAGTAAGTGGTTTATTTTGTTTATAACCCCAATGTTGATTCATCTTAGTGGATTAACCTCAACTATTGTATATTTTAGTCATGAATACTGTAAATTTATCTATTTAGTATTTCTTTAATGTGTCATATTTTTTTATAATTCATTATTTTTGACCATTATATTATTCAATATAGATTTTGTCATTATTAGTCTCTAAGATTCTTTGTGAATAAATAATTTTGGTGTATAAAATAGTGATTTATTTGAAAAATTCTGCATTAATTTTAGGAACATACATTTATATTACACACATTAGTTTCATAATTATAATTTATGCATTGTTTATTTGATTCAGTAGAGACATTTATTTATGAAAATATATATTATTTAAATGGTATATGTTTATATGGAACACATTTTAGTTAGGTATAGAATTAAAGAATTAGATTTCTAAAAACGAAAAGTGAATGTATTTTGTTACATTATAATGAAATTAAGTGGTCATTTTGTATATGTTATTTTAATGATCACTGGATTATGATTATGTATTTTTCAATAGGGGAATATGTTTAATATACCTGTTTAAATGAATACATTGTGTTATAGATTTTTTAATGTATAAAATTAGATCCCCTAAATAAATGTTTAATTTATTTATTGAAATATCATATATGGTTTGAACTATATTTTCTTCAATTACTATTACTCACAAGAGATATATGATTGCATCATGATATGTGGTGAGTATATTAATGATTTAAAAGAGAATAAGTAAACAATTTTCCTTATTGAAAAATATTGTGGTATTAATAACCTATGTTATAAACTATGTAATGATAAACCTATAAAGATTATTAAAATATAAAAAATTATTAAATTTTTAATATGATTATTTATATTTATATTTTTTACAATTTTTTCATCTTTATCACTATAATTATAATGTTGAATTGAGGAAATAATTTTCATATTCAAGAATAAATTTATGTTATTATATGTTCTAATTCTATTTTCTTATTGTTATCTTTAATATTGGTTTCATGAAATTTTTATTCATTACCCACATCAAGTGATGTAAATTGATTAATGATAAATATATAAGACACTAATACGTTGTTTAAATCATATGAAAAACCATTTAGTGTCTAGTATACACAAAAACAAGGAAGTTCCAAATAAAATTTTAGTTTTTTCGACTTTTTTAGGGGGTGTTTATGGTGGCTCTTATAATAATGTATCATAGTGTTTTTTTATGTTAATTTTAGATCAAATGATTTATTAACTGATATATTATGCAGATGAATTATGATTAAAATATGATGTTTTGGAGGAATATGATTTCCTCAATCACCCATAATATGATTTTTATGTGATTTTTTGGGAGTGTGTAGACTCATAATAAAATGTTGAAGTGAACATGGATTATTTTTATCATGAATCAACCCGGGTCGATCTTGAACCGGTCACCCGAGATGATATGCAGCAGAGCCCGAGAGGTAATCTCGATCCTCCCGAGCTGGCGACAATCTCTAGGGCATCAACAGATAATTAATGGGAACGATTTCACCCAAGGTAAATAAATAAAGCAGTAGAAATAATAAATAGTAGAGAAGAATTATTAAACCAATAAATATACTAAACAAGAACAAAATAAAATAAAACTAACCTAACTCAACGTCCAAACTAACTCTTTGTAACCCCATAGGTCACTCCCTGACTCAACAATCAAGCATCGCCCAAGGTGAGCGCACTCAAGCCAGATCCTACAAAAACAATAAAAACTAAAAATAACTATAGGCATGAGTATTAGAACATAGTAGGCTAGCATGATATCTATTACCAATTCCCATAATTTAAAATAAATTAAATATCCATTTTCATGTTTTAACTATAATTTATAAAAGTGAGGTTTTCTAAATGTTACTCAAAAACTAAGAACGAGTCATTTCCCTCTTTCATCATTCAATAACCCAAGTTATTAGTTTAGTGAGTCACTAGCATTTTCAAAGGGGAAGGTGATGTTTACATTTTCAATTTTCATAAATGGAATAAAACAGCTTTCTTTGAAAACAGTTTTCATAATCCACATTAAAACCACACATCACTTTCTAGTAAAACCCTACACATGAAAGCCCTATAATAGTTACACAACACAGGAAATGAAAAGAAAATATACGTATAGGTGACACATTTAACATTTAAATCACTAAGAATGAGTATACTTAGGTGAACCTGGGAGATCAAGAATAATCCAGAAGACACCAATGCATGAGACCTCATCCTCGTTGACATGTCACACATGATAAAATCGAAATCCTCATATCGCTCATCCATCATCTCTCAGGAAGGTCGAGGGAAATCCCATAACAATGAACACAAACATATTCACCAAGCCACTGGTCAGTACCATAACCTACCAGTGCGTCAATCATTATAAAAACATTCTCTCAACATTCCAGGTTCCCATGTCTCATATATTTAAAATGGGGGTGAGCTAACTGATGTAATCCGAGCATCCAATCACAAATATATATATATATATAATAAATAAACAATAAAAAAATCACCCTGAGCCACTCCATGAAACAACCCCTTGCCTTTAAACCATTTGAGCACCAGGGATCCTCTAATCATGGGCCTCCTAAAAAAATAATTGCAAAAATGCTAAGAGAGTTATCCAAGGGGTGTTTTGACAACAAAAATTTTCACCAATATCATAAAGGTGCCAAATGGGACTCGAACACACTTCAAAAAAATTTCATTCTTAGAAGGACCATGATTACTTCACCAGAAGGGACAAAAAATCATTAGATATTCCACAACAATTTATCATATTTCATTTAGAATTCACAACACATTTTCAAACTAGTGCCACTTTTATTAAAATGCTAGATGGAATACACATTTCAACATATTTAAAACCATTTTCTGAAGCCAAATTCACTCTTATTTCCACTTCAAAGGAATTGGAAAAATTATTTAGGAATGAAAACCATCATTTCATGTCATTAACCATTTACCAAACCAAACCATTTTTTATAACATGCCGAATGATTTTGGAAACTAATACTCATTTCATTATAAAAAAACCTCAACACACTTGAGAAACCACATAATGGACTCAAAAAATTGTTTCCCACACAACTGATACATTTATAAATCCAAAAAAATTATTTTATACTACATTTAATCTTCAAAAATAGACTACGCTACTAACCACACATAAGGGATTCAATATCTAATAAAACAATTTAAATTTATCACTCAATAGGGTATAAACACTAGTACGAATGCCATAATCTTATTTAAATTACTAAACTATGTTTTAAATGTCATAACCCACATAAAAATACTACCATTCCATATTTGAAAAAACACAGTGTGCATACTTTTAAGAAATCCATTCTAGTTATCACAAGGCAGGGCTTAAAACATCATTTGCACACCATAAAAAATATTTGGAAAACCAAATACCACAAATTATTATGGTGCAATAGTCAAGAAATTAATGGTTATTAAATTAAAAAGGAAAGTGCACAGAAGAACCTACTTCGAGATCAATATTTGACAACAACACAACCTCAGAACCATGATGTGATGACAATAATCACTCAAAATTTCTTCGCACAGGTTCTGAAATATCAAACATACCCAAAAAAGAACCAAATTAACCAAAACTCATAATCAAACATGAATAAACCCTGAATAAAATAAAATAATTTGAGTGGTATACCGATGGGGGAGGGGGTTGTAATTGAAGATAGATCATCAGAGGGCTGGTTGGAGCAATGCCCGCAAGGTGGGTTCCTACGCTCATGAGTAGTATGTGTGCAGTCCGGGTACACGCCGGTAGGGGTGCACTCTGGCAAGGGAGATGGTTACATGTCAGCTGGAGAATATTCTACGCACAAAACAGGAGGTCCGAGGGTGTTTTGCAGGTCAGTCAGAGAGACTACGACTGCCAGAGGAGGAGGCCACCGCAAGAGAAGGGTCGGCCGAGGGGGTGCAGTGCGGGTAGTCGAACAGTGGAAGTGAGAGGCAGTCGACAAGCAGGGTGTGGGATGCCAGACAACGGCGATGCGAGGTAGCCGGCAGGCAGAGTGCGGGTGATCTAGACAAGATTCAGGGCGTCAGGCAGCGGCAGTGCGAGGCGAATGGCTGGTAGGGTGCGGGGGAGTCTGACGGGAGCCGATGTTCCAGAGGGTTGTGCCGCACAGTTGAAGAAGAAAGGAGAGGATAGAGGGAGAAGATGGGTGCACCAGAAACCCTAAAAAAGTGTTCATAAAAAAAATTATATTAAAAAATAAAATAAATAAATAAAAACAACTAAAATATTATATATATCTATATGTGTGTGTATATATATATTTTTTAACTTCTAATAACTAAATAGTAATGAGTGTAATAATAATAATAATAAAAGGAATAATAATTATTATTATATGGACAAATATAATATGGATAAAGATAGAAATAATCATAATGATAAAATTAAAATAAACAAGGTATTCATATACTTTTAATAATAATAAATTTTTTAATGACATTTAAAAATTATAAATGAAACAATTAACTAAAATTTATTTTCTCAATTTAATTTTTCAAAGATGAAATGACCACACAATTTCTTGAGGGAAGCCACATGGAATCGGGATCTGCATGTGCGTCCAACGACGTCAATCCCAAAAGGCTTACTTTTTGGTCAAAACCCAGAAATTTCATCCGGGAACCACCCCGAACCCCAACAAAAATATTTAAAGTATGAAAAATAATTAAATAAATGTATACCCACAGGTTGGGGTGTGATAATTATCCTCACCATAATGCTTTCCACCCCCGATAATATACAACACTTTCCAGCCAATTGATCAACACAAATGTATCCCACATAAACACATTCCAACCTCCTAATCCAAGGACATTGTATCGACCAACTGCGAGACTCAACCTAATTTCCCGAAACATATCATTATTTCAGGGGGGGTTGAACGAACTACCCATCATAATAACAAAAATAAAGTTGAATAATGACTTAAGAGAAAACCCAAATAAACTCACGGTGGGTCTCCCTACCATAAATAACCAACCTATACACGTTCAAATAGAAAAAGCCGACATAGGCCTGAACCGGGCGTTACTCAAGATAAAAAGAACACAACAAGAACATTCAAACCATTCACTCCCATATATAAGGGATAAGAGATAATCTGAAAACTTCATACGAACCAGAAACCCTAACCCCATGGGAGGGGAGGGTTGGACCATAGACTGGATCAATGAAACTATGATGGATAATTTCTTAGGAATTACCACATCAAGATGGAAAAATTCCAAAGACATAACTAATCCACATGGTTTGTACATGAAAGGACACTAATCAGGACCTCTCATCCAAAAAGGAACAATTACTAATATTGTGTGAGGGATAAGTGCATCTTAATTTTGCGATGAGAGAAAATTTACAACGATGGAGAAAACATAGCAGACATGCTAGGACTGCCTCACCACAACGATAGAGGCACAACCTTAATCAAGATCCTCAATATCACCTAGGGTTCCTGACTACACATCAGCTTCACTCTAAGGCCTTTTGGCTGGAGCACTAATGGATGATGCATCTGCTGCCCTATAGTCAGATTATAACAATCCCAATAAGAAACATACAACTTTTGATTTCACAAAATAAGGGACATGATTTTAAAATTAAAATCAAACTGGCATTGAAATCATGATTTCATCAAAGACCCATGACATTCCAATAAATTTAAAATCCCAAAACACCATTAGTACACTCCAACAATATGAAATCTGTTGCGCTGGAAGGAAACATAGTCATGAAACTTTAAACAAAACCCCAACAACACATCTCTGATGATAACTTCCTCCATGACATTTTCTAGAATGTTTTTGACAAAATCATTGTAAGTGACCCAAATGTCTGCAAGCATGAAATGGCTTAGAAGCACATAGGAAGGATGACCACTTGTGACCCAGCTTGACACACTGATAAAACATAATGATCTATCGCTCTGAAGAGGTTGATGAATGATCTAGAGGCCTTTTGATTGCATGAATTGCTCCATCCACTTTCAATTTCTTGCTCTTATCTTTCCCTGAATCTTCAACACTGCTCATAGGGATTGAAGGAGGGAGGACTTCATAGAGAACTCTTGCTATCACAACTTCAACATGAAAAACCTATCTCACCACATCAGCAAATGATGTTAGGTTGGACTCTGACACCTTTGATTGTAGATCGGGGTGGAGGCACACCTCTAAGCGTTGATCCTTAATGGAGTCATCTGGGACATACCCTGAATCATAATGGAATAGATCCACAAAGGGACGGAAATATTCCAACATGTCTCTATAGCTCTACTGCAGACAACACATATCCATCCCATTCCTCACCCTTTCTTCTTAAGAGAAATCTTGACGAATGAACAAAGCGTTGAAAAAATCCAATGTAATATCTTAATGGGGTTTTCCCCGAGACACTGACTTCCACCACATCCATGGTGAACATACAATCATGAAGGATGAAAACTGAACCTTCAATGACTTGGGAAACTCAATGAGGTTAAAGTCTATTTCAATCTTCTGCATCCACTCCTCCTCTGTGGAAGGGTCTGATTGACCATAAAAGAGAGGTGGATATAGCTTTCAAAACTCACGCATAAAATCCTTAGGTTGATCAACTATACTATGATAACCCATCAGTGATTCAAGGAAATAACAGCTGGAAAAAAAGATTCAAGAGCCTAATCAAGGCCAACTCAATAAATAAAATTTCTCTAAATAAAACACTCTATATATGAAATGATCTAAACACAGGAAAACGAGCCATTATAAAATCAATACATTTCTTTTGAAAACATATTTAATTTATAATAAGCTTGGGGGGTTCAAACCTCGCCATTGGTATTATTTAGAGTCTTGCTCACATTCATGTTTCCATGACACCCAGGGCATCCACCTGTAATAACAGACATCTGTTCATATTCCAAAAAACAACTATGAATTAGTGCACTCATAGGAACACAGAGGTTAAAAAACAACAACTTCATTTTCTAAAAACAAATCATTCAACCCATTTCTTTTAAAACAGTCCACAAATTAAACACGTCATTACAAACAAATTGTTTTTTTCAAAACCCACTTTTATGAATCAAACATATTCTAGAAGTCAGAGGAAACTCAATAAAACTCAAAAAAGGAACTAGTATCGGTGGGTGACTTGTCCATATGGTTGGAGTCTATATTAAAAACACATCAATGATAGAGTGTGCCTTTTAAAACCATTCCCTTAGCTCCACATGGCCTTCCAGGCCATGCGGCTCATGAGGACTTTTAGTCCAACTCCATTTTTCATATCCCAGTAACAAAATGCATCCTCGAATCCCATAAAAACTAATTAAACTTGACTTACCATAGAAACCCAAGCATCAGAACAAGCAAGAGTTCATGATGCTCTTTCCGAACATACCCCTAGAGTCCCGGAAATCCTACTCCATCTACCATTACATCCCAAATAACAAATTGTGCTCAGAAAAGTGATGTCCGATAATATATGACCTCCTTTGATACCATTTTGTCATGAACGAACCCAGGTCGACCCTAAACCTGTCACCCGATCCAATCCACAGCAAGTCCCGAAACGCATTCCCTATCCTCCCGGGATGGCGAACAATGCTAGGGAATCAGTAAAGGATGAATGGGTATGATTTCTCCCAATGATAATAAATAAAGTAGTAGAAATAACAATGATGAGAATATAATAATTAAACCAAATAAAACCACTAAACATTAGCAAAATAAAATAAATCTAACCTAACTCGACGTCTTAACTAACTCTATGCGACCCCAAAGGTCACTCCCCGACTCAAAGATCAACTGTCTCCCAAGGTGACCACGCCCATGATAGAGCCTACACAAAAAATTAAATTAGAATATAACTATAGGATTGAGTATTAAAACTCAGTAGGCTAGCTCGATATCTATTCCCAGTGCACTTCCTTTAAAATAAAAGAGACATCAATTTTTATGTTTGAACTACAACGTATAAAATTATGGTTTTATACATGTAACTCAAAAACAATGTACGAGTAATTGCTCTAACTCATCTATCAAAAA
This sequence comes from Viscum album, assembly GCA_963277665.1. Classification (NCBI taxonomy): domain Eukaryota; kingdom Viridiplantae; phylum Streptophyta; class Magnoliopsida; order Santalales; family Viscaceae; genus Viscum; species Viscum album. Next base: position 104,207,946 of record OY728133.1, read on the forward strand.
ACCATGTTTTTTAGTGATACATAATCTTTTTAAAAGGAAAAAGTTATTTTTACATTATTTATTTGCAAAAAAGGAATAAAACACCATTCTTTGAAAACAGTTTTCATAAACCACATTAAAACCAAACATCACTTTCCAGTAAAAACCTAGACATGAAATCCCTATAGTAGTTACAAAATAATGGAAATGTAAAGAAAATATACGTACAGGTAATACATTTAACACTACAAGCACTAAGACCGAGTATACATAGGTGAACTTGGGAGATCATGAATAATCCAGAAGACACCAATGCATGAGATCTCATCCTCATTGACATGTCACACACGATGAAATCAAAATGCTCCAAACGCTCGACTATCCTTTCTCAGGCAGGCCGAGGGAAAATCCCATAGCAATGAAGCCAAACATGTCCACCTTCTATGGGACACTGGTCAGTACCACATCTTACCAGTGCGACAATCAATCTCAGAATATTATCTCAGTATGCCAGGTATCCATGTCTCAAGTATTTAAAAAGGGGGGATCTAACTGATGCCAGCCGATCATCCAATCAAATATATATATATATATATATATTTAATAAATAAAAAATAGCAAGCCTCACCCTGATCCACTCCATAGAACAACCCCTTCCCTTTAATCCATTCATGAACCCAGGAGACTTTAAGCTTGGTCCTCCCAAACAAATAATTACAATGAAGAAAAGAGAGTTATCCAAGGAGAGTTTTCACAACAATAATTTTCACCAATTTCATAAAAGTTCCAAATGGGACTCAAACACACTTTACAAAACGAAATTCATATAAGGACCAAGTTTAATTCCACATAAGGCACAAAACAACATTTTATATTCCACAAACGATTATAAATTTTCATTTGGAATTCACACCACATTTGCAAACCAGTACCACTAAGATTAAAATGACATACGGGATACACGTTTCAACATATTTTAAACCATTTTCAAACGCCAAATGCACTCTTATATCCACTTCAAACCACATGGAAAACTTATTCAAAATGCAAACCATCATTTCATGGCATTCCATATTTAGCTAACCAAACCATTTTTTATTATATGCTGAAATATTTTGGAAACTAATACTCATTTCATTATAAAAACCCCTAACACACTTGAAAAACCAAATAACGAACTCAAGAATTTGTTTCCCACACATCCGCTACATTTATAAATTAAAAAAAAAATTATACAACATTTAACCTTAAAAAGACAACTAGGGAACTGACCACACATAAGGGATGCAACATCTAATAATACAATTTCAATTTATCACTCAATAGGGTATAAACACCAGTCTGAATTCCATAAGATTATTTAAATTACTAAACCATGTTTTAAATGTTTCAACCCACACATGATGACTAACATGATATATTTTCAATCACACAACGTGCATGATTTTAAGAAATCCATTCTAGTTATCATATGGTATGGCTCAAAACATCATTTTCAAACCATAGAAAAATATTTGGAAAACCAAATACCACTAATTATTATGGTGAAAAACCGATGAAATTAATGGTTCTTATATTTAAAATTAGAGTGCATGGTAGAACTGACTTTAAGATCAATGTTTGATGACAATGCTACCTCGGAACCACGACGCGATGACAACACTCACTAAGAATCGCTTCGCGTAGGTTCTAAAATATAAACCTTTCCCAAAAAGAACCACTAAAATAACAAAAATTCCTAAAAAAAACAATGATAAGACATGAATAATATAAAATAATTAGAGTGGTATACTGATGGGGGGGGGGGGTTGTGATTAGAGATAGACAATCAGAGGGATGGTTAGAACAATTAATGTAAGGCGAGTGGTTGTGCTCACGAGTAGTGTGTGCACCAATAGGGTACATGCTGACAGGGGTCACTATTTGTCAAGGGAGATGGTTGCGGGGAAACTAGAGAAACTATTATGGATCAAACAAGAGTTCCAAGGGGGTTTTGCGGTTCGGTTGGAGTGACCGCAGCTGCTGGAGGAGGGGATACACCATCAAAGAAGGGCCGACCGAGGGGGTGTGTTGGGGGTAGTAGGATAAATACAGTGTATGATAGCCGATGGGTAGGGTGCGAGCAGTTGGATAGTAGCGGTGTGAGGCGGCCGGTGGGCATGGTGCGGGTGAGCCAGACGGGAGAAAGGGCGTCAGGGAGTAGCACTGTGAGGCGACCAGTGGCCAGGGTGCGGAGGAGCTGGATGGGAGCTGGGTGCTGCAAATGGGTCAACCGCACCGGGGAAGAAGAAGGGGAGGAGGAGGGAGAAGATGGGTGCACCAGAAACCCTAAAACTGTCAAAAAATAACAATAATAACAAAATAAAATAAATAAATAAAAACAACTAAAAGATTATATATATATATATATAATCTTTAAATAACTAAATAGTAATTATTCTAACAATAATAATTATCAAAGGAATTATAATAATTATTATATGGAAAAAAAGTTATAAAAATAGTAATAATCACAATGATAAAATAAAAATAAACATGTCATTCATATAATTTTATTAATAATAAAAATTGTAACGACATTTAATAAATTTAAATGACACAATTAATTAACATTTAATTATTAAATTTAATTATTTGAAGATGAAGAAACCACACATTTTTTTGAGTGAAGCTGCATGGCATCGCACTCCGCCCGTGTGTCCAATGACGTCAAACCCAAAACATGCTCTTTTTGGTCAAAAATCATTAATTTTTACAGGGACCCACCCAGTACCCCAAAAAATATATTTAAAGGCTGAAAAATAAATAAATAAATGTATTACTACTGGTCATGGTGTGAAAGTTATTTTATCTTAATTTATATTTAGTTATATAGGATTTCATATATAATAGAAAATTAGTTTTTATTTTCAGTATGAATTATATTTATTACAATTTTATCTTGATGAAATTAATGGATAATTTATATATATGGAATGAATTTTTAATCAACTCATAAAAATTCATTTAATATATTCATAAATATTTTATTATGATGTTTTATGTTTTATGTAATTTTTAGATTCATGTATTTAATAATTTAATGGTATTTTTTAAAGATATATCATCTGTATAAGTTCTTTACATGAATTTTTGAATGATTACATTGCGTAACTATTGAGGTTACAAGGATTGAAATGAGATATTTCAGAATAAATATAATTGAATGTGAAACCATTTATAAGGAAATAATATTCAAGTATGGTATTTTGTGAGTTTTCTAGGTAATATGTGTAATTACCCACGTATAATAAAAATCACATTATAAAATTACAAACTATAATTAGAAATATTATTGGAATGTTTTCTTATTTGTTAATATTATTTTAAAATTTGGTTGCAAGCTTAGAATTTTGTTTCTCAAATATAAAAGTAATTACACAAAGTAAAAATTATAATTTAATGAGAAACCACTATTTTAATAATTCCCATGGAATGTTTTTACTGTATTATTGATATAATTTGATTTCAAAATATAAGAAAAATGGAATACCATTTTTCTATGAATTTCTATTTATAAAACATTAATGAATGATTATATATATATATATTAGAGGATAGAAACCATAGTATCACAAGATTGTAATATTTAATATTCTAGTCAATTATTTTCAGGTGAATTAGTCACTAAATTATGATTAAAATATATCAAATAATTTTTTATTATAATTAATTAATTAAAATCTAACCATGATGATTAAAAGTCATCATAATACCAATCTTGTAAATCTTTCACAATATAAGTGAAACTGTATATAATGTTTTAAGGAAAATTTAAATTTATTAATCTTTTATCATAATACACTATTCCTCTATGATGAACCCATGACATGGTAACTAGTAGCCACACTAGAATAATAATCCATATATTTTACGTTAACTAGAATATTTAAATGGTAACCCTATATAGTAAGTTAAATATTATGCTTCCTAATAAATAAATTAATACCATGATCATGGGTGTGAGGTGATAGATGTTTTATATACCAAATATATAAATTTAATATACATTTCGATACAGTGGTGTTAGGATATAATCCTTACAATAAGTTGAAAGAAATTTGAGTGATCATGTGAGATATGGATTCTTGGATCGAGGAGGGAGATGTGGTGATTTGAGATAGATTCATTTATGTGGGAAATAATGGATACATTGATAGGTATTCACCAAGAGAAGTATATGGATTATTATTTTATTAAATAACCAAATTTCAATGTGCCAGGTGGACACACACACACACACAAACACACACACACACACATATATATAGGTGTTTGGAGTTATGGATTAAATGACTCCTCAAGGTATATGTTTGTTATAGTGACTCAGTCTCAACATACATGAATATTTAATTTTTTTAGATGAATATTTAGCACATTAAAAAAAATATATCTAATGGATATAATATTTTAGTGTATTTGGAATCAGGGGAAAAATATTCTATCTTGGGTAGAGACCTTCAATTATTCTAGAAATAGTTTCACCTTTATTAATTATATAGAGAACCTTCTGCCATATCGTGGTTACTGAAATCATAATAAAGATGATATCATATTCTCATTAAAGCTAAAAAATGGAGATATGTAAGTATGAATGAGAATAAGGGTATGAGAACATGAGAATAAAATTTTAATACCATACCCTACATATCTAAGGTCATATACATGATTTATGGCATAATTATGGGTAGTTCATAAGATAATAATCACAATGGAATCATGAGAATATTCCTTGAGAACATAACATTGGAATAATACATCGATTTGGTGGAATACATGTAAGCATATAAGATCATTATCTATATGTGGATGAATATTTCCAAAAACTATCATGGAAATTATTAGGGTCTACACCTATTGGGCTAGAAAAACCGAAATCCATGTTCAAAACCTTTTTAATTGTAGTGGAATGTGTTCAATCTCTGATCTATCATAGTAGTAATTCTTCACTCCCAATATTATCTTTATAGTAAAGGCCCACTACCATGACCATCTTATAGGGAATATTCATTTATTGAACCAAGTCACTCCTTGTTATTTCCATGTATATATCATGATATATAAATTACTTACCAATGAATTGGAGGGAGATATAGGTACCACTAGACACATAATGAAATCATATTTATGTGTTCCATGTGAAAATAAAACCTTCATCATATCATGACCTATAAAATGATATGGGGTTCTTAACCATCATATCATAACCCATGATGTGTAATTCGTAACATAAACATGTAATAATAGCATAAAATTTGTAAAATTGATAGGTTTCATAGTCATTTTATGAATGCATAACCGTGGAATCATACTTTTTTGAAAAACATATAACCTATCGAATATAAATGAGGTTCATAATAAACTTTTCCGTAAAATAATAAACCATTAATAAATGAATAAGAATGGTTCATTGGATTATATCCCCATAAATAAAACACTTTTTTGAAAGATGAATCCTTATATGGATATGGATTATGAATGAAAACTTGAAACATATATTATGAAAATTTTCATTTCATCCATGATCCCCTTCATTATACATTTAAAAAAATAATATTTGTTTAAAGAAAAAATTCAAATTCCATATAAAACATTTCATTGGGAAAATAACTATTTTTTATTTGAAGTATGATTTTTAAATCAAAAATAATTTGTAAAACCTTATAATTTTTAAATATATTTTAAAACTAATAAAGTATTCCTAAAAACATTTTGAAAACATTTTTTAATAAAAATACATTGAAAATATATAATGAAAATTGGAAAAGATTATGGAAATTTTTTTCATTCAAAATAATTTAAAAAATGTAAAAATAATGCATCGAAATATTTTTAAAAACATTTTCTATGAAAATAACTCTTTAAAAATATAATTTAATCTCAAAAAAATTATGAAATCCTTTTTTTTAATTTAATATTGAAAAAGTATAAATTAAGTGTAAAGACTTGGAAATTTCAAGGAAATATTTTTTTCTTAAAATCTATGGAATTTTACGAGAACACGGTTTCTGAATGCACCTGATTTTGAGGCATGGTGTGCCCAGAAACAATTTCCTAAATATAGCTCGGGTATGTTCAGTGAACGAACAAGCGGGTTTTTCTATCTTTTGAACCGAGGATCAGGATCGAAATCTGACGGCACCGATGAAACCATAGTGCCAGTAATTGCTTAAAAATATCTTTTCTAGAGTTGCGTTTTCTCGAGAAGAGTTGTTTAATTTTTTGGATAAAGACTATAGAGAAATAAATTTTTTCCTACTGATTTTATTTCTTTAAAGTGGTTAAATCCTAAGGATGGAGGTTGGGTGAAACTAACCACCCATGTGACGTTAATAGTGAGGTGTGGCCCACACGAGCCACATCCCTTAAAATTCTCTAACATCTCTAAAACCCCGACATTAATTATGTGACACACCCTCTCATTAATGATGCCAACATTACTTCATTTAATTTTGACAAGATCAAGAATAATTAAGTTAAGTTAATTCATATTTTGAATTTTGGTAATGCATGGGTTGGGTAATAAAATAATAAGAGTCATATTTTATTTGGGGTTGGTCAGTTGTGTGGGGAATTGGAGGAGATAGAACTTGTCTTCTTCGTTGGAGAACATGAAGAACATCAAGACCTCGACGAAGAACGTCGTCACCGCAAGGAGTGCTAGACGTGTCGTTCTTCTCTAATCCGCATCCGGTGTGATACACCATCCACAGTAGACATATGCAGATTCCGTCTACTGCGACGCCGACCTCCGTCAGCGTCGTTGATGTAGGGGTTTGAATTTGTTCATGAATTTTCCTTTCCCTTCATTGTCAATTTCTTTGGGCCGCTTATTATCAATTTAATGGGAGGAGGTTGGACCGCACGAACACGGCTGACCCTCCTTCCCCTTTTGCTGCTGTGTTCATTACAGCTCGAACGAAGGTGGCACGGTTCAATGGCACCACACGGAAACAAGGAGAAAAGCAGCCTGAAGCGCGGCGTCGTCGCGCCGCGCCGTTGAGGCCGAACGAAGCCGCGGCCAAAGGAAACGTACACAATCAAGGAGAAATGCGGCGAAGGGGAGCGGCGCCGTCGTGCAGCTCCAGAGAACCATGAAGAGGCTGCGACCGGAGCGGGGCCACGGCCTAAGGCTTCCGGGATGCGGGGAGCAGCAGATGGAACCGCCGGATGCTAGCGCAAGGATGTAGGGACCCTCAAGGGGGGTCCCGCGGTGGCACACCGGCCGGCCAAACCGACCAGCCGCTTTCTGAGAAATCCGGGGGTCATATCCTCCTGATGGAAAAGGGTGGGACCCCTATGCGGGGGGCCATTTCTCAATAAAGTGGAGGTGTTGCGCCCCACCCCCCCCCACTCCATATCTCGCTCGACCAATTGGCCGAGCTGACTGGACGTGCGGGCCGCCCCCATGCACGGGCAAACGGTCATGCCCGGGCCGCGCCCTAATGGGCCAGACCCGGACCCGTGTCGGGTCGACCCGGTTCGGGCCGACCCATCGGGTCTTGGGCCGCGTCGGTCGGGGCCCAAAACCCCCTCAAACCGGAAAGGTTCGTTTAAATGCCTATAACATGGGCAACAAACTTCCGATCGATGCACCGTCAGTTGAAATGTGATCGTTGGATCGAGACCGTCATTTCATTATATTAAACTCAAGGTTTCAGAGAACTTTGGGAATGGCTGGGTTGGTTCGAACACGAAACCAACTGGGCGCTAGGAGCGGAAACGCCTATAACATGATCTATGGACGTCCGATTGACATTTCGTCGACTTTCATGGTTTCCTCATAGTAAGAGGGAACTTTGGGATTACTACTCTTGATTTTTGGATTTAGTTGGAGTATGGCCGGGTAGGATTGCACCCGAAATCCAACCGGGCCCCTAGAACGGAAAAGCCGTTAACTTTAAGACGATACATTCGTTTGACGAACCGTCAGTGGCATTGGTGATCATGTTGAGAAACGGTCCCTATGAGTATACCCTATGTGATTTCATGGTACAGTTGAGATACGGTCGGTTTGGTTCCTACACGAAATCAACCGAGCCCCTGGGACAAAAAGGCTAATAACTCTCAGACCAGGTGTTCGATTGACGCGCTGTCTGTCGCGTTGTGTTCCTATCGACGAGAAAGAAACTCGGGATACATCAATTCTGGTATACATGACAATTTATGTATCGACTTCTTGGCTCGTGGAGCGGACCCTCCCGAAACGAGCGTACTGTGTTCAGAAACCCTAGAGCTGGCTGAGACTTGACGATTGTTGATCGATCGACTCGGAGTGTTCGATAGCCCAGTGGGGAGTGCTTGGTTGTAGCTGCAGACCCATGGTGGAGGAGCGGTTATTTGTAGCGGCAGACCCGCGGTACTCAACAGAAGGAGTACCTTTGTAGGCTATGAGGGGGAGCGCTTGGTTGTAGCGGCAGACCCATGGTGGGAAGCGTATGGATGTAGCAGCTGGCCCATAGTACTCGACATGTGGAGTACTACAACAGTCCAAGGTTTGTAGAAAGTTCTTGGTTGTAGCGGAAGGCCCACTGTACTCGATAGAGGAGGAGTTCCCCAGAAGCTATGGGTTCGATGGTGAAGACTTTCATATTGGAATCCTCCTTCGGTTCGACGGTGACGGAAAACGTACTGGAATCCTCCGTGGGTTCGACGATGACGAAAACCGTACTGGAATCCTCCGTGGGTTCGACGACGACGACGACCGTACTGGAATCCTCCGTGGGTTTGACGACGATGACAACCGTACTAGAATCCACTGTGGGTTTGGCGGTGATGACTATAGTACTTGTATCTTACGTGGGTCTCAGTTGATGAATCAGTAACTACATCTGATTATCTTTTTTTTCTATACAAATGATGTATACTTGTGTGAGATGAGTCTTGACTTTCAATAATTATCTTCGATATGACTGACTTGCATTCCTATGTGGATTGTGTTGTGCATTCCTATGTGCATTGGGTGGTACTATCCTGTGTGAAAGTGATCAAACATGGGCTCAGGTGTTGGAGCCGAACTCGAATTTGAGACTTATGTATATGTATGGGCATATACCTAAGTAGTGTTGGATGTTATATCGTGATTGTATCTTTATTTTTTGGATTATACTTTGTGGATTCTGGGATACCATCGGGGTTCTAGGGGTCCTTACTGAGTAGCATATACTCACCCCTGCACGGGCTATTCCCGCACTACGTTGTGTTGGATTCAGACGATGGACAACGCTGATCGTGGTCGAGGCTTGTGGAGCAGTTGGTACATAGAGGTGGACCCCTGGGAAGGATATACACGGAGCGGATGGATGGACCCAAGGAGATGAGGAGACTATCTGTACCCACCCATCAGGTGGGACTTCCAATGGATGGCTTGACGTTACTTCTTTACTTTCAATTGCTCTACTTTTTTTCCAGTTGTACTTTAATTTCAGTTTGGGTTTGTATTCTGGCCCATTTACTTTCCGAACTTACTATTGTACTCAGTTTACTTAGTGTTTACTTCTGATGGTTTATTCTTTGGTGTTTGTTTACTTTATAAAGGCAATGACTTCCCCTTTTTGTCGGGATTTACTCCTTGGTGCAAGTCGCCAGCCCCAGGCCTATGGAAGGCGGGATTGGTGTAGTCACAGCATGAGTCCCGAGGACAGGTCGTGACAAATTGTTATCCGAGGGAGGTTCGGTTCTACCGAAGAACTCAGGACTCTGATCATTCTTCTTTGTGAAGCAATAGTGTGAGTGGTATTGAGTGTGGTTATCAGTCCATGGATTCCAGTGTTGGTACGGCGGCCGATGTATCCGTACACCAGGACCCTGACTTCTGATTTCCTTATCAGTTCATGAAAACATTGACTCCATGTGTGTTTCAAAATTTTTCATTGTGATTACTTTGTGTCAGCTCACCAGGTATACTATTTTGACTGTGGAGAACCTAATACTCATCAGGATTCCGCTACCAAGACAGCCAGCTATAGTTCCCGAAAAAGGTACACGATGACGGCCAACCGAGAGATGAGGTTCCGGTGCGGGGCCCTCTTACCTTGTTGAAACCTTTGGGTGATGTACTAGCAGCACCACCACCATTTGGGTAGAATAGGCCTCCTATGTTTTGAGGCGAGACAGTTCCCCTGTAGTAGAGGACTGGATGGAGGCGATCGTTAGAGTTTCCACCCGGTGTAGACACGAGTAGAGAAGATGGTGATCTTAGATACTTGTGTTTTCCAGTGACTGACCATGAGGTTGTTCAATTTAGTGAAGAGGCTTTGATATGTGTACGGATGCCTGAGATAGTATCTTTGGGAAGTGTGTCAACTACATCACTACCTGTTGGTCAACAGACACTACCGGTGGTACTGGTAGAGGTCACTTGTAGACTTAGTGCCTTACATGTTTCAGCATCAGATATCCCTTAAGTTTCCATGCAAGCCTGAATCACAGGCGGCTGAGGACTGGCTTGAGAAGGTGGGTGAGGTTTTCCTAGAGCTTATACAGCTTCGGCAGGACGATGTGTCGGTAATTGAGAATTCATTGGGGCATACCAAACCATTCCTGGTACTCTATGACTACGATGCAATCAGTGCTTCAGGGCTCATAATTTTGAGTGAGGGGTGTGTAATGGACATCCGAGCCATCACTTCTTCCTCTATGAATTCCAACTTATACTAGAGTTCTAGAGAGAACCTTTGTGGTTGATAATTTTTTGGTTGAGTGGATGCATCCAGTTAAGGTTAGCTTTGGGAAAGCAGGAAACTAGCTCCAGTCTCGAAGACTTGGGCATGTGAAATGTTTCAATTAGAGGAAGTGAAAAGGACAGATGAATCTGTAGGGTAGCATATTTGGAAGTGGAGATAGGAGAGCAGCATGGGGTGGTGATCATTTTGACATGTTGCAACCACCCGCCTTTGTAATCCCCGCTAGGCTCATGAATCTTATGGGAAGGGGAATGGGTAGCTGCATGTGGTCAAGGAGTGTGACCGAAAGTCCTCTAAGGGTGATACGAAGTACGGACTATGTTTTCTGCTAGATTTTATAGCAATATACATCGATACGAATCATTCATTCCTTCCATGAATCTTGTCCAAAACCTAGAGTTTCCGGTTAATCTGTTGACTTGACCCTCACGTTTGGAGATAAATTTGGGAGGAGACTCGATAATCACATTTGCACTGATGGTGTGATCTGACCCTTGAGGCGAGAGTTTCGGTTGGAACATCTTGGTGGAAGCGTCGAGGCCTTATGACGTTAGTTTGGGTATGGAGTGGTCAATCATAGTTCATACACAAATTGACGGTATTAGGAAAACGTCGGGATGGGTCTTCCTTGGTTAGAGAAAAGGAAACCTCAGGAATCACAGGTTAAACTCGTGCATATGGGGGTGTAGCCGATCAATCTTGGTTCGGCCAACCTTTCCCTCGTGGTTGTAAGAGTTTTGAGTTTCAGTTCTAATTAGGGAAATGAGGCCTCTAGAGTTTGAGGATGGCGACCATGTTCTTATACGGGTCTCACCTCAACGAGGTTTACAGAGATATAGCCGAGGTGGTGAGATATCTCCGTGGTTCAACAGACCTTTCTTGGTCCTCAGCAGGGTTGGCGAGGTGGTTTACCGCTTGAACTTTCCACCTCAGTTACACCGGGTGCACGATGTCATCCACATATCTCAGCTACGGAGATACGTGCATGGCCCTTCACACATCATCGACAGCAGGGATATGGACGTCGATGACGGGGAGACATTCACAGAGGATCTAGGGGAGAACTAGGATCAATAATAGAAGGTCCTACGTGGACGATCGATTACTCAGGTGCGCTTCACTGGCAGCACGGGAACCTCCAGGAGAGCACATGGGAGTTGGAGGCTCAGTTCCATGCTCAATGCCACTTTTGTTTCCCTAGTTTGTGTTATAGCTTTATGGGGACGTAAATTCCTGAAGTGCGAGTAATGTAAAGACCCAAAAATTTAAAGGAATTTTTTTTTCATAAAATCTTTGGAATTTTATGAGAACACAGTTTCTAACGGCACCTGATTCTGAGGCCCGGTGTTCCCGGAAACAATTTCCAAAATTCAGCTCGGGTACGTTATGTGAAGGAACGAGAAGGTTTTTCTATCTTTTGAACAGGTGCTCGGAATCGAAATCTGAGGGAACTGATGTAACTACAACGCCAGTACTTGTTTAAAAAGACCTTTTCCAAAGTTGTGTTTGCTCGGGAAGAGTTGTTTAATTTTTTGGATTAAGACTACAGAGAAATAAAATTTGTGCTACTAATCTTATTTATTTAAAGTGGTTAAATCATAAGGATGGAGGTTGGGTGGAACTAACCACCCATGTGAGGTTAATAGTGATGGGGGTCCCACATGAGCCTCATTCCTTCAAATTCCCTAACATCTCTAAAACCCCCCACTTTAATTATGTGACACACCCTCTCATTAATGATGCCAACTTTACATCATTTAATTTTGACAAGCTCAATATTAATTATGTTAAGTTAATTAAACATTTCAATTTTTGAAATGCATGGGTTGGGTAATAAAATAAGAAGAGTCTTATTTTATTTGGTTTTGGTTGGTTGTGTGGGGAATTGGATGAGATAGAACCTGTCTTCTTCGTTGGAGAATGCGAAGAAGGTCAAGACCTCGATGATGAGTGTCATCACTACAAGGAGTGCTCGACATGCTGTTCTTCTCCACTCCGTAGCCGGTGTGAGCCACCATCCACCTTGGACGTATGTTGATGTCGTCATCCGAGACGACGTCCTCCTTCACCGTTGTTGATGTAGGGGTTGGAATTTGTTTGTGAATTTTCTTTGCCATTCATCGTAAATTTCATTGCCCCTCTTGTTATCAATTTAACTGGAGGTGGTCGGACCGCACGAACACGGCCGACCCTCCTCCCCCTTTTGTTGTTGTGTTTGTTACAACTCAAACGAAGGCGGCACGGTGCAACGACACTGCACGGAAATAAGGAGAAATGCGGCGATGAAGCGCGGTGCCGTCTCGCGGCGCCGTTGATGCCGAACGAAGCCACAACGAAGGGGAGAGGCGCCGTCGCACCGTGCCAGAGATCCACGAAGAGGTCACGGCCAGAGCGGGGCCGCAGCACCGCAGTGCCGGTCGGACAAGGCCGCAGCCTAAGGCTACGGTGGTGTGGGGAGCGGCGGCTGGAATCGCCGAACGCCAGTGCAAGAAGTTCGGGACCTGCGAGGGGTGTCCCGCGGTGGCACACCGGCCGCCAATACGGCCAGCCAGTTTCCGAGATATCCGGGGGTCGTAACCCCCGACTAGAAAATGGTGTGCCCCTATGTAGGGTGTGTGTTTATCAATCAAGGGGAGGGGCTGCCCCCCCCCCCTCCGTATCCCGCTCGGCCAATTGGCCGAGATGACTGGACGCGCGGGCCGTGCCCAGGCCGGCCCGGGCAGCACCGGCTGGGCTGGGCCACACCCACAGTGTCGGGCCGTGCTCAATGGGCCGGACCCAGACCCGGGTGGGTCAAACCGGTTCGGGCCGACCAAGGGGGACTTGGGCCGGGTCTGTCCGGGCCCAAAACCCCCAAAAACTGGACAGGTCATATAAATTCTCATAACATGGTATACGGACCTCCGATTGATGCACTGTCAGTTGCGATTCGATCTTTGGATAGAGACGGTCGTTCCATTATGTCAAACTCAATGATTTGGAGAAATTTGGGTATGGCAGGGTTGGTTAGAACACAAAACCAACTGGGCCCTCGGAGCAGAAACGCCGATTACTTGAGCTCCAGACGTCCGATTGACGTGCCGTCGACTTTGTTGGTTTTATATTAGTGAGAAAGACCTTTTGGCTTAATCCTATTTATGTTTGGATACAGTTAGAGTATAGACGGGTTGGAATGTACCCGAAATCCAACCGGGCCCCTGGAACGGAAAAGCTGTTAACTTTAAGACCGGACGTCCGTTTGACGAACTGTCAGCAGCATTGGTGATCACGTTGAGAAAAGGTCCCTATGAGTATTACCTATGTTAGTTAGTGGTACAGTTGAGATATGGTCAGTTTGGTTCGTACACGAATCCAACCGGGCTCCTGGGACGAAAAAGCTAATAACTCTCAGACCGGGCATTCGATTGACGCGACGTCTTTCACGTTGTGTTCTTATCGACGAGACTGAACCTTGGGATACATCAACTCTAATCTATGTGACCATTGATGTATCGACCTCTTGGCTCATAGAGCGTACCCTCCCGGAACTAGCATGCTGTGTGCGAAAACCCTAGAGTTGGATGAGACTTGGCGACTGCTGATCGATTGACTTGGAGTGTTCAATAGCCCAGTGGGGAGCGCTTGGTTATAGCGGCAGACCCGCGGTACTCAACAGAAGGAGTACCTATGTAGGCTATGAGGGGGAGTGCTTTGTTGTAGTTGCATACCCATGGTGGGAAGCAATTGGTTGTAGCATCAGGCCCACAGTACTCGAAAGGTGGAGTACTACAGTAGTCCAAGGTTAGTGGGAAGCGCTTGGTTGTAGCAGCAGGCCCACTATACTCGATAGAGGAAGAGTTCCCTAGTAGCTATTCATTTAATGGTGAAGACTTTCGTATTGGAATCCTCCGTGGGTTCGACGGTGATGACAAACGTACTGGAATCCTCCGTGGGTTCGGCGACGATGATAATCATACTGGAATCCTTCATGGGTTCAACGATGACAACAACCATACTGGAATCCTTCGTGGGTTCGGTGGTGACGACTACAGTACTTTTATCCTACATGGTTCCCATCTAGATGAATCAGTAACTACATCTAATCATCTCCTTTTTCTACACAAATGATGTATACATGTGTGAGCTAAGTCTTGACTTTCAATCATTATCTTCGATATGATTGACTTGCTTTCCGTTTTGGATTGGGTTGTGCTTTCTTGTGTGGATTGGGTTGTACTATCCTGTGTGGACGTGATCGAACTTGGGCTCTGGTGTTGGAGACGAACTGGAATTTAAGATTTAGGTATATGTATGGGCATATACCTAAGTAGTGTTGGATGTTACTTTGTGATTGTATCGTTATTTTTTGGATTATTCTTTGTGGATTCTGGGAGACCTTCGGGGGTCTCGAGATCCCTACTGAGTCGTGTATACTAATCCCTGCACGGGCTATGTCCGCACTATGTTGTGTTGGATGCAGATGACAGACAGTTCTGATTGTGGTTGTGGATTGTGGAGTAGTCATTACTTGGAGGTGGACCACTGGGCGGGATGTACACGAAGCGGACGGATGGACCCAAGGAGCTGAGGAGGCTATCGGTACCCACCCTTCAAGTGGGACTTCTAGTGGACAGCTCGACATTGCTTCTCTACTTTCAGTTGCTGTACATTCTTTCCAGTTGTACTTTACATTCAGTTTCAGTTTGTATTCTGGCCCATTTACTTTCCGAACATACTATTGTACTCAGTTTACATAGTGTTTACTTCTGCTGGCTTACATTGTGGTGTTTGTTTACTTTATAAAGGCAACGCCTTCACTTTTTTGTTGGTATTTAATCCTTTGTGCTATTTTCTAACCCCTGGCCTATGGAAGGAGGGCTTGGGGTAGTGACGACACAAGTACCCCGTACAGGTCATGACATTAAGTCTGAAAATTTTCTCACAAACAATTATTTTGAAAAAAACATTGAAAACTAATAAAAGAAAAACATAAATATAAATGAAATAAATTTTCTATGAAAATAATAAAAAAATATCATTTAGAAATATTTTATTAAAACCTAATTAGAAAACATGGTTTTTGAATAAACCAAATTTTTGACCTAAGAGAGAAATAAAGTCGTATTTCCTTTAAAACAATTTCTTAATTAACTTAACTACCAAAGAGTGGAAAAATGGTTCCAATACATGAATATATCATTAATATCTAGAAGATGAAAAAATAAATGTGATTTCATGAGATATGGATTACAATATTTTATCAATTGATGCATAATCATAATCCATCCCAATAAAAAATGGGATTTATGTAATAAACTATTACCCCTTTTGCAAATTTGTATCAAAATAACCATGAAATAATAAAATTACATGAAATTTAAAATATCAAGAAAATTTTTGATTCATTATATAACATGTCAAATGGAATTATATACAACTTATAGAAGACTACATGTTCATAACATGAATTGTATCTCTAAGAAAGATAATTGAGACAAAATTGCTTTTTTTATTTGGTAACATTTGAACCATAAAACCCATGAAAGATAGATCATAAATTGGTTATGTAAATAAAAATAAATTTATGTATAATAATAATATAATAAATTCATTGGTAGAACATACATGACAAAAAATAATGAGTTCTGAATAAAATTGAAGTCCCACTGAAATAAAAGTGAGATGAGGAAACCCTAAATGTAAGTCTTGAAATTCTTCAAACACATCCAAACCACATTTATAATAAATATTAATTATTCATATATATACCAGATAATAATATAATTATATCTAGTACCATATATTAATTTATTATGTATATATATTACCTTTTTTATTAACAATTCCTCTTTAATGTTAAGTTTCGACTACTATCCTCTTTGTTTTACTTATTTATTTTGACTTTTTATTCATAATACTTTAAATTATAAAATGATATAATTATTTAAATATTGTAAAAAATTAAATAAATATAATATATATTAAATATATTTATATTTATAATAATATATGAATGATATAAATCAGAAATAGAAGACACCGTTCCGGGAGATGGTAGGCCATATGTACGAATGGATACTCTCTCTATTTTCATGTCTTATAGAATGAAATAATGTAAATTATAAATATATAAATATTATAAAAATGTAATTGTTATTTCAAAAATATGATAAATATTTACTAAGCCCATCCATAATACGTTCCAAGCAATATGTCAATTAATCACATCGCTTTGAGGAGGTTATTGTCCACACATCCACAAACAAAATTATCATATTTACACAAAATAAAAATCATGTAGGTATATTTGTATAATTATTCCATAGGAAAAAATAAATCATAAATATCATATATAATATATAATAATAGTTTGTCCATCATGATATCCACCAATGATAGGTGGTAATGAAAAAATGGACGATATCATTTCACAAGGTGGTAGTCCATCATACACATAAATGGTATGTTTGTAACCCATCTGATGAATGTATGTGTAGGTAAAGGTTAAACTCATATAATAAAAACATCTATTTATATTTATTATACTAAAGATATTATATAATAATGGAAGGAAATAAATTTAGGGGTGGAGAATGGAAATAAAACAAAACAGCTTATTGAAGGATAATAATTCTCATTGGAATATCTCCTCTTGGTTTGCAACAAAGGGATTCCTTTTTTGGATTTATGATGAAAAAATGGATTATATAATGAATTAGGTAATATATTAGGATATTTTGGAAGGTTTTGGTTGATCCAATGGGCTTGAGAGGTGTGAATAATTGTGGGGGTGGGTTCCCATTATAAAGTGGAAGAGGAGTGGTATTCTTATAAATATAAAAAGGTAAAAACACTTGAGGGGTATCCATTAAATCAATTACCTCCAATAATTTTCTATTTTATATACAACAGGTTAATTATTATAAATATATTCAAAAATTTATTTTTACGTGTTTCTAATTTATCTAGCCCCTTACATTTATGTTTAATTACTATGTAATCTGGGTTTTACCTTAGTCACTGTAGTTAATTTTAATTACATTCCCTGTTATTTTGGGTAAAAAAATAAATTGAACTTATTATAATTCATAAATTTTTATTATTTGAAATATATAATACATTTTTTCAAATTATATTCATATAATTGGATGAAATTAATTTAAAATGAATCCAAAAAACGGGACGAAATAACTATTTTTAAAGTAAAATGTTTAGAAGTTTGTTTTGTTATTAAATACAAAATCAATTTGAAATTTTATAATATGAACTAAATTTAAATAATATATGTAAAATTTATTTATATTAACTTCAAAACTAATTAAAATTATAATTTAACTATATAATTAAATTTGATAAAAATTTTCAATTAGAATTCATTATTTTTTAGTATTCATTATAAAATAAATGTTCTTAAAAAATACAAAAAAATCACCAAATGAAAATTTTTATAGCACTCTAAAAAAATTAGTTCATTTTTTCTGATAATAAAAAATTAATGTTTAAAAATTTATATATATAATGGATTCTCCTTTAAATGGTGGTAAAAATAACTATTTTTTCCAAATATATATTTTTATTCATAGAATTGGATTTATCCTTATCTCTTGCCTACAAAATATACTGAATGTTTGATAAATTTTTTTTATTCAAGACGTCGAGTATAAATTTTATTAAAAAGTTCATTAAAAGTGGTTTATTAAATTTATTGACATAAATAGGAATATTTTTCTTATAAATTGAATATCATTATTTTCAAATAGCTATTACATTCATTTATAAGACATTGATAACAAATGGGATCATTTTATATACATGAGTAAATCATAGTTTCACAAATTATATAATATTGTTAATAATATCCATTAAAATGGTGGGGTGGTAACTATAGAAACATTTTGATAAAAATAATAAATCTATATTTTAGTTTGGTAAAACAAGTCCTTGAGTGTAACATAATCTATTGAAGGAAATCTCAATTGTGTGTAACACAAGAAAAACAGATCGTTACATTTATCTAATATTAATATCTAAATATCAGGTAACACATGATTAACATGGTGTTTTATATAATGAAATCAAGATAGAGTTACTTCATATAAAAAAATATATATTCAACGTTGTGTGTAATAAAAAATTTCATAAAGATTAAATTAATTTGGAAAAATTTCACAAAAACTCCTGGGGTTACATTAATCCAAATTAAAATATATTTTATCCTTTAAATTAATGTAGGTTATAAATTATTTAATATTTTTATGATTATTTCATAAAATCTCACCTTGTAATTGGATAATAAAACATTATTTAAAAAGGGAACGTTAGAAACATAATGGTAACCCATAGTAACTAAGAACAAGGTTTTCACATAGGATTACATTGTTGGAATGTGAAATCATGGACATGGAAGAGATATTAAAATATATAGTTCGAATGGAGTGTGATTGAGAACATGGTATGGATAAAGTTTATGATCACAAATCAATAACATAAAGTGGCTTGAAAAAGGTCATCAATGTCATAGAAAATGATGATAACTTGACAACATATTATTCAAGAACATTTTCTCTAATGTTAACTATTTTCATGAAAAAGTATACATACATGATTTCAGGACATCCTCACCATTTATTTTTCCTTGATCAATTTCCACTTCATATTTTATGACATGAAATGAATTTTAATTAGTCATTCATAATGTAATAATTGTCCACGATGTAAAATGATAAGACATTCGATATGTCTTTAGTCATCATAATAGATAAATGGTTAGAAAAAGTTATCTAGTATGCATAAATACTAATATGGTGAGATAATACATGAATCAATAAAACAACATCCAATGTCTGACATAAACCATCACATAGTTGGTTCACCTTATAAACATTTTGAAATATGAAAACCAAAAACTTTAGAATAAAGGTAACTAAATTAGTTTAATATTGACCCCTATATATCATAAGGTAGATATGGGTTGTGACATTATGAACATGTGAATAGATTTATCATTTATTCACCTAAAACATGGTAATAACTTCAATTAACATTAAACCTTATTGAAAACATGTATCCTTTCTTATTTCTATGATTATTTTAAATATTCTTTAAAATTATAAGGTTGTAAACATGAACCATGATAACATTGAGGACTTTTTAAACAAATCCTTAGTCGTTTTCCAGGTAATAAATACTTTCGAATTTACTCATTAATATCCAATATATCGTTATCCAAACATAATTATCTCAATATCTAGAACACATTAAGGGTTATATTTCTTTTAATCTAATTTCATCCTTGTATATTACCCTGCAATTAAATCACTTTTCTAGTTCATAAGAACCATTCAATATATTCCTTTAAAACATTATAAAGAAACACAAACTGAACAATCCTTATATGTTTTACAATATATAATTAATGAATCCAAATACACGAACAGTTATATAACATCATCAATCATACAATAAATAGGATTCCTCATCCTATTACTTAATATCTCCTTCAATTCACATTTCATATGAAGTCTCATTGTCATCAACAACATAACCATTACTCGCACCACCTTGATGATTCTATTAATGAGAATTCCAATTATGACATTTATTTTTATAATTCCCAATCATTCCACATTTAATACATTAAACTATTGATGATGCCATATGAATTCCAATATTTCCACCCATTATGTTAACTTATCACTTAATTTTTTTTAGATTTTTTATTTGCATCCTTCTCTTCCACATTCAAAACATCATCTTGTTCCCCTTAGATATTCCCTTAGGTGTTTCATTACACATTCTCGACATAATGGAAACTAAATATTCTTTCCTCAATGGTCTCTATTACTAGATCACTTAGAAAACTTTTATATTCTCTTATTGACTGAGTCCTAGAGTTGGTTAAGGAACAAATTTTTAATCATGTTTTATGAATAATGAATAACCATGAGCATATCATCCTTTAATCAAAAGATCATCCCATTTGACTAATCATTATAAAATCATCCACCACATTCAATGTTATCCTAGTTACATCTATTTACAAACATTGGATAAAATGATAAATCATAGTTCGTATAACACTTATCGTAGAAAAAATTGAAATAGTCACAAAAAATTACTTATAGGATGTATAAATAAAGAAACATTGATTTATATCTATGACACCATAGACTTATCCTTAGATAAATCCCTTGAAATATTCGTATAAATATTTGGTGGGGTCTCACTAAAGTTTCCTCATCCTATATCTAAATGGATGACTAAACATTTCCTTTGATACTAAATATATTGACTCAATCATAACATATAGGGATGTTACATCATTATAGATTAATACTTAGCACATGAAAAAAACTCATCACAAGGAATGTAATAGTATTGTGATTTTAGAATATTAGAAACACATTTATATATTTTTGAGTGATATTATTTAGTTCCAAAAAAGATATCCCCCTTTAGTACTTCAACGTAAAACATTTCTTCATAACCTATGGAAAGGAAACATAAGAAAGGGTGAGATGAAATACTCATTAAGAGATAAAATGTATATACACAAGAATACCATGAGAATTAGGGAATGTGAACACGATAAAAAGGGAATAAAGATCATATTCCATGAGATCATAACATAGGATTAATACATAGAGTTAACATCATACAGAAAATCATATAAAATCATTTTGTATAAGTCAAAGAATATTAAAAAACCAATCATGAAAATTAATGGGGGAAAACCTGCTAGGTTGGACACATCACAATCCATAGTCATTTCCCTTTCCATGTATTGAAATGAGTTTTCACCCAAAACTATCATAGTAGTTGAGGTTAACCCCAAAAAATATCTTAGTAGTAAACATTCACTACCAAGACAATATTAGTGGACAAAGTCCATCACTATATTGAGTTCACACCATGTTCCATTAATCTCTATTTAATGATATGTAAACTTTTTCCCAATTCATTGGTGGGAGATATTTTTCCAACCTAGCACACAATGAAATCATATTTATGTTTAGAAAAAGATAATAAAAAATCATCATATCATGACCCATGAAAAGGGAATAGTTTTATAAAAATCATATATTATCATATGAAGTGAAATGGGTATCATAAATAAGTAATCATATCATAACCTATAGAAAATTTAGAGGTTTTATAATAATATCATCAATTCATAACCAGTGAAATTAAGTAGGTTTCAAAAGAAAATATCCATTAAAAGAGAAATGAGTATCATAAAAAACAAATCATTATAAAAATAAACACTATAATAAAGAATTATATTTTTTCCTTGGATAATATATGTATTATTTTATAATTTATTTCAAAGGATTTTATCTTAGATGGATAAGAATTTTGAATGATCTCTTGTAACATTTCATAAAGAATATAGAGTTTCCTAGAAAATCCCTTTCATAAAACATTCTCAAAAACTAGTTTTCCCATAAAGAGGGATTTGATATTTCATTTACAAAATTAGTTCAGGACAAATAATTTATTCTTTAATTTTTTCAAAACTTATTAAAATTTGAAAAAAAAAATTCAATTATAATATCTTTCAAACCTAATAATGTAATCTTGAAAACATTTTTAAATTTTTATTCATCGAAAATAATTTGAAAATAAATAACTAAATATAGAATACATTATGAATACCATTTATATTGAAAATATATTGAAAAAATATAAATAAACATTGAAATAATTTTGAATTTTTTTAAATAACATTGTAATATTATAAAGGAATACCTAAATCATTTTGAAACCCTTTTCATATAATTTAGAAATTAAAACTTATAATGTATTCCTGAAATCATTTTAAAACCCGTTTCTTTTGAAAATAATAACGAATATCAATAAAGGAATATTTGAAAGTAATTTTGATCATTTTTAATTGAAAAAAAACTTTATAATACAATATTAAATATAATTAAAACAATTTTAGAATATATGGATTTGAATAAAACAGATTTCAGATAAAAGAGTTAAATAAGACCATATTTTCTTATAAACACATTAAAAATTATCATAAGTAATAAGGAGTTGTAAAAATAGTACCAATACATTAATATATATTAATAACTAGATTATAATATAATTCCTTATATTTCATGATATATGTATAATTAGATTTCATTTAATGAGGAATAATCATAAACAATCACGATAAATGCTGAGATTATAGCAATAAATTGTTACCACTTTCCTAACATTAAATCCTAATCCCCATGAAATAATAAAATTAAATTACACATAAAATATCATTAACAGAATTATATTAATGATAAAAAATTTCATAGGGATCTATATACACCCTGTAGAATAATATTGTTCCATAACCTAACATGAATCTCAAAGAAGGAAAATTAAGAAAAAATTACATTTCCAATTTGGTATATTCTAAACAATAGAATCCACAAAATTTATATAATAAAATAGATATTTAAATACCCAAAACATTAATCATAATAATCATATAATATATCCAAGGTAATTATATACACCAAAAAAATGGAATGAGTTTTGAATAAGGCATAACTCACACGAAAATAATAGTGAGATGATAAAACCATTACCTTAAGTATTAAATTTTATTATACTTGTTAAAAACACCTATATAATAAATACGTGTTTATTATAAATATTTCAAAGAACCATATTATGATATTGAATATCATATATTATTTTAATATGACATTATATTTCTTTTTTATTAACAATACAATCTTAATGTTGTGATAAGGGTAATATCTTCTTTTTTTTATATGTTTTGATATGTTATTCAGGATCCTCTTAAATATATCTTTATATATTTAAATTTATAATATAAAATATGATTTAAATATCATTTATAGTAATTATATAAATATTTATATATTTATATAAAATATAGAAATATGAAAAAGAATACACCATTTAAGGATATGGTATGCCATACGTACACATGATCACTGTTTCTGTTTTCTTATCATATTGACAGAAAGTATATAAATTAAATATTTGTATATATATATAATTATTATTTCACTAATTCTTATTTCATAAATTTCATATAAATTCACTAAACCCATGCTTAATATATTCAATGCATTGTGTGAACTAATCACATCGATTTGTGGAGGGGATAGTCTACACATCCACAAAAGAAGTTATCATATTTACTCTAAGTGGAAACCATGAATTTTGGTTTTATATAATAATTAAATAATAATTAAGTCTTCATAAATATGATAAATATAATATAAAAATACATTTATATAACAATTCCCAACCATGACTGGTGGTAAAGGAAAAAAATGATATTACTTTACGAGGCTGTAGTCTGTCATAATCACGAATGATAAGTTTATCGCAAATTTTATGAAAGTGTGTGTAATTTTATGTATAACCATTAGAATAATATTTAATCAGTATATTTAGGATTCATGTGTTATTGTATAATCTTGTAATATGAATAATTGATCAGGTGGACAATCATAATAAAAAACGAGCCTGTAGAGGGACATTACTACTCATTTAGGTAACTCCTCTCTGTTTGAACAAAAAAGAATACTTGGTTAGAACTATTCCCAAATGGATGATTATAGTATGAAGGGAGGAAATTTTGGAGTATATTTAGGATGGTTTTTTTTTTGGAAAAAATTCTGTATTGGTGTGAATATGTGAGTGGGTGAATGCCCTATTTATAATGGATGAGTGGCATTCGTTTAAATAGAAGACTATAAATATTATTCAGATAACTCCCATAAAATTGATTCCTATTATTATCTTTCATTTTAAATACTATAGGGAAATTAGTATAAATATTTACATACAATTTATTTTATAAATATGTCTAGTTTATTTGGTAACTTATATTAATGTTTAACTACATATTAGTTTTGTTCTTATTTTAATCGTTGTAATTAATATTAATTATCACAATATTATTTTATGTTTTATTTGAACTTATTTGACAATTTAAATTATGAATATTCTAAATATTTAATAATTTTTTCCAAATTTTAGTCACATAAGTGGATGAAAATAATTTAATATTAATCCCACATTTGGGATGAAACAACATTTTTTAAGTAAAAATGTTCAACAGTTTGAATTGTTTTTATATACAATTTCAATATGAAATTGATTCCAATGAACTAAAATATATTAATTTATTAATAATTGATGTAAATTAACTTTAGAACTAATAAAATAGTTAATTTAAATATATAGTTAAACTAGAAGATAATGCAGTTTTCATTTAAAATATAGAATTTTTTACTATTTATTAAAAAAATTAACTTCTCATAAAAATATCGAAAATTAACCCAAAGTAAATTTAGATATTCGACATTATTTTTTTTTAATTTTTCAAATAATAATTATTAAATAGTAAAAAATTATACTGCAAATGGTTTATCCATTAAATGGCTATAAAATTACCATTTTAAAAAATACATCTCTTTATTCATAAAATTGGATTTCTTCATATCATACGACAACTATTTTTTTAATGGCCTGAAGGCCATCATTTTATTGATTTTTCGAATAATACACCATTCAAGGGGTTAGGTGGAACTCTTAAAAGTACTGTAGACATAAGTATTACATGGCCCATAGGCCTTAGAGGAATTCATTGCACGTAGGCTTCAAACATTACATGCAACCCAGAGTAACTACTTGAACTGCTCCTCACTAGCATCTTTATCGTGAAATCAGCTCTCCACCTTCATATGGATGTTCAACTACTCTTTACCATGTATGCACAGGCTTGTCCTGATGGTAGGTTCCATACCCTCTCATTCTTACAATCCGTTTATCTTCTACTATTGTGAAAGCTCCTTACTCTTACTACATTTGATGTTTGTTCCTTTTTAGATTGTCTGGTTTGTATTTGAACTTAAGTTGGCCCAAATCCTTGAGATGGCTCGAAGGCCTAACTGACCTAATGTCATGGGTGTCCTGATGTCCTTAATGGACTTGGGGACCAAATCCGTGGCCCAAAGGCTCAAACGAGGGAATATTCCCGACTTCTATAATGCCAAACAGTGCATGCTACAATTCCCGCTACAGTACCTAATACCATACCTGCTACATTACTGATACAATACCTTATATAGTACTTCTACAGTAACCATGTAAATTAGCCTCCACCCGGATTTGATCCTGGGTCTCTTGGATGCACTTAAGGAGTCCTCACCAACTGGGTTGAGGCTCATGTGCTATCATACGACTATCATATCTATTGGTTTCATGTAAAAAATATGATTGAATATTTAATATTTTTTAAAAACATTCATAAAAAATTAAGTTTTTTAATTCATTGAGATAAAGAGGATTAGTTTTTTTATAAAATTAATTTCATCATTTTCAAATACTTTTTATATTCATTTTTAATTACTTGATATCCAAACGAACGATTTCATTTAGTTTTTTAAATAAAATTTTCACCATTTTTCAATATTATTTAAATATTTCATTCTGATGGTTATTTGGTAAACATAATAATATTTTAATATTAATATTAATAGTATATTTTTTCTCTGTAAAACTCATCCACTTATATAACAAAATCTATCGAAGGAACTCAGTATTACGTGTAACAAAAGACAAAGACAAAGTTGTGTATAATGAAAGATAATCTATGTGTTTTATGTTGTAAAATATTTACTTGGGGTTTCTTATAATTTACAATAAAAAAAGTTATTTCATATAGTTAAATCTATATTAAATGTTGTGTAAAATTCAAAATCTGGAAAAGATAAAATTAATTTGAAAAATAACATCAAAAATTATTAGTGTTTTACATTAGTTCCTAATTCTATTATTTGTTCAGGGTTGATCATTGATAGTGTAGATAGTTAACCATGATCATGATGTCAAGGATGATAAAATGGTGTTGTGGTATATACAAGGCTTTATCACTATAGAGTGTATCCCTTGTATGTTCTCTAATATAGGGTTTGGGAAAAAACCATATGTGGAATAATATTATAATAAATTATTTCTATATCTGTAATAATTAATTATAAATATTGAAATGAGGATTTGGGTGAGGTACATAATAAATGGGAGGGTTAATTGAGTAAGTGTTGATATTAGATTAATATTGTTTATGATAATAATATTATAATTATGATTATAATAAAAATATATGAATTGATACGAGTAAGTATTTTAATTTTATTTGGATTAAAATATTATTTAATAATACTTAAGTATTAAACTATATTAACTATTCATGTATTTTGGAAAAATATAAATCCATTCTTTTATATAGCTTTGAAGGAAGATAATTGTAATATTATTTGTAAAATTAATAATAATAATAATAATAATAACAATACCAAGAAAGAAACAATATATATATATATATATTAAATAAAATATTTACAAACACAATGGTGAAATAATTCTATTAATTGATATTCTAGTTTTCTTATTTTTTCAATATTTTGAAATTAAGATATATTTTAGTCAAATGGAGATCATTTGAAGGGACTTATTTTGTTGAATTCATAACTATTTGATAATGATATTATAAAATATGCATCCTATATATTATTTTAAATTATTTTCATTACATTATTATGAATATAGACACAAATAATTTCCATCAATTGGTGGTTTTCACACTTAATAGGAAAAAATTGATAGAAAACATAATTTTCATAAATCTTTATAGAGATAATATAATAAACTATGAAGATGGTGATGCATGAGGATCTTCTATTATGATATTTTTAATGATTATAGTTAATATTACATGAATATTTTAATTATTTATCATAATTTCATTATACAAAGATATTAATCATTACAATGAAAAATAATGCCGGATGCACCCGTAAAGGGCTCCCCCCATCCTAGGGTTTCCTCTCGCCGCTGCCAGCTCCGTCACTGCAGTTGGTACGATGATTCCTTCTCATGATCTGCGGGTTTGTGGTGGTTCTCTACAGTAGGGCTTCGTGGTCTTCTCTCGGGCTATGGAGATTCTCTCCGAGAATATGCGGTTGTTGGTTCAGATCCACGGGTGTAAGACCGGTTCCTATTGACGACACACTCTTCAGAGAACTCATGGTTCTGATCTTGGCAGCTTTCTATTGTCATGTGGTGAGTTTTTTTTTTGCGTTTGGGGGTTATGGTCATGAGCTGGTGGTTTGTGGATTTCTTCATCTTCTCTGGTGAGAATGTTAGGGTTTCGGGTGTCTGATGCAGTTGTTTTTGTCTGTTTGCGGCGATATCTTCTGTTCTTTGTTTTTCTTTTCTTCCACTATGTCATGGTAAATCTATTGGTGAGAGTGCTGTCAAGATGGAGCGATGACGATGGTTTTTTTGGATTCATCTCCATGGATGTTTGTTCTATTGATTTCTGTTTTTCGTTCAATGTTTTGTTGTACCCTCTATCATGGGGAGATGATGATGATGGCAGACGCCGATAAAGCTCACCGGTGATCCGGTGATGTGAATGAGGGAAGGGAACACATTGGCTACTCCATGGATGATATTTTTTGGAACCCCCGGCGGTGTAATGGGGAGGCGATGTGATGACGGACGCCGGCGATGCTCACCGGTGATCCTGTGATGTGGATATGGATGAAGTACATGGCACATGGTGTGTCAGATCTGATGGCAGCTCGGCGCTCGAGGCTGTGTAGGCTCACGGCTCGAGGCGATAAGGTGGTGGTTTGAATTTTGAAATTTCAGTTTGAATTGTGATGTGGTGCCTGGGTTTCAGTTTTATGGGTACCGACATCCCACAATCCGGCTTTCAATAAAACAAAAAAAAAAAGGATTTTCCATAATGAGAAATAATGAATATTATATAACTATGGTGGTAATGGAATTATATCATGGCAATTGAGATGGATGATATAAACAAATAAATAAAATTATGGTGTGAAAATTTTAGCCCTCTAAAATTTTCTTTATAAATCTCACATTATAATGGAATGTATTATGAATTTTTATGACATATAATTTTTTTAATACAATTAAAAACACAAAATATATGTTATGATTTGAGATAGATTTTGATTTGTTTGATTTACCTATGAAAATCCCATATTAATTATGGTAATCTTGTATTTCTAATTCATATTCAACAGTGATTAGTGTATAGAAATAAGATTCCATATGAAAAATTGGGGATTATATAATTTTTCATAGTGTATCCATGTAAAAAAATTAATTTAAATGAAAACCTATTAGATGTGATTTTCACCTACCTACTTTATTATTGACTTAAAAAAATATTTTCATTAATACAATCATGTTCGTAGTAATGATGATGTCTTCTAATTTCAAGAAATATTTCAATATAGTTCATCCTAATGTTATTTTACAATTTCAAGGGTTTTGTTTTGATTATTATTTTTTCCATATCAATTATATATCATTAATTAATAAAATTATGTTGAAATTAATTTTATGATGATGATGATGACATTAGTTTAGATTGTATAATTTCTTATTACAACTACATGTGTGTTTTATTATTTAAATTTAAATTTACTAGGATAATAAGAATGAGATTATATAATTAATTTTTTATTATATTTAAAATGTATTGACATTGAAGTGTTTTGGAACTACCACCTGAGATTAGTTATCTCAAATTACAACCAATGTATTGGCAAGTGGACTAATATTTTTTAACGAAATGTTTTCCCTTTTCTCTCACAATCTATCTACTATTGAATATAGTATTACAGATTTTTCATTGCATGTAGATTTTTCATTTTGTGTTTTAATGATGTAAATTGATGCATATGTTTCACAGCCCAGAAACTATGAGGGTGAAAAGTATATAAATGGTATAGATATAGAGAATATATTGTTTTAGGTGGTTTCCATTTGGTGAAAAATCATTTGGTGGTTTGTGTCATAGTATATATGCATTTTTGGTTGAATGTTTGGGAATTTCTAGGAAAAAATTATTCACTCATTTAGACACATGAAATATAATGTCTTTTTTTATTGTATTTGAATAAAATCGTGAAGAATATTTTTTAAATATTTAGGGATAAGATAGTTTCCTCAATACAATTCAACACAAGTTACCATATGTGGGTACTCTATGCATAGTTTAATAATTTACTATTATTTTACTACATTTATTTTTAAATATAAATAATATTTACCTAGATGTTAATACATATGATATAGTTTAATATGATTAATGATATATATGTACATTTTTTTATTAAATGGGATTCATGATCATGTTGGTGGACTTAATGTGTGAGTCCAATATAATTATGATTTTGTATAATGGAAATTTTCTATTTGGTGGATTTTTAGATCAAATTTTCTTATAAGATATTTGGTTTATCTTTATGTGAGTGGTTTCTGTTTTTTATATAGTTTTACTTCTCTCACAATTATTTATATTTTATATCATCAATGAAGTATGCCTTACTTATGAAATCAATTTGAAACATATATTTAATTTGGGATGGTTTAACTATTTTCATTTTCAATTATTTTCCTCTACTACAATATAAAACATTAAATGACCATATTTTTTGATATTATACCCTTCTAGGTTATATTTTACCAATGTCCTATTAGGTTTGATCATCAAGGGAAATTTTTTCTATATCAGTAGTCTAAGGAGGGATCTCATTAGGGCTCTTTAGTTACCTTAGTAATGTAAAATAATATAATGATAACATATATATGTATTCATTGATCCCCATTAGAAATTTTGAATTATTAAATAATTTATTAAATATAACACATCAATTATTGACACGGAACAAAATTTAAAGATTTTATATATAAGTATTATGAAAATTATAGATATGTTGTTTGATTATTAGAGGATTCATGTACTTTAAACTGTGTGTTAAATAAAAAACATCAGTATTTTTTTTAAATTTACATATTAATATTTATAATATTATTTATAATAATACTTTTTCTAAAAATGTCATTTTTATGTAATTATTTACCAAAATACCTTGTTTTAAAATATTGCGACACTAGAGGTGTCTAGGAGGAAGATGGAAGGGTGTAATTATAGTTGATCAGAATTTTTAGTTGAGAATATATTGTATATTATAGATTATTTAGGTACACTATATGGGTTGGTGTTTCAATGTTTACATTAACACTACGACCTGGACATTGACTAATCTTTGTAGGGTCTAGAGATGTTTTTTTTTCATAGTTGGAAAATGAGAGACAGTATTAATGATGGGGTATGTTTTTTTATAGTGGCATAAGGGATGGTTTTATTATCCTTTCCATTTTTAGGGTCCTTATGGAAAGGTCATATTATACGCCTTGGAATCTAAGAGGGTTCCACTATAGGTTTGAGGGTAACTATAATGTGGGAACATTACTACAATAAGGAGTTATGTTCTATTTTGTTGTATTAGGTATGACATAAATTATAAGAAATTGAGATATGTGTTGATTTATATTATATATTTCATTGGTATCCAAATAATGAATCAATTATGGTGTGGCATCATACCCATAACCATGTGAATTTTTAAAAACCTAATTGTTATGACATGTTCGGGGGGGGGGGGGGTTCTTAGTTGTATTTTTTTCCCTATGAGTATTGTTTTTATTCTCAAATATAATTTTTAACTTTTCTAAATTTTACCATCATACTATAAGGTACTCAAAGTCATATTTTTGAGAAATTTATACACATTTAAAAAATCAAAACTGTTAACCTTTAATGGTTAGTACGGTGGTCACTCAAGGTTATTTTCTCTATTTTCAATCTCAATCACTCTCATTAATATATGATATGGAATGTATGTTGTGATATTACTTTTATCTTGGATTTTTACTTGATGAATGATCGATGATTTTTGTGGGGGATATTGTATTAGAAATCATTGGATCCCTAATGTAGAGGTAATTATAGTCTAAGTATTATTCATCAATTCTTATATTGAAAACATTAATATCGAGGGACACCTTACTTATCCATTTTTATAGTTAATGTTTGGTATTTTATTAATTTAATAATTTTTGTTAAAATGAAATTACTATGTTGAATATAAAAAACATATCAAGAATGAATTTTTTTGGGGGCTATAGATTTCTAATTAAATTTATCCATATGGATGTTTCCTAATCATTATCTACACAATGTGACGTCTAATATTAAGGTTTGTTTTTAGTTAACATGATCAATAAGAACACAATTTGATTTTCATGTTAATGTTGATATTTTGTAGAAAGGATTAAAAAAAGAGTCTTGATGATTTTTAACCAATATTCTTTGCATTTGATGGAAGTTGTTTTCAAGGATAAATGAAATTTTACATTGATTCCAATAAGTGGAATGTTGGTAACTATGTTTCTTTTCATTTAAATTGATCATATGAAAAATGAATCAGTCATATATATATGAGGATTAGTATGCTATTTTGTTAGAGACAATTTTTGTGGATGATTGGACCTATTATAATTTGATAAAGACAAGAATTCTTTGGTTATAATTCATCAGTTTCTCCATTAGTATAGATTCATTGGATTTTTTATTTCCTTTTTATAATGTTGCGGTGAATTATAAACGTGAGGTGTTTGATGATATCATGATATCATTATAATAATTTTGTGATTAATGAGTAATAATTTCATAGGGTTATAGTTATATCTTATGTTGGAGATGGTGGGATAGATTGTATTAGTTCAAAGGCGTTTTTAATGAAAAAGAGAGGGAGGGATGAGTTATGATCGTGAAATTTTAATATATATTTTCTTTCAAACTGAGTTTATCATTTTGATTTATACTAGATTAATGTTTAATATGGTTTTGAAATTTCACCATATAGTTTCACTCTATTTATTACATATGTATAATGGTTTACGTAGATTAGGATGTTTCCTATAGTACATTGATTTTTATGAAATGATAAATCTGATTAATAAAATAATAGGGAAGGTTCTTAAAATGTATAGATGACGATGACACACTAAAGTATAATAATGGAACTATAATTCTATAAGAATAAGACTAAATTGTTATTCATGTAAATGATAAAGGAATTATTTGTCTTAATTCATAATGAAATATTTAATTAAATTTTTTGCGTTTTTTTAATGATTTATAGAGTGTCTTGTGTTATGATAGTTTCATATGAGTCATAGACTTTGTATTTAAGCATAGTTTGAATTATGTTCAATTTTCTTGTGTCATTATTGATTTAAAATTATTCAAAAAAATTAAATTAAGGTTATTAAAAACAATTTTTTTTTAAAATTCTCTACAACATCCCTCATAGAGAGTGAATAGTGGGTGGACATATTCCTCTCCCATGATCCGAATTAGGTTGTAGAATTTTTACTGTAGTATCATTGATTATAATGGATTATAGCTTAAGGTAAATTCATACTAAGAAAGTGATGAATCTCTATTTTATTATACAATGATTTCTGAGGGGAATTTTTTTTGAGATATGGCACAATGTTCTATCCTATTGTGGTGGATACAAATTCCAATGGTTGTGCAATGATGGTCAGTGAAAACATTAGTTATAAATCATTATACATGAGCTAGACTATCTTTTAGACAACTACATGGTTATTACTGTGTTCTAATGATGATGGGGATGTGATGGGTTGAATACAATGTAGAAAGGCTATGACTGAAAATTCATATGTTATATGATTCCTTATAAATTGTATAACCATAGGATATGAGATGTTTGGTCCCATATTTCATAAATTTATATGGATATGAAATCATTAGTATGAATTATTTATAATAATATGTGTTTAATGTGATCATCTTAATTCAATGAATTTTTTTAGAGTGATACATGATGAGGATGGTAAAGGGGATTTACCATTTTAGGTGTTTAGTTTGTTTATTATTATCATTCACATGTCTTCATTATTAATCATTCACATTATACATTATAGGATCCAATGTAGTATAAATTTTATGCACACACTATGTATATATAATGATTTATTAATGTTTATAAGATCGCATTGGAGATCAGGCTAAAAAATTTATGCTCGGATGACTTATCCACAATTTTTCAGTATATGAGGAAATTCATATGGATTATTATTGTATCATAATATTTTACATCCAGTTGTTTCATTTTTTATAATATTAAAATATGTTTCAGGATGAATTCTTATTTATACATGGTATTTATTGGTGGGATACAATGTTTTTTTGTTGCAAATAAATCTTTATAGGTGGGAAAGATCACTTATTTGTGTTGATTATGAACCCTTAATGTTAGCCTCTAACTTGTAGTCTATGTGAGTTCGTCTTTTGGGATCACTATCTATCTTCACACTCAAATAGACCAGGTGGGTACATATTGGCAGAGGGGGACATTCTATAGTTGTAATAAAATATATGGTTGAGATATAATATGTGTATTAGGTAACATTCCAAGTGTTTTTAGTGAACCCATATCAGTTGGACCTATTATATGACATAACGAAGGGTGAAAAACTTGTACACTTGTATTTCGGGCCCCATATGTCCAGATATAAAAAACAAAATATTTATTGAATTTTTTTATAAAAGTGATTCTTATTGTTTAATTGTGACCTAGTTATACGTCAAAAATCATGACATTCTATACTTACATTT
This sequence comes from Viscum album, assembly GCA_963277665.1. Lineage (NCBI taxonomy): Eukaryota > Viridiplantae > Streptophyta > Magnoliopsida > Santalales > Viscaceae > Viscum > Viscum album. The sequence goes on from OY728133.1 coordinate 104,242,197, forward strand.
GAATAATTTATATAATGGATGTCACATGAAAATTTAATATTTAATTAACAATATATGTTTTATATCTTAGGTTTAGGATCCTCTTATGTTTACCATTTTATAGGAATGGAACTAGGTTTATATCCCCATTAGTTTCATGATAAAGTTGTTCAATAGGGTGTTATATTGATTCACTATAGAGTTGATATAATATACTTGATCCCACATTCCCATATCTAGTGTTGAAATCATAAACATTTCCATTATAGATTTGATATCGATGAAGGTGACCCAATTTTTACAAATAAAAAATACAACATCATATTGGAATACATAATTACTTACATATTTAAGGATTTTTTAGGAAATTAGGTAAACCTTTTAAAATATTGGAGTCGTAAGAAACCAATTCACAAAGCTGAACATAGTCCCCCATTATATCTAAATTTTCATATTCCAAATTAGGTCATCATAATCATCCATATTAAACCTATATTGAAATAATTCAATTATTTGCGTTCTTGATAACTTATAGAAAATTAACCATAAGGAGGGTGATTGTTAATTCTCATTAATGGTAAACATATGAAATAGAAATTGAGTGTCATCAATAAGACTAAGATTGCATAAAGGTATGATAAAAAAATCAATGAGAACGATCATGTCATAATATAACTCATAACCATTAATACACAGATCATAAAACATTACAAATAAACATAAGGTTTGCACAAAGGCAAGAGTCATCAAAATAAATAGTCACGATCCATGTAATATCAGTCATGATCAATAAAAAAAAAATACCCATAAAATCATAACAAAAACTTATTGGTATCATGGGAAACTATATTTATAGAAACATTGTATAGTCCATAGAGTTTATGTAACAACATAGAGTAATTTCAATATAATTCCCGAGTGATCACAATCCTTACCCAATTTATTAATGCGCTATGTGAGTATACCCACCATATAGGCTATATTTGACGCACCTGGACTTACCTAGGTGCACCAACAGAGTAGGATATAGTGGGATCAACTGGTTATTTTGGGGAATACAAATCATATAAGATAAATAATTCTCACCTGATGCTATTTGGGTGCACCAATAATCATCAATAATGTTCACGTACCATTTATGATTAAATTAAATAAATCAAACATGTAATCATAAACATATAGAAAAAACCATTCTTCTTTTTATAAAATTATTGAACTATAGAAAAGAAATTGGTTCCAGTAAAATAAATTTGAAACATGATTATCCAATGGAAATGAAACATGTTCCATCACAATATCATAGAAATATGATTATCCCTTATGAAATAAATATGTTTGATAAAAATCTCTTTGAAACACGATTAACCCATGGAAAATATATGGACATTATAACTATTATTTTTAAAGTTGATTAAGCTGTGGGAAAGAAATTGATTTAATAAATATCTATTTGAAACAATATTTATCCATCCACGGACGGAATGATGATGTAATCATTTAAAAATATACCCATAATAAAATATATAGAAACATGTGTTGATGATTTTGTTGAATGGAAATAATACAATAATATAACTAAATAAATTCTTTATGATAATAAAACAGTCATTTCGAATTGCTTTTTTAAAAACTAAAAATTTGAAAAATATTTCAAGAATCATTTTCATTGAAAACAAGCATAGAAACATAGAGAGGAAAGTTTAAATCAAATAATTGTCATGATGAAAGGAAACTATATTCATGTTGTTAAAAATGAAAAAAAATATTCTTTTGAAAATATTTCATAAATGGGAGAGTAAATTTAGACATTCAGAAAATGTTAATAAATTTAACTTCAAAAACTTAGAAAATAGCTTCAATGAACATGTAAAATAGCTTTATGAAATTAATTTTTTTGGATAAAAATTTCTAAAATATTTTTGAATATATGTATATGGAAGAGAATGATACATGATATAAAAGTAGATACATGACCAGTATCAAATAAAAAATTCTTTTTGGATGTTTCTTTAATAATAAATGATGCAATTGGTAAACAAATATAATAAATAAATTCCAAACTATTTTAGAAAAAATGTGATGGTTTTTAGGAAAATAAGAGAATATTATTTATATGAGTGTCATTTAAATCCAATGTAATAATATTATATAAATTATTTTATTTGGTAAGAAAAATTTTCAGGTTTATCAACATATTCTTAAATCTTTTATTTCTTTATAATTACATATTAAAGTTCATCATCAATTTAGTCCACATCAGATGTTTTGAAAATGTTCAGTTCATTGTTTCAAATGGATTTAGTGTGTTAGCCATTGTCTAAGTTTTTGTTATTTAAACATATAAAAATATTAATAATGAAATATATTTAATATTAATATATAAATTATACATTTAAATCTGATTATGAAATTTTATTTATGAAAAATTCACTATGTTTCAATCAACCATGTTGTTGGCCGTATGTACGAGTAATAATGTTTCCATTTTTAAAATGCCATTATAGATAAAAGATAAGTTATATTAAATAATTACATAATGACCATAATATAATATATATATTCAAATATTTATTTATTTTACTTATATATGCATATATCATCCATGTTATATAGGGATTGAAGAAATAGTCACATATCTTTGTGGAAGTGGTAGTCCACACTCATGCAAGAATGACATTATCATTTTTCGGTGTAAAAATTGACATTATGTTTTCATAATTTTGAATCTTTAATTAATATATAAATTTTTTCATATATTTCACATAAATCAATTTAATTAATCATTATAACCTTCTATGTAATGTGTTAGAAAAAAATGAGTCATATCGTTTTTTGAGGCTGTAGTTTTCCGTACATATGAGTGACATTATCATATCCCCCACTGAATGAAAGGATAGAGGGAATATATGACATAATAACACTATAAGAATAAATATGTTTAAATTATCATATATATATATATATTCCATCAATATATCAAACTGTGTGAGACTATAATAAAAAATGAATGACATCGATTCACATGGCGGTATTCTTCCATACACAGAAATGATGATTATCTATCTTTTTTTATGGATGAGGATATGTATTTATGTTATAAATAAAATAAATAATATATAATTATATTATATATATTTATGTGATTATATAATAATAAATCAGTATGAATTTAATGTGTTGAAAGAAAAAATAATGAAATATGTTAGGTTAAGAATGATACATCTTATTTAGATAACCTCCTTTGTTAAGAACCCGAAGTAATATAACGATTGATTTATGATAAAAATAAGTGATATAGTATTTGGAAAGTATGTTAATTAATAAATTTTGGTAGTTATTTTATAATAAAAATGAATTTTAACATATGAATAATAGAGGAGAGTTGTGGCCTTTTATAAGTGAGGTGTGTGGCATATTTATAATTTATGAAAAGAAAATGGTTTACATATGTTTTTTACAAACCAAAATGATAAAATTTTTATATTACTAAGAATTATAAAATATAATGTCTAAATTTCACTATAGTATATATTTTTCTATATTATGAGGTCACTTTGACTCTTATGTTTTTATTTTAACCTCTAGTAAAACCGTTTTCATCATGACTGTTGTAATTAATTTTTACTGTTTCCACTATTAATTATGGTAAATAATTATCATAATATTATTAGATAATATAAATAATTATGAATAAAAATATTTAATACTTACAAAAAAATTAAATTCACAGATTTTCTAAAATTTAATTTAATATTAAACACACAAACTTGAAGAAATGATGATTTCAAGAAGTTTATTTTTCATGGAAAATATTATTTTATATTAATTCTATGAATAATAATATTAATTGTATTAATATTTTTTAATATATAATATATGTATTTCCTTTAAATAATTCTTCATTATAGGGTTTTTCAATTAATTTAAATGGAGATATATAATGCAGATTTTTTTTTTGAAAAACCAGTTCTTAAGCCCAAAAATTTACTTATACTGAAATCCAATATAAGGATGATTAAAATGTAATTATATAGATTAAATATTACTATAGTATACCTTTTTAATTATAAATAGTATTAAAATCACAATAGTAATTTTAAATTTTTTTAATTTATTGAAAAGTAATGAAATTATTTGGAAATTCAATATTTTTTGTAATCACTAAAAAATAAATATATTTTGAAAAATAGAAAAATTTCTCCCAACATAAACACTAAAATTATGAAATTAAAAATGAAGTTAATTTTATCAGATAAATTTTATAAATTTTTCAATAATTATTTATATTATACTTTCATGATAAGAAAAAAAACAATTTTCAACAAATATACTTGCAGAATAAATTTCATATACAGAAAATTGATTAATTATTTTCTATGAATTTATCAAAAACTTATGTTGAGTATTATATAAATTTATATATTTAATAAGGTAATTAATTATATAAATACACACTAATTAAATGAGTAGTTTATCAAGAGTTTATATTTCATGGGTCATTTAAGCTCTATGTTACATGTCAAATAAGGAAAAAATCAATTTTCCTTTATAAAATATTACAACTTTACGTCCTACCCCCAACAATTAAATAAAATTAATCCTAAATTTGTAACATTTTATTTGAAATATATATTTCTACATTTCTAATACTTTGTTTAAACCCATATAATAAAATTTTTGAATAAAACATTCACATAAAGAGAGTGAAATAAAAATATGAAGGTCATCAAAAAAATTGTTTCAGCCAAGAAGAACATTGGTGGCATGTAAAAAAATTAAAATAGAAGAAAATATTAAATAGTTTTGAAATTTTATATACATAATTGATCATATGATAATGAATTGTCATGATAAAATCAATAAACACATAATGATAATACAAAGAGGTCTGAAAAGGTCATTCATACCATTATAAGTGATTGAAATATTATTTTTTTTATTCAAAATCCTTTTAAAAGAGTTGATGAATTAATTTTCCTTTTATACTAGGACCATAAGGATATATAATTCATTGATAAGTTTATATTTATTATTTAATCAATGAAAACAGAAATATCAATTTTTTCATTAAACTTTAAGCATTCAAGAAGATTTTTTTCATACATGAATTACTAAAATATACCTTTAAAAAAACACAAAACAATAAAGGGGTTAACATATATTAAAAATATATTTATATATTAAAAAAAATTTTATGACATGATAAGATATATATAAAATTCAATTATCATTCGTCAAATAAAATATGAGAATAATCTCTCAAATTTGATTGCAATACCCTAGTTAAAACTAAAACATTACATTTAGAAATGACCTTGTATCCCAAGTATATATAATAACCTAGGATGTATATATTTTTTAAACAATAATTTTTATATTATACCTTTTTTCTTAGAATCTAAAAAATATAGTGATTTTGTTCTCAAATAACATTAATTACAGTCAGTAAATCACGTTACAATCCCATGGTTATCAATATGATAAAACTTTTGTTCCCATAATTACATTAATATATGATATCATAAAATATATAATGTTTCTAAAGACCTTAAATTATTTCTCAAATTTTTTTAAATTAATTCATCCCATTAAACTAGAGATATATATATACTTCAATCCAATAAAACATCATCTAATGTTTCATTAATCTCATTTGAATATGAACACGTAAAACCTAAAAGGTGATTATAAGACATTGAAATTATAGTAAACCATAAAATTTTATACAATTTATGCTAAAAATATTTATTAATTTAACCTAACATGAATAAAATCATAATATCAAATGTTATTTAAACCCTCCCCAGATAACAACTGTAATATCCCTAAACACGCACTCCTAGATCCCTTGCAAGAAATCATAAATAATAAATATCTATATTTGATATCACTTATGGTGACCCAATATTATCCATAAAAAATATAAAGCATTAGTAGGTAATATTAGATCACTTTTATTGTCTTAAAATATTAAGTTTATAGTTTTATTGAATTTGAAGAAACTCTTAACATAATTAAATCATTATAAAATAGTTTATAAAGGGGAACATCATATCCATCTATACCGAAATTATAATACTTCAAATTAGGTCATCATCATCATCCTTATGATATAATTATAGAAATAATTAATTTGGATCATTATTGATAAAATAGGGAAAATGTTACATATGAAGGATGATCTGAAATTCCCAGTATGGGTACACATAATCACTGAGAATCTAATTTCACCAGTGAAATTTAGATGGGCATGAGGTTATAATGAAATAATAAAAATAAATTAATATAAAATATGAGAAATAATTACCATAAATACATGGTTCACAAAACACGAAAAAACAGATAATGTCTTTAACAATGGCTATAGTCATAATAATCATTAATCATTATCCATGTGATATTAATATTGATCAAAACAATCCTTTATAATACATAACTACATACTGAAGTGCACTGTGTTGCATTTGTTGTCAATAAGGTATGTTGTTGATCAGAAGATGTCAAATAATGAATGGATGTCAAGGAGAGTCAATATGTGGATGAAAAAGGCTATGATGGTGTTGGTGATGAATGAAGGATGTCCATTATGTTAAGAGGAATGTCACTTAGGAGATTCACTAAGTGACATAGGAGATGATGGTTGAAACATTCTCTAGCATATCAGACGATTGTAGAACTGATCTTAATGTTTCAATACTTGTATCAAGATGATACTAAGTTACACCACTTGAAGAATTGATGATGATGGAGCATCATTACATCAGATGATTGTTGAGCTGTTCTTAAAGTTCCAAGCACTTGTATCAACTGGATACAATGTCACAACAATGTTTGAAGACCATGCATTGTATTGAAAATGCATGAGGAGATGAAGTGATCCATCCACAATCACTAGGTGGATGATGTGGTTCTAATTAAGTCCATGCACTATCACTTAGTGCATTTGAATATGAAGAAGATCCAACTTGATCTCTGATTAGATCAATAATGAACTTTGATGAATATGTTTGAATCAAGATCTCGGTTGAAGGAAGAACCTTCTACATTTCCCTCCTAAGTGAAGATTATTTGTTGAGAAGGATTGAGGAATTCAAATGAAGAAGAAATGAGGAATAAGGATTGAAGTGGCTCTCTTGATATGGCTTGATTTCATGGAGGACTTTGCTTTTGACAAAGTCTTATTCAAAACATAGCCAAAAATTAGGCCAGCCTTGGGCACCTTGAGGGTTCAACCCCAAGGCATGTGGGCACAAGGCACCACACCCATGAGGGAACGCGTGGGGCAAGCCCCGGGCGGCGGGGCCACGCAGGGGTGTCACGCCCACGCGGCAGGGGTGAATGGAGCGCGCCCGGAGTGCATGGTGGGCGCTAGAGCACGCCCGCCGAGTGGCAGGGGCGGGCGCAGAGTGCGCCCGCAGAGAGAACTCGGTGCGGGGCGGCACCGAGAGGGGAGAAGTTCAACTGAGCGGTTGTAGGGAGCGCTTGGGTAATAAACCGCGGAAAAACCGGGAGCTGTTTCGATGTGGGACGCAGAAAAATCTCCAGGAGCGGATCCTGGCCACACGATTGATCGCACGCCAGATCTCGGCCACACATCTCATCGCGCCGCTCCTATTCAGATCCAGGCCGTTGAATATTATTTGATCGCCTGATCCAATGGATCCCCGTCCGTCTTCAACCTCGAGCTCACCCAAAGGCCACCCGCGACGTCGCCTGAACCAGAGGCCATCCGACCACCTGATTTTGAGTTCCCGGCCACCTCCGATCAAACCGAATGCTCCATTCGGTTTTTCTGGCCCTACTGAACATATCCATGCATAAAAATGGGCATGCATGCAATGTATGGGATAATTCTAGGCTGGCCGAAGCAACCGGAGGTGCGAGGCCATGAGGATTATATGTTGCATGGTTTGGACCGAAGGAAGTCCGTGCATGCGTTCTAAGTCGCATGCAAGTGGAGGAGAAAAATAAATCAGAAATAACATGCGTGGGACAGTAGAGAAAATCAAGATTTGCAAAAATCTTGAAATACCCGAAATCTTTGGGAGATCAAAAAATTCTCACGCGGAAGATTTGGCATCCCACTGCCTATATAAAGAGAGGTCGAGCCCTCGAGGAGCTTTACTGAAACTTTGTGGAGTCCCGCGATTGCCTTACCTCACGAAGAATTGAGCTGCATGTCCCCTGCACGGCAGAGAATCCCGGAGCCATTTTTGGCTTCATGAAGTCCCTTTTGTGCATCCCTTGCGCGAAAGAGGTGAAGGGAAGTTCCCTGCGTGCACCCCTTGCGCGACAGGAAGGAGCCGAGCCACATATTTGCGCGGTCGAGTCTCTTGCCACCCTCTCTGCCCGCACACATGCATGTCAGGAGGAAGGAGCCCGCTGTGTTGCACCTTTCACACTTTCACGGCGGTTGAGAAGAGGAGGAGGCCCTTGCACCTCACACCTTTCCATTGCACCTTGTGCGGCTATTAAGAGAAGAAGGGCACACCACTTTTGTGTCTCCCATGCGGCAGTGGTTCGGGTGAAGACAAGGCACACCTAGTGTGTGTGTGCAAGCAGAGGAGGAAGACCCGAGCCTTGTGTGTGTGCTTAAAAGAAGTGAAGTCCATAGTCTTGGGTGCGTGCAAGAAGGAGAGGCCGAGAACTACACCACGTTGTGTGTGGCAAGTGAAGAGGAAGGCCGATGCCTTAGTGCCTTGTGTGCAATGTGAAGACCTCACATTGTGTGTGTTTAAGAATTGGAGAAGGCCGTAGCCTTGGGTGTGTGCAAAATGAGGAAGGCATGCACCTTGTGAATTCAATTTGAAGAACACCCTTAAGAAGAGGAGAGAGGCCAAATCAAGTGTGTGTAAAGTGAAGAAGTTGTGTGTGCAAAGTGAAGAGGCCGAACCCAGGTGTGTGCAAAGTGTACACATTTAGAAGAAGAAATAAGAGGACATCCACACTAAAGTATAACACACATTATGTGTGTGAACAAATTGAACAAAGTGTGTGAGTGAAGAAGGTGTGTGTTCTTAAGGAGAAATTACACTCTTTGAATGTTTATCACACCAAGGAAGAGAAGAAGGGGAGTGCATGCTTGCATGGATTCACATTCACACGTGAACAAAGCCAAACCAGCTTGTGTGCATTTGAGGAGTCCAAGACCAAGAGTTCTTGAAGAGAATTGAGAGGCCATGCAGTCAGTGCATGAGGAAGCAGAGATTCCATGCACTCAGTGCATGAAGTTGATGTGAAGTGAGACTGGACCAGACTGAAGTTAAAGGCAACAGTTGTCTGAGTATTTAGTAGTTGGAGAGAAGCCCGGTCATCCTGAGAAGAAGGAGATAAATCCTGAGCAAGATGAGAAGACCTGATCAACTCAAGTGATCAGAGGTACATGGCAAGGCCATCATCCTTTATCTCAGGCTGCTGAAGATACATGAAGAACTTGAAGTGAAGAAGAGCTACTCGTGTGACTCGAGAAGCCAGGAGAAGCCCCCTGTGAGACTCAGGGTGGAAGAAGTCTTCAGTGGGATTCTGGAGCATGACAGTGGGACTCTGGTAACACTGTGGGACGCAGTATAAAGACCCTCCTGTGGAACTCAGGAGAGATACAGTGGGACTCTGTATCGAACATTGAAATACTAACAGATTATAATGGAAGAAACCATGTTGGGGTGTTTAACCAACAGGGCAAGGACGTAAGCCTTTGGAGCCGAACCTTGTAAATCCTTGTGTCCTGTGCCTTTACATTTACTGCATCACTCTAGGAAAGGCTGAGAGATACAAGAAGAGTGGATCGAGGCCTTAACAATCCATATAGGTTTAATTGATAATGAATCAATTAGTAAAATGTTTTAAGGGATCACTAATTCACCCCCTCCCCCTCTCAGTGATTCACACTGATCTGGTCACTTAAATTGGTATCAAAGGGAGGTTTCCTCTAAAAGATCCAAGAGAGTCTATATGGAGTGCAGATTTGAGGAAATGAAAGAACAGCCTCAAATGGAGATATCTGCCAAGACTCTGAAAAACAAAATGAAGAAACAGGAAAAGAAGATGAGGAAGAAGGTTGTTGCAATCAGAGAAACTCCTTCTATGGAAGGAAATGTGAAAGTCACATCAGATGACAATTCCTTTTATCATTCTTCTGATGAAGCCTGCTCTAGATGTGATGAAGATGGAAGAAACAATAATCTTCTAAATGCAATCAAATATCTTCAGAAGACAGTCCCCAAGGAAGTGGCAATGTGTATAGCTACAGGCATCCTTGATCTTCAAGAATAAAAATTATAGCTAGAAGATGAAGCCAATTCTATGGAAGATCAGTTGGCAAAAAGGGTTGGCATAGCCAACACTCTCAGAAAGCTGGTGAAGGCTAAGGATGAAACATTATCTCTTTGCAATGAAAGATATGAAGATACTTGTGAAGAATTGAAAGGAAGCCTTTCTGAGAAATAATTATTTAAGACAATGGTCAAAGAAGTTATCCATGCACTGGAGGAGTTGCACAAAGTGTCAATGAATGTCAGAGATGCTCAACTTGAAGACAAAGTCAAAATGGTGAAGGAGCTTAAAAATTCATTGCTAGAATTGAAGAAGGTGCATGAAGACCAGTTAGAATAGCTGAAATAAAATTGGGAAATAAGGCTTAGAACTGTTGAGGATGAGAAGAACTCCCTTAACATGAAATGCATAGAACTAGAGGTGATATTGAAAAATCAGCAATCACCCAAAGCCATAGCCTCCCAGTCAGCTAAAACGAGAAATGTTGCTACTCAAGTATGCTTTGAGAAGGATGATTCTAAAAGAAAGACATCCTCTAATGAAAGGGAAACATCTTCTAAAAAGAAGGTACCATCCATACCATATTGTACTCATGCTTATAAAAGTGTTTCTACTAAAAGTGCAGGATGGAAGAATGAATCCAAACAAGTATGGATGAAGACAGTGAAGAAAGAATGCTCTCCTGAAACAACAAATCAAGTCAAGAAAAGTACCCAACAATCAGAAGGACTGAAGAGGTCAAGATTTGTGGGTCAGTTTTGGTGTTGTAATAAGTATCAGCACTGTGCAAAGGATTGTTGGTACAATCCAATGAATTTCAAAGCACAATGGAAGCCAATTCCAAGGGGGAGCAAGCCATAAGAAAAGAAGCAGCATCCACAGGTCCAGAGACATCTGCTTACTGCAATTATATTTGGATTACTTGACAACATCTGGGATGATTGCAAAAGTTATCAAAAGGATACATGTCAATCTCCAACTGTATCCAGAGCTAAAAAGAAGAAAAGATCACAGAACCTGGCTCAGAAAGAATCCTTGGGAAGTAAGCAGAAGAAAGCTGAAAAATCTCCCAATGATATTTTGTCAAAGGAAGAGAAGTCCTGGGATTTGAAATACAAGAAGGGTGATGCATCCAAAAGGGCCACCAAGAAGAAAACATGCTTCTACTGTAGAAAAAGAGGATATATCATGGATCTTTGTAAACAAGCCATGAAATTCAATAAAGGCAGACTAGAATCAAACAGGCAATCAATCCAGATGAAGAAGAAGGGATTGGTTGAAAACAAGTTGCCTAAGAAAGGTAGCTTGAAAGCATCAAAGGAACCATGTGGAATATCCAGAATTGAGGCCACACTTCCAAGTGACTTACTAGTCATATGGCCAAATCAGTTGCAACTTTCCAGAGAACTACAAAGAGCTGAAGATAAAGTTCTGGAAATTGCTAAGGAAAAAGGGAAGAAGAAGATTTCACATGAAGATCATGTTCTGTGTGTGACGTCCAATCAAGCTGGACATACTAGTGATAAATGCATGATATTCATTTCAGATCAGAAGGGATTCTTCAAAAGAATGATGATTGCACCAGGAGACTCTAGTGCTCAGAAGGCACCTAGAAATAGAGGAGTCGCACACAAAGAAGTTAAAGATGTGTTGAGATCCACACCGACAGAAACATCATTGAAGATCAAATATGCAAGTGTGAAGAATGGTGAAAATGGGACATATCGGTTGAGAGAATCTTCTCAACCCTATTGTTCACATTGATGAACCAAGGAGGTTCCATCTTATTCCCTTATACTTCTGGTATTTACATGTGCTAACATTGCAGGGAATTGAAGATGATGATCATTCTCAACTGGAGAGTGGTTTGGGTAGAATGGAGAGAACCCCTTGAGGGGGAGCCAATCTTGAGAAGATGGTATTCTATGATTTAATACCATCTTGAGAAAAGATGAAGGTATTCCAATCATACTTTCATCCCTTGTTTCTTAATTGTATTCATCATGCCAATTAAGGGGGAGTATTGATTGAAGGCAAATGGTTGAAAGGGGGAGCTTTATCTTTGCACCTAAACTTTCTAATGAGTTTTGTGAAGTTGTGCAAGATTTAGAAAATTCATTGTTATATCTGAAAAATTTCAAGCCCCTTGAAGCATGATCTCACATGTATAGTGAATGTTGGACAGCATTGAGTACCTTGGTTACATCACTCTTGTTTTCTACACTGGGTTAGCCCAAGTAGACATATAGTTGATTTACTAAAGGTTATTTGCTAAAGAGAACATGTGACATCATCCCTCTCTCAGTGTTTTCAAGAAAATAGTTTTCAAAGGGAGGAAGTGATATTTTGAAAAGGAACCACACCACACCTTTGCATTTGGTTGCCAATAAGGGGGAGAAAATCTGACATATTGCCCCAGAATTGTGTGGCACACATATTGACCCATTCATATGTGTTCTACTGATTGGATTGACAATATGTTCTCTAGTGGTATTGACAACGAATACAAAGGGGGAGATTGAAGTGCACTGTGTTGCATTTGTTTTCAATAAGGTATGTTGTTGATCAGAATATGTCAATGAATGAATGGATGTCAAGGAGAGTCAATATGTGAATGAAAAAGGCTATGATGGTGTTGGTGATGAATGGAGGATGGCCATTGTGTTAAGAGGAATGTCACTTAGGAGATTCACTAAGTGACATAGGAGATGATGGTTGAAACATTCTCTAGCATATCAGACGATTGTAGAAATGATCATAATGTTTCAATAATTGTATCATCATGATACAAAGTTACACAACTTGAAGAATTGATGATGATGGAGTATCCTTACATCAGATGATTGTTGAGATGTTCTTAAAGTTCCAAGCACTTTTATCAACTGGATACAATGTCATAACAATGTTTGAAGACCATGCATTGTATTGACAATGCATGAGGAGATGAAGTGATCCATCCACAATCACTAGGTGGATGAAGTGGTGATAATTAAGTCCATGCACTATCACTTAGAGCTTGTGAATATGAATAAGATCCAACTTGATCTCTGATTAGATCAATAATGAACTTTGATGAATATGTTTGAATCAAGAGCTCGGTTGAAGGAATAACATTCTACATTTCCCTCCTAAGTGAAGATTATTTGTTGAGAAGGATTGAGGAATTCAAATGAAGAAGAAATGAGGAAGAAGGCTTGAAGTGGATCTCTTGATATGGCTTGATTTCATGGAGGAAATTGTTTTTGACAAAGTCTTATTCAAAACTTAGCCAAAAATTAGGCCAGCCGTGGGCACCTTGAGGGTTCAACCCCAAGGCATGTGGGCATTATGCACCACACCCATGGGGGAACCCGTGGGGAAAGCCCAGGGCGGCAGGGCCACACAGGGGTGTCACGCTCGCGTGGTAGGGGCGAATGGAGCGCGCCCGGAGTGCATGGTGGGCGCTAAAGCACGCCTACCGAGTGGCAGGGGTGGGCGAAGAGCGCGCCCGCAGAGAGAACACGGTGTGGGGCGGCACCGAGAGGGGAGAAGTTCAACTGAGCGGTTTTAGGGAGCACTTGGGTAATAAACCGTGGAAAAACCGGGAGCCGTTTCGATGTGGGATGAGGAAAAATCTCCAGGAGCGGATCTTGGCCGCACGATTGATCGCGCGCCAGATCTCGGCCGCACATCTCATCGCGCCGCTCCCGTTCAGATCCAGGTCGTTAAAGATTATTTGATCGCCTGATCCAACGAATTTGCATCCGTCTTCACCCTCGAGCTCTCCCAAAGGCCACCCGCGACGTCGCCTGAACCAGAGGCCATCCGACCACCTGATTTTGAGTTCTCGGCCACCTCTGATCAAACCAAAGGCTCCATTAGGTTCGTCTGGGCCTACTGAACATATCCATGCATAAAAATGGGCATGCATGCAACGTATGGGAGAATTAGATGTTGGCCGAAGCAACCGGAGGTGCGAGGCCATGAGGTTTATATGTTGCATGTTTTGGACCGAAGGAAGGCCGTGCATGCGTTCTAAGTCGCATGCACGTGGAGGAGAAAAATAAACCAAAAATAAATCGTGTGGGACAGTAGAGAAAATCAAGATTTGAAAAATCTTGAAATACCCAAAATCGTCGGGAGATCAAAAAATTCTGACGCAGAAGATTTGGCATCGCACTTCCTATATAAAGAGAGGCCGAGCCCTCGAGGAGGTTTGCTGAAACTTTGTGGAGTCCCGCGAGTTCCTTACCTCGCGAAGAATTGAGCTGCGCGTCCCCTGTGCGGCAGTGAATCCCGGAGCCATTTTTGGCTTCGTGATGTCCCTTTTGCGCATCCCTTGTGCGAAATAGGTGAAGGGAAGTTCCCTGCTTGCACCCCATGTGCGACATGAAGGAGCCGACCCACATATTTGCGCGCTCGAGTCTCTTTCCACCCTCTCTTCCCGCACACTTGCGTGGCAGGAGGAAGGAGCACGCGGTGTTGCACCTTTCACACTTGTGCGACGGTTGAGAAGAGGAGGAGGCCCTTGCACCTTACACCTTGCCAGTGCACCTTGTGCGGCTGTGAAGAGAAGAAGGGCACACCACTTGCACGCCTCCCATGCGGCAGTGGTTCGGGTGAAGACAAGGCACACCTAGTGTGTGTGTGCAAGTAGAGGAGGAAGACCCGAGCCTTGTGTGTGTGCTTAAAAGAAGTGAAGTCCATAGTCTTGGGTGTGTGCAAGAAGGAGAGGCCGAGAACTACACCAAGTTGTGTGTGGAAAGTGAAGTGGAAGGCCGAGGCCTTAGTGCCTTGTGTGCAAAGTGAAGACCTCACATTGTGTGTGCTTAAGAATTGGAGAAGGTCGTAGCCTTGGATGTGTGCAAAATGAGGAAGTCTTCCACCTTGTGTATGAAATTTTAAGAACACCCACAAGAAGAGGAGAGAGGCCAAATCAATTGTGTGAAAAGTGAAGATGTTGTGTGTGAAAAGTGAAGAGGCCGATCCTAGGTGTGTGCAAAGTGTACACATTTAGAAGAATAAAGAAGAGGACATCCACACTAAAGTATAACACACATTAAGTGTGTGAACAAATTGAACAAAGTGTGTGAGTGAAGAAGGTGTGTGTCCTTAAGGAGAAATTACACTCTTTGAGTGTTTATCACACCAAGGAAGAGAAGAAGGATAGTGCATGCTTGCATGCATGCACATGCACACGTGAACAAAGCCAAACCAGCTTGTGTGCATTTTAGGAGTCCAAGACCAAGAGTTATTGAATAGAATTGAGAGGCCATGCAGTCAGTGCATGAGGAAGCAGAGATTCCATGCACTTAGTGCATGAAGTTGATGTGAAGTGAGACTGGACCAGACTGAAGTTAAAGACATCAGTTGTATGAGTATTCAGTAGTTAGAGAGAAGCCAGGTCATCCAGAGAAGAAGGAGATAAATCTTGAGCAAGACGAGAAGAACTGATCAACTCAAGTGATCAGAGGTACAGAGCAAGGCCAACATCCTTTATCTCAGGCTGCTAAAGATACTTGAATAACTTGAAGTGAAGAAGAGCTACTCGTGCGACTCGAGAAGCCAGGAGAATCACCCTATGAGACTCAGGGTGGAAGAAGTCTTCAGTGGGATTCTGGAGCAGGCCAGTGGGACTTTGGTAACACTGTGGGATGCAGTATAAAGAACCTACTGTGGGACTCAGGAGAGATACAGTGGGACTCTGTATCGACCATTGTAATACTAACAGATTATAATGGAAGTAACCGTGTTGGGGTGTTTAACCAACATGGCAAGGACGTAGGCCTTTGGAGCCGAACCTTGTAAATCCTTGTGTCCTGTGCCTTTACATTTACTACATCACTCGAGGAAAGGCTGAGAGATACAAGAAGAGTGGATCGAGGCCTTAACAAGCCATAGAGGTTTAATTGATAAAGAATCAATTAGTAAAAAGTTTTAAGGGATCACTGATTCACCCCCTCCCCCTCTCAGTGATTCACACTGATCTGGGCACTTCACATACCAAAAACGTGTTGGTATCAATGGATATAATCATCATAAAACCCTTAAATAACTCATTTAATTGAAATTAAAAATGGTCTAATTCCAATATAATTCTATAGAGAATATAATCATTATCAAATGCATTATAGTACTATATAGATGCAACCCTCATATAATCCATATAATTCTTTCCCGATGCTATATGGGAACACCAACCATATATTAAATAATTGGATCACCAGGACATATCTAGTCATACCTACGATCATTAAAATTTTCTATACACTATTCCTTAAATAATTAAATAAATCATTAATTCCATAATAAACTCATAAAAACAACATTTATTCTTTTTAGAATGTAATAAGCTTGTGGAAAAAAATTTGGTTCCTTGAAAATCTCATTGAATTATGTTTAACATGTTGAAAATAAATGGGGTCCATAAAAATAACTATGAAAAATGGTTATCTCATTGAAATTAAATAGGTTAAATAAATATCTTTTTGAAACATGATGAAGTCGTGGAAAATAAACATGTTCTATGACGATATCTAGGAATCATGGTTTACCATTGGGAATGAAATATGTTCAATAAAAATATATATAAAATAATATTAACCAATTAGTAGAAATAATAAGGATTATATCATTAAAAAATTTTATCTTTGGATCGTTTGTAATAAATTTTTCTATTGATGTTTATGAATGGAAATAACAATATAATACCATTTAAAATATTTTTAATGAAAATAACCTTTTCATTTTCAAATTAAATTTTAAAATAGAAAAATCACAAAATATTGATAAAATAAATTTCAATTAAAACATCCTTGTAATCATATAATCATGGTATCAATGTATATAATGGTCTTGATGGTGTGAAAATTTTTTCGTGTGGTAAATGTTAAAAACAAACATACATTTTAAAAAATAAAATGGAAGCCAATACTCACAATCATGGAAGATTTTAATAAATGTCAATCCAAAACAACATATAATAGGTTAAGAGACCATTTAAAATATATTATTGAAATCTATTATTTTTGAATGATCATTTTTTAAAAAAATTTAGAATTCATTTATATTAATGATAAATATACCCTATATAAAAGAAAATACAAGATCAATATCAATTAAAAAAGTGTTTGTTGATGGTTCATTAATGAATAATGAATTAAATGAAAATAATAAATTTAAAACGCATTTGTAACTAGTGGATAAGAGATTTACTTGGCTAAAGAAAATAATAGAACATGATATTATCCAAATGATCCTTCATCATAAAAAATCTTGTAAATAATAGATATTGTTACATAAATCCTTTGAAACATTAGTAATATTTTAAATCATAAGACCCATGAAATACTAACATAAAAGGAAACATTAAATATTATGAAAATATGTATTTTCATTATATCACATGAAAATTTGGTAATATAAACAACATATAAAAGTAAATATGTCTATAATAATAAAATTCTATTTATAAGATTGAAATTGAAATGAAATCCATTAAGGACTTTGTAATATCTAGATAAAAAACTATTAAAATAGAAAATATCATATGTATTAATAATAAAAATTTAAAAAAATAATCATAAGATTAAATCTATGTAATTTTATACACAACATAATAAAAACAAGTATTTGATATAGAAAATGTCTCATATAAGTAAATGTGGGATGAAAAAACCCTTACCTCGAGTCAATAATTTATTTTACCCCTTTTTAACTTATTAATTTAATTATATAAACTATATTGTTTTCTAATAACATTTTTCATGTTTGATATATTATAAATAAATAATTTATTATATTTTTTTTTAATTACAACTTAATATCATTAACTAGTTAGGTCTATGTCGGGTGTTTAGATAATGTTCAATCCATTATTTCAAAACAACCTCGGTCTATTAACCATGGTCAAATTGGTTGTTATTATAAAATCACCAAAATAATAAAAATTAAAATACTATAATATGTTTACATGTATTATTATTTTAATAATAATTAAATAACATGTTTATGAAAAATGAATTACATTACAATGATGGATACGGTAGGACGTACGTACGCAAGAGTAATATTTATATTTTTCAACGAAAATTCTGGGAAAAGGAAAATAATATATTATCTTTACACAAACATAGTAATATCATAAATATGATATTAATTATTTAAATAAAATTATATATATTTTCCCTATGATTTTTTGATGAAAAATGAGCCACATTTCTTTGTGGAGTTCATTGTCCACATGTACTCTTGAACAACATTATCATTTTATAGTGTCATAAAAAATGATATATTGAGTTTCTAGAAAGATTAATATTTCATGAATAGAATAATTGTTCATGTATACAGAAAATTTTCATTTACATAATCCTTATTACCTTTTATGAAATGATTTTGTGGAAAGCGAATCAAACTAATTCATGAGGTGGTAGTCCACCTCAGTCTTCAGCAACATTATCACACCCATTATGGAATGTAAATTAATAAATTATATATGATATGATATCAATATAACTATATATTTTACAAATATCATATATATACATTAACTCAATCAATATAACAAGACATGAGAGGAAATGATGAAAAATTAATGACATTGATTCATTTGGATGTAGTCCGCAGTACACATGAATGATAATTATGGATCCCAATGATGTCAGTGGATATGAATATTGGTTATGTAACATCCACCCCCTCTTTATTGGCTTGAGTTGTGGCATAATCCCTTCTAGTCCTTAAGAGGAATACCCATGGTAATAAATTCTAAGGGCTTCGTTAACATATGGGGGATAATTTTCCATTTGCAGATAAAGAACCCAAGAAAACAGTTAATGAAATAGACTACTACATGATGCATGATAACAATGTAATCCAATAAAAGTAATACCATAGATATCCGAACCAAACTACAATATATTACCATTGTATAAGACTACTAACCTCAAATTACATAGTGTAAGACAAATCCACAAAATCATAATGACTCCAAGACATTACTCCACAGATCGCAATAAGGTCCATGATCCAACGCCACAAAATGATGCTTGTATCACAAAGCACCACAAAATAATTTTGATATATTACCTTTTCCTACGTCATGATAAATAATATCTATACAATTACAAAATATTCAATATAGGGGTGAGTAATGAAAATTAGTAGGATTTCCACAAATGGATTCCCTACTCATGTCAGTAGGATATAGTAAGTTATCAAATTAATATTAAACAATTTTTATATAATTATTTACAACTATTTATCTGAAAATCGAAACTATATCTACAAAAAATAGTTTCCTCACCCATATCATTTTTCATTGAAGGAAACAAATAGTTATTTAAATAATTTCACATTCCTTCTGTTCATTCCCATTCTATGATTCATAAACACAACCAAACATTCATTATTCCATGATATTTACATACTCATGAGAATTTTTTATCCATCCACTAAGTCATTATGATGTGGACAATCTTTGTGTGTCCCAATGACACACATCCCTTATTCAGGGTCATGTCCCTTTGTACTCTAATCATACAAGCCCCTAATCAGGGTCACATCAAAATCATGAACTCACACAACCATGTATTCCAATATAATTTCAAATTAACCATTCCATGAAATTCCAATTAAACATTTTTTAGCACAATCATTTCAAACAAACAACATCAATTCATTTTAAGAAAACTGTCCTTTTATAGAAAGAAAAACAATTAAACTATTTTCAAAAAAATCCAATAGATCAATATTTTAAAATCAAATTTTTAAAAACATTAAAACAAATTACTTTGCACAACCACATTCCACAATTTCATATCTTCACCAATAATCCACGATCCATTAGTAAAAAGGATTTAAAACATTATTACAAAAAAAATTCTCAATCAATTTAAAAAAAATATAAATAAATTTGAAATCAATACTGAATGATATAATTATAGTATCTAAGAGTGAATCCACTTACCTTGGGAACTATGAAAAAATGAATAATGACACGAAAACACCCAAAGAACAAGGCTGAATCTCCAAAACCCAGCTTAGATCTCCCGACTATAATTATAAAATCAAAATCTTGCCATTATAGGAATAAAAACATCATATATATCTAAATAAGACGAGTTATGAGAAACCTAGATATGGAAGAATGTATATATAATAAAAACCATCAAAAACCTCAAAAAATGAATAATTACTCTAGGAATCAGGCTCTAATGCACATAGAAACACATCTAGATCACATCCAATTCGACGAAAAATGTTTTTAAAAACATTTTGAGGAAGAAATATTGGGTTTGTGTTGATTAGGAGAATAAAGGGGTCAAAAATTACCCCGAGCAAGATTAGCATTTAATGATGTTATTCTTAGTTCATGCATGTTTATTCACACAGCTAAGAAAAACCATGCAATAATCATGTTCCTCCCTATACCTCAAGGGGAACCTCACATGTTTGTCCCATAAGGTTATTAAAAAAATGCACCAACCATAAAAAATACTATTGTCTTGCTTTTAATGGTTCCTCCCGGTTGGACACATGGTTTGGACAAACCATGCCCCTACTCGTGTGCCTTCCCTTATCCCTTGTCTCAGTATACATAGTTTATTGTAGGAGTTTCACAGTTTCCAAAAATCATGAACCCACCATTAACCTTTAGGAATGACCCAAATACATTCCAAATGTAGATTTCAACCTCCCAAAATTCACCCATTAACTTTACATACATATAGAAAATTAAGAAGGTGTCACTTACTAGAAATTGAGGGTGCTAAATTATTCATACTATTGTCCCTTCCCAAACAAGAAAGTAGAATACTAATTACATCCCGAAAGAGTTTGGCCCATTTCTTGACTATTTATTTCACATGATCCATTGTCTCTTCCTGAATTAGACCATGTTTCCTCAAAACCCACAATAGAATGATTCTTTTCTGACAAAATAACTTCTCCTGAATATCAAAAATCTGCACATGAAAATAAAAAAAATGATTCTTTCATATCAAGGATAATGTGATACATTAGAATCACATGGTAAGGACCAGGATAATAATTTTACTAATTAAATCTATGAAACCAAATATGAATCAAATTGAACAATTTTTCCAAATGCAATAAATATTCCACCACTCCTACCCATTCATGTATCTCAAAAGGGAATATGTATAAAGAAGCTAACATTCCTAGATTACCATAATGATAGTTACAGATCCTTGGATAAAACATAAACTAGACTTCTATTATGAGTGGAATCCCTGAGAAATCATTTGGAAAGACATCCAAAAACTCATCAACAACTACAAGAATAATACGCATTGTGATTTCTTCCAATGATGACAATGAAAAACCCACCAAGCAATACAAGATTGTCTAAACCGATGGTTCCAAAATTCCCCATACTCCCAACATTACCTTATTATATCCACTAAATTGGTTCTTGATGCCATCCTTGGTCCTGAAACTAATCATTAACACATAATTTTCTATATTGGCTTTAAACATTTCCATCCAATCCATTCCTAGGATTACATTATACACGTCCATCTCAATCACTGAGAAGCCCAATTTGGATTCAATAATGACATTCTCTATGTTGTGTTGTAAATTCTCATATCATGTGTCTTAAAGAGTATCATTGAAAATATCCTAATATACTCTTATGATTTGGCAGAATATTCACCAATCATGATGATTGATTCTAATACATACCCCCACTTCAAAAATATGTGTCCCTATTCCAATTTCCCCAATTGTTAGAGATCCAACTATTTCCTATGGGTATCAACATAAATCCTCCCTAAATGGGTCCCAAGACACATATTTTATACATTGTATCTCTATTTACCATCTCTTTATAATATTTTTTACAGAGCACTGCAATATTTGAATGGATTTCCTACCTCAATCTTTCATCAATAAATACATTCCATTAAGGTCATAGTACTCGTAACCTCAGGTGGAAACCATATTAGGTTTATGAAAATAGGCACATATTCTTTCACCAATAGGATCTATTGTTTCAATTAGACAAATTTCGTTGTTTTCTAAATATTAAACATGTGAGGAGAGAATTTTTTGTTTAAAAATTCCCCAATTATATCCCATTCCATGCCTTGACCCCTATATATTGGGCCACTAACTCCCACCACTAAAGTTCATGATTCTCCAACATATATGCTTAAAACGTTATTTTCAACTCTAACAGTGTTTCTTGGAAATTAGAATTTTGATTTATCCTATTCAGAAATAACTCCAAATTTTCTGTTTCCGAATCACCATGAAGTTTGGGCGGATTCTTCTTATGAAACTAAACTAAATGATCCATATGCTTCATATCATATCTTCTATTCCAATTAAGCACAACATGAAAGGATTTTACTATTCTATATACCAAATTTTGGTTCACCTAGGTCTCATGTGAAACTACAATTTCAACAGCTTCCTCGGGTTGGTCTATGCGTTTCTAACCCAATGCCATTTCAATCAACACAAAAACCACCACAAATATCTACCTCTATAAAACAGATGATTAAAAGTTAAAACTCTACGACATTGATATGATCACAACCATTATTTCAAAATTTCAACTTTTCCTATGTTAAATCATTTTTTAAAAATTAACGATGTTTTCAAAGACCAACCCATTTTCAAAATACCACAACCATTATCTTTTCAAAATCACTCAATTGAAAAATGATTACATATTATTCAAAAATAAACACATTTGTATCAACACGTAAATCATTACTCCATATGATATATCAATTCATAGTGGGAATTCATCTTTTCAATGAATTATATTTTCTTATCATTGGCTAAACCCATGACAATGGGGTCACGTTCCAAGAAGTTTATCTAAACACTAATGTATGTTACTCCCTAGTAACATCATGTTTAACATAAAAAGGACATATATTTATTTTTGGGATATAAATTTAACGTTATGACAATCCTACTCATTACTACCATCCCAACTCTATGATTAAATCAAGAATAAATTACAACACCAAGACAAACAACTGTTTGCAAAGGATCAAACAACTGATAACAACTGTAACATTTTTCCCCTTATCATTGGATTGAGTCGAGTTGAAAGTGATAATTTTACATAAGAAACAACCACAAGAAGTAAAAGGACAAAAATAAATTCCAAGGTATTCATGAATGGTGGTGGAAGGTTTTCAAATTAAAATTAAAACCACCAACCAAACATGTCATTATAAAAACCACTATATATTGAATGTCTTCAATGTATTACAATTAAACATCATACCAAATGAAAAAAAATAAAAAAATTATACCAACACAAAATAATGTTTCCAAGATCAAGACTAAAACAACAAAACTGAAGACACAATAAAATTAATACACCGCTCCATTCCATGTTCTATAATCTAACTCCGCAACTATAGAGGCATAAAAATTTTCCACAAAGTGAGATTCATTTCATTTACATATGTCCCGAAATAAATAATATATAAAAGAATGCAAGTGAAAAAGAATGTAGTGTGTAAAAATACATACTAGGTTCTCCATAAATGAATTAACTACCCATGACACTAGGAAATAAAAATGAATAACAATTATATAAAACAATTTTTATAAAACAATAAAATAGTTCAACAATTACAAAAAATTACAAACACATAACTATAGATATTTTTTATCCAAGTAAACATATTTTAAGGAAACAAACCAATAGATTCATTAACCAATTACCCATTTTATGTGGGAATTAATGATTTCATATCACATTACCCAATACCTAAACTTCAAATACAAACACAACTCAACCATGAGATCTTTTTCTTACTATTTATGGTGGAACGTCACATCCTTTTCCATCCTACTTTTTTGTTGTAGTACACGACCACATTCCAATTTTTTGATAGTAGTACATCATGAACACTAAGCATACCCATTTCAATTCATTCTTAACCACTCAATCCAAATAATAAAAAATCAACAATTTCCATCCATTTCAATAAAATATTAACTTTTTAATGATAAAAACTATAGGAGAACATCCATGCCAAACTAAATTTTAGCCAAACAATACTAAATCCATTCCCGACATTCATTTGAAAAAACAAATCAAAACAAATTTTTTATTGAAAAACCATTCACAATCCATTTTCATAAATTATACAGAGAAAACTATAATTATATCATCATTTCAAAATTCAAAAATTAAACACATTGAACAACAATCTAAAAATTCCCTAATTATTCACACGTCGTCACTATTGGTGTTTTAACAAAGAATGACATAAAAATTTCCCAATCAATTTAAATTAAAAAACAAATTTGGAATAAATACATATAATTATATAAATAAGAGTTGAGATTCAATCCACCTACATTTAGGGTCTTGATAAAAGGACCAATGACACAAACAATCACAAATCTAGGTGAAACTCTCCAAATACACCATCAAATTCCTCCAATAAAAAAGGGAAACTATGATGTTTTGGATAAAAAATACATTTATCTATCCAAAATGAATATATATATGGAACGTGGTGATAGTGAAGAGTAGATATAAAAAACCATGAAACTTCCAAGGAAGGAAACATACCAAGGGAGATCAGCATTCAAAGCACCAAGAAACCCTATCAAATCACTTATGGAATAAAGTGGAATGGGTAAAAACCTCAGATAATATGAAATAATATGTTAGGGAGACATGGGAGAAATAATAGGGAGTTTTTGGGAAATCCTGACAAATCCCTATTTTTAAAAACACATTTTTAAGCCACACACAAATTAGCCACACGGTTTGAAAAACTATGCGCTAAATGTGTTCCTGATACTACTTTAAGGGGGAACTCACATGGTTGGACCAAACAGTTAGAAAAAGAAAACTAAAACCATGTTAATCCCACTTTAATGTTCTTCATATTTTCATGGAGATTCAGAACAATTTTCACTGACCCTGTTCAATCTGTACACCCTTAGAAAGCCTCAAAACCAACCCAAAAGCTTTCAAACTCACCCAAACATTCCCAAAGCACATTATATACTTAAAAATAATAATTAAATGGTTAAATTTACTAATAAATGGGGTTTTAAAATATATATATTTATTTCAATCAATTAATATTTTATATAGGATACTAAATGACATCAGTCATGGAGATGGTAGGATGTACATATACATGAATGCTATTTAAATTTTTTGGAAGAATAGAATGAAATAAATTTATTAAAGAATTAAAAATATATGCATCAATTTTATATAACATATATTATATATCTTCATTTAATCATTTCTTATTACTATCCAAGTATGAATAAGTGGAAAAGTGAATCACATCTCTTCATTGATGCGGTAGTTCCCAAGTATGCACAGATGACATAAATTTTTTCTACACAGATTGAAAGGTAAAAAAGTAGTTTTTATGTTATAGTTATATTTTTATAATTTTTTCATAAATTTAATATATAAAATTCATATGCATTATCACATCCATCCATGATATATGGTGATGGAAAACAAATTACTTCAATTCACATGGTGATAGTCTTCAATAGATATGATCGACAGATTAATTTATGATTTTAATGAGGGGTTGATGGATATAAGTTATTAAATTGATGAAATAATAGACTAGAATTTGTATGATACTATTTATATTACATCACAATATTTGGATTAATTTTAAATTAGCTTTAAAAAGAAATAAAATGAAAATTCATGGTTAGGATCTATAACTATTTTTTAGAGAACCTGTTTAGGTTTATACCTAATACATACCTTAGATGGGTTTTTTGAGGAATAAAGGGAATCTAGGTATTTGGAATTGATTTATAGAGTGGAAGTTTTAAATTCATTTTAGATATAAAAGCCTATTTATGTCTGGTGATAATAGGAAATGAGGAGTTTATTTATAATTTACGGAGGGAACCCACTTTGGAATTTTCTAAATGGATACAAAATGATAATATAATTACCAAGAAAAATTATCCTAAATGTATTTAAATTAAATTTTTTTTGTAATATAAGTATGAAATCTGGCCATAAAATAGGATTCAAACTAATGTAATTGGTAAAAATCCATTTGGTAACCCCCCATAAGATGAAATATTTTTAAAATTAACAACAATAATTAATGAATACTATTATAAAAATTAATTATAATTTTTAAATTATTAAAAATTTTATATAATTATAGTTAAAAATTCAGAATAAATTTTAAAAAATTATATTAACACAGGTTTATAAATATTATTTAATATTAAACTCATAAACGTGTTGAAAAAGTGGGTTTCCAAAGAAAACATATTCGTAAATAGAAAATATTTATGTAATTTTTAGACACAAATTTGATTAAAAATTAACATAATTTGATTAATAAGAATATAATTGATAAAATTATACTTTTAAACCATTTTAAAATATGATGGGACTTTGAAAATTAATTAAATGAATTAATGTTCTTAATAAAATTCTGTATTTTCTACTATTCATCTATTTATACAATATTTCCATATATTATAAACAATTCTCTATAAGATAAAATTTTCATGTTAATTAAAAAATGATTTAATTTTTTTAATTTAATTTTAAGAATTTGAAATTTTAATATTATAATATGTTTGAAAAAAAATTGCTACCACTTTTTAAAAAATTACATTTTCAATCATAAAACAAGATTACAACTTTTCCAATGAGTAAAAAAAGTAGATGAATGATAAGGAGTTTTATTAAAGATATTATATATAAAATTTAAAAAAATCATTCACCAGTAGTGATTAATTTTATTTTTAATATAAAATCACATTATGTGAATATAAATAGTTTTTTAGGAAAACATGCCTTTTACATTTAAAATATTTTTATTTTCATTTATAATAAATATATATTGAATGAATTTATTTTATACAGGTGTAAACCAAATAATTTTATTTATTTAGATTTTTCTCATACATACCAATATAATGGATATGTTATAATGACAGACAATATAAAATTTCATTAGAATATAGTGTTTCTTATCACACATGTTTTCCATGAAATTAATTTAATTAAATAAAAATATTTCATAATATCATGGGGTTCAATACGTTAGAAGATGTTGATACAAAAGTTATTATAGTGTTTAAACTAACAAAGTAAAACAACTAACATAGTCTCTATATTAGTGTTTAATAATGTGTATATCTATTCTTATTCCTATTTATGGTCTTCAGACAGTGACTAATGAAGGTGAACATAATTATGTAATGTTATTATCAGCCAGGGACATAGTTTTGATGAAGATATCTATTAAAATAATTGTTTACACACATCCATCTCAATAAAATTTGGGGTCCTTATTAACACTACTATTCCCTAATCATGGACTCTTTAATCTAGCACTAATAAGATATTCCCTAAAAATATGTTTGGATATTGACTATTTAAAATAATATATCAATACATAATTAAAATTTAAATAATATAAATTCAAATACTATTATTTATATATTTTTAAAAAACTAGATAAATAAATGTAATTGGAAATGCAATATCTCTCTCTATATAATAAAATTTTCATTTTTTCCCGTAAAC
Source organism: Viscum album (assembly GCA_963277665.1). NCBI lineage: Eukaryota > Viridiplantae > Streptophyta > Magnoliopsida > Santalales > Viscaceae > Viscum > Viscum album. The sequence continues at coordinate 104,269,978 of OY728133.1, forward strand.
AAACTAATGGAATTTTTTTATGTATTAAAAAATTCACATAAAATTACATAAAAATGATACACATATAAATAATTCATACATATTACTCTTATTAATGACCTATTGAAATTTAAACATTACAAGGGTAATAAAAAATTCTTAGTGAAAGTAAATATAAGCGATAATAATCGATGATCATATGTGAGAATAATTTAAAAAGTGTGTAAGCTATTATAATAAATATACAACAACAAATCCTAAGTAAATCATACACAATAAAAATAGATCATATTTCATGAATCATAATGTAATTATTTCGTCACACTGATGTATGTATCCTCAGATTGTGGAGGAATAAGAATGGGGAAACATAAAAATACATGACATTATGATAATAATTCATTTTTCACTACCATGAAAAAATTATATAGTAGATAGATTACTATAGTGGGTTAAAAATACTCTCCATTCCATTACATACAATCTCACAACACTTGAGAAACTACATATTTCATTGAAATGTTATATTTATATTGCTCGCATTTGTAAATCCTTATATATACATGTACATGTTTACAACATATGTAAATATTCCTAATTTGTTTCAAATAATAGAAAAATCAAACAATAAATGGGTTTCAAATTGATTTATATAAATCATTATCATAATGAATATATAGAAAAAATACGTATAGTATTAGTTGATCTTATCTATAGTGAAGAACAAATTGAAAACATGGTTTTGATAAAGATTAACAATAATTCCAAAAGAATATGGGTTTCTCAAATCATTTTTATGACATCACTTAATAAGAGATCATGTATTGGATCATTTGAATAGTTTTAAAAATAAACTAATAAGTATTTTAAAAAATAATCATTATGGAGTGATTATAAGAAAATGTTAAAAAATTAAAATATTTACAAATATTAAATCCATATTGTGAATTGATGTTATTGATTCTAAATATTTAGCGGAACATAATAATACACAAAGGTGTAATTATATACATTTACTTATTCTTATAAAATATTAACCTATATAAATGGAAATAAATTCATAAAAAACATGTAATATTATTTAATTTTTAAAAACATAGAAACTTTCAATGTAATATTGGTAATGAAGGAAAATATATAACAGTGGTAAAATATTTTTATTAGAAAAAATCTTAAAAAATAATATTAATTTCATATTTTTTGAAAGAAATTAAAAAATCACCTCTTCGAATAATTTAAAAATATCTCTATTATATATTTTTAATGAAATTAAAATGTGTTATAAAAATACCATAAAATTACATTCATATATATAGAAAAAAAATAATTAATCAATATATATAATTTGGTTATATAGGGAAAAATAATCATTAGAAATAACCTGAATTGTTCTTAATAACATAATACTACTATAGAGCTATAAATATATCAGGAAGATGACTTTTTCTGTAAATATTTAAATTAATAGATATAAATATAGAATTCCATACTGAATATAGAAATATAATAAATTAATATTATTATATGTTTTTATTGATAATGCATTGAACTATTTTAAAGCCTTCATTTTCCTTGTTATCGTGTCGTTCTATTTAGAAGAGTTTTTCAGGCTTTAAAATTGTATATTAAAACTATTTTGTAAATTATAGAATATATATTATTATTTGAAAATATTATTTGGGAATAAATTTTTGAGTTTTTTAATGTAATGTACCTAATAATTTTTTGATTTTTTGTTATTTATTATAAATTCTTTACTTTGATATTTATCAGTTTGTTTGATTAAAAAAATATTTTTAAGAAAATATTTACCCTTAAGTGTGATTTTGTTCTTGTGTAACAGTAGGGAGTTTTTTATCGAGTGTTTTTATGTTTCATTATTTTTAACACCTAAACAACATACATATATAATTATTTTATATTAAATATAATTTCATCGATATCTTGTGATGCAAAAAACATTGGGTCTAAGAAAAATTTGATGCAATATTAAAATATTATTCAAACATGATAATTATAAACATAAAAGTTAAATTAATGGATATTAATTGATCAACATATATTATGAAATATATATATATATATATATATATATATATTAAATTTTCATTTTTTCTCAATTAAAAATGAAGAAAAACAATAAATACTTAAAAGAAAAATAAAATATTTTTTGAAATAATATTTTTTTTACTAAGAGGCAGTTTAGTCTCACTTTACGTGAAAAATTTAAAATTAATTTTAACCAATTTTACAAGATTTATTTTATGTTATTATCTTAATTTTTACAAAATTATATAAATATTACCATAGGTTTAATTTTAGGTGTATTTCTAAAATGTTTAATTTTTTATGAATTAAAGCAAAATATTGAATTTTTATTGAAAACAACATTTGTATTTAAATTGTAGATGAAGCTAAATTTTATATTAATGTAAAATTAGATCAATTATAACACAATTAATCAAACTTTTTTCACTGGAATAATTTACATTTTGATACTCTGTATATATAAATTTGTAATTTTTTGGAAATTTTCTCTTGAAAACCCTCTTTCTCATCACATTTAGAGGATTAAAATTCAATTAAAATTCCCCACTTATATGAATATAATTTGAAAAAATTAATTCAATATATTTTATTATAACAATTTATATTACATAATTATTTATCAGTATTTAATTTTATAATGAATAGTAAAAATATAAAAAATATATACCATGGTTTATATAAAAATGGATTTACAGGGGGTTAATGTAAAAATGATAAGGGTGAAAATTTCCGAAGAACCAAGTCAAAACCATATTTTCAGGCCATATTTCCAAAATATCTCTTATATGTCTCTATAATAATTTATTTTTACCCTTTTTAACATCATAATTTTTGCTATACCATTTTTTTTAATAAAAAATTTCAATTCTACCACTAATATTCTTTACAATAGGGCTCCCCCTCTCCTACATTTTTCACACCCTCAGAATAATTTTCTTCTTTTAAATATCCATAAATATTATTTACAAAAATTAATATAATCATCCTATAATCCATTTTGTTTTTAAAAACCACTTCCTTGAATTCTTTCTATTTACTCTTAAAGAGGTGGCCTAAAAAGTGCTAAAATTATTAACTACTTGTTGTTCATTAATATCTTCATTCACCTCCTTAAGATATTTTTAATTTATGGTCATATAATGAAAAAATATATCTCTCATATTATGATTTTTTGTTATGTTAATTGAAATACCTAAAACCATGCACACCTCCATCAAATAAGTTAAAAAACCATTCTTTGTGTGTATTTTAGACTACCACCTTGTGTATCAATGTCCATAATTTTTCCATTACCAACTCAAATGGTTTAATATTATGAAGAATATAAAAAATAAAAATCATATTTATAACATGTTTATATCAAAATAGTATAAAATTTTATATACCTTTTGAAATTTTAATCCGTAGATGATATGATTACATTGCTCGTGTGTATGGAGGACAACCACCTCATGAGTTGATGCGATTCATCTTTCACTAAAACTTTACATGGAAGGTTAAAAGGATACATTAAATGAATATATGTTATATAAGAGACATAATAGTGATAATAATGACATATTTATCATTCTAATAATCTAGTATATTAATTTATTTGTTTACTTTTCACTCACATAAAGCTGATAACATAGTTCGTGTATATGTGGAGTACTTCCTACACGAAGTGATGTGACTCAATATTCATCATGAAACAATTCGTAAGATTTATAAGTATATTTATGTAAACAATATTGTTTTTAACATATTACGAAAAAAAATTAAATAAAATATATTTCGTTCCACTTTTTAAATATTATCATTGAAAAATGGAAACATTCACCATTAGTATGTATGACCTACCAACTCCATGATCGAAATGTACTTCATTTATCAAAACCAAAATTAATTATTTTTCGTAAAAAGTATAAATGAATTATAAATATTATAATTAGGTGATGATTATTAGTTATGTATGAAACTATAAAATATTTATATGAATTGGAACATTCATGAAAAAACATGATGGAGAGAATAAGACAGTCAACACATGAATAAATGAACTTAATGAATGATTATTAGAAAATGAGTGATATGTTATAATAAAAGGATTTTATATGTCATGAACCCCTCCCTCTAATGATAACCCTCATGGGATGGAAATGAATAATGGGATATAATGACCCCATGATTCGAGCCCCTAGTAGGGCCCAAGTTAGAAAATAGAAAAAAGGGTATATAAATATCACATTATGGGAGTCATTTCCCATTATAAGAAAATAATATAGAGAGATAATTTGAATCATAATTAAATTACTCCAAGACACACACACAAATATATATATATATATATATATGTGTGTGTGTGTCTGTGTGTATAAGAAAACCAAAAACCATACCATGTGCATGTATAAATATATCTGATAAAAATACAATAATGTCAATAAGTAAATAACCAAAATTAAAGCTAAAGTAATGATACAACAATTGTTAAGGATATGATCTAGTAAGGTCCATAATGATCCAAAAAATAATCCTGGAAACCTGAAAATCATTTTATATATGTAGGGTGATCATATATGTATACTTAGTAAGAAAACCAACGTCTCTTGTGCACATGTGAAAGAAGAAAAAAAATGTACCTGTGAGAAAATAGAAGAACCAAACAACACTAAAACAATATTATTAACTAAAACCAACTTCAACATTGAACAATCACCAAATAACTCAAGTCATGTAATATAATATAACAAGGTCACATTGATAAGGGTAACCCTCATTGCTTTCCCACTGGTATTCCACTATCACACCTAATATCATTGATCTTGAAGCTCCCATAACTTTTTTATACCACATAGCCCCCACAAGCATGGTCAAGACACACCTTGCTCAGAGACACCTAGTCTCACCATCCCACAAGAACAGCCACATCATATCCTTCCAAAAAATAATTATTCCACTGCCAACCAAGAATGGTATCACCTCTCCAGAGAACACCTAGTTCGTCACACCTCATCCTGAAGAAACTTGGGATACATATCACCATGCTCGCAATGATCTGGGCTATAACATCACTCCCAAAAGACTCTTGTTCTATAAAAAACACTATCTAAAGCATTAAAAACCCTTCCACTATCAAAAATTTTTCCATACCTACCTCTCCAAGAAGAGAGCGGGGGAATGAGTGGGTAGTCATCCATCTTTACTCTTCACCAGATGTTGGGAACAACACCCCTTAAAAGACTATGCAGGTGTTGAACATGTAGATCTCATCATAGGTGGGTGCATATATAAATCACATGAATTGACAAGTATATATATAGATATATATATTATATAAAAAACTCAATCCCAAACTATTGGTTCACTAACAAATCAACTAACTCACTACAAAATCACATTTTTTTCACCTCTAAATGCATTAATCAGTGTCAACAACAATGATTTTAGATGGAAAAGATCCCTAACATGTAGATTCAAATATCTTCACCATTTAACACAATTTCTTCTCATTATTTAGGATCAACTATATATAACCACAAAAACCATCATTGAATTATCCATTAACAATTTCCATCCCAATAAACAAACCAACCAAAGCCATTACTAACATTAGTAATCAATTTTTTAATTGTTCCATAAATAATTTTTTTAAAGAAATAAAAAACACCACATTGCCACCCCAAAATCACGGTTAAACAAACCAAATCCAATCCACCCCAAAAGCATGACCAAATAGACCACCTCATTTCTACCCCAACAGGATGGCCGAAAAATCCATATCCTCGATACCTAAGAAGAACAACCAAACAAAACACCTCCTCCCCACCCCAAAATCATAGAAAATAACCACAAAGCACCCCACACACCATTGTAACCAACCGTATTTGTCCCATAAGAATGACCAAACATCACAACATATGAAGATCCTTTTCACACATTTACAAAATAGTATTTTATCACATTTCACTTTGTTTAAAGCACATGATCACACAAACCAAAAATCCAGGGACAAACAATTCATTAGTGAAGTATAATTAATTAATAAATTTCTATTTATGGTGATAGAACAATAATGAAAATAGTAAAAAAATGGTTCCACAACTCATATAAAATATCAAAAATAAAACCACTAATGGACCCAATTTTTAGTGGGGTGTTTTTTCATACAATCCATCACATCAGAATAGTATCAACGCTATAGAATCATGAAAATAAAAACAACTTTTTCTTCTTCAATTCAAAATTTACCAAATATTTATCATTAATTAATCTGACACAACTATAATCCCTAGATAAAAAAATAAACCCCTCCCTCATGATACACAAATAAGAGAAACAAGTGAAATTCTTCCTCAAAAAGATTCATTCTATCTTTTGGTACAACATAAGGAGATGAAGAAACCACCATTAAACCACTACCATACCATGAGTAACCACATATTAAACAACACCACACTAAAGGAGAAAAAAAAATCAACTGAAACATACTCTATACCAAAGAAACACCACCACAGTATATCCCTAAGAGAATAACATAAGAAAATAGGAGAAAAATAGAAGAGAAAACAACATATACTAACCACCGATTTCCAAAAAAAACAACCACCAGGATAAATGGATCATTAATTGACGAAGAAGGGCACAAAAGACATCTTCGGGCACTTATAGTTCACCGAAAATTAGAGGAATAATAGAGAATGACAAAATTATTTAATTTACGACCAAAAAATAATTTTAATAATACACCAAATTAGGGGATTACATGAAGTGTAATCCAATTTCACATCATGAAATCTATGGTGTTCGGTTTCTTCCAAAAACACTTATGGAATATTTATTTTATTTTTCTATTCAATATTTGATATATAACACTTCTTGAAACCCCTCTTCACACTATGTAAAAATTTTACACAATGTGAACCCCTATGGAGAAGCTGTGAAACCGAATTTCACATCATGTAATCCAATTACATGATGTGTAATCTTCTTGCATCCAGCCATTAGAAACTGAACTTCTCCAGACTCCAGTTGTGGCACTTATGAACACCTCCAACAACCAATACTAGTAATATAAAAAACTAAGAAGTTGTATAATGTTACATCAGAAACCTATAAAATGATTATTTCCCTAGATAATCTAAAATCACACCTAGAATAAAATGGATCTAAACAACAACCCCGCAATATACATCTAAATGATCCCATTATACCTCAATCACTACTTCCAACCAAAAACGCTATGCCAAATGGACAAAAACTCACTGCACAACCACATAACCACAACCAAACACTATCTCCACTCACACAAACACAGTCCCACATAACCACTACAATAACATCTCAAACTCAATGAATCCAAAACCAACATCTTTTATAATCAATAAACAACAATGTCCTAAAAACATGAATCATATAATAACATCATCCAAGTCAAAATACTATCCTATTTCAGCAACACTATGTCACACACACAGGTTTAATCACAAAGCAGTTAATGCATCTTTATTAGGAATATGTACTCCCCTTTTCATTCATTCAGACATTACCGCACATCACACCACACAAATCATAAATGAATGAAAATATATCCCCTATTTAAAAAATGATCCAAACATCACATCAAAAAGAAAAATATACCCAATGAAAACTCAAAACAACTCTGGGTACTAGGAATGCATTTTTGTCTCTCACTCCCATGTACACCGCTTCAAGAAACCATTCCTCCACCAAAAATGAACCAATAATTGGTCATATCACACATCGCATTCTCTTGGAGATCATGGATCTCTTCTAGCCATTCCACAAACATCGTGTCATACTTGAAATCTAACACTCCTTAGTCAATGTCATTGGAGTCATCATGAAGATACAAAAAAAGTTATGAGGCGTTAAAAATGCATTGGATACTCTCTTATCGTGGTAGCAATGCCAACCAATACACCACCTCATAAAATCTCCCCAAAACCTCAAAAGATCCAAAAAACATAAGATAAAACTTACTAACCATTCCAAAAATCCAATTCCCACATCGTGCAGAAACTATCAAGAACATGTGTTCTCTAACCTCAAACTTCCAAGGCCTCCTCCTACAATCCAAAAAAGACTTTGGTTGATTATGTGATACTTTCATCCCCTCACGAACAAAATGGACTTTCTCTGTCATTCTCAACACCATATTGGGACCATGAACAACTATCTCCCCAACCTCCTTCCATAAAAATAGAGAATTAAACAGTCTTCCATAAAAATTGTCAAATAGACCCATGTCAATGGAAGAGTGATAGATATTATTATAAGAAAACTCTATCAAAGGAAGGTGTCTCTCCCGAGATCCACCAAAGTCCACGATGCATGATCCCATCATATCCTACAACATCTGGATAGTTTGTATCATATTCCTATTTATATGAGGGTGGAAAGCAGTGTTGAGGTGTAACTGAGTGCCAAAATCATGTTGTTATCCCATATAGACTGATGAGGTAAACTGTTCATCCCAGTCTGAGACAACAGTCCTCATAAAACCATGAATCGGTACCTCCTCATCCACATTGCACTTATCCAAAGAATATATAATACCCACATCCTTGTTTTCAATGAATTTGGATGATTTTTCCAATCGATCTGCTATCACCTAGATGTCGTCACAACCTCCTTGGTCTCTGGGAATCCTTGCGAAAAACCCATTTTTCTGTAATCCTATTTCCACTTGGGAACATATAAGGCATAAAAACAACAAAGACCACGATTCTCATCATTTACTTGCTAAAATTTATATAATTTTTCTACAATCGTCACAATTTCTTGTTTCATATCTGTTAATCATAACTATATCCTCAAGACATGATTCATTTTATAAATTCCTAGGTATACCTCCACGGGTGAGTTATGGAACTCCCAAATAATGTGCATGTGCTCTTCCATTAGAATAAGAAGCCTCTTATGAAACAACATCTGGTTATAACTATCTTCCAAACAACCCTCTATACCATCACCATTGAAAACATAACCGCACAACACCTCTACCTCTCAGTCTCCCCATTATGACCCATACACCTGATTCATTAGAGAAGACTTCACCATCATCTACTACCTTCCACAATTTCATGTATGTCAAAGGGTTCAAACATTACCATTACACTCCATGAAACCTTAGACTCCTAAACAAAAACCTTCCATGACTTCTTGCTCAATGCATCAGCAATAAAATTCAGTTTTCCTTATATGAACCGGGGTGTTCATATGAGGTATATATATCCTATTTTTTGGTTTGAATGTTTAAATATGTCCTTATGTTAGAGACCACGTTTGACACATGTGTTGTGGAAGTTTTTGGGGGATTTTTCATAACCTGAAACTAGGTTTTGGGTGAAAAATATCTTAGATCACGGTTAATAAAAACTGGGTGGGGAAGGCTGCACAGTTTGACTAAACCATGCGATGGAAAATATAAGGCAATTACAGGCTGCACAATTTGAGGGAAATGTGTGAAAGGATGCACATGTCCATGTGACAAAGTCTTTAATTTTTCCTGAATTTGATAGAGGACATACACATAGTTTAAAGAAATTTTATATCGTGACAATAAACTATGAAGGTTCCCCTTAGACTATAGGAAACAATGTGGGTAAACTGTGAATGCCCAAAATTTTTGGAATTTTTTATAATTTTAAATTAAATGAAAATAATTTTAAATCCTAAACAATAATTAATCTCCTTGTATAGATCCTCCTCCTCATTGAAGATCTCAATGGATCGTAAACTTCTATTTCAGCTAAACTCTCCAACCGACCAATGAATCAAGAAGTTTTTGTCTCATTAGATCAACATCAGTAAGATTTACATTATTGTTTAGCCTTTCTCAATTCATCAGAATATCGACTAAAATATTTTATTTTAGGCTCATTTGTCCTAATTTATAGTTTTTCATGAATTATATAGATTTCTCCAAAACCAATATGAATCACGACTTGATACTAGATCGTAACTCCACCACAGTTCTAAGGTTGGTGTTCTATTCATTGATTTCACCTTTTGGTGCTTTTTAGAGAAATATGAAATTACGCCAGCCTCTAGACATTATGGTGCCACCACGATATTGAATGGGATAATTATAATAATTGTAATCAAATGTATTTATAATTCTTATAGAATATGTTGTGATTCTTTGGAAACTGTTTCCCAAACCAAGGTCACCAATGGGAGATCATTATTGAAATACATTAATTATACCATGTTAAGAAACCCAAGGGGTATGTTTTGGAATTTTCATGCAATAATAATCCGATTTATAATGGAATGAGTTTATTGGGTTTGTTATGAGATGGTTTTACTCCTTTAAACTGATATAATTCTTGTTTAACATCAATTGGTTAAGTTTTTAATAGATAAAATGTCATAATTGGCATAAATGGATTAAATTGAATGGGTGGGTTTACCCACTGGTTATGATAATTTATGAATGGATTATCAATGGGTGGGTATATGAATGTGAAGTTTCAAATGGCTAATGGTGATACATGGGTGGGTATATCCATGTGGATTTGCATATTGAAATGGATTATATGAGTGGTCAGACTCATATGGAATTGATTTTTTAAATGGTATGATTGTATGATAGTTTAAATAGATGCCATGGAAGGCTCTCCATGGATCTGGAACATGGTAGTGGATGCCTTGGATAAGGTATGATCCTAGGTTCATGATTTCATTGGATGCATCTTGCCTTAGTAACCCTTTGATCTTGAATTATTGGACTCACGTAGGACATGTTGAGACTCATGATCTAAGGACTCCAACCAGTGTGTATTCCATGTTTCCATAGAAATGCTCTAGGGAGTTGATAAGGATTCGTTGGTTTTCGAATCCTTGGATCTGGCCCTTCACGGTCTACACTTAGTTATACGACATGCCTACGGGATATGTGACATGCTTGGTTATGGAATGATTTTGGTTTTGATATGCTCTCTTTATACACAAAGGCCATGATGGTTGGATATGGATGGATGTACGGTGCTGACATGTTACTTGTTTGTGTTTATTATATATTCCCTGTTAGGAGATGACACGTGTTGAAGTGAGCCTTGAGAGGCTGTTTGGTTTTGCTTGTTAGAGTACACATATGACATGGGATTTCACACTTATGTTGTTACTTACTCACACCTATTTAGTATACTGATTTGTACTATTTGAAACTGTATAGAATTCTAGGTGGTTACCTACTTGGATATTTAAATCACATGCTACTTAGGCCTCCATGGGGGTCCTAAATAGATTATATGTTTGTAGGTGATAATAGGGGTTAGATTCATAACACTGGTTGTTGATCATTAATTTGGAGAAGGAATGGATGTGACCAAGATGAGGCTTGGGATTCTACAAGAACTTTTTTTTTAATTTTGGATAATTGTATTGTATTCTATTTCCATACACCTATTCCAGTTATTTTCTAGATATAGGTATCATCTCCATCATTGAATATGTGACATTTTTGGGCCTGTTATATATTCTTATCTAGATTTTCTATTTTATTTGTTGTATCCTTATTGTATCTAGTTAAACTATTGAATGTATTTGACATTAAATGTAATATACTCTAGTAAGGAGGTAATAATATCCCATATGAAAAAATTTACCCATCACTTCTAGTAGGAAACCTCTAGAATTTTAGGAGATGTGCTTGATTCCATATATCCAATCAGGGTCGGGGCACTGTTGAGTGGAATCTGCGTCCTAGATGTTACAAGTGGAATCAGAGGGATTTCATTTATGTTTTGATTTAATGATTTGAGATAATAGATATGGATAGGAAGGAAAATGAATTTGGTAATATGTTGTACATCTGAGTAGCTACAATACGTATAGGAAATATCCAAATTACCTCAAATTTTATTTTTATTTTCAAGAGTTATAACATTATAGTGGTTTTTTTTTCATAGTTTTGTGACGCATTTGATTTATTCTGGAACTATTGATATTATTGTTGTTCTAATTTTTTTTCAACCCGATGAGATGAGGGTATTCCATCTCATGCCTAAAATATGAACTTGATAGAAATCATATGCCATGAATTATTCCATGCCTTCTAGGAAGAATTACTCATTCAATGCTATTCTGATAGGTTCTTGGATAACTATGTATGATTTTGTGATAGAATTTGTTATATGAATAGAATGTGACATCATCTATTAATTCATATGATGTATGGTTCATTATGAAATAGAAAATGATGCACCATTTTAAATTAAATGGTTAATGTGAATTTGATATGTATAGATTAGATGGGGCTGAAATTTTTGTTCATGAGGTGTTGTGGTCTATCATGGATTGCAATATGCTAGACCATCAGCTAAATTAATTGAAAAAATAACTACTAAATTAAAATGAAAGGAAATTTATAATAGAGAACTAACCTAGACCAAGATTTTGAGTTGGAAAGAGGAAGTGTTTATAGTGGTTCTGGTTTCTTTTCATTTTACAGTCCTTTCTTTAGGAGCATTCTGTAGGTTATAAATTACTTTTTGGAGGTTTTTGACATGTCCTACACTTTTTAGCTGTTACTTTAATATAGTTCTTTTCATAACAGTTTTATTGGAATTGTAAAGCCATTCCACCACCACGAACTGTAGTGGTGTTGCACGACAGAGGCAACAATGACACTTCATAGGTGGTAGGCCATGTGATATGAGTTGATCCTACTTTAGTTCCACCTATGGATCTAGAGGCTGTTCCAAACACAAGTTCCAAGGAATACTTCTGTCAGGGGTTATTTTTCTATATTTGGACTTTTTGGGGAGCATCGCAGCCTGCCTAGACTTTGGGTGAGATGACACGAGTGTTCTAGTGGCTAAATCCTTCAATGTTTTTGGGGGATAGAGGTCCATATGTTGATGAGCTACAGTTTTACTCCACTATAGCTATCATGAAACATTTAAATACGCCTCTTGAGAGGAGGTTAAATATCACTATAAATATGATATGTGGAGCTCAAAAGAAATGGTTGGGTGTTCTGAACTAGGATAATGTTCTATGGGATATGGTTTGGACTAATTTTAAGACACAATTTTATGATTAATATAACCCTAAGAATCTGTGGTAGTGCGGGCTAGTGAGTTCATATGTCTAGAGAAGGGAGCGATGAAAGTCTTGGAGTACTTCACATGATTTACTGAGTTGCAGTGTTTGACACAGATGTACATTAATGATGAGATATCTAGAGAGAGGCCCTTTGATGAAGGTCTCTAGCATTCTCTCAGATCTCTTGTCAACGTGTTAATATTTACCTCTATCATTGATATTGTAAATTAGGCACTAATTAAAGAGAGAAACTTAAGAGAATCTTGGGTCCATAGTAGTGAAGTGCAGCTTCTCGACTTAGTAGTTCAACATCATCAGGTAGTATGTTCTATTTTGATACATCCTAAAATATGAGTTATAGTTTGTTTTTGATTGTTGGTAATTCAATTTTTTTTGACCAATGTGATTGGTGATGTTATATGAAGAGTCTGTGTGATCGAGACCCCATAGAGTTCCATGCTTGTAGTAGGAGGTTCCATGTGTAGTAGTTTTGTAGGACCTTCCCTCTATCAGTGAGTGGTAGGGGTTATCTATGAAACTATGTTGAAGATAAGGTTCCTCAACTCTATTTCTGGTAGGGAGTTAGATTAGTTATAGATGGTCCGACTAAGGTGGTGGTGGGCATGGTAGAAGAAAATTGACACCAGTTACATCAAGACATCAGAGTGGGCCTACAACAGGCAGTGACGTTGTGTCACAGAGTCATGGAACATGCCAGATCTTTTCTATACATCCTACCCATGAGCTGTAGGGTGTTGGGATTTTTGTGGTGAAAGGTATGATCTTAGTAGAATCTACTATTTCATAGACTCTTTTTGATATGTGGGTATCTCCTAGTATCATATATACCCCTATAGTGAAAATACCTAGACTTGTTTTATGGTCTTATGAGTGTGTTTTTATGCTAGACACACCTTTGGGAACTAGATTGGATAAAATGTTCCAGTGTAGGGAGTTCCCCCTTGTGGTTGTTGGGTGACACTTCATCTATGATCTGTATGTTTTTGAGATGATAGTTTTCAAACTCATTCTGAGGATGGAATGGATAATAGATTATTGAGCTTATATTGAATGCTACCACCAGAGGGTGACCTTAACATAAATATAGGGTGAATTGATTACTCATAAGGATCAATTGGATGTCCAGATGAGCTGAGTTGGACCAAAGAATCATGGTTTGGGGGGGGGGTGACAACTCAGATCACTAGTTTTTTTAGATGATCAAAGAGTGAGTTAGGTGGACTTTCCTATAATGGTTGATCACGTCAGATATGAAATTCCTAATGAATTTTATAGTTTCCCACCTTTGATATAGTGTGATTTCTACAATGATATAGTTATAGGATCTGAACCAGTATCCATTCCTTTTTAGATGATGGCTATGGAAGTGATGCAAGAGCTCAAGTGGTAGATATAGGAAATGGAAGTGAAGATGTTTATTTAATCCACCACTTTTCAGTTGTGTTATTTAGTACTTTTTTCAAAAGACTATAGATGTAAATCTTAGGTTATGAGTCTATTATCCAAAATTTAACTAGTATACAATTATAAATTGATATTTTTTTAACAGATAGATTACTAGTTTGATCAGATTCATGGATCTTGGGTGTTCTTTAAAATTGATTTGATTTCATGATATTAATAGGTACATTTTCAGCCTATATAAATACCACATACACCATTTCATATCATGTATTTATTATATGAATATCTAGTTATGTTTTTCGGTATTAGGAATGTGCCAATAGTTTTCATAGTGCCAATGAATCTAGTGTCCCATCCTTACCTAGACTCATTTGTTGTGGTTTTCAAGGATGATATCTTTGTGTATTATCACAATCAACATGAGCATTCTATAAATATTGAGATAGTTTTTAATACACTCAGAGAGAATCATTTATATGCCACGCACACAAATTACACTTTTGGATGGATGGAATTCACTTCCTGGGTCACATCATCTTAGAAAGAGTGTCTATTTCCCAAAGAAGGCGAGAGATACAGTTTACATGAAAAAAATATAACTTTTTTGGCATATGGTGATTCTTGGGGCTAGCTGGTTACTATAGATGTTTCATATAAGACTTATCACACTTAGCAGTTTTGTTGATGGAAATGACTAAGAAGGTTTCGAAAGTTGTAATGTTAGATTCGTATGAGATAGCCTTTTAGTACCTGAATGAAAGGTTAACATCATCCCTCCTCTTAATTCTTAAAGAGCAGGGAAAGAGATAAATTGTGTATTTTGACACATCAGATATTATGGTATTAGTATTGAAGATGGAGGGAGATAGAGTTTTTGGGTCTGGGTCTTAGTAGCTGAGGTCATATTAGAAGAATTACCCTATGCATGATCTTGAGTTAGATGCGGTTGTTCACACAATCCAATATTCGAGACTCTATTTTCTGGGAGAGAGTTTTGTGGTGTACATGGAACACAAAATCCCTATGTATATTTTTATATAGAAGGATATTTGTTTTAGGAGATAGAGCAGGGTGGAGTACCTACAGTTATTTTACATTGAGATTTACAACATGCCTTGTAAAGGAAACATAGTGGATGATGCACTAATTAGGAGGACTAAGAAATTGGAAGAGAATCATGCCAGTAGTGAGTAGCAACTTATGGAGTCTCTCTATGAGATGAATTTAGGGGAGAATGATAGTTAAGGGAAAATGTAACTATTATGTTTAACTGTGATCTCTACCCTACAATACATAGTTAAAATGAAGAATCTATCAAATTCATAAGACGTATTTATATGGGAGAGTGTGGTAGGAGAGGATCCACCTTCTAGTCGGACCACAGGTAAGGATGATATCCTACATATATGTGGAAATGTATGGGTTCCAGTGGACACATGTGTCACAACTCCCTCCCCAAAAATTGCACCCCTACTGGGACGATAATGTGAGAAGAGAGATAATGACCCCCATGTCCCGCCTCTAGTAGGCCCTAGTTTGGCAGCTAGCAATGGGGGTATAGTAACACGCTAATGAGAGGAATTACCATATATTAGAACACATGTGAAATAGTGAGATAAAAAATAAATCAACCAACTACTTCTCAGACTACAATATAAAATAATCCCCAAGTACACATATGTAATGTCAAGAAAAACAAGTACAATAGAAAGGGGAAAACAACAGGTACAAAAAGAAATTAAAACAGAAGCGGCCATGAATCCCAAATTACTCCTTCAAAATCCCCCAGCTGGTAGTAACTAGATTGATCTCCAACCCACTCCAATTGACCTAAAAATGGTTAAATAACATTGGCTGAGTATAATAGTATACCCATAAGGATCCTCCCATGAGCCTCTCGTGAAAAAGTAAAGAATGTGTAATAAAGCACAGTGAACATCAATGGAAACTAACTTGTCACCTAAATCGGTATATAATGTTCCTAACCTCACCATGGAATCTATCACCAATAATCTCTTACTATAGTATATAATATAATTATGAATGGAAAGTGTACCGTGTTACAACTTCCATACTAGTTTGATATTTTCCCCCAACGTCGCACGTCCTGAGCATCTCACTCCAAAAAGGCTTGCCCGTAGACACCTGGGAAAAGCACCAGAACATGAACCTTATGCAACAAAACTACTACGACAAAATAATAAAAAGTAACTAGGTAGTTTATGGGATCTACCACAGATCACATAGCATGTATCATACATCAATTATTATATCTCAAGCTATTACAACCTATACACCAGGTAATGATCCTCAATCCATCATAACCTAAACATGTTACACCTATAATAGTCCTTAGTAAACGATATATAGAATATTAGAATTTGAACTAACCACAAGACATTATATCCCTCTACATACATATATGGGGAAAACTAACTTACGTGCATACAACCACTAGTAACTACCATGTAAAAACATTAGTTCCAAAGGGGGTAGTCATCCATCCATCCTCCCATCAGGATGTTGGAAAAAATACCCCCTATGGATCATAATCCCTATGGTGTCAGTTTATCTAACTAACAGGGTGGACTATCATATATAAAAATAATTATAAGGATATAGTATAGCTCACTACCACACTATGGGAATAACCTAGTCTTAGAATCATATGAAGCTAACATCTCTCAATGCACTTTGATCTTGGAAAACACAAAAAGGGTTTATCCATGTAGATCTACGCACTAACATATGTGAGGATCTGATACAAGTGTCTCATTATTCATATTTGGTGGTTCACCATAGGGTCCCCAAGATGTAAAATGACTTATGTCATCAGTAATGGTGGTCAGGTATGAAAATAGAGCTAGATGGTTTTTTACAAGGTGTTTCATATGTCAGTTGGTGAAGGTGAAACACCAGTGAAAACTCGGGATTTTACAGTAGTAACCTATTTTTGTTTTAAAATGTGATGAAGTCAGGATGGATTTCGTGACTAGTTTACTAATTTCACCTCAATTTAATGTTGTTTCAAGGTTTTTTTCAATAGACTCATGGAGGTTTCTCATTCTTTCTGATCAAGGAGTCCATCTTGGTTGATGTTCTTCGATGTTCGTATATATACGTGATAGTACAGCTTCACAAGTTTCTGTGCACTATCAATTCAGATAGGGATGCCTTATTGACATATAATTTCAGGAAGATTATTCAAAGGAAGATAGGTACACAGGTGATTTTGAGTACATCGTTCCACCCTCAGATTGATGGCTAGTTATAGCGTATGATATAGGTGATACAGGACATGATGCGAGCATGCTTCCTGAATTATTGGGGCTCCTGGGAGAGGAAAATTCATCTAATTGTATTTTACTAAAATAATTGTGATTAGGTGAAAATAAAAATGGAACATTATGTGGATTTAAAGGTAGGAAACTATGACCACCCATGTACAATATAGAGGTAGGTGAGGTAGCTCTATTAGGATTGCATCTTATACATGATACTTATAAGTAGGTACAGTTGATTGTGAAGAAGATGGATATTTCATAGTCATATCAAAAATATTATTTCGATCTTTATAGAAAAGCTCAATAGTCAAGGTTGGGGATAATGTTTTATTCCACGTTTAAACGAATTTTGGACACATGTGTATTAGAAGACATGGTAAGATTTCACTGCTATATGTCAGGTCGTTCGATACCATGGAGTGAAACGGGCCAATAACTTATCTATTGTAGTTACCTTAGAGGTTCCAAGACATGCAAGGTATATTCCATTTATCTTAATTTCACTTCTTTCATTCATACCAATATCACACTTTTCATCTAGAGGAAGTTGAGTAGGAGTTTAATGAATCCTATGAAGAGAATCTGATTCATATCGATGACAAGCGCATGAAGGTTCTCTGAAGCCGGTTAGTTCATATTGTACATGTGCTATGGTATCACTATCATTTATAGGATGTGTAATGGGAGAATGAGGATGACATATATTCTCAATGGCTAGAGTTGTTCTTAGATGAATCTTGACCAACCTTCATATAGAAACTTTGGGATGAATTTCTGTAAGGGGGGATGATTGTAAGATACCAGGTTGTCTTATGACATAAAAACACTTATTTTTTATATTGAATTATTAAATATGTCCTTATGTGAGAGTACAACTTGGTCACAGGTGTTTTGGAAGTTTTTGGGGGATGTTCAGAGACCATAAGTAGGTTTTTGGATGAAAATGGTTATGCACATAGTCATTACAAACCATGTGGGGTAGGCACCATGGTTTGAATAAACTATACGAGTCTGGACATAAGGGGCTGATAACACAAATGGTTTGAGGAAACTGTGAGAAATTTGGAACTCACCCATGTGATAATGTCAACATTTTTGTAAGCACATGATAGAGGCTTTTTGTATGGTTTCTGCATGTTTTGTAAACAATTTTGGTGCCCTGTGGCATATAGAATGTGTACACAATTTCCACACAGGTTGAAAAAACATGCATGTTAACCATGTAGGCCAAGTTATTTTGGATTTTTTTGGAAATTTTAAATAAAATGAAAGTGAATATAAAACATAAAATTGGTTTCCCCTCCACATACAAATACTTATCTCCAATGATGATCTCAATGGAGCCTGGCCAAGGATTTGAGAAAAACTATACATTCAACCACCAACTCGAGCATGGTTTGTCTCATCGAATTCACATCGGTCTAATCTACATTACATTTTAGCATTTTTGAATTCTTTAGATTATTAATTTAGCTATTTTATTTTAGGCTCATATTTTCTAATTCCCATTATTCATCTATTAATAAAATTTATCAAAAAACCAGGATGAATCAGGACTTGAACTGGACGAGTACTCCACTACCAAGTTAAGGTTGGCACTATATGCTTTTCTTTCAGATTTTGGTGCGTTTTAGAGCTATCAGTCATTATCCCACCTACCGAACATTCCCAAGAAACCCAAATTTGAATGTGTTACATGAAATATAAGTAATTAGACCAATTAGTGGTTACCGTAGAATCTTTTGTGAGGCATTGGTACATATTTCCCAGAAAAAGGTCTCCCATGGGGTTAACATTATCGAAATACAAAAATGATTCAATGTTAAACACCCCAAGGGGGTTTTTTGGAATGATTCTCTATAAGAATATAATTAATAATTGAATGATTTGATTGGGTTGGTTAAGAGTTGGTTTTCCCCCCATTCCCAGATATATTACGTGTTATATTTAAATTCGATATTTTTCGAATTGATCAAATGTGATAACTAACATAAATGGATTAAATTGAATTGGTGGATATACCCAAAATATATGAGAATTTGGGAATGGACTATCAATTTATGGGTATACCCACAATATATGATAATTTGTAAATGGATGATCAATTGGTGGGTATACTGATGTTATATTTTGAAACCCTAATGTTGATGCTTGGCTTCGTATATCTATGTGACCTGATTTAATGTAATGGATTATACGAGTGGGTAGACTAATACATATTTTTTTTTAAATGTTATGATTATATGATAGTAAAAATTGATTCAAAGAATGGATCTAGGTGGATTTGGAACATGATAGTGGACATCTTGGATAGAAAATTTTCTAAGGGTCTTGATTTTTTGGAATTCAGTGGGCCTTACTAACCCATGGATCTAACATTATTGGGATCTCATAAGACATGTTAGTACACTTTTTCCTATGATTCCACTATGTTCCTATACCAAGCATCCAACAAGATGATCCTGGGAGTCGATGAGGATTCCTTAGTCTTTGAAACCTTGTATCCAACTATTTATTCTCAATAATTCATTATAAAACATGGTATAATGCTATGTGACATTCTTGGTTACAAAAATGACTTGGGATTGATATATTTTCCATATATGGAAATTTCGTATGGGATGGATATGGATGGATGCACAGATAGTCTGTGTTACTTGT
Source organism: Viscum album (assembly GCA_963277665.1). Classification (NCBI taxonomy): domain Eukaryota; kingdom Viridiplantae; phylum Streptophyta; class Magnoliopsida; order Santalales; family Viscaceae; genus Viscum; species Viscum album. Next base: position 104,290,428 of record OY728133.1, read on the forward strand.
TTACATTTCTTATAGATTTCTTGTTAGTAGAAAACACTTGTTGTTGGGAACCGTGAGATGTTGTTTGGTTTAACTTGATTTAATAGACATATTACCTGGGATTTCACAATTACGTAAAAGCTTACTCACACCTATTTACTAAACTGGTTTGTTCTACTTAGAAATCTATAGTCTTCTTGGTGGTTACCTATTGGGATGTTCATCTAACACCCTATTGAGACTCCATGGGGGACCCAAACATATTATATGGTTATAGGTGATAATAAGGGAAATTGCCCTAACAGTGGTTGTTAATCATTACATTAGAGTAAGAAATAATGGTACCAAACTAAGGCTTACGATACTAAGGTTAAATTTTTTTTTTGTTTTCATTTTAGATGTTTCTATTGTATTTTATTTCTTTGCATGTATTTTTTCTGTTTTATAGATACATGTATCATCTACCTCATTGAATACATGACATTTTTGGGCATGTTATATATTCATTTTTTGTTGTTCTATTTTATATTCTCTATTCTTATTGTATCTTATTTTCTTATTGAATTTATTTGACATCCACTCCGATCTTCTATAGTGCTGGGGGAACATCTCCCCAATTACAAGCCTAGGCCCTCGGTTCTAGTTAGAACCTCTGTTGTTTCGGTAGATGTGCTTGAGGACATGTATCCAAACCGGAATAGGGTAGTGTTGAGTGGAATTTCGGTCTGAGATGTCACATTATTGATGTGTAGGAGATCTCAAAATCATAGTTTTTAAGAAACTACATCCACATTATGTGTCGTATGTTCAGATCACACTAAGAAATGATATTAATAAAGTCCTTATGATCCATAAAGAACAAAAATTACTCTACAATGAGGTAATTCAACCACAACATCATCACAAACACAACATATTATAGCTTCAGATCATGGTGGAATAGTTACACTAATGGGGGAGTAAGTACTTAGAAATATACGAGTTCATTACCATATTCTACATCTGATCACATCCCAATCTTAGATTGGAAGCATATAAAAACATTCAAGCGTCACCCCTTCCTTAGGAAACTATAGAAATGGATCACTAACCAACATCCATTTAATGTAACTAAAAATTACATAGAAATGATCACCCAACAAAGAATCATGGTCTCTTATGCTAAAAAATGTCGAAGGGGCTACAAAAGGAGAGAAATTGGGTAAAAATCTATGATAATAGCCTCCGATACCAATAAAATTTTAAACCTCTTCCACATTATTTAGTGATACCAAATAAAAAATCACTTCAACCATTGATGGGTCTACTTCCAAAGACTAACGAGACACCAAATGCTTGGGGAATTTGACCTCTCGTGTCCAGAAGATGAACATGGAAAACATTCTATTTGGATGGTGGTGTCGAAGAACATAAATGAAAATTATGATATTCTTAACATGTTGCTTCCCTAACTTCAATTTGATTGGGATATCATCGATGAAAAAAATGATGAATCAATCAAAGAACACACAAAAAATAGTCCTCATAAGACCCATTGACATGGTGAGGGAATTTGTATCACCTAATGGGATGACTACAAAAATAATGCTCACAGACCTGCATATGAATGCATCCTTTAGGATATTTCCCTCTTTCACCCTCAACTAGTGATATCCAGACCGTATATTAACCATATAAAACTTATATTACCCTCTCAGATGGACTAAACGATCATCTATCCTTTTATGAGGGTAACAGTTCTTGACTGTCACTTGATTAAAGCTCTTGTAGTCCATAAAAATCCTCACACCACCATCCTCATTCTTTGAGAACAACACAGGAGTACCATATGATGACATATTGGGCTGGATAAAACTCTTATGCATCATATTTTCTACCATAATCCTCAAAACCATCAACTCAGAAGGTTTGATCGGATAAGAAGTCTTCAAAATCAGATAATCATGAGGCTACAAATCTATCCCAAATATATTATTGCTTCTATAGGGAAGCGTCAAAACCTCCTTAAGATAAACATCCAAGAACTCCCAAATGAACCTAAGAATCTTTAACAACCTAGTTTCTATTGATTACACTACAAAATCAGCACATTAGGAAAGAAGGGATTCACATGCTGACTACCCACCTAAAAGCACATCTCACCCAAAACACCACACACTAGCTATCTACATATGAAAGCACATATAACTCAAAAAAACATTCGATAACAAAACATATAGAAATAATCTAGTCTAAGACAAAAATAACTTCACAGTGATGCATCTATTCCAAGAAAAGATCAACATGGGACTTATGCGACCTCATCATCTGTCTACACTCATAACACACATCAAATAAGCTGGTCTAGCCTCCAATTGTCATACATCACACCAGGAGCATGGGAAGCCTCTCTATGTTTAGTCACAGATCGTGGGCTAGGGATGGTGAAACAAAGGAGTGTGAAGATCCTAAATCAAAAAGGCCCAAACATGAGTACTTAAAAAAATGATTGTACCTCTGAAAATCTATGGCCCACATGGAATGGCTACCTCCACTACGTGCAATTGTCCACACCCAACTCCTCTACCACTATACTAATGAAAACCTCCATGTATATTCACAGGTCACGATTCCTAAACCTGAGGAACATCCTGAGGTCATCCTATACCTACTCCATCTCCCCTTAGTGAATAAAAATCATACTTCCCATACCACTGAAATGGAATCATTGGAATCTTCAAAAAAAGGCTGGTGTTGAACCTATCCACCTCCAACAAACTAATCATTGGGAAACTTCGAGCGCCAGTTCCTGTGAAGGTCATGAACCCCACTACAAAAAAACACTATGCACAAAACCCCCAAGAAAATCATTGAAACCATAAGAACTAGATGGAAATAAAGTAAGTTGATAAGGAAAAATCCTTTCTGGTCAAAACCACGATCGTCCTGGAGCCTTATTCATTCCACTGAAAACTCTTCTCTTCAAGAGACCTTTATGGTTTCCAACACATGGAAAACCTCCTCATAAGTGCATCTGCTCGATCTCCTCTGCATTCTTCAAAACATACAAAGATGTTTGTAGTGTAAGAAGATTAATTTTATAATGGATGGAAGGATGGAGTTCCTCCTAAATATATATATCACGAGACTCCTCATCTGAAAAAAAAATATGGGGGAAAACCCAGACGATCTTTGAACTTGATTCCCATCTCCTGCACTGACATGCTCCTCTGAGGAACACATTGAAGCTCCTGCCTCTTTAATATATTCATGGTTGATGAGTGGAACTCTTCCATGAAATTTTTATGGATTTAGGATCAAAAAATGTATCTCTCTCTCCTCTTTCCTAGATACAACATTGATAAGTAATGTGAAACTCTTCACAACTGACTGACTACCAAAGGGGCCTAGTACACTGTTGGGGCCCATATCAAACTAAAATCAGTCTCAAGATCCTCTATCCAGGTCTTTGTCTCAACATATGAAAACTTCACACTTACGTCCCCAAATCCCTCCTCCGGAAAGTGCACAACATCATCTTCTACTGTTCATCCTCCTCATGTTTATCAACCCTACATCGATCAAATTGATTAGCGTGCTGAAACTCAACTACCAAAGACGCACACAAATGATGACCAAGATCCATAGATTAAATGAAACAAGGATTTCAAATGATTGAGTATTATGTATTTTAATTACAAAATACATTTTAACTTATTCAATTTATTTTTCTATTCAATTAACATGTCCCAAAACAACCCAATTTAAATAGGAGAAAATTTCTTTATGATAAATGTATATTTATTTTGTCTCTACCCTAAAATGAGGTTCATTTCACTTGGCCATTAAAAAATCTTAGAGTCTATGCACTGGATCATGAAAGGCACTAAAATCCTGTGTCCATGACAATATCCCTAGATTATTTCATGCACCATGGTCAATAGATAGTATTTTCATACGACCCGATGTAGTCATCACTGTTCCTAACTCTAAACTTCATCAAATCTCTCAATAATCACCATCCTTTTATACCACTCTATCATGAAACCCTCACTCCAAAGATACCCCTCATGGGATGGCAATGAATAAAAGGAGATAATGCCCCCCCCCCCGATATCCACCTCTTATTGGCCTGAGGTTGGGGACTCGCAACATAGCTAAACAAATCCCCAATAGAGGAGGTATAACCCTTTCTAAGAAAATGATTTTGGGATATAAGATGAATGGTTGAGAAAAAACTCAATGAAACACACACACACACACACACATATATATATAATAAAACCAAAAACCATCCCACAATACATGTATATGTAGAATAAATACAAATACAATAATTTATTTATATTAATTTTTTTAGTAAATCTAAAGTAGTGACACAAAACCTATCAAGGATCCGAGCAAGTATGGTCCATAAAAATCTGAAAAATATTATTGGAAATGTAGGAACCATTTTATATTTATTGGGTGAGAATAAATATATAATCATTAGGAAAACAAATGTTTGTCATGAATATGTGAAAGAATTATAATTATGTAACTCTGGGAAAACATCATAACTAATCATCACCTGAACTTGTATAGTAATCAAACCCATAATCAGTAAGGAACACTCACAAAATAATGAAAGTCATGTAATATAATATAACATGATAACATTGATAAGGGTACATAAAATCGTTTTTCCACTAATATTCCAGTATCAAATCTAATGTAATATGTCATTGCATTCCCATATCTTCTATATACCACACCACCCCACATGCACAGTCACAACACACCTCACCTACAGACACGTAGGATCTCTGCCCCACTAGCACGAACACATCACATCTTTCTTAAAAAACCTAGGCCACCACCTCACATGCACGATCTCACCTCACTCAAAAACACTTGGGGTATCACACCTCATCCCAAAGACACTTTGGACACATTTCACCTTTCCCACAAAAACCTGGGATATCACATCCGACCCGACGACACCTTGACCATCACTACCACCATATAAATCACTAACAGTCATCTGGACATCATATCCTATTCCATACCAACCTCACCTCGAAGGTAGAATAGGAAATATAGGGAACCAAAATATCTATAATCCCCACTAGATGTTGGGAATAGACCTCCCACGTGACTTTTCTGGTGTTCGACACGTAGTTCTCAACATGGGTGGAGAGTATATTGAAATTAAAATAACGTAAAATTATAAATAATTATAGTATCAAACACTCAATCCCAACCTAATGGGTTCACAAACAAACCAAACAACTCAAAAATATATCACTTTTTCTTCCACCTCTAACTGCACTTATTAGTATAAGCAACAACCATTTCAAAAGGTAAAGAGCCCTAAAAAGTGTCTTCACATTTCTTCTCTGTTTAACACCCATTCATTTCATTATTTATGATAAACCATATTTAACCACACAAACCACCATTTAGATTTCCATTCCCTATATGAATCCAATTTATCAAACAAAAACAAGACATTACAAAAATTATTAAAGAATTTTTATATAATTCAATCACTTCTTGGGAATCTAGAAGACTGAAACCACAAATTAGCCACCCCAAAAGCACATTAAAAGAAACCACCTCTTCAGTGCCAAAAATGTACGTCCAAAAAACTGCATCCTCTCCGCACCAAAAGCGGGGCCAAATAAAACAGCTCTTTGCTACCCTAAAAGCACGTACAAACACTCCACCACCTCCGTGCTCAAAAAGAATATCCAAAAAACCACCTCCTGGCCTCCCAAAAACCACAACCAAGTAAACTATGTATCAACCCACACCCAATTTAAATCTCCCATCTCCTTCTTGTAAGAATGTTAAAGATCACAACATATCATGTTCATTTTCATAGATTTATAAAATAAGCATTTATCACATTACACATTATTTTAGGGGCATTGTCACAGAACCCAAAAATAAAAGAAAAAACAATTAATTATCCAATTATTAGTAATTAACCAATTCATATTAATGGTGATATCTAAACAATACCAGTAGTCAAAAAAAAAATTGTTCCACAGCTCATGTCAATCAGTGAAAGAAAACCATCAACGACAACAATTTGCATTGGGGAATTTGAATCCATGAAATCCATCACATCATAATAGTATCAACGATGTAAAATCATGAAAATAAAAGCCATTTTTTAATTTTAAATCAATATTAACCAATTATTTATATATGAATAAGATAAAACAACTATAATCCATAGATAAAAAAAGTAAACCCCTCCCGAATGATAAATAATGAAGCCAAATAATGAAAATATACTCTACGGAAACTTTCCAACTTTATATGGACTATGAGGAGAAGAATAAAATTTCTAGAAAGCACCACCACACGATAAGGAACCATGGATCATCCAACATTGCACCAAAGATGGTGAAAAATTCAAACCAAACGTAACCCAAACCAAAAAGGACCCTTGTAGTGGATCCCTGGGATAATAACAAAAGAATACTAGGGGGAATGAAAATATGAATTGCTACAGATCAACCAAGGATCACCAATGAACAAACACCTAGATCAATGAATCAAATAGTAATGAATAATGCATCCTAAAACAACTTGTAGTGCCTAGGGGTAGCCGAAAATATTGGTGGAAGATATAATGACTGAATGATTGAAAATTCAGCAAAAAAATATTTTTAAAACTGCACTGTATCAGGGGATTACATGACATGTAATCCCATGTTAAGTCATTATATTCCTGATATTTGGTTTAAAATAAAAAACATGTTGCCTATTTTTTTTATAACCCTGATAGATTACATGGCGTGAAACCCTTATTCATGTGGTGTAAAATATTTACACACTGTGAAAACCACATGGAAATATGTGAAACCGAATTTCATGTTGTGTAATCCACATAAATGATTTGTAATATGCCTGATTATATCCTTTAACAACCAAACTTCTCGAGACTCCCTTCAAGCCTCCTCCAAACAGATATAATAACTAAAACTGTCAATGTAAAAATCTAGGAAGGCATTGACCATTAAAATATATGATATTATAAATATTAATATGTTTATATTATATGTTAATATCTTATGTAAAAAAAATATAAAAGTGTTTAAATAATAATATACCTAATGAAATTAAGAGGTAAGGGAATTATTCTAAATTTCCATTCATTGAGGTATATTGTAATGTTATACACCTACTTTTTATTTAATGGGTATATATACTCCCCATTTGACATATAATATCATGATTGAATGATACATCACGGTATTTTATGTTTGAGTTTGAATTATTTAATTCAATTTTATTAGATAGGAAAATTTTAATGTTGTATAACTTCTTGTACAATATTACATTCTTTTGTGATTATTAACAATATCTTGAAAAAATCAATTTATCATGGCCATTTTTCATTGGGATGTACTTTTTTCTAATAAATACACATTATTTTATGATGTATATGATAGTATCCTAAACCATTTAACATTTTCACATGGTTTATACATTGAATTTTATTTTATTATTTAGAGAAATATTTACAAATATTATTTCCCTACTCAATATGGATATTTAATTATTGTTAATATTATTTATGAATTAAATAGATTATTTTATATATGAGTTGTGTTTTGGACATGCAGTGATGGATGGGGCCTTGAATTATATATCCACTCTAGAAATCTATATGACTCATCCAATTTTTTTCCAAAATATGGTAGTTTCTACCTATAGTTTGAACCATATTTTTATTGGTCTTGATGGTTTTGGTATCATGATTTTTGAGATCAATATGTCCAACAATTATGAATTTAATTCATTGACAATTATGTAATAATTATTAGCCATGATATTTTACCAATGGTATTATTTATTTGTCCATTTAATTCTATGTTTTTTTATTAAATAACAAGGGTATTTAGTAATTTACCATGCCTTATTAATTATTAATTATCTTATCATGATGGTAATTTTATTCAAATGGCATCTATGTTATGTCATTTACCTTGAATTTTATTTTTATTGATTAATGATATATTTCACTATACTTAACCATTAATGGTCATTTGAGATCACCATTATCTTGTTTCTTTTCCCAAATATATAAAAGAAATTTATGGAATGTGTATTGAAGAATAAAATTAATTTTTATTGGATTTATTATGTTTTATTTTAAATTCATAATTTATAATATGTATCATGTATGACTCTAGTTCCACGAATCTTCTAAATAGATAATTCTGTCATGATTTTACCAATGGTATCTATGCCAATGTACAAATGTAGTTACTAGATATAGGATAATGCGGTGGGTCATTATAGTTAGTATTATAGGATGATTAGTAGAATCCTCAAGAAGTAGATTCATAAAAAAAATGATTACGAAGAATAACCCTATAAAAGACTTTCAGGATAAGTATATAAGAGTATAATAAATTTTTATTAAATAATATATTATGTATTTCTTTACAACACATACATGGATTAATAATATAAGTTGAAATGGTTCTGGCAGAGATATAACTAGGGGTAATAACTCTTAAAATGTTGCATTGGGATTAACCGAATCATCACCTGGTGCACAAAAACTGCCCATAATAGACACCATTTTTGACACTCCCAAGTGACATGGTTAAGTTAATTCACATATCATTTACAAAAAAAATATGAATGATTTAAAAATATAGATATTCCCAAAGACAACATTTTTACAATTCTAATATTTACAATTCATAAATATTAAATTTCTGACCATTGTTACTTCATATATTGAAATATAAATTATGATGTATAATTTATAATTTATAATTTTATGAGATAATCAAATATATTCCATTATTTAGAAGTGTTACCTTTAAATATAAGGGTTGTCAATAATCATGGAAAATTTGGATATTTTACTAATATTTAATTTAATATAGTTGGTATTGGAGTTGGGAAAAGTATTTCTATCATATAGAATGTTAATTATGTTAAGAAGAATAACCCTTCCTAGATGAAGAAACATATTCCATAGAAACATTCCCCTATAATGGATGGACTTAAGTGATAGAATCCCACATCAATTCATGAGACTACTAATCCAATGGATTTTAAACAATTGATTATTTCACTAGAGAAGATATTTATAAGCATATGATATGGAAAAAAGGAAAATATTAGAGTTTTAGTGTATTTTCCCAATGGAAATGCTGATCAGTTATGGTAATTAATCGATTATGTTATAGAGTAAGAATAAATTAATCATCAAGAATGGACTGATTTTAAATATACATTGTTTAAAAAATATTAACCTCGTTAATAAAAATTTTAAATAAATATAGTTTTATTTATATTAATGAAAAATTAATAATATGGTGTTTCTGATTATGAGGATAAATTTAAAAGGATACATATATAATATATGATTTATATAACCCATATAGAGAGCATGATTGACCATTTGATGGAATGGATTAAGCCACTTCCATTAATGGAATTGGAATATCAAAAATTTTCATCAAACGATGAATGATTTTATGGGACATCAAAAGAGATACAGAATTATCGAGACAATTAATATTCAAGAGAAAACAATAGAAGATGAGACTATCAAGACACCATGAAAAAGGGAAGGTGTCAAAGAAGAATACGAGATCACAATAACATCCCTCTTGTGAATACTATAGAAAGAACCACACTGGGGAATTTTTTAAGGGACTTGGTGTTTGTTATAATTTCATAGATAAGGCTCTCCAATAATAATAAGAACATAATGGGAAGAAATAAAAAACAGATTTTTAGTAATACAATTGTTAGGAGATGATTCATCAGAAAAATTAATTACCCAATAATTACGGGAATCTAATAAATAAATTAACAAGTTGAAAAATCCAAGATTATAAGTTAACTACAACTGAGATAGAAGTTCTCAATGATTTTATGGATGGTGCTTTAATCATATTTAAAATTTTAGATAATTAATTATTTGATTCTGGATTTTTATAATCTTATATATAAAACCAATTTAATTATAAAATTAGACATTCAACTTTTAAATAAAGAAGAGATTTGACAGTAAAAAATGAAATAGGTTGGATAACTAAAAAAATATTGTGTTAGGTATCCCACATCATGACACATAAACATTCTCTATTTTCTATCCTTTTAATCATACCTTTTTTTGAAATCGATATAATATTTTCTATGAATTTAAATTCAAAATATGAAGAAAAATTTAATTATAGGATGAAGAAAAATAAATTTTTTGATGAGGATGTAGAATTAAATATCGATAGAGCATAGAGTTCATCATATTATTCTTATCTATATGCTCCCCTAGTAGATGTACTAAATATGATTACTGGAGAAGAAGAGAATGAAGAATCTGGGAGTGGAGGAGGTAATATTCATATTTAGGATATACCATTTGTATGGGAATACATTAAATTTATTCATGAGGTAGTTCCTGGATATACCCCCGATAAAGAGGTTGATTTCTCCATTGATATAACCCCTGATGTAAGACAAATGAAAAATACTCCTAATATAATAACCAATTTTCAATATGTGGACTTAAAGAAATAACTAGATGATCTAGGTAAAAATTTATTTATTCTTCCATTTTTTTCATTATGGAGATCCCATGTTCTCTTAATTAACAAGAAATATAAATCCATGATATTATACAGTGGTTATATTTAATTTTAATGTTATTAAGATAAATAACATATACATTCTACATTTCTATATTGACTTCTTCAATCAACTTCACAGAGCCCAATATTATCAAAGATTCACCTCTTTTAAGGGTATCATTAATTCTAAGTAATGATGGAAGGAATTTAAAAGACGTATTTTTAATGAGTTTTGGAAATTAAGACAATAGAGTAAATAGAGTTTGATTAATTAGTGTACTATCTATATTATTAATATAAGGAACATAGTATTAAAGGAATACCATGTTGTATTTTTTATAGTAATAATTGATAATAATTTTTTGTATTATAAAGGTAATGAGGACCATGAGAATCAGTTGAAGATCATTTTTTATACTTTTATAATGAAGGAGTTAAATGAGAAACATACTATGTCTAATTTGTAGTAGCTGAATGTTTCACTTATAGGCCATATTTTCTGAGATGATGGAATCTCAGTTTGTCATGTGAAGAAAATATTAGTTAGGGAATGTAATACAGTATAAAACATAACAGAGGTAAATATTTACAAGGGTTTGGTAGGTTACTATCATCAAATTTTCTGTAAATTTTTCTTGACTAGAAAACCTCATAATAATTATTATAGGTAAGGGTTTATGTATTTTTCGACAAAGGAATGGGAAGAATATTTTTTTAAACGAAATAGGATATTTTTAAATGGTATTATTTCGAATCTAAAATCTCGAAATGATGTGATGGATATATATAGTGATTCATTGAAGAAGGGACATGGATTAATCTTAACGAAAAATGATAAATTTATTGATTAAAAATCAATTTAATTGAATAAAAAAATCTGAAATGGAATAATTATAGAGAGGAAAAATTATTCTTATTTTCCACCTCTAGGGCATACATGCTCAAAAAATAAGTTAAAAGATAAGTATATTGACATCAATGGGGTCTACCAGTTATAGAAATAAGGTGGTGTGTTTGAGAAATATTTTTAATTACTAATGTGTTGGGAAGAAGATGTGGTTGAACAGACTCTATCTCTTAATTCTACTATGGAGGAATCTTACAGAATGATGGGATGGTCTTTATGTGTGGTCCTTAATGAGGAGTAATACAATTAGTTCAATAAGAAATATCTAATCTTTGTTGGGGGATTCAAAATAATAAATATTTTCATTAAGGAGTATATTCAGTTTTGGGATAAATTTCTCTTTGGTTTTGTGGATTTTCTAATGAACTAACCAGATACCCAAGTAACCAACATCTCATAGAAATTGTTTAGGGAGATTAATTCTGGTAGGATAAATTTCTCGTTCAATTTTTATATTATTTTCTTCTCTGGTTAAACTCATTACATATTAATTTTCTCCATAAAAGTGTTTGAATACTAAGAATTAAATTTATATTGTTTGGGATATTCCCAGGTCATAAATTATTATTATACATCTTTTCATAGAATGATGTAAATATTTGGAAAATATCATAGGTTTAGAAACTCAAAAATTATGATTTCTCAATCCACTACCAAATAGGGAAATAAAACAAAGTATTGTTTACCTTGAGTTGGAATTTCTATGAAATTCTGAGCCAAATGAGGATAGATAAAGTCAAAATGTTCATGGATAATGAAAAAATGGATATGGGAAATATTAAGGTAGGGGAGAAATCACTAATTATTCAAATTATCATGAAACAATATTAATTATAAAATGTTAAAAATTATTTATCTGATAATGATAAATTTCGGAATAAAATTAAAGAATTGAATGATGGGAAATTAGAATAATTAATTTTTTAATATGGTGTTATGGAAATTGGAATGAAATTTTGTGTTCCATCTATAAATGAGAAAAAATTATATTTTTTGGATGAAACAAATAGGTTAAATATCTCTATAAACAATGGTAGAAAAAATATTTATAGTTATTCGGGTGAAATTTTTGAACTGGATAACATTAAGAGGGAAATTACTGATTATGTATCCATATGATTAAACATTCAATATGTTATTGATGTGAGAAATAATTTTAGAGGAGTCATGAAGCCTCTCCCAATTTCTGAGTGTAAATGGAATAAAATTATGAAGGTTTTTTTAGGACTACTACATACTACTAAAAAAAATATTTTCAATATAGATTATCATTTATTTCTCAGCCAAATATAAATATTTCCTAACTATAAAAAAATATTTTATACTAGAGAACCACTCAAAGAATTATATTAGGGATTTTTTAATACATCATGGTGCACCTCTTTCAATTATTTCTGATTGTGATCACCTTTTTTCATCAAAATAATAGATATGTATTTAGAAGGCTCTTGATTCAGAGATTCATTTGAACACATCAAACCATCATAAAACTGATGGATATTACAAAAGGATGATTTAAAAAAAGGAATATATGTTGATTTAATGATCACTATACCTTCATGGTATATGGGATTGGTATTTACCTTTCTTAGAGATTTACAATTGAGGTAGATTCCGTTAAAATATTTAAATAGTGTCGTATAAAGCATCTTATAGAAATAGATGTCATAATGAAACTAGTTGGGGTAAATTTGGTGAAAGGAAAATCATTGGAATAATACATGTTGAAGAGACAATGAAAAAGTAAAATTCATTTCGAGCTCACATTAAATCATCTCAATATAATAAAAAGGATAATAATCATAATTGGAGTCATTATTTTTAATTCTTTGTGGGTGATCATGTTTTATGGAAAATATATACATTGAAGGGTGTTATAAGGTTTCTCAAGATAGGGATATTGATTGCATGGAACATAATAATCTTTTTAATTCATGAAATAATTGGAATTGTTTTTTATTGTTTAGAAATTCCATATAATATACCAAAAGAATAATATGTTTTCCATATAATTTTTTTTAAGGAAGTAAATTCTAGAACCAATGAATTTTACAACAATTGGTGAAAATATATTAGACCATTATTCGTATCAATATAAGAAAATAAATAATCGTGACTATATATTTATTATAATGAGGAATCATACAACCCAACTATTAAAATTTCTTTGGAGAAATCATAGAAGAGAGGAAAAAATGGGGGAATAGGATAATATTATTAAGAATAACTACCTTAATAAATTTTGAAGGTAACATACAAGATATTTTGGGGATGGAATTTTTTTAGGAGAGAGTAATGTATCACCCTAAGAACATAAATATATTACTTATATAATTAATTTATTTTATTAAATAGACTATGATGCACATATTATCGTCTTAAAATGAACAATGATACACTATTAAATTATAATTTAAACATGAATTCTATGTCCTATATGTCAAATTAGTGGTTATAAATAAAATATCTTTCATTATGAAAAATATATATTCTAAAAATGGTAACTTTTAATCAATTGAAGAGAAATAAAAATTAGAATCATGTAAAAGAGAAATAATGGTTTTCTAAAAAACTATATTTTTTCACAAAGGTTGTTTAGTCACACATTACACACCTAATTTAAAATTAATTTTTATTCGTAAAAGAATATATATTCGATAATATGAAATTAATTTATAAAATAGTACTATCCAAATTCCTTTAGTCTATTTTTATGTTTTTAGAAATGTTTAATTTCACTAAATTGTGAAAAAATACTTACTTTTAATTGAAAATGAAATTTTTGTTTTCATTTTTTATAATTTTAATTTAAACAATATTTTCGATTTTAATTAAAATTAGGTAAATTATATTTTATATAATCCAATTTATTCCATTAAAATTATTTTCATATTTATTTTATATATTAAAATATTCTAAACACTTGAACATTTTCTCTTGAAATCCCCTCTATTTCATGGAATCTGTTGTATTATTTTTAAATTAAAATAGTCTAAATATCTGTATATTATTTTGAAAATTTTCCCATTTTTTGAATCAGTATAATTTATATTTTATGATAAGTTCATAAAACTATTTTCCCAAAATAGATAGTAGAAATAGTAAAAATTTGTTATCACAATTATGAAAAAATGGGCTCACATTGGGTTAATGTTTAATGATAAGGGTTAAAATGTCATAGATACAGATATAAAATATATTAAATAGCCCTATATATACATTATAATGTATAATTATTAAAAATACTATATTTTTACAATCAAATAATGTAAAAAAGTTGGTACATCATTTTTCATTAACAATTTACATGTGTGGGACTCACCTAATTAATAAATGAATGTGCCCTCTCCTCTCTTCTTCAAACCTTCTCAAAACATTGGATTGTAAATCTCCTATCCAAATAAATTTCCAACCTCCATCAAATTATATTAGAAGAATTATTTTTTGTTATAATGTCATTATATGAATGCATTAGGTATAATCATAAAGAAGTGGCACAAGAAGAGGTAAAATTCCAAAAAAATTGCATCTTTATTTTATTTCTCCATAATCATACAAAAAATATTATTAATTTTTCATATATAAAAACACCATTATATAACATATAAATATATTTTTAAATTTTATGGTCAATACCTACAACTATACATCTTAAATTAAATTTGTTAAAAATTCATTAGTTGTTTGTATGACGGACTACAACCCGACGAACTGATGTAATTTATTTTTTCAACCCAAACTCTCACTATTGGGAATGATGATTGATAATATATATATATATATATATATATGATATTTATAACATTATTATACTATTATAGTAGTCTTGTCATATATTTATATTGGATTTATATTTTGTTGGTGATATGATGACGTCACTCATGTGGATGGTGGATTACCGCTTCGCAAAGCAATATGATTTGTCTATCACTAATGCATTACATGGAATTTTATAATGATAAATTTAACAATTAAATTTGATTTAAATTACATTAATATAAAATATTTATCATTCATAAATGATAATAAATCATCTTATTTATTACCATTTCAGTCACTTAATTATGAAAACATCGTTTCTGTATGTGCGGACTACTATCTTCACCAAGAAAAGATACACTATTTTCATAACCATAAAACATTCATGATATATAAGTATAATAATGAAATTATCTTCAATTTATGGTATTATAATAACAATTTAACTAAAAAATATTACTTACATACTTTCAATAGAGATCATTGAAAAATAAAAATGTTATTTATGTGTATAGATGACCTACCGTCTCAATGATCGTAACATAATTCATTGTAAAATCCATATTAAATTATTGGTCTTATAAAAATAATTTATATATAAATATGATAATTATTTCATGATTTTTATTCCAGATATAATACAACTATGTAATAAAAAAGAGATCATGAGTAGTCATGAAAAATCATGAATGACAAAACAAGGTAACTAACACCAGAAACAATGAAAATAATGAATGAATATTAATAAATTGGTAATAATATGTTACAAAAGGATCATATATGAAACATAAAATATTTATATATTTCTTTTATAAACTAATAACTTGTTTAAATAAACCATATATTTTTTATGTAATGTTCGGCCAAAAGGAAGTGCGAGTTAATGGTTTCATTAACAGATATTGTAATATTATGTACCAAATTTCTTTTATAGGGTGTATATAATAAAAACATGAAATATAATATCATTATTCATTTATAATTCATTTTATTTTATTTTTTAATTTGAATTATTATATCTACGATGATTTTACATTAAAATTACCAAGAGGTAAAATATAGTTTATAATCAATCTTTCATTTTTTATTGTTAATTTTTTCTGTAAACAGCCTCTTTGCAATGATAATTTATCAATAGAAATTACATTTTTCATGATTATATATTTTTTTATATGATATATATAATTATTTTTAAAACCATATACCATTTTTTACATGGTTTATACTTTTAATGGTATATGATTAACAAGGGAAATATTGATAATTATACACCCACTAATCAATACATATATTTTTAAATAGGGAATATTATTCATAATTGAAATAGATTATTCAATATATGATGAATGATTTAAGAATTAGGTAAATTTTGAGTCCCTGATTTATATAGACTGTAAATATATTGATATTTCTCATGGGGAAAATCATTTGGCCAAAATAAATGGGTTACAACATGTAGTTTAAACCATATATTGAATGGATTTTATGGTTGTGTTATGAAGATGTATGATATCAGAAATTCCGATAATGTGGTATTTCATTTTTTTATAATTATTTTAATATTATTCTTATAAAGTATATTTTTTGTAGATATTTTTAGTGTATTCATTTTAATATTATATTATTGATTAAATATAATGTGTGTTAAATTATTTACCTCTCTATATTGATTACTTGTTAAAGTATAATGATAGTAAAATTATTAATATAGAATATTTATTCAGTTATTTACCTTTTCAGGTTGAATATTATTATTATTTCATGATATCCTACACTATTATTTATCCGTATTGTAAATTCATGATCATTTTTTTTATTTTCCCCAGTATTTGAAGAAAAATTATTGGAATGAATTTCTATTGTAAAAATTAATTAAAATTTTTATTTATTGTGTTTCATTGTCAATTCAAAATCATAGATGGGTATTGTTTTTTGATTTGTTTATCAAGATATACTAATCTAAATGGAATATTGGTATTTACACTTTTCATTGATGACATTTTTATTTAGATGACACAAGCTCCATGTTGCTGGGGTTGGGTCATTATAGTTTGTCTCAAAGGAAGATCAGTAGAATCCTTACGAACTTTATTAAGGGTAAATATAATTCTGGATTATTACCCTATAATATAATTGGATGGTAATAATTGAATAACATACTATTTTTTAATAATAAAGTGATTATTTTGGTTTTTCCTAAAAATAAATCCCTTTATAAATACTATAATTTGACGTGGTTCTATCATAGTTGTGCCTAATATACGATCGAAATATGAATGTTGATGCTCAATTATAGGAGGGGGTGAATTGTATGTTTAAAAATATTCATTTTTAACCTTAATGAAAACTATGTTTAATAATGGTAAACAATGTAAATTCAGAAGACCTCTTTTAGTTCCACTACACAAACATTCTAGATTCTGAAAATATTGTTCTGAAATTCAAACTTAATAAAAGATTACAAGGAAAATATTCTACCTTAAAGCTTATAAAATCATAATTATTAGAGTATAAAAAAGTGATAAGAATGTATAAGAAGATTATAATATCTTCCTTTATAAAAATATTTCAGAAATAAGCTTGAAACAACATAAGTAACAAGTATAAAATCTTTTAACCCAAAGTGTAGGGTATCCAATAACCATGGATAAAGGTTTCGTGATTTATAATTTCAATAAATTCTATCTTAGCCACACTAGGGTAATCCCTCGATAGAAAATCATAATTTTTCTTCCTATCCATGGAAGCCCTCGAATATTAATGTAGTCGGCACCTCTATCTTCCAATCCCCAGAAGACCTCAAATTTTAACATAGTCAACACCTCTATCTTCCTATCCTCGGAAGTCCTCGATTGTACACAACATCAATCAGAGTAACACGAAGCTATTTGAAAAAGATGTTTAGAACTACACAATTCATGAGAGTATCCCTCTCTATAAAATACCTCAACAACATGCAATCTATTGATTTATGGAATAATTCTTTCTCTATATCGAGCTCGTTCAAATTAGATCCTTTTTATAAGAACTTCTCCTATGTTCAGCTCCCTCCTTCAACTGTCATATTTTTCCTTGAATCTCAGAGGGACCTATACATTTTTCACTCAAACAACGGTTAATTAGAAATAGATTGTACGAAATAGTTTCTTAACAGGTGAAAGAAAAATGAATAGTCTTATTCAAATCTATTTTTCAGTGTCTAAGGAAAAATAAATTTCAGAGTCTAACCAAATAGATATTCAAGGACTCTAAATCCTGGATATTCAAATTTTGTTTTCCGTGGAATTCAGAACATGAATTCTATATATTTTAGATTTTGAATTCCTATGAATTTGGAATATGAATTCTGAGGAATTCAGTGTCTTAATTATAAAGAATTCAGAGTCGGAATTCTATGGAATTTGGAGTCTGAATTATGAGAAATTTTTAGTAAGAATTGTGAGGAATTCAGAACCTAAATTTTAAAAAATTTAGAACCTTAATTTCAATGAATTCAGAATCTGAATTTCAAATAATTCAGATCCTGACTTTCAAAAAATTCGTAACCGGAATTTCAGAGAATTCAAAACCTGAATTTTAGAGAATTTAGATCATGAATTTTAGAGAATTTTGAACCTGAATTTCAGAGAATTGGGAACCAGAAGTTCAGTGAATTCATAACTCAGAAATAGAACACTCTATATCCAAGGAATTATAATATTATGAGAATTTAAATATGAAACTGAATATTGACTTATTAATTAAATGAGTTATATTTCTAAAGGTTATAAATAGATCAAAGAAAAAAAGGTAAGAATAAATTTTTTTTAGATAATGGAAATTTTCATTAGATAATTGAACATTTCCTTATAAAAATAATCCTTAAAGAAAATATAAGTTTCTTAAAATAAAGAATTTGTGATTTTTAAAACATAGAGGAATGGAAAAGTCATAAGGATATCTTATTGGCTCATCAATCTCCCCCATTTTTTGAAATTAAAAACATCCTTATGAAAAAGAATATAAGGACTAAGATTTTTGAATTATGAACTTAAAAGAAAAACTTATCTCCATTTACTTATGAGTCATGGTGAATATGAATAACTCCTCCTTAGTTTTTTAAATCCTAAAGGATTTTATTCTTGAAATTCTTAATTATATTTTGCTTTTACTTTCACACGAAAACCATCTTTGAATAAACAATCCATTAGATAGACTCCTTATAACATAGGGTATTTTATTCTTTAAATATCATTAATTTCTATCATTACTCCCCCCTTTGGTATTTTAAAAAAGGAATAAAGAGAATAGAAAAATATAGTACCTGAAATATTAGTAGTATACAACAAAACACATGAAGTATAATCAAAACATTCATTACGATTGAAATAATTTGTACAAGGAAAGAAATACAACACAATATATGATTGGGAAAAAACAATCCTTCTTTCTAGTTCTAAAACAACTTCTTCATGATGGTTTTCAGCTTTATAAGATCCTTGTGATCTTCTTCAATGCGCTTGAGCAGCTAATCCTGATCTTCATTTTTCTTTTCCAGAGTATTGATATTCTCTTCCGAAGAATTATGATTTTTTTCTTCAGTCTTAAAAATCTCTTATTTCTTACAAATTTTTTCTTAAAAATCAATTCTGATATCTCTTTCCCATTTCCAATTAAAAGAAAATGAGGTAAGTTTCCCATTCAGATCTTTTACTTCCTGCTTCCAGGTTTTTTGTTCAAGACTGAGCTTCTCATAAAAACATACAGTGAAATATTTGATCTTGTTAGCTTCAGTATAAAAAACTTCCATGAAATTATTTTGAATGTCATCAAAGACTCTCATCTCTTCAATTTCCTACATTGAAAACTTTTTAATTTACTTAAAGGACCTCTTGTGAGCTTCATACACAATGAATAAAGATTTGAAATTGGCCTCATGCCTGGAAAACTTATCCATATGCATGGAAACGAAATCTGATTTATGATTAAATGAGTGATGAAACATCTGGCATCTTTAGTTATACTTGGAAACAAATGAATAGTATCAACCAGCTTCTTCAACGATTGGACCATAATGTCATATCCCAGAGAGGACGATTTCAAATCAGATCTTTGGTTGGTGAGGATTATTTCTCTATCTCCTTATCTTTTCTCTTTGAAGAACTAACAAGATCATTCTTTTCCACCATGGCATTCCACGGTGTATCAACAAACACCTGTTTTCCAATATCATCTCTCATAATGATCTCTACTAATTTTGGAGATTCATGTTCACTTTCAAATAATTGAACTATTTTATCTTACTCAATATTTTCATTTTAAACATCTTCCACTTGATCCTCTTATTGAAAAAATGATGGTTTTTTCCTTCATCACTATATTGTTTATTCACTTCTTCATACTCTTCATTCTTTTTGCTTTGTAATATAATATTGGTAGATTCATCCTGATATGTTTAGATTTAAAAAATTTCAGGAGGGATATCCTTCTCATGATATTATTACACTTTTCTTATCATATCATCTATATCATCACTTCCATCCTCTTCATGGACAATTTTGTCTTCTTCATCTGGTTACAGAATCACCATTTTCATTCCTAGAGTCACTGGGAGTGATTCTTGCATAAACGATTCTGGTAACTAGAATTGTTTAGAGGATTTTTCAGTGTCTTAGAGAAAATATTTATCTATCTCAGCCTCTGACATATTCTTATGCTTCTTTAGATTCATTTGTTTCTCAGGATCCTCAGCAGCCTTAATCTACAAGTATTTATCTTCAGTAGGGTCCAAGAAAAACTAGGCTCCCCTTCTATAGTATTCTTCTCTTCTTCTATCCACTTGGAAACAAATTTATCTGGATAAGTGTTTTTATTATTAGTTTTTTAGCTGTGAATTAGGCTTCTTGAACTATAAGAGTTTTTTATTTTGCTTCTAGTTCCTTCACATTTATCATCTTTCCACCTTTCTTGGAAGTCTCAACCACTTCCAGTTTCATTGATAACGATTCGATTTATGATTCAAATAAATCATAGAATTCTCTGTATTGACTAGAGAAACCAACCTTCATTCTCTTCAGTGTATCATCACTCAAAAACATAACATCTAATTTTATGGGATAATATCTAAAATGGATTTTGAATTATTATAGAGAAAGGACTATGATATTGGAATGAATAACTAGATACATGATGATTTACCATTTTACAGTCCCATTATTGATATTATTGATTGTAATCGAAACATACATTATCAAATTAATCTTAATGAGGTTCACCAGAAAATCCTAAATATAGATTTCACTATTCTTTAAGGAGTCCTTATCTATATTCCTCAGAATAATAAATCCCTGAATCCATAACTCAAGAATATGGAAATTTGTAGAAAGATGAAAAATATTTGGTGTCTTCACTTCTTTCAAACCAAGACACTCAAAATACATATCCTTATCAAACTAACCTGATACATTCAGTAACTTTTAGGTACATAACTCAACTTCACAGTCATATAGGATTTCAATTATTTTAGAAGCCTTGTTGTAGGAACAAGAATAGGTTTTTCTATAAATATTAAATGAAAACATGTCTCTTCCACCTTCATTAAAGAAAATTACGGACTCATATTGTTCTACTAGAAACTTCGGATAAACTAGATCATGTGACTTTAGTTTTGATACACATAATCTCTCCCAACCATTCAAATTAATATTCTTTGATAAAATAGGGCAATACATAGAAATTAAATTTGGATCTACTAACCTTACTATATAGATCTACCATCAGAAATTTCCCTGACTGAAAACATTTGTTTCTAAGAATAATCATCTAAAGACCTTCATAATTGGGAAAACCAGGGAATTAAGAATGGGCTTTAAGTAAAGAAGTATAGTTTCAGCACGCCAAAGATTTATAACTGATGTGGGACAACAATCATTGGGCCTTTATATAGGTGTTTGAGCTGAGAGTTGATATTCCCCAAAGATCCAATGGTAGAAGTAAGGTTGATCTGATATCATGGTTGAGATGAAAACTGAAGCAGAAATTTGGTAGGTTCCATTATTTTGATATTTTAAGGTAAACCATTCAGATGTAAGGAAAAGTGTATCTGAATTGTTTTTAACGTGATAAAAATACCAATAAGAAAATATAAGATTATGAAAATTTATGAAATGAAATATGCCTTTTAGATTACTATGAAAAATTATCTATAATGAGGAAAATTTTCTTGAAGAACTTTATATTATGAAAATTTTAACTGCAAATATTTTACTACGAAAAAATTCATTATGAAAAAAAACTACAATGAAAAATTTGACTATGAGAAATTTTGTCTATTAAAAAAAACTTGACTATGAATTTTTTTTAAATACGAACATTTTTGAGTAACAAGAAAATGTACTTCGACTATGAAAAGGAGTTTCTTACTTTAAAGAGATATGTTTCAATAGAATGTTAATATAGATTATTAACTTATTGTTATCATTATTACCTTTTTATTAATGTATTCAAATCTATCAGATGGTAAAGATTTTGTAAAAGTACAAGAAAGTTGATCTTGTGTTCCGATAAATTGAAGAATGATATTTTCTTTTAGTGTGTGATCCCTATGAAAGTGATTCCTAATGTCTATGTGTTTTTAACGAGAGTGATGTGCATGGGTTTTCTTAGATTAATGGAACTAGTCTTATCACACAATATCTGTGTCTTCATAAAACTCATGATATAGTATGTGAGTGTGTGTTGCATCCACAACACTTGGTCATAACAACTTCCAACTACGTCATATTCAGCTTCAACAGTGGAAAGTCCTACTGAGTGTTTCTATTTTTATGAACAAGAAACTAATGAATCTTTTAATAAATGAAATGTTATATATGTACTTTTTCTCTCAATTCTACATCCTCCAAGTTTAGCATCAAAAAAAAACTTTTTTTGAAAAAATCATTTCCAAAATTATAAAAGAGTCATAAATCCATGGTTCCCTTTAATTAGTGATTTTTACTTCTTTTAGATGAGATTCCTATATATTATATTGATATCATTCATATAATCATATTGAAAATATTAAGTCTAGACAAGTAGATATCATGTATAGTATACTTCCTATCATATCTCTAAGTGATATTTGATATACTGGTTTCTCAGCTTCATCAAGATCAAGTGAATTTGAGACACTAATGGGAGTAATTATACTTTTAGTGTTGTCATATCCATACTTTTTAAGAAGATCTTTAATATATTTATGTTCGAATATATATGTTCCTTATTGTTTTTGAGAAATTTTAAAACCTTGGAATAATGTTAACTCACCCATATTACTCATTTAAAACATAGATACCCCTCATGGGATGGCAATGAATAAAAGGAGATAATGACCCCCCCCCCCCCGATATCCACCTCTTATTGGCCTGAGGTTGGGGACTCGCAACATAGCTAAACAAATCCCCAATAGAGGAGGTATAACCATTTCTAAGAAAATGATTTTGGGATATAAGATGAATGGTTGAGAAAAAACTCAATGAAACACACACACACACACACATATATATATAATAAAACCAAAAACCATCCCACAATACATGTATATGTAGAATAAATACAAATACAATAATTTATTTATATTAATTTTTTTAGTAAATCTAAAGTAGTGACACAAAACCTATCAAGGATCCGAGCAAGTATGGTCCATAAAAATCTGAAAAATATTATTGGAAATGTAGGAACCATTTTATATTTATTGGGTGAGAATAAATGTATACTCATTAGGAAAACAAATGTTTGTCATGAATATGTGAAAGAATTATAATTATGTAACTCTGGGAAAACATCATAACTAATCATCACCTGAACTTGTATAGTAATCAAACCCATAATCAGTAAGGAACACTCACAAAATAATGAAAGTCATGTAATATAATATAACATGATAACATTGATAAGGGTACACAAAATCGTTTTTCTACTAATATTCCAGTATCACATCTAATGTAATATGTCATTGCATTCCCATATCTTCTATATACCACACCACCCCACATGCACAGTCACAACACACCTCACCTACAGACACGTAGGATCTCTGCCCCACTAGCACGAACACATCACATCTTTCTTAAAAAACCAAGGCCACCACCTCACATGCACGATCTCACCTCACTCAAAAACACTTGGGGTATCACACCTCATCCCAAAGACACTTTGGACACATTTCACCTTTCCCACAAAAACCTGGGATATCACATCCGACCCGACAACACCTTGACCATCACTACCACCATATAAATCACTAACAGTCATCTGGACATCATATCCTATTCCATACCAACCTCACCTCGAAGGTAGAATAGGAAATATAGGGAACCAAAATATCTATAATCCCAACTGGATGTTGGGAATAGACCTCCCACGTGACTTTTCTGGTGTTCGACACGTAGTTCTCAACATGGGTGGGGAGTAAATTGAAATTAAAATAATGTAAAATTATAAATAATTATAGTATCAAACACTCAATCCCAACCTAATGGGTTCACAAACAAACCAAACCACTCAAAAATATATCACTTTTTCTTCCACCTCTAACTGCACTTATTAGTATAAGCAACAACCATTTCAATAGGTAAAGAGCCCTAAAAAGTGTCTTCACATTTCTTCTCTGTTTAACACCCATTCATTTCATTATTTATGATAAACCATATTTAACCACACAAACCACCATTTAGATTTCCATTCCCTATATGAATCCAATTTATCAAACCAAAACAAGACATTACAAAAATTATTAAAGAATTTTTATATAATTCAATCACTTCTTGGGAATCTAGAAGACTGAAACCACCAATTAGCCACCCCAAAAGCACATTAAAAGAAACCACCTCTTCAGTGCCCAAAATGTACGTCCAAAAAACTGCATCCTCTCCGCACCAAAAGCGGGGCCAAATAAAACAGCTCTTTGCTACCCTAAAAGCACGTACAAACACTCCACCACCTCCGTGCTCAAAAAGCATATCCAAAAAACCACCTCTTGGCCTCCCAAAAACCACAACCAAGTAAACTATGTATCAACCCACACCCAATTTAAATCTCCCATCTCCTTCTTGCAAGAATGTTAAAGATCACAACATATCATGTTCATTTTCATAGATTTATAAAATAATCATTTATCACATTACACATTATTTTAGGGGAATTGTCACAGAAGCCAAAAATAAAAGAAAAAACAATTAATTATCCAATTATTAGTAATTAACCAATTCATATTAATGGTGATATCTAAACAATACCAGTAGTCAAAAAAACTTGTTCCACAGCTCATGTCAATCAGTGAAAGAAAACCATCAACGACAAAAATTTGCATTGGGGAATTTGAATCCATGAAATCCATCACATCATAATAGTTTCAACGATGTAAAATCATGAAAATAAAAGCCATTTTTTAATTTTAAATCAATATTAACCAATTATTTATATATGAATAAGATAAAACAACTATAATCCATAGATAAAAAAAGTAAACCCCTCCCGAATGATAAATAATGAAGCCAAATAATGAAAATCTACTCTACGGAAACTTTCCAACTTTATATGGACTATGAGGAGAAGAATAAAATTTCTAGAAAGCACCACCACACGATAAGGAACCATGGATCATCCAACATTGCACCAAAGATGGTGAAAAATTCAAACCAAACGTAACCCAAACCAAAAAGGACCCCTGTAGTGGATCCCTGGGATAATAACAAAAGAATACTAGGGGGAATGAAAATATGAATTGCTACAGATCAACCAAGGATCACCAATGAACAAACACCTAGATCAATGAATCAAATAGTAATGAATAATGCATCCTAAAACAACTTGTAGTGCCTAGGGGTAGCCGAAAATATTGGTGGAAGATATAATGACTGAATGATTGAAAATTCAGCAAAAAAATATTTTTAAAACTGCACTGTATCAGGGGATTACATGACATGTAATCCCATGTTAAGTCATTATATTCCTGATATTTGGTTTAAAATAAAATACATGTTGCCTATTTTTTTTATAACCCTGATAGATTACATGGCGTGAAACCCTTATTCATGTGGTGTAAAATATTTACACACTGTGAAAACCACATGGAAATATGTGAAACCAAATTTCATGTTGTGTAATCCACATAAATGATTTGTAATATTCCTGATTATATCCTTTAACAACCAAACTTCTCGAGACTCCCTTCAAGCCTCCTCCAAACACATATAATAACTAAAACTGTCAATGTAAAAATCTAGGAAGGCATTGACCATTAAAATATATGATATTATAAATATTAATATGTTTATATTATATGTTAATATCTTATGTAAAAAAAATATAAAAGTGTTTAAATAATAATATACCTAAAGAAATTAAGAGGTAAGGGAATTATTCTAAATTTCCATTCATTGAGGTATATTGTAATGTTATACACCTACTTTTTATTTAATGGGTATATATACTCCCCATTTGACATATAATATCATGATTGAATGATACATCATGGTATTTTATGTTTGAGTTTGAATTATTTAATTCAATTTTATTAGATAGGAAAATTTTAATGTTGTATAACTTCTTGTACAATATTACATTCTTTTGTGATTATTAACAATATCTTGAAAAAATAAATTTATCATGGCCATTTTTCATTGGGATGTACTTTTTTCTAATAAATACACATTATTTTATGATGTATATGATAGTATCCTAAACCATTTAACATTTTCACATGGTTTATACATTGAAATTTATTTTATTATTTAGAGAAATATTTACAAATATTATTTCCCTACTCAATATGGATATTTAATTATTGTTAATATTATTTATGAATTAAATAGATTATTTTATATATGAGTTGTGTTTTGGACATGCAGTGATGGATGGGGCCTTGAATTATATATCCACTCTAGAAATCTATATGACTCATCCAATTTTTTTCCAAAATATGGTAGTTTCTACCTATAGTTTGAACCATATTTTTATTGGTCTTGATGGTTTTGGTATCATGATTTTTGAGATCAATATGTCCAACAATTATGAATTTAATTCATTGACAATTATGTAATAATTATTAGCCATGATATTTTACCAATGGTATTATTTATTTGTCCATTTAATTCTATGTTTTTTTATTAAATAACAAGGGTATTTAGTTATTTACCATGCCTTATTAATTATTAATTATCTTATCATGATGGTAATTTTATTCAAATGGCATCTATGTTATGTCATTTACCTTGAATTTTATTTTTATTGATTAATGATATATTTCACTATACTTAACCATTAATGGTCATTTGAGATCACCATTATCTTGTTTCTTTTCCCAAATATATAAAAGAAATTTATGGAATGTGTATTGAAGAATAAAATTAATTTTTATTGGATTTATTATGTTTTATTTTAAATTCATAATTTATAATATGTATCATGTATGACTCTAGTTCCACGAATCTTCTAAATAGATAATTCTGTCATGATTTTACCAATGGTATCTATGCCAATGTACAAATGTAGTTACTAGATATAGGATAATGCGGTGGGTCATTATAGTTAGTATTATAGGATGATTAGTAGAATCCTCAAGAAGTAGATTCATAAAAAAAATGATTACGAAGAATAACCCTATAAAAGACTTTCAGGATAAGTATATAAGAGTATAATAAATTTTTATTAAATAATATATTATGTATTTCTTTACAACACATACATGGATTAATAATATAAGTTGAAATGGTTCTGGCAGAGATATAACTAGGGGTAATAACTCTTAAAATGTTGCATTGGGATTAACCGAATCATCACCTGGTGCACTAAAACTGCCCATAATAGACACCATTTTTGACACTCCCAAGTGACATGGTTAAGTTAATTCACATATCATTTACAAAAAAAATATGAATGATTTAAAAATATAGATATTCTCAAAGACAACATTTTTACAATTCTAATATTTACAATTCATAAATATTAAATTTCTGACCATTGTTACTTCATATATTGAAATATAAATTATGATGTATAATTTATAATTTATAATTTTATGAGATAATCAAATATATTCCATTATTTAGAAGTATTACCTTTAAATATAAGGGTTGTCAATACTCATGGAAAATTTGGATATTTTACTACTATTTAATTTAATATATTTGGTATTGTAGTTGGGAAAAGTATTTCTATCATATAGAATGTTAATTATGTTTAGAAGAATAACCCTTCCTAGATGAAGAAACATATTCCATAGAAACATTCCCCTATAATGGATGGACTTAAGTGATAGAAGCCCACATCAATTCATGAGACTACTAATCCAATGGATTTTAAACAATTGATTATTTCACTAGAGAAGATATTTATAAGCATCTGATATGGAAAAAAGGAAAATATTAGAGTTTTAGTGTATTTTCCCAATGGAAATGCTGATCAGTTATGGTAATTAATCGATTATGTTATAGAGTAAGAGTAAATTAATCATCAAGAATGGACTGATTTTAAATATACATTGTTTAAAAAATATTAACCTCGTTAATAAAATTTTTAAATAAATATAGTTTTATTTATATTAATGAAAAATTAATAATATGGTGTTTCTGATTATGAGGATAAATTTAAAAGGATACATATATAATATATGATTTATATATCCCATATAGAGAGAATGATTGACCATTTGATGGAATGGATTAAGCCACTTCCATTAATGGAATTGGAATATCAAAAATTTTCATCAAACGATGAATGATTTTATGGGACATCAAAAGAGATACAGAATTATCGAGACAATTAATATTCAAGGGAAAACAATAGAAGATGAGACTATCAAGACACCATGAAAAAGGGAAGGTGTCAAAGAAGAATACGAGATCACAATAACATCCCTCTTGTGAATACTATAGAAAGAATCACACTGGGGAATTTTTTAAGGGACTTGGTGTTTGTTATAATTTCATAGATAAGGCTCTCCAATAATAATAAGAACATAATGGGAAGAAATAAAAAACAGATTTTTAGTAATACAATTGTTAGGAGATGATTCATCAGAAAAATTAATTACCCAATAATTACGGGAATCTAATAAATAAATTAACAAGTTGAAAAATCCAAGATTATAAGTTAACTACAACTGAGATAGAAGTTCCCAATGATTTTATGGATGGTGCTTTAATCATATTTAAAATTTTAGATAATTAATTATTTGATTCTGGATTTTTATAATCTTATATATAAAACCAATTTAATTATAAAATTAGACATTCAACTTTTAAATAAAGAAGAGATTTGACAGTAAAAAATAAAATAGGTTGGATAACTAAAAAAATATTGTGTTAGGTATCCCACATCATGACACATAAACATTCTCTATTTTCTAACCTTTTAATCATACCTTTGTTTGAAATCGATATAATATTTTCTATGAATTTAAATTCAAAATATGAAGAAAAATTTAATTATAGGATGAAGAAAATTAAATTTTTTGATGAGGATGTAGAATTAAATATCTTTAGAGCATAGAGTTCATCATATTATTCTTAACTATATGCTCCCCTAGTAGATGTACTAAATATGATTACTGGAGAAGAAGAGAATGAAGAATCTGGGAGCGGAGGAGGTAATATTCATATTTAGGATATACCATTTGTATGGGAATACATTAAATTTATTCATGAGGTAGTTCCCGGATATACCCCCGATAAAGAGGTTGATTTCTCCATTGATATAACCCCTGATGTAAGACAAGTGAAAAATACTCCTAATATAATAACCAATTTTCAATATGTGGAGTTAAAGAAATAACTAGATGATCTAGGTAAAAATTTATTTATTCTTCCATTTTTTTTCATTATGGAGATCCCATGTTCTCTTAATTAACAAGAAATATAAATCCATGATATTATACAGTGGTTATATTTAATTTTAATGTTATTAAGATAAATAACATATACATTCTACATTTCTATATTGACTTCTTCAATCAACTTCACAGAGCCCAATATTATCAAAGATTCACCTCTTTTAAGGGTATCATTAATTCTAAGTAATGATGGAAGGAATTTAAAAGACATATTTTTAATGTGTTTTGGAAATTAAGACAATAGAGTAAATAGAGTTTGATTAATTAGTGTACTATCTATATTATTAATATAAGGAACATAGTATTAAAGGAATACCATGTTGTATTTTTTATAGTAATAATTGATAATAATTTTTTGTATTATAAAGGTAATGAGGACGATGAGAATCAGTTGAAGATCATTTTTGATACTCTTATAATGAAGGAGTTAAATGAGAAACATACTATGTCTAATTTGTAGTAGCTGAATGTTTCACTTATAGGCCATATTTTCTGAGATGATGGAATCTCAGTTTGTCATGTGAAGAAAATATTAGTTAGGGAATGTAATACAGTATAAAACATAATAGAGGTAAATATTTACAAGGGTTTGGTAGGTTACTATCATCAAATTTTCTATAAATTTTTCTTGACTAGAAAACCTCATAATAATTATTATAGGTAAGGGTTTATGTTTTTTTCGACAAAGGAATGGGAAGAATATTTTTTTAAACGAAATAGGATATTTTTAAATGGTATTATTTCGAATCTAAAATCTCGAAATGATGTGATGGATATATATAGTGATTCATTGAAGAAGGGACATGGATTAATCTTAACGAAAAATGATAAATTTATTGACTAAAAATCAATTTAATTGAATAAAAAAATCTGAAATGGAATAATTATAGAGAGGAAAAATTATTCTTATTTTCCACCTCTAGGGCATACATGCTCAAAAAATAAGTTAAAAGATAAGTATATTGACATCAATGGGGTCTACCAGTTATAGAAATAAGGTAGTGTGTTTGAGAAATATTTTTAATTACTAATGTGTTGGGAAGAAGATGTGGTTGAACAGACTCTATCTCTTAATTCTACTATGGAGGAATCTTACAGAATGATGGGATGGTCTTTATGTGTGGACCTTAATGAGGAGTAATACAATTAGTTCAATAAGAAATATCT
This sequence comes from Viscum album, assembly GCA_963277665.1. Lineage (NCBI taxonomy): Eukaryota > Viridiplantae > Streptophyta > Magnoliopsida > Santalales > Viscaceae > Viscum > Viscum album. The sequence goes on from OY728133.1 coordinate 104,321,665, forward strand.
AATCTTTGTTGGGGGATTCAAAATAATAAATATTTTCATTAAGGAGTATATTCAGTTTTGGGATAAGTTTCTCTTTGGTTTTGTGGATTTTCTAATGAACTAACCAGATACCCAAGTAACCAACATCTTATAGAAATTGTTTAGGGAGATTAATTCTGGTAGGATAAAGTTCTCGTTCAATGTTTATATTATTTTCTTCTCTGGTTAAACTCATTACATATTAATTTTCTCCATAAATGTGTTTGAATACTAAGAATTAAATTTATATTGTTTGGGATATTCCCAGGTCATAAATTATTATTATACATCTTTTCATAGAATGATGTAAATATTTGGAAAATATCATAGGTTTAGAAACTCAAAAATTATGATTTCTCAATCCACTACCAAATAGGGAAATAAAACAAAGTATTGTTTACCTTGAGTTGGAATTTCTATGAAATTCTGAGCCAAATGAGGATAGATAAAGTCAAAATGTTCATGGATAATGAAAAAATGGATATGGGAAATATTAAGGTAGGGGTGAAATCACTAATTATTCAAATTATCATGAAACAATATTAATTATAAAATGTTAAAAATTATTTACTTGATAATGATAAATTTCGGAATAAAATTAAATAATTGAATGATGGGAAATTAAAATAATTAATTTTTTAATATGGTGTTATGGAAATTGGAGTGAAATTTTGTGTTCCATCTATAAATGAGAAAAAATAATATTTTTTGGATGAAACAAATAGGTCAAATATCTCTATAAACAATGGTAGAAAAAATATTTATAGTTATTCGGGTGAAATTTTTGAACTGGATAACATTAAGAGGGAAATTACTGATTATGTATCCATATGATTAAACATTCAATATGTTATTGATGTGAGAAATAATTTTAGAGGAGTCATGAAGCCTCTCCCAATTTCTGAGTGTAAATGGAATAAAATTATGAAGGTTTTTTTAGGACTACTAGATACTACTAAAAAAATATTTTCAATATAGATTATCATTTATTTCTCAGCCAAATGTAAATATTTCCTAACTATAAAAAAATATTTTATACTAGAGAACCACTCAAAGAATTATATTAGGGATTTTTTAATACATCATGGTGCACCTCTTTCAATTATGTCTGATTGTGATCACCTTTTTTCATCAAAATAATAGATATGTATTTAGAAGGCTCTTGATTCAGAGATTCATTTGAACACATCAAACCATCATAAAACTGATGGATATTACAAAAGGATGATTTAAAAAAAGGAATATATGTTGATTTAATGATCACTATACCTTCATGGTATATGGGATTGGTATTTACCTTTCTTAGAGATTTACAATTGAGGTAGATTCCGTTAAAATATTTAAATAGTGTCGTATAAAGCATCTTATAGAAATAGATGTCATAATGAAACTAGTTGGGGTAAAGTTGGTGAAAGGAAAATCATTGGAAAAATACATGTTGAAGACACAATGAAAAAGTAAAATTCATTTCGAGCTCACATTAAATCATCTCAATATAATAAAAAGGATAATAATCATAATTGGAGTCATTATTTTTAATTCTTTGTGGGTGATCATGTTTTATAGAAAATATATACATTGAAGGGTGTTATAAGGTTTCTCAAGATAGGGATATTGATTGCATGGAACATAATAATCTTTTTAATTCATGAAATAATTGGAATTGTTTTTTATTGTTTAGCAATTCCATATAATATACCAAAAGTATATTATGTTTTCCATATAATTTTTTTTAAGGAAGTACATTCTAGAACCAATGAATTTTACAACAATTGGTGAAAATATATTAGACCATTATTCGTCTCAATATAAGAAAATAAATAATCGTGACTATATATTTATTATAATGAGGAATAATACAACCCAACTATTAAAATTTCTTTGGAGAAATCATAGAAGAGAGGAAAAAATGGGGGAATAGGATAATATTATTAAGAATAACTACCTTAATAAATTTTGAAGGTAACATACAAGATATTTTGGGGATGGAATTTTTTTAGGAGAGAGTAATGTATCACCCTAAGAACATAAATATATTACTTATATAATTAATTTATTTTATTAAATAGACTATGATGCACATATTATCGTCTTAAAATGAACAATGATACACTATTAAATTATAATTTAAACATGAATTCTATGTCCTATATGTCAAATTAGTGGTTATAAATAAAATATCTTTCATTATGAAAAATATATATTCTAAAAATGGTAACTTTTAATCAATTGAAGAGAAATAAAAATTAGAATCATGTAAAAGAGAAATAATGGTTTTCTAAAAAACTATATTTTTTCACAAAGGTTGTTTAGTCACACATTACACACCTAATTTAAAATTAATTTTTATTAGTAAAAGAATATATATTCGATAATATGAAATTAATTTATAAAATAGTACTATCCAAATTCCTTTAGTCTATTTTTATGTTTTTAGAAATGTTTAATTTCACCAAATTGTGAAAAAATACTTACTTTTAATTGAAAATGAAATTTTTGTTTTCATTTTTTATAATTTTAATTTAAACAATATTTTCGATTTTAATTAAAATTAGGTAAATTATATTTTATATAATCCAATTTATTCCATTAAAATTATTTTCATATTTATTTTATATATTAAAATATTCTAAACACTTGAACATTTTCTCTTGAAATCCCCTCTATTTCATGGAATCTGTTGTATTATTTTTAAATTAAAATATTCCAAATATCTGTATATTATTTTGAAAATTTTCCCATTTTTTGAATCAGTATAATTTATATTTTATGATAAGTTCATAAAACTATTTTCCCAAAATAGATATTAGAAATAGTAAAAATTTGTTATCACAATTATGAAAAAATGGGCTCACATTGGGTTAATGTATAATGATAAGGGTTAAAATGTCATAGATACAGATATAAAATATATTAAATAGCCCTATATATACATTATAATGTATAATTATTAAAAATACTATATTTTTACAATCAAATAATGTCATAAAGTTGGTACATCATTTTTCATTAACAAATTACATGTGTGGGACTCACCTAATTAATAAATGAATGTGCCCTCTCCTCTCTTCTTCAAACCTTCTCAAAAAATTGGATTGTAAATCTCCTATCCAAATAAATTTCCAACCTCCATGAAATTATATTAGAAGAATTATTTTTTGTTATAATGTCATTATATGAATGCATTAGGTATAATCATAATGATGTGGCACAAGAAGAGGTAAAATTCCAAAAAAATTGCATCTTTATTTTATTTCTCCATAATCATACAAAAAATATTATTAATTTTTCATATATAAAAACACCATTATATAACATATATATATATTTTTAAATTTTATGGTCAATACCTACAACTATACATCTTAAATTAAATTTGTTAAAAATTCATTAGTTGTTTGTATGACGGACTACAACCCGACGAACTGATGTAATTTATTTTTTCAACCCAAACTCTCACTATTGGGAATGATGATTGATAATATATATATATATATATATGATATTTATAACATTATTAAACTATTATAGTAGTCTTGTCATATATTTATATTGGATTTATATTTTGTTGGTGATATGATGACGTCACTCATGTGGATGGTGGATTACCGCTTCGCAAAGCAATATGATTTGTCTATCACTAATGCATTACATGGAATTTTATAATGATAAATTTAAAAATTAAATTTGATTTAAATTACATTAATATAAAATATTTATCATTCTTAAATGATAATAAATCATCTTATTTATTACCATTTCAGTCACTTAATTATGAAAACATCGTTTCTGTATGTGTGGACTGCTATCTTCACCAAGAAAAGATACACTATTTTCATAACCATAAAACATTCATGATATATAAGTATAATAATGAAATTATCTTCAATTTATGGTATTATAATAACAATTTAACTAAAAAATATTATTTACATACTTTCAATAGAGATCATTGAAAAATAAAAATGTTATTCATGTGTATAGATGACCTACCGTCTCAATGATCGTAACATACTTCATTGTAAAATCCATATTAAATTATTGGTCTTATAAAAATAATTTATATATAAATATGATAATTATTTCATGATTTTTATTCCAGATATAATACAACTATGTAATAAAAAACAGATCATGAGTAGTCATGAAAAATCATGAATGACAAAACAAGGTAACTAACACCAGAAACAATGAAAATAATGAATGAATATTAATAAATTGGTAATAATATGTTACAAAAGGATCATATATGAAACATAAAATATTTATATATTTCTTTTATAAACTAATAACTTGTTTAAATAAACCATATATTTTTTATGTAATGTTCGGCCAAAAGGAAGTGCGAGTTAATGGTTTCATTAACAGATATTGTAATATTATGTACCAAATTTCTTTTATAGGGTGTATATAATAAAAGCATGAAATATAATATCATTATTCATTTATAATTCACTTTATTTTATTTTTTAATTTGAATTATTATATCTACGATGATTTTACATTAAAATTACCAAGAGGTAAAATATAGTTTATAATCAATCTTTCATTTTTTATTGTTAATTATTTCTGTAAACAGCCTCTTTGCAATGATAATTTATCAACAGAAATTACATTTTTCATGATTATATATTTTTTTATATGATATATATAATTATTTTTAAAACCATATACCATTTTTTACATGGTTTATACTTTTAATGGTATATGATTAACAAGGGAAATATTGATAATTATACACCCACTAATCAATACATATATTTTTAAATAGGGAATATTATTCATAATTGAAATAGATTATTCAATATATGATGAATGATTTAAGAATTAGGTAAATTTTGAGTCCCTGATTTATATAGACTGTAAATATATTGATATTTCTCATGGGGAAAATCATTTGGCCAAAATAAATGGGTTACAACATGTAGTTTAAACCATATATTGAATGGATTTTATGGTTGTGTTATGAAGATGTATGATATCAGAAATTCCGATAATGTGGTATTTCATTTTTTTATAATTATTTTAATATTATTCTTATAAAGTATATTTTTTGTAGATATTTTCAGTGTATTCATTTTAATATTATATTATTGATTAAATATAATGTGTGTTAAATTATTTACCTCTCCATATTGATTACTTGTTAAAGTATAATGATAGTAAAATTATTAATATAGAATATTTATTCAGTTATTTACCTTTTCAGGTTGAATATTATTATTATTTCATGATATCCTACACTATTATTTATCCGTATTGTAAATTCATGATCATTTTTTTTATTTTCCCCAGTATTTGAAGAAAAATTATTGGAATGAATTTCTATTGTAAAAATTAATTAAAATTTTTATTTATTGTGTTTCATTGTCAATTCAAAATTATAGATGGGTATTGTTTTTTGATTTGTTTATCAAGATATACTAATCTAAATGGAATATTGGTATTTACACTTTTCATTGATGACATTTTAATTTAGATGACACAAGCTCCATGTTGCTGGGGTTGGGTCATTATAGTTTGTCTCAAAGGAAGATCAGTAGAATCCTTACGAACTTTATTAAGGGTAAATATAATTCTGGATTATTACCCTATAATATAATTGGATGGTAATAATTGAATAACATACTATTTTTTAATAATAAAGTGATTATTTTGGTTTTTCCTAAAAATAAATCCCTTTATAAATACTACAATTTGACGTGGTTCTATCATAGTTGTGCCTAATATACGATCGAAATATGAATGTTGATGCTCAATTATAGGAGGGGGTGAATTGTATGTTTAAAAATATTCATTTTTAACCTTAATGAAAACTATGTTTAATAATGGTAAACAATGTAAATTCAGAAGACCTCTTTTAGTTCCACTACACAAACTTTCTAGATTCTGAAAATATTGTTCTGAAATTCAAACTTAATAAAAGATTACAAGGAAAATATTCTACCTTAAAGCTTATAAAATCATAATTATTAGAGTATAAAAAAGTGATAAGAATGTATAAGAAGATTATAATATCTTCCTTTATAAAAATATTTCAGAAATAAGCTTGAAACAACGTAAGTAACAAGTATAAAATCTTTTAACCCAAAGTGTAGGGTATCCAATAACCATGGATAAAGATTTCGTGATTTATAATTTCAATAAATTCTATCTTAGCCACACTAGGGTAATCCCTCGATAGAAAATCATAATTTTTCTTCCTATCCATGGAAGCCCTCGAATATTAAAGTAGTCGGCACCTCTATCTTCCAATCCCCAGAAGACCTCAAATTTTAACATAGTCAACACCTCTATCTTCCTATCCTCGGAAGTCCTCAATTGTACACAACATCAATCAGAGTAACACGAAGCTATTTGAAAAATATGTTTAGAACTGCACAATTCATGAGAGTCTCCCTCTCTATAAAATACTTCAACAACATGTAATCTATTGATTTATGGAATAATTATAGCTCTATATCGAGCTCGTTCAAATTAGATCCTTTTTATAAGAACTTCTCCTATGTTCAGATCCCTCTTTCAACTGTCATATTTTTCCTTGAATCTCAGAGGGACCTATACATTTTTCACTCAAACAACGGTTAATTAGAAATAGATTGTATGAAATAGTTTCTTAACAGGTGAAAGAAAAATGAATAGTCTTATTCAAATCTATTTTTCAGTGTCTAAGGAAAAATAAACTTCAGAGTCTAACCAAATAGATATTCAAGGACTCTAAATCCTGGATATTCAAATTTTGTTTTCTGTGGAATTCAGAACATGAATTCTATATATTTTAGATTCTGAATTCCTATGAATTTGGAATATGAATTCTGAGGAATTCAGTGTCTTAATTATAAAGAATTCAGAGTCGGAATTCTATGGAATTTGGAGTCTGAATTCTGAGAAATTTTTAGTAAGAATTGTGAGGAATTCGGAACCTAAATTTTAAAAAATTTAGAACCTTAATTTCAATGAATTCAGAATCTGAATTTCAAATAATTCAGATCCTGACTTTCAAAAAATTCGTAACCGGAATTTCAGAGAATTCAAAACCTGAATTTTAGAGAATTTAGATCATGAATTTTAGAGAATTTTGAACCTGAATTTCAGAGAATTGGGAACCAGAAGTTCAGTGAATTCATAACTCAGAAATAGAACACTCTATATCCAAGGAATTATAATATTATGAGAATTTAAATATGAAACTGAATATTGAATTATTAATTAAATGAGTTATATTTATAAAGGTTATAAATAGATCAAAGAAAAAAAGGTAAGAATAAATTTTTTTTAGATAATGGAAATTTTCATTAGATAATTGAACATTTCCTTATGAAAATAATCCTTAAAGAAAATATAAGTTTCTTAAAATAAAGAATTTGTGATTTTTAAAACATAGAGGAATGGAAAAGTCATAAGGATATCTTATTGGCTCATCAATCTCCCCCATTTTTTTAAATTAAAAACATCCTTATGAAAAAGAATATAAGGACTAAGATTTTTGAATTATGAACTTAAAAGAAAAACTTATCTCCATTTACTTATGAGTCATGGTGAATATGACTAACTCCTCCTTAGTTTTTTAAATCCTAAAGGATTTTATTCTTGAAATTCTTAATTATATTTTGCTTTTACTTTCACACGAAAACCATCTTTGAATAAACAATCCATTAGATAGACTCCTTATTACATAGGGTATTTTATTCTTTAAATATCATTAATTTCTATCATTACTCCCCCCTTTGGTATTTTAAAAAAGGAATATAGAGAATAGAAAAATATAGTACCTGAAATATTAGTAGTATACAACAAAACACATGAAGTATAATCAAAACATTCATTACGATTGAAATAATTTGTACAAGGAAAGAAATACAACACAATATATGATTGGGAAAAAATAATCCTTCTTTCTAGTTCTAAAACAACTTCTTCATGATGGTTTTCAGCTTTATAAGATCCTTGTGATCTTCTTCAATGCGCTTGAGCAGCTAATCCTGATCTTCATTTTTCTTTTCCAGAGTATTGATATTCTCTTCCGAAGAATTATGATTTTTTTCTTCAGTCTTCAAAATCTCTTATTTCTTACAAATTTTTTCTTAAAAATCAATTCTGATATCTCTTTCCCATTTCCAATTAAAAGCAAATGAGGTAAGTTTCCCATTCAGATCTTTTACTTCCTGCTTCCAGGTTTTTTGTTCAAGACTGAGCTTCTCATAAAAACATATAGTGAAATATTTGATCTTGTTAGCTTCAGTATCAAAAACTTCCATGAAATTATTTTGAATGTCATCAAAGACTCTCATCTCTTCAATTTCCTACATTGAAAACTTTTTAATTTACTTAAAGGACCTCTTGTGAGCTTCATACCCAATGAATAAAGATTTGAAATCGGCCTCATGCCTGGAAAACTTATCCATATGCATGGAAACTAAATCTGATTTATGATTAAATGAGTGATGAAACATCTGGAATCTTTAGTTATACTTGGAAACAAATGAATAGTATCAACCAGCTTCTTCAACGATTGGACCATAATGTCATATCCCAGAGAGGACGATTTCAAATCAGATCTTTGGTTGGTGAGGATTATTTCTCTATCTCTTTATCTTTTCTCTTTGAAGAACTAACAAGATCATTCTTTTCCACCATGGCATTCCACGGTGTATCAACAAACACTTGTTTTCCAATATCATCTCTCAGAATGATCTCTACTAATTTTGGAGATTCATGTTCACTTTCAAATAATTGAACAATTTTATCTTACTCAATATTTTCATTTTAAACATCTTCCACTTGATCCTCTTATTGAAAAAATGATGGTTTTTTCATTCATCACTATATTTTTTATTCACTTCTTCATACTCTTCATTCTTTTTGCTTTGTAATATAATATTGGTAGATTCATCCTGATATGTTTAGATTTAAAAATTTTCAGGAGGGATATCCTTCTCATGATATTATTACACTTTTCTTATCATATCATCTATATCATCACTTCCATCCTCTTCATGGACAATTTTGTCTTCTTCATCTGGTTACAGAATCACCATTTTCATTCCTAGAGTCACTGGGAGTGATTCTTGCATAAACGATTCTGGTAACTAGAAATGTTTAGAGGCTTTTTCAGTGTCTTAGAGAAAATATTTATCTATCTCAGCCTCTGACATATTCTTATGCTTCTTTAGATTCATTTGTTTCTCAGGATCCTCAGCAGCCTTAATCTACAAGTATTTATCTTCAGTAGGGTCCAAGAAAAACTAGGCTCCCCTTCTATAGTATTCTTCTCTTCTTCTATCCACTTGGAAACAAATTTATCTGGATAAGTGTTTTTATTATTAGTTTTTTAGCTGTGAATTAGGCTTCTTGAACTATAAGAGTTTTTTATTTTGCTTCTAGTTCCTTCACATTTATCATCTTTCCACCTTTCTTGGAAGTCTCAACCACTTCCAGTTTCATTGATAACGATTCGATTTATGATTCAAATAAATCATAGAATTCTCTGTATTGACTAGAGAAACCAACCTTCATTCTATTCAGTGTATCATCACTCAAAAACATAACATCTAATTTTATGGGATAATATCTAAAAGGGATTTTGAATTATTATAGAAAAAGGACTATGATATTGGAATGAATAACTAGATACATGATGATTTACCATTTTACAGTCCCATTATTGATATTATTGATTGTAATCGAAACATACATTATCAAATTAATCTTAATGAGGTTCACCAGAAAATCTTAAATATAGATTTTACTATTCTTTAAGGAGTCCTTATCTATATTACTCAGAATAATAAATCCCTGAATCCATAACTCAAGAATATGGAAATTTGTAGAAAGATGAAAAATATTTGGTGTCTTCACTTATTTCAAACCAAGACACTCAAAATACATATCATTATCAAACTAACCTGATACATTCAGTAGCTTTTAGGTACATAACTCAACTTCACAGTCATATAGGATTTCAATTATTTTAGAAGCCTTGTTGTAGGAACAAGAATAGGTTTTTCTATAAATATTAAATGAAAACATGTCTCTTCCACCTTAATTAAAGAAAATTACGGACTCATATTGTTCTACTAGAAACTTCGGATAAACTAGATCATGTGACTTTAGTTTTGATACACATAATCTCTCCCAACCATTCAAATTAATATTCTTTGATAAAATAGGGCAATACATAGAAATTAAATTTGGATCTACTAACCTTACTATATAGATCTACCATCAGAAATTTCCCTGACTGAGAACATTTGTTTCTAAGAATAATCATCTAAAGACCTTCATAATTGGGAAAACCAGGGAATTAAGAATGGGCTTTAAGTAAAGAAGTATAGTTTCAGCACGCCAAAGCTTTATAACTGATGTGGGACAACAATCATTGGGCCTTTATATAGGTGTTTGAGCTGAGAGTTGATATTCCCCAAAGATCCAATGGTAGAAGTAAGGTTGATCTGATATCATGGTTGAGATGAAAACTGAAGCAGAAATTTGGTAGGTTCCATTATTTTGATGTTTTAAGGTAAAACATTCAGATTTAAGGAAAAGTGTATCTGAATTGTTTTTAACGTGATAAAAATACCAATAAGAAAATATAAGATTATGAAAATTTATGAAATGAAATATGCCTTTTAGATTACTATGAAAAATTATCTATAATGAGGAAAATTTTCTTGAAGAACTTTATATTATGAAAATTTTAACTGCAAATATTTTACTACGAAAAAATTCATTATGAAAAAAAACTACTATGAAAAATTTGACTATGAGAAATTTTGTCTATTAAAAAAAAACTTGACTATGAATTTTTTTTAAATACGAACATTTTTGAGTAACAAGAAAATGTACTTCGACTATGAAAAGGAGTTTCTTACTTTAAAGAGATATGTTTCAATAGAATGTTAATATAGATTATTAACTTATTGTTATCATTATTAACTTTTTATTAATGTATTCAAATCTATCAGATGGTAAAGATTTTGTAAAAGTACAAGAAAGTTGATCTTGTGTTCCGATAAATTGAAGAATGATATTTTCTTTTAGTGTGTGATCCCTATGAAAGTGATTCCTAATGTCTATGTGTTTTTAACGAGAGTGATGTGCATGGGTTTTCTTAGATTAATGGAACTAGTCTTATCACACAATATCTGTGTCTTCATAAAACTCATGATATAGTATGTGAGTGTGTGTTGCATCCACAACACTTGGTCATAACAACTTCCAACTACTTCATATTCAGCTTCAACAGTGGAAAGTCCTACTGAGTGTTTCTATTTTTATGAACAAGAAACTAATGAATCTTTTAATAAATGAAATGTTCTATATGTACTTTTTCTCTCAATTCTACATCCTCCAAGTTTAGCATCAAAAAAAACTTTTTTTGAAAAAATCATTTCCAAAATTATAAAAGAGTCATAAATCCATGGTTCCCTTTAATTAGTGATTTTTTTACTTCTTTTAGATGAGATTCCTATATATTATATTGATATCATTCATATAATCATATTGAAAATATTAAGTCTAGACAAGTAGATATCATGTATAGTATACTTCCTATCATATCTCTAAGTGATATTTGATATACTGGTTTCTCAGCTTCATCAAGATCAAGTGAATTTGAGACACTAATGGGAGTAATTATACTTTTAGTGTTGTCATATCCATACTTTTTAAGAAGATCTTTAATATATTTATGTTCGAATATATATGTTCCTTATTGTTTTTGAGAAATTTTAAAACCTTGGAATAATGTTAACTCACCCATATTACTCATTTAAAACATAGATTTCATTATATTTTTCAAAAAAATCCGTTAAAGATTTTTGAGTTGAACCAAATATAAGGCCATCAAAAAAATTTTAATTAATCAAAACACTTTTCTTATCTTTCTTTTTAAAAACGGTTGGATCGGACGTTCCATTAAAATAATTATTTTGTAACAAAAATTATATAATTCTATCATACCAGGCTCTAGCATTTTGTTTAAGTCTATATAAGGATTTTTAAAGTTTGAAAACATGTTTAGGATATTTTATATCTTCAAAACCAGAAGGTTTCTCAAAAAAACATACTCTTGAACATATATATTAAGAAAAGATCATTTTACATCCATTTTAAAAAGTTTGAAATTAAAGAATGATGCGAAGGAAAGTAAAATATAAATAGATTCAAGTCTAGTTACTAGAATATAGGTTTATTCGTAGTCTATTATTTCTTGTTGATTATAGGCATTAAAAACTAATCTATATTTATTTCTCACAATGATTCCATTTTCATCATATTTTTTTCTAAAGACCCATTTTAATCCAATAACAGAGAATTCCTTTGGTCTTTCAACCATAGTCCAGATATTGTTCCTTTTGAATTCATCTAGATCATCCTGCATGAATTTTATCCAATAATCATCCCTTAAATCTTCATTAGTGCATTTTTGTTTTATTTGGGAACATAATGCTAGATGTTCTACTTCTTTTCATAAGAATCTTCTAGTCCTTAAATGTTGACTTACATCACAAATATTACTATCACTGGGATAATTCCTAGGAAACAACTGATTTGTGTTTTCTAAAACCTATTCGTCAACATATGGTATGAAATCATCTGGGGTAAATGGTTCTGAAATATTTTCATGAACATTTTTCTTTATCAAAAGGATATTCTATAAATGGTTGATAATCAGTTTTTAAAAACACATTCGAAGATGTAGGTTGGGGTTTTTTAAGAACAAAAGGACCAGTTTCATCAAATTTGACACACACTGTGTCTTCAATAGAATAATTATTTTTATTAAAAACTCTATAAGCCTTTGGAATTATGGAGTAGCCTAGGAAAATTCTGTCATTATATTTGGTTGTTAATTTATGTCGATTATCTTTTTTATGCAGAATGAATACTTTTCATCCAAATAACATGAAGTATGAAAGTCTAGGTTTTCTACCATTCAACAATTATTAAGGGGTTTTCTTAATAAAAGGTATAATAAAAACTTGATTTATAGTATAATAAGTAGTATTTATAGCTTTATCCCAAAAATGAATAGCTATAGAATATTCAGTCAACATGGATCTTGTTATCTCTTGATGAATTCAATATCTTCTTTCAACAACACCATTTTGTTGAGGTTTTTTTTTGTGCCGAGACGTTATTAGTAGTTCCTTTTTTACTACAAAAAGCTTGAAAATAAGAATTTTGAAATTCTACTCCATTATCACTATGAATAGTTATCAATGGATGTTTTTTTCTCATTTTTAACTTGGGTACAAAATATTTTCAAATAGTTAAATGATTCATATTTCTTTAATAGAAAATAGACCCATGTAAATCTTGTGTAATCATCGACTAAGAAAAAAACCTAATATTTTCCACCAATTCTTCTATTTTTTGATGGACTGAAATGATCCATATGCACTATCTGTAATGACATAGAAGTTGAGACTTCACTTATTGATTAAAAACATAATTTATGTTTCATGCCAAATTTAAAAGTATCAAAAACTTTTAAACAATCAAATTTAATCTCTGGTAGATCCATAAAAAGTATTTTCATAGAGAGTTTGAAAGTGGTTTCTATGGTTATGGTGTCATAACCATCTTTTCTATAACCACGATTTTTTTTCTATTGAACTATGGAAAGGTAGATCTTGGCTCCTATGGTCTTCAATGTTCAGTGTATATACATTCTCTTTCCAGTGGGTAGAAAAAATAACCTCTTCCTTTGAATTCTGAACTAAGCACTAGTCATTACTAAAATTCACATGGTAACATTCCTCACATAATTGACTTATTCTAATGAGGTTGTGCTTATTCCCCTTAAAAAATAAAACATTTGATATCAATTTTTTTTCACATATGAACAACGTTACCTATACCAACAATTTCTCCCTCAAAATTATCTCCAAAAGATAATTTACCTCCTTTTTTCTTGATAATATTTTCAAAGACGTTTTTGTTACGAGTCATATTCTAGGAACATCCACTATCCATGTACCATGTATTGTTTTTGGTACAATCTTTATTTTCATGAAAATAATACAGTTAGACATTTGTAATCCCAACATTCATGGATATAGAAATATCTGAAATAATGATTTTAGGTATCCATATTTTCTAAAAAAATATTCTTTATGAAAACAGAATGAAAAGATTTTTTAAAGAACAATATTTCGTCCAATGTCCACCACACTAAAATTTAGTGCATAATGGTCCACTTTGAGGAAGAAAATAGTTATTACTAAAAATTGGTATCAAATGGGTATAACCTAAACTGGAATGATTCCCTAAAAGACAAATTTGGGAATACAAATTATCAAAATTAACTTTACCAAAGGTAATGTTTGACAAACACATCCCCAATGAAAATATTTATGACATTAGTCTTATAACCATGTTTTTATCCTAAAAAAATTAGCTTTAGAACTATATTTATTCTCTAAAATATTTTTCATAGAAATTACATTATCGAGATCCTTATAATGTTTATCCTTCTCAGAATTAACTTCCTCAATATTTTTGGAAATAATTTCAAAATAAATAATTTTCTTATCAAGATCATTAAGAGTATCTGAAATTTCTTTAGTTAAAATAGAAATTCTAGAATTTTCATTATCATGTTTTTTCTAGAGTTTAGAATTTTCACTCTCACGAAGTTTACCAAACCTAGACACTTCTTCATAAGAAGGTAATGTATTATCTTTCGATGAGGAAGACTCATCGTCTGATGATTCATAATATATATCATCATTATAATTTTCATTCAATGATATATTAGTGATAGATTCATCATTGTGTACCTTGACAATTAGAAAATTATTTTCAATGGGTATCTTGGTTAGTAGACCAAGATTCTTCTGAATAGAAGATTTATACTCTCAGGATTCATCTGAAGAGTCTCCTCAGTAGGAACTCTATGTGCCATTTTACTTAAAAAAATTATTATCTTTAGCCTTGTAATCCTTTTTTCTATTAATATCATAACTATTTTACTTTATATCCATTTTCTTAGGCATAGGAAAATATAACCTGATATTCCATTCTCTTTTGCATTCATAGAATGTGACTTTCAATTCTCTCCTTTCTTTTATTTATTTTTATTATATCTATATTGAAAGTATTTATTTTCAACTATCTTAATCAATATTAAAAAAATATTCGTTATCTCATTATCACTATGTTCACTTTCACTAGATTATTAAAAAAATAATGACTTTCATAGACGTAGATCATGTAACCCTTTCAGGAGTCTTTGTTTTAATAGTAGTAAACACTATAGTTCCATTGCCTTTTTCTTATTATTTAGATCATTATATCATTTCATTATTGTCTCATTTTGAAGAATAGTTCCAAATATCTCATCAGGATTAATTTGAGACACTTTGTTATTCTCACCAATAACTATTCTTTGGGATTCCCACTCATTCGGCATGATATATATAATCTTGTCCACAAGATATTCATCATCAAGAAATTTCTTTCCCATATATTTTATAATGTTATAACTTGTCCTAACCAATTGTTGTATCTTACAAAATGGTTCTCCATAATGAACTAGATATCCAAGAAATTCTACTTTAAGAATAGCTCTTGTAGTCTCAATCATTTGGGATGTACCAAAATGTGTAACTTCCAATTTATTCTAGATACAAATTTCAACTTCACATAAAGAAATATGACTATATATATTCTTGTTCATGGAACAAAATAATATATTATGTACCTTTTAGTTTAGTTGATATTATGATTTTACTTGATTGGTAAAGGTTCTGACTTCCTATTCAAGAATTTTGTAATCTTCTATAAGAATAAATATTTTTTCCACTCCAGTATTATGGAAAAATGTCTTCATCCGATCTCTCCAATACTCATAATTATATCCATCAAATATAAATGGTTTAGTAGGATTTAGAAAGTCTATCGAACCTACATTAATTCCTTCTATTCTATAAGTAAAATACATTTCCACAAAAACTTATTAATAGTAAATGATTGTAAACAAAGAAAAAAATCCCCAAGCAGGGAAAAATTTAGAAAAATGAAAAAATGAGCATGAAAACATATATGTGAATATATGTATTTCAGAGACCTAAGTTGATACCAATTGTAGGATCGAAATATGATTGTAGATGCTCAATTACAATAGGGGGTGAATTTTAAGTTTAAAAACTGTTGTTTTAACCTAAATGAAAACAATGCTTAACAAATATAGACAGAGTAAATTCACAAGACCTCTTTTAGTTATACTGAACAAACATGATTGATTCCGAAAACATTGTTCCAGAAATGAATCTTATGAAAATATTACATGGAAAATATTCTACCTTAAAGAATATAAAAAATCATTCTTATCAGAGTATACAAAAGTGATAATAAAATATATGAAAATTATACATTCTTACTTTATCAAAATACAACAGAAATAAACATTAATTAAAACAAGTAAAAAGTATGAAATTTTTTATCCCAAAGAATAGGGTATCCAACAACCTTGGATAATGTTCCCTTGATTTATATATTCAAGAAATTATGTCTTATCCAAAACAGGGTAATCCCTTGATATGAAAAAAAAAAATTTGTCTTCCTATCACTAGTTGCCCACAAAATTTAAGGTAGTCGGCACCTCTATCTCCCTATCTCTGAAAGCCCACAAACTTTAAGGTAGTTCAAACCTCTGTCTTCCCATCCAAAGAAGCACTCTATTGTACACATCATCAATCAAAGTCACACAAATCTCTCGAATGAGATGTTTAGAACTGCACAAAGCATAAGAGTCTCTCTCTCTAGAAATTACTTCAACAGAATGTAATCAATAGATTTATGGAATAAGTGTTTATCTATATTGATCTCATTTAAATGAGCTCATATTTATAGGCACTTATCCAATGGTTAGATTCATCCTATAAAAGTCATATTATTCCTTGAATCTCAGAGGGACGTATACACGTGTCACTCAAAAAAATGCATAGTTTTAAATAGATTTTACAACATCGTTTCATAAAAGTGTAAGTAAAATGAATAAGCTTAAACAAATCTATTTTTCAGAGTCTATGAAACAATAAAGTTATAATTATAACAAAATAGGAATTCAGAGACTATAAATCATGGATATTGGGATTATATTTTCCAAGGAATTCACAACATGAATTCTATATATTTCAAAGTCCGAATTCCAATGAATTCAGAATTTTAATTCTAATGAATTCAGGGGAAGAATTTTATGAAATTAAGCATGTGAATTTTGTGGAATTCAGAGTATGAATTCTACGTAATTATGAGTCATAATTCTTAGGAGTTCTGAGTCTAAATTCCGAGGAATTATGTCCATAATCTAAGGAATTCAGAACATGAATTTTAGAAAATTCAGAACCAGAATATTAGAGATTTCAGAACCTGAATTTCAGAGAATTCAGAATCTAAATATCAGAGAATTTCTAACCAAAATTTCAGAGATTTTGGAGCCCAAATTTCACAGAATTCAGAAAATGATTTTCAGAGAATTCAAAATATGAAAACCGAACACTCCATATCTATGAATTATAAGATGATTTGAATTTAGATATGAAAATGAATTTAAAATTAGTAATAAAATTAGTTATATTTAGAATAGTTATAAAGAGAACAATGATAAAATGTTATGAATAAAAATTTACTTAGAGAATGGAAATTTTCCTTAGAGAATATAAATTTTCTTTATGAAAATAATCCTTAATGAAAAAAATTTTTTTTTTTATAATGTGTTTGTGATTTTTAAAACATAGAGGAATGAAAAATTCATATGAAAACCTTATTTACTTAACACCTAAGGGGAAATAATTTTGAAAATGGTGAATTGGGATTGACCAAATTATCAAATGGTTCACAAGAATAGCCTTTACTACAAACGTGGTTTGACACTCCAGGTGGATAATATTTGGATAATTCAAAATTCATTTTGATAATTGTTACAAAGGATTAGAGAAATAAGGATATCCCTAAATAATATAATTTTATAACTATGAGATAAACAATGCATAAATTTTAAATTTATTTTTACTGTTATGTAATGTTTATAATTATAAAATGTGGATAAAAATTCATTATTTTATTTTATAATATAGTTTATTAAATTTTTTAGAAATTGTTTTTGGAAGAATGATGAGAATAAATACTTGTCTCCAATGTAGTTATTTCTATACTAAGAAATACAATATAGTTGTTATTATAACTGATATAATTATTTTTATATTAGGTATTTATAATTAGTATATGAGAATTAAAATTCCTCACATAGAGAAACGAATTATATATTAATATTTTCCTAAATTTTATTTCTTTATGAGAAATAATCCCCTATCCTTGTGTGGGACTACTAATCCAACAATTATTGGTAAATGGAACAAGTCTACATAAAAGATATTTTTGGCATTAGGATATGGTAAAACTAAAAAGCATACATATACAATGAATTATCTAAAATGTGATGTTCGTTAATGGTATAAATTGCTCAATATTAATAGGGTGGAATATGTAATTAACAATATGTAAAGAAAATATTTTAACGAGTCATTATTTGAAATATATTTTCCTTAATGTAAAAAATTTTAAATAAAGAAAATGTCCTACATATTGAATCAAATGTATGAATAAAATGTCATTCTGTATGTGAATACCTTTATAAAGAGATCCAATTATGATATAGATTACATAAAAAAATTGAAGTGAAACATTTACTACATTCTTTCATGGATTAAGACAGGCCTCCAAATGGAATTGATCCCCCAATTTTTTACATCATACAATGAAATAGTTATATGTTCCATCACAATTGAGACAAAATTTTCTATATCTAACATATTAATGGGAAGTAAATAGAATAATTGAATATCTAATCATAATTAAAAATGGAATGCATAAATGAAGAATAATAGAGAACAATGATATCCATATTAGGAAAACATTGGAATGAATCACCCTGGGAAATGTTTAAAGGGAATCATAGGTTGTTATAAGTGCATTTATACGGGTCACTGAGAAAAAGAATTAAATATTAAGAATGAAATCAATATTATTCAGTGTTTCTACTATTGGGATATGGGTCAATACATTGTTTAATTCCCCAAGAATCATTGGAACCCACAATAGAAGTCTCCATATAGAGAATTCAATGCATATTTGGTCACTGTAACTGTGATGGAAGTACCCAATGATGAGGTGATAAGTAAATTAATTATTTAATCGAATTTAGCTAATGATTTAATTTATTATGGATCCTCACACTCTTTTATATCTTACAATTTTTCTAATAAAATTATACATTTCAATTAATATTTAATAAGGGTGTTTTTAGACAAGAACTCACAGTGTAAGTGTCACTAAAATAACTATATTCTATGAAATACCCATTATGGCACAAAAACGCCATCTATGTTCTCACCTTATTACCATAAAAAACTTTTAGTTCGATATAATCATAGGTATGGACTTGAATTCAAAATATGATGGAAAAATTGTTGCATGAAGTAGTAAATACTAATTTTTGGGGAAGATGTATAATTCCTTATCATTATCATGGAGACATCATCATTGATTCATATCCATATCCAACCCTAGTAGCTCTAATGAATTAGAATTTTTGGGGATGAATAAAAAATATTTGGATGGAGAAGGTAATTTTTAAACTATGGGTGTACATATTTTATAAGAATACATTGATGTATTTCTCAATGAATTACATGGGAATCCCCTAATGTGTGAATTTGAGGTATCCAGTGATTTAACCCATGATGAAATCCATTGCCAATGCAGCCTAAATGAATGGACACATTGGAATTAGTGGAGTCGAATAAACAAAGAGGTGAGTTAGATGATAAGGTATTTACGTTCCCGAGTGTATCACTATGGGGATCCCCTATTGTATTTGTTAAAAAGAATGATGGATCCATGATAATGTGAAGTGATTATAGGAAAATAAATAATATTATATAAATAAAAAGTATCAACTTTTACAAAATGATGAAATATTGGATAAAATTAATAGAACCCAATATATTTATACGACTGAGATTTCTTCTATGAATTATAAATTGATATTAATACGAAATAAATTCCAAATACAGCTTTTCGAAAGAGGTGAAGACGTTAAGATTTAATATTAATTCTATTTTAATTAACTAATAAACTCCCTTTATTATGGATCTAATAAATATATTATTTATGGAATATCTATATGATATTGTTTCCATATTCATTGATGATATTTTGATATATTCTAAAGGCTATTAGGACCATGAGATTCACATGGAGATAATTCAATAGGCTATTAAAAGGAATGATTTATTTCAAAAATTGTGTAATGGTGATTTATAGCTCAAAGATGTTTCTTTTCATGGTTATATTGTCACAAAAGGTGGAATATTAGTTGATCCACTAAAGACAAAGGAAGCTACAAAATAGGTTATTCCAATGGCAATAACTAAGGTATGTAGTATTATTGGTTTGTTTTGGTATTATTTCTTATTCATTAAAAAAATTTCTTGAATTTCTAACACGTTACCAGATCTTACACATAAATGGTTTACAATTGTCTGGAAAAAGGAATGTGAATAGTGTTTTGATTAACTAATGAGTATATTTTTCAATTAGATGATTTGGAATCCCCCATCTAGAAGTAATGGGTTTGTGATATATAGTGATCCATCAAAGAATAGACATGGTTGTGTCCTAATCAAAAATGATGAAGTTATTTCAAATTCATCAAGGAAATCCAATGCCAGAAAACACAACAATCCATTCCATGACAATGAATTGAAATTATATTTATTTTCTTGGAAGATATGGATACATTTTCCCTATGTTAAATAATGTGATATATACATAAATCATAAAATCCTAAATTATATATTTTCAGAAAAAATATAAATAAGAGGAATTTATGATGGCAGGAGTTACTCGGTTATTAAGAATTTTTTATACACTACCACCAAGGGAAAAAATATGGTACATTATTCTTCGATTATGAATGATCATGGAATTATGATGAAAATGAGGAATGAGGGGAATCATGAGTTAAATGATATTGTATAAATAAATACGGAATACTTATAGAAGGTAATACATAACACATTTTTAAATTGAAGGAGAAAACATTTTTATTTGGAATAAAAAATGTATCAATATTATGATGTGATCTTTTAGAATAAAATTAAATCTATGAATGGATAATAATTTAACGACATTTTTTTGGAAGGCAATGTTCTAAAATTTTGAAATAGATAATGTGTTCCATCTATACCGAAACTAAAAATGCAATCAAAAGATGATTCTCATAAATCTAATTTCCCAATACAAAATGGAAATAAAATATGCATATTGAGATGAGGCAATAGTTTTTGTGGGAAAACATAAAGTGAAAAAAATTATCATTATGTGTCTAGATGTTTGGTTTTATCACAAGTAAGTTATATGATACAATATCCAAGATGATTTATCAAATATCTCCATAATCCTATGTGAAATTGAGATAAAATTACAAAATAATTTATTATCAAACTACCATATACTCCTTAATAAAGTTATGTAATTTGAATTATCATTTATCTCCTTACCAAATATGAATATTTCACTAATATAAGATAAAATTTACATGTTTAGTTCCTTGAAAAGATTAATATTAATGAATAATTGAAACATTATGGTGCACCACATTATTGTTTTCTAATGATCATCCCTATTTTACACCAAAATAATGAAAGAGTTTCAATAATTTTAATGATACAGTGCTTCATTTGAGAGCTCCCTACCATACTCAAACTAGTGGATAGCATGAAAGGATGATTCAAACATTAAAATTAATATTTATATTATGATCAGCTAACATTTAAGGTATTTAGCATCATTATTTACCTTTTTTATAGTTTTCCTATCAAATAATTTCCATTAATGTTTTCAAATAGCATCATATTAAGCATTATATAGAATGTTATGTATTACTATAAAAATTTTGGAGGAATTTTGTGAAAGTAAACATGTAGCATCATAATTTTTTAATGATAAAATTAATATATTAATGGCTATTCTTGTTCACATTAATGAATATCATTGTAGGAAAAAGATTTATTGCTAATAATTTAAGGAAATATTTTTAATTTTGGGTGGGATATCATGTTTTCTTGAAAATATCTGCATTGAATGGTTTTATAAGGATTAATAATAAAGGGAAACTGATTCTTGGTTGTATTAAATACATTAAAATTTTTTAATTAATTTTTATTGTGTAAATTCAATTGGAAATTCAAAAAAATATCTCAAAATTATATGATGTTTTCCTTATATAATTACTAGGGAAGTATAGTCCAAACCCAATTATTGTTATCACCTATAATGTAATATATTTAGAACCTAATCTATCATACTATGAAGAGACCATATAGTTCATTGATACTATATATTATGAAGTGAAGAATCACAAAATCATCTTGAAAAGGTTCTTCATGGAAATCTGAAAAGAGAGGATGTAATATAAGAACAAGATGATATTATGAAAAATAGCTACCATCTTATATTTAGAAGGTAATATTGATGAAATTTTTTAGAATAAATTTTTTGTAATAAATAAGAATGTGACACCCCAAGATATTACTATATATTTATTTTAGAATAAATTTAAAATTTTCAATATCTTGTGAAGTACACAATGGTGGGTTTAATCAAAAAAAAATACTCTGTTAAATTTTATTTTTACATGATGATTAAAATAATTATCTTATATTTTAAGGTATGAATAAAACCTATGAAATTTTAGAAAATTAATTGCCTATGCATGTTCATTTATTATCTAATTTATAAATAAAAATTAAATTCACTTAAATAAAATAGAAATGATTTCTGAAAAATAGGATTTTTTTTCTAAAAGTTTGTTTAGTCATGATTTGAAAAATTATTAAAAAATTATTTATTACAACTGAATAACATTTAATTGTTAAAATGAATAATAATTTTGAAATTTTTATATAAAAATTATCAAAGGGTTAATTTTTTGGTGTTTTTTGATACATATAATTTTTTTTACGAATTGTGAAAAATAATGAATTTTAATAATAAAAATCCTATCATTATAAATTAATCATAAAGATAAATTATTTTAAAAATTACTTATATAATTTTATTAGTTAAATTATATATTATTTCATTTAATTTAGGTCATTATACTCCTTTTCAAGTATATTTTTTATATATAAACTTTTTAAAATTTTGAACATTTTCTCTTTTAAATCCCACTCTCAAATCAAATCTGAGGGATTATTTTTTAATAAAATTATTACAAATATATGAATTTAATTTACAAAAATATATTACATATTTGGAATCATTACAGTTTATATTTTCTAAAATGGAAAACCCAATTTTATAAAATAAGGGATAGTAAAAACAATAAAAAATATTCACCATTATTAATATAAAATGGGTTTATTGAGGAAAAAGGTAAACAAAATATGATATTTAAGTAACCAATAAATTGTATAAAATGTATTACCCACACAAAATTAAATTTTTTATTATCTAACAATTTAAGGAAAAAGTGAGAAACCAAAGATCACCCAAAAAAGGAGATAACCAAGCCATTAAAATTCAATTTCAGGCTACTAGTATCAGTATCCCAAAATAATATCCTTGATAGAGATCTTACTAGAGTGTTAGTATCCGCTATCAAAAGATCTCCGAAACACGATGCCAGCTATTCCCATTACAGAATGTATTCCTCAATAGTAATTTTCATTTTCTTGAACCCATGTTGGGCAAAAATCCCTCAAGGTAACATTGCATCATTTTTGGGTTGATTGTGTTTATTGGGAAAGAAGGTTTCCATGGTGAATTGTTGAGTTCCAAAGATTTTTTTGACAATCAATGTTGACCAATAACCATGAAAAAGGGATGGACAATCTAGAGGCAGTACAAAAAGATAGGATTCATGGATTGGATATTAGAAAGACCAGAAAAATGATGGCGGTGATTCTTTGCGATTACGTTAATATTTGAGAAAGGAATTGTTGAAGAGAATTGTAGAAACGAATGGCATTGCGAGTGGAGTTTTGAGGAGAATGTGTGATGGAACTGACGGGATGTTCTATGATTATGAAGAGATCCGCGATTGGAAAATTGCTGTGGTGCTTCGTTATTTTGAGATAAATTCATAGGGAACATCGGAGATTCGTGATTTGAGATGACGTGGAGTTGACTTCGTGCAGAAGAATCGAGGGTCAGTGGAATTTACTTTAAATAGGCCTCGACCCCTCGGTAGAAGTAGATAGAATTTTTAGAGAAAATATTTTGTCACTCTGCCCACGAAGGTGGTTAGTGAAGGTAATGTTCACCGCGAAAGGATGAAGCATTACGTCGCCCATTATAGCTCCAAGAAAGTTGCGAGCTCCACATTTTCTCAATGAGCTTCACTAGGGAAGTTTCACTATGATGGAATGAGCTTCGCGAGAGTACTTCGCCGGAGTTCTTCACGAAAAGGCAGGAGCGTCACAAAGGCTTGTTTGAGCTTCACGAAATTGGGAGCCTCGCAAAGTAGGGTGCTTTTTGAAGGTATTTCAAAGGAATTACCTAGTATTCAAAGGCAAAAGGGGTATTCATAAGTGGAGGAATATTGAACTTCAATAGAGAATCTATCAAAAGTTGAGGATGAATGTATTCATACAAATGAGGTCACCTACATGTCTATAATCATTTAGTGGATCCCTTCCAAGTACAGTGAGTAAAGGAAGAGGAAGAAGGTTATTCTTTCTACCGGCAGTGAGCCATAGAGAGAGAAATAGGGAGTGACCATTGATAAGTAGTGAGTTAACCCTAAACATTGTAAAGGCAGTGATCCTGGGAATAGAAGTGATCTAGCCCAGACATTATTAGCAGTGAGCTTTAGTGGATTTGGTATAGCGTCACATAGCATTGTATGTTCCTTGGCTGTAGCCTAGTGAGGGTGAACCAAGAAAAAATATCCATGTCTGCCTGGTTACTTCTCTGCATTGCATTTAAAGCATCCTCATCATATAAAGATAAAAAGTCATTATCAAAAAACACACAAGTGTTAACAAAGTGAATTTTATAATATAGTGGTCAATATCCAGTGTGGCAAGAATAATTTTGAAGTAGAATATCCATACCCTGATTCACCCCCCTCTTAGGGTATATAGGCCCATATTGGTCCTAACAACCCCTAAATTAAGAGGAGAACCTGCTTATCAATCCACATGTTGTGTTCCTCATTATAAGTCACCCTTAGGTGCCTTTCCATCATTCTTTAAGATTCATCATCAAGAGAATTAATTGTCAGAAAAATTTCATCAATTACCTCTTCTGAACTCAAGAGCACTTCAAAAGGAAATGTGGGTATAGAATCAGACTCCTACTTCTGACATGTATCATTGGATATGGATTGAGAATCATTGACTAATTTCTTTGACATTATCTACTTTACCAATCGGGTCTCCATCGGTAATGGTAGGGGACAATAGTCATTCATCTCTTTCTGGTTTCCCCTATTTCTCTTGCTTCTCCTTGGACTTGGGAGCTTCTCATCAAGTACCTCCTCCACTGAATCACCTATAGAAAAGAAATCTTTATTGGGTTCATTTCCAGAATCCTTTTTCCCATTCTTGACAACACTAGTTGAGCCATCATCTGCCACATCATTCAATAGTTGTACATAACGGTTTCCAAGAACAATAGTATCAACCTTCCTGTTGAGAGTTACCCTGATTACAACAACCCCAACTGAACCATTTTTCAAAGAAGTACTACCTATATGTGTATCCCTTTGTGTCCAATCTTCTTCTTCTTTTCCAATGTTACCACTCTTGGCAGACACCACTTTGACATAAAATGAACCCATATTGTAAAGAATAATACATTTTAGAATAATCCATTTTACACACATTTTAGACCCTTTTATAATGATTCATTTTAATACCCATAACTTTCATTTTAATTTTCCATAGGAATATTTTTTTGATTGAAATTTATTTACGGTGGAGGTCATTTAACATAACTTTTTTAATGTGTGATCCAAAATCGATTTTGAAGTATATGTGCCCAAATTGATTTTAACTAAAAATATATGAGATTGGATTAAAAAAAGAATTTTTCTGTAACCTTAATGGACAAAATTCCCACATATAATAAGAAATGTATTTTCACATATTGTTTCTCAAAATAATGTATTTGAAATATTTTGAAAAAATAATCTAGGTAGTCCTCACTATGTACTTATTATGTTGTTGTTATCACAACTTACATACATAACCTAGAATATGTGAAAGTAGTTGTTGTTATCAATGTTCTCGAGATAATTTTGAGTCACTCATGGAAGACGAATATAATATTAGATATTGAACCTAAAATATCTATAAGATGGTTCTAAATAAAATATCTTTTTGTTATGTGTTTGTTTACTTATTATCCTAAATGCAAATCTTTCTAAATATGGATTTCATCAGTTAGTTTTATTTTATATTTTTGAGTTATATTGTCAAGGTTTTTTCATATTCATTCCTTTTCTCATAAATTGATTATTCCTACTAGGTGTATGAATATGAATCCAAATAAAATAGTCAATATTTTGTATACCCATAATAATATCAGTAATTTTTAATATTATTATTTATTGATAAATCATTAATAATGACTATATTAATTTTCCATTGAAGTTGTATGCATTTATGGGAGTTCTAAAATATGAATTATTTCATGTTAAGGGAATGTTATGGTCCATGAGTCAGGTGTATGATGAAGTAAATTTTATAAAAAATCAATGGATTCTATTTTTGGATGATTTCTTTTGGTCCCGACGGTCCCATTATATATTTTAAATCCAATAATGGAATGTCATATCTCCTTATATGTGTCATGTTCCAGTTCTGGAAGACCACATATCGTGAATAAACATTCTTTACCTTGAGTTGTGATGAATTTTTATATGATTTGGGGATTTATTTTTTATTCTTATTTGATGATTCAGATTTTAAATGAAGGAATATTAATTAATCGGGGTTATTAAATATATTTTTCACATTATTTATCTTATAGGGTGAAAAATTTACTTGATCATGAGCTGCATGATTTTCTTACATAACCTGAAAAAATGTACATCCCAAACACATGGTCTTATTATGCTATTGGGGGCATATTTAATGGTCTTTTCAAGATATGACATATTTTTTTGCAATAGCATATACAACAAGTAACACCAAAAAATTTATTCATTGATTTTTTTATTCATTTGGGTTATGTTTAGATGTTATATGTGATTAATAATATGAAAAATTAATAATATATTGGGGACTATTTATATGATATTGTGATGATTTTTTAATTAAAATTTAGTTATCTAAAATATAAATTCACGTTTAAATCAAATAAAGTGATTTTAAATGATATATTCACATCATCATACCAGATTTTTTTAACATGTAAAATTGGTTTTGGAAATAGATTTTATCTTTTGAAAATTGAATGAGGATATTTCAAATAAACTTGTTAATTATTATTATTGGAAAATTATTTACAAGTTTTTTATTTAATTAATAAAGAGTATTTTGAGGTAAAATTAGAATGGATCTAATTTTTAATGTATTATAAAAAGTTTTAGTATATAAAATTTAATGTGTTAAAATGACTGCAAAAATAAAACTCTAGTATTAAAAAACTAATGTTTTTATTATGAAATGGTATGTAATGGAAATATCTAAACTTGTTTATTATCTATAATTTATTCCTCTATGTTTTTTTCAGTTGGTGTTTATTTTTTAATGAGGGTGTTTTGAGTTTTGAAAAGTTATTTTATTGTCTTTTCATCCAATTTTTCTTGAGTATTTTCAATATAATACTGTTAATGTATTTTAGAGAGTTATTAACGTGGAGTTTTCTTCATAACCTTTCTTTCCTAAACAGAGTTATAATTTCATTTAGCTAATGACCCACCAACAATCTGGGTGGATAGGTAGGGTCAATACTTTTTTATTTATGACTATTTTATAAGAAACATTAACATTAAATTAATTTGTGAATCATGATCATATTATGATCTTTTTAATATTTTCCAAAAACATTATTTTACATGGTTTGTAACACAACCATTTTGATAGAATGTAATACTGTTTCTCATAATTAGTTGTTACATAGATATTTTTTGTAGACGTATCTCTTACATGGATTCTTGATTCATCATTAGGTATTTGGTGAAATGAGCAATAATTTTAAAAATCACTAAAGAGGACCGAAGGGGCTTATTTTTGATGTCCCTCTTTTTTTACTAATTCTGCCTTTTCCTCCTAGTCATTTTCATGTATCTCTTCTACTATTATGATGTTGTAACCAACACACACATTGATTTTCTTCATTCAGTTTTCATTAAACATTGATATGAGTCGTATTTTTTGGTTAATATTCCCTTGTTCCTTTTTAGATATATTTTTTATTAATGGATCCATTTTTGTGATGTTAGTCTTTCTAATCAGTGTAATATTCGCATAGTTGAAAATGGTATGTACTTTTAAATGATGTTTCATTTGGGAAAGTTAGTATTATTTCCATGAATATGGTTGGAATCCTTATATGGTGGGAATACCCTTTGAGGACTTATTATTGTGGTCTCCATTATTTATCTACCAATTAATTTACAATTGTGAAAAGTATTTAATAATTTATGGATTATCATGAATTTGATGTTTTTTCTGTTGGTAGAACATTTACATTCTTATATTTTAACTTTTATGTAGTTTTTTAAATTTTATATTTCCATAATTGGGATATTGTTTCCAAATAATGTTTCCAAACTATGTGGGTGACCACATGTGTTTAGTGCGGGGTCCATCGTTGGTGCATATTTTGATAAAACATGTTTAATGAAATGAAAATTAACAACTATAAAATTCTTTCATACCCCTATGACCTTATTTATAAAACCAGTTAAGGAAAACCATTGATGATCTACTCATTCTACCATCATGATATTAATGGAATTCAACTTATCTTATTACCAGATTTATCATGTATTGAGCTTCCTACCTATTCTCCCATGAAATTCTTCTTATTTATTTATTTTTAAGGTGATTTAGAGTGCTTATCATTGTACCCTAGGTGGTTTTTGGGTATAATATATTATTGTCTCATGTTCTTATTATGAGATAATTCCTTTATTGGTTTTTTTATCTCAATTCATGATAGAGGAACCCTATTTCTTCTTCACATAGGTTGGTGTTTCCTAGATTTACTATTAATTTTAAAAATCCAATTGTGCTTCATTTTTCCATATTCAATGCATTCATAATTATATAAATTTTATATTTTTTGAAAAATAGATTGCTTCTCAAAATATAGAGTGTTTCGAATATGTTTTTTTTCAATTTCTAGTGGTTTACATGGAATTATTTCACAAGTATTTAGGCATTATTTTTTTAGTTCAAAATATTGTAAATTTTTATGTGTATAATTTTTATATGTTATCCATCCATTACAAATATTTTTTATTTTCAATTAATTATTATATCAGGTTGTTTTCTATTATTATACAATTTTTATAGGGAATTTGTTTTAAAGGAATGGTTCACCCTCGGATTCATTGGTTTTTTAAAATAACACTAGAGTTAATAAAATAGTTCGTAAATGAGGTTTAAATGTATATATATATATCTATATAAACATATATATATATATATATTGATAATTAGTATTATTGAAAAAAACACATGATTAGAATATGTAAAGATAATTATAAATGAAAATGATTTAGAAATGGATATTCAAGGGGTTTTTGAAAACACATTTATAATTTAAAATATGTGGCCTTATTTTTCATTATATATAAGGTTCTATTAATAAAATAGATTATAATTATTCATAATATATTAGAATTATTATGATTATTTATTTTCAATTGATATGATCATTGATGTATTCTTATAAAATATGGGATGGGGGATTCAATGATGATTATGTGTGATGCTGTGATATGGATTATCATGGTCATCATTACCTTTTGTTGAATTACTAGTTTTTGTCTTATGTTTAATGTGTCATTCATGAATCTCTATGAAAAATATCATAAGGGTATTATGTGTCTTAGATAAATATTGAAGGATATTTATTCTCTATTCCTCTTAAGACATTCTAAATACACATTATGTGGGATACATCTTTACCCTATAGGTGTCCCACCGACGAGGATAGTTATAAAAAGTTGATATTTATAGATTATGAACGATTAAATATTCTATAAGAATATTCTACCAAGATACACAAAAGATATTCACTCAAGATTTTTAGTTTCTCCCATTTTTTAAAACACATTTCTTTAAAAAAAATGTTTTTGTATTTGATATTTGTTCCTCAAAATTATTTTAATGTTTTTTCGTTATGTTATATCTCATTTATGAAGATATATTTTTAGTTTTTTAAATGTATCCCTTATTTGGATGACTCTTTAATAATAAATTGACCTTATATCCACATTTGATCTTTATATTCAAAAACCGTTTTATCTGTATTATTATTACCTTTATGATTTAAATTTATTATTGGTGGTGCTTCTATCATCATGTTTTTAAATATTTTAATTTGAAAATGTTTATTGAAAAGCTAAATTTTAAAGGGTTTTAAATGAAAAAAAACTAATTTTTCTATTCTCAATCATTATATTTCAGGAAAATGTAATTCTCATGAAATTTTCTTAACACTGAAATTGATAACCTATTTTAAAATGTCATATTTCAATCGACAATTTATATTACCTGTTGAGAAGATAAATTCATAAAATCATTGGTGAGATCATACTAGCTATTATGACCACTACATACATAAAACACTCAATTTCATTGTCAATGTGTTTATATTGCATTGCTTGGATTTTGTTATGGATTTCACACAGAACCAGTGTCATGTGTTGGAGTTTTACATTTGATTCATGTGAAGATGATCCTCAATACATTAGAGTTTATTTTTTTTATTAATTTATATATAAATAAAGGAAACTATCTCAATATATATGGTTTTCATATGTTTATAATGTTTATATTCGATACGTATATTGTTTATATTTATGTTATAACTTTTTCCCTTGTTATTATTTTGGATCCTATTATGGTATTTATATATGGTGGTCCAATTTAGTGACACACAATTCCATAATCCAAGTTAATTATATTGTGTAGTAAATATTTTTGTTTTAGGTAAAACTGTTTCCAATAATTGAATTTTGAAGCTTTGGTGACAGTTACTAAACAGTGGTGATGAACAAAACATTTTAGGTAATGACATGGTATAGCTATGGTTCATGGTTGATGGGATGATATGAATGTTTCATGAAACATTGTTATCAGATCCAAGCATCTAAATAGTTCATAGTCTATTCTATAACTCATAATATTTGGGAATTCTATGAATATGAGATATAATCAATGGATTATGGGAGGAATGTCATTGGTGTGTGACTGATCACAAAAACTCATGAATAAACATGAGTTTATATGGAATATTGTTATTTCAATATTTAATTTGAGATTTTTTGAATATATTCTTATTTGAAATAATGGTGTTTTGATTCAAATTGGCTTTACCTAGGTTATTTTGAGGATATAATAATTTTATTATAGAAATATGACATGAAATGGAAGAATATGGTTCTCCCACATTACCTAACAAATGTTTGGTTCTTGTTAATATAGTTCTATTAATATCCCAACAGTCAACTATTTGGATGATTCACTATTCATCATAATGTGTGTCAAAATGAAGAAAAACCAGTAACACCTTTTAAATTTAACTTTTAATTTAGATTTTTAACTTTATTGATTTATGATATGTGTAGATGTTATTTGGGTTTAATTGGTTTAGTAAATCTATAGATTGGGAATTTAGACTTGATTTTGATGATATTTTGTAATATAAATATTATTATCTAAAAGGTAAAACATTGTTTTAGATATTAAAATGTTATTTTTAATAGTGATTTAAATTTTAAAGGATTATTGGGTGTTTTTAAATTTTTAAATGGTTTAATGTTATGTTTTTTGTTTTGAAAATTAATTGAGGAAGTTTTAATATGATTTGAAATAAATGTGATTGTGGTTTTCTATAAAACTGAGGATTTCATTTAAATTTAAAATAATTTGACTAAAATTTGATGATAATATAATGTACAATGTGATTTTCAAATTTTTAATAAATTGTATAGTATTAAAATGATTATAAAATGGGTATTTATGATTTGATAATTTTTTTTGTAAATTCATATTGGTTTAAAAAGTTAATTCTTAAACATATTTCGTGATTTTAATTTATTCATTTTCATTGTTTCATGGTATCTATTTTATAGTATGGGTGATTTTAGTTTTGAAATATTATTTTGTATTAAAATGGTAAATATATTATTAAAATTATTCCACCCAAAATAAACCACTTTAATCAGAGATAGGTATTAACTATGAGTTTTTTTTAAATCATATATTTTGATACATTTTGACAGTTTCTTATATTTTCAAAACAACGAACAACCCATGTGGAATAGTGGAATGAAAACCATTACAGTGTTTGGTTAATTATCAAGGAACATTAACTAAAAATTCATTTATATTTCATTACCATAGTATGGGAATATTTTTTTAACCTTAAATTTTGGGATGATGTTTTTAATATGGTAGTGATGGAAGAAATGGAATCTATATCCCATGATTAGTGATGCCTCTAATCTATTCTAGTAACCTTTCACTACTCTTTATGTTGTAGTAATAATCATGAGTTCAGAGTACTTGGATATAATATTATGAATATGTTATATATACTTAAGGGGATTGATTTTTATGTCCCATTTTTTTCATTTTTTTTCCTTTTAACTATCCTCTTTCTATATGTTTTTTATATGGATATTATATTGAACCATATTCTCCTTTTTAAGTTATCACTATAATATTCTTACATAATTAATACATGGTGTTATGGATCAATTACCCCATTTTATATTATTAAAAATTTTATATTTTTTAACTAAATTATTGAAATAATTTTAGGTTATGTGATCATTTTAGTGTTCCCCTAGTTAGAATTAGTATGTAGTTTTTAATGTTTTTTCCCTTTTTTGATATTTAGTTTCATTTTACCCATCATGACATGTTGGCAATTAATATTGATGGAAGACCCACTAAAGATTATTTTTCAGGTTCTTGATTCATTGGTCTCCCTTTAATAGATAGATATCATTTGGGATTTGTATTTTTTAGATGATCGTGAAATTGGAGTTTTATTTTTTTTGGGTTTTTAGTTCCTTTTGTTTCTAGTATGGCTTAATAAAATTTATTTAATTTTGTATCCCCAGTCGATTGAGCTCACTTTGGTTTCCTTGCATTCTTGAAGTGAGTTACTTTTGTGAGTAAAAAGCTCTTACAATGAAGTTAAATTTCATGCCCTAACCACAAAATTCATTTTTTATTTATTATTCACATTTTTCATGATTTATTATATTAATTTAGATAAAATTATTGTTATAGTTTAGTGAACGTGATTGGAGCATAAAAAACCATGTAGAAGACATGTTGTGTGTAACACCCTAATGTATTAAAAATAAATTGAAATGCATGAAATACTGAGACTCTACATAATGACAGATTTTTTTAACTATATAGTTATAAACTATAAGTTAAAAATAATATTTCTAGTTATATGATTTGAATTTCAAAAAATAGACATACCCTGTTGTGATAAGTAAGCTATTTGGATTCTGATAGGACAAACATGATTTTTTTTGGGAATAGTAACCTACCCTTATAATAGTAATTGTACCTTTGGGATTAGTAATATTATCCTTATCAATGGTAAATCATCCAAACTAATAGAAACCTCCCCAATGAATTTATAAAAAAAAGACATCTTATATGTAAAATATTGATCATTACATAAGTGTTGGTATTTTTGTAAGTCATAAATGATTATTTATAATTTTATTATTAATTGAATAATTTAAATGAAAATTTATTTTCATGAAGTTGAATCATAAATTATGTGTATAATTTTTTATGGTTTTTACATTATTTTTTCAGTCGCTGATAAATTTTTTAGTTATTATTAAATGAGTTATAGTTTTAAATTTTTTATTTTTTGAGTAAATTATTATTTTATTTAAAAATTAAATTTTTAGTATTTATAAAATTATTTTGATAAAGTGGGGTTCATTTTTTAATTCTACATGTCGAAGAAATGGTTAGGTATAATTTTTTTATTTTTTATAAATACATGAGTTTTTGGTGATTAGTTAATTTTTTTAATTATGAAATATGATAACTAAATGAATTTCAGCATCAGGCATGGGTCATGGATGATGTAAATGGCCATTTGATCAAAATAACAAGAAATTATTACTCTTTTTATTCATAATAACCAATACTATTTCTTATCTCGAGCAAAATAATAAAATATTGATTAAAATAATAGAAAACACATCCCCTCCACCACTACAAATACCACCCACATCCAAATATTTCTATCACACCTCTCATGCCTTGATAATTTCCTAAATTATTTAAAATAATCATCCTAAGATTCTTCCCCACATCCATGACCTTCTGGTCTCACCAAAAGGCCAATACCAAAGGCCTTAAAGGGGATCTCAAGGAGAAGAGATCAAGAGGTAAAAATCCTTTTTCTCTTTCTATAATGTTTTATTCAATTCCTTTAATTTTTTTATAATGTCTTCACATCCGCTTTTAAAAGAATCATTAAAGCTCAATTACCTTATATATACTGAATTTTTATCATTTTAATGGAAAAATTCATCAATATTATTCTTCTCCTCTCCCTAATATTCAAAAAAAAAATATCGCCTGTAATGCATAGATCTACCGACATCATGGACAACGTGTTCTCTATTTCCATTAATTATGTTAAATATAGTCATAAAACCATTTTAATAATTGAAAAATATATTAATGCTTATTATAAATTTTCTTTCATGTCCTACAATTAAGATATATACATAATATTATGTCATATAATTAAACTATTTCAGGATTATCGAAGAATCACCAAAATGATCTGAACAGATATCTCTTATGATTTATAAAAGTAATCATCCTAATAACATATACAAAAAATTATTAATGGAATCATTTAATATTATATAATCATATTAATACCATTTCATTAAACTTCTCGCGTTTCTCTTCCATTCGATAATAAAATCCATTGTCCACCAACCAAGGAACTCTTGTTAAGAAAAAAACCGAATCAATGGAAATAACAAAATATAATGTGTTAAATGATGTTATCAAATAATCATATAAGGTTTTAAAAACATAAATATTTTTATTAAAATATTATTAACACTATTTTATCTATTATACATGATGTTTAAAAATGTTTTATGTGATAAAAACGTATGGTATGGATATATTTAACCCAATTTTCGATCTTTGGTCTAACCTTCTATTTCATTGATTATGTGGTAAAACAATTATTTGTGTAATGAAATTTTTTATATTATGTTTCATTATGTTGATATAAAGTTTAAAAGTATATTAAATTTATTATATTAATTCTCTCATAAATTACATGATATCTATACGGGGGTTTTCTCTAAAATCCTATTCTGAAATTCTATTTTGTAAAAAAAAGAAATATTTTTATGACATTGTACTGGTTTTAGGATTATGCTTTGGTTCATGGTCATTGTGTATGATGAAGGGTTGGAACTATAGATCCCTCTAATGCATTGGGTGTGTGTAAATTAGTGTTCATTCTTATGGTTACTCCAAGTGTAACTGTGATAGATACACCCTAAGGAAGTCATGAGGGTTACATTGTAAGGTTGTCGTGAGGGTTACAAATCATTAGGTAGCCACGAGGGATAAAATATAATTAATTAATGCACCAAGATACAATTATTCTTTTATTTATGTTAACTATGTTTTATAGAAATCTCATGTTTCACAAAGTAAGTATATATGGGTGAGTAGGATTTATTTTTGAAATTGATTTCATATGTCAAATAGTATTCAGGGAATATTGGTTTATTTCCTCCTTTTTATATCACATAATGAATTTTTTTTCTCATCCTATGTTTTTAAATGTTTTTTTGACAATAAATAATGAAATGTAAGATAAGGAAATAAGTCAAGTGAAATGTTATGATCATTTTTCAATGAAATCAAGTTTTTGTTATTTTGTTTTTAAAGAATTTCGTTTTGGAAGAAATGGATACTATTTTAGGGGTAAAAACTTTGTCTGACTATGGGTTGATATGTATGATTAATGAAATAACATTATAGAACTCTAAAATTAAATGATCTTTGGGAATGTAAAGAAGTTAAATCTAGTTTAAATAACCAAATTATGTAATATTTACAGCTGATTCCTTATACTGTAGGTCTATAATTTTTAATAGTGTATATATTCAGGATAACTCATTAGATTCCTAAATAATTGGTAAAACCATGTGGGTAACTAGGTGTATCCAATAAAGGTTTGATGGTTGGGGACCATTTGGAAAAGCATGAGGCCAACCTGGAAAATTGAAAATGAAAAATTTAAATCCTAACACAACCACTATATATCCTTATATGAATCCCACTCGAACATATCACTTTTATATTTCGGAGGATATAAAGGGGTGTGATCCAACTCCTTAAACCTTTAGATTATTGGGTTTCATCTTCAGTCATTATCAGATATCCGAATATATGATCCTCATTCATATTCCCATTTCTCGTTCATATTCTATAAATAAATAAATGATTTAATTTTATGGTAATTATAAATCCTATAGTGGGTTGTTGTGATAATATATTATAGATTTGGATTATAGGTTAGGCTAACTCATTTTTAGACATTCGTATCTACATTCATAACGGATTCACATTTTTTTCATATCCTATGTATGTGTTTTGATGATTTATTGTTCCTTTAAAAATTGATGCAATGATTGGGTTTTATAAATTACATCCTTTAGTTTTTATATAATATATATATATGTTTAAGATAAGTAACAAATATTCCAAATGACAATGTATTTCAAAAAGGGTAATTCTAAATTTCTAACGGATTATACAAAATAATTTCATGCGTATTTAGTTGTAGGCATTTCATAAATCACATTATTTCAATTTTTATTATTAAAATTTTTATTAGGATATACATTTATTATAAATGTTTTTTAATTTTTTTAATTATTTGATAATGTATTGTTTTATTGTTTTTTGGATAGTATAATATTTTCTCTTTTAAATAATGGTTTCCTACTTTATTTCATTGTTTTTTCAGGTTTCATAATTTTTCAAAAACTAATCTTCAAAAAATTGTTATATATATATATAACTGATAATATTAAATATGATGGCCCATTTAAAAAATTTAATAGAAAATTTAAACAAAATTTATTAGGAAATTTATTCTCAAGGGGATGTTGGAAAAGGAATTATTTGTTTCAAATTCAAGGCCATGTTAGAACATTATGTATACGATTTTTTTCTAAAAATTCATAAGACCCATTAAAAAATCACCAAATATCTATACTTTTAATTATATTTATGATGGAAATGATTATTTTATATTTTTATATGAGTTTGAATGAGGAAATTAGTGAGGAGTATGTGTGATGATGGGTTCTAATTTTATATTGCCATTATTTCCGTGAAATCTATTACTAGTGTGCATCCAATGTCGAATAAATCATCCCCCACCATCTAATACATGTATCAAGTGGTTTTATTGTTTTATAGTGAGAGATTGATATATAGTTGGAATATTGTATGGATAAGACCGACCATATCGTATTAATGTTAGATACGACCAAATCATAGAGAGTTCCACTGATAATTCTAGTTGAGATAATATAATGTCTTATATGTAAGGAATATATTGATATGGAAGATGATAAATACCCTGGAGTATATTTAGGATAATCATACCATATTTAATGTGTTTTTGAAAGATTATATAATATTTTCCTAAACATATATACTATTTAAAAATATTTTTCATCCAATTAATTCTAGTAATGTTTATTGATTTTATTTATATTTATCTATATTTAAATTTTTTATTATTTAAATGTACCAATTATTTTTTATAAATTCATTGATTCATACCACTAGTTTTGTGATATTTTTATCTTTATGCATTTTTTTACAAATATTATTAGTATTATTACTAACTAACAATTTCATAATATTTATATGTATTTTGTATAGATAATTGTTAGTTATATTTTTAAAATATTACATTTTCAATATAGTGTTTTATATTAGTTTTTTCAAATGGTTTTAACTAAATGAAAATAATGTAACTTTAATAGATGTTTTTATTTCAAGAAAATTATTTTAATATAATTCTAATGGAGGTTTTTTTAAAATAAATAGAAAACTATTTTTTATAACATATTTCAATATTGTATTCATGTGATGCATTGAAAAATTAGGTTAATAAAATCTACGTTTAGTTCATACTGGTTTATTGTTATCATACCATACAAAAATCACTATATGTTATAGAATTAATTTCTTCATTGTTGGTTATGGTTTTTAATATGAATAAAACATAGAGAGGTTTTTTTATATTAAGGAGTGTGAATGGTGTCACCTGGTGATAGTACCTAATGCATTAGATTTTCATTTTTGATTCAATCATGGATAACCAAGAATGACAATCTCTATTTCTCTGGATATTATTAAATTTTTTGTTTATATTTTAGACTGATATTATTCTTTTTAATGTTATTCGTTTTCAATTTTCAACATGTTTTGGTTCCTTATATTTTTCTTATACAGGAAAATAAATGTGTAGAAGCACCATTATAGATTCTAGTTATAATTATAACACATTTATCACATTATTAATCGTGAATAAATTTTACCATGAAACATATTTTAGTACCTCAGATCCAACCTTGTTCCCATAAATATCCATAACATGACATAGATTATGTCTCAGGCTAACTCACTTCTTCGATTATTGGTGTATTGGGTTGGTTCATGACATCAAGGTAACAATTATTATTTACTACAATGTTTCTCATTAATGATATAGTTTATTATATTTTAGGATTGTGGAGTTACATACAATAAAACCAAGCAACTAATGTCTTTTTTTTAATAACCTGGGTGATTAGACTTTTTGTGACTCTTCGTAAGAAAATATTAGATCCATGGAATGGAATTATAAATTGATTTCATGTCACACCATTTCATTGGATGTAGAATTTTGACATATCTTAATAGTATCATATCATTTTGGCATGTATTGATATATTACCATTAAATGTTTTGTTATAATTTAAATATCTAATAGTTGGGATGTGTGTTGAACAATATTAACCATATGAGACCGAGTTTTTTTTCCAATATAGAGTGGATTTTAGGATTATATTCCATATTATTCCATAGTTGAGGACATCATGATGCCATTATTAACTATAAAATATTGTTTGGAATATTTTATTAAACTTTCACTCAAAGATTTTCATGTTTCATTTTAGGTCATGGAAAAAATTGGTCATATTTCGCTGAAAATTTGTGTGATCCATTACATCACATGTAGTGATATGGGTCCATTATTAATTCTGAACCATATTTTTCATTAATTTGAGTTATTAGATGACATTTTTTAGTTATAGGAACTAATTGAATCAAACCTCTATAATTGGGTGGCAATGAAACAATCAAGACTTCGCTAAGATTTGATGAAAATATTGAAGAACCGTGGTTATCAAGATATATGTTTTCTGGTGTATAGAATATACATAATTGAGTAAAATTAATATCTTATTTATTTTTATCATGTGAATATATATCTACAATATTTTAATATTCAAATATATTTAATGCTAATAATATCACCATAAATACTAGAGACAAACCTTTTAATTTATTTCAAAAAAATATTTACAAATTATGTGATATGGATGGTTAAACAAACAAT
Organism: Viscum album; assembly: GCA_963277665.1. NCBI lineage: Eukaryota > Viridiplantae > Streptophyta > Magnoliopsida > Santalales > Viscaceae > Viscum > Viscum album. Next base: position 104,361,604 of record OY728133.1, read on the forward strand.
AGTCTTTATCAGATGACATTTAATGTTACTATTTTTTAAAAAAGATTTTATGATGTTATACATTAATTTATGTAGAAAAAATATTCCCATGTGATTATATTGACTATATATTTTGTTAAGGAATTAACTTTTAATACTCGTAAAAAATAGATCATTACATAGGATACATATGTTGAAATGAAAAAACTGATGTTATGATTTGGGATTATTTTAGGATTTATTGTTTTAAAGAATTGAGATTTTTGAAATCCTACCCTTTAATATTAATTTTATTCAAATAAACTATACCTAGATTCCAATATAAAAATATTCAACAGCTATATTATAAAAAAATATGATATATATTCTTCTTTCAATATGATTTTGTTTGAGGTGCGTATAAGAAGATAGGACAATGATATAATTTTTAGATTCATTGGTGAATAGTTGGGATGATGAATAATTGGTTCAATATTTTTAAAATTTAGTTAGTGATTAATTTAATGAATGATAGTAATTAATTTTTATTTTTTTATATGTTTGAAATGATGAGTTTTATTTTTTTATACATAGAAAGGGAGAACTATGTGAGAAACCATAATATTTTATAGATAAAAAGATATGTTTTTGTCTTTTAAAAAATTTATAATGAGATTTATACCTATTAAAAAATATTATAAGGGGAATTTTTTATTTTTTAATTATTTTGGAACTATTTTCATTTTCCATACAACTTTAATTCATTTTAATTAATTTAAATGTTGGAACCTGAAAATGTCAATAAGGCCAAAAATCATGGAGTCCTATAAGATCACCCCTGACTAGGATGAAAACCTCCGGGGGAATGGACCTAGGGGATATATAGATGCTACATGGCCATTCTTGGGTTGTCCATGAAGCCATGAAGTCAACCACCTTATTTCCCTCCAACCATGTCTATGACATATCCATATGACTACCGAGTATACCTATTTATTCGAAGACAAGATAGGTGATCTCCCATGGAATGAAGATATCATTGGATATGACCGTATAGATAGTAATAGAGTCAGTATAGTACCAATAACAATTGATATAATGAGAGTGATAAAGCCCATGTTTCATGAACATGGTGGAAGCTTCAACAGTGAGAGATTCCCCTCTAACCACAAAAAAATGAAGGCTAGCGTAACTGAACATTTCTCATCATGAACCAGCCATCCAAAATGAATAACCCCATTCTGGTATGAGCCATAAAAATTATGTTTCCGACCCCTTGTATAGGTAATACATCTATCCAAATTACCATGCAGTGAAAGACTTTAGGTCACATGGTATGACATGTCATTCGATATAAGTGATCAGATGGAAGGGGAATGTTCACATTATCTAAAAAGAAGGTCAAGACTAATCATCATGGACCTTTTTTGGACCTTTATTTCCATACATCATCTCACAAAACCTTTATTCCATGTTTTAATTCAATCATTTTATATATTCCAACATCCAACTAAAGAAAGAGTGGTGTATATTTATGTTCTTTAATATATTTATTCTTCAATGAATATATTCCTAAAATAAGTTACTTCTAATTAGATCTAATACCTCATTTCTATTGAAAAAGATAAAAAACCTCCATGCTACAATGGACCAATATCTTACTAAAAAATATGTACATAAGATTATTCATGTGGATTATAACAGCATGGTCACATTGAGATAGTATATATCCCATTGGGAAACACCCCATCATCAGTTAGAATAGAAATATTGTGAAATCACCTGATAAGAAAGTCAAGTATGGAGGGTATTTTATTTCCCCAAAGAGATTACCCCCATGCATCAGGATTGTAAGAAAGAGTTCCTACTATTAAAACATAATAATGAACAAACCCAAGTAAGAACCTATAAATACAAGAATTTCTGGGTTAGAATTAAAAAAAATTCATTGAAGACCTCCCTTTGTTGTGGGATGAGATTAGGGTCGATGTGGACTAGAAATCTACTGGATTAAGAGATTGAGATACATAGAATTAGGTATCTGGGTAAAACAGGCATGCTCCCCACCCAATTATCACTCCAAATATTAACCATGACATTCCCCACAAATGCATCTATGGTATTCACATAGTGTGGAGAGGATTTAGCTAATTAGATCCCATGTTTTATATCCTCTAACTCCCCATCCAACGCAACCCACCTCATATTTTATTCTAATGAAACTCGCCCAGAATTATTTTTCTACCAAGATGTATTATTCTAGAATAACCAATAAGAATTTCATGGTTTCCAAAACACATATGTGATTAATAACCGCATACACTACATCCCAATCACGTCTATCCCATGAAGCCCATTGGCACCTTTCTTCACCTTTCGCAACCCAAAAAAATCCTTAATGGATGTTCTCAATATTCTGCTTCAAGAACATAGGTTAAATGATTATCGATAGAACATTAATAGGGATTGAAATAAGAACATAGTTAAAAAGGGTGACATATCCTCTAAGAAGGATCAAGGGAATATGACTGACCTGGCTTGTATGCACCCTGAATACAAGCTACAAGGATTCAACTATGTGAGAAAACCCATACATTTGGTAACGATATAGTGTACATACATCGAGTAACTACATGGGTGACATCCTTCAACAGGGGTCCCATATTTTCCAAAAAATATGACCATTGGGATATGACATGAATGTATTTGAAAAATGGGAGAACCATTGAATATCTGTTCATGCTTCCCCTTCTCCCATTCCCTCAAAAATATTTTAGGTGGACCTAGAAAAACATATATAAGAAAGAATTAAGGGTTATTACTGGATCAAATTCAATCTAGGGATTGAAACATAAGACGCCTGTATAGGGACCCCCTCCCCTAGATGACCAACACTAGCTTGAAGGTCCCATACAAAATCATGGACCCATGAAATACCAATCCATTGAAACCTGTGGGAACCGTTCATTCCTTGAGAAATTACTCCCCCATGTGTTGTTTCTAAGGTGTTCCCTCACCCAAGGCATATAGAACCCATGCAATCACCCTACAAGAATCAAATCCAACTCCTCCTAGGCCAAACTAGGTCAAGATTCTCCTACTTTCTATGCCTTGACCTATGCGAGAAATCGTCAAATACATCTTTTAAGACACAAAATGTAGGGTTACATTTCTTTTGAATCCATTATCTAATGGTAATCAAATTTAATTCTGCACTATTCTCTATGAGAATTAATATACATCAAGATAGAAACACGAGTGTGTCTCCCATTCGGTTATGAATTTCATTGGTTAGAGGTTTCCCACACATGTCCTACCTGATGTATAGGTTCATTAGGGTGCATTAAGTTATGAATCCCATCATTCATAATGAATTTGATTTTCAGGGTAGTTTTAGAGACCTTTTTTATCAAAAACGAGGGCTTGGACCATGTACCACACTTGTCTTCTCAATGGCTATGGATCCTCAGTTCCAGGTGGGGAGGAAGAGGATTACACTTGATTTTACCTTTAATGATTGTTTAATTATAATCCTTTATTCTCTAGGATCATTGATAAGGGTAAACTTAATAGATTAAGCCTCTTAAAATTCTTTCAGGTCATTATCCTAGATGGTAGTTATATGTGAATATCTTTGGTTACCAGCATGTGAGGGGATGGTCACATCAAATCCCCTTATTCTTCTCCTGTAACCCTAACCACTTTCACTTGGGGAAGAAGTATTCTATAGTTATTGTTTTTTTAACATCCTATTTTTTCATAGATATTAGTATGAATCACATGGGTATATAGATTACCAAATATCATTACATTTACATTATCATATGTCTTTCTTAGAAAAAATAATTTTCTAGATCATCCTCCCTCCTTTCAGCAGAGGGACATTATATTAGTGGGTCCTTAAAGCCATTGATCCATCTGAAATGGCCACATTTTCTATAATAAAACCATTATCGTAATTCAATAGGTATGGGTCCTCATAATCAAATTATGTGGGATTTTAATCCCTTCCAAATAGGATTCATAGGAAGCCTCTATGTGATTTAAACCCAAACCCCCTGATCATAAGAAATTATTTTACCCAAATTCACCATAAGGACTTATATGAATTGTGATATCACTTCCATTTATGGTTCCTTGGGATGACTTAGCATAACTCTCACCGAAATATTTCACTATGAAGCTTCCCCTTAGGGGTAATTATTGTAAGTCATTAAGCCACTTGTTTTTATCCTCATAACATGGCCTTAAAAGGCATGGTGTGTCATGTTGAGAGTAAATGAACTATGTGGTTTTTGATTCTATTCAAGAGGATAGATAATAATCCACTCTCATCAGTCTAATCAAGACATCAAAACAACACAGTCTCCCAATATGATCACAAAATCATGATTACCCCACGTTATGTCTTAAAAGCATGATAATAGTAAACAATCAAGGAATCTATAATCAATTCATAAATGAGACACGTTTTAGAAGAACTTGGACACATATAAGTCTCTCTATCGATGAAGAAACATGGATTCATATATATTATTCTATCTTATATGCATGGTAATAATTTATTTTCATCCATGGGAGACACATTTCATACTTGGAAATGAATGATATAATCATGAATATGTCTTGCATAATTAATTGTTCCCTAGATTATGAAATAATTCTCCCCAAAGGGGTGTGATTAGATAGACATCCCATTCACTTGACTAATTTGAGTCTCTTTTTGTTTTTGGCCCATCTCTCAACAACCATCTACCTTTGAAAAGCAGTTTTTTTGAAACATCTCGAATAAGATAATTGTTGGGTTTTTTGAGATCCCTATAATTAACATATTTGTATCCATTTTGAAATCGTGAATTTGATTTAAATTATCGTGAAACCATTGACACTACCAAAATAAAAACATTGAACAAAAAAATCACACCATGTTTTGATCAGAAATAAAAATGGTGAACACAACATGAATCCTTAACCAATAATATTATGTCACCAACCTCTAAAGCGCCCATTTCTCTAAAAAAGAAGGAGAAACAAGACAATGAATTATTCATGTTTTCATTTATACAGATGCTGATATAAGGGTACTTTCATGTTTTGGTTTTTCAAAAATATTTCAGGAATAATCAATAATAACTCTCATTTTTCCAAATGGTGTCACAATAGTTCTCACAAATGTATTCCTCGACTATCGTTAACTATATTTCCAAATCTAATAAGATGAAATAACTAAAAATCTAGAATATTTATTCCTAGTTATCAATTGTTATTGTCTAGGAGTACTTCTATAATGGTTATAAATCATCACCTGATGTTACATGATAGGCCATATCGATTGTGAAGTTGATCCAATCAACCACTCACTAATGGTTGATGGTCTAGATCTAGGATGAACCAATTATTATCTCCCAAATTTTGGGGATCCTATAACTATAGCATTGTATTAAACTCCTCCCTTATCTTAGAGAGATATATAAATAGGTCACAAATGTCCTCACATAGAATAGACATGGGTTCTTTCAAAGGTCTCCATTATTTATTAACAATATCCAGCAACACCCATATGTGAATCCTCAACAACATTAAGGTGCCTCCGTAAAAATTATAGCCTAGGTAATTTAGACAGAAGCATGGGGGACGTCCCACTGAGATTGGAAATCAACCAACAAGTAATAGTGTTGTAGATCTATACCATCCCAAGAATCATGCCAATCAACATAAGGGGAAATATTAAGAGGACACAATCCCCTTCCCACACTGAGAAATCATTCTTTTTAAATTTGGTGGCAACCCATGTGCATGCAGAAACACATTCCCACAACAACCAACCATTCCATTATCCATATTAGGAAGAGGCCACAGAATCATGATAGTCATATTTGAGGTGAACTATATGAATAAATTTACACCTTCCCACATTACACAACACTACCGTTCAAATTTACTGACACTATAGAAGTGGGAATACATACCTAGATAAATACATCAAGGATTAAAACAACCTCATCTAGTAGAATTTGGAGAAATCAACTAGAAATTCATATAAACATGAAGGGGTAGAACAATATCTACATTCACACATATGATTACATTCGGTACCCACTATTTTTAAATGGAGGACTGAATCAATCAAGTATCGCTTTAATAGCCACATATTGGGAATGATTCTCCATTCCAATCCCTAAATGTAACAATAAAACCCATAAAATGGTGAATGGTAAGATGAAAATTCTTATCTACATCTTAAAAAACTATAATTACATAATAATAGTAGAATCTGTAGTAAATAGAGTGACACAGAACCCAATCACTATAAAATGGGTGACTAATAAGAATGTCACTCTAGTGTATAAAAACAACTATACACCCATTCAGAGGGGTTGTGGGAAAAATTCCCCCATGAAATATGGAAAATTGATCAAGACCATACCCCCATTATGAATGGAGGTAATTTTCATATTCTAATGGAATGTCCAATCCAAGAAGAATCCCATTAAAATATTACATTATCCTACTAACAGGTTTCATTTGTAAAATTATCAATAACCGAACAAGATTAATTATATGAATGCTACATCCCCTAGTAATCAGGTCATGTATCAATCAAAAAGGAAACAAAAAATCCCTTACCAGAGATGACTAGAAAAAAAATAAATCCAAGATCCCACTCTAGTTAATTCAAGAGTACTTGAGGACCCCATATGATTCTATGTGGCATATCTATATCTTACTCTTCCATTACCAAATTACTGGAATATTAATAATAGTTCTAGAGATCCTCCTAGAACACCTCTTCATAACCACATGCATAATGTCAAGATTCTGATTTATATTAGGATCCTGCCACCTAATAAGAGCCATTTCCTCCTTCAATGTGGACACAAGAGATGACACGATGAATGTTCTACCCTTGTTATCTAACTCCAAGAAGTTCCTCTATAGGGTATACATGTCAAAAAATCATATCATAGATCAAAATTAATATTTTATGGTCTTCCTCTCAATAAAAATATTTCACTTAATCACAAAGTTCCTCCCATTAGAAATTTAAGGATAAAAAATCCCACCTACCATGAGGCACATGGGAAAATTACTCAAGTCTGGTCAAATTCTTGGTCATTGAAAAATGAAATCCTTTATCTTTTAGAAGAAATATAATGGTGAATATCATTCATTGAAGATCCATTGAATCACCTACCTTTACATTTCGTAGAGGAATTCCCCAACGAACCTATTGATAATGATAAATCAGTAGGGTAGCATCTATTTTTTTAGGACCAGGTGAAGGAGACCATTCTAAATAAAGAATAATACATGTTGAACAATTGCAAATAGTTTTCTAAAAACAACATACCAGTCATGTTCGGGACATTAATGACTCCTCTTTTCTATATTCCAAAGGCATTTTTAGAAGATCATGTGCATAACCTCTAGATTAATAGATGGAACACTGTTTAATCAATTAAAAAAATAATATTACAATAAGAATAATATTTAAGATATATAGTGATTATATAATATATACATTTATAACATCTCTTGGTGGATCTCTGGACTGCATGATGACCAAAATATAGAATGTAGCAATGATACCTTCATCTCAGAAATATCAGTTCATTGAAATACATATGATAGCTAATTCGTGATACACCATCCAATGTAAATATAAATGGATGGGTTGAGTATGTATCATTTTGTATCACTATTCTCACTAATTAACAAATCCCACCAATTGTGACATCATAAAATGTCATAGATTCTAGATGACTATCAAATAATCTATGGTCAAAACGAATGTTACCCTCCAATAAAAAATATCATTGATGAACTACCAAAAATCATGGACTAGAAGGGAAAAATCGATTAAAAAATATTTTACATTAGGTATAATAAAATGTCATGCATGCCTCCATATTAAGTCAATATGATCACCAAATTAAAAAATGTCTAAAATAGATATAATTTAATAGGAAGAAGGTGTTTTATGTGTATACAGAATGATACAGTTAACCCATGATTGATAATGGATCTATAAAATCATTAAGGAAGTAAAAATTATTGTAGTAATGGAAAAAATGATTAGTTCCAAACTGTAGGGATGGGGGATTTCTTAACACAACCATTTGAGTTTAGAAAAAAAATTCAAAAGGATTTTGAAATTCAATTAAAATAGCCCCATAATGAATAGATGGAGAAATTTCCACCTCAGCAGTATACTCCTCAGTAGTTGTTAATTTTCTCCTGATTAGGGATAACCCCATAGAAGGAATCATCATGATTTATCCCATATAATGACACAGTGTCATCAATTAATACATGTATTGAAAAATTTTCTGGACATTTCATTTGGTTTATCTTTCATCAAATTTATCCAAATAAACTAACGGAGAAGTGTACAATGACTTACATGCATCACAAAAAAGGTATTTTATCCCAGAGACTCGTGAAATTATAGCAATGTGTTATTCAATGGTGAATGTCTTTAAGAACACCCCTATAAAACATAAAAATATGATTCCATATGTAGGACCTGAAGGTGGAAGTCTCAACCAAAAATATAATCCACAACAAATGAAGGGAAGGAGGTGTGAGCACCCAAAACAAAATTCCTTCTCAATATTTGGGTTTCTCAATAATGAAGCCATCACTACCCCGTCATAGTGCATCCACCAATGAAATTGTTAAAGATAAGGTGGTGCCTCACCCACCAATTGAAGAGGTTGGGCCTCTCATACATGAGTAAATTTTTTATCATCCCAAGGATGAGATGAATGATTTGTGATTACTCTCTGTGGAATAACTCTAAGGAAACATTCCAACCATATAATGTCTATAAATAAAGCCTCAACATATTGGTGTACCAAAAAATGGTTCCCCCTATTAGCTAAAATTGAACTAGAACATTTGAACAAAGTGTGAGACTAATAAAAAGTTTATGGGGACTACACAATAGTGAGATATCAATAGTTAACTCCATTTTGAACAAAACCAGAGTAGGACTTTATATATCACCAAGGAGTATCCCCTCTCTAACACACACCACAATTACAAGTAGATCCTCCACAGATGGAATTACTTATAATTTCGGCCACTCAAATTCCTATTCATCAAGGAATCTACCAATATTTCTTTAATACTATTAAGATACTAACCTCATGTTTGGAATATATGGAGGAAAAACATGAACCATTGCAGCTAGAAGAGGATTTAGCATAAATTACTGGACACTCATCCTCCCACACCAAACTTTGTAAAACACAAATTTATTTTTTGTTCGTTTGAGGGATCTAGAGTAACATTTTTCAAATTTCTTGTCCTACTATGATCCCATGATTGAGACCCATTCAAAATAAGAAGCTGTGAAACTCTAATACTTTTTAAAAGAACTAAAAGGTTCATCATGTGTATAGAAACTCATTTTACATCTTATTCAATAGTAGGATGGGAAAATTTTCATCGATAGTTTCACTTTCAAATCATCTAAGTACTATAGAATACAAAATTCATCATCCTCATGAACTGATAATAAAAGAAGTATGGGTTGGTCTGAGATTTATTTTCTTAATGAAAAGGTTGAAGTACATCTTAAACCAACATTTTTCCACTGATGATTTATGGACTATATGTATAGAGAACCTCTATGATGACTTCAAAAAACCAATAATCCCTATGAAATACCAAATAGGGGTTTAGGATCTAATGGAACTAGCTCAAATGATATAATATTCTATCTTGTGCAAAAATTCGATGATCTGGGAAATTCTATAATTTCATGAGAAGAGAGCATGGAATGAAGAGGCTTCTGCAGTTATTCTTATGCTATCCCCTTCCTGATATCTGGCTAAAAAACCCACATCGTATCACAAATCCTCTTCTATTTATCATCAAAAAAACCCAACATATAAAGATAAGTTAATATATCATAAAAGAATCCAAATTGAGTAGATTAAATCAAAATTTATTCATTTCAAGATGACCAAGTACATGGAAACATCATCCTGACTGTTGAGAACAACATGGTAATGTTTCTAAAGGTTAAGAGGCCCGATCAAGGTGGTCATGAAGATATCCCAAATCATTTCACCTTTCCTATAACATTGGGTAACACTATTAAATAATTCCTTTTTTCTCACATAAATTAAAAAAATATGTGATTTTGGAAAGGTAAATCATGGAATGTCATGCACACAAGTAGTGTGTGACTCTACAAAAAATACAAAGGGAGACAAAGAATGTATGTATGTTAGCGAAAATAGTATGATGATTTTCAGTGATTGTATGGTGAAAAAATATGGTTAGGCAGACACATTTTATCCTATAAGAGAGTTTGAAATAGACGAATATGCCTTCGAAAACATTTTCTACGACACATCCTAGTCCATTGGTGCCACCATTATATATATTCCACATTAGAAAAAACTACATAGACTAAAGGTAAAGATGAAAATACCAGACAATGAACCTTTACCAAGTCCACTGTTCGATGTGTCTTCATATAACATCTTGATTTTAGTCCCAAAATCATAGGAACCACCTCAATAAATCGTATAAGATGAGTTAGCCCTCTATAAACTATTTTCATCTGATAAGGTATTGTAATTCGATTCCAATAATGTTACTAACATAATAAATAACTTATTGAATGATGATTTTGACTATGAAATATAATTATATACATATGATTAGGGAATTATATGAAGAGGCCATAAAGGGAATTGGAAAATGGAGAAGACATGGTCCCAATAGAAATCAATACTTAGTCTATATCCATGATTAGATTGTCTACATGGATAAATATCATGGGGATCTATACTTTTATCTTAGTAAGCCGACCGTTCTAGATGTTTAACTTGACGATATACAATCATCAAAACAACCTCAGTTTTCAGGCATGCCTTGTCATCCAATCCCACAAAGGAAAAAAATGCCTCAATCTCATGTACCAATAGACAATATACCTATATCAAGTACATAATTTATTCATTTTTTCACCAAAGACCCTCCCCATACTAGAAATGTTTTAACTTTATCTTATAAGTATGACATTCTATATTAATTGGCTCTAATAGTTGAAAATTTTTAAATCTTGGATGCACTGAGTCTATCAAATGAGATCTGGGAAGAACTCATAGAGTAATTTATAAGAACATGGGAATTTGAAGTGGATGTTTCTGCTACCTAACTATATAGTACAAAGATAGATCCAATATAATCCCACACCTTCATCAATTTCATGGAACATTACAAAGATTCCATTTTACATGGATACAAAAAAACATTTTTATTCATCCTGTAGGTTAAAATTAATTGATGTATGAAGAGAATTCATTGACAATAGCTCAAGAGTCTATCACATTAGGGTAAAAACACATCACTAACAAGTATACAATGAGGTCCACATGTCATATTCCTCTATGGGATTACAAGTTTATAAAAAGGGGGATGAAAATCCTTTAGAAGGAATCACTCTAAAGACTCATTATGTGGACCTTATGGCTGACTAATAATTTCTGGTTTTTTGGAAAGACATGGCTCTCAACTTTCATATAGGAAGATCATGGTCACATAGGTATGTGAAAACTTCCACTTAATACAACCATTTTCTCACATATTTCATTAATGGATTAATTGGAAGTTTGTATGTTGATAATGACCAGTAAAAATCCTTCAAAACTCAATTAATTGATTTAGGGTTCTACCAGATGGAAGGAATGAAACCCATGTCCAATGATGTTTCTCATGTTATGGCTCCAAATTCTATAAAAATAGACTCTTACAATATCATTAGATATCATAGTGTAGAATATGTGATTACTCTCATCCAAATTAAAGGAATTCTTGGAAATTTAGTTACATATTAAGAGTATTTCATGACATCAGTCATAATAATTTATCCTTGAAGCATGATATACTTCATAAACTCTAAGAAAATAAAAATATTATAGGTGAAAATATAGTTATTCCTTCCCATTAGAATAAACTAATTTATACCTTATCAGATAAAAAAATGGATGATAATGTGACTCCTTATTTAACCCATAATCGATCCCCTTTAGAGAATAAAAGAGTCCCCACATTGTCTACAAAGTTAGAGGGTATTTGTTCATCATCAAGGGGCCAAACTTTTGTGTCCCCTTCTCACTATGGAAAACATCCTTTATTATATACTTAACACAAAAGTTATGTTGATGAAAAAGTTAAATTAGAATAGAATTGTGAGGAATAAATTACAGATACCCCATAGGAATTTGAGAAAGGTCTTTCATCCACCGTTGATGAACTTAGTAAAATAAACCTGGTAGGATAAGAAGACTAATGAAACACTTTGATCTGTGCAGCCATGTTCTATGATGAATAAAAGGTATTCAACTCCATCCTAATAGAGAATAAATACTTTTTCACATGAAATTACATAGGGGCTCTATGAATCGATCTCAAGATGGCCACTCACCACTTGTGATTTCCAGAAAACCACTACAGTAGCAAAGAAATAGTTAGAAGGGCATAAATGACTCTTACCACAGAAATTGAGTCTCAATTGGATATGTTTATCCATGCCATTTTTATCCAGGAATCCTAGTAGCCTACATGGATATATAATATAGTCCCATAAAATATGAATAAATGGAAAATTGGTATCTATATTGACGTCATAGAACTCAATCGTCACTTCTTAAAGGCTGATTTTCTTGTCCAGATCGCAACACTATTGACTGATAATGCATCCACATATCAATTCATCTAATTTATGGATAGATATTTTGGGTATAATCAAATTGAAATGTTCCAAAAAAATGATGAATCATGCACTCTCAACCCCCGCCCCCTACAGAGTTTTTTTCCTCAGGTAAAGACCCCGGACTTCACAAATTCCAGTTCTATATACCAACATTCCACACATCAGACTTGAGAATCCATCATACTAATGATCGAGGAATTACATGTTGATGACCTATTGGTTAGTTAAAAGTAGTGTTCACCAAGATAATCATGATGTTTTCTTGATCAAAATGTGACTACATTTCTTAAAGGCGATTTCCTTGAAATGTTCATTGAGGGTCATTGTAGGGGAATTGCTGAGCTTCATTGTGTACCAGCATTGAATAAAAGTAATCCTTGAAAAGGAAAATAATATCCTTAATATGTCACCACCTCATAACCTAATATAGTTGAGCGGTTTATAGAGGAAACTTCCCTATATCATTCCCTTTATTCCCAACTTCGTAGGCATGTGTTTTTCCTTAAATGAGTTGACAATGAATGCGGTCACATATTAGTGGTCCAATAATTTTCATGAATATATTGACATCCACATGATGTATCTATTGATTCCACAAATATAAATTCCACCTTTTGAGGGTAAATTATTCATTATTTATATGAACACCCTGAATAAATCACTAGGATCTTTTCTTTAAAAAATGTATTCCACCAAGAATGAAAACACCCTTCAATATCATAGTTTAATCATGCATGATAGTAAGACTCGTTATAAAGACATTGAGACGACATACCTAGTTTTGGTCTAAACAATTTGGAAACTGAGGAACTACCAACATCACCATGAAGTCCACATAGTATATTTCCATAACCTACTCAAATATATCCTTATCCTTATAATATTTAATATAGATTTTATGTTGTGATAGGTTATAATACAATGATTTTTCATAATGTTTGTGCCTCAAAAAATGGTGAATGGTCACGCTTTGGATAATTTTCTTATATGAAAACCATCTATAGGAAAAATATTATTAAAAACTAAATTTCTAGAGAAGGCTATCTTTTTTATTCAATATGGACCTCTAACATGGGAAATTTATTTGACAGTGTAATCATAATTCTGATAGGTAAGTGAGTGGAAGTCCTTATGCTCATCTGAGTTGGGTTGGGAGTATATGCTCATCATTCCAGAAAAGGCACTATTTCATTAATCCTTACTAATTGAAAAAGGATTTATCAACAATTTATCATAATATCATGAACTCATTTTTTTCATAGTGCTGACACTGGAAACACTAGTAGACAACCTAGATGTCAAAGGATTTTCAAAGATTGTAATAAAATAGATCAAAGGGGAGTATGCCATTAGAAAATAATAACTCATCCACATTCTTTAGTATGTATAGGTACTAATGAAATATTTCTCGTTTCATTAATAATTTAATCACATACCATGATCCTGGAATACCCAGGAATATTCATTTGAAAATATAGCTACAACATTAAGAGATGAAAATAGAGATGAAATAGTCATTAACATTACACATTGCTAAATGGTCCAATGTTTTTCTTGTGTCACCATTGCACATATATATAAGGATATTCATATTCCAAAACCATATGATATCGTGACTGGTTTAAGGATACACATTGTGGATTACCTTAAAAGTGGTTAATTGTCATCAGGATGAGCCTAAAAATAGATTATATGATGAAATGAGACTGTCTTTGTCATTTTTGATCGGTCAAATCACCAAATGGTCCTCAATAAAAAAGGATTTTATAGTCTTTCATAGATCAGTAAACATGGAACCACCATATACCATCATGAAATAAGTACATATAAGTTATTGAGTTTCCCAACAATCAGGGTTTAGGCTTTCAAATCAAATCCAAATTATCATATAATCATGTCCATGAATGACATAGGATTGTATATAATTCATCAATAAATTCCATTCCTACCATGTGCATTCCAACTTCATACATAAACCCAAAAAATTTATTCAAAAATTCTAATAGTTAAGGACATTTCCCAAATATGGAATGGTTGTTGTAGATATTTATACTCCATATACAACCAAGCATTTCAAATACATCATAACTCCTACCGAGTTCTTATCCAAATGGGATGAGTTTATACCTCTAAAATTATATAAGTAAAAAAAGAAAAATATGATTCATGATATCCAAAATCATTACCATATTTGGTGTCCCTCATACAATACTGATGGGAAAATGGAAAAATTTCTATTATGCTGAGTTAGAGGAGCTATAGCAGGAGTATAATATCAAATCCAACCACTCATAGTACTAACACATATTGAATATTGGAAATATTTAGGAATTCAACAATACCATGTCAAACATACTCTAATTGATAGGGGATACGGATAAACAATATTTTACTGGTAATATATTGAATTCCTTATGGGCCTACCAAACTGTAACCCATACTGCCACATGAGAAACCCAATATTCCATTATTTATAGAACAAAGGAAATACTTCTCATTGAAGTCCAATTTTACTTTCTCTATGTTTCCACATGTTATAATATATACATAGATGATAAATACAAGAAATGGTTAGATGAATTAGACTATCTTTATGTGAAAATATTTCATAACTTTCATAAATTTTTGGGGCATAAAAATTTGAAATTACAAGATTTTAACAAGAAGGTATGCCTTTATTTGTTCCTCAAAGGAGAACAAGTAATGGTCCTTATAAAGTCAATGATACAAGGGGCAAATCCTGAATGTCATTAGCCAATGTGGTAGGAACCTTATAAAATACAGAAGCTCCACTCCAATGGATCTTATTCCATGATATCAATGGATGGAGACAACATTAATTCCACTATAAATGAATGATTTTTCAAGAGATTACTCATGTGATAAAATATCACAGATATTATAAGGTGCACGCTGTTAAATAGTGTAGTTGTAATTGTTTACATGACCATAAAAAGAATGAAATTTCATCCATGTATCAATAAGATAATCAGCATGACCACATTATCTTTTTGCTATGAAATTAAACTACATAACACAATTGTCCAGGGTCTAAGATATTAAAAGGAACACTATATGATCCTATTCATTTGTCCAAAAACTACATGACATAATCGTCAATGTTTTATGATTTTAAACTGCATATATTAATATCCTGGTCATAAGATGTTAAATTACATGAAAAAATCCTTACAACATGATGTAAAACTAAACACCATTTCCGTCCATTCATTACTAGATCACATTCTTTAGTGTTGGTATCCCACCACAACATTAATTCTAGAACTATATATGGTTTCACTCCTTTCTCACTGAACACATTTTGAGCCCCAAATCTCCATTCATAGGTCCATGTATAAGAAAAATTCCTCCTCTCTATGTATGCGTAAGACCTGAGAAGGGAAACATTCATCTCAGCTACATGATGCTAAAATTAAACATGGGTTACTGTCATGTGACACTAAAATCATGGTATTTCATCCACATAGAATGATGATAAACATCATGACACCAAATCCAAACTGTATGATATTAAACCGCATTGTACCATGGTCATATATTTATGAACATAAAAGAACACCATATGTTCTTAGTAATACGACCCAAAAAATACGTGTCATCATACATTGTGTTGTAAGTATATAAAAACATAGCCTAATGTCCTAGTACACATAATCCTTTTTTTATTTTTTAAGAAGACACTTTTTGTTTAGTGGGAACTATATAGAAACCCTCACAAATCATCCACTCATACCCCAAAATCAACATAAATATAAAAAAATCAATAGTAAAAAACAAAATTCAAAATTTAAAAACAAACATCACTTTTGACCCATAACTGCCACTACAACATTCCAAAAATCCCCAATATTCAAATTTAAAAAGGCAGACCATCATCACTCGTCATAGAGAACAGATCCTTGAATGCCTTTGTAACAGAAAAGAGTTCCACCAAGATTCAACATGTGTCATTCATCTCCATCGACATCACATCATACTCGAAATCAAACTCAAACCAACATCATCAGCCTCAAATGGATAAAATTATTTCTGTACACCCTACAAATTGAACTCATCAACTCACCTTCATCGGCAAGACACACCACTGTCAGATTTGATGTCACCATCATCCACACCCACAATGCCCAACATCACAGGACTTGTCTTTCCCATCTGAAATCCACGAGAGGGTCAAAAACCATCAAAGAACATCCAAAAAGAAGAAGAAGCAACGAAATGATCTGTCGTGACAATCATGAAAATAATAAAATCTAAAACGAAATATTAAGGATGAAAACCAAAAAAACTGAAGAATCATACCAGGACATGCATGGAGCACCATCGCCAGAAAAATACAACCTCTTAAAACATTTGAAGAACCACCACTCAAGGTCCAACTCAGAGGGGAGTTGATGGTCTTGAGGTCAGGGCATGGATTAAAACTTCATAGGCCTTTAAACGATAGAAAAAACACGATACTGAAACCACCATCCGAAAATGATAACTTGATGATACAGTCTATCTTGGAAAACCCTCAACCAATGGACCAAATATTTCAAAACCACAGAGTATCCATTGCTATAGATCTGGCCTAGAGAGGAATTATGGAATAGGAGGTCATAGTAGGGTAGAAGTGGTCGGGGGCTTCGACAACGGAGACCATCGATGACAGAAACAAAACCACCATGAGAGCTAAAAAGAAGACGAGCTCTCTACTAAGAAGGAATTCGAACATGAATGAACCAGATCGAGGAGTGGTAAAAGAGAAAAGGAAGGAGATAAGAAGAATAAGAAAATGCAAGAGGGGGGAAGAAGGAGAAGAAAGAAGGGGAGAATGCACAGAGCACCACTGACCCCATGAAAAGGGTTTTAGGAGAAAACCATAGTGGATCTGAGATCGAGAGTGAGGAGGGGGGAGGTAGGGTTAGACGGGAGACATCCCCCAACTTCATCATTATTATTCTAATTTCATATTCATAAGATGTTAAGCTACACTACAACATCCTTGTTTCAAGATGAAAAATTATGTTATAATAATATCCATTCTTGAGGGGATAATAATATTTGATTATAGTATCACACCACATCATTTATTATTATACTATTCTTATCTTGATTACTATCATCTGAAGACACACAATGACTAATGAATCATCAGTAATGGTTCTAGTAGTGGAAACCCCAATCCCTCATTATGGAATAAACATGTCCTTGGATCATTTCAAAAGATAATTTTGAATTGATTCTAATTTAAATTAGATACACAGTGATGCTTGTATCTCGTGTCTTATATACATCCGTGAGGTAAATAAAATCCCCTCTCACATTTAAAAAACAAATATTCATGCAGGAGACCTTAACTTAGCTTCCCTCATCTAGGATGCCATCATGGAGATAAGAAGATTTTTCTCCCACATGTAAACAATGAAAATATACATAGGAAATGACATTATATTTATGATACCTATCCAATTGCTTGATTTTTTGATGTACATATTTTATTTAAACATCATACTACATGCCATGATAATTTTTTAGTCCACCCTATATTTAAGTGGCCATAGGTAATGGGATGATATGTTCCCAAGGAAAACATTTTATAACCAGGTAGTAATGATACCTAGTTTTATTTTCAAAATTCAAACAACAAATGTTCCTAGAGTATTCCACTTTTTAACTATGTAGTAATACACCATAGTTGGTTGTGAATAAGTCACCAAAAAAGCACCTATTAACTAGAGGGATATTAGCCCATAGGGGAGACCTCTTCTTTCTATATAAAACTCATAAACACTATGATAGAAACATTCAATTCGAAAATCAATCTACAATAATTACTGGTATATTTACCAATAAGAAGTTTCCAGATATGAGAACCCCCATGATTTGGGTTTATTATTTCCATACTCGTGTTTGATTTATGCTAAAGCATGATTAGACCACTCATCCTTCCATAATTTTTCTTTTCCCTGATAGATCATCCAAACTGCATGATGTTAAACTATATGGATTGTGTCCTAGATATATGAAACTATACATGATATGTTTCACGAAATATGAAGTAATTAATTAATTCATTAAAGAGATACGTTGATGTTCCAAGATCACACATGTCTGTCCAACCGCTAGAAAAAAAAGTCCATATCCTTCAATTTATCACCATTTTGTTTTGAAATAATTATTTTACACTCCATGTTTTACACATAGAGAATATATTACATAGTCTTAGAATTTTTTAAAGGATTCACCACATTATCAACAAATATCAATTCCCATCTAGGTCACTATTGTTTTGGATGAAAGGCCTTAAATGGAACATCATTCATCTTTATGACATGAATTTAAACTACAAATTTCTTTAAAAACAAATTATCTCTTGATTATCACTCAAACAGTATATATAGTGTCACTCAGATCTAATATCCAAGTCCATCTACATTATGATAATGGTCACTACTATCCCACGTATGATTCAAATCTACATAAGACAATACAATATGTGTTTTCACCCCATTCACTAGCATATATTGAAAAAACCCACCTCTATATATTAATTCAATCAATAAAGGGAATATTTTATAAAACTACATGAGTTTTGATTACTACTTTTATATGATGCGTAGTGACACCCTTGTCTTTAATCTTGGGTCTAACTAAAATATTCCACTTTACAAAAGGCCACCTTTTTCATTACTGTATGAAACTAAAATAAATGGATTATTTCATTAGATTATGATGATAAGTTAAACCATTTCATATAACTATATAATAAATGATTCATTCTTTGATTAAATATGTAGCATCACCTATCTTCTATTCCCTAGTCTTGAAAAAATATAAAAAAACAAGATTTTACCACATATGGGTTAGACATACATTGAAATAAATCCCTTCTTATTCTTGATGATTTTGACATGAAATGCCCCTCCAATATTCATTTAACTTCTTCTAGAAACATAAAATCTCTATCTATGGAAATATAAATCATTATAAGCATTCAATGACCATTGGTAGAGTAATTTTTGGTTCCTAAATTCACCTTTGTCTCTCTATGTTGTAATATTCCCTATTATTCTTTTTCACAAGTAACCTACCAAAATGGCATGTTGTCTAAAGGATTACACTATTTGAATATACTATAATAATCCATTACATGCTTTGAAAAAATCTATCATCCAATGGTACTATGAAACATATGTAAACATGACCCTAGAAGATAGTTATTTTATCAAACTAATCATCAATCTCAATTTCATCCCATATCATTTCAGATCTAGAAAACCCTACATTACATATTATAAATCTCACTACTTCATAACTAAAAATGATTGCACATTCAATGATATATTATTTTGAAAATATGAAATTGATAAACTTTTATTCATATCTAAATGAACAAAAAATATATTTCCAAAATCCTCTAAATATAATGTTAAAATAAATTCTCTATGTACTGTTCATGTGAAATAAAATTACACGATTATTCTACATATGATAGAATGGGGACTATCCCTTATATTATAATTTATCTATCATGATTAACCCTCCATTAAACAAGAAAAATTCATGTCAGTGTGGTAAAACATTCATGGATAATTCCATTAAATATTTTCTCTTCATTCTTAGGGAACATCGCTTGGAAACCCACCCTTTGTGGTGTTCAAAAATCCAGATCATCACAACCAACCCAATTACCTATTATGGAATGTCAAAATCTAGAATAAACAATTATTTAAATATTCTGTAAAATTCTCAAGTTGGTTTTTCAAAAGTCACCTATATTAAAATTCTTTTAAACCAGAGGGTTATTCTTCCCTTGGAGATACTTATTCTATCTCCATAAACCCCAAATGAAAATATCATACTTGATACCACTTTTTATATATATTTTTTATCCATTCCATTTATGTTTATATCACATAATTTTTTTTATATAGAATTACCAAAAAGATGATTATAAATATCCATTTATGTATTTCAAGAATTTCAAAACATTTATTGAAAACAGGCCATGTTTTTTTCATCCTTCCAAAACTCATGGTGAAAGCCATTCAATAGAAATTAGTAGTTTCATTAGTCTAGATTCCTAGAAATTAATCTACCCAAAAAAACGACAGAGTACTATCCATCTTGAAAACATAAAAAAGGTAACCTATGGTAAAATACGATTCTAATTCACTAAAAATTTATATTTCATGGTTTAGTGAAAATGAGCAATAAAAAGATATGGGATTAAAAACTTGTTAGTATGAAACCCCACTAGGAGAAAGCAAATAAAAATAAATATCTTTTTTGCTAATTAATCATTATATTGGTATATGCAAGAAATTATAGTGATGAAACAAAAGAAACAATATTTTATGGTTGTCCCTAAGACACCGTAAATAGTAAAACTATGCTGACTAGGTCTAATGGCCAAGGGAAAAATTAAAGCGCTTCCTCAACTCTATCATTTTTATTTAAAAAACCCATTCAATAAAATTGATTAATTTATGTATTATATTATGATTTTGATGAATAAAGGAATGTCAGAACATGTGATTGGCAGAAAATTACTTTTCATTTATGTTCTGAAATCCATAAGAACATACAAATGATTGAGTCTCTCTATGAAATTTTAAATGTGTTCCCCAATACGGGTTTTTGAGATATTTAATGGCGACTCATGAATTCTATAGAGATAGCAGGAACCCATTGAATTGGACGGTAATAGAATTATCATCATTACTAATCTTCTCCTACACAACACTAATATAATATATTTGTTATTCAAAGACACATTTCAAGGATTATTCGAGTTTAGCCATCTATTACTTCACATCATTCAATTATTCTAGAAGACATTTTATTTGGGTTGGTTTATAATCAATATGACCATGATATTCTTCCACCACCATGGTTGATTGGGGCCATCTTTTTATATAGATGTATAAAGGTCTTAAAAATAGACTTCTTACTATGCCTCACCCTACAATTTTTTTTTCATATTCCTATTACCAAATGATCAATTTCATGAAATGGATAATTATTGGAAAATAATAAACAATATATTATAAAATGGGAAACATATTTCTATTTTAGTGAATGCGTGATATAATTTCTTCAAGAGTCATCACTTTTACTATCTTATAGATGCCTCACCAAATGATTCAGCAAGTAGTGTAAAGAGAATCATTTTTCTCCAAGTATGATTTAGAACTAATTTCAGAGGGAGAGAAAAATTTTGGGACCAATGAACTCAATGATACACACTACTACACACCCCATACAACAGTATCATCATCGTCTACCACTTTTTCCTAAGTTGTATAATAATCCCCACCTCATTCTAAACCAATATATCTGAAAACATATAATAGAAGGTGGAACACCCTTTTAACATCATGATGTTAGAAGATATAAAAGGAAATTAAATAACCCAATAAATTAACCACACACACCCATTAGTGGATCAATAGAAATAATGGATTCCTCTCTGACATTCTTGGTCTTAACACGTTAGGTATGGTCCTCATAATAAGGATAATCCTTTTGAATTTTCCCAGTGACTAGGATGGATAGCCTTCAAGGAATTACCAATATGGGGATATCACCTATTACTCCCTCGGTAGTGGATTTTAAATTGACATAGTGTCCATGTTCATGAATTTCTTTATTAATTTTATTTTCATAAAAAGTTATACCTGTTTATCTTTGGTGTAAGACATTAAAGGAAAACAGTTTTATTATTTTAGAGAATGCATGAAAGTGAACACTCACATCATTCCAATTCCCTAGAAATGTCACAGAAACCCACCATAGTGTAATAAATAGTATTATTTTTAAACTATCCTTATATTTAGTTTATTTGTTAAACATTTCATAAAGTCTTAAAATATCCTCAACAGTAGTGATAATTGAGACATGTGTCTCTAAACACAAATTAGATCCTCCATAAATTATCTCAACTTAACTACAGGAAAAAACAACATACAAAGACCCCTATGGTTCATGATTATATATGAAACCTTCATTAGACCATCTGGGATCCCAATCATCCACTTAAATAGTGGGTAGAGTTTCTATGGTGATTGTCGTAGGGTCCTCAAGTGTATGTGGTATATCTCAAATTTCATGAGGAAGAAAATCAGTGACTAGGACATTACAATATATAGTATTCATATATAATTACTATATCCGTCTCAAATATATACAATAATGGGAGTGGACATAGATGTATCTCTTGGAACATCATCTTTCCATGGGATAAATTCCTCATCATGAATATGTGCCTCCTCCAGGATGTCCCACCCATTCAATGTTAGATTTGAACAATACCCCTTGAGGGAGGTGAGTGAGGAAGATCCTTTAAAAAGAAATAATGATCAAATAAATATTACCAGAAAGTCATAATATTTCAATGATAGATTAAATACTTACTACACCGCATACACTAGGACAAATTCTCCATCATCATTTGTTTTTTATATCGAGACAATGAAGGGATCATATTAGTCCTCTCATTCATAGCCATTGGAAGAGGATTTTGAGAAGAACCTCCTTCCATTTCATCCACCATCTTCTTTTGTCCAATGGATTACACTAGGGACGTAGGAGACTAAGTCAATACTCAGAGAGGGTTTCCATAGGGCCCATATTTCAATGATTAAAGTTCCTTTCTAGCTAGTTATATTTCTTCTTATTCTCTGAATAGAATGATATATCCCATTGAAATTAATGATAGTGGATGAAGGTGAAAAAAGAGAAGTCAAAATTGGAATACATCTCACTATAGTTGGCATAGTCGTCAAATTAATCATATGATCAACAATCTATAACCTCAATGGATTATCGATCAATAATTTTAGATAATATCTTTGTGGTCAAAATATGATCGATAAGGGAATATATTAACATTTCCTGCTCTTGAACATATTAGAACACCTCAATCAAATTTCTATTAGGGAAATGATTCAAGGGTTCTATGATATCCACCAACTTTGATATGAGTATACTATTTTGAATAAATTCCAATGTGTCTTTGATAGAATTAGTTACATTCTTCCATGTTTGTATTTCCAAGGGAAACAAAACATGTCACTAATGTTGATTGTTACAAGGAAAACCTTGTATTTTGTTTGGATTTGAAGCCCATTAAGGCCTATGTACCCTCCCTTGTGTCTGGGGGATTGAAAATCAGGTCTCCTCCTAGCAGTGAATCCTATACAATCAAATCTAGTAGAATTTGATTTTCTCGATAATGGTATCCTTTTTGACCCTTTCCCCTAATCGATTTGAATGATTTTGAACATCAGCTACGTCACCTTCAGATTGATCCTTCTATCTATCCATTCCATGAACATTAGTTTTCATACACATTTCTGGAGGGAAACATTCCATTAAAACCCATTTAGGGTATGAATAAATCTAGTAACATTCATAGATTTAATCTAGCTCAATCTATGCACTCGATATCGGAAGATAGATTGAAATTTGGGATACCTCCAAGGCAATTAGTATCTAGAATTATTGAGAAACCATATAATTTTTTTCAAGATAAATATTTGGGCATGGAAGACACATGACTATTGTAGACACTTCTAATAGTGAGTAAATTGATACTTAACATATGATTCAAATATGACCTGGAAAGCAATATGGGCAGACAGTATGCTGTCCCTGAATGAAATCATTCATGACCTATGATTATCATCATTTTTACATTATAATTGACATTACAAATAGGGTGATAACCATATAGGAACAAAATTTAGAGTCATTAGTAATTATTTATCTTATAGGGATAAAGGCTATGGGGCATAATAATCTTGAATTAATGGGACGAATTGGCCCTAGGGACTTGAATTCAAATTATAAAAACGTAATAGTTGATGCTTTCTACTATCAACAAAACAATACTTGAAATAGACCCAAAAGTCTGAATAACACATTCATAGTATTCACATGATGTAATCACCAATATATCCTCACTTGGACATGATCATCCAATATAATTTGGATCTCTTATACTTGTTTGGATGCCATAACTAATGTCTCTAGCCTCACACCATTGTTTTAATGATTAGTATAAGGTATATACATTATAACATCACAAAGAAACTAGCCAGATTGGTCCCCTCAGAATCCTAAAACATGACCACATAACCCTAATTCATATACAATTCATTATCAAATATAGGCCAAAATATTATAGGGGTGCCGTAATTTTTAAGGTACTGCATCCCATTGGTTATTTAAAAGTATGACCTAATCATTATGTCTTATAGAAACGATTCATCCCTGATTTAAGATTAATATCTACCATTGGTAATGGGTATCCTTTAATAATCAAATTCAAAACAAATAGTTCATGGTCCCAAGATGTAATCTATTTAGTATCATTCCATGTTTCCTTTAGTGATATAACTTTGGAATACATGTCTTAAATAATAGTTTATCTAATGATCTTTTAGTCCTACCATAGGCTAATGCTCACATTTCCAAGTGTTTGGTTAAATGAATTCTTTTGTGGGGATATAATTTCACAATATTTCATGCATGATGTCTGGGTTATATTGTAAACAAGGGTGTTCCCTACACAAATATCCTCATAAATGTCGACGTATTGCATCTCAATCTTGAATTATACTCATGTTTTGTGAACCTGTTATTCCCAAATATATTCAAGAGAGGATATAACTATAGAGAGGATGTACCAATTCTCATTCCAACCTCTTTATTGGTCTTTCATGAATGAACAGAATGTAGACTTATAGTAATGATGCATTGAATCTAGGGTGTGAGAATTCTAATCCAGGGTACAAATACCATGGTGCATGAAACATCAATAAAAATTATTCATTCACTAAAGAATATTCTATTATAGGTGAATTTTCTATAGGATAGTTAGTTTATTCCATTAACATATAGATTAAAAATATACCACAAGCCTTTGAGATGAGAGTCTCTTAATAGCCCATGGTTATATAGAAGAGGATAGTCAGTTCTTGAAAAATAACACTATTAAAACATTAAGTGTATATATATGTATGGGAGAGTATAGTCAAAAATTTCTCAATAATTAGGTGAAAAATATTTAAGCATATTTGATACGTGTGAAACAACTTGTTCATGAAAAATCCAATGGGGAAACTGTTAAAACCTGTAAGAAGACAACATGATTTTTCATTAAATTCAAATAACCAATTTTAGAATGTTTGGAAATTTAAGAGAAGAAATCAGCTCATGCATCCCCCTATTCTAGGTCCCTCATGAAGGCCCATCAACCAGGTCCCCCAAGCAGACCCCTCAATGAAGTGATATGGTGTATTCCAGTTGTCCATGTTGTTGTGTCATGTACTTATGTGAGGATTTTATCAGAAGGAATCATTGGTGACTTGAAAGATGAGAGAATAATTAAGAGATGAATAGAGGGATTAAATGAATAAACTGTGGTCATATTTATATACATGGATGATCTTCATGGACTACATATACAAAAGAAATTTTCATATAAACTGAGCATAAGACCAAGGTTTTTGAATTTAACGTTCCTCCATTCTCATTTTACCCTCTTCCTCATGTCTGGACCCTCTCATTTATGTCAAATAACATCATTCGGGGGGGGTGGTTACTGAATACATTTATTCTCCCATGTGATGAAATGATTTAATTAAAATTATTTCACATATTAGATAGGTGATGTTCTCTCCGAAGGATCAAGGGTTCTACCATAACATAGATTCTATGAACCTAAAATTCATGGAAAGAGGTTTTTGTAGGCCCCCCAATGAGGATAAAATGATCCCCACCCATACATGAGGTTCCTGCACTATGTACATGTGCCGAGGACTAACTCAGGAAACCTACTTTCATTAGGGTCCCTTTTTTTTCTATAAATAGAACACTTGAGATCCACATTTTAGGGACACAAAAAACAGATTAAGTCTTGAAGATTTCGTCATGACACCCCTTCACCTAGACCCTCAAAAATCTAAGAGTTAGAAATATAAAACGTGATTTAATAAGGAATTACTGGAGATAGTAGTATCAATTTCCCTCTAGGGTCTGAAACACAAGGAACCTGAACAAGGAACCCCATCCCCCTTGTTGACCACCACTATCATGAAGGTCCCTTCTCAAATCTAGGACCTGGGTGAGAACCATGAATTTAAACCTGTTCAAACCATTAGTTCCTAGAGGAAGTAATTTACAAAGATGTATTTCTATGGTGGTCTATCTCATAAGGCATATCCATCCTAAAAAGGAACCCTATGTGAATTACTTACATCTCCTCCAATGTTACCCTATCTGAATCATCTTCTGTATTCAAAACCATGACCCACATGACACACCTTACAAGACCTATTTTATGAAACCAGTTTGAGGTATCACATTCTATTGGATCGATGAATGGTTGTGGAACAAGTCTATGCCTCAACTGAATCTTCCAGACATTAACAACCATGATGAGATTCCCTCTATCATTTCCCCATTCTGTTATACATTACGTCACTCAGATATGTCCTAGATATGTCATACTAGTTGGGTGGGGTCCTTAGAGTTGATGAAGTTATGAATCCCAATGCGTACCAGGGCCCTGGCCCTGGGGGTAGTGTTTGGGAATTCCTAGTCTTTGATAGGAGGGATAAGGATTTCTCTTACCCTTTTCGTCTCTAAGCTGTCATACTCCTGGTTCTATGAGGTGATTGTGGGAATAAATATATATTTTCCATTTGTAATTTAATGGATTATCCTCTAATATTTTATAGAAACCATGAATATGGAATACCACCAAGAGTAAACCCCAATCATTTATTTTATGGAGTTTATAGGAAGGAAGTCATATGTGACTACCATGATTTCTATAAAACAAGGAGATAGGCATATCATAGACCTTTATTTTTCTCTCATATCCCCAAACTATACCATTGGTGTATGATAGATTTATTGGTTTTCATTATATTTTTATTCTTATTATATCTCACATATGATCATGACCCTATTAACATTACATTTTAGATATTATCATGATATATGATAGGTAGGGTTCATGTACCCATATATAATAATTTTAAAGATCATCTACTCACAATATTTTAGAGGTATACCATAGGTGTGGGTCCTAAAATATTTGTTTCAATCTCAAAGGTCCACGTTCCTTGTGTGAAAAAAGTTTTAATGGTCTCCATAACTGTGGGTCCTCGTAAATGATCTTGGTGGGATTTGATTCCAATGGAAATAGTGTAAGTAGGATTCCTTGAGTTTATTAATATTTTTATGACTTATTATATACCCCATTTCCTGATTTTATATGAAATGTGCATAATTTGTGTGAAATATTAATGTTTTAATACTATGTATAATTTTTGAGCATTTTTTAGTAGTAGTCCAATTTAGTCAGTTTACTATTTTATTTATACATCTCACCCTAATCATCCAAATTTTGTGGTTCTTGTTTTTTAGGATTCCTAATTTAATATACAACATTTCATTAGATTAGATCATGGGACAATATTCCCATTTTAATGATCACATGGACCACACAAGATGACCCAAAGAATTTGTGAAGAAACAGGACCAACCATGATGATTGAGTTACTGGTCTAAATTCTGAATCCCAAATTTTATGAAATTCTACCATATGTTCGTGATTATTCAAAATAATAATGGATAAAAATTTCAGGGCTGAAATCCAATAACTATGATCCCAAATTATGCTTTTAAATCTATCCCACCATTTTTCCGAGAATTAAAACTCGAACACTATTCCTGACATATCTCATGATGTAATACTCAAATAGAGAAGTGATTTTTATTGTGAAATATGAGATATAGGTGGCCGACTTTGATGAAGAAATTATTAGTCTTTGAAGGCATATTCCTATTCAAAAACCCATTCACATTTTGAACTCTAAAAAGATTAGATTTTAAATGAAAATATTAAATTTGTTTTATCAACCCGCCATTAAAATGGATCCATAGGTCCAAATGAGTCCAAATGTTGAGAGAATTCGGCCAAAATTATTATATACAACTTTAAATAAGGATATATATCTAGATTTGGATGTCTGAATATCCAACATGGCGATGCAATTGGAGGGAAATATTGGGAATGAAAACAGTCCAGTTCCTTAGGCTATAAATGCATCCCCCTCCACTCCTTCAAAGGGGTTGGAATTTCAGAATAGAGGATCATCAATTGGAACAACCAAATCCTTTCCATGGTCTTGGGAGGACCTGAAACACTCATGTTTTCAATTTATATACCCTTCCTCCTCTCTTATCTTCGTTTCACTTTTGTTTTGTTCTTCATTTGAAATTTTTTAAGTTTGTTTTTTTTTAATTCTGTTTTAGTACATGTTTTATCTTAAATATCTCTTATTTTCATCCACCTTATGTAGATTAATATTAATTTTCATAAAATAGATTAAATATAGTTGAATCCTATTCCATTATTTTTCTTCCTCATTCAATCGAAAGTCTGTTTTTAATAATCATCATGGTTCGTGTCTGTGTGTGTGTGTTCGACAAACCACTATTTTCTTACCCCTTCCTTTTTCTTCCCTTCTTAATTTATCATCATCGTCATTATAACCAGATTATTAAAAACCAAAATTTCTGAGTAAATCAATTATTGGGGTGAGTCAATTTTTTTGGGATGTTTAGTTATTGAGAGTATTTGCTCGATGAATATTCTTTGAATTAAGATTGTGAATGTTGGACTTAACATGTCATGGATTAATAACTTCTTTTGTTTAACGTGTGGTTTAAATGGATCATTGGACCCATAAATACACCACCATAAACATGATCTGATTGAGATTAGAACCTTATGTTCAGTTAAGGCTTGGATTAAAGCCTTAACACTTAGGAGTTCCAATCAACATTATCTTGTGAAGTGGGTTTTAATTTAATGCAATATAAAGCAAGGCTCAATGATTTCACAAACTTAACTACATAATGATGAACACAACCCTATCAGTATCAATTTGTCAAATCGAACATCATTCATAAATTATTTCATATGCTTTTCAAACAAACCCCCCAATCATAATACAATTAACTAAAAACAACCGACAATTAAAAAGTATCATTGTTTGGGATTCGACCTGAGTACTAATATACACATTAGCAGAGCATTAGAACATTGACCGGTCGATAGGCGACAATCAGATGTGCATTTCAAATGGATCTATTTTCAGGGATACTACTTTTAGTATTCATTAGTTTCAGGTTATTGTAAAAAACAAAATTAAACAAAATTAAAAATAAAATTAAAAAAACACAAAGAAAAACCCGTCTACTCATAAAAATCATAAAATAAAAAAAATACAAACAAAAATCCATCTTCCTATTTCATCAAAAATATCTATGAATTCCCCATAGCCATCCAAACAATCCCTCAGATTTTTTTGTCCCTGAAATTTAGTGAAAGCATCAACAGCTTTGGATGAACATAAGAGAAAATCAAATAATTCAATACCTAGACCTCATCCAACAAGTTGAATTAGATTTAGCCATCCCTAGGGAACAAACACTAAAAGATCTTGCTGCCCTTGATATGAATTAACAACCTCTTGGTTTTCAATATCCAAACATAGAGGCTAACTTTGAACTCAAATCAGGTTTGATTCATCTTCTCCTTCATTTCCATGGGCTAGCCGGTGTGGATCCACATCTCCACCTTAAAGAGTTTCAAGTAGTGTTCTCTACCATGAAGCCTTAAGGGGTTTATGAGGAACAAATAAAACACAGAGAATTTCCTTTCTCCCTAGATAACACTTCCACGTCATGTATTTACAATCTCCAACCCGGTTCTATAACCAGATGGAATGACATGAAGTGACATTTCTTAGAAAATTTTTTCATCTTGCTCGTATTGTTTCTATGCAAAATGAAATAAGTGTTATCCCTAAGTTCCCATGTGAATCACTCCATGAGTACTGGGAGAGGTTCAAAAAACATGTTTCTACCTGCCCACATCAGCAAATTTTTGACCAACTCTTGATCCAATACTTCTATTAGGGATTATTGTAAATGGATTGAACTCTAATTGATTCCGTAAGTGGTGGTTCTCTTGTTGATAAAACTCATGTAGCATCAAGAGATCTCATAAGTAACATGGCTGGAATCACACAACAATTACTTACTTGAGAACATGCTTTTGTAAAACAAGCCCACGATAATCAATCCATAGAGGCGAACAAGATGACCGAGTGGATGAGTGAACATACAGTTCTTGTGCGGCAACTAGTTTTGGCATCCAAATCCCCAACCTCATCTTCTCCCCAATCAGTGATTCCTAGACCTATCAAAATCTATCGAATCTGCAACTCTCCCTCTCATCCAACTGACACATGTCCAAAAATTCAAGAGGATCAATCTGATTCATCTATACCAATGGAGCTCAATGTAGCATATGCTCAGCAAAACATCAATCCTTAAATATTAGGTTAGTTTGTTAGAAACTTCAACCAACATCACTCTGAGACCTTATCCTATTCCTATAACCAAGGCCATTGGTATGGTAATCATGTCTCTCATCCCCCTCAATTCCATCCCCAAAACCCAAACCACTTTCAATATGGTCAAGGTGTTGGTAATTTCCAACAACCTTATCCTTTTATTCCTCAAACTCAAAAGAAAAATCCTCCTCTTAGATTCCATTGTCCTAGTGAGCCTTCCCAATTTGAAAAATAATGCAATCACTTTCTCAAGAACCAAAATCACGGTAATCCCAATTCGGGATAAGCCTTTTCTTCTAAGAAACCATGGTAAAATGCTGTTCAAGATCTTTCATCTTTCACCCGTTCTAGCCTCAATAACATTGAAACTCAAATTGGTCATCTTGCATCCCACCTTAGTTAAATGAAACCATCCAATTCTTCCCAACTCTCAGCTCAACCATTACCCAACCCCAAGGGTAATCTAAGTGCAATTGCACTTAGATTAGGAAAGAAAATTTTTATTCCTCATGATAAGTCCTCCAACCCTCCTTTGAATGTTGAGCTAAGTAATGAAAATAAAAAGAAACATGAAAATGAATCTAAATCCATCCCCCCACCTCTTTCCATTACACTTAGGATTCCAATTCCCTTTCCACAATATGTCTCTATGAAAAAGAAGTCATTTGAACTTGATCCTGAAATGCTTGACATTTTTAGACGTGTTGAAGTCAACATTCCACTCTTAGATTCCATAAAACAAATTCCTAAGTATGAAAAGTTTCTCAATGAATTGTGCACCCACATGAAGAAACATAGGACCTTTGAAAATGTTTCCACCCAGCAGTCTATTCCCATAATGTGCAAAGATCCATGGACCTTTACAGTTCCATGCCAAATTGGATGTTATATCTTCGATGATGCGCTCATAGACTTTGGAGCCTCAATTAATGTGATGCCCAAATCCATCTTCTCTAACATTGGTCTAAGGCCCTTACATCCAACGGTTGTTGTCATTCATTTATCCAGTCGAAGCAATGCTAGTCCTGAGGGTACAATTGAGGATGTCCTTGATCATGTAAATGATTTTATCTTACCAGATGATTTCCATGTCCTTTACATGGAAGGTGAGATGAAATATTCTCAATCTCCCCTAGTTCTAGGAAGACCATTCCTCATGACTGCTATAACCAAGATTGATGTCCATTCAAGCATATTGTCCATGGAATTTAGTGAAAAAATGGTCATGTTCAACATTTTCCAAGCCATGTGATACCCGTCTGAGGATCACTTTGCATTATCAATCCCTGCTTCTGAGGACACTTCTAAGAGTCAATTGAACACCATTCCATCATGTTAATCCTGTTAAGATGAAAAAAAATTGTTGGAAAACTACACAATTATTAACCAAGTTACAAATGGAAAAGTTGATGTGGAAATGTCATTCATAGACCCCATAAATATAGAGGAACATGAATACTCTCTTGAATCCCACATCAAATATGATATCTACTACTCAACCATGGACAGTATTATGGAAAATGAATTTAAACCAACTGAAGACCCGTCTTCCATTCCTGATTTTTTTATCCCAAAAATGAAACATGAGATAGATCCAAAACATATTCCTAAAAACCTGAAATATGCATTCCTTTCCTTTGATCACTCCAATCCTGTCATAATATCTTCTTCATTTACCAAAACCGAGGTTTCCAAACTTGTTCATGTGTTAGAGGAAAACAAAAATTTCATAGGTTGGACCCTAGATGTCATACCTGGAATCAAAACTTCCCTTTTCAAGAATCACATCCATCTTGAGGAGACATCCAGACAAATTAGACCATCACAAAGAAGACTCAATCCACTCATACATGAGGTAGTTAGGGAATATATCACCAATATTATTCAATCTATTATTATCTACCCAATTTCTGATAGTGAATGGGTTAGTCCAATTCATGTTGTACCAAAGAAGGGTGGGATAACTATTGTCACAAATGAATATGGAGAGGTAGTCACAACATGGGTGAAGAAGAAATGGCGTGTGTGCATCGAATATAGGAAATTGTATGTTGAAACAAGGAAAGATTATTACCCTCTTCCATTCCTTGATCAAATGTTGGAATGATTAACTGGAAAGTCACACTATTGCTTTCTTGATGGATACACCGGAAAATTCCAAATCCCAATCGCACCTAAGGACCAATAAAAGACTACTTTCACTTTCCCCTTTGGAACATATGAATATAGAAGAATTACTTTTGGCCTTTACAATGCTCCTACAACATTCCAGAGGTGTATGATGAGTATCCTTTCCAAATTCCGTGAACACTGCATGGATGTATTTATGGATGACATCACCATATATGGGAAGTCATTTGAATCTTGTTTTAATTCACTCTCTCTAGTCCTTCAAAAGTGTTTCTAGTGTAACATTGTGTAAAATATTTAAAAATTTCACTTCATGGTTACAAATGGGATTGTTCTAGGGCACATAGTTTCAAAAGAAGGTATTGAAGTCGATCCTGCCAAAATTTAAGTGATCCAATCACATCCTCAACCCAATGATATTTGAGACATCCATTAATTTCTCAGTCATGATGGTTTCTATCGGAGATTCATCCATAACTTTAGTAAAATTTCCCTCCCACTCACTGGGAAGCTCCAAAATGATGTCACTTTCCATTTTGATGAGGTTTGCAATAGAGACTTTGTTGAACTCAAAACTGCTCTACCATCCACCACAATAATCCAACCCCTAAATTGGTCTTTACATTTTTTGTGGATGTGCGATTCTTCTGATAGAGCTGTTGGGGATGTTCTTGGTCAAAGAAGAGAAAATATTCCTCATGTAAAGTATTATGCCTCAAAAAACATTGGATGGAACCCATTCTCACTACACCATCATTGAAAAATAACATTTAGTAGTGGTTTTTTCCATTGATAAACTCTAGCCCTATCTCTTTGGTGCCAAAATCATCATCTTCACAGACAATTCTTCTATTAAGTTCTTACTCAAGAAATGTGATTCCAAACCAAGGCTAATAAGATAGATCCTAATGCTCCATGAGTTTCACCTTGAAATAAATGATAGACCAAGAAAAGAAAACCGAATGGATAATCACTTGAGTAGAATTTATAATTCTTCTCATTCTGAAATCCTTGATCCTGAATTACCCACTAAACACATTTCATATCTCACTCCAAAAATACGATGGTATGTCCCAATTGTAAATTACTTGGTTTCTAGTGTTTTCCTGAATATATTTCAAGAGAAAAAAAATGAAGTTGAAAAGTGATTTGGAATACTATTTTTTGGAAGAATATAAACTTTGGAAAACTGGATCTGACATGGTAATAATGAGATGTGTCGATGAAAATGAACATTCTTCCATATTTGAATTATATCAATCACTTCTCGGAGGTGGCCACTTTGGACCATAAAGGACCTCCCAAAAGGTCCTAGGCTCAGGATTCTTCTAGCCTTCCCTCTTCAAGGAGAAACATGAGTTATGTCAATCATTTACCACTTTCCTAAAGTTTGGCACAACTTTAAAGAGTAATGAAATTCCTTAAATACCTTAATTTTAAATGAGATATTCGATGATTGGGGCATCGATTTCATGGAACCATTTCCCCCATCCAATGGATTATTATATATTCTTCTTGTGGTTGATTATGTTTCTAGGTGGGTTTAGGCTAAACCCACTAGAAAGAGTGATTCACATACTATTAGTGAGTTCCTAAATACACACATCTCCCACTGATTTGGAACACCACTTCCCATGATAAGTGACTTAGGAACCCATTTTTCCAATAAAACCATGGAATATATTTTGATAAATAATGGGTTTATACGTAAAAATTCAACTGCATATCACCCCCAAACAAATGGAATGGCTAAACATTATAATAGAGAAATGAAAAGAGTTCTTTAGATAATTGTAAAACCCACTAGAAAAGACTGGCCTAAAAGACTTGGTGAAGCACTTTGGGCTTATCAAACTGCTTATAAAACACCCATTAGGATGTCTCCTTTTAGTATAGTTTTTGTTAAAGCATGTCATTTACCAGTTGAAATCAAACATAATTCATTTTGGGCAGTAAAAACTTGTAATTTTGATCGTGGAAAATTTTGTGAAGAAATATTGTTGCAATTGGCTGAACTGGAGGAGCTTCGACTTGATTCTTATGAGAATTATAATTTCTACAAAGAAAAATCCTAGGCACTCTATAATAAACACATCCCGAGAAAGTTATTTCAAGAGGTTGATAAGGTAATACTCTTTAATTTCCAATTTCAGCTTCACCCAGGTAAGTTTAATTCTTGCTAGGAAGGTCCTTTTGTTATTACTAATGTTTACCTGTTTGGTGCAGTTCAAGTCCTATACCCCTCTTCCAAAATGACATTGATTGTTAATGTACATTGGTTAAATAATCAGCATGAGAGGATTCACAATCCCGGATCAACATCGACTTCTACTGGATCCCCAACTTCTCCATTCGACCTACCAAAAGATGGAGATGGCAACCCGCCAATTCCAAACCAGGGGGAACCTCTTTCCCATTAACTCTCTATATCTCTTCCTCTCTCTACCTCTTTCTTATTCTTACTCTCTCTTTCATTTTTTACCACTTTCATTTTCAAAACCATTATTTTTCTATTTCTCTTTTTTGTGGTTGTATCTTTATTAAAAACTAAAAAAACATAATAATAAAAATATCATCATAACAAAAAAAAATTATATACAAAAAAATCAAGAGTCATGTATACTCACCATAGAGTTTTGAAATTTTGTCCAACCTTTTTGGGGAGTCAACAGGAATGTTTTCATCTAAAAATTTTGTATCTTCTTCATGACTTTGGATAATGAATTTTGGGTCAAAACCAACACATTTTAAATGCTCAGTTTTTGATTTGGAAAATGATTTCACCCAAATGTGAGGAACAAAATTTGCTTTCATGCAAAGGCCACCTATGGCTCTCTTTTCAAATTGGGTGTTTTCACCCCCATTTGTGAATTGTGAGTTTGTGGTCCTTCGAGCTGAATTTACTACTATAGTGTGCATTAACATGATAGAGGAATATTCTGAACCCCATGATAATTATAATTTCCAAATACCCTCCCATTAACCATACATTAATCATCCTTTTGAAATCCCCTTCGAGCCTATAAAAACATTTACTTTGATATCCACATTACAAGCCAAATACCTTTTCCCACCCAATATCAACATGGATTTTAATTGCATAATTTTTTTAAATTTATGTGTGGGGGTGGATTTCATTATGGGTACCCTTTGTTGATTTCATCGTGTTATTATATGTTTGAGGGAAAGCATCCATTTTACTGTGGGTGAGAGGTTGTCATTCAGTGTGTTTTGGGGAATGTAATGTACTTTCATTTATGTAATTGTGTAAATGTTATTGACAAGTGTTCACAAAAAAAATAAAAAAATCAAAAAAAAAATTGGGATGTTTCTTGGGTAGGTCAAAAATAACTCTTCCTAAACATTTGATCTTCTTATAAATATTACAATTAGTTTCGTGATGAGATCAATAATGGGTTGGGATATGAGTGTGAGATCTTTTCCTAGTGAAACATTCAATAAAAGAAAAAAAATAAAAATATTACACTTTCATAAAATTATAATGTCATTGGAAAATGTTTTGTGGTTTGTAAATATTACATCGTCTCACCCCCCATAAAATTTTCAGCCTCTATTGTATCTTTCTTCACACAATCATTCACTTTTAAAATATATGTTTTCATTTCCATCCATGTTTTATTTCAAAAAAAGTGCATTTATTTTTCTATGTTGGTGTTTTACCCATATTCTTCTCTCTCTTGTACATTATATTCCTACCTTCCCATAGCCACAGAAAACCCCCTTAAAAATACATCTCGATTCTTATGCACTTTGGATAGGGATTTGAAGCTGAGAGCTCTTTCAAACTCTAAAATTTTAACTTTTGGTTGGTGAAAGAGTGAACATGCACAAATGATTTTTATCATCTTGAGATGTGTGAATTTTGAGTGTCCACACTTTAAATTTCTAAATTTGAGCATGAAAAAATGATTTAGTTTTGGAACATTGTTTCTCCAATATCTTGTGGTGGAATTCAAAATGGATGAGTTCCCCAGATTGGAGAAAACAAAATTTTAATATCTGTTGGTGAGTGAATGTGATTTTGTTATTTTTTAATATTTGTTGCACATTAGGAAATTCACAAGACTAAGTGTGGGTGAATTTATGTTATTAATATTTTCATGACTTATTATATACCCCCTTTATTGATTTTATATGAAATGTGCATAATTTGTGTGAAATATTAATTTTTTAATACTAAGTATAATTTTAGAGCATTTTTTAGAAGTAGTCCAATTGAGTGAGTTTACTATTTTATTTATAAATCTCTCCATAATGATCCAAATTGTGTGTTTAATGTTTTTTAGTCTTTCTATTTCAATATAAAACATTTCATTAGAAGTGATCATTGGCGAATTCTTCATTTGAAGGATCACATGGACCACACAAGATGACCCAATAAATTTGTGAAGAAACAGGACCAACCAGGACGATTGAGTTACTGGTCTAAATCTAGATTCACCAATTTTTTGAAACTCTATATATGTTCGTGATTATTCAAAACTATCATGGATACAAATTTCAGGGCCCAATGCCAAGAGCAAGGGGCCCAAAGGAAGCTTTGAAATCTAGCCCACCATTCTAGCTGAGAATTAAAATCACGATACTATTCATGACATATCTCATGATGTAATCATCAAATCGATCTGATATTTTTCATTATGAACGAAGAGATATAGGTGGCCAACTTTGTTGAAGAAATCATTCGACATTGAAGGCATATTCCTATTCAAAAACCCTTTCACATTTTGGACTTCAAAAAGAATGGATTGAAATGGACAGATTAAAATAATTTAATAATATAGCCATAACATTGGATACATAAGTCCAAATGACTCCAAATATTGAGAAAGGTAGTAAAAATTTATTATATACCACTTTTAAGAAATAGATATTCTGAGATTAAGTTGTTTGAATATACAGCAGGGCGATGAAATTGGTGGGACAGATTGGGAATGAAAACAGTCCACTTCCTTGGGCTATAAATGCATCCCCCTCCTCTTTTTCAAAGGGGATGGAATTTCAGAAGAGAGAAGAATAAATTGTCATGAAAAAATAATTTCCTAAGTCTAGGGAGGACCTAAAATACTCATGTTTTCACTTGAGATTCCCTTCCTCCTCTCTTTTCATTCTTTCACTTTTGTGTTGTTCTTCGTTTGTAATCATGTATGTTTGTGTTTTGTAATTCTTTTTTAGTTAAAATTTATTCTTAAATATCTCTTATTATCATCCAACTTCTGTAGATTAATATTAATGTTTTTAAAATATGTTAAATACAGTTGAATACCCTTCCCATATTTTGCTTCATATTTCAATCAAAAGTCTGTTTTTAATAATAATCAATGTTTGTGTGTGTGTCTGTTCGACACACCAATCTTTTATTATCCCTTTATTTTTCTTCTCTTATTAATTTATCATCAAAATAATTATAAATATATTATTAAACACCCAAATGGATGAGTAAATCCATTGTTGGGGTGAGTCAAAATTTAGGGATGTTAAGTGATTGAGAGTATTTGTTCGATGAATATTCGTTAAATTAACATTGTGTGTGTTGGACATAACTTTTCATGGATTAATGACTTGTTTAGTTTAACATGTGGTTTCTATGGATTATTGGAACCATAAATACACCACCACATACAAGATATGATTGATATTAGAACCATAGGTTATGTTAAGTCTTGGATTAAAACCTTAACACTTAAGAATTCCAAGCAACATTATTTTGTGAAGTGGGTGTTAATTTTTTGTAATATAAATCAAGGATCAATGATTTCACAATATCAAATACCTAATTATGAACTCACCCCAATCATTATGAATTATTTAAATCAAACATCATCCATAAATTATTTCATAAGATCATAAAACAAACCACCCAATCAAAATAAAATTTAAAAAAATCAACCGATTATTAAAAAGTATCATCGTCGAGGATTCGACCCGAGTACTGCTATAGACATTAGTAGATCATAGGATCTTTGATTGGTCGATAGGAGACAATTGGCCGTTTGTTTTAGTCCTCCCTAAGGTAAAAACTCAACACCATTAATCAACCATAAATCAATTTGTGGAAAATTACCAATAGGTTCATATCTATGCTAGAGGAATGCATCCATTCCTGGTTCATCTGGCTAATTCTACATATTTCACACACCATCCAATGACTTGGAACCATATTCATAGACATAATTTTAGCATAAAGTTAAACTACATAGTTTCGTTGTCATCTTATAAACATAAAAGGTATGATGTGTTTCTATAAGTGGAACTAAAATAAATTGAGTATTTTTAATTTTATGATGATACATGGAAAACTCATATCATTGGTTTTATATGAATATAAAAATAACTCCCTTATCCTAGGATTATGATAAATTAAATGGTACCCCACTGATTGGATTAAATCTAATATCTTAATAATAAACAGCCAAATAATATCTAATACACTCATAAAAGTTTACCATTGATAGATATCCATGGATATATACATATATCTATATCTTTGAAGAAACATGGATACATACAGATGATTATGTATTCCATTAATGATAATTATTTATTTTTAACCCATGGTTGACACATGTCACATATGGGAATGAATGAATGATTCACATATAGGTCTTAACTCATTATGTGTGTCTGGGAATATTCTAACATCCCAGGTAAATAAAGAACGTGGTATTTTCATATTTTTTAATATTTGTAAATTAATTATTAATTTTAATTTAAAATGTATTCTATGTTCAATGTCTTACACAATACACAACAATGGGTTTATTTGAATTATTTTCTTTCACACAACATTAAGTTATACTGAAAAATAATAATATAATATTATTTTAAATGGCAGTTGTCACCTAGCTGTTGTACTGGAAGGAATGGACAGAGCTAACTAAAATATGAATATACATTTTTTTCAGTTTTTTTAACCTTTATCAAATAAAAGTTATATGATTAAAATGTGAATGAATCTCATTTTAAGCATAAATACTCTAATATTTTTTAAAAGGTCGATTTACCACCTTTTGATGGATAACCCTCCTTAAATATATATTTGATCACTTTTATATGTTTTATTTGACAAAACAAAAATTATTATTTAGAATTGAAATATTAAAATTTACCTGATGTAAAATTTTGGTATTTTTCTGATATAATTTATTTTTTAATGAATAGTGAAAAATACTGTATTTTAATTCAAATATAATTTTTAATATAATTTATTTATATGGTTAATTATCTTTTAATTTGTTTTTAAAGTTTAATTAGATTATATTTTTTCCATTTAATCTAATGGTGGTTACTGGAATTAATTTTACTTTGAAATTGGATATAAACAAGTGTCAATCTTTTGATAGTTATTATTTCTTAAAAACATGTTTTTTGTTTTGACAATGGTAATTAATTTTAAATTAATTTATGCAATATTAATGTTTTGAACTTGGTAAAATAGAAATAATTTTTTAATTTGGAATACGAAATATAGTTTAGGCAGAAGTTTTGGTATTTTTTCTGAGAAACTTCAATTTTTAATGAATAGTGAAACAACTAAGTAGTAGTTAAAAACTGGCCTTTTCATTTAAATGAAATTTTACCACTTCTGTGAATTCAATATTGAAAATATGACATACATGATTTTCATTAGTAAGAAAAATTTGGTTCAATAAGAAGAAAATAGTTTTTGGTGAATAGTAACTTTTGACTTTTACTTACTGCAGTTAAAGGTAAATAGGGTAATTTAAGGTAAAAACAATATCATAATAATACAATAATAACTTAACACCTATAATGACCTTATTTTTTGAGTCATTGACAACCATGGGCATCCTTGGGAATATTTTGGGACCCCATGGAGCCACTTAAGAGTTATAATGACACTTTATTTCAATTAACTTAATGTAATGACAAAAATGGCATAAACAAATATCTTTTTGTAAATTAACTTTTACATAAAGTAATATAAGTTTTCTATTGGACTATTATTATTTTTTTGAAAGGTAAAAATATTTCCTACATTATTTTAATTTTTTTATAATTTTTAGACATCAAATAAATAAATTATTTATGACACAATAAGGATGCAGTGTTTACCTCATTAATAAAAGATTTAAATAAATAAGATTATAAAGATCAAAATAATATCCAAAACCTGTTTGATTCTTATTATATGATTTTATTTATACCAAGAGTCTTCTTATCATCAATATTTATAATTTTTAGACCTTTAAAAACCAAAAATTATTATATAATAAAATAATAGTTTCACACTTTACTAAAGAGACCCTCTCCCCCTATAAAAATCTCTCACTTCTAACCCATTACACACATCTCTCAAGGTCGTTGTTTTGTAAAAAACCTTCCCAAATAAGATCTAAATATCCCTATATTACTCCTAAAATCCTAACCTTATTCATAAGGAACTTTAAGTAATCCTTCTGGTTCAATCCAAATGGAGATACCGAATTTTAAGGTAACGTCATCTCTTAAGTCATTTGTTTTTATTTTACACCTCCAACCCCTACTCACTTTTTATTCCATTATTTTATAACAATAATAGTATCCTCAATATACTAGGATGATGTTATGAGATGGATTATAACTACACATACACACACCACTATCTAATGGGTAAAGAAAATACGGTTTCTGTGGATTGCAGACTAATGAATCACGAAACGATGATTGTTCAATTATCTCATAGCTCCTTTCATGGTGGCCATTATGATGAAAATACATTTATATATGATATATATTATGTTTATGTCATTTTATTTTTCGGTATTTTTAATTTAAAGCATAACTTTATGGTTTCCGTTATGAGTAAACGTGATAATTTCATTTGAGGAAGTGTGGACAACCGCCCCCTGAAAGTGATATGTCACGTTCTTACCATAAGTGGGACATATAAATGATGGAGTTACTAAAATAATATATGATATTATAATAGAATTATTATATAACTATTTATCCTTATGTTTTTATTCTATTAAAATACAAAATAGAAATGAATGTAGCGTTCATGCGTACGTAAGACTTACCGTCTCCATGAATATTGCATTTCATTTCTTATCTCCAAATGTTAAGTACTATTATAAATACATATATATTCAGGATATCTATGATATATATGATATCTAAGTAATTAATTTTAATCTGGAGATAATGGACTCTTGACCACATAGAAAAATTGTAATTATAAGGTGTTCATTTTTTACTCAAGTACAAAATATCGACAAAACAACCATTATTAACTTAAATGATTAAATATTGTTCATTACATGGTAATAAGTGATATAAAAGGAATAATAAAATTGACAAAGAGTTTTTAATCAAGTATATATTAACTTAAGTTTCTTTTTTACGATGAACAATGAACAAACTAGTCAACTCGGACACAAGGTACCGGGTTTCTTTTCTCACTTTTAATTCTGTGAGATTTCCATTGTTCGCCACTTATTTATTGATTTTGGGGTATTGTGCACTGTAATTTGATATATATAATAATTATTCATTTTATATTCATGGTATTATTTAATTCATTTTGTATTTATTAACTTTTGTTCATACGACTCGATTGATTACAACGTGGTA
The DNA here is from genome assembly GCA_963277665.1 of Viscum album. NCBI lineage: Eukaryota > Viridiplantae > Streptophyta > Magnoliopsida > Santalales > Viscaceae > Viscum > Viscum album. The sequence goes on from OY728133.1 coordinate 104,404,471, forward strand.
AGGGGTTCCAACTCACTTTTTATTCCCGAGGGATTCATGCTATATTGACACTATTTCCATTTCTGTTGTTAATGTACTAAAAATGATTTTATTAATTGTGTTATATAATTAAATTTATGGATATTTAAATCTTTATTGTATGATTTTTATTTCATGGAGTGTATGTTTCGTATGTTTCCAAATCGGTAAGGAAACCATTCACCATCCTCTTTTTAAATGACTTGTTTTTGTTATGTCTTTTAATTTACATTATATTTTATTGGAATATGTTCTTATTTGTCCTTATTGTTGTAAATTTTATGTCCATGTTATTAGATTACCTTTTATCTCTCATCAATTAATTTTCTAAATTTTAATGTGATGCCGTTAGGCTGTCAAAATTCTATAAGGGAACATCTTCACCCAATTTCAATTCTTTGGGTTAAACCTCTACTTATTGATTATGTCGTGCTATAAATATGTGTGAATAACCTCTTATTGTTTCACACATAATATCCACTTATATTGAGTGTATTCTTATTTTTCACACATTGTTATGTATTTGATTTATCCTTAATCTAAGGATATAGTTTATATAAGGGGTTTCTTCTCAATTTACATTCTAATAAGGAATCATTGTTGTTATACTCCAATTCGCTCTTATGTGGTGTATATAATGTCATTTGGCATAATATATCATTAATCCATTTTTTCAGGTGATATTATAATGTTCTGATTTAATGTTATTCCTCAATTATTTGTATTTAAGCATCTCTTTTTTTGTTACAAACTCTTTAACTAAAATATCATTTTAAATGTTTTAAAGATTTATTCTTCTTAATATTTCCCATTAATGTGCATGTTTTCAAAATGGTTTCTAGGATTTATTTATATGGAAAATAATGTGTTCAAATAATAATTCATTTAAATGTTTCAAGGTGGTATGGGACACTTTGATTCAAAAATTTCTTTATTATATGTATTAAATAGTTTCGAAAATGGTTTGATAATGCATTGTTTATTTCAATTTTTTGATTTGATATTTTGTGATTGGAATGTGGAAATGTTATATTTCATATATTTTGGTGTTATGTGTTATGATTATGTTAGGGTTAGTTGGAATTGAATATGTATATGGGTGGTTCCATGATAAACCTAGGGCGGGTGAGCTCGAGATAACTCTTCAACGCATTGGGTAAAGTAACAGAGGTAAATGTGAATATTTCTCCTAAGAGATTTTGGTAATATATTGTGATGGGTATTCCAATTTGACTCCCTATGTATCTGTGATATCTACAATGTATGTATGATATGGATACCTCAAGTTACCTGTATGTTTTATTCATACTATGTGTTACTTATAAATATTATGATTTCAGAAGGTACGTTATGATTGAAAAGTATGGTTTCATTGATTTGTATTTATTGAGTGTTTAACGTCTCGATTCATTATTTTGTAACCCTTACTATGAGTTTTATGCTAATCCCATGTTATTGAAATGTTTTCACAGGTTATAAGGAAGGCTAAGAGAAAGGAATTATTCAAGAAAATTTATATCAGGAAAGGAACTGTTGTTTTATTTAAGTAGTTTTATTATTGTGAAAAACTGGTTATAGTAGAATATTATACATTGAAATATTCATGTTGATATGTAATATTTATGTCTTAATTCTATTAAACTATAAACAAGAAAAGATCCTCAATGTGAACTTTTGATTTAACTCAAGATTAAGTAATTTTTAATGTCGGGTCCTTATAGTTGGTATAAGAGGTCGGTATAGATAACATTAGATGTTTGGGTGTTATTTAATCATAAGTGAAATAACCATAATGGTTAGAATATTAGAAAGAGTCATAGTTATTTTAGAGATGATAAATGGTTATACCATTTTGGGGTGAAAAAGGAAAGGTATTAGTTCACCTTTGAGGATAGAATATTCTAGGTTTTTTTTGGAGTAATTTGTATCTTTTTTAGTATTATTATGAAATTGTATAGTATTTGATAAAGGATAACCCATAGACCAGGTGACAACCTGTCATGTTGGACAAAGCTACCAGAATCTAACCCACAACCAAAGTGTGATTGGGATTTATCCCCTACCATTGGACAACGTGAAGTCCTTGGTTAGTATGACAAATTCATTATAGTTAAATGATTTAATGGATAAAGAATATATTTACATGGGATCTTATGTTTTATAAAATGGACATAATTATTATAAAAATTACTTGGTGATTAATTAATAATGGTTTTTTGGAGACATTCTCTCTTTTGGGAACACTATTTGCATATTGAAAATAAAATATGATGGGATTTAATTTGTGGAATAATGATTGAAATATTATTTTGGAAGAATCTATGTTTTTATTATCGACATAAGGTGATTTGTGTTATTTATAGAAATGATTAAATCTATCATTGAGAATATGTGTTTAGGTTAATCACACATCAGTATGAGACCATAAAATTAGTCAATGTTTTTGGAGATAAATGTTATGATTTACTATGGAAGACTATGTGATTAAATCCTTCTATGTTTGGGGTTTCAACATTATTTTGGATTAATTTGAATAATTTTATGGAAAAATTTATAATTAATGGTATTACATGAACATTGGGTACTTTTTGTTGAATTTTGGAGATTAAGAGTAGTATTTCTTTTTGTAAAAGATTATCTTTTTGCGGATTATCTTTTCTTGTAATAACATTTTTTGGTTTTTCTTGATATATAAAGATATGGGAAATATATAGTTCTTATTTTATAGATTATGTGATACTCTATAAGTTTATTCTAGCACTTCAGGTGTGACCAATTCATCTTGAATACTTACCATTTGGAGAAAAGATGAGTTTTTGGTAGACTTTTATTAAAGGATGACACTCTACATGACTAGTAAGTATATTTTCCTATGATCATAGTCTAGTTATTAATAAATTTTTTTAACTATATGAAAAGGATCTTGATGATAAAATATTATAAGATCTCTTATATCATCATACTTTTACCCAACCACAAATTTATGGTATTGTGGTGGTTAACATTCCATGATCAAGTTCTCTATCACTATCTATTATTATATGAGAGTTAATTTCTCTTCTATATCTATGTTTTCATGGAATACTAGTCAATATTATCTCGGGAGACCTTTTTAATTCTCTTACTTTATTTTATTTTGATAGTTGTATTGACTCTTTTCTGATATGGTACTTTCAATGTAGTTTCTGAGCCCAATTTTAAAATTGCGAGGAAGCAATTCCCAAAAGGGGGAAGGATGTAAAATCCCAGGTAAATAATGAATATGGAATTTTAATATTTTTTAATATTTGTAAATTAATTATTAATTTTATTTTAAAAGAGCTGCTATGTTCGATGGCCTTACCAAAACCCAAAAACAGGTTTCCTTGAAATCTTACGTTGCACACAACGTTGAGTTATACTGAAAAATAATAATATAATATTATTTTAAATGGTAGTTAATGCCTATCTGTTGTATTGGTAGGAATGTATAGAACTAACTACAATATTAATATACATGTTTGTTAAATGCTTTTACATTTATCCAATAATAGTTAGAGTCTTAAAATGTGAATGAATCTAATTTTAAGCATAAATACTCTAATATTCTTTAAAAGGTCGATTTACCACCTTTTGATGGAGAACCCTCTTTAAATATATATTAGGTAACTTTTATATGTTCTATTTGAAAAAATAAAATTCTTCTTTATAATTGAAACATTAAAATTTACCTTTGGTAAAATTTCGGTATTTTTCTGATAAAATTCATTTTTTATGAATAGTGAAAAAATAATATATTTTAATTCAAATATACTTATTAATATAAATTTTTATATGTTTAGATTGTCTTTTTAATTGTTTTTAATTTTTAATTAGATTATATTTTTAACATTGAATCTAATGGTGGTCATTGAAATTAATTTTACTTTGAAATTGGACATAAACATGTGTCAATCTTTTAATAGTTATTATTTCTTAAAAACATGTTTCTTGTTTTGACAATGAGAATTATTTTTATATTAATTAATTCAACTTATTATGCTTTAAAAATGAAAAAATGGACATAAATTTTTTAATTTAGAATATCAAATATATCTTAGGCTGAATTTTTGGTATTTTTCTAATAAACATCAATTTATGATGAATTGTGTAACTACTAAATTGTAGTTAAAACTGACTTTTTCATTTAAATGAAATTTTACCATTTCTATTAATTTAATTTAAATAATTTGACATACATGGTTGTTATTATTAAGTAATATTTGGTTTAATAAGATGAAAATAATATTTTGTGAATAGTATCTTTTGAAAATTATTTACCGCGGTTAAAGGTAAATAGGGTAATTCAAGGTAAAAAAAGATTATAATAATAAAAAAATTCATTAACACTTGTCCAAAAATTATTGGTTGAGTCATATCCGACAATGGGAATCCTTGGGTCAATTTTGATACCCCATGGAGTCACTTATGATTGATAATGACACTTTATTATAATTAACTTAAAGTAAAGAAAAAAAATGACATAAACAAATATTTTTTTGTAAATTAATTTTTACATAGGAATATATAATTTATAATTTCTACTATAAATATTCTTTGGAAAGATAAAAATATTTACTACATCATGGTAAATTTTTTATAATTTTTATACATCAAATAAATTAAATTATTTATGACACAATAGTGATGCAGTGTTTACCTCATTAATAGAAGATTTAAATAAATAAGATTATAAAGAATAAAATATTGTCCAAATCTTGTTCACTTTTTATTGGATTATTTTATTTCGACCATGAGAAATCTTATATTCATCTTTAATAAGTTTTGGACCTTTAAAAACTGAAATCATTATATAATAAAATAATAGTTTCACACTTTCTTAAAGAGACCCTCCCCCTTATAAAAAGACATCAATTCTAACCAATTAATCACACCTCTCAAGCCCCTTGGATCATCCAACCCCTTCCCAAATACTCTCTAAATATCCCTATCTTCCTCTTAGTAGCCTTAACTTATGTATAAGGAACTTCATGTAATCCTTTTGGTTCAAACCAAAGGGAGATACCCAATTTAAAGGCAATGTATTCTCTTATGTCCTTCTATTTTATTTTACATTTCCAACCCCTAAAATCAATTTATTTATTTATTTTATAACAACAAATTTATCCTCAATATTTTAGGTTTTTTAAATGAATGATTATAAATACAATTACACACACCTCTATTTAATGGGTAAGGAACATAATGTTTCTGTAGATAAAAAACTAACGCCTCACAAAACAATGATTGTTCAATTATCTCCTACCACCTTTCATGGTGGCCATTATGATGGCACTATGTTTACATATGATATATATTATGTTTATGTTCTCTTTATTTTCCTGTATGTTTAATTTATATAATACCTTTATGGTTTTCATTATGAGTAAACACAATAATTTTACTCAAGGAAGTGCGGACTACCGCCCCCTCAAAGTGATACGACTCTTTCTTACCATACGTGGGACATATAAAGGATGATGTTTTTGAAATTATATATGATATTATTCTGGAATTATATTATAACTATGTATCATTATGTTTTCATTCAATTAAAATACGAAATATAAATGAATGTAGCGTTCATGAGTACGTACGACTTACCATCCTCCCAAATGGTGCATTTCATTTCTTATCTCCAAATTTTATGTACTCTTATAAATACATATATATTCTCAATATATATGATATATATGATATCTAAATCATTAATATCATTCTACAGATATTGGACTATTGACCACATGGACAACTTGTAATTATAAGGTGTTCATTTTTTGACTCAAGTACCAAATATCTACAAAATGACTTTTGTTAACTTAAATGATTACATATTGTTTATTACAGGGTAATAAGTGATATAAAAGGAATAATAAACTTGAAAAAGGTTTCATAATCAAGTATAAATTAAATTAAGATTATTATTCAAGAATAAAAAGGAACAAACAAGTCAAGTCAGACACGAGGTAAGGGGTTTCTTATCTCACTTTTAATTCTGTGATATTTCCATTGTTCACCACTTATTTATTCCATGTGGTGTATTGTATTCTTCCATTTGATATATATTTTCATTATCCTATTTATATTCATGTTATTATGTGATTTATTTGGTGGTTATTAACTTTTTGTCATACGAATCGATTGATTACAATGTGGTAAGGGGTTTTCATCTCAATTTTTATTCCTGTGAGATTCATGCTATTTTGCCACTATTTCCATTTGTGTGGTTTATGTACTACCCAAGATTGTATTAATTATGTAATATAATTAAATTTATGAGTATTTACATCTTCATTTTATGATCCATATTTCATGGCATGTATGTTTCGTAAGTTATCAAACAGATAAGGGAACCTTTCACCCTCCTCTTTTAAAAGATTTTTTTGTTATGTATTTTAATTTACATATTATTATATTGGGATATGTTATTATATGTCTTTATTACTTTTAGGTTTTTGTCAATGTGATGAGATACCCTTTTTCTCTCATTAATTAACTTTTTTAATTATAAAGAGATGTCGTTAGGCTGTCAAATTTCTGTAATGGAACTTCTTCACCAAATTTCAATTCATTGGGTTAGACTTCTACTTCTTTAATATGTTGTGATATGAATATGTATGAAAAACCTATGATTGTTTCACATATAATATCCAAATATATTGAGCAGATTATTATTTGTCTCACATTATTATATAATTGATTTATCCTTAATCTAAGGATACATTTTTATAAGGGATTTCATCTCAATTTACATTCCATTGAGACTTCATTGTTGTTATGCTCAAATTAACTCTTAGGTGGTTTATATAATGTACTTTGGAATAATATATCATTAATTCCTTTATTCACTTGATATTATAATTTTCTGATTAAAATTTATTCCTGAATTATTTGTATTCAAGCATATCTATTTTTGTTAAAAACTATTTAACAAAAATATTTTTTAAAATGGTTTAAATATTTATTCTTCTAAATATTTCACATTAATGACCATGTTTTCAAAATGGTTTTAGGATTTATTGATATGGATATTAACGTTTTCAAATGATAACCCATTTGAAAGCTTCATGGTTATATGGGATACTTTGATTCAGAAATATATTTATTAAATGTTTTAAATGGTTTTGAAAATGGTTTGATAAAGCATTATTTATTGTAATATCCTGATTTGATATATTGTGATTAGAATATGGAAATGTAATCTTTTCTATATGCTTGTGTTATGTGTTATGATTATGTTATGGTTATTAAGAATTGATTATGTATATGGGTGGTTCCGTGATAAACCTCGGGCAGGTGTAACACCCCTCCCCTACCTCATTGGCTTGAGGAGGCAGTAAGGGTTACATGGCCTTAAGAGACATTCCCAAGGCGCCAAAGGATGGAAATAAATGCTGAGGACTTCGAGAACAAATTGGGGAAAAGTTTTCCCTTATGAAAAATAACTAACAAAACCATCCACTAATAGCCACTATATAATGCATGTCAACAAAACATTCATGCATGTATTATCAAAATACAACCATGTTGATCCACAATACAACCCAAAACAATATAATCCAACATGATATTAGAGCACTATGAGGAAAACTAAACCAGAGACCCAAAATAAACCAGGACACACTCCAAAACTCCACCCAAGCTCCATGATCCAAGCACCACCACATCTCCCATGCATCACCATGAACCACTAGCAATGAGATGTCCTACCTTTACCTGTGTCTTGGAATACAACATCTGCAAAAGCACCAAAGTGCAAAAGCATGTGGTGAGTACTAATACTCATTAGGATCTCCCCAAATGACTTCATTACACATTCCAATAGGATGAATCCATTATCACATTTACATACACCAATTTATATAAAACATTAAACAGTTCATGAATTACCAATAACCCAAACACACCATTACAAATCCCTACCCCAATCCATGAAAACCAACGGTAATCCAAACAACCATGCCATAAGACAATTCCCCATTTCACATTTTCACAATAAATTCCATCTATGCAAAGAAACACACAACAAAGAAACCATAGCGGGGGGACTTCCTCCCATCCCGTTCACCCCATTTTCAGCTAGCGGTGCATCCTGATCACTATCCAATACGGTTGTTCTTCCCACCACTATTCACAACCATTTATAGTGAGACTTCCCTCCCACTATCCATAATAGTAGTTCATCCGACCACTATCCATCACCTTTGATATTGAGTCTTCTCGCCCACATTCACAAAACATATAAACAATCCATAACCAAACACAACACACCAAGGCCACAATAATATGCCATTACACATTTCCATCACAGGTAAATCTACCTCAATAAATCACCCATTTATTGATTCACTCATTTATCATTTTCTATGTCAAAAACCAAATTAAATAAAAAAAACTTCTCTATTGAAATCCATTTTCATAAACAATTTCTTTAACCAAAGAAAAGCAACAAATTTTAATATCTACATTTTAATATTTAAGAACATGAACATTCAACAGTAAAACCCCCTTTTTCCCAAACTAATCCACAAAACATTCCCAAATGGATTTTCAACCAATTTATCACCTCAAAACCACAATTAATTTCGATGAAAACAAATTAATTTTAACCAAACTTCATTTTATTACAATGTGGAGTCGAGATATAAGCCACCTACCTTTAGGGTTCTGACGAAATCAACCCACAAACTACAACAACTCCTCAAATCTGGCGAACAGACCACATAAATCACTATATATCACCTTCCCTAACATCCACTAGTCTTAAAATCAACACAAATGGAAACCAAAACCCTATATCTACACACAATGGGTGTAGATCTAGAAAACCAAGAGAGATAGATGTAGATCTAGGGGAAAACAACGAAACCAAGAAGAGAGACTAACCTGAGAGAACTCCCATCAAACCACCATGAAACCCCTTTTATTTGCTTACAAAATGTGTGGAAGAGCCCCTACAACCCTTGAGAACCGAAAATCCCATGTGCGATTCGAGTGGGAGGAAGAATGTGGAAAAAATGGGAAATATCGACTGGCCCGGGACTTAAAAACCCAATCTTTAAGTGGCTGCACGGTTTGGAAAACTGTCACCAACCATGCGGTTGCCACTGTCTCACCTGGGGACTTCGCAAGCCTACCTGCACGGTCTGAAAAACCGTCGGCCACCCATGCAGAGCCCACTTTCAAGGTTGCATAGTTATTTTGGGTTGGTTGCATGGTTTGTTCAGATTGTGTGCCAACGATGCACCCCTACACAACCTCCAAAACATTAAAAAAATTTATCAGAATTGACCAAACATCAACCAACCACATCAAAAAGCACAAACAAACCAAAACAATGGTCACATACCTCAAACCATGGGTACTAAATTCTCCCCACCATTGGACTTTCAATCCTCAGAATTTAGTGAACCTACCCTCTACCGAAAGAGATCAGGCCATTGTCGGATCATCTCTTTCTCCCGCACCCATGTCTCCTATTGGATCTGTCTATACTGCCAGAAAACCCAAACCAAACTGATGATTTTACCCCGAAAGACATTCTCTTTCCTATCCACAACAAACATTGGCATGTGAACCAACAAAGCATCCAACTCTAGCTCAAAATAATCCCATCAAATAACATGGCTCGAATCCGGCTGATAATTTTTAAACCGTGACACTTGAAACACATTGTTCACCTCACTGAACCTAGGTGGCAAGACCAAATGATAACCCACCACACCAACCCACTCAAGAATATATAAATGTCAAATATACCTTGGAAATATCTTTCACTTCTTCCAAAACTGAAGATGTACCAACCTACTAGATATCCTCAAGAAAACATGATCACTCACCTTGAATGACAATAGCTGTCGGCGATGATCCACATACAATTTCTAACAACTCTGATCCATCCCTATTCCCTTATTGATTTACATGATCTTATCCATAGACTCCTAGACAAGGCTCAGTCCAACCAGAGTAGACTCACCCGCTTCCACCCAGCATATTGGAGAATGACATGGCCACCACTACAATAGTTCAAACAGATCCATATGTATGGATGCAGGATAATTGTTATTGTATGAGAACTCCACCAATGACAAGTGCTCCTCCCACGATCCACTAAAACCCATGACACAAGCCCAGAACATAACCTCCATAGTTTGTATCTTTCTTTCAGATTGACCATCCGTCTGATGGAGATACGTTGTACTCATGGTCAACATTGTTTCATGGGATTTCTATAAGGATTACCAGGAACGAGATGTAAACCTTGGATCTGCATCGAATACAATCGAAACTAGAACACGATGCCTCTTTACCACCTCCTGGATATAGATTTTGGGCAGATGCTCCACCGTATGAGATTCACGAATTGGAATGAAATGGGACAATTTTTTTAGCCGAACCACTATCGCCCAAATGGAATCGTGATTTTTGACCATTCATGGGAGACCTGTGAAAAAATCCATCGCTATTTGCTCCCACTTCCAAACAAAGATTGGTAAAGACTGCAACATTCCCGCTGTCCTCAGATGCTCTACCTTGACCTACTGGAAATTCAAGAATCTTGAAACAAACTCAGCCACTCGTCATTTCATACCAGCCCCCCAGAACTGCAATTTCAATGTTTTATACATTTTTTGAATTCCAATATTTATAGACCACCTAGAATTTTGATACTCCCTGAGAAGAACCTTTTGACAAGAAACTAGTACAACCATCTGATTCCGAAAACCCAAAACTGAGTCTCCATTCAGTTGCCAACTCTCAATGGTCTCCTGACCATTGAGTTTTGACCTCATGGTCACACACATAGAATCAGATGTATGTTCCTCTTTAACAAGAACAACCATGTCAATAATCAAGAAAACCTGAAATAAGACCGCTCTATCGCCCTGGCCTCACATTCCAACCGCATGTCAGCTATAACCGACATCAACTGCCACTAATCCAATGCCTATTTCACCACCTGAGCATTTGATTTAATACATAATGAATACTCCACCGAATTTCCCATACCTGGTGTGTACATCATGTCAAAATCAAATATCTAGAGATATTCCATCCATCTCCATTGCCACAAGTTGAAATCCATTTGAGATAAAATGTGCTTCAAGCTCTTATGATATGTATATACCATGAATTTCTCACCGAAGAGATAATGACACCACTCTTTCAAAGCATGGTCTACTACTGCCAATTCCAAATCATGAGTTGGATAGTTCTTCTTATGCACCCTCAAATATCATGATCCACACACAACCACATGATGCCCATGCATGAGAATGCACCCCAACCCTAATCTGGATGCATTGAAATACATCACATACCCTTTTTCTGGGTCTGGAAAAACCATGATTCATGCTGATGAAAGGCCGCCCTTTAGATCTTCAAAACAATATTGACACTGTTCATTCCACTAGAATGGAATATTATTTCTTGTCAAAGCATTCATAGGTGAAGCCAAATGTGAAAAATCGCGAACAAAACATTAATAATACCCATCTATACTAAGGAAACTCCATACCTCATACACATTATTTGGCGGTTTCCACAATATAATAGCCTCTATATTTTCCGGATCCACTAAATCACCTCTTTCAGAAATCACATGGCCAAGAAAAAGGACTTCCTATATCCAAAAGTCACACTTTTTGGAACAAAACCGATGCTCCCTCAAGATCCCCATCACTGTTCCCAAGTGCTGCTCATGCTTCACCCATGTATTGGAATACACCATGATATCATCTACATACACGACCACAAATGAATCCAGATATCCATGAAATATATGATTCATCAATTCCATGAACACCTTTGGTGCATTCGTTAGACCGAAGGGGATAAACACATATTCATAATGGTCATATCTACTTCTGAAAGCTATTTTAGGAATATCATCCTTCCTCACCTGCAATTGATGATATCCCAACCTCAGGCCAATCATGGAGAACAACTGTGATCCCCTAAACTGGTTAAACAAATCATGAAATCGTGGAAGTGTATATATGTTCTTTATTGTAACAAGGTTAAGTCTACGATAATCAACACATATCCTCAAATTTCCATCTGCATTTTTCACAAACAACACTGGCACTACCCACAGAGACTTTCTAGGCTGGATAAATCCTTTGATTTCTAACCCTTCTAACTAGACTTTAAATTCCCATAAATTAGTAGTTTCCATTTGGTAATACAGAAGTGAGATATGACTGGTCCCCAGAATAAGATCAGTCATAAAATTCACTTCTCATACCAGAGGTATCTCAGAAAATTCTTTAGGAAAACGACCATGAATTGATCCACCACTACCGGAAGGACAATATTCTCAACACCCTCTACTGATTCCAATGAAAACACATCCAACTGATAAGATAACATGCCCACAGCTGGTGCCAACAAACCCATAACAACCTACCTTTCACGCCTCTCTCCTCTAAAGAGATGTCTAACACCATCATGTGTCTTAAAAACCACAGTTCACGCATTAAAGTTGATGTGGGCCTTATATGCCACCATCCAATCCTTTTCTAGGATTACATTATACCCATCCATCTCAAGAAATAAGAAATTCCACATTAGCTTAAACTCTCCCACAATGATACAACATTCTCTAAACAAGAAGGCTCAACACTCTCTTCGACCCAGAATAGTTTGATGTTTCAAAACCGAAGGCATCATTTCTACCCTTAAACATATAAACTCAACCACATATGTACCAATAAAATATTGTGAAACATCTATATCAAATAATACATGCATCAATGTAGAATTTAAAATAATAGTACCTCACAATGTGGATGGGCTTGACTGATCATCCACCAAAATCTGCTTGTCTCCAAACAACACCTTGGTTTCCACACTCTACTCTATACTATCCTGCTTAGGAGTTGTGGTGTTCTGAGAATCACCATGACTGACTTTTCTCTGCTGACGAGGGGTATGCTGCTGTCCCCGTCCCATCAAAACATATGAGGTCTGTGATCTCTGAAGAGTGTCACACACACTCGACCTCGAAGCATTCCTACAATAGAGCTGAAGATGCACCATCATGTTGTAATGGTGACATGACCGAAGTTGTTCCATACAGTCTTTCTTGATGTTTGACATATAGCCACACTAAAAATATCCTAGTTTGCTCTGGGGAATTGGAGGAAGATTTATCGATTCTGTCGTCGGATTATGTGCCATGCTCCCACCCTGGGAATATGTGTACCTCCTCCTTTTGAACCCATTGTTAGAGTTCCCACTATTCCCCATGGGTACCACCTTGCATCCTCCACCTAGAGCTCCCAAAAAATCCCACTCAGCCACCGATGCTCGATTCCCAATCTCTGTGTAAACACTTCTACACACCACTGATATTGCTGAATGGATCTCTTGCCTTAACCCCACTTCAAATATCCTTTCCTTTAAAAATGTGCTACCTACCACCTTGGGACAAAAACATACTAATCTCATAAACATATATGCATACTCCGCCATAGACATATTCTATTGCTTCAGACTGAAGAAATCAGTTATGTGCTGAATTATGAACGTATGTGGGTAGAATTGTTTATTAAACAATTCTTCAAAGCCTTCACATGTCATAACCTAGTCCATCCCTGCTTGTAATAAAAACCCCCACCACTAAAGATAATGATCCTCTAGATTATATATCTCTATCTTTACTTTCAACTATACCGGCCTCCCCATGAATTTGAAAATTCTATTTATTCTGGATAGCCACACCTCTGCACTTTCTAGATCTGAATCACCCCTAAATATGGGAGGATCATGCTTTGGAAACTGAGCCACATAATCAACATTATTTGTCTCTTCCTCTATATTCACACATCACACATCTTGGACGGCTTGAACTACTCTCTCGACTAATTGCTGGTTCAACTAGGGCTCAGGTGCAACCATGTTCTCATAGGCCACTTCCGGTTGGTCTTTACGATGCCTACCCGGTACAATTTCTATAAAAAGAAAACAAACAACCCTGAGCCTCACATTCTTAGACATCAAGAATTATCATTTCAAATCGTATTAAACAAAACTATCATAATGAGGATTTCCACCTTCCCACATTTTCCATGATTCACCATTTTTGAAATCCAAACCATTTTCAAAATAAAAAATTTATTCACATTACAATTTCACACATTTAAAAACACATATCTCAATTTATCCCATAAATCATTATGCCCAATGAAATATGAATCATATATGCATGTAATTTCTACCATATATTCCATGAATATATCATTGGTTACACCCAAGACAATGAGATTTCCAATTCCTATAAGTGTCTCCAAAACACTTATGTACCCACCTCTCTGGAAACATGAAGTTCAACATAAATGGGTTAGCTATGTCCTTTTATGATATATATTCCATTTTCTGGAATTCCTAAACCTTGAAACCATCATGACTCAAGGAATATACCACAACGAATGTCAACTCCAAATCTGAGAATCAACTCCAAAGGACTGAACAATCTGATACCACTTGTATCACCCCACCCCTACCTCATTGGATTGAGGAGGCGGTGAGGGTTACAAGGCCTTAAGCGACATTCACATGGGGACAAAGGCAGGAAATAAATGCCGAGGACTTCGAGAACATATTTTGGAATGATTTTACCTTAAGAAAAAGAACCAAACAAATGATCCACTTACAACCACTATATGATGCATGTCCAAAAAAAACATTCAAGCATGTATTCCAAAAATACTACCAAGTTGATCCACAATACAACCCAAAACCAAAACAATCCAACACAATATCAGAGCACTATGCAGTAGACTAAACAAGAGACACAAAATAAACCAAGACACACTCCACGACTCCACCCCAAACTCCATGCTCCAAGCACCACAACATGACCCAGGAATCACCACGAACAACTAGCAAGGATATGCCTTACGTTTACCTGTGTCCTCGGAATAAGAAATCTGAAAAATAACCAATTTTCCAAAGTAGGGGATGAGTACTAATAATCAGTAGGTTTTCCCCAAATGACTTCCTTACACATTCCAGTAGGATAAAACTGTTAGCACATTTATATAAACAGTTTATATAAAACATTAAACAATTCATAAATTTCAATAATCCAACCACATAATTACAATGAACATACCCAATCCATCAAAACCAACGGTATCCAAACAAAAATTCCATAATACAACTCATAATTTCACATTTTCACAACAAATTCTATCTATGAAAAGCAAAAAACAACAAGGCAACAAATAACGGTGGGACTTTTTCCAAACCTGTTCACCCCATTTTCAGCTAGCGGTGCTTCCCGACCACTATATGATATAGCGGTTTTTCCGACCACTATTCATCACCTTTTATATTGAGACTTCTCACCAACTATCCATAAATAGTGGTTATTCCTACCACTGTCCATCACTTTTATAGTCAGAATTCTCACCCACTTTAACAAAACATTTCAACAATCTATAACCGAACATAACACACCAAGCCTAAAAATATATGCAATTACTCACTTCCATCACATGTCAATCCAATTCAATAAATCACCCATTTATTGAAGTCAATAATTTATCATTTTCAATGTAAAAACCCCAATTAAATAAAACAAATTCCTTTATTGAAATAAATTTTCATAAACCATTTAGTTAACCAAAGGCAAGCAACAAATTACAAAATCTACAATTTAAAATCTAACCACAAGAACATTCAACCGTAAAACCCCTTTTCCCCAAAAGAATCCACAAAACATCCCCAAATGGATATCCAACCAATTTATCCCCTCAAACCACAATTAATTTCAAGAAAAAGTAATTATTTTTAATCTAGCTTCATGTTATAACAATGTGGAGTGAAGAGAGAAGCCACCCTCTCTTTGGGTTCCGATGAAATAGACCCACAAGCTACCACACCTCTTCAAATACGGTGAAGGCACCACAGAAATCTCTCAATATCCCTTCCCTAACATCCAAAAGTATTAAAATCAAAACCCAAGGTAACCAAAACCCTAGATATACAAACAACATGTGTAGATCTAGAAAACCTAGAGATAGTGAGATGTTGATCTAGAAGAAAACACAAAGAAACTGAGAGGGGGACTTAACTAGGAGAAGCTACCTTCCAACCACCTTGAAACCCCCATTGATTTGCTTCCATATGTGTGGGAGTGTCCCTACAACCCTTGAGAACCGAAAATGCTGAGTGAGTTTTGAGTGGGAGAAAGAATGAGGGAAAATGTGAAATCCTGAGTTACATGGGACTTGAAAAACCAAACTCCTAAGTTGCCGCATGGATTGGAAAACCATGAACCAACTGTACCATTGCCACTTTCTCACATATGGACCTCATAGGGCTTTCCCAAACAGTCTAAAAAACCATGCACCGCCCGTGAAAAACCCACTGTCAAGGGTGCACGATTTCCTAGGCTGGTCGTACAGTTTGTTCAGACCGTGCACCCCTGCACAACCTCCACAACATTAAATGTTTTCCTAGAATTGTCCAAACATCAACCAACCACATCAAAAATCACAAAAGAACCGAAATAAGGGTCACATACTTCAAATTAGAGGTACTATAGCGGGTGTTCCTGAGATAGCTCTCCAATGCATTGGGTAACGTGACGGCGGTAAACATGAAGGTTTCTCTTCAGAGATTTAGGGAATATACTGTGATGGATATTCCAACATAACTCCATATGTAGCTATGATAGCTACAATGTATGTATAATATGGAATCCTCAAGTTAATTTTATGATTTATGATTACTATGGGGTATTCATATATATTATGATTTCAGAAGTTATGTTATGATTGAAAATTATGGTTTCATTGATTTGTATTTAATGATGGGTTAACAGTTCCTTTCATTTTTTTTATAACCCTTTTGAGATTTTGATGCTCATACCATGTTTTCTAAATGATTTTCATAGGTTATAAAGAAGGCTAAGAGAAAAAAAGTATTCAAGAAGATTTATATATAAAAAATAACTCATGTTTTATTTAAGTAGTTTTATTGTTGTTAAAATTTTGGTTATAGTAGAGGTGTCTACTTTGTAATATTAAAGTTGATATGTAATAGTTATGACCTATTTGTCTAAAACTATAAACCAAAAACGATCCTCAATGAGAATTTTTTATTTAATTCAAGATTAAGTACTGATTAAGGCCGGGTCCTTATACATATGATTTAATTCCAACTAAATGGGGTTGATGATCCAGACCACCCATCATCTTGACCAATGTGAGCCTATATGTTTTCCTAGGTCATATCTCATCAATCACGTGCTTTTAGAAAGAAATTTCATCAGACATATCAAATAGTAGAACCATATGGTGTTTCCAGCTCCACAAACAAAAACCCATTGCAATTAGTTCAGAAATTTTGAATTTTATTTGAATGATTCTGTAAAAATTAAAACCCCCACAATCATTCCATTTTAAAAAAACACTATAAGGTTTAGAATGTAAACATAGCTCATTTGTTATTTTATATATTTTTCATATTGTTTTCATCATTTTTGTTAACAAGCATGCAAGAATCACAATGTAAAGTGATACATCAATATAATATAGATGTATTATTACATTCATGATTCATGGTTATTGATTTTAGTGTCAATATTGGTTTTTTTACATTACAGTGGATAACTATTGATAGATATTGTAACAGAATGTAATTTTTTTGCGTACTAATTATTTGAGTTTGAATACAGTAGTGTCATGTAAAATCCATAAATTATAAAAAAAATTAATAATTAATGAGCTATGATGTTTCCAATAAGAAATTAAATCTCATTTTTATATAAGATATAAATCATTGAAAAACATTACATAGAACTACATTATTACATAATATGAAATTTATTATATTTTTTATATTTTGTAGAAAATATCAAAACATCCCTTGAATATTTTTTACATTATTCATTTATTAAAATATTGTGGTATCGATTTATAAAATGATATTTTTGAGAAAAATAGTGTATGTGATGATCTAACCATTTACGAATGACATATATGTTTTATGAAAAAATGAATTAACTATGCATTTAATGTAATAGTTGGGTTTTCAAAGTGAATATGGAAAATATTTTTTTTTTGTATTTAACCATTTTTTCCATTATTTCATATATTTTGGACCTCAATTTTTTAAATATATTCATTGTAGTATCTTTTTGAAAATAGAAGATGTTTTTCAAGATTTTATTTCTTAAATAATTTTTTAAAAATTAATTACATCCCTAATCGAGTGTCAGATTGAGATTAAAATTAATAATTTATTTTTAAAAGAAATTGTTGTTTTGTTTGATAGGATAGTGGTTATTTTAATGGGTTACATTGATTATGAATGTAGAGAGAAAATTTAACATAAAATATATTTATATTAAATTTATATTTATGACTTAAAATATTCTATATAATCATTTTATATAAATAAGTATCAAAATATATACATATAATTTTCACTCAAATGAATTCCTTCACTAGAGTTCGATTTAAAAAAACAGGATTTCAACAGTGTATGTATATGGTTCATTGAATCAAACTCACTTCATAACAATTATAAAACATTATATTGATTCCATGCATCATTCCACTCGAATTTTAATTCTTAAAATAAATAAATATATATATAAACCATTAAAATATTGAGACATATGATTCTTAAATTACAAAAAATAAATGTTCTGATTTTAGGAAATTCCATGATACAAGGTTAATAATCCTTATGTTATATATTTTATATCAATATAATAACAAGATATTTATGATGAATGTACTAAATAATTTAATTCTATAATTTTTTTAGTTTTATAAATATTTTGAAAATAATAACTATTTTTCATGAGATATTTTATTGTAAAATTTATACTAAACTCTTTAAAAATTATACAATGAAATAAAACATTTTACCGTTACACTAGATATAATATTCCAATGTTTAAATTATAAAGATTGAATCCAAATGAGAGTATAAATGTAATGATTATACATAAAAATATAAATTATCCAAGAGTGTTGGATCCATCATTTCTATATCTCTATATCATTTGTAGATTTATTAGTTGAATTATTACTAAAAAAATAAATTTATATGATACTCATTCTATTAAAATTACATTGTGAAAAATTATAGAAATCCAAAATATTTATCTATTTAGATGTTATATTTTTAAAATAATTGATTTTTCATATAAATGGTAGTGAAAACTATAATGAAAACATGACAAGTCATCTAATTGTGGATTGAATATTTTTTGGTTGGCACTATAGCGAATCTTTTATATTGATTAGACAAATTTATTGTGTGATTAATTGGTATTTGAAAAATTTATTTAATTCAGATATTTATGGAAAAGTTAATACATAGAAGGGATGAGAAATGGATGATGTTGGGGGTGGTCCCGTATAAATAGATTCTTTTGGATAAGTAGAATGGGAACACTGGTGATCAAGTGGATTGGTACATCATGTGTTGATAAATAACATGACCAAGGTTACTTAATTTTATAATCATAATAATGATCGAAAAAAAATATGGCGATTTTAGACCAAAGATGATCAGGTGTTTATAGAACAACAAGAAGATGACACATCCATCATTATTGGATACTTCTAGAAGATCATCGAGAGAATGGAATTTTTTTAAATTATCTAATAAATAAATTCCAAACTATTTAATCTTTTATTTCTAATGAAAACATCATTATGTTATTTATTATGTTTTTTTTGACCATTTTTTTGGGGTTTCATAACAAATATCATAGGCCCTATGTGATTATATCTCCATTCAATATTTTATAAAATTATTTTATTTTTAAAATTTAGATATTTTGGTTATTTAATATTAAAATTAGTTTTGATGGAATATACAACATGATGTCCTCATGGTTGATTATTGAAAAAAGGTTAGAGTGAAAACTATAAAAATAATAATTTTATATGTTAATATATTTAAATACATGATTTAAAATCATAATGATTAAATATTGAGCATTATTATTTAAAAACATGATATATCTATGATAGAGTAGGTTATAATAAAATTTATTTATTTATAAAATAGTGCATGAGTATAAAATTAGTTATGTGGATTAAAATTTAGTAATTATAATAAAACTAAATATATATTGGTTTATAAATTTTTTAGGCAGATTTTATATTTGTTTATTTGTTATGATAAGGAAAAATCGACATACTGTGATTTGAAAATCCATTTATTATTCTATATAGATAGTATATAAACATCTAATAGATAATGCGATTAATGTTACATCCAAATATTTTTTGTTGACTATGTTGTATTGATGTGAGATTGTTGAAATATTACTGATCATGTTGTTTACTTATGATGATAATAAGAACTAAGTATATAAATCCTGAAATGATGAAGAAGTATGATCCTTCGTGATAATAAGTAAATATTATAGAAGTGATATTGTATCACTTTGGATATGTAATGAACAATTAATAAATATTATATAATACTTTTGATAATGATATGGAATGATAATGTTAATAATATAAATTATAGAGAAAAATTACATCAAATAAAGATGATGATAAAATATAATATGGGAATATCATATTATGTGTTTTATAGATCATGATTATGTGTATGAAAAATATAAACATATATGTTCATAATATTATAATTATAATGTATTGAAATGTAATTATTGTTTAAAGGGTATTGATATGTTATTACATTTTGAAATGCTAAATGATGTTGGATTCATCATATTGTTATCAAGAATATTGAAAATTACATATTTAATTTCCATGAAGAAGATATGTTTTATTAATATTGGATAGAATTATTGATTCATTACTCAGTAACCATTTTATATTTGTTATATCTTTATTATTGTTTGATGTTCATGATTAATTTTTACAATATTATATACTCAAATTCCAATTTTCTAACCACTGTTATAGTGAGATGATGACATAGATGTGAATTGATTCATAAAGTCTCAAAAAACATTATGATTTAGAATAAAAATAAAATAATTATTTATTTATTTTTATTCACACCCACATATTGGGTTTTTAACTATGATAAGGACTGAATTTTCAATCTACACCTTTTATGTCGATGAATTTTATGATTGAGTTGGTACTTATAATTACTTAAAATTTTTCATTTCCGGTGAAAAACTATTTGATTGATGTTGGGTACATATTGAGGTTATACATATTTATCAGATAGTGGTGTAACCTCAAAGAATAATTGAACGACAAATTTATAATGACATTTCAAAAATTATATTATTATTTTAAAATTATCATTGGTTCATGTTATAGTTATTCTACTCTTCATATGGGATCTTTAAATGATTAAAAGAGAAGAGATGTAACACTATGTAAACAAAATTTAACTATAGTACACATATTTTTTCCTAATATCCCCTGTAACACCCGAGCTTCCACGGCACGCTTCTCTTTGAATAATACAGTAGCGTGTGTTGTACGAATCATCGAGTCCTAACACACACCACAACCAATCAAACTATCCGTTATGAATAGTAATACCTACTTTTTGAAATTATATATATTTTATATTTAAAAATGGACTTTATTTTTGGATTTGGATTATCGAATTTAGCCTAGGGTGAAATTTTGGAACTTTTCGGATAACACTTATATTTTGATGAATAGTGAATATTACTAAATTTTAATTAAAAACAACTTTTTAATCAAAATAATTAATAGTGATAAATTATGAATTTGAGTGGTTTTAAAGTATATTAAGAATATATTTTTACCATTTAATTCAATTTTGTTCATTGGACATAATTTTACAATTAAACCAGACATAAACAAGTGTCAATCTTTTGATAGTAAATATATTTTAAAAACACGCTTTTTGGTTTTAACAATGGGAATTAATTTTAAATTAATTTCTGCCCACTTCTGTGTTTTGAATTTGGAAAAAATGGATTCCATTTTTGGAATCAGGATGTTCAAATTGTGTAAATAGGTAACTTTTATTTTTATACATTTTGAATAAATACTTCGGTAAATATTTTATTTACCATGGTTAAGGAAAATCCGGTAATAAGGGTTAAAAATAATATTATAATAAAAATAAATTACCCTAAAACGTGTCCTATCTTTATTGGTTGATACATGTCCGACCATAGGCATCTTTGGGTCGATTTTGGGACCCATAGAGCCACATGTAGGTGATAGGGACACTTAATTTTAATAAAGTTAAAATAAATACAAAAATGACATAAGCAGATATCTTTTAGAAAAACAATTTTTAAATAGGGTTATATATATTGGATTTTAGACTATAAATATTCATTAGAAATTTAATAAGATTTCATAAATAATGATATTTTATTTATAATTTTTAGAGATTACATAATTTAATATATTTATGACAAAATGATGATGTAGTAATTACCATAATAGTGAAAATTTAAAATAATTGATATTATAAATACCCAAATAAATATAATTTGAGACTTTTAATGAATTAAAATAGTTTTATAGAATAATATGACATATTAGGATATATTTAATTAACTTTTTTCGAAATAATAATTCGGTTATGAGTTTCACAAAAATCAACTATTGAATAGTGTCAAAATTGACATAAATGAGTTTTTTTTAAAAAAATTATATTATTAATTGATATTAAATTCCTAAAAATCTAATGTTCGGCCAAGAAACTTATATAATGATAGTTGTATCATTAATGGACAACTTGTGGGTCCTCTTGGATGTATATAGTAAGTTTATTAACCATATAATATAAAAAAACAAAGAGACATTGTAAAAATGAAACTAATTAACTTAGAGATAATACTTAAAGATAAGGTTATTATAAGTACCCAAACCTGTCTAAATTCTATTGGTTGAGTGTTTTTCGACCCATACCACCTTAAAATTTAAATAATCCACTTTTGAGCCTTTAGAAACCTAATATTAATTTATTATAAATTAATATTTCTAGCTTTTCCAAAGGTGCCCCTCACCCCTATTATATAAGGGTACTCCTCCATATCATTTCTTCACACCATCAAAGCCTTTTGATTTGGCCAAACTCTGCCTGAATACTCTTCCAAAATCCCTCACTACAACCTAGAGCCCTTATTTTGACCAGAAAGCCAACCTAAGGATCCCTTTTGATCAATCAAAAGAAGAACCCGAAGAAGAGGTAATGATTTCACCACCCTTTTCCAAGTTCCTCTCTTAATCAACTTCTTCATCCTTTGTTTTTGACATTCTAAAATAATAACTCCAGTATCAATAAATATAATGTGATGTTTTTATAAATATGGTACAACCATATTCAGTATTCTATCCAACCTTTGAATAACATGTCACCATACGTGTGTACGTACGGCTTACCGTCTCCACATCGTGGTGTAATTGTTATTCAACATATATTATTCGGATGGAGTATAATAATGATGTGTAACTCATGTAAATAATAAATATAAAATGTTAATGATTCTGTATATATCATATACCATCCAATTATATATTATTTTAATATCAAAAGAATGATATTTTTGCTTGTGCGTACGTACGGATTACCGTCTCCACGATGCGATGAGATTCATTTCCATGTTCACCATCCATCGACAATTATAAAAATATATATTACTAATACGTATGTAATATATGAAATAATAATGCTAATGGAGATATATATATATATATAAATATAAGGATTTATGTACTTACATATATCTTATTCACTTACTTCCGTTCAATACTATGTGAAAACACAAACAGCGTTTATGCGTACGTACGGACTACCGTCTCCATAAACGGTGTTCTACATTTCATATATATGCCTATTATACATATTTATATTCTAAATATATATGATATATTTATCATGTATTATATTCTGGAAGTATTTTAAATCATGATCTAAGTGATACAACCAAGAGTGACAAGTTAAAACATGTACCGATAAAGAAAGTGATTATTACCCGAAATGTTAACTTAACATGGAAATTATTATTAAATGGGTAACATAAATTCATAAATGAAACATGTATGATATCATAAATATTAATATGGTTCTGGTATAATTTAATAACATACTACGATCTTCGTACAGGAGGGTAAACGTACACTCGACTAAAGGAAAGTGCAAGGTAAGGGGTTTTCATCTCACTCCTTATTCCCGTGAGATTCATGCCATATTGCCACCATTACCTTTTGTGTGGTGTATGTACTGCCCATAATTATATTCTTTGTGTAATAAACTTTAATTTATGTGTATTTACATATTCATTGTATGATATCTCTTTCACGGGTTGTATGTTTCATAAGTTACCAAAATGGTAAGGGTTTATTTTGCAATCTCTTCATTATCTGAGGTTGTTTATACGTAATAATATACTGGGATTTCCTTATCATCCACATCCATGTTTCATAAAAATGAATTTGAAAACATTTTTACTATTTACTAGAATATGGTTTAAAGTCATTTATACCCTTTTTTACTTTTATAAGTGGTGTATAAAGGAATCTTTCCGTCGTTTTCCAAACAATGTCCTTTTAACCTTTTTTTGACAAAATTAAGGTAATAATGTTTTTTAACTTATACAGTGGGTGTGAGGTTATTCTCCGCCGTTATACACCTTTGAAGCTTCTTTCACAAGCTTATAAAGATATTTTAAAAATAATGGTTTTCTCTATAATTATGTGACTTTTAAAATGATTTGAAAAAAAGAGATATTTCTCCAAATAGTATTGATTTCATCTATGTCAACATCCTATGATAAATTTTAAACTTGTTTCAAGTTGATTTATTATGATAAAAATCATCCACATTTTATTTAAGGTTTTGTGATATTTTTGACTATGGATGAGTTATTTTTATGCCATTAATGGTTTATTATTAATGTTTTGACATTTTTGTATGTTAGTTTTAATACGAATGTTTATGTTATATTTCATCCTCTTATTCAGATGAATTTTTTGGACTAGAATGTTCCGATTGAGGACCGGTAAAAGTAAGCCCTCGGGTTGGTTTCCGGTTATTAGAGGCACTCCGGGTTGGAGTCCGGTTATAGAGGCACTTTGGGTTGGTGTCCGGTTATTAGAGGCAGTCCGGGATGGGGTCCGGTTACAAAGGCTCTCCGGGATGGGTTCCGGTTACAGTTATCCCTTAGGTCTTGGCACGAGGCCTCGACAAAGAAATTAATGTTCGGAATCATGAATTCCATCATTATGAAAGTGGTTAGTGATATTGCATGTGATTATTCGATTAGTAGAATATCCATGAGAATAAGTAAATGGCATTATTTCATTTTATTTCTGCCATATTATGCTGAAGTTCAATTTTAAAGGCTTTTGTTTTTGTTTTATACATTTCCTTAAATGTTTATGCTTATTTATGAAAGTTACCACTGCATTGCTTACCCTTACTGAGCATTTGAGCTCACCCCTTTCTATGTTTTATTTTTCCCAGGATTCCAAGAAGTGTAATGTGATTGATATGAAGGGTTAATCCAAGGAATAATGGCGTTCATAAAGAATATTTATGTTGTTTTGGACGTCATAAAGTGAAAATGTGACATTCATGTATGTGATCTACTTTTCCTAGACTGCTAAACTGATCGGTCCTTCGGGACTTGATTCCTTGTAATCATGCCAATGTATTAAAATAATGCACCGACTTTGGGTAACTGGGGTCGGGGCGTTACAGTCGGTATCAGAGGAAGTTTAACAATAACCTTTGAAACTAGATTTAGATAAACTCTGATTAGAACACATAGCCATAAGATAGAATTTGAGGATTAGTATAAAAGAACATCCTAGAATTTTGGTATTGTAGAGATTTTTTGAGTTTTCCAAGCAATACATCACTATCTGGATACGAGCAGGTAGAGGCGGCTCTGGCACAGATGTACCTATGGGTAAAACCCGAAAACACTGCTTTGAGCTAGACTCGAACAGGACTGTGTGCACTACCAACAGGCCTTGCTGCACTCTTGGTTACGACACTCCCGGGGGATATGCTTAGGATAATTCTCATTTTCTTTACAAACCATTATTAAGGGCTTATGAATATATACTTACTCAAAGAAAACATTTTTATGATTATGGATTATATACATAAACTGTTCAATTTGTGTTAGGTATTTTACAAGTTTGGTAATTATTCATTGCAATTCATAAACTGAACTAGTTTATGATATTGTATAGAAATGGCACCCAGTAGAAGGTATGTGAACTCCCGTAATACGTATGATCCAAAGAGTAAGAAGGATCATATCTTTCATGGTCCTATGCCAGAATTTAGAAGGGAAATAGTTTCCCACATATTATCATCATATTAAGAAATAGTATCATGTGTTGATAAGATGAGTAAAGAATTCTCAGAGTCCTATGTCTTTGAAAGGGAGAAATAGAAGAAAAGGATGTAAGAAGGAAATATGGTTAATGGGAAGAGGGAAAAGAAGAATTTTCACATATGTGATAACTGTGGGAAGAAACACCCTGGAACTTGCCTAAATGGAATTGGAGTTTGTTATAAGTGTGGAGGAAAAGGACACAATGTACGTGACTGCAAGGGTATGAAAATGGTTTCAAATGTACAATGCTTCATTTTCAAGGAGTTTGGACACTACACGAACCAATGTCCCAGTCATGAGACTATGCCACAAATGATGCTATTAGATAGTAATCAAGTTATGATACTACCACAGATGAAGAGGAATGACTAGTGTTCTTATGTTGTCATTTTAGAATTATTTCATTTAAGTGTTGTCTCAATGATGTTCTGGAAATAAAATAAGGATTGTACTGTAGTACTATTTAATTAAGGATTTGAGATTTTATGGTACTAAGGAAAAGTGACTCCACAACGAGTTAAATTTTTATTTGAAATTACATGGTTTGAAGGAAAGATAAACCTTAATATGGTCCTAATATTAAGGTAGTGATTTTGGAATAAGAGATGGTTGATTTTGGTAATTCAGGATGTTTCGGTGTTTTAAAATAATATATGAGGAAGGCGTTCACATGTAATTACCTGGAAAAAAGGATCCTCATTATTTTTAACTTCCTTGTAAATTTTGGACTGTGAGTTTGGATAATATTATTTTGGATTAGTCTAATGGTTGGAATGGATTAAGTTTGAAAGGATAGTTTTTTTGGATTTTTATAAAAGGACAACACGCAGACCGTGTGAACGACCCATCGTGTTAGACAAAGCTATGGGAATCGAATCCACAACCATAGTGCAATTGGGATGTATCACCTACCATTGTGCTACATGATGTTCCTGGATGGTATAATATAGTTTCTTTACATAAAGGGTCTGATATGTGAAAATATAAATTCATTATATTTGGAACCCTATATGATTAGGATAAATAGAGTATTTTTGAGTTGTATATGTTTTGGGGTGAAAGATGAGTTTTTGGTAGAAATTTATTAATGGATAAAACTCTAATTACAAAGTAAGTATATCTCTTTATGATCTTAGCCAATCTCATAAATAAATTCCTTAACATTAAGAAAAGGAACATAGAACAAAAATGTGATCCTAGATGGTACCTTATATCATCACTAATTTATGGCTTTGGGATTGTTGGCCTTTTCATAGCCATGCTGTCTACCACCCTCCATCAGAAAATTGATGGTTAGATTTCCCTTCCATATCCATATTTCCCTACATGGAACCCTAGTATGTGTTATTTTCTATAATATTCATAATTTACACTCTTTATTTTAAATAGAGGCCTCATTAATACATTTTTCGATGTGGTTTTTCAACTAAGATATTTTGAAACGTCAAAAATGTGTTATCCTAATACCTTATGTTTTGTTGAACCGATGGTATTTTAAATCATCATAGATTGATGAATTTAAGGACCTCAATTTTAAAATTGTTTGTTATTGATGACCTCAATCACTACCTATAAATTTTTACATTTTCCTCCAGTTATATGTCTATAATTTCCACCAATGTCCTCCTAATCCAGATCATAATTTTGTGGTGACCCTTTCATTTCTCTTCTCATCTTGTTAAGACTAAAATTTTATTTACCAAATTTCCGATGTTGGTTTTTTGCACAAAGATATTTTCTATTTTCAACCTTTATTTTAAAAGAACAATATCAAATTGTGAGGATGCAATTTGTTGAAAGAGGGGAGAATGTAACACCTCGAGCTTCCACGGTACGCATCTCTTTGAATAATACAGTAGCGTGTGTTGTACGCAACTTCGAGTTCTAACACACACCACAACCAATCAAACTAGCCGTTATGAATAGTAATACCTATTTATTGAAATTATATATATTTTATATTTCAAAATGGACTTTATTTTTGGATTCGGAATATCGAATTTAGCCTAGGGTGAAATTTTGGAACTTTTCGGATAACACTTATATTTTGATTAATAGTGAAAATTACTAAATTTTAATTATAAACTACTTTTTTAATCAAAATAATTAATATTGATAAATTATGATTTTGAGTGATTTTAATGTATATTCAGAATATATTTTTACCATTTAATTAAAATGTGTTCATTGGTCATAATTTTACAATTAAACCGGACATAAACAAGTGTCAATCTTTTGATAGTTATTATCTCATAAAAACACGCTTTTTGTTTTAACAATGGGAATTAATTTTAAATTAATTTCTGCCACTTCTGTGTTTTGAATTTGTAAAAATGGATTACATATTTGGAATCAGGATGTTCAAATTGTGTAAATAAGTAACTTTTGTTTTTAGACATTTTGAAAAATTATTTCGGTAAATATTTTATTTACCATGGTTAAGGGTAAATCCGGTAAATAAGGGTTAAAAAATAATATTATAATAATACTAAATTACCCTATAACGTGTCCTAGACTTATTGGTTGATTCATGTTCGACCATAGGCATCTTTGGGTCGATTTTGGGACACCATGGAGCCACTTGTAGGTGATAGGGACACTAAATTTTAATTAAGTTAAAATAAATACAAAAATAACATAAGCATATATCGTTTAGCAAAAAAAAATTTACATAGGGTTATATATATTGGATATTCTACTATAAATATTCATTAGGAAGATAAAAAGTCTTCCTAAATAAATATATTTTATTTATAATTTTTAGAGATTACATAATTTAATTTATTTATGACACAATGATGATGCAGTAATTACCATAATAGTGAAAATTTAAAATAATTGATATTATAAATACCCAAATAAATATAATTTGAGAATTTTAATGAATTACAATAATTTTATATGATATTATGACATATTAGGATTGATTTAATTAACTTTATTTGAAGTAATAATTCTGTTATGAGTTTCACAAAAATCAACTATTGAATAGTGTCAAAATTGACATAAAAGAGTTTTTAAAAACAAATATTATATTATTAATTGATATTAAATTCCTAAAAATATAAGGATCGGCCAAGTGACTTATATAATGATATTTGTATCATTAATGGACAACTTTTGGGTCTCTGGGATGTATATAGTGAGTTTATTAACCATATAATATAAAAATACAAAGAGACGTTGTAAAAGTGAAACTAATTAACTTATAGTTAATACTTAAAAATAAGGTTAATATAAGTACCCAAACCTGTCCAAATTCTATTGGTTGAGTGTTTTTCGACCCATACCCACCTTAAAATTTAAATAATCTACTTATGAGCCTTTAGAAACCGAATATGAATTTATTATAAATTAATATTTCTAGCTTTTCCAAAGGTGCCCCTCACCCCTCTTATAAAAAGGCACTCCTACATCTCATTTCTTCAAACCTTAAAAGCCTTTTTGATCGGCCAAAAACTTCCCAAATACTCTCCCAACATCCCTCACTACAACCTATAGCCCTTAGTTTGATCAGAAGGCCAACCTATGGAGCCCTTTTGATCAAATCAAAAGCAATAACCCGAAGAAGAGGTAATGATTTCACCAACCTTTTCCAAGTTCCTTTCTTCTTCCACTTCTTCTTCCTTTGTTGTTACCATTCTAAAATAATAACACCACTGTCATATATATACTGTGATGTTATTATAAATATGGTACAACCATATTCAGTATTCTATCCACCCTTTGAATAACATGCCACCATACGTGCGTACGTACGGCTTACCGTCTCCACGTCGTGGTGTAATTGTTATTCAATATATTATTACTTGGATGGGTATAATAATGATGTGTAACTCATGTAAATAATAAATATAAAATGTTAATTATTCTGTATATATGATATACCATCCAATTATATATTATTTTAATATCAAAAGAATGATATTTTTGCTCGTGCGTACGTACGGATTACCATCTCCACGACGCGATGAGATTCATTTCCAAGTTCACCATCCATCGACAATTATAAAAATATATATTACTAATAAGTATGTAATATATGAAATAAAAATGATAATAGATATATATATATATATATATAAGGATTTATATACTTACATATATCTTATTCACTTACTTCCGTTCAATACTATGTGAAAACAGAAACAGTGTTTATGCGTACGTACGGACTACCGTCTCCATAAACGGGGTTTTACATTTCATATATATGCCTATTATACATATTTATATTCAAAATATATATTATATATTTATCATGTTTTATATTCTGGAATTATTTAAATCATGATCTATGTGATACAACCAAGACTGACAAGTCAAAACACGTATGATAAAGAAAGTGATTATTACCCGAAATGTTTACTTAACATGGAAATTATTATTAAATGGGTAACATAAAGTCATAAATGAATCATGTATGATATCATAAATATTAATATGGTTTTGGTATAATTTAATAACATACTACGATCTTTGTACATGAGGTTAAACATACCCTCGACTAAAGGAAAGTGCAAGGTAAGGGGTTTTCATCTCACTCCTTATTCCCCTGAGATTCATGCCATATTGCCACCATTACCTTTTTTGTGTTGTATGTACTGCCCATAATTATATTCTTTTTGTAATAAAATTTAATTTATATGTATTTACATATTCATTGTATGATTCCTCTTTCATGGGTTGTATGTTTCATATGATACCAAAATGGTAAGGGTTTATTTCGCAATCTCTTCATTATATGAGGTTGTTTATACAAAATAATATACTGGGATTTCCTTATCATCCACATCCATGTTTCTTAAAAATGTATTTCAAAACATTTTTACTATTTACTAGAATATGGGTTAAAGTCATTTATACCCTTGTTGACTTTTATAAGTGGTGTATAATGGAATCTTTCCGTTGTTTTCCAAACAAGGTCCTTTTTAACCTTTTTTGACAAAATTAAGGTAATAATGTTTTTTTAACTTATACGGTGGGTATGGTTATTCTCTGCCATTATTACACATTTGAAGCTTCCTTCACAAGCTTATAAAGATATTTTCAAAATAAAGGTTTTCTCTATAATTATGCGACTTTTAAAATGATTTTTAAAAAAATAGATATTTCTCTCAAATATTATTGATTTCATCTATGTCAACATCCTTTGATAAATTTTAAACTTCTTTCAAGTTGATTTATTATGATAAAAATCATCCACATTGTATTTAAGGTTTTGTGACATTTTTGACTATGGATGAGTTATTTTTATGAGATTAATGGTTTATTATTAAAGTTTTGACATTTTGTATGTTAGTTTTAATACGAATGTTTATGTTATATTTCATCCTCTTCTTAAGATGAATGTGTTGGACTAGTATGTTCTAGGTTGGGGACCGTTAAAAGTAAGCCCTCCGGATTTGTGTCCGGTTATTATAGGCACTCCGGGATGGTGTCCGGTTATTAGAAGCACTTCGGGTTGGTGTCTGGTTGTTAGAGGCACTCCGGGATGGAGTTAGATTACAGAGGCTCTCCGGGTTGGGTTCCGGTTACAGTTATCCCTTAGGTCTTGTCAGGAGGCCTCGACATAGAAATTAAAGTTCGTCATCATGCATTCCATCATTATGAAAGTGGTTAGTGATATTGCATGTGATTATTCGATTAGTAGAATATCCATGAGAATAAGTAAATGGCATTATTTCATTTTATTTATGCCATATTATGCTGAAGTTCAATTTTAAAAGGCTTTTGTTTTAGTTTTATACATTGCCTTAAATGTTTATGCTTATTTATGAATGTTACCGCAACATTGCTTACCCTTACTGAGCATTTGAGCTCACCCCTTTCTATGTTTTATTTTTCCCAGGATTCCAAGAAGTGTAATGTGATTGATATACAAGGTTAAGCCAAGGGAATAATGGAGTTCATAAAGAATATTTATGTTGTTTTGTACGTCATAAAGTGAAAATTTAACATTCATGTATGTGATCTATTTTTCCAAGACTGCTAAACTGATCAGTCCTTTGGGACTTGATTCCTTGTAATCATGCCAATGTATTAAAATAATGCACCAACTCTGGGTAACTGGGGTCGGGGAGTTACATCCCCCAATGGGGATGTATAGTGATTCTCATAATACATAGATATTTATAATGAAGACCAATAAATTGACTGAGGAATTGACTTAGAGCAAGATTTCCAATTTTCCTCAACTAGGATAGATTCCATGGTTGTATTTAAATATATATTTTATATATAATACATTTTTGTTAGTATAATATTGGAATACTATGCCTATAATTATAAAAAAAGATCATGGGTATTATTTTTATTGATTATTTTATATTTTGATGTTAGTTCATTCTAAAGTTTATTTATTAAGGATACATATAAAATGTATTGGATTATATGTGTAAATATATTCGTTATATAATAATATTAAGTATTATTTTTCACCGATGTATTCACTATCATGAGTTTAAAAACATTAATAATCAATAAAAATTTCAATATAATATTCCATCCATGATATTGGTTGATGGATTCCAATTAGAGATATAATAATTGATATTTTTGATACCTAACCTATGTGTACACAATACAATCATCAATTTAATACACAAAATTTTAATTTATCTATTTGGGATGTTCTATAGGAATCAAGTGATTTATTTAATTAAGATAATTTTAGAGATTTATGTAATGTATATTTTATTTATATGAAATCATTATTTATTAATTTATATCATGGTGTATGAATTTTTATATAGTATGTGTGATGATATATTAAGTGTTAATGTTTATTGTCATTTATTATGAATTATGTGGGGATAATAGTTGTCATAATGGAATATGTTTTAGGATATACATTAATTTTTTTTAAATAAGGTAGTGCCTTGGTCAAAGACCAAAGCACAATTTATTGAATAAAAAAGAAACAAAGTTACAATAGATGAAAAGATGGTATTTTATTACAATCCCTATCATAAATATGAAATAAATCAGCTGGCAGGGAATCCAGCCAAGTCACGTTCTAGTGAACACCTTTGTTGGCAAGGGAATCAGCAACAACATTGGCTTCACTGAAGGCATGAGTAGCAATGTAGTCAGTCCCACAAAGAGAATTCATGAAATTCATCCAAAGAGTGGTAAGAGGCCAGGCTAGATGAATCACACCATTCTAAATATCTTGGAAAATGGTGGTAGAATCACTTTCAATCCAAATCTTTCACCATCCTCTTTGGAGAGAAAAATCAACAGCATGGATGACCCCAAAAATTTCCGCTTCCAAAGATGAAGTAAAACCACATCCACCGTAGAAACATCCATGGAACTGACCAGAAGAGTCTCTATAAATCGCTCCACAGCTGGTAGGACCAGGATTGTCCTTTAAGGCACCATTGACATTAACATTGATGCACCCTGGAATTAGGGATTGCCAGAATACTTCAATGGTATGTCTAGGCTGAGGATAAATACCCGCAACACGAATATGGTGAAGAATCTCCAAATCACCCGCAGAATTGTTGAATTAGTCTTTTTAGATTGAAGCAGCCTCTTAAATCGCTATATGAATTCGATATTTTCCTATAATTAGACTTAATGAGTTTTTATTATAAATAATATAATTTTTGACATACCATATCTCATGTAAGAGCTCTGCCACAACCGCAAGATAGAACTTTTTATTTTGTTGTAAGGCTTCACAGCTAATGCACTTTTTCAAAAGCATACGGATCAAGTCAGAAGAGAGTCATCTGAAGATAAATAAGTCCAAAATGTAATTCCTTATGGCAGAGGCCATTGCACATGACATGAAAAGATGATCAAAATCTTTCATGTGTTGATTTCACAATTGGCTTTTATAACATATTTGAATTCCAAATGTTTACAGACCAACATCAGCGGGTAATCTATTATGCTTGATACTCCAAATAAGAGTGAGCCTTGATGGTTTTATCCAAGTCTTATTAAAATAGATCACCAATTGAATATTGGAGTCTATTCTAGAGAAATTATGATTGTAAAAAAATTGAATCAAGAATTCCATTTGGAGCGGGTTCCCAAACAAGGAAATCCACCGAATTAGAAAAGGGGTACTTATCAATGATCTTGGTGATGTTGTTTGGAATATCTTGCCTATGAAGTTGAAAAACGTCTTTGATAGAGTGAATAGTATCCTAAAGGGTATTATTCAGAGGTAACATAGTTATCAAGGGGTACTAGTCCAATTATCAAGCCCGAAATTGATGCATGAATCAGCGCTAACCATCAATCTAGAGTTTTCAATAATCTCATTATAAGAGTCCCTGATGGATGGCCAAATCGAGGAATTGATGAAATTAAAATTCCCCTTAAAAAGTTTATTAATGAATCTGTGTTTTAGAAAATCAGTATCTTTATATGTAGTGTTGACAAACACCATGTGTGTCTAGCTTGAAGGGCATCATTAAAAACTTGTAAATTATTAATACCAATACATCATTTGACAAGAGGTTTACAATAGGTCATCCAAGGAATAGTAACATGTTTCTATTCAAAAATACTTCCCGTCCAAATTTGATATTTTATAAAGGTATTAATTTTCTTAATGGTACCTATCGGCCACTTAGAAATCATGAAGGAATAGGCCATTTTAGAGATGATGGTCGATTTGACAAGGAAAATTCTACCAGCCATGGAAAGGGATTTTCCCTTCCAAGTAGAGAGTTGATTAATAATTTTATCAATTATATTATAGAAGAAACTAGATTTAAGTCTCCCCAAAAATATCAGAACCCCCAGATAAGTGAAAGGGATCAAACCTTCTTTTATTTCAAGATAATTGGTAATAATAGATTTTCTTCGAGCGGAGAAGTTTTTCCAAAAAGAAAATATGAGATTTGTTCCAAGAAATAGCATGACCTGATATATCATCATCATGAGCAATAGATTTCTTGAGTAATTGAATATTTCATTAATTGCCTTTAAGAAACAAGATGATATCATCCGTATATAGAAGGTGAGTGGGGACATTAAGGTTTCTGGAAGCCTGGATCGGCTTGATATTATATTGATCAACTAGTGTAGTAAGGAGCCTGCTGAATTAATCATCAATAATGATAAATAGGTTGGCCAAAAGAGAGTCTCACTGCCTAACTCCTTTAGTGCATTTGAAATACCCCCAAGGGGTTCCATTGATCAATATGCAGATAGAGGCAAATTGAAAAATGTTTTAATTCTCTTGACAAAAGTACCATTGAAACCAATGTTTTTTAAATCTTTTAATATGAAAGTCCAATCAATAGTATCAAAATATTTTATTATATCATGTTTAATAGCAACAATACCTCTACCTGTACTCTTTTTAAGATATTGGTACATTCAGAGGTGAGACAAATACAATCTTGAATAGACTTTCCTTTAATGAAACCAAACTGATTCCATGAAACGATTTTATTACATATAGTATGACAACCCTGCTTTTATTAAATTCATTAACATTATTTATTACATAAAACATCACTCGATACAAAAAATAAGATAGAGAGGTTTAGTTTATTTGGGTCTTAGAAAAATTACATAAAAACTTAAAACATGAAATACAACATCTTTATTGAAAACTTCCTTTACATGACCCCTACATTCCTTAATACTTAGCATTGCATGGGATAACCTGAGGACATACATAAGAAAAGGGTGAGCTATAATGCTCAGTAAGGGAGTACACATGGAATAACATTAGGAGTAAAATATATGATACACAATAGTCATATCAATAGATAATAAGAAAAACATGAACATAAAGGCATGAAAAAGCATGCTAATCATAACATGGAAATGTGGCAACAACACTTAACGTGGAATTAGCATGATCCAAGGCTCAATGCACATGGAGCATGAGTAAATCCCCATTGCACATAATGCACGAGTAAACCCTCATTTCACTTGAATTATCATGAGTCAACACTCATTGAACATGACATATCATGATACTATACTTTACCCAATGCATTGGAGCGCTATAGGGGCGCACCCTTCTTAAACATTTCATTTAATGCATAAGTGTGCCACATGGATCATAACACATGGATTCATAAAACACAATCATTTATTCCATGATAAAGAAATGTGGAATTCATACATAAAACTTTATAATCAATAAGTAAATGTTCATAAAGTTGAATACCCTTGACGGAGAAATGGGCATTTTATTCACTACACAATGACACTGGCTTAGAAAATCGGTACGATTTCGGCAGCGTCACGGCATGACATAAGAATTCATAAAAATGGTTGATGAGAGAAAAAGGGGTTCCTCATCATATTTACATGTAATGGAAAGTAAGAAGTTCATACAGATAAATGTCCCAACAATTTTAATGGAATTTAGATTCATGATATAAAAGTATTTCATGAATATAAAAGAGGATATAGAAGTTCCTTTCGGAATTTTGGCATAGTAACGGGTGTACATGGGATTTTTTTAATGAGAGAGAAAGGCTCTAACATCATTAAAACATAAAGAGTTCAGTATGAGGGAGGTGTGAAACCATACCCCAACATTCATAATTGAAATTAAAATGAAAAAATAACTTAAAGAAAATTGTACAAAAATGAGAAAGGAAGAAAAAACCCATACTTGGAAGTGTGCTTCAAAGGCCAGAGAGAGGCCTATGAGAGGCTTCTTGGGATCTTGGGGAACCTTGGGAGGATTATAGAGAGAGTAGGGCAGAGGTTTGCCGAGCTAAAAGGTTTTGAGGGAATATGAAGTGGGATCTTGGGTGGGTTTATATAAGAAAGGTGAGGGAATTATTTATTATTTAGGTTTGGGACCCCTTTATATTAAATTAATCCATACCACAAACCATCCCATGGTTTTGGCCCTTGGTTATTGGAAAAGGGAAGGGGAAAACAATATTTTATAAGGCCAATGTTTGAACTTCTTAAAATAATAGGGTTTCTTATGTGGAGGTGAGTCACAATCCCATGGAAATTATTTTAAAAGGACAAGGTGTTTAATAAGTCTTGAGGGGTCCATTAATGTTTTTAAAAGTAAGCCAAATAAACCCAAAATTACATTATTTTAATGGAAAAACATATATTGGCCGAACATAATGATTATAGTATTTTATTACATCATTATTGGGTCATTATGATGTCATAAAACACATTATATATTTAAACGGTATTTAATTTTTAGTCAAATATTTGACTGTCTCAGAAAATTATGAAAAAACAACCATTGGATAATATCGACGTCCTGATTCCAAAAATAACATTTATTTTATCTAAATAATTTTTTAAATATGTTAATTTTCATTTTTAAAATAATAACCGACATTTATCGAAAATTCACGGGTTTTGACAACAATGGCTTTCAAACCTTAATAAAAATTATAATTGCATTTATAAAATTATATGATCATTTATATATAATAAAATTAATCTAATAATAATAATAATAATATTTTATTAAAATATTATTTAATTCAAAAATCCCTTAATTTAATAAAATATATTTCTTAATTAAATAATAACTAAAAACACCATTTGTACTTTAAAAACTATTTTCAATGTATCAATAGTGACATGAAATTATATTCATTATTATATAAAAAAATAATGTACATGAACATAGTACTATAGATTAGTAACATAACCCCTTAAAACAGCCGCATAAGACCTAAGGGTAAGGTGTGCATTGGTGACAGACTCTTGGGGTGGCTCGGATAACATCGCTCGAGTGGTAATTTCAATAAAATTCCACTTCTCCCGTAGATGGTCCCGTTCAATCTTGACATGGTGAATCTCATCTTGGGTTTGGTCAAGAGCGAAGCCCAAGGATGCCACCTCTTTTCGAGCTCCGATAAATGGGCTTC
The DNA here is from genome assembly GCA_963277665.1 of Viscum album. Taxonomy (NCBI): domain Eukaryota; kingdom Viridiplantae; phylum Streptophyta; class Magnoliopsida; order Santalales; family Viscaceae; genus Viscum; species Viscum album. The sequence continues at coordinate 104,442,661 of OY728133.1, forward strand.
GTATGGGGCAATTCTACTAGATGAGGCCATAGATTCCTTTGTCTAAGTAAAATTGGTTTTGTTAAAACCTTATATTTATACTAATCATGTGATCACTGTTCAACGGCTATAAATGTAACGGCCACAATTCTTATCATAAAACCAATGGAGTTGATATTTTATAAAAACATTTTATATAAAGAGACATTTAATTAGAATAAGATGTATTTTCCATTAATGAAACTTTGGGTCTTTACAATATTCCCCCATTAAGAAATTTCACCCTCGAAATTTTCCTTTTCCCACACTAAAACATAGGTGGGTAACTCAATTTTCATCATTTCCTCCAATTCCCATGTTGCTTTTTCAAACTTGTGGTTTCTCCACCACACCATGATGAGGGGCATTGTCTTATTTCGTAGAACTTTTTCTCTATGATCTAAGATCTTCACTGGTTGCTCCTCATAGGAATGATCGTCTTCCAATTGTACCACCTCAGAAGAGAGTACATGTGAAGGGTCCGGTATGTACTTCCTTATGAGGGATACATGAAAGACATCATGTAAATTGGCCATAATAGGCAGAAGTGCAAGTCGATAGGCCACAACCCTGACACGATCAAGAATATCGAAGGGGTCAATGTACCTTGGACCTAACATCCCTTTCTTTCCAAACCTCATGACCTTCTTCCATAGAGATATGCGTAGAAAAACCATGTCTCCAACTTTAAACTCAATTTCTCGTCGACGATTATCTGCATAACTCTTCTATTGACTTTGGGCTGCCTTGATATGCTGCTCAATGGTTTTCACCTTCTCTACCATTTCCTCGACCATTTCTGGTCCAATCTGCTTATGTTCACCGACCTCATCCCAACATGTAGGTGTTCTGCACGTTTTCCCATACAGGGCTTCATATGGTGCCATTTGAATGCTCGATTGGGAACTGTTATTATAAGAGAACTCAACTAGAGGAAGATGTTTATCCCATCATCTTTTAATGGCTATTGAGCACACTATCAACATATCCTCAAGTGTTTGGATAGTCCGCTCGGATTGGCCATCAGTTTGAGGATGATAGGCCGTACTGAAGTTCAGTTCATTATTCAGAGCATGTTGAAGACTATTACAAAACATAGAAGAGAATCTTGGATCTTAGTCAGACACAATAGATAGTGGTACTCCATGCAACCTTACCACATCCCTGATATATATCTGTTCCAGTTGATCAAATGAGAAATCCTCCCGAATAGCAATGAAGTGTACAGTATTTGTAAGACGATCCACAACAACCCAGATTGCATTGTTGCCTTTGGATGTCCTTGGAATTCCGGTGACAAATTCCATGGTGATTTTTTCCCATTTCCATTCTGTAATTGGAAATGGTTGCATCATCCCCTTAGACTTCTTCCTCTATGCCTTCACTAGCTGACACACCATGCACATTGATGTATATTCATCAATATTCTTCTTCATATTATCCCACCAAAAGTTTTCTCAGAGATCTCGATACATCATTGTGCTCCCTAGGTGAATAATGAAATTTGAACTACGTGTATCATCCAAAAGTTCCTTCTTTAGCTCCAGACATGATGGAACACATATTCTTTTCCCAAACTACACAATTCCTTCTTCATCAACATTAAACATTGAGGATTTGTCCTTTTTGATAGCTTCCACTTTTCCTTGAATTCCCACATCATTATTTTGAGCATCCATTAACCTTTAAAGAAGAGGCAGTTGAGCAATCATTTGTAAAAGGATTGATGATGTTCCCATCCCTATGATTCCCATGACCATCATCATCATGCCTAAGAAGATTGGATCCTTCTCAATTCTCATCATTGATAGAATTGCTGGGTGCTTTATACTTAGGTCATCTTCCATCTTGATTGTTTTACCAGGGTGGTAATGGATTGAACAGTCATAATCCTTGATGAGCTCTATCCATCTTTTAAGGAGCATATTAAGCTCTTTCTGTGTGAATATATATTTAATACTATTGTGGTCAGTATATATCTCACATTTCTATCCACAGATATAATGCCGCCAGATTTTCAAGACAAAGATCTCCACCGCCAACACCAGATCATGCATGGGATAGTTTCTCTCGTGGATTTACAACTGCCTCGAGGCATAGGATATCACTTTATCATTCTGCATCAGCACACATCCTATTCCCTTCTTCGAAGCATCACTAAATACCACAAAAAGTTCCCCACTTGTGGGTAAAGTGAGCACAGGCGCAGTGATAAGCCACCTTTTCATCTCGTTGATGCTTTATTCGCATTCATCACTCCAAGAAAACTTATTCCCTTTCGAGTTATCTTGGTAAGAGGGTTGGAAAATCGTGAGAAATTTCTCACAAATCGTCGATAATATCCAGCTAACCCTAAGAAGATATGGATATATGTTACCGATATTGGCCTCATCCATCCCTCTATTGCATCTGTTTTGGAGGGATCCATAGATATCCCATTACTTGTGATGATATGGCCCAAGAATGAGACCTCCTTTAACCATAACTCACACTTGCTGTACTTTTCATAGAGCTTTTCCTTGTGCAAAGTCTCTATTACAGTTCATAAATGCTCCTCATGATCCTCCTTGGTTTTGGAGTATACTAGAATCTCATATATTAAGACTACCAAAAATTTGTCTATGTAATATCTAAAGACTCTATTCATTAGGTCCATGATGATTTTTGGAGCATTAGTGATTCTTAAAGGCATTACTCTGAATTCATAGTGCCTATATCTTGTGCGAAAAGAAATATTGGGGATATCTTCCTTCTTCACCCTTACTTGATAATATCCTGACCGCAAGTACACCTTGGAGAAGTATTGTGCTCCACACACCTGATCAAATAAGTCATCAATTCTTGGGAGAGGATACTTGTTCTTTATCGTGATTTTGTTAAGTTCACGATAATTGATGCAAATCTGCATTTACCCATCCTTCTTTATGACGAAGAGGATTGGTGCACCCCATGGTCAAGCACTAGGGCGTATAAATCCTTTATCCAGATTCTCCTGTAGTTGTTTCTTTGGCACTTCAAGATCTACAACAGCCATTCTATATGGAGTCTTCGATATTGGTAAAGCCCCAGTTATAAGTTCAATTGAGAATTCAACATCTCTTCAAGGAGGAAGACCAGACAGTTCCTCGGGATACACTTCAGCGAATTCACTCACAATTGGCAATTCTTCAAGAATGGTTTCGTACTTGGACTCAATCATCTGATCTAGATACGTGTGATATTAAGGTAGTAATATCCACACTTGAGATGATGGAGGTAGAGTATATTCATCTTCCTCCTTACAATTGTATTGAATCGGGGGTCGATCCTCCATATGGAGTGTGATTTCCCTCTCCCGACGATTTATGTTCGCTCTATATAAGGAAATCCAATCCATGCCAAAATGGCATCAAATTCCACTAGAGTGAGTATTACAAGGTTCCCCGGGGAATTCAATACACCTATTATAACAGGGGAGGACTTATATTCATGGGATGCAATGATTTCCCCATTTTCCATACTCACCGACATCTTCACTTCCATGATTTTTGGTGGTGCTAGGATTGTTCTACTATACATTTGAGATATAAATGAATTAAAAGAACCTTAATAAAAAAGAACGTTTTCTATTCATGAATGAATAACTAGTGTACCTATCACCACTTCGTTGACAGGGTTCATTTCGGAAGAAGTGATGGAAAAAGATCTTCCATGCTGCCTTGGAGGCTGTTGGTTGCCTCCAAAAACCCTTGGATTAGGGGATTGAATTGAAAAATGACCCGGTTCTTTTCATTTCTAGCATTGAACAACGTGTTGAGGTTCGAACGGAGCGTTCCTCTTCACTGTCGCAGCTGCGGGTCTTTCTTGCCAACAGTTAGCAGCGAGGTACCTTTCTCTTCCTCACCTGAAGCATTTCCTTGTCCACTTAAGGCAATTCTCAAGGTTCTTCTTTCTGCACTTTTGGCAAGTGGGGTGCTGTATCTTCTTAGCACCGTTGGATTTATCCATCGGCCCACCAGCATTGATATCTACCTTACACTTCTTATCCCCGTGATACCCCTGTGATTCTATGATCTCCATTTCAACCTTGAGGGAACATCAGAAAATTTCCTCATAGCTGTCGAAGTCACGGATCGCCAATGCTTTCCGCAGGCTAGGCTTCAGCCCACCAAAGAAGCGGTCAACTTTGCATTCTAGGGTAACGACAAAGCCGAAAGCGTATCGTGAAAGCCTTGTGAATTTTTCCCCTTATGCTCCAACAGATTCTTCATCTTTTTTCTTGAGGGAAAGGACGTCCATTTCCATCTTAAGTCGGAGGGTGCACGGAAAATATTTATCGAGACACATCTTCTGGAAATCCTTTCATTCCAACGCCTCAATCTCCTCCTCAGGCTTCGTATTTTTTATAATCATCCAGCATTTATCAGCTTCACCCACCATACGATAAGCCGCCAGGAGAACCTTATCCTGTTTAGAACATTGATGGATGGAGAAAATCTTTTCAATGGGGTTGGTCCATTGTTCAGTGATTGTGGGATCGGATGATCCACTAAAAGTAGGAGGCCTTTGTCTCATGAAGCTCTCAATAACGACATGCATGTTCTTTCTTAGGGGGGGGTCGAACATTCCTCTTGACCCATGTTTCTAATCAAAAATTGAGTTATCTGAGATAGAATCATGACAAAGTTCTTGATTCCCACCCCCATTAGATTGGGCATCTAATTAGTACAGTCATCACACTGATCTTCACAACGGTTGCCAGCCCGAGTCCTCCTATTACTGGCCATTGGCTGGAATAAAAAGAATGTTAGGGGTAACACATAATGGGTAATCCAAATACAAAAGTTGATGACTTATAAATAAAATTTCATTTCCTTAACTCATGAGTCTACAGGATTCAATCTAGGCTTTTCAGGATCTACATTCTAACATATATTCTTAGGGGCATTTTTTAATTCCCTTAATAAGGGTTCATACTAAGCTTGTGAATTTAACAAAGCATATCTCCCGGGAGTGTCGTAACCAAGAGTGCAGAAAGGCCCATTGTCATGCACCAGTTCCCGTTTGAGTCTATCTCAAAGCGGTGTTTTCGGGTTTTACCCCTAGGATACATCGGTGCCAGAGCCGCCTCTACCTGCTCGTATCCAGACAGGGATGTATTTTCTTGATAAACCACCTACGCAATACTCACAAAAACTTAGGGTTGTTTGTATTGTATGTAGTCTTGTCTCAAATTCTTTACTAGGGTTTTCTAATCCTAATCCCAAAAATAACCAAACCTATCCTCTGATACCAACTATGACAACCCTGCTTTTATTAAAAACATAAACATGATTTATTACATAAAACTTCACTTGATACAACAAAAAAGATCGAGATGTTTAGTTTCTCTGGGGCTTAGGATCATTACAATTAAACATAAAACATGAAATACAACATCTTTATTAAAAACATTTTTTACATGACCCCTGCATTCTTTCGTACTTAGCATTGCATGGGATAACCTGAGAACATGCATCAGAAAAGGGAGAGCTATAAATCCCAGTAAGAGAGTAGACATGGAATAACATGAGGAGTACAACACTTGTTAGACAATAGGCATATCAATAGAGCATATGAAAATCATGAACATAAATTCATGATAAATCATGATAATCATAACATGGAAATGTGGAAACAACACTTAACATGGAATTAGCATGAGCCAAGGCTCATTGCACTTGGAGCATGAGTAAATCCTCATTGAAAATAAAGCACAATTAAACCCTTGTTGCACTTGAATTTTCATGATTCAACACTCATTGCACATGACGTATCATGATACTATACATTACCCAATGCATTGGAGCGCTATAAGGGCACACCCTTCTTAAACATTTCATTTCATGCATAAGTGTGCCACATGGATTCATAAAACATATTCATTTATTCCATGATAAAGGAATGCAGAATTCATAAATTAAATTTTACATTCAATATGTAAATGTGCATAAAGGTGAATACCCTTGATGGAGAAATGGTCATGGTATTCACTAAACAATGACATTAGCTTAGAAAATCGGTGCGATTTTGGCAGTGTAACGGCGTGACATAAGAATTCATAAAAATGGTTGATGAGAGAGAAAGGGGTTCCTTATAATATTTATATGTATTGGACTGTAAGGAGGTTATATAGATACATGTCCCACCAATTTTAATGGAATTTAGATTCATGATCCAAAACTATTGATTGAATGTAAAAGAGGATAGATAAGTTCCTTTCGGAATTTCAGCATAGAAATGGGTTACATGGGAGGAATTTACTGAGAGAGAAAGGGTATCCCATCATTCAAATATAAAGAGTAAAGTATTAGGGTGGTGAGAAACCATACCCCAACATTCATAATTGAAATTAAAATGGAAAAACAACTTAAGGAAAATTGGACAAAAATGAGAAAGGAAGAAAAAACCCTTACTTGGAAGTGGGCTTCCAAATGGTAGAGAGAGGCTTCTGAGAGGCTTATTGGGAGCTTGGGGCACCTTGGGAGGATTATAGAGAAAGTAGGGCAGAGTTTGGAAAAACTCCAAAGGCATTGAGTGAGGATGAAGTGGGAGCATGGGTGGGTTTATATAAGAAAGGTGAGGGAATTCTTTATTATTTAGGTTTGGGACCCCTTATATTAAATTAATCCAAACCAAAAACCATCCCATGGTATTTTCCCTTGGTTCATGGAAAAGGGAAGAGGAAAACAATATTTTATAAGGCCAAAGTCCTAACTTCTTAAAACAATAGGGTTGCTTATGTGGAGGTGAGTCACACTCCCATGTTAATTAATTTAAAAAGACAAGGTGTTTAATAAGTCTTGAGGGGTCCATTAATGCGTTGAAAAGTAATCCAAATAAACCCAAAATCAAATTATTTTAATGGAAAAACATATATTTTCCGAAAATAAAGTTTATATTATATTAATAAATCACTATTGGGTCATTATGATGTCATAAAACACATTATATATTTAAACGGTATTTGATTTTTACTCAAACATTTGACTATCTCAGAAAATTTTGAAAAATTCACCGTTGGATAATTTCGACGTCCTGATTCCAAAAATAACATTTATTTTATCTAAATATTTTTATAAAGATGTTAATATTCACTTTTAATATAAAAACTGACATTTATCGAAAATTCACTGGTTTTGACAAAAATGGATTTCAAACCTTTAAAAAAATTATAATTGTATTCATAAAATTATCTGATCATTTATATATAATAAAATAAATCTAATAATAATAATAATAATATTTTATTAAAATATTATTTAATTAAAAAATACCATAATTTAATAAAATATATTTCTTAATTAAATGATAAATAAAAACAACATTTGTACTTTAATAGCTATTTACAATGTATCAATAATGACAATAAATTATATTCATTATTATATACAAAAATAATGTACATGAACATAGTACTATCGATTAGTTACATAACCCCTTAAAATAGCCGCATAAGACCTAATGATAATGTCTGCGATGGTGACATACTCTTGTGGTGCCTCAGATAACATCTCTCGAGTGGTAATTTCTATAAACTTCCACTTCTCCCGTAGACGGTCCCGTTCGAGCTTGACATGGTGAAGCTTAGCTTGGGCTTGGTCAAGAGCGAAACCCAAGGACACCACCTCTTTTCCTAGCTTTGATAAATGGGCTCCGTGTGGGGCAATTCTACTGGATGAGGCCATCGCTTCCTTTGTCTAATTAAAATTGGATGTGTTAAAACCTTATATTTATACTAATCATGTGATCACTGTTCAACAACAAACAAAGTAATGGTCACAATTATTATCCTAAAACCAATGAAGTTGACTTTTTATAAAAACATTTTATGTAAATAGACATTTATTAAGATCAAGAGGGATTTTCCATTAATGAAACTATGGGTCGTTACATATAGGAACAAGCCTATTAGCAATAATTTTAGTGATAATTTTTAAAAGAGTGTTTATTTGGGAAATAGGTCAAAATTGATGGATCTCTAAAGAATTATCATCTTTAGGAATTAAAGTAAGGAATGGAGCATTAATTACATGAGAGAGAAATCCATTGGAAAAAAAAGAACTCACCAGATTGCAAACATCAAAATGTATAACATCGTGATGCTTTTGGAAGAAACCGTTGTTCAATCCATCTAGACCTAGAGCACTATCTGGTATTAGACAAAAAACTGTGTCTCTAATGTCAAGATCCATAGGAATTATTAAAAGAGAATCATTATCTTTTTCATCAACCATCAATGGTATAATATCAGATCTAAGATCTATATTTATATCAGGACCATAGAAAATGTTATGAAAGTAAGATACAACATTGCTCGAGATGGCCTCTTTAGTGTCAATGATCATATAATTGTGTAAATGTTTAGTAAGAGGGTGAGTGGCTTTCCTAACTCTATGTAGGGAGTTACAAAATTTAGTATTTCTGTCACCATAAGTATGCCATCCGGTTTTTAATAATTTTTTGTGCATATTATCTTGGAATGTGAGAAAAGAATTAAGATTTAAAGAGAGATTAACCTCAGCTTGAGGGTCAACATTAAAATCTAAATTTGTATTGAGTGTTTGAATTTGGCTTAGCTCTTTTTCAAGATCCAAAATATCCAAGTCTATTGGTGAACATCTAGATTTACACCAACCTTTGGGGGCATGATTTAAGGTTTTCAACATGAAAATACTAGAAAATTAGTCATGGCGATGTTTCATAGAATCCCAATTGTTCTTAATAAAGGTTAAACAGTTGGGACCCGTAAACCAATCATTATTGAATATAATGGGAATGATAGGGTTACTGTTGTTAATGAAGGAACTGAACAATATGGGATGGTGATCAGAGTTAAGATGAGGAAGAGTAATAATAGAGACATTGTACCAAATGTCAAGAGCATTCATGTTGACAAACTCTCTATCAAGTTTACTGGAAACATTTTTATTATAATGCCTTATATACCAAGTATATTTAACACCAGTGAGAGTAACTTCAACAATACATAAATCCTCAATAGAGGATCTAAATTCTCTTGAATATATAGAATGATGTGAGGGACCCATTTTTTTGGAATAATTATTAATGGAATTAAAGCCTCCTAGAAAAATCCAATGTTCATTAATAGAATTGGCAATAAAAAACAAGTTGGGCCAAAGAGACCTTCTATCTTGATATATATTATTAGCATATATCATCGTACATTAAGTATGATGCCCATCCCATGAGAAATCAGTAGTAAATTTTTATTCAATGGTTTTAAAAATGTTGATGTTTTGTAATGAATTGTGATAGAAAATACACATAGACTCGATCTAGAGACCATTCTTACCGAAACCTAAGAAACTATAATTGAGAGAGCATACCCTCATGAGATTCAAATTAATGTTGAATTTAGGATTATAAATAGCAAGCATATGGGGTTTATGAGTGGTAAAAAATCTCCTGAGAATGGTGGAGGTATCATTATTTGCAATACCATGAAAATTCCAAAATAAAAAATTCATTTTGATTTGTGTTTGGGGTTAGAACACACGTTTTGGGTTTCCTAGAACCTTTATTCCTTTGATATCTACTAAAATTTTAGAGGAATTATATTTGGATTTATCCTCACACGATTTGACATTAGATCAAGGAGAAAAATATCTCTAGACACTAAAAGTTGATATAGATTTGGAAGAGATATAACTTGGGGAATTAACCCATAGAAGCGCATATTGGGTATTAACTACATAAACACTTGGATCCCGAAAAAGATTAATTGTTAAACAATAAGTTTAAAAATACTAGGGGAATGCATTAGTAAATTCAGAAGCTCTGTATAACTCATTATTAAGGATCACAAAAATAACATTAATATTTTATGTGAAGAAATATTCCATGGATAACATATATTAAAACCCTGAAATTAATAGTTTAAGGAATATATTTCATTTAGGATTTACTAATTAAATGTTTATATTTTCCCTTTTATGTGTCTAATAGATTTAAAATTCTCAACATTACAGCTATTTTGGATGATGTAAAAGAATTTAATAAGAATAAAATACTGAAATATAGGCTTATCATCCCATCATGAATGCTAAAATTTTTTGGTGACTATGTCTCTATGGATTCTATCAGATTAATGAATTTAATTATTAATATTCAAACACCTCCTCAATACATGGATGTTAAGATATTGATGAAAATTATAAATAATTTAATTATTGTACCCCATGTATAGTTCTCATCCACTATTAATATTTACATGCCAAATTTCCCAGCAAACCATATTATACTACCATTAACGAAATTTAATGCAATTATAGATATTGATTGGATTTTATTTTATTAGGAAATCATATATTATAATGAATAGGTAATTATCCTCAATATAAAAACCCACACTATAATTATATACTAGTTAATGAAGAATTATAAATATCCTTTGGAAACATCTTATTAAGAATGTATATTATTTCCTTATGAGAAATATTATCTGGGAAAAATAATTGAAACTATAGAAAAGACTATCCTTCATAAAAATGTAATTTTGATATATTATGTTCTTCCTTGAATGTTATAGTTTCCATTATTAATTAGAGGTTGAGTTCTAAATTAGACTTATAGATGGAGTAATTATCATTATTGGGACTTGTTATCCCTAAAAAATGAATATATTTATATCCTTATAAGTTGGATGTAATTGATTGATTGACTAGACCAACATCTATGATAGGGATCCATAGATTCCTTGGATTATATTGGTATTATATTTAATTTTTGAGAAACTTCTCAAGAATTTCATGTACACTAACCAAGCTGACACTACTTGAAAAGAAGGTCATACCAACAGTTTAGAACCATTGGTATAGGCTGGAAAACCGTTGGTATAGCCTATACCAACGGTTTTCTCAACCGTTGGGTAGTAAGCTGTGAGGGAAGCCTTATACCAACTGTTTGATCTAAACCATTTGTGTATTGTTTTTTCAAATTTATCCCAATGTATACCAACGGTTTATAACCATTGGTACTATATTTTTTGAGAATCATTATACCAACGGTTTTCAACTGTTGGTAATGTGATTATCCAGAACACCTATACCAACAGTTTAGAACCGTTAGTATTGTGTTTTTATAGAATTCCACAACACTTATACCAATGGTTCTAAAGAATTGGTATTGTGTTTTTCTAGAATTCCAGAAAACATATACCAACGGTTTAGAACCGTTGTTATAGTGTTTTTCTAGAATTCCATCACTCTTATACTGACGGTTTAAAACTTTTGGTATTGATTTTTTCCAGAACTGCTGCACAACTACCCCCCTATAGTATCCCCTCCACTATACAACTGCATAAAAATTATCACAAAAACCACATACAAACTTAAAACAGTATAAAAAACACCTAAACTAGCACTAAAAACACATAAAACCATTAAACTCTTCCAACAATGACATGTACTACAATTATCTATTTCAATCTTATATGAAAACAATCATCAGGTAGTAATTCACCTCACCCCTACACAACCCCCCAACCAACATAGCCCCCAACCTCCCCATCAAATTATAATAGGAAGAATAGTATGTTAAATACCTATTAGAGTTGAGTAAGAGTTTGAAATTGGCTCATATCCCATTTTTTCTAATCCTAGATTTGCGTATGCAATGATTTGTGATGAATTTTACATTGAACATGTATTGTTTATAATATATGGTGAAAATGTATTTTCTTAGGAGTTTGGTCACTTATGACCCCATGAGTGAAACTACCCAACTCATGAAAAAATGTTTGCGACTATCGTTGATGAGTGTAAATTTTAGTTGTATTCTTATAAAATGATGTCATTTTGAAACAAAAGAGAGACTTGGAGCGGTTCCATCCATACTGCGCCTTGGATTGAGGAGGGGGTTGACTCGTACATGTCACATATGACCCATTGATTATTTTCCTAAAGTTTCAATAGAATCTAAATGTGTTTGGTCGGTTTTCCGTATGCCAGTAGTTGTTTTCAATTAAAATCATGTCCATTTCAATTAAAAGTGAGACAGTTTGAGTGGTACTGGCCACACCATGCCATATATTGAGGCGAGGTTAACTCGTACACGTCACAAATGACCCATTGATACTTTTCCTAAAGTATCAATATAATCCGAATGTGTTTGGTCCAATTTTCCATATGTTAGTTGTTGGTTTTACTTAAACTGTTGTCCATTTCAAATAAAAGTGAGTCACTTTGAGTGGTGTTGGCCACACCGCACGTCATATTGAGGCATGGTTGACTCGTACACATGACAGATGACCCATCGATCGTTTTCCTAAAGTATCAACACAATCCGAATGTGCTTTGTCGGTTTTCCGTGTGTCGTTTATTTTCCTTAAAAGCACATCCATTTAAAAAAAAGACACTTTGAGTGGTACCGGCCACACCAACCCTTGGATTGAGGCAGGGTTGACTTCTACACATCACAAATGACCCATGTAATCTTTTCCTAAAGTATCAACAGAATCGGAATGTGTTTGTTCTGTTTTATGTATATCGGTTGTTGTTTTCTCTTAAAATCCTGTCTATTTCAAATAAGAGTGAGACACTTAGAGTGATACTGGCCACACCATGCCTCTGATTGAGGCAGGGGTGACTCGTACACGTCATATATGACCCAAGTATTTTTTCCCTAATGTTTCAACATAATTCGAATGCCTTTGTTCATTTTTCTGTATTTTCAGTTGTTGTATTCACTTAAAATGATGTCCTTTTGAAAAAAAATTACAAATACATATTGAAGGAATAAATTTTAATGATATTGAGGGGAAAAAGTTACAGAATGAGTAACAGTCTATAAGGAATAAAAGTTATAGAAATACTGACTGCGTGGGAACTAATGTTATGAATTTGAGGAATGATTGTTACATAATGTGCAATATCAATTGTAATAAGATGTTATAGAACCCAAAATCAGAATTGTTTATCTAGTATAATGAAATCCAAACAACTTAATAACTTTTTAATCCCTCTCTTTCTACACGAGAACCATCAATTTAGCATAACATATAATCCTGAATGCATCAAAATTAGTTTACATTGTTTAGGATCAATTCAGTGTACAACCTATCTCTGCCATCAATGACATATTGATCATGCAAAAAACATCAAATGAAATATCCAATCAGGTACCATTTAGGAAGGGACATGATTTCATTCATTCTTGGTAGCACTTCATAATCACTGACTTTGAGAACTCAGACTGCATGGTATGCATCAAAATATTATAAACCATTATTTTTTTTATCTTCTTATAGTAAGTGTTGAGTTTTATAAAACATTTTCAATAAGTGAGCCTAATTCCATTATAAGGCTATAAAATATGTATAGAAATGGAAATATATCTAATAATACGTTGGAGTTATTCATACATTGAAAGGACCATTATTCATGATAAATGATACAATTATTGGTGATAGTACCTTGAGAACCAAATGCATCTGCAACAAAGACACCCTCCCAAAAGGTCTGTTTGAAGAGGAAGTCATGAATGATCAATATTATGCACCTTATAAAAATATTAGTTTACAACCAAGGATAATTTTTTATACCGTGTATAAAATTAACAAGTTGGACCACATGAGATTCCACTTCAGCAATAACCATTCTTTGCTGACCTCATATCATAAATCCCAACAGAATAGACCAGAACATTTCTTTAAGAGAAGACCCATCACAAAAGAAACATTGAACTTCATAACAACCAAACTGTTGATTTCCCTGAATAATTTTCCACCACACATCTGCACAGCTAAGCAACAACTATCCATGTTTAGCTTCTACATTATAATGGGGGCATTCCATCTATGAAATATTCCCAATTTGACATACCTATCATACCTCCCAATGAAAGAAATTTGCAGCAACAATTTTATGGCCACCACCAATCTCCCCCTTCCACAGGAAAACCGTGAAGATATTGTTCTCAGACTTAACACAATAATTGATAGTATAAATTATATTGGAAAATGATTGAAAATATATTCTCAACAAATTGAAATAGTAATCCTGAAGTAACAGACATTTAAAATAATAAAAGGAAAAAAAATCAATGAAACATGCAGTATCTCCCCCTCCCACCTCAACCCCCCCCCCCCCCCCCCCCCCGCAGCCCTTTCCCCCAACACTCCCCCCTGGCCAACAACTTCCCCCACCCTGCATAGCCCCTTCCCACATCATCCCCCACCCTTGCCAAGATATACACTTCTCGTCCCACCCTGCCCAGCTCTTCCATCAAGTATAACATATCTTCTACAAAAAAAATCCATGATTCGTTCAACACAACCTGTGCAACGAATGCTGGAAACATGTTAGAAATAAACATGATTCAAATTTTTTGTCTAGATATGGTCAACATGTGGAAATATAGGAAATCCACTACCTGTGATGGAAAGTAATATTGAAGTCTGGTTGATTTTACATAGCCCATTTATTCCACCAATAGGATCAACAACATTTGTCAATAAAAAAAATTAGTACTGCATAATGAGAAGTAATCGACCTGGAGAACTTAAAGAAACAGTAGTACATCATGTGAATTTAATTATAGGGAGAGTATTTAGCCATAATAAAGTAGAAAAAATAAAAAATATTGACAATAATAGTTGAAAATGATATTAAAAACATGATGTAATACATTTGAAAACATTCCATCCTGCCCATCCCCTACCCCTCTCCTCCCCTCCCCCCTACGCAGACTTTTCCCCCACCAGCCCCCTCCCTCCTGCCATCACCCAGCCCCTTCCCTACACTACCCTACCCTCCCCTTCCCTACCCCTCCCCTCCGACCTTCCAGCCACATCCGCTCCCCTCCCCTCCCCCATGCCCACCCTTTTCCTCCAGCAGCCCCTTGCCCCTCCCCTCCCCTCCCCCCTGCCCACGCTTTTCCCCAGTATCCCCCTCCCCTCCCCTCCCCCCTACCCATCCTCTTCCCCCAGCACCCCCTCCCTTCTTCCTTCAGCCTTCTCTCCTCGTCCCTCCCCTCCCCTATCCTCCCCTTCCCTTCTCTCCCCTCCAACCTGCCCAGCCCCTGCTCCTCCCCTCCCCCCCAAACACCCTTTTCACCCAGCAGCCCCCTCCCCCCTACCCACCCTTTTCCCCCAGAAGCTTCCTCCCCAACCCTCCCCTCCCCTCCCCTTCACTGCCCTCCCCTCCAACCTGCCCATCCCTAGCGCCTCCCCACCTTATTCCTCCAGCAGCCCCCTTCCCATCCCCTCCCCTCCCCCCAGCCCACCCTTTTACCCCAGTAGACCCCTCCCCTCCCCTCCCCTTCCCATCCTCTTCCCCCCAACACCCATCCCTCCTGCCATCATCCTCCTCTCTCTAACACTCCCCTACCCTCCCCTCCACTTCTGTCCCCTCCCCTCCAACCTTCCCCTCCACTCCCCTCTCCCCCTGCCCACCCTTTTCCCCCCGCAGCCCCTCCCCCTGCCCAACCTTTTCCCCCAGTACCCCCTCCATCCTGCCATCACCCAACATCTCTCTTACCCTCCCCTCCCCTCCGCTTCCCCTGCCCTCCCCTCCAAACATGCC
This sequence comes from Viscum album, assembly GCA_963277665.1. Taxonomy (NCBI): domain Eukaryota; kingdom Viridiplantae; phylum Streptophyta; class Magnoliopsida; order Santalales; family Viscaceae; genus Viscum; species Viscum album. Next base: position 104,458,242 of record OY728133.1, read on the forward strand.
CAGCCCTACCCTATCCCCTCCCCTCCCCCAGAAGATCCACCATTTCTAAAATAGAAATAATCCCCTGAATAGAATGGAAATTCAAAAACAGCATGATTCACATTAAAAAAACAAAAATAGGAACACAATCAATAATATTTCAAGTGATTGTTTTTGAAAATTAAGATGACCATATTTACTTATCAAACCAGATATCATACAGGGAATAATTTAGTTCATTCTAATTCCAGATATAAATCTATTCATATTAACCTACAATGGTTACCATAAGGAATATGGAAAACCATTTTTCATAATCATTAGGGAAACAATTATTCATAAGAAGTCATTAAAAACACTATGTATGAGAAATTCAGAAATAATTGTATAAGAAAGTGTAAGAGATAGTTTGGATTAAAGGTAACATAACAATATGTGTATAGAAAAGGAATTATATTTTAAAATATGGTTGAGTTATTCTTAAATAGGGTCTACTTTTAAATGAGCAGAGTACATGTAAATAACACAATCTCATATATAACTCTTAATAATGAATGGATCAAATGTATAGGTGACACATGGAATCATTGAAGCAAAAATATGATTTTTAATAGTTTCATGGTTTTAATATACCTGCACTAAATTAAAGATTACTATGGATTAGAAACATTATATAATCAATCAATAGTTTTGGTCCCAAGTAATGTTTTCATAAATCATAAATAAATAAGTACAATTAATTTTTTTTGCAGCTATAACCAAGAAAAGACAATATATATTGTGATTAAGTATCCAACCCATGTAAAGAAGGATCCGTGCCAGATATTTTTATTACCAACACAGCTCCCTGAAATATTGAAGTGTGAAGTCATTAAGGACGAGGTGCATTGGTAGAACATGTGAGACTTGAACAGAGGATGAAAAATAAAACTAAAATCATGAATACGGTATGATCAAAACAATAATGTACAATTACGAATTGAAAAAGCACATTTATGTGCATGTTATTATTCCACGCATCTTACTATCATTAATAAAACTATCAGGAAAAAATGACATAAAATCCACTTATATGGGAAAATGACACAATCATGAAAAACATGGCTAACTAAGAATGCTAAGTAATACAAAATTGAAAAATGGGTATCACAATACCAAGGAAAACTAAAGGTCTAGGTAGTAGAATAATCATACAATAAGAATCAAGTGCAAAAAAGAGATCTGATAACAATGCCCCTATAAAGCAGAGGAAAACCCCAGAGTGGAAAACCAGGTTCAAAAATAAAGAGTTATACAGAATTCAAAAATATACTGGATCAATCTTCCCCTGATCACCATCACCATCACCAATGTCATCATCGGCCTCATCCTAACTACCATCTCTATCCTCTTCATCATCCTCGTCATCGTCCCCATACTCATCGTCGGCCTCATCATCATCCTCGGCCCCATCCTTGCCCTCGACCCCATCCTCGCCCTCGGCCCCATACTCGCCCTCGTCCTCATCCACATCCTCTCCCTCATCCTCTTAAATACCCTCTTCATCACCGGGAATGTTATCATCTCAACCGCCACTAGAGCTATCGCCTAGGGCATTGGATAATGCACCCATCAACAACGTTTATGTCTGAAAATCCGCACATGCCTCTGGTGGAAGTGATGAAGATAAAGCATTAATCAGTTTCATAAATTCATTGTCCCTCGTTTGAACTTATCCAACTCAATGACCCTTTTATCAGATTGTCTTGCATTCTCCTAGATCTGTTCCAACTCAGTGGTACTAGATTGGATACCTAGAGAGGACCAATACCTCGCCGGGACTATATTCATACTAGGTCGACAGAGTACTCGACCAGAGTGATCCTCTCCCAAAACCTGATATAAATGATCATGTGGCCCAAAATTGTTAGGCTCCTGGGCATCAAGAGCCTCTAAAGAAGCCTATTAAAAATATTAATATATTACTAAATTTCAAAATAGATATTAAAATTTTAAATAAAAAAATTAAAACATACAATATTTTCTTGGGTCGGTTCATTTACCGCAGTTCCATCTTTTTTTCTTCTACTTGAGAAAAAAATATTTGCTCGAGGGATACGTCCATCAACATTCAATTTGTGCTTCTGTAATGATATTTAAACAATAAAAAGTGAAGTATAATCATATATTCAATATTCAATAATTCACATAATTTATGTAGGAAACAATAAAAAGGGAAATTTCTAACGAAAAATTATAAGGAACTATATTGTACCAGCTGCCTCTCATGATCTGACATAGGTGTGTGCCCCAATGTGTGGAGGTATTTCTTTGAATCAATGTTTTTTTGGTTTTTTTAGAAGATTCCTAAATATTGTTTAATAATAAATAATATTATATTAATGAAAAATATGAAAAATCTCATTTAAATACCTCAAATGAGATTAATTACATAAATTTGGAAGTCTCCCAATGGGTAATCAATTGGCGATATTGCTCTATCGGGCAGTCATCCACGATAGGTAATGTCTCTAACTCCGTGCCCACTCTATCACACCATCCAACATAAAGGTCGTTCATATAAGCTCTCTAAATCTCTCCTAACTCTTTTAAACTTGATGGTTGTTCACCTTCGCCATCAGGGACGTTAAACCAAAGATGAAACCCAATATATTAGTTAATATAAATACAAAAAAATACTACATTAAATCTAGTAGATTATTTACCCATATTTGTGCCCACGTGTAATCTTTGACTTCGTGTGGTAGATGTCTCCAAGATAGAGGGCTTACCGGAATGATATCGGAGTATTTGGCTAGAGTCTCCAAAAAACCCTGACATTCCTGCCCAAATTTCTCAATCATTTTTCCATCAGCATTGTATTCAACCATTATCTGTGTCTGGTGGTTCCATACCGCATGCAAGTGAGTACGCCCCCTCCCCCGCCTCCTATCTGTAGAAGAATCTGTTATTAAAGTAAAATAATATCAGTACAAGTTATAATAAAAATAAATTTTGGTATAAATATTTGATAGAGTTATATAAAAATACTTGTGGTAGTCGGATCAATGGGCGTCACTGGATGTGTAGAATATGAAGGAATATCCTGTACAAGTGTAGTGTCCCTTAGTGTATGCTCCTCAGCCACAAACTATGTCGCAGTAGGAGTCGAAGAATGTAGAATATAATATCTCGGAGATAATGAACCAAAAGAAAAAGATGATGGCATAGACGTCTGGCCAACTTGTAGTGTAAACATCGGAGGTCTAAATATCATGTGTGCCCCTGAAGACACGCTGGGATAAAAATGGGGCGAAGAAGATATGTATGTGTTAGTGGATCGTTTAACTCTCACCCCACGAGCCCTCGTACCACCGGCCTCAGTACCAGGACCACTAGATGATCATCCATCTCTGACACCACCCCCTCCTACCAGTAGCCTCTCTACATGGAGCAATATCAGGCTCCTCATCAGGTATCTCTAGTCTAGGGGGTCAATCCTGAAAAAATGATTAACACAAAAGTAAACACATGATATTATAAGTTATTGAAATATTTATATTTGAAATAAAATACTCAAAACATGGATGAGTGGAGGATCACCCATTTGTATCATGCGACAATTATTATCTGTCATCTTTTTCCATCGCCTCTCTTCAATGGGTGTCATTTCCTGTAATGAAAACAAATATAGAAGTAATTACAAACAGATAACTAATGTGTAACCCAAGAAAAAAAATATTGAAAAACCATTCTGATAAAAAAACATAATGTAAAATAATATTTATGGTGGTTTCATGGTAAGTACAAGGATACACACTCTGAATGATGTAGGTGAAACATGTAGGTGAGAACACGACTGTATGATTCTATATATTTCTCACCACAACATCGGGTTCACAATCAACTATGACAATTGAGCTATTTGCATCATCATAAGTAATAAACGGATGGCTTCCAATTCCAGTAGGGATAGTGTTAACTTCATCATCACCATCATCAAAAACATGTCTGGGATTTACTTCAACAATTTAACCGAATTGAGGATGACGATGATCTTTGAAATAAAAGACTTGTTTCACCATTGATGCAAATACATAAGCTTCATCAGTGGGAAGAGTGTGAGTCATGTCAATTACTAAAAATCCACAATCATCAATAAGGGTGCCTTTCCTCATGATTGAATCAAACCATTAACATTTCAACAACGTGACTCGACCATGTGAGTAATAATCCAAAATTATTATTTTCTCCATGACTCCATAATAAGCAACATTTTCAGAACGAGGTCTAGTATCCAAATAATTGGCATAACAGTCTATTGTGGTAGTTAGCATATCACCATTATGTTGTGATCTCATGTTTCTTGCTCGTTCACTGATAATAAATTTGTATCCATTGATCACAAGTGATTTACAATCACGAACCATAGTATGAGGACCAAAATCCAAAGCTCTTATTTCCTCATAAACAGAGTCTGTAGGAAAATTCGATACCTGAAATATATAAAAATAGTAAATTTAATTAAATATTATTTTTATTCAGTTATTACAGAAATATTTTTACCTTCAATTTCAACCAAACAGAAAACACTTTTCTATGCAATGTCTCTTTTCTTCTCAATGATAAATAATGATGTTTTATATATATCATTAATTTATGTTCCATGTAGATAAAAATAATAACAGTTTAATAGATATTTAAAATGACAAGAGATAAGATAAGAGATACATGTACAATTTTATTACTTGATATACTCATCGAACAAATCACAATTGAACAGCACTGTGCAATGTGCCATCTCTCGCTCTTCAAGGCTTAATGTCGTCAATGTATATGATCCCTGAATTCCTCCTGTCTGAGGAAGTGATGGAAAAATGGGTTCAATTGGCCCATACTATTCTTCTTCATTTCTCATTGGTCTATTTATTCTCGTAGTAAGATAAGACAAATACATTGAGCAGAAATCTATAAATTCTTGAGCCAAGTAACCATTCACAATAGAACCTTCCGGATAATTACTTTTCTGAACATATGATTTCAATGTGCACATGCTTTTTTTAGTTGGATACATCCAACGGAATGAAATTGGCCCTCCAAGAAGTATTTTGGAAGGAATATGGACAGTCAGATGAAACAGGCATGTAAAAAATGATGGAGAGAATATTTTCTCTAACTCACACAAAAATAATGGTGTCTCTGCCAACAGTTTTTGCAAGAATGATTTGGAAATCCTCTTAGCACAATGATCTCTAAACAAATAGAACAACCGAATAACTAAGACTCTAACATTATTGGACAAGAGATGAAAGATTTATATTGGAATCAACTCATGCAAAAGGAAGTGATAATCATGAGCCTTAAAAAATTTCATCTTCAACTCTTTTCTGTTGACTCGTTCTGATATATTTCTTGAATATCCATCCGGAACGTTAATTGTCTCTAGTACTTCCAGAAATTGATTTTTTTCTGCAGGTGTCATCACATAAGAATCACATGAAACTTCCCATTTATTTTCACTGATACAGAGAGGATGCAATTCTGGTATGATCCCCTAATCTACCAAGTCACTCCGAGATCATAAATCATCTTTTGTCTTCCCCTTGACATTTAGAAGAATCGAAAGAAACATTTAACATATTTCTTTTCAATGTGCATTACATCTAAGTAATGACATAACAAGTTGGTTGACCAATACAATAACTCAAATAATATACTCTTCTTATTCTAATTGTAACAAGTATCATTGGAAACATTTTTCCTCTTTCTAGAATTCATTACACCCTTCCCAAATGAATAACTGAAATCTTTCAATTCATTAAGCACATCAGTTCCAGACATACGCTGAGGTGGATCATCATTCTCCATGGTATTTTCAAATCTTCGAAGATTTTTTATATATGGATGGTTCATTCGAAAGAATCGTCGATGTCCCATAAAACTAAAACTATGAAAATATTTCAGTCTTCTTGATCGAGTATTCTTCATACAAACAGGACATGAAAATTTTTCTTTTGTGCTCTATCCAGACATCATTGCGTAAGCAGGAAAATCATTGATCGTCCACATAAGTGGAGCACACATTTGAAATATGTATTTCAAACATGCATCGTATGTGGGCACACCCACATCCCAAAAAAGCTTCAATAATTTTTTTAAAGGTTGAGTGTATACATCTATATCATTTCTGGGATCAGACGGGCCAGATATCAGTATACTCTTGAAAGTGTAATGCTTTTTCATACACAACCATGGGGGAAGGTTATAAATGTGTATGAAAACTGGCCATGAGATGTGCAATGTAATCATCTGCCCAAATAGATTAAAACCATCACATGAAAGACCCAGTCTCACATTACGCACGTCGGCTGTAAATTCAGGATATCGAGCATCAAATCTTTGCCATGCAAATCCATCTGTAGGGTGAACCAACTTTTCATTATTGTTTTTTCTCTCTCTATCATGCCATTGCATTTTTACGGATATTTAATCAGACATGAAAAGGATCTACAATCTGGGGATCAATGGAAAGTGCCAAATTACTTTTTATGGCACATGAGATGGTGTTCCATCATCTTTGGGCTTCCATCGGGATGTTCCAAATTTGATACAATCATTTCATTCAGCAGTTTCCTCCAAAATAAGCTGCAATCATTCGGGCAATCATGATTTTTTTTGAGAATCCAAGTTCATCAACTAACTTCCATGCCATATAGTGGTTTGAGGTAATATCTGCACCATCTGAAAGTAAGTCCTTCAAGAAGATAAGAATGTAATCAATTGCAGTATTTGAAATCCCATACATATTTTTCCCATGAAACAATCGGATTAAAAATTCCAACTGTTTCATTTTACCTCTTTGTTGATATACTGGAGTCATCTCAGCATCATTCAATTTTTTCACCTTATCAACATCATCATTTTCATTGGATGCATCATGTGTGCTTATATCAAAATCTTGTTGGCTGGACATCCTTTCCTTTTCATGATGCTGAATAAATGGAAATCGATCATATATGAAACTCTCCAACTCAGACTTATCATTTGGATTATCAACATTTTGAGATTCCATTTTCTCTCCATTGTGATACCACACATAATAGTTTGTTTAGAAACCATATTTGGTTATATGATAGCTAACTACTTCATGACTCAACCAAGGTCTTCCATCACAATTAAAACATTGGTAGTGTATGCAAACACTATTTGAAGCCTTTTCAAATCCAAAATCTAGAAAGTTGTTCAAATTATTTTGAAAATCAGTTGAAATCCGTTCAGTTTCGTACATCCAAATTCATTCTATTCTGTAATAAAATTACAATAAGTCATTTAAAATAAATTCAATAGTATTTAATTTTATCAAAAAAAATATTTAGGTATTTTACAATTGTTTACTTATATAAAATCAAAACTGACGCATTACTCTATATGAGAATCATATTAATAAATACAACATAATACAATGTATATAACAAAATAAGATACATAATTTGTAATGCCTATGTTCAACGATTCCCGAGTAAGATATGGAAGTGGATCAAGGAATATATAATCCTTAAGGATCTTGTTGGGAGTACATGAGTTTTATACTTTAACTTTTTCAGGGAGATTAGGATTTGGAGTAGGATGAGGATCAGGGGAGTGGCGGGACTATCCATGTGGGGTGTGGGTTTCTATGGGGGTGAGGGGTGTCTAGGGGGGTGGTGGGGCCGTCCGGGGGGGTCGGTGGTGTCTAGGGGATGGGGAGTGTCTAGGGGGGTTCGGGTGTCCAGGTTGGCGGGCTTTCTTTGGGGTGGTCAGGTTGTCCAATGGGTAGGGGGATTCCAAGGGTGGGCGGGCTGTCCAAGGAGGTGAATCGGGGTGTCCAACGGGTGGGATAGGGCGGTCGGGGGGGGGGGGGGGGTACGGGGTGTCCAGGGGGGTGGGAGGGCTTCCATGGGGGTGGCGGGGCTATGCAAGGGGTCTAGAGTGTCCAGGGGGTTGGGTGGGCGATCAGGGGTGTGGGCGGGCTGTCCACGGGGGGTGGTCGGGCTGTCCACGAGGGTGGCAGCGCTGTCCAGTGGGGTCGAAGTTGTCAAGGGGGTGGGGGTGGGGCTTTCCAGGAGTGGGGGGGGGATTTCCAGGGGGTGAGGGGGGGGGCTTTCTAGGGGGTGGGGTGTCTGGGGGGATGGGGGTGTCCGGGGGTGGTGGGTGGGTGTCCGGGGGTGGGGTGGGCGGGCTGTCAACAAGGGTAGTGATTGGTGTGGAAATTGTACACCTAGAGTTTGATGAGGAAATATTTATGAGGATGGATTGGAATCGTGGTAGGTTCGTAGAGTGGGATGGTCCCTCTATGTATATAAAATGTATTATGAAATGTTTTAGGGAAATATAATTATCATACAGGAACATGTCTATAAGGTGATAAAATTATATTTTCAAAGATGTAAGATGGTATTATATGTATTTTTTGGACTAAATGAAAATTAATTAGTTAATAGAGATGAAGATGTTCTCTATAACAAATATTAGGAAAAATTGATATATTACAGGACATTTTGTTGCTTTCTATGGATTAATATCCTCAAAATACTATTACTAGTGGGTTAAATAATGAATCATTCCAATGATTGAGTTTAGGAGTATATATGGTTTTTATTATTTTTCGCATGACTTTTGGGTTAATAACCACTATACTTTTCTACACAGATCTCATAAATATGATTTTCCATCTATATAATGTCTCTTTAGACATTATGTTTATAGATGAAATGACAATATAGTTTATAAAATTATTTTTTAATGATTGACGTTGTGACATATTAATGATTTCAATTCAATATAATTTGATTTATAAAAATAATTTTGTGTTTCAATATTGGATACAATAGACTAAGAGCTATTGAAATTAGAGAAGCACCTAGATTTGGTCTATCTCAATCATAACATCATGTCAAGTGATTATCATCACAACCACCTCATAAAAAACAAAAACAAAAACCCTAACAACCTTGGTATCCTCCAACATAATATCTTTAATCTATTCTATAAAATTATGAACAATCACATAAACTAGGTGGTCTACATATCAACTTCCCACCTAAAATTCCCACTCAATAACAAAAACTACATTTTTTCTATTCTTATATAATTACACAACCCTCCTTCAGAATCATTTGATAAAAATCTGTAAGGAATATAACTAGTTGATTCATTTGATGACATAGTATAGGTATATTTATATGAAAATAATACCCCCACAATAATCATGCAGCACTGTCATCAGTCTAAACCCTAGAACACATAAAAGAAGCAAGTATGGACATTTACTAAAATATTTAACACCATAAGAATAAAAATGCACTCTGAATATAGTTTTAGAGGATATAATAGTGTGTGTGAAAAAATGATATTAAATCAATTTAAATTAATATGGAACAAATGAGGGTTTACAATACACTAAGAGTACCTCAAACAATCCTAAACCACTATAGCGCGACATATTCAACTTCATGAAACATTACCTGGAAATCATGCCTACGTCTTTACTGATGACCACCTAATTGGAACAATCTATTTATGGTTCTTGAACACAAGCAAAAAAATATGTTTTGTCTCTACCAACTCAATCACCCCCTTGTAGATCACAATCTTGTTTCCCCTTATACTAAAATGGTGTTACTGGAAGCTACTTCTAATGCTGGTCCTAAACCATTCATTCTCCACACAAAAATGATCAATGAACCATTTGACACATCTTAATGATGATACAAGATCATCACATATAGGTTAAATCAAAATAGAAACAAAAACATATACACATAAAAATCAAAACTAAAAATTGAAATATTAGATAAATTTCAATAAAAATATGGTAGAAGTTAAGAAAATACCTAATTTAAGATGGGTATGATACGATTTGGAATGAGATTCAACACCTTGGATTGGATTGAGGAAGAGGAAGCCGAAGGAGCTCCAAGATCGCCAAACTGCTCCGGCCAATGGAGCTCCAAGATCGCATGCTCCCGTTTAGGGTTCTGTATAGCGAATGGGGGAGAGGACGGACTGCTATTTATTTGAGGGAATGTTATAACAACAGTTTTTAAAAACTGTTGGTATATATCATCCGGCCAAACCTATACCAACGGTTCCTTATAACCGTTGGTAAAATATTCCCTGAATCACACCTGTACCAACGGTTAAATGAGAACCATCAGTAAAACTCCACTAAACTACATCTATACCAATGGTTCATTAGAACCATTGGTAGAATCACCCACAAACAAACCTATACCAACGGTTCCTTAGAACAGTTGGTAAAATCTTAACTAAACCATCCCTTACCAACAGATTCATGAAACCGTTGGTATGGAAGTGTGGGGGAAAACCCACATTCCAGTAGTGTGACTCACAAGGGAGTGTATTTTTTATGGACTTATGAATGTGGGGAGAGAATTAAATTGTTCATGAATAGGAAAATCATATTTTATATAAGAAAATTACCTAGTTTTGGGGGATGATTTTTGATCTATAGTGATTGATACATAAATGTATTAAGTTATGTTCCCATACAAGATTAAAATTTTATATCCTAAGCCTCCCACCAATTAAAAATCCATGATAAGAACACCACAACATATGATATTAATTTTTTTAAATGATATTCAAGTTGATGATTTGGTGAAAATATTTTTACATATAGAAGTTCGATGTATATAAAGATCATATAAACCACACACACACACACATATATATATATATATTCACACGAATTAAACTAATGTTTTTCCAAAACATGCAATTAGATATGGTAAATTTTTATGATTTATCAATCCATTACAATACAAGAATGGTGAAAATTATGGAATATACACTTTGTCGAATGGACCCCACAACCCAATCATGGAAAAGGATTGAAATGGGTGTAATACACTTGGAAATCGAATGGTTGGGCATGGGTTTCATAAATATAACAAATTTATACCTTTATAAAATAACATGTTATCTAAAAATTATTCATAGAATCAAGGAGGACAAAAATTTATTATGGGTATAATGGGTAATTAATAGAATATTTCATAGTTCATAATTTATAAAGATGGAGTTATAATGTGTGGAACACAAATATGTTTCCCATAAAAACATAATAAAAAGGATACTTTTGGATAATGAAAACTATTTATTATTCACTTTTCATATAGAATGTGCTACGATGTATATATATATGACGTAAAATATCTTCGCATATAACATGAAGAGAGATATTTTAATATTTATATCTGGATACTTAGTACACCAATAATTTAATCCTGAACAATAATGTTATAAGGGTATTAATAAAATTTTCTCTAACCTATATGAAAATGTGAAAACATGACCAAATATTAAATTATAGGCATCCCTGTGAAATCTAAATTTAATATTTCTATATAGCATGTAGTAAATTTCCTTGAAGGTAAATGTTTTTGATTTCTATCATAAAAGATTTATCTATTTATAAACTCTATAATATATAAATAATGTATGCAATAAGAATTATGGGTGAACCACTCTCTATTATATCTGATCGAGGATTAAGGTTTACCTGTTGCTCTTATATAATCCTTCACCAAGTGTTATATATAATGAAAATAATTAGTAATACTTATCACCATTATATGAATTTTTATTCTGAGAAAAAAATTAATACTATAGATTATTTTTAAAATCACATTCAATTGATTTATAAGGATGTAGTGATCAACACTATACCCTATTAGAGTTCACATTTACAAATAGTATCCATTCTAGCATTAAAAAGGAACACTATGAGGCTCTGTATGGGAAGAGCTATCAAACTCCAATATATAATGATGACATGGGAGAGGGAAAGAAAATGGGAACTGATCTTATAAAAGAGATGATATAGCAAGATCAATGAATTAAACAACATATAAATGAATTAAACAACATATAAAATACCTAGAAATTTTTTAGAAAATTTATATTGGAAATTAATTATTATACATTGAGTTTGAGTTCCATGATAAGGTGTTCCATCATATATCATAATAAAAGAAATTTTTAGGTTTTGAAAAGTGATGAAATATTATTCTTAGATACATAATCCACTTTTAGATCCATAGTCACATCATATTTGCATCCTATAGACATAAAATCCAACTTAACAAATCTCTTATACATAATGTGTCCTATGTATCCCTATTTAGAATGTGCATACCAAAACACTAACATGTAATGAATAAAAAGGTGGTAACATTGGGGAATGTTATTTCATATGATTAGGTCTTGAGAGAAGATATTATTTCATATAGAAAATTTTTTATAGAACAATATAAATTATTGGACCATGGGTTATGGTTGAACCACAAGTTTGATGAACAAACATGGGAAAAAAGTGGTATAGAAATAGAATTACCCAACTCTATTTTACAATATTAAATAAATGTTCGATTGTGGAATTTATGATGGGGTATTATGCAATGAATTTTTTTTTTGTTTTAAATACCATTTTCAATAACTGAATTCTTAATTATGTATTGTAGTCATATAAAACCCAAAAAATAATTTAGTTATTTGAACTGGTGTGAAATATGGCCTTTCATATATAATTGAAAATTAATAATCATAACTGTGAATAATAGATTAGTTTTATTATAACGATAATGATTAGAATATATTAATGGCTTTGATAAATTATAAAAGACATAGAAGGAAGAAGTAATGGAATCTACCAGCATGATAGTACTCTTTGAAACCCATTTCTTAGAGATTCCGAGTTAGATGGCATGACTGGGATTCTACCACATCTAGTCCCAATTCTAAATTCAACAATTGAGACACTAATAAATATATTTATTATGGATAGTAAGGAATTTTTAGATCACATCTCAATGAATAAAAATTGAACTACTCAAATAATGGTCCACCACCACACACCCATTAGGTTTCTCATATTATTCAACGATTATTTGACCAATAATTTATGGTTTCAATAACTAGAACCATTTAGAATCACATGTATTCACCTATATTTAATTATACTTCAATTATTATGGAAGTCAATATATTTATCCCAGACTTCCTAATTATGAGACTGAAATTTTTGAAATACATCCAAGGATTTTATAATCAATGTGGAACAAAAAATGTATTTATATGATATGAATATGATAGGTGATCCAAGAATAATATATCCTTCAAATTCATTAGGTAATGTTTTTATCTCATGAGATACCATGTATGGTGTATTTTATGATGTCATAAGAACACTATGTTATGATATCTTGGTGGAAAGACTTAACTTACATTTATGGTGTTATTTTTTATGTTGTTTTCACATTCCTATATGGACCTATTGTTATAATATCTTATAATGTTTTGATGTAAATGTTTATGATTTTCTATAATTTTTAGTCATCATGATATGCCTTTTGACTAACATGTACTACATTCATTGTGATATTAATTCATTATTCCATTACTACGACTTATTTCTCAACCATTTTAAATGCGTGTACACGGGATATCACATTCATTTTTAGAAGATTAATAGATTTTAATGGAATAATATAATGATTAAAATAATTTCCATGTATCCCCATTACATTTTACTGTGATATGTATCTAATTTCCAAATGAAAATTGGACTCTCGATATTCTAGGAATATATTATGTCTGTCATTCTCTAATAAACAATAAAATATGGTATGTAAAGGATATGGTTACCCATAAAAATGTCATCATTGTAAAAAATAATACTGATGGGATCCTGAATAATAAATGGGTAACATGTGCTACTCACACACCCAAATGTAATCATTACCAAGAAAGTTCAAATAGATTATGCCAACATATGAATCACATCTAGGGAACACGTGTTTATATGCTCTCTATTTGGAAAGGAACTTACTACCACATGATATTTGATGATGTAATGATATATTCATCAAGGGATAAACAACTAAATCCCATAACATAGCCATGGAAACTACATCACATGTCTTGGAATCCCATCTTTTGTTCCAAATGAATAATAATAATTTTTAGAAAGGATACATGAGGAGATTCTATTTGATGATGTGTAATTATAAAATAAAATTATTCTGATAGTATATAAAAAAATGTTTTGAGATATATCACATGATAGGATGTCAATTCCCTGGATCTAATTTTTTTAAAATATATATCACGAATTCCTCAAAAATTCTAAAAGATAACCTTAGGTTTAGAAAACAATTCTGATCCAATATTAATTTCTTATCCTAAAATTGATATAAAATGTATTCATGAAGAACAGAATCTCAATATTATTGATCCATGTAATCATACACATAAGACACCACCATTCATGAGATGTATCTCTTTAATCAATGGGATGTCTTCAACATGTTGAAAACTATAGACAATTTAGAAACAATCTAAGGATTCACCATTATATGGAATTACAATTCATTGATTGGGAAAATATTTTTTGATCTATTATTCATATAAAAAATTATATGTTTATCTAGAATAAAATAAAAAAATATATTTTTTTCATCACATAACTTTATTCATGAAAAATAAATGAACTATATATTTCGGAATCTAGAGTTATATGAGATTAATATTTCTAGGAATGCCAGATGAGTCGCATGGTTAGAATGGGCTTCCTCTAAAAAAATTAATGGGACATTATAGATCATAAATAATCATTAATATGAATTGATAGATAATTTAATAAAATAAATATTTTCATCATATAGTTTTCTAAACCGCTCTTTAATAATGTGTGGGTACTAAATCTCACAAAAATCCAAAATCATTTGGTTTCATAGTTTATAAAATGTTCAACAACCATTCTATTAGAACGATATAGTATTATAAGATTTTTTTGGTGAGTAATCAGAGTTTTATATAATATGTTCCTTAACTGTTTTACACCCTATAAGATGTTAAATGGTTTTATTGTGAATAATGTCGGGGTTTTAGACTTTTCACCTTAACAATGTACCACATGAATTGATACTTCCACCTAGTTCACAGTTTTGTAGACCATAAATATTATTTAAAAAATAAATTGTTACACCATACACTATCATAATAGCCTAAAAAGCCATCAAAAACACACATGAAACTCTAGGATTTCCCCAGAATAAATTAATAGGTAAAAATATATGTCTAAATTTTGAAATCAAATAATGAAACACTAAAAATATTTAAGATCCTTACAATTTATCCAATAATGAATTCCCATTATTGAGATGCTTCTTTAGGAATCCTACTTGAACAATTTGTGATATTGAACCCAACCATCTTCCTCCCACTCCCAATCCTCCTCCACGATTCATCCATTGCACAATAAAATGTTCTCAAATGATATTTTCATTCTTTTATAGATGTTATAGATCAATTATAAAATACACATCATATATTTTTCACATGATGTGTTAGGATCCTACTTAATATTTTCATAAACAATGATTTGTGTAAGATCAGAATATTAATATTAAGATAAGACACATGAAACACATTATTCATACCTCGTTAGTAAGTACAATGATCATGATGGTGTTGAATTATTTTTATTTTTTCTGATATTTATGGTTTCAACATATTATTGAGATAACTTCGCTTTCCTTCACTAACCTCGATGGCCTAACCCATGGGTCTGTCTCTAAAAAATATTATCTTTCATAATACATTAATAGTATCATCTTTTGGTGGAAAACAAGCTTCTTTTTGATTTAATCTATTATCAACCACTTATAAATCAATTTCACTATTTTGGGAGATTTTTATATAAAACTATAACCCATATCTACTACCTCACTAGACTTGTCCCAAAAAAGAGGTGATTGAAATAGCCTACCATAAAAGCCCCTATATGGTTCCATCTGAATTAATGATATGAATCTATTGTTATAATAGAAATCAACCTAGAATAATTTATCATCCTATGATACTCAAAAACCATGAATGAATTCCCCTAGAATTTACACCAATATATGAATTTTTGGCTTAAAATATTTGTCTAGCCAATGATAGTTAATAATTCTGAGTCTCATTAGAGTCATAAACTCATTTTGGAACACATTAAAAAGAGTAATGTAACACATTTATATCTATCAGTCAGAATTTTCCATGGTTTTCCCTATAAACATAAACTATCATAAACATATATCATTCCCATATCATATTAAGAGTATTTATAATAGATCATTAAAAAAATATAATACTTTATTAGCTGATCTATAATCATGTAAATAATGTCATTGAGTCTAGAGGTTCTTGATAACCATATCAAAAAGTCAATGATGAAATCCCCCCCACATCCAAATTGTAATGGGAAGTGGTTGAAATAATGCACCAGGATAGTGGTGCTCAACCTTTTTCCTCTTGTAGGCATGTCATAAAGTAAAAAAATCCATCAATTCTCTACTTCATCCCCACCAAATATAATTACCACCTAATGTAATGTTAAATAATTTTTACTCCTTGATGCAATTCCCACATGGTGTTATAGAATTACATAATAATATTTTAATATATGGATGAATGAACTACAACTACCCCATATTCTCAGATCATATGATTTTCATTCTAAAACGTCATATCTATCGGGTCGTCGCCTTCTAGATTTTTTGAATCAAAACACATTGTAGGTTACATTCCATATTATCATTCCTAAATGATACAACAGAATATGTGACCACCAATAGGTCACATTCCATAAGACCTTTATCATTGATTTCATACATCCTCTAGTCATCCCTCAAGATAACCAGCAACCCATATTAATTATAAATCTATACACCACGAGCCAGAAATAGACACTTATTTTAAATAAGTCAAAATGGAATAATAATACCTTCACCAAGATCATATGACATGGAAATGTAGAACCTATTCATTTACGTGCCTTGATACTCTCTCTCAAATTGAGTTTTCAATGTTATAAGATATAGTAGTTGTTCTTGGTGTTTGTGTAAAAAAATACGTCTCACAAAATATATAATGACACTAATACATTAAAGCATGTAATAATACTTATATATCCTTATCATTGATACTATAATTTTTATCATGGAGTATGAACTAACATGAACCATATGCTAGAACAATAGCTTTCATCACCACAACATCCCCCAAAAAAACATCATATGCATCATAACATACAGAATAACTAATAATAGTATTATGACTAATCAACACTTGAGATGTAGTAAACAATATTTTAACATCAATAAATCCTTCATGAAACATATTTTAACAAAACATAATAACCCATTTCATTAATATTACAGTAATGGGTGATAATAATAGTGAATGATCCTACAAAAGTTATTGACAATTCCCCATAGAACATCAAAATATTATAATCACATACACATTTCTCGAAATGTTTTAGGAAATAATTTCAACTAATTTCCCTAGATCCATTGTTATACTTATTAGATAAAAATTATCAATGAATTAGAACTTTTATATCCAATATTGAAATTGGTGATCATATCACAATGAAGATTCCATTAATGCTTACTCATAACAATATTGACATATCTTGAATCCTACCCTAGGGTCAATTCAAAATGAAACGATTTTCCTTGAACATCATGATAAAAATGTAATGGCATGGGTTGAATATTTTATACATTATATTCATGAATAGTTCATATATAATGATATTTAAAAATAGCTTCACCTTGTACTTTTATAACCCATACCTGAACCAATTTTCAATCTTTGAGATGTACTCGACCTTAACCAGTACATGCTAGTTGTAGGATCAAAGATCAATATAAGAGAATCTATGGGATCCGTAAACTTGATAAAATAGATTATAAATCATAGGAATATTGTTCTTGTTCGTCATAGACACTTGATCTGGATTATAGTAATCTATAAATAGTCTATGATTATCATTCTACTTTTTTATAAAAAAATATGGTGCACTTATAATTGATGCACACAAAATTATAATTGACATCTATTAAAATTAATTGTATTTTATAATGATATACTTAAACGTAGTTAGTTCTATATTTTATGAGGGTATTTAAATTTGCTACACGCCTACCATGAGTTCTATGATGATCTTAACACCATTTTAAGGCTGTGTCTAATGAAGTCGTCTAGGAATACATCTTTATGAAGATTCAAAAAATAGGGGAAAAGATAAGGGGTATATAAATGTACTAGCTATAATGTCCATTCATGAAATCTATGAAATAATCATCTCACACTAGCTGTTGTCTAGACCCACTGTACATGATCCCAACTCCTACTCATTGGTCATCAAAATCATCGATATGTTACTTGGTGTATCTAATACAGATCATTGATAGAAATCAATGAGGTATTAGAAGGTCCTCATGTATTCTAATTCAATAATTTCATCAAAGCATGAATTTATACAATCATTAATTTGAATTAATTTCCATAATTTTCAAAAACTATTGGAGACTCTGGGAATCACAAAAGATAATATTATTTCATGCTTGATAATATACCATGGGAAAGAAATTAAGAAGATAAATTGATTTGGTTTTCATGTCTAAAGATCACTTTTATTTATATAATAGAATATGATCCACCATTTTCCAAACAGCTTTAAAAATAACTAAACTGATCATGGTTGTGAAATAAACCATAGGTGTTCCCTCACAATCATAAATAATAATTTAATCCACAAGATATAATCATCATTCCTTAGAAATTTAACCCTATCCATGAGTAACACGACTCACCTGAGTTGTCGTAGTTTAATTTGGATGATGAGGACTCCAAAAACATTACTTGGTAATTAATCAAGAATTTATTTTACATCAATAGAAAATTTAACTTGATGCACTTGAGAATAACCACTGGCGATCCCCCCATCCATCCATGAATCTGAAACATAATCTATGCTTTCGTCAGTAACCTCTGACGATGTCTATCTTTCCCATTATCAAAGCAATAGGAAACTACTCCTATATGAAATGGAGAATTCGTACTCTACTACACCTACATACCACTACCCCACGAAATTCCCTCATTATTACTCTTCTAAAAACTAAAAGAGATGGTTCCCATTTTAATTTATGTTACACCTTCTAAAAGATTATTTTTGTTATAATACCAACTACATGATACTCTTATAATCCCTCATTAATATCCGAGGCCTTACATGGAACCTATGGTAATTTTTATTTATAATAAATCCTTACAATTTATATGATGTTAAGACGATGAATGATCTCAAACATTTTTTGGACAAATTATTTAACCAATATAAGAGATAAAAAAATTATCTCAAGAAAATGAGCCTAGTATTAAGAGAAGGTTATAGATCATTGGTGAAGCTCCATAATGTTTTGGGAATTATACGTCGTTAGATTATCTATAAATAATTCCGCAATGGAATGGTTTTTTAAATAATCCCATGAAATACCCTCATGATAACCCATGCTTCTAATGACACTCCAATATCTCATGGATGACCCTTGGAGAATAAACATAGCTAGTTTGGCCTCTTTTTCTTTTACGATCTCAACCAGGTAAGATATTCCTTAATACATTCTATCCATATCTAAGAATGATGAGGAAATTAGTTCCATGAATGGTTGGAATATTCTAAAAATATAAGTCACAAGAATAGTTTACCATGGTTATCTATAGTCAACCTCTATGTGAATGTAAAATCATAGACTATAGATAAAAGTTTTCATAATTCTTGAACAAATTGAGTAGATGAAAGATATTTCTTAGGTGAAAATTTATGTACAACTCATGTTAAAAATAACACTCCAACTACAATATGAGCGATTAATAATATTTTAGGAGACATTTTTATGAATATCCAAAAATAAGGTAATTAACTAAATATGTAAAAATATATCGTACCAAGTCTATGAGATCAAATCAATATTATAAAAGGAGGCTACCCATAACCCAATTAATATCCCCCCTAGAACAACCAAATATTCTACATATCCTATTATTAGTCATAATTGAATATATATAATATAATTCCATAATTAAACTATATTTTTGGAAAATAAATAAATCACATCAACAAATAATATATATATTTACCCAAATTGAGATTGCCGGAATATCCAAAGTCAATATAAAAAGGAAGGAATTAAATTAAGGATCTAAAATGTAGTAATAAATTGGTATATATATGACATGTGACCCAATTTTCCTACTCATAATGAATTAACGCCCCAAAATACCATAAAACAATAATGGAAATCCAATTAATGATATCTTAGAGATCCATTGAACTTGATCTATCTAAGACCAAAACATCTCCTATAATCTACTTCCATGAATATTATCTCCAATGTAATTGATATGAGGTTATAACAATAAAATAGACAGAAACAATTCCTTGATAGAATTTTATAATACCCTAACCTGAACTAGAGAGTCCATGTAGATGATCCAAAATACAAAATGCATTCCTACATATACATAATATATTTTTGAATATCTGTGGTGGTATAAAAATTTCCAGTGGCGAAACTATATCCTAATAATCAATTCCAAAAAGAATAAATGTAAATCTGAAAAAATAAAACAACTGAAAGTAATCATGGTGTAATATGAAGAAAAAAATTTATACCTAAAGTCATATAAGTCATAAATGTAAATGTACCAGGATCCTAGTATGGAAATGAAAACTGAACTATATAATATATATGAATATAAATCATAAAAACAAAATAGGATCATCTAGAGACTATCTACATAACACTACTAACTGCTTTATACATGGTTCAATTGTTTACAATTGGCCCCTTTCCCTTACATGTATCCACAAAAATGATATATTTACATGAATTGAGATTATTATGAATGATGTGAGTTATAAAACCACGTAGGAATTTTCCAATAATGACATAACATGATTTCAAAATTAGAAATTGTGTATATAATGATAATAATAAATATACAATCATGTATAAGAATCAAATGCCGATTATTTTCCTACTAACCAAGCCACTTTGAGACTAGGTCATACCTTATTCAGTTCCATGTTGGAAGGATAGTCATAAAAATGATGAAATTGATCAATATATATACATAATGAGGATCAACATGTCACTATATATCCATTTGGTATTGAGTGAAAATGTTTCTATCATGGGTTGGCCAACATGGCCACTGTATCCCGACATTACCTTGAGACATGCCATGAAACTATCGTACCCAACATTATTCCTAGGATGAGGGAACAAGGAAATCATCTACTAAAATATATAAGGTTCAATATTCATCATCATTTTGGGTCATGTGGACTCCCCCTGTTAAATATAATCATACAATTACAGTACACCGATTCTGTATACCAAAAAATGCACCAAATCAATGGTTATAATTTCCATATGGAATATAATATAATTGTAGAATAATCATGTCATTATGATATATAAGTAAAATTGACCAAAAAATGTGATAATAATCTAATGTTGAATCACTATTCATAATAATTCTCATGGAATCATGTTTTATAAATGGGTCTCTTAGACTAGTCACACAACAACGTGCAATCACCATCAAGCATGGTCAAATATTTATTGATATCACATGAAGGAAATATATAGATAATGTTGTGTATGTAGTCCCTAAATTTTAATGATATAACTTATTTAATCTCTTTTATTATATTAACAAATATTTATGACATGTTATAGTTTGAAAAAACTCATTTAACCCATATAATCTAGATTATAGTTCCTATATTCTTATCATGGGATATCATTCAAATAACAAGTGTTCTACTAAAGAAAATCAAGGATATACCATATAAATAAGGTTAGTCATAGAGTCACATAACTCATGAAGTCGTTGAATATAACTAGTATTGAGATACGTAGTAAGATATGATTTAAATTCACTAGTTCTGCTCTTGATTAGAGAAAAAATAATGAACTGTTCATCTATTATAGAAGAGAAAATGAGGTCTTCCATGGATATAAATCATATAGTAACTTTTTATCAGAAAATATATCTGTGATGACATTTAATATGATAATAGTGTTAAAATAATCGATCTATGGTAACATTCTGAAAACTATACACCCTTCACAAGGGATCAATCTTCAGTCATAGAAATTTCAGGGACATATTGAGAAACCACATCTATTCTAGAAACAATTAATTGATCCAAAATTTATTTGGAATTTTCATTAATATATTGGAAAATAATATTATTGTTCTATGATTCATTTTAATAGAATAATGGTATATAAAATGAAACCAAAATAATTTATATTTTAGATAAAATCCCAAATTTTCTATCAAAAATATGCATGGATCCACTAGAAACATGATTTATAGGAGAATAATCCCTCAAAAATTCCATAGGAGACTCAAGGATCATTATTTGTAACAATTTAAAAAATAGGTCAAATATATCATAAATGGTCATTATTAGGAATTTTTTATCCCTAAATTCATTGGCTCATTATTTCATAACAATGGATAACAAACCAATCACAAATTGTGAAATGATACTACCTCACATAATCCCCCACAGGGTTTTGTCAGACATTTCTACAAACATAGGACTCTCATTTTTTGAATGGGAGAGAATAAAATGGTTTGTTAAGATAAGAATCATGATTTGATAAACCATGTGCCATAATAGGGCACCACCACAGGGGATTTCACGTGTGTTTTTAGGAGAGGCCACAATATTTTTAAAATAATATATATTATATATTATATAACACATGTTCTAATGCAACATGTTTCATAGTTTCATGGTGAATTATCATGGTTTTGAATAACCATGGTCAAATTGTTCACCCCTTAAAGGCCCCCAAAGCACTATGGAACCCACTAGATACTTCTAGATCTCTACCCAATAAAATCCTAGAAAAAAACATATTATTATATTTAAATGAAATTGAATCATAAATTAAGTAAAAAATTCAATCACATTACATTATTTAATAAATATAAATATATTTTTCATAATGATATAACCATCCAAACCATGATGGAATCCTGGGTATGTCTTTTTAGTCACAATTCCAATCCATTGATAAATATTTTTTATTATACAACCAGAAACATTAATATGGTTTATATATTGGCTTGCTCACATATTGAATCAATAATTTATCTTTATATTTTTTATATAACGTTTCAAATTTAGTTTTCACTATAATGGGATTTTGATTCAAAATTTAATAATTTTTTAAGGGATTATTTTAAACTAACACCCTTATTTAGATTGTTCATGTTTAAATATTCATTGGAATGATTAAATTATATTTTATTATAAAATCACCTACACTTTATTCTCCATAGGTGGTTTCATGGGGTAATTGGGGTTTTCATAAAAAATTAATCTTTGGTATGTTATGATTGAATAAATATTTTTATAAAAAAAGGCATTATTTCTATTTTTGGTCGCAAACATTAATCTTCCATTCTCACATTCATCATAATGTTTCCTTGATTATTTTATCTGATATCAAATTATTATAAAGTTATTTTTCTAAAACATTTGAATTCAATTAAATTATTTAATGGGAATCTTGTTAAAAGGTATCTAAACATGTAATTTTTAAAATTTATAACGAATTTTAATGTATCCCTATATTTTATATAGAAGTAATGCATTTTTTTAACATCTCAATGATCATTATTTAATATTTATATTCCTCTAAATGATTCTATGGATTTCAATGATATTTATTTTTAAATTATTTTTTAAATTATTAGTAATTATTCTAAAATCAGAAGGAATTTTTTGCTTTACTTTAGACATAAGTTTTTGAAATTATTTATAAATTAACTTTTATAAAATTGATCTTATATATTTAAGAAAAATTATTTTAAAATATTTGCATCACTTTTCCACTCTAATTCAAATATTGATTTATTTTATTATAATCATTAATATCGTTTAAATTTATGGTATTATTTTATTCTTTAGTAATGTATAGATTATACTATAATTTGATAGTATTATGTTTTATTCAATCATGTTATCTATTTTTTCGAATAGTACTATGTTTGAATTTGAAATCCAACTCAAAATTCAAAAAAAATTATTAAGACATATATGGGAAAATGTTTTATAGATTTGAAAAAAGCATGCACCTTTATCAACGTAACAAAAAATTACAAAGATAAAAATAAAACTACACAAAGAAGATATATCAAAATAGTCTATAGTAGAAAATCCAACAATTCATTGAAAGTGTCAATTCTGTCAAAACCCAAGCATTTCACCAAAATAATGCATCATCAAATCATCTAATAATCTGGCACAACACACTAAAAACAAAATTTCTACTATGTAATTAGAAAAAAACAAACAAACCTGAAATATTAGAACAAAAAATGATTCTCATAAATTTATTTCACTATCAAGAGGACATCAAGAGTGAAAATAATTCAAAAACTAAAAAAAAGTATATTCTATCCTCAATAAATTGGGATCTATATCAACCAAGATAAAAAACAAAAAACCATTAAATAAGTAAAGATTATATAAATATGTAACTAAGAACAAATTGGTTGGCCAAAGACCATAACTCTTTTATCTGATCAAAATTATAAAGAAAAAGAAGAATATAATATCTTTGATTGACCATATCTTAGCATGTGATCCAGAAAAAATTGGCATAATTGACCTAAATCCCATAAGAATGGGTTTGAATTATAATTATTATAGAAACCTCAATTAATATAGTCTTAATGTTCTCAAAAGCATCGTCATGGTAAAATCATAAATGTTAATGTATAATAATTATCACAATACTTGTAATAAAACAACACTCAGAATGACAAAATCAAAGAATAATCATTTTCAGGTAATTGATTTGATGTAGAAATCAATATTTTTATTAAATCCATTTATTTCATTATCATACATTCTCTTCATTATTTGAACATAGATCTTGGATGAGATTTCAACATTTTTAATGATAGAAATAAATTGTATAATGATCCTCTAACAAAGAGTCTAGTTCATTTCATAAGTATAATATCACTATAACCTTATATGAATCTTTCACTATAGGATCATTATAATCACAAAAAAAAATTCATGAAAATTAGCTATAGGAGATGATGTAGTTAAATGATCAAAAACCACAATAAATGGCAGATTAATTATTTTTATGTATCTACTAGTCTATATATATTTTTATATCGCGATACAATATTTCTCCCAATATTAGAGTAATATATATTTTTTCAAGTAATTTTTGTATTTTGTTCTATGAAACCATCTTAATAAACCATTGGGGGTTTACCCTTTTTATCAATTTATTTTAAATAATAATCTTTAATGTTACAATTTTTTTTCATGAACATCTAGTAATGTCTCACAAAAAACATAGTGGTCACTTTTATCATCTCCATTTGAGGGATGAATGTTTTTTTTCAAAAGAATATGGAATAAAAGTATTTATATAATATTTATCCTCATTGTTAGGGAGAGCATTATGCACTACCCACATGAAACTAGAGAGACTTGTAGAAGTGTGTTGATTATCAGAAGCAGCATAAATATTCTTTTATTTATCCTTCTCAACATGATCTCAAAAATAAACTGTGTAGGAATATTCAATAACTTTTTTATCATATTTTCTACTCAAATTTCATTAAAATTACAAATTGGTTCATGAAACAAGAGGCATTTTCTCATATTGACTTGTTGATTTGAATGTTATAAAACATTTTCTTTGAAGTAAGAAGTAATAAATTCAAAGAAAAAATCTATCACCACAAATTTCAATCAAAAAAAGGATGGAAATTATTTTGATATATCAATCACTGCACATATTGTTTCCACTAAACGTTGAATAGGTTCTTAGTAGTAGTATCAAATTTTAGGGTTTGACCATAAATTAGAAATTGAGATGTTGAATCCTAATTAATAGATGAAAATGAAAACTAGAAAATCCAATCCAAATAATAAAAACTAGGGGCATGAAATCAATGGAAATTTCTAGAGTCCATTTCAAAACTATCATTAAATAACTATAAAAGGACCATAAACCTCTTGTAGAAATCCTATAGTAATAATTTTCTAATGTAAATTGAAAAAAATAATATACAAGGAGTTCTATATAATGATATGAAAATTTAGAAATATGATATTTTATAAAGTATTATTGAAAATTATTATTAATGTTTTTTATTTTCTACACTGTCCAAAAAGTACTAAATATAGATTCAATGAGAGTAGATGTAAATCATCCTTTTAAAAAGAGATCACTAAGATACCTATGTGCTAATATTTTTTTGGACTGATCGCTGAAGCCTTTGACTCGAAATGAGCAATCTGATGATCAAACCCAGCGATGAATCCCATGAAGCAATAAAGCTATATGTTAGGGTTTCTTCTTTGTTCACCTGAGGGTGATTTTCCAACACATTCTCCATCATTGATCATGGTCTCTATCCCTATCCATTATTCATAAGAAATTATTTCCATCCTTCATATTCATTATTTTAATATTATGGATTTATTTTTTATTCTAAATACTAACTTTATATAGTATTTAATATATAATATTTATACATATAGTGGTAGTTAATGGAATAAAATTAAAATTTTTGTTCCTTTTTATGGAAATATCATTGTTTTTATATTAATGATTAATTATTGATATTTATTTTTTGATTTGAAAGTTTTATTATTTATTCATTAGTTTTTTAAATATATGAAGAATGCATTTGAAAATAGTACATGATGGATGGGTACTCATCATAGGTAGAAAAATTTTGTTTCAATATGAATCTTAAGATAAAACAAGTTTTCATGATGTATTGGTTAAGGACATATGTTCATGTCATAATTGTTATGTAATTAGTGTTTACCCACTGATACAATGAATGTTTCTATCCTAGAACATGAATGTAATATACGTGCTTTCTTGGATCAATCCTTGATATTATTATCATGAATGTCCATAATTATACATTTAATTTAGTCAGAATTATTTTATCATTATACATGTTTTTACTATCATCCATGTCTGTATTTTATTCTCATGTAATTAATTAAATATAATATATATTGGTTGTTAACAATTCCCTTTTATTATTCTATACATAATCATTGTGTTGTCTAATTTATGAATTTTGTTAAAGTGTATTTGATATCAACCTATAATATTCTCTCCTTCCTCCATGATATTAATATGAAATGAATCATTGAATGATCATCAATGATGCAATAATGGGTTTTATGATATGTTTTATTTTTTACATTCTAATATGATAATCAGGAATTTATTTAGTCTCTCAAAAATATTAAATATATTGATCATATAGGGTGATATAATGACCCTCACTTCTCATAAGTATACATTATGTTAGTTTTTCAGACCATTCAATACATTACACAAACAGACGTTGAAACAACTAATTAGATTATTTATTTCTAGTGAATGAAAACATAAGCACTAGTCTAAAAGTGAGAAAAATAATCTCCCACAGGGTTCTATATTAATTTAACCCTTCTTAGAAAATCCATATATAATACATATCTTCATAGCCTAGTGAATGAAAAAAAGGGTATGATCTAATACCTAGTAAGGTTAAAAATGGGATATATGTAATCTTAATCATGTTCATATGGTTACGAGAAAAAGATCATTACATTAGACTATCATACCTTTCATAACAAAGATCATAATCAGTTTTCATGGAATATATATTAGGAGTACATAATATATGAATCACAAGGAAATCATGTGAATGTTACACGATATAAAAGAATAGTAATAATACATGGAGTTATGGAAGATAAATAAGAATATATAATCATTCCCTGTAAATGATGACTCATTAACATTGCTTATTAAAAAAATTAATAGGGGTACACCTACTATACGGGGAAAATCACCAACACTATGCAAATAATTTTTCTTTTTATTCAATGAGTGCACTACCAAAACCATATAATAAAAATGGTTTACTCCCAAGAATAAATTAGTAGCCAATGATCACTCCCAATACCGTATTAGCAGTCAATGTTCCCCCTCAAGACTAATTTTCCAGAGAATTTCCTTTTCAAAGCTAATTTCACTCCATATTAAATGAATATATATATAATGATATATAAGTAATTATCCACAACATTAGAGGGAGACATAGGTCCCACCCTATCATAATGATAGAATACAAATGTGTTTCATACGATAATAAAACAATCATCATATCATAAACTATAAAAGGATGTGGGATTCCTAAACATCATATTCTAACCCATGAAATTAAATTGGTATCATAAATATTTCATCATATCACAAGATTTGTAAAAAAATAAGTTTTTATAATAATAGAAATAACTCAAGATTGAGAAATAGGTTTTATAAACATATAACCTTTGAAAGGGATTCATGATTCATAAACATCATTCCATCAAAACATAAGAAATTTTAAAAACCATTTCATTGTAGATATATTTGAAAAAATATAATGAAATCATGTAATAACATTTATAAAAATTTCATTGAAAATATCTTTTAAATGATATAAAATAATCTTGAAAACATTTTAAAATCCTTTCTATCTAAAAACTATTTTGAAATCATATAATTATATCATAATTTTTTTTTAAAAATAATATAAAATTTATTTTAAAACTTATATGGGATGCATGAAAACATTTTGAAATATTTTTCTTTTTATGAATATTTTAAAAATTATAAATTAATCTTGATGACATTTTAAAAATAATTACGATTAAAATATAATTAAAAATATAAAATGTAATCATAAAAAATATATAAAAATTTTAAAACATAATAAATTATTATAATAAATTTAGTTAAAAATTATCTCCAAATATTGTTACAAAATATTTTAGAAAACATTTTTTAGTAACATGTTTATTTAATTAATCATATTTCTGATCAATGAGAAAAAAAGTTACGTTATCATAAAGATTTTCTTAATTATCTTTTGGAAAAATTAGTGGATAAATGGTTCCATTAATTTATGATATAATTAAAAACTATATGAAAATAAAATCCTGATATTTATTGATATATGGATTATAATATTTCATCAATAAATTCATGATTGAAAAAATCTCAATAAATAATGAGATTGTACTAATAAACATATACCACTTTGGTGACATTAAATCATAATCTCCAGAAGATAATGACATTAAATAGTCATATAATATCCAAAAAACATTGATATTCATGATATATCATTTCAAATGGAATTATATAAATCTCTTAATTTAATATTGGTTCATAACAAAACATGTGTCATAAAGAAGGAAAATTGAAACAAAACTGCCTTACCAGTTTGGTGACTATTCTTCCACAAAGGATATGAAATAGAAGTCATAAATGGGAATTTAAATAACCATTAATATTTTTATAATAATATTTTAGTACATTTATGGGAATTATATAAACCATACAAAAGAAATGGGTGGATAATAAGGCATACATCTTGTAGAAACAAATGTTAGACTAGAAATCCACTTACCTTTTTCTTCAATCTTGTTGTACTCATGAAAGACACCTATTTAATAAATATATGTTTACTATACATATATTACACGAAAATATTCATTTATATCCTACCATATATTATTTTATTATGACCTTATATTACCTTTTAATTAATTGACTCATGGTAAAGTTATATTTTGGGTAATAATTTCTCAATTTTTAATATATGGTTTTATATTTAATATTTTTGGCCATCCTACTAGTAGCTTGATTTAATAATCAATAAAATTATAAAAATATTACAATTGAAATATATATATTCTGTTTAAATTTATGTGAAATAATCTATAAAATATATAAATATGAAATGAACTACACCATTAATGGAGATGGTAGTTCATGCGTACACATGAATGTTGTTTCAATTTTCTTTTCTAGATTTTAAATAAAGAAAATTAAATGATACACGTACATAAATACATAAATATATATATATTAACTCATTTAGAAATATTATTTCATGAATAATATATAGTTTTATTAATCTAATCCTAAATATACTCCAGGAAATGTGTGAACGAATCACATCACATTGAGGATATAGTAGTCCGCACATCCAAATAATATGTTATTGTAGTTACAAAAGAAAAAAAACCATGATGTTATGTGTTATTTTTTAATTACAGAATCATAATGACCACATAATTATAATATATATATTATTATGTCAAAATAATCATCATTGGTTTCAACCTCAAAATGCGGTAATGGAATAACGAAATACATTGGCTTTCAAGGTGGCAGTCTCCCGTACACACAATTAATGATTCTGTATCCCATTTTATTGATGATTCAGTGAGTGTATCTCATAAAAATAACATAAAACATCTAAATATACTTATTATATTTATATTATTACATAATAATGGAATAAGATTAATTTAGGTGGTGGATAAGAAAATAAAACAAATGTTTTTATTGAAGGATGTTATATCTTCTTTGGAAACTACTTTTTATTTTCACAAAATGGATTCATTGTTTGGATTTATTCACAAAAGGATTATTCTAGATGAATCTTGGTATTTTGGGAGGATATTTATATAGTTTTTTTTCTTATTCTAAATACTTGATAGTTGATAATTAGTGGGAGGGGGTGAGTGACCATTTATAAGTGGGGGAGAGGACACAGTTGAAATATTTTAATATAATTTTGGGCACCCCACACTCGTATATACAAGGAGGTGTAAATGAAAAAAATAATTGAATAAATTAAGAATTATGGTTGAACTATGGAAAAAAAACTAGTGCTGAACATTTTTAGGGTCATTTTTACACGATATATTCTATGTTTAGATATTAAGAAAACTCATTTTTACCTTGGTCAGTGTAATTAATTTTAATTACTTTCACAAATATTTTAGGTCAAAAACTATTTTGACCATATTAAACATATGAAATTATTGTTATTGAAATTTGGAATCCATATTTTCTAATTCTAATCACACAATATGATAATATTTAATTAATATTAATCGCGTAGAAGGAATGAAACAATGGGTTTTTATATTAATATGTTTAAGGGATTTTAATGTTTAAATGTCCAATTTCAATGTGAAATTGATCCAATTAAAAAAAATGGATTTATATACGTAATGTTTTTATAAATATACATTAAAACCACTTAAAAACATAATTTAACTACATATAATAATTAAATGGAAAATAAATTTCAATTAAAATATAATATTTTTCACTATGCATAAAAAATTAATGTTCTTAGAAAAATAAAAAAACATCTACCTAAGAGTTAAAATTATATACAAGTTTAAACCATATTTTAACAATTTAGTTATTCTATTTCATACCCACTATTAATATATCTTGGTTATAACAATACTAATATTTTTATAATAATATTATAATATATTATAGTACTGTAATACTCATTATTGTGTCTAAAGTAAGCTATGAACGGAATTTGAAATTGATTGTAACACAAGACAAAATAGTATTTCATATAACTCTAGATAAGCTCAATATTTCATGTAATTTAGTTTATGCTTGGTATTACATGTAAAAAAATCAAACTCAGGGTTGTGCACAATGAATCTAAAACATAACATTATGTGTATAATCGTCCGACATTTGTGTTGCATACAAAGAAAACATATGTTTTTTATATTGTATTTATGGAAATAAAATAAAATTATTTCAATCAAAAAAGTTATTCATAGGAACTCATGGTGTTACATTCTACCACCCTTAAAAGAATTTATCCCTTGAAATATTTCCAGGGCATCAATGGGTTAATACATGAATGATACATTCAAAGAACCCACATATTAAAAATGAATACTAAAAATTACATAAAAAATAAAGTAAAAAACCTATTGGTTACCAAAATTAACAAATAAATACAAAATAATGTAAGAGAAAATATGTGGATGAAAATATTGGACAAGGAATAAAATCATAAAAAATTATTTATAGTGATTTAATTCATTTATCAAATTAAATTTAATGATCAATGGAATGTTAAGGGCCTAAAAAAATAAGTTTGTGATGATTTATGAGATCATAAGATCACATAAAATGAAATAATTGTGGTAAATCATTTCAATATTAATTTCATAAAGTTGTGTAATTCTTTTACTATAATAGATCATAAGGGAATATACTTTATTACTTCATTCCTTTTTCATACACACAATATCATCCTTTGGTTGTTCCTTTCCTGACATTATATTAATCTCATACTCCATGAAATAATGGTGAACATTACATTCATTATGAAATAACTTAGGAAGAATTATAATCCATTCCAATTTTATTATGTTTACATCAAAGATAAATAGTTACCTAAGATTATCCAATATGAATAAATCCACATGTAGAGAGATACAAAATTAATATCTAAAACCACATCCTATGTTTGAAATGAACCATTCCATAAATGGTTAATGATGTAACCCTCAAAAAATATGAAAATCTAAAATTTTGAAATAAGTTCACCAAAATTCTCTAAATCTTCTTAACACTGATCCCACATATATATTTATTATACCTGGGATGTCACATACCAATCAGGTGAATACCTTATACATTTATTCTCTTGAAACATGGTAATAATCCAAATTACAATAAATTAATTATTCTTCATTATTTGTAAATATTATTAGATATATTCTATAAATCAAAAAATGATTTTAATTTCATAAATCATAACATGGTATATTTTTCAACAAATTCTTTATTTTTTATAAGGTCATCAAAACTGTCCAATTTACACTATCTATATCATCATGTATTTAACCATACTAAATATAATTTTCTCATCCATATGAACATATTAAGGGTTACATACACTTAATGTAACCAGTACGTTAAGTCACTTTTCAAGGTTAGTAGTAGCATTTAATATATTAATGAAATTAATTAATTGAAATCTTTTAAAACAATCCTTATATTATAAGCACCCAACCTTAAACATTACATAATCGTGAATTTTTTCATGAATTCACATTGAGGATCTTTTCAGTTTTAGAGTTTTATAGAATTTTTCATAATTATTTCATAACAACTTGAATATTACATGAAGAAACTACTACCCAGTAACCCATTTTCATAAAATAAAAGCTCTTGATAAATAGAGACATGTATAGTAACATGTTATAGACAACATGACTTTTCCTTTATCTCATCCTTGACCCTATTCATCTTTATGTCCTGTGATAAACATTTAAAAACATGGGATGAGAATAAAAATATCAATAAGTGTTTTAAAATAATAAAAAGGAACATTAGTCCCTCAAAAAATAAAAATATATGAAACCATACTTTTCAATCATAACATATCTCATGAAATCGTAATATTTATCAATAACAAAAAGAAATCAAAAATCATTGAGGTAATTTATGGAATCCATAAAAAAATTACATTTTAGTTATCATAGTTATGTAGTGAGTTACACTTGTAATACCAATAACAATATATTCCCTAAATATATTAGGATAACTATCACGTTTACCTCCGTCACATTACCCATTGTATTAGAGAGCTATCTCAGGCTCACCCGCCCTAGGTTTATCACAGAACCACTTGTATATATAAGAAATTCCCAATAATAATAACATATCATCACAAATTACACAAGAATAATGGAATGATAACATTTCCACATTCTAATCACAATATATCAAATTAGGATACTGAAATAAACAACGCTTTATCAAACCATTTTCAAAACCATTTAAAACAGTAAATAAAGAGATTTTTGGAATCAAAGTGTCCCATACTACTTTGAAACTTTTAAATAAATTATCATTTTAAAATATTAATGTACATATTAAAAAATATTTCAAATAATTTTGAAAACATGGGAATTAATTTTAAATATTTTGAAGAATAAATCTTTAAAACATTTAAAACAATATTTTAGTTAAAGATTTTTTTAACAAAATGATAAATGCTTGAATTCAAATAATTTGGGAATATAATTTTATCAATACATTATAATATAATTATAATAAAGGTATTCATGATATAATATTCCAATGGACAATATATACACCATATATAGTGAATTGGTGCATAATAACAATGAAGTCTGAATGGAACGTAATTTGAGATGAAATCACTTATAAAGATGGTATGCTTAGATTAATGATATATCAATTACATAATTATGTGTGAAAATTATAAATACATCCAATATAAGTGGATATTTAGTGTAAGTTAATTAGCGGTTATTCAGACATATTTATAGCACAACATAATCAAGAGATAGAAGTTTAACCCAAGAAATTGAAATTGGGTGAAGAAGTTTCCCTTATAGAAAGTCGACAGCCTAACAACCTAACATTAAAATCCAGGAAATTAGTTTATGATACAGAAATGGTTTTCTCATCACATGGAAATAAAATTTATAGAAATATGGATATATATAAAATAACAAATCCCAACATAAGAATATTTAATTAAAAGAGATTAAAAAAAGAAGTCTTTTAAAAAAGAGAAGGGTGAAAGGTTCCCTTAGGGATTTGGTAACTTACGGAACATAATCCCCATGAACGAAGGATCATAAAATGAAAATGTAAATACCCATAAATTAAATTATATTACACATTGAATAAAATAATGCATAGTACATAAACCACACAAATGTAAATAGTGGATATGTAGCATGAATTCTCACGGGAATAAAAAGTGAGATGAATACCCCTTACCACATTGTAATCAATTGAGTCATAAGACCAAAAGTTAATAATAACCAAATTTATAACATAATACCATGAATATAAAGATAATAATTATTATATAAATCAAATGTAATTACACAATACACCATATTCAATAAATAATTGGTGAACAATGGAAATATCACGAAATATAAAGCGAGATAATAAAACCCTTACCTCATGTCCGACTTGACTTGTATCTTCCTTATTCTTCAAAAATAATAAAATGATGTTAATTTATAATTTCATAAGAAAATTTTCATGTTTATTATTCCTTTTATATCACATATTACCATGTTATAAGCATTATGCAATAATTTATGTTAATAACGGTTGTTTTGTCGATATTTGGTACTTGAGTAAAAAATGAACACATTATATTTATAAGTTGTCTATGTGATCAATAGTACTTTATCTCCAAAATGATATTAATTAATTAGATATCATATATATTATATATATTCAGTATATATAAAGATTTATAATAGTACATATCATTATTTGTTAAGAAATTAAATGTATTGTTCATGGAGACGGTAAGTCGTACATACGCATTAACGCCACTTTCATTTCTATTTCATATTTTAATAGAATTAAAATATAATTATACATAGGTATAATATAATTATAGTATAATATCATATATAATATCATTAAATCCATCCTTTATATGTCCCACACATGGAAGTAATGAGTCATATCACTTTGACGGGGAGGTAGTCCGCACTTCCTCAAATGAAATTATCGTGTTTACCCATAATGGAAACCATAGAGGTATTCTATAAATGAAAAATACAGAAGCATAATGAAAACATAAACACAATATATATCATATATAAATATAGTTACATCTTAATGGATACCATGATAGGCGGTAATAGATAATCGAACAATCATCGTTTCGTGAGGCGTTAGTTTGCCATCCACAAAAACAGAATGTTCTTCAACCATTCGATGGAGGTGTGTTTAAGTGTCGTTTGAATACATATCATTGAAACATCCTAATATATTGAGGATATGTGTGTGTAATAAAAGAAAATAATAAAAATATTTTATGGGTGGGAGATGTAAATTAAAATAAAATAATTTAAGAGAAAATGTTACCTTTAATTTGGGTAACTCCATTTGGTTTGAACCAAAAGGACTTCTGGTAGTGACTTCTGCCCAAGGTAAGAATTCTAGGTGGAAGAGATGGATCATGAGAGATTATTTGTGTAGGGTTTGGATGAGATAATGGTATTCATAGTTGTGAGGAATGAGTTAGATGTGGGGGATTTTTATAAGGGGGGGAGGGACTCTTTAAGAAAGTGTGAAAATATTATTTTATTATATAATGATTTTCGGTTTCTAAAGGTCCAAAACTCATTATGGTCAAAGATAAAATGCCTCATGGTATAAATAATTTCATCTAATAATAATTTTATAGGTTTTTGATGTTATTTTATTATTTATAATCTTATTTATTTAAGTCATTTATTAATGAGGTGAACACTACATCATTTTTGGGTCATAAATAATTTAATTTATTTGATGTCTAAAAATTAGAAAAAATACCATGATGTTGGAAATATTTTTATATTTACAATTAATATTAAAAGTATAAATGATAAATTACATAACCCCAAGTAAAAATTAATTTACTAAAATATATTCTTTTATGTCATTTTGGTCTTTAGATTAAATTAATTAAAATAAAGTGTCATTATCACTCTTAAGTGGCTCCATGAGGTCCCAAAATCAACCCAAAGATGCCCATAGCCAATCACGACTCATCCAATAATGTTAAGACAATTTTTAAGTTAATTTTTTGTTATTTTGATATTTTTTACCTTTAATTACCCTATATACCTTTAACCATGGTAAATGAATGTCAAAAGTTACTATTCACCAAAAATTATTTTCATCTTGTTGAATCACATTTTACTTACTAATAATAACCATGTATGTTGGATTTTTTAAATTCAATTCATAGACGTGGTAAAATTTCATTTTAATGAAAAATTCATTCTTTTAACTACTACTAAGTGGTTTCACTATTCTTTAAAAAATGATATTTTTTAGAAAAATACAAAAAATGCAGCCTAAGATATATTTGATATTCCAAATTCCAAAATGATGTCTATATTTTAAAATTATAAACATTGAAGTTGAATTAAATAATTTAAAATTTATTCTCGTTCTCAAAACCAATAGCATGTTTTTAAGAAACATTATCTATCAAAAGATTAACATTTTTTTGTGTCTAATTTCAAAGAGAAATTAATTACAATGACCACCATTGGATTAAATGTTAAAAATTTAATATAATTACACTTTAAAACCAATTAAAAATATAAACTAACCATATAAATAAGATAAATTAAAAATAATATTAGAATTAAAAAATAGTAGTTTTCAATATTCATTAAAAAATGAATTTTATCAGAAAATACCAAAATTTTACCCAAGGTAAATTTTCATTTTCTGATTTTAAAGAAGATTTTTTATTTTTTCAAATAGAACATATAATAGTTACCATAACTATATTCAATGAGGGTTCGCCATCAAAAGGCCGTAAATTAAAATTTCAAAAAATAATAGAGTATTTATGCCTAAAATTAGATTCATTCAAATTTTACGCCACTAACTTTTATTGGATAAATGTAAAAACATTTAAAAACATGTATAATAGTTTTATAGTTAGTTCTATTCATTCCGACCAATACAACGGCAAGGAGTTAACTACCATTTAAAATAATAATATTATAGTATTGGTGTGCAAGGTTATATTTCAAAGAAACTTGTTGTTGCGTATCAGGTAAGCCATAAAACATATCATCCCATTTAAAGTAAAATTAATACTTAATTCACAAATATTGATAAATATGAAAATATTATATTATTTATTTACCTGGGATGTTACATATATACTTCAAGAATCATGTAAAATAATTCTTAAAATCAAATACATTAATAATTTGATCATTAAACATCTTCCTTACGATATTAACATAACCACACTATCTAATTACATAATACACCATTCCTAAAATTTGAAATAAAAATCTTCTCTAATAAATTAAATAATAATTACAAACAATACTATTAGAAAGGAATATACCATAAAAATATCACTCATAGTCTCTTAGTCAGTAGAAACAAGACAATTACTCTTAAAACCTTATATATTTCATTTATAATATTTACCCTAAGATATTGGTTTATAAAATTACCATAATTTATACATTTAAATAATTCAACAGTCGATGATACATTATAGAAGTCATTATTCCCACCCCTTTCCTTAACTGAACTTTTAATTTTCAAATTACAATTACTTTCTCTGATTACTTCTTTTACACACTAAAAAATCGATCAAGATCCCCTAAGACATCTTCTTGTAGTATCTTTCTAGGATATAATTTATTTGATACCAATCTAACAATCATTTACCAAAATTTTAATTCATTTTCATAAATTTCGACACATCCTTAGACTTATCATTAGATAAATGATTTTAGGGATCTCGGAATGGTTGTTTATTCCTAGTATTCAAGTGGTAACGAAATATTTAATCTGATACCAACTATAAAGACCATCAATTCTCATATATTGACATTGAAAATCATTTTCAGAATATGTAATACATTAGAAAAACATAATCACAAAGAAAATATATGATTAGTGCATTTGGAAACATGGAAACATAAATACTGGTACATAAGGAACCTAAAATATCTCCCACTAGGGTCTCCATAACTAAAAACCCTCTTTGACACATCATACATAGTACATATCTTGATAATATGGGGAAATGAGTCATAATAATGTGTTAAAAAGATATTATAAATAAAATTAATCAAGGTAGATATATATGACTAATAAAGATCATAAGAGTATTATAACATGATCATAAAAGTAGAAGATCATACCATGCATATCAAAGATCATAATCATGTTGTGTGGTAAAAAATTGGTTGTTCATAATACATGAATCATAAGGGAATCAACAATATAATTTAAAAAATAATAAGACTGTACCAACACAAGAAAATATGTTACACGCATAAGCTTATAATATCATTCTTTATAAGTAAAGGCTTATTTACATAACATATTTGGGAACTCCCACAGGGTTTCACCTACAGGGTGGGATACACCATGATCAGTAGTCGAATCAATTTTTACATAGTGGAATAGTTTCACTACTAAAACCATATATGTAGTCATGGTACACTCTAAGTAGAATTTTATTATTCCATATTTACTGTCATGACAATCATAATAGTCAGGAATCACATCCAAGGCCACGTTAGAGCACAAATACCTTTACTGAATCAAGTCCACTCCTAATTCTATAAATTTACATCTCATGAGATATAATTAATTAGCCAATATATTAATGGAGGATATTGTTACCAACCTTCTCACAAAGAAAAAAACACTTACTTTTTCCATAAGATAATAATACAATCATCATTTAATGAAACATTAATAGAAATGGGATTCAAAAAAATTATCTCAAAACCTGTTAATTGAAATGGGTATCATAAACATTTCATCATATCCTTAACTATGGGAAAGATATAGGTTTCATAATCATAGATTTAACCATGAAAGATATAAATGTTTCATATTGACATAACTCATGAAATAAATATGAATTTCACACACATCATACCATAAAAACGTTAACCAATCAGAAAATGGAAATAAATGCTACCCATAGACCATATAACCAGTAAGGCATGACTAACACCAATGAATGTCATATTATATATAATTTTTTTGATATATCATTTAAAAACATTTCTTTATAAAATATGTTTTCTATGTAAATAGTTTGAGTATCATTATATTTAAAAATAACATATTGAAAACATATAAAGGATGATTTGAAAATAATTTTAAACATATAATGAGAATAAAAAATTTTAAAATATTTTTCCTTTGAAAATATATTTCATAAATTATAAAATAATTTTTGAAATAACTGAAGTCATTTTATTTAAAATAACTATCATAACATATAATGTAATATTGAAATCATTTTGAAAATCATTACCTTGAAACTATATTAAAATTTTTTTAAATAAATAATAAAAAATTTAAAACCCATTGTTTTAAAATATATTTGAAGACATATAAGTGAGTATTCATTAAATATTTAGAACCTTTTATCTTAATATCTATTTTTAAAATAGATAATGGGTTATATAATGTTTTATGATAAACATTTCATGGATGATATATTTTAAAACCTATTAAGATTCCATGAAAACATTTTGATTTTTTTTTGAAAATATATTTGGAATCATATAATGATATCAAGATTTTTTTTTTCAAATTTTTTGCTCGAAAATATCATTAAAAACATATAATGGAATATTGAAAAAACCTAAAACAAACTTATTAAAATATATATATTAAAAATTATAAAGGATTCATGAAAAGAATTTTCAAAAAAAATTAAAAAAATCAGACAATTATTAATTCATCCTCATTGAAAATTAACTTATATTATCATTTCAAAAATTTAAAACATTATTACAAAACATTGTTATTGAATATAACATAATTTATATTGATGAGAGAAATACAGATAGATTGTATTAATATCAATTACTTAGTTATATTAAGTATAAAATTGTGTAAAATGTTACAATTACATGAAAATATTATGAACAACCAAATAGGAAGAAATTAATGATTATTATTTAGATATAGATTATAATATTTCATAAATTGAAGTATAATCATAATCAATCCTAATAAATGATTATATTGTAGCAATAAACTCATTATAAATTTAGACATTTATAGAATAATTCCCATGAGAGAAAGAATTGAAATGAATGGGAAATATATAATTAAAATAATTAAATTCATAATATAATATTTTAAATGAAATTATATACTCCACATATTATGATATTTATTTATAACAAAATTAATGTCTTAATGAAGAAAAATTTTGACAAAACTACTTTACATGTTCTGAATATTTTGAACTATAACACCCCATGAAATATATATCATAAAATGGGTATGTGAATAACCATAATGTTTTTTGGATAATTATTATATATAACACTAATGGGATGTATATACACCATACAAAACAAATGAGTTGTGAATAAGGAATTAGTCTCTATGTTTAAAATGTCATACTAGAAATACACTTATCATAGATCATGACTCTTATTCTAATCATGAAAAATTAAAATATATAAAATATAATTTAATTATAAATATATTAAA
Organism: Viscum album; assembly: GCA_963277665.1. Taxonomy (NCBI): domain Eukaryota; kingdom Viridiplantae; phylum Streptophyta; class Magnoliopsida; order Santalales; family Viscaceae; genus Viscum; species Viscum album. The sequence continues at coordinate 104,499,080 of OY728133.1, forward strand.
GAACCATATTCAGTTATATCATACCATATCTAATTTTATGACTTTTTATTACACATTTATTAATAATTATTTACTAAAATTAAATTTGGGGTATTAACCAATTTGTTTGTCACATGTTTTTATTATTTAACATATTTTTGTCCTCTAATATATATTTTTCATCATCTCCATATTGATAAAAATCATTTAAAAATAATATAATTCATTTATAAATATTTTATAAAAAATAAATGAATGATATAAATTTAAATTGAAAATAAATTAATGGAGATAGTAGGTTGTAAATATTCTTTAACACCATTTTTATTTTATTTTAGTATTTTTAAGGATTGAAAACAATAATATATATAATTATAATAATTAGAGTATAATTATTATTTTATATATAAGAAATATTTTTATTAACCCCATATTTAATACGTTCCATGTAACGCGGGAGTGAATCACATCACATGGAGGAGGCTAAAGTCCACACATCCACAATGTAATTTATCATATTCCCAAAAAATGGAAATCATAAAGATATGTGTTATATAATAAATATAGAAGTATAAAAACATAATATATATGTCATATATATCTTTTAAAAATATTATATCCATCATTATTACAATCCATTAATGGTTTAAATAGACGAATGAACAACATCAGTTCACGAGGGTGTAATCCACCAGACACATGAATGATGGTTGTGTATCTCATTTGACAGAGGTGTGTGTTGGTGTATTTAATTAATTTAGCATTATAAAATATAATATTATTTTTGAAAAGCAATTTATTATATATCCATGAAATTATAATAATGGAGGTAGTGGAAAATTTAATAAAATAATAGCGGTTTTGATAGATGTTAACTATTCCTATGGTAACTCATTTTGGAATTCACTAAAAGGATTCCTTGGGTAGATTTCATCCCAGTGGGAGGATTCTAGTATAATGTTAGTGAAATAATGAGGATATATTTATAGTTTATTTCTAATCTAATGGGATTTATATTATTCTAAAATTGAGGGGTGGGGTGAATTCTATTTTATTTGTGTGGTAGATGACACATGTGGAATTTTTTAAAATAATTTCTTGCTCTAAATTTTTTTTTCCCTCAAAGAGGATTACATGAAAACAATATTGAATAAAAGTAGGTTTAAGGTCTAATTATTTCTATCCAATGGGTGTTTTATATTTTTATGTTAATTTTTACACCTTATATTCTATTTTTAGAAGTCAAGTAAACAAATTTTCACCTAAAACACTATAATTAATATTAATTATATTCCATGATATTTTTTGAAAAAAAAATCTGTTTACATTATTAGAAGTTATTAATAATTAAGATTCCAAATATGGAATAAATTACATCAAATTTTAATCACATAACTAGTAGAAAGTAATTTAAAATTAATCTCATTGATGGGATGAAACAATGTGTTTTAAAAGTAAAAAAGTTAAAAAATATTGAAATGTTCTTATCTCCAATTTCAATGTGAAAATTATTTTAATGACCCAAATTGGATTGATATATGTAAATTTTTTTAATATATAATTATAAATATAAAATATAATTTGAATCTATAAATAAATTTAATTTTAAATTAATTTTAAAATAAAATTTAATATGTTTCACTTTTCATAAAAAATGATACTTCTAAAAATAATTAACGAAATTAACCATAAGATAATTTTGAAATTACTCTTTTAAAATTAATGTTTACTTTTTCCAATATAATTTATATATTTTCAACAATTATATTTAAAATTTATTCTCCATTAAATTGTGTTAAAACTACCTTATATAAAATTATATCATTTTTTTATCAAAAAGAGGATTTATTATTTTCTCTCATATAAAAAATAGACAATATGAGCTTTATATATTTAATTATATATATATATATATTTCATTAAAATAATTTTTCATATTTGTATTAATTAATTAATTTTGGTAAAACATGTCTCATTTCCTAAATAGGGTTTTTAGAAAAGGATTCCTTATATTTTAAAAAGATTTATTTTTTTTCAAGTTAATATATCACAAAATATTTTATCTTATATACCCATTTAAACCATAATTTCATAATTTAGTTATTCCTTTTTATACCCAATATTCCCAGGGTTTTGTGATAAATATACAACTATTTTTATAATATTATTAAAAATATATTGTACTTCGATATAACACAGTCAAGATTTTAATGTAATCTATTGATATAACATGCAATTTTGTGTAACACAAGCAAAAAATGGTGTGGTATATAAAAAAAACTAATCATTGTGTTGTGTGTAATGAAATATATGGTTGGTATTTCTTGTAACATAATCCAACATAGGGTTGTGTGTACCGCACATGAAACTCATCATTATGTGTCGCAGTATCATAACTTAGTGTTGTATATAAAGAATAAAAACATGATTTAGTGTGCAATGAAATTCATAAAAAAATAATTTTTTTGAAAAAAATAAATCATAAAATAATAGGGTATTATAGGTGTGATAACTTGTATGTCATAAAAATGTAAGACAGTTCATAGAGATTAATGGTTACTAAAATAAAGGTTGTTATAGTTGGTAGCAAAGAATGTTACTTCATAACCATGAGAACTTGAATTCTGAAATACATTTATGGACATATATTAATGATAATAAACTATAATAATAAAATAAATTAATGTATTTTAATTTTAAGGTTCCATAATCATGATGTTAGGGGAAAAATAAGTCTACTATAAATTTTAGATATAGTACATAGCTGATGAAATAGAAATCTTGTCAACACACGTGTCCGATGTATGGATTTACATTATGATAATGTTAATACCACTGGTGATGGAGATATGTAGAACAATGATAATATTTTGTAACTAACCCACATTTTGAAAAATGAACATTTTCCCAAAGAGAAATCTATAATTCAATATTGTGATGCGCTAATGTAGTCCTGATTTATATGATAGTAGGTTTCGTATTTGTACAGAATTATTAAAATATCTCTAGTTGATGAATGGAAAATGTCCCTTGAAAATATATTTCTATATTTATGATGTAATGATTTCTCAATGTTTATTCTATCTATATGTTGTGTAAATTGAGTTTTGGAATAAGAGTGGTAATTTATATAAAGTACCAAGTAGAAGGAGGGTGAGGTAGGGCTAATGGAAAGGGAAGTAATCATTGGGATTTTATTTGAGAAATATATTTCTTATGAATAACAAGATAATATAATAATTATATTAAATAATTTATTTTATAAGGAAGAGTAATTTATTTCCATTTTTTTGAATTTTATTGTGGTTTTTAATTCATTCTATAGACTATATACATATTAGAAAATGTATGATTGATATTTTATTAATTTTACTTAAAAAGAAACTCTATAGTGCACTAGTCTTTCAAACATTTTTTTTCATATAGTGATATAATATCAGAATATAGTATTATTTACCATAGTCATATAATTTTAAATTGAATTTTTATATATTAAGAATGAATCAGAATAATGAAAAATGATATGATGAAAATTATAGAAATAGTCAGACTAAACATTAATAATGTTCTTTTTATTCAAAGAAACATCATGGAAAATTATTTAGGGGAAAAATATTGTTATATCTGTAGAGATAATGACCATATATGTCATGAAGGTAATACAAATAATGATATCCAAGATATTCATTTTTGATCAATTAAAATATGGGGTACTTATCAGTCAATTAACCCATTTGTCATGGATTTTAGATAATAATTCCATTATTTTATTTATTTATTTTTCACAAGTATATTATTAAAGAGATGATGATCATGAGATTCACATAAGAATCATTAATTGAAATTTTGGATGAATGATATTTAAAAAAAATTAGTATTAGTAAATCACAGAATCAGAATATTTCATTTCATGGAAATAACATCTCTAATCATGGAATATATGTTGATGTACATAATATATGTCAAAACCTAACAAATGTAAAACACATTTGAATTTATTATGTGTTTTGAGGAATGTATATTTATGGTAAAATTTTACAAATATATTGTTATGATGTATTAAAATTTGTGTTGTAATAATCAGTATAGTTTAACAACATAATGATGAATTTTGATCAATGAGTGCTATTCAGAGTATAGATATAATTCTTAAATTTTGTCATTTTTATAATTGAATATTATCAAAAATTTTGATAACCTTTTTGCCTTTTATTAAATGGATATAATTAGGGATAATCAATGGTTAAAAAATATATAACATAAAAAACAATATCATTTATTAGACCTCATGATCCATTAAGTAAACTTCATTTTTTAAGAATGAAAAATTCATCTTGTTAAATAATTATTTTGAATATAAAATTAATCATTGGTAGAAAACTAATTGATGAAAAACTGAGGAAATATAAAAAGTAAATTTATTTTATTATAATTCTATAATAGATTTATGATGAATAATTTATGTTTTCTATTTAATGTTTCACTATAAATTCCTGGAATGAATCTAGATACTAATTCACAAGTAGAGGTCTCATAACAATTTTTTTCAAAATTATTTATTTAAGAAATTATATTTTTAAAAGTAAAAAAATTGAAATTATTATTCATGATGAAATATATTATTATTCAATGGCATGGAAAAATTTACAAAAAATAAGAGGAAATTATTTTAGTAAGAAGTTCATAATGTTACAACATGCCATTTTTGTTTTCTAATAGTAATCTTATGATATTTGAAACTGCGAATATAAATAAATCATGGAATATTATAGTATTATATGAATATTATTTGGTACCCCTAGATGTTTTGGGTATAAATATTACTAAATATACTCAGAAATATTTTTTAAAAAGCTTTCTATATTATAATTGCATGGATAAATTTACCGGAAATAAGGGTTCAACCTTGAATAATATCTTATAAGATTAAAAATGATATTTTATAGAAAAATTAATTTAATGTGAAATTAATTTTTAATTAAACTAAATTATATTAATTACAATATTTCAATGATTTTAATAAAATTTTGTCCATTTGTGTTTAAAAAAATGTTTTACCATTTACCAAATAGTGAATACTATTTAATGAATGAGTATAAATAATTTTTATACATCAAAAATACATTTTCTTCAAGAGTGGACTTTAATTCATTTAGTTTGAGAGAATAAATCTTAATTTTTACCAAAATTATAATTGTTGGTTGAAAAATATTCATCATATTCCAATTTATAATTTCAAAATAATGAGATGTTAAATAGTTTAATATTTTCAAGAAACTTTTACCTTTTATGAGAATAGTCAAGAATCAAGATTTTTCAACTATAGTAACTTCTTGGAGATTATAATGATATATGAATAAAATTAAAAATTAAAAATTATTTTTATAGAAAATATATATTAAATATGTAATTTAGTTAAAATAAAAATGTAATGTCTAATAATTTAACATATGGATAACATTTTGGAAATCTATGTAATATTTTAACTCAAGTGAAATCTGTTATTGGTTATGGCCTCTTAATTATGTACAAAAATGTACCATTAAATATTGTTTTTTAAGATACAAATAAGTATTCTTTTTTTAATTTAATCAAATTAATTCTCTCTGAGACTATATTATACATTAATTTTTTAAAAAATCCTTTCTTATTAATAAAACAATCATTTTTTCTAGAAATACAATTATTTTTTTTACAAAAAAAGTATTTAATGTAATTATTACCACATATGAAAATGTGATTGTAAAATGGATTCCATATTTTGATTAATAATATTTAATAATATTTAATAATTTTATCACAATTTGTTTTCATAATGAAAAATAACCACAGTAAATATTTATTAGTTCGGTTAAGGGAAAAATGAGGTAATGAATTAAAAATAAATGAATAAAGAATAAAAAATACACTTGGTTAAATATATATAGTGGTTTTAGATCAAACATTAATTTAACCTAAAACTATATGATAAGTTCGATTCACATTAAATTTATAGTAAATATTATATTTAATTATGTTTCTAGTATTTACATGTTTTCCAACAACCACATTGATTTTATGGCACTCCCACTCATCTATTATAAACACTATAAGAACCAGTTACAATGAAAAATACTAGTAAAATACCTTAAACCACACCTAATTTCCTAGTGGTATTAGTCCCAACAAAATACAGTATAAAGAATTATTAAGGTGTAAGACAATGGAGGTTACCAAAAGAAATGGAATCTATTCTTACCAATATTTTTATTAATCCATTCTTCTTAAATAAAATTAAAATCATAAATAACAATCTTAAAAGACACAAAATAGTATATTTACCATTTTGAGAAGTTTTTATATTAATTGTAAATCATTTTTTAGAAATGAAAATTAAATAATGATATATTTTTGAAAAGTATCATAATAAATTATTTAATAAATGCAATCTGATTATTTATTTGGAAAAAAACGTTTTTATCTAAGTATGAATCCATAAAAATGGGGTTTTCCTCAATTCTACCCCATTATGACATATTTTATTTTATACACCTAATATCAATTATATCAGTTGTATAAAACCACTATAATATATTATGTCATGAATTAATATTTATTAATCTTATTTAATATTTCATTTCATGTTTTCCTGCTCTCATTCAGTTTTTCCTTTCATTTACACTTAATGAATCAAGTAATGTTATTAAATAATATCAACCTTATTTTTTTAGTTGTGAATATTTATCTTCCATGACTATATTAATTATTATTTTTGGATGTTTTTATTGAATTTTAGATGATTTTAATATTCATTTTCTACTATATCTTATATTTATTGTAAATATTCGAATTTTTTTATATTTTTTTCCAATCATGCTGTTTTCAAAATTTTATAAAAATATAAAAGTTATGATAAATTTATTATATACGGTGTCACCTACATTTCATACCTCCATGAAGGATATTATATATTTAACATCCTCTATAATTTTCCATGTTATATCATAGAAATGAAATTTTACATAATTTTTTGAATTATTAATTTATAAATTAAAATATAAATTTTATATTCTTTTAAAAGTTTAATTTTATAGGAAGTGATTCACAAAAAAATTGAAATTTTTTATAAAGTCTTTATATAATATTTTTTTTAATGATTTTATTCCATATTAATCTAAAATTCCCCCCAATATTTCATTTACACCAAACCATTATTTCTAATTAAACTATGTCCTTTTATCAATCTCTAATGATTTAATGATTATATTTTTTTCAGATCATTAATTTTTGTTTTATCACATTCTCTATAACTCTCCATTAATACATAGACAATATTGTTTTTAATAATGGCCATATTTTTAATATCATTTATGTGTTCAGTATCATTTCATATAAATTAATATTTTATTTACCATATACCATTTCATAAACAAAGATAATTTATGAAAACTTATTAGAATGTTATTATGTTTATTTGGGAAATATTAATTTTGTATTTAAGAATATATACATAATTTTTTTGATTTATAAGGTATAGTGTTTATATTTGATATTATGGATTCATTATATTGGTAATGTATTAGACATACATATATCATAGCTGTGGAACAATTATATATATCCATATAATTCATTATTATATCTTATAAGACAAAACATGTTATCATGATGTGTCAGTTGACGCAATAATATCTTCTCATACTAGTTGTGTAGTTAGGGTATAACAACTCATTATATAAATTTATATTGACCGATGTATTGAATGCATGATTGATTATTTCTTGGAAGATTATTTGGCTATCATGAACCCTAACCCTATATGTACATCTCCTAGGATTAGAGTAATGTAATAGAGATAATGAACCCCCCTCGAGTTTTACATTTAGTAGGACATATGGTGGTTTCTAGAACAAAAGAAATAAAAATCAAACATATGAAAGGATTTAATATAAATAATAAATTAAATATTTTGAGATAAATTTAATAACCACTAATAAAATCCATCTCATATTATAAAATAAGAACCATCAGATCCCACCATGGATGTATAATGTCACCAAATACAATCAAAATCCATGAAATAATTACCCAAAAGATAATTTATTTAGAATAAAATCAAAAACTACTCCAATTTGCAATCAATTAATATATAGATCTATCCTTTTAGTCCACTTAGAATCCTAAATACTAGTTCTCGTATATTCTAGGTGAGTATAACATGTACACATAGTATGATTATGCAAAAGCTGTATCATAAACATTTTAAAAGGATATAATAATCAAGTAGTGAAAAAAACGACATGCCCTTACACTGGTCAACTAACCAACCATGACCTCATCATGGAATGATCACCAAATAATTCATCTAATGTAGTATTATCATTTCAAATGAATAATTATCAAAGCCATAATGTTTCCACATCCCACTAGTTATATTAATCTCATACCCAAATATAACATCTCTACATCCCCCATCCCATTAATGTATATAACATCACAAAACAATGAACCTATAGTGTGGTTTGGGAATCATCCCTCTATAAAACATCCTTGAATGATCTAGAAAAACATTCATGGATTAGTAACTATATACACATCATAAACATATAACATCATCAACTTTCATAGATGGAGTTTTAAGAAATCATGAACATGAAAGACATCAACCTCATACCGCCATCCTACCACACATTACTATTACCACACATCACACCCTCATCATCACAGGGAGATATCCAACACCTACTATTCATCAACCATTTTCTCTAATGGATATGTACGAAATAGGGTGTAACAAGCCATTTTATTGACCACCAACACTGATATTTAAGAATCCACCCCATAGCCTAACCATTTGAGTAATTGGGTGATGTTTTTAGATAAATCCTTAAATGATAATTGTTTTCGGACACTGTTAGGACTAAAAATGTAGTAACCCAATGATTTTGATCTATGAGGATTCAAAGGTATTTTTCATGGTCAGTTCATAAATTATTATACTGGATGACTCTCCTTGAAAACAATGTAGATATTAGGGATTTATTCTACTTTTTTACTCACAACATGTTCGTGATTTATTAAATCATGTGGGCAACTATAAGAGAATTCTGTGACATAGTTTTCTATGGACAGTGATGATCTTAGTGTTTTAAAAACTATGCATATGAACACTCTGAACAAATCAGATCATTTGGAATTGGAAATTTAACTTATTTCCCTTTATTGTAGTATCATCTACACACCAAAAATTTCCTCATTATCTTGAGACTGACTTTATGTAGCTCTCTAGTAGGTTCCCCATAAGATCATGTGGTTTTTTAAATCAATCTAGTTGGATCACTAAGAGGTATTTGTCTCGTCATGGGTTTTATTCTTCTCCTCCTTATAAATACACCTCAAATATCTCATCTTTTCTTAGTCAATAATACTTATATGATTAATAATGAACTAATATATGCTTTATTTTTAGAATTGATATTTTCTCTAATTGATCTTTCATTGTGAGGAATATACCCCTACATTTTCCATCTGTAGTTTTGAACAAGTTTAGGTTTTCTTAAATCTTGTAGAAGGGGTCTCTATTCAATGGTACAGACCCATTAATTACACAATGATTCAATAAATTACATTGGTTTTTTTTTAAAAAAATCCTTGATATCTTTATAGGATTTTTTTATGATATTATTCACTCGTGGTATAAAAATGCAGTTTTTAAAAGAGTCTTCTTTATAAAAAGTTTTAAGTGGTTCATGTTGTAGATGAAATTTCGTAAGGATGACTTTGATTCAAAAATAAATTTTAAAAAACAATATCAGAGATAATTAACTATGAAAATGTAATATAAATTTATATTATGGATTGTCATAAATAAGTGGGAAAACATGGGACATTGAGAAACATGGGTTTTTCTGGTAAAGTTCATGTTAAAAACATTGTGCGGGTTTGACCTCCTAGTGTAATTCCTATGATAGTTATAGAATCTGGTTGGAATCGATATTATTAGGATTTAAATTATTCTAATTATAGTGTTCCATCATGTGTCAAGGTGTTTATTCCCATACGATAATACACAACTTCTTCATATTTTTATACAGGTTAGTTTTTTCATTTTGGATTTCTCACATATTTATGTTATTGATTTAATATGGACATATCACCCCGAGATTATATCATATTATGTTCGAATCATTTGTTCATCTTTATTATATTCTCACATGTATTTAATTTGAGAAATTTACATTTGATAAACTTACTCTATTATATATTCTTATTCTTATTTCTCTATATATGGAATATTTTAATAGAAAACAAAGAATGTTTTATAAAATATATATCATTTAAATTTTATTTATAACAATGTTTTGTTTTAAAGCTATCTCAAATTCTTACACAGTGATATAATGTGAATATATTATTTTATGGTATCCTACTAAACATTAGTGCTCAAAGAATTCCATTCTTCATTTGTTGTTAATAATAAAAGTATTTTAGTATACATGTTATGGGATGGGTTTTCAATGTATTAGTGACTTCAAATATTTAATTCCACCTTTATAGTTCTTTATGATTTAGGTGGCATACATTCACATAACAATTTTATCTTTGTCACTATATTTCTATTTTTCAGACTCGTGATTTAGATTTATTTTATATAACACAGTGTTTTGTACGATTTCTTCCACAATTTAATTGATATATTATAATTTTTATGTTATAAATGAGATATATCGTATCATATATTAGTGTGAAATAATTCCCATGGATTATATTTTGACAAGAAGTTTCTTGGAACATGCTTATGGTGACAAGGAAAATGCTTCTGGTATTCTGTCAAGCATGCTCAGTTGTTTTGTAAGGTTGAACCATTTTGGATTTTCCAAAAAATTGTATCATTTTCATTCCCACATTAAATATTTTTTATTGTTCCAATGTTCTATAATGATTTTTGAATATCTTTTTATTACATTTTTATTTTCAAGGATTCTATTTCAAATAGGTTCATGATCACAAACATTTATGAAGCCACAAGAGTTACCATGTGAATTTGACATATAATTTCACTTTTTTTATTTCTAAGATTTATGGTTTTTTAATCTGAACTAAAATTATCATTAATATGTTTTAGTTCCATTTACGATTTTTTAGGATTTAGAATTTAACCGAAATTTTTAATCAATTTGTGGAGTCAACTTTTATGGCCTAACAAACCATTCTATCACATGTGTCTTTTGTTTCAATGAATTAATAAGACTATATAATCATAGGCACATGGCCGTCAACCTTGTGGATATTTAGATACTATATTATAATACTTTATATATATATTTTCTAAAGGCCATAATTCTTGAATTCTTTGATTGAATCACATTAATGGGACAAAAATCATGTTTATTATAAAAATATGCTTATATTATTAAATAACATGGATATTGGTTATGAAATTGTATGTTCGACAAGTAAAATATAACTGGTTTTATATATGAATATTGATTTTATGAAAATTAATTTAACAAAAATTAATTTTACATTGAATAGTAAGTATTTGTTTCCAACCTATAAATTTATTCCTATTTGTATCACATGACTTGAAAAATAGTTGTTTAATTTTTGAAACATTTTAAATGATTTCTTCTTAAAAATCACTAACAAAATTTTTTAAATAATTTTATTCATTTGAAGTTTAATTTTAATAACTCTTTAAATTTATTTATGAAATTATTTTATATGAATATGTTGTGAAGGTTGAGTTTTTTAATTATGTAAATCCTATTGTTTATTTTGAAATTAAATCATCAATAAAAAATTTATTTGGAAGAATAATTGTAAATAAAAGGATGATTTTTTTAAAGTATCTAGTTTTTAAATCTTGAATGGTTCACAAAACATATTGGCTGTTTAAATAGTGAAACAATTCAAGTAATTTAAAATAAGGATCAATTAATTGAGTATAAAAATTGAATTTTTATGATTTTATTTTGTAGGTAAGATGTATAATTTTTTCCTTAAGATATTTTGATATTTTTTCTCATAGAATTTATTATTACTAATTAAATGATAGGTGGTAATTTATGAAATGTATTGTTTTTATTAATATTTTTTATCTGGTGTTGGAGGTTTTCAAACTGAGTAGTTTTTTGAAATGGTATTTAAACATTTATTGGTTTTTTATTTAATCATTCCAAAAGTTATGTATTTATTTATTTTCATTCATGGTTTACCAATCAATTTATTTTTTATAGGTATTTTCAATTGTTTCATAAATATCGTGATAGGATGTGGTTCTCATCTTGTATAGCTTAAGCGAGTCTTAATAAGATGTTATGAGTTTATCTGAGATTTTTTCCTCATTTGTGGTATTTTCCTCATATTATTAGTCTTAGCTAGGATTTAAATAATGTTTGAAGCATCATCATGTAACTTGATGAACATAGAGTCATAAATGACCAATATTATTTGGTTCCTAATGTCCGTCGAGTAGAATAGTATATTGTCAAAATTCTATGATATGGGTATTGATCCTTTCTTTTTATCTATCTACAGGAATATGATGGATGCTGTTTTCATATATCCTTATTCAAGAATGATATTTGTAATAATTTTGGGGATTTTATATTGAGATTAGTGGAAATAATTAGTTTCATAATTCCACATTATTTTTCAGCACATCACGAACATTATTAATTAGAATATCTTGGGGGAGAATGAAATGTAATGGGTTCAAGATTTCAACATAGGATATGTTGAAGATAGGGATTGTGCGTGGGTAAAAAGTATTGATTTAAAAACTATTTTATTGAAGAGATACAATAATGATATATTAATATTGGTAATATATCGGGGACCATTAGTCTGATTTCTCAAAACCATAGATACAATAGATGATGTTCTGAAACACAAAACTATATCCACATCATTTTTTATTGATAGACATTACCTTTTAGATAAAATTGGGTTACATGAGGAACAATGTATCGAGTGATCTATCTTGTTCATTCCCCTTTGAGTTTGTTTTTATTATCCCACTATATTTTATGACAGTTTTATATATAAATAAACTTACATTCTTCAAATTCATGTGATATATAATCTCTTGGATCTAGGTACCACCCAGTTGTGCTCCAAACATGGTTGTTCAAATAACCTCAAGTGAATTTCCCCAAACACCAAAGGATACCAACTAGAAGCGAGGACCATGGTGTGATATTTAAGAATCTATGCTCTCATTGGCAGAGCATACACAGTGGAATGTAACAATAAATCAATAGAGGAAGAAATAATACCTAAAAGAAATAAACTGTGGAGTACTGAAAATAAATCAAAAATAAGACACAATATATAAATATATATATATATATATTATGGATGGTATATGTATATATGAGAATAGCCAATCAAGTAACAATAATGGAAAGAAATTCAGAATCCAAAGTACAAAAGAAACATGTAAACACTAGCTGAATCACAAGCTTCACCTTGGTCACATGCTCTCCAGCTCCAACAAAAATCAAGTACGTGATGAAGAAGGCGTTTTTTCTTATCTAAACCTACAATCCTATAATATTCTTTGGTCCAAAACATGAACCCAAGAGGTTGTGAGATGAATCCTAGTAGGTAAGCACCAAAAGAACTGCGCCTAAGGTTCAGAGAATATATATAGAAGGTAATATGTATAAATGAAGCAATAAACTAGGAAGTACTCAAATGTACAAAATCATAATGTTTCAAATTTCAATCATTTACATTTATTATTCATATATTGAATCATGTAACCTCAGGATCTTCCCTAAGATCTATATCACCATATGTAATAGTAATAAGATTGATTTCTCTGAAGGCCATATAAATAATCATGTAAAACCAAGTCCAAGCTTGTTCTTTGGCTTGGAACACCAATCATAATCATTAAATTGTTCCTAAACAAACCTATCGGAAAGATCGCACAGTCTATCCCCTTATGTTTAATATATCACAAACAATTTACAAATGAACACTGGGGAATCTCTCATGGTCAATACCCCTGGCTTAACATGGTATTGATAAATTAAAAAAAACCTCTTTGGTTTCTCTCATAGTCAACCCCTTTGGGTCAACATAACATTAATAAATTATAATTGACATCTTGTGTAGCTCTGATAGTCAACACCTCTTGTGAATCATCCACACCAAGGCTTTCATGGTCATGTGTAAATAATGCGAAAGTACCTAAAATATTCCTGTTCCAAGGGTCTCAGGGTCCATTTGAAAAAACACTATACATATAATTTCAAAAAAGTACATCTATTGTATATATGCCACATTTATAAACAGTCAAAATTCATATAATAGACATTTTACATAATAATAAAACCCCATCCTAAGCAATTTATGGCCTGGAAAACATGATACGCCTCATTGGAAACCTAGATTTTTTTTTTATAAAAAGTCAATCAAGGGAAACACACCCATGGGGTGTACCATAAACAAGGTATCTAACTTCACACATAAGAAAAAACAAATTATCAATCAAATCAATACAGAATCGGTAATAAAAATGGTTTAATTCCAATTCACCAATACCCCAAACATGGGTATGTGGCACTTTTAGCATATATAATATAGAAAATAAATGAAATGAAAAAGATATCATACCTTGATGTTGTATGACTTGTAAAGTTGAACATCGATCATTGAATCGGTATAAATAAATATAGATCTACAAAATGATGAAAAATACCCAACCTTGAATAATTCACAAGAGTGGAAGAATCTGGAAGAAATGCTATAGAATATTCAAGAACACATTGGTGGGATACCAAATCTCTTGAAGGTGTCCCAATTAGACCTCGGTCGGAGAATTGGGGGTTCGATCATCATTATCATTCTCGAGAACTCCTATATGAAACACGGTAAAACGAAGTCATTTATTGACGTGAGATGTGAACCCTCTATGATATTTCTGTTAAAAAAAGAGTACACAACGTGTTATTCAAAACTAAACACCGAGTGGTGGGCTTTACCAACCCCTGACATAATCAGTCTAATTGGTCACCAAATGGCCACATATATGGCTGTTACATGTCTAACACATGGCCATATGTAGAAATCTAGGTATACAGTGTGTACTCAGAAGTACGAGACATGTACATAGAAAATAAAATTTTCTTCATTTTCCTCAAAACAAATAGAAAAAAAGATCTATACCTGAAATGATGATACGAATTCATATAAAATTCATCATATAGCAATTTATCATAGAATATCCCTCCCAAAGGTTGTGAAGAAGAAAATGTGAAAAACTCTACCCACTATGAGCATAAATCAGCCTCCCTCTCCCAAGTCTCATCTGATACTATCATGTTTTTCCATACCATCAGAACCAGAGGAACAGACCATCCCTGGAGAACCTTCATGATGCAATCTATATTCATAATTTGGTGCTCCTCAAAGTATGCATCCACCTACAACTCAACCTACTTATATTAAAAAACATGATACAAATCAAAAAAGTAACCATGTATCTATGAAAAATGAATTACATCGTTCATATCCCAGTACCTATGAGGTAACTGAAACTGAGAGGAAACCAACCCAAATCTCTCCAAAACCTCGAATGACCCAACGTATCTCGGTGAAATCTCCCATTTTCTTCTAATCCTCTAGTGTCCCAACCTTGGTGTGACACATAAGAAAACCTAATATCCAACCTCAAACTCTAGATATCATCTTCGTCGACCAGCAAATGATTTATACCAAGGTTGTGTAGTATCCATCTTCTCCTAAATCAACTCCACTTAATAAGTGGAATCCTAGAAGAGATGAGGTCCCAACATATCTATGTATCATACCTCCAACCAAAATATGGGTGATCTACATGTAATACCATACAAATCCTCATAAGTTTCTATCTAAATCATTGTCTAAAAACTATTATTGTAGGAAAACTCCACCAGGTGTATGTGTCTCTCCCAAGGCCCCCTAAAATCTAGGATGAATGTTTGAAGAATTTCCTCAAAATCCAAAATCATGTGCTCCGACTGGCCATCTTTCTAGGTATGGTAAGATGTACTCAGAAGTACCTATACTCCAAAATCCATCAACATTCCCTCCCATACATGAGTAGTAAACATGGAATCCCTATATGAAATGATAGAGTGCATAACCCGGCGTAAACGTACTATCTCTTAGATGTACAAGATTCTAAGATAAGGAACACTAAATTTTTCCATGATCTTCAATAAATGTGAAACCTTCACGATTCTATAAAAAATAACCCATATATCATCATTTCTTCTAGGAGGCCTTGGTAAACCCATCCTGAAATCCATCGCGACATCATTTCACATCCACTAAGGAATGGATAACTACTATAATAGCCACACCTATCACTGATTCCCTACCTTCACCTGTTGAAATGTGTATCTTCTCATAACAAAAACATCTTAAACCTTTTTTATGCTTTGACCCCAATAATGACGATGTAGATCTCGATACATCTTGGTGACATCAGGATGAACATCCCAAATGAAGGCATGAAAAACTTTCAATACATCTTCACGTATGTCCGAGGACACCGATACACATACCTGAAAATGGAAAACCTCATCCAAACCTATAGACCAACTAGGATTTGGGTCCTCACATGAAACAATCTCCTATTGGACTAGCCCATTAGATTATGATAGCTGCCTCATCCTCACTCAATCATGTAGAGTAGAAGTAAAATCTATAGAAGAATGAAATGTCTGTGCCTATTTGTTGTGAATATCCAAATGCATATCAGAGAACAAATCCATAAGCCTCCAATAACTATTGGCCTCTTGAACTACCTATATTTGAGTTCTCACACTCAGCACATATGCCACTTCATTGCCTTTCCAATGCACATTGGCATGCTCAATGTAAAAAACATGATGGTACTCAACCCACCTTCATTGTTTCAAATTCATATATCAATGTGTGAGATATACATGAGACTAATTTGGTTTATGTACACCACAATATTCTCTTTGAAATGATAATGTCTCCAACAGTGCAAGGTAGGTACAACTGCAACCAACTCTTGATTGTGTGTTGGGTAGTTCCTCTCATGTGGCCTCAACTACTAAGACTCGTACCCAACAACTCTTTCCCCCTATATAAGAACTGATCCTAGAATGATACCTGATGCATTGGAATATACAGCTTAACTATTTCCCAGCTCTATCCAAATTAGTATTGGTGCTAAATTCAATCCCCCCTTCATCTCATGAAATGTTGAATTGTAGAAATTCGTTAACAATTAATTCTAACCATCTTTATTTAGGACCGTTAGTTGTGCTGATAATCATTTAAAGTCTTGAATAAACAATTTTTAGTAACCAGAAAACCCTATAAAACTCCATACCTCAAATATGTTCTTTGGATACACATAGAAAACAACAATTCTCAATTTTTCATGGTATAATGATACTATTGTCTCTATGATAACATGACCCATGAAATGAATCTGCTCCATCCAAAACTGGCACATTGTGAGTTTAGCATATAACTAATGAACTCTCATTGTACATAGTAGGATCTCAAGATGTATGACATGGTCATGTTGAGTGTAAGAATAAACCAAGATATTTTCCATGAAGAGTACCCAAAAATAATACAAGTATGGATTCAACACTCAGTTCATTAATTCCAGGAATACTTCCAGCACGTTTGTGACACCGAACAACATAACCAAATACTCATATAAACCATACCTATCCATAAAGGCTGTAAGGGGTATATATGATGGTATAATGTGAAATTAATGATAATCAGAATGCATTACAGTCTTCAAGAACACTCGGTATCCTCAATGATGATCAAAGAGATCATCAATCCTATGAAAGGGAAATCGATTCAAGACCATCTGGTGTTTCAGCTTTTGATAATCCACAAAATGTTTCAGGGTACCATCCACCTTATTCACAAAAAAGTATAAGAAAACCCCAAGGATAAGTTCTTTGTCGGATGAAACCCTTTACCTACAACTCATCTAACCACTTCTTGATCTCCTGTAACTATGATTTATCCATACTATATGGAGGAATGGACACTGGTTCCACTACATGCACAAGTTCATTAGAGAAATCCACCTCTTGTTTCATTGGTGAAAATAAAATGTTGTCTGGAAAGACATCTCTAAAACAATCTACTACTAGAGGAAATTCCATCTATGACATCCCCTGGTCATGAAGAAATAAACTAGAAATCTTGGCTATAATTAAGACCATACCATTATTCTTGGATACATCTCTGCTTACCTGGACTTCCTATTCCTCCTTTTTTACAAAAGATATGTCCATTGGTGATGTGAAACACTCATTATAGTGATTACAGTCAACAATGGGTTGAAATTATACCAACTAGTCCATTCCTAGAATGACATAAAATCTTGTCATATCTAAAACATAGAGGATTCATAAGAAGTGACACCCACAAACCTCGATAGGGAACTCCTTTCACTAACATACACTATCCGTCCTAATACCCAGCAGTGTTTCTAGTTTCATATCATCTTTATAAGTAAATATATAGAGCCCATGTCTCTACACAACAACAAAAGATATAAATCAATGGGAATGCCCTATTTAAAAAAGAGTAGAATCTAAAACCGAGGAAACTAGAATTGTACTTCTAACTATAGAGGGTCAAGGATCATGATCCTTCTAGGTCTGCTCCATCACAAATGTCTGACCTATCCTGTACCCCTACGACCCTTCTTGGATACCCTGAGATAATCCAACCTGTTATCATTAAAACCATGCCATCTAGATACCATGGCCATGAACACCTCCTCGACCTAAATAGATTGAAAAACTCAAGTTCACTATGAGAGGAGAAACATGACGTCCTACTCTTAAACATGGAGTCATAAAAGATCTCCTCTGATAAGATAATGGTGAGAACATCTGAAAAATGACTATAATGATAACCCATATTACCACAATATCAGCACTCAACTGGATCTCTCGAGCACTGAGGTATCACATTCCCAGTCTTTCTGCACTGGTAGCACCTCACCTGTATACCTGAAGGTACATCCCTACTACTAGAATCACCAAACGAAGGCTCCCTATGGTGCTTCATTCTATCACACAAAGGAGCACTTTTCATGGATGCTAAACCGACCTATCTCGCATGTCCCAAAACCCTCACATTTCTATTGCTCATTGACAGTTGATTTACTATAACAGTCACTGATTACAACCTAAATCCATTAACCTGTGATCAGATGTCATACCTGAGACCATCAACAAATCTCTTTTTCAGTGATAACTCATCACCGCCCAAAATAGGTGTGAAGCACTAAAGCACTATAAAATGAGAAGAATAGTCAATCAAAAAAAGTGTGCCCTCCTCTAAATGCTTGAATTCCAAGGATTGGTCTGCCGCCAATGTCTCAGGGTAGAATTAATCAAAAAAGTCCTCTACAACTTTTCAAACACCATATCTTGATAGCATCCCACCTATGAGATTACATCCCACCATCTATTGGAGGAATCACATAACATGTAATTTTTGAGATTCAACCTCCTTTAAAGAGGTGTATCTATCTGATAAATGATAGAAAACATGTCCTCCAACCATGACTCCTCAGCTTGTGGTCCTCCATCCCCTAAAAAAGTTGGATGTTACTGCTAATGGAACACCCTCTTCTACTCTTCCATAGTTGGCACAAGATGTCGTGCTCCCTGAATAGTCTGAATAATTCTCATAAAGACTTTATGGAACTATGCATAAATACATGTGTTCATTATAATAGCTGGTTCCAAAATGACCATGATGGAAGGATCTATCGGTACTCCCTAATATACAATTTCTGATGTCTGATCATCACCCTGTACCTGGCATACAACTACAGGACATCTTGGTGGCATGACTCTGCAAGGTCAAGAACACAACTTAATTACATATTATCAAGGAATGCAACTTAGAAGTGAAAAAATAAAACAGGTGAAGGAAAAACTTCACTTTTTACAAAAGAGGGTTACACGACATGTTGAAATACTACAAAATGTTTTCCCTTAAGCCTTAACATTTTCATGCACCTCTATCAACTTGGCCATGTAACACCCCATACACACATTGTGTTCTTCATGAGACATGACGTGTACTTCAATATCCCCTCCTACCCATGTACTTGTACATGTCAATAATTTCACAGTCTTACTGGTGTAACACTACACAACATGTTCACCCAAGATACAACATGTACTCAAAAGTTCTATCCACCTGTGTCATTAATCACATGACCGGACACACTGTTGACTATAGCACCGTGTGTATTTACAATACACGGCTTGTTCTACCTAGAGTTTACAAACCCTATATCTATACTCACACAATCAGTCTTATGGTCAAAACTACATGACATGTACATATAGTACATGACATATACTTAAGAAAAGTTATTTCTTCGAAAATAGATGAACACATGGCATGTGTTCATAACATCACACACCTTGTTTTCTAGGGATTAAAATAGTATTCGTATAAAATTTCTTTGAAATCCCCAAAATCATAATATTTGGACAAGGCGTTCAATGTTTCCATCCTTGAGATCCCATACTATCTATGATCAATGTTTGGAATCCTTATTCATGTCATATCTTAACAAAATTAAATTAATGTTCAAACATGATCCACCAAATTAGAATCCAAGAGGTCCCATAATGCCTTAAGTACTAAAGCTTGGAATCCATAAAAATTAAACATTGAATATTCCAATTCCTTATCAAAAGAGATTGTATTTACATCACGATGTCTATTAGAACAGTATGCATATCTATCATAACATCTATCACAAAAACATGGAATCAGTAATTCGCACTAAATAGAATGAATAGAATGCATGACTTGCGGTCCCTAGAAAGTACCTATATAATGACTTAGATTCCAAACCCTACTCTCATTATTTATCGATTGAAAACTAACCACAGTGATATCAATTATGATAATAAAAAACAAGTGAATCACCCAACAGTGAAATAAAATCAACTGTACGAATTTTAAAACCCAAAAAATTGAAATATTCGAGGTAACATAGATTTTCCCTATACATGGGTCAACTACTACCATGCATATCTAATTACCAAAATCAATTTCATTGTTATCCCAATCTATTGGATCCAAATGGTAATGAAAACCATGAAATAAATACCTCTTTGATACCTCATTATAATTTCTGGGATATGGGTGTCATCCCGAGGGGCCCCAAGCCTCGTTGGTCACATAACGTCAAGAACATTTACCCAAATTCCAGATGTTTCCGGCAAGCAGTGACGTCCCATGTGTTATATTTGGGAAACTATTCACAAATTGGTAGATTATACACAATAGAATATAAATAGTTAACAATAACAGAAGCAATAATAAAAAATAGAAAAAAAAAATAGTGGAAGACTGAAAGTAAATCTAACAGAAGCCATAATATATATACATATATACTTGATGTATGGAATATTTTTCTAATAAAACGGTAAAACAAGTCACAATGTTGGAAATAAAAGATGAAACCAATGTACATAAGAAAAAAAGTAAGCTCTTACAGTATTACAATCCTCAGCTAGGTCTCATTTTTTCCAGCTCAAAAAATATTAAAGTACCTGATGATGAAGGGTGTTTTCCCTTATCTACAACTACAATCATATTGCCTTCTTGGGTCAAAAACATGACCCAAATTGTGTGTCAGAAGAATCATAGTAGGAAACCTCCAAAATATCTATGCCTAAATATCACTTAATATATATTTTAGTCAATATGTAGAAATAAAGCAATAAAATAGGATGTACACAAAATAAAAAAATCCTAATTTTTTCAATTTCATTCATTTACATTTATTATTAATCCTTTGAATAATGTATCCTTAGTATCTAGCCTATGATATATATCCCCCAATGCAATAATAACAAAACAGATGTGACAGAAGACCATATAATCAATCAAGTAAGACTGAGTGCAAAATTTTGATTTGGCTTGGCACAGTCTTTAAAAAAATTCAATCATTCATTAACAATCCTATGGGAAAGAACTCATGGTAATAACCTTTATATTAACAGAGAAAAAATCCATTACTAATGACCACTAGAGAAGATCTTCTTTTCAATACCCCTAGGTCAACATGGAATAAATAAATTCTAAATGGACTCCTGGGCAGCTCTCGTGGTCAATACCCCTAGGTCAACATAATGTTAATAAATTATAAATAACATCCAGGATAACTATCACAGAAAATAACCCTGGGTCAATCATCTACACCAAGACTCTCATGGTCCTATATAAATAATGTGGAAGTCCCCATAATCTTATTGTTATAAGGCTCTCATGGTCCATTGTAAAAATAGTGTGCATGTAATATCAAAGAAACACATATAATTTATAACAACTACATGGATATAAATTCACAATGCAGATCACAATAATTTTACATAATCAAACAAACACCATACTAAGAAATTCAAGTAATGGAAAACAAGGCACGCCTCATAGGAAATCTATACCAAATGGCCATAAATAATCAATCAAGGGAAATGAATCTATGTGGTGTTCTATAAACAAGGTATGTAAACATAAAAATAAGAAAAAAAAATTATCAATCAAATCCAATCATAACATGTAATAAAAAATGGTTAATTCCAATTTACACAATACCCTGAATGTGGGAATGCATAAATTTTAGTGTATATAATCCATGGAAAAAAATAAAAGGCACAAGATCATATACCACAATGTCGTATGATCAATATACATCAATTTTGACCCTTGAATCAACCTAGATTGGCGTATATCTAAAAAATCGTGAAAAAAGAACAACCTTGAATAATTCATGAGAGAGGAAGAATCATGGAGAAATGATCTAAAGGATTCTAGAACTCAATAGTGGGATCCCAACACTACCAAAGGTGTCTCAATCAAAACACAAATGTAGAATCGGTTGTTCGATTGTCATTTGTTATTACCGAGCCCTCTTGTATGAAACAAGAGTAGAAGAAGTTGTTTAGAAACATGATATTCATCCCCTCTCTGATGTATCAAATAAAAAATAGTTCACATCATGTTGTTTAAAACTATTCATAATGTAGATTCCTTTACCATACCCATACTTATGCGGTCTTCCATGTCACTATACGGCTAGGACGTGGCTGTACGCTGCTGGCTAGGTATAAGATGTGTACTCATAAGTACATGGCGTGTACTTAGAAAATAACATTTTATTTATTTTCCTCAAAACAACCCAAAAACAGGATCCCAACTTGAAATCACAAACCTAGTTTTTAATTGATAATGAAAACCTAGGTCAAAACGAACCATAACAGAATATAAATTTATAAACTAGCATTTAAATCGATTTAGTGACTACAAAGAATGATCTTTTTAAAAAAGTGCATTAATTTTTTTAAGATAAATTATATATATAGATAAATATGTATTCAAATTTTTAGTAAGGCCTCTATATGATTCAAAAATATCTTTTTCAAAGAATGATTTTTTGAGAAATCAATAAAATTATATGTTTCCAATTTTCTGAAATCTATTATAAAAAATTAAATTCATTATTGAAATATTCATTTAAATATTATCTTAGTGTGAGTTTTTATTTGTAATTTTCATAAATATTTTATTTTTAATGAATTAAGATAAACACTAATTTAAATTTAAAAATGAATCTTCATCTAATAAATATATAAAGTTAAATTATTAGGTTAAATTGAATTCCACAAAAAATTTGTTCCTTAATTTTATGAAGAATATATTTTTAATCATTAAAAACATTTTTATGAGGGATATTGAATTAAAATGTAGAATCCTCACCCCAAAAATCATGAATATGGTGCTTGATACAAGTTTCATTAGTAGGATTACAAGAATTCAATCCCCAAACGAATGATCAATTAAGTAGACGTGCTAAAATAGATATAGAAATGAGTCTCTTATTACAAATAAATAAAATAATTACAATAAGGGTGTAAATCCATGCATATGTTTCCCATTATACTTCATAGATTCCTAGTGAAGGAACCAAAATAAGGGTGATCTCAAAGGCTTAGTAAAGTTAATGTCTAGAATGATAAATAAATGAATCAATGAGATTAATAATTATGACTATGTAAATATTTGAACAACATACCATATAAAAAATAAACTTATAAAGAAGTTCCTAATGTATATGTCAAGGTAATAAATGGAATCATATTCAATTTAAAATAACTTTGTAATGGAATAACAATATGGAAATGTAAGAAACTAATACAAATTCCATATAATCAATGAAAATAAATGAAATGTATATATAGATATGCTGATGGAAAATCACATGGATGAATAATAATAAATAGATTCCCAATAAAGGAAATTATTAATTACTGGATGTCATTTTTCCCACTCACATGATTCATTTACCATCAAGAGACAGTTCAATATATTCAAGTTTGTGCAACTAATTCATCCAATGATACTACCGATGCATTGAGGGGATTGCATTAACTATTCCACAACTCGTAGGTCTTGCCTCAAATGGTCTACAACTTCTGTATTGCATATCCTAAAAAATTATTTATATCGAATAAATAATATTACTTCTCAAATATCTGTATAGATTAAATTATACGGATTTTTCAATATTTCCTCAAATAATCCTTTAACGTTCAATGTAAAAACTATATGAAAATAAATAATATCATTTAGGTAATAATTATATACATGAAAAATGATATGGATATTATGGGGGAATTTAATTTCAAATGATCATATGAAATTAAAACTTTCAAGGTGACTAAATAGAAGAATGGAAGTTAATGTGAATATTTTTCTTATAAAAATCGTTCATAATCCATCCATAAGAATATCAAGGACGGTATCAATATGATATAACCCATGTGGAGTAATATAAGGGTATGTTGTCACAGATAAATATAAACGTTATAAAAATATCTTTCTAAAAAATTCAGAAGGAAAATATTATTTTATTTTGGCATTCTTCTGAGATATTTTTTTCATGAAAAGCACTATTAAAAATATTTTCAATTGAAATTAACCTTTTCAACATTAAATTAATTCTCCAAAGAAATGACTGTGGGTAAATCTGTATAATCTATGCAAGGTGAAAATAACATTCCTTTTTCAAGGTTAATGGTAAGAATAAAATCCTTATTCGGAAATAGATAAGAATATTACATTCAAAAAATTGATAAAATAAAAAATTAAAAAAATTATTTACCAATTTATTTTATTTATAATTGAATTTATTTTAATAAAAAAGGGATTTTATAAGAAAACATGATCTCTGACTTAAAGATATAATAAATTTTGGGTTTTTTTAAAAAAATTATAAATCATTTTGAGTACCCAAGAGTTTAATATTTTTACAAATAATTGAAAATTTCCATGAATAATCATATGGGAGAAAATTTACGGCTTTATGAGAAAATGTTCCTGTAATTTCCTAGAATTGAATAAACATTGAATGACCATAATATTTATTTCTGATGGAAATAATCATAAAACATTCCGAATTGTACCATACCGCTTTGAAAAAATTTAAATAATATTCCTCATGGGGTAACTACAATAGATGAAATTATTAAATACTAGGAATATAAAATTATTAATGGAAAATTATACCAAAAGTCATAGTATGTACACCACACAAAGCATGTAAGTAGTGAACATGTTATTTATCTCATTGATGTAAAAAGTGAGATAAAGATCCCATACCTTGAGTTTTCTTTTAGGTGAACATCCATTAATCTCATGTACAATAAAGTTACGTTAATTTTATAAATTATTGAAAACATTTTTCATTATTATAGTTACAGTAGTTCCAAAAATTATGATTTTTTATAAAAATACATAAATGATGACGTTTACATCAGTTTTTTTTTGTCAAAATTCAGTTTATGTGTCAAACATAGATTTGGTAGGTCAATTATGATCAAAGTGTTCACTATATAACATCTCCATAATAACAACAAAGACATAATTATCTTATTATAAATTTATTATACTTTTAAAATCAGTTATTAAAAGTGGTTATGAAAAATAAATCAACATTCGGATCATGGTTACAGTAGGCCATAGAAACACATGACTAACGTTCTCATTTTTCAATGATCATTAGGGAAAAAAGGTAAGTAACACCATATTCTTATGAAATGATCATTATATACAAAATAACATGATATTTTATCATATATAAAAAATTTTGAATTATTATAATGTATATTGAATCAAAACATGTCAAGGATGGTATAGTACAGACGTCCACTAAGGACGTTATCACATTTTATGTGCGTGATAGGGTAAAAAAATGATATATATAGAGTCTTTACAAAATGGTAATTATTTAATTAATATCATATTAATGATGTTTATTTCAAATATGGTTAATTAGAAACATTTTTATACATTCCATGTTTAGTGTGAACGAATCACATCCCATTGAGCGTGCGGCAGTCCACACTTTCTCAAATGATGTTATCATATTAACGAAAAATGGATAGTATGAAAGGTATGTGAAATAAAAGGATTAATTAAGTATAAAGGAGTAATAAATATCACAAATATAATATACAAATATATTTTTCATCATAATGGATATTAAGATAGTTATTAAAGGAAAAATTAATAGTCATCATACTGTAAGGTGGTAGTTTGTTGTACACGGAAGCCATATGTTTATTACACAATAGATGTATGTGTGTATATGTATAAGTCAAGAAATTGTTTAAAAATATCCTATTATATTAATTATAATGAATTGGATATAAAATTATTTAATTAGAATATTTTCGGGTTTTGAGAATTGAAATAAAACTAGAATGCTAAAGGAATGATGTTAGCTCTTAATCTGATGACTCTTTTTGGTTTGAACCAAAAGCTTTATTAGATTTATTTCTACATAAGGGAAGGCTTAAAGTTGTCAGATATGGAATTTTGTAAACTTTATAGTTACATAATTTCCAATCCTATTTTATTTGAGAGGTGTGAGTAATGGGGTGAGGTGGTGGCCTTTTATAGGGAAAGAAAATTACTCACATGGAATTTTATTATATATGTTAGGTGTAAACAAGTTATTACCAATAAAAAACCATAAAAAACAAACCAAAATCGTGAATTTAATTTATATAGATGAGATATTTCCATAAAATTGGTTTTGTACAAGTCTCTAGTTCATTTTTGGCCCTATGTAAAAGGTTCCGCTCTTTATTAAGGTTAATTTTTCCTTAATAATAGTAATTATTTTTAATAACTTTCACTAATATTTTTAGTTAATTTTTTTTGGTCTTATTACAAATCATAAAGAATTATGATTCTAATTATATAAACCATTTTTTGAAATTATATGCACAATATTAGCTGAAATTAATTTAAAATACTTCTCGTATGTGGGACAATAATTTTTGGTTTTTAATGTAAAAACATCTGAATGTTTGCAATGTTCTTTAACAAATTTCAAGGAGAGATTGATTCCAATGAAATAAATTGTATAGATTGATTCCAATGAAATAAATTGTATTAATATAACAAAATAATATATAATTAAACCTTGAAAAAAATTAAATTTATAATTTATCTTTATCAATAAATTTCCTGAAATTGTAGTATTAAAATAAAATTCATTATTTTTAACTATACATTTTAAATATATTATTTCATAAAAATAAAAAAAATTCACCCTAACATAATTATTATGATTATATTTCAAATAGGAAGTTTATTTTGACATATTAAATCAATTAAAATTTAAACATTAAAATTTAAAATGGGTTCTCTATTAAATGGAAAAAAATTTCCTGAATAAAAGCATTGGGTTTTATGTGTGAAATTGGGAATGTTATTATAGTATACATGTCAAAAATAATGAATAAATTTAAAAAATATAATTTTGAATATATATCATATTTATTTATCATTAAAATAATTTACTAATTTTAATTAATTAGGTTTATTAAGACAAAACTGTTTTCGAATTATAAAAATAATAATATTTATTTTTAAATACAATTGGTTCTTATTTCAATTTCTCACTAATTGGTAACCCATTAATTAAATTTATATTTATATAAACAATTTATTACCTTAATATTGCTAATTATATTCATAACCTCTAACATAATTTCTATATTATTATAATATATTTAGTAATAATATTTTAATAATATAATGTTATTTGGTGAAACTCGGTCGTACATGTAACAAAAGATATCGAGGAAGGTTTCCCATGCATGTAACAAAAGATAAATCAATGATTCATGCTTTGAAATATACAGTATATGTTTTAAATGGTAAATATATTTTTTTTCACAAGTTATTATATTTCATTATTCTCTTGGTGTCGTGTGACTTACACGACATCAAATACAAGGTTCTTACTTTAGATTTTTGGGGCATCACCTTCTCCCCAACATATTAAAATTACAACCTCACAATTTATACTCAAAACAGTTATATATATTTTGATACTTCCTATGTTTGAAATCCCAGTCATGATAAGGGTTTATAAGTCATCTTTTCAAAAATTGAGAATGGAAATTACAAAGGTCACATGGAACACCATGTAAATGAGTATGTAATTTGAATAATATTAGTGGGATATAAAGACATGTACATGGATAAAAGGCATAAATATTTATAAGAAGTTATTGAGGTCATCAATATTATACCAGTGAATTTCCAATTGAATGTTTAGGGCCTCAAATCCATTAATCTATAATGATTTAATTGACCATCTATTCAAAAAAATTAAGGTACTAGGAAAACATTTAATTTTTATTTCATTTTGTTAATATTTTGTTAATTATTTTATTTCATAAAAATATAAGAAAATATACTTATTTTATTCTTTTATATTTCATCTGATCAATCATAATTTTTTTTATATGATCATATTCTAAATCCTTCAAACATTAATATTGTTGCATGATAGCAAATAATACAATTATTAATGATTGTACAACCCATAAAATAATGAAATGTTTTTGTTTTTGTCTTTAACTTTCTTCCAAAACCAATATAATTAATAGAATAATATCTAATACTCAAATTTTATACTACTTTTTCACCATTTATATTTAAAAGTTAATTTTTTTAAATAAAAATAAGGAAAACCAAATCATGGAGTTCTCGGGGTCTATATGTCAGACTGAGACCCTTATCATCATCAGTCATGGGTTTAAGACCCACAACCTTTCATGTCATAACCCATACCAGAGGGGCTAGTGTTCTGACTACCTCAAGCCTACCTCCAATAGGATAGGGGAAAGTGACTAGAAACGGGTTGGAATATCCGACAAATGGGAGGCATTTTTTATATGTACACATACACACACATACACATACAAATCCAAGACAAAAATGATGAAATGTAAATACAGTAAATAAACAAGAATGTATACCACTATGATACCAAAAAAATATGACAGTAGGAATCATGAATGTAAATAGGGATAGAATAGAACCTCAAACAATAGGAATTCTATAAAATTGATTGCACAAGTTTTTGAAAGTCATTTATAGAAAATTTTACATATTAATAAAGGCAATGAAAAAATGTATGAAGTTATAGGTTCATAGCTCGACTATTTGGTCTCCCGAATCACCACATTGTCTTATACACCTAGAACTCAATCGAATCATGTATCGTCATCACAAGACACGACATGTGCAGGCAAAGACCGTGTAGGGGTGAGTAAAACAATACTCAGTCTGACTCCCTAAAACCACAAAGGAAAATATACAACATATAATGTTTCAAAGAAACACCATGAAACAACACCACTATGGAACACCAATAGGTAAGATCATGAAAGAACACTGTGAAGGAACACCACTTAGGAAGACCATGATGAAACACCATTTAGGAACATCATGAAGGATACCACTAAGGAAGACCATGAAGAAACACTATATAGGATAACCATGAAGAAACACCACTAAAGAAAAACATGAAGGAACACCCCAAAAGAGCACCATGAAGTAACACCACTACAGAACACCAATAAAGAACACCCTTAACGAACACCACTAAAGTACACCATTATAGGACCCCACGAAGGAACACCACAAACAAAACCCACAAAGGATCACCACTATGGGACACCATGACGGAACATGACATAAGGAACACCATGAAGGAACACCACTTTAAAACACAAATAAGGAACACCTTGAAGGAATACAAGATATATAAAACAAATAAATACATAAATTATACCAAAGTTAAATAAATGAAGTATACTAAACATTTACTTCATAGTCAGCTCACACAGAAATTCACATAGTATACCACACAAAAAATAGTACAATCATCTCACACATGTATAGATCTATAGTACATAAACTATGATTATCTGACATAATCCAAAAAACCATAAATATTGATTTTACATGTAATCTATATGAAACACTGTGTCTTGTAAGACACGTAGTCTCGGTAAGACATGCAGTCTCTGTAGGACACATAGTTTCGATACGTCACATTGGTGAAAATTAACATTGTCTCAAAGAGACATAGTCTCAAGGTCACATCTATGCAGAAGAGTCCTCTTGTATTGTTCTGATTCTGGGATAACCATATTACATAAGCAGTTAGTTCATTTATACACTTCCACATAAATCTCAACTACATTTTCTCAAAAGGAATTCCTCATTGGAAGAGTACCATGTTTATTAATGGATTTTTAAATGGACACACTTTTTGAATGTTATAGTTTTTTTACTGAAAATGCCAGAGCTGGGTCCGGCCTGGGTCCAATCGAACCCCCAAACCCGACCTACCAGCTGACATGACCCGCTGACTAACCCGACCTAGTCAGTATGACCCGTCTTGATTCGGTCCGACCAACCCAACCCAACCTAGTCCAGTATCATAAGACCCAAACTGGTCGGGCCTCCTAGGCAAGGCCTGCTAGGAATGCTGAGCCACTGGGTCCCACCTGATTGGTAGCTGTAGTGGCCCGACTTCTCTGGTCCATCCCACCATATATGGGACACTTCAAAATGCTGCACAAGGTCTAATGTTAACCACATTCCTCCACGCATACACGGTGCATAGCCATGTTCCTTGCGGCTACACCACCACACCATCTGTCTAGTGGCTTTGCCACCGCTTATTCCTTTAACAAGGCATTGATCCACCGTCGAACATACCGCCACATATGTGGTCGACTCCAAAAACACCTACTTTACCATGGTCCTATCCTCAACCTTCACCATCCAACTACGATGTCCCCAACATATCCTCTTACGACATTCTGCCTCCACCGACCGCCCCGCCGACAGCCTCGCCCTGCCAGCACACTGTCCACCTAGGCGAACTCCCTTTACTTGCACCCCCGCTTGCATAGAATAGACAAATCCACCATCTTTAATCCCTACCCCATCCAAATCAGGACACATCATGATCATCACACCACTTTTGTTCCTTTAAGAGGACAAATCATCGATCTCCGATTATTACACCATGAATCGAGGGTGCAACGATTGATCATTTTCATAGGGGTTTCAAAGAATATATAGAATAATAAGAAGACTTAAATAGAATGTTAATTTGAGGGGAGTTAATTAAGGTAGATAAACCCCAAAAAATTGATCATGTCCCTTTTTCATGTTGTCCTTGATTGGTTCTTTACAGAAGGAAAAAAGAAGAATGATAATCACTCATATATATCACCGGTCAAAGCCAATAATTTAACCATCCCATAAGAGTGACCGAACTGTAGATCAACATATTCATTGGTTGGTGCATGTTCATTTCTTAATATAAAAAGGGGGATGGAAATCACAAAGAGGTAAAATTCCCAACCTCATGGTTGGATCATTCATTGAAAAGAACTATTGTCTTGTTGTTGTTGATGCGATCCTCAAACACCATTGGCATGACTATCCATGATCTGATCTCCAATCTGTCTTTATTCGCTCGGGAGGATTCTATCTCCATGCTATCTCTAGTGATTAGATGACATTCAAATCGTTAGGCAGCTAACCATATGTTTTTTTCATAAGTATTTCATTAAAATAAATCATCCTTGTATAAAAAATAATAATTGATCATTAAGTTTTCTAATTGATGATTATGTACTTTTAGGTTTATTACACAGAATACCCACACCAACAAAATTTAATTAGAAAATTGGGAAACCACCACATTACAAACTAAACTATGGTCTCATATTTTCAATATTTTCCTCACTTTATTAGTTATTAGGATTTGAAAATAAAGTAATTTTTATTTAATTATATTATTTAAGGATATGTCCAAAAAGTATCTTTCATAGCCATCCCACACCGACCAATGTTAGGCCTCACCTAAGGTAAATCTACCACACTAAAAAAATGGTGCCCTTAGATTTTGAATATGGATATCCATTTAATAGTTATTCCACATTTTCAAGAAAACCACACACACATGGTATTACAAACATAACATTTTTCAATGAACTGTTTCCGGAACACCTGGCCTCATAGTCTCATGCTGTCTCAGTACCTGGTCTTAGAATTTTTTCAAATAATTTATAAAAATAAATTCTAGAGTATAAAAGTCCTTAAATTCTCCACACCACAGGGATTTACATCCCCTAAAGCCAAACCAAGGGCTACCCAAACATATGTGGGTACTGAGAACGATTCTGAGGCTCTTAATCGCTTGTTCTCTCTTATAGACTCATGTTCCACCACGTAATGCACACTCAATTAATTTATCACCCATGGAGAATCTTCCCAACTCTAGGAAAAAAATTTAAAATGCATTCTAGTAGAATTCCCTCCGGAACCTAAATTGTCCACTCAGTATGGCCTTTTGACTATGGGTGAAATGTTGTTCTCAAGCGCAGCTGAGTCACAAACGTCTCTCGAAATCCCTCCCGTAATAGTGATGTATGGTTGACATGCCAATTTAAAACAATATACCAATGGACTCTATAGAGTCAAACTATCTATTGCACAGAGAGGCATCCCAATTTTCATACAAGACTATGCTCCCAAAATTCTAAGAAGTGGTACAACAAGGTGAGTTGGTTAATGATAACTCATATGGTATCATATCCCTTGGATTTACATGGTAAAACAACCACTATTTTCATCGATATGACATGTAACATCCACTTTGGTATCTCAAGGGGTTGGGTCAAGGATACTGGAACTAGGTTCTCATCCTTTACTAGCTGACAAGTGGGGCATCTATAAACAAGCTCTGCCAATCCCATATTCATTCCGAACCACCAAAACTGATGTTTTAGGTCCAATTACATCTTCACCAGAATTATATGTACAACCAAAGGGGATGTATGTAACTCTCTCAGAACCTCATCCTGAAAATCCATTTGTACTACTTTGAATCCGCTGAAAAGAACCATGGGCTCCCCAGCATTCGAGTATTCATTAAGGGAATTACGTATGGAAATATAAGAATGTAAAGTCTCATATTCGTTATCTCTAAGATTAGACTCTATGACTCGTTGTAAGTGTGGATGGGTGACAACCATAAAATGGTGGTAAGAAACTCAATATCCATCCTAAAATGATAACTATAATGGGGACAACTCCTTTGATGACTCATTCAGTAACTGAAAAATAGATATCCTTCTGTAATTATATGTCCACATTTTATCCTTCCAATGAGTATTTAAAACTTATAAAAAATGGAGGAAACCTATCCAAAACTTCTATCTCAACCTTTGTTGGATCCACTGCAACTTTACCACCACTAAAACGAGGGTTAGTCGAGCCAATCGATCATAATTTGGACACATCATCATTTTTGTTAGTCCATTCAATGTTTCATAGTATATCTTTCAACCAAGAAGGAAATCCACCATTCACCACTATGTACACTCCACATTATTTACCTAAAATAGTCAATATGAGCATTAACTATAGGTCACCAGTCAAAACCATGATTTATGTCTTAATTACTTGACGACACTACCATGAGATTCCAACTCAAACTATTTCATCTAATATTCTGGACACTTTTTTGCTACCAGTGCTAAACATTAGGTCTCTTACAATAGGAGTATCCAAGTGTGCAGGCCAAGTCAAAGGAACACCCCGAATCATCGAGTCTTGAACATTATTCGGGGAATGAAATGAATTACTAATATCTATTCTTATGAATATGACATATAATTTATAATAGGAATAGTTATTACTATGAATAATTCATAGAGCCTCTAGGTCATAATCGTCAATCATGTGCAGTTGTCCAATCCCATGTCCTTCATTCCTTTGATCTTGGTGTGGACCAAATGATGATGGTGGTGGTTACATCTCATAACATAGACCACCTCTAGATTCTCTCCTAGATCCTCATCCATGTCTTCCACCAAACAGATCTATCTAATCATATCACTTTCTTTACATCAGTGGCTTTCTGCTAACAACCACTATGTGTTTCTACCCAAACTAGGAACACTCAACCACAAAGTATTTCTCTAGCACCCCAGTATCGGTTGGAATGAACAGAGGGATAATAGTGGCCAATTGTCCCTATTCTGAACTCAAATGATGCTCTGAGCCATAAATTTTTGGTTGTGTATTGCATATGTCAAGTACCTGGAAAAGATGGAATACATATAGGAATAATTAAATACTGACACATCGTCCTTTGGAATCCATATAAGTTCATGGCTATGCACAAACAGTAGCTTATATTGTTATATATCCTATCTAAAATTGTTCTCATACTTTGTCTCCAGAAATGTCACCACATAAAAAGATCAGGTATCCAAACCCCACCATATCTGTACTTATCCATGTAAAAGGTTCAATATCAGGCCACCATCTGATCTCCTGGTGTCCTGACTAGACATAAAACTCATATCTCCACCTCAATCTAGTCCTCAACCGCATGTGTGTTGGTATCACCTTGGATCGTGAGGGTTCTCTATCGTTGTAACTCATGGGGGCTTCTCAACATGCACTTCTCATATTCTAGTACTATGGGTACCATTATCTACTCTAAAGGTGGTGGCATAGATAGTGGAGCACCTTGAGGTGTTATCACTAGTATAGATCCTTATTCTGATGTCTCGTCACCCAAAAAAGTATCCTCATGATCACACAATAGAATCCTAGGTGGATGTCTACATGGATGAATTTTGAAATATAACATGATATCCCCTGGTCAATAGTGTATACATGGTGAACCAACATAAGAAGTACATGAGAATACACCCAAATACTATGTGATGCAGGTACTAATTTTTCTCTACAACCAGTTTTTTCATGTACTAAGTTGAAACGATGAATTCAGAGTCCCGATATATTGATACGTTGACCGCCCCACAAACACTAGATTCTCTAGCCTGAAATCCAAACTCAAAACACTTAACAGTTTTTCCAAAAACCAACCTCATAGACTATTGCTTCTTATGTAGAACCGACCACCTTTGATGCCACTCTGTCATGTCCCATTCTAGTGGGGCACATGTCATGACTAACCCAATCCCTCCTCCAATAGATTAGGGGATAGTGACTAGCATCAAGTTGGGATATCCTATAAAAGGGAGGAATTTTCGTAAGTACCCACACACACACACACAAATCCAATACTAAAATGAAAAAATGTTAAAAAAATTAAGTAAACATGACTAAAAACTAAAAATATACCAACAATAGAGTACAAAAATAGAAAATTGGAATGTAAACATGGCCATAATACAAGACACCCCAAAAAGAATTATGGAAACATGAATACACAAGATCATTAAACTCATCTTTAGAAAACCCTACCTGATAGGAAAGGTAATGGATAGCTATATGAATCCATAGGTGTACACCTCGACTGTTTTTATCACCATACACCACTTGGTCTTAGTCCACATTGGACTCTATCAAAGCAACAATCATCTACACAAGACATGACATGTGCAGGAGAGGTGAGTAAAACAATACTCAGAAGGACACCCCGTAACCACAAAATAGTATATATTTCATAGAAAACTACAATGTAATAACATGAAGAAAGACCACTAAGGAAGACCTCTAAAGGATTCCATGAAGGAACACCATTAAAAACACCACCAAGGAACACCACGATGGAAGACCATGATGGAACACCTAGAAAGATCACCACTAAGGAACACCATGATGGAAATCCACTAAATAACACTAAAATGTATCACCACTAAGGAATAACCTGATAGAACGCCATGAAAGAACACCACTAACGAACACCACAAAGGGACATCATGATGGAACATCACTACAAAGCACCACGGAGGAACGCCGCAAAGGAACAACATGAAGGAACACCACTGTGGAACACCACGATAGAACACCATAGAGTACGACCATAAAGGAACTCCTTGTAGGAACTCCACTAAGAAACACCACTAGGGAAGACTATGAAAGAATATATGAAGTATACCATAATTAAATACCTAATGTATACCACTAACATTTACATGATGTATACCACAATGGAATACATAGTCATCTCGCACACAAGTACATGTATTATACCACATTGAAATAGTACAGAAATATCATATAGGTATAGGACTATAGTACACAAAACAAGATAATCTAATGTAATCCAAAAAAACTTGGTATAGTTAGGAAACATTGTCCCATTGAGACACCTATTCCGAAAAAGACATATAGTCTCAATAAGACATGTAGTCTTGGTAAGATGTGTAATATCATTAAAACATGTAGTCTCGGTAAGTCACAGGGTCTCAACATCACATAGTCTCAATGACAAGTTGTCTTGAGGTCATAGCCAACCATAAGATTCCACTCATTGCAAGCTTGTTGCGTGAGAACTAACTAATCAAGCCATTAGTTCATATTCACATATCCAAAAAAGGACACATAGTATCATAAAAAGACCATCTCATCTCAAGGGTCTCAATTCCAAAATATCTCATCATGCAGACATACAGTTTGAAAGTTACAACTATTTTACTTAAGAGGGCCAACCTAGTCCGACTAGGGTCTAATCTGACCCAACGAAACCGACCCAACCCTTTGGCTGACCTGACTTGTTTTGGCGGACCTAACCTGACCCAGTCCGGTCTGGTCTAACATGACCATAATGGTACAGAACACTGGGCCTACTGGACCCAGCCTACTACACCCGACCCACTAGGCTGGTGGAACGTCCTGGCTCCCCCAGTCAGGATGACAACATGCAAGCTGATTTTCGGGACCACAAATAGTCCTACCTGACCACGTGAATCTATGTGGAAGCGATGCCCATATGAGTTCCATGAAGTCATCCCACTGAACCACCTACCCAGCGGCTTCACCACAGTATCGTACTTTGACATGGCATCAGCCAGTGTCCTACCTTGCAGCCATGTACGTGTTCAATGATGTGACCTTCTATCGCATCCCCCCCAGTCATCAACATGGCCCCTTGCCATGTCTTGTTCTTATTGTACATGCTTGCCTCAATGAGGAATCTAATCATGTTTTGCCTCTGCTGGTAGCCTCACCCTATCAGCTCTCCATCCACATGGACGGACCCCTGGAACCGCACCGCTTCTTGCTTAGACCTACTGAAGTTGTTGGCGTGCACCACCATCATGCATCACCATGCACCGCTGCCGTAAACAAATCTCACCAAACCATGGTTGTCACAGCTTCTCTGTGACTATATAGGGTCGTATCATTGATCGTAGCACATTTACCCATGAATTGGGGGTGCAACGATCGATCGTTCTCATAGGGGTTTGAAAGCGCATGAAGAATATGAAGAACACATGAAGAACATGAGATATTGGTGGGAGATAATAAATTCATGGGAACACCCAATGAATGGATCATGGACTTAGTTTGTATTTTCCCTAATTAATTCTTGTTAGATGAAATAATGTATAAGGATAATCACAATGATATATCACCCATCAAATTTCACATTTTAACTATCCCCCATGATCAACCGAAGCACCAATCAACCTGTTCATATGCCGGTATCTATTTTTCACTAATTCTAATATGGATAAAGGAAATAACAAAGAGATCAAACTCCCCAAATTGTGTTTGGATTGGACATTAATGAGAAATGGTTGCATCTCCACCATTGAAGGTATGGTCCAACTCTGTTGGAATGACGATCCATGATCAAATATGTGATATATTTTCGTTCATTCAAGGAGATTCTTTCTCCAAGGTTTCCCAAGTGATTATCCTATATTTTAATGGTTATGTGGTTATCCTTGATATTTATTCATAAGTATGTTTTTAAAGGGAAACATCATTTCATAAAAAAATATCTTAATATTATTTAATGATGAATACGCCCTTTTCAAAATTTTCCAAAATAGGCTTCCACTGACTAGAGTTTAGCCACATGTTGGGAAACAACCACATTACGAACACAAAGGTGGTCTGAAATTTCCAATACAACAATCCATTCAAGATATATTATTATTTGAAAATAATATAATTCTTATTTATTTATTTTATTTATGCTATCATCCAAAAACCATCTTCCACAGTCATTTTATCTCGGTGATTGTTAGGCCTGCCTAAGGTAAATCCACTATTTTGAACACAATAGTTCCCTTAGATTTCTGATCTAGGAACAAATTTATGATCTATTCCACATTTTTATGAAATCCTCACACACATGCTATTAAAAACTATCATTTCAATAAATTGTTCCTGGTACATCAGGGCTCGAAAATGCATGTTGTCTCCGCACCTGGTCTTAGAATATTCACTAATGATTTTAAAAAATAAATTCTCGAAAATAAAAGTCATTAAATTACTATATTTGATTAATTTTCTCTTAATATAATGGTTTTCCTTTTCTAAAAAATATTAATTTGTTTTCAATATATGATGGATATCATTTAACGAAGTTTAATCACTATGTATCATTTTATGTAATTTTTTGAAAAGCATTTCAATATTTAAATACTTGTCTATTTATTAACACATAGGTCCTTCCCTAGTTGATTGTTTTCCATAATATTATTTATAGTGTTTTTAAATTATTCAATCATATCTCCAATATAAAACACCTTAGGTTTATCCTCGATTATTTATTTTTCTCTATACATCAAATGTCTTCATAATGGTTTGTAAAGAATAAGTGGATTATCCTAAGCATATCCCCTAATATTTTCAAACCATGTGTGTAGTAATGACCATTTTTTTGTACCAGGTCACCCTGAATGTAGCATGGAACTCCTTGTCGATGTTTTTACTCCTAGGTATAACTATGCCAAAACCACATCCACTTGTAGTATCTGGACATGGATGTATTTCTAAAAAGACCCAGGTAATCTATACTTTACCAAAATTCAAGGGATTTCTTCTAAAATTATCATCAAATTATACATTAGGGTTATGTTTTATAACATAATTTTTCCTAAATATAGTTACCAAGGATTATACTAAACTTACTTTGATACCAACTATAGAGACCCGACCCCAAAATTCCTAGAGCTGATGTATACTAATAATTAAATTGGAAGTATTATAAGGAATAAAACGTAAAGGACTGATTAGTGTAGTATTTTTTGTAAACCAGATACATACATGATTCTTTTATTAAAAATTAATACACTAGTTACAACATAATATTTTTATTATTTCTCAAAAACTATAGGGATAAAAATATTCCATCCAGTAAATACATACATATATTTCATAATGTTCTTCTTGGATTCCGGGGGAATGAAGCATAAAAGGCTGAGATAAAATTCTCAGTATGGTTAGGGTATAAAGGAAGAAATAATTTGATCAATGGTATTAATAATTATAGCATGGTAAATAGTAGATCATACATAATATATAATCAACAATGTAAGAAGGAACTTCATAAAAAATATGGAAAGGTAATAAATGGAAACACATTATTTTCAAATAACTAGATGTGGATAAATAAATATGGAATGGTAATAATCAAAAACACATTCCACATAATTAAGTGAAAAAATAAAATGTATCCATTTATATGTCTACAAAAAATCTCATTAATGAATAATAATTAACAAATTATCAATAAACGAAATGCTTAATTATTGTACATCATTTTTCACAGGGACATTATATATTTAAACCCATGAGTTAGTTTAGAATTTTACAATTTTCATATCTAATTCATTTAATGAAACTAATGATGCCTCTAGGGGATTAAATTAGCTGATCCCTAACCCGTAGGGATTTCCTTAAATGATCCCAAACCCACATCCTGCATTCCAAAAAATTTCCCATATTGAATAAATTATATGCCTTATAAAAAATCCATATTGAATAAATTTTT
The DNA here is from genome assembly GCA_963277665.1 of Viscum album. Classification (NCBI taxonomy): domain Eukaryota; kingdom Viridiplantae; phylum Streptophyta; class Magnoliopsida; order Santalales; family Viscaceae; genus Viscum; species Viscum album. The sequence continues at coordinate 104,539,251 of OY728133.1, forward strand.
CTGATTTATCCATATTTTCCCATTTAATCAATTATCATTCAATGTAAACACCCTATTAAAAATGGTACCAGTTTAGGATATAATCATATCCTTGAAAGATGATGTGGATATTCTCTATAAATTCTATGTCAAATGACTATAGGTAATTTAATATTTCAAGCATACTAAAATGAATCAAGGATGTTAATGTGAATAATATCCTTGGATAAATCAATCATAATCCATCAATAAAAAGATTAAGGATCATTTAAAAACAACATTATCAATGTGGACTAAAATATAGGATTTTTTTAATGATGAATTGATACATTATAAAAAGATCTTTTAAAAACATTCATGAGGAAAATATCTTTTGTTTTGGTAAAAATTTTGAAAAAACTCTTCCCTGAAAATAAATTTTGATAATATTTTTATTAAATATTAACCTTTGAATCATGCAATGGAATCATCAATGAAATTATTGTTGTTAAATCAGTATTAACAATATGATATAGAAAGAACATTCATTTTTTACGGTTAAAGGTAAAAAAATACCTTGATATGAAACCGATAAGAATATTACCTTTAAAACATTGGTAAAAGATATACATTTTAAAATTATAATTATCAAATAATTTATTTTTAAAAAAAATAATTAAAACATGGGTTTTATAAAAAAATAGGTTCTCTGATTATAGAGAGAACTAAAGTTTGTTTTTTTAAACACATTTTCTAAATCAATTTGAGTACCAATGACTGGAAAAAGGACTCTAATAACAATAAATGTTCATAAAAACCCATATCAGAGAAAATTAAATGTTTCTCTAAAACATTTTAATATATGTTCCTTGAATATAAATAACATTGAGAGATAATTACTGTTATTTTCGAGGAAAACAATTTTTTAAAATTCCAAAATTGTACCTTACCACATTGAAACATTTTAAATCATAGTCCTCATTTAGGAATAACATTATATGAAAGTATAAAATAAAATTAACATTAAGGTATTAATGGTTTAATATAATAAAAGGGCAAATATATTCACTATGTATGACATACAAGTGTAAAACATGACATTTCTCTAATAGATTTAAACATGTGAGATGAGAATCCCTTGTCTTGGGTTTCCATTCTGGTGACTGTACTATAAAATATAGTATAATAAACTTATTTTAATTTTATAATTTCAAGAGAATATTTTTCATGATTATAATTACATTTGTTTCACTTATTACTATGTTGTATACAACTACATAAATATATAAGTTTACATCAGGTGTCTTGACCAAATATAGTTTATGTATCAAAAAATTCTACGATAGGTAAACTATGGTCAAAGGGTTAGTTATATAACATGTCCAGAATAAAAAACATGAAATAATTGTAATATTATAAATAAATTATACCTTAAAAATAAACCATTAAATAATATTATGAAAAACGAATAAATGTTATGATCATTGAGATGGCGGGCCACACAACCATATGACTAATGTTTTCATTTTTCAATGATAATTAGGGATAGAAGGTAAGTAACACCATATCCATTCTTATTGATAATTATATCCTTAATAACATGTCATTTAATCATATATATATATTACTATGTATATAGAATCACATCATGTATATGAGGTGGTATTTCACCCATCCATGAATGACGTTATCAATTTTTATGTATGTGAAAGTGTAATAGTGAAAATGATACATATATATATATATATAGTATATTTCTAGGAAGTTAATTATGTCATTAATATCATATATACGCTTTTTTATTCACATATTAGGAATTGAAAACAGGATTTATAGGTTACATGTTTACTGTGAACGAATCACATTGCTTTGAGGGTGTAGAAGTTCACCCTTCCTCAAACGATGTTATCATATTAAAACAAAATGGATAATATTAAAGGTATCTCTAATAAAAAACTAATGAAGTATAATAAAATAATAAATATAATATATTTTATATATTTTATATATAAATCGATTTTCCATCATAATGGACACCATGATTGTTGGTAAATAAAAAATGACCAATCATCATTTTATGAGGAATTAGTTTGATGTACATTGAAAGAGTTTCTTCCTTACCCATTAAATTGAGGTGTCTATAAGTGTAGGTATAATCTTAAAAAAATTATAGTATATTATTGAATTTGATGTTACATATTAGTATATAATAATATTATTTGGGGATTGGATAATTGAAATATAACTACAAAGCATAAGGAATGATGTTACCTCTTAATCTTGTTTGTCATTTTTTTAGCCAAAAGATTGACTGGATTTATTTCTGCCCCAGGGGTGTCTTCAATGTAGAGGGGTGTGATCTTGGGAAACTATACGGTCATATCATATCCTAAAATAAGTGGTTTTAGAGGTTTGAGGAATGGGGAGATTTGGTGGCCTTTTATAGTGAATGAAAAGGAAGCAATTGAAATTTAAAAAACACATCAAGTGTACACATGTTCATACCTAAAAAATTAATCCAACATGTGGGTTGACAATGAATGTTTTTAAAGTAAATACATCTGAATGTTTATAATGCTTTTATAATCAATTTCAATTTGGAATTGATTTCAATAACATAAATTGTACGAATTGATTTAAATTTTATCAAAATTAAACATAAAACAAATTAAAAGTATAATTTTTAATTATAAAAAAAGTAAGAAAAAATTAGTTTTGAACTATTATTTATTATTTTTTAGTATTTATTATAAATGTAATGCTGTAGAAAAATTTGAAAAATTCAACATATCTTAAATATTATTTTTCACTTTCAAATATAATGTTTATTTTAACATATTAAATCAATCGATTCTAAATATTAATATTTAAAATTTGTTCTCCATTTAATGGAGTTAGAAATTACATAATAAAAATATAGGAATTTAAGTGTAAAATAATGGTTGTTATTATTTTACACATATCAAAACTAATAGATAAATATCAAAAATATTTAATAAAATATATAATAAATATATTACATTCAAATCATTCACTAATTCTAATTAACTTTATTTATTAAGAAAAAAATTCTTTTTGAAGCACAAATTTATTAATATTTCTTTTTATATCCAATTGGTTCTTATATTCATTTTTTATTAGTTGGTAACCCATTAATTAATTTTATATTTATATAAAACATTCATATTTTCATAAGTTAGTAAATATTATTCATAACCGCAAACATAATTTCTAGGTAATATAATATTATATTAAGCAATAATATTTTAATAAATATTTCTATTTTATGAAACTCGGTCTTGTGAGTAACAAAGCTATCATGGAAAGTTTCTATTACATGTAAATCAAGATATCGAGGATGGTATCCCTTGCGTTTAATGAAAAATAATGTGTTGTTGGGTTCATTGAATTATATAGAATATATTTTAAATAGTAAATATATAGTAGAGTCTCAGGTTATTATATTCCCTTATGTTCTTCGTGTCACATGTGACATAGGTTATCAAATACAAGGTTCTTACTTTTTATTTTTGTGGCGGAACATAAAAACATGTTATACTTATGAAAAATTTAAATAGAAAATATCTTTCTTCATTTTAGATGAGATTAATTTTAAATCTAATTAATTTAAAATATTAAATAAATTTTATAAAATGAATTCAACATTACTAAGGGTAATAATAATATTTAAAAATAATATTATTTTAATTTTAATTCTTTATGAATAACAAAACCGTAAATATATATTACCAAAGTTAGGATTAATACATCTTTACAAGGGGTTAAACTAATATTTAAGGATATTTATTCTAAATAAAATTTTATAAATAATATTATATTGATATATTTTGACATAATAAAAAAATTAATTTGAATATATTTACATTTAAAACCATTTTTCTATTGTATGAATTTAAAATATATTAATATTTTATCAAATTATAAATGTATCCCCACCCACAATTATCAAATTTCATCCCTCCTTTAAAATATATACATATATGATAATCATATATATCAACCCCCAACTACCAAAGACTCTCATAAACTTTTCAATCCTTTATTAATTGTAATGGAATTATTAAAATACAGTTACAATGGTCAATAAGAAGGGTTCTAATAGAGGATGACCGAAGAATAAGTAGTCATCCTTCCCTAAAACCATTAATTTATTTCTTCCTATACCTCCTCTAAATAAGTGGTACTCATAATGAATAATATATTTAGTATCGTTAATAAAACAAAATATTAATATCATTATGGAATTAGAATTATTCATCCTATTATCAATTAAATGAAAAGTGGGTGTATCACTTGGTCGCATGGGCAAACTACCACCTCCACATATTGTTACAATTCATTTTCCAACACCATTATTCATTGATTTTTATAATTATTCTTTTAATGATTATATATTTTATTAATGACATAATTATTCATGTATAATTATAATAAAAAATATAACAATTTACCTTCCAATATTTTTTAAAACAATAATGTTGATCAAACATACTTTTGGACTAACACCCTCATGAAATGATGTGATTGGTTTTTCAAATCCAACATAAATTGATAGTAAAATGGAAATATTTAATTAAAATATATAATATATATAATATAATAATTATTCTATAAACATGATTTATCATTTTCCTTCTTTTTGTTACATTGAAAATTAAGAAAAGTGTTCATGTGTATATATGTCTTACCATCTCCTTTGACATTGTAAATTTATATGTTATTTATATCAAGATTATAATTATATATTTTATACAACAATGATTAAATTTATAAATACTATAATTAAAGAAATGAAACACACATGAAAAATGAAACATTTAACACCAATGAATTGTGATACTAATAAGGAATTGTTAATAATGTTTTCCATTTGTTATTTGTTGATAATTTTGGATATTATAATCTTTACATGATTTTATAATATAATAAATTGAATGTTATTATACTGTTGGTTAGTGTGATTTCAAATCAATTTGAACTTTATGTGTGAGATTTATTTTAAAATATCATTATTTTTTTATAATATTTATGATTATGTTATCGATGATATAATTTCATGGTCAACCTCTGAATAATATAATTGACTTTTTTAATTTGAATATAAATGTAATTTTCATGTAATAATACCATATATCTCTCATGTTTACTTAATTTTATTGAGAAGATTATTTCAAGAAAAATATACTCCAATCTCTCTTTAGTGAAAAATCTATTTCTTCTATATCAATTTTTTCTTTATAATTTTTCACTAATTTTTTTAATATTCTAATTTGATTATTTAAAATCATTAATATAGTTTATTTTTACAAAAAATTGAAATAAATATTTTTCATCTTTTTATAAATGAGTTAATTTTGAAAATTTAATAAAATTTTGAATGAAACCGTTATTTATACATATGTGGAATGAATTTAATTTACTTGGATCATGACCACATAATTATTTGATTTTTTCTTTAGTATTTTCTATGATTATTTCCTTTGATATTATTTCCCAAAATATTTTTGAAATTTCAATATTTTAATATATGTGATTCCCAAATGAAAAATGTATTTTATTCATGAAATAATAACATATACTTTAAAGAAATTTAAATATTTTTGTACAATATTTTGATATTACTTATGCGTTTCCTGGTATATTATCTCAGGAAAACGTAAATATCATTTATCTAGATGGCCTGTGATTTTTATTATTTTATTTTTATTAATTCCATTTTCTTCCAAATTATACGTTATGATAGAATGATGAAACATTTATAAAAATGTTTCCTTTCTACTGATTATGATTTTTGACTAATGATTTTTGACCCCTTGGTACACATGTGAGAATATTATGATTATGTGAAGTGTTTTCACAAAATTATATAGACATTAAATTAATTTGTAAATGATAGATATATCATGAAGTAATTTGGACTATAATGGTAGTCAAATCTAGTCAGTTTGTGACAGAAACTACTGGGATAGTCATGGTAGTGATCCTTTAAAACAAAATTAATGGAATATGGTGTGAAACCAATCTATTATGTTAGTCTAACCAATGATACCAGACTAGAGAAATGAATTTCGGTGATTATATTCATAACAAGAAGTTATATATTATTCCAATGTTATGATCTCAAATATTATGATATATGGTACATTTATGATTCATTTCTTAATAAGTACCAAGAATTATGAAATGATTCGTTGTTATATTCTATTTTATGATGGTTATATATTTCCAAATGTTACGATCATGTTATAAATCTATTAATTTCTTGTGATTCCTAAGTAATAATTTTAATTTCCATAATTTTCGCATTCTAATAATTTGAGATCACCAATTCTTATGATTCTATTCCACTTGTAATCAAGATTGGTTTTATCTTGGATAGGTATATGACAAGTACTATTTTGGAATATCATTGTGGGTGATTTTTGGGATGTTTTATGAAATAATAATATTATGTATCTATTTTATAAATACAATTATCCTTTATTTTCCTTAATCATGGAATTGTTAAAATATATGGATCATTCCTTTATTTTTATGTCATATCTATATATCAAACACAAGAGTCGCATTATTAAGTATAAAAGGAAGGATTATATATTCATTATACAACATGATTTTGGAATATTGGTGAAAACCATGAGTATAATTATAGGATTATATAATATCCAAATCATTTTTAATGAATAAATGAGGTGGTTTAATATACAATATATCTAGGTTTTGATAAATAAAATTAATTTTGTCTTTAGTGTAGATTCATCTAGGGGTAATATCCTGAAAATGTGTTGTTCGATTATACCTTAATAATCATCCTCAACTATGGTATTTATTCCTTTAGTATACACATGTTTTTAAAATTATGATTTATTTTCATGGATTAATCCACATTTTCTAGATAAACTATTTTAATACATTTGATTAGATGATGACCATGAGTGGCCATGGATAAACCTATTATTTCATATAATAAAATAATATATCATGATTTATTCACCCAATAAATGATTATTCATGATTAGGTGGTTTCCCAATATAATTATTATTCTAGACATTATGTTTTTTGGTTTTAGACAATGATTAGAGCATGAAGGAACCTTGTTTATAATGAGTGTGATGGAATGTTCAATGATTTGCTTTCTTGGAAACATTATATTTTGAGAGATATAATTAAGAATCATTTTTATACATTTATATTACACTCACATGATATGAATTGTGTTTTTATTATGAAGAACATATTGAGGTAACAATGTAATGTTGAGTCCTTCATATAAAAACATTTATCTTCTTTTAGTGGGTCTATTGACACACTAGTTGCTGAGAAATGGATCAGTTCAAGAAAATAATTATTTCATGGTCTCGTGTTTTTATAATTTTAAATATTTATTTAATTTTTTTAACATTTTTATGGTGAGGTAGATAAATGGGGGAATATTACCAAGAATATGGGGCAATAGAATGAAATTGCCTAATTATAGTGGGATGAGATTAAGAGATTATTTTTTAATATCTATATACCTAGTATTATTTTTATTAAAATATATTGAGAATTTATTTATATAAAGTTTATGTATGAAATAACCATTAGTAGATATGATAAAAATTTCAAAAGATATGTGAGGTATTTATTTCATATTATCATCTAACCAGAAATAATTATTCAACATCTATTTAAGGGGTTAAAAAAGTATTGGATGAGAATTATCCATAATAAACAATAATAGATAAGAATAAAAACTTTTATTTTATATCTATGTGTAAATTGATATTTTTGTAACTCATCGATATAATATTTTTTATAAGAGAATAAATATAGAACTAAAAAAATTCTAATATTAAAATCCTTATTGATAAGAACATGATCATTTCATTATGTGTGATGTGTGGAAAAAATGATAGAAATTATTTTATGGGGATCGGTAAATGTTTTATGTATTCAAAGTATGATTATTATGAAATTTAATTTCGATGTGAAAAGAAGTGGGTAAGGTAATTATGGAGTTAACGTACCATACAATTTACCACCCACAGTCCAATTCATCAAAAGAACAGAGTATAGGAAATATGATTACCAGTTCTAAAATATAAATCATAATGATGATGACTAATGAAAATAATCTCTTATACACATATAAAATGAGAAATATCATACCGTCACTATTTTGTATGTGGATATGATAAATAAGTTTTATAATATACACATACCATACAATAATGAATTTATTATGTATTATTTTATTATATATCAAGAAAATCATTTATATTTGAATGATATTTCATGGTGTCACAATTCCACCCATATGATATTTTAATTAATTATTAAAAAAATCCCAATAATTATAATTATTTCATAAAATGTATATGATTCATATCATATTAATGTTATTAGAATGTGATTCCTGGAAATCTCATTACTCTCACTATAGTGTAATTTGATATTATTCTTGGCTTGGAATCGATTTCATTATATTAATGACCTTATCAAATTTTGGGGAAGGTATTTCACATGTTATATTCGAATAGAATATATGTTCATCTCGTAGTGTGAAAAAAATATTAAACTTCAATGTAAATTATGTCAATTGTATTTTCCCAAAATACAATTCAAAAGGGTTGTCTATCCGAGATGGTTTGGGGGAAACTAAATAGTATTGATGAGCCTATTCAGGGGAATTTTTTGATTTATTTTCAAAAAAACAAGTATTTCTCTAAATCATGAAGTACTGTTTTCAATAGAACTCATACCTGGGGTACACATATTTTATAGACTCTATATAGAATATCCTCGATTAGGTTGTAGGAATTAATGAATATTACCCTAGAAAATCCTGATAGGGTATTCATTTTTCAAAGTGAAACACCATATGGTGAACCCATAAATCTTTATGATAATAAGTAGGGATCAATGATACTACTAATTTATTATTGCAAACATAAAAAATTGAAATCATTAACATGTATCATCAACCACTATTGATGTTTTTTTAACAATAAGGAATATGTTAATATTTTTTCAATATTTATCTTCAATTTAGATATGAATAGTTGATGTTCAAAAGTGAACACTTACCACAGAAGGCCTTCAATATAGGTTATGGACACTATAGATTAAAATTGATTCTATTTGATCTTACTAATTCCAAAAATATCTTCAAGGAATTTATAAATAGAATATTTATAGATTAAATTGATCATTTTTGGGTTTTTAATATATTATGTTCATATGTATTCTATGATCATGTAAGATCAGAATAATCATTTGAGAATTTTACTATAAACCCCACAACTAGATATGTTTTATGAAACATTTTATACATGTGGATAAAGGCTACATAAATTTCATTTTTTAGTAATAAAATCTCCATTATTTTCATATCGATGAATCCTTAAAATATAGATGTTGTTTGAAATTTACCCAGACTAACAACTATTATTGAAATATATATATTTATTAGTTTAGATGTATATTATTGAAATTTTTCGGAAAATGTTCTTGGAGGAAAAATATTGTCACCAATTTAACTAGAAAAGGAGAAAATTTCATTTAGTATGATAAGAGTGAGGAAGATTTCAATTCACCAATGTGATTTTTATAAAAAAACATATGATTACACTACTCTGTAGTGGATAATGTTTTTTCATTTTTAATAATCCATTAATAAAGGTACTAGGATACACCCTCATGAAAAATGATATGGTTGTGGATTATGAATAATGAAAATTGAATGTTCATGGGATAAAATAACCAACTGATTATATTGAGTTACGTATGATAGTATTTATATTAATGATATAGAGGAATATTCTTTATGGGGAATGGTGTTTCTTATAAACTAATCGTAAAATTTTGAATCATATATTCACTGACAAATAGATGACTATAAATTATATAATATGGTTTAATTTGATTAAATAATATAAATTCTGAATACATTACCACCATAATAATGTTTATATTGGGACTAATTATTTGAGTCGAAAGGAATATGTAACCTCTCTTTGATGAGGATAAAAAATGATCTAATATTTTATTTAAAATGATAAGGTTTGATATAGATGTATTAATGGAAATAGATATAACATTTCATTATTAAATGAGTGTACAACCATCTATTAAATTAATTATTAAAGAGTAAAAAAATGAAAATATAGAGTCAAAAAAAGGTAATAAATGTTTATTTTTTGAAAAATGATTATTATGGAATGATAATTTTTTGTAATGTTGTATATTTATTCGCTATACCATATTTGAAGATGAGGTTCTTATTTATATCTCATAGTTCATCATTATCCCTTCATATTAGAAATATGATGATGTATTGATATCTTAATGTGAATTTTGGGTGATACAACATGAAAGGAAATATTTCAATTTATATACCAAGGGGAATTGTATGTCAGTAAGTTAAATATGATAGGTATTTTTCTAAAGTGACTTTACAAACATTACACACAGAATAATCAAGATATAAAAATATCACCATTGATTTTGGTGTCAGGATCCTCAAAATATCTAAATCCATAATGATAATTCATATTTAGTCAAATTAATTACAAATTATTTTAACATTATTACAATTAGATAAAATTTAATTCTTGATCAAGCTACTAGAATATAAATTAAGTAAGTGTTGAGGTTACATTGAGTAGTATGATCTAATGTAAATGATCAAAATTTGAGTATTAACTCGAACAACTTATGAAGCCTTTAATATTCATTGGATTCATATTTATGTTTTATTACAATTAATTATCCACTAAAGGATAGGCAGAAAAATATAACTATTCAATTCTTATAATATATGAAGAGGAAATTATATTAGGAATTCAATAGTGTCTAGGATAAACACCTTCCTCTAGTTTAATATTTTTTAGAAAAATCTTTTTCTCTCAAGAAGATAGATAGATATTTATAAATAATCTTATAGAAATATAAATATAACTCATTTTATCATGGTTTAATTTAGATAAATAAATATATTGGGACATGATCATGCTAAATAAATGGAATATAATATTATACCCATTCAGTAGTACATCAAAGCATCACAAATCCAACTAAAATGTTATGGTGACAATCATTAATGAAATCTAAAATTCAATGATTGTGTAAATGCATTACTATGATTTTATTCATCGATGAAGGTTATGATATTCAAAAAGAGGGGAAAGTAAAACCCGAGGCATACTGGCCCCTTCGAGATTAATGATTGAGAAGGGATTGTAACTTATCATTTAAAACTTCCACCATACCACTCTCATGTTCCTAATGTGTTCCATGTTTCTCTCCAGATGAAATACATACCTGATCCTTCACGTGCAATAAATTTATACGTTTTACCATTTTATAATGATTATTTATATATTTAAAAACATTCATAATTTCTGTATATTTTATATCATGTGATACAAAACAAAACTACCCCGTTGTTAAATTTCCCTTGCAGAATAAAAAATTCCAAAAAGAAACATTGGAACCTGATGGTGTGATGGAATAGAGTAATCCCCCATTTTTTAATCTAAGTGTGTAAATTTAGATAAAAAAACTGGTTTAATGGGGGTATATAATGTATCAAGATAATTTTATATGAAACATTTATTTTCAAATATATTTAATTTTTTCACTACCATGTGATATATGAAAACATGATTCTAAATGAACGACTATAAGTTATTGCATTCAAAAATATGTATTATTGATATAGTTCATTTAAATATTTTTTTATGAAATTATGTTAAATTATTTAGATAATCAATATTTATAAATAATAAATCACATTTTAATTAATGTTTTCATATTTTTCAAATATTTATTTTCACTAAAAAAAATTTCTTTCTTTTTGGGAGAAAATAATATAATTTATTTAAATTTTAGAATAATGATTAGATAAAATTATCATAATTTTACAAATCATCATGTAAAAATCAACTCAATGTGAAATTATTGGAATACTCTGAAAGGAATAATTTTTCAATTAATAGTTAAAAATACATATTTTTATTAAAAACTAAAATATCTTATCAATAATTTAAAAATATTCATTTTTAAAAACATTAAATTTAAAAATATTTTAGTTAAATTATTTATAATCCAATTAAAGGAATTTGAAATCAATTTAATGATTTACTTTTTTATAAACGAAAATTTTACATTAGAAAACATATTTTATAGAAATCATTTTGGATCTCATTTTACATGTTTAATTTTTTAAAAAAATAATCCACTACGGTGAATTGAATTTGATAAAATTAAATATATTTTTTTGGAATCTCCATAATTACTTTTTTTTATGAAGGTATAATAAATATTTTTTTTCTGATATAATCATAATATTAGTAAAAATCGATAACTAGGATAATGGTTAAATCATGTTTTCAAGGGACATAAACATTGAGACAATGGAATATTTTCTTATAAAATTTATAAAAATCATATAGTATGGTCATATATAAAACAAATTTTATACCAACATAAATTCTATATCCATTTTGAATCAATTTTCTTGAGTATGAAATAATTATATTTTAATATATAAAGAAATTCCATTTTTTCTTCTCTCTGACATATTATAGGACACCCATATTTTATCTTCAATATAAACATTTGATCATTATTGCATGATCGACTGTTGAAAAATTATATTCTAAAATTTCATATCTATAAATTTGTTGTTTTTTATTCTAAATCTATCATCCCAAGGGTCTGTAAAAGTTGTTCTAACAAAGGCCAAACGAAGAAGAGGTAATCATCCTACCTGACATACATCATTTTCTTCTTCTTATATCTCCTATGTATCTATGGTAATGATAATAATATAATTAAATTAATATCCTAAATATACTACATAGCTATTATGATAATTGATCAACCATTATTAAACATATTTTTCAACATATAGGAAGTGAATGTATCGCTCGTGTGTACTTGTGGACTAATACATTCATGTAAAGATACTATAAAATTTGAATACCAATAATTAAGGGATGCATATTATCATATATTTATAATTTATAAATTATATTTTTTATATAATTATACTTCTTCACCTATAATTTCATATCAATTGTTTTACCCTACAATATTTTTGAAAATTTCAATTTCACTCATGAGTACATGCGGACAACCACCTCTATGATGCTATGTGATTTACTTTTCTTTTCATCATTAAATTTATAGTAATAAGTATTGATAAAATTAATATATATTATTAAATAATTAATATATCAAGGTGAATTATTAGTTACTTTTCGATCTTTCAATCTTCGAAAATTTGAAAATAATCATCATTTGTGTGTTTGGACTAACATCTCCATGAATAGCGTAAGTAATTTTTTAAAGCTCTATTTTATGTATTATAATATATATATAATGAATATATATGATAATTAAATAATAATTAAAATTTATAATATTATGAAACCAATATCAATTTATATAGAACAGAACAACCGAATTGAAACTCCCAAAAAAATGAAATAGTTGACACCTAATAACGAAGATTTTGATTAGGATTTCATAATAAAATGAACATTAGATATTATAAGTGTATCATATATGATATAATATGATTTTAAATAATTTTAGATTAAAATTTTGAAAATAATTTATTTATAATACAATATGATAGTGAAATTTTAATAATTTTTAATTATAATAATTGTTTTATGTTACAACCTCATTTTAAGAATATTTTTTATGATTATATTTCAAACGATGAAACTTCTTGATCTATCTCTCAGTAAAAACTAATTTTTTTCTCTAATGTTCATTTGGGGAATTTTTATTATAATATTACTATTTTTTTCTATTATATAAAAAATGATTTTGAATGAATTTTATAGATAACATTATTTCATTTCATATTTTCTAAAAAATATTTTCCTCTAATGTATATGTTTTCATTAAAATATATTAATTTGTTATTACAATGTAATTATTTTTTAATTTCATTTTTTCTGATATTTTAATTTTTTTAGAAATTATTTTGAATAAAATCTTATTGATTATTTCCAAATGATGAAAATTTGACTTTTTACTAAAAATATTAATGGATTATTTAATTAAATGAAAATTTAAAAAATGGAATTTAATTATTTTAGGATAAAAAATTACATTATGATTAAGTTAATTTTTTCCAAGATTATTTTGAAGGAAAAATATTTTTTTATTAATATTTTGGAAATTTCACGATATTTGAAATAGTATATTTTATAATTAAAAAGGAGTTATTATATTGAAATATTCTATTACTATTTTGATGAAAACATTAATTTATGATAGCATTATTTAATGTTACATTTTTATTATTAGTGATATGATTCATAGATACCATCATTGTTACTTTTTTAATGGTTTATGATTATGATGATGAGATTTTTATAAAACCTAATCATTTTCTAGGGGTTATGATACTATGAAATCTAATATTGATTAAAAAACATATTTCTCATTAATGGTTTATGATATGAGGTGATTGATTTATGATCTTTTGGAACTAAAATGAATAGATTATTATTACATTATGGGTTGTCCGAGAATTATATATCCCTATAATATAGTGGGTAATGATTGTTATTTCTTGAGTTAAAAATTACTATAATGGTGTGCGAACCTAATTTAATAAGGAATTATACCCTATGATAAATTTTAGAGTGGACATTGAATAAGGATATAATTGAATGGTGATTAAACCTAATATACTACAATATTATTGGTTTTGATCCTATACTAAATAAATTATTTTATGTGATTATGTGTATTCAAAAAACATATGTCTTATGTTTTTTTCATTCTACAAAGGACTATGTTTTTTGATTCCCTTATGATTCATGTATTATAAACTATCATGAATTATTGCATGATTTATGTTTTTTTTGTTAATCTAGGTTCCCCGTACACTTATTATCATTTTACTCTTATCTAAACATTTATTACATCCTCTTTTACCCTTAATAATCATCTAAACTCTCTTATTCTATGGTTTCCATTCCCACAGTAATGAGTTTTGTTATTACATAGGGTGTGTCTAGGAATTATAACATTCTGGTAGATCTTTATTGGAGACATTGAAGATATCACCTGAAAGTATAATATTTTGAATCTATTCTAAAAATAAATTAATCATATTTGTTTTTTAGGAATGTATATTTCAAAATACATTCAATATTGATCTATTAATATTTAACATATCTATATGAAAATTATAGGTCATTATAGATTCATCAAGTGATTTTACACAAATTCATTAGAATGGTTCATATTTATATTAATGTTATATTCCAATATTTATTAGTTTCATATTATGAGAAAATATTTTCATTTGGTGGGTTCATGGATGGGAATATAGGGGGATCCTCTTTGATGATATGTAGAACCATTTCCCCATATTTATAATCTATTTTATTGATGAAATTTCATATTGTTTCAAAATGGTGGGGAATATCATTTTAGAAAGGTATTATTTCAGGACCTAATGATGAATAATCTAGAACCTAGGAATCTACTAAATTCAAGGATGTTTATTTACCATCCTGTCCTCTATAGATACATTCTAATCCTATCTACGTTTTATGGTTGTTTTTAGACCACATACATATATTTTTGGAATATCTTGATGTAATAAAATTTGTGAAGTATTAAGTCTTTCACAAATTAATCTTTCCTAGAATGAATATATCTCATTGTAAACTTTTATTTACCACTATTCAATGTTATCTTGAATCATATTGACACTACCTCTTCAGAAAGGTAATTTTGATATATGATGATCATTGAAGACTACTGGGTAGTTTAACCAAAATTAATATGATCCTATATGAGTAATGATGAATTAATTGATTTAAAATATATTGTATAGATATTGGGTAATCTCTCAATGAATGATTTTTTTTCATGGATTTATCGAATAGAGAATCACCAATGTAAAAATAAATGAAGAATCAAATGATTAATAATCCAATAAAAAATTCAGAAATATCATGTTTTGTGTTTGAGTATGTAGTACGATTGTTTTCCTAAATTTTATTTAAGAACATTATTTCTTGAAAAATTATATTTATCCCGATAAAAAATAGATATAAGTTGGAAGCACTTCAATGAATCCATTGATGATGCAAAGACTACAGGTTTCTGGTTTTATTCTTCTGATGGACTTTTTTATTAGTGGAGGTAGTTTATTATTCAAAATGATTGGATATTATGGTTTATATCTCAATAAAGTATGTATAGTTTTTACATGAACATAAGGGTTAATATGATATACATTGATCTTGGAAATAAAGGTTAGGATGCCAATGTGATCCTTTCTATTGTATATATTATGTCATTATTCCCCACCATCTTTATTTTTTTTTCAATAAATCTAAATAACAACTAGTTTGGTCAATCCTTTTCCATTATTTCATGGAATTTGAATAAAGTATATAGGGACCTCATAATTTCCATTCCACGTACTCGTAGTAGAGAAGTTGAAATAATTTTGGGTGATCATTATCTAATACACAAAATTGTTTTTAGTATTTTTATACATGGATGTGAATGATACTACATAGAATATACCTTTTTATTATTTGGGGGTAATAAATATTCTTATGGAACCAATGGTTATAATTTAGAGTTGATATTAATTTCATACATATCAATTCTAAAATTAATTTCTTATTATGATGGGTTCTGGATTAGAGTCCAATATATCTTTCCAATTTAAAATAGATGATGAATTTAGATTAGTAATCCATTTATAAAGGATATGATTCTAGACTTCATGTTTGTTTTAGTGGTTTTAAAATTTGTCATCTAACCAACAATGTGATTAAGAAGAAAAAAATTTATACATCATATGGGAAACCTTTTCGATCTCTATGATGTCAGTATAGTATAAAATCTTTCACCTATTTGATAGAGTATGGTCTTAAATAAATAATGTTTATGTGGTAATATTAGTGATGGTTAAGAACGTCTCTGAGTCATTGGTAAATTTTTATCGACCATAGTCATTTCCCATTGGGGTGTAATGATGGTGGTTTAGTCTATCTAACAGAATCTAATTTCAATGTGATTTCATCATTTAGGTAAGTAGGGTACACTAGCACTAAGGATTGATTGCCCTTAATATATCATAATATAACTCGAATGCATGTTCTATTAGTTGTAATTATTGTATCACCATATGTTTATTCATGGCATATTTATTGGTCCTTAATGAGGGAGCTATTAATGAGATCATTTTCATGTTGTAAAATGGGGTGATATTGATCTTGAACCTACCACATCAATGATGGAGTATATAGTTTAGTACATTTATCGTTGGGATAACATATTATACATGAAAATAAGATCATCCATTATTGGTATTGTGTATGTGAAAATGGGATATCTATGATACATGGGAGAGGGGATCATTTATTTTGTCGTAGTATCAATATATCTTAATGAGTCCAAAATCATGAGCAATTACTATGGATAGATAGTTTTTTATTTGTTAGAATTGAATTTCCCTCTGGGTTACCGATATGATTAATTTAAATCTTACACTATAGA
Source organism: Viscum album (assembly GCA_963277665.1). Classification (NCBI taxonomy): domain Eukaryota; kingdom Viridiplantae; phylum Streptophyta; class Magnoliopsida; order Santalales; family Viscaceae; genus Viscum; species Viscum album. The sequence goes on from OY728133.1 coordinate 104,556,769, forward strand.
TTATTTTGTTTTTGTAGTTTTCAATAGGTATAGATTTAATTTTTTTTTATTTTGGGAGAAATTGACTAAGTGCTTGATTTAGGAACATGGTTATTACTGCTATGCAGTGATCATATAGTATAGAACTATTAGAATATAGTTTCATTTTTCATGGTTTGGAACATGTTTTTCAAACCTTTTGAATCAAACTAAAAACTGTAATAGTATCATTAATTTATTACATTGATGGTCACATGACATGACTGCAGTTTATTAAAACAAGCATCCTTATCCTTGAAACCATGGAAAATAGTTTTTTAATGTTGGTTTCTACGACATAGTAGGCCCATGGTTTTACAAACCATGAAACCATATCTAATAATTTAAAAGTGTAAATTTTTTCCATTTAAACACAAATTATTTCCTCATTATCTAAAAAAACTCTATGTATCTATATAATGTTATCCCTTTACCATCTTGGTGTTTCTATATTGTTAAATATGGATCTCTATGTGGTATTTTTTTCATTTTGGGTTTTATTCTTCTAAATATTCGATAAATACCTTATAAATATCATCTTATTTATGTTATTCAATCATATGTGGGGAATAATGTCATAGTCTATGGTCTAGATAGACAATTAATGGTTTTTCTCTTGGAGATATACTAGTGTTGAAGAGATCCATTTGTTTCCCATTTATCGTTTAAAATATGATGAGTTTTGATTCATTATAAGACTACGATTATCTATTTAGTTGTAAAATGAATTAATTAATGTTCTTGAAAATTAATATGGATGATTTTATAAAATTTATTTTTTATCAATGAAGAATTGTTTTATGATATGTATCATGGGTAAAATATAGAAGGGTTTTTAATGGGGTTTTATATCATTATAATTATAATTAAATAATGTGTTCCTAAATATTATTTAATGATTTTTTTTAAACAAAAATATATTTTCATTATAGGGAGTTTTGATGGATTGGTTTTTATTATCACTGTTTTGGGAAACATATCAAATTTATATCCTTATGTGTATTTGGTTATGAAAATGTGAAAAACATTGTGACTATGGAACAACAAGGGGATATTATTATGACATTGATAGACTATGGAATTAAAAAATATTATTTGGATTTACAATATTCCACGAATGGTGTTCCTTTGATTGTCTAGGAACATTTTTACATAAGGTAGGGTACAATGTGTTATTAGTCTTATTCACGATGGTTTTGATTTATGTTGAATTTATCACATGTTATTAATATGGATTAATAATGGATGATGTTATCTTGTATTGGAAAATATTATTTCACATTAATTTTGTACATTTTCATATATGCAGAGTTGTTTTTATTTTGAGAACTGGTTGTTTAATTACTGATACCTATATAATGCTATTCAAAAATATTAATATTATTTTGGAATTGAATTTGGATTTTTCCAAAGAAATAAAAAGGATATTTTGAATAATATATTTCATTTAATATTTCATTATATATAATTTTTAAATATATAAGTGATTGTTTCATGGTGATGGATATATAATGTTTTATCTGGATGTATCCTCCCAAGCATTAGTGTTAAGACCATACTTTTTTCATTTGACATATGCAGTAACAGTTTTGTGTAATATAGTTAAAGGTATGTTAATTGTGTGGGATGAAAAATTACAATGGTTGATACCACATTCATAGTGGTATGGGATGGAGTTAATGGATAGTTAAATGGATACTTGGTCTTGGTTGTGGTTTTTTTATTTATGGGACTAGCCACTTTGATTTTATTGTTTTGTGTCATGGTTGTTCCAATTTTCATCATCATTTCACTATGTGTTTATATATATATTATTATATGTATGATAGTTGTGGTGAAATATTTTAGGTTTAAATTTATTCATTTTTTTAATATTAATACCCTTGTGAATTTCACCAACTTTTGGAAATTGGGAATGAACATGCATTATTATGTCAATCCATATTGGGTGAAGTGTTATGTAGCCAGGGGTGGGTTATTTAAACACTATAAACCAAGTAGTTCATAAAAATTGATCCAATTCCTTCCAAAAAATAACAACAACATCTCACAATGTCATCCACTATTTTATTTCAGCACTAATGCATCACATCAAACAAATTACATAGAATCCACATATACCCACATTCAAAAAATGTGTTCAATATTTCTAGAATTATTGAGTTTCCATTAATTAAATTTTAAAAAATCATTTCATTTTACCTTAATATAATATATTGTTCTATAATTCAATTCACTTAATTAATTTAACACTAATTAGTTTTATCCCATGTTAATTCTAATCGATCCCACTGTATTTCAATTACAATATTTAAAATCCAATTGATACATATTTTAGAAAATAAATCCTCCACAAAAAATAATGAAATAAACCCCATATAAACCAAAACCACCCAACAATATATCCGATACATATTAGTAAACCATCATTATCACTATAAAGACATTATAAAAACAACATCATATATCGATCACTACACATTAGCCATCAAAAATTCATGTGAAAAATAAAACAGATCCCCCATGCAATAATATTTCCTCCCAATCTCTATCAACATTATTGCTTGTAAAATAAACACAATACCCCCCGCCCCACATCACTCAAGAAAAGATATTAGTCATATCAACAATTAAAATAATAATTCATCTTCTTCAGGAACCACAATTGAAGTTGAAATGTTGCATAACATTTTTTGTATTATTTATAATATGAATTATAAAATAATTCAATATTTATAAGAATAAAAATTCCATTAAACATATTTATATTATTTTCTCTATATAATGAATGTAAATACAATGCATTATTCATAACACTAGTCTCATAATATACCATAATATCAGAAAAAAATGTTTTTCAAAAAACATTATTTTTAGTAATGTAATCATGAATGTATCATAAGCTAAAAATAACAAAAATGGTAAATAAATAATGTTACTGAACATACTAATAATTTTTTGTTAAAAAACTAATTATTTTTGGATTAATGGAATATAATTATCCACCAAATTAATGTTAAGAGGACTAAATCCCCCAAAACAGACATAAAATGTAAGAAAAAATGATATAATTCCTTTATCAATGAATTTTGAAATTATTTCACAATAAAATAATATATAATTGATGTCCTCATAACCATGATCACACTAAGGACAGATAAAAATATTATAACACAACCCCTTATGTCATCTCTGTGGACCTCATCAACCAAACCATCCATATCCCTAAAGAATAAACATCTTCATAATGAATAATTTTGGGAAACTAAGAAGAAATATATAGAAATAACCTTAGATATATGACTCTTAATCTCTTTATGCAATTAAACAGATACCATGAAGAGGGTGTAAAATTCCTCTTAAAATTTTATAGGATTTTCCAATGAATGAAGATAAAATTCCATAAAAAGATAGGGTTTGAATGGTGTTTCAATTTATACCCAGTTTATTTTTAATAATATTCCCATTATATTATTAATTTTTTTTTTCATTATTCCTTTTTAATGTTAGAATCATATTTATGTTGTCTCTGTTAATATTACTATAGTATTTTTTAATTTTTAGTAAGATCACATCTATCATAATCAAATATATAAATATAACCACTACACCCATGTTACTGGAGATTGGGTATTAGATGATGTATCAAAGGATGTTGATTTGGTCCATTGGAAACATGATTTGGGAAAAACATTTATTAGTGAACATAAACATAAAAAATAATCCATATAATAATGTACATATGAAATAATATCACAAAGAATCAGTATAGTGGATAATTAATTAAATTCCTTGAAATTTTATTTTTATCAAGGTAATAGATAGTGGATGCTATTATGGCATTGATCCACCTTGGGGTAATTACTTTGAAATGGGGGGATTTAGTATTAAATCATTCTCTATATGTCTATAGTGATTAATCCTATGACTACACACCAGTGCAGTCACTCCCAAGAGATATGGTTGGGTTAATATGAATTTTTAAAATGAACAATTATGATAAATGAGAAGATAGATCAAATTGGAACAAATTATTATATAGAGTGATATATGATAAACTAATTTTTTTAAATTGATAAGTATATGGTTAATCTTATGTTTAAAAAAAATACGCATTCTTAGGCTTTTTGTGCTATTAACCTAAGATTATTAGGGATATTTTGGGAAAATTTAATGTCATGAAACTATTTTTGTTTATTTTTTAATAGAAATTTTTTTTACATAAGATTAAACATAAAATTTTTGGACATTATATTAATGGGATTTGTAATCATTAGCTTGAATATTATCATTGATGTTAATATGGTTAACTTGGTTCAAAGGGTTATCATATTTTAGGAATATATGTTTGTTCATATAGATAAACCCATGATTAAAAAGTGATTTATTGAATTAGTCATTAATGTTGATTTTTAATATGAAGACTATATTGGGGGAGTTATTTCATTAAGTAAATAATTTTATGAGAAATGGATATTGTGTTAATTTTGGTCGAATATATGATTTTATTATCTATTTATAGTTAATCAAGAAGTTTTGGGAAAATGTTACCATGTTTTAAGAGAATATATAATAACTATATTCACATTTATTATATGTGAAATTATATGCTACTTTATTATGATTGGGGATAAAGTTAAATTTGATCATTGAAAAATATTATACGATAAAATATGTTTCATTATTGTTTTTTGAATTTTATAAAAAAATATATTGGTAGAGGATTATGTTTAACAATTTTTGAAATATATTTTTTGAACATCAGTAGTTATTGTTGAGGTTTTAGAGAATAATTTATTAATTCATCATATGAATATTTATTAATATTATATATCTAGTACATACAATTATGGTTTTGGTTAATTTATAGGTAATGAAAGAATGGATTTTAATTTATTAATGTATCTTCTATGTGACGAACCATACCCTTAGAACCATGTCGGGACATACCCCAAGCCTGCATCCCAATGACTAGGGGATGGAGAATAGAATGAAGGCATAAACCAGCAAGTGGGTGGAATTTTTTTTGAGTACTTATACACACACACAGGCTCAAAAACAACTCAAAAAATGAGAGGGGAAGACAAGTATACTGAAAAAAGTGTAAAGTAAAAGTAAAAATAAAAATAAGAGGGAAAATACAACCACAACAAAATACAACAGATAACTAAAGAGGAAAAGTAAAAATTAAAAACACGCATGCTGCTGAGAAACCTGCCTGATGGTATGAGTTGGGTAGCTACTGGAAGTTGTGGGAGTACATCCTGTTTGGACGATCTTATTGGGCCCCACATAGTCCTATGCCACCAAGTCCACAGTTGAAAAGTCCATTATCTACAAAAGACACAACATGAGCTGGCGAAGCCCGTACAGGGGTGAGTAACACAACCCTTAGAAGGGGACCCTAGTCCACTGTGGATAAATACGACAAACAACCACAATGAAAAGACACCAAGTAAGGCTATGAAGTTAGAGAAAAATGTAATAACAAAAATTATATAAATCTTACCCTAGGTAAAATCTAAATATTAGGAATAAGGTTCATCGACTATAGTGATGAACATTTTGTACTATTGGGAATCTAATCCTTAATGAATCGATGCTCGTTCTCTGGGCCACTAATGATCCACACGACTACTACTCATCTACCGGGCCACTAAGAATCCATAAGACTCCTTATTTATCCATTGGTTGTACCTCAATAACCACAATGTTCTACATAGACAACCCCAAAAGTCCATCTCATCGTAAGGGTTCCAACGCAACAGACGACATGTTTAACGGACACCCAGTCAGTAAGATATTGACATTTTAGTAAAAAATAGATTAGTTGGATTCGCATCTGATCCAACCCTGCCATATGCCAACCCCTGCCAAAATTCACATAGTGTATCTTATAAGTAACTCCCTGTCACTAGGTTCGTAGTTTCATAGACAACGTGTTAATCTGAATCATTTTCTACAAGGTATTGATGTTTTAGAGAAATGAGGGCATGCTAGGTCAAATTCTACTCTGACCTGGTCGGATCGACCTTTTCCGACCCGGTTCGGGGTTCTCCAACCAGACCTAGGTTCGGTCCATCATGGGTATGGAACCGAAGTCCCGTTGGGAATGTGGGTCCGACTCATCCCTATTGGGTGGGTCCGGCCCCTGGGGGAGGCACGTGCCCTGCCTGGTGTACCAGGTGTGATCGGTTCATCAGCCTAGATGGGACACTGTCGGAAGTCGTATCTGGTCTCCAACTACCCTGTGGGTCACTACAGGGGCCCTTATCTTTAATAGTTAAATGACGATAGCCTGATACAGATGCATCTGGCTAAGTAGGACAACCGAAATTCCCTCACATGACCAACCATGCCGGCCAGCTGAAATTCATGCATACGACCGTATGTCGTGTGCCTCTGGCTCACCATAGCGGCCTAGACGTTGGACACTCTTCCATGAGGAACTTGTTTGCATCAATTCTCTATCCCATTGTGGGCTCTTTCCATTTCGGTGCACCGCCTCCCATTACCCACAACCACTACCGCGGGCCTCTGGCAGTAGCTGGCACCGGCGCACGCTGGGTTCCATCTGTGGGAGACTATAGTTGCTCTAGTGGTCCGTTTCTCGATACGACGGTGCCTATGGGACTCTAGGGTCACCAAAATCAATTATTTTGTCCTATATTATTCTTCTAACTGATTTGAGGATACAACCATGAAGAACCCATGTGCAAAGGGACCCTATCCTTTTTGAGGTTGTCCTGCACCCTCCATGTTAGTGGTTTAAAATAGGGTAAGGTCCAGGATTTACAATTCTACCAACAATAAAATAAATCTTGAATAAAAAACTCAGGAACTACACCCTCCCACAAGAATGAAAAATCTGCAGATTAACCTTTTTGTTGGTTAATCTACATTTTTCATTTATAACAATATTGGGGAATTCATTAACCAAAAATCAAACCCCTACCTTATTGATGTTCATTTCCAGAACGATTCAACATTGAGTGTCTAAGAGGTTGATAAATATTGTCATTCATCTAGGTACTTCATAGTTGATGACGCCCCTCCAGCATTCGTTATTCGTAGATGGGGAGGAAAATCCATCATAGGATCATCATTGATTCCTCATAGTTTAATCCTTGTTCCGGAAATGCGTCGATCATTTAAAAATAAAAAATGTCACGTCATTTCTATTACACTGCTTTGTTGTGTCCTTATGCTATTACACATCATTAAATATCGTTAAAATACGTTTTAATGATATATTAATGAGATTCATTAATTTTTCTCAACGCAGATCTACAACATCGTCGTGTCGCCACTTGTTGGTGTGAAAAAAAAACGTTTGATGTAATTTTATTACTTTTCTTAAAAAGTTTAAAAATTAACTTTTCCATTAATCCATTTTCAGACAATTTTAATTGGTTTATAGGAAAATAAAGGCATTATTTCTTCAATAGTTCCATTAGATTTTTGATCTAAGCACTAGTTCAAAAGAGAGAAAACCAGCTCGCACGTTTACTGAATATACCTTAAAAAAGATCAAATTTGTTTTCCAGGCTCACTGAGCCTCAAAATCATGTGGCATCATAACGTGTGGTCTTGAAATAATTCTATATAATTATAAATTAATTACATGGATGTTTCAAGATATTAAATTCTCCCCACATTAGGGATTTACTACCCAAAAGGAAAAATTATGGATAATCAAACAAATTGGGGTTCTAATCACTAACATGAGCCTCCACCTCCAATGTTATCACTTGGAGGTTCCCGTGCTTCCACAAAATACATACCAGACAAATTGATCTTCCATTAATGACCTACTATTGTTGATCCTCTATATCTACTAGAAACACAACCAACGTCTCCCCATCACCAATGGTTATCTCTCCCCAGTCAATGACTTGCGATGGGTCTTGCACGTACCTCCACAGTTGTGACATGTTAAAAAATATCATGCAACTGGTGCATCTATGGGAGAAGTGATAAGCCATACGCCACCTCAAAAACTCTAATATGAATCTAGATAGTTCTGATGAACCTTGGAGATATCTTGCCACCTAGAAAAATCTATGAAATCCCCTGGGGGCAAGAACTGAATGAAAACATGGTCTCCCACCTCAAACTACAAGAGTCTTCTTCTCTTGTTAGCATAATACTTAAGCCTACCCTATGCAGTCCTCATCTGCTCCTGGATGATCTGTATCTTCTTGGTGGTATCCCATACCAACTCTGGACCCATGACTACTAACTACCGTAGGTCTGTCCAACATAGGGGTGATCTGAAAGGCTTCATGTACAAGGCATCGAATGGTTCCATACTAATGGGGGGTGATATATGGCACTGTATAAATCCACACTGATGGCAGGTTATCATTCCAACTACAACCAAAATATTGGAAGTATGACAGAAGCATTCCTCCAAGGTCTGTATGGTCTTCTCTATCTGACCATCAGTCTGAGGATGAAGAGTTATGCTCAAGCGTAGCAGAGCCCCGAACAACTCTTATAATCACATACACAATAAGGATATAGAACACGAATCATGGCTTGAGACAATCATCTATGGCACTCTATGGGGCACAATATCTTCTGGACATAGAGGCGTCCAAATACCTCTTTATGTCCCAGTTCCTAGATGGGTAGGTTGTGAGCCGACATCGCGAGTCGGACAACAATCACCCAGATCAAATCATTTCCTCTGGTTGTATGTGGTTACCCCATCATGAATTCCATCGACATACCATCCCATTTTTACTCTGGTACCACATGTGGTTGAGCCGAGCCTACAGGAACTAATGCCCAACCTTCCATTTCTAACAAGTGAGGCATCGTGAGAGGGACTCAACCACTACTTTCTTCATTGCTGGCCACCTGTACCGATGACAGATGTCCAGATACATCTTATCTACTCTACGATGTACCACCAAATGGTATGTATGTAACTCCATCAACACATCGTCCCACAAATCCACTGGTACTATGGTCCAGCTTCTGAAACGGATGACACAGTCCCCACATATCGAATATCCATTAGTAGCATGTCTGGATGCATATGTGCTCGTCAGGCCTCGATGTCAACATTCCCCAGATGTGGCTTCCTGAAACACTATAGGAGTTGGGGAATAATAGTCATCGACTAAAGGTAAGAAGATCCACCATCATCCCAGAAAGATATTTGCATCCCAGATAGCTACTCTGTCACGTTACTCAATAGTTGCAAACTGATACTCTTGCTAAGCGCGTATGCTACCACGTTCCCCTTCCCATGTGTATAGAATATCTAAAATATATATTATTAGATTATCTCTAACCATCACCATTTTTTGATGTTCAGTTCTTTCTGGGAGAATATATACCTAACTGATTTCTGATCAGAGTATACTGTAAACTGGTCACCAATCGGTTAGTTCCGCCACATCTCAAATTAAATACAACTATGGCTTACTCCAAGACATGGGTTTGGTAGTTCTACTCATTTTTACTCAAATTTAGTGAGCCATAGGTAATCATTACTTACTCTTGAATCAAGACACAACCTAGTCTAGTCCCTGATGTGTTGTAGAAAACAACAAACCCTAACACCCTTCTCAAGTAGTCTCATGATGGGGGAACTCATCAGCCTCTACATCAGCTCTTGGAAACTCTTATGGAATCTCCCCATCCACATGAAGGATTGTACCTACCATTTCATTGATGTAAATGGTTCCTCTACATTGGAAATGTTAGGAACAAACCACCGATTGTACCCAGCAAACCCCAGGATGCTCTGCCCCTTTGTCACATTTCTGGGTGGCACCCAAGCTAGAACTGTATAAATCATCTTCAGGTCAACTTCAAATCTAGCCTCTAAGATGAAATTTCCTCGAATGTGAACCTCCCATATCCAGAACAAGAACATTTAGAGTGTACCATAAATCTTATGTTCTCAATGTGTATCCAGGACTATTCACATGTGTGTAGAGTGATCCTCCTCTGATGTTGAGTACACCAAGATGTCATCAATAAAGTCCACAATAAAACGATTGTGGTAAATATGAATGATCTTGTTCATGAGTCCCACGAAGACGGATGAGTAAATGTCCTTGACTAAAGGCATCCCCAGGAACTCATATTGGACATACCGACACTTGAATGCCATCTCCTGCATATCCTCATCTCATACCTAAAGCTAATGATGACCTGATATAAGGTCTAAATTTGAGAACCCACTTACCCATTTTAGTTGATTGAAGGGGTCTTCAATCCTCCTCAATGGCTACTTTATCTTCATGGTCACCTGGTTCAGGAACCGATAGTCCATTCATAACCTATAACTCTCATCTGCCTTCTTGGAAAACATTATTGGGGATGCTTGGTGTAAAATTTTGGGCCTCACAATGTCCTTCACGTACAAGTCCTCCCGTTATACCATCCCTTCACAAAGCTCCACGAGATCCATCAAACATGCTGGTGTGGATTTCAATGTCTTCCCCAGGTACATATCAAAGAAGATGTCCAACTCTCAATGGAGAGATAAACATGGAACATCTTCAAGAGAGATGTCCTTATAATCTACTATCACTAAGGAACATGAGGAATCATTACATTCACTGCATTGAGGGTCGAACTAAAAAACTGAATAGGAATTGGATACACCCTCCTATGCCTGATTCCATTAAGACCGGCAAGGATTACTCCTCTACCGATAAAGGGATATCGGGTTCCATATCATTGGATGAACCTTGTCTTTTTTTCAAATGCAGTAACTCATGGTACGAACGGTTCTAGTCCATATCAAGAATAGAATCATAAGTCATCAATGTTACTACCATGAGATCCCATATGATACTCTCTCTCCTCCAAGAGTCAGGTCACACTATCAGCCCCAATGTGTGGTCATTGAGAATCATCTAGTAGGAGTCTCTAAATGTGAGGGTAAATTCAATGATGTTAATTAGAACATCTAGGTATCAAACTCGAATAAGTGTCGGGAAAAGAAAATCACATGTACAAGTGTTTGTCAATATTATAGCTAATGTAAGAATACATGCATCATACCTTGATTCATCTTTCGATTCATGGGGTCATAAGCTTCAATAGTATGATAGTTTTTCCTCTCATTCTCTACAGCATGAATGGTGGGATAATATCAGATGATATGTCTCTTTCCATGACATGTCTAGCAATTCCTGTCCCTCTGGAATCTAGCACATTCCCTCCTAGGATCCCTCTAGTTCTTCGACTTTGCGCACCTACAATACATATGTCCTGATGACACTAATGAGAGGATTATTATACAAATGAAAATATAGAGATGCATATTAAAATAGTGTTTTCATGATTACTTCCAAAAATAAAAATTTAGGGTCCTTGTGATTGGATACATTAGCTGTCTTGCCAACACTAGACTCCGAGGATCTGAAAGTCTAACCCAAGAAACTCAAACCCTTTACCCAAAAACAAAACATCAAACTACTGATCATTGAGGTCGAATTTTTCACCTATTATACCAATTTCTCATGACCCATCCCACAAGGCCCATGTCGGGACATACCACAAGCCTACCTCCCAAAGGCCAGAGGTTGGCGACTACCATGAAGGCATCCACCTACAAGTGGGAGGCATTATCCTGAGTACATGTACACAAACACACACACACACCCCATACCACGTCCCCCAAACTGAGTGGGGAAGATAAGATAACTAAAACAAGTGCAGACTATTAGTAAACTGAAAACATGTGGGCCAGAATTCAATCCCAACAAAAGAAAATTTTAAACTAAATAGAAAAAGTAATAACTGTGAAAAAGCTGGCTACTGAGAACCCAAGCTGATGGTATGAGTAGGGTAGCTACTAAAATATATGGGAGTACGCAAGTATTTATGATCTCATTAGGCCCCACATGGTCCTATTCGACCATGTACACCATCGAAACGTCCATCTTTTTCACAAGACAAAAGATGTGTGGGTGAAGCCCATCAAGGGGTGATTAACATAGTACTCATAAGGGGACCCTAATCCACTAAGGAGAAATACAACAAGCAATCACAATGCAAATCTACAATGTAATTCCATGAATTAAGACCACAAATTAAGAGTGAAATGTAAGACCACAATGTATTGTCCCCTCACACCAGGTAGAATCTAATGTATAGGAAGAAGGTTCATCGGCTATTATGATGAGCATTCCCTATAGTTGAGGGAATCATCCCTAATGAATCACTACAAATCTTCTGGGACACTAAGTATTCACATGAATACTTCTATTCTATCAAGCCAATAATTTTCCACATGATTGCTACTCATCTGCCATTACACTAAGGATCCACGCGACCGGTGCATGTCTTGCATGACACTAAGGATCCACATGGTCGCTGCTCCTCTACTAGGAAACTAAGGATCCCTATATCTAATTATCAAGACATATACTATTCTTAAACCACCATGAAGTACCACATTTTATTCCACAATGTTCCATCTCGTCATAAGGGTTCTAATGCAATAGACGGTGAATCAAACAGATGCTCGCTCTATAAGATATTGGCATTTTGGTAGAAATGGTCGAGCTGGATTTGAGTATGATCCAACACTGCCATATTAAAAGCCATAACAAAAATATAATAGAGTATCTTAGAATTAACACCTCATCTAAAGGGTCCTCGTGCTACAAATGATGCATCTATCAGACACCCGGTCTCCGAGTTATTGATGTTTCATGAAATGGGGGATGGTTGGGATCGAGTTTTCTCTAACCTGGTTGGACTGAACTGGTGTGATCCATTATGAGGTCCACCAAGCAAACATAGGTCTAGCCTATAGTGGTGGTATGCACCCTAATCTGTATGCTCAGGGTAGTCTTGATTATCCTCCTGTTTGGGATGCGGGAAGATGCGGCGTCCAACGTCCTACTGCCCTGCGGGTCGCCGTAGGGCTCGTTCCCTGCCGCGGTCAAATGACTGCATCTTGGTGCTGACACGACCATCCAAGATGGATGGATAAAATTCCCACATTCTTTTGGAATATGCGTGCAGCTGTCTCGCCCGAGTGGCTCAGGAATAGGCCACTCCTCAAAGAGGCAAGGGTCAGCACTATGTCTAGATGCTGCTACAGCACGCCGACAGGGTCGCCACCTTCATTTGCTCGTTTCCAACCCTGTGGTCCACTGATGTTTCTCTGTGGGTCTGTTTCTTGATCAACCTACACCTATAGTCATCTTGGTTTACCTATCTCCCTACCATGGCCCCATATTTTTCCTTTCATTGATTTGCGTATACAGCAATGAAGAACTCACATGCGGAGGGACCCATGACTTTTTTTTGTCGGCTCGCGCCCTCTATGTTAGAGGTTTAAAACAAGGGAAGGTATGGCTATTAAAATTCAACCAACAATAAAATTAATCCCAAATATAAAATGCCCAAAAAACACCCTCCATAAAGAATGCACAATCTACAGATTTACTTGTTCATGGGTTAATCTGAACATATCATATAGAAAAAGAATGAGGAATTCATAAAACAAAAAACAAATCCTTAACTCATTGAAATTTTTTTCCGTAGCACTTCATCCTCAAGGGTCTAAGAGGTCGAAGGAATTTGTCATTTATTGTGGTATGTCTAAGTACATGATGTCAAACCAACATTCTACATTCATTGTTGTGGGGGAAAATCCGATGGAGGTTCATCAGAGAATCATCACCGTTTAATCGTCATTCCACTAACACATCACACTACTAAAAATAAAACATATATCAATGTTTCTTTTATTCTATGACATCACTTCGTTATGCTCAATACTGGAAAAATAACCTATACCAAGGGTTTGGTATCATTGGTATAAGCCTCCAAACCGTTGGTATAGGCTATACCAACGGTTTGGAGAACTGTTTCCAAGTAAGCCGTGAGGATAGGTCTATACCAATAGTTTTTGGAAAACCATTGGTATATTTAATATGAAATTCTATACCAATGTTTTCGTAAACCATTCGTATATGTAATTCAAAAAATAATCATCCAGTTGGTTTTGATCCCACTACCTCCCGTTTGTGATTGAACGACCTAACCACTAACCCAACATACATTTTTGAGCATAATCTCATAAATATTTATATGTGTTAACATAAGTATTTTGAATTTTGAATTATTTAATGTCTGCTGTAAGAATATTCCATTAAAAATATGTGTACCTATAACAACGGTTCTAAAAACCATTTGTATAGGTTTATACCAACGGTTTTTAGACCCCATGGTATATGTTCATTGATTTTGGAACCTATAGCAATGATTTTGGACAAACGGTTGTTATAGGGGGGACCTATACCAATGGTTTGGACAAACCATTGGTATAGTGTCTATATAATGGACTTGTACCAATGGTTTTGGAAAAACCTTTGTTATAGGTCCAAATTAGTGAACCTATACCAACGGTTCGGCCAAACCGTTGGTTTAGATCCCACCATATACTAATAGTTTGTCTAAAACCACTGGTATAGGTCCATAAAAGTGACCTATACCAACGATTTTGACCAAACCATTGGTATATGACCAAATTAGTGAACTATACCAACAGTTTTCCCAAAACCCTTGGTATAGATCATATTTCTAGAAATGTTTATTTCATTTACGAAACAACATCTCTTTTATGTGGCATTAATGCATCGTTATGATTCGTGTTAATGAGCCATTAATGAGACCCATTAATGTGTCTCTTCATTGCCTCTTTGTTGAACTATATCCTCACCATGTTATCTTTAATCGGTGATAAAAGAAAAAATATAACTTTTTAGATTATTTTGTTAAATTTCTCAAAAATTTTAAAAATTAGCTTTTCCATTCATCCCTTTCCTATTAATGTTTAGTCCTTTGTAGGAGACTCCAGGTGTTATCAGTTCAAATGTGCACCTATATTTTTATCCAAGAACCGGTTAAAAAGATAGAAAAACCCAATCTAATGTGTACTGAACATACCTAAAAAAGTTCAAAATTCTGTCTCGGGCACTGTAACACCCCAAACTTCCACGGTACGTTTCCCTTCGAATAATTGATAGCGTGTGTTGTACGCAACCTCGAGTTCTAAAACACACCACAACTAATTAAACTAGCCGTTGTGAATAGTAATACCTACTTTTTGAAATCATATATATTTTATATTTCAAAATGGACTTCATTTTTGGATTAGGAATATTGAAATTAGCCTAGGGTGAAATTTTGGTACTTTTCGGATAACTTTTATATTTTGATGAATAGTGAAAATTACTAAATTTTAATTAAATACAACTTTTTTAATCAAAATAATTAATAGTGATAAATTGTGAATTTGAGTGGTTTTAAAGTATATTTAGAATATATTTTTACCATTTAATATAATGTTGGTCATTGGACATAATTTTACAATTAAACCGAACATAAACAAGTGTCAATCTTTTTATAGTTATTATCTCTTAAAAACATGCTTTTTGTTTTGACAGCGGGAATTAATTTTAAATTAATTTCTGCCAATTCTGTGTTTTGAATTTAGGAAAATGGATTCTATATTTGGAATCAGGATGTTCAAATTGTGTAAATAGGTAACTTTTATTTTTAGACATTTTGAATAGTTACTGTGGTAAATATTTTATTTACCATGGTTAAAGGGTAAATCCGGTAAATAAGGGTTAAAAAATAATATTATAATAATACAAAATTACCCTAAAACGTGTCCTAACCTTATTGGTGGACACATACCTGACCATGGACATCCTTGGGTCAATTTGGGGACCCCTTGGAGCCACATGTATGTGGTAGGGACACATTATATTAATAAAGTTAAAATAAAAATAAAAATGGCATAAGCTTACATCTTTTAGAAGAACAATTTTTACATAGGGTTATACATGTTGTATTTTCAATTATAAATATTCATTAGAAAGCTAAAAAGATTTCCTACATGATTAGATTTTATTTATAATTTTTAGACATCAAATAAGTTAAATTATTAATGACACAATAATGATGCAATGTTTACCTCATTAATAAATCATTGAAATAAATAATATTATAATCATTAAAATATTATCTAAAACCTGTCCAATTCTTATTGGTTGATGTTATTTAGAATATTATTCATCTTATCTTCGACCTCAATAATTTTTGGACCATTATAAACCGAATATAATTATATTATAAAGTAATACTTTCACTCTTTCCTAAAGAGCCCCTCTTCTCCCTTATAAAAGGAGACCACTTCTACTCATTCCTCACACATCTCAAGCCACTTGGCTCATCCAAACTCTGCCCAAATAAGCTCCCCACATCCCTCTCCTCCTCCTTGAAGCTTCCCCTTAGGCAGAAAGCATTTCAACAAGTCCTTTGGTTCTAACCAAAGTGAGTTACCTAAATTAAAGGTAACGATTTCTCTTAAATTATTTTCATTTATTTTGCTTCTCCAACCCCCAAACTCTTTTTATTTCCTTTCTTTTGTAACAACACCAGTATCCTCAATATACTAGGATGTTGTTATAATATGGATTCAAACTACACATACACACAACTCCATCTAATGGATGATGAAAATAATGTTTCTGTGGATGGAAAACTAACGCCTCACGAAACGATGATTGTTCAAATACATCTTACCGCCTCTCATGGTGTTCATTATGATGGAACTGTAATTAAATATGATATTAATGATATATATTTTATATATAAGCTTCTGTAATTCCATTTTATTTCATACCATTATTCGTTTCATGTTGTATATACATACGATAATTTCATTTGAGGAAGTGCGGACTACCGCCCCCTTAAAATGATATGACTCGTTCATACCACACATGGAACGTATAAAGGATGGTGTTAATGAACATAAGTAACATGTATAAAATATTATATTATACTGGAATAGTAATATACCTATGTATCATTGGTATTCGATTCTTTTAAAATAAAAATTAAATGGAAGTAGCGTTCGTGCGTACGTACGGACTACCGTCTCCACGAACGCGATGAGATTCATTTTCCATCGTACCCATTCAAGTATAATTATCATTTGATGATTTAAAAATGATGTTTAAAGACTTTATACCATTCTGGATTTTAATAATATACAACTTATCCTTTACAAACATGGCTTATGTAACAAAACATATAAAAGAAAATGAGTAAGTTAACACCCGAAACGATGATAATTTTAAGATATTATTATCAAATCAGTATTAAAAGATCATATATGATATCATATTAATGTATATGATTCTTGTATAATTTAGTAACAATTATTTCACTATTATACAGGAGGTTAACCTACCCGAACCAAGGAAAAGTACAAGGTAAGGGTTATTTCACAATCTCTTCATTATCCGAGGTTGTATTATACGTAATAATCCACTGGGATCTCTTTATCATCCACATCCATGTTTCTTCGAAATGTATTTCAAAACATTTTTACTATTTACAAGAATATGGGTTAAAGTCATTTATACCCTTGTTTGACTTTTTATAAGAGGTTTATAAAGGAATCTTTCCGTCGTTTTCAAAACAAGGTCCTTTTTAACCTTTTCGACAGAATTGAGGTAAGAATGTTTTTTTTAACTTATACGGCGGGTGCGGTTATTTTCCGCCGTTATAAAATCGTCGAAACTTCCCATACAAGCTTATAAGAATATTTTCAAAGAAAATGTTTTATTTTATATGGATCTTAAATGATTTCAAAATAAAAGGAGATACTTCTTTAAAAAGAATTTTGATTTCATCTATGTCAACATCCTTTGCTGGATTTTAAGATTATTTGAAGTTGATTTATTATGATACAAAACTTCTATATTGTATTGAAGGTTTTGTGATATGTTTGACTGTGGATGTGCTATTTTTTTACCATTCATAGTTTATGGTGAAAGTATTGACATTTCGTATGCTAGTTTTAATACGAATGTTTATGTTATGTTTAAACCTTTTCATATGAGGAATGCATTGGACTTAATAAGTGACGGGTGGAGCCCGCTATAGCTCCTCGATGCATCGGTAGGTCTCATGAGACAAACTAGTGTCTTGGCACAAGGCCTTGACAAAATCTTATTTGTAGTCTTGGCACGAGGCCTTGGCTATGTGGTTATGATAGTCTGACATTATGCATTCCAACATTACGAAAGTGGTTATTGATTTTTGCATGTGATTATTCGATTAGTAGAATATCCATGTGAATAATTAAATGGCATTATTTCATTTTATTTATGCCATACCATGTTGAAAGTTCATGTTTAAAAGTCTTTTGTTTTAGTTATACATTGCCTTAAATGTTTATTCTTATTGATGAAAGTTTCCGCTATATTGTTATCCTTACTGGGCATTTGAGCTCACCCCTTTTCTATGTTTTATTTTTCCCAGGAAGTGAAGATGTAAGTTATGAATGACCTGCAGGGATAATATGAGGGGATTATAGTGTGGACTGTGGAAACATTATGTTGTTGTAGTAGTTTTTCATTTTATGATGTAATGTAAAACTTATGAATATATCTAGTGTTTCCAAGGCTACTAAACCAATCGGTCTTTCGAGATTTGATCTTTCTTGTGATCATGCCAATGTTGTGTAATAATGCAACGACTCTGGGTAACTGGGGTCGGGGCGTTACAGTTGGTATCAGAGGATGTTTAGTACAATCCTTGGAAGCTAGATTTAGATAAACTCTGATTAGAGCATGTAGACCTAAGATGAACTTTGAGGATTAGTATAGAAGAACTTCCTAGAATTTTGGTATTGTATAGATTTTGTGAGTTTTCCAAGCAATACATCCCTGTCTGGATACGAGCAGGTAGAGGCGGCTCTGGCACAGATGTACCTAGGGGTAAAACCCGAAAACACCGCTTTGAGCTAGACTCGAACGGGAACTGGTGCACGACAACGGGCCTTGCTGCACTCTTGGTTACGACACTCCCGGGGGATATGCTTAGGATAACACTCATTTTCTTTACAAATCATTTTGAAGGGATTATGAGTATATACTTCCTCAAAGAAAACATTCTTATGATTATGGATTATATCCATAAATAGTTCAATTTATGTTAAGTGTTTTATAAGTATGGGATTATGTATTTTGATTCAGAAACTGATCTAGTTTATGCCATTGTTTAGAAATGGCGCCTAGTGGAAGAAATGGAAACCGTATCAATGCACGCACTCCATGTAGGGATTGCCCTCCTGCTCAAGATAATTATAGTGGGGCTGGTGATGCAACTGGTGCTGATCAGCTAATCACCATACTGGGACAACTTACTCAGGTTATGAATAATAACCTTACCCGTATGGAGCACCCTGATCCGCAGCGTGGAGGATCAATGTTAGATCGATTCATGAGGCAACAACCACCAACGTTCAATGGGAATACAAATCCCTTAGTAGCTGAGCAATGGATATTTTCCCTAGAGAAAATATTTCAGGCTTTGGGGAGCAGTGAAAGGGAAAAAGTTATCATGGCAGTTTACCGCCTCACTGGAGATGCTGATCAATGGTGGTCATTGATTCAAAACATGAAGGAAGATGATGAAGTATCAAATATGGAATGGAGGGAATTCAAAGATCTGTTTTTAGAAAAATACTTCCCTCGCGACCATCGAGCGGATATGGAAAGGCAATTTCTGAGTCTGAGACAAAAGGATGATGAGAATGTCACAAAGTATGAGGCTAACTTTACAAGGTTAGCGAGGTATGATGGAGATTATATTCGCAACCCAAGAAGTAATATTGATCGTTTCTTTGATGGGTTAAAACCATTTCTCCGTCGAGCATTAGTCTCACAATCCTTTTCATCGTACGAAGACATTGTCTCATGTGCTATCAAGACCGAAAAGGTATTCTCTAAGTCTTATGACTTTAAAGCAAAGAAAGAGAAGAAGAAACCTGCTGATCAATCTGGGAATGGAAATAAGGGGAAGAAAGGAAAGGTTGAATATCCATCTTGCGGTAAATGCGGGAAGAAACACCCCGGTACTTGCTTGAAGGGAATGGGAGTCTGTTACAAGTGTGGTGAAAAAGGCCACCAAGCTCATGATTGCAAGGGGAAGAAGGAAGCTACCAACGTTCAGTGCTACAATTGCAGGGAGATGGGGCATTATGAAAATGCATGTCCTAAGCGTCAGGAGAACATACCTCAGAAAAGGCCAAGGGATCAAGGCCAGGCTTATGCTATCACTACTGCTGAGGTAGAAGCTCCGAAAGACGTGGTGGCAGGTAATTTAATGGTTTCCTCAAGTTTAGCAAATGCATTATTTGATTCTGGATCATCGCATTGTTTCATATCTTCCCAGTTTGCTATGAAAATTAGATATTTCCAATTTGATTTAATAAGGGAGTTGTCAGTTAAAACTCCTAAGGGAAGTATCGTTGCAATAAAGTTTTGTGAATCAGTCCCCATTAGAGCACATAAATTTTCTTTATCTGCTGATTTCATCGTCATACCTATGATTGAGTTTGATATAATCCTAGGTATGGACTGGCTTTCAGACTATGATGCGAAGATTTATTGTAAGAAGAAAGAGGTTACGATTCTTGATGATAATGATAAGGAGCACCTTATTTTTAGAGCAGAATCGTCACCACCTAATTCTTATTTAGATCCACCCCCAGTAGCTCAACTTAATTCAATTATTGGGGAGGAAGAGAATGAAATAACTGTTGGTGAGGAAAGGAATGTTCAAATAGAGGATGTACCTGTTGTGAAAGAATTTGTAGATGTATTTCCGAATGATTTACATGGACATCCTCCAGAACGAGAAGTTGAGTTTTCCATTGATTTGATTCCTGGATCAAGGCCTATATCGAAGACCCCTTATAGAATGGCCATTGTAGAGTTAGTCGAATTAAAGAAACAACTAGAGGAATTGAGTAATAAGGGATTTATTCGCCCTATTGTTTCTCCATGGGGAGCCCCTGTTCTTTTTGTTAAAAAGAAAGATGGATCTATGAGGTTATGTATTGACTACAGGGAGATCAATGCTATAACGATAAAGAACAAGTATCCCCTACCTCGTATTGATGATTTATTTGACCAACTGCATGGAGATCAATACTTTTCAAAGATTGACCTTCGATCTGGATACCATCAGTTGTGTGTAAAGAAGGAAGACATTCCGAAGACAGCATTTCGAACCAGGTACGAGCATTACGAGTTTACTATAATGCCATTTGGATTGACTAATGCACCCTCTGTATTCATGGATCTGATGAATAGAGTTTTCAAGGAGTATCTCGATGAATTTGTGGTGGAATTTATTGATGATATCTTGGTATACTCCAAAACCTACGAAGATCATGAAAATCACTTGCGCATTATCTTGAAGACTCTGAGGAGGCATGAATTATATGGGAAGTTTAGCAAGTGTGAATTCTGGCTTCAGGAGATTTCTTTTCTTGGCCATATTGTCTCTAAAGATGGAATATCTGTTGATCCTTCTAAGACCAAGGCAATCCAAGAATGGCCAGCACCTACGAGTATAACTGAGGTACGTAGTTTTATTGGTTTGGCAGGTTATTATCGACGTTTCGTCCAGAATTTTGCCCGATTGGCTAACCCATTAACGAAGATCACACGTAAAGGGGTTAAATTTGTTTGGACAAAAGCGTGTGAAGAATGTTTCGAAGAACTGAAGATAAGATTAGTCAATGATCCTATATTGACTCTACCATCAGGGAATGATGGGTTCGTTATTTATAGTGATGCATCGAAGAAAGGACTTGGCTGTGTCCTTATGCAGAATGATAGAGTTATTGCCTATGCATCACGACAGTTGAAAATTCATGAACAAAACTATCCTACTCATGATCTTGAGTTAGCAGCTGTGATCTTTGCTTTGAAGATATGGAGGCACTACCTCTATGGTGAAAAATGTGAGATTTATACTGATCACAAGAGTTTGAAGTATATTTTCTCACAAAAAGAACTCAACATGAGGCAAAGGAGATGGCTTGAATTACTCAAGGACTATGATTGTACGATACACTACCACCCGGGGAAGGCAAACAAGGTGGCAGATGCTTTGAGTAGAAAATACCATGGAGTTTTGAACAATATGAGAATTGAAAGGGATCCAATTTTTATGGATCTAGTGAAGATGGACATGGGAATAACCAGGGAAGGTGAAACATCAATTCTTTTTCAAATGGTTGCCAAACCATCTTTACTAGAAAGGATTAAGAGTTCTCAGACCGATGATGAAGAATTCCAAAAGAAGATTAAAGCTGTGAATGATGGGAGATTGAGAGACTTTGTGTATGAAGATGGAATTTTGAAATTCGGGAAGAGACTTTGTGTTCCCAATATACCTGATCTAAAAAGGGAATTGCTGGATGATGCTCATAGTTCCAATTTCTCTATACACCCTAGGAGCACCAAAATGTATAGAGATTTGAAGGAACATTTTTGGTGGGACAACATGAAGAGGGAGATTGCTGATTTTGTGTCAAGATGTATGGTTTGTCAACAAGTGAAAGCTGGAAGGCAACAGCCTGGAGGAGTCATGCAACCTCTTCCCATACCGGAGTGGAAATGGGACAATGTTACGATGGACTTTGTCATGGGGCTACCGAAGACTCCTAGAAGGAACGATGCAATATGGGTTATTGTTGATCGTCTTACCAAGACAGCACATTTTCTTGCTATAAGAGAAGATCTACCCCTGGAACGTCTAGCAAGACTATATATTAATGAAGTTGTGATACTTCATGGAGTACCCCTATCGATTGTTTCTGATCGTGATCCCCGTTTTATTTCAAGATTCTGGAAAAGTCTTCTGAAATCCCTGGATACTGAACTTCATTTGAGCACTGCTTACCACCCTCAGACAGACGGACAATCATAACGGACTATTCAGACCTTAGAAGACATGTTGAGATCTTGCTCACTTGACTTTCAGGGTATGTGGGATCAATATTTACCTCTGGTAGAATTTTCCTATAACAATATCTTCCATTCGAGTATACAGATGGCACCATATGAAGCATTATATGGAAAGAGATGTCGTACACCAACCTGTTGGGATGACGTTGGTGAAAGAAAACTTGTAGGCCCAGAGCTGGTGGAGGAAACGATGGAAAAGGTGAAAGTAATCCAAAATCACATCAAAGCAGCTCAAAGTAGGCAGAAGAGCTATGCCGATAATCGAAGGAAGGATATGGAATTTCAAGTCGGTAATCATGTTTTCCTAAAGGTATCTCCATGGAAGGGAGTCATACGTTTTGGAAAGAAAGGTAAATTGAGTCCCAGGTACATCGGACCTTTCGAAATTCTAGAACGAATTGTGGCTGTAGCTTACCGATTGGCAATGCCGCCAAGTCTCTCCAAAGTTCACGATGTGTTCCACGTATCTCTGTTGAGAAAATACATGCCTGACCCAACGCATGTACTCACCTATGAGGAATTAGAACTGGAACCCGATCTGTCTTATTGTGAAGAGCCCGTCAAGATTCTTGATACAAGAGAACAAAAACTGAGAAACCGGACGATGCGTCTGGTAAAAGTTTTGTGGATAAATCATAAGATGGAAGAGGCAACGTGGGAACCCGAGGAACTTATGATGAAGAACCACCCAAGCCTTTTTATGCAGTAATACCCTAGAAATTGCGAGGACGCAATTATTTGAAGGAGGGGAGAATGTAACACCCAAAACTTCCACGGTACGTTTCCCTTCGTATAATCGATAGCGTGTGTTGTACGCAACCTCGAGTTCTAACACACACCACAACTAATTAAACTAGCCGTTGTGAATAGTAATATCTACTTTTTGAAATCATATATATTTTATATTTCAAAATGGACTTCATTTTTGGATTCGGAATATTGAAATTAGCCTAGGGTGAAATTTTGGTACTTTTCGGATAACTTTTATATTTTGATGAATAGTGAAAATTACTAAATTTTAATTAAAAACAACTTTTTTAATCAAAATAATTAATAGTGATAAATTGTGAATTTGAGTGGTTTTAAAGTATATTTAGAATATATTTTTACCATTTAATATAATGTTGGTCATTGGACATAATTTTACAATTAAACCGAACATAAACAAGTGTCAATCTTTTTATAGTTATTATCTCTTAAAAACACGCTTTTTGTTTTGACAGCGGAAATTAATTTTAAATTAATTTCTGCAACTTATGTGTTTTGAATTTAGGAAAATGGATTCCATATTTGGAATCAGGATGTTCAAATTGTGTAAATAGATAACTTTTATTTTTAGACATTTTGAATAGTTACTGTGGTAAATATTTTATTTACCATGGTTAAAGGGTAAATCCGGTAAATAAGGGTTAAAAAATAATATTATAATAATACAAAATTACCCTAAAACGTGTCCTAACCTTATTGGTGGACACATACCCAACCATGGGAATCCTTGGGTCAATTTGGGGACCCCTTGGAGCCACTTGTGTGTGGTAGGGACACATTATATTAATAAAGTTAAAATAAAAATAAAAATGGCATAAGCTTACATCTTTTACAAGAACAATTTTTACATAGGGTTATACATGTTGGATTTTCGATTATAAATATTCATTAGAAAGCTAAAAATATTTCCTACATGATGATAGTTTATTTATAATTTTTAGACATCAAATAAGTTAAATTATTAATGACACAATAATGATGCAATGTTTACCTCATTAATAAATCATTGAAATAAATAATATTATAATGATTAAAATATTATCTAAAACCTGTCCAATTCTTATTGGTTGATGTTATTTAGAATATTAGTCATCTTAGCTTCGACCTCAATGACTTTTGGACCATTATAAACCGAATATAATTATATTATAAAGTAATACTTTCACTCTTTCCTAAAGAGCCCCTCTTCTCCCTTATAAAAGGAGACCACTTCTACTCATTCCTCACACATCTCAAGCCACTTGGATCGTCCAAACTCTGCCCAACTAAGCTCCCCACATCCCTCTCCTCCTCCTTGAAGCTTCCCCTTAGGCAGAAAGCATTTCAACAAGTCCTTTGGTTCTAACCAAAGTGAGTTACCTAAATTAAAGGTAACGATTTCTCTTAAATTATTTTCATTTATTTTGCTTCTCCAACCCCCAAACTCTTTTTATTTCCTTTCTTTTGTAACAACACCAGTATCCTCAATATACTAGGATGTTGTTATAATATGGATTCAAACTATACATACACACAACTCCATCTAATGGATGATGAACATAATGTTTCTGTGGATGGCAAACTAACGCCTCACGAAACGATGATTGTTCAAATACATCTTACCGCCTCTCATGGTGGCCATTATGATGACACTATAATTAAATATGATATTAATGATATATATTTTATATATAATCTTCTGTAATTCCATTTTATTTCATACCATTATTCGTTTCATGTTATATATACATACGATAATTTCATTTGAGGAAGTGCGGACTACCGCCCCCTTAAAATGATATGACTCGTTCATACCACACATGGAACGTATAAAGGATGGTGTTAATGAACTTAAGTAACATGTATAAAATATTATATTATAATGTAATAGTAATATACCTATGTATCATTGGTATTCGATTCTTTTAAAATAAAAATTAAATGGAAGTAGCGTTCGTGCGTACGTACGGACTACCGTCTCCACGAACGCGATGAGATTCATTTTCCATCGTACCCATTCAAGTATAATTATCATTTGATGATTTAAAAATGATGTTTAAAGACTTGATACAATTATGTATTTGAATAATATACAACTTATCCTTTACAAACATGGCTTATGTAACAAAACATATAAAAGAAAATGAGTAAGTTAACACCCAAAACGACGATAATTTTAAGATATTATTATCAAATCAGTATTAAAAGATCATATATGATATCATATTAATGTATATGATTCTTGTATAATTTAGTAACAATTATTTCACTATTATACAGGAGGTTAACCTACCCCAACCATGGAAAAGTACAAGGTAAGGGTTATTTCACAATCTCTTCATTATCCGAGGTTGTATTATACGTAATAATCCACTGGGATCTCTTTATCATCCACATCCATGTTTCTTCGAAATGTATTTCAAAACATTTTTACTATTTACAAGAATATGGGTTAAAGTCATTTATACCCTTTTTTGACTTTTTATAAGAGGTTTATAAAGGAATCTTTCCGTCGTTTTCAAAACAAGGTCCTTTTTAACCTTTTCGACAGAATTGAGGTAAGAATGTTTTTTTTTAACTTATACGGCGGGTGCGGTTATTTTCCGCCGTTATAAAATCGTCGAAGCTTCCCATACAAGCTTATAAGAATATTTTCAAAGAAAATGTTTTATTTTATATGGATCTTAAATGATTTCAAAATAAAAGGGGATAATTATTTAAAAAGAATTTTGATTTCATCTATGTCAACATCCTTTGATGGATTTTAAGATTATTTGAAGTTGATTTATTATGATACAAAACATCTATATTGTATTGAAGGTTTTGTGATATGTTTGACTGTGGATGTGCTATTTTTATACCATTCATAGTTTATGGTGAAATTATTGACATTTCGTATGCTAGTTTTAATACGAATGTTTATGTTATGTTTAAACCTTTTCATATGGGGAATGCATTGGACTTAATAAGTGACGGGTGGAGCCCGCTATAGCTCCTCGATGCATCGGTAGGTCTCATGAGACAAACTAGTGTCTTGGCACAAGGCCTTGACAAAATCTTATTTGTAGTCTTGGAACGAGGCCTTGGCTATGTGGTTATGATAGTCTGGCATTATGCATTCCAACATTATGAAAGTGGTTATTGATTTTTGCATGTGATTATTCGATTAGTAGAATATCCATGTGAATAATTAAATGAAATTATTTCATTTTATTTATGCCATACCATGTTGAAAGTTCATGTTTAAAAGGCTTTTGTTTTAGTTATACATTGCCTTAAATGTTTATTCTTATTGATGAATGTTTCCGCTATATTGTTATCCTTACTGGGCATTTGAGCTCACCCCTTTTCTATGTTTTATTTTTCCCAGGAAGTGAAGATGTAAGTTATGAATGACCTGCAGGGATATTATGAGGGGATTATAGTGTGGACTGTGGAAACATTATGTTGTTGTAGTAGTTTTTCATTTTATGATGTAATGTAAAACTTATGAATATATCTAGTGTTTCCAAGGCTACTAAACCAATCGGTCTTTCGAGATTTGATCTTTCTTGTGATCATGCCAATGTTATGTAATAATGCACCGTCTCTGGGTAACTGGGGTCGGGGCGTTACAGGCACACCAGACCCTTCAATAACATTCTGTCATAGTTGTGGTCTCAAAAATAATTCTATATAATTTTAGAAAAAATTACATGGGAATTCATGAAAATTACATTGGATTTTCCAATCCATTGAAATTTAATATTAGTGACTCATGCAAGATAAATTAAATTTTAATATTCATTTAATGGATTAATATATGAGTCATATTTGGAAATTGATAAAATAAAAATAAAAATATTCAATTGTTCTTATCAAATGGAATTAAATCAAGTAAATGTATTTTCCCAGGATCTGTCTCCTTGATAAAAAATTAATAGAGAAACACATGAAAAAATATCCTGAAATGTAATTTTGATCATTTTACATTCTATTGAGTGGGTTTAATGTCTTCTTTATCCCATATTGATTTTTTTGGTATTTAACTATATCACGATTATTTTGTCTATCATTCACTATTAGTCATAAAATATTCATTTTCAATTTCATTCCCATATTTTCACTTATCTCTAATATTATAATTATTTTTTGACATAATCATATGATATTACATGAGAAAATTATTCTCCCCACTTTCCGAATAAAATATAAGACTTATTATCTCTATTAATGTTGTAGATTTTCAATAAATGAATTTTAAAATATTGGAAACATTATTCTTGAGAGAAATATTACAAAGAAGGTTATTATTTTATTTGGGGAGAATTTATCATCATTAATATTTATTTAAAATGATTAATAAATTTGGAAGATTACTTAACAATGAAAATAGAGATTTATGAAAATAGTGTTATATTATAAAAAAATTCATATTTAAATATTACCATTGTATATATTATTTTAAATTGGTAGTCTTAATTAGAGTAACTACGCTATGTAATATATGTGTACACTTATTGAATAATTTGAATATATTTACAAAGGAATAATAATTTGGTACTGAATTTTTATTAAATTAATTTAATGTTTCAAAACTATTTATTAACCAAAATTTTCTTGTTCTTTTATGAATGTTTTTTATAATTAACCTCTACTATAATTTACATTTTTATAAAATTAATTATATATTTGAAATCATAATTTAAATATTCTCATAGAGTTAATTTATTCAGACCTTCAAGAAAAATTTATAATGAATTGTGATATATAAATATATATATTTATAATAAAATATGAGTATTCAATCAATAATGGAATTTAAAAGCAAAATTGTGTTTTGAATTTGGTCATAAATAAAAAAAATTACCTCAAATTGATATTATATAAATAATTACAAATAAATAAATAATACACATAATTTGCATATAAGCTCATTTTCTAGAAGAAAAAACATATTTTTAATTTTTTTTATTTTTTTATTAACAGTAATTTACACATAAACTACATATATTAATTTATTAATGAAATAAATTCTTCAATATTTTTAATTAGGATGACCGGATATTGAAATTTTCAACATTTTATTATTTTATTAATAATGAAAATTAAGGTATTATTTAGTCTACATAGTATAGGTTAAATTATGTCTTTATGAAAAAAATTAAAAGATGATCTAAAATTACCCTAACAATTGAATTTAATATATTTTATAATTTTAGTTTTACAATTCCTATAAAATATTATAATTTATATAATTTTGGGATTTTTTCGGTGATATATACAATTATATAATTTTATGTAAAGAATAATTCCAATATATCAGATTAATTATTTTAATACCTCTATTATGTTTTGAAAATGATAACAAACAAGTCATAATTTTTATAGATATTTATTTTTAATTTTATTACTTTTGTTAATTGTAATTTTTCAAATTTTTAGTGATTAAATAATTTCCAACAATGATTTTCCAACAACGACTTGTTGCTTCTGGATGAGTTAAAAAATAAAATAAAATTTTTTAAAAACATAAAATGTAAAATATTTTTTAAATATAAAGGGTCTTCCATTATTTTCATAGGTAAATATAATTTATTAGGTTGTTTTAAACGTTTAGATTCAAAATGGATTTTTATATTTTTATTTTTTACATAATCTAGGTGAATAATACATATAATTTAATTATTAATATTTTGTGTTAGAAAATATTATTTGAAATGATTAAAAATTATTAAAAAAATAAAAAAACCAATTATGTGGGATGTGGTAAATAATTTCAATATTTTTCCCATTAGGAAAATATTTTCATTTTAATATAACTTATTTGTCCCTGAATGTTTAAAAAACATTGTTATCACAATAATTGTTAAAAGGGTTAAATAGAGTTCAAAAATAATACATATGTGTTAAAAACTCACCGACACATGTAAAAAAATTATTAAATAATTTTCTATATAATTATATTTCAGCGCGAATCAAAATATTTCAATTTGGTTCCACATGATCATTAAAATTATTATATATTATTTTAATACATTAATTTATTCCAAGGGTACCCTTCTCAGATCCTATTTGAGAAAACATATTCTCTTTTATTCCTCACACATTATAAAATATGTAGTTATAATATTCTATTAAAATTAACATAATATTTTAATTCACACTTCCTAGTTATTCCTTTCTCATAAAAATACAAACCAAAATGGATTACGGTATAATCGAAGTGTTGTTTTCAAAAGAAGAGGTATAACCCTTAAATTATTTTTCCTTTATATTTATTTTATACCTCTATTGAATCTTTTTAGACCATGATAACCTAATAAAATAAGTATCTTAAAAATAATAAAATACTATTATTATTATCTTAATACAAATTCTCATGTATTTTTTATTCATATGGAAATGAGACAATCGTTTGTGCATACCTGTGGACTACCACCTCCATGAAGCGATGTGTTCCAAATTTCATCATCACCTCATATTAATGGTTTCTATAGTTAATTTAATTATTATAAATATATAAATTAAATAATTATTATTAAAAGAATATAATATATTCCATTGTTCATTCAATTTGACCTGTTAATGGTTATAATGTTTTATATGTTTATATGTTGACAACGACCACTATAGAGTGATGTGATTCCTTTTTCATGTCTGAATTTCATAGACGTTCATAATGTTTTGATTAATGTATAAAATTTATAGTTATTTTTTGACTAAAATTTTGGATTTTAGGAATTCATTACACCTTTGAGTATTGTAATCCTAAAAATTATGTTTTGAAATAATGAACGAACGCCCAAAAAAATTTAATATTTAATTAAATTGAGTTAATAACTATAAATTGAATGGCCCTAATTTAAATAAATGGAATAATAATTAGGATATAAACATGAAAAATGTAATTAATTAGATAAAAAAATAATATATGTTTATTATAATAAAAATAATTTACATAAATTGATTGTGAGACATATGGTATGGGATTTGATAAATATTTTTTCTTTCATTGGCATTAATATTCCCGTATTTACTATGTCTTGAAAATATAAGTGTTTTTTAAACTTCATTTATTTTATTATATTTTTTCTTTTATTTAAATTTTTTTGTATTTTCTACAAATAAAAAAATTATTTAATAATTTTCACATCACAGTTGTGATCTTTATAAAGGTTTATCACCTCACTTTTATTTTTATATGTCATACAATATATTCACCAATTTTATTATTTATTTATTATTAATACTACCTATTTGATACATTATATTATTAATATAATTATATTAATGTTATCTAATGTTTCATAGGTATTTAATTTATATAATTGTGTAACAATTAAAAAGTTACAAAGTTGTAGGGGTTTCATTAATTTCTCATTCTTGTTCATTATTCCTTTATTTAGGATTCAATTGTTGTTTATGTGATACTTTAATATTAAAACACATATATTTCATTATATTATTATTATTTCTAAAAATAAAATTTTTTCCTATAATTTTCCTCTTTGTGGGATTTAATAATATCAATTAATAATTTTTTAAATAAATTATAAAATTATTTCCACATTGGATGAACAACATATTCTACAATGCCATTATTTTCTAAAAATTTTTAATAAATGATTGTATATAAATTTCAATGAATTAAAAGTTTCATTTTTTCTTATCATTGAAATTATTTACAAATTTTTTGAAAATAATATTTTTGATGTTTCCCATATAACACATTTTTTATTTCTACTAAAGGTAAAATATTATATACATTTTGACCATATATTTTAATTTTAATGAATAATATTTAATTTGAAGAATAATTTTGATTATTCCTTTTTTAATTTCAAAGAAATTGTTTCCCATGGTATTTTGGATTTCTTTTTCAATTATTGATTTCAAAAATAAAAGGTTATTTAATTGAGCATATGATTTGGTATCCTTTAAAAAATATTTTCGTCTATTTCAAAATTCATTGATGAATTGTATTCTATAAAAAGATATAATATATATACCATAAAATATATCACTTAAGATAAATTTTCATCTTGTTGTTCTATATTTGAGAGGGAAAATGTTGAAATTTTATAAGAATTTTTTTAAATATATATATTGATATTTATTATATATTATATTGATTTTTCACCCCTATTCATAAGTAAATGAATTAAACCTCACAAATTATGGATGAGGACTGTTATAACTACATGAGGAATTGGTTGGTTTCTTTATGAAAACTATCATTACAACATGGTGTGATACAGCCCATTTATTTATGATTTCATGGGATACAATTTTGATGGTATGTTTATGATGTATTGACACAAATCATTGATGATATAATTATGATGTATGAAATTATGATTTTTATATTAATGGAACAATTATTTGTAATATATGAGATTATTTATGTTACCAATTAATCAATGGAAATATTAACGGTTTATTATATTATTTATATAGAATATTTGATTATTTTTTTCTGTTACCATATAAATCTTCATTTATTTATTCGGGGATAGCCTATATTGTAATATTTCCCTTAATAACTATCGCAACTCACCCAATATTATATTTTCCTTTTTCTATGATTACATAACATGATATATGGATTATTTTAGGGACATTATTGAAAAAATAATAATGTCCCCACAAAAATTTAAATGTTTTATTTCATTCGTTCAAATAAAATGGTATATTCATTTATGTTTTTAGCCTCCCTATATTTATGAAATATTTAATCATTTTTGAAGAGATCCAATGTGTGTTATTCGATATATAAATATAACCATCAGATCCATGTTACTAAAGAGGGAGTTCTACATTCTTTTTATCCATTCTTCATTCTAAATTCTGAAGGATTGGTCTGAAAAATACATTTATCCAAAGCATGTTTGAGAATATCATGATATTAACATTTAAGATATATTGATTTCATATAGTTGGATTTTTTTGAATCTTTTTATCCAGCTGATGCAATATCACAATATATTGAATCATTAAAAATTATAAAATATTTTATTTGAATCACACATTAATGGAGGTTGTAATGGTATGATGAATTTAATTATAGAAATTCATCAGAATTAAAAATTAATCTTTCAATTTATGGACCATGTCTGGCTTAGTTTTTCTATTATTTTATTTAATGGATTTCTCTTGACCAAAAATGAAGAAACCCAAGATAAACATGACATAAATATTACATTAATATTGTTATTTAAATAATACATTTCAAAATAGTATAATGAACAAAATAATTAGTGTTTTAATATCATGTATATTAGCTATATTCAAATGTTATTTTCTGAAAACTGAGATATTTTATCTATATTCTTGCACCTGTAGACATTTTCTAGAAGTATTTCATGATATAATCATATTCCTAACCTGGAAGCTCCAAACATAATAAATGGATGATCTCTAATGATAAGACACATTATCTATCATGAAGGATTAGATCATGAACATGAATGAGAAAATATAAATGATATGAAAAATAATTTTTTAATATGGAATAATCATTAAAACATGGCATAACAACATAAAATAAAATAAAATAGGGGGAATAATTATAAAAATACTACACCATATCCATTTGATCATAGATATTCAATAACCTATTCATGATTAATATTATGATTAATTTTTATCTCATTCAAAGTCACCCATTATTAACCTATTTACATGATATCATATTCACATGTAAAATTATAATTAGATTTTAACCTCTTTATAGTTACCATATGTAAATTGAGTGAAATAAAAAACATTTCACATGTATAATTATGATTAGATATTAATACCATAAAACATTTTATTTGTTAACATTGATTCATTATATCATATTAACTTATAAAATAATGATTATGAATTAACAAGATCACACTCTCACTTTTAGAGACACGTGACTTCCTAACCTACTAAGATAACTTTTCTAAATCATGAGATATTATTATTTACCCAATGAATTAGAGTTATATTTAGCTCACAACATTATCAAAATCAAAACAATTGTGTGACACAAAAAAATTAATCATTAATATACACATAATGTTACCATAAAAAAAATAAGGGGTCTCATATTGCAATTAACAACATCACATGAAAAGAACTTAAGAAATGAAAATATATATGATAAAAAATTCACAAAATATCCACGTCATAGTAACAAATAACGAGTGATTAAAACACCACTTTATGAAAAATAATCCTTAGTGGAAAACTATATAGTCAAATTTAAAAAGCTGTTACAAATTTGTTTTATAAAATTGAAGTGAAAACGACATCCAAAAACATTTTTATATAAAAAAAGAGAATACTTAACAATTCTATAATGTTTACCCCATAAATATTTCATGAAAAAATAAAATGGGTTTAAAATGTTGATAATATTTTTTAAAAAATATTGATTATTAATATAACACTTAATAATTTAATAATAAAAAATTCATATAGTTTTCAGTGAAAAAAAGAGAAAATACTTTGATAAAAATTATATTGAAAAAGAATACATAACAATTAAAATGTATAATGGAAAAAATTAAATAAATGAAGTTAAAATAAATTTATAATATTAAATTTTAAAAAATATATAACAAGGGAATCATTAAAATGGTAAAAATGTTTCTATAAATCTGGTTGAAATACAGAGAAAACTTTTAGTAGTAAAAATATCATTAATATTTTAAATATGATAAATACATAGATTTATTATGAAATAATTTTCAAATAATTTTAAATAAACTTTGTATGATATTATTTAATAGTGGATATTAAAAATTATAATATTAATCACAATAAAACATGATGTTAATAATATTTCTTTTATTTGGTAAACTTTGGAAAAACATTTTGAACATTAGAAATAAAAATATTGAAAACCACTATAACAAAGAAGGTTTTAAAAGATCCAATTTCAAATAACATAAAGAGAAATTTTATCATAGATAAGATATACAGAAGAGGATAAATTTTTTGAGGCTTTATATATTATTATTATGGGAATCCTCCATATGTATCATCACATTTGAGAGGTCATGATTTTAGGAAGGATGCATCAAATAAATTCATATGTCTTGTGAAATATTTATATCAAAACATATAAAGGAGAAGGACCATGGAATTAAATTCCCAATTCCATGAATTATTAATTAATTAATCATACAATATATCATATTGGATGTATAAAAACCAATGAAATGAATATTGGCGAGTAATATGAAAAATAATTCAATAATGGTAAAATTAAGAAGAAAATCCCTTACAAAATTTTAATATGGGAACTAATAACCCATGAGAATTTTAAAATGAGTGTTGATAATGAATATAAAGTAATATAATATAATCATGATATAAATTATTAAATAGTTTCTATCTAACATGATAAAAATACAAGGGGAATAACATAAAAAAGTATTAATAAAATCAAATTGGGAATGAATCACTTATATTTTTTGATTAAATTATTGAAGCAACTCTAAAATTATATAAATAATATATATATATCTAACATAATATTCTATTTAAGATGACAATTTTATATATTTCCCATTTATAATTCTTATAATAAATATATTTTTTAGGTAGATTAATTAGATACAACATAATATAACCGACATGTGTAAATATCAATAACTATTTGTCACATCATTCAAAATTTTAAAATCATTTAAAATCATTTGATTTCAAGTTGATTATTTATATATCATATAATATTATTAACTACATAAATAATCAACCCAATTATCATATCCATTATAGAATTTAACTCGACCATCCACATACCTAAAGGGCATTTTCAATCCCTACGTACTAGAGTCTAACTCCTGGGAATCAGAAAATAACCAAAGGGATTGATTTTTTCTCGTTCATAAGTGAAAACATCATAGAATAAATATTCACAAAGAATATAGAATCATAATTTGAGACAAATGTATTCTATAATGGAAAAGTAAAAATAAAAACAATATGACTGAAAATGGAGAAAAATATCTCTAGAATACTTTTCCAACAACAAATGATGAAAATTCAAAAATAGCTACTCCAACAGATCCATGTAATATTTTGGGAACCTCCCTACATCTCACCACTAGCTACCCGAACCCTAGTAAAAATATAGACTCAATGACTCACTATGGTGGCTTTTATTTCTTGTGTTGAAATACATAGCCTGGTCCATACACAAATGAAGGGAAACATATTTTCTAAGATAATTGGATTATAAGGTTCTTACTGAAATCGTCCATACCAAGTCACTGTATAATAATCAAATAATTTTAAACATTAAATAAAAAAGTCACGATGTACAATTTATATTTTTTATCAAAATCATGGACAAACAATTGGACTTCCCCTTTTCCACATTTCCAAATAATGAAGGTAAATAATTTTCAATTACTTTCATATAAATATATCAAAATAGACAAATCAGGGCATAGAAGAATTTGCGGGGGTACTGTAGCAGTACAGTAGCAGGGTATTGTAGCGGTACTGTAGTAGCGGAAGAACTATAGAAACTGTGTCACTACAGCGGCGGAGGTCCTATTGCAGGGTACTGTAGCAGTGGCGGGAACTGTATTAGGCAGTGTAGGAGTGCGGGTACTGTAGAAGTACTATTCACCAAGGGGTCCTTTGGGCCAAAAAAGGGATTTTAACCCTTGTATTCAGGCCACTTGGCCTTGGGTATTCGAGCTATGTTATGGGTCACCCTCTACCCACACTAAAGATGTCATTTCTTTAAATAATAAATTGAGGCTTTGACCCCAACCTTTTAAAAAATATCAAAATAGATATATCATTTTAGAGAAATTCAGGAATCAAATATCTTAAAAAATCCATTGCAGTACAACAAAAACATTACAATCCAAAATAAAAATCACATGTGACTTCCTGAAGAGGATAAAAATAGCTCGTTCAAAGCTTAGAAACTATTATATAACATAGAAATTCATTCACATGAAATTCGAGGACAAATGAATCGAGCCTTGAGAGTAGAGGAACACCAAAGAATGTGAGCCTATAAAAGTTATAACAGTACTCCAAAAATAACAGGCATATAGAGAAGATGAAAATGCCACAAGAATACCCTCTAATAGTGGATAAGTCGTATTACAACATCTACAACCTAATTACCCATGTATTCACATGAGTTTGGTTTTCAAAAACATTTCATTAAAAAAATTTATATATCATATGTTGATGACCATTTCAAAAAACAATTCCATTTTACTTTGAGAATCAGTTTTCATTAACCAAAAAAAGGAAACCATATTTTATCAATGAACACATTTTAAATACAAAAAAAAAAGGCAAATAATTCCATTTCATTAATATCACTATTAATCAAAACTGGACTAGTAGAGTTTCCCAACACATTCTATAGATGGAACCACTAGCCCAAAAAATCTGGTCTCACATACTAACAAAGGGATCCACCCAAAAAAGAACCAAAAATAAAAATGATGGACGTAGATTCTATCTAAACTAATAATTATTGATTCATTTTAATTAATGTGGTTTGTAGAAAAGAGAGAAAGAAGCATATATCAAGAATACACAGGGCACACCACAACCCCAAACGAATAAAAACCTGGAATGTGATCTCACATTGGATTAAAAACAAAATCAATAGAATTTTTAACATTATTCAATGGTTATAATAACTTACTAAAAATATGATACCCTGATTAATGGTAATAAAGAATCATAATAGATTACTCACATGGAGATTACCTACACACTTCCCACTAGATCAATGGTTTAATGAATCTATTCGGAAGGCTTAATGGTCTCTAAAATCATATGAGTGGAGATCTAGGTTGATAAGAGGAATGAATATGAAATAATTAAAAGACAAATCACACAATACTATGCCTTTAAATCATAGTGTGTGATATTGACATGCTGTTTAATCCTTTTACACTTCATGTAGTCCTTAGTTCCCATATACTCTGAAATCCCCATCAATTTTTTTAATTAAAATCCTGAATTTTAAAAACTCATAACATGTACCTTGAAAACAACATGTACTTCCTTCACGTTTTTATTAGGTTCAGTGACCCTTCCGAACATAAATAACATGATGTGTACTACCATTATATGGAATGTAATTCTCATGTAGACTCCAACATGTCTAGAATCTAAAAAAAATTAAAACCTAATAAGGTGTTATATGAACTTGGGGAAATACTTTAAAATACATTATATTTTTATATGATGACTCCATTAATTAAAAAACATACACCTTTGAAAAATCGGTAATTTTTGATGGAAAATTTTATCTATCATCATCATTCCCAACACACACAAAATTAATGTTAAAAATATATTGAGAATTTATATAACTAAAAGTGGTTACCACGATGTTACGAACACCAATGAATATGTTTTCATATCACGGGGTTTTTTGTGTGGGAGAATTAAGAATGGTAAATATGTGAGGCTAGTTCACCCTCATTAATGACTTATTGTTATGACCTAGACCCCTCCATTCCAATCCATTTTGAAAAACCAGTGTTTGGGTTGTTTTGGGGGCTATCCGTGAATCATTACAAGAATTAGACAAAAAATAAAGTTTGAACCATCAGTGTTAGTGAGTCAGGTGTGTCAGCATTTGTGAGTCAGTGGTGTTGACATTGGTGAGTCATGGGTGTTAGAATCGTTCAGTTAGGGCCGTCCGCATTGGCGAGTCAGGGGCATGTGCATCAGTGAGTCAAGGGTGTCATTGTCGACGAGTTAGGGAATCAGTGCCAGGATATCGATACTATGATTTTTGTGTTAGTATGTAAGTGAGTCAGGGAATTAGTGATTCAATGTGTTGGTGAGGCATTGCGTTAGTAGCTCAACTGTTAGTGTCTTAGCATCAATGACTCACTCATTGGGGACTAATTTCTAGTTTTCCCAGTCTTTCCCAATTTCCTAGTTTTTCCCTCTTACATTTTTACTAATTAAATAGAGATAAATGTATTATTTTATCATTTTAATGGTTTTTCAATGGATATTTATTATATATGAAATATTTTAACGTTCAGTGGTCTTTGAAATAGTAAAACTACATAAATCATAACTACGATCTGACTTTAATGGCCCTTGACACTGTTTCCTATTCCATTGATTTGGATCTAGATTTTCTCAAGATGATATCATATATTCCTTAGACCCTTTAAGTTTCCCTCTATTTAATCAGATATTTTCCCATCCTCAATGTCATGCATCTGTGCGGGAGTCGTGTTTGGGTTTGTAAAGACCCGTAAAATTTGAGAAAATTTTTTTCTTAATTTTATTTTGGATTTTACAAGAATGCAGTTTCTGACGGCGCCTGATTCTGAGGCCCGGTGTGCCCGGAATCATTTTCCGAAATTTGGCTCAGGTACGTTCAGTAAACGAACGAGCAGGTTTTTCTATATTTTAAACCGGTGCTCGGAATTGAAATCTGAGGGCACCGATGATCTTGCAACACTGTTATTTGCTTAATGATACTTTTGCCGCAGTTGCGTTTAATCGAGAGAGAAAGTTAGTTTTTGGGTTTTCTTTAAAAAGAGTAATAATAAAATAACGTGTCATGCACTTTATTTTATTTCATCCGACATTGGGAGTATGGTGGTTGAAACCTCCTCATGGAGGTTGGAGGTGGGGCCACCACACCTTAACCTCCCTTGAGAGGTTATGGTGGTGGGGCCACCCGAACTAAACCTCCCATGGGTGGTTTATTATGGTAGGGACCACACGGGGCTAAACCCCCTATTAATGGGAGGAGAGGAAACCTCTCAACTCTCCCTCCTTAATGAGGGGGAGCCTTTTAATTCATCAACTCCCCATTAAATGGGGAGAAACTCCTTGGCACCCTTCCCTCTTAAGTGGTGCCAACGGACCTCATAAATTGCGTCAAAGCAATTTAATTCACCCGATCCATTTTTTTAAAAAATAATAATGTAACCATAATGGTTACATACCTCTCCC
The DNA here is from genome assembly GCA_963277665.1 of Viscum album. Classification (NCBI taxonomy): domain Eukaryota; kingdom Viridiplantae; phylum Streptophyta; class Magnoliopsida; order Santalales; family Viscaceae; genus Viscum; species Viscum album. The sequence goes on from OY728133.1 coordinate 104,596,305, forward strand.
CCTCTCCTATATATAGGGATCTTGGGATAGGGTTTGGGGACGGCTTCAACAAGCGACGGAGCGCTGGCAAAATACTGCGATGCCCAACACTTGGAAAGAAGCTTATCTTCGCGAATGAAGAATGCTCCATCGACAAAGAATACCAATCCTCTTCGACTTCTTCCCCGGACACCTACTGACGTGGAATGTCTTCCCCCAGCCGACACAACTCGGTTTGGAAGAGAATGGTGGACGCAAAGAACGATGAACCTCTTCATCTTCTTTCCGCAACTTTGTAATCGATCGACGAACTTCGATTCCGAGGTAGGGGTTTTATTTATTTGATTCGTGAATACCAACTTGATGATCTTCGTGAATTTTAATCCATTTGTTATCGAATAACGTGAGGGGGTCGGACCGCACAAACACGGCCGACCCTCCTCCTTAATTTCGTGATGGTTCCTTTGTGGTTGGTACGGGAAGGCGTGGTGCCGTCGCACCACGCGGTTTCATGCGGAAGGATATGCGCGGCACCGTCGCGCCGCACCATGGAAGGAGGTTTAAGAACGCGACGCCGTCGCGCCGTGTTGAAGAAAACCAAAGAACTGTGGTCGGAGTCAGGCCACGGCGAAGGGGTGTGGCGCCATCGGGTCGCGCTGGAAAACTACAAAGACGATGCTAATCTGTTTGACGTGCGGATTGACCGGCAACGACGAAGCAGGCCGTTTTGGCATTTGAATCCCATCGCAGTGAAGGTGGGGTCCCGAGGGGACCATAGGCGAAGACGGAAGGAGGAACGGACCACCGGAGCGCGTCTGGTGGTCCGCGGAAGGCGGCAGCGGTGGCGCGCCGCCGGAAGGGAGGCGGCCGGCGGTTCGCTGCCGGCCTCAATTAGCGGCGAAGGGCGGGGGAGCCGCGCACCCCGCCCGCGGTGTCCGCTCGGCCGCGCTGGCGGAGCCGCAGCTGGCCGGTCGGGCCGGAACGAGACGGACCGAGCCGGGTCAGACCCGGGTCGGGTCGACCCGGTTCGGCCGACCGAGGGGGGGTCGGGCCGGGTCGGCTCGGGCCCAGACCCCCCGTCTTCGGACTGTTTTCGGTCTTTTTCCCGTAACATGAGCTACGGGCCTCCGAACGATGTGCCGCCAGCGGAAACACGATCCTTGGATCGATACGGTTGTTTTGGTATACTACACTCAAGGTTTCGGGATACTTTGGGTTCGGTCGGGTTGGTTCGTACACGAAACCAACCGGGCCCTCGGAACGGAAACACTCATATCTTGAGTTTCGGACGTCCGATTGACGTGTCGTCGACTTTGATGATTTCCTATAAGGGAGAAAAATCTTTTTTCTTACTCCGCTCGAGGTTTGGATGCAGATGGAGTATGGTCGGGTTGGTTTTGATTTAAAAACCAACCGGGCCCCCAGGACGAAAAAGCCAATAACTTCCAGACCGGGCGTCCGATTGACGCGCCTTCTGTTTCATTGCGTTCCTGTAGATGATACAGAACTTTTGGAATCCTCCGCCCTTAGTTTTGGATGCATTTGGGTTATAGAAGGGTTGGATTGTACCCAAATTCCAACCGTGCCCCTGGAAAGGAAAAAAGATGATATCTTTCAGACCGGACGTCCGTTTGACGAACCGTCAGCGTCGTTGGTGATCTTGTCGAGAATCGATCCCTATGAGTATACCCCGTGAGAGTTCTGGGTACAGTTGATATACGGCCGGGTTGGTTCGCTTATGAAACCAACCGGGCCCCTAGGACAAAAAGGCTAATAACTCCCAGATCGGGCGTCCGATTGACGCGCCGTCTGTTGTGTTGAGACCCCAGTGACGAGGAGGTCCTTGAGAGATAATTCTTTGTGGGACTTGAGCTGTTTTGGAGTATCGACCAGTAGCTCATGGAGTGGACCCTCCCGGAGACGAGCATACTGTGTGCGGAAACCCTAGAGCCGGTTGAGATTTGACGACTACTGATCGAACGACTCGGTGTGTTACGGAAAGCCCAGTGGGGAGCGCTTGGTTTTAGCGGCAGATCCACGACAGAGGTACGCTTGGTTGTAGCGGCACAGGGGAGCGCTTGGTTGTAGTGGAAGAACCACGATAGAGGTGCGCTTGGTTGTAGTGGAAGAACCACGATAGAGGTGCGCTTGGTTGTAACGGCACAGGGGAATGCTTGGTTGTAGCGGCAGACCCACGATAGAGGTGTGCTAGGTTGTAGCGGCACAGGGGAGCGGTTGGTTGTAGCGGCAGACCCACGACAGAGGTGCGCTTGGTTGTAGCGGAACAGGGGAGCGCTTGGTTGTAGCGGCAGACCCACGACGGAAGAGCGCTTGGTTGTAGCGGAATGGGGGAGCGCTTAGTTGTACCAGCAGGCCCACTGTACCTGATAGGAGGAGTACCTCAGCAGTCTTAGGTTAGTGAGCAGTACCTCAGAGTCGTGACAAGACCACTGTACACTTCAGAGACGGATCTCTTTAGTAGTTACGGTTTTGATAATAAAATCCTGGTTTGATCTGAGACATTTGACCTTTGTGTTTACCTCATGATTGAGATGGGTCACTTGTTAAATTAGGTATATGTATGGGCATATTCCAGGTAGTGGTTATCCGTTGATTTCATAATCTTTTTGTTACCTCATGATTGAGATGGGTTACTTGATAACTTGGGTATATGTATGGGCATATACCTAAGTAGAGGTTATCTGTTGAGATCTTCTTTGTGGTTATACTTTTTGGTTTTAGTGAGACCTTGAGGGTCTCAGGGTCCCTACTGAGTATCGTTATACTCACCCCTGCACGGGCTATGCCCGCACCTCATTGTGTTGGTTGCAGGCGACGGGCAGTGCTGACAGAGGCCGAGTGTTCGAGGACTAGATGGTTCCTGGAGGAGGACTACATGACGAGTCAGTACCCGGAGGTGGACTACACGACGAGTCATTATCTGGAGGAGGACTTCACGGCGAGACGAAAAACGGAGAAGGTTGACGAGCGAGAGCGTTGAGGAGGCTATCTGTACCTACCCTTCAGGTAGGATCTGTGGCGGGAAATCCAAGAGCTGCGATATCTGTACCTACCCTTCAGGTAGGATCCGAGGAGGACGACCCATGAGCTTCTTTCTTCATCTAGCTGTTTGACTTTTTCTGTTGTACTTTTGTTTAGTTGTAGTTGCACTTTCAGTTGGGTTTGTATTGTGGCCCATTTACTTTTCAGCACTTTCTTTTGTACTTAGTGTTTTGCTTCCGCTTTTACTCTGTGGTGTTTTGTTTACTTTTATAAAGGCAATTCCTTCCCAGTTATCAGGATTTACGCATTTGGTGCTAGTCACTAGCCCCTGTCCTATGGAAGGCGGGCTTGGGGTTGTCATCGCACGGGCCCCGAGGACGGGTCGTGACAAATTGGTATCAAAGGAGTTCGGTTCTACCGCAGAACTTATGACTCTGAATTTTTCTTTTCTGTGAAGAAATAGTGTTAAGAGTACCGAGTGTGGTTTTCAGTTCAGGGAGTCCAGTGTTGGTGCGGGCGGCCGACATATCCATACACCAGGACCCTGACAACTGATTTCCGACTTTGTTCACGAAAACACTGGTTGTGTGTGTGTTTCCAGCAAGTTTTAATGTCAGCTCAAAACAGGTCAGCTCACCAGGTATAAACGTTTACCGTGTCCCATCTGTTCAGGATGTCCCCACGCAGACAGTCAGTTGGAGTTCTGAGAGAGTACTCGATGACGGCTCACCGAGCGACGAGGCTCAGGTGAAGGGCCCTTTTTACTATGTTGGCACCCTCGGGTGGTGTACCAGAAACACCACCACCTGTTGGGAAGTAGATTCCAATAACTATACTAGAAAACTATGCACACTGGCAGAGCGCGTAGCATGAGTTCCAGTAGCAGAGGCCTCTGAGGTTACGAGGCGTGACAGGTTCCCAGACAGTAGAGCAGTGGCTGGAAGCGATTTCTAGAGTTTTCCGCCTAGCTGAGACATCAATAGAGTGGATGGTGGACTTGGCCACTAGTGTTTCCAGTGAATAACCATGAGGATGGTTCGTATAGTGATGAGGCTTCGGTACGTGGACCGAAGCCTGAGATAGTGCCTTTGGGTAGTGTGTCAGCTATACATCACTACCTGTTGGTCAGCAGTTACAACCGGTGGTACCGGTAGGTGACACGTGTAAGCTTACTGCCTTACAGTGATCTAACATCAGATACCCTCAAGTTCCGAAGCGAACCTGACTCATAGGCAGCTGAGGACTGGCTTGAGGAGGTGTCCGAGAGTTTTCTAGTGCTTATACAGTTTCGGCGGGACAACGTTTTTATAGATGAGAATTCATCGAGGCGTACCGAACATACCAGGTACTCGATGAATGCATTTCGATCAGGGCAATAGAGCTCGGACCTCAGAGCATGGTTTGTTTAAGGACTTCCGAGCCAGCACATTTTCTCGATGCTTTCCTACTTAGGCTAGGGTGATTGAAGGATCCTTTGTGGTTGGGAATTCTTTGCTGATCGAATACAGTCAGAGTATGTTAGAACTTTGGAAAGTAGGAAACTGACGCCAGTCTCGGAGTCTTGGGTGTGTAAAATGTTTCAAGAAGAGGAAATTTTAAGGACAGATGAATCTGCAGAGCAGCAGACATGGAAGCAGAGCTAGGAGAGCATCTTGTGGTGGTGTACATTTCAACATGTTACCATCACCCGCCTTTGTAGTCCCCGATAGACTCAGGGAGTTGGAAAGCAGGGAATGAGAGTAGCTGCTTGCGGTCATGGAGTGCGACCAAAATGGGCTCTAAGGATGATTCGAAGTGTGTACTTTGTCTTCTACTAGATGTCGTAGCCACAGACATCGAAACGAATCATCCCTTCCTTCCATGAATCTAGTCCCAGACCTAGAGTTTCCGGGTAAGCCGTTGAATTGACCCTCATGTATGGAGATACCTTTGGAAGAATAATCGATAGTCACACTTACGCTGACAGTGTGAACTAACCCTTGAGGCGAGAGTCTTGGTTGGGACCTCTTGGTGGCAGCGTCGAGGCCTTACGACGTTAGATTGAGTATGAATTTGGAAATCACTATTCATACTAAAATTGAAGGTATTAGGCAAACATCGGGATGGGTTTTCCTTGGTCGGCGAAAAGGAATCCCTGGGCAGCACAAGATAAACTCATGCACGGGAGGGTGCGACAGATCACTCTTGAGTCGGCCAAACTTACCCTCGTGGCAGCAGTCATTTTTAGTTTCAGTTCTAATCTGAAAAGGGAAGACCTCTAGAGTTTGAGGGTGGCGACCACGATCTTATACGGGTCTCACCTCGAAGAGGTTTACGGAGATGTGGCCAAGGCGGAAAGTTATCTCCAAGGTTCAACGGACCTATCTAGGTCCCCAACAGGGTAGGCGAGGTGGTTTACCGCTTCACCATTCCACCTCAGTTGCACCAGGTGCACGACGTTTCCATGTATCTCAACTAAGGAGATACGTTATTGATCCTTCACACATCATCGACCCCAGGGAGTTGGACGTCGATGACAGGGCGACATGCACGGAGGTTCTAGTGGAGATTGAGGATCTACGGGAGTGGGTCCTACGAGGAAAGTCGATCCCTCTTGTGCGTTTTCGTAGCCAGATCGGAAACCTCCAGGTGAGCACATGAGAGCGGAAGGCTCAGATGTGTGCTCAGTACCACTTTTGTTTCCCCTAGTTTGTGTTATAGATTTACGGGGACGTAAAGCCCTTAGTTGGGAGTAATTTAAAGACCATTAAAATTCAAGGAAATTTTTTTCTTAATTTTCTTTGAGATTTTATAAGAACGCAGTTTCTGACGGCGCTTGATTCCGAGGCCCGGTGTGCCCGGATGCATTTTAAAAAATTTGGCTCAGGTACGTTCAGTAAACGAACGAGCAAGTTTTCCTATCTTTTGAACCGGTACTCGGAATTGAAATTTGAGGGCACTGATGAACTCGCAACACCGGTATTTTCTTAATGAGACTTTTTCCGCAGTTGCGTTTAATCGAGAGTGAAAGTTAGTTTTTGGGTTTTCTTTAAAAAGAGTAATAATAAAATAACATGTCATGCACTTTATTTTATTTCATCCTCCATTGGGAGTGTGGTGGTTGAAACCTCCACATGGAGGTTGGAGATGGTGCCACCACACCATAACCTCCCTTGAGAGGTTATGGTGGTGGGGCCCACCCGAACTAAACCTCCCATGGGTGGTTTATTATGGTAGGGACCACACGGGGCTTAACCCCCCTATTAATGGGAGGAGAGGAAACCTCTAAACTCTCCCTCCTTAATGAGGGAGAGCCTCTTAATTGTTCAACTCCCCATTAAATGTGGAGAAACTCCTTGGCACCCTCCCCTCTTAAGTGGTTCCAACAGACCTCATAAATTGCTTCAAAGCAATTTAATTCACCCGACCCCTTTTTTTAAAAAAAGAATTATGTAACCACAATGGTTACATAACTCTCCCCCTCTACTATATATTGGGATCTTGGGAGAGGGTTTGGGGACGGCTTCACCAAGCGACAGAGCGCTGGTAAAATACCGCGACGCCCAACACTTGGAAAGAAGCTTATCTTCGCGAACGAATAACGCTCCATCGATGAAGAATGTCGATCCTCTTCGACTTCTTCCTCGGACACCTACCGACGTGGAACGTCTTCCACCAGCCGACGCAACTCAGTTTGGAAGAGCTTGGTGGACGCAAATAACGATGAACCTCTTCGTCTTCTTTCCGCAACTTTGTCATCGATCGACGAACTTCGATTCCGAGGTAGGGGTTTTTTTTATTTGATTCGTGAATACCGAATTGATGTTCTTAGTGAATTTTAAACCATTTGTTATCGAATAACGCGAGGGGGTCGGACCGCACAAACATGGCCGACCCTCCTCCTTAATTTCGTGATGGTTCCTTTGTGGTTGGTACAGGAAGGCGTGGTGCCGTCGCACCACGCTGTTTCATACTGAAGGATATGCACGGCACCGTCGTGCCACGCCATGGAAGGAGGTTTAAGAAAGTGATGCAGTCGCGCCGCGTCGAAGAAAACCAATGAACCGCGGTCGGAGTCGGGCCGCAGCGAAGGGGCGCGGCGCCATCAGGTCACGCTGGAAAACTACAAAGACGATGCTATTCGTTTTGACGTGTGGATTGACGGGCGACGACGAAGCATGCCATTTTGGCGTTTGAATCCCTTCGCAGTGAAGGTGGGGTCCCGGGGGGACCATAGGCGAAGACGGTAGGAGGAACGGACCATCGGAGCGCGTCCAGTGGTCCGCGGAAGGCGGCGGCAGTGCGCCACCGGAATGGAGGCGGCCGGCGGTTCGCCGCCGGCCTCAATTAGCGGCGAAAGGCGGGGGAGCCGCGCAGCCCGCCCGCGGTGTCCTCTCGGCTGCGCCGGCCGAGCCGCGGCTGGCCGGTCTGGCCGGACCGAGCCGGGCCGGGCCCAGCCGGGTCGGCCCGGGCCCATACCCCCGTCTTCAGACCGTTTTCGGTCTTTTTCCCATAACCTGAGATACGGGCCTCTGAACGACGCACCGTCAGAGGCAACATGATCCTTGGATCGAGACGGTCATTTCGGTATACTACACTCAAGGTTTCGGGATACTATGTGTTCGGTGGGGTTGGTTCGTACACGAAACCAACCGGGCCCTCGAAGCGGAAACGCTCATATCTTGAGTTCCGGACGTCCGATTGACGTGCCGTCGACTTTGATGGTTTCCTCTAAGAGAGACGGATCTTTTGGATTACTCCGATCGAGGTTTGGACGCAGATGGAGTACGGTCGGGTTGGTTTCGACTTAGAAACCAACCGGGCCCCCGGGACGAAAAAGCCAATAACATCCAGACCAGGCGTCCAATTGACGCGCCGTCTGTTGCGTTGCATTCATGTTGACGATACGGAACTTTTGGCATCCTACGCCTGATTTTTGAATCCAGTTGGGTTATAGCCGGGTTGGATTGTACCCGAAATCCAACCGGGCCCCTGGAACGGAAAAAGATGATATCTTTCATACTGGATGTCCGTTTGACGAACCGTCAGTGGCGTTGGTGATCTCGTCGAGAAGCGGTCCCTATGAGTATACACCATGAGAGTTCGGGGTATAGTTGAGATATGGCCGGGTTGGTTCGCTTATGAAACCAACCGGGCCCGTAGGACAAAAAGGCTAATAACTCACAGACCGGGCGTCCGATTGACGCGCCGTCTATTGTGTTGAGACCCCAGTGACGAGGAGGTCCTTGAGAGATACTTCTTCGTGGGACTTGGGATGTTTTGGAGTATCGAACAGTATCTCATGGAGCGGACCCTCCCGGAGATGATCATACTGTGTGCGGAAACCCTAGAACCGGTTGAGATTTGACGACTGCTGATCGAACGACTCAGTGTGTTACGGATAGCCCAGTGGGGAGCTCATGGTTGTAGCGAAAGACCCATGACAGAGGTGCGATTGGTTGTAGCAGCACATGGGACCGCTTGTTTGTAGCGGCAGACCCACGACAGAGGTGCGCTTGGTTGTAGCGGCACAGGGGAGCGCTTGTTGTAACAGCAGACCCACGACAGAGGTTCACTTGGTTGCAGCGGCACAGGGGAGCGCTTGGTTGTAGCGGCAGACCCACGATGGAGGAGCGCTTGGTTGTAGCGGCACGGGGGAGCACATAGTTGTAGCAGCAGGCCCACTGTACCCGAGAAGAGGAGTACCTCAGTAGTCTTAGGATAGTGATCAGTACCTCGGAGTCGTGACAGGACCACTGTACACTCCAGAGACGGAGCTCTTCACCATTTACAGTTTCGATAATGAAAATCCTGGTTTGATGTGAGACTTTTGACCTTTTTGTTTACCTCATGATTGATATGGGTCACTTGATAACATAGGTATATGTATCGGCATATACCTGGGTAGTGGTTATACGTTGATTTCATAATCTTTGTGTTACCTCATGATTGAGATGGGTTACTTGATAACTTGGGTGTATGTATGGGTATATACCTAAGTAGAGGTTACATGTTGAGAACTTCTTTGTGGTTATCCTTGTTGGTTTTAGTGAGACCTTGAGGGTCTCGGGGTCCCTACTGAATATCGTTATACTCACCCCTGCACGGGCTATGCCCGCACCTCGTTGTGTTGGTTGCAAACGACGGGCAGTGCTGACAGAGGCCGAGTGTTCGAGGACTGGATGGTAACCGGAGGTGGACTACATGACGAGTCTGTACCCGGAGGTGGACTACACGACGAGTCAGTATCTGGAGGAGGAATTCACGGCGAGACGACACACGGAGAAGGTTGACGGGCGAGAGTGTTGAGGAGGCTATGTGTAACTACCCTCCAGGTAGGATCCGTGGCAGGCGATCCAGGAGCTGTGCTATCTGTACCTACCCTTCAGGTAGGATCCGAGGAGGACGACCTAGGAGCTGCTTCCTTCTTCCAGCTATTTGACTTTTTCTGTTGTACTTTTGTTTAGTTTTAGGTGCACTTTCAGTTGGGTTTGTATTCTTGCCCATTTACTTTTCATCACTTTCTTTTGTACTTAGTGTTTTGCTTCCTCCTGTACTCTGTGGTGTTTTGTTTACTTTTATAAATGCAATGCATTCCCAGTTATCAGGATTTACGCCTTTGGTGCTAGTCGCCAACCCCTGGCCTATGGATGACGGGTTTGGGGTAGTCACGGCACGGGCCCCGAGGATGGGTCGTGACAGGGTTTTTTTTGGAGTTCTTTCCTACTAGTCGTGTGATCCACTATTTTGGAGTGAGGAAGAGTTTTGGTCTCTTTTTATTCCTTTTATCTATTACTTCTACATCTATATAAATGTGAATAATGTGGGGTTGGTGTAAAAATATAGAATCCCACCTTTTTATTACATAACATATCATTACATTTTACAAACAGAGGATCTTTAAGGTCTAGTGTTTTGGAAATATGGAACATAAAACATGACAACAACATAAAAAATTCTTCTAAACCACATTTAAGGCTTTTTCATTGTACATACAAAGTTTATTACATCATCTCATTACCTGGGAGTATACATCAATGTAAAAGGGTTAGCAGAAGTCCCTGTATGGGAAACAAGAGAAACATTTTACATGTGATCTTTCAATACATCAATAATGTCATGATAACAATAAGGCATGAGAAAGAGATCATGAGTCATTTCATAATGAAAAGAACATGTAAAATAACATGAAGTTGTGGCTAAAACAATTAACTTAGACAATCATGAACATATCACTAAGGTCAATACCCAAGGTGTCATTTAAAATAATTACCAAGGTTATTCACCATGGTATTGTTAAAATTGTAATCACTAGAGATTACATCTTTACCCAATGCATTGGAGCGATGTGTGGGCGCACCCTTAATTTGTATTTATTATCATGTGAGCCACATATATTATCATAAAAAATTTCATAAATAACCCATATAGCATAAAATATATGGGTTTCACTTCATAATAATAACCTTTCAAAAACTACTTTTAAGACATGATCTCTATGTCACTTTAAACCCAAAGAAAAAGGAAAGAGGGTTTCATGTATGTAAATACATGAATTTAAAATAGAAAATTTTGATATATATATATATGTGAATACCCCTATTGAAGAATGATATTTTAGTCATCACTTAATAAATTAATATAATTTGAGAAAAAGTGAGAGACATTTTGAGACGAAAATCCGGCAGCATAACGGCTATGTTCCAGGGTTTTAGAAAACATTGAAAAGAAAGGGGAAATAAGTCACCCACTCATAAATGATCCATAAAACAGTAGGGGGACAGAATATAAAGGATTTGAGAACATGGTAATGAAATTTAAATGATATACTGTATGAAATGAATAAATTTAAAAGATGAAAAAAAAATATTTCTCTTATGAAAATTCGGCCGCCTAACGGCGTCACTTAAAACATCAAAAAATCATTTTATAAGATTAAATAGGGTATATAAACATATAAACATAAGATATATATTATTATAGATATAGATTATCATACCCCAACATATTAAAAGTAACTATAATGAAATTAAATGAAAATAGAACTTGAAAAATGAGAAGGGTGGAAGAATCCCTTACAATAATTCGGCAGCCTAACGATGCCACTTAAACATTCCTAAAAAGAAATGATGAGAGTAAGAGGGGGATCTCTCATTATATGATCATGAAAATGGATGTAGGAGGGATATAAAAGAACATACCACAACATAAGAACATGGGGCTTAAATGAAATTACATACAAAAGAGTACTTGAAAAGAAAGAGAGAGGTGAGATCCCTTACCTTGAAGAGTTATTTCTAAATCATGATGTTTGGGACCTTGGGTGGCTTGAAGGTACCATGAGAGGACTCCCTGGGAGGTAAGGAAACCATAAAATTGTTGAGTATGATTTTGGAATGGAAATTATAAGAGAATAGCTTGTTATTTATAGGGGAAGTGAGGGGAAATGACATTAATGGCCAAGGGACACCTCATTGGTGGTATTTAAAAAACCATGGGATTTCACATGGTATTTTCCTATGGTATTGGACACATGAGACACCTCATACCTTATCTTACTATTCATAAGTCGACAAGAATTGTTGAATAATTATTACATACTTAATGATTTCATTAAACACATGAAACCCAAAAAACTGTATTTTCATTATTCACCAAAAATTCAACTTTCTTAGAAAAATACCAAAATTTCACCTTAACCAAATATTGATGCTATGATTTCAAAAATGAACTCCATTTTATGAAAATAATTTTCTAAATAATTTTTATTTAATTTTTAAATAAAAACACTATTCACTGAAAATACATTTTTTCAGAAAAATCCCCAAAAATCACCATAACCTAATATCGATGCTCTGAATTCAAAAATGAACTCCATTTTATAAAAATATTTTTACAAATATTTGTAATTAAATTTTTAATTAAAAAACACTATTCAGTTGAGAAAACTAATACTTGTCTAATAATTTCTAAAATAGTTATTTACTTATTTTATTGAATCATATTTCTGAATCAAGGTGCCAAAATTATATTAATACTTTATTTAAATGAGATTACTAATCCTCTTGGAAACATTACTAATCCTAAGCATAAAATCACTATTCATAATTTACTATTCATTAAAAATTATGTTGATATTATTAGACTAAATATTTCAAACTGAACACAACTGTAGAAGACAGTTTTTTGAAAATCATTACACATTTTTAATTATTTAAGGATTACATAAATATTTTAAAATATCCTTTTTTCCAAAAAATCATCAAAAATATGTATACTATATATATCTGATCATTTGAAAATTACCAAACTTCACCATAAGAAGAAATCACAATTTTAATTTAAATCAAAGGATTACACAAGGCAATTACAGTCTAGTTACATAGCCCCTTATAACACCAGCATAAGACCTAAGAGTAATGTGTGCTAGGGTGATAGAATCCTGGGGTGGCTCGGCCAACATTCCCCGAGTAGTGATTTATATTAGCTTAATATTCTCGTGAAGGCGATTCTGTTCCTACTTCAAACGATGAATTTTTGGTTGGGTTTTGTCTAGAGGAAAGCCAAAAGGTTCTACCTCCTTCCTGAGTTCCATCAGATGGGATTCTATCATCCCAAGACTACTGGATGTTCTATCAAATATTCTTTCTATATTAATTAGTCAAGACCACTTGTATTTATAGACAATAATCACAACATTTAGTTTCCAACAGTCATATTGACCAACAGTCGTATATCAGTCGAAACCCAAAAGTCTTATTTTAATTATACTCATTTTATTAAATGAAATAGTTCTATTGAATATAAAATAAAATATCTCCCAATGTTAGGAAACAAAATATATTCAAAATGTTGGGTCGTCAAAATCTTCCCCCCTTATGAAATTACGTCCTCGCAATTTTAAAATTGGGCCTGGAAATTTCATTGAATGTCCCACATCGGAAAAAATCTAGTAAAGGTATTACTTTAAATGAAAGAAAGGGAAGTACAATGGTCACCCGAGTTAACCCATACTAGGATTCCATGTAGAAAAACATGGATATGGAAGAGAAAACAAAGAGTCAAGTTCTGATGGAGAGTGATAGAAAACATGATTTAGAGAAAATTAACCACATAAAGATCACAAACATAAGATGTGTTAAACGAACTTTGATTACCCAGTTGGAAACTAAAACCAACAATGTTTTTGTTTTACATTCCTTTTCATAATTTTGAGGAATTAGTTTACTACATAGAATAAAAACATAGTGAAATATGTTGACATTAAAGTATAGTCTCAGCCTTTAATAAGTTTCCAACAAGACTCATCTTTTCTCCAAACAATAAGCATTCAAAAAGTCTTGGTCTCATCAAAAGCACAAGAACCATCTTCTATAGAATCACATAATCCACAAAAGAATAACTATATTTTTCCCTTGTCATTAGTCATCAACTAAAAATAATGTTAGTATGAGATCTAATAATCCCCAAAAGTATAATCCTTTATAAAAAGATATATGACTATTAATCTCCAAAATTCAACAAAAGTCCCCAATGTTCCAGAAAGTCCATTGAATACACAACCATCCTTAAAATATTTTCAGAATAATCCAAACTAAGATTGGAACCAAAAACTCAGAATGATTTAATAACATAGTCTTCCCCAAAAAAAATTGTAACATTCATCTCCAAATAACATCAACTACTATTAAAGGCTCATAATATAGTGTAATTAACTGATTCATATATATTCAATGCTAGGTTCATCAATTTTCAGAAATAACCCAAATCACTATATTTCCACAATAAATACATAAATTATTAGAAAAAAAATTCGACCATTCCTCCTCAATTAAATCCTTTAGTATCTTAGGCATATTTTACTCCAAAAGAAAAAAGATCATCCAAAATAACCATTATCATTTAATCACCTAATCATTTTCCTATAAAAAGGATATCCATGTAAGAAACCGATTCTTGTTTTAGAGGTACGGGCTTCTTATTTTACTTTTCCTTAAGTGATTTTGAAAAAATATGGAAAATGGGGAAAAATCCCAAATTTTGGAACTACACACCGTGTACTTTATCCACACATCGTGTACTTTTGGCCGTGTTGGGATGAGTACACGGGGCGTTTAGCCTTGTCGGCGATGAGGGGTGTAGGAACCGACTATACGCTGTGTAGTGGTACCTTACACACCGTGTAGTCAGTCGGCATGCTTGAATAGTAAGGCGGTGGAGTCGCCGCCAGTTGGGCGGTAGTACACATCGTGTACTCAGGAGTACATGTCGTTTACTCTTGTCAGCAGGTGAACAGTGTTGGTGCCCCCTTTTTAACAATTAAATGAAGGGAGTACACACCGTGTACTTGGAAGTACACGTTGTGTACATTGTTTTTTCAACTTAAAACAGCCAGTGGCCTCCTCATTTGGCAGAGGAGGCACTTGAGCCGTTTTGAAGCCAAGGAGGACGGCCAGACCATTGATGATTTGTCGGGTGTTCTTCTGGAATCTGATTTGGCTTCAGACGATCTCGTTGGAACCACACGGGTAAGCCCTTCCTTCTCCTGGTACGGTTCTTGCCAATTATTCTTCTAATGTATGTTATTTACATTTGAATGGGTTTTGTTCTTTGTCTGATCTACGCCGTTCTTGGGCGTTTCTGGAGTCGGCGTTTGGGAATAGCGTTCATTGGCTTATAAGGTAGGTGGCTTGGTGTTTATTTTCCAACTGTCGTGCATTTTTGGCGTTTTCGTGCCACGAACCATTGTTGGGGTGTCGTGTGGCTGAGTCCGTTACTATATTTAATGCCTATAATTGCATAGGTGATTAAATTGTGATAATAAAATGCTGTTTGGGATCGTTTCTTGGATCCAGGACCATCCCGAGGGGTGTGTTACTCTGTTTAGTCATTTGGCTAGGATAACCGAGGGCATGCCTTAAATGTAGTAACTGTAGAATTTCCTTGAGAGTAATTGCTTGTTTACTACATTTTGATATGTTGGTATGTCCCGGTTACCTGTTTATCTTGAGGGCGTTGTTGTGATAAGCCTGAGGGCGTGGTTACTATTTTATCCTGAGGGCGTGGTTACTATTTTAGTATGAGGGCGTGACTGTTTTAGCCCTAGTGTTATCGTTATTCCTCATGAGGGAAACCTTTCGTGCCTGAGGGCTTGACTTCTGTGCCTGAGGCCGATACTTCCTATGCCTGAGGGCGTGAATTCTGTTACAATGCCTCAGGGAGAGATACGTTACAGCCTGAGGGCGTGTTTCACTATATTAGCCTGAGGGTGAGATACTTGTTGGCCTGAGGGCTTGGTGCTGCTGAGCACAAAAATGATACTAAATTAAAGTAATTAAATAAATAATAAAATGGAAATTTAACTATTAAGTTAGTTACTTTGGAGTACTTCTTAGTTATTGCATTATACTACTGCACACTTGTTGCATGTTTTACACACAGTTGAGCACGGGCCTTTGGTGGGAGCCTACTGAGATATATTTCTCACACCCTGTTTGGGTCACGCTTTTCAGCACAAACAGATTACGTTGTTGCAGGTGTAGATAGGGGCTAGAGTCCCTATACAGGTACTTGATTGTTGCTGGGGAGTAGGACGGTATGGGACCGAGCCTAGGCTCGCGATGCCGCTGCTAGCTGTTTTTCATGCATTACTGTACTCTATTTTTCTGTTGTACTGTATTGATGTATAACATGTTTTGGCTGTTTTCTTAGAACTTGAATCATGTAGCATCATCACTTATATACTGTTGGTTATATCCACTGTTGTAGTTATTTTATTTCTGTATGTTTACTGCTTCCGCTGTTGTTGTAGGTTTATTTTGGTAATCCGCTGCACTACACTTTGAAAAATGAGGGAATAGTTTCGCCACTATCATACTTGGGCCCTCGCTACTAGTCGGCAGCCTCTGGCATTTGGGGAAATGCGCTTGAGGTCACGTGGCGAACCGGTCTCGGGGCACCCGTTGTGTGGCACCCGGGTCCGGGACGTTACAAAGTGGTATCAAAGTAGTATCTTTTCATTGACTTACTATTTGGAGTCTTAGTCAGGGATAGGGCAGAACAGTAGTTGGTAATAAGATGTGCCTTGGCGTAGCTAACCCGTGTACATGGAAAATCCAGTCTACCTCGTATTTTTCATTATTTGATTCGCAATTTTACGGTTGATATCTTTTCACCGTTGGGTGATGCACTTGGATTGTGCTGTTATATTTTATGTGTGGCTTCTATTTAGTTGCAACCCGATGAGTTGAGGGTATGATGTCTCATGCATCATATAGGCACATGCTAGATATCACATGCCATGAATAGTTTCCATGCCATGTAGGTGCATTAGAATTTTCATGTTATTGTGATAGTTGTTGTGATAGAAAATCATGCTGTTGTGATAGCTTCTTGATAAATACCTGCCTGGTGATATGGTATTTTTGTTTGATCTTGTTTATAGAATGGATGCCAAACATTGTTTTTTGGGGAGTATGGGCCCCCATTGACCAGAATTTGGTGGATCATTGACTTGTTATTGGTTATAACAAAAATAAGATGTCAAACTTTGATTTGTGGGGTGTATGGGCCCCCACGGGTCGGAATTTGACACTTAGGTGTTTATTTTTAGTATTTTTTGGGTTTCAGAGATATTTCTGAGGCATACTGTCCAGAAACCCAGTATACAAGCCATGTAGTATTTTTATACACGCGGTGTATGTTCTTTTATTCGGGAAGAAAAATGAACATTTTGAGTACACGTCGTGTAGTCTCTTCCCGTGTCACAAACTGTGTGGGAGGCGACACGGGGTAGGGAAGAGGTTTGGTAAAACACACTGTGTAGGTATGTGCATGCCATATAGTGTTGACCCGGAGTCCGGTCATGTAACTAACAACACGGTTCGGTGAACTTCACAGAACACGCTGTGTCAATGATGCACACGCCGTGTAGTGTGACCAGGGGACTCGGCCATGTAACTAACAACACGAACCGGTGTCACCTCCTTTTAAACACGCCATGTACCTATGGGACACGCCTTGTAGTTTTGTCCGAGGACAGACCGTGTGGACTTAGCCATGTGGCTAGAAAACGGGGTGTTGTACACGCCGTGTACGGGTGTAACACGCCGTGTAGTGTTAAACCAAGTAGTCGGTCGTGTCACAGATGACACAGACAGTTGGAAAATAACACCCTACATGCCGTGTAGATATTGTACACGCCGTGTAGTTTTGTTGAACGGAAGCTGTGTGGATTAGCCATGTAGAAGGATCCGAGCAGGGGAAATGAAGTCATGTACACGCCGTGTAGTCTTGTTTAGAAATTTTTTTGAATGCCTTCTTCCTCTTGTTCCTTTGTGGTTTCATCGTTTCAGTCTTGATAATCTTGAATCTGAGGCATTCTTTTGACCTTGTGGAGTCATGTCGCCTAGATGACCGTGAGTTGTTCACCAGGAGAGCAGTGACGATTATACTCCAGAGATGGTGGGCCATGGGCTACCAGTTGATCCACCAGCAGAGCCAAATGCGGCACCAGCTATTATATCGGACACAGTCGTGGAGGCACAGTTCCGTGAAGGCTTATTGCGATTCATGCAGACCTTTCAGGGAGCACCGCAGGCTGCCACATCTTTGGCCGAGCTGACGCATGTTTTTCAACAATAGCATCTGCCTACGTTTTCAAGGGATGGTGGACCACAGGCTGCAGAGTCTTATCTAGGATCGATACAGACTATTTTTGAGCATCTTGAGATGCCTCCAGGGCGGATGGTCAAGTTTGCGACTTACATGCTGCATGATTCTCCCAAGAGGTGGTGGGATGTTACCACCCAGTCAGAGCATCACAGGGACATGGTGTGGGAGGATTTTCAGACAGTCTTCTATGACTTCTTCTTTCCCGGGACGCTGGGGGAAGATAGAGCTAGAGAGTTCATGAATCTGCAGCAGGGCACTATGTCAGTGATGGACTATTCTGCTCGTTTTACAGAGCTTCAGCACTTTTCACCCGTGCTGGTGGGTGATGAGACACTGAGAGCCAAACGTTTTGAGGAAGGTCTTCGGTATGACATCCGAGCGCTGGTGAATGTTTTCAGGTTTCCTACTGTACACGCGATTGTGAACCAGGCATTGATTATAGAGAGGAACCTATGAGAATATAGTGGTGTGGGCCAGGGAGGTTCATCACCAGTTACTGGTACTATTTCTAATGGAAAGAGGAAGAGACAGATGGACTTCTCTCAGTAAGGCTGTACCAGTAAGGCAGCTTCTTCAGGTGGCCCGATAAGGTGCTACCAGTGTGGCAGAGAGGGGCACAAGAGGCCGCAGTGTCCACGAGACCCAGTGGAGTGATGAGCTTGCGGCAAGATGGGTCATCTGGAGCGCTTTTGCAGGGCGTATCCACCAGTGGCTAGTGAGTGGTGTTCTGTGCAGACTCCGCGTGCGGGAGCAGGACCAGTGGCTTCTTACTAGGCAGGGAACTTGAATACATCAGAGCGGGCAAGTAGAGATGGTGGTCATGGCCGTGGTAGCCAGACACCAGGATCTCAGAGGCAACAGGGCGGGACAGCTCAAGGTAACCAGGCTGTGTCGCAGGGCCGCGGCACTGGACATGCATATGCAGTGCAACAGACCCAGCAGGAGCAGGATCCCAGACCTTCGACAGTCAGAGATACTATTCTAGTAGCTTCTGTCTTGTCTTCTGTACTTTTTTGATACGGGTGCTACACATTGTTTTATATCAGTACCCGTTGTGGAGAGCCTTAGGCTCGGTGTTTCTACTTCTTCTGCTATCTTGATTCTAGACACTCCGTTGGGGACTAGGACGGTTGGTGTGCCTCAGTGCATGGAGTGACCCCTTGAGGTTGGTGGGTGTCACTTCCTTTGGGACCTCTATGTCCTCGAGATGACGAGATATGACGTCATTCTCAGGATGCAATGGTTTGTTCCCTTTCGAGCTTTTGTAGACTGCTATCGTCGCAGGGTGCATTTCACGTCACCAGAGGGCGGGTAGTTTCTATACAAGGGCGAGTGGGATGTTCAGGCGAGTCGAGCTAGAGCAGAGCATCATGGGCGAGGTGGAGTCACAAACCAGATTGCGAGCTTATATCTAGATAACCAGGGGACTTGTCAGACAGATTTACCTCTAGTTTTCGATCGTTTCAGGTATGACTTCCTGGATGACTTTTCAGGTCTACCTCCAGTGCGTGAGGTGGATTTCTCTATCGAGCTTGTTCCAGGAGCAGCACCGGTGTCCATTCCTCCTTATAGGATGGCCACGCCTGAGTTACAGGAGCTCAAGAGGCAGTTAGAGGAGTTGCAGGCAAAGGGTTTTATCTGACCCAGTACATCTCCTTGGGGTTCTCTGGTCCTTTTTGCGAAGAAGGCGGATGGTACCCTTAGACTTTGTGTGGATTATCAGAAGCTGAACCAGTTGACGGTTAATAACTGATATCCCTTGCCGATGATAGATGATCTGTTTGATCAACTTCGTGGAGCACGAGTGTTCTCGAAGATTGACTTGAGATCCGGATATCATCAGATGCGCGCAAGACCATCTCATACACCTCTCACAGCTTTCAGGAGAAGGTATCGTCTATATGATTATACGGTTATGCCGTTCGGACTGACGAACGCGCCAGCAGTTTTCATGGCTCTGATGAATCATGTGTTCCATCTGTATCGTTATTCATTTGTGGTAGTATTCGTGGACGAAATCTTGGTGTACTCTCACACTCAACACGACCATGCCACCCATCTTGGGATCATATTGAGTACACTGAGAGAGCATCGACTATATGCTAAGCTCTCAAAGTGCCACTTTTGGATGGACCAGATTCACTTCCTAGGTCACATTATCTCAGAGGAAGGAGTTGTAGTAGACCTATAAAAGGTGAGAGCAGTAGTTTCCTGGGAGCAACCCAAGAACGTGTTTGAGATACGAAGTTTCTTAGGGATGGATGGTTGATACAGACGTTTCATACAGGACTTCTCCCACTTAGTAGCACCATTGACAGGTCTGACTAAGAAGGGTGTGAAGTTCGTTTGGTCAGAAGCTTGTGAGACAGCTTTTCAGGACCTGAAGGGAAGGCTAACATCAGCACCGATACTAATACTCCCAGAGTAGGGGAAGAGCTATACAGTTTACTGTGATGCGTCAAGGATTGGGATGGGAGCCGTTTTGATGTAGGGCGACCGAGTTGTCGCGTACGGGTCTCGACAGTTGAGGCCACATGAGAGGAATTACCCGACACATGATCTCGAGTTGGCTGCAGTTGTGCATGTGTTGCGCTGTTGGAGACATTACCTGTTGGGAGAGAATTTTTTGGTTTTCACCCACCACAAATGCCTCAAGTATATCTTTACTCAGCGTGACCTGAAACTGAGGCAGAGAAGGTGGGTCGAGTACCTACAGTCCTTCGATTTTGAACTTGCCTATACACCTGGTAAAGGTAATGCAGCAGCCGATGCACTGAGTAGGAAGACTCAAATACAGGCAGTGCAGGAGTCCAGTGGTGAGTGGAAGCTTATGGATTTGTTCTGTGAGATGCATCTAGAGGTTCATGAAAGTCAGGGGCAGACTTATCTTTCCTCGTTAGCTGTGACTTATACCCTCCTGGACAGAGTGTGGATGAGGAAGCTATCAGTTTCAGAAGGCCTAGTTCTATGGGAGTCGGTGGGAAGTGAGGACCCTCCTCCCAGTTGGACGATAGGCGATGATGAGGTTTTGCGTTTCCATGGATGTGTATGGGTTCCAGGGGATATATGCGAGGATCTAATGCGGGAGTTTCATGCTTCAACTTGGGCAGTTCATCCCGGGGTTACCAAGATGTACCGAGACTTGAGACGTCAGTACTGGTGGCCGGGTATGAAGAGAGAGATAGCTTGTTAGGTTACGAGGTGTTCCACCTGTCAGCAGGTGAATGCAGAACATCAGAGACCAGCCGGGCTGTTACAGCAGTTGCCCATGCTGGAATGGAAATGGGATGATGTCGAGATGGATTTCGTGACGGGATTGCCAAGGTCACCTCGAGGCAATGACGCCGTGTGGGTTGTTGTGGATAGACATACGAAGGTAGCTCACTTCTTGCCGATCAAGGAGAACTTTGGTGTGAACGAGCTCGGAAGGCTGTATATACGAGAGATCGTACGTCTACATGGGGTCCCTCATTCTATAGTTTTAGATAGGGACACCTGCTTCACGTCTCATTTCTGGTAGAGTTTTCCGAGGGCTCTGGGTACACAAGTGATTCTGAGAACAGAATACCACCCTCAGACAGATGGCCAGTCAGAGCAGACGATACAGGCGCTAGAGGACATTCTACATGCATGTGTCCTAGACTTTGGGGGATCTTGGGAAAAGCATATACCCTTAGTCAAGTTTGCCTATAACAATAGTTTTTAGGAAACTATTGAGATGGAACCATACAAGGCTTTATATGGTAGGCCATTCTGATCACCTGTGTACTGGTTAGAGGCATGTGAGGCAGCCTTACTGGGACCACAGCTCGTGCATGGGACATCTAAGCAGGTCCAGTTTATTCGGAAGCGGATGGCTACCGCGCAGTCTCGTCAGAAGTCTTATGCTGATCACCGCAGATGACCTCTGGAGTTCGTGATTGGGGATCACGTTTTCTTGCGTGTTTCGCCGAGGCTGGGACACAAACGGATCAGGAGACAGGGTAAGCATTCACCGAGGTATGTGGGACCATTTGAGATTCTGGAGAGTGTCGGGCTGGTTGCCTATCGGTTGCAGTTACTACAGCGGTACCGAACCATGCATGACGTCTTCCATGTGTCTCAGTTGTGTCGCTACCATTCAGACCCGTCTCACACCTTTCAGCCAGAGGAGGTTGAGCTTCAGCATGATGCGTCTTGAGGAGCATCTGATCCGTATCGTTGATAGGGGCACGTAGGTTCCTCGAGGCCGGTCAGTTCCTCTCGTACGTGTACATTGGCAGCATGGCCGAGTGCAGGATGAGACCTGGGAGCGGGAGGTCGACGTACGTTCTTAGTGGCCAGAGCTGTTATGAGCATTCTCTTCGCCACCCTTGAAAGTGCAATTCGGGGACAAATTGCTATAAGGGGGGAATATTGTATGAAATCGTTCTTGTTTTATAGGTACATGTTTCTTCTTTTCCTTTTCCTTAAGTGATTTTGAGAAAATATGGAAAATGGGGAGAAATCCTAAATTTTGGAACTACACACCGTGTACTTTATCCACATGTCATGTACATTTGGCCGTGTTGGGATGAGTACACGGGGCATGTAGCCTTGTCGGCGACGAGGGGTGTAGGAACCGACTACACGCTGTGTAGTGGTACCTTACACGCCGTGTAGTCAGTCGGCAGGATTGAATATTAAGGCGGTGGAGTCCCTGCCAGCTGGGTGGCAGTACACGCCATGTACTCAGGAGTACATGCCGTGTACTCTTGTCGGTAGGTGAACAGTGTCGGTTCCGCCTTTTTTAACAGTTAAATAAATGGAGTGCACGCCGTGTACTTGGAAGTACACGCCGTGTACTTTGTTTTTTCGGCTTAAAATAGGCAGTAGCCTCCTCATTTGGAAGATGAGGCACTTGAGCCGTTATGGAGCCAAGGAGGATGGACAAACCTTTGAAGATCCGCCAGGTGTTCGTCTGGAATCTGATTCGGCTTCGGACGAACTCGTTGGAACCGCACGGGTAAGCCCTTCCTTCTCCTGGTACCATTCTTGCCAAATATTCTCCCAACGTATGTTATTTACGTCTGAATGGGTTTTGTTCTTCGTCAGATCTACACAGTTCTTGGGCATTTATGGAGCCGGTGTTCGGGAATAGCGTTCGTTGGCGTATATGGTAGGTGGATTGATGTTTATTTTCCAACTTTCATGCGTTTTTGTGCGTTTTCATGCCACGAACCCATGTTTGGGTGTCGTGTGGCTGAGGCCGTTGCTATATTTAATGACTAGAATTTCATAGGTGATTAAATTGTGATAATAAAATGCTGCTTGGGATCATTTCTTGGATACATGACCATCCCGAGGTGTGGGTTCCTCTGTTTAGCCATTTGGCCAGGATACCTGAGGGTATGCCTTAAATGTAGTAACTGTAGAATTCCCTTGAGAGGAATTGCTTGTTTACTGCATTTTGATATGATGGCATGGCCCGGTTACCTGTTTAGCCTGAGGGAGTTGTTGTGATAATCCTGAGGGCGTGGTTACTATTTTAGCCTAAGGGCGTGGTTACTATTTTTGCCTAAGGGCATGACTGTTTTAGCCTAAGGGTTGTCGTTATTCTGCCTGAGGGAAACCTTTCATGCCAGAGGGCTTGACTTCTGTGCCTGAGGGAGACACTTCCTATGCCTGAGGGTGTGAATTCTGTTACAATGACTGAGGGTGAGATTTTGTACAGCCTGAGGGCGTGGTTCACTATATTAGTGTAGAGACCTGAAGCCTGACGTACATGGACATTACATAACTTTTTCGGAATACTTAGCATATAACAAAAACACACACACAAGTATCATAATAGTTTAGTGTCTTTGGAAACTCGGAATATAATATTCTAATCGTGGTGAAATATCTTAAACATATCCCATAAAGATCTTCCCTTTTTTTACCTAAAACCTTTCTTTATATCCTGGGAAAAATAAAACATAAAAGGGTGAGCTCAAATGCTTAGTAAGGGTAAAAAAAGAAATATCAATCACATCATATTCATAAGAACATAACATTTTGGAAATCTTAACCTGCAAAAGAGAGCATAATTTCATAACATGGGATAAATCATAGTAGTGAAATCAAATACCAATAATCTTAACTTAAAACATGAAACTTTGTGGCATACACACATAATCATAGAGATTCATTTCTTGTTAGTCAAGACTCATTTCCAAGACTATCTTAGTGTACAGATTCCATTTCTGAACCAAGTTCACTCCTCGTTTCAGTCCTGTTTCACTGAACCGGTATAACCTACCGTTCTAGCCATGTCTATCTCATGAGATATAAAATCATTACCCAATGAATTGGAGGAAGATATAGGTCCCACCCATCTCATAATGATACCATTCTTATGTGTGCCACAAAATCATAAATCATACATCATTGCATAACCCGTGAAATAAAAATGGGATTCTTAAACAACATGACATCATAAAACAATTCATATAAGATAAAGGAATTCATAAAAATAATTCCATCACAACATAATTAAATCAATGTAATAATAGGAATAAAAACAGAACCCTTTTATTATCTTAGATGGAAAATAATTTTGATAAAACACTTGAACTCCATTCTTGAGGAAAATATCCTTTCTACTTCAAAAACATTTTTCCTTTCATAACATATCATACAATTTTAAACTAAAAGAAGTTGATTAAAAATAAACTTGAAAAATTTTAAAGGAATCTTCTTGGAACAAATGTTTTAAAAATCCATTCATGCCGTATAATTTAAAAAAACATTCTTCTCGTACTTTTGTCGGAAAAGTCCAAAAGTACCTAGTATGAAAAACAAAAAAATATTCCTTTCATATCATTTACTAAAAAACTCACCGAAGGGTAAAATTGGATTTAAAAAATTTTATGTGGATGGAAATAATATTACATATTGAGGAAACATGGATGTGGATGATAAAATACACCCCAGTAATATCAAAGTATAAACAATCTCGGATAAAAATGAGATTGTGATATTTCCCTTACCTTAGGTCTGATATGATTTGTACGTGTCCGAACCTCCTATATAATGATTTAAATAATGTTATTGACTTATTCCAGAATCATAAATATTTTTATGATATCATATTTGGTCATATTCTTAGCTTCATAGTAGTAATATTTCATTGCTACTTGTTATTCGGGTGTTTATAACTTTTTGTTCTTATGCGTGTTTTGTCGAATAAATTCTTATTCTTATCTTTAGGTTATGGATACCTAATTTCCATAATGTTATTAGTGTAATATATATCATATTCATTCATTCAATCCATTTATATAATCATTATGAAATGAAGATCATGTAGAACGATTCACATCACATCATGGAGACGGTATTCCGTACGTACACACGAGTGATGATATCGTTCCTATGATCATGGAATTGTATTGGAGTGTATGTATACTATTTCAGAATCCGTATAAATTTATAATAGTCATATATAGTCATTATATACACCATTATACTCATCCATGTAAGGTGGTGGTGGAAAATAGATTACACCACGGCGAGGAGACGACATTCCGTACGTACGCACGCGCGGTGATTTCTTTTTCCGTAGGATGTATAGATGGTGAAATAGGGTTTTTTCATAATTAAAATAACATATCAGTATATTAGTGATACTGATGTTATTACTTCATAATGAAACTACTAAATAAGAATAAGTGGGAGAAGAAATAAAGATGAAAGAATCGGTAATGGACATTAGCTCTTCTTTGAAGTGCTTTTTTGAGACCTCCTTTTAGGGCTCTAAAATGGGTCTTTCAAGAATACCAGAACCTCTAGGATGTATCTAGGGAAGTTTAGAGAAGAAAATGGAAGGGTTTTTCCGATCTTGAAGGCTCAAGGTGGTGTGAGGAAGAGAGGGAGGAGGTTCCCTTTTATAAGGGAGGAGAGGGGCACCTTTTGAATAACTAAAAATATTATTTTATTATAAAGTCAAGTTCAGTTTTAAATAGCTCCAAATTGATATATTTATAAGCTAAGGTGGGTAGGGGTATAAATCCTATAATCCAATAGAATTTAGGCAAGTTTAGGTTCCTATTATAACCTTATCATGTAGATTTAACATTAAGTTAAATAATTTTACTTTTACTGTGTCTTCTTGTGTTCTTATACTATAAGGTTAATAAACATACTATATCAAGCCAAAAGAACCCCAAGTTGTTTAGTATTACAATATATATCTTATCTAAGTCATTTGGAAGATCATTAGATTTTTAGGAATAAAATAACAATTAATAATATAATATTTGTTTTAAAAACTATTTTATGTCAATTTTGACACTATTTAGTAATTGATTTTTGTGAAACTCATAACAGAATTATAAGTTATAAAAAAGTTAATTAAATAAATACTAACATGTCATATTAACCTAGAAAATTAGTGGAATTCATTAAAAGTCTCAAATTATATTTATTTGGATATTTATAACATCAATTATGTCAATATTTCATTAATAAGATAATTACTGCATCATCGTTGTGTCATAAATAAATTAACTTATTTACTGTCTAAAAATTACAAACAAAATACCATTATGTAGTAAATATTTTCATCTTTCTAATTAATATTTATAGTCTAATTTATCTAATGTATAACACTATATTAAAAATGATTTACTTATTAAACTTTGATTTTAACTATTTTAACCCTTCTTTAAATAAATGAATAATAAGTGTCCTAATCTAATCCATGTGGGCCTAAATGGTCATATTTTATTCCTAAGGTTGTTTTTGGTCGAATTACACTTATCCCATATAATTAGGACATGTTTTAGAGTAACAATAATATCATTTTTACCCTTAACTACCCTATTTACTTTTAACCGTGGTAAATAAAAGTAAAAAGTTACTATTCACCAAAAATTAATTTCATCTCATTGAACCAGATTTTACATACTGACATCAACCGTGTCTCTCGGATTTTTGAAATTCCACTCACAGAAGCGGTAAAATTAAGTTTTATGAAAAATTCAGTTTTTTTAACTACCACTTAGTGGTTTCACTATTCATCAAAAAATGAAAGTTTCCAGAAAAAAACCAAAAATTAGGCCTAAGGTATATTTGATATTATGAACTCAAAAATGATGTTTATTTTACCAAATTCAAAACATATTAGTTACATTATTTAATTTAAAAATTAATTCTCGTCGTCAAAACAAATATCGTGTTTTTAAGAGATAATAACTATCAAAAGATTGACACTTGTTTATGTCTGGTTTAAATGTGAAATTACATCCAATGACCAACATTGTATTAAATTGTAAAAATATATTCTAAACATACTTTAAAACCACTCTAATTAATAATTTATCACTACTAATTATTTCGATTAAAAAAGTTGTTTTTAATTAAAATTTAGTAATTTTAACTATTAATCCGAATATGAAAGTTATCCGAAAAGTACCAAAATTTCACCTTAAGCTAATTTCAATATTCTAAATCCAAAAATGAAGTCCATTTTGAAAAATAAAATTTCAATAAGTGGTTATTACTATTCATAACGACTATTTTTAATAATATTTTAATAGCATATCGTTGTTTAGTGAAACTCGGTATTGCGTACTACACACGCTATCGAGGAAGGTCGTGATTGCGTGTAATGCAAGGCAAGTCATGTTTGCGTGTTGTGCATGCTCTTTTTGGTGTAGCGTACAACACAAGACATTAATGAAATTAAAAAAAATATTTTTCATAAAATCTTGGGGTGTTACATTCTACACCCATTAAAATAAATTTCGCCCTCAAAATTCCTCAGGGTTATAAATGGTTTACTACTCGAAAGTTTGTTTAATAGAAACCTACATCGTTAAAAGGAATACCAAAAAATGGATTTCAAAAACTAAAGTATGAAATGTAACGGTTACCCAAATTTACTCATCACAGGGTTTCCATGTAGGAGAACATAGGTGAAAATATGGATATGGAAGAAAAATCTAACCATCAAGTTCTGATGGAGAGTGGTAGAGAACATGGCTATGAAAAATCCAACAATCACAAAGCTATTGATTTGTGATGTTCTAAGGTACCATTTGATTAATCAGATATAAGGGAACTAGGACAACATTTTTTGTTTTCAAGATCATTTCCCTAAAGTTGATGAATTAAAAGAAATACATACATGATTTTGGTACAATCTCACTGTTGTTTGTGAATTGAACAATTTCCACTTCATCCCTTAATGAAATGAAGTTGAATTTGTTATTCATGATGTGTTAGCAGATCATGTGATAGAATTATGGGTCATTCCATCTCATTCAAACAAAAGGTTAGAAAAAGTTATAAGTCCATCTTATGGTTAGATTAATCGTATATGGTTCCAAAAATGAACTTATAATTCATATATCATACCTCTTAATAAAATAAAACTAGTTTCTACTAACCAGGTACTTCCTATAGGCCAGTGGTAGGCGATAAAGGCCAGTCACACTTTGGTTGTGGGATCGATTCCCACAGCCTTGTCCGACGCGATGGGTTGTTGCCCGTCCTGCAGGTTGTCCTTTTTCTAAAACTACATTACTATAACATCCCATAAATAATATTGAAAAACTTCTATCCTTAAACAATACTAACTGATGTCCAACATAATCCATTCCAATCTTTAGGCTTATCCATAATACTACAGTCCACTCTCATAATATAGTGAAAACGATTATCAGAGATTTAATACCATCGTTGATCCCCATATATCATAAGATATGTCTTTTTGGTCACATTCCAAACATTAAAAGGCATTAATCATGTATTCTCTTGAATACCCATTAAACCTTAGTGAAAACATGAATGCAGTTAAAAGTTAACACTTTCCACATACCAAAATCCTCAAAATTCTATATACTCAAACCATGATATCACCTAGTCATTATATCAATCATGAGCTCATGAATACTGTCAAATATGTCATTTTCTCATTTTCCCTTCATTATGCGCATATCATATTTTTTTTCAAAAATATCTCAATCACTTTCCATGGTTACTGGTACCATAAAATTATTGAAAACCACAACAGACCAATACATAAATATTCCAATATTCCACGATACTATATACAACATTATAAACACTTAATCATTCCACCACATCGTTATCATATTCAACATCACCAATGGTTATCGCATGTGACTTACCTTTGTCTTTTGCCTTAAGTGGTTGCTCATGTCGATCATCACTAACCCTTGGATTTGGGCATTTATTAGCATAATGCCCCATTTCCTTGCACTTGAAGCATTGAAGTGTAGTAGGTTCATTCTGTGTATCCCTTCCTTTGTTTGCATCATTAGGAATCTTCTTCCCATCATTGCGGCATTCAAATGCCTGATGACCTTCCTTTCCAAATTTGAAACATTTACTTGTCCCTTTAAGACAATCTCCATCATGCTTCTTTCCACACTTTGAGCAAAATGAAACATTCATCTTCTTTTCACCAATATTCTGAGATTTCTCCTTGAACTCCATCTTTATTTTCTTGTCAAAACCATGAGAATGATATGTAACACCAACTTCCATTTCTACCTTGATAGCACAACGCAAAATTTCTTCATAGCTACTGAAGTCTCTTATAGCTAATTCCCTTCGAAGACTTGGTTTTAAGCCACTGAAAAATAGATCAACTTTACTTTCAGGTTGGCTGATAATGCTAGATGCATACCTTGCAAGTCTTGTAAAATTCGCTTCTTATATACCAACATATTCATCATCCTTCTGCTTCAGCTCAAGAAACTCCTTTTCCATCTTTGTTCAAAGGATACGAGGGAAGTACTTACTGAAAAACAAGTTCTTGACCTCATCCCATTCCATGGACTCAATTTCGTCTCTTGGCCTCGTATTCTTGATAATATTCCACCATTGATCAGCATCACCTTCCAAACGATATACTGCTAAGATGACTTTATCATGTTCAGAACATTGAAGAACTGAAAATATCTTTTCAGTGATAATGATCCATTGTTCAGCAACAAGTGGATCAGAAGACCCACTGAAAGAAGGTGGACGTTGCCTCATGAAGGACTCAATAGAATATTGTTTCCTTCTCTGCTCATTTAGAAGTCCATAATGATTCATAGCTTGTGTAAGTATAGCAATAAGATTTTGCACTCCATCTCCCATAACATTTGTTTGTTCAGGAGGACAATCATTGCATTGTCCATTGCAGTGATCAACACGGTTCCTTCGGGTTCCAGCCATCCTCTAAAAGCCAAAAAGAATAGTGCGAGAGGAAAAAATAATGATAGGGAAAACAACATAGTAAAGGGGAAGTACCCTTAATATCTAACCTCTTAAGTTAAATTCTAAGATCGTTACCGTAGTTCTAGGAGTATATCCTATACGTATAATTATCCTTAGGGACATCCCTAGACATACCATAGAAATATCTCTAGGGATCTCACTAACGTTTTCGTATCCTAGTTTCCAAAGGTTGACTAAACCTTTCCTCTGATAACAACTGTAGAGACCTGAAGCCTGACATACATGTACATTACATTACTTTTGCGGAATACTTAGAACATAACAAAAACACACACAGAAGGATCGTAATAGTTTAGTGTCTTTGGAAACTCAGAATATAATCTTCTAATTGTGGTGAAAGATCTTCAACATCTCTCATAAAGATCTTCCCTTTTTTTACCTAAAAACTTTATTTATATCCTGGGAAAAAGAAAACATAAAAGGGTGAGATCAAATGCTGAGTAAGGGTAAACAAAATAAATTACAGTCACATCATATTCATAAGAACATAACATTTTGGAAATATTAACCTGCAAAAGAGAGCATAATTTCATAACATGGGATAAATCAAAGTAGTGAAATGAAATCCCAATAATCATAACTTAAAATATGAAACTTTGTATCATACACACATAATCATAGAGAATCATTTCTTGTTAGTCAAGAATCATTGCCAAGACTATCATAGTGGACAGAGTCCATTTCTGAACCGAGTTCACTCCTCTTTTCAGTCCTGTTTCACAAAACCGGTATAACCTACCGTTCCAGCCATGTCTATCTCATGAGATATAAAATCATTACCCAATTCATTGGAGGGATATATAGGTCCCACCCATCTCATAATGATACCATTCTTATGTGTGCCACAAAATCGGAAATCATACATCATTGCATAACCCATGTAATAAAAATGGGATTCTTAAACAACATGACATCATAAAACAATTCATATAAGATAAAGTAATTCATAAAAATAATTACATAACAACATAATCAAATCAATGTAATAATAGGGGTAAAAACAGATCCATTTTATTATCTTATATGGAAAATAATTTTGATAAAACACTTGAACTCCATTCTTGAGGAAAATATCCTTTCTACTTCAGAAACATTTTTCCTTTCTTAACATGTCATACAATTTTAAACTAAAAGAAGTTGATTAAAAATAAACATGAAAACTTGTAAAGGAATCTTCTTGTAACTAATTTTTTAAAAATCCATTCATGCCGTATAAGTTAAAAAACATTATTCTCGTACTTTTGTCGGAAAAGTCAAAAAGTACCTCGTATTAAAAATGACAAAAGATTCCTTTAATATATTTTACTAAAAAACTCACATAAGGGTAAAATTGGATTTAAACAATTGTAGGTGGATGGAAATAATATTACATATTGAGGAAACATGGATGTAGATGATAAAATACACCCCAGTAAATACCAAAGTATAAACAATCTCGGATAAAAATGTGATTGTGAAATTTCCCTTACCTTAGGTCCGATATGATTTGTAAGTGTCCGAACCTCCTGTATAATGATTTAAATAATGTTATTGAATTATTCCAGAATCATGCATATTTTTATGATATCATATTTGGTCATATTCTTAGCTTCTTAGTAGTAATATTGCATTGCTACTTGTTATTCGAGTGTTTATAACTTTTTGTTCTTATTCGTGTTTTGTCGAATAAATTATTATTCTTATCTTTAGGTTATGGATACCTAATTTCCAGAATGTTATTAGTATAATATATATCATATTCATTAATTCAATTCATTTATATAATCATTATGAAATGAAGATCATTTAGAACGAGTCGCATCACATCGTGGAGACGGTATTCCGTACATACGCACGAGTGATGATATCGTTCCTATGATCGTGGAATTGTATTGGAGTGTATGTATACTATTTAAGAATCAGTACCACTTTATAATAGTCATATATAGTCATTATTTACACCATTATACCCATCCAAGTAAGGTGGTGGTGGAAAATAGATTACACCACGACGTGGAGACGGTATTCCGTACATACGCACGCGCGATGATTTCTTTTTCCGTAGGATAGATATATGGTGAAATAGGGTTGTTTCATACTTAAAATAAAATATCAGTATATGAGTGATACTGATGTTATTACTTAATAATGAAACAAATAAAGAAGAATAAGTGGAAGAATAAATAAAGATGAAAGAATCGGTAATGGACATTACCTCTTCTTTGAAGTGCTTCTTTGAGACCTCCTTTTAGGGCACTAAAATGGGTTTTTGAAGAAGACCAGAACCTCTAGGATGTTTCTAGTGAAGTGGAGAGGAGAAAATGGCAGGGGTTGGTCAAGAATTAAGGCTCAATGTGGTGTGTGGAAGAGAGGGTGGAGTTGCCCTTTTATAAGGGAGGAGAGGGACACCTTTGGAATAACTAAAAAGATTATTTTATTATAAAGTCATGTTCGGTTTTAAATAGCTCCAAATTGATATATTTCGAAAATAAGGTGGGTAGGGGTCGAAATACGCTCATCCAATAGAATTTATACAAGTTTAGGTTCCTATTTTAACCTTATCATTTAGATTTAACATTAAGTTAAATAATTTTACTTTTACCGTGTCTTCTTGTCTTCTTATACTATAAGGTTAATAAACTTACTATATCAAGCCAAACGAACCCCAGGTTGTTTATTATTAAAATATATAACTTTATCTAAGTCATTTGGCCGAACCTTATATTTTTAGGAATACAATAACAATTAATAATATAATATTTATTTTAAAAACTATTTTATGTCAATTTCGACACTATTTAGTAATTTATTTTTGTGAAAATAATAACAGAATGATAAGTTAGAAAAAAGTTAATTAAATCAATACTAACATGTCATATTAACCTATAAAATTAGTGTAATTCATAAAAAGACTAAAATTATATTTATTTGGATATTTATAACGTCAATTATGTCAATATTTCATTAATAAGAAAATTACTGCATCATCATTGTGCCATAAATAAATTAAATTATTTAATATCTAAAAATTACAAATAAAATACCATTATGTAGGAAATCTATTTATATTTATAATGAATATTTATAGTCGAATATATCTTATGTATAACCCTATATTAAAAATTATTTACTTATTAAACTTTGATTTTAACTATTTTAACCCTTCTTTAAATAAATTAATAATAAATGTCCTAATCTAATCCAAGTGGGCCTAAATGGTCATATTTTATTCCTAAGTTTGTTTTGGGTCGAATTAAACTTATCCAATAGAATTAGGACATGTGTTAGGGTAATAATAATATCAATTTTACCCTTAACTACCCTATTTACTTTTAACTATGATAAATAAAAGTAAAAAGTTACTATTTACCAAAAATTATTTTCATCTCATTGAACCACATTTTACTTACTGAAATCAACCGTGTCTCTCGGATTTTTGAAATTTCACTTACAGAAGCAGTAAAATTAAGGTTTATGAAAAATTCAGTTTTTTTAACTACCACTTAGTGGTTTCACTATTCATCAAAAAATAAAAGTTTCTAGAAAAATACCAAAAATAAGGTCTAAGCTATATTTGATATTATGAACTCAAAAATGATGTTTATTTTACCAAATTCAAAACATATTAGTTAAATTAACTAATTTAAAAATTAATTCCCGTCGTCAAAACAAATACCGTGTTTTTAAGAGATAATAACTATCAAAAGATTGACACTTGTTTATGTCTGGTTTAAATGTGAAATTACATCCAATGACCAACATTGTATTAAATAGTAAAAATATATTCTAAATATACTTTAAAATGACTCAAATTACTAATTTATCACTATTAATTATTTCGATTAAAAAAGTTGTTTTTAATTAATATTTAGTAATTTTCACTATTCATCCGAATATGAAAGTTATCCGAAAAGTACCAAAATATTACCTTAGGATAATTTCGATATTCCGAATCCAAAAATGAAGTCCATTTTGAAAAA
This sequence comes from Viscum album, assembly GCA_963277665.1. Lineage (NCBI taxonomy): Eukaryota > Viridiplantae > Streptophyta > Magnoliopsida > Santalales > Viscaceae > Viscum > Viscum album. Next base: position 104,630,153 of record OY728133.1, read on the forward strand.
TAAAATTTCAAAAAGTGGTTATTACTATTCATAACGAATAGTTTTAATAATATTTTAATAGCATATCGTTGTTTAGTGAAACTCGGTATTGCGTACTACACACGCTATCGAAGAAGGTCGTGATTGCGTGTAATGGAAGGCGAGTCAAGGATGCGTGTTGTGCAAGCTCCTTTTGGTGTAGCGTACAACAAAAGACATTAATGAAATTAAAAAGAATATTTTTCATAAAATCTCGGGGTGTTACAATTAGCCTGAGGGCGAGATACTGGTTGTCCGGAGGGCATGGTGGTGTTGAGCACAAAAATGATACTAAAATAAAGGAATTAAATTAATAATAAAATGGAAATTTAACTGTTAAGTTAGTTACTTTTGAGTACTTCTTAGTTATTGCATTTTACTACTGCACACTTCTTGCATGTTTTACACACAGTTGAGAACGGGCCTTTGGTAGGTGTCTACTGAGATATATTTCTCACACCCTGTTTGGGTTATGCTTTTCGACCCAAACTGATTATGTTGCTATAGGTGTAGATAGGGGAATGATTCTCTATACAGGTACTTGACTGTTGCTGAGGAGTAGGAGGGCATGGGACTAAGCCTAGGCTTGCGATGCCACTGCTAGCTGTTTTTCTTGCATTAATGTACTCTATTTTTCTGCTGTACTGTATTGATGTATAACATGTTCTGGCTATTTTCATAGAAAGTGAATCATGTAGCATCATCACTTATATACTGTTGGTTATATCCACTACGGTAGTTATTTTAGTTGTGTATGTTTACTGCTCCCGCTGTTGTTGTATGTTTATTTTGGTAATCCGCTGCAGTACACTTTGACAAATGAGGGCATAGTTTCCCCACTATCAGACCTGGGCCGTCACTGCTAGTCAGAAGCCTCTGGCATTTGATAAAATGCGCTTGAGGTCATGTGGCGAACTGGGCTTGGGGCACCCGTTGCATGGGACCTGGGTCTGGGGCGTTACAATCCATTTGATATAAGTTTCCAAAATCATCTTATTCTTGATCCATAAAAATAGAGGGTGCATTATTCACTATGAAGGGAACAAAAAACTCATAATTATCATGTCTTGATTGGAAAGAAGTTTTGGAATGTCATCTTTCTTCACCCTCAATTAATGAAAATCAGAACGAAGATCGATCTTAGAGAAGGATTGAGTTCCATGAAGTTGGTCAAATAAGTCATCAATTCTTGGAAGAGAGTAACTGTTCTTCACTATGATCCCATTAAGTTCCCTATAATCAATCCATAGTTTCATCGATCCATCCTTCTTCTTTACAAAGAGAACGGGTGCCCCCAAAGGAGACACACATGGTCAGATAAACCCATTCTTTAAAAGATCTCATAGTTGTTTCTTTAATTCCTATAGCTCTACATTTTCCATCCTATAGGGGGTCTTTGACATCGGATGATATCCATGTATGAGTTCAATGGACAACTCTACCTCTCTTTATGGGGATGTTCCGAGTAAATCCTCAAGAAATACTTAAACGTATTCCTAGGCAATGGGGAAATATTCTAAAATAATAAATCCTTCTTGAGAAAATTATATCATTTATGAATATTTTATTCAAAATGGATTTTATGTCTTAAAACATCATGCTTAGATAAATTACATTTTTCTATAATTCCTTCATAAGGATTCATAAAAAGCTCGCGATTAACCAAAAATATCCTCTAGGTGTGTCGTAACCAAGAGTGCAGCAAGGCTCGTTGTCGTGTACCAGTTCCCGTTCGAGTCTAGCACAAAGTAGTGTTTTCGGGTTTTACCCCTATGTACATCTGTGCCATATCCACCTCTATCTACACGTATCCTGGCAGGGAGGTATTTTCTTGATAAACCAATTACTCAATACTCACCAAAATACCAGGAATATTTCCTATTTTTAATCTTTTCTATAGGGTTCTTCCTAATTTTTTCATATCATAAATTCAATAAATAACAATACCTCCCTTTGATACAGACTATAGCGTCACGCCTTTTTATTACATAACACTCTATTAAATTTTACAAACAGAGGATCTTTAAAGTCTAGTGTCTTTGATATCAGGAACATAAAACATGAGAACAACATAAAAAATTCTTCTAAACCACTTTTAAATCTTCTTCATTGTTCATTCTTAGTTCATTATATCATCTCATTACCTGGGACTATACATCAAAGGAAAAGGGTGAGTAGAAGTCCCAGTAAGGGAAACAAGAGAAAAATTTTACATGTAATCTTGCAGTACATCACTAAAGTCATGATAATTTTAAGGAATGAGAAAGAGATCATCATCCATATCATATTGAAAAGAAATTGGAACATAAAATTAAGATGTGGATACAACATTTAACTTAGAAAATCATGAAAATATCACCATGGTCCATCCCAAAGTTGTCATATTAAAAAAATTACCAAGGTTATTCACCAAGTTGTCGTTAAAATTGTAATCCTTAGAGATTACATCATTACCCAAAGCATTGGAGCGTTATCAGGGAGAACCCTTAATTTTTCATTATTATCATGTGAGCCAAATATTTCATCATATAAAATTTTATAAAGAACCCATATATCATAAAATAAATGGGGTTCATTTCATAATCATAACGTTTCAAAAACTTCTATTAAGACATGATCTGTATGTCACTTTAAACCCACAGAAAATGGAAAGTTGGTTTATGTATGTAAATCCTTGAATTTAAAATAGGACATTTTTACATATATGTGAATAGCCCTATTGAAGAATGAGTTTGGAGTATTCACTTAATAAAATGAAATAATTTGGGAAAAAGAGAGAGACATTTTGAGACAAAAATTCGGCAGCATAACGGCTATGTGGCAGGGTTTTAGAAAACATTAAAAAAGAGAGGAAATAGGTCACCCACTAATAAATGATCCAAAAAAAAGTAGGAGGACAGAATATAAAGTATTTAAGAACATGGTAATGAAATTTTAATGATATATCGTATGAAATGAATAACTTTAAAGGAAGACAAAAAATGATTTTTCTTTTTAAAATTCGGCAGCCTAACGGTGTCACATAAAACGTCAAAAAAATGAATTGATAAGAACAAATAGGGTCTCTCATCATATGAAAATAAAAACTATATTAATATAGATATATAAGATCATACCACAACATAAGAAAATGAGCTTGAATGAAATGACATAAAAATAGAACTCAAAAATGAGAAGGGTGGAAGAATCCCTTACAAAAATTCGGCAGCCTAACTACGCCACATTATCATTAATAAAAAGAAACGATGAGAGTAAGAGGTAGATATATCATAATATTATAATGAAAAGTCAATTAAGAAGAATATAAAATAACATTCCCCATCATAAGAACATGGGGATTAAATTAAATGACATACAAAAGAGTACTTGAAAAGAAAGAGAGAGATGAGATCCCTTACCTTGAAGATTTACTTCTAAAACATGATGTTTGGGGATTTGAGAGGCTTTATGTCACCGTGGGAGGACTCCTTGGGAGGTAAGGATACCAGAACATCTTTGAGGAATACTTTTCAATGGAAATGATAAGTGAATGGCTTGGTATTTATAGGGAAAGTGAGGGGACAAGACATTAATGGCCAAAGGACACCTCATTGGTGGTATTGGAAAAACCACGAGCATTCCCATGGTATTTGCCAATGGTATTGTCCACTCGGGACACCTCATACCTTATATTACTATTCATAAGTTGATTAGAATTATTTCTTAATTATTACATCATTAATGATATCATTAAACACATGAAACTCAAAAACTGTATTTTCACTATTCACCGAAAATTCAACATTCTCAGAAAAATCCCAAAATTTCACCTTAACCAAATATGAATACTCCGATTTGAAAAATGAACTCCATTTTATGAAAATAAAATGTTAAATTTTTTTAATTTAATTTTTAAATAAAAACACTATTCGCTGAAATTTCATTTTTTTCAGGAAAATCCCCAAAATCACCATAACCTAATATTGATGATCTTAATTAAAAAATGAACTCCATTTTATAAAAAAAATTCTAAATATTTTTAAAAAAATTTTTAATTAAAAAACACTATTCACTAGAGAAAACTAATACATGACTTATATTTTCTAAAACAGTTATTTACCTATTTTATTGAATCATATTACTTAATCAAGGTTCCTAAATTATATTAATATTTTATTTATATGAGATTACTAATCCACTTGGTCACATTACTAATCATAAGCGTAAAATGAATATTCATAATTTACTATTCATCAAAACTTATGTTGATCTTATTAGACTCTAAATTTAAAACTGAACACAACAGTAGAAGACCATTTTTTTGAAAATCATTACACATTTATAATTATTTACGGTTTACATAAATATTTTAAAATATCATTTTTTCCAAAAATTCATCAATAATATGCATACTAAATATATCTAGACATTTGAGAATTCCCAAACATAACCAAAATAAGAAATCACAATTTTTATTTAAATCAAAGGAATACACAAGGGAATTATGGTCTAGTTACATAGCCCCTTATAACACCAGGATAAGACCTAAGAGTATGGTGTGTTAGGGTGATAGAATCCTGGGGCAGCTCGGTCAACATTGCCCGAGTATTGATTTCTATTATCTTAAACTTCTCGTGAAGGCGATTTTGTTCCAGCTACAAATGATGAAGTTTGGCTTGGGTTTTGTCTAGAGAAAATCCCAATGGTGCTACCTTCTTCCCGAGTTTTATCAGATGGGATTCGATCAGCCCGAGAATACTGGATGGGATATCAAATATACTTTCTATATTAATTAATCAAGATCACTTGTATTTATAGACAATAATCGCAACATTTAGTTTCCAATAGTCATATTGACCAACGTTCATATAACAGTTGAAACCCAACGTTCTTATTTTAATTATACTCATTTTATTAAAAGAAATAGCTTTGTTGTGTATAAAATAAAATAACACACAATGTTAGGAAACAAAATATATTCAAAATGTTGTGTCATCACAATCTTCCCCCCTTATGAAATTGAGTCCTCTCAATTTAAAAATTGGGCTTGGAAATTTCGTTGAATGTCCCAGATCAGAAAAGAGTCAGTAAAGCTATTACATTAAAAAAAAGGAAGTACAAAGGTCACCCGAGTTATCCGATTATAGGATTCCATGTAGAAACACATGGATATGGAAGAGAAAACAAAGTTTCAAGTTCTGATGGAGAGTGATAGAAAACATGATTTGGATAAAATTAACCACATGAAGATCACAAACATAAGATGTGTTAAACGTTATTTGATTACCCAATTGGAAACTTAAACCAAAAATGTTTTTGTTTTACAATCCATATCATAATTTTGAGGAATTAATTTACTACATAGAATAAAATCATAATGAAATATATTTATATTCAAGTTGAGTTTCATCGATTAATATGTTTCCAACAAGACTAATCTTTTATCCAATCAATAAGCATTCGAAAAGGCTTGGTCTCATCAAAAGCCCAAGAATCATCTACTAGAGAATCCCATAATCCAAAAAGAATAACTATATTTTATCCTGTCCTTAGTCATCAACTAAAAATAAAAAGGTTCGCATGAGATATAATAATCCCCAAAAAGTATAATCCTTTATAAAAAAAATATGAGTATTAATCTCCAAAATTCAACAAAATTACCCAATGTTACAGAAAGACCATTCATTAAACAACCATCCTTAAAACTTTTCAGAATAATCCAAACATATATTGGAACTGAAAACTCAGAATGATTTAATCAAATAGTCTTCCCCAAAAATATCATAACATTTATCTCCAAATAACATCAACTACAATTACATGCTCATACTATAGTGTAATTGTCTTATTCCTATATTTTCAATGCTAAGTTCATCAATTTTCAGAAATAAACCAAATCACCATATGTCCAAAATATATACATAAATTATTAGAAAAAAATTCGACCATTCCACCTCAATTTAAATCATTTAGTATATTAGGAAAATCGTACTCCAAAAGAAGAAACATCATCCAAAATAACCTTTATAATTTAATCACCTAATCATTTTCCTATACAAAGGATATCAATTTGATATATGTTTCCAAAATAAACTTATTCTTGATAGCTAAAAATAGAATGTTCATTATTCAGTTTGAAGGTAATAACAAAAAACTCATAATTCCCTTGTCTTGATTGGATGGAAGTTTTTGGAATATCATCATTCATCACCCTCAATTAATGAAAAATAGAACGAAGATCAATCTTAGAGAAGGATTGAGTTCCACGAAGTTGGTCAAATAAGTCATTAATTCTTAGAAGAGAGTAATTGTTCTTCACAGTGATCCCATTAAGTTCTCTATAATCAATGCATAGCTGCATCGATCCATCCTTCTTCACAAAGAGAACCAGTGCTCCCCATGGAGACACACTTGGTCGGATAAACCCATTCTATAAAAGATCTCAGAGTTGTTTCTTTAATTCCTATAGCTCGACATGTACCATATTATAGGGTGTATTTGACATCATATGAGATCCATGTATGAGTTCAATGGAGAACTCTACCTCTCTTTCTGGGGAAGGTCTCTGTAACTCCTCAGGAAATACATCAACGTATTCCTAGATGATGGGGAAATTTTCTAAAAAAATAAATCCTCCGTGACAATATTATATCATTTTTGAATCTTTTAACTAAAAATGATTGTATGTCATAAAACTTTATTCTTAGAGAAATTACATTTTTCTATAATTCCATCATAAGGATTCATAAAAATCTTTCGATTAACCAAACATATCCCCCAGGTGTGTCCTAACCAAGAGTGTAGCAAGGAATATTTTTGTGTACTAGTTCACGTTTGAGTATATCTCAAAGCAGTGTTTTCGGGTTTTACACCTATGTACATATGTGCTAGAGCCACCTCTACGAGCTCGTATCCAGGCAGGGATGTATTTGCTTGATAAACCACTTACTCAATACTCACCAAAATACCAGGAAGATTTCCTATTTTTAATCTTTTCTATAGGGTTATTCCCAATTTTTTCATATTTAAAATTCCATAAATAACTAAACCTCCCTTTGATACCAACTATAACATCACACCTTTTTATTACATAACATTCCATTACATTTTACAAACTGTGGATCATTAATGTCTGGTGTCTTGGATATCAGGAACATAAAACTTGAGAACAATATAAAAAATTCTTCTGATCCACTTTTAAAGCTTTTTCATTGTTCATTCTGAGTTCATTATAGCATCTCATTACATGGGATAATACATCAAAGTAAAAGGTTGAGTAGAAGGCCCAGTAAGGGAAACAAGAGAAACATTATACATGTGATCTTGCAATACATCAGTAAAGTCATGATAACTTCACGGCACGAGAAAGAGATCATGAGGCATATCATATGGAAAAGAACATGGAACATAAATTTATGAAGTCTATACAACATTAAACTTAGACAATCATAAACATATAAACACGGTCCATCCCAAAGGTGTCATTTTTAAAAAATTACCATGGATATTCACCAAGTTGTCATTAAAATTGTAATCCCTAGAGATTACATCATTCCCAAAGCATTGGAGAGCTATCAGGGAGTACCCTTAATTTGTAAATATTATCATGTGAGACACATATATCATCATAAAACATTTTATAAATAACCTATATAGCATAAAATAAATGGGTTTCATTTCATAATCATATCGTTTCAAAATCTGCGTTTAAGACATGATCTTTATGTCACATTAAACCCACAGAAAAAGGAAAGAGGGTTTATGTATATAAATCCCTGAATTTAAAATAGAATATTTTTATATATATGTGAATACCCCTATTTAATAAAGATCTTTGAGTATTCACTTTATAAAATAAAATAATTTGAGAAAAAGAGAGATACATTTTGAGACGAAAATTCGGCAGCATAACGGCTAGGTGGTAGGGTTTTAGAAAACATTGAAAAGAGAGGGGACATAGGTCACCCACACATAAATGATCCATAAAACATTAGGAGGAAAAAATATAAAGGATTTAAGAACATGGTAATTAATTTTTAATGATATTCCATATGAAATGAAGAACTTTAAAGGAAGACAAAAAAAGATTTCTCTTTTTAAAATTCGGCAGCCTAACGACGTCACTTAAAACATCAATAAAATGAATTGATAAGAAAAAATAGGGTCTATCATAATATGAAAATAAAAATTAGAGTGCGTTTGATATATAAGATCATTCAACAACGTAAGAATATGAACGTGAAAGAAATTACATGAAAATAGAACTTCAAAAATGAGAAGGGTGGAAGAATCCCTTAAAAAAATTCGGCAGCCTAATGACGCCACTTAAACATTCATAAATTGAAATGATTAGAGTAAGAGGGAGATATATCATAATATGATCATTAAAAGGGAATTAATAGGAATATTAAATAACATTCCCCATCATAAGAACATGGGTATTAAATGAAATGACATACAAAAGAGTACTTGAAAAGAAAGAGGGAGGTCGGATCCCTTACCTTGTAGAGTAACTTCTAAATCTTGATGTTTGGGGATTTGGGAGGATTTAGGGAACCTTGGGAGGACTCCTGGGGAGGTAAGGATACCAGAACTTCGTTGAGTAGGATTTTTTAATGGAAAGGAAAAGAGAATGGCTTGGTATTTATAGGGAAAGTGAGGGGACAAGGCATTAATGGCCAAAAGGACACCTCATTAGTGATATTGGAAAAACCATGGGCTTTCACATGGTATTTTACAATGGTATTGGCTACTTGGGACACCTAATAAATTATCTTACTATTCATAAGTCTACTAGAATTATTTCATAATTATTACATCCTTAATGATGTCATTAAACACATGAAACTCAAAAACTGTATGTTCACTATTCACCAAAAAATCGACATTCTCAGAAAAATCCCAAAATTTCACCTTAACCAAATATAGATTCTTCGATTTCAAAAATAAAATCCATTTTATGAAAATAAATTGTTAAATATTTTTAATTTAATTTAAAAAAAAAACGATTCACTGAAAATTCATTTTTTCAGAAAAATCCACAAAATCACCATAACCTAATATTGATGCTCTGAATTCAAAAATGATCTTTATTTTATAAAAATAATTTTCTAAAGATTTTTAATTAAATTTTTAATTAAAAAACAATATTCACCTGAGAAAACTAATACTTGACTTATATTTTCTGAAACAGTTATTTACTTATTTTATTGAATAATATTACTTAATCAAGGTTCCTAAATTATATTAATACTTTCTTTAAGTGAGATTACTAATCCACATGGTCACATTACTAATCATAAGCATAAAATTACTATTCATAATTTACTATTCATCAAAAATTATGATGATATTATTAGACTCTAAATTTTAAAATGAACACAACAGTAGAAGTCCATTTTTTTAAAATCATTACACATTTTTAATTATTTAAGGATTACATAAATATTTTAAAATATCCGTTTTTCCAAAAATTCCTCAATAATATGCTTACTATAAATATCTAGACATTTGAAAATTCCCAAACTCCACCATAAGAAGAAATCACAATTTTTATTTAAATAAAAGGATTACAGATAACAATTACGGTCTCATTGCATAGCCCCTTATAACACCAGCATAGGACCTAAGAGTAAGGTGTGCTAGGGTGACAGAATATTGGGGAGGCATGACCAACATTTCACACGTAGTGATTTCTATTATCTTAAACATCTCGTGAAGGAGAATCCGTTCCAGCTTCACATAATGATGTTCAGCATGGGTTTGGTCTAATGTAAAGCCCAAAGGTGCTACCTCCTTCTCAAGTTCCATCAGATGCATTTCGATAATCCCGAGACTACTAGATGGGGCCATCAAATCTTTTTTCTATATTAATTAATCAAGATCACTTGTATTTATAGACAATAATCGGAACATTTTGTTTCCAATAGTCATATTGACCAACAGTCATATAATAGTCGAAACCCAATTGTCTTATTTTAATTATACTCATTTTATTAAATGAAATAGTTCTGTTTCATATAAAATAAACTAACACACAATGTTAGGAAAAAAAACATTATTCAAAATATTTGGTAGTTACAACAAATTATTCCATTTAAAAACTGGTGACTGATTTTCATAAAATTAGTAATAAATAAGAAAGAAATATGATCAAAATAAATATGAGTCAATAAAATAACGTATTAAGAATGGTTTGATGTTAATGTCATCTTTTATTTGATTATTTTTTGGTTTGTTATGGTCATATGACCTATGAAAATCATGGTTGTTGGTGGCCTTTACTTACACAAAATTGATGTCATTTATTTGTCATAATTCATGATAAATGGTTGTAACATGAAATCTAGTTAATCACATATACTTGTAAAATTTAAATTCATTCCCTAGGATCAAACCCATAGAGTGATACCTAATTTTATTTTATGGTGTAATTAAATAAATCAACCTTCTAATATTGAATATACACACCTTAATGGTGTGGTTGTGTGCTCTGTATAGATTCTTATGTGAGTTGGTTTGTTGTGTTTGTGCAGCTGGGATGTGGTTTTGGTGGTGGTTTTTTTTTGGATTTGTGTATGGGGTGATACAGGGGGTGTTTTGTTATCCTAGTTTGAGAGGCTTATTTTTTTTGGAATGAATGGACTTGTAGGCAAGGGGACATCCTTTTATTGTGTTGTGGGCATGGAGCGACATTGGGCAGTTGGAATATGGTTTTTTATGAACTTATTATGTAGTGGGAAAACAACATGGAAATTTTGGGTAATGGGGCTTCATGACTTGGTTGTGTCATCTCATCATGTTAAAAGGTGTGATTGGTGTGGCATTGTTGTGTCGTGGACTGCTTTTCTTAGTTGCGGTAGGATTATTGTGTAATATAACATTGAAAATTTATAGTTCAAAATCATTGAATGTGATTCTAGAATAATCATGGGTTGTGTAGTGGGACTTCAGGTTGGTTGTTCTATATTTTTTTAAGAATGGATTTTAAAATTGAAATGTGATTCCCTTTAAAAATGTTGGTAATACCAATGAAATAAGTGAGTTGTTTTATGTGGGTTTAGTTAATCATGTTCTTCCCCTTCGGTTATATTTTCAGATGTTTCACATAGTATATTCCCCATGTAGTATTTGAATAAAATAAATTTATCCCCTTAATAAAAAAACTACAAGTGTTTAAACATAAAAGGGGTTGGGAAATTCTTTGGAAATGGTTGTTTGTGTGGTTGTGCATATAGGGGTAGTAGAGAAAGTTCTTCTAGTGGTCTGGTTGTGTTGGGGACACATATTTTGTGATGAGTGTTTTTTTAATTATATGTATAAACTGTAATACTTTTGATTTCTTATACACATCCAACCTTGTTCATAACAATGTGTCGAAGACCCCATTTCAAGGGGGAGGGTGTCGTTCCCAAAATTCTGGTTTGAGTATGGATGGATGGTTACAGGACTTCCATCCACACACCAACTATTAGTTCTTACAACTCGAGCATATTCTTGCAGACAATAATTATTAATGGTAGTTTATTAAAGAAAAAGGAAAACAATAGAAGAAAAAGATACAATCATGGAACACCCAACAACCATAATTGATGGTTATGGTGTTGGAGATCAAAAACCAAAGCAACAAGAAACACCCAATGGAATAAGGTGAGCTTTAGAAGTCAACAGAAGGATCATCCTTTCTTTGCAAATCAGAGTGACCTCTCCAAGCACTCCAATCTAGAAATATAAATTTTGCAGTCCAATCGAGAATGAGATATCATCTCTCCATGAACTGCAAACAGAATGAAGAGTCCTGCTCATTTTGAAGCCATAAATGGTCTGTGATAAAAAACACAGCCTTTCCGGTGACCCCCCTGTAAAGTGAACCAACCGCTTCATATTCTCACGGGTTCCCCTTGAAGCTTCTTACAAATCCCATGCAATCAAATGAAGGCATTGAGGAAGAATGTGACAACCGGGTCCTGGTGACAGCACATCCACCCCGCCTTAACATGACCGTCGGGTCCTGGCCTACCAGGTACCACCAGTTGCCCCCGCAGACACGTGGGGCCCACCCAAGGGTCCACCCACGTGCCCGAACGGGTCATCTGACTAATGACATTCCCCACAGGCCAACACTTGTCCTTTCCAGTGTGCTTTGTCCTCACTCACACACACCCTGGGGAACTTCCCAGAAGGTCACCCATCCTGACCATTACTCCAGGCCAAGCACGCTTAACTGTGGAGTTCTAACGAGATAGGCTCCCGAAAAGGAAGGTGCACCTTGTTGACATGAGTCATATCATTTAATCATTTAACCCTTTATCATTTGGGGATGTTACAATCACCCCCCTTTAGGGCACAACGCCCTCGTTGTGGGCCCTACATCTCAACCCAGGCAGTGCAGCGCACTTAAGGCTGGGAACCACCTCTGATACCAAATGTGACAACCGGGTCCTGGTGACAGCACAACCACCCCGCCTTAACATGGTCGTCGGGTCCTGGCCTAGCAGGTACCACCAGTTGCCCCCGCAGACACGTGGGGCCCACCCCAGGGTCCACCCACGTGCCCGAACGGGTCATCTGACTAATGACATTCCCCACAAGACAACACTTGTCCTTTCCAGTGTGCTTTGTCCTCACTCACACACACCCTGGGAAACTTCCCAGAAGGACACCCATCCTGACCATTACTCCAGGCCAAACACGCTTTACTGTGGAGTTCTAACCAGATAGGCTCTCGAAAAGGAAGGTGCACCTTGTTGACATGAGTCATATCATTTAGTTATTTAACCCTTTATCATTTGGGGATGTTACAAAGAAACTTGTTGAAATCCAATGGGATAAATTATCAATGAAGATAAAAAACTGGCCCCACAAGATGAAACTTCTGAGAGAGAATCTGAACAACGCAATCCAGTGGATACACATTGAAAACTAGTGGTGAAATTAACAGTGATATGTATATCTTCCACTTCATTCCTCATAAAGTGGGAACAACTTTACCTTGGATGGATCTAACCAGCAATGTAAATCACCCAAAACAATGTTGTCCATCCCATTCAAAGCAGACAGTAATGGATTGAGGCATACCATAGTCCATGATCCATCAGGTAGCTTTATTGTGGATGAGGGTCTCAGGTGTTTGCAGCCTGGTTTTTTTCCCAAGTGCATTTATGATGATACGCAAGTTCCTTTGAGGGATTGTAGTAGTTGTGTATTGGGTGTCTTTTGGTGGGATTTTGTGTGTGGTTTGGGGGTCAGGTGTGTGTGGGCAGGTTTTGGCACTCGAAATGCATCTTAGAATAGTGGTATCATTAAGACATTAACTGTTAGGAATGGGAAATTACCACCTGGGAAAGTGGTACGGGGTACACAAATGTTGATATATATATATACTACAACTTTACCTAACTTGCGTTATTTTCTGAGTGTGTTTTGGAGAGGCTAGGTTGGTTATTACTCCATGGTTGGTTCTTTAGGCTTCTACTAATCTTTCACAGGGGCATTAGTTTATTCCCCCACTTGTTCATGGGTAGATTTTTTTTCCTACTATGTATACATGTATACTCAACATACGTCTATAAAAATATTTTTCACGATTCTAGGAAGATATTGAAGACCATTATAGACTTTACAAGCTCGGGCATCGAAATTGTTAAAGATATTTTTCTTATTCTCCTTCATTTTGGTAATTGATTTAGTATTTTGGTTGTAATTTTGTCAATGATTATTTTTTAACATGCATTTGGGAATGGATTTTGGCATTAATTCTACCTTTAGTATTGTGTTGTCAGGGATTTCACTGTCTTATCTACTAATAATGTTTTCATTAAAAATGCAAATGAATTCCTTTTTTTGAGAGATTCTATTCCTTTGGTGCTAGTTGACACATCGGGGCCTATTGAAGGCGGATCCTAGGGATCATTATCTCTCCTTCATCATGAAGAAGGAATTTCATGGAACATTTTTTCCCTTCCCTCTTCATGAATATGGTGGGTCAAGACAAAATGGTATCAGAATAAGGTAGAAGGATATGACAAATTTCGGAGTTGGACACAATGAGGATTGAATGAGAAGACAGGTAAATGGTGTTTGTTAATCTTGGTAAATGAAATAGGCTCGGGAAGATCAGCTAGAACATGGTATTTTAGGCCCCCCATGATCTAATTCAAGGACTATGAGCCTAGGGAATGACCATATGAGGCTGAACTAGTATCTGGGTAGAGACCCTAGGAAAGGTACATACATCATGGTGACCTGTTTTATTGTGTGTCTTGGTTTTTTTGGGTATGAAGTTAAATAATGATTTAAAATAAATATTAAACGAGAATTTCCATACCAAATAAGCTTAGATGTTCCTTTTTTACCTTTTAAAGTATGTCACACTAACAATACCCACATGTGGTATGAGTAGTAGAGGCCCTATAGGCTAACATGGTTAATATTTGGAGGGCCCATCAGGATTAAGAAGATTTAATGTGGTAAAATATCCTTCGTGATTTCCAGTAGCATACCCTGGGGAAGTACAATGGTATCATTTCATACTCAGAGATGAAGGGCTTTCATGATGAGCTGACAATCACCTTTACCTTAATCTATTCTCAGAGGGATTACAGGTTTTTTACGTTAGTGAGGCTGATGTATGGAGCGAAACGTCAGTGTAAGATTGTTTACCTTGGGTATGAGAAGGAGACCAATGTCTCAAGAAATGACTTTGAGAAGGAGTTTTGTGTAGAGTTTCTTTCTTCAACAATGAAAGTTGAAAATAGGTAGGAGCTACTATCTTTCCAGTATGGGACTATGTCAGTGAGGGAGATGGTGATCAATTTTATGGATCATATACTCTTTTCTCAGGATCCCATTACGGATGAGGAGTCACGAGAAAGATGCTTGGAGGAGGCACTCTAGATTTATCTTCACTATATAGTCACTAACTTTACCCTACCAACATGCACAAAATGTTATAACAAGGTTTATGTTTTTAAGAGTATGAAAAAATTGGGAGAGTACCATGAGATGGGAGCTAACTGAGTTCGTCGAAGAGGAAGGCAGTCAACACCAAGTATCCAGTATCATGGCCTTCGAGGATTCAGCCAACGTGAAGTAGGCCTCAACTATTCCAGTTCCAATCTCCTGGTCCTCTCCCATCCCCATTGGGCTTGAGATAGAGATGTTTTTTCTATGGAGGATGTTGGAATATTTTGAACTATTTCCCAGTTCAGGCATAGTACAATGGGGAGGTCAGGTTCAGTGCCCACCTTACTAGCTTCAGTTGATGGTCAGGCCTTTCAATTAGTAGGGGTAGTAAGATCCCATTCTACTGAGGGTAGATAGTGTTAGTGGATTCTGGCCTTAGGGGGATCCTTAATGACATAATTCAGGTCATGGTTGAAGAGGAGGTCTATAGAAAAGGGGTATTGGAGCAGGGTGTGGGATGTTTCATGCCACTGAGGCTACAATTCCAGGGGTGTAGGTTGTTCGAGGTATGATTATTTTGTTTAGTTCTATTCCATGTACATTATTTGATTCATAAGATTCATGATCTATTTTGTCACCAAGAAAATCCCATGCCTTGGGACTATACATAGAGAGATTTTCTATGCACCTAGTGTAGAGCATTCCAGTTAGAGGTCTGACTAGTCCGTTTGATGTTTGATGGGGTTGTAGAATGATGTTAGGGCCACATCGATCTAGTGGGGATCTTATTCTTCTATATATGTAGCCATAAAATGAGATCCTTTGCATCGAATGATTTATTTCTATACATGATGTTATCAACTTGTTTTAGAGAGTATACTTGTTTTGGGATATGGATGGACAACATGATGTTTTCATTTGTGAGATGGGCTCTCAGGTGGGAAGTCGGTGTGTGAAGCCTCTTATCTTGTTGTCTGCCAAGAAATATAAAGTATCAGTAGAAACCGAGATGGTGGAGGTTTTTTAAGTTATCATAGAATTCATGGATGTTTCCTTGAAGAGGTTTTCACTCTACCCCCTTGATGTGACGTTGAGTTCATATTAGACATACAACCCTATTCCCATCTAATTGGGATGTCTGACTATTGGATTGCGCCTACGTAGTTACAGATTCATATTGATGACTATATGGAGAAAGGATTTATCCGTTCAGTTGTGCTAATGTGGGCTTCTATAGTCTTGTTCATGAAGAAGGAATTTGGTGGTCTAAGTCAATGTATATACTACCTAATATTGAATTAGGTGATGATAAAAAACGGTTACCCCCTCTTGAGGATCGATTTTATTTCGAACATTTAAAGGAGAAATCTGGTTCTCTAAGATTGGTGTGGGGTCTGGAAATCATAATTTGATGGTGAAAGAGGGTGACATACTTAAGACTACATTCAACTGCAGGTATGGGAAATTCATTTTCGTGACAATGCCCTTCGATGTTACGAATGCACATGTTGTGTTATTGGGGCTCTTGAACTTTGACTTCTAGAAGTTCTTGGACCGGTTCATCGTCATGTTCATCGATAATATCCTGATATACTCATGGTCATAAGAGGAGTATTCTGTGTATCTTAAGACAGTACTGAAGGTCGTACAACACCAAAAAATATATGGGAATTTGTCCAAGTGCATGTTATGGATTTAAGAGGTGCAATTCCTTGGACATGTAGTGTATGAACATGGAATACCAGAGGACCAATAAATGGTCCAAGTGGTTCTTTATTGGGATTAAACAAAGAATATGGAAGAGGTTCACAACTTCTTTGTTCTAGCATTCAATTACCTTATTTTCATACCAAGATTTTCTCAAGCAGTGGATCCAATGATAACTTTGACCAGAAAAGACAAAGCCTTCATGTAGAGCGAGCAGTGTGAGGTAGTTTTCAGCTACCTAATGTGGGAGGTGGTCAGTTCTCCAATACATAGGTTTCCAGGGGATTTGGTAATGATTGAGGTGTTTTGTGATCCCTCCATCATAGTTTTGGGTTGTGTGTTGATATAATAGGGAAGATTGATCTCTTATAAGTCCAGGGAGTTATGTGCCCATGAACATAACTATGTCACAAGTTATTTAGATCTTATATTTATCATATTTTTTCTGATGTTGTGGTAAAATTACTTCATTATGATGAGATTTATAGTCTTCATAGATCATAAGAGTTTTAGCTATATAATCTTTTTGTGAGAACTGAACTTTTTGGAAGTGAATTTGGATAGTGTATCTCTAGGACTACGACTTCTAGATCTATTAAAAATCAGGAAAAGGGAATACGGTGGCCGATGCCTTAAGAAATAAGTTGCAGAAGGAGGTATTTTATGGATCCGCATATTAATGGAAGGAAATGAATGACTTGGACTCTTTACACCTGGATGTGAGAATGGATGGTGGAAGATGTGGTCTATTTTAGATGACAATGTGGCCTTCCGTAGTTAAGCACATAGAAAATTAATAGTGGGGTGACTCGAAGACTCATGTGATGTGTGATCGCGCTTTCAAGTGTGATGATCTTAAGGTATGTTTAGAGGATAGTCAGGATTAGATGATGTTTTGAGGAAAGATGTTTGTCCCAATGGAAATGAAAAAAGTAATTCTCTGTGAGTTATATAACTCAACCATGGCAGTGCATCCACGAGTTTATAAAATTTATAGAGGATATAAAGAATAGTTTTGGTGCCTTGTGGGGAAGTAGTTAGTGGGGGTATTAGTATAAAGGTGGGTAGTGTGTCAGTACGTGAAGGCTGAGAACCATGTTCTAGGTGGTCATTGGCATCCCTTAGACATTCTCGAATGGAAGTGGGATGATATATCGATGGATTTCGTCACAGGATTACCCATGTATTAGGGAATATGTGATGTCATTTGTGTAACACCCCGAGATTTTATGAAAAATATTCTTTTAATTTCATTAATGTCATGTTTTGTATGCTACACCAAGATTACCTTGCGCTATACGCAACACCGTATTTGCTTGCAGTATACGTAACACTATTCTTGGATCGTGTTACACACAATTTTGATAATAGTTATTCTACGCAACATTGAGTATATATATATATATTAAATGTATAAATTAAATATAGTTGTATTATGATATATGAAAAAACGAAGGATTCTTGCACAGCACGCAACCCTGACTTGGCGTGCATTACACGCAATCGCGACCTTCCTCGATAGCGTGTGTTGTACGCA
The DNA here is from genome assembly GCA_963277665.1 of Viscum album. Classification (NCBI taxonomy): domain Eukaryota; kingdom Viridiplantae; phylum Streptophyta; class Magnoliopsida; order Santalales; family Viscaceae; genus Viscum; species Viscum album. The sequence continues at coordinate 104,648,298 of OY728133.1, forward strand.
ATACCGGGTTTTACTAAACAACAATATATTATTATAATATTATTATGAACTAGACTTTATGAATATTATTAACTAAATTTTGAATATTATAAAATTATTATTCCTCTTACACATTTTCTAAAACAAGGTATAAGAACAAAGTAAAATTTTCGGGTAAAATAAGTATTTTTCAAAAAATGCAGTTTTGCCGCCTTTTGATGGCACACCCACATTAAATCCAGTTTTTGATATGTTTATAAGTTAAATTTTACAAAATAAAATTCTTCTTTGTAATCATGAAATACAAATTTACTTTGGATAATTTTTTCATATTATTCTGGTAACTTTCATATTTTGATGAATAGTAAAAACACGATATATTTTAATTAAAAACATCTTTTTTCATCACAATAATTTATATGGATAAATTATAATATTGAATGGTTTTAAATTATAAATAGAATATATTTTTACCATTTTATCCAGTGGTGGTCAATGTAATTAATATCACTTTGATATTGGACATAAACGAGTGCCAATCTTTTGATAGATATTATTTCTTAAAAACTCGCTATTTGTTTTAACAACGAGAATTAATTTTAAATTAATTTCTACCACTTATGTGTTTTGAATTTAGAAAAATGGATTCCATATTTGGAATCAGGATGTTCAAATTGTGTAAATAGTTAACTTTTATTTTTAGACATTTTGAATAATTACTGCGGTAAATATTTTATTTACCATGGTTAAGGGTAAATCCGGTAAATAAGGGTTAAAAAATAATATTATAATAATTCAAAAATTACCTTAACACTTGTCGAAACATTATTGGTTGAGTAATTAACGACCATGGGCATATTTGGGTCGATTTCGGGACACCATTAAGTGATAATGACAATTTAGACAAATTAATTTAATGTAATGGAAAAATAGACATAAACACGAATCTTTTAGTAATTAATTTTTATATTGTGTTATATAATGAATATTTTTGACTCTAAATATTAATTGGAAAGCTAAAAGTATTTCCTACATGATAGTATTTGTTTTAGTATTTTTAGACATCTAATAAAGTAAAATATTAATGACACAATGATGATGTAGTAATTACCTTTTTAAAAAAATATTAACATAATTGATGTTATAAATGCCCAAATAAATGTAATTTGAGACTTTTTATGACATACAGTAATTTTATAGGTAAATATTAAATGTTATTGTCGATTTAAGTAACTTGGTTTGAACTTATCATTCTGTTATGAATTTCATAAAAATCATGTACCAAATAGTGTCAAAATTGACATAAATTAGTTTTTAAAACAAATATCATATTATTAATTGTTATTTTATTCTTAAAAATCTTATATTCGGCCAAATGACTTAGATAAGGTTATATATATCAATAATAAACAACTTGGGGTTCTTTTGTCTTGATATAGTAAGTTTATTTACCATATAGTGTAAGAAAACAAAAAGACACGGTAAAAGTTAAATTATTTAACTTAGAGTTATTTCTAATTGATAATGTTAAAATAATAACCTAAACTTTTCTAAATCCTATTGTATGAGAGGATTTCGACCCATACCCAATTTATATTTGAAATAAGACCCTTTGGAACCATTTTAAACCGAATTTGACCTTAATATAAAATAAGATTTTGAGATTTTCCTAAGGTGCCCCTCTCCTCCTTTATAAAAGGGCACCAACTCCCTCTCTTCCTCACACCAATTTGAGACTTCAAGCTCGGCCAAACCCTGAATAATTCTCTTCTCCACTTCCCTGGAAACATCCTAGAGGTTATGGTCTTCCTCAAAGTCCAATTTTAGTGCCCTAAAAAGAGATCTCAAAGAAGCACTTCAAAGAAGAGGTAATGTCTGTTACCGATTCTTTCATCTTTATTTCTTCTTCCACATGTTCTTCTTTAACTGTTTCATTATGAAGTAATTACATAAGTATCACTAATATACTTATATGTTATTATAATTATGAAACAACCCTATTTCACCATCTATCCATCCTGCGGAAAAAGAAATCACCGCGCGTGCGTACGTACAGAATATCGTCTCCACGCCGTGGTGTAATATATTTTCCACCACCACCTTACATGGATGGGTATAATGGTGTAAATAATGACTATATATGACTATTACAAAGTGATATTGTTTATGAAATATTATACATATAATCCAATACAATTCCACGATCATGAGAATGATATCATCACTCGTGCGTACGTACGGACTACCGTCTCCACGACGCGATGAGATTCATTCTCCACGTTAACCTTTCATGAATGATTATAAAGTATATATAATAAGTAATAATGAAATATATGACATAATAATGATTCTTTATTTATGTTTATATATATGTATTTCATCTACTTAATTCCATTCAACTCAATAAGGAAAAGAAAACAGCGTTCATGCGTACGTACGGTCTACCGTCTCCATGAACGGTGTATTTCTTTCCATTTACTGATCTATTATATATATATATATTTTATGAATATGTATTATATTCTGAAATTAAGTAATCATGATCTATGTAATCATATGAATAATTACATGTCAAAACATGGACGACAAATAAAACAAGTTTACCCAAAATGCTCTTTAACATTGAATTTACAAAAGAACGGGTAATATAAAATCATAAGTGAAACATATATGATATCATAACAATGAGTATGATTCTGTAATAAGTTAATTACATTATTTAAATCATTATACAGGAGGTTCGGATACGTACAAAGCATATCAGACATAAGGTAAGGGAAATGTCACAATCTCATTTTTATCCGAGATTGTATATACTTTGGTATTTACTGGGGTGTATTTTATAATAAAAAATCATGTTTCCTTTACATGTTTTCAAGTTTATTTTTAATCAACTTCTTTTAGTTTAGAATTGTATGACATGTTATGAATGGAAAAGTTTTTTTGAAGAAGAAAGGATATTTTCCTCAAGAATGGAGTTCAAGTGTTTTATCAAAATTATTTTCCATATAAGACAATAAAGAGTTCTTTTTCTATCCCTATTATTACATTGATTTGACTATATTTTTATGGAATTATTTTTATTAATTCTTTTAACTTATATGAATTGTTTTGTGATGTCATGATGTTTAAGATTCCCATTTTATTACATGGGTTATGCTATGATGTATGGTTTATGATTTTGTGGCACACATGAGAATGGTATCATTGTGAGATGGGTGGGAACTATATCTCCCTCCAATGAATTGGGTAAAGATTTTATATCTCATGAGATAGACATGGCTGGAATGGTAGGTTATACCGGTTCAGTGAAATAGGACTGAAACGAGGGTGACTCGATTCAGAAATGGACTTTGTCCACTAAGATAGTCTTGGAAATGAGTCTTGACTAATAAGAAATGATTCTCTATGATTGTGTGTGTATACCACAAATTTTCATGTTTTAAGTTATGATTATTGGGAATTTATTTCACTACTATGATTTATCCCATGTTATGAAATTATGCTCTCTTTTGCAGATTAAGACTTCCAAAATGTTATGTTTTTATGAATATGATATGATTAATATTTATTTTGTTTACCCTTACTGAGCATTTGATCTCACCCTTTTATGTTTTCTTTTCCCCAGGATATAAAGAAAGGTTTTAGGTAAGAAAAAAAAGGGAAGATCTTTATGGGAGATGTTGAAAATCTTTCACCATGATTAGAAGATTACGTTCCGAGTTTCCAAAGACAGTAAACTATTACGGTCCTTGTGTGTGCGTTTTTGTAATGTACGAGGTATTCTGTAAAAGTAATGTAATGTCCATGTACATTAATCTTCGGGTCTCTACAATTTGGGTAGTAGTGGATCATTTGATGAAGTTTTCTCACATAATAGTGATTTACGAGTCAAGAAAAGTGCATGTAGTTCTATGATCCATTGTCTTGGACTAGGATACATGCTCTAAGTCATGAGCCTGGTGGGTATTGCAACATTCCTTTGACACTCAGTTATGCCTTATCACTGATTCCACCTTCAGACAGATGGATAGATAAAGAGTACCACCTAGACATTGAAGGACATGTTAAGGGCATGTTTTCTACACTTTAGTAGCTCTTGAGTGTGATATTTTCTCTTGATATAGTTTACATAAAACAATAGATAGAACTCTTCCATTAGTATGGATCTATTTGAATCTCTATACAGAAAGCAATATTGTTGTCCCTTATACTAGAAGGAAGTAGGGTAGGCATACATTTTTGGTCCAAACAAGGTGTGGAGTATGATAGAGAAGGTGCAACTTGTCAGTGTGAGGTTGAAGGCCTCATTGGACCAGAAATATTTGTATATCAATAATGGGAGTAGTCATTTTTAGTTATATGTTAGAGATCATTTTTTCTAGAAGGTTTCCCATTTATACGAGAATTGGAGTATTGGAAGAGGGAGCATGATTTCTCCCTATATCATAGGACCTTTGGGATTTTTCGATAATATGTTAAGGTTCCATATCAGAAGTCATTTCCACCATGGTTAGAGAGGAACCATGATGTCTTCCATGTCTCTCAGCTCCATCAATACAGACACGATTACTCCAACATCATTGACATGGATTATTTGGATATCGAGGATAAAATGACATTTGTGGAGCGACCGGTATGAATCTTGGATCACGAGGAGAAGGTGATTCATTGACACACCATTCCTTTGTTCCATGTGTTATGGAGGCATGGTGGCCTCGATGAGAGTACATGGGAGAGGGAGCATAGACATGTTCCTTGTACCCAAAGTCGTTCTATGTTTTTATTTTTGTTTTGATTTTGTTTTTCATTTTATGATGTAATGAATGACATTGTGTATTATTATATGACTTGTTTCCCTATTTTCTGAAAGTGTGTGAAATTTTCTGACTGTTGGAAGGGGAGCACCATATCCCTAATCAAGATGCATTAATGTGGTTGTAATTAAACCCATGCGGGGGATTCAATTCCATCCAAAGAAGATAGTATCATGAGAAGGTGCAAGGAGGTCCCTAATCCATGTGTAAGGATAGTGTGATCATTGGTGTTGTGTGGGTTTTAGGGGTAGTGGGGCCTTAGTGTTTGTATAGTTGTTCTAGTGATATATGTTATGGAGGTGTCCTTCGATGTTGAGGTTTTAACTCTATTTTTCGAACAACGTAGGGTAGTTTTTCCCTGTGAGTCATTATGTGATTTATCCATAAATATACTTTGAAACATCATATTTGGTGAGTTAGGGGCATCATCATTAGTGAATCAGGGGTTTCTACATCGGTGATTTAGGACCATATGCATCAGGGAGTTAAGGACATCTGTGTTGGCAATTCATGGCATCCGTGTCGGTGGGTCAGGCCATCCGTGTCAGGGAGTCATTGTTAGGGTGTCTAGGAGTAAGGGCATCAGCGATTCAAAGCATCAGTGAGTCATTGTGTCGGTAGCTCACCCTTTAGATGCTCAACATCAGTAACTCCCCCATCCGACACTCATTTCCAGTTGTTCATGTTTTTTCATATTTATAGTTTCGCCACTATTACATTTCAATTGATAGAAAATGAGTTTAAAGGCTTTTTTGACAATTTAAAAGGCCTTTAAAAGGGTATAAATTATATCTTCAATATCCTAATGCTCCAAAAACATTGAAATATTCAATACACATAAATATTTACCAAGATATGAATTTAATGGCCCATTAGACAATTCTCTGTTCCACTGATATAGGATCTTGTGTTTCATAAGCCTAGATCCTATTCTCCTTTGACTCTTTTAGATTTACCTTAGTGTACTTGGATCTTTTTCCCTCCTTGGAGTCATGCATCTATGAAGGATTCATCATTGGGTTTTCATGGAGTTCTTTCCTACTACCCCTGTGATCCCCTATTTTGGCACAAAGAGGTGTTTGGTATCATGTTGTTCTAGGTAGGGATTTATTCTCCATATTTTTAGTTTTGTGTCATGTGGGTTAGGTGTAATAATGATTCCTTGTGAAAAAAAGGTGAATAATTTTCTTAAAATGAGTAATAAATAAGATGTTATTATGATCAAAATATAACCTCAGTCAATAAAATAATGGTTTGGGAATGGATTCAGGTTGATCACGTATTTTATTTTATTCATTTAGGGTTTTTGTGGATGTATTTCTTTTGAAAATCAGGGTTGGTGGTCGGTTTTTCTTGTGCAGTGGTGATGTTCTGTTTTTTTATAATGCTTCATAAATGATTATAACAAGAAATCTTCTCTTCATGTATACATAGATAATTTAAATGGATTCCTAGGGTAATACATGTTGTGTGATCACCCATAATATTTTAATGTGGTATAAAATAACCCCTCATGATTAAACATAATATTATTTTCTTAGTGGTGTGGCTAGGTAATGTGTTTAGTTGGTTCTGTGAGTTGGTTTGTTTTGTTTGTATGGAGGGGAAGTAGTTTAAATGGTGGTTTTTGTGGTATATGTGTATGAGGTGGTACAAGGGGTGTGTTGGTATCCTTGTTTGAGATACTTATTGATTTTGTAATGGATGGAGTTTTAGGTAGTGGGGATAGATTTTTTTGTGGTGCGGCAGTGGAGCGACATTGGGCAGTGGGACTGCGGTATGGTTATGAAACTATTATGTAGTGGTACTGCATCTAGTTAATGTAATGGTATAGGGGATGCATTATAGGTTTGTGTAGTGAATTCATGTTTATAGGTGTGCTGGGTGTGGCGTTTTTGTGAAGAGGGGTTTCCAATCCTAGGTGTGAGAGGAGGATTGTACGGTATCAATTTGAAAAATGATATTGAAAATGGTTGAACTTGTTTCTAAGAAAAACGAGGGTTTTGTAGTGGGACTTAATGTTGGCCGTTATCTATTGTTTTAATGAATATGTGTAAAAATTTAATGATTTTACCATGGTCCCTCTTCCCTTGTTCAATGATGGCAGTGCCAAATAACGATGTGAGTTGGTTGTTGTGTGTTTAGTTAATCAGACTCTTCACCTTCTGAGATGGTTGTAGATATTTTTCTCAGTAGTTTTTCAATGTAGTGCTACAATAAAATAAAATAAACCACTTAATTAATAAATGGAATTTCATTAAATGAAAAAGGTGTGTGGTTATTCTTTGGCATTGGATGTTTGTATGGTTGTGCATATAGGCATAAAAACAAAAGTGGTTCTGGTGATCTTATTGTTTTGGCGATCCATTGTTTTGGATGAGTGTTTGTTTGATTATATAAATAAATTTTAGTTCCTTGTGATTTTATATTTGAACCCAAACCTATTGAGAAACATGTTTTGAACTCCCCCATTTCATGGGTGATGGTGTCTTTCGCATCATCTATATGCGATGATGGATAAATGTTTAATAAAATTATTCCTCTCACCCTCTTCGGGTTCATTCCACTTAAGAATATCTAGTAGTCTATAATGGCGTGAAGCATATTGTATACCAAGTTCCTTTGGGTAAGTTTGTGGTTTAGGAGGGGCTCAGGTGTTTGAGAAATAGGGTTTTTTCCAAATTATCATATAAATGAGGCCTAGGTGTCATTGGGTGATAGGTGTGGAATTGGCCCAAGTGTCTATGGGTGGGATTTTGTGGGTGGATTGAGGCACATGTCTGTGTGTGTAGGTAGTGGTAGTGGAACTATGATTTAAAAGATTGGTATAATCAAGATATTTTATATATGGAATTGACAATTAACATGTTGGGAAGTGGTGCAGGGTACCAAAATATTGATGTGCTTATTCTACTAATTTACATGACATGAGTTATTTTGTGAGTGTTTCTTAATGAGGATGTGCTACTTAGTACTCCTTGGTAGGAACTTTGATGATAAACTATTATGTGAAAGGGTAATTATTATGTTTCACATCTTTTTCATGGGTATCATTATTTTTCCTATATGGAATACTTGTATACTCACCCTGCGTCTATAAAATTATTTCATGTTTCCAGGAGGACATTGTGGACCGTGATGATCTTTACTAGGTCGGGCATCGGGAAAGTTGTTGTTCTTCTACATAGTCATTTTCTTTTGGTACTTGTTTTAGTTAAATGGTTGTAGTTTTTTTCTATTTGTTTTTAAAAATGTATATGAGAATGGATTATGGGTTTACTTTAACCTTTATTTTTTTGTTGTTTGGGATTTTACCATCCTATCTCATGGTCAAGATTTCATTTAAAAGGGTAGTAAATTATTTTTTGTGAGAGATTCTATATCCTTGGTGGTAGTCACCACTCTAGGGCCTATTGAATGAAATACACAAGAAACATTATCTCTTTTTATTCTTGAAGATGGAAGGGATGGACAATTTTTTGTCCCTTCCCTCACCATGAGGAAGGGGGGTCATGACAAATATTCTCCATGTTCTCTAGAAAATATTATTTTTGTTGTCATTTCACCTTGACCAATGGGATAAAATTTCTACAATATAAATCCACTTGAGAGTTAATGATATGTACTCAATGTTCCATCATAGATACATATTCTTCTATATAAATATCATACTAACTAAAAATGTGAGAGATTCTAGGGTGGTATTTTATGATATGGGTTTTATGGAATACATCAAGAATGCCTATCAACTAGAAAATAAATTACCATCGATAGATAACCATACCAAGCTAAATAGTGGCCTGAAATAGTCTAGCATATCTTGGATGAAACATTACCTATTTTCCATGAAGACAATAATCCAACTAATAATAAACCATTAATAAAATCCATTCACCTAATGAATACTCAAATGTATTATGCTACTTATTTACATATGATTCTATTGTGTCTAATCATTTAATATTTTCCAAAATATATCATAAATCCTCATATAAATTCCATGGTCAAACATGATCCATCCAAATAATCATCACTAACCTATACCCATTAGAGAGGTGGTATGCAAGGGATACCATTAAAATTCTAGAAAGGGGCAATTATGATTGATGACTGATAACAATTGTTTTAAGAAAAATAAAATTTTCCAATATGGCTATCCAATAATCTACTAAAATCAAATACAAAGGCTTAGAGCATATCCTATTAATTAAAAATACAATTCTTTCACTAACCATATTTATGTGGATGCTATTATATACTCAACTTTTAATGATTTATAATTAAATACTATATAATCCTATTGTTCATTGAAGTAAACCTGTGGACCTCATTGAAAAAAATTCGAAGGAACCACTTGTATCCTCACAATTTTTTGCACCTAAATCATTCACTAATCATCAACATTAGTGGTGTATTGGATCATAATGAAATTTGATATAACTTACATATAACCAATGAACACATTGATAGCATTATTACCTATATTGGATTGTGGAAATCCATCAAAAAACACATGGATACAATGTCACATTCCTAAACTAGTACTAGATGAGACTGGAGAAAACCAGAACATCTTATATTCTCTTTCATTTACTATTTGTAAGATTATCAATAGAAGACATAATAATTTATACCATGTTATAAACCTATACACTAGAATCATCTTCTCATGTAGTAATACATATTCATAATACAAAAATGAATATCCCATGAAGAACATTGAAATTTCAAAAACAATAAGTCCCTTATTGTCGTTGGGATGATAAAATGATCCACCAAATTTATAATACCATTAGAGGTGAGAGAGAAATATTAAATGGTCACCCAACCATATAGGGTTTATCAAATTTCTCTAAACTCATCCTCTTATTACTAAAACTATAGAATAGGCACTAGGAGATATGATTATCTTTGAAAACTATTCATAATCATACCCGAGACACCTTACTGAGCATCCAAATGAAAAAAGTGGAAATTATACTAGGGTTCCACTATTCCTTTGATTCTAAAGAATCGTGCTATAAAATTATCATGATAAGAGCATCTAAAAAGACATTAAAAATCCCCCAGGTTTACAAAATATCAAACAAAAATGTCTATAGGTAATCCAAAAACTATATATGTTTTAGATTAATGTACATCATAGAAAAAATATATCTCCATTTCTAATGGTGAAAAAAATTTATGACCCATTCCTGGAATATGATATGGATATAAACAATTATGTCCATGTATAACTACAGAAGGATCAAAATAATGAATGGGGTAATTCTTATTATATGGTTGAATTAGGAAAGAGATGTAACCCACTATATAATCATCCTGCATGACCACACAACCAAATCTAACACCATATGCCTCACAAAAAACCAAAAACCCATAATAGAATCATGTGAGATAAAATAAGAGTTGATGTCAGAATTTATTTCAACTCTTTAAAAAAATACTGACACTTTATATCACATATAAATTTCACCCCTTTCATTGTATGAGAATTCATAGGAGATACCGAATTTTAGATGTCCATGATAATATATTGGTAATAACCAGAATGAATAAGGATTATATGAATCTAAACGAAATATATCAATTCATCCCATGACAAGATAGACTACAACATCTCGTGTTATACGTATACGGAATGTTCCAAAATCATGTTCCCTATAAAAATCAAATCATAGATTAGAAAATTGAATTTCACAAAAGATTTTCATAAAAATAGATACTCTTCATTATTTCATCCATAAAACACAAATACTTCTTATGATCAATAAGTATCTAAAATAATCCAAAATATTATCCCCAAACACTAAAAAAGTAGTTTCATGATACTAATGGAATATCAGATTTATCAGATCCATAAACTATTGGATAGTTAGATAGTCCAAAATATATAATATTATAATCATAATGGACATTACTACTCCAGAATGTTTTTTTGTAAACCAGACTTCTGAATTCTATGATGATTATTACATGACTAAAGATAAATCTTCTAAAAATATCTCCACATTTAACTTATCAAACCAATCATCCAAATGGAGAAATAGAAACTTATTCTTAAACGATTCCTATTTTAAATTATGATAATCCATGAAAAATGGATATGAAAATAAGTATTAATAGAAAAGAGCACTGAGAAATCTGAATTAGAAACAATAGGGCAAGAAAACCCGTTACCACAATATTATCCAACTATATACAGAAATCATTCATCTCCTCCAGTTCCATACGATTATAAGTTATTGAAACTGGATTCATACCAAGAACCATGATAATTGTAAACTCTATATCCATCTCTAGATGATTCATATTGATAAAATATTTGAAAACATCAAGATTTCACTAAAAATTATAGGACAATGAAAAACATAATAAATGTTTTTGGGCTCAAATAACATAGAAGATAACAATTTTCGTATCACTGGGTGGGATGTCCCTACATGACTTAACCTCCGGTCCCATTATCACTGAATCACTAATAATATATAATAATAAGACCAAAATAAATCAAAAAATTGGAAATTAAAGTACTCCTCCTGATCTAAAAGCCAATCCCTCATGATGGTGTAGTCAAACATATCCCGATCTTGAATAAGAAAATCCAAGACTAACACTAAATCTGTTATAGATAGTAAATATGAAGGACAACGAACCCCATTATCCTTCCTCTTTACAAGTATTTTTAGTAAATCCATATAAATAGATATGAATTACGATGGATGCTTATGTATATAAAAAATCGATATATAAATCAGTTGGAAGAACTAATATAAAATAATGAAATTTATAATGAGGATGAAATAAATAGGTTACCTCTAAATATTGAATGACCATTATATCCCTCCACCAAAAAACACATAAATTTTATGATGGTGCTTCAATTTTTATTCTTATAGCTAGATCCATATATTATTTTATGTCTCTTATTACCTTTTAGTAGAATCTAGAGCTAATGATACTTTAATATATAGAGTAGACCTAGCCTAATAGAAATGATGCCTATGACCAATCACTAAAAATTGTTAACAATCATTGAAGATAAATTAATATAATATTATTTGTGTCTATCCTTGAGTCAAAAATGTCATATTATAATAAATATACACTCTTCAACTGGATATTCTGATGATACCTTCTATCGATAACCCCCTTCACCACTTTTTGAGATAATCTATCCACTACCTCTATTTTCCCTACATACCACTAAATATTCATTTATGTGTAAGAGAAGATGAATAATATCCACATTTCCTATGATATTAATTCTTTTCTATTATATAACTATAAAATTTCATTTTATATGTTAAAATATTAATCATAAATACTTGCACTAAGATATTTGGTCACCAACCATGGAGGTACTTTTGATATTTCATATTTTAATTCTTGAAAACCTATCAAAAAATAACTAGATCATCAAATTGTTTTGACTATGATGACAATGAATAATCATCATAAATAATACATAAGAACTCTAGAGACATCAGAATCAACATCAAATCTAAAAAACCACTAGAATTGAAGATTCATTGAAGCCCTGCAGTCCAAGCCTACACGCTTATCCTCCTATAGCATGGATTCCTACTTTTGATAACTGGGACAATCATGTTTGTTCGTAGAAAACACCAATTTGAAACACTCAGTTGTATCTCGGATGTTCAAAACAAAATCAATCATGTAATGAAATTATAATTCATATTGATGTTCATATGTTCTTTTAATGTATGATGCCTTCACATGAAAGAGCTCCTGTAGTCAACCCCTTTCTCCTATAGCTTCCTAGTAACCCTTAACAACTATATGCTGAAATTTTGGAAATTTTTGTTCAATCTCATAGACTTCACATACAGGATCCTCAATATAATATTGATCTATATGGAGATTACCTTGATGAACCACAATTAATACTTCAAAAAGAACTCACGGAACATGACTTAGCGACATACTTATGCACACTGAAATTGAGGAAAGTATTAAACAATAAATAATTTCTATTCAAACCATAAAACTCATAATAAAAAACTAAATATAACAACACCAAAAAAATAGAGAAACACACCCCAAAATCCCATGGAATGATGAGTCGCATCAAAACAAGGGGTGAACATATACTCACCAAAACCTAACTCTCATGTCCATAAAATCCTATTTCCAGTCTACCAAATAACCCAAGACAAGGACTCCTAAGTACATACCCCCTTTGGATAACATTTTTCAATAATCTATCACTGTTACCCTCATAATAGTTTCATATAAACTGATCAGACACATAATAAAAGTGTATTATCTATCCACATGAGATTGTGACTTTCACCTAGGCATCAAACAAAAATAATAATGATCTATTTCTCCCAACTAGAAGAAAAGATTACATGGCATAAAAATATAAGAAATATAGATAAAAATTAATATATATATTTCATAATATAGAATGATCAATGTAAGCATAAAAACTAAAAATGATGAAAAAACAAACTATAAAAGAAAAATCCAACCGCAAAGGTGATAAAAAACATATACACCAAAAGTTCAATGTGATAGAATGGGAAATATCCCACTATATCACCACTAGTTACCAAAAAAAGATATTATAGAAAACATCTCCTCCTCATTGTAGTTTCATGCCTTTCCCTACACTTATATACATAACATGGCCTATGCACTATGGATGGGGTATGTAGCGTGTCGGCTAACATGATCAATAAGTTCTCACCCATGTGTTCTATAAAAAGTATCTATAAAATAATTTAAAAATTATCCAAATTAACAAAAAAATAAGGAATGGTATAAAATTTAGCATTGTTTATCAAAATCATGGATAAATTAATTAATTTACACTTTTCAACACTTACAAAAAAATAAATTAAATCAGTTTCAAAGAATTTTATATACACATATCAAAACAGATATATCAGGCCAATGGAATGAATGAGTCACATTTAATATCAAGTCAATGGATTTAAAACAAAAATAGTACAATACAAATGAAAATGAACATGTAAAATAATGTTTATTGTCAAACTAGGACAAGATATCTTTCCAACTCATCACATAGACAATTGTGTGCATAAAAAACCAATAAATATGAATTGAGTCTAGATAACAGAGGAACATCCAAGATATTTAACCCCATAAGAGGTCTAACAAGTCCCTAGAATATATTCACTAGGGAGTAGAGTAAATACTCATGGGAAAACAACACAAGAGTGGATACGACCTATTACTATGCCTTAAAAACATGTAATTGAGGCTTCTTATGTGATATATTTTCCAAAAAATTATTAAAACCACTCCATGATGCATTTAAAACCAGTTTTAAATTAAAAATACATTGAGGACAACAAATTTTATCAAAAACATACTTCCATGAATAAAAATTATAACAAACAAAAAATTCTCTAACTTTATAAAATTATTTCTCAAAATGAGATCAATGCAGTTCACCATCATATACTACAGATATGAAAACTTACCTCAAAACATGGGTCACACATTCCCACAATGAGATAAACAAATAAGGAAGATACCACAATGTAATTTTTGGAAATAAAATCAATCTACAATACTAGGAATTGAATATATGTAATTTAAAGGGCTAGTGGAGAATAGGTAACACCACACACATCATAAACACGCCCCATAAAAAACAACAACAACAGGGAACCAACCAATAAATTAAATGACACAATAAATCTATATCCAAATAAATTTATTCATTAACATAGCTCATCAGCTCCTATAACATAATAAAACTATGATAACACAATAAAATCCAACAAAGAAGTAGAAATTATTACTCAACTAGAGAAAAACCACACACAAAATAGATGATAAAATATTAAAAGAATTAATCTATAAATATTAAAGGTCTTTAAAATAATTTAATGTGAGATCTAGGTCAATATGGGAGAGTTTTGTGGATGACTGAAAATACATGTCAATAACACATCACCCTAAACACCCTTTCTATGTAATTTTCATGGTGTGTGGCCCCATTAGACCTCTTGTAATATTCACGATCCACATATGCATAAAAACCCATCACCATTTTTATTGAAAACAAAAAATTTTACAGTATAATGTCTATTACCTGTACCAGTCATATTATTCCTGCACACTCTGTACCAGGTTCACTGCATCCTCCCTATAGAAATGACACACCATGTACTACCACAACACATCATGTATTTATATTACATACAAATAAATATAATTTTTCCTTAAAAAATCTCACACTAACTCTGACATTAATCAAACATTTAGAGATACTTACAGAGTCCTTATATATTTTAACCTAGGATTTATTATAATAAAAATTCTTACATCCCAAAACATTATATAACTTTTCATAAGAAATGTTCTCCATCTTCATGATTCCCATGACATACCCAATTAAAGAGGAAAACAAGAAAGGATAAGATATGTTCTTGAATTTGGTTAATGATATGTCACAAAATTAATTCAAAATATTATTATATCATTTAATATATATTTTTGTAACATTATATTAAAAATTAATTTTTAACAACTTATTTTTTTAATTTTATTAAAAAATAATTTCAAAATAATAATTAGATAAATACTCAATATAATACTTCTAGTACCATATAAAATAATAATTTAAATAATATATTATGATGATATTATTTGTGTTATTCTAATTGTAATTTATTACAAAATTTTAATTCCTTGATCACATAGGCTGTGAAACTGGTCCAAACATGAACACCCTTGAACTTGATTGGCTTGTATTATAAATGAGGTATTTATTTTGACATAACATAATTATAAATAAATAATAATTATTTAATTTTTATATTTTTATGGTGGTGAAAAATATTTCATGATTTTTTATAATGTATATAAATGTAGATTAAAATGGTAATTGTTTCATTATGGATGTGGTTTTCACCATGTAAGAAATATTATCATTCGTGTTTCTCCGAACGTGAGTGTAGGTTGATGTTACAATTAAATTTAATTTTCAAAAATGTAATTATATAATATAATTCATATATATTTATCTTTACCTCTATTAATAACATCAATCAAAATATGTAATGGAAAAAACAAATGACATTGTTCAGAAGAGGAACTAGGTCGAGCAATGCACTTATAATGTTTTTTTCTATGTGGATAAAAATAAAAAAAATAAGGGTTTTGAAAAAAAATTATTATAATGATACATAAGTCAACATATAATTATGGAGACAGGAAACATGGATGACTACGAGTATGAAATAATTCTTAAGATGAGATAACAATTATGTTAGGGACATGAATTTTCACTAGGAAGTTTCCATGAAAATGAATGTTCTATCCTAACATTAGGTGATTGAGGAATTTTATTTATGTTAGAGGGTTTTATTTTTGGTAATAGTGACGTGTTTTATGGTTGAATTCAAAATATTGGAGACTTTTTGAATGTACGTTAGTGACATACTTTTATAAGTTATGAATATGACACTTTTTGAAATGCCACTTATATTTTATTATTTCAATGACATTATTACAAGGTTAATGCATCAAAAGATTAAAAATAAATAATTTCATTGTTTATTTTATCCAATAAATGATCAAAAATATATTTATACACCTGTTTAAACATTATATATATATTTTTTTCAATTTTCTCTATAGATTTTAGTTTCATACTTTTAAACTATGTTACTTTTATGCTAAATAATCTATTTAAGGATTTATTAAACATATATCAAAACACATACAACCAAATTTGGTTTTTATGGAAATAAATTTAAAATATATTTTATCTAATTTAAGTTATAACCAATTTTATATAAACATAAAAAAATTAATCTATGTTTAATCCCCATTTTAATTGAAAAATGAAAATTTGACCATTATGGATTCTAAAACATTTTAAATTTTTATTTCCAATTATGGAGACATAATTTATCAAAATATTGTTTTACACGACATATTATATTAGTTATTAAATTATTTCTATTCATTGGATTTGATAAAAATTTATGGTTTTAATGGAATAATAATTATAAGACTGCGGTTTCACTATATTCGTTGTAATTTATATTAATCATTAATGATATAAATTTTATAAATAAAATGAAAAGTTCGTTAATAAGTAGTATAAAATTTATATCTACAATATAATAAGTAAATTATCAAAAGGATTTTTTGTGGATATTGAAATTAATATTAACATTGTCACACGTAACACTTAAATCATTGTATTTTAAAAACCATTATTTATATATACAACATTCAGGATTAGGGTAAATTAATCAGCGCCATTGATACAAATGGATTTATATTGATTAATATTTTTAATTTTATTAATTTAAATATAACATAAATAAAAAATTCCTTACATCATGTTATAATTAATTAAATATAATAGTTGAAAAGTTGTTTCCATAAATTATCTGTATTAATTTTTTTTAAATGAGTATATTTTTATAAATTTAACATATTATTTTGAAATAAATTATCAGACATTAAATTTTTTTGTTTTTAATAAAAGGTTTTAATTATTTAAATTTTATCATAAAATTGATGTCATTAATAAAATAGGTATTTTAACTATTTTCCAAAAAATTAACTATATTTAAAAATAATCAATATTTCATCCTAAAATAGTGTTGTTAACAAAAATTAAAATTGAATTTAACATTATTAAATTTAAATTATTAAAAATGAAAATGAATATTTTAAAAAAAAATTATATAATATTTGAAAAATGGTTTTTATTTATAATAACCTTTTAATAATAAACTAATATCAAATTTTTCCCTCCAAAAGGCATTAAAAAATAATTTTCAAGCATAACAGAGTTTATTATATCATAATTAATAATTTTTTCATAACATTTAATTATTTAAATAATTTAGTTTATGAATGTTATAAAACATATAGGACATCATATGTATTTCAAAGGATCAAAAATATAATATCGTTACATTCTACCCCCGTAAATAAATTTCATTCTAACAATTCAAATTATAATTTAAGAAAACAAGAATCTATGAGATACATGAGAAACTCAATATATATCAAGTTATGAGATATCCACATTATTATTTATGGTATTTTTAGAAAACTAATATTACCAAATATGAGTCATAAAAGTTATTTAGAAAATTTATTTAATATCATCTTTTCACTAATCTTGATATGACCCAATACTAAAAGAAAATAAGCTATGATAATATCCAAAATATTTAATGAATGTGAATACATTTGTTCAATTATTATTGGTCTCGTTAAATGAAAAATTCATTTCAAATTACGATATTATCCATTGAGTTATGTCATACATGGAAAATCATATAACTGTTTTGGTTCTACTAATTTTAATTTCAGTAGGAATATATTATTGTTATCAAAATAAATGAAAAAATATACCATAAAATCAATAATAAATACTATTATGTAGATAGTAGTTGATTAATTAAATAATCTCACTTAGAAGAGTAAAACATGTGTGTAATTAGGCCTCTTTCTTATACACTAGGAGATGATCGGGTAAAAACCAAATAATCCCTCTTTTTGGTTGAAAATTGACAGAGACTTCATCCACACTGAGTAGCGAGATAGGTATGCATTTCATTGGAAACTACACACTGAAGACCATAATAAAATGCCTGAATATCATTCCATACATAAATTCAAGTATTTGGCTTTAACGTAGAATTTATAAATTAATCTCTAAAATAAAAGAACAAATCCACAATAATATATAATATAATTTCCAATAAAATTAAACACTTTTGGATTCCACCTGATGAAAACCAAGCTAATAATGACATAAAATTAGAGATTCTTATAGGAGTTATATGAAAAAATTGAAACCAATTAAAGATTAATTTTTTAAAAAAAAGTAGAAATTGAATTGAATGGATCAATGTCATTTTTTTTTCGCTGAACCCTCCCAAATTAATTGAGATAATAAACATTATTAACATAATTAATGGCCAAAGGCATGGGGAAACCTGTGTGTTTGGGTTGCTATTGTTTTTTTTTTAATTTTTTTACTATTTGAAAGTTGTAAATCAAGGGAACACCTTTTCTATTTCTCATGACGTAAACTAATATATTATTATATATAAAATAATTATTCAAATAATAAAATATAATTAATTAAAAAATGTATATAAAATTATAATTAATGGTATATTTAAATAATTCTAATTTACATAATAATAAATATTTATTATATATATTAATAATTTTAATTTTTTAATGAATAACAAAAATTAATTACTAGTAATTATAAATAAACATAGTATAAATTACTACCTATTATTATTTATAACAATAATTGAATTGGAATTAATTAATTTTAATTAATAAATAATAAAAAATAACTAATAATTATTTCAATTAATTTGAAAATATTAAATTTTTTATTAGAAAAAAAATTATTTAATAGTTATAAATTATTCAATAATAATAAATAATGGAAATTTCTCATCAATTAGTCACTAGATTTTATTATTTAAAATTATTATTAGTTATTATTATTATTTAATAATTGTAATAAATAATTTTAAAAAAGTAGTAACTAAATAATAATTTTCAATATTTAGATTCTCTTATTTAATAAATATTATCATTAATTATTAGTTATATTATAACTAAATAATTAATAATTTTAAGTTAAATGTGAAATAATTATATTAATCACTTAAAAATAGAACTTTTTTATTTTAATTACAAGACGAAAAATTTCTCATTAATTAAAAGTTAAATAATTTATCATTATTAAAAATAGTTGTTACTATATTCGCAATATTTTTTGATTTTTATTAATTAATTATAATTCATTGATTATTGTTACTAATAATATAAAGTTATTTTTAACTACATATTTTTAATAATTAATAATAATTAATATGATTCCAAATAAAATAATAATTATTATAAATTATTAGTAACTAAATAATAATTATTTAATATTTATTAGTAATTGATTATATGTATTAATAATTTACAATAAATAGAAAATGAATAATATGTTTAAATATTTTTTTGTAATTATTTAAAAATAAGTAATAATATCATCAAAATATAATGTAACTAAATAATATATCATTAATTATTAATTAAATAATATGATGATTAATATAAACAAATATTAATAAAACTAATTTATTAATATATTTAAATATTTTTTTATTAATAAAATTTTGTAATTTTATATAAATTATTATGATATCGAACAAAAATTAATTTAAATTTATTAAAATTTTGGTAGTTAATTTATATATTCTGATTAGAATAAATATATTATATTTAATTTATTATTATTTTATAGCACAAGAAACAAAAAAATATAGTGATTCAGGTGTATGATGGGATGATGGGGTGTATAGGGGTATGATTCAAAAAATGAAGAATACAAAATTAAAAAAAGGATAGTCATAATCACATTCCATCAAAACGTTTTAATAAATTAAATTAAAAAAGGGTTTCACAAACTTAATATATTCAATAAATAGAATAAACAAACCAAGCTAAAAAACATGTGAAATATGAGTGGGGGCCAACTCATATAGGCGATAAATAGTCTTACAGTGTTGCTTCATTCAAAACCCTTGGGGGAAATTGGATAAACAAAAAAATTGAGTTCTTTAATACCTATGGGAGTATTATTTTTTTTAAAAAAATTTACCATAATATTCTCCCAAATGTCTCTCTAAAAACTCATAAAAAATAAATCAAAATATTATATTTATCTCATGATTTGAATAATACATTTCACAAAAGTATCACAACCCAATGAATAGATGGTTTACGGTAGTATATATTAGCTATACATAAATCATATTTTATAAATTTTGAGAAAATATATCCATAATCAGGCTCATATAGACAATTTTTAGACATCCCACTTGATTCACTATAATTATAACACAAGGATTGGAATCATAACAAATGGGTGATCTTAAAAGCTGAGTAGGGGAAAGAAAATATCATAAAGGACAATATCATAAACATAGTATAGAATGTGGGGAAAATATAAATAACATAATCAAAGATAAAAATACTAGGTACAATAACAAAAAACCATGATGGATTAATACAGGTCCAAAAGTAGAGAACTGTCACGCCTAATTGAAATTAAATTACATAAAAAATATTAATGATCATTAACCATGTGATAATCTAAAAAGTTTATAATACAATAAAATGAGTCATAATAATGAAAATATAGCATAACATGATAAAAAAAATGAATTGGTCAGATATTCATAGACACTATTTCTTATCCTTGTGATAATGGATACTCTCGATCATATCTATAATAAGTACATATAAAATTTAACACCTTCACTCTCATCCTTTGTGAATATTGAATCATGCTAATTTTTTCACTTTTATGATTTTTTAGGAGATTAACTCCATCACACTCACCCATTATGAACATAGAGACCTAATAACATGATCAAATAAAAAAATTATGTATAGGCTAATCTGATCAGACATTCCCTTTGTGAACCTAGCTATATGATAACATATTCATACACAAAATTATGAGAATGGGGTTACACCATCACACTCAACCTTTATACTCCCAGATACATGATAAACTATTACAATAAAATATATATATATCAATATATATAATCCTTTACCTAATTAATTTGTGGGATATATAGGTTCCATTTGTTGGAAACATGAAAGTAAAATATTCATCAACTCATAAATAACCCATCAAATAAAGAATGGGTTTCTCAAAACAAATAAGAACATAATATAAAATGAAAAAAATAAAAGAATATCAGAACCATCATTTTCTTATTTAAATGAATTCACAATAATATATAAATGAAGATCAAAACACCACTTTTTGAAATATTATTGTTTTTTATTATATAAGTGAAAATATTTTTTTACAAGTCCTTATGATAAAAGTGAAGAGAAAATTAAATTTTAAGTATTTTTATTGAAAATGAAATACATTTGTGAGATTTTTATAATGAGTTCCTAAAAAATTTATTTTAAAGGATATATTGGTTTAAAAAAGTAGAAGTGTAGATATTTTTTATGTATTTACATTTTAAGGAATCATCAATTACTCAATCATGAAAATGGTACAGATATTTCATTAAAATAAATGAACCACATTTATAAATTTTACTTATAAATAAAATATTTAATAATTGAAAATTGAAAAATACACGGAATTTTCCACAAAATAAATGTTAATACTTTAAAAACTATACATTTTTGAATAATCATTAAAAATCAAAACTTTAGAAAGACCTAATATTTTCAAAAAATAGTTAAATACATTTTGAAATATTTACATTATAAGAATATTAAATATATGAAAGTTGTCATACATATATTATGTTCAAAAATAATATAGGAAATACATTTGATGAAAATAATGATAAATAGAAACAAAAATATATATATATATATATATATATATATATGAGTAGATAAAAGAAAATTTGGAGTGGATGACAAAAGGTTTATTTTGGAAATGATGGAAATTTTTTCTGATCATTTTGAAATAAATATGTTGAAATATAAATATAAATTATATTTTAGAAAAAAAATATCATAATTAGATAAAAATTATATATTCTGTAGGATGAAGGAGTATAAATTACTCCAATGGATTATCAGATATTATTGGACATTATTTTTGGATGTCTGTTGAAAATAAATCCTTTTTGATTATATAACATTTAAATAAATACTATTGATGTTGAATTTCACTGAAATATAAATTATATTTCAAATAATTAGGTATTAATTGAAGATATAATATAGAATATATGACCTGTAAAGAATACATAAATAAAAATTGTACTATAATACAAATAATGTCACAATTAAAGGAAAAATGAGAAGAAAATCGCCAGCATACATTAGAATATTATAACCAAAATCCCATTATAATGTTGAAATGAATGGGGATATTTAGTATCTTGAAATATTTGATAATGATGATATAAATAATACAATGTTCTGGAAACTACAATATACAAAAGAAAACTTGGTCTATAACATAATCATATATCAATGAGAGAATATTGAGACTAAAACCCTTTCCTTTTGTTTTCATATTTGTTTAAAACACCATATAATCCTATAAAACACACATATTTAAAATAATATCCTATTTTATAACCTCAATAATAAATATTTCCTTTTTTAAATACATTAATACAACTATTTATAATAAATACACTAATTTCTTGTAGCATATTCAAAAAATTTGGTGTTAAGTGAATCAACTATTGTTTATATTAACAATAATATTAATATAATTACCCATAATTTTATTTAAAGTTCATTATATAAATAATAAAATTATTTATAATATATAAATTTAATTTATTTAAAATTTGTAATTTATTTCCATATTTGGGGTACGTTAAATAAAAGTGAATTTATAATTAATTTTTTCTTTTCCTTTTGTGAATGATATTTTTAATTTTTTATTACGTTCAATACACAATATAATAACTTAATAACCATATAATAGTCATCATTTTATTAATATATTACACAATATTTTACTTTTTAATGTCCCCATTTTCATAAATATTGTTATTTTAATGCATTGTTCAAATAGTTGGATAAACTAACCCCAAGTTAAACACGACTTAACTCAATAGGTGATTATTGTTAAGGATGTTTTTATTTATAAATAATATAATAAATAAATATCAATATTAATATTAATTTTCTGTTTTTATTTGGGAAAAAGTATTTAGTATTTAGTATTTTACTTATTAAAATATATTTGAAAAATTAAAAATGTGTCATTGGTGAGGCGACAACACTAAAATACACGATATTAACTTCAACATTTGTCAATGTGTGAGAGGGATAAAAGGTAAATTTTAAATGAAAATTTTAGGATTATAATTTTATTTCATTTTAAAATTTTATACAACATCCCGACCACTAGTCCAATTAATGAAAATATGTAATAAATAAACAACATCTCTTCGTGTAGGTTGTAGTATGCACACCACACTAATGATGTAATTTTTTTTCCAATGTGGATGTAAATAATTAAATATATTTATTGGTATTAATGTAACAAAATATCAAAAATACCATGATTCTTAGATCATAATCTTATTCTTGTCAAAAGATATTTGTATGTTTAGGATTATGAGAAAATTCCTTTATAAGTTATAACAATAATGTTAGGGAATTTATTTTCCCCTTTGATGCACCCATGAAATATAATGGAGTATGATAACTATGAGAAACCCATAGATTATGTTTTTTTAATATGATCATATATAAATTATAAGTTAATAAATTAAATATGTAATTATATGGGTTGGTGTGTATTTTATAGGGTGTAAATGATACACATTTATAAGAGACAGAAATTGAAATTTTGGAAGCTCCCCTAATATTTTAAAAATTCCATGACATAATTCCATTGTAAATTGAACCAAACATTATACAGTATGTAATATTAGGGTTTTTGTCATTTATAATGAAATAATTAAATGTTTCTCAACGTTTTTTAGACATGTTTTATTGTTTGAACAATTATGTATTTACATTTTAGTTTTTTATTTTATACTCGTTAATATGTTCTTTAACTAGGGTTTTTTATTTTTTTTAAAATATAAATAACCTATAAAACAAAATTTTTTATTGAAAGGAATAAATTTTAAATATTTTTAATTCAATCAGTTTTCTATATATTATAAAATTATCTTTTCAATTTTAACACATAATGAGTAGAAAATGTGTCTAATTAGAAAAATAACATTTTTCCTATTATTGGTTATTATTCATATTTATTATGGATTAAAAATTAAATAAGTGTTAAAATATTTAATTATTTAATTATATTCAGTATTAGTTTCTTTATTAAATTTAAATTTTTTTAATTAAATCGATATGAATTTTATGGTATTTATAAAAAATTAATAATAAAATTATCATTTCACCAAAATCATTGTAATTATCATTAATCATATAAATCTATATTCAAACATAAAAGAAATGAAATTTATATTATTAAATAGTTTGAAAAATATTATATAAAATTTAATAATAACAATATCAAATAATATTTCTATGTAGAGGAAAATTAATCTTACTCTTTGCACATGTCACATATATTTCTTTCTAAAAGAAATATTTTATAGAAAAAATGGTATTATTACTACAGAATTAGGAATTTCATTACTTCAATGAATCTAAAAACAAATTATTATCCTTAAAATTTTAATATAAATATAATATATTCAAAATCATAATTTTATAATTTTATATTTAATAGAATAAATAATATTGAAAAATAATTTTTGTTAAATCAATTTATAAAAATTCAAAATATTGAGAGTAAGTATCTATATTTATCATAGTAATTTTAAATTAAATAATAAATTTAATGAAATAAATTTTATATGTAAATTTTTCCAGAATATTGACTATTTTCGTAAAATTTATTGAAGAGATAAAATTTACATTCCCTTATTCTCAAAAATTTTAATTATTTATGAAAAATATAAAAAGTAGATCATATTATAGTTTCATTGTGATCAATTCAAAAATGAATTTTATTTTATGAATATTAAATTATAAAATTGTTTAATGTTTATATTTAAAATTAAATATATAATAAAAAGAAAATTTTATTTTTTATATAAAATTTTCAATTTTACATCATATTAATTTATATCCATCTAATTGGGATGACTATTATTGTAATAACATATTGCTAGTTATTATAGTTTCCTTAATACGTTTTACAAAATTTTTAGTGGGTTTTTATGGTGTGTGTTGAATATGTCATGATTTCTTGAACATATTCTTTATTATTAAGGATTGAAAATATCTAGTCGTTTCTGAATCAATCAAAGACATGTAAAAAACCTATATAGATGTTTTAATATCATTATATTTCAAGGATAAATATTAAATTAATATAGAAGGGTTTATAAAAATATATAATATATGGAATCAAGAGTTGGAAAAGATATTGTGATGAATTTAATTGATTATCAACATTTGATAAATGAAAAAAAATAATAAAGAATACTTTATTGATATTGATATCATATTCTGTAATGAATCATTTTATTAAATAATCATGACTAATATTTTGTTATTAAATTTCATAAATATTATTGAAAAGATGAATAATTATTGTGTGACCATATGATCAATAATTCACTTTTCTTAAGCCATCATAACGAGTTCAATTAGTATGGGTTCAGTGTAATTTAGTGTGTGAACAATTTTTTATGCCTCACAAGATAATGTATTTGGTTTTTCAGAAAAAATAATTCATGTCAAAAGTAAGTTCACTTCCCTCAAAATGATAAATTGTAAAACTTAAACAAGGAATAATATTATTATATGGCTCAAACCGAACAACTAATCCATAGGATTAGACATCAAGGATATGATGAAGAGATAAAATACACTAACCTCTATTTATTTCAGGGATAAAATATTTTATACATCATCACTCAATGTTATAATTTTTTTATTACAGATGAGTTCATGTACAATAAAAATACCTTCCTGAGATCACTCTCTTTGGATCTACTTTACCTTAATGATTACACATTAAATCTTCGCAATTTATTAATTGGAATTTCAATTCACTATCAAATTGAATGTCTAACATTATTTTCATCAGGGGTGTTCTAATATTATTCTATAATGTAATTCAAAATATTGAGTAAAAATATCTATTAGAAATAAATAACTCTTAAAACTATTATGTTCTTTTTTTCAAATAATTTATATTTTCTGTATCCGATTTATATTGTCAATTTTTTTACCATGGGAGATCTATGCACTATACAATTCAATCCATAAGCATTGAGTATAAATAATCAATCCAAAAACATTTTTAATTTTTATTCATACTATATAATATATTCATGGTTATATGTTCCACTTACATTCTTAACATTTTTATTGTAAAATATATTCTTGTTTTTTTATACTTTTCAAAACTTAATTCTAAATTATTCTCTCTAGGGATGATGAAATAATTTCTTCTTTAGGAACACTTATATTAATTCCCAATAGACTTCCTAGATTTTATACTACATTCAAAATGAGGCAGTAAGGGGATTATTTTACATAATGGATATTAAAAAATAAACTCCATAGATTATTATTATATTTGAAAACATTTGTTCCTTGTTATCATAAAAATGTTCATATATATAATTTTTTCAATTCCACAGCCCTATTAAAGGAAATCCATTCAAGATTCAGGTGATAATACAAAAAAATACCATTAACTCCAATGGATTGACCTAAATCATTGAAATTATTTATTTGAATCAAATTTCCAAATACATAAATATTTCTATACTATCTATTACAACCACTAATAATGGTTTAAATATTGTTTAAACCATTAAATTAAAGATAACGTAGAATATGCATAAATATTTCCCATAATTAATTTTATGATTAAGAATATTGTAAAAACTCTACCACATAATTATACCTTGAATGTGATATATTAGAACTCATTTTTGACACATTTTGGAATCATTAATATAATTAAGAGAAAATCTCACTATGGGGGAATATAATAACACCTTTATTTCATTACAGACAACCATGATGGTTCCCCTAACTCCATTTGTGTTCTCCTATGGTAATTCTATTTATTTCATAGATTCACATTCCGAAAATCATTTGATCACCCTCCCCCGTTATGAATGCTTTTAATCCGAGTTCACTATTTCCATGATATCTCACAACCTTGAACCAACATGAACCATATTTTTTTATAAACTAACATAGGACCAAGTCTAATAAAATTCATAAAAAATACTAAAATGTTCATCATCTTTCAAGAGTAATAGATATATTGAAGACAACAAGATTCACCCAAACACTTGCCTCTCTAATAAAAAAACCAATTATGGTATGGTAATATATCCTAAACACTATGGGAATTAATAAAAAAAGGGGAATTACATTACTTGAATATTTATCACATTAATTTTTTTTTGAAATAAATGAAATTAACTTTTCATCCCACTCTATGGAGATAAAACCCATTCTAGAAGACACAATAGGGTTACAATTACACCCATCAAAAAAAGAAAGAATAATCATTTTTATGAAACCTCATATAGGATCCTTCAACAGGGAAACATATTTCTCATCTCTTACTTTAGATAAATTATCCACCCTAGTCAGTATAACATCAACACAATTACCTTTTATAATTTAACAATTGAAACATCCGAATAATTGTGTTATCCTCCTTCCATAAACATATACTTATAGACCTTTAATTTTCAGCCAAAAATGAGGTAACCACTTATCCACTATATATAATTTTGGTGACTGCAACACCCAAGCCCCTATTGAGGTAAATGTTCTCAAAATATTTATACATGGGACCTACAATTGAAACAACCTCTATATGATCTCTAATTCACCCAAATCACTTTCTATGCTTCCTATTTAACCCATTAATCCCTAAATAGTTACAAATAAATTATTGAACACTTTTAATACCCTCATATTATATATTAACCGAAATTTTATAACATGGTTTCCTAAATGACCATACTGAAATTCGTTCGAAATTCGCTCTTTACCATGTGGCATTCAATAATTATTCCTCAGATACATTATTGGGAAATTCACATCTACATTAACACCTCTAAATCATTTATTCCCATGATAAAATGTACTTCACATTGTCCACCCACTGTTATGTTTCCATTGAGGGATTCCCAATCTTTTTCCCAAATAATAGTGTTTTTCCCCATCATGGAAAAATAGATAAATCCTCCACTTTATATTAGAACCCATCTTGGATGTTAATCTATCACACTAACTAGTTGGATCCACTTAATTATCCACACATGATAGATCTTGTACCATATGAATAATCCCTAACCACATAAAAAATGTGTAAGACACACTTAATTCATCTTTATCGCCCCTTAAATGAAAAAAGAATCCTTTTCTCATGAAACAAAAGTGTATGATTTTATGGGTATTGCATGATATTAAACATCTTGGTATATACATACCACATAACCTGAAAATTACAAAAGTCAAACTATGAGGTCTTTGATTCAGGTTAATTAGAATATATTGGATTATTCTTCATGCTAAAAAGAAAAAACCTAAAAACATTTATACCATTATATATATCCAAAAAAACATTAACCAATTATTTAAAGTTATATAATTTCTACAATGATTCCACTTGTCAAATTATATTTTATTTTTCATCGATAATCCCTTTCTCGATTTAACATATTATTAACTATACACATCCTCTATCACAAAGGATGTATTTCCACTGAAAACTTATAATTTGGTATAATCATTATGAAACCATTCACAATATCCACAACCACTTTTTAACTTCTATATATTCTATATAGATCGTATAACCTCTCTATGAAATATTTAATTAGAGTTATAAAACTACACATTAATCTATATACAACATGAGAATGATAATAATATTTAAAAGAATATATTCCATATGATATGAATCATAATGGGTTTCATACGAATTAGTCCCACCCTAACTAATTTTTTGATACATTTAACAAAATTTCATAGTTCCTGGATACTTGACCTAATAAGTAACATCAATTCATCATACATATATGATTAAAAATGGTACTGTGATGGTCCTTTTATACTCAACCAAAATGTATTAACATTTCCTAATATGAAATTAAAAATTCTGTAGACATTAATTTTCTTTATGAAAATAAAAATGAAGTCCCAATCAATGAACTAATTCTATCTCAATAACACCTATATCTTTTTAAGATAAAGATAAATACATGTGTACCAATTTCTTTGAAGATATGTTATAGTGTAATTAATTGAACAAAAAAAGAAATATAAAAATCCTCCTATATGTATAAAAAATCTTTTTATGGGGAGACAACTAAATAAGTGTATATATTATTCCATTTTTGATACTTTTTAAATGTACCTATGATCAAATTGATACCGGAGGGTCACTAAAGAATGATTAGTGGTATCCATTAACATAAATAAATTTTATAGTTAATTGGGATCATATGATAAATCTATAGGATAATACATGTGTACTTTATAATTCCCTTATACAGGATGAGATGATTCCAAACTCCCATACCCTCACAAAATTCACATTTGATGCTATGTTTTCTAATGCCTTATTGAATAACATCCTTTGGAAATATAGTTCATAAATACAAAAAAACGTCATGGCCATGGGAATCACATTTGAGGAATAATTAGTAATTGAATAGTAAACATGATGTAAATCCATGTGATATACTAATAAATGAGTTATCATATAAATTTTTCTTTTATTTACAACCCTTATATTTTAATCAAAAATAACTAGTTACCTGAATATGAATACTTTTCCCTGGAATGTTATTCTCCAATATTGTTATTACGTGAAAAACTACATAAATAAGTTTTATTGATTTTGGATATGGATCCATAATAACAACCATAAAAATTATATCATTTGCTTATGTAATGTTAAGTGAAATAAGAATTTATAACTTCATGTAATAATTAAAATCATTGTTTGGACCATGGATTGATATTGATATTTACTGTAACAAAAAAACATTGGATGATGATGTCACCTACCCAATGCCATCTATTACTGGGTAAAAATCACTAATCCAAGAGGATAATCCAGGTGGTTCCATATTAATATTTTTGGTAATTCACGGGAGACACATATAATGTAGTCATGATAGGTTTTCTAATAAAATATTAATTATGGAGAAGAAATTGGAAGAAATCAAACCCTCCAATGACTTTGGGAGCTTCTCCATGAAATGAAATAATTCAATTATCATATATCATAGTGATAAGTATAATATAATGATTCTAAACACACAATTATCAAATAGTTTCATATTAGGGACTATATCAATGAATATTATTTGTCTCGATCACCATGTATTCATGCATCTTCACATTCAACATTATGGGGTTCACCATTAAAATTTATCTCCAGACACTCTAACTATAGTACCTACCATGATACACTATTAGGGGATATAGTCTCACCAACAATGAGAAAAATCCTATTTTACTATTTCTTATTAATAATATATTTAACATATCTAAATTGTGGTTAATTAATAGGGTCAAATTTTCACTCAAACATAACATGGATACCTGCAACATAGGATGTTCACTAACATATTCTGAATACATAGTGGGACTACACTAAAATTCTTGATCTTGATGAATAATCCTATTTGAATATCCTTATTGGAAATGAGGCTTAGGAATGTGTTTTTATTATATTTATTATTAAATAGTTATATCATTTCCCCACTCCCAATTAGGGGATATAATATATTCCAATTCCCATAAATGAATCCCTCCATAATATCATATTGGTAATAAATATAGGGAATTTTATCCTCATTGATGTTTTGGAGAGATATCATCTTATTCTATAAAAGATAATGAAGGAACCCCATTGAAATAATTTTGTGAAAAATAATGTTCATAATCATATTCATACTCCCATTATTATAGTACTTTTTAAAAAAACCTAAACATATACCTAGTAGTGGGATGGTATTTCATATCCCATATAGTACGATCATCATTAAATCCTAGTTAAATATCTAGAATATGATTATAATCAAATTCATCATTTAGTCAATTAAAAATGTAAAATCACAAACATCACTTCAATACCAGTTCACACTTCTCAGAACATGAAAGATTTTTGTCAATATATTCCAAATTTCACAAATGAGAATTCTATGATTCAATCTCCCATAGTGGCATATTGGTGACATTTTATATAATTTTTTTAAAAGATATTTCTAACTAAGAACATGTATATCACTGATTTATTCATGTAGCATCTATCCTGGATAATACCCAAATCCCTTTTCATACAAGATTATACTTGAATACCAATCGAATTGATTTATTTTATATTAAACCCCATGAATACACTACCCCCATTGACTTTTATTAGTCTCAAAACCACTTTTTGTATACTTATTTTCCAACCTATTAGAATCATTCAGTTTCATGATGGATCTTGTTATTGTTTTTTTATTATTGGATTTTATTTTTTTGGTTAACTAATCCATCCTAAAAAATATAGTAATTTATTAATAGAAAATGGAATCTTGATTTACAAATTGTAGATTGTTTTAATGGTATTTTATTGTTTTGTTTCATTAATGACTACAGAAAAATGGAAGATTACTATATATTGTACTATGAGGCCCATGTATTGGAGTTCATTTTCAATTCAATATATTTTTATGAATGGGAAACATGACAATCAGGTGAGTACATGGGTCACATTTACATAATTGGAGGCCACTACTCATGAAGTTAGTACACCACTCAAATTTAAGAATCATAGTGATAGACTGAATATTTTATGATAAAATAAAATTAATATTGTAGATCACTTATTAAATTTAAAATTGATAGTATTGGAATAAGGTCTATTGAGGGTACCAATCAATGATTGTAAATAATTTTTATTTTAAAATTTTAAAATGTAAAAATGATGGTTGTGATTTTACTAGAGGGATTATATTATAATGACACCACTTACCCATTAATTAAGTATCAGTCAGCTTGATTGGATGATATAGATATTAATTAGAGGATAAATTATCAACTAAATCATCTGTGATATAGGATCCATGTTTTCAGTTCGCAAGGATTGTTTTTCAAAGATAGCGAGACATTGGATTCAATGAAATTAATTAACTAAGAATAGTCTATTTAGGTTTTATATGGATGAAGATTATATGATATCAGACCAATATTAGAAGTAGCTAATATGGGGAGTCAATAAAGAATATTTGATATTTCAAAAATTATAGTATATACTCTACAAGGATTATATGTTCTGAATAGTAATCAATGTGTTTATATCACATAATATGGTTTTGGGAAGATATTTTGACATTGAAATACAACGATGGTATTTAGAAAACTATTGGGTAAATTTGAGCATTATGTTGAGACTATAATGATTAATATCCCTGAATATATAATTAATAATGTGGAAGAGATTGTAAATTTATAAAAAAGGTACATTTTATATAGAGAAGTCTGTAAAGAGGAGTCAATTGATGTGTTACATAGGAGGTAGTGTTTTATACCACAATTAATTATAATGGAAGAGTTCCTATAATTTGGTGAACATGTCTAGAATATTTTAATACAAAATAATTATTTATTTTTTATAGATTTTCAGTCTAAAATAATAATGTTGGAATATTTTCCATAGATATCTTGTATAGTGAACCATATAGAAATTGATTTGTACTAGATAGTTTCAGAATTTTCTAATTTTTAGGTACACTAAATAGTTTAAATGTTTATAGATTTCCAACATAAATAGTCAAAATATCCTTATTTATAATTAAGTCTAACAACTTTATTCATCTATCATTAATTCAACAATCCTAGTGTACTATAATTGGTATAAGTGATGTTTAAGGTGTTAAATATATAATAATGAATTTCATGAGATAAATTATTCATTAAAATATAATGGTGATCCTTTATATAATGGAATAAATTATTATATTTTCATTGAAATTGTGATATAACATATTCAATCCATTGGGTTTGAAATTATCTATATGATATTAAATGACATCAACATGATTTATGTCATTATACATCATATGACTTATGTTTATAAAAAATATTGGATACGATTTTCGAATCTCAACATGATTTAATGATGATATTTATTATTTAATGTTTATGAATTTTTCCTATTTCAGAACTACCAATGTCTTCATTGGAAACTTTCCCCGTGTATATGAAGGTGATATAAAGGTGAAGGATGATAATTTATAAGTATATGAAAATATGGTTACAGATTTGAAAAATATTGTTGTAGAAAATTTGGATAGTCAACCCAATTGATTTATAAATGATATAATAGTAAATCATTGACAAGGTGAAGAAATTTTGGTTATTGATATTGTTAAAAAGATATTATGAAGTCTTATACATCTCTATAATCCCAATTTTTTGGCACTATAGAAGAATTATTTGTAAAATACTTCTCTTAATCATCTTATGAGAATCACAGTGGTAAATTAATTAAGACATGTGATAGAAGAATCATCAACACACACAAGCAAGGAGATGAGAACCAATATCTGGAAAATAAATTAATATTATTTGATAGAATTGAGAATGCGGTTGTTGAATTACTTTCCATTTTATCTAGAATGTTCATGATAAAAAATAAATATTTAATGGAAACCTCCCTTTGTATGATTTAAATTTTGAATGATTGGGAAACTTTTTGTATGGTGATATTGAAGAATTTCTTATAGAGAACATGAAAAAAAAATCATAAAATACCAAGGATATTCCCTCATAGACAAGACCAAGCCATATTGATTTCATTTAGAAGATTACATCATATGATGATATTTTTGTGTAATGAAAGTAATGATTATAATTACTGATAAGATGTTCAAACACATTTCATATTACATAATGAATATTATATATGTACTCTGTCAATAAATACCAACTGAGAATACATGATTATAATGAACCTAAAGGTATCTTCTTTCTAATGTATTAACATTAGGGGGAGCGTATAGAGATAAATATACAATTAATGAAAAGTATTGTGATTGGATATTTTTGGAGACTATATTGACTATATCAATGATCAGGGGGCTTATATTTTTTTTTATAAGAAGGTTTATATAATAAGTTATTCAATTAAGGGATGTTAAAATAAGTTGTGAATTAAAATATATATATATATATATATATATATTTTAAAATGATGTAGTTACCGATGACCTTTATGATAACATAAACATCAGAGCCAATTTTTTAGTCCCATAGTTAAGATTATATCTCTTTAATAATTTTCTAAATTATATGAAATATAATTTGATTCAAAAAAGATTATTATTTACAGAAGGTTCAAAGATGAAGAACATCAATAAATGGATATATGTAGCTCAAATAATGATGAAGCAATTCCCAGTTAACAATGTCATATATCAAGAGTGAACATTGAATCTTTTTTTATGTTGAAACATAAATATCAGCATTGATGATTGTTTATAACAAAGGAAAGAATGCGCTTTATGATTTTTTCCTAGGAAATAACTCAAAAAAATTTGTATCATTTAGATGAGGTTTGATGAAATTAGTGGGATTGAATCATCTCCAATTATTGAAGGTTCTATCATTAATTTTGGATAATTTTAATGTCCTCAAACATTAGGTTAAATGAAAAATATAAGATCATTATTCTTATGAAAATTTATTTTCATGTCATCCTTCGACACAATATTTTATGTTGTGATAATTTATGTTGATACATGAATGAAAAAACACTTATAAATTGAAAATGTAATGTGGGATCATACCCACCTATCATTGTAGAAATTCTTTATATGGATATTAATTTTATTTAACTAAATTATGGTAAAAATATATTAAATATAGAGAATTGAAATGGTATTCTTACCACACAAGAAGTCAATTTCGGAGATATAAAATACATCCTAATAAAATTAAAATTGAAAAAAGATACTTCACATTAGATAATGAAAAAAATTATTATGATTTCACTTACTCTAATTATAGGTGTTTGGAGATAAATTCATATGTATTCACTCAATCATGCTTATCATAGAATGAGTATATGAATACTAAAATGTGTTATATGGTATAAATTTGTCTAAATGAAATGAGAAACTATGAAACCTTGAATATTAAGAGCGGATGTTCCTCACACAAGACATGAAATATAATTTTATTAATAAATTTGAAATGAATATTTAGTGAAACAATATATTTTGGATCTTAAATATAATAAAATATTACGGGGAGTGGAAATACACATCATGAAGGTATAGAGAGAAAGAATAATGATGTACACCTTATCAATAGATTATTGAACTTTATTCTATGTGTGAGTTACCTTTTTGAGAATTTTCAATAGGATACCATTTCCCATAATGGATGTTTGAAAAATGGAAAATTTAAAACCCATTTATTATATGGAGGAAAACTAATAGTAATTTGCACCTTGTGAAAAATCACCAATGTAATCTTTTTCATGTAGTGGATAATTGAATTATCATTTATAATTGTATTTTAGTTCACATTCATGAATAACACATCGAAAACTAATAAAACACAAGTGTTCTAGTTGAAATACCATGCCTTAATAAAAAATGTATAAAAATACAATAATATCTTGTATGAAATGAAAATGGTGTGAAATAACTATAAATATTAATGAAAGAGTGAATCAAACAAATTCTTCTTATTTATACTATTACATGTGTTTTGATGAATATATATTTATTATATATAGAATGATATTTCCACATTTTCACTGGTTATATTAGTAGAATGTATTATGAAATGTTTATTTGATGTAAAAGTGTTTTTATCGAATTAATTATTATATATTTTAGGACTGTTGAAAATTATATTTGGTCAAAGAATTCAAATTTCTCATTCTAATAATGGAACAATAACTAGGATAATTGGGTTATAAAACTATCATGAGATAAAAGGAAAAAATGATGATGTTTCGTCCATGAGAAATCCACACCAAAATGGAGATCTATAATGAATAAATTAGATGGTGAAAGCTCCAGTGTAATCATTAATCATTAATGGTTTTATTTATCAACACTCTTGTAAATTAGTTATTAATGTTACATTATACACTATGTATTGTGTATTTATAATCCCTAGGAAATATTGAACCCTAGATGATGTTTTTAGAAAGTGTAACAGATCATTTAAAAATTATTTTGGTTTAAAATATGATTTATGTATGATAAAATTAATAATAACATGGTAGATATGGTGATTTATTTTATTAAGTACTATTTCAGGGATACTATGAAAATATTATGGCCTTAAAATGAAAATGAAAATGGTTGAGAAATAATATTGGGACTGTTGAAATTAAATACTCAATCAATATTTTTTTAAATACTCTAGAGGCACAAACATATATATTTTCTATGAATATAAACATAGTGATATAAAATAAAACATTGTGGTTTTAAAAAGAACCCAATGTGAGGATGAATATATTAATGAATTATAATTATAGAATATTTTTTAATAATGATAGACTTTTCCTTTTTGGAGAAATGAGAGAACATAATTTATTTTATCCTATATTATAAAAGAAAGAATGAAACATACATAGAACATAAAAAAGAGGTTTATTAACCATTATACCATGTTATATATCATATAGTGAAAATCCATTAAGGATTATATAAAGGGTCAGTTGTGTTTTAGAGCCCTGAATGGCTGAATCAACCATGTTTCTAAACATCTAAAATGGGAAAGGGAAATGAATCATTAGCATTAAAATTTATTCATGTTAAACTTGATATTCATGTATAAATGCAATGACCATTAAATTGGTATATAAAATATAGAATTTATGGTTTTGATATGCAATACACTGATTTTGGGGTTGATTTATTAGAAAGAAGTAAAAATTTTACTTAGAAGGGGTTGATACAAAAAAATTTGATATGAAAATTGAAATAACATCCACGAACAATTAGAATGATGGTAAATACATTTCTATAAGGGGTTCCTTAGAGAATAGTCAAATATTTATTACTCTTACTGAGTTTTGATTGGAAATGATGAAAGAAAAGTTTAATTATTAAATAAGGATTTTTATATTCTTAAAAAAGAACAATAAGAATGGTATTCTCTTAATGAAACATATTATAATAATCTATAATTTAAACTAAGTTGTTTATAATATAATTCATATGTTAAAAAATCTAATGAAAAAAAATTCATTGTACTAGTTTAAATAGATGATATTATTTTCTAGAAGATGAAAACATATGTATGATGAATAATTTTTTAATTTGAGGATGTTAGAGTGTGAAATTACATCGATAGATGAACACACTTATTTTCAAGGAAAATAATATATTTTTTGAGAATGATACATAACTTTTCTTCACCAAATCGTTATTAAAAATTGATACTAGAGTAATATAATATGTGTGTTTATAAATAATTAAAAACCCTAATTGTATTTGGGACTAGTCATTGGAATCCAATAAATATGAAATATTTATATTCAACCTTGTATTAACAGTTAATTTAATTATTTTATTAACATTCCTTGAAAATACAATATATTGTTTTTTATAATTCTGTTTGTAGCTACTTTTAAAATGATTCCAACTGAAGACGATATCAAAAGTGTTTATTGAATTATAATGTACATCCACACCACTCACAATTATAAATTTCAAAAATAATAATAAATATATCATATGCTCATTGAATTTTAGGATTAATATTGGGATGGTGATGTGGTGGACTATAAGTCCAAAAGATTTTGAGCATTTATTATTATAAAATAATGTGTTAAATGTCTATTTCAAAAGAAATAAAAAACCTACATAGGTTGAGAAAAGTAAAATATATATTTTTTGAAAATTATTATACAATTATATTATGGATGAATATATATTTATTATATATTAATAATTGGTTGAGGAATATTATGGGGGTGTATTATGAAAACAATAGTGAGACATGAATAAAAAATGTAAACAAACACATTTAAACTAAATATAATGATATTATGTGTCATTTTTCTGATGGGAAAGTGAAAAACAGAATGATGAAATTAGAATATATCAATACAAATGATGTAGTGAAAGAAATCATTAATAAATTGTTGGATACCATACATTTTGGTTAAAATAGATTTAAAATCCCCATATAACCACAACATTTTTTGGAGTTTCGGATTTTACCAATCTACAATCGATTTTATACATTAATAACAATTTGAGATATGATGCAAGATTAAGTATGTGACATGATACATGGGGTTTGAGTTCCAAAATTAGATCATATAACACATTAAAATTATTTATATTATCAACAGGGGAGACAAAATGGTTATAATTAGTTGAAACAGATCATGAGGAAGATATATGTTTTTCTTCAATCAGTGGTGTTTACATTAAGACCGTCTAGTTGGTTAATTTGGGTAGAATGAATATAGGTGATGTTTTAGTTAAAAATAGTTCATGGGGTACTCTAATGACATCTTTATTTTTAATCCAAGAATTACTTATGTAGACTAAGTTTGATAAATGTGTTGTTATGTAAAGGGGAGAGTAGAACACTTTACCTTAGTTATAATGTCCATCATATGCATCCATACCTACTGTATAATAATTTTTAAATTTTTTTATTATATAATAGAACTATAATAATAATTATAATATCATATATTTTCCTCATATAATATTTTAGTGACTATTTTTTAATAACATTTAATTATTTTTATTATTTACGGTTTTAATTACATTATTTTCTCATGCATGTTTTGTCTAAACAGTTCATGTTGTTCTACACAGTACATAAATTCATCATATATTGAACTATAATAATGTGATAAATATCTTATTTTCTTATTATATGAATTATTATAACCATTATTCAATTTTTTTGGGAACATCTGTCACATCGCTCTGTCGAGTTGGTAGGTTGTAAGTACATAAATGTGACATTATAATTCCCATAATTTTTTAGATTGTAATTGATAATATGATATATAAATATTAAGTATTATATATCATTTCATATATACCCCATGTATTAATTAATCATATCTGTGTCACCATCCATGCAAAGAATATGTGAAAAACAAATCACAACGCTTCCTGAAGAGGTAGTATGTCTTACAAAAGAGTTACATTGTAAAATTTTAAACAAAATGAAATGTAATAATATATATGAAAGATTATAATTAAATAATTATAATAATTTCATAAAAATAAAATAATTAAGTTAAATCTATTTTAATATCTATCATTGAAATTGGGTGATGCAAAACAAACTGCATTGGTTCGCAAGGTGGCAGTTCGATATACAAATGCTCGATGATTTATATTCATATTTGATAGAGGAGAAGATGTATAATGATTATAAAATTAACATAGAATTTTTTATTAATGTGGGGTATAATTTTATTATTTTATTAGTCATTTTGTTACAAAATTTATTCTGTGAATAATGGAATTAAAATGAACAATCATGGATAGGACAATCACCTTTTCTAAGAGA
Organism: Viscum album; assembly: GCA_963277665.1. Lineage (NCBI taxonomy): Eukaryota > Viridiplantae > Streptophyta > Magnoliopsida > Santalales > Viscaceae > Viscum > Viscum album. The sequence continues at coordinate 104,688,188 of OY728133.1, forward strand.
AACCTCCATTAAAATGAACAGCCTTTAGGGGATGGACTGACCTTTTATAATTGGGTTAAGGTAACCTTATTGGAAATTACAAGCCAATTCATGAAAAAGAAGCCAAAACAATAAATCCAATCAAATGAAAAAGGTTTCAAAATAACCCTATGATCTAATTTGGGATAAGATAAGGTGGAAATGTGCCTATAAAATATGATTTTTCATGTTGGTAGCTCATTTTATCTAATAACGTCTTAGATTAACCACACTACAAACCCACTTTTTCTTTAACCGTTGTAATTTATGTTTAGTACTTTCCCTATTAATTTTTTTAAAATATTATTATATTTTTAGATAATATAAATTATTATGATTTAATATATGTATCTAAATCAAATTAATTTAGTTTATAGAAGATAAAAAATCATTTTTTTACACTAATGTGATGAAAAAGTTGGGATTCAATGGAGAAATTATCAAAAGTATACACTTTTTAAAATAAAAAATTCAATGTGAAATTAATTATACTGACATAGTATTTTTTTATTATAAAAAATTTTAACAAATTTTACATTAAAAAGTGAAATTTTAATTTATAAATAGAAATTTGTTAATTAAAATACAGTTTTATGTTAAATTCAGTATTTCTCAATATTTGTTGAAAAATGAAACATCTAAAATACAAGAAAAATCACCCAAGTATGAATTTGAAATTTTGATTTCAAAAATGAAATTCAATTTAGAAAATATATTTCATAAAAGTGAAGTAATTAAAAATATAATAAGTTTATATGATATGTAAAATATATTTTCATTAAATATTATTGATTTATAGAAAAAAATTCATTTACGTTAAAAATATAATTTTTTATTTATTATAAATAGATGACTATTTAATTTATACTATAAATTTGTAACCTATAATTTTTTTGATAATTTAGTTTTTAATATTCATTAAATTTAAATTAACATATAGGTCGTAATTTCCATGTTTAAATACTAATATTGTAATAGTATAATGTTTCATTTAAACCCACTATTTAATGATTCTCATGAGATTAAAGGAATTTAAATTATTTAAAAATAAATATGTCATAATATGTTATTGTGTAATATTTTCTTCAATTCTTTGTCATTTGATTGAAAAGTTATATCAAACATGATGTGCATATATTTAATTCTACCAGCCATACACGAGGCTCACAATATCCCTTTGATGAATCGATCGATCTCAAGAGAAAATTATCTTGGATTTTTTGATAATTAATTGCCCATTTTTTAATATTTATTTGATCATGTCCTGAAAAATATGTTTATAATGTCCTTCATTATGAAATCCCTCATTGTGAGACTAATTATTTATGGACATGTAATTATACTAGTGGTTACGATATCTGTGGATAACATTAATGCACATATGATTATTTATATTAGATTATTTGGTCATTATTTATTCCATAATCATTATGTAATGTTCTAAAATTAAGGATTAAATTGATTTTTTTTATTTTTTCCTTTATACATTGATTATTATTATGTATTCATTGCATCTTCCATTATAAAAATCATCTTTCAAATATTTTTTTCTCCCCCAATTCATATGTTTCATTTTCATAGGATTATATGAAATATATTATGATTAATATGAAGTTCTATAATAATGGGATTAATGGCGTACTCAATAAGAATACTATTTTTATTTTATTATTTCAATTATAATGTGATATAAAATTATTTATCTGGTTTATTGAAGATGACTAACCCATTCAGTCATTTTAGATCTGATTCCTTATATATAGTGCCAATTTAATAATGTAAACACAATATATGGGAAACATGTCTATGGGTATTGATATATCATAGTATTCCATATGTGTTAGATGCATGACATAAAATGTCACTTCACAATGTAATGATAAAATTAATAAAAAAGGAACCATTACTTTAATTTTAACACACATTTAAAAGGTATTATTAGTTTATGTAAATGAATCCAAACAATTTGTGATGTGATTCTATCATACGATATAAAATTCTTGATCCAATCATAGGCCAAATACCAACCAAATAAAACTCACCACCTTCTAATAATGAGATAACTTCCAAAGTTCCATGTTGTTAAATAGTAATATTTATTATAGTTATTAAAAAAATAGAGACCCCTAAATTGTGTACGAATAATCTGTTGATGGAGAAAATAAAATTCATATAGATTGTTCCGTTAATTAACAAACATTAATACACACACACACACATATATATATATATTCAATAAATTTTTTGGTATTATCGTATCACAGACATAGTGGTAACCAATTACACAGATGAGTTTTGGAAGGTTTACTAAATAAATCATAAATTTATAAAAGTGTCTTAGAGTAGAAAATAATTAGATACATCATTTCGAGAAGAGAATGAAAATACATCCTCCTGATCATCAAAAATTAATTGGTGTCTACATTAATGTACAATTTACCTCATATAATTACAATGTACTTCATCTATGTCTCAAAATGTAAGAACTATGATATTTAATTAGAGTTTCCCCTGGAAATAAAATGTTGAAAAAAGAAAACATTTTACAAAATTATAAATAATTCATCAAATCCATGAGGAAATATATTTTTCTCAGGATTTTTCCTCATAAACATGTTACCATAAAATTTGTTCCTTAAATTTATTCCACTAAATTTATTAAGGAACGTTCTACCTTCACACTTGTTTTATTCAACATGAAAAAACTACAATTTTTTTTTAAATATATCACTATTATATGAATTCCTATAAACATGAATAGTATTGAATTTTATAAAAGACATATTGTCACCAAATACATATACTATATTTGAAATAATCTTATCATATTAAAATGAATTGATAATATTATCATAATAAATACTTTTTAGAAACATATCAAATTAAAATTAAAATATGTTTTCAGCATGGATGTGTAATATAAATATGGATTAAATAATGAAAATATCTCAAATATTGACCATCTACATAATTTCTTTATACATTTCCCTACATGATATAGAGCATGATCTAGTTTTTATAGACCATCATCCATGATATTCATTCTATCTACATTGTCCCCCACATGGTTTCAAGGATGTGAAATGTGGAATTGAATCCTGTGGACACATTTTTTACATTAATATGGAAATAGAGTAACTCAACCATTAATCTAGCTCTAAATTATCAATTCACATTGTATAATGTTTGAGATAATGTAGTATTTCCCACCTCATGACACACCTCATTTTATCCCATTACTGTAATTAATTTTAGATAACACATGTATTTATGAATTTATAAAATTTATTCCACATGGATTGAATCACCCATAAATTTATTATAATGTAATACCCTAAAAACATAACACATATTCTATGTTAATGATTACAGTCATTACGGTATCAACTTATAAATTTTAAAAGAATTATTCTCTAAAATTTTTATCAAATTTCTCCCCTTAAATAATTTTTATTTAACATCACTAATGTCAATGTATTTTTTCCCAATTTATTATAAATCTCAATCTAGAACACCAACAGAACATTAAAAATCCATGTAAATAAATTTTATAAGGTGGTAACATGTTAGTATCTGAAATTCCACAAGCTATGTGATGTTACTGAACACCAAATAAAAATATTAATGCTTGTCAATTAATTAAGTATCTAATGTCTTAATAATGATTTTTATCACTTGATTATTTATCTAAAATTGTTCCATAGTTAAATTTTTTTCAATCGATTTGATATATTAGACCTCAAAATATTTAATGCAATAGTACCCTACTAGATTATTCATGAGATCTTGTACACTATTTCTATCTGAATAGATCACATCCAGTTATTTAATTTTTTTTATCAATATCACTATATAATTAAATCATCAAATCATGATGAGATAAATAATTTGATTCATTGATATGTTGTGCATTTAAAATATTTAGAGACATTATCTCATATTTTGAAATCTAATTCCAAAATCATTTTATTCAAAAAATGAATGTACCAAAACTCGTGGACATTTAATACATTGAGTTAAAAGTCAAAACCATGTTATAAATTATTCAACATTCCCTATGCTTTCATTTTTAATATACAGAAATAAATAGAGTGTACAATTTATGTCTAATTGGATTAATTTTACCACTCTTAGATTATTTTCTTTTTGATGTCATTTGAAATGGGCTGGATGACATATGGTATGAAAAATATAGGAATTAGTTACAGTATAACATAAAAATCTCTAAATTATTCTTTATTAAATTTTAGGATCCATATATCACATCCCCATGCTTCAGAATATTAATTAAAACCAATGTTTCAATTAAAATTAAAATATCATCATTAATATTTACCTTCATTTTTAATTTTATTCTAATTAATATTTTAAGGGTAAAAGATTATTTGTAAATATATACTACTTAAAATCCTATAATTTTTTTGCAATGAACAATAAAACTATAGATAAAATGCCATTTTGAATAGAAAACTATTCACTAATTTTAAAAAATACATGCATTACATTAGTTATTTAGTACTAATTATACAATATAGCTTTTCAGATTTAAATTGTAGTTAGGAATCCTATCTATTAAAATTATTTCCATCATACATTTATTGATAAGATTTATATATATTATGTTTTATAGTAAAATATTATTTTCACTAATGGATGGAGTGATGGAATCGACCATTATGATTGTACCTTTTGTGACCCATTCATAAATTCTTTTGTGATAGAAAGATTATCTAGGATTTAAAATTAAATAAACCCAAGTTAAAAAGAAATAATTGATGAATTAAGAAAAATTTTATCTGAGATATTAAATATTATCACTATTTATAGAAAAAATATTTTCTGAACTCCAAAAATGAATCCCAACTATCTCACACCATACCCTTTCATGAACATGCTGATGTAATATGGGGTTATCTATCTAGGACCTATTAGTATTATTTTTTACATATTAATATCTAATAATATAATCAATATAGTTAAAATTTTAATTATTTCAATTCCATATGAATTTAATTAAATAATATTTTGAGACTATAAAACCAATTTTTTTTGTAATATATATGGTTTAAATTAAAAGATCATTTAGTAAAATTAGTTAATTTTTGAATTAAATTTTATTTCTATATTATATTATTTTTTAATAGATTTTTTTTAAAAATAAAAATATCATTCATTGAAGTTGAATAAAATCATTCTATCGGTTTGGAAATTGTTATTCTATTAAAAACGGTTATTTTAAAATAAATGAGGCTTTTGGGTTAAAATTATTAATTATCACATTTAGACAGTAATTTTGATAAAAATAAAAAAATTGTATCATCAACATTATATTATCCAATGATTTTGATTTCATAATTGTTTGATAATGATAAATTATGTGCTAAAAATTATATACATTATTAATATAAAATATGTATTATGATAACTTAATATACTAGATGAGGTATTATAAATAGTTTAAATAGAATATGTGAAAAATATTATTATTACCATTTTAAATAATGTGTTTTTATATTATTTTAATAATTTCATAATTCTTTAATAAGTCTTTCAAAACCTATCTTAAATTTTTTGGTTTTAAATTTATTTATTAATAAACATAAATCACATTAAAATCACTAAGGGGAATATTTTATGGAATATGGTAAATTTCATAGTAAAATATTAAAAAAACACTTCGTGTAATATCCCTTGGGTATAAATCATAATAATGTTTGTGGTTTTGATAATTTAATCATATATAATTCAAAACCTAGTTTAAAAAAAATAGAAATTTCCACATTTTTAGTAAATAGCCTCACATTCTCCATCATTTCTTAAAAAAACATTTATCAAGAAGTTACTATCCATGTATATATCTAAATTTATACAATGGTGTTCCAAATATCATATGATGTAACACCCCATGATTCCATGGTACACTTTTCTTTGAATAATACAGTAGCGTGGGTTGTACGCAACATTGAGTTCTAACATACACCACAACCAATCAAACTAGCCTTTATGAATACTAATACAAACTTTTTGAAATTTTATAAATTTAATATTTCAAAATGGACTTCATTTTTGTATTCGTAATATCGAAATTATCTTAGGGTGAATTTTGGGTATTTTTCTGAAAACTTTAAATTTTTGATGAATAGTGAAAAACACGAAGTTATAGTTTAGAACCGAATTTTTATTTAAATAATTATTTATTTTATTTAAAATTATTTTAGGTCAAAATACATACATAATAACTATATATGTTCAATGTAATTCATTGGAGTCAGTTTATAATAATTTTAGATATATAAAAATGTAATTGAACTATTCACCGCCTTTTACCCATCTCCTAGAAGAATTTGCATACTCACATAAAACATATTTTTAACACTTCTATTAGTGGAATATTTAAAATACAAAAGACAGGTTTGATATAAAGGAGTAAAATGTTTTTCATTAAGATTAAAATAATTTTTTGTGAATAGTAACTTTTTACATTTATTTACCACGGTTAAAAGTAAATATGGAAATTAAGGGAAAAATTGTTATTATTATTTCCCTAACACATGTCTTAATTATATGGGAATAGTATAATTAGTCCAAAAACATTATTAGGAATGAAATATGAACCTCTTTGATCCACTTGGATTGGATTAGGACATTGATTATTATTTAATTCCAAGAAGAGTAAAAAGAGTTTAAATCAATGTTTAATAATTAATTTTTTTAATATAGGGTTATACAAAAGATAAATTAGATTATAAATAGTCATTAGATATATAAGAAAATCTCCTACATAATTATATTTTATTTATAATTTTTAGACCATAAATAATTTAATTTATTTACGACATAATGGTGATGGAGTAATTACCTAATTAATGAAATATTAAAGTAATTGATATTATAAATAATCAATAAATGTAATTTGATAATTTTATGAATTAAAATACCTTTCAAGGTTAATATGACATATTATGGTTGGTTAGATGAATTTTTTTAAGTAATACTTCTGTTATAAATTTAGAAAAAACAAAATACCAAATAGTGTCAAAATTGTCATAAAAGAGTTTTAAAAAAATATATTATATTATTAATTGATATTATATTCCTAAAAATATAATGTTATTCCAGAATACATATATAATTATAGGTGTATCATTAATGAACCACTTGGGGTTTTCTTGGACGTATATAGTATGTTTATTAACCATATAATGAAAAAAATACCAAAAGACATGGTAAATGTCAAACTATTTGACTATGAGTTAAATCTAAAAGATAAGGGTAAAATAGTGACCCCAACCTATCTAAAACCAATTTTTTAGTGGTTTTAGACCCATCCACAGCTTATACTTTAAATAATCTACATTAGAGCCATTAAAATTGGAAAATGATTTTATTATAAAATAATATTTATAGCTTTTCCTAAGTTGCCTCTCGCCCTCTTATAAAAGGGCACTCCCCCTTCTCTCTAATTCAAACCATATAAGCCTTTTGGCTCAGACAAACCCTGCCCAAATATTCTATCAACTTCCCTAAATTCAACCTAGAGGCTTACTTTATTAAGAAAGACAACTTAAGGATCTCTTTGGATCAAATGAAAAGGAAGAACCCGAAGAAGATGTAATAATTTGACCACCCTCTTTCAAGTTCCTTTCTTCTTCCACATCCTTTTTTTGTTGATACTTTTTAAAATAATAACTCCATTATCTTATATATAATGTTATTTTATTATAAATATGGTACAACCATATTCATTATTCTTTCCATACTTTGAATGACATGTCACCATATGTGCGTACGTACGGCTTATCGTCTCCACGTCGTGCTGTAATTGTTATTCAGCACATTATTATTTCGAGGGGAATATTAATGATGTGTAATTAATGTAAATGATAAATATAACATGACAATAATTCTTTATATATAATATACCATCCAATTAAATATTAGTTTACTATCAAAATAATGATATTCTAGCTCATGCGTATGTACTGATTACTGTATCCACGAACACGATGAGATTCATACCCCATCATATCCATTCATGACAAATTTTCATTTGAAGATTAAAAATAATTTTTAAAGACTTTATTTCAATCTGGATTTGAATACTATAGAACATATCCTTAACAAAAATTACTTATATAACAAAACATATATAAGAAAAAGACTAAGTGAACACCCAAAACGATGATAATACAAAAATATTATTAACAAAGAAATATTAGAAGATCATGTATGATATCATAATAATGTATATGATTATTGTATAATTTAATGAGAATTAGTTCACCATTATACTAGAGGATAACCTACCCTGAACGAAGGTGAAGTACAATGTAAGGTTTTATTTCACAATCTCTTTATTATCCAAGGTTGTTTATATGTAATTATATACTGGGACCTCTTTATCATCCACATCCATGTTTCATAAAAATGTTTTTCAAAAAATTCTTACTATTTTATAGACTATGGGTTAATTTAATTTATACCCTTTTTTTACTTTTTATAAGATGATTATAATGGAATATTTCTGTCGTTTTCCAAATAAGATCCTTCTTAACCTTTTCGACAAAATTATGGTAAGAATGTATTTTTAAACATGTACAGAGGGTGTGACTATTTTCCACCATTATAAAATCATAAAATATTCCATTAAAGGGTTATAAGAATATTTTAATATTAAATGTTTTATGTTATAATTATGTTACTTTTAAATGATTTCAAAAAAGAGATATTTCTCTCAAATAGTTATAATTTCATCTATGTCAACATCCTTCGATGGATTTTAATATTATTTGAATTTGATTTATTATGATACAAAACTTCCATTTTGTATTGAAGTTTTTCTGATATGTTTGACTATGGATGTGTTATTTTTATACCATTCATGGTTTATGGATAAAGTATTTAAATTTCATATGCTAGTTTTAATACAAATGATTGTGTTATGTTAAAACTTGTTCATATGAGGAATGCAATGGACAAAGTAAGTGATGGGTGGAGCCCGCTATAGCTCCTCGATTCATCGGTAGGTCTCATGAGAAAAACTAGTGTCTTGGTAAAAGGCATTGACAAAATCTTATTTGTAGTCTTGGGACAAGGCCTTGACTAAGTGGTTATGATAGTATGGAATTATGAATTCAATCACTATGAAAGTGGTTATTTATATTTAATGTGATTATTCTATTTTTGTAATATCCATGTGAATAAGTAAAAGGAATTATTTCATTTTATTTTTACCATATTATGCTGAAGTTCCTGTTTAAAGTGATTTTTTTTAGTTATACATTGCCTTAAATTTTTATGCTTATTTAAGAATGTTTCTGCTATATTGTTATCCTTACTGAGCATCTGAGGTCACCCCTTTCTGTGTTTTATTTTTCCTAGGATGTGAAGAAGTATTTTATGACTGACTTGTTGGGATATTATAAGGGGATATGAGTGTGGAAAATGGAGACTATGTTGTTCTAGTTTTACATTTTATCATGTAATTTAAGACTTATGAATGTATCTAGTGTTTCCATGGATATTAAACTATTTTTTCTTTGGAGACTTGATATTTTGTGATCATTCCAATGTTATTTAATAATGCACTAACTCTGGGTAACTGGGGTCCGGGCATTACAGTTGGTATTAGAGGATGTTTATTACAAACCATGGAAACCACATTTAGATAAACTCTGATTAGAGAACATTGACCTAATAGAGAAATTGAGGATTAGTATAGAAGAACATCCGAGAATTGTGGTATTTTAGAGATTTTGTGAGATTTCCATGCAATATATCCCTATCTAGATACGAGCAGGTAGAGGCAGCTCTGGCAGAGATCAACCAAGGGGTAAAACCCGAAAACACTTCACTAATCTAGACTCAAACGGGAACTGGTCCTTGACAACGGTCCTTGGTGCACTCTTGGTTACGACACTCATGGGGGATAAGCTTAGGATAATTGTAATTTTCATTAGAAACCATTATGAAGGGTTTATGATTATATAATTTCTCATGGAAAACATTTTTATTATTATTATGGATTATATCCATAAATTGTTCAATTTATGATAAGTGTTTTACAAGTTTGGAATTATGTATTTTGATTAATAAGCTAATCTAGTTTATACCATAGTTTAGAAATGGCGCCTAGTTGAAGTAATGGAAACTATATCAATGAACACACTCCATTTAGGGATTTCCCTAATTCTCAAGATAATTATAGTGGAGGTCGTGATACAACTGGTGCTAATCAGCATATAACTATACTGGGACAACACACACTGGTTATGAATAATAACCTTACCCATATCGAGCACCCTGATCTACAAAGTGAAGGATAAATGTTAGACCACTTCATGAGGTAACAAAAACCAACATTCAATGGGAGTAAAAATCCATTAGTGGCTAAGAAATGGATAGATTCCTTAGATAAAATATATCATGCCTTGGGGAGTAGTCAAGGGGAAAAAGTTATCATGACAGTTTACCGCCACACTGGAGATGCTAGTCAATGGTGGTCATTGATTCAAAATACAAAGGAAGATGATTAAGTATCAAATATAGAATGGAGGGAGTTTAAAGAACTTATCGTAGAAAAACACTTTCCCCGTGACAATCGAGAAAATATTGAAAGGAATTTTATGAGTATGATGCAACATGAAGATGAGAATTATTCAAATTATGAGGCTATAAAGACCCGTAAATTTCAAGGAAAATTTTGTCCAGAATTATTTCCAATTTTACGAGTCCACAGTTTCTGACAACACTTGATTCTGAGGCCCGGTGTGGCCAGAATAATTTTCTAAAGTTTTGTTAATATTAAATTAACACATGTAGGAAGTTTTACTAAAAAGGATGAATAACTCATAAATGGTTAGTCAAATCAAAAATCCGAGGGTGCTGTTGTGATCAAGATGGCGGTTTTACCCTAGGCGCGACTTTATTTTAGTCAGTGAGAGCCTCCTGTTTGAAATTCCAATAATGGAATAACTGTAAATTAAATACTTAAATAAATTATTTTATTTTTCAAATGGTTATAACTCACAAATGGTAGCTCAGATTAAAAATATGAGATCACCACTGAACTTGTTAGGGAATTCTTTATTTAAGAAGATACTAACTTTGGACGACACATGCCACAAGAAAAAGTTTTTTTTTGCCTCAAATAAAATAATTAAGTAACAATTATTTTATTGTAAAATTCATAACTTCAAAATGGCAACTTGGACTGAAAATCTGAGAGCATCGATGGGTTCATTGGGGCGTGTTTTACATAGGTAGAGCCTAACCTCGACCGGCGCGGGTCGAGGGTGACTGATAATATTTTTCCAAACTTTTTTTCAGGTTCGTTCAGTAAACGTATGTGCGAGTTTTTCTATCTTTTGAACCGGTACTTGGAATTGAAATCTGAGGGCACTGATGAACTCGCAACACCAGTAATTGCATAAGGGAACCTTTATCACAGTTGAATTTTAATTGAGTTGAGAATAAATTATTGGGTATTTATAATTAAATAAATAAAATTTGTGGTACATAATTTTATTTATATCTATGGTAGTCATACCCTACAAAGGGGAGTTAAAGGTGAGGCCCATAACCAAAAACTACCCATGTGTTGATAAATTAGTGGCGGGGGCCACAATATCCCCAACCTCTCATCTTCCTTAACTCTCTCCAACCCCCTTTAACACCCCTTAAATTTAATGTGACAACAAATGTAACACCCCAACCCAAGTTACCCAGAGTCGGTGCATTATTAAATTACATTGGCATGATCACAAGAAAGATGATATCTCGAAAGACCGATTGGTTTAGTAGCCTTGGAAGAACTAGATATATTCATAAGTTTTACATTACATCACAAAGTGAAAAACTACTACAAAAACATAGTCTCCATATTCCACACTCGTATCCCCACATAAAATCCCGGCGTGTCATTCATAACATACTTCTTCACATCCTGGGAAAAATAAAACATAGAAAAGGGGTGACCTCAAATGCCCAGTAAGGATAACAATATAGCGGAAACATTCAAAAATAAGCATAAACATTTAAGGCAATGTATAACTAAAACAAAAGCCTTTTAAACTTGAAATTCAACATAGTATGGAAAAAGAAAAATGAAATAATGCCATTTACTTATTCACATGGATATTCTACTAATCGAATAATCACATGCAATATCAGTAACCACTTTCATAATGATGGAATGCATAATGCCAGACTATCATAACCACATAGCCAAGGTCTCGTGCCAAGACTACAAATATGATTTTGTCAAGGCTTTGTTCCAAGACACTATTTGGACTCATGAGACCTACCGATGCATCAAGGAGCTATAGCGGGCTCCACACGTCAAATATGGAGTCCAATGCATTCCCATATTAAAAGGTTTAAACATAATATAAACATTCGTATTAAAACTAGTTTAGAAAATGTCAATACTTTCACCATAAACTATGAAGGGTATAAAAATACCTCATCCATAGTCAACCATATCACAAAACCTTGAATAAAATATAGATGTTTTGTATCATAATAAATCAACTTCAAATAAGCGTAAAATCCATTAGAGGATGTTGACATAGATGAAATCAAAAATCATTTTTGAGAAATATCTCTTTCTATTTTTGAAATAATTTAAGAGTCATATATTTATAAAATAAAACATTTTCTTTGAAAATATTCTTATAATCTTGTAAGGGAATCTTTGACGATTTTATAACGGCAGTAAATAGCCGCACCCGCCGTATAAGTTAAAAAAACATTCTTACCTTAATTCAGTCGAAATGGTTAAAAAGCACCTTGTTTGGAAAATGACTGAAATATTGCTTTATAAACCCATAAGGGTATAAATGGATTTAACTCATATTCTTTGTAAATAGTAAAAATGTTTTGAAATACATTTCGAAGAAACATGGATGTGGATGATAAAGAGATCCCAGTAGATTATTATGTATAAACAACCTTGGATAATGAAGAGATTGTGAAATAACCCTTACCTTGTACTTTTCCTTGGTTGAGGGTAGGTTAACCTATTGTATAATGGTGAAATAATTGTTATTAAATTATACAAGAATCATATATATTCATATGATATCATATATGATTTTTTAACATTTCTTTGTTAATAATATCTTAGTATTATCGTTGTTTCGGGTGTTAACTTACTCATTTTATTTTATATGTTTTGTTACGTAATCCATGTTTTTCATGAATAGGTTGTATCTTATTCATATAAAGAATTATATAAAGTTCTTAAACATTATTTTTAAATTGTAAAATGATAATTATACTTGAATGGATACGATGGAGAATGAATCTCATCGCGTTCGTGGTGACGGTAGTCCGTACGTACGCACAAGCGACAATATCATTCTTTTGAAATTAAAATAATATATAATTGGATGGTATATAATATATACAGAATCCTTATCATGTTATATTTATTATTTACATGAGTTACACATCATTATTATACCCATCCAAATAATAATTTATTGAATAACAATTACACCACGACGTGGAGACGGTAAGCCGTGCATACACACGTATGGTGACATGTTATTCAAAGGATGGATAGAATAGTGAATATGGTTGTACCATATTTATAATAACATCACAGTATATATATGATACTAGAGATATTATTTTAGAATGGTAACAACAAAGGAAGAAGAAGTGGATGATGAAAGGAACTTGAAAAAGGGTGGTGAAATCATTATCTCTTCTTTGGGATCTTCATTTTAATTTGATCAAAAGGGATCCTTAGGTTGGCTTTCTGATCCAACTAAGGCATCTAGGTTGTAGTGAGGGAAGTTGGGAGAGTATTTGGGCAGAGTTTGGCAGAACCAAAAGGCTTTGATGGTGTGAATAAATGAGAAGGAGGAGTTCCCTTTTATAAGAAGGGTGAGGGGCACCTTCGGAAAATCTAGAAATATTAATTTATAATAAACTCATATTCGGTTTCTAATGGCTCCAAAGTTGATTATTCAAAGGTTAAGGTAGGGATAGGTCGAAAACAACTCAATAAATATAATTTAGACAGGTTTGGGTACTTATATTAACCAAATCTTTAAGTATTAACTCTAAGTTAATTAGTTTGACATTTACCATGTCACTTTTTATTTTTATATTATATGATTAATAAACATACCATATACATCCAAGAGACACCCAAGTGGTCCATTAATGATAAAAATATCATGATATAAGTCTCTTTCCCAAACCATAGATTTTTAGTAATTTAATATCAATTAATAATATAATATTGTTTTTACAAACTCTTTTATGTCAATTTTGACACTATTCAATAGTTGATTTTTGTGAAACTAATAATAGAATCATTACTTCAAAAAAAGTTAATTAAATAAATCCTAATATGTCATATTATCCTATAAAATTATTTTAATTCATTAAAAGTCTCATATAATATTTATTTGGGTATTTATAATATTAATTTTTTTAACTTTTCAGTATTATGGTAATTACTGAATCATTATTGTGTCAGAAATAAATTAAATTATGTAATCTCTAAAAATTAAAAATAAAATATCATTATGGATTAAATCTTTTTATCTTTTTTAATGAATATTTATAGTCGAAAATCCAACATATATAACCCTATGTAAAAATAGTCTTTCTAAACAATATATGCTTGTGTCATTTTTGTATTCATTTTAACTTAATTAAAATAAAGTGTCCCTATCATATACAAGTGGCTCCATGGGGTCCAAAAATTGACCCAAATATTCCTATGGTCGAACATGTATCAACAAATAAGGTTAGGACACATTTTAGGGTAATTTAGTATTATTATAATATTATTTTTTTAACCGTTATTTACCGGATTTACCCTTAACCATGGTAAATAAAATATTTACCGAAATAATTATTCAAAATGTCTAAAAATAAAAGTTACCTATTTACACAATTTGAATATCCTGAATCCAAATATGGAATCCATTTTTCCAAATTCAAAACACTGAAGTGGCAGAAATTAATTTAAAATTAATTCCCGTTGTTAAAACAAAAAGCGTGTTTTTAAGAGATAATAACTATCAAAAGATGGACACTTGTTTCTGTCCGGTTTAATTGTAAAATTATGTCCAATGACCAAAATTGAATTAAACGGTAAAAATATATTCTGAATATAATTTAAGACCACTTTAATTCATAATTTATCACTATTAATTATTTTGATTAAAAAATTTGTTTTTAATTAAAATTTAGCAATTTTCACTATTCATCAAAATATTAAAGTTATCTGAAAAGTACCAAAATTTCACCTTAGGATAAATTCGATATTCCGAATTCAAAAATGAAGTCCATTTTGAAATATAAAATATATATAATTTCAAAAATTAGGTATTACTATTCATAATGGCTAGTTTGATTGGTTATGGTGTGTTAGAACTCGGTGTTGCGTACAACACACGCTACCACATTATTCAAAGAGAAGCGTACCGTAAAAGTTTGTGGTGTTACATTCTACCCTCCTTCAAATAATTTCGTCCTAGAAATTTCTAGAATATTTATCAAATGAAAAGACTCGGGTGGTTCTGCATCATAAGTTTCTTGGGTTCCCACGTTTCCTCTTCCATCTTATGGTTTCTCCACAAAACTTTTACCAGACGCGTCGTCCGATTTCTCAGTACTTGTTCTCTCGTATCAAGAATCCTGACGGGCTCTTCACAATAAGACAGATCGGGTTCCAGTTCTAATTCTTCATAGGTGAGTACATGCGTTGGGTCAGGCATGTATTTCTTCAATAGAGATACGTGGAACACATCGTGAACTTTGGAGAGACTTGGCGGCATTGCCAATCGGTAAGCTACAACACCAATTCGTTCTAGAATTTCAAAGGGTCTAATGTACCTGGGACTCAATTTACCTTTCTTACCAAAACGTATGACTCCCTTCCATGGAGATACCTTCAGGAAAACATGATCACCGACTTGAAATTCCAAATCCTTCATTCGATTATCGGCATAGCTCTTCTGCCTACTTTGAGCTGCATTGATGTGATTTTGGATTACATTCACCTTTTCCACCGTTTCATCCACCAGTTCTGGGCCTACATGTTTTCTTTCACCAACGTCATCCCAACAGGTTGGTGTACGACATCTCTTTCCATATAACGCTTTATATGTTACCATCTGAATACTCGAATGGAAGGTAATGTTATAGGAAAATTCTACCAGAAGTAAATATTGATCCCACATACACTAAAAGTCAAGTGAGCAAGATCTCAACATGTCTTCTAAGGTTTGAATAGTCCGTTCTGATTGTCCATCTGTCTGAGGGTGGTAAGCAGTGCTCAAATGAAGTTAAGTATCCAGGGATTTCTGAAGTCTTTTCCAGAATCTTGAAGTAAAACGGGGATCACGATCAGAAACAATCGATAAGGGTACTCCATGATGTCTCACAACATCATTAATATATAGTCTTTCTAGACGTTCCAGGGGTAGATCTTCTTTTACAGTAAGAAAATGTGATGACTTGGTAATACGAAAAACAATAACCCATATTGCATCATTCCTTCTAGGAGTCTTTGGTAGCCCCATGACAAAGTCCATCGTAATATTGTCCCATTTCCACTCCGGTATGGGAAGAGGTTGCATGACTCGTCCAGGCTGTTGCCTTCCAGCTTTCACTTGTTGACAAACCATACATCTTGACACAAAATCAGCAATCTCCCTCTTGATGTTGTCCCACCAAAAATGTTTCTTCAAATCTCTATACATTTTGGTGCTCCCAGGGTGTATAGAGAAATTGGAACTATGAGCATCATCCAGCAACTCCCTTTTTAGATCAGGTATATCGGGAACACAAAGTCTCTTCCCAAATTTCAAAATTCCATCTTCATACACAAAGTCTCTCAGTCTCCCATCATTCACAACTTTAATCTTCTTTTGAAATTATTCATCATCGGTCTGAGAACTCTTAATCCTTTCTAGTAAAGATGGTTTGCAACCATTTGAAAAAGCATTGATGTTTCACCTTCCCTGGTTATTCCCATGTCCATCTTCACTAGATCCATCTAAATTGGATCCCTTTCAATTCTCATCACGTTCAAAACACCATGGTCTTTTCTGCTCGAAGCATCTTCCACCTTGTTTGATTTCCCCGGGTGGTAGTGTATCGTACAATCATAATCCTTGAGTAATTAAATCCATCTCCTTTGCCTCATGTTGAGTTATTTTTGTGAGAAAATATACTTCAAACTCTTGTGATCAGTATAAATCTCACATTTTTTACCATAGAGGTAGTGCCTCCATATCTTCAAAGCAAAGATCACAGCTGCTAACTCAAGGTCATGAGTAGGATAGTTTTTTTCATGAATTTTCAACTGTCGTGATGCATAGGCAATAACTCTATCATTCTGCATAAGGACACAACCAAGTCCTTTCTTCGATGCATCACTATAAATAACAAACCCATCATTCCCCGATGGTAGAGTCAATATAGGATCATTGACTAATCTACTCTTCAATTCTTCGAAACATTCTTCACACTCTTTTGTCCAAACAAATTTAACCCCTTTATGTGTGAGCTTCGTTAATGGGTTAGCCAATCGGGCAAAATTCTGGACGAAACGTCGATAATAACCTGCCAAACCAATAAAACTACGTACCTTAGTTATACTCGTAGGTGCTGGCCATTCTTGGATTGCCTTGGCCATAGAAGGATCAACAGAGATTCCATCTTTAGAGAGAATATGGCCAAGAAAAGAAATATCATGATGCCATAATTCACACTTGCTAAACATTCAATATAATTCATGTATTCTACGAGTCTTCAGGATAATGTGCAATTGATTTTCATTATCTTCGTAGCTTTTGGAGTATACCAAGATATAATCAATAAATACCACCACAAATTCATCAAGATACTCATTGAAAACTCTATTCATCAGATCCATGAATACAGAGGGTGCATTAGTCAATTCAAAAGGCATTACAGTAAACTCGTAATGCCCGTACCTGGTTCGAAATGTTGTCTTTGGAATGTCTTCCTTATTCACACACAACTGATGATATCCAGATCGAAGGTCAATCTTTGAAAAGTATTGAGCTCCAAGCAGCTGGTCAAATAAATTATCAATGCGTGGTAGGGGATACTTGTTATTTATTGTTATATCATTGATCTCCCTGTAATCGATACATAACCTCATAGATCCATATTTCTTTTTAACAAAAAGAACAGGGGCTCCCCATGGAGAAACACTAGGGCGAATAAATCCCTTATTACTCAATTCCTCTAGTTGTTTCTTTAGTTCAACTAATTCTATAAGGGGTCTTTGATATAGGCCTTGATCTAGGAATTAAATCAATGGAAAACTCAGCATCTCGTTCTGAAGGATGTCCAGGTAAATCTTCCGAAAATACATGTACAAATTCTTTCACAATAGGTACATCCTATATTTGATCATTCTTTTCCTCACCCACAGTTATTTCATTCTATTCCTCCCCAATAATTGAATTTAGATGATCTACTGGGGGTGGATCTAAATAAGAATTAGGTGGTGACGATTCTGCTCTAAAGATAAGGTGTTCCTTATCATTATCATCAAGAATCATAACCTCTTTCTTCTTACAATAAATATTCACATCATAGTCCGAAAGCCAGTTCATACCAAGGATTATATCAAACTCAATCATAGGTATGACGATGAGATCAGCAGAAAAATAACATTTATGTGCTCTAATAGGGACTGATTCACAAAACTTTGTTGCAATGATACTTCCCTTAGGAGTTTTATCTGAAAACACCCTTATTAAATCAAATTGGAAATATCTAATTTTCTTAGTAAACTGGGAAGATATGAAACAATGAGATGATCCAGAATCAAATAATGCATTTACTATACATGAGGAAAACATTAAATTACCTGCCACCACGTCTTTCAGAGCTTCTACCTCAGCAGTAGTGATAGCATAATATTGGCCTTGATCCCTTGGCCTTTTCTAAGGTAAGTTCTCCTAACGCTTAGGACATTCATTTTCATAATGTCCCATCTCCCTGTAATTTTAGCACTGAACATTGGTAGCTTCCTTCTTCCCCTTGCAACCACGAGCTCGGTGGCCCTTTTCACCACACTTGTAACAGACTCCCTTTCCCTTCAAATAAGTACCGGGGTGTTTATTCCCACATTTACCACAGGATGGATATTTAACCTTTCCTTTATTCCACTTATTTCCATTCCCAGATTGATCAGCAGACCTCTTCTTCTCTTGTTTTGCTTTAAAGTCATAAGAATTATAGAATTCTTTTTCGGTCTTGATATCACATGAGACAATGTCTTCGTATGACGAGAAGGATTGTGAGACTAATGCTTGACGGAGAAATTGTTTTAACCCATCAAAGAAATGATCAATCTTACTTCTTGGGTTATGTATATAATCACTAGCATACCTTTCTAACCTTGTAAAGTTAGCCTCATACTCTGTGACATTCTCATCCTCCTTCTGTCTCAGACATAGAAATTGCCTTTCCATATCTGCTCGATGGTGGCGAGGAAAGTATTTTTCTAAAAATAGATCTTTGAACTCCCTTCATTCCATATTTGATACTTCATCATCTTCCTTTGTATTTTGAATCAATGGCCACCGTTGATCAGCATCTCCAGTGAGGCGGTCAACTGCAATGATAACTTTTTCCATTTCATTACTTCCTAAAGCCTGAAATATTTTTTCTAGGGAAAATATCTATTGCTCAACTACTAAGGGATTTGTACTCCCATTGAACGTTGGTGGTTGTTGCCTCATGAATCGATCTAACATTGATCCTCCATGTTGCAGATCAGGGTGCTCCATACGGGTAAGGTTATTATTCATAACCTGAGTGAGTTGTCCTAGTATGGTGATTAGTTGATCGGCACCAGTTGCATCACCAGCTCCACTATAATTATCTTGAGCAGGAGGGAAATCCCTACATGGAGTGCGTGCATTGATATGGTTTCCATTTATTCAGCTAGGCGCCATTTCTAAACAATGGCATAAACTAGATCAGTTTATGAATCAAAATACATAATCCCATACTTATAAAACACTTAACATAAATTGAACTATTTATGGATATAATCCATAATCATAAGAATGTTTTTTTTGAGGAATTATATACTCATAAACCCTTCAAAAAGATTTGTAAATAGAATGAGAGTTATCCTAAGAATATCCCCCAGGAGTGTCGTAACCAAGAGTGCAGTAAGGCCCGTTGTCGTGCACCAGTTCCCGTTCGAGTCTTGCTCAAAGCGGTGTTTTTGGGTTTTACCCCTAGGTACATCTGTGCCACAGCCGCCACTACCTGCTTGTATCCAGACAAGGATGTATTGCTTGGAAAACTCACAAAATCTCTACAATACCCAAAATTCTAGGAAGTTCTTTTATACTAATCCTCAAAGTTCGACTTAGGTCTACGTGATCTAATAAGAGTTTATCTAAATCTAGCTTCCATGGTTTGTACTAAACTTCCTCTGATACCAACTGTAACACCCCGACCCCAGTTAACCAGAGTCGGTGAATTATTACATAACATTGGCATGATCACAAGAAAGATCATATCTCGAAAGACCGATTGGTTTAGTATACTTGGAAGCACTAGATATATTCATAAGTTTTACATTACATCACAAAGTGAAAAACTACTACAACAACATAGTCTCCATATTCCACACTCATTTCCCCACATACTATCCATTCAGGTCATTCATAACTTACATCTTCACATCCTGGGAAAAATAAAACAGAGAAAAGGGGAGAGCTCAAATGCCCAGTAAGGATAACAATATAGTGGAAACTTTCAAAAATAAGCATAAACATTTAAGGCAATGTATAACTAAAACAAAAGCCTTTTAAACTTGAACTTCAACATAGTATGACAAAAGTAAAATGAAATAATGCCATTTACTTATTCACATGGATATTCTACTAATCAAATAATCACATGCAATATCAATAACCACTTTCATAATGATGGAATGCATAATGCCAGACTAACATAACCACATAGCCAAGGCCTCGTGCCAAGACTACAAATAAGATTTTGTCAAGGCCTTGTTCCAAGACACTAGTTTGTCTCATGAGACCTACCGATGCATCGAGTAGCTATAGCGGGCTCTACCCGTCACATATTAAGTCCAATACATTCCCTTATGAAAAGGTTTAAACATAACATAAACATTCGTATTAAAACTAGCATACAAAATTTCAATACTTTAACCATAAACTATGAATGGTATAAAAATAGCACATCCATAGTCAAACATATCACAAAACCGTGAATACAATATAAAAGTTTTGTATCATAATAAATCAACTTCAAATAGGGGTAAAATCCATCAAAGGATGTTGACATAGATGAAATGAAAACTCTTTTTTGAGAAATATCTCTTTCTATTTTTGAAATAATTTAAGAGTCATATATTTATAAAATAAAACATTTTCTTTGAAAATATTCTTATAATCTTGTAAGGGAAGCTTTTACTATTTTAAAACGGCGGTAAATAGCCGCACCTGCCGTATAAGTTAAAAAAACATTCTTACCTTAATTCTGTCGACAAGGTTAAAAAGCACCTTGTTTGGAAAATGACGGAAAGATTTCTTTATAAACCCATAAGGGTATAAATGACTTTAACTCATATTCTTTGTAAATAGTAAAAATGTTTGGAAATACATTTCGAAGAAACATGGATGTGGATGATAAAGAGATCCCAGTAGATTATTACGTATAAACAACCTCGGATAATGAAGATATTGTGAAATAACTCTTACCTTGTACATTTCTTTGGATGAGGGTAGGTTAACCTCCTGTATAATGGTGAAATAATTTTTATTAAATTATACAAGAATCATATACATTCATATGATATCATATATGATCTTTTAACATTGCTTTGTTAATAATATCTTAGTATTATCGTTGTTTCGTGTGTTAACTTACTCATTTTCTTTTATATATCTTGTTACGTAAGCCATGTTTGTAATGGATAGTTTGTGTCTTATTCATATCCTTAATGATATCAAGTTCCTAAACATTATTTTTAAATCATAAAATGATAATTATACTTGAATGGATACGATATAGAATGAATCTCATCGCGTTCGTGGAGACGGTAGTCCGTACGTACGCACGAGCGACAATATCATTATTTTGATATTAATATAATATATAATAGGATGGCATATCATATATACAGAATCCTTATCATGTTATATTTATTATTTACATGAGTTACACATCATTATTATACCCATCCAAATAATAATTTATTGAATAACAATTACACCACGACGTGGAGACGGTAAGCCGTACGTACGCATGTATGGTGACATGTTATTCAAAGGATGGATAGAATAGTGAACATGGTTGTACCGTATTTATAATAACATCATAGTATATATATGATACTAGAGTTATTATTTTAGTATGGTAACAACAAAGGACAAAGAAGTGGAAGATGAAAGGAACTTGAAAAAGGGTGGTGAAATCATTACCTCGTCTTTGGGTTCTTCCTTTTGATTTGATCAAAAGGGCACCATAGGTTGGCTTTATGATCAAAAAAAAGCCTCTAGGTTGTAGTGAGGGAAGTTGGGAGAGTATTTGGGTAGATTTTGGTGGAACTAAAAGGCTTTGAAGGAGTGAAGAAATTATAAGGAGGAGTGCCCTTTTATAAGAGGGGTGAGGGGCACCTTCGGAAAAGTTAGAAATATTAATTTATAATAAATTCATATTCGGTTTCTAATGGCTCCAAAGTGGATTATTCAAAGTTTAAGGTGGGGATAGGTCGAAAACAACTCACCCAATAGAATTTAGACATGTTTGAGTACTTATATTAACCTTATCTTTAAGTATTAACTCTAAGTTAATTAGTTTTACATTTACCATGTCACTTTGTATTTTTATATTATATGTTTAATAAACATACCATATACATCCAGGAGACCCCCCAAATGGTCCATTAATGATAAAACTATCATGATATAAGTCTCTTGGAAAATCCTTAGATTTTTATGAATTTAATATCAATTAATAATATAATATTCTTTTTAAACACTCTTTTATGTCAATTTTGACACTATTCAATAGTTGATTTTTGTGAAACTCATAACCGAAAGATTACATCGAAAAAAGTTACTTAAATCAATCCTAATTTGTCATATTATCCTATAAAATTATTTTAATTTATTAAAAGTCTCATATTATATTTTTTTGGGTATTTATAATATCAATTATTTTAAATTTTCACTATTATGGTAATTACTGCATCATTATTGTGTCATAAATAAATTAAATTATGTAATCTCTAAAAATTATAAATAAAATATCATTATGTATTAAATCTTTTTAGATTTATAATGAATATTTATAGTCGAAAATCCAACATATATAACCCTATGTAAATATTGTTTGTCTAAAAGATATATGCTTGTGTCATTTTTGTAATCATTTTTACATAATTAAAATAAAGTGTCCCTATCACCTACAAGTGGCTCCATGGGGTCCCAAAATCGTCCCAAACATGACTATGGTCTAAAATGTATCAGAAAATAAGTTTAGGACACGTTTTAGGGTAATTTAGTATTATTATAATATTATTTTTTTAACCCTTATTTACCGGATTTACCTTTAACCATGGTAAATAAAATATTTACCGAAGTAATTATTCAAAATGTCTAAAAATAAATGTTACCTATTTAAACAATTTGAATATCCTGATTCCAAATATGGAATCCATTTTTCCAAATTCAAAACACAGAAGTGGAAGAAACTAATTTAAAATTAATTCTCGTTGTTAAAACAAAAAGCATGTTTTTAAGAGATAATAACTATCAAAAGATTGACACTTGTTTATGTCTGGTCTAATTGTAAAATTATGCCCAATGACCAAAATTGAATTAAATGGTAAAAATATATTCTGAATATACTTTAAAACCACTCAAATTCATAATTTATCACTATTAATGATTTTGATTAAAAAAGTTGTTTTTAATTAAAATTTAGTAATTTTCACTATTCATCCAAATATTAAAGTTATCTGAAATGTACCAACATTTCACCTTAAGCTAAATTCGATATTCCGAATACAAAAATGAAGTCCAATTTGAAATATAAAATATATATAATTTCAAAAATTAGGTATTACTATTCATAATGGCTAGTTTGATTGGTTATGGTGTGTTAGAACTCGGTGTTGCGTACAGCACACGCTATCACATTATTCAAAGAGAAGCGTACCGTAAAAGCTTGGGGTGTTACAACCCCTTTAATAAAAATACCATCTCTCTCCCTCTTTAATGGTGCCAACACTTTAATTAATTTAGTGTTTTGAATTTGAAAAGACATGGCATGTTTATTAATAGGGGAAGACTCTTTTTAATATGGGTTGGAAAATATTTTGGAGAACCTTGAGGATCCTATAGAGGATTGGAATGAAATGTGTTTTTCTTCCGACGAAGAATGCTCTACGATTCAAAGAACATGAATTCACTGATGACATGCCTTTTCTTCTTCTTCCTCCGCATCAAGGAAGAAGACACCATTGCAGGGGAACGTCACCAACGACAACATTCATTCATCCTCTAATGTAGACGGGATCGATACCATTCTTCCGCAACACCGTTCTATCACGATGCTTCCCTCATTCCGTGGATCGATTATGTGCAACTTCATGATCGAGGTAGGGGGTTTTCGTATATAGTGTATATGTGATTTATACCTAGTGTATGGGTATTTTATTTGTAGGGTGTTTGTATAATTTATTTTGAATAAATTAAACCATTATCATTATTGAATTTTGGAATGAACCTCTAATGAAAGGGGTACGACTAACGAACAAACCTGGACCCTCCGCTGGTTTTTCTTTTCTGCGAGGATTGATGGGCTGCATTGAAACGGGCCGCAACGGCGATTCGAAGCCGGTATGACGCGCATAAGTATACCATTGCGTGGGTCCGACGAGGGTCTCGACGGTCCATGGCGATGGTTCAGTTGGGCGAGCAGGTGACTGTGGATGCTGGTGCAAGCGGAAGGCGGTGCGACATGGGGTCTGATGCATGGTACCAGGAGATGGATGCTAGGGCAGAGGCCGCATTATATTTCTGGAGGTGAATGGAGATTAGAGAGAGAAAAAAGGAATAAGATAAATAAATTAAACGAATAAATAATAATTCAATAGGAAGTGATGTGGAGTGAAGGCATGGAGTAAAGGGAGGCTCTAATTTTGGGTGGTGCGTGGATTTGGGGTTGTGATATTTAAGGAATTAAATAAAATTAAAGATAATAATAATATAATAATGATGTTATTATTTTCGATGGGAAAACTGTATTTTGACGTTATCTTCCTTATGCGACCTCGGTTTCACAAACCATATGTGGTAGTGTGACCCTGACTCCGAGGTGGAATTTATGAGTCCAATATTGGATGTCTTTTTTGGGTTTTTGGATTAGGTACCCGAAGCGCTTGGAAAATAATAGATTTAATATTATTATTAAATCTTCGACCTGCTATAACTCATTCGTGATACTTCTTATTGGCTTGCCGTCAGCGGTGATGTGACCATGTCTTAAAGAATCTCGATTCAAGACTAATGTTAGATACTAAATTATGGATCGGGGCTTGGGTCCACGAAACACCCAATGATAATATTATTATTTTTATTATGTGATCTTGTATCTGACATATCTATCTCATTCGATGTCGGAATGACAAACCGTCTGCGACGTTGAAACCCTGGAATTAAGACAGATGTTTCAAAACCAGTTTTGGATATTTAAGGCAAGGTCGAGGTGCGGGCCCCATGAAGCCCGGTTCGCATGTGTGGCGGTGAAATGAAACTTTTTCACCGGTAATCTGTTTTGGACCAATGGGTAGTCCATCTCGTGTGTTTTTCGGTATGGATCATAATTTTGTGATGGGTTTGGTTAATCGTTTTCATTTGAAGTACTGCCGGGTTGGTTCGAACCCAAAACCAACTAGGCCCTCGGAGCGGAAACACTTATAACTTCAGCTCCGGACATCTGATTGACGTTTTGTCGACTTTTTTGAATTAATATTGATGAGATGGTTCTTTAGGAATAATTCACCTGAGGTTTGGATGCAGTTGAAGTATGGCCGGGTTGGATTGTACCCGAAATCCAATCGGGCCCCTGGAACGGAAATGCAATTAACTAATAGATAGGGCGTCTGATAGACGCGTCGTCTGTTGAGTTGAGACCCATATGACGAGGTAGTCCTTTGAGATACTTCTATTTGAAACATCATGGCACCTGGAATTAACAACCAGTAGATCATGGAGCAGACCCTCCCGGAGACGAGCATACGGAGTGCAGAGACCGTGTAGCTGTAGACCTGACGACTACTTGACGGATTCGACTCGTAGTAACTTGGTTATCCTAGTGGACAGAGCGCCTTGTATTTGGTGGCAGACCCACGGAAGACGGATTGCCTGGTAGTTGGAAGCAGACCTGCGGTACTGGACATGAAGAGTACCCTTGTAGGCTATTAGGGGGAGCGCCCAATATTTGGCGACAGACCCAGAGCAGACAGAGCGCCCGGTATTTGGAAGCAGACCTGCGGTACTCTACAGGAGTAGTACCTTAGCAATATAAGGTTAGTTAGTAGCACCTCGGAGTCGTGACATGGCCACTGTACTTGACAGATGAGGAGTTCTCCAATAGATGTGGTTTCAATAATGAAAATACTTTTTTGAGATGAGTTAATAACCTTTATGTTTTCCTCATGATTGAGAAGGGTTACTTGATAACATAGGCATATATATGGGCATATACCTTAGAAAAGGTTATTTTTCGAGATCTTTCATTGTTGATTATCCTTGTTTGATTTAGTGAGACCTTGAGGGTCTCAGGGTCCTTACAGAGTATCTTTATACACCCCTCCACGGGAAATGCCCGCACCTCATTGTGTTGGATGCAGATGACGAACATCGCTGACCGAGGTAGAGTGTACGAGGACTGGACGGTACCCGAAGGTGGATACTCGGTGTGATGACACACGGAGCGGACCGATTGATGTGGAGTGGTGAGGAGGAAATTTTTACCTACCCTTCAGGTAGGAACCCGGAGGACGATCCATGAGATATTCCATCTTCCAGTAGTTTGTCTTCCAGTTGTACTTTCATTCAGTTGTAGCTATACCTTTATGTTGGGCTTGAATTGGGGCCCCATTATACTTTAAGAACACTTGTTATAATTCTTTACTTAGTGTTTTCTTCCTCTTGTACACTAGTTGTGTGTGTGTGTTTACGTTTCATAAAGGCAATACCTTCATAGTTATAGGTATTTACGCCTTTGGTGCTGGTAGCCAACCCCTGGCCTATGGGAGGCAGGCTTGGGGTAGTTACGACACGGGCCCCGAGTAACGGGTCATGACAAATTGGTTTCAGAGGAGTTGGTTCTACCGTAGATCTCAAGACTCTAATAATTCTTTTCTGTGAAGTAATAGTGTTAAGAGTACCGAGTGTGGTTTTCAGTTTAAGGAGTCAAGTATTGGTGCGGCGGCCGACGTATCCATACACCAGGTCCCTGACTACTAATTTCAGACTTAGTGCACGAAAACAATTATTGTGTATGTGTTTTCAAAAATTTTAATGTCTGCTCAAACCAGGTCAGCTCATCACATTTAAATCATTTGACCGTGTCACATCTGTTCAGGATGCCTCCATGCAGACAGTCAGTTGGAGTTCTGATAGAGTACACGATGACGGCCCACCGACCGATGTGGCTCATGTGCAGGGCCCTCTTGCTATGATGACTCCTTCAGGTGGTGTACCATCAGCATCACCACTATTAGGCAGCAGATTCCACTAGTCGTACAAGTAGACGGTGCAAGCTGACATAGGGTGTTGCACGAGTTCCAGCAGTAGAGGCCTCTGAGGTTATAAGGTGAGGTAGATTCCCAGGTAGAAGTGGACTGGATGGAGTCTATTGCTAGGGTTCTACACCTAGTTTAGTCACAAGTAGAGTAGATGGTGATCATAGATACTGGTGTTTCCTAGTGAGAGACCATGAGGATGGTCGGCATAGTGATAAGGCTTTGGTACGTGGACCGATACTTGAGAGAGTACCTTCGGGTAGTGTTCCATCTATATCAGTACGTGATGGTCAGCAGTTACAACTAGTGGTACAAGTAGATGAAACATGCACTCATAGTTCCTTACACGTGTTTCAGCATTAGATACCCCTCTTGTTCTGAGGTGAGCACGACTCATAGGCGGCTGAGGACTGGTTGAGGAGGAGGCTGAGTGTTTTCTAGAGCTTATACAGCTTTGGCATGATGACATGTTGGTAGCTGAGTATTCATCGAGGCATACCGATCGTTACTGATACCTGATGACTACGATTCGGTAAGTAATTTAGATCTCGGACCACAGTGCAAAGAAGTGTTAAGGACATATGAATCTGCAGAGCAGAAGACGTGGAAGTAGATCTAGGAGAGTAGCTTGAGATGGTGAAAATTTCAACATGATACAACCACCCAACTTTTTTGTCCCCGCTAGGCTCAGGGAGCTGGAGGGTAGGGGAAGAGAGTAGCTGCATGCGGTTAAAGAGGGTGACCGAAAGGCTCTAGGGATGATTTGAGGTACGGTCTGTGTCAACTACTAGCTGCCATATCAATAGACATAGGTACCAATCATTCCTACCTTTCATGAATCTTGTCCCAGACCTAGAGTTTCAGTTAAAACTGTTGACTTGATCCTCATGTCTAGAGATACCTTTCGAAGGAAAATCGATAATCACACTAATGCCAACATTGTGATCTGACCTTTGAGGTGAGAGTATTGGATGGAACCTCTTGGTGGTAGTGTCGAGGCCATAAGCCGTTGGTATGAGTATGGTTTGGATTCACAGTTCATAATTAGATGGACTGTATTAGGTAAAAAGGTTGTAGTTTATCTAAAAAGTTGGGATGGGGTTTTTCCTTGGTCGGCTAAAAGGGAATCCCAGCCAGCACAAGATAAACTAATGCTTAGGAGGGTGCGGCTAATCACTCTTCAGTCGACCAGCTTTACACTCATGGCAGAAAGTGTTTTGAGTATTCAGTTCTTCCAGGACTATGACTTTGAGATTTTCTATATTCATGTGAAGGGAAACATTGTGGTAGATGCGCCCAATAGTAGGATTGGTATTCAGCTGCTAGATGAGGCGACAGAGCAGCTGGCTGCCTTACATATATCCTTTGTGGATAGAGATGGTGCATCCTAACATCAGTCTATTACAGTCACTCCTCCTTCTTCATCAACAAAGTAGACAAGATGCCTTACCGCCTGGCCCTTCCACCTCAGTTTCACCGGGTGCACGACGTCATCCTCATATCTCAACTAAGGAGATGCGAGTAGGCCTATCCATCTTCGTCGACCACGAGGACCTGTACATCGATGACGTGGCGACATTCTAAGAGGTTTCGGTGAATATTGAGGATCGAATGGTGCAGGTCCTATGTGGACGATCGATTCTTCTAGTGCACACTTGCTGGAAGCATGGGATCCTCCAGGAAAGCACATGGGAGTGGGAGACTTAGATGCATGCTTTGTACCCTCATTTGTTTTCCTAGCGTATGTTGTAGCTTTACAAGGATGTAATGACCTGAGGTGGGGGTAATGTAAAGACCCGTAAATTTTACAGAAGTATTTTTCTTAAATTATATGGAATTTTATGAGTCCGCAGTTTCTGACGGCACTTGATTCTGAGGCCTGGTGTGCCCGGAATAATTTTCTAAGGTTTTGTGAAGCCTAAATCAACGAGTGTAAGAAGTTTCACTGAAAAAGTAGAATAACTCCTAAACGGTAACTCCGATCAGAAATCTGAGGGCACCGTTGCGCTCAGGATGGCAGGTTTACCGTAGGCGCTACTTATGTTTAGTCAGCGTGGGCCTCCTATGATAAATTCCATAAATGGCAAAACCGTAAACAAAATAATTAAATAAATTATTTTATTTATCAAATAGTTTTAACTCACAAACGGTTTCTCAGATTAAAAATTGTATACCAGCACTGAACTCGTGAGGGAATGCTTAAATTGAGTAGATACCAACTTTGGTCGGTACGGGCCACCAAAAAAAATTAGTTTTTGGCCGCAATTAATATAATTTAGTGACAATTATTTTATTGTAAAATTAATAACTTTTAAATGGTAACTCATATTAAAAATTTGAGAGCATAGATGGGTTATTTTGAGAGTGTTTTATTTAGGCAGAGCCTAACCATGACCAGCGCAGGTCGAGGGTGACTGATAATAATTTTCCTAACTTTTTTCGTGTACGTTCAATACACGTATGTGCGGGTTTTTCTATCTTTTGAACCGGTTCTCGGAATTGAAATCCGATGGCACAGATGAACTCGCAGCGCCGGTAATTGCTTAAGGTAACCTTTACCATAGTTGCTTTTTAAGTGTGTTGAGAATTAATAATTGGGGATATAGAATTAAAGAAATAAAATTGGAGGTGCATAATTTTATTTATATCTATGGTAGTCATACCCTACCAAAGGGAGTTAAGGGTGAGACCCATAACCACCAACTACCCATGTGTGGATAAATGAGATTTGGGGCCCACAAGAGCCCCAACCACTCATCTTCCATAACTCCCTCCAACCCCCTTTAACACCCCTTCAATTTAATGTGACAAGCCCTTAAATAAAGAGACCATCTCTCTCCCTCTTAAATGGCTCCAACACATTAATTAATTATGCGTTTTTAATTTGAAAAGACATGGAATGTTTATTAATAGGGAAAGCCTCTTTCTAATATCATTTGGCAAATATTTTGGAGGACCTTGGGGATCCTCTGGAGGATTGGAATGAAATGTGTTTTTCTCCTGACAGTGAATTCTCTACGATTCAAAGAACGTGAAGTCACCGACGATGTGCCTTTTCTTCTTATTCATCCATGTCAAGGAAGAAGACACCATTGTGGGGGAACGTCTCCAATGACAACTTTCTTTCTTCCTCCGATGTCGACGGGATGTATATCGTTCTTCCGCAACGCCGTTCAATCACGACGCATGCCTCTTTCCACGGCATGACGATGTGCAACATCATGATCGAGGTAGGGGGTTTTCATATATAGTGTATGTGTAATTTATACCTTGTGCATGGGTATTTTAATTATAGGGTGTTTTTATAATTTATTTTGAATAAATTAAACCCTTTTCGTTGATGAATTTTGGATTGAGACTCTAATGCGGAGGGCACAACTAACGAACAAGCCCCGACCCTCTGCTGGTTGTTCTTTTGTGTGTGTATTGACGGACGACCTTGAAACATGCCGCAACGGCAATTCAAAGCCGGTTTGACGCACAGAAGGATCCCATTGCGCAGATCTGATGAGAGTCCCGGTGGTCCAAGGCGATGGTTCGGTTGGGCGAGCAGGCGACCGTGGTTGCTGGTGCAGGCAGAATGCGGCATGACATGGGGTCTGGTGCGTGGTACCAGGATATGGCTTCTAGGGTAGAGGCAGCGTGGGATTTCCGGAGGAGAAAGGAGATTGTAGAGAGAAAGAAGGAATAATAGAAATAAATTAAAATAAGAAATAATTAATCAATAGGAAGTGGTGGGGCATGAAGTCATGGAGTAAAGGGAGGTGCTACATTTGGGTGGTTTATAGATTTGGCGGTGTGATATTTAAGGAATTAAATCAAATTAAAAATAATAATAATATAATAATGTTGTTATAATTTTCGTTGGGAAAACTATATTTTGTTGGTATATTCCTCGTGCGACCTCGGTTTCTCAAACCATCAGCGGCAGTGTGACCCTGACTCCGAGGCAAAATTTATGATTCCAATATTGGATGTCTTTTTGGGTTTTTGGATCTGGTACCCAAAGCGCTCGGAAAATTATAGATTTAATATTATTATTAAATCTTAGACCTGCTATAACTCATGCATTAGAAATCCGACTGGCTTGCCGCCATTGGCGACGTGACCCTGTCTTTAAGATGATCGATTTAATACTAATGTTAAATACTAAATTCTGGTTTGTGGCTCAGGTCCACGAAACACCCAAGGATAATAATATTATTATTATTACGGGATCTTGTATATGACATATCTCTCTCATTAGGTGTCAGAATGTCAAACCGTCTACGACGTAGTGACCGTGTAATTAAGACGGATGATTCAAGAAATTTTTTGGATATTTAAGTCGAGGTCGAGGTGTGGGCCCCTCAAGGCCCGGTTCGCGCGTGTTGCGATGAAATGAAACCTTTTTACCGGTTATCCGTTTTGGTTCAATGGGTAGTCCATCTCGTGTGTTTTTTGGAATGGATCACAATGGTGTGACATGTTTCATTAACTGATGTCATTTGAAGTACGGCCGGGTTGGTTCAAACCTGAAACCAACCGGGCCCTCAGAGCAGAAATACTTATTACATGAGCTCCTGACGTCTTATTGATGTGTCGTTAACTTTGTTGGATTCCTATGGATGAGACCGTTATTTTGGCATAATTCACCTGAGGTTTGGACGTAGTTGAATTATGGTTGGGTTGGATTGTACCTTAAATCAAACCGGTCCCCTCGAACAGAAATACAATTAACTCACAGACCGAGCGTCCGATTGATGCACCGTATATTGAGTTGAGACTACTATGACGAGTCGGTCTTTTGAGATACTTCTATGTGAGAATTCGTGGCACTTGGAAGTAACTACCAGTAGCTCATGGAGCAGACCCTCCTGAAAACGAGTGTACGGAGTGCGGAGACGGAGTAGCTGTAGACCTGATGACCGCTTGACCGATTCGACCTGTAGTGATTCGGTTAGCCCAATGGATGGAGCGCCCAGTATTTGGCGGCAGACCCATGACAGACGGAGTGACTGGTAGTTGGCAGTAGACCCACAGTACTCGATAGGAGGAGTGCCTCTATAGGCTATTAGGGGGATCGCCCAGTATTTGGCGGCGGACCCACAGCGGACGGAGTGCCCGGTATTTTGCAGAAGACATGCGGTACTCGACATGAGGAGTACCTCAGTAGTCTAATGTTAGTGTGTATCACCTCTAACTCGTGACATGGCCATTGTACTTGACAAAGGAGGAGTTCTCCAGCAGTTTTGGTTTCGATAATGAAAATCCTGGTTTTATCTGAGTCAATGACCTTTGTGTTTTCCTCGTGATTGAGATAAGTTAATTGATAACTTAGGTATATGTATGGGCATAAACCTATGTAAAGGATATCTGTTGAGATCTTTCATTGTGGTTTATCCTTGTTTGATTTAGTTATACCTTGATGGTATCGTGGGCCCTTACTGAGTATTGTTATATTCACCCATATACGGGTTGTTCTCGCACCTTGTTGTGTTGGATACAGACGATGAACAATGCTGATCGAGGCAGAGTGTACAGGGACTGGACGGTACCCGGAGGTGGATACTCGGTGTGACGACACACGGAGCGGACTGATTGAAGCCGAGTGCTGAGGAGGACATCTGTACCTACCGTTTTGGTAGGACCCCAAAGGACAATCCAAGAGCTTCTTCTATCTTCCAGATGTTTGTCTTCCAGTTGTACTTTCATTCAGTTGTAGCTATACCTTTCTATTGAGCGTATATTCTGGAACCTTTGTACTTCAAGGAAACAAGTTATACATCATTACTTAGTGTTTTCTTCCACTTTCACTCTTTTTGTGTGTGTGTGTGTTTACGTTTTATAAAGGCAATTCCTTCCTAGTTATAGGGATTTACGCCTTTATTGCTAGTCTCCAGCCCATGTCCTATGGGAGGCAGGCTTGGGGTACTTAGGAAACAGGCCCTGGGGGATAGGTCGTGAAAGAGGTTGACTTTACAAGGTTAGCGAGGCATGTGTCTAATTATATATTTCTCCCAAAGAGTAATATTGATCATTTATTTCATGGGTTAAAACATTTTATTCGTCGAGCATTAGTCTCACAATCCTTCTCATCGTACGAAGATATTGTCTCATGTGCTATCAAGAAAGAAAAATAAATCTCTATGTCTTATGAATTTAAAGAAATGTAATAAAATAAGAGATCTACTGATAACACTGGAAGTGGAAATAAGGGGAACATGGGAAATTTTGAATATTCATCCTCTAGTAAATGTGGGAATAAACACCCTGGTACATGCATGATGTGAATGAAAGCCTATTATAAGTGTGGTGAAAAATTCCACCAAACTCGGGAATGTAAGGGGAATAAAGAAGGTACCGATGTTCAATCCTACAATTGTAGAGAGATGGGATATTATGAAAATGAATTTCCTAATCACCATGGAAACATAACTCATAAAATGCCAATGGATTAATTTCAAGGTTATGAGATCACTACTGTTGAGGTTGAAGCTCCGAAAGAGGTAGTGGCAGATAATTTAATGGTTTCCTCAAGATTATCCAATGATTTATTAGATTTTGAATCATCGCATTGTCTCATATCTTCCCATTTTTCTATGAAAATTAGATATTTTCAATTTTATTTAACAAGGGAGTTGTCAGTGAAAACTTTTAAAGGAAGTATAATTGCTAAAACGTTCTGTGAATCAGTTCACATTAGATCATTTAAATTTTCTTTATCTGCTAATCTCTACATCATACCCATGATTGCATTTCATATAATCCTCATTATGGATTGGCTTTCATACCATGATGTGACGATTTATTTTAAGAAGATGGGAGTTACTATTTATAATGATGATGATAAAGTACACCTTATCTTTAGAGTAGAACCGTCACAAACTAATTCATATCTAGATCCACCCCCAGTAGCTCAACTAAATTCATTTATTGGTGAGGAAGAGAATGAAATAACTATGGGTGAAGAAAGGAATTTTCAAATAGAGGATGTACCTATTGTGAAAGAATATGTTGATATGTTTCTAGAAGATTTACATGTACATCCTCCAGAATGAGAAATTGAGTTTTCCATTGATTTAATTCTTGGATCAAGGCCCATATCGAAGACCCCTTATAGAATGGGAACTATGGAATTAGTGGAACTAAAGAAAAAACTAGAGGAATTGAGTAATAAGGGATTTATTCATGCTAGTGTTTATCCATGGAGAGCCCATGTCCTTTTTGTTAAGAAGAATGATGGATCGATGAGGTTATGTATCGACTATAGGAAGATCAATTCTATAACTATAAAGAACAAGTATCCCTTACCTCACATTGATTATTTATTTGAACAACTGCATGTCGCCCAATAATTTTCAACGATTGACCATCGATCTGGATACTATCATTTGTGTGTGAAGAAGGAAGACATTCTGATGATAGCATTTCAAACAAGGTACAGGCATTACGAGTTTACAGTAATGCCTTTTGGATTGACTAATGCACCCTTTATCTTCATTGATCTAATGAAAAGAGTTTTCAAAGAATATCTGGATGAATTTGTGGTGGTATTTATTGATGATATCTTTGTATAATCCAAAATCTATGATGATCAATAAAATCACTGGAACATTATTATAAAGACTCTTAGAAGACATGAATTATATGGGAAGTTTAGCAAGTGTGAATTATGGCTTCAGGAGATATTTTTTCCTAGCCATATTGTCTCCAAGGATGGAACCTCTGTTGATCCTTCTAAGACCATAGAAATCCAAGAATGGCCAATACTGATGATTATAACTGAGGTACACAGTTTTATTGGTTTTGCAGGTTATTATTGATTCTTCCTCCAGAATGTTTCCCGATTAGATAACCCATTAACACAGATCACACGAAAATGGGTTAAATTCGTTTGGAAAAATGAGAGTGAAGAATGTTTTGAAGAACTAAGGAGAATATTAATCAATGCTCTTATCTAGACTCTAGCATCGAGGAATGATGGGTTTGTTATTTATAGTGATTTTTCAAAGTAAGGACTTAGTTGTGTCCTTATGTATAATGATAGGGTTATTTCCAATCCATCACGAAAGCTAAAAATTCATGATAAAAACTATCCTACTCATGATCATGAGTTAGCACCTGTAATATTTTCGTTGAAGATATGGAGTCATTATCTCTATGGTGAAAAATGAGAGATTTATACGGATCACAAGAGTTTGAAGTTTATTTTCTCATGAAAAGAACTCAACATGAGGCAAATGTGATGGATTGAACTACTCATGGATTACGACTGCATGACACATTACCACCCGAGGAAGGAAAATAAGTTGGAAGATGCATTATGTAGAAAGGATATTGGAGTTTTGAACAAGTTGAGAGTTGAAAATGATCCAATATACATAGATCTAGTAATGATGGATATGGTAATAACCATGGAAGGTGAAACATCAATAATTTTATAAATGGTTGCCAAACCTTATTTACTAGAAAGGACAAAGAGTTCTCTTACCAATGATGAAGAATTTCAAAATATGATTAAATATTTGAATGATTTGAGATTGAGTGAAATTGTGTTTGAATATGGAATTTTGATATTTTGGAAGAGACATTGTGTTCCCCATATACTTGATCTAAAAATGGAATTGTTGGATGATGCTCATAGTTCAAATTTCCCTATACTACCTAGTAGCACCAATATATATATATATTTGAAGGAACATTGTAGGTGGGACAACATGAATAAGGAGACTTCATATTTTGTGTCAAGATGTATGGTTTTTCAACAAGTGAAAGCAGGATGGCAACAGCCTGGAGGAGTAATTAAACCTCTTCCCATACCTGAGTGGAAATGGGATAATATTACGATGTACATTGTTATGGGGATAACAAAGACTCCTAGAAGGAACGACGCAATAAGGGTCATTATTGGCCGTCTTACCAATTCAACACATTTTATTTCTATAAGTGAATATCTACTACTTGAACGTCTAGAAAGACTATATATTAATTAAGTTGTAACACATCATGGATTACCTCGATCTATTGTCTCTGATAGCGATCCCCGTTATAAATCAAGATTCTATATAAGTTTTCAGAAGTCCCTAGATACTGAAATTAATTTGAGCACTACCTACCACTGCCAAACTGATGGAAAATCAGAATGAACTATTCAATGCATAGAAGACATGTTGAGATCCTACTCACTTGACTTTCATGGTATGTGGGATCAATATTTATCTTTGGTAGAATTTTCCTATAAAAATAGCTTCTATTAAAGTATTTTTATGGCACCATATGAAGTGCTATATGAAAAGAGATGTTGCACACCAACCTGTTGGGATGATGTTGGTGAAATAAAAATTGTAGGCCCAGAACTGGTGGAGGAAACGATGGAAAAGGTAAAGGTAATCAAAAACCACATCAAAGCAGCTCAAAGTAGGTAAAAGAGCTATGCCGATAACCGATGGAAGGATTTGGAATTTCAGGTAGGAGATCATGTTTTCTTGAAGGTATTTCCATAGAAGGGAGTTATACGTTTTGTTATGAAAGGTATATTGTGTCCCAGGAACATCGGACCTTTCGAAATTCTAGAATGAATTGGGACTGTAGCTTACCATTTGGCAATGCCTCCATGTCTCTCCAAAGTTCACGATGTGTTCTACGTATCACTGTTGAGAAAATACATGCCTGACCCAATGCATGTACTAACCTATGTGAAATTAGAACTGGAACTCGATCTGTATTATTGCGAAGAGCCTGTCAAGATTCTTGATACAAGAGAACAAGTGCTGAGAAACGGGAAGACTCGTCTGATAAAAGGATTATGGAAAAACCATAAGATGGAAGAGGCAATGTGGGAACCCAAGAAATTGATGATGAAGAACCACCCGATTGTTTTTATTCAATAATATTCTAGATATTTTGAGGATGAAATTATTTGATGGTGGGAAGAATGAATCACCTAAAGCATCCATGGTACGCTTCTCTTTGAATAATATAATAGCATGTGTTGTACGCAACTTTGAGTTATAACACACACCACAACCAATAAAACCAGATGTTATGAATAGTAATACCCAATTTTTGAAATTTTATAAAATTTATCTTTTAAAATGGACTTCATTTTTGGACTCGGAATATCGAAATTAGATTAGGGTGAATTTTTGGTCTTTTTCTGAACACTTTCAATTTTTGATAAATAATGAAAAACACAAAGTTATAGTTCAAAACTAAATTATTATTTAAATAATTATTTATTTTATTTAATTTTTTTTGTTCAAAATAGAAACATAATACCTATATATGTTCAATTAAATTCATTGGATTCATTTTATAATAAATTTAGATATATACATATTTTATTGAACTTTTCACCGTCTTTTACCCATCTCCTATGAGAATTTGAAAATTCATATAAAAAATAATTTTACCTCTTTTGTGAGTGGAATTTTGAAAATCCAAGAAAAACTATTAATATCAGGGAGTAAAATGTGGTTCAATAAGATAAAAATAATTTTTGGTGAATATTAACTTTTTACTTTTATTTACCACGGTTAAAAGTAATTAAGGTAATTAAGGTTAAAAATGATATTATTATTACCCTAAAACATGTAATAATTCTATTGGCTAGGTATAATTCATACAAAAACAAATTAGGAATAAAATAAGAACCTCTTCAGTACACTTGAATTAGATTTGGACATTTATTATTATCTAGTTCAAAGAATAGTTAAAAGAGTTAAAATCAAAGTATAAAAACTAAAATATTTTTCATATAGGGTTATATACAATATAAATTCGATTATAAATATTAATTATAAAGACTAAAAAATTTCCTACATAATAGTATTTTATTTATAATTTTTCGACATTAAATAATTAAATTTTTTTATGACACAATAGTGATGTAGTAATAACCTAATTATTGAAA
Source organism: Viscum album (assembly GCA_963277665.1). Lineage (NCBI taxonomy): Eukaryota > Viridiplantae > Streptophyta > Magnoliopsida > Santalales > Viscaceae > Viscum > Viscum album. Next base: position 104,726,917 of record OY728133.1, read on the forward strand.
TATTAAAAAAATTGATATTATAAATATCCAAAAAATATATTTTGAGAATTTTTATGAATTACACTAATTATAAAGGTTAATATGACATATTAAGGTTGGTTATTTGAATTTTTTTTGATGTAATACTGATGTAATGAATTTATCAAAAAAATACCAAATATTGTCAAAACTGACTTAAAAGAGTTTTTGAAACAGATATTATATTATTAAATGATATTTTATTACTAAAATTATAATATTCGGACAAAGGACATATATAATGATATGTGTATCATTAATGAACTACTTTGGGTTATCTTGGAAGTATATAGTATGTTTATTAACCATATAATATAAAAATACAAAGAGACATGATAAATGTCAAAGTATTTAACTAAGAGTTAAATCTAAAAGATAAAGGAAAATAATGACCCAAACTTGTCTAAAACCTATTGGATGAGTGGTTTTATACCCATACACACCTTAGGATTTAAATAATATACTTTTGATCAATTATAAACCGAAAATAATTTTATTAAAAAATAATATTTCTTCCTTTCCCTAAGGTGCCCCTCACCCCTCTTATAAAAGGGAACTCCCCCTTCTCCATAATTCACACCTTCAAAACCATTTGGATCAAACAACCCTTGAAACAATATCCTCTAAACTTCCATCGCTTAATCCCAGAGGTGTTCCTTTAGTCAGAAATCCAACTTAAAGATACCTTTTGATGAAATCAAATGGGAGAACCCAAAGAAGAGGTAATAATTTCACCACCCTGTTTCAAGTTCCATTCTTCTTCCACTTCCTTTCTCTTTGTAGATATATTTTAAAATAATAACTCCAGTATATTATACATATTTTTATGTTATTATAAATATTGTACAACCTTATTCATTGTTATATCCATGCTTTGAATGGCATGTCACTATACGTGCATACGTACGACTTACCGTCTCCACGTCGTGGTGTAATTGTTATTGAATACATTATTATTTTGATGGGTATAATAATGATGTGTAATTTATGTTAATAATAAATATAACATGATGATGATTCTGTATATATGTTATACCATCCAATTATATATTAGTTTAATATCAAAAGGATGATATTCTCACTCGTGCCTACGTACGGATTGCCGTCTCCACGAACGCGATGGGATTCATTCCCCATCATATCCATTCAATACTAATTTTCATTTAACAATTAGAAATAATGTTTAAATACTATATTTCATTCAGGATATGAATAATAAACAACCTATCCATAATAAACATGACTTATGTCGCAAAAAATATAAAATAAAAGGAGTTAGTGAACACTCGAAACGATGATAATACTAAAATATGATTAACAAAGAAATATTAGAAGATAATATATGATATCATATTAATGTATATGATTATTTTATAATTTAATAAAAATAATTTCACCATTATAAAAGAGGTTAACCTACCCTCAACCAAGGAAAAGAAAAAGGTAAGGGTTTATTTCACAATCTCTATATTATCGAAGATTGTTTATATGTAATTATCTACTAGGACCTCTTTATCATCCACATCCATGTTTCTTATAAATGTATTTCAAAACATTCTTAATATTTTATAGACTATATTTTAATGTCATTTATACCCTTTTATAACTTTTTATATGCTTTTTATAAAGCAATATTTTCATCATTTTCTAAAAAAGGTCTTTTTTAACCTTATTGATAGAATTATGGGAAGAATGACTTTTTTAACTATTATGACAGGTGCATCTATTTTCCTCTGTAATAAAATATACAGAGCTTCACTTACAAGAGTATTAGTATATTTTCCATGTAAATTTTTTATTTTATAATTATTTGAGTTTTAAATGTTTTAAGAAAGAGATATTTCTCTCAAATAGTTCTGATAAAATCTAAGTCAACATCCTTTGATGGATTTTAAGCTTATTTGAAGTTGATTTCTTATGATACAAAACTTCCATATTGTATTGATGTTTTTTTGATATGATTGATTGTGGATGTGTTATTTTTATACCATTCATGGTTTATGGATAAATTATTGACATTTTGTATGCTAGTTATAATTCGAATGTTTATGTTATGTTTAAACCTATTCATAAGAGGAATGCATTGGACATAATAAGAGACGGGTGGAGACCACTATAGATCCTAGATGATTCAGTAGGTCTCATGATAAAAGTAGTGTCTTGGAACAAGGCCTTCAAAAAATATTATTTCTAGTCTCGGCACAAGGCCTTTACTATGTGGTTATGATAGTATGGAATTATGCATTCTATCATTATGAAAGAGGTTATTGATATTACATGTGATTATTCAACTTATAGAATATATATGGGAATAAGTAAATGGCATAATTTCATTTTATTTCTTCCATATTATTCTAAAGTTAATGTTTAAAAGGATATTGTTTTAGTTATACATTGTCGTAAATGTTTATGCTTATTTATGAAAGTTTCTGCTATATTGTTATCCATACTGAGCATCTGCGCTCACCCCTTTTTATGTTTTACATTTCCCAATATGCGATGAAGTATTTTATGATTGAAATGCATGGATAGTCTGATGGGATATGAGTGTGGATTATGGAGACTATGTTTTTGTAGTTTCCATTTTATCATGTAATGTAAGACTTATGAATATATCCAGTGTTTACAAGGCTACTAAACTAACCTGTCTTTCAATACATGATCTTTTTTTATCATGCCAATGTTATGTAATAATGCACTGACTCTGGGTAACTGGGTTCGGGGCGTTACATATGAAGCTTATCCCAAGATTTAAAAATAATCCTCTCAATGTAAGGGACTACATAATCTTATTGTTATATCATGTACATTATTCATACTATGCCCCATTGATTTCCAATTCTCAATGTTATAATGTTTTTACACATCCATTTAGTATAAATATTATTACCTTGTTATGAGAAAACACCTTTCAATCTTATTCATACATCCCCCAAAAAAAATTCAACACCTGTTATGCGGCCACAAAATACTATAATTTAAAATTCCAAACACTTGTCTTGTGAATACCCATCACAATTTCTACACAATGGTATTGGAATATGTGTACCTATAATTCATTGATTGGGAAATTCATTATATGTAATTAAAACTATTTAATAATGATGTTAAATATAATAAAATAAATTATTATATTTTATGAACTCTGTGGCACATAATTTCATGTAAATGATATGAATATGACATATGGGAAATGAATTTTATTTACCTACAATTCGTATAAAAATGGTTTTACCTCAAAATATTACATGTATAAAGAATGGGATGTTATCCTATAAGGATTATGTTAAATTTTCTATGTGTTTTTAATGAATTATTCTTATGATTTCATGCTTTATATTGTTTCAACATTCCATTATTTCCGTGATTATATCATCTTATATCATTCCACATTGATAATGTTTATCAATATCATCTAATTTATATCTCCATGATATGAAAATTAAATAAAATGTTTATACAATAATTATTATATAATATGAATAATCTCTTACTATGGTTTATATCTCACCCTCTTTTTATATCTGTCACCATGTTGTCGTATACAATATTAGAAGGTTGATGAAATATAAGATAATTTTTTGGAATTTTCATATATAAATTCTTTATAACGATGATTCAAGCTAATGATCAATGTATCTATTCTTTAAATATACTAGGCATATTAATAAGGCAGTATTTAATTATATGTTTATTTTTTATAATGAATCATGAATTATAGTTTATTATGAATATGTGTTGACAGTGTTTGTATTATAATAAAACTCAAATAATTTTTGGATATTGGGATTAGAAAAAAAAATTTAAATCTTTATTTAAAAATTTAAAGTAATAAAACAAATCTAAATTATGGTAAATTTTTTATTTAGTGGTTTTTATGAGTCTAAATACTTATCTAATTACTACAGGGGGGTGAGGATCTACCACATTTGTACAAATGTGTAATAACCCCCTAAAAAAATGCATCCGAAATTTAATTATATGTGACTTGGTGAAGGATAAAAATTCCTAACTGGATAATTGGTAGGATACTCCAGAGGGGTATGATTTATTAAAATAAAAATATATTTATGAACTAATATTAAGGGTCCAAAAATTGTTATAAATTTTCATGTTATCAAATAGAACATGATTAAAATAAATTGAAAACTAAAAATTCATAGGAAAAATAATATATCTCATTTATTGGTTATCCTTCCAATGTTAACAATTAACCTTTCATATGTTTAATAGTTTTAAAATTCATTTATCTATGAATTTTTTGGATAAATAAAATGATTATGATGAGAATTAAATAGTGAAATTCATCAATTCTTTCCATTTATGTTCATTAAATGTCATATATTATTTCAGTTCAACAAATTCCATCAAGTCATACATGTGTAGTAAAACAATCAAAAAACCACCTCATAACATGGAAGATGATAATTTTTTCCAAATTATATATGGGAAATTATTCCATCCCAAGAACATAGCTTCTCCCATATCAGTATTTTCATAATGAACATCATAGTGAACCATATGTTATAATTTTTTTTGTAATATTATAAAATTCAATGTATATATTTGTTTTTCTTATATAAGTCCAATAAATATTTTATATAGAAGTTAATCAAACTATGTATCATGAATTTTTCTATGATTCTATACATGTAAAATAGCGGATCAACATCAATTGGTATCATCAAAATATGAATTAATACTTTTGAATAATGAGTTTTTTTATCTATCCCAATTTATTAAAACTTAATAAAATAACATCCCGGGTAAAATATCTATTTTTAAGGAATATGTTGTCGTGTTTCCTATATAATTTCATTGTTTTCTACCAAGTCTTGTTCTTTATTCCTCAATTGGTCTTGTAACCAAATATTTTCCTATGTGCAATACACCAAATAGAATGGCCTCTATTGGAATTTATTTTATAAATAATGAACTATAATTGAATGTTGAAAATGTATTATATTACATTATTCTTCACCATGGTGTGTGCCTTTTCTATCCATAATGAAGATGGTTGGGTCGATGTTCTTGTACAATGATTTTTGTGATCTAAATAAGATCATGACAAATAAAAATTATCCTTTAAAATGGAGTGATGAATTTTTTAATCAGTAACATGGAGAGAAATACTTCTCTATGTTAAACAATTTTTTGGGGAATTAATAATTATATATAAAGAAGGATGATATCCTGAAGAATAAATTTTGTATGAGTTATGGGCCTAAAAAGTTCCTAGTCATGCAATTTGGACTCACTGTGTATCCTACTATCTCCATATACAAGATGAATAAAATTATTAGAGATTGTGTTTCCAAAATTTTGGTACTATATATTGATGAAAATATTAAAAACCATAAAAGAAAAGAGGAAAAGTTGATATTTTTAATGTTATACTATAGACAGTCGAAATGGAAATGATTCATTCGAATTATATTAAATGTGACTTTTTCATATAGATACTATCATTCCTTGGGAATTCTATCATTAGAAATGTGATATGTTTGGGTCTATAAAAAATAGTGTTAATTGAAATATGTCTGAGAGTTATTTTTTTTGATGAAGATTTGTAATTTCAATGTATTAGATTGGGAATATTTTTGATTACTGAAAAAATACTAACTATTGTCAATCCCCAAAACCAAGATTACTAGAAAGGTGGTGATATTTTGATAGAATTATGAATGTGAAGAATGTTTGCAGATGATAAAAGAATGAAAACAATGACACTTTAACTCACATTATCCACCATCAACAAAGTATTTGTGTGTAAAAATAATCTAATGAAAAATGTACGTTGGTTTTACTCATGAAATTTGAAAAAGTTATATCTTATGCCTCTAAGTAATTAAGGATCTATGATTATAATTACTAAATGCATGACTTAGACATAGATCTTGTGATGTTATTGATTACTATTTGGTGAAATTATATTTATAGGGAGATGTGTGACATATATAGTAATAATAAACTATTCAATTATATATTAAAAAGGATCTCATTATGAGCCAATTATGGTTCCTAGAGAAGATCAATGATTTTGATTTTTCATTAAATTTTAATCATAGGATGGAAAATAGTACCATGCGATTTTAGTAGAAAGGATCCTACAACCCTATCAATGATGATGATTTAACGGGTTCCAACCTTTTTATAGATCCAATATATTGGCCTAGAAAAAATAAAAATGATAATCATCTATAATTTATCATATAAAATTTCAACCATACACTCTTGGGAGAATTATAGATACATAAAAAGATGATATGGAGATAGAGAAAAAATATATGAACAGTGAAATGTTTTAAATTGAAAAATATGGTGTTATAAGTCTTAGAACCTATATATGGATCCCATAAAAACCATATATGATGATTGGAACTTTTGGACGATATTTATAGCACATCCATCAATATTCATATACAATAATGAGGAAAAAACACGTGATGAATATCGTGATGAAAAATATTGTATAATTTCGCTATCAAAATATGTTATAAAAGAATAAAAGTAATAATGATACTCGTCATAAGACATAATCCATTCATTTCACCTAAAAATTATGGAATGGTAAAATTTAACCATGGATTTCATCATAGGAATCCTAATGACATAAAAAGTCTATAATACCATATGTGTGGTAGTCGATCGCTATACAAATTCATCATTACTTTTTTATTATAAAAGAATAATTTTCTCCAAATAAACTCACAAATATATTTATTTAAGGGATTTTTTATGATTGAAAGGAGTAAGAATCTCCATTATATGTGATTGAGATCATAGGTTTGTCTTAACGTTCTAGGGAAAGATTATTTATATGTTAGACACACAATTGTGTTTTATTAATATTTATCACCATTAGATTTATGGCCTATTTTAGAGAGAAATTCATCCTATATAGGATATTATAAGACCATATTCAATGTATATTCAGGGTTGTTGGGATAATCACCATGGAATAGCGGTGATCTCATATGATAATAACAAATAGTCTTATATTGAAATTTTACCTTATAAGGCTTTATATGGGATGAGGTGTCAAACTCCAATATGTTACTCTGATGTAGGAGAGATAATAATGGTTTCATACGATGTAATCCATGATATGATTGGTAAGATTCAATATATTTACCATAATATGACATCCATATGAAGTTGATGAAAAATGTATATTGATAATCATTTATGATACCTAGAGTCTGAGGATAAAGATTAGGTGTTCCTTTGTATATCACCATAGAAGAAAATCATGATGTCAAACCCTGATACATTATTAAATATTTTCTTAAATAAATTAAACTACATTAATAACCAGTAATACATGAAACCCGAATATTTTAAAATATCTTCATTATGTTTGAAATAATATACAACATAGAACACCAAGCATAAATAACCATCAAAATATGTTATCTAATATAACGATTATATGATATATATTAAAATAGAGTTATGAATAATATCAAATAAACTATGAAAACTATATATTTCACTAATGTATAAAATAAATAAATTATTTATAAATAGGTTATAAATAAGAATAAAAATCATTTCAATGAAAAAGAAATATTTTTTCAGAAAATATATATTTATTCATGTTGTATAATTTATCTTAATAATTTAATTACAGAATATAATTAGATTATATTAATAAAATTTATATACTATAATAAGAAAATATTTTATTATTTTTATAATATATTTAAAAATCATGAGATAGAAATAAACAGAGTGTTATGCATGAAATTTTATTTTTCTAAAAATTTGTTTCATCATGTTTTGGAAACTTCTTATTTATTATTTTTTTCTAAAATTAAATAATTTATAAGAGAAAATGATCTAAATTTTTTAAATAACTATTTCAAAATTACCCTATAGTTAGTTTGCAATAAACTTCTATGAATATCATTTTTTCATTAATAGTGATGGAATATTGACATTTGTTGAAAAATACCATTTCATTTAATGAATGAAAAATGAAAATATTTATATAATTTTATTATAAGTAAAACAAGTTAATTTATATCAAAATTATTCAAAATTATTATTTTTTAATATTTTTTTATTTACATTTAAGATAATGTGTTCTATATTTATAAATGAATTCCTTTCAAAAATCAATTTTTCATCACATATTAAAGATTAACATTAAGTTGAATTTTTTCAATTACGGGAAATGAAAATGAAAAATGCACATCATATTTTTAATAATAATAATTAATATTATATAATATGTTAAACTTATATTTTTTTCATAATTAGTAGTATGGAATTAAAAATAAATTATGGCATTTGATGTTAAAACGTGTCTACTAGGTGTAGAACATTGAATATAAGGGTTAAAATGAACTAGAAACATATGCATGTTCTTATTGGATATCCATTGTTAGATTGTATATCATATAAAATATTTTATGGATTCTTTTTGGATTCTATTTAAATGTTGAAAATTTTCATACTATTTATTATTTTAAAACACTAATAAGGAATCCATCCCCCACTTATAAAATGGATCACCCTCTACTCTCCCATTCACAATTCAAAAACACATTAGATCAAAATATCCCAAGGCAAATCATTTACCTACATAATTTTTCTGTACCTTGAGCTATTTTTTAGTTTATAAAATTATTATAGTAAGTCATTCAGAATAAAAATTAGTTTTTTCGTAATATAAAGTATAGTTCATAACCATGAGTGTACGTCTTATTTCATGTTATACCCGTTTAAATATTGACCATCTATTAAAAAATAAAAACATCAGTACCTTTTTTATACTAAAATTTTACAATGTTAATTCCATATAATATATCAATATATTCCTCTATAAATTGTGAAATGAAAATGTTGATCATTTGTATGGAATATTATCACCACGAGAACCGATGTAATTCATTTTCCATCACAACCGGTCATGGTTGAATATAATGATTCATTTAATATATAAATATATATATATTAAAATTTTCACATGATTACAATGATAGAATTATAATATCACATACACCCTCTTATATAAAAATCCATTTGAAAATTATAACATTGCTTTGTGAATTCTTGTGTGATTACCTCCTTGATGTAGCGATGTGAAACATTTTCCATTTATTTTTGAAAAGTATGGAAATAAGGCTTGATTTAATGATTACATATAACACCTATTATAAAATAATTATTATGAAATTTTTAAATATTATTTACCTTTTTTACATTCCATATTTTTAATAAAAAAACATTCATATGTATGTATGACTTACAATCTACAATAATAGTGTAACACATTTTCCTACTTCTAAATATTATTATCTATAGTGAAAAAAATTTAAATATTATATATGATATTAATATCATGGGTAGAATTCTAGATATTATGGAACCCTGACAAAATAATAATTTCTAAAAATACCAGACCACAACATACCTAAAAAAATAATAAATTTTACTATGAATTGTGCTTCCTATAAAGTATTCTTTATAAATAGGGACTGGAATGTCATACGAAATTTACATATGGTATGATATCTTTGATTTTTCATGTTAATATATCTGTAAACAATAAATATTGATTCTATCAGAATTTTTAACAAGCATGATTATAATTAAACCTTAGGTAAGGGTTTCTGGAATCACTTTTTCATCAATATGATATAGGCCAGATTCACAATTTTTTGTCGTGAATATACTGTAGATTTAAAAATTTATATCAATGTTATGAAATTATTATTTGTCATTATTGTTTCATTTATTATTATTTATTTCATGTGTATTATGACTCAATTGTCACCAATGTGGTAAGGGTCTACTTAATAATCTCATCATTATATAGGATTATTTATGTTTAAGTTCCCCCTTGGGGGAATTATTTGTTATTTCAAAATTAAACATAATATATAATCTTCAGATATTTTTATTCATGAAATCATCTTTTAATAGAAATATTTTCCTCTCAGTGGTACTTCAAAATAATTTTGAAATATTATCATTAAAAGTTGACTTTATTTCTCTCTTATATCAAAAATCCTATACCATCCAGATCAATTTTTTTTATAATGAGAACAGAAGTTTTTATATAGTTATTTTGATGATATATTGAAGACATTTATACATATTAATAACTGATTATAAAAAAAATTAATGAAAAATTATTGTATTTTCCAACGGATTTAGGTTTTATCCTTTTTAAAATAGAGTAAAGATATTTTTTTAAAAGGTTGGGGTCGAAGCCTCATTTTTATTAAGAAAGCAAAGAAAAGACCTCTTTTAACTAGGTAGTGGGAGACCCATAACATATCCCGAAGGACTAGTGGGCTTGTATCCCATTACATAGCCCGTAAGCCCAAATTTATGGCCAAAATCTCATTATGTGAATATTAACTCTGCTGCTACAGTACCCACATAGTACCATCGCCGCTACAGTTCCCTGACACTACTACAGAACCCGCCGATCAAAAGTACCACCACTGATACAGTACCACTATAGTACTCCTATAGTAAAATGCGCCCAATAGGGTTTGAACCCCAATTTTCCATGTAGTATTATGGGGTTCTTACCACTAAGCCAAATCCCAACTATATGACATGTATAGAATTACCAATCATCAACACCACTCATTTTTTCATTTTCCCAATAAAAATTTAAAATAATATTTTAAATATAGTATTTTCCAAATATTCTAGAAATTTATATTTATTAATGTGGGACATAAAGTGAAATAGGTGTTTTCTTCCAAAAATTTTTTAATGACAATTTTAGGGTATGAATATTCATCAATGAAAACTATAATAATTTTAATTATGATCCATTTGGAAAATATTTTACTTTTTCCATACACAATATTTATCTATATGGTTTAATATCTATTTTACAAGGTATTTAATATATTGATATGATTTTATATAATAATCTTGATAATTTATGACTACGTTTATTTAAGGGGAAAATTTAAGATATTGTATTATAGTATTTAAATATAAATTTTTTCATTTATTATGTTTCTCCTATGTATCATGATATAGAGTTGCATGGGTTTTTGGCCAGGCCTTACCCATTTCTGTAAGATGTATAGTCATGAGGCCATGATAAAATGGATATGATGTTTAAAATTATGTATTCCCTCATTATGAGATATTTTATTATTGTCTATGTGATTATTCATTTAGTTATAATATATAGTTTTATGATTGTGTTATAATTTTCACGATGTTATTTTGATCATCGGTTATTCCTATCATATATTCCATCATGTTCATTACATTTAATAAATGTAATTTTTTTCAGTTATTTTCCTTTCCATAACAATTTATCTGTATTTATTAATGATAGCTTTTGTTGTATGAATTACATAAAGGTGCAAAAGAGATCAACCTTTTCTTATAGTTCCATTACCCAGGATTCCAAGAAGTGTTTTATGATTGATATATAGGGATACACTAAATGGAATAATGGTGATATCAAATAATATAATGTGTTTAATTTTATGTTTTAAATTTTAATGTGAGATTCATGTGTGTTCCTATTTTTTCAATGAAAAATATTATTTTGTCCAATATGATGTGACAGTTTGAATCATGAAATGATTTAATGAATTTAAAACTAACTCTATGCTACTAGGGTTATGGTATTTCTATTTAGTATCATGGAAATATTAATATAAAACATTGAATCAATATTTATTTAAACATGTTATTGAGAACATAACCATATTACATACATTGAGGATTAGAATATAGATAGGTTAACATCCTAATGATTTTTTAATGGTAGAGTTTATGTGGTATCCCTAGAAATATATCCATGAATGAATACTAACAGTGGATATAGATGTTGAATTTATTATATATGGGTAATAATTTGTAAAAGGGTTCATTGGAATTTCATTCAATCATCACCCAGTACATGACAATGGTCCTTGATTCACACCTCGTTTGACACTCTAAATGGAATTTCAATGATAAATTTATATTCTCATTATAAACCTTCCAAAATGATTTGAATATATTATGACAACTAATGACTTTCATTAACCATACTATATCTTAGAATGAAAATAATGATTCATTATTTGGAAAACATATCAACTATTTTATGTTCTTCCTTAATTATTTATGCATCTCAAACTATAATATTTGGTTTCATTCAATGGTTGGAACTTGAAGTAATTATATTAACATTGAATATTGTAGAGAATGTGGTCATTATGATCAACCAAAATTGATGATGATTTGAGTAAATGATGTCATCATAATTTCTAATGAATAATCGTAAAATATTTTTAACAACCTACAATGTAACCAAATCCTAGACTCACTAATAACGAGAATAATAGAGTTCATTAACAAATTTTGTTGTAGAAACAATTCCAGAAATAATGAATAACTTGATTTAAGTTTGAGATATTGATAATAGAATGAATGGATAATTTATAAAATAAACAAGAAAATTTTTTATGTGTGAAAAAGGAGGTCATAGAGAAATAAAATTCAAATAATATATGATTATTTCAATAGAGAGAAATAAATTTCAATATATAGATCCATTTATAGTTCATTTTCAAAAATATATGGTTTATAATAATTCTAAAATTAAACTTCACATTGTATTGGTTATCTCCTCGAGAAATTTAGGACCATTATTATACCAATAATTGATGAAAATGATATGAAGTATTTATATATTGGGATCCATGAACTCGTTTGTAGAAGTAATTTTATGAATTGTTTTTTGGTAATAAAAATGATGAATCATAAAGGGTTGTGTCATGTTTTAAAGAATATATATATTCATTTAAGATTAATATGATTGTTAAGGATACAATCAGGAGTTTATGAGATTATAGTTAATCATAAGTTCATTTTTCTAGACATACCAATTTTGGTTTTATATGATAGACATCAAATTTGAATATGTTTATTTTAGGAGGTATTTCATGCAATTCAACCTTGGGGTTTAGTATGGTTTTTATTTTTTTATTAATAATTACTTTTAATTGTTTAGAAAAGAGTTCAATTGAATTTATTCCATATTATGTTCAAATCATCATTTATTTTAATTTCATAAATGTTAGTTAATATTATCAATTTTTTTGTGAAAAAATATCCTATATTGAAACCTATAGTTGTTAAAAAGGATTATTAATGTTATTTTTTGGAACTTCATCAAACATTTTTGGCTGGTAAAAGAATTATATTGATATAATTCTAGAAAAAATATAACCCTCTTTCTTAGTGACAACATGTCACATCCGATAAGGACGTAGGGATTCAAATACTATCGAAATGGTCACAAGGGAGAAAATATTATCACTATCCTACATGATTTATTGGTTAATATAATATTGTTATTACTCAAAATATTTGGTGTATTAATATTTTGTTGATAAAATATTTTTAAATGTTTTTAATTTTATGTGATTAATGATATTTCATGTGATGAATAATTTGGTTGAGATACAAATATAATGATAAGGGTTATCATAAAGGATTATTGGAGAAGAATTATATTATGTTTTTGGAGATGTAAGTTGATGGGTTTAAATTAAAAATACAAATGTAATTTATTAGGATTAAATTTGGGTGTTACTCTTGATGTTTTTGAAAATAATATATCTTATTGGATTACATGTTCCACCATTTTTGGTTTTGGTAATGATTTAGAAGAATATAGAATGAATTTTCAAACATTTATGGATCATATGATCCATTAAAAAATAATTAAGTAATTAAGTAATGTCAAATTCATCTTGGATATTCATTTTGATGAGTAATTAATGAAGTGTAAATTGATCAAAGCACAATAAAATGATGAAATGTTGATTATGAAAAAAAAATATCTCAAATAAGTATATGTTTTGGAGTTCTCTATATTGATAGTAAAATAATCCATCAACTTTAGGTCAAGGATGTTGAAATAAATATTATTCATGTTTACCATAATTTTTAATGAATCAATGTATCTTTCACAAAATATTAATTTATGTATTTATGGTTGATAGATTTCTATTTATCATTCACTTTTTTGTGATCAATGTTCTATAAAAATTGACATAATTATTTTTTTCATTTCCTCTATGTCCATATTTTAATTTACCTATACATCATTCCTCATATAAACACTAATTATCTTTCATTATAGGTGAAATTATTATTTATCATTCCAAATTTTATGATAATGTTTTATTGACATATTTACAATGTGGGTTTCCTAATAAATATTTTCCATATATCTTAATATTTTTCTTAGAGAAACTTCAAATTACAAGGATTAAATTTACTAATGGGTGGAAGAATGTAACACCCCATGTCATTATGACATATTTATTTTATAAAATTTTAAACTCTTCGAAAACTAGTGATATACACAACTCAAAGATATTAATAGAAGAACATTGTATTCAATAGTGTAAACGACTTGCAACACCTAGACTAAATGACCGAAAAAATTTACTATTTAAATAAGAATGTTACAACATATCCATTAAAATGGTTATTATTAATAACACCAACTAAATTATGAATATTATATTTTTTAAAAATATATAAAATAAATTCATTATTTATCAATAGATTATAAAAAATTAAAATCCTTTGAATATATAAGAAATATATTTCATTAAAATATTTTAATGAATGTATCGTATGTTTATTTTAATATATTAAATTCAAAACTATTGGAGAATGATTTTAATGAAATTTATATATTATATATTCAATTAAAATTAATTATCCATCGCCTAATTATTATACTAATAATTATATTGGAATAATTCCGGTTTTATAATGAAAAATATTTGTTTTCTTCTAAAAATCGGATTCATTGGCTTTAGAACACTTATTTTAAATTTTTTAATAGCTATTTGAAAAAACTAATAAAATAAAATTTCTTCTATAAACAATAATTTAAAAATTATCTTATAATGAGATTTTTATATAATTGTGAAAGGCTTATTTCTTGGATGATTTGTTAAATATACATATTGTTTTTAAAATTGACATTTTTAATGAATTTAAAATGTTACATATTAATTAAAATTGTTTTAAATGTAAATGTAAGTTAACCACACCAAGATAAATCAAATATAGTTATTTTTTAATAAACTTTTCATGTAATTTTAAAATCAACACTTTTTTTATTATGAAAACAATTCCCTTAAAAGAACTTCTTCATAACTTCTATAGTTTTAACATTAAATTAAATTCTAAAAGTTTTACGAATTGAATTTGAAAAAATGTATTAATTATTTTGAATCAGATATATTGATATTATAAGATTATGTATAATTAATATTTTTTAGTAATGATTAATAAATATAGTAAATATTAATTGTTATTTATTATGGTCAAAACTTGTTTATCAGAAGTTAAACTAAGACGATATGGGTTAAAATGGACAATGAAATTCTTAAATTATTATTTTATGTATATATTCAGAACCAAAAACATATAATTTTATTTAATGATCCATTTTGAATTATTTTATAATTGGATAAATGAGGGTACAATGTTTTCATTTCAAAACCCCCATGTGTGACTTCCTACACTTATTAAAGGGAACCCCTATTTTCTACATTACACACATCAAAATATAATTACATCAGCCAAAAAATTACAAATTAATTTTATTACATATCTCCCCATTACATATAGTTTTTTTATTAAAAAAACACTCTATTAATACTTTAGGTATAATTATAATGAGTTTCTTTGAGGTAGTGATATATTCCTAAAACATGCATATTCATATTTTTTCATCCAACATCCCCTAAAAATATTCTCACTACTACAAAACGACATATATTAGCGCTCAAAATGGGTTTTAACATCACTAAAAAAGTGTTGTAAAGCTCAGTGCCAATATAGGGGGTCCCTTGTGTCAAAACTCCAAAAAGCGCTAATAAAAGCCCCTTTTATCAGTGCTAAAAAAAGCGCTGATAAAAGACCCCTCTATGGAATCTTTTTTTTGGGATGATAAAAGTCAAAAAAATTAATAAAAAATAGAAAAAATAATTAAATAATGCGGGGAGAGATTTTAACAGTGCTTGACCCCCACATTATCAGTGCTAGTCGGTCTCCCGCGCGCTGCCCTTCCTGCACATCCTCACACACGTGAACCCCTTTTCCCTTCCACCCTAACTCAAACCCGCAACCTCCCCATTCGCGGCTACACGTTTAACACTAAGCAATTTTATTTTTTTATCTATTTAAAGATATTTCTATTTATTTATATATGTATAGTTATATTTATTCTTATATTGATATCGATTCATATTTATATAAATACATGTATTCATATATTAATATATATATATATATATATATATATATTCATTCATATATTAATATATAATTATATTAATTTATTTATATATATTTTTAGGTGTAAATTTTTATCCGTATATTTATTTGAATATTAATATTACTTATAAGATTAGTTTTAAATACATTTATTAAATATTTATTTTATGTGTGTTTACAATTAATTTAAAAAATTCATACATACATATATAAAACACACACACACACAGACACATATATATTTAATATTAAATACATATATATGTGTATTTGAAAAGCCATAGAATATTAAAATGTTCATAACCTATAATCTAGAAGCCCGTTTCAACTCAACAATAAGTCAAATCCAAAAAAATGAAACAATATTCGATATGATATGTGGTACAGGGCTAACGGACTTCCAAATCAAAAGTTATACCTGTTTGAATGTTAAAAAATCGGGGTATCCTGACTAAAAACTCAGTTTTGGAAGATTTTTGGGCCTTTTATGGCCTCAAAATATGTGACAAAGGCTTTTCAAGTGTCACCGGCGCATAGAGCTCATAACAGGCTTTGAATTGATATGTTGTAGAGCTCAAACAGACACCCTGATCAAAAGTAATGATCGTTTGAAGTTTGAGTTACATTTTCAACATATTTTTGATCTTTTATTAACTGTTTTGTTTTTTTGGGTCTTCAACTAGTCATTAAATGATTTTTAATTCATAATAATTATAAAATTATTAATTAATTATATTTTTTAAATATTTTTAAATCCATTTTCATTACATTTATTATATATTATATTTAATAGTCTATTTATACGTATCTAAAAATTATTTAAAATATTTATATAATATTTATATTAATATAAATACACTTATATAACACTAATTTATTTTTCAGGATTTTTTTAAACATAAAATTTATCACTTGTATGAAAAAGCGCTGATAAATCTCCCCTTTATCAGTGCTACTAAAAAAAACTAATAAATGGGTCCCCTTTATCTGCACTAACAAAAGAACATATAAAGGGGGCCTTTATTAGTGCCTTTTTAGCACTGATAAATGCTCCCCTTTATCAGTGCTTTTTAGTGCTGATAAAGGGCCCCATTATCAGTGCTTTTTTTAGCGTTGATAAAGGGGTAGCGCTTCCCATGCCCATTTTTGTAGTAGTGTCTAAATATATGATTTAATAATAACAAAATATATTCTTTAATTATATATATTAATGGATTATTTGTATATCCTATATTTATATACTCTCTAGTTACAGGCGAAACAAAACCATTGACCTTGTGTACGACAGGATGGCGACTCACGAACCGAATTAATTCATTTTCCATCCCCACCCCTCGTAGATAGATATAATAAAATATTTAACATATTTACATTTTATTTATAGAAAATTTAATCATATACAATATATAATCACACATAACCTCTTACCTTCCAATCCAATGTAAAATAATAACATCACTCGTGCATACGAGTTGACTACCCCCTCTACATAGCGATTTAATAATTTTTTCATTTGTATTTGGAAATAAACTATAATGTGGATAAATTTAATGAATATATATGATATAATAGTTATTATTAAATATTGAAATATTATTTAACTTGTTTTCTTCCATCAATCAAAAAATAAAAACAACGTTCATATGTACAAATGGCCTACCATCCGTATTAATAGTGTAACTCCTTTTTTAAGCACAATCACTTATAAAATTTTATACATCCATAAATAATGAATATATATGATATTTATATCATTGGAATCATTATAGGTAGGATTGAAGCTGGATCAAATTGAATGGGATGAAACTTTCAAACCAAATCATTACTAAAAAACAAATAATTTATCACCCAAATAGTGTTTTTAAAATATAATTGTTTATAATATAGTCAAAAAAATATAATAAAATCATATATTCCTTGATATGTGTCAGTATAGTTATATTATATATTTATAATAAATCTATATTTAATATATAGTATTATCGAACAAGTATGATGTAAATTAGACCTATGGTAAAGGTTATTCATCTAACTTTTACTTCTGTGAGACATGTGGGATAATCCAAAATTATTTATTTTTAGTGATGTATATAATGAAAATGTATTTTATTATATCCTGGATATATTTATATTATATTTATATAATTTTTCATTTGATTTAATTTATTTCATAGGTCTTATGATTCCAATTTTTTATGGGTTTATTTCGCAATCACTTCATTATTTCAAATTTTTTGGGTTTAAGTCATCCTTTGGGAAATTAATTGGTATTTCTATCATAAAATATATATATTTTATTATCCTATACTTATTTATAAGCATTTAAATTAATAATACAATTTTATTATATTTGATAATTAGATGTATTGAAAAATGTATTCATGAAAATTTACATTATTTCTCTATTTGATAAAAAATACTTATCTCTTCTCTGACCATTTTTTAATTTAAATATTATATGTTTTTAAATACCTAAATAACTTATCATTGGATTTTTTTACCATTTTTTTAATTTTTACAAAATGTCTCCAATGAAATATTTTTTTATGAATGATCTAAAATTTACACTTTTGAAGACTATGTGAAAAGAATTATTTTTAAAAATATGGAATGTATTGAAATAACCACTATTAGGGCCACTATTTTTTAAAAATTAATTTAAAATTCATAAATAATATTTTTCAATAAAATAATTCTAATGTATAATGGAATTTTTTTTGAATGTTATTTTCACAGGTTCAAGAATATCTTCATCATGAATATTGTTAATGAAATTTAATGTTATTTCAATTATTCAATGAAAAAATCCTCATTTTACTTTTTCCCAATTAATTATATATTATAATTATATTATCCTCCTTATTTATATAAATCTATCATGATTTATTTTATATAAACCCTATCATTTTATATAAACCATTATAAGATTATAAGATTATTTTACCATCAAATTCAAACATGAACATAATGTCTTGTGTCATTGGGAGATTTGGTAAATAAATTGAAAACATGAAAAACAATGTTAATTTTTTTTATTTAATCTTGTTATCTTTATATTAACATTCATGTATCTCATAAATCATAATCGGAAAACATGAGTAATACATGAAAAAAGGGATGATATAAAAATCATATTATGGGAATAAAAATAGGAATAAAATCATAGGTCGTGGTTTAGAAGGCATAACAAGATTACATAGAGGGGAGGAAGATGAATTTAAATATTGTGTAATAGAACGTATAACATGGGAAGGTATAATCATGAAATAATATGAATGTGGAAACATCGTATACATTGACATAAATATGATCCAAGGCTATACACCATGATTTTGTCACATGGTTGAGAAAGTCACATAATGAAATTATATTCACACTACAACTGAACATGATGTCTCATTAGATTAAACTTTATTCAATTCAGTTGAGCACTATTCTAGAAAACCCACCATAAAAAGTTCATGCATATGTGTTCCACATGTAGAATCCATCATAAGGGCTACCCATTAAAGGAATTGGCTATCATAATCATGTAATAATGCATAACAGAAAAGAATATTATAATAAAGCCCATGAAAGAATGGATTTAAATCATACATGGGAACTCATGTTGTAAAATATGAATAGATATTTATAAATTATGTCCAAAAAAATGGAAAATAGTGTTTAAGAATGTTTTGAAATGAAAATTTTTATTATTGTTTACGGAAATCGTTAATGAAGATTTAAAGGAAAAAACTATTGTTTTCTTCCATAAAACCAAGAATGATTTTTTTTCAACAAAAATAGTGATTTTATAATTAATTTTTATGATATTATAGATATTAATTGAAAATAATTCTGAATTTGGAAGATTTTATTTAATCATATTTTCTTATCCGGAAGAATCAGGAATGAAAGTTTATTAAAACATGTATATCTTCATAAAAATATGGTTGAAATTTCTAGATATATGACATTATAACAAATACATATAATTTATATGAATTATATTAAAATAAATACTATATTCATTAGTTATAGAGGTAGAAAGAATAAACTAAAGGAAAAAATTATGGTTTTGGAAAAAACCCATAGCTTATGCCAGAAATTGTTATTCACATGATGTTATTGTTCAAGATAATAAAATTAAATCCATTAACTAAAAAATTCAGAACCATTAATAATTTTATTTTATTTATTATACTTTCTATGATCATTTAAAGTAATTATTAGGAGTTATAAGATAAAATTTCATCATTTTGGAGCATGTGTTTCCTTGTATTTCATCATCAGTTAGTTTTATACATGTAAATAAAATTTTGTAAAATGAGAATGGTTGTCTTCAATTAATGTTATATGTTATTAATTAAAATATATTACATTAAATGTTTATATAATTATTTGTTAATTTTGGGTGGGGATAAATTAGTGGCTAATATGATAGTTACAGTCATTTAGATTCATTTGGAACTTTCTTGATCATCAAAAACTGGTTTTGTTTTATTAATTAATATTATTTACATAAAATGGTTCTAGAAAATTATATAGGATGTAATACATATTTTATCATAGTTTTACCATTGAAATAGGTTTATATGTAGTATCAAATGATGGAATGGAAACAGAAAAATTGTCTAATATAAATGTGATAAATTAAATAATCAATGACAATGATTTATATTTTAGTATAAAATAGATGAGAAATAAAATGATGACATATTATTCCATAAGAATAATAAAATTTCATTATATTTATAGTACTGTATTTATTATACCATTTTGATAAGAGGAGGGTAAAAGGGGACAAAAAATTAATTAAGATGAAAAAAAAATTAAATGAAAAGAGTATTTTACTTCTTGAATACTTATTTATCAGAACCTCCTTGGGATGAATGGTTTTTGATATCTTTTGAGACCAAAATCTCCTAGGCATGGGGGGAGGGTCTCGGGAAGAAATTTTATTAGAATTTGGGAATTTCTTAATGTTTAAGTGGTGTGAGGAGAAATGGTTGGGAGGGGTGGTATTTATAGTGGATGAGATGTTTATTTTCTAATTATTTTATTATTTTGTTTATTATTTTTCAAAATATTATGAATAGTTTTATCACTATCAATAAATATTAAAAAATAATGATTGATTGATATAGATATTTTTAATTACATTACATATTACCAAAGGAATACTATATTTATCTTATAATTTATATATACTATAAATTATTGTATTTCACTATTCAAGTAAAATTAAACTATTTTAGAAAAATACAGAAAATTCACCCAAACCATTTTTAGAAATTTAGAATAAAAAAATGGACCCCATTTTAAGAAAAATAAATTTTAAAAAACATGATGAATTATTTTTAAATAAAATCATCATCCACATGGAATATAATTTTTTTTAAAATTATAATAATTGTATAACTCTTTGAAATATTAATTAAGGTGTCATAAAATTAAATAATAGTCATAAAGAAACAAAATATTAATTTATGTATACAATTTATGGAAATTAAATTTCGTTTAAAAGTTATATTTATTATAAAATTAAAAAATATTTCTTCTAAAAAATTAAATCATTAAATAATAAGATATAAATAATTTATTTACATATAATATTATATAATTATATAATTTTTTTATTTATAAAATGTATAACATTTATTAATACACTCAAAGGTGAGGTCACTATAATATTTTCTAGTTTACTATTCATAAGTGTCACATTACTCTTCCGTAGGTCAAGTTACCATTCCTTTTGTATAGTTTTGTTTACATATATAAATACCTCTTATGACATTCATTAATAATTTCTAATGTATTTACTGTGTTCTCTATGTTATTTTTATGTTATTTATACAATATAAAAAAATTTAAGAAGGGTTGTTTTATTGATAAAATTTTGGTTCCTTACATTCTTCCCCCATAAGAAATTCCAACCTCGAAATTTCTTTTTAATGATTATAATGAAATAAAGTGAGGGTACTTATCATTTATCACTTCCAACAGTTCCCATGTTGCATATCTATACATATGGTTTTGACGTAGTACTTTCACAAGGCGAGCGACCTTAGTGTGTATAACTCTATATCTATATTCAATGATCTTTACCAGGTTCTCCTTGTAAGAGAGATAATTCACCAAATGTTACACCTATGAATTTAGTAAATGTGGGGAATATGGTATGTACTTTACAAATAGAGATATATGGAATACGTCATGTAACTGAGACATGATAAGTGGAAGTGATAGATGATAGGGCACATTCATGACATGATCAATAATCTCTATGTGGTCAATGTACTTGGGGATTAACATCAATTTTATCCCATGACTCATGATCTGATTTTAAGGAGACATACGGAGGAATATCATGTATCTATCCTTAAAATCATAGTCTCATTTACAATTGTATGCATAACTCTTAAGCAGACATTGGGCGACCCAAATATGCTGCTAAATGGTTTTCAAATTTTTAACCAATGTTTCCACCATTTCTGGTCCATGTTTCATATGTACACTAATATAATCCTATAATATCACTGTTCAATATCATTCCCCATAAATTCATTCGTATGGAGAAATTTGGATGCTCAAGTAAAAACTATTATTGCTGGAGAATTGAATCAAATGTAGTTGTTAGTCACTTGCTCCTTTGAAATACAAATAAAATTATTCCAACATGCCTTCTAGTGTATGAATAGTTCCCTCAGATTGGCCATCAGTTATAGGATGATTGTAAATACTGATGTTTAACTCAGTGTTTAGATCATGTAGGAGGCTTTTCCATAACTCGTATGTTAATCTTGTATCTCGTTTAGATACAATCGATAATAGTACTATTTAAGTCTTACCAATTTTATAATTTATATATGTTCATGATGAAATAATGATAAGTCCTATCAAATTGAGATGAAGTGAGCTATCTTTTAAAGAAGATTCACAATAACCCATGAATTTTTTTTCCACACGATGGTTTAAATTGTCCAGTGAAAATGCCTGTTATGATGTTTTTCCATTAAAAAGTTGTTATTGGTAATGGTTACATCATACAATTTTTCCTTTTTCAACCATCCTTCACTTGATAATATACAAGGAACATTTTGGTTTATTCAATTATCTCCTTTATCATATTGTCCAACAAATAGTTATTTTAGAGATATGAATTCATCTTTATGCTCTCATAGTGAATATAGATGGATAAGATATGTTCATCATTCAGATGCTCTTTACTTATCTATGGATCATATAGAACACATAATCATGACCCAAATGAAATGACCCATTACTCATATATTGGGAAAGTTGAGGATTTACCATTTTAGATATCTTCCATATTTTTCTAAATTTCAACATCATACCATTGAGCTTCCTATAGTTTCACAGTAAGGTATATCTGAGAAATAATTTGAGAAAGGATTAATTATGTTCCAACCTTAATGATTCTCATATCAATCCTTTTAAAATTTAATAATATGGGATGCTTCTAAATTATCATTATTGATAAATATGTACAATCCTTTCTTTTTAGAGGACCAGTCACATTATTTTGTTTACCAAGATGGTAGTTGATTGAGTAGTCATAATCAATGATGGGATCTAACCACCTATTATGTCATATATTAATCTACATCTATGTGAATATATATTTGATATTTTTGTGATCTATATATATCTCACAGTTATCCCTTTAAAGATAATGAAACTATATATTAAATGTAATCTCTAAAACTAAGAACTCCAGATCATTCTTACGATTTTTTTCCTCATTAATATTCATCTTCATTTAGGCGTTGAATATCACATTATCAATTTTCAACAATACATATTATCATATCTTCATTGAATCATAATTATACATCACAACGAGTTCCCCACTTGTTGGTAGTCTAAGCACTGTTGTGGTGATTAACCACTTTTTCAACTCCTTAATTTAGACTTCACATTCACTAATTTAGGAAATATTTTCTCCCTTCTATGTTATCTTGGTTATTTGGTTTTACAATCATGATAATGTTTTAAAAAATCATCAGTAATACCCATCTAGACCAAGGAAACTGTGGATATCCATTATAAATGTTGTTTTGGGACACTACTCAACATAATATATCTTGGATGGGTAAATATATATACATTTTCTTGTGGTAATGTACCCTCAGAATGTTAGATACTCCATCCAGAAAAAACAATAACTATACTATTAATATAGGTTATCCGTTCACAAATTATTTATAATAGGATTCAAATTCTCATTATGTTCCTCATTTCACATAGATTATATCATAACATCATTAATAAGTACAACATTGATTTTTTGGTGGTAAACTATAAATACTATATTTATTAGGTCTATGAATATTTATATAGAAAGATTGTGTATAAAAGGAATCACTATAAACTCGTACTTTCTATACCTCATTCAAATGGTTGTCTTGTGAATTTCTTCATTCCTCACATTTAATTGGAAATATCCAACCGATGGTCTATATATTAGAAATGCACGACCTGAAATAGTTGATTAATGAATTCATATATACATAGAATGTGATACATGGTCTTTATCATAGTTTTATTGAGCTCATGATAATCAATACAATGGATCATTGATCCATCCCTCATCTTGATAAGAATGATTAGTGAACCCCTTGGTGAAGTATTTGAGAATATAAAACCTCTGACTGGATTATCCTGTAATTAAATATTTATTTCTTCCTTTTGGACAATAATCATTCAATACACTATCCATGATATTAGTATAGACCCAATAATATGATTAATTTAGAACTCATCCCTTCGATCAATATGATGACCATGAAATTATTCACAAAATAAATAAGTTTAATCCCTCACAATGGTCATGCATTCATACTTTATTTTTTCCTCTGTCTCAGTCATTTGAGCCAGAAATTCTTACCCATAAGGAAATAATCTCCAAGAATTTAGACAATGATGCTAATGGAAATTCATCCCCCTCCATACACATGTACAATATTTTTGAATTCATTGGGATGTAAATAGTTATCTCCCTTTCTTGATAATAAATGTTTTATTTATATAAATATATTCAATCTAAGAACAATATAGAATAAAACAATACCAAAGTGAATATAAAATGATTTGGTGGGAGCTTCATTCCACAAAAAATATCTAGGGAGGATTTAAAAATTTTGGTTGAAATAATTGTCCAATATACTATTATTATAGATAACTCAACCTATAAATTTTGAGGTTATGATTTAGTATTTAAAATAAACATGTAACATGTTAATTAATGTATATATCAAGAATCAAATAGTACATTCATGATTCATGAATGAATAACCACCATACATGTTACTATGTCATTGTCTTGTTCCACCTCACCAACAGTGATAGATTATTCCCTCCCTTATTTCCTATGAGGTTTTTATTGTTGATTTTATTTGAAATCATGTGTTTTTGGTAAATTGATTGAATAATTCTCATGTTACATGAAGGTGAAACAATACACTACATGCTTACTGTTTATCTCAAACTACCCTTTTCTTCTTAAATTGTGGGACTATTCATATCCCATTGGAAGTTATTTTCCATATTCCATTATCTTACAAATTTGAATCATTTATTGGTTCCATTTATATATTTACAAGATTCATATAACCACACTATTTTACCCATGGGATGTTGGGTCTTCATTCTATACTAGGATTTATATATTGATCCTCCAATATTGAAATCAATTTTCATATTTTTGTCCCCAGGAAATTGAGACAACTGAATGTATCTGATCTCTATTTTAAATTTAAGGGCACAATAGATAGTCTACTCATAGTGTTCAATGTCTCATATTGAAAAAGAATTTCTTAGGATCTATATCACACCAATAATTTTAAATATAATGATTCTAATAAAATTATTTTCGAGCAGTAAAATATTATATTCATGAAATATTATTTACTCCAAATAAATGAGTTTTTTTATTTAGTTAAAATATAATATTTAATTAAAAGTATATTTTGATATTTGTGGTTATAAATATATTATTAGGTCACACAGAATATTTTTAATTTATGTGGTATTAATTTATTTAAAAGATCATGTTAGTATAAATATATTTACATGGTCATTATTAAAAACATATATGTTTTCAATAATTAAATTTGATTGAAACTTAAATGATCATATCATACACATATATAATGAAATTTATATATATATAAATATATATGCAATTTAATAATTATGATAACAATTATTATTAAAATTAAACTACTGGTTTGAAATAATATTTTTTTGACAATTATAATTTGGTTTAATATTTTAATAATATTTATATACATTAAGTGTAATGCATTTATATTAAGAAAATTATTATTAATATTTTTATGATTATATATATATAGTATGAAAATATATTTTCTTTAATTTTTTTTAATTTATAAATTATAAATTTATATTCTAATTTTTATGTGTGTTTTTTTAATAAAATGTGTTTTTGAATTATTTATAAAAAAATTATATGTATTGAAAAAATGTGTTAATCATTTTGAATTAAGAAAAGTGACAAACATAAGAAATTTTAATGAATGTAATAAAATATTTAGATAACAAAAAAATAAAAAATTGATGATATGTGGATTAATAAATTGGGGGAAAAGGTTTAATAAATGGTATGTAAATGTGAAATGAAAGGAAAAAAATGATGACTATTGTCTTAAAAAATGAGAGATAAAGTCTTGTGATATAAAAAAATAAAAAGAGACAAACTTTGTAAGTAAAATAATGAAAATTGAATAAAAAAAGGCTACAAACAAAATAATAAAAATATATTAATGATGAAAAAGAAAGATGAAAATGGTGGGTTGTGTGTGTGTCAAAATCGGGATCTTCATTATTGGTTTATTTTATCAACTAAAATTTAAGATAATGATAATACGATATAATTGAATAATAAAATTAAAATTAATAAATGAATAATTATTTTCTCCCCATATTTTGAAGGATTATTTGTAATACCTTGTTATATAAAACCACTTTTCACACCCAATACGACCTGAATTTCACATTGCCAAGCATTATCCCACATGAACCCACTACCCTCTTTGATATAAGTTAGGTAAGGGTTATATTTATTTTTTATTATATAATTTTCAATGAAATATATACACATATTTAAATGTATATATAATTATGTAAGTTCATATATCTCTAATGAAAAAGTAATATATGATAGATTTTTTTGGATTTAATAGAATTTTTTTTAAAAATCTTATCATTGTAAGGGTGTAAGTACGTTACTTACAGTTCATGATTTTTTTAAGAATCATGTATGGTAATACATTATTTTCAATTATATTTGTGTCATTTCACATATATAAATGTATAATATATATATATACACACATGTATGATTATATCTTTTGAATACAATTTTCGTGTTAGATATGTTCTTCTTTATTCAATGAGACTGTTCGTAGAAACCATCTTCATTGTATATGTGTATTTCTATAATTATTTCACAATATATTTTACATATATGTGTATATACATGCATATATACACACATATTGGTTATATTATATATATATATAGGGTTTATTATTACTTAAACATTATTTCTAATTTCATGTTGTAAAAAAAGTCCCCTCATTGAATTTAAACATAGTTAGAAGGGGTTTATAATAAATTACTAAACCCATGATATTTAGATATATATATATATAGATGAAATTGTTATTATAATTTGTTTAATTTTATCATCAATTTATCATTGTATTTCTAAAAACTCACATAACATGTCAATTTATTAATTTTAGCTTTTCCCCTATATATATTCATGCAAATCTAATTGTCAAAATCATTAACACTCGTTGTATTATAAAAAAAACATGGTTTCAATTTTAAGGTTTAATTCCAGAAAAATAAAACGTACATGGATATCACTAAATGTCTTTTATTTTAAATTCTTCATTTAAAATTTTCATAATCTATTATTTTGATCAAACATTCAGGTGTTATGAAAGTTCATATAATACCATCTCTATGTTTATGTGTACACAATTATATTTTTTTAATGTGTATGTTAATACAGTGTTATGTTTTAAATGTTAAAAACTCCATTGAATCTATATACATATGTAAATAATTGTTAAAACACTTTCATAAAATCTGACACTAGATCATCGTAAATATAGAATGTCATTGTGGTGTTAACCAATCGTTTGCTAAGTGGGTGGCCCAGAAAGCCTTCAACAATTCAAGTGACACTAGAATAGTGTTTTTTTCATAATCTTGCGTACTATTCTTCATAAAACAATTTTTTATGTTTAAATCATTTTGAATGTAAGAATTTTCTTATATGACTTAGTATTATATGTTGTAATTAAGTTCCAATAGTAATTAAAAATGATATTTGTTTATGTATTTCATAAAATATTTTCAAAGAATATTTTTAAAAAGATATATATGTGGTTTTTAAACACCTTATCAGGAATCTTTAATGCTCACCCCTTGTATTAATTTTTTATCAAAGGATATATTGGATACCATAGTTGGCTGACGACATATTCACACGGCTGAAGTTTAGTTAGAATCTTGTTATATTTTAGTTTTTGTTGAACTCTGATAATTTTTATGTTTTTATCTAATTCTCTAGAAGCTTGACTGGTGA
This sequence comes from Viscum album, assembly GCA_963277665.1. Classification (NCBI taxonomy): domain Eukaryota; kingdom Viridiplantae; phylum Streptophyta; class Magnoliopsida; order Santalales; family Viscaceae; genus Viscum; species Viscum album. Next base: position 104,755,853 of record OY728133.1, read on the forward strand.
AAGTTACTCTACTGTGTAATGTTTATGGTTGTGACATTATAATTGGTATCAATGGCACATTTTAGAGAACATTGGAGATTGGATATTCATGTCTAAGAGGTAGAGTTTATAAGTCTACCAGTCTTAGTTTTTCTTGATCTAAAGATGGAAATTCAGAATTTTTTAGATTATGATGAAGGAATTGTGGGGGAACAATTCTTTTTAGGGGGGAAAATGTAACACTCCAATAAATTTAAATAGAAATATTAAAAAAGGTTATATAATAGTAATATATTACTCTCAAGAAATAATATCTACTTAAAATAAATATAGTTTTTTAATAAGTTAAAATTGTAACATCCCAAGTAAGTAATGAATAATAGATATTCCTAAATATGTCTATTTATGAATTAGATAGTGTTTTATAGGCTCAAAATGATAATAAATCCAATCTTAATCATGGAATACACTAATATTTTTAAAAGATTGTTTTACTGCCTTTTGATGGAAACCCAATTTTAAATCAAAATTTTGACAATTTTATTATATTTATTTGTAAAAATAATCTTATTATTTATTATTGGGACATTGAAATTTACATTGGATAAATTTTTGGTAATTTTCTGACAATGTTCATTTTTTATTGAGTAGTGAAAAATACTACATTTTACATCAAAACTGCATTTTCATCTAATTGAATTATATGGTTAGATTATATTTTTCATTAGATTTAATGTGTAAATAGAATATATTTTTACCATATAATCCAATGTTGGTCATTGGTATTAATTTAACTTTGGAATTGGGCATAAAAAAGTGCCAAACTTTTCATAGATATTGTTTCTAAAAAACCCGCTATTTGTTTTGACAACGGGAATTATTTTTATATTAATTATTTAAATTTCTGTGTTTGGAATTTGTTAAAATTGATTCCATATTTAGAATCATAAGGTCCAAATTATCTAAATATGACTTGTGTTTTTGGACATTATGAATAGTAACGACGGTAATTATATTTAATTATCTTGATTAATTAGTAATCAGGTAGTTAACGATAATAAACAAATATCATAATAATAAGAAATGACCCCAACATGTGTTCTAATGCTACTGGATGTGTCATGGACGACCATGGAATTTTTTGTGCCAAACTTGAGGACCCCATGGAATCACTTTTGTGTGATAATGATTTTTTATCTTATTATTTTTAAAGAATGTTAAATATAACAATGAATATATCACCTGAGTAAAACATTTTTTGATTTCTTCTAAATAAATGATATATTGGAATATAAATATTCATTGGAAATATAAAAATATTTCCTACATTATAGTATTTTTTTATAATTTTTAGACATTAAATAAATTAAATTATTTATGACATCATGATGATGTAGTGATTTCCTCTTTAATGAACGATCTAAATAAAATGAAAAGATAACGTAAAATCTAAGACTTATACAGTCAAAGACCTATTGAATGAGTATATTTTGAACCCTTATCTTCTTATACTTGAAATACATTAATGTGGGACCTTTAAAATCAGAGAAGAATTTGAAAATAAAGTAACATTTTATACCTTTTCAAGAGTGCCCCTCCTCTCATCTTATAAAAGGCCCCCACCTATACCTCCTTACCCACACTTCTCAAGCCTTTGGATCGAAAACTCCCTACTCATTTTATCTCTCCACATCCCTCTCTTCATCCTAGATTCCTTACTTTAGTCAGAAAGATCTTCAAGAAACCCTTTTGGTTCTAACCAAGAGGAGTTACCCGATTTAAAGGTAAAGACTTCTTTAATGTTATTTGGTTTTATTTTGCTTCTCCAACCCCCTAAACTATTTTTATTCATTTCTTTTGTAAAAACAGTATTTTAAATATACTAGTATGTTTTTATAAGAAGGATTCGAGCTACACTTAAACACACCTTCATCTAATGGATTAAGAGCATACTGTTTCTGTGGATGGCAAATTTCTACCTCACGGAACGATGATTGTTAAATATTCTTATAACACCTCCATAGGTGGCCATTAATATGAAACTATATTTATATATGATATATAATATGTTTATGTTTTCCTTAAGCTTCTGTATTTTTCATTTTTGGCATACCTTTATTGTTTCCATTATGGGTAAACGTGATATCTTCATTTTAGGAAGTGCGGACTACCGCCTACTCAAAGTGATTTGATTCGTTAATGCCATATGTGGGATGTATAAAGGATGAAGTTAATGATATTATATATGATATTATACTAGAATTATAATATAACTTTATATCATTATGATTCCATTCCATAAAATATGAAATAGAAATGAAAGTTGTGTTCATGCGTACGTACGGCTTACCGTCTCCATGAACAGTGCATTTCATTTCTAACCTCTAAGTGTTATGTAATATTATAAATTCATGTATATACTGGATATATATGATATATTTGATATCTACATCATTAATATAACTCTGGATATAATGGATACATGAACAAATTTAATTATAAACAGTTTATTTTTGACTCAGGTACCAATGATCGTTAAAACGACCGTTTTAAACTTAAATAATTACATAGTGATCATGACATGGTAATAAGTGATATAAAAGGAATAATGAACTTTAAAAGGTTCTTAATCAAGTATAAATTAACTAAAGTTTATTATTCGGGAGATTAATGAATGATCGAGTCAAGTCAGATACGAGGTATGGGACTTCGTCTCAATCTCCTTTCATTGAGGCATATTATGTTTTATACACAACTTTCTTTTATACGGTGTATAAACCCCTTTGAATTTTATGTTTAATCAAATGGAATATTATTTATATGAATCATTTACTAAACGAATAATGGAATGTTTTTTTTGTCGTACTTTTGCGGCAACAATGACTTCTCCGCCGCCGTGACCATTATTTGAGTTTCAGCTTCCTCTACAAGCCATATAATTTTTTTTAAATGAAAAATAAATACCATTTTTTACTTTTCTTTTATTTTGGTATTGAAAATGGTTTTCATAATGTTTTTATATCAATGTTTTCTATTGATTTATTGTGATTGAAAAGTGGAAATGTTATGTTTTCTTTATGCATGTTTTATGTGATATGATTATGTTATGGTTCTTGGGAATTGTTATAAAGATAGTTGGTTCCATGATAAACTAAGGGCGGGTGAGCCCAATATAACTCTCCAATTCATTGGGTAACACGAAGGGGTTAATCTTTATGGTTTCTCCGAAGAGATTTATGGAATATACTGTGATAGGTATTCCAAACGTAACCATGTGGGTTACTCCCTACGTAAGAATGTTATGAATGCCTCATGTTACCTTTATGTCTTATGATTTCTATGATTTAGTCATGATTTGATGAGGTATGTTAAAATGATTATGTTTTATGAGTAATTAATGATTTCATACATGGACTAATGTTTTCATTTCATACTTTTATATCCCTTAATAAGCTTTTAATGCTCATCCCATGTTTTTGAAATGTTTTTCACGGGTTAAGGGAAAGGTACATGATGTGATGATAGGGTCAAGGAAGTGTCATGAAAGAATCCATGTTTTGTTTTAAATATGTTTCCTTTGATAGGAAAAAATTAATACTATCTTTTCTGTAACCACATTGTTTAAATTTGGAATGTAATGCATGATTTATGATCTAATTCTCTAAAACTCTAAACCTGAAAAGATCCTCAATGTGTAATCTTATAATAACTCATGATTAAGTAATGTTTAAGTTTGGGGCCTTATACTTGGTATCAGAGGTCGGTTTAGATAACTCTAGGAGTTATAATTTTATTAAATAATTATCCAATTTTTTTATGGTCAAATTTAAATGATATAGCATTCGAAGATTACGATGTTTCTTAATCTAACACATGTTTGTTTAGAATGGTTTTTTGCAGAGGAAATAGGGAAGTAGTGCTATGAAGGCATACAATAGGAAATAACCTTCCGAATCGACATCCTGAGATGGTTGGAATTGGAACCGAATAGTTTGTTGTAGTAATGTTGTAGTTGACTCAAGCGATAAATGGTGGCGGTATCCATACACCAGATCAGTCAGATCACCACAAAGGAACATGTCAGTGGTGGAACATTTCATGATGCAACATCACCCCTCATTCAGAGGATCATCTAACCATGTTCTATCTGAAGGGTGGATTAAATCACTGGAAAAGATTTTCAATGTCATGGGGTGTCCAGACAATCAGAAGGTTAGTCTTGTTATTTATCGTTTGGAGGGTGAAGCAGATCAGTGGTGGTCAATGGTTAAAAATAATAGGGACGCTGATGAGATTGATGCTCTCGACTGGGATGAATTCAGTGGTATGTTTCATGATAAGTAATATCCTAAGGCTGTTCGACATAGGATGGAAAAACAATTTCTAGAATTGAGGCAAAAGGAAGACTCAGTGGCTGCCTAGGAATAAAAGTCCACTCGATTGGCAAGGTATGCTCCAAATTTAATCTGAGACCTTGATAGGAAAATAAATCACTTTTTCTCAAGATTAATGCCAAAATATCAATGGGCTTTAGCTTTTCGTGAGTTTAAAATTTATGAAAAGCATGTTCGGTCTGCTGATAAGGTGGAAATGGAGTTTTCTAATGATCAAGTGTTCTATAAGAACCAGCAGAAGAAGAGACTGAGGTGGCCGGAGAAAAGAAAGAATTCTTCAAAAAGGTCTCACATTAAGGAAACTAAGTATCCAGATTGTGGTAAATGTGGTAGAAGGCATGCTGCGGAATGTCTTATGAATTCTGGAAAGTGCTACCTATGTGGTAAGATGGGACATAAGGCTCTTGTTTGCACTGAAAGAGATCACGGTGATGGTAAGACCAAATTTGATTTACTGTTAGTGAAATGTTTTATGTGAAATGAGATGGGTCACTATGCAAATGAGTGTCCGACAAAGAGTTTGAGTTATAGGAAGCAGTTAGACTACAAGAAGAAAGGTGTGGTGAAATCATTTGCAACTACTTCAGAAGATGTTGGGCCATAAAATGAAGTGGTATCAGGTACTTTTTTTGTTTTTTCAGATTATGCCAGTGTGTTGTTTGATTTAGGGTCTACACATTCTTTCATCTCGAAAACATTTTCTAGTAAAATGGGAATACCATCTCCAGAAATGAATTATAAACTTGTTTTAAAAACACTTGGGGGAAATGGTGAGGCAAAAAAAATTTATAAGAATATTCCTATCCTTATCTATGGAAAGAACCTACTTGCAAACCTTATTGTATTACCTCTTGTAGAATTTGATGTTATCCTGGGTATGGATTGTCTCTCTACTTACCATGTTAAGATTGACTGTAGATCTAAAGAAGTTTCTTTTTAGAAAGACTGTCAGCTTGTGTACAAGAATGAAACCTTATGGTTGATAACATATCAAGAGGCCGAGAAACTTGTAAATGATGGAAATGAATGTTACCTTACACATATCGTTGAAAACAGGGGAACTGTTCAAGTAAATGATGTGCCAGTGGTAAATGAGTATCCTGATGTTTTTCCTTATGAGTTTCATGGAATAATACCAGATCAGTATGTTTAATTTACCTTTGACTTAGTTCCTGATGCTAAGACAATTTCAAAACCCCCTTATCGAATGGCTCAAGTTGAACATTTAGAGTTGAAGGATCAATTGCAATATTTATTAGAGAAAGGCTTCATTCAACCTAGCACATTAGTATGGGGTGCTCCTGTTTTATTTGTTAAAAAGAATGATGGTTTTATGAGATTCTTCATTGATTACAAAGCCTTGAATAACATCACTATTAAGAACAAATATCCTTTTCCTCATATCGATGAATTGTTTGACCAGCTCTAGGGAGCTCAGTATTTTTCAAATATGGACCTGAGATCGGTGTACCATTATTTGAAGTTAAAGGAAGCTGATATTCCGATGACTGCATTCCGTACACGATATAGACCTTATAAATTTGCTGTTATGCCTTTTGGGCTAACCAATGAACCTGCTGTATTCATGGACCTTATGAATAGAATTTTCCATGAGTTCTTGGATAAGTTTGTGGTTTTTTTCATTGATGATATTTTAGTGTTTTATAAAATTAAAGAGAATAATGAAAGACCCTTAAGGGTTATTTTTCAGACCTTGAAAAAAAAGAAATTGTACGGGAAAATCATAAAGTGTGAGTTTTGGTTGAAACAAATTTATTTCCTTGGTCACATTGTTTCTAAATATGGGATAACTGTTGATCCTGCAAAAACAAAGGTTGTTGAAGAATGGCCAAGACCCAAAAATGTATATGATATTTGTAGCTTCCTTGTTTTGGCAGGATATTACCGAAGGTTTGTTAGAAATTTTTCACGGTTATCTAGTCCAATGACTCAGCTAACTAGAAAGGGTGTTAAGTTTATCTGGACAAAAGAATGTGATGATTGTTTTTAGGAATTGAAAATAATATTGGTGAATGCCCCAGTTTTGGAACTACCTTCTAGGAATGGTGAGTTTGTTATCTATAGTGATGCTTCATTGAAAGGAATTGGATGCGTTCTAATGAAGAATTATCATGTAATTTCTTATGGTTCACGAAAATTGAAAACGCATGATGTAAATTACCCTACTCATTATTTGGAATTAGCTGTTGTTGTTTTTGCTTTAAAAATTTGGAGGCATCATTTGTATGAAGTAAAGTGTAAAATATATACCGATCACAAAAGTTTAAATTATATATTCACTCAAAAAGAATTGAGAATGAGACAGAAGAGATAGCTGGAATTAATCAAGGATTATGATTGTACAATTCATTACCATTCGGGAAAATCAAATAAAGTGGATGATGCTTTGAGTCGAAAAAGTAATGCTTCATTAACAATGTTTCTTTTGGAATGTGATCCTTTGGTTAAGGATTTTCTGAAATTTTGAATAGAAGTTGTTGTTGCAGGATGTTATTCTGTTTTGTTTTAGGAATCAGTGAAATATTCTCTATCGGACAAAATTAAGCAAGCACAGAAGCAAGACAACGAGTTCCAGAAAAAGGTAGAGCTGGTTCAGAAGGGTAAGTTTCCTGAATTCAACATTGATAATGATTGTGTTTTGATATTTGGAAAGAGATTGTGTGTGCCATGTGATTCACAGTTGAATAGGGAGTTGTTATGTGTAGCTCATAGTTCTCCGTTTTCAGTTCATCCAGGCAGTACTATGATGTATAGAGATCTTCGGGAGTGTTACTGGTGGGATGGAATGAAAAGGGACATTGTTGATTTTACTGTGAAGTGTTTGGATTGTCAACAGGTAAAAGCAACGTTGCAGATACCGAAAGGTATGCATCAACCTTTACCAGTGCCAGAGTGGAAATGAGAGAATATATCCATGGACTTCATTGTGGGATAGCCGAAAACACCTCAAGGTAATAATGCAATATGGGTTATTGTTGATCGCTTGACTAAATCTTCTCATTTAATTGCTATAAGAGATAGTATTTCCCTAAATAAACATTCCAGTTTGTATCTTGGAGATATACTCAGGTTACATGGAGTTACTCTCTCTATTTTATCTGACTGTGATCTCGGGTTCACTTCTAACTTTTGGAAAGGCCTTCAGAAGTCATTGGGTACTTAATTAAATTTTAGTACAACTTTTCATCCTCAATCAGACGGGCAGTCAGAAAAAACAATTCAGACATTGGAGGATATGCTACGTGCTTGTTCGATGGATTATCAGGGAAGTTGGGACAAACATCTTTCTTTGGTTGAGTTTTCTTATAATAAAAGTTTTCATTCCAGTATACTTATGGCACAATTTGAGGCGTTATATGGGAAGCGGTGTCGAACTCTTGCTTTTTGGGATGAAGTAGGTGAAAAGAAGTTGATGGGACCAAAATTGGAAGAAGATTTTGCAGAAAATGTTCAGCTGATACAGAAACACATGAGAATACCTCAGAGTAGAAAGAAGAGTTATGCGCACAACAGGAGGAAGGATCTCTCTTTTGAGGTAGGTGATCATGTTTTTCTCAATGGTTCACCATGGAAAAGTGTGCTAAAATTTGGTAAGAAAGGAAAGCTGATTCTGAGGTTCATTAGACCATATGAAATTCTGGAAAGTGTTGGATCAGTTGCATACCAAGTGTCTTTACCTCCGATTTTATCTCAGTTACACAATGTTTACCATGTTTCAATGTTAAGGAAGTACATGCAAGATCCATCTCATGTTTTGAGTCCAAAGGTAGTTCAGCTAGAAAAGAATCTATCTTATGATGAACAACTGGTCCAGATTATTGACCATAAGGATAAAGTGTTGTGGAATAAGTTGATTCATCAAGTAAAGGTTTTGTGAAGAAACCACATGAGTGAAGAGGCAACATGGGAATCTGAAAATGCAATGAAGGATAAATACCCCCACTTATTCGATAAGTAAATAAATAGCACGGGCACAATTTTCTAAAGTGGGAAAGGATGTAACATCCCAAGTAAATAATGAATAATAGATATTCATATCTATGCCTATTTATGAATTAGATAGTGTTTTAGAGGCTCAAAATGAGAATAAATCCAATCTTAAGCATGGAATACACTAATATTTTTGAAAGATTGGTTTACTGCCTTTTGATGGAAAACCATTTTTAAATCATACCTTTGGCAATTTTATAAGCTTTATTTTTCAAAATAAATGTATTCATTATTATTGGGACATTGAAATTTACTTTGGATAAATTTTTGTATTTTTCTAACAATGTTCATTTTTTAATGAATAGTGAAAAATAATGCATTTTACCACAAAACTGCATTTTCATCTAATTTAATTATATGGTTAGATTATATTTTTTATTGGTTTTAAAGTTTAAATAGAATATATTTTTACCATGTAATCCAATGGTGGTCATTGGGATTAATTTAACTTTGGAATTGGGAATAAACAAGTGCCAAACTTTTCATAGATATTTTTTCTAAAAAACCTGCTATTTGTTTTGACAACGGGAATTATTTTTAAATTAATTATGGAAATTTATGTGTTTGGAAATTGTTAAAATTGATTCCATATTTTGAATTATAGGGTCCAAATTTTCTAATTAAGACTCTTGTTTTTGGACATTATGAATAGTAATGACGATAATTATCTTTAATTATCTTGATTAATTAGTAATCAGGTAGTAAAGGATAATAAAATAATATAATAATAATAACAAATGACCCCAAAATGTGTCCTAATTCTACTATCTGTGTCATGGCCGACCATGGTATGCCTTGTTCCAATCTTGGGGACCCCATGAAATCACATTTATGTGATAATGACTTTTTTTCTTTTTATTTTTAATGAATGTTAAATATAACAAAGAATGTATCACCTGAGTAAATCATTTTTGATTTTGTCTAAATAAATGATCTATTGGACTATAAATATTCATTGAAAATCTAAAAATATTTCCTACATAATAGTAATTTTTTTAAAATTTTTAGACATTAAATAAATTAAATTATTCATGGCATCATGATGATGCAGCGATTACCTCTTTAATGAATGATTTAAATAAAATGAAAAGATAACGTAAAATCTAAGACATATACTTGTCAAAGACCTATTTAATGAGTATATTTCGAACCCTTATATCCTTATCGTCTTAATACATCAATGTGGTACCTTTAAAATCCGAAAATCATTTGAAAATAAAGTAACATTTAATACCTTTCCAAGAGTGCCCCTCCTCTCTTCTTATAAAAGGGCCCCACCTCTACCTCCGTACCCACACTTCTCACGCCTTTGGATTAGAAAATCCCTGATCATTTTATCCTTCCACATCCCTATTTTCATTCTAGATGCCTTATTTTAGGCAGAAAGCTCTTCAAGAAACCCTTTTGGTTCTAACCAAGAGGAGTTACCCGATTTAAAGGTAAAGACTTCTCAAATGTTATTTTGTTTTATTTTTCTTCACCAACCCCCTAAACTCTTTTTATTCACTTATTTTGTAACAAAAACAGTATTTTCAATATAATAAGATGTTTTTATAAGAATATTTAGAGATACACTTACACACACCTTCATCTAATGGTTAAAGAGCATACTATTTCCGTGGATGGCGAATTTCTTCCTCACGAAACGATGATTGTTCAATATTCTTATAACACCTTTAAAGGTGGCCATTAAGATGAAATTATATTTATATACGATATATAATATGTTTATGTTTTCCTTATGCTTCTGTATTTTTCATTTTTGGCATACCTTTATGGTTTCCATTATGGGTAAACATGATATCATCATTTTAAGAAGTGCGGACTACCGCCCCCTCAAAGTGATTTGATTCGTTAATGCCATATGTGGGACGTATAAAGGATGGAGTTAATGATATTATATATGATATTATACTATAATTATAATATACCTTTATATCATTATGATTCCATTCCATAAAATATGAAATAGAAATGAAAGTTGTGTTCATGTGTACTTACGGCTTACCGTCTCCATGAACGGTGCATTTCATTTCTAACCTCTAAATGTTATGTAATATTATAAATTCATGTATATACTGGATATATATGATATATATGATATCTATATCATGAATATAACTATGGATATAATGGATACATTAATAAATTGTAATTATAAAGAGTTTATTTTTGACTCAGGTACCAATGATTGTTAAAACGACCGTTATAAACTTAAATAATTACATAGTGGTCATTACGTGGTAATAAGTGATATTAAATGAATAATGAACATTAAAAGGTTCTTAAGAAAGTAGAAATTAACTCAAGTTTATTATTCAGGAGATTAATGAATGATTGAGTTAAGTCAGATACATGGCATGGGACTTCGTCTCAATCTCCTTTCACTGAGGCATATTATGTTTTATACACAGCTTTCTTTTATACGGTGTATAAACCCCCTTGAATTTTACGTTTACTCAAAAGGAATATTATTTATACTTAGTGTTTAAAATGAAAAAAGGGAATGTTTTTTTTGTCATACGTATGCGGCAACAATGACTTCTCTGCCGTCGTGACCATTATTTGAGTTTCAGCATCCTCTACGAGCCATAAGCATTTTTTTAAATGAAAAATAAATACCATGTTTTACTTTTCTTTTATTTTGGTATTAAAAATGGTTTTCATAATGTTTTTATATAAATTTGTTGTATTGATGTATTGTGATTGAAAAGTGGAAATGTTATGTTTCCTTTATGCATTTGTTTTGGGATATGATTATGTTATTGTTCTTGGGCATTGTTATAAAGACAGGTGGTTCCATGATAAACTAAGGGAGGGTGATCCCAATATATCTCTCCAATGAATTGTGTAACACGAAGGGGTTAAACATTAAGGTTTCTCCGAAGATATTTATGGAATATACTGTGATAGGTATTCCAAACGTAACCATGAGGGTTACTCCCTACGTAAGAATGTTATGAATTCCTCATATTACCTTTATGTATTTTTATTTCTATGATTTAGTCATGATTTGATGAGGTATGTTAAAATGATTATGTTTTATGAGTAAAGTGTTATTTTATACATGGACTAATGATTTCATTTCGTACTTTTATATCCCTTACTAAGCTTTTTATGCTCATCCCAATTTTTTGAAATGTTTTTCACAGGTTAATGGAAATGTACATGATTTGATTATAGGGTCAAGTAAGTGTCTTGAAAGAATCCATGTTTTGTTTTAAATATGTTTCGGTTCATGGGAAAAAATGAATACTATGTTTTTTGTAACAACATTGTTTAAATTTGGAATGCAATGCATGATTTATGATCTAATTCTCTAAAACTCTAATCCTGAAAAGATCCTCAATGTGAAATCTTGTAATAACTCAAGATTAAGTAATGTTTAAGGATGGGGCCTTATACTTGGTATCAGAGGTTGGTTTAGATAACTCTAGGAGTTAGAATTCTATTAAATGATTATCCAAAAAACTTTTATGGTTAAATTGTAATGATATAGAATTCAAAGATTACGATGTTGCTTAATCTAATACATATTTTTTTAGAATGGTTTTTCTCAGAGGAAACAGGGATGTAGTGCTAGGAAGGCATACAAGAGGAAATAACCTTCCGAATCGGCATCATGAGATGGTTGGAATTGGAACTGAATAGTTTGTTGTAGTAATGTTTTATTTGACTCAAGCGATAAATGGTGGTGGTATCCATATATGAGATCATCCAAATCACCACAAAGGAACATGTCAGTGGTGGAACATTTCATGAGGCAACATCCCCCATCATTCAGAGGATCATCTGACCCTGTGTAAGCTGAAGGGTGGAATAAAGCACTGGAGAATATTTTCGATGTCATGGGGTGTCCATACAATCAAAAGGTTAGTCTTGTTATTTACCATTTGGAGTGTGAAGCAGATCAGTGGTGGTCGATGGTTAAAAATATCAGGGACGCTGATAAGATTGATGCTCTCGACTGGGATGAATTCAAAGGTATGTTTCTTGAGAATTATTTTCCTAAGGCTGTTCGACTTAGGATGGAAAAACAATTCATAGAATTGAGGCAATAGGAAGACTCAGTGGATGCCTAGGAAGAATGGTCCACTCGATTGGCAAGGTATGCTCCATATTTATTCCGAGACCTTGATAGTAAAATAAATCGTTTTTTATCAGTATTAAAGCCAAAATATCGAAGGGCATTATCTTTTGGTGAATTCAAAATTTATGAAAAGCATGTTCGATGTGCTGATAAGGTGGAAATGGAGTTTTCTGATGATCAAGTGTTTTATAACAACCAGTAGAAGAAGAGACCGAGGTGGCCGGAGAAAGGAAAGAATTCTTCAAAAAGGTCTGACGGTAAGAAAACTATGTTTCCAGTTTGTGATAAATGTGGTTGAAGGCATGCTGGGGAATGTCTTTTGAATTCTGGAAAGTGCTACCTATGTGGTAAGACAAGGCATAAGGCTCATGATTGCACTAAAAGAGATCAGCGTGATGGTAAGACCAAATTTGATTTACTATTATTGAAATGTTTTATGTGCAATGAGATGGGTCACTATGCAAACGAGTGTCCGACAAAGAGTTTGAGTTATAAGAAGAAGATATACTACAAGCATAAAGGGTTGGTGAAATCCTTTGCAACTATTTCCGCAGATGTTGGGACATCAAATGAAGTTGTATCAGGAACTTTTTTTGTTTTTTCAGATTATGCCAGTGTGTTGTTTGATTCAGGGTCTAAACATTCTTTCATCTCTAAAAACTTTTCTACTAAAATGGGAATACCATATCAAGAAATGACTCATGAACTTGTTTTAAAAACACTTGGTGGAAATGGTGAGGCAAAAAGAGTTTATAAGAATCTTCTTATCCTTATCTGTGGAGAGAACCTACTTGAAAACCTTATTGTTTTACCTCTAGTAGAGTTTGATGTTTTCTTGAGTATGGATTGGCTCTCTATTTACCATGGTATGATTGACTGTAGGGATAAAAAAGTTTCTTTTCAGAATGTATGTCAGTTTGTGTAAAAGAATGAACCCTTACTATTGATAACATATCAAGCGGCGGAGAAACTTGTAAATTATGGAAATGAATGTTACCTTACACATATCATTGAAAACAAGGGAACTGTTCAGATTAATGATGTTCCATTGGTAAATGAGTATCCTGATGTTTTTCCTGATGAGTTTCCTAGAATAATACCAGATCAAGATGTTTAATTTACCATTGACTTAGTTCCTGATGTTAAGCCAATTTCAAAACCACCTTATCAAATGGCTCAAACTGAACATTTAGAGTTGAAGGAGCAATTGCAATATTTATTAGGGAAAGGTTTCATTAAACCTAGCACATCTACATGGGGTGCCCCTGTTTTATTTGTTAAAAACAATGATGGTTTAATTGGACTCTACATTGATTACAGAGCCTTGAATAACATCACTATTAAGAACAAATATCATCTGCCTCATATTGATGATTTGTTTGATCAGCTTCATAGATCACAGTATTTTTCAATGATTGAACTGAGATCGGGGTACCATTAGTTGAAGGTAAAGGAAGCTAATATTCCGAAGAACGTGTTCCGTACACGATATGGACATTATGAATTTTTAGTTATACCTTTTGGGATAACCAATGAACCTGCTGTATTCATGGACCTTATTAATATAATTTTCCATGAGTTCTTGGATAAGTTTGTGGTTGTTTTCATTGATGATATTTTAGTTTTCTCTAAAAGTAAAGAGAAGCATGAAAGACACTTAAGGGTTATTTTACAGTCCTTGAAAAAAAAAGAAATTGTATGGGAAATTCAGCAAGTGTGAGTTTTGGTTGCAACAAATTTCTTTCCTTGGTAACATTGTTTCTAAATATGGGCTAACTGTTGATCCTGTAGAAACAAAGGTTGTTGAAGAATGTCCAAGACCCACAAATGTATCTGATATTCGTAGCTTCCTTGGTTTGGAAAGCTATTACGGAAGGTTTGTTAGAAATTTTTCATAGTTATCTAGTCCAATGACTCAGCTGACTCGGAAGGGTGATAAGTTTATCTGGACAAAAGAATGTGATGATTGTTTTTAGGAATTGAAAATAAGATAGGTGAATTCCCTAGTTTTGTCACTACCTTCCAGGAATGGTGAGTTTGTTATTTATAGTGATTCTTCATTGAAAGGACTTGGTTGCGTCCTAATGCAGAATGATCATGTAATTTCTTATGCTTCACGACAATTGAAAACACATGAGGTAAATTACCCTACACATTATTTGGAATTATCCGCTGTTGTTTTCGCTTTAATAATTTGGAGGCATCATTTGTATGGATTAAAGTGTAAAATATATACCGATCACAAAAGTTTAAAGTATATATTCACTCAGAAATAATTGAACATGAGACAAAAGAGATAGTTGGAATTAATCAAGGATTATGATTGTATAATTCATTACCATCCAAGAAAATCAAATAAAGTGGCTGATGCTTTGAGTTGAAAAAATAATGCTTCATTAACAATGTTTCGTTTGGAACGTGATCCTTTGGTTAAGGATTTGATTACATTTGGAATAGAAGTTGTTGGTGCAGGATGTTCTTCTGTTTTGTTTTAGGTATCAGTGAAATATTCTCTATCAGACAGAATGAAGCAATCACAGAAGCAAGACAACAAGTTGTAGAAAAAGGTAGAGCTAGTTCATAAGGGTAAGTTGCCTGAATTCAACATTGATAATGATTTTGATTTGTTATTTGGAATGATATTGTGTGTGCCATGTGATTCAAAGTTGAAGAGGGAGTTGTTATGTGAAGCTCATAGTTCTCTGTTTCCAGTTCATCCAGGCAGTACTAAGATGTATAGAGATCTTCGGGAGTGTTACTGGTGGGATGGAATGAAAATAGACATTTTTGATTTTACTGTGAAGTCTTTGAATTGTCAACAGGTAAAGGCAGAGCGACAGTTACTGAAAGGGATACTTCAACCTTTACCAGTGCCAGAGTGTAAATGGGAGAATATATCCATGGAATTCGTTGTGGGATTGCCGAAAACACCTCGAGGTAATAATGCAATCTGGTTTATTGTTGATTGATTGACTAAATCTTCTTATTTCCTTGCTATATGAGATACTTTTTCCCTAGATCAACTTTCCCGTTTGTTTCTTGGGGAGATACTCAGGTTACATGGAGTTCCTCTCTCCATTTTATCAGACCGTGATCACAAGTTCACTTCTAAATTTTGTAAAGGTCTTCAAAAGTCATTGGGTACTAAATTAAATTTTAGTACATCTTTTCATCCTCAATATGACGGGTAGTCAGAACGAATGATTCAGACATTGGAGGATATTCTACGAGCATGTTCGATGGATTATCAGGGAAGTTGGGACCAACATCATTCTTTTCTAGAGTTTTCTTATAATAACTGTTTTCATTCCAGTATACAGATAGAACAATTTGAGGTGTTATATGGGAAGCGGTGTCGAACTCCTGCTTTTTGGGATGAAGTGGGTGAAAGGAAGTTGATGGGACCAGAATTGGTTGAAGAGTTGGCAGAAAATGTTCAGCTGATACAAAAACACATGATAATAGCTCAGAGTATAAAGAAAAGTTATGCGAACAACATGAGGAAGGATATCTCTTTTGAGGTGGGTGATCATGTTTTTTCTCAATGTTTCACCATGGAAAAGTGTGATGCAATTTGGTAAGAAAGGAAAGCTGATTCCGAGGTTCATTAGACCATGTGAAATTCTGGAGAGAGTTGGATCAATTGCATACCGAGTGGCTTTACTTCCGATTTTATCTCAGGTACACAATGTTTTTCATGTTTCAATGTTAAGGAAGTACATGCCAGATCCATATCATGTTTTGAGTCCAACGGTAGTTTAGCTGGAAGAGAATCTATCTTATGAGGAACAACCTGTCCAGATTCTTGACCACAAGGAGAAAGTGTTGCAGAATAAGGAGATTCATCAAGTAAAGGTTTTGCGGAAAAACCACATGATTGAAGAGGCAACATGGGAATCTGAAAATGCAATGAGGGATAAATACTCCCACTTATTCGATAAGTAAATAAATTATGGGGACACAATTTTCTAAAGGGGAGAGGATGTAACATCCCATGTAAGTAATGAATAATAGATATTCTTATATATGACTATTTATGAATTAGATAGTGTTTTAGAGGTTTAAAATGAGAATAAATCCAATCTTATGCATGGAATACACTAATATTTTTGAAATATTGTTTTACTGCCTTTTGATGGAAAAACATTTTTAAATCATACTTTTGACAATTTTATTAGATTTATTTTTCCATATAAACTTATTCTTTATTATTGGTACATTGAGATTTTCTTTGGATAAATTTTTGTATTTTTCTGACAATGATCATTTTTTAATGAATAGTAAAAATTACTGCATTTTACATCAATACTGCATTTTCATCTAATTTAATTATATGGTTAGATTATATTTTTAATTATTTTTAAAGTGTAAATAGAATATATGTTTACCATGTAATCCAATGGTGTTCATTGGGATTAATTTCACTTTGGAATTGGGAATAAACAAGTGCCAAACATTTCATTGATATTGTTTCTAAAAAACCCGTTATTTGTTATGACAACGGGAATTATTTTTAAATTAATTATTGAAATTTATGTGTTTGGAATTTGGTAAAATTGATTCCATATTTGGAATCAGATGGTCCAAATTTTATAATTAATACTCTTTTGTTTTTCGACATTATGAATAGTAACGATGGTAATTATCTTTAATTATCTTGATTAATTAGTAATCAGGTAATAAGGATAATAAAATAATATCATAATAATAACAAATGACCCCAACATGTGTCCTAATTCTACTGGATATGTCATGGACGAACATGGTATGCCTTGTGCCCGACTTGGGGACCCCATGGAGTCACTTTTATGTGATAATGACTTTTTATATTTTTATTTTTAAAGAATGATAAATATAACAAAGAATGTATCACCTGAGTAAAACATTTTTGATTTTGTCTAAATAAATGATATATTGGATTATAAATATTCATTGTAAATCTAAAAAGATTTCCTACATCATAGTATTTTTTTTATAATTTTTAGACATTAAATAAATTACATTATTTATGACATCATGATGATGCAGCGATTACCTCTTTAATGAATGATTTAAATAACATGTAAAGATAATGTAAAATCTAAGACATACACTTGTCAAAGTCCTATTGGATGAGTATATTTCGAAACCATATCACCTTATCCACGAAATACCTCAATGTGGGACCTTTAAAATCAAATACTAATTTGAAAATAAAGTAACATTTTATACCTTTCCAAGAGTTCCCCTCCTCTCTTCTTATAAAAGGCCCCCACCACTACCTCCATACCCACACTTTTCAAGACTTTGGATCGGCCAATCCCTGCTCATTTTATCTCTCAACATCCTCTATTCATCCTAGAATCCTTACCTTAGACAGAAAGCTCTTCAAGAAACCCTTGTGGTTCTAACCAAGAAGAGTTACCCGATTTGAAGGTAAAGTCTTCTCTAATGTTCTTTTATTTATTTTTCCTCTACAACCCCCTAAAAACTTTTTATTAATTTATTTTTGTAACAACAACAGTATCTTCAATATACTATGATGTTTTTATAAGAAGTATTCGAGCTACAATTACACACACCTTTATCTAATGGTTAAAGAGCATACTGTTTCCATGGATGGTGAATTTCTGCCTCACAAAACGATGACTGTTCAATATTATTCTAACACATTAAAAGGTGTCCATTAAGATGAAACTATATTTAAATATGATATATAATATGTTTATGTTTTCCTTAAGCTTCTGTATTTTTCATTTTTGGCATACATTTATGGTTTCCATTATGGGTAAACACGATATCTTCATTTTAGGAAATGCGGACTACCGTCCCCTCAAAGTGATTTGATTCGTTAATGCAATATGTGGGACGTATAAAGGATGGAGTTAATGATATTATTTTTGATATTATACTGGAATTATAATATACCTTTATATCATTATGATTTCATTCCATAAAATACAAAATAGAAATGAAAGTAGCGTTCATGCGTACGTACGACTTACCGTCTCCATGAACGGTGCATTTAATTTATTACCTAAAAATGTTATGTAATATTATAAATGCGTGTATATACTGGATATATATGATATATATGATATCTACATAATGAATATAACTCTGGATATAATGGATACATGAACAACTTGTAATTATAAAGAGTTTATTTTTGACTCAAGTACCAATGATCATTAAAACAACAATTATTAACATAAATAATTACATAGTGTTCATGACATGGTAATAAGTGATATAAAAGGAATAATGAACTTGAAAAGGTTCTTATGAAAGTATAAATTAACTCAAGTTTATTATTCACGAGATTAAAGAACGATCGAGTCAAGTCGTATACGAGGTACGGGACTTCGTCTCAATCTCCTTTCATTGAGGCATATTATGTTTTATAAACAACTTTCTTTTATACGGTGTATAAACGCCTTGGACATTTAAATTTACTCAAAAGGATCATTTTTTATACGATGCATTTACTAAATGAAAAAATGGAATTTTTTTTGTCGTACGTATGCGGAAACAACAACTTCTCCGCCGCCGTTACCATTATTTGAGCTTCAGCTTCCTCTACAAGCCATAAACATTTTAAAAAAATTGAAAATAAATACCATGTTTTACTTTTATTTAATTTTGGTATTGAAAATGGTTTTCATAATGTTTTTATATCAATGTGTTGTATTGATATATTGTGATTGAAAAGTGGAAATGTTATGTTTTCTTTATGCATGTTTTATGTGATATGATTATGTTATGGTTTTTGGGTGTTGTTATGAAGACGAGTGGTTCCGTGATAAACTAAGTGCGGGTGAGCCCAATATATCTCTCTAATGCATTGAGTAATTCGAAGGGGTTAAACTTTATGGTTTCTCCGAAGAGATTTATGGAATATACTGTGATAGGTATTCCAAACGTAACCATGAGGGTTACTCCCTACGTAAGAATGTTACGAATGTCTCAAGTTACCTTTATGTATTATGATTTCTATTATTTATTCATGATTTGATGAGTTATGTTAAAATGATTATGTTTTATGAGTAAATAATGATTTCATATATGGACTGATGTTTTAATTTCGTTCTATTATGTCCCTTACTAATCTTTTTATGCTCATCCCATGTTTTTGAAAAGTTTTTCGCAGGTTAAGAGAAAAGTACATGATGTGATGATATGGTCAAGTAAGTGTCATGAAATAATCCATGTTATGTTTTAAATATGTTTCTGTTGATGGGAAAAAATGAATACTATATTTTATGTAACCACTTTGTTTAAATGTGGAATGTAATTCATGATTTATGATCGAATTCTCTAAAACTCTAAACCTGAAAAGATCCTCAATGTGTAATCTTGTAATAACTCAAGATTAAGTAATTTTTAAGGCTAGGGACTTATAAAAATATACTAATTATTTAAAATTATATTTTAATATATAATTTTTTTTGAATATATTATTATTTTACAAAATATATAATTTGTTTATGTTGTACTGATTTATTTAAATGATCATGTAAATATACATATATTTACATGGTCCTTTTTGTAAAAAAATAAGCATCTAGTAATTAAATTTTTTTCAAACTTAAATGATTACATCTTAAACATATATAATGAAATGTATATATATCCAATTTAATATTTACCATAACAATTATAATTAAAACTTTACTAATAATTTGAAATAAATAATTTCTAAAAGTTATAACTTGGTTTAATATTTTAATATTATTATTTTTAATCAAATGTTAAGAATATATTTTAAGAAAATAATTAATATTATTTTGGTGATAATATATATATATGTATTTATAATATAAAAATATATAATGTTTATTTAACTTTATATATTATAAATATATATAGTTATTTTAGGTGTGTTTTTCTAAAAAATGATATTTGAATTATTTATATAAAAATGAAATTTATATTATTAAAACAAAGATAATAAATTGTTTTTAAAAAAAGTTACATGATTTAAGAAAAATTAATGAATGTAATAAAATTGTTAGATAACAAAAAAAGACAAAAATTATGAAATGTTGATTAAAAAATGGGGAAAAAGGTTTAATAAATGCTATGTAAAAGTGACATGAAAGGAAAAAAATGATGATGATTGAATTAAAAAATGAGAGAGCGATTCTTATGATAAAAAAAATGAAGACAAAATGTGTATGTAAAAAAATATAAATTGAGGAAGAATGGGATAAAAAAATAAATAATAATAATAATAATAATAATAATAATAAAGTTAGATGAAAATGGTGGCTTGTGTATGTCTCAATATTAGGATCTTAATTATTGAATTTTTTCCCATCAACTAGAATATAGGATAATGATAATATGATTTAATTTAATAAAATGTGAATATGTATAAAAGAATATATATTTTTCTCACCATCTTCAGAAGGAAGATTTGTAGTACCTTGTTATAGAAACCCACTTTGTACAAGAAATACGACATGAATATTTCAATGTGAAGCTTCATCCCTCATGAACCCACTACCCACTTGGATTTAATTTAGATAACAGTTATATTTGTTTTTGATTATACAATTTTCAAATAAATATGTATACATATATATATATATTTATGTAAGTTCATATCTCTCTAATTAAAAACACAACTATTATAGATTTTTTTGATTTAAAGGATCATTTATTTTCCTAAAATCTTATAATTGAAATGGAGTATTTATGTTCCTTGTAGTTCAAGAAATTCCTTATGAATCCTATAAGGTATTTCATTATTTTTTATAAGATTCATGAACTTACACATATATATATTTTTATATATATTTCATGACCCATCCCCAGTGGCCCGTGCCATGACTACCCCAACCTCGCCTTCCATGGGCCAGGGGCTGGTGGCTAGAACAGAAAAGCATATTCCCTAAAACTGGGAAGGAATTGCCTTTATATCCTATAAACACACACAACCAATCATAAAAAATGATACGAACACAAGTAAACTATATAGAAAAAAGAGTTCTAAAATTAAAAGGGGATGGAATACAAGACCAATAGTAAAGGTGCAAGTACATCTGAAATACAATACAACTGATGAAGGGAAAGACAACTAACGGGTCGTCCTCCGAGGTTCATACCACAAGGGTAGGTACAGATAGCCTCTTAAGCTATCCATGTCTACCAAACTCCTCTACATACCGACATGTCGTAAGGTCTACCTTCGAGAACCATCCAGTCTTAGTACCATCATCCTCAGTTAACGTTGTCTGTCTTCGGCACCAAACACAACATGGTGCTGGCCTATCCCATGAAGGGGTGAGTATAACGATACTCAGTAGGGACCCCGAGACCCTCAAGGTCTCACAATATCCACAAAGGATAAACTAAATATCATGAAATCAACTGAAAATCCTACTTAGGTATATGACCATATATATACCAAAGTGATCAAGTATGCCCACCTCAATCATGAGGAAACACAAAGTCAAACTCAAAAGGACAAGCTCAACTATTCCACAAAGTAAGAAGTACCCCGAGGGCAAGTACCACACATGTCTAACACAAAGATGAATACCACCAAGGTATTACCACAATGGAAAGAACCACATAGTTACAAGCTCAGCTCACACCAGGTATAACTTAGGTACAACAGTAGAGATGATTAGATTTAACTTATAATTTATATTACTTTATTAAGAGGTAGAACCACGAATGATCCTAAATCACCATCAGAACCACAAAGGATCGTAGTAAATCATCAGACCCACACATAATCTTAGTACCTCGTCAGACCCACACAGAATCATAGTACATCGTCAGTCCCACACAAGATCCTAGTACATCGTCAGTATGTCGTCAGACCCAAACATGATCTTAGTACATTGTCAGTACATTGTCAGACCCACATAGGATCCCAGTACACCGTCATAATTTCATCAAAGACACATAGGATCTTAGTACACTGTCAGTATGTCGTCAGACCCACATAGGATCCTAGTACATCGTCAGTACATCATCAGACCCACATAGGATCCTAGTACACCATTAGTACATTGTCAGACCCACACAGAATTCTAGTACACCGTCAGTACATTGTTAGACCCACAAAGGATCCAATTACACCATCATTACGTCGTCATTCCCACACGGGATCGTATTACACGGTCAGTACGTCGTCAGACCCACACAACATCCTAGTACACCATCAGAACGTCGTCAGACGCATACATGATCCTAGTACACTGTCATTATGTTGTCAAACCCACACAGGATCCTAGTACATTGTCAGTACATCGTCAGACCCACACATTATCCTAGTACACCATCAGTATGTTGTCAGACCCACACATGATCCTAGTACGTCGTCACAACCAGCTACAGGGTTCCCGCACTAAGCACGCTTGTCTCTGGGAGAGTCTTCTCCTCAAGATACTAGTCGAAACTCCAACTACCACTAAGTTTGACAAAGAAGTATCTTAATTGTCTGGCACGTCATAGGGGTCTCAATGAAACCGATGGTGCATCAATTGGACTCCCAGTGGGTATGTTATTCGCCTCATAGACCCGATGACCAGGTTGGATTCATGTTCGATCCAACCCAACCATACCCCAACATTATCCAAATTTCTAGTGGGGTATTCCAAAGGGACCATATTGCTCCATGGTTTATAGCTCTGAAGACGGTGTGTCAAACATCACCTAGTGCCAATGTTATGGCCAAAAGAGCAGGAATGGGATGAAGCTGGTCTGGGTCTGTTCCAACCCGACCGTGCCGACCCGACCGACCCAACCCGGTTCGGGTCGCCCTGGTCCGTTGGGTATGCCCTATCCTGCTGGGTCCGACCTGGGTGATGGTGGGGGGCCCGGCCCAACGGCAGGGGCACCCGTGATGCGGCGCGAGGGACGTGGGGCTTTGCGGGTGGCCCTGGGCGGCGTGGGGGCCGCGGGGTGGTGCGGGGGCCTTAGTGTGGTGGGGCGTCGCGGGCAGAGGGGCGTCATGGGGCAGCGAGGGCACCGCGGTGCGGTGGGGTGGCCATGACCGGCAGGATGGACAGTCGTCCTCTCCACATTGCATGGTCACACGATGCTCCTTCATCGCGGTTGGTTCATTTGCCAACTTCCTCCAGTGTAAGGATTTTAAAAAAAACCATTAGGGAATTGCGGAGATGACGGGCGGTGTTTTTTTGGCATGCACCCTGCATGTTAGAGAGGTAGAATGCGCTTCACAACTTTTGAATCATGAAGAACATCAATAATGGGTAAGGGAGGTATTTAAAACATCAAACCCTACCTTTTCACTCATTATAGGAGGTCGTGAAGAAGAAGATGTTGTCGTTTGCGATGGTGGAATCGACGTTCGTTGCTTCCGCAAGTTGCCTCTGATCCGGGCTCAACTGTCATCCCCGTTCATCAATTTTGGACTGCATTCATCATTGGATGAAGAGTTTTTCCACCAATATCCAAATCTCCTCCATTTTCCAACATGTTCACCCAACCATCAAGTGAGGATCCAACATAAAATAAATTAAAAACATAACATTTAATTTATGTTGACACATATAATTAATTGGGAGAGTTGATTGGTTTACCCCACATTATGAGGGGTTAGGGTGGCCCCCACCACTAATCATTGAATACAGAATGGGGGGTTTTTGTTTAGTTAGTCCCAATTTCTTTAGGACTCACATGGTATGTTTCAACAAAAAATAAAATAGTAGTTTTTTTTCATTTACATGAAAAACACAAAATCTATCTTTCACCCTTGACCTACTGCGGCTGAGGTAAAGGTATCATTATGTGAATACCAGAACTGTGAGTTCAAAAGTGTCCTCGGTTTTGAATTCCAAGAACTGATTTAAAAGTTACAAAAACCTGCTCATACGTTTACTAAACATACCCAAATAAAATTTTAGAAAATAATTTCGGGCACACCCGAGCTTGGAATCACGCGTCGTAAATTTTCACAGACTTGTTAAATTCCCATATAATTAAAAAAACTACATCGAAATTCTCAGTTTTTAAAAAAAATATATATGTATGATTATATATATTTAATTGAATTTTATAATTCATATGTTTATCTTGATTCAAAGATATTTTTCATAGAAAACCACTTTATTGAAAGAGTTTTTTCTATGATCAATTCATAATATCATTTACAAATATGTGTGTATAAATTCATAAATAAAAATATATATAGGTTATATTTTCTGTATATATATATATATAAACGGTTTATTATGCCTTAAAATGTTTTTATAGTTTTATGTTGGAAATGAAGTCCCCTATTTAAATTGAAACATTGGTGGAAGGGTTTTATAATTAATTACTCTACCCATGATATATATATTTGGATGAAATAATTATTAATATGTTTTTAATTTTATTGTCAATTTATTGCAATAGTTCTAAAAATGCACATAAAATGCCGACGTGTTATTTTAAATTTTTCACCTGTATATAGTCATAGTAATGCAATTGTGAACATCATCGACACTCATTGTATTATAATAAAAAAATGGTTTCAATTTCAAGGTTAAATCCAATAAAATAACAGTACATTGATATCATTGAATGTATTTTATTTTAAATTATTTTTTAAAAACTTTCATTATCAGTTATTATGATCAATTGTGGAAAATGTATTTCATAGAAAAAGGATTAAATATATAGATGATCCAAGCAAAGCCTATGTGGTAGAAGTTTTGGTTGTAAAAAAACTCGCATGTGTTATAAATGTTCATATACATACATATATTTGATTATATGTACACAAATATATATTTGGGTAATGTGTAATTTAATGCATTGTTATGTTGTCAATGGTAAACACATCAATGAAAAGATAAACATATGTGAAGAAAGCCTCAAACATTTTTAGAAAATATGTCACTTGATTATTGTAGATATGGAAGGTCGTTGGAGTGTGAACTCAGCCTTCTCTATGTGGGTAGGAAAATACAACCTTTACCAATTTAATTGACCTCAAAATATTGTATATTTTCAGATTCTTTTATACTTATTTTACCTAAAGAACTATATTATGTTTAATGAAAATTTTAACATAAGTATTTTCTTAAATGACCTAGTACTTTTTGTTTAATGTAATTTCAAATAGTATATTAAAAATGTTATTTATTTATATATTTATTAACATTTTTTAAAGAATATTTTAAAAAGGATTTATTAAATGTTTTCAAACAAGTTACTGTGAATATTTATTGCTGACCCCTTGTTTTAATTATTTTTCATAGTTCACTTTAGAGTTTAGAGTTACTCAGCGTCATTTGTGCGATGATGAAGTGCAGTTGGATTCTCGTATTATTTTAATTTTTATTTAACTATGGTAACTTGTAATTTTGTATCTAGGTTTCATGAACCTATGCCAGTAAAAGGTCATATTTTATGTACTATTTATGGACGAGTCTTTATAGAATCTAAATTACTCAGATAAATAAGTGATCATCCTTGTTTTTAGTGTTCAAGATAAAGAACGAGGTTATTTTTACATGACTTATGACCTATTCTTCATACACCCAACAGAATCATATTTTTTTCTTCATTTTGAGGAACTCAGTATCCATCTAATGATGGATTCATTAAGGAAAATGTTTATAGAAAATTATTTTCTTAAAATCATCCTATTCCATGGAATCAATTTCTTCCTTGGAAATTATGTTGGTGATCAGTGTACAAAAATTATTATCTACTACACTAAAATGATAAAATTACAACACAAATTTACCTACATATAAGCACAAAGGGATAGAAAATATCTTATTAATGTAGTTAATCATTTATTTCATAATAAGATGATCAAAATATCCAATAATCAGGTAAGGGACTTTCCACATAATTCTTTCAACCACATCATTAAATTTAATAGTACAATGAGGGAGTTCCACATGATTCAAATTATTATTTAGAACATGATCCAACTAAGAATGTAATATCATGATGCTTTCAGAACCTATTCCCGTTATATGTGCAATATCATTAAGGAAATAATCATATTTCATATCACATTGAATGTTGCCATGAGTTCTTCTATTTATGTCCACTAACAGAGAAAAATATTTTAAACTTAGAGGGCTTGAATACATAGATAATAAAAATATAAAAATCCAAAATTTAACATTTATGGATAAATGCTTAAATTTAAAGTGTATCCTAACTTGTGATACCCTATTTTTCTATTTAGGTTATCCATGGTGATATAATTATCCCTACTATTCTTACTAAAGTTATCTAGTCATATTGTCCAAATATAACTAGACATATAACTGATTACAACTCTGGAGAACCTAGAATTTTACACCTATTAATACATGATTAAATTCAAATATTTTCTCTAAATACAACCATATTTCATAAATTCAATTGCCTTTGTACTATTTGGTACAAACTTTGAAAACATTGAAACTAGACAATGTAAATATTTTATTAAATATCTATAATTAGAACATAACATAGATTAAGATCATCCATCTACATATGATAACCTAGGGAATATAATAAATAATTTTATAGGATAAAAATATCAGTAAGGGAATAAGAATATGAATAAAACATAGCACATGGGTTCGAAGGGATATCATTGTGACATAAAGGAATGGAACTTGAGTAAAAATAAAGAATATTAACATGTATAACATAGAACATGTAACCATGAAATCATCGGAATGTGACAAAATAATATAAAATTATTTAAACATATTCCAAGGATAACATACATGATAATATTACATTATTGACAATATCCCATAAAAGAATCAGATTCACTGATTGTACCAGGAATTACTGCATTATTTTTCGTTTACCCCACTACTTTAAACATGTACAATATTTAAAATTAAAAATATAATAAAAATTTTCACATTAAATTTGAATATATAATACAATTTTTATCTCTTTTAGAAAGGTTAATTATACATCTTTTCATGATTTCAGTATAGTGGGAGGTGAATAATAGGGTCGGAGTTGATGCATAAGGAAAATGGGTAAGACAACATTGATGCCCAAGGAGATATGTACACTATTTTACATGTTCTGAATAATCCATGTATTAAAATGCAATGAAATATTGAGGGATGATCCAAAATCTTATGGGATATAACACTTTTGAATACCACTGATCCCAACTCATCCAGAAAGTGGACCAACTGAGCTAATATGTCCAATAAATCGAATCTTATATAAGTAAATGAATTGGTCCTATATTTTATTCATATATAATTTTGTAGAAATAAGTAGTCCAAAAAATTTGATATAAAGATATTAATGATACCGTCGAAAAAAATTATTTTTTTCTAAAGGTCCAGATAAGGCCATTTATCAACTCAAAACTGAGACCCATGTGGTATCTCAAAATCTAGGTTCCAAAAACCACTTCCTATTTTTTAAATAAATTGGAACCTCATGAACCCCATTTTGAAGTTATAATAATTATAATGTTCTTCCATTATAATGTTATATAGGATTCCTCTCATAATATTGGTGGTTTAATAACTCTCTATATTCGTAGGGACGACTTTTGAAGCAGCGACCCTTCATCAAAGCCTACCTTTGCTTCTCATGATGTAATGTTTGTGTTTTTTAATAATCATCATAGTTCATCATTTATTTATTATATTTTCTATTATTCTGTTTGATTACATTATTCTATAATTATTCTATTTTGTCTATAAATCATTAGTAAAAACACGATTGGGTTATACCCTTACAAATAATTTTCACATGCAATTTGTTTCTACGATTACTACACCACCCAAAGAAGAGTGGTTATATTTATTAATTTAACTACCTATTAACATCTTCTGTCATTTATTTTGATTCAATTATCTACTATAATTAAATTAATATAATCTATTAATATATTTTATAATTTAAATGGAACTATCTATGAAATTCATCAATTAACACTAAACACGTGAGGTATAGTTTTGTGTGAATTGTGAGAGTGCAATCTTTATCGGTTATAAAAAACCTCAAAAGATCAATCTGTAGAGTTGAAATAAATAATACATAAACTAAATTATTCGTTATTTCACAAGTGGATATTTGACCTAATTTGACACTAACTGTAATCTATCTAATTAACATTAATCAAATCTAGGTTCATCAAATTCATGTTCAGAAGATAGCATAGTGTATTATTAATTTAATATTTATGGTTAAGGAAACTTTTGTAGGGTTATGGGGTTTGAAATTATAAGATCATAATTAAGTGGATATTAAATTCCATGGTAATTATTAATAAGTAACCGATGAGGTAGAGTTAGATATATATTTCCTTTAAAAATATTTTCTAGAAAAAGATCTCCTCTTTGTGATTTCTCAGTAAAATTTCAAAAACCAAAAATAAAATCTTCTTAAAACATAATTACTATTGATTTATAAAAATAGAACCCAACCTTTTAAGTAGTTTTTATTCCATATTATTTTACCTTCAAAATAACATTAATATGTTTTTCATTTACATCCTCCTTTCATAGATGAACTTGGTTCGCTACTCTGCTGCACCTAAGTACCCAAAAATCACACTTTATATAAGAGCACCCAAGACATCACCCTTCAAATCGGAACTATAAATGTAAAGTAAATTATGTTATACAGTTAATTAGATTTATTATTGAATTTATTTTATACTTATTTTTCTATTTTTTTCATCTTTCTTCATTCCCATTTCTATAATTTTTAGTTTCTTTCTTTATTTTTATTTTTCTCCCCTCTCTTTAATTCACAATTAGATCATCGATTTAAACATATTAGTAAGATATTATGGCTTTATATTATTACTTTATAGTATTTTTTACACAATACTGCCCCAAGGATCTCTTTGATCTAAACCCTAAGATTGAATGCATCCTCTGGGATTGAATCAGACCATCTCAGTCAATGGGAAGTGTCCCCATTACAAAATAAGGGTATTCATCTACCGTTAAAACATTGAAATTGGAAACACTACTGAAACCAACATAAAAAATTACTAATAGCCGATAAAATAACAAAAAACATAATAGAACCATTCTATAATCGGATGCACCCAACAAAAAACATCAGCCAACATATATTTCATAATAAAATTTTAAATTGTACATTGATTTGATATCTCCTAAATTCACCTTCATCCAAAGTATAATGTCTTATCAGGTGAGGATACAAAATAAAATATAAAATAATTTAATGTGGTTTTCTCATCCTTGAATATAGGAAATGTCTATAAAGATCATATAAAAATAAGATAATTTCAATTCATAGTTGATATAAATGTAAAAGATTGAATTAAATATAAAAAAACTAAAGATGTATCAAATTGTAATGCTTATATATGTCTTTTAGTAGAGTTATTTTATCCTGCATCAAATACTACATCAATTCTTATGTTGATCTATTGGATCTAGAATACACAAGAGGAGTAAATGTATGAGTACATGGGGAGATTCAATATGTTATGTGAAATCTATCCACCTAAAAAATTCAGTGAGAAATTACCCATCAAGAACTTCTACAAAGGCCTAATACCTATGGAGAGATGAATGATTGATACAACAACTTGAGGGGAATTCATTTACCAAACACCAATAAGTTCACGTTCATTGATTTACATTATTGCACAAAACACCCAACAATTTAGTGATCGAGGTATACCGCATGTAAGAGGAATACATTAGGTATGTCCTTGTTTCCTTGCAAATAATTTAATTGGTACTATGTTGTAGGTATTTATTACTATGGTGAGGGAGATTTATTTGAATCAAAAGACATCCCAACCCTATTCCGCAGGGATTTGTGGTATTTTCCCTAAAACCAAACACCCAACTGACTACTTCCCCCAACTACATGATATGAGGGATTTCACATTAGTATTCTCTGAGTGACAATATTATAAAAAAAATAGCCACATTCCTTGAATAATTAAGATTATTTTGATCCAATATACGACTACTAGTGGATGGATCAATCATATATGAGAAATGTATGTGAACAACAACTATACCACCTTTTCAAAAAAACATCCAGCAACCACTACTTTACCAATATGGTTTCCTACAAACCCAAAAGAGAAATGAATCTATAGAATCAACAATTCAACAACAATGAAATTATCTAACGAATTTATTTTACAATATGGACGATCATTATAAATCAATTTTTCATAATAAATAGAATAAGATGAAGAGTCGTAGTTTAGTGTTAAGGGAGATGAAGGCCTAAATGAGCCTGATTTCCACTTCCCTCCATGAAATAGTAAGAAGGAACTATATAAACATTCCCTACCTTAATAATATAAATACCTTGTTCATTTCCAGTTCTCTAAATTTTATAAGTGAGAAGAAAACAACTAATATATATTCACCCATCATTTCATCGAGATTCTCTAAAACTCCGAATAAGCTCTATTCAAGCCATATTAACAAGAAACCAAAGGAGAAACATAATGTTATGATAATTATTGATTATTATACTCCTAAACATATTATATTTCAAAATAATGTTGTTTCAACCAATTATATGGATGAAGAGCCAATGAAAATGATGTTTTGGAAACATTTAAGCCCTTTTATATCAACATCCCTCTACTGGAAGCGATTAAAAATATACCATGGTTTTCCAAATTCATAAAAAGTCATTATAGAAATCGAAGAGGGACCTAGAGAAATTATGAGATCAAGCTTGGAACAATTGTGTCATTATACTTTAGACGATCACAAGAAAAATTCCAACAAAGTCCAAAGATCACGGGAAATTCACAATCCCACGCACTATAGGGGATTAACAATTTTCTGATGAATTATCTGATTTAGTTGCTTCTATAAATGTTATGACTCACTCTGTATTATCTTCATTATTGGTTGGTGAGTTTAATACATCAATAGTAAAGGTAGAGTTTGTGAATATAGCTACATCATATCCAATGTGATTCCTTGAGGTTGTACATATTTATGTAAGATACATAATATTTCTAGTAGATTTCCATGTAATTAACAAGGAGTATGGTCAGGTAAATAACCATACTCCCATTATCTTAGGTAAGAACACCATCCAAACTGAGAAAATGATTATAAATATTGGTTATGTTACAAATTCCATAGTGTATGGAGATGAACATATGATACTTTTTGTGTTAGACTCCATAAAATACCCATTAAAAGACCATTATTATTTTTTATCACTCATTTTAAACCACCTAATAAAAATCCATTTTAATTTTATTATCATATTATTATGTAATTTATGAGTATTGGTTCTAGTTTTATTTTTATGATCACTTTGACACCTTTTCCAAATTAAAAGTCCCCTCTTATAGTTTATTTTTAAATGGACTCGTATTCTAATTTTGACTATTCTTACTATAATGTTTACTTAGTTATTGAGTATCTTTATTGATTTTATGAATTATTACTTTTTTGATGATTTTTGTAATGATACTAATTTTATTTGTGAAAATATTTTATTTACGTCAATGTCACCATCCATAAAGAACCCCCCATCACTAGAATTCAGGACAATTCTTCAAAATCTCAAAAACTCATACTTGTTGAGTGGTGAAATAATATATGTCATTATTTATAACAATATCCCTTTTGAATATTAAGAGAAACATCTGAATATTTTGGTGGATAATAATACAGAAATAAGGTGGACCTTTGCAAATAGAACTGGTATTAGCCCTACCATTTTCATGAATTGGATTTTTCTAGAGGATGAGAATAATCCAGTTAGGCATCCTCAATTAAGACTCAATCCAATAATTTTGGATATTGGTAAAAATGATGTTGAATTTTTTTTCTAGGTAGTTATAATTTATACCAATAGAAATTCTCAGTGGATGAGTCAAATTTCAGTTGTGACTATGAAAATATTTGTTATTGTTGTTTGAAATTACATAGAGGAAATAGTTTCAATGTGGTTCAAAAACTGTTGGCATGTGTGAATTTGTAATATGAATCTAAATCAATCCATGTGAAAGGACTATCCCAATCCAATTTATTTAGTAGATTATTGAGAGACTAGCTGTGAATAAACCTTATTCTTTCATGGATAGATTTTATGGATATTTTTAGGTTTTTATAGCTCCATACGATCAAGAGAATATAATATCCACTTAATTATTCTATGCATTCTTCTGCTAAAGGATTCCATTTGGACTATATAATTCCTTAAGTAACATTTAAATATGCATGTTGTGTATTGTATCAGATTTCATTGAGACAGGCATAGAGATATTTATTGATTATTTTACTTTTTAGGAATTTTCATTGGAGGAATTTATCATCAGTTTGGGAAAGACATTGAAATGATGTATTGAGATGAATATGGTATTTGACAACAAAAAGTGTAATTTCAGGGTAGAGAATGTCATTTTCATCGGGAATATAGTTCTATCTAATTGGAAAGAGTCTGATAATTCTATGATATATATTTTTTTTATCATTGCTCTATTGTTCATGTGTGTTTGATGTCAGATCTTTCTTATGACATGAATGATTTTATTGGAATTTCATCAATTATTTCAGTAATCTTTCACTAACTATATTATTATTACATCAAATGGATTCAAATTTTGTATTTTATTATTCTATTAGGACATCCTTTTATGATATAAAGAAGCACTAGAAACTCCAATGATTATATTTCCCCCATAGTGGGACACTCTATTTGAGATTATGTGTGATTCCTCAGACATTGTTGTTTGAGTTTCCATATCATGGATGGTGTAGGGACATAAACATGTGATTTCATATTCTTCTAGGAAATAATATTCAACCCAACGAAACTAAAAAACCACAGAAAAGGAGTTTCTTTCCATCATATTTTCATTACATAAATTCTATTCATATTTATTGGTCATTAATGTTATTGTTTTGTTTTGATCTTGCATCTTTGAGGTTCCTCTTAAAGAAGAAAGATGAAATTCCTAGGCTCATCCAGTTGTTATTACTTCTTCAAGAATTATTTATTGAGAAAAATGATAAGAAGTTTACCTAAAAATTTTTGGAAGACCAAAAGAGTACAACTTCCCACACATAAAACAATGACACCAGGGACCATGTACCTATTCATGACACATTTACTAATGAGAATCTTTATAAACTCTTACGTACACATCCATGTAATACTGATTTAGTTAAATACCATATTACTATAAAATTACAACCAATATAAAGAATCACTGACTCTGAGATAATAAATAGTGTGACTATATATTTTGTTTTAGATGATCCTTACCTCTGATGTGTGTGTAATGATCATGTTTTTTTGGAGGTTTGTTACAAATACTGAGTTAGAGTTTGATTATCGTTTCATTATTTACCCAAAATTATGGTGGAAACTTAGGAATCCAACAAATATCATGGAATGTATTAGAATTTTGAGTATGTTGTCCATGATATTCAACAATGATCATGTTTTTTGTATGTATTGTTCATGTTTCTAATAGACTGGGAGCATTTAATGGATACAAAGGATTCCCCAAAAACCAATATTTTTTTATGTGGGTTCTTTATGTTTTGGGAATTAATTTTATGTTTGTTTTCAAATTTTACTTAGTATCTTGTATATCATGGTTATTATTTGTTATGTGAGAGAATTGGTGAATGATATGGTCACCAGGACTGATTATTATCATGTAGTAGTGGATTTTTCCAATGAATATATTTTTTATAGGATTGGTGTACCAAAAGATATCATCAGTGATCAGGGGATAAAATTATGTAATCATAATTTATCTTCCCTCTTTTGAATGTTTGGGTTGACACACAAAACACCAACACCATGTCACCCCAAAAAAATTTCTAGGCTAAGGGTTTATATCAAGAGTCAAATCAAATTTTGGAGAAAACCATCCTGCTGAATATGAAGGATTTGAGTATGCACATTGATGATGTGCGTTGGAATTATGAGACAACATACATAAAACCAACAAGTATTTCCCCATTTTCTATTTTTTGGGAAATCATTTTTTCTATAAGTGGAAGTCTAGAATCAGGAATAATAGCTTATAATTAAATGGAACATGGATTTGGAAGAATCTAGAATTCAATGAAATCATCAAATTCAAGAGTTTGGGGTGATTTTATTTTCATCTTATGATAACTTAATTCTCTTAAATGAATGATAAAAAGTATCTAATGAGGGAATTATCTAGAAAATGGAGTTTTACTTTACAGAGATAGTTTATATCTACAATTCATGACTTATGCTAATGCTCAATAAGTTATATTCTATATGTTTATGTCCATATATTTTATCTAATATTTTTCATTATGGTGCAGGGGATATCACACAAGAGGACACAATAATGAGATTTAAAATCAATGTATAAAATTTTAAGAAATAAATTTAAGGGATTCCAACTCATGAAGTTGATTTCATCACACTACATGACTCCATCATAAATTGAGAATATAGGCTATTCATAATTCTTTCACTTTTATATTATTTTTATTATTTAAAATTTTTCATTTCAGGTCAACATATCATTTCATATGTCCACATTGTGGATAATGAAATATTTTATGTTTAGTAGAGGGGAAAAAATTTTGGGTATAAATTTAAAACATTCATTTGGGTGTTTTGTCAATGTTTTCTGTTAGGTTTTTGGTTAAAACATTAAAAAATAAACCAGAATAATAATAAAAAACAAATAATGTAACATTCCCATTTACATGTGAAACATATAAGAAATTTATTTTTTTTCAAATTTCATTTTTATCATGATAATAATGAAGATTATTTGATCATAAAAGGGTAGATTTTTTTTATAAATGGAATTCATCGATGATATGATATGTTGTGTAATTATAAAACGCTTTAGATTTTGACACCATTCTTTGAGATATTTATTCACTGTGAATTATGTCATTGATTTTCCACACAAATAATCACACAATGATGACATCTGAATTATTCCTACATAAATAATGTTATGTCAATGTAAGGCTAAAAAATATTATATCAATGGTTAGTTCATACATTCATTTCTCATCTGATCAATTCCATTACTATACTTAATTGAACTATTCATGTGTACAAGATATCGAACTTATGTAAAACCTAAGAAAACAAATATTACTATAAATATAAACCAGTAAATAAAGGTTGTGTCTTGGGATGGAAAAAACCCATTCCTCCTCAACTATTAATGTAATTATAACTATTATAATTAGTTTTATGATGACATAAAACAATATTTGAATGATGAGTGTGAAATTAATTCCATGTAAAAATTATGAAATAATAATAATAATATATGAGGGGAGTGATCAAATGTTAAACCAATTGGTATATCTAGTCCATGAGCTTATGGTTTGACATTCGAGAATTATTAAGTCAGTGGGTTATGAAATTTCATTTAAATGGAATGTAGAACGTGTTTGGTCAATTAAACCATGAATAAATATTTGTTATACTTGGCTGGAATATACTGAATAAAGGTTGTAGATATGAACATGAAATGGTTTTCACACAAAAATGTGGGGATATAGTGTAATAATAGTCACATGACTAGTTTCTCTATGATTAGTGTCATTAATCTCATAGGATTTTATTTTGATACAATGAATGAGACAATGAATTAAAAATTTATTGATAGTGAATTTTTATGGGATTATTAATTTTTCATTAGAACCTATATGGATTGAGGATTATGAATATAGAAACCTTGTCACAATGTTTTATAATCCATGATATGATGTTTTTCTTAGGACTGAAAAAGGGTAAGTCTAGGGGTGTGATCGTACCATGATTCACTTATTTATTTCACCTTTAAAGTCTTATTTTGAACTAGATATATTATTGATGTTAAAAATATAATAACCAAGGTCAGTTCAAATTTGATTATATTATAAATTTTTATAAATTAAATGAAGCTAAATTATACTTTCTTCCATGAATTCCATATTGGATAAAGTGAATTGGAGGGCTGGAGATGATGTATATGGAAATTGGGCAAAACAACATGGAATACAAAATATATATGTCATGTTTTATAAATGTTCCATGAAATCATTTTATTTAAATAGGATGAAATTTTGTTTAAATATCAAAATATTTGTGTGATAGAAGTCTTCTGAAGACCACCAATCCATATTAATCTAGAAAGGGTCCCAAATGAACAGATCATTCCAAGAAAATGAATATTATCAATGTCAATGACTTTGGTTAGTATTTCGTCAATATCACAAGATATAATAATATATAGGGAAAAAATTATTACATGGAGATAGTAAATATGTTATTCAAGAACTATTTACTATTTTTTAGGTCGATAAAATGACATTTAACAACCCAAACCAAGACAAAATTGGTAATTATAAACCTAGTGGCCAAAAAACGCTTCACATTTTGGCTAAAAAATGGCACAACAGGAACACCATTATTATGTTTGAAAACGATGTTATGGGGTTCCATTTTGGTGTTATAAAATATTCATCTCATCATCAGGGAGGTTATATAACTACCTATACTCATAGAGATATCTCTTAAAGCAAGGATCCCTTCATCAAAGGCTTTCTCTCTTTCTCATGATATAATTTTTGTGTTTTTATAATAATATTCTTATTTTCTCATTTATTTCTTCTATTTTATTATATTTTTTCAATTATCTAATTATTTAGTGAACCTATTTGGGTTTTAATTCAAGATTAGAAATTAAATTCGGTAATACCCATTCTAAACATTTTCAAAAGCAATATGTTACTACAATGAATATACCAACCATTGAACATTAGTTATATTAATTAATCTATATACATCTTTAATTCATCATTAATTTTTTTGAATAGATGATATACTATAATATAATTTATATGATCTATTAATATAGTATTTTTTAAATAATATTATGGAAGAAATTTAATAATTAACACAAAACATACTAGGTCGAGGATTTTGTGAATTCTGAGAGTGCGATCATAGCTGGTGATACCAAACCACATGGGATAAATTTGTAGAGTTCACAAATATAATATTTAAACACAATTAATCCATATTTTTAGACTATAAATGTTCTCTCATTTACAACTAACCATAATCTATCCTTATAACAATAATCAAATAATGTTTTTGTGATTGTATGTTCCAAAGATAGCATATGGTTTATTTAATTTCATATTTGTGGTTAAGTTAACACCCATATTGATTGAGGATTAGCAAATTGATGGATAATAAATAATTTTATATTAACATAAATTACAATTATTATCAATAAATTTAAGTATCTTAGTAACATCAATTAATCATTTTAAAAATATTTTCTAATAATATATCTTCTCATTGTGTTTTCTCAGTAAAATTTCAAAAAAATACAATCTTCATCCAGCATACTTTTTCATACATTTTAAATGAAAACCCTCGATCCATTTAAAGATTCTGTTTCTATATTTTTTTTATTTTCAAAACTCATATTTTATTTTTTTAAATTGCATCTTCATTTGAGAGATGCACTTGGTCGTCCACACTGCTGAGCCTAAGTACCAAAAAATCACACATCATATGAGATTACCCATGACAATGCATTTCACTCAATCAATTTCAAAATATCTAATCTCACAAGTTAAAATATCACCCAATTAATTGGATCACTATCAATTTGAACACATCATAACAATTTCTGTCATATGTGTGCCACTTGAATAATCATGCAAAAGGATTTCCCATAGAATGAATTGGGTACAATAATCATGTCACAAGCCATAACAAAAAATGAATATCAAAATGGGGTCCATGGATTTTGGATTTAAATCATATAGGGAAATTAATATTGTAAAATATGTATATATTGAGAAAATTTATGTTCAATTTAAATGGAAAAAATTGTCCAGGGATGACTAAAAATGAAATATTTTAGTTCAATTAAAGGGAAATATATAAGAGCATTTAAACAGAAAAATTCATATTTATTTTCATGAAATAAAAAATGGAAATGGTGGGTATTCATGATGAAATTAGTGGTTAAATAAAAATAGTGGTGGATGAAAAGTTATTATGAATTTTACATGAAAATGGTTAATAAATTGGGAAGTTGCAATTAATCAGACTTGCTTATTGGGGAGAATTATATATGGGAACTTATTAAAAGATATATATCCTAGGAAAAGAAGGTTGAAATGATCTGGATAAATAATTTTAGTACATATAAATTGAAGACAACAAATTTATATTAAAATAAAAAAGATTTAAATTTCTGTAAATATAGATAGGGTATAACCCGAAGGAAAAAAATTGAGATTTTAGAAAAAAACCCTTACCTTCTGTTAGAAAGTGATATGAACTTGATCATAATGTCAATGGTGATAAAACTAAATCAAAAAATTTAATTAATAATTATTTATAGATGGATATTATTTAATATAATTTAATTAATTTAATTTATGGCCTTTTGATGTTATATAAGATACAATTTCATCTTTAGAGAGGGTTCATTTCCTCAGATTCCAAGATAAATTACTTGTATAAATGTATATAATATCATGTAAAATGAGAAAGGTTTTCTATATTTGAATTTCTATGATATTAATGATCATCTATATGATTAAACTATTAAATAAATCAATTGGTAATTTTGGAATAGGATTAATCATTAGATTTTATGATAGTGATAATCATATAGATTATTTTGGTTGTTTTTCGATCATCACAAACTTGTTTTGTTTTATTAATTAATATTATGTATATAAAATAGTTCCAAATCATTAAATATACTATAATAAATATATTACCATCTTTTCTATCTAAAAAATGGTTCATTAGTTATTTTTTAATGTAGGAATGGAAATCGAATCATTTTTCATCCTTGAATGTGTTAAATTAACACAACACAAATGATGTTTTCATTATTAGTAAAAAAGAATAGGGGATATAAATGGTGATGGTTTATTATATTATGATAATAAAATTATAGTATTTTTATTTTACTAGATTTATCATCACATTTGAATGAGAGGAGGTGATGAATGAATAGAAAAATAATAAAAAATGAAAATAAATTAAAAAAATAACCATTATTTCACCTATGAAAACCTTCTTCTTAAAAACCATCCTTTTAGGGATTGGTTATGGTATTTTGTTAAAAATAAAGGAACCTAAATATTTGGAAGGGTCATGGGATGATATTTTTGTAGAATTTGGAAATGGTTCAATGCCAGAGAGGATTTTGAGGAAGAGGTGGTGATGGCTGGTGTATATATGGGAGGGGAGGCATGTTTTTTCATTATTTTTTAATTAGTTTAATATTTTTCCTCAATAATATTAATAGTTTTAAAATTATAACTAAATATTTTAAAATAATTAAGGATATAACGAGATTATTCTGATTTCATCATATATGACTCAGGGATTAGTGTATTAAACTGATATTGTATATAAACTCTAAATTTCTGTTTTTTATTCATGAAAATGTTCAATCATTTTAGAAACATCACAAAAAATAACTATATTTAAATTTCAATGATTATAAATAAAAAATAGTTTCCATTTTATGAGGTTAATTTGAAAATTGGAAACAAATAAATTTTTAATTAATATCATTATTTACCTGGAATATACTAATTTGATAATTATAACTACTTTTTACAACATTGAGAAATTAATTAAGATAACATAATATATTCTTAAAAACAAATGAAAAAATATATTAATTCATGATGACATTTTATGGAAATCAATTTTTGAAAACATTATGTTAATCATAAGATTGAAAATAAACACATATGTTTTATAAAAATAACAACATGTCATTGTAAAATTATAACATATTATTTAAATTATACTGAAATATAATTATATCATATTTTAATTTATTATATGTATAATTTTTATTTTCAATTTAATAGGTGATGTTATTATTCGTTTTTCATATTTACTACTTATATGGGTCACATTACTATTCCAAATTTCAATTTAATACTCCATTAGTATAGGTTCAAAAACATATAGAAATACCTTTTATTTCATTCATTCATCAATAATATTGTTTTTTGTGTTTATTGAGTGATGTTTATATTATTTATACTATATTACATAATTTTTAAAAGGTAATTTTCATTTATTAAATTTTGTTTCATTACATGTTATATTAGAGAAGTTTTATTTTGAAACAATTCTTTATATTATTTGATATGTCTTATGGTTATGTATATTCCTAGGAAAAATTAATAACATTTCATATGATAGTTTTTATATTTAAATTATTATATTGATTATGTTTCTACAATAAAATTTTAAAAATTCATTTGAATTTTTACATGATGGGAATGTCCCGTTAAAGCCTCTCTATGTATTTTTACGTCAAATAAGAAAAAATAGATTGATTTTATTGGGTGACACATTCACCATTTATTTAGGATATCTTGACATGTGTCCATGATGGCATGTGATGGATGTTTGGAAGTATACATTACCTTGTTATTATTATAAGTAATTGTTTCCATGTGATTATTCTATTTGTTAGAATATCCATGGATATGTTTCAAGATAATAGAA
Source organism: Viscum album (assembly GCA_963277665.1). Taxonomy (NCBI): domain Eukaryota; kingdom Viridiplantae; phylum Streptophyta; class Magnoliopsida; order Santalales; family Viscaceae; genus Viscum; species Viscum album. The sequence goes on from OY728133.1 coordinate 104,796,764, forward strand.
TATTTATATGATTTTTTTTTATAATTAGTAATTCCATCAATATTATAATTCCTGTTCATGTTATAGATTAAATGTAACAAGAATTAATTATTTTCCTTTAAACATTTATAATGAATTATTTTGGATTATAGGTTCAGCTATTCACATACCCTTAATAATCATTATAGGTCACCAATTTATAATAATTCATTTCTTCATGACATTGCAATGTGTTTTATGAATGATATGGATTTATATGCTAAAGAGAATAATAGTTTTCACATATAAAATAGTAATTTATTATTTAATATTTTGGATTTTAATGAGAGATTCAAGTTTGTTTCATGTTTTCCATTACAACTAAACTATTTGCTTCTTTATGATGTGATCAAATGAATATATAACTAATAAAATAATGTTACTAAAAACCCTAGGTTCCATAGTCTATGGTATTTACATAAGAGTATTGGGAAAAGGTAAATCTTATTCTAAGGTAAATCATCCCATTTAAGGTACCTGATCACATTAGAGTTCTTCCCTATCAACATACACTCTCACATAACATATCTCATGTACATTATGTGATCCATGTATTCATCTTGATAAAGTTAATACAAGACCCATCACATGTAAATAATCCGAAGTTGGAACCATTGGTTAATGATATTTCGTAGAAGTGGAATCCTTGGATGATATTAGATCATTGACCTAATGTTATATTAAATAAGAAAACTTAAATGATATAAATTCGGTTGTGAAAGAACATGTTTGTGGAAGAAAACGTAGTTTGGAAGAGGCCATGAAACAAAAGTTCCCCCATATATTATCATCAATAAAAAGAAAATTTCAGTGATAAATTTATGATTTAGGGAGAAATAAAATCCTAAAATTTTATAATTGAAATTATATTTTCAACAAATAAATGACTTATTACATAGTGAGAGAATATGAAAAACATTGATTACTTTCGACCGATTATAAAAAAATTTGGATTTCGAATTACATTAAGAATCTTAATCATTTATAATATTAGTTTTGTAAGGTTATTGATAAGACTACTATATATTAAGGGTTATGATAAATTATAGTTTTCATAGATTAAATTAGAAATGGTAATGATAAGTATGATCATACTGTAAAATCCAATTTTTTTAATTTCTAATCGATTAGTAATTACAGGGATTTTTTTGACAAAAATCCCAATGTGAAATTAAATAATTAAAGCACAAATAATAATCGTCGATATTTTCATGCTTATCCAGATCATGAAAAAAACTCTGTTCATTAGAGCGCATTATGGAATCCCAATCATCAAATACCATAACCTTAGGATATATTTTCATGTAATAAGGGGTTGTATATTTATAACAAAGTACTATGAATTGTAATGTTTTTCTTTTTTTAATCTAATATTTATATTTATCTATTTTCACCATTTTTATTTTATATATTTTGGTGAAATTCAGATTTCAAAAAGGGGAAAATAGTATTTTTGGAAATTATATGGTAATAAGTCGAACATTCATTATGATAAATTCCATAATTCTATAGTAAATGTTATTTTAATATTATATTTTTATTAATTAATATTTTTGTACAAATTATAATATAATTTAATGAAGCCTAGTATAGCCTTTATAAAAGTTTGAAACCTGTCTTTATCATAAAAAGTTGTATTTTCTAATAAATGAATTTTTCTTAAAGTGTAAAATCTCATATTAGGAGTCTTATTTTAATAAATTAAATATTAATTTTAAATCACACATTCGTAAGATCCCATTGGTTAATTTTTTATAATTTTCATGAGATAGTGAAATATTCTGATACAAATTAAATAGTGTATAAATTTATATTATGTATTATATGATCATAATACCGCTAATGTGATGTAATACTTATTATAAAGGTATTATATTTCAAAAAAAACATGATTCTAGTAAAAATTAATTGTTTTTATGTTATTTTATTAATTTTATAATAATTAGAGAACCCTGAAAATCATATATTATATAATTTTGGGTTTGATTATAAATTATATATAATCATGAGTTACATCCAAATCACTCAGGATATTATATTAAACAGTACAGTTCTAGGTAATATAAAATAATAATAACCCTAACACATTAGATGAAAACATCAAAAAAAATGGCACGGTTTGTGTTTTTTATTATTTTATCAAATGGTTTCCATAAAATAGTTTTCAAATTCAATAAACAATCACCCTTAAATTTCTATAAATACCCACCCATCCTTCTTGAACAATTCACCCAAAACAAACATATTTAGAATTTACTATAACATTCCCACTTAGATTCCCTATAATGGTTCGCCCAAGTTATGTTGAATCTACTCTAAATAATTAATATATTAAATATCAGGAAAATGGGATATCCCAACAAATTATTATTTCATGTAATTTCATTGTACTAATACACTTTAATTTACAATTGTACATGATAGAATGTGTTTCTACAGATCCCCTTACATTATTTTTTATTTTTATGTAACTGGACACCACCTTTAACTCTCAGTCACCCCTCCAATAAATATTTATGTCCAGTCATTATTTCACTAAAATTATTATTCACATTTTCATGAAAAAAATTTCCATACTGAGTATCCATTTCAATTTTCACTAAATAGTATTAACCTATTTGAACATATCCTTTTTTTATTGTGTATTTCAATGTATGTAACCCCAAATCTTTATTTTTGGGGTTAAAATTTATGAAATGAATTCTGATGTTGTATCAACTATGTGTCTCACAAATTCATGTACATGAAATGAATTTGGAGAGTTGGGAAAAAATTTATATCCCTTCATTCTATAGAGTAATGTTTTTATCTCATCAGACTCCATGGTTGGGGGATGTTCGGTTATCATAAACACATTATGTTAGGATTGTTTTGTTGTAATCCTTCAAATTTTCATATAATGGAATGTTTTATGTTAATTTAACATTCATATATTCCCTTATTGTTATTATATTATATCATCATTCAATGATTTTTTTTGTGATTTCACCCCATTTATGCCACCCTAATAAGAATGTGGTCTATCTTTTAAAACATTCACCATTTTATTCTTTAATTACTCAACATTTCAATTTGTTGATAACATATTACATATATATATTTCAAGTATATATCATGTAGTATTAAAATAAAAATAGAATATAGTGGAATGTTTTAGTATTTTTTAAAATATAGTTCTTGTACCTATTATTCAATTTAATGTTATATGTTCCTAAAATCGTAATAAATGTGATACTCATGATCTTCTAAGAATATATTATTTATATATTTATATAATATAGCATGAATTATTCTCTATTATGGATATTTGTTTTCATAGTATATGAGTTACTTGATCTGGGACATTTTAAATTTTGAACTTTTTTTATTTGAAAATGACTCCACATATCTATATATGTCAACTATCTTTATAATATCCCCCACATGAACATTCAATCTATATTTTACTTCATAATATGTCTTAAAATAAATATTGGTATGGACACCAACCTATTTGAATTATAATTTCATAAAATACATGAATATAAAATTTTATTATGTCCTAGTTCTTGTTTTATATTGTACATAAATGTTTTTAAACTATATTATTTACATTCATAATTAACAATTATAAATACCTCAATTTATTCAATATAACTCTATCCATTTTGTTCACATGTTTTTAATCCTACATTTACATCCATAAAATATATTATAAATCCACATTCAATCCACAATCCAATTAATTATATGATTAACTCATGTAGTTCTAATAGTGATAAATTTTCTTCAACATCATGAACATTCATTTATTTTTAGACAATACACTATAAATTTTTTTATGGATTACATTTCCCATATCATTGAATTTATTATTGACAACCCATGTTTTCCTAATCACATTTCGATGTTTGGGTCAGTCTACCAGCTTCCACATTTTATTATTGTCAATATGAATTAACTCATCAATCATGGATCAATCACATGACACATAATTACTTACTTCTTAAAATGATTTTAGTTCAGTTATTAATAGTAGACTAATGTTATCTACACTCCTCATCATTTTTTCTATTATTAAAAAAAATATTCAACTATAAATGATTGATCAATTTTTATTCCCTCATATCTCTATTAGGGTATAGATTTAACAAATTCAAGAAAAAACACATATTCTACCCCATCACCAGAATTATCAACCATTATGGAACACTGTGTGATTTTATATTTTCACCAATATCATCATCTTCATCACATAATTCATAAAAATTTGATTTTTTAATTCATTCCATAAATATCCTCTAAAATCCAATGAAAATACATTTATAATGATTTATTCAGCCAATATTAATATAATATATTTAGCTTACTCATTTTTAATAGCTTAAAAATAATACACATACTCAAATTTCATACATTATTTGATGTTACCCATTATTATTGATAGGTAATATTCTAAAAAATACACTGGAATATTTCATTTATGAAGTAATTCAATGTAAAACTAACAAGTGTGTGCTAAAAAATAAAGGTAGTATAAATTCCTAGTTTTCTATTGACGCTTAGATAAACTACATAGTTCCATTTTTGGAGAGACATTAAACTCTTTATGAGAAATTTTATATCCATGTTTTTTTACCATTTTTATTCTTAAACATCATTTTGTTATGTATTTATCCCAAATGATACTTCCTTATCAATGGAACGTATTTAATGGTAATTTTCATCCTAAATGGATATATACTTTCAGTAACAAATAATTTTTTATTGAACATAATTCCCAGTTTATAACCCTCATGTGATATCAATTTATGAAATCCATGACATCTTCTTTACTAAAAATGAAATTATATAGTTCATTATCATATAATCGTCCATAAAAATATTGAAATTCCTCTTTTGTACAATCTATGTTGATGAATTTGAAAACATAATAATACATATATGAGATAATATATAATTAATACCCTATTATTACTCTTATAAAAATTATTTAATGATATCTTTTACTATATATATGATTCTTGTTTAATTTCATTATCTTGATTCATGTTTGTAATGTCAACTTAATCTGTTACACATGTTATGTTTTCAATGCTATTTTTTATTTAATGAGACCTAACCTGAGAGTCTATAAGATGTTATATGATTTCAATATACAGAGACATGCGTTTTTATTACTATTAGCATTGTGTACATTATTATTTTTATGTATCAATTCATGAGAGGTTCCAAGTTCTTCCAATGATTAAGTATCCATTTTGGTTCAATTTATCATCATTCCTTGTTTTCTATTCTAAAAAACACTAAATTTATTGTTCATAATCCGTACACATGAATAATTTACTAAATTAAAATATCATCACCTACATGTTAATATATTATAGGTCCTCCTATCATAAAATATATATTATTTTTAAATAAACCCATTCAATCATTTTTTATTGGATATTTTTTCAAGATATTCATAATACATGTAATAAGGTATGAAATTTAGTAATGACCACAAGGGTATAATAATTATATTATTATATTTATATGTTTTAGCATGGTTTTACATTCAATAATTTTTTCCATCCAATATAATCTCAATCATATTGATAAATTAAAAAAATGATCAAAAATCACACCAACGATGATAGTGTAGTCATTAAATTCTTCTTAATAATGGGTAATATTATTCCCCATATAATAATATATGTTCATCTTTCAACCGGTAATGTTTTACTACCATGGTAGAAATGTCAACATATTATTTTCCATCGTTCAATAGTTTTTTACCAAACATTATTCAATTGACAATAATTTCCAAATAAATATCTTATTATTTAGTTTGACTAATATGATCACATTTTATATTCCCAACATTTGGTAATTCATTTTGTAATTTATAAATAACTACATATTTTGAAATTTAGTAATTTAAATTTCATTGAAACCTCACATAATTTTATGTCACTGACTTTAATATATAACATCATTTTTATACTCCATTGTGATTGAGGTAACTTTTGATCCCTTTTTCAATATGTTGAAAGATACCAATATACATCTCATTATTGCTTCAATGTGAAATATAATATCTCTAACTATAATATTTTCTTTATGTTGATCTCTATGTGTATATATAGGTGATGTATTTAAATTAAATCCAACTCCTCTTTCACAAATGTATTTGTGGCTTTTATCATTGATCTCTTTTGGAACACCTCATGATCCACCATTGGTAATTTTAATTAAATATATATCTACAAAATAATATAATATAGTATCTTAAATATATTTCATGATTTTTTATTAGAGTAAAGATAATTTATAAATTTAAACACCTTCTCATAATGATATTTAATCTTAATTGGTTTCCCTATTAATAATTAATATAAATTATCTTTTTTCTTATATTTTTCCTTAGCCTATATAATGACACAAAATATATTACTCAAAATTATAGGTCTAGTTGATTAAAAAATTTGAAAATTTCAAAGATTAGATGATCATTATATTCATTATATTAATTTAATAATTAAAAAATATATTTATTTATCACCCTTTTAAAAATAATCCATTCCAAGACCTACACATATTTGAAATTAGGAAAAACCCACCTTTTGGTTTATTTTTATTATTTAATATTATTCCATTTCACTAGTAATGAACATAACATCATCTATATCTATCTCAAAATAAGTTTATACATCCTACATATGATCATCATTGTCATCATTTGATGTCATCATCAATATATTATTTTAAACATTATGTATAAATTAATATCCATTTTTTGGTTGATATTATGAGTAATATTATATCTTGGATTCAAATTTTTTAGTTACATCCCCATAATCATCTTATCACCTTGGGATCCTCACTTAATTTTGTGTATAATCAAGACATTAATAGCATACTAGAGTTATGATTCCTTCAAACGTACACATTCCACTCTCGATTTAATGAATTGATAACTTATTTATTATTTTTATATCCATATTATAGGATATGTAGAGCACAATAAGTTGAAATAAAATATCATTATTTATGAAGTTTTAGGTTCCCTCCATCATTACACACTTTTCATATATAACCAATCATTTTTTCATTCTATCCTAGATATTTATAACAAATTAATATCATCAAGAGATTACACATTTACAGTATAAATAAATTTCAATCATTTAATGAACTTCATTTTAATATAAATAAACTTTATTTATTCATATACTCCCAAAATAGATACAAAAAATTATGTTATATTTTTTTGATTCAATAAATTTTATTCATTAGGTTATATTTTTTAAACATAAAAAAAATTATAAAACATAAATATAATTCTAATTCATCTAATAATCAAGAAATTATATAATGGAAGAATTATCTCACATGTATTGATTGCAATGTTACATGTCTCTATAATGAATTTTTTATAGAACTCTTTATTTATCATTTAAATAATTAGATAAGTAATTGAGAAAGAATTATACTATATCTATTATGTGCAACTTTGAAATATCACATAAATGTACTCCAACAATAGTATTAAAGAGAGCATAAATTCTACGATACCATAAATGTGATATAATCCTTTTCACATAGATCTTGATATTGTAGAAATCAAATAGTGATAAAAATTTAAATATAAATATTTTCCCCATGATTATAGTATATATATGATGGATTTATTGACTGTATACAACGTGTCTAATTACACTTATGGTAACTAAGAGACTCATACACATCAATGAGTGTGGGGTTAATAAGATCATTATTTTTGTATATTTTCATACATATCATGGGATATTGTTTCCACAAAGCTAATTTTTTTCAAATCAATCAAAATTAATCTCACATAAAAATCCATATTACATACTGAAAAAGGCACAAAAAATTTAAAATATTCACCACTATGGGTGATATATATTGAGAAAACAAGGAAGATGTGTGAATCAATAAATATTAATAAAGTCACAATATATTGCTGGATAAAATTTAGTAGTTAGGGATAATTTATTCCATTATAATATCTATAAAATTTTATTATGGGAATAACACGCTACCCCCTATGGATGATCTGGTTAACTCCAACATTGCACACTAGATTAGTCTGACGTCCTTTCAATTTATCAATATGAAAGTCACTTCTAAATCCATATTAATGTGTATTATGTACTATATTATGAAATAAGAAATATGATAATCTATTGAAATAACGTGATCTAAAATAATAATACCCATTTGAATTATTATAATTAAATATGTTTTTATGTTCATATTTTCATGAAGTTGTAATTTCAATATAATATTTATATTGTAGACTATTTTACACGGATTTATTATATGCTATACTATTCACTATGTATGTTCTTAGAATAAATCAACGATACACATAATTTATTCATATTTCTATCTTCTATGTATGATCTTCATGATTCTATCTATCATGCATGTCTATAACAATTTTATCAATCATGAAATTTTTCTATAATTCTACTAAATTTTTAAAAATATAGTAATGGATTATAATTTTTATAAAATTTTAGGTTTCCTTTTTTATCAAATGTAGAGATTAATTACCTCTAAATTCACTTTATTTCATTCACTATTTATAATTATGGTTTTATGGGCCTATTTACATGCAATTATGACAATAAAACATAATCCCCATTAGGTTCACACATTATGAAAATTACAATTCCAATAAAATGTAAATAAATATATTCTTATAAAAATAGTACCTATTACATTTTTTTATAAAAATTCCCATATTATTTGATCACATAAATATCCCACCTATTTACTTAAAACACCACAAATTCTATTTAAACCATCCATATAATTCTTTTTGTTACATTAACTTCTCCACCAAAATATTTTTTTGTGTGGCTCTCAGTAAATTCCCACATTCTCCATTCACACACCATTATATATTCCCTCCTTAATAAACACCGCATAAAAATAATGTATTATTAAATTTCATCTATCGTTTATTAATTTCACCAAAACATAGTATTTAAAAATTTTATTAAAAATTTTATTTATAAATATTCATGAAATTCCATCCATGGAATTAATTCATAAAAATTAGTCAAATAATATAAATATGTAATTAAACATTTCAATAGATATGTATTTTTTCTAATATTCACTATCCACATAGAATTGACATTTACATGACGTATGTGGTTTTTTTTAATATTTTCATCTTCACACCAGATTCATAAGTAACATAAAAATTGTTCTCATGATTCAAATTATATATGGAATCTATGATTATGATAATGTTTGTTTCCAAACATATCCCTTAAATATTGATAAAAATTATCACTCAAGCAGTGTAACAAAATATTTAATTAATAAAAAACACTACATACCCATCATCATTATGATCCAAATATATTCAAAATATTCATTCATGTTTTTACCCAATCATGAACTTGAATCTATCAACTATAATAATGGATATCTTTTTATCGAATATATTACATAAATTATAACACGTCTTACGTATTCTTTCTATCTATTTTATAATATATTGTAAGAGGTGATAAGATTAAAAGGCCTTAATTGGCCACCACATAATGTCTATTTGGACCGTGTTTGTAATAAATTTCATCAAATAAAAAATTTCAAATCTGAATAAATATATATTAAAAACTCACTATTATGGAGTTAACAATAAATGAAAAATCATTTATTTTTTTGTGGATAGAAATTATAAAATATGGTGAAAATTTTAGATAATACTTTTTATTGATATAATTTTTTGTCTACTATACTGTAATTTATAAAATTCAATTCCATGAAATTTGAGAGTTTTTTCCTTAAATAGAAGGAAAAGAAAAACTCTAATGGTTATGAAAATCTTTAAAATTATTTATATATAGATATTTAAAATTTATTTTATATTATGGTGAAGACATTGACTTTAGAGAATGTGATTTTGGATAAATTATAAATTTAATACATTTGTGATAGAAAGGTGTAAAAGGAAAAACATAAAATGGTACATAATAAATTCAATGATATAATTATGCGATCCATGGAGAATAAATGTAACATCGCAACCCAGCTTCCATGAAATGTGGCCTTGAGGTAGTCGATCACATGTCTTAATGAACACTTCCCTATATGATGGAAGGTGCTGAATAGAAGCGATGGTTTGGTAAATCATTATTTGAGAGACTATACACATTCTATCATAGTAATGCATGGGATGAAGATATTCACAATAAACAAGTGTGGAAGAATATAAATCACCATAACAATAAATTTTTCACAAGATAGTCAAAACAAGAAATTTGATACTCAACTAGAAATAGAAGACATAATATACCAATACATGTGCCATGTTTCTACAACACAACACAATGTAATGAAAAAAAGACTCCATAGTGGGTCCTGAACTACATATGGTTTCCTCACCCATGCTTCGTTCCAAAACAGAAACATAACTCTAAGTTGTGCCATTATCCTATCCTACAAGAACAAAGTCTACTTAGTTGTCGATCAGGAAGGCCAAGTTGGGTATGTGTAAGACTCGTTTGGCTACCACCAACAATTTCAAAAATAATTCCAATAAAAAGACAGTGTATGTAATTCTATAAAGGAAAAAGTGTAATTCATTAGTAAATTGTTATCACATTGTAATTTGTTATTTGTTTAAACATGTCAAACTCAGGTTTGATTCATCTCTCTCCTTAATTTCATAATTCATTGTTATCATTCAATTGTTGTGGAAAACCAATTTAAGCACCCTAAATATCATCTGGTGATGATATCTATGCCTAACACCCCAAATGTCATCTAGTGTATATCGCCACATCTACTACCCAGATCTCATTTGGTGTATATCGCCACATTTACCACTTCACATCAAAAGCACATGGATAACTATAAGGGTAGAATGCCATGTCTAAGCCCTAACATCTCCATTGATCTAGAACACCATGTCTTTCACCCATATTCTCAATCATTTACATCATTTTTTAAATTCATAATTATTTATTCACATCAATACCTTAATAATAGATCGAATAGTTAAGCACATGGAAACCCAATAGTTTACACATTTTTAACTATGTGCACAACCCATTAATGAAATCACCAATTAATTAATCAATCAAAATTAATCTCATTACATAACTGAATCTTCAAAATTAGTTATCCAAATAAAACCTCAACATATCATAATTAATTACCCTAATAATTATCTTAATGAAACAATAAGGCACAAAATAAATCCATAATTAATTATCTCACATATCCAATCATTATCTCATAATGAATCCCCCAATGAATTTTCTCAAACCCAATAAAATTCAATATTTCAATTGCAATATCTCAACCCATAATAAATTTTCCCAAATCAAAAATATCTATGAAAGTCACCTTATAATCATGGTTAAATCATCTGTTAAATCACTATGGCATCAACGAGTCAATTTTAAGATTCTTAATTACTCTAATTTAGGAGATCAATAATTAAGGGATACTAAAAAATAAATAATCTCACATACACATATCAAATACAAGAATATAGGAATTCGATTTAGACCGCCCACCTAGGTTTATTGATTGATGTTTTCCCAATGAAAATCCCCAAAATATGTATGTAAAAATGATGTCAATTGAAATCCAGATCTAAATATATAAACAAAAAATTATGATCAAAGGAATCAGGAACATTGATATCTATATCATGATCCACAATCCCAGATCTATATATAAACACATAGGATTATATCCATGGAAAATTAGAGATATTACATGAGAAGAATAAATTTTTATATTGTAAATAATGGAAGAAGATTCATAATGAAATCCACTTACAGAGAAGGGAGCATATATTCAATGTAGACATTAAATCATGAAGAACGGTGTTAGAATCACCTTGTAATCCTCCCAGATAGATCTAAGGTAGCCTAGAATTCATCAATCCCAATCCTATGTCGAAATAGTAGGGTTTATGGTTTTTGGGAGATATAAAAACTAACTTCCAATGAAAAATAATCTCTGAAAATAGTTTCACTAGGGCGGGGTGCCCAGTTAAGAAATAATTGTGCAAACGATGTGGACCTCACAGTCTAGGCTGACATGGTTACATGGGTTTTGAATCATGGTTTTAATATTAGTGCAAAAACTCTTCGCAAACGATGTACATCCATCTATACATATTATTCTCATAAATAATCACCATATTTGACCACAAATTAAAATTCCAAATCAATGTTACTTCAAAACAACAAAAAAAGTACCTGAAAAAATTCACCTGATATGACTTAAAAAAAGGCCAGGATCTTATATTCTCCCCCCATTTTAATAGCTCATCCTCGAGCTACACTCTATAACTCTAATAAGATTCCATGACAAAAATATTTGGCCACTTATCCCTTATTTATGCTTCCGATTTCCATGTTTACTCTTGAGCACGTCCATGTTTCCATTACACATGAACTATCAACACAATATTTCCACAAAACTCTTTCTAACTACAATCCAGCACATGTATCGGATTCTCCTCAAAGGAAAAATCTATCTCAAGGTCATCAGAATCAAAATTAATCACATGGTATGGGTCAGGATAAAATTGTTATAGTTGTGACACATGAGTTATGTCATTCATAGTGCTGTATTTCTATGGAAGTGCCAATAGGTATGCCATCAGCCTGATTTTCTCCAAAACATCAAACAGTCGCACAATCCTAGGGTCCAACATGACTTTCCTCTATAACCTATGGTGACCCAACCTAGGTGACACTGGAAGGAATACAAAATCACTCTCTATAAACTCTAGGGATCATATACACCTATCAACATTCAACGTTTTTCTATTGTGTGCCATAGCCATACATTTATAAATCTACTACACATGCTCCAATGTCTCCTGCATGAGACTCAACCCCAACAAATCCAAATCACCCACTTCAATACATTATAATAGTGATCTACATTTCCATCCATAAAGGTTCTCATATGGTTCTATCTATATAGTTTCATGATAACTATTATTATTGGCAATCACAACTATAGACAAGTTATTCCACTAAGAATCAAAAAAATCAAGCACACATGCCCACAATATATCCTCTAGCACCAGTACTGTACACACTGACTACCCATATATCTGTTGGTAGAAATTTTCACTCAACAAAAACTGTATTCATAGCTCTATTTTAATGAACATCCAAAAGTGTTAAGTAAAGAATGAGTCGGTATATGAATCTATAGCTTGTGGAACCCAATGACAACGAACAATCTCTCAAATGTAATGTTCCCCTAATTTTTCCATTAATATTGTTTCTCTAATTGGAATGAAATTTTATTAATTTGTTAGTATATCCACAATGACCCAAATAGATAATTATTCTTATGAATATTTGGATTTCCTACCACAAATTCCACTTTCACATCATCCCACATCCATTATAAGATATGAAACGACTGCAGTAAACCTGCAGTTTAGTAGTGCTCCACATTCACATGTTGACGGGTGAAACATCCTATCACAAAACCTACTATATCCTCTATCATTCGTTGACACAAAAATATTCATCACAGCTGACAATATATTTCTTTCACCCCATGATGTACATCCCAAATTGAAGCATGAAATTCCCTCATGATTTCCCCTTGCATATTTGTAGGCACAACAACCCCATTTTTATACATAGATAAACCAATCATCATTTGTCAACAAGTCTTAATGTGTCTCTCCACCTTCAAGGAAGTCCCTACAGACTAAGAAATTTTAATATTTGTAAATCCTATTCTTGATCTATCTCAAGATCATATACTCCATAGCTAGAGAAACTATGGTCATTTTCTCTTTACTCTCAAAAATCACCACATGCATTTCTGCCATAAAAGTCATCATCTTCCACTCTACACTCAACTCATTTACCAACTCAGTCTGGGTTTTCTCTCTCAAGATATCCTCCTCACGATTCCACTTTTTATGTGTATATTCTAGTTCAAAATCAAAGGACATCTTATACTCTACCCATATTCATTTTCAAAGGGTCAAGTCATGCATTGAAAAGATATACTTCAATCATTTATGTTATAGAGAAACTGTAAATTTTTTAACTAAGAGATAGTGTCCCCAACAATTAAGAGATTAAAACACCATTGCTGACTTGTAGTACTATGTGGGGTAATAACATTCATGTGGCCTCAACTGCTGAGACCCATACACAATGGCTTGATCCACCTACATCCACACATCTCTGAATCCCATCCTATATACATCACAATAAACTATTTACTTCTCACCCGATATAGGTATGATCGAGTTTGTTGTGGATCCCAAACACTTCATTAATTATATTAAAGCATTCCCACATGCTTCTATAAATTCAAACATTATCCCATTATTTTCAGACCTGTAATTGGATCGGTGAATCAAGAAAATTCCCATAATGAACCTCATGTAATATACAGTTAATCCCAAAATGCATTATATATAAAAAAACTCATTGGATTCTCCCAACAAACAACTTATTGATCATTATCTGGGTCCACTTTTACACATTATGCATAAATTATATTCTCTAATATGTTTACGTAAAAAATCTAATACTGAATCATTTATAGCTTAGCATATCATTGATTCACTATCAGTGTAATCAAGATGATTTAAATATATTGGGCATGATTTTCATGAGTAATTGTGTAAAAAAATATGTCATTGATAAACACTAACACAAAACGATCTAGGTAAGGATGAATGATCTTATTTATCAAGGCCATAAATAGAACTATAGTGTTTGTCAAACAAAATGTTATTATGATAAACTCACAAATTCCATACCTACTTTTGATAGCGGTCCTTCGTATATCAGAAGTCTAAAGTCTCACTTGATGATATCCTGATCTCAAATAGATTGTTCAGAAAATAGAAGCTCCCCTTAGTTGGTAAAACAGATCATCAATATGAATATGTGGATATTGATTCTTTATAATAATCTTACTCAACATCTGGTAATTGATACAAAAGTGTAAAATCACATTATCCTTGTTTGCAAAAAAAAAGGGTGATCCCCAAGGAGACGTACTTATATGGATAAAAAAATTTCCTTTAGCTCCCCCAATAAATTCTTATTCTCTTCATGGTTAGTCGGTTCCATTTTATAAGGTGCAATAGATACTCGTTCATCCCACAACATGATCTGAATAGGTAATTCCATATCTTTCTCAGGTGGAATCCTTGAGAAGTATTAAAAAAATACATATTGGCATAGTTTTAAAATTTGTGTAAGGATGTCTTGACTACCACCCCCATCATCCAGGAAAAGACTAGAAATATTGGTTGTGGGATCACACATTTGTTGAGTAATTGTCCCTAATAATCATTATATGATATCCCACCCAACAGGATGAACATATTCATCACCCTTAGAGGACAACCATGTCACTCTCCTACGGTAACAATAAATGTGGTATTGATATGTTACTTACCAGTCCATACCCATAATCATGTCGGATACCTTCATATTAAAGAATTAAATATCCCAAAAAAAGGATACCATTCGATCTCTAGTGAACATCCCTTGCACATATAGGTATCTCGTGATTGTGTTATCAATGGTGTATTGATATTAATTACTCAGTTCACATACTCCACCTCCAAGACCATGAAATTAAAAATATTTGTAGATATAAAGGAATGAGATTAACCAATATCAGAAAAAAACTAGCTAATGTTGAATCTACTAGAATAATACCTCTCACTATTTATGGCCCATCCTCTCTCTCCACATGTATAGGCTACACTACATGTAATCGTCCATTCCATATTCACAGTGATGTTGTTTGAATCCCCTGAGTAGAACCACAATTTTGATACAAGAGATATTTCCATGAAGCACCACATCCACTACCTATACCTCTTATTCAAGAAGAACTACAAAATCTAGTTTTATATAGTGTAGAAGATCCCCTTACCACATTATAACTCTACATAGCTACTCCATTAGCAAGAAATGGTCACTGCAACCTATAGGACCTCTTTAGTTTCCCCATATGACAACATCAATGGAACTCCACTAGTGGTCAAGGACAGTGTTTGCGATAGTGTCATGGGTAACCACTCTTGTACAAAAAGACATATTAAGATCCTGTGTAACTATTTATCATGATTTTCCTCTTTGGTTTCCACTATTTAGAATAAGGTTCTCATAACAACACTTCTTGCTCTCAAAATGCACACTCTCTAGCCATCTACCAATAGTTTCTTGTCCAGTACTTGAGGCCTCATTCATGTTTTACTCCGAAATCATAGAAATATTCACAAATTCTCATAACTTCTTCATTGTAATGTTACTCACAAAGTACTTTATTTCACATCTAAGTCCATCCAAAAATAGTTATTATGAAATTTTTCGTTAATTATATGCTTTTTAAATATTTAAAAAATAAATATATCATATTAGTGGAATATAGATGTTTTTAAATATTAGTGTTTTCTCCCATGATAAATCATATTTTAAAATTATATTTATTTTTTAATAGTTAGTATTTGGTTGATAATTAATGAAGGGATATGATTAAAATTTAATTCCAAAATATATTTAATATTTTTATATATTTTATACACTAAAAAATATTGTGATTATTTTTTAAAATTAATTAAAACTAATTTCAAATAATTAATTTTTAATTTCACTCTAATATCTATTTGGAGTTTTTAATATTAACTATAGAAATTAGGCCCCTATTTGAATTCTATTTTCATAGCTGACTGACGTTGGTATTTGTTTCTTCTTCTCCAGATTTTTTATTTCTTGAGGAAGAGTGTTGTTTTTTATGTATCTATTGTAAGGTTTTAGAATCATTGATGTCCTTCCTTTATCATATTTCATATAACCTAAAATATCATGTTTTGGATAAAATATAAAATTTTTACATTTATTTAAACATCTTAAAAGTAATATGTTAAATTATGAAGCATTTGATTAAATAAAATTTGAATTTGAATTTTATTGGTCTTTAAAAATGATGATTTGAATGTCCCCATAATGATTAAAGATAAAATAAGATAATAAAATAAATTAAAATTTTCACATATATTTTTACTATCATGTGACTAACAAACACATTATATGGGTAGTTTAATATAACCTTATGGGAGTTGACCCTCTGTAATTTGTGTGGACTGAATATCTAATTGGGAAACACATTTCAACAGTTTATTTATTTATGGGAAATTTTAATATCCCATATGGGTAAAACCCTTTTTGATTTTATTATATAAACACAACTTCTAAAGTAATTCTACTATGTGTTACTTTAAAATTATCATAATGTAACTCTTTTCAATTCATCAGGGTTATTTGATCTACCCCTATAATATATCTACTTCAAGTATTGAATAAGATTATACATTTTACCCCTATTTTATATGTACCCAGATCATTAATTCAGGTGAGGGTCTTTATTTCGGATTGTTTTTAGAAAAAATAATGAAAAATTGATTTTCATTGTACCTGTTGTGTACATATAAGTACACACTATATACCTATCTGCAGCATACAATCACATGTTGTCCATGTAATGGCCAAATACATGGTCTTGTGGTGACCTTGAAGATCGCATAAGTTTGCGGCTATTTAAGGCCACTACACAACATGTAGTATTAGAAAACACGCCATGTATACTTTTTTTAATTGATATATCGGAGATGGGTGACATATAAGGTCTATAAATGGCTTCTTCTTATCGTGTTTCATAATAGTGAACTCAAAAATGATGAATAACGATCAAACCCCCTGATTCTCCATCTGAGCTCTGATTGAGACACCATCCGGTGTGTTGGAATCCCACTGGTGAGTTCTGTATCCCTTTAGATCATTTATTCCAGATTTTCCTCCCATGATTTATTCAAGAATGATAATTTTTCACTTCTTTATAGATATACACTAATCATGGATAAATCAAAGTATGATGTTCATGTTTATTGATCGTACGACATTTATGTTGGTGGTTTGTGGATTTTTTTTGGTTTCTTTAGATTATATATACCAAATATAATTCATACCCATGATTGGGGAATATCTTGATTTAGAATTTAACCATATGTTTCACCTATCATGCTTTTATTGATTGATAAAGTGTTGTTTCTCATAAATAATGTTAGATACCTTGTTACTGGACACCCGATAGGTGTGTTTCCGATGATTGACTGTTTAGGGACCTTTGGTCTAGGATTATTTTAAGGAATTACTTGTTTTCCATGATATGGTTTCTTAGGATGGAGTTTGTTTGATTATAAGAAATTTATGTAACGTACATTATGGATGTTTATTCATGTGGTAGTTATAGATTATAGAAGATACTTTGATATGATCTACATGCAATAATTTTTCCAATTGACCATAAGAGACATGGACCCGGAAAACATTAGAGGTTTCGATGTATTTCCAAAGAACGAGGAGAGGCTTGGACTAGGAAAACAATGTGGGATTTCATGTATTTCCAAAGGACGGTGAGGGACCTTGTCCAGGATAACTGTGGGGGTTTCATGTTTATGTACACAAGAACATGAGAGCCATGTGGTAGATGATTGACACAAGGGTATTACCCGTGAGAGCTACCTAAGTGGTTTTTTATAATTTATTGATGTTCTTTTGACCCATAGGAATTTACCATGATAGCAACCATAGTGTTTTATTATAATTAATGGATGCAATATTGATCCAAGTGTATTGAACATGAGAGATTCTTAGGTAGCCTCTTGTAAATGATTAGAGCTATGATAGACCAAAGGGGATAGACTGTGAGAGACTCTCAATGGGGCGTTATATACTGAATTTTTGTACATTAATCCTAAGGGGTTAGACCATGAGAGTGTTCCCTGAGTTTTGATTAAGAATGATTCAATTGTTAGAATGAGTCTGCCAAGTCAATGAAAAAACTTTTAAATGGTCTTACTTTATTGTTTAGATGGCCTTCTGAGATATTTCTTTTTTTTTACTGTTACACATGGAGATTTAGAACATAGGATAGATATATTGATTGCATGATTCATAGGAAGAATAAAAAATGTAAATGAATTTATATGGAAATTGTAAGACTATTTACTTTTGTGTAATTCGACGTTTACTTCTTCATTTCTACATATTACCAGCTATATATATTCACTGAATGTTATGAATAGATCATTTTGTAGTCTCCTACATGGATTCATCTCACAAAATTTTTTGGTCTTGTTTTGGACCCAAATATTTATAATTTTGTTGGTATAGATAAGGGAAAGCTCCATTCAACATGAGGTATTTAAATGTTGTTAGAGTTGGAGAGCAGGAGACCAAGTTGAGTCCTATGATACTGCTGGATTTTACTTATTTTTTATGTACATTGATTTATGTATTGATTTACATCATTATGAATTGTTTGTATATTATCTTAGATATGTCTTCCATGTATCATATATATATATATAGTGGATTATATTGGATTTATTTTCAGTCATCCACTGTTAACTTCTATTATATAGTATTACTACTTCCTCTATTGTTTAATAACTATTTTTCACGGTGTATACTCAACCAATGAAGGAATAGATTCTTAATTATCACACATTGGATCTCTATTTTGTCAAAAACCTATAGTATTTGGGTAATTGTGCTTCAGGTTATGTGACCAACCGTGTTCGAGGCACCATTTGGTGCCACCTGGATCCGGGATGTTACAAGGCGGAGTCAATGGAGTTTTTTCTACTTTTATGTAATATTTATAGCCAATAGACTCAGATAGGATGAAAAATGTATTTGTTAAAATGTTTTTCTCAGGAGTAGCTAACCTGTGTATAGGGAATATCCATGTTAACTCAAATATTTTAATTTTACTGATTTTTCAATTGATACAGTTTTATTGATTTCATCATTAGGTGATTCAATTATTTTGTTCAATAATGATTGATACCATTGTGGTTATATTTGTATTAATATGTGATGATAGGAGGGTTTTCTATATCATGCAACATATATATACTTTCCAGAGATCACATGTCATGCATTTTTGTCATGACATTTAGGGCACATTACTAGTAGATTGTTTTTGTGATAAATGATGTTCTAGATATAAATGTTGTTTTGATTGATGTCATTATTGAAATACATTATATTTTGATAGGGTATTGTTATACATAATGGTTCATTTTTACAGATGGAATGCATTAGTCCACGAGTTGTTATGGCCCCTCATGGATCAGAATTTGGTGGATAATGTTCAAGGATTAATAGAATTTTATCATGTTTATATATGAATAAGGATTCCAATCATTGATTCTATAAGAGTATGGGATCTCACGAATCATTATATGGAATGAAATTGAAAACTATTATGATTTTGGGGTGTTCTGAAGAATTTCTAGAGGCTTACTATCCTAAAAACCTCGAAAACATGGCTTGTGATGTTATGAACACACACCATGTTTTCCTTTATTCTGCAAAAAATGAATTCTCTTATGTTCACATCATGTACCGTATGTACACATCGTGTATTTTTTTATTGTGTGACAGACTGTTTGACCATAGACATAGGGTTGGGAAACATTTTGTAAAACACGATATGTATTGGGAGTACACGCCATATAGTAAAAGACTATGTATCTGGTCGTGTGACTAACAACATGGGTGGATTGAACATAAATAGTACATGTCATGTCAAGAGTGGCCACACTTTATTGTGTTACACCAGTATGACTGTGTAGTTATAGCCATGTATATGTACATAGGAAAGTGGTGATATTCAATTACACATATTGTCTCATTAACAAGAGGCCATGTGTATGGGGTGTTACACAACTAGGTTGGAAGATGTACACACCCACGTTAAAGATTATGTGAACACTCTGTGTTGTGTTTCTACACACAACGTATCCCTCATTTGGGAAACATGAATGTTTTACTTCTCCTATTCTGTTCTTTAACATTTAATTTGTAGTCATTGATAATCATGAATGGAGGTGTGAGCTTGAACTTGTAGAGACATTCCACCAATATGTCCTCCGGTTGTATGAAAGTACCTGGCAATGATAAGAAACCAGAAATAGTAAATCAGGGACAACCAAAAGATCCTCTCATCATACCCATCGTGGAAGCAATAGTTATACTAGAGGAAGGAGTTGATCCATAGATTCCTGAAGGCTCTATAAGGATGAATCAGACTTTTCAAGAAGCACCAAATCCTACCCCAAGATTCGTAGAGTTGACACGGGCGTTCCAGTAGCAACATCCTCCCAATTGTTCTTGGGATGTAGAACCATAAGCCGCATAATCATGGATGGAGGCCATGTTTTCTATCTTCGATCATCTAGAAACACCTCACGATTGGAGGGATATTATCATAACTTACATGATATGTGATTATACAGAGATATGGTATAATGTTATATCACGGGCATGACGTCATTGAGATAGGACATTAGAATAGTTATACAGGAAATTCTATGATAACATCTGCCCCTAGACATTTAGGTCCAACCGCGAATGGGACTTCATACATTTGAAGCATGTTTCAATTTCTGTGGTGGATTATTATTCTCATTTTACAGAGCTTGAACACTTCGCACCCGTTTTGGTAGGTGACAAGTTATCACTAGCTAGGCGATTTGAGGGTAGTCACATGTAAAACATACAAATATAAGTGAATGTTTTAAAGCTGACTTCAATTACTACTATTTTAAATCAGCCACTAATTAATGAGCGCAACCTGAGAATGTTTTTGGTTGAGATCCAGGATGGTTCATCTTCTAGGGATGATACTCCATTGACCGATATCAAGAAGCACTACAGAATGTTTACCCACAATGGTTCTTCTAGATGCCAGGATGTTACATCATGTATCCAACTGTTGTTCTACCAGTCAAAGAATAAAGTTAATATGAGACAGTAGTGCCTGATAGACCCAAATGAGTGTTGATATTGTTGAAAAATTTGATACATTAAGTATTTTTTGGGTGTTGTCACCGGTATTGAGTGATATATGTTCTTTTATGACTTCACATTCTAGAGCAAGACCACCAGTTTCACAATATTCTTGGAACTTGATATTATCATGCCATTCAGGCTGAGGATGTGGTCATGGACGTGGAATCTAGCCGAGAGGTTTTCAAGGATAGTAGGGTGTATCGTCTCATGGTAGTTAAGGCGGTGGAAGGGCTGTGTTAGAGGCCATATTATTGCGATGGAACAGACCCAATAGAATTATGATCATAGACCCCCTATATCGGTGGAATGATTCTAGTTTCCACAATTTTAGCTTCTTCTGATTTTGATAGTGGAACATATCATATTTTTATATATGTGTTTTTTGTACAGTTTCATGGGCTCTGTATTATTAATTTTGATAATGTTATGATGCTACGCACCATGTTTGGGATTATGACGACTGGTGTACATCATTGCATGTAGTGACCACTTAAGTATGTTGGGTGTCACTTCTTATAGGGCCTTTATTTCATAAATATGACATGATTTGATGTCATTATAGGAATGGACTAGTTTTCTTTCGTTCAAGACATTGTTGACATCTATCACCAGAAGTTGTGTTTCACATTTACATATGGAATTTCTTATCTACACAAGGGTAAATGTGATGTACAAGCTAGCAGAGCTAAACCCAGGCACCAAGGGTTAGGATGAATTTCAACCCAGGTTGCTCGATTATATTTTTAGGACTAGGGGGATTCACAGATAGACATTCCTCCATTGATGGATAATTTCATAGATGTATTTATAGGGGAATTTTTAGGTGTACCTCTAGAGAGAGGTTTATTTCTCTATTTAGCTTATTCTAGTAGTGGTGTCGGTGTCCATTCCTCCATATAGTATGGCTACACCAGAGTTACAAGAGCTCAAGAAGCTATTAGAGGAGTTTCATGATAAGGGTATTATATGACCCAGTACATCTACTTGGGGTTCAACTATCCTTTTTATGATTATGGTGGATGATACCCTCATACATTGTGTGAATTATCAGAAGCCAGAAAAGTTGATGGCCAGTAATTGATATCTCATGCTAAGGATTGATGATCTATTTGATCAACCTTGAGGAGACAGAGTGTTGTCTATGGTTGACTTTTGATTCATTTATCATCAGTTGTGCGTCAGACCATCAGATATACCTCTTAAAGCCTTTCAATGTGGGTATAGTCTATACAAGTATTTGGATATGTCATTCTATCACACGAACATACTAGCTGTATTCCTGATAATTATGGGAAGAGTGTTCCATCAATACTTGGATTCTTTTGTTGTAGTCTTCATGGACAATATCTTGGTGTACTCTCAAACATAACATGACTATTCCATCCATCTTGAGATCATGTTGACTACACTGAGAGAGAATTAGTTATATGAAAATATCTTGAAGTGCCACTTTTGGATGGACCATATTCATTTCTCGGTTCATGTTATCATAGAGATATGAGTTTCTATAGATGCAGAGAAGGTGAGAGAGGTATTTTACTAGGAGAAAACTATAAAATATCTTTGATGTATGATGTTTTCTAGGGATAGTGGGTTACTATAAATGTTTTATTTAAGAATTTTCCATCATAGTAGTGCCACTTATGGGCTTGGCTAAGAAGGGTGATAAGTACTTATGGATAGATTCCTTTTATTAAGCCTTTATAGAGATGAATGGGATATTGAAATCAACACTGATACTGGTCTTTCTGATGCTCGGAATGAGTTACACTATTTACATTGATGCATCATGTATCAGTATTGGAGTAGTTAGTATATCTGGGGAAGGAGTCATTGCTTACAGGTCTTAGTAGTTGAGGCCACATGATAGGAATTACATGATGCATGATCTTAAGTTGGTTGCAGTTTTTCATACAATACGTAGTTGGATATATTATCTTTTATGATATCATTTTGTGGTATACACTAACCATAAAATCCTCAAATATTTCTTTACTTAAAGAGATCTGATTTTTGAGATAGAAAAGTTGGGTTGAGTACATTCATTCAATTGAAACTGGGCTTGCCTATACACATGGGAAAGGAAATGGAGTGGCTGATGATTTGACTAAGAGGACTCAGATACATGAATTTTCAGAGGCTATAAGTGAGTCACAACATATAGCTATCTTATCTAATATGCATTTGGATGTGCATGAAAAAATGGGAATACATTTGTTTCATCTATAGTTTTTAAATCTAGTATACAGAATTGAGTACTTATTAAGAAGATATCATATTCCAAAGGCCTAGTCTTATGGAAGAACATGTAAGTCAAGGACCATACTAATGTGTGGACCATAGGCGAGGATGAGGTTTTTCCTTTTTGTTGGATCGTATGGGTGTTAGTAGAAAATTCATGGAGATGTTGTGAGATTTTCATGCCTCTGTACAAGAAATTCATCCTCAGGACACTAAAATGTATCGATATCTACATTTCCATTATTGGTGGACATGATTGAAGAGGGATGTTGCTGGTTATGTTATCAGATGTTCCACCTATAACCAGGTGGAGCGTTAGAAACCTCCATGGATATTACAACAATCTACCATTCCAAAGTGGATATGGAATGATGTCACGATGGATTTCGTGATGGGTTTACCATGTTCTCCTCAAATAAATGATGTTGTATGGGTTGTTGTTGATATTATCACAAATTTTCAAATTTATCACCGATCATGGAATCCTTTAGTGATGATGATCATGGAGTTTTTTACATCCGAGAGATTTTAAGTCTACACGGGGTTCCTCACACTATCATTTTAGAAAGGAATGACTAGTTTACTTCTAACTTCTGGATGAAACTATAGTTGGATTAGGGTACATAGGTATATCTAAGTATAGCTTACCATCCATAGAAATATGTATAGTGAAACTACTTGATTCATATTTTGGTGGACATGATTTGTGCATTCGTCGTGGATTTTGGGGGATCTAGAGAGTGAAACATAACATTAGTAGAGTATTCCTACAATAAATATTTTCATGTGAAAATTTAGATGAAACTTTATAAGAATTTGTATAGTAGGAAACGCCGATAACCCATATGATTAATGGAGGTCGGATAGGCAGATATTCTAGGACCACATCTTTTTTAGGATCCACTGAACTAGTTGAGTGGATTCAGAATATGATGGATACTACACGGTCTTGGGAGAAAACATGTGCTGATCGACCAAAACAACCTCTGGAGTTCGAGGTCAGAGATCAGGTTTATTATGTGTCTCACTGAGGTTGGGACGAAAGAGTATTAGGTTTTAGGGGATGATTTCATTGAGATATGTTGGTTCATTTGTGGTTTTGGAATGATTCAGGCCGATTGGAAATCAGTTGAAGCATCATCAGATATATTGGGCTATGCAAGATATATTTTAGGTTTCCCAATTATGAAATTACATTTCAGTCATGTCTCATGTTTTCTAACATTATGAGGCTGGGTTGGAGGTGGATACATCCATCAAGAAAGACCCTGTTCAAATTGTGGATTACAATGTGAATGCTCTCTATTGATGTTCTGTTCCACCTGTATTAGGGATATGGTAGCACAGTTGAGTTTAGGACCTGACATGGGTGAGGGAGGCTGACGTATGATCCTAATGGTCATATTTTATCATAGATTATTGATCACCAGCATTGGAAGTGAAATCTGTGTATGAATTGCATTAACAGGGTGGGGGGAGTTTGTGATAACACTAATTATTATATCATGTATGGATCTTTATTTCATTTTTTTGGGAATATGGAATAAAAGAGTATTTTATATGTACATTTTGTGTACATCATATTACACACTATGGACCTAGCTTTCCGCAAATAGCCCCATGATAGCCGTGTAACGGCCAGATACATGGCCTTGTGGTGTCCTGATAGACCGTTTACGTCGGGGGATGGTTGAGGCCAGAAGACAGCGTGTAGTTTTAAAGAAAATGCCATTTATTCTTTTCTTTAATTAATATATCAGAGAGTGGTGTCATCTAATGTATATAAATAACATCTTCATATTTTGTTTCGTACATTATTGCAAGTCAATTAAAAATAAATCTCCAACCCCGCCCCCAACTCTCTATCCGAGCTCCAATTGCGACAACGTTGGCTGAGTTCAAATCCCACCTATGAATTCTAAAATCCTCTAACGCCTTTCTTCAAGATTATTCCTCTCCTGTGATTTATTCAAGGTTGGGAATTTTTCACCTTTTTCTATATCTATGTAGATATATGCTGATATAAGGGTCTAAGATAAATTATAGGGATTTTACTTCACCGAGGTATGTAGTTAGTGCCTTTTGTGGTTCATATTTCAATTATATATATCAAATTTTCCACATACACATGATTGTGGTATTTTTTTGATTTGGAATTTAACCATGTTTATTACCTACTATGGTTTGATTCATTGAGAAATGATTTTTTATTATGCGTAACATTAGATACCTTGTTACGGGACACCCCATGGGTTTGTTTCCCTTGATTGATTGTTTCTGGCTGTTTTTTCCTAGGATTCCTATTAGGCTAGCCTTTTTTCCATACTGTAGTTTCTTATGATGTTGATTGTTTGATTATGTGAAATTTATATGATATCCATTGTGAATGTTTAGTCCTATGTTAGTTATATATTAAATGAACCTATTTTATATGTGATAGATCTAATACTTTCATCAATATTTTTATGATTTTAAAATATTTAATCCTATACACCCTATTAATTTGATCTGATTTTTATGATCTTAACATATTTTCTGTGTGTTGGGATAAAAATGGAATGTTTCTTAAATCAGGATTTTTAACGATTATCAAATCAAGGGTATTTTTTTCTTTTCATTAAAAGTTTAATTCAAAATTTAATTATTATTATTTTCTTTAGAATCCTTGATTTATTTCCGTAATTTTACTCTTTTGGACCGTGGGATTATTCGAGCATCTAGTGTCTTAAATAAATCAATGAAATCAATGATTTTTAGAGGTGGACAACGTGGACACCACCATAGTAAATAAATCACATATCGGCATACCCTCATCCAACAGGTGTTATTATACTTAGAGAGGAACTAAAAGTCATGTTAGAATTCAAAAAATAAATTTCCTGGAGTTAGGAATTCACTATAGTGGCTATTGAATGAAATCAGTTGAAGGAAGATTCCAGTAAATTTCATCCAGCAAAAGAAATTATCAATAGAAAATCATAACTTGTACATGATGTAGAAAAATAAAATAATATTTGGATGGTTCCCTAAAAATATAATTATAAACACCTTTCATGAAGTAGAAAATTCATGAAGAGGTCATTGACATGGTCATTAACATGTGAGATTTTAAATGTGGAGAGTCTGCCTAGATAGAATAAATGGTTGGAGTAAAAATACCATAACTCTATCACCATGCGTTAAAATACCCTAAAATGTTTAGGGTGGATGGACAAGGAAATTTTGAAGATATTTCATGAAGGGATAAAGAATTTATTCGATCATTAATTAGGGATAAAATGTTCCAACTTGGGAATAAAAATCTTCACCAATAAAAAGAGAGGATCTCTCACCTCTCAAGTCATTCAATTCCATCCACAATTATTCCAGTCCACTGGCGAGGAAAGCATTTGATGATGAAATTATTTTTATGTATTTTTTTTTGAAATGTATCCCCTATCCCACATCATCTCAACTCCCCCATCCTTGGATAGTTAATATCATTGAGTGATCAAGAAGGGGAATGTTGGATCTATGTGATTGATTGAGTTCATGTGCTTCAATTTAATAAGATCCCTTCTTCTTTCACAATCTGGTTTCATTTATAAGTTCAGTTTTAAATTCTTCATGCGGTTGTGTTAGGTGTTAAATTTTTAAATTTATATTTCTTTGTTCGATGATCATATCTCCCTGCACCAAATTCAAATCTGTATATTGAAGAATTGACTAGGGTCTAGTGGTGAGTGATCGATAGTAGTCAGCACGTGTGTATGCTTTCATGTGGAATAATTGTTCTTTAGGGAAAAACAATCCCTAGTTATGGATTTATATAATTAATTGAGAAAAAAATTAAAATCAATAACAAATGGGAAGAATAATAGTTAAATATATGGGTTTCCATAAGAAATATTTTCATCACAGCCATTTGGACAAGGGGGATAGATGACTCGGTAGAAAAATCCCTCTCTAACTAGATAAAGAATGGAAAGGGGGTAAATTTTGGAAACCATGATAGCACATCCCTGGGACATTCCAAACACACTCTAATCACGATATTTCTCATTTATTTAAAACTAATCAAATCAATGTTCTTATTTATTACACATCATTAAAAATAAATTAAAACCAATTGTTTAAAAAAACAATAAAAAAGTGAAAACCTTGGTTTCTGTATACTCCTCCTCACTAGACTACCTAGGATCAACAACTATACTATACATAGGTAATAAAAATATTGTTTTACCGCACACAATGAATGAAGTTCATTGAAACATAGCACCTCTCCCAGAGATGCATTCCCTCAAAACCCAAAAGAATAATTTTTTCTGTTCATACGAATGACTCATAGTTCAATCAATAATTTAATAGAATTTGATCCTGAAATTGAACACACAATAATGAAACTAAGAAGAAAAAAAATATAAAATAGAGTTTGAAGAAATCAGTCTCAAAAATTCGAGTGACACATCCAGTGATAAATTTGAACCTATAATAGTGGCGGGAAATCCCAACCAAACATTTCATGATATTTAAACACCACAATTTTCTAAACAAAAAAATCAACTAGTTATCGTGTCCTTATAAAATGATTTTTATTTTCACATTATCATGATTCAAACTCTTCCTACATTACATGGTCTTACAGATGAATACCCCAATCGAATTTTCTAGGAATTTATAAAAATGTCCTCCAGTTGAAGACCACGAGGTGTTGTAGATGAACATGTAATATAGATGGTCTTCCCCTTCTCACTCGAGGGAGAAGAAACGATGGTTGTATTGTCTACAACCAGGAGAAGTCCAATACTAGGAAGATAATCAAATATGATTCATACAAAGTTTATTTCCCACATCATGGAGCACAACTATCCGAATAGAGATCTATGATATTCTCCAATCAACTGGTGAAACACTTTATGAGTATAGGGAGTGATTCAAAAGGATCTACGCCAGCAGTCCACATCGGAATATGTATGAACACAATAACATTGTTTTATTTTATCAAGGATTTATTGGAAATTATAAAAACATTCTATATAAATTATATGGAAGATCCTTTATTTACAAGTCACCAATAGATATTATGGGACTGATTGATAAGATTGCACAAAACTCATAAGAGTTTGGCACCAGAGGAATGATCCCAAGAGGCCTCGATAAGGTAAATACATATGACTATTCCTCACCCTTATTTGAATCAAAAGTAAAGGAAATGACTTGTATTATGAGACAATTTTTTGTGAACCATCTGAGAAAAAAGTCCTGATTCGGGTATGTGGTTTATGCTCTTCGTCTTATCATTACACAGATCAATGTCCGAAAGTGCAGAAGACAGAATGTTGTATTGCAGCCTATCAGCAAAAGAAATTCAAACCTCATAACCAACCAGGGTATGGATTTCAACAAAATAGTTCGATGAAATTTTTTAAGGATTAATATCAGAATCAGACACCATCCAAACAGTCTTACATGTAGTGATACCAGCAACAACAAACATTCGAACGTCCACCTTTCCAGTGAAATAATTACAAGAAACCATCCACAAGTTCACTGAATAATGAAGATAAAAATTTTATCATGAATGTTTCACAAATGGAAAATATAATTTGACAATAAGAATGATCAAATTTCATGCCTAATGGATGTTATAACAAAGAACCATGGTAAACTCTCCGCACAAACAATTCTAAATCCAATGGAGAATGTCAATTCAATCACAACCCGAAGCGGGAAGGAGCTCACACCACCTAAACAATATGAAGATGCTGATACCATGAAACCACATAAAGATCATATCATCCATCCAAAAAACGAAAACCATAACAACAATGGATAAAGAATGAGGTTCAAGAATGAATGACTAGAAACACCATTGCAAAAACAGCAAAGGGAGAAAAAGTACATCCTATAACCACTCCCATCTGTATTAGTTGAATCAAAGAAGGGTGAAGTGGAACAAAATAAAAGTTAAATACAAGTATCATTATAGAAATTTGTGACTAACATCCAACTAATTGAGGAAATATAAAAAATCCCCATGTATTAAAAATATCAGAAGAGTTTTTCCCAAAAAGAAGGAGGCTAGATGGGAATGAAAGGATAAACGTGGACAAAAGTGATTCAGCCCCGATCACACCACCAATACCAAAAAAAATTCATGATCTAGGGAAATCATCTATTTCTTGCACCATTGGATGTATAAATTTTTTCTTATTCACTCTATGACCTAAGAGCTTAAATACATCTTATTACCCACTCAGTATTTACATATTAAATGATTCGAAAATTGAATCATACTAGAGTGGTGGTCCACCTCACAAACATATCCACTATTTTCCCAGCAGGTGTTCTAAGAAATGTTTTGTTAATGGTCAAATATCTATTGTTATCGCTAAATTTTATATTTTGATTATGAAAGATGGTAGGATTTCATCACACTCACCCATCATCTTGGGGAGGACGTTCTTAAATACTTCAAAGAACATCATAAATGTGCATGAGGGAACACTCTCAATAGAGTTCGAAGATAGTTGAGAATATTTCAATATAATTGAATCCCTAAATAATATTTTAGAACATTGTTAACTTAATTCAATACATCACAAAGAAGAAAAAACATACTAATTATTATGAAGAGATAACCTCATCATTCTTGGATAGTTTGTTAGAAGAGGGTGGAGAATCAAAATTTGGAGAATATGTTGTGATCAATAAGTATAAACTCAAACATTCAGAACCTGAAAAGATTATCATAGATATATAGAATGAACATTCAATGAAGAACGAATATCTAGCTGATAAGCAATCCATATTTCTTACTAATGAGCATGAGCTGAACAAGGTTATGGAAAACCCCACTAACACTGAAGATATATGTAAATGATATTCTAAAACAAATGGGATGAGTGGATCACTAGAAAAAGGTAAATCTACAATCAATCAATTTCAAAGGAAACATATTTTAATTAAATGTGTAGAGGTAAAAAACAAAACCAATCACGTGTGGGTATTGAAAATATAGGGTAAATATCTCACCTTAACAGATGAGATTAATTCTCAATGGACATCAAAACCCTTAAAATGATTGAGGTTCATATTGCAACAATGAAGCAGCAAATACCTGGAAAGATTGAAAACCATCACAGAGGGAAAAAATTTCAAGGGTTTTTCTTGGGTTGTGATATCCGTAGACACAAATCATACTGTTGTTGGTACGACATATCATTTCCAAGAAATATGAATTAACCAATGTAGCAAATCAGACTCCTCCAACCTGTTTTTCAATAAAATCCTTCAGGTCTTAACTCTCCTTCAAATTTGATTTCTAGTTGTGAATCATTTTAAAATGTTCTTACATAGTAAATCAATTAAAATTAATTACTAAAACTGAATAAATTAAGTGTGAGGGAGTGAATCTTGTAGTCTAGGATTTCTTATGATTTTTGTATTAAATTCAATTTTTGAGTCCAGCTAACAACATTAATCAAAATCGATTTCGGGAGGCAACCCTTTTTTCTCTTAGTCCTTTATTACCCTCAGACATATTATAGCATGATTGAATAAGCCTACATTGTCATTTGTTTTCATTATTATATTTGAGTTCCCCGATGTAAGGATGAAAAATGGAGATACATAGTAGAACACACATTGTGAAGGTGCTTCAAAACATATCTAAAGATTCCTAAAAATCACCACCTGACTGAAGAATCATTACTATAGGATGTTTTATTTTACACTCAATATCATTTTAATTCCTAATATTTTTTCCTCCATTCAATCTTTGTGAATTAACCTATTATTATATTGTCCCATGGGAATTCATATATTCCTCGACTTATCAAGGATACATGAGTTTTTTTAAGAATCCATTTATTCCATGTTAAAGAATTAAATGTTAATGAAATTGATTGAGTAAAATGGAAAATTGGATGATTAAAATGAATTATGTATATTGAAATAATGACTCAAGATTTGAAATAATTAATTTATTATCTTAAATGAAATTTCCCTACTTTATTTCATGCTTTGAATGGATGATATTCATGTGAATTTATTTGTTATTATTAATCATGACATGACTTATTTTCCCATTTAATAAATCCAATTCCTGAGAGGATTTCTAGAGAAAACATTTCCTACATTATATCGAGCATATTTTTTCATTGATCTTGGGACATGTCGCCTACCATAACTTGTATAGAAACTTTTAAAATATGTGACTGTGAAAATGCACATTTAATATGATTACGGCACTACATTGACTAGAATCATATTTTCGGTATAACCACCCTTACATTTATCTTTCTGTATCCCATAGAATGTATGAATTGTGTTATAGGTTTAAGCCACATTACAAGATGAGTTTTCTGTATCTACCAGCACTTTTAGTTCTTTTTGTATAGAAATTTAATGTTTGAGTGTGGGGGAAGGGAATTTCGTGTGTTTTCATTGGAATGTGTATCATTAATTGGTGGTGTGATGTGTGTGTCAATATATTGGGTGGTGGAGAATAACATGAATGGACATTCATCATCATTTCATTGTGATTTATTTATTTAATCAATTTCTCCTAAAAATGAATAAAAATGGAGAAGAGTTTGAATTCCTTATTTTATTCTTATTATTGACTCATTTTCCTATAAAAAATTATGGGATTTTATTTTCATTCATTCATTCAATTCAATTTACACTTCATCCTCCATAAAAAAAATATAATAATATCGTGCCTTTTTGAGGTTTGTAAAAAAGGGAGAACATGGTTGATATAATTCATTATAAGCATTATTTGGATCATGTTCCATGTCCTAAAAAAGGGTTGGTGCTATTTTCACATTTTCATGGGGTATTTAGAGAATAATTTTTTTTATTTTCACTTGAATTAATCATGAATTGTACATAGGAGTCGAGCCTCCACTTTTTGGAATGAAACATTTTTAATCATTTTATCACCAACCTTAAGCCACATAGTCATTTAAGCCATTATTAAAATTCTTCATGATTTTATAATCATTTTTTCATTAAAAGTGAAGAAATGAGTTCATTGAAAAGCCTATGGAAAAGGAGCATGTTATCATGAAATGAGAATAACTACACTTGAATTGTATCATGAGATACGAGATAAAAGATTCATGTGATATAAATCATGATAAATAACATTTAATAATAATGAATTTATCATCATTAATGAATTAAAGGATAAGTCACACCATTTTTCAAAATGGAAATGTATAATTCATGATTTGATTGTCTCGTGGAAATTTGGGAAATAAAATCGATATTATATGTGGAATTTGAAAATTTGATTTCACATTTAAAATTGATATATTTTATTTCTTGGGAATTTTAATATTTGTACCATTAGTGGCCTCATATTTTCAATGTTGAGTTTTCATGCTAGAGGAAAATAATGGTTTATTAGTGGGGGATTTAATATGGATAATAATTTCATCAATTTTGTTATGATCTTCAATTATTTATTCTGTTACACATTGACAATTTGAGCTGATTTTCATGATTCTAATATTTTTTATTTTTGTTGGGATAAGAATTGAATGATTCTAAAATCATTATTTTTGAAAGATTATCATATAAATGATATATATGTATTTTTATTAAAAATATAATCTACAATTTGATGATTATTATGTAAATTTAATCCATTATTTATTTCCTTCATTTTTCTCTATTGGACGAGGGGCTGATTCGAACTCCTAGTGGTCAATACAAATCAATGAAGTTGAAAATATTTCTGGGTAGACAATATGGACCCCACCACTATAGCAGAATCAAATATCTACACTCATCAAATTGATGTGATTCCACTTGGTGATGAAAGAGGAATAAATATAGCATCCACAAAATATAATTCATAGTGTTTTAAATCCATTACAATGGTTTTTGAATAAAATCAATTAAAGGAAGCTTCTTTAAAATTTCATCCAAAAAACGAAATCTCCAATAGAGAAATCATAACTCATACATGAGTTGGAAAAAAACTGAAATTTGGATGTTGTACGACCAAGACAATTATAAACATCTTTCAAGTAGGATCCAACATGTTAAGAGGTTGTTTTCATGGTCATTATCCCGTGATATTATAAATGTGGAGAGTATCCCTAGACATAAAAAATACTTGGAGTAAAAATGCCACAACTCCCTCACCAAGTGTTCAAATAATCTGAACATTTTAAGGTTGATGACCAAGGAAACTGTGATGATATTTCATGAAGAGAGAAAGGAATTATTTGGTAATTAATTGGGGATGCAATTCTCCAACATGGGAAATAATAACTCTGCCTATAAAAAGAGTGGAGATACAAACTCTCATGCTATTCCATTCTATCCTCAATTCATCCAATCGACCGGTGAGGAAATAATTGGATGAAAAAATTATTTAGATTTATTTATTTTTGTTCTTTTATGGTAATTTCTTCCCTATCATGCATCATCATGACTCCCCCATCCATAGAGGGGTTATATCATGGAGTGATCAGAAAGGAGAAAGGCTGGAATGATGTGATTTCTTGTGTTCTTGTGCTTCAATTTAATAAGATCCATTATGATTTCATAAGATGGATTCAATTATAAAGTCAATTTTAAACACCAAATTCGGGTTTGTTAGGTTTTAATTCTATAAATTTAAATTTATTTGTTCGATGATCACATCTCCCTCCATTCAATTATAATTTGTATATGGTGTAATAGATTAGAATCGGTTGGTGAGTGCTCCATGGTAGTCAGCACGTGTGTATACTTTCATGTGGAATATTGGGTTTGTAGGGAACTATAATTTCGGGTTAGTGATTTCTCTACTTAATTGAGAAAACCATTTAAAATATTACACACATTAGAAATATTATAGAACAATCTACGAGATTGGATTAGGAATATTCTAATCATAACAATGTTGCCAAGTGGGGGATGTGGAGTCAGTAGAAACATCTCTCTCTAACGAGATAAAGGAAAAAATTGGAAAATTTTGGAAAAGCTTATTGCACAATACCGGGTCAAGCCAATCCCACTATGATCAACATCACTCTCATTTATTTAAAACCAAATAAATCAATCAGCTTATTTCTAACACATCATAAAAAATTAATTAAATCCATTTTTTTCATAAAACCATTAAAAAGTGAAACCCTTTGTTTTTTTTCAATACTCTTCATGAGACTACCTAGGATAAACTACTATATTGTACATAGGTAATTAAAATATTTTTTTTCCACTTCCCATTACAGGAATTCATCAATTTGATATGTGTGATATTAATTTTCCAATGGACCGTGAGAGGCATGTGCCATGAAAAATGTGCAGGTTTCCATGTATTTCCAATGTACAATGATATCCTTGGACCAGGAAAACTGTGGGGGTATCCATATATTTCCAAAAAACCATGAGAGGCTATGGAAAAGAAAAAATTTGGGGTTTCCATGTTTACTTACAGAGGACAGTGATAACCTTGGTGTATATGATTTTTCCATGGTTATTGACTATAAGATATACCCAAGTGGTATTTTATAATTTACTAATGTTATATTGACCTAGGGTTATTGACCACAAGAGCTACCTAAGATGTCATTTATAATTTATTTATTTCATGTTGACCAAGTGGTATTGACCATGAGATCTACCCAGGTGGGAATTTTTATGTGATTAGTGCTATGTTAGACCAAAGGTGTTAGACCATGAGATCTTCCCAGAGGGTCATTATTTAAGGAATTTGTGCAATGTTTAATGAATGCGTTTAGACAATGAGTGATTTCCTAGAGGATTTTTCTATTAATGATTGAATGATTGTGATGATTATACCACACCAAAGCACAAGCTTGGACTCAGTCTTACTTGATTGTTTAAATGGTCATATGAGAAATTTATTTTGTCACTTTTATACTAGGGGGTAGATATGAGGATATATCCTGAGATTACATGATTAAAGTGATGAGTAATAAATGTACTTTAATGCAATGGAAAACTCTAGGATTGTTTACTTTTGAGTATATCATAGTTTATTTATTAATTTGAGTATATTACTTCCTATATATATTCACTGATAGTTAGGAACATATCATTTTGGGGGTTTCTTATTTCGATTCTTTTTGCACCATGGTGGGTTCATGATTCGGACCCAAACAGATAATATTATTACTTGTATAAATAAGGGAAATCACCATTCGTCAACTGGTACATGATTTCAGTTGGAGCAAGGGAGATTGGGACCAAGATGAGGCTTGCAATGCTGCAGAAGTTTACTTAATTTTTTTTACATTGGTTTCAGTATTTCATTCTATAATTTTTACTTATTTCGGTGTTTTCATAGACACATATTCCATTAAATATATATATATACATATATTGGAGATTTTGATGGATTTATATTCAGTCTTCCACTGTTTACATATTTTATATTGTATTACATATTTAGCTATTGTTTAATAATTTTTATAAACAATGTATACTCTTTCAATGAAGGTATAGTTTCCCCATTATCACACCTTGTCACTCGCTTCTAGTTGGTAGCCTCTAGCATTTTTGGAAATGCGCTTGGGGTTATGTTTCCAACCGAGATTGGGGAACCATTGGGCGGCACCTGGATTATATACATTACATATTTATATGTCCCTACATGTGTAATTATATTTTATATTTGTATAATGTTCTATTATTTCACCCTATTTATTATTCCTCTCAAATAAATCCCTGTATTTATATGTTATATGATTATTTTTAATTATAATTAACTTACATTATTGTTTAAAATAACTGAATAAAATTTTTATGATAGTAATGAAATAATAATCATCAACGATAATGATACATAAGGAATTAAAATTAGTCAATTAAAAGGTACTCTATCAACAATATATATAAATTTAGATTTATTTATAACTCGGAAATGGTTTCCCCATTTATATAATTGACTCATTTTAGATGGAATTTTTTATTTCAATGTGATAAAATATAACACATCAATACATTAGTACTTGAAGTTGTTGAATATTGAAGCACCATATTGATTATAAAAAACATTAATTAATAGGAATTTTTATATTTGGGATGAGTGAACCAAATTTATAGTAATTTTCATACATCTTGTTCTTTATTTAAATATTTTGGGGCTTATTAAGTGATGGAGGTTATTATATTATCTCTATCGATTTATTTTATATATGTATAGTGTGTCTAAATTTTATTACTCATGTGACATATTATGTTCTTACATTTCAACATTGAAAAATTATCCATCCTATTATCTGTATCATATTATCTAGTGGATCTATTAAGAATACACAAACAAATTTGGGCAAAGAAGAATTTACGGTATTTAATGGTTGATGAGGCCTCACCCACAACATTTAGAGGATGTGAAAACATCTATCTCTATCCATTTTTGTACCCATTAAAAGTATAATATGAATAATGATTTGTACTATGGATTTATTGAAGCATTTTACATACTGAACATTCTAGTTGATTACGGTTTGTGATTTATGCTTCCTTTATCTTTTGAATCATTATATGATTGAAATATGGAGAACAAATATCACCCTTGTCAAACCATAAGCAATTAAACATAAAAACCCCAACTCTCTTGTTTTATCATCATTAAAATAACAAGATATCCCCAATGGAAAGATAATATAGAGAATACCGCAGTTATTAATATTCAAAAAGATAGTTATTAATAAATATAAATATTTCCAAAATTTAATATAAAAATGAAAGTATAGCTTAAAAACCCATATAGATAGATTTATTCTATTATACTATTCCATCAATCTATTAGAAGATGAAATAGATAGGGGAAACAATTGTATTTGTTTAATTATTTTACTAAATAAATTATGAATATTTAATTGGGCTAAGTATTTTGTTTAGTCTGGATGGAGAGGTTTCCATTGATTTATGAAATAATTTTTAGTAGCACATTCTTCATTAAATTCATTATTTTTTCTTAGGGAAAGTGGCTAAACAATGAGATATCTCCCATTCCCATGGTGAATGTATAATTATTCCTCTATGCTTGAAATTCTTGAATTTGATGAATGAAATTATTATTTTAATATCATATTTTTTTGTAATTGAGAATTATAAATTTTATAAAACATAAAGAAGTAAAAATATATGAGGAATATAGTGTTTTAAATAAGAAAATATCATATAATAATGTTCTCCATAACAATAAATTTACAATGACATAGAATTGTTTTCTAATCATATGTAAAATCTACTGAAAAAAGTAGTATATCATCGAAAGTGAAATGATGATGGAAATTAATGAAGAATTGTAAATGGATCGTAAAAGTGATTCAATTTTTTATTATTATACCTTTATTATTTTATGAAATATTTGTTTCATCACATGATTGATGTTATATTATTCAGTTCATAAACTCTCATGTAATTTTATTAGAGACCTTCACAATAATTTTATTTTATATGATGGTATCTTTATCACTTTATTGATATTATGTTTTCATAAGAACTACACATCCAGGATATTTATAATGATTCAATAGTAAATATATTATTCGTATTGTAAAAATTTCAAATTTTGTAATGACTTAATTAAGTATGGTAAAAATTAAATAAGTGATTCACATATACTAAATCATGTTCAACGTATTATAGATATTTTAATGATTAAAAGATGGATTCCGAGAATGTATATAAATTATCCATGTTTAAATTTAACGGTTGTTGATAAGGTAATTTTTTTATTATTAATAAATTAAAAGGGAGTAAACCAAAATTTATATTAGAATCATTTTTTTGTATTCATTGGTTACTTATTTTTTGAGGTTATGGCCATGTAATAATATTGTTTTGGATATATGTAAATTATGGTTAGTATCGATATAAATATAAATATATAGGTAAATTAAATTATAACTCATATTGATAATAATGAGATGAATAAAAGTTTTAAGAATGATGTTAATTTTTTGAAGAATAAATATTAAGACCAATATATAAAATTTTAAAATACATTATTCAAAGACTAGCTAAATTGGTGTTTCTTTTAATAGATGAAGGGACTGAATCTATTTTTTGATATTATACAATATTAGATTGTGATATTAGATCATTACAACATTAGTGGTTCATCATTTAGTATGTATTTTGTGACTGGATTAATTATTAATTATGTATGATTATTTTCTTTTTATAACAAATTTTATACAATTTGGATTAATATTATTTTTACACATTATATAGATGATTTTTATGTTCTTATCTGATGATCTATATATTATTAATTAATTTTTTTTCTATTTCATTAATCATATTATTTGTTGTATTTTCATTTTTGTTGTTGATTGCGTGATTAATTTACTGGATTAATATATTTATGTTTTAAATATGAAATATATGTACCATGTAATTTCTTGAGGTGACTATGTGTATAGTTTATTTGGGAGGTAATGTTGAATCGTTACGACTAGAAGTTATATAAATATTTACAGAATATTTAATGGCCTATGTTTAGGTGTATGTTTATATATATGAATGTTTTAATGTATCAAGGTTTGAACCTCTAAGTTTACTAATGGATGATAATTTCCTATGGTCAGCATGTAAATAAAACCTGTGATTGTGATAGATTAAGGACTATTACACA
Source organism: Viscum album (assembly GCA_963277665.1). Lineage (NCBI taxonomy): Eukaryota > Viridiplantae > Streptophyta > Magnoliopsida > Santalales > Viscaceae > Viscum > Viscum album. The sequence continues at coordinate 104,836,523 of OY728133.1, forward strand.
TATTGGGAAATATAATTTCCAGATGCAACACAAATTTTTAGATGGTATGGAAGTGATAGATGTAGTGACGTGATGATGTCGAGGTACGAGGTTCTATGATATGATGATATGGCTACATGATATGTATGGATTTGATTATTGGGTTCCACTAGGTTTTGGGATATTATTATCTAACTATACATTATAATGGGTTGTGATGTTTTGTATTTAAGTTTTCTTGTGATATGATTAGATTGATTCATTTAATATAGGTATAATATGATCTAGATACGTGGGTTGTGGGAATGTGATGATGAGATGATTAATGATGTTTGAGAGTTTATTATGAAATTTATTTTAAAAAATTGTCGATGTGAAATTATATATCATGTTTCGATTCATTGATTTTGTATCCCTATATACAATTTTTTTATAAATCCTTAGAAATTTGGATTTATTGTTATTTGATAAGACATAGCTATCATATGTTAATTAAACTTCAAATGAGGCTATTAATATAAAATAGTACATGGGTAATATTTTTAATAAAAACATTATCGATACATTTTCTTTTCCAAAATGGTTTATTACATGTAATCCCTCAATGTGTATTTCAAATAATATATAATAATTTTGAAATATGGAAATTCATTATTCTTCTTAATGCTAACCCAGCCATATATTTTTTATAGTTATCTTGGATAGCCTAGTGTAGACATGAGATGCAACTAGGGTATCTTGGATTGAATTCATAGATGATTGAGAGATTCAGTTATTTTTCTTTGTATACTGTTTCATTAAATATATATTCCATTCTAATGAATTTGGGGTATATGGATATTAATATATAATCTTATATGGGTCATTTTTGGTGGATTATTTGATTTATCCATTAATATATGTATTATGAGGGCAATTTGTATCTTTCTCTTAAGATAAGTCCTTAGTAATTATTTTTATCCTAGGGATTACTGGAGGCGGGCATTGGGGGTCACTTTCCTCTCCTGTAATGACCGATCAAATGGGTTTATATTAGGTAGGTAATAAAATAAAAAAAATCAAATTATTGGTTCATAATATGTCTTTATGTTTTATAAACGTAATTTTTCCACAATAAAAAACCTCTCGATTTTGGGAGATCTAATATTGTGTATGTTTTTTCCCATATAATATAGATAAATTTTAGGAAATTTATCAGTCGATGTTCTAATTTTGATATCATGGATTTCATTATTATTAATTTTTAATTGTAAAACTCTATTTTTGAAATATTTATTATTTTATTTTACTAGAAAATAGTATTGTATTACACATACGTATATTCTTATTATCAATTAATTTTTATGTGTGATTTATGATAAAATTTTATATTTTATAAAATTGTTTCAACATGTACAAAAAAATACCAAAATATCAGATGTGAAATATAATGATTCATTAAATAATGTTTGTAATGTAATATTATATATATTTCTAACCCTTATTGACATACATAACATATTTTCCCATGATACAAAAAACTACCTACACTATGCGGAACTCATAAAATTACTAAAGAGTGACACATATAAAATTATGATAATCAAGTGACAATTACCATCCTCATTCATTGGTTCATTGGATTCACATATTTTGAAACAATGAGATCACTACATGAAAAATGTATTTTTAATTATTCATTCATTATATCAACATATAATTATTTTCCTCATCCACCATTTAGAAATTGAACTTGACCACTGGTTGAAAATGACCATGAATACTAATATGAAGGATGATGTCGATGAAATAGTGTGGTAATACATAAAAAAATATTTTTAAAATCAAATTTATCTAAAAATATTCTTATAATTATGATGTGATATTTTTTTAATCATAATAGAAATAATAATTATTTTATTTAAACATGTGTTTAAAATACTGTGGGCCATGTAGGGTACGCCCGTTGTTGCATACTAACAATGATTGTATATTAGAGAGAATATCTATTTGGTTAAATCTAGATAATAAAATATCTACATATAACTATGAAATTTAGAGTTATGATTAATTATTTTGATGAACTATTAAATTTAAAAAGGATACTGGAGAATAGTCTTATGATGGTGGGAACATAAAAAAATATGGAATTTAATCATTCAAATCAAATGAAAATTTCAATCATGGTATGAAGTCATTACTACTCACATTATACATTTTTAAAAAGAATATTCTATTAAATTTTCAATATGTAATGTGGAAAATGATATTTTCTAAAAATGAAGTGAGACAGGTTAAAAATATCGAGGTGATATGATGAATTTTGATGAATAAAAGAGAAGAATGGAATCCCCCATCAATAAAACATATATAGTTCAATTCTTTAAATGTAAGAGACATGAGGAAAATAAAATAAAATTAAATATATTAATTGTTATTGAGGATTATTTATGTCAAATACCACCTCAGAATATTGATAAAATAAATAATTATTTGAAAGGTATGATTTGTATTCACATAAGAGTGGATTTTTTCATTTTTTATCAATAAATTTATTAATATACTAGAATATAATATAAATATGGATTAACATATATGAAAAAATTAGGTGGATATATTTATGTAAACATATAATCGTATAAGCATTGAATCACGTATGTTGGAAATATAACCTATTCTCACTTGAGGGAATAAATTCTTTAATAAGCGCATAATTTCATATTTGGTGGAATTTCTATGTATATTTTTCATGTAAAATTGTAGGATATGTTGATATTTTGATGAATCCAACATAGATAACCTCTCTATTTTTTACATAACCAGAACCATCCCATACACAAAGTGTGTTCACAATATACATGGTATAATGACGAGCACACCGGAATCCTCAATGAATAGAGGGAATGATTTCCCCTATCCTAAATTAAAAAAAATATCAATCATACAAAAATATTATGGGACGAATAATGGTATATTAAAAAATATATGTCATGCCAAAATGTTATTAGTAAAATTTATACGTATAAAAACATGATAAACAAAATCCAACATATGAGTCCAATAGAGAAGGAAAACTAAAAAATAAAACATGTTCTCCATATGTTATCATAGAAAAAATATAACCATATCAATATAAGTTTCCTTGATATGGAATATGGAAACCTCACTACATCACTATAGTGCGTTTTCTGACACTACATCAAAATACATAACAACTGTAATGCACTATCAAAGGGGTAAACATGTAACAAGATAAAAAAACTCTATATGATCCCATCCAGGTGATCCATATCATATCTCTACATAATAATATTAACATTAAAAACATATAATAAAAAAAGAATTGAAAAAATTTTAATCGATTTACTTGTCATAAGCATGGAATTTTTCCCCCATTTTCCAAATATTTATATTATATAGTCAAAAAAATTTAAAACATTAATTAAAAATCTAATTAGTAAGAGAAAAAAATAAAAAATCATATAAAATACAATACAAACTTAATCATAGGTAACATCCCACCAAGGGTCACTATAGATCAGACTAGCTAGGACACATGTACATATTCATAAGAAATTACTCACATCAAGTCTCCAGATATAATATTTTTATCAAGAGATCATTGTAACACCCCATAATGTGAACATCCTAATAGTACATATTATGTACCTAGAACAATGGGAATAGAGATTTTAGGATGTCCCCCTGAGATAACCCCTGGTGAGTATCAATGGATGATGCCAATTTTTACACCTTCCAAATAACTACCCATGAAATCTCATATGCTACATATTCTGATCCATTTCATATAATCCATCCTTTAAAAATTACCAATAAATCCATTTCATAATGATTTGAAAATGCACTTTATTTTCATCAAAAAGAGAGAAACAAAATATTCACAAAATTAATATCAAAAATAAAATATTTATTGGTGATTTCTCATTTATTAAAAAAATTATAAAATTTTAGAAGTATATTTCAACCAAGATATCATAAATTTGGTGACACCTAATTCTAACATGGGTCTCACACACCCTCGATGGGATCTAAGAACACTGTAATACACCATTATTACTTGTAATTTTTTTGAAAATAAAATTTGAATATTTCGAGACTATGATCTCAGAAATTATGTGATTACGATCATGGGAGTGACCAGAATTCATTTTCATACTATTTTTAATGTTCATTAAACAATCATGCGAAAAGGTTTTATCATCATTTAAACAAGTACCCAGATCAAAAATCTAATGTAACTATTGAAGTCATAGTGTTAGGATTCAACTAAAAAGGGCCTAACATCATCTAGAACAATTCGACCGAAAAAGAATGTTTTTGGGACATTAAGAAGAAAATTAAATAAACATAAAAACGTTATTTTATTATTTTCTTCCCATCATTACATAGAGACTCATCTACGATTTGGTACATAAATAAGGTGGTAATGAATCCATTAATAGACATCATTAATGAATCAATGTGGTGACTCTACAACAGGCATCATATCTTCCTTATTTAATATAATAGCGATTCAGTGTTGATGAACAACCCTAGAATTCTTATTAGAAATGAAGAATCAAACAACTCCAATGTTGAACATAAGTGAATAAGAATGAATTGATTATTCCCTTGGAAATAAAATCATAACCGTATTTAGAAGGATGAAAATAGGGGATCTTCCTCAAAAGATTTCCCTTTCCCATGTAGGGGTATAAATCAGAGTGATTTTTACCTTGTTCTTCCCTTCTAATCGATGAATGATTATCAACACACTAACTAGTTAATCGATAGATGAATTATTCTAGTCATATTGGGAAATATTATCGGGGGATTGATATCATAAATTAAATCATAATGATTTTTATTTATTATTTGTGATCCCACTGATAATAACAATTCAATGCTGACACAAAGAAAAGTCTATTTTCAATGGGTGTTTTCCTTGATCCCGGCTATCTCTCTCTTTGTTCATTACTGATCGACCTAAGAGGTTGCGTCAAATATTTTCCTTTGGGGGATTCCAAATGAGGAAAGACCCCCTGAGTGATGGTAAAATAGTGAATAATACAGGGTAGTTATGGTGACGCCACAAGATTCCTGGAAGCGCAGATGTATCGGTAAACATACCACCAGAACAAGTCTACGGGGCCACATGAATGACTGTCGATGCACTGACATGCTGAGGAGGAAAGGGATGAATCCAGAAAAAGCCAAAATGGAATAGAGGGTTTCAATAGTTAGAAACCACTTTAGTTCAAGCATCCTGTAGGGAAGGCCGCGGTGTGTGATGGCACACTGTCCATGTTGGACTGCATGCGAAGGGGAGGCGGCCGACCTCAGTCGTCCACATCGCCATAGGAACCAGATGCATGTGTGCTGTCTAGGATGCACCCCAGATGACCCGACAATGTGGTCCAGGATAATGGATTGAATTGGCCCCCTACAAGTCCCATGATGAAGAAGAACTGGCCCTATATGTGGGTCGGGCCGGATATGATATTGCGCCACTGTGCAGCCCAACTAGAATGAAACTGGCCTGACAAAGTCAGAACAGGTTGTGGAAGGCCCAATTTGAAAGACTAGACCAGGTCAACTGAGAATCAAATAGGTCGGGTAGGGTCATCTTAATACTGGTGGGTCATGCATGATCTGAGGTTAGGATGGTTCTGGCATTCTAACCAAGTAGGACCTGGCCCAAATGCAACCAACCCCTGTTTATTAAAACATCAATATAATTCAGACTAGGCATCCTATTGATGAATTGTATATGTTATTGAGACCCTTACAACGAAAAATTACATAAAATATACTATATGTGAGTATAAATTGTAGATAAGATGTTTTTGATGGAATGATGAATTAATTCTCTCAGAATCAAGTGCACTACATGCAGAAATCATATGGTTGGATTTAACATGAAGGATATGACAAGTGGGACCTCAGTGGTCTGAGTTCCGAGAAAAACATTGTGGTTTGGTATCTGAACAGGATTTAGTGCTCTAGTCGATAAGTGGTCCTTATTGGTCCAGTAGCTAAGTGGACCACAGTTGCCCTGTAGCCAATCGAACCTCACTTACTCATCAGGGATGACTCCCTCAACAGTACATGATGATTCAACTTTATGAATAATAATATTACATTATGTACTTTTATTTATACATGGTTAGAGTTTTATTTTCATTTTTGTATTACAGCGTGTCCCCTATTTGTGGTCCTTCATTGTGATCTTTCATTTTTTTTAGTGTCCCTTCTGAGTATTGTTTTACTCACTCCTTTGGAGGCTTCTCCCACACATTTCTTGTCTCATACTGGTGATTGACACTTCGACGGGACCATCGTTGTCCAGGACTAGGTGATGCTTAGTGATATGGGACAGACATGCTTAATTCAAGGGTTACATGCTTCTTCCCTTCAATTACCCTTCAGGTAAGGACGCGAGCAGACAGATCATGTCAGTTATACATTCGATTTTGGGTGGGGCCTATATTTTCTCCTCTTTGTAATTTCTGTTCGTTCTGTACTCTCAGGAGTTGTTTCAGTGACCGTTGTGGTCGAATTTCTGTTTACATTACACTATTTGATCTTTCTATATGTGAACATGTTTATAGTAAATTCCTTTCCATTATTGGGATATTCTTACTTGGTCTAAGTCGCCACCCCCTAGCCTATGAAAGGCGATCATGGGGTAGTCACATCACGAACCCTGGGAAACGAGTCATGAAAAAGTGGCTTCAAGGGTGGTTATTTATACCATAATAAATATGTGTCTTTGAATTTATATGGGGATACAGTGTTCAATGACCCAAGTTCAGCATTCAGGATAGGGAGTCCAGTGTTTGTGTAGTATCTGAAATAACCATAAACCATGACCCTGAATTCCACTTTTCCACTAACTACCTGAAAACACTAGTTACACGAGTCTCTATGTGTTTTCATATGATCAATATATGTCAGATTAATATGACCAGGTATAATATACGAATCATGATTTATCACGATATCCATCAGTATTAAAATATTAATATATCCATCTAGGGAATCTAGTGTATGATCACAAGGATGGTACATAGGGTGATTTGGCATCGGTACATGGATCGTTGCCTGAGATGGAACCTTTAGGCGGTGTCCAAGATTTACAACCTTCCACTGGTCAGAAGTTACTACCATCACCATCAATTGAGGATAGAAGTAGGATTAGTTCCTTACACATGATGTAGATAATGATACCTCCCAAATTCAGGGGAGGGACAAATCCTCAGGTCAATGAGAATTGTATGGAGTTAGTGATGAAAGTATTACGCTTAGTGAGGATGCCACTTGACCGTATAGAAGTTCTATCCATGAGGCTTCTACATAGATTTACATTGAGATGGTGGAGTTTTATGATCTATAATAATGATGAGGCTACCCTTACAATGTATAACATAATGTTGATTTTCATGAAGGAGATCATCCCTACGAATTTGTGATCACTGTGCATACATGAGCTGCTTCACCTACAGCAGTGCAACTTGACAGTGGCTGAGTACTCTGTGAGATTCACAGACCTCTCATATTACTCCAAAAATATTGTAAGGGACCGTTTCTTCCAAGATATGACCTTTGAGTAGGGAATATAATGGGAGATCATGGAATCAATTATTTTCATTAGATTCCCTATGTTTGTTGGGGAGATAGAATGAGATCTAAATGTGGACAACATCCTCACATCACAGGAACTAATGGTATGAGCAACCACTGGGCGTCAGGTAGTCGAGTCAAACGTGGTTGTTAGATAATATATGTTGTCGAGGCCCAAGTGAACTAGACCATTTGGAGGATAACCCTAGGACTTCGGTTCGGTGGTACCAACCACCAGGTGTAGTGGGAGTCATAATATGTGAATAGTATGATACAAGTGCGGTGGGAATGAGTGAAAGGCTCATGATTCCCTGACTCACCAGGTAAATGACCGATAGACAGTTGAGGGACCGTCTGTTTAAGCATTTGAGACAGAACCAGATAGGTCCACCAGGTGTCGGATGTGGAAGAGGAGCATGATTAGCAGTAAGAGGTGGGATTAGGTATAGGGTACTACCACCCCACCCCTATGTGGTACACCATGGTCTCCATGAGTAGGTTGACAAAGACAAGTTTATATCTATATTAATAATTATATTAAAATTACAAAAAAATAAAAAATAATAAAAAATATAAATGAAGAGATGATACGTGTCTTCTACAAATTATAAATGGTTGTTTTAGGCACAATTTCCAATCAATATTCCATTTTTTTACCTTGTTCGGAGCTCATAAATTATAATTGAGCCATAGGCTCAGCACATACAATTAGAGACTCTTACGGGAGTGGATTTGATGATCACACACTGGTACTGACAGTGTGAGCTTAATCTTGGATACAAGAGCATAGACCGAGATCTACTAGTAGTGGAATTGAGGCCACATGATATAATTCTAGATATGGAATAGATATTAGTAGTACAAGGTCAGATCGACCCTTTTTGATGCGCAATCTGGGGTGTCTATAGAAATGGGAACCAATTTTCCATTGACAACGAGATGGAAAATGGAACAACATGAGATGGAATCACACATTTTAGGGTGAAACCAATCTCTCAAGTCCACCTTTAATTCTATTATTCTGTATAAGGTTCTTTTAACAACACTTTCTGATATCAAAAGGCGCACTCTCTAACCATCTATTGATAGCAGCTTGTCTAGTACTAGAAGCCTACTATAGGTTCCACTCTATAACGAATGTCAAATTCACAAATTCATATAACTTCATCAGTGTAAATATACTCACATGGGACATTATATCACATCTATTTCTGTCCAGAAATCATTATTCAGAGGTAGCCTCATCTGTTTCTAATGATGGAAAAAATGTTTTATATCTATATCACGTTCAGCGTAATCTATTATAGACATCCTTCCCAGTGCCAGATGTATTAACACCAAATCATTCTTTTATCTCAGTTTCTTGGGATATAAGTTCTCCAAGAACTTCTCCCAAATTTACTTCAATAAAAAATAATCAGTCTGTTAAGATTGTACCTGAAAGTCCCATCAGTACTTCATTGACCCCCGTATCAAATAACCCGGAAACACGATCCTTTTCTCAGTCGGAGACTCTAAATTTTCATATTTCGTCTCTATGGATCCAATCCATAGTTCATCTCTCTAAGGTCCACCCTCTCAATAAAAAGTATGACGGTACTATAGCTGAAATTACCTTTTTAACTCAGACATGATTTTTAGAAACTATCATGGGTCTCTCCCAATGATGTGGGTAAAACAAGTAATGTTCTCTCAGAACTTCTCACCTTCTTCCTGATTTGGAACAAATGAGGCCTATCATTCCATGTTTGCAAGATTGTTCTGATTATTACACCTCAATCCTCTCCTAAATAAGAGTCATAGAGGCATAATCACTACAATTCCAAAAAAAAAACTATGTCTCTAACAAAATCATTATACCATTATATAAGAGGAAAAAGAAACACAACAACTATCGGCATGTCCTTACTTCATTTCATGCCACATGGTCAACACCAAAGCACTTTAACTACTATTTACCAGCCTAGCCTTGGGACATGGATATCTAGGGTAAACACATTGAAATTAAAATATTTCTCTTTAAGAATCCAAATTATTCCTAATTTTTATCATTTTTCAATATTATTAAATTTATGTTAGGCACTATTTTTATTTAAATCACATAACAGGGAAATTAGTTCAAGTTCGACAACTTACGTATAACATCTTTTCCTAGGAATGAATAATGATTCATTCTAGGAAAACAACGAGTTTATATAATGATTCATGAATACTGAAATCTCATTCCTATTAGGGCCAAAAATCAATACTCAACAATTTTCAAAAACCATTATCACATCACATCACAAGAGAGTCACCCAAGGTGATATACCATCCATCAATAACAACAAATAGCAATTATAACACTCCCACCATGAGTACATTTATTTTCCACCATACTTGGGTTTACAACTCCCATGCACAAGCTCATTACCAACCCCGAATCTTTCCGGACTCCTTTAATCTTTTCCTAAATTAGTAAGAAAAATAGAAGAATAAAGAAAAAAAACTCTTTTATTACCACATTTTAACATTCTTAATTGGGTTACAAGCAATGGGGTGCTAAGGAATTTAGTCACATTTCCTCAAGAACACCTCCATGTGCAATTAATGGTTTCGACTAGCAGGGAGGGATTGGTAAGTCATTCAAAGGGAGATTATACCCTCATTTAGTAGAGTACAATACCAATAGAAGCATGAAAAAATAAAAAAGTGAGGAATACTATAAATCACATTAATAATACCAATGTCACATGATTGTAATAATAGGAAATACCCTACTACACCAGAAGGGAGGGCATTATGTAATAATTAAAGTTCCATGTTTCTACAATGAATCTAAATGTAATGACACAACGACACCATAGCGGGTCCCATTACACATCTGGTTACCACCCCCATGCTCTATTCCCAAACATGAACATATACCATGGCCTTTCCCTTATCATGTCCTACAAAAAAATCAACTCGAGTGCCGATCAGGCGGCCCAAATAGGTTGTGAGAATGACTCAGTAGGACACCACCAATGGTGTCTAAAATAAGTTCAATCAAAAGACATCGTATTGAATTCTATAGCGAAATAATAATAATTAATATTTAAAATGTTATCATATTTTCATTTATTCATTGTCTAAACACATTATTATTGGTTTTGATTCCTAACTCTCATTCATTTATTAATTCATTATTGTCAATCATTTTGTGTAGAACTCTATGATAAGAACCCCCAAATCTCATTTAGTGTCGATCCCCATTCCTAACATCCAAAATCTCTTTATGTGTAGATCACCGCATCTACCACCCCAAATTCCATTTTGTGTAGATAGCCAAATCATCTATCTTATATCAAAAGAGCTTGGAAAACTATTGGGGTATAATGTCATGTCTATGCCACAACTTTTTTATTGGTCTAGACCTCAATGTCTAGAACCCACATTATCAATCATTTTGCATCATTTATTATTTTATAATGATTCAATCACATAAATACTTTACCAATACAACTATTAGTTAAATATTTCAGAACCCATTACTTATGCTATGTTTATCTAAATTCACAACCCATTAATGCATTCATCAATTAATTAATCAATAAAAATTAATATCAACCCATATTTAATTTTTCACAATTAATTATCCAAATAAAATCTCAAAATATAATAAATAATCACCCCATTAATTATCTTAATGAAATAATAAGGATCATAATTATTCCACCATTAATTGTCTCACATTTACGATCCTTACATCATAATTAATTCCCCTTGATTAATTATCTTGAACCCAACCAAATTCAATATCGCAATTACAATATTTCAACATATAAAAAATTTCCCCAAATGAAGCATCTATTTTTTACATCCCCTTATAAAAATTGTTCAATTACCTATGTAAACACTATAGCATCAATAATTCAATTTCACATTCCTAATTAATCAAATTTATTAAATCATTTATTATGGTATTCTAGTATATCAATAATCTCACATACCCATATCAAATCCATGACTATGTGCGTTTGATTTAGACCATATACATTGGTTTATTGGTAGAATTGTTCCTAGAAGAAATCCCAAAAATCCAAGTGAAAAAACACTGTTGATAAATATCCAGTTGTAAATCCCTAAACACAAAATTAAGATCAAGGGCATCAAGATAATGAAAAAATTTATTTAGTTCCAAAATACTAGATCTATATCTCATCTCATAGGTCCCGATATTTTGATATAGTGGAGATAATATGTGAAAATATCAATTAATGATAGAAGAATGAAGTTTAGAATCATTGTAATGAAATCCCCTTACTAGGAAGAGAGCTGATCTTCAATCATGACTTTCAATCTCAAATAATGGTAATCCAATCACCTTGGAATCCCTCTGAAATGATTTGGGATCTCCTTGAATTCATCTTTCTAGAGCCGTGGTAAATGTAAAGGGGTAACATGTTAGTTAAGAACTATTTTCCATTGAAACATTTTCAGCTGGAATGTTTTCACCGTGATGGGGAGAAAGATTGAGGAAACGGTGCACAAACTATGAAGACCACACATTACATGTTCACGTGGTTGACATGTGTACCATGGTTTGGGAACATTGTTTTTGAGACTGTTCCAAAACCACACACAACTCTCCATCCAAATATTTTTCTCATAACTTCACCTAAACGTACCTCAAACAACAATTATTATGCCAAGTTACTTCAAAACAACAAAAATTAACAGAAAAGAAGCACCTTATATGACCACTGTGGTGGAACTTTTGGATGAATTCTAAGGGTTATTTTATTTAATTATAATTAATTATATATATATATATATTATTCATTTTATATTTTTCTTATATTTTTTATATAATATGAAAATAAATGTTTAGCCTAAGGTATTCTTAACCTAGTGAAATTTCTGGGATATCTCTGATTGAGTTCCTACCATATATCATATTCAGCAAATACAAATTCACATTGATATGGTTTTAATTATTTTTATAATGATACATGTAAAGTAAATTCCTATTAAATTTATGATGGATCAACATAGTTTAGGTTCGATTAATATTGGATGTAGGATCATGAAGTTATCATAGGGTATACTCAGGGGAAATTCAAAATTTTAAACCATATTTGTTAATGGTATCAATTGGATTTTATAAACTCATATTATTACATGAATAATTACAACTCTGATCCATATATTGGTCTTTTATAATAGATATTTCATTATTTTATACCATTAAACATATTAATTTTAAACCATTAATGTTTTTTATATGAGTATGTGTTGTGCATAATGGTACATTTTTGATTGACGATATCATATTACCATGAATTGTATAGTAATCCTTTTGTCTTTCGGGGATGAACCAAATGTATGTTTTTTATCCTTTCAATGGAAATGTGTTCGAACTGGGATACTTAATCAATCATTAAATTATATTAAATAACAATTCAAGTAAATCATTGGTATTTAAACTAATAGATCCAAATATGATGATATTGATGATATTTATTAATAGTTATTATAAGAAAACTAAATAGGTAAAATTTAAGAATCATGAAAATATTCCACCATTATGATATATTTATGGATGTATTTGGAATTTCATTGTACTATATATATATAAAAGGATTATATTAGAGTTGAGGATGGTGTTTTAACCACAAAGAATAAAAATTGTTTTGTCAACATGAATAATTAAATTAGAATATTTATCTATATTATTGTTCTAGTGAATAAAATTGTTTTCAAAAGACAACGAATATTTTTAATTATGAATTAATGACAATGATGTAAAATTATTTTTCAATACTAATTATGATATAAATGAAGTGGTAGTAAATTCAAGATTTTAAATTTTGTTTTAAATCCAATTGAATGGATTTATCTATTTAACAGATGAACATGATGGGTTACATGAGATGATTGAACTACATTGAATTAAGAATATAAAAATTGGATCATTACTAAATGAGTACATAGAATACATAAATCATATCAAATAAAAATTATCATATCTAAAAAATGTTTTGGGTGGATTCAATGAATCTATATATTAATTTAAATAATAATTATTAATTGAAAATATAAATTTTATAATAGTATAAAGATATTATATTTCCATAATGATTTTTTAAGGTAATGACATAAAAGTGTAAAATATTTTGGATATGAAATTTTAACCTTATAATAGAATCTTGTGGATGATTTTTTTATTATGAAAAAAACGTTAAAATTTAGAATGTTTAGCAATAGTTCACTAATGAAATGTTTGATATCATATATTCCAGTAATATATAAAATTATATTTGGATCAATTACCAATAATATGGTAACAACAAGAATTGGTAGAGAATGTGAGATATCCATGATCATATAAATAATTTTAAAGGACACATAATTACATAATGGGTTATAAATATTATCCCATAAGTCAAGATGAAAAAATATATATAATTAGATGATAAAAATATATTGATTTGACATGGTTGATAAGTATTACCCCAGATAATATGTTAATTTGGTATAAATAATTAATATTCATAAACTTATTATAATGATTTGTAATGATACACGAGTTTAGAGTCATTTGAGATTCACCAGTGATGGATGAAAGCCTATCAAAAACTATTGTGTTAAAATTTCATATTTTGATATTTTTATCACTATTCATACTATTTTTACCTGGGTATAAAATTCATGTAATTAATAGTTTAAAATAACTTTGTTGGAAGAAAATGATGATAGATTTAATAAACCTAAATAATAACCTTGTGTAGAATAGTTTCTACCCTTCTCAAAAAGTTTTATATAATCTCATAATCTTTGATAAAGAATAAAATTACAGAACACATTATTTTTGAAATTAAACTAATATTTATGAAATGAATAAAATGGGAATGAAATATTAGAAACAATCTTGTATCAGAAACAATAATCAACATCACATTGATCTTTTATTGGTGTATTCATCACAAATAATTGTCAATATAGCATTCATGAAAACTTAAATGGGATGTGTTTATAGAATATTATGATTTCAAAAGGACGTGGCTTTATAAATTGATGGAATTAGATAAAAAAATATAGATAAATATGACTTGAACTACAATATTGGTTGGTAAAATTGATGGATTTTGACCCCTTCTGATGAATGAATGATAATTGTGAGACTTGGGTTTGGATATATCCTTTAATAAGAAGGGAAACATATCAATTTTATGGAAAATAAATTATTGATGATGGGTTGGAGTATAAATTTGAAATTATACCAGGTATACCCTTAAGATAATATATGCTTCATCAAAATGCATGTAGAAAAACATTCTGCCTCCTTGAGTGGTATTTATGTATCAAAAAATTATATAGAATCATTCAAATAGTTATGGATACAATTGATAATCAAAATTTTAGATATTATTAGTGGAATATATATGATGCTTACATAATAGTTAACAATGCGGGGAATCTATATTATTTAAAGATGATATGTGATTTAAATCTATTTGACCTAATTCATATCAATGTGTGTGGTCCAATGATGGTTCAACAAAAAACTAGTGATAAATAATATGCAATTTATATTCGTTATTATGGTAGAATTAGTATTTATGTGTTTATGGTGGAAGATATAGAATTTAATAAATTAATTTAGTGGTTTAATAGGTGATCCAAATATTAATCTAGAAGGAAAATCAGGTTAATTTAATAAAAAATGTCATATTGTAAAATTCTCATTAGGTTGAATAATTATTTGGAAAAAATATAATTATTTATAAGGTAATGTAATCTTTAACAACAAAAAAATTATGTTCGATAAATTGTTGAATGGAATAGATAACAACATATGAAGGGAAATTCGGTAAAAAAGTGATTTTTCTAATAATTATTTGTAATTACGTATGAGGTTTTTTAAAAAATTTGTATTTATTAACAATCAGAGTGAAGAATATTAAAAATTAAATTTTTCATGAATGGATAATAAAATTAAAAAAAATTACATTGTGTATAAATTATTCAACTCTATCTTTTGAAAATATGTTAGTCTATAAATATACATTGAAATTTATCTTGATGGGTATTCATTTTCCAATATTTTGATATCATGGCCTATAACTGTTTTAATAGAGAGTGTAAAATATTTTTTCAAGTAATCATATCAATATAATTGATTAAAATGATATGAAAAAATATGGAATTCCATAATGGAGAATGGAATTTTAGAATGAATAGGAAATATATAATAATTTTTTTGTATTCATCATTCATCAATTGAAAATGAATTTTATGCATAATCATGATATTATAAAGTTACTATTATCAATCAATCATTGAATTAATGGAGAAATATGTTAGATGAGTTTTTTTACTCATAATAAATTATTGAAAAATATATTCTAACTATGTCAATGAGAACATGAATTATTAATCACACTAGCATACTATGTCATGTAGATCTATCCATATTTAGGGAAGTAGAAAATGAAAAATTATAGTTGAAGGAAATTAATGGAGAGTTGAATGGAATAGATAAAAATCGGAAATTCAAGTTAGTGAAGTGAATGATACATCATAACATTGAAAAATTATCACAACATGACTCACATGGTCCCACCAGTACAACAATTACCTAATTGTGACCAACCAATCCGACCAATAATGGAAAATGGGATGGAAACCAGTATTGGGTAGGTATATCATACTAATGGGAGATCGTGGACTAAGGTAACTTTACACAGAACCACACAACTATAAATACATAACATGTGTTTGTAGTTGTAAAAAAGGGGTGATTGTTACAATACCTTGTATAAGACCCAAAAATCACAAAACAATAATGCATTAATATACTGATAAGCCTTTCATAAAAATTATATATCATAAAGAATATGAGGAAAACAATAATAACTGAAATATATACCAAATGAAAACTAGGTCCTAATGTATGTTCAAGAATTGCACTTTTAGAAAAAAAATCTACTCAAGATTTCTACGTAGTGATCAACTTAGAGTAGTCATTGTTTAGATTAGATAATGATGATGGATATACAACAAGAGGTCATTCACACAAGGATCTAGATAGATAATTATATAATGGAATGAATAAGATATTGATACATAGATAGGGGATCACACTAAGGGAGAAGGGGAAAATTGAAATCCCAAAAAATGCTATCCCACTATGTTGGGGATTAACACCTAGGAAAGATAGTTTGGAATATTCCAAAAACTCAAAAAATGGATTAAGACATACGATCCCACCCAATGGCACACATATGATATATAAATCTATATATATGATTGATCCCTTAGAGGTGGTCATATCTCTCATTCAGGATGTGATTACTCACTGTACCTTCAGGGGGGACGAAATGGGTAAATGTACCACAAAGAAACATGTCCGAAAATAAGATAATAATGGCCTTAAGAAATTCTATAAAATTTAAATGGGTTATACTAGTTGTACACATTTTTTTTGGTTTCGGGCGCAACAGAAGTGTGTTAGTGGGTTTTTAGAACATCAATTTTAGCGTTAAACAACATTCAATCCGAGATCTATCACGATATAAAATTCCGGATCGTCGGAATTGAAAGAAGAATGAAAAAAAGAAGAGTCTCGGAGCCATTGGGATAGGATCATCATATGTTGGTTATAATTAATTTAATTAACTCACAAGAAATACCTCGGTGGAATTATTTCTTCATCGATGTCTCCAGTAACGATCCTATGATCTTTCGTTGTGTCATAGAATCCAAGTATAAGATTCCCCTAGTGGTGATCCACACGTGCTCCACATATCTCTGGACATTGCTGAAGTGATCTCCAGGTGCTATCCTGGAAAAGCCTTTGCTTGCGATGTCCGCCTTCAACCGCCTTGATCTGGTGGAGGATCTCACTCTCATAACTTGAGAAAGTTCTTGGTGGAAAAGGGAATTCTCTATTTTCTTGAGAGTATTTCCAAATCCATTGTGCACAAAAAAAATGGCTATAGAAAGGGGTTGTGAGGATATTTATAATCGGGTGTGAGGATGATAGAGTTATGACAATAAATAAACATGTTACGCATTTTATTTATTTCAATAACTCTTATTGAAACCCCATGTCAAATTAATAATTCCTTGACATGCACCCACACTTATTATAAATTATATCATTTAATAAAACAATATTATATCCTCAAAATCCTGACTACAAAACTACACGGCGTGTAATAATTAATACACGGCATGTACTTGTTTTCCATAAAACTACACGGCGTGTATTTTTAATATAAACTGTGTGTACTTTTATTTTCCTTTTTTTTCCGCCACATTTATTAGACCTTGAGTAATGGCTATTTATTTCTTAAATTAATGTAATTGCATTAATCACTAATAAATATATTATTTTGCCCACAGTATATTCTCTCGAATAACTAGTGTCGAAATAAATGCGATCTAGAATCCTTAAATTATTATTAAACCACAGTCCTGAATAATATTTATTTAACTTGTTAAATTAATATTTAACTGAGATACACAGACACACTTGGTGTTTGACCCTCTAGGACTCTTTCTCAGTGGAAGTAGGCGGAGCCTGCCTAATGTCCAATGATAGCATCTAGCAACACGCCAAGCCACTCATAGGGAAATAAGTTAACGTCGCAAGGACGTGTCACCTCCTACGAACGCTTACAATGTAATATAATCCCTTTGTATTGATATCTCTAATCATGCGGGTTGCATGCTAGTTCCATAAACCCATGTGCTCGATTATTCTTTCTATGACTTCCAGGAATTGAACTCGTCTATACCTTACCATGGCCATGGATTTATTTAGGCTATATCAATTCCATCAAAGGGCATGTGATATATACTTCCGTTATGGAATAAAAGGGACAAATCCTTTCTCGCGTTATCTATTAATGTAGTATTACTCGTGACACACCCAACGTATCCTACCTTGCCGCGAATAGTGTTTTATCACAGTTTTAATAAATACATCTAAATGCGGGAGTTGTAATACCGATTAGTAATAATCATAAATTCTAAGGAACAATACACACATCCGTAGATAGGAACATCCAATGACACTATGAAATTAAGATTTCTTACTAGCGGGTGTCGTTCTCATAATATCCTCCTGGATATTAACAAGGGCGCCAACCATGAGATGGTTCCTAAAATATTTATGGTTCCTCACCCATAATGACCTGAATTATTTGTGTCCCTAAAATAATATCATCCACCCATAGAAAATATATTCAAGAACAGTGTTATGGAACTTCTGGACTCTCATCATAGGAGGGATCTTCTCTGACCCTTTAATGCAACAGCTATCCTCAGGACATTATCACATGA
This sequence comes from Viscum album, assembly GCA_963277665.1. Classification (NCBI taxonomy): domain Eukaryota; kingdom Viridiplantae; phylum Streptophyta; class Magnoliopsida; order Santalales; family Viscaceae; genus Viscum; species Viscum album. Next base: position 104,855,417 of record OY728133.1, read on the forward strand.
ATTTTCTCGCAAGAGAACAATCAATATGTGATAAGGCTTTTATTAATGAATAAAGTACAAAGTAGTTTCTTCTAGGACACTAACTCCAACAGACTCCCACTTGGACTAGAGCCAAATACTAACAACCTTTAACCCGCTAGATCTCACATGATATTCATGCTTCTACTGAGATAGGCCTTTAGTAATGGGGTCTTCCACGTTCTCTCTCGTGGACACTCTGCTCACTGCAACTTCAACTCTCTAATAGAAATATATCAATAGGTGATAATTCTGAAGTATGTGTTTTGTGTGTTGATGTGACCTTGGTTCTTTTGAAAGAGCCACCGCTGCAGTATTATCAAAATACAATATAATGGGATCTTTACTGCTAGGCACCACATCAAGCTCCTGGACAATGATCCCAATCCAGACAGCTTGCTTGGCTACATCAGAAGTTGCTATATACTCGGACTCCGCTATAGAATCGACGACAACTAGATTCTTTGTACTCTTCCAGCTTACGGCTCCTCCATTGAGACAAAAAAACATATCCAAATTGCGACTATAGATCATTCTGATCTGTCTGAAAACCATCATCAACATACCCACTGTTGACAAGATCCTCGTCTCCTCCATACACCAGGAACATATCCTTAGTTCTTCTCATATAATTATGGATAGTTTTAACAGTAGTTAAATGCAGTTCCCCTAGCTCTGCTTGATATCTAACTTTCATTCTTACTGTATAGGCAACATCAAGCCTTGTACATAACATGGAAAACATGATGGATCCTATTGCCGAGGCGTATGGGATCTTGCTCATCCTATATTTCACTTTTTGGGTCTGAGGGCACATTTTCTTAGACTGATGTAAGACATGTGACACTAGAACCAATCCTCTCTTGGATTGTTCCATAATAATTCTCTTTAGTATCTAGTCAATGTATGTACCCTAACATTGCCCAAGCAGCCTCTTGGATCTATCATGAATGATCTTGATCCCTAGAATGTAGGCTAATTCAACTATATCTTTCATTGAAAAGCATTTGTTCAACCAGTCTTTAACTGAATGTAAGGCTAGTACGTCGTTTCCAATAAGAAATACATCATCAACATATACCACTAGTATGATGACCACATTCCCATTAAACCACTTATAAACACATGGATCACATTCGTTCTTAATGAAACCAAATTCCTTTATGTCTTCATCCAATTTAATGTTCCATGACCTGGATGCTTGCTTTAATCCATAAATGGATTTCTGCAACTTGCAAACCCGTTTGGCTTCACCTGGTGTCACAAACCTTTTTGGTTGTGTCATATAGACAACTTCTTGAAGGTTACCATTAAGGAATGTTGTATTGACATCCATATACCAAATCTCATAGTCATGGTAAGATGCTATGGCATGTATGATTCTTATGGATATAAACATGGAAACTAGCGAGAAGGATTCTTCATTTTCAATTCCTTGATATTGTATGAATCCTTTAGCCACTAGCCTTGTTTTATAGGTGCTAACTTTAGCTTCCATGTCAAGATTTCTCTTGAATACCCATTTTCATCCAACATTCTTTACATCAACTGGCTCATCGACTAGAACCAAAACATGGTTCTGATACATGGAATCCATCTTAGAATTCATATCTTCTAGCCATCTTGCAGCTTCTGAGGATTATACTTCTTCCTTGTAGGATAGAGGCTCATCATTTTCCAAAAATAATGATTCCCCATCCTTGGTGACTAGAAAACCAAATCTCTCTGGTTCCCTTACCTCTCTCGAGTTCCTACGCGGTACTTGTGTTTCTGGAACCTCTTCCATGGGGACCTATAGAACTTGTTCCTGTACTAACTCTTGTGTATCTTGAGCATCAACTTCGTCGAAGTCAATCGTGCTCCCACTATCCTTTTTGAGGATGTTCTCCTTCTCAAGAAAGACAGCTTGTCTGGAAATAGTCACTTTCTTGTCTTGAGGGATATATAGTCAATATCCTTTCAATTCCTTGGGATATCCTAATAAGATACACCTCGTGCCCTATGGTGCTTGTTTGTTTCCTGAAAAGGCCTTAACAAATGCCTCACATCCACATACACATGTGTGAGACAAAGTGGGTTTACATCCCTCCCATAACTCAGATTGAATTCCATTTTCCACCTTAGTTGGTACTCGGTTTAATGTGTATGCTGTAGTTTGTAATGCATATCCCCAAAAGGATAGTGGAAGATCTGCATGACTCATCATCGACCTCACCATGTCTAACAAGGTGCGGTTCATCCTTTCACTAACACCATTCCACTGTGGTGTTTAAGGAGAGTGAGCTGAGATAGAATCACAAAATCCTGTAGTAGATCGATGAACTCTTGCTTTAGATATTCTCCACCTTGATCTGATCGACGTTTCTTTATCTTCTTAACAAATTTATTCCCCATTTCATTCTTGAATTCCATAAATTTCTCTAAGGCATCTGACTTATACCTCATTAAGTTGACATATCCATATCTACTCAAATCATCAGTAAAAGTAATTAATTTAGAATATCCACCTCTAGCTTCTACTGGAAATGGTCAACACACATCCGTGTGTTCCAATCCTAGAATCTATGTGGCCCTTTCACCCTATCCACCAAAATCCTGCTTGGTCATTTTTCCTTCTCAACAAGCATGAAATATATCAAGTGGTTTTAGCTCAGTAGAGAATAAATAGCCATCTTGGAAGAATTTTGCCATGTGCTTCTCGGTCACATGACTGAGACGGTGATTCCACAACTGGGTCATGTAACAGTCATGTGAGTTTCATTCATTATCGATTGCCAACACTTTGTTTTCGTAATTTAATACATACATACCATTATTTAAATGTGCCATACCATAACATACGTTCTTCTTATTAAAGAGACAACCCTTATCTCCAAACATGAAAACAAATCCATCCATAACCAAACAAGACACAGAAATTATGTTCTTGGTATTACTAGGTACAAAATAACAGTTTTGTGAAACTAAAATCATGCCAGTTGGCAATGAGAGGTGATACTCACCAATAGCCAACCCAGCCAACCTTGCATCATTGGAAGCTCGAAGATCCACCTCTCCTCTGGTGATCATTCTAAATCTACTTGGTTCCAGTATTTGAATACATATGTGATCCCCATAAGCTATATCTAATAACCAATGTGTATAAATAGAAAGATTGCACTCGATAACAAATGCACCTTTAGCGTCCCCATGCTTCTAGGTGCAGTTCCTCTTATAGTGGTCCTACTTTACACATGCGAAACACACGGCCTCCCGTTCCTTGCCCTACCTCTAGATATTCCCCTTCTTGGAGGGATGGTGATCGGGGGCTTCAGACCATTTATAATTCTTTGTCCCCTTTGCCTTGTCCTTACTTTTTTTGTTCAGCATAAGGACTGTAGTTTTTTCACGCCCCATGTCCTTGTCTACCTCGCGAATCAAGGTCAGAAGCTCTGATAGACTCTTCTAATTGACACTCATGTTAAAATTGACAATGAAGCTCGTGAAGGTCTTGGGCAGTGATGATAGGATGTGATCTGTATGCAACCCATTCGGGAATTTAATCCCTAAGATGTCCAGGCGTTGAATATAGCCAATGAGCTTGACTACATGAGGCTCAGCTGTCACAGACTCTCCATGTTCAGTTGTAATCAAAGCATTGGATATCTCATACCTCTCCCGTCTCTCCTTCTCTTGGTAGAGATCCTTATGGTGAGACATCACAATATACGCATCCATGTTTTCATGTTTCTTCAAGAGCTCATTGGACATGGACGATAGCATGAAAAACTGGACATCTCTGGCATCATCCATGTGTTTCATATAGAGAGATAATTCCTCATCACTGGCCTCTTTCCCAGGTTCAACTATAATAGGCACATCCAGCACATACAATTTCCTTTCATGGAGAAGGATGACGCGTAAACGCCTCTGCCACTCTTGGATATTAGTTCGGGTGAGAAGGTTTTCCTTCTCAAGTATGGTTTAAAATGATATATTTGAAGTCATTTTATTATCATTTCTACAATTGAAGATGAGCAATGGTTTAGTAATTTATTACAAAAACTGAGACAAATAAATTAATTAATACTTATTAGTCTCCCACTATTGTATCGAAATCTAATAGCCCTCACCATTGACGTCGTAATATTCTGTTGCCTGAATATTCTAGTGTCAAGGATCCATATTGCCCTTTCATTACCCCAACTAGGGTTGGTTAAGCAACATGAATGGTTTTAGGTGGGCATTCCAAATGCCAACTCCATTAACTCGCAACTCGTTGATCCTTTGAGTGGACTCCCAAATCCAAAAATCCTTTTATTTATGGATTTCCTCAACCATTGCCTCTTGGTCACACCAAGTGCTGCTGTGGCAGTCAATCCTTGATGCGATGCAAGTCAGTTTAACCCAAAACCTTTAATTAGAAATCTGTGATAATTGAAAGCACCCCAACTAGGGTTGGTCAAGCACATTGAACTATGGTTTGATTCAAACCAAGATTATGGAAGGCTATACCAACTTAATATTTCTTTTGAGGGATTTTACCCTTATACGTAAATTTCAATTCATTATCTTTTAGTACATGCTTGTTAATATTAAGTGGGATAGACTTAAGTGATTAACCATGTCTAAGATAATATTTACATATAAGCCGATTTAATTTTAGTTCCATCTTGCAAGCTCATTTAATTCATTAATTGTTTGATCGTGACAACACACCCACAACAAATAATCCATGGAGATGACAGAAATAAAATAAATGGCATGATCATGAGCTTTTTCTATTGGTTAATTTATCTTGCGGTTGATAATCTAACCCACGACCTAGGGTAGACACAACTTGAACCTTTTGGGATCGTTTTTACAGCTTTCCACCTGTCCACGTTTGTATCTACATGGATTGGTTTCACTTTGGATACTAACTAGAGCTGCCTCCACTTGCTTGGGAGCTCCAACTATTACATATGCATTTATCTCGCACGTAGGTGAAGGGTAAAAGGGGTTTTTACATTAAAAATTCCTTGGGCACGCATGCGCTACATATTAATGATGAGATGGCTCGCAGGCCAAAAAATTTAATTTAAATAAATAAATTAAAAGAAATCATTCACATACAAAGGTCTCGGTCTATCTCATGATCATCCATTCATGCATTGATATTTATGCATAAATAAAACTAGCATTCAATTCATTAATCGTTGTTGTTTAATATAAATCACACTTGAATCAATTATTTATCTTTAATTAATCAATCCATTTATATTAAACCCTTTTCTGAACTTCCTTGAGATTCTCATCAATCATAATTTTAAACAAATAAATTCATTTAAAATTATCCTTGTACATAACTTGTACCTTGGAGGCAACCCGGTGAATTCTCGTTTATTACACAAATGTTAAATGAAACACATATATATAAAACAACTATCACTTGTTGTGCCTCATCTTTACGCCAGCACTATGGTACACGTCTCAAGGGTTTGTATCATATAATAATAAATTTCAATAAATCTACGTAATTTGGGTGAGTACACGGCGTGTAGTTCCGACTACACGTCACGCGCTTTTCTTCACCATCCATTCGAAGTATACGCCTATGGACATGGTGTGTTAATGTAATTCTGAAATTTTCGGAGTACATGACATGTTCTATGGGACACATGCCATTTAGTTTCCGCGTTACATGGCTTCCAGTCGGGGAAGCCGTGTACGGGGTACACGACCCAATCATAACTCGAAGGGACTACACGCCGTGTTCATTGTACGACACCGCATGTAATCCAGAAACTGTGTGCCACCTGTTTCTGGTCAACACATAGTGTCTTAAATTCTTAGAAATAATCCAATACATGGCCTAAATTGGCGGATCAGTCAATGCATTGAACCGAGACTACACAGCGTGTACTTCCGAATACACGCCATTTATTCTAGTGTTGTATGTCCAGAAATGTATGGCTCCTCCGAATGAGTTCCTCAAATTTATTTAAATCAAAATTAAAAGAAAAATTAGTTTCTGTGAGGTGAATGAGAAACGAGGGAGGAGGAACAGATCTCAAGATTCAGATTTCTAGAACTATTAAACATGAATTGAAATAACTAAATTATTAAATCTGTAAATCACGAATGAAATACTAAAAAATTATAATCAACGATATGACCACCTTTGATATCACTTGTAGGTTCCGGGTGCAGCGGAAGCACGTTTTTGTCTTTTCCCAACTTTAATTTTAGCGTTAAACAATGTTCAATCTGAGATTTTTCATGATATAAAATGCCAAATATTCAGAATGGAATGAAGAACGAAAAGAAAGAAGAGTCCTGGAACCATTGAGATAGGATCATCATATGTTGGTTATAATTAATTTAATTAATTCACAAGAATTTCCTCTGTGGAATTATTTCTTCATCGATGTCTCCAATCCTGATCCTGTAATCCATCGTTGTGTCGAAGAATCCATGTATAGGATTCCACTAGTGTGATCCACACGTTCTCCATGTATATCTGGACGTCGACGAATGGATCTCCGGGTGCTAGTGCAGAAAAGCCTTCGCTTGCGATGTCCGCCTTCAACCGCCGTGATCCGTTGGAGGATCTCGCTCTCATAGATTGATGGCGATCATGGTGGAAAGGGAAATTTATCTTGGCTTGAGAGCATTTCCAAATCCATTGTGCACAACAAAATGGTTATACAAAAGTGTTGGGGTTGTGAGGATATTTATAATCAGGTTTGAGGTTAATAGAGTTATGACAATAAATATATGTGTTGCACGTTTTATTTATTTCATTAACACTTATTGAAGCCCCATGTCGAATTATTAATTCCTTGACATCCACCCACACTAATTATAATTAATATCATTAAATAGAATAATATTACATCCTCAAATCCCGACTGCAAAACTACACGGCGGGTAATAATTAGTACACGACGTGTACTTGTTTTCCATAAAGCTACATGGCGTGTATATTTAATATACATGGCATGAAATTTTATTTTCCATTTTTCTCCACTACATTTATTAGACCTTGAGTAATTGATATTTATTTCTTAAATAATTGTAACTGCATTACTCGCAAATAAATATATTATTTCTCCCACAATATATTCTCTCGAATAACTAGTGTCGAAATAAATGCGATCAGGAATCATTAAATAATATTTAAACCACAGCCAAGAATAATATTTATTTAACTTGTTAAATTAATATTTAACTATGATACACAGACAAAATTAGTGTGTGACCCTCTAGGCTGCTTTCTTAGTGGCATTAGGCGGAGTCTGCCTAAAGTCCAAGGTTAGCGTCTAGCAACACGCCAAGGCACCCATAGAGAAAGAAGTTAACGCCGTAAGGACGTGTCACCTCCTATGAACGCTTACCGTGTAATATAATCCCTTTTTCTCAATATCTCTAATCAAGCGGGTTGCATGCTAGTTCCATCAACCCATGTTCTCGATTATTCATTCTTTGACTTCCCGTAATTGAACTCACCCATACCTTACCATGGCCATGTATTTATTTAGGCTATATAAATTCCATCAAAGGGCCTCACATATCTACTTCTGTTATGGAAAAGAAGGGACAAATCCTTTCTCGCATTATCTATTAATGCATTATTACTAGTGACACACCCAACATATCCTACCTCATCGCGAACAGTGTTTCGTCACAGTTTTCTTCAATACATCTAAGTGCACGAGTTGTAATACCCATTAATAATAATCATAAAGTCTATGTAGCAATACACACGTCCACAGATAGGAACATCCAATGACACTTTGAAATTTGGATTTCCAACTGGTGGGTCTCATTCTCATAATATCATCCTGGATATTACCAAGGGCGCACACCATGAGAAGGTGCCTCAATGTTTTATGAGTCCCCAGCCCTAATGACCTGTATTATTTGTGTCCCACAAATAATATCATTCATCCATAGAACATATATTCAAGAACAGTGTTGTGGAACTTCTGGGTTCTCATCATAGCAAGGATCCTCTATGACCCTTTAATGCAACAGCTATCATTAGGATATTATCACATGCATTGTCACACAGAATAACAATCAAGATGTGATAAGGATTTTATTAATGAATAATGTACAAAGTAGTTGGTTCTAGGCCACCAACACCAACAGTTTTTCCAAACTACCCCAATTATACCTATTCCTTATCATCTCACATATCATGGTACTCTCTATATACAAAATGTGTCCCCTTGGAATTCATAGTCTAAAGAGTTTGGAGTGACACTCGACATATTTTGGCAACAAAATATCATCTACTCTGGTCATTCCTATGTACGTTCGATCATTTCCACGTACCTCATTCAGGATTTTGTATCTAGACCTCTCCATCTACTCTATTTATGACCATGGGTTTTTATATTTCTAAACTAGTGTACCCATAGGAAACATATTGATTATCCAAAAACATATTATATATTTTGTAATGGGTAAAAACAATATATCATATATTTTTTTTCTGAAAAACACTCTCCATTTCATATATGGTACTGTATGATTTGTGTTCATCATACTACAAGTCATGTTGTCTGATAATTTTCAAAACATGAAGGTTCTTCTTAATATTTTGTTCATGGTTTTTTTACACTTGGATTCACTACAACACCTACTATAGATCAATGATTTGGTTGAACACACCCAACTCACCACTAGTGTCTAGATTACAACCTTCCAAATAATTTGTGGTTAAACTCTATTAGACCATGTGATTATATAACGAAAATCCACAAATCACTAGCCACTAAACCATTTATAAACATCCTCTATCAACACACACCATAAACGTTTAGTAAAACAGAAACCAAAACCCACATTATTGATAAATTGTTCCCATAAACTATTGATTTTTTTGGTACCATGTATTTGTAAAATCTATTTCCCATGATATTACTTATGGAGATCACATGATTAATGATATAATAAACATACAAAAACTAAAATTTATTAATGAAACCCAAATTTTTTTTCTGTTTCCCTTTATTCAATTTTTTATTGTAAGGAACAATTATAGAAAATAAGAGACAAAAAATAATATAAACTACTAAAATACATAAATGATAAAAAATCATGTGATATACAATATTACTATGAATACAACTTCGTAGAAGGATTGATTCATGTTCTACATGGGATAAAAAATGGGGATAATTCCATGTAAGGAAAACTCCGAATCATTGATTGGAAAAAATCACAAATGTATAATGGTTCTATGTTGTCATCAATGTTGTGATCGATAAACTCCATTACAAATGATGAAACATAGGAAATAGATCATGATCACTTATCCATTTTGATCCGCTTTGATCAATTCCACATTCTACAGTCAAATACCTCATGTTGTATTGAAAAACCAGGAGATTTCCCACAACAAGTATTAAATAAGAGGATTCTATGTGATTCAAAATTAGTTATTTAATTATTTAAAATACATACTCTCTCATGACCATTTATTACCAGAAATCCAATAACCACAATAATTATGATGAAACTGGAATAAAAAATCAATTTTTATTTCACTATAGTCCCAATTTTTCCATCTGATGCTCTATTTATGATTTATTTCATTACTTTATTAAACATATCCTTGCATGATATAATATATTAATATTTTTATTATATAAATACAGATCCTATCTGAACATTTTAATATCAAGATGAATTTTTTATTTTCACTCAAAATATCCCTTCAAATATTTTTAATCTTTATATGGAAATAATTGAGTAGTTATATTAATCACAGGTCATATAATTTCTTCAGAAAAAGTAATTAACCTTATTGAAAATGGTGATGGTACTAGGCCCATATGTGGGTCTCCTACTAACTAGTTCTCTCCCAAAGAATTATATCATACCCCTATACACACAGAATAATATTTTCAATTCTACATTGTATATTATTATCATCATCACAAACATGTAGTTTGTAAATTACAATGGTATTTCCATTCTTGAAGTCTGTATCTCACAAGTAGATAACATTCCAAGGTTCACTCACATAACTTATTTTTAATTACACATAAAAGACATCATGTACCTAGTACAACTATGTTTATAGCACTATGTTGTACAATACCTCATTGATGACACACATTATCAATAACATGCCAATAAATATCAACGATAACTTGTCACCCTAGACAAATATATACTATACACATTATGGTTAGACATTAAATAACACATGGTATTCATCCTCAAACTCAAATGCAATCTTTTGTATGTTCACATAAAACAACTAATGGATCACCAAAGTCATCATTCAATACCTAATGACCATTAAACTCTCTATCATTTGTCACACCAAATTTAAGCCCATGTGTAACGCCCCGACCCCAGCTACCCGGAGTCAATGCATTACTTCGTAACATTGACATGATCACAAAAAATCATGTATCGAAAGACCGATTAGTTTAGTAGCCTTGGAAACACTAGATACATTCATAAATGTTACATTACATCATAAGGTGATAAACTAATAACAATGTCTTCATAGTCCACACTCATATCCTCTTCTGACTATCCCTGAAGGTCATTAATAAAATGCTTCTTCATATCCTGGAAAATATTAAAACATTTAAAGGGGTGAGATCAGATGATCAGTAAGGATAACAATATTGTTGAAGCTTTCATAAATAAACATTAACATTTAAGTCAATGTATAACTAAAACAAAATCTTTTTTAAACTTGAACTTCAGCATAATATGGAAAAAATAAAATGAGATAATTCCATTTACTTACTCACATGGATATTCTACTAGTCGAATAATCACATTAAATATCAATAACCACTTTCATAATGATGGAATGCATAATGACACACTATCATAACCACGTAGCCAAGGCCTCGTGCCAAGACCACAAATAAGATTTTGTCAAGGCCTCGTGCCAGGAAACTAGTTTGTCTCATGAGACCTACCGATGCATCGAGGAGCTATAGCGGGAACCACCCGTCACTTATTAAGTCCAATGCATTCCTCATATGAATAGGTTTAAACATATCATAAACCATAACATAATCGTATCACATAAAAAAATGCCTAAAGGCAACATAACATTTCCACATTTAAATCACAAGATATCAATATGACACATTGATATAATAAAAACATTATCAAAACCATTTTCAATACCAAAATAGAAGAAAATTAAAACTTGGTAATTATTTTTTATTTAAAAAAAAGTTATGGCTTGTAGAGGAAGTCAAAACCCAAATAATGGCCATGGCGGTGGAGAAGTCATTGTCGCCGCATATGTACGACAAGAAAAACATTCATTTTTGTCGTTTAGTAAAACGCTTCGTATAAAAAGATTCGTTTTGAATAAACATAAAAGTCAAAGGGGTTTATACACCGTATAAAAGAAATTTGTGTATAAAACAAAATATGCCTCAATGAATGGAGATTGAGATGAAGTCTCTTAAAAAGATAATTTTTAAATAAAATAGATATACTATGTGTATTCACTATAAGTACACATAAATAAATTAAAAATAAAAGATATGACATAATAATATCATGACATAATTTTAAAGTAGGAGATTAACCCAGAGATTGAAAATTGGGTTAAGAAATTCCCTTACCTCGTATCCGACATGACTCGATCGTTCTGTAATCACCAGAATAATAAACTAGAGTTAATTTCTATTTTCTTAAGGACCTTATTCATGTTAATTATTCCTTTTATATAACTTATTACTATGATATAAATATTATGTAATTGTTTATGTTAATAACGGTCGTTTTGTCGATCTTTGGTACTTGAGTCAAAAATGAACTTCTTATAATTACAAGTTGTTCATGTGGTGAAATATCCATTATCTATAGAATATTATTCATGATTTAGATATCATATATATCATATATATCCAGTATATACATTCATTCATAATATTACGTAACATTTAGAGGTAAGAAATGAAATGCACCATTCATGGAGACGGTAAGCCGTATGTACGCATGAACGCTACTTTCATTTATATTTCATATTTAATGGAATGAAATCATAATTAAATAATGTTATATTATAATTCCAGTATAATATCATATATAATATCATTTAATCCATCATTTATACATCCCACATTTGGCATTAACGATTCAAATCACTTTGAGGGGGCGGTAGTCCGCACTTCCTAAAATCAAAATATCACGTTTACCCATAATGGAAACCATAAAGGTATGCCATAAATGAAAAATAAAAAATCATAATGAAAACAAAAACATGATATATATCATATATAAAAATAGTGTCATCATAATGGCCACCATTAGAGGTGTTATATGAGTGTTGAACAATCATCGTTTCTTGAGGCAAAAATTCACCATCCACAGAAATAGTATGTTCTTTAACCATTAGATGTAGGTGTGTGTATGTGTTGCTAGAATACTTCTTATAAAAACATCCTAGTATATTTATTATACTGGTGTTGTTACAAAAGAAATGAATAAAAAGTGTTTAGGCGGTTGGAGAAGAAAAATAAAACAAAACAACATTAGAGAAGACGTTACCTTAAAATCGGGTAACTCTTTTTGAATTGAGCCAAAGGCTTCCTTGGGAAGAGTTCTGCCCAAAGTTAGGCTTATAAGAGTAATATGGGGAAGTTGGGAGAGTATTTGGGTAGAGGTTGTCCGAGCCAAATGGTTTGAAAGTTTGAATGAGGTGGTAGAGGTGGGGGCCTTTTATAAGTGGAGAGGAGCGGCACTCATGGAAATTAAAGAAAAGTCACATTATTATAATATGAGTTTCGTATTTTAGAGCTCCCACACTTATATAATTCGACGATAAGGTGATAAGGGTCAGAAATATACTCATACAATAGGTTTTTGACAAGTGTAAGACTTGGAGTTTACATTATCTTTTTTAATTTATTTGAATCGTTAAATAATGAGGTCATCGCTGAATCATCATGGTGTGATAAATAATTTAATTTGTTTAATGTCAAAAAATTATAAAAAAAATACTATTATGTAGGAAATATTTTTATCTTTCCAATGACTATTTATAGTCAAACATTTGACTTGTATAACCCCATGTAAAAATTGTTTTAGTAAAACATTTCATGTTTGTGTCATTTTTTACTTTAACATTAAATAAAAGGTATTTATGACATTTTCCAACTAAAGTGGCTCCATGGGGTCCCCAAGTTGACCCATGGATTTTATTGGTCGGCCATGGAACATACAATGAGTCTAGTACATTTTTCAAGCTCATATCATATTATTAAAACATTATTTTTACCTTAAACTACATTAATTACCTCTAATCGCGATTAAGAACTTAAAAGTTACTATTCACCCAAAATTATTTTAATCTCATTGAACCACATTTTACTTCTTAATGACTACCATGTATGTCCGAATTTTGAAATTCAAAACACAGAAGTGGTAAAATTTCATTTTAACGAATAATCAGTTATTTAACTTCCACTTAGTGGTTTCACTATTCATCAAAAATTTAAGTTTTTTAGAAAAATCCCAAAAATTCACCCTAAGATATATTTGATATTCCGATATCAAAAATGATGTCTATTTTACAAAATTACATACATATAAGTTGAATTAATTAATTTTATAATTAATTCCCACTGTCACAACAAATAGCGTGTTTTTAAAAAACAATTTATATGAAAAGAATGATAATTGTTCATGCCCAATTTCAATGTTAAATTAATTTTAATGACCACCATTGGATAAAATGGTAAAAATATATTCTAATTATACTTTAAAACCACTAAATAGTATAATTTATCACAATAAATTATTTTGATTAAAAGAGTTGTTTTTAAGAATTTTTCACTATTAATAAAAAATTGAAAGATCTCTGAAAATTACAAAAAATTCAACTTTGGATAATTTCGATATTACGAATACAAAAATGAAGTCCATTTTGAAATATAAAATTTCTATAATTTTAAAAAGTGGTAATTACTATTCATAACGGCTACTTTGATTAGTCGCGGTGTGTTAGAACTCGAAATTGCGTACAATGCAAGCTATTGCATTATTAAATTAGAAGCATATCATGGAAGGTAGGGGTGTTACATTCTCCCCTCCTTCAATAAATTGCGTCCTCGCAATTTGAAATTTTTCTTTGAAAATAAAAGGTTGAAAATAGAAAGTACCTTTGGGGAAAACCCACATCGGAAATAAGGTTAATAAAAATATAACATTAAAAGAACGAACGATAAGTACAAAGGTCACCCGAGATAGACCATACAAGGATTCTATGAAAATATGGATACGGAGGAGAAACAAACCATCAAGGTCTGATGGAGAGTTGTAGAAAATAGGATTAGGAGAATGTTTAACTACAAGAAAATCAAAAACTTGTGATTGGTTAAACGATCATTGATTCCCCAGTAGGAAAAGTTAACCGACAACGTTTTTGTTTTATGTTACCTTTTATAAAGTTGAGGAATTTATTTAGGAGATTTACTAAGAACGTAAGGGAATATACATACTTGTTGTGTATACTTTCATTATTTAATAAATTTTTACCACAAACCAATATTTTACTCCAAAAGGTAATAAAACTCAAAAATATTATATTTATCCTAACTGTATAACGTTCCAAATATCAACACATACCATTTAGATTAGTATAACTATTTTGTAATAACCTGGGACTTCATGTAGTCTAGTGGTAGGTAATAAAGGCATGTCGCACTATGGTTGTGGGTTCGATTCCTACAGCTTTGTCCGACGTGATGGGTTATGCCCCACCCTGCAGGTTGTCCTTTTCCTAAATCTATAGTATTATAATATTCCAAAAATAATCTTCAGAAATGGTTTAACCTTAAAAAATACTATCCAAAGATCAACTTAATCCATTACAACCTTTATTGTTATCCAAAATACCTCCGTCCAGACTTTCTCTAAAGGGTCCTTAAATTCCAAAATCAATTGTATCATCAGATTCCCCAAACAAAGTAAAGTTTCTCTTATTGTCACATACTAAAAATATGATTACCGTCATCATATTAAAACCTTACTGAAACAACAAGTACTGCAGTACAATCCTTATATATATATCACATTATTCTAATAACCAGAATATAATCCATGAGTCCAAAAGCACCAATACATTAATTATTCCTCTTCAACTGTAGTAACAGCATAAGATTGTCTTTGATCCCTTGGCCTTTTCTAAGGTAAGTTTCCCTGACGCTTAGGACATTCATTTTCATAATTCCCCATTTCTCTACAATTGTAGCATTCAACATTGATAGCCTCCTTCTTTCCCTTACAATCACGCTCCTGGTGACCTTTTTCTCCACATTTGTAACAAACTCTCTCTCCTTTCAGGAATGTACTGGGGTGATTCTTCCCGAAATTATCACATAATCGAAAATCCTTCTTTCCCTTTTTCCCTTTATCCATTTCTTGTTCCACCATTCTCTTCTTCTCTTTCTTTACTTTGTTGTCATAAGACTTAGAGAATTCTTTTTATGTCTTGATAGCACAAGAGACAATATCTTTGTATGTTGAGAATGATTGTGATACTAAAGCTCGACAGAGAAATGGTTTTTACCCATCAAAGAAACGATCAATCTTAATTTTTGGGTTAAGTATATAATTTGCAGCATGCCTTGCTAACCTTGTAAAGTTAGCCTCGTACTTTGTGACATTCTCATCCTCCTTTTGTCTCAGACTCAGAAATTGCCTTTCCATATCTGCTCGATGGTCACGAGGAAATTATTTTTCTAAGAAAAGATATTTGAAATCTCTCCATTCCATACTTGATACTTCTTCATATTCCTTTGAATTTTGAATCAGCGACCACCATTGATCGGCATCTCCAGTGAGGCGGTAGACTTCCATGAAAACCTTATCCCTTTCGCTACTCCCCAAGGCGTGGAATATTTTCTCTAAGGAGTTTATCCATTGCTCAGCTACTAATGGATTTGTAGTTACATTGAATGTTGGCGGTTGTTGCCTCATGAAGCGGTCTAACATTGATCCTCCACGTTGCAGATGAGGGTGCTCCATACGAGTAAGGTTATTATTAATAACCTGAGTGAGTTGTCCCAGTATGGTAATAAGTTGATCAACACCATTTGTATCTCCAACTCCACAATAATTATCTTGATTAGGAGGGAAATCCCTACATGGAGTGCGTGCATTGATACGGTTTCCATTCCTTCCACTAGGCACCATTTCTAAACAATAGAATAAAGTAGATTAGTTTATGAATTAAAATACATAATTCCATATTTGTAAAACACTTTACATAAATTGAACTATTTATGGATATAATCCATAATCATAAAAAGAATGGTTTTCTTTGAGTAAATATACACTCATAACCCTTCAGAGTGGTTTGTAAAGAAAATGAGAATTATCCTAAGCATATCTCCCGGAGTGTCGTAACCAAGAGTGCAACAATGCCTGTTGTTGTGCACCAGTTCCCATTTGAGTCTAGCTCAAAGTGGTGTTTTCGGGTTATACCGCTAGGTACATCTGTGCCAGAGCCGCCTCTACCTACTCGTATCCAGACATGGATGTATTGCTCAGAAAACTCACAAAATCTCTATAATACCAAAATTCATGGAAGTTCATCTATACTAATCCTCAAAGTCTATCTTTGGGCTATGTGCTATAATCAGAGTTTATCTAAATATAGCATCCAAGGTTAGTACTAAACTGCCTCTGATACCAACTGTAACGCCCCGACCCCAGTTACCCGGAGTCGGTGCATTACTTCGTAACATTGGCATGATCACAGAAGATCAAGTCTCGAAAGACTGATTAGTTTAGTAGCCTTGGAAACACTAGATACATTCATAAATGTTACATTACATCATATGGTGATAAAATAATAACAATGTCTTCATAGTCCACACTCTTATCCTCTTTTGACTATCTCTGCAGGTCATTCATAGAATACTTCTCCACTTCCTGGAAAATATTAAAACATTGAAATGGGTGAGCTCAGATGCTCAGTAAGGATAACAATATTGCGAAAGCTTTCATAAATAAGCATTAACATTTAAGGCAATGTATAACTAAAACAAAAGCCTTTTTAAACTTGAACTTCCGCATAATATGGCAAAAATAAAATGAGATAATGCCATTTACTTACTCACATGGATATTCTACTAGTCGAATAATCACATGAAATATCAATAACCACTTTCATAATGATGGAATGCATTATGCCAGACTATCATAACCAAGTAGCCAAGGCCTCGTGCCAAGACCACAAATAAGATTCTGTCAAGGCCTCGTTCCAAGACAGTAGTTTGTCTCATGAGACCTATTGATGCATCGAGGAGCTATTTCGGGCTCCACCCGTCACTTATTAAGTCTAATGCATTCATTATATGAGTAGGTTTAAACATATCATAAACCATAACATAATCGTATCGCATAAAAAATGCCTAAAGGCAACATAACATTTCCACATTTCAATCACAAGATATCAATATGACACATTGATATAATAAAAACATTATCAAAACCATTTTCAATACCAAAATAGAAGAAAATTAAATCATAGTATTTATTTTTTATTTTAAAAAAAAAGTTATGGCTTGTAGAGGAAGCGAAAACCCAAATAATGGCCATGGTGGTGGAGAAGTCGTTGTCGCCGCATACGTACGACAAGAAAAACATTTCTTTTTGTCTTTTAGTAAAATGCATTGTATAAAAAGATTCCTTTTGAATAAACGTAAAATTCAAAGGGGTTTATACACCATATAAAAGAAATTTGTGTATAAAACAAAATATGCCTCAATGAAGGGAGATTGAGACGAAGTCCCTTAAAAATATAATTTTTAAATAAAATAGATATATTATGTGTATTCACTATAATTACATATAAATAAAGTAAAAATACAAGATAGGACATAATAATATCATGACATAATTTGAAAGTAGGAGATTAACCAAGAGATTGGAAATTGGGTTAAGAAATTCCCTTACCTAGTATCCGACTTGACTCGATTGTTCTTTAATATACTGAATAATAAACTAGAGTTAATTTATATTTTCTTAAGAACCTTTTTCATGTTCATTATTCCTTTTATATAACTTATTGCTATGTTATTAACATTATGTAATTTTTTATGTTAATAACGGTCGTTTTGTCGATCTTTGGTACTTGAGTAAAAAATAAACTTCTTATAATTACAAGTTGTTCATGTGGTGAAATACCAATTATCTCCAAAATATTATTCATGATTTAGATATCATATATATCATATATATATCCAGTATATACATTCATTCATAATATTATGTAACATTTAGAGGTAAGAAATGAAATACACCATTCATGGAGACAGTAAGCCGTACGTACGCATGAACAATACTCTCATTTCTATTTCATATTTAATGGAATAAAATCATAAATAAATAAATTTATATTATAATTCCAGTATAATATCATATATAATATCATTTACTCCATCCTTTATACATCCCACATATGGCATTAACGATTCAAATCACTTTTAGGGGCGGTAGTCCGCACTTCCTAAAATGAAAATATCGCGTTTACCCATAATAGAAACCATAAAGGTATGCCATAAATGAATAATAAAAAATCATAAGAAAAAAAATAATAATATATATCATATATAAAAATAGTTTCATCATAATGGCCACCATTAGAGGTGTTATATGACTGTTGAACAATCAACGTTTCGTGAGGCAAAAATTCTCCATCCACAGAAACAGTATGTTCTTTAACCATTAGATGTAGTTGTGTGTATGTATAGCTCGAATCCTTCTTATAAAAACATCCTAGTATATTGAGGATACTGTTGTTGTTACAAAAAAAAATGAATAAAAAGTGTTTAGGTGGGTGGGGAAGAAAAATAAAACAAAACAACATTAGAGATGACATTACCTTAAAATTGGGTAACTCTTTTTGATTTGAGCCAAAGGCTTCCTTGGGAAAGGTTATTCCCAATGTGAGGCTTCGAGGAGTAAGAGGGGGAAGTTGGGAGAGTATTTGGGTAGAGGTTGGCCGAGAAAAATGGATTGAAAGTGTGAATGAGGCGGTAGAGGTGGGGGCCTTTTATAAGTGGAGAGGAGGGGCACTCTTGGAAAGTAAAGAAAAGACACATTATTATAAAATGAGTTTCGGATTTTAGAGGTCCCAAACTTATATAATTAGAGGATAAGGTGATAAGGGTTCGAAATATACTCATCCAATAGGTTTTTGACAAGTGTAGGCTTTGGAATTTACATTATTTTTTTATTTTATTTAAATCGTTAAATAATGAGGTCATCGCTATATCATCATGATGTCATAAATAATTTAATTTATATAATGTCTAAAAATTATAAAAAAATACTATGATGTAGGAAATATTTTTAGATTTCCAATGACTATTTATAGTAAAAAATATGACTTGTATAACCCCATGTCAAAATTGTTTTAGTAAAACATTTCATGTTTGTGTCATTTTTTACTTTAACATTAAATAAAAGGTATTTATGACTTTTTACAACTAAAGTGACTCCATGGGGTCCCCAAGATGACACATGGATTGTCTTTGTCGGACATGGAACCTACAATGAGGGTAGTACATGTGTCAAGCTCATCTCATATTATTAAAACATTATTTTTACCTTAAACTACACTAATTACCTCTAATCGCGATTAAGAACTTAAAAGTTACTATTCACAAAAAATTATTTTAATCACATTGAAGCGCATTTTTCTTCTTAATGACAACCATTTATGTCGGGGTTATGAAATTCAAAACACATAAGTGGTAAAATTTCATTTAAACGAAAAATCAGTTATTTAACTTCCACTTAGTGGTTTCACTATTCATCAAAAATTGATGTTTTTCAGAAAAATCCCAAAAGATCTCCCTAAGCTATATTTGATATTCCGATTTCAAAAATGATGTCTATTTTAAAAAATTCCAAACATATAAGTTGCATTAATTAATTTTATAATTAATTCCCGCTGTCACAACAAATAGCGTGTTTTTAAAAAACAATTTATATCAAAAGATTGACAATTGTTCATGCCCAATTTCAATGTTAAATTAATTCTAATGACCACCATTGGATAAAATAGTAAAAATAAATTCTAATTATACTATAAAACCACGAATTAGTATAATTTATCATAATAAATTATTTTGATTAAAAAAGTTGTTTTTAAGTATTTTTCACTATTCATAAAAAATTGAAAGTTCTCAGAAAATTACAAAACAATTCAACATAGGATAATTTTGATCTTACGAATAAAAAAATGAAGTCCATTTTGAAATATAAAATTTCTATAATTTAAAAAAGTGGTTATTACTATTCATAACAGCTACTTTGATTAGTCGCGGTGTGTTAGAACTCGAAGTTACGTACAATGCAAGCTATTGCATTATTAAATGAGAAGCGTATCATGGAAGCTAGGGGTGTTACACCATGAGTGTAGACTCTCCATCATCAATCCAACATAATATGGAACTATAGAGTCTCCCATAAAAAACCTCGAATGATGCCATACCAATGGTGAAATCATCGTTACTATTTTTTTAGAACTATACACTTTGATGGTGATCCTATAAATTATAACTAATGTAAAAAATTCATGACAACATCATATCACCCATGACATGATTGATCAATACATTTTGGATGTCAAAATGGGTAAATTTTCCATTCATAAACACAACTGATTCTGAAAGGACTCTAGAAATCCACTCTATAATAATTTTTATGAAACGAGAATCATAATATAAAATTATTGTTGAGGTAAATACATCAATTGAGACTATATATTTTATGTTAATGTGTCCCCATATATAAACATAACTCTACTCTTTGATTTATATGATGTGGGAAGACATGGTGTGTATGTCTACGATCACCTAGATTTCATTGTGTCCTCTATAAATTCAAGATTGTAATCTAATGAATCCCATATATATATCATCCCATGTACACCTTTTAACCACATGGGAATTAGATAAACCCCTTGTAACCTTGTGCTGAACCTCCACCTCATGACAAAGGAGGTATCGAGGGACAACCTCATCTACCCACTTCTTGAGTCTTAGCCACAAAAAATGATATGGATGACCATGATACATCTTCACCACACCTAAATATACCACCAAAGGTGATGTAAAAAATTATCATAGAACCTCGTCATTAATCATCAGTGGAACAATTATCTATCCCCTATAATGGATGATGATCTACCTCCATTAAAAACTCAATCAAGAGAACATCCAATGGATATCAGAACACAAAATGACTAATATTTAGAATCTCAATGATTATGCTCACTAATATATTGTAGAATAAGTGAGGAAAAACAATAAACTATAGGTAATCAATAGAATCCTTTTGTACCACTTAAATTTTAAATCAGGATAATTTTTCTTAATCTATTTCTTGTAACTATGAAAAATATTTCATACTGAGAACATCATCCACCATAGTCACCTTCTAAGGAGTACAGACTATCTCAATGTCATATTACTAGACGATCATTATCAATCATGTCAGTTTTAAGTCAAAATACTTCAATGAGAATATATTCTTCTGAATCTTATGGATATGACGGTCAATGAACCAGTCACCCATTATGTAATGCACAAAAATTTTCATTGTGAAGACTACAAATAATAGATATAAATAATGAGAAATGATGTTTTTATAATGTATTAATAACATATATAACATATAATATTTAATTTCCTCACTCAGAAACACAACACATTAATCAAAAATCCATGATGCATGGAAGACACCAATATACAAAACACCATCCTTTTGTAGTCTCAAGATTAGTTGTGCTGGTCAACCTCAATCGCAATTCAAATAAAACACTTGAACTATTATATCCACATTAATGGTTACCCATTGTGCTTTAATATAGTTAAATGAGTAGATAAACAAGATAAATCATAAATTAATATCGCTTTTATCCTTCAATCCCAAAAAATCTCAACACTTATGTTACAAAATTTTGTGGCTCCCAAGAATGCACAGCCTCAATGTTTAATGAGACCACTACCACACCAATTATTGAGATAATATATCCAAATTAGTAGAACTATAAAATAATTAAAAAAATAATCTTCAAGATATTTCAATAAACATGGTGATGTTTGAGTATGTTTAGGACAATCCTCAAGTGCTTCATATGCTCTTCCTTAAGAAACGATAACACCAAGATTTCATCAATGAAAACCACTACAAACCATTAAAGAGGGATAAAATATTTGATTCATTAGTCACATGGAATTTTATATCAAATTAAAAATTCCAAAGGCATCACCAAATACTCAAAGTGGTTGTAGAAATATAGTAATTTGCTCTTTGGTATATCCTCACCTGATACTCGATAATAGTATTAACCTAATTTGATGTTAATATTCAAGAATCATTGCACCTTTCTCATGTTTTTGAAGATGTCCTAAATCCGTGTGTGTAGAATTTATTAATCATGGTCACCTAGTTTTGGAGATAGTAATACAAACACAAAAAAATTATCTTATCCTTTTAATCATTTAATAAATATAAGGTTATCCTTGGTGAACGGTGTGTCTAACAAAACCCTTCTTCAACATATCCTCTAATTACATATTCTGCAAATAAATATATTGTAGATCTAATTGACTTACTAGTGATGATATCAAGTTAGTCTCCATGTTCATGTTAATCTAGAATATTGTCTCTTGTTGATGAGGTAATCCCAACATGTCTATATTAATTACATTTGTATACTCTTCCACCAATATAGAAGTTGAGAGTGTAGAATCTCTTATTTCATGGGTAATAATAGACAACTGGAGAGTAATAGGCTATATAATTCTATGTATGTTCCCATTTAATGAAGACTAATACTCATATTATCCAATAATGTAATCCATGTTCTATAATCATAGACACACTCTATCCTTATCCTGAAATAGAAAATCAGGAAATAAAATATTGATAGTCAGTATATAACGAAAATGATGTCAGAAAGCATCATCATTGCTACCAAGATATCCAAGAACAATATAAATTATCCAAGAGTTAAATATCACTATTTGATATATTATTTTTATCACATAATGCTATCCATTATGTGTCTCTAAATTTGAGGGTTGAGCTAAGGGATCATCTAAAAATTTACGTGCCAACTTGGGGATGATGCAAGAAATGAGTGGCTCATACCTATGTCTATCGGCATTATAGCTAAGTTAGAAATTACAAATAAAACTTCTTCGATTGACATGGAATCCAAAAATTTATAGACCTCCCATACCTATATATGTCTTCATTACTTACTACATGTTTCTTGATGTTGAAATAGTCCACCAGGGGGTATTTGTGGAAACATATCAAACTATATTATAACCCTAATACTCATTATACTCAAATGAAATCTCTTCTAACATGTTGAACTGCCTACTATCGAATCTATATCTTCTTTGGTAATCAGTAAACAATTCCTATATTAGCTATCAGAGGGGTCATATAATCACAAAATTGTTATCCATGACAATCAAAAGAATATAAAAACCTTTAACTTTGAAAAAATGAACCATACTGTGAGACAAAAATTATAGAACCTGTATCTTAATATTACATCAAAAAGATTTTTATTTCTTTCATACATGATCCTATCTTTGGATATTGGCTTCCGAATTCTATAATTTTGTGTTCCCACTTCCAGCACCTTGTTTTGACATCTTCCCACCCAGAAATACCATTACAAACAAAGCATTCCAAATCACTCTAACATTGGTATGTATCAAATGAGGTATCATATTAGGGTAGATATTCTCCATGATATTATGATCAAATGTATATTGACACAAGAAATAGTTTCCAACCATATTCATGGAGTATCATTAGATGTTAAATAAACTAGAACAATAATAGACTAATATAATGATTCCCATCTAAAGATGAAAAATAAACTCATTAAAAAATACTCACAACATAGAATGAGGGAACTCCACTGTAAAAATATTCTCAAACTATATCAATGAATTATTTGTGTCATTATATGATAGAGTCACCAAATTCCATTATCACTATACTAATCTATGAATAAGTCTCATTTATAGGACCACCATTTGATTTAAAAGTGATATAAAGAGGATAAAAACTCATGAAACATTCATATTCCATTGACCATATTTTTGTGAATCTCAATTACCCCAAAAACTATGGGGTCACATCCTTCGAAAATCATGTTGTGCCCTTATAAAATCTCAAAAATTACAGTCAATTTTTTTATATAAATATTTTTTAAAATGCATTAGTTTATAATTAAAATCAAAAAAAATTTATTAGATTATTTTAATTGAAAATAATAGTAAATTTTTTTTATATATATTAAAAATAAAATTTGATCATATGTTAAATATATAAAATTATCTAATATTAATACTTTGGATTACTATAAAAAAATTGCATTTCATCAATTTGAGATTAAATTAATATTCTATAAAATAATTATTTTTCTATGTATAAAATAATAATGAAAAAAATTATATTTATTTAAATTTTTTACTAATTATTATTTAATAAAATATTGTAAAAAAATAGTTATATTAATATGTGAATATGACTAATTTTTTTTATAAATTTCGTATTTTCAAAATAATATATATATATATATATGAAATATTAATTTAAATTATAAATTATTAATAAATTAAATTTATAAAATGATAATATATTGTTTTGATAAATCTATTTATTATGACATTATTTTATTTGAAATTAGAAAAAAAGTGATATATTTATTTATTAATTTCACATGTGTTAAAGAACAATATAATATTAAAACACAATAAATAAAAAAATATGAAAAATATTAAATGATGAAATCATGGTTTAGATTGGGGGTGAAGTCATAGTCTCGGGTTGCGCAATGTGGGGTGAGTGAGGTTTCAAGAGTCTTACACACTATTGTTCAAGAGATACAATCCATGGAGACGTTTCAATATAGGAAACATGAAATTGGTCACAATCAGGAAGGAGATCAGTCACAAGTGTGTGAGAACTGAGTTGTGTCGTTGGGTCATGATTGTGGATAGGGTTTCAGCCACCGGTGGGGGAACCTAAGCCATGTCAAGGGTTTTATCCATGTCGGAGTTTTGGTTTTTCATCAGCATAATTATTTAGGTGTCTTTATTTTGTAGGAGAATTATTTTTTTCAAACCCAATTATTAAAACCATATGATGTTTACCAGATTTTTGTTGTCTTTTTTTTCTACTTCTCCCATTATAGTCAAATATTTCTGTTATTCTTTAAATATTGTCTGGTCATTTATTATTATTTTTATATTAAAGCACGATCATAATGCTTCATTTATAGTCCTTAGTTTTCTTACTGAACATTTTGGATATCTTGTTTTGGTTTCTTTAATTTTTTGTTTTGAATGATTTTTTTTCAATTGTTTATATTTTTACCCACCTTTCTAAAAAATCAGAATTTTGTCACTATTTTTCATCATAGTGAATCAGCACTAATGATCAAATAAACCAATCAAATTAGTATTTGTGCCACTATATAAATTGTAGAGGCTATGAATATAAAAAATTAATCTAATGATCAAACTGATTTAGAAATCCAAATCTCCTTTTGGTGATGGTGTGAAGTAGCAAGAAAACTGATATTATGAAATTCATGTAAGGGACATTATTAATTTAAATTGAGTTTTAATAATAATTAAAAGGGAAATTTATTTATTTTATCAACTATTATTTCTTCAATTTTAAAAAATTTATTTTTATATTCTATGACAAGGTATTATTATTTATATTCAAAATCTGTTATTCTTGATCAATTTTATATATTAAATTTTCACGACAAATTAAAAGGGATTTTTTTAGTATTCCATAATATTCTTTTGAAGAGGTTGATTATATATTTAAAATTTATCAAAAATATGTGATAATTAAACTTATGTAAATTATTTGTAAGAGAATATTTTTTATAACATGAATTTTGGTTGAATAACCCATAATTATTTCTATTTTAAATATGTATTTTCTTAATATATGTTTTGGTTATTTTCATAATTATTTTTTAATTTTTAAAGATATTAATATTTTTTAAAACTCATATTTTGATTTTATATTTTATAAAATTTTATTTTAAGAACAATGATTTATATAATTATTTATGTATGAGAATATTTTTATGGTCCTGAAATATTTATTTATTCATGAAATATTATTATTATCCAATCAAATGTGCTTTTAATTCAATAAGAATAACAATATATAAATAATTATTATATCGTCTTCTAGATATTACTAAATGTGAATATTTTATTTCTAAAATAATGTGAGTACAGAATTAAGATTGTCATTATGTTTTGTCAATTGAAATTAAGGATGTCACAATTTCATAAAGTCATGTCCATGCATTAATCATAAAATCAACATTCAAGGAAATCAAAAAAAATTAATGATATAAATTTTATTTTTAGGGAATAAATCCCCATATTATTATGTAATTTTATTTCTCCAAGAAATATATTTGTTTTTATAAAATTATTCTTTTATAATTTTATGTTGAAAATTATAATTATATGATTAAAAAATTACTATTTGCTATTATTATGTATGGAGAAATCATAAATCCATATCATTTTTTCACATATAAAATAAATTAAGAAAAAAAGTTCTAATATTATATTAATGTATAATTTATAGATAATAAATGTTACCATTTTGAATAAAATATATTACAATAGTTGACAGATGAAAATATGAAGATGTCAATTTTAAGAATTTTAACATCCCATAAAAAGGCTTTTGTCCTAAGATATAGGTTATACCAAGTCTAATAAGATTTTTATTAGGTTGGTTAATATTTATTGATTTATATATAAATATAAATGTGTATGTTTATTTAATATATTCTCATATTTTCAAATGAAAAACTCTTGTAGAAAACATATATATATATATATATATATATATATATAATGAAAGCTAAATATTCTTTAATGAAAACAGGAAAATGAAAATTATAAATAGGGTAGGTAATTGGTATGTGAAACCATGCTTCTAAATGTGGGTGGTCTGAAAATCACATTTACCATTTCAATTGGACTTAGTGTTTTGTTCATAGAATCTAGCATATGGTTTTTAGAAAAATCATAATAATATGAATGAATAAATTTTTGAACATAAGTATTTTCATAGTATTACAGTATTTTTAATGTGTATGTAATTTAAATAATGTTTTAAAAAGTTTTTTAAATATAATTTTGATCTTATTATCAAAATAATATTGAAAATGTTATTTTCAAATAATTGAAAACCCAATACAGTGAAAAATAATTTCTCACCCTATGTTTAAAATTTATTTTCGTAGGTTGATTATATTTTCTCTATGGGGGATGCATATGATAAAACTTTATTTTATTTTATTTTATTTTTTATTTTTTTATTAATTAGTTTTATATGTATCTAATTATAAAAAACCAATGCTGGTGAAAGTTCCATAAATATTTTAAATGTTGTGTATTTGTTTAACTTGTTTTTTTAAAAACAGTAATTTGAATTTATATGAGTGAAACCCATAAGCGTGGGTTTGGGGATATACGGTTTGTATCACATAAATGATCTAGGATAATTCAGAGAATATTTTTTATTGTCTATGTGGTATAGTATATGATTTTATCATTCATAGTTTCCTTAATTCGGAAGACAAAAATTCAAAATTTTATATTTTTCAATGAACAAATTGTGATGGAGAAATTGTTTTTAATGGTGGAAGAACATGGAATCACAAAATTTCAACAGTTATTTTTTAATAAAATTATTTTTTAAAATGGATTATTTTATAATTTTAAAAAAATATTACTATTTTTGAGATGAGTTTTTTCAAAAATAATAATTAAATGATAGTGTTTTAAGAAAACAAAATTAAATTTAATCATAAGTAATATATTTAAAACCATATAAATTTAATAATTTTACTTCTTATTGAAAAATATATATTTCATCAATTATTATCTTATTAAAAACTTAGAGTATTCAACTCTATTTTAAATTAAATCTCTAAAAAAACTATTTTTTGTTTTTTCAAAAAAATTTATTTAAAATAACAATGTTAATTCAGATTTTTTTTGTCGAAATATTATTCATTAAAATTTTTTAAATGGATAATTATATTAATAAATTAATAATATCAAATAAGTTGTACACATTTCTTATTTATAATATATGATATATATTTATGTATATTAATTATTATTTTGGAATAATAAATGATTATTTAATTACTTTTCAAAAATTATAATGTTTTGTTTTATAAATCTATGAATTATGAAATATTTTTCTTTAAAATTCTACTTATATTATTATAATTGATTTAATTTATCATTTGTTTAAAAATGATAAAACATTTTTAAAAAATATTAATAAAATAAAATATTAAGAGATCAAATCTCAATATAAGAAGGGGTGAGGGATTGGTGTCGAGTCATGGAACATTTGGAAAGTGAGGGTTAAAGAGCCTTAAAATATAATATCCCAGATCTGTGATCCATTGAGATAGTTAGAAACAGGTAGAGGGAAATTGATAATGGGATGGATGGAGATCGAATCCCAGTGTGTATGTACCGAGTAGTATCGTTGGGTATCTACTATGGTTAGGATTTCAACATCAATATATGGACTCCGAGCCATGTCAAGGGTTCGATCTGAGACTATGGTTTCACTTTTTCATTAACATAATAATTTTGTTTTTTTCTTTATAGGAGCCAAAATATTTGGAAATAATCTACATATAAACGTTTTTAGTTTACCTATTTGTAGTTATCTATGTTTTTTTTCTTCTCCCATCATTATTGAATATGTATATGGATTGTATTTTTGTGGTACAATATTTGTGTACTTTTTTCCATTTAGATTACGAATTTAATCATTCATTTATGGTCTTTTTATACCATGATGAACAATTTTGATATCTTTTTTTTATCTCATTATGTAGTTGGTTTGAATTAATGTTCTTCATTGTTTACATCTGAACCCCTTCTTTCATTGAAAGCTTAACTTTCGCACTGTCTTCATGTTGTGGATAGTCCCATCTGGTCCATAGATAAACCACATAAGTAAATAATTATTAAATTCTATAAATTGTTGAGGTTAGGGATATATAAACCTCAAACCAATGAGAATATTTTTTATCAAACTAATTTTCATTAATGTGATGTTGCGAAGCAGAAACAACAACTTATTTTATTAAATTTTTGTAAGGGAGTTTTTCTATTTTAAATTGGATTCAATATTCTTTTGTAAGGATATATAATTTATTTAAACATATTTATTTATTTTCAAATGTAGAAATTCTTTTTTGTGTTCAATGATAAGGGAAGATTTTTTATTTTAAAAACATATTTTTTTTTTCAATTTTACATATTAAATTTACATGATAAATTTTATGTAATTTTATTTATTATGTTCTGATATTATGTTGATAAAAGGATAATTTTTTTAAATCCTATCAAAATTACATTCTAATTTAACTTATGTCAATTACTTGTAAGAGAATAATTTTCGTGACATCTATTTACCAACTTTTTTTATAAATCCATAGAAAATTGGATTTATTATTATTTTATAAGACATAGCTATAATATTTTAATTAAACTAAATATTATGCTATTAATATTAAATATTACATGTGTATTATTTTTATTAAAAATATTATCGATACATATTCTTTTCCAAAATCAATTATTACATGTAATCCCTCAATGTGTATTTCAAATAATATATAATCATTTTGAAATATGGAAATTCATATTTATTCTTAATGCTCACCCAACCATATCTTTTTTATAGTTTTGTTGGATATCCTAGGGTAGAAATGATATGTAAATAGGGTATCATGGATTGAATTCATATATGATTGAGAGATTTAGTTATTCTGTTTCGTATAATGTTTCATTAATTATATATTCCATTCTAATGAAATTATGGTATATGGATATCAATATATCATATTCTATGAGTCATTTGTGGTGGATTATTTCATTTATCCATTCTCATATGTATTATGATGGTAATTTCTATCATTCTCCTAAGATAAGCCCTCAGTAATAGTTGTCATTATAGGGATTACTGGAGGCGGGCATTGTGGGTCACTCTATTATCCTGTAATGACCGATCAAAGGGGTTCATCTTAGGTAGGATATAAAATATAAAAATTAAAATTATTGGTTTATAATATGTCTTTATGTTTTATAAACACAATTTTTCCATAATTAAAAACATCTTGATTTTGGGAGATCTAATATTTTTTATCTTTGTTTTCCCGATGATATAGATAACTTTTAGGTAATGTATCAGTCGATGATATATTTTTGATATCATGGATTTCATTATTATTAATTTATTATTGAAAAATTAAATTTTGGAATGATTTTTTATTTTATTTTACTAGACAATAGTATTTTAATACACATACGTATATTCTAAGTATTTGTTAATTTTTATATGGGAATTGTGATAAAATTTTATATTTTATAATATTTTTTGAACATGTACAAAAAAATTCAAAAATATCTAATGTGAAATATAATGATTCATTAAATAATTTTCGTAATGTAATAATAGATATATTTCTAACCCTTGTTGATGTACATAACATCTTTTCCCATGATACAACAAACTTCCTACACTATGCGGAACTCATAAAATTACTAAAGAGTGACAAATATATAATTATGTTAATCAAGATAAAATTACCATCCTCATTCATTGGTTCTTTTGATTCACATTTTTGGAATAATGAGATCACTACAAGAACATTGTAATTTTTATTATTCTTTCTTCATATCAACATATATTTATTTTCCTCATCCACCATTTAAGAATTGAACTTGATCAATGGTTGAAAATGACCAGAAATACAAATATGAAGGATGATGTCGATGAAATAGTGTTGCAATACATAAAAAAATATTTTTTAAGTCATATATACCTATCAATATTCTTATAAATATGATGTGAAATATTCTTAATCATAATAGAAATAATAATTAATTTATTTAAACATGTGTTCAAAATATGTAGGGTGTGTAGGGTATGACCCTTGTTGCATAGTAACGATGATTGTATATCAGAGAGAATATCTATTTGGATAAATCCAGATAATAAAATATATACATATAACTATGAAATTTAGAGTTATGATTAATTATTATAATAAACTATTAAATTAAAAATGGATTCTGGATAATAGTCTGATAGTGGTGGAAACATGAAAAAAATATGGAATTTAATGTTTCAAATCAAATGAAAATTTTCATCGAGGTATTAAGTCATTACTACTCACATGATACATTTTTAAAGAGAAGATCCTATTAAATTTTTAAAATGTTACCGGGAAAATTATTTTTTCTAAAAATGAAGTGAAACAAGATAAAAATATTGATGTGATATGATGAATTTTTATTAATAAAAGAGACAAAAGGAATCCCCCCATCAATAAACAATTGATAGTTCAATTCATACAACGTAAGAGACACGAGGACAATAAAATAAAATGAAAAATATAAATTGTTATTGAGGATAATTTATGTCTAATACCACCTAAGAATATTGAGAAAAGAATGAAATTTTCAAATCCATAAAAATTATAGAGAAATTAAATAATTTTTTGAAAGGTGTGATTTGTATTCACATAAGAGTTGATTTTTTTTACAATAAATTTAGTTATATACAAAAATATAATATAAATATGGATTAAGATCTATGAAAAATTTTGGAGGATATATTTATTTAAACATTTATTCATATAAGCATTGAATCAAGAGTGTTGGAAATATAACATATTATCACTTGAGGGAATACATTCTTTAATAAGTGAATAATTTCATCCTTGGTGGAATTTCTATGTATATTGTTCATGTAAAATAGTAGGATATGTTGATATTTTGAGGAATCCAACATAGATAACCTCTATATTTTTTACATAACCAGGACCATCCCATACTCAATGTGTTTTCAGAATCTACAAGGTATAATGACGAGAACACATGAATAAAAAATGAACAGAGGGAACGATTTCCCCCATCCTAATGTAAAAAAAATGAAACATACAAATAGATTATTGGAGTAATAATGGTATATTAAAAACTATTTATCATACCAAAATTTTATGAGTACAATTTAAACATATAAAAACATGATAAACAAAATCCATCATATGAGTCCAATAGAGAAGGAAAAAAAATAAAACATCTTCTCTTTATTGTATCATAGAATAAATATAACAATCTCAACACAAGTTTCCTAGATATGGATAATGGAAACCTCACTACATCACTATAGTCCATTTTCTGACCCTACATCAAAATACATAACAACTGTAATGCACTATCAAAGGGTTAAACAAGTTACAAGAAAACAAAAATCTATAGGATCCCATATTGGTGATCTATATCATATCTCTATATAATAATATTAACATTGAAAACATATAATAAAAAATGAATTGATAAAATTTTAATCGATTTACTTGTCAGATGCATGGAACTTTTTCCCCATTTTCCATATTTTAATATTATATAGTTATAAAAATTTTAAAAAATTCCTTAAAAAGATAATTAGTCACATAAAATAAATAAAAATTAATATAAAATCCTATACATACTGAATCATAGGTAACATCCCACCAAGGATCAATATAGATCAGACTAGCTAGGACACGTTTACGTATTCATAATAAATCATACACATCATGTCTTCAGATATATTCTTCTTATCAAGATATCATCGTAACACCCCAAAATGTGAACATACTAATGGTATATATTGTATACCTAGAACAATGGGCTTAGATACTACATGAAGTCCCCCTAAGATAACCCCTGGTGAGTATCAACGGATGATGCCAATTTTTACACATTCCAAATAACTACCCAAGACATCTCATATGCTACATATTCTGATCTATTTCAAATAATCCATTTTTAAGAAATAAAAATAAATCCATTTCATAATGATTTGAAAATGCAATTTATTTTCACTAAAATTTTGGAAAAAAATATTCTCAAAATTTATTTAAAAAATTAAATATTTATTAGTGGTTTCTCATTTATTAAAAAAATTGTAAAATATAAGAAATATATTTCAACCAAAATATCATAAATATGGTGACACCTAATTCAATCATGGGTCTCACACAGCCACAATAGAATCTAAGAACACTGTAATACACCATTATTACATGTAATTTTTTTTAAAATTAAATTTGAATATTTCGAAACTAAGATCTCAGACATAATTTGATTACGATCACTGGGGTGACCGGAATGTATTTTCAAACATTTTTTAATGTTCATTAATTAATCATGCGTACATGTTTTTTGATAATTTAAACAAGTTCCCAGATCAATAATCTAAGGGAACTATTGAAGTCATAGTGTGAGGATTCAACTAAAAAGGTCCAAACATCAACCATCACAATTCGACCGAAAATAATTTTTTGGGACATTAAGAAGAAATGTAAATAAACATAAAAACGTTATTTTATTATTTTCTTCACAAAATTACCTAGAGAATCATCTATGATGTGGTACATAGATAAGGTGATAATTAATCCATTTGTATAATTCATTAATGAATCAATGTGGTGACTCTACAACATGCATCATATCTCCCTTATTTAATTTAATAGCGATTTAGGGTGGATGAACAAACCTAGATTTCCTATTACAAATGACGAATCAAACCTCTCCAAGGATGAATGTAGGTGAATAAGAAAGAAGCGATGATTCCCTTGGAAATAAAATCATAACCAGATTTAAAAGTATGAAAATAAGGGATCTTCCTTAAACGATTTTGTTTTCC
This sequence comes from Viscum album, assembly GCA_963277665.1. NCBI lineage: Eukaryota > Viridiplantae > Streptophyta > Magnoliopsida > Santalales > Viscaceae > Viscum > Viscum album. The sequence goes on from OY728133.1 coordinate 104,889,233, forward strand.
CATGTAGGGGTATTAATATGAGTGAATTCGACCTTGTTCTTTCCTTCTAATCGAAGAATGATGATTAACACACTAACTAGTTAATCCATGGATGAATTATTAAAGTCAGAATGGGAAATATTATTGGAGGAATGATATCGTAAATTAAATCTTAATGATTTATATTTATTCTTTGAGATCCCACTGATAATAACAATTTTGGGCTGACACAAAGAAAATTATGTTTTTTCATTGGGTGTTTTCATTGATCCCTTCTATCTCTCTCTATGATCATTACTAATCGACCTAAGAAGTTGCATAAAATACTTTCCATTGGGGGATTCCAAATGAGGCAAGACCCCCCTGAGTGATGGTAAAATAGTGAGGAGTAAAGGGTAGTGATGGTGACGCCACAAGATTCTTGGAAGCGCAGACATATCGGTAAAGGTACCCCCAGAACAAGTCTATTGGGCCATAAGAATGACTTCCGATGCACCGACATGCTAAGGAGGCATATGATGCATCCTGAAAATCCAAAATGGTGTTAGGATGGAAATATTTATAAACCACAATAGTTCAAGCATCCTGTATGGAAGGTCGCGGTGTGTGATGGAACACTGTCCACATTGCACTACGTGCGAAGGGGAGGCGGCCGACCTCAGTCATCCACATCGCCGTACGAACCAGATGCATGTGTGGTGTCTCAGATGCTCCCAAGATGACCCAAATATGTGGTCCAGGACAATGGAGTGAATTAGGCCACTACAATACCCATGATGTAGGATAACTTTCCCTCCATACGGGTCGGGACAGATAAGAAATCGGTCCACTGTGCGGCCCAACATGAATGAAACTGGCCTTAAAATTCAGAACAGGTTCTAGAAGGCCCAATGGGAAAGACTAGACCAGGTCAGGCTAGAATCAACTAGGTCAGGTAGGGACATCTTAATACGGGTGGGTCAGGCATGACCTGAGGTTAGGATGGTTCTGGCATTCTAAACAAGTTGGACCAGGCCCAGATTCAACCAAATGCTTTTTCTTAAAACATCAATATCATTCAGACTAGGTGTCTGATTGATAAACTATCTATGGAATTGGGATTCTTACAACAAAACATTCCATCAGGTATAATCCATGTAAAAATTATTTTTAGTTTAGATGTTATTGATGGCATGATGATTTAATTCTCTCAGAATCAAGCGTACTACATGCATGAATCATAGGGTTGGCTTTGACATAAATGATATGACGAGTGGGACCTCAGTGGTCTGAGATCCGAGAAAAACATTCTGGTTTGGTATCGGAGCAGGCTTCACTGCTCTAGTTACTGAATGAACCTTATTGGTCTAGTATCTGTGCGGACCACAGTTGTCTTGCAGTTAAGCGAACCACATTTACTCATCAGGGATGACTCCCTCAACACTACAAGATGATTCAACTTTAGGAATAATAATATTACATTATGTAATTTTATTTATACATGGTTTGAGTTGTATTTTGATTTTTATATTACATCGTGGCCTCTATTTGTGGTCTTGAATTGTGATCATTCAATATTGGATTAGTTTTCCTTCTGAGTATTGTATTACTCACCCCTTTAGAGGCTTCTCCCACAAATTTCTTATCTCATGCTGGTGATTGACACTTCGACGGGACCATCGTTGTCCAGGACCAGGTGATTCTCAATGATATGGGAGAAACATGCTTAATTCAATGGCTACATGCATCTTCCCTTCAATTACCCTTCAGGTAAGGACTTGAGCAGACATATCCTGGAAGTTTTACATTCAATTTTGGTTTTGGGCCAATATTTTGGCCTCTTTGTACTTTCTATTTGTTTTGTAATCTCAAGAGTTTTCTTAGTGACAGTTGTGGTTAAATGTTTTTTTACTTTAAACTATTTGGTCTTTCTCTGTGTATACATGTTTAATGGAAATTCCTTTATTTTATTGGGATATTCTTATTCAGTCATAGTCACTATCCCCTAGCCTATGAAATGTGGTCCTGGGGTAGTCACATCACGAGCCCTGGGAAATGAGTCATGAAAAAGTGGCACCAAAGGGTGGTCAGTTATATCATAATAACTAATTGTATTCGATTTTTTATGGGGAAACAATGTTCAGTTTCTCGAGTTCAGTATTCACGTTAGGGAGTCCAGTGTTTGCGCAGTAGCCTAAATAACCATAAACCAGGACCCTAAATTCCAGTTTGCTACAAAGTACTTGAAAACACCAGTTACATGATTCTCTAAGAGTTTTTATATGATCTGTCTAAGTTAGATTCATATGACCAAGTATAATATAAAAATAATGATTTATCACGATCTCCATTAGTATGAAAACATTAAGATATCCATATAGGGATTCCAGTGTATGATCACAATGATGGTACATAGAGTGATTTAGCATCAGCACATGGATCGTTGCCTGAGATGGCACCTTTAGGTGGTGTCCTAGATTTACCACCTTCCACTGGTCAGTTACTACCATCACTATCAATTGAGGAAAGAAGTAGGATTAGTTCCTTATACGAGTTCTAGAGAATGATACTTCCCCATTTCAGGGGAGGGACAAATCCTCATATCAATGAGAATTGGATGGAGGTAGTGATGAAATTATTACGCTTAGTGAGGAACCCACATGACCATATAAAAGTTCTAGACATGGGCCTTCTACATATGTTTCCATTGATATAGTGGAGTGTTGTGATATAGAATCATGAGGAGGCTACCCTTACAATGTCTAACATCAAGTGTATTTTTTTGAATGTGATCATCCTTACAAATTTGTGATCACTGTGAATACAAGAGTTGCTTCACCTACAACAGCACAGCTTGATAGTGGATGATTACTCTGTGAGATTCATAAACCACTCATATTACTCCACAAATATGGTAGGGGACCATTTATTTTGAGCCTTGACCTTTGAGTAGGGAATCTGATGGAAGATCATGGAATCGATTATTTGCATTAGCATCCCCATGTAGGTTGGGGAGACATAATGAGTCCTAAATGTGGAGAGCATCCTCACAGTGTGGGATCTGATGGTACGAGCTACCACTGGGCGTCAGGTAGCCGAGTCAAACGTTGTTGGTAGACAATAGATGATGTGGACCCCCTAAGTGAACTAGAACATTTGGAGGATGACCCTAGGACTTCGGGTCGGTGGTACCAACCACTAGGTGCAGTGGGAGTCATAATATGAGAATTGTATGATACAAGTGTGGTGGGAATGGGCGCAATGCTCTTGATTCCATGACTCACCATGTAGAGGACCAACAGACAGTAGGGGGACCGACAGTGGCAGCATTTGAGACAGAACTAGGGAGGTCCACCAGGTGTCAGATGTGGAAGAGGAGCATGATTAGCTGTAGGAGGTGGGGGGAACTACCACCCCCACCCCTATGTGGTACACCATGGTCTCCATGTGTTGGATGACAATGACTAGTTTATATCTATATTAATCATTATATTAAAATTATAAAAAATATAAATGAAGTGATGATATGTGTACTCTTCACATTATATAAAGTTGTTTTAGGCACAATTTCAAATCAATATTTAATTTTTTCTGAACTTGTTTAGTGCTCAAAAATTTTGAATGAGTCGTAGGCTCAGTACATACAATTAGAGACTCTTACGGGAGTGGATTCGATGATCACACACTAGTACTGACAGTGTGAGCTTACTCTTCGATACGAGAGCTTCGACTGAGATCTCCTAGTCATGAAATTGAGGCCACGTGATATAATTATAGATATGGAATAGATATTATTAGTACAAGCTATGATCGACTCTTTTAGATGCACAATCTGGTGTGTCGGTATAAATGGGAACTAATTTTCCATTGACAGCGTGATGGAAAACTGAACAACATGCGATGGAATCACACATTGGAGGGTGCAACCAATCACTCAGATCAACCTTTAAGTCTGCTATTCTGAATAAGGTTCTTGTAACAACACTTCCTTATATTGAAAGGTGCACTCTCTAACCATCTACCGATAACATCTTGTCTAGTACTGGAAGCCTATTTCAGGATCTGCTCTAAAACGAGAGCCGAATTCACAAATTCTAAAAACTTCTTCAGTGTAAAGATACTCACATGGGAATTTATATCACATATAAGTTTGTCCAGGAATCATTATTCAGATGTATCCTCATATGATGCTTATGATGGAGAAAAGTTGTAAATTAATAAAACATTCAGCGTAATCCATTATAGACATGCTTCACAGCGTTAGATGAATTAACACCAAATAGTTCTATTATCTCAATTTCTCAGGATGTAAGTTCTCCGAGAACATATCTAGAATTTCCTTCTATAACATATCATCAGTCTGTTAAGATTGTACCTGAATGTCCTACCAGTTCTTCATTAACCCCCTGTATCATATAACCAGCCAACACGAACCTCTTCTCAGCTGGAGTCTCAAAATTTTCAGATTTCATCTCTATGGATCCAATCCATAATTCATCCCCCTAAGGTCAACCCTCTCATGATAAATTATGAGGGTGTTATATCTGAAACTACCTTTTCAACTCAGACATGATTTTTAGAAACTATCATGGGTCTCTCCCCATGATGTCGATAAAAAAGCAATGTTCTATAACATATTCTCACCTACTTCCCAATTTAGCTCAAAGGATGCCTCACGTTCCATGTCTGGAAGTTTTTTCTGATTATTACACCTCAATCCTCCCCTCAACAAGAGTCATAGAGGCATAATGACTACAATGCCCAAACAAATAGGTCTCTTAAAAATCATTATACCATTACATAAGAGGAAAAAGATACACAACAACTCTCAACATACCCTTCCTTCATTTCATGCCACATGGTCAACACCAAGAAACATTAACTACTATTAACCATACTAGCCTTGGGAGATGTCTATTGAGGGTAAACACATTGTAATTAAAATGTTCCTCTTTTAGAATCCAAATTGTTCTCAATTTTCAACATTTTTCAATATTTTTCAATTTATGTTATGCTCTATATTCATTTAAATCACATAACTGGGAAATTAGTTCATGTTCGACAACGTACCTATAAAATGTTTTCCTGGGACTGCATAATGATGCATTCCAAAAAAAACACCGAGTTCATAGAATGATGCATGAATACTCAAATCTCATTCATATTAGAGCCAAAAATCAATATTAAATAATTTTTGAAAACCATTATCACATCACATCACAAGGGAGTCACCCAAGGTGATATACCATCCAACTATGAAAACAAATTGCAATTACAACAATCTCACCATGAGTTCATTTATTTTCCACCAAACTTGGGTTTAAAACTCCCATACACAAGATCATTACCAACCCCGAATCATTCAAGTCTCATATCATTTTCCCCAAATTAGTAAGAATGATAGAAGAATAAAGAAAAAAACTCTTTTAATACCAAAATCTACAATTCTGTCTTGGGTTCCAAGCAATGGGGTGCTAAGGCATTCAGTCACATGCCCTGAAGAACACCTACATGTGCACTAGATTGTTTTTACTAGTAGTGAGGGACTGGTAAGTCATTTAAGGGGATACAATACCCTCATTTAGAAGAGTAAAATACTAATAAAATCATGAAACAATAAAAACGTGAGGAAGAATATAAATCACTATAACAATACCAATGTCACATGATAGTCAAAAATAAGAAATTCCATACTACACCAGAAGGGAAAACATTATGTAATAATTAAAGTGCCATGTTTCTACAATGAATCTAAAAGTAATGACACAACGACTCCATATCGGGTCCCGAACCACATCCGGTTACCTCACCCATGCTCTATTACCAAACAGAAACTTATCCCAGGGCCTTGCCCTTATCCCATCCTACAAAAAAATTCTTCTCAAGTGTCGATCAGGCGGACCATATAGGTTGTGAGAATGCATAAGCAGGCCATCACCAACGGTGTCTAAAATAAGTTCAATAGAAAGATAGTGTATTCAATTGTATAGTGAAATTATTATAATTAATAATTAAAATGTTATCAAATTTTCATTTATTCATTTTTTAAACACATTAATCTTCATTTTTATTCAAAACTCTCAATCATTTAATAATTCATTAATGTCATTCATTTAGTGTAGAACTACCGAATAAGCACCGCCAAATTTCATTTAGTGTAGATCACCATTCCGAACAACCAAAATCCCATTATGTGTAGATCACCACATATACCACCCCAAATTCCATTTGGTTAGATCTCCAAATCATCCATCTCACATCAAAATAGCTTGAAAAACAACTTGGGTATTATGTCATGTCTAAGAAACAAATTTTTTATTTATCTTGAACTCAATGTCTAGAACCCACATTCTAAATTATTTGGCATAATTTATTAATTTATAATGATTTATTCACATAAATACCTCAATAATACAACTATTAGTTAAATAATTCAGAACCCATTACTTATGATATGTTTAACTAAATTCACAAACCATTAATGCATTTATCAATTAATTAATCAATAAAAATTAATATCAATCCATAATTAATTTTCCACAATTAATTATCCAAATCAAATCTCAACATATCATAACTAATTCCCCCATTAATTATCTTAATTAAATAATAAGGATCATAGTTATTCCACCATTAATTATCTCACATTTCCAATCCTTACATCATAATTAATTACCCTTGTTTAATTATCTTGAACCCAACCAAATTCAATATCACAATTACAATATCTCAACACATATAAAATTTCCACAAATCAATCATCTATTATTACATACCCATATAATAATTGTTCTATTACATAGGTAAACACTATGGAATCAATAATTCAATTTCACATTCCTAATTAATCAAATTTAGTAAATCAATTATTAAGGGATTCTAATATATCAATATTCTCACATACCCATATCAAATCCACAACTATGGGAGTTTGATTTAGACCAACTACATTGGATTGTTGGTAGATTTTTTCCTAGAAAATATTCTGAAAATCCAAGTGGAAAAACACTGTTGATAAATATCCAGTTGTAAATCCCTAAACACAAAATTTAGATCAAAGGCATCAAGATCATGAAAAAATATATTTCGTTCCAAAATACTAGATATCAATCTCAACTAATAGGTTTAGATATATTGATATAGTGGAGATCATATGTAAAAATATCAATGAATGATAGAGGAATGAACAGAATAATCATCGTAATGAAATACCCTTATTAGGATAGGAAAATATCTTCAATCATGGCTTTCAATCTCAAATAATGGCAATCCAATCACCTTGGAATCCCACTGAAATATTTTGGGATCTCCTTGAATTCTTCTTGCCTGGGCCTAGGTCAATTTAAAGGGGTATCATTTTAGTTAAAACCTATTTTTCATTGAAAACTTTTCTATGGTAATGGTGTCACCATGATGGGGAGAAAGATTGAGGAAATCGTGCACAAATTGTGAAAACCACAGTGTCTATGTTCAGGTGGTTGACATGTGTACCATGGTTTGGGAACATTGTTTTTGAGACCATTGAAAAACCACACACAACATTCCATCCAAACATTTTTCTCAAAACATCACTGAAACGTAACTCAAACAACAATTCGGATGCCAACTTACTTAAAAAAAACCAAAATTTACAGAAAATAATCACCTTAGATGACTCTATAAAAGGCCAAGATCATTAAATAAGCATTTTTTACTTAACCATACATGTGATGTAAAGGGATTCATTTATGTACATATGGATCAATTAAAAAAAATTATGTTATATATAAAATTCAAATATGATTAAAAATATTGAATAATGTCAATGTTTTTGTTGTTTTGAAACAAGTTCATTTAGATATATATTATAATGATATTTCTAATTTTTGTGTGGATAATAAAATGAATGTAATTTACGAAAGATAAATTTTGTAAAAATGAACCACCTTGATTGTGTTATTTTAATAATTTTTATGTATTTTTATTTTCTTTAATTATTCCATTATAATTCAAAATGTTTTCTAGGGTTGTATATTTGGATGATATAGGGTCTTGTTAATTCAAATTTTAATGTAAATTCCACCATTCATTTGGGCTTTCGGTTTTTGGGACTGTACTTATGTTGATCTTGTAATTATGGAAAATGTAATTGACAACACGGAATAGTAGTGTGTATGGTGGGAATATTGACATTGGATCAGTCATATAAAAGTGGTTCTAAAAGTATTGGAAGAATTCAACTTGTAATATTCAATGTTTTTTCAAATAGAGATTAATGATGTGATTTTAACATTATTATGGTTGTGATAGTGGTTCCAATCATTTAAATTTTTTAATCTATCCTAAATTAACAAAAAAATTTATGATATGAGGAATAATATTATTGACATTTATGTGTGATATTTTGGGGAACATTGATAAATCCATCGACCAAATTTTACATCACAAAAACCCATTATTTACAAGTTTATTGTCAATACTATTATACTTTCCCCACCCACGATCCACTTTGGGGTTCCTTAAGCAAGATGGAAACATGACTTCAAGTGAGCCTCCTAATAAATTATAGGATTCCTACTAGCAGCAATAGACGAGGGTGTCTATAAGGGAACCATATTCCATCTCGATTATAGTGTAGCATATTTATAAAAATAATATTATGTAGAAAAATAATAAATAAATAAACTATAGCATAACAAGAAATATTCAAAAAAATCTATACAAATAAGTGAAAAAAATAATAGAAACAATGTTGTTTATAATTTTATGATGATATAAAAAATATGTACTCAGGATACAGTTGTACACACATATAAAAAATAATAAATTAAATGCAAAAATACTAAAATATACCTCCACTAGTATCAATAGAATATGCATGGCCCTCTATTACTATCATCCATTATAGTATTGAAAAATAAATCATCGAAAGGTGGGTGCTTCCATTTTTGACACAATGTAGTCATGACGTATTCTTGAGTTTCATGGGAGACTCGTAGAGGGTATGAGATATAATTTATATTACACCACCAATGGTTTGTAAAAATATCTAGTTTGTGAATATAAAACGAGTAGTGTGATGGTAAATAATTATTACACATGTGGTAAATAAACCAAACACATTAGTCTAGGTTTCTCATGGGATACATAAATGACACTATGAAATTCATCATATACTAGATATGTATAAACTAATTTCAACTTGTATTGATATATTTTATATATATTTGTGTTAATTTTAATTATTCTATATCATATGTGATGAAAACATAAATTGGATGTCTAATAGGAAGGTATAAACCTGGGATGAACTCGAGCATGTTGATTAGCATAGAGTTCAACTCCTGAGATTTATAACTGACATTGAAAATTATTTTACAAGCATCCTTTAAATTTTACAAGTTATATCCATAGATCATCCTGGAAAATATATAGAAAAGAATCACAAATATCACTTAATATCACTATATGTACCCATCAACATAATTTTCAATCCATGTTGATATGTAAAATTAATCCCAAGGACCACCATCAAAAAGGAGAAACAATATAATACGCCTAGCCCATCCAAGTTATACCACGTAGTTGACCCATTATCTATTGTGGAATATCATGGAAATATATCCCACTAATATTGTCCATGAAAATTCCCCAATTAATCCTTGAATCTCTCACAGGTAAGGTGATACTTCCTATCAATTATCCCGTAAAAATAATCTTGTAAGGAATACATATATCCCTCTAATAACATTATGATTAATTAAATTTTTTTGATTTAAAATGATTCTTGATACAAAAAATTGAATCATTAAGTCATAACCCTTATATCATGCATGTCATTCATAAAGATATATTTTTAAATTTCATAAAATACATAATAATTTAAAAATTCTATATCTCCTAACAACTAGTAAGTCACAAACCTAGTTTTTTTGTTTTAATTTAATTCTTGGCATGATAATATTAAGAATTTACGGAAGACTCATACATAGTAGAGTTTCCAAAATTGAGGTGCCAAACTTCATATGATTATCTCGGGTTACTATGTGTATACTAACTGTGGCACATCAAATTATAAAATTATTTAAACATTTAAGATGTTTTTCTATAATGGTGATTCATGTGGAACAATGGAACACCATTAAAGCTTCAATAATTTTAATGAAAAAAACCTATATAACCTACCATATGATGTACGATGAATCTCTGTCCATTGTTTCCAATTAATCGAGCTTGAATGGAAGAAATCATCAAAATGGGAAAAATCCCGAGAGGGATCAAAAAAGTCAAACGAGGGAAAAACTGAACTTCAGATAGATAAGGTACATTATTGAATTTTTAAAATGAATGGGTATTATAGAATGGAATGAGGATATGTAATCTTATTCAATTCGAATATGGGAAATTACATCTCTAGAATGAGTGCTATCTATTGGATTTTTGGATGATTTCTACTTTTAGTACATTCTTCCAATTGGATCTACTAGTAGAAATTTTTATAGTCAAGTGGACTATGTTTCATCCATTTCTATTGGAAATATAATGCTACCAGTATATGTGGTTATTCATTACCTAAATATTTAAAAATATGGAAAAAAAAATTTCCAATTATTTTTTCATTCTTCATTTGTTTCTCATAAATTATTTTTGTGTCTACAAACAAAACATGGGTATGGGATTGGTGTACGATCTAGATACATATTTTGGGTCCTTGTGGCATTATAAAAGGTAGTGGGTGTTAAAATATATATGCAACTTCACATTTCATTTTGAGGAGCTATATTTGGTTTAGATTATTTTCCTAGAGTTATCCCATTATGAGGAAACCATATTTTGGGGTTTTCATTGGGTTCATAACACCACCTTCATCATGGAAATATATGGTGAATGATAAGGGTTATTTTATTTAATTATAATTAATTATAAATATCGATATATATATAAATTATTCGTTTTATATTTTTCTTATATTTGTTATAATATATAAAAATAAATGTTTAACCTAATATATTCTTGACCTAGTGACATTTGTGGGATATCTATGATTGAGTTCCTACTATATCTCATATTCAGAAAAAACAAATTCACATTGATATGGTTGTAAATATTTTTATAATGATACATGTAATGTAAATTACAATTAAATTTATGGTGGATCAACATAGTGTAGGTTAGATTAATATTGGAGGTAGGAGCATGAATTTATCATAGGGTATAGTCTAGGGAAATTATAAATTTCAATCCATATTTGTTAATTGTATCAATTAGATTTTATAAACACATATTATTAAATGAATAATTCAAACTTTGATCCTCATATTGGTCTTTTATAATAGTGATTTCATTATTTTATACCATTAAACATATTATTTTAAAACCATTAATGTTTTCTATATGGTTATGTGTTTTGTGTAATGGTAAATTGTCAATTGATGATATCATATTACCATGAAATGTATTGTAATCCTTTTTTCTTTGGGGGATGAACCAAATGTATGTTTTTTTATCCTTTCAAAGAAAATCTGTTCGGACTGGGATACTAACTCAATCATTAAATTATATTATATAGCAATTCAATAAATCAATGATATTTAAACTAATAGATCCAAATATGATGATATTGATGATATTTATTAATAGTTATTATAAGAAAAGTAAATAGGTAAAATTGATGAATCATGAAAATATTCCACCAACATGATATATTTGCGGACTTATTTAGAATTCTGTTGTATGATATATATAAAAGGCTTATATTAGAGGTTAGGATGGTGTTTTACCCACAAAGAATAAAAATAATTTGTCAACAAGAATAATTAAATTATAATATTTATCTATATTATTTTTATAGTAAATAAAATTGGTTTTAAAAGATAATGAAGATATTTAATTATGTATTAATGAAAATGATGTAAAATAATGTGTCAATACAAATTATGATATAAAATAAGTGGAAGAAAATTCAAGGTTTTAAATTGTTTTTGAAATCCAATTGAATGGATTTATGTATTTAACAGATGAGCATGATGGGTAACATGAGATGATTGATCTGCATTGAATTAAGAATATAAAAATTGGATCATTACTAAAATAGTACATAGAATACATAAATCATTCCAAATCCAAATTATCCTAACTAAAAAATATTTTGGATGGATTCAATGATTCTATCTAATAATTTCAATAAAAAAATTTATTTGAAAATAAAAAATTTATAATAGTATAAGGAGATATATCTCCATAATGGTTATTTAAGGTAACTGAATAAAAGTGTTAAATATATTGGAAATGAAATTTTAACCTTGTAATATAATCTTGAGGATGATTTATTTATTATGAAAAAAACGTTTATGTTTACAATTTTTAGTTATAATTCACTAATGAAATGTTTGGTATGACATATTACAGTAATATAGACAATTATATTTGGATAAATGACCAATAATATAGTAACAACTATAATTAGTAGTGAATGTGAGATATCCATGATCATAGAAATAATTTTAAAGGACCCATAATTAAATAATGGGTTATAAATATTATCCCATAAGAGAAGAAGAAAAAAGTAATATAATTAGATGCTAAAAATATATTGATTTGAAATAGTTAATAAGTCTTACCAAAGATAATGTGTTAATTTGGTGGTAATAATTACTATTCATAATCTTATTATAATGATTTATAAAGATACATGGGTTCTGAGTCATTTGAAATTCACCAGTGATTGATGAAAACCTATCAAAAACTATTGTGTTAAAATTTCATGTTTTGATATTTTTATCATTATTCTTACCAATTTTGCATGGTTATAGAATCCATATAATTAATAGTTAAAAAACATTATTGGAAGAAAATTATGGTAGCTTTAAAAATCTTAAATGAGAACCATTTTTAGAATAGTTTCTACCATTATCAAAAGGTTTTATATAATCTCATAATCTATGATAAATAATAATATTAAAGAACACCTTATTTTTGAAGTTAAATTAATATTTATGAAATGAATAAAATGGGAATGAAATATTAGAAACAATATAGCTTCATAATCTAAAAGCAACATCACATTAATCTTTTATAGGTGTATTCATCACATAATTCGTGTCAATATAGCATTCATGAAAACTTAAATGGGTTGTTTTTATGGAATATTAAGATTTTAAAAGGATGTGGCTTTATAAATTGATGGAATTAGCTAAAAACTAGATAAATATGGCTCGAACTACAATATTGGCTTCTTAAATATATGGATTTTGACCCCTTCTGATAACTGAAAGATAATTGTGAGACATGCGTTTGTATATATCCTTTAATAAGAAGAGAAACATATCAATTTTATGGTAACTAAAATATATATGTTGTGTTGGAGTATAAATTTGAAATTATATTAAGTATAACCTTAGGATAATATATGTTTCATCATAATGCATGTAGAAAAACATACTGCCTCGTTGAGTGGTATTTATGTGTCAAAACATTATATAGAATCAATCAAAAAATTATGGATACAATTGATAATCAATTTTTTTGATATTATTAGGATAAATTGTATGATGCTTACATAATTTTTAATATTGTGGGGAATCTAAATTATTTAAATATGATACGTGATTTTAATCTATTTGACCTAATTCATATCGATGTGTGCGGTCCAATGATGGTTCACTAAACACATTGTGATAAATAATTTGAAATTTATATTCGTTATTATGGTAGAATTAGTATTTAGGTGTTTATGTTGGAAGATATATAAGAGAAAAAATTAATTTAGTGGTTTCATAGGTGATCCAAATATTAATCTACAAGACAAATCATGTTATTTTAATAAAAATGGCATATAGTAAAATTCTTATTAGGTTTAATAATGATTTGGAAAAAATATAATTATTTATATGGTAATGTAATCTTAACACAACAAATAATTAGGTTCGATAAATTGTAGAATGGAATGGATAACAACATATGAATGGAAATTCTCTCAAAAATTGATTTCTCTAATAATTATTTGGAATTAGGTATGTTTTTTTTTAAAATGTGTATTTATTGACAATCAATGTGAATAATATTACAAATGAAATGTTTCAAGGATGGATAATAAAATTAAAAAATTTAAATTGTGTATAAATTATTTTACTGCATCTTTTGAAAATATGTTAGTCTATAAATTTACATTGAAATTTAGCCTAATGGGTATTCATTTTCCAATATTTTGATATCATGGACTATTATTGTCTTGATAAGAATTCGTAAAATATTTTTTCAAGTATTCATATAAAATAATTGATTAAAATGATATGAAAAAATAGGGAATTCCATAATGGAGAATGGAATTTTGGAATGAATAGGAAATATATAATAATTTTTATTATTCATCGTTCATCAAATAAAAATGAATTTTAGGAATAATCTTGAGATTATGAAGTTTCTATTATCAATAAATCATTGAATTAATGGAGAAATATGTTACATGATTTTGGTTACTAATAATAAATTATTAAAAAATATTTTCTAACAATGTCAATGAGGAAATGAATTATTAATCACACTAGCCTATTATGTCATGTAGATCTATCCCTATTTAGGGAAGTAGAAAATGAAAAATTACAGGTGATGGAAATTAATTGAGAGTTGGATGGAATAGATATAAATATGAAATTAATGTTAGTGAAGTGAATGGTACATCTTAACATTGAAACACTATCACAACATGACCCACATGGTCCCACCTGGCCAACAGTTACCTATGTGTGACCAGTCAATCCCACCAACAATTAGAAATGGTATGGAAACCAGTATTGGGTAGGTATATCATACTCATGGGAGATCATGTACTAAGGTAAATTTACATAGAACCAGAGGTCTATAAATACATAACATGTGTTTTTAGATCCAATAAAGGGTTGATTATTACAATACCTAGTATAACACCCAAAATTCACAAAAAATAATGCATCAATATACTAATAAACCTTTCATTAAAATTATATATCATAAATAATATGATGAAAACAACAATAAATCAAATATATCCCAATTGAAAACTAGGACCTAATGTATGTCCAAAAATTGCACTTCTAGAAAAAAATTCTACTCAAGATTTCAATGTGGTGCTCAACTTAGAGGAGTCAATGTATAGATTAGATAATGCTGATGGAGATCCTATAACAGGTCATTCCCACAAGGATTTGGATATATAATTATTCAATTTAATGAATAATATATTGATACATATATAGGGGATCACACCAAGGGAGAAGTGGAAAATAGAAATCCCAAAAAATGATTTCCCACAATGTTGGGGATTAACAGCTAGGAACGATAGTTTCTAATATTCCATAAACACCAAATATGGATTAAGACATACGATCCCACCCAATGACATACATATGAATTCTAAATCTATATATATGATTGATCCCATATAGGTTGTCATATCTCTCATTCAGGATGTGATTCCTCACTGTACCCTTAGGAGGACGAACTGGGTAAATATACCACAAAGAAACTAGTCGAATATTAAGAGAACAATGGCCTTAAGTAATTCTATAAAATTAAATTTGGTTTTACTAGGAGTACATAGTGTGTCTCAAATACCCCAATTCTACCTATTCCTTACCATCTCACATATAATGGTACTCTACATAAAAAAATGTATCCCCTTGTAATTCATGCTATAAAGAGTTTGGAGTGACACTCGACATATTTTAGCAACAAAAGATCATATACACTGGTCATCTATATGTACGTTCGGTCATTTCCATGTACCCCATTAAGGATTATGTATCTAGACCTCTCCATCTACTCTATTTATGACCATGGGTTTTTATTTTTCTAAACTAGTGTAACTTAGGCTACATATTGATTATCCAAACACATATTACAAAGTTTGTAATGGGTAAATACGATATATTCTATTTATTTTCTGAAAAACACTCTCCATTTCATCTATGGTAATGTATGATTTGTGTTATTCAGACAACAAGTCATGTAGTCTGATATTTGAAAAACATGTAGGTTCTTCCTATTATTTTGTTCATGGTTTTTCTATAGTTGGATCTACTACAAGACCTACTATAGATCAATGATTTGGTTGAACACACCCAACTCACCACTAGTGTATAGATTTGAACCCTCAAAATAATTTTTGGATTACCTAAATTAGACCATGTGATTCTATAATTAAAATCCACAAATCACTAGCCACTGAACCATTTATAAACATCCTCTATCAACACACACCATAAACGTTTAGTTAAATAAAAACCAAAACCCACATTATCGATCAATTGTTCCATGGAACTATTGATTTTTTTATTACCATGTATTTGTAAATACTATTTCCCATGATATTACTTATGGAGAAAACATGATGAATGAGATAGTAAATATAAAAAAATAAAATTTATTAATGAAACACAAACACTTTTTCAGTTTCCCAATATTCAATTTTTTATAGTATGGGACACATATGGAAAACAACAAACAAAAAATAATATAAACTACTAAAATATATAGATGATAAAAAACCATATGATGTACAATCTAACTATGAATCCAAATTCTTAGAAGTATTGATTCATGTTCTACATGGGATAAAAAAATGTGGATAAATAAATATAAGGAAAACACAAAAACATTAATTGGGAAAAATCACTATTGTGTAATGGTTTTATGTTGTCATCAATGTTGGAATCGATAAACACCATTAAAAATGATGAAACATTGGAAATTGATCATGATACCTTATCCGTTTTGATCCACTTGATCAATTCCTCATTCTACAGTCAAATACCTCATGTTGTCTTGAAAAACCAAGATATTTTCCACAACAAGTATTAAATAAGAGGATTTGAAGTGATGGAAAATTAATTATTTAATTATTTAAAATACTTACTCTCTCATGACCATTTTTTATCTAAAATTAAATAACCACAATAATTATGATGCACCTAGAATAAAAAATCAATTTTTATTTCAATATAGTCCTAATTTTCCCATCTGATGCTCCATTTAGGATTTATTTCATTACTTTATTAAACATGTCCTTGCATGATATAATATATTAATATTTTTATTATATAAATACATAGCCTATCTGAACATTTAAATATAAATATGAATTTTTTTGTTGCACTAAAAATATTCGTTCAAATATTTTTAATCTTTATATGGAAATAATAGAGTACTTATATTCATCGCAAGTCATATAATTTCATCTGAAGAAGTAATTAACCCTATTGAAAATGGGTATGGTACTAGGCCCAAATGTGGGTATCCTACTCACTAGTTCTCTCCAAAAGATTGAAATCCTACCACTCTACACATAGAAAGATTTTTTCACTCCTACATAGTATATTATTATCACCATCACAAACATATTGTTTGTAAATTACAATTGAATTTCCATTCTTGAAGTCCTTATCTCGCTAGTAGATAACATGCCAAGGTTCATTCACATACCTTATTTGTAATGACACATAAAATACATCATGTTCCTAGTATATACTATGATGTACAATACCTTATTGATGACAGACATTATCAATAACAGGCCAATAAATATCAACGATAACTTGTCACCCTAGAAAATATATACTATCCACATTATGGTTAGACCTTCAATAACACATGGTATTCATCATCAAACTCCAAAGGAGTCTTTGGTATGTTCACATAAAACAAATAATGGATCACCGAAGTCCACATTCAATACCAAATAACCATTAACCTCTATATCATTTCTCACACCAAATTTAAGCCCTTGAGTGTAGACTCTCCAGGATCATTCCAACATAATATAGAACTATAGGGTCTCCAATAAAAAACCTCTAATGGTGCCATACCAATGGTGCTATCATCATAATTATTTTTCGAGAACTATACCATTTTATGGTAATCATAAAAAATATAAATAATTTACAAAATTCATGCAAACATTATATCCTCCATGACCTGATTGATCCACACATTTTGGACGTCAAAATGGGTAAATTTTCCATTAATAAACACAAATGATTCTAAAAGGACTCTGGAAATCCACTCCATAATAATTTTAATGACATGAGAATCATAATACAAAATTAATTTTGAGGTCAATACATCAATTGTGACATTATATTTTACGTAAATATGTCACCATATATCAACAGAACTCTACTATATGATTTATAAGAAGTGGGCAGACATGGTGTGTATATCTACGATCACCTAGATGGTATTGTGTCCCATATAAATTACAGATAGTTTTCTTTTGAATCACATATATATACCATACCACATCCACTTTTTAACCACATGGGAATTAGATAAACCCCATGTAACCTTGTCTGAACCTCCTCCTCCTATCAAGATAGCTATCGAGGGTCAACCTTTTCTACCCACTTCTAGACTCTCAGCCATAAAAAATGATATTGAAGACCATGATACATCTTCACCACACCTGGATATACAACCAATGGTTATGTATACAAATCTCATAGAACCTCTTCATTAATCATCAGTGGAACAATTATCTATCTTCTAGAAAGGTTGAGGATCTCCCTCCTTTAATAACTCCATCAAGAGAACATCTACTGGATATCAGAACACAAAAGGAGTAATATTTAGTATCTCCGTGATGATTCTCCCTAATATATTGTATAATAAGTGATGATAAACAATAAAATATAGGTATTAAATAGAATCCTTTTGTACCACATACAATTTAAATCAGGATAATTTTTCTGATTCCATTTCTTGTAACTAGGAAAAATATGTCATTCTGAGAACATCATCCACCATAGTCACCTTTTAAAGAGTACAGACTATCTCTAAGTCATAATCCTATATGATCATTAGAAATCATGTTATTTTCAAGTCAATATACTTCTATGAGAATATATTATTCTGACACTTATGGATATGATAGTAAATGAACCAGTCACCCATTATGTAATGTATCAACATTTTCATGCCGAAGACTACCAATAATAGATCTAAATAATGAGAAATTTATTTTTTATAATGTAGTCCTAACATACATAACTTATATTAGTTAATTTATTGACTTTAAAACACAACACATCCATCCTAAATCCTTGATTCATGGAAGACACCATTATATAAAACACCATCCTTTAGTAGTCCCAGGATTTGGTGTGCTTGTCAACCTCAATCGCAACTCAAAAAAACACACCAGAACCATTATATCCACATTAATGGTTACCCAATGCGATTTAATATAGTTAATTTAGTAGATAAACACAAAAAATCATAAATGAATATCTCTTTTATCCTTCAAACCCCAAAAATCTCCACACACATGTTACACAATTTTGTGGATCCCAAGCATGCATTGTCTCAATGTTTAATGAGACCAATACCACAACAATTATTGAGATAATATATCAAAATTAGTAGAACTATAAAACATTAAAAAATTTATATTCTGGATATTTTCATTAATATAGTGATGTATGAGTATGTCTAGGACAATCCTCAAGTGTTTCACATGATCTTCCTTGGGAAAAGATAACAGTAAAATTTCATCAATGAAAACCATTCCATCCATTAAATATGGATAAAATATTTGCTTCATTAGTTACATGGAATTTTATATCAAAATCATAATTGCAAAGGCATCACCAAATACTCAAAGTGGTTGTAGAAATATAGGAATGTGCCCTTCATTATATCCTCACATGGTACTCAATAACAGTAATAACCTAATTTGATGTTATTATTGAAGAAACATTGAACCTTTCTCATGTAGGTGAAGATGTCCTAAATCCTTGTGTGTAGAAGTTATTAATCATGGTCACCTAGTTTTGGAGATAGTAATAAAAAAACAAACAAATTATCCTGTCCTTTTTATCATTTAATAAATATAAGGTTATCCTTGGTGACATAGGTATCTAACAAAACCCTTCCTCAACATATCATATAATTACATATTCTGTTAATACATCTATGTAAGAGACAATAGACTTACTAGTGATGATATAAAGATAGTATCCATGTGCATTTTTATCTATAATATCGTCTCTTGTTGATGAGGTAATCCCTACAAATCTATATTAATGACATCTGTATACTCTTCCACCACTATAAAAGTTGAGAGTGTAGAATCTCTTATTTCATGGGTAATAATAAACAACTGGAGAGTAATAGGCTATATAATCCTATGTATGTGCCCATTTACCATAGACTGATACTCCTATTATCCAATCATTTAATCCATGTTCTATCATCTTAGATACACTCTATCCTTAGCATGAAATATCAAATCAGGAAATAAAATATATACAGTCTGTATGTAATGAAAATGATGTCATAAAGCATCATATTTTCTACCAAGAGATCCATGAATAATATAAATTATCCAATAGTTAAATAAAACTATTTTTTTATATTTTTTTCTTAATTAATCCCATCCATTATGTGTCTTTAAATTTGAGGGTTAATCCAAGGGATCATCTAAAAATCTACGTGTCAAATTAGGGATGATGGAAGAAATGAGTGGCTCATACCTATATCTATCATCATTATAGTTAAGTCAGAAAATACAAATAAAACATCATTAATTGACACGGATCCATAAATTTATAGACCTCCACTACCTATATATGTCTCCATTACTCACTACATTTTTCCTAATGTTGAAATAGGCCACCAGGGGGTATTGGTGGAAACATATCAAACCATATTTTAAACCTAATACTCACTATACTCAAATGACATCTCTTATAACATCTGGAACTCCCTACTCTAGAATCTATATCTTCTTTCGTAATAAGTCAAAAATTCCTATATTATCGATATGGGGGATCATATAATCACATAACTATTATCCATGACAATCACAAGAATATAAAAACCTTTAACATGGAAAGAAAGTACCATACAGTGACACAAAAATTATAGAACTTGTACTTTAATATTACAGCAAAAATATTATTTCTTTCATTGATCCATGATACTATCATTGGATATTGGCTTCCAAAGTCTCTAATACTGTGTTCCCACTACCAGCATCTTGTTTCGATATCTTCCCACCCAGAAATACCATTACAACCAACGAATTCTGAATCACATAAACATTGGTATGTATCAAATGATGTATCAGATTAGGCTACATATTCTCCAAGATATCATGATCAAATTTATATTCACATAACAACTCATTTCAAACCATATTTATGGAGTATCATGAGATTTTAGTTAAACATGAACAATAATAGACTACTTTCATGATTCCCATCTAAAGATGAGAAATAAACCCAATTAAAAATACTCACAACATTGATTGAGGGATCTCCGCTATAAAAATATTCTCAAACTATATCAATGAATTATTTGTGTCATTATATGATAGAGTCAGCAGATTCCATCATCACCCTACTAATCTATGAATATTTCTAATTTATAGGACCACCATTTGAACTTTAAGTGACAAACAGAGGATAAAAACACATGAAACATTCATATTCCAATGACCATCTTCCGGTGAATCTCAATGACCATAAAAACTAAGGGGACATATCCTTTGAAACTCATGTGGTACCCTAATAACATCTCAAAATTACAAACAATTTTTTTATATAAATATTTTTTTAAATGCATTAGTAAATAATTAAAATAAAAAATAATATTTTTAGATTATTTTAATTGTAAATAATAGTAAAAATATGTTTTTTATATATCAAAAATAAAATTTGATCATATGTTAAATATATAAAATTATATAATATTAATACTTTTGATTATAATATAAAAAATTATATTTCATCCATTTTGATTTGATGACAAATTAACAAATATCAATTTGATATTAAATTAATATTCTATAAAATATTAATATTCATTATGTTTAAAATAATAATGAAAAAAACTATATTTATTTATTTTTTTGTCAAAGTTTTGTTTATAAAATACTCTAGAAAATAGTCATATAAATATATGAATATGACTAATTTTTTTATAAATTTCGTATTATAAAATTATTATATATATATATATATGAAATATTCATTTAAAATATAAATTATTAATAAATTAAATTTGTAAAATGATAATTTTTTGTTTCATAAATCTATTCATTATGATATTATTTTATTTGAAATTATTAAAAAAATTGATTCATTTATTTATTAATTTCACTTGTGTTAAAGAATAATAAAATACATAAAAAAATAAATAAAAAAAAATTAAAAAGATTAAATGATGAAATAAGGTTTTAGATTGTGGGTGAAAGCATAGTCGTGAGTTGCAGAGTGTGGGGAGAGTGAGGGTTCTAGAGGCTTACACACTATTGTTCAAGAGATACAATCCATTGAGACATTTCAATCTAGGAAGAGAGAAATTGGTCACAATAAGGAAGGAGATCGGTCGTCGGTGTGTGAGAACTGAGTTGTGTCGTCAGGTCTTGATTGTGGTTAGGGTTTCAGCCACTGGTGGGGGACCCTAAGCCATGTCAAATGTTTTATCCATGTCAGAGTTTTGTTTTTTCTTCAACATAATTATTTAGGTGTCTTTATTTTATTGGAGACTTATTTTTTTGAAACCTAATTATTAAAACCATACGAAGATTACCTTATTTTCGTGATCTATGTTTTCTTCTTCTCCCATTATTGTCAAATATTTATGTTGTTTTTTAAATATTGTCTATTCATTTATAATTTTTTTTATCAAAGCATGATCATAATGCTTCATTTATAGTCCTTATTTTTCTTGATGACCATTTTGGATATCTTGTTTTGGTTTCTTTAAATTGTTTTTTTGAATTTATTTTTCCATTGTATAAATTTTTATCCCATCTTTCTAAAAAATTATAATTCTGTCACTATTTTTCATCATAGTGAATCACCACTAATGATCAATTAATCCAATCAAATTAGTATTTATGCCACTATATAAATTGTAGAGGCTATGAATATCAAAAAATTAATCTAATGATCAAATTGATTTAGAAATCCAAATCTCTATTTGGTGATGGAGTGAAGTAGCAATAAAAATTGATATTATGCAATTCATGTTAGGGACTATATTACTTTAAATTGTTTTTTAATAATAACTAAAATGGAAAATTATTTATTTGATAACCTTTTATTTATTCAATTTTAAAAAATATATTTTTTTGTTCAATGACAATGTATTATTATTTATTTGCAAAAAAATTTATTTTTGTTCAATTATATATGTTAAATTTTCACCACCAATTTAATGGGATTTTATTTAGTATGTTTTAATATTCTTTTAAAAATGTTGATTATTTATTTAAAATTTATCTAAAATATGGGATAATTAAACTTATGTAAATTATTTGTAAGAGAATATTTTTTATAACTTGAATGTTGGTTGAATAACCCATAATTATTTATATTTTAAATAAGTATTTTCTAAATATATTGTTTGGTTATTTTCATATGTATGTTTTAATTTTTAAAGATATTAATATTTTTTAAAACTCACATTATGATATTATATTTTATAAAATTATATTTTATGAAAAATTATTTATATAATTATTTATGGATGTGAATATTTTTATGGTTCTGAAATATTTATTTCTTCATGAAATTTTATTATTATCCAATCAAATGTGATTTTAATTCAGCAAGAATAAAAATATATAAATTATTATTGTATAATCTTATAGATATTAATAAATGTGAATATTTTATTTCTAAAATAATTTGAATACTGAATTAAGAATGTCATTCTGTTATGTGAATTGAAATTAAGGATGTCACAATTGCATAAAGTCATGTCCATGCATTAATCATTAAACCAACATTCAAGGAAATCATAATAAATTAATGATTTATATTTTAATTTTAGGAAATAAATCCCCATATTATTATATACTTTTATTTCTCCAAGAAATACATTGGTATTTATAAAATTATTCTATTATAATTTTATGTGGAAAATTATAATTATATGATTAAAATATTAATATTCTCTATTATTATGTAGGGAGAAATTATAAATACATATCATTTTTTCACATATAAAATAAATTAAGAAAATAGGTTCTAATATTATATTAAAAGACAAGTTTTATATAATAAATGTTACCATTTTGAATATAATATATTACAAGAGTTGATATATTAAAATATGAAGACATCAATTTTATTAATTTTAAAAGCCCATTAATAGGCTAATGTCCTAAGATATAGTTATACCTAGTCTAATAAGATATTTATTATGCAGGTTAATAGTTATTTATTTATATATAAATATAAATGTATATGTTTATTTATGTATTCGTATATTTTCAAATGAAAAACTCTTCTAGAAAACACACACACACATATAAATATAATGAAAGCTAAAAATCCTTTAATGAAAATAAGAAAATGAAAATTTGAAATAGGGTAGGGAATTGGTATGTGAACCCATGCTTCTAAATGTGGGTGGGCCACTGATAGCATTTACCATTTCAATTGGACTTAGTGTTTTTTCATATAATCTAGCATATGGTTTTTAGAAAAATCATAAGAATATGATTGAAGAAATTATTGAACAAAAGTATTTTCATTGTATTATAGTATTTTTATGGTGTATGTAATTTAAATAATGTTATAAAAAGTTTTTTTAAAATATAATTTTAATCTTATTATCAAAATAATATTTTAAATGTTATTATGAAACATTTGAAAACCCAATACTGTGAAATATAATTTCTCACCCTATGTATAATATTTATTTTCGTATGTTGATTAGAAATTCTATGTGGGGGAAGTATATGAAAATCCGTTATTTTATTTTATTTTATTTTGTATTATTTTATTAAGTGGTTTTATATGTATCTAATTGTCCAAAACCTATACTAGTGATAGTTCCAAAAATATTATAAATGTTGTGTATTTATTTAACTTATTTTATTAAAAACAGTAAATTGATTTTATATGAGTGAAACCCATAAGCGTGGGTTTGGGGATAAATATTTGGTATCAAAACAATGATCTAGGAAACATTAGAGATTATTTTTTATTGTCTATGTGTTATAGTATATGAGTTTATCATTCATTGTTTCCTTAATTCGGAAGACAAAAATTTATAATTTTATATTGTTCAATGAACAAATTATGATGGAGAAATTGTTTTTAATGGTGGAAGAACATGGCATCAAAAAAATTCTAAAGATTTTTTTTATATTTTTTTAAAAATGGATTATTTAATAAATTTATAAAAATATTACTATTTTTTAGATGGTTTTCTTTGAAAATAATAATTAAAATATGGTGTTATAAGATATAAAAATAAAATTTGATAATAAGAAATATATTTTAAACCATATAAAATTAATAATTTGAATTATTATTGAAAAATATATATTTCATCAATTATTATCTTAGGAAAAACTTATAGTTTTCAATTCTATTTTAAATTCATACTCTAAAAAAATTATTATTTGTTTTTTCAAAAAGATTGATTTAAAATAACAATGTTAATCCAAATTTTTTTGTCCAAAGTTTATTCTGTAAAATATTTTAAAAGAATAATTATATTAATATATTAATAAAATCAATTAACAATTATACATTTCTTATTTTTAAAATTTGATATATATTTATTTCTATTATTTTCTATTTTGGAATACTAAAATATTATTTAATTACTTTTCAACAATTATAATGTTTTGTTTTATAAATCTATGAATTATGATATAATTTTATTTGAAATTATACTTATATTATGATAATTTTTTTAATTTATCATATGTTAAAAAATGATAAAACATTTAGAAAAAAAATATTAATAAAATAAAATATTAAAAGATGAATTCTGGTTATAAGAAGGGGTGAGGGATTGGTGTCGAGTCATGGAACATTTATAAAGTGATGGTAAAGAGCCTTCCAATCAAATATCTTAGATCTATGATCCATAGAGATAGATAGAAACAGGTTGAGGGAAATTGATCATGGGATAGATGGAGATCGAATCCCAGCGTGTGAGTACCGAGTAATATCGTTGGTTATCTATTATGGTTAGGGTATTAAATTCAATATATGGACACAGATCCACGTAAAGGGTTCGATCTGAGAATATGGTTGCAGTTTTTCATTAACATAAGAATTTAGTTGTTTTTATTTTATAGGAGCCCAAATATTTGGAAATTATCTACCTATAAACGTTTTCAGGGTACCTATTAGTAGTTATCTATGTTTTTTTTCTTCTCCCATCATTGTCAAATATTTCTATGGCTTGTATGTTTGTGGTATAATATTTGTGTACTTTTTTTCATTCAGATTACTAATATAATTCTTCATTTATGGTCTTTTTATACCATGATGAAAAATTTGGATATCATTTTTTATCTCATTATGTAGTTGGTTTGAATCAATGTTATTCATTGTTTACATCTGCACCCCTTCTTTCGTTGCAAGTTTATTTTTATCCCTATTTTTATGTCGTAGATAGTGACATCTAGTCCACAAATAAACCACATAAGTAAATATTTATTTTATTTTATAAATTGTTGAGGTTATGAATATATAAACCTCAAACCAATGAGAATGTTTATTATCAAACCAATTTTCATTAATGTGATGTTGTGAAGCAGCAACAAAAACGTCTTTTATTAAATTTGTGTAAGGGAATTTTTCTATTTTAAATTTGATTTAATTTTCTTTTGTAAGGATATATAATTTATTTAAACATATTTATTTGTTGTCAATTTTAGAAATTCTTTTTTGTGTTTATTGATAAGGGAATATTTTTTATCTTAAAAACATATTTTTTTCGATTTTACATTTCCAATTTATATGATCAATTTTATGGAATTCTATTTATTATTTTTTGATATTATATTGATAAAATGATAATTTATTTAATTCCTATCAAAATTACATTCTAATTTAACTTATGTCAATTACTTGTAAGATAATAATTTTCGTGACTTTTATTTTTGATAAATAACCCATAGAGCATTAAATTTCAAATATTTATTTTCCTATACACTATATTAGTTATTTTTATAATTATTTTTCAATTTCTCTAAATCTCAATATTTATAACAAATCATATTTTTATTTTATGTTTTATATAATTTTATTATATGAACAATGATTTATATTCTCATATGTGGATGAAAATATATTTATGTTCGTGAAATATTTTTATGTTCAAAAAAGGTTATTATTATGCATGATTTTTTTTCAATTAACATAGAATATAAAAATTATTATTATTATTATATAATATTTGAAATATTACAATATGTGAAGATTTTATTTTCAAATTTATTCTCATATAAATCTATGAATTTCATCATGAAATGTGAATTGAAATTAAAGATGTTACAATTGCATATAGTCTTGTACATGCATTCAGTATGACATCGAATTCCAATTCATTCCCAATAACTTCATTATTTTAATTTAAATTTCAAGGGTCAAATGTACGATTATTATTTACTTTAATTTCTCCAACATTTTAAATGATTTATTTTAAATGATTATTTTATAATTTAATGTGAATTTATATGATTATGTTATTATAAAATTTATAATTACAATTATTATGTGTGAATAAATTATAAATTAATCTCATTGATTCATGAAAAAAATAATTTAATCTTTTCAGTTTCAATATTTAATTCAATGATGAGTTTTATATAATTAAATTTATTTATTTAAAATAAAATGTTTTTTGGATTTGACAAAAAAAATATTTATACATGGATGTTATATATTTTTGCTGGCCATGAAAAGTCTTATTTCATGTGATTTTGTTGTAGCATGTCTAATAAGTGATTTTTAATTGAGTTTTATATTTATTCATATATATATATAGGTTTTTATATTTATTTAATGTATGGATTTATATTTAAAACAAAACCTCCAGTGGAAAATGTATATATATGTGTAAGGTAAGAAGGAATGGTTTTTATAAAATACATCATTTGAACATTGTAAATATGTTAGGTAATTGGGTAGTGAATGCATCCCTCACCAAGTGGGTATTTGAAAGACATTAATCAATGATTCATGTGGATTTACTGTTTTTTAGAAACATATATTTAGATTTCAGAAAAATAATTGCAATATGTGTAATGTAGTTATTAAATTTAGTTATTTTCAATTTATTATATAATTTTTAAGGCGTAATAAATTTCAATATTTTTTTGAAATTGTATTTCTTAATTATGTTTAGATTGAATCTTAACAAAATATTTTAAATGTTTTTATCAATGATTTTAAAAACCATTACTAGGAAAAAAAATATCTCACTATTTTTTTAAAATTTATTTTCATAGGTTTGTTGAATTTTCTTTCAGAATGCAGTGTATATGAATTATTATGGTAATTTTATTTTATATTGTAAACTTTTGTTAAATTTTAATGTTTGTATCAAATTCAATAATATGATGACTAGTAAAAATTCACAGAATTTAAGAAATTTTGTGTATATTTTGGTTTATTTTTTTTAATAAAATAAATAGAATTTATATATATTAAACCCAGAAGCATGGGTTCAGGGTATTACTTGCCTCATCCACTATGCCTCTGTAGATGATACTGTGGGTGAAAAATGTTACTAATTTAGTGGTGGATGGACTATAGAACCACCCAAAGGTCCCAGCTCTAGAATATGACTCTATATCGAAGTAACTTCACTTGGTGTATTATCGTTATGATATTGAAACTGAATCCTACCTGGAGATCATCATCAACCCATCATGAAAGAATATTAGATGTATCAAATATTATATTATATATAGGGAGATGACCCAAGACGGTCTTGGAAACTACAAAACAATCCTATATAATGCATGTAAAAATGTTTTCCATACAACTTGAGCCTATTTATAGAAAGTCAATAAGTAGGATATCAGAGTCCTTTTGAATGGATATATCAGTGGCTGCACCAAAAATACAGTCCCAATCCTTTGAGAAAAACTTAAAACACATTAAATTTGTTTTATTATTTACCGAACCATCCTCATGACTAGAAAATCTCCAACCCTAGGTCAAATGATGATCTCTGCACTGATATAAATCTTTCACAACTAAACCAATCAGGGACCACCTTAATGGTGTTAACCCATGTTTAACACCCCATGATAGCCTTAAATAGGCTAATGGATGGTGACCCACATTGAGTACTCATATCAAATAACATGTTACAACATATAATATGTTATATGAACACATTCACAAATATAAAAATACCCATAAGACGATGAATGAAATGGAAAAATTGACATCAAACCCAGGAATTCGTCTATATCCCAAAATCTTTGTTTGGGATTTTTTTTGGAATGTATAATGTACCAAATATAGGATAATCAAAATTGAAAATGGTTTCCGAAATCATATAATGTGGGAGTCATAGTCAACTGAAAAACATAATACAAACCATGGATTATCTATCAAACTAATATGTATCTTCTCATAGTATAACTATAACCTTATTAAATGTCTTATCATCAATAAAAGACACGAAATTTGTTACAAAAATACATGTATATGTGAGAATAGGAATATCAAAAAAGACACCCCAAAATCAGTAAAAATAAATTCTCAAGAAGTATTTATGTAATTATCAAGAAAATATTTGAAATAGATTATTATTTTTTGTAGAGACCCGAAGCTTAATGTACATTACATTACTTTTGCGGAATACTTATTACATAACAAAAACACGCACACATGGACTGTAATAGTTTAGTGTCTTTGGAAACTCAGAATATAATCTTCTAATCGTGGTGAAAGATCTTCAACATCTCCCATAAAGATCTTCTTTTTTTCTAAACCTAAATCCTTTCTTTATGTCCTGGGGAAACGAAAACATAAAAGGGTGAGCTCAAATGCTCAGTAAGGTTAAAAAAAAAGAAATATCAATCACATCATATTCATAAGAACATAACATTTTGGAAATCTTAACCTGCAAAAGAGAGCATAATTTCATATCATGGGATAAATCATAGTAGTGAAATGAAATCCCGATAATCATAACATATAACATGAAACTTTTTGGAATACACACATAATCATAGAGAATCATTTCTTATTAGTCAAGATTCATTTCCAATACTATCTTAGTGGAAAAAGTCCATTTTTGAACCGAGTCACACTCGTTTCAGTCTTATTTCACTGAACCGGTATAACATACCATTCCAGCCATGTCTATCTCATGAGATATAAAATCATTACCCAATGAATTGGAGGGAGATATAGGTCACACCTATCTCATAATTATACTATTCTTATATGTGCCACAAAATCATAAATCATACATCATTGCATAACCCATGTAATAAAAATGGGAATCTTAAACATCAGGACACCATAAAACAATTCATATAAGATAAAAGAATTCATAAAAATACTTCCATCACAACATAATCAAATCCATGTAATAATAGGGATAAAAACAGAACCCTTTATTATCTTAGATGGAAAATAATTTTGATAAAACACTTGAACTTCATTCTTGAGGAAAATATCCTTTCTACTTCAATTTTTTTTCCTTTCTTAACATGCTATACAATTTTAAACTAAATGAATTTGATTAAAAATTAACTTGAAAACTTTTAAAGGAAGATTCTTGTAAATTTCGTTTTAAAAGTCCATTCATGCCGTATAAGTTAAAAAAAACATTATTCTTGTACTTTTGTCAGAAAAGTCAAAAAGTACCTCGTATGAAAAACGAAAAAATATTCCTTTCATATCTTTTACTAAAAAACACACCAAAGGGTAAAATTTGATTTAAAAAATTGTAGGTGGATGGAAATAATATTACATATTGAGGAAACATGGATGTGGATGATAAAATACACCCCAGTAAATTCCAAAGTATAAACAATCTCGGATAAAAATGAGATTGTGATATTTCCCATATCTTAGATCAGATATGCTTTGTACGTGTCCGAACCTCCGGTATAATGATTTAAATAATGTTATTGACTTATTCCAGAATCATAAAAAATTTTATGATATCATATTTGGTCATATTCTTATCTTCTTAGTAGTAATATTTCATTGCTACTTGTTATTCAGGTGTTTATAACTTTTTGTTCTTATGCGTGTTTTGTCAAATAAATTATTATTCTTATATTTAGGTTATGGATACCTAATTTCCAGAATGGTATTAGTGTAATATATATCATATTAATTCATTCAATTCATTTATATAATCATTATGAAATGAAGATCATGTAGAACAAGTCACATCACATCGTCGAGACGGTATTCCGTACGTATCCACGAGTGATGATATCGTTCCTACGAACGTGGAATTGTATTGGAGTGTATGTATACTATTTCAGAATCAGTATCAATTTATAATAGTCATATATAGTCATTATTTACACCATTATTCCCATCCAATTAAGGTGGTGGTGGAAAATAGACTACACCATGGCGTGGAGAAGGTATTCCGTACGTACGCACACGCGGTGATTTCTTTTTCCGTAGGATGGATATATGGTGAAATAGGGTTGTTTCATACTTATAATAACATATCAGTATATGAGTGATACTGATGTTATTACTTCATAATGAAACAACTAAAGAAGAAGAATTGGAAGAAGAAATAAAGATGAAAGAATCGGTAACAGACATTACCTCTTCTTTGAAGTGCTTCTTTGATACCTCCTTTTAGGGCACTAAAATGGGTTTTTGAAGAAGAAAAGAACCTCTAAGATGTCTCTAGGGAAGTGGAGAGGAGAAAATGGCAGGGTTCGGCCGAGCTTTAAGGCTCAAAGTGGTGTGAGGAAGAGAGGGAGGAGGTGCCCTTTTATAAGGGAGGAGAGGGGTACCTTCGGAATAACAAAATATATTATTTTATTATAAAGTCAAGTTCAGTTTTAAATAGCTCCAAATTGATATATTTAGAAGATAAAGTGGGTAGGGGTCGAAATCCTCTCACTTAATAGAATTTAGACAAGTTTAGGTTCCTATTTTAACCATATCATGTAGATTTAACATTAAGTTAAATAATTTTACTTTTACCGTGTCTTCTTGTGTTCTTATACTATAAAGTTAAGAAACATACTATATCAAGACAAACGAACCCCAAGTTGTTTATTATTAAAATATATAACCTTATCTAAGTCATTTGGCCGAGCCTTAGATTTTTAGGAATAAAATAACAATTAATAATATAATATTTGTTTTAAAAACTATTTTATGCCAATTTCGACACTATTTAGTAATTGATTTTTATGAAAATCATAAAAGAATGATAAGTTCTAACAAAGTTAATTAAATCAATACTAACATGTCATATTGACCTAGAAAATTAGTTTAACTCATAAAAGTCTCAAATTAAATTTATTTGTATATTTATAACATCAATTATGTCAATATTTCATTAATAAGATAATTACTACATCATCGTTGTGTCATAAATAAATTACATTATTGAATGTATAAAAATTATAAATAAAATACCATTATGGAGGAAATATTTTTATCTTTATAATGAATATTTATAGTCGAATTTATCTTATGTATAACCCTATATTAAAAATGATTTACTTATAAAACGTTGATTTTAACTATTTTAACCCTTCTTTAAATAAATTAATAATAAATGTCCTAATCTAATCCATGTGGGTCTAAATGGTCATAGTTTATTCCTAAGGTTGTTTTTGGTCGAATTAAATTTGTCAAATAGAATTAGGACACGTGTTAGGTAATAATAATATCATTTTTACCCTTAATTACCCTATTTACTTTTAACCGTGATAAAAAAAAGTAAAAAGTTAATATTCACCAAAAAATTATTTTCATCTCATTGAACCACATTTTACTTACTGACATCAACCTTGTCTCTCAAATTTTTCAAATTCCACTCACATAAGCGGTAAAATTATGTTTTATGAAAAATTCAGTTTTTTTAACTACTATTTAGTGGTTTCACTATTCATCAAAAATTGAATGTTTTCAGAAAAATACCAAAATTTCACCCTAGTCCAATTTCGATATTACGAATCCAAAAATGAAGTCCATTTTGAAAAATAAAATATAAAATTTCAAAAGGTGGTTATTACTATTCATAACGGCTAGTTTTAATAATATTTTAATAGTATATCTTTGTTTAGTGAAACTCGGTATTGCGTACTACACACGCTATCGAGGAAGGTCGTGATTGCGTGTAATGCAAGGAAAGTCAAGGATGCGTGTTGTGCAAGCTCCTTTTGGTGTAGCGTACAAAACAAGACATTAATGAAATTAAAAAGAATATTTTTCATAAAATCTCGGGGTGTTACATTCTACCCCCCTTAAAATGAATTTAACCCTCGAAATTCGTCGGGGTTATAAATGGTTTACTAATCGAAAGACTGTTTAATAGAAACCCACATCGTAAAAAGGAATACCAAAACATGGCTTTTAAAAACTAAAGTATGAAATGTAATGGTTACCCAAATTAACTCATCACGATGTTTCCACGTAGGAGAACATAGGTGAAAATATGGATATGGAAGAAAAATCAAACCATCATGTTCTGATGGAGAGTGGTAGAGAACATGGCTATGAAAAAGCCAACAATCACAAAGCTATTGATTTGTGATGATCTAAGGTACCATCTGATTAATCAGATATAAGGGAACTAGGACAACATTTTTGGTTTTCAAGATCATTTCCCTAAAGTTGACGAATTAAAAGAAATACTTACATGATTTTTGTACAATCTCACTATTGTTCGTGAATTGAACAATTTCCACTTCATCCCTAAAAGAAATGAAGTTGAATTTGTTATTCATGATGTGTTAGCAGATCATGTGATTGAATTATGGGTCATTCCATCTCTTTCAAACAAAAGGTTAGCAAAAGTTATAAGTCCATCTTATGGTTAGATTAATCGTATATGGTTCCAAAAATGTACTTATACTTCATATATCATACCGCTTAATAAACTAAAACTAGTTTCTACTAATCAGGGACTTCCTATAGGCCAGTGGTAGGTGATAAAGGCCAGTCGCACTTTGGTTGTGGGATCGATTCCCACAGCCTTGTCCGACGCGATGGGTTGTCGCCCGTCCTGTAGGTTGTCCTTTTTCTAAAGTACATCACTATAACATCCCATAAATAATATTGAAAAACTTCTATCCTTAAACAATACTAACTTATGTGAAACATAATCCATTCCAATCTTTAGGCTTATCCATAATACTGCAGACCACTCTCATAATATAGTGAAAACGATTACTACAGATTTAATACGATCATTGATCCCCATATATCATAAGATCTGTCTTGTTGGACACATTCCAAACATTCAAAGGCCTTAATCATGTATTCTCTTGAATACCCATTAAACCTTAGTGAAAACATGAATTTAGTTAAAAGTTAACACTTTCCACATACCAAAATCCTCAAAATTATATATATTGTAACCATGATATCACTTAGTCCTTATATCAATCATGAGCTCATGAATACTGTCTAATATGTCATTTTCTCGTTTTCCCTTCATTATGCGCATATCATCATTTTTTCGAAAAATATCTCAATCACTTTCCATGGTTACTGGTACCATAAAATTATTGAAAACCACAATAGACCAATACATAAATATTCCAATATTCCACGATACTATATCCAACATTATAAACACATAATCATTCCACCACATCGTTATCATATTCAACATGGCCAATGGTGATCGCATGTGACTTCCCTTTGAATTTTGCCTTAAGTGGTTGCTCATGTCGATCATCACTGACCCTTGGATTAGGGAATTTATTAGCATAATGCCACATTTCCTTACACTTGAAGCATTGAAGTGTAGTAGGTTCATTCTATGTATCCCTTCCTTTTTTTTGCATCATTAGGAATCTTCTTCCCATTATTGTGGAATTAAAATGCCCGATTAACTTCCTATCCACATTTGAAACATTTACTTGTCCCTTTAAGACAATCTCCACCATGCATCTTTCCACACTTTGAGCATAATGAAACATTCATCTTCTTTTCACCATTATTCTGAGATTTATCCTTGAACTCCATATTTCATTTCTTGTCAAAACCATGAGATGGATATGTAACACCAACTTCCATTTCTACCTTGATAGCACAACGCACAATTTCTTCACAGCTACTGAAGTCTCTTATAGCTAATTCCCTTCGAAGACTTGGTTTTAAGCCACTGAAAAATCGATCAACTTTACTTTCAGGTTGGATGATAATGCCTGATGCATACCTTGCAAGTCTTGTAAAATTCGCTTCGTATATACCAACAGATTCATCATCCTTCTGCTTCAGCTCAAGAAACTCCTTTTCCATCTTTGTTCAAATGATACGAGGGAAGTACATACTGAAAAACAAGTTCTTGAACTCGTCCCTTTCCATGGACTCAATTTCATCTCTTGGCCTCGTAATCTTGATAAGATTCCCCCATTGATCAGCATCACCTTCCAAACGATATACTACTAAGATGACTTTATCATCTTCAGAACATTGAAGAACTGAAAATATCTTTTCAGCGGTAATGATCCATTGTTCAGAAACAAGTGGATCATAAGACCCACTGAAAGAAGGTGGACGTTGCCTCATGAAGGACTCAACAGAATATTGTTCCCTTCTCTGCTCATTTGGAAGTCCAGAATGATTAATAGTTTGTGTAAGTATAGCAATAAGATTTTTCACTCCATCTCCCATAACACTTGTTTGTTCAGGAGGAAAATCATTTCATTGTCCATTACAATGATCAACACGGTTCCTTCGGGTTTTAGCCATCGTCTAAAACTCAAAAAGAATAGTGTGAGAGGAAAAAATAATTCTAGGGAAAACAACATAGTAATGGGGGAGTACCCTTAATATCTAACATCTTAGGTTAAATTCTAAGATCGTTACTGTAGTTCTAGGACTATATCCTATACGTATACTTATCCTTAGGGACATCCCTTGACATACCATAGAAATATCTCTAGGGATCTCACTAACGTTCTCACATCCTAGTTTCCAAAGGTTGACTAAATCTTTCCTCTGATACCAACTATAGAGACCCGAAGTTTAAGGTACATGGACATTAAATTACTTTTGCGGAATACTTAGTACATAACAAAAACACACACACAAGGACCGTAATAGTTTAGTGTCATTGGAAACTCGGAATATAATCTTCTAATAATGTTGAAAGATCATCAACATCTCCCATAGAGATATTCTTTTTTTCTAAACCTAAATCCATTCTTTATGTCCTGGGGAAAAGAAAACATAAAAGGGTGAGCTCAAATGCTCAGTAAGGGTAAACAAAAGAAATATCAATCACATCATATTCATAAGAACATAACATTTTGGAAATCTAAACCTGCAAAAGAGAGCATAATTTCATTACATGGGATAAATCATAGTATTGAAATGAAATCCCAAAAATCATAACTTATATCATGAAACTTTGTTTCATAAACACATAATAATAGAGAATAATTTCTTATTAGTCAATACTCATTTCCAAGACTATCTTAGTGGACAATGTCCATTTCTGAACCGAGTCACCCTCGTTCCAGTCCTGTTTCACTGAACCAGTATAACCTACCGTTCCAGCCATGTCTATCTCATGAGATATAAAATCTTTACCCAATGCATTGGAGGGAGATATAGGTCCCACCCATCTCATAATGATACCATTCTTATGTTTTCCACAAAATCATAAATCATACATCATTGCATAACCCATGTAATAAAAATGGGATTCTTAAACAAGAGGACATCATAAAACAATTCATATAAGATAAAAGAATTAATAAAAATATTTCCATCACAACATAATCAAATCCATGTAATAATAGGGATAGAAACATAACCCTTTATTATCTTAGATGGAAAATAATTTTGATAAAACACCTGAACTTCATTCTTGAGGAAAATATCCTTTCTACTTCTAAAACATTTTCATTTCTTGACATGTCATACAATTTTAAACTAAAAGAAGTTGATTAAAAATAAACTTGAAAACATGTAAATTAAGATTCTTGGAAATTTTGTTTTAAAAGTCCATTTATGCCGTATAAGTTAAAAAAACATTCTTCCCGTACTTTTGTCGGAAAATTCAAAAAGTACCTCGTATGAAAAACGACAAAAGATTCCTTTCATATCATTTAATAAAAAACTCACCGAAGGATAAAATTGGATTTAAACAATTGTATGTGGATGTAAATAATATTATATATTGAGGAAACATAGATTTGGAAGATAAAATACACCCCAGTAAATACCAAAGTATAAACAATCTCGGATAAAAATGAGATTGTGATATTTCCCTTACCTTAGGTCCGATATTCTTTGTACGTGTCCAAACCTCCTATATAATGATTTAAATAATGTTATTGACTTATTCCAGAATCATACATATTTTTATGATATCATATTTGGTCATATTCTTAGCTTCTTAGTAGTAATATTTCATTGCTACTTGTTATTCGGGTGTTTATAACTTTTTGTTCTTATGCGTGTTTTGTCGAATAAATTTTTATTCTTCTCTTTAGGTTATGGATACCTAATTTACATAATGGTATTAGTGTAATATATAACATATTAATTCATTAAATTCATTTATATAATCATTATGAAATGAAGATCATGTAGAACGAGTCGCATCACATCGTGGAGACGGTATTCTGTAGGTACGCACGAGTGATGATTTCGTTCCTATGATCGTGGAATTGTATTGGAGTGTATGTATACTATTTCAGAATCAGTATCACTTTATTATAGTCATATATAGTCATTATTTACACCATTATACCCATACAAGTAAGGTGGTGGTGGAAAATAGATTACACCACGGCGTGGAGACGGTATTCCGTACGTACGCACGCGCGGTGATTTATTTTTCCGTAGGATGGATAGATGGTGAAATAGGGTAGTTTCATACATAAAATAACATATCCGTATATGATTGATACTGATGTTATTACTTGATAATTATACAACTAAAGAAGAAGATGTGGAAGAAGAAATAAAGATGAAAGAATCGGAAACGGACATTACCTATTCTTTGAAGTGTTTCTTTGAGACCTCCTTTTAGGGCACTAAAATGGGTCTTTGAAGAAGACCAGAACCTCTAGGATGTTTCTAGGGAAGTGGAGAGGATAAAATGGCAGGGGTTGGCCGAGCATGAAGGCTCAATGTGGTGTGAGGAAGAGAGGGAGGATGTGCCGTTTTATAAGGGAAGAGAGGGGCACCTTTGGAATAACTAAAAATATTATTTTATTATAAAGTCAAGTTCGGTTTTAAATAGCTCCAAATTGATATATTTATAATATAAGGTGGTTAGGGGTAGAAATAATCTCATAAAATATAATTTAGACAAGTTTAGGTTCCTATTTTATACTTATCATGTAGATTTAACATTAAATTAAATAATTTTACTTTTACCGTGTCTTCTTGTGTTCTTATACTATAAGGTTAATGAACTTACTATATCAAGGAAAACTAACCCAAAGTTGTTTATTATTAAATTATACAACCTTATCTAAGTCATTTGGGCGATCCTCAGAAATTTAGGAATAAAATAACAATTAATAATATAATATTTGTTTTAAAAACTATTTTATGTCAATTTCGACACTATTAAGTAATTGATTTTTGTGAAAATCATAACAGAATGATAAGTTCTAAAAATGTTAATTAAATCAATAATAACATGTCATATTAACCTATAAAATTAGTGGAATTCATAAAAAAGTCTCAAATTATATTTATTTGGATATTTATAACATCAATTATGTCAATATTTCATTAATTGGATAATTACTGCATCATCGTTGTGTCATAAATAAATTATATTATTTAATGTCTAAAAATTACAAATAAAATACCTTTATGTAGGAAATCGTTTTATATTTATAATGAATATTTATAGTCGAATTTATCTTATATATAACAATAGATTAAAAATTATTTACTTATTAAACTTTGATTTTAACTATTTTAACACTTCTTTAAATAAATTAATAATAAATGTCCTAATCTAATCCAAGTGGGCATAAATGGTCATATTTTATTCCTAAGGTTGTTTGTGGTCGAATTAAACTTTTCCAATAGAATTAGGACATGTGTTATGGTAATAATAATATCATTTTTACCCTTAATTACCCTATTTACTTTTAACCATGGTAAAAAAAGTAAAAAATTACTATTCAACAAAAAAATATTTTCACCTCATTGAACCACATTTTACTTACTGACATCAACCGAGTCTCTAGTATTTTCGAAATTACACTCACAGAAGCGGTAAAATTATGTTTTATGAAAAATTCAGTTTTTTAAACTACCACATAGTGTTTTCACTATTCATCAAAAATTGAAAGTTTTCAGAAAAATACCAAAATTTCACCCTAGGCCAATTTCGATATTACGAATCCAAAAATGAAGTCCTTTTTGAAAAATAAAATATAAAATTTCAAAAAGTGGTTATTACTATTCATAACAACTAGTTTTAATAATATTTTAATAGTATATCGTTGTTTAGTGAAACTTGGTATTGCGTACTACACACGCTATCGAGGAAGGTCGTGATTGCGTGTAATGGAAGGCAAGTCAAGGATGCGTGTTGTGCAAGCTCCTTTTGGTGTAGCATACAACACAATACATTAATGAAATTAAAAAGAATATTTTTCATAAAATCTCGGGGTGTTACAGTTTTATTTTGAATAAACCAAATCTAATGATATGGACACTAATTCCCAATGTAATTTCACAACTACAATTCTATCAATGGATTCTACTCAGGATTTCAATGTAGCAGTTTCTCAGGAGAACATGCACTGTGAGTCTGGTAGTACATAAGGTGCTCTTCTTAGAGATCATGCTTTTTGAGCCTGATCATGATGGAGAATATTATGGAACATTGAATAGATATATATATATATATATATATATGGGATCACATATGAGGACATAAGAGAAAACAAAAACCCAATCTATATGTATTTTCAACATAGAGGATCAACCCACGAGTAGTCTTTTCATTCAAAATCCAAAAATCCAACCATTGGTAGATGATTTAAGATCTTACACAATTCCACATAGATGGATTTTTGAAACCCAATATGATAGTAATACCACATAGTGGATCAACCCCGCATTCATGATGTGATGAATCACTTTACCCACACTGGGATGGACCAAGTGAATGAAACCTAAGGAAATTCATTATATATGAAGATTAAACATGCATTATACAATCCATGTAAAAGTACATACATTTTACTGGGAGTAAAATGCATGTATCTCCATACCCAGATCTACCCATGTATCTTTGTCTAACACAATATGTCTTTATCTATATAATAGGTATTCCATTTTGGGATACATGTTCTATTGTGTTTTTGTCAGAACTAAATTTGTTCTTGGGCCATATTAATGAACTTTAGTTCATGTCTTTGTACTCCGGTTGTTATCATGTACCTAGTCAGGTATCACTACCATATCTTTCCATTATACATTTTTTATTCCCATGCATATGGTAATCACTATTACCTGGAACCCATAGGTTACATGCTACTAAACTATCCATAGGATAAATTGTAGGTTTATGGATCAAAATAAATGTGATATTTAATTTCCAAAAAACCCTAGATGTCACATATTGGGTATTACACTACATGTGTGATTCATGCTACATGTAGTATAGCCATGATATTTCCAAATTCCATAGGTTCATCATGTAGTTCCAAAATCAACTCATCTACCAATGGATCCACAAAAATACCCATCACATATCATGGATCATGTTGACCACAGTGGCCTCACTATCAGTAGAAAAACTACATAGATATGATTTTCTTAGAGATCGCCTCATGTCGCACCATGCCACCCTCACATGAAAATCTATGAGTTAGCTTACCCAATGTATTTCCAAATATTCTTCATCACCCCAAACCAAAATTGTGTCATCTATCTCAAACCCCAACCCATGATATCTATATTTTCAGTAAAGAACAGTCTTCCAATTATCTGGACACGTGATTCTAAAATTAATATTTACTACATAGGTCAAATCCATGTTCTATATTTTATGAATGTATAGGTTATTCCCATATAATATTATATTTTTTATTTTTACATTGTTTCAATAAATATATTTTAGTGTTATATAATATATTTAATATTTTTATTATATGAATATAGAGCCTCCTTAGGATATCGAATCTCATGTTGAATCAGCACCAAGCTCTAGAAATATTCCTTAAAATATTTTTAATGTCTTACTGGAAATTTATATGTTTTAGAAGACTATATTTTATTCATAAAAAATGTGATTATAATAAAATTATTATTTAAAATAGGGTATGAATGGTTTGAAAATTCTATAAAAAGTGGGTGGGGGAAGATATATTATATCTATTTGTACCTATTGACCAACCTATTTCAATTCATACATTTCGATAAATATAAATACATTGAAATTTTATAATATATAAAATTAATTTCAAAAAAACATTCATGAATGCAATTCCCAACAAGGTGGCCTATATAAAACAATATTTAGGTTTTCTCATTTTCCATGTTTAATTGATGTTTCTAGGATAAAAATTCATATATTGGATTGAGACATGCACATTTCAAATATTATAATCAATCATAAAATTTTCAAATAATATGGTATACCATATAAGTAGAGTCAATGAAAATCATTAGGTGAAATCATATAATGATGATAAATTGATAGTGATTTTACATGTTGAAAATATTATAATTAAAGATACAAACTTATATTTATTAAACTAATATACATGATTTGTGGTATAATTGTTCTGAAAATTTTGATACTTATTGAGTTTACATCTTATTTTAAGATGTAATCATGTAAAATATTTGGGGGGAATATATTTCCCAATAAAATATGATTTGGAACAGCTGATTACTATTCAAATAAATTAGATATAATTTGTTTCAACATGAATTAATATCACATATAATAAATGAAATTCTAATGAATGTTGTGTTATTGGTCCTTATATCTAAAAGATAACGAATCATTGTGTATTTTATCTAAAAACTAAACATCATACATTCAATATATATTCAGAGATTATTT
This sequence comes from Viscum album, assembly GCA_963277665.1. Classification (NCBI taxonomy): domain Eukaryota; kingdom Viridiplantae; phylum Streptophyta; class Magnoliopsida; order Santalales; family Viscaceae; genus Viscum; species Viscum album. Next base: position 104,931,155 of record OY728133.1, read on the forward strand.
TTTTTATAGTAGACCATGTTATTATGATGTTAATTTTGTGATATTAATCATAAGGTAAATTCAATGAACAATTGAATATATATTGGATTATTGTTTAAGAAAAGATATAAAAATATATTCATGTTTAGGTGTAATCTAAAATGTATATATTACTAATAGGAAATACATTAGAAATTAATATAGTTTATTGAATCTATTTTTAATGTATGATTCTTGATAATTAATCAATATGAACTGATATTAGTACATATGGTATGGATTATACTTCAGAAATAATATAATACACATGGCCTATATGAAGGAATCAAAAAATGATTGATGTTCCAAAAATGTAAATCATTCCATGGAAGTCTATTGTGACAACTAAACAATAATTGATCTTATGAGGAAATAGGTATTAAATTTAAAAAACCATAATAATTGATAACCATTATTACATTTAAAATGAGAAGTATGAATGAGGAATTAATGGAGTAATCAATCAATAAGAGGTTCATTATCCCCACTTTCATTTTAGAAGTATTGGATGAACATTAATGTTCATTATCCACCAATAAATTTTGGTTATATTTAAATTTTATCCCCAATGGGAATATAATTTTGAACATGACAGTTTTTGTTTTATAATAAACCGATTATTAAGATTGTTTGAAATGGGGGATAAAATATATGTTAGTGAGATCGATTAATAAAATCCACTTTCATTGGGGGGGTGGGGTGTTACCATTAAAGAGGTATGTATTGTATAGATAATTTTATAATATTTGACCCAAGAGGATTATATATGACGTCGAATTAGATATGATTTGTGATAGAGGGTGTTTGGAGAGACTAATAATTATTTCAAATTGATATAATATATTATCAACTAATACTGTAAGAATAATTAAACTGTAATGAGTGTCTATCTTCATATATTATTTTATAAATTTATATTATCACATATATATAAAATTATATGAATTTGTAATGTAATAAATATTTATAATTGATATAGTGTATTGATATGAAATTTCAAAAACAGTAATCTGGATTTCCAATAAACATCTATAGATGGAATTTTATGTGAATTAATCTGCGTATTTTTATTTTTTAGAAAAATATAATATTCTTGGGAAATTTTCATGGAAGTATTAATTTTTTTCTTGTTTTTTTAACATAATAACTAGTTCATTTACTTGGAGAGTCCCTATTTAAACTCTATGGTAGTTTAGATTTCTTTTTTAAATTTGGGTATCATTGTGTTGTAGTGTAAATAATTGATATATTACTAGTCGTTTTTCTTCACTAAATAATGAAATTAGGGTATACATATAATAAAATTAATGTTAACAATTTTAATATAATATATTCCACACCATGAGGGGAATCCATGGATGATTAAATGAATTTGAAAAAAAGCGTGTTATGCCACTAGAATTGTATCAATGACACTTCCAATCAAACATATTAATAAAATTAAATCTATGAGGGAAATATAATTTTAATCCTTTAACAAAAATAATTTATTTGTGGTGTGATTTTATTTTTTATTCTTAAATGTTATCTATGTGTTACAATATGATACCTTAATAGACTTTATACGATTTTTTTGAAGAAAAAAACAATGATTTTATTGTTTTCATGTTATAATAAATGATCAAATGATATAATATGGATATATTATAGAATCAACCAATAATGTGGTGTCATTTATTTTTTTTAGAATGATCAAAATATTAAATAATTTTGGTATCATTTCTACAGAAAATATGAATAAGTACTATAAGGAAAATAACACATATTATTTGGATGTATAAGAATATGAATATGTGAAATTTAACGGGCACATAATTATTAACAAAAATATTTATTTGATCTGTTTTTTATCCATATACCACAGTATATTAGATGTATTTACATAAAAATATAATGGTTTCTTGGGGTAACTACACAATAGTGGAGGCAATCACCCAATGAAATAGATAATTCCAAAAATGGGACCTAAATTTATTGCATCCTATAAATCATGGGATTATGGTAGATATATTTGTTTTCATTTTTGATCAATGATTAGCTTAATGACCTAATTAATGATTCCAATTATTTTTAATCCTGAAACACAATTAAAATATTTTTGATCTACTAATATTGATGATATCAACTGTTTAATAAAGTTAAAAAATTAAATAAATTGTTGATCTTGCTGATTGATATATTATATGATGTTGTAATGACTTTCATTAATAATAATTATTTGAATCTAAATCAACGTAACAATGAAAACTTGTTGGATTATATAGAGTTTATATTTTTTTATTAATTATCATATGTTTTTATAATGTGTCATATTTAAATATAAACTACCTCAATGTAGTACAATAAGATATTAGATGGTATAATAACTCTTAGATATATAGAAACACATTTTTTATAATTTACATATACAAGGAAAATTTCTATTATATAAAATTCATACATTACTTACTTTTCATACAAATAATGTTTCGACATGAATCCTAACACTATAATCAAGTGTTATTAATGATTTTCACTTATCCTATATTAATCTTTTATATCATCAATAAATCTCCGACAATAGAATCCATAGATAATTGAAATAATTGATTCCACAATTTCGTATAGAGTTTTAGGGAATTCATATGATGAAAATGAATAATGAAATATTTAAAATGGATATATCTACTTATGAATTCTATCTTCTAATATCCTATTTCCCATCATTCATTTGCTGTTATTCCTAATGTAAGTCCATTTTCAAAAACCACTAATCTCCCCTCAATTATCCAAATAGATCATCAATGAATGGAAGATGATATTGATTCATTCTCATGACATGGGTGAATATATGATTATAAAAACAAATTTTAAAAATTAAATATGTCATCATCACAAAGAAAACTAGTTCTTCCCATGGATGAATTCATTGTTGATAAAATCCTTTATTTTCATACGATTCCAATAGAAAATTCAGATCCAAAAACTATATTGGTTCCAAAAAAACATGGAATTGATATTGGAAAGATCACTACATATATATCAATAAAAACGCACCCTCTCCTTTAGATATGTACCATGAAAAAACATACATGAAAATAATAAGAAATTGATAAAAAAATGTTTGAAAATATCCATTTCGAGTATCCCCATGAAATTCCATGGTATGTACTACTAAATAATAAGATATTGTTTTAATAACCACTATCGAAATTTTGATTAACATTTTCTTTTCATCTTAATCATTTCTAAAGTGATTTTTAACACCATCGATATATGTGAATCTAACCATTGACACATAAAATTCAATGTGGGCCTTCAAGGATGTCAACACATCCATAACCTAAATCAATTTAAAAATATCCATCACTAGAACAAATAAATCTCTATGAAACATCACCCCAACTATATTTTTTGAGCTATATTTTCAAATAATTCATGGATGCACACATTGTCTAAAAGGATTTATTATGTTCTAAATATGCAGTATTATCTCAACAGAGAAACCATTATTATCAATAGGATGAGGAGAAAAAACTAGCGGGATACACCCATATCAAAACAGTTAAATAAGGGTATAATTTAAAATATTCATACCACTCACCAATTCTGGACAATATTTATCATACATGATCATTTTCTCTACTCCGTACAATTTTTTAATTGGTTCATTTTTTAATTTATCATCATCTTGTGATCACAGGGGTTTATGAGTATTTGTGTTCCTAGATTCTCATTGGGTCACTCAATTATTACTAGTAGACTCGTTCTGTTTCACTCATCCTATCAATGTTTAAAATTCGTTAGAATAATGATATGTGTCTCTATCAGTAGACCTCATATCACTTTGATAACAACACTAATGATGCCCTATATTGATTAATTTGTGGAATTCTCTTGATGGTTCCACAAAACATTTCTTGACGTGATATGGTTAACCACAACAAAACATCCATGGATACTTTTGGGCCAAGGAAGAATATTTTTTGATCCCATGGTCTCATTCGGACATATCCCACTATTATGGAAGTAGGATTCCATCTTTCTCTTATTAACAACACTATAATTTTCCACATTTTCCCATAATAACAAACATGGTCCCCACAATTGTATATCCCAATATATCTCTTACTGATATAGTCAATGTATTCACCATTCCTGAATAATAAGATAAAAATGAATGAAATTATATTAATGAATATCTATTTATAATCATGACTCAAAAATTCATTCCATTAATGAATAACAAATGAAACCATATGGGATAATAAGATAAATTCCTCTATTTTTTATTATAATGAATCACATAAATATTCTCTTTCTTCAAACTAAATATGTATAGTTTTCCATAAATATAAATTGCATGAGAATAAAATTACCTGTTAATAATTTATTCAAAATCCTTTCATGCCTTTCCTCGCAAATTTTTATCTTGAACGACTAATTCCAAAAATTTGTAGGGAATGTCATCCCATATATATATATTTATATTCACATTATAATCTAGTTGATTTCCATTGAAATCAAATATTGGAATCATCATATTCAACTTCACCTTTTGTTTTTCCAAATCCCGCAAAAATATAGGTATATTATCCTTTTTGAACTGAACTAAATGCTTCTTTTTCTATGTTTCATAATTCTTATTACCCTTATCCACAACCTAAAATTCATAAACAATATAGTGAACCAGCTTTTGGTTCACCTATCGCTCAGGTATGAAAAAAAATTCCGCAACCTATTATGGTTGGTTTCTAAAATGACATAATAGTTTCATTCAATATATAAAATGTATATGGATAACCCAAATCATTAATTATAAATGGGTTAGAAATAAAAGTTTACCATATATGAACCTATTACAACATGGATTTACAAAATCATACAGGCAGCATCATTTCAACCACTTTTTAATGTATCAAACAAATGATTTTCAAAAAAATAATTTTATTATTTTAAAAAATAATATTTTTTCTAATTCAAAATTAGATTTAGTGAAGTTGGAAAATTAATTCCAACTGAAATGATTTACTATCAACGAATGTCAAGAAACTGTAATTGTTTAAACCAATGATGATTTGGTGAAAAATAATATAGATGTCTCTTAAAACAATAATATACCCAAAAACCCTAGTAACATTAAGTTCAACATATAGAGTTTAGATATGCCATTTTATGTTGAAATTTTTATGTTAATAAACTATTATTCCCTATATTTGTCCTATGATACATACAAATTCTATTTTGAAATACATGGAAAAAAAATTGAAAAATTTCCTATGTCATAGAACAATCCTTGGTGATATCATTTGTCCCTAAATTTAATTTTTTTTCCAAACAATATATATACCATTTTATGAAAAATATGTTTTTATCACAAAATACAGATAACATTTGTAACATGCCACCCCTCTTCACTGACCTGAGGAGTGATAATTGAGTTATTAATCCTTAGTTGACATATCCATGATACAAAAGGGAATAAATAAATGTCATGTTAATTGAAAAATATTGTGGGATGATCTTCTGTTTGATAGAAAAAACATCCATTCCACAAAAACAATAACCAAAGAATCATATATTTGACTCATGAGTAGAAAACACATCTCAAAACATAATGAAACCAAAAAACATTATCAGATAATAATAGGAAACCAAAAAGATTACTCATGTGGAAAACAAATCCATAAAATACAGAAATTAAATGTTACAAAAAACTAAAAACATCCCACCGACTCTAAGATCATAATCCACAAGTCATTCTATGGAATCGATAATTGTTACTAAATAAATTAGATTCCATTCAATAAGTGTGACTAAATAAATTAAATGCCTTTCCACAAAACACAAGGATTCCTTCAATCACCATTGATGGTTGAACATTACCTCTATACGCCATCAAAAAATTTATAGTGGTACATCATTATCACTATCCATCTCATTTGAAGCCCCCAAATCTAGTTATTCCACCAAATTGTGAATTTATTTACCAAAAATAAATTTCCATTTCTTCCAATACACATAAAACCATATATTTCTATTATATCATTTAATATACCACATTACATAGGTTAGAGACAAATTTTAATTTTAATGCATAATGTTAAGATTTTAAAATTATGGTTTTCAAAGAAAAACGAACATTCCAAATTTTCCATGCTAATAAAAAACAAATTTTATTTCCAGATTCAAATTATAATTTAAAAATAATTTAAACAAAATAATTTATTTATAACTATTAATTAATGTTCGACATCATGTATACTTGAGAGAGAAGCCACACAACCCCAAAAAGATAGTGAAAATGAATAATGGTACAACAAAACTTCATTATTAAAATGCAACCCAAATTCCCTTTCTCAATATCAAAAATGATTTAATTTTAAACAGATTTATAACACATAGATTTATCAATTATGGACTATATCTTTAGTTTCAAGAGTGATGAGGTATTTTAATATAAATATAACAAATCATAATACACACATAGTAAAAATATAAGCATTAAATGAAATAATATTAGATATAGATGACTCGTATATTTAAGGGGGTAATCGGTCTTGCCATCCGATAAAAAGGTATTTGAGTTATGGGGATTCTAGTAGAAAAAACTAATTAATTTCTCAATTAGAATTACATCAAATTTTTTTGGGAAAACTATACATTATATGATTTATTTTTTCAATTTAAAATACTATATTACAACCTTGTGGTGTTACTATCTTAAGTAAACCCATCTTGTGGTTTTCTCACAAAATTTGACAAATGTTTCTCATCATGTATAGTTACAAATGGTTCAATATGCATGGTTTCTCCTTGGTATTTTCATTATTTGGAAATATATTGCATTAACGGTTCACCTACCCAACATCAACTTTTTTCTCTTACATAGTTTTCTAGAGATGCTACATAATTTTTACTAAAAGTTGAAACCATTTACTTTTATAAAATCCTTTAAAAAATATAAAATCCATTGAAACCTCATATGTGATAACTTAACCAAAACATAGACCCAACATCCCAGAATAAAGGGTAATGTACATAGAACCAGGGGTTCTAATGAATCTCACTATTAAAAAATCATTATATTTTGATATATATAGTATATATAATATATTTTAATTAAATAAATATCTTCTACCATAAAATTAAAGTATAAAATATAAATGAATCATATCACTTCATGGAGGTGGTAGTCCAAACATATGCATGATACTATTTTCAATTTTTTAACATTTTGTAAGGAATGATAGTAAATATGATAATATACTTCTAGAAATATAATAATTTCATAAGTAGATTATATAAATATTTATCCCATAATAATATCCATCCATAAAATATAGTGCAGAGAAATGAATTTTATCTCAATGTGGAGATAGTAAGCCACACCTATGGACGACTGATATTTTCACTTTCCATTTGATAGAAGGTGAAAAATATACGATAGATATATTAGAATAATTACATTTAAATATATTTATTAGTTATTCATTATTATTTATATAACATAAAATTGATGTTGAATATGTAAATGAATAATTAAAACTATAGTGATTGATTATGGAAATTATCTTTTCATTGAAATTACTCCACTTGATACACACTTAAGGGATTATGTTTGGTCTTTTTAAAAACCACCACATATATAATCTGTATATTAGAGTCTCGAATAGGACATTCTACATTTTTTCATACTATAAGTCTCAAAGATGTGTATTGAAGAGGAAGGATGGGAACACTTTTATTAATGAAGGGAGGATCATCCATTGAATTTCTTAAAAGATTAAAATATAGTTAAGTCTTTATCTTGAAAAAATATATCTAAATAGAATATAAATTGGAAATGGATTAAATTATAGGCCATATTTTATATCGATTGTCCTTGTATAATATATATATTTTTATTAACTACTTTAATAAAATATTATTTTCATAAAATATCATTATTTCCAATTTTGGCACAATTTAATTAATTTGAAAAAAAAGACATAAATCCAATGATTGAATTAAAATATATACATTAAAATAAAATTAATATATAGTATTATTCTATAAAATTTCCTAAAAACATTCACTCACTAAAATTATATAACATTTAAAAAACTTTAAAATCATTTTATATATTTTTTATTAGTTAGATAAATACTGTATCGGTGTTGGATAAGAATTTAAGGTCATTAAATAATAATTAAAAACAATACATGAATTTATAACTATAAAATAATTAAATTAATATAAAAATAGATAATTATATTCATTCATAACATGTTTTTTCCTACAGTCACTCATAATTGATATTTAAAACTAAGGGAGCGACATTATTTTAGTTTAAATGTAGAAAATATTATTCAGGTTTTTATCATGGAAAAGTGTCTATTAAACTACTATATTTTATCCTATGGTAATAAGGATATAATTAATCTTATACAATATGAATAACTATTGCTAATTATGTCTTATCAGTTAGTTTTAATATTGATTAACCTGGTGTACTCTTTATTGAGCCACTAAATTTTACCATGGTTATTATTCATATTGAGAAAAACTATAAGCGAGTAATTTATAAAATTTATACCTAATGATTCAAAAAAATTAATACATTTTGAAAAAATTAATTTATATATGTTTAAGAAGTAAATTTCAAAATAACCACACAACACACGATTAAAAATTGTTTTTAGAAAAATATTAGTTTAAGCATAAATCATCATCTATTTTTATCCCATGTATTTAAACATAATAAATAAATATTGAATTATTTATTAAAATAAATAAATAAATTAAATCAAAATCATTCATCAATAGTAAATAAACAAATTTATTATGATAAATAAAGTTTTTTATTGTAAAAACTATTTATAAAAAAATATCTATTAAATTCAAATAATATTTATTTCTATTTTGAAATAATTATCCCCCAAATTTTTAATTACTACAATAGTAAAAAAAAAATTCTAAATTAATTATTTATAATCATATCTTCTTAACCTAGAAACTAGGAGAGAACTGTTATTTAATTGGTTTTCACTGTTCATTAAACATGTTGTTTGTTGTAACAAATGCTATCAAAGAAGTTAATTTTTTTTATAAAAATTATGTTATAAAACTATTTAGTGCTACCTAAGACACCAAATAAGAAGATATTATTGTGGTGGAATTCATGGATAAAGAAGCAAATATATCAAAAATACTCAAATATATTCATAATTATGTACATATTATTTATGAATGTAAAGAATGTGGTGTCTAATTGTTTCATTAAACTATATTAATAAATACCTCATTGATGTTGTATCACTGGGATTATGCAACATAATTTTTATTAATATTTTTATAATATTAATATATAATTGGGTTATATTTATTTATATAGTATAATATAAATCACATTCAAAAAATTAAAATGATAACCAAATCATTATTTAATAAACATGTACATTGCTTATAAAGATTCAAAGTAATTCCAAAAAATAAAAATAGTGAAATGGTATAATAAAAAATAATTTAAATAATTTTAAATAAATAAGATCATTTTCCTTATAAGTATCTCAACAATGATAAAAAATTTAAAATGCAATTAAATCAATAAAAATATTATTAGAATTTAGATTAATGATATTGACGACATATAGATAAGTCTTTGTGATTGATTAATTAGAGAAATATGTTGTGTTTATTTATTAAATAAATCCAATAATAAAATTAAAATATTGATTTGGCTATTTAATCCCAATAATGATCATTAATAGTTGAACATTGCAACTGTTAAACCAAAATGACTTTTTAATATCATTTACCATGAATAAAATAATAATTCTATAATATTAATGTTCATCTTGGTAACTCAAATTAGTAAATGTCTTTATTATATTGGAGTGTATTTTTTAATATTAATAGAAAATAATTATATTTTTTTAATAGGTAAAATAATTTATTAATTAAAAATGAAAATTTTTAGAAAAAGTCAATTTATTTATTGTAATTTCTATATTTTTGTTATGGGAATGTAATATTTCTATAATTTTTGGAAAAAATAATTTCCAATTGATCTAAAATAATATATCACTTCTAATACCATATTTTATTATAAAATATTCCTTAAATAGTGAGAAAATAAATTCATAAATCTTATTCTCTCCCTAGAATATATCTAGTATTAAATATTTTATAATAAAAAATAAGAAACAATATTGAGACGTGTGTAATGTAATTTTATTTGTCTAAAAATATAATGAATTCATTTGAATGACTATTTAACATTTTTTATTCCATTAAATATTTTAGAGTAATATAAATTATATTTTAAATCATATTTAAGACCACCATTTTATATAATTATCTTAGAATTATATTTTAGGAATTTTTTTAACACAAAACACCCCCCACCCCGCACTTTTAAATACCACCTTTCTCCTCCATTTACTATATCATCCAAAATTCATCACATTTCCCAATAATTGCTCAAAATTTTTTATTATGATTTTCTTGATTTTTATTGGTGCTCTAATATCTCCCAAAATAAATCATTCAATGAATTACGGGTTTCAAGATAAGATCCAATTCAAATTTAATAATAACATTCTTTTTTACATTCATTTATCGACCTTATATTTTTCTACTTGTATCCCCACATATAAAAAAATATATTGAAAATTAATTGTTTTATATATTAATATTAGTTAAATGTCATTATAATATTTTTTTTTTAATAATATTTACTATATGTAAATAATCTCACCCCCTTTTCACAATTCCCACTAATTGTCGAGTTATGCACTAATGAGATAGTTGAAAATTTATTACTTGTCATAGTCATTATATATTACTACTATATATTATTAATTCATATATAATTATTATTACGTATATCTACATGCATTATAACATACACCAATTATCTCTCCCACAAACGTTTTATAAATTCTACTTAATGGTTAGTATACCAACTAAAAAGATGTTGTCAATTATATTACAATGAATAACATAATATATAGTAAGAGTAACATACGTAATATATATATTTATGTTTATGTATATATTTTTATGTTTCTTATTTAATGAATATTTATATTAATTTAGAGGTACTTCAGCTATTGGATAAATAAATATGAATAGAAACCATAAAATAAACAAATATAAATTTTAATCCAAACATTAGTATCACTAATCAATTTTTATTGAATGAAATCATAAAAAAATAACTGATTATAGTTGAACACTAATTCAATTTACCAATTTAATATAATTATATAATAATTCATTAATAATAAAAAATGTATATGTAAGTGTTAATTATTAATGAAATGGGTCATAAGGTATAAGGAATCCTAAAGAATTTTTTTATTGTTAGTTTCATTATCTCACTCTCCCATTATTCCATCACTATTTCAAATGTTATATAAATAAATTATTCAATCGATTTTCTTATTTTAATCATTCCTTATTTTATGGATGTTCATTTTTATATTATTTAGTATGAATTGTTACCCAAAATTTCTGATTTCTTATATTGTATTTCCCTTCAATATTAAAATTAATTGTTATTGACATCTTTCATATTATTCCTTGGACCTATTATATTTTTAAATTAGATAAATTGTCAAAAATTATATATATTTTTTAATTAGTGTAGGATCCTTTATGATTGTTCAATGACATAAAACTAAAATATTTGTTACGAAACATACTATTTTTTCTAGGATTGTTTAATATTTTTGTAATTACTAAAATGTTACCAGTTATATTATTTTAAATTAGTCGGGAAAATTTAGAGATCGGGTGCTGAGATGACGTGTGATTCAGTGGCTTGGGGTCCCTGAAAGGATCATTTGAAAAATAATATGTTTTTAATTGCACACATGTGAAATATTTATGAAAAATTAAAATAAAACTTCAATGATTGTCCAAATAAAAAATTCAAAGGCACCATTGTGATCAGATTAGTGTCAATATCCTAGGTGTGACATAACATTGGTTGGCACTGGTCATCTGTAAAAAAAGTCTCCAGGGGCGTAATCGTAAATAAAATACATAAATAAAAATAGTTTTATTTTGAAATCATAATAACTCATAAATGGTAACATGGATTGGAATTATATGAACACTATTGTGTTTTTAAGTGGGTGTTTTCTTTTGGTGTGTCCTAACCTTGATAGGCGTAGGTTGAGGGTGAATGATAGATTTTGGACGGAGACATCATTAAAATATCTCGTTAAAATAGTTTGTTAAATGTTAAGTGATTATGTTTAGGAGATTTATCTTTTTAATTGTCCCTTCTATAGGAATACTGGGTTATCACCGTAACCCTATAATTCCACTAAGGCAAGGTGATGATATCCATATCCTGACAATGAACATCAGCATATTAACGATCGTCAAAAACATAGACGTCCGTTCATCATCAATGACCAATCAAATCCTTGTTGTAGGGTGTTGATATCATTATTATTTCTTTTCAAATTCATAGAATCAAATATCAAAATTGGACCAACTCACAAATAGGTTGATCTAAAGTTTGGTTGTTCATTCTGGGAGGATAATTATTATGATATTAAAGGGAATAGATCATTGTTATTATTCTGATGTTGGTTTCATTGTGATCCCACTAACATTAACAGATCAATTATGAATGAATTAGGCAATGCTCTATTATTTTGGTATTAATGTGCTTAATCACCCCCCTTAAATCAATAATGTTCTTCCTGTGTTATTTACCCTTTTAGACCCTACACGAATGATCAATCATTGCACCCATGAACCATGGCGTAACAATACGAGACTGAAGGTTTTGATCCTTGACTACATTGCGGGGGTGCGACTGGAGCATAGAAGGTATGTGATGGATTACATTAGAGGGAGTGATGAATTGAGGGTTTCTAGTGGGGTGGTCAACAGTGAGGGATGTTCCCACTCCAATGTGAGTCCAGGTTCTAACAGGGTTTATAATCGTGGTCAAGAGGGACCACGCCAGAGGAGGTGCCTATGGCGGCAGCTGTAGTGGGACATTGCTCTGATTCCACATCGGAGGGGGACCCCCTGGAAGAAGGGTTTTACGACCAAGGGGACCAGTGAATAGTGCAGTCTGCATTGAACATGGTGGATGCATTGACCAGGGTTCCACAACCTAGCCATTCGATGAAGGAGCTGGCCCACATGCGGCATGCTGGGATAGGAAAAACGGGCCGATTCGGGGGACTAACAAGCTATAACGTATAGCCCTCCATACATGAACACCTAACCCTGAGGCCTAGAAGTATGGACTGTTCATTCCATGAGGTTAGGCTAGTTTGGGCCAGACCATACCAGCTGATTCCGGTTTGGAGAATCAGGTCAGGTTAGACCTATACTGGACTGAACCATATTTAATAAATTGGGTGTATCTATCAAGATGTTTTTCCATTTGATGAGACATTTTAAGAGTTTGGATTCTTAGGAACAAATTTCTTTTTGAGATACTCTAATGAGTTTTTTAGAATTTGGTTTATGAACTAATAGATTTACAATTAGGTTCTCCCTGCTCAAGTGTTTTATCAATGGAATCATATGGCAGTGTATGACTACGTGACTTGGGTGACTCCATGTAGCATCGACACTCTGTGCACTATCAATGCTCTATATTACATTAATGATTCAAGTTCCATATAATTTACATCCTCCATCAATGAACTATCCTCCATCAAAATCATAGATTCCATTATAGCTCTTAAATCCACTAACGCTTCGTATTCCACTGATTCGTTATACTCAACTAAGACTTTGTGCACCAATGACGGTTTTTTCCCCATCGATTCTCTATCCTCCATAGATGCTCCTGCTACCACTAAAAATTAGTGTAATATAGAATGAGATATATATAGACTATCACTGAAAATCACCATCTTCATGATTTATACTTATACATGTATGAGATGACCGTATTGATTGTACATCATGTGTTTCCTTTTTTGCATAAAATTATTATTTCTTTTTTGTGTACTTTTTGATTTTCATTTGTGGTGAAAATTGCGTATTTCATAGTGGCTTGACATTGTGATTTTGGGGTCCCTACGAATTATTATTTTACTCACCCATGCATGGTATATGCCCACACGTGTCATGTCTTCAATAGACGATCAATCCTTTCAAAGATTCTTTGATGGAAGCAGACCAGTTGATTATTAGAAATAGGCTTGACAGATGAGGTGTTCTTGAGCTGCATAAGATAGAGGTTTTTGTACCTTCTCTTTAGGTAGGTATTTTTGTGGATGATATTCAAGATCTTGTACATTTCCTTCATGTTTGGGATTTTATTCTAGCCTCATTTACAATTCTGTTTAATTATCATCATACTAGGTTATTGGTGTCATAGTCGTAAGAATTATTATTAACTAATTATTGTCAGTTTAGATCATTTGGGCTTGGAGATGGGGTTGTGTGTGTAGGTACTTAGGAAAATTAGTCCCATTTTTCGGATATTCATACTCGGTAATAGTACCCCCCTATATCCTATTGGAGGTGGGATTGGTGTAGTCCTGACACGGGTCCCAGATAAAGAGTTGTGATAGAGTGGTATCATAAGATATCGGTTCTACCTAACAAACTAAGAGTCTATGAGATTTTTTTGGGAAAAAATTATTAAGTGTTTTGCGTTTGACATTGAGGCTAGGGATGATAGTGTGGTGTGGTGTCTGATTTATCAATACATGGAGGTTTTAAATTCATCTTTTCGACTAGGTACATGAAAACAATGATTGCATGAGAGAAAATAAATTGTACATCAAATGTATAGTATTGAGTGTGTTATCTTATACTTCTTGTTACACTGTTAGATTAACAGGTATACTATATTGATTGTGGTACATAACTATATTTTTAGGATAAATCCATGGATATAGCCAGCTAATATTCCAATCGGTGATCATAAAGAATGATCTGACTAGTGATGAGGAATTAGTACAAGGTCATTACTAGAGATAACACCTTTGGGTGGTGGACCAGTGATACCACCACCTAGAGAGTAGAAATTTCTAACTTATTTACCGCTATAAAATGCACTCATTCTGAGTGCATTTCACAAGATCTAGAGGTATTTTCCTCTTATGTTCAGGGGTGAACTACCCCCAGGTAGTTGAGGATTGTCTAGAGGCGGTTACGAGTGTCGTCCTCATTGTGAGGATACCTCTCAACCAGATGGCAGTCCTAGCCAAATGTCTTATACCTATATTTATGGGGATATGGTGGAGCATAGAGATCTATACTCATAAAGAGATGAACCTCACATGGAATGAAATTGAGATTATATTCAAGGACGAGTTAGTCCTAGTGGTGTTACGCTCTGTGCATATACATGTTGTACTGCATCAACAACAAGGCAGGTAGACAGTAACGGAGTACACGCAAACATTTATGAATCCATTTCACCACTCCACATATATAGTGAGGAAAAAATTATTCTGGGCCTAGACATTTGATTAGGGGAAACACAATAAGATCATGTAATCTATGATATCAATTTTCATTCTGACACATGCTAGTGTGCTAGAGTGAGCTTTGATAATAGAGAGCATTATAGAGGACCCAACACTTGCCAGGGGAGCTACCACGAGGCTTCAGGTTGCGGAGTCTTCAAAATCAGTTATCTGACACCAGATTCAAGGATCCAATTAGATCAAATAGTTCAGGGGAGGGCCCCATCACACATGGTTACCAGTGAATGGTTACCTAGGAAGTTCGAGTCATTCAAAGGACATGTTGTTCTACTCATGCGGCAGTCGGGGACACCTGACTCATGATTTCCCAAATCACTTTACAAATTATCAGAAGATGGATGAGAAACCTCCAAGGAATAGGTGAAGGTTGGTATATAGTGGTCCAAAAAGTTAGAGGATGTGGTAGAGTAGATGGACGAGAAGAAGAAGGTGGGAAGATGATCGAGGTACAACCACCAGCACCCCAAAGATGTCAACCATGGGCTCAACTAGTTTGTGGAACGAGACGAGGCCCACTTCTCATGATGGAATATTATATCATGGGTTCTCTACAGATGATTATAGGTATGATATTCATCTTTTACACACTAGATATTGTTTTAATAGACACATGTTACAACCATTCTTTTCGTTCCCTGGCCCTTGTTTGAGACATAGATATTACAGTGGCAACATTGACTCAAACCCTACAGTTAGATACTCTTATATGAGAAATTTGATGATCAGAGATAGGTTTACATAGTGGTACCTCACTCATTGGGTAGATATTTTGGTTTGGGATCACTTGGTTGGAATGTCGAGGTCTTATGAAATCATCCTTGGTATGGACTAGTTATCCACATTCCATGCCCAGACTGACTATTTCATGTGCATACTGTGGTGGGTCTATGAAGAAGGGACCATGTTTTCACTTATTAGTAAGAAGGAAACCCACGAAGTGTAGTATTTATTCACACATATTATGGTGTAGTAGGTCACACACATTTTAGAAAGTTTTACCCTCAGTTTAGTGGATGATAGGAGTCCTCAATTTCCTTCATTGGTGGATGAGTATGAGGATGTCTTTATAGAATATCTTCACGTATTTATTCACTATAGAGAGGTGGATTCATATATAGATTTTTACCCTTGAGAAAGAATAGATATTTACACCTTCATATCAGATGGCTCTGGTGGAGCATCTTCAGTTATGGGTAATGTTCAAGGACTTGTAGAGAGTGTTCTCCATGAGACACAGTGTTTCACACTATGAGGGCCCAATTTTGTTTTCCATGAGGGTAGAAATGTTTTTGAGATTATATGTGGACCTTCAACACATGTACTGGGTTACCATGATGAAAAAGAATCCACTTCAAATGATTGATGAACTCTTCGATTAGCTAAATAAAGGGAGGTGGTTCTATAAGATAGACATCAGTTTTTTCTATTGCCACCATTGATTAAGGGATGAGGGCATCCCGAAGATAGCCTTCAGATGTTTGTATGGCCACTATTAGTACATAGTGATGTCATTTGGTGTGATGACCATCCCATCAATGATCATGGGACTAATGAATATGATCATCTATCCTTACATAGACAGGTTCATCATGGTCTTCATATATGATATATTAGTGTACTCGGTGTACAAGGAGGAGCACACAATTCAATTGAAGATGGTCCAGGAAACACTCCAAGAGAACCATATTTACAGGAATCTCTCAAAGTTTCAGTTCATGATATAATAGGTCCACTTTAGGGGAAAGATCACTTTTATCGGATGAGGATGTAGTAGATCCGGTGAAGATTGAAGCGGTGCATGCTTGGAAGCCACAAAGGACTGTTACGGAGGTGAAATTTTCATGGGTTTGGGAGGATACTATTGAATGTTTGTATTCAAATTTTATTGGAAATAATAAACCATGTTGGCGTTGACATAAAAGGGGAATCCATTCATGTGGACATAGTAGTTCTAGTAGTGCTTTCTAAAACTGAGGCATAGGTTGAAGAGAAATATCTTCATTATATTACTTCAATAGTGTGATGATTATGTGGTGTTATTTGATGCATCATGGATCGGGCTTGGTTTTATCCTAATTGATGGGAATGTGTTGATGGCCTATGGATTGTTCTAATTGTGGAAGCATGAGAAGAACTATGAAACCCATGTCGGGGAGTTGGAAATAATAATCATCACATTGAAGATGAGGAAACACTACGAAATTAATGGTGATCTTCCATATTCTATGACCACAAGAGTCTCAAGTATATCTTTTCTCAAAATTCATTGATCTCGATATAAATTTGTGGGACAATGTTCCTACAAGACTATTACCATGAGATATACTATACTCATGTGGAGGGGAATGTGGTTCAAGATGCTCTCAACTAGAGACCGAGTTTACTGCTACTAAACTAGGAGTAATAGTAGTTAGTTTCATTTTAGATATCCTTTATGGATAGAGATAAAGCAACAAATATCTAGTTGATGGTAGCTACCCTTCCACTATTGTAGTGGGTCAAGGAGGCATAGCTCGAAGACATCGATTGTGATACTACATGTGCTCCGATGTCTGCAAGACATTCCCCCTTATGGATATTCGAATGGTGGGGAGCATTTTTTTCTCATTAGAGATAGAATAATAGTTCCAACGACGTTGCAGGAGGAAATATCAATAGAATTATATAAATCCCTATTGGTGGTACATCCATGAGTGGAAATGATGTATCAGGACCTCTAATGTCTGTTCTGGTGGCGGGGGATGACGTGGCTGGTGGAAGAGTCTGTTTCTTGATTCCTCACTTGTCAGCAACTGAAGGCTACACACCAGGATCTATTGGGTTTAACTCATCCCCATGTGGTGCCAGAGTGGAAGTGGGATGGGATATCAATACAATAGATAATGGTAATACCATTCATGTATAATAATAATGATACCATATGGGTTACAATTGAAAGACTCACCAAGTCTTCCCCCATCCCACCATTCTATGAGCAGAGCTCAATGGAGATATTTAGATGCCTCTATATGAAAAAGATAGTTCAACTTCACGAAGTTCAATAAAAAAATTATTATATTGTGATTCTCACATTATATCCTCATTATGGAAGGGATTAGAGGAGGCGTTTGGGACTCAGTTGTGTTTGAGCATGACATTACATCACTAGACAGATGGCCAGACAGAGAGGACCATCCAGGCTCTATAAGACATTCTATGTGATTCCATCCATGGAATTTGCCAAAGGTTGGGAAGATAACCTACCTATAGTGTATTTTTTAAAAAAATAATAACTACCACCCCACCATTGGTATATCACTATTTGAGGAAATCTACAGACAACAATGTAGGATGCCAGTGTGCTGGATATACCCAGGAGAGTCAAAACTCAGGGGTCCATAAATGGTATGGGCTACCACCGAGAGGGTGTAGATAATCTAGGAGTGAATAAGGACTATATACAGCTGGTAGAAATCATATGCTGATAAGAGGAATATTCCATTAATGTTAAAGGAGGGAGACAGTGGGTTCCTTCAGGTGTCACCTCGAAGAGGATTGAAAATAATGTTTTGGGCGGCAAATTATCTCTGAGATACATAATCCCTTTTCAGATTCTATGTAGTGTTTGGGAGGTGGTGTACCACATAGATCTACACCCCCCCCCCACAGTTTCATTGGGTGCTTTATATCTTCCACATGTCATAGATGAGGATGTTTAACCATGATACATTTCACCTAATCGGCTGGGTTAAGGTAGATATTGATGATGTGATTTGTTATGCAGAGTACACAATGGAGATCTAGGATCGAATTGAGAGGATCCTTCATGGGCATGGGATTTATCTAGTGCATGTTCGTCGATATCAAGGGAATATACATGATGGAACTTTGGAGTGTGAGGCTCAAATTTGTGCTTAGTACCCTCCCCATTTTGTTGATTAGACCTTGTTTTGTGATTTGGGGACATAAATCTTAGAGGTGGCGAGAATGCAATGACTCTGATTTTTACAATATTATTTTTATAAATTATTTGAGAAAATTATAAGACCATGCACTAAAATGGATTTTGATTCTAAGGCAAAGAGTTCCCATAAATTGTGTTTGGAAAATAATATGTTTTTAATATCAGACACACATGACATTTCAGAAAAATTGAAAGTACTCATTAAAGACTTCCCGAATTAGAATTATTAGGGCACCGTTGAGTATAGAGAAGTGAATGTACCCTTGGTGTGACCTAATAATTTTCATTGTAGGACATATTTAGAAAAATCCACAAGGGGTGAAATAGTAATGAAAATATTTAAAATAAAATTTTTTTTATATAGAAAAAATAAAAACTCCAAAAAGGTCACTATGATCGGAAATCAAAGACCATTGTTGAGTTCATAAGTGGTTTTTTTAACTTTGGTAGGGCCTAAGCTCAACTGCCACAGATTGAGGGTGAATATTAGATTTTGGTCATACAAATCATTAAAATATAAAAAATTATTGAATGTTACATGTTGATGCATTGAGAGATTCCCTTTTTATAACCCATTTCAAAAAAATTCAGCATTACCTCCATTACCCTAGAATTCCCCTAGGGAAATGAGAAGGAAGATATCTTCTTATGATGAATGCCATCATATCTAGGACAGACAATGAAATAAATCTTCGTTATTCATCAATGACCGATCCAATCATTGTGGAAGGGTGTCAATCACTTTTTTGATTTCTTTTCCCATTATTATTATCAA
The DNA here is from genome assembly GCA_963277665.1 of Viscum album. NCBI lineage: Eukaryota > Viridiplantae > Streptophyta > Magnoliopsida > Santalales > Viscaceae > Viscum > Viscum album. The sequence goes on from OY728133.1 coordinate 104,951,340, forward strand.
ACAATGAAGGTAGAACAACCAGTGAAATGGTTGATGTATGGATTGGTTGTTCTTCCGGGGTGGTTAATTATTGAGGGACTAAGGGGAATAGATATTGGTGATTATTCTTCAATTAGTTTCATCATGATCCCAAGAACATGAACATATCAAGGTTGAAAAAACAAGTAAAAGATCTATTATTTTAGTGTTCATTTTTTTAATCCCTCTCTACTATGTCTACCATTTTTTAATGTGTTCTTCTCCCTTTAAAACCCTATGTGATCGATTGATCATTGCACCCACGATTCAAGTCACAACGATCTGAGAGAAATAGTTATAATCTGGGAAAACATTATGGGGTGCAATTGCAGCATTGTAGTTAGGAGGAAGCACATTGCAGAGGGAATGATTAATTATGGTGGGTGAGATTAATGGTGGGCTGGTGGTATGGTGTCTGGTGGTGAGGGCAGCGTGGCCGAGTGGGTGGCTAGGTTTTGGTAAGGCATACAACTGTGGTCAAGTGAGACCATGTCGGAGGATGATATCACAACATTAGAGTATGCATGGATTAGATATGAACTACAATAGGATGTTGCGGAGTGATGTGTCATGGAGGCAAGGCTCGAGGTGGGCCCTGCGGTAGTAGGTCCGTGGGACCCGCAGACCGAGATGCGGTGTAATATGCATTAAATGCGGCAGTTTTATTGACCGAGAATATGAGACCAAGACATGAACTGAAGGAGACAGACCTAATGTAGAGACGTATGGTAGAAGAACTAAGATGCTCTAATGGCCCATCAGGGTAGGCCAGTTCTGGATGGGATGGGTTTGGTCAGGTCGGACCCTGACTGGACCATACCCTTTTTAAAAAATTAAATGTATATTTTAAAACCAATCTATGTTTGACATGTCGTTCACAACATTGGGACCCCTAATACAAGGATGTTATTTTAGGATACTCTAAGAGAGTTTTTCATCTAGTTGGGTTATAACCTAACGGATTGAGGAGTAGGTTCCCCTGGAACAAGCGTGATACAAACAAAATCCTATGGAAGACTCTAACTATATGACTTGGGGGGCTTCTTGACCAATCTACACTCCATTCACCATCAATGATACAGGGGTAATCGATTCTCCACGTACCATAGACAATACGTGAACCATCTATGCTTCATGATCCATCAATGTTCTAGATTCCATCACCGCTTGAGGTAGTATCGATGCTCGGTTTCCCACCAACACTCTTTTCACATCCGATGCTCTGTGCGCCATTGGCGCTCTTTGCGCTATCAAGAATCCATGTTCCATTGATGGTCCATCTGATATTAATGCTTTTTGAGAAACCAACACTTCTAGTGTCATAAAGATTGATTGATTTATAGAATAAAACTAGAAATCCATCTCTTCTCACTTTAGTATTTTACATGTGTGATCCGACTATGTTGACTATACTTCGTGTGATTCCTTTCTGTTTACATCATGTTTTTCCATTATGTTGTACTTCATGAATTTACTTTCTATTGTAATTCATGTATTTTGTTATAGTGTACCTTTTTGGTTTTTTGGTCACTACTGAGTATTGTTTTACTCATCCATGAATGGGATATGCCTGCAATTGTTGTTTTATTTATTGAAGATATCCTATTTGATGGAGCCTTGTTAGACTCTGTCAAGGTGATTCATAGAGAGAGGCTTAGTAGATGGGGTGTTCTTAAGATTATTTAGATAGTGTTTTATGTACCTATATATCTTGTGGGGTTTTCTGGAGATTAGATTCAAGAGATTTTACTTTCCCTTTTAGGTGGGGAAGGTATTTTGGAAACATTTAAATTTCTTTTTTCATATATTTATACTTTTTTGTTCGTATATTACTTGTATGCATTCTGGTTTAGTTAGTGTCTTCAGTTCAACTCTTTTGGTATTGGGGATGGGCGCACACGTACTTGTACTTAGAACAATGCCTCTATTTGTGGTATATGCCTACTCGGTGCAAGTCACCAGCCTCTTCCCTATTGTAGGAGTACATGGGGTAGTCCTGGAACGAGCCCTGGGGGGTGGGTAATGACAATTTATTCATGATGTTTTTTCCATTCAATGTTCCATTAGGGATTACAAGTATATTTTGATGTGATGGGTCATATTATAATTATAATGCATAGAATGAATTATGTATTTTAAACATTAAGATATCCTTATGTGTCGAAATGATGTAGTAAAATTTATGTACTATTCTATACATGGAAAGTTTTTGGATTTCTCTCCACATAATGTTATTATTTATTGGAAATAATTTCTGAATTGTGCAGATGGTGAATTTTTATCTCTTACATATAATGTATATATAATATGTCCCCCATCATATTCAATTTATTATGATACCATAAAAATTATTTGACGATGATGTTTAATATCGTCCCTGTACAAGTGTTGATTTGCGAATAAGTAACATTCTAATTATTCATCCCCTTACTAGGTTTTCTTCTAAGCCATTCATTTGAGTATATAATAAAGTAGTAACATTTTATAATTATTTTTTAAAATATTATAGATGGGTTATAATGTATGAATATAAATTTTCTACACACCATCCTTAATTATATATTTGATATATTGAATTAAAGTGTGTATCAATGTTCTTTATGTAGTTTGTGAATTATTTTTCATTTATTTCAATTTTTTTTCAAAATTAATTTTGAAATATCTAAAACCATTCATGAAGTTCTAAAACGCTTTTTATATGTTCTAAAATTATTTCATATTTTAATATAAATGTAAATTAATAATAAAAATTTCTTTTTGCTTAAATGTATTTATGAATTTTAAAATTAAAATTTTCAATATCATTATTCATACCCTCAAATGAAGTAAATTAACTAAAAAAATTACTTTAAACAACCCTTTTCAATGTTCCATGTTTCATGTATGAGAAAAATCTAATTACCCATATGTGATCCTCTTTTAATGATATGAATTAGTAAGGAGGAACCATAAAATGTCAGAGAAGGCTAAAACACTTTCAATATTTACTTTGTATATGTGGATATTATAGTTCCACAAGGGTATAAAAGTTTAAAATCTTTTTATGGGAATTATTGGAACATTATTATGGTAAAAATAAATAACCTTGGATTATATCTCTATCTTTTTTAGTGTTTGGGTAACCATGTTTTCCAATACCTAGCTAACCCCACATAAATAATTTTATTTTATTATATAATTACATTATTTAATCTCAAATCATCTTCCTTGTATAAATGGAAATAAATTTGTAGTATATATATGTAATTTGAATAAAATATCATTGGTGTTAATATTTTTAATCATTTAACAGATTTATTAATATATAAATAAATTAAAACATGTTAAATAGAAAGTAAATTTAATAATTTAAATATTTATTGTTACACATAATATGCAACACTAATATACATATATATACACTCCAAAAAATAAAAAATTTAAAATTATTAACTACTTTTTTATGTAATATATTAAATATTATGTTAAAATTTGAATTAAAAACAATACTACCTATTGATTTAATTTATGTTTAAACCATTGAATAATAAAAAACAGAAATTAAATTAATTATCTTGATAAAATAATAATGTTTATAATTAAGATTAATATAGAAAAATATTATGTAGTTTCTCAGCTATACTATGTTATTTTGATATTTTTTTGAAAAAAATGAAGTTGGATATAAAATCATCATTCTCTAATTTTTAAAATGAATAGTGTTTCTCTATTTTATTACAAGTGATACTGATGGTGTGGTAATATATATAAATATATATATTGTAAATTATATCACAACTCTGCATCTCCTATTATATTCAATCAAATTAAATATTGTACATCTAGTGATGACCAATGTAGAAATATTAGTATTTCCTTATAGAGAAGGCTTTATTCCTAACATTTTTATTTAGTGTAAATATATATTTACGACCCTTCATATACCCAAGAAGTTTATGTGGAGGATATGGATATACAATAATGATCAATTTAAATGGTCACTTGTAATACTATATAGTTCATTGTGGTAGTTTATTTATTATTCTATTATTATATGATTTAATATATTATTAATATGCTATTAATAAATATATGGTTAATAAAAAATTATACCATTAGGCTTACATCACATAGAACTAAAATACATGAATTATCCTTGCTCTCATTTCTTGATACCCCAATCAAAATTACTACAAGGAGAAGACCTCAATTATTATTATTGAAAATCACCATTTAATAACCCAATATAAATTTTTTGTAATTTGTCAAAAATAATTATATTATAGATTATCCAACCCACATAAATTGTATATGGTCATATATATTTTCATTAGGATTGGTGGAGTTCAAATGACTCATTATGCGAGGGGATTTATATTACTCATTTATTATAATTATTTTTACTCCCCCCATAGTCATCTAATTGTTTTGGGGATTTATACATTATTTTTTATAACATTATCTTCTTCCTTTTTTATTTTTGTTCAAAATTATGGGGTCACAAATTACATTTTTTATTATTTACACTATGAACTTATAATTATACTTCATTGTTCTAAATAATTGAATTTTAATGTGTGAAATTTTTACTGGAATTCATTATTTATATCATAATTAAATAACCTAAAATTTATATAGCAACAACAGCCTAATATATATGATGAATAAATATATAAAAGGTTAAAATAAAATACATGAATAGTTTCACAAATATTTTGTTTAAAATTTTATTCAATATATGTTTATTAACATTTAGGAAATCCAATGATATAAGAGGTATATCCTTGCTAATGGAATGGATAGAAAAATTATTACAGAATTGTAAGTGTTAGGTTAAAATTACTAAGGATTATATTTTTCCCTTTAATTATGTGATGATATTTTTTTATAGTGGTAAATTATTAATAATTTTATTAATCAAACACTCTCATGTTCATTTTTTTGCACGTGGCCAAGAATATTGTTTTCCATGTACAATTGAACATCACTTTCTCATATTTCATTTTTTCATGGAAATTATGTCAAAGATATTGACAATATACCATTATTAAATATGTTTAATATATTATTACATTAGATAATATTATTTTCAAGTACTAAATACTGGTAAATATTTTTTCATGGATCATGTGACTATTTTGTATCTACATTAATGTTTCTATCATTGTTATACATTTTTATATGATGCATTTATCTAATTATATAATTTTTTCCAATTTTAATTTATTAATGGATTCTTGATAGATTATTATAATGTTATCACATTATGTGGATGATTTTATGATTCATAATTTATTATTACTTATTTAATTAATCTTTTTAATTTAATTAATAATAAAATTTTGTGTATGACTATTTATGTGTATGTTTTTCTATTTAATTTTATTTTTATATATCCTGGCATTTTCATTACATAATACATGAGGTATATAATGTTATGAGGTTATTGTTAGTATAATTTATTTATATTTTAATATCTCTTGGTAAAGTCTATAATCATTAAACACATTCACATAGGATATAATGGTTGCAATTGAATTGTTTGTATAGATATATTGGCTATAATGGATTATTATTATGACACACACATTTACATATAGGCCTAATTCAATATTGTTAATATGTACAGGTAACCTCTAGTGGTTATGTCCTAACAATGTTTTATATTTTATGGCAATGGATTCGTATTCCCTTCGAATTTGATGATAATATATTTTCATTGGATGCATGGATGTAATGACATGGATCCCCTTGGGATTGAAAACTATAATATGGTTGTATGGGATGTAAGGATGTCATTATGTGGATATAATAGGTGTACATATATGAAGATATTATAATGTGAGATACAATTTTTTGAAGATGTGGATGTATGGGTTGCTAGGATATGATGATATGGGTACATGGGAAGTCATAATGTGATGATGTGGTTCTATAAGGGGTACAAATGTTATTATCGGATCATAGGTACTTGTTTACAACTACTAATTATTACTTTTTTTGTATTTTTTTACGGATATGTCTATTGGATTTATATTCATGTGGATTTTTTATGATTAGATTCCACATTTACTTTTTTTCTCTGTAAATTAGGATATCCAATTATTAGATCTATTTGTTTATTCTATGATTTATAGAGTTCGATGTTGGATATATATCTATGAATGAAAACTATTTGACTATTAAATCTATTATTAAACAAATCCATACCATATATTTAAATATATTTTTAAAATAATGTCTATCTTGATATTTCATTTATTATGATATTTAATTTATTAGAATGATGAACCTATTGACTACATTCATGTAATCACTATGAAAATGATTTATGAGTGTCTCTAAAGTAGCCTGATCTATATAAGAGTTTTATGGATGTCACTCTCACCTCCTCTAATAATATAGTAGGGGTTTTATTGATGTATGTTCATGATAACGTGGCATCATTAAATTAGTCATGGAGAGTAATAATGGAGTTAGAGATATGCATAGGGGGATTTATGGCGTTAGGTTGGTAAACATTTTTATTCGGCCTAACATGTGGTGATGGTGGAGAACTAGCAAGTAAAAATGGTCTTAGGGACCTATATATACAATTTAAAAACATAATGGAGACCATCTAGGACGTTGCGAATGTGTCCACCAATGATATGATGCATCGACTTTGACATCCATCTATGCTGGTTCTAGAGGGAAAATCATTATTAAATGGTTATATATATAAGAGGTGTCCATGAAACATTGAAAACATAATAATATTTGTTCAAATTATCATTTTTTATACATTTTCTGTTTTTCTATAGAATGATAATATGTTAAAATAAGATAATTAATTGAAATTAATGTTAAAATATATTTATGTGTGCTAGTAATACTTGAAATCATGAATCTCTTGAATTGCTAAGTTATTTCGTTTGATATTATAATATGCTGTGATAAATTCATTATCCTGAATTGATACATAAAAATTAATAAATTATTAAATTTCCTATTAGAAATTAACAATTTCTACATTAAATATGTTTTGTAATGTTACATTATGATTTCACTATTAGAAAATCCTGTCTAATGATTTGTATATATCATGTAAATATTTATTCATGGATGATCGATGTTTGTAAAAAGTAATTATAATATCATGTAATAGATTGATGAAATTATTTTAAAAGTGATTTCTTATATATTTCCATGAAAAAGGAAGAACCTTTTTTTATGAAATGTAATATTTTATCATCAGGCCAAAAATTAAATCATTTGATAAAATAAAAATTTATTTTTTCTAATTAGATGAATTTTAATATTTACAACTCTATGAAATTTAATTAAATTTGGTGTCATGAGTTTATATAATTAATAATAAATCTATAGAATTTGAAAATGGTAGGATTGAATTGCTGAAAATATTTCAATTATATATTTTATTCTTGTAAGGGGACAATAATGCATGGTTTAAGTAAATGAACATTTAGTATTAGCTATTAAAATCATAAAATGGATTTTTATATATTGTTATAATATGTAATAATAAAATGGAACAATTGTTTCTAATTAGATTGAAATTTTTATAGGACATCTATATATATACTAAAGCATGAATTGTTTTGGACATGTGTCACCACCTCATCACCTCTCTTCAAATTCCCATGACCTGCTTTCTATTTTCCCTTCTGAATCCTGTGACCTTCATTAATTTTTCCTTCGAATGAGCTGGTCTCACCATCGTGAATTTCGTCAACCAATTCTCATATTTCAATATCCCCATGGTTTACCCTTCCTCTTCGTTCGTTGTGTTCATCATCATCGGTCTCAGAAATCAAGGGTTTGTACTGCTTCTTGATAATTTGACTTCACATCTTTATGTCTCCCCAATCTAGGGTTTACTTACCTTCTCCATTCAGTCTACCCAAACTAGCTTCTCCATTCGGTCTCCCCAATCTAATGATTAAACTACTTTGTGCTCGTCTCCCACTGCCCCTCACTATCGACCGTATTCACCTCCTTCATCTACCATTACATCCGGGTGACCATTTACAACCTACTCCTCCATCATCACCTGCGATAAATTCTAAATGGTCCACCACCTACTTGTCCTCATTTCTCTGCAATCCATCTCCCCATCTCCGACAATATGTCCTATCAATTTAGATATCTGTTCACCACTTCCGCATCTGGAACTCATTACTCCTCATCTTGGTTCACCGCCCTTTGGATTCATCTCTGCATTCACCTTTCTATTATTTATTCATTATTTATCTGGATAAGGCTTGTCATTCTTCAAACATTATTTAATTTTTTATCTATTTGGTTAAATTTTTAGTACTTCAATTTAATTATAAATTTTTCTTATGTCATTACAGTACATATATTCATTTAATTCATCAATTGGAAACTCAATATCTATTTCATTGGGTGGTAATATTAATCCACTTATTTATTTTAAATGGTTCAAAAATATTTGATCAATAACATCAAAAAATGTTTTAGTTCGGTTATTATTATATGGATTTATTCACTACATAGTATATATAGACATATTTCTATTTCCATCCTACAGATTTTATATACTCATGATTATTGATCTGTATAATGGTTTTTAATTACATGGGTAATGTAATTTATGATTTACATTACTGATAATATATTTTTCATATTCATCAATTATTCACTACCCTCAATTTTTTCGATTAGACTATTATAGCCTTAAGTATTCAATAATCATATTTCATTGATTCACCTTAGTTTTTTTGTTTTCAGGTGATAGGAATCATTGGTTTTTTCATGTAATCATGTTTCAATGATGATATTTAAGTGGACAAAATGGTTCAGTTAATTTCTACAATAGTGTTAAGGATTTTTTGAAAACCTTTTTTATTATTCTCTCTTTATTATTATCATCATTATTTATTATATACACCATGAAAAAAAAATTTATTAGATATTTTGTTATTTTATATCTTATATTGAATATTATGTATTTCTATTAGCATAATATTTTTTTCTTCTATTAGTTTTCCAATCAAATGATTACTACCTTCCATCATTTTATCATCTTAGTTCATTGATTCTTCTCGGTTTATCTGAGCCATCATTTTCTTATTATATCAAACATTTGGGTTTAAATGTACCAGTACATTCTATTTCTTGTCTCCATTTATTAAAGAATCATATTGGGGGTGATTATCTTCTCAAATTAATTTTCATTGTATGTCATTTTATATATACATGGACGTATGAGTTTTATTTAGAGATCGGTATACCTAAAAATTGGAAAATATTATAATATATATTTTTTGTTTTGTATGAAATTTTGGTATGCGGATATTTTGAATAGTGGAAATGAAATCCTTTTTAATATAAAAACACACACCAATAATCCGGTAATCTGTAAATGCTTCTATTATGTAAATTCCATCATTTTGTTAATTGAGGAAATTCCATCCTTTCGGGAAGTGGGATGAGGGGGGATTTCTCTTTAATGTTTTGTTATGTTTATAGATTTCTTTGGGTTTTCCTATTATAGTTATCTGTTATGTGTTCCCTTCACTGCAACACTTCATATGGATCCTCTCCATTGACTCTCCATGCCAGTGGCTATCCTCCCATATTCTCTCTTTTTCCCTTTATGTTGTTTCATCTATTCTGGTTTATGATCTTACATAAAAACTATGAGTTAGGATTTATCGATTTTTTTCTCATCTATAGGTAGAGTCTCTAACTCAGTAAAAACATACCAGGGGATAGGAACTCTTATAAAGTTGGATCTTGGTGGGAATAAAATGTGTATATCTGATTATGGATTTTATGTTTTGGGTTATTTGGTTCTCCACTCCGGTTGTGATGAAATGTTATTTTTTTCTTTGTTGCTGGTTTTTGGTGTGTTTATCTACTGGGTTTTTCTCGATGGTTTTCCTCAGTGCAATACATGATCCTATGCTTTTACTATTTTGATATGCGTCTCCCATGGAGATTAGACCTGCTTATGTCATTATACACCTTTCTAGCCCAACATCTGGGGCCTGACATCTTCCATTTTCACTTTAGTGGTGGCCCATGTGGATTTCACCTTTTTCATTAAGTTATAGGTTTTATTCTATGAATCTCCTTTGAGATGTTTTCAATTTTAAATTTATTATTTTTATTGATCTATTCATAGAATGGGAAAATCACTACTTCCAATAGGCATGTATTCAACATGAAATGCATCTATATAAACTAAATAATGGAGGTCCTTTTAAAATTTGCATGTATAATACAACCAGTAATTTTAAACTAGTTTTCATTGAAACAAGATGTATGGATCAGTGTTATTTAATCATAATTCCTAGGAATCACGTATGATAACATGATACATTTTTATTGGAAATTAAACAATGTTTATTCTTGTTATGTAAATTATTTTTTATGAATTATGTACAGATTCAACTATTGTGGAAGGAGAACACATAGATGTTCCAGTAGGTGGAAGCAATGAAGGGGCCTCTTACATGGATACTGCATGACATATCATCCTGGTTTATTTTTTTTCCTCTTATCCATATAATGTTTAAAACATCATTTTCATGTGTTTACTTCACATATTAGTTTATCATGTTTCAACATCAGCTTTCTGGCCGTAATATTTTTCTAATTGACCTATTTAACCTCAGATAGTGATGTTCATGGTATTTTTTGTAGAGGATGTCCACCTTTTGGCTGGGTATTTGTACAATTTTTAATCTAATTCCATCCATCACTATCTCTCAAATTTCTCACTTGATTTTCATGCTGTGTGAGGATATACAGAAGGGTTTATGTTTGAAAAATTATTGAAGGTCTATATGATGAGGATAAACCACAAATTTCAAGGAAATATGTCACTACTTATCAAATATTAGGAGATAATGATTCAATGCATCCACAAATTTATTGACTTTACCAAAAGTAAGTAAATGTGTGGTTTATAATTTAATGCTCGATCTCTTATCCACATTTCTTGATTTTGAAATTCTTGTAGCATTGAAACATGAATCAAGTTTGCACTCAAGTAACTCAATTTTTTAGTTTAATAAATTCAAAAATGTTTCTTATAGGAAGTTATTGTTCTTGAAATTTCAAAACGTGTGTTAAGAATTCACACTACGAAAGTGGTAAAAGGAGAAGCCTTCTTTATTGATGAACCTATGAAATTCCCTATTGGATTGATTGATGGGGTCAAATTTGTTGGAAAACATTATAGTGAAGTAAAAAATCTCTCAATGTGTAAGTGGATGATAACACACTTGGTATCTACTTCAATGGATGGAACAGTATGTGCTTCAACTATTTTTTTCTGTTATCTGACGGTCACTTCTATATATATTTAAAGTCAGTATGTGCATATTCATGTGATTTCAGCCATTTCCTATGTGGGTGATGTGAAAATCCCAAAGGTGTATAATATATATTCTTAATGTTGCCTCAATTACCCTATGCAATTTCTTGGCCTGGTTTCACATTGCCAACTCTAAACTTTTCAGATCAAAGTTAGTATGCTGTTGCTGATTTCAATGTTCACTGTTTTTTGGGAGAGATTTTATAATGTCATGTAGCATGTTATATGTTCACCATTCATGACAAGGCCATGTTTCCATCTTATTAAGTTATTCAAATTAGTTATCAAGTACCCCTTTATCAACAACATTACATACATATAATTATTTGAAATTTAACACCAGTATGGTTGACAGATTGAACTACAAGTATATGGTGGTTTTAAAATATAACATCATAGAGGCACTCAGAAAAGATCTGAAAGGAGGGGAGGGAGATGCATGATACAGTGAAAACAGGGAGGATTTAGCAAGCAGAAACATATTCCATTTTATTTTATGAAATTTAGTGATTATAGGTTTCTAATGTTAACATTTTTTAAATTATAGGCCAAAAATCATATGTTCTATTTTCATATAGTATAACATGAATTTTATAATCATATCTTGCTTTATCTATTGATGATATTTATTTTTTGAACAGGTAAACATATTCTATAGTTTCCTGATGAAGAATTATCTCCAAGTGTTGTTGTTTTGGATTCTCCTAATTTGATATGTGATGTCTAAAGATATGTTTTTTGATCAGATATTATTAGTTTTCCAGTTTGTGATATACCCTACTTTCAAAAACAAGTTCCCTTTATTAGTGTTATATATCTCAATTTTCAACTATTTTATCATTTTGTGAATACATTTGATTGTTATATCTATATCAGGTCTTCCATCAACTAAAATACATTTTTAGTTTATACCACCTTCTACTTCTCTAAACACGTTTCTCCATTTCCATTTTCATATAGCGTTAAGATATTCCTTCAGATACCAATTTAGCATTCAGAACATATGCCATCAAATAGGCAGATTTAGCTTTTCTATTTAATATTATTATTTTTAAATTCACATACCTTATTTTGCAAAATACATACAATTAATTACATATGAATCCAATAGTGAATTTAAAATAGGAATTTAATTTCTCTATAATTTTAACATTTCCATGTTGGTATTCTCACGTTTCTATAACAGTTCAGACACCCACTTGCTTCATAACATGCGAAACGCCTATTTTAATTAAAAAGGTATTTAAATTTTCATGTTTAAGTATTATAGTATGGTATACCAGGATTACAATTCATAGGTTGTGGGGTAAAACACATGTCTTTTTATTCTATCATAAACCATTCCAATGTGGATTTATGTAAAAAATTTACAACTTCTATTTTCTATGATTAGAAAATAAAATTTCCATCAATAACATGGTGTCTGTACTCTTGACATTATCTTTTTTTTGTTTCTACTTATTTATTTTATGTTAACATTCATTTTTTGGATTATGAAATTTGAGGTATTCTTATTTTAAACATTTTTTTCTATGTAGAAAAGTATGTACCATGATTTTGAAGATGGATATTTTAAGGAAAGCAATGCCATAATTTTTGGGGGATATCCGACAACATCAACTTACTTTTAGAAAAGTGTGACTTAATTTTTTGGTGACATCGTCCAAAATTAACTTACTTTTAATGATTTATAAAGTTCTAAAAATACAAACATTGATACTTATGATGTATATTTTGAATTTCCAATTTCTATTTGATTTTTTTCATCATTAATGTATTTAAATTCTACCTGTTGAAAATATTTTTTAATTCCTTATATATTCTCATTGATATTTTCAAATGTATTTATCCAAAATATTTTTTACTATCTTAATGATGTATTTATATTTCTTACAATTGTATTATATTATTTTGTATCAATATTTTTTAATTTATATGTATTCAATATTTATTTTCTAGGTTTTTTATGTATTCTCCTATATGTCTTCCTAATATTCTCCATCATGAATTTGTTTGTTTTATTTTGTACAGTGTTAGTATACTTATGTTTTTTTCCTTATATATTGTACTATATTCTCCAATTTGTTTTCAATATTATCCTACATAATCCCTTATGTTATTCTCTTTTCCTTATTTTCCTTATATGTTTTCAGTTCTCTATATTTTGTCCAATTGTATTACAATATTAAGTACCACTATTTTTTTCAATATATTCAGTATTCAAGTTCTTTATTAACATTGAAATATAGTTTTTCACTCTTGAAAATAAGAATTGAACGTATTCCCATGCGAATTCATGGGCGAGTACTAGTTTTACAAAAAATAATGATGCAATTCTAGGAAATGTTATGTATTATGCTGGTTCCATGTTGTACATAAAATTTAAATAATGTTACAGACCATAAATTTAGGAGTGGGTTTTTGTTCTTGGAATAGTTATTATGGACATCATGATTAATGTTTCTAAATAAAATAAGTTCATTAGTATGTAAAAATTATAATTGGGTGATGTAAATATTATGGTAATTACTTTTTTCTAAAAAACAATAGCATGGTTTCTAATTATTTTTTATAAAATTGTATTAATAATTATGTTAATATTATATTTATTTTTTATTTGATTATTGATTAAACGTTAAGAATAAATGAATGACTATATGAAAATATGAAATAAATGAAAATATTAATAATTGTAATTTAATATATTGATATAGAAAAATACATAGAGTAATATAGATATCATATAATTATGAATAAAATAAAATAAAATATTCTGTTCACATATCAATAAATGATTATTTTGTATAAATTAATTGAAAAATGACATTCCATGTTAATAATTCAATATAAATAAATCATATAACTTATGTTTTAGATTGTTAATATGTCATTTATAGTTAATTATTTGTAAAATCAATCATTATTAAATCATTTTAGATATCCTAGAATTTAATTTGTAAGGATAATGATTGGAATGTAATGATTTTTATGAAAATTTGTTATAAATGGAATGATGATTTGATGGAATTGGTTGACTTGTGATGGGAGGATGTTATGATGGAAAACCATTAATATCTTTTCATATATTCTGCTACATTTTTATTATCATTAATCTATAGTTTTCAAGATGGTATTTATATATTATCTACCCAAAATTTGATATATTATATTGAATGATTGAATTTCACAATATCATTTTCATTTTTTGGTCCTTAAGCCTATAAGCAACAATTAATTAGCCAGAATTCTTATTAAATATTTTTTTATATTTTTTCAAATGAACTAATATTTAAATTAAATAATAACGATCAAGAATTGATTATGTATATGAGTTTGTGCCATCCAATTTCTATTTTAGTAATTCATGTTTCTATGAATTTTTATTTTCAATTAATTTTTTATTTATTTTCTACGATATGATTTAGGATACCATGAAGTGATTCAAACTAAAAAACTATATGAGTTGTGTGGTGTGATTTATTAAATATGTTTCCAAATTGTCTATTTTCCTCAGAAATGGTTTGAAGAGTCATGAAGATTCAAAAAAAATGTAAGAACCCAGATCTCTTTTCAGGTATGTCTTCCTTTTTTCTGGATTTTTTGAGAAAAAATGATTTTTCTGGAAATTTCAGAAGTACATGCCATGTACATTCTGAGTACACGCCATGTACTCCTTTCCCGGCTCGAAGTCGTGTGCTGGCCGTGTCTGGGCCACACACACGGTGTGTAAGGCTGAGGTGGAGGCTGGTTATTTCGGAGTACGGAAAAATTGAAGTACACGACGTGTACTCCAAAAGTACACGCCATGTACATTTTTTGTTTTCAATAAACGGGCCGGGGTCGCGTCTAACCCCCATATTCATCTTCTCCTTCAGTTTTCGACCGTCCAGGAGCAACTGTACGACCGGATCTTCAACGGACGACCGCCCCATCGTCCGTTCTCCGATTCGAGCACGGTCAGTTGCGTTGGAATCAAAGTGGTCAGTTCTTCCTTATTCTTTAGCATTGTTTGTTGATTCCTCATGGTTTCCAAGTTATCGTGGGATGAATGGTTTGTGTGTTTTCTCAGATCAACGTCGTTCTAAGGGGAATCTGTCGTTGAGGTTCACGTATATCGAACACCTAGGATCGATGTAGGTGGTTTGTGCCTTTCTGTAGACAGTCTTTGAGTATTTTGTGCAAATTCCACCAATACCCTTGAACGAGGTATTTCATGTTTCCTATTTTTCCCTTTTCTCTTGCCTGATTTACTTGATTTCTTTAGTAGAGGTTATTGCTTGTTATCAGAGTAATTTGTTTGTGCTCAGATTGGATTACCATGCTTGTTCTGCCTGTTTGGTGTTTTCTAGTTGCCATGCCTAGTCGTAGGATAGTGGAACTGTTGTTTTATTTTACCGTTGAGCCTTAGGTGATAGCCAAATAGTTCTTGAGGTTTACTTGGATGATACACATGCACTTAGCATGTTTAGTTACTCAGGACTGTGAGAACCTAGAGTAGAAGACCAAAGGGAGAATTGACGGAAGGGCTTCTCCAGAGTGTCTTTTAAATCATGATGCGAGACCAAGTTGATAATTGACGGAAGGTATTCTCCAGAGAGTATTTTAATTACAACATGGGCTATAGGGGGAATCGACGCTGAGTGATTCCCCAGAGAGCCTTTAGCACGATACAAGACAATAGAGGGAATTGACGGTGAGTGATTCCCTAGAGGGTCTGCATAATTACGTAGCTAAACTAGAGGGGTGAGACTGTGTGTGCCTCCCAAAGGGTTTCATGTACTTAGAGGTTGAACCATTGGGGCTAGACTGTGAGAGATACTTAGAGGGTTACCTATTTTCTTCTTGTTGTTGACTGTTATACTTGTTAGAACTATGGATTGTAGCTGTTTGCACTTTTCTATTTACTGCTTCTTTTTTTATTACTACCATGTATTCATTGACTGTCAGGCACAAATATTTGGGAGATTGACTACTGGGATGGTATCTCACACCCTGTTTGAGCCATGCTTTTGTTCCCAAGCAGACTATGTTGTTGTAGGTATAGACAAGGGCAAGCGCCCTTCTACTTCAGGATCATTACTATAGTAGGAGATGGGGAGCATGGGACCGAGCCGTGGCTCGAGATGCTGAGGAGATTTCTTTGTTTTTATTTTTCACTTGGATTCAGTTGTATTCAAGAACGTTGTTGTGTTTGCTGTTTTCCATAGATACTTATACCTGATGCATTATTTTCATCATTTTTATATATCTGCATTGCTTCCGCTGTTTGGTTTCTGTTGTTATGCATGTTGTTTATTTCCTCCGCTGTTTATTGTTGTTTCTTACCTTGTGTAACTTACCTAATGAGGGAATAGTTTCCTCACCGACTCACCAAGGACCTCTCTGCTAGTCGGGAGCCTCTAGCGTTCGGGGAAACACGCTTGAGGTCATGTGGCAAACCAGGTATGGGGCACCAGTGGAGGGGCTCCGGACTCGGGACGTTACAAAGTGGTATCAGAGGAGTTATTTCTCTTTCTTTACTGTTTGGAGACTTTATCCAGGGATAGGATGGATTCGGTACTTGGTATTAAGCTGTGCTCGGGAGTATCTAACCTGTGTACAGGGAAAGTCCATACAACCTCATTAATTGCAGTTTGCTGGTTTTGAGTTTTATGGTTGATATGTTTTCACCAATAGTGATTCACATGACTTGTGCAGTTATTGTTTTGATATTTTGGTTCTATTTCAGTCGCAACTCTATGAGATGAGGGTATTTCATCTCATGCATCATATAGACACTTGTAGGAATTACATGCCATGCATTCTTTCCGTGCCATCTAGTGTGCATTATCGATTGCATGCTGTTGTGATAGACTATCTGTAGATTATGCATTCTATTGTGATATTTTCTTGATTAATTCTCTACTGTTATGTTATAAAACTATTTTTTTTGTTCTTTGCTTAAAATGAATACCAAATTTTGGTTCATGAGGTGTTATGGGCCCCCACGGATCGGAATTTGGTATCTTTTCCCTCTTTTTTAGTGTTTCTGGAATTCTGCGTAGTTTCTGAGCTACAGCGCAGAAAAACCCAGAATACACGGCGTGTACTTTTTGGGCACACGCCGTGTAGTTTTCAAGTCGTTCCATTTACCGTGTAAGCAGAAAGCAGTGTCATGGGAGTAACTTCGGGAACACATAGTGTGCCATTGGTACACGCCGTGTGAGTTCAGAGCCGTGTTCCTGGCTGTGTCACTAACAACAAGGGATGGGGAAGCTTGGGTAGAACACGCCGTGCCTGTAGGTAACACGTCGTGTAGTCTTTTCCAGGTGTCCGGCCGTGTCACGAACAACACGGGCCGGCGTGACCTTCATTTCCACACGCCGTGTTTGTTCGGAATACGCCGTGTATTCTTGCCCAGGTACCCGGCTGTGTCACAAAAAACATAGGACGGTATCACATTCGCATATGCAGGTTGTACTTGTTTGGAACACGTTCTGTAAGGTCCAGCTGTGTAGACGGCCGTGTACTCAACAAACACGGACCACCGAAGCCTTGTCTAGTGCACGCCGTGTTCGATTCAAACACGCCGTGTAGTCTCAGGTTGAGTCGGACCGTATGGGTTAGCCGTGTAAGGAGACTCGGGTAGGGGAATAGTTTTCAAGTACACACTGTGTGTGGGGTTCAACACGCCATGTTTTTTGAAGTGTAAACGACTTTTAGGGAATAAGTACACACCCATGTCAGTGGTTTAATTAGACACACCATGTAGTTTTATACACTCCGTGTAGTCGTGTTATGCGATCTTGTGTGTTTTTCCTCTGTTCCCATTTTATACTCTTGTGTTTTCTGTCCTTGTTGTTCCGATATAAGGTTTGCTTTTGATCTTTCAGAGCTATTCCTCCGAGACGTCCTTCGGTCATACGTCTGTCGTCAGGCAGTGATCAGACGCCAGACAGGGCTGATCAAGGACTTCCTGTCTATTCCCCTGCCGAGCCAGCCTTGGCACCGGTTGTCGTACCAGTCACAGGCGCTGATGCGCAGTTCAGGGAACGTTTCATGAGGATGATGCAGGCCTTCCAGGGAGCACCGCCACCTTCTTCGTCTATGGAATCCTTGACGCGGGTCTTTCAGCAGCAGCATCCTCCCACGTTCTCGGGGGAGGGAGGACCTCAGGCTGGAGAGTCGTGGATGGAATCCATGCTTACTATATTCATGCATCTGGAGACGCCTCCAGAGAGGCGGTTCAAGCTCGCCACCAACATGCTCCGAGACTCCGCTAAGAGGTCGTGGGATGTGATCTCACAGGCGGGTCGCCAGCAGGCTATGACTTGGGAGGAGTTCCAGCACGTGTTTTACGACTACTTTTACCCGGAGACCCTGAGGGCCGATCGAGCCCAGAAGATCATGATATTAGAGCAGGGTACACTATCATTCATAGATTATTCCTCTAGTTTCACTAAGTTGTAGCGTTTTTCACCCCTGAAGGATGGGAGAGGGGTGTTCTTGGCAAGGAAGATTGAGGAGGGACTCAGTCGGGAGATCCGCTCACAGGTGAACATCTTCCAGCTGACTTCCATTACTTCCATCATCAACCAGGCACTGATTGTGGAGTGAAATCTAAGAGACTCTGGAGCTGCGAGCTAGGGTGGTTCTGATTCCAGAGCTATCATTCCTTCGGATGACAGCAAGAAGCGTCGTAGGTAGCCTACACGTGGTGATTCGAGGAAGCGAGACACATCATCAGGAAGCCAGGTGACATGCTATCAGTGTGGCCAGACTGGGCACACAAGGCCACAGTGCCAGAGGGACCCAGTGGAGTGCCGATCTTACAGCACGATGGGTCACCTTCAGTGTTTTTGCAAGGTTTTCTCACCAGCAGCATGTGACCAGGGTTCTTCTATGACTCCTCGTTCAGGCGCATCCCCACCAGTCTCTCACCAGTCAGGGAACTGGAGTTCTTCCGGCCATTCGGACCGAGGTGGAGGTTGAGGCCGTGGCAGTCAGCCACCAGTTCCTCAGCACCAGTAGGGAGGTTCAACTCAGAGTGGTCAGTTAGGGGTACAGGGCCGCGGTGCAGCCCAGTCTTTCGCCGTGGAGTAGACTTATCATGAGCAGGATCCTGAACCTTTTACTCTTCGAGGTATGATTTTAGTAGCCTTAGTTTAATCTTCATCCCTTTTTGATACTGGTGCCACGCATAGTTTTATCCCTCTTTCTGTTGTGGAGAGCCTTGGACTCTGCATCTTTTCTTCTGCTGACTCGTTGACACTAGATACTCCCATGGGGAGAGGACATCTAGTGTATTCCAGTGTAGAGAGTTCCCTCTCGAGGTTGCATGGTATCGTTTCTTATGGGATATCTATATCCTAGAGATGACAGGATATGATGTCATTCTCAGCATGGACTGGTTGATTCCCTTCCAGGAATTCATTGATTTTTATCTCCGCAGAGTTAGTTTCATTTCACCAGAAGGTGAATCTTTCCTTCATAGAGGTGAATGGGACGTTCGGGTGAGTCGGGCGGGACTCGAGCATCTTGGGCTTAGAGGGGTGATAGCCCAGATTGCTAGTATCTATCTGGATGATCAGGGGACTCCACAGTTGGACTTTCCCCTAGTGGTGGATCGCTTCAGGGATGTCATTCCAGAAGACTTTTCGGGTTTTCCTCCGGAGCGTGAGGTAGACTTCTCTATTGAGCTCGTGCTAGGAGTGGCACCGGTGTCCATTCCTCCCTATAGGATGGCCACACCTGAGTTGCAGCAGCTCAAAAAGTAGTTGGAGGAGCTACAGGCTAAGGGTATCATCTAACCTAGTACTTCTCCATGGGGTTTTCCTGTTCTGTTTTGCGAAGAAGGCAGACGGTACCCTTCGGATTTGTGTGGATTATCGGAATCTGAACCAGATGACGGTCAAGAACTGATATCCTTTGTCGCGGATTGATGACCTTTTCGATCCACTTCGAGGAGACCGGGTGTTCTCAAAGATCGACATGAGATCTGGTTATCATCAGTTGCACGTTAGACCATCAGATATACCTCGGACAGCCTTCAGGAGCAGGTACGGTCTTTACGAGTATACAGTCATGTCGTTCGGTCTCATGAATGGACCTGCAGTTTTCATGGCGCTGATGAACCGAGTGTTCCATCCTTACTTGGACTCCTTCGTCGTGGTCTTCGTGGACGATATCTTGGTGTACTCTCACACTCGACACGACCATGCCACCCATCTTGAGATCATTCTGAGTACACTGAGAGAGCATCGACCTTATGCTAAACTCTCGAGGTGCCACTTCTGGATGGATCAGATTCACTTCTTGGGTCACGTCATCTCAGATACGTGAAGTATATGTGGACCCAAAGAAAGTGAGATCTGTATTTTCCTGGGAGCAGCCGAAGAATATTTTTAGGTATAGAGATTCCTAGGGCTGGCTGGATACTACAAACACTTCATTCGGGACTTTTCCCATTTAAAATCACCTTTGAAAGGTATTGCCAAGAAGGGGGAGAAGTTCTTATGGTCAGATTCTTGTGAGTCATCCCTTCAGGAGATGAAAGAGATGTTGACGTCAGCACAGATACTAGTCATGCCAGATCCAGGCAAGAGCTACACTGTTTACTGTTATTCTTTGGGTATCGGGCTGGGAGTTATGGTTATGCAGGAAGATGTAGTCGTTGCATATGGGTCTCGGTAACTGAGGCCACATGAGAGGAACTACCCTACGCACGATCTGAAGTTAGCAGCTGTTGATGATGCTTTGCACTGTTGGAGACACTATCTTCTGGGAGATCACTTTGCGTTCTTCACTGACCAAAAGAGTCTCAATTATATCTTGACTCAGCATGATCTAAATCGGAGGCAGAGTAGGTGGGTTGAGTATCTATAGTCTTTTGACTTCGATCTTTCCTATACGCCGTGAAAGGGCAAAGCCGTGGCAGATGCGTTGAGCCGGAGAACTCGGATTTAGGCAGTTCAGGAGGCCAGTAGTGAGTGTTAGCTAATGGCTCTGTTATCTGAGATGCATCTAGAGGTGCATGACAGAAGGGGACCGACTTTTCTATCTCCTGTAGATGTGTCCTCCGTGCTACTTGATCGGGTATGGATGAGGCAGCTATCAGACTCAGAAGGCTTAGTCCTGTGAAAGAGTGTGTCAGGAGAGGACCCTCTTCCTGGATGGACATTGGGAGAGGATGAGATCTTGAATTTCCAAGGATGTGTATGGGTTCCAGCAGATATACGAGAGGAGATGAGGCATGATTTCCATTCCTCAGTTTGGGATATTCATCCGGGCATCACCAAGATGTACCGGGACCTTCATAGTCAATACTGGTGGACATGTATAAAGAAGGATGTTGCTGGATTTGTCTTGATATTTTCTTCTTGTCAGTAGGTGAAAGCAGAGCATCAACGACCTGCATGCCTTTTACAGCAGTTACCCATTCAAGAGTGGAAGTGGAACAATGTTGCGATGAGCTTCGTGACTGGGTTTCCGAGATCACCTCGAGGGAACGATGCTGTCTGGGTTGTCGTCGAAAGACATACGAAGGTTTCTCACTTCTTTCCGATCAAGGAGACCATTAGTGTAGATGATCTGGGATGACTTTACATCAGATAGATCATTCGTTTACATGGAGTTCTGTGCTCTATTGTTTCAGATAGAGATGTGCGCTTTAACTCTTGGTTCTAGCAGGGAATTCAGAAGGCCTTGTGTACACAGGTACTTTTGAGTACATCATACCATCCCAAGACTAATGGCCAGTCAGAGCATATGATCCAGGTGCATGAGGATATGCTCCGAGCTGGCATCCATGACTTTGGCGGTTATTGGGAGAAGCATATTCCTCTGGTGGAGTTCATCTCAACAACAGTTTCTAGGAGACCATCCAGATGGCGCCATAAGAGGCTCTGTACGGTAGGCCATGCCGATCACCCTTATACTGGCTGGAGGCAGGAGAGGCACCTTTGCTGGGACCTCATCTTGTTCAGGAGACTTTAGAGCAGATTGAGCTGATTCAGAAGAGGTTGGCTACATCGCAGTCTCAGCAGAAGTCTTATCCTGATCAGCGGAGAAGTCCTCTAGAGTTTGAGGTCGGTGATCAGGTCTTCCTACATGTCGTACCAAGGTTGGGACACAAAAGGATTCGGAGACAGGGTAAGCTTTCACCGCGGTACGTCGGGCCGTTTGAGGTCTTGGAGGGAGTGGGGCCGGTCGCCTATCGGTTGCAGCTACCTCAGAGGTATCGGGCCATGCACGACATCTTCCACGTCTCTCAGCTCCGAAGGTACTTTTCCGACCCATCTCACGTCTTTCATCCCAAGGAAGTTGAGCTTGAAGCGGATGTGTCGTTCGAGGATCATCCTATCCGGATTGTCGATTTTAGTACAAAGGTTCTCCTTGGGCGGTCTGTTCCTCTAATACGAGTGTTATGGCAGCATGGGCTAGTACATGACGTGGCCTGGGAGAGGGAGGCCGATGTACAATCGCAGTGGCCAGAGTTGTTCGGGGTTTCTCCTTCTCCGCCTCGTTAGGGAAATTCAGGGACGAATTTATTTAATGGGGGATGTTTTTACGATCCTGGATCTCGTTTCAGGTATGTTTTACTTTTTTCTGAAGTTTTTGAGAAAAAATTAATTTTCTGGAAATTTCAGAAGTACACGCCGTGTACTCCTTTCCCAGATTGAAGCCGTGTGTTGGCCGTGTCCGGGCCACACACACGGTGTGTAAGGCTGAGGTGGAGGCCGGTTATTTCGGAGTACGGGAAAATTGAAGTACACGCCCTACACTCCAAAAGTACAGGCAATGTACATTTTTTTTCATTAAATGGAACGGGGTCGCGTCTAACCCCCATATTCATCTTCTTCGTCAGTTTTCAACCTTCTGGGAGCGACCGTACGACCGGATCATTGACAGATGACCGCCCTGTCGTCTGTTCTTTGATTCGAGCACAGTCAGTTGCGTTGGAATCGTAGCGGTGAGTTCTTCCTTCTTCTTTAGCCTTGTTTCTTGATTCCTCCTAGTTTCCATGTTATCGTGGGATGAACATTTTGTGCGTTTTCTTAGATCTACGTCTTTCTAAGGGGAATCTGTCGTCGAGGTTCACGTATATCGATCTCCTAGGATCAAAGTAGGTGGTTTGTGCCTTTCTGTAGAACTTTTTTGAGTATTTTGTGCCAATTCCACCAATACCCTTGAACAAGGTTTTGTGTGTTTCCTGTTTTGCACTTGTTTCTTTCTTTCTTTGCTTGATTGCTTTAGTAGAGGTTATTTCATGTGATTAGGGTAATTTTCTTGTTCTCATATTGCTTTACCATGCTTGTTCTGCCTGTTTGGCATTTTCCAGTTGCCATGCCTAGTCGTAGGATAGTGGAACTGTTGTTTTATTTTACTGTTCAGTCTTATTTGATAGCCAAGTAGTTCTTGAGGTTTACTTGGATGATACACAAGCGCTGATCATGTTTAGTTACTCGGGACTGTGAGAACCTAGAGTAGAAGACCAAAGGGAGAATTGACAGAAGGGCTTCTCCAGAGTGTCTTTTAAATCATGATGCGAGACCAAGTGTAGAATTGACGGAAGGGCTTCTCCAGAGAGTCTTTTAATTACGACGCGGGCTATTGGGGGAATTGGCGTAGAGTGCTTCCCCATAGAGCCTTTACCATGATACGAGACTATATGGGGAATTGACTGTGAGTGCTTCCCCAGAGAGTCAGCTTAATTATGTAGATGAACCAGAGGGGTGGGAATGTGTGTGCCTCCCAGAGGGTTGCTTGTACTTAGAGGTTAAACCATAGGGTCTAGAATGTGATAGCTACCCAGTGGGTTACCTGTTTTCTTCTTTTTGTTGACTGCTATACTTGTTAGAACTGTGGATTGTAGCTGTTTGCGCTTTTCCGTTTACTGCTTCTTATTTTATTACTGCCGTGTATTCATTAACTGTTAGGCACAAATCATTGGGTGATTGCCTACTGGGATTGTATATCAAACCATGTTTGGGCCATGCTTTTGGTCCCATGAAGACTATGTTGCTGCAGGTATAGATAAGGGAAAGTGCCCTTCTACTTCAGGATCCTGACAGCACCAGGAGCATGGGAGCATGGGGCCGAGCCATGGCTCGCGATGCTGAGGATCTTTCCTTGTTTTTTCTTTTGCACTTGGTTTCAGTTGTATTCCAGCACTTTGTTGTGTTTAATGTTTTCCATGGATACTTGTACCTGATGCATTATTGTCATCATTTTTATAAATCTGCATTGCTTCTGCTGTTTGGTTTCTGTTGATATACATGTTGTTTACTGCTTCTGCTGTTTACTGTTGTTTTTTACCATGTATACCTTACCGAATGAGGGAATAGTTTCCCCACCGACTCACCAAGGCCCTCTTTGCTAGTCAGATGCCTCTGGCGTTCGGGGAAACACGCTTGAGGTCATGTGGCGAACCGGGTACGGGGTACCAGTGGAGGGGCTCCGGACTCGGGACGTTACAAAAAACTCAGATATGGGTGATATTTTATTGTAATAGATAAGAAAATTTGTTCCTTTTTTAGCATTGTTATTTGTCAACATGATAATATTTAGATTTATGGGACTCTTAGATATCTTTTGGAATAATCTCGAAGTGATATATGTAATTGATTGATTCCACCACTCCATAATTAAACGACCAAAAAATGTTTCCACAATCAAAATTATATTTGATTTGAAAAAGATTATCAACATATTTACATAAATTAAAAATAATCATTTACATTATTATAATAATATAAAATAATATATAGAATTTGGGTAACATAGAAAAATGTCAGCATAATTTATTTTAAATTATATTATTTATAAATATTAAAAAAAATTGTCACATTAGTGGGTTATTAGATTTTTTAATTATGAATGTTGTTTCCCATGATAAAACATATTTTAAATTTATATATATTTTTGAATAGTTAATATTTGGTTGATTATGAATGAAGGGAAATGTTTAAAATTTAATTCCAAAATAGATTTATTATTTTCATATATTTGATACACTAAAAAATATTTTGACTATTTTTCAAAATAAATTCCATCTAAATTTAAATAATTATTTTTTATTTTCAGTCTCATAATTATTTGGTGTTCTTCATATTATCCATATAAATTAGGTCCCCATTTAATTTCTATTTTCCTAGCCTACAGACATTGGGATTTGTTTCATTTTATCAATAGTTTATTATTTCATGAGGAAGAGTGTTGTTTTTTATGTATATAATGTAAGGGTTTATAATCTTTGATGTCCTTCCATTATCATATTTTATATATCATACAAGATATTCTTTTTGATAACAAATAATTTTTTTTAAATTTATTTCAACATTCTAAAAGTAATATGTCAGATTATGAAGCATTAAATTAAATGAAATTTAAATTTAAATTTCTTTTATCATTAAAAATGTTTATTTGGATGTCCCCATAATGATTAAACATACAATAATCTATCAAATTAAATAAACAATTTCACATATATTTTTACTAACATCTGATTAACATGCACATTTTATGGGTAGTATAATATAACCTTATGAGAGATTCCCCTATCTCATTTGTGTTGACTGGATATCTAATTGGGAAACACATTTGAACAGTCTATACATTTATGGGAGTTTTTTTATCACATATGGGTAAAAACATTTTTTAAATTTATTTTATAAATACGATTTAAAAAGTAATTTAATTGTGTGTTTCTTTAAAATCATCATAATTTAATTTTTTCAATTCATCATGGTGATTTGATCTACACCTACAATATATCTACATCATGTATTGAAAAAGAATATGTATTTTACCACTATTTTGTAAG
Source organism: Viscum album (assembly GCA_963277665.1). Classification (NCBI taxonomy): domain Eukaryota; kingdom Viridiplantae; phylum Streptophyta; class Magnoliopsida; order Santalales; family Viscaceae; genus Viscum; species Viscum album. The sequence continues at coordinate 104,977,490 of OY728133.1, forward strand.
TACCCAGATCATTAATTGAGGTGTGGAAGATTATTTCAGATAGTTTTTAGGAAAATTTATGAGAAGTTTATTTACTATGTTCAAATTGTGTACTTAAAAGTATATACAATGTAGTTATCTTGTAGCGTACAGTCACGTGATGTTCGTGTACCGGACAGATACATGGCCATGTGGTGACCTGGAAGACCGCTTAAGTTTGGGGCAATTTTAGTCCACTACACAAAATATAGTATTGTTGAATAGGATGTATAATCCTTATTTAATTTATATATCAGAGCAGGGTCGCATATTAGGTCTGTAAATGACTTATTCTTCACATGTTTTGTAATGGAGCACTCAGGAATGATGAATGAAGATAAAACCCCCTAATTCTCCATCTGAGCTTTGATTGAGACACCATCTGGTGTGTTGGAATCCCACCGGTGAGTTCTGTATTCCTTTAGATCATTTCATCATGACATTCCACTCATGATTTATTCATGGATGGTCATTTTTTACATTATTATTGATCTAAACTAATCTAGTATGATTCAAGGGATGATGTTTATGTTTATCGGTTGTATGGCATCGATGTAAGTGGTTTGTGCCTTTGGTTATTTTTTTAGATTATATATACCAAATTTTATTAATACCCATGATTGAGGAATTGCTTGATTTGAAATTTAACCATGTTTGTTACCTATCATTCATTGATTTATTGATAAAGGTTTGTTTCTCATACATAATGATAGATACCTTATTACAGTAAACCCCATGGTTTTGTTTCCAATGATTGATTATTTATGGACATTTGGACTCGGATTCTTGTAAGTCTTTCCTTGTATTCCATGACATGGTTATTTAGGATGGAGTTTGTTTGATTATGCGAAATGTCTTTGATATGAATTATGGGTGTTTATCCATGTGGTAGTTATAAACTACAACAGATGATTTGATATGATATAGATGCAATTATTTTTCCAATGGACCATGAAATCCTTGGATGAGGATAACATTGGAGGTTTCCATGTATTTCCAAAGGACCATGAGAGCCTTGGACTATGAATAATGTGTGTGATTCCATGTATTTCCAAAGGACGGTGATAGACCATGGACAAGATAACTATTGGGGTTTCATGTTTAAGTACACAAGAACTTGTGAGCCATTGTGTGGATGATTGACCCAAGGGTATTAACCATGATAGATACCTAGGAGGTTGTTTATAATTTATTTATGTTCTATTGACCAATGGTTATTGACCATTAGAGCTACCGAAGAGGTTGTTTATAATTTATTGATGCAGTTTTGACCCAGGGGTATTGACCGTGAGAGATGCCTATGTGGCCTCTTGTAAATGATTAGAGATATGATAGACCAATGGGGATAGACCATGAGAGCTTCATAATTGGTTGTTATATAATGAATTTGTGCATCATAAAACTAAGTGGTTAGACCATGACATCTTTCCTTGAGTGTTATTTATGAATGATTCAATGCTTATAATGAGTTTACCAAGCCAATGGACAAACTTTTAATTGGTCTTACATTATATTTCATATAGTCTTTTGAGACCATTGTTGTGTTACTGTTACACATGGGGATTTAGAACATAGGCTATATCCTATGATTACATGATTCAATGGAAGAATAATAAATGAAAATGAATATAATTGGAAATTGTTGGACTATTTACTATTGTATAACTCCAATATTAATTCTTCATTTATATATATTACCTTCTAAATATATTCACTGAAGGTTATGAATAATACTTTTGGTGGTTTCCTGTATGGATTCTTCTCACAGCATGTTAGGGTCATGTTTTGGACCCAAATAAATTATAATATTTTAGGTATAGATAAGGGAAAGATTCATTCAACATGAGGTATTTGAATATTGATGGAGTTAGAGAGCATGAGACCAAGTTGAGTATTGGGATACTATTAGAGTTTATGTGTTTTTTTATACATTGGTTCATATATTGATTTCCTTCATTTCAACTTGTTTGGATATTTTCATAGATACTTATTCCATGAATCATATATATATATATTGTGGATTTTATTGGATTTATATTCAGTCTTCCACTATTTAATTATGTTATATAGTATTAATACTTCTACTATTGATTAATAACTGTCTTTCACTATGTATACACTTCCAATAAGGGAACAGTTTCCCAATTATCACACATTTTATTTCAAGGTTGTCAGCAGCCTATGGTTTTTGGGAAAATGTTCTTCAGCTTATGTGACCAACCTGGTTCGGGGCACCATTCAGCACCACCCAGATTCGGGCTGTTATAAGGTGGTATCAAAGGAATTTTATCTATTTGTCCTTACTATTTAGATCCAATAGGGTGGGATTGGAAGGAAAAGTTAGTTGTTAATAAGATTTTCTCAGGAGTAGAAAACTTGTGTGTAGAAAAAATCCATGTTACTTCAAATATTTGATTTTTTCTAATTTTTAAATTGATACAGTTTAATTGATTTCTTATTAGGCGATTCAATTATTTTTTTCATTTATTATTAATATCATTGTGGTTTTATTTCTATTAAAACTTGTTGAGATGAGGGTATTTCCTATTATGCAACATATATGCACTTTCTAGAGATCCCATGCCATGCATTTTTGTAATGACATTTAAGGCGCATTATTAATAGCTTTTTGTTGTGATAAACAATTTTCTAGATATGCATGTTTTTTTATTGATGTCATGATTGAAATACATGTTATTTTTATTGGGTATTGATATACCGAACATTTCATTTGGATAGATGGAAAACATTGATCCCTTAGGTTTTACGGTCCCTCTTGGATCAAAATTTGGATGATCATGTTCGAGGATTAATTGAATATTATCATGTTATTATATGAATAATGATTCCAAAAATTGATTATTAGGTAGTATGGGATCTCACAGATTGAAAGATAGCATGAAATATAAATATTTTATGATTTTGGGGGGTTCTGAAGAAGTTTCAGAGGAATATTATTCTAAAAATCCAGAAAACATGGCTTCTGATGTTATGAACACACGCCATGTTTTCTTCTATTCTATATGAAATGATTTTTATTAAGTGCACACCATGCAACGTATTTACATGTCTTGTAGTTTTTGACTATGTGACTGACATTGTGACCAGAGAAATGGGGTTGGCAAACATTTGGTAAAACATGTTGTGTACTGGGAGTACACACCATGTTGTTAAAGACCATGTATCCAGCTGTCTGACTAACAACATGGGAGGATAGAACATAAACAGTGCATCTCAAGTCTAGAGTGAACAAACTATGCAGTGTTACACCAGTTGGATTGTGTAGTTCTAACCATGTATGAATACTTAGGAAAGAGGTAATATTTAATCACAAATATTGTCTCATGAAGAACATGCCACATGTATGGGGTGTTACCAATACAAGTTCACAGAGGTACACACTCACGCTAAAGATTAACGGAACACTCTGTGTTGTGTTTCTACATAGAACATAAACCTAATTTGGAAAATATGAATGTTTTTCTTATCCTGTTCTATTCATGAACTTTTAATTTGATTTCCTTGATAATCATGAATGGAGGTGTGCGCTTGAACGTGTATATTCATTCCACCAAGTCTTCTTCTAGTAGTATTCCATGTACATGGAGATTATCTGAAACTAGAAATAGTAAATCAGAAACTCCCAACAGATCCTCTCATAATCTACATCATGGAACCAGTAGTTATACCAGATGTTGGTGTGGATCCATAGTTCCACGAATGATTTATGAGGATGGTGTAGAGTTTTCAGGGAGCACTAAATTGTACCCCAACATTGGGAGAGTTTGCACATGTGTTTCATCAGCAACATCCTCCCACTTTTTCATGGGATGATTGACCATAGGATGCATAGTCATAAATGGAGGCCATTGTTTCTATATTAAATCATCTAGATACACCTCCTAAGAGGAGGGATATTATCAAAACATACATGCTATGTGATTCTATAAAGAGAAGGTGGAATGTTATCTCATAGGTGGGAAATCATCGAGATATGACATTAGAAGAGTTTCATAGGAAATTCTATGATTACATCATCCTTGAGACGTTGAGGGCCAATCGAGAAGGGGAGTTCATACATTTTAATCATGGTTCACTTTCTATGATGGATTCTTCCTCTCATTATACAGAGCTTGAACACTTCAAACCCATTTTGGTAGGTGACAAGTTATCATTAGCCAGGTGATTTGGGGATAGTCACAGGTAAGACATCCATACATAGGTTAATGTTTTCAATATGACTTCAATGAATACAAATTTAAACCAGGAATTGATTATTGAGGGAAATATGGGAATGTTTGGAGTTATAAGCTAGGTCAGTTCAGCTTCTAGGGTTGATAATCCATTGACCAATAACAAGAAGCGCTTCAGGGTGTTTATCTGTAGTGGTTCTTCTAGTAGCTAGGATGTATCTTCATGTATCCAATTGGTGTTCTACCCGTGAACGAATAAAGGTAATATGAGACCGTAGAGCCTGATAAACCCAATTGAGTGCCGATATTGTTGAAATATTCGGTATATTAAGCATTTTTATGGGTGTTCTCACCAGTAGTGAGTGACATGGGTTCTGTTATGACTCCACATTCTAGCACAGGACAAACTGTTTCTCAACCGTCAAGGAACTAGATATTATCAGGCTGTTCAGGCGGAGGATGTGGTCATGGATGTAGAAGAAAGCTGAAGAGTTTTCTATGACATTAGGGTTGATCGTCTCAGGGTATCCCGGTTGGGATCATGGCTAGGTTAAAGTCCAGGCTATTGCAATGGAATAGACCCAACAAGATTAGGATCATTGACCCCCTATGGTTGTAGGAAAGATTCTAGTTTCCATAGTTTTATCTTCTGATAATTTTGATATAGGGATATCCCATATTTTTATATATGAGGTTTTTGTAGAGTTTCATGGGCATTGTATTATTAATTTTGATGATTTTATTATGATATACACACAGTTAGGGATTAGGATTACTGATGTACATCTCGTCCTGTAGTGACCTATTGAGGTTGGTGGGTGTCAATTCTTATGTGACCTCTATTTCTTAGAGATGACATGATTCGATGTCATTCTAGGAATGGACTGGTTTTTCATATTTCAGGATGTTTATGAATTTTATCTCCACTAGGTGAGTTTCACATCAGTATAGGGAAAGTCTTATATACATAAGGGTAAATGGGACGTCTAGGAAAGAAAATCTAGACCCAAGCATCATAGGTTAGGAAGAATTACAATCCAGGTTTCTAGTTTATATTTTTACGACTAGGGGACCTCACAGATATACCTTCCTGCACTGGTGGATCATTTCAGGGATATATTTTCAGAGGAATTTTTAGGTTTACCTCCAGAGCGATGGGTTTATTTCTCTATTTAGCTTATTCTATTAGTGGAACCGGTGTCCATTCCTCCATATAGTATGGATACACCAGAGTAACAAGAGCTTAAGAAGATATTAGTGGAGTTACATTAGAATTTTCTTATCTGACCAAGTATATCTCCTTGGGGATCATCTATCCTTTTTTTGAATAAGGTTGATGATACCCTCAGACTTTTTGTGGATTATCAGATGCTAGACAAGTTTACATACAAGAATAAATATCTAATGCTAAGGATGGATGATATATTTTATCATCTTTGAAGAGGTCGTGTGTTCTCTATGGTTGAATTGAGATTGAGGTATAATCAGTTGTCCATCAGACCATCAGATATACCACTTACAGCCTTTCAGAGTAGGTATGTCCTACACAGGTATTTGGTTATGCCATTCTGTCACACGAATTCGCTAGCTTCTTTCATGAAATGATGGAGAGAGTGTTCCATCATTACTTGGATTCTTTTGTTATAGTCTTCATGGAAAATATCTTGGTGTTCTCTCACACATAACATGACCATGCCATCCATCGTGATATCGTGTTCAATACACTGAGAGAGCATTATTTATGTGAAAATATTTCCAAGTGACATCTTTGGATGGACCATATTCATTTCTTGCTTAATGTTATCTTATAGATAAGAGTATCTGTATACATAGAGAAGGTGAGCGTGGTATTTTCCTAGTAGAGGACTAAAAATATATTTGATGTAAGATTTTTTATAAGGATGGAAGGTTACTAAAAATGATTTATTTTTCAATTTTACTGTTAGTAGTGCCACAGAAGGGCCTGATTATGAATGGTGAGAAGTACTTATGGATAGATTCTTCTGATTTATCCATTCTACAGATGAAAGAGAGATTGACTTTGGCACATATACTCATCTTTTTAGTGCTGGTAAAGAGTGAAACATTTTACTATGATGCATCATGTATTGGTATCAGAGTAGTTCTTATATAGGAGGAAGGAGTAATTTCTTATAGGTCTAAGTAGTTGAGGCCAGATGTGAGGAATTACATGATGCACGATCTTGATTTGGTTATAGTTTTTCAGGAAGTAATCTGTTAGAGACAGTATTTTTTGGGAAATCATTTTGAGATATACAATAAACACAATATCCTCAACTATATATTTACTCAATGATACCTGAATTTTGAGATTGAATAGTTAGGTTGAGTACCTTTATTCAATTGATATTGTGCTTTCCTACACCCTAAGGAAAGGAAATCGAGTCGTTGATAGTTTGAATAGGAGGAATCAGATACATGCATTTCAGGAGTCTATTAGCGAGTTGCAACTTATAGCTATGTTATCTGATATTCATTTAGATGTGCATGATAGGTTACTTCAAATATGACTTTCTGAGAAGAATTTATTCTTGGGAATATGATCTATTTCAGATTCATTGAAGAAATCTACCTTGAACCCAAGCCATTGATTGTTATTAGTATAAAAATAAAAACAAAAAGGAAGTCTTTAATCCTTCATCAGATAAATCATTGGAACCCCAAAGGGTTGACATAGATAAATATTTTTGATGAACCAAACCATTTTTTAAAACACCCTTTAGATGTGTAGATAACTTTGATTTAGTGAAATCACAAGAAGCTTACTCCAATATTTAATCAATACCAATCAAGGTTTCATTTGAAGATCATGCCAGTCTAGGAGAAGCCCACTAAACTTATGATATTATTTTGGTACCACAATTGATTCTCCTCTTCTGAAATCATCAATAGAACAATATGGATACCAGTCATTTAAGAAGCCACCTCTTAAAAGTCCATTCTAGTAGACTAGTAGATACTCATTCCTTTAGAATCTCATGATGATTCATTACCAATTCCTTGGGAAATTATGAAACATTTGAATTATGCCAGTTTTATATGTAATTAAATTACTATTTTTTCTTTTTTAACATTTTCATTGATTTTAATCATCTACTTTAGTTAACCATAAATTTATTTTGAATGATTAAAATAACATACCTTATGTTTTTACAATCATTACATTCATAAAATATTTATGTTATGGTTACTATTGATTAATTATTTATTTTTATCACGTTCAACTTATATATATATTTTCTATTTTCATTGGATATTTTAATGATTCATTGTTAACTACACTTTCTACAAAATCTATGAGTGTCAGCTACGTTATGGTTGCAATATAAAATTATTTCATTATTGCAATTTATTAATATCTGAAAATTGTGGATAAGAAAAGAAAAATAAAAATTTAAACATTTATTGAAAAATTAAATATTATTTAAAACATAAACATCAAAATAAAAGAAATAATTCACTTTTTTGATAAATTAAATCAAATTTATAAATATATGTTTTTCCATCACATGGGTTTTTTTATAATAAAAATAAAGAGATTGCTGTAAAATGGAACGTTACAATACATATCCTCTTTATGTGTTATGATAATTCAAAAAATCACTGATTTGATTTTATCATTCTTTTATAACTATTTCAATTTATATTTATCTTTATGGAAACATATTTTCATACGAAGCTCATGTGAAATATTTAGTTTCTCAAAAACCAAAATGGTAATTTATCTTTTATCTTATGATATTAGACTAAGTTACCCAAGAACATAAATTAGTCCAAAATGAGAATATGAAAGGACGATATTACTTTTAGTAATAACTCGTATTCATATTTATATTAATAGAAGAGAATTTTGTGTTACTGAATTTTTATCTCATAGTATATCATAATCTTACAACACGTCAAAGGCATATTAACATAAAAAATGTCTTTATCATAAGAAAAAGATATCTGATGATGAACACTATGACAATCCAATATATAATAATGATATATTATTAAAAAAATTATTTTTATCTGTGATAATCTCATGATAAGTTATCTTATACATTTTTAGTGAATCAAATGAAGTTTATTATTTTATAGAAAGAACATCTTCTCAATATATTTCATGAATATTAAATTTTCGAGTGCACAAAATATCTCTTACATTGAGGCAGTAAACGTAATCCTTTTTTTTGGAAGGAGAGGATGAATAATATAATTAGCATGTATTATAAAGATCAATATTTAGATAAGTCATCCATTAGAATTTTCCTTCCCCATGTTCAAAACATTATATTTAAAAAGCAGTTATTAACAACACAATGATATAGAGACATGAATGTGGAATAAACGTCTATGATGAGGATGAAACGTGGTTTCCTCTATCTAATGAGAATGATATCTATATATTCAACATCTATAATTAAAAAGATAATATTTTATACCTCATTAGTTTCACTAATGATAATCCAGATATACACATTAATCTTATATATTTTCTCCAAAAAAATCATCATATACTATCAATTTCTGCATGCAACTATGAGCCGCAAATGTTTCTCAAACCTTATTCATAGTTTTAATGTGTTTTGATTATGTATATGTCTTTGTTTTACCCTGAGGATTGGTATTATAAGTATTGATCCTTGTAGAAAGCTCTTGGACATTTGTATTATGTCAAATCTGCTCGTACTCATATGGGATCCCCTAGTAAAATGCATGTTTAGTGAAAATCACCAGGATCATGGAGTATAGATTTATAGGAGTGGACTGGGGGTCTTAGTTTCCATGAAAGACTATAAAAATAACTATTCTCTTTCATTTTCAACTATTTTATTTTAAAACTACCTATTTTTAAGAATGAAAATTGGATGTGTATACTTCATTAAAAGGGATCTGTATTTCAATGAATCATTTAGAACTCAGTTCACATGCTATTGATTTGTTCAATTAGTCATTATCTTGTATATCAAGAAGGTTAAATAATCATGTAATGGATTACATTAATATTTTGTTGATGTTTTAGATATCAATGTATAATCTCACCATATGGGAAAATTATTCATACTGGATAACCTATGCTTAACATTTTTACAATGTTGAAAACTAAAGATAGATGGAATGACTTACCATTCTTGATATGGATCTAATGACTTGTTAGTGCATCAAGCCTAAAATATTCACCTTCACTTTTTGAGTAACAGATGAAGTGAAAATTTTTAAATACACAACCACATGGTGACAGAGTTCATATAAAATAAAATGAAATAATGTAAGTATGTCTCTTTGTCAAAATTCCTTAACATTAGTAAAATGATCTTGAAATAAATCATATTCCCATTATCATCATTTTAAATTATTTAAATGACCTTTTAAAACATCATTGTTTTAAGTATTATTGATTGATAACATTATCCATACCATGTTATCAATCACTCTCTATCAAAATATTATTTCTCGATTTCAATTTAGTGTCTATGTTTTCACTTGGCACATATGATCTCCTATGTGGAGACCTAGTACTGAGTTACATTGGGTAACTATTAAGTTTCTAAATATTATATTTCATATTAGGTTTTAGTATTCAATTTTACATTGTAGGTTTCTATGAAAGTTAAATTTATGTATTAAAACATTGATAGTCTAGATAAAATGTAGGGGACAAATTCATTTTAAGGGGAGTTTCTTGTAACACCTCGAGATTTTCTAAAAAAATAAAATTAATTTATTGTAGTTGATATTTCATATATCACACAATAATTATATTATATTTTGTTACCCACAACAAAATGTTTTTATTATATAACACATATTACGAAGTCGCTTTGATAGATTATGTTACACAGAAGACTATGTTTTATCGAACTGTAATATATCATTGATATTATTACTAAAAATTTATTAGGGGTATCACATAGAAATTAGATATTAATATGATAATAATATTAATAAAATTATAAAACTTTGGGTAACATATTGATTTAAAATTAATCTTTTTATTATCAATTATTTATAAATTAATGTAATAACTATTTGAAAATAATGATATTCCTTTTGTAAGAAAAATATTTTCCTATGTAGAAACAAAATTTTACCTAAATAAATTAAAAATAATAATTTGATAAATGATTTTTATAAATTCATTATATAATCCATCATATTTATTGAAACTAATCAAAAATATTTTCGGTTAATAATATATAAATAAATCAGACATTATGAATAAACAATGTATATTTCCAAAAAGTAATTTTACCATATTTTAATGGTCAGCCTATATTAAATATTATTTTTTGAAATTTACTAAATTTTAATGACAAAATAATTATCATTTTTGATAGATTAATAAAAAAAATAGATTGGGATTTTTTTGTATTTTCTTGAGAAGATTGTTTTTGATGAACATTGAAACACACTGAATTCAAATTGAAAATTTGTTTGCTCGTATAATTGTTTTATATAGTAAATTTCTTTTAAATTGATTTAAAATTATATTTAAATAAATATAAATCTATAAATACAATTTGGGTCATTGAAATAAATTTTACATTGATATTGAAAAGAAAAACATTTCTATCATTTCATATTTTAACCGTATAAAGTCATTATCTCATCAATGCCTATGGTATTATTTTAAAATTAATTTATATGATATATATGTTTAGAATTTAGAATAATAAATTCCGTATTTTGAAAAAAAAAATCAATTTTGATTATGGTAAACTTTATTTTCGGCCTTAATAGTTACATAAATTAATATTAAATTAATTACAGTAATTAATGTAAAATTGAGTTTTTATATTGGTTAATCATTAATATATTGTATCAAATAACCTAAATATTGTCCAAAACACATTTAATGTCCATATATAGATCATATACTCCATTTAATCAATTATGATTCATTATTGGAGGCACCTGATGTAAGGTAGGCCACTCAATAGTGTTACCTTTTTATATTTACATGAATGCCACTCCTCCTCCACTATAAAAGGGTTGTAACACCCACCCCACTTCTTTACTCCTTGGAATCCTCTATTCTTAGCCAAACCTAGACAAACACTCATCCTAATATCCTTATATTCATCTCATAGGACTAAATAAGGGTAGAAATACAATAAGAGGAATCCCTTTGGTGACAACCAAAAGGATTTAACCAAAGGAGATGATGTTTGAACATGTACAGAGAAATTCAGGACTTATAGTAAGTGTTTTTTCATATAACAATATTTATGTGAGATATTGTATATATTCATCACTTATTACTATTGCGTGTTGTATATAATTACCAATAAAATGATATTTCAAGAATTTTTTTATTTTAGGATATTAATATTTTTAAATGATGTTATTATTTTATTGGCTCATGATTCAAATGTCACTCAAGTAACAAATGGATTTTAAGTAACACTTTTATTTTTATGAGACTTAGGCCTTATTCAAATATAATTTATTTTTTTTGGAACATATACTGACCATGAATGTATTCTATGAATCTAATACTTAATGTAATGGTTTTTTACATATCCATTTTAGGACTGCTTTTTTATTCAATTTTTTTCTCAAAATTTACCAAATAGGAATGTAATTTTATATCTGTGTTCCTCCACAAAGATAAAAAAATTGTTTGAACCTATATTCCTTATGATGTGTATTTAATTATCCTTTGATATTTTATATCACAAATTTCATTCTTTATACAATATTTTTAGATTCATCTAATTGTTTTATTTCAAGGGGATTTTGATTCAATGTTACCAATCTGATAACAGTTTATTACAACAATCTTATCATTTATCAGGATTATTAATTATTTTAATTACATTGATGAAACATTATGGTCCATACCAGTAAATGTATTGGGGATTTTAATCTCCCCTATTTAGTCATTATATATTCAAGTAGTGGTACCCATTTCACACTCTTTGGTTCTTAATATAAAAAATAAGGTGTATTTAGTAAAGTCTAACCATATTTATCTATTCGTGTAGCATCCCTAACCCGATTAGCCACATAAATAGTGATATCATACTCAGTTACACTATCCATAGGCTTACCACCCCGTATGGCAAAGGCTGCAGACTAGTAGTGAGGGCGTAAATGAAAATATCTTAGAGACTGTACCCACATGGGAATATATAATACTAGTCTGAATAATATGATATATCATACAATAGAATGAAAACATGAACCATACCATTCATAAATAGAAGCATAGAAAATGTCATAGAAACATGGGAAGCAATAAATAATCAGAAATAAGTTGGTAATAGTAAACTGACCAGCATGTTAAACACCACTGGTATCTACTAATACAGAACAACCAAATCATGAATTTCATAATATGTCATACATATGAAGTAAAAAATTGGTTCTCATAGATAACCATTATAGAAACATATAAATTAATCTTGATGATACATGAATGAATCCAAAACAAATGTATAACTCCAGGTAAGAATGAACTGAAATTCCATACCACTACAGGAATGAAAATACACTAGTAAAGCTCCTTAGGATAGTCATTTACTGGTATGTAGATTTTTCAAGTCTAAATGCATCCTCATGGGCCCATGTTGGTTGTGAGATGATTATAAGTAGCATACCACATGAGGGTGTGTACCAAGCATATGTTTTTAACATGGAATATATAAAAAATAAATCTATTCATTATGATGCAATAATAAAACAAATCTATGGTACTCAATAGTTAACAATTAAACCATCATCTCCCTCAGCCAATTCTAAAATCTATAATGTGGACTGGTTCCTTGGAACATTTCCCAAGGTACCAATATAGTTAAAATTCCCTAGTGAACCCTTTGATTCCACAAAAATATTATAACCATGAACCATGTTCTTTATAACACCTCTTGTCACATGTACCATTGTTCGAACGACATTCCCAAACATTAGTATCGTTGTCCCACAAACCCCATCTCAAAAGCTCACCTCATCCCACGATGGGAAAACCAGGGGAAAAATAGTTTCTATCATCAAATAAATATCCAAGACCATTTCCTCAATCATGATGAGCCTCAGCCTCCAACCTAATAGCATAATCATTACCAACAAAAGGCTCATCACCTTCCACATGGAATTTTAAGGAAATGACACCCAAACCAATAATACAAATGTATTAATGAATGGGGTCGTCTTCCCACTAGAGTGGTCGAAAACTCCTCATCATAGATTCATCTTGTGTACACATGACTCAATTAGTTAATTGGATATCATAGGAGAGCATCAACCACCATATAAAAGAATCTTAGACAGACTAACCCAAATCTCATTCCCATGAAATAATGTCATTCCAAAACCTATTGGCTTCTCATCCCCATATCACTGACCATTCCCCACATGACAGAAATGATGCCTTAGAAGATGTCCTAGATTCCCAAACTCATGATCCATTCCATATAAATATCAACATATTCCACACACATCATGAATGCATGGGTCTTATCACTGTAAATTCATATATTTTACATATATACTACTCATAAAAAAACATTAATCAATCAATTCAATTAAATAAAAATAAATTTCACAATCTTAAAATCCCAACATTATATCATTTAGGTCTTAAATGAGTCAAATTACATTAACCATAACATAAAAAATTTAAATATATTAACTAAAATAAAAACAAGTTAATTTTGATAATTTTGGCCCCCGACCAAAGTAACCCAAGGAGAAAAGGCCTCTAACCCAACCGTGCACACATGAAAAATTAATTGGGAATTCCAAGATACATGCAATGGGTGAAATGGTAATTATGATATGAATCAATATATAAAAATAGGTTTCTTCCAAAATACCGTAATTTGCGTTAAAATCATCACCACCGAAAAGTTATCAAAAGAGAAATGTATGCTATGTACCATCTACCATTGACATGTCGATATAGTCACATTTGATATCAAGCTTCAATTTATTTATGATTGGAAATGATATGGATTTCATTCCAATACCATGGAAATAGCATGAAATGACTCAAACAGATTTAGCACTCTATTAGACAAAAAAAATTTGGAATGGATGAATGATTGTGGAATTCTCAATTGACATGGTTTCATTTCCTGTAATAGATTGATAATGGTCCACTAGTGAGGTTGAAAGCTCATTGTTATCAAGAGGATAAATTTAGGAGCACTCTTTCATCATTGCATAACCAATAAGTACAAATAGGGAGAAATGATTAGTAAGTAAGAAAAGAATAATTGGGTAAAAACTGTAATTTTGCTTCATTTACTGGGCCACAAGGTTTTCCAAACCATTAGATAATCATTTGTGCGACAGTGTCAAGGTACTACCTAGGTGGCAATACCCATTTAGTCTACAACACATTTTTCACAGAATGTTTTCAAAAAACTATTATTCTTCCAGAAGCATCAATACTCTAGATCGCATGGCCTGTCACCACACGTTCACAATTTACTAAAAACATTTGGTACATAAAAACAGGGTTACACAGTAACCAAGAGGTCATCCCATGGTTTTCCCTAAATCTTCTGCCCTAGAAAACAAGTTAATATAGTTTTTCTTACCTCTGATACTCCAAAAATCAAACTGAAAAACTGATAGAACACTTTAAGCCCCTATACTAAACTAAAAAACAAGTTATAAAGCCAACATATCTAATGGAAATGTGTTCTAATGAATTATAAAAATTAAAATAGCCACTAATTGTAATGATCAAAATAGTATTTGTTTTCAATTAGACTCAAAAAACATTGATGTTACAATCTGACCACCTTAACATTTCCCATCTCTAGGAAATCAAACGAAAACTTGAGATAATACCATACATACCCGTCCTTGTACAAATAACTCGGACTACCCCGATCTCAATGGATCATATCAAATTACCTCAGGGCGGGCTCCCCACATTAAAATTTTCTAATACGATCCAATATTTCCAATGCCCAAAATAATAAACTTCCCATAAACCATTTCTAGACTCATGGTCCTCTCATGTCACATTGTCACTCCCACACCTCGTTAGGTGATCCGGTGATGCCCACAACACCCAATCACATCCTACACTATATCAGTGCTCTCCTATACCCGATGGAACCCATTGAATAATATGGTCATATATCCTAAGTGTTCACAAAACAACCCTAGTACCTCTCACCTCAATCAAATATTGCATCCTTGATTCCTTGATTCCCTGATTCACAAGGCACCACATGTAACCTGCATCACCACATCACTAATGCCAACATAACCTCAATAGTTGCATTCAATGATTCTAATGAAGCCAAAAAAACTCATAATAAATATATACCTAACACATCCCATATGATTCCAACATACATAACTACAATTGGTTATTCCATATACTGCGGGTGCACCACATGAACTCAAAATGGGCATTCCTTAATAGGTTGTTCTGAAAGAAACAATAATAGATCATGGCCATAGCCACAATATACCTATGACCATTATTTACTCATTATATATCTCATCCCTAGGCAACTCCACATTGTGATCCTAACCTAACACATGACTGCCAAAAATTTGGACTCCCTATGGTGCTACACCATCCAATGAGAATTGACCCCATGGATGGGACCCACTATCTCTACCACATCCTCCACATCATGGTGATCATCACCCACTATCATCTGGTTCCATTCATGAACCATCCTACGAATCCTACACTGACCTTTGTCCCTTTCTTTCAGCTATTTGAGATGGATGCCTAAAAAAACTATCAGGGTGACCGACCTAGCCGCATGCCCGACATTACATTGTAGGATGATTACACTGATTTTGGACATATTGTTGTATCACACACAAGAATAAAACATAAGAATATCCACTATGAGGTCTTCTAGCTAAGTCCATGTCCTAACCTCCATTTTGGATCTCATCCCTATCTCATTTCCAACCATCTACTTCATCACGAAAAGCGTCTCCCTGGTTCAAGAAGGACTCTTTTGTCATGTTTCCCACATCTAAGAAAGCATGATTCACAATATATAAGAACGATTACACCATCATGATTCTTACCTACACACGAATGGTTGGTCGAAAACCATATTTGAAGAGCCTCTCCCAAGAGGTGTTAGTGATTACCATACAAGGAGTCGTGCGAAAAAATTCCCTGGATGTAGTTACATTTTCCATCCTGGACATGCCATAATTTTGATGGCTCAAGAACTATTTATCTCTCTCCTCCCTCTATGTCTCTTGGAAAATGTTATCCATGAACATGGCCTTAATATCCTTCCGAGACAGTCACTATTGTTTGATAGTCATCACCTACACATCCCACCAATATGTAGTTGTCCCCTTGAGAATTTTCGATTCCTGATTAACCATACACCTTAGAGGCATCTCAGGATTCTCAAAGATCATATGCATTCTAAAAAACCAGTTATCATCTAACTGTATACCACCCTCACCCTAGAATAGTAATGTGTTTTCTCACTACATCTCCCACGTCATGTACTCCATTGAAGGATATGAGACCTTAGTACCTCTGTCTATCCATTTAAAGACACATATAAGGATCTATCAGAGCTAATCATCATGTCATTACCAAAATGATGTCATGTTTGTAGGGTTCCCTACATGTTCTAGATCCCGAACTAGAGTCTATACCTATAGATCACGTTCTTCCTAATACTCATGGGTATGGATGATTGTGTTCTTGTAACGCTGCAACCCCAGTTATCCAGAGATGGTGCATTATTACGATACATTGTCATGATCACAAAAGATCAAGTCTCGAAAGACTGATTAGTTTAGTATCCTTGGAAACACTAGATACATTCATAAAGGTTACATTACATCATAATGTGAAAAACTACAATAACATAGTATCCATAGTCCACACCCATATTCCCTTCAGACTATCCCTGCAGGTCAGTCATAAAATATTTTTCACATCCTGAGAAAAATAAAACATTGAAAGGGGTGAGCTCAGATGCTCAGTAAGGAAAACAATTTAGTTGAAGCTTTCATAAATAAACATAAACATTTAAGGCAATGTATAGCAAAATAAAATGCCTTTTAAAAATGAACTTCAACATAACATGGAAAAAGTAATATGATATAATTCCATTTACTTATTCACATGGATATTCTACTGGTCGAATAATCACATGAATTATCAATAACCACTTTCATAATGATTGAACGCATAATGCTAGACTATCATAACCACATAGCCAAGGCCTCCTACCAAGACTAAAAATAAGATTTTGTCAAGGCCTCATGCTAAGACACTAGTTTGTCTCATGAGGCCTGCTGATGCATCGAGGAGCTATAGCAGGCTCCACCCGTCTCTTATTAAGTCCAATGCATTCAACATATGAACAGGTTTAAACATATCGGAAAACAAAAGATAATCATATCACATAAAACATGCATCAATGAAACATAAAATTTCCTCATTTCAATCACAAGATATCAATACAACACATTGATATATTAAAAACACTTACAGAACCATTTTCAGTGCCAAAATAAAAGAAAATTAAATCTTGGTATTTATTTTTCATTTAAAAATATTTATGGCTTGTTGAGGAAGCTGAAACTCAAATATTGGTCACGGTGGCGGAGAATTAATTGTCCCCGTATAAGTACAACAAAAAACATTCCTTTTTTTCGTTTAGTAAAATGATTCATATAAAAAATATTCCTTTTGAATAAACATAAAATTCAAAGAGGTTTATACACCGTATAAAAGAAAGTTGTGTATAAAATAAAATATGCCTCAATGAAAGGAGATTGAGACAAAGTCCTTATAAAGATCATATTGTAAATAAAATAGATCGCTCATGTGTATTAACTATAAGATCACATAAAGAATGTATAAATACATGATAAGATATAAAAATTCATTTCTCACATAATCAAAGAACAACATAAATAATAAAAGATATGTTCAACCCAAAAAATGGGAATTGGGTTAAGAAGATATCTTACAAAGATCATTTTTAAATAAAATTGATCTATTTTGTGTACTCACTATAAGTACACATAAATAACGAAAAAATACAAGATAGGACATAATAATATCATGAAATAATTTGAAAGTAGGAGATTAACCCAAAGAATGGAAATTGGGTTATGAAGTTCCCTTACCTCGTGTCCGACATGACCCGACTATTATTTAACCTCATAAATAATAAACTAGAGTTAATTTATAATTTCTTAATAACGTTTTTCATGTTTATTATTCCTTTTATATCACTTATTACCATGTTATGAAAATTATGTAATTATTTATGTTAATAACGGTCGTTTTGTCGATATTTGGTACTTGAGTCAAAAATAAACTTGTTTTAATTACAAGTTGTTCATGCGGTAAAATATAAATTATATACAGAATTATATTCATGATATAGATATAATATATATCATATATATCTAGTATATACATTTATTCATAATATTATATAACATTTAGAGGAAGAAATGAATTGCACCGTTCATGGAGACGGTAAGTCGTGTGTACGCATGAACACTACTTTCATTTCTATTTAGTATTTAATGGAATGAAATAATAATGATATAAATGTGTCTTATAAGTCCAGTATAATATCATATATAATATCATTTACACCATACCTTATATGTCCCACATATGTCATTAACGACTCAAATCACTTTGAGGGGCGGTAGTCTGCACTTCCTAAAATGAAATTATCTTGTTTACCAATAATGGAAATCATAATGGTATGCAATAAATGAGAAATAAAGAATCATAAGGAAAACATAAACATAATATATATATCATATATTAAAATAGTTTCATCATAATGGCCACCATGAGAGGTGTTAAAAAAAGATTGAACAATCATCGTTTCGTGAGGCAGTAATTCGCCACCCACAGAAACAGTATGTTTTTTAACCATTAGATGAAGGTATGTGTAAGTGTAAATAAAATCCTTCTCATTACAACATAATAGTATATTTTAGAAACTGTTGTTGTTAAAAATGAAGGAATAATAATATTTTAATGGGTTGGAGAAAAATAATAAAACAAAAGAACATAAGAGAAGACATTACCTTAAAATCTGGTAACTATTTCTGATTTGAGTCCAAAGGCTTCCTTGGGATGACTTCTGCCCTAAGTGAGGCTTCTATGAGCAAGAGAGGGAGGTTGAGAGAGTATTTGGGCAGAGGATGGCCGATCCAGATGGCTTTTATGGTGTGAATAAGGTTGTAGAGGTGGGGTCCTTTTATAAGAGGAGTGGTGGGGAACTCTTGGAATATCATGAAATGTTACATTATTATGAAATACTTTTCGGATTTTAGATGTCCCACAGTTATATATTTAGACGATAAGGTGATAAGGGTTTTATATATACTCATCCAATAAGTTTTTGACAAGTTTATTTCTTATATTTGACATTATCTTTTCATTTTATTTAAATAATTAATTAATGAGGTAATCGCTGCATCATCATGGTGTCATAAAAAATTTAATTTATTTAATGTCTAAACATTATAAAAAAAATTACCATTATGTATAAAATAGTTTTAGATTTCCAAAGAATACTTATAGTCAAAATGTTAACTTATATAACTCCACGTAATAATTGTTTTAGTAAAACAACACATGTTTGTGACAATTTTATTTTAACTTTAAATAAATAGCTATTAATGTCATTTTCTTACCCAAGTGGTACCATGGGGTCCCCAAGTTGACCCATGGATTTTATTGGTCGGACATGACTCATCCAATAAGTGTAGGAAAAGTGTAAAGGTAATTTCATATTATTATAACATTATATTTACCTTAAATTACACTAATTATCTTTAATCGCGATTAATAGAACTTAAAAGTTACTAATCACCAAAAATTATTTTAATCCCAATGAACCACATTTTACATCCTAATGAAAAATATGTATGGTTGATTTTTGAAATTCAATTCACAGAAGTGTTAAAGTTTCATTTAAATGCAAAATTAGTTTTTTTAACTACCACTTAGTGGTTTCACTATTCATCAAAAATTGATGTTTCTCAGCACAATACCAAAAATTCTCCCAAATATATAATTTATATTCTGAATTCAAAAATGATGACTATTTTACCAAATTCCAAAAATATAATTTTCATTAATTATTTTTATAATTAATTCCCGCTGTCAAAACAAATAGTGTGTTTTTATAAAATAATATCAATTAAAAGATTGACAATTGTTTATGTCTTATTTCAAAGTGAAATTAATTCTAATGACAACCATTGGATAAAATGGTAAAAATATATTCTAATTATACTTATAAACCAATAAATATTATAAATTATCACTATAAATTATTTTGAGTAAAAAAGTTTTTTTTAAGTATTTTTTTACTATTCATATAAAATTGGAAGTTCTCAGAAAATTACAAAAAGTTCAAATTAGGATAATTTCTATATTACGAATACAAAAATTAATTCCATTTCGAATTATAAAATTATCATAATTTCAAAAAGTGTTTATTACTATTCATAACGGCTACTTTAATTGGTCACAGTGTGTTAGAATCTAGAACTTGTGTACAATGCAAGTTATTGCATTATTGAAAGAGAAGCATACCATGGATGCTTGCGGTGTTACATTCACCCCTCCTTCAATAAATTGTGTCCTCGCAATTTGAAACTTTTCTTTGAAAATTAAAGGATGAAAATATGAAATACTTTTGGGGAAAACCCTCAATGAAAATAAGGTTAATAAAAATATACTTTAAAAGAAGGGAAGAGAAGTACAAAGGTCACCCGAGATAGGACATACTAGGAATCTATGAAAATATGGATATAGAGGAGAAACAAACCATCATGGTATGATGGAGAGTTGTAGAAAACAAGTTTAGGAGAAAGTTTAACTACATGAAAATCACAAAATTTTGATTGGTTAAACGATAATTGATTCCCCAGTAAGAAAAGTTAACCGAAATTTTTTTTGTTTGAAGTTAACTTTCATAAAGTTGAGGAATTTATTTAGGTGATTTACTAAGAATGTAAGGAAATATACATACTTGTCATGTAGGCTTTTCATTCTTTAATAAAATTTCACCACAAACCCATCATTCACTCAAACTGATAATAGAACTCATAAATACTATATTTATCCCAATCTTATAAGGATCCAAATATTAACACATACCATTTAGATTAGGAAAAATATTTTTTAATAACCAGGGACTTCCTGTAGGCTAGTGGTAGGTAATAATGGCTTGTCGCACTATGGTTGTGAGTTCGATTCCTGCTACTTTGTCCGACACGATGGGTTATCCCCCAAACTGCAAGTTGTATTTTTCCTAAAACTATAGTTTTATAATATTCCAAAAATAATCTTTAGAAATGTTTTAACCTCAAAAAATTATCTCCAAAGTTCAACTTAATCCATTCCAACCATTATAGTTATCCAAAATACCTCTGTTCAGACTTTCTCTAAAAGGTCTTTAAATTCCATAATCAATTTTAACATTATATTCCCCAATCAAAGTAAAGTTTCCCTTATTGTCACATAATAAAAATATGATTACCTTAATCATATTAAATCCTTAATTAAAACAAAAAGTACTGCAGTGAAATCCTTATATATATCGCATTATTCATATAACCATAATATAGTTCTTGAATCCAAAAACATAAATAAAATAATTATTCAACTTCATATGTAGTAACAATATAAGCTTGGTCTTGCTCCCTTGGCCTTTTCTGATGTAATTTTCCTTGGTGCGTAGGGAATTCATTTGCATAATTACCCATTTATCTACAATTGTAGCATTCAACATTGATATCCTCTTTCTTTCCCTTACAATCACGAGCCTGTTGACCTTTTTCTCCACATTTGTAACAAACTCCCATTCCTCTTAGGCAAGTACTAGGGAAATTATTCCCAAAAATTATAACATAATGGAAAATCCTTCTTTACCTTTTTCCATTTATATGTCTCTTGTTCCACCATTATATTCTTCTCTTCCTTTACATTATTGTCATAAGATTTAGATAATTTCTTTTCTGTCTTGATATCACATGAGACAATATCTCCGTACGATGAGAAGGATTGTGATACTAAAGCTCGACGTAGATATGGTTTTAACCCATCAAAAAAATGATCAAACTTACTTCTTGGGTTACATATATAATCTGGTGCATGCCTCGCTAACCTTGTAATGTTAGCCTCATAATTTGCGACAATATCATCGTCCTTTTGTCTCAGACTCAGAAATTGCCTTTCCATATCTGCTCGATGGTCATGAGGAAAATATTTTTCTAAGAAAATAACTTTGAACTCCCTCCATTCCATATTTTATAATTCATCATCTTCTTTGGTGTTTTGAATCAATGACCACCATTGATCAGCATCTCCAGTGAGGCGGTAAACTGCCATTATAACCTTTTCCATTTCACTACTCTCCAAGGCATGGAATATTTTATATAAGGAATTTATCCATTTCTCATCTACTAAGGGATTTTTACTCCCATTGAATGTTGGTGGTTTTTTCCTCATGATGCGATCTAACATTTATCCTCCACATTGCGGATCATGGTGATCCATACGACTACAGTTATTATTCATAACCTGAGTGAGTTGTCCTAGTATGGTGATATGTTTATCAACACTAGTTGTATCTCCAACTCCACTATAAATATCTTGAGCCAGAGGGAAATCCCTACATGGAGTGTGTGCATTGATATGGTTCATATTCCTCCCAATAGGCACCATTTCAAAATAATGGAATAAACTAGATTAGTTTCTGAATCAAAATACACAATTACATACTTGTAAAACACTTAACATAAATTGAACTATAATCATAAAAATGTTTTCTTTTTGGATGTATATACTCATAAACCCTTCATAATGGTTTGTAAATAAAATTGATAATTATACTAAGCATATCCCCCGGGAGTGTCGTAACCAAGAGTGTAGCAAGGCCCGTTGTCGTGCACCAGTTCTCGTTCGAGTCTAGCTCAAATCTTTGTTTTCAGGTTTTACCTCTAGGTACATCTGTTCCAGAGCCACCTATACCTGCTCGTTTCCAGACAGGGATGTATTTCTCAGAAAACTCACAAAATCTCCATAATACCAAAATTCTATGAAGTTATTTTATACTAATACTTAAAGTCTATCATAGGGCTATGTGCTCTAATTAGGGATTATCTAAATCTCGCTTCCAAGGTTAGTACTAAACTGCCTCTGATACCAACTGTAATGCCCCGACCCTAGTTATCCATAGTTGGTGCGTTATTACGTAACATTGGCATGATCACAAAAGATCAATTCTCAAAAGACCGATTAGTTTAGTTGCATTGGAAACACTAGATACATTCATAAATTTTACATTACATTCTAAAATTAAAAACTAAAATAACATAGTCTTCATATTCCATAGCCATATCCCCCTCAGACTATCCCTGCAGGTCAGTCAAAAAATATTTCTTCACATCCGGAGAAAAATAAAACATTGAAAGGGGTAAGCTCAGATGCTCAGTAAGGATAACAATTTAGCGTAATCTTTCATAAATAAACATAAAAAATTAATGCAATGTAAAACTAAAAAAGGCCTTTTAAACATGAATTAAACATAATATGGAAAAAGTAAAATGATAGAATTCCATTTACTTATTCACATGGATATTCTACTGGTCAAATAATCACATGCAATATCAATAACCACATTCATAATGATGGAATGCATAATGCCAGACTATCATAACCTTGAGCCAATGTATCGTGCCAGGACTACAAATAAGATTTTCTCAAGGCCTCATGCCAAGGCACTAGTTTGTCTCATGAGACCTGTCGATGCATCGAGGAGCTATAGCGGGCTCCACCCGTCACTTATTATGTCCAATTCATTCCTCTTATGAATAGGATTAAACATATCATAAACCATAACATAATCGTATCACATAAAACATGCATCAAGGAAACATAAAATTTCAATATTTCATTCACATGATATCAATACAACACATTGATATAATAAAAACACTTTCAAAACCATTTTCAATACCAAATTAAAAGAAAATTAAATCATGGTATTTATTTTTCATTTAAAAAAATTTATGGCTTATAGAGAAAGCTGAAACTCAAATAATGGTCATGGCGGTGGAGAAGTCGTTGTCTCCGCATACGTATGAAAAAAAACATTCCCTTTTGTCATTTAGTAAAATGATTCGTATAAAAAATATTCCTTTTGAATAAACGTAAAAGTCAAAGGGTTTTATACACCATATAAAAGAAATTTGGGTATAAAATAAAATATGCCTCAATGAAAGGAGATTGAGACGATGTCCTTACAAAGATAATCATGTAAATAAAATAGATCTTTTATGTGTATTCACTATAAGATCACATAAAGAAAGGATTAATACATGTTAATATATAATAATTCATTTCTCACATAATAAAAGAATAACATAAATAATAAAGATAAGTTCAACCCAAAGAATGGGAATTGGGTTAAGAAGTTACCTTACAAAGACTATTTTATAAATAAAATATATATATAATGTGTATTCACTATAAATACACATAAATAAAGTAAAAATACAAGATAAGACATAATAATATCATGACATAATTTGAAAGTATAAGATTAACCCAACAAACGGAAATTGGGTTAAGAAGTTTCCTTACCTCATGTCCGACATGACTGTACCGTTCTTTAAACTCCTGAATAATAAACTATAGTTAATTTATAATTGCTTAAGAACCTTTTTCAAGTTTATTATTCCTTTTATATCACTTATTAACATGTTATGAACATTATGTAATTATTTATGTGAATAACGGCCTTTTTGTCGATCTTTGTTACTTGAGTAAAAATTAAACTTCTTATAATTACAAGTTGTTCATGAAGTAAAATATCCATTATATCCAGAATTATATTAATGATGTATATATCATATATATCATATATATCCATTATATACATTCATTCATAATATTATGTATCATTTAGAGGAAAAAATGAAATGCACCATTAATGGAGACGGTAAGCCGTACGTACGCATGAACGCTACTTTCAATTCTATTTCATATTTAATGGAATGAAATAATAATAATATAAAGGTGTATTATAATTACAGTATAATATCATATATAATATCATTTACACCATCCCTTATACATCCCACATATGGCATTAATGATTCAAATCACTTTTAGGGGCGGTAGTCTGTACTTCCTAAAATGAAATTATCACGTTTACCAATAATGAAAATCATAATGGTATGTCATAAATGAGAAATAAATTAGAATAAGGTAAACATAAAAATAATATATATATCATATATGAAAATAGTTTCATCATAATGGCCACCATGATATGTGTTAAAAGAATATTGAACTATCATCGTTTCATGAGGCAGTAATTCGCCACCCACATAAACAGTATGTTCTTTAACCATTAGATGATAGTATGTGTAAGTTTAAATATAATCCATCTCATTAAAACAACCTAGTATATTCTAGATACTTGTTTTGTTAAAAAATAATTGAATAATAAGAGTTTAAGGGGTTGTATAAGAAAAATAAAACAAAAGAACATAAGAGAAGACATTACCTTAAAATCGGGTAACTCTTTTTGATTTGATCCAAAGGCTTCCTTGGGTAGAATTATGCCCAAAGTGAGGCTTCTAGGAGTAAGAGAGGGAAGTTGAGAGTGTATTTGAGATGAGGTTAGCCGATCCATATGGCTTTTATGGTGTGAATAATGAGGTAGATGTGGGGCCTTTAATAAGAGGAGAGGTGGGGCACTCTTGGATGTCATGAAATGATACATTATTATGAAATGTTTTTCGGATTTTAGAGGTCCCAAAATTATAAATTTAGGTGATATGGTGATAAGGGTTTGAAATATACTCATCCAATGAGTTTTTGACAAGTGTAAGTCTTATATTTTACATTATCTTTTCATTTTATTTAAATCGTTGTTTAATGAGGTAATCACTGCATCATCATGGTGTCATAAACAATTTAATTTATTTAATGTCTAAAAATTATACAAAAATTAACATGATGCATAAAACCCTTTTATATTTTCAATTAATATTAATAGTCAAAATTGTATCTTATATAACTCCATTTAATAATTATTTTAGTAAAACAACACATGTTTGGGACAATTTTATTTTTACATTAAATAAAAAGTTATTATGTTGTTTTCTTACCCAAGTGGCCCCATGGGGTCCCCAAGTTGACCCATGGATTTTCTTGGTCGTCCATGACTCATCCAGTAAGTGTAGGAAAAGTTTAAAGGTAATTTCATATTATTATAACATTATATTTACCTTAAATTACACTAATTACCTTTAATCGCGATTAATAGAACATAAAAGTTATTATTCACCAAAAATTATTTTAATCACATTGAACCACATTTTATTTACTAATGACAACTATGTATGTCAGATTTTTGAAATTCAATTCACAGAAGTGGTAATGTTTAATTTAATCGAAAAATTAGTTTTTTAACTACCACTTAGTGGTTTCACTATTCATCAAAAAATGAAGTTTCTCATAACAAATCCAAAAATTCACCCTAAGCTATAATTGATATTCCTAATTCAAAAATGATGTCTATTTTAAAATATCCCAAACATATAATTTGAATTAATTAATATTATAATTAATTCCCGCTGTCAAAACAAATAGCGTGTTTTTTATAAAATAATATCAATCAAATGATTGACAATTGTTTATATCCTAATTCAAAGTGAAATTAATTCTAATCACCACCATTGGATAAAATGGTAAAAATATATTCTAATTATACTTTAAAACCACTGAATAGTAAAATTTATCACTATAAATTATTTTGATTAAAAAAGTTGTTTTTAAGTATTTTTTACTATTCATATAAAATTGGATGTTCTCAAAAAATTACAAATAATTCACCTTAGGATAATTTCAATTTTCCGAATAGAAAAAGGAAGTCCATTTTGAATTATAAAAGTAATATAATTTCAAAAGATGGTAATTACTATTCATAACGGCTACTTTGATTGGTCGTGGTGTGTTAGAATCTCAAACTTGCGTGCAATGCAAGCTATTTCATTATTTAAAGAGAAGCGTATCGTGGAAGCTTTGGGTGTTACAGTGCTCCTATGACAGTGTGTCTTACTCGCCCGATGCTCCATCTGATATGTCTTTGTGGAAACCATTAAATCACATAAATGGTCAGACATCCCAGACACATATAACATAATATATATATTATAGATATGCAATGATGCAAAAAGGGCATGAATCCTCAATACCCTTACTCTCCCCCACTACAACCATTCCGCATAGCATCCCAACCTCATGACCTCTTTACTCACCCTTACGAGAGATAGATTTAAATAACCAAGTCCATACCCATCTTAAAAACTAATGTTGCATCAATTTGATGACCTAGTCACCTAGCCCCAGAGAACTATATCACCTCATCCATTGTACCTTACTTCTCCTATAAGATCCAAGACCATTTCTCATGCCGCATGAAATTCCAAATATATACAATGGAGAACATACCAATTACATATCAGAAAATAAATTTCACACGTATTAGGGAATTTGATATATATCACATGGTATGATCACATTAAAACGGATCCATGAAATTATATAATTCAAATAACAAAAAATGTTCTCATACAAATACAACCCAAAGTATGCCTCACAACATCCTTGAAATATTGGGGCAAGGGTCCATATTATCATCCCTTACCATATCAGGTTAGGGGACACATATCACAACCAATAACATCACATTCAATGTGATCCATCGTGGTGTAAATCATATAAACATTAATTAGAAAAAAACATAACATCATAACACGCCTAAAAAACATGGTTCTTCCCTTGTACATGGGGTTGCAGATACCCAATCACAATATATCAACTCAGTTATAACAAAAAATAATCTCCAGTCCACCATAACTCAAATATTAAAAAAACAGGTAAATAAAAAATCTATAATACCACATGTAGCCTCCCCTACCAGATTATCAACCTAAATAGTGCTATCAGACTAAGTTCCACTGTCTTTAGGTGTGACTCCCCAAACACGAAATTCTACCGACATGATTAAATGGTGTAAAAGAATATATTGTGGAGAAAATACCATCAATGGAAGATATAATAAGGATTCATGTAATTACATAAAGCATTTAGCATAAAGAAAACTCAAACCACACCAGCCATTGGCATAATCATTAACTATATTAGATAAATATTAGATGAAATAATTAAACAACATATGTAGTCAAAATTAAATAGATCATCATGACAAACACCACTTGTAGCAAGTACTATAAAACAACCCAATCACGCATTTTATAATTGTCCATAAATGTGATGAAAAAAATGTGACCATGGATAACCACTATTGTTACATATAAAATAAGAATTCTGATTCAAGAATGATTGCTATAAAAAAGTAAAACTCTCACTAGGAATGACCTCAAGGACCATGCCACTCAATTAAATCATCTACAATAATCCATCTCCTAAGGTTGGGACATTACCTTTATGTGTATTTAGAATGAATACACACATCCCAAATGTGTCATTTAGGGTGTGATTTTAATCTCTTTAGGATACCACCCAATGGTGTGTACCATGAATATGTGCTTATAAAGGTGGGAATAATAATTAAAAGTAAGTGGAATGTTTAAATAATATACAATATTTATCGTGTGCTTAAAACCCTCTAGGAAAACATAACCTTCCTCAGTCAATGAGGAAACCTCAAAAGTACATAAGGTTTTTGGCCAATGGCCCATGTTGCCCCTATTGTCACAATGTCCTGGTGAACCCTCTGGTTCAACCTCAACAAAAAAACCTCGCACTATGTTCTTCTTAACGCCTCATGATTCAAGTTCCTATATCCCAAAATCATTCAAAAATAATATATTCATGGCCCCCTAGGCCCCTTCTCGGAATATCACATCAGCCCATGGAAAGAAAACTATAGGAACACTGATTTCTATCAATAAATAAATATCCATCCCCATGGCCTCAATCACAATGAGCCTCATCATCGAACATGATATCTTCATCGTTATCAACCAATAGTTCTTCACGTTCCACAAGGATTTCCAAAATAATAACCCCAAACAAATAATACCTAATACACAACTAGAGGGGGCCTCTACCCACACTAGCGGTGAAAACCACCTCATCACAGAGTCCTATTATGTACACATGACTCAATCGATAGTTTGGTCATCACAGGTTTGCAGCAATCACTAATAAAGTAACCTAAGACACACCTACTACAAAATTATTCCCTTAAGACCTTACTGCTAAGAAAGTTAGGGTCTTTACATCCCAATATAATGGGCCATTCCCAACATGAAAACCTCACCACCTCAGATGACATACTTGATGCCAAAACATGATGGCGATGTCATCCCAGTAACATCCTGGTCCATGCCTCATATGACCCCAAGGGTCTAAAAAAAGAAAATTCACGTATTTAATTTATATATAAATACATAAAAAACACTAAACAAGTAATAAAATAAAATAAAATGGAATTTCACAATTTAACAATCCAAAAATATCATTATAGAGATATTTAATGACTCTATTTCATATAATGATGCCATATCAATTTAAACAAATCAAATTAAATGAAAACAAATAAATTTATTCAATTTTTGAACCCATCCAAAATTCCGTAAGGAATAATAGCCTCTAACCTAGCCATACTAATGCGATAAATGAATAGGTAATTCCCTACAACAACCCATATGGAACAAAATGATTTTTATATTAAGGGAAATATACAATGTAGTATCAACAAAAATATTCCAATTCTCACAAATATTTGTTCCCCCAAAAAGGATGAAAAAATTGAATGTAAGGTATGAATGACCTTCCTTTATCTTGTATACATAAAAAGTACAATATCGGTCTTTAATTCAAATCATATAGATGTAGATCTTAGTTTCCATCCAATACCATAAAAATGGGGCAAAATGAATCAAATAGATTTAGAGATACCTGAGGTGAAAAAAACAACAAAAGGAAGAATGGGTGTGTAAATCCTTACTGGTGTAGTACTATTTCACCCAATGGACCAATGAAAGAACCACCACTTAGGGATATAGATCAAGGTGAAGAGGATGATGAATATAGAAGCTCTCATCCTGTTGTGTGCAACCATGCAGATAGAATGGAAGATAAAATTAAAGGAAATATGAAAAACTGAATAAGGGAAAAGTATAACTTTTCATCATTTACAAGGACTCATGGATTAGCCCCATGGTTTTCCAAACCATGCAGTAACCATGTGTTCTACAATTTTGGCGTATTTCATAGTTGGGTGTACCTGTGCGGTCGACTATATAGCTTTCACCCACTATACACAAACCGTACAGTATCTCTCTATATATTCTGCAAGTGAGACGGCTTAAAAATGTTCCCCACATTAACTATTTACCAAAAAGATGTGATAGATTAAAACTAGGCCATATGGTTACCTGGAAGGGCCCTAAAAGTTTTCCCTAAAATGTGAGCGTTGTCCTGAAATTTCAAAATAGGATATTTGGTCTCTAATGCTCCAAAAATAAAACTGAAACACCTATGGCACTCTCCATTCCCATAGACTAAACTGAAAACACTATTTAAATCCAAAATAACTCTTGGAGTTGAGATTTTATCATCAAAAAATTTCATAGAATCTAATTGAGATTTACAAATAAAGAGTGGTTTTCAACCAGAATAATAAACTCGGGACGTCAAAAGTTTGTTTCAAATATATAATATTCTAAAAGAGTGTTTTCTAAAAATGTTTTAAAAATGTTTTAAACATAAATATTAAGCATTTTTTCATAAAAATGGATTTAAAAAATGTTTTTTAAATGCGTTTAAAATGGAATTCAAAACATCAATTATCGGGTTTCAAATATATTTTCAAAGAAAGATGTTTTCTGAATTTTTTATTATTAAAAATAATTATTTTCATATGGGAAATGTTATTTCACTCAATAAATATTTTAAATGAAATTTTAATTCATCCATTATAAGTAAATTTATTTTTGAATTTTTTTATGAAATGAATTTTTATGATAAGGCTTTCTTCTTTATGAAATGGTATTTGTGATAATTATAAATACTTGTTCATATTATATGACATCATTTGATATAGATTATGATTTAATGGTGGTGTTATATAAAGAAACTATTCTCATTATTTCTCTAAATGGTTTATGATTAATATTTTTGGTTGTTTATGAATCTTTCCTCTCTTGCATAGTTGATACCATGATAAAATGCTTATGAAGCCCATTTCTCCTAACCTGTCTTTCTATGATGAATGATTATGAACCATATATCTTTTCCAAATGATATAATATGATGAAATTTTTATGACACTAATTTCATTTAATGGATTATGATATGATTTTTAGTAAACCCATTTATTTTTATGGGTCATGATATGAGGATGGTTTTATTATCATGTGGCATACATATCTATGCTTTCATTATGTGATGGGTGGGACCTATTTACCCATCCAATGAATTTGGTAAATATATCTTCATCATGAGATGTAAATGGAAAAAATGTCGAGATGACATACTCTGTTAAGGTTCATTTTCCACATATATTTCCTTCAGAGTGAACTAGGACTACTAATATTGTATTGGGATTGAACCTTGACTACTAATATAGTATTGGGTGTTATCCTTGACTACTAAAATGGGAATCTATTAAATAAGATTGAAACAATAAGGGAATAAGGTGTAACCTTATCCACTCTAATGAAATGTTTGTGATTGGGGACGGTGGTATGTCTCATATAGTAGGTACAACCCAAATATATTTCCCTGATAAGTAGTGGTAATGAACCTTGACAAATACTGAATGATTTTATATTCATATGTTTATTCACTAGTCTGTTAATAATTCTAATATTATGCTCTAATTACTAAATCTCTTGGATTATCATATGATTCATATAATATGAATGGTATAAATTTATTCCATGACTCATTATTATGATCTTTTTTATGCATGATATGTTATTTAAATGTTATTATCATGTTCTCATAGCCTTTTATTAATGTTATTCCTTTGTATCTTCTTTATTTTATCCTTACTGATCATATGATCTCTCCTTTTATTTTGTTTCTGTTCCCCAGGTTATGAATAATGGTTTTATGTAAGAGTATTATAGGGGGTGATCCTTATTTCTGATTTTGACGATCTTTCACTAAGTTCGAAAAACAAGTTCTCAATATTTAAAGATAATAAAAAATTATGCCCCAAGGGATTATACCTTTTAAATGTGATGAATTTAAATCTAAAATGATGTAATATCTATGTATATTAATCCTAGGTTTCTATAGATAAATTTTAGAAAATAAAATTACTTATCATAAGGATCACTCTGATATAAAATCTTCTTATATTCATTAACACGTCTCAATGTGATATAATCTAAATAAAATAAAATAAGAAAACACCCTAATAATGAGTATAATATCAAAATATATTGTTCCAACATGACTTGATCGATAAATCTAATTAAAATAATCAATCATCTAAAAATACATAAAATCATATTTTTTAAAATATTAAATTTGATAAAATTTATGTAATACAGTATCTCAAATAATAATGTCATATAGAATAACCAATACAGTAAAAAAACTCAGTTTGATTCAAAAATTCAACTCTCCTCATGGAAAATGAATGCAAGTTCTTTACAAAAATGTAAAACTACTTGAAATAAAGATTCCTTTATCATAATGTAGTTTAAAAAATAATAAACAACTTTTAGAAATAATTTTTTAATTTCATTTATTTTATCTTCTAATTTTAGAAAGTTTTCCAAAATCTATAATACAATAATCCCCCTTTTGAAATAAATAAATTAAAATAAACATTCATTTTCAATTAAATAATAATACATTATTTTGAAACCAATTTTTTTGAATGACTCCTTCGATGCCAATAAAACCGCTAAACCATGAAGAACAAAAAATGGTTACATGTTTCATAAAAAATGAAATCCAAAATAATAATACCCAAAGGAAAAACTTTATAATCAATATACATCATATTAAGACAAAATTATAGAAATATGTATATTTATCTATACGATGGATGTAGATTATTTCATGGATTGGTGACATGGATTATTTATTCCATGAAATAGGTATACAATGTATTCATGAAATGTCACCTTGAAGCTGTGCATGGAATTCTATAGTTTTACTATAATGTATATTTTAACAATGAAGCACTCATTTCATTACCCCATCTTTCCCCATGAAAGTGAGCCTCCAAATTTTTTTTTACACAATGAGGTCCAAAAATAAGAACAAATATAAAGTTATAATTATAAATCAAGACCCAAATCCATACTACATAAGGAAGCTTATGTTTAATTATGGTATTCAATGATTAGGAACTTACGCATGAAACGCCTCTCGAATCTCAATGATAATAATAATCATCATAGTACACCGAATCACCCAAATAATAAGAAGGTTATATTATTCCATTTTTAAAAGAACCAACCTAGTCTACCCCAAAACTGGGCACCATAGACAAGTCATGTCAAGGCCCCAAGTACATTCATGATTTCCCCAAACTATTATTTAATTCATGGGTACAAAAAATTCACTGGGAATGATTTTAGATTTTAATTATCATCAACAGAAAAAAAAATGTATTGAGATAACCAAATTAATTAAAAATATATATATAAATAAAAACATCCATAAAAATAAAAATTAATGAAATAAATCATTTTTTAAAACAAAGGATAGTGATCTAGACCATTAAGGCTGATACAAAGGCATCCAAAAATAAGAGAAAAAACAAACTGCCACTATAAAACTCATTTTACCTTTTTTACACTCTCTAGATCCCAATTCATCCAACACTAAAAACCCATTTAACCATTATAGGGATATGACATTCCATGCATCTAAATTAAAATCATAAGTAGTTAATTCATCAAATGGTGAATGTTTGGTGTGATAAAAAATAATCAGTGTTTGATTTCACAGTATATTCAACATTTTTACATAAAAAATAAAATTTCATTTATAATAATTTGAGTTACATTTTAAAAATAGTTTTTATATATTTTTTCAATTAAATGAAACTATCACATGAAAAATATTTTATAAAACATCATACAATTATTTTCGTTAAATGAAAACAATCACATTTTATATATTATATCTTCTAGTGCCGTTTTTACAAATATATCAGTTTTAAATCTTCATTTTCAGAACCACTTTTATAATTAATACATTCAAAACTAAATTATAATCCATTTCTAATTACCAATAAATGTTCCAAGAAATATATAATAATATGAAACCATATATAAATGAAAATAAAATGAGGAAAATTCAATAAAGAGTCATCATTCTCTATACATAAATCAATATACGTAGAAAAAATAATGGTTATTTCCAATGGATTTAATCAGGAAAAATATCCAATATAATATATACAAATTAATATTGTTTATAAGATTTACTAAGAAACCTATGATACTATCAGCCACTATTTCCCCCTAAATAACCATATGAACTAAACTAGCCTATAATTACCATTATTTGGGCCACACCCCATATATTCCTATATCACACTAGATGGGACACTAGTTGTTTGATAATATCCTTTGTTTCATAATTTTAGACATCTTATATAGTGCCTAGGGTCCCATTAATGTAAAAAACTTTGGGTGGTAAATAATAAATAAAATCAATAAAAAGATAATATTTAAAATAAATTACACCCCATTTATTTCAACTACATATGATACATCCATTTACCTATCATCCAGATCAAAACAATAATCAATATCCACCTTAAAGGAAACAATACATATCATGTAATACAAAAAATTGTGCTCAAGATGGTTTACCATATTCAACAGACATGAAAATCATTTAAAAGTATTAAATGGACCTTTGTGGGATTATCAATGATGTTTTGAGTAATTTTTTCTATTTAAATTTCCATTAAAACTCAACATCGAAAACAATTAATATAATAATAATTCAAATTAAATTTATCAAGACAACTCATTTTAATTTTAATCCTCTTTACATTCCAAAAATTAAATTTCCAGTTTATCTTATGACCTGAAATATGTCTAAACACATTAATTATGTAACATTTTTTTTGAAAAACCATAATAATATTCAATGACACCAAACCCTCAAATCATTAAATTAAAAGCTATAAAACCCATGAAAAAATAATTATGGAAATTTAGAAATATCATTTTAACAAAGATAAATACCATTATAACTATCCAATATAATATGTGTTTTATAACTAATTAATTTAAAAATCATAAAAATGACATATGAAATAAATAGTGCACAAAAAAACCACTACCTTAAATCATGGGTAACCCAAAATCCATGAATCGTCATTGATGAAGTACACACCAGGGAGTATGAAAAATCCCTCCACATTCCCTAATAACTAATATATGTTTTATTAATGTAAACCCAAACCCGGAATCCCCCGGAATGAAACTAGGGTTTTTGGAATAATGAAAACCAAAGTGAGATATTAAAAATAAAAAAGAATGGGAAATAAAAAAGGATATAAGAATTATTTACATTCTTTGATATGTTTTTATTGAAGAGTATATGAATTATAATCAATTGTGATGGGAGGATTATATCTCTTCTTCATGTTTCCATTTTCTATTAATGAGAAAAAGGGGGAAAGGTGTCTAAAAATATAAAAGTGATTGAGGGTTAAAAAGTAAATCTAGAAAAATAATAAATTACACATGTTTCTCCAACATGAACAATATATGTTATTATACTATGG
Organism: Viscum album; assembly: GCA_963277665.1. Classification (NCBI taxonomy): domain Eukaryota; kingdom Viridiplantae; phylum Streptophyta; class Magnoliopsida; order Santalales; family Viscaceae; genus Viscum; species Viscum album. The sequence goes on from OY728133.1 coordinate 105,013,485, forward strand.
AAAATACCCCTATCACCCACATCATATCACTGATATTCGTATTCCCATAAAAAATACCCCTCACTATTTTGAGATTTTAGGACCCTCCCTTACAATACACCTAACACTGCGGGAAGGGACTACCAATAGTTCCACGATCTGCCTTCACCAAAAGGATGGAAGGGTCAGCAGATTGCCAGGCCCTTCCTTCTTTAAGTGGAAGAAGAGATAATGACCCATGAAACCCACCTTCAATAGGTCCCGGTGTGGCGACTAGCACCAAGGGTATGGAAATTTCACACAAATGGAAGACATTACACTTTTTATTTTATAGGATCGAGAGATAAGAAGAAGAAAACCCAACAACACCAAGGTAAAAAAAAGTAAAGCCAAAAGTAAACCATTTCCACAAGAATGTTTCATAAGTAAAGGCCACAAAGTGCAAAAGGTGTATACAAGGGTAAGTACCAAAGAAAGAAAAATGACAACTGCAACTGCTCCAAGGATCCGAGCTAGTATGGTCCCGCACGATCCTCGAAGTCCTCCTGGAAACCTGAACACAATTTTATATACGTAGGGTGACCATACAAGTACACTCAGTAGGGAAAACCAAAGACTCTCCTACACAAGTGGGAGAACGTACTAATGTCTCATGAGAAAAAGAGTAATCCAAACACCTAACAAGGTAAAATGTCTACCCAAGCCTCACCAAGGTACACTTCCCAAATAACGCAAGTCATGTAATATATATAATAAGAGCACATTGATGTTTGGGTACCCTATGCCACTTTCCCACTGGTTATTGTGACATCCTACATATCGGACCAATCCCGCCATTTTCACCACAGTCCCACTGCCACAACCGCCCGCACACACCTGGGCCACAACTGTCACACGTAACCATGCCTGCAAACACCTAGGCCAGAACAACCACCACCACGCCCGAAGACACCTGGGCTAGAAAATCTACTGCCATGTCCGAATACACTTGGGCCTCATCCCGAAGACACTTGGGAATCCACCTTCCGCACAAACCTGGACAACCACCACACTACCCCGCCCGAAGGTTCTTGGGATAATAATGGACCTTAGGCCATCGCAGCCTGCCTGAAGATACTTGGGCTATCAGGGAAAGGGAGCATAAAAGGAGCTAATAACCATCCACTAAAAATAGTGTTGGGGAAAACACCCTCCCCCATGAAATGGGGGTGTTTGGCACTCAGTGCTCAACTTGGGTAGGGCGCGAATAAGAAACACAAAGCTACAGGTATATATATAGGTAAAAAGCACTCACCCAAAGCTAGGTTTTTCTTCAGACAGCCTACAAATCACAACAGCACTCATGTCCGATTCACGACTCTCGCTAACAAAACCATTTGTCCCATTCTTATTTCACGTTCAGTGTTAATGTTCAGATAAGTTCATTCACTACTAGGAAACAAACACCATAACCATAAGCAATGAAAAGAGTCCATTCAATCATCAATTTAAACATTATCTTCACTAACAGAGGATCCCACCCGAGTTTGTGATATAGACCAGTAACCATCGAGTCTTAAAACTCATAAACACTGAAGCCACATCAACAGGGGATCCCATCCCCAGTTTCATAACCACCGAAAGCATAAAAGAACAGGGGATCCCATACCCTCCCACATCTCTAGTAATCGACTCATAAGAGAAAACCACCAAGACACTACCACCAGCACTAAGCAAGGCCAAGCCTGTATTTTCAGATTTAAAAGATTTTACATGTTCCATGATTTCAATTCCATTTTTACCGTGGTTAGCACATAAGGGATTGATCTTGGTTATTTCAATTTATTCAGCCGGGTATGTGTGATTAACCAATTTACATTTTATAGAAGGAGTTCACAACCACAAAGAAGCCACTTAAAACTTTACTAGGGTTCGTTAATGCACACCCAACGACAACCAGCATCCTCAATTTTCAAAACGCGCAAGCCGATATAACTGAAAGAGATGATCATAGAAGAAACAACATCAAAAAATAAGACAACATCAACGATCACAGCCCCCCCCTCTTTTCTTTATAGAATTCATTCATTATCATTAATTATGTCTGGTTTATCCAATTATACGGAATCGAAAGCACGACCACCATGCATGATACACAAAAGAGAGAGGCAAAGGAGAAATTCCCTACTTGTTAATAGATGATCGGCGTTTAGGCCGGGCGCGGAACTTTACAGAACGATGCGGCGCGCCAGATGCACCAGAAGATTTTTGTGAAAATACACCATCGAGGAAAGAGAAACCATTGCTAACCCTTAGTTTATAAGATCCGGGGACGGTTGAGGTGAAATCGAAAACCCGCGTAAGGCACGAGGGTCGTGGGTTGACCACGCCGCTCCACTCGACATTAAAGGGGGTCAGGTGGTTTAAATCGACTCATGAATTGAATAAGTATTTAATTAAAACTCTTATGTGCATTACCGGTCTTTAAAACATTCTTAAACGAGTTGGAATAGGGTTTAAAACCCTATTTGCGCAAAAGGGAGTGCTACCGGAAATAACCCACAGGGTAGGTCGGAGCCACCAATAGGCCGATCCACCGGTAGGATGCAGCTACCGGTAGGCCAAGCTACCAGTAGGCTACAACTACCGGTAGGCCAAGCTACCAGTAGGCAGCACCTACCGGTTGGCCGAGCTACCGGTAGACAGAGCTACCGGTAGCTACAGCTACCGGTAGGCTGAGCTACAGGTAGACAGAGCTACCGGTAGGCTGTGGCCACCTGTAGACCGAGCTACCGGTAGGCCTACACCACCATGATTTCCAGACCCAAAAACCCAAAACGAGATTTTCACAAAGTAATGGACCACAAAAACCTGGGCCATTACATCAGATACCTCTTAAACGATTCTTGTCCTCGAGAATCAAAAGAAACCAGATGGGAAGAGATGGTCCGGACAACCACCTCGAAAGATACCTCTTAGGAGAGAACCCATGCTAACTAAAACATTTCCCTGCCAAGAACCAAGAAACATACCATGCCAAACTACCCGGGCACGTAGGTTGGGGAGTCTCCTTCCCCATATCAAGATATTATCCGGTTTGGGTGGCACTGACTCACCTACACGGGTTTTATCGCATCCACCTTAATGCGTCTTGATTAGTGGTCGGGCCCTCTCCTCCCGGGCTTTTCACACACAAACAGAGGAAAGAAAACCAGTACATTTCTAGCCAAAAGACAAAACGTTCTACCACAACAGGTACAACAAGGAGAAAAAATCAAAACAACTATGGGTACTGGGTACGCATATGTGCTTCCCTCTCCCACGTACTCTCCTCAAGCCCACCATGTCTCCACAACACACGAACCAAGGGGATAGTTTACCCATGAACCACATTCTCCTTGTGATCCTCCATCACCACTGGTCTCTCCTCAAAGGTCACGTCGTCCTCGATGTCCAGCTCACCCCAATCAAGGATGTGTGAATCGTCGTGCAGAAACCGACGGAGCTGGGACACATGGAATACATCATGTATCCTCAGTATCAGCGGTGGTAATGCTAGATGATATGTTACTTCACCGACCCGCTGCAACACTTCGAAGGGTCCGATGAACCTGGGAGAAAGCTTACTCCCTTTGTCGAACCTCTGCTGCCCACGCTGAGGGGAGAACTTCAGGAACACGTGGTCTCCAACTTCAAACTCCAAGGGCCTCCTCCTGGTATAAATATACAACTTCTGTCAGTCCTGGGCCACCTTCATCCTTTCCCGTATGAGTTGGACATTCTCTGTCGTGCTCTGCACCACCTTCGGGCCGAGGATGCCTACCTCTCCTACTTCGGTCCAACACACCGGCGAATGACACAACCTCCCATACAAAGCTTGAAACGGGGCCATGGAAATGGTAGAGTGGTAGCTATTATTGTAGTAAAACTCTACTAGAGGACAGTATTGCACCCATGACCCTCCTGAGTCCATAACACATGCCTGCAGCATATCCTCCAAGGTCTAGATGGTGCGCTCGGTTTTCCCATCCATCTAGGGATGGAAAGCAGTGCTAAGGTGTAACTGGGTGCCAAACGCATGCTGAAATCCTCTCCATACTCGCGAGGTAAACCATGCATCCCTATCCGAGACTATAGACCTCAGAACTCCATGCAAACGCACCACCTCATCCACGTACTTTCGTGCCAAAGAATCCATAGTACTCGACTCCCTGATTGCCAGAAAGTGAGCCGATTTCGTCAACCTATCCACTACCACACAGATGGCGTCGTACCCTCCTTGGACCTTGGGTAGTCCCATGACGAAATCCATAGAGATGTCATCCCACTTCCACTCGGGGACATCTAGAGGCCACAGTAGGACGCCAGGAATTCGGTGTTCAGCCTTCACTTGCTGACACACTATGCACTTGGCCTCAAACTCTGCCACCGCTCTCTTATCTCCGGGCCACTAAAAATTGCAGCTTCAAACCCTGGCACATCTTGGAAACTCCTAGGTGTACCGCCATGGTTGAGTTGTGGAACTCACTGAGAACCCTGCCGCACATTGCCTCCGGGACAAACAACCTTTTCTGAAATAGAATCTGGTTCTGACCATCCTCTATCCATCCTTCTGGAGAATTGCCCTGGTCAACTTGGTCACGCATCACTTCACACTATAGGTCTCCCCGCTGAGACTCCTCCAATTGCTGAAACAGGTATTACTGCACTGTCATCTGATATAGGCAACCTCTGTCGCTATCCATATTCACATCCAGGTGTAAGGCGGCCAACTCCTCCATTACCTTCCAGGCGTCCGCCAATTCTCAGAACACATCCTTCTGCATCCTCCTGCTCAAGGCATCGGCCACCACATTTCCCTTTCCCCTAGTATAAGAGATCTCAAAGTCGTAATCCTGGAGGAACTCCACCCATCTCGTTGTCGCAAGTTTAAGTCCCACTGGGAGAAGATATTTTTCAAGCTATTGTAATCTGTGAAGACCACAAAGAGTTCACTGATGAGGTAGTGTCGCCATAACATTAGCGCAAAAACGACTGCTGCATGCTCAAGGTCGTGGGTGGCGTAATTATGCTCATGGGAACTCAGGTTCCTGGACCCATAAGAGATCACCCCTTATTGCTGCATCAACACGCATCCCAGGCCCTATCCTGAAGCATCACAGAACACCTCATAAGCTACCCCTTCTTTAGGTAATCTCAGCACTGGGGCACTGACCAACTTCTCCTTCAGATAGCTGAAGTCTGACTGGCACTGCTCACTCCACACGAAAACCAGGTCTTTCTTTGTCAGGCCTGTCAAAGGGGCCGCAACTCGAGAGAATTTGGGTATGAACCTCCAATAGTAACCTGCCAGCCCGAGGAAACTTCAGACTTCTGCCACATTCTTGGGTGTTTCCCCAGAAACAACAGCCTCAACCTTTGATGTGTCCACCGCTACCCCCTGCTCGGACACCATGTGCCCGAGGAAGTGCACTTCTCGTCTCCAGAACATGCATTTCGACAACTTCCCATAGAGCTAGTGCTGTCGGAGGACCTCCAAAACTGTCCTCAGGTGCTCTTCATGGTCCTCTTCTGACCATGAATAGATCAGGATATCGTCGATGAACACAACCACAAACTGATCCATGTACTCCCAAAAGATGGAGTTCATAATCTCCATGAACATAGTCGGGGAATTCGTAACACCGAAGGGCATGACTACGAACTCGAAGTGTCCATACCTGCACCTGAACGCTGTCTTTGGGATGTCGCTCTATTTCACTCTCAACTGGTGGTACCCAGACTGTAGGTCAATCTTCGAGAACCATCCTTCCCCTTTCAGCTGGTCGAAAAGATCGTCTATCCCCGGAAGAGGGTAGTGATTCTTGATCGTCACCGGATTCAGACTCCTGTAGTCTATGCACAACCTGAGACCACCATCTGCCTTCTTTACGAATAAGACTGGAGCACCCCACGGTGACGCGCTCGGACGAACATATCCACTCTTCATCAGATCGTCAATCTAGATCAGCAACTCCTATAGCTCTGAAGGTTCCATCCGGTAATGAGCCATCGAGATCGGATGAGCACCGGGCTGCAGGTCTATTCCGAACTCGATATCTCACTGAGGGGCTAGAGTTGTCACCTCCGCAAGGAAGACGTCCCTAAAATCACAGACGATCTCTAGAACTTCCACCATTTCAGCATCTACTGATCCCACTGTCATCTCGGTCATCAAGGAGAGGAGGGGTTCCTCTCTCCTGTTTCCCTTCGGACTGCTCCACTCATCGGTGAAGGTAACACACCGGCTGTCCAAGTCTGAGAACACCACCCTTCTTCGGAAATAGTCGATGACGGAACACACAGAAAATAGCTAGTCGATGCCTAGGATGACATCGTACGACTGAGTCTGTAGAAGAAGAAGATCCCTAACCAACTTATGTGGCCCTATGATCAGTCTACATCCCCGACAAACGAACAACAAGTCGGTCTGACCTTTGAATGGTGTGCTCAACTCCAAGGGCACAGGAAGTCTCTCGGCATCTAGACCCAAGGCATGGGCTAGACTGGGTGAAAAAAGGAGTGCGAAGCTCCAGTATCGAACAAAGCATATGAAAGAGTTCTAAACAGATGGATCGTACCTCGAACAACCTTTGTCCTCTTGGAACTACTGCCTCTGCGGCATGTAACTGTCCACGCCTAGCTCCCCTGCCCCTCGGCTGTCGGCCACCTCCCCGACCACGCCCTGGTCGAGGTCCCTGTGGAGCGCCCTAAGGTCGGCCTCCTCCTCCTACGTCTGCCCTCAAAGGAGCCGGAGCTCGTTGTCCCTACTGCTGCTGTTGGAAAGGTCTGGCTAAAACATGCTGCTAGGGCGGGTGCTGGGGATGACCGCCACTGCTGTACTGCACCCGGTCGGGACACTGACTCCGGAGATGCCCAGGGCTCCCACAGATGAAGCACCGCTGTCCCGGGCCTGAGGGAAAAGGGCGAGGACCGGGGGATCGAAACTGAAACTGTTGTGGTCTACTCCCTGCTGGTCGGAACTTGGAGGGTCCTGACGCTGGAGGCCTAATGCTGACGGCCTTCCCCTTCGATGGTCCCAGCTGGATCCCCTCTCGGGACACACCTCCTAGAGCGTGAATCCTCTCCACCACTTCGGCCTTCTTCTGGACCTCCAAGTATGTCGAAAGGGTAAAGGGAGTGACAACATACTAGAGGGAGGGTCGGAGCACCTCCTCCAAACGTCTTGCCCGAGACTCCTCGTCGGGAAATATGTCCAGAGAAAAATGTAGGAGGTCCTTGAACTTGATCCCTAGCTCCATCACAGACATACTCCCCTACTGGAGGGAGAGTAGTTCCTGCCTATTTTTTGCCGTCATCGTCGAGGAGAGGAATTCCGCCCGGAACTCCCTCTCGAAATCCGCCGAAGCCACCTCAGACTCTCTCCACTCCCCCAGGTAAAGCATCCACCACTGACGTGCCACTCCCCGCATCTGGCTAATGGCCAGAGGAACCCATTACTCGGTCGGGGCCCTAATCAGGCTGAATGCTATAACTAGCTCCTCTAGCCAGCCTTCTGCCTTCCTATCGGAGGTGTTTCCCTCATACTTCTTGAGGGCCTATCGCTGGAAGGACCGAAGAGTCTTCTGCCACTGGTCGCCCTCTTCCTCTCGATCAGCTCTCTGTCGATCAGCCAAGGTAGTCTCTGGAGCATCGATCTCCTGTACCACACGTGGTCGCCTTCTAGGTGCCATAGCTGCAAGGTAAACAAGGAATGCCTAAGACCAAGTAGTGAAGAATATCGTTCTTAAAACGTCATAAAAATTTTAAATTTATTCTTAATTCCCAATACATCCCAGAAACAGAAGAACACAAGTCATTATGATGAATGTACCTTTCCTAGGGTCTCTAACCTGCAATCAGTGTGGTCTCACTTGGCCGTTCGGTAGGTCCAGAGTCCTTGCATCGGATCACAGGGGGCCCTAAAATCCCGTGTCCTAGCCGGTCTTCCCCGACCTAATTCACGTGCCAAGTTCACCCAACACTGATGCATTACCATCCCATGCAATCCTCACTGGGCCTAACACCAAACTCCATCCTATCTATCAACCATCAGCTCTGATACCATTCTTTCACGACCCCCCTTCACCAAACGGAGGGAAGGGTCATCAAATTGCCAGGCCCTTCCTTCTTTAAGTAGAAGGAGAGATAATGACCCCTGAAACCTGCCTTCAAAAGGTCCCAAAGTGGAAACTAGAACCAAGGGTATAGAAATTTCACACAAATGGAAGGCATTACCATTTTTATTTTATAGGATCGAGAGATAAGAAGAAGAAAAACCAACAACAACAAGGTAAAAAAGAAAAGTAAAGCCAACAGTAAACCATTTCCACATGCATGATTCAAAAGTAAAACCCATAAAGTGCAAAAGGTGTCTACAAGGGTAAGTACCAAATAAAGAAAAATGACAACTGAAACTACTCCAAGGATTCGAGCAAGTATGGTCCCGCAAGATCGTTGAAGTCCTCCTGAAAACCTGAAAGAAATTTTATATACGTTGGGGGAGCATACAAGTACACTCAGTAGGGAAAACCAAAGACTCTCGGGCACAAGTGGGGGAACGTACTAAAGTCCCTTGAGAAAAAGAGTAAAACAAACACCTAACAAGGTAAACTATCCACCCAAGCCTCACCAAGGTACACTCCCCAAATAACGCAAGTCAAGTAATATATATAATAAGTGCACATCGATGTTTGGGTACCCCGTGCCACTTTACCACTGGTTATTGAGACATCCTACACATCGGACCAATCCCGCCCTTCTCACCTCAGTCCCACTACCACACCCGCCTGCACATACCTGGCCCACAACCACACGCAGTCCCACTGCCAAAATCCCGCCCGCACACACCTGGGCCACAACTATCACATGTAACCATGCCTCCAAAAACCTAGGCCAGAACAACCACCACCACGCCCGAAGACGCCTAGGCTAGAAAATCCACTGCCACGCCCAAAGACACCTGGGCCTCATCCCGAAGACACTTGGGAAACCACCTGCCGCACACACATGGCCAACCACCACACTACCCCGCCTGAAGGTTCTTGGGATAATAATGGACCTAAGGCCATCACAGCCTGCCCGAAGATACTTGGGATATCCAGGAAAGGGAGCAGAAAAGGATCTAATAACCAGCCACTAAGAATAGTGTTGGGAAAAACACCCTCCCCCATGAAATGGGGGAATTCGTCACTCAGTGCTCAACTTGGGTGGGGCACCAATAAGAAACACAAAGCTACAAGTATATATATATAGGTAACAAGCACTCACCCAAATCTAGGTTTTTCTTCAGACAACCTTCAAATCACAACAGCACTCATGTCCGAGTCATGACTCTCGCCAACAAACCCATTTGTCCCATTCATGTTTCACGTTCAATGTTAATGTTCAGATAAGTTCATGCACTACTGGGAAACTATCACCATAACCATAAACAAGGAAAAGAGTCCAGTCAATCTTCAATTTAAACATTCTCTTCACTAACAGAGGATCCCACCCGAGTTTGTGATATGGACAAGTAACCATCGGGTCTTAAAACTCATAAACACCGAAGCCACATCAACAGGGGATCCCATCCCCAATTTCATATCCACCGAAAGAATAAAAGAACATGGGATCAAATCCCCTCCCACATCTCCAAAAATCGATTAGTAAGAGAAAACCACCAAAACACTGCCACCAACACTAAGAAAGGCCAAGCCTGTATTTTCAGATTTAAAAGATTTTACACGTTCCATGATTTCAATTCCATTTTCTTTGGGGTTAGCATAGAAGGGATTGATCCTGATGATTTCAATTTATTCATCCGGGTATGCGTGATTAACCAATTTAATTTTTATAATAGTAGTTCACAACCACACAGAAGTCACTTAAAACTTCACCAGGGTTCGTTAATGCACACACAACGACCACCAACGACCTCAATTTTCAGAAGGCTTAAGCCGACACAACTCAAAGAGATGATCATAGAAGAAACAACATCAAAATATAAGACACCATCAATGATCACATCCCCCATCCTTTCGTTATAGAATTCGTTCATTATCTTTAATTAGGTCTTGTTTATCCAATTCTACGGAATCGAAAGAACGCCCACCCCACATGATACACAAAAGAGAGAGGCAGAGGAGAAATTCCCTACTTGTTAATAGATGATCGGCTTTTAGGCCGGGCGCGGAACTTTATGGAATGATGAGGCACGCCCGATGCACCAGAAGTTGTTTGTGAAAAGACACAATCGAGGAAAGAGGAACCACAGCTAACCATTAGTTTATAAGATCCGGGGATGGTTGAGGTGAAAACGAGAAACCGCGTAAGGCGTGGGGGTCGTGGGTTGACCACGCGGCTCCACTCGTCATTAAAGGGGGTCGGGTGGTTTAAACCGACTCATGAATTGATTAATTATTTAATTAAAACTCTTATGCACGTTACGGGTCTTTAAAACACGCTTAAAAGAGTCAGAATAGGGGTTAAAACCTTATTTGTGCAAAAGGGAGCACTACTGGAAATAACCCGCGGGGTAGGCCGGAGCCACCGGTAGCTGAGAGATACCGGTGGGTGACAACTACCGGTAGCTGCGCTACCTATAGGCTGCAGCCACCGGTTGGCTGAGCTACCGGTCGACTGCAGCTATCGGTAAGTCGAGCTACCGGTAGGCTATAGCTACCGGCAGGCCGAGCTACCGGTAGACAGAGCTACCGGTAGCTGCAGCTATCGGTAGACCGAGGTACCGGTAGACAGAGCTACTGGTAGGCTGCGGCCTCCGGTAGACCGAGCTACCGGTAGGCCTACACCACCGTAATTCCAAGACCAGAAAACCCGAAACGAGATTTTCACAATGTAATAGACCCCAAAAACCCAGGCCATTACACATAGTCTTCTCAAATGAATCACCTACTACTCATCATTAAAAGAATCTAGTAATTTACCCCCCAATCTTTAGATTATTGAATCCAGCCATCAAATACTACCTGAAAATAATTATTCATAGCACATGGGAGTACTAGATTTTGGTGACATTATCCTAAGAACCATTGACGCCATTTCTATTCAAATTTTCACATTGTGTGTTTCTTGATAATCAATTATCTAATAGTAAATCCCATGGGTGAAATGGTCACTAAAATACCTACCTAGGAATTTTAGTGTGATCCCTTCCCTCATAGAAAATTTCATCACAAAAATGACAAGTAGTATCCATAATACAGTGGATGTTTTCAGCTAAATCACTCCCAAAGTACCCAAAATATATAAACACCATATGAAAGTTCCAAAATTTCTATAATATTACAAAATTAAATTAAATTAAATTCTCTAGTGAAATGTGCATGTCACTGAATATATAGAGAACAAAAATCCTTTTACATTATAAATAATAAAGGATATTGGGGCTCTAATACGGATTAATTTCATCTATACAATGTCACATTCTAATAATTTTCCTACATTTGAAAAATAATGAAAAAAATCACCATATATCTTTTTTATTGAAAATAATCATTTACACATATGTTTCAACCAATGGTTTTCTCATTTGTATTAAATTTTATCCTCTTTAGATTACTGAAATATAAAAATAAAATCATTTAATTGGGATTTATTGTATAACACTAGAACGACACAACATTGTGATTAGTTTCAATCTTGTGGAATGAATAACAATTGGATATAACATCTATTTTATATAATGATGTTCTATATTTAATAGAACATAGTAAATTATTATATTCCATCCCATATACTTCATGTTCATTGGGGAATGAAAATAATATCTTACACCATTACTGCATTGGAAATAATATTTGTTAAAATATAACGACAATATGGAACATTATTTCATTATAAATGTATTTGTTATAGTTGTTCAAGAAACATATTGAAAATTATTCCTCAAAAATCATTAAATTATTTCAAGTTAACAAATATTTTCATTGTTGGAGTCATTATAAATATATTACAAACATGGAAAAAATATAACATCTCTATTCAATTGTTGAACACATAATATTTCCCAACGGTTTAAACAACAGTGTCATTAATTAATTCTTAAACATGATTTGATTTTCTTATAAAATATTATATATAGTGTCATATTATAAATTATTTATTATTTTAAAAATAATAATAGTTATTATCACCATATAAAATTATATTATCTTTTATTTCTCTTGGAAAAATTTCTCTCAACTTCAAAAACATCAATCATTAACAAAAAAATATATCTATTTTATATATTATATTTAGAAAAAAAATTCATTTTTCTCATGTTTTTTTCTTTTTATACATTAATTTATCAAATAATGATCCATTAATATCCAAGATAATTAACTCAATATATCAATATGTAAATAAAAAGAAAAATAAAAACAAAAATAAAAACATATAGATTTTATAATAATATATTGAATTATATATAAAAATAATTTCATTTTAACACTCATGAACGTAAATATATATGTATTTATATATATGAAAATTATATAACCACATAATCAAAAAATTTAAATTTTCAGTATGTTAATTTAGATAATGACTATGAATGAATTACTCTGCTATTATGGTGTGTGGATCAATTGAGACTATTTTTACATTTTTTTTCTAATACTATCATCCTATATAACCTGTTATGTTTTGAATCACTTATATATAATGTATCATCATCAATATAATAAGTATAATATATAGTGATAAAAATAATATTATTTTAAAATGTTCTGGCCTCATTGTGGGAAAATTAATCCATATCATGGTTGGTTAGTCATATGAAACATATAGTCATTGCTATAAGAAAATATGATAATCATAGAGTTAAATAATATATTTTCATTGTGACCTTTAATTTACACATCTGACCATGTAGTTTCACACTATATCCCTCTATTATATGAAACTAAAATACGAAATGAATTCATCTAATAGTTTTTATTCAAAAAATATAAAATTGTATCTCCCATTCATAACATTTTACAAATATTAAATAATAAATTATCTCTTTATACATTTGGATGAAGAAAATATTCTCAGTCATACACTCAAAAATCCTCATTGTTAGATTTAGATTCATCATATATAGACCATGATCACTGAATATTACCATTAGGTTTTGTCACATTATCTATCATTTATTAAATTTTTCAATATTCTAGAAGAATATTAATTATTATTTTTAAATTGAACATGTTAGGAAAATCAAATTACCTAATATTATTTAATTATTTTAAATCATTTTAAATCATATAATTCTTCATTAAACACTCAAAAAAATATTACATAATGATTCTCTTTTATTTCAACATTAATTTAAGATCACAAAAATGAACCATTATCTCTTGATTATTTTTCAATTTTATTAATTGAATGCCTCTAGAAAAATAAAACATATACATTTAATATTTATTTCCATTTGCATATAAATTTATTAAATAATCTTAAACATTTCGATCAACATCAAGAATAATTCACATATATTAAATATTTGAACTCTATGAGTACTGATGATCTTCTTCCTTAATGAAAAAAATATATCTACCTATATATTGTTAATAGAATTTTCACAACACTACCCCATTTATAAATAATTCAGTATTTTATATAATCATCCCATTCTAACTAAACATGAATCATTAATTTCCCACTATCAAATAATTATATTATTTAATGAATTAATAATTATAAATATAAAAGAATTATTGATTTAATATATAGTTATTTATTCAACTAATTTTTTTTCATCCAAACATGATCTTTTTAGATAAATAATATCATAACATAAAATAAATATCATAATTAATAATAATTATAAAACTATCACATGATATAACATGTATCATTTATGTGATATTTTACACTTTTATGATCATCCTGGAAAACATTAGGTTTCATTTATTTATAATATTAAAAATCTAGAAACAAATATTTTCATAAAAAATAATATCCAAAAAATTCTCTACGTATGTGACAATCATCAAATAGGATTTCACATGTGAAGATACAATATAGTTTGGATTTTTTAAAGGGATCTTCAACTTGAACAATTAATTTACCATAAAAATCCACTATGATGCAGACCACTAACTCCGTGTGAATTAAATACATCAAAAAATGAAATATAATATAGAACAAATATTATTTATTAAATGACCAATTAATAAACTACCTGGCCAAATGATTAACAACATGACTAATTGATTGACGACATGATAAAACTATCTGAATTAATGACCAACTAATCCAACATATAATCAAATGATTGATTTTGTGAAAATCTAATCAACCATAAAAAAAAATCATAATTTATTATTGAATTATATATGTAATCCTAAAATTTATTTAGAATATTTTCAAGGCACATTAAATTGAATCAAAAAAATATATGTATTCACAATAATATATCTCTAACTCTTCCAAAATGTTTCCAACAAATTCAATGATACATTCACCCAAAAAAATTAATTTTACTAAGATATCAATTTTTCTTGATTTTTTAGAGAATTCAATAACCTTTCCACAAAACCATATACATATTCACAGAACTTAAAAAAATTAAAATAAACGAATAACAACATAAATAACATAATAATTTTATTATTCCACAAAACTATATTGTATAATCTTTTTTTATTAAATTTGATTCCCTATTTTTTGAAATATATTTATATTATAATAGATGAACTCATGATAAATTCACGAATTAAATATGAATTTCAAAAAACTCACCAATCCATTATTATTTCTTGTTATTAATGATAGTGGACTAATCCTTCTTTTTTTATCAATATTTATCTTAAAATTTATTCAAGAGTTGTGTTACAATTTATCCAACACTATCAACATAATTCATAGCTCAAATTTGGGATTCTTCAACATTACATCAAGGGAAATAATAGGATTGAATTAGAATTTTTATCCGTAACTAAAACCCTCAATCTTAGCATGGATTTTGTGAAGATATCATTATTCTAATTCTATGTAGAAATGTAACGTTTCATGATATATCAATTATAATTTTTTTGACATTGAATGATACATGATGACTATATGATTTGATCTAAAATTATACAAAATGTTATTCATTATATTTATTTCACTCATATTGTTAAAAATTTATTCAATGGCCTTTCAATTTTGAGCCTCAAAGTATTTTAACTATGAATACATTCTAAAAACGTTTTTACATGATTGAGTGGATACCAATGACTCTTACATTCATGTGATGAGTTTCATTGAGTTCAGATTTTTATTGAAACATATCACATATCACTCAACAAGGAATAATTTCCTACTTGATAAGTATATTTTATCTATAAAAGCATTGGCCCAATATGCATCACCGTATCAATTATGCATCAAATCTATATTTCATTTTCATTATAGTATATAATCCTATATGAAATTAATATATCATAGTATCCTATTCCACACATATATTTCTTACTTCAATTGGTAACATTGAAATAGAGAAACATGTTTAAATGTAAATTATATGTCTAATCATGAAGCTCTTGAATAATAAACTATTTCATTATGTTTTAAAATATTAATTTAGGTAACCTTATGAATATATAAATTATAACAAAATTTTTTTTGATACTAAATTATTGTAGAACCATATCGATATTCTTCATTTAAAAATATTTTTCCACCACTCATTGAAATATTAATTCTTAAGAAAGAATTTAAAATTTGATTTATAGTCAATATATAATTTTAGAAAATAAATATGTATTATAAGCATTGATATATCAATCTGTTCATCCTTATGATCCTGAAATTGATCACAATGTAACACTTGGTCAGTAGACAAAATTATTCCATCACCATATATGTTGATAATTAGTGCATCAATATATATCTCTACATAATAAAAATTTATGTATACATTTACTTTGGTGAATCAAAATTCCATATAGAATCCATTATATTTTGAGTACCATACTCTAGGATCATATTTCATGATATATAATATTTTTATCTTTCTGCACACTATGTTTCCATCAGTAATAGTAATAATTCCATTTCGTCATTCAAAAAATGACTTATCCCTCTGCATCACCATTAAAAAATTTGGATTTAAAATTGATTTGATACACTTGTAGTTCTTGTGTGATGCAACAACTAAAAACATTATTTTTAATTTTAAGCCTCAATACTAGAGAAAAGTATTAATTAATGTCAATTCCTTCTATTTTTATTTCCATTTCATAAAAACTAATCTGATATTCATGCCACTACACCCATAGCAAAAATTTTGGTTTCTAAACACCCATTTAGTCATAATTACATTCTTATCATTATTCGTAGAATTAGCTGAAAAGAATAATTTTGAAGAATATGATAAAATTCATCATTTATTAATTATATGTAACCCTAGAGAATTTAAGATGTCCTTTTTAAAATAATTAATATTCATTGATAACTTGTTATACACAACACCCATAAATGATAAAATATGAACTTTATGTTCAATAACGTATACTACACGCAACACTAAGATTAAATGACTCATGATATATATTATTTAAATATGAAAATTATACTATTTCCATTAAAATAGAAAGTATTAATTTAAAATAATATTTTAAAATAATAATATTTACACAAGTAACAAAATAAATTATTTTACATCAATTGATAAGAATGAAAAAAAAAATTGTTTTAACGTAAAAAAATGTTTTTCTAAAAAAACTGTTTTATGTTTACAATTTTTTTATCATAAAAATCAAATAAATCACTATTGGTGAATGTTTTATTGAAATTTATATATTATCTATTCAATAAATTGTTTTTTGTTAATAAAATTTTATTATTCCTCATATAATAATAAACACTAATTTGTGCTTAAAGGAAAAATTATTTGAGAAAATAGTTTCATCATGTTTTGTGCAATGAATTTAAAATTATTATTTTTCCAAATTTTTAAAATTAAAATTGAAAATTCAACCTCATGTTTGAAATTATAAGGAAATAAATTATCAGAGATTTCCATTTTTAATTTTATGAAAATATAATTTTTTAATGAATAATAAAAACAGATATTTTTTATAAAAAGATGCCATTTCAATAACAGCCTTTAAAAAAGATATTTTTTTTTGAAAAATATATAAAATAATTTTAGTGAAATAAAATTATATTTAATCTAATTTATATCATTTAAATAAAATTAATTCTTAATTTTAATATGTATAGTTTTTATACTTATGAAAATTACTTATTTTGAAAACATTAATTCGTCGAATGCACTAGTTTAACATTAAATTAAATTATTCCAATTAATTTAACAGAATTTTAAATAATGTATTACATATTTATAATAGATACAATAACTATTATATAATATGATAATATTAATTCTCGTCATAATGATTTGTAAAAACAGTAAAAATTACTAACCATGGTTTAGGGTAAAATACGTTTACTAGGGGTTATACTAATAAGATAAGGAATAAGACGGTCTAAAAAATCTTATTTTATTCCATATTTAGACATAATATCATCTATGTTTCTATTATGATACTTTTTTGGATTTTCTACAATTTGATAATGTGGGTACAATTTATTGTTTTCATAAATTCCATGTGTGTCCACCCCCTTAATTATAAAAGTGCACCCCATATCCTATATTATTCACAAATCCAAATAAACAATTTTACAGAAATATCTAGAAAAATACATTACCAAAATACCTCCCCATTTTCTAGATTCCATTTTTGATCATAAAAGAATTCGATGTTGGATATTGGTAAAATCCTGAACAGTTTCTACAATGAAAGATGTATAGTTCAAAACCAATAATCATCAATTAATTTCATCTTATACCACTTTAAAATAATAATAAACTATTCTAAAATATTAATAAAATTAGCTTCTATGAATTTAGCTTTTATTATATTAATGGAATAACAAATATATATCTCTACTAACCTTAAATTCGATAGGAAAATGTTGATTGTGTCTACCGAGGAATACCACCACAAAAAAAATATGTAATTCATTTTCGATCCATATCTCCATAATTGGATATAATGGTAGATTATATATATATATATATATTATGAAATTGATTTTTGATTTATAATAATATATAAAACCATTAACATTCCAATATTTTTGAAAATGATAACGTCACTCATGCATACGTGTGGACTACCACTTTCACATTGTGATGTGATTCAATTTATACATTATATTGACATTGATAGTATAAGGATTTATTTAATTAATATGTATGATATCATAATAATTATTTATAGTTGAAATTTTTGTTACCCATATTTCGTTTCATCCATTAAAAATGAATATATCGTTTTTGTGTACGTACATCCATCGTCCCCATGAGCTATGCAACTCATTTTCGACATATAAAAATTATGGAATATTTAAAATAATTTTATAACTACTGTATATGATATTTACATAATGAATAACATTATAGATATTATGTAACCATGATTATAGTAAAATGTTATTAACTACCAATGCAAATCATATTAAAAAATGAATTAGTTGTCATCTAGGATAGCATTTTCAATTATGAACTTGTAGTGAAATGGTGATAATAATTTATTATAAATTAAATATATGATGATATAAATGATTATGGTTTAATATACTTTTAAAAATTATAATAAATGTAATATATAAGGATATTTAACATGTATAATAGAAATCAGACCTAAGGTAAGGGATTTCAGTCACAATTTTACATCTATGAGATATAATCCATATTCACCACTTATTTCTTTTTAGTGTTGTATATGTTAACATCCGAACCTAAAACACAAATTATGATTCAGGCTTCTATATGACCTCCTATGTTCCCCCTCTTATTAATGATGATATCAACTATAAGTGAGAGTCCATGATAATCAGTGGGGATATTGTACCTTCAATATCCTGTAATATGATCAATAATGAACAATAATAAAATAATAAATAATTATAGTAAACAGGTAGAAAGATAAATATGGAACACAATAAAATTAAATAAAATCATCTTCTAAATATGGAGAGTCTTTCTTGGGTATGCAATCAAGATAAATAAACAAATTAGAAAATTATATTCCCATAGGTATCTATCCTAGCCCATCACCTCCACCAGGTTACTCATCTCATCAAACAACCATATAACACATTCCCTTTAATAGAACCCTCATGAAATCTAACATCACACAAAAATTACTGAGTAGGGTGTTATTAGAGTACACATTAAGACACAACCATTTTGTCCTTATCCAAAAATGCACAATCATACAAGTGTAATCCATAATAATAATAAATTCCTAATTGGAAGAGTGACACATAATCCAAAATAGAGTGTTCATGCGTTATCCAAGGTTCTCAATACCCCCGACTGTAACTGCTTTGGATACACGCTAGAAATTTGATGTATGTTGATAAGAATCCAAGACCATTTAAAAGTATTTTTTTGAGTCCCTTGGGATCTACAAGGTGATGACTGAGAATCACTTACCCTAATCCTCAAGGCATTGGGTAATACATGGAATCCACAAGGCATTGAGTATATTTAAATGACCAAAAATCAAAAATTCATAAGTAAAAACTCAAAATCCACAAGGAATAATGTTTCTCCCATCTTCTCAGAATCTATAAGGCATCATGTAGATGTCCAGTTAAATTTTTTTAATGATATGTCGTTTCCATCATCCCACATCATGTATGCACCCCATAAGAAAAAATAATATCATGATGGAAACCTATCAAGTATACTCATACCAATCCTTAAATGGAAAACATGACATGTCACATAATCATAACAACCATTCCATAAGTCATGATAAATATTGCCTCATTATATACATCATTATAATATGAAGACCACATCATGGAATCATGTCATCACATCAATATAATGGAATCAAATAATACCATATAATGGGACACACACAAACACCAATAAGTAATCAAATGTTAGAAATGGAATCCAATAAACCTATACAAAAATCCATTATAAAATGAGGGGTAAACAAGAGACCAAAAAGACAAGGGCCTTCCTACCATAAATAAAATCAATATAAAATAAAAGGGATACACCAATAAATAATGCATTTTGATAGCCTTATTATTGAATCATCGACACTCAAGGTCTACCAAGGGTCCCTAAATTGAAAACAATCTATTTTATTTTGTGTATAAATATATAACACATGCACTAATAGTTTCACTCTCCATGATAATTTCTAAATAATAGTTTATTTCAATTCATGTGGTCAATATATACTCTTCAAGAATAATTATATGTTGACAATTTCTCATAAATAATCCATTTATAATAACATTTTTAATGTTTCCTATAATTTTTTTTTTCTAATTATCCTTGATAATTCCACATAAATTATAATTTTATACTTATATTTAAAAATTACATAATAATTTATATTTTATAATTATTTTATTTTATTTTTTATTAATAACCCATTTATAATTGTCATTTCATAATTTATTTTAAATTATCACACATAATTATCTATTCAATATTTTTATTAAAAATTATCTGTATATAATTATATTTGATAATATTATTAATTATAATACATTATTAATAGGTCTGATAAGTCCCTTACTCTCTAATTCATCATGATGAACCTTGATCTCCTTTATCATTGTTGCAACCATACTATATGAGGTATTGAACTTGATTAACTTTTGAAGTGAGCTCAATCATGTAATAACATTTCAATCAATTACAGTCTCTAATAGTTCGATTATTCCCACAATATGTTCGTCACTTTTATTAGAATTTTGAGGGAATTTAGTTATATGGATAGATTATTATTATATAATTGAAAAACATGTCATACATTTCCATAGTTATAATGTCTTATTATTTGGATAGAAATTGAGATAATGACTTCGGGTTGAAGTGACCTTACTCTATAAACCACATAGAAAGTGTGTGAGAAAGCTCAAATGCATTCTCATACACATTTAGTGGTAATTAATAATCATAATACCTTATGTAATTATTATGTACATTTTCCCATGTAGTCCCATAAGTCATCATTCATGATACATCTTCTATAATGTGAAGGAAATAAAATTAGAAGAGAAATAGAGTCATTAAAAAAAATCGTGATTAGTCCATGGATTGAAACAGGGTTTCATTATATAGTTATAGGGGATTGAACATGTTTTTCCTAAGAGTATACACTCAAACCATGATATACGCCTACTAACACTGACCCTTCATTTCCATATTTTTTCATTAAAAGAAGAGTCACTCTGATATCCACAAGAGCATCCATTGAAAATTCTATGTTTATCCTTCTTTGGTCGGTATATGATCATTATATTCTCTTATTCCTGATCGACCACATTGATATCAGATGAACTCTCTTGTAGGTCTCTTGAACCATACTGGGGAAAATAACCACTACCTCACCGACCTCTGGCCAACAAAATGGCGACTGACATGACCTCCTATAAATATCCCCATGAGGTTCTATCTGAATTTATGTCTACTAAATATTATTATTTAAAAAATAAATCATGGATAAGAGACCATCACGTGATCTTCCAAATCCTATTATGAAATCATGAATCATTTCCACAAATATGTGTATAGTCAACTTGGACTGTTCATCAGTCTGAGGATGACACACCGTGCTCTATATTATCTAACATTCTATAGATTTATGCCCGCCATACCAAATTTTATGTGTAAATAATGTGTCTCAATATAAAACAATTCTCAAGGTATCTCCTTGAATGTGATAGATCATACATACATATAGATTTCGAATCTCTTCCACTAAGTGAGTATCTTTGATCGGTATTAAGTGAGCAAACATTAAAAACTGATCAAAAACCACCTAGACTGTGACATGTCTCCTTGGGGACCTTGGTAACCCCATCACAATGTCCAAAATGAAATAAAAACACATTTAATTAGGTATCCTGAGTGGATTTAACAACCCACTAGAACGTTGGTGCTCAGCCTTCACCCTCTAACGGGCGTGCTGTATTCTAAAAAACCCTATAATGTCACTCTTCATCCCCCACCACCAGAAATATCTCTTGATGTAGTGATAAATCATGTGTGTAGAAACATTTATTTCAAATATGGTTTTATGGAAATCCCTCCTCAACCCCTCTATGGTGGAAGTAGGAACTATTAACTCTTCCATATAAAAATTTCACATCATCGTCATCCGTCGACCATATGGGAATTAAGTCATCACTATCTTTTTGTTCCATTATTACATCACACATTGATTTTGACACCTGTTATGCCTTTACCTAGTCCACATGTGATTATGTAACTACCCAGAGAGAAAAATTCATATAACCCGATTTCTCTAAGGAACCCATCCAGCAATCAACCAATTATCTCACCATTCATCACTTCTCCAATGAGGACTGATTACTAAGATACTTTTTAGCATGTGTTATATGGTTAAGATCATCATCAACATCATCAATCTTATGAGGTGGATATAACATTAAAATTATTAATGTATATTTATAATAAACCTTGAATATGAATCCCATGTTCATTCCCTTATATGTAACACCCCAAGATTCCATGGTATGAATCCTTTTTAAATAATTCAATAGCATCCAATGTATGAAACACCATGTTCAAGTGCACCACGACCTATCAAAATAGATTTTTAAAAAATATAGTATGAATAGTATTAACAAAATATTTAATTTTATATAACTCATATACTTTTAACATTCATATTTTCTGTTTCGTATACATAATATGAAGAAAAATTCAATTATTTAAATAGAAGAACTACATTTTTAAAAAATGTTGATTTCCAAATTTTAGTTGAGAACACTTTCAAAATACAATATTTGACACATTAATATATACAAAATTTTGAAAACAGTTTTTTATTTATATGTGGGAGATAAAAATTTTGTTTGGACAAATTTTTCGTAATTTTCTGATAACTTTCATATATTATTGAATAGAGAAAATACTAATTTATTATTAAAAAAACTCTTTCAATAAAAATAATATACAGTGATAATTTATAAATTTTATAGGTTTTATGTTATAATTAGAATATATTATTATCATTTAAAATAATTTAGTTCATTATATGTAATTTCACATCGATATTGTACATAAACACATGTCAATATTTTGATAGTTTTTACTTCTTAAAAACCCGCCTTTTGGATTTAACAGAGGGAAAATATTTTACATTAATTAATGCATATTTTGTGTTTTGAATTTGGAAAAATGGATTCCATATTTAGAATCATAATATCTAAATTGGTAAATAGGTACATTTTATTTGTATACATTATGTAATGAATCTTTAGTAACTATTTTATTTAGCCTGGTTGATGTGTAAAGCATGAAAATATGGGTAAAAAAATAATATAATATTAATTATTAACTACCCAAAATCATTTAATAATGATATTTTATGATATATGTCCGACCACGGGCTTCTTTAGGTCTATTTGGGTACCCAGTGGAGCCACATGTTTGTGAAAATTACATTTTATAATAACTAATTTAATGTATAAACAAATATTACATATATATGTATATTTTACTAAAAAAAATATTATATGGGGTTATATAATTGATATATTCAATTATATATATTAATTAAAAATATTAGAATATTTAATGCATCAGTATATTATATTTATAATTTTTAGACAAAAAATTAAAAAATTTAATTATGAGACAATGATGATGCAATGATTGCTTCACTAATAATGGATCCAGATAAATGATTTTATAATTGTCAAAATAAATGTAGTTTATTTATTTTTATTCCATAATATAAATTTCTGTATGATATAGACACAATTTGTTGGATTTAATTTCTTTGTTTCTGGGGAATTTCGTTCTTATGAATTTGTTAAAATCTCAAGAATGAATAGTGTCCAAAATTTCCATAATTCATAACATATAACCTAATATATATTATTAAATAATTTTAAATTCAAATGAAAATACAATTATTACAAATGCATTAGATAATGTTAAAAATTTCATTAATGAACTAATCGAGGTTCCCTTGTCACTTAATAATATCTAAATAAATTCTATAATATAAAAAAATATGAATGAATGGTAAGAGTTAAACTTTTTATGTAAAGGGTTTATCCAATTATATAAGAATAACAAAATATAAAAAATATAAAAAACATTAATTGGATAATTTTTATTCTAACTTAACTCATCTTATATTCAAATTAAATGGGTTTTGGACTATTTTTAATCTAACTTTAATTTTCAATAAATTAATATTTCTATACATTGCTGAAGTGTCTCATCTTCTTCTAATAAAAAGGAACCACCTATACTTACTTTATAAAGACCCGAAAATTCTGTGGAATTTTTTTCATAAATTCATGGGATTTTTTACGAGTCCGTGAAAATTTATGGCGCTTGATTCTGAGGCCTTGTGTGCAGGTAATTAATTTCTAATGTTTTGTTCATGTACGTTAAGTAATCATGCGAGCAAGTTTGTATATCTTTTGAACTGGTGTTCAGAATTTAAATCTGAGGGAACCGTTGAACTCACAACATTAGTGATTGCTTATTGAGACCTTCACTGCAGTTGCGTTCGGACTAGAATAGGAGTTAGTTTTTGTGGGGATTAAATTAAGTGAAATAAAAAATAAGAGAGCTAGATTATTTTTATTTCGTGGTAGTTAAAACCTCTAAGGAGAGGTTAGTGGTGGGGCCCACCTTCACATAACCACTCTTGGGAGGATTTTATTTAGTGGGGCCCACATGAGCTTCTTAACCCTTTCTAGCTCTCTATTAATTTTGTAACACCTCTAACTCCCCAATAAAGTGGGGAACTCTTCACCTTTCCCCATTTAATTATTTGAGCTATCACGAACCACTAATTAGATGTGTTCTCTCATTTAAATTAATCACACATTTTTGAATTCTTTTGAATTCATTTCAATAATAAAATAATAGAAAGCGCTATTATTTTATTTTGGTTGGAAAGTTCCTTTTGGCGGGGCCTTGGAGAAACATGGGATAACTTCATTCTCCCCAAAAAGAACACGAGGAACGTCTCCTTCGCCCCCGAAGAATGACGAACACCATTTTCTTCCTTCTTCAACAAGGGCAAGAAAAGGAAGCACTTCCGCCCATGAAGTACACCGACGATGTCATTTCAACTCAACTTATCTGAGGTCTTCCTCCTCTGACATTAACGGAATGACGTCCGCCTTTCGCGACTCCATCATCGATCACCGAACTAAAGGTAGGGGTGTGTTGAATGTACAATGTCATTCTTGTTCAACATAAGTTGTTTTATTACACATGAACCGCATGGTATCAAACTAAATTGGAGTGACCATACCAAACTAACATGACCCAATTCCTCCGCCGTATTTTTCTTGTGGTGTGTTCCTTGCATTCTTCATGGGTGACAAACAAAGGATCGTTGTGGTATCATTTTGCGACGCAACGATCCCAGAATGACGACCCAATGTAACATCCTAGGTAAATAAAAAATAAGAAATTATCATATTTAGTAATATTTGTGAATAAAATGTTAATAGTAATTTTAAAGGGAATGCTATGATTGATGGCGTACCCAATTCGCAATAACGAGTATCTTTGAAATCTTATGTTGCACACTAA
Source organism: Viscum album (assembly GCA_963277665.1). NCBI lineage: Eukaryota > Viridiplantae > Streptophyta > Magnoliopsida > Santalales > Viscaceae > Viscum > Viscum album. The sequence continues at coordinate 105,039,082 of OY728133.1, forward strand.
TAATATAATAATATTATTTTAAATTGTAGTTAACACCTAGCCATTGTAATGGAGGGAATAAAAAGAACTGAATAGAAAATTATTAAATATGTTAGTAATTTTTTTACAATTATCCAATAAATGTTAGAGGCATAAAATAGTAAAAGAATTCGATTTTAAGCATAAATATGCTAATGTTCTTTAAAAGGTCGATTAACCACCTTTTGTTGGAGAAACTTATTTAAAACAATTTTTTGTCAACTTTATATGTTATACATGACAAAATAAAATCATTATTTATAATAGGGACATCAAAATTTACTTTTCGTATTTTTTTGTTAATTTTCAGATAAAGTTCTTTTTTATGAATAGTGAAAATGATGTATTTGAATTCAAAACCACCTTTTAATATAATTTATTTATATGGATTTATTATCTATTTACATGGGTTTAAATTTTAGTTGAAATACATTTTTACCATTTAATCCATTGGTGGTCATTGAAATTAATTTCACTTTTGAAATTGGACATTAATAAATGTCAATCATTTGATAGATATTATTTCTTAAAGACATGATATTTCTTTTGACAGTGGAAATTAATTATAAAATTAATTAATGAAACTTATATGTTTTGAATTTGGTAAAATTGAAATCATTTTTGAATTTGGAATATCAAATTTACTTTGGATAAATTTTTTGTATTTTTCTGAAAAATGTTCATTTTTAATGAATAGTGAAAAATACTGCATTTTACTTCAAAAATTCTTTTTCATCTAATTTAATTATATAGTCATATTGTCCTTTTAATTGGTTTTAAAGTGTAATTTAATTAATTTTTTATCATTTAATAAAATGTTGTTCGTTGGAAGTAATCTCACTTTTCAATTGGATTTAAAAACTAGTCAGTCTTTTGATAAATTTTACTTCTTAAAAACCCGTCTTTGGTTGTGACAATAGAAATTATTTTTAAATTAATGACTGCAATTTATGTGTTTGGAATATGGAAAAATGTATTCCATATTTTTAATCATAAGGTCCAAATGATGTAATTAAAACTCTTCTGTTTTTGGACACTATGAATAGTAACGACGGTAATTATCTTTAATTATCGTGATTAATTAGTAATCGGGTAGTTAAGGGTAATAAAATAATATCACAATAACAAAAAATTACCCCAACATGTGTCCAAATCCACTTTTTTTAGTCATGAACTACCATAGGATGCTTTAAACCAAACTTGAGAGCCCATGTAGTCACATGGGTGTGATAGTGACATTTATGACATTATTTTTAAAAAAGAAGTGAAATATAACAATGGTTTGTATATCATAAGTAATAAAATATTAATTTTATTTAAATAAATGATCTCTTAAACTATAAATATTCACTAGAAATATAAATATATTTCCTACATCTTGGTATTTTTTTATAATTTTTACACATTAAATAAAGAAATTTAATTAAGGCACCATGTTGATGTAGTGATTACATCATTATTGAATGATTTAAATAAAATAAAAATATAAGGTAAAATCTAAGACGTAAACTTGTCAAAAACCTATTGTATGGGTGGATTTGGAACCCTTATCACCTTATCCTCAACATATATCATTTTGGGACCTTTAAAATCTGAAAATCACTTTATAATAAATTAACATTTCAAGACTTTCCAAAAGTGACCTTCCTCCCTATTATGAAAGGCCCCAACCTCTACCCCATTTACCCACACCTCTCAAGATCTTGGAACATCTAAACTCTGCCAATATTATCTCTCTCCATCCCTATATAACTGTTAAAATCCCTACATTGGGCATAAGTCTTTTAAAGGAAGCTGTTGGATAAAATAAAAAAGAGTTACTCGATTTAGAGGTAATGTCTTCTCTCGAGTTTCTATCTTTTATTTTCCTTCTTCACTCACCACAATATTCTTATTATTTAATCCCATAATAACACCATTATCGTAAATATACTAGGACGTTTTTATGATAAGGATTCTACCTAAACTTACACAAACCTCCATCTAATGTTATAAAAATATACTGTTTCTGTGGGTGGTGAATTACTGCCTCATGAAACGATGATTGTTAAATCTTCTTTTAACACCTTTCATGGTGGCCATTATTATGGAACTATATTTATATATGATATATATTATATTTATCGCCTCTATATTTTTCTGTATTTTATATTTAGTACATAACTTTATGCTTTTCATGTGGTGCAAATGCGATAATGTCATATGAGGAAGTGTGGACTACTTCCCCCTCAAGTGATGTGACTTGTTCATCCCAACCATGGAATTTATAAAGATTGTAATAAATGAACCTATGTTACCTATATAACATATATATTATACTGAAATTATTATATATCTATGTCTAATTTAGTTTTATAGTCCATTAATAGGACAAAACAAAATGAAAGTAGCGTTCAGGCGTACGTACGACTTACCGTCTCCATGAACGGTACATTTCATTTATTATATCCAAACATTATAGAATATTATTAAATACATATATAATGTATATATATGATATTTAAATCATGAACACCATTCTAGAGATGATGTTCTTATAACTACATGGACAATTATCTTCAAAAAAGTTCTTTCTTGACTCATGTACCGAACATCGACAAAACTTATGATATGAACCCACATAATTAACAAATTATTATAACATGATAATATGTGAAATTAATTTAATAATAAAAATTAATATAAGTCCTTATTTAAATATAGTTGTCCAATGTTTATTATTCAATAATATAATGAAACGAACAAGACAAGTCGGTCTTGAGGTAATGGGATTTCTTATCTCACTTTTTATTCTAGGTCCTTTCCATTGATTGCCAATTATTTATTTCATGTGGTGTATTGTATAATTACATTTCATATATATTATCTTGATTCTATTTATAATCATGTTATTATGTGATTCATTAAGTTCTTATTATTTTTTGGTTATAAAACTTGATTTATTACAATGAGGTATGAGGTTTTTTTTCTCACTATTTATTCTCATGAGAATCATGCTATATATGTCACTATCTCCATTTAGTGGATTATGTAATGACCGTTATTCTAATCATTGTGTAATATACTATGGTTTAGGGGTATTTACATCAACACTATATAGTCCTTCTTTCAAGGGGTGTACGTTTTGAAAGATACCCGAATTGGTAAGGGAACCTTTCACCCTCCTCTCTTTAAAAGGATTATTTTTTGTTAGGTCTTTTAATTTAAATATAATTATGTTGGATATGTTCTTATATATCATTATTACTGTAAATTTTATGTCTATGTGATGAGATACCCTTTTCATCTCTCGTTAGCTCATTTTCTGAATTTTAAAGTAACACAGATAGGCTTTCATATTTCTGTAAGGGAACTTCCTAACCCAATTACAATTTGTTGGGTTAAACCTATAGTTCTTGATTACTACATGATATGAATATGTGTGGATGACCTATGATTTTTTTACACTTAATATCCACTTATATTTGGTGTATTTATATTTTTTACACATAATTATGTAATTGATTTATCCTTAATCTATGGATACAGTCTTTGTAAGGGACTTCGTCTCAATCTACATTAGATGAGGCATACATCAATTTATATATGACCTTAATTTATTAGTTGTATAATAATCCCTTTGGAATTTTAATTTCATTCAAAAGGAATCTTTTTACACGAAGCGTTTTACTAAATGAAAAAAGGAATGTTTTTTCTTACTTATGAGGTGACAACAACTTCTTCCCTGCCGTGACCATTATTTGAATTTCGAAATCCTCTAAAATCCATAAAATTTTTTAAATTTAAAAATAAATACCATGTTTTACTTTTATTTTATATTGGTATTGAAAATGGTTATGATAATTGTTTGATTATATCAATGTGATGTATTGATATCATGCAATTGAAATGTGGAAATGGTATATTTCTGTTATGCATGTTTTATGTGATACGATTATGTTAGGGTTCTTGGACATTGTTTATAATGTCGGGAGGTTCCGTGATAATCTATTTGCAGGTGAGCCCAATATATCTCTACAATGCATTGGGTAATGAGAAGGAGTTAAACGGTAAGGTTTTTCTGATGAGTTTTAGAAAATATACTGTGATGGGTATTACAAATGTAACCATGAGGGTTACTCCCTACATAAAAATGTTTTGAATGCCTAAAGTTACCATTTTTCTTATGATTTATATGAATTATACCTATATATTATGATTTCATGAGGTACGTTAAGTTCTTATGTTTTATGATTAAAGTATGATTTCATTGATTCTTGTGTATACATGGTCTAATGTTTTGTTTCTCTATTTTTTTATATCCCTTAAAGATCTTTTTATTCTCATCCCAAGTTTTTGAAATGTTTCCCACATGACATGAAGATGAATATGTTCAAGGATGGGATGAAGCAAATACATGCTATCTAAAACATGGACCTAGACGCGTTTCTTTTTACAAGTTTTTATTTTATGAAAAAAATGGAATCCATGTAAAAGTTTCTACTTTGTAATCTATTGAGATGTAATAGTTATGTCATTATTCTCTAAAACTCTAAAACTAAAAATATCCTGAATGATAATTATTCATTTAATTCAATATCATGTAATATTTTTTATGTTGGGTCCTTATACCCAACATCGCGATGACCTAGCAGAGCTGCGACGACGATAGAGGGCGACAGATCGGAGCATAACGGGTAGGAACGTTCTTCGACCGTTCATCAAGCGGGTCAATCAAATCGTGTTTTCGGAGCCGATCGAAGGCCCGAAAACACCGAAGTTGACTTTGGAACTTCAGGGTGACCAAATGTATATGGTTTCGCGGGGATCAATCTATAGGAATGTAGAATGGGTTCTAGGAGATTCGCGCTGGCTAGAGGCGTCATTTCTGGAAAATTCTAGAATACATGTCATGTACTTCAGACGAACACACATTGTAGTACATTGTTATGTGCCTTATGTTTCGGACGTTAGACAAGTAACAAATGGTGTGTGACCCTGGTCACATGGTGTGTAGTCTCCACCTAGAATGAAAGAGGACACATCGTGAGACATGTCGTGTATTCTAGGAAGTACACAGTCATGGGTAGTAATACATGGCCAAGAGGCACGACGTGTATTCTCTTCACATAATGGCAGAAGCGGATTCGCGGGACTTGGAATGTATACTGGGGTTACGCCAACACGATGTAGAGTACATGGTCATTTACTCCACCACATGGCTAGGCATGGCTAGTGTCATGGGCTACCCCGTGTACCAGTTACACGGTTTGGCGAACACGGGTTGAGGCCATTTACGGGCACATGGCCAGCATACATGGAGCCGGCCCAGTTGCGTGGACAAAGAATTTAACCATACCACATTACATGTAATTAAATTCCTACATGACCAGCCTTTTGACACAGGACATTCCACACAAGCAGTACCCGAGGACTGACTACACGACGTGTACAATATTCCCACAGGTTGTGTACTGTTTGGTAAAAGCTTCGTAATCATGTACTCAGTGTCGTGGACACGTTTTGTTTGGTTTTTCCCCACTATGTCATGGTGGACCTTTAGGACACATCAACATGGAAAGACATGGTAGTTGATGTATGGAAACTTGCCTTGAGGAGAGGACCCTCCCAGAATCGAGCAGAACCCTGTGGCTGGCTATAAACTGATGACTATTCCTGGATCATGTGTTGGTCTAACAGTTCTAATTTCTATTCATGGATCATGTGTTGGTCCGACAGAATAGCTGGACCTAGATCATGTGTTGGTATGATATCTCTAACGACTAGAATGAGATCATGTGTTGGTCCAACAGTCTTTACTTATATTATTGGATCATGTGATGGTCCGATAGAATAGTTGGTCTTGGATCATGTGTTGATTTGACAGCTCTAACGACTGGACCTGGATCATGTGTTGGTTTGACAGTCTAGAATTCTATTCCTGGATCATGTGTTAGTCCGATAGAATAGATGGTCCTAGATCATGTGTTGGTCCGACAGCTTAGACGATTCAGTGGATATATCTAATCGTCTATACCTCTATACACATTTTTTATACCTGTGTGAGTTGAGTAAGTAACTCTTGTCATTCTTCATGATTGAGATGGGTCATTTGATAAACTTTGGTATATGTATGGGAATATACTTAAGTGGGATTTTCAATTGATCTCATTCTTTTTGGTTTATCCTTGATGTATTTTGTGGGACCTGGAGGGTCTCGAGGTCCCAACTGAGTATCATTATTCCCACCCCTATATAGGCTATACCTTCACCTTGTTGTGTTGGATGAAGATGATAGACAGCGCAGAAGGAGGATGAGAGTGCCAATAGTGGACGATACCCGGAGGTGGACCTTACTACGAGTCAGTGCACAGAGGAGTTTGACAGACGTGGAGTTCTGAGGAGTCCATCTGTATATAACCTTTAGGTAAGAACCCTGGAGGATGATCCCGGAGTTGCAATTTACATTTATGTTGTTTTTCCATTTTCTTTCAGTTGTTCTTGCTTTCATTTGTACCTGTACTTACTGTTGGGCTTGTATTTCTGGCCCATTTTACTTTCCTACACATCTTTTTTACTAATCTTTTACTTATTATTTTATTCCACTTGTACTCTGGTTGTGTCTGTTTACTTTTTATAAAGTCAATTACTTTCCATTTTTAGGTAATTATTCCTTTGGTGCTAGTCGCCTGCCCTTGGCCTATGGAAGGCGAGCTTGGGGTAGTCACGATATGGGCCCTGGGGGATGTGTTCTGACATACTCTTTCACATCACAAAATCCATTTGGATAGGCCAAAACCTGCACAAATAACCTTCCATCATCAATCTCTTCATCCTAGAGGAAAAACATTGGGAATAAAGCCAACTTACAGAGTCATTTTGAGTCAATCCAAAGGAGACACCCGAAGAAGAGGTAACTGTTCTATCCATTATTTCAATGTTCATTCCCTCTTATACTTCCTCTTAATATGTTTGTACTATAATAAGATAATAAATTGAGTATAAAATATATTCTGATATTTTGTTAATATTATTTTACAACCATATTCTTCTTTTTATCCATCCTATGAAAAACAATTCCACCATGCATGTGTACATACATCTTACCGCCTCCACGCTGTGGTGTATACTGTTTTCCAAATAAAAATTATTTACATGGGTATAAATATAAATATAATGGATTTAAATAATAAATATAACATTATATTACTTCTTTAAAATTCATATTCATTTTAATTTGATACCATTTGACCATTAATGAATTTACATCGTTGCTTGTACGTAATTTGGACGTAGCATCTCCATGATGCAATGAGACTCATATTCCATGTTAACCATCCAATAATGATTATAAAAATAAATATTATTTTTATCTTTGAAATATATTATATAATAATTCTATTGGAATAATATATATATACACACAAATATTTAATTCACTTACTTCCATTTAATACGATATGAAAACGGAAATAGTGTTAATGCATATGAGCGGCCCCCCGCCTCCATGAACGGTGTGTTCTATTTTATCTATCAGTATATTATATATATTTATATAAATAATATATATGATATATAAATCATATTTTACATTCTAGGTTTAAATAAATTATAATCTATGTAATGTGACAAAAAATAACTAGTCAAAACACTTATGATAAACATATTGATTATTACCCAAAATGCAGCATTAACATGGAATTATTAATAAATAGGTATTATAAAGTCATAAAAAATCATATATGATATCATAAATAATATTATGATTAATATATATGTAAATAATATGTTTAAATACATTATATAGGAGTTTCAGAAATGTATGGAGAGTATCGAACCTAAGGTAAGGGTTAATTTCACTATCTCATTGTTTTCTAAGATTGTTTTTTTGTGAGTATTTATTGGGATACATTTATAATACATTTCTATTTTCCATAATAAAATTTCAAAAGGATTATTTTATGGTCTTATGTTAGTTATCCCTTAACTAGATCATCATTTTAAATATTTTAATTAGTATTTTTTCTAAATATTTTTAGTTAATTTTCATGTTTTAAAAATGATTTTAATGGTTTATATATATGGAAATTATTATTTTAAAATAGAAATTCAATTAAAAATATTCAAAGTCGTATGGGAAAATTTTATTAAAAAATTACTTTTATAATTAGTCTTTTATAAATTGTGATACATTTAAATGAATTTATGAAAAATGGAAATTTCTCTCGAAGAGTTTCACTAATCATTATAAACTATGTAAACATCATTTAATAGATATTATTATCGATTGAGGATGATTTATTATAATAAAATCTTCTATATTGTTCTAAAATATTTATGATATGTTTGACTGTGGATGTGACATTTTTATTCCTTTTATGATTTATGGTTAAATTATTGATATTTTATATGCTACTTTTAATATGAATGATTATGTTATATTCTACTATTTTCATTTGAGGAATGCATTGGACTCAGTAAGTGATGGGGGGGGACCTGTTGTAGCCCCTCGATGCCTTAGTAGTTCTCATGAGACAAACTAGTTTCTTGGAAGAAGTCATTTATAAAATATTTTTGAATGGTATTTCTACAAGGCCTTGACATAGTAGTTATTATCTCTGACATTATAAATTCCATTGTTAAGAATTTTTTTATTACAAGTGATTATTTTACTATTATAATATTCATGTGCATGTTTTTATGGTAATGTTTTATGTATTTGATCCATATTAGGTTCATTTTTATATTTTAAAATCATTGTGTTTTTATTATACATATTTCTATAAATGTTTATAGCATCAACTATATTATTTACCCACCTTAAGAATCTGAGATCACCCATTTCGTATGTTTTATTTTCCAAGTATAACACGATGTGTATTATTATTGGTATTTAGGGTTAATCTATGTCAATAATGAAATTAACTAATGATTGGTTATTCTATGTATAATGTTAGAATGTGTATTGTATCATTCATGTATGTAATCTATTTCCAAGACTACTAAACTAATCTGTTCTTAGGGACATGATTCTTTATAATCATGCCACTGAATTAAAATAATACACCAATGCTGGGTAACTGGGTTAGAGTAATTATAGTTGGTATTAGAAAAATTTTAGCAACATCCTTAAAAAATATTTAGAAAACATAGATTATGAATCATAACCCAAAGATAGACTTTGATAAAATGTATAGAAGAACACTCAAGAATATTGGTATAGATGAGATTATGTGAATATAACAATCATTATATCACTTACTAGATAGTACATATCGATGTGGTTCTAGAGCATATGTACCATGGGGTGAAAACTCTAACTTCGTGTTCCATGATTGACTTTGGGAAACCTGGTATACTACAATGGCCCTTACATCACACCTAGTTTGAAACACCTTGGGGATATTCTTGGGATAATTCATGTTTTCCTTAAAATCCATTATGAAGGACTTTTGAGTAAATATTTCCTCAATGTAATCATATTTATAATTATGGATTAGATATGCATTAAATTTTCAATTTTTATAATATATTTTACTAGATTGGAATTATACATCAGGATTCATAGCCTAATTTAGTGTATTCAATTGTTTAGAAATGGAACCTAGTGGAAGAAATTGAAATCGTATAAATACACTTAATCCATGTAGGGTTTTCCCTCGTACGAATGATAATGATAGTGGATCACATGACACAAATGGTACTAAAAAACATATAACTATACTACAAAAACTAAATCAGATTATGAATAATAACATTAAATGTCTAGAACATCCTAATCCACAATGTGGTGGATCAAGGTTCAACCAATTCATGATATAACATCCTCTAACATTAAATAAAACTACAAATACGTTAGTAGCTGAGCCGTGGATAAGTTCATTATAGAAAATATTTATTTCATTGGGAAGTAATGAATGTGAAAAGTTTTTCGTTGCAGTTTATTATATATAAAAATATGAGGATCATTGGTGGTCATTGATTCTAAACACAAAGTAGGATGAAGAAGTGGGAAATATATAATAGGGGGAGTTCAAGGAACTATTTATAGAGAAATACTTTCTTTATAAATATTAAGCATATATAAAAAATTTCTGAGCGTGAGGAAAATAGATGATGAGATTGTTACAAAGTATGATGCTAACATCAAAAGATTACCAACACATACTACAGACTTCATAAGTAACTCAAGAAGTAAGACTGATAAAATATTTTATTGGAAAAAACCTTTATTTGGATACGCATTGGTTTCATATTCATTATCATCATATGATGATACAGTATCATGTGATGTCAAGACAGAAATGAAATTCTCTAAGTCCTATGAATTTAATGTAATGCAAGGGAAGAAGATAGTTGTGGAGAACTAGAAAAATAACAGGAAAAAGGGAATGAATGATTTTCCCATATGTGATAATTGTGGGAAGAAACACCTTGGTATATTTCTAAAAGGATTTGGAGTTTGCTACAGATATGGAGAGAAATTTCACTAGGATCATGATTATAAGGGAAATAATTATAAAGTCTAATGTTATAATTGAAATGATATAAGATATCATGAAACTATTGTCCAATGCATCAAGGAAATACAAGTTATAAAAAAATCGATCAATGTCAAGCTTATGTTGTTACTATAATCGGAGTGGAATAATGAATGTATTTGTGTTTTTGGATTCATGAATTATATTCCGGTTATAAGAAGGATGTGATATATATTTTTTGTACTACATTAATATTTGTTTTCAATATTTTTCTAATATGATGAAGACAATCATATATTCATTACGTGACAACAATATAAATATTATGTTGTTTGGGAAATCTGATGTTACAATTTATTATGAAAATTTAAAGACATTATAGACAAAGATTATATAGATGTTTTTTGGATTACTCTAATAATTAGAATGGATTTAGTTAAAAATGGATTTTATTTTCTATAATTTAATATTTTTTCTTAAGATTAATTTTGGAATGTTATAATATTTTAGTTATTGAAAAAGGAAAACATGCATGTCGTCGATAACCCGTCGCGTCAGAGAAAGCTGCAAGAATTGTACTGACAACTGATGTGAGAAAAGGCTTTATCTCCTACCACTAGCCTACAAGATGTTTGTAGTAATTTTAAAATGTTTTTCTTTATTTAAATGATATATTTTTATATTTGGAACTATATACAGCTGAGTTAAGTGGAATATTTTAGAGTTTTTTTTGAAAAAAAGATGAGTTTGTAGTAGAAATCAGTTAAAGGATGGAACTCTATATGTAAATGATATATGCTTCCATGTGCTCTCAGTCTGGGAATTAAATTAATTCTATAACACTAGGAATAGGATCATAAAACAAAAAATGTCTTCTCAGTAATTTCTTTTGTGATAAATCAAATTGTCCCTTAGATCATCATATATTTATAGCTTTCTGGTTGTTCACGTTATCATAAAAGTATTTTATATCACACTTTATCAGAACATGATGGTTTTATTAATACATATCCGAATTTTCTTACATGGAACCATAGTCTATCTTATTTCTGCTAACCATCATGTTTAATTTTCAATATTTTAATGTAGAGGCATCATTAATACATTTTCAAATGTGAGATTTCAACAATGATATTTTCAAATTTCAAACCCCTAGTTTTCAACCTTGATTTTATATTGAAAGGACACAATTTATTTATGTATGGGATAATGTAACACCCCATGGATCCATGATATGATTCATTTTTAAATAATTCCATATCATGAAATGTACATAAAACCGAGTTTAAGCGCACAACAATCTATTAAACAGAACATTTTGAAAGAATTTATGAATAGTTTTAACAAAATTTTTAATTTTATATATCCCATAAACTTTTAAAATTTATATTTTGTCATTCTTAGTTATAATTTAATGGAAAATTCAATTTTTAGAAAAAATAATTGTTTTTTAAAAAAATAATATTTTTCAATCTGTTAAGGGAGAACCCTTCGTAAATATAATATTTAACACTTTAATATAATAAATATGATGGAATTAAATTATTCATTACATGTGGGACAAGAAAATTTAATTTGGTTATATTTTTTGTATCTTTTATAATAACTTTCATATTTTGATGAATAATAAAAAATACTAAATATTAATTGAAAATAACTTTATAATTAAAAATATTTTATAGTGGTAAATAATAAATTTTTCTTGTTTTAAAATATAATTAGATTATATTTTTATAATTTAATATAATGTAGGTCATTAGATCTAATTTCTCAATAAATCTGTACAAAAACACATGTCAATCCTTTCATAGTTTTTACATCTTAAAAACCCGCTTTTTTATCTTAATAAAAGGAATTAATTTTAAATTTAGTAATTTAATTTTTTTTTTGAATTATGAAAAATGGATTCCATATTTGGAATCATAAGGTCAAAATATTGTAAATCGGTACCTATTGTTTTGGAGATTATGAATAGTAACATCAGTAATTAATTTATTTACCATAGTTAAAGGGTAAATCTGGTAAATAAGGGTAAAACATAATACTATAATATTATTATACTACCCTATCAGATGTACTAATCATATTGAATGAGATATGTGTGACCACAAGCTTTCATGGGTCGATTTGGGGACCCCATAGAGTCAGTTGGGTAAAATTTTGACATTTTGTAAAAAATAATTTAAAGTACATAAAAATAAAACATAACCATGTATATTTTACTAATAAATTATATTGGGTTATATAATTTATTAATTAAAATATAAATAGAAATTAAAATTATAAAAATATATCATACATCAGAATATTTTATTTACTATTTTTAGACATAAAATATTCAAATTTAATTTTGACACAATGATGAGGCAGTGATTACTCCATTAATAATGGATTTAAATAAATGATATTATAAATGATATAATAAATGTAATTTAATTATTTTTTTCCATAAAATAATTTTATTGATTATATTGACATATTAATTTTAATTAATGTCATTGGTTTGAAGGAATTAGGTTTTTATGAATTTTTATAAAAGTTAAGTATGAATAGTGTCCAAAATGGACATAATTCATAATGTAAGTCATAAATAGTTTATTAAATGATTTTAAATTGATAATAATCCACTATTTTTCCAATATACATAGATAATGTTAAAATAATCCTTAAATATCTTCATAAGGATCCCTTTTCATTTATAATAACTAAATAAATCTTATAATATATAAATACAAAAAGATATGGTAAGAGTTAAATTGTTTAACTAAAGGGTAAAAAATAGATAAGTATATAAAAATATTAAAACATATCTAAAAATTATCAGATGATGGTTATTTGAATATAAATCATCTATTCTACACATTAAATGAGTTTCAGACTATTTTTAATCGAAATTTGAATTTATAATAAATTAATATTTCCCAATATTCTTAAATTTCCCCTTCTCTCTCTTATAAAAGGGAACCACCTATACCGACTTATTCACACCTCAAAATCCATTTGTCTCTATAACAGAACCTACCCAAATATCCTAAAAACTTACCTCCCTTCATCTTAAACGAAAAAAATTGTGCATAATTCTTACATAAGGAGTCACTTTGTAAAAATCAAAAGGAGAGACTCGAAGAAGATGTAATCGTTTTATCCTTTGTTTCAAAATTTATTTATTCTTCTACTTCTACATACTAATCTATAATCATAATAAAACAATAAATCCAGAATATAATATATTATGAGATGTTTTTAATATTGTGGTATAACATTATACCTATTTTTACCCACCATATGAAAAAAAATCCCACCATGACTCTGTACGTACATCTTACCACCTCCACGCCGTGGTGTAAATTCATTTTCAGGTAAATATTACTTCTATTTTTATAACCATGAGTATAATGGATTTTAATAACACATATAAAAAGATATTTCATTTTTAAAATTTATATTTCAGCAAATCTGATACCATTGTACCATTGAAGAAATGATATCCTCACCCATACACACATATGACTTACCATCTCCATGACACAATGAGACTCATCTTCCATGTTCACCATCTATGAATGACTATAAGAATAAATATTATTAATATGTATGAAATATATTACATAATTATTCTACTTAGATATGATATATATATATATACATTTATTTCATTCACATACTTCCATTCAAAATGATATGAAAACAGAAATGGTGTTCATGTGTACGTTAGACTTACCACCTCAAGAAACGGATTGTTAAATATTATTTATCTACCTATTAAATATATTTATATAAAAAATATATGATATATAAATCATATTTTAAATTCTTGAAGTAATTTAATATTTATCAAAGTAATATGATCAATAATTAGAAGTCAAAAAATGTATGATAAACAAAGATATTATTAAACCCAATGTTGCATTAACATGTAATTTTTAATAAATAGGTAATATAAAATCATACAAGAATCATATATTATATCACAAATATTATTATGATTATTATATATGTAAATAATATGTTTAAATAAATTATACAAGAGTTTCCAACACGTATGGAGAGTATCCGACCTAAGGTAAGGGTTAATTTCACAATCTAATTTTTATCTGAGATTGTTTATTTGTAAGTATTTACTAGGACATATTTTTCATCCATGTAAATGTTTCATAAAAATGTTGTGAAAAAGAATATTTCAGGGTTTTATAGATTGGTCTCTATAACTAGATTATATTTTTAAATGTTTTAATGATTTATTTTTGTAAATATTTTTAATTAATGTATATTTTTGCAAAACGTTTGTAGGATTTTTATAGGGACATCAATGTTTTCAAATTTTAATTCCATTAAAATGTTTCAGTGTTGTATGGGAAACTTTTATTAATAAATATATTTTAAATGACATACTTATAAAATGTGAGATTGTAAAATGATTTCATGAAAAATTAAAATTTCTCTCAAAGAGTTTTACTGATAATTTTCAACTATGCAAACATCATTTACTGGATATTATTCTTAATGGAGGTTGAATGATTATAATACAAACATCCTTATTATATGGAATGAGTTATGATATGCTTGACTATAGATGTTCTATTTTTATACCATTCAATGGTTTATGGTTAAATTATTGACATTTCGTATGATTGTTTTATTACGAATGCTTATTTTAAGCATCATCATTTTCATATGAAGAATTAGTTGGACTTAGTAAAGGGTGATCATGGACCTTTATAACCCCTCGATGCATCGGTAGGACTCATGAGACAAACTAGTTTCTTTATATAAGGACTTGAAAGAATATTTCTGAATGGTCTTAGTACAAGGCCTTTTCATAGTGGTTATTATGTCTGGTATTATGCATTACCTTGTTATGATATTTGTTATTAAATGATATTATTTGACTAGTAGAATATCCTTGTTCATGTTTATATGGTTATGATTGATTTAATATTTCCGTACTATTTTCATGATTATGTTTTAAAAGGCATCTATTTTTTAATAAATCTTTCCTTAATAGTTTATAGATTTTTAGGAATTATTTACTCTTACTAATCATCTGAGCTCATAACTTTATTATGTTTTATTTTCCCATGACACCAAGAAGTTTATAATGATTGATATGAAGTGTTAAGATAAGATAATAATGTAATTATAGACATTTTATTCACAATGTATTTTATGTTTGAAATTGTAATGAATCATTCCTCTATGTAATTTATTTTACAAGACTGTAAAACGAATCGGCCCTTCAGGACTTGATTCATTATAATAATTCCAATGTATTAAAATAATGGAACTTATGTGGGTCACTAGGGTAGGGATGTAACAATATATTTGAATATTAAGATAATTTTATTGTGGTCCTTGTAAACAATAAATCGTTAACTAAATATAGATTACCTAAAAAATCTCAGTGTGTACCAAAGCAACTAGTTCAAATTTAGATGTAGGGTATTTCATCTCAAGGGGTAAAAATATATCAAAATATATAGGCATATACATTCCCTATTTATATCATCACTACTCCCATAGAAACTCTTGATGCATGTTATTACACCCCATAACCCATCCAAGGCTCATGGTGTGTCACTATTGGATCTATTTTTATCCATATCCTTATATCATGTAAATACTCTTCACAATATTCCAACAAATGTAAATTTAATCTCTTTATAATCATTTAGTTCATGGGTGTTGACATTTGGTATAAGACCTAGATAAATCATCAGTAATATACATTTAAATCATATAATCTCTTAATCTCAAACACATTATGATATATTGTCGAAGACATGATTGCCTAAAAATTATCATTGTAAATTGGTATACCAGTCTCAAACACCAGAGGGCCAAGGAAACATAACATCAAATTCTGAAACACACACTTTGACAGCTTGGCATAAATTCTATTTTCATGAAGCATACACGTGATGAAATCTATGATGTTATAATGTTTCTCTAGTATTATTGAGTATATAATGATTTTGTAAATGAACACTCTGATGAATGAATCCACCTATGGATGAAATATCTTTTTATGATTTCCATGAATACTAGGACTGAATTCATTAGTCCAAATGACATCACCATGTACTCATACATTGTATAACTACTCATTAAATTTTTTATTTCATATATCCTACCCCCTAACTCCCAACCAGTGATATCATAATCAATGATCAATAGTGGAAAACCACTAGGATCCCCACAAATGATCAAAATGATCATTGATCCTAAGAAATTTTTTTTGGTAATTCACTATCACCTGTTTCAGATTATAGTAATCAACACATAGCTAAAAACTACAGTCTACCTTCTTGATGAACAAAATAGGTGCACCCCTGGTGATGTTATAGGTATGATAAGTCCTTTCCTCTCTAAGTCATATAGTAGAAACATGATATCTATCATCACAGATTGAACTATATGACATGTGGTATCAGAATGAATGCACTCTAGACAAGATCATAATAACATATTAGTTCCTCCATACTTCAGAGTCTCTACTAGGTAAAATATTCATAAAAATAATGTTCTAAACAATTATTCAGGATCTTGTGTGACCTCAGTTCACAAGAAGAATATAGAATGATAGAGTTGAAAATCATGTCATATTTGATCTTAGTTATGAACTCCTTTTTCTATGAAAAACACAAATAGAAATACATTTAGTTGAAGAATCCTTACTGCCTAAACCATAGATCATGTTTGGAATCATGAAAAACTGAATTCCATTACACATCTTAGGGTCATATAGACACTTAATCCCTTTTTTATATATTCTGTCTATCTTCCATTGTTTTCCCATAGTGATTTATTTAGTAAAATAGTTCTATAACATGTAGGATCACAATTTATATGGAAAACAGAGTCCTTAGGATAAAACCTAATAAATATTTGGGATCCAGAAAGGATTCTCTAGAAATATTCTGTTGGATCAAAAAAGGTATTCATAGGTCTCTACCCTTTACCCAAGATATCACATTCAAGGAACTAACCCTAGATTCCATGTTGTCTTGTTACCTTATGATCCAATGAGAATATATTGTAAATATACTATCCTTATTATTTTACTGGATTGTTTTTTGACGAGTTTGTCTAAGATGTACTATTTAGATACCACTCACCATAGTACATTGGATTTCTAAGATATTTTTTATTAATTATTCAATTTATTATCATTCATATGATAATTTTCCAATATAAATGATTATTTTTATTATGTTTATTCTTTATATAAATTATTAGGATTTTATATTGTATTTTGTTGATACAAATTTTTTTGATGATTAGGTTTCTCCCCTTTAATATTAGTAATGAATTGGCCTTTGAATGTAATGGGAGGGCCCTATATACCCTATTACTGCATTTGTTGGTCTCATGATAAATAATAACTAGGGTTTTTGTTTATGACCATACACAAATATGTAATATGCCTTGGAACAAGGAATTTATATTATTTGTTTGATGTCTAATATTATACATTCCCTCATTATGTGAGTGGTCATTGTTGGAAATTTGATTATTAAATTAGTTAGAATACTAATGGATACATTTCAACGCCATTTAAATATATATTTGGTATTATTTTTATCATCACTTATTCCTGTAATATTATTATTTGTGTTCATGTTATTTATTTAAGGGATCATGTTTTAGTTATTTACTTTCTATATTGACTATACATTATTTGTTCATGATAACTTCTATTTTACCCATACCATACAAATCATTAGAGCACAACCCATTATTATTTTTTCCATTCCCCGGGATGATAATATGTATTTTATGATTGACTTGTAAGAAGATTATAACGTGAATAATGGTGTTCTCTAATAAAATACTATGTTGTATTTTAAATTTTCCGTTGTAATGTGTGATTAAGGTATGTACCTATTTATTCAACACTAACATACTATTCGAACCCCTGGATTTTGAAATCATATATCTATTAATAATGTAATATTGTGACCACTTATAATAGTATACCATATCTGGGTCATTACAACTGTTAACAATGAAATTTCAGTAAAAAGCCTAGAAATTAGATTTACAAAAACATTTACCATAGAACATTATTATATGAATGAATTTTATGATATCTTTAATCATACGAAAATATCTGAAATTTTTTGTAAGGTATCTATTCTATGGTTTTAATATTTATAAAATCATTTCTAGATAATACTAATGGATTTGGCTCTATAAATTTTTTACCCATGTGTAATAACTCTAAAAACAATGTATTGGGATTTAACTCAATCATCCCTTGGTGCATGACAACGTCCTTTATGCATATCTTGTTTGACACTAATATGTGATATTCATGGTTAATTTCTGAACCCCTTTTAAAATGATCATGAAAAAGATTTATAGATGATGACAATGAATGACCTATGTTAAATCAAAGGTATCGATGATTGAAAATATATTTCATTATTTATACATTCTCTAATTGAATACATGGATTTCTAATATGATTATTTTTCTGACACTATGAATTTGGGTTTCAAAAAATGGATGGAACTAGAAAGAATCATGTTAACATTAAATTTTTTGTAAAATGTGTCAATAATGAGAAACCAAATGGAATAATGACTAAAGTAAAAGATATCATGAATATTCTTAGAATTATATCCTAAAATATGATTAAAAACTATATCTTAATCAACTCTCTAACTTTATATGGAGGAAAATAATGGTTCCCACTGAGAGCTTGGGTGCAAGAAACCATAGAGGAATCATGGAAAAATTTCATTAATGTTAGAAATGTTTGAAGTGACACCATGGATAATATATTTATGAAATATGAAAATATTTTATGTGTGGAAAATTAGGGCATAATTCAATGAATTTCTAAGGAAAATTGGTGAGTTTAGTGGTTACAAAATTTTATCCTAGAGATCTATTTATATTTCATTTTCATAAATTTTGTGTGCAATAAAATTATTTGATTCAATTCCCTCTTTTATGGAGTAACTCTTAGACCAATTAAGTACCAATGTAATACCAATCAATCAATTAAAAGAGTTGAATTATTTAATTACCTGGGTCTATGAATTATGTTGTATATACATTCTTTCCAATATAATTTTGTTATTAGAATCAGAAAACATTTAATTATTTTTTTATATTTTTAAGAAAATATTTCTTCATCAAATATTATCTTATGAATTTTCGATACCAACAAGAGATTATGAGTTTACAATTAATGATATGTTTAATTTTTTGGTAACACCATTAAAGGATTTAATTGATGAATGGCCAAGATGATTAAGATTACATTGGTAGAGATTATAGTAATAAAACTCTATTATTTTTTATCGGTATTAGTAAAAACATTTAGTGGACGAAGAATTATTTTAAATGTGGTTGACATAATATTAATGGTATAGATTACCTTTTTGGTTAATATGTTCACTAATAAGAAGGAAATATTTTCCATGTAACATTGTCACACCCATCCTTTCTTTTTAGGTATTAATTATATTTATTTTGATCATATGTTTCTACCATTGGGTTTATTTTGGTATCTTGATAAAAATAGAATTTTTGGTTTTGGATGTGGTTGGTGCATGGATTTCACATGGTTAAGGGAAAAGACGTTCCTATCCTTTGAAACCATATACCATGGTTTTATTATTAGGTAGATTCGAAATTCATAGTTAGAAAAATGTTTTTCAAACCATGTGATTATCCATGTGACATTTCCCCAATGGATAGTGGAGACCACATGGTTGGATTAGGATTTGGAAAACCATGTTTGCTAACTATGTGGCTTATCCATGCCAAAAAAATGTACATATCAATTTTTTATCTTATTGGATTTAACACCAAATTCAACCCTATTTTTTCTGTGCATATGATTACCATACCTATAAGCATCAAACCTTCCATCTGGTTACCTTGAACCACAATTTTTTGTGGTGATGTTTTTGGGGAATCAACATGAAAATGTATGTGTCATTTATTTCTGGATTCGTTACCCTCCTCTAAAAGATTTCATTCCCATTATGGAGGTCTCATTTCTCTAGTATGTTCAGTGTTAGTTTTAGGACTATATAATAACCATTTAAGTTTAATCATGATGTTTAGGCTTTTTTCATTCTTTTTTAGGGTGTTATTGTGGTGTGGTTGATGATTTTACCAATTATCCAGATGTTTATTCACTTCAGGTAGGAGTTTATAGGCATGATGGGTATTTTAAGAATTTTATTATTATTTAATAAGTTTATAAACAAGTTATATAATTCATATGTGTTTTTAATGGTGTTTTGATGGGTTTTTGTATGTATTGGGATTGAAAATGATTTATCTAAGGTAAATTGATAGTAGTATTGTGTAAACCCTTGTGGAGATTCTTGATGATTTTTAATAAATTATAGATGATGTTTGATGAATTTTGAAAGTGTAGTGAAAATTGTTTTATAATGGTTTTTATGGATGTTTGGATTTGAATCTGGATTTTGATATGAAATGAGTGATTCATCGGGTGCATTTTCAATTTTTTAATGTTTGTATTTAAATTATCAAGATCTTGAAGACATGTGGAATTGAAATTGATGACTAAAGGAAATCTAGGTAACTAGGTGGGTGGACAAGGACTAGTATTATAGATGGATTGAAATTGGTTTATCTTGGATTCATCTAAGAGGATTGGTGATATAATACAAAATAAATGATGATGATGATCATGATTGGGGACCACATAACCCATGCGGTGTCCCCTCATAATGTTTTGTGTATGAGAATGAAATTATTCATTATCCCTATACCACTTTTCACTTAGATACAATGTACCAAGATTCCCATTGCTATATAGTACCTGGATTGTTTTCGATGAATTTTTTTCTCTATTGAGATACTGAACATACCATTGGAATACAATACATTTTTATGTTATTTAAAAATCAGGATTGTATTATGTAAAACCAATTTCTAAAAAAATGTTTATAACATATATTTTATAAAACATTCATGTTTAGTTAGCATACAATTATTACAACATGTAATCTCTTTATTGGGTGGAATCCTACTAGGCTTTGGATCACACCCTAACTACACCATTGGGTGTCAGTAGACTTGGTTATTTTTGAAAAATTTCATGGAAATATGTTTGGAGATAGTGGTTTAGGAAAATAGTTTTTATCCCCGTGCCTATGATGTGGTAGTGGAATGAAAATGATTCTACAATAGTTGAACTATGTTTCTTGGGATTGATTCTTATTTCCCTTTTTGATGCATCCCATTTTGGTTTTTATTTACAGTTGTAATAATGAATCATGAACATGTTATGGCTTTTTTCTAGTGATTATTTTGTTTTTTTATTTATTATTGTTGGATGTTTTTGTGTGTGTAATAGCGTAAAAGAATTCACATATTATATTTTTAAAACTAGGGAACCAGTTTCAATCCCGTGGGGATCAAAAATGACATTTGGGCCATGCCATGAACCAGGTCAGGTGTTAGTCTTGAGGAAGAACAGGCCTGGTTCATGACAGAATGGTATCATAGAAGTTCATTCTCTTTTGGGTAATGATATTTTGGGATAAGCCTATATAGTTAGGAACTAATATTATTGGAACTTGACATTATTTTTATGAGTATGGTTCTTAACCTGCACACCTCGTGGAAGATCACATGTCTCCCTAGGATGTTGATAATTTTTTTGAATTCTCTGTTAGGTGAGTAGTATAGGTCAGAATCATTATATGGGAACTCGGTGGGGTGGGTTTTTTTTGTCAATGGGAATTTTATTGTGATGGATTTGGTTATCTTTGATTAATTTAATTTTGAGGTTTTATACAATGGATAAAAAACATCATATTGTTTGTATTGATGGATTTATTTTTTATTCATTCGTTTCTAGAATCATTCCTCATCAAAGACTTCATGTGAACCCACGGGAAGAGGTCAGATTGAGTTCTCCCTCAAAAATTTATTAGTGTCTTCAGGATTTTTTGGTTTGGGATGTCAAAGAATTGGGATAGGGAATGAGTCCTGGTTCTCATAATGTTAGATATGCTGAACCAGGTCATATAATGGAAAAAGGAGAAGAGTTTATTAAGAAGAATCATCTTACCTCAGAAGGTATCACATATCCTTAATAATCATGACAATTACATGAGATATTAGATTGGATGTTTAAATTTCATGACACCCCTAAGGAAGTCAATCTGAAATGTGATTAATTATTGATAGAGGGTCCCAGTCGATAGTGGTGGGACTCAGTGATCCGAAAATTGAAATCACATGGAAATTAATTGGAATGACTGTAAATCAGTTTTCAACAATCCTTACTATCATGGGGTCCTGACATAAGCCATAACATGGAAATTTAAGGATCTTTTTCAGGGGTAATAGTCTATTGTGGAGTATTCCAACCACTTTTTTGAGCTGGTTTGGTGCACACACAAAATTGTTCCCAATTAGTAGATGAAGGATTAGACGTTCGATAGGGGGATGTGTCTAGTGATCCAATCTAATGTCTTTAAATTAAAGATTAAGATCTATTTTGGGGTGGTTGAACATGATTTTATTGGGTATATTGATCACATGGGATGGTATAGTTCTTTGGGTGTTGTGTCAACAATAGTAATTTATAGCTTATAATATAATAATGGGAAGAATGATGAGTAGAGAATGAAGGGTGGTGGCAGTTTAGGAATTCCATCACGACATCCTTCTTCTATGTATTCTGATGTGGGTTCGGATTCATTCCATCAGTAAAGAATGATAGGAATCATAGAACCATCATAACATCTCCTACCAACCCATGTAAATAATTTTGAGTGATGGGACACTTGTAGGAATTTTTGAAATGTCTTGTGTCCTTAGAAGAGTGGTGTATGATCTACGACTTCTAAGGGATTTCATCCTATTTAGAGAGATCTAGGATATCAGACTCTAACTTTGTAACACAATATGGATGTTCCAGATCATCATTTGGGAAGAGTCCACATAATGCTATGCTGGAGGTTAGTAGCCATTATCTGGCTCATGATGATACGAGGTAGCTTTATGGTGTGGATCAAGCACCAAGGGAATCAGATGTGGTACCAACGATAGCCTGAGGTACTATTTTTCATTAATAATACTTGGTTGTTTTGGTTGACACTAGTGTATAATTTTCATTTATCTCATAAATCCATTTAGATTATTTGGGTTTTCCAACTTAGCACTTGTTGTGTACGATGGATTTAGTAACGTCATTGGGAATTATTTGAGATCAGTATTTCTCGTGTCCATCTTGTGCACTCACCATGTATAGGGTTTAGCTGGATTGGGATCTCCTGGTCATAAATATGGACCACTTTGATGTAATCCTTTTAATGGATTAGTTGGTTCACTTCCATTAACATAATTATTTATATATATGGTGAGTTTGTTTTTGGTAACCTTATGACAATCCCAATCCATTCATTATGAATTGAATCATTAGACGGGCCATGATAAACCTCAACATCTGTAGTTGGGGAATTATGTTTTCCAATTGTCATCACTGACAGTAGGGGATGATGGTGGAACTTCGGTGGGTGGATTACCTCCTGTGATAGAGTAGTTCACAAGGGTATTAATAGATAACTTCTCAGGATTGCCTCCTATGTTGGACGTGGAAATTTCTATTGACTTCACACCAGGAATATAACTAATATCATTTCCCTCATATCATATATCCCACACTGAGCCGAGGTAATTAAATATATATTTAATCAATTTAGAATACATTGTATTTATTCACCAAAATGTGTCTCCTTGGCTACTCCAATCATGTTTTCAATGAAGGGTGACAAATCTCTCCAGTAATGCACTGATTAGCTTAAGATGAATAAGATTGCCATAAAGAACATGTATTATCTTACCTAAATAAATTACTTGATAGACCAGGTAATAGTGGAATGGTGGGTTTGTAAAATTTATTTTCATTATAGTTACCACAATTTCATGGTAAAAGAGGCTGATGTCCTGAAAAGATCATTCAAAAGTAGATATGGCCATTCTGAATATGTGGGGATGCCTTTCACATTGATGATTGACGAAAATATATTTATAAAGGATTTGAACATGGTGATCCTCTAGTATCTACATTCATTTATAATGGTACTCATGGATGAAATCTTTATGGATCTAAGCAGGAGAATAAGAAACAATTTCAAATCGTGTTGGGAGCTATTCAAGATCATCTCCATTATTCAAAATCTTATATGTGTACCTTATGTATTAATGATATAATGTTTATGTGAACTGTGATATCAGAATGAGGGGATTTGATAAACATGATACAATTAATATATTTATTTCATGGTTGAAATTGGTGAATGTGTCTGAGATCAGAATCATTTTTTCCCTAGCTGAATATTACTATAGTTTTGTTTGGGACATATCTCATCATTCTTATCCAATGATTACACTCACCAAAAATGTGTGGAGCCCAAATTTTAAGGCTATTTATGAAGATATATATTAGTGATGGACTATATCATTTATTTTTATCATTCTAGAATCTAGAATGGGATGTATGGTTAATGGTGATTCTTCATGTATGGGTCTAGAATCTGTGTTTATTCATGATGATAATGTCTTTGTGTATGGATCATGCCTACTCGACGTACATGAAAAATACTATAAAACCCATGAATTGGAGTAACCATTGGTAATTTATGATTTGAATACATTGTTCACTATATTTTTTTATTGATAAATTTGTGTATTACTATGATTATTAGAGACTATTCTACATTTTCTCCCCTAATGAATTTAATTCAAGGAAATAGTTTTTGGTTGAGAAGGTTAAAGGGTTTTTTCGATATCATCTATACATAAATATTAGGTAATGTTGTGGAATCTGATTTGAGTAGAAATGTTCTAGTTTGCGCATTTTTATATACTATGTATGCTTGAAATATTTTCTTAGATGAACTTTGAGATCATGGAGTATAGTGGAGGTGAATTATTGGGAATTGTACAGTTGGATCTTTAACATATAGAGTGGATTTAGTTAGAGCAGCTTGGTGAAGAACAATGCTGGTGTTCAATATAGTTCCTACACTGCGGGAAGATTCATTGTGATTGTTTACTGTCTCTAGAGGTAGTCTTCTATTTCGTGGGTCTCTTTGTAGTGTAATCTTAATTTATGATGGTGGTGACATAGGGTATCCACCAGTCTTCATGGGAGATTCATCCTAGATCCACCATGATGTATTATGATGTTTTTTAGTAGTTATGGTGTCCAGGTATGAGATTGGATATTTCAAACATCATATCAAGGTTCTATATGTGTTAAAATGTTAAATAAGATAATAATATGTCCTCATGGTTTATACTACCACTACCCATTCATACATGGAAGTGGGATGTAATCACTATGGATTTTGTTATTAAATTACCTTGTACACCTCATAAGAATAATTCTATTTGGGAAGTGAGTAATCATTGAACCAGATATTCCCATTTCATTCCAATTAGATATTTAGGCTTATGGGGATGAGTTCTGGCAGTTGTATGTTCATGATATTGTGAGGATTTATTTTATGTCCCTAGTTATTGTTTCTAACAGGGACCCCCATTTAACCTCATAGTTTAAGGAAGGAAACCAGGAGGAAAAGGGTTTTGTGATCTTGTAACATGTGGCAAAGAATCCATAAACAGATGGTCAAACATTGTGGGAAAACCAAAATTTTCACGACATGCTTTGGACATGGGTTTTGGATTTCAATGGTTCATAGGATAGTCATTTTTTATTACTCTAGTTTATATATATCAATACCTTCCAGGTCCAAATATTATTGGATCCCTTTGTGGTGTTATATAGTTGGTTGTATCAGTCACCTTTTTTCATGGATGAGGTATTTTATACCCCACATGCAGGGTTGATCTTAGTGTTTCAAGCATATGAGAAGGTCAAGATGATCAAGGTATGTTTCATTATAGCTTTGATTTACCACAAGACTCGTACTGATAAAAATACACCTCAATCTTCTATTTTATATGGGAGACCTAGTGTTCCGAAAATGGTAACCTCACATGGTTCATCGTCATTTGGGAATGAGAGGAATGATAAAAATAAGGTAGGATGGACCATTCAAGATCATTGAGAGGATTTTCAAGTTCATATAATTTTTATATTTTCCTTAGTTATTGATTTCAATTAATTATGTGTCTTAGGTCAACCATGTGGAGAAATATAAACTTGATTCATCTCAGGTTTTAAATTGGGGAGAGTCAGAGCGAGATCTCGATTTACCTATGTTTGAGGGGCTAATATAGAAAGTATATTCCAAATAGAATGTGATTTAAGGTATTTATATTCTATTGTTCTGGATCCTTTTACATCACAGTAATGATATTCATGATACTTCAGAGATAAAATCATAGGTTGAGTATTTATGTCCATTTTTATTGTTTGACCATGCTTCAAATTGACTTTATGGGGACAAAATGTTTTCATAGAGGATAATTTTTACACCCTTGTTTTAATATTGAAGTATTTTATTTATTTATTTTCATCATATATATATTCATTATGTTTAAATTAAGATTATGTTTGTACATTTATGTTTATATGTTTTTTTGATTTAACACAAAATCATCCTCTCCACCTCCCGAGATAGGATTTTTAGACTTATGAGCCTCTAATCATCCCTTTTAATTTCTTTGACAACCATTAAAACTGTAATTGGTTGGGACTCACTAAGAAACTCTATATTAGTCCTGTATTTCTTTATTTCTACACCTTATCTAGGGGTTCTCTTAGGCTTTTCTGGGATTTCATTTCTATTGTGGGTTGGTTATAATTTTTATGGTTATATAGTAATAATTTGTGTTTAAAATTAATGTTTAGGGTTTGACCTTTTTTATTTAGGGTGACATTTAAGTGAAATTTATGTTTTTTCTATTTTCTAGAAGTTTTTTCCATAAGGTAGGTGGTTCTATTATTAAACATAATTTGAATAATGTAATATTATTTCATGAGTGACTAAACATGTTTTATGATCAATGTGTGTGTTTTGAATGGTGTTTTTATGGGTTTTGGTATTTCTATAGATTGAGAATTATTTTTATAATGGAAATTATTATTAATCTTGTGTGACCCATGTTTTTTTTCATTCATGTGATTTTTAAATTATGAATAAAGTTTTATGAATTATGAAAGTGGTTTGAAACCTGTTTTAGAATGGTTTTATTTTTCATTTGGATTTGAATGTGGTTTTGGTTGGGAAAATGGAGATTTATTGAATGCATTTTCATTTTTTTAATTTGTGAATTTAAATTGTATTGATCCATATGAATTGTGGAAATAAAATCGGGCACAAAGGGATTCCCATGTAACTAGATGGTAAGACTAAGTCTTGTATTCTGAATGACCCATAATTTTTATTCCCCTGATACATCTAATATTATTGATGAAAATAGACTAAATAAATGAGGATGATGATTTTTGGGGACCGCTAGGCCCATGGGGTGTCCCCACCTAGTGTCTCATTCACGAAAATGTTGATGGTCATTTTTTCTACACTAATCTACAATAATATAATATGTATATATATTCCCATTGGTAGCTAGTTATTATAGGGGTTTATGTGACATAGATCACTATTTTGATATATTGAACTTTCTGTCGGCATATGGTACACATTTTCAGTTGTTTAAAAATGTTTCATGTTTTATTTTAATATGATTTCCATAATTTTTTTATATTTTTTATGTTATAAAACATTCATGTTTCTTTAAATTATAATGCCTACATAATGGAATCTAATTATTAGATGGAATCGTAGTGGGATTTTTCTCACACCCCACTTAAACATTTGCGTGTAAGTAGACATGATTATTCTATACATAGTTACCGAGATGATGTTTATAGATAGTTGTTTTTCATGATAGTGGTTATTCCCTTGTAGGTTTAGAGTTGGTGGAATGAAAAAAATTCTCCTCTTATTTCTTGGTGTCTTTTTTTTCAATTTTTCCTGTTCTATTTTAATTGCATATCATTTTAATTTTTATTGAAATTTGGAAACATAAATCTAGAAATTGTTATGGCATGTTTGGTTGTGATTTTTTTTGGTTCTATGCAATATTTTTTGTTTTGTATGTATATAAAATTGGGTGAAATCATTCCCATGTTATATTATTGGTAAACATTCACTTTTTACTCGGACATGGGAATTGGGAATGCCCTTCGAAACATTCCTTGAACCGGGTGGGGTATTAGGGTTAATGTTTCTCTATCCCGGTTCATGAAAATCATTATCATATTTTGGTGAAAAATAAAAAATAAAGAAAAAATGTGGATAAAATGTTATTTTATGATTAAAATAGTATTTAGGATGTTCATTATTTTTTATAGAACATTATATGAATTGCATTAATATTTTTTTTAAAAATACAACCTGCATTACGGGTGACAACCTGTCACATCTATAATGGTTGTGATGTTTGTGGGATGATGGTACAATGCCTATTAGTATCTTACATAATGTAATATATAAAATTCTATTTTGTACTGAAATTTTGTAATAGATAAATAGCAATTTTTTTCAAATTCTCTTCGAACATTTATAAAATTTAGGTGATTAATGATATTCTATAACACATTTTATAGTGTTGAGATACATATATAACCATTATGTTTGAGAGAAAGTATTATTTGCCAAGAATGATAATACATTTTTAGAGCTTTAAGCTGAAGGGTTTAAAGGAAAAGTATTTATATAATGCATTATTATTAACTTGAGTTATTACTATTGAAGTTTTATAAATTATTGTATTATATTTGATAATTTTTTCTAAGCATTATTATTTTCAGAAACATCTGTAGTCTTTCATAAGGACATGTCAAACATTTAGGGATCTTATGATCTAATAAAATTTAATTATAATTCTTCAGGCATTAAAAACACATCATGTATATTCATTTCACTTATTATGAAATAATGTGAATTTTATTAAATCAAAACCAAATAAACATAATTATTATTATAAGAAAGATATGAAATTAGTATATTTTCTTGTGTTTTAAATATTGATCTTAGAATAACCCATCATCTTTATGAAATGGATCATAAAATAATATTTTGCTAATTTTATATTAATTTTCTATTAATCAATAGTATTTTCCACCAACACATATTTATGATTTTTCTCATTGAATTTCATATTATCATTCATTTTAATTTGATTAGTGATTTATATCAATCCTATTAATTAATTCCGTACTTCATCGATGATTATTTTTACATCAAATTAAGGTATTACAACAAGAAACCATATTTCTTGTTTTTATATATTAACTTCATATTTCAATTTCCCAATATGTAATATGTTGTTTTATAAACCCATTAATTATATGAGTTTTTATAAAAATTAATTTTAAAATATAAAACCATTTTTATCGAATAGAAATTTCTATTTATGACAGAATTTTTTCAGGAGGGATGAAATTAACACTCCATAACATTATTATATTTTTATTTTAAATAAATTTATTCACATTGATAACTTTTGAGACATTAAATTCCATGATTTTATAATAGCATTATTTTTAATAGCTATTTGACAAGAAACCCCGATAATTAATGACATACGAACTCTATTATTTAAAAATGTCATTAATTTAATTTAAATAAAAATAGTGGTAAAGAATAGAACCTAAAAATTATTTTAAAATTATATGGTTTAAAAATTTAAAATAAAAATTCATTTTTTTCAATCTTTTAGAAATAAAAATAAAAATAAATTGGAAGTGAATAATATATTTTTGGAGAAACTATTTTTATGGACAATGTATTTTGATCATAATAAATTAAATTATTAAATATTTTTGGTGAATTTAATTAAATTCATATATTATATATTCTCCGAAATAAATATTATTTAAGCAATAATTTTTTTATGTTATTTATAAGACCAAAACTAGTTTTATTCTTTAAACATTTATTTTTCTACAAAATAATTTAATTTTGTTTTATAAAGTAATTTTAAATATAATTATTTCTAATTTTATAAATTTTATTTTAAAAAATTATATTCATGTTTAAAATAAAAAATTAAATATTACCTTATATTTAATTTATTGAATATTTTATGAAAATGATAGTTTTTGAAGAATTGCGGTAACAAACAAATTTCTATTGAAAACTAAATTTTCATTTAGAGAATTGAAATTTTTTTATATTTTTAAATAATTTAAAATTATAATTAGATAAATAATACAATAATTATAACAAATTACTTAATTGGAGTCAACTATATGTTAAATTTTAATATAATCATATTTTTATACCTTTAAAATATTTTCCTTTTGAAAGTAGTTTTTTTCACATTTCAAGTTTAACCTTAAATTAAATTATGAAACATTTTTGAATTTCATTTTAAAAATGTGTATTAATATTATGAATCAAAATAATTCATATTTTATAATATGATTGATGTAATATTCTTCAAACTATACAGCAAATATAGAATGAATTAATTTCCACATTTAATGTTAAAAGGTGTTTACTGGGGGTTAAAATAAAAAGATGGAGTCTAAATGACCTAAATATTTATCCAATTACTATTATATGTATATATTTATAACACATAGAATCTAAGGTTTTTAAATGATCAATTTCTTATCCTTTTGGAATTTGAAAATTGTGGGTACAATTTTTTCTTTTCAAAAATTCCCAATGTACCCTTCCCCCCACTTATATAAATGAACCCCCTCTCTTATCCTATTCACACTTTGAAATCATTTTGGACCATACAATACCTACAAAAACAATTTTATTAAATAACTATTCACAATATATATATATATATATTATAAAGTAATTCTCTAATTTCATTAGTTATAATACTAATGTGTTTCTTTAAAGAAGATGTATAGTTAACAATCGGGGGTCTTCAGTATATTTCATCTTCTACCCCATAAAATATACCAAACCTATTCAATAATAATATTAATGGTATATTACAATTAATAACGTGTTATTATATTCATTTGATAACCTATCTCTATCTCCAATTCCTTTAAATGTGAAATGGAACCATTGATCATGTTTGCAGTGGACTAATACCTCGCAAACCACTATAATTTTTTACCATCACCACCTCTCAATAAAGGATATAAGGAATTATTTAATATATATATGAATATATGCATTAAATAATTTCATTTTGGTAATTATAATATCACATCCACTCTCTTACCTTATAATCCATTGGAAAATGATAACACCACTCATACATGTGTTTGAACTACCAACTCCATGTAAAGATATGATATGTTTTTATTTTCATTTTGACATGGATGTTTGTAAGGATATATTTAGTGAATTTTTATGATATTTAAAATATAATAATTTTTATATTAATATGATATATTAATTACTTTTATCTTTATTTATCTGTGAAAATAATGAAAATGTTGTCCATGTGTACGTAATGCCTACCATCCCCAAGAACAGTGTAACTCAATTTTCCACCTAAAATAATTATAGAATATGATAATATACATAAAAATAAGTATATAAGATATTTATATCAAGATTAAGATTGTGTATATTATGTAACCAATATTAACTTACAAGGGATGAAACTTCCCAATAAAACAAACCTGAAAAACAAAGTGGTTATCACCAGAAATAGTATCTTTAAAAATGACTTGCTAATAAAATTGTGATAAAAAGTTATAAGAATATAATATATAGATGTATATTTATGATTATTTTTATATAAAAATTTTATAATAACTCTATATTTATTATAAAATAGGTTCAGAATGGTATAGAGGAAAATAGACATGAGTTAATAGTTTCTCATATCACATTGACTTCTTTGAGACGTATGAAATATTCAACACTTATTTTTTTGGTGTATACAATTCCTCTTATATATGATATATAATGAATATTTTTACATTCATGGTATTCAAAATATTTATTTTATGTACTTTATTTTATCAGTCATATGATTCAAATGTTACAAAGTGTTAAGGGTTTATCTCCCAATCTCAACATTATTATGGATTGTTATATTTAAGTCACCTTTGGGGTTGTTGTTTAATATTTATCTCATAAATAAAATATATTTTGTTATCGTATATCTATTAATTACCTTTTTTAGTAAATAGTACAATTTTTTAATATTTTATACATAAATATTTTTAGATAATGTTTAAAAAAACAAGTTTTATTTATCTGTTCAGTCGAATATCCCATTTATTCAATATCCATGTTTTCAAAAACTAATATTAATTTTTAAATATTAATAAAATTATTAATAAAATAATGTATTACTCATATTTTATTTTTTAAAAAATATTTTTATTTTAATATTCATATCATTTTTAAAAAGAGGTTCTTTTTAGAATTTTTACAACTGAGTGAATGGAATGTTTTTTATTTTATATTGCATGTATGGAATTACCAACCATCATGATGGTTATCTTCTATGAGGAATCCTATACAATTTGAAAAGGTTATATTTGATGAAAATATGTTTCCTAAAAATCAATAAATTTCTAATGTTTGAAATTTATTTTCAAATTGTAAATGATATTTTTATGAAAAAAATTTTTACTCTTATTTTTAGTGTATTGTTATTCATAAAAAACAATAACCCTAATTCTAACTTATGAACCATTGGGGTAGTGTTGTAATTGTAACTCCCCGACCTCAGTTACCTAGAGTCGGTGCATTATTATATAACATTGGAATGATCACAAGAAAGATCAAGTCTCGAAAGACTGATTAGTTCAGTAGCCTTGGAATAACTAGATAAATTAATAAAGTTTACATTACATCGTAAAATGAAAACTACAAATACATAGTCTCCATAGTCAACACTCATATCCCCACAAACATTCCATATATTTAATTCATAAATTACTTCTTCACATCCTGGTAAAAAAAAACAATTGAAAGAGGTGAGCTCGGATGCACAGTAAGGTTAAAAATATAGCAGAAACATTCATAAATAAGCATAAACATTTAAGGCAATGTATTATTAAAACAATGACTTTTAAACATGAACATCAGCATAATATGGAAAATATAAAATGAAATAATGCCATTTACTTATTCACATGTTTATTCTACTAGTCGAATAATCACAAGAAATTCCAATAATTACTTTCATAATGATGGAATGCATAATGCCAGACTATCATAACCAAATAGCCAAGGCCTCATGCCAAGACTAAAAATAATATTTTGTCAAGGCCTTGTGTCAAGACACTATTTTGTCTCATGAGACCTACTGATTCATCGAGGAGCTATAGCGGGCTCCACCCGTCACATATTAAGTCCAATTCATTCCTCATATGAACTGGTTTATGCATAACATAAACATCCATATTAATGCTAGCATACGAAATGTCAATACTTTCTCCATAAACCATGAATGGTATATAAATTACACATCCACAGTAAAACAAATCACAAAGCCTTCAATACAATATGGATGTTTTGTATCATAATAAATAAACATAAAATAAGATTAAAATCCATTAAATGATGTTGACATAGATGAAATCAAAACTATTTTAGAGAAATATCTCTTTTTTGAAATCATTTAAAAGTCACATAATAATAAAATAAAACTTTTACTTTGAAAATTTTCTTATAAACTTGTAATGGAATCTTCTAAGATTTTATAATGGCGGAAAATAAACACACCTGCCGTATAAGTTAAAAAAAGAAATTCTTACCTTAATTCTGTAGAAAAGGTTAAAAAGGACATTATTTGGAAAATGATGGAAATATTTTTTTATAAACCACTTATTAAAGTCAAACAAGGGTATAAATGACTTTAACCAATATTCTAGTAAATAGTAAAAATGTTTTGAAATCCATTTTTAAGAAACATGTATGTGGATGATAAATAAGTCCCGGTAGATATTGACGTATAAACAAACATGGATAATTAAGAGATTGTGAAAAATAACCATTACCTAGTTGTTTTCCTTGGTTGGGGTAGGTTAACCACTTGTATAATAGTGAAATAATTGTTATTAAATTATACATGAATCATATACATTAATATGATATCATATATGATCTTTTAATATTGTTTGTTAATAATATCTTTGTATTATCGTCGTTTCGGGTGTTAACTTTCTCATTCTATTTTATATGTTTTTTTACATAAGCTATGTTTTTCATGGATAGGTTTTATCATATTCATATCTATAATGATATGAAGTCCTTAAATATTATTTTTAAATCATAAAATGATAATTATACTTGAATGGATACGATGGAGAATGAATCTCAACGCCTTCGTGGAGACTATAGTCCGTACGTACCCACA
Source organism: Viscum album (assembly GCA_963277665.1). NCBI lineage: Eukaryota > Viridiplantae > Streptophyta > Magnoliopsida > Santalales > Viscaceae > Viscum > Viscum album. The sequence continues at coordinate 105,073,842 of OY728133.1, forward strand.
AACGACAATATCATTCTTTTGATATTAAAATAATATATAATTGGATGTAATATCATATATCCAGAATCATTATCATGTTATATTTATTATTTACATTAATTACAAATCATTATTATACCCATCCAAATAATAATTTATTTAATAACAATTACACCACGATGTCGAGACGGTAATCCATACGTACACATGTTTGGGGACATGTCATTCCAAGGATGGATAGAATACTGAATATGGTTGTACCATATTTATAATAATATAAATTTATAAATAAGAAACTTGAGTTATTATTTTAGAATAGGAATAACAATGAAAGAAGAAGTTGAAGAAGAAAGGAACTTTTAAGAGGGTGGTGAAAACATTTCCCCTGTTTCAGGTTCTTCCTTTTGATTTGATCAAAAGGGCTCTTTATGTTGGCTTTCTGATCAAACTAAGGACTCTACGTTGTATTTATGGATGTTTATAGAGTATTTTGGTAGGTGATGGCCGATCCAAAAGGATTTGAAGGTGTGAATTAATGAGAAGGGGGAGTGCCCTTTTATAAGAGGGGTAAGGGGAACCTTTGGAAAAGCTATAAATGTTATTTTATAATAAATTCATATTCGGTTTATAATGTCTAAAAAGTGGATTATTTAAATTTTAAAGTGTGAATGGTTCTAAAACCACTCAACCAATAGGTTGTATACAGGTTTGTGCCACTATATTAACCTTATCTTTTAGTTTTAACTCTTAGTTAATTAGTTTGAAAATTACAATGTCACTTTGTATTTTTATATTATATAGTTAATAAACATACTATATACAACCAAGAGACCCCAAAATGTTCAATGATATAATTATCTTTCCCTAACCTTATATTTTTAGGAATTTAGTATCAATTAATAATATAATATTTGTTTCAAAAACTCTTTTATGTCAATTTTGACAATATTGGGTATTTTGTTTTTGACAAATTAATAACAGAATTATTACTTCGAAAAAAATTTATATATACAATACCAATATGTCAAAGTAACCCTGAAAATAATTTTAATTTATAAAAAGTATCAAATTACATTTATTTGGGTATTTATAGTATCAATTAATCTAATTTTTCATTAATTAGGTAATTACTACATAACCATTGTGTCATAAATAAATTAAATTATTTAATGTCTAAAATTTATAAATAAAATACAATTATGTAGGAAATATTTTTATCTTTTTAATGAATATTTATAGTCGAAAATACAACATATATAACCCTATGTAAAATTTTTTTGCTAAAAGATATATGCTTTTGTCATTTTTGTATTTATTTTTACTTTATTAAAATGAAATGTCTCTATCACCTACAAGTGGCTCCATGGGGCCCCAAATCGACCCAAAGATGCACATGGTCGGATATGTATCCACCAATAACAGTAGGACACGTTTTAGGGTAATATAGTATTATTATAATATTTTTTTAACCCATATTTACAAGATTTACCCTTCAACCCTGGTAAATAAAATATTTACCGAAGTAATTATTCAAAAATTCTAAAAATAAAAGTTAACTATTTACACAATTTGGATATCCTGATTCCAAATATGGAATCCATTTTTCCAAATTCAAAATACAGAAGTGGATAAAATTAATTTAAAAATAATTCCCACTGTCACAACAAAAAGCGTGTTTTTAAGATATAATAACTATCAAAAGATTGATACTTGTTTATGTACAGTTTAATTGTGAAATTATGTCCAATGACCAACATTGTATTAAATGGTAAGAATATATTCTAAATATACTTTAAAACCACTCAAATTCATAATTTATCAATATTAATTATTTTTATTAAAAATGTTGTTTTTAATTAAAATTTAGTAATTTTCATTATTCATCAAAATATAAAAGTTATCTGAAAAGTACCAAAATTTCACCATAGGCTAAATTCGATACTGTGAATCCAAAAATGAAGTCTATTTTGAGAGATAAAATTTTTAAAATTTCAAAAAGTGGGTATTACTATTCATAACGGCTAGTTTGATTGGTTGTGGTGTGTGTTAGAACTCGAAGTTGCATACAACACACACTACTGTATTATTCAAAGAGATGCGTATCATGGATGCTTGGGGTGTTACATTCTCCCCTCCTTAAAATAATTTCCTCCTCAAAATTACTAGAATATTACTACATAAAATGAATCGGGTGGTTCTTCATCATAAGTTCCTTAGGTTCCCACATTGCCTCTTCATTTTATGGTTTCTCCATAGAACATTTACCAGATGAGTCATCCGGTTTCTCAGCACTTGTTCTCTCATATCAAAAATCCTGATGGTATCTTCGCAATAAGACAGATCAGGTTCTAGTTCTAATTCCTCATAGGTGAGTACATGCGTTGGGTCAGAATGTATTTTCTCAAAAGAGATACATGGAACACATTGTGAACTTTAGAGAGACTTGGCGGCATTGCCAACCGGTAAGCTACAACCCCAATTCGTTCTATAATTTTGAAAGATCCGATATACCTGGGACTCAATTTACCCTTCATACCAAAACGTATAACTCCCTTCCATGGAGATACCTTTAGGAGAACATGATCACCGACTTGAAATTCCAAATCCTTACTTCGATTATCGGCATATCTCTTCTATCTACTTTGAGAAGCTTTGATATGGTTTTGGATTACCTTCACCTTTTCCATCATTTCCTCCACCAGTTCTTGGCCTACAAGTTTTAATTCACCAACTTCATCCCAATAGGTTGGTGTGTGGAATCTCTTTCAGTATAATGCTTTATATGGTGACATCCGAATACTTGAATGGAAGCTATTGGTATAGGAAAATTCTATCATAGTTAAATATTGATCCCACATACCCTGAAAGTCATGTGAGCATGATATAAATATGTCTTCTAAGGATTGAATAGTCCGTTCTGATTGTCCATCTGTTTGAGGGTGGTAGGCAGTGCTCAAACAAAGTTGAGTATCCAATGCCATCTGAAGACTCTTCCAGAATCTTGAAGTAAAACGGGGATCACGATCCGAATCAATCGACAGGGGTAGTCCATGAAGTCTCACAACATCATTAATATATAGTCTTTCTAGACGTTCCAATTATAGATCTTCCCTTATAGCAAGAAAATTTGTTAACTTGGTAAGACGATCAACAATAACCCATATTGCATCATTCTTTCTAGGAGTCTTTGGTAGTCCCATGACAAAGTCCGTCATGATATTTTCCAATTTCCACTCTGGTATGGGAAGAGGTTGCATGACTCCTCCAGGCTATTGCCTTCCTTCTTTCACTTGTTGACCAAACATACATCTTGACAAAAAATCAGAAATCTCCCTCTTAATTTTGTCCCACCAAAAATGTTACTTCAAATCTCTATATATTTTTGTACTCCCATGGTTTATAGAGAAATTGGAACTATGAGAATCATCTAGAAATTCCCTTTTTAGATCAGGTATACTGGGAACACAAAGTCTCTTCCCAAATTTCAAAATTCCATCTTAATACCCAAATACATTCAGTCTCCCATCATTCACAACTTTAATATTCTTTTGAAATTCTTCATCATCAGTCTGAGAACTCTTAATACTTTCTAGTAAATATGGTTTGGCAACCATTTGAATAAATATTTATGTTTCAACTTCCATGGTAATTCCCATATACATATTTACTAGATCCATGAAAATAGGATACCTTTTAATTTGTAATCATTTTCAAAACTCCATGATCTTTTCTGCTCAAAGCATCTGCCACCTTATTTTCCTTCCCCGGGTGGTAGTGTATCATGAAGTCATAATCCTTGAGTAGTTCAATCCATCTCTGTTGACTGATGTTGAGTTTATTTTTTTAGAAAATATACTTAAAACTCTTGTGATCAGTATAAATATCATATTTTCACCATAGAGGTAGTTTCTCCATATCTTTAAAGCAAATATCACAACTGCTAACTCGAGATCATGAGTAGGATAGTTTTTTCACATGAATTTTCAACTGTCATGATGCATAGGCAATAACCCTATCATTCTGCATAAGGAAACAACCAAGTCCTTTCTTCGATGCATCACTATAAATAATGAACCCATTATACCCCAATGGTAGAGTCAATATAAGAGCATTGACTAATCTTCTCTTCAGTTCTTCAAAACATTTTTCACACTCTTTTGTCCAAACAAATTTAACCCCTTTACACGTGAGCTTTGTTAATGGGATAGCCAATTAGGAAATATTTTGGACGAAACGTCGATAATAACCTGCCAAACCAATAAAACTGTGTACCTCAGTTATACTCATTGGTGAATGCCATTCTTGGATTTCTATGGTCTTAGAAGGATCAACATAGATTCCATCTTTAGAGAAAATATGTCCAAGAAAAGAAATCTCCCAAAGCCGGAATTCACACTTGCTAAACGTCCCATATAATTCATGACTTCTCATAGTCTTCAAGAGAATTCCCATGGGATTTTCATGATCTTCATAGATTTTGGAGTATACCAATATATCATCAATAAATACCATCACGAATTCATCTAGATATTCCTTGAAAACTCTATTCATTAGATCCATGAATACATAGGGCGCATTAGTCAGCCCAAAACGTATTACCGTAAACTCATAATACCCATACCTGGTTCGAAATGCTGTCTTCAGAATGTCTTCTTTCTTCACACACAACTGATGGTATCCAGACCGAAGTTCAATCAATGAAAAGTATTGAGCTCCATGCAGTTGGTCAAATAAATCATGAATGCGAGGTAGGGGATACTTGTTCTTTATTGTTACTGCGTTGATCTCCATGTATTCGATACATAACCTCATAGATCCATCTTTCTTTTTAACAAAAAGAACAGGGGATCCCCATAGAGAAACAGTAGGTCGAATAAATCTCTTATTACTCAATTCCTCTAGATGTTTCTTGAGTTTAACTAATTCCACAGTGGCCATTCTATATGGGGTCTTCAATATAGGACTTGATCCAGGAATTTAATCAATGGAAAACTCAACTTCTCATTCTGGAGGATGTCCAGATAAATCTTCCAGAAACACATCTACATATTCTTTCACAATAGGTACATCCTCTATTTGAACATTCCTTTACTCACCCACAATCATTTCTTTCTCTTCCTCCCCAATAATTGAATTTAATTGAGCAACTGGGGGTGGATCTAGATATGAATTAGGTGGTGACGATTCTGCTCTAATGATAAGGTGTTCCTTATCATCATCATCAAAAATAATAACCTCCTTATTCTTATAATAAATCTTCAGATCATAGTCTGAAAGCCAATCCATACTGAGGATTTTATCAAACTCAATCATAGGTATGATGATGAGATCAATGAATAAAGAACATTTATGTGCTCTAATGGGGACTGATTCAGAAAACATTGTTGCAATGATACTTCCCATAGGAGTTTTAACTGACAACTCCCTTGTTCAATGAAATCTGAAATATCTAATTTTCTTAGAAAATTGGAAAGATATGAAACAATGTGATGATCCAGAATCAAATAATGCATTTTCTAATATTGAGGAAACATTAAATTATCTGCCACCACGCCTTTCAGAGCTTCTACCTCAACAGTAGTGATATCATATTCTTGTCCTTGATCCCTTGGAATTTTCTAATGTAAGTTCCCCTGACGCTTAGGATATTCATTTTCATAATGTCCCATCTCACTGTAATTGTATCATTGGACATCAGTAGCTTCCTTCTTCCCCTTGCAATCACGATCTTGGTAGACTTTTTCACCACACTTGTAACAAACTCCCATTCCTCTTAAGCAAGTACCGAGGTGTTTCTACACACATTTACCACAGTATAGATATTCAACCATTCCATTCTTCCTGTTATTTCCATTCCCAGATTGATTAGAAGATCTCTTATTCTATTTCTTTTCTTTAAAGTCATAATACTTAGAGAATTCCTTTTCTGTCTTGATAGCACATGATACAATGTCTTCATACAACGAGAAGGATTGTGAGACAAATGCTCGACAGAGAAATGGTTTTAACCCATCAAATAAACGATCAATATTACTTATTAGGTTACGTACATAATCTCCGACATACCTTTCTAACCTTGTAAAGTTATCCTCATACTTTGCAACATTCTCATCCTCCTTTTTCCTAAGACTCAAAAATTGCCTTTCCATATCTTCTCGATGGTAATGAGGAAAGTATCTTTCTAAAAAAATATCTTTGAACTCCCTCCGTTCCATACATTATACTTCATCATCGTCCTTAGTGTTTTGTATCAACCACCACCATTGATCAGCATCTCTAGTGAGGCAATAAACTGCCATGACAACTTTTTCCCTTTCACTACTCTCAAAGGCCTGATATATTTTCACTAAGAAATTTATCCATTTCTCATCTACTAAGGGAATTTTAATCCCATTGAACTTTGGTGGTTGTTGCCTCATGAAGAGATATAACATTGATCCTCCACGCTATGGATCAAGGTGCTCTACACGGGTAAAGTTATTATTCATAACCTGAGTGAGTTTTCCCAGTATGGTGATTAGTTGATCAGCACCAGTTGCATCACCAGCTCCACTATAATTATCTTGAGCAGGAGGGAAATCCCTACATGGTGTGCGTGCATTGATGCGGTTTCCATTTCTTCCTATAGGATCCATTTCTAAACAATGGCATAAACTAGATCAGTTTATGAAACAGAATACATATTTCCATACTTATAAAACACTTAACATAAATTTAACTATTTATGGATATAATCCAAAATCATAAAAATGGTTTCTTTGAGTATTTATATACTCATAAACCCTTCATAATGATTTGAAAGTAAAATGAGAGTTATCCTAAGAATATATCCTGGGAGTGTCGTAACCAAGAGTGCAGCATGGCCCGCTGTCATGCACCAGTTCCCATTTGAGTCTAGATCAAAGCGGTGTTTTCGGGTTGTACCCCAAGATACATCTATGCCAGAGCCGCCTCTACCTGCTCATATCCAGACAAGGATGTATTGCTTGAAAAACTTACAAAATCTCTACAATACCAAAATTCTAGGAGGTTCATCTATACTAATCATCAAAGTCCATCTTAGGTCTATGTGCTCTAATCAGAGTTTTTCTAAATCTAGCTACCTAGGTTTGTACTAAAATTTCTCTCATACAAACTGTAACGCCCCAACCCCAGTTACCCAGAGTTGGTGCATTATTACATAACATTGGAATGATCACAAGAAAGATCAAGTATCGAAAGACCGATTAGTTTAGTATCCATGGAATAACTACATACATTAATAATGTTTACATTACATCATAAAATAATAACTACAAAAACATAGTCTCCATAGTCAACACTCATGTCCCCACATACTATCCCTACAGGCATTGATAAATTACTTCTTCAAATACAGGGAAAAATAAAACATTGAAACGGGTGAGCTCAGATTCTCAGTAAGGATAACAATATAACAGAAACTTTCTAAAATAAGCATAAACATTTAAGGCAATGTATAACTAAAAAAATGGCTTTTAAACTTGAACATCAGCATAATATGGAAAATATAAAATGAAATAATTCCATTTACATACTCACATGGATATTCTACTAGTCGAATAATCCCATGCAATATCAATAACCACTTTCATAATGATGGAATGCATAATTCCAGACTATCATAACCACTGAGACAAGTCCTCGTGCCAAGAATACAAATAATATTTTGTCAAGGCCTTGTTCCAAGACACTAGTTTTTCTCATTATACCTACCAATTCATTGAGGAGCTATAGCAGGCTCCACCCGTCAAATATTAAGTCCAATTCATTCCTCATATGAACAGGTTTAAACATAACATAAACATTCTTATTAAAACTACCATATGAAATGTCAATAATTTTTCCATAAATCATTAATGGTATAGAAATAAAACATCCACAGTCAAACAAATCACAAAACATTCAATACAAAATGGTTGTTTTGTATCATTATAAATAATCTTCAAATGATCTTAAAATCCATCAAAGGATGTTGACATAGATGATATCAAAACTATTTGAGAGAAATATCTCTTTTATTAATCAATTAAAAGTCGCATAATTATAAAATAAAAATTTTTCATTGAAAAATTTATTATAATATTTTAAGGAAAGCTTCTAAGATTTTATAATGGCGGATAATAACCGCACCCACCATATAAGTTAAAAACAGACATTCTTACCTTAATTCTGTCGAAAAGGTTAAAAAGGACCTTGTTTGGAAAATGATGGAAAGATTATTTTATAAACCACTTATAATAGTAAAAAAAGGGTATAAATGACTTTAACCCATATTCTTGTCAATAGTAATAATGTTTTGAAATACAATTTTATGAAACATGGATGTTGATGATAAAGAAGTCCTAGTAGATAATGACGTATAAACAACCTCAGATAATGAAGAGATTGTGAAAAATAACCCTTAACTTGTACTTTTCCTTGGTTGGGAGTAGGTTAACCTCCTATATAATGGTGAAATAATTGTATTTAATAATACAAGAATAATATACATTAATATGATATCATATATGATCTTCTAACATTTCTTTGTTAATAATATCTTAGTATTATCGTCGTTTCAGGTGTTAACTTACTCGTTTTTTTTATATGTTTTGTTACATAAGCTGTGTTTGTCATGAATAGGTTGTATCTGATTCATATACAGAATTATATCAAGTCCATAACCATTATTTTTAAATCATCAAATGAAAATTATACTTGAATGGATATGATGGAGAATGTATCTCATCGCGTTCATGGAGACGGTAGTCCGTACGTACGCACGAGCGACACTATCATTTTTTTGATATTAAAATAATATATAATTGGATGGTATATAATATATATAAATAATCATTATCATGTTATTTTTATTATTTACATGAATTACACATCATTATTATACCCATCCAAATAATAATTTATTGAATAACAATTACAGCACGGCGTGGAGACGATAAGTCGTACGTACGCACATATGGTGAAATGTCATTCCAAGGATGGATAGATTACTGAATATGGTTGTACCATATTTATAATAACATCATAGTATATATAATATACTGGAGTTATTAGTTTAGAATGGTAATAACAAAGAAAGAAGAAGTTGAAGAAGAAAGGAACTTGAAAGAGGTTGGTGAAAACATTACCTCTTCTTCAGGTTCTTCCTTTTGATTTGATGAAAAGGGATCCTTAGGTTGGATTTTCGATCAAAATATGGATTCTCGGTATTAGTGAGGTATGTTGAGAGAGTATTTGGGCAGGGGTAGGCTGAACCAAAATTCCTTGAAGGTGTGAATTATTGAAAAGGGGGAGTGCCCTTTTATAAGAGGGGTAAGAGGCACCTTTGGAAAAGCAATAAATATTTTTTTATAATAAATTAATATTCGGTTTCTAATAGCTCCAAAGTAAATTATTTAAATTTTAAGGTGGGGATAGGTCTAAAACCAATAAACCAATAGGATTTAGATAGGTTTGGGTCACTATATTAACCTTATCTTTTAGTTTTAACTCTTAGTTAATTAGTTTAACAATTACCATGTCACCGTGTATTATTATATTATATTGTAAATAAACATAATATATACATCCAAGAGCCCCCATGTCGTCCATGATATAAGTATATTGGCCGATCCCTATATTTTTAGGAATTTAATATCAATTAATAATATAATATTTGTTTTAAAAACTCTTTTATGTCAATTTTGACACTATTGGTTATTATGTTTTTGATAAATTCATAACAGCATTATTACTTCGAAAAGAATTTATACAAACAATTCTAATATGTCCTATTAACCTAGAAAATTATTTTAATTTATAAATTACATTTATTTGGGTATTTATAGTATCAATTATTCTAATTTTTCATTAATTAGGTAATTACTACATCACCATTGTGTCATAAATAAATTAAATTATTTAATGTCCAAAAATTATAAATAAAAGTCCATTATGTAGGAAAGATTTTTAGATATATAATGTATATTTATAGTCGAAATCCAACATATATAACCCTATGTAAATTATTTTTTCAAAAAGATATATGTTTATGTTATTATTGTATTTATGTTAACTTAATTAAAATAAAGTGTCCCTATCACCTACACGTAGCTCCATGGGGTCCCAAAATCGACCCCAAGATGCCCATGGTCGTAAATGTATCCACCAATAAGTTTAGGAAACGTTTTAGGGTAATTTAAATTATTATAATATTATATTTTAACCTTTATTTACTGGATTTACCCTTTAACCATGGTAAATAAAATATTTACTAAAGTAATTAATCAAAATTTCTAAAAATAAAAGATACCTATTTACACAATTTGGACATCCTGATTCCAAATATGGAATTGATTTTTCCAAATTCAAAATACAGAAGTGGAAGAAATTAATTTAAAATTAATTCCCACTGTCAAAACAAAAAGCGTGTTTTTAAGATATAATAACTATCAAAAGATTGATACTTGTTTATGTCTTGTTTAATTGCGAAATTATGTCCAATGACCAAAATTGTATTAAATGGTAATAATATATTCTAAATATACTTTAAAACCACTAAAATTAATAATTTCTCTCTATTAATTATTTCGATTAAAAAAGATGTTTTTAATTAAAATTTAGTAATTTTCACTATTCATCAAAATGTAAAAGTTATTCGAAAAGTACAAAATTTTCACCTTTGGCTAAATTCGATACTCCGAATCCAAAAATGAAGTCTATTTTGAGAGATAATATTTATAAAATTTTAAAAAGTGGGTATTACTATTCATAACGGCTAGTTTGATTGGTTGTGATGTGTGTTAGAACTCAAAGTTGCATACAACACACGCTACTATATTATTCAAAAGGAAGCGTACCATGGAAGATTGGGGTGTTACATTAATGATATTATCCTTACTCTTCCTATGTTTAGTTTATGATTATTTTGTATTAGGGTATTCTATATTGATACCATTTAATATATGACTATGAATGATTATTGATTATGTTTATTGATTGGGGAATGTGTTAGCATTTAGATGAGAGCTTTCTCATATGAACGGTTATGTTGCTATGATTTTTTATTGGGGTTATTTTTAACATGTAATATCATTGGTTTTAAATTATATTTTTTATATATATTATCTGTATCTTCTTTCATATATGAAATTTAATGGACATAATAAGTCAAGGGTGGGGTCTACTATAACCCCTTGAAGAATCAAAAGGTATAATGAGACAATCTAGATTGGGTTTTTGATCGATTCATTCTATATTAATGTAATAAGTAATGGAATGATGCCTATATGGTATGGATAATATATATTAAATTATTAATTCCCTTATTATCATGTTTGTTAATAATATCCATGTAATTATACAATTAGTTAGAATATCCACAGATATGTTTCAAACTCATGTGATTATTTAAATAGTATTATATTGATCACGAATTATTCATTTCATATTATTATTAATGTTATTATTATTTATTAAATTTCATATGTTTAAATTATTTATATTTCCATATTGATTGTTCCTTATTTATTCATTCTATATTATATTGTATACATACCATTACTAAGCATTATATCAAACCTCGTTCTTGTATTCCTTCTCCCCTTTATACGAGTAAGTGTTTTATGATTGATATCTAGGGACATGAAAATGGTAATAATGGTTTCTAATATATAATATTATAATGTAATTTATGTTCTCATTTATAATGTGATATTTAAGAATGTCACTATTTTCTAATACTACTTAACAATTCTCTCTATTATGAATTGGTCACTTATATGTTGCACTAATGTAATAAATTAACCACCAAATCTAGGATACTGGGGTAACAGTATTTATATTATACCCATTGAAAATTTTCAACTTCTTCTGCTACTATTCATGGTTCATCCTAGGATATGGATTTTATATGATTTTTGACTATCAATATTATTCTTTATTGAAGAAGAAGTCCATTTTATGTAATAGTGTTCTCGGATAAAACCTTTTTTTTCCATTAAATTTTTTTCATGTATTATTCTCAAATTTTTCATAATAACTAGTAAGTTTTGAATCAAGATTACTAACATGTGTTCTAATTTCAAATTCTATTTCAACAAGTTTGTTTGAAATATAAATGTTGTTATTTTTTGAAGTTTTTTAAATTTAATAAAACGACTTGAATGATTTGATAAACATTATTCAACAATAATGAGATAAAAATAGTTGAAAATATTGTAAAAACCTTTTCCCCAAAACCTATAACAACATACATTATAATACTACATAAAAATACGCATTCATTAACTTTCTCTTCACAATTTACCAGTTTCTACATCTGATCATTAGATATTATATACATATAAACACATTAATTTATATTATAGTTTGTTTTTTGGTTCCACATTTTATATGAATTTATATTTTAGTTTTAAATAAAAAAACATCTATTTTTTATGGGTATTGAAATTCATTAATCCTATCTCTAAAAAATCATTTAAATGTTATTTTTATGTAAACCTTTCCTACGTATCATAACAATACTAATATTTTTCCTCCCAATTATAAGTCCCCGACCTTAAACCTTACTTAATCTTGAGTTATTACAAGATTACACATTGAGGATCTTTTCAGGTTTAGAGTTTTAGAGAATTAAATCATGAAACTTGCATTACATTCCACATTTAAACAAAGTGGTTACATAAAAGACAGTATTCATTCTTCCCATCAATGAAAACATATTTAAAATGAAACATGGATTCTTTCTTGACACATCCTCGACACTATCATCACATCATGTACCTTTCCCTTGACCTGTGAAAAAATTTCAAAAACATGGGATGAGCATAAAAGGCTCAGTAAGGGTTATAAAAATATGGAAAGGAAACATGAGTTCATATATACATAAGAATGAAATCATACTTTACCCATAAAACATAGGCATATCAAATAATGAATAAATCATAGAAAACATAAGACATAAAGGTAACTTGAGGAATTCATAACATTCTTACGTAGGGAGTAACCCTCTTGGTTACGTTTGGAATACCCGTCACAGTATATTCCCTAAATCTCTTCGGAGAAACCTTAACGTTTCACTCCCTCGCGTTACCCAATGCATTGGAGAGTTATAACGGGCTCACCCGCCCTTAGTTTATCACGGAACCACCCGTCTTCATAATAATGCCCAAGAACCATAACATAATAATATCACATAAAACATGCATAAAGGAAACATAAAATTTCCACATTTCAATCACGAGATATCAATACAACACATTGATATAAAAACATTATGAAAACCATTTTCAATACTACAATAAAAGAAAAGTAAAACATGGTATTTATTTTTCTTTTAAAAAGAAGGTATGGCTTGTAGAGGAAGCCGAAACTCAAATAACGGTCACGACAGTGGAGAAGTCGTTGTCGCCGCATACGTACGACAAAAACATTCCCTTTTGTCATTTAGTAAACGCTTCGTATAAAAAAGATTCCTTTTGAATAAACGTAAAAGTCAAAGGGGTTTATACACCGTATAAAAGAAAGTTGTGTATAAAATAAAATATGCCTCAACGAAGGGAGACTGAGACGAAGTCCCTGACCACCTTGAAGCTTTTAAAATTTTAAACCATTAATATCCATATAAATAAATCCTTAAAACCATTTTGAAAACATGAATATTAATAAGAACAAATAATTAAAACATTCAAAACGATATTTTGGTTTTAGGGGTTTTACCAAAATTAGAGACACTTGAATACAATAATCGAGGAATAACATTTAGTCATAACTTTATAATATCATGAGAATAAAAGGATTCATGATATAATACTCCAAAGGACAGTATATACACCATATAAGAGTGAATTTGTGCATAACAACAATGAACCCTCAATAGAAATGTCAAATGTGATGAAATCCCTTATAAAGAAGGTATCCTTAAATTAAGGACAAATAAATCTCAAAATATGTGTGAAAAATATAAATACACCAAATATAAGTGGATATTATGTGTAAAACAATAAAAGTTCATTCACACATATTCAATGGATGACATATTCAATGAATACATGTTGAACACAAAGAAATCGAAATTGGGTTAAAAAGTTCCCTTGACAGCCTAACGGCGCCACATAAAACTTCCGAATATGGATTGATTAGATCAAATAGGGTATCTAATCACATTACAATAAAATGTACAGAAATAAGAATATAAAAGAACATCCCCCAACATTACAAAGAGGAGCTTAAAAGAAGTGACATAAAGGAGAGTACTTAAAAAGAAAGAGAGAGGTTAGATCTTTTACGAAAGTTCGGCAGCCTAACGGCGCCACTCAAAACTTACAAAATGGATTGATGAGAGAGAATAGGGTCTCTCATCACATGAAAATAAATATTACAGTAAGTGTAATATAAAAGAACATCCCAATCACAAGAAAGATGAGCGTAGAAGGAATGTCATAAAAGAGTGTACTTACAAAGAAAGAGAGGTGTAGGATCCCTTACCTCGGGTCCGACTTGACTCGATCGTTCTTTAATCTCCTGAAGAATAAACATGAGTTAATTTATACTTGATTAATAACCTTTTTCAAGCTTATTATTCCTTTTATATCACTTATTTCCTTGATATAAACACTATGTAATCATTAAGTTAATAATGATTGTTTTGTCGATATTTGGTTCTTAAGTCGAAAGTGGACTTCTTACAATTACATGTTGTTCGTGTGGCCAAATGTTTATTATATCCAGAATTGTATTCATGATGTAGATATAATATATGTCATATATATCCAGTACATGCATGCATTTATAACATTACATAATCATTTAGAGGTAAGAAATGAAATGCACCGTTCATGGAGATGGTAAGCCGTACGTACGCATGAACGCTACTTTCATTTCTATTTCGTATTTTATAGAATGGAATAATAATGATATAAAGGTATATTATAATTCCAGTATAATATAATATATAATATCATTAAATCCATCCTTTATACGTCCCACGTATGGCATTAACGAATCACATCACTTTGAGGGGGCGGTAGTCCGCACTTCCTAAAATGAAGATATCGCGTATACCCATAATGGATGCCATAATGGTAAGACACAAATGACAAATAAAGGAGAATAAGTAAAACATAAACATACTGTATATAATATATAAAAATAGTGACATCATAATGGCCACCTTTGAAGGTGTTAAATGAGTATTGAACAATCATCGTTTCGGGAGGTAGAATTTCGCCATCCACGGAAACCGTATGTTCTTTAACCATTTGATGTAGTTGTGTGAGAGTTTAGCTCGAATAAATCTTATAACAACATCCTAGTATATTGAAGATACTGTTGTTGTTACAAAAGAAGTAAATAAAATGATTTTAGGGGGTTGGAGAAGAAATATAAAACAAATGAACATCAGAGAAAGAATTACCTTTAAAAGTGTAACTCCTTTTGATTTGAGCCTAAAGGATTCCTTTGAAAGGATTATGCCCAAAGGGAATCCTCTAGGATGAGGATAGGTATGTGGAGAGAGTAAATGGGCAGGGGTTGGCCGAGCCAAAGGCTTGAGGAGTGTGTGAAATGAGGTAGAGGTGGGGGCCTTTTATAAGAGGAGAGGAGGTTCACTTTTGGAATGTAAGGAAATATTACTTTATTTGAAAATGTGTTTCGGTTTTAGGAGGTCCCACATTGATATAATTCGTGGATAAGGTTATAAAGGTTCGAAATCCACCCATCCAATAAGTTTTGGACATGTGTAGTTCATATATTTTACATTATCTTTCCATTTTATTTTAATCGTTAAATAATGATGTCATCACTGCATCATTATGATGTCATAAATAATTTAATTTATGTAATATATAAAAATTATAAAAAAAATACTATGATGTAGGAAATATTTTTATATTTCCAATGACTATTTATAATCAACAATCTGATCTTTATAACCCCATGTAAAAATTGTTTTCGTAAAACATATCATGGTTGTGTCATTTTTACTTTTACATTAAATAAAAAGTAATTTATGTCATTTCCCAACCAAAGTGGATCCATGGGGTCCCCAAGTTGACTCATGGCTTGTCTTGGTCTGCCATGACACAACCAATGAGGGTAGGACATGTGTCAAGCTCATCTTATTTTTTTTAAAGCATTATTTTTATCTTAAACTACACTAATTACCACTAATCGCGATTAGGAACTTAATAAGTTACTATTCACCAAAAAATTATTATAATCTCATTGAACCACATTTTACTTCTTAATGACAACCATGTATGTCGGATTTTTGAAATTCAAAACACAATGATGGAAAAATTTCATTTAAACGGAAAATCAGTCTTTATATGTACCACTTAGTGGTTTCACTATTAATCAAAAATTGAAGTTTTTCAGAAAAATCCCAAAAATTCACCATAAGCTATATTTGATATTCCGAATTCAAAAATGAAGTCCGTTTTACAAAATTCAAAACATATTAGTCACATTAATTAATTTAATAATTAATTCCCGCTGTCAGCGCAAATAGCGTGTTTTTATAAAACAATAAGTATCAAAAGATTGACACTAGTTTAAGTCTGATTTCAAAGTGAAATTAATTCCAACGACCACTATTGGATTTAATGGTAAAAATATTTTCTAATTTCACTTTAAAAACAATTGAAAATATTTTCTATTCATATAAATAAATTAGATTAAAAAGAGGTTTTGAATTAAAACACAACATTTTACACTATTCATTAAAAAATGAACTTTATCGGAAAAATACCAAAAAATTACACAAAGTAAAATTTGATGTCCCGATTATTAACAAGAGATTTATTTGGTCCAAAAGAATGTATAAGAGTGATCAAAACTATGTTTAATGATGGTTCGCCATCAAAAGGCGATAAGTGAACCTTTAGTGAAAACTAGGGCATATACGCCTAAAATTGAATTCTTTCCATATTTTAAGCCTTTATCTTTTATTGTATAAATGTAAAAACATTTAAGAACATATATAATCATATTTTAGTTATTTCTATCCATTCCTGCCATTACAACGGCCACATGTTAACTACCATTTAAAATAATATTATTTTATTATTAGAGTGCAACGTAAGATTCCCAAGAAACTCATTGTTGCGTGTTGGGTACGCCATCGAGCATAGCAACCCTTTAAAGTAATATTAATACTTTATTCACAAATATGGATAAATATGAAAATGTCATATTCTTTATTTACCTGGGGTGTTACATCCTTCCCCCCTTTTGGGAATTGTGTCCTCGTAATTTTTAAAATTGAACTTGGAAACATCCTTGAATGTCCCACATCGGAACAAGAGTCGGTAAAACAATCACTTTAAAATAAAGGAAGATAAGTACAGAGGTCACCCGAGTTAACCCATACTAGGATTCCATGTAGGAAAACATGGACATGGAGGAGAAAACATAGGGTCATGTTCTGATGGAGAGTGATAGAAAACATGTTTAGGAGAAAGTTAACCATGAGAAAATCACAAACTTGTGATGGGTTAAACGGTATTCGATTCCCCAGTAAGAAAAGTTAATAGACTACATTTTTGTTTTAAGTTACTTTTTATTGAGTAATTTATTCATAAGGAAACACAATCACTTATCATGTTGACTTTCAACTTTTACACAAACTCGTATTTTCTCCAAAAGACGAGTATTTAGGAAGACTTGTTCACATTAAGAGTACTATAATCAACTTCTAGAGAATAACATAATCCACAAAAGAGAAATATATACATACCATGTCTTTAGACATTAACCAAAACCAAAACCAAAAAGTCTAGTACAAGATCAGATAATCCAGAAAAGGATAACCCCTTATAAAAAGAAAATCTATTCTTAATCTCCAAAATTTGTCCAACAAAACCCAAAGTTCAACGAGGACCATCTGATAAATAATTTGTCCATAAAATTCTTCAAAGTAAACCAATCTAAGATTGAAACCCAAATATTTGAAGGATTTTGTCACATAGTCTTCCAAGTTAAATTGTAACATTTATCTCCAAACAACATTAGTTTCTCCTAAAGTTATGTATTGAAAAGTAATTAACCTAATCACATATCCTCTATGATAGGTTAATCATTTTCATAAATAACCCAAAATCAACTTACTCTTAATTCATAAAATCATATAACTAGAAAGAATCAGTCAAACTAACCAGGGACTTCACGTAGTCCAGTGGTAGGCGATAAATACCAGTCGCACTTTGGTTGTGGGTTCGATTCCCGTAGCTTTGTCAGAAGCGACGGGTAGTCACACGGTCTGCGTGTTGTCCTTTTTCCAAAACTATATAGTTCTTAAAACATTCCCCAAAATGAGATAAAATCTTCAAAGATGATCATAACATATTTTAACCTCATGTTTATCTCATGCCTTTCATTTTCCATCATAACATATAGTAACCCATAATTACCTCAAAAGTAAGGATCATATAAACCCAATGGTTCTTTATAACTATGTCCACAAAAGAAAAGATAACTATTACTTGAATAAAATTTTCCTATATTAAACATCAGGGTTACACATAATATAAAAAGTCTTCTAATGTAACCCCATCATCAAAAGAGACTTAATACACTTATGAATTTCACCATAACTCTTGAAGCTCTTATATGTTGACATCTTACTCATTCAACATTCTTCATGATCCATTATCCATTCCTTTCCAACTTATTCCGAAATACCTCTTTCCTACAAACAAAATCATGAATCATATCCTAAGATTCCAAAATAGGAAAACAATGGTCATGAAATAGTACATACCTTTGATTGGTCATTGTCAATTTCTTCATCCTCAATCGGAATGGCATTAGGTATTGGTAAACGAATATTGTTATTCTCTTGGTGACCCCATTCACGAAACTTCTTCATAGGAAATGTGTTTGCATAATGACCATGCACAACACATTTAAAACATTCAATTGATCCCTCAGAAAGAACTTCTTTCCCTTTCCTCGAGTCAACTGGATGCTTCCTTTTTTCCATGGCAGGTTCTTGCTTTATGACCTTCATTTCCACATCTATTGCATATTTCTGTCCCTTTGAAACATTTTCAGAGGTGTTTCTTTCAACATCTTTGACACATAGGTTTTTGAACACACTTACCTTTATGATTATTAACTGTACTTCCGTAGGGATTTGTTTCTTGCATATATGATGTCATAAATAAATCTCCAAGGTTTAGGTTGTCAATCATGAATCCAGATAGTTGGTTCAGGATAATCACAAGAGTTCTCATTGCAGCTCCCATATCATTCAGTTGCTTGCTCAAAAAAACTGTCACAGTTTCCTTCACATCCACTGTTACTTTGGTGCCTGCTAGATCCAGCCATTTACTAAAACCAAAAAGGTCAGTGTGAGTATATCAACAAAACCATCATGTACTAATGAGTAAGATAAACACTAAGATATACTTACTCATTCACTTTATCTAAAACTAGGACTCTTTCTGAAATCCTAACCATTATGGTAATGTCACTTATGCTTAAAGAATACCCTAACCTCTAATGTAATCTAAACCGACCTTTAATACCAACTATAAGGCCCCAGCCTTAAACCTTACTTAATCTTGAGTTATTACAAGATTACACATTGAGGATCTTTTCAGGTTTAGAGTTTTAGAGAATTAGATCATGAAACTTGCATTACATTCCACATTTAAACAAAGTGGTTACATAAAAGACAGTATTCATTCTTCCCATCAACAGAAACATATTTAAAATGAAACATGGATTCTTTCTTGACACATCCTCGACACTATCATCACATCATGTACCTTTCCCTTGACCTGTGAAAAACATTTCAAAAACTTGGGATGAGCATAAAAGGCTTAGTAAGGGTTATAAAAATATGGAAAGGAAACATGAGTTCATATATACATAAGAATGAAATCATACTTTACCCATAAAACTTAGGCATATCAAATAATGAATAAATCATAGAAAACATAAGACATAAAGGTAACTTGAGGCATTCATAACATTCTTATGTAGGGAGTAACCCTCTTGGTTACGTTTGGAATACCCATCACAGTATATTCCCTAAATCTCTTCGGAGAAACCTTAACGTTTCACTCCTTCACGTTACCCAATGCATTGGAGATCTATAACGGGATCACCCGCCCTTATTTTATCACGGAACCACCCGTTTTCATAATAATGCCCAAGAACCATAACATAATCATATCACATAAAACATGCATAAAGGAAACATAAAATTTCCACATTTCAATCACGAGATATCAATACAACACATTGATATAAAAATATTATGAAAACCATTTTCAATACTAAAATAAAAGAAATGTAAAACATGGTATTTATTTTTCTTTTAAAAAGAAGGTATGGCTTGTAGAGGGAGCCGAAACTCAAATAACGGTCACGACGGCGGAGAAGTCGTTGTCGCCGCATACGTACGACAAAAACATTCCCTTTTTTCATTTAGTAAACGCTTCGTATAAAAAAGATTCCTTTTGAATAAACATAAAAGTCAAAGGGGTTTATACACCGTATAAAAGAAAGTTGTGTATAAAATAAAATATGCTTCAACGAAAGGAGATTGAGACGAAGTCCCATACCACCTTGAAGCTTTTAACATTTTAAACCATTCATATCCATATAAATAAATCCTTAAAACCATTTTGAAAACATGTATATTAATAAGAACAAATAATTAAAACATTCAAAACGATATTTTGGTTAAAGGGGTTTTATCAAAATTAGAGACACTTGAATACAATAACTGAGGAATAAGATTTAGTCATAAATTTATAATATCATGAGAATAAAAGGATTCATGATATAATACTCCAAAAGAAATTATATACACCATATAATAGTGAATTGGTTCATAACAACAATGAACCCTCAATAGAAATGTCAAATGTGATGAAATCCCTTATAAACAAGGTATCCTTAAATTAAGGACAAATAAATCTCAAAATATGTGTGACAAATATAAATAAACCAAATATAAGTGGATATTATGTGTAAAACAATAAAAGGTCATTCACACACATTCAATGGATGACATATTCAATGACTACATGTTGAACCCAAAGAAATCGAAATTGGGTTAAAAAGTTCCCTTGACAGCCTAACGGCGCCACATAAAACTTCCGAATATGGATTGATGAGATCAAATAGAGTATCTAATCACATTACAATAAAATGTACAGAAATAGGAATATAAAAGAACATCCCCCAACATTACAAAGAGGAGCTTAAAAGAAGTGACATAAAGGAGAGTACTTAAAAAGAAAGAGAGAGGTTAGATCTTTTACGAAAGTTCGGCAGCCTAACGGTGCCACTCAAAACTTACAAAATGGATTGATGAGAAAGAATAGGGTCTCTCATCACATGAACATAAAAATTACAGTAAGTGTAATATAAAAGAACATCCCAATCACAAGAAAGATGAGCGTAGAAGGAATGACATAAAAGAGTGTACTTAAAAAGAAAGAGAGGTGTAGGATCCCTCACCTCGGGTCCGACTTGACTCGATCGTTCTTTAATCTCATGAATAATAAACTTGAGTTAATTTCTACTTGATTAACAACCTTTTTCAAGCTTATTATTCTTTTTTTTATCACTTATTTCCTTGTTATAAACACTATGTAATCATTAAGTTAATAATGATTGTTTTGTCGATATTTGGTTCTTAAGTCGAAAGTGGACTTCTTACAATTACATGTTGTTCGTGTGGCCAAATGTTTATTATATCCAGAATTGTATTCATGATGTAGATATAATATATGTCATATATATCCAGTACATGAATGCATTTATAACATTACATAATCATTTAGAGGTATGAAATGAAATGCACCGTTCATGGAGACGGTAAGCCGTATGTACGCATGAACGGTACTTTCATTTCTATTTCGTATTTTATAGAATCGAATAATAATGATATAAAGGTATATTATAATTACAGTATAATATAATATATAATATCATTAAATCCATCCTTTATACGTCCCACGTATGGCATTAACGAATCACATCACTTTGAGGGGGCTGTAGTCCGCACTTCTTAAAATGAAGATATCGCGTATACCCATAATGGATGCCATAAAGGTAAGACACAAATGAAAAATACAGAAGAATAAGAAAAAACATAAACATACTGAATATCATATATAAAAATAGTGACATCATAATTGCCACCTTTGAAGGTGTTAAATGAGTATTGAACAATCATCGTTTCGGGAGGCAGAATTTCGCCATCCACGGAAACCGTATGTTCTTTAACCATTTGATGTAGTTGTGTGAGAGTTTAGCTCGAATAAATATTATAAAAACATCCTAGTATATTGAAGATACTGGTGTTGTTACAAAATAAGTAAATTAAAAGAATTTAGGGGGTTGTAGAAGAAATATAAAACAAATGAACATAAGAGAAAGAATTACCATTAAAAGTGTAACTTCTTTTTATTTGAGCCTAAAGACTTCCTTTGAAAGGATTCTGCCCAAAGGGAATCCTCTAGGATGAGGAGAGGGATGTGGAGAGAGTAAATGGGCAGGGTTTGGCCGAGCCAAAGGCTTGAAGAGTGTGTGAAATGAGGTAGAGGTGGGGGCCTTTTATAAGAGAAGAGGATGGACACTTTTGGAAAGTAAGGAAATATTACTTTATTTGAAAATGTGTTTCGGTTTAGGAGGTCCCACATTGATATAATTCTTGGATAAGGTTATAAAGGTTCCAAATCCACCGATACAATAAGTTTAAGACATGTGTAGTTCATAGATTTTACATTATCTTTCCATTTTATTTTAATCTTTAAATAATGATGTCATCACTGCATCATTATGATGTCATAAATAATTTAATTTATCTTATGTCTAAAAATTATAAAAAAAATACTATGATGTATTAAATCTTTTTATATTTCCAATGAATATTTATAATCAACAATCTGATCTTTATAACCCCATGTAAAAAGTGTTTTCGTAAAACATATCGTGTTTGTGTCATTTTTACTTTTACATTAAATAAAAAGTAATTTATGTCATTTCCCAACCAACGTGGATCCATGGGGTCCCCAAGTTGACCCATGGCTTGTCTTGGTCGGCCATGACACAACCAATGAGGGTAGGACATGTTTAAAGCTCATATTATTTTTTTAAAACATTATTTTTACCTTAAACTACACTAATTACCACTAATCGCGATTAAGAACTTAATAAGTTACTATTCACCAAAAAATTATTATAATCTCATTGAACCACATTTTACTTCTTAATGACAACCATGTATGTCGGATTTTTGAAATTCAAAACACAATGATGGAAAAATTTCATTTAAACGGAAAATTAGTCTTTATAAGTACCACTTAGTGGTTTCACTATTCATCAAAAATTGAAGTTTTTCAGAAAAATCCCAAAAATTCACTATAAGCTATATTTGATGTTCCAAATTCAAAAATGAAGTCCGTTTTAAAAAATTCAAAACATATTAGTCACATTAATTAATTTAATAATTAATTCCCGCTGTCAGCGCAAATAGCGTGTTTTTATAAAACAATAAGTATCAAAAGATTGACACTAGTTTAAGTCTGATTTCAAAGTGAAATTAATTTCAACGACCACTATTGGATTTAATGGTAAAAATATTTTCTAATTTCACTTTAAAACCAATTAAAAATATTATCTATTCATATAAATAAATTAGATTAAAAAGAGGTTTTGTAACGACCCAAAGTTTCATTAATGGAAAATCCCTCTTGATCCAGTTAAATGTTTCTTTATGAAAAATGTTGTTTTTATAAGATGTCAACTTCTTTAGTTTAACGTTAAGATTTGTGACCGTTACTTTTATAGCCGTTGAACAGTGATCATCTGGGTAGTTTAAATATAAGGCTTTAACGAACCAATTTTCTACTCAGACAAAGGAAGCGATGGCCTCATCCAGTAGAATTGCCCCTTACGAAGCCCATTTTTCGGAGCTCGGAAAGGAGGTGGCGTCATTGGGCTTTGACCTTGACCAAGCCCAAGCTGAGCTTCATCAAGTCAAGCTCGAACGTGATCGTCTACGGGAAAAATGGAAGTTGATAGAGATTACCACTCGAGCGATGTTATCCGAGCAACCCCAAGAGTCTGTCACCATCGCACACCTTACCCTTAGGTCTTATGCGGCTATTTTAAGGGGTTATGTAACAAATAAGTAGCACCATGTTCATGTACATTATTTTTGTATATAATAATGAATATAATTTCTAGTCATTTTTGATGCATTGTAATTAGTTTTTAAAGTACAAATGATGTTTTTAGTTATTATTTAATTAAGAATTATATTTTATTAAATTAAAGGATTTTTGAATTAAATAATATTTTAATAAAATATTATTATTAATATTAAATTAATTTTTATTAAATATAAATGATCTTATAATTTTATGAATGCAATTAAAATTTTTATTAAGGTTTGAAAGCCATTTCTGTCAAAACCCGTGAATTTTTTATAAATGTCGGTTTTTATTTTAAAAGTGAAAATTCACATATTTAGAAAATTATTTAGATAAAATAAATATTATTTTTGGAATCAGGATGTCGAAATTATCCAACGGTGAATTTTTCATAATTTTCTGAGACAGTCAAATTTTTGGGTTAAAATTAAATACCATTTAAATATATAATGTGTTTTATGACATCATAATGACCCAATGGTGATGTAATAAAATACCATAATCCTTATGTTCGGCCAATATGTGTTTTATCATTAAAATGATGAGGTTTTGGGTTTGTTTGACTTACTTTTCAAAGCATTAATGGAGCCCTCAAGACTTATTCAACACTTTGCCTTTTTAAATTAATTTCCATGGGAGTGTGACTCACCTCCACATAAGCAACCCTAATTTTTTAATAAGTTCGGACCTTGGCCTTGTAAAATATTTTTTTCCTCTTTCCTTTTCCAGAAACCATGGGCAAATACCATGGGATGGTTTGTGGTTTGGATTATTTTAATATAAGGTGTCCCAAACCTAAATAATAAAGAATTCTCTCACCTTTCCTATATAAAACCACCCAAGCTCCCACTTCCTCCTCACTCAAAGCCCTTGAAGTTCGTCCAAACTCTGCCCTACTCTCTCTAGAATCCTCTCAAGGTGCCCCAAGCTCCCAAGAAGCCTCTCACAAGCCTCTCTCTTGCCTTTGGAAGCACACTTTCAAGTAAGGGGTTTTCTTCCTTTCTCAATTTTTTGTCAATTTTCTTTAAGTTGTATTTCCCTTTTTATTTCAATTATGAATGTTGGGGTATGGTTTCGCACCTCCCCCATACTGCCCTCTTATTGTTTGAATGATGGGAGAACCCTTTCTCTCTCATTAAATTCCTCCCATGTACACCCGTTACTATGCCGAAATTCCGAAAGGAACTTCTCTCTCTTCATTTACATTCAAGCAATACTTTTGTATCATGAATCTAAATTCCATTTCTATTGTTGGGACATGTATATATATGATCTCCTTACTGTCCATTACATTTAAATATGATGAGGAACCCCTTTCTCTCTCATCAACCTTTTTTTTATGAATTCTTATGTCACGCCGTTATGCTGCCGAAATCGCACCGATTTTCTAAGCCAATGTCTTTGTGTAGTGAATACCATGCCCATTTCTCCATCAAGGGTATTCACATTTATGCACATTTACATATTGATCGTAAAGTTTCATGTATGAATTCCACATTCCTTTATCGTGGAATAAATGATTATGTTTTATGAATCCATGTTTTATGATCCATGTGGCACACTTATGCATGAAATGAAATGTTTAAGAAGGGTGCACCCTGATAGCGCTCCAATGCATTGGGTAAAGTATAGTATCATGATATGTCATGTGCAATGAGTGTTGACTCATTCTAATTCAAGTACAACGAGGGTTTACTCGTGCTTCAAGTGCAATGAGGGTTTACTCATTCTACATGTGCAATGAGCCTTGGCTCATGCTAATTCAATGTTAAGTGTTGTTGCCACATTTCCATGTTATGAATATCATGCATTATCATGCCTTTATGTTCATGTCTCTCTTATGCTCTATTTATATGACTATTGCCTAACATGTATTGTACTCCTCATGTTATTCATTGTGTACTCCCTTACTGGGCTTTATAGCTCACCCTTTTCTTACGCATGTCCTCAGGTTATCCCATGCAATGCTAAGTACGAAGGAATGTAGTGGTCATGTAAATGAAGTTTTCAATAAGGATTTTGTATTTAAAGTTTAAAGTTTTTATGTAATGATCCTAAGCCACAAAGACACTAAACCTCTCGATCTTCTTTGTTGTATCAAGTGAAGTTTTATGTAATAAAGCATGTTTAAGTTGTAATAAAAAGCAGGGTTGTCATAGTTGGTATCAGAGGATAGGTTTAGTTATTTTTGGGATTAGGAAACCTAGTAAAGCCTTAGATACAAGACTAAGAATAATAAAAACATCCCTAAATTTTGGTAAATACTAAGTAAGTGGTTTATCAAACAAATACATCCCTGTCTGGATACGAGCAGGTAGAGGCGGCTCTGGCACAGATGTATCCTAGGGGTAAAACCCGAAAACACCGCTTTGAGCTAGACTCGAACGGGAACTGGTGCACGAAAACGGGCCTTGCTGCACTCTTGGTTACGACACTCCCGGGGGATATGTTTTGATAAATTCACAATCTTAGTATGAACCCTTAGTAAGGGAAAAATGCCCCTAAGAATATATGTTAGAAGGAAGATCATGAAAAGCCTGGATTGAATCCTATAGACTCATGAGTTAAAGAGATTAAAGTTTATTTATAAGTCATCAAATTTTGTCTTTGGATTACCCTTTATCTGTTACCCCTAACATTCCTTTTATTCCAGCCAATGGCCGGTAATAGGAGAACTCGGGCTAACAACCGTTGTGAAGATCAGTGTGATGATTGTACTTATGAGATGCCCAATCCAATGGGAGCGGGAATCGTGAACTTTGTCACGCTTCTCTCTCAGCTAACTCAAGTTTTGAATAGAAACACTGGTCAAGAGGAACGTTCAACCCCCCCTAAGAAAGAACAAGTTGCTATTGAAAGCTTCATGAGACAAAGGCCTCCTACTTTTAGTGGATCATCCGATCCCACGATTGCTGAACAATGGATCAACTCCATTGAAAAGATATTCTCCATCCTCCAATGCTCTGTAAAAGAGAAGGTTCTCCTGGCGGCTTATCGTATGGAGGGTGAAGCTGATCAATGGTGGAAGTTGATCAAAAATACGAAGCTTGAGGAGGAGATTGAGGCTTTGGAATGGAAGGTATTCCGGAAGATGTTTTTCGATAAATATTTTCCACGCACCCTCCGTCTTAAGATGGAAAGGGACTTCCTTTCCCTCAAGCAGAAAGATGAGGAATCTGTGGGAGCGTACGGGGCAAACTTCACAAGGCTTGCACGATACGCTTCCGGCTTTGTCGTTACCCCCGAATGCAAGGTTGACCGCTTCTTTGGTGGGCTGATGCCTAGCTTGCGGAAAGCATTAGCGATCCGTGACTTCGACAGCTATGAGGAAATTGTCCGATGCGCCCTCAAGGTTGAAATGGAGATTGGAGAATCATAGGGGTATCATGGGGACAAGAAGCGGAAGGTGGACTTCAATGCTGGTGGTCCGATGGATAAATCCAACGGCTCTAAGAAATTCCAGCACCCCACTTGCCAAAAGTGTGGAAAAAAGCACCCTGGAAATTGCCTTAGGGGGACAAGAAAATTCTTCATGTGTTGAAGAGAAGGGCACCTAGCTGTTAACTGTCAGCAAGAAGGACCCGCGGCTGCGACGGAGGGGAGGAACGCTCCGTTCTAACCTCAACGCATTGTTCAATGCTTCAAATGCAAAGAATCGGGTCATTTTGCGAATCAGTGCCCTAATCCAAGGGTTATCGGAGGCAATCAACAACCTCCAAGACAGCAAGGAAGAGCTTTTGCCATCACTTCTGCCGAAGTGAACCCCGACAACGAAGTGGTGACAGGTACGCTAGTTATTCATTCAAGAATAGCGAACGTACTTTTTGATTCAGGTTCTACGCATTCTTTTATATCTCAAAAGTTTAGTAGAACAAAACCTGCACCACCACAAATCATGGATGTAAAGATGTCGGTGAGTACGACAAATGGGTCAATCATTGCATCCCATGAGTATAAGTCCTCCCCTGTTATAATCTGTGGATTGAATTTCCCGACGAACCTCATCATACTCCCTTTGGTGGAATTTGATGCAATTCTTGGCATGGATTGGCTTTCCTTATATAGAGCCAACATAAATTGTCGGGAGAGGGAAATCACACTACATATGGAGAATCGACCCCCGATTATTTACAAGTGTCAGGAGGAAGATGAACCTCCTTTAGCTCCATTATCTCAAGCATGGATATTACTACCTTATGAGCACGCATATCTGGCTCAGATGATTGAGTCCAAGGAAGAAACCACCCTTGAAGAAATGCCTATTGTGAGGGAATTCGCTGAAGTATTTCCCGAGGAACTTCCTGGTCTTCCTCCAAGAAGAGATGTTGAGTTCTCAATTGAACTTATACCTGGGGCGCTACCAATATCCAAGACTCCATATAGAATGGATGTGGTTGAGCTTGAAGAACTGAAGAAACAACTACAGGAGAATCTGGATAAAGGGTTTATACGCCCAAGTGCATCACCATGGGGTGCACCAGTCGTCTTCGTCAAGAAGAAGGATGGGTCAATGCGGCTTTGCATCGATTATCGTGAACATAACAAAATCACGATAAAGAACAAGTATCCCCTCCCAAGAATCGATGACTTGTTTGATCAGCTGCGTGGAGCACAATACTTCTCCAAGGTCGACTTGCGGTCGGGATATTATCAAGTAAGGGTGAAGAAGGAAGATATCCCCAAGACTGCTTTTCGTACAAGGTACGGGAACTATGAATTCATAGTAATGCCTTTTGGACTCACCAATGCTCCAGAAATATTCATGGACTTGATGAATAGAGTCTTTAGAGATTACCTAGATAAATTTGTGGTAGTCTTTATAGATGATATTCTAATATACTCCAAAACCAAGGAGGACCATGAGGAGGATTTAAGAACTGTACTGGAGACTTTGTGCAAGGAGAAGCTCTATGCCAAGTACAACAAGTGTGAGTTCTGGTTGAAGGAGGTCTCATTCTTGGGCCATATCATCACAAGCAATGGGATATCTGTGGACCCCTCCAAAACAGATGCAATTGAGGGTTGGCTGAGGCCAACATCGGTAACTGATATCCGTAGCTTCTTGGGGTTAGCTGGATATTATCAACGATTTGTGAGAAACTTCTCACGATTGTCCAACCCTCTTACCAAGCTAACTAGAAAGTGAGTAAAGTTTTCTTGGAGTGATGAATGCGAAGAAAGCTTCAAGGAGTGGAAATGGAGGCTTATCACTGCACCTGTGCTCACTTTACCCACAAGTGGGGAGCTTTTTGTGGTATTCAGTGATGCTTCGAAGAAGGGCTTAGGATGTGTGCTGATGCAGAATGATAAAGTGATATCCTATGCCTCAAGACAGTTGAAAATCCATGAGCGAAACTATCCAACGCATGATCTGGAGTTGGCGGCGGTAATCTTTGCCTTGAAAATCTGGCATCATTATCTCTATGGAGAGAAATGTGAGATATATACTGACCACAAGAGTCTTAAATATATATTCACACAGAAAGAGCTTAATATGCGCCAGAGAAGATGGATAGAGCTCATAAAAGATTATGACTGTTCAATACATTACCACCCTGGGAAGGCGAACAAGGTGGCAGATGCCCTAAGTAGAAAGGATCCCGCAATTCTATCAATGATGAGAATTGAGAAGGATCCAATCTTCTTAGACTTGATGAAGATGGACGTGGGAATCATAAAGAAGGGAACATCATCAATCCTTTCAAAAATGATTGCTCAACCATCTCTTTTGGAAAGGTTAAAGGATGCTCAAAAGGATGATGCGAGAATCCAAGAAAAAGTGGAAGCTATCAAAAAGGGAAAATCCTCAGAGTTTAATGTTAACGAAGAAGGAATTGTGAGGTTTGGGAAAAGACTATGTGTCCCATCAAGTTCGGAGATGAAGAAGGACCTTTTGGATGATGCAAATAGTTCAAATTTCTCTATTCACCCAGGGAGCACAAAGATGTATCGAGATCTCCGAGAAAACTTTTGGTGGGATAATATGAAGAAGGAGATCGCCGAATATACATCAAAGTGCCTGGTGTGTCAGCAAGTGAAGGCAGAGAGGCAGAAGTCTAAGGGGATGATGCAACCATTGCCCATACCAGAATGGAAATGGGAGAACATCACCATGGACTTCGTCACTGGACTTCCAAGGACATCCAAAAGCAACAATGCAATCTGGGTTATTGTGGATCGTCTTACGAAGACTGAACACTTCATTGCTATTCGAGAGGATTTCTCTTTGGATCAACTGGCACTGATATATATCAGGGAAGTGGTACGGTTTCATGGAGTACCACTATCTATTGTGTCTGACCGAGATCCAAGATTTACCTCTAAGTTTTGGAAGAGTCTTCAACATTCTCTGAATACTGAACTGAACTTCAGTATGGCCTATCATCCTCAAACTGATGGCCAATCCGAGCGGACTATCCAAACACTTGAGGATATGTTGAGAGCGTGCTCAATGGACTTTAAAAGAGGATGGGATCAACATCTTCCTCTAGTTGAGTTCTCTTATAATAATAGTTTCCACTCGAGCATCCAAATGGCACCATATGAAGCCCTGTATGGGAAAAGGTGTAGAACACCGGCATGTTGGGATGAGGTCGGTGAACGTAAGCTGCTTGGACCAGAAATGGTCGAAGAAATGGTGGAGAAGGTGAAAACCATTCAGCAGCATATCAAGGCAGCCCAAAGTCGACAGAAGAGTTATGCAGATAATCGTCGACGATACCTTGAGTTTAAAGTCAGAGACATGGTGTTTTTACGCATATCTCCGTGGAAGAAGGTCATGAGGTTTGGAAAGAAAGGGAAGTTAAGTCCAAGGTACATCGGCCCCTTCGAGATTCTTGATCGTGTTGGGGCTGTGGCCTATCGACTAGCACTTCCACCTACTATGGCCAAGGTGCATGATGTCTTCCATGTATCCCTCTTAAGGAAGTACATACCAAACCCTTCACATGTACTCTCTTCTGAGGTGGTACAATTAGAAGACGATCTTTCTTTTGAGGAGAAACCAGTGAAGATCTTGGATCGTAGAGAAAAAGTTCTACGAAATAAGACAATTCCCCTCCTCAAGGTGTTGTGGAGAAACCACAAGTTTGAAGAAACAACTTGGGAGTCGGAGGATATGATGAAGCTATGTTACCCACATTTGTTTTAGTGTGGGAAAAGGAAAATTTCGAGGGCGGAATTTCTTAAGGGGGGAATGTTGTAACGACCCAAAGTTTCATTAATGGAAAATCCCTCTTGATCCAGTTAAATGTTTCTTTAGGAAAAATGTTTTTTTTATAAGATGTCAACTTCTTTAGTTTAACGTTAAGATTTGTGACCGTTACTTTTATAGCCGTTGAACAGTGATCATCTGGGTAGTTTAAATATAAGGCTTTAACGAACCAATTTTCTACTCAGACAAAGGAAGCGATGGCCTCATCCAGTAGAATTGCCCCTTACGAAGCCCATTTTTCGGAGCTCGGAAAGGAGGTGGCGTCTTTGGGCATTGCCCTTGACCAAGCCCAAGCTGAGCTTCATCAAGTCAAGCTCGAACGTGATCGTCTACGGGAAAAATGGAAGTTGATAGATATTACCACTCGAGCGATGTTATCAGAGCAACCCCAAGAGTCTGTCACCATCGCACACCTTACCCTTAGGTCTTATGCGGCTATTTTAAGGGGTTATGTAACAAATAAGTAGCACCATGTTCATGTACATTATTTTTGTATATAATAATGAATATAATTTCTAGTCATTTTTGATGCATTGTAATTAGTTTTTAAAGTACAAATGATGTTTTTAGTTATTATTTAATTAAGAGTTATATTTTATTAAATTAAAGGATTTTTGAATTAAATAATATTTTAATAAAATATTATTATTAATATTAAATTAATTTTTATTAAATATAAATGATCTTCTAATTTTATGAATGCAATTAAAATTTTTATTAAGGTTTGAAAGCCATTTCTGTCAAAACCCGTGAATTTTTTATAAATGTCGGTTTTTATTTTAAAAGTGAAAATTCACATATTTAGAAAATTATTTAGATAAAATAAATATTATTTTTGGAATCAGGACGTCGAAATTATCCAACGGTGAATTTTTCATAATTTTCCGAGACAGTCAAATTTTTGGGTTAAAATTAAATACCATTTAAATATATAATGTGTTTTATGACATCATAATGACCCAATGGTGATGTAATAAAATACCATAATCCTTATGTTCGGCCAATATGTGTTTTATCATTTAAATAATGAGGTTTTGGGTTTGTTTGACTTACTTTTCAAAGCATTAATGGAGCCCTCAAGACTTATTCAACACTTTGCCTTTTTAAATTAATTTCCATGGGAGTGTGACTCACCTCCACATAAGCAACCCTAATTTTTTAATAATTTCGGACCTTGGCCTTGTGAAATATTTTTTTCCTCTTTCCTTTTCCAGAAACCATGGGCAAATACCATGGGATGGTTTGTGGTTTGGATTATTTTAATATAAGGGGTCCCAAACCTAAATAATAAAGAATTCTCTCACCTTTCCTATATAAACCCACCCAAGCTCCCACTTCCTCCTCACTCAAAGCCCTTGAAGTTCGTCCAACCTCTGCCCTACTCTTTCTAGAATCCTCTCAAGGTGCCCCAAGCTCCCAAGAAGCCTCTCACAAGCCTCTCTCTAGCCTTTGGAAGCACACTTTCAAGTAAGGGGTTTTCTTCCTTTCTCATTTTTTTGTCAATTTTCTTTAAGTTGTATTTCCCTTTTTATTTCAATTATTAATGTTGGGGTATGGTTTTGCACCTCCCCCATACTGCCCTCTTATTGTTTGAATGATTGGAGAACCCTTTCTCTCTCATTAAATGCCTCCCATGTACACCCGTTACTATGCCGAAATTCCGAAATGAACTTCTCTCTCTTCTTTTACATTCAAGCAATACTTTTGTATCATGAATCTAAATTCCATTTCTATTGTTGGGACATGTATATATATGATCTCCTTACTTTCCATTACATGTAAATATGATGAGTAACCCCTTTCTCTCTCATCAACCTTTTTTTATGAATTCTTATGTCACGCCGTTATGCTGCCGAAATTGCACCGATTTTCTAAGCCAATGTCTTTGTGTAGTGAATACCATGCCCATTTCTCCATCAAGGGTATTCACATTTATGCACATTTACATATTGATTGTAAAGTTTCATGTATGAATTCCACATTCCTTTATCGTGGAATAAATGATTATGTTTTATGAATCCATGTTTTATGATCCATGTGGCACACTTATGCATGAAATGAAATGTTTAAGAAGGGTGCACCCTGATAGCGCTCCAATGCATTGGGTAAAGTATAGTATCATGATACGTCATGTGCAATGAGTGTTGAATCATGCTAATTCAAGTGAAACGAGGGTTTACTCGTGCTTCAAGTGCAATGAGGGTTTACTCATGCTCCATGTGCAATGAGCCTTGGCTCATGCTAATTCAATGTTAAGTGTTGTTGCCACATTTCCATGTTATGAATATCATGCTTTATCATGCCTTTATGTTCATTTCTCTCTTATGCTCTATTTATATGACTATTGCCTAACATGTATTGTACTCCTCATGTTATTCATTGTGTACTCCCTTACTGGGCTTTATAGCTCACCCTTTTCTTATGCATGTCCTCAGGTTATCCCATGCAATGCTAAGTACGAAGGAATGTAGTGGTCATGTAATGGAAGTTTTCAATAAGGATGTTGTATTTAAAGTTTAAAGTTTTTATGTAATGATCCTAAGCCCCAAAGACACTAAACCTCTCGATCTTATTTGT
Source organism: Viscum album (assembly GCA_963277665.1). NCBI lineage: Eukaryota > Viridiplantae > Streptophyta > Magnoliopsida > Santalales > Viscaceae > Viscum > Viscum album. The sequence continues at coordinate 105,107,790 of OY728133.1, forward strand.
TGTATCAAGTGATGTTTTATGTAATAAAGCATGTTTAAGTTGTAATAAAAAGCAGGGTTGTCATAGGTTTTGAATTAAAACACAACATTTTACACTATTCATTAAAAAATGATCTTTATCGGAAAAATACCAAAAAATTACACAAAGTAAAATTTGATGTCCCGATTCTTAATAAGAGTTTTATTTGGTCCAAAAGAATATATAAGAGTGATCAAAACTATGTTTAATGACGGTTCTCCATCAAAAGGCGATAAGTGAACCTTTAGTGAAAACTAGGGCATATACGCCTAAAATTGAATTCTTTCCATATTTTAAGCCTTTATCTTTTATTGTATAAATGTAAAAACATTTAAGAACATATATAATCATATTTTAGTTATTTCTATCCATTCCCTCCATTACAACGACTACATGTTAACTACCATTTAAAATAATATTATTTTATTATTAGAGTGCAACGTAAGATTCCCAAGAAACTCATTGTTGCGTGTTGGGTACGCCATCGAGCATAGCAACCCTTTAAAGTAATATTAATACTTTATTCACAAATATGGATAAATATGAAAATGTCATATTCTTTATTTACCTGGGGTGTTACACCAATAATTTATTATATTCTTAGGAGAATACAATGTGTTGAATTTATTTTGAATCTATGTTTTACATTATATATCTCAACTATATCATCTGGAAACTCCATCTGAGCATAAAAAATAAATTTCATACTGTCAGTCCATAATTAATTTTCAAAATATCATCTAAAAAAATTTCACATATCAAGTACAACATATTTTTGAATGAAAAAATTATATTGGTAATTTGGGTGGAATTATCCATGAATTTGATGAAATATAAATTACCAATTAATGAATTTTGACTCATGGGAATAGATAAATCATGGTGTATTTGTAATAGTGTCCCATCATAGATAATGTATTCTTTTTTGTGAGTGTTAACATTCATTATTCCCATTTTGAATGTAGTACACAACATATATCATTCTCTCATTTCTTTTATCATATCTTGAAATTAAAAGATTCATAATTTTACATATACACAACTAAACAAGATGGATATATCATATATGATTATAAATAATTTCATTTATAGTGAGATTGTATGAATAAATGTGATAACTACATAGAAAAATAATATTTTCATCGGATTATTTTCATTTATAATTTATCATTCCATCCACCATATATTTTATGACACACCATTCCTTTTACTGATAATCACATTTCTATCACCGTTGATCTGACTACGACTAAATTTTTTTTATACCTTCAATATATAAAATATCTGTTGATTTTCTTTTTTGAGGTTCAAATTATTTTCATCCAATACCATTGATTGGAAAATAAAAACAATTACCCAAATTTATTACTCAAACATATTGGTTTTACAAATTATTAAAGGTCATTATATAAGTAGAGTTTAGGGGGGAACACTATTTCATGAATCCATGATTATGTTTTACTATTAGGATTCAATGAATCCTTATGAAGGCATATTATTCATACCTTGATTTTCTGAATGACATTATCTTTATTAATATAGTTAATCTATCCAAATATTTTCTTTCTATAATTATATACAATGTGGCCATATGCATAACACATATCACATACTTCGTCATGGCACTCGAATATGTTATGATTTGGCAAGAATGAAATATTTATCCAAACATTTTTTCTTCTTAATAATGTTTATATCCTCACATTTGGATGAATCCCTATGAAATATTTCCTCATACCATTTTGTGACTTATTTTTTATACCTTATGTATAATTTATTCCAAAAAATTAAAAAAAGTGATATCTTCGGAACCAAAACATCCTTGATGAATTAAATGTCCAACTGTAATAATATCTATAATTTTTTTGTTAGATTTAAATCTTATTATACATCTGTTTGGAAGTTGGGGGATATCCGTTGTACAACATCTTTCTACTATTATGGATGATTATTTCTCACTATTTTTCATTTTATATGATGGAATATATTTTTAGTTTCTACCAAAATTTTCAGTTTAAATTTATTTATTGTTGAAATTTTTAGGTACAAATTTATTGGGTTATTGAGGTAAGTTTTTTCATCTATTATAGAGGATTAAACAATGATATTAATATAATTTTTTACTTATTTTAAATTATTCATCTCATTATTATCTTCAATTCAATTAAAAATTGTCTTAAATAATTACTCTAATTTTATTTAAAAAATGTCCTCAACATTTTTTACTATCTTCATGGGTTTGTTAACATTCAATATGAAATTTTTGATCTCATATAAAAGTGTTTTTTCTTTCTATTAAAACTCATTTATTTCATCACATTGAAACTTTTTTTCTTTCCCCAATTATTATTTTCCATTCATGAGATTGATAATTTTCCAAGATAAACATCAAGATCATTCTTCACCATGTGTATATGTGTGGTTTTTTCAAAATAATATTATTTATAGAATGAACTATCAAATAAATTTTCAATATCTTATTTTATTTTACTAAATTTCTCACCACAGTCACTTTCAGATTCAAAACTATATATGTGGTTAACTCAATATTCTATGCATATTGGATTTCATTATTGCATCTTGAAATTTTGATATTATTTTTTCAAAAAGTAGATGATTTTTTTTACTTTTAATCCACTTTTATATGGAGTAAAATATTGTATAGATTTATAATACTTATACTTTATTTAATAAATTTTATTGGTATGGGTTTAAATTCGAGTAGACGTGTATAATCTATGTGGGTAATAACCTTTTTCTTTTGTACATTCGCTTTTAGTATCTCTATGATTTAAAGGAAATGATTCTTTAATATTTTGGATTATACTAATCATTTTTTTTCTCATAATTATATATTAGCAACATACCATTAAATTCTTCACATTATTATTGCCTCAAAATCCATTTTAATTTTTACTGTTTTTTAAAGGTTGTGTTTTTTTCATATCATAAACTATGATATTGATTTATAATTAATCATAATTTAGATACTCACCATAACTTCAAGATGATATATTTGGACCATATATATTAAAAACATTCATAATATGATTTTTATAACTTATATATCCTTCATGTTTTTCACTGAACCTATATTTTTTACTATAAACATCTTTTAAACTAATGTAATTTTTATAGTTAATATCTATATTTCCAATTTTCATTTTTTAAAACATCATTCTACATATATATAATTTTTCATCTTTGCCTATCATGGTTCCTTCATAGCCATAATCCACATTGTCCCATAATTATTTATCAAAATATAATACCATTATATTAATGTAAACCTTTTTGGAGGTGGATATAAGAAAAAATATTATAAGATTCATCACCTATAACCATCATTCTATTGGAGAGATGATATGGAAATAGTATGTTTTCATATTGTGATTATTTTCTATATCATAATTTTTCACACCAATAGTATTTATATAATAAGTACTATCCATTATAAACACATTATTGGATAAAATAGTGGAACAAAATTCTAAAACCAAATGATGTTCCTAGATAAAAACTACTCCAATAAGAATTGCAGAAGAATAAATACTGGAATTTTTTTATTATAAATTAAATCATCATCTATATCCTATTAAATATTGATCCAATCTAATTTTGATTCTAATGCTCAATTATGTTTGAAAAAAATAAAGAGTCAATAAACATAATTTATTCGACTTTAATAATTAATTTATTTTGGAATCATACTAATTTATACATTTGGTTTGTCTCTTCAATTTCAATTTCATCATAATATGGAATAGAAAAATCTTAATGTTATAGTTTTGGAATAATTTTACAATATTCTTAACTGTATTCACATCATACTGTTTTTTTTAACACTAATTATATATTTTAAATTATTCTAGAAGGAGAATAATCAACTTCGGATTCTTGTTTCATATGAAACATAATATATAGGCCTTCATTAATGAGAATTCATGAATATTTAAAAACAGGTCCTCACTGCATGGAGATCATATATTGTGTTGTGTCTCAATATAAAAATCTTATAATCTCAATGAATGATAAAGATCTATTAAATATAGAATATTATCATTTAATAATGTCTTTAGGATCCATCTATGTCACCTTCTTTAATTCTCAAATATTTTATGATTTATGAAGATAAATATTCATTCTTCAAAATCACCTTATATTGAATTATCTCATAAAACATGATTTAATTTAATTAATTTATCATTATTTTGAACTCATATTATAAATTAATCAACGACTATATAATAGCTCCCAAGCCTCTGTTATTTTCATATTTGGATTGGTTCACAAACATGAAACATGATCCATTGATCATTAATCACTGTTAAATTTTTTTTCTATAAATAAACATCACACGATACATCTATGTTTCTCAGAATCTCAAACAAATCATCATCCATAATAATCTCAGTCGTTGAACAATAATGAGAATAATTCATAAATAATGAATTTCTGAATTCCATGATTTCAAATATTTTCCTACCTCATTTAAAAAATATCTATATCTATCTTCTAAAACCATCCAACACAACAATGTAATTTTAAAAAATAAATCAGTATTGAAAATTAGAATAAATTCTAAAATGATCACGAATCATGGAATAATGATATTTGAATGGTTAGTTTAACTCCAATAAAATACAGAACCATCTCAAAACCATAGTAGATTTAATTTCATTATTTAAATTACCAAAAAATTCATCTTTAAGCCACATATAAATATGGATAAAAAGATTCATTGAGCATCAAATAGAATCATTTTATAGTTATCTCTAATGAAATAAAACATGACACTGATTGAATAATATTTTTTATGATACTATTCACATTAAACATCGTTTTAATAATTTTTTGGTTTCATTAATTCTAAATATCCAAAATCATGAAACTCGTATTTTTACCAAATATAACCACTTAAACATTCTCTTAGTATATGATAGAGAATAAAGAATACCGACATGGTGATGTTAGTATATTGTCTTTACTAACTTTATGGAACAAAAAAAATGAAAAATTCAATAACTCTAGGGATTGATCTTAATAATGTGAATCAATCATGAATAATATCACTAATCATGGACATGTCGAATGCATCAAACACTAATAAAATATATAAATAAAAAATTGACCAACCAAATGGCCAAATAGTCATTTATATGTCTAATATATCATCCATATGATAAAATGATCAATTGTATGACTATACTGATCAACCTAATGACCAACATATTGATTGAATGGCTAAATGATTGACTAAGGGACCAATTGATCTAACTATTGACCAATATCATGATTATTTGTAGAATTATCTATGTATGTAAAAAATTATATTGGAATCATTTCATGCCTCAAGAAATGAACACAATGAAATCTCAATTGACTAAAACCCTTAGTAATAACACATTAGGATACTGAAAAATGAAAACAATGAAATAACCAAAATTAATTTACTCCACATGTTATTAAAAATGACAAGACCAAGTTTAATCTTTGAAATACCTCTAATATCATGATATGTTTTCCAATGGTTAAAACCACATGATTTTGTTTTTTATGGTTTTGATACCCATTTTATGAATCCATCATGAAAAGGTATCATCACAACTTTACACTTTTTTTAATAATAAACACCCAAAACCATGTGGGCCCCACATCTGGTAATCATATCACACATGGAAACTCGATTGTTATTCATGGTCATAGGGACAGAGGGGATATTTGTATAACTAGGACTACCAACATCATTAATTCCAAATAATTAATAATTTATTACATAAATATAAAAGTAATTAAATACAATAATATTGTAAGGCCAGTTGTATTTGGGAAATTATTTAAATTCCATATAAAGTAGAAAAATATGAACACAAATAATATTTAAACATCTCTAGAACATATACATATAATTCATTAATCATTTAATACTAGATAAGATAACATGTAGATGTACATATGAAATGGAGGAATTATAAATCGTAGTAGATGAGTAATTGGAGAATAACATGACAAAGGATATATATGTTCATGGAGACATATACTATGGTTACATAATAGGGGTGAGAATCGTAAACATGATCATCGAAATATGGTATAAGAAAATTACTACAAGACAATATAAGTATGTTAATGAAACATAAAACATGACATCCTCTAAATAATTCAATGATAAAATGCAAGAAATATTAACATAATGATCTATAGATAACCACTTGGATACTCTAAATTGAATATCATGAGGTAAAATAATTACCTAATGTATTGGAGGGATTTAAATTCTAGGTCAACCCATAACATTAATATCAAGTACATGTATTTGTAGTATAGATATTTCAAACAATATAAGAGTTACACTCATCAGTTTTTACCCCAATATTAAGGATTTAATATTACATACATGGATGTACTAAATCATTAATGTATAGTTAAAACTAAATGAATAAAATTGAGTGGATGTTGTGATAGATATTCACTACACAAAAATTTTGAATGAAAAATGGTAAGATAATTTCAGAAAAATAATTAGTGTACATAATGGATTTTGGGATGGGTGAATGAAAGTGAGTTTTTTTGTATCATAACTGGTGAATCAAAAATATATTAAAGATTTATATAAAAAAATTTACATCATAAAAAATAAGAAAATTAAAATTTCATAGTTCAATAATATTACGTGAAATAATATAAAGAGACAATCTCTTACCTTTAGATGGTTCTTTTAAAATAATAATATATAATATAAAGATATTATGAACACTTGTTATTCAATTTAGGGAGGTATAAAAAGAGTAAATTCATGGTCAATGTGTTTTTATTGATAAGGAGAAGAAGGATGGATTGATATTTATATAAATGAATGGGGAATTCCTTTTAATTTTCTAAACGTAGGTGTAGGAATCTATAGGATAAAATAATCAAAACCAAAAAACAATCACTTCATTTTCCCCATGGTTTCTACTAAAGGTTATATTTTCCATTATCTCATATTTATAGTAATAGAAAATATTAAAATAATACTATTAGTAATTTGGATGTGAGTTAAGTTAATAAAGAATTCACATTCAAACCAAAAAATATAATATTGGTTTTCTAGGATTCATTAATGGATTATAAGAAAAATGACATTAAAAACATAATATTATAAATAAGAAACATATATATTATCTTTTCTACTATATTTATAATATTTATTACATTACATTTGGGATATTATGATGTCATAATAGATAAAATATATATATATAAAGCATTTAATTTTTACCAAAAAATAGAACTATATTACAAAATTATGAAACATTTACTATGGGATAATTATAACATGATTACTTAAAAATTAGTATTTATTTAATAAAAATATCAAAATATTATGATTGAAAAATTTAAATCAAAATCTTTATTTATTGAAAAACATTTTTAATGACAAGATTAGATTTTTATCCTTATAAATATTATATTCTAACATAATTAAATTATATTATCATTTTCATATAAGTAATATTTAATAATATTATTTTTAATCCCAAATATATTTCAATATTTATAAAATAATCATAAAAGTGTATTTTTATTAAACATATTTTCAAAAAATAAAATTGTTCCTTCTTCATATAAAAATCTAATTTTTATTAGGTTATATAAAAATAAATTAATAAAATATATATATATTTATAATAAATATTTTATTAGAAACATAAATAAAAAATTTCACTATATAAGCGTATAAATACATTACCTAATTTTACACTAATATACACCATAAGGGCATGGTGTGTGATGGTTGGGATTTCATGGGGTTTTTTGGAGAACATAGTTTGCATCATAATCATAATAATCATAAAACATATCCTGTGAATTTTTACATTCCTAAATTAGTTATTGAATATTATATTAGACAGGTAACATCCCATATTTTTAAAAGGAAACACTATTTTCTATAGGATACATGATCTTCCACATTTGTATTAAATGAACAACATATTATTAGTATTTAATACGATTGTTTTAATATATATATTCCAATAGTTTGAATGATAATTTATATCTGAGTTATGAAAATATGGATTCCACATGTTTATATAATTATTCATTTCTTACAAAATTAATTAGTAAATTGTATTAAAACAAATTGAATATAAGGGATGTGTATTTTGAAAAACTATTAAAATGATAATAATTTTGTATATAAAATAATTAGATAACCTTTTTTAATATATTCTTGAAATTTAAAATCAATATAATGTATTAAATTAATATTATTATTTTTTCAATAAATTGTATAATAACAAATACACTTGTACAAATTAAATGGTTTTTTTCCTAAAAATATTATATTAGCCCCTTTTGATGAAGAACCCATTTTAAATATAGTTTTTACAAAATTATATGTTCTATTCAAAAGAATAAAAATATTATTTAGAATTGGGACATCATAATTTCATTTTGATATATTTTTCGAATTTTTCTCATAAATCTCATATTTTGATGAATAGTGAAAAATACTGCATTTTTATTCAAAACTACTTTTCATCTAATAAATTTATATTTTTAGATTTTCATTTTACATATTTTTAATTGATAATTAGATTAAGGTTTTACCACATGTTCCAATTTATTTAATTATATAAAATTTAAAATTTAATATAGATATAAAACATTTCAATATTTTCAACATTTAACATTAAACCCCCAGTTTTTTGGTTTTGTTTATGGAAATAATTTAATATCAAAATTTCCAATTAATGTGAAATGAATTAAGTAAAATTCATTTCCATATTTGGAATCATGATTTCAATTTTATGTTATATTTTCAATTAAATTTTAATATATAAAAAATATACCATTGTAATAAAATTATTTATCATAGTAAAAGTAAAATTTTATTAATGGTTAAAATTTAATGTTTAAAGATTAACATACCTAATATTCTAATAAATTTAAATAGTGGTTGCATTGTAAATAGTCCCAAAGTAGAATATATAATATTAGTTACTATCCATATTCATTTAAGTTTTTTCAACCTTTATATGGTTAGCTTGTAATATAAAATAATTAATATATTAGTCACATGAACCCACCTCTCCTCTTGTATAAATAAAAAATCTCACTAACCTATTTCAAATCATAAATCATTTTATCTACTTAAATATATGCCAAATAATATTTTCATCACTATCCACATGTCAATGTTTTTCCGGTCTCATCTAATGTCAATATTTATGGACTTTAAGTGTCTTTTAACGAGGGATATTCAAGAGGTAATTTACATAAAGTACCTCCCTTAATTTCATTTAGTTCCCTATTTTATCTAAACCTCCTTCATAAATAAATGAATGGTAACTATAGAACCATGTGTGTACTAGGGTTTTCTGTTTCAAATAGAATATCTCCCATCCTTTCAATTTCTTTCCTCATCCTATTAAATGAAAAAAAAAATTCCACATTTTTCTGGTTAATCGACTCTTTGAATAATGTTTTAGTTCTTTTTTACATTACCACATTATTTTCTGGTCAGAAAACCATTACTCTGGTGTACTAATATTTTAATATGTATATTAAAATTTATATAATATTATGTATATTTTATATTAAACATTCCTTCATTGATTCTGAATTGTGGTTATATGATAACTTCGTTTAGGGACATTTGGACTAGTAACTCATCAACATGATGTGATTCATTCACACATCAAATGGAATGAATTAATGATTTTTTAGAAAAAATATATATTATAAAGGAATAGTTACTGATTCATTAATGATATTATATATTTATACATATTTACATTGATTTCATTTAATGTTCGTTCATTCAATAAGACATGAAAAACAATAAATAACATTCTTGAGTAAGTATATATAAATGACTCCATGATTGGTGTTTTTAGTTTTCCATCCAATACTATTGTAAATAATATTTTAATGAATATATAAGATATATATTTCCATTTTTATATTCTTTAGATGATGGACTTATGACCTATGGGTTATTGGCATCATTCTATGTTCATTTTTGACTCAAGAACTAAATATCAACAAAACATTCGATACGAACATCATTAATAGTTTAATTGTTATATAATGTAAATAAGTTGTATATAAGGAATAATAAAAATTAAAAATTTTCTAAATAATTTATAAATTAACATATTCTTATTATTCTATATGATAAAGAACACATGTGATGAATCAAACTCCATATATTGGATATCCTCTAAATCTTCTTTCATTGAGCTGTTTCATGATAATATGAACATTTATTAATTTATTTGATGTATATACAGGCAATATAAAATTTTTTATTGGTATTTTATCTATAATAATGTTAATTAATGTTTGGGTAAATTTATTAATTCATGGCGATTAATATCAAAATGTTCAATGTGATATAGGACATCATAAACGTTCAATGATTTAATTTTCAAATATTTTATTAGAGGTATTAATTAATGTATTTATTTTTATGGATATAAAAGGATTATAAAGATAATTTAATTTCTATATTATACAGTTTTTCAAAATGAAAATTTTTATTTTAAATTTTTTACTTTCATTACAAAATGTCAAAATGATGGTTTTCATAATGTATGTGGTGAAAAATATATGTCCATAACCATAATCATTAACTGATATTTGGATTCCAATAATGTCTGTCATGTTCTTAAGAGGTAAATAAATCCATTATCCACATTTTTTGAATTTTGGTATTGAAAACTGTTTTGGAAGTGGATTTACAATTTCAATATCTTGAAATCATTTTTTCCGATTGTAAATTATATTTTATGATTGGATTGTAGATAATTTAACTATTATTTATGTTGTGATTATACAATAGTACATAGACATTTTAGAGGTGGTTACATGATTAAAAAATTTGGTTAGTCACATGATAATCCAATGATGGCTGGTTCAATGATAAAATAATGATATGTGGTTACATTTTAGCATCTAATGAATTTGGTATAGAAGTCGTCCTTAAGGTTATTCCACTTAGTGATATGTGTGGAAGTCGACAATATGGGGTATCCGTTTTTCTATAGTAATTTCCCAATTAATCTTTATGTGTCATATGTTCTTTTTATGGTATTTACAGTAATATTTTTTTAAAAATTCCTTGGAATGAGATTATATTTTGGGAAGGGTATTTACTACTTATTAGCCATTAGATTTATTACACTATGAAATAGTATACACGATTTAAATTTTTTTCATAAACAACTCTTTTCTTTCTTTGAGTGTAACTTACTAAGATTTTTATGCTCATCCCATGTTTTGAACTGTTATTTATAGTATTTCAAGGAGAATATAGTCAAGGATGGGATTAAAAAAATTTTAAGAAAACTAAAATTATAAAAAAATTATTCTTTTTGAAGGATTTTTATTTTATGAAAGAAATGTATTGTGAGTATATGTGTCTACATTCAGATATTTGAGATATTATGTATGATTTATGGTCTAATATTCAAAATATCTAAACATTGATACATCCTAAATGTGAGATAATTTCCAATAATTTACAAAACTCATCATTATGTAATGTTTGTGGTTGATGCTTCAAATATGGTATCATAAGATGGTTTACCCAATTTTAGAAGATAGGGTGATATTTAAGAATATGATAAAAGTTAAATATAACCAGAATGGTTAGAATCATTGAAATATTCAAATTTTTATTTGAACAAATGAATGATTTTAATATAACATGAATAATTATTTCATAGTGTTTATCTTCTTTACAAGATAATATATTATAGTTTTTTTGAAATTCTCACTCTTTCCATTTTTGTTTTAAAAATTATATCAATTTACTAGGGTCAATAGTGAAGACTGATTTGAAGGAAACTGTGGTGGTTCATTGAATAAGAAAACTAATGAATTGAGAGATGTAATTAGAAGTCTCGAGGTTATTCTAAATCAACTATTGGGTGTAATGAATAACCATTAAAATTGTGGAAATATTTATGAAGAATCATATATGAGATAAATGAATCCATTTTTAATTTTAGGTAATAATGATCACAATGGTAAGAATATTCATCATAACAAGTGTCATGGATGTCAATGGAATCTCCTAGGAAAATATTTTAATGGTACGTGAATGTGTTATAGTTTTTTAATGAAGATCATATATTAATAACCATTCATTGAGAAATTATGTGTTCAAATGACTTGATAAAAGAGAATGAAATTATTTTGAGGTATCAATTAAATGTTTTAAATGATGAAAGTGTGGTTGTTATGATAATTTATGAACAATGAAAGAATGTTAGGGAATGGGATCCTCATAATAGTAAAAATATATTTTTAGAAAAATTAATTCCATTTCAAATAATCATGAGGAAACTGAAAATGGAATATGAATGGCATAGATTATTTCATTACCATTTTTTATATTAATGAATCTGAAGATATGATTCATGTTTTTTTAGGAAATAAGTAGTAAAAAAAAGATGAAATATTTTGGTTAGAGGAACATGAATAATTAATGAAGGATTAAGAGTTATACATATAGGGGATTGAAGAGTTATGTTATATATATGGATGATGAGATGTTTAAATGTATTAATTCTTTTTTTGTTGATGAGATTCATTTGGAAGACTTTTCCAAGAATTTATAACCCTAAGGCTTTTATATGAAAATGTTTTCCTAGTAAGAATTTTCTTTCCAAAAGTGGATATATTTATAATGGTACGAATAACCATTAGAAAATTAAAAAATCATTGATTTTAATGTAATTATGAGATATGATATATTGAGATGTAAAATTAATGGCATGAGAAAAAGGTTATGATTTAAATATTTTATTTTTATCATTGAGGATTTTATCTCATTTTAGGAATGATATAAGAATAATTTAGCTTTCGAAAAAGGAAAACCCATTGGATGGGTGAACACCCATCACATCGAGCAAGGCTGTGGAAAATGAACCCACACCTGAAGAGAGACTATGGTGTATCTCCTACCACTACACTACATGAAGTCCTTAGTTAGTATAGCCTTCTCTTTTTTAGTTAAATGTGTCTATGGTATAAGAAGATGTTGATTTTGTGAAATTATGTTTTTTCAAATGGATATCATTTGAATTGGAAATTAATTTATGAATTATGTGATAAATATAATTCAGGAAGACAAGCATTATTTTATGTAACGCCCCAAACCCAATTACCCAGAGTTGGGGCATTATTACATAACATTGGAATGATCACATGAATGATCAAATCTTTAATTACTGATTAGTTTAGTAGCCTTGGAAACACTAGATATATTAATAAAGTATTACATTACATCATAAAATGAAAACTAATACAATATAGTCTCCAAACACCACACTCTTATCCCATCAAATTATCCCTGCAAGTCATTCATAAATTACTTTTCACGTCCTAGGAAAATTAAAACATAGAAAAGGGGTGAGCTCAAATTCCTAGTAAGGATAACAATATAGCGGAAGCTTTCTTAAATAAGAATAAACATTTAAGGAATTGTATAACTAAAACAAAATCCTTTTAAGCTTGAACTTTAACATAGTATGGCAAAAATAAAATGAAATAATGCCATTTACTTATTCACATGGATATTCAACTAGTCGAATAATCACAGGCAATATCAATAACCACTTTCATAATGATGGAATGCATAATGCCAGACTATCATAACCATATAGCCAAGGCCTCTTGCTAAGACTACAAATAAGATTTTGCAAAGGCCTTGTTCCAAGACACCAGTTTGTCTCATGAGACCTATCGATGCATCAAGGAGCTATAGCAGGCTCCACCAGTCACTTATTACGTCCAATGCATTTCTCATATGAACAGGTTTAAACATAACAAAAACATTTGTATTAAAACTAAATGTCAATACTTTATTCATAAACCATGAATGGTATAAAAATAACACATCCACAGTCAATCATATCACAAAACCATCAATACAATACGGAAGTATTGTATCATAATAATTCAACTCCAAATAAACTTAAAATCCATCAAAGGATGGTGACATTGAAGAAATCAAAACTCTTTTTAAAGAAATATCTCTTTCTATTTTGAAATCCTATAAGAGTCATATATTTATAAAATAAAACATTTTATTTTAAAATATTTTTATAAGCTTTTAAGGGAATTGTCAATGATTTTATAATGGTGGAAAATAGCCGCACCCGATGTATAAGTTAAAAAAACAATCTTACCATAATTCTGTCGAAAAGGTTAAAAAGCACCTTATTTGGAAAAAGTAGGTATGATTCCATTATAAACCTCTTATAAAAAGTCAAAAAAGGGTATAAATGACATTAACCTATATTCTTGTAAATAGTAAAATTGTTTTGAAATAAATTTTGAAGAAACATTGATGAGGATGATAAAGAAATCCCAGTAGATTATTACGTATAAGCAACCTCGGATAATGAAGAGATTGAGAAATAAACCATTACCTTGTACTTTTCCTTGGTTGAGGGTAGGCTAAACTCCACTATAACGGTGAAATAATTGTTATTAAATTATACAATAATTATATAAATTAATATTATATCATATATGATCTTTTAACATTTCTTTGTTAATAATATCGTAGAATTATCGTCGTTTCGAGTGTTAACTTACTCGTTTTCTTTTATATGTTTTGTTACATAAGTCATGTTTGTCATGGATATGTTGTAACATAATCATATCTAGAATGATATCAAGTCCTTAGATACTATTATTAATCATAAAATTGGAATTAGTCTTGAATGGATATGATGGAGAATGAATCACAATGCATTCGTGGAGACGGTTGTCCGTACGTACGCACGAGTGACAATATCATTATTTTGATATTATAATAATATATAATTGGATGGTATATAATATATAAATAATCCTTATCATATTATATTTATTATTTACATGAATTACATATCATTATTATACCCATCCAAATAATAATTTATTGAATAACAATTACACCAGGACGTGGAGACGGTAAGTCGTACGTACGCACGTATGGTGACATGTTATTCAAAGGATGGATAGAATACTGAATGTGGTTGTAATATATTTATAATAATATTACTACATATAGGAGATACTGGATTCATTATTTTATAATGGGAATAACAATGAAAGAATAATTTGAAAACGAAATGAATTTGAAAAAGGGTGGTCAAAACATTACCTCTTCTTCGGGTTCTTCCTTTGGATTTGATCAAAATGGCTCCTTATGTTGGCTTTCTGATCAAAGTAGGTCCTCTAGGTTGTAGTTAGGGAAGCATAGAGAGTATTTGGGTAGGTTATGGACGAACCAAAAGGCTTTTAAGGTGTTAATTAATGAGAATGGGGATTTCCCTTTTATAAGAGGGGTGAGGGGAATCTTTGGAAAAGATAGAAATATTCTTTTATAATAATTTCATATTCGGTTTCTAATGGTTCAAAAGTGGATTATTTAAAGTTTAAGGTGTATATGGGTCAAAAAACACTCAAAGAATAGAATTTATACAGGTATGGGTCATTATAGTAACATTATCCTTTAGTTTTAACTCTTAGTTAATTAGTTTGACACCTACCATGTCACTTTGTATTTTTATATTATATAGTTAATAAACATAATATATACCTTCAAGCGACCCCCAAGTGGTCCAATAATTAAACACCTATCATGATATAAGTCTCTTGGCTGACCCTTATATTTTTATGAATTTACAATCAATTAATAATATAATATTTGTTTTAAAAAATCTTTTATGTCAATTTTGACACTATTCAACAATTGATTTTTGTAAAAATTATAAAAGAAATATTACATCTAAAAAGTTAATTAAATCAATCCTAACATGTCATATTAACCTATAAATTTATTTTTATTTATAAAAAGTCTCAAATTACATTTAGATGGGTATTTATAATATCACTTATTTTAATTTTTCATTAATTAGGTAATTATTGCATCACTATTGTGTCATAAATAAATTAAAATATTTAATGTCTAAAAATTATAAATAAAATACCATTATGTAGGATATATTATAGTATTTATAATTAATATTTACAATCTAATTTATCTTAGGTATAAACCTATATTAAAAGTGTTTTAGTAAATAAACATTGATTTAAACTCTTTTAACTCTTCTTTGAATTAAATAATAATAAATGTCCTAATCTAATACAAGTCGACATAAATGATAATATTTTACTCCTAAGGTTGTTTTTGGTCGATATACACTTGTTCAATAGAATTAGGACATGTGTTAGGGTAATATTAATATCATATTTACCCTTAATTACCCTATTTACATTTAACCGTGGTAAATAAAAGTAAAAAGTTACTATTCACTAAAAATTACTTTCATCTCATTGAACCACGTTTTACTCCATCATATTAACCGTGTGTCTCAGATTTTCAAAATTTCACTCACAGAAGCGGTAAAATTATGTTTTATTTAAAATTCAGTTTTTTATCTACCACGTAGTGGTTTCACTATTCATCAAAAAATGAAAGTTTCCAGAAAAATACCAAAAATTAGGCCTAAGCTATATTTGATATTATGAATTCAAAAATGATGTCTATTTTAGGAAATTTAAAACATATCAGTTGCATTAATTAATTTAAAAATTAATTCCCGTCGTCAAAACAAATAGCGTGTTTTTAAGAGATAATAACTATCAAAAGATTGACACTTGTTTATGTCTGGTTTAATTTTCAAATTATGTACAATGAACAAAATTATATTAAATGGTAAAAATATATTCTAAATATACTTTAAAACCACTAAAATTCATAATATATCAATATAAATTATTTCGATTTAAAAAGTTGTTTTTAAATAAATATTAATAATTTTCACTATTCATCAACATATAAATGTTATCCGAAAAGTTCCAAAATCTCACATTAGGATAAATTCGATACTCAGAATACAAAAATGAATTCCATTTTAGAAGATAAAATTTATTAAATTTCAAAAAGTAGGTATTACTATTCATAACGGCTAGTTTGATTGGTTGTGGTGTGTGGTAGAACTCGATGTTGTGTACAAAACACGCTACTGTATTATTTAAAGGAAAGCGTACCGTGGAAGCTTGGGATATTTCATTGTAAATTTTTGATGTCCCCATTCTCAAAGTATATTTATTTATTCAAATTGAATATATAAAAGTTTAAAATATTGGATTTAAAAAGGGTTTACATTATGTCTAAGAAACTCATAATATGGATTCTAAAATTATAAGGAATATATAAAGTTCAAAATTTAGTTAATACTATTCATAACCTCTTTTGAATGGCTTGTTTGGTGTGTCATGGTGCGCTTGAACTAGGTGTTGCGTGTAGTGAATGTTATTGAATTATTTTGAAGAAATAATACTCTATGAAATCTTGGGGTGTTACATTCTCCCCTCCTTCAATAAATTGCATCCTCGAAATTTGAAATTTTTCTTAGAAAATATAAGGTTGAACATAGAAAATATCTTTGTTGGAGAACCCACATCAGAAATTGGGTTAATAAAATTTAGTCTTAATTAGAGGAAAAGAGAAATGAAAGGGTCACCACCAAATTATGAACTCTATTCGGAGAACATTGGTGGGAATTAGAGACATATAATTGGAGGAAAACGTAAATATTTATAGGTCGTGATAGAGGTCATCAATCAAAAACAAGTGTAAAATTGAGGGCCTTAAATTCATCAATCTATGTTGATTTAAAATACCATCGGTTCCGCAAAACATATGGTATTAGGATAACACATTTTTTTGTTTTATGATCCCTTCACTAAAGTATAAGAATTAGTTTCTTCATTGAATAAGAGAAGAAGAAAAATATATACCTGACAAGTAGAGTCTAATCCTTTATTAAGTTCTACCACAAACTCATCTTTCACACTAAAAGATAATAGAACATAAAAATAACATTCTATTTATCCTATTCATATAGGGTTAAAAAATAAATTTATAATTCATCACGGAGAACCATTAAAAAAACAACATTATTCAGTCCAGGACATCACGTGGGTCAGTGGTAGGTGATACACCCTTGTCGCCCTTCGGTTGTGGGTTCGAGTCTCACGGCCTTTCCAGACGTGATGGGTTGTCGCCCGACCTCTAGGTTGTCCTTTTATGGAAATCCTAAATAATCCAAACTAGAACTATCCAAAATACTTCAGTCCAAAATTTATAATGAAGGTAAACACCATGAAGATCCTATTTCCACGTAATAACATGTGAACTACTTCATCACGTATTCTTTTAAATCACTGCAACATCCTCAATTACCATAAAACCATATTGATTACATTCATGATCCCTTATTCCTTAAAGAATAATAGATATACTCCTTCAATCCAAAAATGTTGTAAACCCCAACAATGATGGAATATACAAATAATTAATCATTTTCAAGGTAGTCAAGAATATCAAATATAATTTATCAAAATCAATCATGTATTATTCTAAAATCACTACCTCGGTATCAGAACCATATTATGGTTTATCTATCTCTCAACCATATATTTTCTTAAAATTTAACCTGATATTGAGTCACTTTTCTTTGTTCCACACAATCACAAGTCCTTAATAAAATAGTATTGCAGTACAATCCCTATATACTCCGTAATTATTATAACATGTACATTGATGATACAACACTCAAATGACATAACCAACATAAGAACTATAATCATTCCTCTTCATCTGTGGTAGTATCATAACATGATTATTATCCAATAACATCATTTTCGGCATAGTCTGATGACTGGGACATAGGTTCGCATAGTGTCCAAACTACTTGCAATTGAAGTATTGTCCATTTGAAACTATTTTCTTACCCTTGTAGTCACATACTTTGTTCCATTTTTCTCCACACTTATAACAAACTCCCATACCTTTCAATCAAGTTCCAGGGTGTTTCTTCCCACAGTTATCACATATGGGAAAATTCTTCTTTTCCCTCTTCCCTTTATCCATCTTTCTCACTTCTATTCTATTCTTCTCTTGCTTCCATTCAAAGCCATAGGAATCGGGAAACTCTTTACTTATCTTATCAACACAGAATATTATTTTGTCGTATGATAATAATACAGGGGGGACTATTTCTCTTATAAATTCTGGTTTAAGACCATGAAAGATATGATCATTATTTCTCATTTGATCATGTGCATTGCTAGAGTTCTCTTTCCTTCTACTGGGCTCCATTTCTAAACAATGGCATACACTAGATTAGTTTATGAATAACAATACCTAATCCCAAACTTGTAAAACACATAACATAAATTAAATAGTTTATGGATATAATCCATAATCATAAAAATGTCTCCTTTGAGGATGTATATACTCATAAACCCTTCATAATGGTTGTAAAAAAATAGAATTATCCTATAATTATCCCTCAGTACTGTCATAACCAAGAGTGGAGCAAGGCCCGTTGTCGTGCACTATTCCCCATTCGAGTCCAGCTCCAAGCGGTGTTTTTGGGGTTTACCCCTAGGTACATCTGTGCCAGATCCGCATCTACCTGGTCGTATCCAGACAGGGATGTATTGCTTGGAAAACTCACAAAATCTCTACAATACCAAAATTATAGGATGTTCTTCTATAATAATCATAAATTTCCATCATAAATCTATGTACTCAAATCAATTTTGATCTAAATCTAGCTTCCAAGGTTTGTACTAAACTTCCTCTAATAAAAACTGTAACTATAAGGCCCCGGCCTTAAACCATACATAAAATTGAATTAAATGAATAATTCACATTGAGGATCTTTTCAGGTTTAGGGTTTTAGAGAATTAGGACATAACTATTACATCTCAAAAGATTACAAAGTAGAAACTTCTTCTACGTTTCCATAAAATAAAAACCCTTTAAAACGAAACATGTCTAGTTCCATGTTTTTGGTATCATGACTTTCCCTTGATCCCATACTTGACCCTATTCCACATTATGTCATGTGAAAAACATTTCAAAAACATGGAATGAGCATAAAAGGCTCAGTAAGGGATACAAAAAGAATGAAAACTGTTAGTTTTTTCAAAACAACAAGTAAACCATGTATACATTAACAAAGTAATAATTTTCACCTTTTCTAAGTAGTAGAAACTCTTCACTGAATAAAACTTCATTACATACCCTTCTGTAACCAAAAGATTACCATAAAACCCATATAAAGATCACATAACATATAAAGGTAACTTGGTACATAAACATACTTATGTGGAATAACCATAAGGTCGACTTCCACACATATCACTTAATGGAATAGCCATTCGGCCAAATTCCATTCATACTTAATGGAATAGCCATACGGTCAACTTCCATACCCAATGCATTGGAGGTTATAATGTAACCACCCATCCTGGTATTCACGGCACCACCCGTCATATGGTTTATCACGTAACCACCTGTAAAATGTCCAAGTACCACTATAAAATTATAAGACATAAAACCAACAAAAAGGAATGATAGCATTTCCACATTTCAATCACAATATATCATTTAAATATATTGACATAATAGAATCCTTTATCAAAACCATTTTCAATACCAAAATATAATGAAAAGTATATGGTATTTATTTTATTTTAAAAACATTACGGCTTGTTGAGGAAGCCAAAGATCAAATAATACTCGCGGTGGCAGAAAAGGTCATTGTCACCGCGTACGTAAAAAGAAACATTCTTTTTTGTTGTTTAGTAAAACTCTTCGTAGAAAAAAGATTCCTTTTGAATAAACGTAAAAGTCAAAGTGGTTTATACACCGTATAAAAGAAGGTTGTGTATAAAACAAAATATGCCTCAATGAATGGAGATTGAGACGAAGACCCTTACAAAGACGGTATCCTTGGTTTCAGGAGAAATCAATTGCATAATTACGTGTGACAAACGAATACACCAAATATAAGTGGATTTTAAGTGTAAAAAAATTAGAGGTTATTCACACATATTTATAGAACGACATATTCAAGGAGTACAAGTTTATCCCAATGAATCAAATTTGGGATAAAAAGTTCCCCTGCAAAAATTTGACAGCCTAACGGCGTCACTTCAAAGTTCAGAAAAAAAGTTGATGAGAGATAAAAAAGGGTATCTCATAACTTGGACATAAAATTTACATCAATAAGGATATATGAGAATATATCCCAACATAATAATATGTGAATTAAAAGACCCAACAAAAGAAGTCTTTTAAAAAGAGGAGGGTGAAAGGTTCCCTTACCGACTTGGGTATCTATCGAAACATACACCCCATGAAAGAAGGAAAATACATCATTGATGTAAATAGTCATAAACGAAATTATATTACACAAAGATTATAGTAATGGGAATTACATACACCACTCAAAGGTAATTGTGGGAAATGTAGCATAAATCTCACGGGAATAATAGTGAGATGAAAAATCCCTTACGATAACTCGGCAGCCTAACGGCGCCACATAAAACATCCAAAATAGATTGATGAGAGAAAATAGGGCCTCTCATTATATTATCATAAAGTTTACCGAAAGAGGAAAATTAAATCCCCCAACATAAAAAAGATGATCTTAAAATAAGTGACATGTATAAGAGTACTTAAAAAGAAGGAGAGAGGTTAGATCTCTTACGAAAATTCAGCAGCCTAATGACGCCACCCAAAACATCCAAAATGGATTGATGAGAGAGAATAGGGTCTCTAATCATATGAACAATAAAAAATACAGTAAGAGTATTATAAAAGAACATCCTAATAACAAGAAATATGAGCTTTAAAGGGGATGACATAAAAGAGCGTACTTAAAAAGAAAGAGTGGAGTAGGATCCCTTACCTCAGGTCCGACTTGACTCGATCGTTCTTTAACATCCTGAATAATAAACATGAGTTAATTTCTATTTGCTTAAGAACCATTTTCAAGTTCATTATTCCTTTTATATCATTTATATAAATTTTATAATCATTATGTAATCATTTAAGTTAATAATGTTTGTTTTGTCGATATTTGGTTCCTAATTCGAAAGTGAACATCTTACAATTACATGTTGTTCGTGTGGTCAATGGTTCATTATATCCAGAATGATATTTATTATTTTGATATCATATATATCATATATATCATATATACCCAGAATATACATGTATTTATAATATTACATAATCATTTAGAAGTAAGAAATGAAATGCACCGTTCATGGAGACGGTAAGTCGTACGTACGCATGACCGCTACTTTCATTTATTTTTCATATTAATGGAATTAAAACTAAATGAGAGGTATATATATTTTAATTCCAGAATTATATTCATCATTCATATGTATAATTCATCATATATATCCATTATATACATGTACTTATAATAGTACATTACATTTGGGGATAAGAAATGAAATGCACCGTTCATGGAGACGGTAAGCCGTACGTACGCATGAACGCTACTTTCATTTCTATCTCATATTTTAATGGAAAGAAATAATAATGATATATAGTTATATTATAATTCTAGTATAACATCATATATAATTAATTTAAATCCATTCTTTATACGTCCCACATATGGCATTAACGAATCAAATCACTTTGAGGGGGCGATAGTCCGCACTTCCTAAAATGAAATTATCCTGTTTACCCATAATGGAACACATAAAGGTATTCTCAAAATGAATAATAAATAAGCTTAAGGAAAAAATAAACATATTATATATCATATATAAATATTGTGACATCTTAATGGCCACCTTTGAAGGTGTTATATGAGTGTTGAACAATCATCGTTTCGTGAGGCAGAAATTGTCCATCCCCGGAAACAGTATGTTCTTTAACCATTAGATGTAGGTGTGTGTTAGTGTAGATCGAATCCTTCTTATAAAAAACATCCTAGTATATTGATGATACTGGAGTTTTTACAAAATAAATTAATAAAAAGATTTTAGGGGGTTGAAGAGGCAAAATAAAACAAAAGGACTCAAGTGAAGACATTACCTTAAAATCGGGTAACTCCCTTTGGTTTGAGCTAAAAGGCTTCCTTGGGAAGACTTCTGCCCAAAGTGAGGCCTCAAGGAGCTATAGAGGAATGTGGAGAGACTAAATGGGCAGTGGTTGGCCGAGCCAAAGGCTTTTGGAGTGTGGGTAAGGAGGTAGAGGTGGGGGCCTTTTATAAGAGGAGAGGGGGGCACTCTTGTAAAGTTACAAAATGTTACTTTATTTTCAAAAGCGTATCAGATTTTAAATGTCCCACATTGATTTATTTCTAGGATAAGGTGACAATGGTTCGAAATCCACTCATACAATAGGTTTTGGACATGTGTAGGTCTTAGATATTACATTATCTTTCCATTTTATTTAAATCATTAAATAATGAGGTCATCGCTGCATCATCATGATGTCATAAATAATGTAATTTATTTAATGTCTAAAAATTATAAAAAAATACTATGGTATATTAAATCTTTTTATCTTTCCAATGGATATTTATAGTAAAAAATCTGACCTTTATAACCCCATGTAAAAATTGTTTTAGTAAAACATCTCATGTGTGTGTCATTTTTACTTTAACATTAAATAAAAAGGTATTTATGTCATTTTCCAGCCAAAGTGGCTCCATGGGGTCTGAAAGTTGTCTCATGGATTTTCTTGGTCGGACATGACACATCCAATGAGGGTAGGACATGTTTCTAAGTCATTTAATTTTATTAAAACATTATTCTTACCTTAAACTACACTAATTACCTCTAATCGCGATTAAAAACTTAATAAGTTACTATTCACCAAAAAATTATTTTAATCCCATTGAACCAAATTTTACTTCATAATGAGAAACATGTATATAAGATTTTTGAAATTCAACACACAATGATGGAAAAATTTTATTTAAACAGAAAATCAGTTTTTATAAGTACCACTTAGTGGTTTCACTATTCATCAAAAATTGATGTTTTTCAGAAAAATACCAAAATATCACCCTAAGCTATATTTGATATTCCGAATTCAAAAATTATGTTTATTTTACAAAATTCAAAACATATTAGTTGTATTAATTAATTTAATAATTAATTCCCGTTGTCAGAGCAAATAGCGTGTTTTTATGAAACAATAAGTATCAAAAGATTGACACTAGTTTAAGTCCATTCTCAAAGTGAAATTAATTTCAACGACATCAATTGTATTAAATGGTAAAAATATATTCTAATTTCACATTAAATCCAATTAAAAAGATAATATTATCATATAAATAAATTATATTAAAAATAGGTTTTGAATTAAAATACAACAGTTTTCACTAATCATTAAAAATTGAACTTCATCGGAAAAATACCAAAACATTACACAAAGTAAATTTTGATGTCCTGATTCTAAAGAAGAATTTTATTTTGTAAAATATAACACATAAAATTGTCAAAAAGTGGATTTAAAATAGGTTCACCATCAAAAGGCGGTTAATCGACCTTTTAAAGAATATTAGAATGTTTACGCTTAAAATTGGATTCATTCTCATTTTTAATCCTCTAACATTTATTGTAAAAAGTAAAAACATTTGACAAACATATATAATCATTTTAGTTAGTTCTGTTCATTCTTGTCATTACAACGGCTAGGCGTTAACTACCATTTAAAATTATATTATTTTATTATTAGAGTGCAACATAAGATTTCAAAGGAACTCGTTGTTGTGTATTGGGTATGACATCGATCATAGTGTTCCCTTTAAAGTAATATTAATATTTTTTTCACAAATATGGATAAATATAAAAATTTCATATTCTTTATTTACCTGGGGTGTTACATCCTTCCCCCCTTTTGGAAATTGCGTCCTCGCAATTTTAAAATTGGGCTCGGAAACATCCTTGAATTTCCCACATCGCAACAAGAGTCGGTAAAACAATCACTTTAAATGAATGGGAGAGAAGTAAAAAATGTCACCCGAGTTAACCCATACTAGGATTCCAAGTATGAAAATATGGATATGGAGGAGAAAACAAAGGCCCATGTTCTGATGGAGAGTGATAGTAAACATGTCTAGGAGAAAGTTAACCACAAGAAAATCACAAACATGTGATGGGTTAAACGGTATTCGATTCCCTAGTAGGAAAAGTTAACAGACAACATTTTTGTTTTAAGTTACTCTTCATTGAGGAATTTATTTTTTGAGCTTAACTAAATCATAATGAAACATACTTACTTGTCACGTAGACTTTCAACTTTTACTAGATTCCTTAATCAATCTCATATTTTATCCAAAAGACAAGTTTTTAGGAAGACTTGTTCGCATTAAGAGTACTATAATCAACTTCCTGAGAATCATCTAATCCACAAAAGAGAACTATATACATTACATGTCTTTAGACCTTAACCAAAACCAAAACCAAAACCAAAAATGTTTGTACAAGATCAGATAATTCAGAAAAGGATAACCCTTTATAAGAAGAAAATCTATTCTTAATCTCCAAAATTTGTCTAAAAAAACCCAAAGTTCAATGAGGACCATTTGATAAACAATTGGTCCCTAAAATTCTTCAAAGTAAACCAAACTGAGATTGAAACCCAAATATTTGAAGGATTTAGTCACATAGTCTTCCATGTTAAATCATAACATTTATCTCGAAACAACATCAGTTGCTCTTAAAGTCTCGTATTTAAAAGTAATTAACCTAATAACATATCCTCCATGATAGGTTAATAAATTTCCATAGATAACCACAAAATAAACATACTCTTGATTCCTAAAATCATCTAACTAAAAAGAATCAGTCAAACTAACAAGGGACTTCACGTAGTCCAGTGGTAGACGATAAATACCAGTCACACATTGGTTGTGGGTTCAATTCCCACAGCTTTGTCCGACGTGACGGGTTGTCACACGGTCTGTGTGTTATCTTTTTTCCAAAACTACATAATTCTCAAAAAATTCCCCAAAAAGGGATTAAATCATCAAAAATAACCATAACATAATTTAACCTCAATTTTATCTCATGCCTTTCACTTCAATCATAACATATAGTAACCCATAATTACCTCAAAAGTAAGGATCATATAAACCCAAACGGTTCATTATAACTATGTCCACAAAAGAAATGATAACTATTCCTTGAGTAAAATTTTCATATATTAAACATCAGGGTTATACATAATTTAAATAGTCTTCTAATATAACCCCATCATCATAAGAGACTTAATACTCTTAAGAATTTCACCATAACTCTTGAAGCCCTTATATGTTGACATCTTACTCATTCAACATTCTTCATGATCCATTAACCATTCTTTTCCAACTTATTCTGAAATACTACTTTCCTACAAACAAAATCATGAATCATATCCTAAGATTCCAAAATAAGAAAACAATAGTCATGAAAGAATCCATACCTTTGATTGGTCATTTTCAGTTTCTTCATCCTTAATAGTAATGGCATTAGGTATTGGTAAACGAACATTTGTACGATCTTGGTGATCCCATTCACGAAACATCTTCATAGGACATGTGTTTTCATAATGACATTGCACACCACATTTAAAACATTCAATTGATCCCTCAGAAATAACTTCATTCCCTTTCCTCGAGTCAATTGGATGCTTCCTTTTTCCCTGGTAGGTTCTTGCTTTATGACCTTCATTTACACATCTATAGCATATTTCCGACACTTTGAAACATTTTCCTAGGTGTTTCATTCCACATCTTTTACACATAGGTTTTTGAACACACTTTTCTTTATGATTATTAGCTGTAGGTCCGTAGGGATTTGTTTCTCGCATATATGATTCCTTATAGAAATCACTAAGGTTTAGGTGGTCAATCATGACTCCAGATAGTTCGTTGAGGATAAACACAAGAGTTCTCATTGCATCTCCCATATCATTTAGCTGCTCCCTCAGAAAACTGTCATAGTTTCCTTCACATCCACTGTTACTATGGTGCCTGCTAGATCAAGCCATTTACTAAAACCAAAAAGGGTCGGTGTGAGTATATCAACAAAACCATCATGTACTAATGAGGAAGATATACTTACTCATTCACTTTATCTAATAATTATGACTCTTTCTGAAATCCTAACCATTATGGTAATGTCACTTATGCTTAAAGAATACCCTAACCTCTAAAGTTATCTAAACCGACCTATGATACCAACTATAAGGCCCCGACCTTAAACCATACTTAAAATTGAAGTAAATGAATAATTCACATTGAGGATCTTTTAAGGGTTAGAGTTTTATAGAATTAGGACATAACTATTACATTTCAAAAGATTACAAAGTAGAAACTTCTACTAAGTTTCCATAAAATAAAAACTCTTAAAATGAAACATGTCTAGTTCCATGTTTTTGGTAGTATGACTTTCCCTTGATCCCATCCTTTACCCTATTCCACGTTATGTCCTGTGAAAAACATTTCAAAAACTTGGGATGAGCATAAAAAGTTCAGTAAGGGATACACAAAGAATGCAAACTGTTAGTTTTTTCAAAACAACAAGTAAAACCATGTATACTTTAACAATGTAATACTTTTCACCTTTTTGAAGTAGTAAAAACTCTTCAATCAAAAAAAGTTTATTACTTACCCTTCTGTAATCAAAATATTAACATAAAAACCATATAAAGGGCACATAACATATAAAGGTAACTTGGTACATAAACATACTTAAGTGGAATAACCATAAGGTCAAATTCAACACATATCACTTAATGGAATATCCATTCGTCCAACTTCCATACATACTTAATGGAATAGCCATACGGATGACTTCCATACCCAATGAATTGGAGTTTATAATGTAACCACCCGTCCTGGTATTCATGGCACCACCCGTCATATTGTTTATCACGTAACCACCCGTAAAATGTCCAAGTACCACTATAAAATTATAACACATAAAACCAATATAAAAAATGATAACATTTCCACATTTCAATCACAATATATCATTTAAATATATTGACATAATAAAATCCTTTATCAAAACCATTTTCAATACCAAAATACAAAGAAAAGTATATGGTATTTATTTTATTTAAAAACATTATGTCTTGTTGAGGAAGCCAAAGATCAAATAATACTCGCGGCATTGGAAAAGCTCGTTGTCACAGCGTACGTAAAAAGAAACATTCATTTTTGTCGTTTACTAAAACACTTCGTAGAAAAACTATTCCTTTTGAATAAACGTAAAAATCAATGTGGTTTATACACCGTATAAAAGAATGTTGTGTATAAAATAAAATATGCCTCAATGAATGGAGATTGAGACGAAGACCCTTACAATGATGGTATCCTTAGTTTAAGGATAAATCAATTGCATAATTATCTGTGACAAACGAATACACCAAATATAAGTGGATATTAAGTGTAAAACAATTAGAGGTTATTCACACATATTCATAGAACGACATATTCAAGGAGTATAAGTTTATCCCAAAGAATCAAATTTGGGTTAAAAAGTTCCCTTGTAAAAATTTGACAGCCTAACGGCGTCACTTCAAAGTTCAGAAAAAGAGTTGATGAGAGATAAAAAAGGGTATCTCATCAATTGGACATAAAATTTACATCAATAAGGATATATGAGAACATATCCCAACATAACAATATGTGAATTAAAATACCCAACAAAAGAAGACTTTTAAAAAGAGGAGGGTGAAAGGTTCCCTTACCGACTTGGGTATCTTTCGAAACATACACCCCATGAAAGAAGGACAATACATCATTGATGTAAATAATAATAAACGAAAGTATATTACACAAAGATTAGAATAATGGGAAGTACATACACCACTCAAAGGAAATTGTGGTAAATGTAGCATAAGTCCCACAGGAATAAAAGTGAGATGAAAAATCTCTTACGAAAACTCGGCAGCCTAACGGCGCCACTTAAAACTTCCAAAATGGATTGATGAGAGAAAATAGGGTCTCTGATCATATTAACTTAAAGTTTATAGAAAGAGGAAAATAAAATCCCCCAACATAACAGAGTGTATCTTAAAAAAAATTGACATAAAGAAGAGTACTTAAAAAGAAGGAGAGATGTTAGATCTCTTATGAAAATTCGGCAGCCTAACGGCGCCACCCAAAACATCCAAAATAGATTTATGAGAGAGAATAGGGTCTCTCATCATATGAACAATAAAAAACATAGTAAGAGTAATATAAATGAACATCCCAATAACAAGAAAGATGATCTTTAAAAGGAATTACATAAAAGAGCGTACTTAAAAGGAAAGAGAGGAGTAGGATCCCTTACCTCGGGTCCGACTTGACTCGGTCGTTCTTTAACGTCCTGAATAATAAACTTGTGTTAATTTATATTTTCTTATGAACATTTTTCAAGTTAATTATTCCTTTTATATCACTTATTTACATTTTATAAACATTATGTAATCATTTATGTTAATAATGTTTGTTTTGTTGATATTTGGTTCTTAAGTCGAAAGTGAACTTCTTGCAATTACATGTTGTTCGTGTGGTCAATGGTTCATTATATCCAGAATTATATTCATGATTTGGATATCATATATATCATATATATCATATATATCCAGCATATACATGTATTTATAATATTACATAATCATTTAGAGGTAAGAAATGAAATGCACCGTTCATGGAGACGGTAAGCCGTACGTAAGAATGAATGCTACCTTCATTTCATTGTCATATTAATGGAATTAAAACTAAATGAGAGGTATGTATATCTTAATTACAGAATTATATTAATAATTTCGATTTATCATTAATCAAATATATCCATTATATACATGTACTTATAATAGTACATTACATTTGGGGATAAGAAATCAAATGCACCGTTCATGGAGACGGTAAGTCGAACGTACGCATGAACGCTACTTTAATTTATATCTCATACTTTAATGGAATTTAATAATAATGAAATATTGGTATATTATAATTCCATTATAACATCATATATAATAACTTTAAATACATCCTTTATACTTCCCACATATGGCATTAACGAATCAAATCACTTTGAGGGGACGGTAGTCCGCACTTCCTAAAATGAAATTATCATGTTTACCCATAATGGAAGCCATTAAGGTATGCTAAAAATGAATAATACAGAATCATAAAAAAACATAAACATATTATATATCAAATATAAATATAGTGACATCTTAATGGCCACATTTGAAGGTGTTATATGAGTGTTGAACAATCATCGTTTCGTGAGGCAGAAATTCTCCATCCACGGAAACAGTATGTTCTTTAACCATTTGATGTAGGTGTGTATAAGTGTAGCTAGAATCCTTATAATAACAACATCCTAGTATATTGACGATACTGTAGTTTTTACAAAATAAATGAATAAAAAGTGTTTAGGGGGTTGGCGAGGAAAAATAATACAAAATGACTCAAGTGAAGACATTACCTTAAAATCGGGTAACTCCCTTTGGTTTGAGCTAAAAGGATTCCTTGGGAAGACTTATTCCGAATGTGAGGCATCAAGGAGTTATATAGGGATGTGTAGAGACAAAATGGTCAGGGATTGGCCGAGCCAAAGGATTTGGGAGTGTGGGTAAGGAGGTAGAGGTGGAGGCCTTTTATAAGAGGAGAGGAGGGGCACTCTTGTAATGTTACAAAATGTTACTTTATTTTTCAAAAGAGTTTCGGATTTTAAAGGTCCCACATTTATTTATTTAGAGGAAAAGGTGATAAGGGTTCGATGTCCACTCATCCAATAGGTTTTGGACATGTTTAGGTCTTAGATATTACATTATCTTTCCATTTTATTTAAATCATTAAATAATGAGGTCATCGCTGGATCATCATGATGTAATAAATAATTTAATTTAATTAATGTATAAAAATTATAAAACAAATACTATGGTTTATTAAATCGTTTTATCTTTCCAATGACTATTTATAGTGAAAAATCTGACCTTTATTACACCATGTAAAAATTATTTTAGTAAAACATCTCATGTGTGTGTCATTTTTACTTTAACATTAAATAAAAAGGTATTTATGTCATTTTCCAACCAAAGTGTCTCCATGGGGTCCCCAAGTTGACCCATGGATTGTCTTGGTCGTCCATGACACATCCAATTAGGGTAGGACATGTGTCTAGGTCATTTCATTTTATTAAAACATTATTCTTACCTTAAACTACACTAATTACCTCTAATCGCGATTAAAAACTTAATAAGTTACTATTCACCAAAAAATTATTTTAATCCCATTGAACCACATTTTACTTCTTAATTACAACCATGTATGTCAGATTTTTAAAATTCAACACACAATGATGGAAAAATTTCATTTAAACGGAAAATCAGTTTTTATAAGTACCACTTAGTGGTTTCACTATACATCATAAAATCGAAGTTTTTCAGAAAAATACCAAAACATCACCCTAAGATTTATTTGATATTCTGAATTCAAAAATGATGTCTATTTTATAAAATTAAAAACATATTAGTTTTATTACTTAATTTAACAATTAATTCTCGCTGTCAGAGCAAATAGCGTGTTTTTATGAAACAATAAGTATTAAAAGATTGACACTAGTTTAAGTCCATTTTCATAGTGAAATTAATTCCAACGACCACTATTGTATTAAATGGTAAAAATATATTCTAATTTCACTTTAAAACAAATTAAAAAGATAATCTAATCATATAAATAAATTATATTAAAAAGAGGTTTTGAATTAAAATACAACATTTTTCACTATTCATTAAATACTGAACTTCATCGGAAAAATACCAACAATTTACACAAAGTAAATTTTGATGTCCTGATTCTAAAAAAGAATTTTATTTTGTCAAATATAACACATAAAATTGTCAAAAAGTGGATGTAAAAGTGGTTCACCATCAAAAGGCGGTTAATCGACCTTTTAAAGAATATTAGAATGTTTACGCTTAAAATTGGATTCTTTCGCATTTTTAATCCTCTAACATGTATTGTAAAAAGTAAAAATATTTAACAAACATATATAATCATTTTAGTTAGTTCTGTTCATTATCTCCATTACAACAGCTAGGCGTTAACTACCATTTAAAATAATATTATTTTATTATTAGAGTGCAACCTAAGATTTCAAAGGAACTCGTTGTTGTGTATTGGGTACGCCATCGAACATAGCGTTCCCTTTAAAGTAATATTAATATTTTTTTCACAAATATTGATAAATATAAAAATGTCATATTCTTTATTTACCTGGGGTGTTATAGTAACGACCCGACCCTAGTTACCCAGAGTCAGTGCATTATTACATAACATTGGCAAGATCACAGGCAAGATCAAATCTCGAAAGACTGATTAGTTTAGTAGCCTTGGAAACAATAGATATATTCATAATGTTTTTCATTACATCAAAAAATGAAAACTACAAAAATATAGTCTCCATAGACCACACTCTTATCCCCTCAAACTATCCCTGCAGGTCATTCATATATTACTTCTTCACATCCTGGGAAAAATAAAACATAGAAAATGGGTGAGCTCAAATGCCCATTAAGGATAACAATATAGCGGAAACATTCATAAATAAGAATAAACATTTAAGGTAGTGTATAACTAAAACAAAAGCCTTTTAAACTTGAACTTCAACATAGTATCGAAAAAGTAAAATGAAATAATTCCATTTACTTATTCAAATGGATATTCTACTAATAGAATAATCACGTGTAATATCAATAACAACTTTCATAATGATGGAATGCATAATTCCAGAATATCATAATCAAATTGCCAAGGCCTCGTGCCAAGACTACAAATAAGATTTTTTCAAGACCTTGTTCCAAGACACTATTTTGTCTAATGAGACCTACCGATGTATCGAGGAGCTATAGCGGGATCCACAAGTCACCTATTAAGTCCAATGCATTCCTCATATGAACAGGTTTAGACATAACATAAACATTTGTATTAAAACTAGGATACAAAATGTCAATACTTTATTCATAAACCATGAATAGTATAAAAATAACACATCTATAGTCAAACATATCACAAAACCATCAATACAATATGGAAGTATTGTATCATAATAAATCAACCCCAAATAAACTTAAAATCCATCAAAGGATGTTGACATAGATAAAATCAAAACGCTTTTTAAAAAAATATATCGTTCTATTTTAATATAATTTAAGAGTCATATTTTTATAAAATAAAAAATTTTATTTGAAAATATACTTATAATATTGTATGGGAAGCTTCAACGATTTTATAACGGCAGAAAATAGCCTCTCCCGCCGTATATGTTTAAAAAACATTCTTACCTTAATTCTGTGTAAAAGATTAGAAAGCACCTTGTTTGGAAAACGGCGGAAAAATAACTTTATAAACCTCATGTAAATAGTCAAAAAATGGTATAAATGACTTTAACCCATATTATTTTAAATAGTAAAAATGTTTTGAAATACATTTTGAAGAAACATCGATGTGGATGATAAAGAAATCACAGTAGATTATTATGTATAAACAACCTCGGATAATGAAGAGATTGCGAAATAAACCCTTACCTTGTACTTTTCCTTGGTTGAGGGTAGGTTAAACTTTATATATTGGTGAAATAATTGTTATTAAATTATACAAGAATTATATATATTAATATGATATCATATATGATCTTTTAACATTGCATTGTTAATAATATCTTAGAATTGTCGTCGTTACGGGTGTTAACTTACTCATTTTATTTTACATGTTGTGTTACGTAAGCCGTGTTTTTCTTGGATAGGTTGTATCGTAATCATATCCAGAATGATATAAAGTCCATAGATACTATAATTAATCATCAAATCAGAATTATACTTGAATGGATACGATGGAGAATTAAATCTCATCGCGTTCGTGGAGACGGTAGTACGTACGTACGTACAAGCGAAAATATCATTCTTTTGATATTAAAATAATATATAATTGTATTTATATCAAATTTAAAGAATAATTATCATGGTATATTTATTATTTACATGAATTAAACATTATTATTATACCCATCCAAATAATAATTTATTGAATAACAACTACACCACGACGTGGAGACGGTAAGCCGTACGTACGCACGTATGGTGACCTGTTATTCAAAGGATGGATAAAATACAGAATATGGTTGTACCATATTTATAATAATATTACATTATATAGGAGAAACTGGATTCATTAATTTAGAATGGGAATAAATTAGAAATAAGAAGTTGGAGAAGAAATGAATTTGAAAAAGAGTGGTGAAAACATTATCTCTTCTTCAGGTTCTTCCTTTCGATTTGATCAAAAGGGATCCATAGGTTGGCTTTCTGATCATCCTAATACCTCTAGGTTGTAGTTAGAGAAGCTGAGAGAGTATTTGGGCAGGGTATGGCCGAACAAAAAGGCTTTGAAGGTGTGAATTAATGAGAATTGGGAGTTCCCTTTTATAAGAGGGGTGAGGGGAACCTTTGGAAAAGGTAGAAATATTCTTTTATAATAATTTCATATTTGGTTTATAATGGCTCCAAAGTGGATTATTTAATGTTTAAGGTGGATATTGGTCGAAAACCACTCAACAAATAGAATTTATATAGGTTTGGGTCATTATATTAACATTATCTTTTAGTTTTAACTCTTAGTTAATTAGTTTGACACTTACCATGTCACTTTGTATTTTTATATTATATAGTTAATAAACTTACTATATACCTTCAAGAGACCCCCAAGTGGTCCATTAATTAAACACTTATCATTATATAAGTCTCTTGGCCAACCCTTAGATTTTTACGAATTTAAAATCAATTAATAATATAATAATTGTTTTAAAAACTCTTTTATGTCAATTTTGACAGTATTCAACAATTGATTTTTGTAAAAATTATAACAGAATTATTACATCTAAAAAAATTAATTAAATAAATCCTAACATGTCATATTAACCTATAAATTTATTGTTATTTATAAAAAGTCTCAAATTACATTTAGATGGGTATTTATAATATCACTTATTCTAATTATTCATTAATTAGGTAATTACTGCATCACTATTGTGTCATAAATAAATTAAAATATTTAATGTCTAAAAATTATAAATAAAATACCATTATGTAGGATATCTTCTTATATTTATAATGAATATTTACAATCGAATTTATCTTATGTATAACCCAATATTAAAAGTGTTTTAGTAAATAAACATTGATTTTAACTCTTTTAACTCTTCTTTGAATTAAATAATAATAAATGTCCTAATCTAATAAAAGTGGACCTAAATGATAATATTTTACTCCTAAGGTTGTTTTGGTCGAGATAAACTTGTCCAATAGAATTAGGACATGTGTTAGGGTAATATTAATATCATTTTTACCATTAATTACCCTATTTACTTTTAACCGTGGTAAATAAAAGTAAAAAGTTACTATTCCCAAAAAATTATTTTCATCTCATTGAACCACGTTTTACTCCATAATATTAACCGTGTGTCTCGGATTTTCAAAATTCCACTCACAGAAGCGGTAAAATTAAGTTTTATGAAAAATTCAGTTTTTTAACTACCACTTAGTTGTTTCAATATTCATCAAAAAATGAAAGTTTCGAGAAAAATACCAAAAATTAGGCCTAAGATATATTTGATATTATGAATTCAAAAATGATGTCTATTTTGTCAAATTTATAACATATCAGTAGCATTAATTAATTTAAAAATTAATTCCCGTCGTCAAAACAAATAGCGTGTTTTTAGGAGATAATAACTATCAAAAGATTGACACTTGATTATGTCCGGTTTAACTGTGAAATTATGTACAATGACCAACATTATATTAAATTGTACAAATATATTGTAAATATAATTTAAAACCACTCAAATTCATAATTTATCAATATAAATTATTTCGATTAAAAAAGTTGTTTTTAATTAAATTTTAATAATTTTCACTATTCATCAACATATAAATGTTATCCGAAAAGTTCCAAAATATCACATTAGGATAAATTCGATACTCCGAATAAAAAAATGAAGTCCATTTTAGAAGATAAAATTAATAAAATTTCAAAAAGTAGGTATTACTATTCATAACGGCTAGTTTGATTGGTTGTGGTGTGTGTTAGAACTCGATGTTGCGTACAAAACACGCTACTGTATTATTCAATGGAAAGCGTACCGTGGAAGTTTGAGATGTTTCATTGTAAATTTTTGATGTCCCCATTCTCAAAGTACATTTATTTAGTCAAATTGAATATATAAAAGTTTAAAATATTGGATTTAAAAAGGGTTCACTATTGAAAGTTGGTAAAAGTGCAATACTGAAAATGAATTTGTTCTTACATTATGTCTAAGAAACTCATAATATGGAGTCTAAAATTATAAGGATTATAGAAAGTTAAAAATTTAGTTAATATTATTCATAACCTATTTTGAATGGCTTGTTTTGTGTGTCATGGTGCGCTTGAACTAGGTGTTGCGTGTAGTGCGAGTCATTGAATTATTTTGAAGAAATAACACTCTATGAAATCTTGGGGTGTTACATTCTCCCCTCATTCAATAAATTGCATCCTCGCAATTTGAAATTGTTCTTCTAAAATAAATGTTTGAACATAGAAAATATTTTTGTGGGAAAACCTACATTGGCAATTGGGTTAATAAAATTTAGTCTTAATAAGAAGAAAAGAGATATGAAAGGGTCACCACCAAATTAGGATTTATTTTCGGAGAACATTGGTGGAAATGAGAGACATATAATTGGAGGAAAACGTAAATATTTATAGGTCATGATTGAGGTCATCAATCAAAAACAAGTGTAAAATGGAGGGCCTTAAATTCATCAATCTATGATGATTTAAAATACCATCGGTTCCGCAAAACATAGGGTATTAGGATAACACATTTTTTTGTTTTAAGATCCCTTCACTAAAGTATAATAATTAATTTCTTCAATGAATAAGAGAAGAAGAAAAATATATAATTGACATGTAGAGTCTCATCCTTTATTAAGTTCTACCACAAACTCATCTTTCACTCTAACAGATAATAGAACTTAAAATTAATATTCTATTTATCCTATTCATATAGGGTTAAAAAATGAATTTATAATTCATCAAGGAGAACCATTAAAAAAACAACATTATTCAATCAAGGACATCACGTGGGTCAGTGGTAGGTGATACACCCTTGTCGCCCTTTGGTTGTGGGTTCGATCTCACAGCCTTGCCGGACACGATGGGTTGCCGCCCGACCTCTAGGTTGTCCTTTTATGGCAATCCTAAATAATCCAAACTAGAACTATCCAAAATACTTCAGTCTAAAATTTATAATGAAGGTAAACACCATGAAGATCCTATTTCCGCGTAATAACATGTGAACACCATCATCATGTATTCTTTTAAATCATTGCAACATCCTCAATTACAATAAAACCATATTGATTACATTCATGATCCCTTATTCGTTAAAGAATAATAGATATACTCCTTCAATACAAAAATGTTGTAAACCCCAACAATGATGGAATATACAAATCATTAATCATTTTCAAGGTAGTCAATAATATCCAATATAATTTATCAAAATCAATCATGTATTATTCTAAAATCACTACCTCAGTATCCGAACCATATTATGGTTTATCTATCTCTCAACCATATAATTTCCTAAAATTTTACCAGCTATTGAGTAACTTTTCTTTGTTCCACACAATCACAAGTCCTTAATAAAATAGTACTGCAGTACAGTCCCTATAAACTCCATAATTATTATAACAAGTACATTGTTGATACAACACCCAAATGACATAATCAACATAAGAACTCTAATCATTCCTCTTCATCTGTGGTAGTATCATAACATGATTATTATCCAATAGCATCATTTTCGGCATAGTCAGATGACTGGGAAATAGGTTTGAAAAGTGTCCAAACTCCTTGCAAATGAAGTATTGTCCATTTGAAACTATTTTCTTACCGTTGCAGTCACATACTTTGTGCCATTTTCGTCCACACTTATAACAAACTCCCATTCCATTAAAGCAAGTTGCAGGGTGTTTCATACCACAGTTATCACATATGGGAAAATTCTCCTTTTCCCTCTTTCCTTTATCCATCTTTCTCTCTTCTATTCTTTTCATCTCTTGCTTCCATTCAAATCCATAGGACTCGGTAAACTCTTTACGTTACTTATCAACACAAGATATTATTTTTTTCGTATGATGATAATATAGGGGAGACTATTTCTCTTATAAATTATGGCTTAAGACCATGAAATATATGATCATTCTTTCTCTTTGGATCATGTGCATTGCTGTAGTTCTCTTTCCTTCTACTGGGCGCCATTTCTAAACAATAGAATACAATATATTAGTTTATGAATAACAATACCAAATCCCAAACTTGAAAAACACATAACATAAATTAAATAGTTTATGGATATAATCCATAATCATAAAAATGTCTCCTTTGAGAATGTATATACTCATAAACCCATCGTAATGGTTGTAAAAAAATAGAATTATCCTATGAATATCCCTCAGGACTGTCATAACCAAGAGTGGAGCAAGGCCGGTTGTCGTCCACTATTCCCCGTTCGAGTCCAGCTCAGAGCGGTGTTTTCGGGGTTTACCCCTAGGTATATCTGTGCCAGATCCGCCTCTACCTGGTCGTATCCAGATAGAGATTTATTGCTCGGAAAACTCACAAAATCACTACAATAAAAAAATTATATGATGTTCTTCTATACTAATCCTCAAAGTCTATCATAAATCTATGTACTCTAATCAGTTTTGATCCAAATCTAGCTTCCAAGGTTTGTACTAAACATCCTCTAATACCAACTGTAACGCCCCGACCCAAGTTACCCATAGTCAGTGCATTATTACATAACATTGTCAAGATCACAAGAAAGATCAAATCTCAAAAGACCGATTAGTTTAGCATCCTTAGAAACAGTAGATATATTTATAATGTTTTGCATTACATCAAAAAATGAAAACTACAATAATATAGTCTCCATATACCACACTCTTATCCCCTCAAACTATCCCTGCAGGTCATTCATAAATTATTTTTTCACATCCTGGGAAAAATAAAACATAGAAAAGGGGTGAGCTCAAAT
The DNA here is from genome assembly GCA_963277665.1 of Viscum album. Classification (NCBI taxonomy): domain Eukaryota; kingdom Viridiplantae; phylum Streptophyta; class Magnoliopsida; order Santalales; family Viscaceae; genus Viscum; species Viscum album. The sequence continues at coordinate 105,146,766 of OY728133.1, forward strand.
GCCCATTAAGGATAACAAAATAGAGGAAAATTTCATAAATATGAATAAACATTTAAGGCAGTGTATAACTAAAACAAAAGCCTTTTAAACTTGAACTTCATCATACTATGGAAAACATAAAACGAATTAATTCCATTTACTTATTCACATGGAAATTATACTAATTGAATAATCACATGAAATATCAATAACCTCTTTCATAATGATGGAATGCATAATGCCAGAATATTATAACCAAATAGCCAAGGCCTCGTGCCAAAACTACAAATAAGATTTTTTCAAGGCCTTGTTCCAAGACACTACTTTGTCTCATGAGACCTACCGATATACCGAGGAGCTATAGTGGGCTCCACCCATCACATATTAAGTCCAATGCATTCCTCATATGAACAGGTTTAGACATAACATAAACATTCAGATTAAAACTAGGATAAAAAATGTCAGTACTTTATTCATAAACCATGAATGGTATAAAAATAACACATCCATAGTCAAACATATCAAAAAACCATCAATAAAATATGGATTTATTTTATCATAATAAATCAACTCCAAATAAACTTAAAATCCATCAAAGGATGTTGACATAGATGAAATCAAAACTCTTTTTAAAGAAATATATCGATCTATTTTAATATCATTTAAGAGTCATATATTTATAAAATAAAACATTTTCTTTGAAAATAAACTTATAATCTTGTATGGGATGCTTCAACGATTTTATAACGGCTGAAAATAGCCTCTCCCGCCGTATATGTTAAAAAACAATTTTACCTTAATTCTGTCGAAAAGGTTAAAAAGCACCTTGTTTGGAAAACAGCGGAAAAATTCCATTATAAACCTCTTATAAATAGTCAAAAAATGGTATAAATGACTTTAACCCATATTATTTTAAATAGTAAAAATGTTTTGAGATACATTTTGAAGAAACATGGATGTGGATGATAATGAAATCCCAGTAGATTATTACGTATAATCAACCTCAGATAATGAAGAGATAGCGAAATAAACCCTTATCTTGTACTTTTCCTTGGTTGAGGGTAGGTTAAACATTCTATAATAGTGAAATAATTGATATTAAATTATAAAATAATTATATAAATTAATATGATATCATATATGATCTTTTAACATTGATTTGTTAATAATATCTTAGAATTGTCGTCGTTACGGGTGTTAACTTACTCGTTTTATGTTATATGTTTTGTTACGTAAGCCGTGTTTGAAATGGATAGGTTGTATCTTAACCATATCCATAATGATATCAAGTCCTTAGATACTATAATTAATCATCAAATCAGAATTATACTTGAATGGATAGGATGGAGAATTAAATCTCATCGCGTTCGTGGAGACGGTAGTCCGTACGTACGCACGAGCGAAAATGTCATTCTTTTGATATTAAAATAATATATAATTGGATTTTATATCATATATAAAGAATAATTATCATGTTATATTTATTATTTACATGAATTACACATCATTATTATACCCATCCAAATAATAATTTATTGAATAACAATTACACCACGACGTGGAGACGGTAAGTCGTACGTACGCACGTATGGTGACCTGTTATTCAAAGGATGGATAGAATACATAATATGGTTGTACCATATTTATAATAATATTACAGTATATGGGATATACTGGATTTAATATTTTATAATGGGAATAAAAAATAAATAAGAAGTTGGAGAAGAAATGAATTTGAAAAAGAGTGGTGAAAACATTACCTCTTCTTCGGGTTCTTCCTTTAGATTTGATCAAAAGGGCTCCGTAGGTAGGCTTTCTGATCAACCTAATCCCTCTAGGTTGTAGAGAAGGATTTTTAGAGAGTATTTGGGCAGGGGTTGGACGAACCAAAAGTCTTTGAAGGTGTGAATTAATGAGAAGGGGGAGTGCCCTTTTATAAGAGGGGTGAGGGGGACCTTTGGAAAATATAGAAATATTATTTTATAATAAATTCATATTTGGTTTCTAATGTCTCAAAAGTAGATTATATACAATTTAAGGTGGGGATGGGTTGAGAACCACTCAACCAATAAAATTTTTACAGGTTTGGGTCATTATATTTACCTTATCATTTAGTTTAAACTCTTAGTTAATTAGTTTGACACTTACCATGTCACATTGTATTTTTATATTATACAGTTAATAAACTTACTATATTCTTCCAAGAGACCACCAAGTGGTCCATAAATGATACACCTATCATGATATAAGTCTTCTTGACGAACCTTAGATTTTTAGGAATTTAATATCAATTAATAATATAATATTTGTTTTAAAAACTCTTTTATGTCAATTTTGACACTATTCAAGAAATGATTTTTAAAAAAATCATTACATAGTGATTACTTATAAAAAAGTTAATTAAATCAATACTAACATGACATATTAACCTATAAAATTATTTTTATTGATAAATGTCCCAAATTACATTTATTTGGTTATTTATAATATCAATTATTCTAATTTTTCATTAATTAGATAATTATTGCATAACCATTGTGTCATAAATAAATTAACTTATATAATGTCAAAAAATTATAATTAATATTCCATTATGTAGGATACCCGTTTAGCTGTCTAATGAATATTTTCAATCAAATTTATCTTATGTATAACCCTATATTAGAATTTTTTTAGTAAATAAACTTTGATTTTAACTCATTGAACTCTTCTTTGAAGTAAATAATAATAAATGTCCTAATCTAATAAAACTGGACCTAAATGATAATATTTTACTCCTAAGGTTGTTTTGGGTCGAGATACACTTGTCCAATAGAATTAGGACATGTGTTAGGTAATATTAATATCATTTTTACCCTTAATTACCATATTTACTTTTAACCGTGGTAAATAAAAGTAACAAGTTACTACTCACCAAAAATTATTTTCAACTCATTGAACCACATTATACCCCTTGATATTAACTGTGTCTCTAGGATTTTATAAATTCCACTCACAGAAGCGATAAAATTTTGTTTTATGAAAAATTCAGTTTTTTAACTACCACTTAGTGGTTTCACTATTCATCAAAAAATGAAAGTTTCTAGAAAAATACCAAAAATTATTCCTAAGATATAATTAATATTATGAATAAATAAATGATTTATATTTTACCAAATTCGAAACATATCAGTTGCATTAATTAATTTAAAAATTAATTCCCATCATCAAAACAAATAGCGTGTTTTTAAGAGATAATAACTATAAAAAGATTGGCAGTTGTTTATGTCTGGTTAAATTGTGGAATTATGTACAATGACCAAAATTGTATTAAATGGTAAAAATATATTCTAAATATACCTTAAAACCACTCAAATTCATAATTTATCAATATAAATTATTTCAAATAAAAAAGTTTTTTTTAATTAAAATTTAGTAATTTTCAATATTCATCAAAATATAAATGTTATCCGAAAAGTTCCTAAATTTCACCTTAGGATAAATTCGATACTCCGAATACAAAATGAAGTCCATTTAGAGATATAAAATTTATAAAATTTCAAAAAGTTGGTATTACTATTCATAACGACTAGTTTGATTAGTTGTGGTGTGTGTTAGAACTCGAAGTTGCGTACAACACACGCTAATGTATTATTCAAAGGAAAGCGTACCGTGGAATCTAGGAATGTTTTATTGTAAATTTTTGATGTCCCCATTCTAAAAGTAAATTTATATAGACAAATTGAATATATAAAAGTTGAAAATATTGGATTTAAAAAGGGTTCTCTATTAAAAGTTGGTAAAAGTGCAATACTGAAAATGAATTTGTTCTTACATTATGTCTAAGAAACTCATTATATAGATTCTAAAATTATAAGGATTATATAATGTTTAAAATTTAGTTAATACTATTTATAACCTCTTTTGAACGGCTTGTCTGGTAAGTCATGGTGTGCTTGAACTTGGTGTTGCGTGTAGTGAAAGTTATTGAATTATTTTGAAGAAATAACACACTATGAAATCATGGGGTGTTACATTTTCGGATCCCTCTATGCATTAAGAAAATAAAATAATATGGGATTTTTTGGAGAGTAATTATTGATTTTTTATGGGAGAATATATGTTTTCATTATGGAAAAATATAAAATCAGGTTATTTATGGAAGTAATTAATCTATATTAGAGGATATGTTATTTTGGAAATTATATTTTTGGTGTGAGTCATTAAGAGTGATTGATGTTAATTGGAGATAAATGTTAAAATTTATCTTAGGAGACAATGATATCAAATACTTTTATTTTTCGGGTTCCAATGTTAGTTGGCATTATTTTGAATAATTTTATGTTAAATTATTTATTAAAAAGATTTTGGTGAACATTATGTATTACTTTTTAATTTTGGAAATAAAAATATATTTCATTATATAATGGTTTATTATTTTGTGGGAATTAACAGATCTTATCCTAACCTTATTTTTCATCATTAAATTTTTATAATAGTATCAATATAAAGTTAATCTTTTTTTGGATTATTTGATTCTCTATAAGATTATTCTATTCTATTAGTCATGAAAAAAAATCTTATTGGATACTAATTGTTTGGAGAAAATGTTTTTTTTGTGGTGGAAATTGATTAATGGAAGAAACACTAATTGAAATGTATGTATTTTTACTAATGTTCTTTCTCAATGTCATAAATGAATTCGAAAACATTGTGATAAGGATAATAAAAAAAATTCCATTTAGTTTTTCTGCTATGAAGTCAATGTCTATTAAACCCATCACAAATTTATAGCTTTTTGGTTGTTATATTTTTCCTATAAATGGTTTCTGTTATTCTCCCTCATATCATTATGGATAGTTTCCTCTTCTATAACAATGTTTTCATACATGGACCCTATTAGGTGTTATATTAGGAATCCTTGATGCATTTAATTGTTCAGTATTGAGGGAAATTTTTCTAATGCTTTTTTCAATGTGGGATGTCATAAAAGGTATTTTGAAAATTTAGACCATGGTTACTGACCCCATATTCGAACATTAAGGATTTAATTTCCAATGGGGGGAATGTAACATCATTATATTGAAAATAAACACTATATTCGATATCATACATGATACACCATATTTAGATTAAATTAGAACTCATTATTGTTATTTTATATAATAGTTATCATGTATCCATTATAATGGTATGAATGGAAAGGATTAACTAAATTTGGAAAATATGGTTTATATATGTTTATATAATGACTCATTGGCTACAAAATTATAAAATAAACTAATTAAAAACAAATTCATTATTAAGGAAGTGTTTATTTGTAAAACTATTTAAATGTGAATAAATATGTATAAAAAATAATCAAATCGCCCTTTTTGGAGTATATTAATGAAATATAAATTCAATAATGTGTTTCAAATTAATGTTATGTGATATTTAGACATTTTATAAGAATAAATAAAATATTATTGATAAAGGACTATTTTTTTATAAATATATCTTTACAACCGTTGAATGGAGAATCCAATTAAAATATAGGTTTAGTCAGATTTATATGTACTATTTGACAAATAGGTACCTACAAATTTTCATTGGGAATTTTTTTTTGTTTTTTATGATAAATTTTATTTTTTTAATGAATAATGCATAATACTACATTTTAGTTCAAAACTACTTCTCACATAATTTATTTATATTGACGGAATATCCATTTAAATGGGATTGAGATATAATAAGATAATGTATTAATCATTTAACCAAATTTAGGCCATTGGAATCATTTTCAAATTTAATATATATATATATATATATAAACAATTCATTATTTTGAATGTTTCACTTTAAAACTGTCATTTTATATTTTTCTACAGAATTAATTTTATATTTATTTAAAGTACTTAATTAAATTTAATTATATAAAATTAATATTATATATGTAATTATAAGGTCGAAATTATTTTTATAGGTTAATTTTATTTTTAAGAATAAAAAATTTACCATCGTAAAAAAATTATTTGTCGTATTATAATAAAACATTTAATAAGGGTAAAAGATAAAAAGTTAAAAGATTAATAAACCTAAAAATACAACATTTGATGGTTGGTTGAGGTGATTACCAACCCTAAAATATAATATAAATTATTTACAAGCCAATTTAATGGAATTTTATGTCTCCTCTCTATGGTTATCTTTTAATATAAAATAATCAAGAAATTATTCATGCAAACCCACCTCTCCTAAAGTATAAATAGCTTCCCTCACCCCCCCCCCCATTTTGTCCCAACATTTCATTTATCTCCAAAAATATCTGATGAAACCTCTCCTCCTAACACTCCCAACATCCAACTATAACTGTTCTCACAAAAATAACAATTCCAATGGCCTCAAGTGTCATTCATGGAGGGGATGTTCAATATATATTTTTCATAATGTACCTCCCTTAATTTTTTTACATTTTTCTACGTTATCATCACCTCCATCATCGATATAATTATGATTACTAATAATCATTTACATAATTTATTTTTATGTTTCTAATGGAATACTTCATATCCATTTAATTTATCGCATCCTTTTAATCATAGAAACAAATTTTTTCTCTGTTATACTAGTTAATCGCCTCTGTAAATAACGTTTTTGTTTTTATTTCCATTGAAAAAATCATGGATTATTATAAAAACATGTAATGACCCATAAATTTCAAGGAAATTTTATTTCTTAAATACTTTGGAATTTTACTTGTATGTGGCTTCTGACGACACTTGATTCCGAGGCCCGGTATGCCCGGCATCAATTTATGAAGTTTATCTAAGGTATGTTCCGTGAACGAAAGAGCTAGTTTTACTATCTTTTGAACCGGTGCTTGGAATTGAAATCCAAGGTCACCGATGAACTTGCAGCACCGGTAATTGCTTAAGGGAACCTTTACCGTAGTTGCGTTTTAAGCGGGTTGAGAATTAATAAATGGGGATATATAATTAAAAAAATAAAACTGTTAGAACAATTTTATTTATATCTATGTTGGTTAAATCCATCAAAGGGGAGTTAAGGGTTGGACCCTCAACCACCTAACTACCCTTGTGTGGATATTTGGGAGGTGGGGCCCACACGAGACCCATCATTTCATCTCCCTTGAAACCCCCTTAAACTCCCTTGAATTTATTGTGACAACCATTCTATTTATTAACTTTGTTAAACTCTCCACCTTCTTCCCAAATATATTTCCAACACATTATAATTATTTAAAGGGATTATCCAGTTAATTAATTATTATGATTTATTATTAAATCAATTGTTGTGTGAATAAAATTATAAGAAGATATATTATTTTAGTTGGGCAATTGTGGTGTTAGTGAAAACGTGGGAAAGCTCTGGAGATATAGATAATGAATGTGTTATTCTCTTCGATGAAGAACGCCTTCAACAAAGAATGGCGCCCTCTTCTCTGCGATGCAATTTCCACGAAGAACAATGATTCACCTTTCGTTTCTCTTCTCCGCGACGTCGTTCTTCGTGACGCCATCTACCGCGACGTTTGTCTTCCACAGATTGACAATGTGTGGCGTCTTTGCGTGGTAGGGGAATATTTTATATTACTCATTTATGTGGTTTATACCCTCGAGCTTGAGCGTATATTTTTAGGATTTATCATTGTGGATTCCTTACCCCAGTTAATTTCTCATGATGAACGTGAATGAAATAAATTAATTCCTGGATCGATAAACAATTGATTGAATTAATTTTATTATAGTTTATCCTAAATTTGATATTCTTGAAGCATGATAAATATTAAATTTTCAATCCCCCAAGTTCTTTATTCTCAAAATCATTGGCCAAAATAACACGGCTCTCGATCCGCACTTAAATAGAGATCCTTTCTTATTCATGGTCTGCACATTCTTCATGTGTTTTTCATCATCAAATAATTAATCTCACTGGAAACTCGATGTTTCGTTTAGCGTGACATACGGACGCAGAGATCTCATTCTGAGGATTGAGAATCTGCGATCTTCATAATTTTTGGGGTTAGAACGAATGTGTAGTGGATCGGAGGCGTAGCAGCACGGCAGGCCGGAAGTAGGCCATGTGCGAGGCGGAGGTGCAGCGTTATCAGTTCCTGAGGGCTGTGTGAAATTTGGTGGAGATGGGAACGTGGAATAATGTGGTAGATTGGAGAGAGAATAAATTTGAAAGTGATTAAAATTTAAAAGACAAATAAATGGTAAATGAGAGATTTGTTGATAAATTCCAGCGCGCTAGAAGGGGCCAAAGCATGATTGAGTTTAGAGATGGAAATATGAATTAAATAAACAATTATTAATAATAATAAAATATTGTTATTATTAATATTGTTGATAAAAAACTTTTTTGACCATAACTTATTTGTGAAACATTAGTTTCAAGAACAGTCTATGGCAGTGCGACCCAGATTCTGAGACGAACATTCCGATTCCAATATTGGATGCCTTTTTCGGGTATTTGGATCGGGTACACGAAGCAGTCGGAAAATAATAGTTTTAATATTATTATTAAATCTTTTACCCACCATAACTCATGCGTGCGACGTCCGATTGGCTTGCCGTCAGTGGCGATGTAATCATGTCTTTAAGAAGTTCGATCCATGTCTAATGTTCAATAATAAATTTTGGTTTGTGGCTCGGGTCCACGAAACTCCCAATGATAATATTATTATTATTATTACGGGATCTTTTATCTGATATATCTCTCTCATACGGTGTCAGAATGATGAACAATATATGACCTTATGACCCTAGAATTAAGACGGATGATTCAAAAACAGTTTTGGATATTTATGTCAAGGTCGAGGCGTGGGACCAATGAGGCCGGGTTCGTGAGTGTTGCAGTGAAATGAAACTGTTTCACCTGATATCCATTTTGGACCAATAGGTAGTCCATATATTGTTTTTTTTAGTATGGATCGAAATAGTGTAACCAGTTTGGTTAACTGGTGTCTTGAGGTATGACTGGGTTGGATTGAACATGAATCCGAACGGGCCCTCGGTAATAAAACACTTATAACATAAGTACCGGATGTCTGATTGACGTGACGTCAATTATGTTGGATTCTTTATGATGAGGTGGTTCTTTTGGCATAATACACTTGAGGATTCGACGCATTTAGAGTATGGTTGGGTTGTTTTAGCTTAGAAACCAACCGGGCCCCTGGAACAGAAATACTAATAACTCACAGACCGGGCGTCCGATTGACGCGTTGTCTATTGCATTTAGACCGCTATGACAAGGTAGTCATTTGAGATACTTCCATGTGATATTATGTGACACATGTATGTATCGACTAGTAGCTCGTGGAGTGTACCCTTACGGAGACGAGCGTACGGAGTGCGGAGACCTAGTAGCTGTAGACCTGAAGACTGCTTGACTGATTCGACTCTGAGTGATTTGATTAGCCCAGTGGATGAAGAACCTGGTATTTGGAGGTAGACCCATGGCGGATGGAGTGCCTGGTAGTTGGAAGCAGATCTGTGGTACTCGACAGGAGGTGTAACTCTGTAGGCTATTAGGGGGAGCGCCCGGTATTTGGCGGCTAACCCACAACGGAGGGAGTGCCCGGTATTTGGCATCAGACCCGTGGTACTCGACATGAGGAGTACCTCAGTAGTATAAGGATAGTTTGTATCACCTCAGAGTCGTGATAGGACCTCTTTACTCGACCGGGGGGAGTTCTCCAGCAATTGTGGTTTCGATAATGAAAATTCTGGTTTGAGCTGAGTCAATGACCTTTGTTTTTTTCTCATGATTGAGATGGGTTACTTGATAAATTAGGTATATGAATGGGCATATACATAAGTAACTTTTATCTGTTGAGATAATTATTTTTGGTTTATCATTGTTGGATTTAGTGAGACATTGAGGGTCGTGGGGTCCCTACTGAGTATCATTATACTCACCATTGCACGATCTATTCCCGCACCTCATTGTGTTGGATGCAGACAACAGACAACACTGACCGAGGTGGAGTGCACGAGGACTGTACGGTACCTGGAGGTGGACACTCTGTATGACGGCACACGGAGCGGACCGATAGACGCGGAGTGCTGAGGATGACATCTGTCCCCACCCTTCAGGTAGGAACCCAGAAGATGATCTAGGAGCTGCTTCACCATTCAGCTATTTGTTTTTTTAGTTGTACTTTACATTCAGTTGTATTTGTAGCTTTATATTTTTAAATGTATTTTCGGCCCCTTTGTATTTTCGGAACACATGTTATAATTCATTACTTAGTCTTTTCTTCCGTTTATTCTCTGGTTGTGTGCATTTACGTTTTATAAAGGCAATTCCTTCCAAGTCCTAGGTAATTATGCATTTGGTGCTAGTCGCCAGCCCCTGGACTATAGAAGGCAGGCTTGGGGTATTCACGATGCGGGCCTCAGGGAACAAGTCATGAAAAATTGGTATCAGAGGAGTCAGTTCTATCGCAAAACATAGGACTCTGATTTTTTATTTTCAGTGAAGCAATAATGGTAAGCGTACTGAGTGTGGTTTTTAGTTCATGGAGTCCAGTTTTGGTGCGGAGGCCGATGTATTCATATACCAGGACCCTGACTTCTGATTTCCAACTTAGTGCACGAAAACACTGATTGCATGTGTGTTTCCAAAAGTTTTACTTAAGTCATCTAAAACCAGGTCAGCTCACCAGGTATATTTTTTTGACCGTGTGACATCTGTTTCATTCAGGATGCCACCCCACGGACGACCAACTAGAGCCCCAAGAGTTTTATGTACTAACAGCCTGCCGAGTGATGAGACCTAAATATAGGGCCCTCTTCCTGTTGAGGAACCAGAGGAGGCACCTGCGGTACTACCACCCATTGGGCCACCGATGCCACCAGCCCCAGTAGTAGGTGATACACACTTCTTGAGCATGCTGCACGAGTTCCAGCGCTAGAGGCCACCCAGGTTTTGGGGGAGAGATGGACCTATAGGTGGCTTATGATTGGCTGGAATCTATGGTGAGCATCTTTAGGCTAGTAGGTACACTAGCAAACTACATGGTGATCCCTGATGCCATCCCCCTTCAAGCATAAGTAGGTAGATGGTGGAGCCTGATGCTCTAGATGCCTGACGAGGCATCACTTCTATGGGAAGACATCGAGAGCCTGTTCCGGGTGGAGTTTGTACCAACTACCCTTCGGGAGGTGCGGATAAAGGAGCTACTTCAACTGCAGCAGGAAAGTATGAGTGTAGCTTTGTACTCAGCGAGGATCACAGACCTCTCACGCTACTCTACTGATATGGTACAAGACCCGTTCTTTAGGACCTGGTCCTTTGAGAAGGGAATCAGGCGAGAGATTAGAGCTTCAGTACACTCCCACAACATTAAAACGCAGATGGGAGTGTTGGAGTGATAACTTCTAGTCGAGAGTTTCCTTGATGAGCATTCTCCAGTAGAGGGACCCACCACTAGTCAACTGGCAGATGATTCATTTGCAGCTGGTAGTAGACAGATGAAAAAGGGGTCCAAGAGGACCAGACGCACTGGTGTCCAATTGCACAACACAGGTCCGGTTGTGCAGGGCAACCGGAGTAAAGACAGAGCCAGTCGTGCCAGGAGCGAGCAGTGTTACTTCCGCGGCGGGCTTGCTCACATGGAACGTGACTGTCCAACCTTCCCTACAGATGATCAGCAGATAGATAAAATACCTCCCAGGAAGAGGCATAGGTACGATCAAGGTGGACTGCAAGGAGAAAGCGACCATGGATGAGGAGCTGGTCATGCAGTTGGTGGGGGATGACGCTTCGAGGTGTTGTTACCACCACCACCAGCTGGGCCACTCTGACTATGGGAACGGGTGGATATGGGAGATCACATCTTCAGGAAGTTGGAGCATATGACTATGGAGATCCAGAAGAAGGAGGATTGGAGAGGGACTAGTTCCAGTCATGGAGGCATTTGTTGTTGTTGCTTCTAGTTTCCATGTTGTCGTTGTTATGTTTTCTTTGTGTCTTTGTACTTCGAGATGTAGTAATAAAATACACTTTTCCTTGAGACATTTTATTTCCTTCCTTTTTGTGTACTAAGAGTTTCCAGGTTAAATTGTTGACTTGACCATCACATTCGAGATTCCTACTGGAGGAGACCAAGTGAACACACACTGATGCCGACAGTGTGACTCGACCTTGGTAGGCGAGAGTAACAATTGGATCTCTTGGTTGTAGATTTGAGGCCTTACGATGCCGTCCATGGAATGAATGTATCATTCACAAGTGCAGAAAACGTTTTTTATGTCGGTTATTTTTCATTTTTTATGTCGGTTTCTAGCCAACGTTAATATGGGCGATGTTATAAATATCGTTTTTGACGTCGGTTATTTGAAATCCAACGTCAAAAACATAAAATCGCGATGTTTATGACGTCGGTTATTTTAGAATCGACGTGATAAATAAAATGGGAATGGTTTATCACGTCGTTTTTTAACAACCGACATGATAAAAGGCCTGGAAAATGGGTTTTCACGTTGGTTATTAAAAAACTGACGTGTTAAAAGGACGGGGAAATGGTCTATCACGTCGGTTATTAACGAACTGACGTCATAAACCAGGGGGTGGATAGTTTATCACGTCGGTTATTATAGAACCTCCGTGATAAACTATGGGGTGGGGGGTTATCACGTCGGTTATTAAACAACCGACGTGATAAACCGGGGGGTGGGGGTTTATCACGTCGGTTTTTTAATAACCGACGTGATAAACCGGGGGGAGGGGGTTTATCACGTCGGTTATTATATAACCGCCGTGATAAATCAGGGTAAGGGGGGTTTACCACGTCGGTTATTATATAACTGTCGTGATAAACCGGGGGGAGGGGGTTTATCATGTCAGTTATTAAATAACCGACTTGATAAATCGGGGGGAGGTGGTTTATCACGTCGGTTATTAAATAACCAACATGATAAACCATTTTCCAGGACTTTTATCACGTCTGTTATTAAATAACCGACGTGATAAACCATTTTCCAGGCCTTTTATCACGTCGGCTATTAAATAACCGACGTGATAAACCATTTTCCAGGCCTTTTATCATGTCTGTTATTAAATAACCGTCATGATAAACCCAATTTTTTTTTAAAATTGAATGCAGTCATCTGCTCTCCACCAGAATCAAACAGAAAACAAATCAAGAAATCGTACCACAAATATAGAAGTAGATCAAAATTAAGCATGTACATTGATAACATATACAACATACCCCCTAGACAGCCCCCACCCTAATGTATAACCCATGGACAACCCTCCCCCACCCCGTTGGAGCCCTCACCCTAATGTATACCCCCTAGATAGCCCTCCCCCACCCCATTGGTGCTCCCACATTCTTGTATACCCCTTGGACATCCCTCCCCCCACCCCATTGGAGCCCCCACCACACTCCTAGACTGCCCCCCGACCCCCAGACAGCCCCAAACACCCCTTAACAACCCCCACCCACCTGAACAGCACCCCCTCACCCCCTCACCCCACTTGACATCCCCCACCACACCCCTGGACAACCCCCCCCCCCACCCACCGTCATGTATACCCCCCAACCCCTGGAAAACACTCCCCCACCCCTGGACCGCCCTCCCACACCCCTGGACAGCCCTGCCACCCCCAGGACTATCCCCCCACCCCACCGGACTGCCCTCCCAGACAGCTGGACACCCCCCAACCCCACTGAACACACCCCCACACCCTTGTAACCCCTCCCCCACAGGCCCAAATCCATACCAGAAAAACCATCATAAGTATACCAAAACAAGACGCAGAGAAAAATTAAACATTCACTTATATAACATTCAAAACTTATACTATCAACTTCAAAAAAAAAAAAATCCAACCTAAACAACTAAAAAATACACAATTACAATGAAAATATTCAATATTTCATTTTACATTACAAACAACTAAAATTCAATCAAAACTGTCAAATAATTTGACCACTCCACTTGTAAGTGTTTGATGTCTTCAGCAGTATAGGGTTTAGGGTCATCAAAAATATACAAATGAAAAAGAATGTAGTTAACGTGTATAATGAATAAATCAAATTGAAATATTATGGCAATGTTTAAGAGGAAATCATACCAGGTCAAAATTCACAACTGTCCCAGTTGTTATTATTTCATACATAAATCATAACATATAATATCTGCATTCTATGAGGCCTTATTGTTCATGAAAATTCTGTTTGAATGAGTGTAAATTCAATATATTATTTAAATGTAATAAATCAAATAGTACAAATTATAAATGGATATTTACCTTTGCTTTTACATATTTGATCTTTGCACCTATTTTCTTTGTGTTTTTTTGAAAGTAGGCCGATGCACTGTTAGAAAATAATACGAATGGGGCAAATTTAAAATTCATTATAATATATAAAACTATTGAGAAATTGGAACATAATTTTCCAATATATTCCTCAAACATTCACGCACGTCACCATGGACAGAGCATATCCAAAAAAGGGATTTCTCCCTTGGGCAAAAAACCCCTAACATCCAATGATCACTGATAAAAGGAAATTTGACATTAGTAGTTTTTTAGGTTAAAAGATAATTAACTCTTTGATAGAAATGTGTTTCATACCTCTCACATAAATGCATCATCCTATATTGTTTGATTATATTCTTTTCAAATCATTCAGCAATATAAACCATTCTTTGTTCCTCATTCAATGCACATGCTTTAGGGGAAATCAATTGTGGGTCCATGATTCCATATACTTCTGTCAGCTCATTCCTCTCACAAATTTTATAAATATACCTAATAGAAAACATACATATTTATACATTTCTAATAAATATAACGCAGGGAAAAGGTGTTAAGACTTACATGGAAAAAATTTGCACCACGTTGATGCCTAACTTATCTCCAGTAACAAGCTCCACGATATCATTTTTTATAATCGCCACTCTTATTTCATGTCCACAAACATGAGCTTCCATTGGAAAATCATAATAACGCAACAACAAATGTGAATATCATGACAATCTGTCAAGACCATTTGAATCTGTATCTGATGTCATAGCCATTTGTCGTTGTTGTTGTCTATACAGTATTTCATTACCTTTGAAGTATTAATGTAAAAAAATTGAAAAATATATTAGTTTTTAAATGATAAAACAACATTAATAAAAAAATAAAATAAAAGATATAATATTCATACCACTATGGTAATGAGTCGAAGAAGTCTGGATGGCCAAATTAAAAAATGGCTGATACACTGTCCAACTGTCGCAACCTCATCTGTAGGAATTGGTACCCTAGCTAATCTATCTATGATATCCCATAGAGTGACCCTCTGATTCTCTACCTCTAATTGTTGATGATGAACTGTATCTCCTATAAAATATACCAACCTATATGCTACTATATGATGTTGAGAATCATCAACATACAACTCACAATAAGTATGAAGCTGCAGCGGAGGTGTAGGATAAAAAATGGGGTCCGCAGGCTGAGGTGGGGCAGTGGGAGATACTTTTAGAGGTGGGCGGTAAATAAAGGGGTCTGCCGGGGGCGGTGGAGGAGTGGGAGCTGCAGTCTGAAATTGTATTTGCATTTCTTCAAACATAGACTACACAGACTCTCTAATCTTGTCCTCCATCGTCGCATTAATTTTATGAACTTCAGACTCCAAGGATTCTATTTTTTATAAACCCCCTCAATGTTTGATGTTGAAGAACGTGGAAACACTTTTCTTGCAGATACCCCTGCCAGATATCCTCTTACACGACCAGGATGTTCGGGCCTTCCCAATGCTACAAATAAAATATCTTCACTCCCAGTAGCTATAAATGTCACCCTTGAACTCTGCTCCTCAAGAGAGTCCTGTGTTAATTAATTGAACATTTCTCTAATGATATAAATTATATGAAGAAAAAAGTTAACTTAAATAAATAAAATAGATATCTTACAATCCTCTCAGCTACGATTCTCGATTCTTATGCAAGATATTGCCCTTTTTTTCCCTTCCGAGCTCTCTTCCATTTGTTATGTCTAGATGGAGGGGATGGAGGGGCCACCTCTCCAGAGCTTGAAGACTCAGCACTTAGTTGGTGAAATTTTTCCGCCATCATTTGTTCTTCCAATAATGCATACCCTCCCCGAGATTAACAATGACGGTATGCATTTTTAGATTGGATCTCCTGACGAGCTTTCCTTGTTTGCTGTAATTTAAGAATAAAAAATCATTAAAAAACATTAATAAAATCATTTATATAAGAAATTTTATAAAATTTTACATTGCCCTTCCCAGAAATGACTTATTTCTTCTACTTTCAAAAAACTGTCTCTATGTGTCTTCATCTATAAAAGGATATATACGACATGGATTGTCATGACTCCTATGACCATAAATGAAATCAGATGAGAGGGTTGATTTGAAATCCCTCCATCTCCTGGCAGCCAACGATAATCATTTCTTCCTGACTCCTCCAGTGTCAAGAATAACAAATTTCATCTGATAAAGAAGAGGTTAAACATTTTATATATACTAGAAACATTAATAGAATAATCAAATAATGATAGAAGATCTTACCATAATCGTCTCCCACAACTTAGAGATAATTGCATTATCCACCCTTCTCCAATCATCATACATAATGATTACTTTTCTCTTAGCCTGAGTTGCTACAAAACTCTTAAAATCATTTGCATTCGAACCTCTAGGAATATCATCATCATCAAACTCAACAACTATCCCTTGATCCTATGTACAAGCAAGTGATAATTTTGGTAAACGCGTGCAACCATGTTTACCAACCTTTGAACTCTTTGTCATAATAGGATCATGTGAATGTTCATCCCCAGAGGTATGACCAGCATTATTCTCCTCTCCAGAATCATGTGGTTGATCATCAGAATGATCTTTCATTATCCTTCACATCAAACAAAAAACACAAGTTCACAAATATACAAATTCAAATATTTTAGTACTATTGTAATCATAAAATAGTAATGTTTACTATGTTACATAATAGTAAACATTGGTAATATGGTAAGCATGGTAAACAATGGTAAAGATGGTAAATATGGTAAATATGGACAAGATGGTCAAGATGGTAAACATGGTAAAAATGGTAAACATGGTAAACATGGTAAACATGGTAAAGTAATTGTCAGTGAATAAAAATAATAGATATAATGATGTTTAATATTTCCTAGAAGGGTGAAATTATAAGGGTGTTTACTGTCTTCTAAAAATACAAAGTGGGTAAAAGTGAATTTGTTTCCATTAACGAAAACAAATGGTTTATCATAGATTTATTAGACTCTATGAAGGTGAATGATAAATATTTATTTTATTATGTTCCATTATAACTCATGTGTAAATATTAATTTTAGTTCAATTAATGAATGATAAATGGTTTACATTAAGGGTTTTTGTTTTCTAAAAAAATGACATCTTCAATATGGATGATTGATTCTTATTCTATGATAAGACACTCAACAAGGATGATTCACTATATATGATGATAATTTCTTTTAATTCTATAATCACATAAAAATTATTGGTTATCCAACTACAAAATTTTTAGATGAACTTGAGCGTTAAATGAAATATAGGATAAAAGGAATGGATAAATCAATCATACCTCAAATTTCTTTTTGATAATGAAATTCAAACCAGAAAAATCATGAAATATTCCAAATAATTCCTTAATCGCTCCATAGCCCTTCAATAAATAACCCCAAATATGTTTCCAACATAGGAGGATTTTGAGTCATTAAATTCAAGGTAATATATCAAAATTTGTTTTATAAAGAAATACAAAAAACAAGACACTCAAGATAAAAACGAATGTCTGGTGCCAACTATATTAAAAAAGATTTAATAGGGTTCGAAATGGAAGAATATAACCTAGTTTAAACAAAAAAAATCGCAAAACATAAATATAGACTATCCGGGAAAAAAAGAACGAAATAAATTCGTGGAATGCTTACATGAGTGTTGAGAGTTGAGATGATAGATCCGAGGAGAGTAAAGATGATAAACGATGAATCCAAAATGAGTTTAACGTAGGTCGATCGATGAGCCGATTAGGGTTTACCGCGCGAGAGAGACGAGACGGCAGACTGTCGATCGAAAAAACGTAAATGACAGTCCACAGGGATTTAATTTTTTAAATGTTTTATAACTTCAGTTATATAATAACTGACTTTATTAATTATTTTTTTTAATTTATAACGTCGGTTATTTGAAAACTGATGTAAAAAACCCCTTCCACTTTGGTATTTTACGTCGGTTATTTTATAAGCGACGTAAAAAAACCAAAGCGCGTGGGGTTTTTAGGTCGGTTATTTTATAACCGACGTAAAAAACCTGTAGATAACTCGTTTTTTACATCGGTTATTTTATAACCGACTTAAAAACCCCCACGTCCTTTGGTTTTTTACGTCGGTTATAAAATAACCGACGAAAAAAACACCTAGATATCTCGTTTTTTACATCGGTTATCAAATAACTAACGTAAAAAACCCCACCTCTTTGGTTTTTTACATCGGTTATAAAATAACAAACGTAAAAACCAAACACGCTCGATTTGTAACGTCGGTTATTAAAATAACCGATGTTAAAAATCTACTCAACGCATTTGTTACGTCTGTTATTAAATAACCGACGTAAAAAACTATGTTTCACAGATTCTCACGTCGGTTATATATAACCGACGTAAAAAATGGTGACGTAAATAACGTTTTCTGCACTAGTGATTCAGCTTATGATTGATAGTATTAGGAAATGGGTGTGGTTCATCCCGGGGATGAGAACAGATTTCTCTTTTCGAAAAGGGGAAATCAAAGTAGATCTTACAAATCATATGTGAAGAAGGGTGATCGACGACTGACATACCAAGTCTGAGAACTTCCTACCGACTAGAGATGGTATGAGCTACGATAGAGAAGGTGCAGATCATCCAGGAGTAGCTGAAGTCTGCACAGAGTAGGAAGAAATCCTATGTTGATAGGAGAAGAAGACCACTAGAGTTCTAGGATGGGGACCATGTTTTCTTACGGGTCTCACATCGACGTGGTCTACAGAGTTTTTTTCATGAAGAATGTTATCTTCACGATTCATCGAATCTTTTCAGGTTCTCAGCATAGTAGGTGAGGTTTCTTAACGTTTGGCCCCCCACCTCAGTTGCAGCGGGTGCACGACATCATCCACGTATCTCAGCTGAGGAGATGTGCACATGACTTAACCATCATCATCGAAAACTGGGAGCAAGATATCGATGACAATGCGACTTTAAAGGAGTTTCCAGTAGATATTGAGGATGGACATGAGCGGGTCCTACGAGGATAGTCGATTCCTCTAGTGAACATTCGCTAGTAGCATAGAATCCTCTAGGAGAGCACATGGGAGTGGAAGGCTCAGATGCGTGCTCAGTACCTATTTTTGTCCCTAGTGTGTGTTTAAGATTTACAAGGACATAATTCCCGAGGTGGGAGTAATTTTAAGACCAGTAAATTTGAAGGAATTTAATTTTCTTAATTAAATTGGAATTTTATGAGTCTGTGGCTTCTGACATCACTTGTTTCCGATTCTTGGTGTGCCTAGAATAAATTTATGATGTTTAGCTGTGGTACGTTCAGTGAACGGACGAGCGAGTTTTCCTATATTTTGAACTGGGGCTCGGAATTGAAATCCCAGGGCACCAATGAACTCATAGCGCCTGTAATTTCTTAAGGGAACCTTCACCGTAGTTTTTTTTATGCAGGCTGAGAATTAATAATTGTAGATTTAGAATTAAATAAATAAAATTGTTAGAAAATTTTTATTTATATATATGGTGGTTAAATCCTACAAAGGGGAGTTAAGGGTGGGACCCACAACCACCAATCTACCCTTGTGTGGATATTTGCGAGGTGAGGCCCACATGAGCCCTGAGCATTAATCTCCCTTGAAACCCACCTTAAACTCCCTTTCATTTATTGTGACAACCATTCTCTTTATTAAGTGTGTTAAACTCTCCACCTTCCTCCCAATTAAATTACCAACACATTATAATCAATTAAGGGGATTGTCTTATTAATAAATTATAGTGTTTGATTCTTATATAAATTTTCTTGAGAATATAATAATAGGAAGAGCTATTATTTTAGTTGGGAAATTGTGGTGTTGGAGAAAACACTTGAAATCTCTAGAGATATAGATAATGAAAGTGTTATTCTCTTTGAAGAAGAACGCATTCAATGAAGAACGACTCCCTCTTCTCTGTGACGCTGATTCCATAAAGAACGATGACACACCTTCCTTTCTCTTCTCTGTGACGCCGTTCATCATGACCCCATCTACAGCGACGTTCGTCTTCTGCAGGTCGATGACGTGCGATGTCTTTGTGAGGTAGGGGAGTATTATATATTACTCATTTATGTGGATTATACCCACGAGCTTGAGAGTATATTTGTAGGATTTATCTTTTTTTATTACATACCCCAGTTCAATTTCTCATGATGAACACAAATTAAATAAATTAATCCGTGGGTTGATAAACAATTGATTGAATTAACTTTATTCTTGTTTATCCTGAATTTGAGATTCTTGAAGCATGATAAATATTTAATTTTTAATCTCCCATCTTCATCATTCTAAAAAACAATGGACAAACTAACATGGCTATCGATCCGCACTTAAACTGAGATCCTTTCTTATTCATGGTACGTGCATTATTCGCATGTTCTTCATCGCCAAATAATTAAGTGCACTGGAAACTCGATGTTTTGTTGAGTGCAGAATATGGAAGTGGAGATCTCGATCCGAGGATCAAGAATCTGCGATTGTCCTAATTATTGGGGTTAGAACGAAGGTGCAGTTGACCGGAGGCGTAGCAGCGCGGCATGCCTGAAGCAGGCCGTGTGCGAGGCGGAGGCGCGTCGTTCCCGGTTCATGAGGGCCATGTGAAATTTGGAGGTTAAAGGAACGTGGAATAAAGTGGTAGATTGGAGAGAGAATAAATTTGAAAGGGATTAAAATTTAAAAGAGAAATAAATGGAAAATGAGGGATTTGATGATAAATTTCAGCGTGCTAGAAGGGGCCAATGAGTGATTGATTTTAGAGTTGGAAATGTGAATTAAATACACAATTAATAATAATAATTAAATGTTGTTGTTATTAATGTTGTTGATAATATACTTTTTCGACAGTAACTTATTCGTGCGACCTCGGTTTCACGAACTGTCTGCGGCAGTGCGACCCTATTTCTGAGATAGAGATTCTGAGTCCATTATTGGATGTTTTATCGGGTTTTTTGGATCGGTTACCCTAAGTTCTAGGAAAATTATAGATTTAAAAATATTATTAAATCTTCGACCCGTAATAACTTATGTGTGCAACATCCGATTGGGTTGCCGTCAGTGGCAATGTAATCTGGTCTTTAAGATGGTCGATTCATGTCTAGTGTTCGATACTAAATTCTGGTTCGTGGATTGGGTCCATGAAACACCCAATTATAATAATAATACTGTTATTACAAGATATTTTATCTGATATATCTCTCTCATACGGTGTCGGAATGACGTACCGTATGCGACATTGCAACCCTGGAGTTAAGACGGATTTTTCCAGACCAATTTTGGATATTTATGTTGAGGTTGAGGCTTGGTCCCCATGAGGCCCGGTTCGGGCATGTTGCAGTGAAATTCAACTTTTTCACTGGCTATCCATTTTGGACCAATCTGTATTCCATGATGAGTGTTTCTTAGTATGGATTGCAATGGTGTGACCGGTTTGGTTCACCAGTGTCTTTTGAAGTACGACCGTGATGGATCGAACATGAATATAACCGGGACCTCGGTAATAAAACACTTATAACTTAAGGACCAGACGTCCAATTGACGTACCATCAATTAAATTAGATTCCTTATGATGATATGATTATTTTGGAATAATACACATGAGGATTGGAAGCAGTAGGAGTACGGTCCGGTTGGTTTAGCATTGAATCCAATAGGGCCCCTAGAATGGAAAGGCTAACAACTCACAGACCGGGCGTCAGATTGACAAACTGTCTATTACGTTGAGACCCGTATGATGAGGAGGTCATTTGAGATACTTTCATGTGAGATTACATGAAATTTGTAACTATCTAATAGTAGCTCGTGGAGAGGACCCTCCCGGAGATGAGCGTATGAAGTATGGAGACCTAGTACCTATAGACCTGACGACTGCTTGACCGATTCTACTCGGAGTGATTTGATTAGCCCAGTGGATGGAGCGCCAGATATATGGAGGCAGACCCATGACAGACGGAGTGCCTGGTAGTTGGCAGCATACCTACGGTACTCCACAGGAGGATTTCCTCTATAGGCTATTAGGGGGAGCACCCGATATTTGGTGGAAGACACATAGTGGATGGAGCGACCGATATTTGGTAGTATACCCGCGATACTTGACAGGAGGAGTACCTCACCAGTCTATGGTTAGTGAGTAGTGCCTCAGAGTCATGAAAGGGAAAATGTACTCGACATTAGGGGTATTTCTCCAGTAGTTGTGGTTTTGATAATGAAAATCCCGGTTTGAGATGAGTCAATGACCTTTGTGTTTTCCTCATGATAGAGATGGGTTACTTGATAACTTTGGTATATGTATGGGCATATACTTATGTAATGTTTATCTGTTGATATATTTCATTGTGGTTTATCCTTGTTTTATTTAGTGAGAACATGATGGTCTTGTTTTCCCTACTTAGTATCTTTATGCTCACCACTTCAAGGGCTATCCCCACACCACGTCGTATTGGATGAAGACGACATACAACGCTGACCGAGGCAGAGTGTACGAGGACTGGACGGTACTCAGAGGTGGACACTCGGTGGGATGACACACGGAGCAGTCTGATAGACGTGGAGTGTTGAGGAGGACATCTATACCAACCTTTCAGGTAGAAACCCATAAGACGATCCAGGAGCTGCTTCACCATTAAGATGATTGTCTTTTCAGTTGTACTTTACTTTCAGTTCTAGTTGTACCTTTCATTTAGGCTTGTATTTCCGGCCCCTTTGTATTTTCATCCCACTTGTTATACTGATTTACTAAATTTTTTCTTCCTCTTGTTCTCTGGTTGTGTGTGATTACATTTTATAATGTTAATTCCTTTCGTGTTCTATGGAATTATTCCTTTGGTTCTAGTCGCTAGCCCTGGCCTTTGGAAGGCGGGCTTGGGGTATTCACTATGCGGGCCCCGGGGAACGGGTCATGAATAAACAACAAACTATTATAAAAATATTTTAATATGTATTTAATAAACTATTTAATTTTATGGTAATGTTATATTTAACATATTTTCATTCTTCCCAATTTGTGGTTAGACGATAACATCTTTTCAGGACGTGTGGACTACCGTCTCTTGAATAATATGTAATTCATTCAAAAATAACATGGAATGTATTGGGGAATGTTTAATTAAAATATATGATATGAATATAATGTTAGTTCTACTATAATGATATTATATATGTATATATATAAACATTTAATTTAATGTTTTGTCTTTTAATGTGACAAAAAATAGAAAATTGCATTAATGCATACGTATGGCCTACTATCTCAAAGAATTTTATTTTTTTCAATAAATTATTATAATAAATAAATATATAATTAAAATATAAGATTTTTATATCTTGTATTAAATTCTAGTGATGATATACTTATGACCACTTGGGCTATTGGCATCATACCATGTTCATTTAGCACTCAATAACTGAATATCAAAAAAAGTATGATATGAACATAAATAATTGTAAAATTATTAAATCATGTAAATAAGTGATATAAAAAGAATAATAAATTTTATAATTTGTTCCAATATTTGTATAAATTATCCTATGTCTATTATTTAATATTATAAAAAACATGCATGACGAATCAAACCTGATGTAGGGGGACTTCATATCAATCTCCATTCATAGAGGAATTCATTCATAATAAGCACCTTTATTATTTTATACATTTATATAATGGAAATATAAAATTATATATCAATATTTTATAAATATTCATTATATTTAGATTTTTGTTAAATTTATTAATTCATCGAATTAATATTTAAATGTTCAAAGTGGTATGAGACACCTTGATGTTTAAATATTTTATTATCAAATATTTTATTAACGATATTAATTCACATATTTAATTATATGTATATAAATGGATTATAAATGAAATTTTAAGTATATTTTTAAATGATTTATAAATGAATCATTTTATGCAAGACAATTTTCATTTATTATAAAATGAAAAAGGAATGTTTTTTAGTATATATGTAGACCAAAACTTCTCTATCACCATAATAGTTAGTTTATATTATTATTCCAATATAAGGAATTATGTTTTAAAAAGGAAAACAAATACCTTATTCTATTTTTTGTTTTTTTGGTCGTGAAAAAAGTTTCTGAAATTGATTTAATTATTTTAATATATTTAAATGATTTATTTTGATTTAAAATAATATTTTATTATTGAAATGTTGATAATTTCAATCATATGTGTGTTATGAATATATAATTGTACTTGGACATTTAATGGGTGGTTATAATATAAAAAAATGATAGGTGGTAACATTAAAACCAAAAATATAGGTGGTTGGGTGATAAGTCATTGAGGGGTGGTTACATTATAACCTCCAATGCATTTGGTTATGTCCCATGTTACTAATATATGTTATATGTGATTTTTATAGGGTTTTATAGTAAAATTTTTATTATAATAATTTTATGCAATTATATTATATATATTTAATAGTATTTACTAATTCGTAATATTTAAAATCATTACTTTATGATACTGTATTCATGTTTTACATGTTTTCACTATATTAGCAGTTTTCCTTCTCTATGTATCCCATACTAATATTTTTAAGCTTATCCCATGTTTTTAAATTCTTTTTAAATGATTTAAATGATTATAGACTCAAAAATGTGATCAAGGAAAAGATATGATGATTTAACAAAAACCAAAACCATATTTTTTTAAAGAATTTTTCATTTAGGGAAAAAATAGATTGTGAATAGAAGTTTCGAGATTGTAATATTTGAGATGTTATGTATGAGTTATGGCCTAATTTTTTAAATCATTAAACATTAAAATATAATATATGTGAGTTAATTTAAAATTATTAGCATATCTTGAGATTATGTACTACATATGAATGGGGCCTTATAGTGGGAATCATAGGATGGGTTATGAAACTTTAGATGTTAGTGTAATATTTAAGAATAAGTTAACAGATAAATATAACCACAATGTTTCAAATAATAGAAATATTATTCATTTTTTTACATAAATTTAATACCATTGGGATAACAAGATGAAGTATATCATAGTTTTTATCTTACACATAAGTTAGTATATGTGGATTTTAATTATATACCAAAATGGACCTTTTTGGTTTTATTAAATTGATATATCCAGAAGGAACCAAACATCAATAGATGTGGAGGAAAATGTGGTGGTTAGGGAAATAATAAATTGACTGAAATGGGTGATAAAATTAGATCAAATGTTGATATTCAAAACTACATATCAGAATTAACTATTCAAAACATGAACCTTAGTGATTTTTTTGATGTATCATAAATGATAGATACAAATCATTGTGAATGTTCATGTAATAATGATCAAAATGGTAAGAATATTCATCCAATTATGTTTCATGTATTTGAAATGAACCAACTTTTAAAGTGTCTTATAGGGGATGGAAGGTGTTCTATATGTGGTAATGAAGGTCATAATGTAATTTGATTTCAAGAATAAAAGAATCATTATGTTGATACTAGGAATGAGAAAGAATTTCATTCCACGTTATCAATTTAATGTTGTAAATGTGGAGAGTATGGTAATTTTGAAAATAGATTTCTTGTGTTGAATTATGAAGGATGGGATTTGGAGGGACATTTAAATATACATTTATAAATACCAATTTCCGTTCTAATTGAAGATGAGGAAACATAAAATGAAAATTTCAAGGTATAGATTATTTATTATCACATGTTTTTACATAATTGAATATTAAGATATGATTCAGGTTTCTGTTTTTTGGAAATATGTTTTAAATAATAAGATGGTAATCGTGGTTAGAGGAACATGAATAATAATGAATGATTAAGAGGTATAAATATATAGGATTTGAGAGATATATCAGATATATGGATGATGAGATGATTAAAAGTATTAATTCACTTTTTATAGCATAATTACATTGGATGATGTTTTGTAGTATGTCTAACCCTGAAGATTATTATTTGAAAATTTTATTTTGTAATAATTATCTATTCTTATGTGGATATAACAATAATGTTATAAATATCATTTTGGGTTTATATAATCGTTGATTTTGAAGTAATTATGGGATATTAAATTTTGACAAGAAAAATGAAATTCATGAGATAAACCCTGAGATTAACATATAATATGGTTATATTTGAATATTTTTCTTGTTCTCGGAATGTTATAAGAATTTTATTGTTTTATAAAATAGTAAAACAATAGTATGGGTGACAACCACCACATCAATTATGATAGGGTGAATCAAACCCACAACTGAAGGTTGGCCAACTTTCATAACCTACCACTAGCCTATGTGAAATCCTTGGTTAGTATGATATTTTTTTATTAATTAAAATAGACCATTGAATAAGAAGAATTTGATTTTGGGAACTTATGTTTTATCAAATGGATAATATTGAAACTGGAATATAATTTTTTAATTGAGTGATACATGTTATTTTTTAATACATTCACTATTTCGGTAACCCTATATACCTATGGAAATTAAAATACTATGAGGCTTTATTTAAGGGGTAATGTTTTAATTTTATATATAAAGAATCTATGTTTTCTATGGGGAATTAAGGATATTTGGGTTATTTATGTAAATGATTATCCTATGTTGAAGAATTTTTTATTTTGGAAAATAAATTTTTGGTAAAATACATTAAGAGTTATTGATGTGGTTTGGAAATTTTTTTTTATAATTTAACAGGGAAAACTATGTTATCAAACCATTATAATTTTTGTGTTTCAATAATAATTGGACATTTTTTGAGGAACTTTATAGAACATTATTTACAAAATGGTATATGTTGAATATTGGGTATTTTATTTGAAAAGTAGCATTTCATCATTAAATGGATTATTATTTTGGGGGAATTATTTGATCATATCCAAACCATTTTGTTTTTGTTAAATGTTTCATGGTAGGATAAATATATATTTGATCTTTTTTTGATAATGTGATTATCAAGGAGATTATTCTATTGTTTTAGGCATGATAAAAATATCTACATAGAAATCAAACTTTGGAAAAAATATTATTTTGTGGTGGAATGTTCTAAAAGGATGAAACCCTAGTAAACAAGTAGATAAGTTTCCATATGTTTTTATTAAACTTTTGAAATGAATTCTGCAACATTACAAAAATGGTTCTTAAAACAAAAATTATTTTTTAGTTTTTGTACTCAGAAGTAAAATAATTTTTAATCTGCCACAAAAGTTAATGATTTATGAATACTAAATTTTTCCTAAAAATGTTTTCTATTATCCTAAATCAGAACCAGATAATTATTTTTCTCTTCAGTATCCAGGTTTTCCTAATAGAACCTAAGTATGTGTAATCTCATGTCACCTTCGTACATTGTTTTATTTATTTTATAGTTGATGTCTTTTTAGTGATTCATCTAATGTGGTATTTCAATAAAGGTGTTTTGTAAATTTATACATTATTTACTGACCCAACATTTAAATTCTAAAGATGCAATTTCCGAATGTGGGAGAATGTAACCTCATGGGTTTCTTTAAAAGAAACACTATGTTCGATAGCATACATGATACACCAAATTTACCATAAATAAAAGAAAGTAATACAATTATTTAATATGATAGTTATCATATATCCATTATAATGGTTGGAATGAAAATATTAATTTAATTAGGATAATATGTATTACATATTTTTATATAATGATTCATTGGTTAACAAATTAAATAAGAAATTAATTAAAAACCACATTTATATAATGGATGTGTTGATATTAAAAAATATTTTCATGTGAATAATTGTGTATATGATATAATCAAATAACTATTTTTCTATTATATTAATGAAATATAAATTAAATATATTGTTTAATATTTATCTTATGTGTTTTATAGAATTTGAATAAAAAAAATACAATTTTACGGATAAAAATTGTGTTCTTCTAAAAATGATTTTTACCGCCATTAAAATGTGAACCCATTTATAATATAGTATTAATCTATTGTATTTTTTATATTTGATAAAATAAAATAATTATTTGGAATAAGGACATCAATATTTACATTGTATAATTTTTATTATTTTTTTGAAAAAATTCATATTTAATTATTTGAGAAATATAATGCTTTTTAGTTCCAACTCATATTCCATATAATTTATTTATGTTGATATATTATCCATTTACATGGTTTATATGTAATAATTAGATTATTTATTTAATTTAATAAAATTATGGTCATTGGAATCAATTTTAAATTGAATGTCGATATACAAACATTTCAAACTATTGATCATTTCACTTTAAAAAACATCTTTTTAGATTTTCTCCGTAATTAATTTTATATATAATTTTCCCAATTATGATACCTGATTTATGAAAAATGGATTGTATAATTTGAATTACACGGTCCAAATTAGGATTATGGTCAAGTTAATTTTGAGTTGTAAAAATGATAACATGGAAAAAAAATTATTGTAGTGAAAGTAAAATATTGACATGGGTTAAAGTTAAAAGCTAAAATACTAACATACCTAAAAAATATATAATTTAAATGATTTTTGATGTATTGATATACCAAAAAATGTATATACAACATTAATTAAAATCCAATTTCATGGAATTTAATTCCACCCATATACAGTAAGATTTAAACATGACAAATTCAATAAATTAATCACTCAAACCAACCTCTACTCAAGTATAAATTATAAACATCTCCCCCACACATTTTTAATAAAATATTTTTTTATCTCCAATAATCTCATCCCAGACCACTCCTCCTTACCGTCCCTATATCCATGTGCTACTGGTCTCACCAAAAGACCAAATCCTTGGTCCTCACTTGTCTTTCAATGATATGATATTCAAAAAGTAATTTTCTAAAAGTACCTCTTTAAATTTGTTATCTATTTCTAATTTATATTAAAATAGAATATCCATAAATTCATAAAAAATTAATAATCATTTAAAAAAATCAATTTTATGTTTATAATTTAATATATCAAATCCATTTTAGTTCTCACCTCATCTTATTTAATGAATCTTAATTTTTGTCTATGTTATGTCAGTTAGTCGTCTCTATGAATAATGTTTTTTTCTTCTTCCTTTACTACCGTCATGGATAGTATTAAAAGAATTATAATGGTAAATTTATATTTTAATATTTATATTATAACCTAATAATTATTATTTAATCCCAATATTAAATATTCCTTCATGATTTCTAAATTTGTATTATATAATAACATTATTTGGGGACGTGTGGACTACCACCTCCTCAAAATAATATGATTAAATCACACATCACATGGAATATATTAGGTATTTTTTTAATAAAAATATATGATAGAAATTAAATATTAATTATAATATAATGATATTATAAATGTTTAAATATTTATATACATTTCATTTAGTGTTCGTTCTTTCAATATGATTGTTAAAAAATCAATATTGCGAACGTACGACCAAGCATATCCATTAATTAGAATTTAAGTTTTCATTTAATTATTATTAACAATAATTATATAATAATATATAATATATTTACATAATGTTTTATATAATATAGGTGGTGTAATTATGACCATATGGGTTATTGACATCATACAATGCACAATTTTGACTGAAGAACATAATATTGAAAAAAACAAAAAATATGAACAAAAAGAATTTTATAATTGTTATAACATTGTAATAAATGATATGTATTGAATAATAAAAATGAAAAAGGTTCTCAATAAGCTATAAATTATCAGAATTTTATTATTCATTGATTAAATGAACACACAAGACGAATCAGACTCAATTTTAGGGACTTTATCTCAATCTTCTTTCCTTGAGTTATTTCCTGATAATATGCACATTTAATGTTTTGTTAGGTATATATAAAGCCAATATTAAATTTTATATCTATATTTAATCTATACTAATTTTATATATTGTATTGGTAAATTTATTAACTCATGTAGATTAAGATTTAAATTTTCAATGTGGAAGACTACCCATTAAACAATTAAAAGATTACTTATAAAATTTATTCAACGAGATATTAATTAAAAAATTTAATTATATGGATATAAAAGGATTATGTATAAAATTTACTGTCAATGATTTAAAGGTTCTGAAAAGTAATATTTACATATTAGTCCTTTTACATTCATTATATAATAATTAAAGAATGTTTTTAATGAATGGGGAGAAAATAAATTCTAAATCAATGTAATTGTTATTTGATATTTGGATTCCACTATAATATGTAATATTGTTAAGTGTAAAAGAAATATATTATCCCATATTTGAATGTTTTGTTATGTTTTGGGGGTTTGAATGTGGGATGGATATTTTAATATCACTGAATGATTTCTTTTGATTGAAAATAAAATTTAATTAGTGAAATGTTAAAAATTGTAAATTTTTTTGTGTTATGGTTATATAATGGTAAAATGATATTTGATGGTTGTTTCTGAGATAAACCAATTATATTTGGTTATGTGATAAAAATATATTATTGGATCACTATATAGCATGAGAAGGTGGTTATGTTAAAACCTCCATCACAAATGGTATGGAAGTCTGTCATAAGACTATTACATTTAGGGATATGCGTGAAATTCCACTATATGGTTATTCCATTTATGTATGGTTATGTTCCATGTTACCTTTATATTTTATATATACATTTTATGGTCTTTATGTAATTGTTTTTATTATAAAAAGTGTAATAAATGAGTTTATATTATGTAAAAAAGTATTTTCTACTTATTAATGTTGAAAAGTATTCAATTATGATAGAGTAGTATTGGTTTAAATGTCTCTCCATGTCTCTGAGTTTTTCTTCTTTGTGTATTCTATACTATTATTTTATGGTCATACCAATTTTTATTTATTTTTTTAGGATTTAACAGATATTATAAAAAGATATGGGATCAGGAAATTTTTTTGATGATTAAACATTAAACACAAACATATTTCTTTTTATAGTATTTATTTTACGAAGAAATTTATATTGAGTAAATGTGTCTAAATTGTAAGATTTATGTTGTTATATATGAGTTATGGAAATTTTTATAAATATATAAACATGAAAATATTATAAATGTGATATAATGTCAAAATTATTGACATAACTCATTATTAATTAATTATTAAGGCCATGGCCTTTTAAGGCTTCGTCATGTGATAATATAAGTTATGTCATAAACCTATGATGCTCCCATAAATATATTTCATAGTGTATGATCTTACAGTTTGGGGCCAAATCACCTTTCGTGTTTTAAAATTGGACTTGATCATAACCATAAATATATACTAATCATACTTGTCAATTTACAATGACTATTTTATTAATGTTTTAAGTACTTATGATTATTTTTAATTTGATATTATATAATTTTTAATTGGTTTAAATATTAAAAAATTTGTAAATCAGTTTTATATTATTAACAATTATTTATTTTTTTTAATGGAAATTTTAATTATAATTTTTTAGGTTATTACATTAATAACAACGTGACAAATTTCACCCATAAAATATCATTTTGTACAATAAAATGGAAGAGGGTAATTCTATCTCATCCCCTCTATTGGTTACAAATTTCATAAATCAAATATTTGGTTCAACAACAATAATTTTACCATGTCATTTTTCATGATTTATATAATTTATTCACTATTACATATGATCATATCCAATAACTAATCATATGATAGGTCATTGTATTATGGATCCAGCTCTGGATTCAGTAAATATGAGGGCTAGGTATGTACTTTGTCATGAGGGATACATGTAACATGTTCTATACATGAGAGAGGATAGGTGGGAGGGAAAGTGATAGAATACATATCTGATGCATTCAATGATGTGAAATAATTTTATGTATCATAGAATAAGCATTACCTTCTCACAAAACATCAATTATTTTTTTCCATGGTTATATATGAGGAACACCTTATCTAGAACCTCATACTCTACATCCCCATATATATTATAAACATATATTTTGGATGAGTTATTTGTGATATAACATGTAGATGAATGGTTTGATCCATCTCTATCATCTATTGGATAATATTAGGTCCCACCACCATCTACTCCTAAATTTCATCACTAAATGATGAAATCTGAAATCTCATCACACACATATGTTAATATAGATCCATTATATCATAAAATAGAATATGGTGTTATATGAGAACACCTATAGAAGAAAATTTTCGATCCCAACTTCATTATAAATACAATGATCCTGGCCTCATCAAATCATATCGATTTTAAAAGGATCTATCAGATTGGACATCCATATGAAGGTGATAAGAATTACTCTACTCAATAATGTATCCTGCACATAGTGAAAGTTTTATTAAAAACTCATGGTAGGTCTCCTAAATCGATCATATATGATAGACATTGGAACTCATGGAAGTATTACTCATACATTATATATATCATGTAATATTTGGCAGTATATCAATATTTATTAATATAAATTGAACGGGATGACTTTCTAATGTGATCTAGTATCACTCAGATGGTGTTGATGAATTTATATGTCATGGGCAGTCCTACTATGAAATACGATGCAATGTTTTTCCATATTTTCATACTGGTATATTTAATGGTTTCATCATACCCTTAGGATTCAATAAATTGTCCATGACATGTTGGAATACCATGAATTGATAAATTGATTTTGTAATATTTCTCTTGATGTTATCCAATAATGTTTTTTATTCTTATATATATATCATAGTGTATCTTTAATGAATTGTGAATGATGAGCTATATATGTCATCCCTATGTTCCATATTAAAACCTAGTCATGATGGGACATAAATCTAAACTCTAGAATTTGCACAGCTTATTTATATAACTCGACACCATTGTTTTGAGCATCCTTGGTCCTCATAAGAGTCAATGGTTGGGAACTAATAAGGAAATAAAGGATGAATATCATTTTACTCTTCCAATTTCCATGCATTTGTTTTCCAAGAATATTATATCCACTTCAATACTCATCTTGAATAGAATTTCCGGATCCTTTCCACTCATAGCATCTTTTACATTTTTCACCATCCTAGGATAGTTATGGACTGAGAAATTATTATCTTTGAACATCTCTAACAACATTATTTAGTTCATATTAAAATTATTTTTATGTAAATAAATACATGAGTCTTTTATGATTTTTCTAAATTTCATACTTCTCCTCATATAGATAATGGTGCTAAATCTTCAATGATATTATCACTATATCCAATTCCAGATCAGGTGTTAAATATCCCTTATCCGAGATCATTAAATGTTGAGAGGCACAGGATATCAGATATTCATATTTTTTAAGTACACACCTCATGATGTTTTGGAATTCATCATTATATTTCATAAATCCTTCCACACTTTTGGTTAATGTGAGCACTACTATATTGATTGTTCTCTTCATTAAATCATTAAATAATTTCATTAATTCATCACTCTAGGAAAACATCACTCACTTCTATGTTATATATTTTGGGGGGCTTGAAAATCATGATATGTTTCACAAAAATTTATGAAAAAATATAGATTGCCCTAGGAAATTATGGATCTACCAGAAATATGTTATTTGCTGACATCTGTCAATTGAATATATTTTTTTATGTGTAAATATCTAGTTACTAGTGATAACATTCCCTATGAATGTTACTTTCCCCATACAAAACATGCATTTACTTTTCAAATAGTAAAAATTTTCTTTTTTAATATTTCTAAATATATTGTTCAAATGAAATTATTTTTTTTATTTAATTTTTTATAATAAAATTATATAATCTATAAATACAACAAGAAAAGTTTTTAGGTAATCCCTAAAGACTATATTCATTAATTGTTTTAATATAGATAGTGATTTAGTGATACCAAATGTGTTCACTATGTACTCATACTGAATGTATCTTGCACAATAAGTGTTCATGGGATACCATACTAACTCACCTTTATATTATAATTTCCCAACAGAAGATCCAACATGTATAAGTATCGTACACCATATAGTTGATTTAACTAGTCATAAATCAATGTAATAAGACACATGATATATATCTGGATCTCGTTGAGCTCATGATAACCAAACTAGGAGAGTCTTTTCCCAACCTTCTTCTTGAGGAATAGGACCATTGACCCCATTATAAATTTCATGTACATATAAAACATTCATCCATTTTCACCATGTATTTTTACATCAACTATTTTGCTTCATAAATGGCCATTCAATATGAATTATTTGTTATTAGAAATATTTTATGTCTATAATTGATTGAGAACGGTACCTCACCACATGGAAGAAAACAAGGATATTATTTGGGAAACATTTAATAATATTCTATTATTATGGGCATGTCATCATGGAGGATATTTCTCTTACCCTAAATCATTTGTTCCACATGTGATTTCTCATAGTCAATAATATCCCTTCTAGATATGATGATACCAATGAATATTAATCCTTCTCCTTTTACATGTCTAGAATAATTGGGTGATTTTTTACACTAAGGTTTATTTCTGCCTCAATTAATTTTATGTTATATCTATATAATGAAATCAAATCCATATGCAAAATTTCATCAAATTCCTCTAAAGGGAGTTACATAATGTTCTCTGGACTTTTTTCATACAAATAAGTATAAGGGTGAAGTTATATAATTAAGTTGAAAATACTATCCCATTTTCCATTTTATTATATTTCTCTTATTCCATTTTTTCTGAATGAGTTTTAATAGTTATACTAAACCATTTTGATATAAAATAATGTGAAGAACTAAAATCATATAGGACATTTGATGTTTTTGAATGGAAGATATGCCTACTTCTCACTATTATATTCTTGTTATAATAATTTACATCTTCCAAGTAGTATTAGAGATGATAATTTTGAAAACAATTAAATGTATATAAGGTATAATATTAAAATTTATGGGATAAAGCTTAAATTGAATGTATATCTTAACATATAAATTTATAGGTTTCAAACGATGTTTTCTATGATATAATTCTGGATATGAAATTTTTCCTGTATATTTATTCCCTTCATAATGGTTCCTAAATATATTTTTAATTTAACAAAGAACATACCATGGGACTTTCAAACTATGTTTGTAGAAATTTTTTTTTCATGTACTAGGTGATGATCTAGTCGACGACCAATGCACCATATTTAGTGTTATTACCACTTGGTACAACTATTCCTGATCCACATCCACTAGTAATATCCATACATATATTTTGTTTCTTGTAACACACTTATTATACATTTTAAAATAATTTAATAACATTTTTACAATATATAGTCTTATACGTAATGTTTTCTCTAATGATTAATTGTACTAATCCAAGAAAATAACATGTCTTTCCACTGATACCAACTATGAAAACCCATACACTTAGTACTTAATAAGTTGTGAATTATTACACAAACATACATAAAATACAATCATATGACATCATGGAAAATGGTTTCCTTATGAAATAAGGCACATAGATCATTGACATGAAACATGGGTACAATGAAATTGGTTAAAAAAACTCCAAAACATGCCCTTATATTCTATCTATCTTCTAACACTCTATGTGATAACCTATAGTGGTATACAAGAAAAGGGTGAACTATAAATCCTAGTTTGGTATTTACCAAATAATAACAAGAATAATGTAATAAATATTAGTCAATAGGCATGTATATGTTACATAAAACTTGTGAGACTCATATACATGGTCAAAAATTCATGATATAAGATGATAACCTCAAAAAAATATAATGATTTGAAAATAAACTAATAGAAGAAATCATAAGCATTGATCAATGATAAAAGTTGAAATATCAAAACTTGTGGATCATAGGATAACCTATTGTTCACTATACACGGATTATCATGATACAATAACAATACCCAATTCATTGGTATAAAATATATTTTTGGGCCCACCTGTCACATTCATATCATATACATGTGTGTGTGCATTAAATGGATAATACAACATAGAATCCCAATTAATTTCACTTATCTTCATAATTCAGAATAAAATATCACATACATTAAATCACATAATAAAGGAAGTATATATACATCTATATTATTATGATTGATTGAAAATGGGAAAGGTTATTCAAAACACAAATGTTTGGTACGAAAAATTTCCAGATAAATTTGATAGTATAATGGGTGTACGTGATGGTCTATTGGAGTGATGAATGAGAATGAAAGGTATTTGTATATTTCATTCGAATCATGAGGAAAATAATGGGATATGTAAAAAACATTAAAATAAGGTCATTTGGATATCAAAAGTGTTCGGTAAAAAAGAACTTCAAGTAAAAAAGAACAAGAGAGAGCCCCTTACCTTGAGAGGGTGCATCTAAAATTATGGTATGATCTTCTTAATATATTAGGAACACCTTTTTCATGACTCGTCCCTTGGGCCCATGCCGTGACTACCCCAAGTCTGCCTTCCATTTTCCTGGAGCTGGCGACTAGCATTGAAGGTTTATTCCCTAAAACTGGGAAAGCATTTCCATTATAACCTACAAGCACACGTAACCAAGCACACAACAAGATATGAACACAAGTAAACTGAACTGTAAATAGTGTGAGTGTAGTAAGTAAAACGGACCATAATACAAGTCCATCTGGATATTACATGTAAAACTATGATACAATACAATAGAAGAAAAGGGAAAGTCTGTTTTTGGGTCGTCCTCCAAGGATTCTACCTGAAGGGTAGGTACAAATCCCCTCATCCGTACTCCACGTCCGTCCCAAAAGCCTCTTGCAACCCCTTCCATAGATGGGAAGTAAAATGTGCATCATGATCACAGATAATCGTCAAGGTTACTCCATGTAACCCTATAATCTCCTTCACATTGAGGCGTCCCATGCTCTCTACTGAACCATGCTCTCTGATCGGTAGAAAGTGGTCCAACATGGTGAGTCGGTCGACGATCACCCAAATTAAGTCATGACCCCTAGTTGTAGGTGGATGTCCTATCACGAAGTACATTAATATCCCATCCCACTTCCACTCCGGAACTTCTAAAGGCTGAAACAATCCTTCTGGTACCTGATCTTCTGCCTTCACTTGCTGACAAGTGAAGAACCGAGAGACAAACTCTACTACTGATTTCTTCATTCTCGGCCACCAGTGTTGTCTTCAGATATCCATGTACATCTTCTCCACATTTGGATGTACGTCTAGATGGGAAGTGTGTAACTCCCTCAACACATCCTCTTGAAGTGACACTGGTAACATGGTATATCCTCTGAAGAGGATGTTGTTCTCAACAACTTCAGAAAGTCCATCAGGTGCCTGTCCAGTGGACATCTGATCATGTCTTGTCTCGCAGTCAGTGTACCCATGTTGTGCCTTTCCGACTCACTAATGGAGTGAGGAGTGAGTGTAAGTTATTGAAGAAAAGCTGCTTCAACTCTATCCACAATGAATATCTGTAAAGCAGCCAGCTGGTTCGTCGCCTCGCCTAACACCAATATACCAGACCTCATGCTTAGTGAATCTTCTAAAACGTTTCCCTGCCCATAAGTATAGACTATCATGAAGTCATAGTCTTGGAGGAACTCAAGAAAATGTCAATGTCTGATGTTCAGGTCCTTCTTGGAGAAGATACACAAGAGACTGTTTTGGTAAAATTACACTATAAAATGCTCAACCATCAGATAGTGTCGCCACATCGTCAAGGCAAAGACCACTACTGCTAACTCCAGGTCTTGGGTATCATTGTTCTGCTTGTGCTTTCCAAATTTTCAAGAGCCATATATGATCACATCTCACTCCTGCATCAGGACATATCTGAGAGTGGTCCCGGAGGTGTTGCATTAAACTATGTACCCTATGCCCTCTTATGGATGTCTCAAGATAGAGGCACTAGTCTCCATCTGCCTCAACTCTTGAAAACCCCACATGAATTTCTACAACCAAATGAAGGGTTTACCTTTCTTCTCCATTTCTGATAGTGGTGCTGCAACTCTGGGGAAGTCTGGCATGAATCTCCTGTAATATCCAGCCAAACCTAGGAAATTTCGTACCTCTGTCACACTTCTGGGTGGCTCCTAAGGAAGTACCACCCCAATATTCGCTGGATACACTGTAACTCCAGCCTCCGATATTAAATGCCCCATATAGTGAACCACTCAGATCCAAAATTGGCACTTTGAGAGCTTACCATAAAGCAAGTGCTCTCTATGTGTACCCAGTAATACATGCAAATGATAGGAATGATCCTCCTCAGTAGTGGAGTATATCATAATGTTATCGATGAAGACTACTATAAATCAATCATGGTATGACTAAAATATCATGTTCATGAGTCCCATGAACACTTCTAGAGATTTGGTCATGCCGAATGGCATCACCAATAACTCGTAATGGATATACCAACATATGAAGGTCCCTATATGTACAACCTCATCTCGCACTCTGAGCTTGTGATAGACTGATCTGAGGTCGATCATTGAGAACCACCATTCTCTCTTCAACTGATCAAAGTGGTCGTCAATCCTCAGGAGTGGGTATTTTACTGACGTTCACCAAGTTCAAGCACCAATAGTCAACATAACGTCTCAAGATTCCATCCAACTTCTTGGAGAACAAAATCGAGGCTGCCCAGGTGAAACATTGGGCCGAATGAATCCCTTACACAGAAAGTCTTCCAGCTATACCCACAGCTCATGAACCTCCGTGAGAGCCATATGATATGCTAGTGTAGATATCGGTGACATCCCAGGTTACAAGTCAATGTAAAATCCACCTCTCTATGAGTAGGTAGACCCGAAACATAATCAGGGAAGACATCCGTGTACTGGTCTACCACTACAGGATAATTCGGACTCTCTGCATCAACTGCTCCGAGGATAAGGATAGCCAACTAATGAGTAATAGAATACACTCTCTTCCAGGTAAGTCCATCATGTGCTGTAAAGGCTCTATTCATGCTGGTGAAAGTATACCTAGTCCCATCTGTGTGGACACACCGCACCGTGCGCTTAATATAGTCAATCTGAGCATGGAGTGTAGATAACTAATCCATACCCAAGATGACATCGTAGGGAATTGATGCTACTACTAGTAGATCCCAGTCGAAGAACTCTCCTCTTAGAGTAAGCTGACACTATAGGCACCAATGTGTAATCTTCGAATCTGCTCTTGTATGAGGCTCTAGCTGTAAGGATCGAGCCAACAGCTCTGTCGGAATCTCTGAGCTCCGAATGAGGGCAGTGGGGAAAAAATAATAATAGGAACTTGTGTCTACATGTACTATTTCTAAGGTGGAGTAGACATAGACCATACCTCGAATCATCTCTGGAGCACCATGATCATAGGCCTTAGCTGCACGGAGCTGAGCTCACCCTTGTCCACCTGCTCTCTGCGGTCAGGGTGGACCTCCTGGTCATGGTGGCGGTATCATCTCAAAATGTTTCCCACCACTAGCTGCATGGCCAGCTCCTCTGCCATGTCCGCCTTCTCTATGTGGACCTCCTCGGTCGAACCTATATCTCTATATGGGAGATCCTTCGACTGTCTACTGATCATCCGTACAATGGACTAGACAGTAATGAGCCATGTGACCATGCACGATGCATGATTAACACTGAACAATCCTTTCCATACTGGTTCAACCTTGGGTGCCCCGCACAACTAATACTAAGTCATGTGGTCATCCCCCTATATTTATGGTTCTCTTGGACCTCTGTGGCTTCTGTCTACTGCTATATGTAGAAGAATATGCTATGTGATGACTATTGGTGGATCTCACTACTGGTGATTTCTCAGTAAATAAAATCTCCACCATGAAAGCTATATCTAACACCCCCGCCTGCATTAGGATGCTGAGTGAGATCATCGATGCCCGGATCTCCCACCTGAGCCCCTACTCAAAGGTTCAGGCCATAAAAAATGGGACTTGTACCATATGTTTAGAGTAGCATGAGAGGTCAGTGAACCCTGATGAGTACTGAGCTACGAAATTGATTCCCTGCTATAGATGAAGAAGCTCTTGTATGCGCACTGCGCGAAGAGTTGCTGTAAAGATCTCTACCCGAAACAAGATCTCGATGTCTGCTAGAGAAGAATCATGTCTTTATGAACCTGGAGCAACATGCTCCACCATCTTCCCACATCTACCTGTAGGAGGATGGAAGAAAGGATCACCATGATATCGGTTGGTGTCCCTATGAGTCAGCAGACTCTCACCACAGCCTCCAACCAATCCTTAGCTGCATAGAGGTCCATCTCTCACCTAAAATAGGGTGGCCTCTGGAACTAGAACATGTACAATGCGGTCTAGCAGCATGTACTCTCTGCTACTAGGGCTGGTGGAATCGATGGCCCAACGGGTAGTGGTACCGCTGGTGCCTCCATTGGTTCCTCTACTGGAAAATGGCCCTACACTGAGGCGTCATTGTTTAGTGGGATATCATTGCGTACAACTCTCGGAACCCTAGATGTCTATCTGCATGGTGTCATGCTGAAAAAATAGGTGCTCCACGGTTAATAAGTTATACCTTGTGATCTGACTCAATAGATAACAATGAAAAAAATTGGAAACACATACACAATTATTGTTTTCGA
Source organism: Viscum album (assembly GCA_963277665.1). Taxonomy (NCBI): domain Eukaryota; kingdom Viridiplantae; phylum Streptophyta; class Magnoliopsida; order Santalales; family Viscaceae; genus Viscum; species Viscum album. Next base: position 105,187,610 of record OY728133.1, read on the forward strand.
GTACTGAGTCATAAATCAGAATTTAGGGTCCTCGTTTATGGATACGTTGGCTGCCACACCATCAATGCACTCCCTAAAGTGAAAACTGAACTCATTTAACTTAACACTATTTCTTCATATAAAAGATCAGAGTATTAGTTCTTCGGTACAACTTACTCCTCTAATACCAATTTGACACGACCCGTCCCCCGGGGCTCATGCCATGACTACACCATGACCACCTTCCATAGGCCAGGGGCATGTGACTAGCACCAAAGGAATATTCCCTAAAAATGGGAAGGAATTGCCTTTATAACCTACTAGCACATGTAACCAAGAACATAAAAATATAGGAACATAAGTAAAAATGAACTTTAAACAGTGTGATTGAAGTATGTAAAAGGGTACAAAATACAATCCCAACTGGAAAGTACAAGCACACCTGTGATACAATTCAACTGATGAAAATGGAAAGTTAGCTACTGAGTCATCCTATGAGAATCCTACCTAAAGGGTAGGTACAGATCACGTCCTGAGAACTCCACGTCTGTCCATCTCCTCCTCGTATTGACACACCATATGGTCCACCTATGGGCACCGTCCAGTCCTGGTACTCACATCCTCAGTCAGCGATGTCTGTTGTCTACATCAAATAGAACAAAGTGCGGGCATAACCCGTGCATGGGTGAGTATAATGATACTCAGTAGGGATCCCATGATTCTCAAGGTATTAGAAAATATACAATGTATGAAATCAAATGATAACCCTAATTATGTATATTCCCATACATATACCTCTGTTATCAAGTAATCCATCTCATTCTACAGGAAAAAAAGATACTGACATAGCCCACACCAGGATTTAATCTTGGGGTAGTAAAAAGTAACATCCCTAGTCACATCGTCAAACACCTTAGTTGTTGGAGATTCCCACCTCTATCGAGTATAGTGGGTCTGTCGCATCACACAAAGGCGCTTCTCACAAACAATGGACTCCTGAGGTACTCCTCCTGTCGAGTACCATGGGTCTGTCACATCACTCAGAGGAACTCCCCACCATAGGTCTGCTACGTCACCCAGAGGTGCTCCCCCTCATGACTTGCTGAGGTACTCTTCCTGTCGAGTAACATGGGTTTGCCGTGTCACATATAGGCCCTCCCCAACATCACCTGCTGAGGTACTCCTCCTGTTGTGTACCATGGGTCTTCCGCGTCACATAGAGGTGTTCCCTAGTGTGGGTCTTCAGTGTCACACAGAGGCCCTCCCCACTAGGCCTGTCAAGTCAGTCAATGTCAAAAAGGACTATAATTTTCAAGTCTCAACCCGTTACTGAGTTCCCATAGTATGCTCACTCATCTCAGGAAGGATCCACTCCATGAGCTACTGGTCGATACTCCAACTATGAAAAAGTCCCAAAAAGAAGCATCTCAAAGGTCCGTCGTGCCATTGGGGTCTCAACGCAATAGACAGCGCGTCAATCAGATGCCCAGCATGTGAGTTATTAGTCACCTTGTCCTGGGCCCGCTTGGATTCTTGCTCGATCCAACCTGAAGGTTCCCCATGATAAACCAAAAATCTAGTGGGGTATACTAAAAGAGACGGTCTACCTCTAATATTTCTAGAGCCACTAACCATTCTTCAAACGGACATCTGGTGCCAAAGTTATGGACAAAAGAGTGTAAATGGGTCGTAGTGGGCCCGAGTCAGGCCCAGCCTAGCCTGGGCCGACCCGGTTCAAGTCGACCCGACCCAAGCTGTTGGATCTGGCCCAGAATGCAATGTGGCGCAGCCTGTTGGTTTCGGCCCATCTCATTGGGTTCGGCCCGGCCCATGCTGGGTGGCCCGGCTAGCTAGACTCTCTGGCTATAGTGGACGACGAGGGGCCGCAGGGGTTCGGTCATGTATGGCACGAGACCATATGATAGCTCGGCTGGGGTGGCTCAGCCAGGATGGTGGAGGCAGCGGGGAAGCTCGGACGGTCCAGCCCGGGGCCGCGGGGCGGCTCAGTCACTACAGCTCAACTGCATGGCAGTGTGGACGGAGCGACTCGGTGCCACGGGGCGTCCCGGCCGGACGGCCCAGCCGCGGGGCAGTTTGGCTAGAGCAGCACAACGAAGCGCCACATGGCAGCTCGGAAGGCCACGACGACATGGATCAGTCGGTGGCTCAGTAGATAGCAGCGGTGGCTAGGCAGACGGCGGCGGCAGCTCGACATAGGTCGTGGCGTCTCAGCGGAGGGCGGTGATGGCTTGGCAGGCGGCGACAATGGCTCGGTGGATGGAAACGAAGACTCGACGGATTGGGACGGCCGAGGGCGGTGCAGTGGGGCTGTGGGTGGTGAATCTATTGGGCATGGTGGCCATGGTTTCTGCAGAGAGGCTCAGGCGTTGGGGTGCCGCGAGGGCGTGGAGGTTGCGTGGCGGTGGTGGCCGCTGGGCGGTGTCGTTGTGCCAATTCCTTCATCGCGTTGAACACCACAAATAATCACAGGATTTGTGGAGGGGTCAGGCCAGTTTGTTTGTCATGTACCCTCTGTTTTTGGGTTGCATATGACACAACAAGAACTTGAAGAATAATTTCAAGCTTTACAACCTCCCGCAACGATTTATTCCCAATCCCGAAAAAGAATTCCAGGGAAGAACATTGGAAAAGTATTATTACAAAAATAAACCCCTACCTTGATTGATTGTTGATGATGATGAGAGAAGTCGAATTTGTCGACGTTAATCATTCCCATCACACGCCTTTGATCCCTAGATCATTCATTAAATTAACGTTCTTGGATATAGGTGATTCATCAATGTTTAAAATGTACACTGTTGGTGGATGTCTCAAGGAAGAAGGTCAAAGTCGAGCTCGGTGTTCTTTATCGGCAGGCTTTGTCTAAGAACTCTCCACATTACCAAACCTTTTCTCTAAAATGAAAATGGCCAACTATTGTGTTTCCCCAATTTTTAATGGTTGGAACAATTTCAAATTGGAATAATTAAGTTGGGTCCACATAATTAATTGATGAGGTTGGAACAAAATTAATTAAAGGAGTGTGGCATAATAAACTATTGGGAGGGTTTGCATAATTATGTGGGGAGCTCATGTGGTTTCTCCCCACTTAATAGTGAGTTCAAGAAGTTTCAAACCTCGGGTGGTCCCCACCACCATAACCTCTCATGGGAGGTTAGGTTCGGTGGTCCCCACCTCTATAACCTCTCATGGAAGGTTTTAGTTTAGGTGGTCCCTACCTGTGAAATATCCATATTTTTTATTACAAAAAATAAAATAAAATATGATTATTATATTTTATTATTTCCACGAAAAACCCAAAAAATTATGTTTCACCCTCGACCAACTACCATAGAGAAGAAAGTCATTCTAAGTGAATATCAGGGCTGTGAGTTCAATGGTGCCCTCAGATATCAATTCTGAGCAATGGTTCAATGTTTTTAAAAACTCGCACGTATGTTTACTAAACGTACCATAAAAAAAGTTTAAAAATTCATTTCGGGCACTCTGGGCCTCAGAATCTCACGCAGTCATGCTTCATGGACTTGTAAAATTCATGTATATTTAAAAATACTAGATAGAATTTCTGGGTCTTCACAACCTTGGGATAGAATTATAGATGGATAGGGAGGGTAAATTTAGGTTAAATGGGTTTTGAATGAAGAAAATATTGATAAAGGGTTGGGGTTTATCGTAAAAGATGGCAGAATAGATTAATAATTTCTAAACATATTTTTTGGAAAGTATATAATCAAATAAATAAAATTAAAAACCATTTAATTATTTTTTTTCTATGTTTTTTAGCTTTAAAAAGTCATTTACAATATTTTATAATCCCACAAACAGAAAATATTAAAATTATAACATCACTATTTCGTTGGTTAATCTTATTAAAAAAGAATTGATTTTAATATCTATGAATATAATATAGGTTTTGGATTATTAATTAATGTATTATTAAATTTAATAAATAACTCATAAAATAATTATTTAAAAGGGTAAAAATACATTCGGTTGTGTATTCCATTTGTTCTATTTATTACATCACTTTTTGGATATTATGATTCCAAAGTCATTACTGTATATTTATACTGTATTTAATTTTTGAATGAAAAAATTCGATATCTCAAAACATTATGAAATATATACCACTGGATTACTTAAACACTGAAATTATAAAAATAAAATTTATTATTTATAAATAATTCGCTAAATATTATAATTTATACTTTTAAATCAAAATCATAATTTAGTAAAAATTATTTTTTTTATTATTATAAGAGTTTTAGACCGTAAAAATATTTTTATTTTGATATAATAAAATTATATTTTAATATTTATATAATTATTATTTAATAAGAATATTATTCGAAAATAAAATTTATTTAAAATTTACTGAAATTTTCAAAATGAGAGTTTTAATTAAAACTATATATTTTTTAGACATAAAGTTATAGTTTTATCATATAAATGTTTAATTTTCATCATCTCATATAAAATCATAATAATGGAAAGCGACCAATATAATCATTTTTTTATAAATTAACATTTATGATCTTGAATTTATCCTATAAACGGTTTCATTAATGTTATATTTGTCGAATTTCAGTTTTTTTGTCTAGGTAAAAACACAATGATATCAGCTCCCTTGGAAGCTTCGATAGATGGCCTTCATAGGCTACGATCCTATTAGTTGAGGCCATCAATCCACCCATGTATTAAAATTAGAGTTTATCATTAACACTATTATAAACATACCATATCAGTCACTATAAAAAAGATATATTTAAAAATATAAATATAATTAATTGTATTACAAATCTTAAATTATATGTTTTATTATTAGTCCTAAATAAATATTGTAGTACATGTGTTATATATATAATAATGTATATATTCATTAAAAATATATTTATATATATATATATATCATTGGGTCGTTAAAATAACCATAGGTTAAAAAACTCCCCTTCAACATTACCATAGGGTTTTTAAATATTCCTCCATTCTCTAATAACACATCATGTTTATAGGGAATCCACCCACTATTTATAATATTAATATATATTTTTTCTATATGTTTCCCCATGAACTATTATGTTCCCTTGAAGTCCCACCCATCTCAAAAGGGACATCTAATAGGGGATCATCTAGTCCTGACTCATTATTCTAATAAAAAACAGCACCACTATCCCTGTGGGCCTCATAACCTACTTGTAAATTCCACTCGATAGCAAGGTGGTTTGACCTTATCATGTATTTCTATGGGATCTCTATACTACACTAAATATCATAATTTGAAATATATAATGACATAAAATTAATAAATAAATATATGTTGACATATATTGAAATATGGATGTACATTTAAAAATATAGAGACATATATTTAAAATTTTCAAATTAAAAAGATTGATATATAAAGAAATATTTGTATTTAATTCATAAATTATAAATTAATAGAATATATAAAGAATATATATATAATGAAAAATTAACATATTTTGATATATATAACTTTTTGACTAAAAATATAAAAACAAATGAAAACAAAATTTTGAAATATGAAAATATATGGATCAAAATAAAAAAATATTTAAAAATTAAATATACATTTAGAAGGGATTTAGTAATTAAATAAATTTTATATAATAAATTTCAAATAAAATTAATATACATTTTTCATATATATGAAAACACATAAACATTATAACACATATTAAAATATTAAAATTATATTGAAAACCAAAATCACTATTCATATAGAAATTTTTTTCATTCAATATTTAATATTTAGATAATATGAATAGAATTTTAAAACAAAAAATACTTCAAAAAAATTAAATAGATATAAATTTAAAAATTCAACCAATATAAATTTTAATTTTTACATGAAATCTAATTATCACCAAAAACATCTCTTATATACTTACTAATCATTTTTACATTTAAAAAAAACTATAAAACACAGTAGATAATAAATATTTGAAATTTTTGTTTATAATCATGATATTCTTAATTTAATTGATATTAAAAGTAAAAAATTATTGAAAATAAATAAAATAATTATAAATTTATTGAAAATTGGGATTACAAGAATCAAAGAAGAAGGCAACAATGACTAATGGGGGTGTCATATTTTAGAATGTGAGACTTATAATTAAGGAATGAATATTTTCAATCATTAGATATATTTTATAGATTTTTTTTAACAGTTTAGAGGTGGTATGGAGGTGTTTGGGGTCACAACTTGGCTGAGGTAGGGTCTAGTGACTAGTTGAAACTGTTTTTTTTCTATAGTTGTCCCACTAGCCAAGAAGGGAGAAGCTACCTCCTTACTAGTGATTCTAATGGGAATATCCGATTTTTAAGCCTCAAACACATCCTTGGTGTTCTAGGGATGATTTATGTCTACCTAGCATTGGTCGGGTAGAAGGTGGGGTTTGAAGGGGAATATTATGGATGTCAGAATAAAAAATATTTATTTTTTAATCAAACCCCTAATAATTGTTTCGTATTCCCTCGGGCCCCATTTGAGTACGAAACTATAGGGGTCCTATTAATTTATTTTTGGGTTCTATCTCTCTCTTCCAACACATATAATTGATTCCCAATAAATTGATTGAAATTTCATTATTCAACTAGTGAATTATTATTTATTATAGATTTTTTCCATTCTCATCTCTAGGATAAACACTAATTTGATCCATGATCTATTTATTTTATATAATGGTTTTGGATTGTTTTTATTATTGATTCAAATATTAATTATATAATTGAAACATATATTGAGGGAATTAGCATCTATGAAACCATTTCAAAAAAATCCTTTCTGACATTATAACGACACATGTATGTTTTGAAATTTACCTTCCTTTTTGAGTGTGTTTTCTCTCTATATTTGATCCTATGATTCTAAACCAGGTTAATTTAATATTAGATATTGGATGTATTAGTTATTTGGGACTCAAATAATTACCCTTTATTCTTAACCACCATTGCAACTATGGTAGGAATCACTTTAATTTTGATCAAATTTTATAAACGTTCTATGAATTATTATTGATGTTTATTCATTTCCACACAAATAATAGGTTGATTCTTGATCAAATGACCATTGAGTTTTTAAATAAGATTTCAAGTGGATTATGATGATTATGGTTTTTGATTTATGTGATATTTATCTATAATTTTTTTTCCTATATCTTATTTTATTTTCTTCTATCTCCTACAATTTAGAGTATAGTTTGGGTATATAATATGATGCATGTATAGGGATTTGTTATGAATAGGGTCACCATACGTTGTAGTATCCATTCATGAAGAAATTTTATTCCATGATTGGGACTATCTCATCCTGGGGATTTGTTAGGCTATTGATGAGGTTCTATTCGGCATGGTGTCAACACATATAGAGCTGGTATCTATGGAACTGAAATATATATTGTGTATATGTGATATAATTTATGAGTATATCAATTATGTTTACCTTCATGGAATGTAACTATAATATTTTTCACTTATGTTATGGGTCATTTGAGTTTTCCATCTAATTCTTTTACCCACACTCAACTCAGAAATTTCTGTTACTATTTAGATTTCACACTCGAGGTCTCGATGAAGGGAATGAAAATTATGGTGAATGATTTAGAATTTTTAGTAGAAGGAAAAATAATTTGATTGATGGAGTTTCGGATCGATTCATTTCACTACTTTTTTAATTTCAATCCTTTTATATTTTATCTTTTGTTTTGATTTGTATTATGTATCTAACATTCAATATTTTTACTAGATGGGTTGTTTTACATTTTTCTACAATTTTTTTATGGATTTATTGTTTTTTATTCATTAATTATTATTAAATATTTTAATAGATCCATTAATATTTCATTTATATTTACGTGGGACTAATAGAATTTTCTACCACAACATTATTGAGTCCCTCACTGCTACTCAATAACCTCATTCGTATATATAGTCTTTCACGAGGGAATGAGAAAACCCAGAATAGACCTGATGGTTTGGGTCAGGGTATAAAAAATTATATTATAGAAATATGTTTGAAAATATTTTTTAGTAATTTAAATTGGTTTCCAACTGGGTGGATATGTGATTTGATGGTTGTAATCTTATTAGCGTAATTATGTCATTTTATAACCAATAGTATATTGTGGACCACCAAGTTACAATAATGTTAGAAATTATGTTTTACTATTTGATGTTACTAATGATTAAACAATACTTTTCTATTGGAAATGATGTGTATATGACTATTTAATGGATTTAGTATGTGTTCACACATCAGTTTATGAATGTAAAATCACATCCCAGATACATGTTTCTTTAATTATATAATGATAAAATAATAATATTCATGTCAAAATTGAATTTTGTTCTTTTTTTAATATTTATTTCATTATTTTTTTAATACTATGTTGTTATATTCTTAAGTAAATGTATATATATATTTTTGTGTGTGTATGGTTGTGACTAACATATAGGTACTAGTAGACTGACATTCATTTTTGTTGTGAAAACGAAATATTACTTTTTTTGTGTGGGTATCCATTTAGGTAGAACCTTACTATTAACCCCTATGAGTTCTAATATAATGAGTAGATACCTTGTAATGGTTATTATAATTATATAATTTTTTTTCTTGAGTAACAGGAATGGGTACCATATAGGAAGCTTGTGAAACTAGTTTCATAACCAATTATACGACTGTGTTTAGCAAATCATTCCCCATTAATTGATCATATGGATTAAGCAATAGAACTGGTCCAACCAATAATCATTTAGTCGGAAAATCCTTACGGTGGAGAACCCCATAGGGGTGGGATACGATGGTATATTATATATATGAATTATGGCTCCATTACGGCTGTACATCGTAATAATAAGAGGATCATAGGATTTGGTGGACTGTATATGGGTCATTGAATCGATATTTTACGTAATGGAGATCCAAGGGAATTGGAAGGTTATGCGTGTGACCTTTAGGCATAAATTGGTTTCTGTAATATAGTGGGATGTTTTTTTGTTGGCTAGTAGTCATGGAGGGAAGTCTTGGGTGACTATAAAAACCCTCCTATAAGAGGATTTATTCCATAATGTATGAAAAATGGGTCACAGTTTGAATTGTAGGGAGGTCAAACTGAGATTGATCATAGTGTCTCAATATTATGAACACATCAACTAGATGATTCACTTTTCTCCCCCTCTAGTAATGGAATATCCTAAAAAGGATAGAATGATTTTGATTGGTGTTCTCCAGAAGCTAAAATTATGGTTTAATAACATAAATATTATGATATGTGTTGAAATTTGTCGAAATTAATTTATTATTGGGAAGGGAATTTAGGAAGACCTAGATGAATTTATTCTTCTAGCTATCAAGGAATTTATAAGAACATTCTCTAGTGCAACCTCAATTTATTATATTGGGAATGACAAGAGTAAGGTAGAGAATATAAACAATGGTAGTTATCAGTATTCAAAGTAGATCAGAACATCCACAAATCCCTCTAGGAGAAATGACCCCATACTAAAAGATATACATGTGGGAGAAATGACCATTTTCTTAGGAACTACACATTTATCTCAAAACATATCACCAATGTATAAATATAGGGCATATAAATTGGTTTTATTATTTTTATTTGGGGACTAACACATTGAGGGATGGAACATGACATTAACAATATGTTATTATCATGTAAGTACTAATGAATCAGAGGACTCATGGGAATCTCTGAAATCTGGGATTAGTGACGGGGTGGGATTGGGTAGTAGATTATACATTGACTGATGGTGAATATGTACCTCACATATTTTAATTTGGAATCATGATATAATCAACTCAATCTTTTTCATTGTTTGACACTGGAGAATATCAGTCATTTTTATCAGGTAAATTAATAACTGTTTTGCATTTAACTATTAAATATTCTTATAAGTTATTATATATAGAAATATCCATTGGATGTAAATTGGGTCATGTTTATATATGTAAAGATAATGGGATGGTGTTTTATATCTTGGATCATTTTTTATATATTAAAAAATATGGGGAAGATTTTTTTCGATGCGATCTTACCCATGGGATAGTTTTCTAGATACCATGAACATATGTATTTTTTAGGATATGTGTTTCCTTATTCATATAATAATGGCGATAAATTCACGTGACTAGTGAATGGGATTTAATGGTAGGAATATTTTTATCATAAAGCCTTCATTGATAAGTATTATCAGTTTAAGTAGTAAGTATGATCCTTACAGAAGAAGAGATAGTGACTCACTACACATTTCCATGGATATTATACATGTACCAAGATTCATTTCTATGATATTTCTCTAGGTTACATATTCATAGAGGAGTGCATTTTTATATTTATTTTGTTCTCATTTTGAAACCCATTTCAATTACCCCATATCCTATAGAACTGGAAGATTTGAATGAGAACAAGGTATAAATGGTTGATCTAGAGGCTAAATGATAAATTAGGATATGGACTTCTCCATGTAGAGCTATTGTATTTTTTATCAAGAATGAATATGGTAGTATTCATCATTATGTGAACTATTGAAATATTAACATGATGAGAGGGATTAAATAGTAAAAATTACAAAGAATATAATACTTTTATGATTTTTGAGTGTATGTGTATGGTTCCCCAAAATTTATCGACATTTAGGAAACTGTTATCATTGATTTTGACAAGAAGAAATCCAAAATACTAGGTTTATGAGTATGTAGAGGTTTTATGACAATCATGTTGTGTTTTTTGGACTAATGAATTCACTTATAGTGTTCATATCGCTCATGAATAAAATATTTCACATGTAGTTGGATTCCCTGGTCATTTATTATTTTTCTAACATCCTTATATATACCATGATACCATGATAACATGCTAGATATTGAGGTATCATATTGAGTATACTTGTTATGTAAGCTTTATAACACATCTTCAAAGTGACATTTTTTGATATCGGGTGTCTGTTTTCTAATGATGTGGTTTCTCAAGATGGAATATTACTAGACCTAAAAAATGTTGATATATTAATAACTTTGGCTTGGATTAGGGATGATTATGATTTTTTGATTTTTCTCAGTATTGTTGGATACTACAAAAGTTCATTTCAGAATTTTATTTCCTAGAAGTACCAATGATCATGCTCACTATTTATGGAGTCATGTTTCAGTGGACATACCAGGGAACATAGACATTATCAGATTTTTCAAAATATGTTTACATCTAATCCATTCCTAAATATTCAAATCATGTATTCAGTTATGTGGTTTATTCGAATTCATATCATGTTTAAATTGTAGATTCTATTATACATGTATATAATGTAATTTATTTCTGGTCTCATCAGCTACAACACCCCCAGTGAAAGTACCATATATATGAATTTGAGTTAGGAGTTGGGTTCTATGAATATTTATGTTTGAGAAACTGTTCAATCAGTGATATTTTTTTGTTGTATAATACTAATAAGAGTCATTATTACAATTTCTCACACATGACATGAATCTCTATTTTTGAAAATTTGGCAGTATACGTGAGGATATTCATTTTCAGTATGGATTATGATCTTGGAAAGGGAAATTTATTTACATATGCACAGAGTTGGGAAATAAATAACCTAATGTGATTATGTTAGAAGACATGTGAAAGATCATGGCTTGGTTGGAAGACTAGCACGTTAGAATATTTGAGTATCTAGAGGTGGAATTTTTACCACCCATAGCAGAAATTTTTTTTGGTAGAAAGAGTCAGGGAATGTCAGGAAAACAATATTGTGAGTGTCACAGTGCCTAAGAAGTAAATGGAAAATGGTTATGTTTCAAGGAGGTATATAGACATTCATGGTGCATATCTTGTTACTAGAATAGGGATGGTTTCGTCTTAGATGAGACAAGATCATATGAGAGCCTCACATGAATCATAGTGTGAAGGGAATATGGGGTAATCCAAGAAGAATGACAATTTTAAATGATAGTTCTAATGGCAATACATGTAATGAGACATCATAGGTTTTGTCTCATATATTCTGACGTAATTGATAATAAACTATTACCATAATGGAATGAAGTGTTAATTTAAGCACATCCAATTCCTATGATTATGTGAGATTAGGTAATGATGAAATTTGTTTTAGGGATTATCAGGACCATAGGATACATAGATTCAATATGGGTTGGGGGTATTATATTTAAATGACGGCTCAATAATATATATAAATAAAAAAAAACTCATTTAATTATCTAGAAAAGAAATATGTTAAAGATATTGATTGGACTCAGGGTGTTCATTCTTATATGGTATCTGAAATAGAAAACTATTTTACCTCATGGTTTTCTAAAGTCTTATAATAGGTTATGGGTGCTAAGTTGATGCTGAGTATGAACATTCATCCTCAAGAAGATGGGATGTTCTAAACATAGAAAATATACATTAAATGTGTGTTATGGTTACAAGGTTTCATGGGGATATCACATAGATCTAGTGGATTTATCATATAAAATTATCCATTAGTCATTTATTTAGATGGATCCATTTGTGGCACTGTATATAGTCGGGCATGTCATTCACCACTATACTTGTATAAAGTAGTTGAGTATTCACATTTTTGGTAGATTATGTTAAAATAGAAATTATAATGGATAAAATTAATATATAATAGTTTAATTGATGATCATAATAGTATAGTTATTATGCAAAACAATGGAGACAACAGTTGGATATTTCATTGGGAAACATGTGTTTCTTTTGGTTATCCCCTTGGTTGGGGAATAAATGACTATAAGGAATTTGTTTGTCTCTATATTGTTATTTTTAATAATTCAATATCCTAGTACACATCAACATGGTATTCTATTATTTTTAACATACTACTTGGTATAAAGGTATGAACTAAGTTTTCCATGTGTCTCAACATATGATGTATGAGTTAGATCCAATTGATGACCTCAACTATGGGGATATATTACTTGTTTTGGATGAATCATTTTTAAATGAACTATTCATGTCGTGGAATGAAGTGATAATGTGTTATGAGTATTTATTTTTTCCCTGGTTTTAGTTTAATGTCAGTATGATCAATTTCATGATGTTTTCTTAGAGTGAAAGATGGACATTCAAGTATAGTTCCCTACGTTGTTCACGATAACCTCTGTGGATTCATATTGAGGGAAATAATTCTTATATTGGAGATAATTGATACACCTAGAAGTATTATTTTTATATTTTAATAATTTTAATTGTTTTATAATTATGTTTTAAAAAGTATTTTAGTAGGATCTAGGCATTTATGGAGGTTTAGATGATGATAAAGTAGATTCAAGGAATATGTTGTACTTTATTGAGCTATGTTAGTCCCACGGAGTAATCAATGAGAGTCCACTGGATCCCTGGAGAGGTTCTTGGGTCACGATGATATTTTTGTGATGTCATATTTCATTCAATGGTGGTCTTTGGTATAACCAGTTCTTCCCCATGGCCTGCAGTTAGCTGGTGGCATTCAATGGATCCTAATTAGATAATGGTTTTATCGGTGTTTTTCATAAAAATTATTCCCTAGTCACTTTTACTTATTCATGAAGCCCCCATTAAACTCCTAATACACTATGAATCCCCCCTCTATAATTTTTTGTTCCTCTCCCTCCCTTACACCACTTCTATTCAATGCCTGAGTAGTAGATCAATCTTGAGTTACTTATCTACAGAGATATTTTTTTAAAGAATATTTCACTTATATTCTCCCTGAAAAATATTATTGGATCTATAATGTAGTGATTGGATATAAGGATTCTGTATTATTATAATAAGTAATTGAATCATTATTTATAGATTTTACACCCTGATTGAGTGGATGGGTATCTATGCAGCCTTTGGATCATCATTTTTGTTGAAAACATGTCAACACTTCAATGTTTGACATTGAAATGACTTTAAGGTGTAGTTTCATTTCATCCTTGATTCTAGTATTAAAAATATTTTTAATTTAGGATTTTTTCTTGGATGGAGTGATACTTTTGGACTCTGATAAGACTCTTGATTAAAGTCCTTAATTTCATTGATGTTTATAAGTCCTTGACATTAGCATATTTTTTATGGGTTTTACATGTTATTTTTGGAATACATGATTAGCCCTGTGGGACCTCAATTGATTCCTGATCATATATTTTTAACATTAATTTTTCTTGTTTCATTTGAAGTATGACTATTATTATAATTTATTAGATTACGTGATATTGAACATTCATTTTTATCATGTATAATATGATATGTTCTTTTACTTCGTATAGTAGATAATATAGTTTTGAGGTACTGGACAATCCACCAAGAGGGATGTGTTAGGTGTGAGGTTGGAATGAAATAAATATCCACTTTGGGTTGGACGTGTCAGCTTTGTTTAGGACGTTCTCATCAAAGGGGGATTCTCAGGATAATGGTGATGTTCTTTCTACCATGGTTCTGTAGTAGGTGGAGACAATATATATGGAAAAACATTTTTAGTTTACATATCTGTTATATTTCTTTATTATAACTTTTTGATTTACATTCATAGTTTTGGAATATATGTTTGCTATTAACTTTTGTTAAGTGTCATTAGTGATGCCCGACTATGTCTTGTACTTACACTATACTCGTGAATTTTGGTGTGCTCGTCGATTTAAATATCAAGAATCTAGTAATGGTTATGTTCCCCGTATTGGAATATTGAGAAAAAAAATTTAGAATAATTTAGATGGAATTGCATGGTTTTATATATGGCTATCTTATAAAGATTTTACTTACTATATTTTCAATATACATTATATCCTCTATTTATTAATGCTTTATATATCTAACATTCCATATTTTTATTACATGTTATAGTTTTTCTTCTGTTTATTTTCATAATTATTGACTATTTATTTATTTATTTATATTCCATTATATTTACATTGATGTGTACATGGCACCGAGGTAATTGTATCCTTATGTCATTCTTAGGCCCTCACCACTAGTTGGTAAACACATTCATAATGGGAACCACACATGAGGTATTATGGAAACATGGATTAAACACAGTTGTTTCTATAATAGTTTTACTTTAATGTTGGTAGATGGGGGTGAGGGTGTGTAGAGGGGGTTGAGGAAAAGAAAAATAGAAAAAGGTAGTTGAAAAAGTGATTTACCAAAAACATATCTTGATATTGGAATATAAATATAATTGTCTAATGTTACCTAGAATATTAATAAATAGAGGGAGGTCATGGTTGTTCAGGGTTTATGTTTTTAAAAATTGTTTTACCATTGGTTTTATGAAATCTATTATTAAAGGGTATGTTTTAATGTTATTTTTATGAAATAAAATTATAAATTCATTCCCCAATGGGAATTTAATCGCATTTACTTAATAAATAATGTAAAAAATATTTTAAAGTCATTTATTTGAAAAATAATAATATTGAATATATATATGTGATATTTATTCTAGAATTAATCATCAATATTATATTCTTGGTTGACCATAAAATTATTCAACCTAGAAATTAAAAAATGAAAAGTATATTTAATATGAAAAACATACACTCCCTATATAAATTAACTAGTCAAAATTTACAATTAATGAACACAAGACACCATAGGGACGATAGATGAGGGAGATAGATCATTGATATAAAATTTATAATGATGACTTACTATCATATAAATTCACTATGTGTTGTGGAATAAGATATACATCATGAAAATGAAACAAGTATTAATGATTAAACAAATATAATAATATGTAATATAATAAAACATATAGCTATGATATAGTTCATAGACATATAAATAAGGTGTTTAAAGGGATGGTCCCACTAAAGGGCATATTAAGGGATTATTCCTCTAATTTTAACATTAAAATTGAAGAATATTAGAAATAACTAGTTATAATAATATACATAATTTTTATTTGACAAAAAAAATATATCTTAAACCAAAATTTTTTAGGTCACACTCATAAAAGGACTACAATAGTATGAATTTAAATAATGATATATAGTAGTGGCAATAATCTGAATGATCTCGAAGAATGTATTTCTGTAAATATTAATTTACCAAAAAAGGTTGAGATGTTTAATAGGCCTTGTCAATATAAAATATGTCACCATAATATGGTAGAACATTATACCCTTTACTATTTCAAATGGGTCACCAAAAAAATATTTCATTTTCATGATAAAGGGGTTTAAAGAGAATGATGGAAATTTTTAACTTCATACAAAACAAACAATATTATAAATGAAAAACCAATTTGGAATAATAATATTATTAAACTCTCAAAATAGAAATGATTTTAAAAAAATTAGTTAAATATCATTTACCAATGATAGATATGAGAGTTTTTATAATAAATGAGGAAATATATAAATGTGATACTTTAGTAATGAGTTAAATTCAATAACGATATTTTTCACATTAGATTTTTATAGAATAAAATATTTTTTAGACTACTATATTTATTTATCTTATTCCTAGAACATATTCATTGGTAGATACATAGAATTAAAATTTTTAAAAATATAGCCCAACTATGAAAATCAAGGAAATGTAATCAGAGATTTCATAATTGAGGAATTATAGTTTACAACTATAGAAGACCCTAAGGGTTTTATAGAATCCTGGATGTTGCGAAGAAGTACAATAGAAAATATATCTAGAACCCTATTACGATTACTTATAGAGTTATAAATATATTTTAATTAATTGAGAAACAAATCTTGAATAAACAACCCCATTATTAATAAATATCTATTTTAGTTGAATAATGAAAATATTCATAAATAAAAAAATACATTCAAAAAAAATTCAAAATTTGACCAATATTATCTAAATATTAAACAAAAGATCTAATAACAATAATGGAATATTAAAAATTAAATATAGTAATTATATTAAAATGACACATTATATTATAAACATCTAAAGATTCGTTTTTTAAATCCTATAACAACCCAAAAAAATATACCGTAATTAGAAATATATGAAAACAATTCACTCTCACACCCCAAAATAAAATCGTCGTTCATTTAGAACATCCTTATAATATGGTTGTGAATCCTTCACACTAGTAAAATTTTATCATCCCCAAATAATACCTAGAATTATAATCAACAACCCATTTGTTTCATATTGTGATCACCCAATATGATAATAACTTATATATTAATAATGATCTTCATCAACAAAAATAATCCATTTAAAATTTTCTACATCACTATTTTATCTTTTGATATAATGTATTCGACTCAAAATTTTCAAACCATATAGAGGTCATGTCTTGAAATGATGTCAAGAATTAGATACTGGAAATGACCAAGTATGCCCTTCCTCTATGAATCTAACCCCTCTACTATGATATAATGTGAAAATATTTAAACCAAAAAAATCCACTATTTAAAGAATAATATAATTTAGTGTGGTACATTCATTCTATTATTCATCATGATGTTTTTTAAATATAATCATATAAAATTTTAATAATATAGAATAGTGTTTCCAAAATCCTTGAATTTTATCCCAGATATGTGTTCAATTGAAGACATGGTTATTTCAAAAAATTCTCAAATCCATCGACATAAAATCAAAATACATTTTATAATAACCCTATGGAATGTTTTTAAAAAAACAATATATTTTATGAAATAACTTTTTTGAAAATAATGATAGTTTTTTTGTTAAATAAATGCATATTAAAAATTGATATGAAAAGAATATTTAATCAAATAATATAAAAATAATAATTGTCTGCTTAAAATATAAGAAACACATTATATATAATTCAAAATTAAAAAATATGAAATCATAAGAGATATGGTTTATCAACATGAAATGGTAGAGCTTTAACCAACTCTAAATCAATTAATTGATTGTTTCCAAAATATCATGACTTTTATTAAGCCATTCATTGTAAAATTTCATCAATAGACCCTCATCCAATTTCACTCTAAAATTTGGAAATACCCAAAAAACAGTTAGAATCACATTAAAAATATATATACTCTCAATTCAAGATTATATAAATGATGGGTATTTGAATGGGAAGAGTAAATTGACATCTCACACCACTATAATCCATTTTAACTAATGTATTATCATAGAATACTTTAATGAATCTATTTTAGACATACAACATCAATTATGATAAATGTGGATATAAAATTTTAATACTCAGAAAAATAAAAGTGTGACTTGGTAAAAATTTTAATGAATTGAATCTATTAAACATTCCATGATACCCAGTCCCACTCATCATAGGGCTTGGAGCATTATATTTTTTCCCATTGGAATGAGAAATGTTTCAAGGGTATTAAATTTATACTATGTTAATGATTTCATTGATGAATGTGAATAAATAAACTATTTTTTTAGAAACCTAAGTGGTAGGAGGATCTTGAAAGACATTAAATTTAATATTTTAATTTTAGAATCTAGTTAAAGACACTAAATCCACAAAACACCTTACCTATATTTCAAAACTGAACACATGTAATTCAATTTATGCATGAAAAATAAAATCAAGCTAAAAGGTAAATGGTACCTTTTTTTATTGAACTTGCTTGGTTGATTCACTCACAGTTGATGTGTCATGGATGAATAGAACCAATCCCTACATACTATAGATATTACACACATGATAAATTACTTATGCATCTTCAATTTACAATTCTAGAGTGGTAGTATTTGAAATCAAATAGCTTTATTATGTCTCTTCAATCATTTGAAGAATATAGAATCGATATATAAAGTGGGAATGACCTAAACATTTTCTCCATTATGAATCTCTCTCTATGAACTATAGTGGAGAATTTAGGGGATATTCTATAACTAAATTCATTAAAAATAATTATATTATAATTCACGAAGCTAAATTCAGGTTTTTGAATAGATTATACTTTCCAATATTGATCTTTGGTACCTAGAAAGTAATAACCTTTATTTTAGGAATATTAAAATACATAAGACATAATAACCTTAACATAAAAGAAAAAAATATATTTTATCACTCACTTGTACCACTATATAATATAATGTGATAAAATATAAACCATTAACTTGGCACCTGATATCTCTACTTAATTTAACGAAAATTGATTATTATATGCTCATTAAAAAAAATAAAAATTCCTTGTATTCTATTTTATTATCTTAAAGAATTTCAATACTTATGGAAATAAATTCAATTGACATTATTTTATACTTGAATAATATAATTTAATTAGTTTCACTTATGATTGGTCATACATGGATGTTAGCTGGACCCTATCCATGTGGCTCAGTTCACCATAAGCTCACATTCATTATAAAAAGTGAAACTTGTGGATAAATATAGTTTGTGACCCTCTAGGTAAAAATATATGAAGTAGTGTGTCCAACCCACATAATTTGAGAATATTATAGAAACACATCATGAAACCTAAAGAGATATATAGAATACCATAACTATGACTACCTCTTATGAACATGTTCTGTGTAATATAATATATTTTTCTAATGTTATGTCATAATGAAAGATTCACACTTGTGTAATAATACTTTTGTTTTTTACATATCCAGACCATGATGAATGGAATTACATTCTTGTACAATGTCCATGTATTTATATATGTACATCCATCCTAATCAACCTAGTGTCATGATATATCTCTTCCTGAACTCGGAATGAAGAAAATATATATTTTCCATTCAACCAATTCCATACCAAAAATTATTCCACCAACATATACTACCTCACAACAATTTCATTATCGTGGTATAGTCCACAACAATATTATGTGATCAAATGGAACCCATTGATAACAATATCAACTCGGGATTCCAAGACACAAGTCTATGTATAGGTAAAAAAATGAAAACCAAAACATGTTGTGTTATTATTTTTGTATATTTAATCTTGATATAATCTACTCATGATCACCTAGTTAGAACATCATATGACAAAGTATCAATGCTAATGATCCCCCAGAACATGACAGTCAGACATCATATGTCTCAAGTCATTATGATGTACCTATCCATTGGACATATGTAAAAGATTACATTTATAGTTTCTCATTGATTTCATTATTAATAAAAACATGGATAGTATTTTGATACGACAACTAATATAATTAAATTTCCATATAAATAGTGAATGTAAAAATACTAACACAGTTATGGTATGAATAAAAAAATTCTTATATCAAACTATAAATATGTAAAGGTAATTAGAATTACTATTCACATTGGTTCATGGGAATCGACTATTAAAAAAATCCCACCTTCAGTAGATTCAAATTCATAACTATTATTTTTTGATCATACATGATATTTTCATGTTTCTTCAGGAATATAGATTTATTTAGGGCATACCAAATTTTTTTTTCTAGTCTGTTCTTCTATATGTGACTTTACCACATTGATTAAGACATCTAACATGATTATATCCTCAATTATTTACATTTTTATCACTTTCTAATCATGAAATATTGGGTAGTACGGGTAATATAAATATAGTAATGATAATACATTATTTACAAAGTGTGATTCGAGGAATTGGAAAATAATCAATTCTTATTTAGAAATTCTTCCTTATCTACATGAGAAGCTAAAATGAAGTCGTTATTTGTAGATATGGATACCTTTATCTCCAATGATTTTTTCTGGCACATTAACTTATCTTAAATATGATATTCGATAATATTAACCCCA
Source organism: Viscum album (assembly GCA_963277665.1). Classification (NCBI taxonomy): domain Eukaryota; kingdom Viridiplantae; phylum Streptophyta; class Magnoliopsida; order Santalales; family Viscaceae; genus Viscum; species Viscum album. Next base: position 105,208,330 of record OY728133.1, read on the forward strand.
CATGAAGACTACTATATGTCCCATTTTATCTAGCATACCTTCCACTCTACATACCAGGTATTTATATTTTGTACTACCTCATGAAAAGCTAGACAGTTTTGACTAATAACTTAGAATTTATCATTGACATATCTAATATTTTACTACTATATGGGTTTTGTTTGAAATATCAGTAATTTTACGTATCATGGAATGTGTGATCTATTCATCACATAAGCATATAAAACTCAACTCACTACCTTAATCTCTTAATATGAACATATATTTTTTATTGGATGGATATATTCCATCTGAGTATGTAAACAATTCACTATTGAATTGTTCCAACATGAATTTTATCAATACCTAGTCAATATAACATCAATATACTCGGTATAAGAAACCATTATATCAACTATAGTATATTTCATTCCAAAGAACATTTGTTGATAATTTAAGTCAATGTCTGGAGATTTAATATCATTTATGTCCAATCTAACTTTAATAAAAATATATTTTTTATATATGTTGTAAAAAACATTTTACATTGAAAACAATAGTTCTCTCAATAACCTCTGGTAGGAAAATGGTAATTGTTCATTCAAAATGAATTATCTATAATCTAGTTTACCAATTTAATCAATAATTGGAATTTAATAACAGTAGTCCTTATTGGAATTCTACAATGTCACCATCCCTTTCTGGTTATTTTATATAAAAATCTTCCATGATTGGTGGTCATGACATCCAATGCTCAATTTATTGATCATTAAAAGAGGCAATAGAGAAATAAAATTCTAATGGATTTTTTCATAAAAATGTTGTAATACCAACATATCCTTATTGGTACCATGCCCGTACCATCCAAGTGTAGTGTCAAATGATTAACCACCATAATATTCAACATAATAACTCTCTTTTACATTGATAAATATAATATAATAATGAATTTCAATTGATCATGTCAAATTTAGCTTTTTTTAATTTACCAGTTATTTGAATTGTTATTATCAATGAATAATTTATCAATAAAAATAGTTAATATGAAACCATAACCATGGTATTATCCATCAATTAAATATGTGTATCTGGGAAATTACTTTTCCACACGGTCTCATGGAATATGTTCTTATATCCAATATTTTTTCATATCTAGCATTGACTAATCTTAAGTCAATATTTTCCATACTATCAATAATATATATGTGAACATATTTAAGGAAATATAGTCTATAACATGATTATTTATTTTTGATTATAGGATTATTTTATGTCCTTAGAAAACATTTTGATGATTACTATAGATGCACATTTCATTTTTTCTTGATTCACATTTTTTTATATCCTAATAGTTATATTTCATCTAAACACATGTTCTCATTTAAATGAATTTATTTCCTACATAAACTCCCATGATATTTATTTTTCATTATATTTGACATATGGTTATGAAATTATATTTCTATTTTTAATGAATATACATAAAAATTAAAGTATCTATAATGCATTGATTTTAACTTTTATTCATATTTACATACATAATGACTCTAATGTGTATACAAAAATGTGTGTCTTGGAATTCCTCCATGATAGATTTTATTAATAAATGTCAACATTTAAGACTTGTAATTAATATTACATATTAACATTGTATATATTATTTGTTTAAGGTAATGTACATTTAGGAATTAGTCCACAATTCATTATATTGATTTTTGAATGATTGGTGATGTTTTTTGTTGACACACCAGCCCAAAGAATCTCATATCCTCTTACCGTGAATATTCCATACTTCATGTTCTCATTCTTAAAATACATAAATGGGTATTATGAATTATACATACCTGTATATTACCTATGTAATAGTTGAAACAATCAAGATAAACTATTTTCAAAATCATTGTGAATGAACTTTATTTATAATGGATTATTTTCCAAAAAATATTGACATAAGTGCATCGATGGTACCTATATTATTAAAATCCAGAAATTCAAAACTCATATAAGGTATATCCTTGAAAATTGTTTATTTTTTCTGAAATTTTATTATCATTCCACATCTAGGTATATATGTCTTTCATAGTATATGTATAATCTATATTAAATGATCAAATCATTACTATACTATTTTTTAGTATTAAACAAAAAAAACAAAATTCATTTGTGAAGTGGTTTTTATTTACATTTATTTAAAAGACACATGAATGTTCAACAAGAAATAATTTCTTTTTAAATAAAATATGTCTGATTCTCACATCTTACATAGGAGCCACCATGTCACATCCACATGAAAAAAACATTATTGTTGGTAACATTTCTTAAATTATTGTGTTATTATATTTCAATACACACATTTGATAGGCATAGTATATTTAATACATATGTTTTATGAAATAAAAATAAAATATAATTATAAATACACTTAACCAAGAATAAAATTATTTCTTCTTTAATTTATTAATTTTCATTAATTTTCTACATAATTATTTCTTCATATGAAAAGAAAATAACCATATATTTAATATAAAATTCATTGAATGAAATTATTAAGGTTCCTTTGGAATGAAACGTTTTATTGGCCTATTAACATTGTCATTAATATTGTTTTAGTAAGAATTTAATATTAAACCATTTATGAGTTCATATTTATATAGATAATAATACCTCAAAATGTAATGAATAATTTTTTATATTTTTTATTTGATTGGTAATCTTAAATGAAACTAGAGTATATTAGTGAAAATAATATGATAAAGGGACTTATTTAAATATCATGGAAATAATTATATGTAATCATTATATATTTATCTCCCACTTCACATTATCATTGTAAGATTCTCAGAGATGAGATAACATGTAAAATCATTCATGTATTGATGTTGTTTCAAAAACTCACATCAGATGTTGATGATAAAATTATGATTGTACCATCATATGTGTAAAACATGAGTCTCCTATAATAATTTTTACACCATCACATCAAGAGGTGATTTAATTGGTATTGAGGATAGATCCCCCTTGAATTTCCTATGTTGTAGTAATTTTTTAATGTTACAATACTACAATATTGAATCTCATGACAGTTTAAACCAATTATTATTCTAATATTATCATTGTACATGACTTATCACAATAAATTTTCTATCACATTAATATCTATCATATTATTAAATTTTCTTAAAAACTAGCACACATTTTTAAATTATTAATTTTATATGAATAAATCTATTTTTTCAATTTCTAAAATCCCTCATCCACCATATATTGAATGCCCATTCACATTAGCATTATAGTGGATATGATCCTTGATAACCCTCCTCATAATATAAATACATGTCCTACAACTCTACTTTTATAGTATAATATAGGCGTTAGTCTTTCCAACCACATTAACTTGTGTCTCTTTAGTCTATTAAGTTAAATGCTATATCCTAAAAACAATTACATAACATTATCCAACCCTTTTCCTCTAATGTCTCGTAAAGATAGATTTGGATACATATTTTGTAACAAATTTCCTCAAGACACACTTCCCTCAGAAGTTTTTCCCTGTTGTAAGAGGAACCCTCAACATTGGATGAATAGTTCATCAAATAGCATGTTTTGATCAAATTTTATATTTGTAAGGAATTTAATGACTTTTTATTTTCTTAAATGTGTTTAGTAATTTACTATATGTGAACGAAAACTATTTCTATTTAAAATTCGTTATCTATGTGAATTCACTCAAAACATATCCCTTCCTTTAAATAGTAAACATTCACCATTCATGTTAATTTTCTCTTTTCATTATTTTTTATTAATATATATCGTTAACACATTTAATTAACACATTTAAAAATTAAAATACAATGTACATGATAAAATAATTAAATAATTACATGATTATGAGATGTTTAATGCATTAATTTGTAGTGAAATAATTTTAATTAAATATGGGTAAATCCCAAAACAACCAAAATAATATTATTAAATCATCGAAAATAAAATAAAATATATTAAAATTTTAAGACAATTTTTTGGGTCTTCTGGAACAAAATTGTATCCATATAAAATAAATTATGAATATTCTCAGGTTAAATAGATCTGACCAATAAGACCCGAACTGAATTGGTCGAGCCCAAGATGAGGAATAAATTTAATGGATATATATATTTATAATATAAACTTATAATAGCTTAATAATGAATAATTTATTATTATATATATTTATAACTTCCATTGGAATCATTGAATTATATTCCAACAGAGAAAGTTTCCTTTTAATTAAGAATGATTCCTACAAAAGCATTAAAATAGTTTCCAATGGATACATTATATTTTTAATTAACCATGACTCCCGAAAAATCATTAAACTATATTTTATGATTTGATTTATCTATTTAATTAAAAAAATATTCCATGAGATGCTCTAAACCAGCTTCCATGAGAGTCTTTATTATTTTAATTAAACGAGCATCCATGGTAATTTTTTATTTTAAATTGACTCGCCAACAAGATTCTGGTATATTCCGATAGCTCACAATATACATACAATGTGCTCTAGATAAAAATTTATCATATTTTTATCTTTTAATGTGAAGCATAAAATAAAGAATTAATTTTCAATGTTCTTTTTATTCAAAACTCATCGATCATAGATAGAAAATATGTTGTTTCTATGAACTCATATCAAAGCATCATCAAATGATTAGGTATAATATTTAATCCCACATTCCTAATTATATAAATATCAATGAATATTTCAAATTCGTAAACTTAAATAATTGCTTGTTCCCTTTTATACAAATTGAAGGAACTCGGGCCGTAGAGGAAACATGAAACACATGCATTTTAATATTTTGGGATTGTATTCATGAAAAAAAATTAAATCCATGAAATCACTTTATTGATCTTCTAAAAGGATATTGGTAGTTAAATTTAACTTGAAAAATAAAATTGAATGAATGTGTAAATGTAACCCTATTTTATTGAAGTCACTGGTTTTATTCGCTCACTAATTATGTGTTGTGGATGAAATGTGAATATCTAGGAATCCACATGATCATCCACATATGATTCAAAATTTCTATATCATTTACCAACATTTCCAATGCCCCATCATCAGTATTTGATGAGATTTATGATGTCTCTTCAATCACAAGAAGAACACGAGATCGATCCAAAAACTGAGATTGATCTGACATTTTCCATCATTAAGAATATCTCATTAATAATAAATAAAGGAGTACTGATGAGATATTATCTTACTAAAATTTTTAAAATGTGGAATCTTACTATTTTTGTTTCTAGAATGGTATTTTATACATAGTTTATACATTCCAAAATTTTACTTTAGTTCCTATATTGAAATAACATTCATTTTATACATTTTAACAAAAAATTTACTTAATAATCACGTGATAAATGTCATAAATATTTATCTCTCACATGTATCAATATTAAATTTTACATGATGAAATCTAAACCATTGATTCAGTCGGTATAATCTACAAATAACATAACAAAAATAGAATATTCTTTGTCCATTCAAAAATATATATTTCCCCATATTCACATTTATGATAAAAAAAATTGTCAATAAAATTACAAATAAAGTCAACCATAATTATTTTAAACAATAATAATATAATTAAATTAGCTTTAATTATGATCCATCATATTGGGACATTCATTATCTCCCACATGTAGGGCAAATTAATCATGAATTCTTTTTCATTAGAATATATACAACACAGTTATAAACATAGTGTGTGACCGCATAGTCCTTGTCCTGATAGAGATTATACCACATAATCAAATAGTGGATTATATAAACCCCTAATGGACCATAAGGGGAAAATTAATTTCATATATTTGACTGCCTTTTATGAAAACAATCTATGTAATATAATTTATTTGTATCGAGATATCTCATAAATCATGATGGACACTTGTTTCATTATCATTTTATAGCGTTATGTATTTCATGACCATACATGATGGAAATACCAAATTGAATCAAGGAAAAAGATTTATTATGGTACTACCATCCTTCTCAAATATGACCCAGGTGATATCTTTTCCTAAACTCAAATGCAACAAATTGATTCTTGACCATTCAACAAATTGCATACCACCAATGACACACACAACAAAAACTACCTCTCCACGATATAATTGTGATAGATTTTTTCTTTAATTACTATATGATATTAAATGGTGCAAATTGATAATGATATCAACTCATGATACCAATACATATGTATGTTGACAGACACAACAAATGACACTTAAAACATGTGTTGTTACTATTGGAGGATTTTTCCTCATGATCGAATCTACTCGATATCACCGAGAGTGAACATAATATGAATATTTCACAATGTTTATGTTCCCATAGCACCTGAATTTAATATCTCATATAGGTCATTTCAATATGATGTTTCTAAACAATGTGACATAATATTAGGATTACTATCATAGTATCTCAAGGTTATCATTATATTTGAAACCTATTTTAACCTTTTGATATGACATTTATTCTATGGAAAATAACATATAAATAGTGGATGAATATATATCAACTCTATAAAGAAAATAATAAGCACAATTATATGTAGAAATATATAATGTAATTCTTATCAAATGTATTATTAATGTTGGGTCTAGAGAATCCATTATTACAACATTTCTAATACTCAATTTTGTATTTATTTAAATAATGTGCTAATGTGTGTTTGGTGATATGTGATTAAGTGGTGATTCATGGAGAATTAATATGTAATCATTTAATGTAACTGGATTTCATTATTGAGAAATTATACCTGATAATTATGCTGAGTGTTGAATTATTCCTTAATTTTGATGTCCCATATATGTGATGACATATTTTTTTCAACATATTGAATAATGACATTAAAATATTCATTTATATTTTGATATGTGGTTGAAGAATATGAATTACTAATTCTATGAAAAAATAATATTTTTTGTGATGTTATTATGAGGATATTCTCTTGGAATCATTGGTTGAAAAGGCTATCTATTCTTATGGTAGTAAACTTTAAAACGTAAATCATCCATTAGCCATCCAATGAACCCTTTAATTAGTCATGTGGTAGTAGTTTACTTGGATTGCACATATTGGATGGTGATGAGTTTGAGTGTAAATTATTGAGATCATTGGGATACACACAACTATGAGTGTAGATGTGGATGGAAATTTGGATTATATTGGGAGGTGCATCTCATAAATCCCTGGGGTATAACTTTATTCTTGGAGTGAACCATAGGCTACTCATAACATCCAAGCCTATAAAAATGTTTTTAATTATTGGTTATGAAATAGGTGAAGTGATCATCAATGGGGGTTGAGATATATAGACTAATATTCTCCCATAAATTATAAATAATTTCATAAGATGTAGGTTAATGGTAATTCACTATGAAATTATCTAGTTTCATCCTTTGAAATTTTATTCACTAATGTAAGTACAATGTTCTATACATTTAATTACATGCAACATCGGAAAATACATAGTGAATACGATATGATAATGAGACTCACATGTCCATCAATATATCTAGAATTCAATCGATATATTTCTATCATGTGCCTATTAGGATAATATGACATTATCAAATGATAATGAAGTTACAGTGGCTGTGTTGTACACCTGTAGTATATGCATCAATTCAAGTATTAAAAAAATATCATGAGCCAATGAGGATTAATTAGTTTCTATGAATAATGGATCATCATGGAGAAAAAATAATTTTGGTTGTAATATATTTGAGAAATTCATAGATTATTTAAGTGATAACAATGTCACGGAATGACATATTCTGATGGTGGATTGAGGTGATAGATTTATTAGAGTCTTTACTTTTGAAAAGGTGTGACTCATTTCAAGAATAGACTAAATCACCAATATATGAGGATATTTTTTTACATTGGACATGATTTGTAACTATTATAAGAGAAACATTGGGTTTTGAAACCTCATTTCACAATGAAAAATATCTCATGAGACTTGTATGCACGAGAGTACTCATGGCCTATTCAGTTTCAATTATAGTCAATAGTTTCACGATGAATTAAAAACCATGTATAAATTTTTTTATAATAAATAAATTGTGTCTCCATATTGCCTTGTGGTTTTGAAAATATGTTTTTCATGAATATTAACTTGCGTGAGATACTAAACACTTATTTGTGTTCATACAAAGTATATTTAATTAATTAGGGAGAAGGAAATGAAACAATTCATGAAAATAATAATATATAATACCATGTGAAATCCCAACCATGATTAGTGCATATAATCATGGCTATTGAAGAAAGGCAGCGAACCAAAACTAATATGTTATTAAGGATAAAACATGTTTATGTTTTGGGGTTTACAAAAATGATAATCACAAGAATTATATCACATGTGAATGATGTATTTTAGGGATTGGACAATTTTTATTGCATAATATGTTTATTTATTTCTGTGAAATACTTGCACATAATAATTAATGTCGAAAAAATAACTGACTGAAGAATATTTTTATAATAATTCTTGAACTAAAGAAACAAATCATATATAGGTGGTTAGAATTATTCAGAAAGACTAACACATGTGACTAGTGGTTGTTAAAGGGACATGAAGTGTACAAGTTCTAGTCAAATTGGAAATACATTGGAGGAACAAAAAAATATCATCATTCTGGGGAAAACCCAAAATAATGGAATAGTGCTTTTAGTTTATTCTAAAAGCATGAAGTCTCTATATTGTAGTTTGGATTAGGATAAGTATTTTTGTTCGTGATTAAATAAAGTAGTCTCTCAGTTAGATATAGGAGAAGATAATACTTTTAGTTTGTTATTAATGTATTAATTATATCTATTAGTGGTGGGATCCAAATAATACATTTAGTTTCTACTGGAACTTGTGATTGATTCTAATTTTTGGAAATTGGGGAAGTGTAATAATTTATTTTTTAGTGAATAATATGTTATAAGTGGAATAATCATTTTCAATAAATAATTGGAATCAATCCTACAATATAAATACTATGTTTCCTCTTTCCATTGTTACAACTTCCCAATAGATGGTATTGAGAGATAATATTCAATTTATCAAGAACTATAACATGTTTAAGAGTAAAAAATATTTAGAATTTTTTATATATAAATAAAATTTTGATTCACCCCCAGTGGTCATTCTTGCTTGGGGACATATATTTGGTATTAGACAATGTTCCCCCAAAATATCAAATAAGTTTTTTGAGATATATACAATATTATATCTATCAATATATGTTGTGTTCCCGTAATCTATATGAATAATTATAACTACTAGATGAATATGATACTACCATATCTCTTATCACTCATCCTTGAAGGGAGTGATAATACAGAAATTCGTTTTCCATCCATTACAAATTATTATTCCATGACACAATATTATAAGAGAATCATTGAGTTATATGTATATGATCAAATTACCTTTTGATAGATCTAACAGTTTAGTTATACACAAAGGTCATGGGGATCTAGACATCCATTGAGAACTAGGAAAAAAACAAACAGTTTTAAAATTAATTTAAACTTAATATAATACATTCTAAAATTTTGGTGGAGTTAGTTTATTGACATAAAAATGAATTATGATTAAAATACTGATAAATGATTCACCAAGGTAATTGAGAAAGTCAATAATCTTTTATTATTAGTAGAGAAGCTATATGACTATATCGTTGTCAAAAAATTCAATGTGTAATTTTCATGATTTATTTTATGTATAGCATTTATTTTTTTAAGAAATAGATTATTTTTCTCAGGATAGAATTCATAACATGTTTATATATTATAATATGTGAAAATTTTCAATTTATATTAAGAATGAATTTTTTTATATATTATTCAAATAAATAAGAAATGTAAAATATTAGATGAAAAGATAGAATAATATAAATACTTTTAAGATGAGGTTGATGAAGGCTTAAATAAAACATGTGCTCTTATATCCAATGGATTCAAAAAGGGAATGCTGGATGGAATGAGTAAGGAATCAATAAAATGATTCAATTGTTGTGAATTTGGTCATATTTCCAAAGAATTAAATTGAATGAAGCTTGAAGAGTTAGATTCAAAATCAGAATCATATGATGTGTGACTTTTGAAATAGCAATGATTTATACAGAAGAATAGCAAACATGTTAGTTGTATGAACATTAATCATACAAGTAATATTGGAGAAAATTAATTATAATGTTATTATTGGAATAATAATTTTTCTTATTTCTAATGTAATGATTGGAACCCAACTTTCATCTTTTATTTATGATGGAGAATATATTATCGAACATAAGTGGAAAATGAATGCAAAAAATTAATTCTACAAGTGATAAATACAATTTTTCAATAATGAATAGAAGAATATTGAAAAATAAAATTTAATAGTTGCTTCTAAGAATGATTAACTAAGAAATCAGGAATCATCATATGTTGATGAAATAATTAAAAACATTATTAGAGATGTTGATCATAAAAATATTACCACATGTTAGAGAATGGAACTTGCTAAAAAGTTATAATAACTAGATGAGACACAATCCATATGTCTAGCATAGTTTGTGTGAAACAATGCTAGATAAGACATCATTGTGTTTCTTGAGTTATGTTGAAGATCCTATGAAACAAAGGAAATAGTATTTTCTCTAAAGAAGGTAAACTTACACTAAATAAGTCTTAAAATAGACATATTTTAGTGGATAATAATGATATACAATCTAATACTATTTATATATAGTTAATGAAAATTGAGAGTTAATAATACACATCAAGAAAATGGAACAATATTTTAAGGTGTTTTAACAAAAAAAGCGATGTGTTGTTTACAATAGGTTAATAAAAAAAGTATGAAAGAAAAGTGTTTCAATGTTTTTTTGTTTGGAAAAAATTATCCGTAAGACTATTAGTAATAATGTAATATTTCATTTTTGAGAATTTAGAATGAATCATGGGGCGGTTTCAGTGATAATATAATTAAATAATAATATTTCTAGATCTATAACATGACTATATAAATAAAATAAATTTCTTATTCTAGAAGTAGCATGTGGTATATACTCTTTGGAAGGTCACAATGTTAAGGTTTATATGCATAGGTTGTAAAGAGATGTTCCCTCTTCCTCAGAAGGAAAAACATTTCAAATTAAATAATTAAAATTTTACATAAATATTTTTACGATAATAAAAATGTCAAATAATTATTCTTAGTTATTTAGGATGATCAATTAAATGTTTATAAAAATTTTTAAGAGGGTGAAAACCATGTTGAGTATATTGGAAATCATGTTATATTTTAAAGTAATGAAAAATTTGAAGGGAGGTTGTAAATAAAAAGAAATGTGAATGCTCAGAATGATGAGAAGAGAAATGTATTCCACAAAAATAATAAGTTCAATGGATGAAATAAGATATCAAATTAAATAATAATAAAAACATAAATACGGGTCCAAGGAAATTTTACCATAACATGATAGGGAGAGAACCATGAACCATATTGGGAGGAATCCATGAGTTTGATTTTCAATTAATTGAAACAATGAGTTCCTTATATATTACCTATTATTTTGTGTTGTCCAATCTTGAATATAGGTACATTTAGGAGATGATTCTAGTTTTCACTCAGAGACAACATGAAGTGATTTTCCTTCATGGATTGAATGGACATCCATGAAGTAGAAGAAAATAATACATCCCTTTGGTGGAAGAAAACATTATATGAATCTATTATAGTAACAAATTCCAATGAATATATAAATTTTGGATATATTTAAAACAATGTTTAGGTATTCCAATATCCATCCTTCCATAATTCTTAATTGTGTTAATCATATCAATTTCGAGGGACTGATTGGTTGATGATAAGAAGAGAAAAAGTGGGTTATTTTATTTATCATAGCAGAAATTTCAGATGTGGTTATTAATGTATATACATGATCATGTATTTATTCTCATTGCAAACCTATATTTATATATAATAAATCCAGAGAATTATTTCACATATGTGATATGTTATGGGTAACATCGTTAAAATTTCTTATATATATATTATTTTATACCCATGGTTTCTCAACATATAATTTTTTTTTCTAACTATAGGCTCTTACCTAAATAAACCCACGTGATACCATCCCAATCTCAAAAGTATTCATAAATCAATAATATAAGTGATTATAACTTTTTAATGAGAAGAAATATGAGATGAGGTGACCTAGTATTTCCATTTTATCTAACTTTCAAAAGGGGAGAAAATATTTTACCATGAATATTGAAATTTATAAATAAAATATATATTTTAAACAAAATATAATGTGGTTTATTGTTGATATAAATTGTGAAATTCCTTTTCAATGATGTTTTAACAAGTTTTTGGATTGTTATGATGATGTAATGATTCTTATAGTGTTGTAATTAAATCATTTTATATAATTGGATATCTTTCATGAACAACTATACTTTATAATTTTGAAAAGTGTTGAACTATTCTTCAATACTGATGACATATGTCAATATTGACTCATTTTTTACTAATATATATATATATAAGTATAAAAAACATATCTAATTGTTGAATTGAAGTTAATAATTATGAATTAATAAGACCATGAGAAAATATTATTTTCTGTGATGATTTGATGAGGAATTTTTTAGGTGAATTTATATTAAGAATCTAAATAATTGTATGGGAGTAAATTTAAAAATATTGGACAGCTATAAAGCAATCAAGGACCACCAAAACAACATGTGAGGGCCTTAGGTCCACCACACTAGAGTCAGTCAACAAGGTTAGTGCATGGAAGTTGAGGAGGAGTGTGAGTGGGATACATATAGCCCACAATGATGTACAAAACTGTGGTTTTATATGTGAATGCGTATGAGGGCTTGTGTAGGGAGGTGTATCCCGTGAAGAAAATGGTTGAAGTATGATTCTGGGCGTAGACCAAATGGTTGTTGAATTTACCTAGAATAATGAACACAATAACTTTTTTAGAACACTACAGATGAAGGGATAAAAAAAAGTGGGATGATATACGTGGAATATTATTAACTGCTCGATTAAAACGTAATCATAAGGAATTAGAAGATGGTAATTTGCCATTATATTTTCTACCATATTCCATTAATGTTTTGATTCAGTGATTTATTTTCAGCATTCGATGTTGTGAGCTATATAATATTTCTATCCATTTACAATGTTTTGTGCTGAGAGAATTATAATTACAAGTTCATCTTGACATTATTCAGGCATTGAATTCTTTTATATATTTAATTATTACAAGAAGATTAAATTATTTTCTTAAAATGAGTTCGTAGATGTATTTTTGTCAATCCTTAGTACATTAATGATTTCACTCATTAAAAATGTGATCATGAGTTAATAAAGATGCATATGAGTCTTAGAAGGAGGGTTAATCATGAAAACATAATGTTTTTTTGACTTATGATATTTTGATTAATGTTATGATAATTGAGGAGATACAGAATTCTTAAAATGTCATATTTCTTGATTTAGTAATGTGACTGAATTAATCGTGACTAATTCGGATCAATGACATTATGTTTTTCATATAAATATTGAATCTTACACGTTTTAGGGTTTTTTGCTTCCATTTATGATGAGATTTAATTTTCTAAAGAAAATTAGAGGTATGTGAAACCTTATTTTAAAAATAGAAGATATTAACTGACTGGCATGCATGAGAGATCTTATAGACCCTTGAATTGCACTAGATTAAGACCATGCATGTATATTCTATTATGTGATGGATTTTGTGGCTCCATGAATCCTCCATCCATGGATGAAGAGGAAAATTCATGATATACCGATCAACTATTGTGGTATATAGAAAGGATATTTCAATAATCACGGAGAGTACAATGTATTACTACATGGACACATGAATATTTGAGAACAAGAGGGACTCAAACATCATTAAATGTGAGGGAAAATAGATATTGAATCAAGAAAGTGAACATAAGAATATAAAATATTATGTATAATAAATTTGTATGTTCTATGGTTTACATACATGACAATCCCATGAATTATATCACATTATCATGATGTTTCATTGAGGTTCTAAAATATTATTCATGAATAAAATATTGAATAAATTCTGTACATCACTGGGACATATTAATTGATGTCTGGACATCTCCTAATAGAAAAATATTTACCTGAGTATTATAGCAATAAAGAAATTGATCATATACTGGTGATTAGAATTATTGAGGAAGAGTGAAACACATGATAAGTGACTATTAAAGTTAATTGAAGAGTTTATTGATGATTTTGATAAATGAATATTTTAAGGAATTATCAATGGATCACATTTCAATGGATCAACCATAAATAAATTAATAAGCCTTTTAGTTGGTATTGAACAAAGAAGTTTCCTAATTAGAGCTAGGAGCTGGACATGCCATTCTATTGGGGTTGAAAGTATGAAATATATATATTAGATATGGGAGTAGGTTATGTATTTTTGTTGGGGTTGAAGTTAAGATGTATGTTAGTTGGATTGTAGTAGACATGAACACACTCTCCATGATCTAGTTCAAAAAACCCAATACTTACATTTCTAACATTAATACCGATGAATTTGAAACAATTTTTCCCATCCAAATCATATAACATAAAATTGAAATATTGGATCACATACATACCCACAGAAAATTTAGGTAAAGAGTTCTCTAGAATTAGGAAAAACAGTTAATAACATGGATATATATAAAACTAGATCATAATGATCAATATCACCTCCTATTATACAATGATTTCTATATTCAATACTTTGTCCATAACATATCTCATCAAACTACACATATTTGAAAAAATTCTATATCCAAATCATTGAAATCCATTATTCAAAACCCTTTAAAATAAAAAAAATATGTTTATTGAACTTAAGTGCTTAGTAACGCTATAAATAGGCATAAACAGCAGAATTTCATTAGTAAGAATAAGATAATCATGAGGGTAAGATGACATGATCCAAGGGATTGATCAGAACATAAGTGGATTCACAGAAGAAAAAATACATATATTATCAATAATGAAACATGGAATAAATCATTTACATATTGATGGTCCATTTAAATAAATAATCACTAGTAATATCAAGTAAATCTTGATAAATTAATCATTAAAAACTGATATCTTTTCACCCATAAGAGGTTGTAAATATGTTTATTTAAACATAAAATCATTATCTATCATTATAAAATAACAATTATTAAATAAAATCACTTATAATGATTATATATATCAATTATGAATCCTATTGAATCATTTTAAATTCAAAATCACATATAGAGTAACATTTATGGTTATAGAAGGAGTATCTATCATGGTTACACATGAAATAAACACAACAATTATATTTGGAATAACAATCATTGTATACATACATCATCACATATGTGAAACCTAATAGTTTAAAAATGTACCTTAACCAAATTCAATGCATAGATATAATGGTCTCACCCAACCTCGGTTTATAATGCAACAACCCATCATTATAGTCAATGTCCATTAATTGTATCAAGAAAAATTTCAATTAAGCTTTTTTCCTATTATAAAACTCATTGAAACAAAAATTATTCATTTACTTACATGATTAACCCATGGAAAATAAATGAGTTCCACTAAAATATATCCAATTAAGAATAATTAACATAATGTGTTTTTGTTGTTGATGAGTAGAAAATAAAAATAAAATGATCATTTAAAAAAATCAGGACGAATATACCCTTTTGATTTTGAATTAAATTTTTAAAAATTAAAAATTCCAAAAATAAAATTAATTTAGTTTTCATTGAAAATAAACTTGGATACATATAAATAAATTATCTAATAAAATAATGGTCACAATAGAAAGAAAAATCAATTATCTCTGAAGTGTTAAAAATCTTTTTAGACAAAATCAAAACTAACCCATCTTGAGAAAATTAATAAATTTAATTTTTTAATACCTTTTCAAAGAAGGTAAAATACATGTAAAATATCATTAGGAATCCGTTTTTTCTGAAATTTAATATTTTTTAAAACATTTGTTAAAACATGTATATTGAATGGAAATATTCTCAATTAAGAAAATGGAATCACACTGTTATCACATATAATCAACATTATTATTGTTAAAATAATCAATAAGGTACGAAATTTATTTTTAATAATTCATATATAAAGGATAATAAAATATGTTTATTTTAATAAAATTTTAACATATAAATATTCCCAAAGTATCATTGGACATAAACACTAGAGCAAATAAAGAAGATTAAAAAATAAATCATTTCCCACATTGGTTTCATTTCAATCACACGCCCCATGAATGAATAATGTCAAATAAAAAAATTAAAAATCATGAACATAATTATAGTCATTATATAAAATGTCAAATGTTAATTATTTACACCTAATAAAAGAATATATGTTGATATAATAAATGTAGTTCCTTAAGAAATTGAATTTTAGATGAATAAACATAAAAGTGATCATATCATTGAATTGAGAAATAAAAAACTGATAGATTATATTTAAATAATTTAAATCAACAAAAAAATGTGTCAATTTATAATACAATTTATCAATCAATTCACCTATAATTATGACACAATAAAGGCAATTAAAAAGAGCTGTAACTGTACAAAATGAAATAGGTTTAAAAAAACTTTTAATAGTTTGTATATTTAAAGTCAAATCCCTTTTGGAAAAAAATAAAAATAAAAAATAAATTATAATAATTTATGAATGATTGATGATATAAAATAAAAAATGGTATTATGTACACCATATAATGTAAATTAGGTGAATAATTTGAAAATATTATTCATTGAATGGAAATTGATATGAAATATTTCACCTCGAGTCCATACGTTCATTATATTACCATTAAAAATTATATAAGTAACATATATAAATTATATTCTTTATTAAATTATTTTTTTCATTAATTTTATTTCCACATTTTAATGCATAGTCAGTTATATCATTATCTAGTTTTTTGACGTTGTTTGGTATGTATTTTAAAAATGACTTCAATTTATTAACCATAGTCAATAATTTAATTTTTAAATAATATTCATAATAAATATAATAATGACATAATTATGATTTTTATGCCTCAGTTATACTTTTAACTCCAACCATTATACATTGTTATGAATAATGAACGACATTAAAATTTTAGAGATGGAGGGTCATACGTTCAATAGATTAGATGTTCTAATTTTCAATGATAATCATGGAAGGATGGTATGTATTATTTGATGTATTGATATGATAAAAATATCATAAATATAATTTTATTTTTTAAAATATATTTATATATATCATCCATGTGATGTGGTGATGAAAAATAAATCACATCGCTTCATGGAGGTGGTAGTCCACATGTACGCATTAACAACATCATTATTTTTTCAATAAATAGTAAAGTAGAACATAAATGAAAATTTATATTTTCATAATGATAAATATTTCATTAATTTAATATATAAACATCAATTCCATAATTATGACTAGTAATGATAATTGTTAATGGAAAATGAATTATATCAGTCTCTGAGGCAGTTCTTCTTTGTAAACACAATTGAATGATTCATTTCCTTTTTTATGGATGTTGGACATGTATATATGTTATGCCAATATAATAGTTACATAATATTATATGAAATATACTAATTCTATTATCTCATTTTGGTTAGATAATATTTGAACGCGGTGGAAACAGTAAATAAACCTATTACAAACGATTAAAAAACAACTATTCTTCAGAAAAACTCATTTGTTTTATATCATAAGACATTTAGTGTAGGTATTTTTTCCATAATAAGGACTCTGAATTTTTTTAGGGATATTTTTAAATAATTGCATCAGGTATTTTCTAAACCAAATTTTTCTTCAAGTGTGAATAAATGATAATAATTGTCCATTTATATGGGGGCGGGGGTGCTCATAAAATTTCTTAAAATATTAATTGAATAAAATTTATTTATTATTTCCAAATGGATCAAGACTAATAATATTATTATATAAGTTTATTTTGGATCAAAATAATGTTATACAATAAATTTTGGATAGGTTTATAACCTATTTTTCCTGAATCTTTTTGTTTTATACTCACATAAACCATTTTCACACATA
This sequence comes from Viscum album, assembly GCA_963277665.1. NCBI lineage: Eukaryota > Viridiplantae > Streptophyta > Magnoliopsida > Santalales > Viscaceae > Viscum > Viscum album. Next base: position 105,226,500 of record OY728133.1, read on the forward strand.
CCTCTACAATAAGGTGTTTTACATTTTAAACATTTCTATAGTTAATATAAATTGAAAAAACTCCCATGTATATAACATTATGGATACATTCCATTGTATCATAAAATATTGTACAATTATAGGGGTTTTTTGAATATTATATCATTAATATAATTAGAATTCTCATATAACATCAATAATATCAGATTTAGAACTATTCATTTACTTTAACTTTTAGAACATGAAGACAACTAATGAAATTATAAATAAAAAATCATTTAATAAATTTCTATCTTTTTAGGTTTATATATAAAATTCATGGTTCACATTAAATCTTTAAAACTATACTACTTTAAATATTCTTAATATCATTTATTTTATTTCTCTACTAATTTAATAATAAATCCATCAACATTGTGTATGAATGTAGTTTTAATATATCTATATTCAAAATTAAGAATAAAATACAATACTGTTGAAAAATATATTATATTTCATACGAATATCTATAACCCATCATATCCCCTTTTTATTACAATTAAAAATGTTGTAATTATTAAACACAAGTGTACATTTTTAATTATATTTACATATTCTATTATAAAGGTTATAATCTCATAAAAATTTAAAAAAGGTCATATAACCAAATATTTTTTTGTTATGGATTAAATAGACACAAAAAATAAAATTTATGAAATTTTTAGGGTCATTTTTGAGTCCTCATAATTTTATTTTTAACATTATGTACCTAATTTACCATTTAATATCGAAACCATAATTAACAAGTTTATTATTATTATGAACCAAAAAAATATCATATTTAACAAATTAAAAATAAAAATTAAAAATATCTTATCCAATTTTTCATATTGTTAACACTTGAGTAGCATAAATTAATTTCAAATAAAAAGGGGAAAACACTGTCAAAACCGTTTTTTAGAAAATTAACATTCTTATGTATGAAATGATTTTATACTAAAAGAAAGTATAACATTAATTTATTGATCCATGATTGTATAAATTTAAATAAAAAATAACTAATATAATATTAAAAATAATCCAAAATATTATTTGAAATAATAAACACTTTAAATGAAAAAAATGTTTTCATAAAAAATATTATTTGTCATAATTCACAAAAAAAATTGAACTTTTAAGATAGTTCAAAAATTTACACTGAAATATATTTTTGATATGATGATTTAAAAAATTATTTCCTTTTTATAAAATATCATTTATATTTTTTCAAATAATTAATTATAACATTCCCTTACAAAAATCTATAAAAAAAATTCTTGTGGAAAACAATTTTTTTTGTTAATAAAATGGCTTAAAAAAATTTCACACTTATTAAATAATAATTAATAGATAAATTTATATTTGATATGAAATTTATATTTATTTCTAAAGATTTCTATTTCTATTTATACCCTCCACTACAACGGCTTCATTATAACGGTCATATTTAAAAAATAATATTTCAGCGTTCATTTGAGCTCGATTGTGTGGATCTTGTATGCAATCAATCATAATCATTATATTAAAATCCCATGATACTAAAATATGATGAGAATAGATAAATACATTCATTTGGCTCTATATTTAATGAATTATAAGCTCATATTGAGGTGGGAGAAGTGTAGTCATTGATTTGATAGTGAAGAATCGTTAAGTTGGGGTAATAGTTGGTTGTAGGAAGGAGTACGCAATTATAAAACCTTTTAAATAATATGTGACGCATTATTATTTATTAATAACAAACTTGAGTTGAGATAGATAGATAATATTGGGTGGATTAATAACCGTAACATTTTTTAGAGTTTTAATTGGATCGAAATAGAATTCATAGAAATAAAACATTGATTCCCCTTAATAGTCAATTTATTAGGGGACATAAAGAAAGAAATTTTTCTATGAATATAAAATTATATGTATTTTGGTTATACCACCTTGAAATATGAAATAATAAATTCAAAATATATTCCCAAACAAAATAATGTGTAACAAATAGACAAGTCACAACACCAATTCAGTCATATAACATAAATATGAATATATATCCCACAAAATGTTTAAAATGAAACAAAATTATATCAACAGATTAAAGGGATAATTCATTATTATCAGGACATGAACATTAAAACCTGATAATTTCTAGTTTAATCTACATATTCTTTATATTCACCACCATATCCTAAACATTCTATCATTAAGATCAAATAATTTTATTATCCATTAAAAACTGAAATTTAGATATATGAATAAAGAAAAGAGTTTTATATAAATAGTAATATCACTATTTATTAGGTGTTATAAATATATACTTCTTTATATATTTTATTCAACTACTTTTACATGAAATTTATGTAATAATACGTTTAAAATTTTGTTACGATAGTAATAATTTTTAAAAAAAAAATTAAATTATATAAGGATGAATTAACATCCATATTTAACGAAACCTATTATTTTTATATGAAAAAAATCAGGATATAATAATATTTTTGAAATATTTTTTAGAATGAAAAACCCATTATTTTTCCCTTCATATAAAACCCATTTAATTTCTTGTTTAACACATCATTAATTATGAATAAGAACACTAAAACCATTAAATGGTAGTGAATAAGAACAATACTATATAATACATATATACAATTATTTTTAAGGGAAATGTAAAAATAGTAATGGGTTATGTAATACCATAACAATATGTATGTAGAATCCCTAAGAGTACGAATAATTGGAAGAAAATATACATCTTCGACATTCTAGATGAAATAAAAGAAGTATTATATTAATCCATGAATATAATTTATTATCATAGTAATTATTAAAATAAATATTAATTTTTATGAAAAATAAGGTTAGATATTAAATGGAAGGGGTAACCGCATAGGTGAAATGTGAAAATCATAGAGATAATGAGGTATAATCAGTTGTCAGTCCATTGAATTATTCCAAGAAAATAACCCTCATTTTACTATCAACTAGCCTTACTTTGTAACACACCCTATAGTTAATGTTTTCAAATTAACAAGTAGATTCAAGGCATTATTTCACCAAAACTAGCGTAATAACCCTTTTGTTTCTCACATAGATCTGATGGGTTCTGATAAAATCGACTAATATATGGGACAAAACATGTCATAAATCATATCTCTATTTCTATAAATCACATCAAAAAAATTCTACATATAAGAACTGATTTTATATTAACAATAACAATCGCAAATATATATAAATATAAAGAGTGTTATATATTTTCATATTATATAAACATTATTCTTAAATAAATCATACCACATCTAGGTGAAAACTATATTTTTTACACATGTAATTAAAACCAAAATTTATGAAATTATAAGTGGTTAGTTAAACCTTTTATCACATTCCGTGTAATAAGGAACACATTTTTATATATTTATAAATAAAATATATTTTTATTCATTATATAAAATAACATGAAACATTACAACATTCAACCATTCCCAATTCATATATCATATATAACAAAACACTTTAGTAAATTAAATCATGAAAAAATAAACAATTTAAATCAAAATTGATTAATAAAATAAAAAAAATAATTAAAAAATAATTTGAAAAATAAAAATCACTGTATTTTAATTTTTATTAAAATAATTCCCTTATTAATTTTTTCCATAATATTGTGAGTAGTATAAATACCAATTTTGACAAAAATCACAGAAACTATTAAAAACCCCTTATTTTAAACCATGGAAAGACAATAAAATTTATAAAAGTTATTATACATTAATCATATTATATATAAGAAATATCATAGTCAAAAGCATTATTTCAAAACTAAATCACCACATGGAATCTATAAAAAAAATTATAGAAAAACACTTTCCATGATGAATAAATAATCAGTGGGCCTCGATTATTGATGAGAGGATAGAGACATCAACACGGTGTCTCCACATATATCCCTTATATAATGAGTATTGAATTGGGGGTTTCCAACAAAATGAAATTTAAAATATAAAATTGAAATAAAAATATAACCCATATTATTTTGTCGCACTATTTACCAACCCATGAACCAACCAAGCACCCATCTATGAAAATTACCGATAGAACATATAGATTTAGGTTACACAATGTCTAAATATAGGTCGAAAATATTAGTTTGCTATAGAAAAATGAGTTCTCACACTATATGGTTTGGATGAATGGTTACTCAAAACATTGAAACATGAATTTGCTTTAAAATTTTCTAATTCTCATATAAATATATACTGCAAATCAAGAGAATTAATTACTAAATAATTTAATTTATATATCATATTTCTAACACATATATGTATTTAAAAATTATAAAAAATTTCTACTATATATCTATTATAAAATCAATATACAAATCCACTACCTCATTTGGATATAAAAATTTATCCTTACTTTCTTGTTTAATGAGATCAATCATGGCGTAAATACTAAACTATTTTTTTATACTGTGTTTTTTATTATCTTTACAATGATGGTTATAAATTATATTATCCTTAATAAATAGTGATAATATGAGAATTAATTTTCTTAATCAATTTTCAGCACACAATATAAGTCTATGTTAGAGCTGGTTCACTAAGAACAACTGATTATACATTCATTACATGTAGATTATATTTTTTGGTACTTATTTAACATCATATGACATGTTTTATATTGTTTCTACATAGATTTAATGTAAAAAATTCATATAGTATTTTTCCATTGATATGGTAATTGGAGTTACCTAATATTATTAGAACAATTATGTTATATGAAAATATTATTAAAATAGTTTTGTGGTTGGATGATGTACAATGTTTACATATATGGAATTTAAAATATAATTTGTGAGTGCTCCTATGTGGTTGGAGATTATTATCATGATGTTATCTCTTGGTAATCTCTAATATGAGGGATTATAAAAATAAACCTACAAGTATGAATTATGCTTGTTTTAGTTTCATCAAATATTCCTATTTATATCATGTATAATGGGTTTGGAACATTACCAATATCATTAATGTATTTCATGACTCATGAAATTAGATTTTCATACACAATTATTCACTCCATATATTTCTGGTTAGTAGGGTATGTTGGGTGTGTCAAGATTATCATTCCATTAATGTATAAGCCAATGAATGATATATCCATTCCATAATTATGGAAGTAGATATCCTATACCATTTATTGTAAAAGAACCATTGTAATAAATTCCTTGGACATGGTGTAATGATGTGTTTTTTCATATAGTCAAAGAAATTCATATCGAGTAAATAGGTTGATGGCATTATCATCCAACCATATTGATAAGATATTGTGTAAAATGGATTTAAGTATACAGTGAGAATTTGTGAGTGGTTTTTTAAAATGTGACATTATTTTACTCTTTAATCGGAACCTTGACCGATTACAAGAAAGTATGCATGGATTTAGGGCAAGCCCACCTAATTAAAACTAGAAATAATTCTTAAAGGGCAGATACGAAATGTTTATGGTGATCTTAAAAAAATTCTATTTGAGTTTAATTAATGGAATAAAAATTATCCTCTACTAAGAGGTGTAATTTTATTCATGTTATCTTGATCTCACAAATTATATAAATATTGGGTCATCGAAAAAAATACAAAAAATAATTATTTATTATATTAAATATTTAATAACTACTTTTCTTTTATATGTGAATAGAAAATGTATTTCAAAATAAAATTTATATTTTTATGTTCAACATATGAAATAGATGTTTTAATGGACAAAGACCTTGTTTGGTGACAAATATTAATTAACAAGCATGTTGAATAATTTTTTTATTGGGAATGTTGTCACATCCTAATGAAGAATGATAATATAATTATTATTTTGTGGCATGGTGTTTATTAATGGTAATAAATGATATTTAATCGATGGAATGGAATTAAATAATATTTGAACATAAATTCTAACTCTAAAAAGAGATGGCTATGTATATTATGTAAAGAATCCATATTACAGAAAAAATAATATTTTGCATACAAATTGTTCTCTCCTAACCCATTATTCTCTCTCCCTCTCATGAATGAGAAGTAAAAGATATATTTATTTAATTATAGAGATTTATATCGAAGAATATAAAACAAAAGAAATTAAACTCTACATGCAATAAATTAGAGATCTAGTGGTCTTTTGTAGAGGTCATAGGATCATGTGTGGATCACCCCTAGAGAAATTATATTATTAGATCCTCATTGTAAAACTAAGAGAATCCAAAATAGACATTTCAAAAGATCAACGTGCACAAGTTAAGAATATTCTTAAGACAAGGTATTTATATTTATGAATAATAAATAAATTTATTCTATGATTTAGCTAAAAATTCCATAATCTTATTTTTGGGAAATGATTATTAAATTAAATTTATTATATCATACATCTTCATATGATTCCAATGCACTCATAACCAACAAGTTGTATCACAAGTGGTCATGTTTTACATTATAATTATTTATTTGATTGATGATCTATCAGAAGTTGTGGTTAGATTTTTAATTTATGTTATTATATATTTAATAAATTAGAAAACAATGCTATCAAAATATTCATTGTAATGACCCGGACCTCTCCAGTCCATTACATTATAAAAATGTGGTGTTAGAGGTGTTCCGTGAGGTCAAGGTGACTTATCCCCAACACTCTACCAAATTTCCAGTTCTGTGAACAGTGTTTCCAGTTTTATGAACAGTATCGGTAGGTGAACTATGTTTCTATCGGTGAGGTTCACTGAATAGTGTTTCTATCTGTGAGGTTCTATCGGTGGACTTCTATTGGTAGGCTTGAATAGTTTTTCCAGAACGGTAACCTTCTAACTGTGACCTTCTATCGGTAGGCTTGAAAAGTGTTTCCAAAATGGTAACCTTCTAACTATGACCTTCTATCGGTAGGCTTGAACAGTGTTTCCAGAATGGTAACCTTCTAACGGTGACCTTCTATCGGTTGGCTTGACCAGTTTTTCCAGAACGGTAACCTTCTAACGGTGTCCTTCTATAAGTAGGCTTGAACAGTGTATCCAGAATGGTAACCTTCTAACAGTGACATTCTATCGGTAGTCTTGAAGAGTTTTTCCAGAACGGTATCCTTCTAACAGTGACATTCTATCGGTAGGCTTGAATAGTGTTTCCAGAACGGTAACCTTCTAACGGTGACCTTTTAACAGTAGGCTTGAACAGTGATTACAGAACGGTGGGGTCTAACTGTGACCTTTTCATTCCTTTTCCAAATTTTGAGTATGTGAAGAGTGTTTCCAGCTTCCTATAGTTTTGCCCCATTTGACGTTTCCTTTGACGTAAAATACATTTAAAGCCTTGTTTTAAGGACCCTTAAGGCCGATTCAAATGCCAAAAATCCTATATTAATTATTCCTAAGTCTAGGATGTATTTACTTGGTCAAAATGCGTGGGTTAATGCAATCCTTTTTTAATGGAGAATTAACCAGATCTTAAACTGCCGCCCCATTAAATCTTCAAAAAGGGAAAAGATATCATTATCCCTTGTTCTTTCCCTTTGTTCTCAGCTAAGAAATGATAGAACCTTTCAATCATTCCCGTAGGAGTTTCACAATCAATATTTACTCCTAGGATTGGTTCTGCTCTATTTTGGATGAAACCGAGCTGTGTCGGTCAATCTTCCCAAAAAGGTATGTTTTATCGTTGTTCTTTTGGGGACCATCTTCTCTTATTTCTCCCTTCCATATTATACCATGTAATTTACAAGATTCTAATGGGTTTTTCTTGGGGTTGGTTGGTACTGTCGTACCGTGACATCCTCCGGTGGATGCAGTTGTCGTGAGAGGAGGATTTTGACCCATTGTGTGGATAAATGACGTCAAGAACTATTCCAGGTAGGGGATTCATGGATTCTCTAATTGTATATGTGCAATCGTAGAATTAGCATGATTTTGCCCTTTGGATCATGATGAAATTGACCATTTTAAATACTTGAAGCGGATTAAAATAATTGGTTGATCGTATGTTAATTATTTATACCGTGATAACGGTTTTCCTCATGTTTTGCTAGATAGAGAGATATTTATGTTCTCTTTGATTTGTTGTTCGTTCTTGATGGAAATTGATAATGAACGCAAAGCTGGAATTAATTGTTAATTAATTGGATAAAGATAAAGAGGCATGTAAAAGATTCTGGATGATGTCGTAGTTGTTCTAATTTGATGTTAATCAAGTTAGGGAAGTAAGCACAGTTGTTTAATTGTGATATCTTACTGATTAGGTATCCGTAATTGGAACCTATGAATAATAAATATGCTAATTCAATATGGATTAAAGAACAGATTGTGTGAGAATTTCGAAATTGATTCTATGTTACCCTCTTGTTTGTTAAAGGGTCAAGAGCCCATGGTTATGATTGTTGTTTTCCTACCGCTTGTGTTGTGATGTGACCTTGATGGGGTGTTGTGATATGTGGAGGCATGGAGGCCCTGTGGTTGTGGAAACGTATGACGCCTAGAGTGGTGAGATTCATCGGTTTATGCATATGGGTGTCGGGGAGGGCACTAGGGTAATAGAATGGGATGGCTGTGGTTTCTGGATGCTTGTAGATTCTTTGAATATTTATCTTCTTTTCTTTACCCCACTGCTCAAGGAAGCTGGTCTTGGTTACCCTTCTTCCGAAGGAGGTGAAGACGAGAGGGGTATGCCATGTGCTTTCCGTGTTTAGCCTCTCGAGGCAGAATGGGTCTAGGCTCTTTCTATAGGCGGAAAAGACTCGACCGGTAGTATATATACTCACCGTGTTGAGCCTTCTTTATGTTTAGTAGCATAGTATGCTTTTCTAGAATGCCTGGGAATATGGGAATGTAATAATGTAATGAATGTTTGATTAAATTGTGAAAATCCACAGGGATGGAGATGCTGGAATATAAATGTGATGTGAATCTTAAAGGGATCAGTTGATTTTGAATGTGTTGCCAATTCAGTTTAATGTGGAATTTTTTCATGGTTAATTAATTAATTACGTACACTGGAAATGATAAAATGATAATGGAGTAATATAATAAAGCTCTTCAAATGATTATGTTCTTATAGGATACCTAGTCTTAAAAGTAGCAGCCTGGAGTCTGAGAGACGTTAGATGCAGTTGTATCTAAGACTAGGTAATGCCCATAGTGTGTATATGAGTTATACATATATTCTGTATTTTTTGTGTTTCTATACGCTGCTCCACCCTGTCAGTAAGGGAAACTAACACCCCGGGGATTCTGAGCCCTCGGGGGTGTTTTACCCAACATTCTGATGGGAGGTCGAATGGCTGACTACCCCGTTTGGCCCCGCTCTCTTCTCTTGGTAGATACATGTGCCAACAGGCAAAAAAGTTAGTTTCCCCATATATGTTTGTAGAGGGCTGTAATGGCTTGTAGTTATTTCACACACATATATTCTCGATATAGTATATCATGGACTACTATAGGTGTAACGTGTATAGGTTGTGATGGCTTCTTGATCCCTACTCGGTGTATGGGCTATAATGTATTTTGGTATAATACCTGATGTCTGATACACGTTATGAGGGATGTGGTGTCTCTCGGAATATACCTAGTTAGTTTTGGTTGTTAGGATGGTGTGGTACTTCACCCATATGTCTGCGGGAAAGCCTTTGTGGTGCACGAGGTGCAGATTGTGGAGCATAGCCCATGTCTCTACGGGCAATCCTTTGGAGAGAGATTCACATGAAGTATGTTATTGGGGAAAAGTGGCAAACTAGTGGGGAAGTAGTAGTGGAGTACCCTTGATATTTTTCATTATATGCTATATTCTTGTATGCGTTACTTGGAGAGAGTGGCCATGGTGCGGTTCAAGACATAGTATACCTGTTTAGGTGACGAGTTAGTTTCACTTGTTGTTCACTGGGATTTATCATGCTTTCTTTACATTTGCATGAGAGGATTGGGGAGGATCCTACTGAGTATACTGTTATACTCACTCGATGTATATATAAACTGTTTTCATGTCACTTGGAGCATGTTTGAAGTAAAGCTGGTTACTACTAGCTTGTGGTTGGAGGAGCTGTTCGGGCTTGTGGTCACTGCCGTTTTACTTTATTTGGGGTACTTTTAGTTTCCCCTTTCAGTTGTAGTACTTTTGCATTACATTTCATATATGTACTTTAGTTTCTTTTATATTTCAGTTCTGAGTTGGATTTGATTGGTGTCTATCCTATCTATCTCTTCTGCATGTGTTCTCTTAGAGGGTAATGCCTCCCATTTGTGTGTTTATTATACCCTTGGTGTTAGTCTCCAACCCGGGGCCTACTAGAGGTGGGACTCGGGGGTAATTATCTCTCTTCTCAAATTGCAGGCCCAGGAGGGGTACACATTGTGGGGAGGGGGTCTTGACAGAGTGGTATCAAAGGGAGGTTAAGGGATAGGAAGGAGTTTGGAGTTAGGAACAGTTGAGGATGTATGGGATGGTAAGGTAACAGTGTCATTCATGTTTAGCAAGTGGGGTAAACACTGGAGATCAGCAACAACATAGGCGCTTATGGCCCCCTATGATCTGTAGCACAAACATTTAAGTTTACGATGGCTACTAAACAAAGTGATAATGGTTGCAGGTTAGAGACCTAGGAAAGGATCATGCACCATTTTTCTTTGTGCCTGTGTTTTAATGGGTAGACCGTGGGATTGGTTATCATTAAATTAATAAAAGAAAACAATTAATTAATTAATTTTGAGTATTCTATATTCCTGTCTTAGGATCTCTAATAGTTGTTATTTTACAGGTATGGCTCCAGGTCGACGTCCTCGTCATGTTTGCACATAAGATTCCCAGCAGGCTGTTTCAGGAGATCGCCACCGTGTAGAGGTTGACGATGATGACAGTTGGAAGTAGACACTCAGAGAGTTTCAGCACCAAAGTCTATAGTAGTACAAGGGCTCTGTTTCAGATGCAGTCACAAAATACTGGTTGGAGAAGGTCGAGATAGGCATCTGTTCGATTCGTGCTCGGAAGGAACACTGGGTGTCCTTGGTTATAACGATTATGCGTGGAGCAGTGAGGCAGTGGTGGTTCTTGTCCATCAGGGATCGTGAGGAGTCAGCGATCTCATGGGAGGAGCTTCGAGATAGGTTTAGAGTCGAGTTTCTTTCTTCGACTGCGAAGGCGTCCAGTCGCGCAGAGCTTCTTCCACTGCGATAGGGGAGCTCCAGTGTTCGAGATTTTGGAATCCGTTACAGAACCTCCTATGATATGATTCAGACATGTTACAAGATGAGGAGGCCAGGGCGAGGAATTTCGAGGAGGCTTTGCATCCAGAGATCCAGCGCCAGGTCACCCCATTTATGCTAAAGACATATCATGAGGTGCAGGCGAGGGAAGAGGTTGTTGAGAGGACTTTGGCTAGGACCAGAGTGTCACGAGAGGGGAATTGTCATGATTCCTCATGAAGAAAAGTTGTGGTCCAGAAATCGTTGTTTTTAGGGCAGAAGTGTTTCTGTTCACCTGGGGGTAGGTCCCAACCCTTCCCATCTCGTTTCTATGGAGGCAGAAACTCTCAGGCATATGCCAAGGAATCAGGTGCTTGTTTTTCTTGTGGTGGTCATGGTCATCAGCAGAGGGAGTGCTTGACTTTTCAGAGCAGTAACCGTGCACTGAGCGCTCTGCTCCAGGTTCCTCCGTTGAGGGAGTTTTAGCCAAGGCAGCAGCAGTAGGTTGCACCACCTTTAGATCACCATAGGGTAGATGGAGCAGGCAGAGGACAGCCCCATGACGCTCCTCATCCTCAAAGAGTAGAGCACAGTCTTGGTGGTGGTTGTCATAAAGGTTAGAGAGGCCTTGGAGGAGGTCTTGGTCAGCTTCATGCTCTAGCGTTGCCAGCCCCAGGCGAACCAAATGTCGTTCGAGGTACCCTTTGCTTGTTTTCTACCTTGGTGTATGCCTTGTTTGATTCAGGAGCAACACACTCCTTCATATCACCTACCCTTGTCCATGCATTGGGACTTGAGGTAGAGAGGATTTCGGTGCCCTTGGCGTTGACTACACCAGTTGGAGGTCGAGCCGACTTGTTTGAATTATGTAGGGACTGTGAGCTAGTGTTGGGGCAACACCACTCTTGGGGAGATTTCCTATGTTTACGAATACAACCATATGATGTCATACTCGGCATGGATTGGTTGTATTCAGTCCAGGCTGTTGTGGATTAATACAGGAAGAAGGTCGTTTTCATTGATGTAGATAAAGAGAAAGTGGTGTTTTTTGGTGAGCGAGATCCTCAGATGAGTCATAGACGAGTTCAATCATTATCATCCATGATGGATGGGATGATGCTGAGTTATTCAGACGTTCAATAGTTGGCGTTTCCTAGGGTCATGGAGGAGTACCCTGACGTCTTTCCAGAAGAAGTTGTATCCTTACCCCCTCGACAAGAGATCGAGTTTGGGATCGACCTACAGAAGGGAGCATCTCCTATCTCTATGTCATCGTATAGGATGGCCCCTTCTGAGTTACAAGAGCTACGTATTCATCTTAATGGTCTGTTGTAGTGCGGTTTTGATAGGCCATGTGTGTCACCGTGGGGAGTGCCAGTTTTGTTTGTGAAAAAGGCCGAAGGAAGTTTGCGGTTGTGTGTTGATTATCGCCGATTAAACAAAGTGACAATAAAGAAGAACTATCCTCTTCCACTGATTGATGACCTATTCAATCAACTGAAGGGTTCAAGTTGGTTCTCAAAGATCGACTTGCGGTCAGGATGTCATCAGATGTGTGTAAATGATGGGGATATCCCAAAGACTGCTTTCCGTTGTCGTCATGGGCATTATGAGTTTGTTGTAATTCCATTCGGCGTGACGAATTCACAAGATATTTTCATGGGGTTGATGAATGTTGTGTTTCGTGAATTTCTGGACATGTTTGTTGTGGTTTTCATTGACGACATCCTTGTATACTCCACATACGAGGAGAAGCATGAAGAGCATCTACGAGCCGTTTTAGGAGTTCATTGCCAACATCGGTTGTTTGAGAAGTTTTCCAAGTGTGAGTTTTGGGCTCGAGAAGTTCGTTTCTTGGGGAATGTTGTGTCCCAATAGAGATTAGCTATGGATCCGTCTAAGATAGAAGTAGTGGTGTCTTGGGCAGCCCCCAAGACCGTGTCAGAGGTGCGAAGTTTCCTTGGTCTCGCAGCCTATTATAAGAGGTTTGTAGCCAATTTCTCCAGAGTTTCGACTCCTCTGACAGCTTTGACTAGGAAGGATCAAGCATTCATATGGACTGATCAGTGTCAGGCAGCTTTCGAGTATCTAATGGAGAATTTGGTTGGTGCTCTATTCCTTTGTCTTCCAGCAGAGGGAGTCCAGTTTGATGTTTTCTGTGATGCTTCACATCTGGGGCTAGGTTGTGTTCTCATGCAGTAGAGGTCAGTTGTTTCTTATGGGTCTCGACAGTTGCGTCCCCATGAACACAACTATGCCACCCATGATCTTGAGTTGGCATCCATGGTGTTTTCTCTGTAGTTGTGGAGACATTACCTAATTGGTGAGCAATCTGTGGTTTTCACCGATCATAAGAGTTTGAGGAATGCTTTCTCCTAATGTGACTTGAACATGATTCAGTGTCGGTGGATGGATTTCTTGCAGTAATACGACTTTGAAATATCGTATACACCATTAAAAGGGATTGTTGTAGCTGATGCACTAAGCTGAAAGTCAGATAATGATGTTGTGCGTGAATCTGGTGATTCATGGGGAGTGATGGAAGAGCTATCAGCTTTGCATCTTGATATGGGAGAAGTTGGGGGTAGAGGTTGTCTTTTTCAGATGACGGTGCAGTCATCCCTGATGCAGATGGTGGAAGAGTCTCATTTGGGTGATCTAGAGGAGGATGTTTGGAGATACATAGTTGTTTGTGGTGAGACCCCTGATGGTTGGTCGGAGGATGAACAACACCGAGTGTTGTATCATGGCAGGTTTTTTGTTCCCTTGGTGATGCGCGAGATGGTTCTCCGAGAGTTCCATAGTTCTCCCTTGGTAGTACATCTTGGTGTGAAAAAGATGTTACGATCCTTGAAGAGTGAGTTTTGGTGGCCTGCACTGAAGCATGTGGTTGCAGAGTGTGTGTCTCGATGTTTAGTCTACCAGAAGGTGAAGGCCGAACACCGTGTTCCTGGTGGTCCTCTCCAACATTTAGATATTCCTCAGTGGAAGTGGAAGGACATCTCAATGGACTTTGTTACAGGTTTACCTCGAGCTCCGGGAGGACATGATGCTATATGGGTGGTAGTGGATCGTTTAACAAAATCGGCCCACTTCATAGCGATCAAGGAGTCGAGCTCAGTGGAAGTTTTGTCGAGGAAGTATCTATATGAGGTGGTGAGATTTCATGGAGTACCTAGGACGATCATTTCTGATCGAGATCCTGGTTTAACCTCCAGGGTGTAGAGAGGTCTCCAGCATGATTTTGGCTCTCGACTATGCCTTAGCAATACTTTTCATCCTCAAACTGATGGTCAAACAGAGCGACCATCCAGACTCTTGAAGGCATGTTGCGCTCTTGTGTTCTTGATTTTGGAGGTTCATGGATGAAGCACATACCCTTGGTAGAGTTCTATTACAATAATAGTTTTCACTCTACCATTGGTATGGCACCGTTTGAAGCCTTGTATGGCTGGCCATGTTGTTCTCCATTGTGCTAGACTGGGGTCGGAGAGTCAGCAATTCTTGGACCAGAACTACTCAAGAATACAACATAGATAGTTCAGGAGATTCGTGAGAGGATGAAGATAGGGCAAGATCATCAGAAATCATTTGATGATCAAAGAAGGAGACCCTTAGAGTTTAATTTTGGGGATCACGTGTTTCTGAAGGTGACTCCCCGTTGTGGGCATCGAAGGTTTGGTCGTGGAAGTAAGCTTTCTCCCCTGTTTGTTAGGCCTTTCGAGGTGTTAGCTCATGTTGGAGCTGTGGCGTATCGAGTATCACTTCCCCCTTAGATGAGTCAGATACATGATGTTTTACACTTATCAGAGCTCCGTTGTTATTTTGATGATGAATCTCTAGTTATCGATTGGGGATAGATCGATATTGATGATGATGAAACCTTCGAGGAACGAACTGTGGAGATCCAAGACCGCAAGGAGAAGGTGTTGTGTGGGCGTTCTATCCCTTTAGTTTGTTTCTTGTGGCGACACGGTGGCATGGAGGAGAGTACATGGGATCATGAGTCATAGATACATGATCAGTACCCAGAGTTGTTTAATGTTTAACTCCATTCATGTAATGATGTTTTCTTTGTGGTTAGACCTTTCATGTTTTATTTATGTACCTTTCATGTGATGTTATGTTTGAATTGTTTGGATATAGATTGTTTGTTCCCATCCTCTCAGATTTCGTAGTTCTGTTCTAGCTTTCGAACAACTCACGGTGGTTTTTCCCCTGGGAGGTATCTTATGGGGTGGTTGTTCGGACCCCTCTTTTCTTCTGGGTTGGGTTTTAATTCTCAAGGAAGATAATGTTTTGAGAGGTATCTAATGTAATGTCCCGGACCTCTCCAGTCCATTACATTCTGAAAATGTGGTGTTGGAGGTGTTTCGGGAGGTCAAGGTGACTTATCCCCAACACTTTTCAAAATATCCATTTATGTGAACAGTGTTTCTAGTTTTATGAACAGTGTCGGTAGGTGAACAATGTTTCTATCGGTGAGGTTCAGTGAACAGTGTTTCTATCGGTGAGGTTCTATCAGTGGACTTCTATCGGTAGGCTTGAACTCTGTTTCCAGAATGGTAACCATCTAATAGTGACCTTTTATCGGTAGGCTTGAACACTGTTTCCAGAATGGTAACCTTCTAATGGTGACATTCTATCGGTAGGCTTGAACAGTGTTTCAAGAACGGTAACCTTCTAATGGTGACCTTCTATCGGTAGGCTTGAACAGTATTTCTAGAACGTTAACCTTCTAACGGTGACATTCTATCGGTAGGCTTGAACAGTGTTTCCAGAACGGTAACCTACTTAAGGTGACCTTCTATGGGTAGGCTTGAACAGTGTTTCCAGAACGATAACCTTCTAAGGGTGACCTTCTATCGGTAGGCTTGAACAGTGTTTCCAGAACGGTATCCTTCTAACGGTGACCAACTATCGATTGGCTTTAACATTGTTTCCAGAATGGTAACCTCTTAACGGTAGGCTTGAACAATGTTTCTAGAACAGTGAGGTCTAACGGTGACCTTTTCTTTCCTTTTCCAAATTTTGAGTATGTGAACAGTGTTTCCAGCTTCCTACAGTTTTTCCCCATTTGACGTTCCCTTTGACGTAAAATACATTTAAAGCCTTGTTTTATGGACTCTTAAGGATGATTAAAATTCCATAAATCCTATATTAATTATTCATAAGGCCAGGATGTATTTACTTGGTCAAACCGTGTGGGTTAATGCGATCCGTTTTTAATGGAGAATTAACCGGATCTTAAACCGTCACCCCATTAAATCTTCAAAAAGGGACGAGATATCATTCTCCCTTGTTCTTTCCCTTTGTTATCAGCTAAGAAATGCTAGAACCTTTCGATCATTCCCGTAAGAGTTTAACAATCAATATTTACTCCTAGGATGTGTTATTCTCTGTTTTGGATGCAGCCGAGCTGTGTCGGTCAGTCTTCCAAATAAGGTATGTTTTATCGTCGTTCTTTTGGGGACCATCTTCTCTTGATTCCCCCTTTCATATTATACCATTTAATTCCCAAGATTCTACTGGGTTTTTCTTTGATTTGGTTGGTACTGTCGTACCGTGGCATCCTCTGGTGGATGCAATTGTCATGAGAGGAGGATTTTGACCTGTTGTGTGGATAAAGGACGTCAATAACTCTTCCAGGTAGGGGATTAATGGCTTCTCTAATTTTATATGTGCAATCGTAGAATTATCATGATTTATCCATTTAGATCCCGATGAAATTGACCTAATTAAATACGTGAACCAGATTAAAATAATTGGTTGATCGCATGTTGATTCTTTATACCATGATAGCAGTTTTACTCATGTTTTTCTAGATTGAGTGATATCTATGTTTTCTTTGATTTTTTGTTCATTCTTGATGGAAATTGATAATGAACGTAAAGCCGGGATTAATTGTTAATTAATTGGCTAAAGATAAAGAGGCATGTAAATGATTCTGGTTTATGTCGTAGTTGATCTAATTTAATGTTAATCAAGTTAGGGAAGTAAGTACGGTTGACTAGTTGTCATAGATTACTGATTAGGTCTCTCGTAATTAGAACCTACGAATAACAAATCTGCTAATTCAATATGGATTAAAGAACAGATTGTGTGAGAATTTCTAAAAGGGTTCTGAGTTACCCTCTTGTTTGTTAAAGGGTCAAGTTCCCATGGTTTTGATTGTTGTTTTCCTGCCGCTTGTGCTGTGATGTGACCCTGAAGGGGTGTTGTGATATGTGGAGGCATGGAGGCCCTGTGGTTGTGGCAACGGATGACGCCTAGAGTGGTGAGATGCATCAGTTTATGCATATGGGTGTCGAGGAGGACACCAGGGGTAATGGAATGGGATAGATGTGGTTATTGTATTCTTTTGGATTATTTTAATTTTTATCTTCATTACTTTACCACAATTCTCAAGAAAGATGGTCTTGTTTACACTTCTTCCGAAGGAGGTGAAGACGCGCAGGGTACGCCACGTGCTTTCCATGTTTAGCCTCTCGAGGGAGAATGGGTCTATTCTCTTTCTATAGGCGGCAAAGACTTGATGTGTAGTATATATACTGACTGTGTTGAGCCTCCTTTGTGTTTTGTAGCATAGGATGCTTTTATAGAATTCCTGGGAATTTGGGAATGTAATTATGTAATGAAAGTTTGAATAAAAATATGGAAATCCACTAGGATGGAGATGCTGGAATTTAAAGGCGATTTCAATCTTAAAGGGAGCAGTTAATTTTGAATGTGATGACTATTCAGTTTAAAGTGGAATTTTTTCATGGTTAATTAATTAATTGCGTACAGTGGAACTGATAAAATGATAATGGAGTAATCTAATTAATCTCTTCAAATGATTGTGTTCTTATAGGATACCTAGTCTTAAAAGTAGCATCCTGGAGTCTGAGAGACGTTAGGTGCAGTTGTATCTAAGACTATGTAATTCCCATAGTTTGGATATGAGTTATACATATATTCTGTACTTTTTGTGTTTCTATACGATGCTCCACCCTGTCGGTAAGGGGAACTGACACCCCGGGGATTCTGATCCCTGGGGGTGTTTTCCCCAACATTCTGAAGCGAGATCGAATGGATGACTACCCCTGTTGGCCCCGCTCTCTTCTCTTGGTAGATACATGTGCCAAAATGCACAATATTTAGTTTCCCCATATATGTATGTAGAGGCCTGTAATGGATTTTAGTTATTTCACACTCATATATTCTGGATATAGTATATTATGGACTACTATAGGTGTAACATTTATAGGCTATGCTGGCTTGAGGATCCCTACTCGGTGTATAGGCTATAATGAATTGATGTATAATACCTGATGTATGATACATGTTATGGGGGGTTTGTTGGATCTCGGAACATACCTGGTTACTTTTGGTTGTGAGGATGGTGTGGTGCTTCTCCCAGGTGTCTGCGGGAAAGTTATTGGATAGAGATACACAAGACGTACGTCATTGAGGAAAAGTGGCAAACTAGTGGGAAAGTAGTAGCGGGGTACCCTTGATATTTTTCATTATATGCTATATTCTTGTATGCGTTACATGGAGAGAGTGGCCATGGTGTAGTTGGGAACTTAGTATACTTATTTAGGTGACGAGTTAGTTTCAGTTGTTGCTCACTCTGCTTTAGCATGCTTTCATTACTTTTGCACGAGAGGCATGGGGAGGTTCCTAATGAGTATATTGTTATACTCACCCTATGTATATATAAACTATTTTTCAGGTCACTTGGAGCATATTGGAGATCAAGATGGTTACTACTAGCTTGTGGTTGGAGGAGCTGTTCGGGCTTGTGGTCACTGCCGTTTTACTTTCTTTTGGGTACTTTTAGTTTTCCCTTTCAGTTGTAGTACATTTTCATGAAATTTCATATATGTACTTGGGGTTCTTTTATATTTCAGTTATGAGTTGGAGTTTATTGGTGTCTATCTTATCTCTCTCTCTTCTACATGTGTTCTCTTAGAGGGTAATGCCTCCCATTTGTCTGTTTATTATACCCTCAGTGCTTGTCGCCAACCCAGGGCCTACTGGAGGCAGGACTCGGGGGTCATTATCTCTCTTCTCACATTACCGGACCAGGAGGGGTACACAATGTGGGGAGGGGTCATGAAATTCATCATGTTATTTTAGTGTTTAATTTTATTAACGTTTTAATAAAAAATTATTATTGATCATACATACCATCAGGAAGTAGAAAAATCATTTTCCAATAAACTTGGGATACACAACATGTTTCCAGAGAACTTGTTGTCTAACCACGTCCATTGTACATTGATGAACAAAGTAGTTAATTACACATGGTGCCTTTATTTTACACTATGTGTTAATCAGGACAACCTAGAATGTGGAAAAAGGATAATTGGTGTGTTTCTAGCATTTAAATGTTGTGTAATCTGGTTGAGTTAACACACTAAATAACCAGTGGTGTTACTCATATACAAAAAATATGAGATACATGACATGTAGTTGAACTGTATATATATTTTAGTCCTCTATTAAATGGAATAATAAATAATTGAATTAAATTTAAAATTTCATCATTAAAACCTTATTTTATTTATTGTTACACCTAGGGGTATTGGAAAATTTAATATTGGATTTTAAGAATATTAAATTATAAATTGATTTATTGTAACCAATATTTTATTTTTAGTTATGTATATTATTTTCTATGACTATAATAATTGATTTTCATCTCTAATTAAGTTTATATAATCATTAAGATGCATTGGAATTAATAAACTAATCAAAGGGAATTTATATCATATAACAAAAAAAATGAAATGAATTCAAGGAAATCACATTTAAGTATTCAATACATATATGACCATTACTGAGAATAATAAATCCCTTTTTTTGTGTTGTATGTATTAAATTAATATATTTCTTATATTTTCAGTTACTTATTATAAAATTTATTATTATGTCATCTGTTTCATCCTTACCCCATTATTATGTAGGACCTGTGTGTCCAAATATATTTATGTAATCCCATTTTAACCAATTATTCATAGCCTACAACATGCATATGAGTCTTATATAAATGAATGTAATGGATTATCCCAAGGCGTGTGGTGGATGTTCAATATGGAACAATAATGATGCCATCTCAGGTGATACACTGGTGTAATGGTGGAATGCTACAACTCATTCCAATACTGGATAATGGATATATTCCACACAGTTCATTGTTTTATTTAAAGACCTATCATTATATCAATAAATAAATAAATTTAATGAATGGTTCACTTTATAATTTATATATTTCATTCTTGAAATTATTTATTTTATGGATCCAATATGACAATATCATAATTAAATGAATTAATGTTCAAATATAGAATTTCAATAAATTTATTATGTGTGAATGTTTCATCACATGCTGTTAATTAATTAAGTAACATCAATTTAATATTAACAAGTCATGTAAAGGAGTATCCATGATAAAATTTATACATAATATGTTTAATAAATTAATTATACATAAATGTTTTTCCCAACAAGATTATTTAATTAATTTTATACAATTAATATTAAGAAGACAAGAAAAGGATAAGAAAATATAAAATTAATTCATAATTAATTTTAATCCAAAAAACCACATATTATGTTATATATGGATTTGTATTACAAGATTATGATAAAAACACAAAAGAAATAAGTGTTCGAAATACCCTTATTGGGAAAACCTAATTTTATAAGTGGAGTTCTTATTATTGTTTGGGGTATACATAATCATTTTACGTGAAGATGAGTATCTCTTTATAGAAAATGATTCTTTTGTAATCTTGTGATGTGGAAATAAAAGTTAGTAATTTATAATTGGGGAATGCACCCAATGGATCAATATACTGAACGCCTGAAATTTGATAAGACATTCCTACCTTAAAAACATCATGTAGCTTGAGATACCCTTATTGGGGTTATACTAAGGGGAATATTTATCCTTGGTGGTAGACTATTATATAATACAGAAATTTCTTGATCAATGGTGAGGGCCATTGGTATTTGATAAAATATAAGGATATTTAATAAAATGATTTAATTTATTATTTTTCACATAATTTTTCATCAAGAAAAGTTATAATAATATTTTAATTTTAATTTTATAAGAAGATGGAAAGATCATTATCCACACTATCCCTTGATTAGTATTGTATGATGACTATCTCTTAATTGGAAGAAACTTCCATGAATGGTACCAAAAACTTTTTTTATATCTCTACCATAATGAAGCATTTACATTCTAGAATCCTAAATTCTTCATACACCTATTAGGGAAATTAGTTATGAAGAGTTATTAGTATATGATAAACATGTGAATCATGTGGAATACATTCAATGTATGGTTATATTTGCTATGTATAGTGGAGACATGATGTATTATGAAAACATGAATGCATATGTCAAGCTTGATCACCTCTGTGGTATTTCTAGGAGAGAACTAGATATGAGTAATTTGAGATTTCCAAATAACTCTTTTATATTAATCATGTGGAGGGTTTCCTAGTAGGGTTTCATTTAGTCAAACTCATTTTCTACATTCACAACCAAATGGTAATAGTGATTAATATCACCGAATAAAAAGGCTCTGATCTCATTCATGAATCACTCCCTCCGAGACTCTACGTATTTTTGGTGAATTTTGATATGATGAAAATTGATATGTATCTACAATATATTTTGATATTTATTTTCCATATTTATATTATAGTATGTGAAAAAAAATACTTCCATATATATGGTGAACAAATTGAATGGTAAAGCTAATATATTTAAGCCCAAATATTCATCATTCCCTTCCAAGAAGTTGAATATCTGGGGGAAATCAAGGGGACAGGGTGATTTCAATTTCACATGTTGTAAGAAGTGCCACATGAAGAAAAAATTCACCCATACAACGATCAAAGGGGATTATTTAATTGATTTTTTAATGTTCTATTTGTCTATTTATACAAATTTTGGGTCATATATTGGTTGCGTCGATCACATTTGAATTAAAATACAAGAACTAAGTATATTTAGACATATTGACCAAGTGGGCCTATATATATAAGTACTAAATGTATATAAACATGTTGATGTAGCTATAAGGTAATAAAACCTCACATAGTCAACAAAAATCATCATAGTTTTCAAATAATATTATCATGTTCCATATGTTACCAACAATAATAATTTCTGAATCCACATATGATATGGATTAATTTATTTTCTAATATTTCAATTAATGTTGAGTATTAAATACTGATATAATTTTTCATGGTATGGTAGATTTAAATAAGAGTATTTATTCGTTAGATTATAGGAACCATGTAATGGAATTTGATAATAAAGTTACTTCACATGGATTAGACTAGACCTTTTTTTTTTACATCCTGATAGCTCATGTGAATGAAAATTATTTGACCAAATTACATCAAGATGTTTATTTACATTCTTTTAACTAAAACAAATTCTTGAATTCCACCCATGTTTATAAGGTAAAATAAAAAATTCATATTTAGTGGGAAATTTAGAAAGGGAAAATATATTCTTGAATTAGTTTAGAACGATGTGCGTGGACTATTTAATATTGAAGAAAAGAGTGGTTACCCATACATCATAAATTTTATAGATTATTTTACAAGATATATATATGTTTACTTACTGAGGTATAATTCATATTCATTTCCTAAATTCAACAAATAATATATTGATTCTGTGTGTAAGAACATGATACTTATTATTGAGGTACATGTTTCTTATTTTCCTTTTTCCTTATGTGTTTTCTGGAAAATAAGAAAAATGGGGAAAAATCCCAAAATTTGTAGTTACACGCCGTGTACATTGGCCGTGTGGGATGAGTATAAGGGGCGTCTAAGCCTATCAGTGATGAAGGGTGTAAAAACTGAGTATACACCGTGTACTTAGTAATACATTCCTTGTAACTAGTCGACAAGTTAACAGTATGGCGGTGGGAGTAGCCGCCAGTGGAACAACAGTACACATAGTGTACTCATAAATACACGTCGTGTACTCATGTCGACAGATGAACAGTGAAGCGGTGGAAAGTTTCCACTATAGGAACAATTACAAAATGTAAATTACACACTGTGTACTTGAGAGTACACACCATGTACTTGAGAGTGCATGCTGTATAGTTGTGTTTTTCTGTTATAAACAGGAAGTAGCCTTCTCTTTCGGTAGAATATGCAATGGGTTCATTTAGAGCATGGGAGAGACGGTCAGATCATATAAGAGCTCCCAACCGCACACCAAAAATTTGAATCCTTTGCCAATGATTTTTTTTTTGAACAGTGCGGGAGATTTGTTCACTCTTCTTAAACCTCTCCATCCAATTCATTCCCAAGGAGTTGTTATTGGAGTTTTAATGGGTGAACGTTTGTCTTAGATCTATGTCATTCTCGATTGATTTGGGAGGTACCGTTCACGTATATTGATCAGAAGAGATCGAGGAAGGTTGTATGGTGTTTAATTTCAATTATCGAGTTTTCTGGTGTACCTTTGTGCTATGTGCCCATGATTGGGGTGTCGTATGGTTGAGGCATTGACAGATAAAACACCAATAATTTCATAAGTAATTTACTAACTATGTATAAACTCTTGTTTGGGATCATTTCCTTGATACAGGGCCACCCCATGGGTGGGTTTCCCTTGTTTAGACATTTAGCCAGAATATGTGTGGGTATGTAGTGATTTTAATCTTGCTCTGATTTTTCATGAGAGAAAATGTATATAAATTGCTTTCTTATGTGTTGTAATTCGCCGGTTACTTGCTTAGAATGAGGGAAGAGTTTTTCTTATCCTGAGGGCAGTGTTTCTCTTAGCCTGAGGACAATTTTCTTTTCTTATGCATGTGGGTAGCAGCTTTTGTTCCTGAGGGAGACATCTCGTATGCCTTCGGGAAATTTTCCTTATGCTAGAGGTAAATCACCTAAGGGTTTCTATTATGGTTATATGCGGGTATGGATTTGAATGTCTGAGGACAATGTTTTATTTTAATACTCACTGGGGTGATTTCTTATGTTACACCTGCCATGCTAAAGCATAGGCTTGATATTGTTATTACCCTACACTTGTTAGATAGCCTGTGGTGGTTTTGGCTATGGCACTGTAGAGGAGATTGTCTCCTAAGGATTGGTATCAGGAACTTATAATTCAATTACATTCAATTGTTAAATAATAATTAAAATTGTAATATAACTGGTATGAATGATTGCTTTTGAGTACTTTCTAGTTTACTGCTTCTCATTACTGCACACTGCTATTGTACATTTCCACTGATAGTTGGGCACGAGACATTAGTGGTTTCATACTAGGATTTATTTCTCAGACCCTGTTTCGGTCATGTCTTGGGCCCAAACAGATTATATTGTTGCAAGTGTTGGTAAGGGAAAGAGTCCCTATATAGGTACTTGATTATTCAAGAGGAGTATGGGAGCATGGGACAGAGCTTAGGCTTGAGATGCTGCTGAGTTACCACTACACTGTTTCACTTTTTTATACACATAAATTGTATTGAATTGTTATAAATTCCATTGTAACATGTTTTGGAAACTTTCTTGAAATTAGAGACATATTGCATCATCCTATATATTAATTTTGGTCATCTTTTATTTAATAATAGTTTTCCTTTTTATCTTGATATATTTTACATCTTCTGCATTAGGTATGTTTATATTTTCTGTTGTGCTACACTTTGAAAAATGAGGGTATAGTTTCCCCACTATTTGTCCTAGGCCCTCGCTGCTAGTCGAAAGCCTCTGACATTTGGGTAATACCACTTGAGGTCATGTGAAAAACCATGTTTGGGGCACCTGTTGAGTGTTACCTGGAACCGGGATGTTAGAAAGAGGTATCAAAGGAAGGTTATTTTCTTTGACTTACTGTTTTGAAGCCTATAGTCAGGAATATGAAAAAATTGGTATTTTTTAATAAGCTATGCCCGGGAGTAGCTAACCCGTGTACAAGGAAAATCCAATCTACCTCGTTTAATTACAATTGATCTGTTTTAGAAATTTCAAAATTGATTTGATTATCAACGTTGGGTGACGCACTTGTGGTGTGTTGTTTATATTTTATACTTGGGTTTTATTTAGTTGCAACCCAATGTGATGAGGGTATTCCCTCTCATGCATTATTAGGGACATTTTAAAATCACATGCCATGCATATTTTCCATGCCATATAGGTGCATTAGAAATTGCATGTTGTTGTGATAGATGATGTGATAGAAAATGAATGTTGTTGGGATTAGTACCTGGTTAGAAACACCTATTATTGATATGGTATTGTAACATTTTACAGTCTAGTTTATGGGTGCTAAACATTGGTTTCTGAGAAGTTTGTGATCTATTAGACCGAGATTTAGCAGATCATGATCCAACCTTTTTTGTGTTTTGCACTATAATGTGAATGGACTAGTGTTAAAATTTGATTCGCGAGAAGTATGGCCCCCCAATGATGATAATTTGGCATACTGATGCTTGAAATTAAGGATAAATGTTGCTCCAGAGTAGTTTCTATGGTGTACGATCCGGAAACCCAGACAACACGGCGTGTAATTCTATGACCACATGCCATGTACTCATCTGTTCAAGAAGAAGTGAAATTTTTTTATTTACACATAGTGTTCCCTATGTAAATGACGTGTAGTTTCTAACCGTGTCATAGTCCATTTAGGCAAAAACATGGGAGGGGAAAACTATAGAGGGGACACACTGTTTATAGGTTCTAAATGTCATGTTTTATTGACCCTGTGTTCACCGTGTTACGAAAAACATGGATGAAGACATCATTTCATAAACATGACTTATCACTTCCGAACAAATCGTCTAGTTTAATCTGAGAATCCGGCCATGTAACTAACAACACAGGATGGTCTTATCCTTTCTAGTACACAATGTGTCCATATATAACATGTCGTGTAGTGTGAGTCATGTATCTGGTCGTGTCTCAATCAACATGGGTGGGCGAATCTAGTTTAGTACATGCCATGTACCTGTGGGACATGTCGTGTAGTCTTGATCGGTAGGAGTCCACGTAGACTTGGCCGTGTGGCTGGGGATATGGAGTAGTGTGCACACCAAGTGCGGGTGGAAGACGCCGTGTACCGAGGTTTGAGATATGCCTGGGCCAGCATTAGAACATGACCATGTAAGTGCTTAAGGGTATATTCCGTGTAGACCTTATACATGCCGTGTAGTATCTATTTGAATGTTTTTGTGGTTTTTGTTTTCCTTTTCATTGGCACTCATAAATGGAAAAAAGAACCTCGATAGTATATTAAACTAAGTTGTTTGTTTCACCTTGTAGAGACAGGGTTATGTGATGACCACCAAATGTTCTCCAAGAGAGCGGCAATGATTATACTCCTGAGATGGAAGGCCATGGGCTACTAGTGGATCCTCCAACAATTCCAGATGCGGAGCCAACTATTATACCGGACACGGGCACAGTTGCAAAGTTTTTTGAAAGTTTCATGCTTTTCATACAGACCTTCCAGGGTGCACCACCAGTTGCCACATCTATGGAAGAGCTTACATGTATATTCCAGGATCAGCATCCACCCAGGTTTTTAGTAGATGTCGGACCACAGGTTGTGGAGTCATGGCTGGATTCATTAAAGACTATCTTCGAGCATCTTGAGACTCCTCCAAGGAGGAGGATCATGCTCGCTACATATATGTTGCGCGATTCCACCTAGAGATGGTAGGATTTTACCAACCAGATCGAGCATCCCCAAGACATGGTATGGGAGTATTTTCAGGAAGGATTCTAGGAATTTTTCTTTCCAGAGACACTAAGGGAAGATCAAGCCCGAGAGTTCATGAATCTGCAGCATGGCTCTATGTCAGTGAAGAATTATTCTACCTGCTTCCCTGAGCTACAACATTTTGCACCTGTTCTAGTGGGTGAAGATACGTTGAGGGCTAGACTCTTTGAGGATGGTCTTCGATTTGACATCTGAGTGCTGGAGAATTTTTTAAGGTCTCTTACAGTGTATTTTATTGTAAACCTGACACTGATTACTGAGAGGAACGAGCAGGAAGCTAATGGCACATGCCAGAGTGGTTCAACACTAGTTTCTGGTACTATTTCACTTAGAAAGAGTAAGAGTTAGATGGATTTCTCTCACGGTGGCAGTACTAGATAGAAGAATTCATCAAGTGGCCAGTAAATATGTTATCAGTGTGTCAGAGAGGGGAACAAGAGATATCAGTGTCCACGTGACCCAATGGAGTGCCGTGCTTGTAGCATGATGGTTCATCTTCAGCTTTTTGTAGGTAGTTTCTACAAGTGACTAGTGAGAGGTGTTCTGTACAGACTCCACATGCGAGAGCAGGGCCATCAGCATCTTACCAGTCAGAAAATTGGAATATGTCCAGATGTTCTGGTTGCGGTGGTGGTCTTGGGAATTGCAGCCACACACCAGAATCTCAGAGACAGTAGGGAGGGTCAGCTCTGGGTTTCCAGGCTGGGTCATAGGGCTACGACACTGGGCATGCATATGCAGTGAAACAGACCCAACATGAGCAGGATCCTGAACCTTCCACTATCATAGGTACTATTCTAGTTCCTTCAGTTTTATCTTATACGCTTTTCGATACTGGTGTTATGAAAGGCTTTATATCTATGCCCGTTACGGAGATCCTTGGGCTTTGTGTTTCTTCTTCTTCTGATATTATGATGCTAGACACTCCGTTGGGAATTAGAATGGCAGGTGTGTGTCAGTGCAAAGAGTTCCCCCTAGAGGTTGGTGGGTGTCACTTTCTGTGGGACCTCCATGTCATTGAGATGATGTGCTATGATTTCATTCTTAGGATGGACTGTTTGTTACTCTTTTGAGACTATGCAGATTTATATCATTACAAGATGATTTTAACATCACCAGAGGGCAAAGAGTTTTTATACAAGGGTGAATGGGATGACCAAGTGAGCCGAGATGGACTCAAGCATTATGGGCAAGGTGGAGTAATAGCCCAAATTTCGAGTTTATATTTTGATGACTAGAAAACATGTTAGAATGATTTCCCTCTAGTGGCTAATCATTTCAATGATGTATACTCGGATTAAATTTCAGGTCTACCTCCCGAGCGAGAGGTGTATTTCATTATTGAGCTTGTTACTGGAGCAGCACTGGTGTCCATTCCTCTTTATAGGATGTCTCTACAAGAACTGTAGGAGCTCAATGGGACGTTGGAGGAGTTATAGGAAAATGGTTTCATTCGACCCAGTACTTCTTGTTGCGGTTCTCCTATATTGTTTGCGATGAAGGTGGGTGGTACCCTTAGACTTTATGTGGATTATCAGAAGTTGAACCAGTTGATGGGTAAGAACTGATATTTCTTACCAAGGATTGATGATCTTTTTCATCAACTTCGAGGATCCTGAGTGTTCTCAAAGATTGACATGAGATCCGGATATCCCTCGTTGCACGTTAGACCATCAGACATAATGCTTACGGCTTTCCGGAGCAGATATGGCCTATACATGTACATGGTCATGCCGTTCAGACTCACAAATGTGCCAGTAATTTTTTTCGCTATGATGAATCATGTGTTCCATGAATATCTAGATTATTTTGTGGTAGTCTTCATGGACGATATATTGGTGTAATCTCACAATCAACACGACCATGATACCCATCATGAGATCATATTTAGTACACTAAGAGAGCACCATATATATTATAATCTCTCAAAGTTCCACTTTTGGATATACTAGATACACTTCCTGGGCCATATTATATCAGAGACATGAGTTGTTGTAGACCCATAGAATGTGAGATGAATAGTTTCCTCGGAGCACCCAAGAACAGGTTTGATATATGACGTTTCATGGGGCTGGATGGTTACTATAGGTGCTTTATACCGGACTTATCCAACTTAGGAGTGCCATTGATAGGTTTGAATAAGAAGGGTGTGACGATCATTTGGTCAGAAGCTTGTGAGAAATCCTTTCAAAAGCTGAAGGGAATGTTGACATCAGCACAAGTCCTGATACTTGAAGATCAAGTGAATAGCTATACATTTTACTGTGATCCATTAGGTATTGGGATGGGAGCAGTGTTGATGCATGGAGATCGAGTTGTTTTTTACTGTGATCCATTAGCTATGGCTTCAACCCTCCTAGATAGAGTGAGGATGAGAGAACTAATGGATTTTGAAGGCCTAGTTATATAGGAGTTGGTGGCAAGTGAGGACCCTCCTCTTAGTTGGATGATAGGCGATGACGAGGTACTGGGTATCCATGGACGAGTGTGGGTTCTATGCGATATATATGAGGGGTTGATGCAGGTGTTTCATGCTTTAGCATGGGTAGTGAATCATGAATATAGCAAAATGTACCATAAATTGAGACGTCAATATTGGTCGTCGGATATTAAAAGAGATATAGATGGTCTTGTTACAAGATGTTCCACCGGTCAGTAGGTGAAGTCGAAGGATTAGAGGCCAGCTGAACTGTTACAATAGTTACTATTTCCAGAGTGTAAATGGGATGATGTCACGATGGATTTAGTGACTATTTTGGCAAGGTCACCACGAGGCAATGATGCTGTATGTGTGTGTTGTGTATAGATGTTGGAAGGTAGCTCACTTTTTGTCGATCAAGGAGACCTTCGGTGTTGACGATATCAGGATGTTGTTTATCTGAGAGGTAATACGTATTCATGGGGTCCCCCTTTCTATCGATTCATATAGGGACACACATTTTAAATCTCATTTATGGAATTGTTTTTAAAGTTCACTTGGTACACAGGTGATTCTGAGCACTGCTTACCACCTTCAGACCGATGGCCAGTCAAAATTTAAGCTACAGGTGCTAGAAGACATGTTGCCTGCATGCATCCTGGAAATTGGGGGCTATTGAGAGAAGCACATACCCCTGTTCGAGTTTTCATAAACTAATAATTATCAAAAAACTATTGAGATGGCACCTTACGAGACTTTATATGGTAGGCCATACCGATCACCCTTATGCCGGTTGAAGGCAGGTTGAGCAGCTTTACTAGGACCACGTCTTGTACAGGAGAATTCAGAGCAGGTCTAGTTGATTTAGAAGTAGATGGATACCGCACAGTCTCATACGAAATCTTATGCTAATCACCGTACACGACCCTAGAAGTTCGTGGTTTGGGATTAGGATTTCTTATGTGTCTCACCTAGGTTATGACATAGATGAATCAAGATATGTGGTAATCATTCATAGAGGTTTGTAGGGCTGTTAGACATTCTAGAGAGAGTCGGATCGGTTTCCTATTAGTTATAGTTACCATAGAGGTACCAGGCCATGCATGATGTTTTCCATGTATCTCAGCTGCACCGTTATCACTCAGACCCATCTCACATTTTTTAGATTGAGGGTCTTGAACGTCAGGTCAACGAATCCTTTGAGAAGCATCTGATTCGTATTCTTGATGTGAGCATGAAGGTTCTCCGAGGCTGATCTGTTATTATCATACAGGTGTAATGGATGCATGGACGAGTATAGGTTGGAACCTAGTAGCGGGAGACAAACGTACGTTCTCAATGGCTAAGGTTATTTTCAACTTTATCTTCACCACCATTGTAAGGGAAATTTGGGGACAAATTTCATTAATGGGGGTAGTTTGTATGTACCTGGTTCTTATTATTTAGGTACATGTTTCTTCTTTTCCTTTTCCCTTATCTATTTTCGATAAAATAAGACAAATGGGGAAGAATCCCAAAATATGTAGGTACACACCGTGTACTTTTCAACATGCCATATACTTTGTCCATGTGGGATGAGTATATAGGTCATGTAGGCCTGTCAGTGATGAAGGGTGTAAAGACTAACTACACACTATGTATATAGTAATACATACAATGTAATCAATAAATAGGAGAATAGTAAGCCGGTGGGAGTAGACGCCTGTGGAATTACAGTATATTCCGTGTACTGAAAAATACACGTTATGTACTCATGTCGATAGATGAACAGTGAGGTGGTGGAAACTGGCCGCCAGAGAAACAATTAAAAAAATGAAAAGTACACACCGTGTACTTGAGAGTACATGTCGTGTAGTTGTGGCATTATTTATAAATGGGCAGTATCCTCCTCTTTCTGCAAAAGAGGCAGTGTGTTCATGGGGAGCACGAGAGAGATGGCCAGATCATGGAAGGGCTCCCGACCTCACACCGGGAAATCGATTCCTTCACCAACGATCATGTTTGAACCGCACGGGTGAGTTGTTCACTCTTATTGAACCTATCCTTACAATTATTTCCCGAGTGGAAGTTATTTTAGATTAAATGGGTGAACATTTATCCCAGATATACTCCATTATTGGTTGATTTGGGAGGATTCCTTCACGTATATTGATTAGAGGAGATCAAGGTAGGTGGTCTGGTGTTTAATTCCAACTATTCAGTGTTCTTATGTACTGTTGTGCTACACACCCCTGAATGGGGTGTCGTATGGCTGTGGACTTGACTAATAAAATCCCTATAATTTCATAGACAATTTAATGAATATGTATAAATTGTTGTTTGGGACTGTTGCCTTGATCCCAGGCCACCCCTTGGGTGTGTTTCCCTTGTTTAGTTGTTTGGCCAAGATACCCGTGGGTATTCCATGACTTTTAGCATGATCTGAGTTTTTATGAGTAAAATGTATATAAATTTCTTGCATATGTGTTGGACTTGGCCAGTTACTTTCATAGCCCGAGGTAAGTGTTTTTCTGATCCTGAGGGGAGTGTTTCACATAGCTTGAGGGAAATTTTTTCTTTCTTATGCCTGTGGGCAGTAGCTTCTGTTCCTGAGGGTGAGATCTCGTATGCCTGAGGGTGAAATTTGTTATGGCTGAGGGAAATCAAACGCGTGTTTTGATTCTGATTACCCTAGGATAAGGATTAACTTATATGCGGACAATGTTTTCTATGAATACTCACTGTGCTGATTTATTATGTTATTCTTGCCAAGATAAAGCACATGATGGGTATTTTTTTCCCTCTACGTGTTAGATAACCAATTGTGGTTTTTGCTGTGGCACTATATATGGGATTTTCTGATGAGGCTGGGTCTCATGAAGTTATAACTAAATTATATTGTATTAATAAATATTAATTAAAATGGAAATATAACTGGTTGGAATGTTTACTTTTGAGTACTTCCTAGTTTACTACATCTCATTACTACACAATGTTGTTTCACATTTTCACTGACAGTTGGGCACAGGCCTTTGGTTGTTGCCTACTGGGATTTGATTCCCACACCCTATTTGGGTTATGTCTTGGGCCCAAACAGATTATATTATTGTAGGTGTTCATTTGGGAAATAGTCCCTATACATGTACTTTATTGTTGCAGAGGAGTAGGGGAGCATGGGATTGAGCTTAGGCTTACAATGCTGTTGTGTTCCTGTTACACTATTTTTCTTTATTTTAATTGTACCTTGTACTGTATTGTTATATATTTTAGTATAACATGTTGTGGATTCTTTCTTATGATTAGGGACATATTGCATAATCCAATATATGATTGTTGGTCAACTTTTATTTCAGTACCGTTGTACTTTTATGAATGATATAGTTTACTTCTTCTGAATTTGGTATGTTTATATATTCTTCTATGCTACACATTGAAAAATGAGGGAATACATTCCCTACTATTAGACCTAGGCCCTCACTACTAGTTGGTAGCCTCTAATGTTTGGGGAAATGCGCTTGATGTCATGTG
This sequence comes from Viscum album, assembly GCA_963277665.1. Classification (NCBI taxonomy): domain Eukaryota; kingdom Viridiplantae; phylum Streptophyta; class Magnoliopsida; order Santalales; family Viscaceae; genus Viscum; species Viscum album. Next base: position 105,259,382 of record OY728133.1, read on the forward strand.
ACTAACCAGGTTCGGGGCACCCGTCGAGTGGAACTCGGATCCGAGATGTTACATTGAGAACCACCTTTGTATAAGGATTGTAAAACTCCAATCATAACATGGTGGAGAACATATTAATCCGGAATTCATCTATTACTTAGGGGATTTTGGGATCCTATCCCAGCTGACTCATCCATTCAAACATTAGTTCAATGGTGTAATTGAAAGGATTAACTCCTAGTTGTTATACATTGTGAGATCAATGATCACTTACACGAGTATTCCATTTTTTTGGATTGTGGTACACATATACTAAACTAATTAGCAACATAAATGATAAATTTTAATCCATTAAAGTTTCGGATTGTAGTAAATACCATTTTATAAAATGTAACTATGTGGGAAAGAAATGTATTTCTAAATTCCTATATAGGTAACAAACATGAATCATGAGGCATAAAGAGTACCTTAATAGGATTCTTCAAGGAAACATGAGGATATTACCTATATGATCGCTTATAAATTAGGTTATAGTGTCAAAACATCACATATTCCTTGATACAGAAAACTTTATAAAAATATATAGTGGGTGTGTGATAGATTTCAATGACGTTGGGACTCATAACACATAGAAGTTGGTACTAGAACATATTCAATAACTACCTAGGGAAAAAGAAATGTTTTCAAGGACACATGTACTGTGTATAATTACATGATATTATATTGAATGAGAATTTTATGTTTTTCTAGTCACCGAGGATGGTGAAACATTATTATTGGAAAATAACGATCCTCCAACCTACACAAAACAAAAAAAAATTATTTTTCCATATTTTGTGATGGTATTTATTTTGGAATCGACCCCATGTACAAATATTAAGACTATGTTATTATAAACCATCCATAACATATAAATCTATTTTGGTCGAAATGGCTCTTCAATATGAAAATATATATGGATGGAAAATTCAGTATGTATACAGAACGACTGGTGGTAAAAGGGTTTAAATAACATCAATGGATTGACAATAGAGAAACCAGTTCTCTAGTTTCAATACTGAAATCTATTAGAATTATACATTCCATTACAGATTAGCAGAATTATCATATTAGGAAAATAAATTTCAAAATAGTCTACCTTAATGGGAACCATTGGGAAGATGTATATATTACACAACCTGAAGGGTTTTGGGACTATAAAGGATTTTAGTAACACATAAAAATCTAAAAAATGTATTAATGGATTCAATTAAGAATATATGACCCGGAACATTCGTTTTTTTGAATCTATAATGGAATATTGATTCATAAATAATGAGTATGATCCTTGCGCCAATAAATTCTTTAGTGAGAATGAAGATTTTTTACTAATAGTATATGCTGTTGAAATATTACAAATGTGAAACGAAATACAAATCTAACTATATATTAAGTTTTGGTTGAATAAAAAATTATCCATGAAGTATATGGAAAATTAATTATTCATTATTGTGATCAAGATCCATCGAGATAGATCCAATAGACTACTCATCCTATGTCAATGTATGTACATTTACAGGATACTCATGATATTGAGTATCAAATCAACCAAGAGGGGAATATTTCCAGTATCACATGGAATTAATCTTTCTAGGTAAATGTACCATCCGACACATGTGGATTGAAATAGAACTGTAATGATTCCATAAACATCAATTATTGTGTGAGTCATTTATGGTATTTTATGTAATAGTCTACGTGTTTTCTACACATTTAGTGTGGTATAATGATATCTTTTATATACAGGTTATCTCCATTGGATGGTACTCAAGATTATCCATTTTATCTAAGATTTACTAAGAATTTATTCATGGTCTATCATGGAGATTATGAACTAGTCATATGAGGAGATGTATATATAGGATTCCAAACCAATCAAGATGACACAAAGTCATAAATGGGATACATCTTCACATTGAATGAAGGTTTTGTCTGATAGAATAGATCAAATAAGTCTATTTTAGTAGAATATATATTATCTTTTTTTCATATTTATTCTTATGTGGTATCTATGCAAGTAGTATGGATACACAACTTTATCTAAGTTGTTTATGTGGTACCTATCAGTAATTATCCTATCACAATCCATATTGACAATACTACTATAGTGGTTCTCACAAGCAATTGATGGTCACATTAATAAATTAATAATATACATTATAGTTATTATCTATGGAAAAAAATTTCTTATAGAGGTGACCTTTAACTATGTATTATTTTCATAGAATAAGATGTGGAGGACCCCTTTATTAAAGCCTTAACACAACAGAAAAATGATTACCATGTGAGGTATAGAGGAATGAAAGTCATAGGCAGTTGGATACAGTCCAGTTGGGTGTTTTTTTAGTTTTTTCCATAGAAAAACGGATTATACGTTTATAACATGTATATTCTATGTATTGTATATTAGTTTAACATCTTATTATATAATGTTCAATGATTCTTCTTTGAATTAATTTAATAATGTCTTAGATTATTATCACATGGATATGGTCATAGCAGATCCCTATAAAAAATGATAACTTTGATGTGTGATGAAAATATTATTAAAATAGTTCAACAATTTGATAAAATACTATTATGGTACCCATAATATATAGACCTTCCTTTATTAGTTCTCAAAAGAAGGTAAGGTTTATTATCATTACGTTTTCAATTTGTAATTTTTTTTGTTAGAAAATTATCATAACAAAACAATAAAGTGGAAAACATAGGTTTTGGTGTCATCAGATATTCATATCAATGAGTATATATAATGCTCCTTAGAATTCAATATTATTATTAATGTATTTCATGACTCTCACACTTAGATTTGCTGAGAAAATAAAATTTTCCATATATTTGTGGGAAGTAGGCTACGTTGGGTAAATCATGATTTACATTTCATTAATTGATAAGTTGATAGAGGATTTATCCCTTCCATATTTGTGGAAGAATAAATTTATTTACTTTTATTGGAATAAAACTATAACCTTTAATTACATTGACATTGTGTAATTTCATGTTTTTTCAGATTGTCAAATAATGATATATCGATTAAATAGGTTGATGAAATCATTGTGAAACATTATTGATTGGATGTTGTGAAAAATTATTAATATTAATTACTAATTATACATATTTAGTTGTTGAAATTGAGGAAGGATGTTATTTCTCTTATGTACCTTGACCCTTTATTAAATAGTAATCATAGTCTTTAGGCAACCCATCTTTATTCTAGTGAGAAATAATCCAAGAGGGTCTCAGACTAATTGTTTAATTTGTCTATATTAATTTTTATTATGATTAACTAATGAAATAAATACTATTCTCAGTTCGGAATAATAATTTAATACATGTATTATTGATCACATGAATGAAATAAATATTTTTCTCTTGTATGTGAATAAAAATATATTTTTTTATTGTATTGAATTTTTAATAAAAATATATTCTCTGGTATGTGAATGAAATATTTATTTATGATTCAAAATATTAATTGGGTTTCCAATAAATGACAGAGGGTTTCAAAATGACCATGTATGTGTCTGGTAAAAAAAATTATTTAACAATCTGCTTAAATAAAACTTTTTATTTTCCAATTTGGTTTCTTCAAAAAAATATTTATAATTTAATTATAATTCTGGGTATTGGGTTCTAATAAAGTTAATAAATATTATTTAGTGGATACCTTGAAAATAAATAATATTTTAGTTTAATTTCTTATTCTGTAAGTATATTCTTAGGGCTATTGTATAGATTATCCAAAATATAGAATAGATAATTATTGTGCACCATGAATTCACTCTAGATTTCTATTTCCTTATCCCTCTTAAAAATAAAATGTGAATGTTATATTTATTTAATACTGAAGAATGATCGATGAAGAGAAAACTGTAAACTATATTTGACTCATTATGCTTGCACCCAGAGATCAAATGGTGTTTCTTGGAGATCATAGGAGCACATGTGGATCAATTATTGATGGATTCTATTCATGGATCTTCGTAGTGAAATGAAGTCAATTCAAAGGTTTTTTGGATAATCAAAATTCAATAATTAAAAATGTTTCTATGTCTATGTATTTATTTATTCATATACAAACTAAATTAGTTAAAAATTTTACATGTGGGATTATCACTATTTGGTTCAGGAAATGATTACTAAATGAAATTTTAATATATAACCCACTACAACATAATTCTACTACGTGTGGAACTAATAATCTTGGACAATAGTGGTAATAGAAGTGGAGACACAAACATAGAGGGGGATTTCTAACATAATGACTTTGTATTGTTTTGGTAACTATATTCATAAAAAATTGTTATTTCTACCAGATCATTTTTTCAATATGCATGTAATATTATTGTATAAAATGATAAATATACATCATTTATTAGTTAATAATCATGGTATTTTAGTGAACGGAAGGTTCATTTTTAATAACGTTGATGGATGAGCATATAAAAAAATAATTCCCCGTTAATTGTGGTTAAAAAATAGGTACATGATATTGGATGTCCCAATTAATACATGTTCAATATAATTTTTATAATTTCACAAATAATTGGTGTATCCTAAAAAACAAAATTATAAATCTTGATTTTTTAAATATATAAAAATTACCATAGGCTATTTCATTGAATTTTTTATTTTAAATGTATTTAATTAAATTTATTGCATTTGTTTAGGAGGTTATTAATCATAGAGTACTCATATATTGGTAAAACATTCACACATGTTGGGTTGTTGTATAAATAAATGAATAAATTTTTAGGATTCATGAATTACATTTCAATGAACATAAGACAAAAAAATGAATAATGTGTTGAAATGGATAGATATTTAATATAAAATATATTTTATCATTTTATTAAATCATACATCACAACTCATTAACTATAGAGAATCCACATTGTGACATGGCTATTTATTTTTAAAATATATGGTCTGATGGAAGATATAATAATGGAGATTTCCATGGATGTCACATGTTTAAGAGTGAAATATAAACATAAAATATGTGTATTATACACCATGGTGAATATAAAAATACCATATTATCATTCTTAGAGGGGAAATTTTGATGGAAATAACACTTATTTGATGTTTTTAATCAAAATGTTATAGAGAAACTAATTTCTATAATTTAGTGGATAATTAAAACATTGAATATATGAGGAGATTTACTTATAGTTATTTATGTTTATTAGATCAATCCTTAATCAACTACACAACCCAATATATTATACTCATATAATTTTAGTAATATTATAATTTATATATAGTTTGTTCTTTTGATTTTGGTTCTAAGACATGTTTTTATTGTTAAACATAAATAAACATTAAAATTATTGAGTGTATTTACTTCATTGTTAAGAGAATAATTAATATTCCCACTTGATAAAATCATCTAAGAACTTGAATAAGAGATTAAATGATTAATAAAAATATTAATTCATTTTTGAATTACATCTAGATCACGATGCGAACCATGTTTCTCCTAATTACATATATTTTATTCCCAATGGAATATGAATTTTGATTTTAGGATCCATAATGGAAGACTCAGTGGATTTTCCCATTAATTATAGAGTGAATAAACCAAGTGAATATATCATGTTGTGAGTGTGACTTATAATCATATCTCATGTAATTTTTTTTATTTTTATCGCTTTTCTTTATAAAAAATAATAATTACATCATACGATGGTAAATATTTTTTTACCACTTATTCTCCTCTCCCTTAGTGGTGAAACATCTCTCACATTTGGTATATAGTATTGTATTAATGAATATTTGTCCTTCAATATCACAATATCTTTTTATATATTTTTATTCTATAAAATATTTTTTAAATATTTTTTATTCGAATTATTCTTCTCGATATACGATTTGGTTAATTATTTTAATGTTAATTTTTTTTATGAATATGGGGATTAAATTAAAAAATTATCCATATGAATGGAGTATTCAGTGATCATTAACAATTATAGAAAATAAAAACCTACAATGAAGTGAAATTTTATTACATAATGAAATGAGATATTATGATTATAAATTTTAAATTTTAATTGATTAAATGAAATAACATAATTATCCCTTAACCAACTAATATAGTAATAAGAATTGGAAATTTGTTCTAATTGATTTTCAATTAGGGATATATATATCTATGATTTAGGGAACGAAAAATGTAATCTTGAAATAAATAAAATAATTTATAATAAAAGGAAATATGGATGAAATTACTATATGAAACAAATGATAGAGATATTATTGAGTTATAAGTATGTCTTTCAAGAAATATGATTTACCTCAATGGAATCATTGATCTGATAGTCAAAATAAAGGATGTAATATTTAGGAATACAATTTCAAAAGGTGTATATTTTTATTTTCTATAAGAGGCTTCTTTTCTCAGGGGTTTGACCACAAATATCAGGTTTATTTCAACCATATCACAGTATATGAAAAAAATGTTTTAAAATTAAGCCGATAATAGATAATGAAATTTTTTTCTATGAAAATAATTATTTAAAAATGAAAATAAAATATTATAAATTCATTTCATCCACTGAGGAATTATGTCTAAGATATGATAAATATGAAAAAATCACTATCAATTTATTTATTATTAATAAATTATTCTTAATATATTCTATAAAATCTAATCATAAAAATTATACATTATCAAGTGTTTTTGATGGTAATGAGTTTACAACATTTTTATAAAATTAGGAAATCATAATAATTTTATTTACAATCTCATAAAAATTATCAAAAAATTTATCTTAACATATATTAGAAGGTATGATGGAGGAAAAAATAAAATTAGAATAGATGCATCAATTATTGGGAATGGATTTCGAATGATTAAATTTTGTGAAATTTTTCATGAATCAAATTGTTTTTTATAGATGTGCTTCAAAATTAAAGTGTTTATTATATTTTCAAAAAAAAGAATGGGGGTACAATATGAAATAATGGATGTGTTATTAGGATATACAAGGATTGATTACTAATTATAAAGCTATAATTCATAAATTACAATGTATTTTATTTTTAAAGAGAAAAGAAATTATTGTTTCATAGGTGTAAAAGATAATAATTTCATATAGAATAAATCACGGGACATTCTTCGAAAAATATCACATTTAAAAATTTAGTTTTTTATGTAATATATAAAATTACAAAGATAATTCAATATATTATGAACATAATTTTTCTATTTCAGAAAGATATCATGGTATTTTAGAATGAAATCCATAGGGATATCAAAATGAATATGTCGTTAAAATTTATACATTAAAATATGTGTCTAACAACGATATTGAAATTGAAATGACTATATATTTAGATTATAATTTATATTAATTTGATCAAATGAATGAATTATTGTTATTTGATTTTAGAAAAATCACATACACTTAATAGATACAATAATTTTCAATTTTGTTTTAAATGTCAAATAACAAGTTATGTAATAGTACATTACATTATTTTAGGTGTTTTTAATATCTCTATATGGTTCCCTTACTATATTTGTGTGTTTTGTGGCTCTTTAATATAGATACCATTGATGGAAAAATAAAATAAATTGTAGGGATGTAAATGTTTCATAGGTAATATAGTTATTGTAAAAATTTAGGATAGGATTTGTGGGGTTCTTACAATATTTGGGGAACAACAGATATGGTTTGAGTTCATTCTTCTGAGTTTTTATTTTTTAAAATTTTTAGTGAATTATCATGTCATGGATAACTATAGATGTTTTATTGTTTGTTAGAGAAATTTCATCATTTGGTTCAATGCATGAGAGTTTTACAATATTTGAATCGATTTCACATCAAGAAATGGTTGATGTCGGGATTTTTTATTTGAAGAGATGTCTTTTTCAACACTGTTTTTTATATTAATAAAATCAAAACACAAAATGGTTTAACATCATGAATGTTTAGGATTATTTATGTTTAGGGACCAATAGGGATTATTTATATTTTATTATATATGTAAGATTTAATATCGAGATCTAAAATATCTCTTATGTGATTTTGGGGATCTCCACTCATTCCAAATTTTAACATTCAATTATTTAACTTCCTTAATATTACAATGCATATCTCTAGTTAAGAGAACCTTCTTCGTCATTGTTGTTGTAAATCACATTAGCACTGTAGTGCTATATTTGAGGATCCTTTGACCTTTGATGATAATATTATTGATTCTTTCAATACGCATTGTGTTTTATCCATTAATGTTTGATCCATGTATTGGTTATGGTGTGGAGTGATATTTCATTGAAATATGTTGAGATTTGTCTTATGCCCCGATAATTTTCTTTTTTGAATTGATTATTAGTTGCAAGGATTGATTTTATATCCAATGTAGTTGTCTTTGTGTTCTTCTCTGTCAGTGGATCTTGTTACAGGAATGTGCGACTGGTGTTTATGGTACGTGGTTCCATCTATAGTATATTTTGGATGAACTATATTTATCTATTTTTATAACATGATTTATTAATTAATTTGAAATATTGGATTATTTTTCTGGAAAATTGTTTTTGAGAAAATAATTGTTTCCCTTCTAGCAGTAAACGAAAAATTATTTTCAAATAATTTATATATAGATTTTATGAAATGGTTATCAAATTTCAAGGAATCCCTATAGTACATTATTGGATGGTGTAGCAAAAGGATTTATTTATGGATACTATTAGGGAATCATTTATCAGGTGTTCCTCTAATCCTTAGTCCATTTGATAAAATAACATGATAGACACTATTAGGAGGTTCACTTAATGCGGTGTTCTTCTACACTATATATTTAATTCATATATCTAGAGATGTGATTCATGTGATTCTTTATGTCTGGATATGAGTGTCCTATCTCACTTGACCATTTGAAATACATGTCATGATGTTACCTATGATTTGGTTTCATTTTTATTCCATTTTATATGATATGTCATACATTCATTGACTTGACTATGTTAATTTCTATAAAATTATTTGAATTTTTTACCTAGATTATTTATAACTATGCAAAAAGGTGAAATAATTTTACCTTTATTTTGAAATAAAAACATTATAACTGCATATCATTCATTGTTTTATTTAAATGTATGGATGTTCATATTATTATACAATAATTTTTTTTGGATCATATGGATGGTATCGTATAATGACTATTTATATGATACCCATATTTAATAGTTTTTTAGATAATTTTGAGTTGTACCACTTCTTATATCTTTTTTTTAAATGTTATACATTTCTTTGTTTTACTCTTTCATTATTTCAATATTCTTGTCATTAGATTGGGTGAAAAAATTCCCTTTGGTGGTTTCTAATGTCTGGGAGTGAGTCACCAGTATGTATGGACCTGGAAAAGAATTATTTTAATGTGGTGGTTTAGGTAGGGTACCAATTTGAGAGTTTGTACTGGTTGGACTGTCATAGTTTATTATTAGACCTGCAAGTTGTTCATGGTTTTGGAATATTGGTAGGACAAAAATAAAATTTTCAAGAAATGAGATGTAGGTTGTAGTGAGATTGGGGTTATCTCTTATTGTGATGATACTAATGTTACCATAGGATACAGTGAAGTGTTTTTCTTGATTTGAGTCCATGATATTAATCACATTCCATACATTTATTTTTCTGGTATGACATGAAATAATCTTTTTGTCTTATCATTTATTCTTTTTTAGTGTTCTGTTATATACCTATGAGATATCTTTAACAGGATCCTCAAGAGGGTGTATCATATTTTTCCTATGTATATACACAACTATATTAAAATATTATCGATGATATCAAGCTGGAAGTTTGTATTATTGGACAAAAGATGACACAATTCTAGAACAGAGTTATTGAAGTACATCAAGGAGTTTTTAGAGAAAAAGATCAATCATGGGTGTTCATACAAGATAATACGCCGCCCTTTAGATGTTATAATTAACCTTAATAGGTGGAGTACTAACTAGACATGATTTATATAATCATCAAATTTTTGGATATATTATATAATATCATGAAAATGTGCATGGAATTCATGAAGGTATCGACAAGTGATTGTGGGATTTAATGGTATATGTGGATAGATATGTGGGTTGGAACTAGAAGTGTTTTAGGAATCTATTATGTCAGGAAACTTTTCTAGATTCATTGATGATATAAAATTCTAAAGGGTTCATATCCCTCCAACAGGGATAGTGTTCTATGTTGGCATACACTATTTGATTTTTATAGCTTATTTGTTTTGATCCATAGATAAAAAATAATGTCATTGTTAATTCTCATAAGTACATAATATTTTTGTGAAATGATTTTAAATGGAATGTATTTATTCCGAATCTTTTGAACTTTGAGGATATATTGAAAAGGGAAATCATGGAAGGGATGGATTTGTTTGGAATGGTAGTTTATTCAGCCCCTTCTCTTCAACCCATTGGTAGCTTCAGTAGAACATAAGTAATGAAGATGAAGGGGAATGATCATTGCCTGAGTGACGGGGGTAGTTATTAGTAGAATGATTCATTTTCAACTAATGTTACATGAAATATCATGCCTCTAACCTACTAGCTATGTGGGAAGGTCAAACACACCTAGTGTTCTTATTCAATTCATGTGAAGATATGTAGAATTTTTGTATGCTATGGTCATCTCTAATGTTAAATTTAGGATATGTCTATTCGTCTTTATGGTTAAGGATCGTCATCACTAAAGGATACAACATCTCAGTCAAATCCATCGATGACTACATGTCTTCAACAACTAGACTCATGAGTGAATCACCTTCTTGAAGTGGATATGTCTATAGTTAAGGTAGATGCCTGGTCGATCTTTTGTGAGAAGTAACATATTTATTGTATCATAAATAGAAATTGATTTATTTGATAATTTATTCCTCACATGTATATATCTATTCATTTTTTAGATAATCATAAACATAGAATAGAGCTCATTTCCATCATTATAGAGTTAGTTAAAATTCTTCGAAAAAAAATATAATAGGTTTCGATGTCCTTGTTCGTAATCGATATCCAATGTATAGTCAGTATAATATTTCATCATTTTCAATATTGATATGTAGGAGATCATAATCAAGATGTATTTTCTTTTTTCTCATCATGATAATGGTTCTTTTTATCAATGGTCTATGTCATTCCTTGTGGCTGATGGAAGCTCTCAGTTATTTAATAGATTGGGGGAGCTGAGGCGAGTTCATTCAAGGACTTCCCCCCCAAAGCTCATGAAATTGTTATCTTCTATAATAGTTGAGTTTGGTGGTGTTTATTATATGGGTAATATTCCCATGGTTTCTATGTATTTTCCCAATATTTTAAAATATTATTTCTCTGGTCTTACTCTAGATAGGGGGTATTTTTTATGATTGATCTCATGTCAGTCACACAACCGATTTAGATAAATTTTATCACATAGATATAGAATATTTGAAAGTCCCAAGAATGAATTTTATGATCTGGTGGTGAATTTTTTTGTTCACAAAACTATTTCTCATTAAAAATAACCTATTATATTTTCTACGAAAGAAGACGGTCCACTCAAATAATGTGTGGAATATCATAATATGAACTGGGTAATTGTTATGAAAATTTTCCATTTCCTAATTTTTATGTGTTTCTTAACATGTTATGCAGAAAAAATGTTTTTCAATTATCAATCTTCTGTTGGATTACAATCTACTGATAGTTTTAGAGTCTGATATAGTGTATAAAACATTGCAAAGTTGTTCTGGACATATAAAATATCTTGTGATATTTTTTCATACATAAAATTTCTTTAGATATTAGGAATTTTTTGAATCATATATTTCATGAGTATCTGGACACTTTTGTGGTAGTTCTCTTGGCTGATATTTTGGATTCTTCAAGATCCGAGAATGATCATGTCTATAATTTGAGTCTGATTATAGATATCATGAGGAGTCATTTTTTGAATGGAATAAATTTGAAATGATATTTATAGATCCAATATAAGATAATTTAAAACATGATTTATGAGTTTGTATTATATATTTATTCATAAAAGTTGAAGGTTGTCTTTCCATGGGATAATCCATGGAGATTAAAATAGATTTTGATCTTCCTTGGACATGGTGGATACTATCGATGATTCATAAATGACATCCGAATGTATGTGTCACCATTGACTACTCTAACTATGAAAGAGATGAAATTAATATGAGATGAAAAGTGTTTTTCATCATTCAATTAAATGATAAGAGTTGAGACATTTGATCATATTCTGATCATTCATATTACCTATAAGGGATGTGTAGTTTTTGTTTTATTACTTTTTTTCTATTATGGTTTAAGTGAATATGTAAGATTTTTTTGGTGTCTTATGGCTATAAACGACTTCATCCACATAATAATAATCTCCACTCTTATTATTTAGTGTTTGTTAGTTATGCATGAACCTAATTTTTTAGGGATGTGTATTTAAAATAATATGCACATGGTTTTTTCTAACATTAAGAGTATGAGCTATATCTTTTTTCAAAAAACATGAATCTCAAACAAATGTTGGGGAAGAATACCTTAAGACATTTGAATATGAAATTTTCAACACCCTGAGGAAGGGAAATTTCATCTAATATTCTCATTGTAAGAAATTATCATTACAAGTTGTTCTATAATTGATGGTGGAGAATAAATTTATGGGACTGTTCATAATGTTTCACCAACATAATCAGGAGGATGTTTCAGGTATGATTTTAATCACTATTCATATATAATCATCCATCATTGGCTATATTCTATAGGGTTAGTAATAGTATGTCCAATTAATGTGAATTAGTGATACCTTATATGGTGGGCATGAATTTTTCGTTTGTATATCTTTTTATATGGATTAATTTATTTTAGGTATCATTTTTTCATCCCATTTATGTGGGAAGATCAATTTGATAACTATAATAGTTCTTCATGGGTCTTTTATCGTAGAACTATAATTATATCGTATGTCATGAGATGGTAATTATAGTGGCCATGTATGATGTGTGAGGTTGCATAATATATTTCTTAAGATTACTCAGGACAAAATATAAAGTTAGAGCTTCGAAAACCTTCTATGTTTCTCCACACTCGGGTAATGTAGGATTAGAAATGCCCTGAGGTGTTTATGAACATTTTTGTTGGATTGCAAAAGAATAACCAAGAGAGGAATTCTATCTGAGTGGGGGTTTATCATTTGAAAAGGATTTCTCTCTCCATTCCGATCATGGAAACCACTATTTTTATAGAACTTGGGATATTGTTTGTAAAATAGATTAAAAGGATATATGTGGTTACCCTTCCATTATTTCTAATTGTGATCATAGGTGTACCTCCCAGTTTTGGAAGACTTTCCAATATATAATGCTGAATCTAATCAGGTTGAGTATGGATTACCATAAAAATAAAAAATGGAAGACTAATGATGCTATCTAGATCCTGGATGATATTCTGTGGGAACATTTATTAGATTTAAGTATATTAATTTATGTTCATTTAAGACCTGTTTATTTATCACATAACAATAGTTATCAATCATCGATCAGAATGGATAACTTATAGGCATTTTATGAGCACCTGAATATGTCACCATACCCTTCCCAGAGGTGGGTGATGCTTCTTTTGTAGGATCATTTCTCATTTAGTAGATGTTACTGAGAATTCATGATAAACATCAACACCATGTTACGGTGTATAATTACAATAAATAGTATTCTAAAATCAACATCATTTTTTGTATTTAATGTTTTTTGAATGGGTTTTCTTGATTCTGTCACTTTGAATGGGACCCCACCATATTGGAAAATAAGGAAATCTATAGCTCACGAATGTTGTAATGTTTAGGGTCACAATGAAACATGGGATGGTTTCTTATCGGTTCAAATTTTAAATTTAATTTAAGAAAATTCATGTTTTCTTCAATATATCGGAACTCAGAAGTTGTCATCCTAGTCCCTTTGAACATATTTGTTAGTAAAAGATTGAGTTGGAGCTACATATTTTTATTGTGTACCATCTAGTAGAGAACATTGGCTCTTGGGTGTAATTTTGTTTTGGGAAATCTATTTCATTGGTCAGACTATTATATCGGCATAGATAAGAATGTCACTAGAAAGTGAGGTGAGAGTAATTGATGATGGATCATTGGCCTTACCCCTTTCCATAAACCATTATTCAGGATGAGTTCCCAGAGATGGTTTCTCTTATAATGGGGAGCTTGTAAAAACTATATTCTTTCATTCAATTTCTTCTCATCTCTCTTTTCATTTCCCTTCTTGTTCGGGTGAATTTTGGGAATCCATATGGTGAAGATAATTAATTATAAAATGAAGTAATGTTTCTAGGATGTATATCTGTTGGAATTAATGGTTTCTATATTTAAATGTTTCAATGCATATACAGTTTTCATACTGATTTTAGAGAACACATGATATGATTCATGTTCATTCATCAGTGTATGTACTATTGAAATCATGTATTGAATTTTCACATCATGAATGGTTAAATTTCATGTATTAGTTTCTAGGAAAATGTCTTCAATTTTTTTCAGGTCTTAAATGTTAACAGACTATAAACTAGGATCCCATCGTGAAAAGGTGAATGTCTCGATTTTTATTTTGATGTGAATCAATTTTTTTTTGATTATTTTGTTATTTAACAAATTCGTGTAATGAAATGTATTTATGTCCTGAATTTTTTGAGATTATTTAGTTTAAGGGAATTGAAAATATGATTAATCATTCTTTATACATGGGGTATTGTATATCCTATCCTGGGATGTCTCCAATGTATTGGTTATTGTATTGAATTGTCATTCTTTGATTAATGTATTGATATATCCTTTCCGCTGACAGTTTTGTTGATGAATTATTTATTATATGTAAAGATAAATTTTAGGGGCTCCATTATTATTTTTGAATTTTTGTATGTTGGTAGATCCCATAACAGGCATGTGTAACAAAATTTTGATGTTTCTGTTTTAATCTCCATACAATTTTTGATAAATTGTTTTTCTCGGGGTTTGTAATTCTTTTTTGTAAATAAATTCTCACTATTTAATTAATTGTGTTGGAACTGGATTTTTCAAAAAGAAGAATTTTATCTTGTTCTATTCAAATAAAAATTATTTTCAATTAAATTTGAAATTAATCATATGATGTGGATTTCAGATCATGATTTTTACGAAATGTTTTGGATAATGTTACCCAATCAAAATCATGGGAGCATAGGTGGAAGGTGTGGTAATATACCTCATTAATTAATTCTGTTTGGAGGATTATTCATGGGGTGTTCCTCTACTCCCTATACCGATTGTAATAGGAATTGATTACATTGTGGGTAGGTTTACATTTAGGGGTGTTCCTTTTATATCTATATTCGATGCATATATCTATATACATGATATGTGAGATTGATTATTTCTAGGTACAATGGTCCTATGTAACCAGTCCTATTGTGATATTTGGCATGATTTTCCCTATTATTTGGCTTGATTTGTGTTGGATTTGATATGATATGTGATAAGTTATTTTATTTTAATTATTGTATATATAATAAATGAGTTTTAATTATATTTCTGATATTATTATGATCACATAAAAAGGGAAAAATGTTTTATTATTCACATGATATTAAAACTTTTTAACTAATTATCATGTATTATTTTATTTAATGTTGATCATGTTAATTTTATTATATATATAATTAACATGAATCAAATGGATGTGATCATACTAATCTTATTTATGTTAAACCAGGTTTAACCCTTTAGATATTCATAGAACACGTAATTTCTTTCAAATAAGGGAAAGGAAATGCAACATAGTGAGGTAGAGAATTTTTATATAATCTGTGTTTAGGTAGCTAGTGGTGAGTTTGTTGGAGTTTTCACAATATACCAAAATATTAATCTATTTTCGTTTTATTTTTCATTTATTTTGAATTATACCATGAATATTTTTAGATGCTTTTTGAGCTTTATCGCTTTTTTTGTTTCAGTATAACATGAAAAATATTTATTATTTTAATATTATGTTGTTTCTTCTCATCTAGTGTATATATATATATTTCATGTTATCTGGTAAATTTTTTGAGAAAATCGTCCCTCTGATTGTTGTTGATGCTCAGGTGTTAGTCACCAACACATGAGGATCAAAAATTCCTTTCATGTATGCGTTGTTATGTACCAATTTAATATGGTATCGTCATCATGCTTTCCACATGTGGTATCAAAAATATTCATTATGATAAAAACTCCAAATACAAGAATAATGAATCTAAAAAATATTTGGAGAGTTATAAATTAATTCATGTATATGATGCACAATATAGAAATAAAAAAATATGTAACTAAAAAATTAAAATTAGGATTTGGATTACATGTGAAGAACCATGTTATCAGATAATTAATCATAGAAATAATTTTTGTGAGTATTATAGAGTGGAATCCTGCATTATTGATCTTCTTTTAGATAGAAAAATTCTAATCAACAACTTTTATGATATGTGTTGTCTAATTAATTACAAACTATGGAGTTTAAAAGTTTTATAAATCAGTTATTTACAATAATATAAATTTAAATTTTTTGGTAATGATTTATTAAAGAGAAAACAGCGGGATATGTTTGTATATGCACATGTTGTGATGAGTTATTCTAATTATATGAATAATGTATAAAAATATTAAATCCATGTGATTTTATATGCACAATGAACCATTATATTCTATTAAAATCATTCCCCTTCCAAATTCTGATTGAATAATCACCCAAAGAACAAGATAGATAACATGTGATAGTCTTGATTGGAGCATCACCTTTTCAATGTTATCATGTTGATTCTGAAATTTAATGTGATGTGGAAGAACTATGGAATGGAATAATAACATATAAATTAAAAATAAAATATTTAGTTTCAAAAAACATCAATGTATATAATTTCAATGGCACCGAGTCCGAAATAGGTCTATGAATAAGGAAATTATTATCATATAATGTTTTATTTTGGAATTTTAACAATAAAGTACTGATGGTGATTATAAAAATGAGGATTGAACTTAATTATTAGAGTATGAAAAAAATTATACTAAGAATAATTATACCTTGGTATTTTTTAGTGAATATAAATTAATGTTTTTTATTATGGAAAATTGATCATGAATAATAACCTCAATTGGAAGTTAGAATGAGAACATCATAAATATTATCTAGTTTCAAAGGGTTAACCTAAAATAGAGAAAATATGATATTACAGAAAAAAAGTATCTAGTGATAAGGGTTAAAATTATTTGTAACTATTTTTATATATTTTTTCAAATAACCTATAAAATCATCCAAAAATATTTGATTTGATAAATGAAGAATGGAAGAATTTAGGAAGAGATTTATATTATAAAAAATGAATATTTTATATTTATGATCTTTTTTAATGTGTGTATGTTGAGTAAGGCATCATATGGATTTGAAAAGCACATAATTTATGGTATTCAATGAATTATATGATTCTAATTAACAATAATTTCAGAGAAGTTAAGGTAGATAGTAATATCATTTTAAAGGAGGATATAAATTTAACATTAATTTTAATGAGGTTGATGATTTCATTATTCATGGAATCATTGAGAAGGCATCTGGGGACACTCTAAATTTGGTTATATTTTTTGAAATTTCTCTTTCAAGATGTTGAGCGATAATTAGAACATACTTATAAGAATCAAGAACTAATATAAAACAGATACCACATATATATCCAAATAATTTCAAAACAGATCATATAAATGTTAGGAAAGAGTATACAAGATGAATCAGGGATAGTGAAATCACTATATCCTGACACACCTGACAATATCCTCAGTTGTATTTCCATATCAACTATTGATGCAACCTAACAGAATCAGAGCCACTGTGACTATGATCTGTTAAACTGATAAAATCACACTAAAACATTTCCATCATAGAAAAATATAAATTAATATTCTGTAATATATAATGTATCATTAAAAATAATAACCCATAATTCCTAACAATAAATCCAAACAGAACAATCATAGAAGCATCAATCCATGACCATTTTTAGTGATTTATGTCATCCATCCCCCTTATAATGACCCCACTATAAAGAATAAAAAGGTAACTTAGGAAATTACTTACTCATTTATCATCATCCTTAATAAAGAAACTCCTACAATAACCTTTGCTATAAATATTCTAACGATGATCAAACTTCAAAAATCTGCATTGCAGGAGTGGAAGGAGATGAAATCAAAACATACTCCACTACTAATTCAACCAAAAATTTAAGTAGGTTTTGAAACCACTTTATTCATACCATTAGAATCGAACACATACCTGAAATGTATCAGAAAACCACCACGTTCCCTATCATAACATAATGAGATATGTTTGAGCACAACAGATAAACAAAAATTGGAAAGAGGGAGAATATGTCAACTCGAATAGTCATCAAACATTAATACCAACAAAATTCCATTCCACCAAAAACCATTTGTGTCAAACCAATGTTTGGATTAGGCTGACGGTCCATGGTATAACTATTGGTTAGTAGTGGTTGGGAAACAGAAATTGGTAGATAACATTCCAAAAATCATATAATAGAAATGAAAATGTGATGATAATGAAAGGAGAGGGGTGAACCAAAAATATAAAGGATTTCTCATAAAATGAAAATAAAAATTAGATCCAATTAAATTTGATAGGATTGAAAATGTGGAATTATGGATACAAAATATAACGAACCATACTTTACATACATTGTTAATACTTCAAAATTGAAGCACACTTATTACAACATATGACAAAACCACAAAGGACCGTATAGGTATAGTTTCTTTTGAAACTGGGAAACATAAACAACTGGTTCATAAATCGTCTATAGTGTCTCCCATTTATTTCATCATATCTACGGTCCCTTTTAGCATATTCTACTTAATATCCATCTTCCTGACCTGGGGAAAAGAAAATATAAAAGGGTGAGATCAAATGCTCAGCAAGGGAAAATAAAGGAAATAAATATCATATCATATCTTTTTGAAAATCAACACCTGCAAAAGAGATCATAATATCTTAACGTGGAATAAATCATAGAAGTGAAAATGAGATCCCCATAATCATAACATAAATCTTAAACTTTTTGGCATGCACACATAATCATGGAAAATCATTTCTTGTTAGTCATGACTCATTTCCAAGACTATCTTAGTGGACAAAGTCACTTTCTGAACCGAGTCACCCTCGTTCCAGTCCTGTTTCACTAAACCGGTATAACCTACCGTTCCAGCCATGTCTATCTCATGAGATATAAAATCTTTACCCAATGCATTGGAGGGAGATATAGGTCCCACCCATCTTATAATGAATCCTTTCTTGTTTGTGCCACATAATCATAAACCATACATCATAGCGTAACCCATGTAATAAAAATGGGATTCTTAAACAACATGACATCATAAAACAATTCATATAAGATAAAGGAATTCATAAACATATTTCCATCACAACATAATCAAATCCATGTAATAATAGGGATAAAAACAGAACCCTTTTATTATCTTAGATGGAAAATAATTTTGATAAAATACTTGAACTTCATTCTTGAGGAAAATATCCTTTCTACTTCAAAAACACTTTTCCTTTCTTAACATGTCATACAATTGTAAACTAAAATAAGTTGATTTAAAATAAACTTGAATACTTGTAATGGAATCTTCTTGGAAATAAAGTTTTAAAAATCCATTCATGTTGTATATGTTAAAAAAACATTCTTCGTACTTTTGTCGGAAAAGTCAAAAAGTACCTCGTACGAAAAACGACAAAAGATTCCTTTCATATTCTTTACTAAAAACTCACAGAAGGGTAAAATTGGATTCAAACTATTGTAAGTGGATGGAATCAATATTACATATTGATGGAACATGGATGTGGATGATAAAATACACCCCAGTAAATGCCAAAGTAAAAACAATCTCGGATATAAATGAGATTGTGATATTTTCCCTTACCCTAGGTCCAATTTGCTTTGTACGTGTCCGAAGCTCCTGTATAATGGTTTAAATAATGTTATTGACTTATTCCAGAATCATACGTATTGATATGATATCATATATGGTCATATTCTTAGCTTCTTGATAGTAATATTTCATTGTTACTTGTTACTCAGGTCTTTATTGCCTTTTGTTCTTATGCATGTTTTGCCGAATACATTATTATTCTTCATTTAAGGTTATAGGTACCTTATATCCAGAATTTTATTAGTGTAACATATATCATATTTATTCATTCAATTCATTTATATAATTTCTATATAATGATGATCATGTAGAACGAGTCACATCACATCGTGGAGACGGTATTCCGTACGTACGCACGAGTGATGATATCGTTCCTATGATCGTGGAACTGTATTGGAGTATATATATATATTATTTCAGTATCAATATTACTTTATAATAATCATAAATAGTTACTTATTACACCATTATACTCATCCTTGTAAAGTGATGGTGGAAAATAGATTAAACCACGGCGTGGAGACGGTATTCCGTACGTACGCACGCGCGGTGATTTCATTTTTCCGTAGGATGGATAGAAGGTGAATTAGGGTTGTTTCATATTTATAATAACATCTCAATATGTAAGTAATACTGATGTTATTACTTTATCATTAAAACACTAAAGAAGAAGAAGTTGAAGAAGAAATAAATTGAAAAGATCGGTAATGGATATTACCTCTTCTTTGGAACGCCTCTTTGAATCCTCCACTTAGGGAACTATGATTGGTCTTTGAAGAAGACCAGGACCTCTAGGATTATTCTAGGGATGTGGAGAGGAGAAAATAGCTGGGGTTGGGCGAGATTGAGTGCTCAATTAGGTGTGAGGGGGAGGGGGAGGAGGTGCCTTTTTATAAGGGAGGAGAGGGGCACCTTAGGAATATCTCAAAATATTATTTTATATTAATGTCAAAATCAGTTTATAATGGTTCTAAAGGGTCTTATTTCGAAGATAAAGTGGGTATGGGTCGAAATCCTATCAACCAATAGGATTTAGACATGTTTAGGGTATTATTTTAACCTTATCAATTAGATTTAACTCTAAGTTAAATAATTTAACTTTTACCATGTCTTTTTGTTTTCTTTCACTATATGGTTAATATACTTACTATAACATGCCAAAAGAACCCCAAATTGTTTATTATTAATATATATATCCTTATCTAAGTCATTTGGCTGAACCTTAGATTTTTAGGAATAAAATAACAATTAATAATATAATATTTGATTTAAAAACTATTTTGTGTCAATTTTGACACTATTTGATATATGATTTTTCTGAAAGTCATAACAGAATTATATGTTCAAACCAAGTTGATTAAATCAACACTAATATATCATAGTAACCTATAAAATTAGTGTAATTCATAAAAAGTCTCAAATTACATTTATTTTGGTGTTTATAACATCAATTATTTCAATATTTCATTAATAAGATAATTACTGCATCATCATTGTGTCATAAATAAATTAGATTATTTAATGTCTAAAAATTACAAATAAAATACCATTATGTAGGAAATATTTTTAGCTTTATAATGAATATTTATAGTAGAATTTATCTTATTTACAACCCTATATTAAAAATGTTTTAGTAAATAAACTTTGATTTTAACTCTTTTAACTCTTCTTTGAATTAAATAATAATAAATGTCCTAATCTAATCCATGTGGGCCTAAATGGTCATATTTTATTCGTATGCTTGTTTTTGGTCGAATTACACTTGTCCAATAGAATTAGGACATGTGTTAGGGTAATAATAATATCATTTTTACCCTTAATTACCCTATTTACTTTTAACCGTGGTAAAAAAAGTAAAAAGTTACTATTCACCAAAAAATTATTTTCATCTCATTGAACTACATTTTAGTCCTTGATATTAACCGTGTCTCTCGGATTTTCGAAATTCCACTCACAGAAGCGGTAAAATTAAGTTTTATGCAAAATTCAGTTTTAACCTACCACTTAGTGGTTTCACTATTCATCAAAAATTGAAAGTTTTCAGAAAAATACCAAAATTTCACCCTAGGCTAATTTCGGTATTCCGAATCCAAAAATGAAGTCCATTTTGAAAGATAAAATTTATAAAATTTTAAAAAGTGGTTATCACTATTCATAACGGCTAGTTTTAATAATATTTTAATAGCATATCGTTGTTTAGTGAAACTCAGTATTGCGTACGACACAAGCTATCGAGGAAGGTCGTGATTGCGTGTAAAGTAAGCCAAGCAAGTGTGTTGTGAAAGATTACTTTGATGATATAAAAAAAATATTACTCATAAAAATCTCGGGTGTTACATTCTACCCCCCTTAAAAAGAATTTCGCCCTCGAAATTCGTCACTTTGTAACAAACAGATGAGGATACTTCTCCCTCATCATATCCTCAAGCTCCCATGTAGCTTCTTCTAATTGATGTTTCCTCCATAAAACATTCACCAATCGAGTGGTCTTGTTTCGTAGGACTTTTTCGCTATGATCCAGAATCTCTATCGGCTGTTCTTCATAAGAAAGATCTTGCTCCAGCGGTACAACTTATGAGTTGAGTACATGTGAAGGATCAGGTATGTACTTTCTCAGGAGAGATACATGGAACACATCGTGAACATGAGAGAGATTCGGTGGAAGCGCCAATCGGTAAGCTAACTTTCCAACACGATCTAGTATTTCTAAAGGACCGATATATCTAGGGCTCAACTTCCCCTTCTTTCCAAATCTCATAACCCTCTTCCAGGGAGATATTCATAAGAACACTTTATCACCCACTTCAAACTCTAGGTCTTTTATTCGGTTGTCGGCATAACTTTTCTGTCGACTCTGAGCTGCTCTTATGTGTTGTTGAATAGATCTGACCTTTTCTGCCATTTCATCAACGAGATCAGGTCCTAATAGCTTTCTTTCCCCAACTTCATCCCATCAAGTTGGAGTCCTGCATTTCATTCCATAGAGAGCTTCATAAGGAGACATCTGAATACTGGAGTGAAAGCTATTATTATAAAGAAAATTCCACCAAAGGTAGGTGTTGATCCCAACCTCCTTTGAAATCCATAGAGCAAGCTCTCAAAAAATCTTCTAGGGTTTGAATTGTTCTCTTAGACTGACCGTCTATCTGGGGATGATAAGCAGTGCTGAAACTCAACTCTGTATCCAGAGTATGCTGAAGACTTCGCCAGAACATCGAGGTAAATCTCGGATCTCGATCAGATATAATAGAACGTGGTACTCCATGAAATCTTACCACTTACTTTACATATATCCTGGAAAGCTGATCTAGAGAGAAATCCTCTCTAATAGGAATGAAGTGTGCAGACTTTGTAAGACGATCAACTATGACCCAGATCGCATTATTGCCTTTGGATGTTTTAGGAAGTCCTGTGACAAAGTCCATAGTGATGTTTTCCCATTTCCATTCGGGTATTGGTAATGGTTGTAACATCCCCTTAGACTTCTGTCTCTCAGCTTTAACTTGTTGACAAACCAAGCATCGAGAGACATATTCAGCAACATCTCTTTTCATGCCATCCCACCAGAAGTACTCTTTCAGGTCCCTATACATCTTCGTGCTTCCAGGATGAATAGAGAATGAAGAACTATGAGCCTCATCCAGCAGCTCCTTCTTTAATTCGGGGATGGAAGGAACACAAACCCGATTCCTGAACTTTATTATCCCATCACAATCAAGGTTGAATTCAGGAACATTTCTCACCTTCTTTTGTAACTCGAAATCTTCTTTTTGTGCCTCTTTAATCTTCACATGTATAGATGGTTGAACATTCATTTGAGAAAGATAAGATTTTCCTCCTTCCATTACAATTCCAAGATCCATCCTTTGTAAATCCATAAATATTGGATCTTTTGTGATCCTCATCATGGATAAACTAGCACGGTCTTGTCGACTTAATGCATCTGCCACCTTGTTTGCTTTCCTAGGGTGGTAATGGATTGAGCAGTCGTAATCCTTAATCAGCTCCAACCATCTTCTTTGACGCATATTCAACTACATTTGTGTGAATATATACTTTAAAATTTTATGATCAGTATAAATATGACACCTTTCACCATAAAGGTAATGCCTCCAAATCTTTAATGCAAAGATTACCACAGCCAACTCCAAATCATCTGTTGGGTAATTTTGCTCATGGATTTTCAACTGTCCTGAGGCATAAGCTATCACCATATCATTTTGCATAAGAACACACCCCAATCCCTTCTTGGATTGATCGATGTAGATCACAAACCTTTTTCCACTACAAGGCAGTGTGAGCACAGGTGCACTGGATAACCTTCTTTTCAACTCCTTGAAATTCTCTTCACATTTCTCTGTCCAAACAAACTTAACTCCTTTCCGAGTCAACTTGGTGAGTGGATTAGATAATCGTGAAAAATCTTTTACAAAACGTCGATAATATCCATCCAAACCAAGAAAACTTCGGATCTCAGTTACTGTTGTTGGTCTCGACCATCTTTCGATAACCTCTGTTTTTGCTGGATCCACAGATATCCCCTTTTTTGAGATTATGTGACCCAAAAATGCAACTTTTTGAAGCCAAAATTCACACTTGGTAAATTTGGCATAAAGCTTCTCCTTTCTCAGGGTCTTCAATATAATTCTCAAGTGATATTCATGCTCTTCCTTACTCTTTGAATAGACAAGAATATCGTCTATAAAAACTACCACAAATTGATCAAGATAGTTTCTAAAGACTCTATTCATTAGATCCATGACGATAGCAGGAGCATTAGTAAGACCAAATGGCATCACTATAAATTCATAGTGTCCATACCTTGTACGGAAAGCCGTCTTTGGTATATCCTCCCTTTTGACCGTTAATTGATGATACCCTGAACGAAGATCAATCTTGGAAAATTATTGAGCTCGGCGTAGTTGGTCAAATAAGTCATCAATGTGTGGGAGAGGATATTTGTTCTTGATAGTGATCTTGTTAAGTTCTCGATAATCAATGCAGAGTCTCATTGATCCATCTTTCTTCTTAACAAATAGAACAGGTGCTCCCCAAGGTGACGCACTAGGGCGTATGAATCCCTTATCAAGATTCTCTTGGAGTTGCTTCTTCAATTCCTGCAACTCAATTGGGGCCATTCTATAAGGTGTCTTTGAAATTGGCAAAGCGCCCGGTACGAGTTCTATTGAAAACTCAACATCACGATTTGGTGGAAGACCCGGTAATTCCTCCGGAAATACATCATAAAACTCACGTACAATGGGCATATTCTTAATCGTGAGTTTCTCACCAACCATTTGAGATAAATAACCTTCATTTAGTGGAATCAATACCCATAAGATTGAAGAAATTTCCACTGGAAGGTTATGTTCATCATTGCATTGATAGAGGATCGTAGATTGATCTGGAATATGAAATGTGACTTCCCTTATTTGGAAATTGATATGAGCTCCATGTAGAGAAAGCAAATCCATGCCAAGAATCACATCAATTTCCACTAAAGGAAGGATCACAAGATTTGCAGGAAGCACTTTCCCACAAACTTCGATCGGAGAACAATTATAAACTTTTGATGCGATTGTTGTGCCATTAGGTGTTATCACAGCTAACTCAACATATAATTGTTGAGGTAGTACGGTGATACCCTTAGAAAATTTTTCAGAAATAAAAGAGTGGGTGGATCCAGAATCAAATAAAACATTTGCTACTTTAGAGTGGATGGTAAGTGTACCTTTCACCACTTCGTTATCGTACTCCACTTCGCTGATAGAAATTGCATGTGACTTTCTTTTGTCTTTAGCCTTAAGATTTTGTTGACGTCGGCCATCATCATCAACCCTTGGATTTGGGCATTGATTGGCATAATGCCCCATCTCCTTGCACTTGAAACATTGAAGTGTAGTAGTTTCATTCTATGTATCCCTTCCTTTGTTTGCTTCATTAGACATCTTCTTCCCAATATCACGGCATTCAAATGCCTGATGACCTTCCTTTCCACATTTGAAACATTTACTTGTCCCTTTAAGAAAACTCCCTCCATGTTTCTTTCCACACTTTTAGCATAAGGGAAAGCTCATCTTCTTTTTAGTTTGCTCTTTCGATTTTCCATTGAATTCCATCTTCCTCTTCTTATCAAACCCATGTGACTGATGGGTTACTCCAATCTCCATCTCGACTTTGAGAGCACATCGAACGATTTCCTCGTAGCTATTGATGTCCCTTATGGCTAACGCCCTTCGAAGACTTTGTTTTAAGCCACTAAATAATAGATCGATATTACTCTCAGGTTGGATAATAATACCAGAAGCGTACCTTGCAAGTCTTGTAAAATTTGCTTCATAGGTACCAACAGATTCATCATCCCTTTGCATCAGTTCAAGAAACACTTTCTCCATCATTGTTCGGAGAATACGAGGGAAGTACTTATTGAAAAATAAGTTCTTGAACTCATCCCATTCCATAGACTCAATTTCATCCCTTTGCCTCGTATTCTTAATAAGATTCCACCATTGATCAGGATCTCCTTCCAAACGTTACACTGCTAGGATGATTTTATCATGTTCAGAACATTGAATAACTGAAAATATCTTTTCAGTAGTACTAATCCATTGTTCAGAAACTAATGGATCAGTAGACCCACTGAAAGAAGGTGGACGCTGCCTCATGAAGGATTCAACAGAATGTTGCTCCTTCCTTTGCTCGTTTGGAAGTCCTGCATGATTCATAGCTTGAGAAAGTTGTGTGAGTATGGCTACAAGATTTTTCATTCCAGCTCCCATATCGTTTGGTTGCTCAGGGGGACAATCATTGCATTGCCCATCGCATTCCGCATTAACACGGTTCCTTCGGGTTCCAGCCATTGACTAAAACCAAGAAGAATAGTGTGAGCAACACTAATTATAATAGGAAAACCACATAATTCAAGAATAAAATTTTCATGGTTAAGGTCTTATCCTAGGTTATTAATGGCCATTTCTAAAACACTAAGATTGTGTTCTATGCTTAGACATATCCTTAGGCTTCTTACTAAGGCTTTCACATCCTAGTTTTGAAAGGTTGACTATACCTTTCCTCTGATACCAACTATAACAACCCATACTTTACATACATTGTTAATACTTCAAAATTGAAGCACACTTATTACAACATATGACAAAACCACAAAGGACCGTATAGGTATAGTGTCATTAGAAACTGGGAAACATAAACAACTGGTTCAGAAATCTTCTATAGTGTCTCCCATTTATTTTATCATATCTAGGGTCCCTTTTAGCATATTCTACTTAATATCCATCTTCCTGACCCGGGGAAAAGAAAACATAAAAGGGTGAGCTCAAATGCTCAGCAAGGGCAAATAAAGGAAATAAAAATCATATCATATCTTTTTGAAAATCAACACCTGCAAAAGAGATCATAATATCTTAACATGGAATAAATCATAGAAGTGAAAATGAGATCCCCATAATCATAACATAAAACTTGAAACTTTGTGGCATGCACACATAATCATGGAAAATCATTTCTTGTTAGTCATGACTCATTGCCAAGACTATCTTTGTGGACAATGTCCCTTTCTGAACCGAGTCACCCTCGTTCCAGTCCTGTTTCACTAAACCGGTATAACCTACCATTCCAGCCATGTCTATCTCATGAGATATAAAATCTTTACCCAATGCATTGGATGGGATATATAGGTCCCACCCATCTTATAATGAATCCTTTCTTATGTGTGCCACATAATCATAAACCATACATCATAACGTAACCAATGTAATAAAAATGGGATTCTTAAACAACATGACATCATAAAACAATTAATATAAGATAAAGGAATTCATAAAAATATTTCCATCACAATATAATCAAATCCATGTAATAATAGGGATAAAAACAGAACCCTTTTATTATCTTAGATGGAAAATAATTTTGATAAAATACTTGAACTTCATTCTTGAGGAAAATATCCTTTCTACTTCAAAAACACTTTTCCTTTCTTAACATGTCATACAATTGTAAACTAAAATAAGTTGATTAAAAATAAACTTGAATACTTGTAAAGGAATCTTCTTGGAAATAAAGTTTTAAAAATCCATTCATGTTGTATATGTTAAAAAAAACATTCTTCGTACTTTTGTCGGAAAAGTCAAAAAGTACCTCGTACGAAAAAGGACAAAAGATTCCTTTCATATTCTTTACTAAAAACTCACCGAAGGGTAAAATTGGATTCAAACTATTGTAAGTGGATGGAAGCAATATTACATATTTATGGAACATGGATGTGGATGATAAAATACACCCCAGTAAATGCCAATGTAAAAACAATCTCGGATATAAATGAGATTGTGATATTTTCCCTTACCCTAGGTCCAATTTGCTTTGTACGTGTCCGAAGCTCCTATATAATGGTTTAAATAATGTTATTGACTTATTCCAGAATCATACATATTGATATGATATCATATATGGTCATATTCTTAGCTTCTTGATAGTAATATTTCATTGTTACTTGTTACTCAGGTCTTTATTGCCTTTTGTTCTTATGCGTGTTTTGCCGAATACATTATTATTCTTCATTTAAGGTTATAGGTACCTTATATCCAGAATTGTATTAGTGTAACATATATCATATTTATTCATTCAATTCATTTATATAATTTCTATATAATGATGATCATGTAGAACGAGTCACATCACATCGTGGAGACGGTATTCCGTACGTACGCACGAGTGATGATATCGTTCCTATGATCGTGGAACTGTATTGGAGTATATATATATATTATTTCAGTATCAATATTACTTTATAATAATCATAAATAGTTACTTATTACACCATTATACTCATCCTTGTAAAGTGATGGTGGAAAATAGATTAAACCACGGCGTGGAGACGGTATTCCGTACGTACGCACGCGCGGTGATTTCATTTTTCCGTAGGATGGATAGAAGGTGAATTAGGATTGTTTCATATTTATAATAACATCTCAATATGTAAGTAATACTGATGTTATTACTTTATCATTAAAACACTAAAGAAGAAGAAGTTGAAGAAGAAATAAATTGAAAAGATCGGTAATGGATATTACCTCTTCTTTGGAACGCCTCTTTGAATCCTCCACTTAGGGAACTATGATTGGTCTTTGAAGAAGACCAGGACCTCTAGGATTATTCTAGGGATGTGGAGAGGAGAAAATGGCTGGGGTTGGGCGAGATTGAGTGCTCAATTAGGTGTGAGGGGGAGGGGGAGGAGGTGCCTTTTTATAAGGGAGGAGAGGGGCACCTTAGGAATATCTCAAAATATTATTTTATATTAATGTCAAAATCAGTTTATAATGGTTCTAAAGGGTCTTATTTCGAAGATAAAGTGGGTATGGGTCGAAATCCTATCAACCAATAGGATTTAGACACGTTTAGGGTATTATTTTAACCTTATCAATTAGATTTAACTCTAAGTTAAATAATTTAACTTTTACCATGTCTTTTTGTTTTCTTTCACTATATGGTTAATATACTTACTATAACATGACAAAAGAACCCCAAATTGTTTATTATTAATATATATATCCTTATCTAAGTCATTTGGCTGAACCTTAGATTTTTAGGAATAAAATAACAATTAATAATATAATATTTGATTTAAAAACTATTTTGTGTCAATTTTGACACTATTTGATATATGATTTTTCTGAAAGTCATAACAGAATTATATGTTCAAACCAAGTTGATTAAATCAACACTAATATATCATAGTAACCTATAAAATTAGTGTAATTCATAAAAAGTCTCAAATTACATTTATTTTGGTGTTTATAACATCAATTATTTCAATATTTCATTAATAAGATAATTACTGCATCATCATTGTGTCATAAATAAATTAGATTATTTAATGTCTAAAAATTACAAATAAAATACCATTATGTAGGAAATATTTTTAGCTTTATAATGAATATTTATAGTAGAATTTATCTTATTTACAACCCTATATTAAAAATGTTTTAGTAAATAAACTTTGATTTTAACTCTTTTAACTCTTCTTTGAATTAAATAATAATAAATGTCCTAATCTAATCCATGTGGGCCTAAATGGTCATATTTTATTCGTATGCTTGTTTTTGGTCAAATTACACTTGTACAATAGAATTAGGACATGTGTTAGGGTAATAATAATATCATTTTTACCCTTAATTACCCTATTTACTTTTAACCGTGGTAAAAAAAGTAAAAAGTTACTATTCACCAAAAAATTATTTTCATCTCATTGAACTACATTTTAGTCCTTGATATTAACCGTGTCTCTCGGATTTTCGAAATTCCACTCACAGAAGCGGTAAAATTAAGTTTTATGCAAAATTCAGTTTTAACCTACCACTTAGTGGTTTCACTATTCATCAAAAATTGAAAGTTTTCAGAAAAATACCAAAATATCACCCTAGGCTAATTTCGGTATTCCGAATCCAAAAATGAAGTCCATTTTGAAAGATAAAATTTATAAAATTTCAAAAAGTGGTTATCACTATTCATAACGGGTAGTTTTAATAATATTTTAATAGCATATCGTTGTTTAGTGAAACTCAGTATTGCGTACGACACAAGCTATCGAGGAAGGTCGTGATTGCGTGTAAAGTAAGCCAAGAAAGTGTGTTGTGAAAGATTACTTTGATGATATAAAAAAAATATTACTCATAAAAATCTCGGGTGTTACATTCTACCCCCCTTAAAAAGAATTTCGCCCTCGAAATTCGTCACTTTGTAACAAACAGATGAGGATACTTCTCCCTCATCATATCCTCAAGCTCCCATGTAGCTTCTTCTAATTGGTGTTTCCTCCATAAAACATTCACCAATCTAGTGGTCTTGTTTCGTAGGACTTTTTCGCTATGATCCAGAATCTCTATCGGCTGTTCTTCATAAGAAAGATCTTGCTCCAGCGGTACAACTTATGAGCTGAGTACATGTGAAGGATCAGGTATGTACTTTCTCAGGAGAGATACATGGAACACATCGTGAACATGAGAGAGATTCGGTGGAAGCGCCAATCGGTAAGCTAACTTTCCAACACGATCTAGTATTTCTAAAGGACCGATATATCTAGGGCTCAACTTCCCCTTCTTTCCAAATCTCATAACCCTCTTCCAGGGAGATATTCATAAGAACACTTTATCACCCACTTCAAACTCTAGGTCTTTTATTCGGTTGTCGGCATAACTTTTCTGTCGACTCTGAGCTGCTCTTATGTGTTGTTGAATAGATCTGACCTTTTCTGCCATTTCATCAACGAGATCAGGTCCTAATAGCTTTCTTTCCCCAACTTCATCCCATCAAGTTGGAGTCCTGCATTTCATTCCATAGAGAGCTTCATAAGGAGACATCTGAATACTGGAGTGAAAGCTATTATTATAAAGAAAATTCCACCAAAGGTAGGTGTTGATCCCAACCTCCTTTGAAATCCATAGAGCAAGCTCTCAAAAAATCTTCTAGGGTTTGAATTGTTCTCTTAGACTGACCGTCTATCTGGGGATGATAAGCAGTGCTGAAACTCAACTCTGTATCCAGAGTATGCTGAAGACTTCGCCAGAACATCGAGGTAAATCTCGGATCTCGATCAGATATAATAGAACGTGGTACTCCATGAAATCTTACCACTTACTTTACATATATCCTGGCAAGCTGATCTAGAGAGAAATCCTCTCTAATAGGAATGAAGTGTGCAGACTTTGTAAGACGATCAACTATGACCCAGATCGCATTATTGCCTTTGGATGTTTTAGGAAGTCCTGTGACAAAGTCCATAGTGATGTTTTCCCATTTCCATTCGGGTATGGGTAATGGTTGTAACATCCCCTTAGACTTCTGTCTCTCAGCTTTAACTTGTTGACAAACCAAGCATCGAGAGACATATTCAGCAACATCTCTTTTCATGCCATCCCACCAGAAGTACTCTTTCAGGTCCCTATACATCTTCGTGCTTCCAGGATGAATAGAGAATGAAGAACTATGAGCCTCATCCAGCAGCTCCTTCTTTAATTCGGGGATGGAAGGAACACAAACCCGATTCCTGAACTTTATTATCCCATCACAATCAAGGTTGAATTCAGGAACATTTCTCACCTTCTTTTGTAACTCGACATCTTCTTTTTGTGCCTCTTTAATCTTCACATGTATAGATGGTTGAACATTCATTTGAGAAAGATAAGATTTTCCTCCTTCCATTACAATTCCAAGATCCATCCTTTGTAAATCCATAAATATTGGATCTTTTGTGATCCTCATCATGGATAAACTAGCATGGTCTTGTCGACTTAATGCATCTGCCACCTTGTTTGCTTTCCTAGGGTGGTAATGGATTGAGCAGTCGTAATCCTTAATCAGCTCCAACCATCTTCTTTGACGCATATTCAACTACATTTGTGTGAATATATACTTTAAAATTTTATGATCAGTATAAATATCACACCTTTCACCATAAAGGTAATGCCTCCAAATCTTTAATGAAAAGATTACCGCAACCAACTCCAAATCATCTGTTGGGTAATTTTGCTCATGGATTTTCAACTGTCCTGAGGCATAAGCTATCACCATATCATTTTGCATAAGAACACACCCCAATCCCTTCTTGGATTGATCGCTGTAGATCACAAACCTTTTTCCACTACAAGGCAGTGTGAGCACAGGTGCACTGGATAACCTTCTTTTCAACTCCTTGAAATTCTCTTCACATTTCTCTGTCCAAACAAACTTAACTCCTTTCCGAGTCAACTTGGTGAGTGGATTAGATAATCGTGAAAAATCTATTACAAAACGTCGATAATATCCATCCAAACCAAGAAAACTTCGGATCTCAGTTACTGTTGTTGGTCTCGACCATCTTTCGATAACCTCTGTTTTTGCTGGATCCACAGATATCCCCTTTTTTGAGATTATGTGACCCAAAAATGCAACTTTTTGAAGCCAAAATTCACACTTGGTAAATTTGGCATAAAGCTTCTCCTTTCTCAGGGTCTTCAATATATTTCTCAAGTGATATTCATGCTCTTCCTTGCTCTTTGAATAGACAAGAATATCTTCTATAAAAACTACCACAAATTGATCAAGATAGTTTCTAAAGACTCTATTCATTAGATCCATGACGATAGCAGGAGCATTAGTAAGACCAAATGGCATCACTATAAATTCATAGTGTCCATACCTTGTACGGAAAGCCGTCTTTGGTATATCCTCCCTTTTGACCGTTAATTGATGATACCCTGAACGAAGATCAATCTTGGAAAATTATTGAGCTCGGCGTAGTTGGTCAAATAAGTCATCAATGCGTGGGAGAGGATATTTGTTCTTGATAGTGATCTTGTTAAGTTCTCGATAATCAATGCAGAGTCTCATTGATCCATCTTTCTTCTTAACAAATAGAACAGGTTCTCCCCAAGGTGACGCACTAGGGCGTATGAATCCCTTATCAAGATTCTCTTGGAGTTGCTTCTTCAATTCCTGCAACTCAATTGGGGCCATTCTATAAGGTGTCTTTGAAATTGGCAAAGCGCCCGGTACGAGTTCTATTGAAAACTCAACTTCACGATTTGGTGGAAGACCCGGTAATTCCTCCGGAAATACATCATAAAACTCACGTACAATGAGCATATTCTTAATCGTGAGTTTCTCACCAACCATTTGAGATAAATAACCTTCATTTAGTGGAATCAATACCCATAATATTGAAGAAATTTCCACTGGAAGGTTATGTTCATCATTGCATTGATAGAGGATCGTAGATTGATCTGGAATATGAAATGTGACTTCCCTTATTTGGAAATTGATGTGAGCTCCATGTAGAGAAAGCAAATCCATGCCAAGAATCACATCAATTTCCACTAAAGGAAGGATCACAAGATTTGCAGGAAGCACTTTCCCACAAACTTCGATCGGAGAACAATTATAAACTTTTGATGCGATTGTTGTGCCATTAGGTGTTATCACAGCTAACTCAACATATAATTGTTGAGGTAGTACGGTGATACCCTTAGAAAATTTTTCAGAAATAAAAGAGTGGGTGGATCCAGAATCAAATAAAACATTTGCTACTTTAGAGTGGATGGTAAGTGTACCTTTCACCACTTCGTTATCGTACTCCACTTCGCTGATAGAAATTGCATGTGACTTTCTTTTGTCTTTAGCCTTAAGATTTTGTTGACGTCGGCCATCATCATCAACCCTTGGATTTGGGCATTGATTGGCATAATGCCCCATCTCCTTGCACTTGAAACATTGAAGTGTAGTAGTTTCATTCTATGTATCCCTTCCTTTGTTTGCTTCATTAGACATCTTATTCCCAATATCACGGCATTCAAATGCCCGATGACCTTCCTTTCCACATTTGAAACATTTACTTGTCCCTTTAAGAAAACTCCCTCCATGTTTCTTTCCACACTTTTAGCATAAGGGAAAGCTCATCTTCTTTTTAGTTTTCTCTTTAGATTTTCCATTGAATTCCATCTTCCTCTTCTTATCAAACCCATGTGACTGATGGGTTACTCCAATCTCCATCTCGACTTTGAGAGCACATCGAACGATTTCCTCGTAGCTATTGAAGTCCCTTATGGCTAACGCCCTTCGAAGACTTTGTTTTAAGCCACTAAAGAATAGATCGATATTACTCTCAGGTTGGATAATAATACCAGAAGCGTACCTTGCAAGTCTTGTAAAATTTGCTTCATAGGTACCAACAGATTCATCATCCCTTTGCATTAGTTCAAGAAACACTTTCTCCATCTTTGTTCGGAGAATACGAGGGAAGTACTTATTGAAAAATAAGTTCTTGAACTCATCCCATTCCATAGACTCAATTTCATCCCTTTGCCTCGTATTCTTAATAAGATTCCACCATTGATCAGGATCTCCTTCCAAACGTTACACTGCTAGGATGATTTTATCATGTTCAGAACATTGAATAACTGAAAATATCTTTTCAGTAGTACTAATCCATTGTTCAAGAACTAATGGATCAGTAGACCCACTGAAAGAAGGTGGACGCTGCCTCATGAAGGATTCAACAGAATGTTGCTCCTTCCTTTGCTCGTTTGGAAGTCCTGCATGATTCATAGCTTGAGAAAGTTGTGTGAGTATGGCTACAAGATTTTTCATTCCAGCTCCCATATCGTTTGGTTGCTCAGGGGGACAATCATTGCATTGCCCATCGCATTCCGCATTAACACGGTTCCTTCGGGTTCCAGCCATTGACTAAAACCAAGAAGAATAGTGTGAGCAACACTAATTATAATAGGAAAACCACATAATTCGAGAATAAAATTTTCATGGTTAAGGTCTTATCCTAGGTTATTAATGGCCATTTCTAAAACACTAAGATTGTGTTCTATGCTTAGACATATCCTTAGGCTTCTTACTAAGGCTTTCACATCCTAGTTTTGAAAGGATGACTATACCTTTCCTCTGATACCAACTATAACAACCCATACTTTACATACATTGTTAATACTTCAAAATTGAAGCACACTTATTACAACATATGACAAAACCACAAAGGACCGTATAGGTATAGTGTCATTAGAAACTGGGAAACATAAACAACTGGTTCAGAAATCTTCTATAGTGTCTCCCATTTATTTTATCATATCTAGGGTCCCTTTTAGCATATTCTACTTAATATCCATCTTCCTGACCCGGGGAAAAGAAAACATAAAAGGGTGAGCTCAAATGCTCAGCAAGGGCAAATAAAGGAAATAAAAATCATATCATATCTTTTTGAAAATCAACACCTGCAAAAGAGATCATAATATCTTAACATGGAATAAATCATAGAAGTGAAAATGAGATCCCCATAATCATAACATAAAACTTGAAACTTTGTGGCATGCACACATAATCATGGAAAATCATTTCTTGTTAGTCATGACTCATTGCCAAGACTATCTTTGTGGACAATGTCCCTTTCTGAACCGAGTCACCCTCGTTCCAGTCCTGTTTCACTAAACCGGTATAACCTACCATTCCAGCCATGTATATCTCATGAGATATAAAATCTTTACCCAATGCATTGGATGGGATATATAGGTCCCACCCATCTTATAATGAATCCTTTCTTATGTGTGCCACATAATCATAAACCATACATAATAACGTAACCAATGTAATAAAAATGGGATTCTTAAACAACATGACATCATAAAACAATTAATATAAGATAAAGGAATTCATAAAAATATTTCCATCACAATATAATCAAATCCATGTAATAATAGGGATAAAAACAGAACCCTTTTATTATCTTAGATGGAAAATAATTTTGATAAAATACTTGAACTTCATTCTTGAGGAAAATATCCTTTCTACTTCAAAAACACTTTTCCTTTCTTAACATGTCATACAATTGTAAACTAAAAGAAGTTGATTAAAAATAAACTTGAATACTTGTAAAGGAAGATACTTGGAAATAAAGTTTTAAAAATCCATTCATGCCGTATAAGTAAAAAAAACATTCTTCGTACTTTTGTCGGAAAAGTCAAAAAGTACCTCGTACGAAAAACGACAAAAGATTCCTTTCATATTCTTTACTAAAAACTCACTAAAGGGTAAAATTGGATTTAAACTATTGTAAGTGGATGGAATAAATATTACATATTGATGGAACATGGATGTGGATGATAAAATACACCCCAGTAAATGCCAATGTAAAAACAATCTCGGATAAAAATGAGATTGTGATATTTTCCCTTACCTTTGGTCCAGTTTTCTTTGTACGTGTCCGAAGCTCCTGTATAATGGTTTAAATAATGTTATTGACTTATTCCAGAATCATACATATTGATATGATATCATATATGGTCATATTCTTAGCTTCTTGATAGTAATATTTCATTGTTACTTGTTACTCGGGTCTTTATTGCCTTTTGTTCTTATGCGTGTTTTGCCGAATACATTATTATTCTTCTTTTAAGGTTATATATACCTTATATCCAGAATGGTATTAGTGTAACATATATCATATTTATTCATTCAATTCATTTATATAATTACTATATAATGATGATCATGTAGAACGAGTCACATCACATCGTGGAGACGGTATTCCGTACGTACGCACAGGTGATGATATCGTTCCTATGATCGTGGAACTGTATTGGAGTATATATATATATTATTTCAGTATCAATATTACTTTACAATAATCATAAATAGTTACTTATTACACCATTATACCCATCCTTGTAAAGTGATGGTGGAAAATATATTACACCACGGCGTGGAGACGGTATTACGTACGTACGCACGCGCGGTGATTTAATTTTTCCGTAGGATGGATAGAAGGTGAATTAGGGTTGTTTCATATTTATAATAACATCTCAGTATGTAAGTAATACTTATGTTATTACTTTATCATGAAACAATTAAATAAGAAGAAGTTGAAGAAGAAAGAAATTGAAAAGATCGGTAATGGATATTACCTCTTCTTTGGAACGCCTCTTTGAATCCTCCACTTAGGGAACTAAGATTGGTCTTTGAAGAAGACCAGGACCTCTAGGATTATTCTAGGGAAGTGGAGATGAGAAAATGGCAGGGGTTGGCCGAGCTTGAGTGCTCAATTTGGTGTGAGGAGGAGGGGGAGGAGGTTCCCTTTTATAAGGGAGGAGAGGGGCACCTTAGGAATATCTCAAAATATTATTTTATATTAAAGTCAAAATCAGTTTATAATGGTTCCAAAGGGTCTTATTTCGAAGATAAAGTGCGTATGGGTCTAAATCCTATCAACCAATAGGATTTAGACAAGTTTAGGGTATTATTTTAACCTCATCAATTAGATTTAACTCTAAGATAAATAATTTAACTTTTACCATGTCTTTTTGTTTTCTTTCACTATATGGTTAATACACATACTATAACATGACAAACGAACCCCAAATTGTTTATTATTAATATATATATCCTTATCTAAGTCCTTTGGCCGAACCTTAGATTATTAGGAATAAAATAACAATTAATAATATAATATTTTATTTAAAAACTATTTTGTGTCAATTTTGACACTATTTGATATATGATTTTTGTGAAAGTCATAACAGAATTATATGTTCTAACCAAGTTGATTAAATCAACACTAATATATCATAGTAACCTAGAAAATTAGTATAATTCATAAAAAGTCTCAAATTACATTTATTTTGGTGTTTATAACATCCATTATGTCAATATTTCATTAATAAGATAATTACTGCATCATCATTGTGTCATAAATAAATTAAATTATTTAATGTCTAAAAATTACAAATAAAATACCATTATGTAGGAAATCGTTTTAGCTTTCTAATTAATATTTATAGTCTAATTTATCTTATTTACAACCCTATATTAAAAATGTTTTAGTAAATACACTTTGATTTTAACTCTTTTAACTCTTCTTTGAATTAAATAATAATAAATGTCCTAATCTAATCCATGTGGGCCTAAATGGTCATATTTTATTCCTAAGCTTGTTTTTAGTCGAATTAAACTTGTCCAATAGAATTAGGACATGTGTTAGGGTAATAATAATATCATTTTTACCCTTAATTACCCTATTTACTTTTAACCGTGGTAAAAAAAGTAAAAAGTTACTATTCACCAAAAAATTATTTTCATCTCATTGAACCACATTTTAGTCCTTGTTATTAACCGTGTCTCTCGGATTTTCGAAATTCCACTCACAGAAGCGGTAAAATTAAGTTTTATGCAAAATTCAGTTTTTAACCTACCACTTAGTGGTTTCACTATTCATCAAAAATTGAAAGTTTTCAGAAAAATACCAAAATTTCACCCTAGGCTAATTTCGGTATTCTGAATCCAAAAATGAAGTCCATTTTGAAAGATAAAATTTATAAAATTTCAAAAAGTGGTTATTACTATTCATAACGGCTAGTTTTAATAATATTTTAATAGCATATCGTTGTTTAGTGAAACTCAGTATTGCGTACGACACAAGCTATCGAGGATGGTCGCGATTGCGTGTAAAGTAAGCCAAGCAAGTGTGTAGTGAAAGAATCCTTTGATGATATAAAAACAAAATATTACTCATAAAAATCTCGGGTGTTACACAAAATATGGTCACAGTATGTAGTTAGAAAAGATATGATGATAAGGGAGTCATGCACGTATCCCATAATGGGGAAGGACCAATTGATGTGAGTGATGGGAAAACCCTAGAGCTGAAGATATATATAATATTTGATGAAAATGATCCATTATACATGTGACATATTTTATTCATCTTTGTTTAATTTTTAATACTGTTGAGAGGAAAAAAGTTAGACCCAACATAATATAATAATAAGATGGATTTATTTTCTCTTACTCGAGATATTCGTTGAGATGTTTTTAAAATGATTCAATATGAATGAATTTTGATAGGTATGAACACTTATAACACATTGGATGGAGTTTTTATTGGATAAATAAACAAAATGGTTGTAAGAAAATTAAGCTGTATGTTAAATTGATAAAACCCATTATAATAAATATTTAAGAATATAAATAGTTTTTTACATTTATATTTATTCAGTAGAAATCATATGGATTCATATCATATAGCGGTAAATTTATACTTTGTTTGTTTTAATGTAATATCCATATATATGATAAGGTGTGATAATGAAACTACATAATACTTATATGTGTTTTGAATGTTGACTAGACATGTAATGTTAGTTATCTAGTTTATATTTATTTAGTATCATTATCTAATCGAGGATGCATATATTTTTGTACTCCAATTGGAAATATTCACACAAATTATAGGGAAAAAATATTATTGTTTTTAAAATAAGTAATACATAACTCTATTTTTTTATATCTAGTATCAACTGTATGTCAAGATGAAATACGTTTCATATCTGATTATGACTATGACTGATCATCAATATAAAATAATTTGTTTATTGAATCTAATAAATATAACATGTTGAATGACTTGGGGTTTTTTCTGTTTAACCAGTATATGTGTACTTTTTGATAAACTATGTTTATTGTTTTTAAGTTTTTTAAACACTTTATCAAATCATTATTTTTCTTCTACATTACACTGTATGATATAATTTCCTATGAGTAGTTGTTGCAATGAATGTCGTAGCAGTCCCCCACTATGATGAGAACTCAAAAGTGCTATAGTAGTATTAATAAATATATGTTATATAACTGAATGGAATCAATTGAGGGACACAAATGATATAGGCTATTAGGGGTGGAGACTAATTCACCATTGATTCACAAGCTCATGGTGTACAACCATGGTAATATATTTTGTAGTATATTATGAGAATAATACCTACTAGTATGAAATCCACATATATATGTTTCATTTTATGTTCCTATGTATGGATTTTTGTATTGATCCTTACACATTAAGACTATTTTTAATGAATGTTATAAGCTATATACATTGATGTATTTATGAAAACCATGATGGAATATGTTCACGGTGAGGTATGATATATTTTCTTGGTCACGAGTAATATATTGTTAATGAATAATGAGATAAAGGGTTTTTCCTTTCTATTTATAAATATAAGTTGATATCTAAGGATATTTTATGGCCATGATATTAATTTAATAAATCTATGAGCATAATTTTTTATACTCATGTTTGATTTCTATTAACTAAATGAACGAAACATCTAACACATTGGTTGATGACAACAAGATCAAACCATCATGATTAGAGTTATAAAGATA
The DNA here is from genome assembly GCA_963277665.1 of Viscum album. Classification (NCBI taxonomy): domain Eukaryota; kingdom Viridiplantae; phylum Streptophyta; class Magnoliopsida; order Santalales; family Viscaceae; genus Viscum; species Viscum album. Next base: position 105,300,139 of record OY728133.1, read on the forward strand.
ATATGATTATAATACATAGTACGTGTATGAATGAGGTCATGTGTCATTATGAAATTATCTTATCTCTTTATGGATTCCTTGGCATGTTGTATGAAATGATCCTTAGACTTGAGGATCCTTCGACTAATGCCACTGTGAATGAGGATTATAGGGCCAACAGAGAATTGTATCCATAATCTTAATTAAATATTTATATATTTTACGAGGTGAATAATTATTATTCTCTCAAGTGGTTTAATAATAATTAATCATTTATTGATAACATATATTATGTCACCAGTTATTCAAAAGAATATTATTTGAGAATAATATTTAATAATTATCAATTTTATATTTATTGAATATTATATTTAATTATATTCTTGGTGTAAAATATATCGATATTTATTTTTTAAATAAATTTTCATCATTTAAGTATTGATAAATATTTCAGATGAATGGAAGTATGAGTTTAATTGTGAAATGAGAATAAATATATGTTGAATACTATTTTAATAAATATGTTTTATATTTAATTCTCATGTTTAGCGCATGTTATGATATAATATTATAATTATAATTATAGATAAGGTGTTCCACAACGATTAGATAAATAATAAATAGATGATGTGAAGTTAATTGTTGTCAACCCAAGAGATTTATAACCTAGATTTTTTTGAGAGATCTAGTTCATTTTGTAGTGAAAAATGAATTTTGGGGAATCCTACTGAAACCATAGAGAGAGATCTTCTTGATGAACACTCTCGTGATCGGAATAAGTCTTTTCGACCATTTACTCTTGAATCTAGAGAGATCAAAAGAATCATTTGAAATAAATTATAGTGGAAATAAATGGTGAACAACATAATATATATGATCAACCATTCTAGAACCTGGAGATTCAAACAATGACTTCCAGAGATTCATGGAGGAAAAGTGGATCACCACTAGATGGAAGAAAATATTTATTTTTACAATGTAAAAATGAGATGACCTAGATACATCAAAAGATAAGTAATTTCACATAAATCAATTAAAAAATATATTTAAATAATTATAAATTGTATGAGGGGATTTTTTATTTTGGTTCTGAATATTATCAATTGTTTATATTATAGGATTCAATTATGTTGATCACAATATTTTTTCATCCTATAAATATCATATTAATAATCTTTCAGGACAAAAAGAAATGTTTTTCATGACCCATCTGAATCATCAATTTCACTAGGAACATACATGATTTATTATAGGGTATGTATTAATTTTTATTTTTATTTAATTATTGGTGATTTATATAATCATTTTTCATTAGTTTTCAATTCCATATTAATAATTCTTTGATTCAAATTTCTAGATATTATTAATACCACTTATTTTCATTGAAATATAACATAAATTATTAATTTTATGAACTAAATAAATTTCATGATCACATGTAGAGGTACCAAAGAGTCAAATGGGTAAAAAAGAGTAAATTCCATAAAACTCGGTTGTACATGACATGTACAAGTTTTTATTGAACCAAAAAATCATAAATAACTAATTAATGGCATGTGTATAGATTATATGTGGTGAATTTAATTATACACCACATGTTGATCGATCCATACTAGTTCATGGTAATCTAGAGTACACATGGAGTAACTTCTGTAGATGATGCATAGTCTTTTAGTCACAGATGATATATGTATCTTCTAACATGCCCAATAAGACTGGTGTTCAAGTTAATCAAATTCCACTTGTCATGTATCCCATGTACATGTCATGAACTCCCAAATTTTCTATGGAATGGTTACATGGAGACTCTCGATTTGTGATTCATTGATAGACATTGAGAACAATACATTCTGTGTATCTTAAATGTTCATGACATGTTATTTTATCTTATAATTAGGAATTAAAATTAATTTATAATAATGTGAAAACCTAATCAACATGTAATTTATTGGGATCATTAAGTTGATAGGATGCACCATGTGCTATTTTTATACATACATATATATATAGATTTTTGTAATTTATAAAAAAAAATGAATCTAAGTATTATGTACATGTCGTATAATAATATTTACTCTACATGAATTGAATAGTAACCCACTATGTATAGGTAAAATAGATTCATGTAAATTGTTTGATCATTATGTAGATAATAAATGTCATGATATCACATGATATGTCATGTATATCACATGAAACGATAGAAAATAGTATATAAGTATAATAGATGTTTGGTAGTTTGGACGGGTACTCATTTTGTTGCCTCTAGGGTATATTTTGATACATACTAGATTTTATATTAATTAATTTAATTTGTTTAAAATTATATTTGATAAGAATCTCAAGGAAATAAAAATGAGAAATTAGATAAAATAAATTATTATTTATATAATTTAATTAATTCATTTAGGATCTATTTATCATAAATAAGAATGAATGGAATCAAATGAACATTTTATTATGTTCATAAATAATTGCCTGCATGTGTATGATCATGTTCCTAGATCAAATAATAATATATTACTTGTTTCATTTAATTTATGAGGAAATTAAATTAATGGGTTCTATTTCAAATCTCATTCCTAATGTAAGGGACTATGGTCCCATGTTTTTTTATGTAATTCACTTACAAATATTTCAGTTCCCCTTACCTCATTATAAATAAAATCATTTGTAACGGATGGAAATCCCATGATAGTGGAGGTAGTTCAAGTTTTTGTATAAGGAAAAACCAATCCAATAAAGACAAATATGTGGATAAGTGGAATGCTACAAAAAAACATAATAGGTTCAATGTGTTTTCTACTAGGTCAATGTTTAGTTTATCATTAACTAGATTAAGTAACTATTAGAAAATTCTCATGATCATTCCACATTAATATTTTATATCTATTCAGTTTCATGGTTATATCATTATTAATTATTTTTTTGATCACATGAATTAATTAATTAATAACCGTCCATGATAGAACTAAAATAAATTATATTATGCACAAAAATTATCTAATACATGGTTAATATCTTAATTCAAACCCCATTATATTAATAAGCATCTTGTAAATTTAATATTTGGAAATTTACACATAAATGATAAAATTCCCTCAATTATATATATTATGGTTTTATATTATTCCACTTCATTAGTTAAAATTGAACCACGGTTCAATGTTCTTGACCCACCAAGGTTGGGGAGCAATCAATTAATGAGGAATTCTAACATGGTGTTTTTAGATGAATAAACATCATTCTCATCAAGGGTTGACTTTAAAATATGGAAATTGTGTGAATAAATGTCTTTAGTTGGGAAAATCCAATTTAAACATATTATGATTGAGGTGTCCATGAAAAGGATCAATTAACTGTGAGATAATGCAGATGGAATTTGGAATGCCTACCAAATACCCTTAAAATTTCTTGACCAGCAAAATTTGGGGAGATGATAAGAGGTAATATTGATCATTTATCGAATAATTCCCTAGAATAGGGATATTTTGAATCCAATGGTGGGGTATATTTGGTTTCAGTAATGTATATTTATGTTAAAAAATATAGTAATTATTTATATGCCTAAATTTATTTCGATAATTTCATAAAACCTCCTCATATTTTTTTAGAATAAAAAATAAAAATGAATTCAAATATATCACTATATTACATAAATGATAAAAATATCCTTATCACTTACACAAATTTATTTTAATTTAAATGATTTTTATTCATTATCTAATTCCATAAAAGGAAATTTTGTATGCTGGGAGAAATTATTACTGATGTACATGGTAATGTGGTTAGTGAGGAAGTTTTATCTTTCTATGAGAAACATTTTAATGATGGTATATATGTCCATTATTTTATGATATCATCCATGAAAAATGAGATTTGGATGAAACATGAGGACATAGATGTTTATAGTATAATGTCTCACATTTTTTATCTCTATCATGTGAAGGAGAGAAAAGAGAGATAATATATCTCCAATTCAATTTATACGACATAGCTTATAGTGTCTACACTAGTTGGTCCACACACAGTATATCTTATTATCTACAATTAATGATTACAAATATTAGGGATTAAATCCCATGATGAGGTGCACATAGATCTCATACAATAATCCATACCCAATATCTTATATAGTTTTATTGTTACATATAGCATGATAAATAATAAAAAGAATATTTCAGAAGTACTTACTCAGATTCTACATGTGGATAATGATATATGGCATGAAAAACACACAATCCTTATGGTGAATAATATATAAGATATCAATTTCAATGAATCCATGACACATGATGAGTATAAATCTCTTTATAAATTTCCTTACAATAAGAGGATGATCTAGAGGATGTGAGAGGAAAAAAAGATGTAATTTTTTCATGTGTGAAGAAATTAAACTATTTGATCAACTTCACCCATAAGTATGGGATGATTAAGGTTAGTTCATTATCTACTGTGATCCTTTAATATAGATAAGGTATTAGATATATCTTGAGATTCTCAAATTTTTATCCAAATATTGGAACCATGTAGATTTTGAAAGATTCATAGGTTATAGGTGTACTTTTGATATTCCAATAGTACAAGGGTAGATGCACTATCAATTGGTGACTACAACCATTCATTAAAAAAATAAATGATATTTGTTTTAAAAGACTATTATTTTGTAACAACTATTATCAAGAACACAATTATTGTGTGACCACAGATATCAGGTTTATTTCAACTATATCACACTATCTGAAACAAAATGTGGTAAAATTAAGCCGATAATATCTAATGAATTTTTTTTCTCTAAAAATAATTATTTAAAAATTTAAGCCAAATTTGATAAATTCATTTTATTCTATGAGTAAGTATGTCTATGATATGATAAATATGGAAAAATACCTATCAATTTGTTCATTGTTAAAAAATTAAGCTATATATATTGAATAAAAACTAATCATAAAAATTATACATTATCAAGTGTTTGTGATGGAACTTAGTTTACCAAGTTTTTTTTAAATGAGGAAATCACAGTAATTTCAATTAAAATCTCATATACATGATCAAAAAATTTATCTTAACATATATTATAAGGTAAGAAGGAGGAGAAAATAAAATTAGAATAGATGCATCAATTATTGTTAATGGATTTAGAAAGATTAAATTTTGTGAAATTATGCATGTATCAATTTATTTTTTTATTATAGATGAGCTTAAAAATTAAAGTGTTTATTATATATTCGAAAAATAGAATGGGGGGATACTATGAAATAATGGATCTTTTATTAGGATAAACAAGGATTGATTACTAATTATAAAGATAGAATTCATAAATTAGAATGTATTTTATGTTTCAAAAGAAAAAAAAATTATTGTTTCATAGATGTAAAAGATAATAATTTCTTATGGAATAATGCACTATCCATTCTGCTAAAAATATCACATTTAAAAAATTATTTTTTAATACAATATAGAAAATTACCAAGATGATTCAATATATTATGAACATATTTTTTCTCTTTCAGAAAGATAACATGGTGATTGAGATTCAAAATCATAGGGATATCAAAATAAATATGCCGTTAAAATTTATACATTAAAATATGTGTCTAACAATGTGATTGAAATTGAAATGACTATATATGTGGATTATAATTTATATTAATTTCATTAAATGAATGAATTATGATTATTTTTTTTAGGAAAATTACATACACTTAATAGATAAAATAATTTTTAATGTTAGTTTAAATGTCAAACAAGATGTGATGTAATATCACATTACATTCTTTTAGGTGTTTTTAATATCTTTATATGGTTCCCTTCCTATATTTTTGTGTTTTTCTGGCTATTGAAGATGGATAAAATTGATGGGAAGATGAAATAAATTGTATGGATTTATGAGTTTTTGGATGTAATGTAATTATTGTAAAAATTTATGATAGGATTTGTGGGGTTCGTCCAATATTCGTAGAACAACGGATATGGTTTGAGATTATTCTTCTAAGTCTGGAATTTTCACAATCTATAATGAATTCTCATGTCATGGATTACTATAGATGTTTTATTGGTTGTTATACAAATTACATCAGTTTTTCAATGCATGATAGTTTAACCATATGTGAATCGATTTCACATCCGGAAATGGTCGATGTTGGGTTTTTTAATCAGACGAGATGTTTTTTTCAACAATGTTCTTTATATTATTAAAATCAAAACACAAAATGGTTTAATATCATGAATGTTTAGGATTATTTATTTTTATGGCCCTATAGGTATTATTTATCTTGTATTCCTTATATAAGTTTCAATATCGAGATCTAAAATATCTCCAAAGTTATTTTGGGGATCTCCAATAATTCTGAATTGTAACATTCAATGATTTATCTTCTTTGAGATTACAATGCAACTCTCCAGGTAAGAGAGAATTCTTCTTCATCATTGTTGTAAATCACATTATCACTATAGTGTTATATTTTGGGATCCTTTGATCATTGATGATAATATTATTGAATCATTCAGTACGCATTGTGTTGATTCCATTAACAGTTGATCCAAGTATTGTTTATGGTGTGGAGTGAGAGTTCATTGAAATATGTTGAGATTTATCTTATCCACTAATCATTTTCCTTTTTGAATTGATTCTGAGTTGCAAGGATTGATTATATATCCTATGTAGTTGTCTTTGTATTCTTCCATGTTAGTGGCTCTTGTTACTGGCATGTGCGACCGGAGTTTAGTGTATGTGGTTCCATATATACTGTATGTCATATGAACTATATTTATCTAGTTGTATAACTTGATTTAATAATTAATTGGAAATATTGGATTATTTTTGTGGAAAATGGTTATTCAGAAAATAATTTTTTCCCTTGAATCAGTAAATGAAAAATTATTTTAAAATAATTTATATATAGATTTTATGAAATGGTTATCAAATTTCATGGAATCCCTATGGTACATTAGTGGAAGGTGTAGTAATATGAATTTTCTGTGGATACTATTAGGGGGTCATTCATCGGGTGTTTCACTACTCCATTGTCCATTTGTTCAGGGAACCTGTTATACATTGTTTGGAGGTTCACTTAATGGGGTGTTCTTATACTCAATATATTTAATTCATATATCTAGAGATGTGATTCATGTGATTGTTTATATCTGCATATGAGTGTCCAAGCTCACCTGACCTTTTGGAATCCTTGGTGTGATGTTACCTATGACTTGGTTTCCTTTTAATTCCATTTGATACGATATTCCATACATTCATTGACATGACTATGTTAATTTATATAAAATTATATGAAATTTTTTACCTAAATTATTTAGAACTATCCAAAAATGGTGAAATAATTTTACCTTTATTTTTAAATAAAAACTGTTTAACTAATTATTATTCATTGTTTTATTTAAATGTATGAATGTTCATATTATTGTACAATGAAATTTTTTAGACCATATGGATGGTATCGTATAATGACTATTTATATAATACACATCTTGTAGACTTTTTGGCTATTTTTTTGATTTACCACTTCTTATATTTTGTGTTTGAATGTTATACATTTCATTGTTTTACTCTTTCATTATTTCATTATTGTCGCCATTATATTGGGTGAAATCATTCACATTTATGGTTTCTGATGTCTTAGAGTCAGTCACCAACATGTAGGGACCTGGAAAAGAATTATTTTATGTGGTTGTTCAGGTAGGGTACCAATTTGAGAGGTTGTTCAGGTTGGTTTTTCATTGTTTTTATTAGATCTCCTAGTTGTTCATGGTTTTGGAATATAGGTAGGATAGAAATAAAATTTTCAAGAAATGACATGTAGGTTGTAGTGAGATTCTAGTTATCACTTATTTTTATGAGACTGATGTTACCATAGGATATGGGGAAGTGTTTTTCATGATTTGAGTCCATGATATTAATCACAGTCCCTACTTATATTTCTCTTGTATGAAATGAAATTATCTTATTGTCATGTCATTTCTTCTTTTTTAGATTCAGTTATATACCTATGAGGCATCTTTAAAAGGATCCTCAGGAGGGTGTATCATATTTTTCCTATGTAAATCCACCACTATATTAAAATACTATTGTTGATATCATGCTGGAAGTTTGTATTATTGGAAAAACCATAAGACAATTCTAGAACACAGTTATTGAAGTACAGCAAGGTGTATTTATGGAAATTGGTCAATCATGGGTGTTCTTACAAGACAATATGCCTCCCTTTAGATGTTATAATTAACCTCAATAGGTGGAGTACTGACTAGACAAGATTGATATAACCTACAAATTTTTCGATATATAATAGAATATTATGATAATGTGCATGGAATTCATGATGGTATCGACAAGTGATTGTGGGATTTAATGGTATATATATATATATTGATATGTGGGTTGGGACTAGAAGGATTTCAGGAAGTTATTATATTAGAAAAAATTTCTAGATTCATTGATGATAAAATTTTAAAGGGTTCATATCCCTCCAACATGGAGACTGTTCTGTGTTAGCTTAAACTATTTGATTTTTATAGATTATTTGTTTTGATTCATAGATAAAAAAGAATGACCTGGTGAATGTTCATAAGTAAAAAATAGTTTTTTGAAATGATTTTAAATGGAAAGTATTTATTCTGAATATTTTGACCTTTGATGATATAGTGAATAGGGAAATCATGGAAAGGACAGATTAGTTGGGAATGGTTGTTTATTCAGCCCCTTGTCTTCAACCCATTGGTAGATTCATTAGAACATAGGGAATAAAGATGAAGGGGGATGATCATTGCCTGAGTGGTGGGGGTAGTTATTAGTAGAAGGATTCATATTCAACTAATCTTACATGAAATATCATGCCTCTAACCTACTAGCTATTTTGGAAGGTCAAACACACCTGGTGTTCTTATTATATTCCTGTGATGATATGTAGCATTTTTGTATGCTATGGTCATCTCCAATGTTTAATTTAGGATATGTCGATGTGTCTTTATGGTCATGGATCATCATCTCTAAAGGCTACAACATCTCAGTAAAATACATCAATGACTACATGGCTTCAACAACTCGCCTCAAGAGTGAATCACCTTCTCATAGTGGATATTTTTTTAGAGAAGGTAGATGTAGGTCCATCTTTTGTGAGAAGTAAAATATTTATTTTATCTTAAATAGAAATTGATTTATTTGATAATTTTTTCCTCACCTGTATATATCTATTCATTTTTTTGGATATTCATAAACATAAAACAGATCGCATTTCCATCATTATAGAGTTAGTTAAAATTCTTCAAACAAAAAGATCAGCGGTTTAGTTGTCCTTGTTCGTAATAGATAGACAATTTATAGTGAGTATAAGAGTTCTTCATTATCAATCTTGATATGTATGAAATCATTATAAATATGTATTTTCTTATTTCTCATCATGATAGTGATGCTTTTTATCAATGGTCTGTATCATTCCTTGTGGATGATGGGAGCTATCATTTATTTCAATGATTGAGGGATCTGAGGTCAGTTCATTCAAGAACTCCCCCCCCGGAGCTCATGATATTCTTATCTTCTATAATTGTTGAGTCTGGTGGTGTTTATTTTATGGGTAATATTCCCATAATTTCTATGTATTCCCCCAATATTTTCAAATATGATTTCATTATTCATACTATATATAGGGGGTATTTATTATGATTGATCTCAGGTCAGTCACATAACTAATTTAGTTACCTTTTTATCACACAGATATAAAAGATTTGAATGTGATCAAGAATCAATTTTAGTATCTGGTGGTGAATTGTTTTTTTCACCAAACTATTTCTCATTACGAATAACATATTCTATTTTCTAAGAACGAATATGGTCCACTCTAATAATGTGTGGAATCTCAAAATATGAACTGGGTAATTTATATGAAAAAGATTCATTTCCACATTTGTATGTGTTTCGTAACATGTTAAGTAGAAAATATGTTTTTCAAAGATCAATATTTAGTTCGATTACCATCTACTGATAGTTTAAGAGTCTTATATAGTGGATACAACATTTCTAAGTTGTTATAGACATATAAAATATCTTGTGATATTATTTCATACATAAATTTTTATTGGTTTTTATAAAATTTGTTTATCATATATTTCATGATTATCTCTACACTTTTTTGGCAGTTCTCATGGCTGATATTTTGGATTCTTCAAGATCCAAGAATGATAATGTGTATAATTTGAGTTTGATTTTAGATATCACGAGGATTCATTTTTGTATGGAATGAATTGGAAGTGATATTTATAGATCCAATATATGATAATTTAAAACATGATTTATGAGTTTGTATTATATATTTATCCCTAAAAGGAGAAGGTTTTCTTTCCATGGTATGATCCATGGAGTGTGAAAGAGATTTTGATCTTCCTTGTTCATGGTGGATACTATCGATGATTTATAAAGGACATCTGAATGTATGTGTCACCATTGACCACTCTTACCATGAAAGGGATGAAATTAATAAGGGATGAATTTTTTTTAACATTAAATTAAATGATAAGAGTTGGGACATTTGATCATATTATAATCATACATGTTACCTATAAGGGATATGTAGTTTTTATTATTATTATTTTTCTATTATGGTTTGCAGGATTATGTAAGATTTTCATTTGGTGGATTATGGCTATCAATGGCTTCAACCACATAAGAATAATCACCACTCTTATTATTTTGTGTTTTATAGTTATGAATGATCCTAATTTTTTAGGGATGTGTATTTAAAATGTTATGCTAACGGTTTTTTCTAACATTAAGAGTCTGAGTTATATCATTTTTCAAAAAACATAAATCTCAAACAAAGGTTGGGGTATAATACCTTAAGACATTTGAGTATGAAATATTCAACACCCTGAGGAAGGGAAATTTCATCTAATATTCTCTCGGTAAGAATGTATCGTCACAACTTATTCTATAATTGAAGGTGGAGAAGAACCTTATGGGACTCTTCATAATGTTTCAACAAGATGATCAGGAGGATGTTTCTGGTATGATTTTAACCAACATTCATATATAATCATCTATCATTGGGTATATTCTATAGGGTCCTTAGTAGTATGTCAAATTCTTATGAATTAGCGATACCATATATGGTGGGAAGGAATTTCTGGTTTGCATATCTTTTTATATGGTTTTATTTATTTTAGGTATCATTTTTTCATCCCATGTATGTGAGAAGCACAATTTTATATCTACCATAGTCCTTCATGGGTCATTTATCCTAGCACTAGAATGAAAAATTATGGCATGAGATGGTAATTATAGTGTCCAGGTATGAAGTGTGACATTACATAATTTATTTTTTAAGATTACCTACTCAAAAATATAAAGGTATAGCTTTTGAAACCTTCTATGATTCTCCATACTCGATTAATGTATGATTAGAAATGTCCTGAGGTGTTTATGAAAATTTTTGTTGGATTACAAAAGACTAACCAAGAGAGGAATTATATCTGAGTGGGGTTCTATCATTTGAGAAGGATGTCTCTCTCCATTCTGATCATGGAAAACACTAATTTTATAGATCTAGATATATTGTTTGTAAAATATATTGAGCAGATATAGGTGGTTACCCGTCAATTATTTCAAATTGAGATCATAGGTGTACCTCACAGTTTTGGAAGACTCTCTATGATATAATGTTGAATCAGATCAGGTTGAGTATGAATTACCATAAAAATTAATACTGGAAGACGAATTATCCCATCTAGATCCTAGAGGATATTCTGTGGGAACATTTATTAGATTTTAGTATATCAATGTATGTCCATTTATGACAGGTTTATTTTTCAAATGACAATAGTGATCAATCATCGATCAGAATGGACAACTTTGAGGCTTTTTATGACCACCTGAATATGTCACCAATACATTTCCAGAGGTGGGCGATGCTACTTTTGTGGGATCAAGTCTCATTTAGGAGATGATAGTGAGTATTCATGATAAACATCAACAACTCATTACGGTGCATAATTACAATAAATATTATGCTAAAATAAACATCATTCTTTGTATTTAATGTTTTGTGAATCGGTTTTCTTGAATCTTTCATTTTGAATGGGTCACTTCTATCTTGGAAAATAGAGAAATCTATAGCTTAGAGAAGTTTGAATGTTTGGGGTCACTAAGAAACATGGGATAGTTTCTTATCTGTTCAAATTTCTAATTCTGTTAAAGAAAATTCATGTTGTATTCAATATATCCGAACATATAACATGTCATCATGGTCCCTCTGACCTTTTTTGTTAGTAAAAGATTGAGTTGGGGCTACATATTTTTGTTGTGGACTATCCAGTGGAGATCGTTGGCTATTGGGTGAAATTTTGTTTTGGGAAATCAATTTCACTGGTCAGAATATTATATTTTCATAGATAATAATATCACTACACATGGAGATGAGAGTAATTGATGACGGATCATTGGCCTTACCCATTTCCATAAACCATTATTCCAGATGAGTTCTTCGAGATAGTTTCTCTTATAATGTGGAGCTTGTAACATCTACATTCTTTCATTCATGTTCTTCTCATCTCTCTTTTCATTTCCCTTCTTGTTCACATTAATATTGGGAATCCATATGGTGCAGATAATTAATTAGATAATGACCTAATGTTTTTGGGATGTATATCTATGGGAATTAATAGAGTCTATATTTAAGTGTTTTAATGGATATACAGGGTTCATACTGATTTTAGAGAACACTAGATATGATTCTGGTTCTTTCATTAGTGTATGTACTATTGAAATCACGTAATGAATTTTCACTTCATGAATGGGTACATTTCATGTATTAGTTTCTAGGAAAATGTCTTTAATTGGTTTTAGGCCTGAAACATTTACACACTATGAACTAGGATCAAATCATGAAAAAGTCAATGTCTTGATTTTTTTTATAGGTGAATCAATTTTTTTTTCTTATTTTGTTAATTAAAAAATTCATGTAATGAAATGTATTTATGTCTTGATTTTTTTGGGATTATTTATTTTAAGGGAACTGCGCATATGTTTAATTATTCTTTATACATGGGGTATTGTATATAAAGTCCTAGTATGTGTCCAATGTATTGGGTATTGTATTAGAATTTGATTATTTGATTTATGTATTAATATTTCCTCTCTGTTGACAGTTTTGTTGATGAATTATTTATTATATATAATGATAGTTTTTAGGGGATCCATTTTAATTTTGGAATTTTTCTATGTTGGTATATCCCATTACGGGCATGTGTAATCCAATTTTGAGGTTTTTGTTTTAATCTCTATACAATTTTGGATAAAATATTTATCTCTGGGTTTGCAATTTTTTTAAATAAATTCTCATGATTGGATTATGTGTGTACAAACAGGATTTTCAGAAAAGAAGAATTTTATCTTGTTTTGTTCAAATATAAAATTACATTCAATTAAATGTCAAATTAATCATATAAAGTGGATTTTTGATCATGATTGTTATGAAAGGTTTTGGAAAATGTTACCCAATCAAAATCATGGGTACTATGGTGTAAGGTGTGGTAATATGCCTCATTAATTAATACTATTTGGGGGATTATTCACGGGGTGTTCCTCTACTCCCTATGCCCTTATTAATGGTGATTGATTACATTGTGGGTAGGTTCACATTTAGGGGTGTTCCTTTAATATCTTTTTTCAATGCATATATCTATAGACATGATATGTCAGATTGATTATTTCTAGGTACAAAGGTCATATGTAAGCAGTCGTATTATTGTATATGGCATGATTTTCTCTATGATATGGCTTTATTTTTATTGGATTTGATATGTTATGTGATATAAGATTTTATTTTAATGATTGGATATATAATAAATGATTTGAAATTATATTTCCAATATTATTAGGATCATTTAAAAAGGGTAAAATGTTTTATTATTCACATTATATTAATTTTTTTTACTAATAATCATATATTATTTTATTCAATGGTGATCATGTTAATTTTAATCTATATATACATAATAAGAAAAAAATGGATGTGATCATACTAATTTTATTTATATTGCACCCTACTTAACTCTTTCGATGTTCATAGAACAATTAATGTCTTTCAAATAAGTGAAAGGAAATTCAACATAGTGAGGTAGAGAGGTTTTCTATAATCAATGTTTAGGTAGCTAGTTTTGAGTTTATTGGAGTTTTCCCAATATACCATAATTTTAATCTATTTTAGTTTTATTTTCCCTTTATTTGGAATTGTACCCTAAATATTTTTAGATACGTTTTAGCTTTATTTATTTTTTATTTCATGTCAACATGACATATATTTATTATTTTAATGTTATGTTGTTTCTTCTCATCTGGTGTGTATATATATATGTCATGTTGTATGCTACAGTTTTGGATAAATTCATCCCTCTTATTGTTGTTTATGCTCAGGTGTTAGTCACCAACACATGAGGATCAAAAATTCCTTTCATGTATGTGTTGTTAGATACCAATTTAATAGGGTATCCTTAGTAAGTTTTCCACATGTGGTATCAAAAAAATTCATTATGATAATAAATCCAAATACAAGAATAATGAATCTAAAAAATATTTGGAGAGGTATAAATTAATTCATGTATATGATGCACCATATACAAATAAATAAACTTATGTAAATAAAAAAAATTAAAACTAGGACTTGGTTTACATGCGAAGAACCATGTTATTAGATAATTAATCATCAAAATAATTTCTGTGAATATTATAGAGTGGAATCCTTTGTTTTCAATCAGTTTTTAGATAGAGAAATTCTAATCAATATATTTTACGATATTTATTATCTAATTATTTACAAATTATGGAGTATAAAAGTATTATAAATTATTTATTTACAACAATATAAATGGAAATTATTTTGTAATGTTTTATTAAAGAAAAAATAGGGGGATATTTTTTTATATTCACATGATGGAATGATTTATTCTAATTATAAGAAGAATGTATAAAAATATTAAATACATGTGATTTTATATGCACAAAGAACCATTATATTCTATTAAAATCATTCCCCTAATACATTAGGATTGAACAATAACCCACAGAACATGATAGATAACATGTGATTGTCTTGATTGGAGCATCAACTTTTCAATGTTATCATGTTGATTCTGAAATTTTATGTGGTGTGGAAGAACTATGGAATGGAATAAGAAAGTATAAAATAAAAATAAAATATTCCGTGTCTAAAAACATCAATTTATATTATTTCAATTGCATCGAGTCAAAAATAGGTCTATGAATAATGAAATTATTATCATATAATGTTTTGTTTTGAAATTTGAACAATAATGTTCTGATTAAGACTATAAAAATGAGGATTGATTTTAATTATTGGAGTATGAAAAAACATTATATTCAGAATAATTAAACCTTGGTATTTTTGAGTGAACATAAATTAACGTTTTTTATTATGGAAAATTGATCATTAATAATAAACTCAATTGGAAGTTAGAATGAGAACATAATAAATATTATCTATCTTCGAAGGATTAATCTAAAACAGTGGAAATAATCAATTACAGAAAAAAAAATTTCTAGTGATAAGGGTTAAAATTATTTCTAACTGTTTTTATATTTGTTTTCAAATAACCTATAAAATCATCCAAAAATATTTTATTTGATAAATGAAGAATGAAAAAATTTAGGAAGTGATTTATATTATATAAAATGAATATTTTATATTTTTGATCTTTTTTAAGGTGGGTATGTTGAGTATGGCATCATATGGGATTTCAAAATCACATAATTCATGGTATTCAACGAATTAAATGATTATAATTAACATTAATTTTAGAGAATAAAAGGAGGATAATAATATCATTATAAAGGAGGATATAAATTACACATTAATTTTCATGAGGTTGATGATTTCATTATTCCTGGAATCATTGAGAAGGCATCTAGGGACAATCTAAATTTGTTTCTATTTTGTGAAATGTCTCTTTCAAGATGTTGAGTGATAATTTGAACATACATATAAGATTAAAGAAATACTATAAAACTAATACCACACTTCTAAAAAAAATAAATTCAAAACTGATCATATAAAAGTCACGAAGGAGATTACAAGATGAATCAAGGATTGAGAAATCACTATATCCTGACACACCTGACAATAGCCTCAGTTGTATTTCTATATCCATCGTCACTGCAACCTAACAGAATCATATCTATTGAGACTAAGATATGCTAAACTGATAAAATCACCCCCAAAAATTTCCATCAAAATAAAAATATACATTAATATTCTATAATAAATATTAGAACATTAAAAATTATAACCCATAATTCTTAACAGTCAATTCCAACAAAAAAAATCATAGAAACATCAATCCATGACCATTGTAAGTGATTTATGTCATCCACCCCCCTTAGAATGACCCCACTATAATGAATAAAGAGGTAACTGAGAAAATTACTCACCCATTTATCATCATCATTACTTAAGAAAATTTTACAGTAGCCTTTACTGAAAATATTCTAACAATGATCAAAATTAAAAAATATGCATTGCGGGAGTGGAAGGAGATGAAACCACCACATACTCCACCACTAATTCATCGACAAATTTAAATAGGTTTTGGAACCACTTGATTCATACCATTGGTATCTAACACATACTCAAGAAGTATCCCAAAACCACCACGTGCATAGTCATACCATAACGAGATATGTTTGAGAACAAAAGATATAAAAAAATTTTAAAGAGGGAGAATATGTCAATTGGATTAGTCATCAATCATTAATACCAACAAAACTCCATACCAACAAAATCATTTTGTGTAAAACGAATGTTTTAATTAGGCTGACAGACCATGGTATAATGTTGGTTAGTAGTGGTTGCGAAACAAAAATCGGTAGATAACATTCCAAAACACATATAATAGAAATGAAAATGTGAAGATAAATAAAGGAAATTGGTGTAACAAAAATCAAAAGGATTTTCTGTCAAAACAAAATAAAAAATACATCCAAATAAATGTGATAGGATTAAGCATGTGGAATTATGGATACAAAATATAGTCACAATAGGTAGATATAAAAGATAATATGAGAAGGGAGTCATGCACATATCCCATAAATGGGAAGGTCCAATTGATGTGAGTGATGGAAAACCCCTAGAGCTCAATATATAGATAATCATTGATGGAAATGAGTCATTATACATGTGACATATTTTATTCATCTTTCTTTAATTTTTACTACTGTTGAGAGGTAATAAGTTTGACCCAACATAATATAATAATATTAGGGATTTATTTTCTCTTACTAGAGATATTCTCTGATATGTTTTTAAAATGATTCAAATTGAATGACTTTTGATAGCTATCAATACTTATAATACATTGGATGGATTTTTCATTGGATAAATAAACAATATGGCTGTACGAAAATGAATTTTAATGTTAAATTGATAAAACCCATTATAATAAATAGTCAAGAATATGAATAGTTTTTAACATTGATATTTATTCATTGGATATCATATGGATTCATATAATATAGCGGGAAATTTCAATTTTTTAATTTTTATGTAATATCAATATATTCGATATGGTGTGATAATGAAACTACATAATACCTATATATGTTTTAAATGCTGATAAGACATTTTATGTTAGTTATGTAGTTTCTATTTATTTAGTTTCATTATCTAATAGAGGATGACTAATTTTTTATCCAATTGGAAATATTCACACAAATCATAGAAAAAAATATTATTATTTTTAAAATTAGTAATAAATAACTCTATTTTTTTATATCTATTACCAATATTAAGTCAAGACGAAATTTTTTCTATATATGATTTTGACTACGACTGATCATCAATATAATATAATTTTTTTATTGAATCTCATAAAACATAAGAAGTTGAATGACTTGGGGTTTTTTCTGTGTAACCAGTATATGTGTACTTTTTGATAAACATTATTTATTGTTTTTATTATTGATAAACATTTTATAACATCATGATTTTTCTTCTACATTACACAGTATATAATAATTTCATAAGACTAGTTGATTCAATGAATGTCGTAGTAGTCCCCCACAATGATGAGAACTCAAATTTTCTATAGTAGTATTCTTAAATATATTTTCTATAAATTAATGGAATTAATTGAGGGACACAAATGAAATAGGCTATTGGGGGTGGAGACTCATTGGCCATTGATTCACCTTCTCATGGTGTACTACCATTGTTATATATTATGTCGTAAATTATGAGAATAATAACTACTAGTATGAAATACACATCTATATGTTTCATTTTATGATCCTATGTGTGGATGTGTGTATTGATCCTTAGACATTAAGACTGTTTTTAATGAATATTATAATCCATATACATTAATGAATTTATGAAAACCATGATGGAATATGTTCAGGGTGAGGCATGATATTTTTTCTTTGTCACGAGTAATATTTTGTTAATGAATAATGAGAGAAAGTGTTTTTCCTTTTCATTCATTAATATAACTTGATATCTGGGGATATTTTATGGCCATGATATTTATTTAATAAATCTATGAGCATAATTGTTTATATGCATGTTCTATTTTCAGAAACTAAATGAATGAAACATATAACACATTGGTTGATGACAACAACATCAAGCAATCACGATTTGAGATATCAAGACAAAATGATTATAATACATAGCAGGTGTATGAATTAGGTATTGTGTCATTATGAAATTATCAACTCACTTTATGGATTCCAAGGAATGTTGGAGGAAATTGTCCTTAGACTTGAGGATCCTTCGACTAATTCCACTCTGAATGAGGATTATAGGGCCAACCAATAATTGTATCCATATTCTTAATTAAATAATTATATATTTTAGAAGGTGAAAAATTATTATTCACAGAAGTGGTTTAATAATAATTCACAATTTCTTGATAATATATATTATGTCACCAGTTATTCAAATGAAAATTATGTGAGAATAATATTTAAAAAATATTAATTTTAAATTTATTGAATATTATATTTAATAATTTTTTTGTGTAATATGTAGCGATATTTATTTATTAAATAAATTTTCATCATTTAAGTAACAATAAATATTTCAGATGAATGGATGGATGACTTAAATTGTGAAACGAGAATAAATATATGTTGAATAATATATTAATAAATATGTTTTGAATTTAATTCTCATGTTTAGCGCATATTAAGATATAATATTACTATTATAATTATAGATAGAGGGTTTCACAATGTTTATATAGTTAATAAAAAGAAGTTGTGAAATAAATTGTTGATAACCCAAGTAGTATATAACCTAGAATTTTTTTGAGAGATCTAGTTCATTTTGTAGTGAAAAATTAAATTTGGGGAATACTACAGAAACCCTAGAGAGATCTCTTATCCATGAACACTCTATTGTTGAGAAACTGTTTTTTTCAACAATACATAATATTGTTATTTAAAGGGGTAGTTTATATTAATACTCTATCTCTTTATGATAATTTTGATGCTCATAAATACCATTAATTATTTTCTAATAATTTTATTTGTTAAGAATTTTGCAGGAATTTATCATCTTATTTTACTCTTGAAATTACAGGAATTTATTATTAAAGTATTCGTATTTTAGCATGTTATGGAAACACTGTTCATACGCTACTTATTCGGAATCTGCTTGAGCGTGTTCTGGAAACATTGTTCATACCCTACATGGATAAACATACCATAAGGATAGAAACCATGTATAATTTTTGAGATAAGGAAAAAGTATAGTTAAACAATCATACGTTATCGGAAAAGTATGGATGAAGAACCCTACTTTAAGAAAGAACCCTACGTTTGGGATATCAGAAAAGTATTGAAGGAGAAACGTACGTAAATATTAAACGTTAAGTTTGTTTCTCAAAAGTATGGTTAATCAACTTTAATTTTGTATATAACCATACGTTCTTGGAAAATTATGGTTCAAGTAAAATTATGGATCTTTTATCATACATTTGAAAGTTGAAGAGAAAAGTATGGATGACCAACCCTACGTTTGGAATGAACCTTACATTTGTTGTCAAGTTTTAGATGTCAACCTTACATTGTCAACATTACGTTGTGAACCTTATGTTTGAATACTATGTCATCAAACTTACGTTCAGAGAACACATATAGATCAACTTAACCTTACGTTTGGCGTTAGAGAATTTAAAGTTGATATTTTTATGCAATGGTCAATCCGCTGATTATTAGGTGGATTTGAAGCAAGATTTAAAGATGATTTTAAACTACGATTTTGACTGATTCAAAATAGTTTCATCAGTGATTTGATAATTAAATAAAGAGGAGCCTTTTATGCCAAGTCTTCAGTGAACTTTCAACTGCTCTGTAATTTCAAATGTTTGAATATCGCGAGTAAAAATGTCACTTTTGTGGATCTAATTTTACAAGAGAAGTTATTATCATAGTTATATATATTTTTTTTGTTTAAACAGAATCGATGATTATTAAACATGTGTGATATTTTGATTATTCTGAAAATGAATAAAAATAGAGACTACTGAAACACACCGATCTGATGGTTCAAAAGGATCATCAATGCTCTGTTTGTTAAAAAATGGAAGGAACGCGAAAGAAGATTAACTTGTTCTACAACGAAGATCTATTGTGGATTTTCTAAAGCTAAAGTTGTGAATTATATTTTTATATATACTGCAATGGGATCAACTCAGAACATGTCTTATGTCAAGATTATTATTTCTGAAGGCAACGATCTATCTACTACCAATTGCAGGTTGTTGCAATTGTGAGGAACATCTGGAAAGTATTTTCAAAATATGAAAATATTTTATTTCTATTATTGAGTGATCGACTTTTTGTACTAAGCAATGTAGGTTCTGTACGTGAACCAGAAGGCTTTGATTTTTCTTTTATTGTATAGGTGTCAACTTCCGATACTCAGTTGGGAACCGGTCTGTTGAAACAAGGACCCGATAGTGAAAATCACCAAGCTCGTGGAGTAGAGTGTTGGTGGAGTGGACTAGGGGCCTTCTGTTCCCCGAACCACTATACATCTTGTGTTTATGATTTTTAATTTTCTTCTGCATCTTTTTATCTTATTAATGTTAAATGGCATAACACAATCCCACAATGATTTTTAAAAACACACAATTCACACCCATCTTGTGTATATTTGGTGTAATCTGATCCAACAATTGGTATTAGAGGTTGAGATTTCTGAAAAAGCATTAACAAGATGAATGTGATTATACACAGAGAAAGATGACTGATACAAGAGAGGGAATGTATATGGTCAGATCACCGTACTTCAATGGAGAAAAATATGGATGATGGAAGTCTCAAATGAGTATCTAAATGAAAAATCATGTATACAGAGACTATTCTTAGATTCTAACTCCATATGAAATACCAAAAAAACCTGAAACATGGAGTGCAGCTACTAAAGCAGAATATGATATGAATTTGGAGGCAATTAATGCAATTATATGTGTTCTAGGACCTGATGTGTTTAACAGTGTATCTCAATTCCCAACAGCATATGAAATGTGGAAAACTATTGATGTTGCTTACGAAGTAACTAACTATATCAGGGAAATGAGGTATGCAACTGCTAAGCATAAATTTGATACATTCAGAATGGTTCAAGGTGAGATTATCACTCAAATGAATTGATGATTTATAGAGATTGTCAATAACATGACAGCCTAAGAAGATCCCATTAAAAAAAGCTAATCAAGCTTTAAAAGTGTTGAGAGTATTACCTACAAAATGGAATGGAATCTCAGCAGCATTCAGACAGTCGACTCCTGTCAAAGATTTAACCATGAGAGAACTGATTGGAACATTAATTATGTATAAAGATAAGATGGAATATGAATCTAATGAACAAAAAGTAATTATTAAAAGAGAAGATACTGTCTTTAAAGCATCATCACAGAGAAAAACCAGACAGATGAAGAAAAATGAAAAAGAGAAGTCAGAGAGTTCTGAGTTATTTAATTCTGATTTTGAATTGTCTCAACTAGCCCGATGATTCACAAAATTCTATAGAAATCAAATAGGCTTAAAAAATCATTTAAGAAAGATGATAAGGAAGTAAAATGCTATGAATGCAAGAAAATGGGGCAAATCAGGCCTGACTGTTATCAACTAAAAGAAGACAAGAGAAAGAAATATTTCAAAAGAAATGACTATGAGCATAACGACATGAAATCCATGAAAGATAATTTGAGTGTATCTGAAGACTCCAATAATTCTTGTCAATCAGACTCAGATAAGGAGGAAGAAAATATGAAAGCTAACATGTGTTTTATGGCAGAAACAGATGAGGTACAATTTTACTACTCTTCAGATTCCAGTTCTGAATCTAATTACTCTAATGAAAAACTTGTATCCTACGACAATAAGCCTGAAAAAATATGACTCTCTATTTAAGAGGCATATGTCTTTGAAGAATTTCCAAAAGTATGTTGGTGATGAAATAGATACAATGCTATAACAATATAAAAAGTTAACAGAGAAATTTAATTCAATTAATTCTAACAATACAGATTATAAATCGAAGATAAAATCACTGCAAACTGAAGTAGAAACTTATAAAACTATAGCCCTTGTTTTTAATAAAGGTGAAAATTATTTAAATGAAATCCTTGGGAAAATTTTATTAAAAAATAATTATTTAGAATTGGAAGTAAAGGTGAAAAACCCTAGCTTTAAAAAACTATTGTATTCCAAGTGTAAAAAGACTAAATTATAATTACTGTGGAATAAGGGGACATATTTCTAAAAACTATTTCTTAAGCCAACCCCAAAAAAGTGGAATTAAGAAATATTTTGTATCAAATGATCTATTTGACTCATGTGAAATTAGAAAGACATAGTATGTCTGGATTCCCAGATCCTTGCTAGCTAACACTACTGGACCCAACAAAATATGGGTACCAAAGCAATCTGTGTAAATGTCTTTGCAGGGAGAAGGTCACAAGAGAAAAAGGACATATGGCATATGGACAGTGGCTTCCCGAGACAAATGAGTGGAAACTCATTTAATTTCTCTACACTCACTCAAAAAGATGGTGGACTGGTCAGTTTTGGTGATGATGCCAAAGGAAAAATCATTATTATTGGAACAGTTGGAGATCGAGAAGATTTATCAATTAATAAAGTACTTAATGTACAAGGATTGAAACACAATCTGATATGTGTCTCTCAACTATGTGATGATGGTAATTATAAGGCCCCAGCCTTAAAACTTACTTAATCTTGAGTTATTAAAAGATTACACATTGAGGATCTTTTCGGGTTTAGAGTTTTAGAGAATTAGATCATAAAACTTGCATTACATTCCACATATAAACAAAGTGGTTACATAAATATAGTATTCTTCTTTCCCATCAATGGAAACATATTTAAAATAAAACATGGATTCTTTCGTGACACTTTCTTGACACTATCATCATATCATGTACCTTTCCCTTGACCTATAAAAAACATTTAAAAAAAATTGGGATGAACATAAAAAGCTCAGTAAGGGATATAAAAATATGGAAAGGAAACATGGTTACATATATACATAATAATGAAATCATAATTTACCCATAAAACATAATAACTTTAACATACCTCATCAAATCATGAATAAAACATAGAAATCATAAGACATTAAGGCAACTTAAGGCATTCATAACATTCTTACGTAGGGAGTAACCCTCTTGGTTACGTTTGGAATACCCATCACAGTATATTCCCTAAATCTCTTTGGAGAAACCTTAACGTTTCCCTCCTTCGTGTTACCCAATTCATTGGAGAGCTATATTGGGCTCACCCACCCTTAGTTTATCACAGAACCACCCATCTTCATAATAATGCCCAAGAACCATAACATAATCATATCACATAAAACAAGCATAAAGGAAACATAACATTTCCACATTTCAACCACAAGATATCAATACAACACATTGATATAATAGAAACATTATGAAAACCATTTTCAATACCAAAATAAAAGAAAAGTAAAACATGGTATTTATTTTTCTTTTAAAAAGAAGGTATGGATTGTAGATGAAGCCGAAACTCAAATAATGGTCACGGCGGCGGAGAAGTCGTTGTCGTCGCATACGTACGACAAAAACATTCCCTTTTGTCGTTTAGTAAAATTCTTCATAAATAATGATTCCTTTTGGATAAACGTAAAAGTAAAAGGGTTTTATACACCGTATAAAAGAAGGTTGTGTATAAAGTAAAATATGCCTCAATGAAAGGAGATTGAGACGAAGTCCTATACCTCGGGTCTGACTTGACTCGGTCGTTCTTTAATTTCCTGAATAATAAACATGATTAAATTTCTAATTGTTTAAGAACCTTTTTCAAGTTCATTATTCCTTTTATATCACTTATTACCATTTCATGAACACTATGTAATTATTTAAGTTAATAACGGTCGTTTTAACGATCATTGGTACTTGAGTCAAAAATAAACTCTTTATAATTACATGTTGTTCATGTATCCATTATATCCAGAATGGTATTAATGATGTAGATATCATATATGTCATTTATATCCAGTACATTCATGCATTTATAATATTACATAATCATTTAGAGGTAAGAAATGAAATGCACCATTCATGGAGACGGTAAGCCGTACGTACGCATGAACGCTACATTCATTTCGATTTCATATTTTATAGAATGGAATCATAATGATATATAGGTATATTATAATTCTAGTGTAATATCATATATAATATCATAACTCCATCATTTATACGTCCCACATATGGTATTAACGAATCAAATCACTTTGAGGGGGCGGTAGTCCGCACTTCCTTAAATGGAGATATCGCATTTACCCATAATGGAAATCATAAAGGTATGACCAAAATGAAAAAAACAGAAGCTTAAGGAAAAAATAAAAATATCATATATCATATATAAATATAGTGTCATCTTAATGGCCACCTTTGAAGGTGTTAAAAGAATGTTGAACAATCATCGTTTCGGGAGGCATAAATTCACCATCCTCGGAAACAGTATGTTCTTTAACTATTAGATGTAGGTGTGTGTAAGTATAGCTCGAATAATTATTATAAAAACATCCTAGTATATTTAATATACTGTATTTGTTACAAAATAAATGAATAAAAATATTTTAGGGGGTTGGAGAAGAAAAATAAAACAAAAGAACACAAGTGAAGACATTACCTTAAAATCGGGTAACTCCCTTTGGTTTGAGCTCAAAGGCTTCCTTGGGAAGACTTCTGCCCAATGTGAGGCTTCATTGAGTAATAGAGGGAAGTGGAGAGACCAAATGGGCAGGGTTTGTCCGAGCCAATGGCTTTGGATGTGTGGGTAAGGTGGTAGAGGTGGGGGCCTTTTATAAGAGGAGAGGAAGGGCATTCTTGGAATGTAAAATAATGTTACTTTATTTTAAAATGCTATTCGGATTCAAAAGGTCCCAAATAGATATAATTCTAGGGTAAGGTGATAAGGGTTCGAAATACACCCATCCAATACTTTTTGGACATGTTTTGGTAATAGATTTTACATTATCATTTCATTTTATTTAAATCCTTTATTAATGAGGTAATCGCTGCATCATCATGAGGTCATAAATAATTTAATTTTTTTATAGTCTAAAAATTATACAAAAATAATATGATATAAGAAATCTTTTTAGATTTCCAATGACTATTTTTAATCAAAAATCTTACTTGTATAACCCCATGTAAAAATTGTTTCAGTAAAACATCTCATGTTTGTGTCATTTTTACTTTTACATTAAATAAATAGTTATTTATGTCATTTCCCAACCAAAGTAACTCCATGGGGTCCCCAAGTGGACCCATGGATTTTTTTGGTCGGCCATGACACATCCAATGATGGTAGGACATGTTTCAAGGTCATCTCATATTATTGAAACATTATTTTTACCTTAAACTACACTAATTACCTCTAATCACAATTAAAAACATAAATGTTACTATTCACCAAAAAATTATTTTAATCTCATTGAACAACATTTTACTTCTTAATTACAACAATGTATGTCGAATTTTTGCAATTCAAAACACATAAGTGGCAATGTTTCATTTAAACGAAAAATCAGTTTCTTTAACTACCACTTAGTGGTTTCACTATTCATCAATAATTGAAGTTTTTCAGAAAAATAAAAAAACATCACCCTAAGCTATATTTAATATTCTAAATTCAAAAATGATGTCTATTTCCAAAAATTCAAATCATATAAGTTAAATAAATTAATTTAATAATTAATTCCAGCTTTCATGACAAATAGCGTGTTTTTATGAAACAATAAGTATCAATAGATTGACACCAGTTTAAGTCCAATTTCAAAGTGTAATTGTTTCCAATGAGCAACATTGGATTAAATGGTAAAAATATATTCTAATTTCCCTGAAAAATAAATTCAAAAAATAATAAATTCATATAAATAAATTAGATTAAAAAGAGGTTTTTATTTAAAATACAACATTTTTCACTATTCATTAAAAAATGGCCTTTATCGGAAAAATACCAAAAATTCACAAAAAGTAAATTTTGATGTTCCAATCATAAATAATAAGATTATTTTGACAAACATAGCTTATAAAATTGTCAAAATATATATTTAAAAATGGTTTTCCATCAAAAGGAAGTAAAACAATCTTTTAAAAATATTAATGTATTACATGCTTAAGATTGGATTTATTTTCATTTTAAGCCTCTAAAACACTATCTAATTCACTAATAGATATAGATAAAAATATCTATTATTAATTACTTACATGGGATGTTACATCCTTCCCCCTTTAGAAAATTGTGTCCCCACAATTTATTTACTTATCGAATAAATGGGGGTACTTATCCCTCATTGCATTTTAAGATTCCCATGTTGCCTCTTCAATCATGTGGTTTTTCCACAAAATCATTACCTGATTAATCACCTTATTCTGTAACACTTTCTCCCTGTGGTCAAGAATCTAGACCGGTTGTTCCTCATAGGATAGGTTCTCTTCCAGCTGAACTACCTCTGGACTCAAAACATGAGATGGATCTGGCATACACTTTTTCAACATCGAAACGTGAAAAACATTGTGTACCTGAGATAAACTCGGAGGTAAAGCCACCTATAATGCAACTGATCCAACTCTCTCCAGAATTTCATATGGTCCAATGAACCTTGGACTCATTTTTCCTTTTTTACGAAATGGAATCACACTTTTCCATGGTGAGACATTGAGAAAAACATGACCACCTACCTCAAAAGATAGATCCTTCCTACAGTTGTCCGCATAACTCTTCTGCATGCTCTGAGCTGTTCTCATGTGTTTCTGTATCAGCTGAACTTTTTCTGCCAACTCTTCTACCAATTCTGGTCCCATCAACATCCATTCACCCACTTCATCCCAGAAAGCTGGAGATCGACACCGCTTCCCATATAATGCCTGAAATGGTGCGATCTGTATAATGGGATGAAAACTGTTATTATATGAAAATTCAACCAAAGAAAGATGTTTGTCCCAACTTCCGTGATAATCCATCGAACAAGCTCGTAGCATATCCTCCAAGGTCTGAATTGTTCGTTCTGACTGCCCATCTGATTGAGGATGAAATGTTGTACTAAAATTTAATTAAGTACCCAACGACTTCTGAAGGACTTTCCAAAAGTAAGAAGTGAACCTGGGATCACGGTCAGATACAATGGAGAGAGGAACTCCATGTTACCTGACTATATCTTTAAAATACCAACGGGGAAGTTCATCTAGGGAAAAAGTATCTCGTATAATCCGGAAATGAGTAGATTTAGTCAAGCGATCAACAATAACCCAGATTGCATTATTACCTCGAGTGGTCTTCGGCAATCCCACAACGAAGTCCATGGATATATTCTCCCATTTCCACTCTGGCACTGGTAAAGGCTGAAGCATCCCTTTTGGTAACTGCCGCTCTTCTTTAACCTGTTGTCATGTCAAACACATCACAGTAAAATCAGAAATATCACTATTCATTCCATCCCACCAGTAATACTCCCGCAGATCTCTATACATTTTAGTACTGCCAGGATGAACTGAAAACGGAGAACTATGAGCTTCACATAAAAACTCTCTCTTCAAAAATGAATCATAAGGCACACAAAATCTCTTCCCAAATCTCAAAACAGAATCATTGTTAATGTTGAATTCAGGAAACTTACCCTTCTGAACCAACTCTACCTTTTTCTGCAACTCACTGTCTTGCTTCTGTGCTTGCTTGATTCTGTCTGATAGAGATGATCTCACTGATACATGTAACAAAAAGGAAGAACTTACTGCACCAACAACTTCTATGCCAATGTTCATCAAATCCTTAACCAAAGGATCACGTTCCAAATGCAACATTTCTAATGAATTATTACTTTTTTGACTCAAAGCATCAGCCACTTTATTTTCTTTTCTCGGATGGTAATGAATTGTACAATCATAATCCTTGATTAATTCCAGTCATCTCCTCTATCTCATGTTTAACTCTTTCTGAGTGAATATATTCTTTAAACTTCTGTGATCAGTATATATTTCACACTTTACTCCATACAAATTATGCCTCCAAATTTTTAAAGAGAAAACAATAACAGCTAATTCCAAATCATGTGTAGGGTAATTTACCTCATGAGTTTTGAACTATCGTGAAGCATAAGCAATTACCTGGTCATTCTGCATTAGGACACTACCATGTCCTTTTAATGAAGAATCAATGTATATAACAAACTCACCATTCCTGGAAGGAAGTTCCAAAACTGTATCATTCACTAATCTTCTTTTCAACTCTTGAAAACAATCATCACATTCTTTTGTCCAGATAAACTTAACACCCTTCCGAGTTAGCTTAGTCATTGGACTAGATAACCATGAAAAATTTCTAACAAACCTTCAGTATTAGCCTACCAAAACAAGGATGCTACGAGTCTCGGTTACATTTGTGGGTCCTGGCCAGTCTTCCACAACTTTTGTTTTTGCAGGATCAACAGTTATCCCATCTTTATAAACAAAGTGACCAAGGGATGAAATTTGTTGCAACCAAAACTCAAACTTTCTAAATTTCCCATACAATTTATTCTCTTTTATGGTTTGAAAAATAACCCTTAAATGTCTTTCATGCTCTTCTTTACTTTTAGAAAACACCAAAATATAATCAATGAAAACCACCAAAAACTTATCCAAGAACTCATGGAAAATTATATTCATTAAGTCTATGAATACAGTAGGAGCATTGGTTAGCCCAAAAGGCATTACTACAAATTCATAATGGCCATATCTTGTACGGAACGTGGTCTTCGGAACATCTTCTTCCTTTACATTTAGCTGATGGTACCCCAATCTAAATTCAATCTTTGAAAAATACTGAGATCCCTGAAGATGATCAAACAAATCATCGATATGAGGCAAAGGATATTTTTTCTTAACAGTGATGTTATTCAAGGCTCTATAATCAATGAAAAGTCTCATTGAACCATCATTCATTTTAACAAATAAAACATGAGCACTCCATGGTGATGTGGTAGGTCAAATGAAACCTTCTCTAATAAATCATGCAATTGCTCCATCAACTATAAAAGTTCAATTTGATCCATTCGATTAGGGGGTTTTGAAATTGGCTTAGCATCAGGAACTAAGTCAACAGTAAACTCAACTTCCCGATCTGGTATTATTCCAGGCAACTCATCAGGATACTCATTTACCACTGGCACATCATTAATATGAACAGTTCCCTTGTTTTCAACAATGTGTGCAAGGTATCATTAATTTCCATCTTTTACAAGTTTATTGGACTCTTGATAAGTTATCAACAGTAAGGGTTCATTCTTGTACACAATCTGAAATTCTTTTGGAACAGAAACTTCTTTATCTCTACATTCAGTCTTAACATGGTAAATATAGAGCCAATCCATTCCCAGGATAACATCAAACTCTACTAGAGGTAGAAAAATAAGGATTGAAAGCAGGTTCTTTCCACAGATAAGGATATGAAGATTCTTATAAATTCTTTTTTCCTCAACATTTCCCCCAGGTGTTTTTACCAAAAGTTCAGGAGTCATTTCTTGAGATGGTATTCCCATTTTACTAGAAAAGGTTTCAGAGATGAAAGAATGTGTAGACCCTGAATCAAACAAGACACTGGCATAATCTGAAAAAACAAACAAACAAAGTACCTGATACAACTTCATTTTATGGCCTGACATCTGCTGAAGTAGTTGCAAAGGATTTCCCCACCACTTTTTGCTTGTAGTCTAACTGATTCCCATCACTCGAGCTATTTTTCGGGCACTTGTTTGCATAGTGACCCATCTCATTGCACTTAAAACATTTCACTAACTGTAAATAAAATTTGGTCTTACCGTCACCCTGCTCATTTTCAGTGCAATCCCGAGCCTTATGTCCCATCTTACCACATCGGTAGCACTTTCCAGAATTTAGAAGACATTCCTCATCATGACTTTTACCACATTTATCACAAAATAGAAACTTGGTTTTCTTACCATCAGACTTTTTTGAAGAATTATTCCCTTTCTCGTGCCACCTCGGTCTCTTCTTCTGCTGGTTGTTATAGAACACTTGGTCATCGAAAATCTCTATTTCCACCTTCTCAGCACATCGAACAAGATTTTCATAACTTTTAAACTCATGAGGAGCTAATGCCCATTGATATTTTGGCTTTAATCCTGAGTAAAAATGATTGATTTTACTATCAAGGTCTCAGATAAAATTAGGAGCATACCTTGCCAATCGAGCGAACCTTTCTTCATAGGCAGCCACTGAGTCTTCCTCTTGCCTCAATTCCAAGAATTGATTTTCCATCCTATGTCGAACAGCCTTAGGAAAATACTTCTCATTAAAAATACCTTTGAATTCATCCCAGTCAAGAGCATCAATCTCATCGGCGTCCCTGATATTTTTAACCATCGACCACCACTGATCTGCTTCACCCTCCAAATGGTAAATAGAAAGACTAACCTTTTGATTGTCTAAACACCCCATGACATCGAAAATCTTCTTTAGTGATTTAATCCACCCATCAGCTAACACAGGGTCTGATGATCCTCTGAATGATGGGGGGTGTTGCCTCATGAAATGTTCCACCACTGACATGTTCCTCTGCGGTTGATCTGGCTGATCTTGTGCATGGATACCTCCACTATTTATCGCTTGAGTCAACTGCTCCATTACTGCAACAAACTGTTCGGTTCCAATTCCGACCATCTCAGGATGCTGATTCGGAATGTTATTTCCTTCTGTATGCCTTCCTAGCACTGCTTCCATGTTTCCTCTGTGGAAAACCATTCTGAACAAACATGTCTTAGATGAAGCAACATGGTAATCTTCAAATGCTATATCATTTCAAAATTTATATATATATCTATATTTGGATAATCATTTAATAGAATTTTAAGTCCTAAAGTTATCTAAACCTCCCTTTGATACCAACTATAAGGCCCCAGCCTTAAACCTTACTTAATCTTGAGTTATTACAAGATTGCACATTGATGATCTTTTCGGGTTTAGAGTTTTAGAGAATTAGATCATAAAACTTACATTACATTCCACATATAAACAAAGTGGTTACATAAAGATAGTATTCTTCTTTCCCATCAATGGAATCATATTTAAAATAAAACATGGATTCTTTCTTGAAACTTCCTTGACACTATCATCATATCATGTACCTTTCCCTTGACCTGTGAAAAACATTTCAAAAAAACTTGGGATGAGCATAAAAAGCTCAGTAAGGGATATAAAACTATGGAAAGGAAACATGGGTATATATATACATAAGAATGAAATCATACTTTACCCATAAAACATAAGCACTTTAACATACCTCATCAAATCATGAATAAATCATAGAAATCATAAGACATAAAGGTAACTTGAGGCATTCATAACATTCTTACGTAGGGAGTAACCCTCTTAGTTACGTTTGGAATACCCATCATAGTATATTACCTAAATCTCTTTGGGGAAACCTTAATGTTTCAATCCTTCGCGTTACCCAATGCATTGGAGAGCTATATTGGGCTCACCCGCCCTTAGTTTATCACGGAAACACTCATCGTCATAATAATGCCGAAGAACCATAACATAATTGTATCACATAAAACATTCATAAAGGAAACATAACATTTCCACATTTCAATCACAAGATATCAATACAACCATTTAAATAATAAAAACATTATGAAAACCATTTTCAATACCAATATAAAAGAAAAGTAAAACACGGTATTTATTTTACTTTTAAAAAAAAGGTATGTCTTGTAGAGGAAGCCAAAACTCAAATAATGGTCACGGCGGCGGAGAAGTCGTTGTCGTCGCATACGTACGACAAAAACATTCCCTTTTTTCATTTAGTAAAACGCTTCATAAAAAATATTCCTTTTGGATAAACGTAAAATTCAATGGGTTTTATACACCGTAAAAAAGATGGTTGTGTATAAAATAAAATATGCCTCAATGAAAGGAGATTGAGACAAAGTCCCATACCTCGGGTCCGAATTGACTCGGTCATTCTTTAATCTCCTGAATAATAAACTTGAGTTAATTTATAATTGTTTAAGAACCTTTTTCAAGTTCATTATTCCTTTTATATCACTTATTTCCATGTCATGAACACTATGTAATTATTTAAGTTAATAACGGTCGTTTTAACGATCATTAGTACTTGAGTCAAAAATAAAACCTTTATAATTACACGTTGTTCATGTATCCATTAAATCCAGAATGGTATTCATGATGTAGATATAATATATGTCATATAGTTCCAGTAAATTAATGCATTTATAAAATTACATTATCATTTAGATGTTAGAAATGAAATGCACCGTTCATGGAGACGGTAAGTCGTACGTACGCATGAACGCTACATTCATTTCTATTTCATATTTTATAGAATGGAATCATAATGATATAAAGGTATATTATATTTCCAGTGTAATATCATATATAATATCATAACTCCATCCTTATACGTCCCACATATGGTATTAACGAATCAAATCACTTTGAGGGGGCGGTAGTCCGCATTTCCTTAAATGAAGATATCGCGTTTACCCATAATGGAAACCATAAAGGTATGCCCAAAATGAAAAAATACAGAAGCTTAAGGAAAACACAAATATATTATATATCATATATAAATATAGTGTCATCTTAATTTCCACCTTTGAAGGTGTTAAAATAATGTTTAACAATCATCGTTTCGGGAGGCATAAATTCACCATCCACGGAAACAGTATGTTCTTTAACCATTAAATGTAGGTGTGTGTAAGTGTAGCTCGAATAATTTTTATAACAACATCCTATTATATTGAAGATACTGGAGTTGTTACAAAATAAATTAATAAAAAAAGTTTAGGGGGTTGGAGAAGCAAAATAAAACAAAAGAACACAAGTGAAGACATTACCTTAAAATCATGTAACTCTCTTTGGTTTGAGCGCAAAGGCTTCCTTGGGAAGACTTATGCTCAAAGTGAGGATTCAAGGAGTAATAGAGGGATGATGAGAGGAAAAATGGGCAGGGGTTGGCCGAGCCAAAGGCTTTATAAGTGTGGGTAAGTAGGTAGAGGTGGGGGCCTTTTATAAGAGGAGAGGAGGGGAACTCTTGGAAAGTAAAGAAATTTTACTTTATTTTAAAATGATTTTCTGATTCAAAAGGTCCCAGATTGATATAAATAGAGGGTAAGGTGATAAGGGTTCTAAATCCACCCATACAATAGGTTTTGGACATGTTTAGGTCATCTATTTTACATTATCATTTCATTTTATTTAAATCCTTTATTAATGAGGTAATCGCTGCATCATCATGATGTCATAAATAATTTAATTTATTTAAAGCCTCAAAATTATAAAAAGAACTACTATGATGTAGGAAATCTTTCTATCTTTCCAATTACTATTTATAATCAAAAATCTGACTTGTATAACCCCATGTAAAAATTGTTTTAGTAAAACATCTCATGTTTGTGTCATTTTTTACTTTTACATTAAATAAAAAGTTATTTATGTCATTTCCCAAACAAAGTGGCTCCATGGGGTCCCCATGTTGACCCATGGATTTTATTTGTCGGCCATGGCACATCCAATGAGGGTAGGACATGTGTCAAGCTCATCTCATATTATTAAAACATTATTTTTACATTAAACTACACTAATTACCTCTAATTGTGATTAAAAACATTAAAGTTACTATTCACCAAAAAAATTATTTTTATCTCATTGAACCAAATTTTACTTATTAATGACAACCATGTATGTCGGATTTTTGAAATTCAAATCACATAAGTGGCAAAGTTTCATTTAAAAAAAATTCAGTTTCTTTAACTACCATTTAGTGGTTTCACTATTCATCAAAATTGAAGTTTTTCAGAAAAATACCAAAACATAACCCTAAGCTATATTTGATATTATAAATTAAAAAATGATTTCTATTTTACAAAATTCAAATCATATAAGTTACGTTAATTAATTTAATAATTAATTCCAGCTGTCATGACAAATAGCGTGTTTTTATGAAACAATAAGTATCAAAAGATTGACACCAGTTTAAGTCTAATTTCAAAGTGAAATTGATTCCAATGACCACCATTGGATTAAATGGTAAAAATATATTCTAATTTCACTTAAAAATCAATTCAAAAGATAATCTAATCATATAAATAAATTAGATTAAAAAGAGGTTTTGAATTAAAATACAACATTTTTCAATATTCATTAAAAAATTAACTTTATCGGAAAAATAGAAAAAATTCACACAAAGTAAATTTGATGCCCCAATCATAAATAATAAGTTTATTTTGACAAACATAGATTATAAAATTGTCAAAATATAGATTTAAAAATGGTTTTCCATCAAAAGGGAGTAAAACAATCTTTTAAAAATATTAATGTATTCCATGCTTAAGATTGGATTTATTCTCATTTCATGCCTCTAAAACACTATATAATTCACTAATAGACATAGATAAAAATATCTATTATTCATTACATACTTTGGATGTTACAGTAATGTTGTTGATTTTTCTAACAATTGTTGTTCTGTTTTCAAAAATATATTGCTTTAATTTAGAGCACCATGAACTGATAATGTGTATACCACAGATTAAAATTCCTTGTGTAAAAAACAAGTAAATTGCATGAATGCTAAAATAAATGAATCTTGGATAAGTAATAGGAGACTTGGACATTTTAATATGTATGTTTTAAATATGTTATCTGTGAATCAATTATTTTCTGATTTGTGTAGTCTCAAATTTGAAAGTGACAGATTTTGTGATGCATGTCAACTTGGCATGCAACTCAAATCATCCTTCAAATCCATTAACAATGTTTCTACATCTAAACCTCTAGAACTTATTCATATGTATTTGTTTGGACCTTCAAGAGTAGTAATATTGGATCATAAATTATATCTATTAGTTTTAGTTGAGGGCAATTCTAGATATACATGAATTTTCATTTTGAAATTTAAAAATGAATCTTTTACGTCATATGAATGTTTTTGTAAATCTATTAAAAATGAAAAAAATTTAAAATAAGTTCATTAAGAAGTGATCATGGTGGTGAATTTGAAAATCAGGAATTTAATTCC
Organism: Viscum album; assembly: GCA_963277665.1. Lineage (NCBI taxonomy): Eukaryota > Viridiplantae > Streptophyta > Magnoliopsida > Santalales > Viscaceae > Viscum > Viscum album. Next base: position 105,335,741 of record OY728133.1, read on the forward strand.
TTCTTCTCAAATATGGTTATTAAACATACCTTCTCTAAACCTAGAACACCTCAACAAAATGGAATTGTTGAAAGATGAAATAGGACTATTCAAGAAATGTCTAGGACAATGCTAAATGAATACAGCCTTCCTACATACTTTTGGGCAGAAGCTGTAAGCACTGCCTGCTATATAATGAATAGAGTTTTCATTAGACCTCTTTTGAAAAAGACACCCTATGAACTTTGGAATAACAGAAAACCTAAAGTTAACTACTTTAAATTTTTTGGATGCAAGGTTTAAATCGTAAACACCAATCATAATATTTGTATGATCGATCCAAAATATAATGAAGGAATATTCTTAGGATATTATGCTACATCCAAAGCATATAGATTCTATAATAAGAAGTCAATTATTGTTGAAGAATCAGTTCTTGTGAAATTGGATGAATCAAATCCCTTTGAGAAAAGAACAGATCAAATGGAAGAATCTGACTCTAATGATAATATGAGGTATGTGAACTTGAAAAATTATTTTGAAGAAAATATAAATAATATTCAGTCCAGTTCAGAAGAACATGATACTGAAGAACCTATAAGTGTGTTGCATAGACAGACTAGAACCCTAAATAATCACCCTATAGAAACTATAATAGCGACTTAGATACATGAATAAAATCTAGAAGAAATATAAGAAATATTGTAGAATTATTTTCCTTTCTATCTCAATTAGAACCTAAGACTATAGTAAAAGCTTTAGATGATGAAAGCTGGATGATAGCAATGCAAGTGGAATTAGACTAGTTCCAATGAAATGAAGTCTGGGAATTAGTTGAAAGACCACAGAACAATCCAGTAATAGGATAAAAAAGGTTCTTTATAAATAAGCAAGATCATCAAAGAATAATAACTAGAAATAAAGCTAGACTTGTAGCTAAATGATATAATCAGGAAGAATGTATAGATTATGATGAGACCTTTGCACCTATATCTATACTAGAAGACATCAGTATTCTCTTAGCCAATGCATCTCATATGAACATTAAATTATTTCAGATGGATGTTAAGTCTACCTTTTTTAAATGATTATTTAATGGAGGATGTTTATGTTCAGAAACCTCCTGGTATTGGAAATTCTCAAAAACCAGATTCTATTTTTAAACTTACTAATTCTTTCTATGACCTTAATCAATCACCTAGAACTTGTTATAAAAGATTAAGATATTTTCATTTGAAAAATGATTTTACTGTTGGAATGGTAGACCCAACACTGTTTAAGAAAACTGTGAATCGTAATATTTTAATGGTTCAAATTTATGTTGATGATGTAATTTTTGGATCATCTAATAAAACCCATTGTCATGAGTTTTCAAAGTTAATTCAAAAATAATTTGAAATGAGTATGATGGGAGAACTAAATTTCTTTTTAGGACTTCATATTTATCAAATAGATTTTTTAAATGATTTTAATCAAAGAAAATACATTACTTATTTTTTGAAGAAATTTGGACTTCAAAATAGAAAGACATATACAAATCCTATGTTTACTAATATAAAACACAATTTGAATGAAACTGGAAGATCAGTTGACAACATGTTATATAGTGGTATGATTGGTAGTTTATTATATCTTATTTCTAGCATTCCAGATATTATGTATTCAATATGTTGTTGTGCAAGATTTCAATCAAATCCTAAAGAATCACATCTAACTATTGTTAAAAAAAATTAGATATTTAAAAGGGACTATTTTTTAATCTCTTCTTTATCCCAAAACTTATGATTTCAATTTTATTTCATATTTAGATGTAGACTTTGGGAGTTTTAGATTAGATAGGAAAAGCACATTAGGAACCTATCACTTTTTAGGAAAATCATTAGTGTCGTGGTCAAGTAAGAAACAACATTCAGTTTCCCTATCCACATCTAAGGTAGAATATGTTTATGGTGGCAGTTATTGTGCACAATTGTTGTGGATATAAAACACTCATATGGACTTTGGACTAAATTTGAAGAATACTCCAATTTGTGTGATAATACTAGTTCTACAAATATTTCAAAATAACATATTGATCATTCTAGAAAAAACCACATTGATATGAGACATCATTTTCTAATAGATCATGATCTTAAAAAGGATATATCTTTGGAATTTGTAAGTATTGAAATTCAATTAACTGATATTTTTACTAAACCACTTCCCACTGAATGGTTTGACTTTATTAAGTGGGAGCTAGGTTTTTTTGATTTCAAAAAAAAATTATTTTACAATGGTAGTACATTATATTAATTCTTCTTAAAATTATATAGCTATTTTGTTTTTCAAATAGATTAAGTTTTGTTTTCCCACGTAATCTATTTTATTTATTTTTAAAATATATATAACTATTATAAATAACACAAGAATCAAGGTTTTCAGAAACACTTTTTATTTCTAAACTGTTTCATTTCTATCGAAACCTTTTAAAACCTGCTAACTGTACCTTTTCTCGTGAACCCTAATCCTCGAACCTCTGAAACCCTAACCAACACACCTTTAGAGATTCTTGCAGAGATGGTAATGACTAAAAGAGACAGTGAAGACTAGACAAGAAATTCCAAGAGAAAACTCTCTGAAGGAAGAAAAATATTACAAGGAAAGGTAATTGATCTCGACTGGTTGTTTCAAACAAATATACTGTTGAAACAAGCACTTTCATTTCAGAACCTTGAACAAACGTTCAAAAGTGAAAATATGGAATTTCTGTATGAGGTAGAACATAGATACTTCTTCAAATCTATACAGTTTAGTCTGGGTGATACTGAGGACAGTATGATGGCTAAGATAGAGGATAGGGATTCCTTAATCTCGGTAGTAGAAATTGGTCAGATTCTCAACTGCCCTCATGAGGGAGTTTTTCATTATGATTTGATAAATTTTGGAGATTCTGTGCACAAATAAAAGGACATAATGTCATTTCTTTTTGGTATTAAGATAGTAAAGAAAATGATTATCAAGGATTTTAAGACTGATCAGAAAAGTTTGGAAAAATTTGTGCAAATAGGGATTGCACCGAGGATGTCTGAGATGGAAATGATATTATACCATGATATGTATATAATGTATCTTTTTCTCAATAATCTCAAACTCAATTTTCCTAAGTATATGGTTTGATATCTAAGATATTATTGTCATAGTGATGCTCGAATGAACTTTTATCCTTTTGGTCGATCCATTTCCATGTTGTTTCTTAAGAAGGACATGGTGAGATTGGTGGATGCCAGAGTACATTGTCATCACAATTACATGTCTAATGCTGTAACTTTAAGGAATATTGGATATTTCTAGATTACTATTGAAGGAAATATTTTTCCAGTAGGAGCAGATGATGAATCAGAGAGTGATCAAGCTCAATCTGCAAAGTCTAAGGAGGGAAAAGATGAATCGAGAGTCAGCACTGCGGCATGGAGGATCAGATTTGAAGTGGTAGAAACTGAGGAAGAAAGAAGTCAGGAGGGACTTCAAACTCAGAGGAAAATGCCTGCGACTGAGGAACTTACTTACTGTGATTTAACTACATGAGATTTACTCTCTTACAGGTTTGTTATAGAAAAGGTTGTTGAACAACCTCAAGAACAGAATGTCTCTATTACAGATCCTGATCATGAAAGGACTATAGTTGAAAGATCAGAACAATAGATTGTAACTGATGTTTCTGTTGACATTCAATATGAAAAGGTGGAAGACCCTAGTGAGGAAGTGTCCAGATCTTAAGAAACTCAAGAGAATATCATTTTAGATATTTCATTAGATGAAAAAATTGCAGATATTTGTGATGGACATGCTTTTGAACCTCACACAAAAGTTATTCAAGATGAATTTTCTATGGAAGAGTCTGGAAAGGACTCTGAGGAAAAATCTTTGGACTAACCTACTCAGGCCAAGGAGAAAGAAAAATATGATGCTGAATAACTACCTTTTGTACTACTACATCACACAGAACCTGGGAACACGAATCAAGCACAGGGTGCTTCTAATTCATGGAATAGAGAAGCTGGAGAGTTTTATAAAAAGTTCTCAAATCCAATGTGAGAATGATTTTCTAGGAAGCATATTTGAATACAAACAGTAGAAATTTTAAAAGAATATGGAGAGTACTATTTAAATACAAGAAGTTGAAATTTTTAAACAGGATATGCTAAATGGTGTTTCCAAATTGAAATTTGAAATGGTTATGAAGTAGGATTTCTAAGATCTTATGTTTTTTATGGAGACACAATTTTCATCAATTAGAAATAGTGCTTCTTGTGGATCAGGCACTTCACCTGATTTAATTAGAATATTTCAAGCTATCACAGCTGCAATGAGAAATATGATTGATAATATGCATGATAATCAGTGCAAAGGGCTCCATTATCCGTTCTCTTAGATAATCAGAGATTTTTAATTGATTAGTTAACATCCCATGAGCCATGAATCCATTCTATCTTACAAAAATTCACATAGAAGCTGTCTTTGTTCATGGAGAAATATGAAAGGATTCACGAGTTTTTCAGAGTCAATCTCATTGAAGATATTCATATGATTCAAGATTCATGAGATCTTATTATTAATCATAGTGATGGATTAATGAAATGTTTGAGAGAATAGTTAGCAGAAATCAAGTCTACATTCTAGCGAAGATAAACCCTACCTGTTCACTGCAAAAAAGAAAACCTTGATTCCTTTGTTTTTCATCTGTGTATCTATTTTTCACTTTTTTTGAAAATCTATTTCGTTCATTCTATTTGTTTTACTGTCTTTATTTTGATATGCCAGTACTCCAGATTTAATTATTGATAAACAGTTAATAATATCATTTACCTACAGTTCAGTGCAAAAATAAATGTGTTAAAATCCCTGATTTATCATTCTTTTTTATATCACAAAAAGGGGGGATAAATTTGGATAAACACAACATTTTATATTAAAAAACTTATATAAATGATTTCCTGTATATTTAAAATTTTTTGGATTTATACAACTTAATACTTATACATAAAACTATTTTAATTTATTAATAGTTTTTTTATAAACGGAAATTTTCTTTTACTTTTTATTCAGAGGGAGAAATTTGGTTAAAACTAGAATCTTATATTTTATTCTTTACTTTTATTTCTAGAGAAAATTTATTTAATTTTCATGAAGGGGGAGAAATTTTTATTTATTGATATGATTTTATTAATATTAAATAATTTTTCTATCCTCTCAAAATTCTAAAACATTATATAAATAATTTAGAAAGTTAATTTCATTTTATTAGTCTTATTATTTTATGGGTTTTGTGATCATAAAATAGGGGGAGATTATTGAGAAAGTTTTGTTATCAACAATACATAATATTGTTATTTAAAGGGAGAGTTTATATTAATACTCTATCTCTTTAGGATAATTTTTATGCTCACAAATACCCTTAATTAATTTCTAATGATTTTATTTGTTAATCATTTTGCAGGAATTTATCATTTTATTTTACTCTGGAAATTATGGGAATTTATTATTAAAGTATTTGTATTTTAGCCGGTTCTGGAAACACTATTCATGCGCTACTGATTCAGAATATGATTGAGCGTGTTCTGGAAACACTGTTTATACCCTACGTGGATAAATGTACTGTAAGGATAGAAACCGTGTATACTTTTTGAGATAACGAAAAAAGTATGGTTAAACAATCATATGTTATTGGAAATGTTTTGAAGAAGAACCCAACATTAGGAAGGAACCCTACGTTCTGGATATCATAAAAGTATGGAAGGAGAACCGTATGTAAATACTAAACATTACGTTTGTTTCTCAAAACTATGTTTCATCAACCTTAATTTTGTAAATAACCATACGTTCTTGGAAAATTATGGATCAAGTAAAAGTATGGATCTTTTATCATATGTTTGAAAGTTGAAGAGAAAAGTATGGATGACCAACCCTACGTTTGGAATGAACCTTACATTTGTTGTAATGTTTATGTTTTCAACCTTATTCTGTGAACCTTAAGTTTGAAGACTATGTCATCAACCTTACGTTCAGAGGACACATATAGTTCAACTTAACCTTACGTTTGGCCTTAGAGAATTTGAGGTCAATATTTTTATGCAACGGGTAATACGCTGATTATTAGGAAGATTTGAAGAAAGATTTAAAGATGATTTTAATGTACAATTTTTACTGATTCAAAATTGTTTCATCAATGATTTGATAATCAAATTAAAAGGAGAATTTCATGTCGATTCTTCAGGGATGTTTCGACTGCTCTTTAAATTCAAATGTTTGAATATCGTGAGTAAAAAGGAAACTTTGGTGGATCTAATTTTACAAGAGAAGTTATTATCATGCATTTATTTATACTATTTTTTGTTTAAACTACAATGATGATTATTGATCTTGTGTGATCTTTTGATTATTCTGAAAAATAAAAAAAAAGAGACTATAGAAACACACTGATCTTCTGGATTAAAATGAGCATCAAATCTATGTTTGTTAAAAAAAGGAAGGAACACGATAGAAGATTGACTTTTTCTACAACGAAGATATACTGTGAATTTTCTACTGCTGAAGTTGTGAATTATATTTCAATATCTACTACAACGGGATCGACTCAGAACATTTCTAATGTGAAGATTATTATTTATGAAGGCGATGATCTATCTACTGTCAATTACATGATGTTGCAATTGTGAAGAACATCTATAATGTATTTTCAAAATACAAAAATCATTTCATTCTATTATTGAGTGACTGGCTTCTTGTACTATGCTGTGTAGGTTCTGTATGTGATGAGAATCCTTTGTTTTGATTTGGATTGTAATTTTTTCAACTGCTTGTACTCAGTTGTGAACCGGTCTATTGAAACGAGAACCATATAGTGAAAATCACCAAGCTCGTCGAGTAGAGCATTGGTGGAGTGGGCTAGGGGCCTTCTGTTCCATGAACCACTATACATATTGTGTTTCTTCTATTTAAATTTCCTATGCATCATTTTATCTAATTAATTATAAAGGCAGAACACAATCTCACAAAGATTATTGAAAAGACACAATTCACCCCCCCTCTTGTGTATATTTGGTGTAATCCAATCAAACATCTCGTGATTGGAATGAAATATTTTTGACCATTCACTCTCTAATTTTGAGATCAAAAGAATCATTTGGAATCAATTATAGTGGAAATAAAAGGCGAACAATATTATATATATGATCAACCATTCTAGAACCCAGAGATTCATTCAATAAAGTTCTGAGATTCGTGGACCAAAAGTGGATCACCACTAGAGGGAATCTAATCATTATTTTTACAATGAAAAAAATGAGATTACAAAGATTCATCAACAGATAAGTAATTTCACATAAATTAATTACATAATATATTAAAATAATTATAAATTGTATTAGGTGGTTCTTTATTTTTGATTCGATGATTATCAATTGTTTATATTATAGGATTCAATTATGTTGATCACAATATTTTTTCATCCTATAAATCTAATATTAATAATATGATCGGATAAAAAGAATTGTTTTTCATGACCAATCTGAATCATCAATTTCACTTGGAACATAGATGATGTATTATAGGGTTTTTATAATTTTATAATATTATTTAATGATTGGCGATTTATTTAATCCTTTTTGATTAGTTTTCAATTCCATTTTAATAAATCATGGATACAAATTTTGAGATATTATTAATTCCTCTTATTTTCACAAAAATATAATCTATTTGATAAATTTTATGAACTAAATAATTTTCATGATCACATATAGAGGTTCCAAAGAGTCAAACGAATAAAAAAGAGTAAATTCCATAAAACCCGGTTGTACATAACGTTTACAAGTTTTTATTAAACCAAAAAAACCTAAATAACTAATTAATGTCATGTGTATTAATTATATGCAGTGAATTTAATTATACACCACATGTAAATCGAGCCATACTAGTTCATGGTAATCTAAAGTACCACTCTGTATAGGTAAAATAGAATCATGTAAATCGTTTGATCATTATGTTGATAATAAATGTCATGATATCATGTGATATGTCATGTATATATATGATACAATAGAAAATAGTATATAAGTATAATACATGTTGGGTATTTTGGATGGGTACTCATTTGGTTGCCTCTACGGTATATTTATATACATAGTAGATTTTAAATAAATTAATTTGATTTGTTTAAAATTTTATTTTCTAAGAATCTCAAGGAAATACAGATGAGAAATTAGATAAAAGAATTGATTAATTATATAATTTAATTAATTCATTCAAGGACTATTTATCAAAAATAATAATGAATGGAATAAGGTGAACATTTTTTTAAGTTCATAAATAATTGCATGCATGTGTATGATCATGATCCTAGACCAAAGAATTATATATTACTAGTTTCATTTCATTAATGAGGTAATTAAATTAAAGGATTTTGTGTAATATCTCATCTCTTAATGTAATGGACTATGTTCCCATGTTTTTTTATATAATCCACTTACAAATATTTAGGTTCCCCTTACCTCTTTATAAATAAAATCACATGTAACGGATGCAACTCCCATGATAGTGGAGGTATTTCAAGTTTTTATCTAAGGGGAAACCAATCCAATAAAAACAAATATGTGGATAGGTGGAATGCTACATCAAAAAACATAACAGGTTCAATGAGTTTTCCCCTAGGTCAATTTTTAGTTTATTATTCACTAGATTAACTAACGATTAGAAAAAGCTCATGATCATTTCACATTAATATTTTATATCTATTCAGTTTCGTGGTTATTTCATTATTAATTGTTTTTTATCGCATGAATTAATTAATAAATAACCAAGCATGATAGAACTAAAATAAATTATATTATGCATAAAAATTATCTAATGCATGGTTAATATCTTAATTTAAACCCCATTATATTAATAAGCCTCTAGTAAATTAAATAATTATAAATTTACACATAAAAGATTAAATTACCTCAACTATATATATTATGATGAAATATTCTTCCACTCCATTAGTTAAAATTGAACCACAGTTCAATGTGCTTGACCCACCATGGTTGGGGAGACATCAATTAATGAAGAATTCTAACATGATGTTTTAAGATGAATTAACATCGTTCACATAAAGGGTTGACTTTTAAATATGTAGATGATGTTACTAAAAGTCTTTAGTTGGGAAAATCCGTTTTATAAATATTAAGATTGAGGTGTCCATGCAAAGTATCAATGAACTGTGAGAAAATGTAGTTCGAATTTGGTATGCCTACCTAATACCCTTAAAATTTCGTGACCAACAAAATTTTTGGAGATGATAAGGTGAATATTGATCATTTACAGAATAATTCCAAAGAATAAGGTCATTTTGAATCCAATGGTGGTGTATATTTGGTTTCAATTATATATAGGTATGTTAATAAATATTGTAATTATTTATTTTCCTAAATTATATTCGATAATTTCATAAAACCCCATCATATTTTTTTAGAATAAAAAATAAAAATGACTTCAAATATATCACTTTGATCCATACATGAGAATAATATCCTTATCACTTACACAAATTACTATTAATGTAAATAATTTTTATTCGTTATCTTATTCCATAAAAAGAAAATGTTTATGATGGGGGAAATTATAACTGGTGTACTTGGTAATGTAGTTAGTGAGGATGTTTTATCTCTCTATGAGAAACATTTTAATGATGGTATATATGTTCACTATTTTTTCCTATCATCCATGAAAAATGAGATTTGGATGAAACATGAGGACAAGGATGTGTATAGTATAATGTCTCACCTTTGGTATCTCTATAATGTGAAGGAGAGACAAGAGAGATATGATATATCCAATTCTATTTATACAAAATAGCTTATATTGTCTACACTAGTCGGTCCACACATAGTATATCTTATCCGATACATTGAATGATTACAAATATTAGGGATTAAATCACATGATTAGTTGCACATATATCTCGTAAACTCATCCATAACAAAGATCTTATATAGTTTTATTGTTACTTATAACATGATATATAATTAGAATATTATTTCAGAAGTACTTACTCAGATTCTACACGTGGATAATGATATAGGGCGTGAAAAACACACAATATTTATGGTGAATAATATATAGGATAACAATTTCAAGGAATCCATGACACATTATGAGTATAAATCTATTTATAATTGTCCATCAAAGAAAATGATGATCTAGAGGAAGGGAAATGAAAACAAGGATGTATGATTTTCATGTGTGAAGAAATACCACTATATGATGAACATCACCCATAAGTATGGGATGTTTAAGGTGTGTACATTATCGACTAGGATGCTTAAATATAAATTATGTATTAGTTATAGGTTGAGATTCTAAAATTTTTATCCAAATCTTGGAACCATGCAGATTTTTAATGATTCATAGGGGATAGGCGGAGTTTTGATATTCCAATAGTACAAGGCTATATGCACTATCCATTGGTGACTACAACCTTTCATTACAAAAATGAATGATATTTGTTTTACATGACTATTATTATGTAACAAATATTATCAAGAACACAATTATTGTGTGATTCCTAGATGTTGATTGGTTTTTTCATGTTTGAAAACAAATGTTGTTTCTTTTTTAAATATAGAATATTTTATGATATGATACATTTAAAAAATGGTCTAATCTATTAAATTATTAAATCCATGTGTTGTTAATGGGTAATGAATCATTTTCACATGTCACATATAACACCCAATTAGGTAATCACTATATTTTTTAGGTATATTAGTTTAATTTGATAAAGCAGTGTCATGATTGATATTTAGACTCATCCAAATTAAAACACCTGGATAATTTCAAACCTGTTTACATATAAAAATTACTAATATATCATTCAGTAGATAGGGTAAAAGGTCCATAGATCCCCTTGTATTTTTACACATTGATGTTTGTGGACCATTTCTAGTAGAGCTTATAAGTGGAGATTCATACTTCAAATAAATTATCGAATACAAAGGTATATATGTCTATGTCGACTTAATGAGGTATAATTTAGAGTCCTCTAAGAAATTAAAAAAATTGATGTATTTGGTAGGGAATCAATGAGTAAATAAGATAAAATATCATCAATATAATATAGGTGGTGAATATATTTACAAATATTTTATCTACCTTTTATGTGTGTTTTTGAATCTATCCAAACTCACTCAATCATACACATCAAATTATTATGATGTTAGTGAAATGAGGAACTATACCAAATTAGATATTGTAAGGGAGATGATGAGTCACATATATTGTCACAACACATCCTCAGAGCCCGTGTTGTAACTACCCCAAGCCCACCTTCTACTGGCCAGGGGCTGGCGACTAGCACCAAAAGAATAAATCCCAATAAAAGGGAAGGCATTGCCTTTATATTAGAAAACAAAAACCACAGAGTATGCAAGCTGAAGTAAACACTAAGAGAACAGAGTACAAATGTAAGTGAAGAAAAGTAAATGGGCCAGAATACAAACCCAACTGAAAGTACAGTACAACTGAAAAGAAAGAATAGAAACTGTAAAGTAAATCAGTAACCACCAAGTCAGCCTACAGAATTCCCACATGAAGGGTGGGTATAAATAGTCTCATCGACTCCTCGGGTCCGTCCGTCCACTCTGTGTATGTCCCTCCTAATAGTCCACCTCCGGGTACCGTCCCGTTCCAAAGGCCTCAATAACGATCAATGATGTCCGTTGTCTGCAACCAACACAACATAGTGAAGCCATAAACCGTGCAGGGGTGAGTATAAAATAGTCAGTAAGAACCCCCGAGACCCCCGAAGGTCTCCCAGAATCCTTAAATGATAAACCACAAAGTAATGATACAAACACGATGTATCAACCAACTCTACTTAGCTATATTCCCCTACATATACATAAGTCATCAATTCTAGTTCGGCTCCAAATCACGAGCTCAAGTACAACCCAGTACACACATGAAAGCACAACCTTTTCCACATAGGAAATCAAGAGAATCATATCGATGATAATGACTGAAAATCAAGACTCAGCTCACATAGGTATACTACTCACGAAGTGGGGTGGAGATGATATATGTAGCCTCTGAATCATCTCCCCTACCGAACCCACGTAGGATCCAGGTACAGAAGTTGTCACTGTCGAACCCACATAGGATCCTAGTATAGTAACCATTGCTGCCGAACCCACTTAGGATCCATGTAATATCGTCATCACTGACAAACCCACAGAGGATCCATGTACAGTCATCCTCACTATCAAACCCACGTAGGATCCAAGTACAGTCATTATCATTATCGCAGTCGCATCCAGATCTATTGTTCCTGCACACAACATACTCGATTTCGGGAGTGTCCTCTCCTCGAGTCAAAGGGGGTGGATACATCAACCGTCACGAAGACTAGAGATGATGTATCCCAATGTTCTGTCCCACATCATAGGGTAAAATCTAGAAAAACGTGTCCGAGTCACGAAGTACAAGACGACCAAGCCATTTTCTCAAAAGTACATGGCGTGTAGGTAAGCGATACACGTCGTGTCATCATACACCGTGTACTGCCCGTGTGATATGTCATGTGCCATAGGGATGGTTGTGTAGAAAAGTAAATACACGGATTGTACTATATTTACACACCGTGTCCAATCCTCTAGGGTCAGTTCAATGTGTTCTGGCCATACAAGGCCAGGTGGTGGAGTACATTCCCATGTACTCCACCACGTGTCCGTGTATTTCCGGAATACACATCGTGCCTCCTGGCTATATGGTTATGCATGTGTCTGTGTATTACCCAAATTACATGTCGAGCCTCGCGAAGCCGTATCTACAATGGGGGAGGTAGTACACGCCATGCCTTGTGGCTATGTGGTTCGGCCTGTGTCCGTGTATCTCGCGGTTTACATGCCGAGCCTCGCGAAGTCACTTATGCCTTTCAATGAAGATAATACACATCATGCCTCGTGGCCATGTATTTCTTTTCGTGTCCCTGTATTTCCCTTGAATACATGCCATGTCCATCGAAGTCTCCTCTATCAAACTATGTGTAGAGTACACTTCGTGTGACCGGTGTCACACGTCGTGTGTCACTTCTTCCAATGTCTATTACTTCTGCCGCTGAACGCTTGTACTACACGACATGTTCTTTTGAAGGACATGTCGTGTATTCTGTAATTTTCCAGAAATGATGCCTCTTGCCAGCATGCCTCCTGAGGCATCTTTCCATTGTTTTGACCATCCTTTTTCTATGAAACTCCCGTTCCTAGGTCGTCCTGATGTTCTGAGGCCCTTTCTTATGTATTCGGGCCTCCGATCGGCTCCAAAAACTTGCCTTGTTTCACCGCTGATGAACGGTTGGAGAACACCATACAATAAGAACGGAGAAGGAATTAGACCATGTTAGTTTGGTTTGGTTCCTTCTTCATTAGTTCTATTACAAAAAAGTTTAGAGAGAACCAATAACATGGAAGGGAAATCAACGTTTCTCATTCATAAACACACCCCTACCTAATAGGAAGTTTGCGGTTGTCAATCACCGTGGATGATGGCGTCATTCCCATCATCGTCGGTGTGCACCTGGGGAAACATCGTATTCTCGTTTATCATGGAGAGAAGACGATGATTGTGCAACAGTCGTCGAGTCATTCATCACTTGTAGAGGAGACGTTATTCGTGGGAGGATGAAGTTCTTCCAATGAGATTAGAACTCTCTCCCAAAAATCCTCAGAAAACAAGCCAACCCAAATAAAATAAGGCCTCCACATATTTTATTATTTTTTCAAGCATTTCAAAAACTCAAAATTCAAAACCTTCATTAAATTAATTGAAGACTTTCAATTAATTCAATTAATGTGTGTTGGAATTCATTGAGTGGAAGAGGATACTTCATTTAATTAATTACAAGCGGTTCCCAACATTAAACACAAGAAGATAAAAGGGTGGAGTTAGAGTAGTTTAATGGAATGTTAAGGGGTGGGGATCTTGTGGGACCCACCTAACCTTTATGCTCTCAAGGGTAGTTAGTAACTAGTGGGTCCCACCCCAACTCCCACACCTAGGATATAACCACTTAGAAAAAATAAATAAATTTATTACACAATTTTATTTTACTTTTCATTTAAACCACAATTTTTAAACAACACCTCCCGAGAAAACTCACTTTCATTAAAGGTCCTATAAAGAAATTACTGGGGTTGCAGTTCCATCGGTGGCCTCGAATTTCAATTCCAACCACCAGTTCAAAAAATCAAAATACCCACTCGTTCTTTCACTGAACGTACCCGAGCTAAACTTCAGAAATTGATTCCAGGCACTCCAGGCTTCTGAATCAGGTGCCATCAGAAATTGAGTACTCGTAAAATCCCAAAGAATTAAAGAAAGAAATTTCCTTGAAATATATGGTTCTTTACATAACTCTGACCTCAGGGGTTTACATCCCCGTAAAGATACATCATAAACTAGGGGAACAAATGAGGGTATTGTACATGCATCTGAGCCACCCTCTCCCATGTTCTCTCCTAGAGGTTCCCTTGCTACCAGCTGATGCGCACAAGAGGAATCGACCATCCATGAAGGACCCTCTCATGTCGATCCTTGATCTCCACAGAGACCTCCGCAAATGTCGCCCCGTCATCGATGTCCAGCTCCCCGTGATCAATGATATGCGACGGGTCGTGCATGTATCTCCTCAACTAAGATATGTGGAAGACTTCATGAACATGATGCAACTGAGGTCGAAGTTCTAGGAAATAAGCCACCTCACCTATCCTGTTGAGAACCGGGAATAGTCTAATGAAGCGCGAAGATAACTTGCCACCCTGGCCCAATCTCCGTAATACATGTCGAGGTGAGACCCGTAATAAAACGTGGTCTCCATCCTCGAACTGTAGTGGTCTCCACCTCCTGTCTGCATAGGCCTTCTGTCAGATCTGAGCAGTCCTCATCCACTCCTAGATGATCTGTACCTTCTCCGTCGTGGCCTGGACCATCGCTAGTCCAACATGTGCTAACTCCCTAGGGTCTGTCCAGCACAGAGGTGATCTCCAAGGTTGGTCGTACAATGCCTCGTTTTCTACCATCCCTATGGTTGAGTGGTAGATGTTGTTGTAAGAAAACTCCACAAAAGTTATGTGATCCTCCCAGCTACAACCACAAATGAGGACACATACATGGAGCATGTCCTTGAGAGTTTGGATAGTCCTCTCCATCTGGCCATCCGTCTGAGGGTGAAAGGTGGTTCTTAGGCGTAGCTGCATCCCAAATGCCTCCTTCAACCCCTTCCAATCCCAGGAAGTAAAATGAGAATCTTGATATGAGACGATGGAAGATGAAACACCATGAAGCCGTACGATCTCCTAAATGTAGAGGTTTCCCAAGATCACTACTGAGTCCTACTCTCTATTGGGTAAGAAGTGGGCCGAATTAGTGAGTCGGTCGACAGTCACCCTGATGGAGTCATGTACTCTAGAAGTACGTGGAATCCCTATCATTAAATCCATAGATACCCCATTCCACTTCCACTCCGGGACCTCTAAGGGTTGTACCAAGCCTGCTGGTACCTGGTGCTCCGACGTCACCTGCTGGCAGCTGAGGCATCATGAAATAATCATCGCCACAACCATCTTCATACATGGCCACCAGTGTTTTCGTCTGAGGTCCTGTTATATCATCGCTAATCGTGGATGTACTGCTAATGGGGATGTGTAAAACTCCCTCAGCACCTCCTCCCATAATGCATCTAGTACCATGGTACATCCTCTGAAAAGGGCGACGTGCTCTCCTCCTACAGAGAATCCATAAGGTGCTTGTCCTGAGGATATCTGTACACATCGCATCTCGCAGTCGTCGACCCCACACTGTTCCTCTATTACCCGATGAAGTAGTGGAGGAGTGATTATGTGTGACTATAGAAAGTTTGCTTTATCTCTATTCACATAGTATATCTACAATGAGGCTAGCAGCTCTGTCGCCTCTCCATGTAGCTGAATGCTCGACCTCCTGCTGAGAGCATCGGTAACTACGTTCCCCTTCCCAAGAGTATAGACTATCTCAAAGTCATAGACCTGGAGGAACTCAAGCCATCAACCCTGTCTCAGGTTTAGGTCCTTCTGCGAGAAGATGTACCTGATACTCTAGTGGTCATTGTAGACTATAAAGTGATCTCCCATCAGGTATTTCCGACACATCTTCAATGCGAAGACCATTGCTTCTAACTCTAGGTCATGGGTAATGTAGTTCTGCTCATGCTACCTCAACTGTCGTGAACCATAGGCGATCACTGCCCACTCCTATAATAGGACACACCCGAGTCCGGTCCCTGATTCATCACAGTAAACTACGTACCCTACGCCCTCCTCCGGTAGCCTCAAGATGGGTGCACTGGTCAATCATTGTCTCAGCTCCTGGAAGATCTTATTATATCTATCTGACCAAAAAAGTTTTTCCCCTTCTTTTCCAAAGCTGAAAGTGGTGCTTCAACTCTGGAGAAGTCTGGAACAAATCTATGATAGTAGCCAGCCATACCAAGGAAACTTCACACCTCCATCATGCTCCTAGGTGGCTCCCAAGCTTGCACTGCCTCGATCTTCGCAGGATCCACCGCAACTACCACCTCATTGATGACGTATACTAATACGTGGACCTCTGAAATCCATAACTAACACTTCGAGATCTTACCATAAAGTTGGTACTCTAAGAATGTGTCTAGTACAACCCGCAAGTGGTCGTTGTGCTCCTCCGGAGTAGTCGAATAAAATCAATATGTCGTCGATGAAGACTATGAAAAATCGACCGAGGTAAGGCTGGAAGATCATGTTCATGAGACTCATGGACACTGCTGGAGTGGTGGTTACACCTAATGGCATAACCAAGAACTCATAGTGGCCATACCGACACCTTAAGGCCATTTTCTACACATCCTTATATCAAAATCTGAGCATATGATAGCTCTACCTGAGGTCTATCTTCGAGAACCAGCGTGATCCTTTGAGTTGATCAAAGAGGTAGTCAAACATCGGAAGTGGATACTCGTTCTTTTAGGTAACCTAATTTAGGCGATGGTAATCGACACATAGTTACAAGCTCTCGTCCGCCTTCTTGGCCAACAAAATCGGGGAAGCCCAGGGTGAAACACAGGGTCGGATGAATCCCTTGCACTGCAAGTCCTCCAGCTGTAACCATAGCTCTCGAAGCACAACGGGAGCCATCCGATATGCTGGAGTAGATATCGGGTCTGTATCGAGGTACATGTCAATATAGAAGTCTACCCTTATGTGAGGAGGTAGTCCTGGAATGCCATCGGGAAAAATGTCTACATACTGATCCACCACTACAGGAAAAATCAGATTCTGCAAATCAACTGCTCATACGATGAGACTAGCCAACTGATTAGTGATCGGCTATCCCCTCTTCTGCGTAAGTCCATCCTGCACTACAAAGGCTCCCTTCTCACCGGTGAAGGTGAAATTGCTCCCATCTGTGCAGACACACCACACTTTTCTCCTAATAAAGTAGATTTGAGCATGTACTGTAGATAACCAATCAATGCCCAAGATGACGTCGTAAGGCCTCGACGCCACTTCAAGAATATCCCAGCCTAATCTCTCACCTCCTAGAGTAATCCCACAATACCGGAACCAGTGCATAATCGTCGAGTCTTCTCCCGTATGAGTCTCTAGCCGTAAGGATCGAGCCAACGGCTCTGTCGGAATCTTCGAGCTCCGAAAAAGGGGAGCGACAATAAAAGAATGACTCGCTTTTGTGTTTGTGAGAACAGAAGATAGGGTGGAGTAGACATAGATAGTACCTTGAATCATCTCAGGTGAGCCGTGGTCGTAGGCCTGCACTAACTGAAGCTGAGCCTGCCTCTGTCCGCCAGCTCCCTGTGGCCGGGGTGGACCTCCAGGTGGTGGTGGTGGTGGTAGAGCCTCAAAGCATCTCCCACCACCTGCTGCTCAGCCAGCCCCTCTACCTCATCTTCCTGCTCCATGTGGACCACCACGGTCGATCCTCTAACTCTACATGGGTGGTCCCTCAACTGTTTGTTGCTCCTCTGCATGGCGGGTCGGGCAGTCACAAGCCATGTGGCCCTGGTCGCCGCATGCATAGCACTGTCTACCTCTCAAATGACTGGATCTACTGTGTGTACCCTGCATCTCTAAACCAGTATCCTGAGGTTATCCACCTGATGGTCTGGTCTGCTTGGACCTCTGCGACGTTTGTCTACTATCGGCTGTAGAAGACACCTCTACGTGCTGCCTTGCAGTAGGTGTCGCTGCTAGTGAAGGCTCAGAAAGAAAGCTCTCCACAAGAAGGGCTCGCTCCGGTACTCCTTCCTTCGATGGAATACTTAGGGAGATCATTGATACCATGATCACATGCCTCAGTCCTTGATCAATGGTCTGGGCCCGGAAGAATTGGTCCCGTACCTTGTCCATGGAGTAGCGCGATAGGTTGGTAAATCTCACAAAGTACTAGGCTACTGTCATGCTTACCTTCCAGAGCTGTAGAAACTCATGAGTGCGCAGCACAAGGAGGGTGGTGGAACTAACTCTGAGTGGAAGAGGCTCTCTAAGTCCGTCCAAAGAAGAGATGCCTCGTCGTGCACCTGGAGCATCAGGCTCCACCATTTACCTACTTCTGCGTGCAAGAGACTCACCGCAAGGATCACCATGAGGTCAACTGTTGTCCCTACAAATCAAAAGACTCGAAAAACAACATCCATCCAGTACTTAGCTTCCTGAGGGTCCATCACCCTGCGGAACCTAGGTGGCCTCTGATGCTGAAACTCATGTAGTGCACTCATTAAACGTGTACTCTCAGCTACTAGGGCTGGTTGCATCGGTGTCTTGGAGGTTAAAGGTACCGACGATGCCTCTGTTGTAATGGGGCCCTGCCCCGAGGCCTCATCGCTCGCTGGGTTTCCATCTCGCACATAGCTCGGAACCCTAGCTGGCAGCCATCGTGGGGCCATCCGGAAAAGAATCAGGTGCACCACAGTTAATACAGTATTCCTGGTGTGGTGACACAAAGTAATCTCAATGAAAACATTGAAACACAAATGCAATCAATGTTTTCGTGCACTGAGTCAGAAATCAAAAGTCAGGGTCCTGGTGTATGGATACGTCGGTCGCCGCACCGACACTGAACTCCCTGGAATGATGACCACACTCAATACACTAAACAATTTTTCTTCACACAGAAGAATCTATTCGAGTCGTGAGTTCTACGGTAGAACTGACTCCTCTGATACCAATTTGTCACAACCCATTCTCAGGACCCATGCCGTGACTACCCCAAGCCCGCCTTCCATAGGCTAGGGGCTGTCTACCAGCACCAAAGGTGTAAATCCAGATAAAAGGGAAGGAATTGCCTTTATATAATAAAACAAACACCACAGAGTACACATGATGAAGTAATCACTATGTAAACTGAGTACAAAAGAAGTGCTGAAAAGTAAATGGGCCAGAATACAAACCCAACTGAAAGTGCAGTACAACTGAAAAGAAATAACATCAGCTGTAAATTAAACCAGCAACCACCATGTCAGCCTCCGGAATTCCCACCTAATGGGTGGGTACATATAGTCTTGTCAACTCCTCAGGTCCGTCCGTCCGCTCAGTGTATGTCCCGCCTGATAGTGCACCTCCGGGTACTGTCCTGTTCCACAATCCTCAACAACGATCAGTGTTGTCTGTTGTCTACAACCAACACAACGAAGTGCGGGCATAACCCATGCAGGGGTGAGTATACAATACTCATTATGGACCCCGAGACTCCCTAAGGTCTTCCAGAATCCACAATAGATAAACCAAAATGGAAGGATACCAACAAAAATTATCATCCATCTCTACTTAGGTATATTACCATACATATACCTATGTCATCAATTCCTGTTCAGCTCCAACTCACGAGCTCAAGTACAACCCAATCCACACAGTAAAGCACAACCCAATCCATACATGAAAGCACTACCCAATCCACATAGGAAAGCAAGACAATCATATCAATGATAATGACAGAAAATCAAGACTCAGATCACAGAGGTATACTACTCACGAAGAGGGGATCAGATGATAGATGTAGCCTCTAAATCATCTCACCTACTAAACCAACATTGGATCCAAATATAGAAGTCATCGCTGCCGAACCCACATAGGATCCTACTACAGTAACCATCACTGTCGAACCCACGTAGGATCCAATTACATTCTTCATCGCTACTGAACCCACAACGTATCCATGTACAATCGTTCTCATTGCTGAACCCACATAGGATCCAAGTATAGTCGTCATCGTCATCATAGTCGCAACCAGCTCTAGAGTTCCCGCACACAGCATACTCGATTTTGGGAGGGTCCGCTCCTCGAGTCAAAGGGGTGGATATATCAACCATCATGAAGACCAGAGATGATGTATCCCAACGTTCTGTCCCATGTCATAGGGGAAAACCATGAAAAACATGACAGAGTCATGGAGAACAAGACGACCAAGCCATTTTCACAATTTACACGGCATGTAGGTAAGCGATACACGCCATTTCATCATACATCGGGTACTTCATGTGTGATATGGCATATTCCAGAAGGCTGGCCATGAATATAAGTAAATACATGGTGTGTACTGTGGTTACATTCCATGTCAAAACCTCTAGGGTCGGTTCCATGTGCGCTGGCCATGTCAAGCCGTGTGATGGAGTACATGTCCGTGTACTCCACCCTGTGTCCGTGTATTTCTGGAATACACGCCGTGACTCTTGGTCGTATGGTTCTGCCCATGTCCGTGTATCACCCAGATTACAAGCTGAGCCTCGCGAAGCCACTTCTGCCAGGGTGGTGGAAGTACATGTCGTGCCTTATGGCTGTGTGGTTCTGCCTGTGTCCGTGTATCTGCTGGTTTACATTCCAAGCCTCGCGAAGCCGCTTCTTCCTTTGAATGAAGATAATACAAATCGTGCCTCATGGCCATGTATTTCTATCTGTGTCCGTGTATGTCCCTTGAATACACACCATGATCATCTAATTATTCTCTATCAAATTGTGTGGATAGTACACACCATGTGGCCGTTGTCACACGCCTTGTGTCACTTCTTCCGATGATCGTTACTTCTACCACTGAATGCTTGTACTACACGGTGTGTGCTTTGGAAGTACACAATATGTATTCTGAAATTTCCAGAAGGAACACCTATGGATAGCACGCCTCCCGAGGCATCCGTCTTTTGTTCCGATGATCCGTTTGCTACAATACTCCCATTCCTAGGTCGTCCCGATGTTCCGAGGTTGTTTCTGATGTTTTCGAGCCTCCGATTGGCTCCAAAAGCTTTCCTTGTTTCACCACTCAAGAATGGTTGGAGAACACCAAACAACAAGAATGGTGGAGGAATAAAAACATGTTAGTTTGGTCCAGTTCCTTCGGCATTAGTTCGATAGAAAAATGATTTAGGGAGAACCAATAACATGGAAGGGAAAACAATGTTGCTCATTCCTAAACAGAACCCAACCTCATAGGAAGTTCACAGTTGTCAAGTGCTGCGGATGATGGCGTCATTCCCATCGTCGTTGGTGTGCACCCGAGGAAACATCATCTTCTCTTTTATCACAAAGAGAGGATGATGATTGCATGATAGTCACCGAGTCATTCTTCGCTTGAAGAGATGACGTTCCTTGCGGGAGGATGAAGTTCTTCCAATGATATTAGAACTCTCTCCCAAAAATCCTCACACAACAAGCCAACCCAAATAAAATAAGGCCTCCCCTTATTTTGTTATTTTGTCAAGCATTTCAAAAACTCAAAATTCAAAAACATTATTCAATTAATTATATATGTTCAATTAAATGAATTAATGTGTGTTGGAATTCATTGAGTTGAAGAGGAGAAGTCATTTAATTAATTACAAAGGGTTTCCAACATTAAACACAGGAAGATAAAATGGAGTAGTTAGAGGAGTTTAATGGAATGTGAAGGGTTGGGGCTTTTGTGGGCCCCACCTCACCTTTATCATCTCAATGGTAGTTAGTAACTAGTGGGTCCCACCCGAACTCCCACACCTAGGATATATCCACTTAGAAAAAAGAAATAAAATTGTTACACACTTTTATTTTACTTTTCATTTAACCCATATTTTTTAAACAACACCTCCTGAGAAGTCACACCTTCGGCAAAGGTCCTCTTTAGTAATTACCAGAGTTTCAGTTCCATCGGTGCCCTTAGATTTCAATTCCGAGCACCGCTTCAAAAGATAGAAAAACACACTCGTTCTTTCACTGTACGTACCCGAGGTAAACTTCAGAAATTGATTCCGGGGACTCCGGGCCTCCGAATCAGTTGTCGTCAGAAACTGCATACTCGTAAAATCCTGAAGAACATAAGAAAAAAATTCCTTGAAATTTACGGTAATTTACATATATCACCCATTATCCATTTGGGGAAACACGTTGAAAATTTTGTCATTCACACTAAATTTGAGTATATAATAATGTGTAAAATGGAATACCCTTTGCATTATGGAGTGGAAGGAATCCTATTTTTTCAAATACAAGTGTATTGGGTAGCATGGAATTTTTTTGACTTCTCTATTAAAAAAACTAAAACCATTGGGAATAAATGTGTATATTTTATATTATCCTAAAACAAGGATACGTTATATACAACTCCTTAGAGAAGAAGTTGAATATCAAAAAAAAATATCTATTTATCATGTGAAGGAATGAATCCTAAAAAAAGATGGTGGGATTATGATTTACATGATGATGTTGATTCTAATGATCCATAATTGTTGGTACAAGAATATATTCAATATTTCCCCATACGATAAGTAGTCCTAAATCACAAATAATTTTTTGGAGAATTTTAGAGATAAGGGAACCCAAGAGATTTTTTTTTATAGTCACTAAATATAGTAACTCCGTATTGGTTGAAAATGATGAAACATTATAATAAAAAAAGTATTATAGAGACTAGAAGCTGTAATATTGTAAGAAGACCTAAATTCTAAAATAGATTCCTTCTATTATAAAAATGTTTGTGTTTTAGTCAATGTGCTAGTTGATGTAAATCCCATATGGTACAAATGGTTATTAAAGAGAAATTTGGACATAGAAGGTAAGTTAAATACCTATAAAATAATTCTACTCGCAAAAGTATTTAAACAACATCAAGTAATTGAATATGATGATGACTTTTCATCGATTTATAGGATTAATTCCATCTTAATTCTAATTTTTATTGAATATTTTTGTAACTATGAAATTTTGAAGATAGATTTGATAACTAATTTACATAATGGGAACCTTCATGAATATGTCTATATGAATCAATAGTAAGGTATTGTGACTCTATGTGATAAAAAAATTCAAATTTTAAGGATCCAGTTATGGATTGACACAAGAATTAAGGTCATGGAACATTCGATTTGATTAAACTAAAAAAATAGGTTTATTTATGGTAAAATGTGATCCATGTTTTTACAATAGGGTTATTCAGAATGAAATCATTACCACAATTTTATAAGAAATGAAATATTACATATTGGAAATTATATTCAAGTATTAGAATATTCTAAGGACCTATTAGACCAGTGTTTCTCCAAGAAGCAATTCGGGGGGGGGGGGTAGCCAATATTGTAGGGATAATTATCATTTACGACAGATCCCATAAGTTTCCTTAATTTAGTAAAGGTGCCTTCAATGTCTAGATAATAAATATATTTAGTATGAAAGAATATTAGAGGGTATCTGTTCTAGTTCCATTTTGTATACAAATTTCTATGAAAATTTATACCCATACATAATAGTATAAGGAAAGAATGATTAATGTAAGATATTATTTATTAATAGCACCAACTATGTTTTCCATTTGGTAAAAAAGTCTTCTTATTTTACGTTTATTGGAATTGGTTGGATGAAATCAAGATTATCATGTATAACAACTTTGAAACACCATTATGGGAATCATTATGTATATGAGATGAACAAAGGATGTGTTTCTAGTTTATAGAGGAGATAGGAAGTTGCTCATTAAGGGTTTAAAAAATTCTAATTTTCAAACATTTTAGAATGATCTGATGTCATATCCATAATTTGTTTTCTATATCATTAAAATAATGTGAGTCCGAAGAGTTCAAAGAATCATGTTTTCAGTGATTCTACAGTGTATTCTGAGTATATATAATCATAAAATTTATCAAACGAAACTACTTGGATATGAAATTATGTCGGTAATCACAATTTAATTCCTTTAATTGATGACCTTATCACAATTTATCTTGATAATAATTTAGTCGTGGATCTTGTAAAAGATCCAAGGTAAAAAAATGGAAAAAGTACATAAGTTAAAAGTATCACCTCTTGAGGGAATCTTCTGAAAGTGGTGAAGTTTTATTAAGAAGAGTTCCCTCATATAAAAATATGGTGGACCCCGTTAATAAATTCATATCTTAGTATAATAATGTGTATCATGTGGGATCAAGAAGACTGATGGTCGTTTATAGATGCCTCTTGTACAAGTGATTGTATTTTGGAGTTGGCGTACAAGATCCAAATTTTATTTACATTATGTTAACATGTGTTCATTTTTTTAAATGTTAATTAAAAATTTATCACATCATGATTTATATTATTTATTACATTGTATGTTATCAAGTCTTAATAGTAGTTTTTTCAATTAATCGACATAATGGTTCACCACTATGTTGACCAGCCAAATGATCCATAAAATTATTCCTAAATATATGTCATATAGCCCGATGAAATCATTTTTTGTGGAAAAATGATACAAGATATAATGGCGGGATATTAATAAGAAATTGAGGAACCTTATCATGGTTAAAACCCATAGTAATATCTAGAGTTAGTTATTATTTTAATAAAACCCGTGGGAAAGTAATCTAAATTTATATGTGTCATTGGATGTTCTTATCCAAATATATGTGTATTGATCAATAGTCACTATTATTGTTAATAATGAGTGTTATTAGTGGAGTACATTTATTTATAGTTGAATACAGTGAATACATATGGTTCCAGTGAGTTAGGATATATTGGGTGTGTCCAGCGTAATATTTTGTTAATGAATAATTTAAGAAAGGATTTATACCTTATTGTCATTAATAGAAGATAATATCTTAGTTCCTTGGAATGATATTTTATTAACTTTATATCTTTTATAGAATATTTCTCTATAGGAAATATATACTAAGAATAGAAAATAAAATAGGAATTGATCACATCAATTGATTGAACCAGCATGAAACCTTCTTGATTAGATATATCATGATGATGTGATTTTGTTACATAGTTGGAATCATTACGAGGTATTATGTCATTGAGTGATTGAATTTTTTTACTATTGGTTCGTTGGAGTGTTTGGTGATGTTAACCATAGACATTAGGATTCATTAATTAATCATTTTTGAGAAATTGGACAAGTGGGTCACTCCCTAAGAGTATCCAGAATCTTTACTAAATAATTTATCATTTAAAAAGATAAATTAAAATTATTCCTATATTTGGTTTTATAAATATTCATGTTTTATCGATGGTATATATTCCATTAATACATATTTAAAAAAAATTATATAAGAAGTATATTTAATAAATATTCAATTATTATTAAGTGAATATATCATTTATTTATTTTTGGAAGAATAATCTAGTTAAATTTATTTATTAAATAAATATTAATTATTAAATGCTTGAGAAATATTATAGATGAATGAATAATTGAGTTTAATATTCTGTTGTGAATAATATAAATCAATTATTATTATCATAAATAATATTTAATTTTAAAATTCATGATCAATAGATATAGAGAAATAATAATATAATTACTATTTTAAAAATTGGTTTCCATGGGGAATTAATAAATAATAAATATAACATGTTAAATTGTGTTTATTTAACCCACGAAATATATAAACCCAATTATATTATTTCAAAAAGAGCCAGTTAAATTTTTTTTGGACAAAAAAACCAAAATAATGACTGTAAATCCTTATAGGGATCCATTATCTAATAACACACTAAATAATGGAGAGATATTTTCCTCCACCACCCACTATTGAGTATTGAGATATGAAAACCAATACCTTGGATGCTATTTTTTGGGTGGTCAATGTGGAAAATTCAGGCAATAGGATCTATTGTGGAAACACCCAACGATTCCTATGATGAGGTACATATATTCATGTAAGACATGATAGTAACTTATAGAGGTACTCTAATCATTATTCAAAAGACACATTTATTTGGGAAACACCAATTCATTTTCAGATCCATGAACGCAGAAAAAAATTACTGTTATGATATTATTTCTTTTCGTTTATTAATTCTAAATAATATATGATGATCCTACCCATTAGTTCAAAATATTAAACATTTTCTATATTATTGATTCAATTAAATTGATCATGGAATTTATCATCATGTAAATCTCTTATCATTCATTGATCATGATAGAAATTGATGAATGGAAAACCCCACCTAATTCATCGCCTATGCCCAAAACATACTGAATGAGTTTCACATCATGTAAATCATCATATAAGGTTATGTTTATAATTTAAATTTATCATTTGAATAAATGTTTTTTAATGATTAATTGGATGATATAATCATGAACCCCCATTAAAGGATTCTATATCGAACATGAGAGGGGTTTCAGGAGTAAATTCTCTCCTAGAATACCTATAAATATATTTCTTTTTTCCCTATATTAATTATTAATGTATGAGGAGAATATGTATAAATAACACTAACCAAATGGGGATACAATATTATTAAACATAGAGTTGATGAATAATGAGATGAAAAATAAATTTTTTGTCTTATATTTGGAGATAATAAGTAAAATTAGATTGTGATTTTTACAAGATCATTCAATTTGTAATAACATTACCATGATTAAATAATAGGGTTATTAATGAGCCCTTATAGATGGGCTAAATCTATGTGCTCATATTAAATGAATTATAATTATAAATTAAAACAATATAGGGGGAGATGAGAATGATGATCTTAATAGAGGATTGATCAAAATTTTAATGACAATTCCACTAAGAGATTGATAACTCAAAAAATTATCAATCTATCCTATGTACTGCTGTTTATAATTCTCTCACGTTGGAATCATACTATGAATGGTTTCATAATAATATTATTCATGAGCTTTTTACAAAATTATATATTGTATTTTTATTATATTATCATATATTGATATGAGACTCATTATAATATAATATCTATTTTGAGAATTATTAATCTTACAGGGTAACAAGAATTAAGAAATGTTTATAAAAATAATAATATTGTGGATAATGTCTATAAATTTATAGGTAAGGATTAACTATAAAATGACCATACTTTCAGTCATGGTTATGTTCATGTTTGGTTGTTTACTGTGATAATGTCGACATAAAACTTTATGATTCTTCATTATATAATGGGGTTTTCTAGAAATAGCCATATATCATATGGTAATGGTTTTAATATATAAAATATTAGAATTTTGGGTTTGTAATGAGAACTTGGGAAGATATACTTCATAATTAGTGAATTGGTGTGAAAAAATTAATATATTACCCACAGGAGAATAAATTAATCATAGAGAAGATTGTTTTTAGAATGTTATAATGATAATTACATCATGATATGAATTAACACATTTTTGAGAAATTATTTTATTTTATCATGTTAATATAAAATGTATGTTGATTTAATGAATTATAGCCATGGTTTTCAAATATTTCATCAACTAGGGGCCCCATGACATGGATAATAACTAATAAATTAGGGTGAAAGACCATATTATTGGTGTTCCATTCAATTTTAATTCATATATGACTAGTAGTGTAGGTGAATTATCATATAATATAATGAGTTTTTTTTATCAGGTTTTAAATTTTTTTATGAAATAAATATATATATTTAATAAATTTTTTATTCTAATATATGTTTTAATGTGATTTGATATTTTGTAAGTACAAACGTATTTTGAATGTAAATTTTCATGTAATATTACTACTCCAAAATTTAATTGGAATATATAAATAATATAATGTGTTAATAAGAATTTGGGCTATTGGTGAAGTGAAAATTCCATTAGTGGTTGTTATATTAATATTATCATTAATATTGAGTTTCCCAAAACCTAGTGAGTGAATATTTTTTGATAATTTTATAATTAATTTATGTATGATAGGAAGAGATACATTTTAGGATAGAGGATAATTACTCAATGATGATGTTTATCTTTTGGAAAACCACTTTTTCGTATTACCTTTCTTGTGTTATATGGATTGATGTGTAGAATCCATAGATCAGTGATCCAGCCACAATAATTTTTTCTCAGAGCATTAGCAACTAATTTTCTAGTAATAGTGTAAAAAATCAATTTTATTATGTTGATCGTCGATCTAAGATTCATTATGCTTGAAGGAGTTCTTCTAATTCAAGAGAGTGACATGGGAAGAATTTAAAAGCAATAGAGAGAAGTTTATTGTCCACAAAAATTATCTATTGACAATTATTGATTAACCATACTCCACAAACACAATCACCACTGTATAATGTTCTAGTTTACGTTAAGATATCATTTAATTCCATGTAATCCCTTAAAAACCATTCTTAACAAACCCCACAACACATAATAAAAATAAAATAATATTTTTATGGTTTGTGTTTACATTTGTATTATTAAATAGATTTTACTAGATGATAAATTAATATTTATCAACAAATGTATTCATGGTCTACTCCTCCTCCTTAGTATATATTGAATAAATTAAGGAAATGTTTATTCATAAATAAATATTTGAATCCAAAAACAAGAAAATAAATATTTAATAAAATTTATTTAAAATAAAAAAATTAATTTTTAAACACAATTTGTTAAATAAATATATAATAAATTTATGTGACCTATAAATCATGAATAAAATTATATTTTAATCATGATTATATTATTTATTCCATTAGTTATTTTCGAAAATAATTTGAACAAAATCAATGGGATCACCAACTGTGTGAACCTATAGGATTCATTCTCATTGGTAGTTAGTGGATATGTATAATGTCAAAGATTATTGTCTAATAATTGGTAATGAAACCCAAAAGAATGATAATAATTTTTCAATGATTACAATTATATATTGACATAAATTGTGTAATATAATCCATTTTTATCAATATCTTATCATGTAGGATTCACATCTCTGTCATTATCCTATAAACTCGATATGTATTTATTTTAGTATTTGGAATAAAAACATAGATACACTATGGCCTCAAAATTTAATGTGGTTTTCTATTTGGATTTAAAGATCTCATATATTATCTTCCATAAAGATGAAGGGAACATATACTTCCTTAGCTTATCCATTAATAGCACACCACTCATGACTCACCCAATGTATCTAACTTTACTTTGACTTATTATCATCATCGTATATAAAATAAATCTTGGTGTGTGAGTTTTAACATGAACTATTTATATTCATAATGTAAAAGGACCATCACAAATGATCATAGAAAAAAATATTTGATGACCACAAAACATGTGAACATCATGTTAGTGAGTTTGTTCTCAAAACCTCATGTTTTGGGATTAGCAAGATGTATCTTCGTGAGATTATGTCTTATACGCTTATGAGATATTGAACGTAAAAATGTTTATATTAGTTTCCCCAGCATAGTATGTTATCTGATAATAAAACTATATATTAGGAATTATATCTGGGTACTTCATCAATGTCATCATAGTGTGGAACTGTTATGACATAATCAATGTGAAAAATTCTCTATCACATTATCAAATCAATGTAATTTAGAAAAATGGTTGATATGCATTAATATATTTAAATTAATTTCCACTTCTTTGAAAATACATATAATCCAATTTACAATTGATTTTTTCTATGGCAGAAACTCTATCAGACGACCACAAAAAATAGATACAAAATCTAATGAATAGTAAGTAATCACATGTAAAAACACGCTTCCACTATGTACGGCTATAACAACCTAGTCTATCACCTTTTCATGGGTAGATTATGAAAATATTATTCTATTTATATAAAATATGGTTATTAAAACATTACTTCATCGACAACATTTTTTAAGCAGTGTCATAATTGAGTATACACCTTTTCTTCCAATGTCATGTATTGACATCCTAATAATGTTCATTGTTAATGTTTATCATGATAATGATCAAACAGATTTACTTGGTATAAAAGTAAATTTTAATTGGACACTGTATAACCACTCATTATGGTACCTTAGAAGCAACAACATACATAAATATTGTATATTTGGACATAATGGATTTAAAAAATTTATATTCCATATTACCTTATACCTTTATATGATGTTAGATCAAACCGAACGATTTATTGACCACACATTCATTCCCTTGATCAATTGTATTTCCACTTGTCTAGACACTAAGAACATATATACTTCTAATTTTCCAAGTAATATCGTATATTTATAATTACAATTCTATGAAATTATGTTGAATCATGTTTTATATTTTCTGTTTATGAATCGTGTATTAGTAATATAATTTTCCGGTACATTTCTTGGAATATGAGATAAATTTCTAATATGTAATATTGTGAAATTATTTTAATATATATAATCAATTCATATTCCCATGCATGTTTGATTGAATGGATCATATTATATAAACATTTAGGTATTGAATTGTTTTGAATGTTTTTATTGAATAAAATATTAATATATGTACTCTGATAAGATTTAGTAAACTCATAGATCTATTTCTTAGATCTGGTCTGAAAAATGCAGTTAAATCTTTAAGTAATTGGTAGTGAAATATAATTTTTTTCCATAAAAAAACTTGTATGAATCGATAATTATTTTAATATTTTATGATAATATTTATCTTGAAATCAAATACTGCTTCAACTAACCAGTTAGACACACACGTCACTTTTAAAACCCCTAATCTTTATTTCAAATTAATACAAGATTTATTACACAAGATTACACATAATACAACCTATAAAATCTATATGAATGGTTTATTAATGTGTTATGAATCATACACAACAACTTAAAATAGATAATACATCATATTAATTGAAATCATTTTAACATGATCATATTATTCCATTATCCATAACAATGAATGAGATAATCTAGGGACATAAATAATAAAGGGGTTATCTATAAAGCTCAGTAAGGGAATTAACAAGTATTAA
Source organism: Viscum album (assembly GCA_963277665.1). NCBI lineage: Eukaryota > Viridiplantae > Streptophyta > Magnoliopsida > Santalales > Viscaceae > Viscum > Viscum album. The sequence continues at coordinate 105,366,951 of OY728133.1, forward strand.
CATTATGAAAGTAATAAACATTACACAATAAGAATATAAATTGGTAAAAATGGGTGAAAATTATAAAAATTAACAATGAGTCAGGATACAAATTGATAGAATAAATGAAACATGTGAAATTTGTAAACAATATAAAACACTACATCATAATCATAGGTTAAGGCTAACTGGAATGTCATAATGATGGAAAGAGTCAAATTATAGATTATACTCACTCCTTCATCTCGTTTGTGATGTCTCATGAGGCTAAAACATTTCCCAAATAATTGATGTGATATATAATTCTAGGCGCACCCATTACATTCCTTTTATTTCATGCTTAATTTTTCTACATAGATGACAAAACATGGATTCATCAATCATCAAATATTATTACATGATAAAGAAGTGTGGAACGAATATGTGTAATTACCTAATAAAATAGTTATATATTTTTAAAGGTGAAAATCCTTGATAGGTAATGAGTACGGGTATTCACTACCCAATTCATTGGCATGAAAATACATCAAATTTTTTTGATAGAATAACAATGGAATATAATTATTTATGGATACCGATTACAAGAGTAAAAGTAAACTCTTATAATTAAAGAATAATATGGTTAATAAGGGAAATATAGAAAATCACATAACAATATTATAAATTAGAAGGGTATAAGGTAAATTATATAATTGAAAAATGAAATGAATGAAAATAACCCTTACATTGAATGTATGACTCCAAATACATGGAAAGAGCATCTTTAGTAATTGAGGGAACATTGGAAGGACTCTTGATATGGGTGGTATGAGTTGGGATGTTCTAAATGTTATTTTGTGAAGAGAAATGGGATACCATGTGTGTTAATATAATAAATATGCAATGAATTTTATAATCATTTGTCAAACTTATGTTTTCGACTCTATATAATAAAATAATGAAAATAAAAAAAATTCCATTTTTTATTTCCATTGGACTCTACAGAATGGTATTGTTTTCCATTATTTTAACTTTCCAATTTCTGAATATATTATAATAATAAACATTTTATTTTGGAAATGAGTGACACTATTAAAAAATGAATTTAAAACCTTAATATATATTAATGGTTTTGGAGAATTCATTACATCTTAATAAAATATATCAAATAAACATAAAATCATATTATTTTAAATTTAACGTGTATATCTGGTTGTGTATATCATTTATAGGATTTATTACATCACTTTTGGATCTTTATGATGTTATAATAAACAATATGTATTTATACGGTATTTATTTTCTACATGAAAATTCTACTGTCTCAGAATATTATGAAAAATTAATCATTGTATAATTTTGAAATTTTTATTTTAAGAAATAAATTCATTTTATCAAAACTATTTTTAAAATGTTTTTATTTTCAGTTTAAATTTAAGAATCTATATTTATTGAGAAATGATGGGTTGATTTACAATAGTAGTTATTTTAAACCTTATAAAAATTACATTTAATATTATAAAAAATATATCATCATTTATATTTAGCAAAAATTATTTAATCAAAAAATTTAAAAAAATTTATTTTTTAAACAAATAATTTAATTCGTCAAAATAAACATCTTGACTGAAATTTAAATCCAATTAAAAATAAAATTTATATTTTATTGTATAAAAATATAAATAAATTATTGAGTAGTGATAATTAGAAAATATTAATACTAATATATAGAAAATACAATATACATAATCATATTATTATGATCTTCATACAAATAACTTTAATACACTTGAAAACTCCATAATGGTACTCTGCATGATGGTGAGACTTTTATTGGGTGGTTCAGTGTAAATTGTTTTGGTCATCATCATAATGAGCATGAAATTATCCTATAAATCGTTTTACTCATGCTTAAGTGGTTTCATATCATCTTGGACATGATCAAATGAAATGATATGTGGTTTTATTTCCCATGGACTCTTTAATAAATGAAAATTAATGGGTACAACCCAACACGTTTAGGCCATTGATTCCTTTTTCAATGTCAATTGGATTGTTTTAAAACCCTATGATTATACAGGTCATGAGATCACTTCTCAATGACTATATTATCAAAGGTAAATATTATTAAAATATTTCTAAATCTTAAAGAATTTAATAGAAATAACAATTTATTTATTTTTAGATATCCATAATAAATAATAAGAAATTTATGTTAAATCTTTTGGGGAAGTTGATTTATAAAGGATTGGTGCATTTCATCACTCATTCAATTCCTAATGATTATTCTAGGATCATAATGCGTGATTTCATTTAAAAACAATTTATGTAAACTTCATATCTAATGGTAATTTGTTGATGTCCCTGACCATTATAGTTTTTCATAATTGACATATACCAAAGTGTCTCTTTTTGGTCACATCATATAGACATCGTCTATAAGAATTCTTCTAAATGAGACGGCTTTAATAATTAATATCCCAATTAGTTGATAATTGAAATATCCACTAAAAAGTAGAATCAAACAATGAATTTATTCATGATGATATGTTAATATGTTTCCTATATAAAAACATTCAATAGAAAATCCATTTTTTAGCATCATCTTATACAATTCATGAATGTATTCTCTTGAATATTCACTAGTAGTATCATGTTTTAAAAAAAATTCATAATTTTTCATTCATAAATGTTGATTCATGGAGTATATTATTTAATTATATATATATATTTTAATATCAATATATTATCATTTCTACATATTTATATTATTCAATATTCTCAATGAAAATTATATTTATCACCCAACTTGGTGGATTTTTACCCCCTTTGTAGTTATAATTTGAATTTAGTATATGCCCTCACTACTACTCCCCTAACTATAGTTAATGGTTTTCAGTATTAATTATCCAATTTAGCTTCATCTATACCCATCACTAAAAAAGATAATTCCTCTCCCACTATCTTTAATTATATTTGATTAATTTTTGGATATATAGTCGATCTTGACTAGATGATACCATCCTTATGGATATAGGATGATTAAATAATATGCACAGTGGTGTTTCTTAATCATTTGTTTCTAAAGAAATATTTTAACAAATGATTTTCAATAAACACATAGGGTAGGTTCCTAGTGGATTCTTATCATATTAAATTTGATTCAATAATCGTTATATAATATAGTTGGATTATGGTTAGTTGTGTCACATCTATTTTACAAAAAATCTCATCAGTGGAATAATAAAATATTTTCAACACATATAAGACTAATTATTGATCATCTGGTTACTATCTTCAGGAAATTTTTTAATATATGTTAATGTGAGTTTGCAATAACAATTGATTCACATATATGATAAATTATTTCATTTAGAGGATATTATCTAAGAAGACAGATTATATATTCCCCAATCATTACCATGTTCAATCATTTAGTCCACAGAGAATTTCAAAAAAATTTAGAAAAGGGATCACATGAAGGTAACTTCATTTTAGAAAGGTTTTTGTGGCCATTTTGAACCATTTCATAATCAATTTTGACATACCTTTATATAATTTATTTATTTATTTAAAACCTTTTATGTTGTACGTTTTTATATCCAATATCATAGCTCAATTAAAACTAAAATAGTTACAATGGTATAAATAGGACAACTACACTTATTTTTATATGAAAATTAGTTATATTTATATAATAACATAGTAGTCTTATATATTATATTTATCATTCATTTTAATTGATATATTTGATTCACAATTTTCTGTACTATTACATTAGAATTAAAGTAACATAATTACAAAATTTCATAAAAATAAATAATGTCTCATTATTTATAGTTGGAATATAGGATAATTTGTTTGGTAAAAAATGTTATAAAAATGAATCAATGCAATCTAGCATTGAAGTATAGTGAGATACCATAAGAAATCAAAGGAATCACCCTTTCACATATCCTTTTGAGGTAACTCTATAAAAATTAGATTTATACATTCATCCTATATTAATTACATTTCTGTTGTAATTATACTGTATTTAATAAACATAAGGTGAACTGAAACATGATGAATATACTTGAGGTGGATGCATATAATTGATTATTCATTTTATTAAAACATATTATCCAGTTTACATTCTATTAATATAAGAATAAAATATCATACTATCCATTTTTCTTCCTTGAAATCCTCTTGTATCCTTGAATGAAATTGTAAAGGAACTATTTGATTTATATTAACCAAGAGGCAGTAAATATTTTGATTCAGAATATTCACCAAATGTGGTAGAGAAACATGTTCATAACAAATCATTATCCACTTAGTGATTTGTGTAAAAAAGATTCCATAGTGAATTATCTATTTTTATCTGGGCATAGACAAATAAAGAATATCATGGTGGTAAGGATGATAGTACAGTATTAATGTAAAATTTTATATCTAAGTGGAAACAAATATTCATTAGGTGATCGATGAAACTAATCATTAAAAAAACGGTAAAAAAACTATCATATCCCAGTATACATTGATATAGTGTATTGAAAATATTATTTATTTCTAGATTATTCTTCCCTTTATGGATTGAATGGATATGAGATCTTATGGTTTAATAATCCATGTCTTTTTATTTAATCATCCAATATTCAAACATAGTTGATAATACAATAAAATGTGAATATAAAATATCATCAAAATATTTATGGTAGCCATACAATATTGATTTTCTCACATGTTGGGTAGGTAGATAATGAATAGGGGATTCAAACACATAATATATATTTCCGAATAACAATAAATCACATAATCATGTATAACATATATAGAATTTTATATTTGTATAGGAATACCCCTAGTCAAGGAATGATTACATTCTATTCATGATGGTTCTTTCCATTTTATACAATAATTAAAATAAATTACTAATATATCACATGATTTCAAATTATTTGTGAAATAAAAACAAGGGATTTCCTTAATTGTCCCACAATTTTATCATGTCCTAATACCCCTATCCATGAAAATTGTAATGTAAATTTTATCTAAAATTATTTTGGAATGAATAATTATTTTTATTATTATAATCCATATAGAGGATATTAAATTTACTAGATAGTACATTGGTAAGATATCTTGTCATCTTTAGACATTTAGCACCATCATATATTGTGTGGGCATTCCAATATAGATATAATGACAAATATTTCCTCAAAAAATTACTTCAAATATTTATTAGATAGAAGGATGTCGTTAAAATCAATACATACCTATTTTTATAAAAAACTATCTTAGTTGAGACATATTGATAATTAAAAGTGTTGTGAGGAAGGGTGAACCAAATCATAAAATATTGGACCATATTAATTCAAATGATTGAAGGTATAAATGAATAATATTAACATGCGTAATTTTATTTTATGATAAAAAATATTATATTTTTTATCAATTAAATTTTTTTATTAATAAGTTTATTTTACATTATTATGTTACCATTAAAAATATATTTTTTATTCATAATCCTTCAATTTAAATTCCAAATGTTAACATAATTTCATTTATTAATGTAACAACAATCTTGCATCCATATAATAAAATATATATATAAATTAAAAAAATAAAAAATAAATGATCATGTCATGATTTTATATAATGGTTGATTTATTGAGAAGATAAGTAATTAACATATGAACTAGTGGAATAACTCTTATTTCTGGTATTATTATTAGTTCCATTACTCCACATATACACTAATTTATCACTTGGGATGGCATCATTATGATTTCTTCATGAACTGCCTCTACTTTCCATGGGATATTCCATCTCTAACAAATATTTATTATTCTGATGCATGTGAGCGTAAGAATAAGATTGATTATGGGGGGATAACTTAAATAAACATGGATTCATAGGTCTTATATAATAATGGAGGTAGACATGACTTTCTAGACATCAATTCACTGTATATTCAATAATTTCATACCCAAGAAATAAATTAATTTAAATCATCCAAAACATATATATGTCTTGGTTAATATCATGAATGGTCATACATAAAATTTATATAAAAATATAAAATGGTTAACATTCATTTCTATTAATTATTTATTACTAATATAAACATTCTTTTATTGATTGATTTATTAATTAATTTTCTTTCATATTAATAACCATATGAATTCTCTTGGAGATAACCATATTTTTGATTTTCATGTAAGGTAAATAGAAGAAGAAATTGTTTAATTTTTATTATAATAAATTAATTTATCATTTAAATATTTTCAGAAGCCTTATTAAATTTTCAAACACATCACATTCCATTTAAATAAATAAGTTGTACTGTTGTAATTTTTAGTTTTATGTAATTTTATTTTTTTCAATATTACGAGAATTTAGAGAATTTAATTTAATGCTCTAAACCATGTATCTATGTCTCCATGTCCTTGAGATATATTCTTGGGGATTTATCACAATCCTTAAATAGACTACACAATGTGTACTAACAAGTTACACATTGTGTGTTCCACTTTCCTTTGGATCGAGATACATTCATGGGTATTTTACATGAATCTCAAGACATTACATGGCATGTAAATCCAGTTACCCACTATGTGGTCCAAATTCTATATTCCCATGAAACCCTTTTAAAGACTCAATATTTTCATGAAATATGTATTTCATGATGTGCACATAACAATTATATTACACATATCTCTTATGTTTTTTTTTCTATTCATTTCACTAAAAAACTCATCATAGATTTTCATTTCTTTTATAAGGAGTTACACATCATGTACACCAGACACACATCATGTACTCCATTATAGAAATAGGTTTTCATTCTCATCTTATTTTGATCATGAAATATGATAGCACAATTTTCATTACTTTCATGGTTAAACCATGTAGACTACAGGACATGTACAATATCTATACACTATGTAATCTAAAAAAAATTTCTAGGTTGACATAGTAAACATATAGTGTGCAAAAAATATACCACATGTTTTTACACTATGGACTATCTTGTATCTACGACAAATTTAGGTGCAGTGAACTTTGGTACCTGGAATTTATATACACATACATGAATTGTAATTTCATGCTTTGTATACAAAATCCTTGAAACTTCATGATGATATATCTGGTAATTATTCATATATTATTGTAATTTAGAAATTTTCAATCTTAAATGAAGGAATAAAAATTTATAAGGCATGATAATTAAAATCGTATTAATGGAAAAATAGTATTTAAATGAAAGAATCAACCACAATTGTGATTATATATCAACAATTAAATATATAATTTAAAATATGAAATGTGACTACTGTAATAAAAAATTTAGTTTTTGGTTGTAGTGGAATCTCCTTTGATTGGAATTATAATAAAAATTATTTTAATATTTGTATTCTAAAACATTGTTAGAGTAACTTTCATATTAAATTTTTAATCATTTTATATCTGACTGAAAAAATTAATACCAATATAAACGATATTTCATTAATGATAATATTGATCTTTTGAAAGCCCTTTATTTATTACCATAATTGTGTTGTAAGGATCATATTGTATAATCCATCTAGTGGTGATCAACAAATTCTCATTTTCTCTTCAACAAACACCAACTGCATGCCTGGTTATATCACAATGATGTAATTATAATCCACTGATTGTATTTATAACTTCATGATCCTTTAAACGTTAAGGAAATAGTTTTATTCTTGTGATGAAGTGATGAGTTTTCAATGAGTGAGATATGTGTTTGGTGTGCACAATGACTCCCTATTCTCAATTTTTTATTAACCCAAAAAAATATAAATAATCATTAATTTATAGATTTTTAGTTTTGGATAAGTTATTATTTAATTTCCTATCGAACCATAAATAATATAATGATTCATTAAAACTCTATGCCACAACATAATAATCATATAAAACTATTATTAAATTGCATGTGCTAACATGTGTCATAATAAATAAATTTTACTAGCTAAAAATTTAATTTTATCAATGTATGTTGCCATGGTCCATTCACCCTCCGTTGTATTTATTTAATACAAAAATAATAATTTTATTTATAAATAAATATTTCAATACAAAAAGTAGTAAAAAAATTATTAAAATTTTTAATAAAATATTTAAATATATTTTATTCACAATATGGTGTTTATATATTTATTCATATAATATGATTAATAAAAAAAGAATAATATTATTTCCCATATTGAAAATAATATTTATTTATTTATTTAAATTGAATAGTAATTTAATTAAGACCGATGGAAAAACTTACTGTGTCACACAATAGGATTCTTTTTCAATGTAATTAGGTGGGTGTGCAAGAAGTCCAATATTATTATATAGAAATATGTCAGGACACCCAAGAGAAAGAATATGATGTCAAAATGTTGGAATCCACATAATAACACTCACTCTTTAATATAATATTTTCATTAGTATCTAATTATTAATGTTTCACATATGTTTCATTGAACTATATTCGTGATATATCATTTGACTATCTAGAATTACACGTCGATACACCATGTCCACGATATTTAATGTGTCAATTCAATTCTAATCAAGGGGCTCAGATAACATCTTTTATAAAGATTACGGGGATAAATCTTTCCCTGACTCATCAATTTATATAACATCTCCCATGACCCACCAAACATATATAACTTCACCAAAACTATTATAATCATGGTTTACAAAATAAATCTTTGTTCATGGGTTTCATCTTTCATTAAAATTAATCATAATGCCTATGGACCATCACACATGCTCATAGATAAGAATACTGATGACACAAAAACAAGCCAAACAACTATTAGCAGGTCTGTTCTCATAACCATTCATTTGGAGATCACCAACTGTGAACATAATGAGATGGAGTCTCATATTATTATAAGTACTCTAACATAAAATTATATTTACTTTGTTTCCCACCATATTATTTTATCAAACAATATATCTATATATTCTGAAAATTTTCAAGTCATTTCCAGGTTCACATCATATAGGGAATCATTGGTTACCTTATCAACCTGAAATATACCTTTTGGAAAAATTCACATCAATTTTATGTATAGTAAAAATCGATATGGGATAATATATTTAAATTAGTATTGACATTATTCAATATATTTTTAATCAAAATAAAAAGTATTTAGATATTGGTAACCACCTCTAAGAAATAAATCCTATTTGTTTTAATTTAATCATACATTTATTAAGATTCTTATATCATTATAAAATTTTATAATTTAGGATACTTAATTGTTTTTATATATGTTAATGTAATTTAAATTTTCTAATTTAAATTTTTTATAATTTTGTTTTATTGAAAATTTATTTTTAAGACAACCATTACCCTTATTTAAGATCCCATCCACAAATAAATGTAGTCACCTTTATATATGTATGGGTAATTTCCATTATAAATAAATGTAGAATAATGTTTTTAGTTATAGATAATGGTAATATTTGTAACTCAATCTAGGTTATTTTTTAGAGTCATAAAAAGGTAAAAGGAACCACCATTAAATAACTATGTTCAGTCACCAATTGTACACTAAATAAGAGTAGTTTCAACAAACCCTTCAGTAGTGCATATGTATTACATAAGAGTTGTTTTTATTTGTAAATATTCATAATTACACCATATTAAAACCCTGACCTCTTTTTTTAAATTAAAAGCATAATTACTAAAATTAATGTTTGTGGTATGAATTATAATGAGAAATAAATATTTGAATTCATGGATTGATAAAGATATGATTTGAATTGAAAATTTCACTAATTAAGTGGAATGTTAAAAAAATAATTTTTTCCCACATTGAATATATATATATGAATCAATTCATTGAAATAAACGAGAAAATATTATATAAATTATTAACTATGTCTGTAGGTATAATACCATGTAAAGACTCGTAAAATTCAAGGAAAATTTTTCTTAATTTTCTTTGGAATTTTACAAGAACGCGGTTTCTGACGGTGCCTGATTCCGAGGCCCGGAGTTCCCGGAATCATTTTCCGAAGTTTGGCTCGGGTACGTTCAGTGAACGAACGAGCAGGTTTTTTCTAAATTTTGAACCGGTGCCCGGAATCAAATTCCGAGGGCACCGATGAACTCGCAGCGCCGATATTCGCTTAAGGGGACCTATTCCGAGGTTGCGTTTATTTTTGGTTGAGAGTTAGATTTTGGGTTTTAGAATAAGATAAATAAAATTTGTAGAATACAATTTTTATTTTAACTTGTTGTTTTTTTTAAACCTCCCAAAGGGAGTTAGGGGTGGGACCCACAACCACTTAACCTCCTTTGGGAGGATTAAGTGTGGTGGGGCCCACATGAACCCCAACTCCTCATCTTCTCTCAAAACTCCCATATAACCCCCTTTAATTAATGTTTGACAACTTGGTTAAATTAATTAAGGTGGGTTGATTTGAATTTCAAACCATTGAAATTCAAGTTGATGTTTGTGTAAATAAAATAAGCCTTAGCTTATTTTATTTTGTTTAGCCATCTTGAGAGGATTTTAGAGCTCCTTGTTCTTCTTCAAACATTGACGAAGAACACGAAGAACACTCAAGCTATGACGAAGAACGCCGCTCCTCTCTTCTTCGTAGCCGGCTGTTTCCGAAGATCGGCGACGCCTTCCGTGTCAACGAAAGGGAACACCGCTTCCTCCTCGGACTTCCTTCGTCGGCTTACGATGATTCACCAACGACGTACCTCTTCGTCAATGGAATTGACAAACGTTTACCGTGACCCCCGACCTCCACGACGTTTGTCTTCCGCGGGTCGTTGACGAACATCGTGCTTGAAATCGAGGTAGGGGTTTGTTGTTGATTATTTATTCACTCTCGTTCTGGATTATAGCATGATAATCTTGTGGTTAATTATTTAAGGGTTATCGTCTAACGAGAGGGGGGCCAGACCGCACAAACACGGCCGAATCTCCCCTCCTTTGTTCTTGATTATTATTATTTTCTTGTGATGAACGAGATGGCGTGGTGCCGTCGCACCACGCGAGAATCATTCGACGATTATTGCTCGGCGCCGTCGCGCCACGCCGTGGAACGATTCATCATGAACGCGATGCCGTCGCGCCGCATCAATGGAAACCAAAGGCGCCGCGGCCGGAGCGGGGCCACGGTGGATGGGCACGGTGCCGTCGCACCGTGCTGTACGACGAAGGCCACAGCTGGGTCCGGGCCGCGGCGGAACGTGATGACCGGTGGCCAGCCGGGCCGTCGGTGCCGGAAAAAAGGAAGAGGACCGGCCCATGCCGGTCCTGTTGAGAGGAAGTCGGCCGGCCAGGACGGGCCGGTCGGGACGGTGCAAAACTAGGGGAATTAAATTCCCCCGGGCGGTTATTTTGGCCCCCCATAATGGGGGTGGGGGCGGTTTCACAAGGGGGGGGGCAGTGCCCCCCGTTTTTTTTTCTCAAAGGCAGGCCCCCACGAGGTGGGGTCGGTTTCTCAAAGGCGCGGATTTCAGCCACGCCGCCATGCCGGACCGCACCGCCGTGCCGGGATGCGCCGCTGCGCCGCCGCGCCGCCGGCTGGGCCAGGTCGGGGCGACCCGGTTCGGGCCGACCCAGGGGGTCGGGCCGGGTCGGCCCGGACCCGGACCCCCCCCATTTTCGAATCGATTTCGGTCTTTTTCCCATAACATGAGCTACGGACCTCCGATTGACGAACCGTCTGCGGCGATGCGATCCTTGAATCAAGACAGTCGATTCGGTATATCGCACTCAAATATTCGGAAAACTTTGAGTTCGGCCGGGTTGGTTCGTTCACGAAACCAACCGGGCCTTCGGAGCGGAAACGCTCATATCTTGAGCTACGAACGTCCGACTGACGTGCCATGAGATTTGTTGTGTTCCTCATATTGAGGCGGATCTTTTCGCATACTCCGACCGAGGTTTGGACGCAGGTGGAGTACGGTTAGGTTGGTTTTGCCTTAAAAACCAACCGGGCCCCTGGGACGAAAAAGCCAATAACTCTTAGACCGGGCGTCCGATCGACGTGCCGTCTGTTGCGTTGAGTTCCTGTTGACGATACAGAACATTTGGATACATCAACTCTAGACTTTGTGACAGTTGATGTATCAGCCTCTCGGTTCGTGGAGCGGACCCTCCCGAACGAGCTTGCTGTGTGCGGAAACCCTAGTGCTGGCTGCGACTGTGACTGCTACTGCTACTGCTACTACTATTGCAATTGTGACTGCTACAGCTACTGCTACTACTACTGCGACTTTGACTGCTACTGTTACTGATAATGCTACTGTGACTGCAACGACGACGGTACAGAGATCCTGTGTGGATTTGACGACGACTACATCACTCAGCGATCCTACGTGGATCAGTGCTACAGGTCCTGTGTGGGCCCGATCCTGTGTGGGTCCGATCCTGTGTGGGTCTTTCCGCTCAGCGGTCCTGTGTGAACTAGCGCCTACAGGTCCAATGTGGGCCCGATCCTTTCTGGGTCTTTGTGGGGGTTAGTTGCCTCTTGATCCTTTGTGGGTCCGACGACTTAGATGTATCAGAGATCATCTTTATCGTCTTTCGAAGAAGTATACCTGTGTGAGCTGAATCTTGTTGCTTTCCTGTGTGGATTGTGTTGTGCTATCCTGTGTGGATTTCGTTTTTCTTTCCTGTGTGAAATACGTATACTATCCTATGTGGACTGAGTTTTACTTGGGCTCATAGGTTGGAGTGTATTAGAATTGATGACTTAGGTATGTGTATGGGCATATACCTAAGAAATGTCGGTTGTTACTTCGTGTTGTAACTATCTTTTGTGGTTTTTCCTTTGTGGATTTTGGGAGACCTTCGGGGGTCACGGGGTCCCTACTGAGTAACTTATACTCACCCCTGAACGGGCTATGCCTGCACTACGTTGTGTTGGTTGCAGACGACGGACAACGTTGATCGTGGCTGAGGCTTGCAGAGCAGAACGGTACCTCGAGGTGGACCACTGGGCGGGACGTGCCCGGAGCGGATGGAGGGACCCGAGGAGCAGTGGAGATATCTGTACCCACCCTTCAGGTGGGATTTCCAGTGGATAGTTCGGTGTAGCGGATTTTACTTTACAGTTGTTGTTTTCCCTTTCGAGTTGTACTTTACTTTGAGTTTGGGTTTGTATACTGGACCATTTACGTTTCCGCACTTTCAGTTGTACTCTATTCTTACTTAGTGTTTACTTTTGTGCCTGCTTACTCAGTGGTGCTTGTTTGCATTACAACGGCAATGCCTTCCCTTTTTACCGGGATTTACGCCTTGGTGCTAGTCTCCAGCCCCTGGCCTATGGAAGGCGGGCTTGGGGTAGTCACGGCACGGGCCCTGAGGACGGGTCGTGACAAATTGGTATCAGAGGAGTTCGGTTCTACCACGAACACTGATCTTTTCTATGTGAAGCAATAATGTTTAGCGTATTGAGTGTGGTTATCAGTCCAGGGAGTCCAGTGTTGGTGCGGCGGCCGACGTATCCGTACACCAGGACCCTGACTTCTGATTTCCGACTTAATGCACGAAAACATTGATTGCGTGTGTGTTTCAAAGTTTTCTTTGTGATTACTTTATATCAGCTCCCCAGGTATACTGTTCTGACCGGGGCGCACCAGTTTCCTTTTCAGGATGGCCCCACGACGGCAGCCAGCTAGGGTTCCAAGAGTCGAGTGTGACGATAGCCCACCGAGCGACGAGACGTCGGTGCAGGGCCCTTTGTCAGCAGTGGCACCGGCAGTAGCTCTACCCGCCAAGCCACCGATGCTTCCAGCACCAGCCGTTGACGACGCACGTCATCTTGGAGCTCTACAAGAGTTCCAGCGCCAGCGACCCCCTAGGTTCCATGGTGATACGGACCCCCAGGCAGCAGAGGACTGGCTGGAGGCAGTGGTACGAGTTTTTAGGCTAGTGAGGACACCTGCAGACCTCATGGTGATCCTCGTTGTGAGCCTACTGCACGCAGCAGCAGGACGATGGTGGAGCATGATGCTCCAGGTGCAAGGTAAGGAATCTCTACTATGGATGGACTTTGGGAGCCTCTTCCGCTCGGAGTTTGTCCCAGCCACCCTTCGTGCGGTGCGTATCCAGGAGCTTCTTACCCTGCTGCAGGGCAGCATGACGGTCGCTCAGTACTCGGCGAGATTTACTGATCTCTCGCGCTACTCGACCGACATGGTACGAGACCCATTCTTCCGGGCCCGGACCTTCGATCAGTGTTTGAGACACGAGATCAGGGCATCGCTGATCTCCATCAGCATATCGACTCAGACCGGAGTACTGGAGCGGGCCCTTTTGATCGAGAGTTTCCTTGCTGAGTCTACACCAGCGCCGAGACCCACTGCAGGGCGGCACGTGGCAGAGTCACCTGCAGCAGGCAATCGACGGATGACTCAGGGGTCCAGGCAGACCAGACCTTCAGGCAGACGACCTCAGGACACTGGCTCAGTAGTGCGGGGCATACAACGAGGAGCCAGACTTTCGAGAGGCAGGTAGTGCTACTCATGCGACGGGCAGGGCCACATGGCTCGTGACTACCCGACCTGCTATACCGTGGAGCAGCAAACAGCTGAGGGACCACCGAGGCAGAGGCAGAGGGTCGACCGTGGAGGTCCATAGGGAGGAGGCGGACGAGGCAGAGGAGATGGCCGAGCAGCAGGTGGTGGGAGACGCTTTGAGGCTCTGCCACCACCACCACCAGGAGGTCCACCCCGACCACAGGGAGCTGGCGGGCAGAGACAGGCACAGCTCCAGGCAGCAGAGGCCTACGACCACGGCGCACCCGAGACGATTCGAGGTACTATCTGTGTCTATTCCACCCTTGCTGCAGTACTTATAAACACATGAGCGAGTCACTCTTTCATAGCCTCTGACCTTGTTCGGAGCTCGGAGATTCCGACAGAGCCGTTGGCTCGATCCTTACGGCTATAGACTCCTACGGGAGCAGACTCGACGATTACGCACTGGTGCCGGTAGTGCGAGCTTACTCTAGGAGGCGAGATCTTCAGCTGGGATCTTCTTGTAACAGTGTCGAGGCCTTACGATGTCATCTTGGGCATTGATTGGCTATCTACGGTCCATGCACAGATTGACTGTTTTAGGCGCAAGGTGCGATGTGTACGCACCGACGGGAGCAGGTTCACCTTCACCAGCGAGAAGGGAGCCTTTGTAGCACAGGATGGACTTCCGCGGAGGATAGTACAGCCCATTACTCGTCAGTTGGCTAGCCTCATCCTTGTAGCAGTTGACGTGCGGAGTCCTGGTTTTCCTGTAGTGGTGGATCAGTTTGCAGACGTTTTTCCCGATGACGTTTCAGGGCTACCTCCTCGCAGAGAGGTAGACTTTTATATTGACTTGTACCCTGGGACAGCCCTGATATCCACTCCAGTATATCGGATGGCACCCGCCGAGCATCGAGAGCTATGGGTACAGTTGGAGGACTTGCAGGGAAAGGGGTTCATCCGACCCAGTGTTTCACCCTGGGCTTCCCCGATATTGTTCACCAAGAAGGCGGACGGAAGCTTGCGACTTTGTGTTGACTATCGTCGCGTGAACCAGGTGACGGTGAGGAACAAGTATCTGCTACTGAGGATTGATGACCTCTTTGATCAGCTCAAGGGAGCACGGTGGTTCTCGAAGATAGAGCTCAGGTCAGGATATCATCAGCTCAGAGTCAGAGACGAGGATGTGCAGAAGAAGGCCTTCAGATGTCAGTATGGCCACTATGAGTTCTTGGTTATGCCTTTCGGCGTAACCAATGCTCCAGCAGTGTTCATGGCTCTCATGAACATGATCTTTTAGCCATACCTTGATCGGTTTGTCATGGTCTTCATCGACGACATTCTGATTTACTCTACAATTGAGGAAGAGCACGCCTATCACTTGCGAGTTGTACTAGACACACTCCGAGAGAACCAGCTTTATGGTAAGCTCTCGAAGTACCAGTTCTGGATACGGGAGGTCCACTTCTTGGGACACGATATCTCTGAGGTGGGAGTTTCAGTGGATTCTGCGAAGATCGTGGTTGTGTTAGCATGGGAGCCACCCAGGAGCGTGACTGAGGTTCAGAGTTTCTTGGGACTAGCTGGATACTATCGGAGATTCGTGCCAGACTTCTCTTGAGTTGAGGAACCACTCACAACTTTGACGAAGAAGGGGAAACCCTTCGTGTGGTCAGACAGATGTCAGCAGAGATTCCAGGAGCTGAGACAGAGATTGACCAGCGCACCTATCTTGAGGTTTCCTGAGGAGGGAGTAGGGTACGTAGTCTACTGCGATGCATCAGGGACCGGACTCGGATGTGTTCTGATGTAGGAGCGATCAGTGATCTCCTATGGATCATGTCAGTTGAGGCCGCATGAGAAGAACTATGCTACCTATGACCTGGAGTTAGCAGCAGTGGTCTTCGCTCTGAAGACATGGAGACATTACCTGATGGGCGAGCGTTTTACAGTCTTTTCTGATCATCAGAGTCTCAGGTATATCTTCTCGCAGAAGGACCTGAACCTGAGATAGCGGCGATGGCTCGAGTTCCTCCAGGACTATGACTTTGAGATATTCTATACTCCTGGGACGGGGAACGTAGTAGCCGATTCCCTCAGCAGGAGGACGGGTATTCAGCTACTTGAGGAGGTGACGGAGCAGCTAGCCTCTTTGCAGATATCCTTCATGGATAGAGATGGAGCAGCCTTCCTCCAGTCTCACAGTCACCCTCCACTACTGCACCAGGTCAGAGAGGAACAGCATGAGGATGCTGACTGTGAGACACGGAGTGCACAGATATCCTCGGGACAGGCACCTGATGGTTTCTCCCTTGGAGCAGAGCACGACATCCTTTTCAGAGGACGTACCATGGTACCAGTCGCTTTGAGAGAGGAGGTGATGAAAGATTTTTACACTTCTCCTTTGGAGGTACATCCTGGAGTGGCGAAGATGTACCAGGATCTCAGACGACAACACTGGTGGCCGGGCATGAAGAAGGATGTAGCAGAGTTCGTTTCTCGATGCCTCACCTGTCAGCAGGTGAAGGCAGAGCATCAGGTACCAGCAGGCTTGGTACAACCCTTGGAGGTTCCAGAGTGGAAGTGGGACGACATATCTATGGACTTCGTGACTGGACTTCCACGCACTTCCAGATGTCACGACTCCATTTGGGTGATTGTTGACCGACTCACCAAGTCGGCACACTTCTTACCCATCAAAGAGCAGGGCTCAGTGGAGAGCATGGGACGTCTCTACGTTCAGGAGATTTTGCGGCTCCACGGTGTTCCATCATGTATCGTCTCCGATCGAGATGATCGCTTTACTTCCCGGCTTTGGAAGGTGTTATAGGAGGCGTCCGGGACGCAGCTACGTCAGAGCACAGACTTTCACCCTCAGACGGATGGTCAGACGGAGAGGACCATTCAGACTCTCGAGGACATGCTCTGTGCATATGTCCTCGACTTTGGTCCTAGCTGGGAGGACCACCTACCCTTGGTGGAGTTTGCGTACAACAACAGCTACCACTCCACCATCGGGATGGCACCGTACGAGGCGTTGTACGGCCGACCATGTAGATCTCCTTTGTGCTGGACAGACCCAGGGGAGTCAGCACTTGTGGGACCGGAGATGGTCCAGGCCACGACAGAGAAGGTCCAGTTCATCCAGGAGCGGATGAGGACAGCTCCGAGCCGGCAGAAGTCATACGCTGACAGGAGGCGGAGGCCACTAGAGTTCGAGGATGGCAACCACGTCTTCTTGCGAGTCTCACCTCGACGTGGTATACGGAGATTTGGCCGAGGCGGCAAGTTATCTCCGTGCTTCATCGGACCCTTCCAGGTCCTCAGCAGGATTGGCGAGGTGTCTTATCGCCTGGCTCTACCACCTCAGTTGCACCGGGTGCACGACTTCTTCCACGTATTTTAGCTGAGGAGATACGTGCATGACCCGATGGACATCATTGACCATGGGGAGCTTGACGTTGACGATGGGGAGACTTTTTCGGAGGTCCTGGTGGAGATAGAGGATCGACAGGAGTGGGTCCTACGTGGGCGATCGATCCCTCTTGTGCACATCAGATGGAAGCATGGGATCCTCCAGGAGAGCACATGGGAGCGGGAGGCTCAGATGCGTGCTCAATACCCTCATTTGTTTCCCTAGTTTTTGTTATATCTTTACGGGGACGTAAAGCCCAGAGGTGGGAGTAATGTAAAGACTCGTAAAATTCAAGGGAAATTTTTTCATAATTTTCTTTGAAATTTTACAAGAACGCGGTTTCTGACGGCACCTGATTCTGAGGCCCGGAGTGCCCAGAATCATTTTCCGAAGTTTGGCTCGGGTACGTTCAGTGAACGAATGAGCGGGTTTTTTATAACTTTTGAACTGGTGCCCGGAATCAAATTCTGAGGGCACCAATGAACTCGCAGCGCCGATATTCGCTAAAGGGGACCTATTCTGAGGTTGCGTTTATTTCGGGTTGAGAGTTAGTTTTTGGGTTTTAGAATAAGTTAAATAAAATTTGTAGAATACAATTTTTATTTTAACTTGTTTTTTTTAAAACCTCCCAAAGGGTGTTAGGGGTGGGACCCACAACCACTTAACATCCCTAGGGAGGATTAAGTGTGGTGGGGCCCACTCGAACCCAACTCCTCATCTTCTCTCAAAACTCCACTATAACCCCCTTTAATTATTGTTTGAGAACTTGGTTTAATTAATTAAGGTGGGTTGATTTGAATTTCAAACCTTTGAAATTCATGTTGATGTTTGTGTAAATAAAATAATCCTTAGCTTATTTTATTTTGTTTAGCCATCTTGAGAGGATTTTAGAGCTCCTTCTTCTTCTTTAAACATTGAAGAAGAACACGAAGAACACTCAAGCTCTGACGAAGAACGCTGCTCCTCTCTTCTTCGTAGCCGGTTGTTTCCGAAGATCGGCGACGCCTTCCGTGTCAACGAAAGGGAACACCGCTTCCTCCTAGGACATCCTTCATCGGCTTACTAAGATTCACCAACGACGTACCTCTTCGGACGTACCTCTTCGTCAACGGAATTGACGAACGTTTACCGCGACGCCCGACCTCCGCGACGTTTGTCTTCCGCGGGTCGTTGACGAACATCGTGCTTGAAACCGAGGTAGAGGTTTGTTGTTGATTATTTATTCACTCTCGTTCTTGGTTCTAGCATGATAATCTTGTGGTTAATTATTTAAGGGTTATCGTCTAACGAGAGGGGGGCCGGACCACACAAACACGGCCGAATCTCCCCTACTTTGTTCTTGATTATTATTATTTTCTTGTGATGAACGAGATGGCGTGGTGCCGTTGCACCACGCGAGAATCATTCGACGATTATTGCGTGGCACCGTCGCGCCACGCCGTGGAAAGATTCATCATGAACGCGACGTCGTCGCGCCGCGTCAATGGAAACCGAAGGCGCCGCAGCCGGAGCGAGGCCGTGGCGGAAGGGCATGGTATCGTCGCACCGTGCCAGACGACAAAGGCCGCGGCCGGATCCGGGCCGCGGCGGAATGTGATGACCGGCGGCCAGCCGGGCCGCCGGTGCCGGAAAAAGGAAGAGGACCATCCGGGTAGGACGGGCCGGCAGGGACGGTGCAAAACCGGGTGGTTATTTTGGCCCCCCATAATGGGGGGGGGGGGGGGTCACAAAGGGGGGGGGGGGCAGCGCCGCCCGTTTGTTTTATCAAAGGCAGGCCCCCACGAGGGGGGCCGGTTTTTCAAAGGCGCGGCTTTCAGCCGCGCCGCCAGTAGGGAAGCGGGGGCTTTGTTCCCCGCGCGTGGCACCCGAGCCACGCCCAGGCCGCGCCGCCGTGCCGGACCGCACCGCCGCGCCACCGGCCGAGCCGGGTCGACCAGGTTCAGGCCCACCTAGGGGGGGTCGGGCCGACCAGGGGGGGGGGGGGGGTCGGGCCGACCAGGGGGGGGGTCGGGCAAACCCAGGGTGGGGGAGGGGGGGGTCGGGCTGGGTCGGCCTGGACCCAGACCCCCCGTTTTCGAATCAATTTCGGTCGTTTGCCCATAACTTGAGCTACGGACCTCCGATTGACGAACCGTCAGCGGAGATGCGATCCTTGAATCGATACGGTTGATTCGGTATATCGCACTCAAAGTTTCGGAATACTTTGAGTTCGTCCGGGTTGGTTTGTTCACAAAACCAACCGGGCCTTTGGAGCGGAAACGCTCATATCTTGAGCTACGGACGTCCGATTTACGTGTCGTCATATTTGTTGTGTTCCTCTTAGTGAGGCGGATCTTTTGGAATACTCCTCCTGAGGTTTGGACGCAGGTGGAGTACAGTCGGGTTGGTTTTGCCTTAAAAGCCAACCGGGCCCCTGGGACGAAAAAGCCAATAACTCTCAGACCGGGCGTCCGATCGACGTGTCGTCTATTGCATTGAGTTCCTATTGACGATAGGGAACTTTTGGATACATCAACTCTGGACATTGTGACAGTTGATGTATCAGCCTCTCTGTTCGTGGAACGGACCCTCCCGAACGAGCTTGCTGTGTGCAGAAACCCTAGTGCTGGCTGTGACTGTGACTGCTACTCCTACTGCCACTACTACTGCGACTGTGACTGCTACTGCTACTACTACTACTACTGCGACTGCGACTGCTACTGCTACTGCTACTGCTACTGTGACTGCGACGACGACAGTACAGAGATCCTGTGTGGATTCGACGATGACTACAGCACTCAGCGATCCTACATGGATCAGTGCTACAGGTCATGTGTGGGCCTGATCCTGTGTGGGACCGATATTGTGTGGGTCTTTGCGCTCAGCGGTCCTGTGTGAACCAGCGCCTACAGGTCCCATGTGGGCCCGATCCTATGTGGGTCTTTGCGGGGGTTAGTTACCTATCGATCCTTCGTGGGTCTGACGACTTAGATGGATCAGAGATCATCTCTATCGTCTTTCGAAGAAGTATACATGTGTGAGCTGAATCCTGTTGCTTTCCTATGTGGATTGTGTTGTGTTATCCTGTGTGGATTTCGTTTTCATTTCCTGTGTGGAATACGTATACTATCCTGTGTGGACTGAGTTGTACATGGGCTCGGAGGTTGGAGCATATTTGAATTGATGACTTAGGTATATGTATGGGAATATACCTATGTAGTGTCGGTTGTTACTTCATGTTGTAACTATCTTTTTTGGTTTTTCCTTTGGATTTTGGGAGAACTTTAGGGGTCTCAGGGTCCCTACTGAGTAGCTTCTACTCACCCCTGCACGGGCTATGCCCGCACTACGTTGTGTTGGTTGCAGACGACAGACAACGTTGATCGTGGCTGAGGCTTGCAGAGCAGAACGGTACCTGGAGGTGGACCACTGGGCGGGACGTGCCCGGAGCGGATGGCGGGACCCGAGGAGCAGTGGAGCTCTCTGTACCCACCCTTCAGGAGGGATTTCCAGTGGACAGCTCGGTGTAGCGGCTTTTACTTTACAGTTGTTGTTTTCCCTTTCGAGTTGTACTTATTTTCAGTTTGGGTTTGTATACTGGCCCATTTACTTTTCTGCACTTTCAGTTGTACTCTGTTCTTACTTAGTGTTTACTTTTCTGCTTGCTTACTCTGTGGTGCTTGTTTACTTTACAAAGGCAATACCTTCCCTTTTTACGGGGATTTACGCCTTGGTGCTAGTCGCCAGCCCCGGGCCAATGGAAGGCGGGCTTGGGGTAGTCACGGCACGGGCCCCGAGGACGGGTCGTGACATACCATCCATTGAAGTATAATGCAATGTGGATCCGTGAATCACGAAATTATGTATTTTTTAAATTTATATAGGATATGTCCCAATGAAATTTTGGTACATACATTTTTTATCGAAACTATATTCATATAATTATTTTATTTTCTCCACTAGTTTTATTCATTGATCATTGTGCAATCTGAGTTGGTTCATTACTGTTTATGGGTATTTTTGAACAATATTTATTCCCCAGCTTTTAAAAATATTCAACTATTGTTCTCGTAGGATGACATGAATTTTTAAACTATCCTTAAACTTATCCTTTTGTGTGTAGAGATAAAAAACATTCCCATGGTTGTGGATATATATATCATTATCTCTCATTATTTATGTAACTACCATTTATGGATGATGGGTTCTGCATTAATTAAATCATTTAGAACAATGATAAGAAGGTTAAAAATAAAATAATATGATATTTATATTGGGAGGGAGTAGGAAAACACATCATTATATTTTACTTAGATTATGTTTATTTAGATATATATGATACATTATATCTTTTTCAATAAGATACATCATAAATTTATTTTCAAAAGATGTATATTTTATAAATGGAAGAAAATATATACCTGATTCGAAATAGAATGGTATAACAATACATGCATTTATTATTATTAGTGTTATTAATTGTTTATATATATTATTAAAATGATTATTTAAATTATTATCACTATAAAATAAATGATATTGTTTAAGGACTCGACCTTAAACATTATATAACATGAATTTTGACCTGAATGCACATTGAGTATTTTTTCATGTTTAGTGTTTTAAATAATTAGGTCATAACTTTTGTATAACAAAATTAATATTACATTAAGACCCTACTACCAAGTATCCCTTTCTCATAAAATAAAAAATCTTGATAAATAAAGACTTGTCTAGATCCAAGTTTTAGACAACATGACTTTTTCATGATATCATCCTTGACCCTATTCATATTTATGTCAAGTGAAAAACATTTAAAAATGTGGGATGAGAATAATAATATCAGTAAGAGTTATAAAATAATGAAAACAAAACATTATCCAATCAAAAAATACAAACCTATGAAACCATAATTTTCAATCATAACATTCCTCAAGAAATTTTTTGATTTATGAAGAACACACAGAAATCATAAATCATAAATGTAACTTATGGCATCCATATAAAAAATACATTGATGCTATCACAACTACGTAGAGAGTTACACTTGGAATACCTGTAACAATATATTCCTCAAATATCATACGATAAACATCACGTTTACCTCTTTTAAGTTACACAATGCATTGGAGAGCTAGCTCAGGCTCCCCTGACATATGTTTATCACAGAACCACCAGTATACGTAAACAATGCCAAAAAATCATTACATAATCATAACAAATTGCATAAGAATAATAGAATGATAACATTTCCACATTCAAATCACAATATATAAAAATAGGATATTGAAATAAACAATTATTTATGAAACCATTTAAAATAGATAACAAAGATATTTTTTAAATAAAAGTGTCTCATACCACATTGAATCATTTAAATAAATTATCTTTTGAAAACAATAATTTACATATCAATAAATCTTTAAAACCATTTTTAAGACACTAAAATTAATGAGAAAAATTTCGATTAATAAATCTATAGAACAATTAAAATAAAATTTTAGTTAAAGAGTTTTTTAACAAAATGAGAGACGCTTGAATATAATTAATTGAGGAATAAATCTAATAAAAATAGTATAATATCATGAGAATTAATGTATTCATGATCTAGTAATCCAATGGATAGTATATACACCATATAATAGTGAATTGTTTCATAACAATAATGAAATCTCAATGGAACGTAAATTGAGACGAAATCCATTATAATGATGGTATCCTTTGATTAAGGAAAAAACAATTGCATAATTATGTCTGAAAATTATAAATACACCCAATATAATTGGATATGAATTGTAAGACCATAAAATTATATTCACACATATTTATATCACAACATAATCAAGAGGTATAAGTTTAACACATGGAATTGAAATTGAGTGAAGAAGTTTCCCTTACAGAATGTCGACAGCCTAACGACATCACTTTAAAATTCAGAAAATGAGTTGATGAGAGACAAAAGGTATCTCATATATTGGAGGTAAAAAACACAGAAATAAGAATATATATATATATATAATAACATCTCTCAATATAATAATATTAAATTAAACTACATAATAAAAAAGAAGTCTTTTAAAAAAGAGACGAGTGAAAGGTTCCCTTACCGATTTGGTAACTTACGAAGCATACACCCCATGAAAGAAGGGTCATAAAATAGAAATATAAATACCCATAAATTAAATTATATTACACATATAATACAATCATGGGAAGTAAATACACCTTATAATGAGAAATAATGGAAAATATAGCATGAATTCTCACAGGAATAAAAATTGAGATGAAAACCCCTTACCACATGGTAATCAATTGAGTCCTAAGACCAAAATTTAATAATTACCAAATTAATCACATAATAACTAGAATATAAGGATAATCATTATAATATATATCAAATTTCAGTTCACAATACACCAAATTCAATAAATAAGTGCTGAATAATGGAAATATCACAGAATAGGACGTTATTTGAGAAGCCCCTTACCTCGTGTCCTAGTTGACTCGTATGTTCCGTGTTATTCCTAAATAAAAAACTAAAGTTAATTTATAATTTATTTAGAAGATTTTTCAGGTTTATTTTTCTTTTTATATAAATTATTAACATGTTATAAACATTATGAAGTCATTTATGTTAATAACGGTCGTTTTGCAGATATTTGGTACTTCAGTAAAAAATGAACACCTTATATTTACAAGTTGTCCATGTGGTCAATAGTCAATTATCTGAAAAATGATTTTCATTATTTATAAATCATATATATAATATATATCTAATATAAACATGTATTTATAATACTATATATCATTTAGAGATTAGAAATGAATTGCACCGTTCATGGAGACGGTAAGCCGTACCTACTCATGAATGCTACTTTCATTTCTATTTCATATTTTAATGGAATTAAAATATAATGGTACATAGTTATATTATAATTATAGTATAGTATCATATATAATATCATTAACTACATCCTTTATATTTTCCACATATGGAATTAACGAGTCATATCACATTGAGGGGGCGGTAGACCACACTTCCTCAAATAAAATTATTGCATTTACACATAATGGAAACCATAAAGGTATGATATAAATTGAAAACATAGAAGAATAAAAAACATAATAATAATATATGTATTATATGAATATATTTCCATATTAATTGATACCATTAGAGACGGTAGGAGATGATCGAACAATCATCGTTTCGTGAGGCGTTAGTTTTCCATCCACAGAAACAATATGGTCTTCACCCATTAGATTGAGTTGTGTGTATGTTTATACAGAATAATTCTCATAGAAACATCCTATAATATTTAGGAAACTAGTTTTGTTATAAAATAAAATATTAAAATGATTTTAGGGGTTGGAGAAGTAAAATAAAAGAAAAACTGTTAAGAAAAATGGTTACCTTTAATTTGGTTACTCCTTTTGATTTGAATCCAGAGGAATTATTCATGAAACTTCAGCCTAAGGTATTACATATAGGTTTAAGATAAGGATCCTGATATATTATTTGGGTAGGGATTGTATGATCCATTGTGCTTGATAGGTGTGAGAAATGAGTTAGAAGTGAGGGCTTTTTATAAGGGGGGAGATGCTATTTTAGAAAGTGTGAAAATATTATTTTATTATATAATGGTTTTCGGTTTAAAAAGGTCCAAAAATCATCAAGGTAGAATATTAGATAAATAATAGTAGGAATAAATTCATCCAATAACAATTTGATAGTTTATGGATGTTTTTTTAATATTTATAATCTTATTCATTTAAATTATTTATTAATGAGGTAAATACTGCATCATTTTTGTGTCACAAATAATTAAATTTATTTGATGTCTAAATATTATAAAAAATATACCATGATGTATGAAATATTTTCATCTTTCCAACAAATATTGGTAGTGTTAAATATAACTTATACACCCCTATGTAAATATCAATTTATAAATCGATATTTGTTTATGTCATTTTGGTCTTTACATTAAATTAATTAAAATAAAATGACATTATCACTCTTAAGTGGTTCCATGGGTCAAAAAATCGATCCAGTGATACCCATGGTCGTTAATGACTCATCCAGTAATGTTATGACAAGTGTTAAGGTAATTGGTTATTATTATGATATACTTTTTACCTTGAATTAGACTATTTCCCTCTAACTGCGGAAAATAAAAGTCACAGATACTATTCACCAATCATTATTTTTGTCGTATAGAACCACTTATTACTTACTAATAACAATCATATATTTTATATTTTTGAAATTAAATTCCCAGAAGTGGTAAAATTTCATTTAAAATCAATAGCCGGTATTTTTAACTACTACTATGTGGTTTCACTATTCATTAAAAATTGAAGTTTTTCACAAAAATACCAAAAATTCAACCTAAGATATATTTGATATTCCAATTTCAAAAATTATTTCTATTTTAAAAAATTGAATACATAGAAGATGCATTAATTAATTTAAATTTAATTTCATTTGTCAAAACAAATATTGTTGTTTTAAGAAAAAATATCTATCAAGAGATTGACATTTGTTTATGTCGAATTTTAATGGGAAATTAATTCCAATGACCACCATTATATTAAATTGTAAATATATAATCTAATTAATATTTGAAATCAATTAAAAAGATAAACTATCCATTAAATAAATTAGGTTAAAAATCATATTTTAATTAAAATATAGTATTTTTCACTATTCATTAAAAATGAATTTTTTCAGACAAATACCAAAATTTTACCGAAGTAAAATTTTAATTTTTTGATTCTAAATAATAATTTTATTTTGTCAAATAGTACATATAAAAGTGTCTAACACTATATTTATAGAGGGTTCTCCATCAAAAGGTGGTAAATGAACTTTTTAAAGAATATTAGAGTAATTATGCTTAAAATTAGATTCATTTACATTTTAAGCCTTTAACATTTATTGGATAAATGAAAAAACATTTAACAAACATATATAATCATATTGTAGTTAGTTCTATACATTCCCACCAATAAAATGACTAGGAATTAAATACCATTTAAAATAATAATATTATGTTATTAGTGTGCAACATAAGATTTCAAAGAAAACCATTGTTGTGTATCCGGTAAGCCATCGAACATAACATCTCTTTTAAAGTAAAATTAATATTTAATTCATAAATATTAATAAATATGAAAATATTATATTCGTTATTAACCTTGGATGTTACATCCTTCCCACCTTTGGAGAATTGCATCCTCGCAATTTTAAATTTAGGAATAGAAACTTCATTTAATGTCCCTCAAAATAAAATGATTCAATAAAACTATCACTTTAAAATAAAGGAAGAGAAGTACAAAGGTTACCCTAGACAAAAAATACAAGTATTCCATGAAAACATGGATACGTAAGAGAAACTAACTCTCATAGATTAATTGAGAGTGATAGTGAACATGATCAGGGAATGTTTACCACCATAGTACCATAAATTTGTGGTTGGGTAAAAGTTTGATGATAAAAGAAGGATTATAACATTTTTTCATCAAGATAATTTTCATAGAGTTGAATTTTTTTATTAATAACAAGACTAATGTCGTAAGGAAATATACTTACTCGTCCTGTAGATTTTTAACCTTTAATAATATTCTACCACAAACTCATATTTTCTCCAAAGGATAAGTATTCAAGATTACTTGTTCACATCGAAAGCACTATAATCAACTTCTAGAGAATAACATGACCCACAAAATAAGAAACATATATTTTCCCTATCTTTATACATTAACTAGAACTAAAATTGGTTAGTATGTGGTCAGATAATCCACAAAAGGATAATCCCTTATAAAAAGAATCACTACTCTTAGTCGACAAAATTCATCCAAATGTACCCAATGAACAAGAAAGACCATTCAATATACAAATGTTTTTTAAAATATTAAAAATAATCCAAAATAATATTGAAACCTGAAACACACATAAATTTTATGACATTGTCTTCCATAGTGGATCTTGACAATTATGTCCAAATAAATTTGAAAACCCTTAATGTCTCATACGGAAGTGTAATTTACCAAATCACATATTCTCTATGATAGGTTAATAATTTCCATAAAAAACCCAATCACCATATGTCCATAATAAAAACATAGATTCTCTCAAATTCAATTTACACCATTACTCATCAGAAGAAAATATAATTATTCATTTAATAACATTTTCATATATCAAACTTGAGGGTTTCACATACTATAAAAAGTCTTCCAATGTTATAAAATCATCAAAATATCCTTAGAACTTTTAAGAATTTCAACATCTTAAAATCTACCATAAATCTTGAATCCCATACATTTTGAAATCTTACTCATTAAACCTTCTTCATGATCCACTAACCATTCATTACCAACTTATTCTAAATACTTCTTTCCTTCAAACAAAATCATTAATCATATCCAATGCCTCAATAATAACAAAACATATGTTATGAAATAATCCATACTTTTCATTGTTCATTGACAGTTTCTTCATCCTCATTCAGAATGGATTTAGGAGTTGATAAACAAAACTTTTTATGATCCTGGTGATCCCATTCCCAAATCTTCTTCGCAGGACAAGTGTTTGAATAATAACCATGCAAAAAAAAATTAAACATTCAATTTATCCCTCAGAAATAACATCATTCGATTTGTTAGATTCAACGTGGTTCTTCTCCTTTCAGAGGAAGGTTCTTGCTTTAGGACCTTCATTCCCACATCTATAGAATCTCCCCATCCCTTGGAATAATTTTCCTAGGTGTTTCTTTCCACATCTTGACACATTGTTTTTTTAATATACATACCTATATGACTATTACCTAAAATTCTAAAGGGATTTGTTTATCACATAAATGACACCTTAAAAAATCACTAAGGTTCTGGTTTTCAATAATTATCCAGATAGTTGGTTGAGATTAACCACATGAGTTATCATTGCAACTCCAATTTCATTTAGATGCTTATTTAGAAAATCATCACAGTTTTAATCATACCCACTTTTACTTTGGTTCCTACTAGATCTAGCCATCTACTATGACCAAAATTGTTAGTGTGAGTATATCAGTAAAATCATCATATAAAATCTTATGAGGAGGGTGAATACTAAGATATACCTATCCATGTTATCTTAATCTCATTCAATTTATATAAAATCACTATGAATCATTCTAATATTATAACTATTATGGTTAAGTCACTAATGTTTAAATAACACTCTAACTTCTAAAGATGTCTAAAATGACCATTGATACCAACTATAAGGACCCGACCTTAAACATTACATAATCTTGAATTTTTCATGAATTCACATTGAGGATCTTTTCAGGTTTAGTGTTTTAGATAATTGGGTCATATGTATTATATAAAAACATGAATATTACATGAAGACACTACTACCATGTATCCCTTTTTCATTAAAAAAACTCTTGATAAATTGAGACATGTCTAGTTCCATGTTTTTGAAAACATGGAATTTCTTTAATATCATCCTTGACCCTATTAATCTTTTTTTCATGTGAATAACATTTCAAAAACATGGGATGAGCATAAAAAATCTCAGTTAGGGTTATAAAATAATGAAAAGAATCATTATCCCATCAAAAAATAAAAATATAAAAAACAATACATTTCAATCATAACATACCTCACTAAATCATAATATTTGTGAATAATACACAGAAAACATAAATCTTAAAGGTAACTTATGGAATCAATATCAAACATATATTGCATCTATCACTGCTATATAAAGAGTTACACTTGGAATAACCAAAAAAATATATAACCTAAATCACTTAGGAGAGACATCATGTTTACCTCCTTCATGTTACCCAGTGCATTGGAGAGCTATCTCGTGCTCACCCACCCTAGGTTTATCACGGAACCACCCGTAAACGTAAAAAAATACCAATAATCATAATATAATCTGTAAAGACCCGTAAAATTCAAGGGAAATTTTTTCTTAATTTTCTTTGTAATTTTACAAGAACACAGTTTCTTACGGAACCTGATTCCGAGGCCCGGTGTGCCCGGAATCAATTTCCGAAGTTTAGCTCTGGTACGTTCAATGAACGAACGAGCGTGTTTTTCTATCTTTTGAACCGGTGCTCAGAATCGAATTCCGAGGGCACCGATGGAATCGTAGCGCCGGTAATTGCTTAGGAACTCCTGTTCCGGAGTTGCGTTATCACGTGTGTGGATGATCAAAATTGTGGAAGATAATCTATTATAATTCTACAATTTTTATTTTCCTTTTGTGTTTTAAGGCTATGGGTGGAAGTTGGGTAACTACCCAACCTCCCTTGGGAGGTTATGAGGGTGGTGGGGCCCACACGAACCCCACCCCTTCATATTCTACAACTATTCAACTCCCCATTAACTCCCCCTCATTTAATTTGACAACTTCTGTAATTTTAATGAGGTGAGTTATGTGTGGTTAATTGAATTTCAAACTCTTGAAATTCAAAAGGGTATGTTGTGTTAATAAATTAAGTCTTGAGCTTATTTTATTACTGTTAGAGTTTATGCCATGTTGAGAGGTTTTGGGAAGCGTGAAGATCTTCTTCATCTCCAACGGAGAACATCTTCGACGAAGAACATGAAGAACACCTCGGACTCCGACAAAGAACACCATTCTTTAACGAAGAACATCTCTGCCGAATAACGCGGAGAACTTCTCCAATGACGTTTCCTCATTGGACGCACCTCAATGACAATGGAATCGACGTTCATTTTCTGCGACGTCCGACCTCCGCAACGCCGTTCTCCACGACGTTCGACGTGCGGCATCATCTTCTTCACCCGCGACGAATGCGCGCCCCGATGAATCAAAAGTAGGGAACTTTTTTTTTGAAAACCCTCATTTACTCCCTTCTAAATCTAAGAACGAGGATCAAAAAAATATTAAGTTGATCCGCGAAGATTATGTTACGGGTTGGGAAACTTGATTACGGGGAGAAATGCAGGGGTTTATTTTGTTTCGTTCGTGATTAGTACCGTCGCCGTTCTCCTTTTAAATTTTGGACCGCTTGCTATCGATTAAACGAGAGGGGGCCGGACCGCACAAACACGACCGACCCTCCTCCCTTATCTTGTTGTTGTTCCTGTTGTTTCTTGGAACGGAGATGGCAGAGAACCATCGCACCATGCAAGACCGTGCGGGAATTTAGAAAATCACGACGAAGGAGTGCGGCGCCGTTGCGCCACACCTTTGGGGCCGAACGAATCCACGGTCGGAGATGGGCCACGGCGAAGGGGCGCGGTGCCGATGCGCCGTGCCGGGAAAACCACGAAGATGGCACATTTTGTTTTTGACGTACGGATTGACGGGCGATGAAAAACTAGGCTGCAAGGTAATTTTGAGGCCTCCGCAGTGACGGTCGTGTCCCGGGAGGACAGTTGGTGAAGACGGAAGGAGAAACGGACCACCAGAGCACGTTCGGTGGTCCGCGGGAGGCGGTGGCGGTGCGCCACGCCGGCGCGGCGGCGTCGGCGACCGGCGGCGGCGGCACGCCACCGGAAGGCTGGCGGCGGCAATTGCCGCCGGCCTCAATCAGCAGCAAGGGTGGGCCGCACACACCCCCCTGCTCCGCGACTTCGGCTCGGCCGCGCTGGCCGAGCCGCGGCTGGCCGGTCGAGCCGGACTGAGCCGGCCGGGCCGGATAGGGCCGGGCCGAGCCCAGCCGGGCTGGACCCGGGTCGGGTCGACCCAGTTCAGGCCGACCCAAGGGGGGTCGTGCCGGGTCGGTCCTGTCCCAGACCCCCCGTTTTCGGACCCTCTTTGGTCTTTTGACCATATCATGGGCTACAGACCTCTGATCGACGCTCTGTCAATTGCGTACTGATCCTTGGAATGAGACGGTCGTTTCAGAATATCGCACTCAAGGTTTCAGAATACTTTGGGTTCGGCCGGGTTGGTTCGTTCACGAAACCAACCGGGCCCTCGGAACGGAAACGCTCATATCATGAGCTCCGGACGTGCGGTCGGGTTGGTTCGCTCACGAAATCCTACCGAGCCCCTGGAATGAAAAAGCCAAAAACTCACAGACCGGGCATCTGATTGACGCGCCGTCTGTCTCATTGTTTTACTCTTGTTGAGATGGAACTTTTGGCATACTTTTCCCGAGTTTTGTTTGCAGTTGGATAGTGGCTAGGTTGGATTGCACCTGAAATCCAACCGGGCCCTTGGAACGGAAAAGCTGTCATCTTTCAGACCAAATGTCCGTTTGAAGAACCTTCAGCGGCGTTGGTGATCTCAACGAGAAACGGTGCCTATGAGTATACCCTATGAGAGTTCGGGGTACAGTTGAGATACGGCCGGGATGGTTCTCTCATGAAACCAATCAGGCCCCTGGGATGAAAAGGCTAATAACTCACAGACCGGGCGTCCGATTGACGCGCTGACTGTTGCGTTGAGACCCCTATGACGAGGCAGTCCTTTGAGATACTTTTTCATGGGTCTTTGAGATACTTGGAGTATCGACCTGTAGCTCGTGGAGCGGACCCTCCCAGAGACGAACGTGCAGAGTATGGAGACCGTGTAGCCGACTGAGACATGACGACTTCTTGACCGACTCGACTAGGAGTGAGTCGACTAGACCAGTGGAAAGAGCACTACATTGTGCGGTGCAGACCCATGGCGGATGGAGCACTACATATGTGACATTGCAGACCCGCGGTACTCGTCCGGAGAGTACCTCAACAGGCTACTAGGGGGTGTGCACTACTATGTTTGGGTGACATACCTCGGCGAGAAGCACTATTGTTTTTGGGTGGCTGACCCACGCTACTCGAAAGGAGGAGTACCTCAGCAGTCTTAGGTTAGTGAGAAGTACCTCGGAGTCGTGATATGACCACTGTATACTCTAGTGACGGAGCTCTTTAGCAGTTACGGTTTCGATAATGAAAATCCTGGTTTGAGCTGAGACTTTTGACCTTTGTGTTTACCTCATCATTGTGATGGGTCACTTGATAACTTAGTTATATGTATGGGAATATACCTGGGTAGTGGTTATCCGTTGATTTCATGATCTTGGTGTTTTCCTCATGATTGAGATGGGTTACATGATAACTTAGGTATATGCATGGGTATATACCTAAGTAGAGGTTATCTATTGAGATATTCTTTTTGGTTAACCTTGTTGGTTTTAGTGAGACCCTGAGGGTCTCAGGGTCCCTAATGAGTATCGTTATAATCACCCCTGCACGGGCTATTCCCGCACCTCGTTGTGTTGGTTGCAGACGACGTGCAGTGCTGACGGAGGCCGAGTGTTCGAGGACTGGACGGTACCAGAAGGTGGACTACACGATGAGTCAGTACCTAGAGCTGTACCTCACAGTGAGACGACACTCGAAGGAGGTTGACGGGAGAGAGCGTTATGTAGGCTATCTATACCTACCCTTCAGGTAGGATCTTTGGTGGACGATCCAGGAGCTGCACCATCTGTACCTACCCTTCAGGTAGGATCAGAGGAGGACGACCCAGGAGCCGTTTCCATTCTTTTAGTTGTTTTACTTTGTTTATTTGTAGTTGTACTTTCTTTTGGGTTTGTA
Organism: Viscum album; assembly: GCA_963277665.1. NCBI lineage: Eukaryota > Viridiplantae > Streptophyta > Magnoliopsida > Santalales > Viscaceae > Viscum > Viscum album. Next base: position 105,400,379 of record OY728133.1, read on the forward strand.
TTCTGACCCATTTACCTTTCAACACTTCTCTTTGTACATAGCTTTTTGCTTCCTCTTGTACTCTTTGGTGTTTTGTTTACTTTTATAAAGGCAATGGCTTCCCAGTTATCGGGATTTATGCCTTTGGTGCTAGTCTCCAGCCCCTGGCCTATGGAAGGCGGGCGTGGGGTAGTCACGGCACGAGCCCCAAGGACGGGTCGTGACTAATTGGTATCAGAGTAGTCGGTTCTATCACATAAATTATAACTCTGATATTTTCTTTCTGTGAAGCAATAGTGTTATGGGTACCAAGTGTGGTCTTCAGTTCAGGGAGTCCAGTGTTGGTGCGGGCGACCGACGTATCCATACACCATGACCTTGACAGCTAAATTCTGACATTGTGCATGAAAACACTGATTGTGTGTGTGTTTCCAGAAGTTTTATTTAAATATAATCTCAAACCAGGTCAGCTCACCAGGTATAATCGTTTGACCGTGTCACGTTGTTTCTTTCAGGATGCCTTTTCTCGGACGACCAGCTAGATCCCAGAGGGATGTGCGTACTGACAGCCTGTCGAGCGATGAGGCTTCGGTACAGGGCCCTATTGCAGTTGAGGCACCAGTGGAGGCACCAGCGGTACTACCATACGTTTGGCCACCGATGCCACCAGCCCTAGCAGTAGGCGATGCACGCCACTTGAGTGCGCTGCATGAGTTCCAGCGCCAGAGGCCACCAGGTTACTGGGAGAGACAGACCCGCAGGTGGCTGAGGATTGGCTGGAGGCTGTGGTGAGAGTCTTCAGGTTAGTGGGTACGCCGGCAGACTTCATGGTGATCTTTTATGCGAGGCTTCTTCAGGCAGCAGCAGGAAGGTGGTGGATTCACTTGTTCCAGTTTTGCGATGGGATGACCTTCACATTGGAAGACGTCAAGACCTTCTTCAGGGTGGGGTTTGTGCCAGTAGCTCTACACCCCAAGCGTGTACAGGAGATTCTGCCTTTTCCGCAGGGTTTTTGATCAGTAGGCGAGTCATCTGTGGGTAGTAGACAGATGATGTAGCGGTCCAGGAGGACCAGACCAGCACTTGGGCGATCTCGGGTTTTAGGACCGGTGGTGCGGGGCACCCGGGGTGGAGTCAGTGCCAGGCGTGCCAGAAACGGACATTGTTAATCATGCGGCGCGAAGGGTCACCTAGAACGTGACTGTCCGACTCCTCGTACAGTTGATCTGCAGGCTTTGAAGGAGCCACCGAGGCAGGAGCAGTGGCGGGTTCTTGAGCAACAGCCGAGTAGTGGAAAAGGCAGTAGAGCTCTGTGAGCAGGTGGACAGGAGAGGAACTAGTGGATACGTCCCTTGTACTTCTAGTTCCATGTTTCTGTTGTATTCATGTCTTTGTACTACGAGCTTCAATAATAAAAAAGGACACTTATCTTTGTTTGCTTTCTTGTCCTTTTGTTTGGTTGATACTGAGTGGTCCTAGATAAAACTGTTGACTTGACCCTCACTTTCGAGATTTATAATGGAGGAGACCCAGTGACCTCACACTGATGCCAACAGTTTGACTCGACCCTTGGAGGCGAGAGTGACAGTTGGATCTCTTAGTAGTTACGTCGAGGACTTACGAAGTCATCCATGGCATGAATGCATCATTCATGTCAGGATTGACTGTATTAGGAAATGGGTGTAGTTCATCCAGGGGATGAGACCATGTTTCTCTTTTAATCAAAGAAGAAATCATAGCATCTCTTGTGAGACTAAAGAAGGTGCAGATCATCCAGGAGCGGATGAAGACTGCACAGTGAAGTAAGAAACGGCAAACTGGCACCAGTCATGGAGACTCGTGCATGTTAAATGTTTCCATAAGAGGAAGCTTAAAGGAGAGATGAGTCTACAAAGCAGCAGACGTGGATGCAGATCTAGGAGAGCAGCATGAGGTGGTGTACATCATAACATGCTACAACCACCTGCCTTAGTTATCCCCACCAGGCTCAGGGAGCTGGAGTACGAAGGAAGAGTATGGCTGCATGCGGTCATGGAGTGTGACCCAATGGCACTAAAAATGATTCAAGGGACAGTCTGTGTCCACTACTAGCTTCTATAGTAATAGACGTCTATATGAATCATTCCTTGCTTTTACAAATCTTATTCCAGACCAAGAGTTTCTGGTAAGCTGTGGACTTGACCCTCACGTCTGAAGATACCTTGGGAGGAGACTCGATAATCACACTTATGCCGATGGTGTGGTCAGACCCTCGAGGTGAGAGTTTTGGTTGGAATCTCTTGGTGGCAGATTCGAGGCCTTACGACGTTAGTTTGAGTATGGAATGGGCAATAACTGTTCATACTCAAATTGACGGTTTTAGGTAAATGTCGGGCTGATTTTTCCTTGGTCGGTGAAAAGGAAACCACAGGAAGCACATGATAAACTCTTTCACAGGACGGTGCGACCAATCACTCTTGAGTCGGTCAACCTTACCCTCGTGGCAGCAGTCGTTTGAGTTCCAGTTCTAACAGGAATTGGAGACCTCTAGAGTTCAATGATGATGATCATGTCCTTACACGGGTCTTACCTCGATGATGTTTACGGAGATGTGGACAAGGAGGCAAGTTATCTCCGAGGTTCAACGGACCTTTCTAGGTCCTCATCTGGGTAGGCAGGGTGGTTTAACACGTGACCCATCCACCGCAGTTGCACCAGGTGCACAATGACTTCCACGTATCTCAACTGAGGAGACACATGCTCGACCCTTCGCATATCATCGACCATGAGTAGTAAGTCGATGGCGATAGAGTTACTTCCACGATGGTTCCAATAGGGATCGAGGATCGACATGAGCGGATATGACGAGGATGGTTGAATCCTCGAGTGCGCTTTCTTTGGCAGTATGGAATCTCCAGGTAAGCACTTGAGAGCGTAAGGCTCAGATGTGTGCTCAATACCGCTTTTGTGACCCTCGTTTTTGTTGAAGCTTTAAGGGGACGTAAATCCTAGAGGTGGGAGTAATGTAAAGACCCGTAAAATTCAAGAGAAATTTTTTCTTAATTTTCTTTGTAATTTTACACGAACGCAGTTTCTGACGGCACCTGATTCCGAGGCCCGGTCTGCCCGGAATCAATTTCTGAAGTTTAGCATGGGTACGTTCAGTGAACGAACGAGCGGGTTTTTCTATATTTTGAACCGATGCTCGGAATCAAATTCCGAGGGCACCGATGGATTCATAGTGTCAGTAATTTCTTAGGAACTCCTGTTCCAGAGTTGCGTTATCATGGGTGTGGATGATAAAACTTGTGGAAGATAATATATTATTATTCTACAATTTTTATTTTCCATTTGTGTTTTAAGGCTATGGGTGGAAGTTTGGTAACTACCCAACCCCCCTTGGGAGGTTTTGAGGGTGGTGGGGCCCACACGAACCCCACCCCTTCATATTCTACAACTCTTCAACTCCCCATTAACTATCCCTCATTTAATTTGACAAATTGTGTAATTTTATTGAGGTGAGTTATGTGTGGTTAATTGAATTTCAAACTCTTGAAATTCAAAAGGGTAAGTTGTGTTAATAAATTAAGACTTGAGCTTATTTTATTAATGTTAGAGTTTATGCGACGTTGAGAGGTTTTGGGAAGCGTGAAGAACTTCTTCATCTCCAACGAATAACATCTTCGACAAAGAACGTGAAGAACACCTCGGACTCCGACGAAGAACACCATTCTTCAATGAAGAAAATCCCCGCCGAAGAACATGGAGAAATTCTCCAACGACGTTTCCTCTTCAGACGCACCTCGACGACAACGGAATCGACGTTCGTTTTCCGCAACGTCTGAACCCCGCAATTCCGTTCTCCGCGACATTCGACGTGCGGCGTCATCATCTTCCCTCGTGACGAACGCGCGCCCCGATGAATCAAAGGTAGGGAAATTTTTTTTTGAAAACCCTAATTTACTCCCTTCTAAATCTAAGAACGCGGATCAACAAAATATTAAGTTGATCCACGTAGATTATGTCACGGGTTGGGAAATCTTGATTACGGGGAGAACTGCAGGAGTTTATTTTGTTTCTTTCGTGATTAGTACCGTCGCCGTTCTCCGTTTAAATTTTGGACCACTTGCTATCGATTAAATTGGAGGGGGCCGGACTGAAAAAACACGACCAAACCTCCTCCCTTATCTTGTTGTTTTTCTTGTTGTTGTTTTCAATGGAGATGGCGCAGAACCATCAAACCACGAAAGACCGTGCGGGAATTTAGAAAATCACGACGAAGGAGTGCGGCGCCGTTGCGCCACACCTTTGGGGCCGAACGAATCCGCGGTCGGAGTCGGGCCGCGGTGAAGGGGCGCAGTGCCGACGTGACGCGCCGGGAAAACCACGAAGACGACACGTTTTTTTTGACGTACGGATTGACGGGCGACAACAAACGAGGCCGCAAGGTAATTTTGAGGGCTCCGCAGTGAAGGTCGGGTCCCGGGAGGACCGTTGGCGAAGGCGGAAGGAGAAATGGACCACCGGAGCGCGTCTGGTGGTCCGTGGAAGGCGGTGGCGGCGGCGCTGATGATCGGCGGCGGTGGCGGTTGCCGCCGACCTCAATCAGCGGTGAGGGCGGGCCGCACACACCCCCCCGCTCCGCGACTTCGGCTCGGCCACGCAGGCCGAGTCGTGGCTGGCCGGGTGGGCCGGACCGAGCCGGCCGGGACGGACCGGGCCGGGCGGGGCCCAGCCAGGTCGGACCCGGTTCGGGCCGAACCAGGGCGGGTCTGGCCGGGTCGGTCCGGGCCCAGACCCCCCGTTTTCGGACCCTCTTTGGTCTTTTTCCCATATCGTGGGCTACGGACCTCCGATCGACGCACCGTCAATTGCGTGGTGATCCATGGAAAGAGACGGTCGTTTCGGTATATCACCCTCAAGGTTTCGGAATACTTTGTGTTCGGCCGGGTTGGTTAGTACATGAAACCAACCGGGCCCTCGGAACAGAAACACTCATATCTTTAGCTCCAGATGTCCGATTGACGTGCCATAGACTTTTTTGGATTACTCTAAGTGAGAGGGATCTTTTGGCTTACTCCACTCGAGGTTTGGATGCCGTCGGAGTGCGTTTGGGTTGGTTCGCTCACGAAATCCAACCGGGCCCCTGGAATGAAAAAGCCAAAAACTCACAGACCGGGCGTCCGATTGACGCGCCATCTGTCTCGTTGTTTTCCTCGTATTGAGATGGAACTTTTGGCATAAATCGCCCGAGTTTTGGTTGCAGTTGGATAGTGGCCGGGTTCGATTGCACCCGAAATCCAACCGGGCCCTTGGAACGGAAAAATTGTTATCTTTCAGACCAAATGTCCGTTTGACGAACCGTCAGTGGAGTTGGTGATCTCGTTGAGAAACGACCCCTATGAGTATACCCTATGAGAGTTCGGGGTACATTTGAGATACGGCTGGGTTGGTTCGCTCACGAAACCAACCGGGCCCCTATGACGAAAAGGCTAATAACTCACAGACCGGGCGTCCGATTGACGCGCCGACTGTTGCGTTGAGACCCCTATGACGAGGAGGTCCTTTGAGATACTTCTTCATGGGACTTTGAGATATTTGGAGTATTGACCTGTAGCTCGTGGAGCGGACACTCCCAGAGACGAGCGTGCGGAGTATGGAGACCGTGTAGCCGGCTGAGACCTGACGACTGTTTGACCGACTTGACTTGGAGTGAGTCGACTAGCCCAGTGGACAGAGCACTACATTGTGAGGTGCAGACCCATGGCGGACGGAGCACTACCTATGTGACAGTGCAGACCCGTGGTACTCGTCCGGAGAGTACCTCAGCATGCTACTAGGGGGTGTGCACTACTGTGTTTGGGTGACATAACTCGGCGGGAAGCACTACTGTGTTTGGGTGGCTGACCCGCGGTACTCAACAGGAGGATTACCTCAGTAGTCTTAGGTTAGTGAGTAGTACCTCAGAGTTGTGATAGGACCAATATACACTCCAGAGACGGAGCTCTTCAGTAGTTACAGTTTCGATAATGAAAATCCTGGTATGAGCTGAGACTTTTGACCTTTGTGTTTACCTCATGATTGTGATGGGTCACTTGATAACTTAGGTATATGTATGGTCATATACCTGGGTAGTGGTTATCCTTTGATTTCATGATCTTGGTGTTTTCCTCATGATTGAGATGGGTTACTTGATAACTTAGGTATATGCATGCACATATACCTAAGTAGAGGTTATCTGTTGAGATCTTATTTTTGGTTAGCCTTTTGGTTTTAGTGAGACCCTGAGGGTCTCGGGGTCCCTACTAAGTATCGTTATACTAACCCCTGTATGGGCTATCCCCGCACCTCGTGGTGTTGGTTGCAGACGACGGGCAATGCTGACAGAGGCCGAGTGTTCGAGGACTGGACTGTACCCGGAGGTGGACTACATGACGAGTCAGTGCCTGGAGGTGGACTTCACAGTGAGACGACACTCGGAGGTGGTGGACGGGCGAGAGCATTGTGGAGGCTATCTGTACCTACCCTTCAGGTAGGATCCGTGGTGGACGATCTAGGAGTTGCGCCATCTGTACCTACCCTTCAGGTAGGATCCCAGGAGGATGATCCAGGAGCCGTTTCCGTTCTTCTAGCTGTTGTACTTTGTTCAGTTGTAGTTGTAATTTCTTTTGGGTTTGTATTCTGTCCCTTTTACCTTTCAGAACTTCTCTTTGTACTTAGTGTTTTGCTTCCGCCTGTAATCTCTGGTGTTTTGTTTACTTTTATAAAGGTAATGCCTTCCCAGTTATCGGGATTTACGCCTTTGGTGCTAGTCGCCAGCCCCTGGCCTATGGAAGGCGGGCTTGGGGTAGTCACGCCACGAGCCCCGAGGACGGGTCGTGACATAATCATTACACATTACACAAGCATAATGGAATGAAAAAAATTTCCACATTCAAATCATAATATATAAAATTAGGATATTGAAATAAACAATTCATTATCAAACCATTTTCAAAACCATTTAAAATAGTTAATAAAGCGATTTTTGAAATCCATGTGTCCCATACCACTTTGAAACATTTAAATAAATTATCATTTAAAACATTAATTTCCAAATTAAAAAATACATAAAACCATTTCGAAAACATGGAAATTAATGATAAATATTTAGAATAATAAATATTTAAAACTATTTAAAATAATATTCTAGTTAAAGAGTTTTTTAACAAAATGAGAGACGCTTGAATACAATTATTTGAGGAATAGAATTTAATCAAAACATTATAATATCATAAGAAAAAATGTATTCATTATATAATATGCCGAAGGACAGTATATACACCATATAATAGTGAATTGGTGAATAACAATAATGAAATATCAATGGAATGTAAATTGAGACCAAATCCCTTATAAAGATGGTATCCTTAGATTAAGGATAAATCAATTACATAATTATGTGTGAAAATTATAAATAAACCCCATATAATTGGATATTAAGTGTAATAAAATAAGAGTTTATTCACACATATTTATTGCACAACATAATCAAGAGGTATAAGTTTAACCCAAGGTATTGAAACTAGGTGAAGAAGTTTCCCTTATAGAAATTCGACAGCCTAATGACGACACATTAAAATTCAAGAAAATGAGTTGATGAGAGAGAAAACAGTATATAATCACTTGGAAATATAATTTACATCAATATGAATATATATATATATATAGATAATAACATATCCCAAAATATTAATATTTAATTAAAAGACATAAAAAAAAGAAGTCTTTAAAAAAATTAAAGGGTGAAATTTTCCCGTACCGATTTGGTGTCTTTCGAAACCTACACCCTATGAAAGAAAGATCATAAAATGTATATGAAAATACCCATAAATTTATTTATATTAAACATATAATACAATCATGGGAAGTAAATACACCTCAAAATGGTAAATAGTGGAAATTGTAGCATGAATTCTCACGGGAATAAAAAGTGAGATGAAAACCCCTTACAACGTTGTAATAAATTGAGTCGTAAGACCAAAAGTTAATAATAAGAAATTTAATCAAATAATAACATGAATATAAAGTGAATAATGATAATATATATCAAATGGAAGTACAAAAAACACCACATTAAATAAATAAGTTGTGAATAATGGATATCTCACAAAATTTAAAGTGAGATAAGAGATATCTTACCTCGTGTCCGACACGACTCGTATGTTCCGTGTTCTTCCTGAATAATAAACTAAAGTTAATTTATACTTGAATAAGGACTTTTTTCAATTTTATTATTCCTTTTATATCACTTATTACCATGTTATCAACATTAGGAAATCATTTAAGTTAATAACAATTGTTTTTTCAATATTTCATCCTTGAGTAAAAAAGAAACACCTTATATTTACAAGTTGTACATGTGGTCAATAGTCCATTATCTCCAGAATTATATTCATTATTTAGATATCATATATATCATATATATCCATTATATATATGTATTTATCGTAGTAAATATCATTTGAAAATAAGAAATGAAATGCATCGTTCATGGAGACGGTAAGCCGTACGTACGCATTAACAGTACTTTCATTTCTATTTCATATTTTAATGGAATTAAAATATAATGATACATAGTTATAATATAATTACAGTATAATATCATATATGATATCATTCACTCTTTCCTTTATACATCCCACATATGGCATTAATGAGTCATATCACTTTTAGGGGGCAGTAGTCAGCACTACCTCAAATGATATTATCATGTTTACCAATAATGGAAACAATAACGGTATGATATAAATGGAAAATACAAAAGCATAAACAAAACAGAAACATAATATATATCATATATAAATATAGTTCCATATTAATGGACACCATGAGAGGCGGTAGGAGGTTATCGAACAATCATCGTTTCGTGAGCCGTTTGTTAGCCATCCACTGAAATAGTATGTTGTTCACCCATTAGCTGGAGTTGTGTGTATGTGTTGTTTGAATAATTATCATAGAAACATCATAGTATGTATAAGATACTATTTTTTATGAAAATGAGGAATTAAAAGTGTTTAGTGGTTGGTTATGTAAAATTAAATATAATAAGTAACAAGAAACGATTACCTTTATTTTGGATAACTCCCTTTGGTTTGAACCAAAATATCATTTTTATGTGACTTATACCTAAGGTATGACTTCTAGGAGGAAGAGAGGTATCTTGAGAGATTATTTGTACATGGTTTGGACGATCCAAGGGGCTTGATATATGTTAGGAATGAGTGAGAATTGAGGGATTTTTATAAGGGGAAGGAGGGGATTTTTACGAATGTGTGAAAATATTATATTATTATATAATGAGTTATGGTTTCTAGAGATCCAAATCTCATTAAGGTCGAAGAAAGGATGACTCATCATCAAAATAAATTCATCCATTAATAAATGGGCAGGTTTTGGATGTTATTTTAATATTTATAATCTTATTTATTGAAATCATTTATTAATGAGGCAAATAGTACATCATTTTGGTGTCATAAATAATTTAATTTATTTGATGTCTAAAATTTATAAAAAAATACCATTATGTAGGAAATTCTATTATCTTAACAATTAAAATTTATAGTCTTAAAGATAACTTATATAACCCCTTGTAACATCTAATTTACAAAAAGATATTTGTTTATATCATTTTGGTCTTTACATTAAATTAATTAAAATAATGTGACATTGTCACTCTTATGTGGCTCCATAGGGTCCCAAAATCGACCCAAAGACGACCATGGTCGGTCATGACTCATCCAATAATGTTATGACAATTGTTAAGGTAATTTCTTAATATTATGATATTCTTTTTACCTGGAATTACCCTATTTACCTTTAACCGTGGTAAATAAAAGTCAATGATTACTAATCACCAAAATTTATTTCCATCTTGTTGAACCTCATTTTACATACTAATAACAACCATTTATGTCATATATTTGAAATTAAATTAACATAGATGGTAATATTTCATTTAAATGAAAAACTCTATCTTTTAACTACTACTAAATGGTTTAACTATTCATCAAAAATTGAAGTTTTTCAGAAAAATACAAAAAATACAGCCTATGTTTTATTTGATATTTCAAATTAAAAAATTATTTCTATTTGAAAAAATTCAAAAAAATTTAAGTTGAATTAATTAATTTATAATTAATCATGTTGTTAAAACAAATAGCGTGTTTTTATGAAACAATATCTTTCAAAAGATTGACACTTGTTTATGTCCAATTTCAAAGTAAAATTAATTCCAATGACAAACATTAGATTAAATGGTAAAAATATAATATATTTAAAATTTAAACCAAATTAAAAATATAAAATAACCATATAAATAAATTATATTGAAAAGAATATTTTAATTAAAATAAAGTATTTTTCACTATTCATTAAAAAATGAATTTTATCAGAAAAATAACAAAATTTTACCGAAGGTAAATTTTAATGTTCTGATTCTAAATAGGATTTTTATTAAGTAAAATAGAACATATAAAGGTGACCAAAACAATATTTAATAAGATATCACCATCAAAAGGCGATAAATCTACTTTTTAAAGAATGTTAGAGTATTTATGCTTAAAATTAGATTCATTCACATTTTAAGCCTTTAAAATTTAATGGATAAATTTAAAAAACTCTTGAAAACATGTATAATCATATTTTAGTTTTTTATATTCATTACCTTAAATAAAACGTCTAGGCATTAACTTCCATTTAAAATAATAATATTATACTATTAGTGTGCAATGTAAGATTTCAAAGATACCCGTTGTTACGTATCAGGTAAGCCATCGAACATAGCATCCCTTTAAAAGTAAAATTAATATTTAATTACAAAATATTAATAAATATGAAAATGTTATTTTCTTTATTTACATGGGATGTTACATCCTTACTCCCTTTTGGGAATTGCGTCCTTGCAATTTTAAAACTGGGCCCAGAAACATCATTTAAAGTCCCATATCAGTATAAGAGTCAATAAAACTATCACTTTAAAATAAAGGAAGAGAAGTACAAAGGATACTTGAGTCAAAAGGTACTAGGATTCCATGAAAACATTGATATGGAAGAGAAAATAACTCTCATAAATTAATAGAGAGTTATAGGGAACATGATCACGAAAAGTTAACCACCACAATACCATAAATTTGTGGTTGGTTAAAAGTATGATCATAAAAGTGGGCTTATAACATTTTTTCTTCAAGGTCCATTTCATAAATTCGAGTAATTGTGTTAATGGAAAGACTATCATCGTAAGGAAATAAACATACTCGTCATGTAGAGTGTAATCCTTTTATAAAATTCTACCCCAAATTCATCTCTTCTCCAAACGATAAGTATTCAAGATGACCTGTTCACATTGAAATAACTATAATCAACTTATAGAGAATAACATGATCCAAAAAATAAACCATATATTTTCCTTATATTTATAAATTATCCAAAACAAAAATTTGTTGGTATGTGATTAGATAATCCCTGAAATGATAATCCTTTATAACAAGAAGTACAACTCTTAGACTCCAAAATTCCACCAAATTTACCCAAAGATCCATAAAGACCATTCAACATAAAATTGTCCTTAAAATTTATAAAATAATCCAAAATAATATTGAAATGAAAAACTCAAAAGTATTTTATCACAATTTTTTCCACCGTAAATATTCACATTTATTGCCAAATAAAATTGTTAACTCTTAATGTCAAATATTGAAGTTTAATTAAACAAATAACATATATTTTTTGATAGGATAATCATTTCTATAAAAAATCCAAATCACCATATGTCCATAATAAAAACATATATTCTCCCAAAATAAAATTCCACCATTACTCATCTGAAGAAAAGATAATTATTCCTTTAATAACGTTTTCATATATCAAACATCAGGGTTACACACACTATAAAAAGTCTTCCAATGTAATCCCATCATCAAAAGAGCCTTAAAAATTTTAATTATTTCATCATCCTAAAATATACCATAACACTTGAAACCTATACACATTTACATCTTACTTATTCAACGTCCTTCATGATCCATTAACCATTCTTTTCCAACTTATTCTGATATACTTATTTCCTACAAACAAAATCTTGAATCATATCCTAAGAATCAATAATATCAAAACATATGTTGAGAAGTAATCCATAAATTTTATTGGTCATTGTCAATTTCTTTATCCTCATTTGGAATGGATTTATGTGTTGATAATAAATAATATGTAAGATCCTGGTGATCTCATTCCCATAACATCTTCGTAGGACAACTGTCTGTATAATCACACTACATGCTACATTTAAAACATTAAATTGATTCCCCAGAAATAAATTCTTTCACTTTCCTAGAATCAACTAGATGTTTTCTTTTTCAATGAATGGTTCATTCTTTATGACCCTCATTCCCACATCTATAGCATCTCCCCGTCCCATTGAAGCATTTTTAGGTGTTTTTTCCACATCATTGACACATTGGATTTTGAATATACATACCTATATGATTATTACCTAAACATATAAATGGATTTGTTCCTCATATATATGATGCCTTATAAAAATCACTATGGTTCATGTTGAGAATCAGGACTCTAGATAGATTGTTGAGAAAAAAACATAAGACTTATTATTGGAACTCCCATTTCATTTAGTTTCTCAATTAGAAAATAGTCACAATTTTAAGCACATCCACTATTACTTTGGTACCTACTAGATCCAGCCATTTACTAAAACCAAAAAGGTTGGTGTGATTATATCAGTAAAATAACCATATAACATCTTATGAGGAGGGTAAATACTAAGATATACTTATCCATGTGATCTTAAACTCGTTTAATTTTTATAAAATTATTATCATTCTTTCTAATATGTTATCCGTTATAGTTAAGTCACTAATGCTTAAATAACAACCTTAACTATATATTTATATAAACTGACCTTTGATACCAACTATAATGACCCGGCCTTAAACATGACCTAATCTTGAATTTTGTCATGAATTCACATTGAGGATCTTTTCAGGTTTAGAGTTTTAGAGAATTAGACCATAACTATTGCATAACAACGTTAATATTACATGAATACACCACTGCCCAGTATGCATTTTTAATAAAATAAAAACTATTGATAAATAGAGACATGTCTAGTTCTATGTTTCACAGAACATGACTTTTCCTTGATATCATCCTTGACCATATTCAACATTATGTCATGTGAAACAAATTTCAAAACATTGGATGAGCATAAAGAGATTAGTAAGGGTTATAAAATAATGAAAATAAACATTATCCCCTCAAAAAATACAAATTTATAAACAATACTTTTCAATAATGACATACCTCATGAAATCATAAGATTTATGAATAATGCACATTAATCATAATTCATAAAGGTAACTTATGGAATCCACAATAAACTTACATTGTATCTGTCATAGATATGTAGGGAATTACACTTGGAATACCCATCACAGTATATTCCATGTATCTCTTAGTAAAACATCATGTTTACCTCCGTCACAATATCCAATTCATTGGAGAGGTATCTCAGGCACACCTGCCCTAGGTTTATCATGGAACCACCCGTATACGTAAAAGATTCGCAATAATCATAACATAATCATAACACATTACACAAGAATAATAGAATGATAACATTTCCACATTATAATCCCAATATATCAAATTAGGATATTGAAATAAACAATGTTTTATCAGATCATTTGCAAAACAATTTAAAACATTTAATAATGATATTTTTGAAATAAAAGTGTCCCATACCATATTTAATCTTTTAAACAAATTATCATTTTAAAACATTAATGTCGAAATTTAAAAATTACTTAAATTTTTTTTATATCATTGAAATTAATGAGAAATGTTTAGATGAATAAATATTTAATACATTTTATACAATATTTCAGTTAATGACTTTATTAACAAAATGAGAGAGGATTAAATACAATTAATTGAGGAATATAATTTAATCAAAACAATATAATATCAAGAGAATAATGGTATTCATGATATAATATTCCAAATAAAAGTATATAAACCCTATAATAGTGAATTGGTACATAACAACAATGAGGTCTCAAAGGAACAGAAATTGAGACGAAATCCCTTACAAAGATGATATCCTTATATTCAGGATAAATCGATTACATAAATATGTGTGAAAATTATAAATACACCCAATATAAATGGATATTAAGTGTAATAAAATCAGAGGATATTCACACATATTTATACCACAACATAATCAGGAGGTAGAAGTTTAACCCATGGAATTGAAATTTGGTAAAGAAATTTCCCAAACAGAATGTCGGCAACCTTATGATGTCACTTTAAAATTCATAAAATGAGTTGACGAGAGAGAACATGATATCTCATCACGTGGATATAAAATATAACAAAATATGGATATATATATATATATATGAACATATCCCAACATAAGAATATATAATTAAAAGAGATAACAAAAATAAGTCTTTTAAAAAAGAAAAGGGTTAATGGTTCCTTTACTGATTTGTTAAATTACGAAACATACACCCCATGAAAGAAGGATCATAAAATGAAAATGTAAATACCAATAAATTAAATTATATTACACATAGAATACAATCAATGGTAGTACATAAACCACACAAAGGGAAATAGTGGAAAATGTAGCATGAATTTTCATGAGAATAAAAAGTGAGATGAAAACCCCTTTGCTTGTTGTAATCAATTGAGTCATAAGACCAAAAGTTAATAATCACCAAATCCATGACATCATACCATGAATATAAAGATAATCATGACAATATATATCAAATTTCAGTACACAATACAACACATTCAATAAATCAGTGGTGAACAATGGAAATCTCATATAATTGAAAATGAGATAAGAAACCTCTTACCTCGTGCCCGACTCGACTCGTATATTTCGTGTTCTTCCCGAATAATAAACTAATGATAAATTATAATAGAATAAGAACAATTATAAAGTTAATTATTCTCTTTATATCACTTATTTCCATTTTATAAAAATTTTTAAATCATTTATGTTAATAATGGTCTTTTGGTCGATATTTGGTACTTGAGTAAAAAAGGAACACCTTATATTTACATGTTGTCCATGTGGTCAATTTTCCAATATCTCCAAAATTATATTAAATATTTCAATATTATTTAAATAATATATATCCAGTATAAATTTTTATTTATAACAATACATATCTTTTTGGTATAAGAACCGAAGTTCACCGTTCATGGAGACGTTAAGCCGTACATAAGCATGTACACTACTTTCATTTCTATTTCATTTTTTAATGGAATTAAAAGAAAATGATACATAGGTATATTATAATTCCAGTATAATATAATATATAATATCCTTAAATCCATCCTTTAGATGTCCCACATATGGCATTAACGAGTAATTTCACTTGGACGGGGCGGTAGTATGCACTTCTTCAAATGAAATTATTGCGTTTACCCATAACAGAAACCAAAAAGGTATGCTATAAATGGAAAATGCAGTAGCATACAAAACCATAAATATAATATATTTCATATATAAATATAGTTCCATTTTAATTTCCACCATCATAGGATGTAGAATATAATCAAACAATCATCGTTTTGTGAGACGTTAGTTTTCCATCCATAGAAACAATATGTTCTTCACCGATTAGATAGAGGTGTGTGTAACTATAGTTAGAATAATTATCATAGAAGAATCCTAATATATTTTGATTTTTTTTTATAAAATAATGGAATAAAAATATTTTAGGGTTAGGAGATGTAAAATAAAGGAAAAGAATTTAAGAGAAACTGTTACATTTAATTTGGCTAACTCACTTTTGTTTGAACCAAAAGGACCTCTTTAAGTGACTTCTTGCAAAGGTAAGACATCTAAGTGGAAGGGAGATATCATTAGATATTATTTTCATAGGGTTTGGACGAGCCAAGTGTCTTGTTAGGTGTAAGGAATGAGTTAGAAGAGAGGGTTTTTATAAAGGGGAGGAGGTCCTCTTTAGGAATGTGTGAAAATATTATTATATTATATAATTATTTTCTGTTTCTAAAGGTCCAAAACTCATTAAGGACAAAGATAAGATGACTCATGGTCGATATAAATTCATCCAAGAATAATTGGACATGTTTTGGATGTTATTTTAATATTTATAATCTTATTTTTTAAAACTAGTTATTCATGAGGTAAATACTACATCATTTTTGTGTCATAAGTAATTTAATTTATATGATGTCTAAAAATTATAAAAAAATTCCATGATTTATGAAATACTTTTATCTTTCCAATGAATATTCGTATTTGAAAAGATATCTTATATAACCCCATTTAAAATTTAATTTACCATAAGATATTTGTTAATGCCATTTTGGTCTTTACATTAAATTAATTAAAATAATGTGTCATTATCCCACTTAATGGAACCATGGGGTCCCAAAATCGATTCAAAGATGCCCATGGTCGGTCATGACTCATCCAATAATGTGAAGACAATATTTAAGGTAATTGTCTATTATTATGATATTCTTTTTACCTTATTTACCCTATTTACCTTTAACCGCGGTAAATAAAAGTCAATAGTTACTATTCATCATAAATTATTTTCATTATATTGAACCAAATTTTACATACTAATAACAACCATTTATATTGTAATTTTTAAATTCAATTCACAGATGTGGTAAATGTTCATTTAAATGAGAAAGCCAGTTTTTTAACATCTACTAAGTGGTTTCACTATTCATCAATAATTGAAGTTTTTCAGATAAATACCAAAAATTCAACCTAAGATATATTTGATATTCAAAATTAAAAAATGATGTCTATTTTAAAAAATTCAAAAAATATAATTTTTATTAATTAATTTAAAATTAATTCCCATTGTCAAAAAAATAGTGTGTTCTTATGAAACACCATCTATCAAAAGATTAACACCTCTTTATGTCCAATTTCAAAGTTAAATTAATTACAATGTGCAAAATTAGATTAAATGGTGAAAATATAATATAATTACAAATGAAATCCAATTAAAAAGATAAACTAACCATATAAAAAAATTATATTAACAAGCACATTAGATTTAAAATAAAATATTTTTCATTATTTTTTTAAAAAAGGAATTTTATCAGAAAAATAGAATAAAAATTCCCAAGGTAAATTTTAATTATTCCATTCTGACGAAGAATTTTATTTTGTTAAATAAAAACATATAAAAGTTACCAAAACTATATTTAATGAGGGTTCACCATTATAAGGCTTTAATAGACCTTTTAAAGAATATTAGAGTATTTATGCTTAAAATTAGATTCATTCACATTTTAAGACACTGACTTTTAATGGATAGATGTAAAAACATTTAACAAACATATATAATTATACTGTAGTTGATTCTATTCATTCCTGAAAATAATATGGCTAGGAATTATTTACAATTTAACATAATAATATTATATTATTTTTGTGCAATGTAAGACTTCAAAGAAACCCGTTGTTGCGTATCAGGTAATCCATCAAACATAACATCCCCTTTAAAGTAAAATTAATATTTAATTCACAGATATTAATAAATATGAAAATATTATATTTTTTATTTACCTGGGATGTTACATATTGTGATGTATATAATCTGATTGTTTCATATTAAATAAATATTACATAAATTTTTGATGTAGGAAATTGAATCATCATCATTGATTAAGATTATTATTTAAATTATTGGTCACCACATGAGTTTGAATTCTGTAAATGTATAAAAATAAATTGTTTTTGTTATTTAAAGATATAAAGCACAATATGTACATAATATTAGAATATATGTCGCAACTTTATAACTAATTTTTTTTAAATCTGAAATATTTTTGTTTTAAAATAAATAATAATAATTGATATGTTATAGTATATATCTATGATGGTGATTCATAAGAAAATTAATTGAATATGGATTTAATGAAATCATAAAATAATATTGTTAAATTATATAAAATAGAGAATGAATTTATTTTTGTAAGCGATATCTAGATCTTCATTGTAATTTATAATAATGATGTATACTTTCTAGATTGTATTAATTAAATTTATTTTTCTCTATATGTTGATGATTAAATTTTCTTATATTTTTTTGTTGTATGTATTGAATCAGTTATAAAATACATAAAATTTGGAAAGATGTATCCTGAGGTAATTGAATTTTTAATATCATTCAATGCCTATTACATATGGTGTTATGATTTCCTACTTGGTTGAAATGGACATAGTTACATCTAAACATTATAGTGTTGATATTATGATTTCTACCATGTAATTGTATTATTGTAACTTAATTTCGATCTTATATGAATCCTAAAATGGTTTATTTATTGAGTGATGGATGAGCTGGAATGCTTATGTTTTTTTAGTATTTAGGTTGTCATAGATGATACCAATATCGAAACAATAGGTTGAAAGTGGGGATTTTCTAAAAAATCATGTATAAAATGTATTCTCTCATTTATTTTTAAGTGCTTGCTAATAATGTTTTTAAGGGTATTGGAAATAAATTTGATAGTTTTTCTACAGAAAATGGATCATTTGCTTCTTATAGGAATATTTACACCATATGACCATATCATATAGAGTAAACAAGTCATGGGGAAAAGGTCATAGTAATATATTATAATATAAACTATATATAGATAAATATGACTTTTAAATCATTGAAAGGCTACATGAGACAAAATTAACCCAAGGAGATGTTTTTTTGGTGTTCTCATATTAAGGTAGATTTATATCACCAATCTATAGTAATAAAATTACTCTCTTCAGACCAATATGTTTTATCAAAATTCCCTTGTGTCTCTCTTATCATTATATATTTTCGTTCCCATATATGAACCCTATGTATCATTAATTATGATTTTCAATGATCTCTAATCTTTCAAATCACATCATTCAATGGTCAACCTCTATTAGAGGTGTGCCCCTTCACTTTGGGTAAGTTTGCATTGTTGTTCACTATTTCTCTAATTATGATAGTTTTTTGAGATTCTTTTATGGAAATATGATTAGTCTATGATGATTTATTTTATATTCCTTCTTGATCTATTATGTGATATTCTTCCAAAAGACATTCCTTGTTTTATATGTTGTGTGATGTGTGGGTCAGATGAGTTCTGTTTTTATCTATCATATATATTGACAATTTGTTTTATGCAATTTGATTGTGAGATGTTGGAATTTATTATAAGGAATATTTTTTTTCTTCAATGTTCACTTCGGTGTGTTTGGATCTTATTATAGGTAGTGTGTGACATGATATTGAGGTAGGTGGTACTCTATATGGCCTATGTTGGATGAATCTTGTTTTAACATAGTTTTATATATTATTTGATAAATGAAATAGAATTGTTAATTTGTTTAATTAAATTTATTTTGATAAATGATATTTTCCCCTTATTTTGGTAAAATAAAATGTGTTATCAATGCATTATGAATTTGGTTGAGAACTGGGTTTTCAATGATTTTTTTGAAATAAGTAATTTTTTGATATGAATTTCGAAATTTGAATCACTTCAAGTTTTTTTGATAAAATATAGCACATGTTAATCCATGTGAACTTAGGTAAAATGTATAGTTTTGGCCCATGTCTATTTTATTATTATGGGGTTCAGTCATGGGGTGATTTTCTTCTCCCTATGGCTATGATCTACGGACATGAAGATGAAATTATCTAGGGGTTAAATCATGGGGAATTCCTCTCCTCCATAGGCATGTGTTCTAAGTTATTGTTTACAAACAAATTATCGGTTGTTGGGTTAAGTAATATTTATTGTTCCTGTTGGTTATGTGACACATGATTTTTTAAGATTTTTAGTATCGCTACCACATTTTTTATTTTATTTTGAATTATATTTATACTATATAACCTTCAAATTTTTCATTACACTATATATATATATACCATTAATTTAGATTCATATTGGGAAAAAATTCCATCTAGTTATTTTTTGATGATCAATGACAGTCTGTATACTGTGGTGATTGAGAATATCCATCAGTTCAATAGTGATTTGGATTGGGTGGTAGTGTGTGGATTGTAACTATATATACAAAACCATCACATTTATTAATAATACATTTATTTTATGGAATACATAATACATTACAAAAATAGATACCAAAAAAGTGTATTAGTTTAGTGTCTTTGGAAACTCAGAACCCCAATCTTCTAATAATGGTGAACGATCTTTAACATCTCCAATAAAGATCATACCATTTTGATTTCCTACCCAAATCCTTTTTTATATACTGTGGAAAAAAACAAAAAAATGGTGGGGTCAAGAGATATGTTTTTGAAAACATATAGAACATAAAATGAACCGTATATATTTGAATGTAGAAACATGATCATAAAGTTTAAACATCAAAATCGTGAGTCATGAAATAAATCTTGGCAGTACATAAGTCTTAGATACTAAAGGAAAATTAAACATCATAGAATAGTAATGGAATAAAACATTTTATTGTGGAAAACTAATAATTACATAATTTTATTTCCATACAATACAAGGCATTCGTGCCAAGACCATCATTGTGGAAGAAGTCCATTGATGAATCAGGTTTACTTGTCCTTCCATCCATGAAATAGTGTATAGGAAACATCGATAATTAGGTTTACTTGACCTTCTAAAAATGTCGTGTAATTTTAAAAGAAACAATTTTTGTTTAAAATAAACATGAAATAGTGTATAGGAAACATCGATAATATAAGGCATTGTAAAATTGTAACAATCCATTCATGCTGTATAAGTTAAACAAATATATTCCCCTGGTACTTTTTCCAGAAAAGTCGAAAAAATTACATAGTGCGGTAATCAAAAGAACGATTCTTTCCAGAACATGTAGTAAAAGTAAAAAATGGGAAAAAATTACTTTAAACCTGCATGGATGTATGGTATAACATTTTATGAAAAGAATTTTAGAATACATGTAAATTACTGATAAATATAACCCCATTAAATACTTATGTGTAAGTAATCATGGAAAAAATGAGATTACAAAAGTATCCCATACAGAAGGTCTGATACTCTCTATATGTGTCCTAAAATTTTGTATGATGTTTTTAAACATATTATTAACCTATATCAGAATCATATTAATATTTATGTAATCATATATTATTATTTTATTACTTTATATTACATATTTATTAAAACGTTCATGTTAATGAAACATTTTAGGTCATATCGCTTTGTATATCGTACGTGTTTTGACATGTTATTATTGATCATATTACATAGATCCCACTTTACATACATAAATAATTTATAAAATTATTTATATATCATATATATTCCTAATATGAATATATATTATAGATATATTTATAAAATGGAATATTCCACTCATGGAGAGGTTAGGCCGTACGTACGCATAAACGCTATTTCTGTTTTCTTATCTTATTGAATAGAAGTATGTGAATGAAATATATATATATATATCATTCCAGAAGAATTATTATGTCATATATTTTATTATAAAGAATAATATATATATATATATATATGATTAAAAATCATTCTTGGATGGTTAATGTAAAGAATAAATCACATCGCGTCGTGGAGATGGTGGGTCATACGTACGCACGAGCGATGATATAATTATATTTATGGTTAAATTGTACATAATTGGATGGTATATTAATTGTAAATAATATTTATCATGTTATATTTGATATTTAAACCCATTATACCCATCATTATACCAATCCAAAAAAATTATTATTTTAATAACAAATTTCACCTCAGCATGGTGGTGGTAAGTTGTACTTACAGACATATAATGATGTTTTTATTTGTAGGATTTATAAAATGTAGTATAATATTGAAAAAAAATTATATTAATATCTTCAAATGTATAATATACTATAGATATAAATTTATTATGTAATCAACAGTGAAAGAGGAAGTAGAAGAAGAAGAAAACATCGAACGAAGGTATAAAACAATTACCAATTCTTGGGGTGTTTCTTTCTGATTTAAATAAAAAAGTTCCATAATATGGTTCTCATCAAATTGATGGGCCTATATGATGAAGATATGGGATTTTGGAGGAGAAATGTTTAGGGGTTGGAAAAAATAAAAGGCATTATAGGTGTGAGTTAAAGAAGAAGGTATGTTCCTTTTATAGGAGGGGTGAGAGGCACTTTAGGAAAATCTAGAAATATTAATATATACTAAAATTGTTTTGTAAAGACCCGTAAAATTCAAGGGAAATTTTTTTTTTCTTAATTTTCTTTAGAATTTTACAAGAGAGCGGTTTCAGACGGCACCTGATTCCGAGGCCCGGAGTGCCCAGAATCAATTTCCGAAGTTTGGCTCGGGTACGTTCAGTGAACGAACGAGCGGGTTTTCCTAACTTTTGATTCGATGCTCGGAATTGAAATCCGAGGGCACCGATGAACTCGCAGCACCGATTTTCGCTTAAAGAGACCTTTTCGGAAGTTGCGTTTGTTGCGGGTTGAAAGTTAGTTTTGGGGTTTTTAGTTTGAGTTAAATAAAATTTGTGAAGGAAAAATTTTATTATAACTTGATAAAACCTACCAAAGGGGGTTGGAAGTGGGACCCACACCCACTTAACCTCCCTTGGGAGGATTAAGTGTGGTGGGGCCCACATGAACCCCTAATCCTTTCATCTTCTCCCAACATACCTAACCCCTCATTAAATGACATGAGTTATTTAATTTGGAGTTAATCCTTTTGAATTTCAAACTTTTGAAATTCTAGTGAGTTGTTGTGTTAATAAAATAAGATAGAGTCTTATTTTATTTTGGTTAATAGTTTGTCTTCTTGAGAGGTTGAGAGCCTTTTCTTCTTCTTCAAGCTCTGACGAAGAACACGAAGAACGCTCAACTTGACGAAGAACACTCAAGTTCCGACGAAGAACGCCGCTCCGCTCTTCTTCGTCTTTCATGTCAACGAGATGGAACGCCGCTTCCTCCTCGGATTCCCTTCGTCGACATAAGAAGTTTCTCCAACGACGTATCACATCGGACGCATCTCTTCGTCAACGGATTTGACGAACGACGACCGCGACGCCCGACCTCCGCGACGTTGTCTTCCGCGGACGTTGACGAATCCTCGAACGTATACCCAAGGTAGGGGTTGTTATTTATTGTTTAATTATTCTATTCTTGCTCATGGTTCTCATGACTAACGTGAGGAATTTGAATGTTTTAAAATGAGTTATTATTTTAACGTGAGGGGGCCGGACCGCACGAAAACGGCCGAACCCCCCTCCATCGTTCTTGTTGAATTGCTTGCGGGTGGATGAATCAAGGTGGCGTGGTGCCGTCGCACCACGCAGATATTCGCCAATCCTTCTTGCGCGACGTCGTCACGCGCGTGCCGAGGAAGAATCATCAAGAACGCGACGCTGTCGCGCCGCGTTGAAAGAAATTAAGGCACGGCGGAGGGGCGCGGTGCCGTTGCACCGCGCCGGACGACGAACACCGCGGCCGGTTCCGGGCCGCGGCGGGACGAGGAGACCACGACCGGTTCCGGGCCGCGGCGAAAAGAGAGGACCGGCGGCCGAGCCGCCGGCGTCGGAAGCCGAAGAGGGGACCGGATTTTCCTGTCCCGTTGGAGAAAACCGGCCGGCCGGATGCCATTAAACCGGGGGAATTAATCCCCCGGCCAGCTCATGAAACCCCCCCTCTTTAAGAGGGGGGCGGTTTCCTTGTGGGGGGCAAAGCCCCCCCGTTTTCTGCCAATCAAGCCCCCCACGTGGGGGGGGGGGGGGGGTAGTTTGTAAAAAAAATAGAGGTGCGGCACATGGACGCGCCGCCAACCCAATCAGCGGGGGGGCTTGCCACCCCCGCGTGCTGCCTCCGCGCGGCGCCGGGCCGCCGCGCCACCGCCGGGCCGCCGCGCCGCCGCCAGGCCGCCACGCCGCCGCCGCGCCGCCGCACCGCCGGCCGGCCGGCCGGCATGGCCGACCCCGGGGGGGGGGGGGGGGGGGGGGGGGGTCGGGCCGGGTCGGCCCGGACCCGGACCCCCCCGTTTCGAACCAGTTTCGGTCTTTTGGCCATAACTTGAGCCTCGGACCTCCGATTGACGAACCGTCTTCGGCAACACGATCCTTTTATCGAGACAGTCGTTTCGGTATATCGCACTCAAGGTTTAGGATTACTTTGAGTTCGGCCGGGTTGGTTCGTTCACGAAACCAACCGGGCCTTCGGAGCGGAAACGCTCATATCTAGAGCTACGGACGTCCGATTGACGTGCCGTCAGCCGTGTTGTGTTCCTCTTAGTGAGACGGATCTTTTGGCATACTCCGCCCGAGGTTTGGACGCAGGTGGAGTACGATCGGGTTGGTTTTGCCTTAAAAACCAACCGGACCCCGGGGACGAAAATGCCAATAACTCTCCGAACGAGCTTGCTGTATGCAGGAACCCTAGTGCTGGCTGCGACTGTTACTGTGACTGCTACTGCTACTACTGCTACTGTGACTGCGACGACGACAGTACAGAGATCCTGTGTGGATTCGACGATGACGACTACAACACTCAGCGATCCTACGTGGATCAGTGCTACAGGTCCTGTGTGGGCCCGATCCTGTGTGGGTCCGATCCTGTGTGGGTCCGCGCTCAGCGGTTCTGTGTGAGCCAGCGCCTACAGGTCCTGTGTGGGCCTGATCCTGTGTGGGTCTTTGCGGGGGTATGTTACCTATCGATCCTTCGTGGGTCCGACGACTTAGATGGATCAGTGATCATCTTTATCGTCCTTGAAGAAGTATTCCTGTGTGAGCTGAATCCTGTTGCTTTCCTGTGTGGATTGTGTTGTGCAATCCTGTGTGGATTATGTTTTGCTTTCCTGTGTGGAATACGTATACTTTATTGTGTGGACTGAGTTGTACTTGGGCTCAGAGGTTGGAGCGTATTTGAATTGATGACTTAGGTATATGTATGGGCATATACCTAAGCAGTGTCGGTTGTTACTTCGTGATTGTACTTTTCTTCGTGGTTTATACTTTGTGGATTTGAGAGACCTTCAGGGGTCTCGGGGTCCCTACTGAGTAGCTTATACTCACCCCTGCACGGGCTTTGCCCGCACTACGTTGTGTTGGTTGCAGACGACGGACAGCGTTCACCTTAGCTGAGGCTTGCAGAGCGGGACGGTACCCGGAGGTGGACCACTGGGCGGGACGTGCACGGAGCGGACGGCGGGACCCGTGGAGCAGAGGAGCTATCTGTACCCACCCTTCAGGTGGGATTTCCCAGTGGACAGCTCGGAGTAGCGGCTTTTACCTTTCAGTTGCTGTTTTCCCCTTTCGAGTTGTACTTTACTTTCAGTTTGAGTTTGTATTCTGGCCCATTTACTTTTCCGCACTTTCAGTTGTACACTGCTTTTGTTTAGTGTTTACTTTCCGCTTGCTTACTCTATGGTGTTGTTTACTTTACAAAGGCAATGCCTTCCCTTTTTACCAGGATTTACGCCTTGGTGCTAGTCGCCAGCCCCTGGCCTATGGAAGGCGGGCTTGGGGTAGTCACGGCACGGACCCCGAGGGCGGGTCGTGACAAATTGGTATCAGAGGAGTTTGGTTCTACCGCGAACTCTGATCTTTCTATGTGAAGCAATAATGTTTAGCGTATTGAGTGTGGTTATCAGTCCAGGGAGTCCAGTGTTGGTGCGGCGGCCGACGTATCCGTACACCAGGACCCTGACTTCTGATTTCCGACTTAATGCACGAAAACATTGATTGCGTGTGTGTTTCAAAGTTTTCATTGTGATTACTTATATCAGCTCACCAGGTATACTGTTCTGACCGTGGCGCACCTGTTTTCTTTTCAGGATGGCCCCACGACGGCCGCCAGCTAGGGTTCCGAGAGTCGAGCGAGACGACAGCCCACCGAGCGACGAGGCCTCGGTGCAGGGCCCTTTTCCAGTAGTGGCACCGGCGGTAGCACCACCCGCCGAGCCCCCGATACTTCCAGCAGCAGCCGCTGACGATGCACGTCGCTTCAGCGCACTGCATGAGTTTCAGCGCCAGCGACCACCCAGGTTTCGCTGGGAGACGGATCCCCAGGCAGCGGAGGACTGGCTGGAGGCAGTGGTTCGAGTGTTTAGGCTAGTGAGGACACCAGAAGACCTCATGGTGATCCTCGCTGCGAGCCTACTACACGCAGCAGCAGGATGATGGTGGAGCCTGATGCTCCAGGTGCACGATGAGGCATCTCTACTTTGGACGGACTTTGAGAGCCTCTTCCGCTCGGAGTTCGTCCCAGCCACCCTTCGTGCGGTGCGTATCCAGGAGCTTCTTCAGCTGCGGCAGGGCAGCACGACGGTCGCTCAGTACTCGGCGAGATTTACCGATCTCTCGCGCTACTCGACCGACATGGTACGGGACCCATTCTTCCGGGCCCGGACCTTCGAGCAGGGTTTGAGACACGAGATCAGGGCATCGCTGATCTCCCTCAGCATACCGACTCAGACAGGAGTACTGGAGCGGGATCTTCTGATCGAGAGCTTCCTTGGTGAGTCTACACCAGCACAGCGACCCACCGCAGGGCGGCACGTGGCAGAGCCATCTGCAGCAGGCAGTCGACGGATGACTCAGGGGTCCAGACAGACCAGACCTTCGGGCAAACGATCTCAGGGCACTGGCACAGTAGTGCGGGGCACACAACGCGGAGCCAGTTTTACGAGAGGCAGACAGTGCTACTCATGCGGCGGGCAGGGCCACATGGCTCGTGACTGCCCGACCCGTCGTGCCGAGGAGCAGCAGACAGTTGATGGACCACCGAGGCAGAGGCAGAGGGTCGACCGTGGCAGTTCGCAGGGAGGAGGCGGACGAGGCAGAGGAGCTGGACGAGCAGCCGGTGGTGGCCGACGCTTTGAGGCTCTACCACCACCACCAGCAGGAGGTCCACCCCGACCACAGGGAGCTGGCGGGCAGCGACAGGCTCAGCTCCAGGCAGTAGAGGCCTACGACCACGGCGCACCCGAGATGATTCGAGGTACTATCTGTGTCTACTCTACCCTTGCTGTAGTTCTTATAGACACAGGAGCGAGTAACTCTTTCATAGCCATTGCCCTTGTTCGGAGCTCGGAGATTCCGACAGAGCCGTTGGCTCGATCCTTACGGCTAGAGACTCCTACGGGAGCAGACTCGACGATTACGCACTGGTGCCGGCAGTGTGAGCTTACTCTAGGAGGCGAGAGCTTTGGCTGGGATCTTTTAGTAGCAGCTTCGAGGCCTTACGACGTCATCTTGGGCATGGATTGGCTATCTACGGTCCATGCACAGATTGACTGTTTTAGGCGCAAGATGCGATGTGTACGCACCGACGGGAGCAGGTTCACCTTCACCGGAGAGAAGGGAGCCTTATCAGCACAGGATGGACTTCCGCGGAGGAGAGGACAACCCATTAATCATCAGTTGGCTAGCCTTATCTTTGGAGCAGTTGACGTGCGGAGTCCTGGTTTTCCTGTAGTGGTGGATCAGTTTGCGGACGTTTTTCCCGACGACGTTCTAGGGCTACCTCCTCGCAGAGAGGTAGACTTTTATATTGACTTGTACCCCGGGACAGCCCCGATATCCACTCCAGCATATCGGATGGCCCCCGCCGAGCTTCGAGAGCTACGAGTACAGTTGGAGGACTTGCAGGTCAAGGGTTCATCCGACCCAGTGTTTCACCCTGGGCTTCCCGGATATTGTTCGCCAAGAAGGCGGACGGGAGCTTGCGACTTTGTGTTGACTATTGTCGCCTGATCTAGGTGACAGTGAGGAACAAGTATCTGCTACCGAGGATTGATGACCTCTTTGATCAGCTCAAGGGAGCACGGTGGTTCTCGAAGATAGACCTCAGGTCAGGCTATCATCAGCTCAGAGTCAGAGATGAGGATGTGCAGAAGACGGCCTTCAGATGTCGGTATGGCCACTATGAGTTCTTGGTTATGCCTTTCGGTGTAACCAATGCTCCAGCAGTGTTCATGGATCTCATGAACAGGATCTTGCAGCCATACCTCGATCGGTTTGTCGTGGTCTTCATCGACGAAATTTTGATTTACTCTACGACAGAGGAGGAGCACGCCTATCACTTGCGAGTTGTACTAGACACACTCTGAGAGCACCAACTTTATGGTAAGCTCTCGAAGTGCCAGTTCTGGATACGTGAGGTCCACTTCTTGGGACATGTTATCTCTGAGGTGGGAGTTGCAGTGGATCCCGCGATGATTGAGGCTGTGTTAGCATGGGAGCCACCCAGGAGCGTGACTGAGGTTCGGAGTTTCTTGGGACTAGCTGGATACTATCGGAGATTCGTGTCAGACTTCTCTAGAGTTGCGGCATCACTCACAGCTTTGACAAAGAAGGGGAAACCCTTCGTGTGGTCAGACAGATGTCAGCAGAGCTTCCAGGAGCTGAGACAGAGATTGACTAGCGCACCTATCTTGAGGTTTCCTGAGGAGGGAGTAGGGTACGTAGTCTACTGCGATGCATCAGGGACCGGACTCGGATGTGTTCTGATGCAG
This sequence comes from Viscum album, assembly GCA_963277665.1. Lineage (NCBI taxonomy): Eukaryota > Viridiplantae > Streptophyta > Magnoliopsida > Santalales > Viscaceae > Viscum > Viscum album. Next base: position 105,428,885 of record OY728133.1, read on the forward strand.
GAGCGGGCCGTGATCGCCTATGGATCACGTCAGTTGAGGCCGCATGAGCAGAACTACGCTACCCATGACCTGGAGCTAGCAGCAGTGGTCTTCGCTCTGAAGACATGGCGACACTATCTGATGGGCGAGCGCTTTACAGTCTTTTCCGACCATCAGAGTCTCAGGTATATCTTTTCGCAGAAGGACCTGAACCTGAGACAGCGGCGATGGATCGAGTTCCTCCAGGACTATGACTTTGAGATAGTCTATACTTCTGGGAAGGGGAACGTAGTAGCCGATGCCCTCAGCAGGAGGACGGGCAAACAGTTACTTGAGGAGGCGACGGAGCAGCTAGCCTCTTTGCAGATATCCTTCGTGGATAGAGATGGAGCAGCCTTCCTTCAGTCTCTCACAGTCACTCCTCCACTACTGCAGCGGGTCAGGGAGGCACAGCGTGAGGACGCTGACTGTGAGACACGGCGTGCACAGATATCCTCGGGACAGGCACATGATGGTTTCTCCCTTGGAGCAGAGCACGACATCCTTTTCAGAGGACGTACCATGGTACCAGTCACTTTGCGAGAGGAAGTGCTGAGAGAGTTTCACACTTCTCCTTTGGCGGTACATCCTGGAGTGGCGAAGATGTACCAGGATCTCAGACGACAGCACTGGTGGCCGGGCATGAAGAAGGCCGTAGCAGAGTTCGTTTCACGATGCCTCACCTGTCAGCAGGTGAAGGCAGAGCATCAGGTACCAGCAGTCTTGGTATAGCCCTTGGAGGTTCCGGAGTGGAAGTGGGATGGCATATCTATGGATTTCGTGACTGGACTTCCACGCACTTCCAGAGGTCACGACTCCATCTGGGTGATTGTTGACCGACTCACCAAGTCGGCACACTTCTTACCCATCAGAGAGCAGCGCTCATTGGAGAGCATGGGACGTCTCTACGTTCAGGAGATTGTGCGGCTCCACGGCGTGCCTTCATCTATCGTCTCCAATTGAGATGCCCACTTTACATCCCGGCTTTGGAAGGGGTTACAAGAGGCATTCGGGACGCAACTACGTCTGAGCTCAGCCTTTCATCCTCAGACGGATGGTCAGACGGAGAGGACCATTCAGACACTCGAGGACATGCTCCGCGAATGTGTCCTCGACTTTGGTCGTAGCTGGGAGGACCACCTACCCTTGGTGGAGTTTGCGTACAACAACAGCTACCACTCCACCATCGGGATGGCACCATACGAGGCGTTGTATGGACGACCATGTAGATCTCCTTTGTGCTGGACAGTCCCTGGGGAGTCAGCACTGGTGGGACCGGAGATGGTCCAGGCCACGACAGAGAAGGTCCAGGTCATCCAGGAGCAGATGTGGACAGCTCAGAGCCGGCAGAAGTCATATGCTGACAGGAGGCGGAGGCCACTAGAGTTCGAGGATAGCGACCACGTCTTCTTGCGGGTCTCACCTCGACGTGGTATTCGAAGATTTGGCCGAGGTGGCAAGTTATCTCCGCGCTTCATCGGACCCTTCCAGGTCCTCAGCAGGGTTGGTGAGGTGGCTTATCGCTTGGCTCTACCACCTCAGTTGCACCGGGTGCACGACGTCTTCCACGTATCTCAGCTGAGGAGATACATGCACGACCCGACGCACATCATTGACCTTGGGGAGCTTGACGTTGACGATGGGGCGACTTTTATGGAGGTCCCGGTGGAGATAGAGGGTCGATAGGAGCGGGTCCTGCGTGGGCGATCGATACCTCTTGTGCGCATCAGATGGCAGCACGGGAATCTCTAGGAGAGCACATGGTAGCGGGAGGCTCAGATACGTGCTCAGTACCCTCATTTGTTTCCCTAGTTTTTGATTTATCTTTACGGGGACGTAAAGCCCTGAGGTGGGAGTAATGTAAAGACCCGTAAAATTCAAGGGAAATTTTTTTTCTTAATTTTCTTTAGAATTTTACAAGAGCGCGGTTTCAGACGGCACCTGATTCCGAGGCCCGGAGTTCCCGGAATCAATTTCCGAAGTTTGGCTCGGGTACGTTCAGTGAACGAACGAGCGGGTTTTCTTAACTTTTGATTCGGTGCTCGGAATTGAAATCCGAGGGCACCGATGAACTCGCATCACCGATTTTCGCTTAAAGAGACCTTTTCGGAAGTTGCGTTTGTTGCGGGTTGAAAGTTAGTTTTGGGGTTTTTAGTTTGAGTTAAATAAAATTTGTGAAGAACAAATTTTATTATAACTTGATAAAACCTACCAAAGGGGGTTGGAAGTGGGACCCACACCCACTTAACCTCCCTTGGGAGGATTAAGTGTGGTGGGGCCCACACGAACCCCTAAACCTTTCATCTTCTCCCAACTTACTTAACCCCTCATTAAATGACATGAGTTATTTAATTTGGAGTTAATCCTTTTGAATTTCAAACTTTTAAAATTCTAGTGAGTTGTTGTGTTAATAAAATAAGATAGAGTCTTATTTTATTTTGGTTAATAGTTTGTCTTCTTGAGAGGTTGAGAGCCTTTTCTTCTTCTTCAAGCTCTGACGAAGAACACGAAGAACGCTCAACTTGACGAAGAACACTCATGTTCCGACGAAGAACGCCGCTCCGCTCTTCTTCGTCTTTCGTGTCAACGAGAGGGAACGCCGCTTCCTCCTAGGATTCCCTTCGTCGACATAAGAAGTTTCGCCAACGACGTATCACATCGGACGCATCTCTTCGTCAACGGATTTGACGAACGACGACCGCGACGCCCGACCTCCGCGACGTTGTCTTCCGCGGACGTTGACGAATCCTCGAACGTATACCCAAGGTAGGGGTTGTTATTTATTGTTTAATTATTCTATTCTTGCTCATGGTTCGCATGACTAACGTGAGGAATTTGAATGTTTTAAAATGAGTTATTATTTTAACGTGAGGGGGCCGGACCGCACGAACACGGCCGAACCCCCCTCCATCGTTCTTGTTGAATTGCTTGCGGGTGGATGAATCAAGGTGGCGTGGTGCCGTCGCACCACGCGGATATTCGCCAATCCTTCTTGCGCGACGTCGTCACGCGCGCGCCGAGGAAGAATCATCAAGAACGCGACGCCGTCGCGCCGCGTTGAAATAAATCAAGGCACGGCGGAGGGGCGCGGTGCCATTGCACCGCGCCGGACGACGAACACCGCGGCCGGTTCCGGGCCGCGGCGGGACGAGGAGACCACGGCCGGTTCCGGGCCGCGGTGGAAAGAGAAGACCGGCGGCCGAGCCGCCGGCATCGGAAGCCGAAGAGGGGACCGGATTTTCCGGTCCCGTTGGAGAAAACTGGCAGGCCAGCTGGCCGGCCGGATGCCATTAAACCGGGGGAATTAATCCCCCGGCCAGCTCATGAAACCCCCCCTCTTTAAGAGGGGGGCGGTTTCCTTGTGGGGGGCAAAGCCCCCCCGTTTTCTGCCAATCAAGCCCCCCACGTGGGGGGGGGGGGGGGGCGGTTTGTAAAAAAAATAGAGGCGCGACACATGGCCGCGCCGCCAACCCAATCAGCGGGGGGGCTTGCCACCCCCGCGTGCTGCCTCCGCGCGGCGCCGGGCCGCCGCGCCACCGCCGGGCCGCCGCGCCGCCGCCAAGCTGGCGCGCCGCCGCCGCGCCGCCGCACCGCCGGCCGGCCGGCCGGCCGGGCCGACCCAGGGGGGGGGGGGGGGTCGGGCCGGGTCGGCCCGGACCCGGACCCCCCCGTTTCGAACCAGTTTCGGTCTTTTAGCCATAACTTGAGCCTCGGACCTCCGATTGACGAACCGTCTACAGCAACGCAATCCTTGGATCGAGGCGGTCATTTCGGTATATCGCACTCAAGGTTTCGGATTACATTGAGTTCGGCCGGGTTGGTTCGTTCACGAAACCAACCGGGCCTTCGGAGCGGAATCGCTCATATCTAGAGCTACGGACGTCCGATTGACGTGCCGTCAGCCGTGTTGTGTTCCACTTAGTGAGATGGATCTTTTGGCATACTCCGCCCGAGGTTTGGATGCAGGTGGAGTACGGTCGGGTTGGTTTTGCCTTAAAAACCAACCGGACCCCGGGGACGAAAATGCCAATAACTCTCAGACCGGGCGTCCGATCGACGCACCGTCTGTTGCGTTGAGTTCCTGTTGACGATACAGAACTTTTGGATACATCAACTCTGGTCTTCGTGACAGTTGATGTATCAGCCTCTCGGCTCGTGGAGCGGACTCTCCGAATGAGCTTGCTGTATGCAGGAACCCTAGTGCTGGCTGCGACTGTTACTGTGATTGCTACTGCTACTACTGCTACTGTGACTGCGACGACGACAGTACATAGATCCTGTGTGGATTCGACGACGACGACTACAGCACTCAGCGATCCTACGTGGATCAGTGCTACAGGTCATGTGTGGGCCCGGTCCTGTGTGGGTCCGATCCTGTGTGGGTCCGCGCTCAGCGGTTCTGTGTGAGCCAGCGCCTACAGGTCCTGTGTGGGCCCGATCCTGTGTCGGTCTTTACGGGGGTTAGTTACCTATCGATCCTTCGTGGGTCCGACGACTTAGATGGATCAGTGATCATCTTTATCGTCCTTGAAGAAGTATTCCTGTGTGAGCTGAATCCTGTTGCTTTCCTGTGTGGATTGTGTTGTGCAATCCTGTGTGGATTATGTTTTGCTTTCCTGTGTGGAATACGTATACTTTATTGTGTGGACTGAGTTGTACTTGGGCTCAGAGGTTGGAGCGTATTTGAATTGATGACTTAGGTATATGTATGGGCATATACCTAAGCAGTGTCGGTTGTTACTTCGTGATTGTACTTTTCTTCGTGGTTTATCCTTTGTGGATTTGAGAGACCTTCAGGGGTCTCGGGGTCCCTACTGAGTAGCTTATACTCACCCCTGCACGGGCTTTGCCCGCACTACGTTGTGTTGGTTGCAGACGACGGACAGCGTTCACCTTAGCTGAGGCTTGCAGAGCGGGACGGTACCCGGAGGTGGACCACTGGGCGGGACGTGCACGGAGCGGACGGCGGGACCCGTGGAGCAGAGGAGCTATCTGTACCCACCCTTCAGGTGGGATTTCCCAGTGGACAGCTCGGAGTAGCGGCTTTTACCTTTCAGTTGCTGTTTTCCCCTTTCGAGTTGTACTTTACTTTCAGTTTGAGTTTGTATTCTGGCCCACTTACTTTTCCGCACTTTCAGTTGTACACTGCTTTTGTTTAGTGTTTACTTTCCGCTTGCTTACTCTATGGTGTTGTTTACTTTACAAAGGCAATGCCTTCCCTTTTTACCAGGATTTACGCCTTGGTGCTAGTCGCCAGCCCCTGGCCTATGGAAGGCGGGCTTGGGGTAGTCACGGCACGGACCCCGAGGGCGGGTCGTGACATGTTTTCTGTTTATTATTTCTTTAAATTGATTTCATTATAGGATAAGAGGAGCATGGGTCTAAAGCATCTCAAAAAAATGGATTTTATAAATGTTTAGTTCATAAAAAACACCATGTTTTATATTTAGCTCTTTGTAAATACGTTAACTCTTACCATGTCATTTTGTATTTTTACACTTCGTTATTTACATCATTAATATACAATTCCAAGGGAACCCAATGTGGATAATTTATTAAATTCCTATCACTATCCATGTTATTTGTATTAACATTAAATTTCAGTATTTTTATATCATTTAATAAAATAGTATTTGTTTGGAAAACATGTTTATATTAATTTTGATACTATTTAGTAATTGATTTTTTTCAAGGTCATAAAAACATGATTCACTCGAAAAAAGATAATGTAAATCATCATTAATGTGCTAGTGTCATGAAAAAAACATTTATGAAAAAAATGTTCCAATGAATTTTTTTATATATATTTATATTCATTTATTTGAATCTTTCATTAATGAGGTAATCACCGCATTATAATATTGTCATAAATAAATATATTTATCTAATGTATAAAAATAATAAAAAAAGAAAATTATTTAAGAAATATTTCTATAATTATAAATAATACATATAGATTATGTTATTAGTTATATAGTCTCATATAAAAATCTATTTACTAAAATATATATGTTTATGTTATAATTTTCGTTACATTAAATTAATTCTTATTGAATGTCATTTTCAAATCCAAATGAATAAATGTGGTCCCAAAACCAACCCAAGGTTTGCCATCGTATAATATATCTCATCAAATTGGATTATGACATTTGTTAGGGTACATTGATATTATTAAAATATTATTTTTTACCCTTATTTACAAGATTTACCCTTTAAGCCTGGTAAATAAAATAATTACTGGTGTTACTATTCATAATGTAAAAAAAAAATTACCTATTTACACAATTTGAACCTTATGATTCCAAATATGGAAGAAATTTTTACACATTAAAAACATATGAGTTTTAGTAATTAATTTAAAATTAATTCCTCTTATCAAAACCAAATATCGGGTTTTTAAAAAATTAATAACTATCAAAATATTATCCTCTGTTTATGTCCAACATAAAAGTGAAATTACATAAAAGGCCTGAAATTTAATTAAATGATAGAAATATTATCCAATTACACTCCAAAATCATTTTAAAAGTTAATACAAGTATATAAATAATGTAAATAAAAATAATGTTTCAAATTAAAATGCAGTAGTTTTCACGATTCATTAAATTTTTTATTTTATTGGAAAAAAACCGAATATTCAACAAAATGAAATATTTATGTCCCCGTTAAAAATAAAATGTTTATTTTATCAAATTAAACTTATAAAATTATCAGAAACAATATTTAGAATGGGAATAATATCAAAATTCATTAAAACTATATTTTTTGAAAAATACTTCTTTTATCCAAAAATATGATTTTAATCTCATATCATGTTAATGATAATGTTTAAGATAAGTTTTAATGTTATATGAAATTAAAATTAATTTTCATAATATTCATAGAAACTAGTTATATAATATTTGAATAATATATCATTGTTTTGGGATACTATGTATTGGGTAAAAAGAAAGCTATCGGGGAAGGATTGTCTTGCATAAAACTAATGCCATTTCAGGGTTGTTTGTAGGGGAATATTTTTTTGGGTGTTTATTATAACATAATCAAAAATTAGATTATTTTTACATTGAAAAATTATACTGATTTTTGGGTGAAATGAATTATATAAATGGAATTATAAATTTTGTGCAACACAAGCCAAGAATTTTGTTGTATATACTTCAAGATAATACGTTGTTGCATATAGCAGAAGCTATTATTGGTGTAGAGTAAAATATATGTCATAAAAAACATTGAAATAATTTATCACATATAATCGTTGGGTGTTACAGTTTACCTACCTTAAAATGAATTTATCCCTGAAAATGTTGTCGGGGATATAAATGGTTTTCTACTTGAATGTTTTTTCATAGAAACCAACATGGTAAAATTGAATACTACAACATTATTTTAAAAAGGAATGTTAGAATTGTAACAGTTACCCAATACAAATCATCAATAGGTTTCCACATAAGAGAACATTGTTGGTAAGTGAAAACATGGATATGGGAGAGAAATATAGCCATCATGTTCTGATGGATAGTGATAGAGAATAAGGTTTGGAAAAGTTAACTACAAGAAATACATAAATATCTGATGATTTAATTGATCATCTTATTCATCGGATAATAATGTACTAAGTTAGCGTTTTTGGTCATCAATATCCAATTCCTTTAGTTGATGAATTTTTCATGATAATAAATACTTATTGATTTTGGTACAATCTTTTATTTGTTCGTACCAAGTACAATTTCCCTTCCATCTGTTATTTAATTAAATGAGGTCAAATTTTTCATTTATGACGAGTTAAAATATAATGATATAGAATACGAGGTCATTCCATCTATCTAAACAAAATTCTTATCACATGAAATAAAATATTCATAAGTCCACCTATAAGGAGATAATGCATTAATCTAACAACTTCAACCAGAATATAGATTATACAATTAATAAATGGATAAAGTTGAAATAATTTCATAAATATTAGACATAAACATTGGTGAACTAAATCGACATAAAATTTTTATCCTATATCTCATTAGGTAGTTCTTGTTTGTCACTTTCCAAACATGTGAATACCTTAATCATGTATTCTCTTATGTCAAAGTAACAACCTAAATTGTCAAATTTCATTATTTAATGGATGCATGTTTATTTACTCCAAATATTATTGGATATATTCCTATTGTCCATAAATGTGATTCACATCATCAATGATATCATAACTCCATTTTAAACAACACCATAACAAGTTATCAAGAAACTATCATCATCCAATTTACTTATTCCAATCCAATATACCTCTATCCGAAAATCATTATCTAAACATAAGGGACTTATTAATGGTTATAGTTCCCTTAATCATGTTTTATCAAAATAAATCACCTTACCCTAAAATCACATTTTGTCTCCTTAGAACAAATGAACATATCCTTTCAATTATTTAATAAAAAAATATACTAAAAAGACTTATATGTTTCATGATTCATATAACATAATCCCAGAATTCTGAAACATATACACCCCAATCATCCAAAATTATTCTTAAACCATTACTCATGATACATTATCCTCATCTTTCATAAAATATGTATAATGACATAAGGTTTCTCAAACTGAATATTTTCAGATTTATTGTAAAAAATACTGGAATAACATCACATACCTTCAGATATTATTTACAATCTATTTATATTTAGTAGTATGAAAAATAGTCATAGCATTAGAATTATTCCCTTCATGTTATTTGAACATAGGAAATTAATCCTCACAATTCCCAAAATTTCCAATCTAAAAAAATTAAACAGTTAACAATGTTCTATATAGTTATGGTTATTGACTGAGGTCCGGAAGAAAAGTGTAATATATAAATATCAGAAATTAGAAACAAATTTGTATTGAAAATTTCTTATTATATTTCAATCATTGATATATTGAGTTTAGCCTTACATTGGTCATGATTATCATAAAAAAATAATGGTTTGTAAACTATGCTTTATTTATCCTGATTAAATCCCTAGAGATATCATTAGAAAACCTCTAGGGATATCACTAATGTTTTCTCATCATAGTTTCCAATGATTGAATAAAAATTCACTCTGATACCCACTATAGAGACCCAAGGATTTTTACATATAAATTACACTTGTTTTTTGTAATACATAATACATGACATAAACAGATTCTCAGAGACCATATTAGTTTAGTGTCTTTGGAAACTCAAAACATAATTATCTAATCATGCATAAAAATATTAAACATCTCCTCTTAAGATCTTACCCTTTTGTTTTTCTACCTAAAACCTTTTTTTATATGATGGGGAAAAGAAATAATAAAAGTAGTGATCTCAAATTATCGGTAAGGTTAAACATGGAGAACATAAAATGAACTATATACATTTGAATGTCAAAACATAAACATAATTTTTAAACATATTAATTCATGAAATAAATCATGGTCACATATAAGGAATAGATCGTAAAGGAACATTAACAGTGATAACACTCTATTGGTATAAAACATGCAATTGTGGAAAAAATAATAAGAACATATTATTATTTCTATAATATCCACGGAATTTCTTCTAAGACCATCACAGTAGAAAAATCCCATTAATGAACCATGTTTATTTTTTGTTCCAACCATGTATTACTGTACTAGATTTACATGTCATTCCAGTCATGTCTATCTCATACCACTTAAATCATTTCCCAATTCAATAGAGGGAGATATAGGCCCCACCCATCTTATAATGAAATCATTATTACATGATCCACAAAATTTAAAAATATTTACAATATCATAACCCATGAAACAAAATTGGTTTCTTATACATCATTTCATCATAACATAATCCATATAAGATAATTGTACTTTATAAAAATAATTTCACCATAAAAACAGGAAAATCTATGTGATAAAAGGGATATAATCATAACCATATGTATTAAATGATGGAGAATAATTTTAATAAACAACGTGAACTTACTTCTTGAGAAATATATCATTTCTTCTTAATGAATGTTTTATTTTTCCAAAATACCACCCAATTTTCATAGAAAATAATTTAGGTGAAAATAATAATGAAATAGTATAGTGCATGATTCGTGAAAATAAGTCATCATGAAATCAAAAAATAATACATTCATGATGTATAAGTTAAAAAAAATACTCTCCTCATATTTATTATATAGTAGTCAAAAAATGAACCTCGTATGGTAAACAAAAGAATGATTCTTTCCATTTTATATAGTAAAAGTCAAAAATGCATAAAATGACTTAGAAAAATAATTGAATAATATTAAACATTTTATGAAAATAACATTAAATTACATGGACTTTGATGATCAATATTACCCCAGTAAATACTTATGTATAAGCAATCTCAGAAAAATGAGAATGCAAAATTATCCATTACCTTATGTCGAATAAAATTCGTAAGATTAAAAACAATTGTATATTGTTTTCAAAAAGGTTACTAACTTATATAATAATCATAATAATATTTATTATATTATATATTAATCTTTTATTAATTTATAATACCTGTTTATTTACAATTACATGTTAATGAAACATTTCAGGTAATATCTCATTTTTTATCATATGTGTTTTGACTTTTTATTATGGATCATATTACGATGATCATGATTTACATATTTCAGATTGTATAATATGATTTATATATCATATATATTCATAATATAAATTTATACAATACATAAATATAAAAAATGAAATACACCATTCATGGAGATGGTAGGCTGTACGTAAGTGTGAAATGTTTTTCTGTTTTCGTGTCATATTGAATTAAAGTATGTGAATTAGATAGATGTACATACAAATATATATATATACCATTACAATAGACATATTTTTTCATATATTTAATAAATGATATGTAATTGGTGGGTATATTAATTATACAGAATTTTAATCGTGATGTTTTCATTATTTAGACCCATTATATTCATCATTATACCCATCCTAATATAGTATTTTTTGAATAACAAATTTCACCATGTCATAGTGACTAAAAGTTGTATATACGCACGTATGGTGATATTTCTATTCATAGGATGGATTAAATAAGTATATGGCTGTACAAAAAATTATAATAACATCTCAGCATATATAAAATATTGGAGTTAATACTTTGGTATGAAATTAACATAGAAAGGGGAACTAGGAGAACAAAAGAACATTGCACGAAGGGATAGAATTATTACCACTTTTTCAGATGTTTACTTTTGATTTGAAAAAAGGGATCCCTATGATGGATCACTACCATATTTTAGGACTCTAGTATGTTGTGGAAGAGTTTTAGAGGAGAAAGTTTCGTGGTTCTCATGAACCAAAAGGCTTTATTGGTCTGATTTAAAGAAGAAGGTATCTTCCGTTTTATAAGATATGTTAGGGGAACTTTAGAAAAATATTGAAATATTTATTTATTATGAAATCATTTTCCTTATGTAATTTCAAAATATTGATTTGTTTATATGATACGATAAAAATGGTTCAAAATACTCTAAAAAATAGATTTTAGACATGTTTTGGTCATCAAATTAAACTCATCATTTAGATTAAATGTCTTATTAAATAAGATAACTTTTACCATGCCCTTTTGTAGTTTTTATACAAAATTTTTGATGTCGTTAGAATAAAATTCCAAGGGAATATAAAAATGATAATTTGTGAAATTTTTATCACAATATATATAGTTTTTATGAACATTATATTGTTAGTATCTTTATATATTTTCATAAAATAGTATTTGTTTTAAAAACACATTTTTGTCATTTTTTACACTACATAGTACTTGATTTTTTTTAATTCATAAATACTTGACTCCTTAAAAAAGGAATTAAAACCTCAATAATATGTTGTTGTAATCAAAAAAATTATAACATTAAAATGATAAAAATTAATTTAACTTAATAATTATAAATTCATTTATTTGAATAATTAATTAAGGATGTGATCAGTACATCATAATTGTGTCATTAATAAATATATTTATCTAATGTCTAAAAATTATAAATAAAATACCATGATATAGTAAATCACTTTCTCTTTATAATGACTATTTATAGTCGAATATATCTATTATATAACCCCATATAAATATCTATTTATTAAAGGATATTTCTTTATGTTATAATTATCCTTTTCTTAAATTAATTCTTATAAAATGTATTTTACAAATCTATGTGAATATTTAGGGCCCCAAAATCGATCCAAGGATAGAAAGTGTAGAAAATATATCATCCAATATGATTAAGACATGTATTAGTGTAGTTTAATAATATTATAACATTATAATTTACCCTTACATACCAGATTTACCCTTTAACCATGTTAACATAAATAATTACTGATGTTACTATTAATATTTTCTAAAAATAAAAGGTAACTATTTACAATATTTGAACCTTCTGAATCCAATTATGGAATCAGTTTTTCAAAATTCAAAACACTAAAGTAGAAATTATTAATTTATAATTAATTTCTGTTGTCAAAATAAAAAACACAGGTTTTTAAAATTAATAACTGTTAAAAGATAAACCTCTATTTATGTCCAATTTAAAAGTAAAATAACTTCTAATGAACTTAATTTTATTAAAAGATAATGATATATTTAAATTATAAATTATATCCAATTATGAAAATAATTTAACATTATAAAAAAATTAGATAAAAAGGCAGTATTGAATTAAAATGCATTATATTTCACTATTCATTAAAATTTTAGTTTTATTAGAAAAAAAAACATAAATTCAAAAGAAGACAATTTTTATGTCCCTATTAAATATAAAAATGATATTTTACCAAATTTAACTTATCAAATTGTCATATAATATAAATAAAATTGGTGCGCCATCAAAATTTATTAAAACATCAATTTTTGAAAAATATTACTTTTATTTGAAAAATTGATTTTGATCCCATATAATGTTATGGAAAATCTTTATGGTGAATTATAAAGTTATATAAAGTTCAATATATGGCGAATAATAATCATAGAATTTAGTTATATAATATTTTAATAATATATCTTAGTATATTGAAACTCAGTATTGTGTACAACACATGCTATCGTGGAAGGTCGCTCTTGTGTGTAACGTAGCCAAGTAAATGTTGCGTGTTGTAAAATATTCAACTAGTGTTTAATATATCATAATTGTAATGTATTCCATTTATACATTGAACAAAATCTATACATTGTGTTGTGAGAAATGAATTCTATCAATGGAACATGAAATTCTGTGCAACACAAGCCAATAATGGTTTTGTCTATACTACAAGATATTAAGATGTTTCGTATAGGAAAAGATAATCATGGTGTAGAGTATAACATAGGCCATCATTGAAAATTAATTGAATATCTCTCATAAAATATCAGGGTGTTATAATAACCCAGGTAATATCATTAGAAATTTGTTTCCATGCATGGTATTATCAGTATTTTGATGTTTTTTTAAATGGAGATATGATTGTTCAGACCTAAGAGGATGTTTTTGGTGAGTAAAAAACAAACTCATTCAATGAAATACCTCATTTCTAAATGATCAGTTGGTATGTGTGTCTCATGTGTTGAATTTTCATCTTAAATTTCAATTTCTTCTTATAGTTTTGTAGTTTATACTAATATCTTTTATGATGACTGATTGATTCCGTTTTTATGGTTTATTAAAATGCCTCTGAGATTAATTGATGTTATTCCATGGGAGGGTGCAATTAGAGATAATCATCAAGGGAATAATAATATACTTAATAAGGTTTTAGAGTATTTCATTTGAGTAGTTTGTGTCATATTCGAGAATACACTATATGTTCATGATTATTTGATCGAGGCATAATTAGGAGTTGGGGGGGATAGGGATTGATGACAAGAATTCATATATGTGAAGACACCATATTTTATGTATATGAATGAATCCCAAGAGTTGGAGGTCTAGACTGAAATGATCTATCAGGTCTTCGAAATATTGGATACACATAATGCATTCAAGGTTAAGTGTTAATTTTTTATACTCGAGGGTCCTAACAAGTGATGATTGGATTCTAGAGTGTATGCAGATATGCACATGATCATTGATTTTAAGGGTTTAAAGGCCCCATAACTATGTTAGTTATGCCTATTTTTTGATGATGGAAATTAATTTAAATTCATAAATGCACTGATAGTGGTTATTACTAGATATAAAATAATAAGCATTTATGTTAATTATATCCACCTTTTAAGAGATAGTTGACAGGGTTATTATGGATGTGAAGAATGTGTTAGGCATGATTGGTTATTGTTTCCCTTCTCTTCAACCTAATGTATGCTTTAGTGGTTCACATATAAATAAGAGTAAGGGGAATTTTCATCATAGGGTTAGTTGGGGTTGTTCTTAGAATTCGACATGCTCTAAAAAATTAGGTGTATCCAGAAATGTGACATTGACATACAACCAATATTTCATTTTTAGTCACACATGACATTATTTTCTTAGACCAATGAATATGTACAATACTTGTGGATGTCAGATTTATTTTCTTGTGGTACAATATATCCATTTATAAATCATGTTATAATTTGGGATCTTTATCTCAATATTCCACTATAGAGGATTCAAAAGCTTCAAACTCCACATGGCTCCAACGACATAAATCATGAGTGAAGCTCTATCATATGGTGTACGGATTTTTAATAGAAGTTTATGTGGGTAAAATGATTTTGAAAGGTACCATAATTTTTTTCTTATATTGAAATTTCATTATTTGATACATGTGAATGACACTCATATATATATTCTCATTTTGTAGGTACATTGAACATTACAATAGAAATCATTTTATTTTCTATAGACCTTGATAAACCTCATGGAAATTGGAACAAATTGGGGTTTTGGTATCCATAATTCTTTATATAGATAGCTGATGCATAATTATTTATGGATTTCAGGGTTATTTATTTGGGTAAATTTGACATCATAATCGAGACAGTTTTTCTACCTTACCATAATAATATTATTCATTATTATCATTACTGTAATATTTTCTTTACTAATTGGATATCGTTTTTGTTTTAGTGGGAGTGGGATCCATGGTTTGGTCATGTATTACCTTCCCGAATAGAGCTCAAGTGTATGATTTCTACCATTATTGTCAAGCCCAATGTTGTTAATCATTTTTTGATCTTCCATTGTTTGTAAGTGACTTCCATATAGTTTTAAAAGATGAATTACTTTTTCATCATCTATATATAGAGGTAGTTTTTTATGGTTGATTTAGTGTCCGGAACACCGATAATATTGATACCCTCTCATCGCCTGTAACTGACTGAGCTAAAAAGAGCTAAAATAATGTTGGATGATTTGATGGAAAAGTATTATTTCCACCTTAGTATTTCATCAAGGGGAAAACCACTATTTTTTGGAAGAAGTCCGATGGGTCACTTAGATTGTGTGTGGAATATATAACATTTTACATAGTGTTGGTTAAAAACATGTATCATTATACCCATGTGTATGAATTATTTGAACCTTTAAATGTTGAATTGGTTTTAAAAATGGATCATTAAGCAGGGTATCATCAGATCCAAGTTAGGGAATCTGATATTATAAGGTCCACTTTATGTAGTAGGTATAACCGTTATTTATATCATGTGATCACTACCCCATATTTATCAATAGATAGTTCCACATTATATCACCACTATTAAAAAATTTCTAATCAAGGGGGGCCTTTTATCAGTTTGAAAAAACATCTTATAAAATAATCTACTACCAATTCTAAAAGACACTAATAAATGTACAATATTATCAGTGATTCTTTTAGAGATAACAAAGGGAATCGTTTATTAGTTCTTATTTTAGAGATAAAAATTGCATACCTTTTATCAACACTGAAATAATAGTTTTCATCTCGGAAAAATGGTATATTTGATGAAAACATGTATTTAATTAAAAATAATTTTTTAATATACAAATGTATTCATGTTGAGAAAATAAAATATATATTTTCCAAATATGTTTTTATAATGTTTAATAAAAATTTACACATATTACATAACATATTAAGTGAAATTTGATTATAAAACAATTAAAAATATTATTAATTTTTAATTTCTAAATAATTATTATGAAATAGTAATTTTATAAAAATTGGATGACATTATAAATAAATGGATTATTTAATGGTCTATAATAACATGAAAATATGAATTGAACATCAAATGAACATATATTTGGATCAGGGTGTCTGATAAGGCTCTAAATCATATCATATTGAAGCCTGGGATGATATATACCCACTTTTTATAGATTATATACATTTCCTATGTTACTATTATATCGAATAAATGACTAAATCAATAATATCATTATAAATATAAGATCAAAAGGTATAGTGTCTTTGGAAAATCAGGATTATATATTATATTTATAAAATAAAAATTAATCATATTTTAATATTTCTTCATTAGATTATTTAATGTCACTCTCATTCTCTTTGTTAAAATGAATTATCTAGGGATATACATTAATGATTGGGGTGAGGTAAAATTTTAGTAAGTGAAAAAATAAGAACATATATCCATAAAATATGGGTGATCATAATCATCATTATAATAATAATACCATAGTGTCATCATCATTATCATTATAGGATGTATTAGACAAAGGCTTGGAATGTGGAAATGAAAAAAAATTAAACATCATGTTCTAGTGGTCCAGTATCAAACAAAGCTATGAAAAAGCTTAGAATCATGTTTATTCGTATAATTTGTTCATAAAAAAAAGATCATCATAGTGAATAATATATATCATCATGTTCTCTATTATTTTTTATTATCTCATGATATACATCACATTACCCAATCCATTTTAATTATTTTTAATTTTGGTCCCTACCTCCACATTATAACAATCACATTATCAAGTGTGCCTTGTACAATGTATATCAATAAGTGTCATGAAGTAAGCTCAATGAAGAGAATGGGATTCATAAATATTTCATAAAAAATTATTCATGAATAAATATATTGGATCCCATGTGAATAAGGTTAACCATACTTGAACATATACATCACTATTCTTGAGTAGAACAAAAGTATTTAAAGAGATAAAAATACGATGTTTCTGAAATATAGTTCACTTTAAAAAAACAAATTGTTCATAGAAGATATATTGATATTGTAGGAACATGTATTTTCCTCAAGTAAAAGAGAATAGAAATATTAAGAGCATAATATGAACATTCAAACCATGCAGGATATAAATTCCCAAATAATGGAATTTTTATTGAGAATCCTCTTACTTTAATTCTTGGTTAATTTCATCCCTTTTTTTTGCATCCTCTATAATAAACATTTTATTATAAAAACAATGATGTATAAGTGAAATATGGTAATTTATATAAAAAATTATCAATTAAAATCATTGGATTATATTTATTGTTTTACAAAATTGTTTTGTTTTGATACCATGTTTATCCTAAAGTTTAAATTTTTCCTAGATTTAATTATTTTGTTAATTATAAATAATAAATTGGCATAATTTCTTCAAAAATCATTTCATAAATGTAATTCAATATTAATATATTAAATATAATTCATATTTCTAATACATTAAGGCAGTTATAATAATTTATTTTCAATGTCTCTTTATGTGGTTAACTAACAATTAATGGGGTGTTGTTGAATTACAGAGAAATAAAAGTATGGAATTTATTTTTGTAATAAGCAGGATAATTAAAGAATGTAAAAAACATTTAAATTTTTTATGATTATATATTTAAAATATTTTTTTAATGGAAGAGGGTATAATGATGTAAAAGAATAAGAAAATAAAGAATAGTTAATAGAGACAAACTCTCTCCTAGGTGATAATTCTCTTGTATGATATTATAACTCCATTATGATTGGAGTTGGATTGAAGCAGAACCCCCCTATGGATTATAATAGAATTATTAGGGGATATTATGGTAGATAATGGGATTTGTAATTCATGGGAGGACATGTTTTTTACGGATGTGATATGGTGTTTTTTATAAAAGAGGGGAAGGGTATTTTTAGAATAAAATATTGAATAAAATAATATATCAATGGTAAAAAATGTAACAGTGAATTATTTACATTATAAATAATATATTAATATAATATAATTAGTGTAAGCCTATAAATACTATTCATAATTATAATTAATTGGTTTATTAAAAATGAATTTGTAATGTAAAAATATTGACAATTTTATGAAGCAGTTTTGACATTAGGATTGGGAATGTTCTATGTAGGTTTTGAAATTGTGGTTATATTATATTAATGAACCATTTATGAATTTAATTTTTCCTTTTCATAACCTAGAATTATAGGAAGTATTATTTAATTATGAATTCATGAATGATGTAATTTGAGTAACATCAGTCATATCAAAAATCGTATTTTTACTATTCACCTAAAGAATGATGTATTTTATAAAATTACCAAAAAAATAACTGTTTGATAGTTTTGAAATGATGATTTAAAAAATGACATTAATTTTATAAGAAAAAAATTCTAAAATATTTAATTTTAAATTTATGTATAAATTTAATGAATAATATAAAATAATATAAAATTAATTTTATTAAAAATGTGTATCTATTTTCATTGAGTTTTTAATCAGGATATTTATTTTTTTCGCATTATAAAATTTATATTTACATAAATTATTAACTATAAATTTTATTCAAATAAAAATTTATTATTCTGATATGAAATTACTATTTCAATGGTTAGGTTAATATTCTCAATGATAGATTCATATTCCAATGGTCAAATTTTTATTCCAACGGCCACATTCCACCATTAAATACCTCAAAATTTAATCATTTCTTATTAAAAAACTTCTCTTATTGATATATTATTATTTTTTGGTAATGTTTCAATGTTTTCTAATATTTTTTATCTTCACTATAGTATTTTTAGTGGGGAGATGAATCTAGTAGAATGGGATGATGCATATTTTCCCATTTATCTTTTCAAAATTTTTGGGGTGTTATAAGGTTTGGAAATTTAATTGGTTAAATTTCAGTATTTTTATATCATTTAATAAAATAGTATCTATTGGGAAAACCTGTTTATATTAATTTTTATACAATTTAGTAATTGATTTTTTTTCAAGGTCATAAAAACACGATTCACTCAAAAAAAGATAATGTAAATCTTCTTTAATATTTCAGTGTCATGAAAAAGTCTTTTATGAAAAAAAATGTTCCAATGAAATTTATTTTTATATTTTTATATTCATTTATTTGAATCATTCATTAATGAGGTAATCACCACATAATAATATTGTCATAAATAAATATATTTATCTAAAGTATAAAAACAATAAATAAAAGTAAATTATTTAAAAAATATTTCTATAATTATAATGAATACATATAGTTGATGTTATTAGTTATATAGTCTCACATAAAAATCTATTTAGTAAAATATATATGTTTATGTTATAATTTTCGTTATATTAAATTAATTCTTATTGACTTTCATTTTCAAATCCAAATGAATCAATGGGGTCCCAATACCAACCCAAGGATGCCCATGGTATAAAATATCTCATCAAATTGGATTATGACATTTTTTAGGGTACATTAATACTATTAAAATATTATTTTTTACCCTTATTTATAAGATTTACCCTTTAATCCTTGTAAATAAAATAATTACTGGTGTTACTATTCATAATATACAAAAATAAAAAGTACCTATTTACACAATTTGAACCTTTTGATTCCAAATATGGAAGAAAGTTTTACACATTCAAAACATATGAGTTTTAGTAATTAATTTAATATTAATTCTTCTTATCAAAACAAACAACCGGGTTTTCTAAAAAGTAATAACTATCAAAATCTTGTCCTCTGTTTATGTCCAAAAAAAAAAGAGAAATTACTTAAAAGGACCAAAATTTAATTAAATGATATAAATATTATCCAATTACACTCCAAAATCATTTAAAAATTCAATACAAGTATATACATAATGTAAATAAAAAGAATGTTTCAAATTAAAATGTAGTGTTTTTCACGATTCTTTAAATTTTTTATTTTATTGGAAAAAAACAAAATATTCAACAAAATTAAATATTTATGCCCCCCTTAAAAATAAGATGATTTTTTTATCAAATTCAACTTATAAAATTGTCAGAAAAAATATTTAAAATTGGCATGATATCAAAAGGCAGTAAAACTGCATTTTTTTTGAAGAATACTTCTATTATCCAAAAATATGATTTTAATCTCATATCATGTTCTAAAAAATGTTTAAGATGAGTTTTAATGTTATATAAAATTAAAATTATTGTTCATAATATTCATAGAAACTAGTTATATAATATTTAAATAATATATCGTTGTTTTGTGATACTATGTATTGGGAACAAAGCAAGCTATCGAGGAAGGATTGTCCTGCGTAAAACTAAAGCCATGCCAGGGTTGTTTGTAGTGGAATATTTTTTTGGGTGTTTATTATAACATAATAAAAAATTAGATTATTTTTACATTGAAAAAGTGTATTCATTTTTGGGTGAAATGAATTCTATATAAGAAATTAGAAATTAAGTGCAACACAAGACAAGAATTGTTTTGTATATACTACAAGATAATACGTTGTTGCATATAGCAGAAGCTATTATTGGTGTAGAGTAAAACATAAGTCATAAAAAACATTAAAATAATTTATCACATATAATCTCTGGGTGTTACAGTTTACGTACTTAAAATTAATCTCTCCCTAAAAATGTTGTTGGGGGTTATAAATGGTTTTCTACTTGAATGTTTTTTCATAGAAATCCACATGGTAAAAATGGATACTACAACATCATTTTAAAAAGGATTGTTAGAATTATAATAGTTACCCAATACAAATCATCAATAGGTTTCCACATAAGATAACATTGCTGGTATGTGAAAACATGGATATGGGATACAAATATAACCATCATGTTCTGATGGATAGTGATAGAAAATATGGTTTGGAATAGTTAACTACAAGAAAGCCATAAATATGTGATGATTAAATGGATAATCTTATTCATCAGATAATAATGTACTAAGTTAGTGTTTTTGGTCATTAATATCCAATTCCTTTAGATGATATATTTTTTATGATAATAAATACTTATTGATTTTGGTACAATCTCCTCTTTGTTCGTACCAAGTACAATTTCCCCTCAATCTGTTATTTAATTAAATGAGGTCAAAATTTTCATTCATGACGAGTTAAAAGATAATGATATATAATAAGAGGCAATTCCATCAATCTAAACAAAATTGATATCACATGAAATAAAATATTCATATGTCCGCCTATAGGGAGATAATGCATTAACCTAACATCTTCAACCAGAATATAGATTATACAATTAATAAATGGATAAAGTTGAAATAATTTCAAAAATATTAAACATAAACATTGGTGAACTAAATAGACATAAAATTTTTATCCTATATCTCATTAGGTAGTTCTTGGTTGTCACTTTACAAAACATGTGAATACCTTAATCATGTATTCTATTATGTCAAAGTAACAACCTGAATTGTCAAATTTCATTATTTAAAGGATGCATGTTTCATTACTCCAAATCTTATTGGATATATTACATATGTCCATAAATGTGATGCACATCATCCATGTTATCATAATTCCCTTTTAAACAACACCATAACAAGTTCTCAAGAAACTATCATCATCCAATTTACTAATTCAAATCCAATATATCTCTATCCGAAAATCATTATATAATCATAAGGGAATTATTAATGGTTATAGTTACCTTAATCATGTTTTCTCAGAATAAATCACCTTACCCTAAAATCACATTTTTTCTCCTTAGAACAAATGAACATATACTTTCAAATATTTAATGAAAAAAATATACAAAAATCACATATATATTTCATGATTCATATAACATAATCCCTGAATTCTGATACATATACACCTCAATCATAAAAAATTATTCTTAACCATTACTCATGATCCATTATCCTCATCATTCCTAAAATATGTATAATGACATAAGGTTTCTCAACCTGAATATTCTCAGCTTTAATCTAAAAAACCCTGGAAGAAAATCACATACCTTCACATATTATTTACAATCTATTTATCCTTAGTAGTCTGAAAAATAGTCATATCATTAGAATTATTCCCTTCATGTTATTTCAACAAAGGAAAATAATCATCACTATTCCCATAATTTCCACTTCTAAAAAAATTAAATAGTTAACAATGTTCTATATTGTTATGGTTATTGACTAAGGTCGGGATGAAAAGTGTAATATATACATATCAGATATTAGAAACAAATTTGATTTGAAAATTTCATATAATATTTCAATAATTGATATATTGAGTTTAACCTTACATTGGTCATGTTTAACACACACAAAACATGGTTTGTAACCTATGATTTATTTATACTGATGAAATCCATAGAGATATCCTTAGAAAACCGCTAGGGATATCACTAATGTGTTCTCATCATAGTTTCCAATTATTGACTAAAAATTCACTCTGATACAAACTATAGAGACCCAAGGATTTTTTACCTGGAAATTACATTTGTTTTGTGTAATACATAATACATGACATAAACAGATTCCAAAAGACCATATTAGTTTACTGTCTTTGGAAACTCAAAACATAATTATCTAATCATGTATAAAAATATTAAACATCTCCTATTAAGATCTTACCCTTTTGTTTTCCTACCTAAAACCATTTTTATATGATGGGGCAAAGAAATCATAAAATTAGTGATCTCAAATTCTCGGTAAGGTTAAACATGGAGAACATAAAACAAACTGTATACATTTGAATGTCAAAACATGAACATAATTTTTAAACATCAAAATATTGAGTCATGAAATAAATCATGGTCACACATAAGGAATAGATCGTAATGGAACAATAACAGTGATAAAACTATATTGGTATAAAACATGAAATTGTCAAAAAATAATAAGAACATATTATTATTTCTATAATATCCAAGGCATTTTTTCCAAGACCATCACAGTAGAGAAATCCCATTAATTAACCGTGTTTATTTGTTTTTCCAGCCATGTATTAATGAACTAGATTTACATGTCATTCCAGTCATGTCTATCTCATACCACATAAATAATTTCCCAATTAATTAGAGGGACATATAGGCCCCACCCATCTTATAATGAAATCATAATTACATGATCCACAAAATTAAAAATATTTACAATATCATAACCCATGAAACAAAATTGTTTTCTTAAACATCATTTCATCATAACATAATCCATATAAGATAAGTGTACTTTATAAAAAAAATCTCGCCATAAACGCAATAAAATATATGTGATAAAAGGGATATAATCATAACCATATGTATTAAATGATGGAGAATAATTTTAATAAACAACGTGAACTTACTTCTTGAGTAATATATCATTTCTTCTTAAAGAATATTTTATTTTCCCATAACACTGCCCGATTTTCATAGAAAATAATTTAGTTGAAAATAATAATGAAATAGTGTAGTGCATGATTCTTGAAAATAAGTCATCATGAAATAAAATAATAATCCATTTATGCTGTATAAGTTAAACAACAAAATTTTCCTCATATTTTATAAATAAAATTCAATAAATGAACCTCGTATGGTAAAAAAAAGAATGATTCATTCCATTTTATATAGTAAAAGTCAAAAATGAAAAAATGAATTTGAAAAATCATTGAATAATATTAAAAATTTTATGAAAATATTATTAAAGAACATGGATTTTGATGATAAATATTACCCCAATAAATACTTATGTATATGCAATCTCAGAAAAAATGAGATTGCAAAATTATACCTTACCTTATGTCGAATACACTTCGTAAGAGTAAAAACACTTGTATATTGTTTACAAAAATGATACTAACATATATAATAATCATTATAATATTTATTATATGATATAATAATCTTTTATTAATTTATATTACCTGCTTATTTACAATTCCATGTTAAAGAAACATTTGAGGTAATATCTCTTTTTTTATCATATGTGTTTTGACTCTTTATTATGGATCATATTACGATGATTGTGATTTACATATTTCAGATTGTATAATATGATTTATATATCATATATATTCATAATATAAATATATACAATAGATATATATACAAAATAAAATACACCATTTATGGAGATGGTAGGCTGTACGTACGCGTGAAATGTTTTTCTGTTTTATTGCCATATTGAATTGATGTAAGTGAATTAGATAGATGTACATACATATATATGTATACCATTAAAATAGACATATTTTTTTATATATTTAATAAATGATATGTAATTGGTTGGTATATTAATTATACAGAATTTTAATCATGATATATTCATTATTTAGACCCATTATACTCATCATTATACCCATCCTAATATAGTATTTTTTGAATAACAAATTTCACCACGTCGTGGTGACTAAAAGTTTTATATACGCACGTATGGTGATATTTCTATTCATAGTATGGATTAAATAAGTATATGGTTGTACCAAAAATTATAATAACATATCACCATATATAAAATATTGGAGTTAATACTTTGGTATGAAATTAACATAGAAAGGGGAACTAGGAGAACAAATGAACATTTCACGAAGGGATACAATTATTACCTCTTTTTCAGATGTTTCCTTTTGATTTGAAAAAAAGGGCTCCCTGTGATGGATCACTACTATATTTTAGGACTTTAGGACGATGTGGAAGAGTTTTGGAGGAGAATTTTTCATGGTTCTCATGATCCAAAAGGATTTATAAGTATGATTTAAAGAAGAAGGAATCTTCTATTTTATAAGAGATGTTAGAGGAACTTTAGAAAAATATTGAAATATTTATTTATTATAAAAAAATTCCTTATGTAATAGCTAAATATTGATTTGTTTATATGATACGATAAAAATGGTTCAAAATACTCTCAAAAAAAAGTTGTTAGACATGTTTTGGTCATAAAATTAAACTCTTCTTTTAGATTAAACGTCTTATTAAATAATTTAACTTTTCCCATGCCCTTTTTTATTTTTATACAACATGTTTAAAGTCGTTAGAATAAAATTCCAAGGGAATATAAAGATGATAATTTGTGAAATTTTTTCACAATATATGTTGTTTTTCTGAACATTAGATAGTTTGGATCTTTATATAATTTCATTAAATAGTATTTGTTTTTAAAACACATTTATGTCATTTTTTACCTTACTTAGTACTTGATTTTTTTAAATTCATGAAAACATGAATCCTTAAAAAGGAATTAAAACCTATATAATATGTCGTTGTAATCAAATAAAATTATAACATTAAAATTATAAAATTTAATTTAACTTAATAGTTATAAATTCATTTATTTGAATAATTGATTAAGAATGTGATCAGTACATCATAATTGTGTCATTAATAAATATATTTATCTAATGTCTAAAAATTATAAATAAAATACCATGATATAGTAAATCGATTTCTATTTATAATGACTATTTATAGTTGAATATATCTATTATATAACCCCATATAAATATCTATTTATGAAAGGATATTTATTTATGTTATAATTATACTTTTCTTAAATTAATTCTTATAAAATGTATTTTTCAAATCTATGTGAATATTTAGGGCCCCAAAATTGATCCAAGGATAGACATTGTAGAAAATATATCATCCAGTATGATTAATAAATGTATTAGTGTAGTTTAATAATATTATAACATTATAATTTACCATTACATACCAGATTTACCCTTTAACCATGTTAAGTTAAATAATTACTGATGTTAATATTAATATTTTTGAAACATAAAAGGTAACTATTTAGAATATTTGAACCTTCTGAATCCAATTATGCAATCAGTTTTTCAAAATTCAAAACACTAAAGTATAAATTATTAATTTATAATTAATTTCGGTTGTCAAAAATAAAAATGGCAGGTTTTTAAAAAGTAATAACTGTCAAAAGATAGACCTCTATTTATGTCCAATTTAAAATTAAAATAACTTCTAGTGACCTTAATTGTATTAAAAGATAAATACATATTTCAATTATAAATTATATCCAATTATTAAAATAATTTAACTATATAAATAAATTAGATAAAAAGGCAGTTTCGAATTAAAATGCATTATATTTAACTATTCATTAAAATTTTTGTTTTATTATAAAAATAACATTAATTCCAATGAAGATAATTTTTATGTCCCTATTAAATATAAAAATGATATTTTATCAAATTTATGTTATCAATGTGTCATATAATATATATAAAATTTGTGCACCATAAAAATTCATTAAAACATAATTTCTTGAAAAATAATTCATTCATCTGAAAAATTGATTTTGTTCCCATATCATGTTCTGGAAAATTTGTACGGTGAATTATACAGATATATAAAGTTCAATATATGGATAATAATAATCATAAAATTTAGTTATACAATATTTTAATAATATATCATTGTATATTGAAACTCAATATTGTGTACAACACATGCTATCGTGGAAGGTCACTCTTGTGTGTAACGTAGCCAAGTAAATGTTGTGTGTTGTAAATGATTTAATTAGTGTTTAATATATCATAATTGTAATGTAGTTAATTTATACATTGAAAAAAATATATACATTGTGTTGTGATAAATGAATTCTATCAATGGAACATGAAATTCTGTGAAACACAAGCCAATAATGGTTTTGTCTATACTACAAGATATTAAGGTGTTTCGTATAGAAAAAGATAATCATGGTGTAGCGTATAACACATGCCATAAATGAAAATTAATTGAATATATCTCATAAAATATCAGGTTGTTATAATAACCCAGGTAATATCATTATAAATTTGTTTCCATGCATGGTATTATCAGTATTTTGATGTTTTTAATTGGAGATAGTATTGTTAAAACCTAAGAGGATGTTTTTGGTGAGTAAAAAACAATCTCATTCAATGAAATACCTCATTTAATAATGATCAGTAGGTATGTGTGTCTCATGTGTTGAATTTTGATCTTAAATTTCAATTTCTTCTTATGGTTTTGTAGTTTAGACTAATTTCTTTTATGACCACTAATTTATTACTTTTTTATGGTTTTTAGTAAAATGCCTCTGAGATTAATTGATCATGTTCCATGGGAGGGTGAAATTAGAGATAATCATTAAGGGAATAATAATATAAATAATAATGTTTTAGAGTCTATCATTTTAGTAGTTTGTGTCATATTCTAGAATAAACTATATGTTCATGACTATGTTATTGAGGAATAATTATGAGTTGGAGGGGAAAGGGATTGATGACAAGAATTCATATATATTAAGACACCCTATTTTATGTATATGAATGAATACCAAGAGTTAGAGGTCTAAACTGAAATGATCTATCAAGTCTTTAAAATATTGGATACACGTAAAGAATTTAAGGTTAAGTGTGTGTTTTTTATACTCGAGGGTCCCAACAAGTGATGATTGGATTCCAGAGTGTATGCATATATTCACATGATCATGGATTTTAAGGGTTTAAGGGCAACATAACTATGTTAGTTATGCCTGTTTTTTTATGATGGAAATTAATTTGGATTTTTTCATTATTATAGGGACTGTTCTGTGTCATATTACACCAATCAGTTCATAGATCTAATTAATTTTTCATTAGATGTGTGAAGGAAAGATCTATTAAATGCATAAATTTACTAATAGTGGTTATTAGTAGATATCATATAACAATAATTTATGTTAAATATATCCACCTTTTAAGAGATAGTTGACAGGGTTATTATGGATTTGAGGAACTTGTTAGGCATGATTGGTTATTGTTTCCCTTCTCTTAAACCTAATGGATGCTTTAGTGGTTCACATAGAAATAAGAGTAAGGGGAATTATCATCATAGGATTAGTGGAGGATGTTCATTGAATTAGACATGCTCTAAAAAATTAGGTGTATCCAGAAATGTGACATTGACATACAACCAATATTTCATGTTCAGTCACACATGACATTATTTTCATAGACCCATGAATATGTACAATACTTGTGGATGTCAGAATCATTTTCTTGTGGTACAATATATCCATTTATAAATCATGTTATAATTTGGGATCTTTATATCAACATTCCACTATAGAGGATTCAAAATCTTCAAACTCCACATGGATCCAACCACATAAATCATGACTGAAGCTCTATCATATGGTGTACGTATTTTTAATAGAAGTTTATGTGGGTACAATGATAGTGAAAGGTAACATATTTTTTTTCTTATATTGAAATTTCATTATTTGATACATGTGAATGACACTCATATATATATTCTCATTTTGTAGGTACATTGAACATTACAATAGAAATAATTTTATTTTCTATGGACCTTGATAAACCTCATGGAAATTGGAACAAATTGGTGTTTTCGTATCCATCATTCTTTATATAGATAGCTGATGCATAATTATTTATGGATTTCATGGTTCATTATTTAGGTAAATTTGACATCATAATCGATACAGTTTTTCTACCTTACCATAATGATATTAATCATTATTATCATTACTGTAAAATTTTCTTTACTAATAGGATATCATTGTTGTTTTAGTGGGAGTGGGATCCATGGTTTGGTCATGTATGACCTTCCCGAATAGAGCTCAAGTGTATGTTTTCTACCATTATAGTCAATCCCAATGTTTTTTATCTTTTTGTGATCATCCATTGGTTGTAAGTGACTTCCATATAGTTTTAAAAGATGAATTACTTTTTCATCATCTATATGTGGAGGTAATTTTTTATGGTTGATGTAGTGTTCGGAACACCGATAATATCGATACCCTCTCATCGCCTGTAACTGACTGAGCTAAAAAGAGCTAAAATAAAGTTGGATAATTTGGTGGTAAAGAGTTATTTCCACCTTAGTATTTCATCAAGGGAAAACCACTAATTTTGTCGAAGAAGGCCGATGGGTCACATAGATTGTGTGTAGAATATAAAACATTTTACATAGTGTTGGTTAAGAACATGTATTATTATCCCCATGTGTATGAATTATTTGAACCGTTAAATGTTGAATTTGTTTTAAAAATGGATCATTAGGGTGGGTATCATCAGATCCAAGTTAGGGAATCTGATATTATAATTTCTACTTTATAGAGTAGGTACAATCGTTATTTATATCATTTGATCACTACCCCATATTTATCAATAGATAGTTCCACATTATATCACCACTATTAAAAAATTTCTAATCAAGGGGGGCCTTTTATCAGTTTGAAAAAACATCTTATAAAATAATCTACTACCAATTCTAAAAGACACTAATAAATGTACAATATTATCAGTGATTCTTTTAGAGATAACAAAGGGTAACATTTATTAGTTCTTCTTTTAGAGCTAATAATTGTATACCTTTTATCAACACTAAAATGATAGTTTTCATCTCGGACAAAAGTTATATTTGATTTAAACATGTATTTAATTAAAAATAATATTTTAATATATAAACATATTCATGTTGTGAAAATAAAATATATATTTTCCAAATATGTTATTTATAAGGTTTAATAAAAATTTTCACATATGACATAATATATTTAGTGACATTTTATTATAAAACAATTAAAAATATTATTAATTTATAATTTCTAAATTATTATAATGTAATAGTCATTTTATAACTATTAGATGACATTAAAAATAAATGGATTATTTAATGGTCTATAATAACATGAATATATGAATTGTACATCAAATGAACATATATTTGGATCAGGGTGTCTGATAAGGGTCTAAAACATATCAACTTGAAGCCTGGGATGATATATACCCACTTTTTATAGATTCTATACATTTCATATGTTACTATTATAATGATTAAATGACTAAATAAATAATATCATTATAAATTTAAGATCAAAAGGTATAGTGTCTTTGGAAAATCAGGATTATATATTATATTTAAGAAATAAAAATTAATCTTATTTTAATATTTCTTCATTATATTTTTAATGTCACTCTCATTCTCTTTGATATAATGAATTATCTGGGGATATACATCATTGATTGGGGTGAGGTAAAATTATAGTAAGTGAAAAAATAAGAACATGTATCCATAAAATATGGGTGATCATTATCATCATAATAATAATAATACCATAGTGTTATCATCATTATCATTATAGGATGTATTAGACAAAGTCTTGTATTGTGGAAATGAAAAAAAAATTAAACATCATGTTCTGGTGGTCCAATATAAAACAAAGCTGTGAATAAGGTTAGAATCATGTTTATTCGTATAATTTGTTCATAAAAATAAGATCATCATAGTGAAAAAATATATCATAATGTTCACTATTATTTTTTATTATCTCATGATATACATCACATTACCAAATCCATTTTAATTATTTTTAATTTTGGTCCCTACCTCCACATTATAACAATCCCATTATCAAGTGTGCCTTGTACAATGTAAATCAATAAGTGTCATGAAGTAAACTCAATGAATAGAAGGGGATTCATAATGATTTCATAAATAATTATTCATGAATAAACATATTGTATCCCATGTGAATAAGTTAAATCATACATGAACATATACATCATTATTCTTGAGTGTAACAAAAGTATTTAAAGAGATAAAAATACTATGTTTCTGATATAGAGTTCACTTAAAAAAACTGGTCATAGAAGATATTTTGATATTGTAGGAACATGTATTTTTATCGAGTAAAAGGGAATGGAAATATTAAGAGCATAATATGAACATTCAAACCATGAAAGAGCTAAATTCCCAAATAAAGGAATTTGTATTGAGAATCATCTTACCTTAATTCTTGGTTAATTTCATCCCTTTTGTGCATCCTGTATAATAAACATTTAATTATCAAAACAATGATGTATAAGTGAAATATGGTAATTTATATAAAAATTTATCAATTAAAATCATTGGATTATATTTATTTTTTTCCAAAATTGTTGTGTTTTGATATCATGGTTATCCTAATGTTTAATGTTTTCCTAGATTTCATTATTTTGTTAATTATAAATAATAAATTGGCATAATTTGTTCAAAAATAATATAATACATGTAATTAAATATTAATATTTTACATATAGTTCATATTTCCATTACTTTAAGGTAGTTATAATAATTTTTTTTGCAATGTATCTTTGTGTGGTTAACTGAAAATTAATGGGGTGTTGTCAAATTACAGAGAAGTAAAAGTATGGAATTTATTTTTTTAATAAGAAAGATAATTAAAGCATGTCGAAAACATTTAATTTTTTTAGGGAAAGAGTGTATAAAGATGTAAAATAATAATAAAAGAAAGAATAGTTAATAGAGACAAACTCTCTCATAGGTGATAATTCTCTTGTATGATATTATAACTCCATTATGATTGGAGTTGGATTGAAGCAGAACCCCCCTATGGATTATAATATAATTATTAGGGGATATTATGGTAGATAATGGGATTTGTAATTCATGGGAGGACATGTTTTTGATGGTTGTGATATGTGGTTTTTTATAATAGAGGAGAAGTGTGTTTTTAGAATAAAATATTGAATAAAATAATATATCAAAGGTAAAAAATGTAACAGTGAATTATTTACATTATAAATAATAGATTCATATAATATAATTAGTGTAAGTCTATAAATACTATTCATAATTATAAATAATTGGTTTATTAAAAATGAATTTGTAATGTAAAAATATTGACAATTTTAGGAAGCACTTTTGACATTAGGATTGGGAATGTTCTATGTAGGTTTTGAAATTGTATTTATATTATATTAATGAACCATTTATGAATTTAATTTTTACTTTTCATAACCTAACATTATAGGAATTATTATTTAATTATGACTTCATGAATGATGTAATTTGAGTAACATCAGTCATATCAAAAATCGTATTTTTACCATTCACCTGAAAAAATGATGTATTTTATAAAATTACCAACAAAATAACTGTTTAATAGTTTTGAAGTGATGATTTAAAAAATGATATTAATTTTATAAGAAACAAATTCTGAAATATTTAATTTTAAATTTATGTATAATATTAATGAATAATACAAAATAATATAAAATAGATTTTATTAAAAATGTGTATCTATTTTCATTGAGTTTTTAATCAGGATATTTATTTTTTTGGCATTATAAAATTTATATTTACCTAAATTAATATCTATAAATATTATTTATATAATAATTTATTATTCTGATATTAAATTACTATTGCAATGGTTAGGTTAATATTCTCAATGATAGATTCATATTCCAATGGTCCAATTTTTATTCCAACGGTCACATTCCACCATTAAATACCTCACCATTTAATCATTTCTTATTAAAAAACTACTATTAATGGTATATTATTAATTTTTGGTAATGTTTCAATGTTTTCTGATATTTTTATCTTCACTATAGTATTTTTAGTTGGGAGATGAATCTAATAGAATGGTATGATGCATATTTTTCTATTTTAGCTTTTCAAATTTTTTGGGCTGTTATAAGGTTTTGAAATTTAATTGGTTATATTTTTCAATAGTGTACTAGTAGTTATTATTGAAAAAAATTAATTTTTTATTTAAATATATGATTTATGTGTATAATGTAATAAAAAACACATTTTTTCTGGAAAATAATTTTACTAAAAACTCTGCTTTGTTATATACTAACCTCTATTATAAATTTTAGCCCATAAATTTCAACTTGTATTATCAATTGATAATAGGTTAGGTTAATTTTGTTTCTGTATTTCCTATCTTTTCCTAGTTTCATATTCACACATATGGTTACTCTATACCACATTCACATGGTTAGATTCTTAGTTCATAGAATATTGTCTCTATGGTCTAGGATCTTCACCAGATTCTCTTCATATGAATGTTTAGTCCGCAGTGGTACCACTAGTAAATTTTTTACATGTGAGTGGTAAGGTATGTACATTCATAGGGGATATACATGGAATGAATCATGAACGTTAGCTACATTTGGTGGATGTGAAAGATGATAGTTCATAGCTCATGTGCAATCAAGGATAACAATGGGGCCAATGTACGGTAGGCTAAGATTTTATTTTCATTCTATACCACAAGAATCATTTCAATTATGACATTTTATGTAATACCTTGAATACAAAATATAACTCCAAGTAATTTTTTTTCATCTTATATATTTTTCATAATTTATGTAAATATTATATATTGATGGATGGATTCAACATTATATGTCATCTCATGAAAAATGGTACGTCCACGTGGGTTTTGTTCACCAACATAATCCCAACATGTAGGAGTTCTACTTCGGTACTGATCTAGATATTCTTTTTGATCCATTTCAATAATCTAGGGGAAGCAATTTTTATAATAGAAAACATCCTATTGATTTTATTGATCCCATCATCCTTTAAATTTCATTGGGAATGTTCTTAAAAAGTCCTCAGGTATCTAAATAGTATTTTTAGATTTTCCATCAGTCTAGGGAAGATATGTCCTTCTAAAATTCAATTCCTTAATCATGGAATCTTGAATACTATTCCAGAAAATATAGGCGATCATTTTATCATGATCCACATATTATTGAATGTGTAACTACATGTTTCCACACCACTTCCATCACATAAATCATGGAATGTTGTCCATGTAACAAATCTTGCTAAATAATGGTAATAATTGATGTCTTGGTGAGTCGATCCACCAAAAACCATACACATTTTTTCTTTTGGTTATCTTTAGGAGTACAATGAAAATGTCGAATGTGATATATGATATATTCACATGGTTATAGGAAATGTTTACATAATTCCATTTTACTTTTATTTCTTTACATTAACTTGTGAACATACCAAAATTAATGAGATATACTTCAAGATATTCTTATTTTTCTTTTAACAGCATAAAATTTATAAAATATAATGATACATCATTGTAATTTTATACATCTTTTGTTAGCTTCTCTTGTAGATCAATATAACAGCTTGGTGATGAGAGATAGATTTCTCCAAAATTCTTCTATGGATTATAATGTTATTTTACAGGAATATTTGGTAATATATAGTCATTATTCATGGTTGGGAGGAGGGGATCAAAAATGGAAGGGAGATGTGTTTTGTATAAATGATTAGAGGAGCATTTTAAGAGTAAACTATTGATCAAAATAATATATCAAAAGTAAAACATATAATTGTAAATTTTTGAAATTATGAATCATATATTAATATATCATAAAGAGTATAAAAATTTTAATCCCCTTTATATTTTTATTTCAGTAATTTTTTTAAAAGGAATGTGAAACGAATGAAAAATTATTTTTTAAAGGAATCACTTTTGACATGAGGTATTGAAATATTCTTTGCTGGTTTGGAAATTGATATTTTTTAATATTAATCAATAATATATGAAATTAAATATAACATGGATGAACCTAGAATAATATAAAATATTACTTCATTATTACATAATCAATTATGTAATCTGAGTTACACTGGTTATATCAGAAAATATATTTTTGCTGTTTACCTGAAAATTGATGTATTTTAAAAAACTACCATAAAAATCCCAATTTTATAATTTCAATGTGATGATTTAAAAAATTATTTATAGTTTATGAAATTATTTTTCTAGAATAGATAATTTTATTTTTTAATATTAAAATAATGATATTTAACAATTCCATTAAAATATTGTATGTTCAAAATGTGTTTATACTTTCGTAATGTGTTGAATCATGTTATTTATTTTTTGTAATTACAAAATTTATATTTACATAAATTAGTTCTGATAAAGATTATTAATATTGTATTTATTTATATGGATTTGAAATTACAATTCTAATTGTCTGCTCAATAATCCCAACTATTATGTTACTATTCAAATGATCAGAATATTTTTAAAATGGTCACATTACCTTTTATTAATACATTTACATTCCACAATTCATTATTCATTACAATTACAAAGAAATTTATATATTTCAATTTTCTATAGTGTTTCCTAGATTACAATTTTCTTCTTTTTCTATATATTTTTTTGTAGTGGGGTGATGATTCTTATATATTGGGTTGATCCATATTTTCACATTTTAGCCTTACTATTTTTTTTCACTTGTAATGATTGGAAGTATAATTGTTTTCATTCTTTATTAATGTAACAATATTCATTTTACATAAAAAATTATTTTTTGGTTTCTCTATTATTTATATGTGTATAAAATAATACAACACTAAATTTTTTAAGAGATAATATTTATTAAAAATACTGGGTTGTTAAACTGGTGACCAGGGGAAATATTTTGTCACATTTTTCAAAACTGAAAAGGAACCCAAGTACTCAAAAAATAATTTATTAGTCTTTGTATCCCAGTTTTTAATAATTTGATTGAATATCATCCCCGATTAAGGGGGTATTCGTTTCAATTTTCTATGGGGTGTGAATTTATTCTTAGAAATTACATTCATATAGATATTATGGTTTTAAACTTTTATTATTTTTCACAATTTAATTTATTTATAATTAAATATATACAAACGTATAAATATTTTATATATTAACACATAAAAATTTAATTTTAAAAATAAATATGAAAATATATTTACATAAAATATATATATATATATATATATAACATATCTAAATAAATATAATATATATTTAATTTAAAATAAAAATTTATAATTATTAATATACATATACAATTAATTTATATAATATATATGTGTTTGTGTTTGTGTTACTATATTGAATATATATATAACTATATATTCGATTATATTTATATATATATATAAATATAAAATATATCTAATAAATATAAATAATTTTATTTATATTTATTTACATGCACATATACATTAATATATGGGTGTTTCTGTGTATGTATTCATAAACACACACACAGAAGAAGAAATAATTTATATATGTATTTAAATGAAACTATATAAATATAAATTTATATATATATATATATATATAATATGTAATGAAATATATATGAATAATAAAATATATCATAAAATATAGAATAAAAAATATAGAGGAGTGTAAACTGTTCTCATATATGAAGGAATGATCTCAGATTCGAAACTCTTGTCGGTTATGCTTACAGGAAAGTGAAACATGAGATCCGATAATTGTTAAAGGAGGGGGGATTTTCGATAACAAACAAAGGGAGAGGATATAATTGGTAATATGTGTATATTATAGATCTTATATGGGAGGGTTCTAACATCTAAAATCATAATATGTGTGAAAAAAATTTATTTATAAAATATATTTTTTGCCTCTTATTAGGGATTATTTTGAATAGATTAAGGTCACTTTATCAAAACTAAAAAAATAATAATAAAATCCCCATTTTATCATTGTTTTAATATGATTATAAAATAACCTTATATCTGTGATTTTTTATAATTGATAAGAAATTATTTTATCAGATCAATTTTTTAGCACTGATAAAGGGAAACCCAATTTAATGATTCTGAGGAAAACAATTCTTTCTTAGTGTTTTTAAAGATCATTTTACACATTTTCAAAGGTATTTTCTATAGTAGTGTATTCCAATTATTTGTAAGAATGTTCCTATTATTTTTTTTTCTTTGGTGAATGAGATATTACCTTAGTATCCTCAAAGATTTTTCATCATGAATGTGCACGACATCCTAGTTTATTCATGATCTAATATTGATAATGAGATAGAATTTAATTGGTTTTTGGAATATTGGGGTGCCAAATCATTTATGGGATGCTATCAAAAAATATATTACCGATTCATGATATGATGATACTGGTGAAATTATATGTTAATATGTCCTATTAGTAGATCTGGAAAAGGAAAAGGGAGTCATTTCATTGGAGGGTCCACACAACATTGTCATGATTCATATTTTTGTTAGGTGTTGTTAGATATTATCACTGGTTCACCATGAATTTCTTAATATTAGTGTCGCCCTTGATTGATCTTATCCTTACATTGGTGAATATCACATGGTATGATAATGTTCATGCTTCATTTAATGAGTTGAAACAAGTTCTTACATCAATGAATGTTTTGATATTTCTTGAGCCTGGTAAAGGGATTGTGGTGTACTATAATTCCAAAGGTGTTGTTCTAGAATGTGTTGTTATATAGGAGGATCATATTTTTTCCTATAGTTCTCATCATCTTTAGTAACATGATAAAAATTCCCACACACATGTTGTGGATATTTTGGTAGTTATGAATTCTCTTTAGTGTTGCGTGTTCTATCTATTTAGAGAGAGTTTCATATTATTTTATGATCATAATATTTAGATTAATATATTTTATAATAATTACATGAATTTCATATAATGTTGATGGATTAAATATCTTTATATTCTTGATATTGACATCACCTACACCCTATGCAAGGGGAATGTCATCACGGATTTTGTATGTTGGAAAACTCTAACATATGATGTGTTAGAGTCAAAGGAAGAGTGGAAACTAATGGAAGTATTTATTTAGTCGATTTTGAAAATAAGGGGAATGGTTAAAGTTTGATTTTACTAATGTAATATTTTATTATCGCTCCTAGAGTCTGATATACAGAGTGAGTAGAATGATGGTGAGTTTAAGTGAATACGAGAAACTTTAAATATTGAGGATATTTTTTTTCTAGATTTTCAGTCCCCTATAATGGTATTATTTTAATTAGGGATTGGTTTTTCTTCTTGGTTTCCATGATGTAACACCCCAAGCTTCTATAGTACATTTTCCATTGAATAATTCAATAGCCTACTTTGTTTGAAACATGGAGTTTTAACACACCACGACCAATCAAACAAGCGGTTATGAATAGTAATATACAATTTTGTAAATTTTATAAATTTTATTTTTACAAATGTACATCATTTTTGAATTCATAATATCGAAATTTGCTTACGGTGAATTTTTGGCATTTTTTCTGAAAACAATCAATTTTTATGAATAGTGAAAAACACAGCGTTATTGTTTAAAAAATACTTTTTATTTAAGTAATTAGTTATTTTATTTTAATTTTTATGTCAATATAGATACATAATTCTAAAATTTATTCAATTAAATTCATTGGTGTCATTTAATAATAAGAATATATATATATATAATTTTATTGAACTTTTTACCCTCTTTAACCCACCATCTAGGAGCATCTATAAATTTTCATAAAACATAATTTAACCGCTTCTATGAGTTAAATATCAAAAATCCAAGACACACAGTTGAAATCAGTGTGTAAATTTTATCTCAATAAGATGAAATTGTTTTTGTGAATAGTAACTATTGACTTTTATTTAACATGGCCCAAAGTTAATAGGGTAATTATGGGTAAAAATGATAATATAATTACACTAACACATGACCTAATTCTATTGAATAAGATTAATTTGAACTAAAATAACCTTAAAAAGAAAATATGATCCTTTTGGTTTTCTTGTATTTGATTAAGAGATTAATTATTATTTTATTTAAAGAAGAGTTAAAAGTGTTAAATTCAATGTATAATAACTAAAACATTTTTAATATAGGGATAAACAAAATATAAATTTGACTATAAATATTTATTAGAAATATAAAATAATTTTCTACATAATGGTATTTTATTTATAATTTTTAGTCATTAAATAAATTCATTTATTTTGGACACAATGATGATGCAGTAATTACCTTATTAATGAAATATGAAAATAATTAATATTATAAATATACAAATAAATGTAATATGAGACTTTAGATTAATTACAATAATTTTACAGGTTTATAAGACATTTTTCGTAGATTAAATAAATTTTATTCTAAGTGATAATGATTATATAGCTTTCAATAAAATCAAATACTATATAGTGTCAAAATTGACATAATTTAGTTTTTTAAAAAATACCATATTATTAATTGGTATAATATTCCAAAATAATTATTTTTTGTACAAAGGAATTAGATATTGTTATATATATTAATTTTGAACCAATTTGTGTTCTCTTGACTGGTTTTTGTAGTTTTATTAACCATATAATATAAAAATACAAAGAGACATGGTAAAGGTCAAACTATATAACTAAGAGTTAAATCTAAAAG
The DNA here is from genome assembly GCA_963277665.1 of Viscum album. Lineage (NCBI taxonomy): Eukaryota > Viridiplantae > Streptophyta > Magnoliopsida > Santalales > Viscaceae > Viscum > Viscum album. The sequence continues at coordinate 105,467,991 of OY728133.1, forward strand.
ATGAGGTTAATATGTAACCTAAACTAGTTTAAACCTATTATTGAGAGTTTTCAGACCCATACTCACCTGATCCCTAAATTAAATCAATTTTTAGCCATTAGGAACCAATAATTATTTTATCATAAAATAATATTTCAAACTTCTACTAAAGTAACCCTCACCTCTCTTATAAAAGTGTACTTTCCCTTTTCATAATTTCAAACCTCAAAAACCATTTCTCTCAGCCAAAAACTACCAAAATATCTTCTCAACTATCCTAACTTAAACACAGAGTCCTTACATAGATCATTAATCCATCTTAAAGAACCCTTTGGATCAATTCCAAAGGAAACACGAGAAGAAGAAGTAATAATTTCAGTACCATCTTTCACGTTCATTTCTTATTCCACTTCCTATTTCATTGATTTTTTCATACCAAAATAATAAATTTAGTACCATATACATACTGTGATGATATTATAAATATTGTGCAACCATATTCATTAATATATCCATCATATAAAATAAAAAGTCATTATACGTGCGTACGTATGACATTCCATCTCCACATCGTGGTGTAGTTTGTTATTAAAACAATTCATTATTTGGAAGGGTATAATAATGATTATAACTAATTTAAATAATTTTTTTAATGTAAATGATATTTTATATATGTTATGACATCCAATTACATACAATTTCATCGTCAATATAATGATATTGTCACTCGTGCGTACATACTGATTACCATCTCCACGAATGTGATGAGATTCATTACCCATCATATTCGTCCAAGAATAATTCTCATTTTGTTATTAAAAATAATTTTTTTGAACATAATATTATTCTGTATATGAATCAAATACATCATATCGATAAAAAAACCTGGCTGATGTCACCAAGCATATAATGGAATATAAATCATTTAACACCCTAAAAGATTATACTACTAAAATATTATTGACAAGTAAATATTATAGGATCATATATGATATTATATTTATGTATATAGTTCCTGTATAATTTAATCACAATGTTTTAACTATTATACAAGATTTTATCAAACCCTCAACTAAGGAAAAGTACATTGTAAGGGTTAATTCTACAATCTCTTTACTTATCCGAGGTTGTTAATACGTAAGTATGTACTGGGACCTCTTTATCATCCACATCCGTGTTTTCATAAAAATTTAATTCAAAACATTTTTAATATTTACTAGACTATGGTTTAATTTCATTTATACCCTTTTATTACCCCATATTTTTTCAATGAAATATTTCCATCATTTTCCAACCAAAGTACATTATGACCTTCTCGATAAAATTATGGTAAGAATGTCTTTTTTTTATCTTATAGGGTAGGTGCGGCAATCATCTGCCATCATAACATCATCAAACCTTCCGATACAATTTTATAATAATATTTTCAAAATAAAATTTTTCTTTTATAATTATATTACTTTTAAATGATTTCAAAATAGAAAGAGATATATCTTTACAAAAAGTTTTGATTTCATTTATGTCAACATTCTTTGATGGATTTTATATTTGTTTGAAGTTGATTATTATGATACAAATCAATCATATTGAATTAAATGTTTTGTGATATGTTTGACTATGGATGTGTTATTTTTACACCATTCATGGTTTATGGATAAGGTATTGGAATTTCGTTATCTAGTTTTAATACAAATGTTTAATTTATGATTAATAATTTTCATATGAGGAATGCATTGGACATAGTATGTGTCACGTGGAGCCCACTATATCTTCTCAATGCATCAGTAGGACTAATGAGACAAACTAGTGTCTTGGCACAAGGCCATGAAAAAATCATCTTAGTATTCTTGGAATACGTCCTGGAATATGTGTTTATGAAGTCTGTCATAATGCATTCCAACATTATGAAATTGGCTATTGTTATTACAAGTGACTATTTGACTACTAGAATATCCATGTGAATATGTAAATGGAATTAGTTGATTTATCATTTCCATATTATGATGATGTTTATGTTTAAAGTCTTGTGTTTTATTCTGATACATTTCATTAAATGTTTATACATATTCTTGAAAGTTTCTGCTATATTATAATCCTTACGGATCATCTTAGCTCACCCAATTTGTGTTTTATTTTTCCAAGGATGCGAAGAATTATATTATGACTGACTTGCAGGGATAGTCTATGGGATGAATGTAGTCAATGTAGACAATTTTGTTTTTTTTCATTTTATAATGTAATGTAAAACTTATGAATGTGTACAGTACTTATAAGGACACTAAATTTATCACTCATTTAGGATTCTGATCCCTTATTATCATTCCAATGTTATGTTATAATGAATTGAATCTAGGAATCTAGGGTCGGGGAAATATTTTTTGTATTAGTGGATGCTTTTTATAAACCATGGAAATGTGATTTAGATAAACCCTGATAAGAGCACATTACCGTAAGATAGATGTTGAGGAATAGTATAAAATAACTTCTTAGAATTTTGGTAATGTAGTGATTTTGTGTATTTATAAAGCAATACGTTCCTTTCTGGATACAATCAAATAGAGGCAGCTCTGGAACAAATGTACCTTGGAGTAAAAACACTGAAAAGGAGGTTCGAGTTTCACTCAGGGTAACCTGGTACACGCCAATGGGCCTTGTTGCACTCTTGGTTATGACACTCCCGAGGATATTCCCCTAATAATTCACATTTTTTTACAAACCATTAGGAGGTATTTATGAATATATACCACCTAAAAGAAATCATTTTTAAGATTATGGATTATATACATAAATTTTACAATTTATGTTACGTGTTTTACTTGTTTGGAATTATATATTTAAATGTAAAAACTAATCTAGTGTATGTCATTGTTTAGAATTGTTGGCTAGTAGAAGGAATAGAAACTATATCAACGCACGTAATCCATGAAGGGATTTCCCTCCTACTCAAGTTAATTATTATAGATCTGTTGATGTGACATGGGATGATCAACTTATCACCATATTGGGACAAATCACTCAGGTAATGAATAATAACTTTACCTATATAGATCATCATGATCCAAAACATATTGTATCAATGCTATATTTCTTCATGAGGAAAAAACCATCAACATTAAAAGTGAGTAAAAATTTATTAGTAGATGTGAAATAGTTATGTTTTTTAGATAAAATATTTTATGCTTTAGGGGTTGTGAAAGGGAAAAAGATGTCATTTTATTTTATCGCCTCTTAAGAGATGTAGATCAATGGTGGTCATTAATACGAAATATAAAGGAAGATGAAGAAGTATCGAAAATGGAATAGAGGGAGTATAATGATATTTTCTTAGAAAAATACATTCTTCATGACAATCAAGAGGTTATGGAAAGTAAATTTAAGAGTCTTAAGAAAAAGGAGGATGAGAATGGTGCATTGTATGATGATAACATTACAAGGTTACCAAGGCATGAATAATATTGTATATGTAAAACATGGAGTAAGATTGATCGATTTTTTTATGGGTTAAAACCATTTCTCCATTGATAATTTGTCTCACAATCTTACTCATTGTATGAAGATATTGTCTCATTTCTATCAAGACAGAACACAAATTATACAATTCATATGAATTTAAAGAAAAGTAAGAGAAAAAGAGTTCTTCTGAACACTATAGAAATGGAAATAAGGGGATGAGGGGAAAATTTGAATATCCATCATGTGTTAAATATCAGATGAAACACCATGGTACATGCCTGAAGGGAATGAGAGACTGTTGCATGTGTGGTGAAAATGGCCACCATGCTCTTGATTTCTAGGGAAAAAATGGTTAGTCAATGTTGAATGCTAAAATTGTAGATAAAAGGAACATTATGAAAATGAATGACCTACGCGCCAATGAAACATACCTCAAAAAATTATAAGGTAGAAATGACAAGCTTCTGCGATCACTCTTGCTGAGGTTGGATCACCGAAAGTCGTGGTTGTAGGTAATTTAATGGTTTCCTCCTGTTTAGAGGTTGCTTTCTTTATTCTGGATCCTCACAATATTTCATATCTTCCCAGTTTTCTATGAAAATTAGACAATTTCAATTTTACATAACAAGGGAGTTGATGGTCAGTACAACTTAGGAAAGTATCCTTGAAACAATGTTTTGTGAATCCTTTCCCATTAGGGAATATAAATGTTCTTTATCTGCTGATATAATCATCATATCAATAATTTAATTTGATATAATCCTAGAAATGGATTCCCTTTTGGACCATTATGTGAACATTTATTGTAAGAATAAGGAGGTTAAAATTTTTGATGATGATAAGTAGTTCTTTATCTTTATAGAAAAAATGTCACCACTAAATTCGTATCTAGATCCCCCCATAGTAGCTCTACTAAATTAAATTATCAGGAAATTTTTGAATGAAATATATATGGGGGAAGAAAATAATTATCCAATAGGGTATGTACCGATTGTGCTTTAATACGTTGATGTGTTTCCAGAGGATTTTCCTGGATATCCTCTAGAATGATAAATTCAGTTTTCCATTGATTTAATTCCTGCTTCAAGGCCCATATCGAAGACCCCATATATAATAACAAATTTGGAAGTGGTGGAACTAAATCACCAATAATATATATTGAGTAACATGGTATATATTCAACCTTCTGTTTATCCATGGGGAGCCTCTATGCCTTTTGTTATAAATAATGATGAATATATGAGTTTGTGTATTGAATATTGGGAGATCAATGCTAAAACAAAAAAGAACAAGTATCCCCTACCTCGCATTAATGATTTATTCGTCAAACTTTAAGGAGATCAATATTTTTCAAATATTGAACTTATATCTGGATATCATCAGTTCTGTGTGAAGAAAGAAGACATTTCGAAAATAGAATTTTTAAATAGGTATGGGAATTTAGAGTTTACATTAATTCATTTCGGATTGACTAATGCACCCTCTGTCTTATTTAATTTAATAAATAGAGTTTTCGAGGAATATCTTGATGAATTTTTAGTGGTATTTATTGTTGATATCTTTGTATACTCAAAAAAGCTACAATGATCAAGAAAATCACTTGCGCACTATTCTGAAAATACTCAAAAGAAATGAATTACATGGGAAGTTTATCAAGTGTGAATTATTTCTTCAAGAGATTTATTTTCATGGCTATATTGTCTCTAACGATGGAAAATATCTTGATCCTTCAAAGAAAAGGCAATCCAAGAATGGCAAGTAATGATGAGTATAACAGAGGTATGCTGTTTTATTGGTTTTACAAGTTATTATCGATGTTTCTTCCATAATTTTTCCCATTTGGATAACCCATTTACCAAGATCACTTATAAAGGGGTTAAATTTTATGGACAAATGATTGTGAAGAATGTTTTGAAGATCTAATGAGAATATTTGTAAACACTCTTATCTTGAATCTACAATCAAGAACGTTGGGTCTGTTATTTATAATGATTATTTAAAGTAGGGACTTGGTTGTGTCCTTGTGCAGAATAATAGAGTTATTGCTTGTGCATCACAAAAGATAAAAATTATTTAGAAAAACAATCCCACTCATGATCTTGAGTTAGCAGCTATTATCTTAGAACGGATGTTATGGAGACACTATATCTATGTTAAAAAAATGTGAGATTTATAATGATCACACGATTTTGAAGAATATTTTCTCACAAAAATAACTCAACATGAGGAAAAGGAGATCGATTGAAATACTCAAGGATTATGATTACAAAATAAAGTAGCACCAGAGGAAGGTAAATAAGGTGGAAGATGATTTGAGCAGAAAGTATCACAATGGTGAGAACAAGATGATAATATAAAGGGATCTTATTTTCATGGATCAAGTCAATATGGATATGGGAATAACCATGGAGGGTGAAAAATGAATACATTTTCAAATGGTTACCAAAAAATCAATACAAGAAATGGTAAAAAGTTCTCAGACTAATGATAATGATTTTTAAAAGAAGATTAAAGCAATAAATGATGAGATATTGAGGGACTTTTTATATAAAGATGGAATTTTGAAATGTGGAAAGAAAATTTATATTCCCAATATAACAGATCTAAAAATGGAATAGTCTGATGAATATCATAGCTCCAATTTTTATATAAACCACGGGAACACCAGGATTTATAAATATTTGAAAGAAAATTTTTGGTGGGACAACATGGAGAGGGATATTGCTGATTTTATGTAAAGATTTATGGGTTTTCTATAAATGAATGTTGGAAGGAAACAACTTAGAGGATTCATGAAACCACTTCCCACAACTGAATTGAAATAGGGTAATATTAAGATGGATATTGTAATGGGGAAACCAAAGAATCCTAGAAATAATGATGCAATATGGGTCATTGTTGATCATCGTAACAAGTTAGCAGATTTTGTTATTATAAGATAAGATTTAAAACTTGAACATCTGGAAAGACTGTATATTAATGAAGTTGTAAGACTCCATTTTTTTACCCATATTGATTTTTTCTGATTGTGATCCCCATTTTACATCATGATTTCTGGAAAAGTATTCAGAAGGCCTTGGATACTGAACTTTGTTTCAGCACTACCAACCTCCCTCAAACCAATGGAAAATCGTAACGAACTATTCTAACCTTAGAAAACATGTTGATATCTTTCTCACATGGATTTCAAGCTATTTGGGTACAATATTTACCTCTGTTAGAATTTTCCTATAACAATAGCTTCTATGCAAGTATTCAGATGGCACCATATGAAGTGTTATATGGATAAACTTGTCACAGACCAACTTGTTGGGAGGATTCTATTGAAAGAAAACTCATAGGCCCAGAACATGTTGAGGAAACAATGAAAATAGTGATGATTATCTAAACCCACCTCAAAGCTGCTAAATGTAGGAAAAAGAGATATACTGATAATTGGAGGAAGGATTTGGAATTTAAAGTAAGATATCATGTTTTCAAGAAGGTATCTACATGGACAAGTGTTATAAGATTTGGTAGGAAGGGTATATTGAGTCCAAGGTACATCAGACCATTTTAAATTAATGAACGAATGGGAGTTGTTTCTTATTATTTGGAAATTCCTCCATGTCTCCCCAAAGTTCATGATCTGTTCCACATATCACTATTGAGAAAATATATACCTGACCCAATGCATGTGCTCACCTATGAGGAAATTGAACTAGAACTTGACATGTATTATTTTGAATTGAATTTCAAGATTCTTGATACCAGAGAACAAGTGATGAGAAACTGGACGACTCATCGGGTAATAGTTCTATTTTGAAACTATAAGACGAAAGAGGCAACCTGGGAACCCAAGAAAATTATTAAGAAGAACCACTTGAATCTTTTTATTCAGTATTATTCTAGAAATTTCAAGGAAGAAATTATTTTAATGAGAGGAGAATGTAACACCCCAATATTCTACTGTACGTTTCCCTTTGAATAATGTAGTATCTTGCACTATAGGCAACTAAAAGTTTTAACACACCATGACAAATCAAAATAGCCATTATGAATAGTAATACCCAATTTTTGAAATTTTATAAATTATATTTTTAAAAATGGACATTGTTTATGAATTTGGAATATCAAAATTAGAATATGGGTAATTTTACGTATTTTTATAAAAACATTCAATTTTTTGATGAATAGTGAAAAACACAGCGTTAATGATTAAAATTGACTTTTTATTTTAGTAATTAGATATTATATTTTAATTTTTTTTTGGTCCAAATAAATTCATAATACCTATTTATGTTTTATTTAATTCATAGAAGTAATTTTATAATATGTTTAGATATATAATATTTTATTGAACTTTTTGTCGTCTTTTTCCCACCTTATAAACATTTGAAAATTTTCATAAAACATAATTTTACCAATTATTTGAGTAGAGTTTCAAAAATACTAGAGACAATATTGACATAAATATGTAAAATTGGGTTCAATAAGATGAAAATATTTTTTGTTGAATATTATCTTTTGACTTTTATTTACCAAACTTAAAAAAACAAGGTAATTAAGGGTAAAAATGATATTATAATTTAAGTAAAACTAATCCTAATTCAATTTTAAAAGTTTAATTTGAAAAAAACAACCGTATGTATAATATATGATACTTTTTATCGTCATGGATTATATTAGGACATTTATTAAAATTTTATTTAAAGATGAGTTAAAAGTGTAAAATTCAACATTTAATAACAAAACAATTTTTATTATAGGGTTACACACAATCTAAATTACACAATAAATATTAATTATATATCTAAAATTATTTCCTACATAATGGTAGTATTTGTAATTTTTATAAATTAAATAATTTAATTTATTTATTACTCAATGATAATGCAGTAATTACCTTATTAATGAAATATTATAATAATTGTTATTATAAATATCCATATAAATGTAAATTCATTCATATGATGAATTAAAATAATTTTATAGGCTAATACAAAATGTTATTGTTGATTAAATAAATATTTTTCAATGAGAAAAAGATTACATGGCATTCAAAAAAATCGAATACAGAATACACTCAAAATTGACATAATTGAGTTTTAAAAAAATAATTTATTATTAATTGATATAATCTCCTTAAAAATTGAAGGATATTCCAAATGACTATTATAAGGTCATATATATTAATTATGAACCACATGGTTTTCTCTTGGCTTGCTATAGTATGTTTATTAACCATAATGTATAAAAATACAAAGAGACATGGTCAATGTCAAACTATTTAACTAAGAGTTAAATCTAAAATATATGGTTAGTGTGTTGACCTAAAACTATATAAAACATATTGGTTGATATATTTTATAACCATATACAGCTTATATTCTAAATAAATTATTTTTGAGTGATTAGAAAGAAAAAAGTATTTTATTATAAAATAATATTTCAAGCTTTTCCTAAAGTGAGCCTGACCTCTCTTATAAAATGATATTTCCCCTTCTCTTAATTTAACACCTCCAAATCCATTTTCCACATCGACACCCTACATAAATATCCTCTCAAAAATCATCCCTTAATCCTATAGGCCTTACTTTGAACATAAATCCATCATAAAGAGCTCTTCTGAGCAACTCAACTGGAAACACCCGAAGAAGAGGTAATAATTTCACCGCACTCTTTCAAGTTTTTTCTTCTTCTTCCTCATCCAATTTATTTTTGCTTCAAAACCAAAATAATAACTCTAGACACTTCTATATACTGTGATGTTATTATAAATATTATACAACCAAATTTTTTATTCTATCAATCCTATAAATGACAAAGTCACCATATGTGCATTGTGCGGCTTACTGTCTCTACATCATGGTGTAGTTTATTATTCAAACACTTAATAATATGAATGGGTATAATAATGAGTATAACTAATATAAATAATAAATATAACATGTTAATTATTCATTATATATTATATTCTATCCAATTACATCGAATTTCAACATCAATATAATGATATTGTCTCTCGTGTGTACGTACGGATTGTCATCTCCACAAACGCGATGAGATTCATTCCCCAACATAATAAATCAATATTAAATTTTTTTTTATGATTACAAAATATGCTTATGAACATAATATCATTCTGCTTATGAATCATATACATTATATCCATAAAAAATATGGAATACATAACCAAACATATAAAATAAAATGAATCAGTTAACAACTGAAACGATGATACTACTGAAATATTATTAACAAAGAAATATTATATGATCAGATATGATATCATATTTATTTATATAGTTCTTGTATAATTTAATAACAATATTTTAACTATTACACATAATTTTAACATACCATTCACTATGGAAATGTAAAAGGTAGGGTTAATTCTATAATCTCTTTACTTATCTGAGGTTGTTAATACGTCAGTATCTACCAGGACACCATTATCATCAAAATCTGTGTTTTCTTAAAAATATAATTCAATTTTTTTTACTATTTACTAGACTATGGTTTACAGTCATTTATACCCTGATTTGACCAAATATATTTTTCAAGGAATATTTCTTTCTTTTTCCAAACAAAGTACATTATGACAATGTAGACAAAATTAAGGTAAGAATGTCTTTTTTTAACTTATATGATGGGTGGAGCTATTTACTGACATTATAACATCATTAATGCTTCCCATACAATATTATTAAGATATTTTCAAAATAAATGTTTTATTTTATAATTATATGACTTTTAATTTTTTTCAAAATTAAAATAGATATTTTTCTACAAAAAGTATTGATTTCATTTATGTCAACATAATTTGATAGATTTTAATATTGATTGAATTTTATTATTATGATATAAATATTCCATATTTTATTGTAGGTTTTGTGACATGTTTGACTGTGGTTGTGTAATTTTTACACCATTCATGGTTTATGGATAAAGTATTGACATTTTTAATGATAGTTTTAGCATGAATTTTTATGTTATGTTTAAACCTTTTCATATGAGGAATGTATTAGACTTAGTAAGTTATGGTTGGAGCCCACTATAGCTCCTCGATTCATCGGTATGTCTAGTGAGACAAACTAGTGACTTAGCACAAGGAATTGGAAAAATTTTATTTTTATTCTCGGCACAAGGGCTTGACTATGTGGTAATGAAGTCTGGAATTATGCATTCAAAAATTATGAAATAGGCTATTGATATTACATGTTGTTAATCGACAGGTGGAATATCAATGTGAATAATTAAATGGAATTAGTTGATTTAACATTATATTATTATAAAAACTTTTATGTTTAAAATGGTTGTGTTTTAGTCATATAAATTGACTAAAATATTTTTGATTAATATTGAATGTTTCCACTATATTTTTATCATTACTGAGCATCTGATCTCACTCATTTGTAAGTTTTATTTTTCCAAGGATGCGAAGAAGTATGTTATGTCAGATGTACAATGATAGTCTAAGGGATGAATGTGGTTAATGGAGATTATGTTGTTGTTGTTTTTCATTTTATAATGTCATGTAATATTTATGAATGTATATAGTACTTCCTAGGACACTTAACTAATCGATCATTTGGGATTTTGATCCCTTGTGATCATTAAAAGGTTACATAATAATGCACTGACTCTGGGTAACTAGGTTCGGGGCGTTACATATAAGGAATTCCATGTCACACGACCATCATATGTCATGGTGGGTCATTCAATCCATCATTATGATGATGTATTATGAAATGTGATTTTAATTCTAGTATCCATGTGTGATGTTCAACATAGATGGTTATATGTCCCACCATTACACATACCAACAGTTAAAGGCAGAGTATTTGAAGGATTTTGGTCTTTTCCAGTAACTTTTGGTAATGTTTTGGAAATTAAATGAGAATGCTATATTGTTTTTTGATAGATCATTTAATGAAATATTCTAATTCTATTGGAATTATGAACACCACTAATGTTAAAGATTCTTGTATGTTTGATCAGTATGTGATCATGAGGATAGATTGGGTTCCCTTTATCTATTTTTCAAACATCGATCTGATGTCTACATCTTGGGTCTAGAAGAGTCTCTATAAGGAGATGTGGACTCATTTTAGGTTTTCTTCTTAACATATAATGCATATATTGATGGTTAGAAAGAGCATTCTATTCAAACCCAGGATGATATACTCCACACATGCATCTTATATTTATGTGGATTGTTGGACAACTCTCTAGGACTAGTTGAGTTTTCTTATAAAAATACTTTTTTATATTTAATCATCAGTGAGATATTTGAGGCTTTTAATTTTATATAATGCAATTCACCCCTTAGTAGGTAGATGATAAAAAGGCATTGATTGTGGGACAAGAACACATTCCAAATAATTTAGTAATGATTTTGGATATACATCGATATATAGTTATAGTGTAGGGTTGTTATAAATTGAAGGTGGTCATTAACATCTTATTTTCGATTTTTTTAATATGTTTTCATTAAAGAAACTTCTTGATAATGTCATTGTTGTCTCAAAAATATGTAAATATGGATCTAAGATATTTTCGTCCATTTAGTTCACTAATTTTCCAGGGAAGGTTTCTTATACGCTGTCATTTTTTATTTAGTGGATAGGTTTCCATGATTTTTGCCACATATCTCATCTTAAGAAGTACCATACTGATCCTTATAATATTTTGGGTTGGGAATAGATGAATCTTGAGATGTATGTTTTATTTTTAAGGAACAAATGGATATTTTTTATACCCAGTTGAATAACTATTGTGTGAAACCTATTCTGTTGGTCATAATGTGATGGTGGCACCTAGAGGATTCTCCCAATACATGGGATTTTTAACCCTATGTGAGGGAGTAAAGGCCTCACCTATTTCTATAGCTTTCTTAATCCACTATACTTTACTTGAATGAAATGTATGATGGTGGAGATATTGTAACATCATAGATAAAATTCATACTCTATATTAGGTCTAAGAGTCAATATATCGGGTTTAATGTCTATTGGGAATCATTGTTATAGTTGTTCAATAGTAATTTTGATGGTTGTGGCATGAGGATTGATTTTTTTCTAAATGAATATAGACTATCGTATAAATAAGTCATAGGGAACATGATATAAAATCATTTTTAGCTCATATAGAAATTATCATTTAAATGAAACCGTTAGGTCCTAAAAACCGTAACTATTTTGAAATTAGTTTGAGTTTATTTTTATTATTCATACTCACATTACGAGAGATTCATGTCAAAAATATTGTATTTATGATGAAATTACAATTGACCCAAAATTATTCATCATATTTCTCACACAACTAGCTTGTCATGTAGTTTTGATCATCCCTACCTTGAATTCTAGGTGCCCTTACAGATGGTTTTGGGTGATCTTCACTCTTCTAGAGGATGTTCATTAGTGATAAATCATTGGTTGGTTTTTATAACATCCCTTTGGGTAAGAAGCCTTTATTATTCTTCAATTATATTTTTTTAGTAGTGGCATTAGGTTGCATTTATGGATCTATGATCATGTGATGTTGATTTTTTTATTTTCCATCTGTATGAGTTGTTCAATATTCTATTAGAGGCTAACCTATGGGTTGTTTGTGGTTTTTTGTGTGAGTCCCTTAATGTAGGTTTTGATATATCTTAAATTTTGACCATTTTTCTTATGTAATTTGATTTGGAGAAGTCAGAATCGATGATATGGATTCCATCATTTTTTCTTCATTCCTCCTTGTGTGTTTTGATCCTATTGTGGGTAGTGTATGACCGATATTTGAGGTTAGTGGTTCCATCTCTTGTCTAAATTTGATAAAACATGTTTACTCTTGGTTTTATATGTTTTTTGGAAAAATAAAATGGAAATAAAGTTTTGTGTGTTTAAATGTATTTTTAATAATATATGATTTCCCTTTGTTTATATCCAAGTTATAATGATAGAAAATCCTTATTATAATGTTATTAATGAGTTTCAAGTTTTTTAGTAAGTAACGTGTATTTTGAGACAGGTGATGAAATTTCCTAGGTATGAGTCTCTATTGAAATTAAGACATCACTAAGGCTATGTTGGCTCCAAGTCATATTTTTTACCATGTCTAAGACACTGTCAAGTTATGAAACTATTAGCATAGAAATATTTATAGTTTGAGATGTCGTGAGGCGACATACCACTAGAGTGAATAAATTATAAAGTATGATACACTTCTAGGATGTCAAGATACCCAAAAATAAATTTGGAAATGTTTGATACACCACCAACCTGATCTACCATAAATGTAGTCACCGTCATAAGGTTGAACTACCACTAGATGAGACACCTCCAGCTAAGTTAAATTTTGTCTAAGTACATGAAAATGACATATTTGTGTCACCATTGTAAGGAGACACCACAAGTCCCTGAGAAACCTTCATAAAAACTCCAACCATACTATGCCATCTACATTATTTATCATAACATACTTATTTAAAATTGTTACTAAAACTTATATTGTTAAAGTTAATTCCATTTTTTATTTTAATTATTGTTCTATATATTCCCAAACAAATTCATTAATGAAGATTTTGGACACACTATTAGAGGATGGATAATATCCTTATGCATGTGGAAATTCATTCTACAACTTCTATTATGAAGTAATGTGTACTACATATAAGACTATAGAGAAGCATGAAGAAAATTATTTTGGATTTGAGAGATCTTTCTTACTGTACACACACATTTAGATGAAGAGATGAATTGAAACATCCATAAAACACTCGACTATAGAATCCAAAGAACATAGACATCTGTTGAATTTCTACAATCACAGAACAAGAGTACTGACACTCTATTACTCTGATGTTTTCAGTAGAACATGACTCAACTACTGATTCAAATCATGAATCCAAAGTTTCATTGTAAAAGTTGGTGACTTTTTTAAACACTACACTTTTAGATTGATATGTTATGTTTATATTTATTATATTTTGAGCAGCTTGTGTGCACAATATATTTTATCATATGAACATTTTCTCATATGTTGAACTAGAAGATACATGATATCATCTCACATATTTATATTATTTTTACTCCCATGTATAATAGTGTATGAGGACTTTTTGTCGAATGTTTGTATTATCTCCCACATATAACCATGTAAGAGGTCATGTGTGACCTGACTAGTTGTATACATTTGTCAAACCTTGAATGGATGTGGATCAAATAATTGAACTTTCAATAAAGTATTTTCTGATGAGCGATCAGAATGTGGAGAGTAATAACTCTCTACATGCGAATAGAACTCTAATTTTAAATTATTATGTGTAGTTTTTTACTATATTTGAACTTTTAAGACTGAAGATTTCTTTACCATATACAAAATATTCTCATTTATAATTTATATAAATTAGAGTTCATATAAAATTTTGGTCATTTTAATTGATTTAAATGGTTTGAATTATATTGTATTATGTTCATTAGAGGAATAATAATTCATTATGTAATCATCAAAAATATTATGATCTATATCATACTAAATATATTTATTAACTTAGCCATTTTAAACAAATTGGGGGATTTCAAATTAATCAATTTTAAATTGAAATTTTTATTTTGTAACCAATTAACCCCCTCTGGAGAAACATTATATGTCAAACATTTGGTATCATATGGAAATATTTTGTGTATAAATGTTTTCAAAATATTTTTTATCTGTTATTTTAGTAAGGCTATAATGATCAATATTTCTATTATTTCTAAATTTAATTCTTAAAATGGGTAATAGATGATTATTTTCATCTACCAGTATACCTCCATTTTTCAATGTTACAAATTCTTATTAACGGAATAATAAAATAAAAAATAATATTGAAAGTTAGGGTTTTGATATTTGGACTTGTATTAAAGTTGAATATGTTATATCTGATACAGTTATACGTACATTGTTTTATGGAAAAATTTAACATACCATAATAATATTAATGATATTGAATGCTCTGTATTGTTCCCTATGAAATTATAGATTAATATTATTTTTGTATGTAAAATTGAATTTTTGATTTGGGATATTTTTACTATTTCCCATGAAGGAACTAATAATGTTAATGATATTATACATAATAATTATACTATTAAATATGATTATTTTAAAATGAAGGATTATGAGCCTATTTTTAACATGTACCCTAGCTGTATTGAAATATTGAATACAATGAGATCTATTAGAATATCTCTATTAGTGAAGGATACAATAATGATCCTATTATGATATATTCTTCAATGATGGAGAGGAACATTTGTGTCAATCAAATAATCTAGCGACCTTAGCATGCAAATAGTCAAGGAACTAATTTTTATTCTCATAATTTATGAAGAAATTATAGAGTTAAATTGTGAAGAAGATGAAGGGAATAAAAAAAATTTGTAGCCTTTCTGACTACTATAACATGTAATAAAGAGAAGTAAAAATCAATAGAGAATATTCACTCTATAGATTCAAGTTATAAAGAATCTACAAAAGGGTGTGCTGAAGAGATGGATCACATATCCTTAGTGATTAAGAAGTTTTATATGGAAAATAAGTATTTCTGAAATCCAAACTAAAATGTAATATATGATTCCAATGTAACTCATACGAAATTTTACAAAAACTATGATGATTCAAAATAGGTTTTATTCTATGAATATAAAAGTAAAAGACATATATAATAATATTTCCAAATTTGATGTACAAATAGAGATATAATAGAAAGATATAATATAATAATGTATATAAAAGACAAAAAAAATATTTAGTGGATTTCTCTAATGATTTATATTCTTCACATGAGGAGAATTATGACATATCAAATAAGTGTTTCCAGAACAAGGTCATGGAGGTACCTACATCACCCACAATTTCAATTATTGTTCTTGTGCATAATCCGGAATATTTTAAAAATAATTATGATGATATCTCTCAAACAGAGATATTGTAATATTTTAGAACCATAAAATTGGACTTTAATTATTTTATGAATAAATAAAATGTTTTAAAAAGACAACACACTTTATATTACAATTTTAATTCTGATTTATCTATTGAAAATGTGAAAGATTATCAACTGATCGACCAAATATTGAACTCAAACCTTAAAATGATAAATTAATGACATATATATAAATTTTTACAAATGATATATAATGTCTTACAAAAATTTTATGTAATCACGTTTCACTTATGTATGTTCCCATAATAGTATATCAACTTAGATGGAAGAAAATTACTAAAAAAACCATTGTATTAAATCAAAACTGAAATGTACTTTTGTAACCCATTTTTCTATGGTACCTAATAAATATTTTTTTTAAATGCTAATATATGTTTACATTAATCAATTTAGGAAAATTTTGGTTCCCAAATACATGATTACTAACACTTATGGACCCAAACATATCTAGGTACAAAAATAACTTCTTGCATAAAGATTATTTTGTTGGAATGTTGTTTGAAGTCATAATATAAAATTACGTGTTACATTGATTGTGTTTGATCATGTAATAATATAGTATATTATTCATTCTTCAGTATACTTATTAATAATCATGTTAATGAGATCACCATTAGTGATAATAAAAATGGATAAATCATCGGTCTAGGATAAATTAGTAACAATACATCAACTTTAATTTCTAATGTATTATTTTTTGATGGTATAAACTATAATCGTACAATTATTTCACTATTTTTGTGATTCATTTTATGTTAAAATTTGAAATGTCACATTAATAATTTTTTATTCAAAAAATGATTTTTTTTACTTCATTGAAAAATAAAATTTTTTATCATGGCGATTTATCTTCTTCACTCTATCAAAATATTTCATTCTTAAGTTCCATTCATAATTAATATTGGATTTTTTCTAGAATACTAGGACATATAAAAATTCTCTATAGTTTTGTTTCTAGTAATAGGTTAGTTAGGGATCTTCCAAATCTCGAGTTCTTAACTAATATTCTCTGTAACCCCTGTCAAACAGTGAATCATAAAAAAGTTTCATTTAAATTAATTAAAGAAGTTTCAACCAATCAACATTTTATGTTTGTTCAAATTATTGTCTTTTACCTTCTTGAGTTTAGATTGTTAATGGTATGATCAATGATTATTTTATTTTAGTTTATTTATCTATTTATACATTGGTATAATTTCAAACATAAATATGTGAAGCTTTCTCTTACTTTTTGAAGTATTCTATGTCTGTAGAAAATCATAGTGGATATAGAATTAAGACTTTATGGAGTTACAATAGGGATGAACATGAGAAAAAATATATCACATATTCTTTCTCAAAGAATGGATAAAATCCTAAAAGTAATAAATCAAGGACCCACATCATAATTGAGTTATAGAAAGGAATAATATAAATTTACAAGATATATCAAAGACCATGCTAAATTAGTATGACCTACCTATATATTTTTTGGTAGATTATTTTAATACAACCTGAAATATTATAAATATACTCTTGATTAAAAATTATCCTTAAGAATACCCATTATATGATTTTGATCAATAAGAAACATAATTTTATTAACATTATATTTTTTGGTTGAAATGTATTTATTTTTAACACTAAGGATAATTTGTAATATTTTCTTCCCAAAAGTGACTATGGAATTTTCTAGGATTATTTATACTCTAGAAAAGCTTAAAAATATTTCAATTAGAAGTCCAAATCTGTTGAATTATAATTTGAAGTCAAATTTTTTGAGACATCCCCAAATGAATCTAAAACCTATATACCGACCCATGAGGGTGATATGTATTCTTGGAGCATAAATTATAAACTGTTAGATTCTACTATCAAACATGATGAAAATTTTTCTAGTTATAAATAATATCCAAAACATCAAAAACCGGACCCATTAGAACTATAATTGACCAACCCTTACTTGTCTAGAGCTATTAAAACTATTAAATATCACCGATTAGGTGCTATTGTAGGAGATATAGATAAAGGTATAGAAACATGAAAATATCTAAGAAATCAGGTTGAAAATCAATCATTCTTGTCTAATCATGAACCTAAGAATATCAATGAATACAATAATAATGAATTCTAGGTAATACTAAGGCCTAAATAATTAAATTAGTTTGAATCAAACAATGTAAAAAATTGTTTAGATAAACTCAAGGACACCACAACTATTAGAACATTACATGTGTTTACGAAGAAAGTTTATGAGTTAGGAACTATTGTTAGAAACAAGGATAGACATGTTGTAGAAGGATATAGTCAAGGAGATGTTATAGACATTGTGGACTAATTTACACCTATTACCAGAACTGAGTCCATATGAATCATTACTTATTATGTAGACCATCTAAATATAAATATTTATCAAATGGATTTCAAGAGTAAATTATTGAGTAGATTTTTATTTGAGGATTTTTTTAATAAAATCACATAGTTTTAATAAACCCCACATTCAAAATCATTTATTAAATTAACTAAAGATATATATGGTTTTAAATAAGCACTTAGAGATAGGTATGATATGGTCATTAATTTTCTTTTTTCAAAATGATTTTTAAAAGTTATATCTGAGCATACTCATTTCAGAATATAAATTTCCTAATATTATTTAGTAGTAAAAATATATATATATGATATTATTTTTGGATCATTATGAAATTTCATATGTGTGAATTTTTAAAAAATTATGAAAAATTTGTTTCAAATGATTTTGATGGGTCAACTCAAATTATTTCATGGATTTCTATTTTTTTCAAAATTGAGAGAGAATTATTTTCAACTGATGTAAAAAATAAAAATATATATTAAAATGTTTTTACAAGGAATTAGTTAATATTATTTATACTCCCATTTGTAAAAATTATCTGTTGGATCTTCATGTAGCTGGGAAACCATTTAGAGAGAAATCATTGGAATCCTTCCCCACTAAACTTTTAGTTGACCAGATATAATGATTAGTGTCTGTGTATGTGTTATCCTTCTGAAACAAACCCAAAAGTGTATCACTTGGTTGTAGTTAATATAATTTTTAAATAACTCAACAATATAAAAAATTATGATTTTTTTCTCACGATGGCTTGAATTTTATCTAGTAAGTTATTATGTTACTGATTTTGAAAGATTCAATTTCAATAGAAATATTACTTCGTTAAAATGATACTTTTTTGGAATGTCTCAAGTTTAATGATGTAGAAAAAAGTTAATTTTACATTTTCATCTTATAAAGCTAAATACATAGCCACTACCAGTTTCTATGCACAAATTATTTTGATGAAACACACTATACATTACTATGGATATCAATTTTTACATGTGAGCCTAAATTATTAAATCCCAACTAAAATTAATATTTAAAATAATATAATATCTCATTCTAGAAAAAAACCCATTGATATAATATATCACTTTTTTAGGGATTATTCTCCAAAAGGTTATATCAGTCGTGAGTTTATTCATACTCACATTACAGGATATTCATGTCACAAATATTGTATTTATGATGAAATTACGATTGACCCAAAATTATTCATCATATTTCTCACACCACTAACTTTTAAATAAGTTTTAATCATCCATACCTTGAATTCTAACTGCCCTTACAAACAGTTTTGGGTGATCTTCACTATTCTAGATAATGTTGTTTAGTGATAAATCATTGGTCTGTTTTTATAACATCCCTTTGGGTAAGAAGCCTTTATGATTCTTCAATTATATTGTTGTAGTAGTGGAATTAGGTTGCATTTATGGATCTATGATCATGTGATGTTGATTTTTGTGTTTTCCATCACTATCAGTTGTTCAATTTTCTATTAGAGTCTAACATTTGGGTTGTTTGTGGTTGTGTGTGTGTGTCCCTTGATGTAGGTTTTGATATATCATATATTTTGACCATTTTTCTTAAGTAATTTGATTTGGAGAAGTCAAAATCAATGATCTGGATTCCATCATTTTTTCTGCATTCCTCCTTGTGTGTTTAGATCCTATTGTGGGTAGTGTATGACCAATGGTTGAGGTTAGTGGTTTCGTCTCGTGTCTACATTGGACGAAACATGTTTACTCTTCGTTTTATATGTTATTTTGAAAAATAAAATGTCATGATAATTTTTTCTGTTTAAATGGTTTTGTAATAATATATGATTTACCATTGTTGATATCCTAGTTATAATGATATAAAATCATTATTATAATGATATTAATGAGTTTCATGTTTTTTAGTAAGTAACATTTATTTTGAGACGGGTGATGAAATTTTCTAGGTATGAGTCACTGTTGAAATTAACACATCACTAAGGCTTAGTTGGCTCCAAGTCGTATTTTTACAATGTATAAGACACTATCAAGTTATGAAACCATTAGCATTGAAATATTTTTTTAGTTTGAGATTTTGTGAGGCGACATACCACCTGATTGAATAAATTATAATGTATGATACCCTTCTAGGATGTCAAGCTAGCCAGACAAAAATTTGGAAATGTATGATACACCGCCTACCTGATCTACAATAAAAGTAGTCATCGTCATAAGGTTGACCTACCACTAGCTGAGACACCTCAATCTAAGTTAAATTTTGTCTAAGTACAAGAAAATGACATATTTATGTCACCATTGTATTAAGACACTACAAGTCCCTGATAAAACAACATAAAAACTCCCATCATACTATGTCATCATCACAATTTTTCGTAACATTCTTATTTAGAATTGTTACTAAAATTTATATTATTAAAGTTAATTCCATTTTTTATTTTATTTATTATTTTGTATATTCCCAAAAAATTCATTCATTAGGATTTTGAGCACTCTATTTGAGGATGGATAATATCCTTATGCATGTGGAAATTCTTTCTACAACTTCTATTAATATGTAATTTGGACTCCATATAAGACTATAGATAAGCATGAAGAAAATTGTTTTGGAATTTAGAGATCTCAATTACTGTACACACACATTGAGATGAAGAGCTAAATTGAAACATCCTAAAACACTCGACTATAGAATCCAAAGAACATTGACATCCACTGTATTCCTGCAATCATATAACAAGAGTACTGACACTCTATTCCTCTTATGTTTTCAGTAGAACATGACTCAACTACTGATTCAAATCATGAATCAAAAGATTCTTTGTAACAGTTGGTGAATTTCTAAACTATAGACTTTTATATTAATATGTTATGTTTATATTTATTATATTTTGAGCAGCGTCTGTGCATAATATATTTTATCATATGAACAATGTCTCATATGTTGAACTAGAAGATACATGATATTGTCTCAAATATTTATATTATTTTTACTCCCATGTATAATAGTGTATGATGTATTTTTTCCGAATGTTAGTCTTATCACCCACATATAACTATGTAAGAGGTCATGTGTGACCTGAATAGTTGTAAAAATTTCTAATACCAGGAATAGGTTGTGGATCAAATTATTGAACTTTCAATAAACTATTTTATGATGAATGATAATAATGTGGAGAGTAATAACTCTCTACACGTGAACAGACCTCCAATTTTAAATTATTTTGTGTATTTTTGTGTACTGTAATTGAACATTTAAAAATGAAGATTTTTTTACTATAAACAAAATACTCTCATTTATAATTTATATTAATTAGAGTTCATATAAAATTTTGGTCAATTTAATTGATTTAAATGGTTTGAATTATATTGTAAAATGTTCATCCGAGGAATAATAATTCATTACGAAATCATCAAAAATATTATGATCTATATCATACTAAATATATTAATTAACTAGGCCATTTTAAACAAATTGGGGGATTTCAAATTAATCATTTTTAAATTGAAATATTTATTTTGTAACCAATTTACTCCCTAAGGAAAAACATTATATAACCAACATTTGGTATCAGATGGTTATATTCTGTGTATTAATGTTTTCATAATATTTTTACCTGTTATTTTAGTAAGGCTATAAAGATATAAATTTCTAATATTTCTATATTTAATACTTAAAATTGGTAATAGAAGATTATTTTAATCTACCAGTATACCTCCCTTTTTCAATGTTACAAATTATTATTAACGAAAAAATAATATAAAAAATAATATTGAAAGTATAGGTTTTGATATTTGGTCTTATATTAATGTTGAATATGTTATAACTGATATGGTAGTATGTACTTGGTTTTAAGTAGAAAGTTAACTTACCATAATAATATTAATGATATGAATGCACTGTATTGTTCCCTATTAGATTATAGTTTAACAGTATTTTTGTATATAAAATAGAATTATTGATTTGGGATACTTTTACTATTTCCCATGAAAGAAATAATAATGATAATGATATTATACATAAAAATTATACAATTAAATATGATTATTTTAAAATGTAGGATGATGAACCTATTTTTAACATGTACCCTTGGTTTAATGAAATATTGAATACAGTGAGATCGATTAGAAAATCACTATAAGGGAAGGATAAAATAATGACCCACTTCAATGATGGAGATGCACATTTGTGTCAATCAGAGAATCATGCGACCTTAGCTTGAAAACATTCATAAAACTAATTGTTATTCTCATGATTTATGACGAAAAAGTAAAAGACATAAAAAATAAAATTTCCCAAATTTGATGTACAAATAGAGATATAAGAGAAGGATATAATATAAAAATGTTGACAAAAGAAAAAGACAAATTCTTTAGTGGATTCCTCTAGAGATTTTGATTCTTCACATGAGGAGAATCCTGATATATCAAACAAGTGTTTCCAGACCAAGGTCAGGGAGGTACCTACATCACCCACAATTTCTATTATTTTTCTTCTTCATAATCCTGGATATTTTAAAAATAATGATGATGATATCTCTCAAACATAGATACTGTAATATTTTAGAACGAGAAAATGTAACATTAATGATTTTGTGAATAAATAAAATGTTTTAAAAATAAAACACACTTTATATTACAATTTTAAATCTGATATATCTATTGAAAATGTGAAAAATTATCAACAGATCGAACAAAATATTGAACTCAAACCTTAAAAAGATAAATTAATGACACACATATAAATGTGTACAAATTATATATAATTCCTTATACATATTTTAGGTAATCATGTTTCTCCTATGTATGTACCTGAAATAGTATATCAACTTAGACAGAGGAAAATTACTATAACAACCATTGTTTTAAATCCAAACTGAAATGTTCTTTTGTAAACAATTTTTCAAAGGTACCTAATAATTTGTTTTGGAAAATGATGAAATATGTTTACATGAATCAAATTTGGAAAATGTGGGTTCCCAAATCCATGATTTCTAACACTTATAGACCCCAACATATCTAGGTATAAAAATAACTTATTTCATTAAGATTATTTTGTAGGAATGTTGTTTGAAGTCATCCTATAAAATTATGTGTTACATGGATAGTGTCTGATCGTGTAATATTATAGAATATTATTCATTCTGCAGTATACTTACTAATGATCATGGTGATCAGATCACCTTTAGTGATAATATAAATGGATAAACCATCTTTCTATGATAAATTAGTAACAATACTTCAACATTAATATCTAATGTGTTATATTTTGATGGTATAAATTATAATCTTCCAAGTATTTCACTTTTTTATGATTAATTTTATGTTAAAATTTTGAAATGTCACATTAATAGTTTTTTATTCAAAAAATGATTTGGTTTTTACTTCATTGAAAAATAATTTTTTTTATCATGGTGATTTATCATCTTCAGTCTATCAAAATATTTCATTCTTAAGTTTCATTCATATATAATATTGGATTTGTCCTAGAATACTAGGAAATAACAAAATTCACTCTAGTTTGGTTTCAAGGAAAGGGTTAGTTATGGATAATCCAAATTTCGAGTTCCTAACTAATATTCTCTGTAACCCCTATCAAAAAGACAATCTTCAAACAATTTCATTTAAATTAATGAAAGAAGTTTCAACCAATCAACATTATATGTTTGTTAAAATGTGTGTCTTTTAACTTCTATAGTTTAGATTATTAATGGTAATATCTATGATTATGTGATTTTAGTTTATTTATCTAGTTATACATTGGTATAATTTCAAACATAAAAAATTGAAGCTTTCCATTAATTTTTGAAGTATGCTATATCTTTAAAAAATCACAGTGGACATAGAATTAAGACCTTATGGAGTTACAATAGCGATGAACATGAGACTAAATATATCACATCTTCTTTCTCACACAATGGATAAAATCCAAAAAGTAATAATTCTTGGACCCTACATCATAATTGAGTTATAGAAATAAAAAATAGAAATTTACATGATATATCATAGACCATGTTGAATTAGTATGACCGACCTATCAATTTTTGGTAGATGCTTTTAATTAAACCTGGAATTATTATATATATAATATTGATTAGAAAAAATCCTTATGAAGACCCATTATATGATTTTGATCAATAAGAAACCTAATTTTATTAACATTAGAGTTTTTGGTTGAAATGTATTAATTTTTAACAGTACGGATATTTTGGAAAATATTCATTCAAAAAGTGACTATGGAATTTTCTGGGATTATTCAAACTCTAGAAAATCATAAAGAAATTTCAATTAGAAGTGCATATCTGTTGAAGCATAATTTCAAATCAAATTTTTTGAGACATCCCCAAATGAACCTAACAATTATATACCGAACCATGATCATGATATGTATTCTTTGAACATAAATTATAAACCCTTAGATTCTACTACCAAACATTCTTAAAATATATGTCGTTATAATTAATATCCAAAACATTAAAAACTTGACCCGTTAGAACTAGAATTGACCAGCCGTTACTTTTCTAGAGCTATTAAAACTATTAAATATCACCTCTTAGGTGCTATTATAGGAGATCTTGATAAAGGTACACAAACAAGAAAATATTTGAGAAATCAGGTTGAACATCAATCATTCGTGTCTCATATTGATCCTATAAATATTAATGAATACAATAATAATGATATCTGGGTAATAGTAATGCCTTAATAATTAAATCAGTTTGAATCAAACAATGTACAAAATCATGTAGATAGACTCAAGGACACCACAACTATTAGAACTATACAGGTGTTTAGGAACAATGTTTATGAATTAGGAACTATTTTTATAAACAAGGATAGAAATTTTGTAGAAGGATATAGTCAAGAAGATGTTATAGACTACGAGGACTAAATTACACCTATTACCAGAACTGAGTCCATATGAAACATTATTTCTTACGTAGACCATATAGATATAAATATTTATCAAATGGATTTCCAGAATAAATTGTTGATTGGATTTATAATTAAGGATGTTATTGTATAAAATCTCATAGTTGTAATAACCCCCACATTCCATATAAATTATTAAATTATCTAATGATATATATGGTTTGAAATAAGAACCTAGAGATAGGTATGATATTATCATTGATTTTCTTAAATCAAAATTATTTGTAAAAGGTATAATTGAGCATAATCTTTTCAGAATATTAATTTCCAAAGAAGTTTTAGTAGTAAAAATATATATAGATGATATTATTTTTGGATCATTATGAAATTTATTATGTAGGAATTTTTCCAAAATTATGAAAAAATTGTTTCAAATGATTTCGATGGGTCAACTCAAATATATTCATGGATTTCAATTTTATTCAAAATAATGAAAGAATTATATTGATCTGATGTAAAAAAATAAAAATATATATTAAATTTATTTTACAAGGATTGAATTATAATTAGTTATACATTCATGTGTAAAAATTATATATTCGATCTTCGTGAAGCTGGGAAACAATTTAGGGAAAAATTATTGGAATCCTTCTCAACTCAACTTATAGTTTACCAGATATAATGATTAGTGTGTGTGTATGTGTTATCCTTTTGAAACAAACCCTAAAATGTATCACTTGGTTGTAGTTAATAGAATTTTTAAATACCTCAACAATATAAAAAATTTACTTTTTTTTCTCAATAGGTCTTGAATTTTATCTAGTAAGTTATTGTGTTATTGATTTTGAAAGATTCAAGTTTGATAGAAATATCACTTCTTAAAAATGTTACTTTTCCAGAATGTCTCAAGTTTCATGGTGTAGAAAAAAGTTATTTTTCCATTTTCTTCTTATAAAGCTGAATACAAAGCCACTTCCAGTTTCTATGCACAAATTATGTTAATGAATCACACTATACATTACTATGGATATCAGTTTTTACATGTGATCATAAATTATTAAAACCCAACTAAAATAAATATTTCAAATAATCTAATATCTCATTCTAGGAAAAAAAGATATTGATATAATATATCACTTTTTTAGGTATCATTTTCAAAAAGGTGATATCAGTCGTGAGTTTATTCACATAGAATATCAGTTAGATGATATATTTATGAAGAATTTAAATTCTAAGAGAATGATTTATATCATAAATGGACTATGTATAATAAATATTTGTGATGTATCATTCAGTGACACGCCGTTGGATGACACACTATTAAGTGAAAATAATTTTGGTGACAGTGAATTGGGTGATACGATGTTCTGTAAGACATGGTTGTCTTTACACATAGATGGTTTTCTATGATGTTTCGCCATTATGCCATTCAAAAAATTTCTATTTCTCAATGATTAATCAACTATTTTGTATTTTCTACATTATTTTTATCATTCAATCCTTTTTTACCCTCAATAAATCTTTTGAATATAGTATGTATGCCTAGGATAATTTTACCTTATATGTCTTCCATAATAATTTCAAAACTAGTTATGAAGAAAAAGAAAAAAAATACCTGGTTTCTTTATAAACTATTAAATTCGATAATAGAAACTGATTGGTCGAAGCTAAAAGGGATGTTGAATCTTAATATATATTTTTAAGAATTTATATTGTGCTCATAGTTTATCAACAACAGGTTTGGATTAATTGATTATCCATGAATGAAAATTGTTTTAATGAAAATTGCTATACCTATTCTATCAGCATTTAGAGTTTTATTTTGATCAATATAATGATGACTGGATAAGAAGTTTTGTCAAATGTCACAAAAAATGTTTCTCTTCAAAAAAATGGGATAATGTACGGGGGTAACTTGTCATGGAATTTATGATGACAACCAAGGTAGTAGTCTAGAATCCAATGACATTATTATGTGTGAGGATGCACATGTGGTTCTAATAGGTTTTGTGATAATAATATGACCTATTTCATCTCAACTAGATTAAGAATATAGGTTCTTGTTCAAGTTAATTCATCACATGTTATGTCATGGGAAAGGATACATCTCCATATTTACATATCAGGATGTATATCGACATTATCTAATGTCATAAAGTCACAAAATCAATATATGTATATATTTAATGGTTCACATTTTTGATTTGATAAATCTTACTTCAAGGAATATTTTTTGATCTACCTGATGTTTATTTATGAAATTTTCAATGCAATGGAATATTTATCTGAGGATGAAGTAATAATTATAGATTTTTGTGGATTATTTAATTCTAGAGATATTTATTCAAGGATGAAAATTATATGAACACCTAAAAAATAGTAGGTTGGGGATACAGACAAGATATATAATGTGTTTAATATAGCTGATCATCCTACCAGAGAAAGTTATGTTATTGATTCAGGGTAAGATACGGATGAAGTTTTGGAATACCCTCATGAGGAATATTGTAACACCCAGACCATCCATGGTACACTTCTATATTAATAATACAGTAGCGTGTGTTGTACGGATCTTCAAGTTCTAACACACACCACAACTAATAAAACTAGCTGTTATGAATAGTAATACCTAACTTTTAAAATATTATACATTTTATATGTCAATATGGAATTAATTTTTGGATTTGGAATATCGAAATTATCCTACGGTGAAAATTTGGTACTTTTTGGATAACTATCATATTTTGATGAATAATGAAAATTACTACTTTTTAATAAAAAACAACTTTTTTAATCAGAATAATTAATAGTGATAAATTATATATTTGAGTGGTTTTAAATTATATTGAGAATATATTGTTATCATTTAATAAAATTTTGGTCATTGGACATAATTTCACAATTAAACCGGACATAAACAAGTATCAATCTTTTGATAGTTATTATATCATAAAAACACTCCTTTTGTTTTGACAATGGGAATTAGTTTTAAATTAATTTCTGCCACTTATGTGTTTTTATTTTGGAAAAATGGATTCCATATTTGGAATCAGGATGTCCAAATTTGTTAAAGAGATAACTTTTATTTTTAGACATTTTGAATAATTACTTTCGTAAATATTTTATTTACCCTGGTTAAAGGGTAAATCTGATAAATAAGGGTAAACAAATAATATTATAATAAAATTAAATTACCCTAAAACGTGTCCTATCCATATTTTTTGATACATTTCCGACCATAGGAATCTTTTGGTCGATTTGGAGACCCCATGGATCCACTTGTAAGTGATAATGACACATTATATTAATTATGTTTAAATAAATACAAAAATGACATAAGCATATATCTTTTAGAAAAACAAATTTTACATAGGGTTATATATGTTGGATTTTTGACTATAAATATTCATTAGAAAAATAAAAATATTTCATACATAATTATATTTTATTTATAGTTTTTAGACATTTAATAATTAATATTATTTATGACATAATAATGATGCAGTATTCTCCTTATTAATGAAAGAATCAAATAATTGGTATTATAAATGTTAAAATTAATATAATTTGAATGTTTTGATGAAATATATGAATTTTATTGCTTAATATGACATTATAGTATTTCTTAAATTAATTTGGTTCGAATTAATAATGTTTTTAAGACTTTAACAAAAATCAATTATTGAATAGTGTCAAAATTAAAATAAAAGAGTTTTTAAAACAATTATTATATTATTAATTTATATTAAATTACTAAAATTATAAGGTTCAGCCAATAGACATATATCATGATATTTGAATCATTAATGGACCACTTGGGAGTCACTTGGATTTATTTTGTATGTTTATTAACTATATAATATAAAAATACAATGTGACATGGTAAATGTTAAACTAATTAACTAAGAGTTAAAACTAAAAGATAAGATTAATATAGTGACCCAAACCTGTCTAAACCCTATTTGTTTAGTGGTTTTCGACCTATCCCCACCTTAACATGTAAATAATCCACTTTTAAGCCATTAGAAACCGAATATTAATTTATTATAAAATAGTATTTCTAGCTTTTCCAATGGTGCCCCTCACCCCTCTTATAAAAAGACACTCCCCCTTCTCACTAATTAACACTTTAAAAACCTTTTGGATCGGCCATAACCTTCCCCAATACTCTATCAACTTCCCTAAATTCATCATAGAGGCCTTAGATTGATCAGAAAGCGAACTTAAGGAGCCCTTTTGATCAAATAAAAAAGAAGAACCCGAAGAAGAGGTAATGTTTTCACCAACCTCTTTCAAGATCCTTTCTTCTTTAACATCTCCTTTATTTGTTTTTTCAATCTAAAATAAAAAATATAGTATCTTATATATACTGTGATGTTATTATAAATATGGTACAACCGTATTCAGTATTCTAACCATCCTTTAAATGACATGTCACCATACGTGCGTACGTACTGCTTATCGTCTCAATGTCGTGGTGTAATTGTTATTTAATATATTATTATTTGGATTGGTATAATAATGATGTTTAATTCATGTAAATAATAAATATAACATGATAATGATTCTGTATATATGATATTCCATCTAATTATATGTTATTTTATTATCAAAATAATGATATTATCGCTCGTGCGTACGTACGGATTACCGTCTCCACGAACGCGATAAGATTCATTCCTCATCATATCCATTCAATAATAAATTTCATTTGATGAATAGAAATAATTTTTAAATACATGATAGAATTCTGGATATGAATAAGATACATCCAATCCAAAACAAATACGGCTCGCATAAAAAATAATATAAAAGAAAATGAATCCGTTAACACTCGAAACGACGATAATACTAAGATATTATTAACAAATTAATGTTAAAAGATCATATATGATATCATATTAATGTAAATGATTTTTTATAATTAAATAACAATTATCTCACTATTATACAGGAGTTTAACCTACATTCGACCAAGGAAAAAGTACAAATAAGGGGTGTCTTATCTCACTCTTAATTTCATGAGAATTCCATTATTCACCACATATTTATTGCATGTGGTGTATATGTACTGCCCATGATTGTATTAATTGTGTAATATTCTTTATTTTATGGAGATTTACATCATCATTGTTTTATCCTTCTTTCATGGTTGTATGTTTCGTAATTTACCAAATCGATAAGGGAGTTTGAAATTTCAATTTGCACTCATTCGGCTTTACGCATACTTCATTGATTATTTTTCTCCAAGAATATGTGTGGAATCACAATTTATTTGATTATGTCATAATTTCCACTCCCCTATCTGTGGATAAAATTTTGATACACATAATCACTCCATTTATAAATTCTCATTTCATCGATATGAACTTGATAAGAGTATTTGTTACTCAATCTTGATTTTTTGAGTTAAACATCCAATTAATTGGTGTTGTTTTTACAAGAATATGTGTGAATGTATTTTGATTGTTTTACACTGAATATCCAATCATATTGAGTGTATTTATATTTGAAACACATAATTATTTCGTTGATTTATCCTTATCCTAAGGATATGACTTTTATGAGAGATTTCATCTCAATTTACATTCCCTTGTGACTCGTTTGTTGTTATACACCAAATCGTTTTTATATGGTGTATATAATGTACCTTGACATAGTATATCATCAATACATTTATTTTAATGATATTACAATGTTTTTCTTACCTCAATTATTTTTATTCATGTTTCTCTCTTTTTTAAGGAACTCTAACTAAAATATCATTTTAAAATGTTTTAATTATTTATTATTATAAATAATTCTCATTAATGTCCATGTTTTAAAAAGGGTTTTAATGATTTATTTAATGTACATTAAAGTTTTCAAATCAAAAT
Source organism: Viscum album (assembly GCA_963277665.1). NCBI lineage: Eukaryota > Viridiplantae > Streptophyta > Magnoliopsida > Santalales > Viscaceae > Viscum > Viscum album. The sequence continues at coordinate 105,499,461 of OY728133.1, forward strand.
TCCTTTAAAAAGTTTCAAAATGGTATGGGACACCTTGATTAAAAAATCTATTTTAAATGGCTTCTTGACAAATAGTGTGACTTTTAAATGCTTTCAAGAAAAATGGGTATATTTCTCTCAATAGTTTGATGATTATTTTAATCTATGTCATTATCCGTCATTATTCTCGATTGAGGTTAATCTGATACAATACTATCTTCCATATTGTATCGAATGAGTTATGTTTGATTGTGGATGTGCAATTTTTATACCATTCATGGTTTATGGTTAAAGTATTGACATTTAGTATGATAGTTTTAATACTAATGTTTATGTTATGATTAAATCTTTTCATATGATGAATTAATTGGACTTAGTAAGTGACGGGAGGAGCCCGCTATAGCTCCTTGATGCATCGGTAGGTCTCATGAGACAAACTATTGTCTTGGAAAGAGGCCTTGAAAAAATCTTATTTGTAGTCATGGCAAGAGGCATTGAATATGTGGTTATGATAGTCTAGAATTATAAATCCATCATTATGAAAGTGGTTATTGATATTGCATGTGAGTATTGGACTAGTATAATATACATGTGAATATGTAAAGGGAATTATTTCATTTTATCTTTTCCATATTATTCCTAAGTTCATGTTTAAAAGGCTTTTGTTTTAATTATAAATTTCCTTAAGTTTTTATGATTATCTACCAAAGATTCGGCTATATTGTTATCCTTACTGAGCATCTGAGCTCACCCCTTTCAATGTTTTATTTTTCCCAGGATGTGAAGAAGTAATTTGTGAATGACCTGTACGGATATTATGTGGGTATATAAAGACAAGATGTTGTTGTAGTTTTTTTACCTTATGATATAATTTAAGACTTATTAATATATCTAGTGCTTACAAGACCACTAAACTAATCGGTCTTTCATGACATGATCCTTTGTGATCATGCCAATGTTATGTAATAATGCACTGACTCTGGATAACTAGGGTCGGGACGTTACAGTTGGTATCAGAGAATGTTTAGTACATACCTTGGGAGCTATAATTAGATAAACTCTGAAAGAGCACATAGCCCTAAGATAGACTTTGAGGATTAGTATAGATGAAATTCTTAGAATTTTGGTATTGTAGAGATTTTGTGATTTTTCTGAGCAATACATCCCTGTGTGGATACGAGTAGGTAGAGGTGGCTCTGGCACAAATGTACCTAGAGGTAAAACCCGAAAACACCACTTTGATCTAGACTCTAACGGGAACACTTCATGACAATGGGACTTGCTGCACTCTTAGTTACGAAACTCACTTGGGATATGCTTAGGATAATTTACATTTTCCTTAAAATACGATTTGAAGTACTATATATAAATTGAGATTAAATGACCTTGGTTAATCTTATTGGGTTTAAAATTGAGAATATGGTGACATGATATTATCTAAATTATTTTATGACTACTGTTACTCACACAATGCTTTCTGGTTTCAGTAAATGGATGGATTCCAAGGGAGTCATAGTGACTTTGAGAATGATGTACAAGGTGGGAACGGTGGTGGAAATGAGCAACAAAATGGAATGTTGATAGGCATAAAAGATACTGTCTTCATGCCAAATCAATTTTCCAAAAATATGATCGACAATATATATATATTAACCAATTCTAGGACTCAACAAACAAGATAAAGGTGGTGAATGACAAGATCTCTAGTAGTGGAGACCATAGAGAAAGCAATCCTCAATTTCCATCATGTAGGAAATGTGGAAAGAGACACCTAGGAATGTGTCTCTCTGGGAAAAAGAAATGATTTACGTGCGATAAGGAAGGACATAAAGTGATGAATTGCCGATGAGAAATGAAGAGTACTATGGAAGGAGATAAAAATAGTCCCAAGAATCCATTTACAGTCATTTTCCGTAAATGTTGGGGACCTGGACATTAACCGAGTGAAGGCCCTATTCTATAGGATATTTTCTTGGTCAAAGAAGAAGCTTTGTGGAAATAAATGGTTAGAAAAAATTTTAAAAAGTATTAGTGCTCCTTGTTGATGGGTTTACTTTGGAATAATTTTCTCTTGTATTTGTAACCCTTCAGTTTTCCATTTGAGATTTATAATTGAGTAAAAATTATCATTTCTCTTGTGTATATAGTTATAAATAACCATTTGGTTTTATATGATCATTGGGTTTGAGGTAATTACCAGTTATTATAATTTGGGATGAAAATACAAGGTATGAGATATCATTTGTGGTTAAATTATGTTATGGTTATTTTGAGGAATTTATCTTTTTTTTGGTAATATCAGAAAATATCATTTTTAAAAAAGTACAACATGTAGACTGTGTGACAACCCATCGCATCGGACAAAGATGTGGGAATCAAACCCACAACCAAAGTGCGATTGAGATTTAGTGTCACTATAATTTTTAGTTAAATGATTTTATTGATCAATAATAATTTTATTTGGGATCTTATGTATTATCAAATGAATACCCTTAGTATAGGTAAATGATTTGGAGATTAAGTGATATATGTTATTTTGGAAGATGTTCGCTTTGTTAGGAATAGTATATGCCCAAGGAAAATAGAATAGTATGGGATTTAATTTGAGGAGTAATGTTGGATTTTTATCTATGTTTTTATTGTGAATTTATTGTGATTTGGGTTATTTATGGAAATGATTATCCTATAATAGAGATTATGTGATTAGGTTAATTACTTTTAAGTATGTGACATTAAGAGTAATTGATGTCATTTGGAGATACCATTTAACGTGGAAGACTACATAACCAAATTCTTCTATGTTTTGAGTTTCAATATTATTTTGGATTTTATTTATGGATTTTAAGGACAATTATTTATTTAATGTTATTTATTTATCTTTGGGGTATTGTTGGTTTAATTTTAGAAATTAAGATTAGTGATTCTTTCTCTAATTAAATAACCTTTTGGGGTATCATCATATATTATACTAACCATTTTGGTTTTGATTAATCTCTAAAGATAAGGTAAATATATAGTTTATTCTTCGTGGATCATGTGATTCTATAAGAATTTATTTTTAGCTCTTCTAGTGTGACCAAGTCTTCTGGAATACTCAACGTTTTTAAATGAGTTAGTAGTAGAAATTTATTAAATAATGAATCTTTACATAAAAATTAAGTATATTTCTATATTTTCTTAGTCATTCTCAGAATTGAATTCCTCATATTTATGTAATGTAACTTAAAAATAATAATAAAAATGTTGTCTATTTACATTTTGTACTGGGAAACTAATGAGCATTTGTGCCATTACACGTTAGTGGTTTTCTTATTGTTAACAATCTCCTGATCATGTTTTCTATACCTCTATATCAGAACTTTACACAAAGTTTATCATCCATATCAGTGTTTTTCTACATGGAATCCTAGTATAGGTTATCTCGGGTAACCTTTGTATTTCTCATTCTATCTTTTAAATTGATAGTATTATTGACTCTTTTTCCAATGTGGGACTTTCCATTATATTCCCAAGACAAAATTTAAAAATTTATAGGATGCAATTTATTTAAGGAGGGGAGAATGTAACACCTTATGCTTCCACGGTACACTTCTCGCTGAATAATATTGTAGCGTGTGTTGTACGCAACTTCATGTTCTAACACACACATCAACTAATAAAACTAGCCATTATGAATAGTAATACACACTTTTTGAAATTTTATACATTTTATCATTAAATATTGACTTCATTTTTGGAATCGTAATATCGAAATTAGCCTAGGTTGAAATTTTGTACTTTTTGGATAACTTTCATATTTCGATTAATATTGAAATTACTAAATTTTAATTAAAAACAAATTTTTTAATAAGAATAATTAATAGTGATAAATTATTAATTTGAGTGGTTTTAAAGTATATTTAGAATATATTTTTACCATTTAATACAATGTTGGTCCCGGGACATAATTTCTCAATTAAACAGGACATAAACAAGTATCAATATTTTGATAGTTATTATATCTTAAAAACACGCTTTGTATTTTGACAACGAGATTAATTTTAAATTAATTTATGCCACTTATATGTTTTGAATTTGGAAAAATTGATTCCATATTTGGAATAAGGATTTTAAAATTGAGTAAATCTGTAACATTTATTTTTAGACATTTTGAATAATTACTTCGGTAAATTCATTATTTACCATGGTTAAAGGGTAAATCCGGTAAATAAGGGTTAAAATATTATATTATAATAATACTAAATTACCCTAAAACGTGTCCTAACTTTATTGGTTGATACATGTCCGGCCATGTGAATATTTGGGTCGATTTTGAGACCCCATGGATCCAATTGTAAGTGATAATGACACTTTATATTAATTAAGATTAAATAAATACAAAAATGACATAAGCATATATCTTTTATCAAAACAATTTTTACATAGAGTTATATATGTTTTATATTAGACTATAAATATTAATTATAAAGAAAAAAGATTTCCTAAATAATGGTATTTTATTTATTTTTTTTAGACATTTAATAATTAATATTAATTATGACACAATAATGATGTAGTATTTTCCTTATTAATTAAAGAATCAAAAAATTGGTAATATAAATGTTAAAATTAATATAATTTTATAGTTTTGATTACATCCATGAATTTTATTTCTTAATATGACATTATATTATTGATTTAATGAATTTGTTTGGAATTAATAAAGTTGTTAAGACTGTAACATAAATCAATTATTGAATAGTGTCAAAATTGACATAAAAGAGTTTTTAAAACAAATATTATATTATTAATTGATTTTAAATTCCTAAAAATCTACAGTTCAGACAAGAGAGTTATATCATGATAGTTTTATCATTACTAGACCACTTGTGGGTCTCTAGGATGTATATAGTTAGTTTATTAACTATATAATATAAAAATACAAAGTGACATGGTAAATGATAAACTAATTAAATAAGAGTTATAACTAAAATATAAGTTTAATATAGTGACCCAACCTGTCTAAAACATATTGGTTGAGTGGTGTTCGACCTATTAACACCTTAACCTTTAAATAATCCACATTCGTGCCATTCAAAGCCGAATATAAATTTATTATAAAATAATATTTCTAGCTTTTCCAAAGGGTCCTATCACCACTCTTATAAAAGGACAACCCCCCTTATCACTAATTCACACAGTAAAATCCTATTGGTTCAGCCAAAACCTTCCCAAATACTCTCTAAACTTCACTTAATTCAACCTAGAGGTCTTATTTTGATCAGAAAAACAACATAAGGATCCCTTTTGATCAAATCAAAAGGAAGAACCCGAAGAAGAGGTAATGTTTTCACCACCCTCTTTCAAGATACTTTCTTCATCAACATCTCCTTTATTTATTTTCAAATTATAAAATAATAACACCAGAATATTATATATATTGTGATGTTATTAAAAATATGGTACAACCATATCCAATATTCTATCCATCCTTTGATTGATATTTCACCATACGTGCGTACGTACGACATACCGTCTCCACGACATGGTGTAATTGTTATAAAATATATTATTATTTTTATGGGTATAATAATGATGTTTAATTCATGTAAATAGAATAAAACATGATAATGATTCTGTATATATTATATAACATCCAATTATATATTATTTTAATATCAAAATAATGATATTGTCGCTCGTGCGTACGTACGGATTATTGTCTCCACGGACGCGACGAGATTCATTCCCCATGATATCCATTCAAGACTAAATTTCATTTTATGGATAAAAATAATTTTTAGACACATGATATAATTATAGATATGAATAAGATACATCCCATCCCTAGAAAACATGGCTCGCATAACAAATAATATAAAGGAAAACGAATTCGTTAACACCTGAAACGACGATAATACTAAGATATTATTAACAAATCAATGTTAAAAGATCATATATGATATCATATTAATGTGAATTATTTTTGTATAATTCAATAACAATTATTTCAACATTACAAATGAGGTTAACCTACCGTCAACCATGGAAAAAGTACAAAGTAAGGGGTTTCTTATCTCACTCTTAATTTCGTGATATTTCCATTGTTCACCACTTATTTATTGCATGTCGTGTATGTGTACTGTTAGTGATTGTATTCATTGTGTAATATACTTTAATTTATGGGTATTCACATCATCATTGTATTATTCTTCTTTCATGAGTGTATGTTTCGTAAGTTAACTAATCGATAAGGGGATTTGAAATTTCAATTTGCGCTCATTCGGATTTACGCATACTTCATTGATTATTTTACTCCAAGATTATGTGAAGAATCACTATTAATTTGATTATGTCATAATTTCCACTCCCCTTTATGTGTATGTACTTTTGATACACATAATCACTCCATTTATAAATTCTCATGTCATCGGTATGAACCTGAAAAGAGTAATTATTACTCAATCTCGATTTTTTGTGTTAAACATCCAATTCATTGGTGTTGTTTTTACAAGAATATGTGTGAATGACCTTTGACTGTTTTACACTGAATATCCAATCATATTGAGTGTATTTATATTTTACACACATAATTTTGTCATTTATTTATCCTTAACCGAAGGATACAACCTTTTTGAGAGATTCCATCTCAATTTACATTCCATTGAGACTCATTTGTTGTTATACACCAAATCACATTTATATGGTGTATATAATGTACTTTGACATAGTATATCATGAATCCCTTTATTATCATGATATTACAACGTTTTTATTACTTCAATTATATGTACTCATGTTTCTCTCTTTTGGTTAGGAACTCTAACTAAAATATCATTTTAAATTTTTTTAATGATTTATTATTCAAAATCATTTTCATTAATGCACATGTTTTAAAAATGGTTTTTAGGATTTATTTACATGGAAATTAATGTTTTTAAATCAAAATTCCTTTTAAAAGATTCAAAGTGGTATGGGACACTTTGATTCAAAAATATTTTTTAAATGGCTTCTTGATAAATAGTGTGACTTTTAACTGTTTTCAATAAAAAGGGGGATATTTATTTCAATAGTTTGATGATTATTTTAATCTATGTCAATATCCTTCATTATTCTTGATTGAGGTTAATCTGATACAATAAAATCTTCCATATTATATTGAATGATTTATGATTGAATGTGGATGTACTATTTTTATACCATTGATGGTTTGTGGTTAAAGTATTGACATTTTGTATGATAGTTTTAATACAAATGTTTATGTTATGTTTCAAACATTTAATTTGAAGAATGAATTGGACTTAGTAAGTGACGGTTAGAGCCCACTATAGCTCCTCGATGCATCGGTAGGTATCATGAGACAAACTAGTGTCTTGGCACGGGGCCTTGACAAAATCCTTTTTGTATTCTTGGCACGAGGCCTTGACTATGTGGTTATGATAGTCTGGCATTATGAATTCCATCATTATGAAAGTGGTTATTGATATTTCATGTGATTATTCGACTAGTAGAATATCCATGTGAATAAGTAAATGGAATTATTTTATTTTATATTTTCCATATTATGTCGAAGTTCATGTTTAAAAGGATTTTGTTTTAGTTATACATTACCTTAAGTGTTTATGCTAATCTATGAAAGAATCTACTGTATTGTTGTCCTTACTGAGCATTTGAGATCCCCTCTTTCAATGTTTTATTTTTCCCAGGATGTGAAGAAGTAATTTATGAATGACCTGTAGGGATATCTTGTGGGGATATAAAGACAAGATGTTGTTGTAGTTTTTTTACCTTATGATATAATGTAATACTTATGAATATATCTAGTGTATCCAAGAATACTAAAATAATTGGTCTTTTGAGACTTGATCCTTTGTGATAATGCCAATGTTATGTAATAATGAACCGACTCTAGGTAACTAGGGTCGAGGCATTACAAAAATGATGGTTTTTCTTGTGAAGATGTTAAAAAATAACTCTTTTATGGTGAATGTGGTGATCTATAATTGTCACCTTAATAACATCCCATCACTTTTTGAATTCCTAGACCTCTTAAAAGTTGTCCTAAAAGATAAATGCTTTTAAAAAGAGATGATGAAGAAACCAATGATTAAGAAAATGGCCAATTTAATATTTCTTCTATATATAATGATGAAAATGAAAATTAATATGATTATGGGGAAGATAAATATGAGTAAAATGTAATTTAAGTTAAATTTTTTCATATAAGTGATTATAATGATGCTGAATACTAACCTGATGGTTCACCTTTAAAAATTATAAAGAATGATGTCATCATTCCTATAGAACTATGTGATTCACTATTGAAACATTAGAAAATATATTTATTTTTTGAGATGTAGACCCATAGAATAATGTAAAAGATGCATTTGTTGAGGAGTAAAAATACACATCATTTTAATTATTTCAAAATAATGAGGATGTTGATGGAATTGAAGTTTAATCTAGTACTACTTTTTATGATCGAGAAATTTATAATTCTTTTTTGGTCGAGTTGATTAGTTCGATTAATCCTCTAGAACAACATTTGGTTGAGAAAGATAAAATATATATTCCTTTTTTTGTTCATGGTAATGATGTTAGTAAGATGTTTTGGATACTAATGATCCTCATGTTGACATCCATAAAGAAGTTAATTCTATTTTTTTCGAGAAACATAATGTACATGGATCCCGAGTCTAGAGGAATGATTTTCTAATTTGAAGACAGTATGTTAATGCTTAAGGTGTTTATATAGTTCATGATACCCATACTACCAGTGTTCTTACAACTATTATTGTAGCTTGTCTTACTATCTATACTACAGTTTGGCCGTTTACTATTGATTTTGTAGCAATTTTCATACATATGAGTTGAGCCATCAATGGAAGAATGGGGAAAGTACTCATACTTTGAATGTAGTCTATTGAAGAATGGTGGACTGGAGGTTCGAAATAAAAAAGTTCCTAATGTATCTCAGAATAATAAATTATAATTTGCTGGTTCATTGTAAATTTTTTCTTTAGATAGACCTTATTATTATGAACCTATTACTAAAAATCCTCCTTTTATGCCATTATATATAAACAATAAGTGTTATTTGTATTTTTTGTTGCAAAACTAATATCTAAATTTAGGGATTTTTTGACGAATAAATCACCTATCATAACCATGTTACGTGAAAATGTCCCCCAATAATTATTTGATTTGGTGATTTTCCACAACAAACCCAAGAAGATCCATCATATTTAAGAGATAGAGAAAGGGAAAAATGAATATGTGATGATATTCAATCGATCATGACTATTCATAGAGGCCTAAAGTCAACCATTACAACTAATATGGATATGATTTTCAAGAGTCTTGAGGATTTTTCCTCTAACACATCTTCTTACAATGTAACACCTACAATTGATTTTGATTATATCCGAACAGTTATATTAGAAGAGATTGTTTCTTCCCCATGTGATCCTCCTCCTATAGTATTTGATGCATAACATATCAGTATGGACCTTATAGAAGAGTTGAGAAATGCTTCATCTAGTGCTTCGGCTAGTGTCACTGGTTATTCCTAAGGGACCAGGAGAAGAATTAGATATAACATTGAACATGTTCTCAAGTTGATTAATAGCTATTACGATCAAATGATAGCTAGTTGAGAAACTATTGAAATATTCATTTGATATTATCTAACACATATTTATAAGAATCATGAAATTGATGAGAATTTTTATTTCTTATAAAAAAATATGATGACCCTTGTGACCCAGTTCATTAAAGAGAAGGTAAGATAGGTGAAAGAGATGACATGTGTGTTGAATATGTTTTTTGAGGATAATAGGGATTTTATTTATTCCTATGGAGTGAGTTGGCAAGATCAGCATGGAATTAATAAATATGATGAATCCTTTTCATCATAGTCATGGAAAAGAACTTATTTATCACCAAGCAGTTTTGTTTACACATCGATTATCTCTTATAATATTAGTTGATCGATTTCTTATATCACTTTGTCTTTCCAAATTCCATCATTTTCTAGTATCTCATACTCGTGATTTGAGGCAACACCATAAAATGGTTATTATTGAAGATAATCATTGGCATATATCTAGACTATCATATGGTTTTCCAGCGATTCTACCTCATACTAACTCGGCTACAATAGAATAAGATAAATAGAAAGATATTGTCAAATAACCAATCATTCCCTCTATAATAGCCAAAAACATTTATTGTTCTCATTAAAACTTTTTATTTAAAGAGACATGGCTAGTAATAACTTTTTATATGACTATTTTGAATGAATGTGATACCAATTATTCTAATATTCATATTTTTTTCTTCTGTTTTTGTCTTTGTAATTATAATTAATTACCTTTTTTATAAACACAAAAGAGGGAGATGCTTACTATATGGAATTTACTCAGTGTAGTTTCTATTGATCTATCATTATTTTAATACTTTTCCCTTCAATAATTGATAGTTATATTTATTTTATCATTCATTATCTTTAACACCATTTGAACATAGTACGAATGATAATTCCAAATTTTTATTTTGTATCCTACCATTGATTACATTTTCTATATTTATGATATTCATAATAACATGTATTTTATTCATTTGATTTCATAGATTATGATCCTTAAATAGGAAAATATTTTTTACCTCATATTTTTCAATATCACAAAATCATGGTTCTAATTATATTAATGACATTCATGTTTCTCTATATGTATCCGATATTTGAAGACATGTGTTGAAATTCTCTATGGATGAGACACCATTGAGATTAAGACACAAATCAAGACAAGGCACTGCCATGTCATATTTTTTAAAAAGTCTAAGACAACGCCAACAAGGATATCATGCTATTAATGAGACTGCATCTAGTGATATACATCCATAGTGAAATATTTGTAATGTATGAGACATTGTTAGGATCTCAAGCTACTATAATGTAATTTTAGAGAAGACACAGACACTACAAGCCTACTAACATTTAGAGGAGTCACCATCAAAAGGATGACCTACTGCTTGTGAAGACACAATCAACTAACTCATGTTTTGGATAAGTACAAGACACCACCAGCTATGTGTCACCATTTTAAGGTTGTGCACGCTTACCCAGAGACACTAAAATAATAACTCACCACCAATCTAATCCACCACTAAAACTTCTCTTAACTTACTTATTTTCAATTCTTACTAACATAAATTTTATTGAAGTTAATTTCATTTTCTATTTTATATATTGTTTCATATATGTCTTATAGAACACATTTAAGTTGATTTAATGAAAATAGTACAAGGATGTATAATATCATGATTCATATAGAAATTCATTCCAAAGTTGTAGTTAAGGAAGGAAGTAGAGTCCCTCAATGACCAAGGAGAAGCATTAAGGAAACTGCTATATAGCTAAGGGATAAATATTAATGAACACAACCATTGAGATAAAGTTCAAATTTGAATCATACTAAAAAACATTAATATAGAATCCATATCACATACCCATCATTTTGTATTCTCTAGTTATTGGGAAAGAGTCTACAAAACAATAATTTTCTAATGTTTTCAAAAGAACCAGATTCAAGAATCAATATAGAATCAAATCAAGAATCAGAAAATGCATTACAACATACCATTCATTTCAAAACTCCACACATTTAGATTAATCATTTCTATTTATCATTATTATAATTTGTTCACTATGTGTGAACACTATATTTTATCACACAGACATTGTCTGTTGTTCTAAATTGGATGATGCCTAATATCTTCTCAAAAGATTATATAATTTTTACTCCCACATATAATTTTGTTATAAGTCCATGTGTGATGTGTTCCTTTCCACATATAACTATCGAATTTTTCATGTGTGACCTAGATAGTTTTATAATGTTTTATGTCTCGATCTATGTTTTGGATTGACATATTTATTTTATAAAAACACATTGATGGTGGGTGATCACCATGTGTAGAGAAATAAGTCTATGGTGGAGACTGGGCTTCCTAATTTAATTTTTTTTGTGTTTTTTTAAATTATTTTCACATTTAAAACTCATGAATGTTTTAACTATAAAAAACATCTTCAATTTGAAAATTTATGTTATTTTGTTTTTATATAGTATTTTGATTAGGTAAATCAATTTCAATGGTTTGAATTATATTTTATATAATTTTCCTATTAAAAAATAAATATTTAATAATCCATTTGAATAATTGATATCTATATCATTCAATATATTTTTATTAACTGGGCTATTTTATACAAATTGGGGGGATTTCATGTTATTCCTATTTAAACAAAAATAATTGTTAGGGAATCTATTCACCCCCTCCTAAGATACTGACTCGGACTAACAACCTTGTTTGTTATAATAATTGTAATTTTCAATGAATTATGAAATGCAGATAAAATGGGTTTTCAAAGATTTTTTTTATATAAAAATGTTTTGTTTGTAATTTAAAGGTAAGGTGAATCGCTATGAAATTGATTAGATAATTTCAACACATGGGAAGACATGGGTACTTAGTTAAAAGGTTTAGTATTGGACCTAATCTATTTTATTTGTGTTGGGTTCACCCATGGGGTGTTACTCTTCTCTATTGGACTATGTTATAAGACCTTGATTTCACACGTTTTGTGGATTGTGGTGTCATTAGTTTGTTATATTGACCTATTTTTACTTAGCCTATTTAATATTAGTTTCTACATACACTATATTTTATTTGATATTAATTAATCACAAAATGTGTTATTATGATTTAACACTATTTTACAAGTATTTATTTGGTATAGTTGAAAAAGGGAAATATATAACATAATTTTGATATAAAAATAATTTACTACATATCTTTCCATGTTTTTGAAAATTGATAATATTGGTATTTTTTTACAGATACATCATATATAACACCACTATAGTATTCTACAAATCATATTTAGATCACAGACTACACACTCCTTCCACGGTGTGTAGACCATGTATTTTATTTTGATGTAGAAAAATACAAGGCTCCATATTTAGGTTGTTTGATTTATTCCATCCATGTATGAGTAGTTGGTGGTGATATGTTGTATGATTTACCATGTACCACAAGGATCATCGATTTCTGGTTTCATAATTATTTATTTTTAATTTTGTATATGAACCCTTATATTTTTTGGATAAATTATTTATTCTTAATGTATACCATTAATCTAATATTTATTCCCCTATTTCATTCTACTGTATATATATTCCATGAAGTATGTTTCATGTTTGGATAAATTATTCCTTATAGTATTTATTAAATTCCCAGGTGTTATTCGCCAACCAGTTGGGATTATTGACTCCATTCATGTTTGTATTGAATCGATTCTTGTTCCATATTTTGGTTGGTAACTTTTTTTGATAAGTTACTCTGCCAACAAAATTTTATGTGATGAAGTAGATGTAAGGATATATTGAATGGGTTGAGAGTTCGGAAACCTAATTTCCCTATTGAGATTGAGGCCTAATATTATATTGAACTATTAATGATGCACTATCTCAATTCCTTTAGTTATACAAACTCTTGATTTTGTTTCGGGTGAGTAATTCAACACTTCAGATATGGAATTATAAAATATTACACATGAAACCATGATATTTGGTTTTGATATTTTAAAAGGAATGATTAATTAAAACCATGATATGTTTCATTAATCATTGTGATTAATTTAATTAAATATAACAATGAAATGATAACAATCATAATTCTATTTTCTATTGATGAATTGAGAAATTATTAAATAACTCTTTTCAATAGTTCAAAAAAGTATCGTAAATGGGATAAATTACTTAGTGAATAAGATTAGGAACCTTTGATGAATGTGTGACATGAGAATTTGTGGATTAGTATTAGTGATGGAAACATGTATATCACATGAAAAGGAATATATATATTTATTATATGATATGTTGTTTCTCCTTTTGTAGTTCTGTAATAAATATATCATTTTTTCAATGATTTATTATACAAAAGAATTCGATTAGGTGGAGATGTTGTTTCCCATTGTGGCCTTAGGGTGCATGTGTTTCCCAATATATAGGGTTTTGATGGAATATACTGATAACTGCTCCTACCCCTCCCTCATCCTAAAGAATAATATCTATTTATTCATGCTTGAAATTTGACTACTTTCTGATATAAGGTATTTTCTCACGTGGTCGTTAAATGGTCTAAATTATACCATTCATTTATATGAGGGTTGTGGTAGTTTTAGGTTATATCATATTCAAATAATTTCATCTATAATAGTGTTTTTTATTATAGGTATACTGAATAACCGACATTAATAAGAAATGATATAGTGCATGGTATGAAGGGGTTGGTGGATTTCAGGAATTCTTCCTATTTATGAGATGTGATGATGATGTGTATGTGTTGATATACATGGATTTCAATATTTAATAGTGAAATATATATTTGGTTTTATGAAACCATTAGATGGTTGCTCATGAAATGGACTAGGGAGGTTGGTTGGAGGATCACCCCACCTAAGGCAATGGAATTAAAGGATATGGGAGAACAATGACTAGATTTATTTTGGTTTAGAGAGAGAAGATAAGTTGGAATATGGTAGATGTGTACCATATATATATATATATGATTTTTATATGATTTTCCATCCTTTATATTATATATGTCGATTGAGACTTCGCAATGATGTGAACATACTATACCTAATTATGTAACGATTTGGATTTAGTATTTACTCATTTGGGTAATAGTTAGATTCGTAGAAATTTTTATATGATGTTTTGTGTAGGATCCTACAAAGAATAGTTGTATTCTCACCCATTGTATATATATTCAATTTTTCAGGTTATGAGGGTAGAGTGTGTGATTGATCTCATGATTGTATCTTGTGATGTTTTGTGTGATATGCTAGAGTTTGTATTCTCTACCATTGTTGTTGGTTATTGTTTTATTTTCTCTTCAGCATTATATAAAATATCATGTATTAGGATTATATTGATTTAATATTTATTTTTTCTTTTTTCTTTTTTATTTATCATTTTATATATGGTTTATTAAAATATTCATTAGTGAAATTTATACCATTTGATTGGTTTATATACCCTCAGAACCAGTCGCTAAACTATGCCCTATTGAAGGTAGGTAGTTTGGGATAACCATCAATCATCACTCTTGTCCAATAAAGGGTATTGGTGGGTAGTATTATGACATAAATTTCATCTATCATCAATGTAGAAGACCAAAATATGTTAATATTAGAGAATCAAAATGTTAATGTAATATATTTTCAATGTACAAAAAATCTATGAGTTTATCACCATTATTACATAAAATTGTTATATATCATTATTACTAATTGTATGGAATTTTCTGTTAAAAAAATTTCATCATCTTTGAATATATAATATTCAAGTGGTGGATGAGAAAAAGGGTAATAAATCTGAAAAAACATGATAATATTTCATTAAATAGTAAAACCTCTAGAGATGTTTTCTATGAGAAGGATTACACAAATGTATTATGTGAAGAAGATGGATGCAACTTATTATATTTATGATTAGGTATATATATTGAATTGAAAAAATCATTATTGTAGAATAATAAATTATCCAAAAATGATATATTTCAGGATAATGTCACATAACACATTGATTCAAAATACAGAAAAAATAAATTTGTAACCATGGATTAGAGTATCATAGTTTTACATGCACAATTAACAATGAACTGGATCTGGTGGAGATGAATCAAAAATAAGTTTTGGTTCTGATGGTAGGAATCAATAATTCATGCCGAATTATATTGGTATTCTATAATGGAAATATCTATAGTCATGACCTGGTTAGGAACTAAGAAATAATGGTTTGTAAGCACTACTCTCTAGTTGAGGATGTTTTTTTGTTATATTAAGATGTGACTGGGAGAACCCTCACTGATGAGGGATCAATTGGTGATGAGGATTGATTATAGTGTGTTTGATGTCTTTCACAATTATTAACATGGAGCCCATTTGGTTCATAATATGAACATGAAACAGTTACCTCATCCAATACTAGGTATGCATCTACATTATAATAGTATATGGTCAGCTAGGTTTTAAGCCCCAATGTTTCATAGGGATAAGCATTGGTCAAGATGATTGTTTCTTGGGCTAATCTCACAATTTTTAGAAGAATTATTTCTTACTCTGAGACTCTCTTATATATTTATGATATGTTTGTGTATCTCTTCTTAATCCCAATATGGGACCAGTTACATAAGAAAAATGACTATTGGTTAATTCCATTTATATACAAAATAAATGGATATTCATTGATGAAAAAATTAAAGAGGATATCATTAATGAATCCATAAATATATATAAAATATTCTTCATACATTTAAAATGCTATTGGGTTACTACATTATATGTTTTGGCTATTTGAACATATTCTTTAGGATATTCTTCTATATAGGGATGATGTTTAATATTCTGATGAGGGGATTGATCCATTGAGAATCATCCTTCATATCCTTTTTATTAGAGTATTGAAAAACCACACAGTTCATTAAACCCATTAATTTTAGATTCCTATATAGATGAAATATGTATGGGAATTGAGGATCCAATTCATTGATTTGAAGTCTTGATGATAGATCATATATATAATATATATCGAAATAATCATAAATACCATAGATTGGGTTGTCCTATTGTCGAATTATGGATGAGGTAGAATAATAAGTCCCTTGGGAATGACTGGGTACCAATTGTCAAAACATCATAGGCATGAGGATTACATTGAAACAAACATTTATTATAGTTTATCCCTTTGGAATGAATCTCACATATCATGGTTATTGTAGAAATCGGAGTTCCCGTAGTTCAATTGAATTGGGTCTTACACACTTACATTTCCCATGTCCATGTAGAGGATTATTCAGTAGATAATATTATTATTGAAACACCCTGAGAAAATTGGATATATACTCATTGTGAGAAACATGGGATGAAAGATTATCAATTTCATTACATTACAATGTGGGAGTAGTGCGCTGGTAACTCCCATTGGGTGATTAACATAGGGTTTAAACCTTGATATGGCATCCTATGTATCCTACATATTCAAGGAATCAGAGTACCCATAGTTCATTTGATCAAGTTTTACACTCTGAGGTTTATCTTTCCTTTGTAGAGTCTTATGATTTAAATTATATAATTATTATAGATACCAATTTCCATATAGAATATAATAGTTTTTGGAAACAACGAATGAGAATTGTTATATGTCATTGTGTTGATGTTGGACTTATGCTTGAGGAAAACCCATTACGTGGTTTATATAATGCTCTGGCCTCATGGAGTTGTCCTACATATTATAGTTATTTGGGGAATTATATTTTTCATAGTTCATTAAATTATTCATACACACAAATTTTTCCCTAAAATTCACAGTTTGCACACTTAATATGGGAAAAGTTAACAAATACTCTGATTTCCTTTTGATCGGGTCTACATTCGTTGTTGACATGCATTGGTTATCTTCTTAGCATGGCTTATTTTTCATAACATGATAGATAATTCCTTCCTAAAACATTATAATGTAATCATGTGATCTAATGGACATGTTTGAGGGACATTGTGTATGTTTGATGACATGTCTAAGGTTAATTTATGATATAGTCTGGCTAGTCCGAAGGACACCGCTAGACCTGTATGGTTTTCTTTGGAAGACTTTTCATTAACCTTTATGACATGTCTAGAGAATGTCGTGTGAGATGGATGACATACCTATGTGTCATTCCATTTGTTATATGAAACATAATGAATGAATCATTAGATTCACTATGACATATCATTGATAGGTTTTCATTTCAAGGATGAAATGTCTGTAGGGAATCATGAAACCTGAATGGCTTTCCTAGAGGGAATTCCTAGAGCTAGTAGACATGCCCAGTTGCTACAACGATACTAGGATAACATAAAACATTGTTTCCATATGGAACATGAGAAATGTTTGAATAGAATCAAAAGTCAAGTATGGAATGTTTGGAGGGATCCATAAAACATAGGTGTCATTCTTGGGAGTTCCATATGACATTTATTAACATGTACTAGGTACATTTCATGATCATAATATATTCTGAATTAGTGTTGCATGATTTGAGTGATGGTTCTGGGGGCTGTAGGGTGTCTTGGAGGGTTCACATTATGCGCATAAGAATAATATATATGTTCCTAAGCATAATAGTCTCATAATTTATTGTTTTTTATATCATTATATTTTTTATTCATTATATTTTATCAGTGTTATCTAATTTTAATCCTTGTTTGATCTTGTAGGTGTGAATGATTCCCATCAAGAGTCATGTCAAAGTTCCTTCATGTGATCTATAATGATTACACTAATTTATTAGTCATGTTCCATGATTACTCTTGATTTTACCCAGAACTTTAATTGGAAATGATCTTTCCTGTCAAGAGATCGCACGCTCTATGAAATCCAATCTTGCATTAGTGCATGATTTCTAGGATTTGTATGTCTGTGTATGGTCAAATATCCTATTGGTTATGATATGTTATCATTTATTTTTCTTTTTGGGTTAGTGGATTTAATGGCCTCTCCATCTCAGGTTGTTTTCCGCTTTGAGAAGAATATCTTGTGTGTATCCAAGATGGAGTTATCTAAGGGATCTAGCACCACTACTCTTCATGTGTCTTTGTCACGAATCCCATATTTTGTTATCACATAGTTTTTAGAAATAAAAATATTATCCCATATATACTACCTTTACTAGACTATTTTCACATATTTAAGAGTAGTTGGATCTTGTAGGTATGTTAGCGAAATTTATTATTTTCATATTGAGATGTCCAAGGGACATCTTGATACCATGATGAATGTTTAAAGGCCTTCATGATATCATGGGTGACTTGTCTGGGAAATTATAAAAGTGAAGCACGGTCTGTCAGTGGGATATTCATGGTATCAGGGTATCTTGTCCTGGAGTCATGTAAGACTGTTTTGCAGACATTCTTCATGTTCTTCAGGTGTTTTTTTATCAAGAGTGCTTCTACATATTCTCTATTTTAGTTCCATATTTTAATTTATAGTGGTTGGGAGTCATGTGAGGTTTCATGATAATTTACAATGAAAAATTCTCTATTTTTATGTGGCATGTGATAATGAAGATCCTATGATAGATGTATGAGTATTTCATGTACAAACTCATGTATTTTTCATTAGTGGGACAAAAGCATATCACATGGTTTCCTATACACACATGAGCCTTTTCATGTTATGAGTCCAAAAATAGAAATGGATTTTAAAAAATTAAGAAGGTATGTCCCCAGGGACCCTCGATGACTGGTATAATTCTAGGGGTACATCGCATGTCATGTATTACTGTGAATCCCTCCCTCCTCCAAATATTATTTCCATTGATTATTTTTTTTCACATGTTAAAGGTCGTGTTATATTTCATGGTTGATTTCAATGATAATGAACCATATAATCAATGATAAATTACATTATCAATATAGAAGAATGAGATAAATACATTTTGGAAAAATTACTCCCTTTTTTGAATAATTTTCTTATGGTTTCTTAGGCTCCTTCCAATGATTAACTGCAAGGATTTGTTGAACTCATCCTGCTACCATCTCGTGGCCACTAGATGTCTATAGATCCTTCTGAAGAGAATTAATACTCATTGATAGAGGATCATTGGATCCACTATAGGTTATGTAATTCCCCGACCTCAGTTACCCAGAGTCGGTGCGTTATTACATTACATTTCCATGATCACAAAAGATCAAGTCTCGATAGAACGATTAGTTTAGCTGCCTTGGAAACAGTAGATACATTCATAATTATTACATTACATGATAAAGTGAAAAACTACAACAAAATATTCTCTATAGACCACACTCATATCCCCTCAGACTATCCCTATATGTCAGTCATAAAATACTTCTTCACATATTGGGAAAAATAAAACATAGAAAGGGGTGAGCACAAATGCTCAGTAAGGATAAAAATATAGTAGTAACTTTCATAAATAAGCATAAACTTTTAAGGAAATGTATAACTAAAACAATATCCTTTTAAACATGAACATCAGCATAACATTACAAAAATAAAATGAAATAATTGTATTTACTTATTGACATGGATATTCTACTAGTTGAATAATCAAATGCAATATCAATAACCACTTTCGTAATAAAGGAATATATAATGCTAGAATATCATAACCACATAGTCAATGACTTGATCCAAGACTAAAAATAAGATTTTTTGAAATCAAAAAATATATCCTTTTTGAAATCAAAACTATTTGAGAGAAATATATCCTTTTTGAAATCATTGAAAAAGTAAAATAAATAGAAAATAAAACATTTAATTTTAAAATATTCTTATAAGCTTGTAAGGGAAGCTTCGACTATTTTGTAATGGTAGAAAATAGCTTCACCAGCCATATAAGTTAAAAAAAGACATTCTTACCTTAATTTTGTTGAAAAGGTTTAAAAGGAACTTGTTTTGAAAATGATGGAAAGATTAATTTATAAAAATATTATACATGTCAAACAAGGGTATAAATTAATTTATCCCAAAGTCTATAAAATAGTAAGAATTTTTTGAAATACAATTTTTATGAAACATGGATGCTGATGATAAAGAGGTCCCAGTAGATAATTACGTATAAAAAATCTCGGATAATGAAGAGATAGTGAAATAAACCATTACCTTGTACTTTTCCTTATATTAGGGTAGGTTAATATTCTATATAATAGTAAATTAATTATTATTAAATTATACAAAAATCATATACATAAATATGATATCATATATGATCTTCTAATATATATTTGTTAATAATATTTTAGTATTATCGTCGTTTCTGGTGTTAACGGATTGTTTTTACTTTATGTTCTTTGGTATGTGAGTCATATTTGTTATGGATGGGTTGTATATAATTCATATCCAGAATTATATCAAATATTTTAACATTATTTTTAATCATTTAATGAAAATTATTATTGAATGGATATGATGGGGAATAAATCTCATCGCGTTCATGGAGACGGTAATCCGTACGTACGGACGAGCGACAATATCATTATTTTGTTATTAAAATAATATATAATTAGATGTTATATCATATATATAGAAAAAAAAATTTATATTTATTATTTACATCAATTTTATATCATTATTATACCCATCCAAATAATAGTGTATTGAATAACAATTACACCACGACGTGGAGATGGTAAGCCGTACGTATGCATGTATGGTGACATTTCATTAAAACGATCGATAGAATAAGGAATTTTGATGTACCATATTTATAATAACATCATAATATATTGAATATACTGTATTTATTATTTTAGAATGGAAACAACAATGAAAAGTGATGTGGAAGATGAAAGTAACTTGAAAGTGGTGATAAAATAATTACCTCTTCTTCGGGTTCTTCCTTTTGATTTGATCAAAATCACTTCATAGGATGGATTTATGACTAATAAAAGGATTCTAGGATGAAGATAGATAGTTGAGAGGGTGTTTGGGTAGTGTTTGGTCGATCCAAATGGCTTTTATGGTGTGAATTTGAGAGGAGGGGGAGTGCCCTTTTATAAGAGTGGTGAGAGTCACCTTAAGAAAATCTAGAAGTATCATTTTATAATAATATCATTTTCTGGTTATAATGGCTAAATTGAGGATTATTTAAAGGATAAGGTGAGTATGGGTCTAAAATTGCAAAACCAATAGGTTTTATAAAGGTTTGGGTCACTATATTAATTTTATCTTTTAGATTTAACTCTTAGTTAAAAAGTTTGATGTTTACCATGTCTCGTTACTTTATATTATATGGTTTATAAAAAAACTATATACTTCCAGTAGAACCCCAAGTGGTTCATTAATTATACACCTATCATTATATATGTATTTTTTCTTATCCTTAGAATTTTAGGAATAGAATACCAATTAATAATATAATATTTTCTTTAAAAACTCTTTTATATCAATTTTGACACTATTTGGTATTTTGTTTCTGATAAATTTATAACCACATTATTACTTCAAATAAAATTCATCTAACTAACCCTAATATGTCATATTAACCTATAAAATTATTTAAATTCATAAAATGTCCCAAATTACATTTATTTTAATATTTATAATTTCAATTATTTTAATATTTCATTAATTTGGTATTTATTTCATCATCGTTGTGTCATATATAATTTAAATTATTTAATGTATAAAAAATATAAATAAAATACAATTACGTAGGAAATATTTTTATATTTCTAATTAATATTTATATTTGAATAGATCACACATGTATCCCTATGTAAAAATTAATTTACTAAAGGATACTTGCTTATGTCATTTTTGTATTTACTTTAACTTATTTAATACAAAGTGTCATTATTACTTACAAGTGGCTCCATGGGGTCTCCAAATCGACCCAAATATGGAAATGGTCGGACATGTATCATCACATAGTGTTAAGACACGTTTTATGGTAATTTAATATTATTATAATATAAATTTGTTACCCTTATTTAACAGATTTACCCTTTAACCATGGTAAATAAAATATTTACCGAAATAGTTATTCAAAATGTCTAAAAATAAAAGTTACCTATTTAAACAATTTGGACCTAATGATTCTAAATATGGAATCCATTTTTCTAAATTCGAAACATGGAAGTGGAAAAAATAAATTTTAAATTAATTCTCGTTGTCAAAACAGAAAGTGTGTTTTTAAGAAATAATAACTATAAAAAGATTGGAACTTTCTTATGTCTAGTTTAAAAGTGAAATTATGTCTAATGACCAAAATTGGATTAAATGGAAAAAATATAATATATTTATACTTTAAAACCACTCAAAATAAAAATTTATCACTATTAAATATTATGATTAAAAAAGTTGTTTTTAATTAAAATTTAGTAATTTTCACTCTTCATCAAAATATAAAATTTATTAGAAAAGTACCAAAACATTACCCCAAGATAATTTCAATATTTAGAATTAAAAAAATAATTTCATTTTATATGAAAAAATGTATAAAATTTCAAAAAGTGGGTATTACTATTCATAATGGGTAGTTTGATTGGTTGTGGTGTGTTAGAATTCGAAGTTGCATACAACACACGCTATTGTATTATTCAAAGAAAAGTGTACCGTGTATGATTGGGGTGTAACATTCTCCCATCCTTCAAATAATTTCATCCCCAAAATATCTAGAATATTACTACCTAAAAAGACTCTTGTGGTTCTTCATTATAAGTTTCTCAGGTTCCCACGTTCCCTCTTCCATCTCATGGCTTCTCCATACAACTTTTACTAGACAAGTCGCCCGGTTTCTCTGAACATGTTCTCTGGTATCAAGAATCCTAAAGAGATATTTTTAATAAGACAGATTGGGTTCCAGTTCTAATTCCTCATAGTTGTGTACATGCGTTGGGTCAGGTATGTCTTTTCTCAACAGAGATATGTAGAATACATCATGAACTTTGGAGAGACTTAGAGGCATTTCCAAATGCTAAGCTACAGCCCCAATTTGTTTTAGAATTTCGAAAGTTCTGATGTACCTGGGACTCAATTTACCCTTCTAATAAAAACATATAACCCCATTCCATGGAGATTTCTTCAAGAAAACATGATATCTTACCGGAAATTCCAAATCCTTTTTCGATTATCAGCATAGCTCTTCTGCCTACTTTGAGCTGCATTGATGTGGTTTTAGATTACCTTCACCTTTTCCATCATTTCCTCAACAAGTTTTGGGCCTACGAGTTTTCTTTCAAAAACATCATCCCAACAGGTTGGTGTGCGACATTTCTTTCTGTATAATGCTTCATATGGTGCCATCTGAATACTTGAGTGAAATCTATTGTTATAGTAAAATTCTACGAGAGGTAAATATTGATCCCACATACCTTGAAAGTCGAGTGAGCATGATATCAACATCTCTTATAAGGTTTTAATAGTCCGTTCTGATTTTCAATCAGTTTGGTAGTGGTAGGAAGTACTCAAACAAAGTTCATTATCCAGGCCTTTCAGAAGACATTTCCAAAATCTTGATGTAAAACATGGATCATGATCAGAAACAATCTATCGTGGTACTCCATGAAGTCTAATAAATTCAACAATATATAGTCCTTCTAGACGTTCATGTGGTATATCTTCTCTTATTGTAGGAAAATGTTCTTACATGGTAAGACGATCAACAATGAACCATATTGCATCGTTCCTTCTTGGAGTCTTTGGTAGTCCCATGACAAAGTCCATCATAATATTAACCTATTTTCACTAAGGTATGGGAAGAGGTTTCATGACCCCTCCTGGCTGTTTCCTTCTAGCTTTCACTTGTTGACAAACCATACATCTTGACACAAAATCAGTAATCTCATTCGTCATGTTGTCCCACCAAAAACATTCCTCCAAATACCTATGCATCCTATTTCTACCAGGGTGTATAGAGAAATTGGAACAATGAGCATCATCCAACAATACCCTTTTCAGATCAGCTATATCGGGAACATAAAGTATCTTCCCAAATTTCAAAATTCCATCTTCATACACAAAGTCAATCAATCTCCCATTATTCAAAGCATTAGTCTTCATTTCAAACTCTTCATCACCGGTTCGAGAACTCTTTATCCCTTCTTGTAATGATTGCTTGGAAAAAATTTGAAAAGGTAATTTTATTTCTCCTTCCATGGTTATTACTATATCCATCTTTACTAAATACATGTATATAAGATCCTTTTCAACACTCATCTTGTTAAAATTTCCATGATATTTTTTTCTCAAAGAATAATCCACCGTATTTTCCTTCCCCGAGTGGTAGTGTATCGTGCAATCATAATCCTTGAGTATTTCAAGCCATCTCCTTTGCCTCTTGTTGATTTCATTCTGTGGGAAAATATTCTTCAAACTCTTATGATCATTATAAATCTAAAATTTTTTACCATAGAGACAGTGTCGCCCAATTTTCAAAGTAATGATTATACCTTCTAAATCCAGATCATTAGTGTAATAGTTTATCTCATGAATTTTTAGTTATCATGATGCATAGGAAATAACACTATCATTATACATAAGGACATAACCAATTCCTTTCTTTGAAGAATCTCTATAAATAAAAAACCCATCATTCCCCGAAGGGAGAGTCAATATAGGAGCATTGACTAATCTTATCATCAGTTCATCAAAACATTCTTCACACCATTTTTTCCAAACGAATTTAACCCCTCAATGTGTGAGCTTGGTTAATGGGTTATCCAATCGGGAAAAATTCTAGATGAAACGTCGATAATAACCTACTAAACCAATAAAACTGCATAACTCGATTATACTCATTGTTGTTGGCCATTATTGGACTGCTCTTGTCTTAGAAGGAACGACAGAGATTCCATACTTAGAGACAATATGGACAAGAAATGAAATCTCTTGAGGCCAGAATTTACACTTGCTAAACTTCCCATATAATTCATATCTTCCTAAGAGTCTTTAAGATAATTCACAAGTGACTTTCATGATCGTAGTAGATTTTAGAGTAAACCAAGATATCATCAATAAATACCACTAAAAATTTATCATGATATTCCTTGAAAACTATATTCATTAGATCCATGAAGACAGAGGGTGCATTAGTTGACCCAAAAGGCATTACTGTAAACTCGTAATGCTCATACCTGGTTCGAAATGCTGTGTTCAAAATGTCTTCCTTCTTCATGCACAATTGATGGTATCCAGATCAAAGGTCAATATTTTGAAAAGTATTGAGCTCCATGCAGTTGGTAAAATAAGTCATCAATGTTAGTTAGGGAATACTTGTTCATTATTTTTATAGCATTGATCTACCTTTATACAATACACAACCTCATAGTTCCATCTTTCTTCTTAACAAAAAGGATATGGGCTCCCCATGGAGAAAAAATAGGGTGAATAAACCCCTTATTACTCAATTCCCCTAGTTGTTTCTTTAGTTATACTAATTCCACAATATCCTTTCTATAAGGGGACATTGATATGGGCCTTGAACCAGGAATTAGATCAATGTAAAACTCAATTTCTCGTTTTGAAGGATGTGCATGTAAATCTTCTGGAAACACAACACCATATTCTTTCACAATAAGTACATCCTCTATTTGAACTTCCATTTCCTCACCCATAGTTATTTCATTCTATTCCTCAACAATAATTGAATTTAGTTGATCTACTAGGGGTGGATCTAGCTAAGAATTAGGTGGTGACGTTTCTACTCTAAAGATAAGGTACTCCTTATCATCATCAAAAAATTTATCCTCCTTCTTCTTAAAATAAATTTTACTATCATGGTCCAAAATCCAATCAATATTGAGTATTATATAAAATTCCATCATGTGTATGATGATGACATTAGTAGCTAAATCACATTTATATTCCTTAATGGGAACTGATTCACAAAACATTGTTGCAATGATACTTTCCTTAAGAGTTTTGACTGAGAACTACCTTGTTAAGTCAAATTATAAATATATAATTTTCATAGCAAACTGGGATGATATGAAACAATATGATGAACCAAAATCAAATAAAGCATTTGATAAACATGAGGAAAACATTATATTTCCTTCCAGCACGTGTTTTGAAGCCTCAAACTTCTCAGTAGTGATCGCATTAGTTTGTCCTTGATCCCTTGTCATTTTCTAAGTAATGTTCCCTTGACTATTATGAAATTCATTTGTATAATATCCCATGTCCCTGCAATTTTGGAATCGAACAGCAGTTGCTTCTTTCATCTCCATGCAATCACGTGCGTGGTGGCCTTTTTCACCACACTTGTAAGAGACTCCCATACCCTTCAAGAAAGTACCAGTGTGTTTCTTCCCACATTTACTGCCTGATGGATATTCAACATTTCCCTTCTTCCCCTTATTTCCATTTCGAGAGAGATCTACAAATCTCTTCTTCTCTTTATTTGCTTTAATTTCATAAGACATAGAGAATTCGTTTTCTATCTTGATAGCAGATGAGAAAATATCTTCATACAACGAGAAGGATTTTGAGAATAATGCTCGATGGAGAAATGGGATTAACCCAACAAAGAAACATTCAATCTTACTTCTTGGGTTATGTATATAATCTGTAGCATGCCTTGCTAGCCTTGTAAATTTAGACTCATACATTGCAACATTATCATCCTCATATTGCCTCTGTCTTAGAAATTGCCTTTCCATATCTGCTCGATGGTCATGAGGAAAGTATTTTTATAAGAAAAGATCTTTATACTCCATCCATTCCATATTTGATTCTTCATCATCTTCCTTTGTTTTTTGAATCAATGACCACCTTTGATAAAAATCTCCAGTGAGGCGGTAAACTTCCATGACAACTTTTTCCATTTCACTACTCCCCAAGGCATGTAATATTTTCTCTGAGGAATATATCCACTTCTCAGCTACTAATGGATGTATAATACCATTGAATGTTTGTGGTTGTTTCCTCGTGAAGGGATCTAACATTGATCCTCCACATTGCAGATCTAGGTGCTCCATACAGGTAAGGTTATTATTCATATCCTGAGTGAGTTGTCTTAGTATGGTTATAAGCTGATCAGCACCATTTGTATCACCAGCTCCACTATAATTATCCTGAGAATGAGGAAATCCATACTTGGAGTGCATTCATTGATACGATTTCCATTCCCTCGACTAGGTGCCATTTCTAAACAATGGCAAAAACTATATTAGTTTATGAATTGCAATACATAGATCCAAACATATAGAACACTTAACATAAACTAAATAGTTTATGGATATAGTCCAAAATCATAAAAATGATTTCATTAAGGATTTATATACTCACAAATCCTTCATAATGGTTTTTAATGAAAATGAGAATTATCCTAGGCATATCCCACGGGAGTGTCGTAACCAATTGTGCAGCAAGCCCCGTTGTTTTGCACCAGTTCTTGTTCGAGTCTAGATCAAAGTGGTGTTTTTCGGTATTAACCCTTGTTACATTTATGCCATAGCAACCTCTACCTGGTCGTATCCATACATGGATTTATTTCATTGAGAACTCACAAAATCTCTACAACACCAAAATTCTAGGATGTTTTTTTATAATAATCTTCAAAGTCTATCTTAGGGTAATGTGCTCTAATCAGAGTTTATCTAAGTCATGTATCCAAGGTTTTTACAAAACTTCCTATGAAACAAAATGTAACTACCCGACCCCATTTACCCAGAGTCGGATCATTATTACATAACATTTTCATGATCAAAAAAGATCAAGTCTCGAAATACCGATTAGTTTAGTATCCATGGAAACACTAGATACATTCATAAGTCTTACATTACTTGATAAAGTGAAAAACTACAACAACGTAGTCTCTATAGTCCACACTCATATCCCCTTAGACTATCCCTGTAGGTCAGGCCTAAAATACTTCTTCACATCCTGGAAAAAATAAAACATAGAAAGGGGTGAGCTCAGAGTATCTGTAAGGATAACAATATAGTTGGAACTTTCATAAATATCATAAATATTAAGGAAATGTATTACTAAATCAAAATAATTTAAAACATGAACTTCAACATAATATGGAAGAAATAAAATTACATAATTTCATTTACTTATTCACATGGATATTCTTCTAGTCTAATAATCACATTAATTATCAATATCCACTTTCATAATGATGGAATGCATAATGCCAGACTATCATAACCACATAGTCATGGCATTATGCCAAGACTACAAATAAGATTTTTTTCATGGCCTTGTTCCAAGACACTAGTTTGTCTCATGAGTCCATCCAATGAATCGAAGAGCTATAGTGGGCTCCACCCGTCACTTACTAAGTCCAATGCATTCCTCATATGAATAGGTTTAAACATAGCATAAACATTCATATTAAAAATAGCATACGAAATGTCAATAAAATCTCTATAAAACATGAATGTTATAAAAATAACACATCCACAGTCAAAAATATCATAAAAGCTTCAATACAATATGAATGTTTTGTATCATAATAAATCAACTTCAAATAAGAATAAAATCCATCAATGGATGTTGACATAGATGAAATCAAAACTATTTGAGTGAAATACATGCTTTTTGATATCATTTTAGAGTCACATAATTATAAAAGATAAAATTTACTTTGAAAATATTCTTAAAATATTTTAAGGTAATATTAGAAGATTTTATAATGGTGGAAAATATCAGCACCTGCCGTATAAGTTAAAAAAAGAATTCTTACCATGATTTTGTCGAAAAGGTTAAAAAGGACCTTGTTCGGAAAATGGCATAAAGATTCCTTTATAATCATCTTATAAAATTAAAACAAGGGTATAAATGACTTTAACCCATATTATATAAAATAGTAATATTGTTTTGAAATTCTCTTTTTATGAAACATGGATGTTGATGATAAAGTGGTCTCAGTATATAATTTGGTATAAAAAATATCAGAAAATGAAGAGATTGTGAAATAAACCATTACTTTGTAATTTTCCTTCGACGAGGGTAGTTTAACCTCCTGTATAATATTTAAATCATTTTAAATAAATTATACAATAATTATATAGATAAATATGATATCTTATTTGATCTTCTAATATAGAATTGTTAATAATATTTTAGTATTATCACTGTTTCAGGTGTTAATGGATTCTTTTTCCTTTATATAAATTTTTATGTGAGTCATATTTTTTATGGATGGGATGAATCTTACTAATAATCAGAATTATAACAAGTCTTTAAAAAAGTTTCTTAATCATATAATGAAAATTAGTCTTGAATGGATATGATGGGGAATGAATCTCATCGCCTTCGTGGAGACGGTAATCCATACGTACGCCTGAGCGACAATATCATTATTTTGATATTAAAATAATATATAATTGAATGGTATATCATATATAAAGTATCATTATCATGTTATATTTATTATTAACATCAATTTCACATCATTATTATACCAATCCAAATAATAACGTATTGAATAACAATTACACCACGACATGGAGACGGTGAGGTGTGCATACGTAAAAATGGTGACATGTCATTCAAACGATGGATAGAATAATGAATTTGGTTGTAAAATATTTATAATAATATAATAGTATATATAAGATAATGGAGTAATTATTTTAGAATGGAAATAATTATGAAAAGGGAAGTGGAAGAAGAAAGGAACTTGAAAGAGGTGATGAAATATTTACCTCTTCATTGGGTTGTTCCTTTTGATTTGATGAAAGGGCTCTGTAGGATGGATTTATGAATAAAGGAAGTCCTCTAAGATGAAGGGAGGATAGTTGAGAGGCTATTTGGGTAAAGTCTGGCCTAGCCAAATGGCTTTGAAGGTGTGAATTAGAGAGATAGGGGAGTTCCCGTTTATAAGAAGGGTTAGGGGCACCTTAAGAAATGCTAGAAATATTATTTTATAATAAAATAATTTTCTGTGTATGATGAATCCAAAGTTTATTATTTAATTTATTAGGTTGGGATGGGTCAAAAACCACACATCCAATAAATTTTAGATTGGTTTGGGTCACCATAATAAAATTACCTTTAAGATTTAACTCTCAGATAAATAGTTTTATGTTTACCATGTCTCTTTATTTTTATATTATATGGTTTATAAACTTATTATATTATTTGAAGAGAACTCCAAGAGGTTAATAATTGATACAACTATAATTATATATGTCTTTTAAAAGAAGCTTAGATTTTTATGAATAGAATATCAATTAATAATATAATATTTGTTTTAAAAACAATTTTATGTCAATTTTGACAATATTTGGTATATTGTTTTTGATAAATTCATAACATTATTACATAGAATAAAATTTACCTAACCAATAATAATATGTAACATTAACCTAAAAAATAATTGGAATTCATAAAATGTATTAAATTACATTTTTTTTATATTTATAATGCGAATTTTTTTAATATTTAATTAATTGGGTAATTGATTCATCATCATTGTGTCATAAATAATATAGTTTAGTTAATGTCTAAAAAATATAAATAAAATACCATTATATATGAAATATTTTTATATTTATAAATAATATTTATAGTTGAAGAGATACCATGAATAAAAATATTTAAAAATTGTATTACTAAAAGAGAAATGCTTATGTCATTTTTGTATTTACCTTTACTTAATTAATATAAAGTGTCATTATCACTTAAAAGTGGCTCAATGGGGTCCCAAAATTGACCCATATATTTCCATGGTCAGAGATGTATCATCAAATAGGGTTAGGACACGTTTTAGTGTAATTTAAAATTATTATAATATAATTTTTTGACCCTTATTTACCGGATTTACCCTTTATCCATGGAAAATAAAATATTTACCGAAGTAATTATACAAAATGTCGAAAAATAAAAGTTACCTATTTACACAATTTAGAACCCTAGATTCAAAATATTGAATACATTTTTCTAAATTCAAAACACAGAAGTTGCAGAAATTAATTTATAATTAATTCTTGTTGTCAAAACAAAAACCGTGTTTTTAAGAAATAATAAATCTCAAAAAATTGACACTTGCTTATGTTCAGTTTAAATGTGAAATTATATCCAATGACCAAAATTGTATTAAATTGTTAAAATATAATATAATTATACTTTAAAACCACTATAATTAATAATTTATCAATATTAATTCTTTCGATTAAAAATGTTGTTTTTAATTAAAATTTAGTAATATTCACTTTTTATCAAAATATGAAAGTTATCCGAAAAGTACCAAACAAATTACCCTAAGCTAATTTAGATATTCCGAATCTGAAAATGAAGTCCATATTGAATGATAAAATATATAAAATTTTAAAAAGTTCGTATTACTATTCATAACAGCTAGTTTGATAGGTTGTGGTGTGTTAGAAGTCGAAGTTTCGTACAACGGACACTATTGTATTATTTAAAGAGAAGCGTACCGTGGAAGCTTGGAGTGTTACAGGTTTTGAACTAAACATGGTCTTTTAAAAAATCCTCAAGAAGGTCATGAAACAGTGATTCCTTTGAATGATCATGTGATATGTAGGTCTCGACAACCTTCTTCTTCGTTTTATTTTATGGAGAAATCCGTACCCATGTTCAGGTTTTTCATCCATTATTAATTTATTGATGCCAATTTTTGCATTTATCAACAAATTCCCCCATTATGTTTTTTGAATATGCGATCAATCACATATAAGTAAATTAAATTCCCACCAGATCCTTTTGTGGTGACATGAACTACTGTCCTATGCGATGTTTTCCCCTTCGGGCGAAGCATGGTATTCCACAAAATTAATTATATTTTGGGGTGGAGTGGGATGATTTATTCATCAGTTACTCATTCCCTAGAGTTCTCTTGATTTTTATATATTTAATTCCTTTATCATCTATTCCAAAAGACTTGATCATGATACCTGTTCACAAGACATTATCATGATCAAATTTCACAACAAATATTTCATAAGACCCATTTATCTCCCTCAAATTTTTGGTAAAACTATGAACCATATATCAGTAACTATCAAAACATTGGACATAAACAATGTGATTTTCTCAAGGGTTATTTGGTATCCATTGGTTCGATCATATGATCAATTTGACGTCATGTTACTCGAATCACCATGTCCAGGAGATGTGATCACGAATCTCAATGTTGGTCATGTGATTGCACGATTCCCTGGGGGTTATGTGATCCATGAGACCTCTCGGGTATGGTGGATTCAAAAGATGTTTATATGAGATTTGAATCTATTTCTAATTAAAAGGATTTAATTGATGAAATCAGATCATTTATGTAACTTTATTAACAAGATTTTATTTCATCTGTCTGATAAATTCTATTTACTTATTTTAATATGGACACCAATTCTCACAATATTTTCTCAGCTGCAGCAAATAAATGGGGCATGATTTCTAGGAATCACAATTTCAATTCCTAATATAACTTGTATACTGGAAACGAGATCTAGAAGAGGCTCCTCTAATTTGATCTTCTGAATTTTCTCTTATATTATTTATATTGACCCGAACTATTCTAAATAAAATCTCACTTATGATTTTATTAAATGTCATGTTTTTTAAAATGGATATAGATAACACATGATCTTTTATATTATTATATCGAATTGGATTAAATGACCATGAATTATATATATAATTGGTAATATAGATGTTTAACAGTGATCACATCAAAAGTATAAATATAGGGTTTTAACAAATACCTTCAATATCGATAAAGGAGGTGTTGGCCTCAGTGATTTTTATCATTCCATATGAATCCCAGTAATCGGATCTTCCTAGAGAGACTAAATTTCTAGGCTTTTCACAAGAATAACCCCAATCAGATATCCAATAACTTAAGTATTAGTGAAACAATTCATAGGAGATGTTCAAGATCATCGAGATCACAACCAAAATAATGTTAAACAAATGAAACTATGAATTCACCAACATCACACACCATACTCTTAGGGAGTATTCTAATGTAGTAAAGGTATATGTATCAAGACCCTAGAATTATTATTATGTAAATTATTTTTTATAAAATAATTAATATACTTTTATTATACTATTTTTATTAAATCACAAATTGTATTTCTGGTTAATATTGAAATTGAATTTGGAATACACTATTGGTGAATTAACTAGTAATATTTTAAGAAAATTTAGTTATTAAATTATTTTTATTAAATTAAATGGTCATATAATTTTTATGAGGACAAATGAAATTTATAATAAGGATTAAAAATCATTTTTGAGAAAACCAATCAATTTTCAATAAATATAGGTTTCTGTTTTAAAAGTGAATATTAACATATTTATAAATTTATTTGGATAATATTAATAATATTTTGGAAATATATATTTCAAAATTATTCAACGTTAAATTTTACTTAATTTGTATAGACGGTCGATTTTTGGTTTAAAAATTAAATATCATATAAATATATGGTGTGTTTTACGACAACATAATGTCCCAATAGAGATGTAATAAATACTATAAAATGGAAATTTTTTCATATATATGTTTTATCTTTAAAATAATGTGATGTTATATTTATTTTTAATATTTTATAAATCCATAGTGAATCCTCTAAAATGTATAATATATTTTATGATTTTATGTTCATTTCTTTATTTATGTGACTGACCTCCACATAATCAAGGAAAATATTTTAGTACCCTTGGCCCATGGCCTTATAAAATGAATTTTTCAACAGAAATTTTTCAAATTCCAATGGGAATGTTTGTGGTTTTCCATATTCAATTATATAAATTCTAAAACAAATGTTTCTGAAATATTGATGAATTCCCCTATCATTTTCTATAGAAACCAAACCCATTTTCCCACATTCATTCACTCAAAATACTTTTAAAAAGACCTAAAATCGGTCTCCCCTCAATATAATTCCCCATAGAGGCAGAATCTCTCCAAATGCCCCTATTTAGTCTTATTATGTCACACACTTAAGTAAGGGTTCCTTATATTCTCAATTGTCTCCTTGTTTCCTTATATTGTTACACCCTTTTATTTTATTTTCCAAATTTTTGGGTATGACTTCTCCCCACCCCATAATTACATTATTTTTTTTAATGATTATATACACCATTCTCCCTCATTAATCACTGTCATGTATAAATGTTACCATGTCGAAATGGTATAACAATTTTTCCATTTCTCCTATTTCTACATGTTTTTTTAAGTTGTGTGATCTATTTTAAAATTACATATGTTACGACATGTATTTATATGTGCCTTTTTTTATTTCGTTTATATATGATTAGAGTCATATTTCTCTCTCATAAACACTTTTTTTGAGTTTTTTATGTCACACTGTTAGGATGCCAGAATTGAATCATGAATCTCCATTCCCAAACAATTATGTATGAGAATATAATACTCATTATCTATCAAGGGTTTTCAGTTTTATATACATATACATTTTTAATTTAGAATAAAATGTATTTATACCAAACACCTTGTTCATAGAAAAAATTATGATGATGAATAAATCCATTCTATATGATCTATGTCCCATACTAAAGAAATATAATGAAATTAAAATGATGAGGATTCCCAGAATTATATATCAATCCAATGCATAGGGAAAAGTTTAGAATCGTGATATTTAATGTTGGGATAGGGTCATACATAATTCATTTGTGTAAAACATCCAATTTTATATATTTACCATTTAGACATGAACTGTGATGTAATATTTTATGTTTTGTCCACAATTCCAGGTTATGATTATTATGTTATATCATGCTATTATGTTCATGTTTCTTTTATACTAAATTGAAATACCTAGTACTTATCACGTGTTTTATCATCGTGTTATTCCATGTTTATACCATACTATTATTTATAGCTCATCCTTTTCTTTATGTAGTTTTTTTCAAGTTATCCCATTCAATGTTATGTACAAAATAATGTTGTCGTAATATAGAGGATGTTATCAATATTGATGTTGTATATCAGGTTTCAAGATGTTATGTTATGTTACTAATTTATCAACACACTAGTCCAATTGATATTTCTGGTTTTATTATGTGTAATTTTAAGTCATTAAATATCATATGAATGTAATAAAATGAATATGGATAATACTAACTGTATTCGATTGAATTTTAGTTATTTTGATACTTGTATTAGAAGACTATAGTGAAGTAATTAGTTATAAGAATAATTATATGAAAAATAATCTTAAATGATGGATATTATAGAGTTACTTG
The DNA here is from genome assembly GCA_963277665.1 of Viscum album. NCBI lineage: Eukaryota > Viridiplantae > Streptophyta > Magnoliopsida > Santalales > Viscaceae > Viscum > Viscum album. The sequence continues at coordinate 105,535,187 of OY728133.1, forward strand.
TTTATGATTAAAATAAATCTTTTCCAATATATGAACAAGTGTATGTTTTTCTGGCACATATGTATATATGGGTAAATAATTAAAACACAACATTTAGATAGACTCAAACATGAACTCATGCAAAAAAAGGACCTTTTAGCACTAATGGTTTGACACTCATGGGGGATATGATTTGATTAATTATAAATCGTTGTATAAAACATTATTAATTGAACAAAAAAATCCCATATGTACATATTTTAGGAAACAAATAATTGATAACATAAATTGAATCCTATAAATTCATAAGTTACAAAAATAAATGTAATTTATTAGTTATCCATTTAAATCCATTAGAATCTCTATTATGTGTTTAATAAGATAAAATACATAACACCAATTTTCTTTTTTACTATAACCAATAGTTGGTAATATGAGGAATCATGCTAACAACCAAAGGGAAGATAAATTTAATCCATGTAATATTGAGATGCCCAATTCGATGGGTGTGGGAATAAAAAACATTGTCATGATACACTCCCAATTACATCATGTTTTAATAGAATTATATATCAATTCACAAATAATAGCTTCATGAGGAACTTTACTCTTACATTCATGTATCATCTAATACCTCAATCGTCGAATAATGGATCAACACCCTCGAGAAGATATTCTCCATCCATTAATGCTCTAAACATGTGAAGGTTCTTTTTGATAATTATAATATGTAGGGGGAAGATGATAAATTGCTTAAATTTATCAAAAATACCAAGACTGAGTAAATGATCAAGGTAATGGGATGGATTGATTTCATGAAAATATTTTTTGATATATATTTTTCTCACACCCTCCGATATAATATGGAATAGAAATTCCATTTCCTAGTTAAAAAAGTGTAGAATCTATCAATGAATGTGAGGAAAGAATCACAAGGATTGCATGACATGTATCTAGATATTTCGTTACCCCAAAATGAAAGGTTCACTCTTTCATTGGTGGTCTAGAACCTTGAACACACAATGCCCTGGAGATCAGTGACATTGATATCTATGAGGAAATTATCTATTTTTCCCAGAAATTCAAAATGTAGAATGATGAATCTAAATGTAATCATGGGGATAATAAATGGATGGTGCAATCAAATTCTAGGAATTTGATAGAGATATCTATTGGTTCTATTAAATTGTAACATCCCACATGAAAATGTTATGGAAGGAATCAATCTAAAAATTACCTGAAAGGGGATGAGGGAATTCATTTGGTATGGCAAGGAAGGGCACCTAGACAGTGATTGCCGGAAATAAAAACCAGAAACATTGATGGAGAAAAGGAATGGTCCAGTAAACTCTCTGTGTATTGTTCATTCATAAAAAAGAAATAAACTAGGGAATATCTCAAACCAATGTTTTATGCCATTGTTTTTTTGGGACCATCCAACTTCCACTAAGGTATCACAAGAGAACATTTTCCATCACTACCAGAGTAGTGAATTCTTAAAATGATGTAGTGACATGTACAGTAGTCATTCATACAATAAAACTGAATGTAATTTTTATTCTAGTTATACACATTCTTTTATATACTGAACATTAAATATAACAATCCAACAACCACAAAAAAGGATGGAATAATAGATGTTCGTGAAATACGAAAATGGGGAAATTATAGGGTCCCATGTATATAACTCCTCCCCTGCAACACATTTTTATTGAACTTCTCAGAAAACATTATCAAACATCCATTGGTGGAATTTGATTCATTTATTGGAATTTTTATTCTTTCCCGATATGGAGAGAAAATATATTTTTGTGAGAGGTAAATCACTCTCTATATGGAAAATCAACCCCTGATTCAATACAGGTGCAAGGAGGGGGATGAGTCTTATTTAGCACCATCATCGCATGAATGGATATTAATAGAATATTAGAAATATTATCTTGATCAGATGATCATGTCTTAATAATGACCCATACTCAATGATGTGCCTATTGTGATAGAATTATTTGATATGTTTCCCAATGAATCACAAGGACATCCTCCAAGAAGTGATTTTGAATTCTCAAATTATCTTATACAAGGGATATTCCTAAAATCCAAGAATCCATATAGAATGGATTTTATGGAACATGAGGTTTAAAGAAACAAATAGAAGAGAATATTGATAAAGGGTTTATATGCCCAAGTGCTTCACCATGGGGTGCACAAGTCCTCTTCATCAAGAAGGATGTGTCAATGCACAATTTCACTGATTATCATGATCACTACAAATTCATGATAAAGATCCAGTATCCATTGCCACGAATTGATGTTCTTTATATTTATCTACATGGCGTATAATACTTATCCAAGGTGGATCTACAGTCATGATATTTACAAGTACGGTTTATGAAGGAGGATATCTCCAAGACATCTCTTTATACAAGGAATGAGGATGATCAGTTCATAGGGATGCTTTTGAGACCCACCAATTCTCCATAAATCATCATGGGATCGATGTATATAGTTTGTAAATATTACCTCAACAAATATTTGGTATTCATTATAGATTATATTTGAATATATTCCAAGAGTAATAAGGATCATGAGGATCACATAAGTATTGTGCTAAAGACCATAGGATAGGAAAATAATTATGCAAAGTAAAACCAGTGAGAGTTCAGGTTGAAGGAAGTATGTTTCATAGGAAATTTTATCACATGTTATGTGTTGTATGTGGACACATCAATGACTATGCCAGTAGAAGGATGCCTGAGGCCAACATAAAATATATATATCTCTACTTTCCCTGTATTAGTAGGGTATTACCTTCAATTTGTGTGAATTTTCTCATTATTTTCAAACCCTCTAACAACGATATCTCAGAAAGGAGTCAGGTTTTCCTAAAATTATGAATGCAACAAGACCTGAAATGATTTGCGAAGAAGGCTTGTCACTACTCTTGTTGTCACACTACAGACAAATATAGGTATATTTATGTTATTCAGTGATACATTGATGAAGGGGATGGGTTTTGTGATTATGGAATGGGATAAATTTTTTGACTATGCATCAATGCATTTGAATGTTTATGAGTAGAACTATCCATAAAAAGATCGGGAGTTGTTTGAAATGATTTTTTTCAATGAAAATTTGGTGATATTGCCTATTTAAAGATAGGGGTTAAATATATATTGATCAAAAAATCCTTCAGATATATTCAACCAAAAAGAGTGGAATATGCACCAACAATGATGGTTAGATATTATCAAGGACTATGACTGCTCAATTCACTAAAATCTCAGGGATGAGAATATGGTGGTATACAATCTATAAAGAAATAATATATAAAATCTTCCAATGATGTGAATTGTGATGGATTCCATCTTCTTATACATGTATATGATGGAAATGGGAATTGAAAATGATGGAACATCATCAATCCTTTCTCAAATGATTTCTCAACCATCTCTTTTTTGGTGTTAAAAAATTCCAAATGACATGGCATTGGATTTCAAAAGAATGTGGATTCTATTAGAAACACGAAATCATCATGTTTCAATGATAATAATGAAGGTTTTATATGATTTGGGTCAATACTATGTGTATTATCAAATCATATGTTAATGAAGGAGATATTATGTGATGCATATAAGTCAACCTACTCTATCCACCATTGAAGCACAATGATGTTTCGAGATCTTAGGGAACACTATTGGTTGGAAAAAACGATGAAATCAATCATATAATATACATAACGATGTCTTGTTTTTTCAAGAAAGTTTTTGTAGAAAGGTAAAAATATATGGGGATGATGAAACCATTACCCATACAAATATGATAAGGGAAATTATCACCATGGACATTGTCATTGGGCTTCCCAAGTCATCTAGATGAAATGATGCTATCTATTATGGAGTGGATCATCATGAGAATAATGAAAACTTCATCGTGATTTGAGGGGATTTCACAATGGATAAACAAGAACATATAAACATAAGAGAAGTGCTGAGGTTTCATAGTCCACCCCATTAGATTAGATATGATAGAGGACCATGATACACCTCTATTATATAGAATATCCTCCAACATTATTTGAGTATTGAGATAAAATTAATCATAGCCTATCACCATCATACCAATGGCCAATCACAGAATACTATCTAGACACTCTATTACATGTTGAGAGAACACTCAATAGACTTCAATGGATGACTGGATCAACTTCTTTCTTTGGTTGAGTACTCCTAACAAATTAGTTTCCACTCAAACATATAATTCTCTCCCTTTTAATCTATTTTTTGGAAGTGGTGTACAACACCTGCATGATGGGATGATGTTGGGGAACAAAACTTGATTGGTCTTGAAATGGGTGTGGAAATGGTGGTGATTGTTAAGGACATCCAGTAGCACATCCAGGATTCTCAAATTCGATAGAAAATCTATTCATGCAATCGTCAACAAGACCTATAGTTTGATGTTCGAGGCATGGTATTCCACTGCATATCATTATATAAGAGTGTAATGATATTCTGACATAATATAAATATTATTCCAAGATACATTGGCCCTTTTTAGATCCTTGATCACATTGAAGCAGTGTCTTACTGACTAGCACTACCACCTAAAAATCCCATATACATTATGTATTCCTTATATCCCCCTTGACAATGTGTATAGTTGATCATTCTTATATACTCAATATATAGGTGGTACAATTTTATAATGACCTAATTTTTTTAGGGGAATCTAGTAAAAATATTTGATGGTAGAGAAAATGTTTTATGGAATACGACAATAAACCTGGTCAAAGTGTGCTAGGGAAACGGCATGTTTGAAGAAGCAATGTGAGAACCATAGGAGGTGATGAAACAAAGACACCATCATCTATTTTATTGTGGGAAATTGAAATTTCAAGATACAAATATTATAAATGGGGGAATATTGTAACAAAAAAACTATTATAAGTGAAATTTTTAATAAGATTTATTTATATGTCTTATTTTGTAATATGGGATAGAAAATACATGTATTCTGTTTGTTTGTTATACTAATAACATTTAAATGACCGATAAGTATCATCATCATTAATAATATAGTTGTTTTACAAATATCACTATGAATTCCATTTATTGTAGAATCTTAGGGATATATAATTTCTCGTATTTTCACTAGACCAAGTCCAATGTGAAATATAACAACTTTAGCCCAAGAGAAACCGTTTAATGGACAAGATTAATCTTATCAGGATCACAACCCAAACCATGTTCATCGAATGGTTCGATAAATTCCCCCCATCACCAATCATACTGTTTGGGAGTATGATTTTGTAATGAATGGATATGTATCAAGACCCTAGCATTATTATTATGTTCATTATTTTTTACAAATAATAATGAAATTGCCTTTATTTAATTATTTTTCAAAGTAAAAAATGTAGGTTTGGTTAATAATCAATTTGAATTATCCAATATATTATTATGAACAATGATATAATATATTAATAAAATATTACTATAAATTTACATTTGTTAACTATAAATTATCATATCATTTTAATGAGGCCAAATTTATTTTTTAATAAAGATTAAAAAAAATTCAACACCTATCCATTTTCAATACATGTCAGTTATTATTTTAAAAGTGAAAATTCAGATATTTAGAAAATTATGTGGATAAAAATAAATAAATTTTTGCAATCAATAAATAAAAATTATCAAATGCTATATTATTTATATTTTCTAATATGTTTGAAATTTTGGGAAAAAATTATATAACAAAAAATATATTGTGTTTTATGACATCGTAATGGCCCAATATTGATGTAATAAACACAATAACCAGTATACCTAGAAAAAACTAAATACTAACTTAAAGGACTGTGATTATCTGTTTTCATGAATTATTTTATAAATTCATGGAAAATCCTAAAAAATGACTAATATATTATATGATTTTAAGTTCGTTTCATTAATAATGTGACTCACCTTCACATAAAGAAGTCTAATATTTTAATATACTTATCCCATGAAATTAAAAAATAATTTTTTTCACTCTCCTTTGGTGACAACCATGTGAAAAAAACATGGGACATTTTGTGGATTTAAATAATTAATTATATAGATTATAAAACCTATGTTTGTGAAATATTATTGAATTCGTCTCTCATTTCCTATATAAACCCACCTAAGGTCCCAATTCTCTTTACTAAAAATACTTTTATAACGTCCCAACTATGTTCTCCTCTCTATTTAATCCTCTTATGGAAACCCAATCTCTCAATAATCCCATATTAAAGCTTTCAAAATCTGACACTCAAGTAAGGATTCCTTATATTCTCATTTTTATCCATGCTTCCATAAATTGTAGAACCCTTTTATTATCATTTAAAAATAATGTGGGGTGATTTTTAACCACCCCTATAGTTCCCTTATTTAGTTTTTATGTTTATAGACCCATTTCACTATCACTAATCCCTCTCATATTCACTTTTTACCATGCCAAATTTTTATAAGAGTTTTTCCATTTCTCTTTCTTCTTCATGTTTCATTATTATGTTATGACTTCTATTTCAAAATTACTTATCATGGTACATTTATTTAAATGAATCTATTAATGTAAATTTCATTTATATATTATAAGAGAAAGATTTATCTCTCATCAACCCTCTTTAATAATTTTTATTTCATGACCGTAGGCTTTTGAAATTGCACAGTGAATCTCTATTCCAAAACAATTGTGTAAGTTAATATTGTATACAATACTTATCAAGGTTGTTCACATTTATACATGTATACCTTTTTTGTGAGGACCTACATATATTTATTCCACACCCCTTGATAGTAGATTAAATAATTATAATGAATAAATGCCTGCTTTATGATATATATGGTACACATTTGCATGAGAGTGAAATAAATGTTACGAGTGCGCCTAAAAATATATAGTGATCAAATGAAATGGCTGATTTTTAGTATCAAGATATAACATATTGGGATAGTGTTTTACCAGATTCATTTATGGGACATTGTCCACTATGACGTCTTGGTATTTTATCCTTTACCAATGATTCCATTTTTTAAGTTGTTTCTACATTTCCAAGTTATGATTATTATGAAAAATCATAAAATTTGTTAATGTTTCATTCATGATACATTGATATCCCTATTTTCTAATAATTTTTTTCATCCTCATGTCATTCCATGTTTATTCCCAAATAGGTCTTTTTATATCACTCTTTTTTATGTATGTCATCATGTTATCTCATTCAATGTTAACAAAAAAGAAATGTTATGGTTATATAAAAGATGATTTCATTAATGATGTTGTATTTCTTGCTTTAAGATGTCATGTAATGATCCAAATTTACCAATACAGTATACTTACCAAAATTTTGCGTTGTATTAAGTGTAATTTTAGGTCATTAATTTATGTGTGTATGTAATAAAAATAAAACGGTTGTTATATGATCGTATTCCATTGTATATGTTGATTAAGAGGATGATGCTACCATTCCTCCTCCAGACAATAGTCATCCATCTCACTGAGTGTCATATTCTCTAGACATCATTCAGATGACAGTGGATGATGATGGTTAGGTAGTTATAAAATGATCTCATAGTCTTTCATATCCATTGAAAAACACTCATATAGTCTTGGATGTCCATGACATCACTCATAAATCTATTTATCATTGTTATTCGAGTGTAAATGCATCATATTTAAACAATATGGGTAGTATATTGTACTCGAAATTGGATCTATATCCTGTTGGTATTTCTATGATGAATGGGAATATACCCTTTGTGAGAGTATAATCTATTTTTAATTTGATGATTATTTATATATGGTTTGTATTTATGAAACCATATGGACCCTCCTAATTTATAATCTATTTCCAGTCTGATCTTTTTTTTATCTGAGATGTTATTGGGGTCCTGGGACCAATACATTCCAATTTCCCCATACCTAAGTGTGAATCATACAATTAGACATTTATTCATCGGGTGGGATTCCTCTACCTGTTGAAATGTAAGATGATTTCAGCCCAGTTATAGATGTCTGGGATGATCACTCATAAACTCCATTATTGGGAAATGATATGCTAATCATTGTAACAGTCAAGTTGAGAATGGTGTTTAATATGCACTAGCTTGTCTGTTTCAAGGATTGGATTAATAATTTTCAATACTGCAGCATGGTCATGTCGAATTCTATATGCACTCATTGGTGCCCATATTAGTAGTTGTGTGACAGTGTATCCACATATTGGTCCATACTGAATGCTGATGATAATACATTATGGTGAAATCAAGGGAACTCAATGATTTTCTTAGACCATGTGCTAGAATTAATTGTGGCCACATTTTCTAATGGCTGGCTTTTCAGGTTTGGGGATACATATAAAGACATGGCCATAAACATAACACATTGTATTGTTTTTGTACTAGAATTCACATTCGATGATCTTTACAATTTAGAGTTTTAGAGAATTATGACTAAATAATTTCATATAAACTCATACATTATATATAGACACTTATACTCAATATCATTTTCATCCACATAAGGAAACCCATTTAAAAATTAAACATGACATATTTTCCAGAAACTTATTTGATACGTTAATCACGAAAAACAATTTATTATCAAAAAATTTTGGACCTATGAATAACATTTTAAAATATACGATGAGAAAAAAATTATATATATGGGATATATAAAGAAGTAAAATGGTTACTTATGTGAAAACATATAAAGCATGAATACATTATCATAATGTAGTAAATTTCACCTTAACTAACTTGCAAATACATTAAATTGATTATAATCTCACTGAATAAAATTATATTGTAATAAAAAGATTACAATAAAAACAATATAATAATAGATAACATATAAATTTATGTTGGTACATAATTGTAATTAAATAGAATAACATTGTGGTTGACTTACATGCATATCACTCTTACAAATAGCATAGATATATGACCAACTTCTATATCCAATGCATTGAGTTTATAATATAACCACCCATCCTTAGTTTATCAGAAAACTAACCATATTTGTTTTATCACCGAACCACTTATATATGGATTATCATGTATCCACCTGTTAAATGTCAAGTATCATTGAATAGTCATAACACATAAAAATTTCAATTATCAATATTTAATTTATAAATTTTCATTATCTTTCATAGTAAATAATTTGAAGATATTGAAATGTTCAATCCATCATAAAAACCAATTGAAATACCCAAATACCCAATAAATTTTGAATAATGGATTCCATTTCCCTTTTAAAATCAATAAGGCATATTGAGAAATCAAAATATAAAATAATGGGTATGATGGTTAAAAAGTCATAGTAACTACATATGTTAAAAAAACAGTCCATTTTTTTTATGAAAGAAAATTCATCTTTTAAAAATATTCCTTTTGAAAACATTTTAATGAAATTAAATTTCAAAGCGGTTGATTATATACCTTATAAAAGTAGGTTGTGTATAACAGAAAAATATTCCATTATGAAAGGAGATTGAGACAATGTCTCTTACCAGGATCCCTTTATGAAAACAATTTGACTTAAATTAAAAATTTCACATATTAAAAAATTCATGTATATATATATATTAATTAATGAAAACTATAATTAAAAATTGGACATAAAATAGAAATATTAATATGAATATATTTTCATAATATTAAATTGTGGTTTGGAGTTAAAAAGTACCTTACCACTAGAGAAAAACATGAATATATATAATTAAATAATGGTGCTAATCAAAACATATAATATCATGAGAATAACTAGATTAAAGATATAATTTGTCAATGGGAATTATATAAACCACATAAAATTGAATTGTTTCATAACATATAAGTCTCAATGAAATTGAAATTGAAATTGAGATTAAATCCATTACATTGAGCCCCACTTACCTCATATGTTCATTATATTTCTAAATAATGGAAATGGTTGATTTATAATATTTTATCACCTTTTTATAATTTATAATTCTTAATATATAAATTTTTTCCATGTTATAATAATTACATAATTATTTATGTTCATATTAGATGTCTTTTCGATATTCCATACTAGAGACAAAATAAGTTGACATGATGTGAATAGTCCATGTGATCATAAGTCCATCATATCAAAAATAATATTCATGAAATAATAATGGATTTTATAAATTAAGTATTCTTTAAAATTATAACATTAATTATGGTTGTGAAAAATGAACAACGTTATAATCATTGACATGGTAGGCCATGCGTACACATGATTAGCGATTCCATTTTCCATTGATCATTATGAAAATAAGGGAATTTTATTTTATATTTGAAGAATGATAATATCTATATTTATATCATATTAATAATTTAAATAATATTATATAAATATTATATGTGATGTGGAGAATAAAAAAAATCACATTTCTTTATGGAAGATATAGTTCACACATACGTACGAACGACATTGTCATTTTTTTGTACAAGGAAACTAAGTATGTAGATGTAATATTATTCATTTTTTAGAATAAATATATAATAAATATAACCAATCATGAGAGACACTATGGGAAATTAATTATATCTTTTCCAGGAGGTGATAGTTCACATGTACGCATGAATTATTAACTTCATTCACATTTTATGGAATTGGAGATGGATTTGGGTAATGATATTAACATAATAACATATCATTTTATTTAATATATTTAAGTTTATATCTTATAAAAATTGGAGATTGTTTTAATGATGTTGAAGAATAAAAAAATATAAACACTTAAATAAAAATGATACCTTGCCTTCAGACGATCACCATTCCTTAACACCTAAACACCACTAAAAAGGGTTTTATTCCTAAAATAAGGCTTCAAGAATGTAGTGAGGGATTTTAGGAATGGTTTATGAATATTATGGTCTCTCCAATGTGTTTTTGATGTATATGGATTAGAGATGAGTGGGTTCCCTTTTATACGAGAGGGGACGGGTACAATTGGAATTATTAAATGTATTAAATTAATACAAATTTATTTTCTATTCGCAAAGGGTCCAAATTTATTTATTTCTCAGAATGTTTTGTTATGGACCTAAATTAATTGATCCAATAATAATTAACCTTTTTTTGATTATTTTATCAAAAATTATATTTTTAACATGTATTTTACATTGTTTAATCTTACTATGATATCATATATTACACATTGTGGGTCAATATAATTAACCTAACATAACAAATTACAAATAAAACTGTCATTTATCACCAATTCAAAAATTTAACAGATATTTTTAACAATCATGGATTTTTTTTATTTTAATATCATTTAATAAATTATTATATATTTTAATATACCAAATAGTGTTATTTTTGACACTATTCATTAGTTGACTTTCTAAAAAATTGACAAAAGGATTAGTTCAAACAATATCCTTTAAATCAACACTTCAATGTTAAATAAATCCAAAAAATTCTTTTATAGAATAAATTACTTCCTCTTATATTTATTTTATGATTTATAATATAATTTATTTGAAACATTAATGAATTAAGAAATTACTACATCATTATTATTACACCATTTAAAATAATTATTTATTTCCTAGAAATATAAAATAAATTACCATAAAGTAGGAAATCCTTTTATATTTCCAAAGAATATTTATAGACAAACATATAACTTACATACCCATATAATAGAATGGTTGTAGTAATGAGAGACATGATTATTAAATGTATCTCTTTTCATTTAATAAAATTTTATAAGTCTAATAATCACAACCATGTGGAAATTAAAGACCAAATTTCTAGACCAAGGATTTTCTTGGTTTATAATAACAAATAAAATAATAATATAGAATGTTTTATAGTAGTTTTATAATATATATAATATTACTTTAAAAATTTATTACATGATTTATCAATAACAATGGCTCTAAAAATAGTTAATAATGTAACTATTCATTATGTCCAAAAATAAAACGGGTCTATTTACATAATTTGAATCATATAACTCAAAATATAGGATCTATGTTTCCTAGATTAAAACAAATTATATGATTAATTTAATTAAAAATTTATCTCATTGACCTAATGAGAAAATAAGCTTCTAAAGTAAAACATTCCGAACATCACACAATTATTATATACAATATCAATATGAAATTATTTACAATGATAAAATTTGATTTAAATGATAAAAACATAGTCTAATTGTACCTTAAAAAATTCTAAATGGTAAAATAATTGTATAAAAAAATTAGACTAAAAATTAGTATTGAATTAAATTGGAGTATTTTTCAATATTTATTAAAATATGAATTTTATGAGAAAATACCAAAAATTCAACCAAAGTAATTTTTTATATACCTTTTTCAAAGATGAAGTTTATTTTTTGTATATAATTTATAACACTAAAAAATATATTTCAAATGGGTTCTCCATTAAAGTGTATTAAAATATATTTTTTTATAAATAAATATTTTATTATAAAAATCAGATTTGTTTTTATATTAAGACTATATAACAATTAAGATGAATTTTAAAAATATTATTAAATTTATAATTCCTTAATTTAATATTAAAATTTATTTTATTCTTTTATAAACTTGATTAGTCTCACTTGAATAGTTTTTCATAAAAACGCATCCTTTATATTCAATTTGTTTTTATTTTCATTTCAATTTAATTTCATAACCTATGAATCCTTATATAAACATATTTGAATTCCACATTAGTTATTTTGTTACAAATTTCCATTATCAAGATACAAACGGATAAAAAATATCTATAATATTAAGTAAAAATATTTAGTTGTTCTCTTAAGTTTGATAGGGAATACTATGTACGCTATCAAACATAATGTATCTATTCTAAAACATGGCATGTTACATTCCCCACTTTTGAAATTATAATCTCACAATTTTAATTCTGAAATTGGTAACTATGGTATACTATTACCATATACAATTATTACAATCCCACAAAGAAAAAAATATTAATAATATTACTACTTTAAAAGAATGAATGGAAAGTGTGATGGTCAAATGAGATAAATCATACTAGGGTTGCCTTTATGAAAATATGGATATAGAAGAGATAACAGACAATAAATTTATGATGGAAAATAACAGAATTAATTATTATGAGCATTTTAACAATCAAAAACCATAAATTTATGATTGGTTAAATGATCATTGATTTCATACAAGCAATGGTAAATGGGAAAAAATTTTGATCATCTACATAGGGTTGTGGAATTATTTTACTACCTAGAGTAAGATAATAAGTAAATATTCTTACCTGAAAATTAGAGTTTTATTCATTAATCAATTTTCACCACTAACTCATGTTATTAAAGATAATGTTTTCATGCATGAATCAAATTCTAGATAATCACGTAATATTAAAAATATTATCATTTGTATCATCACATAATGAAACATTAACAAAAAACAAAATTGTTAGGATAAAATAAGATAATTCCCCAAATCTATAAAACTATAAAAGAATAGTGATTTTCATTAATCCCAAAAACTGGACAATAATACCCAAAGGTCAACATATATCATTCAAAATTCCATAAAATTAATAAAAGATATACTAAACTATGATTGGAACCCAAAAACGGATTTATCACATAATATTCCAAGATAAATTTTAACATTTCTCTCTAAATATGATCAATAACTCTTAATGTATCATACCTAAAAATAATTTCCATAATCACATAATCTCCATGATATGTTAATAATATCCATAAATAACTCGAATCACTTTAATTTCATAATTAAATCATTGATTCTTCCAAAATATAATTGATCATTTACATTCCCAAATAAAAACTCATATTATAAGGTTTATCTTGATTATTTAATATTCTCTAAATTGTGACCGTGTTCGAAAATATCATTCATTACATAATCCCATAAATAATTTTCCCTTACATATGATATTTATTTGATAAAATATATGTTCCCAACATCAACAAATTCAAACTCTGTCAACATGTCTAACAACAAATAATAATTCATACTAACGAGGAACATCACATAGGCTAGTTTTATGTGACGCACCCTTGCCAACATTTGGTGGATGAAGAGTGCCATCCACTCATTTGGGATATGGCTTCCTCTCAGGATGCATAGGTATGTGTTAGTATTACACTAATTCCATTTGAGTTCTTAGGGACTCAATGTTGTTATGATCCTTTGGGGACACTATTGTGTAAGATGTCTCCCACGTATAGGGAGCTGGTGGGGGTTGATGAGGTGGTCGCACATTCAACTACCTCTGATTCTCTATTATTGCCATGATGGAATCAGTAATCTTGTGATAAATAGGATATATGTGTAATGATGGTATGTTAGAAAAATATTCAGCTTCCTAATTTATAAATCCTGGTTTTCTTGGATCGAAGAATATAGGATACTGAGAGACCACTTTAACTAGTGGGTTGGCTATATGAGGGAGAATATTTTTCTCTTTCTGAATATGATTCCTAGTGGGAATGTTTCCCCTGAGTATATCCACATTATGTTGTTAGAATTTTTTTATTTCACTCACATATTGTGAAACATGTTCCTCCATGGAAGGAACATAAACTCTTATAGATGGGGATCAAAGTATTTTTTCACCATTCCCTTTTCATTGGGAGTATTCCATTGTGGAGTTGGCAACTCGATTTTCATTGGTGTCATATTTTGGAGCCATCTCTTACTATTAGTGTGTCTTTCTCATTTAGTGCATTCATGTCACCCTTTAATGAATGTATATTTTCCATGAATCAATCCAACCCCATTTCATATTTATCAACTTCTTAAATGTTGAAATATATGACATTCACAAAGTCAAATCAGAAAATGGTTTTTATGAAATTTAATTTACACAACATTTTCAATATGAAAAACATTATTCAGTGTGATTATTCTAAAACATAGCCATATTGGGAAATTTTGGCTTCCGATCCTAGTGGGGTCTAATTGCATTCACCACATTATCCTCCAATATTGGGTTAGGAACGGTGACCTTGAGGGAGTATCATTTCCTGATTGTCGAGTGGTCCCCAAACAACATATGTTTGTATTTTGATTGAATGAATAGGTGGGATGAGGACCATTGATTTTTTACTCCAAACCTATAGAATAAAAATTATATATTTTTTTATGATGATGATGATAATTTCCCCATCCTTGTGTGGTGGGTTTACGTGGGGAAAAAATTGGCATTAACTAGTCATGTTCTTGAGGATATATTGATTTTTGTCATGGATTTGATGACTCTTGGGATAGACATGATGATATATATTCCCCCAGCGTTGTATGATGGGGATGGTCTGGAATAACTATTGATGTCATCCGGACATTTTAGGGGATGACAAGAAAAAGTCATGGTGATTGAAATATAAAATACCTAAGAACAGTGGGTTGAGGATTGCATATAGTTACTGCTAATGTGTCATGAATATTATAAGGGATTTTTGATCTGGGTTTTGGAAGTGGGGTAGATATTCTCCTTGACCAATGAGTTTTTATCACTCTTGGATAGTTGTTATGGTGGTTGATACTATGGAATGTTTGATATGGTGAAATTATGCATGTTTAGAAGAAGGGTTTGTTGGAAGAAATAATTACAACCATTAATCATTGGAAGTTGTCTGGGTGATCAATGCATTGGTCATCATGTAAAAAATTCATTCTCAATGTTCTGAGGGGCCCATTCAAAAGTCATGAAGGATATCCAGTCCCTCTTTTCTTTATTTATGGGCACCGTTGATGTGGAACTATTCCGTTTTAGTGACTAACTAAATCAAGAGTTACCTAGTCCTTATATTTTTGTAGAGGACATAACATTACATGATGCCATATCTATGGGTTTTTGTAGTTCTAGGGGTTTGGTAAAGTGTTATATTATATAACATCCCCATCCTCAAAAAAGATTCATTACATGTCTTTGTATATCATTTGATGAATGGTTTTGATATAATGTTGTAAATCGTGTTGAAATTTTTTGGTTTAGATTTCCAATTTTGGATCACATTCCATGGAGATAGCATCAAGATCTAGCTAATAATAGAGGATTTTGATGGTGTGAAGGTGACCCTTATAACTATAATAAAGTAGCATCTATATTATAGCCAATATGGTGTATCCCACATACTTTGTTGTTGATAATAAATTCACCGCATTTCTATCTCATCTGGTATCTCACTGATTAATGTAGCGAGGGGATAAAACATAATGGGAGGTTTTCTCTAAATAACTCTCTCCATATATCATTGTCGACCTATTTTTCTTTGAACACACATTTTTCCATCCATTCAATCAATGTAATATTATACAAAGGGTCACCTAAATATGTGAGTTTAGGGTGTTGGATGATGGTGGGGTAACTATATGTGGTTGACCACGATGTTTTGAGACACACTCTATAGGAAGGCTTTATATATTTTAACACATCCTTATACGAAGGTGTTTGGGGAAGGGGATGGATTCATTCTCGGTGGAATATATCTCTGTGGGGAGGTTGAACATGGTATATTTCAGTAGTATAGTATTTGTGATCCATCTACACACTTCCATTGGATTGACTATCATGGTAATTAACAACACATGTGTCCACATTGATGTACGAGCCGACAAGCCTTTGTTGTGTTATAAATGTGTATAAAAAAACCTCCAGCATGGTTTCTTTGAGTAGATTAGAAATATGATTCATGTCCTGGATCATTTTTGGAATATGTTGACCTTCCTTTTTGAATTATTTTGGAATATGGTAATATTTAATTATGCTTTCTACAACATGATTATAACCATTTAGTACTGAAATGATATGAGTTCACAGCTAAGAATCTTCTAGATTAGTCTGATTATTTGCCTCGTTATTGATATGAATATGTTTATGTCATAAACATTATTTTATTATAAATTTGTGAGGCACTTTTTATATGGGAGTAGGAGTAAAATATTGATATATTGTAATATTTCATTGGTATTTCTGGGAAGGATTATGAGTATTCCCCAAGGAATGTTCTACACTCACTTACCGAGCCTTGATTGGAGAAAGAATATGATCTTGGATCAAATATTTATTCCTAATTAGAATATTTTGATGCTTCCCCAGAATCGAGGAAGTGATATGATCCTCCTCCAATATTTCCTTGGAATGATGCAAGTGTAGTCATTTGTCAGTGTATGTAGGAATATGAACTGGTTTACGTTATTATTAGGAATATTTAATACCAGTTAAAGAAAAAGAATATTAACCCCTCCTAAGGAATTTTAAATTCATACATGGTTATCCCATTCCATAATAGGGATATATGCATAATATGGGGCCTCTAGAGTGTGAAATGGACTTCTTCAACAAGAATATGAGCCTTTCCCAAGGCATGTTCCCCTCTATCTGGTGAGCCCCCACTGAAATGAGGATATTAGCCTAATCCTGGCCCCATGGAATATGCCTCCAGAATTTTTTGATAGGCATCTTCCCATATCCTGAGCCATGTAATGCTCTCACCTGGTGATCCACAGTATGAATGAGAGTAAGATCCCGGTCCATTGCATCATATTTTATCACAATACACTGAAAATACTCTTATATGGTGGAAATAATGTGTGCTTACTCTATTGTAGACAGATGATCATGATGACAAGATTGTTATGATATACTGGATTTAGGTGATGGAATATAATATTATCACTTTAGGTACGAAAATTATATAATATGATAAAAGATCTGTACAGCTGTTACTAACATATATAGTCATTTTAGCAATGTTTGTGTAGGGATATAAGCCTACACATTTTCCATCTCCACTGTGTACTTTTATATATCATTGATTAAAAAATGGATATAATGAAACTTCATTCCTCCTTGTACCATCAGAATATGAATATAGACTCCATGCATTAGGGAATGAATATCTGCATACCTCATTCCTACTGCGGGGATATGTTTATAAACTTGTTTTGAGTGAGCATGGATATGTGAATGGTTACTGGATACTACCAGAATTGTCCTGATGAAACTATTGGAATGAGTGGGGATACTACCCCGCTTATGGATATCATTTTTATTCATCCTGTTATGAGCCTTCCTTTTTCCCTTTTAGGGGAATCCTAGGTGCTGTTGTTTGTGGTGGTACCCTCCACATGTTATTGGTTGGTACCATTGAGATGGTGTTGGTGACAATGGTTTACAGGAGCCCTCTTGGGTATCCCATGAATAGAACATGAGCATTATTGGCTTTCCTAGGCCACCTTCAGTAGATATTGATGTTTTTTGTTGTTATTTATTGAAGATAAGATCATGAAATGGTTAGTAAATCCAATGAGGGTTGTGAGATTAGCTATAGATTTTCCTATGCAGTGTGGACACTCCACTTTTCAATCATAGAGGACCACATGGGTAACTTCCATGATTGGGGTCGTACCGTATTGTTGGTTCAACCAAACTTTCATTTTAACCTTTTTTGGAGCTATAAAATATGTGATATTCTCTGGCGACCTTCATGGGTTTCCATTATAGGTGATTTACAAGTATTAACATTGGTTGATAAATACATTATCTCTGGATTGGATTTTATTTATAAGAGATGTATCTACAATCACACACCAATATAGATTAATGATACCATTTAGTGAAATACTATAGGCATGACTTGATAAATATAATATGTATGGTGACAATTATTTTTATTTTTTCTTAATCGATTCAATTATACTCAAATGGAATTATCAACACATTGAAGGACTTATAAGAACCCCATTTATAGATGACCATATTTATGATCATGAGTCTCTTTCTAATTTTTTGTATAGGGTCGGAAAACAATTTTACTTGTCCCGTGTTTAAAATATCATTTGTTTATTATATAGATTCATGATTTATTCACCATTTCTATTTCGACAAATTAAAAGGCATCTGGGAGAACCTTCAAACATTTTGGTTTTTTTGGGAATGTTGATTTATTGTGGGGTGTTTTACATTTTTCACAATAATTATCATCATTCATTATTTTTCTTAATGGAAAATCCAAAAAATTACATCATCCATAACTAGGTATGGACCTACTTTCCAAATATGGGTGGTCCTCTATGGTTTCACTCCTAAGAATCCACATAAATTACCATTTGATGAGATGATGGGATTTAAGGATCATCTCGCCCTATCGTTGGGAATTTTTACATACTCTGTGTCTCTCTTAATGATTTTAGATATGTTTCCAAATCCAATTCTAATCATGATACTAGATTAGTTACCCTATAAAAATGATTACGGGACAATTATGTTCATATAAAAAATAAAGTGATAATCAATAGGAACAATAAAGGGGAAATAATTAGAAAATTCATCTGTATATATATTATTTTCATCATTGATTTTTCAAAAAGATGCGTAGATTCTTTATATAATTAATCAATTTGAACAACTACATCAGGATATATTTTCATACAGGGATGTGGATTAATATTCCAAGGAGTGGATTGAAATATTAGGAGGTATCCTGCATATCATTGTTAATGAAGGAATCAAAACCCATTTAGATCATTAACATCATGAAATTTAACATCTTATAGAGATGAAATATGTATGGACACTAACTTAGAATATATTTGATCTTGAGAATCTAAGATACATCCTACATATCATGGATATAGAAAGAATAAGAGTTATCATAGTTTGGATGGTAATTTACTCTATCGAGGGATGAGGTAGATTGATCAATTAATGGGATTGATTGGGTCCCAATGGTCGAAACATGGATATATAGGGATTACATCAAAAGGGATGTTTTTTTTGAGATTGGGATTTAAGAAATTATTCCATGCATCCTAGTTAATATAAGAATCAGAGTTTTCATAGTTCAGTTCAATCAAGGCTAACAAACTTACATTTTTCACATTATTGTAGATGTTTATGATGCACATAATATTTTTATTGAAACTCCCTATGCTCATGTGAGTAATTATTATTTTGATAAACAATGGATGACATATAATCAATGTCATTTCTTGTGTATGTTGGATTATGTACTAGGAAATCGCTTTGGGTGCTAAATATTAGTCTAATACCATGATAACACATTCTACATGTCATGGTTATTACAGGGCTTAGAGTTATCATAGTTCAAATGATTGGGCTTATATTCTGAGTTTTCCCTTACATTTATAGAGGATTATGATGCAAATGATATGATTCTTTTAGGTTTCTAATCCAATGTGGTATATAATTTGTGTTGGAATCAAGGGATGAAAAATAATCAATGTCATTAGGAAGATGTGGGACTTATTTTCATGGACTTCCCATTGAGTTGTTGATATGGATCTCAGGTATCAGCTATACGTCATATGTATCCTCGTTATTTTAAGAATCATATTTATCGTAGAAAATTAATCACTGATTACCCACTAATTATGCTCTCATATTCAAGTATTACACATGTATGATGGAAAAAATTCATTAAATTAGGGAAATACTTGGTTTTTTCTTCTACTTTATTTCCTAACATAGGTTGATTTTCCAATTACAATGCATTGTTTGACTGTATGATATGTTAGATATTGTATTCATGAAAATATATAATGAAACTATATTATATTTTTGACATATCAGAGGGACATCACGTTTACTAGAAGAAATATCATAGGGATGTTGAAGGACACATGATAAATTATTCAAAGGACATAGCATGATTGAGATATTTTTATTTGGAAGCCTTCGCATAAGCCCATATAACATGTCTAGTGGGTGCTGCATGATCTGACATTGTCATAACCCATCCCTTGGGGCCCGTTCCGTGACTATCCCAAACCTAACTTCTATAGGCTAGGGTATGGAGACTATCACCAAAGGTGTATTCCCTAAAACTGGGAAGGCATTTTCTTCATAACCTATAAACACACACAAAAAAGCACACAACACGATACGAAGTCTTGTAATGTGAATAGTAAATAGAGTGAGTACAGTAAGTAAAAGGGGCCCGAACCCCAGCCCAAATGGAAAGTACCAGAAAATGAAAGTATAAGTAAATTGGAACATCTTCTGTGAACACCTGCCCAGGATCCCACCTTTAGGGTAGGTATAAATCCTGGTCGTTCGTCTCTATGGAATGCCTCATCTAAGGTTCACCTCCAAGCTACCTCTTGTCCTTGTACTCTCGTCCCCAGTCAGCGTTGTCTGTAATCTGCACCAAACAAAATGAAGTGCTGGAATAACCCGTGCATGGGTGAGTTTAATGATACTCAGTAGGGATCCCGAGACCCTCAAGGTATCACAAAATCTACAAAGGATAAAATAAAAAGAATGAAATAAACTAAAAACCCAACATAGGTATACACCCATACATATATCTATGTTATCAAGTATACCCATCTCAATCATGAGAAAACAAATAGTCCAACTCAGAAGCCCAAGGATCAACTATTCCAAAAAGGAAGGAGTGCCACGATGGTAAGTACCACTCAGGTACACCGCACAGATGAATACAACCAATGTATTAACATGAAGCAAAGTTCCTAAATGTACAGTCTCACCTCACACCATGTATTTCTTTGGTACGTTAGTAGAGATGATTAGATGTAACTACTGAATCATATTACTCTGTTAAGAGGCTGACCCACGAAGGATCCCTAATCATCATCAGACCCACGGAGGACCGTATTACATCATCATACACACACATGATCCTAGTAACTCTTCAGTACGTCATCAGACCCACAAAGGATCCATGTACATAGCCAGTACATCGTCAAACCAACATAGGATCTGTAGGTACTGACCCACACAGGATTTCTCAGTGCTGAACCAAACAGGATCATTCTGTACTAACCCACACAGGATCACTCGGTTCTGACCCACACAGGATCACCCTGTGCTGACCCACAGAGGATCGTTCGGTGGGGACCCACATAGGATCTCTTAGTGATGACCTACACTGGATGAATACTCATTCTTCATGTCACTGCCAGCTACATGGTTCTCACACTAAGCTTGGTCGCCTCCAGGAGAGTCCTTTCTTGAATAAATTAGTCGATACTCAAACTACGACGAATTACCATGAAAATCTATCTAAAAGGTCCACCACGTCATAGGGGTCTCAACACAATAGACGGTGTGTCAATCGAATGTCTGGTATGTATGTTATTAGACTTTTAGTTCAGAGAGCCCGATTGGATTCGTGGTCAATACAACCTGACCATATCCCAACATTATCAAAATAAAAAGCGGGGTATAAAAAATGGACCATCATGGTCCAATGTTCACAGTTCCATTGAATGTTTTTCAAATGGATGTCTGGTTCCAATGTTATGGCCTATTGAGTGAAAATCTCGTAGCTTGTCCGGGTCCGGTTCAACCCGACTTGACCAGACCTAGGTTGACCCTACCTGGTTTGGGTCGACCTAGCCCGCGCTTGGCGGTATGGGGGCCATAGAGTGGCGTGAGGCCATGAGTGTGGCACGGATGCCGCAAAGGTGGCGCAAAGGGCCGTGAGCCACCAAATCCATGGGGAGATACGGAGGGACATGGGGCAGCAATGCCGCGGAGCGGCTCGAAGGGCCGCGAGGCAGCATGGAGCTACGGGGCAGTCACCTTCGTCGTGGCCTGCGATGTGTCGGTAACAGCATCTGTTCGTCGTTGTGGCACAATTCCTCCTTCATCCATTATTAATAACACACCATTCAAGAAGAACAACAGAGGGGTTTGTACATGTTTGTTTTTACCGCACCCTCCACGTTAGAGCAGTAGCAATCGGATCAACAAAATCATGAATGAATAACATCAAACTATACAACCTCCCATAATTATTATTCCCAAAACCGCAAAAGAAATCATTCATTGATCAAATATTAAGAGAGATGAGCCACATTATAAATTTTAGAAGGGAAGAACATGGTAATATATAATCATACACAAATAAGACCCTACCTTATTGATTTGTCGAAGGAGGTCACGAGGAAAGAGATGAAGTCGTTGGGGATAGACGTACGCTGGTGACGTTGGTGTTTCCTCGATCTTCTGTTCGTTGTTGTTGAAGATGTTCCTCATCAGCATGAGGGTTCTTTGTTTGGGAGCACGTTCTTCATTAGAGAGCACATTCTTCATTAGAGAGAATAATCCTCCAGAATCTCTCCTATTTCCAACCCCTTCCCCCCAATTCCACCCAAAATGTGAAAATTCACCTACTTATCAATTTTTGTTTATCAAAATAAATTTATTTGGCACAAAAAGGAAGGAATAGTTAATGTACAACATTGGAACCATTAATTAGATCATTTAATTGGCCCAATTAAATTGATATGTGTTGACATAATTAATGTTGGAGGAGTTGAGAGGTTTTCTTTCATTAAAGAGTTTCGGGAGATCCACACCTTTTAACATACAAATGGGAGGTTTAGGCATAGGTGGTCCCCACCACCATAACCCATGTTGAGGTGTTTAAAAAATAAAAATTCTAGACATCTTTATTTTATTTTATTCTTTCACGAAAATCAGAAAAAATATTTTTCACTCTCGACCCACTATGGTCGAGGTGATGGTCCCTTTAAGAAAACAATGGCACTACGAGTTTAATGGTGACCTCTGATTTCAATTCTGAGCAACAGTTTAAATGATACAAAAGCCTGCTCGTAAGTTTACAGAATGTTCTAGAAAAATTGTTCAGAAATTCATTCCTGGCACACTGGGCATCAGAATAACGCGCCGTCAATTTTAAAGCACTCGTAAAATTCCCATATATAAAAAATAAATTACATAGAATTTCTGGGTCTTTACATTATCCCCACCTTAGGGATTTGTGTCCCCAAAAGCCACATCACAAAACAAAGAAAACGAGTGGGGGTACTGAGCCAGTATCTGAGCCTCATGTTCCCATATGTTCTCATGGAGGTTCTCGTGCTGCGAGTGATCGCGTATTAGAGGTATAGACCGCCCAAGAAGGACCCGCTCTTGTAGATCCTCAATTTGTAACGGAACCTCCATACAATTCACCCCATCTTCGATGTCCAGATCTACATGGTCGATGATGTGAGAAGGGTCGTTCACATATATCCTTAGATGGGATACGTGGAAGACGTCGTTCACCCGGTGCAACTGAGTTGGAAGAGATATGTGGTAAGCCTCCTCGCCAACTCTGCTGAGGACCTCGAAAGGTCCGATAAAAATTTGAGATAAATTTTATCATCGACCAAATCTCTTTAAACCTCATCGTGTTGAGTCCCATTGAATGACTTGGTCACCATCCTCGAAATCTAGAGGTTTCCGTCTTTTGTCGGCATAAGACTTCTGCCTGCTCTATATAGTCATCATCTTCTCCTGGATGATCTGGACATTCATTATGGTAGCACGTAAAATTTTCGGTCCCACTAGTGTTGACTCCCCTAGGTATGTCCAGCTCAACGGTGATCTGCATGGTTTCCCGTACAATTCCTAAAAATGTTCCATCCTAATGGCGGAGTGATAGCTGTTGTAGTATGAAAACTACAACAAATGCAAGTGATCCTCCCAACTATAACTGAAGTCGATGATGCAAGCATGTTGTATGTCCTCAAGGGTCTGAATGGTCTTCTCAGTCTGGCCATCCGTCTTCTGATGGAACGCGTTGCTCAAACAAAGATTCATCTCAAAAGCATCCTACAAACCCTTCCATAGCCAGGATGAAAAATGTTCCTCGTGATCGAAGACAATCGTCGAGGGTACTCGATGTATCTACACAATCTCTTTCACATAAAGGTGTCTCAAGCTCTCTACTGAACCCTTCTCTCTGATCAATAGAAAGTGGGATGTCTTGGTGAGTCGGTTGATGATAACCCATATAGATTCAATTCATATGGATGTACATGGAAGTCCTATCATGAAGTCCATGAATATCTTATCCCCATTTTACTCGGGGTCCTCTAATGGCTGAACGAAGCCATCTGGTACCTGATTCTTTGCCTTCACATGCTGACAATTGAGGCACCATGGGATGAACTCTACTATTGATTTCTTCATTCTCGAACACCAGTTCTGTCGAAGAAGATCATGGTACATCTTCGCTACTCCGAGATGTACCGCTAGAGGGGATGTGTGGAACTCCATCAACACATCCTCTTGAAGTGACACTTGTACCATGGTACGTTATTTGAAGAGGATGATGTGCTCCCCACCTTAAAAAAATCCATCAGGTGCATGCCCATTGGATATTTGAGCACGTCGAGTCTCACTATTAGTGTTCCCATGTTGCACCTCCCAGACATGCTGATGACATGGGGGAGTGACTCTATGAGATTGAAGAAAACTTTTCCATCCTAATCCATAATGGATATCTACAAAGTGGCCATCTTCTCTTTCGCGTCTCCTACCAGCTATATTCTAGACCTCCTGATGAATGCATCCGCTACAATGTTTCCCATCCTTGGAGTATAGACTATCTCAATGTCATAGTCTTGGAGGAACTCAATCCAATGTCGATGTCTCAGGTTAAGGTCCTTCTTAGAGAATATATACCTAAGACTCCTCTAATCAGAGTAGACTGTAAAACATTCACCCATCAGATAGTGTCACCACATCATTAAGGTGAAGACAACAGCTTCTAACTACAGAACATGGTTAGCGTAGTTCTGCAAATGATGTATCTACTGTCGAGAACCATATGATATAATTGATCGCTACTCCATAAAGAAACATCTGAGTCTGGTCCTAGATGCGTCGCAGTAGACTACGTACCCAATTGCCTCTTCCAGAGGCCTCAAGATGTGGGGCACTAGTCAGCCTCTACCTCAACTACTAATAACTCTGCTGGCATTTCTCCGACCAAACAAAGGGTTGTACCATATTTGTCAATGTTGATAAAGGTGAGGAAATTCTGGAGAAATATAGCACAAATCACTTGTAGTATCCAGCCAAACCCAAGAAACTCTGAACCTCTGTCACACTCCTAGGTGGTTCCCAAGCAATTACCGCCTAAATATAAACTGGATCCACTGCAACTCCAGCCTTCGAGATGACATGTCTCAGAATGTGAACCTCTCATATCCAGAACTGGCACTTCGAGCGCTTACCATAATGCTGGTGCTCTTAGAGTGTGTCTAGTACTATCTGCAAATGATAGGTATGCTCCTCCTCAGTAGCTGAGTAGATTAGAATGCCATAAATGATGTCCTCAAAAAAGTTGTCAAGGTATGGATGAAATATCCTATTCATGAGTCTTATGAACACTGCATGAGCATTGGATACACCAAATCGCATAACAAAGAACTCGTAATGGTCATATGGAAGTTTGAAAGTCGTCTTCTTCATATCCTTGTCTCACACTCTGAGTTGGTGATAGCCTGGTCTATGTTCCATCTTCGGGAACCAAAGTGCTCCCTTCAGCTCATAAAAGACGATGTCAATCCTCGGGAGTGGCTACTTGTTCTTCACAGTCACCTGGTTAAGGTGCTGAGAGTCAACAAAAATTATCGAGCTCCCATCCACCTTCTAGGCAATCAAAATCGGGGATTCCCATAGAGAAACACCGAGCCGAATGAACCATACCTCTGTATGTCCTCCAGTTGTACCCGCAACTCACGAAGCTCTAAAGGAGCCATCTGATACACTAGTGTAGATATCAGTACAATCCTATGGTACAAGCCAATGTAAAAGTCCACCTTTCTGTGAGGAGGTAGACCCAGAACATCATCAGGTAAGACATCTGCTATTACAACCCTGCTCTTTTATTACACAATTAAACATAGTTTATTACATAAACTTCACATGATACAACATAGAAGATAGAAAGGTCTAGAGTCTTTTGTGGATTAATATCATTAAATAAACACTTAAAACATGAAAAAAAACATCTTTATTGAAATATTAATTTAACTGACCACTACATTCCCTCGTACATAGAGTTTCATGGGATAACCTGAGGACATGCATAAAAATGGGTGAGCTATAAATCCCAGTAAGGGAATAATCATGGAATAACATGAAAAATTAATTAGATGTTAGACAATTGGAATATCAATAGATCACAAGGGAATCATAAACATAAAGGAATGATAAACCATGATAATCATAACAGGGAAATGTGGCAACAACACTTAATATTCAATTATCATGAGCCAAGGATCATTTCACGTGGAGCACGATTAAATCATCATTACACATGATGCATGAGTGAAAACACATGGCACTTGAATTAGCTTGAGAAAACACCCATTTCACATGATGTATTATCGTACTATACTTTACCCAATGCATTGGAGCACAATGAGGGTGCACCCATCATAAACCTTTCATTTCATGCATAAGTGTGGCACATGGATCATATAACATTGATTCATAAAACATCATCATTTATTCCATGATAATTTAATGTTTAATTCATAAAAGAAAAATTATAATCAATAATTAAATGTGAATAATGGTGAATACCCTTGATAGAGAAATGGGCATGGTATTCACTACACAATGGCATTGGCTTGGAATATCGGTGCAATTTCGGTAGCGTAACGACGTGACGTAAGAATTCATAAAAATGGTTGATGAGAGAGAAATGAGTTTCCCATAATATTCACATGACATTTCTAGTAAGGGTATTATATAGATACACATCCCAACAAATTTAATTGAAATAAGATTCATGATACATAATAATTAATTGAATGTAAATGAGGAGAGAGAAAATGCTTTTGGAATTTCGGCATAGTAACATGTGTACATGGGAGGCATTTAATGAGAGTGAAAGGGGTCTCCGTTAATTCAAAAATAAAGAGGGAATTCTGGGTGAGGTGTGAAACTATACCCCCACATTTTAATTGAAATTATAAGTGAATAACAACATTAAGAAAATTGGACAAAAATGAGAAAGGAATAAAAACACCATTAATTTGAATTATGCTTCCAAATGCTTGAGAGAGGATTGAGAGAGGCTTATTGGGAGATTGGGGAACCTTTAGAGGATTCTAGATAGTTGAGGGAATAGGTTGTACAAACTCCAAATCCTTTGAGAGAGGAGAAAGTGGGAGCTTGGATGGGTTTATATAGGAAATGTGAGGAAATTCATTATTATTTGGGTTTGGGACCCTCACATTAAACTAATTCAAACCAAAAACCAGACCATGGGTTTTTTCCATTTTTTTAGAAAAGGGAATTGTAAAATGATATTTTATATGGAAAATTTCTAAAATTATTAAAATTATGGGGTTGCTTATGTGGAGGTGAGTCACACTACCAAGGAAAACTATTTAAAAAGACACGATGTTTAATAAGTCTTGAAAGGTCCACTAATGATTTGTAAAATAAATAAAACAAATAAAAATCACATTATTTTACTGTTAAATAATATATTTTCAGAACATTAGGTTTATTGTATTTTATTACATCAATATTAGGTCATTATGATGTCATAAAACACAATATATATTTAAACGATATTTCATTTTTTCCCAAAAATTTGGCTGTCTTAGAATATTATGAAAAAATCATGGTTGGATAATTATTATATCCTAATTCAAAAAAAAAATCATTTTATCTAGATAATTTTTTAAATATGCTAATTTTCACTTTTAAAATAAAAACTGACAATTCTAAAAAATTCTTTGGTTTTGACAAAAATGGATTTCAAACTGTAATAAAAATTACAATTGCATTTAAAAAATTAAACGATCATTTATTTTTAATAATAATAACAATATTTTATTAAAATATTATTTAATTCAAAAATACCTTAATTAGTCAAAATATTTTTTTAGTTGAACATTAACTAAAAATACTATTTCTTCTTTAAAAACTATTTACAAGGTAAAAATAATAAAATAAAAGTATATTCCTTATTATATACAAAAATAATGTACATAATCATAGTACTAGGAATTTGATACATAAACCCTTAAAATAACATTATAAGACCTAAGGGTAATGTGAACAAGGGTGACCGACTCTTGGGGTGGCTCAGATAACATTTCACGCCTGGTGATCTCTATCAACTTCCACTTCACCCGTAGACGGTTCCGTTTGAGCATGACATGATAAAGCTAGGCATGGGATTGGTCAAGAGAGAATCTATATGACATCACTTCCTTTTTCTGAGTAAATTATATTTTTAATTCCTTATATTTATACTAATCATGTAATCACTGTTCAATGACTATATTAGAAAAAGTCACAATTCATAAAATAAAACTAAAGAAAATGACATTTTATATAAACAGTTTACAAAAAGAGTCATTTAATTAGATGAAGAGGGATTTCCATTAATGAATTTTTGGGTCGTTACAGTATTCCCTCTTAAGAAAATTTTCCCTCGAAATTTCCTTTTCCTATACTAAAACAGATGTGGGCAGCTCTGCTTCATCATTTCCTCTGATTCCCACATTGCTTCTTCAAACTTTTTGTTTCACCACAAAACCTTGATAAGGGGAATTGTCTTATTTCATAGAACTTTTTTCCTCTACGATCTATGTTCTTCACGGGTTTCTCCTCATAAGAAAGATCAGACTCTAACCGTACCACATTTGAAGATAGTACTTGTGAAGGGTCCGATATGTACTTACATAAGACGGATACAAGAAAGACATCATGTACTTTATCCATGGTAGGTGGAAGTGTTATTATATAGGCCACACCCCCGACACGATCAAGAATCTCTAAGTGGTCTACGTACCTTGGACTTAACTTCCCTTTCTTTCCAAACCTCATGAACTTCTTCCACGAAGATATTCATAGAAATACCATGTCTACATCTTTAAACACAAGGTCTCGTCGATGGTCATATGCATAAATCTTCTTTCAACTCTAGGATGCCATAATATACTGATGAATAGTTTTCACCATCTCCGCCATTTCTTCGACCATTTATGGTCCAAGAAGATTACACTCACCGACCTCATCCCAAAAAGTCAGTGTTCTTCACCTTTTCCCAAAACGGTTTTCATGTGGGTCCATTTGGATGCTCCAGTGGAAACTTTTATTATAAGAGAACTCAACTAGAGGAACATGTTGATCCTATCCTCCTTTAAATCCCAATTATCAGGCTCTCAACATGTCCTCATGTTTTTGGATAGTCTTTTTGGATTTTCCATCAGATTGAGGATGATAGGCCATACTGAAGCCCAGTTCATTATTCAAATCATGTTGATGACTTTCAAAAACATGGAGGTGAATCATGGATCTCGATCGAACATAATTTATAGTGGTACTAAATGAAACCTTACCACTTCTCTAATATATATCAGTTCCAGTTGATCTAATGATAAATACTCCCAAATAACAATGAATTATGCAGCCTTTGTAAGACGATCCAAAAGAACCCAGATTGCATTGTTTCCTTTGGATGTCTTTAGAAGTCCAGTGCAAAGTCCATGGTGATTTTATCCCATTTACATTCTAGTATGGGAAATGGTTGCATCATCTCTTTATACTTCTTTCTCTTTGCATTCACTTGTTGACACACAAGTCACATTGATGTATATTCAACAATATCCTTTTTCATATAATCCCACCAATAATGCTCTTGGAGATCTTGATATATCATTGTGTTTTCTAGGTGTATCGAGAAATATGAACATTGTGCATCTTCCCAAAGTACCACCTTCATCTCTTTTCATGATGGAACACGTAGTCTTTTCCCAAATCTCCCAATTCCTTCTTCATTAACATTAAACATTAATGAGTCCCTTTTCTGATAGCTTCCACTTTATCCTAAATTCTAACATCATCCTTTTGAGCATAGTTTAACATTTCTAAAATTGATGGTTGAGAAATCATTTAAGAAAGGATTGATGATCTTCCCTTCTATATGATTCCCATGTCCATCTTTACCAAATCAAAAAATATTGGATCTTTTTCAATTCACATCAATGGTAGAATCATTGGGTCCTTTCTACTAAGGGAATCCACCATGTTGTTCGCTTTCCCAGGGTGGTATTAGATTGAGCAGTCATAGTCATTGATCAGCTCTAACCATCTTCATTGTTTCATGTTCAACTCTTTATATGTGAATATATAGGTGAGGATTTTTTGGTCCGTATATATTTCACACTTCTCCACAAAGAGATAATTCCAGGGAATTTTCAAATTGAATATCATTGTAGCCAACTCGAGGTCACATGTTGGATAGTTCTGTTCATCAAACATTCAATTTCCTTGAAGCATAGTCAATGACTTTGTCAATTTTCATCCACACACATCTTATTCCCTTTTATGAAGCATCACTGAATTCCACAAAACGTTCTCCACTTGTGGGTAATATGAGCACGAGTGCAGTGATAAGACACTTTTACAAATCCTTGAAGCTTTTTCACATTCATCACTCCAAGAAAACTTTACTCCATTCTGAGTTAGCTTGGTAAGAGGGTTGGAAAATTCTGAGAAATTTTTCAAAAATCATTGATAATATTTAGTTAATCAGAATAATATTCGGATATTTGTTACCGATGATGGCATCATCCATCCCTCGATTGAATCTATTTTGGAGGCATCCATAGATATCCCACTACCTGTGATGATATGCCTAAGAATGAGACCTCATTCATCAAGATCTCTCACTTGTTGTACTTTTCATAGAGCTTCTCCTTCTGCAAGGTCTGTAGTACAGTTCTTAGATGCTGCTCATGATCCTCATTAGTTTTGTAGTATATCAGAATATCATTTATAAAGACTACCACAAACATTTCAAGGTAATTTCTAAAGACATAATTCATCATGTCCATGAAGATTTCTAGAATATTAGTGAGTCTGAAAGGCATTACAATGAATTCAGAGTGAATGTATATTATACTAAAAGCAGTCTTGTGGATATCTTCCTTCTTCACACTTACTTGATAATATCTTAACAGAAACTCCACCATATGGAATTATTATCCTCCACACAGCTGATCAAACAAGTCATCAATTTTTGGGATGAGATAATTGTTCTTTATCTTGATTCTAATAATCTCACGATAAAAGATTCAAAGGTGCATTGACCCATCCTTCTTATTGACGAAGAGGACAGGTGCACCCCATGGTGAAGCACTTGGGAATATAAACCCTTTATCCAGATTCTCCTGTAGTTGTTTTTTCAGCTCCTCAATCGCCACATCTGCCATTCTTTAAGGACTCTGGGATATTGGAAACGCCCTAGGTATAATATGAATTTAGAATTCAACATCTCTTGTAGGAGGAAGACTAGGAAATTCCTCGGTAAACACTTCAGCGAATTCCCTCACAATAGGAATGTCCTCAAATATGGTTGCCTCCTTAGACTCAATCATCTGAGCCAGGTATGCATGCTCATAGGGACGTAATATCCACTACTGAGATGATATAGCTAAATAAGATCCATCTTCCTCCTTGCACTTGTAAAGAATAAGGGGTCAATTCTCCACATTGAGAGTGATTTCCCTCTCACAGAATTTTTTTGGATTTATATAATTAAAGCCAAGAAATGGAAATAATTGAATCAAATTCTACAATAGAGAGTATGATAAGGTTCTCTAGGAAGTTTAATCCACAGATTATGACTGGGGTGGAGTCGAATTTATTGGATGTAATGGTTTACCCATTTTTCGCACTCACTGACATCATCACTTCCAAGATTTGTGGTGGTGGTGGGATTGTTCTACTAAACATTTGAGATATAAAAGAATGCCTAGAACCTGAATGCAAAATAATTTTTTCTATTATTGAATGAATAACCAATGTACCTATCACCACATCATTTTCAGGGTTCACTTCGGCAGTAGTGATGGAAAAAGCTCACCCTTGCTGCCTTGGAGGTTATTGGTTTCCTCTGAATACCCATGGCTTAGGTAACTGATTTGAAAGAATCATTGGTTAATTATAGTGGTAGAAAATAACCACGTGTTGAGGTTTGAATGGAGAATTCTTCTGGACTGTCGCAGACGCGGGTCTCTCTTGCTGATAGTTAACAATGAGGTGCCCTTCTCTTCTACACCTAAAGCATTTTATCACCCCCTTCATTCAGTTTCTAGGGTTCTTATTTCCACACCTTTGGAAAGTGGGGTGCTGGTTCATCTTAGCACCATTGGATTTAACCATCAGACCAGCAGCATTGAAGTCCACCTTACACTTCTTATCCCCATGATACCCCAATGAATATACGATCTCCATTTCCTCCTTGAGGGAAAATCGGACAATTTCCTCATAGCTGTCGAAGTCACGGATCACCAGTGCTTTCTGAATGATAGGTTTCAGCCCACCAAATAAGTGGTCAACCTTCCATTTGAGGTTAACGACAAAGCCATATGTGTATCATGCAAGCCATGTGCAGTTTTCCTCGTACTCTCTAACTGATTCGTCATCTTTTTGCATTAGGGAAAAGAAGTCCCTTTCCATCTTAAGCCAGAGGGTGAGCGGAAAATATTTCTCGAAAAACATCTTCAGGAAATCATTCCATTACAACTCCTAGATCACCTCCTCAGGCCTCATATTTTTTATCAATGTTTGCCATTGATCATATTCACCCTCCATACAAGATGCAACCAGGAGAAACTTCTCTTGTTCTTAACATTAAAGGATGGAGAAGACATTTTCAATGGAGTTGATCCATTGTTCAGAGATTGAGGGATCTGATGATCCATTAAATGTAGGATGCCTTTGTCTTATAAATCTATCAACAGGGAGGTGTTCTTTCCTGGGGTGCGGGGTGAACGTTCCTCTTGACCCAAGTTTCTATTCAAATCATGAGTTAGTTAAGAGAGACATGTGACAATGTTTGTGATTTCCTCTCCCATTGGATTAGGCATCTCATTAGTACAATCATCACATTGATCTTCACATCGGTTGTTAGACCAAGACCTCCTATTACCAGCAATTGGATGGAATAAAAGGAATGTTAGGGGT
Organism: Viscum album; assembly: GCA_963277665.1. Lineage (NCBI taxonomy): Eukaryota > Viridiplantae > Streptophyta > Magnoliopsida > Santalales > Viscaceae > Viscum > Viscum album. The sequence goes on from OY728133.1 coordinate 105,568,967, forward strand.
AACCCATAAAGGGTAATACACTGTTGAAACTGATTACTTTTAAATAACTTTTATTTCCTTAACATATGAATCTATGGGATTCTGCCAATGTTATCCATGATCTAATTTCTATAATTTATTTTGTGGAATTTTTTTTGTCCCTTAAAAATGGTTCATAATAAGCTTGTGAATTTTTCAAAGGATATCCCCCGGAGTGTCATAACAAAGAGTGAAACAAGGCTAATTGTCATGCACCAGTTCCCATTAAATTCTAGCTCAATGTGGTGTTTTTGGGTTTTACCCCTCGGATACATCTTTGCTAGAGCCACCTCTCCCTACTCGTATCTAGACAGAGATGTATTTTCTTGGTAAACCACTTACTCAATACTCACCAAAAAATACCAATTTTTTTATTATACTCGGTCTTGACTATAAGGCTTTACTAGGGTTTTCTATTACTATTCCCAAAAAACTAAACGTATCCTCTGATACCAACTATAACAACACTATTTTTTATTAAACAATTAAACATAATTTATTACGTAAACATTACTTGATACAACATTAAATATCGAGATTTATAGTGTATTTAGGGATTATTATCATTACATAACCACTTAAAACAAGAAAGACAACATCTTTATTGAAAAAATACTTTACAATACCACTACATTCCCTACTACTTAGAATAGAATGGGATAACATGAGGAAATGCATAAAAAAGGGTGAGCTATAAATCCCAGAATGGGAATATTCATGGAATAACATGAGGAATAAAATATATGTTAGACAATAGGAATAGCAATACATCACAAGAGAAGCCTGAACATAAAGTCATTATAAAGCATGATAATCATAACATAGAAATGTGGAAACAACACTTAGCATTGAATTAGCATGATCCAAGGCTCATTGCACATGGAGAAATAGTAAATCCTCATTGCACATGAAGCATGAGTCAACACACATTGCACATGACGTATCATGATACTATACTTTACCCAGTTCATTGGAGCGCTATAAGGGTCCACCCTTCTTAAACCATTCATTTCATGTATAAGTGTGCAACATGGATCATATAACATTGATTCATAAAACATCATCATTTCTTCCAGGATATTGTAATGTGGAATTATTAAATGAAACATTATAATAAATAATTAAATGTTCATAAAGGTGAATACCTTTGATAGAGATATGGGCATGGTATTCACTACACAATTTCATTGGATTGGAAAATCGGTGCAATTTTGGCAGCGTAACGGCGTGATGTAATAATTCATAAAAATTGTTGATGAGAGAGAAAGGGGTGTCTCATCATATATACATGACATGGAATGTATGGGGGCCATATAGATACATGTACCAACAAATGAAATGGAAATTATATTCATGGTACAAAATAATTTCTTGAATGTAAATGAGGAGAGATAAATCCTTTCGAAATTTCAGCATAGTAACAGGTGTACATGGGAGGCATTTAATGAGAGAGAAATGGGTATCCCATCATTCAAACGTAAATAGGTCAGTATGGGGGAGGTGTGAAACCATACCCCAACTTTTATAATTGAAATTAAAAGGGCGTAACAACATTAAAAAAATTGGACCAAAATGAGAACGAAAGAAAAAACTCTTACTTGGATGTATGCTTCCAATGGCTTGAGAGAGGCCTGAGAGTGGATTCATGGGAGCTTAGGGAACCTTGAGAGGATTATAGGGTAATTATGGGAGATTTTGTCCAAACTCCAAAGGCATTGAGTGAGGAGGAAGTTGGATATTGTGTTGGTTTATATAGGAAAGGTGAGGAAATTCTTTATTATTTGTGTTCGGGACCCTCACATTAAACTAATCCAAACCACAACCCAGAACATTGTTTTTTCCCATGGTATTAGGAAAAGAGAAGTGAAAAAAAATATTTTATAAGGCCAAATTCATAACATCTTAAAACAATGGGGCTGCTTATGTGAAGGTGAGTCACACTCTCAAGGAAAACAATTTAAAAAGACAAAATAATTAATTAGACTTGAAGGGTCCACTATTGATTTGTAAAATAAGTCAAACAAACCCAAAATAACATTATTTTAATGTTAATACATATATTGGCATAACATGAGGTTTATAGTATTTTATTACATCACAATTGGGTCATTATGTTGTCATAAAACACATTATATATTTTAACGGGATTTAATTTTTACCCAAAAATTTGACTGTCTAAGAAAATTATGAAAAATTCACCGTTGGATAATTTTGAAGTCCTAATTCTAGAATTAATATTTATTTTATCTATATAATTTTCAAAATAACTTAATTTTAACATTTAAAATAAAAACCTACATTTATCTAAAATTCATGGGTTTTGACAAAAAATGGCTTTCAAACCTTAATAATAATTACAACTGCATTAATAAAACTATTTGATCATTTATATTTAATAAAAATTAATTTAATAATAATAATATTTTATTAAAATATTATTTAATTCAAAAATCCATTAATTCATCAAAATAAATTTATTTGTTGAACATTAAATAAAAATACTATTTCTTCTTTAAAAACTATTTACAATGTAACAATATTAAAATGAAAGTATATTCCTGATTATATAAAAAAATAATGTAAATAACCATAGTACTAGAGATATGTTACATAACCCCTTAAAAAAGCCGCAAAAGACCTAAGGGTAAGGTGCACGAAGGTGACATACTCTTGGGGTGGCTCGGATAACATTGTACGCCAGGTGATCTCTATCAACTTCCACATCTCCCATAGATGGTTCTATTAGAGCTAGACATGATGAAGCTTGGCTTGGGTATGGTCAAGAGAGAAGCCCAATGACACCACTTCTTTTTTGAGCTATGATAAATGGGCTTCGTCTGAAGCAATTCAACTATATGAGGCATCACTTCCTTTTTATAAGTAAATTAGATTCTTAGTTCCCTATATTTATACTAATCATGTCATCACATTTCAACGGATATATTAGAAATGGTAAAAATTATTAAAATAAAACCAATGAGGTTGAAAATTTAAATAAACATTTTACATAAAGGGACATTTAATTAGATCAAGAGGGATTTCCATTAATGAATTTTTGGGTCGTTACATCCGCATACTGGTCCACCAGAACAGGATAACTTGGAATCTCCACATCAACTACTCTAAGGGTAAGGCTTACCAACTAAGGAGTAATCAACTGCACTCTATTCCGGGTATGTCCATCCTTTGCTTCAAAGGGTCCCTTCTCTCCGGTGAAGGTAAACCTGGTCCCATCCGTGCAAAAAAACAACACTTTGTGACTAATACAGTCAATATGAGCATGGACTGTAGATAACCAATCCATACCCATGATGATTCCATGAGGCCTCAATGCAGCCACCAAGTGGATCAAACCAAAACACTCACCTCAAGGGTCAGATCACACCTTCGACGTAAGAGTGATTATCGATTCTCCTAACATAGATATATCTAGACGGGAGGGTCAAGTCAACGTCTTAACAGGAAACTCTATGACATGATTGGGATTTGTAGAAGAAGGAATGATAGGTACCAATTTTTATATATATGGAAACTAGTAGTAGATACAGATCTTACCTCGAATCATTCATGGAGCCCCTGGGTCACACTCCTCGACAACAAATAGCTACTCTATTCCCCTCTCCACTTTCCCCCTGAGCCTTGTGGGGTCCACAAAAAGGGGGTGGTTGTGACATGTCAAAATATAAACCACTTCATGATCCTCTCCTAGATCTGCTTCCACGTCTTCTACCCTGCAGATTCATTTGACACTGTTATATTCTCTTGCAAAAACATTTTACATGACCATGCCTTTGAGACAGGCACCAGTTTACTACATTCCCGCTGCTAACATTCACTGGCTGTATGCGCTCAGCTAAAGAACATTAAACCATAATGTTCTCTCTATCACCCTAAAATAATTAGGAATGCATAGAAGAATAGTGCTGGCTCGGATATCTGAGCCCGAAAGCACTGATCGTATCGTATAAATTTAGTACGAAGAATGGTCGGTACACCTCCATGAATACTCAGCCACCAACATGTCATCTGACCGAAGCTGTAGAATCTCTAGGGATCTTTCAAGAACCTCCTCAAGCTAGTACCCAACCACCTTTGAGTCAGGATCACCTCAAAATCCGAGGTGTATCTGATACTGAATCACGCTTAAGGCACTAAACCTATATATATCCCTTACTGGTACCACCCGTTGTAACTACTGATCAACGGGCAGTGATATAGCTGACACACTACTCAAAGGAACTATATTAGGCAACGATCCACATAACGAAGCCTCACCACTATGAAGATCATCCTCATATACTCTAAATGAATAATACTAGTATCTAAGGTCACCATATGCACCACTATTGTCACAAAGAGTCGGAAAACTCTAGAAATTGTCTCCATCCAGACCTAAGCTGGCAGGGAATTCGTCTTACCTCATAACCTCAGAGGCTTCTGCTTCTGGAACTCATGCAACACGCTCAATCAGTGTGAACCATCCACCAGTGTGTCTGGTGGTATCTGCTATTCAATGATTGGTGGTGCTGGTACACCACCCAAAGGTGCCAATATAGCAAGAGGGACCTACACCAGAGACTCGTTGCTATGTGGTCATCACCGTGTACTTTCTCAGGTATCCACGCTAGGTATATATGAGGCAACATCCTGATAATGAATATTTACACCATGATCATTTAGTTATACATGGTGAGCTAACTCAATAAAACATTTGAAAACATTTCAAAACACACACGTGATCTGTGTTTGCGTGTACTGAGTCAGAAATCAGATGTCAGGGTCCTCGTGTATGGATATTTCGGTCACCGCACCAACATTGGATTCCCTAAATTGATAAAAACATTCAATACACATAACACCATTTCTATGAAAAATATTAGATTTCAATGTTCTACAGTAGAACAACCTCCTATGATACCAATTTTTCACGACTCATTCCCTGGGGCCCGTGGTCTGTCTACCCCAATCCCGCCATCCATAGGCTAGGGGCTGGAGACTATCACCAAAGATGCATTCCATAAAACTATGAAGACATTGTCTTAATAACCTGTAAACACATGCAACCAAGCACACAACATGATACAAACTCATGTAAACTGAATAGTAAATAGAGTGAGTATAGTAAGTAAAAGGGGATAGAATACAATCCCAACTGGAAAGTACAATAAAATGAAAGTACAAGTAAACTAGAATATCTCTTGTGAACACCAGCCAAGAATCCTTCCCGAAGGGTTGGTAAAAATACGGATTGGTCATCTCTATGGTACGCCATGTCTAAGGTCTACTTTCTAGATACCTCTAGTCTGGGTACTCTCGTCCTTAGTCAGAGTTATCCATCTTCTACACTAAACACAATGAAGTGTGGGCATAACCCGTGCATGGGTGAGTATAATGATACTCAGTATGGACCCGAGACCATCAAGGTCTCAGAAAATCCACAAAGGATAAACCAAAATGCATGAAATCAACTGACAACCCTTCATATGTATATTTCCAAAAATATACCTACGTTATCAAGTATACCCATCTCAATCCTGAGGAAACACAGAGTCCAACTCCAAAGCCTGAAGCTCAAATGTTCCACAAAGGAAGGAGTACAGCGATTGTATGTACCACTCAGGTACTCCAAATAGAAGAATACCACCTTGGTATTACCAGAATGGAATGTTCCACAAGGTCAAAAACTCAGCTCACACCAGGTATTTCTTAGGAATAGTAGCAGATATGATTTTATGTAACTAATGTATCATCTTACTCTATTAAGAGGAAGACCCACAAAGGATCCATAATCATCATCAGACCCATGGAGTATTTTAGTACATCTTCAGACCCACACATGATCCATGTAACTCTTTAGTATGTCTTCAGACCCACATCAGATCCTAGTACATCGTCAGTACGTCGTTGGACCCACATGGTATCTCTAAATGCTGACCCACATAGGATCTCTCAGTGCTGACCCACATAAGATCGCTCAGTGCTAACACGCAATGCATCGCTCGGTGCTGACCCACACAGGATCACTTGGTGATGATCCACATAGGATCACTCGGTGGTGACCCACATAGGATCATTCGGTACTATCCCACACAGGGTTTCTACTAATTATTCACATCACAACTAGCTACTGGGTTCTTGTAAAAAGCTTTCTCACCTCTAGGAGAATCCACTCCTCAATCCAGTGGTCGATTCTCAAACATCCACAATGTACCATGAAGTAGTATCTCAATGGAACTCCACTTTAGAGAGGTATCAATGCAGAAGATGTTGCGTTAATCGGACTCTCGTTCTGTATGATATTAGCCTTTTAGTCCCAAGGGACCATTTGGATTTGGGATCAATCCTACCTGACTGTATCCCAACTTCATCCAAATCTCAAGTGGGTTATACCAAAGAGACCGTCATTCTCCAAGTATTATAGCTCCATTGATGTTTTTTCAAACAGACGCCTGGTGCCAAAGTTATGGCCGATAGAGAAAAAAGCTCGTAGCTGGTCCGACCCGGTCGGGTCGACCACGACATGCCCGACCTGGGCCGACCCAACTCGGTCTGGGTTGATCCGGCCTGCTGGGTCTTGCTCGCGCTGGGCATCGTTGTGGTCGCGGAGGGGCACGTGTGAAACATGAAGGTATCGAGGGCGGCGCATAGGGATACGAGGCGGCAAACCCATGGGGCAGCGCAGAAAGCAGTGGGGTGGGGTGAAGGGCCATGGGGCTGCGACAAGTCATGGGTCCATCACCTTTTTTCATGGAAGGCGATGTGTCAGAAACCACATCAGTTCGTATCCATGGCACAAGGTCGCCTTCTTCCATCGAGAAGAACCCACCATTCTAGAAGAACGGTCGAGTGGTCGGGCCAGGTTTTTTTGGCCTGCACCCTCCATGTTAGTGCGGTATCAAGCGGCTCAACAAAAATCTTGAATGAAGAATATCATACCTTACATCCTCCAGCAATGATTATTCCCAATCCTGCAAAAGAAATCATTTGCGGATCAACAAGTCAATGATTTGATCTATGTTCCATGTTTTAGAAGGGAAGAAAATGGGAATATATAATCATGCAAAACTAAACCCCTACCTCATCGATTTGTCGATGGTGGTCGCGAGGAAAGAGACAATGTCATTGGGGATAGACGGAAGTTGGTGACGTCAGTGTTTCCCCGATCATCAATTAATTCTCATTTAAGATGTTCCTCGTCAGTGTGAGCATTCTTAGTTGGGGAGCGTGTTCTTCGTTAGAGAGTGTGTTCTTCATTGAATAGAATAATCCTCCAGAAACTCTCCTCTTGCAAACCCCTTCCTCCCAATTCCACCCAAATTGTGAAAAGTCACCAACTTATAAATTTATTATTATGAAAATAATTTAAATTTGCACAAAAAAGATGGAATAATTAATTTACTATGTTGGAACCATTAATTATCTTATTTAATTGTCAAAATTAAATGTATTTGTGCTCACATAATTAATGTTGGAGAATTTGAGAGGTTTTCTCTCATGAAAGAGGTTTGGGTGGTCCCCATCTCTTAATATCCACAAGGGTGTTTTAGGCTCGGTTGGTCCCCACCAACATAACCTATGTTGAGGGTTTAAGAAATAAAAACATTATATATTTTTATTTTATTTTATTCTTTCATGTAAATCACAAAAACTATATTTCACTCTCGACCCACTTTGGGCGAGGCAAGGTTCTCTTTAAGCGAATACCGGTTTTGCGAGATCAACAGTGCTCTCAGATTTCAATTCCAAGCACTGGTTCAAATGATACCAAAACCCACTTGTACATTTACTGAATGTTCCAGAAAAAAGTTCTGAAATTCATTCCGAGAACACCGAGCCTCAGAATCACGCACTGTCAATTTTTGCGGACTTTTGAAATTACCATATATTAAAAACATTACATGGAATTTCTGGGTATTTATAGTTATACACACCAAGTATTCATAATACGTGTTTTATAACACTTATAGAGGAAATCATAAGAGTCAATGAGACATGTCTCGTAGGGTGTTTCATGTCCTATTTGACATGTCTAGAGGGAATTGAGAGACCTGGTTGGAATTCCAGGAAGGTTTCCTGAGAGCTAGATGACAGGTCTCGTGGCACTATTCTCTCTTACCGCAGCCTGCTTGCCATAGATGCTCCTAGCTGTGGTGCCATTCTCTTGTGCGGCCCGATCAGACTAGCTAACTTTGGCCACTGCATTACACGATGGTGCCCATCTTTCCCACGACCCACGGCAATTTTCCACAGTCATTCTCAAACCACAACCGGCCATCGTCGGCATAGCGCGTCAGCGGTTAATTTCGTGGGCCACATGGCGTGCTTCGGTGGTCTGTTCATGGTGTCGTCTATGCCTATAACTCTCTCGGGAAGCCTCTATCATAGCATGACACGCAATTTCGTGTTGCGGTCATGTTGATGAAACTATCGGCAAAGAACAAAACTAGAGCGGAGCAGTTGAGGGTTTGTGCCTTGTTTGTTTTGACTGTGCCCTCCGTGTAATATTATAACAAGTGGGAGAAAAGAAATCATCATATATAAACTATAATAATTAAACCCCCTAAATAAAATATTGATAGAGAACTCTGCATATAGCGGTACATCCATGTTCGAGGGTATGCGGTAGAAGGTGTGTCCTCATTAAAAGTAGTCATCTGTTTTTGTCGATCCTAGATCGCCGCCTCCCAAGCTTTTGTCCTCTGTCCATGGATGGCATCTCGGTACTTTTCCAGTGCTTCCTTTCATGGGGAATCTATGTCAATACTCATCTCAAAGAATCATATATATATAATTGGGGGAAAGGGAGAGTAATGCAATAAATAATTTAATGAGTTTCACTAAATGATAAATTAATGAATCTCATTTAATTCACATCGTTGTAGTTACTCAATTGATGAGTCAAGAAAACAATTGGATTGACATGTTTTCGGACCCGCCAATGCTGCTCATCCGTTTGAGAAATGAAAGATCAAATAACTAAAAATTTGTTATTTTTTTATTCTTTAAATATAAAAAAATATATCTTTTTCTACAAACCAACTACAATTGAAGTGAATATTTCCTTAATCAAATCACAGTGATGCAGATTCGATGGTTCTCTTGGATTTCAATTCCATGAACTGGATCAAAAGATAGAAAACGTCGTCCACAAGTTTAACGAACGTACCTTAAGAAATGTTCAGAAATTAATTACAGGATCATCGAACCTCAGAATCAGGCGCCAAATTTTTTTGCAGACACATACAAATCCCAATTAACAAGAAAATTAATGGAATTATCTAGGTATTTATATTATCAACACCACAGATATTTACGTCCTCGAAATCCCAATAATATAACAAAAAACAAGAGTTTTATTGAGCACACATATGTGCCTATTAGTACCATCTACTCTCCCAGAGATTCTCATGCTACCAAAGAAGAGACAGTAGAGGTATCGACCACCCATGAACGATACACTCTTGTTGATCCCTTATCTCCACTGGGTACTTCGAAAAAGTCTCCCAATCGTTAATCTATAGATCACTATGGTCGATGATGTGAGATGGGTTATGCATGTATATCCTCTGTTGAGATTTGTAGATGACGTCACACACCCTCTCTATCTACAGTGGTAGTGCCAAGAGTTATGTTACCATGAAAATCCCCTGAAGAATCAAGAATTGTATGATAAACTTAAGTTTCAGTTATTTTCCTCAGGGAAATATCTATTGTCTCTATTGAAGGGAGACTCACAAGAATACATGGTCCCCATGCTGGACCTCTAGTGGTCTTCGTTGCATATTATCATAGGACGTTTCTCGGCTCTATGCAGTCTTCATCCACTCTAGGATGACTATCACCTTCTCAGTGGTATTATATACCATCCCTCATACCACGAGTGGAGGATCTCCTGGATTAGTCTAGTATAGGGGCGATCTTCATGGTTTTCTATAAAACACCTCAAAATGGGTCATAACAAAAATGGAGTGATATTTGTTTTCATATGAAAACTCCACCAATAGTATGTGGTCCTCCCAACTATGACAAAAATCTATGACACATGCACAACGCATGTCCTCCATGGTCTGGATGGTCTCCTCAGTCTGACAATTTTTCTATGGATGAAATGTTCTACTAAAGTGAAACTGAGTTCCAAAATCCTCATAAAATCCCATCAACAACTGAGATGTGAAGCGTGCATCACATTCTTAGACTATAGTCGAAGGCACCCCATTAAGTCGCATGATCTTCTGAACATAGATACCTCACAAGCCCTCTAACAAACCATTCTCTCGAATAGAATGGAAGTTGGCCAACATGGTGAGCCGGTCAATGATCACATAGATGGTATCTTCTCCTCTGGTTTTACATGGTAACCACTTCACGAAGAACATATATATCCATTCCCACTTCGAATATGGTATATCTAGGTGTTGGGTCAAGCCTGATGGTACCTGGTTCTCATCCTTCACGTGTTGTTTGGTGAGGAATCTGGAAACATACTCTACCACATCTTTCTACATCCCTGGCCACCAGTACTAACACTGTATTTTCTGATACATCTTCATCAGACCATGATGTACTTCTATGGGGGTATATGGAACTCCCTCAACACCTTCTCTTGTAGAACCACTGGTACAGCTATACATCTTATAAAAAGGAAAGTGTGGTCCCCACCATCAGAATATCCTCCATGTGCATAGACTGACGATATCAGAGCATGTGTAGTCTCGTAGTTATTTTCACCATTTTGGGAATCCCTTACTCATTGATGGAGTTGAGGGGAATCTACAATATAATGGAGGAAGATTGTCTCATCTCTATCCAGGTAGGATATTTGATGCAAGGCTATCTGTTCGGATGCCTCGTTTAGTATCTACAATCATGATCCTCGGCTAATTTCATCTTCCACTATGTTCCCATTCCTATGAGTATATAATTTCACAAATTTATAGTCCTAGAGGAACTCTATCCAACATGAATGTCTCATATTAATATATTTATGTGTAATGATATATCTATGAATCTTTTTTTAGTAAAAAATGAACCTCTCACCAATCATGTACTGTCACCACATATTCAGTGCGAAGACTACTACTTCAAACTCCAATTTGCGAGTCACGTAATTCTGATCATTTGTCCTTAGTTGTCAAGATCCATAAATAATCATTGTGCTATGTTACATTAGGACGGAACTGATTTTTGTCCCTGATTCATCACAGTAAACCACATAGTCAATTCCCTCCACCGAAAACCTCATGATGGGAGTGCTAGTCATGTTATTCCTCATCTATTGAAAGCGTTGTTGGCATGAATATGACCATAGGAAGGTTTTCCCCTTATTTTTCCAGGTAGTCATAGGTGATGCTAATTTGGAGAAATTCGGTACAAACCATCCATAGTAACCTTGTAATATATGGATTCTTCGCACCTTAGTAACACTTCTGGGTGTCTCCAATTCATGTACTACATCGATCTTCCCTGGATCCACTACAACTCCAGCCATTGAGATGACTTGTCCCATGAAACTGACCTTATGTATCTATAACACACACATTGAGAGCTTCCCATATAACTAGAACTTCTAGAGTGTGTCCATAACTATCCTCAAGTGTACAATGTTCCCATACTCAAACACTAAGTACACCAAGATTTCCTTTATGGAGACCACAAAAAATTGATCGAGTTGTTGCTGAATGGTCCTCTTAATGAAACCCATTAACCCTGATGGAGCATTGGTCATGCTGAAATGCATCACCAAGTCATCATAATGGCCATATCGACATATAAAGGATGTCTTTGGTATGTTCTTTTCACCTACCCTGAGATGGTGATAGCCTGATCTGAGGTCTATCAATGAAAACCAATGATCTTCCTTCATCTGGTCAAATATATCATCAATCCTCAATAGTGGATACATGTACTTTCTGGTCACCTGGTTTTGGTGCCAAAAGTCCACACATAACCTCACACTTATTTCTTATTTCTTAGAAAACAACAATAGGGATGCACATAGAAAAACCACCAGGCCTTACTAATCCCTTCTTATTTAGGTCATCGAACTATACCCTCAGCACCCAACGATCCTAATGGGCCATTCGATATGATAGTTTAAATATCAGTTTTGTTCCTGGATACAAGTAAATGCCGAAGTATACCTCTCTTCGGGGAGGTAGTCCAAGGAATTATTTTGAAAGGATTTCCTCATACTCATCAACCACTATTGGGAATTGTGGATATGACTCATCCACTATATCGAAGGTCATGAAATCCAAATTATATGCAATTGACATCACCATCATGATTGAAAGACCATTTCATGCTGCACTGATTTCCTTCTCACAAACATAGGTAAACTAGCCTCCAACTCTGCATGTACATTGCACTGTACATCTCAACCTATCAATCAATGTGTGAACTGCTGATAGGAAGTCCATGCCTAGAATGACATCTTAGGGCTTCAATGCCATTACTAGAAGATCTGATCTGAAAATATCTCATATAAGAGTAAGATCACACTATAGGAACTAGTGTTTGACCACTGAATCTCCTCCCATAAGATTATCCCTACACAAAGTTCGAGCTTCAATCTCAGTCAGATTCTCAGAGTCCCCAACTAATTCTGTAACAAGAAAAGAATGTACATCACCTCTCTTGATATGCTCTACTTCTAAAGTAGATATGACACTGATCATACTTCGTATCATCTCAGGTACGTCAGGATTGTGAGCCTATACTGCCTGTAGTTGTTCCTGTCCACATCCACCTCTACTATGAGCTTGTGGGGAACCACATGTGGTTGGTGGTGGAAGTTCCTAGTGACCTCAACCACCTCCCACTTCATTTCCTTCTACCCTGCCTCATTTGTCACCCGACTGGTGCTCATGCTCTTATCACTGCTACTACCTCGGTGACCCAGCCATTGTCTTCCTATAATATGTGAAAGGATTTATATAGTCACGAGCTCTATGACCTTTTACCCCAAAATAAAAACATATCATTGCGTGCTAGTGGTACCCTCAACCTCTCGAGCCTTGCACCTCTATAACAGCATCCCCATGTCACCCTCTGGAATGCCTAACCTTCCCGGGCTTCTGCATCGTCTATCAATAGACAGCTGCAGATGAATCTGCTACCTCTCATCTAGCAGGTCCTCACAATATTGGTGCCTACTCTGCAAGGAAGCTCTCTATCAAAAATTCTCATTATAGCACCCCGGAATGTGTTACGGTGCTGAGTTAAACTGTCACAACTCAAATCTCTTTCCGGAGCCCGTACCCAAATGTTTGGTCCCTGATGTTAGGGTCTTGTACTATGATAGTGGAGTATTTGGAGAGGTTAGAAAATCTCATCAAGTACTGAGCCATAGTATGGCTTTCCTACTACAGATGCAGTATCCCCTAAATACGCACAAAGTGTGGTGACGTTGACATGAATTCCTTCCTGAAAAGGCTATCAATGTCCAGAAATGTGAGTGCCTTCTCCCCATACATCTAGAGCATTGAGCTCCACCATCATCATGTTGATACCTTAATAAGGATAGAATCCAACATCACCATCTGCTCGGCGGGTGTCCGTACTAAGAGAAACACAGTTGATACTTCCTCATGACAGTCCTCTGTATCATGGGAGTCTATCTCACCTCAAAACCTCTAAAGTCACTATCTATGGAACTCATGCAACATGATCCTTTAGCATGCATGATCCACTGGTAGCAGACTCATCTCAATAGGTGGTGGTGCTTCTAGTATACAACCATAAGGATACATCACTGTGAGTGGTCCTTGTACAGACCCCTCATCACATGGTGATACATTATCATGATCTCTAACTGGAATCTTGACTAGTTGCCTTTGTGGAGGCATCCTGTAAAAAACAGAAGTGACATGGTCAACTAGTTATACCTAGTGAGCTGACTCGAGAAAAATCAAGACAAATTTTCATAAAAGAAGCAACCAGTGTTTTCATGTGCTGAGATAGAAATCCAAATTCAAGGTCGTGGTGTGTGGATATGTTGGCCACCACACCATCATTGGACTCATAGAACTAAAAACGCAACTAAAGTAAGAAAATCACAAAAGTATGGTATAACCACAAGAGTAAAGTAAAAATTAATTAGGGAAACTAAACTAAGGAATAACCTTACAGAAATGTACAAATTCATTATGGAAACTAAAGTAAGAAACTATCAAAAGTGTGGTATAACCACAAGAGTAAAGTACAACCACATGTACAACTGTCAACTAATATCATTACTCTATAATGTAAGCCCTAGAAACTGAAATGAATGTTTATCACATTCTCTTCTACCCTGGAGAACAACCTTGAGGTTAGTACATATAAGTCTGAAGTCGAAGAAGGGTATCTCTACTACTTCCATCCCACCAAGCTCCACCATGTCCCGGACATCAAAAGTCAACTTCAGTGCATCAGTAGTCCGCACTAGACACACACATGCGGGTGGAGCCCATGCATGGGTGAATATAAATATACACAGTAGGGTCCCAGATACCCCCAAAGGTCTCTCATAAATACACAACAAAAAACCTCACAAGAAATACCATTATGTTAATATATCGAGCATTCTCAAAATCAGGAAGCACAAATAAAAATAGAGAGGTCACTCTAACAGTATAACATCAAGGTAACTGGGAAAGGGATGACTAGTTATAACGCCATATCCTCTTATCCTTAGTAACTTTAATACTGAACCACATTGTTCCGTGCATGATGACCAATATTTACCGCTCCATACTGACCCATATTGGACACTGGTGCTGACCTGTATTGGTCACTGGTGCTGACACATATTGGTCCTTATTGATGACCTATATTAGTCACTCGTTCTGACCTGTATTGGTTGACTGTATATAGATATGGATGATTATTCTTATGATTATATCATCCCACTCTAGAGTTTTTGTTGCTAACCCCCATTGGTCGCTTTTCTTATTCACATCACATGATCCACGCATGAAGCACACCTGATCTCTAGAAGAATCTGATCCTCAATCCATTGGTCATATTTCAACTGGAACGATGTCCTGCTAAAATCATATTCAGGGGGACCACTCCTTTATAAGGGTCCCAACATTACAGACGACACATCAATCAAACAACCTATAAATTAGATCCTTGGTCCATGAGATATGGCCATTTTCTAAGGGTATGGTTGGATTCATGTCTAATACTTCCCATTTCTCACATCAAACTCTGTAAAAACTCATATAGATAATCTCTAGAGAACCTCCCAATCATAATGGTCCTTATTCCATAGACGATACCTCGATCAAATGCTCAGTCTATTAGTTACACCCCTTTTTGTGAAACGTGGGGGATCCTATATCAGCCTGGTGATGAACTATATTTTTTGCTGGTGATGACCCATATAGGTATTTTGTATAGAGATATGGATGATTTTATGTACAACTAGAACATACCACTATGGGGTTTCGGATGTAGACCCACATTCGTCACTCTTATTCTTAATGCCACAACCATCTACTGGATTCCCACATGAAGCATGCCTGATCATTGGAAGACTCTAATCCTCTATCCATTGATCGTATTTCTACTGGAACAATGTTTTTCTAAAATCATATCCAGGGGATTTCCCTGTGATAGGGGTCCCTACATGGAAGACTTCACTTCGATCAGACAACACATCAATCATACGCATGGTCTATGAGTTATGGCCATTTATTAATGGTATTGTTGGATTCATGTCAAATATATCCTAGGTCATGTATTAAACTATATAAATACTCATATATATAATCTCCAATGGATGCCCTATTCATAAGGGTTCTTATTACATAGACAACACATCAATCAGATGCCCGGTCTGTTAGTTACACAACATTCCGTGAAAAGTGGGTGATCACATCCCGAACCAACCTGACTTGCTTGGGCCCTCCAGAAAATTCGAAAGTGACCGATTTCTAATAGGCTTCCTAATTCCACTGACGACATGTCAAACGGACACTTGGTTCATTTTCTAAGAGTGTTTCTTTATTTGAGGGGTGGTTAGATCTATGCCTCGTCTGACTCCATCAGGAAAGCCCAACGGAATGGGTCTTAGGGCCTTCATTACCACGATCGGGTTTGTCCTATTAATGTTCAGCCCAGTTCAATAGGACTGGCCCGTCGGGGTCGGCCTGGTTGGTTCGTGGTCTTAGGTTGCTGTTGGTCCAACACAACGGGTGGGGCTAGGCCCACCGACACTGGACCGCTGGGCTGCGGGTCTGGCCCGGCATGCTGTACTGGTTTAACCCACTGGGAGGGTCCATCCCATTCGGCCATCTCACGTTCAGCCCGTTCATTCTGAAAGGGGACCATTCTCTATCTCACCATGTAGATTCAAGGCATTTTTCTTTGGCTATTGGGGTGCTTCCCCATCGCGTTCAGCGGTCGGCCCGTTGGCGTACTAGCCTCTAGCCGATGTGGAATGCGAGGGCCCAAGACTATTCCCTTCTACAATGGCCCGCTGGTCATGGCTACTACCGCTTGCGGTGCCTATAGGACCTTCACTTCTTCAATGCAGCTAGCTCGGACAATAAGCATATGGCTTCAGCAGCCCATGATGGTGCGCTGCCTTCCCACTGCCCGCAGCTGATTGATGCATGCCTTCTCCGGCCACCACTGGCATAACGCACCGTCAGTTATTTCTGCAGGCCACCAAACGTTCTCTGGTGGTCCGTTCATGTTTCTGTCAACGCCTAGGGATCCCCCAGGATACCTCCATCATAGTGTGACCTTCTAGTACATGTTGTCGTCAAGTTGATGAAGTCATCCCCGAAAAACACAACATGAGCGAAGAAGTGGAGTGTCCAATCCTTTTTTATTTGGCATGTCCCCCTCTGCATTTTTATTATAATAAGTGGGAGAAAATAAATCATCATAGATAAACAATAATAATTAAACCACCACCTCGGAGATTGTAGGTGACCACTGCGGATGACGATACTTCTACATACAAGTGTATTTTGTAGGAGGAGCATCCTCATTGGATGGAGTTGTTGGCATTATTCAATCGAGGATTGTTTCCGCCCGAGATTCCCCCTCCATCAGAGGATGGTTCCATCATAATTTTCTAGTGTTTCCTCTCTCCGTGAAGCCACATCATAACTTATCTCTGAGCCTCATATATATAGGAGGGGGAAAGGGTGAGTAACACATGAATGAATTTAATGAGGTTCAATAAATTAGTAATTAATGAACCCCATATAATTCTCAACGGTGCAATTACATAATTGATGAGTCAATCCACTTTATTTATTAACATGTATTTTTTCCTTCCAACCCCACTCATTCATTGGAGAAAATAAATATAAAATAACAATACAAATTTTATTTTATTGTTCTTTAAAATTTACAAACACTATCATTTTCTGTCAATCAATTGTGGTAAATGTGAAGCATATCATATGTGAATCTCGGTTCTATGAGTTCAATGGTGCTCTCAGATTCCAATTTCATGCACTGGTTTCAAAGATAGAGAATGTCACCCACGTGTTTAGTGAATGTAGCTTAAAAAAGTTCATAAATTCATTCTGGACAAACTGGGCATCAGAATCACACACCATCAATTTTCAAAGACTTGAAATAATCTCAAATAATTAAAATAATAACATGTATTTTTCAGGGTCTTTACATAATCTATTTCACTTAGAAACAATATATAAAATCATACCATACTTTTGATATTTTTCCTAATTTAAAACTCCCATATTTCATCACATTTGTAGGATTAAAAGTACTCATATTTATGACATTTCATTGATTTAAATTTCAAATATCTAACATAATCCACAATATTCAATATAATATTTATATTCTAATAATATCGTGTTAATATTTTACCAAAATTATTAGTAAAATTGATTAAAATTAATCATAGCGGTTAAGGAAAAAATAAGATTAATTTGGGACTAAACATTAAAATTATGGAAAAAAATTACCATTATAATAAAACAAAAAACATTTTATATTGATAGTTAATCGATAAAAATTAAGTTATTTATTTATTTTTGTTTATTGTTACTTTTTTCAGTTAATAACATTTTCATATATAACATGTTTCTAAAAATTCCAAATAACTCATTTTCAATCATTATAAAAGGACACCACATCTACACATACCTAAAATTAATAAAACCATTTATTTTAGGAAATCATATACCATAATATCCTCCCAAAAACTTTCCCATCATCATTGAAGCCTCCCTTTGGTCAAAAATTGTCTCAATGAATCCTTTTGGCATAATCCAAAAGGAGTTACCCGATTAAGAGGTAACGCCTTCTCTCAAGATCTTTTCCATTATTTTTTTATTTACCCCCATCCACTATCTTATATACATTATTGTGTGAAAAAATGAATCCTTCATAAACTAGGATATTGTTATGAAATTTTTCTGACATAACCATACAAACACCTTTGTCTAATGGATGTCGAACAAATAGTTTCTCTGTACGGAGAACTTGTGCCTCATTAAATGATGATTGTTCGTTTCCCGTTTACCAACAATCAATGTGGAAATTATAATGGAATATCTATTTATATATTAAATATATTGTATTTATTATTTTTTTATTCATATTTTTTCATTTTACAATAAACATATCTTTACATACCATTTTCTATTAACATTATAATCTAGTTTGAGGAAGTGTAGACTACTTCCCACTCAAAGCGATGTGATTCGTTCAGACAAAACATTAAATGTATTAAGGATGTATTTAATGAACTTGTATGATAAATATGATACATTAATCCTAGTGTAATAATTATATATATACCTACATATATATACATATGAACTTTACAAACATTCATTCAATACGATAATAAAAAATAGAAATAATGTTCATGCGAACGTACGACTTACTGTCTCCATGAACGGTGTATTACATTCCATACATCAATATTCTATATAAAATCATAATAAAAATATAATTTATATAACTAATATATATATGATGGTTTAAATTATATAATCAATATATAAGTATAGAGACAAAATATATAAAAAATTAGACACATGCGTAAAACAATGCAAATATTACCCTAATTGAAACTTTAACATAGGATAGTTAAAAAAATGTAATATTAGGTAATAATAAGAAATAATATGGTATTATTTATTAGATTACTATTATTTAAAATATTTATACTAAAATTGTATTATTTATATATTCTGATTTTAAAACTACAGGGAGAGTCAAGGCCCAATGTAAGGGGATTTCATCTTAGTTTATATTTTTGAGAGATAAATGTTATATCCTCTAATATTTCATTTTTTTAATTATATAATTACCATGATTTTATAATAATAATATCATACCAAAATTTATTTTTATTCACATTTTAATTTTGTTGATAATTATTTCATGGTTTTTAACTTTCAAAAGACACCAAATCAGTTAATCTTTGTTGTATCTATATTCCTCTTTAATATTCATGTTTCAATATTCACCTAAACACTTTTTTGAGGTGTGTACACTTCAATTTTACATATTATATAATCTATATAATTATTTTCATGATATAATAGGGTTCATGTAATTTCGTTTTCCATCATTGATATTATGATCCCATGTTAATGAGTTATAAGTTATTATTAAGACAATCTCATCGCATTTCGATATTGTTTTTTTTCAGGCTTCCATTGATAAAACATTATGATCCATCTCCAAATAAATTTTCTGAGTTTCATTATACTCTATAATTTTATGATATACTCATGTATTGGTACCATATTCAACTCAATGGTACATAATATAGTTATGAATTTGTTTTTAGAAAAGGTTGACTTTTCCCATCCTTCGGTCAGAAATCTATATTTTCAAAAAATGTTTTCGAAGAATATAATACAATTTTCCTGTATGTATTAAAATAAAATTCACCCCTTTTTTATGTTACCAATATATTCAATTTATGATTATTGTAACATTACAAACAAGGATCTTTTCTATCCTCTTTTACCATAAAAATGGAATGTTCCTTTAGTGTTATACGACCTGTACAAATATAGCCAATGTCTATCCTCTGAAGCTGATTTTATATTTTTAAAAGATTCATCCTTAAAAAATGTTTATAAATATTATTCTTCTAGAAAAATGGTTTTCAAAACGTTGAAAGGGGTTTGTTATAAGATATCAAGACTAATGGTCTTCAAAACGTTTTCAATGTGATTTTATAAGTTTTCATGTAAAATTATTTTTAAAAAATTCCATCTTACTTTAATGTTTTTGAATTTTTTTTTGAAGAATTTTTTTTTCAAATGAATTCCATATTCTTTTATATGTTTTGATGAAAATTATTTCTAAAACATTTTCATGATCTATTTATAAATTTAGAAATTGTTTTCAATGAAATGGGTTGTCGAAATGTTTCCATGATTTCATTATATGTTTTCAAAATGTTTTCCAAAACATCTTCAAAATTATTTTCAAAATATTCAAGACATTCAGTTTCTAGTCAAATCTATTTTGAATTTTTTATTTTTTTCCTAGATTCCTTTTTATGTTTTGAAGGCTATATTCAATGAAAATGGGGATTAAAAGGTTTTATGAAATAAAAACAAATTTTCAAATATGAAAGGATATTTTCCATAAAAAATATTACTTAAAGATATTTAAAAAATATTTCCTATATTTGATAACATCAACCAGTGTTACTAATTCATTTTAGGGAATTATTCTATAATTGAATTATTATTATTTCGATGAATGGGATTATTCATTGATGGAATGTTGTTATGAATGTCATTTCTCTTTCACATGTTTTATTCTCTTGAAACCCGCTTGTTTTCATGGCTTATGTTTATGATGAAATTGTTATGAAACTTGTATCTTTACATTGTTTTTAATATGATTACGTGTTTATGATACTAATTTAATATCATGGGTTATGATATGTTTATTTATGATATTTTGGAACATATATGAATTATTTCATTATCTAGTGGGTGATAACTATATCTCCCTCCAATTAATTGGGAAAATTTTTATATCTAATGAGATTAACTAAGATGGTTTAATGAGAGAAATCATACTACTATGATAGTCTTAAAAATGATCCATGATTACTAAGATGTCCAGGAGAGTGAGGCATGACTACTAATATGGTATCAATAGTGAACTCATGATAAAAAATATAGCCATATGTGTGTACCATGACATCTAATATGGATTTAGAAGCAAGGCCTTGGATACTATGGAAATCATTATTTTATTATGTGTTTTCCTCAATTATGTGTATTATTAATATATTATTATTTCTTATCTTATTCTATTTATGTATTATGATTCATGAATTATTAACTTGTAATCATTATTCCATGATTTTTATTATGAGCTTTGATATGTAGGGTATAATAGTCTATTTGTGGGATCAAATTATTATACACTTATACTCGTTTTTTAGCTTGATTGTCTCTCTTTTTCCCTTATTGATAATTTTATCTCACCCATTTTATGTTTCCTCTCCCCAATGTTTGATGATATGTATTGTGTTAGATATGTCTAGGAAGGCTGAGAGTCATGAATAACCTAGTAGGATATGACTTCCATCACATACGTAATAATGTTAATTTTCCATGTTTCCAAATGAATTATACCAAATATGTTCACTGGGAGTCTATTTTTCTAATGTTTAATTATTATGTAATGTTATGTAATGTTTTCATTTGAAAATCAAGGGTATCTATATAGAAACTCATGACATATAAATTTTGATATGGATGAGTTATTAGTTATATGGCCTTAAAGAATATATTAATCTATATTTTATATTAGATTGGAAAACATAATGTGAAATTTAAATATCAAAGAATCAAATTTATCACTCTCCATCAGTTCATAATGATATATTATACAAAATTTCCATAAAATGGTTGACAAAGTCATTTTGATATTAGAGTATATTTACCCAAAAGTGATTTATTAAAATTCATTTCAAATAAATTCCAATACACATATATTATAAATTGAGGTTCATTATAGGACATAAACAACATGTCTCACAATAATGAAGCATGTACCATGTCCTCTTATTTGTAATTCATTTGATTATTATTCTTTAAGTGGGATATAATAACATGAATCTTATGTAATGAACTGACCCAAAAATTTTATATAATAATTTTATATATATATATATATATATATATATATATCTGTCTATGTGTGTGTGTGTGTGTCTATGTGTGTGTCATATTTATATCAAAAAAATAATAATAAAACATATGCAACCCATAAAAAATAAAAATTATTTTATGACTATAATATAGGAAATTTCATATGATGTATAAATACATTCAATAAAAATAATAATTTTACAATTTCAAAATAATTAGAAACAAATAATAAAACCACATCAAACATGAAAACAACAATATAAAAAGAAAATTAAAGTATAACGAAATATTTTGTGATTTTTAAATAGAAAATAGAAAACCACGGGAATTTTTTTTGAATGATAACTAAATGGAATGAGATGTGTTTATATAATGTATAAACAAATTGTTACCATTTATAATGTGAAAAAAATATTTAGTAATAGTATGATCTCATTTATAATTATAATTTTCCAGTTGGAATTGAGAAATATGAAATGAAAATTATTTACCCCAAATAAAATTTGTAAATATAAATTTTAAAATATCAAAATTTAATATTTGGTAAAACTAAATATATATAAACCCATATTCATTTAATAAATCATGATTAAGTATTTTATAAATAAAATAACATTCATTTTATTTTTTAAAAACTACATGTAGATATTTTAAATTTTTAATCTCAATATAAATGTAATCATTTTTTGAATAAGCACATAAAAATTAGTTTATGGTGGTATTTTTCTTGAATATTATGATTTATTTTCTGAATGGTCAAATTTTTTTATGTGTATATGATAATATTTACAAAATCATAATGATTTAAAAATGAATCAGTAATTTCTGAAACCTTTTATTAATCTTAATATAAAATATATGATTAAAATAATTTATTGACATATATTATGCCGAAATAATGAATAAATTTTGGTAGTTCAATGAATAATTGTTTTTATAATAAGAAACTATTTTGATTCATTGCATGTAACATATTATACTGATACAATTCAGTATGTGAAATATTTAAATGGAAATAACATTGTAATAATCATACACTATTATTAGTCAAAACAATTAAAACCATTTATAAAATATATCATAAAAAATTATTAAATATTTATTGAAAAACACCCCACTTTATCAATAATTAAGACACCCCGCTTCATCCTATTCATCATCACATCAAAACAATCCATGAAGGTTAACCTATATAAAAATACCACCCTGAACATTAATCAGCATGTTTTGAAAGTATGTTCTAACCAAAATAAAACCATTAAAATATTTTTGTTAAATTATAATGTTGGTTTCCCATATAGTATGTTTATAGATTCAAGGGGGAAATATCATGTAAATATTCATTTGTAATGATTTAATAATAAATACATTATTAACTTATATATTGTTTCAAATAGTCTGAATGATGTTGATGGTTATTCTATTATCATCAATTAAATACATTTCTAAGGGATATAATTTTTAAATAAAATAAATCC
Organism: Viscum album; assembly: GCA_963277665.1. Lineage (NCBI taxonomy): Eukaryota > Viridiplantae > Streptophyta > Magnoliopsida > Santalales > Viscaceae > Viscum > Viscum album. The sequence goes on from OY728133.1 coordinate 105,592,584, forward strand.
TGGACTTATTCAAAATTAATAGATTTTCTTTGGAAAAAATAGAATAATAATTAAATTTTATTAATAATATATAAATATGAGTGTGATAATAGTTATAATGAAGATGTTTCATCATATAATAATTATTATTGGGATGTAAGGATTATTATTTTTAACTATAAAATGTTATATTATAAAATAGAGGGTAAATAAAATTTTTTTCTGAATCCATGATTATGTATGTGTTAACTGAATATTGGATAAATATATTTTAAATTCTAAAATTGAATAAAAATTCATTGATGATACCTTATGGAACGTGACATGCAGTGTGTGAGTAATAAAACCCAATAGGGAACCTCTATTTAATCATTAGCTTGAGTGGGCAAGGAAATCATGTACATTCCATGATAAAAGAAAATCTTCATGAAAGAAATAAGAAATAAATGGTGAGATTTTTTCTGTCAACCAAGCCATAACTAGCCCCATACATGTCTTATTTGGATCATTGATTAAAGGATAGTCATAAAAGATGTCATGATTGGTCAATATGTTGGAAAATGGTTGGCGAACATGTCTCTCAGTGGTCACATGGGATTGAGTCAGACTAAGATACATGGTTGTCACATATCACCTCAATAATAGTTAGGACACAAGACTACCTAACACTATCATGGTCCAAACATAGGTATAATAGATATCTTGTCTCGTATATGCCCTGGGATAGGCATAAAGGTTATTATTCCCCTTCCCTCACTTCCCTAGTTCATAGTTAAGAACATTATGCCTCTAACTGAAGCCTATATCCATATTATCCATCATCACATACCTTGAAAACCATCTATATAATGGATAACCACATGTTGGTCCTCCTATTTCAAATTCATGTATAAATACCTCTATATGTATGATAATAACACAAAATAGGGTAGAAAATATATATGTGGAACTTATCATATCATCATGAGAATCAGTATTAATATAATGTTACATGTTATCAACATCGAACTTGTTCTAACATCTTATATAATCAAACTCATATAATAAAAATCAAATATTTGTCTACTAGGTTACACACATAACCACATGTGACCAATATAAATAATGACCACACAGGATTACCCAACACAAATTTAATATCAAAAAAAATATTATACAATGACAAAAATGATAATGGACCTACAAAATTATTCTCAAACACCAATATCTATTAAAACACTTGAGGATGATACCTATGTCACAACCAATATCTAATAAGTTGACCCACACACTGAGATTTCCTTATAATTGATTATAACTATCCTCGAACCAATTTTTTTTCGATCACATGAAAGACCTTGAATGATATTCATTAATATTCTAATATAATTGAAAAGTATCCATGCCAACATACCTATTTTTATCTTATTGAAATTCTAGAACTGATATTGATCAACGGAGGTTCCAACAGAACACTACATCCACCACCGATCTAGAAAGCATCATTGAATTTATTTTTATATGAAATCATAATTTGTAGATATGTCCATTTAATTCCAAATATATTATTTTTATCAAGGTAAGAAGGGTTAATTGAGAACAAACATGAAGACTAGAGGTTCATGGATCACAGAACAAAATTGTTAAATCGTCAACATGCTTAGGATCATCGAATTCGAGATTAGAAGGGGAGGAAATCAATGAGTTATTCCTACAATGTATCTAGATTAGAGAGGAATATAATGAATAAAAATAATTTAAAATTCATGTGGTTTATTTTAATTTAATAGGATTATTGATCATTAATTAACGCATACAAAATTTTGTATCATGGTTAGACATACCATGTGCCAACTATGAAAAGATTATATCCATCTTAATATATTGTCATGGATTGTCATACTGTTTTTAAACGTTTCTCCAACCATGAATTTATTATTGGAATGAGACGAAATTTTTATAATAATAGGATTCACCATATCATCAAACCATGTTCCCAATCCATTCCACATTAAGAGATTTTCTATAACAATTTACCCAGTTTTTTGAGGATTAAAATTGGTTGAGAAAACATTGGTGTCACACCCCGACCTCAGACGTATGTTTATTTTTATTTTATTTTATTTTATTTTCATTGTTTACTCGGTCCGAAGTCAATTAGATGAGGTTTAGTTGGGACCCGGTTTGAATTTTTCCTGGTTTGATGTTTTGGTTGGCCTTGGGCCGGTGTACGGTCACTGTGCCATTAGCGGCGACTGTGCGTTTGGTCTGAGTGAATGCGCCGTGGTGCGAAACTTCAAATAAGTAATGAAATTAAATAAATAAATTAATCTAATTGAATAGGGAAGATAAATAAAATTGTATATTGATAAAACAATGTTAACGTTTAAATTTTCACAATGAGAATATGTTTGCGCGAATGGAAATATTATTATTATTTAATTTGGTTATAAAACTGTTATTATTAAATTGTTATAAATATTATTGTTATTTAATATGAAACATAATAAAAGTATCATTTTAATTATCCTTGAGTTTATTATAAATTTCTTTTGTTATCTTTTGTTTGTTTTATTAATATTTATTTCTTTTATTATTATTATTATTATTATTTATCTTTGTTTTCATTGAAACCCTAATCCTCCCCACTATCCCGCATCTTTTCCCCCCGACCTGCGGCCTCCTGCGCGATGCGCACCTATGCGCCGCCACTGCTTCCCCCTTTCTCCTCCACCATTCCATGCCGCGAGCCCCTGCCCAGCGCTCGCCCTCGCTTCCTGATGCTCCAGCCTCCGCCATGCGTAGTCTTCCCCAACTGCGGATCTCCTCCCACCGTTCTACCCATCCGGTATTGAACCCCCCTCTTGGCCCGACCTTGCCTCCCTGTTTGGCTCAGCCTCCACGCTCACCTCTCCACATCGGCTCGGGACCCGGCCTCCCGCCTCATGCAGGTCGTGCGCCAGCCGACCCCCTCTATTTTGTCCAGCCGACTCGAGACCCCCCCTGCGACTTCTTTTGTTTTTTTTCCTTTGTTGCGATCCGCCGGCAGATGCTACTCCCCTCCTCCGGCTTTGTCCGCCCTCACCCGCTCATCCTTCCCCTTTTCCATTCCACTCTCTGGCCGGGCTGCCTCTGGCAATGCCCCCTGCCACGATCCAACCTCCCATCCATCCGTCGGGACCCCGCGACCTCCTCTTCCTCGGTCCGGCGAAGCTGCGCCTTCCCCGTCCCGTGGACCATCTCCTTGCCGGCAGTTCGGTCCGCTTCCGACCGTTGTCCGGCCGCTGCTCCTTTGCACCAGCGCCCGACCAGACCCCCTTTTCGAATCCCCCTCCATGCGGTTGGCTTCTCTTCGGACTTTCGGGGTTGCGCAAAGGGCTGCTTGGGACCCGTCGGTGTGTGTTCCAGCAATCGTCGCCGAAGGCGAGGCAGTTTCGATTCGTCGCCGACATCCAAGGTATAATTTAATGCCTTTTTTTGGGTTTCGCAGCTTTGTAATACCTTTAAGTAACATTTTATAATGTTCTTGAATGTCTTTGATTTTGTTAAAAATATGTTCGGAATGAGTTCTTGGTCCGCGTCTATATGTGTCTATGTGGGTTTTCTTGTTGGTTTTATTAATATGCTTTGTTCTTTAATTTATTTAGGTTGTGCGGGTTGTGTTTTGGGAGTATTTGGAGGCGTGCTTGTTTGCAAAGATAGATTTTTGGTTTACGGTTTTTAAAGTGGTGTATGCATGGTTTGAAAATGGGTTTTAAGATTGTTTGGAATGTGTGAATTATATTTTAAATGTGGTGATCATGTTTAAGTGTAGCGAACTTTTTTTTATATTTGGAAGCAGCAATGTTTTGTGGGTGTAAACAGATGCGTTATTTTATGGGTTGGTTGCTAGGTGTGAGACTTGTTCTCGGTGTGATTTTGTTGTGTTTTTTTTATTTTAAAGTGTTTTCTTATGAGAAACAGAGTATGTTTTGTTGTGAACCTTGGTTTCACCTTTTGCAAATGTTTTATAAATTATTTAAATGCTTTATTACTTTGATCTTGTGGTGCGTAAAACGGTTGGTGTGTCATAAGGACGTAATTGAATTATACTAAAGATTGGTTGTGTTTTGATACGTGTTTTGATGTGATATTTTAAAAACATGTTGAGCTAGTTATTTTACATTGTTTATATGTTAGGATTATTTTAGGTTCGCTTTTGTGTGTAATTTGAGAGGTTTTGCGTTGTTGCAGCGCATTGGTGAGACTTTCCGTGATGTTGCGATCGTCAGAAGGTTGCGCGTACTCTTGCGCGAGTGTGTGACATGCATCGTCGTCGTAACCGGGCTACGAGTCGAGGTAGGTCCCCCATTGCACTTACCTTTAGATTTAGAATTTATTAATTGCTTGTTGTTTTATTAATTTTTAATGAATTAGAAATAATGTTAGATAATAAAACTTTAAATTATTATTTAGTGCGAAAAGAGCTGTTTATTTTATACCGAACACTTGTGACATTTTATTGACGGGCGGACACCCAGTTTTGAAAGAATTCCAGTTTGGCCTTTAAACATAATTCACGGAACTTCAAATGTGCTTCTAGTTTTAATGATAAATAATTTCTTCTGAACAAGCGTTTTGAGTTTTTTTTTGAGAAATGAGGTTTTACTTTAAAATTGCTGAAGGCCCGTTTGGAACTTTAATGAAATGGATTATCTTGGAAATCCCACTCGGGGGTGATCTTTGGTGTGTGTTGTTTGCGTGAGCTGTATGTGATGTTTGTGCATCGTGACTGATTTATTTACATTGTAGACGCACCCCCTTTTTACTGCTTGTGTTGACATGGGAACCTGGCATATTGAGTGAATTTACTGAGAACGATTGCTGCACTAGTTTAGACCACGCACTGGCGAGTGGCACCATAGCAGGGGAATACTGAGTTATTGCTGCTATGGGGATTGGGCCCCTCGGTTAGGCCATGCAGGGCTATACCGGGTAGTATTATGGGCGTTATGACGTCATCGAGTTATGGCATGCCTTCAGGATGAGTCACATGTATAGTACGTTCTGGATTGTTCACGATCTCCTAGGTTCGACCCATGTTTCTTTTAGTGTTTATTTGTGTGTGGCGGACGATTGAGAGGTCGAGTTCGGTTGCTGACCCTTGTGTGCCACTCTACCATTGCCCTTAGTGTGTGTTGTGTGTGATTCTCATTTTGACTAACAACTAAAGTTTGGATTTCTAAATTGCTCGTAAAAATGTTTTGAAAATGCAATGCACCTGTTCTTTCAACATTAAACTTGTTCTAAATTAAAAAGGTCAATGGACTGTTACTTGTTTTAGAAATGACAGTGTGTGGAAAAATATATTTTATATAATTTAGTTCAAACCTGGAATTGGTAAATTCTCTATTTACTGGTATGTGCATTGGGAAAGAATTAGTCGAGCCTACCTACTGAGTTTTAATGCTCACCCCTATAGTGTTTTTCTTGTTTTTAGTTCTGTTGCAGGTTCCAGCTTCAGTTGTTCACCTTGAGCGACGTCGGTTGTGTTATTGGAGAGTGACCCACGGGGTCACGTGGAGCTTTGGTCGTGGTCAGGTTAGTTGCGTTGTTGGTTCTTTTTTTTATTTACATTTGTTCTATTTATTTCTGCTTCTTAGTTTATTATATTTTGGGCCAAATCGTTCCCACCTGTTTACTTTTGATGCCCGGCACTAGTTTCCAGCCCGTGGGGATCGGGAACGCCCCTCGGGCCATGTCGCGGGCCGGCTGGGGTGACCGGTTCAGGGTCGACCCGGGTTGGTTCGTGACAAAATGGTATCAGAGCAGGTCGGCTCTTAGCGGACCTCGCTTTTAAGAGCGCCCTTTGTTGTTTGGGGTGTCTTATAGAAGGAGATTAGGACTGTCGGGGCTCAGGAGGTAGGTTACGGGTCGGTGCCTGATCACCACCGCTCGTGACGAGACCTGAGTTACCAGGGTTAGTTCGGGATTGAGTCTTTTGTCCTTGGTTGTTTTGGATTAAGGGATGACAACGGGAGCAAATCGGTTCACCTTGCGGCCTCACATGGGGTGGTGACCCATGTGGAGTCCAAGTGCCCGGTTTAAGGTCCTCTTAGTGTTATGTCTTACTTGGGGCATGACTCACCACCATGTCGCCGAGTTAAGTGCAGACACTAGTCCCTCATTCCGATGGTTTATAGTTGGTTGTATTTTGTTTTAAACTCAGTCTGTGTGTGAGTGTGTTGAAAATGAAAGTGATTTGGAAATGAAAAAAGGGGTTTCTTCCAAATTGTTTTTGAAATTAGTAAAGAGGGTTTTTAAGGAAAAAGTGTTTTGGTTTGGAACAATATGTTATGTGTTTGGATTTGGTAATAAATGAATTGTTTGAACCTCGGCACTCCTTATGGAGGGTCACATGTGCGTGGGTATGTACGGAGAGTGCGTAGGGGGCACTTGTTTGCAGATGATGTGAGCGAGATTGAATGAACGCACATGTGACGGTTCATAAGGTGCCACAGGTGAGTTGTAATGTTTTAAAAAAAATGATGGTTTTGGAAAGTGATTTACGCTTGTGTTTGTATATGTTTGGCTTATGGGCCTTTCGACCTTGGCTTGTGTTGTTTCCTTGATTGAGTTTTGTCTTGATTCTGATTTCGTTGATGTTTCACATGTTTTCATGAGTAAGCCGCCCAGAAAGGTCGCTAAGGTTGCTAATGAGTCATGCCCAATTTACAGTTCTTTTGCATATTGCCTATCGATAAAAGAAATCAAAGTCCGTGAGGGGTAGTTGTTTGGTTGTGGAATTGTAGTGGGTCTTTAGGTTGTTGGGAACTCCTAGGGCTATTAGGGTGCGTACCGTCTCAGGTTTATTTGAGGGTTCAGTTTTAGACTAGTGAAGATGATATGTTTCATCATCGTTGGAGTTTTGGGTGTGATTAACGGTGGTCGACTTCCGATAAGGTTCCCCACCTGGCAAGGAGTGTGGGATAGTGGAACCTGTCTCCAAGAAACCATCCTCGTCGGTACCGTCTCATAGTTCGTCGGACCGCTCTCTTGTGTGCCACCAGTATGGCCTGTACAGACATTCTAATTCGCCTTGTCGCATCCCTTCGAAGTCTTGCTATTGTGCGGCAGTTCATGCCACCGGGGAGAGTTCTAGAAGAAGCGTCGCTCGTGAAGGAGTTAGAGACCAGGAGATGAAAATGCCTGACTGTGAGGCAGGAGATGCTTCAGCCATCAGGGCCCCAGCCACATGTCTCGGGGTGAAGCTCACGCACAGTCAGGAGTTGCCGAGGGTGTGGAGAACCTTGCTTCGGATTCTGTTTTCAGCTTTCTGAAGAAAAATATCCAAAGATTCCTTGTTCTATTCTTTTTATCGTTGTAAGATCACCTTTGTTGCGGTTGCGTGATGAACTTATTCTACCACAGTCTAAGCGGTCTTATTTGTTCTCAGTGTGTTTTGAAATCGTTCGGTTCTCCTTGAAGGGTGATGGACCCGCGGATGAGCGGGTCAATCTAATTTTGAGTTGGGTCTCAATTGTGTGCGTTAGGGGGATATGTGGTTTTATGAAATTAACAGGCGTTGTTTCGAGGTCCTTTGTGAGTTCGGGCTAGAAATTCCCTAGACTCTGGTTGCGATGAGGTTTTTCTTCGGTCGGTGAGTGAGGGGTTGAGATAATTCCTTATCCTCGAGCTATTGGGTCGTTTCGTAGCAAGCTTCCTGTTTAAGTCTCTGAGTGTTGTTCGGTCTGTGTGGAGAAAGTGATTGGGTTCGGTTTGGGAGCTCCCGTGTTGCCCCCCCCCTCAGGTGTGGTGTGTTCGAGTTTCAAGGTCTCAGTGTTAGTAGATTTCTGTGGTGGGGAGAACCCTCCCGTGTTCTCCCCTCATCCTCGGACAATGTTTGTACTTGAGTTGGTCGGGTGTGACTTGTGTTGGTAATGGTCACCCCTATCCTCTCAGTTTCTTCTGGTTTTTCCTGGGTAAAGACTCGAGTTATGCTAACTGTTGGCTTGGTGACTTTCTGGGGGCAGAAAGTGTTTGTGGTGGGGAGAATTGTCACACCCCGACCTCAGACGTATGTTTATTTTTATTTTATTTTATTTTATTTTCATTGTTTACTCGGTCCGGAGTCAATTAGATGAGGTTTAGTTGGGACCCGGTTTGAATTTTTCCTGGTTTGATGTTTTGGTTGGCCTTGGGCCGGTGTACGGTCACTGCGCCATTAGCGGCGACTGTGCGTTTGGTCTGAGTGAATGCGCCGTGGTGCGACACTTCAAATAAGTAATGAAATTAAATAAATAAATTAAGCTAATTGAATAGGGAAGATAAATAAAATTGTATATTGATAAAACAATGTTAACATTTAAATTTTCACAATGAGAATATGTTTGCGCGAATGGAAATATTATTATTATTTAATTTGGTAATAAAACTATTATTATTAAATTGTTATAAATATAATTGTTATTTAAAATGAAACATAATAAAAGTATCATTTTAATTATCCTTGAGTTTATTATAAATTTCTTTTGTTATCTTTTGTTTGTTTTATTAATATTTATTTCTTTTATTATTATTATTATTATTATTTATCATTGTTTTCATTGAAACCCTAATCCTCCCCACTATCCCGCATCTTTTCCCCCCGACCTGCGGCCTCCTGCGCGATGCGCACCTATGCGCCGCCACTGCTTCCCCCTTTATCCTCCACCATTCCACGCCGCGAGCCCCTGCCCAGCGCTCGCCCTCGCTTCCTGATGCTCCAGCCTCCGCCATGCGTAGTCTTCCCCAACTGCGGATCGCCTCCCACCGTTCTACCCATCCGGTATAGAACCCCCCTCTTGGCCTGACCTTGCCTCCCTGTTTGGATCAGCCTCCACGCTCACCTCTCCACATCGGCTCGGGACCAGGCCTCCCGCCTCCTGCAGGTCGTGCGCCAGCCGACCCCCTCTATTTTGTCCAGCCGACACGAGACCCCCCCTGCGACTTCTTTTGTTTTTTTTTTCCTTTGTTTCGATCCGCCGGTAGATGCTACTCCCCTCCTCCGGCTTTGTCCGCCCTCACCCGCTCATCCTTCCCCTTTTCCATTCCACTCTCTGGCCGGGCTGCCTCTGGCAACGCTCCCTGCCACGATCCAACCTCCCATCCATCCGTCGGGACCCCGCGGCCTCCTCTTCCTCGGTCCGGCGAAGCTGCGCCCTCCCCGTCCCGTGGACCTTCTCCTTGCCGGCAGTTCGGTCCGCTTCCGACCGTTGTCCGGCCGCTGCTCCTTTGCGCCAGCGCCCGACCAGCCCCCCTTTTCGAATCCCCCTCCATGCGGTTGGCTTCTCTTCGGACTTTCGGGGTTGCACAAAGGGCTGCTTGGGACCCGTCGGTGTGTGTTCCAGCAATCGCCACCGAAGGCGAGGCAGTTTCGATTCGTCGCCGACATCCAAGGTATAATTTAATGCCTTTTTTTGGGTGTCGCAGCTTTGTAATACCTTTAAGCAACATTTTATAATGTTCTTGAATGTCTTTGATTTTGTTAAAAATATGTTCGGAATGAGTTCTTGGTCCGCGTCTATATGTGTCTACGTGGTTTTTCTTGTTGGTTTTATTAATATGATTTGTTCTTTAATTTATTTAGGTTGTGCGGGTTGTGTTTTGGGAGTATTTGGAGGCGTGCTTGTTGACAAAGATAGATTTTTGGTTTACGGTTTTTAAAGTGGTGTATGCATGGTTTCAAAATGGGTTTTAAGATTGTTTGGAATGTGTGAATTATATTTTAAATGTGGTGATCATGTTTAAGTGTAGCGAACTTTTTATTATTATTTGGAAGCGGCAATGTTTTGTGGGTGTAAATAGATGCGTTATTTTATGGGTTGGTTGCTAGGTGTGAGACTTGTTCTCGGTGTGATTTTGTTGTGTTTTTTTATTTTAAAGTGTTTTCTTATGCGAAACTGAGTATGTTTTGTTGTGAACCTTGGTTTCACCTTTTGCGGATGTTTTATAAATTATTTAAATTCTTTATTACTTTGATCTTGTGGTGCGTAAAACGGTTGGTGTGTCATAAGGTCGTAATTGAATTATACAAAAGATTGGTTGTGTTTTGATACGTGTTTTGATGTGATATTTTAAAAACATGTCGAGCTAGTTATTTTACATTGTTTATATGTTAGGATTATTTTAGGTTCGCTTTTGTGTGTAATTTGAGAGGTTTTGCGTTGTTGCAGCGCATTGGTGAGACTTTTCGTGATGTTGCGATCATCATAATGTTGCGTGTACTTTTGCGCGAGTGTGTGACATGCATCATCGTCGTAACCGGGCTACGAGTCGAGGTAGGTCCCCCATTGAACATACCTTTAGATTTAGAATTTATTAATTGCTTGTTGTTTTATTAATTTTTAATGAATTAGAAATAATATTAGATAATAAAACTTTAAATTATTATTTAGTGCGAAAAGAGATGTTTATTTTATACCAAACACTTGTGACATTTTCTTGACGGGTGGACACCCAGTTTTGAAAGAATGCCAGTTTGGCCTTTAAACATAATTCACGGAACTTCAAATGTGCTTCTAGTTTTAAAGATAAATAATTTCTTCTGAACAAGCATTTTGAGTTTTTTTTTGAGAAATGAGGTTTTACTTTAAAATTGCTGAAGGCCCGTTTGGCACTTTAATGAAATGGATTATCTTGGAAATCCCACTCGGGGGTGATCTTTGGTGTGCGTTGTTTGCGTGAGCTGTACGTGATGTTTGTGCATCGTGACTGATTTATTTACATTGTAGACGCACCCCCTTTTTACTGCTTGTGTTGACATGGGAACCTGGAATATTGAGTGAATTTTCTGAGAACGATTGATGCACTAGTTTAGACCACGCACTGGCTAGTGGCCCCATAGCAGGGGAATACTGAGTTATTGCTGCTATGGGGATTGGGCCCCTCGGTTAGGCCATGCAGGGCTATGCCGGGTAGTATTATGGGCGTTATGACGTCATCGAGTTATGGCATGCCTTCAGGATGAGTCACATGTATAGTACGTTCTGGATTGTTCACGATCTCCTAGGTTCGACCCATGTTTCTTTTAGTGTTTATTTGTGTGTGGCGGACGATTGAGAGGTCGTGTTCGGTTTCTGACCCTTGTGTGCCACTCTACCATTTCCCTTAGTGTGTGTTGTGTGTGATTCTCATTTTGACTAACAACTAAAGTTTGGATTTCTAAATTGCTCGTAAAAATGTTTTGAAAATGCAATGCACCTGTTCTTTCAACATTAAACTTGTTATAAATTAAAAAGGGCAATGGACTGTTACTTGTTTTAGAAATGACAGTGTGTGGAAAAATATATTTTATATAATTTAGTTCAAACCTCGAATTGGTAAATTCTCTATTTACTGGTATGTGCATTGGGATAGAATTAGTCGGGCCTACCTACTGAGTTTTAATGCTCACGCCTATAGTGTTTTTCTTGTTTTTAGTTCTGTTGCAGGTTCCAGCTTCAGTTGTTCGCCTTGAGCGACGTCGGTTGTGTTATTGGAGAGTGACCCACGGGGTCACGTGGAGCTTTGGTCGTGGTCAGGTTAGTTGCGTTGTTGGTTCTTTTTTTATTTACATTTGTTCTATTTATTTCTACTGCTTAGTTTATTATATTTTGGGCCAAATCGTTCCCACCTGTTTACTTTTGATGCCCGACACTAGTTGCCAGCCCGTGGGGATCGGGAACGCCCCTCGGGCCATGTCGCGGGCTGGCTCGGGTGACCGGTTCAGGGTCGACCCGGGTTGGTTCGTGACAATTGGCCAATCAATGTACCCTTAAATATGCCACATAAACTATTAAAAACGAATGATATGCCACTAAAAATTATCCCATGAAGTTCATTATTATAAAAAATAATGAATAAATGTTAAAATTCACACATAACACATCCAAATATTCTTATGCCATTTAAATCTCCGCCTTTAATTAATTCTTATCCCTAAGAAGCATCTTTGGTATCTTTATTGAACATCTAATGACATGAATACCAAATATTATACTCTTACTCACATAATTCCTCCATAATTAATCGATGCATCTATAAGATCTTGATAAGTGAATTTTTTTCCCTCAATACATTTCTTTCCAAATACTATACTCTACAATAGAAATTACATGAATATTGTGTTAGTATTTAACTAAATATCCTTAGAGTCGATCACATTCAAATGATCGAGCATGTACATATAGAGTAAAGATACATAAAACACATCTTGAATCCGTAAGTAGTTATGATTACGGTCAATATTTTAGGTCTTACTCTTGATACAATTGAAAATATAAATCAACCCAACATATATTATTGATTTTTTTATTGTAGTTGTAACGCCCCAACCCATGTTACCCAGAGTTGGTGCATTATTACGTAACATTGGCATGATCAGAAAATATCAAGTATCGAAAGACCAATTAGTTTAGAAGCCTTGGAAACACTAGATACATTCATAAGTATTACATTACATGATAATGTGAAAAAATACAACAACATAGTCTCCATAGTCCACACTCATATCCCATTAGACTATATCCATATTCCACTCATAAAATACTTCTTCACATCCCAGGAAAAATAAAACGTACAACTGGGTGTGCTCAAATGCTCAGTAAGGATAAAAATATAGCGGAAACTTTCATAAATAAGCATAAATTTTTAAAGAATTGTACAACTAAAACAAAAGGCTTTTAAACATGATCATCAGCATAAAATGGAAAAATCAAAATGAAATAATTCCATTCAATTATTTACATGGATATTCTACTAGTCAAATAATCACATGAAATATCAATAACCACATTCATAATGATGGAATGCATAAAGATAGACTATCATAATCACATAGTCAAGGGCTTGTTCCAAGACTACAAATAAGATTTTGTCATGGCCTTATGCCAATAAACTAGTTTATCTCAAGAGACCTACCAATGCATAGAGGAACGATAGTGGGACCAACTTGTCACTTACTAATTCCAATGAATTCCTAATATGAATAGGTTTAAACATAACATAAACATTCATATTAAAAATATAATCTGAAAATTCAATACTCTTTCCATAAACCATGAATGGTATAAAAATAAATCATCCATATAATAACATATCACATAATCTTAAATACAATATCGATGTTCTGTGTCATAATAAATCAACTTCAAATAAGCTAAAAATCCTTCAAAGGATGATGAGATAGATCAAATCAAAACTATCTGAGAGAAATATCTCTTTTTTGAAATCATTTAAAATCCACATAATTATGAAATAAAATATTTACTTTGAAAATATTTTTATAAGCTAGTAAGGGAAGCTTAGATGATTTTATAATAGAGGAAAATAACTGCACCCGTCGTATTAGTTTTAAAATACATTCATACCTTAATTTTGTCGAAAAGTTTAAAAAGGACCTTGTTTGGAAAATGACAGAATGATTACTTTATAAACATCTTATAAAACTAAAACAAGGGTATAGATGAATTTAACCCATAGTCTATAAAATAGTAATAATGTTTTGAAATACATTTTTAAGAAAAATGGATGTTGATGATAAAGAGGCCACAATAGATAATTATATATAAACAATCTCAGATAATTAAGATATTCTGAAATAAACCCTTACCATGTAAATTTCCTTGGATGAGAGTAGGTTAACCTCCTGTATAATAGTGAAATAATTGTTATTAAATGACACAAGAATCATATACATCAATATGATATAATATATGAATTTTTACATCGCATTATTAATTATATCTTAGTATTATCGTTGTTTATGGGGTTAACGGATTTGTTTTCCTTTATATGTGTTGTTATGTCAGTAATATTTGTTGTGAATGGGATATATCTTATCCAGAATTATATCAAGTATTTAATAATTATTTGTAATAATCTAATAAAAATTAGTATTGAATGGATACGATGGGGAATGATTCTCATCGCGTTCGTGGAGACGGTAATTCGTACATATGCACGAGCGACAATATCATTCTTTTGATATTAAAATAATATCTAATTGGAGGTTATATCATATATACAGAATAATTATAATGTTATATTTATTATTTACATCAATTTCACATCATTATTATACCCATCTAGATAATAATGTATTGAATAACAATTACACCACGATGTGGAGAAGGTAAGCCGTACATACACAGGTATGGTGACATGTCATTCAAAAGATCGATTGAATAATAAATTTGGATGTAAAAAATTTATAATTACATCACAGAGTATATAAAATACTAGAGTTGTTATATTATAATGGAAAAAACAAAGAAAATGATGTGGAAGAAGAAAGGAACTTGACAGAGGTGATGAAATATTAACCTCCTCTTCGGATTATTAATTTTGATTTGATCAAAAGGGCTCACTAGGATGGCTTTATTACTAAAGGAAGGAATATAGGATGAAGGGAGGATAGTCTAGAGGGTACTTGGGGAGAGGTTGGCCGATCCAAATGGCATTGAAGGTGTGAATTAGAGAGAAGAGGGAGTTCCCTTTTATAAGAGGGGTGAGGGGCATCTTAGGAAATGCTAGAAATATTATTTTATAATAAAATCATTTTCGGATTATAATGGATCCAAAGTGAATTATTTAAATTCTAAAATGGGGATTGGTCGAAAACCACACAACCAATAAGTTTTATATAGGTACAAAACTTTATCGTTTAGATTTAACTCTTTATTAAATAGTTTGACATTTACCATGTCTATTTGTATTTTTATATTATATGGTTAATAAACATAATATATACATCCAATAGAACCCCAAGTGGTTAATTGATGATTCAACTATAATTATATAAGTCCTTTGGCTGATCATTAGATTTTTCAGAAATGAATATCAATTATTAATATAATATTTGTTTTAAAAAAACATTTATGTCAATTCAAACACTATTTGGTATTTTCTTTTTTATAAATTCATAACAGAATTATTAATTCGAATAAAATTCATATAACCAACCCTAATATGTCATATTAACCTAAAAAATTATTGAAATTCATAAAAAGAATCAAATTACATTTATTTGGATATTTATAATGTCAAATATTTTTATATTTCATTAATTAGGTAATTACTGCATCATCATTGTGTCATAAATAAATTAAATTATTTAATTTTTAAAAAATATAAATAAAATAACATTATGTAGGAAACATTTTTGATATTTCTAATAAATATTTATAGTCGAATTTATCTTATGTATAACCCTATATTGAAAATGTTTTAGTTATTAAACTTTGATTTTAACTCCTTTAACTCTTCTAGGAATTAAATTATAATAAATGTCCTAATCTAATACAATTTGACCAAAGAGGACAATATTTTATTCCTATGGTTTTTTTGGTCGAATTATACTTATCCAATAGAATTATGACATGTGTTATGTTAATAATAATATCATTTTACCATTAATTACTCTGTTTATTTTGAACCGTGGTGAATAAAAGATAAAGTTACTATTCACCAAAAATTAATTTTATCTTATTAAACCACATATTACTTACTGATATCAACCATGTTCTTGGATTTTTGAAATTACTATCATAGAAGCGGTAAAATAATGTTCTATGTGAATTTTCATATTCTCTAAGGAGGTGTGTAAAAGACGGTGAAAAGTTCAATAAAAATTTTATATATCTTAAATTATTATAAAATGACTCCAATAAATTACATTGATGTTATATAGGTATTATGTATATATTTTGACCTAAAATAAATTTAAATAAAATAAATAATTATTTAAATAAAAATTCAGTTTTAACAAATAGCTCAGTGTTTTTCACTATTCGTCAAAAATTGAACATTTTTAGAAATGTACCAAAAACTCACCCTAAGATTATTTTGATATTCCGAATCAAAAATTGAAGTCCATTTTGAATGATAAAATTTATTATATTTTAAAAAGTGGGTATTACTATTTATAACAGCTAGTTTGATTTCTTATGGTGTGTTAGAACTCGATGTTTCGCACAACTCACAGTATTGTATTATTCAAAGAGAAACATACCATGGAAGCATGGGGAGTTAAATTATACCTTCAAATAATATCATCCTCAACATTTCTAGAATATAACTGCATAAAACGACTCGATTGGTTCTGCTTCATAAGTTTCTCATGTTCCCACATTGCCTCTTACATCTTATGGTTTTTCCATAGAACTTTTACCAAACAAGTCGTCCGGTTTCTCAGAACTTATTCTCTTGTATCAAGAACCATGACATGCTTTTCAAAATAAGACATATCGGATTCCAGTTATAATTCTCATAGTTGAGTACATGTGTTGGGTCAGGAATGTATTTTCTCAACAGTGATATTTGGAACACCTCGTGTACTTTGGAGAGACTTGGGGGAATTTCCAAACGGTAAGCTAAAACCCCAATTCGTTCTAGAATTTTGAAAGGTCTGATGAACCTGTGACTAAATTTACCCTTCTTACTGAAACTTATAACACCATTCCATGGAGATACCTTCACGAAAACATGATCTCCTACTTGAAATTCAAAATCCTTCCTTCGATTATCGGCATAGGTCTTCTGTCTACATTGAGCTGCATTGATGTGGGTTTAGATTGCCTAAACCTTTTCCATCATTTCCTCCACATGTTTTGGGCCTACAAGTTTTCTTTAAACAACATCATCCCAACAGGTTAGTGTGCGACATCTCTTTCCACATAATGCTTCATATAGTTCCACTTGAATACTTTATTGGAAGCTATTGTTATAGGAAAATTATACCAGAGGTAAATATTGATCCCACATACCATGGAAGTCGAGTGATCATAATCTCAACATGTCTTCTAAGGTTTTAATAGTCCCTTTTTGTTGTTAATAAGTTTTAGGGTGATATGATGTTTTCAAACGAAGTTCAGTATCTAGGGATTTCTGATGACTTTTACAGATTTTTGATATAAAACAGGGATCAAAATCAGAAAAACTCGATAGGGGTACTCCATGAAGTCTCACAAATTCAATCATATATAGTCTTTCTAGACATTCAAGTTGTAAATCTTCTCTTATATAAAGAAATTGTGCTGACATGGTTAGATGATATTTTAGAACATGTATAAATTATTTCATTATCTAGAGGGTGATAACAATATCTCCCTCCAATGAAATGGGTAAATTTTTTTATCTAATGAGATTAACTAAGATGGTTTGAGGAGAGAAATAATAGTACCATGATAGTCTTCAGAATGATCCATGACTACTAAGATGGCCATGAGAGTGAGGCATCACTACTAATATGGTATCAAGAGTGAACTCAGGATACAAAGACAGCCATGTGTGTGAACCATGACATCTAATATGGTTTTGGATGCGATGCCTTGGATACTAGGGAAATCATTATTTTATTATGTGTATTCTTCAAAAATGTGTACTATTAATATCTTATGATTTCTTATCTTATTATATTTATTTCTTATGATTCATTTCTTATTAACTTCTATTCATTATTCCATGATTTTTATTATGAGATTTGATATGTAGGGTTTGATATTCTATTTGTGGGATCAAATTTATATAAACTTATTGTAACACCCGAGACTTTTATGTTATATAAATCATCAAAGGAATATTTTTCTACACAAAACTTGCTTGGCTTGCTTTACACGCAATCGCGACCTTCCTCGATAGCTTTCGTCGTACGCAATACCGAGTTTCACTAAATAACAATATGCTATTAAAACTAGCCGTTATGAATAGTAATAACCACTTTTTGAAATTTTATAAATTTTATTTTTCAAAATGGACTTCATTTTTGGACTCGGAATATCAAGTTTAGCCTAAGGTGAAATTTTGGTACTTTTCGGATAACTTTAATATATTGATGAATAGTGAAAATTACTAAATTTTAATTAAAAACAACATTTTTAATCAAAACATTTAATAGTGATAAATTATGAATTTGAGTGGTTTTAAAGTATATTTAGAATATATTTTTACCACTTAATATAATTTAGGTCATTGGACACAATGTTACAATTAAACCGAACATAAACAAGTGTCAATCTTTTGATAGTTATTATCTCTTAAAAACACGCTTTTTGTTTTGACAGCGGGAATTAATTTTAAATTAATTTCTGCCACATCTGTGTTTTTAATTTAGAAAAATGGATTCCATATTTGGAATCAGGATGTTCAAATTTTGTAAATAGGTAACTTTTATTTTTAGACATTTTGAATAATTACTGCGGTAAATATTTTATTTACCATGGTTAAGGGTAAATCCGGTAAATAAGGGTTAAACAAATAATATTATAATAATATTAAATTACCCTAAAACGTGTCTTAACCCTATTGGTTGATACATGGTCGACCATGGGAATCTTTGGGTCGATTTTGGGACCCCATTGATCCACTTGTAAGTGATAATGACACTTTATTTTAATTAAGTTAAAATGAATACAAAAATGACACAAGCATATATCTTTTAGAAAAACAATTGTTACATAGGGTTATATATGTTGGATTTTAGATTATAAATATTCATTAGAAAGATAAAAATATTTCCTACATAATGGTATTTTATTTGTAATTTTTAGACTTTATATAATTTAATTTATTTATGACACAATGATGATGCAGTAATTATCTTATTAATAAAATATTGACATAATTGATGTTATAAACACCAAAATAAATGTAATTTAAGACTTTTTATGAATTCCACTAATTTTCTAGGTTACTATGATATATTAGTGTTGATTTAATCAACTTGGTTCGAACATATAATTCTGTTATGACTTTCACAAAAAATCATATATCAAATAGTGTCAAAATTGACACAAAATAGTTTTTAAATCAAATATTATATTATTAATTGTTATTGTATTCCTAAAAATCTAAGGTTCGGCCAAATGACTTAGATAAGGATATATATTTTAATAATAAACAATTTGGGGTTCGTTTGGCATGTTATAGTAAGTTTATTAACCATATAGTGAAAGAAAACAAAAAGACATGGTAAAAGTTAAATTATTTAACTTAGAGTTAAATCTAATTGATAAGGTTAAAATAATACCCTAAACTTGTCTAAATACTATTGGTTGATACGATTTCGACCCTTACCCACTTTATCTTCGAAATAAGACCCTTTGGAACCATTATAAACCGATTTTTACTTTAATATAAAATAATATTTTGAGATATTCCTAAGGTGCCCCTCTCCTCCCTTATAAAAGGGCACCTCCTCCCCCTCCTCCTCACACCAAATGGAGCACTCAAGCTCGGCCAAACCCTGACATTTTCTCCTCTACACTTCCCTAGAATAGTCCTAGAGGACCTGTTCTTCTCCAAACACCACTCTTAGTTCCTTAAGTGGAGGATTCAAAGAGGCGTTCCAAAGAAGAGGTAATATCCATTACCGATCTTTTCAATTTCTCTCTTCTTCAACTTCTTCTTCTTTAGTTGTTTCATGATGAAGTAATAAAATCAGTATTACTTACATACTGATATGTTATTATAAATATGAAACAACCCTAATTCACCTTCTATCCATCCTATGGAAAAATGAAATCACCGCGCGTGCGTACGTACGGAATACCGTCTCCACGCCGTGGTGTAATCTATTTTTCCACCATCACTTTACAAGGATGGGTATAATGGTGTAATGAGTAACTATTTATGATTATTATAAATTAATATTGATACTGAAATAATATATATATACTCCAATACATTTCCAAGATCATAGGAACGATATCATCACTCGTGCGTACGTACGGAATACCGTCTCCACGATGTGATGCGACTCGTTCTACATGATCATCATTACATAGTAATTATATAAATGAATTGAATGAATAAATATGATATATGTTACACTAATACCATTCTTGATATAAGGTATCTATAACCTTGAAAGAAGAATAAGAATTTATTCGGCAAAACACGCGTAAGAACAAAAGGCAATAAAGACCCGAGTAACAAGTAACAATGAAATATTACAAACAAGAAGCTAAGAATATGACCATATATGATATCATATCAATATTTATGATTCTTGAATAAGTCAATAACATTATTTAAACCATTATACAGGAGATTTGGACACATACAAGGCAAATTGGACCTAAGGTAAGGGAAATATCACAATCTCATTTTTATCCGAGATTGTTTATTCGTAAGTATTTACTGGGGTGTATTTTATCATCCACATCCATGTTTCCTCAATATGTAATATTATTTCCATACACCTACAATTGTTTAAATCCAATTTTACCCTTCGGTGAGTTTTTTTTAAAAGATATGAAAGGAATCTTTTTTCGTTTTTCGTACGAGGTACTTTTTGACTTTTCCGACAAAAGTACGAAGAATGTTTTTTTTAACTTATACGGCATGAATGGATTTTTAAAACATTATTTCCAAGAAACATCCTTTACAAGTTTTCAAGTTTATTTTTAATCAACTTCTTTTATTTTAATGTTGTATGACATGTTATGAAAGGAAAAAATGTTTTTGAAGAAGAAAGGATATTTTCCTCAAGAATGAAGTTCAAGTATTTTATCAAAATTATTTTCCATCTAAGATAATAAAAGGGTTATGTTTTTATCCCTATTATTACATGGATTTGATTATGTTGTGATGGAAATATTTTTATGAATTCCTTTATCTTATATGAATTGTTTTATGATGTCATGTTGTTTAAGAATCCCATTTTTATTACATGGGTTACGCTATAATGTATCGTTTATGATTATGTGGCACACATAAGAAAGGATTCATTAAAAGATGGGTGGGACCTATATCTCCCTCCAATGCGTTGGGTAAAGATTTTATATCTCATGAGATAGACATGGCTGGAACGGAAGGTTATTTCGGTTCAGTGATACAGGACTGAAACGAGGAGTGAACTCGGTTCAGAAAGGGACTTTGTCCACTAAGATAGTCTTGGCAATGAGTCATGACTAACAAGAAATGATTTTCCATGATTATGTGTGCATGCCACAAAGTTTCAAGTCTTATGTTATGATTATGGGGATCTCATTTTCACTTCTATGATTTATTCCATGATAATATATTATGATCTCTTTTGCAGGTTTTGATTTTCAAAAAGATATGATATGATTTTTATTTCCTTTATTTGCCCTTGCTGAGCATTTGAGCTCACCCTTTTATGTTTTCTTTTCCCCAGGTCAGGAAGATGGATATTAAGTAGAATATGCTAAAAGGAACCCTAGATATGATGAAATAAATGGGAGACACTATAGAAGATTTATGAACCAGTTGTTTATGTTTCCCAGTTTCTAAAGACACTATACCTATACGGTCCTTTGTGGTTTTGTCATATGTTGTAATAAGTGTGCTTCAATTTTGAAGTATTAACAATGTATGTAAAGTATGGGTCGTTATAGTTGGTATCAGAGGAAAGGTATAGTCAACCTTTGGAAACTAGGATGTGAAAGCCTTTGTAAGAACCCTAAGGATAAGTCTAAGCATAGAACACAATCTTAGTGTTTTAGAAATGTCCTTGAATAACCTAGGATAAGACCTTAAGCATGAAAATTTTATTCTTGAATTATGTGGTTTTCTTATTATAATTAGTGTTGCTCACACTATTCTTCTTGGTTTTAGTCAATGGCTGGAACCCGAAGGAACCGTGTTAATGCGGAATGCGATGGGCAATGCAATGATTGTCCCCCTGAGCAACCAAACGATATGGGAGCTGGAATGAAAAATCTTGTAGCCATGCTCACACAACTTTCTCAAGCTATGAATCATGCAGGACTTCCAAACGAGCAAAGGAAGGAACAACATTCTGTTGAATCCTTCATGAGGCAGCGTCCACCTTCTTTCAGTGGGTCTACTGATCCATTAGTTGCTGAACAATGGATTAGTACTACTGAAAAGATATTTTCAGTTCTTCAATGTTCTGAACATGATAAAGTCATCCTAGCAGTGTATCGTTTGGAAGGAGATGCTGATCAATGGTGGAATCTTATTAAGAATACGAGTCAAAGGGATGAAATTGAGTCTATGGAATGGGACGAGTTCAAGAACTTATTTTTCAATAAGTACTTCCCTCGTATTCTCCGAACAAAGATGGAGAAAGTGTTCCTTGAACTGAAGCAAAGGGATGATGAATATGTTAGTACCTATGAAGCAAATTTTACAAGACTTGCAAGGTACGCTTCTGATATTATTATCCAACCTGAGAGTAAGATCGATCGATTCTTTAGTGGCTTAAAACCAAGTCTTCGAAGGGCGTTAGCCATAAGGGACTTCAATAGCTACGAGGAAATCATTCGATGTGCTCTCAATGTCGAGATGGAGATTGGAGTAACCCATAAGTCACATGGGTTTGATAAGAAGAGGAAGATGGAATTCAAAGGAAACTCTAAAGAGCACACTGAAAAGAAGATGAACTTTCACTTATGCTCAAAGTGTGGAAAGAAACATGGAGGGAGTTGTCTTAAAGGGACAAGTAAATGTTTTAAATGTGGAAAGGAAGGTCATCGGGCATTTGAATGCCGTGATAATGGGAAGAAGATGTCTAATGATGCAAACAAAGGAAGGGATACACAGAATGAACCTACTACACTTCAATGTTTCAAGTGCAAGGAGATGGGGCATTATGCCAATCAATGCCCAAATCCAAGGGTTGATGATGATGGTCGACGTCAACAAAATCTTAAGGCTAAAGGCAAAGGAAAGTCACATGCAATTTCTATCAGCGATGTGGAGTACGATAACGAAGTGGTGAAAGGTACACTTACCATCCACTCTAAAGTAGCAAATGTTTTATTTGATTCTGGATCCACCCACTCTTTTATTTCTGAAGAATTTTCTAAGGGTATCACCGTATTACCTCAACAATTAGATGTTGAGTTAGCTGTGACAACACCTAATGGCACATCAATCGCATCAAAAGTTTATAATTCTTCTCCGATCGATGTTTGTGGGAAAGTGCTTCCTGAAAATCTTGTGATCCTTCCTTTAGTAGAATTTGATGTGATTCTTGGCATGGATTGGCTTTCTCTACATGGAGCTCATATCAATTGCCAAAGAAGGGAAGTCACATTTCATATTCCAGATCAATCTATGATCGTCTATCAATGCAAGGATGAACATAACCTTCCAGTGGAAATTCCTTCCATCTTATGGGTCATGATTCCACTAAATGAAGGTTATTTATCTCAAATGGTTGGAGAGAAACTTACGATTAAGAATATACCCATTTTACGGGAGTTTGGTGATGTCTTTCCAGAGGAATTACCAGGTCTTCCACCAAATCGTGAAGTTGAGTTTTCAATAGAACTCGTACCGGGTGCTTTGCCTATTTCAAAGACACCTTATAGAATGGCCCCAATTGAGTTGCAGGAATTGAAGAAGAAACTCCAAGAGAATCTTGATAAGGGATTCATACGCCCTAGTGCGTCACCTTGGGGAGAACCTGTTCTATTTGTTAAGAAGAAAGATGGATCAATGAGACTCTGCATTGATTATCGAGAACTTAACAAGATCACTATCAAGAACAAATATCCTCTCCCACGCATTGATGACTTATTTGACCAACTACGCGGAGCTCAATACTTTTCCAAGATTGATCTTCGTTCAGGGTATCATCAATTAAGGGTCAAAAGGGAGGATATACCATAGACGGCTTTCCGTACAAGGTATGGACACTATGAATTTATAGTGATGCCATTTGGTCTTACTAATGCCCCTGCTATCTTCATGGATCTAATGAATAGAGTCTTTAGAGACTATCTTGATCAATTTGTGGTAGTCTTTATAGACAATATTATTTTCTATTCAAAGAGCAAGGAAGAGCATGAAGATCACTTGAGAATTATATTGAAGACCCTGAGAAAGGAGAAGCTTTATGCCAAATTTACCAAGTGTGAATTTTGGCTTCAAAAAGTTTCATTTTTGGGTCACATAATCTCAAAAGAGGGGATATCTGTGGATCCAGCAAAAACAGAGGTTATCGAAAGATGGTCGAGACCAACAACAGTAACTGAGATCCGAAGTTTTCTTGGTTTGGCTGGATATTATCGACGTTTTGTATAAGATTTTTCACGATTATCTAATCCAATCACCAAGTTGACTCGGAAAGGAGTTATGTTTGTCTGGACAGAGGAATGTGAAGAGAATTTCAAGGAGTTGAAAAGAAGGTTATCCAGTGCACCTGTGCTCACACTGCCTTGTAGTGGAGAAAGGTTTGTGATCTACAGTGATGCATCCAAGAAGGGATTGGGGTGTGTTCTTATGCAAAATGATATGGTGATAGCTTATGCCTCACGACAGTTGAAAATCCATGAGCAAAATTACCCAACACATGATTTGGAGTTGGCTGCGGTAATCTTTGCATTAAAGATTTGGAGGCATTACCTTTATGGTGAAAGGTGTTATATTTATACTGATCATAAAAGTTTAAAGTATATTTTCACACAAAAGGAGTTGAATATGCGTCAAAGAAGATGGTTGGAGCTGATTAAGGATTATGACTGCTCAATCCATTACCACCCTGGGAAAGAAAACAAGGTGGCAGATGCATTAAGTCGACAAGACCATGCTAGTTTATCCATGATGAGGATCACAAAAGATCCAATATTTATGGATTTACAAAGGATGGATCTTGGAATTATAATGGAAGGGGAAAAAATATTATCTTTCTCAAATGAATGTTCAACCATCTATACATGTGAAGATTAAAGAGGCACAGAAAGAAGATGTCGAGTTACAAAAGAAGGTGAGAAATGTTCCTGAATTCAACCTTGATTGTGATGGGATAATAAAGTTCAGGAATCGGGTTTGTGTTCCTTCCATCCCCGAATTAAAGAAGGAGCTGCTGGATGAGGCTCATAGTTCTTCATTCTCTATTCATCCTGGAAGCATGAAGATGTATAGGGACCTGAAAGAGTACTTCTGGTGGGATGGCATGAAAAGAGATGTTGCTGAATATGTCTCTCGATGCTTGGTTTGTCAACAAGTTAAAGCTGAGAGACAGAAGTCTAAGGGGATGTTACAACCATTACCCATACCCGAATGGAAATGGGAAAACATCACTATGGACTTTGTCACAGGACTTCCTAAAACATCCAAAGGCAGTAATGCTATCTGGGTCATAGTTGATCGTCTTACAAAGTCTGCACACTTCATTCCTATTAGAGAGGATTTCTCTCTAGATCAGCTTGCCAGGATATATGTAAAGGAAGTGGTAAGATTTCATGGAGTACCACTTTCTATTATATCTGATCGGGATCCGAGATTTACCTCGAAGTTCTGGAGAAGTCTTCAGCATACTCTGGATACAGAGTTGAGTTTCAGCACTGCTTATCATCCCCAGACAGATGGTCAGTCTGAGAGAACAATTCAAACCCTAGAAGATATGTTGAGTGCTTGCTCTATGGATTTCAAAGGAGGTTGGGATCAACACCTACCTTTGGTGGAATTTTCTTATAATAATAGCTTTCACTCCAGTATTCAGATGGCTCCTTATGAAGCTCTCTATGGAAAGAAATGCAGGACTCCAACTTGCTGGGATGAAGTTGGGGAAAGAAAGCTATTAGGACCTGATCTCGTTGATGAAATGGCAGAAAAGGTCAGATCTATTCAACAACACATAAGAGCAGCTCAGAGTCGACAGAAAAGTTATGCCGACAACTGAAGAAAAGACCTAGAGTTTGAAGTGGGTGATAAAGTGTTCTTACGAATATCTCCCTGGAAGAGGGTTATGAGATTTGGAAAGAAGGGGAAGTTGAGCCCTAGATATATCGGTCCTTTCAAAATACTGGATCGTATTGGGAAGGTAGCTTACCGATTGGCGCTTCCACCGAATCTCTCTCAAGTTCACGATGTGTTCCATGTATCTCTCCTGAGAAAGTACATACCTGATCCTTCACATGTACTCAGCTCAGAAGTTGTACCGCTGGAGCAAGATCTTTCTTATGAAGAACAGCCGGTAGAGATTCTGGATCGTAGCGAAAAAGTTCTACGAAACAAGACCACTCGATTGGTGAAAGTTTTATGGAGGAACCACCAACTTGAAGAAGCTACTTGGGAGCTTGAGGATATGATGAGGGAGAAGTATCCTCATCTGTTTGTTACAAAGTGTCGAATTTCGAGGGCGAAATTCTTTTTAAGGGGGGTAGAATGTAACAACCGAGACTTTTATGTTATATAAATCATCAAAGGAATCTTTTTCTACACAACACTTGCTTGGCTTGCTTTACACGCAATCGCGACCTTCCTCGATAGCTTTCGTCGTACGCAATACCGAGTTTCACTAAATAACAATATGCTATTAAAACTAGCCGTTATGAATAGTAATAACCACTTTTTGAAATTTTATAAATTTTATTTTTCAAAATGGACTTCATTTTTGGACTCAGAATATCAAATTTAGCCTAAGGTGAAATTTTGGTACTTTTCGGATAACTTTAATATTTTGATGAATAGTGAAAATTACTAAATTTTAATTAAAACCAACTTTTTTAATCAAAACATTTAATAGTGATAAATTATGAATTTGAGTGGTTTTAAAGTATATTTAGAATATATTTTTACCACTTAATATAATGTTGGTCATTGGACACAATGTTACAATTAAACCGAACATAAACAAATGTCAATCTTTTGATAGTTATTATCTCTTAAAAACACGCTTTTTGTTTTGACAGCGGGAATTAATTTTAAATTAATTTCTGCCACTTCTGTGTTTTGAATTTAGAAAAATGGATTCCATATTTGGAATCAGGATGTTCAAATTGTGTAAATAGGTAACTTTTATTTTTAGACATTTTGAATAATTACTGCGGTAAATATTTTATTTACCATGGTTAAGGGTAAATCCGGTATATAAGGGTTAAAAAAATAATATTATAATAATATTAAATTACCCTAAAACGTGTCTTAACCCTATTGGATGATACATGGTCGACCATGGGCATCTTAGGGTCGATTTTGGGACCCCATTGATCCACTTGTAAGTGATAATGACACTTTATTTTAATTAAGTTAAAATGAATACAAAAATGACCCAAGCATATATCTTTTAGAAAAACAATTGTTACATAGGGTTATATATGTTGGATTTTAGATTATAAATATTCATTAGAAATATAAAAAGATTTCATACATAATGGTATTTTATTTTTAATTTTTAGACTTTAAATAATTTAATTTATTTATGACACAATGATGATGCAGTAATTATCTTATTAATGAAATATTGACATAATTGATGTTATAAACACCAAAATAAATGTAATTTAATACTTTTTATGAATTCCACTAATTTTATAGGTTATTATGATATATTAGTGTTGATTTAATCAACTTGGTTCGAACATATAATTCTGTTATGACTTTCACAAAAAATCATATATCAAATAGTGTCAAAATTGACACAAAATAGTTTTTAAATCAAATATTATATTATTAATTGTTATTGTATTCCTAAAAATCTAAGGTTCGGCCAAATGACTTATATAAGGATATATATTTTAATAATAAACAATTTGGGGTTCGTTTGGCATGTTATAGTAATTGTATTAACCATATAGTGAAAGAAAACAAAAAGACATGGTAAAAGTTAAATTATTTAACTTAGAGTTAAATCTAATTGATAAGGTTAAAATAATACCCTAAACTTGTCTAAATCCTATTGGTTGATACTATTTCGACCCTTCCCCACTTTATCTTCGAAATAAGACCCTTTGGAACCATTATAAACCGATTTTGACTTTAATATAAAATAATATTTTGAGATATTCCTAAGGTGCCCCTCTCCTCCCTTATAAAAGGGCACCTCCTCCCCCTCCTCCTCACACCAAATTGAGCACTCAAGCTCGGCCAACCCCTGCCATTTTCTCCTCTCCACTTCCCTAGAATAGTCCTAGAGGTCTGGTTCTTCTCCAAAGACCACTCTTAGTTCCTTAAGTGGAGGATTCAAAGAGGCGTTCCAAAGAAGAGGTAATATCCATTACCGATCTTTTCAATTTCATTCTTCTTCAACTTCTTCTTCTTTAGTTGTTTCATGATGAAGTAATAACATCAGTATTACTTACATACTGATATGTTATTATAAATATGAAACAACCCTAATTCACCTTCTATCCATCCTACGGAAAAATGAAATCACCGCGCGTGCGTACGTACGGAATACCGTCTCCACGCTGTGGTGTAATCTATTTTTCCACCATCACTTTACAAGGATGGGTATAATGGTGTAATGAGTAACTATTTATGATTATTATAAAGTAATATTGATACTGAAATAATATATATATACTCCAATACATTTCCACGATCATAGGAACGATATCATCACTCGTGCGTACGTACGGAATACCGTCTCCACGATGTGATGCGACTCGTTCTACATGATCATCATTACATAGTAATTATATAAATGAATTTAATGAATAAATATGATATATGTTACACTAATACCGTTCTGGATATAAGGTATCTATAACCTTGAAAGAAGAATAAGAATTTATTCGGCAAAACACGCGTAAGAACAAAAGGCAATAAAGACCCGAGTAACAAGTAACAATGAAATATTACTAACAAGAAGCGAAGAATATGACCATATATGATATCATATCAATATTTATGATTCTGGAATAAGTCAATAACATTATTTAAACCATTATACAGGAGCTTCGGACACATACAAGGCAAATTGGACCTAAGGTAAGGGAAATATCACAATCTCATTTTTATCCGAGATTGTTTATTCGTAAGTATTTACTGGGCTGTATTTTATGATCCACATCCATGTTTCCTCAATATGTAATATTATTTCCATCCACCTACAATTTTTTAAATCCAATTTTACCCTTCGGTGAGTTTTTTGTAAAAGATATGAAAGGAATCTTTTGTCGTTTTTCGTACGAGGTACTTTTTGACTTTTCCGACAAAAGTACGAAGAATGTTTTTTTTAACTTATACGGCATGAATGGATTTTTAAAACATTATTTCCAAGAAACTTCCTTTACAGGTTTTCAAGTTTATTTTTAATAAACTTCTTTTATTTTAATGTTGTATGACATGTTATGAAAGGAAAAAATGTTTTTGAAGAAGAAAGGATATTTTCCTCAAGAATGAAGTTCAAGTATTTTATTAAAATTATTTTCCATCTAAGATAATAAAAGGGTTATGTTTTTATCCCTATTATTACATGGATTTGATTATGTTGTGATGGAAATATTTTTATGAATTCCTTTATCTTATATGAATTGTTTTATGATGTCATGTTGTTTAAGAATCCCATTTTTATTACATGGGTTACACTATAATGTATGGTTTATGATTATGTGGCACACATAAGAAAGGATTCATTAAAAGATGGGTGGGACCTATATCTCCCTCCAATGCATTGGGTAAAGATTTTATATCTCATGAGATAGACATGGATGGAACGGAAGGTTATTTTGGTTCAGTGATACAGGACTGAAACGAGGAGTGAACTCGGTTCAGAAAGGGACTTTGTCCACTAAGATATTCTTGGAAATGAGTCATGACTAACAAGAAATGATTTTCCATGATTATGTGTGCATGCCACAAAGTTTCAAGTCTTATGTTATGATTATGGGGATCTCATTTTCACTTCTATGATTTATTCCATGATAAGATATTATGATCTCTTTTGTAGGTTTTGACTTTCAAAAAGATATGATATGATTTTTATTTCCTTTATTTGCCCTTGCTGAGCATTTGAGCTCACCCTTTTATGTTTTCTTTTCCCCAGGTCAGGAAGATGGATATTAAGTAGAATATGCTAAAAGGAACCCTAGATATGATGAAATAAATGGGAGACACTATAGAAGATTTATGAACCAGTTGTTTATGTTTCCCAGTTTCTAAAGACACTATACCTATACGGTCCTTTGTGGTTTTGTCATATGTTGTAATAAGTGTGCTTCAATTTTGAAGTATTAACAATGTATGTAAAGTATGGGTCGTTATACTTATACTCGTTTTTAGGCATGAATGCCTCCCTTTATTCCCTTACTGATAATTTATCACACCCCTTTTATGATTCCTGTCCCCAACGTGTGATGATATGTATTGTGTTATATATGTCTAGGAAGGCTGATAGTCATGAATAACCTAGTAGGATATGATGTCCATCACATACCTAATAATGTTAATGTTTCTATGTTTTCTAAATGAAATATACCAAATATGTTCTTTAGGAGTCTACTTGTCTAATGTTTATTTATTATGTAAATTTATGTAATGTTTTCATTTGAAAATCAAGGGTCTCTATATAGAAACGCATGACATATAAATGTTGATGTGGATGAGTTCTTAGTTATAAGTCCTTAAAGAATATATTAATCTAAATATTATAGTATAGTGGAATAATTAATGTGAAATTCAAATATCAATGAATCCAATTTATCACTCTCCATCAGTTCATAATGATTTATTATACAACATTTCCATACAATTTTTGAAAAGGCATTTTGATATTAGAGTATATTTACTCAAAAGTTATTTATTAAATTTGATTTCTAAATAAATTCCAATACCCATATATTATAAATTGAGGATCATTATAGGACATAAACAACATGTCTCACTATAATGAATAATGTACCATGTCCCCTTATTTGTAATTCATTTGATTATTATTATTTAAGGGGGATATAATAAAATTAATCTTATGTAATGAACTGACCCAAAAATTTTATATAATCATTTTAAAATAAATATAAATATAAATATATATATATATATACATGTGTGTGTTTGTCTATGTGTGTGTCATATTTATATCTAAAAAATAATAATAAAACATATGCATCCCATAACAAATAAAAATTATTTTATGACTATAATATAGAAAATTTCATATGATGTATAAATATATTCAATAAAAAGAAAAATAGTACAGTTTCAAAATAATTAGAAAAATGTAATAAAACCAAATAAAACATTAAATAAACAATATAACAAGAAAATGAAAATATAACGAAATATCCTGTGTTTTTGAAATATAAAATAAAAAACCATGTGAATTTTTTTTGAATGATAATTAAATGTAATGAGATGTGTTTATATAATTTATAAACAAACCTTTAACATTTATAATGAGAAAAAAATATTTAGTAATAGTATGCTTTCATTTAGAATTATAATTTTCAATTTGGATTTGAGAAATATGAAATACAAAATATTTACCCTAAAAAAAATAAATAAATATAAATATTGTAATATCACAAATTAATATTTTGTATACCTAAATATATATAAACCCATAATCATTTAATAAATCTTGTTTAAGTATTTTATAAATGAAATAACTTTCATTTTATTTTATAAAAACTATATATAGCTATTTTAAATTTTTAATCTCAAGATAAATGTAATCATTTTTTGAATAAGCACATGAGAATTAGTTTATCGTGGTTTTTTTCTTGAATATTCATATTTATTTACTTAATGGTCCAAATTTTTTATGTGTATATGATAAAATTTACAAACTCATACTGATGTGAAAATGAATCAGTAATTTCTAAAACATGTTATTAAACTTAATATAAAATCTATTATTAAAATAATTTATTGATATATATTATGCCGAAATAATGAATAAATTTTGTTAGTTCAATGCATAATTGTTTTTATAATAAGAAACTAATTTGATTCAATACATGTAAAATATTATAATGATACAATTCAGTACGTGAAATATTTAAATGGAAAGAACATTGTTTATAATCATACACTATTATTAGTCAAAACAATTAAGACCTTTTATAAAATATATCCTAAGAAATAATTAAAAACTTACTGAAAAAAACACCCAACTTTATCAATAATTAAGACACCCCTCTCCATCCTATTCATCATCACATAAAAACAATCTATGAAGGTTAACATATATAAAAATACCACCCGGAACATCAATCAGCATGTTTTGAAAGTATGATCTAACCAAAATAAAACCATTATAATATTTTTTTAAAATTATAATGTTGGTTTCCCATATAGTATGTTTATACATTAAAGGGGGAAATATCATGTAAATATTCATTTGTAATTCTTTACTAATAAATACATTATTAAATTATATATTGATTCAACTAGTCTGAATGAAGTAGATGGTTATTCAATTATCATCTATTAAATACATTTCCAAGAGAGATAATTTTTAAATAAATAAAATCATGGATTTACTCTAAATTAATAGATTTTTTTTGGAATAAATATAAAAAAATTATATTTTATTAATAATATATAAATATGACTATGATAATAGTTATAATGAAGATGTTTCATCATATAATAATTATTATTGGAAAGTAAGGATTTTTATTTTTAACTATAAAAAGTTATATTATAAAATAGAGGGTAAATACATTTATTGTTTGAATCCATGATTATGTATGTATTGACTGAATATTGAATAAATATATTTTTAATTCTGAAATAGAATAAAAATTCAGTGATGGTGCCTTATGGAACGTGACATGCAGTGTGTGAGTAATAAAACCCAATAGGGAATCACAAATTCATCATTAGCATGAGTGCGCAAGGAAATCAAGTACATTACTTGATAAAGAAAAATCTTCATTAAAGAAATAACAATTAAATGGGGATATTTTTTGTGTCATCCTAGCCATAACTAGCCCCATACATGTCTTCTTTGGATCAATTATTATAGTATAGTCATAAAGGGTGTCGGGATTGATCAATATGTTGGAAAATGGCTGGGAAACATGTCTCTCAATGGTCACATGGGATTGAGTCAGACTAAGCTATATGGTTGTAACATATCACCTCAATTATAGTTAAGACATAAGACTACCTAACCCTATCATGGTCCAAACAGAGGTCTAATAGATATCTTGTCTCGTATATGCCATAGGATAGGCATAAAGGTTATTATTCCCCTTCCCTCACTACCCTAGTTCAGAGTTAAGAATGTTATTCCTCTAACTGAAGTCTATGTCTATATTCTCTATCATTACATGCCTTGAAAACCCCCTCTCTAATGGATAACCACATGTTGGTTATCCTATTTTAAATTCACGTATAAATACCTCTATATGTATGATAATAACACATAATAGGGTAGAAAATATATATGTGGAACATATCATATCATCATGAGAATCAATATTAATATAAAGGTACATGTTATCAATATCAAAAATGTGATAACATGTTACATAATCAAACTCATATAATCAAAATTCAAATATATGTCTAATGGGTTACACACATACCCACATGTGACCAATATAAATAATGACCATACAGGATTACCCAACACAAATTTAATATGAAGAAAAATATTATAAAATGTCATAAATGATAATGGACCAACAAACATAATCTCGAACACCAATATCTATTAAAACTCTTGAGGATGATACATGTGTCACAGCCAATCTCTAATCAGTTGACCCCACACAACGAGATTTACCTATAATTGATTATAACTATCCTAGAACCATTTTTTTTAATCACATCAAGGATCTCGAATGGTATTCATGAAGATTCTAATCTAATTGAAAAGTATCCACACGAACATACATGTTGTTATCTTATTGAAATTCTAGAACTGATATTGATCAATGGAGGTTCCAACAAAACACTACATTCACCACCGATCTAGAAAGAATCATTGAATTTATTTTTATATGAAATCATAATTCGTAGATATGTCAATTTAATTACAAATATATTATTTTTATCAAGGGAATAATGGTTAATTGGGAACAAACATGAAGACTAGAGGTTCATGGATCACAGAACATAATTCCTGAATCGTCAACATGCTTAGGATCATCGAATTTTAGATTAGAAGGGGAAGAAATCAATGAGTTATTCCTACAATGTATCTGGATTATAGAGGAATATAATGAATAAAAATAATGTAAAATTATTGTGGTTTATTTTCATTTAATAGGATTAGTGATCATTAATTATCGTGTACACAATTTGGTATCATGGTTAGACATACCATGTTCCTACTATGAAAAGATTACATCCATCTTAATATATTGTCATGGATTGTCATATTGTTTTTAAAAGTTGCTCCAACCATGAATTTTTTATTGGAATGAGCCGAAAAATTTATAATGATATGATTCATCATATCATCAAACAATGTTCCCAATCCATTCCACATTAAAAGATTCTCTATAACAATTTACACAGTTTTTTTAGGATTAAAATTGGTTGAGAAAACATTGGCCAATCAATGTAACCTTATATAGGCCACATAAACTCTTCAAAAGGAATGATATTCCCCTAAAAAGTATCCCATGAAATTCATTATTAGAAATAAAAATGAATAAATGTTAAAATTCATACATAACACATCCAAATATTCTGACGCCATTTAATTCTCTGCCTTGGATTAATTCTTATCCCTAAGAAGTATATTTTGGTATCTTTCTCAAACATCTAAAGACATGAATACCAAATATTATAATCTTACTCACATGATTCCTCCATAATTCATCAGTTCCTCTATAAGATCTTGATAAGTGGAATTTTTTCCCTCAATACATTTTTTTCTGAAGTCTATAGACTACAATAGACATTTCATGAATCTTGTGTTAGTATTTAACTAAATATCCTTAAAGAAGATCATATTCAAATGATCGAGCATGTACATATGGAGTAAATATACATGAAACTCTTCTTGAATCCCTAAGAATCTATGATTATGGTCTAGATATTATGTCATACTCTTGATACAATTGAAAATATAAATCAACCCAACATATTTTATTGATATTTTTTATTTTAGCTACAACACCCCGACCCCAGTTACCCAGAGTGGTTGCATTATTACGTAACATTTACATGATCACAAAATATCAAGTCTCAATAGACCGATTAGTTTAGTAGCCTTGGAAAAACTAGATACATTCATAAGTATTACATTACATGATAAAGTGAAAAACTACAATAACATAGTCTCCATAGACCACACTCATATCCCCTCAGACTATTCCTGCAGTTCAGTCATAAAATATTTCTTCACATCCCGGAAAAAATAAAACGTACAAAGGGTGAGCTCAAATTCTCAGTATGGATAGAAATATAGAGGAGACTTTCATAAATAATCATAAAATTCGAAGGAAGGGTATAACTAAAAAAGGATTTTAACATGATCTTCAGAAAAAAATGGCAAAAACAAAATGAAATAATGCCATTTAATTATTTAAAAGGATATTCTACTAGTCGAATAATCACATGAAATATCAATAACCACATTCATAATGATGGAATGCATAATGCCAGAATATCATAATCACATATACAAGCCCTTATTTCAAGACTACAAATATGATTTATTCAAGGCCTTATGCCAAGACACTAGTTGATCTCAAGAGACCTACTAATTCATCAAGGAGCTATAGAGGGCTCCACTTGTCACATACTAAGTCCAATGAATTCCTCATATGAATAGGTTTAAACATAACATAGACATTCATATTAAAAGGAGAATATGAAATTTCAATACTCTCTCTATAAACCATGAATGGTATAAAAATAAAACATCCACAGTCTAACATATCACAAAACCT
Organism: Viscum album; assembly: GCA_963277665.1. Taxonomy (NCBI): domain Eukaryota; kingdom Viridiplantae; phylum Streptophyta; class Magnoliopsida; order Santalales; family Viscaceae; genus Viscum; species Viscum album. The sequence goes on from OY728133.1 coordinate 105,628,055, forward strand.
TCAATACAATACGGAATTTTTGTGTCATAATAAATCAACTTCAAATAAGATAAAAATCCTTCAAAGCGTGTTGACATAGATCAAATAAAAACTATTTTAGAGAAATATCTCTCTTTTCAAATCATTTAAAAGCCACATATTTATAAACGAAAATACTTGCTTTGAAAATATTTTTATAAGCTAGTATGGGAAGCTTCTATGATTTTATAATAGCGGAAAATAGTCGCACCCTTCGTATTAGTTAAAAAGACATTCATACCTTAATTTTTTTCGAATAGGTTAAAAAGGAACTTGTTTGGAAAAGGATAGAATGATTACATTATAAACATCTTATAAAATTAAAACAAGGGTATAAATGACATCAAACCATAGTCTATAAAATGTTAATAATGTTTTGAAATACATTTGTAAGAAACATGTATGTTGATGATAAAGTGGTCCCAATAGATAATTATGTATAACCAATATTGGATAATGAATAGATTCTGAAATAAACCCTTACCATGTAATTTTCCTTGGTTAGGAATAGGTTAACATCCGGAATAATGGTGAAATAATTTTTATTAAATTATACAATAATTATATACATTAATATGATATAATATATGATATTTTTACATTTCTTTATTAATAATATCTTAGTATTATCATTGTTTCTGGTGTTAATGAATTTTTTTCCCTTTATATGCATTGTTATGTGAGTCATATTTGATATGAATGGGATATATCTTATCCAGAATGATATCAAGTATTTAAACATTATTTTTAATCAACTAATGAAAATTAGTCTTGAATGGATACGATGCGGAATGAATCTCATCGTGTTTTTGGAGACGGTAATTCCTACATATGCACGAGCGACAATATCATTCTTTTGATATTAATATAATATATAATCGGATGTTATATCATATATAAAGAATCATTATCATGTTATATTTATTATTACATCAATTTCTCCTCATTATTATACCCATCCAAATAATAATGTATTGAATAACAGTTACACCACGAGGTGGAGACGGTAAGTCGTACGTACACACGTATGGTGACATGTCATTCAAAGGATCGATAGAATAATGAATTTGGATGTACCATATTTATAATAACATCACAGAATATAGAAAATACTAGATTTATTATATTAGAATGTAAAAAACAAAGAAAAAGGAAGTGGAAGAAGAATGGAACTTGATAGAGGTGATGAAATATTTATCTCTTCTTCGGGTTCTTCATTTTTATTTGATCAAAAAGGCTCACTGGGATGGATTTATGACTAAAGTAGGGCCTATATGATGAAGGTAAGATAGTTTAGAGGGTATTTGGGATGATTTTGGCTGATCGAAATGGCATTGATGGTTTAAATTAGAGAGAAGAGGGAGTTCCCTTTTATAAGAGGGGTGAGTGGCACCTTAGGAAATGCTAAAAATATTATTTTATTATAAATTAATTTTCGGTTTATAATGGATCCAATGTGAATTATTTAAAATGTAAGGTGGGGATGGGTCCAAAACCACACAACCAGAAGGTTTTGTATAGGTATAGAACTTTATCGTTTATATTTAACTCTTAGTTAAATAGTTTGACATTTACCATGTCTATTTGTATTTTTATATTATATGGTTAATAAACATAATATATGCTTCCAATAGAACCCCAAGTGTTTCATTAATGATACACCTATAATTTTATATTTCCTTTGGTCAATCCTTAGTTTTTTATGAAATTAATATCAATTATTAATATTTTTTTTTAAATCTCTTTTATGTGAATTTAGACACTATTTGGTATTTTCTTTTTTATAAATTCATAACAGCATTATTAATTCGAATAAAATTCATATAACCAACCCTAATATGTCATATTAACCTAAAAAATTATTTAAATTCATAAAAATTTTCAAATTACAATTATTTGGATTTTTATAATGTCAATTACTTTTATATTTTATTAATTAAGTAATTACTACATCATAATTGTGTGATAAATAAAAATAAATTTTTAAATTTTTAAAAAATATAAATAAAATACCATTATCTAGGAAATATTTTTTATCTTTCTAATGAATATTTATTGTCTAGTTTATCTTATGTATAACCCTATATTAAAATTTTTTTAGTTATTAAACGTTGATTTTAACTCTTTTAACACTTCTTTGAATTTAATAGAAATAAATGTCCTAATCTAAACCAAGTGGACCAAAGAGGTTAATATTTTATTCCTAAGGTAGTTTTTGATCGAATTATACTTATCCAATATAATTACGACATGTGTTATGGTAATAATAATAACATTTTACCATTAATTACCCTATTTATTTTTAACCGTGGTAAATAAAAGAAAAATTACTATTCACAAAAAATTACCTTCAACTTATTGAACCACATATTACATACAAATATCAACAGTGTTCTCAGATTTTGGAAATTCCTCTCACAGAAGAGGTAAAATAATGTTCTATGTGAATTTGCATATTCTCCTAGGAGGTGTGTAAAAGACGGTGAAAAGTTCAATAAATTTTTTATATATCTAAACATATTACAAAATGACACCAATAAATTACTTTGATGTTATATAGCTATTATATATATATTTTGACCTAAAATAAATTTAAATACTATAAATAATTATTTAAATAAAAATTCGGTTTTATCCAATAGCTTAGTGTTTTTCACTATTCATAAAAAATTGAATGTTTTCAGAAAAGTACCAAAGAAGTCACCCTAAGCTAATTTCGATTTTCCGAATCAAAAAATGAAGTCCATTTTGAAAGATAAAATTTAAAAAAATTTAAAAAGTGGGTATTACTATTCATAAAGGCTAGTTTGATTGGTTGTGGTGTGTTAGAAATCGAAGTTTTGTACAACACACGCTATTGTTTTGTTCAAAGAGAAGCATACAGTGAGAGTTTGGGGTGTTAAATTATCCCTTCAAATAACTTCATCCTCAAAATTTCTAGAATATAACTGCATAAACCGACTCAATTGGTTCTTCTTCATAAGTTTCTGACATTCCCACGTTTCCTATTCCATCTTATGGTTTTTCCATAGAAGTTTTACCAGTCAAGTCGTCTGGTTTCTCAACACTTATTCTCTTGTATCAAGAAGCTTGATAGGATCTTCACAATAAGATAAATCAGGTTCCAGTTCTAATTCATCATAGGTGAGTACATGCTTTGGGTCAAGAATGTATTTTCTCAACAGTGATATTTGGAACACCTCGTGTACTATGGAGAGACTTGGGGGCATTGCCAAACGGTATGCTACATCCCCAATTCGTTCTAGATTTTCAAAAGGTCTGATGTACCTGGGACCCAATTTAACCTTCTTACTGAAACGTATAACACCCTTCCACGGAGATACCTTCACGAAAACAAGATCTCCTACTTGAAATTCCAAATCCACCCTTCGATTATGCGCATAGCTCTTCTGTCTACATTGAGATGCATTGATGTGGGTTTGGATTACCTACACCTTTTCCATCATTCCTCCACATGTTCTGGGACTACGAGTTTTCTTTCATCAACATCATCCCAAAAGGTTAGATTGCGACATCTCTTTCCATAAAATGTTTCATATGGTTCCTTCTGAATACTTTAATGGAAGCTATTGTTATAGGAAATGTCTACGAGAGGTAAATATTGATCCCACATACCATGGAATTAGAGTGATCATAATCTCAACATGTATTCTAAGGTTTGAATAGTGTCTTTTGGTCGTTAATCAGTTTGATTATGATAGGAAGTATTCAAATGAAGTTCAGTATCGAGGGCTTTCTGTTGACTTTTCCATATTTATGAAGGAAAACAGGGATCACAATCAGAAAAAATCGATAGGGGTACTCCATGAAGTCTCAAAACTTCATTAATATATAGTCTTTCTAGACATTCAAGTGGTAAATCTTCTCTTATATCACGAAATTGTGCTGACTTGGTTATATGATCAACAATGACCCATATTACATCGTTCCTTATATGATTCTTTGGTAGTCCCATGAAAAATTCCATTGTAATATTATCCCATTTCCACTCAGGTATGGTAAGAGGATGCATGACTCTTACAGGCTATTGCCTTCTAGCATTCACATGTTGACAAACCAGACATCTTGACACAAAATCAGAAATATCCCTCTTCATTTTGTCCCACAAAAATTTTTCCTTCAAATCTATGTACATCTTAGTGATACTAGAGTGTATAAAGAAATAGGAACTGTGATAATCATCCAACAATTACCTCTCTAGATCAGGTATATCGGGAACACAATGTCTCTTCCAAAATTTCAAATTTCCATCTTGATACACAAAGTCACTCAATCTCTCAACATTCACAACTTCAATCTTCTTTTGAAACTCTTTATCACCGCTCAGAGAACACTTTATCCTTTCTAGTAAATATGGATTGGAAACCATTTGAAGAATCATTGACGTTTCACCTTCTATGGTTATTCCCATATATATATTTACTAGATCAAGGTATATAGGATCTTTTTAAACTCTAATCTTGTTCAAAAAACCGTGATATTTTCTGCTCAAAGCATCTGTCACCTTATTTTCATTCCCTAGGTGGTAGTGTATCATGAAATTATAAACCCTGAGTAGTTCAAGCCATCTCTATTTCCTCATGTAGATTTCTTTCTGTGAGAATATATATTTCAAAATCTTGAGATCGGTATATATCTCATATTTTTTCCATAGAGATAATGTATCCATATATTCCAAGAAAATATTATAATTACTAACTGAAGATCTTGAGTAGGATAGTTTTTCTCATGTATTTTTAGCAGCCGTGATGCATAATCAATAACCCTATCATTCTGCATAAGGACACAACCATGTCCTCTCTTTGAAGTATCACTATAAATAAAAAAACTATAATTCCCTGATGGTAGATTCAAGAGAGGAGCATTGACTAATCTTATATTGGGTTCTTAAAAACATTCTTCACACTATATTTTCCAAACAAATTTAACCCCTTTACGTGTGAGCTTCTTTAATGGGTTAGCTATTCAGGAAAAATTCAGGAGAAAATGTCGATCATAACCAGCTAAACCTAAAAAACTACGTACCTCAATTATACTCATTGGTGCGGTCCATTCATGGATTTCTATTGTCTTAGAATGATAAACAGTGATTCCATCCAAAAAGACAACATAGCCAAGAAAAGTAATCTCTTGAAGCCAGAATTCACATCTCCTAAACTTCCCAAATAATTCATGTACTCAAAGAGTCTTCGAGAAAATGCGTAAGTGATTTTCATTATCTTCGTAGCATTTGGAGTATAATAATATATCACCGATAAATACCACTAAAAAATCATCAAAATATTCCTCGAAAACTCTATTCATTAGATCCATGAAGACAGAGGGTGCCTTACTCAACCCAAAAGGCATTATTTTAAACTCGTAATGCCGATAACTGGTTCGAAACATTGTCTTTATAATTTCTTCCTTCATCACACAAAACTAATGGTATCCATTACAAAGTTCAATATTTGAAATTTGTTGATCTCTATGCTGTTGTTAAAATAAATCACCAATGCATGGTAGGGGATACATGTTCATTACTATTCTAGCATTGATCTCCCTGTAAAAAATGCACAACCTCATAGATCCATCATTCTTCTTAACAAAAAGGATAGGGGCTCCCCATGTAGAAACACTAGGGTGAAAAAATACCGTATTAATAAAATTCTATAGTTTGTTTATTTAGTTCCACTAATTCCACAGTGGCCATTCTATAAGGGGTCTTTGATATGTGTCTTGAACCGTGAATTAAATCAATGGAAAACTCAATTTCTCGTTCTGGAGGATATCCAGGTAAATCATCTGGAAACACATAAAAATATTCTTTCAGAATAGTGAAATCCTATATTTGAACATTCCTTTTCTCACCCACAGTTATTTCATTATCTTTCTCCGCAATAATTGAATTTAGTTCAGTTAATATGTGTGGATCTAGAAAAGAATTAGGTGGTGATGATTCTGCTCTAAAGATAAGTTGTTCATTATCATCGTCATCAAAAATAGTAACCTCCTTCTTCTTACAATAAATTTTTGCATCATGGTTCGAAATCCAATCTATACCTAGGATTATATCAAATTAAATCATGGGTATGATGATTAGATCATCAAATAAATAACATTTATTTTCTCTAATGGGAACTGATTCACAAAATATTGTTGCAATGATACTTCCATTAAGAGTATTGACTGAAAAATCCCTTGTTAAATCAAATTGGAAATATCTTTTGTTCTTAGAAAACTGGGAAGATATGAAACCATGCAACGATCTAGAATCAAATAAATCATTGGATAAACTTGAGGAAACAATTAAATTACCTTCCACCACATCATTTGGATCATCAAACTCTGCAGTAGTGATCACATAAGCTTGGCCTTGATCCCTTGGCCTTTTATGAGGTAATTTTCCCTAACACTTTGGAAATTCATTTTTATAATGTCCCATCTCCCTGCAATTATAGAATTGAACATCGATAGCTTCTTTCTTCCCCTTGAAATCATGATCATGGTGGCCTTTTTTAATAATCTAGTAACAAACTTTCATTCCCTTCAATAATGTACCTAAGTGTTTCTTCCCACATTCACTGCGAGATAGATATTCAACTTTTCCATTCGTCCCCTTACTTTTATTTCCAGAGTTATCAGTAGATCTCTTCTTCTTTTTCATTGCATTACAATCATAATACTAATAGAATTATTTTCTGTCTTGATAGCACATGAGACAATATCATCGTACGACAAGAAGGATTGTGAGATTAATTATCGACGGAGAAATGGATTTAACCCATCAAAGAATGGATCAATCTTACTTCATGGGTTACCTATATAATATGCATCATTCCTTTATTAAATATTAAAGATAGACACATACTTTGCAACATTCTCTTCCTCCTTTTGCCTTAGACTCAGAAACAGTCTTTCCATATCTCCTTGATGATCAGGAGGAAAATATTTTTCTATGAAAATATCTTTAAACTCCCTCCATTCCATACATGATACTTTTTAATATTCCTTTGTGTTTTGTATGAATGACCACCATTGATCAGCATCTCCAGTGTGGTGATAAACTACCATGGAAACATTTTCCCTTTCACTACTCCCTAATGACTTAAATATTTTCTATAAGAAAATTTATCCATTGCTCCGCTACTAATGGATATGTACTCTGATTTAATTTTTGTGGTTGATGCCTCATGAAGTGATCTATCATTTATCCTCCATGTTGAGGATCTGGGTGCACCATACGGGTATGGTTATTATTCACAACCTAAGTGAGTTGTCCCAATATAGTGAGAGTTGATATGCAACAGTAGTATCACCATCTCCATTATAATTATCTTGAGTAGGAGTGAAATCCTTACATGGAGTGTGTCCATTTGATATGTTTTCGACTCCTTACACTAGGCGCCATTTCTAAACAATGGCATAAACTAGATTAGTTTATGAATCAAAATACATAAATCCAAACTTGTAAAACACTTAACATAAACTGAAAATTTTATGGATATAAATCATAATCCTAAAAATGTTTTCATTGAGGAATTACATACTCAAAAACCCTTCATAATGTTATGTAAAGAAAATGAGAATTATCCTATGAATATACCCTCAGAGGGTCATAACCAAGAGTGCCGCAATCCCCATTGTCGTGCACCAGTTCCAGTTGGTGTCTAGCTCAATGCGGTGTTTTTGGGTTTTACCCCTAGGTACATATGTTACAAAGACACCTCTACCTGCTCATATACAAATAGGGATTTATTTCTTGGAAAACTCACAAAATCTTTTCAATACCAAAATTCTAGGATGTTCTTCTATAATAATCCACAAATTATATCTTAGGGTAATGTGCTATAATCGTTATTTATCTAAATCCATCTTCCAAGGATTGTAGAAAACATCCTCTAATACCAACTGTAATGCCCTGACCCAAGTTACTCAGAGTTGGTTCATTATTACATAACATTTTCATGATCACAAAAGGTCATGTCTTAAAAGACCGATTAGTTTAGTAGCATTGGAAACACTAGATACATTCATAAGTCTTAAATTTCATGATAAAGTGAAAAACTACAACAACATAGTATCTATAGTCAACACTTATATCCCCTCATACTATCGCTACAAGACAGTCATAAAATACTTCTTCACATCTTGCGAAAAATTAAACATAGAAAGGGGTGAGCTCAGATGCTCAGTAAGGAGAAAAATATAGCAGAAACTTTCATAAATAATCAAAAAATTTAAAGGCAATGTATAACTAAAAAAATATTTTTAATAATGTAATTCAGTATAATATGTTAAAAATAAAATTAAATAATGCCATTTAATTATTCACTTGGATATTCTTCTAGTCAAATAATCAAATGAAATATCAATAACCACTTTCATAATGATGGAATGCATAATACCAGTCTATCATAAACACATATTAAAGGCCTTGTGCCAAAACTATAAATAATATTTTGTCAAGGACTTATGCCAAGACACTAGTTTGTCTCATGAGACCTACCGATGCATCAAGGAGCTATAGCAGGCTCCACCTGTCACTTACTAAGTCCAATGCATTCTTTATATGAATAGGTTTAAACATAACATAAACATTTGTATTAAAACAAGCATACCAAATGTCAATACATTTTCTATAAACCATGAATGATATAGAAATAAAACATCCACAAAAAAACATATCACAAAACATACAATACAATATAGATGTTTTTTATCATAACAAATCAACTTCAAATAAGCTTAAAATCCATCGAAGGATGTTAACATAGATAAAATCAAAACTATTTGAGGGAAATATCTCATTTTTGAAATCATTTAAATGTCAGATAATTATAAAAGAAAACATTTACTTTGAAAATAATCTTATAAGATTGTAAGGGAAGCTTTAATGATTTTATAATGGCAGAAAATAGCTGCACCCACCGTATAAGATAAAAAAAGACATTCTTACCTTAATTTTGTCGAAAGGTATAAAAATGACCTTGTTTGGAAAACGGAAGAATGATTCCATTATAAACAGCTTATAAAATGCAAAAAAGGGTACAAATGACTTTAACCCATAGTCTATAAAATAGTAATAGTGTTTTGAAATATGTTTTTAAGGAACATTTATGTGGATGATAAAGAGGTCCCAATAGATAATTATGTATAAACAATCTCAGATAATGAAGAGATTGTGAAATAAACCCTTACCTTGTACTTTTCCTTGGTTGAGTGTAGGTTAACCTCCTGTATAATTGTGAAATAATTGTTATTAAATTATACATGAATCATATACCTTAATATGATATCATATATGATATTTTATCATTTCTTTATTATTAATATCTTTGTGTTATCGTTGTTTTGGGTATTAAGGGATTCATTTTCTTTTATATTCTTGGTTATGTGAGTCATATTTTTTTTGATGGGATGTCTCTCATAATGAATGATATCTTCTATTCAAACCGTATTTGTAATAATCTAATGAAAATTAGTATTGAATGGATACGATGGTGAATGAATCTCATCATGTTCGTGGAGACGGTAATCAGTACATACACACGAGCGACAATATCATTGTTTTGATATTAAAATAATATATAATTGGATGGTATATCATATATAAAAAATCATTATCATGTTATATTTATTGTTTACATCAATTTAACATCATTATTATACCAATCCAAATAATAATGTATTGAATAACAATTACACCACGACGTGGAGACGGTAAGCCGTACGTACGCACGTATGGTGACATGTTAATCAAAGGATGGATAGAATAATGAATTTGGTTGTACCATATTTATAATAACATCACAGTATATAGAAGATACTGGATTTATTATTTTATATTGGAAACAACAATGAAATAGGATGTGGATGAAGAAAGGATCTTGAAAGTGGTGATGAAATATTTACCTCTTCTTCAGGTTCTTCCTTTTGATTTGATCAAAACGGTTCCGTAGGTTGGCTTTATGACTATAGGAATGCCTCTAAAATGAAGGGAAGACAGTTTATAGTGTATTTGAGCAGAGTTTGGCCAAGGCAAATGGCTTTGAATGTGTGAATTAGAGCTGAGGGGGAGTTCCCTTTTATAAGAGGGGTGAGAGGCACCTTAGGAAAAGCTAGAAATATTATTTTATTATAAAATAATTTTCGGTTTATAATGGATCCAAAGGGGATTATTTAAAGTATATGGTGGGGATGGGTCAAAAACTACACAACCAATAGGTTTTAGACTTGTTTGGGCCAATATATTAACATTATCTTTTAGATTTAACTCTTAGTTAAATAGTTTAACATTTACCATGTCTCTTTGTATTTTTATATTATATAGTTAATAAACATACGATAAACATCCAAGAGAACCCCAAGTGGTTCATTAATGATAATACTCCAATTAGATAAGTTTTTTTGCTGAACCATTGATTTTTAGGAATATAATATCAAATAATAATATAATATTTGTTTTAAAAACTATTTTATGTCAATTTTGACACTATTTGTTAGTTTTTTTTTTAAATTAATAACAACACTATTACTTCGAAAAAAATTCATATAACAAACTCTAATGTGTTATATTAACTAGGAAAATTATTTGATGTCATAAAATATCTCAAATTACATTTATTTTCATATTTATAATATCAATTATTTAAATATTTAGATAATTACGTAATTACTGCATCATCATTGTGTCATACATAAATTAAATTATATAATATTTCAAAAATATAATTAAAATACTATTATTTATGAAATAATTTTATCATTATAATGAACATTAATAGTATAATTTATCTTATGTATAACAATATATTTAAAATATATTAGTTATTAAACATTGATTTAAATTCTTTTAACTCTTCTTTGAATTAAATAATAATAAATTTCATAATCTAATCCATGTGGATCAAAGAGGTTCATATTTTATTCCTATGGTTATTTTTTTCGAATTATAATTATAAAATATAATTATAATATGTGTTAGGGTAATAATAATATCATTTTTACATTTCGTTACCCTATTTACTTTTAACCGTGGTAAATAAAAGTAAAAAGTTACTATTCACCAAAAAATTGTATTCAATTTATGGAACCAAATTTTACCTACTGATCTCAACTATGTTTCTTGGATTTTTAAAATTCCACTCAGAGAAGTGGAAAAATTATGTTTTATGTGAATTTTCAAATTCTCATAGGAGGTGGGTAAAAGACGGTGAAAAGTTAAATAAAATTATTATATATCTAAACTTATTATAAAATGACTAAAATGAATTAAATTGAACATATATAGGGGTTATTTATCTATTTTGACCTAAAATATATTTAAATAAATGTACTAATTATTTAAAAAAAAAATTTAACCAAGAACTCAATGTTTTTCACTATTCATCAAAAATTGAAAGTTTTCAGAAAAGTACCAAAAATTCACCTTAAGCTAATTTCGATATAACGAATCCATAAATGAAGAAAATTTTGAAAGACAAAATTTATAAAATTTTAAAAAGTGGGTATTACTATTCCTAACGGCTAGTTTGATTGGTTGTGGTGTGTTAAAACTCGATGTTGCGTACAACACACGCTATTCTATTATTCAAAGAGAAGCGTATCGTGGATGTTTGGGGTGTTACTACAGCCACAACTGTCGATTACCTAAATGAGGAGTCACCCATTGAAAAATATAATATCCAATAAAAAACTCCAAATGCTTCAGCCTCTGGTCGGTAAATGATAACATACACCATTTTTGATGGTTATAAAATTCATAATTATCATCACTCTATAAAAGGTATCAAGAACATTGCATGACCCCAAACCACTACATTACTTGCCTTATTCTTGCATATTGGTGAACAACATGTCCAAACATAGAAAGAATCAAAAGGTTCCATCTGAGTGAAAACCTAGAATCCATTGTTGTACATGAATTCAACCAAATAATGGTGATCATCCCATGATCCACTAATATATAATATGCATCCTGAAAACATATCATCCAAAATATTGATCTTATTTTAGTATTTAACATTGGATATTTAAGGATATGTTGTCCTCATTTTCAATATATTACTAAAATTCGTCTACAAGACCATCAAAAAGAGTTCTGCTAAATAGATATCTTTATGTGATACAATGCATATAGGAAATATTTTTTGACATAAAATAATATATATATATATATATGAATCATCAAACATATCCATGAAATTATTCTCATGAATTGGTAATAAATGTTCCACCTTTATCAGCTGACCATATATCACCTTTACCACATCAAAACTCTCTAGGGTCTGAGGTAATTCCATCATAAATACTATTGTCACATTATCCCACTACTACATAGGCACTAAAAGTAGTAAAAAACACACCAAAAATCAATTTCTAAAACATTATTCACTAAATGGTATGGTTTAATGATACATAGATAACAACATCCCTCTTCATTCGTGGACATTAAAATTAAAGTTATACATCATTCTACATCTTCATTGATCATTCTAAGACTTCCCATTTCAATGAACCATGTATATCGTCAGATACCCCCTCAATGAAATTAGAACAACTACCCTACCATGGGTTTATATTACATCCTCATAAACTATATACCAACCCTTAATTGAATCATCCCGTAGAAAGTATTCCCACATCACCACACACTATAGAACTAACTATTGTCTCACATTCACATGGTCCACTAAAGAATAATTTAATTCTGTTGGTTCATATGTCAACACTCCATGTTACTCCAATGAAACCACTAACCAATCAACCATAAAATTCATTGGAGACAATTTTTACTATGAATTCTCTTCCTTAAGCACACATGTCTCTAACATTTTCATACTATGATAATCTACAATGACATTACACATTCATACACCATTTTCAATATTATGGTCAAATATTTCTAAGAAACTACACCCAATTACAATACCTCACATTTTGATACTGCTATGATAAGATATTTCATATGATATTTTGAACAATGAAATAAAATAAACAAAAAGTGAATGTAACAAATACATCAATACATTCGCTGCAATTGAAAATTTTAGTCATACATTGGTGGGACTTTTTCATGGGGTCACAATGGATGGGAACTATAAGTAAATACCTAATCCATTTGCATCAACACATCTCTCAACCCAACTCTTAATGAATTGTATTACCCATTGCATCTAATTCATGGATCTCAAAGAACCAATACTATAGTTGTTTCAAATCTCAACATCATCCCAAGAAAACCATCCTCACATTGATCTATCCATTAAAATATAATCCCCTTCTTGGTATACCCTTATATGAGTTAGTTTAAGTTAGATAATCCTAATTGAATTGTATAAGGTATGAAAACAAACCATTGAAACCAGTAATTACAAAATAAAGAAAAGGTTGATCCCAATATATCACTATTTCTACCATCATTAATTCCACAAAAATTACGACATAATAGAAAAATTTTCAAATAAACCACACCTCTCTGATATAATAATTACCGTTTGAAATAATAACATAATGTTGAAAAACACATAGTATACTCAACATGGTCTCATGGTGTCTAGAATGAAACTCATAAATTCATGAGTATATAAGGATGTAATAAAAAATACCACAATTACAGTGTTAATGAATGGATGAATGATATTATTCATGATATCCATTAAAATCTCTAGGTAAATTTCTAATATAAAAGTGATTAATAGATACTCTTGAATTCCAAATATACTATAGAATAAAATCGTAGGTATGTACTCCACTCTAATCCAAAACTAGTGGTATCCATATTGAATACCAATCTTTGAAATCCAACAGTATTACAATAACCGATAATAAAAGGGACCATAAATCCTTGGTTGAAAATAAATGATCTTTTTTGTCACGTAATTCAAATTCTTGTAGTCCAAATAGAGATACAAGGATGATCCACATTCCAGATAAAATAGACCACGCCATAGACACATGATAAATCTAATGAAACCGTTCATATTCAGGATCCCAATATGAATCATACACTGTATCGACAATGAATTTTCTATATGAATAGAATGAATTGAAACTCTATACACTCCTTGAATGTTTTCTATATACAATTATACTACTTTTTCATGTGAGATTCCTAAGATTTCATATAGAAATGCATCTTCAAATAGGTCAAAAACTGGAGTAATAAGAAAAGGCCTTATATATATTTCCATTATGACATCTAATCCTATTTCTAGAGCTATGATTTTGAAATATGTCCCAAATATATTCCCACTCTATTAGGATCGATATGAGACTTACTTAACATTACAAAATTTTGTCCCTTAGGTGAAGTAATGGATACCTATCATTGATACTAGTCAACGTGAGCATGAAAGAATGTCTTCCAGTCCATTCAATTGATCTCATGAAATTATCCATTCATAAGATCATGAAATCACAGATATGTATATACCCAATAATAACTAATGGAAACACTATACATATCTAGAGATGATTCACTTTCATCCCTATATGTGGGTCGAGAGAAAGATTCATAGAATAAAACTAAATTAGTATGTTGATACTAGTAATAATGTTATTATATATACATGAATAGGAAAAACCTATAAAAATAGTGGAATAATGAAAAATTGTGATTAATATTTTACATTGAATTGTATATAGTCAATTTACACAGTCACCTCGAACCTGTTACGTCACCTACGTTTGTGGTAACACAACTTCATGAACCTTGCCTTGAGGTGAACGACTCACCCGATTAAATGTCATATGAGGAGTGTAAACCTGATGATGATAAACCTAGTAAAATACATATTTTTTGTTCCTTCCCAACATCCTTGAGAAATAATAAATTAATTCTCTAGAATTGAACTATTCAAGAGTTCCAATATTACTACACTATCAAAAAATTCTATAATTTTTGGGTTGAACAAGTGGAAATGTTTTACCTTCCCACAACTAATGCACATTGGGACTCCTCTTGAGAGGGAAGAAAAAGACAAACTCTGGTCAACAGACGAGATATTACCCTACAACATATCCTTTTTATTCCTCTTCCTAATAACATACGTAAAAATCTTGAAATTCTTTGGAGGCCCACCTTCATGAGTTAAAAAGAATGGAAGAAGCCAAACTACACGATCCTCCAGCTAGCCCTTTTCAGTTGTCAGGGCTTGCATAGAACCTCATTGTACACTATTATTGTAAATATAATATCCTTCCATATTATATTTGTGATATCACATATATGAATCATCTTACCTTCTATACCACATTTGTGACCTCTAGGGGATCAAAATGGCGCAGTTCACTGAAACAATTATGGTAAAAAAAACCATCATGGTTCCCTACATATGCTCAATGATTTCTAGGTAATTATTCAAATTGATATTGTTAAGATATATTTTCATGAAAAATATATCCTTGAAGACCCCCCAAGAAATACCTTTTTGACTTTCTATATGTCCCATGACACCCCCACGATCTCCTAGCAGGTCCCTAATGTATATATTTTTATATCATGAGCGATCTGGCCTCTGATGTACTGACAAAGTTGAATATACCCTCAATGATTTATATTTAGTCTTTAATATCATGTAGTCCTCCAGTTCCATGGAGGATAAAAGGTTATGGCTTTAAAATGCATAGGCACAGTCCACCATGGTCATCTATTACCCTCTACCCCATGCATGAAAAACATATAGGACTCTATTCTATAGATGTATTACCACAGAAACCATTGATGTAGGTGTAAAAGAACGATCATGTTCAACCTATTTTATAACATATAGTGGATTTGGTACATCATCTTGAGTATGATAAATGTGATGCCTCTGAAGATATTTTTTTTTCAAATGTTGGACAAAAATTTAAAACACCAATAGAAACATTTCTATGATATCATAAGTAGTAATAATAAACATAGATGGAGATATATCTTTTGAGATACCCCCACATAAGATATAATCCTCCTAGTACTACACAAGTCTGAAGCCTAATCATTGATAATTATTTCGTAGTCACAAACATGTATATATACAAAATAATCTTCTCATGTTCAATTAATAAAATTTGAGAACAAGGTTTTATATAAGAAAATATATATCACATATGTAAAAAATAAAAATATATCACTATGAATATAACAAGAAATTTTATTTAAGATCCATCATGATAAAAACATGTATATATATATAAATTAAATAAATTCATATATTCCCAGTCATGATATGTGAATGAAAAAATGTTTTATAAACTATAATAGAATAATGAAATAAATAGAAAATTAACACTATAATGGGTAAATATATTAAAAAAATATCAACACTATTATCATTAAGGTCTTATACACATCTAAAAAAAATAAACACACAAATATTCCCTTCCTAAGTTCAACATATCCTAAAAATATAATAATATATAAAATAAACATATTATAAACGAAACCAACCCGTTGATTGGATTTTTAGTGGCCTACACTGGATTTCCTAAACAATACTCATGTTTCTTCAGTACAAGACTGCATATGTGTCACCATGTATGCGAGATACTTCTTACTAGTCACCTAGGTCTTTGGGTGTAGTGGGTATACTATACTCACAATATTCATATCCATACACAAGAAACAAAATAAATACAACAACCCATATATTAGAGTGGAAGATAATGAAACCTATTGGGGTATCAAATTTCACCCATGTCATTCATGTAAATGAAATCGACTCCAATAGTTTAAATCTAACCACTATATTATAAATATTCTGTAGAAAATTAATGGAAATTTTTCAAAAATCCTCATCATACCATATTGATACCACTACTAAATTTTTACTCCTAATACGAGCTATCTACCATGGGCCTTATTCCAATACATTGATCCCTAATTATGAATTATATTTGAACATAAAGATTAATATATAGTTTGTTAGTAGTAAAACCTAGCAGGAACCCACTAATGCTTCTATAAAATGAGGTCCCATGTATAATAGGTTTATTCAATGATAAATTTAAATTCTCATACCATTAAAAAAATGTCACGAATTCATCCTCTGACCAATCTACATTAAGATCCAACCATTCATTCTTCTTCTCAATGACAAAATGATAGTTATAGTGGATTTTAGTAGAGATCAACAGATACTCAAGAGGATGATAAATCAGTTCTTTAGTAATCACAAGTCATAAAATCATATTAATACAAAATACTATCACATCCCTCCTCCAATATAGGTTAGGACTCCGGACTGTCAAACCAAATCATAGTTATAGGTCAACCATCAAGGGAATTGTATATATATTTCATTAGGATAGAAGGTCTTTATACCCTTATAGTTTCGTTATCAGGCTTCGAATCAAGTCCATCATCCCCATACCCCATGTACATGTTCATTTTCATATACATCAGACGTTGTGAGGACTCCCACTAAATTTGATGACCATAGCACAACCGTCCACCAATTCTAAATACCAATATAAATACCTCAAAATGTATGATTATACCATATAATAGGGTTGATAATATTATCTAAAAACATAACATGAAATCAAGGGAAATATTATCAATATAAAAGTACATGATGTAAAAAAATAATATTCTTTAACAAGTTTTATAGGCGTACTAATGGAATAAATCATCATATATGGGTTACATAGGTAACACATGCACATACATGTGATTATAATTTGTAATTATCAATCACGATTGAACCATAACTATTTCATATCATGAAAAATAGGTTATATAATACCCTAAATGATAAGTAACATACTACATAATGATTTATGATGAAAATCTCAAAAACCCCATCATGGATTGATAAAGGAGTCATACCAAATCTCTAAATTGAATGAGCCCTAACACCCATAGTCTCATAGAACTATTTCTAAATCAAATCGAACATGATCCAATTATATAAAATGATGGTTCTTAAAAGTTGAGCAAGAATATGTTAATCCAAAAAAAAAAGGAATACCCAAATATATATTTTCAGATCCACCAATTACGAGTGATCTAATATTGATTAAATTAGGTCTAATCGATTCACTAAATATTCATCTTTTCTTGAAAAAAATCCAATAATTTTTCAACAGATGGTATAATTATCTATATATATATATCCATTACATTCCATATTAATGATTTGTATCCCATGAATAACTGTAGATCTAGAAGAAAACTGTATAAATAGGTTTTTAGATCACATATTGTAATTACCCATTCACTAACATACTTAGATGCAAATGAATTGGTATCAAAAGAGGAGGAAATTGGTGACGTAATCATGCAGAGTATCTATATTAGAATGTAATATAATAAGAATGAATAAAGGGTAAAATTGGATTTTTTTCATTAATTAGGATTTTCATATAATTTGTTCTTACAATCATTATTTGGATACACTTTTCGACAAACCATGAATTAACCGTAGGAGGATTACTCCCTTATTAGAAAACGTTCATTATTTGGTCACCTTTTTTCATTCATTGTCCCATTCTTGATTTTAATAATGGAATGATTGGTGTGGTTTCAAAGGATGGGATGCATGATTTCCTAAAAATATGCACCATAACTATGCTCCACCTAAACTACCTCTACAATAAGACACAAAAGTTCCTAGAGGATCATCACGATTTGGGAAAATTATGATCCAACAATGCACCCTTAAATAGGAATTATAAACTCTATAAATCCAACTATTATCTTATGTAATAAAACTAAAAAATTATATTATTCATAGAAATCATAAAAATGGGATGAAATTAACCTATAAAGCACTGGAAAAATATGAGGTTATTAATATTTAAGCATCAATTAAAGATGAGAAAGATCAAGATTAAAGTGATTACTTATGGTGAATAATTTTTAATGTTTGAATTTCTCACATAATGAAATTAAATATTTGAATTAATAATAGATTTATAATAAAATAAAAAGTCAATGAACCTTATAATTCCCAAAATAATAAAATGGATATTGAATATCATATAAATATATCAGTGTTCAATATCAAAAAATCTATGAGGGGATTTTTTTAATGATAAAATATTATGGATAAGAATATTGATAAATCAAAAAAAAATTCATTATTATTATTAAATAATAATAAGAAATTTGGAGTGAAATTTTCATACAGTTAATTATATTAATTTAATAGATATTTCAAATTGAAAAGATATGAAGTGTGTAATACCAAAAAAAACTGTGATAAATCTTTTTACATGAGATATAATATTTTACATTTAAATAAATTCAATATATGGAAGATAATTCTTGAGAAAATATTATAATGTGTTTTTCTATGTTGATAATATGTCACAATTCTAATTTAATGAATGGATTTATTAGTAATGTATACATGGTCGAAAACAAAAATATATTTCAATGAATATATTCGGAATTTTTGGAATAATTTTTTTTTAATTTGTATTATTAATAGAGTAATTGTAGTTTTAATCTTGTTAAATGGAATTTCATTTTCGAATGATTAAAATTTAGTGATATGAGAAGACATGAATATTATTTGTTATGGGGAGACAACCTACATTGTTAAACTGAGTTAAATATTTTGTTGAACCTTTTCATGTAAAAGTGTAGAATCAATTACAATAATTCAATGACCTCTATGGATGGGGTAAATTACATGGAAATTTTATTTAATTATTCCAATATATCCTATTAGACTATAATAATATAATATTATAAGATAATGGATCTTATAAAAAAAATAAAGATAGATTGATGTATTTTATTATTTTTGATTTGCTGATGTATTCCATAAAATAAAACCTTTGATTTTAGAAAGAGGTTAGTTCTCGTATATGATAAGAAATATTGTTTTTCAAGTGTTTTGATGCATAAATATATTATTTATATTATTTTAATAAAATATACATCTCAAAATAAGTTTCTTTGAATCCATAAAATATTATCCCAAAAATGATTAAATAAAAGAACAATTTTATTATTTATGGTTTGATAAACAATATACACAGTCTGTCTTGTGGTTGTTACTAAAAAGTAATAATAGATTGTCTTTAAAGAGGAATGTGATTTTTGGAATTGAAAATGTGTTCATGCTGTACAATGAAACATTAATTCATTGATAGATACAAAATAAAATTTTTATGACTTTCTATTTTCAATATAATAAAATTGATTTCTTTTATATTAACAATGTAAAAAAAGTTAATTCATTAATAACAAATGTGGATATTGGAAGAACTCAACTCTAAGAGATGATCCACTATTATATCTAAATATACACACTAATTACGTAGAAATAAATTCCTTAAGATATGTTCCATTTTCCATTATTCATTTATATTATATAGATGTTAGGTATTATATTTATGTCATAAATGTCACATGTATTGAAGCGGATATACCATTTTTTGAGCTAGTTTAGGGAATTCATGCTCTAATCTAGTAAATAAAAAATTGTATAATAGGGTTGCATATATGAGTGGAATTTTTGAATCTTGGATGAATTTGAATGGAATTACACATGAATATTTTTTACCATATTCCCTACAAATTTTTATTGGAGGAGTGGAATAATTAAAAATTATTAAAGTTATCTCATTACATTTTTTTGAATGTTATTGTACAATATTATTAGAGTTATCTTAGAACATCATGAAGTCTCATGAAATATTTCATAATCATTGGATGAAATAAATTAATTTTATTATTTATATTGTTAAGTTGGGTTTATTGAATTCATAAATAAGGATGTATTAAATGAGATATAATATAAAAATAATCTTATTTTTATATAGATTGGGTTTTATTACTCTCTTACATTAAGAAGTAGGGAGACCAATAGATGAGTAAGTTTTAGAATCATGGTATTTATATACTATTTTTATATCCATCACATTGTAGAGGATATCAATGTTACAATAAATAATAAGGGAATATAATTGATAATTTTAGTGTAAAAATATCTGAGAATACTTTTATTTTGGTTTATATATAGAAAACGTTATATGTGATTGGGGAACAATGTTAATAATGAGTAAAAAATGGTGACTTTTTTCAAAAATTATGGATTTAAAATGAATAATACTATATAGAAGATGAATCAAATGATTTAAATGAATATGCTGGTTATAATAAATTTTAATTTTCATGGTGTAATTTTGTATCCTTCCAGAACAAACATTGTTAATGAAATTGAAATGGTTACATTAAATATATCATTAAGGAGAATGTGTCATAACTCATATTTTTGAATCAAAACTAGGGAATTTAATTAATGGATTAAATTATAATGGTACGTAATTTTCAATGAATAATTAATTTTATTGGATGGGAAATAATGATATTTTATATTGAGATCTTTGGAAGATAATTTATAGTGTCACGTGAATAATTTTGGTGTTCTATAATGAACATAATCACATTGATGAAATTGTTAGGGACAAGTTGCCACTAGGTATTGTGCTCTTCTATAAACATAAGAGAGAAAACATTAATAGTATATTTTATCCAATGTAATATCATTAACCCATATTAATATTTATCACAATTACCAGATAATGAAAATATAATATATTTCTATTGAATTCAAGTCTACATTTCATAATCGGGTTCCTAGTAAAGATATATTTATCAATTAATATGATGAATTTTTACATTATAATGATATTTGACATGAATGTTTATTATTATGGAATTATGATGATAAAATATAGTCAAATGATATAGGTACTCAATTAATAAAGTGAGATATAATTCATTGAATTAGGGAAATTTTGGGTGACCATAATCCAATATTTATTGGTGTATTCTTAGTTATAACTCATACTCATTATTTATATTCATGATATTATAATTTAATTCAAATGATAAATACAAATTAATGTACTTTTTTAATCAAATAAAAATAATTTTCACAGGAAATTATTCTTGAAATGAAATATAAGATTATATTAAAAATTACTCAAAGAAATGTTCTCATTTTTCATCCCTAATAAAATTTTTATCTATTACTATTTATTAAATTTAAAATTCTTTATTTAAATGATTTTTATATACCAATAGAAGTGGGAAAAGAACAATGAAGGATTGGGATAAAAAATAAGTTAATAAAATAATTTCAATATACATATTGGATTATTAATCTTGATGAATTAATAATACATTACATATTTTATGTTTTTTATTATATCCTTAATATCAAATTAATGTGACTATTAATTTTTTATATAAGTATTGTGGTAGTATTGAATATTTTAAATTTAATAGTAATTTTTATAAATGATGTAATGATTTAAGGAATCCATATTTTGGGAGTGGTCTTAAATATGGAAATAAATATTTAATTTTTGAAGGTGATGTTTTTATAATCCACCATTCACTGGGTGAGTTGTAAACCTTATAAGTCCAAATGGCTTAAGAGACAAATAAATTACGCTTAGGTCTTAAGGGAATTACACAAAGAAGAAAGCATATAATAGATGCTCCATAGTAAATGTCTTGACACCCACAATTCACCTTCGCATGGATGGTCAGCTAGTATTCCTATGCAGAGCTCCACATGCTCGTTACCGATAGCAATGAAACACCCTCCCATTCATCCAATTCCAATTACATATTCTTTTGTGAATGAACCTTCTCAGAATCCTCATTTAGAGCCTTATCCCTTGTTATCATCCACGTAGATCTGAAGAAGTATATTATTTTGGCTCTATGTCTAAAAAATAAATAATTTGTTGTTTAAAATCAATATATATCATTGTTTTTGTTGATGAGGTCTCAGTTAAATGTACATTTAGATGTTATTAATATAAATCTAAATGAAGTATAAAACATGTTTTTGTGAAATAATGTTACAAGATAATCTCTATCACAACTCTTTAACTAAGAATATTGGTATATAGTACCACTTTTAAATTAACATTTTTTAGCATGGAATTTGAATATTACTATATTTTCCTATAAATTGTATGTTAAAATGGGTTTTCAATCCCAATTATTAAAGAAAAAATATTATGAATCATTGATGGTTATAGAACATCAAACACATATGTCAAATATTTATATATGTATTAGATCCCCATATTTAATATTTATTTGATTGTTGTTATAATAGGGGGATAATAACCAGAATCAAAATCGATGTATTGTCCCAAACTTTTTGAATACAATTTTTTTCATAATATATATATGTTTTTAATTTATGTGAAATCTATGGTATAAAAGATATGCACCCGATAAATAATTCACACTCATTTATGTCATTAATATATATTTGAAGCATTGAAGGATATATACGCTCATGAAATTTGTAATTTTTGAAAAATGCAAATAATCAAAATTATATATTAAATGTATAATTTATAATTATCTTGTATTATATACCTATAGAAGCATATTACTCAAAAAACACAATAAAATTTAAATAAACATAATAAATACAATCAAAATTTTATAAATTAAAACCAGTTAACCTTGTGTTAAATTTTAACTATTGGACAATAGCTAGAATGTAAGGATTTTATTGAATGTATCGACCCATTATAACCATTGGGAATGTAAACAATAATTATTAATAGTTAGTGGAAATTCGTAAAGGTAATTAATCATTGTTATTTTGAAATTATATAAAATTTTTCTTTCTAATATAATAAAATAAATAAATTTAAATATTATTAAAATATAAATTAGTTCTCGAAATATATAACTAAAACTATATATAATAATATATTTTTAATAAATCATATTTAATTTACTTTTTGAAAATGTAAAATTTTATATAAATTATTAAACACAATAACTCTCAATTTTTTAAAATTTATTCGAAAAACCTTTACCACATTTTTAGAATAATTTCCTAAAGAACCACATTTTGATGATTTTTTTAATATTTCTCAAAATGGAATAAATGTTGGTTGAATAGTAAAATTATTTTTTCCAGATATTTTACAACATCATAATGATGTGAAGAGGTTTTAATAATTTTTAAAACATTTTATCTAATTTAAAAATGAATTATAATGTAAAATTATTTATTTAAATATAATAGGGTGAATTTATATACCAATTTTGAAATTTTAATTCATAATATATATTTGATTATATTATTTTTATACATCTCATTGAATAATTTATTAAAATGATAAAATTTAGTTTCAAATTATATATACAAACAATAATAAATGATATATTCACTCATTTCTATTAGATAAAAGAATATATTATATTATTATTGTTGAATGAGACTAATTCATTACAATATATTTTATTCAAAAAAACACCACCTCCATTTCCAATAAAAAAATCCCTCCACTACTCATTACTCATCATAAAAATCACCCTCTATTTTCTGATCAGTTCTAAAATCTCTTTTTAAACATTACACAACTTGTTTTTAAATCCCAAACTAACCAAAATATAACAATTAAAATAATTAAATGGAATACCAAATGTGGTATCTCAATGATCTTGGAAAGACTGTAAAATTTCCATGATTTAGTTAAATTTATTAAATGATTAATTTTTTATACATATGAATAATTATAATTACATTATAATAGTAGTGTCATCATACATTAAAATTGTTATGAATTCAATAAAGTTAATCATTTTTAATTTTACCTAAATCAGAGTTACAGATGCTACTAAAATCCTAATAGGTTTTTTAAACCAATGTTACTACATATATAATTATATAGTACCTATATCATATAGATTAAAAAAATATTTTCTATAACATTGGTAATTTTATGAATGAAATAAAATAACATAATAAATATTAAATTATAATATAACCATGATATTAATAATGATAAATACATTATTTTAAAAAACATTTAATTTGGTTAAAATATATGTAATGTGTGAAATATAATATAGTTTTAATCAGCATATAGTATCCAAATAAAAACTGATACATTTTAATATTTCGATGACATGGATATTTACATAGACACTCTTCAGAAACATGGATCCAATGTATGATCATCCATGACTTTTATCATCTAACTAATTCACACATGGGACCAGGAAATAAATATCTCTATGATCCCCAAAAAACAACATGATATCTAAAAAGTAAATTGATTATGATTTTAAAGGAATGAAAATATTAAAATATAAATTAAATTATTTTAGATTCAATTAATTAATAGTCAATTCTTTTTTACTAAGGATGTTATAGGATATATCTTATTTACTTGAGGATTATGGTAAGGGGTACATTCCAAGTATTATATAAGGCTCAATTTTTTATTTCTATATTGAATTCATCTATCCTATCATATTTATATAATTTATTTCAACCATTATCCTTTCTTTGAAAAATAATTCTTATATATATTTTAATATCATTTTTATTCTCATCCTATTGATTATAAAAAAGGGTGTGATGTGATATGAAAATCACTTGATAATTATATCTTCATCCAATCTATGAATTAATGTATATTTTTCTACCATTACCCTTATATCTGTGATATATAATCCATTAATCCATTTTTATTATTACATTCAACATAGAATATTAAAATTAAACTAATATTTTAAATACATTTGTGATTCATCAACTTTCTATGAATTGTGACAACATAATTTAATAAATTTTATTTCCATAGTTCTATTTCAGGATTAAAAATGATGATTGATTATTGACTTAATGTGTACCACGTATTGATGATATGTTATGATGTGATGGATAAGAACATAATTATATACCCTCAATCAATGGGGAAATTATTTTATCTTATGAGATACCATATATAGTTTATGGGTAGTTTTCTAGGAATGTTATGTTATGATTACAATATATCAATACTAAAAATATTTTTTTTTTATGATTTATGTTTTTAGATATTTTCATGTTTCTCAAGATGATAATATTCTTATGATACCATTATATCTATACCATGAGTTCATAAGGTTAATTATAAATCATCTCTTTCATTATACTATTATTGATTATATGATAGCATCATACTCAGTTTAGTGAATCCCTTCTTAGATTTTACTACCATATCTTCCTTATATTGGTCCCGATGATATCCCATGTATTGACCCTGGAAAAATGGTATTAATGGTTTATTAATCAATAAGGATATTAAATATTATTTAATTCATTTATAAATGTTGTTTCCAAAATCCAAAATTTTTTAAAAAAAAATATTTTTTATTTGGGGTTTCACAGGGTATTTATTTCTAAAATTGTGTAATAGTACACGTATGAAATTTTGTTCATTATAAAATTTAAATTTTTCATTTAACAAGGGATAATATATTCAAGGGAATAATTATATAAGGGAATTTATGAGTTTATTGTGCACATGGGTGGGTATGTGTAACATATTTATTTTGTATGTATGTGTGTGTTTGTCAAATTTAATAATAAGCCTATAAATTAGTTGTATTAGAACATTCATGGCATCTAAAAGTGTTAAGTTCAAGTCCATGTGGGTTAGATTTCATAATTTACTATATATGCAACTATTGAAGTGGAATCATTTATGAAAATTAATCCCACATGACATATATTTTGTTGTTAGTGTGACTTAAGGCATTTGGGGAATAGGATCTATAAGACACTAAAGCACTGATGTTCATGGTTTTTCAATCAATTTGGGAGCCTGGACACACATATTGTGGACCACTACTTAATTCTAAAGTATGTATTAGCCGATAGAGAAGAAAAAGTGAAATGGTGATTCATGATAATCAGTTGGACATTGTGGTTCCATCATGTAGTAGATATCAATCACAATTTAATTCCACCAGTCATTGAGGGAATAATTTAAAAATTGATGATGTAAATTTAGAATAAATTTTTGAGTTTCATATTTACAGGTCCGAAAAATAGTGGTCTCTTTAGTTTGGGTACTTAGTCATGGGACATTGGTTCATGTAATGTCCTCATTCCATTGGGCTAATGGTATATGTATAGCCTCGAAGAACATGTATTTCAATCCATTTAGTGGTTTCAACTCAATCCAGTCCAAAAAATATTATCAAAATATAAAATTAAACAAATATAGTACTTCCAAGCCATTAATAGTAGGGTGTGTTACATTATGTGCTCAATATGTATATTGATGAGCAGTGAAATGTTTTGGAGTAATTAACATGTACGATAGTAGGAAATATAATTAACAAATTTAAAGGTTGATTTTTATTTTAACTAGATGTCAATAAAAATTATCAAGAAGTGTTTGATATCATATTTAATTGTATAAAATCAATTGGTATAAATATCGGTTTACCTTTTTTTATGCTGTTTGTTTTTTGTTGATAGATTATGTATATTTATTTTTTATTTTTTGAGAAAAATGATAATTACATTTATTCATTATTATTTATTGTATTGAGTTTAATCACATATGTATAAACATTTTAATTCAAATGAATTTTATTTGAATGAGAAAATTTTATAGATATCTCATTTATTTATTGTTAATATATATATATTTTCTATTGAATAATGAAATTATGAAATGTAAATTTTAATATAATTATTACATAATCACTTGGTATCATTTCACTAGAAAATCATGATGATTTACTAGATTTTATTTTTTATTGAATACATTATTCACTTAATTTCAGAAAAATATAACAGTTATCTTTACTGGAGACCTTGTTTTATAATATTTTACGGTGATAAAATTTTAATAAAAATTATATTTTCTTGTAAATTTTGTATAATCAAAAATAATTTCATCATTTCTGTTAAATTATTTTTAAAATATTGTATTAACCACATTTGTAAATATATATTAATAAATATTTTAATGAATTTCTATAAACATATAAGGAAAATTTAAAGATAATGATATTGTTTTCATGACTTTTTATGCAGCACAATAAATTATTTTGTGGTTAAACATACCATTCCATCATTTATTGATGTTTTTCCATAAAAATTTGTTAATAAAAAATTACACCACATTGTTATGTTACTATACTATTATATTGTTTAGATATTTAAATTCTCATAATGGTAAAAATTATATTTCTAATCTACTAAAATACTACATCATGATTTTTTATGGTCATTATAGTTGTTAGTAAAAGGAAATAAATTTTTGGTTTCAAATAAATTATTTTAAAATTAAAGGTGGGTATTCATTATAAAATTGTTTTACATAATAATGATATATCATAATGAAATTCTTTTTTTTACTATTTTATGTGATAACATAATTATTACGGGACATCACTTATAAAATTTAAATATAAGAATAAATAATTCTCTATGGAATATTAACATAATAATTTATATTTGAATGTAATTTTACAAGAAATTTAGTATAACATATTCATAATAATTTACGTCATAGAAAAATAATATGTTTTACATTTTATTTTTAAAAAAAATATGTATATTTTAAAATATTATTTGATTTTCATAAATAAAAGTGATATATGTTTCATAGAGGTTTTATTAAAATGAATCATAACTGACTCATACCAATAGAGGGTAATAGAAATAGATGTGATGACTGTTGAGGTTGGAAAATCATTTCACAGACTCTTGAATTATGATGACATTATTTTGATATTGGTGTCTATAATATAATAAAAAATTTAATTTTATTTGGTTATTATTAAATAATTTATTTTCTAATATTTATTTGAAATTATAAATAATATATATCATAGTTTATAATTATGAGTTTTTTTAAAAAATTAATGATATGATTTTCAATGAGAATAATGAGTGATTAAAGACTGGTGTTTCTTTATATTAAATTCTTTTTTATTTCTTATATGATTCATTGATTTTTATATAATCACAAAGCATTATTTTTTATAATAAATGAAAAAATGGTATATTTCACACTTTATTTTTCCTTGTGAATCATGTGTCCATAGGAATCTACTTCTAATTCAAAGCCTTTAATCATTCACAATTGATTTAGAAAATGTATAAATTGTTATAAACTTTTTTATTTTCCATTTTTAGTTGGATCATTTCTATTTAACTGTCATTAATTTTTAATTTCAGTGATTAATAATGGCTAACTATGTTCTCATAAAATAGTTAGTGGGAAAAAAATATTTTCCGACAATCTACACATGTACTGATGATAACCTGATTGCATGAATGTTATTGGTTCCAGCCATGAATATCCCTCAAGTATAGCACATGATTTTAAAAGGATGATTAAAACCATGGGTGAGAATATGTTTTTCTTTTAAAATGTTTTCCCACACTAAGAAAAGATAAATATTTGAAAAATAATACTGAATTTTTTTTCATGAACATTAGTTTTGAAATATATACATTCCCTTAGTTATGATGGTTAAAATAACTCATTAGTTTATACAAACCATAAAAAACAAGAGGATAATTATTTATGAAACTAATAATACATACCAAAATCATTAATAAATATTACAAAATTTCAATATAATATTAAAAACTAATCAAGAATATGATATAAATATAATATAAAAGTAGATGATAAAATATATGTACTGCCGAAAAATTTATAATAGTAGATAAATAACTTTTTATTAAAAGATATTTAATTAAAATAAACATAAAAAATTTATTAAGAATTCCTTATACAATAATAACAAAAAATGATAAATAATTCAAGTACACTATAGATGTATCCATCCATATAATCTATAATGATCATATTTTCATTGATAATAATTATTAAAAATATGAATAACAAGGACCACAGAAATGACATATTAAATTAAATAAAAATAAGAATTTTTATTTAGGTGACTTTATGAATGATTTAATCTGCATTAAATATTATAATTATATGACCATAGGGAATCATTTTCATTATTCTTTATAAACATTATGATTTATGAATTTTTTTATTTTAGTCATTATGATGGGATTGTTAAAATTAATGTAAAATAAGGGTATAGATGAGAGTTAATTAGTGAAAAGGTGAGGAACCAAGGTTTAAAATAGTTTTAATATCACTTATGTATCTATTTTATCATATTTTAGTAATGAAGTGACGTCACAAGGGTTATCTCTTGATATTGACAAGTTCAATCTTCAACGACCCAGATTAGAGAAGTATCATTTTTGAGATAAGTTCATGTTTTTTGAAATCACTACCAGTTCAAGGATTGTTTATCTACACCATGAATTTATCAATATATCAAAACTAACAGTGATATTTTTTATCAGGGTGATACATATTTTTATATCAACTGGTTTATTTCATTGTATATTTGAATTTATTTATAATTGAAATGATGGTTACTCTGATACAATAGTTTTATTTCAGGTGACATCCCTATATAAAAGTTAAAAAATATATAAGTAGATGTATAATTTCTTAAAATGTATTACATATTTTGAATAACTATGTCATAATTAGATTTGGGGTGAAATGTTCCTATAGTATTTGAAAAATAGTAAAATATAAAAATAATGGGGAAATACTAGGAAATTTAGAAAATAGAACCCCATTTATGTGTAAGCTTGTCTTAGTATGATCAATGTGTTCATATTTATCTATTTTTGTCACAAATAACTATATTGGAGCACTTAAGGAGTTAATGGGCCACTATATTGGGTAGTTGAGAACTAAAAATAGTAGTGATATAAAATAATCTATATTTCATTCCTCAAAATACTACAACACAACTATAAATAACCAAACTTCATCACATTTATCACATAAAATCCCTCTTAAAAATTATATAATATTTCATTTATTCATTAATGATGAGTTTTTTGTCCTGATGTGCATATTTAGGCTAGTAATCATAAGATATTTAAGGGTTTCATTCTATCTAATTTAAATTTAAATATGGATTTTCATTATTGTATAGTTTTTAAATTTATATGTTATTATCCAAATATTTTATTTAAATCCATATATATATATATATTCTATAATATATCTACATCTTGTTTTTACCCATTTAACTCATATTATTCTATATATATAATCAACCATAATTCTTATACATTAGTGGAAACTAATAAGTGAAATCAAAATACAGAAAAATTTCAAAAATTTTGGGAATGTAATGATTTTGTGTTTTCCTAGTAACAAAAAAAATATATGGATACTATATGTTGTTATTGGAATTGGTTCAGATGAACACAAGGGTAACAATAATTAAAATGGATGGATGGATAATAACATGATATCTACTATAAGAAAAACAATTTGTCCTAAATTTACCATATTATTTATACTTACAGGAAATTGTTATGAATGAATCACAATCTCAAAAAAAATATAATAAACCCTTTAAATAAAATATTAGTATGTGGTAGTAAATTTTAAATTTATATATCCCATCTTTTATGTGTTTTATAAGATGTAGATGTAAGGATCGTAGGGATATTTTTAATTTACTTCATTGGTATCCTACCATTAAAAAACATATAGATTATTTCTAAAAAACATTGATAATCATTTTTAGTTTATGTAAAAAATAAATTTAATTATTTTAATATTCCTATATAATACATTATTTTATTTGGGAACATATTATAAAACAAATTTCATTGAGAAATTATTTTTAATATTTCTATATTATTCATTAATATTCATTATTCTATGTATTTTTTATGATGTTTTTTATATGATGGAATAAATTAAACTATTACTTGACTGGTGGGGGACGAAATTATATATATCATCAGTGCATTGGTAGGTCTCTTTTGATTACAATGCTAGTGTACTAGAAATTTCATTTCATGGTGTATAATATTTCATCACACAATCCCTTTATGGGATGTTTAATATGTTAGAAATAATGAATTAATATAAATTCTATAATTAATTGATAATTTACTTATATCAATTGGTTTAATTTTTTTAATATTAATATATATGTACTAATCAATATGGATGCATTGGTTACATATTATTTTTTGATTTCTTATATTACATTTATTACATGCATGATTCTATTGTACACAATACATTATTTAGTGTTTGAGCATACCATATAATTTTGATTCATACTTCCCAATATAATAATGTGGAATAAAATATATGATCCTCTGTATGGATATCATTAAGGAATAATTATTTTACTCAAATGATGTAATATGTCTTATTATAATATAATGATTATATATTTAGTCTATTAAGGTGTAGTGGACCTCGATCATAGGAATGAAATATAATATATACTAATTATTATGTAATAGAAAACCCATTAGCTTGAGGTGACTGGGGTTTGAGGAATTAAATTTGGTATTAGAGTATGGTTCAATCTTATCATTAGTAATAAGAATTGAAATACTATAAGTTGAGAATGTAGATTTTACTTCTGAAAGTTATTTTTATTGTTTGAGAATTATTTTGATAAGTACACTATACATGAGCTTGTATTTAAGGAATGCATGATATATATAAGTCAATTTTTATATATTAGTACCTTATTGTGTTATTATGTTTTTGTATTCTATTCATTATATAATGTTTCTATCCAAAATTAAGGTAATATAAGAAAACAATCAATGACATTATATTGACTGGATAATCAGGATAATCGAGTTGGTGTTGGTTATGAAAAAATTATTACTACCTTGTGGAAATTAATATACATTTTGAATAATAACATTCCCTATATGTATTAAAAAATATTCCCTTAAAAAGGAGTAATGCCTTTTGATAAATTTATAATCCAAAAAACCATATTAGTTATTATGTTCCTAAATTCAATTGTGTTGGGGAAATTAATGATGTGTTTATATGATATATATATATATATATATATATATATATATGAATTTTTGGTTTCATGATAAGGAAAGTGTTAAGATGAGTTTTTAACATTTATAGAGATATTCATTCCAATGTTTGTACCTTATTCAAAATATTATGAATCCTGAGGGGAATCGATGAAGGAATTAAATATATTTAGCGTGGATTTTCTAGAAAAATAATTTCTCTACGATGAATGTGATGATATAAAACGAAAATTGGTGAATTTTTGGGAATCATATAAGAGATTTTGGATGATAATGTGTATAATATTATTGGGATATCAGGGTATATTTCATATTGTAAATGAAATAAAAAAAAATAGATTTATTGCTTCATTGATGGTTAAATAAAACTCATAAAAGACTGCGAGTCTCACAAAATTTTTAATCATATAATGATATAGTGTCATATTCTATCAAATGAAATATAATGAGTTTTTTAAATACTTATTTTTTAAATGGAAACATAAGAATAATAGAATAATTTATATGAATTATGGGAGAACTACTAGAATTGGAATGAATCAATGACTCGATCTACATGTATGTACAAAATGAGTATAAAAACACCCAAGTTCCAACATAAGGTGATTTGTTATGCATTAATTATATTTTTAATGATCATATAGGTTCTCCCTGAAATTACAAGAAATAATAAATCAATGTGTAATGCCTGAAATACATAGAGATGAGACATTACACTAAAGAATTACCAAAAATCATAGGGCTTGTACTCTTGAAGAAGCCTATGGATCATGGATGATATTTTTCAAGAACAAGGACTTATGATGATAAAACAAATGATATTATAGGTGGGGAATTTATTATATACTAAATCATAGATAATATATTATTTTATGATGTATCTATGTACTATTCTATGTCATTTATGTTTGAATGAAATATTCAATCATCCAATTATATGTTAATAAATGATTTATTAGTATCAAAATCAAATGGAATAGTGATTTAAATAATTATATACCTATGATTTAAAATTATATTCCATGTGTATTGTCAATTTTCTATTATAATAACATACCTACGGTGGATTTTGAGGTAAAATTGGTGATAGACAGGATCTTTAATTACAAATTAATATAATATTATATAAATATTTTTTTTTCTAGTATAGAAGTATTAATTTTTCAATGGGATATTCAAATACCCAAATAATGTATAAGAAAACCCTAATTATCTCATTTAAATGAATTCCTCATTGAGTAAATGGTTGGAATTTAATAAATAATGTTTAATAATATTTTAAAATTAGAATATTTACCCATTGTGAAAGAACTTATTAACATATTTTATTTTGAATTATATCGATTTATCCTGGTTGGATATGTTGAATTATGCATTCACCTTATCACAAATGAAAAACACTTAAATAATAAACCATACAGAATGACCCTACCCGAGTCAGATGTGTTAGAGAATCGGAGTTATGTGAGAATGGTTAACTTCATCAATTTCCCACCATAAGGAGAATAATTATTATTTTTGAAGGAGAAAATTGGCTAAATGAGTTTACGTAGTGTTCAAAAGGAAATTAAAAACCCATTAAATAACAATTATTCCATACCATTTAATAATTCCCTCATTGATCAACATCTAATGAAACACAACTTCTTAAATATTTATAACTATTCCAGAAAACATAAGTTAAAATTTAAGAAGGGTATATCCTAAATATGACTATTCAAAGAAGTTGTGGAAACTATGAGTTCATAGTAATAATTTTTTGGATGGCATGTTCACTCTCTATGAGTATGGAATTTATGAATTGAGTGTTCAAGTATTATCATGATTAGTTTTTTATGGTGTTTACTAGTGAATAAATTAATTATTTTAAGAGTTACGAGGGGCTTGAATATCGATTTAAAATAATTCTCAACATTATGAGGAAGCATAAATATATCATAAATTTAAAAAAAAATATTTTTTGTTAAATAAATAATATTTTCATTGAATTATTATATACAAGTAAGCTATATCTATTGAACATTCAAAAATAATGTTTATCATTGAATATAAATGTCCCATTACAGATACTAATATACATAGTATCCTTGTATTAGTGGGAAACTATTAATTAATATTAAAATAATCATGTATTATAATTTTCCATACACATTGGGGTAAATGTCATTTCAAATGGAATGTGGAGATATAATTATACAATAGAGGAGGATAATGGGGAATTCCCATATATTATCTTTTCCATATAGTAAAGAAGGTTGTATATTTACAGCGAAGAATAGTGAAAATTTCATTGGATTTGTATTAACGAAAAATAATATAGTGGACACTGATGTATCACCATAGGTGAAAACCAATGAGATTAATCTTTAATCTTTTGATATAGTGTTTTATGATGTGTTCATAAAAAGAATTTTATGGATACAATATCTATAAGGATTGATATGAGATATATAAATCTACAATAAGAGTTTAATATATATCATTATAACAAAAAATTTTATTATGAGGTAATGACTATGTTTTGAATTATTAAAGGATTATGATTGATATATTAATTACTTTCCTAGGAATGGAAACAATATGTCTAGTTTTATGTGTTATAAAAAACGGATTGATATCCATTATTAATGTGGAAAATGATATAATTACTATATATCTATTAAGGTTTTGATTTTTTATTATAATGGAAGGGGAAGCATTATAATTACTAAATTATATTTCCCAGCTATGTTTATAGTGTTGGATTCAAAAAGCATAACATATTTATAAGGCCATAAAAATGATAGAAGATGAATGGAATAATAAATAATCAATATTTAATATTAGTTATGATAGAGATCCATGGTTTGGAAAAAAATATATGGGTTCCATAAATAATTTAAGTGAAGATATATATACTTGAAGGGTCTCAAATGTCAATTTATTAGTATATTTGTTATTTCATAGGAGATTATTGTCCACCATCTCTAGTATTAATTGTTTTAATAATAAAAAATCATGTAAAATCCGACCAATCAAGAATAATATTTCTAATCATGTTTATTTGAGTTTAAATTTGTGTAATTATGATTATCTATGGTCACAAATATTTTTAATAGATTATTATAATATTTCTATTATGAGACAATGCTTTAAGATTTATTTTCATTGTATGATAGACTGACACTAACAGAAGAGATGAGACATTGTTTTTTAAACTGAGTCGCTGATAGTTCAAAGGACATACTGATTCAAGAACCTAGCGACGGAAGGACCTACCGACAAATGAACTACCGATGCATGGTGCTACCGATGAAAGGACTCACTGTCTCTTATAATGTAAAAATGATGCAAAGAATGGCCGAAAAAATGAAATTCAAATGAAATGTGTCACTAATAGAATAAGATACCTAAAATGGACTCATTGTCAGACAATTTAAAATTTATTTTATTTAATAATACTTTAACTATCATATTTTTTTTAATGAGACTAATTAATGTAATAATTTTTTCATACAACATAAATGATGATCTTATAAGTACAAGGTAAAAAATATTCCTAAAATTAAACACATTGTCAAGATACAAGAATATATTTACAAAGAAGAGTGAATGAATGAAAAAACAAATAAAAACAAAATTAGGGGAAAGGCGTACACACAACATAAAACCAACATGAGCAAGATAATGTAATGATGAACACATGAATAATTCTTCATTCCTTCTTGTGGTGAACACAAGAAATGTTGTTCATAAAAGTAACAAAATCTATACAGCATTAAAATAAACAAAAGGTGAGGATCATCTCACCTTCATTGAAGATAGAACACAATGCTTCATGACACTCTGTTTTAGTTTCTTTGTTCAGATGAATACTCTGACTTCATCTTTGATACATCAATGAATCTAAAGAAGAAATCCATAACACATAGAGCCTTTTAGACCCTGTCTAATCACTATTTCTCTATTGGGTATCGTTATATTACATTTCTGAGCAGTGTGTAAATCTATCTATAAAACACACACTATCTCATTCACATAAATAAATTATACTATATATACATAGACAACTATATTTTAACATTTTTATCCCACAAATATTTATGGAATATGTAATTGGTGGAATGGTTGAAGTTTGATCCCATGTTAAAATAGTGGTAGACTATCCAGGTCACAAATATTTGGTATCATATGGATAAAATCCTCATCCAAATATTTTAAAATATGATTTAGTTGTGTTTTAATGATATCTAAATTTCTTTTAGTTTTAACTTTTCACATCTTTAAAATCTATTATTTAGTATGGAAAATAGATTGGAAGGTGATTCTACAAAAAGACCTCCCTGTATTAATGGATGAAACTATGCCTAGTGGAGGTATAATATGAAAATGAATTTATAAATTATGTGAATTTATATCTATAAATTTATAAAAGATAAATATGAAATACCTAGACTATTATAAATACTAGGAGTGATACAAAAAATAATCATATATTAATAATCTCAAATTAATAAATGCTTTATTTTTAGCACTACGAGACGATGAATTGAATCTAATATCTACACGTACATCTTCCTATGAAATTTAGGACACTTTAGAAAATTTACATAAAGGATATTCTAATGGTAATGAAATGAGACTTTACAGTTATACTATTAATTATGATAATCTTATGTTTAAGCATGATGTGACTATTTCTAATA
Organism: Viscum album; assembly: GCA_963277665.1. Lineage (NCBI taxonomy): Eukaryota > Viridiplantae > Streptophyta > Magnoliopsida > Santalales > Viscaceae > Viscum > Viscum album. Next base: position 105,665,412 of record OY728133.1, read on the forward strand.
TGTACCTCTGGTTTAATGAAATTGTGAGAAACATGATATCTCTGGGAAGAACTGTTAATACCAAGAATAAAATCATGAGAATACATTAATGCTTACTAGTTAGATGTTGAGGGACATATATATGAATATAATAATCATGTGACCTCAACACCTTCCCATTGAATGATATGATAGGTAAGTTGATGATGTAGAGGAGGAACTAAAAGTAAATAATTTTGAGGATGATTAACCAAAAAGAAAATATGTTTCCCTTAAATACATTTCATCCAAGAAGAAAAAAATGTTCATGATAAAACTAAAAGTTAATGTGTTTAATATTATTCAACAGAGAGTGATTAAGTGATGGGTTGGACAATAAGAAGGATTAAGATGTTTAATTAGAAGAATAAATTCATCATAAAGTCCAAGAAAAATTTATGGTTATAAAGTCCATTGGAAAAATTTTTGGAAAATATGAACCACTAAAAATTAGATATTATGTTATGAGTGCAAAAGAAAGGGAAAGGTAAAACCAGACCTTCTGAAGCTAAAGAACAATATTAAGTATGATGATAAAGGAAAAAACTAAAAAAAAAAGTACATGAATAAAATATGGATCTATTTTAATGAAGCCTCATGTGTATTGGAATCATCTCATGATTATAAGAATAGTATGGTATATACATGCTTTATGAAATAGACATCTGAGGTTACACTAAAATCTCCAAAACATAATGAATACTATTCTAGAGATAAATGTGATTCTGAAAACATTTCAAATGTGGAAATTTTTTAATTTTGGAAACTTCTAGAGGGCACATGTAATGAAAAACAAGATAACTATAAATCATTAATGAAACAAAATATTTTTACTACCACTATTCAACCTAAAATTGCAATTGTAAATGTGAAAAATGAAAAAATGCAAAAGGAAAATTATGAGTTTAAATTAAAAAATGAGAAATTGATTAAATGACATATAATGGTTCACTAATGATAAAGTAGTATTAGATCAAATTCATGGTAAATATGTAGCACATCGATATAAAACTAGAATAAGATACCTACTCGGAAAAAGGATTACAATTAATAATCATTTTGTATCAAAATTTGGAAAACTAGTTTTATGCCCAATTCTAGAAAATTTTTTCATAGTTACAACTATGAAACATATTTAACTATTTCATGAATTTTTGGACCAAATAAATTCTATTTTTCAAAAGCTTTACATTCTTATTATAAGAAATCCATGAATTTTTTTTGGCTTCCAACAACTCTTGTTTCTAATGTTTTGGACCAAAACAATTCAGGGTATGAAAATTATATCATGTATAATATTTCTGTAGGAAATTTATTTGAAGACCTCTTAAAAAGATTATGGTACTAAGAAAATAGATGTTCAAAAAATAAAATAGAATATTATTCATGATTCTATATATTAATAAAGATTTATTGTGGGCTTTCCGCCATTTGTGATAACGAATATAAAAAAAATCATTTTCCTTATTTAGATTAATATCTCTAACCCAATTTTTAATTTCCAATGTACTTTTTATTGATAGAGTATAATAGAATTTACATAATATCTCTTATATTTTTCATTATGGTTTTAATTTTAAATATGACAATGATTAATGAGTACTTTTTAATTCTCAAAATGAGTTTGTATATTTTTCTTCTATAAATTAAAATGGTTATAGATTAGATTCATATTCAATATCTAATGTTTGAATGATTTTTATAATTATTATTGTATTAGGAATAAGATCTTATGGAACTGAGTTATACATTCACATATAAATCATACTAGAAATGGATTAGTCAAGGATCTGCCTAATCATTAGTTTTCAAATTACAAAGACTGTAATCCTTGTTAAAAGGGTAAACATAAAAAAATATATATCAATCCAAATAATGAAGTTTAAAATTCTCAACCTCTTGAGTAGGATCACATTTATATATATGAATATTCTAGAGTTTAAAGACTAATTTGGAATCCCTATGTCTTTGTTCATGTAGAAAACTACTCAAGATATACTTGGACCTTATTCTTGTCTCACAATAGTGAAGAATTATTAATTTTCACAAAGAGTTATAGGACTTTAGAAAATCATAGAGGTCCTAAAAATGAAACCCTAAGAAGTTACATTGGTCGTGACTTTGAGAACATAGATTTTGAATCTTTTTTCTCACAAAAAGGCTATGGTTATAACATCTCCACTCCTAAGAAACCCCAAAAAATGGAGTTATAGAAAGAAGAAATAAAACCCTTCATAAAATTTCTAGAACTATGATTTGTGAGTATTAACTACCATTATAAATTTTTAAGAAAGGTGTCAATAAAAAAATCTATATAATCAATAGATTATTGATTATAATTATCATTAGGAAAATTCATTATTTGTTATGGGATAACAGAATCCCAAGGATAACTAATTCAATGACATTTGTTATAGAGTATCTATTATTATCACTAATGATAATCTGCAAACATTTTCCTCCATGAATGATTAAATAATATACACAAGTTATTAAATTTATAGTAAATTCTATTGATTCTTCAATAAAATGACGAAAAGTGTGGAAGAATTTTTACATGTGACATTTTATGAGGCATATCAACATGAGTCAAAATCCCTCTATAGAAAATATTAAAAATGATATGTCAAATATAGACATAAATACTAAATCTACTGATGATACGATAATGGAATCTATTAGAACATCCTATTCTTGAATGTCTCCAGATTATAGTCATGATGAACCTGATCCAATTGATGATCCTGAAATCTATAACGCTTCTTTTTTGAGACCTGTAATAACTATCAATAAATACCCTTTAAATTTATATTTGAATATTTTGATAAAGGAAATCAGAACATAGATTCTCTCAAAATCATGTTGATAATCATGTTTTCTTGTCAAATCATAACCTACGAATGTTCAATGATTCAATCAAGGATGAATTCATTTTGATGGATATGCAAGAATAGTTAAATAATATTAAAAAATTATATTAGAGAACATATAGACATACCAAGAAACACAATTATTATAGTAACTAAATGGGCCGTTAGGAATAATGTAGATGAAGTTGGTAATATTGTTATATAAAATTCTTGTTTTTTTCACGATGTTATAGTCAGAAAGAATGGATTGGAAATGAGTAATCCTTTTCACCAGTTTCTAGACTTCTGGTCATTAGAATCCAGATGGCTGATGCCACACAATTATATTTCAAGCTTTATCAAATCGATTTCAGGTGTGAATTCATAAATGGTTATATAACTGAGTATTTTTTTTGTTTAACAACCACTTGGGTTTTAAAATATCCACATTCCAAATCATTTTTTAAAATTACTTATACTCTATATGGTTTTAGTAAATCTCCAAGATCATGGTATGATATGCTCCGACCTTTTCTTGTTTCTATAAGTTTTACAAAATGTATTGATGATCCTAATATTTTTATAAAAAGAATTACAAATTATCTTTTAGTAGTAAAAATTCATATATATGATATTATTTTTGTATCTTCTACAAATTCATTACTTGTTGATTTTTGAAAGATGATGTAATATGACATTGAAATTATTTTGATGGGGGGAATAAAATTCTTTCATGGATTTCAAATATTTCAAAATAAATAATGTAATTTTTGAGTCAATATCAATATAGTAAAAATATTATAAAAAGATTTATATTTGACTAATCTAATATTAGTGACACTCCAATGATTAACATAGTTAATTTGGAACTTAATCAAGATGGTAGACCTGTTCATCAAACCACTTATAGAGGAATGAATGATAGTTTACTCTATCTAACTAATAGTAGGAAAAATATTAGGTTTAGTGTGTGAATGTGTGAGCATTTTCGTGCATCCCCAAAAAAATCTCATTTGAATTAATTCAAATATATTTTTAAATACATAAAATACAAAACCAATTTAGGTTTATTCTAACTTAGAGGACAAAAATTTTATTTTAGGTGTTATTCATATGTTGTCTTTGGTTACTGTACGTTACACCGAAAGATAACATCTAAATCATGTCATATTTTGGTCAAGTCTTTAGTTTAATGGTTTAGTATGAAAAAAAATTCTATTTCATTATCTACTAATAAAGAAAAATACAATGCTACATGTAGTTATTGTAAAGAAATTTTTGTTGATGATATGTAAATTAATAGACTATGGTTATCAATTCAGACATGAATCGATAAATTGTGATAACACAAGTACTGTAAATATCACTAAGAATCGTTTTTTAGATTATATGAAAAAAACTCATTGATGTATGACATCACTTTTGAGAAAATATTATCAAAATGGTGATATAACTATAGAATTCAATGTCATTGAGAATCAGTGTTCTTTCATTTTCACAAAGCCATTGAAATCAAAAAGAATGAACTACATCATACATGAGTTAGGAATTACTATTCTATAGGATGTTATATTTTTATTCATTTGATAATTCCTTTTAATGATTTCATAACAACACTGAAAGATTTCATATTGACACTAATTACTTTTTTATTCTGACACTGGAGACTTTCTTGTGAAGACACATTTGTCATGATAACACTGATTAATTTGTTATGCCAAAAATTTTTTGATGTCGACAATGATGAAATTGTCAAGATGTAACCATTAGTGTTGTGAAAAGTATGTCATGAAGACACCAATGAATCATTGTTTTTATCCATTTTATGTTTTTACAAAAATGATGTTGTATAATTTAGTTTGTTGAACCCGGTTCATGATTTTATGATTTTTGAATATAAAATGCTCTAAATTTCATAAATTCGACTCAATACACTCTACTCATTTACCGTTACACTCACCTAGTTGTTTCTCTCCCTTCGCTAAACCTTTCACCTTCCGATATACAAACATAACTGTTGGAATGGTGGGTGTGAAGAGAGCTCATGAAGGTGGTTCAGGAATTGTGTTTCAGGCATATATGAAATAGAAATGGGAATCAATAAAATCATTTAGACATGTGAAAACTACTATACTGAAACATGTAGTGATTAATGAAAGGGAGGTTTTTTTTGAATGGTTTTTAAGAAACCATTTGATTCTTAGTGTGTTATAGGATCATTGATGACATGTGGTGTTCCTAGATAATGAAAGACCTTTCTACTCGAAGTTAGTTCATGTGTTGTATATGAATTTTGAGTTTCTTCTAGAAGGTAATGATGTTTGCTGGATTATGTCCATAGCGAAAATGAATAAAATAATTTTTCATCTATAAAGTGGGATTAATGTCTTAAGGAACCCCATGAGTGCGTTTATGATGATTATTAGGGTTGATCTCCACTATATTCTGACATTTTCTCCTTTGATTAATATTTGAAGGATCTTACTGACAATGACAAGAACAAAATTCCCATTTCTACAAAGTTAGATGCAGAGTGTAGAATTTTGTTCATGCTTATATAGAATCAGATATATACCATGAAATGGGTATTTTCATATCTAATGAATCGATATGTCTATTTTATTTATCTAGTGAGAAAATGTATTATGGTAAATCTTTGTAGAAACCATTTTGTTGACATAACTAAAATGATCAATCATTTTTGAAAATTCAATTCATACTCTTATCTATAGTTAATCATAGAAATGTTTAAAGAGAAAGGTTGTATTATTATAGAAGTTTATTTTATTTCTGATTGAAGTGGAATCTGCCTAAATAATGATATCTACAAAAGTCTGATGATAATTTGGAACCCATGAATGAATGAATTGTTTGGGGATGATAATATGATTTATGATATGTTTAATCCAGGGAACCGTCAAACAAGGACAAGGAATTTGGTTGATCATAGTATATAACCAGGGTAGAATGTATTTTACTCTTTATGAGGAAAAATATCCTACCAAACCAGTTAGAGATCAAGGTTCACCTAGCAATAATATGATTGAACCTAATACCACTGAAGCTCACAAAGACATTACATTTGGACCTCTAGGTCCACCACTTAAATTAACCTATTAAGATCCCAAACTTGAAGTCAATAGATATAGGGATACAGAAGTCTCAATAAGTTTGGAATATGTTTGTAAATCAAGTGGCGCTGATGAAGAAGAAAAAGGACATGATGAATATTAATTTGTTGGTTGAAGTAGTCGTGAGTAGGATGATATTGAAGAAAATGATGATAGAAGTAAAAGTTAAGATAATGCATCTATACATAATGATGATGAAGATAATGATGAAGTCAGTTATGAAGTAAGTGAATTTGATGGTGACCATCATTGGTAGGATCAAGGTGATGATGCAAAATTTATGGATTCCTATGTTCATATTGCTGTTTTAGAACCTTCTATAGTTGTTGTAAAAAAAGATAATTCTGATTTACATGATGATGTTGAATTTAAAATGATCCCTGACCATAGTTGGTGTATGGAAGAATAATTTCTCATGATTAAGGTGGGTAACCAAAGGGGAGTGAATAGATTTAAGGGGAGAATCATGTCAGAAGAGATCAAGTGAAGGAGGAACATCAATATAGAAGTGTGAGACCTGGAACAATCACTCATTTGGATGATGAGTTTATGTCTGAATGGGAAGGCATCATGGAAATGTAGAACATGGGATGGATTATAAAGGATAATATGATGAAATAATTGTACCTTTTTACAAGGAAATATTGGTTGAAATCCTTCATAAAGATATTGTTAGGAAATAAAACATTGAAAGGTTTAAGGATGCATTTTTTCTATTAGACAGTGTATCAGTTCAATCTCAATAGGTTCATGTTATTCAAAAAGATTAAATAGAAAATACATTGCTAAAAATTTAATTAGACTCCCTAAAATCTTCAATAGAAGAGTTGAAATAGTTGGTTCACGATTCTCCTTCTCTAGTTCATGCAGTTTGTGTGAGTGAGCCTCATGCTGTCAAAATGCCAAAAAAGGTTATCACTGAAATTCATCCGAACCTAATCACAATATATAGAACAACTGATTACAACAAAACCATGTTGAGAAATGAAATTATTGGTATTTATTCTGAAATAAATAAGTTGACATCAGAGTATAATGGTTCTATAGAGACTGTTTCTAAATCTCTTCAGACTCATACCTCTACTACTAATTTCCCTTCTACATCTATTATGTCATCGATGTCCCTGTAAATTGAGGATGTTATAAATATTGTTAAGGAATACCTTCATCCTCTATTGATTGCCTTTTATTTTTAATTTCATTAGAAAATTGAGTAGAATACTAATTTGTTTTGTGATATGGTTATATTTTTTTACAAAGGAGACATTATCCACACAGGAAGAGATTATAAAGAAGATTAATTCATATTTCTCAATGATTTACACCAAACAACAATTAAAATGTAACATTATCTATTTGTTAGAGAATTTGACTTTACCCCTAGTTACATGATCATTCCAAGAACAGGTTAGGAAATTGAAGAACTTCATCCCTCTAGTGCACAAATTTTTGGAGAATAATGATTATTTTGAGAAAGCAATGAATTATGGTGATGAAATAAATTAGGATTTCATAATGATTTTAAATACATAACATAATATGTGAAGTTAATAAATAGGGGTGCCTACTATTAAACCTATTGTACCTACTAGATTAGTACCACCATCACGGATGATAGTTGGTCAGGCTTTGAGTCAGATTCGACTAGTGATCCATGAGAATATTGAACCACTTGTGTTGTTACAAAAAAAATCATTGTACCCAATCATCCATAAGGATTGATCCTACCTCATCTAATGTTTTCCTCATACCATGTACCTTCTAATCCACCACCTACACAACCTTCTATAGATCCTTCTAGGAAAGGGTGGGACCCTCCTGATTCTGAAAAGCAGTGTGGATATCTCTAGGATAGGACTATTTGGTTGTCTTTTTGTCTCTCCTGGGAAATTTGTAAAATATTTTACTTCATTTATTAAGAGAATTTAATGATTTATTAATTCATCAACTTGTTTTCTATCTCTTATTCTCTAATACATATTATTCTCTTGTACCAATTTCTTTATAGATTGAAATCAAAAGGGGGTGATCCCACATTGATTCCCTTGGACATTCTTATAGTCCCAAAATGGGGAGAACAATTTAAAATTATTCTTATTTATTCTTTTTCATTTAATATAACTATAATATATTCTATTATCCATACATATGATTAAATATAGGAAGAAAAGAATTTGTCTTTGATACAATTATTATATGTTTTCTATTTAATACCATTAATTTTTATTTTACCTCTCATCTTTATCAATATAATGAGGATATTCATAAATAATGGGAGATGACTATAAGAATTATTATATTCCAAATAAAACGATTTTACATTATAATGAAATGATTTGTGAACATCACAAAGGGAGAGATTGTTGGACCATATATAACTGTTGGACACCACTCTTGTATTAATGGTTGTAATAATCTCAAATAAGCTCAAATATTATTTCACATGTATATTAATTTACATCATGTTAATTTATGTTTCAATATTTTATTTATGACTATACATTATCGCATACATGTTTAACACATACTGATAATATTTATGTTGTGAGATAGTCCATGAAAATGTATTTTCTAATTTTGAAATGCTGACACCAATAGAAGAGAATATACACCAATAGTTCAACACATTCACTTGTATTTCAATGGACCTACTGATGAAATGACATATCGGTTTAAGGATCTACCGATGTAAGGACCTAGTGATGAAAGGACCTACCATTTGGAATGACATAATGACACATTGTGCTTCCAGTGCAATGACTCACAGTCAGTTAACATGAGTATCTAATGTATGGAAATTCCAAAAGAATGACACATTGATGGAATGAGACACGTATAGATAGATATACATATAAAGGACTCATTGATAGACAAATTAATATTTTTTTATTTAATATTACTTATATCAGTTAAAATTATAGTGTTTTAATGGAACATAATAATTTAATTCTTTTTGTAGACATCTTAAATGAGGACATTTGAAGCACGAGGTACAACATATACCTTAAAAAATTTATATTATTGGGATTTAGTCATATATATATTCAAAGAAGAGTTAATGAATGAAAAACACACAAAAACACCAATGGGAAAACATATAAACATAGTAATATACCCCCATGAGAAATATACATAAAAGAAGAACACATGAGAAATTCTGCACTGCTTCTTTCTGTGAACAAGAAAACTGACCTACAACAATGTTAAAAAATCTCAACTAAATTCAAATGGTCTTAGGAGAATAAAAACTCTTCTTACTAGAAGAAAGAAAATAGTTATTCATGAAACTCTATTTTAGATTCTACATCTAGAAGAGGAAACCAACTTCAACTCTGATACATTAAATATTCCGATGTTGTACTGCTTAAATTTTAGAGACTTCAAAACCAAATCTAATCATTATTGCTCTATTTTGTTCATCTCTATTAAATTTTCGAGCAGTGTGTGAATATGTAGGTAAAATAATCATTGCCTCTATCACTGAATTTAAGTATGCATGATATCGTTATAAGAGTATATTTTTAAACATGTTTGTCCGATGAAGAACTATGGAAGAGGTCATGGGTGACCTGATTGTATTTTGTTCCCTTGTAGAACAATGGTAAAGGTCATGTGACCTAAACTGCCTCTGTACTATTGTATAAATCCTGATCCAGGGTGTTCATAAGAACCATTATCTATATAGATTTCATGGTGGTAAATGATCAGCACTAGGAGAGGTCTAAGTCTTGGTTTGAGATTGGACCCCATGTTTTATATCTGATGTGTTTTCGAATTTCGTTTTCTCTATTATTATTTGTATTTCAGAAAACATAATTTATCATTGATAGTTAGTCTTGGCTAGGTTTTATAAATATTTTGAATTACTAGATTCATATAAAATGTTGTATAAATATATCATATTGTTACAAATGAGAAATAATCTATCTTAAGGTAAATTAGATGAATAATTGGTCTATTTTAATTTAACTACTTTGATTAACAATCTAGTGTTGTTTTAAATTGGGATAATCATTTAAATAAACATTTTAACATAAATTATTATAGGAAAATAAATTAAAACCCTATTTAATGTCATACACCCACCAAAAATATCCTTAAATCACCAAGATGTATAGATAAGTCTAGGATAATTTTAGGGGGAAATTATGAAGAAATATATAGTGGAATATGGTTCTTGATACATAGTATGCAACTAAGTGAAGGAAAAATACACATTACTTATTAATTTATTAAACCATTAATTATACCAAAGTGAATGGGGACTATATTTATATGTATTTATTCTCTTATAATTCTATGATTTCCATGTGGTAATAAGTTTTTTTGAAATATTTGATCTTCCTACATATTGTGATCATTTACTTATTAGTTAATAAGATTTTCCATTGGGTCGTCTTGTGAGGTTCTTATAAATGTTGTTGTGATACATAATGATGCAATATTATTATTATTTTTTATCATTCCTCAAGTATAATTTTATTTTGAGGAGTCTCCAACATTAATTAAATATAGTTATTAATCTTATTAAAATCTATGAACCTTGGTTATATTGAAAATTTCAATAGAATAACCAATCATTAGAACATATAATAAAGTTATAGTCTCATTAATTTTAATGATACTATTATCCAAATTCCGGAATACTTTATACCATATACAATAATATTAATCGTTTTAGTATTGAAAATTATGCATATAAATATTTTCGTTGAATAATATGTTAGATTATGACATACATGAAAGATGTTGTAGAAACGAAGTTGCTGGGTCCAAATCCTGTGGAAGATATATCATAAAAGGTATGGTCAGTTATGAATCATATCAATACTAATAAATAAATGCATAAAGTTTATTTATAAAACAAAATGAGGTATATTAATTCTTTTTTGGGGACAATGACTTTCAAATATTATCTCCTTTGAAAGGGGTCATAAGATATGGAATGAAAGGGAAACTGAGTAAATGGTATATAATCCCATTTGAAATATAGGAATATATTGGATCTATGGAATATAATTTAACAATGAAAACATATCATATCTTAATTTCATGATTTTTTCTATATAAAATTTCTAAGGGAGTAATTTCCACACCTGAAAAATATTATCGAGGTTGAACAATTTCAGTTGGGGGCCAATTTGCCTTATATTTAAGAGATCAATTAGATTCATTATATAAGAGTTAAATTTATATGTAATAAACAACTAGTTTACTGAATGATTTATAGTATAATCCTCAACAAAATTGGGCAATGCAGTATCCTATGGAAGAAATATTAAATATTTAAACCCATTTTTTTATTGATTTACATAATATTTTGTGAATTCAATCACCTTAAGTGGGGAAAAGTTCACACCAAATAATTTTTTTATAATAAAGAATAAATTTCTATTATAAAAAATTTACAATAAATAAAAAGTGAAAATTTTTTATGATAGCTATAATTATTAATTCAAATTTAGAAAACCTAAACAATTCAAGTATAATTTATTTTTCTTCTCACATATACTTTCCAATGAAAATAATAAATAGTTTAATATGTGTATAAAAAAACGATATGTTGTGGAATTTATCTATAGAATGAAATGAAATAATAATTATAATTAACGGGATTGGTTTTATTTAATTTATAAGAAGTAAAAAAATAAATTAAATTAATATTGGGCCTTATATCCATTAGTTATTATTATCGATGGGAATTATTGAAATTTTTAATGCAGTATTTGTAATGTTATTATTATAATAAGTGTATATTAAGATTAATTATGAGAGTTAATTATTGTATAATTTATTATCCATGGACATAAATAGATATAAAATACATCATAAATACCACTCATCAGATCATGGGAAGTTGGTAGCATCCATAGGGTTTGTTATTTTCATTGACTAAGAAAATATTCAATAATTGATGATGGAATAGAATCCTTACAAAGATATGTCCAGGTTAGTAAAAAAAATTACTACATCAACGTTTTCTAAAAGACAACATGAGAATACCACCACTAAACATTATAACCATAGAATATGTGATGGTGTGATAAGGGGTTATGTATCTAGGTGTTAATCCATTTTAATGAACAAAATTTTTTAGAGTCCCGATTTTTTCTCGTAACACTTAGAAATATTTCCACACATATTTCCAGAACATGGTACTCAGATGGCATGGAATTCTGATGCCGGGAATTACCAAAATAAATTATATAAAATTTAAGTATATTTTATATTTTTTATAGAATAGAAACTAGAAAACTCTTCAATGGTAAATCAGATAAAAAATCTGAGGACACAGTTGGGTCTTGAAAATAGTGTTTAACATATGCGGGGCGTATCGTTTGTTGGCACGAGAATCCTGTAATAAACGTTATCCTAGGGTATAATCATAATTAAATGTAACTATTTTCCGTAATTTTGTGAAAAATAACCATTAAATGGATACTAGGAATTTAAATCATGGACCACTATTGAGTTTAGAATGGGGTGTTTTTCCTAGGTGCAACATAAAATAAGAGGCTGTGATGGTTCTAGATTCCACACTGAGTGGAGATCAAATAAATTAATTGCTAAAAGAATCAGATTAGGGTTAGCCCTAATCCATTTTCACTCTATAAGGGATCTCACTTTCTCTATCAATATATTTCTTCATCATTATTCACCGGATCAATTGCCATTCTTAGCCAAATCTTCAGTGCATCAATGCGGGATCCCTGTGGATGCATCACCTACACCAAATGGCCGGATCCATGTATGATTTAGCTTTTTTTTCTTTAAAATTTCACTTTCTCCTTTGAATATTCAATTTATGGTTATATTTTTTTTCATTCCCTCATATAAAAACTGATGGTTCCATGAACACGTCAATCGATTTATGTTTAAACCATAGATTCGCATCCGATCATTGGTGTTTTGGCCAATGAATTTTGGGCGCACAAGGTCATCGACACTTCTTCTATTTGAGACTGTTTTAGGGATGAATCCATTGCAAGGGTCCCCAATATATTAACAAATTTGTGATTGGGAAACTGAATTGAGCCCGATGCTCTGTAGTACGGTGACATCACCACAGAAGCGGTGCTACCACAATGTGGTTTTGCCATGTGGTCTGGCTATCGGTCAGGTGGGGTCAAGTCTTGTGACCCCTAGAAGAGAATACTATAATGAATCTTGCATGGACAGTCAGTTGCATTGATGATGATGGTGACCAGACTGTGGGTTGTACCCGTAGTCGGAAACATGATAAGTGGCGTCGGGCGATCATGTCAGCTTATAATATCGCCTCGGCTAAACAGGTTGGTTGAGCCTGGTGGGTCAAACCCACTGAATCGAGTAATACTCTCATCAAGTCCTGAGTTGATTTGAGGTCGGCCAATAGTCGTCTGGTCGACCATGAATCATTATACTGGCCACAGTATCCTCTTCTGTTTTTTTCAAATGCTTTTAACTTTTAAACAGAGGATCTGTTTAACGAACTATCTATAATGGCATGTTACATTCATCGAGGAGGTACTATTGAGGTAATCAGGATAATATGATGTTTGGTGGAACAATGTGGGCCCCTCATTGACCTATTCAGGTGTTTTTTGGTGAATATATTTTGTTCACCTTTTTCCCATTTTGGGAATTAAATATTCTTATCCTTTCTGTTTTCCTACATAGATCATGATGGTGACCTCTATTTTGACATCCAAGTTATGAAACAAGGTGTTCTGATCATGGAACTAATCTAGTAGTGTTCGATGATGAAAATGATGGTAGTGATGATTTTAGAATCTCCATAGTAGTATCAACATAACCTCTAGTGGGGTTGGGTAGTGAGGTTCACTATTCTAGTAATGTGACCTAAAATTATGTAGATGAGTCAAACCATTTTAAGGCGGATAGTATCATTGTGTGTTTTTTGAGCCCCATTGACCGGCTATTCAGGGATGATGATAAAACATTTGGCATCGATGTTTGTTACTCCTAGAACTGTTGGTGACTCGTTTCCCCAAATTAGCATTGATATGGGGATCTTCTTACTCCAACTCATTTGGGATTTTTGGGTTGATCATATATATGTATTTACACCCTATTGAACCACCCACTCCTTATGTTATAGATACATTCCTTCTAGGAGAGGTTAAGACACACGAGGTATGCCACATTCATTCAGTGTGTAGATTCTCATGGTTGGATTAGAATACTCACCTACTAGATGTAGAAAATACTGGATGAGATGTTTACCATCTCACTGTCTCTAGATACTTGTGACTGGATGATATTTCTTGAAGACCTTTTTGGTTGACTTTTACTAATTTACTGAAATATTGTTCAATCAACCATACATCATTTCCTTTGTACTTCTTACTACACACCTCCATTGGGAGGTTTCCAATTTCTTTTTTTATACTCAACCATTAATGGTATTTTCCTTCACGTAGAGTGTTTTATGCAGAAGAATAACATGTTTTATCAGGACATCAATGACCTCAAAATCGCATGTGTATAGACCTTGTGTGGTGGTAACTGTTTGGATTTTCGCTGTAGGTAATCATCAAATATTATACTTTTAATATTCTGTTAGTTTGGGACACAGTACTAGTTTATGGTATTTTTTTACTTCTTCCTATTTTGTAAAAGTACTATTCTCCTACAATTTTAGTGGTCCAGGTATATTTGGTATTACATTTATAACTAGTTTCACCATTTAATTTTCTCCATATGAACATTTCATCGAGTTGGTTGTTTGTGTGTGTGTTGGTAATTAAGAAATGGGATCACATTTTATGTTATGCCTTTAGCACTAGTAACCACATCTAGTCAATCAAGGTGCACTTAGGGTGGTCACAGCTTGAGGTCGGCATGGGTCAGGTCCTAGGAATGTGGTATCAATAGTTCTTTGAACTTGGGATGTTGTTATGATGTTTCCCTAAGATGTATTTGGTTGCGTATATTACAATAGTGTTGACACGTCTCATTAGTGATTCCCAGACCAAGGAGTTCAGTGATGGTGTGGCTGCCGACATAGCCATATAGCAATACCCTAATTACATGCTTTTCGAATCGGTATGTCAAGACACTTATTGCATAAATTAGTTTTACATGAAACCATTAGGATTGATTCTCTAAATGTCCTTATTGAGTCATCTCCCCTTTATTGTTTTTCTTTTGATATATATATATATATATATATATATTCATCTAACCACGGTACTCATTGATAATTTTTTGGGATGCCTCTGCATGGATAGCCATCTAGGTTACCCGCTATGGCCCATGACAATGACGTCATGAGTGATGAGGCCTCAGTTTAGGGTCCATCACATGATCTCTCTCCTCCATGTGGATTTTCAGTAGTTCTTCCTCCTTCGGAGCAGTAGTTAGTATAGAAAGAACATGCCAAGGATGATCATAGGTAGAGCGCGCTTCATGAGTTCAAACAGTAGTAAATGCTGACGTTTCATGGTGATCAAGAACCTCATATAGCGGTCTATAGGACCGAGTCAGTGATCCACATTTTCATGTTAGTGTGGAAACTAGATACCCAGATGGTATTCTTCTTATCCATCTTATTTCTCGGGCCTGATGGCCACTGGTGGGTTTTCATTACCCAGATACATGATGAGGTATCTATCTTGTGCGATGATTTTTATAGTATTTTCTATAGGGAGTACGTACCTTCGAACTTATGCTACGTTAGGATCCAATAACATCTAATTCTGTAGAAGGGGGCCATGTTATAAGTTTTTTACATGCATAGGTTTACTAATCTTAGCTACTACTCCATGGATATGATTAGTGATAGTTACATTACAGCACAAAAGACTGAGAATTGTCTCCACCGAGAGATCTGTGTGAGCTTAGTGCCCCAATGAATCCTTACCCTGGATGGGGTGCTAAAGAGGCCACACGTGATGGAGGGTTTTCTAGTAGGGAGGTTCCAATAATCTGTGACTGGTTGTAGTCACTTCAGAGCATAGAGATTCACAACATGTGATAAACATCAGGTAGTATCGGCATGAAACACAAGACCTCTCTAGGACCAGGTTAAACCATGTGGTAGAATTGAAGTAGAATAGCGCAGAACACCAGGATAATATGGAGGGGGCCAATTCTCTATTTGTGATGGGTGGGGTAACAAAGAATGATATTTCCAGACTCGACAAGATAAAAATCCCTAGTATGCAAAAGAAATACCACCATGGTAGAGGAATATCGATTATTATAGTTTTCCCCAAGGAGGTGGTTCTAGTAGGGGAGTAGGATCCATAGGACCAGGTGGTGGGTAATGGGGCCACGAGTTCTCAACACCCCCACATAGAGGCCCACATCATGCTTCGGGAACTGGCAGCTGAGGTTGTGAGCATCTACATGAAAAATATTTATGTGATCCCCCACCATGTTATATGATCTGAGGTACTCCATTTTATTATTCTACAAATGTGTCTTTATTTTTAGACAATATTTCTCACTGTTATTTTATCTCATTACTCCTAATACAAGAGTCGGAGCTCCAAGTAAAATAACAATCACAACAACCATTTCTTGAGGTTCATACAACATGTCCATATTCTGTATATTTTGGATTCTAGCATGGCGAGCATTATTTTTTAACATAAATGTCCACATGGGTCAAATTGGTGATCACAAAGAATCCTTATGATATAATCAATTGAATATATTGGATTTCTATGGTTTGATGCTATATTTAATGTCGAAGGAGGCTAGTAAAGTGTCAACACAAATATGGGATGAGATTCACCATTATTGGTGAAGGATGCCTCATAGAAGGGACGACAAGTGTTGTGAACAAGGGAATATATCCTTTATCCCCTCAGTTAGAAAGTGTGACCCTTAGTTTGGGAGACTCTTCAGGAGCCTATGATCTTTCTATTTTAAAGAATTTCATGGATGTCTTCTAGAAATATGTCTCAGGACTACCTATGAGATGATTATTGGAGTACCACATTTATTTTCAAATAGGGACTCATCCAATATATTCTATGGTATATCAGATAGAACCCATTGAGCTATGGAAGTTACATTGGTTATTGTAAGCACAACATTAAATGGTTTTATGATACCTAGTCTGTCTCCCCAAGATGATCTAGTAATTTTTGTAAATATAGAAGATTTGAGTTTCCACCATTGGGTTGATTATCATCCCCTAAACTACGCACCGATAATGAAAAAGTATCCCTTATTGAGTATTTATTATCATTTTTTACATTTTGAGGTGTGGTGGGGTTCTCCAAGATCGATCATTGACTCGAATACCAATGACTATAGTTATTCTAATGTGATATCATGAAGCAGGCCTTTCATTGTCTTTATGGGAATTATGAGTTTTTAAGGATGACCTTCGGTGTGATAAATCCCCCTACAGTTTACTGTATGTTGATAAACTTAGATTTCCAACAATATATCTTCCAATTCATAGTTGTCTCCATAGATGACATTCTCTCTTACTCGACATCAGAGGAGGATCACATAGAGCATCTAAAGACGGTCCACGATTTACATCGGGAGCACTACCATTATGGATAGATCTCTAATTGTCATATCTGGATACAAGAGGTTCACATTATCAGGGATTTAATATCTAAAGTGTATTTACTCATGGATCTCTTGAAAATCACGATGGTTATTTCATGGGATCCATCCATGAATGCATTATTTGTATTGTGCATTCTTGGTTTGGCTGGGTAAAACCGAAGATTTGTGGAAGACTTCTCATAGATGGATTCCCCTTTGACCACTATGATATGGAAGGTATAATCATTTACCTGGACCGAGGAGTTCCAAAACGCCTTAGACGAGTTCACATGGAGGTTGGTGACCACTCTAGTTTAGAGTCTACCAGAGGTGGGTGTCGTGTTTTTAGTTTATTGTGATGCCTTAAGGCCTAGGCTCACATTCATCTTGAAGAAAAAATGGGTTGTCAATGCATATGGGTTGAAGAATTTGAGACCCCATGAAAAAAATGTGAGTCATGAATAGTATATCATAGTGGTAGTTTTATTCATGAGGATGTGGATACACTATATCATGGGTGAGTTCTTTGGGTTTTACTAAGACCACCAGATCTTGAAGTATATATTTACCTATAGTGATCAAAACATAATGCATTGATACATGATAGATATCCTACATGACTATGAGTTTTTTTATCTTTTACACATCGAGAATGGGAACAATTTTAGTACATTCTCTTATTAGAATATCATGGGCTTGCCTAGTGCAATAATATTTAGAGTCATTAGTTTCATTACAACTAAAATAGGTGGGGAAGGATGTTTAAACATTTCTTCAGTTGATGGATATGATGCCTTCACTCCATGATTGGGTGAGAGAGTCCCTGCTAGGAAATATAGACTCTGAGTTTATAGACAACTAGATATCCAAAGGACACACACCTTATTGGTTTTCATATAGAGAGAATCATGAGATCTTGTTCTAGGGGAAAACAATGATTCAGGTATTGATGAGGGAAGAAGTGATGTTGGAGTTACATATATCACCCTTAGTTGTATGTCCCAATGTGGGGATGTCTTATATGGACCTTTAATTTCAGTTGTTGGGATCTCGAATGAGATTAGGAACTTCTATATTTGTATCTCGATGCCTTACCTGTTAGCTGGTGAAGGTTGAGAATCAGGTTTTGATGGGTTTGTTACAGCCTCTCAAAACCCTGTAGTGAATATAGGATAGAATATCCATGGACTTCATCATAATAATCCCATGTACATCAATGGGACATGACTCTATCAGGGTGATAGTTTGCCAACTCACCAAGTCAGCACACTTCCTTTTTATCTGGGAGTAGTGTTTAGTAGAGTGTTTGGGGTAGTTATACCTGTTGGATATTGTCCACTTCCATGGATTACCCTCGACGATTATCTCAAATCATTATGCATGGTTTACATAAAAAATAAGGAAAGTAATGTAGGATTAATTTGGGACCCGGTTTCATATGAGTATATCCTTTACCCTATGATTGATGGGATGAATGAGCACACTATCTAGCTGTTAGAGGATATTATGAGGGTATGTGTACAATATTTCGGTCAGAGCTAGGAGGATAACTTATCTATAGTAGAATATGAATAAAACAACAACTACAATTATACTATTGGAAGGGAACAATGTGAGAACCTATACAAGAGACCATGTACGTCACCATTGTGATGGAAGTGGGTTAGAGAATTGTCTATCATGGGCCCAGATATGGTGCGAACCATGACAGAAAAGGTGTAGGTCATCCATGAATAGATGAAGATGTTATAGAGCGAACATAAATAATAAGTAGACTTCCATCATAGGCCCATATTGTTTGAATAGGGAGACTATTTATTTTTAGTGGTATCCCCATGAAGCAGAATGAGGAGGTTTTTCCAGGGAGGAAATTGGTCCCCGACGTTCATCGGGCCATTTAAGTTCATGCAAAAGGTTGTTGATGTTTCCTTTATTCCTCGCCTACCTCCTCAGTTGGATCATGTGCATGAATTATTCTATGTTTCATAAATAAAGTGATAATTTCAGGATCATATGAATTTCATCTACTATGGGGAGCTCGAAATCGTGTTTGGAGAAACCTTTTTGGAGAAACGGATGTACATTGACGATTTTCAGGAGGTAACATTATGTGGATTGTCCATTCCCTAAGCTTTCATCCTTTGAAAGTACAGATATATGTTGGATAGTTCACATGAATGGGAGAACCAAACATGGGCTTAGTATCCCATGTTGTTTACCTAGTTTTTTATTTTCATTGATGAGGGTCATGAAGGAATGAAATATGTAGAGACACATATTTCAACATGTAACACATTGAAATATTCTTACAAATATTTCAAATGATAGGTTCTCAGATGGTGTTCCATTATATAGATCTATTTACGCATAATAAATTATATAAAAATGAAATTATATTTTATTATGTTCACACAACAGAAATGGGATAACTAATAAAAAAAGATTGGATCAGAAATATGAGGACAATGATGAGTTAGGAATGTAGCATTTACACTAGGTGGGGCATAACTTTCGTCAGCACAAGACTCCAATATAATATTCTCTCCTGTAGAATATTATAAATAAACATAAAAATTTTACACCTGATGTCTTTGTAAACAACTTTCTAATGGTGGATAGAATTGTAAATACGATACATCCATTTAGTTCAGAATGGAGATTTTTTTCTAGGAGCAACATAAATTGAGAGGCTAAAATGGTTTCAAATTCTACAATATGGGGAGCTCCTATAAATATAATATCAATTGTTTAGGAATATGATTATCTCCAATACCTTCCCAATCTATAAATTATCTCTATCACTCTTAAAGAATCATTCATCACTGAACATGCTTGATTCAAGTACCATACTTCTCCAAATTTTTGATGGATCATGGAGGGATAACCATTGATGCATCATCCACAACGAATGATCAGATCGAAGTAGTATTTATCATGTTATTTATTTATGTTTTAGGTTGTATGTTAAATATTTAATTTATGTGTATAATTTTTTGGTTCTCTCATGAAATCATCGATGTCCTCATGAACTATAAAATTGATATGTGATTAAATTGTTTTTTGGCATCTGTTCTTCTGGTTTTGGGGAACAACTTTTGGGCACACAAGTTCATTTGAGAATCATTGATCTGAGGTCATTATTGGGAAGGATTTGTCACAGGGGTCCCTGATCCACTAACAGATTATTAATTAGGAGACCAGATCGAGAGGGTGGTCCATGGAGTGGCAGAAGCACTATGACATTGTGGTGTCGTGACATAGTGGCGTCACGTAGCCCAATTATTGACAAGGTGGGGCTACATTGTGTGACCCCAAGAATAGACCACCACCTCAAATCCAATGAATCTAGTTGGCCTGGTGGATGCGTTTAGTGACTGGACCATTGGCGTGACTTACTATCATTAGATGGTCGGGTCACATCTGGTTTAGCGTCCTGAGTCGAATATACGGGCCGAGTTCAATTGGGTTGGCCGAACTACATGAACTAGGTCAATCTGCGATTGAATCCCAAGTCGACCGAAGTTGGGACTGTAGTCTACCATCACGTTTTCTACATGGGTGCATGAACTGTTGGTCGGTCGACCACTAGTTGGTCTACAGTCCAAGGTAACCTCTTCTGGGTTTTTAATATCAATTAACATTTTAACTGGGAAGCCATATAAAACGCTGTCTAGGGAAGCATGTTCCATTATTAAATATGATCCGTTTTATGTATATCTGAAAATTTTATTTTCGCGGTCATAATGAAGACCCAACTTTGACTTATTTTTTTGTATTGTTGTGAATGAAGAATTTTCACTAGTTTTTTGATTTGGTACAATAAATGACCTATCATTTTTTAATCCTCATAAAAATTATTGTCGAATTAATATAAACATATGAATTATGAAGAGAGGTGTTTTGAGATTCAATCCAATTTAGAAACATTTAATGGAATTAGTGATTCTATTGATGATTTCAGACTCACCAAAGTTGTACTGGCATACCCTTTAGTAGGCCTAGGTAGTGAGGGTCTTTTTTCTCCCTTTAGGACATACCCCCCAGGGAGGCTAAGTATTGTAGTTTGTCATTTCATTTTCTAGTCATACCTTCCTGCGAGTCTAGGAAGTGAGGTTCACCGATTACTCTTCAATAAATACCCTATAGTATGGTTGGGCATTGAGCTCCATCATTTACTCTTTAGGTCTTACCCTCTATCATATCACTGTTCATTGGGGATGGGTGGTGGTGTTCGTTGGTGAATCAGTGGTGAGGATTGCTTGATGCTATCATGGCATCAAAACTAAGAGGGGTTATTTCCTCACTATAATTCATCATAGGGATGTGACCTAAAATCATGTGGTATAGATAGAACCATTCAATGTGGAAAGTTTCAAGGTGTGGTATTCAATCCCCTTTGACATGTAGTTCAAAGAAGATGACTAGACCTTGAGCATTGATGGTTGTTACTCCATGAACTATTGGAGACTCATTACCTAGAATGAGTTTTGAGATTGAGATCCTCTTACTCACTCTCATGTGGGTTGTTTTGGATTCAGAATATGTATATTTTGCCCCTATAATTAATCTCTCTTCTTGGGTTCTGGTTACAATCATTTTGGGAGAGGCAAAGAAATGCAGGGAATTCCATGTGATTTTTGTTTTTGTCATCTTGTGGTTGGATGCGTATATTCTCCTTCTAGAGCTATAAAATTCTCATCAAGAAGATTACAATCTCACTATATCTTGATCCTTGGATCTGGGTGATCTTATTTCAATTCCTTGTTGGATTGAGCTTTACTCATTTGTTGTACTATTGTTCTATCTACTGTACATCCATTTCCTGGTCTTTCTTACAGACCCCTCCTTTTTGGGGAATCCTACACAATATGTTTATACTCACCCATGCATTTTATTTTCCCACACATATTATTTTTTATGTGGATGATTAAAATGTTTTATTGTGACATCAAGGAGCTCTAGATCGTAGGTGACTGGACTGTGTAAAGTGGTAACAGTTTGGATTTCTAGAGCAGGGAATCATCAATAGTTCTAATTTTAGTTCTCTATCTAGTTGGGACACTGTACTGGTTGAGAATGGGTTTCCCCCTCTTCATTTCGGTTTATATTTCTTTACTCATGCCATTTTAGATGTCCATGCTAGTTTGGTTTTACGTTTACTATAGGATTAACCTTTTACATTTATCCCTCTACACATTGCATCGAGTTGAATTATTGTAAAGGTTCAGGTATATATGCCCATTCCTCCCCATGTTCTCTATTCCTCTGATGCTTGTTTTCACCAAAAACTCTATAGAGGTGGGCATGGGGTCGTTTTGGATCAGGACCATCATGGGTCAAGTCATGAAAGTATATTAGAAATGAAAGGGTGATTACTCAAACACCTCAATTTCATTAAATTTTTCATCCTTATATATAATATATATACATATATACATATATTTATATTGATTTATAAAACTACTCCCAAATTTTGAATTTTTTTGTTGAAATTTAAAATGGGATGAAATTTGGTACTTGTTGTTGATAATTCAAAAATATGGTTGAAAATTGTTATATACATTAAAAATTGAATAAAAATTTTTCATTCATAAATGATCTTTGAATTGGTAGTTATATTTTACTATTTTTAGTAGTAATCATTATCATGGTGTAGTAAGGGACACAATGGGGATCATTTAAAGGTAGTAGAGAATATACTCTAGAAGATAAATAAAATAGAAAATAATATATTCCAGGATATTACACTCATTAAACCAATAAAAAAACACTCCCTATTTCCATTTTTACCATACTAATGTTAATGCCACCTCTTAATATCTCCCTCAAAGAGTATCAAAAATATGTCACTGTTCATTCAAACAATGTTTGTTTGGTTTTATTTATGGAATCTATGATAAAATGTTCAATAGATGTGAGGGAACACTTTCTATCTCTTTTGAATCAAAAAAATATTGTGAAATATGTTATAAATTAAAATTCAATAATTATTAAAAAATTATTAACATGATTTCATTATAATTACTATCCTTAATGTTTATTATCAATGTGTGAAATCATTTAAAATGGTCATTTAAAAATTTTTAACATAACTCATTTCAATGAAAACTTATTTAGACTCAAGGTGTTAAGAAAAGAACCCATAGCCAGCCAACAATAATGGAAATAAACTAAAAGAGAATTACCAAAATTGGTTCCTATAACCAAATGATTTAGAGAATATAATCAAATCCTAAAATGAAATACACCAAATCATCGTGATAAGGACCTAACAACATGGTCATCTTTTCTAGGAATAAATAACAATGATCTGAATAGTAGAAAAAAAACTTACCCTTTAAGTACTAATATTATTAGAATCACTATATTTTATTCAAAAACTGTAATAAAAAATGTCCATGGATCTCCCAAAATATCATTGGAAAAAAATTTCTATCCCATAAGGCCCACTAACCCTTCTGAACTAACAAATAATGATGTATTCTAGAAACACGATATTTTTGAATAAGTATTTATATAAGGTTTTTCACTCATACATGTCACCTAATATAATCCTAGGACTCCCATAAATAATTAAATATGAATGATCAGAAATAAAAATTAACAAATAAAGACATTAAACTATTTAAATGTCACTCACACATCATCAATTACAGCCTCATAAGGAACCCAAATATATCCCTGCATAATAACACAATATGATTAATTAAATCAAAATATCCCTTAAGGAGTAACAATTCATATTTTCACAACCATGAAATGAGGATCACAGAGGGTCTCACACATTTATAAAACCACATTTCTCAATGTTCTATCCAATATTTCATGATAGTGATCGTGAAGTTATGTATCTTTCATATCATTTGGGGATCAAATTTCTACCATTCCATGAAATAAATTTATGAAACTAAAATTTTGAATCCAATTTTATAATCCAACTAGTTCCATAATATTATTCTTAGACAACATTCCACTTTTTGGTGAAATTTAAATGGTTTCCTAAATATTTTTCTCGAAACCAAAATTACCAATAAATACCCGTTCATGTTGTCATAAGACCCAAGGGTGTGAATTCAATATAATGATAATGAAGTAAGACCCACTTCAATTTCCACAACATGCCTTTAAAAAAGAACACCCATGTTTTTATAGAAACATTTGTTTTACGCACCACTTTAAAAAATTTGAAATCATATTACATAATACCCCATTTATTATAGCTAACAAATTGAATAAAATATAGTAACATGCCACGTATTTAACCCATTTGAAAAATATTTAAAATAAATATGGTTTATTTGAAAAAAACCATTTCAATGAGAAATAATTTCAAAATCCATGAATCATTTTTTTTATAAAACCATTCAGGCATTTTTTTCATGTTCTGAGTATTAGACACATCCTTTCCAAGAATATTATCCATTTTAAAATCATTTCTATACATATATGATTATAAATAATTATTTAAAAATCATGATATTTATTCTAAAATCATATTTTAATTTTTTACACGTATTAATGGAGGGAGAGAGAATTAAATCAATGGAGGTGTAAAATAGTTATTTCACAATTATATTGAAATATGGATAGACCACATAGTTTGTATGCAAGATCTTCCAAACTATGCTCCCATAATAAAGGGGTCACTACCTAGAAGAAAATTAATCACATTGTTTCCATAAAAACCCCACATGGTTTGAATAAATTTGTTATAACCAAGAAATATATAATTTTCAAATTTTATAGCAATTCCATACTCTTGAAACACAGTATACATAACTATTTTGAAGTCGTTATCTATTACCCCTTCCCAAATGTATCATGTATTATTTTTCTATGTCATTCAATGGATTTTATAAAGACATGTGATAACCATGTTGACTAAATTGTGCATGAATAAATAATATTTGGAAAAGTACCTATTTAATGGTAGCCAAATTTTTCCCCCAAAATTGTGTCTGAGTACTATAAATAGAAATATAAATATTTATATTATGTGTTTTTCGATGGAATATCATTTAATCATAAAACACAAAGTGATTTGTCAAAAAATGTAAATTAAAAGGTAGTAGTGAATTTGGGTGTCACTATAATCACCTCTATTCCACTCTCTACAGTAATAAATTATCTTGTCAATGAAATAGTAATTGATAAATTGGAATGATCTCCAGTCATTCATATTATGTGGAAGGGTCAGAACACTTATCATTTTTGAATACCCAATAAACACTAAACATGATTGATTCCATAAAAGACAAATCAATGTAATCCATCAACAAGGGAAAATAAAAATATATATCAAAAAAGAGAATCTATCAGGGAACTAAAAAAATGGTTGACTAAAAGCGGTGTACCAAACTTTTTTAATACAAAAATAGTATGAAGAAAATATTATAACTCTATAAATAGGAGAATCCCCAAGCCAAATGTGATTCTTTAAATCCAGAAAATGAAACAACCAGTTTCTATGACCCACAAATATTAAAAATTGGGTTCATATCCAAAATAAATGTATGAAACCTAAAACACTCAGAGGATTTAATATATAATATCATAGGATCATGTACATAAAATGACTCTAAAATATTACATACAAAAAAGTTAAGTGGTCATGATAATAGGTTACCAAAACCACCACCTCTCAACATTTTAAGTAATTAGTGACATAATTAAACCCTCAATCAATATAAAACATATTCATTAATAGGGGATGACATACCAATAAAAAGGGTGAACTAAGAACTAATAAAAGGGTTACCATATTATGTTTAACCCAATCATATTTAATCCAACATAATCCATTTCATTGTCATAACTAGTTTTTTTATCATAGACACCAAAATCACAATTCCCGCTATCAAATCCTATCTAAAATTTAACACAAATCTATTGAATTTATATAAATACAATACTAAAATCATCAATTATTCCTTAAATGAAACTAGGAAGAATTATTAATTAATATCTCATCCAAATTACTATGAAAAAGATAAATAAATAAATCCCCCTATGGAACACACCAACCTGAATCTAACTCAAGGCCATAGGGGAAAATATTAATCAAGTAAAAATATTAATATTTGAATATAACTACGAAAACCAATGAGATATTTCCTAATCAGATAACATAATTATAAAGATGAGTCATAAATAAACTAGTTTCTTAATAAAAAAATATTTCCAATACAACACTACCACACAGTCAAAAGTATTAAATGATACTTAACCATACACGCAATGTTTATAAAGTAGTCAAAAAGAATTATTTAACAAAACATATACATATACACATTATTTTCACCCAAGATCATTATAGGATGAATATGTTACATGAAATGAGATATTGACTCATCCTTGTCATGTTTCCAAATACACATCATAGGTGAAACCCGACATAATGTGATGAAACCAAGGAATAAAAAGAAATCAAGGAATCCCAATGTTAAAATACAAATTCATCAGAAACTATTAAATCAATAAAGGAAAAAAATAATTTACAAGATATATATTATATTAATATCACCTCATCATTTGAAAAATGTTACACTTCACATGAAATTTCAATTCCCCAGGGAATTCGATATCATTAAACATAATTTAAAAACCTACTAAATAGATTAAAAATTAAAGAATCTTCCCAAAATTCCCATAGATATAACTATAAAACTATTTAAAATACTATAATACTATTTAATAATATATTAAAACATATACCAACTTATTTTCATTAGTTGAAAATAATATGTTTTTTCAAAATCACTCAAAATGGATAAAAATTACTTAATAATTAATCACCAATGGGTTTTAAAACAAATATTTTTCATAGAATAAAAATTAAATAATACCATTTAGGGTAAAACACCTAAATTAACTTTAAGGAAAAACCAATGTGACTAAAAAAATATGCCTAATGAATTTAATTTTAAGAAAAATCATTTTCTGAAAATCCAATACAAATTCATTATGTATACCTCTAGGATACATTTTGATAGATAATTGGTTTTATAATATCCTTTTATTTAATATAATTCCATTTCACATAATAATGACACCAAAAAGTAGTCAGACCATAAATCTCAAACCATATTATCAACATTAAGGAAGTCCAACCTTAACTCATCAGTCGTTATTAGAGATATCTCACTAGTGTTCTAAAGAAGAAGTCAAAAGGGATGTGGGGAAAATCTAAACTCATGAACATAGTTTTATTGGCCATATTTATGTCATTCAAAAATTCCACAATGTCATTATCTTGAGAACGTGGTCATTTCACTAGACTATCAATCAATGAAAAGGAATATGACACCACCAATCCACATTTTTGTCTTCTCAATGCCCAATCTAACCCCCAATAGTCTCAATCAATTAAAATGTGGATCAACACAATAATAATTTTAAATAAAACGAATGATCAAATTTAGAATTCACACCCCACTATCCATGTTAACAATGACACCGTCATAAATGCGGATTACCAAGAACCCACTCATGACAAATCACCTGAATCCCAACAATGATATTAACATAATATTATAATGAAACTCACAAATAAGGATCGAGTGACTCAAGAACCAAGATCCCGATAGAGAAACCTTGGATATGATACCATTTTCAAGAAATTAACCCAATACATCCTCTTGAATAAACAATCGACCTGTATTTTTCTTGGCCTAAAGGGATTTCCCAATCCCTATAAGACCACTAATAATTATTGAGTATCATAAATTATCGTTGGATATAATTTCGTCATCATCAACAATATAAAATGATATATATTTAGTGAAAAAAAACATGTTATTCAAACACAACATAGATTATTAGCATACATGGATGGATTAAGAAAATTAATAATTACATATTAGAAGTAGATAATAACATGAATCTCATACAAATGTCTAAATAACATGCCAAAAATGGATAAATATATTAAAAAATATAACATCTCATGAAGATAACACTTATTTACAAATCAGATCCCAATCTCCCATACCTGGATAATCCTAAACCAAATTACTAGAAAATACCTATGTACTAAGAATTTTCATAAGATCTATATAGGTTCGTGATACATAGCTTGATAGGTCTACACCCATAGATACTAAAAAAATTACAATTGTAACAGACATCATAAAATTCAATTTTGAGCATTAGAATTAAAATTGGGGTTTTTTAATTATTTATAAGACAAAGGCAATAAAAAATTAATTAATAATTTCCAAACTTCCTCACATTTTCTAAATGTAATCCACGGTAGTTATACATTTTCATAAAAAATTTCAAACCAAGTAATTTTGTTTTCAGAAAGTAATTGAAAATAGGATGAGAAAACATTAATACCTATTTATAAAATTTTAATGAAATCTTTTTTCTATAAACATCTTCATAGAAATAATATTCATTAAAAATATCTTAATAAATAAAAAACAAATTTATTTTCTTTTTCAAAAAGATATTTACAGAAATTTAAACAAAAATAACTTTAATATAAACAAAAACACACATGAAGTGAAACATATAAACACACATAGCCACCCATTAATCATGGGAAGACACTCCAATATAATAACTAATAGTGGTTTGAATAATCAAATGATTTCACGGAATGAAATCTAACCATGAAATGAAATCCCCTGAAGGACCATGAGAAGAAAATATCATCATTGGAATAATCCCTAGGATATATCAATAAATAAATAATTTGAAATAAGGGAACTAGTCTAACACTACTAACTCAATCTCTGTCCATAGTTAGTTCCTTCATACAAACCAATAGATGGTATCCATGGAGATCCATAGCTACTATGGGAATAAAAATGGTTTCTAACCCACATGTCTTTCTACCCTATACAATCTCCCCATATATGAGTAACCAAGAAATACCCCATATCCATTTAAAATATTATAATATTGTTTTACCATATTTATAACACATACTATAGTCTATTTAATCCCCAAAGAAATAAAATGGTGTTGAGAAAATACATAACAACCACATATAATAAGTGTAAATCATTTAAATGTAACTCACATGTCATAGCGTAAACCCTCACAATAATTACTAAAACATGTGTATGAATAATAATTGATTGATTTTAAATGAATTTCAAACAACCCTTAAGGGGTTACAATCGATAATGACAAACAAATAACATAGGTATTAGAATGTGTGTTAGAAATTTATAAAAAAAATCACCTAATGTGATGACTTGATATTCTCAAAGTATTTGTGGAATCCAAGCCATGTATATATAGATTGAAAATTATATTTAATTTATCAACTGAAAATCATATATCAAATAAAATTTCGAAATCCAATTTGTACGTCCAACTATTTCCACCAAAATTACTTTTTATATTACACATCCCTCTTTTGAAATAATTAAAATGATTCTAAGAACAATTTTCACAAAACCATGCTTCCCAATTAAAATTATTTCATGATTCTATAATTACCCAAAGTATCAAAACCATTTGTTGGTAAATAATTCAATGTCACTTTAAGTTACAAAAAATCCATTTAAAACATCAAACATTAATTTTAACTGAAATCCTGGTGTCAAAAACCCCCCAACATTTAAATTTCAAAAAAAATCCACCCAAAAATTTTATCTAACACTTTGAATACATATTAGGTCTACTAAAAGTCCTTATATAATTTATTATCCATTTAAAATGAAATATGGGTTTTTCATACAAATACATTTCCAAATGAAATCATTTTAAATCATGTAAATTATTATTTATAAAAATAATGTCATTTTCATAAGAGGTTGGCATTTAAAAAGACCATTATTAGATCATTATATATTTGAAAATAATTTCAAGCCTACAATGGGATTAATAAATTTAATAAAATGTATAATAAATATTATGAAATCATACATGATATTTTTAACATTCATTATAAGGGCGTTATATTGACACAAGTACCTTAGTTTAAGAAGACCATCAGAAACCCATCTATTTTGATGGAAAATTCACACCTACACTAGGAAACATCTTTCTATCCCATCTAAAACCCAAAACATATCCTTTTATCACACCAAAATATTAATATCGACCAATATAGTGGTCAAGGATCACTATAATAAACAAATAATTACACTACGAAAATGGAAGATATATAATGATTAATATATAAGGAAAAAGGGATATTACAACATGAATTCTAAATTACAATGCAGGGGATATATCATGAAATCTATAGATGTGGAAAATGAATAAATCCCTTATTTAAAACCGATTTTTAGATGATATATTGATTGGAAAAAGGGGTTCCTAAGACATAAATTATGACAGAATAAAATAGAAATTTCACACATTAAATTAATTATGCACATGACACATGGACTGTATGTACTCTTTAGTTAATTATGCCCTAACCATGACAGAGATAGTACTTTGAGAATAATGATTCTCCAACCATGAAAAATGCAACATTCTAGTTTCACAAACATTATAAATTCTTATTTAATAGCTTTCATGTCAAATTTTAATCATGATTTACTACTCCAAGACACATATTAACACACATGAATTTCCATTGGATCACATCATATAGAAAAAAAATTCCCAAATCATGAAAACTAAATCATTATAGAACCAAAAAAATTTAAAATTATCATTTGTAAAGGAAGCCTCCTGGAGTCCCATAAACCATGCATGAAAAATTTTCACAGAGAGGAAAATTCTATATTTTCTCTTTTTGGGTGAACGCTTCATGAAAACCATAGATTTCTTAAGAATGAAAAGTAATATATATATATATATTCAAAATAGTAAATTATGGGTGTAAAATTTACTCCCAATACGTATTAATTTTATGATTATCATGATCATTATAAACCATAATGACATATATAAATATATTTTTATTGGTCTATAATAGAATTTAAATTATTGAATCTAATATATGTAGGTGTTGCACCATATCTGAATGTGAATGTACATGGTGTGATTCTAATTTTTTTATTTTTGTCCATCCATTTAAAATACATTTATTCAACTGAGAAAACAAAATTTATATATTATATAAAACAACATAGAAAAGATATCCATTCTAAAGGGAATAATTTATAATATATAACATGTATTATGTTAAATTAAAAACTAAATGGTGGTTTACATAGATCCATTCATACAATACATCAAGAAAAAAAAATAATATTTGTGTATATTTATTTTTTGAAAATAATTTCAATAATATAGAATTCAAATGTGTAATAAAATATAAAATATATCAAATAAATATAACTTCAGTAACACTTTCCATTTTCATGTAGTTCTTTATTACTTAAAAACATAAAAATATCCATTAAACCCAATTGAGGATTAAATAAATAATAAAATATGTTAAAGAAATTATTATAAATAAAATATTCATGACCATATGGAGATTCCATCTTATCACTTCTTTAATAATATAGTTATCTTTTTATTCCATCAAATTATACTATAGATAATAAAATGTATTCGGATTCTAAGATAGAAGATTTAGAAACAAAAAATTTCTTATTATTACCCTAGAACAAAAAAAGATTATTTTTTTGATCATTCATGATGCGACATGTGAAATCTGAATAAGAAACCATGGTAAAACAATAGTATCACCTTAAAAAAGAACAACTATAATTGATTTTGTGGAAAATATACAGATCATAAAATAATAGAAATACATAATCATGGTTTGGAGATATTTGTTCTATCGTTGATAATAAATATAAAAGCAAGAAGATGATTGGAGGGGGGTTATAGTGTCACCATATTGATGATTATGGTTTTGACTACCCAGATCTACATGGATCGTGTATTAGTGAATGGTTTACATGATCAAATGTAGATGAAATGGAGAGTGCTGAAGTAAAATGTTCAAGGATAATTTAATGTGATATCATAATTTGGGGTGATTAATAGGTAATTTCAATGTCTTATATTAAAAATTTTCTATTTATAAAATATTAATAAAATATTTTATTTCAATAAAAAACTAGTTGAAACACGATATGGTCATTATGGTAGATTTAACAAGATCTACAAGCCCCACAAGAGTTTTATATTACTCCACCAGAGTTCCAGTGTCAGTTATATATTTATGAATATCTCAGAATCTATATAAATTCTCTCAAAATATTCTTTAATCGATCTCCCACACCATTATGTATCAAAAACACTGTATAATAAATTATTAAATTATATATAATACACTATGTCCATGAAGGATCTACCATATCGGTCATGTTATTTACAATATCCCCACTATTAGGCTTCTTATCCCTAATACATATCATACCGCTTCTTAATAAAATATTACAAACCATTGTACCATGATTTTGGATTCTCAATCCCATGATCCATCATGGAGCATCCCATGATACAATTTTCAATAATCTTGATGAATAAATTTTCCTCCGAAGTCACTTCTTGACTCTAGCATATCATCTATAGAGAATTATCTATATTGGATGAATACGATTCGATCTCTGTATTATCATACATGATCACTTCTAACGAGTTTTCATAGACATACTAAATTTATAATAATTGAACGTTTTGTGACTAAAACAATATATTGGTGGTAATTATAGCTAATAAGAGACTTTAAAGACATTTCTTATAATATCATGTGGTTTGATGTCTCTAAAATTTGAAATCTAATGTTTATCTATCCATTGGAGAAAAAGTATCCATGAAACATGATAACATACAAGATAATTAATATATAATTGTAAGGGATATAGTTGATGGTCATTATAAGACTTTTGGAAATGATTTGTCCTCAGATTCATCTATATCAATATGAATAAATTTTTTATTACTTAGAAAAGTTTGTTATTAAATAAATAAGATTCAATATCTCTTTCCAAAAGTGTATAAACTATAATATTCGTCCATATAATTCATCATAATGGACATTATTAATAGATAATTGGTCACTGTTTTATTAAATTAATTCCCAAAATTGATTGATGATCCTCATGGGAGCTGTGACTGTTACAAATTTATGATCAATGAATATCCCCTAATTTCAATATATTGAACCCCATCATTCTTTGTTGGAGACAAATCATAAAAATTTAATTAAAAAACATAATTAAAATTGGTAGATTATATTAATTTGTAATTGAATCTATTTTTGAAGGTGAATAATAATAATGATACTATAAATATATTTATATTTGATAAAATAACAAAAAAATAAAGGGGCCTTTTGGTTGGATGAAATGAAATTTTCATAGTGACCCACCTTTTTCTATTCTGACGATTAATACATTTTTAAGATAAATGAAATTTTATTAATACAATAAATAATTGAATGGTTTTGCATCATCGAGAAATAAGGTTTGTAAATCATGTATACATAATAATACGGAAACATTATTTAAATACTTCTTCATTATGATGCTAAATTATCTCACGTTCTCCTTAATATCTTTTTTTACATCAGGATACAAATCTATGAAATGGGTGATCTAAAATCCCAGTACGAGGAGGAATAACATAGAAGAAATATGAGACATTTATCAAAGTTTGAAAATAATCATAATAATAATATCAAAATATGATGATCATTATCATAATCACCCACAAATAATTTGAAAAAGGAAAGGAATGTGTAATATTCATAACCACAAATCTTCGTAACATATTGGTAAAATACCACACAGTGTTGTCAATAATGATAGAATCATGTCTACATATAACATATGCACATAAATCATAACATCATGATTGTGAATAGAGTTACCATCATGTTCATTATTAATACACAATATCTCTAGAGATATATTAGATTCTAAAATTCATTATAGGTATATATAATTTTCATCCCCACCATCACATAATAAAATAATCAAAATAATGCATGCCACATATCGTGGATTCAAATAAAAATATCTATAATGAAATAAAAATATATAAAGTGATATATTTCAGGAACATCCCATAAGAAATTAATTACTGAATAACATTTTGGATTCTTAATAAAATATGGGATATTATATTTTGGAATAAAAAATCATCATCATTTGAATGAAGAAACACAAATACGGAGGTGTCAATGAGAATTTTAAAAAATAAAGCCTCTTTGAAGAATATTTATAACTGGGATAAAAATTATTTCAATGAGGTTGTAGTGTGTACATCACCAATAAGAAGAGTGGAAAATTAGTGAAAGGATTTTTTAATACATTAGTGAAGAATCCACAGTATAAATAAAGAGAATGATTAAATAAAACAAATAAAAAAGTTTGGTTTGAGAATACCCCTTCCTTATATACAAATTTATTTTATTAATTTTCCACATCCTTTATAATGAATTCATGTTTATTAAAAGATGAAAACATATGTGATTTATATTAATTTACTGTAACTATTGAATAATTATATTAATTTTATTTTACTTTCTAATAATCTTATTATCAGAGAAACAACATTATATTATATATCTTCTAAACATTCTCATCATGCTTTGATTTTATGATCTTTTTTTATTTGTACTTATAAATTAATAATATTATATATATAATCATAGATATACCTATAATTAGATATTTATATATTATGAATAATTTATTTTAACGATAAATAATGGAAATTTATAAGTAGTGAGTTGGAAACATCTTCCTAGGAGGTAAACCACCCGGTAACGAGGTATTGTTAAAAAAGGAGGTGAGAGAGGTATAATATATGATTTGGTTATAAATTAAAATATTACTAAATATGATAATAATAAATATTTTATGAACATAAAATATAATGATTTTAATATGGATTTGATTATAAATGAATTTAATGGCATTGAATTATTAAAAAAATGAAATAAAATGGTGTACAGACAATACCATTATCTAAAACAAGTTATTTTATATGACAAATATATTATAGAATGATGGGATTATTTTCACCAAATATCATCCATAAAGATAATAAAATGCTTAAGTGAGAGACTTTGGTTGGAGTATAAGGTTTTATAAGTGTCTGGGGAGTGGATTTACCATGGTGGTGTATTTTTAAATGAGAAGGATATGTTTTAGGATTAAAGATTGAAAAAATATAATTTACAAGGAAATCCTTATTTCATGGATATTTTTTAAAACATGATTTATATATTATTCAGAAATATATGTTTTTAATAATTTTATACACATTAAAAATTTAATTAGGTTATTAAGAAGTAATATTGGAAAATGAAAAAATGGATTTTTTTAATAGAATAAATTAGATTTATAGGATTTGAAAAATACTTTTTTTGATTAGAAAAATTATATTTTAATGATTTAAAAAAAATTATTTAATAAAATTAAAATTTTATAAACTTATTAATCATTTTTTGGTGATTTTAAAATTATATAATTTATTAGTAAAGTGTTATATATTTAATAATGAAACTGAAAACATGGGGATTATATATAATGATTATTTTTACTATTACCTAAAAATTTACATTTTTATAAAAATTACAGAACCATCATCATTATAAAATTAAATGATAACTATTTTTAAAATGAAAATCATTTTATAAAAATAATTTTCATCAATATATAATTTATTTTAGAAATTAAAATTAAAATTTCTATTTAATACATTAAAATATTATATATTTTAAAAAATGTTAATATAATTTCATTAAATTTTTAATCATAATATGTATTTTATAACATTAAAATGTTAATATTTTCATAATTTAACATCGAAAAATATTATTTATAACACATTTTACTATATTTAGTAATGGTTATTGTTCTAACTTCTATGTTAGTATTTCTAAAAATCATGTTATTTTTTGTAATGGTCTGGTTATTATTTCAAAAACCATATCACAATTCTAAAGGTAAAATCACTATTCTAATGGGCATATTTCCTCATATAAATACTTTTTAATCCCATTATTATCTATTCACCTAAATTCTTATATATATTTTAAAATATTTATTTATAATAGTTGGATTGTACATATACAATTTTATCACCTTTTTACAATGATTTTTATATGTGTAATAATTCTGGGAGATTTATATTTTCCACATTTACATTTAAAAAGTTATATATTTTTTATTGGCTAATTTTACTATTTTTCATTTTTATGCCTATATATATTTTATAATTTAGTTTTACAAATTATGGAAATAAATAATTATGTATTTCATGTGTTTGAACTATATTAGTTTTCCAAAATAGGGGAGACATTTCTTATTTAGGTGTATATTTCAAAATATATAAAATTTTAGGTTTTAAAATTATCCTTTTTTTTGAAATTTCAACCTTATAATTTCAAATAATATCCTCTACTAATGGTATAATAGTGTACTTTGATTTCATTTCCTCCTACATTTTCTATGTTTCATCTTCATTCTTATGCAAACACACATTAACAATGTGATTCATCATATTGTGTATATCTTGGGTCTAATTTTTTCATAAACATCTCATTATAGGATATTTGATTCATGTTGTATAAAATAATAAATCATTTCTTGTGAGGGATCATTTA
Source organism: Viscum album (assembly GCA_963277665.1). Taxonomy (NCBI): domain Eukaryota; kingdom Viridiplantae; phylum Streptophyta; class Magnoliopsida; order Santalales; family Viscaceae; genus Viscum; species Viscum album. The sequence continues at coordinate 105,702,416 of OY728133.1, forward strand.
TATAATTTCTCAAGAGAGATACATGAAACACATTTTATTTTAATCCTTTTTAGCGGATGTCCAAGAAAATAAGACATAACTACATTGTAATAATGGATGTCAAAGTGACCAATATTCCTAGGTATAATTTTCCATTTCATTCTAAATGAATAAACACTTTTATAGGGTAATATTAATAAGAAAACATAGTCTCCTCCTTCAATGTAAATGTCCCTTCGACGATTGTCAGCATAGTTTCTTTTTTGACAATGACAAGCATTAATGTGTTGCTGAATTGATTAAACCATCAATCTCAGTTATTACATAAGATAATGTCCAAGAAACATTTTTTCAACACATATATTCCAACAGGTAAGAGATCAGGATATCTTCTTATAGAGAACTTTATAAGAAGAAATTTAAAAAAGATTAGTGGATGATATTATTAAATGACAACTAAACCAATTTAGATATTCATCCCAATCTCATTTAAATAAGGTTGGGAATGATCCCAACATGTCCTTGAGTGTTTGAATATTCTATATTGATTGTCCACCAGTTTGAGGGTGATTGGACATACTCATGTTCAATTCCATGTTCATATCATACTAAATGAACAAACATAATTTATATGTGAACTATAGATTATGATTATAATTGGGAAAATGTGGTTCCTTACATAGCCTGACCAATAGAATTTTATATATATTGGAATGTTGGTCAATAATGATATCATCTATAATAGGGAATATGGGTGTAGTAATGGTTGTTTGGACCACTATAATATATTTCATGTTACTTCTTTAACAACTTTTTAAGGGGGGATTTAATATTTATTGGGTGATGTTCTCATATTTTCATGTGGGTATGTGTAATGGTGTCACCACCCCCTATAATTCATTAAAACTAATTTATAAATGTAACATAACATGTACATTAATTTATGCACTAAAAATATGATTCTTCATGTTATCCTCTATAAATTTATAAAGAAGATCACAATATATATTTTTTATTCTACAATGCAAGAGAATCTAGGAATCATGGTCATTGATTAACTCTAACCAATCCTTGTTTATCAATTTTCATACCTTTATATGTTAATATATACCTTATACTCTTGTGATATATATATTTGTTGAACTTATCATAATATAGGTATTCACACCAAATATTTAAGGAAAATATAATATGTGATTACTACATATCATGTTTCAGTTAGTTCTACTCATGGATCATCATTTCTGTGAAGCATAAAATATAAAATTTTCATTTTTCATGATTACACAACCCATAAATTTCTTTAATGAATCACTATATACCAAAAAAAATTCCCTACTCGAGGGTAGTGTGATTACAGGTTTAATGATTAACATCTTCACAATGACCATAAATATTTCATCACAGTATTCCAAAAAAAACATAACTTACAACATTCCATTTTTACATAGTTATTGGGATACATAATCAAGTGGTTGTTATCACAAATCATTGGTAATACATAGATAATCCAAGAAATATATGGATTTTCATTACATTTGTGGGGTAAGGACATTTTTTATTTCCATAATCCATGATGGGTCCATTGATATTCCTCAATTTTTTTAACATTCCCCATGAATGTGACCTACATCATGTAAAAGTCACACATACACAACATAGAATACATCTTATCCTTCAATAATTTCCCTATTAAATCCCTTATATTCTCTTCATTTTCTTCCTTCCTATTTTTCTAGATAATAATTAATCTATAGGTTACCACAAAACATTTTTTATTGTAGTCTCAAAAGGCTCTATTCATCATGTCTATAATGATTTTATGGGAATACATCTGAATGAAATCACTATGAACTCATAATATCTCTATTTTTTTAAGGCTTTCATATATATATATTATCTCTTTACCTATAGATGATGATATCCCCTATGATGATACACTATTGACAAGTACTACACTCTTTGATGTTGTTCAATCTAGCCAGCACTCCATGGTCAAGGATATTGGTACGTTATGGTAGTCATGTATAGATCTTGGTAATTAATTCACAAACACATTGACGAGTCCTTCTTCTTTAACTTGAGAATTGGTGAAACCTAAGGTAGTGTAGTAATGAATTTTAACCCTTTTTCCATATTCATTTGTACATACTTCTTAAAGACCTCTAGTTCAATCGGTTACAACCCATATGGGCATTTGGGGAGATGATGATCTCCGTGTAAAAGAGTTATTTATGAATCTACCAAAAATTAAAAGGAAAATATATGGAAGTATTCTGAAAATAAATTATCATACCCCCAAAAAATATGAAATTTTACAATATCTATTATTTCCATTGGAAAAAATCATTTGGGAATTTAATTCTTCTTCCTTTGGTATCAAACACTAACCATTGAGGTATTTTGTAAATGGTATTCTTGATATTTCATAAGTTTTAATAAGATGATGGGATGATTTAGAATATATAAATATATTTAAATTTTTTGATAGTTTATGTATGCTCAATATAGTGAGAGGAAATTAATTTCTTTTGTAGTATCTAATTATTCAATGGGATGGATTATGATAATTTCTATGAAAATATTCCCACCAAACCTATTGAGAGACAATTCAAACAGGTTGGTTGAAATGATCGCATCACTAGGTGTTTTTACTTTTATTATTACTTTAATTTATCATGAATTTTATTAAATATTTCTAGAAAAATAATTAACATAAATGAGAAAAGAGAAATAAAATAAAATAATTGTTTTTCTATTTGTGAGTGAATAATAACTGTGTCTTGTACGAAATCATTTTAACTGAAACCTCAATGGCGGTGATGTAATAAATGTTCTATTTATCCATCATTATTAAATTTTATGGAATATGGTTATTCTTTAAGACTCGTAGTTTAGTGCAATGTATTTTAAGTGTCTTTTCATTGTATATTTAAATAATTATATAGCGTTTGTAATTAGGTGGTGCATTCCTTTATCAATCAATTTTTCTATGTTATTTATGTAATTTTTACATTCATGAGAATTATATCCTAATTTCCCACAAATAAATCACTTCTTTATTACATTGAGGAAATTTTCAAGATTCCACTTTCCTCATATTTGACACTTCGGTGGTTGGATATTCCTTAATAAAATATCACTTTATAATATATGATAATATTATATCCTAAAATTTAAAATCACCATGTCCATGGGAACTTCTCTAAACTCTTTTAAAATAAAAACATATCTGATTACTTCTTTATAACTCTCAAGGTCTTAGATATATATATCCTTACATAGATTCATATTTAAACAAATAAATAATTATTAATTTTTTAATTTATTCATAACATAACATGTAACACCCCGGGTAAAAAAAGAATATAACATCTTTATATTTATCCATATTTTTGAATCAAATATTAATATTACTTTAAAGGGGATTCTATGCTCGATGGCATACCCAATACGCAACAACGAGTTTCTTGGGAATCTTATGTTGCACTCTAATAATAAAATAATATTATTTTAAATGGTAGTTAACGCCTAGCCGTTGTAATGGCGGGAATGAACAGAAATATCTACCAATAGATTATATATGTTGGTCAAATATTTTTACTTTTTACAATAAATGTTAGAGGATTAAAAATGCGAATGAATCCAATTTTAAGCATAAAAATTCTAATATTCTTCAAAAGGTCGATTAACCGCCTTTTAATGGAGAACCTCTTTTAAATCCACTTTTGACAATTTTATGTGTTATATTTGACAAAATAAAATTCTTCATTAGAATCGGGACATCAAAATTTACTTTGTGTAAATTTTTGGAATCTTTCCGATAAAGTTCATTTTTTAATGAATAGTATAAAATGTTGTATTTTAATTCAAAACCTATTTTTAATCAAATTTATCTGTATGATTAGATTATAATTTTAATTGTTTTTCAAGTGAAATTAGAAATTATTTTTACCATTAAATCCAATAGTGGTCATTGTAATTAATTTCACTTTGAAATCGGACATAAACTAGTTTTAATCTTTTGATACTTATTGTTTCATAATAACACGCTATTTGTCATGACAACGGGAATTAATTATTAAATTAATTATGTGACTTATATGTTTTGAATTTTGTAAAATAGACTTCATTTTTGAATTCTGAATATAAAATATAGCTTAGGGTGAATTTTTGGTATTTTTCTGAAAAACTTCAATTTTTTATGAATAGTGAAACCACTAAGTGGTACTTATAAAAACTGATTTTTCATTTAAATGAAATTTTACCACATCTGTGTTTTTAATTTCAAAAATACTACATACATAGTTTTAATTAAGAAGTAAAATGTGGTTCAATGAGATTAAAATAATTTTTTTGTGAATAGTAACTCTTAAGTTCTTAATCGCGATTAGAGATAATTAGTGTAGTTTAAGGTAAGAATAATGTTTTAATAAAATGAAATGACCTAGACACATGTTCTACCCTCATTGGATGTGTCATGGCCGACCAAGAAAATCCATGGGTCAACTTAGGTACCCCATGGAGCCACATTAGTTGGAAAATGACATTAATATCTTTTTATTTAATGTTAAAATAAAAATGACACAAACATGATATGTTTTAATAAAACAATTTTTACATGGGGTTATACAAGTCATATTTTTTACTATAAATAGTAATTGGAAATCTAAAAAGATTTACTACATCATAGAAGTTTTTTATAATTTTCAGACATTAAATAAATTAAATTATTTATGACATCATGATGATGTAGCGATGACCTCATTATTTAACAATTTAAATAAAATGGAATGATAATGTAAAATCTAAGTCTTAAACATGTCCAAACCCTATTGTTTGAGTGGATTTATAACCCTCATCACCTTATACTCTAAATACATCAATGTGGGACCTTTAAAATCAGAAAATCTTTTGAAAATAAAGAAACATTTTGTACCTTTACAAGAGTGCCCCTCCTCTCCTCTTATAAAAGGCCCCCACCTCTACCTCATTAACCACACTCCCAAAGCCTTTTGCTCGGCCTACCCCTGCCCATTTTTTCTCTCCACTTCCCTGTATTATTCCTTGAAGACTCACTTTGGGAAGAAGTATTCCCAAGGAAGCCTTTGAGCTCAAACCAAAGGGAGTTACCCGATTTTAAGGTAATGTCTTCACTTGAGTCGTTTTTTTTTATTTTCCTTCTCCAACCCCCTAAACTCTTTTTATTAATTTATTTTGTAAAAAATCCAGTATCATCAATATACTAGGATTTTGTTATAATAATTATTCGAGCTACACTTACACACACCTACAACTAATGGTTAATGAACATACTGTTTCCGTGGATTGTGAATGTCTGCCTCCCGAAACGATGATTGTGCAACATTCTTTTAACACCTTCAAAGGTGGCCATTAAGATGACACTATATTTATATGTGACATATAATATGTTTATGTTTTCTTTATGCTTCTGTATTTTTAATTTTGGGAATACATTTATTGTTTCCATTATGGGTAAATACGATATCTTCATTTAAGGTAGTGCGGACTACCACCCCCTCAAAGTGATGTGATTCGTTAATGCCATACATGGGACGTATAAAGGATGGATTTAATGTTATTATATATGATGTTATACTGGAATTATAATATACCTCTATATCAATATTATTTCTTTCCATTAAAGTATGAGATAGAAATTAAAGTAGCGTTCATGCGTACGTACGGCTTACCGTCTCCATGAACGGTGCATTTCATTTCTGATCCCCAAATGTAATGTACTATTATAAGTACATATATATAATGGATATATATGATATATGTTACATCTAAATGATTAATATAATTCTGGAATAATAATATACATTCCTCTCATTTAGTTTTAAGTCCATTAATATGACATAGAAATGAAAGTAGCGTTCATGCGTACGTACGGCTTACCGTCTCCATGAACGATGCATTTCATTTCTTACCTCTAAATGATTATGTAATATTATAAATAGTTGTACATGATGGATATATATGATATATATGATATATATGATATCAAAATCAGGAATTTCATTCTGTATATAAAGAACCTTTGACCACACGAAGAACCTGTAATTGTAAGAAGTCCACTTTTGACTTAAGAACCAAATATCGACAAAACAAACATTATTAACTTAAATGATTACATAATGTTTTTAAAATGAGAATAAGTGATATAAAAATAATAATTAACTTGAAAAAGGTTCTTAATCAAGTAGAAATTAACTCAAGTTTATTATTCAGGATGTTAAAGAACGATCGAGTCCAGTCGGACCCGAGGTAAGGGACTTCGTCTCAATCTCCTTTCATTGAGGAATATTTCATTTCATACACAACATTCTTTTATACGCTGTATAAAACCCTTTTACATTTACTTTTATACAAAAAGAATCTTTTTCTACGAAGTGTTTTACAAAATGACAAAAAAGAATGTTTCTTTTAACGTACGCGCTGACAACGACCACTTCTGCCGCTGCGAGTATTATTTGGTCTTTGGCTTCCTGAACAAGCCATAATGTCTTTTTTAAATGAAATAAATACTATATTATCTTTTATGTATTTTGGTATTGAAAATGGTTTTTATAATGGATTTTTTATGTCAATATATTTATATGATATATTGTGATCAAAGTGTGGAAATGTTTTCTTTCCATTATATTTGTTTTATGTCTTATGATTTTATAATGGTACTTGGACATTTGATGGGTGGTTACGTGATGAACCATATGACGGGTGGTGCCGTGAATACTAGGATGGGTGGTTATGTTATAACCTCCAATGCATTGGGTATGGAAGTCGGTCGTATGGCTATTCCATTAAGTTTGTATGGATGTTGGCCGTATGGCTATTCCATTAAGTGATATGTGTGGAAGTCGACCGTATTGTTATTCCACTTAAGTATGTTTATTTCCCAAGTTAACTTTATATATATTATGTGTTCATTATATGGGTTTTATGGTAATCATTTGGGTACAAAAAGGTAAGTAATGATATTTTATTCAGTGAATAGTTTTTACTACTTCATGAAGGTGAAGGTATTACTTTGATAAAGTATACATGGTTTACTTGATGTTTGAAAAACTAACAGTTTTCATTATTTGTGTATCCCTTAATGAGCTTTTTATGCTAACCCCATGTTTTTTTGAAATGTATTTCACAAGACTTAATGTGGAATATGGTCAAGGATGGGATCAACGGAAAGTCATGCTATCTAAAACATGGAACTAGACATGTTTCTTAATAAGAGTTTTTTTATTCTTTGGAAACATAGTAGAAGTGTCTACTTTGTAATCTTTTGAGATGTAATAGTTATGTTCTAATTCTCTAAAACTCTAAACCTGAAAAGATCCTCGATGTGAATTATTCATTTAATTCAATATTAAGTAAGGTTTAAGGCCGAGACCTTATAGTTGGTATCAGAGGATGGTTTAGACAACTTTAGGGATTAGGAGTTCTTGTGAGACACATGATTAGTCCCTATATCTATTATTTCAGTTAAATCCTTGTTTTATAACATTTTTTCAGTTCATGTAAAGTCGTTTACGAATGGAAGGAGAAGGATCTCAAACGACATTCATATCTCTTCCTGATGACATGTTTGCAATAATTATTGCAAAGTCATCTTCGGATGATTGTGAAACTTTTTCTAGCATACAACTCACTTGCAAGCAGTTGTTTGAGATATCAAACACCTCCACTATACCTCGTTATCATTGTGGATCATGGGTTGTTTTAATACAAATACTATTTTCAAAACATTCTCATATTTTCAAGAAAGTTAAATATTATCAAGGTATTTTCCAATATTTTACCTTATCACAAGAATTTGAAGCATATTATGATTTTAAGAATGGTGCTGAGGAAGGAGACCCTTGCGCAACCTATTTATATTTTCATTTAAAATATAGTCTGACATCACATACTTATTGTATTTTAAGAGGACCAATAATATAATGTTTCAACTCAATTTCTGTCCGACTATTTTATAGAAATCATGTTTTATCAGATGTCTTGGAATTATATGTCATACATGATTATTTTCCAAAACTGTTTTTCTGTGAACACCCATATGACCCATGTTGTACGAGGTGTATTTGGATGGAGGAAGAAAATTATTTTGAAGGATCTCTAAATCATTGTTGTAATGCATGGGACTTCTACCAACGTGATCAAGATGACGATGAAACCGAGTGGACGCCATGATCAAGGTATGCTATTATGAGTTTGTGTAAGAAACCTAGAAAGAGTCGAAAGTCAACATGACAAGTAAGTATGTTTACTTAAGATCAAAAAAAATTTCCTCAGTTAAAAGTAACTTAAAAGAAAAATGTTGTCTATTAACTTTTCCTTCTGGGGAATCAAATACCTTTTAACCCATCACAAGTTTGAGATTTTCTTGTGGTTAACATTCTCCTAAACATGTTTTCTATCACTTCCCCTCGGAACATAACCCTTGGTTTTAACCTCCATGTCCATGTTTTCTTACATGGAATCCTAGTATGGGTTATATCAGGTGACCTCTATACTCCCCTTTCTTTCTTTTAATGTGATAGTTTAATTTACTCCTTTTCTGATGTGGGGCTTTCAAGGATGTTTCCAACCCCAATTTTAAAATTCCGAGGACGCAATTCCCAAAAGGGGGGAAGGATGTAACACCCTGGGTAAATAAAGAATATAACATCTTTATATTTATCTATATTTGTGAATCAAATATTAATATTACTTTAAAGAGTATTCTATGCTCGATGGCGTACCCAATACGCAACAACGAGTTTCTTGGGAATCTTACGTTGCACTCGAATAATAAAATAATATTATTTTAAATGGTAGATAAAGCCTAGCCATTGTAATGGCGGGATTGAACAGAACTAACTACCAAATGATTATATCTGTTTTTCAAATATTTTTACTTTTTACAAAAAAATTTAGATTATTAAAAATGCGAATGAATCCAATTTTAAGCGTAAACATTCTAATATTCCTTAAAAGGTTGATTAACCGCCTTTTGATGGAGAACCTCTTTTAAATACAATTTTTTACAATTTTATGTGTTATATTTGAAAAAATAAAATTCTTCTTTAGAATCGGGACATCAAAATTTACTTTCTGTAAATTTTTGGTATCTTTCCGATAAAGTTTATTTTTTAATGAATAGTGGAAAATGTTGTATTTTAATTCAAAACCTCTTTTTAATCTAATTTATTTATATGATTATATTATCATATTAATTTTCTTTAAAGTGAAATTAGAAAATATTTTTACCATTAAATCCAATAGTGTTCGTTGTAATTAATTTCACTTTGAAATCGGACTTAAACTAGTTTCAATATTTTGATACTTATTGTTTCATAAAAACAGGCTATTTGTCAGGACAGTGGGAATTAATTATAAAATTAATTAATGTGACTTATATGTTTTGAATTTTGTAAAATAGACTTCATTTTTGAATTCGTAATATCAAATATAGCTTGGGGTGAATTTTTGTATTTTTCTGAAAAACATCAATTTTTTATGAATAGTGAAACCACTAAGTGGTACTTATAAAAACTGATTTTTCGTTTAAATGAAATTTTACCACTACTGTGTTATTAATTTCAAAAATCCAAAATACATGGTTGTCATTAAGAAGTAAAATGTGGTTCAATGAGATTAAAATAATTTTTTGGTGAATAGTAACTCTTAAGTTCTTAATCGCGATTAGAGGTAATTAGTGTAGTTTAAGGTAAGAATAATGTTTTAATAAAATGAAATGACCTAGACACATGTCCTACCCTCATTGCGTGTGTCCTGGCCGACCATGAAAATCCATGGGTCAACTTAGGGACCCCATGGAGCCACTTATTTGGAGAATGACATTAATATCTTTTTATTTAATGTTAAAATAAAAATGACACAAACATGATATGTTTTAATAAAACAATTTTTACATGGGGTTATACAAGTCATATTTTTGACTATAAATAGTCATTGGAAATCTAAAACGATTTTCTACATCATAGTATTTTTTTTATAATTTTTAGACATTAAATAAATTAAATTATTTATGACATCATGATGATGCAGCGATGACCTCATTACTTAACGATTTAAATAAAATGGAAAGATAATGTAAAATATAAGAACTACACATTTCCAAAACCTATTTGATGAGTTCATTTATAACCCTAATAACCTTATCCGCGAAATACATCAATGTGGGAACTTTAAAATCCGAAAATATTTTGAAAATAAAGTAACATTTTGTAACTTTACAAGAGTGCCCCTCCTCTACTCTTATAAAAGGCCCCCACCTCTACCTCCTTACCCACACTCCCAAAGCCTTTGGCTAGGAAACACCCTACCCATTTTGTCTCTCCACTTCCCCTTATTACTACTTAAAGCCTAAAATTAGGCATAAGGCTTCCCAAGGAAGCCTTTGAGATCAAACCAAAGGGAGTTATCCAATTTTAAGGTAATGTCTTCACTTGAGTGGTTTTGTTTTATTTTGATTCTCCAACCCCCTAAACTCTTTTTATTCATTTCTTTTGTATCAAATACAGTATCATAAATATACTACAATGTTGTTGTAATAATTATTCGATCTACACTTACACAAACCTAAATCTAATGGTTAAAGAACATACTGTTTCCGTGGATGGCGATTTTCTGCCTCCCGAAACGATGATTGTTCAACATTCTTTTAACACCTTAAAAGGTGGCCATTAAGATGACACTATATTTATATATGATATATAATATAATTATGTTTTCCTTAAGATTATTTATTATTCATTTTGGGCATACATTTATGTTTTCCATTATGGGTAAACGTGATATCTTCATTTAAGGAAGTGCGGACTACCGCCCCCTCAAAGTGATGTGATTCGTTAATGCCATATGTGGGACGTATAAAGGATGGATTTAATGTTATTATATATCATTTTATACTGTAATTATAATATACCTCTAGATCAATATTATTTCATTCCATTAATGTATGAGATAGAAATGAAATTAGCATTCATGTATACGTATAGCTTACCGTCTGCATGAACGGTGCATTTCATTTCTTATCTCCAAATGTAATGTACTATTATAAGTACATATATATAATGGATATATATGATCTATTTTACATCTAAATGATTAATATAATTCTGGAATTAAAATATACATACCTCTTATTTAGTTTTAATTCCAATAATATGACATAGAAATGAAAGTAGTGTTCATGCGTACGTACGGCTTACCGTCTCCATGAATGGTGCATTTCATTTCTTACCTCTAAATGATTATGTAATATTATAAATACATGTATATTCTGGATATATATGATATATATGATATCCATATCAGGAATTTCATTCTAGATATAAAGAACCTTTGACCACACGAACAACATGTAATTGTAAGAAGTCCACTTTCGACTTAAGAACAAAATATCGACAAAACAAACATTATTAACTTAAATGATTACATAATTTTTATAACATGATAATAAGTTATATAAAAATAATAATGAAATTGAAAAAGGTTCTTAATCAAGTATAAATTAACTCAATTTTATTATTCAGGACTTTAAAGAATGATCGTGTCATGTCGGACCCGAGGTAAGGGACTTCATCTCAATCTCCTTTCATTGAGGCATATTTCATTTTATACACAACTTTCTTTTATATGGTGTATAAAACACTTTGACTTTTACTTTTATACAAAAAGAATCTTTTTCTATGAAGTGTTTTACAAAACGACAAAAAAGAATGTTTCTTTTAACGTACGTGGTGACAACGACCTTTTCTGCCGCCGCAAGTATTATTTGGTCTTTGGCTTCCTGAACAATACGTAATGTTTTTTTTAAATGGAATAAATACCATATACTCTTTTATGTATTTTGGTATTGAAAATGGTTTTTATAATTGATTTGTTATGTCAATATATTTATATGATAAATTGTGATCAACGTGTAAAAATGTTTTCTTTCCATTATATATGTTTTATGTCTTAATATTTTATAATGGTACTTGAACATTTGACGGGTGGTTACATGATGAACCATATGAAGGGTGGTTTCATGAATATGAGGATGGGTGGTTACGTTATAACCTCCAATTCATTGGGTATGGAAGTCGGCCGTATGGATATTCTATTATTTTTTTATGGAAGTTGGCCGTATGGCTATTCAATTAAGTGATATGTGTGGAAGTCGACCGTATGGTTATTACACTTAAGTATTTTTATGTCCCAAGTTACCATTATACATGTTATGTGTTATTTATATGGGTTTTATGGTAATACTTTGGTTAAAAAAAGGTAAGTAATGATATTTTATTCAGTGATGAGTTTTTACTATGTCATGAAGGTGAAGGTATTACTTTGATAAAGTATACATGGTTTACATGATGTTTGAAAAACTAACAGTTTTCATTCTTTGTTTATCCCTTACTGAGCTTTTTATGCTCACCCCAAGTTTTTTTGAAATGTTTTTCACATGAATTAATGTAGAATAGGGTCAAGGATGGGATCAAGGTAAATTCATGCTATCTAAAACATAGAACTAGACATGTTTCTTTTTAAGAGTTTCTTTTATTATATGGAAACTTAGTAGAAGTGTCTACTTTGTAATATTTTGAGATATAATAGTTATGTTCTAATTCTCTAAAACTCTAATCCTGAAAAGATCCTTGATGTGAATTATTCATTTAATTCAATATTTAGTAAGGTTTAAGGTCGGGGCCTTATATAACATGAGTCATAACATGTAATAATTTATAATTTTTCCTTGAACACCATGAAAATTTCATTGTCTTTTTTAATAATCTAATTGAAATTTCTCTCCAACATTGTTTATAAAGTATGAGTGAATAATTTTGATTAAGTATCATCAAAATGTATCTATACTCCATTTATATAATGTCATATTTTTCCCTTATACACTTTATTAATGTACAACATTAATAAACTTCTCCATCTAAAAAAAGAATGGCCATAGTGTGATTCTCTTACAATTAAAAGAGAATTTCCATTATATTAACAAACTATTCTGTTATATGTGGATATGATGATCCACTAATTATTTTTTGTCATTTATGAATAATGTATTCAATGTCTAGTTTCACATTTTATAGTTAATTAATATGTTCTCTATGTTTTATTTTATTGTTCATATCTGAGTAAAAATGGTTAAGTAACTCTAAGTGGTTATGAAATCCATCTCCTATTGAATTTGAAATTTCATTCAGACAATCATTGTTGTGTCCCTTAAATGGCATATTGGTCTATTTTCTCCTATTTTTCACTATTTTATCCAATATAAAATGTAAAATAAAATTTATGTAAATAAATAGAGTATAAATAGTTTATTGTCATGTGAAAATAAATTAAAAATTCATATTATATGGGATCATAATTTTTAGACTAAACTACTTCTGAAATGATGCTTCATGGGTCATGTAATTCAATATTTTCTAATGTTTAAAGAAAATTTTACATTATCTATATATCATTCATAATGGGTTCTAAATAGAATTGGAATATTTAAAATATTTTCCCCCTTTTCATGTCAAATTATGTTTATAGTTATTCACACTACTTGGGACTAGGGTGGTGATCATGTTAATACCCAACCATATCATTACAACGATCCTACCCTATGGTGAATATTAACATAACCAAAATCATATATAGTATAAAGGTTAGAATTTAAACACTTCCATACAACACATTCCTTACATTACAATGGTATTTAATTTTTTCATATCCTTAAAATAATACATAGGTTTTTCAATAATGTTTTCTGGTCTAAATATCCAAATTAAAAAAACCTTTCTATGATACCTACTATAATAATAAAAAACATTATTAATGGATATTACATCATTTTTTATATGAATAAAATAATTTAAATACCTTAATTAATCAAATTTTTTAATATATTGGTAAAATTAAGTTCTTACATCACTTGCAAAACAAAAAACATAAACATTATTTAAATCCATCTATATTATGATTATATGATATCTCATTTTATTTTTTTTATATGAATTCATATTAGGATATATCAAATAAATGGGTCATTTAATAGATATGTAAGGAGAAGAATAAAAATGATGTAAGAAGTTACATAACTCAATTATACTTTAGAGAGAACAATCATTATCATCATATCATAATAATAGAAACATCATCCTAATCATGAGGGAATAAAATAAAAATTTGATGAAATACAGTGAATTGATAATAATGTAATATCATAATATAATGATCAAATACCAAACATATTTACGAATGAATCAATGTCAGTTTAATGCATAACATAACTATGTAACATAAAAAATATAGTTATGAAAAAATATAACATCATGTTCATGAATATTAAAAATAATATCATGATTTATATAAAATTATCCAAAAAATAATAGGGCTATATAATTTTTACCCACCAATAACATTACAAAATTGTAAAAATCAGGTATTCCGCAAAAGAAGGAAACATATGACAATATCTATTAAAAAATGAACCTGTGGAAAAAATACAAGTTTCATAAATATGACACAAATTATAAATTATTTTATGACATATAGGGTTCCCAAATGAATAAGGAATGTCATATTTTGGCATAAAGGATGCGTATTATTTTTTGTAAGAAGAAAAAAACTATAGGGGAGGAAATGTCAGTTTTTTAAAATAACATCTCTTCGATGGATTCTTTTAATTGTCTTGTAATTCATTTCATAAAGGTAGATGCATGTATATACAAACTAATATGGAGTGAATAATTGTGAATGGTCATGTTTAAAGCATTTTAGATTAATACATACTAAAAAATATAGAGAAATAGAGGGTAAAAAATTGAAATTATTTTGTTTGACAATCCAATAAACTTAGATCCTCAATATTTTCATCGGTTTTCCCTCCTGTATAATGGGTTTTTAATAAAATAATGATATATAAGTGAATTTTGTTATGTTTTTAACACAATATCAGTTGAACTAATTATATTTTATTAGTTAATCAATATTAATGGTGGAGAAACATATAAATATTATATTTTAATTAAAATATCACATCTTTAATTAATTTTTTATTCTTATTTTATTTCAACTTATAAAATATTATTATTTACTGTTATAGACACAAATACATATTTTTTTTATTTTTTATAATAAATAATTTATTATAACGATAAAAAATGAGTTGATATTTCAATGAGATTTCTTATTCCAATGGGATGTAGAGAGTGTTTTTGTACTTTAACAGAGAGGTATGTTTGGATAAAATCTTGAAAAATGTATAATTTCTATCGTAAAAAAATTAATTTTGTTTTTTAATATTTTGAATTATTTTTGATTAAAAATGTTCTTTTTTTATTTATTAAAAATACTTATATGTATAGACCCAACCCCATAAGTGTAGAGATACTATGTCCTACCATTACCTTGGCATGATTACATGGAATCAAATCCCAATGGGTTAAAGAGTATAATATCCTTGGATAACCAGATACATGCATGAGTTTTGTATTACAAACTAATACACTAATCATAATATATTTCTAATTTATTGGGTAATAAATTTATTCAATATATCTTATCATTTAATATATTTCATAGTACACTTCATGGATTTTGGGGGGAATAAACAAAATTAATGTCATATCAAATAATTAGTAATGGTAAAGTACAATAGTAGTAATAATGAATCCATTATCATAATAAAAATTGAAATTCAATAACTGAACACGCATGTCAAACAATCAGTAATCATACAAGAATTTACATAATAAATATAATAATTAAAATAACCAAAACACATGCCAGTTAATCAATGAAATTACAATAAAATGTATCAGTAAACTTTTTTATAGTGAAAAAATCATGGACAAAATTTGTTGAATCAAAATGATTGTAATGCCTAATTATTTTACATCATGTCTCAACGTCATGAATACCTATACTATCATGATTTTTCCTATATATAGTTTAAAACTATAGGTAGAAACCTGTTAATATTCAAATATAATTTTTTACATGGGAACCAATCAATTAATCGGGGAATATATAAATTATAGTTTCCACCCATAAGTGTATGTCCAAATAATTCATCATATTAAGTAATCAATTAAACTAATGGACAATATTCCTTATCAAATATCTATATTTAATAAATAATACCTATTTATAAATAATTCCCCAGATACAAAAATAATATTCAAAGTAAACATCTTATGTAAAAATGATATATGGTTTTGGAAATATACATATCAATGATTTATTATATTGATTATAAGGGGAAATTTAATGACTAGTGATCATACGGAATTAAATATTTGAAGGGGACATTAAAGAATCAATATAGTGAATATAAATACTATTTGTGGACAAATAAATCATAAACATATAGAGAAAGAATAAGGATAGTATAAATAAAAAAATATATGAAGTTGATTATGTTTAAATTGTAGTTGGTGTTGAAGAAATATAATAAGAACATTAAAAATATTATTGAGGAAAATATCATTATTTTTGTTTTGAAAATCCTTTTGAAAACCCATTATTTTGAAAATAATTTATTATAACATATAAAATTGATGGGTAGAAATTAAAATCATATATAATTTAGAAAATGATAACAATACATAAATCAATTTAATAAAATAGTGATTTTAGAAGAATCTAGAATCTATTATTAAATAGAGGTTCAAATTCTAGTTTTCTTAAAAATAATAGAAAGCATATTGTGTAAAAAGGGTTTAAAATAGTATTATTACATTAAAATTTAAATAACAACCATATTATTAGAAAAAATAGATAAATTATAAATTAATGATGAAATAATTTTCACTAATATAAATTAATGATTAAATAATACTAAACAAAATGAGATTGTGGTGTAAACCATTTAAAATACCATAATGTTGATGTGAGAATCAATTGATAAATATATTATATGTGTAAAATTTAAATCAACATAAAAAATTGTAAATACAAAAATATATAATACAAATTTATTAAACACATAATCTTAAAATTTTAGAAATAATGAAGAGGTAATATAATCCAATGTAAATAAATTGGGGTATGAAATTCTTTTACACTTGGTACCCCTTAATTAAAATCCAATGTTTTCAAATAATTCAATTTTGAAACTCAACATATATTTAATAATGGATGAATCATGATACTAAATGTAAAATTGTATGTATGTACATTACTAATAAGATGCTCGATTCACAACAACCAAGTATGTATCAATGAATGTAAATTGAGATGAAGTCCCTAACTACTTGGTAACTTTTGAATTATAATCCTCTCAAAAGAAATACAATTCATATGAAACTATAAATACTATTAATAAACAGTTATACATCATATAAAATAATATAGGGTTAGTATATACACCACATAAAAGAAATAAATGATAAAAATAATGTTTGGATTATGCAAAGAAATGTGAGGCAATAATCACTTACCTTTTGTTTCCTTTTGGTTAAAGGTACTTTATCCTCATATATAATGACTTGGAGAATTCCAATAACTGAAAAATGAACCATAATCATATTTATAATATCACATATAATTTTTTTATAATATATTAATACTCATTTCTTTTCTAATATTTCATTAATTTTTCTATTAAGTGGTGTTTATGGAATAGTTTTATGAGTTTTTTAACTATTTTTTCTGCTTAAAGAGATCATTTTTTAGAAATATGATCATTTTGAGAAATTAATTTATTATCATATATTTTAACTGTATATTTATTTACAACAATCCATTATATATGGAAATGGTAAATGAAATGCATTGTTTATGGAGGCTATAGGTCACACGTATGTATGAATGCGCCATTAATTTCTTTACCATATTTAAATGAATTAAAAGTAAATGATATATATGAATACTATAATTATATTATCATATATATGAGTTATATATTATATATATTTATTAAAACGTTCATTTATATATTATATTTATATCACTAACAAATCACTTTTCTTTGAGGAGGTAGTAGTCTACAATTCCCCAAATGATGTTATCATATTTACAAAAAAGGACTTCATTAAGATATATGTTATATAAATATTATATAAATATGAATACCACATAATTATCACATATTTAATATATAAATATTGTGATTATTTTAATTCTAAACTAGTTTAATGGTAAATGAAAAAAATGAACAATATCATTTTGTGAGGCGGTAGTTTTCCGAACCCACAACCAGTATGTTAGTTACACATTAGATTGTTACATGTTTATGTGTAGGTATAAAAATTAGAAATATAAAAAATTTCATTTTATTTCGGATACTGAAGTTTTTATATATTTATGGGACAAAAATAAATTAAGGAGTGGGTGATGAAATAAAACTAAAGAGATTGTTGTAGAATGTTACTTCTTAATTAGGTAACTCCTTTGGGATTATACCCAACGATTTACTTTTTTTTGGTTTATTCTCAAATTAATGATTCTCAGAATATGGTAGATATTATTAGAGATTACTAGAGTATATCTTTTGGAATAAAATGGCCTGATATGTATGAATAATTGGGAAAGTTAGTTTATTTTTTATAGTGTAAAAGTGGTTGCATTCTTCTAAATATTCATAACGGGAATCGATCCCACATTTTTTCTAGTAAAAGTGTATAAAATAATGGTAAAAACTATTCCCAAAGTATTATATGGTTGATATATGAATATAATTTTATTTTGTTCAAGTGTCTAGATCAGTTTTCTCTTATGTTTAAGGTTTAGTCCCTTGTTAAGCTAATTTTTTTCCAAATTATTGTAATTAATTTTAATCATTTTCACTAATATAAGTTGTAGAAAATTAATTTTACATTATTAGATTTTTTCAATTATTATTATTATTAATAATATATAATTGATTTTCCAAAATTCCAAAAATATATGTGGTAGATATTTTTTAAATTTGATCCCGTGGATTTGACGATGAAGCATGTTTTTAATGTAAAAATGTTCAAAAGTATGGTATTTCATTATATCCAAAATCAAATTAAATTTTTCAAAACTATCCATAAATTTATTAATTTATTAATAAGTGATATAATTAAACTTATAAGAAAATAAAAAAAATTACATAACATTATTAATCAAATAGATGAATTTTTTTTGGAAATGAATTTCATTATTGTTTAGTATTAATCATAAAATAAAACATAAAAAAATAAAAAATTCACCATAATAAAATTTTCATATTACTACATCAAAAATAATGTTTATTATTACATATAATATTTCAAATAGTGTGAAAAAATTAATTTAAAATAGATTCTCCATTAAAAGGTGGAAAACAATTTTTATGAAAATATAAGTTTTCATTTAAAAAAATAGGGTTTTTCTTCAATTTTTCATATATAATACCTTTCATTATTGTCAAAAATAATTTAATACATATATAATTTCTATATATGATTATTATGATTCCATAATATTAATTAATCTATTTTTTTAAGAAATCACACATTTGGGAGCATAAAAATACATCCATTATATTCAATCAGTTCATATTTTCATTTCTAATAAATTATTAACCAATTAATTAATATTTTTTATAGACAATATAATTTCCGAATTTACTTAATATTTTTTATAACCTATAATTTAACATCCTTTTTATATCTTATTAATATAAATAATAATGTTTTGTTAATATATTAATGATCGGTAAAACTCGGGTTTCCATGTAACGCATTCCATTGAAGAAACATGTAGTTGTGTGTGATGCATGCTAATTGAGTATCACATTAATTTCAAGTTATAGCATGGATCGAATGTATATAAAATTTTAAATATATTTTAAATTTTTATCATATTATATTCCCTTATGTGCTTGGTGTTTCATTTCATATATTCTATTGAATATAATATTCTAATTTTCTAATTTCATGGAATTAAATTTTCACCATCATAAATAAATTGGGTCATCCAAATTTAAACACAATATTGTCAATATAATATTTGATATTTACTATTTTTAAATCTATAATGAGAGGGTTTTGTTAAACATCCTCTATGAATAAATGATAATTCGAATTAAAAAGATCACATGGAATAATATGAAACTATGTATCTAAATATATGAAAATTAGTGGAAAGTGAGGATACATACTTGGAGGAAAATAATAAATATTTATATGGAGATATTGAGGTCATAAATTAAAAATAATTGAGGGATAAATAAAAATTTGAGGTTAAAAAATCCATAAATATGTAACGATTTAGAAGACAATCGGTTTAAGAAAAATTAATGTTTTAGAAAAATAATAATTTTCATCATTTTCATAATGTTGGGTAATTAATTTACTACCTGTGAATATAAAGAATTATACTTATGTGTCATATTTTTATTTTGTAGACATAATTTTCATCATTTTATTATTTTATGATCAATTTGTAATTTATCCATTAGTTCACCGAATGGATATAAAAAAATAGAATTTGATGTCTTATGAACTAAAATACATGTTTAACATATTGTAATTCACATAAAAGGGTGACTTCTATTTCTATTCATCTATTAATATTTTAAAAATAATATATTTTTAATAAATTAATATCCAATCATAAAAATAAATATATAAGGTTAATAATTAATATATTTTCATCAACTTTTGAGATTAAAAAATTGACATCATAATAGGGAATTACATGGATTAGTTTTTTTTTTCAAAAGAAATATAGTTCATCATTCATGTGATTAGGTCTCTTGGTCTTGGAGAACATGATGGGTTGTCACCCAGAGTACATTATTTTCCTTTTCCAAATCAATATTTATATAATTTATAAAATAAAAATGAGGGACATCATTGAAACATAATAATTAAATAGTCTTTAATCTGTGTTATTAAATAAAAAATTAATACATAAATACCTCATAAATTTTTTTCCACATAGTTTATTACATAGACTATGGATTATCCCATAAAATTGGGAATTCCCTAAAACTAAAAACCAATGTGTGAGCACCAAATATCATTTTTGAAAATTCTTATACTCGTTTTTAGGATGTCAAAATTGTGACACATTATTTTCAATATGATACCCTAGGCTTATCCTTTTTCAATAATAGTCACTATATATTAAAAAAATTTCCAACTGTATGTAAATAGAATTTGAATTATCCTTATAATATTACATTGGCATGTCAAACTCAGTGTGTAGTTAAGTTAGTTGTGGTGTACTAGGTTATGCTCCAGTTAGTCCATACACACCATTTTAGAGTAGTTACCCCTAGGTAAATTTGCCTTAAAAGCACATCCACTTATAATATCACGGTATGGATTCTACGAAAACCGCAGAATATCTATCTAACCATAACATTAGGATATTCTTATATACTTATCCATAAAATATACCTTAATTTTATATTCTTTAATCAATGTTTTCATAAATCTAGTTTCAAAGGTGGATACTAAAAACTATATGATACCAACATTAGTCACCCGATGCAAGAATCCTAGTGCCAGCGATTACTATAATTACGTTTGAAGGAATATAACAAATCAACTCATTAATGACCAAATATTTTAGTATTGTTGGAAAAATAGATATATACATTAGTAATTTATTACAATTTAATATACTAATTATGGAGTTTTTTCTTAGGATACAAATATAATTATTTATAGGTTAACCTTGAAAATCATTCATATTAAAAATCTTGGATTTAGAGGGAATGAAACAAAATATGGGTGGCATAAATTTATAAATAAGAATAAATTACAATAGATTAAATATCGAATAAATGAGAATAATAAATATAGAATGGTATTAATTGAACACACATGCCTTATAATAAATAATTTGAGATGAAAGATCTCACAAAATATTTAAAGGAAAATTAAATTTAACACATAACATTTAATCAATGGAATTAAAAAAAATAAATCCCAAGAATTATTAACAATTAAATGTTGAATGGATAAAAATTACAAAATCAAAATAAAAGAAATTCATAATTATTAAATTCCATGTCATGGGAACATGCAAACCATTACTGTCAATATATATCCTCCAAAAATTTTAAAACGATAGGTTGAAACTATTTAATTTGTGCAACAAATTAGTTCCCAAAGAACCAATTAATGCCTCAAGGGCCAATATAATTTCCAGGCCACACACTTCTGTTAATTTCTAATTCATTCATTATATAGACTAATCTATTTAACTAATAAACAATCATCCTTATCAAATATTCGTATTGAATAATGCATATATATTTATTAATATTTCCCAAAATGATAAAATTACAATCAATGTGAACATAATATATAAAAATGATATATATTTTATGCAATAAATATATAAATGATAAATGGTATTGATAATTAAAGAATATTAAATGTTCAATGATCAAAGGGAATTGAATATTTCAATGGAAATAAAAGGAAAAAGGTAGTGGGTTTTAGTAATATCATTAAAAAATAAATTATAATCCTTATATATGGCGAATATGTATGGTATCAATACAAAATATCCAAATATTAGTTAGAATAAATTATTTTTGTCTTTCATGAAATAGAATAATAACATAAAAACATTCTCGAGGAAAATATCCTGTAGTTATGAAAAAACATTTAAGAAATTCATTTTAAATCCTTATTAAAAACATAAAATTTTTTGACGAGTGAAAATAACATTGAAAAATATCTTTTAATATTTTAATAAACATTTTCATTTTTTATAAAAGATATTTTTTAGATGAAAATAGGTTCTACCTCTAATGAGATTACTGAGTTTCAGATTTCATTAAAACTTTATGAGTATCAATGAGGGGGAAAATGGTAATATTATTGGAAAAATCATTCTACAACTGATAGGATTAAAAATTAATGTTTTTATTTAACCATGGTCCAATAATTTCATCTAATGGAAATTCATGTGTAAACAATCATGAACAAAATTATATTGTGATGTAAACCCATGAAAAGATCATAATATTGTTGAGAGAATAAATCTATAAATATTTTATGTGTTTCAATTTTAAACCAACAAAAAAATAGTGTAAATAAAAAATAGATATTTCAAATTGACAACACATGTGATCTTTTAATATTTACGACATTGGGGATGAAAAATATCCCAAAGAAAAGAAATTGTGTTATGAAATTATTTTCCACTTGGTTAAACATAATTAAAATCCACTTTTATGATATAATTCAATTTTAATATAAAAATATTATTAATAATCATTTAATCATCATATTATATGTAAAATTGGTAATATTTACACCATATATAAGAAATTAGGTGCACAATAATAACATAATTCAAAAGAAATACAAATTGAGATGATGTCCCGTACAGCATGGTAAAATTTGAATTTTAATAATGATAATGGAAATAAATTAAAATGAAACTATGAATATATTAATGTTAAATTTATTCATTATATAAAAGTATATTGGTTAATTATATACACTACACAAAAGAAATAATTGATGAAAATGTTGTATGCCTCAAGTAATAAAAAGTGAGAAGAGAATCAATAACCTTTTGTTTCATTTCAGAAAGACATAATTAATACTCTTATATATTGATTTTATACATTTTAATAAATTATACCAAAACCATAATCCTCTTTATAATATCACATATAATTGTTTTAAAATATATTATAACCTATTTTTCAATAATAATTCATTAATTTCGCGATTTGTGATTTTAATGGACTAATTTTGCAGGTTTTTGAGACCTGTTATTTTTTTTCTTCTTATATAGATCATGATTTCATAATCTATAGAATATAAAACAGGATTTAATTATCAAATATATTCTTTATATATGTTTTTATGTAATCAATATTATTTCTATATAGGAAATTAAATGTGTTGTTCATCGAGATGGTAGTCCGTATGTATACATGAATGTTACATTAATTTTATTGGCGCATTTAAAAGAATAAAATGTAAATGATATATATTTGTATTTTTAAATTATAATTCCAATAATATAAAGATTTCATATATTTTACATAGGTTAAATAAAATCATCATTTATATAGTCCTCGTAAAGCATTAACGATTGAAATCGATTGGTATATCCAATAGTCCACAATTCCACAAACGATGTTATTGTATTTTAATAAATGAAATTAATTAAGGTAGATGTTATATAAAAACTACATAAGTATGAATAAAACAAAAATATAAATTATATAATATATAAATTGGGTATCTATCATAATTATTATCAATTATAGGTGGTAAAGTAATGATAAAAAACCTTGTTTTCGGAGGGGGTAGTTCGCCTTACACAAAAATAGAATGTTTGCTACCCATTAGATAGAACAATGTGTAAGTATTGTTATAACTCATAGAATATAATCAAATAATTATATTTATGATACAGATGTTATTATAAAAATATGGTATAAAAATTAATGAAGGTGTTTCTTAATAAATAGAACTAACGTGATCGTTGAAAAATTTTACCTCTTATTTGGGTAACTCCTTTTAGATTATACCAACATAATATTTGTATTGATTGACAGAAAATAGTAAAATTTATAATATATAGAAGGGATATCATAATCTTATTCAAAAATATTTTGGGTGATCTGCAGGGTTTGTGATGTGTGATTAATTGTGAGGGGTAACTTTTTTTACCAGAGAAGGAGAGGTATTCTTGTAAATTATTGAAATGGGAATTACACCCACTTTTTTCATATGAGTAGTGGAACAAATTTTTTATAGTTTAGATAAAAGGTCATATAGGGTCTTAATATTATGAGTAAATATTTTTTTTCAATATTTTAGTTCATTTTTGGATTTATGTTTAAGGTTGAGTCCCTTGTTAAGCTTATTTTTTTTAATCATTGTAGTTAATTTTAATCATTTTCACTAATCCTGTTTGTAAAATACTATTTTTAAATTATTATAAATTATATATTATTGTTATTCCATATATGGAGTCCATTTTATCATATTAAAAATTTAAAATGCCACAAGTTATCTTAAATTTAATCCCGTAGATGGGATGATGAAATATGTTTTTAATGTACAAATTTTCAAAAGAATAAAAAGATTTTATATCGAATTTCAAATTAAATCTATTTAAGATGAAAAAAATAGTATCAATTGTTTAATAAATGATTTAATTGAACTTTAAAACCAATAAAAAAAATTTAACTTTATAAAAAAATTATATTAAAAAGTAGTTTTGAATTAAAATTTATTACTTTTCATTATTCATCATAAAATGGAACCTCCTAGAAAAATACCAACAATTCACCCTAACCAAATTTTGATGTCTTTATATTAAAAATGAACTTTATTTTGAAATATAAAATATATAACTGTTTGAAAAAATGTTTTCAAAATTGGTTCACTATTGATAGGTGGAAAAAATATTTAAAAAATATTTGTTTTTGTGTAAATTTGGGTTGGTTTTTATCTTACATGAATAAAAATTATTGGATGATTTTCACAAAAACAATATTAATTATATAAAATTTATATTTCATCAATATCATTCACTAATTTAAATTAATTAAATTAATTAAGACAACATTCCATTATGATCATAAAAATAATTCATTTATATTCAATTGGATTACATTTTTATTTTTGAATACATAGTAACCAATAAATTAATTTATATTTTTATTGAAATTATTTTTATAAAAATTAGTTAATACTCTTCATAACCTCTAATTTAATCACAATGTTAAATCTTATTTAATAAAATTATAATTCATTATTAATATATATTTTTTTGGCAAAACTAGATCTTCCATTAAACGCAAGCCATTAATGATACATATTTTTGACTGCAATACACAGAAACTCGGTATCACTTGATCTGCATGACATATAATAGATTGAATTTATTTAAAATATAAAACTAATTTTGTGTCAATCACCCAGAAGGGTGTTTCTTTTATGAAACCCACTCCAGCTTTGGTGTTGCGGGATGCTCAGAAGCTTTCCTATGTTGATGCAGCTGTAAGGATTATGATGGTTGTAGTCAATTATTTGATTCAGTTGAAAAAAACATGCCGAGTTAGAATAATTTTTTAGGTTTCCTCTATCAATGTTGAAGCAAAACATGCAGCATTAATTGATAGAATGATGATTGGAATCAAATCCATGATCGCACGTATTGTTTTTCCAAAATTTGAACAACCATGGAAGCTTGAAGATTTGAATCATAGAATTTCATATTTGTGGGGGTTCTCTTACTGGAAATGTTCCTCTCTTGGTAGAATATTTTATCACTCATGTCTCCCTTAGAGGACTTGATGTATAGATCACGTGGCATTGGATATGCATTTTTGAAACCTGGTTGGAAGCATTTACAATAATGTTCTTTAGACTTTAATGTTTCATGTGCTGGGAATAATTTTTTTCAGTTCTGGGGTTGTCTTCATGGACTCAATTGGGTCCTTTGACATCCAAATATCTTTCATGACATTTGCACAATAATTGGATATCCTATCCGCCTTGTCAACAAGACAAAATATGTTCGGTTTGGACATTATGACTACGTAATGGTGGAGGTTGATCTCCGCTCCACACGTATATAAAAGGTAACCCTTGTGAAACCCTATGATAACATACAAATTGATCTTGAATATGAATAATTCCCCTTTTTCTACAATGGATGTATGACTATTAGACATTCAATGGATCTTTGTCGGAAGAATATTTCTTATGAGGGATGTGGGACAAGAAGCCACTCATTCTATTTCTGTTGAAAGAAATCAAAAACAAAAAATGCAGTCTCACCAAAAGAAGACGTGCTTCTTGAAGAGAATAATGGAAAAGAGCTACTAGTGGGATCTTTGATGAAGCCGAAATCTTTGGCTGGCATCTTCTCTGAGGATGGAAAGGCCAATGATATTGCTTCTTTTCCGTATGACAAAAGTGTTGACATGAAAAAAACTCATATTCGGATAACTCTTCAAATTATAGATATTGGAAAATACATGAATAAAAAATTCAATGATGAAGAAATTGAAAATGAGGGTTCTCAGCACCTTTCCTTATAGAGGATGTCTACTTTAGGAAAGGGTGAAATATTGCAGTATACACAAACATGTTCGACTCCTAAAAATTATGACTTAGTGGATAATAAATAAAATAAAGAAAAATCCTAGATAAGGGTGGATCACCCACTATAAGAGGAAATAATGATTCCTTCAGGTAACTGAAAAGGTAAGCATATTCTTGAATCCGAATCTCCAGAGATTTCTAAATCATCAAAAACTATTGTGTATAGTGAATTATTTCAGCTTGTTTCTTATAAGAAGACAAATCATCATGTTTCCACTTCTGTGGTTGTTTAGTATTAGATTGTAGCGCAGCAAAAGGTTGGGGATCCGGTTGAAGGATTGACCATTGATGGAATGGTGATGCTTGTGGCAGAAGACACCTCTCTTGATAAATGTGAAGAGCGAAAAGAGGATAACTCTGATTCTGAAGGCACTAATGTAGAGATGATTTATAAAAGGCTTCAATCTCTTACGTCATGTAGTGTGCGAGCATGAGGCTGGGGCGCGGTCTTGTAAGGGTTGACTAGCATGCACTACAAGAAAAGGAAAAGAGGTTATGTGCACAACTCTTGAAGAAGATCGGTATGTTATTTCTGAGTTTGGATTTTCCTTGTTCTCATGTTCCACTTTTGACCAATATCATTTCTTGATTACAATAAATAAGGCTTAGGCTTCATCTTTAAAAAATGAAAAATTATTATTTTTATGGAATTCATTAAAATATTGTTTATTTAAGTTTGTTCTGTCAATTATATTGACTATTAAATATTTATATGTGTTTTTTAAAATAAAATTATTTATATTTTCATCAATTATCATGAAAAATATTATTTATATTACATTTCTATATTTTTTAGATGGATTACTAAACAAATATTCAGGTATCTATTTGTAACGGTAGGGTTATTATTTGTACCATTAAATTTATTATTACAACAATCACATAATTATTCAACTGGTAATGTAAAATATAAAATAATCTTATTACAAATTAAAACACCTATTAATACATTTATCTATCATTCAACTATATTCTTCTCAATATTTTACATCCACCATTTCCGATATTCCAAAGAGATTGCAATTATTATTTTAAAGATTTTATAATATTGTTTTATAGAGTGATATGTCAAAGAGAAAAACATGGTCTAAATTTTGTTATTTTAATTTTCTCTTATATTTTTTCTGTTCATTTTTCCATTGAATTAGATTCAAAAGTAATCTATATTTTATTTCTATATATATAATATATGAAATTATTTAAATAAATAAATTTTCTACCATGTGTTTGAAATATATTAGTTTCCTAAATTTGAAAAAAAAAATATTTAGAAGGGAAGTTAAATATATATATATATGTTAATGGTTTATTTTTGAGAAAATAGGCCATACAATACTGGTTCATCATGATCTAGAATTTTAAAGGGATAATGATTGAGTGGGTTGGTAATGATAGGGGGTGTGATATATCATTACTGGATGAGTGCTGAGTGTGTTGTTTTATATCTTATATCCTCTAGAAAAATAAATTAGTAATTTTTATTTAATTAATTTTATTTATTTTAAAAGTAAATAAGAATAATAAATGATAAAAATTACTGGAATAAGGGGTTGTTGGGATTTATGACGCCCAAGAGAAGTAAATAAATATGGATGTGGTGTGAATTATATTGATATAATAAATAACAAATACTATAAATAATAGTAATATTTCTAAGAAAAAATATATATTAAAAACTAATACTGAATAATGAGAGGGGTGAAATTCAAGGTGGGATACTAGTGAAATTTTTTAGAACCCCCACCCCCCCCACTCTCCTCTCTCTAACTCAATATTATTCTCTCCTTTTTCCATTTAAATTATTTAAATATTTTCTCCCAATTATCAAGGAATCATACAAACACTACTAATCATTAGCCTTTTGTTTTTGGGATGGGATACCTATGGCCTAGTGGAAAATGGGCTCCGAATAATGTTTTAGTGAAAAAATAGTTCTAGGTGCTATATATAATATCATAGGATTTTAGTTTCATTTTTATTTTCTTTTTATTTTGGATATGTTAGAATGGGGAATATGATGTAGTAATAACTAGGTATAGATCTCATGTTTGGGTTCATTCATCCTCGTGCATGGGGGACACACTAAATTATTATGTGTTGAAAATTTATGTACTACTTTGTTCGTTTATAGTATATTTGATTTCAACCTCAGGTGGGGCACTTGGTTGTTATTTTTATCTACTATATGTTTTTGACCAATATATTAGTATAGATATTGAGGATTATTTATAAATCATGATATGAACATAGGACCATATGATGTATGTTTTACTTTTTATTTTTCATTGGGTGCCTAGAATAGAATAAGAGGGGATGTGATATTTACTGTGTCTATAAGTAAGAAAAACTATGATTTTGATATTATATTTTTTATTGAATTTATCTCAGCCAGCATAGGTATCTGGTTCTTGAAGTGATTAATATGTGATTCAATGTGTATATTGAATGTATTGGTTTGCTGTTTATAAGGATTTGTAGAGGTGAAAAAGGGGTGGGTTCCAAAATGTGACAACAAATAAGATAAATAGTGTTTTCATGCTTATCCTTTTTGGTATAATTATATTAAACTACCCCATATTGATACATGATATGTGATACTTGACATTGATTTGGTTATGTAAGGGTTCAGGAGTTTATATTACTTGTGATACCTGACCCGTGTATGGGTCGGTATGGTTCTTTGAGGCCAAATTATATGTGAATACTTACACAGATATGGTATGGTAAGGGGTTGTGATGTTAGGTGTCATGTGACATGTTGTGGTAGGGTGTTGAATGGGTTGTGTGTAATGACACCTAATACCTCATTATATATCTATGATATATATATATATATATACATAAAATATTATGGTCGTTTGACCTAGGAATTTGGTATTCTGTAGGATTCCTCCTAGAATGATTTAAGTGGGTCATCAAGAAGGTGGATATATTGTTTTACATGACCATGAATAGGATGAGGCCCATAATGGTTAGGATGAATAACTAGAGTGTTTGGATGATCGTGAACCATATTTATGGGCTCTGGTATAAGATAAAATATGCAACAAATAGATGATTTTGGGTCATAACATGATGAAAAGATTATTGTGATCTTGGTTCATGTTGAGCAATGTATTGACTGGGGAGATCAAGGACGTGATTCGTCTATTGGATATTTGACTTCTGAGATCGGGTCTCATCATCCACAATTATTTTATAGTGGGTGTAGATAACAGGTAGCTGATAACATGATCGAGATGGTTCAGACAATATTTGACCAGCTTAGGACATCCCCGTAATAGAGGGTAAAGTTTGTTACTTATATGATCAGTGTACCAAAATAATTCTACTAGTATGTACACTTATATGGAGGAAGTCTTGATGGACTATCATGGAAGGATTTTGATAATAAGTCCTTCAAAATATTAATCTCATAGATTCCCATAGTAGAACGAGTACATAAGTTCATGAACCTCTAGTAGGTATATATGTATATCATGGACTATATATATTTTTTCGCATAACAATCATGAATTTCACCATCTATGGTGGGAGAGGACATCACCCTACAGAGGAGTTTTGAGGATTGTTTATGGAATGTTATTAGGGTGTAGTTAAACAACTTCAGGCTTAAAGCGTTATATGAGGTTATGGATCTGGCACTCATAGACGAGGTAAAAAGATAAAGTACTCTTATTAAATTTGGGAGATTCCATTAATATAGCTTAGTAGTTGTTCTTGTAGTATCCATTACATAGACTGTGATGTGATTAAATGGGCATTCTTACTTGTGATTTTGGATGAAAACCAGGGAGTGTTTTATCAACATTGCTCTTCCAGTGTAGATATCCATCTCATGTTGAGACCCAATGTGATCTAGTTTCAATGGAGTGTTGAACATGTAGTAATATTGGGTATATGGAGAGGTTATATTTTAATCATTTGTGGTCATTTGAGAGTTATAGAACGGTGTATAATCTGGTATCTATGATGGGATCAAGAGAGGTACAAGGATTTGGTAGTTGGGTTTCAACCTTACATGTAGGTTGTGACAGAAAATTAGAGTCCCATTAGTGGGTTCAGTGACTGGTAGCTGGTGCAGCACTAAAGGGATGTCTGGCCTTAGGTAGTAAAACATCTTGTTAGGTTCATGCAGTTGAGTTTCTAGGTGTAGAGTAGTGTGGGGAGTTGATGATAGTTCGAGGTATTCTCTTATTATGGGAAGACGTTTTTTTCCTCAATGATTGTTTTTGTGTATTAGGTATATATATATTTTTTGGACTAACTAAATGTTGGATAGTTTGTTTTAATTGGTAATGATGAATGATATATATATATAGTGTGTGTGTTTATGTGTTTTTCTGTGTGAATATGAGGTGCTTAGGCACCAGGATTTAGTGTGTAAATTTGTATGATAAATGTTTTATATGAAGTACATAGGCATGAGCATAATGATGTCCAAGTAAATATATATTATGTGTGTTTTTTGGGAATTTTTTTATCTACCGAACATATGGGAATATGATGAGATGTAGGCATTGATGAGTTTCTTTTATGGAACATGTCTGATATGGGTATCTGATGATATGAAAGACATGATGTTTGACAAAAATAACAAAATAATCAATTGAGCACCTAATGAGTTTCCTGAATGATGGTAAATTATGGTAGGACATTTTATTCTAGGTATATTTGGTGTAAAACATAAAATGTTTAATTTTGGGTCGAGAATCCATCTGGTATGTAATTCATGTGGTGGGGTGACCAGTCAGGGGAATTGGTCATGAAATAATAATAAGGGTACACCACTATAATGTAATGATATGTGTATGTTTAGTACCATATCAGGGTAAGGTTTTCATGATTAGAAAGTATCTATTATAAGGTGGGATATTGTAATGTCACCTATTTTGATTGGGTCAAAACTGTAATGGCACAGACCTCTCCATCCCATTCCTTCATCAAAAAGAGGGTCTTGAAGCATTCTGGAGGGTAAAATGGACTTTTCCCACAATTTCTAGAATTTTTTAAGTACACGCCGTGTAGTGTGAGTACACGCCATGTACCATCATGCGGAGTATATCCCGTTTTCAAGGCAGTGTCCTTGCCATGGGAAAGAAATGAGTACATGCCGTGTACCCCAAACTACACACTGTGTACCCCCTCGCCGGGTATACCCCGTGTGGAAGGCCGTGTCTTTACCGTGTGAAGTAAATGGGTACACACAGTGTACCCTAAACTACACGTCGTGTAGTCCCCCCCCCCCCCACGTACGCGTTACCAGTCAACGGATGTGTGCCTTGTTCAAGTCGTGTCTTTCCCGTGTGAAATAAATAAGTACACGCCGTGTTTCCAAACTACACGTCGTGTAGTCCTTCCCTGCGTATGTGTTACCCTCAAACCGTGTGATGACCAGTCAATGGCCGCAGAGCAGTGTTGGAAGCCGCATGGAGACCGTGTGAAATAATCGAGTACATGTCGTGTAACATAATGTTCATGTCCTGTACTTTTTCTTTTCTCGCCTATAAAAGGTGGGGTCCCCTCCTCCTTTTCAACTCACCCCTCTCCTCCCCTTTCCTCTGAGCAGAGCTCTCCCAAGAGACTTAAAGGATCCTTTTCTTCCATAACTTCTTCGTCCGAGCTCTGATTTACGATCCGTCAGCGGCCAAGGGATCGTAATGATGAGACAGAACATCTGAGCTTGGATATGTTGTCTTTACATCGGCCTTTCTTTTTCCTACTTCCACCCGAGGAGGTTTAAACGGGACTCGACAGAAGTGACAGACGCCGACAAACGTCTCCTAAAGTTGATCCAGGGGAGCGTTGTGATCAGAACCTGTTGAGGTAGGGATCTTACCTTCGTCTCTCTAATTTGTCCATCATGAGGGGTGGGTGTTCTCTTGTTTACGTGAAACACTTTTGAACCAGTTTATTAAAGATAATAACTGGCTTACATAACGGGGATGGGAAGTTTGTAAATGCTGTTACTTTACATTTTATATCATGTGATGGGCAGCGGGGCTTCTATACATTGTATTAAAGGGATAATGATGTACGAGTTTCAATGTGTTTGTGAATTGAATAGGCTTATGCGTCATGAAAATCACGGTTGTTGGGGGCCTTTCCTTTCCCTATTAAATGTTTCCTTATCTTTATAGACCGTTTTTGTGAATGGAACTTTGTGGAATGTGGGAATTGGTTAATCACGTAAAGTTGGATAATTAAAATATGGAACCCTTGTGTGATCACCGCGGTTGAACAAAATGGAATAATGAACATGTGGGTGTTGGCTTGGTTATGTGGCATGTGATGGGGGTGTTTTGTGGGTTGTTGTGGATCGGGTGAGCAGTGGGGCTACAGTTGACCTGGTTGTGGGTTGGTGTGAATGTTATGATGGTGATGGGTAGCAGGGCTGCGATAAATGGTATTAAAGGGATAATTTTTTATGGGTTTCGGTGTGTTTGTGGTTATGGTGGTTGGCATCAGGGCTGCAGGGATGGGTTTAAATGTGAACGGGCTATGGATTGTGAATAATAAATAAAAAGTGGAATGGTTAATGAATGGTGGTTCATGGTAGTGGAACAGGATTAATAATCAATGGGTTGGTTGGTTGTTAAGAAGGGACTTGGTTATGTTGCTCATGTTTTCCTAACATGATTTGTGGATGGCAGGGATATGTTTTACGAACGATCGATGTGTTTGGTTGTGGATAGTTTCCCAGTATTTAAGGAACTAATAAACTAATTCTACTAAAACATTAAAATCTAAATGGGGTTGGGGTTGTTTGTTGTATGCATGCTTCATGGTTGCAGTGCCGAGGCACGTTCTCAGTTTCTATGTTTGTAAGACATAGGTTGGGCTGAGTGGTTCCTATATATATATATATATATATATATATTTGTTTTATCTCACCCCACCCATGTTGAGCACTTAGTGCCGAACACTCCCATTTCATGGCAGAGGGTGTTTCCCCTTAGTTACTTGCTCCTTCCTGCTCCTTCTTCCCTAGGCTGTGATGGCTTGATGCGACCTTACACCTAAGACTCTTCGGGTAGGATTCGTTTGTGGTGGATTGTCCAAAGACTCTTCTGGCAGGCTTACTTTTTCACAAGAATCTTCAGGATGAGGCCCCGGTTTGTGCGTGCAGGATACGTGGTTGTGAGTCCCAGGTGTGCGGGTGGGATGTGTGGTGGTGAGGCCCAGGTGTGTGCGGTTGGGATACGTGGTTTTGAGGCCCAGGTGTGTTCGGGCGAGGAGAGTGTGGTAGCGTTAGGATGTTTGCTGCTAGGAAGAGCAGCTAATTAAAGGGGAATGGTGCAGGGTACCCAATACTATTGTTCTTATATACCAGTACCTTCTTTGAATGTGTTTTTTTTGTGAGTGTGGCAGGTGAGGTTGGGTGGATAGAATTCCTTGCTAGGTTTCTTCTGTTGTTCTCACGGGACATTAGGATTTCTCCCAACTTGTGCACTAGAGCTTTAGGTTTCCCTAGTGAGTATACTTGTATGCTCACCCTACATTAACTTTCAGGTTTCCAGGAGGACTATCAGGGCCATGTGGGACCCTACTTGTCAGACAGTTGGAGTTTTTGTAGTTGATGTACTCTTGTTTTCTTTTGGTATTGTACTTTTGAGCTTCCTTGTACCTTGTTATAAAATTGTTTAAACATGCATGTGGGCTTGGTTTGGGTTTATTTCTATACACTTGTTCTTTTCCTTTTTTTGGTGGTTGACTTTTCCTATTTCCCGATCTTAAAATAATTAAATTGTAATTCCTCCCATATTTGTGAAAACTCATACCCATGGTGCTAGTCGCTAACCCAGGGCCTACTGGTGGCAGGAATCGGGGGGTCATTATCTCATTTTCACCATTGCCAGCTCAAAAGGGGCATCTTCGGTGGGAGGGGGTCATGACAGAATGGTATCAGAGGCTGATGGTTGAGAGATAGGATGGAGTCTGGAGTTAGGAACAGTGAGGATTTCATGGGATGGTAGGGCAACGATGTTAGTTAATCATTGTGTGTGACATAGGCAAGGGAAGACCGGCTAGGACACGGGATTTTAGGGCCCCCCATGACCCGATGCAAGGAATATGAGCCTACCTAACGACCAAGTGAGACTACATTGATTGGAGCGTAGGGACTCTAGGGAAGGTACATGCATCATCATGATAGTTTTTTACTTGATTTGGGTGTTGTGGGAATGAAATTGAAATAATGTGATAAAATAAAACCTTGAGAAATTTCCTTACTACTTGGGATTAGGCGATCCTTGTTTACGGTACAACTATGGCACATGCACGTCATCCTTGGTTGACTCAGATGACCGAGGCCCAGCAGATCCAGGTGGTCGATCTGTTGAGGATTGGCCGAGAGGAGGAAGATAGCCAGTGGAAGAAGATTGTCCATTCTTTCCAGCTGTAGACCCTCAAGAAGTACGAGGGTAGTACTTCAGATACGGAGAGGGAGGGGTGGCTTGAGGAGATAGGGATCACTTTTACCTTGATCCGTGCTCCGAGGGAGTACTGGGCTCCCCTAGCAGTCAGTCAGTTGAGAGGCACGGCGCGACAATGGTGGAAACTCTACCTCGGAGAGAGGATAGAGGCAGAGGTTTCATGGGATGATTTTGAGAAGGAATTATGAGAGGAATTCATGTCTTCTATGATCAAGGAAGAGAAGCGGCAGGAGTTACTCTCCCTTCAGCAGGGGAGTATGTTAGTACAAGAGTTGGGGATCAAGTTCAAGGATCTCCTGCGCTTTGCTCCGGATCTCTTTCCATATGAGGAGTCTCGGGCGAGACGTTTGGAGGAGGTGCTTCGCCCTTTGCTTCAGTATGTTGTCACCCCCTTCACCCTTCCGACGTACTTGGCGGTACAGAAGAAGGAAGAGGTTGTAGAGAGGATGCACTCATTGGGAGGTGCACCACGAGAGGGGATACAGCTGGGCTCGTCGAAGGGGAAGGCAGTCAGCAGCATGTCTCTGGCGACGGGACCTTCCTGGTTCAGGCTAGTGGGGAGCAGGCCCCGGTAGTTCCAGTTCAGATCATCGGGTCCTCGTCCATTTTTCACGACCCCAGGACCAGAGTGTTTTTCTTGTGGAGGTTTCAGGCACGTTCAGATTCGGTGCCCGACCCGAGATCAGTACGGTGGGGGTGGGCAGGTTCAGCTGCCACCTCAGTAGCACCATTTCTTGGCAAGTCTCTTCCAGCAGTAACATGACCATTCTCTTCTGAGGGCAGACTTTGTGGGAGGAGTTCGACCTCAGGGTGATCTTCATGGACCTCGACCAGGGCATGGTTGTGAAGGTGGACAACATTAGAGTGGCAGAGGATCTGGGCATAGACAGTTGCACGCAGCAGAGTTGACAGCTCCAACAGGACCGGAGGTGGTGTGAGGTATGATTTGTTTGTTCAACACTCTTGTTTATTCTTTGTTCGATTTGGGAGCTTATCACTCCTTTTTTGCACCTGGTCTAGCCCATGCTTTGGGACTAGACGTAGAGAGACTTTCCCTACCACTGATGTTGAGTACACCCTTTGGAGGCCAGACCAGCGTATCTTGTGTTTTCCATAGATGTGGGCTGACATTGGGACCACATCAATATAGTGGGGACCTTCTTCTGTTACAGATGCAACCATATGATGTCATCCTAGGAATCGACTGGTTGTTTTCTGTTTGTGTCGTTATCGACTTATTCCAAAGAAGAGTCGTGTTCTACGACGTGGATAGGAAGCAGATATCTTTTGTTGGCGAGAGGATCTATCAGGTAAGAAGCCGGAATGTAGAGCCTCTCTTTTCTTTGTTAGGCTGGTTATCAGTGGTTCCAGCTTATACAGAGATGATGGATGTCCCGGAGTTTGTTGGGGAGTTCCATGATGTTTTTCCTAAAGAGGTTGTGACTCTACCCCCCGATGTGATGTTGAGTTCAGGATAGACTTACAGCCTGGTGCCCGTCCGATTTCGATGGCCCCTTATCGGATGGAACCTTCGGAGTTGCGGGAGTTGCAGATTCAGATTGACGATCTAATAGAGAAGGGTTTTGTTCAGCCTAGCGTATCGCCATGGAGTGCTCCAGTTTTGTTCGTGAAGAAGGCAGATGGTGGTCTCAGGTTATGCATAGAATAACAAAGGTTGAACTAGGTAACTGTCAAGAACCGTTACCCCCTTCCATGGATAGATGATCTCTTCGACCAGTTGAGGGGAGCAGGTTGGTTTTCTATGATTGATCTACAATCAGGATTTCATCGGCTGAGGGTAAAGGATAGTGACATCTCAAAGATAGCATTCAGGTGCAGTTATGGGAACTTCGAGTTTGTAGTGATGCCTTTTGGAGTTACGAATGAACAGACTGTGTTCCTGGGACTTATGAACATTGTCTTCTGAGAGTTTCTGGGCCGGTTCATCGTTGTGTTTATCGATGATATTCTGATCTACTCAAGATCTGAGGAGGGGCACGTTGAGAATCTCAGGGTAGTCTTGGAAGTCCTTCGACACCACCATCTTTATGAGAAATTGTCGAAGTGTAAGTTCATGATGCAAGAATTACATTCCCCTGGGCACGTGGTGTCTAAACATGGAGTGTCAGTGGACCGGTCGAAGGTGGAGGAAGTTATTTCTTGGGCAGCACCCAAGAGCGTGGCAGAAGTTTGTAGTTTCCTAGGGTTAGTAGGTTACCATCTGAGTTTCGTTTCAGACTTCTCTCATGTTTTTTCTCAATTTATAGCTTTGAATAGGAAGAACCAGGTCTTCCTATAGAGCGATCAGTGCCAAGAGGCTTTCAACTACCTGAAGGATAATTTGGCCAGTGCTCCCGTAATCAGGTTTCCAGAGGAAGGGTTGTTGTATGAGGTGTTTGGTGATGCCTCTGGCCTTGGTCTCGGGTGCGTGCTGATGCAAAAGAAGGGAGTGATCTGTTATGGGTCTAGGCAGTTACGCCCTCACGAGCGTAACTATTCCACCCATGACCTAGAGCTTGCATCAGTAGTGTTCACACTAAAGATGTGGAAACATTACCTCTTTGGGGAGCGCTTTGTGGTCTTCTCAGACATCAAGAGCATGTGTTATATCTTCTCCCAGCTTGACCTGAACTTACGGCAGCAGAGATGGGTCGAGTTTCTCCAAGACCATGACTTTGAGATCTCTTACACTGAAGGTAAGGGAAACGTTGTGGCTGATCCCCTTAGTAGGAAGTAGTATAAGTAAGTGGTCTGGGAATCTGGTAATGCTTGGAAAGCGATGGGAGAGTTGGCCGCCTTGCACTTGGAAGCATGGGCAGAAGGTGTAAGAGGCTATTTCTTTCAGATGACTGTGCAGTCCTCCTTGTTGCAGCAGGTAGAAGAGTCATAGTGGGGGGACTCTGAGGCGGATGTTATGCGGGATCGTGTCGATAAGGGAAACGCTCTGGAGGGATGGTCAGAGGACAACCGACATCAGATTCTTTTCCATGGAAGGTTGTTTTTTCCGGAGGCGATGAGTGAGGGAGTTCTCCATGAGTTCCATAAATCAGACATGGAGGTACATCCATGGGTTTCAAAAATGTACTGATGCCTAAGGGAATAGTTTCGGTGTTCTGGGGTGAAACGGGTAGTGGAAGAGTTTGTGGATAAATGCCTAGTGTGTCGGAAAGTGAAGGCTGAACACCATGTTCCCAGTGGTTTGTTGCATTCTTTTGATATCCCTGAGTGGAAGTGGGATGAAATATCAATGGAATTCATCACATGACTACCTAGAGCTCAGGGTAGTTGTGACACTATCTGGGTATTGGTGGATCGACTGACGAAATCAGCTCACTTATTAGAAATTAAGGAGTCAGGCCTGGTGAGTACCTTAGCACAGAGGTACGTAGACGACGTGGTGCAATTTCATGGAGTTCTTAAGACTTTCATCTCAGGACGGGATACTCGGTTTACCTCATGAGTCTGGAGGGGGTTACAACATGCTTTTAGAACCCAGCTACACCTTAGCACTGATTTCCACCCCCAGACCGATAGGCAGACAAAGTGGACTACCCAGACGCTGGAGGACATGATGCGAGCATGCGTTCTGGATTTCAGAGGGTCATGGGTACGACACTTTTCTTTAGTAGAGTTTTCCTACAACAACAGCTTCCACTCTACTATTGGAATGGAACCGTTTGAGGCCTTGAATGGATGATCATGTCGTTCACCCATTTGCTGGGCAGAGGTTGGTGAGACAGGTGCTCTTGGGCCACAAGTAATGCAGAGAACCACAGAGAATGTCATGCTTGTACGTGAGAAGATAAAAGTGGCTCAGGACCGACATAAGTCTAATGATGATCGTCGGGGGGAGGCCCTTGGATTTGGAGGTTAGAGATCATGTGTTCTTGAAGTTTTCCCCTCGACGGGGGCATCGGCGGATCGAGAAGGGTAGTAAGCTCTCCCCTAGGTTCATCGGACCTTTTGAGGTTCTGAGACGAGTCGGTGAGGTGACATATCAGTTAGCTCTAACACCTCAGTTGGAGAAGGTTCATGACGTCTTCCACCTCTCCGAGCTTCGTCGGTACTTACATGACAACTCTCACGTTATCGACTGGGGATAGTTAGATATGGGAGACGATGGGACCTTTGAGGAACAACCAGTAAGAATCGAATATTGTAAAGAGAAGGTTCTCTATGGATGATCCATTCCCTTGGTTCGCGTGTTGTGGAGGCATGGCGGCCTCGAGGAGAGAACTTGGGAGCTGGAGACCCAGATGCACGCTATGTACCCGGAGTTGTTTTGACTTGTGTTTCATTTGTTTTTATGATCATTGTTTTGATGTTAAACTTGTACCTTTGATGTATGGAATGCTTGGATTGTCGGTTATCAGACCTTTTATTTCCTTGTTCTATGGGAGTGTGTAACATGTCCGAGCGTGTGGGGAAGGGAAAAACCTGATCCTTAATCGAGATTCATTAATGCGGATGTGATTGTACCCATGTAGGTGAGTCAGTGCCGCCTAATGCGGATAATATCTCGACATAGGAAGATGAATTTTCCCCAAACCATGTGTTCGGGCAGTGTGTGGGTTGTGCGATGTTGGGGGCAGTGTGAGTTGAAAAATCCTAATGTATGGAAGTGGGATGACCCGAATCTTAGTCGAGACACATTAATGAGGATGTGATTAAACCCTTGCCGGCCAGACTGTGCCGCCTAAAGCGGATAATATCTCGACATAGGAGAAGGAATTCCTAACACCTATAATTAGGGTTGTTGGTTGGGTTCCTGTTATAACAAGAACCCTAAGAGGTATCTTGTTGGGTTCTTCTGGGTTGGTTTTTGAATTCTCGGGGATGAGAATGTTTTTAGAGGTACTTGATGTAATGGCCCATACCTCTCCGTCCCATTCCTTCATCAAAATGACGGTCTTGAAGCGTTCTAGAGGGTAAAATGGATTTTCCCACACTTTCCAGAATTTTGTAAGTACACGCCGTGTAGTGTGAGTACACGTCGTGTACCACCTTGCCGAGTATACCTCGTGTTCAAGGCCATGTCCTTTCCATGTTAAAGAAATTACTACACGTCGTGTACCCCAAACTACACGCCATGTACCCCCTCATCGGGTATACCCCGTGTGGAAGGTCGTGTCTTTGCCGTGTGAAGTAAATGGGTACACGCCATGTACCCTAAACTACATTCCGTGTAGTCCCACCCCACGTACGTGTTACCAGTCAACGGCCATGTGCCATGTTGAAGCCATGTATTTTTCATGTGAAATAAATGGGTAGACGTTGTGTGTCCAAACTACACACCGTGTAGTCCTTCCCCGCGTATGTGTTACCCTCAAACTGTGTGTTGACCAGTCAACGGCCGCGGAGCCATGTTGGAAGCCGCGTGGAGACCATGTGAAATAACTGAGTTCACTCTGTGTACCATAAAGTACACGCAGTGTACATTTTATTTTCCCTCCTATAAAAGTAGGGGTCCCCTCCTCCTTTTCAACTCACCCCTCTCCTCCCCTTTCCTCTGAGCAGAGCTCTCCCAAGAGACTTGAATGCTCTTTTTCTTCCATAACTTCTTTGTCCGAGCTCCGATTTACGATCCGTCAGTGGCCACGGGATCGTAACGATGAGGCGGAACTTATGTGCATGGATCTGTTGTCTTTACTTTAGCCTTTCCTTTCCAAATTCCACCCAAGGGGGTTTTTCCGGGACTCGACAGAATTGACCGACACCGACGGACATTTTCTAATGTTGATCCGAGGGAGCTTTGTGATCAGAAACTGTTGAGGTAGGGATCTTACCTTCGTCTCTCAAATTTGTGAATCATGTGGGGTGGCTGTACTCTTGTTTACGTGAAACACTTTTGAACCAGTTTAATAAAGATAATAACTAGCTTACATAATGAGGATGGGAAGTTTGTAAATGATGTTACTTTACCTTTTATATCATGTGATATTATGTTGTGAATTGGATAGGATTATGCCTATTGAAAATCACGGTCATTGGGGGCCTTTGCATGCACAATTAAATGTTTCCTTATCTTTCTAGACAGTTTCTGTGAATGGAACATTGTGGAATGTGGGAATTGGTTAATCACGTAAAGTTGGCTAATTAAAATCTGGAACCTTTGTGTGATCACCCCGGTTGGACAAAATCGAATAATGAACATGTGGGTGTTGGCTTGGTTATGTGGCATGTGATGTGGGTGTTTTGTGGGTTGTTGTGGATCGGGTGAGCAGCGGGGCTGCAGTTGACTTTGTTGTGGGTTGGTGTGAATGTTATGATGGATATGGGCAGTGGGGCTACGATAAATGGTATTAAAGTGATAATTATGTACGGGTTTCGGTGTGTTTGTGGTTATGGTGGTTGGCAGCGGGGCTGCAGGGATGGGTTTAAAGGTGAACGGGCTATGGGTTGTGAATAATAAAAAAAATTGGAAGGGTTATTGGATGGTGGGTCATGGTAGTGGAATGGGATTAATAATCAATGGTTTGGTTGGTTGTTAAGGAGGGACATGGCTGTGTTGCTCGTGTTTTCCTATCTTGATTTGTGGATGGCAGGGATATGTTTTACAAACGATCTATGTGGTTAGTGGTGGATAGTTTCCTATTAGTTAAGTAAATAATAAACTAATTCCACTGAAACGTAAAAACCTAAATGGGGTTGGGGTTGTTGGTTGTATGCGTGCTTCATGGTAGTAGTGCCGAGGCACGTGCTCAGTTTCACTATTTAGAATCCATAGGTTGGGCTGAGTGGTTGCTATATATTTATCTGTATCTTTGGTGTTTTATCACACCCCACACATGTTGAGCGCTTAGTGTTGAACACTCCCATTTCATGGGAGAGGGTGTTTTCCCATTATTTACTATCTCCTTCCTGCTCTTTCTTCCCTAGGTTTTGATGGCTTGATGCGATCTTACACCTAAGACTCTTCGGGTAGGTTTCGTTTGTGGTGGATTGGCCCATGACTCTTTGGGCATGCTTACTTTTTCCCAAGAATCTTCGGGATGAAGCCCAGGTGTGTTCGGGCAGGATACATGGTTGTGAGTCCCATGTGTGTGCGAGCGAGATGTGTGGTGGTGAGGACCAGGTGTGTGCGGGTGGGATACGTGGTTGTGAAACCCAGGTGTGTTCGGGCGGGGAGAGTGTGGCAGCGTCAGGACATTCGTCGTTAGGAATAACAACTAATTAAAGGGGAATGGTGTGGGGTACCCAATACTCTTGTTTTTATATAATACTACCAGTTGTTATTGTGTTTTTTTGGTGAGTGTGGATGGTGAGGTAGGGTGGATAGAATTCCTTTCTAGGTTTCTTATGTTGTTCTCACGGGACATTAGGATGTCTCCCCACTTGTGCAAGAGAGATTTAGGTTTCCCTACTAAGTATACTTGTATGCTCACCCTACGTTTACTTTCAGGTTTCCAGGAGGACTACCAGGGCCATGTGGGACCCTACTAGTCAGACAGTTGGAGTTGTTGCAGTTGGTGTACACTTGTTTTTTTTTGGTATTGTACTTTTGAGATTTCTTGTACCTTGTTAAAAAATTGTATAAACATGCATGTGGGCTTGGTTAGGGTTTAATTCTATACACTTTTTCTTTTCCTTTTTATGTGGTTGACATTTCCTATTTCCCGATCTTAAAATAGTTAAAGGGTAATGCATCCCATATTTGTGAAAACTCATACCCTTGGTGATAGTCGCCAACCCGGGGCCTATTGTAGGCGTGACTCGGGGGGTCATAATCTCCCTTTAACCATTTTCAGCTCAGGAGGGGCATATTTGGTGGGAGGGGCTCATGAACGAATGATATCAGAGGCTGATGGTTGAGAGATAGGATGGATTCTAGAGTTAGGCATAGTGAGGATTGCATGGGATGGTAGGGCAATAGTGTTGGTTAATCTTGGTGCCTGACATAGGCCAGGGAAGACCAGCTAGGACATGGTATTTTAGGGCCCCTCGTGATCCGATGCAAGGACAATGAGCCTACCGAACGACCAAGTTAGACTACATTGATTGCATGGTTGAGACCCTAGGGAAGGTACATGAATCATCATGATTGTGTTTTACTTTATTTGGGAGTTCTGGGAATGAAATTGAAATACTGTGATAAAATAAAACCTTGAGAAATTTCTTTACTACATGGGCTTAGGCGATCATTGTTTACCATACATCGATGGCACCTGGATGTCGTCCCCGGGTGAGTCAGACGGCCGAGGCCTAGCAGATCCAGGCGGTCGATCTGTTGAGGATTGGCTGAGAGGAGGAAGATAGCCAGTGGCAGAAGACTCTTCGTTCTTTCCAGCGGCATACCCTCATTGAGTATGAGGGAAATACATCTGATATGGAGATGGAGGGGTGGCATGAGGAGCTTGGGATCGCTTTTACCTTGATCCGTGCTCCGAGGGAGTACTGGATTCCCCTAGCAGTCAGTCAATTGAGAGGCGCGGCACGACAGTGGTGGACGCTCTACCTCGGAGAGAGGATAGAGGTAGAGGTTAATTGGGCTGATTTTGAGAAGGAATTCTG
Organism: Viscum album; assembly: GCA_963277665.1. NCBI lineage: Eukaryota > Viridiplantae > Streptophyta > Magnoliopsida > Santalales > Viscaceae > Viscum > Viscum album. The sequence continues at coordinate 105,746,415 of OY728133.1, forward strand.
AGAGGAATTCCTTTCTTATATGATCAAGGCGGAGAAGCAGCAGGAGTTAATCTCCCTTCAGCAGGGGAGTATGTCAGTACGAGAGTTGGGGATCAAGTTCTAGGATCTCCTGCGCTTTGCTCCGGATCACTTTCTGTATGAGGAGTCTTGGGTGAGAGGTTTAGAGGAGGTGCTTCTTCCTTCGCTTCAGTATGTTCTCACCCCCTTCACCCTTCCGACGTACTTCGTGGTTCAGAATAAGGAAGAGGTTGTACAGATGATGCACTTGATGGGAGGTGCACCGCGATAGGGGATCCAGCTAGGCTCGTCGAAGGGGAAGGCGGTCAGCAGCAGGTCTCCTACAACGGGGCCTTCCAGGTTCAGGCTAGTGGGGAGCAGGCCCCAGCAGTTCCAGTTCAGATCTTCGAGTCCTCATCCTTTTTTCATGACCCCAGGACCAATGTGTTTTTCTTGTGGAGGTTTCAGGCACGTTCAGAGTCGGTGCCCAACAAGAGATCATTACGGTGGAGGTGGGAAGGTTCAGCGTCCACCTCAGTAGCACCAGTTGACGGCAAGGACCTTCTAACAGCAGCATGACGATGCTCCTCTGAGGGCAGACTTTGCGGGAGGAGGATGACCTCAGGTTGCTCCTCAGGGTCCTCGACCAGGGTGTGGACATAGAGGTGGATGAAATCAGAGTGGTAGAGGAGCTGGGCGTGGATAGTTGCACGCAGTAGAGTTTACAGCTCCAGTAGGACCAGAGGTGGTGCGAGGTATGATTTGTTTGTTCAGAACTCTTGTTTCTGCTTTGTTCGATTTGGGAGCTTCGCACTCTTTTGTTTCACCTGGTCTAGCCCATGATTTGAGACTAGACGTAGAGAGACTTTTTGTACCACTGGTGCTGAGTACACCAGTTGGAGGCCAGACCAGCGTATCATGTGTTTTCCGGAGATGTGGGATGACGTTGGGACCACATCAATCTAGTGGGGACCATCTTCTGTTACAGATGCAGCCATACGATGTCATCCTAGGCATCGACTGGTTGTTTTCTGTTTGTGTCGTTATCGATTGCTTCTGGAGAAGAGTCATGTTCTCCGACGTGGATGGGTAGCGGGTATCTTTTGTTGGCGAGAGGAGCTATCATGTAGGAAGTTGGCATGTAGAGCCTCTATTTTCCTTGTTAGGTGGGTTATAAATGGTTCTAGCAGATACAGAGATGATGTATGTCCCAGAGGTTGTTGGGGAGTTCCTCGATGTTTTTCCTGAGGAGGTTGTGTCTCAACCACCCCCCCCCCCCCGATGTGATGTTGAGTTCGGTATATACTTACAGCCTGGTGACCGTCCTATTTTGATGGCCCCATATCGGATGGAACCTTCGGAGTTGCGGGAGTTGCGGATTCAGATTGAAAATATAATGTAGAAGTGTTTTGTTCGACCTATTGTGTCGCCATGGGGTGCTCCATTTTTGTTCGTGAAGAAGGAAGATGGTGGTCTCAGGTTATGCATATACTACCGAAGGATGAACAAGGTAACGGTCAAGAACCTTTACCCCTTTCAATGGATAGATGATCTCTTTGAGTAGCTGAGGGGAGTAGGTTGGTTTAGTACGATTGATCTAGGATTGGGATATCATCAGCTGGGGGTAAAGGATAGTGGTATCTCGATGACGGCTTAGAGGTGCAGGTATGTGCACTTCGAGTTTGTAGTTATGTTATTTGGAGTTATGAATGCACCCTGATGTGTTCATGGGACTTATGAACATTGTCTTCCGAGAGTTTCTGGACCGGTTCGTCGTTGTGTTTATCAATGATAATCTGATCTACTCAAGATCATAGGGGGAGCACGTTGAGCATCTCAGGGCAGTCTTGGAAGTCCTTCAACACCACCAGATTTATGGGAAACTGTCGAAGAGTATGTTCTTGACGCAATAAGTAATCTTCCTTGGGCACGTGGTGTCTTAGCATGGAGTGTCAGTGGACCTATCGAAGGTGTAGGCAATTGATTCTTGGGCAACACCCAAGAGTGTGGAAGAAGTTCGTAGTTTCCCGGGGTTAGCAGGTTACTATGGGAGGTTCATTTCAGATTTATCTCGAGTTGCTGCTCCATTGACAACTTTGACTAGGAAGAATCAGGTCTTCTTATGGAGCGAGCAGTGCCAGGAGGCTTTCGACTACCTGAAGGAGAAGTTGGTCAGTGCTCCCATACTCAGGTTTCCAGAGGGAGGTTTGTTGTATGAGGTGTTTTGTGATGCTTCTGGCCTTGTTCTGGGGTGCGTGCTGATGTAGAAGAATGGACTGATCTGTTATGGGTCTAGGCAGTTACGCCCTCACAAGCGTAATTATGCCACCCATGACCTAGAGATTGCAACAGTAGTGTTCTCACTGATGTTTTGGCGACATTACCTCTTTGGGGAGAACTTTGTGGTCTTCTCGGATTACAAGAGCATGCGTTATATCTTCTCCCTGCGTGACCTGAACATACGGCAGCGGAGATGGGTCGACTTTCTCCAAGACTATGACTTCTAGATCTCTTACACTGAAGGTATGGGAAACATTGTGGCTGATGACCTGAGAAGGAAGTCGCATAAGGAAGTGGTTCGGGAATCTGCTGATTCTTGGAAAGCGATGGGAGAGTTGGCCGCCTTTCACTTGGATGCAGGGGCAGAAGATGTTAGAGGCTGTTTGTTTCAGATGAAGGTGTAGTCCTCCTTGTTACAGTAGGTAGAAGAGTCTTAGTGGGAAGACTCTGAGGCAGATGTAATGTGGGATCGTGTCGATCAGGGAAACGCTCCAGAGGTATGGTCAGAGGACATCCGACATCAGATTCTTTTCCGTGGAAGGTTGTTTGTTTCAGAGGTGATGAGTGAGTGAGTTCTCCTTGAGTTCCACAGCTCAGCCATGGCGGTACATCCAGGAGTTTCAAAAATGTATCGAGGATTGAGGGAACAGTTTTAGTGGCATAGGGTGAAACGGGCAGTGGCAGAGTTTGTGGCTAAATGCCTAGTGTGTCAGCAAGTGAAGGCTGAACGACAGGTTTCCAGTGGTTTGTTACATCATTTAGATGTCCCCGAGTGGAAGTAGGATGAAATATCAATGGACTTATTCACTGGAATACCCAGAGCTAAGGGTGGTTATGATGCTATTTGGGTAGTGGTGGATCGACTGACTAAATCAGCTCACTTCTTATCAATTAAGGAGTCAGGCCCGGTTAGTACCTTAGCACAGAGGTATGTAGACAAGGTGGTGAGTTTGCATGGAATTCTGAATACTATCATCTCAGACTGGGATACTTGGTTTACCTCATGAGTCTGGAGGGGGTTACAACATGCTTTTGTCACCCAGCTACGCCTTAGCACTGCATTCCACCCCTAGACCGATGGGCAGACAGAGCGGACTATCTAGACATTGGAGGGCATGCTGCGAGCAAGCATTCTAGATTTCAGAGGGTCATGGGTATGACACTTTCCTTTAGTATAGTTTGCCTAAAACAACAGATTCCACTCTACTATTGTCATGGAAACGTTTTAGGCTTTGTATGGAAGACCATGTCTTTCACCCATTTCTTGGGCAGATGTTGGTGAGACAGGTGCTCTTGGGCTAGAGGTAGTGCAAAGCACCATAGAGAAAGTCCAGCTTGTACGTGAGAGGACGAAAGAGGCTCAGGACCGACATAAGTCTTATGTTGATCGTCAGAGGAGGCCCTTGGAGTTTGAGGTGGGAGATCATGTTTTCTTGAATGTTTCACCTAAACGGGGGCAGTGGAGGTTTGAGAAGGGGAGTAAGCTCTCCCCTAGTTTCATCGGACCTTTTGAGGTTCTGGGGCGAGTCTGTGAGGTGGGATATAAGTTAGCCATGCCACCTCAATTGGATAAGGTTCATGACATCTTCCACGTCTCCCATCTTCTTCGGTACTTACACGACGACTCTCACGTTATCGACTGGGGAGAGTTAGATATGGGAGACGATGGGTCCTTCGAGGAATGACCAGTCAGATTCGAAGATCGTAAAGAGGTGCTCCGTGGATGAACGATTCCCTTGGTTAGCGTGTTGTGGAGGCATGGCGGCCTCAAGGAGAGAACATGGGAGCGAGGGACCCAGATGCATGCTAAGTACCCAGAGTTGTATTGACTTGTGTTTTCATTGTTCTTTTGAGATTATTATTGATGTTATACTTTGTACCGTTGATGTATGGAATGCTTGGCTTGTCGGTTATGAGACCTTTTATTTCCTTGTTCTATGGGAGGGGGTAACATTTCCAGGAATGTGGGGAAGTTAAAACCTGATCCTTAATCGAGATTCATTAATAAGGATGCGATTGAACCAGTGCAGGTGAGTCAGTGCTGCCTAAATCAGATAATATCTCGACATAGGAAAAATAATTTTCCCCAAACCACATTTTCGGGCAGTTTGTGGGTTATGCGGTGTGGGGGGCAGTGTGAGTTGAAAAATCCAAATGTATGGAAGTGGGATGACCCGATTCTTAATTGAGACGCATTAATGAGGATGTGATTAAACCCGTGCAGGCGAGTCTGTGCCGCCTAAAGCGGATAATATCTCGACATAGGAGAAGGAATTCCAAACACCTATAATTAGGGTTGTTGGTTGGGTTCCTGTTATAACAAGAACCCTAATAGGTGTCTTGTTGGGTTCCTCTGGGTTGGTTTTTGAATTCTCAGGGAATAGAATGTTTTAAGAGGTATCTGATGTAATGGCCCGGACCTCTCCGGCCCATTCCATCATCAAAAATAGGGTCCTGAAGCATTCTGGAGGGTAAAATTGACTTTTCCCACACTTTCCAGAATTTCTTAAGTAGACGTCGTGTAGTGGGAGTACATGACGTCTACCACCTTGCCATATATACCCGGTGTTCAAGGCCGTGTCCTTGCCATGTAAAAAATGAGTACACGTCGTGTACCCAAAACTACATGCCGTGTACCCCCTCTCCGGGTATACCCGTGTGGAAGGCGGTGTCTTTGCCGTGTGAAGTAAATGGGTACACGTTGTGTACCCTAAACTACATGTCGTGTAGTCACTTCCCGCGTACGCATTACCAGTCAACGGTTGTGTCCCATGTTGAAGTCGTGTCTTTTCCATGTGAAATAAATGGGAACACGCCATGTGTCCAAACTACACGTCGTGTAGTCCTTCCCCGCATCTGCGTTACCCTCAAAATGTGTGTTGACCAGTCAACGGCCGCGGAGCCATGTTGGAAGCTGCGTGGAGACCGTGTGAAATAACCAAGTACACGTCGTGTACCATAAAGTACACGCCGTGTACATTTTCTTTTCTTTCCTATAATAGGAGGGGTGCCCTCCTCCTTTTCAACTCACCCCTCTCCTCCCCTTTCCTCTGAGCAGAGCTCTCCCAAGAGACTCGAAGGCTCCTTTTCTTCCATAACTTCTTTGTCTGAGCTCCGATATATGATCCGTCAGCGGCCACTGGATCGTAACGACAAGGCGGAACTTTTGAGCTTGGAACCATTGTCATTACTTTAGCCTATCCTTTCTGGGTTCCACCCGAGCAGGTTTTTTCGGGACTCGACAGAAGTGACGGACGCCGACAGATGTCTTCTAAAGTTAATCCGGGGGAGCATTGTGATCAGAACCTATTGAGGTAGGGATCTTACCTTCGTCTCTCTAATTTTTTCATCATGAGGGGTGGGTGTTATCTTTTTTACTTGAAACACTTTTGAACTAGTTTAATAAAGATAATATCTGGCTTACATAATGGGGATGATAAGTTTTTAAATGTTGTTACATTACTTTTTATATGTTGTGATATTATGTTGTGAATTGAATAGGCTTATGCCTCCTGAAAATCATGGTCGTTGGGGGCCTTTACTTGTGCAATTAAATGTTGCCTTATCTATCTAGAATGTTTTTATGAATGGAACATTGTGAAATGTGGGAATTGGTTAATCACGTAAAGTTGACTAATAAAAATCTGGAACCCTTTTGTGATCACCCCGGTCGAACAAAATGGAATAAAGAACATGTGGGTGTTGGATTGGTTACGTGGAATGTGATGGGGGTGTTTTGTGGGTTGTTGTAGATCGAGTGGGCAGTGGGGCTGCAGTTGACTTGGTTGTGGGTTGGTGTGAATGCTATGATGGTGATGGGAAGCGGGGCTGTGATAAATGGTATTAAAGGGATAATGATGTACGGGTTTCGGTGTGTTTGTGGTTATGGTGGATGGCATCGGGGCTGTAGGGATGGGTTTAAATGTGAACTGGCTATTGTTGTGAATAATAAATAAAAAGTGGAAGGGTTAATGAATGGTGGGTCATGGTAGTGGAATGGTATTAATAATCAATTGGTTGGTTGGTTGTTAATAAGGGACATTGTTGTGTTGCTTGTATTTTCCTGACTTGATTTGTGGATGGAAGGGATATGTTTTACGATTGATCGATGTGGTTTGTTGTCGATAGTTTCCTAGTAGTTAAGGAACTAATAAACTAATTCTGTTGAAATATGAAAACCTAAATGGGGTTGGGGTTGTTTGTTTTATGCATGCTTCGTGGTAGCAGTGTCGAGGAACGTGCTCAGTTTCTCTATTTAGAACCCATAGGTTGGGCTGAGTGGTTGCTATATATATATATATATATATCTGTATCTTTTGTGTTTTCTCCCACCCAACCCATGTTGATCACTTAGTTCCGAACACTCCCATTTCATGGGAGAGGGTGTTTTACCCTTAGTTACTAGCTCCATCATGCTCCTTCTTCCCTAGGATGTGATGACATGGGGTGACCTTACACCTACGACTCTTCGGGTAGGTTTCATTTATGGTGGATTGGGCCAAAACTCTTCACGCATGCATACTTTTTCCCAAGAATCTTCGTGATGAGGCCCATGTGTGTGAGGGCAGGATACGTGCTTGTGAGGCCCAGGTGTGTGCGGGCGGGATGTGTGGTGGTGAGGCCCATGTGTGTGCGGGCGGGATACGTGGGTTTGAGGCCTAGGTGTGTGCGGGCGGGGAGAGTGTGGCAGCGTCAGGACGTTCTCTATTAAGAAGAGTAGCTAATTAAGGGGGAATGGTGCGGGGTACCCAATACTCTTTTTCTTATATACCAATACCTGTTTTGATTATTCTTTTTGTGAGTTTGGCTGGTGAGGTTGGGTGGATAGAATTCCTTACTAGGTTTCTTCTATTGTTCTCACGGGACATTAGGATGTCTCCCCACTTGTGCACAAGAGCTTTAGGTTTCCCTACTGAGTATACGTGTATGCTCACCCTACGTTTACTTTCAGGTTTCCAGGAGGACTACCAGGGCCGTGCGGGACCGTACTAGTCGGACAGTTGGAGTTGTTGGAGTTGGTGTACTCTTGTTTTTTTTTGGTCTTGCCCTTTTGAGATTTCTTGTTCATTGTTATAAAATTGTTTAAACATGCATGTGGGTTTGGTTTGGGATAATATCTATACACTTGTTCTTTTCATTTTTTTGGTGGTGGACTTGTTTAATTTCTTGATCTTAAAATAATTAAAGGTTAATGCCTCCCAAATTTTTGAAAACTCATACCCTTGGTGCTAGTTTCCAACCTGGGGCCTACTAGAGGCGGGACTTGGGGGTCATTATCTCCCTTTCACCATTTTCAGCTTAGGAGGGGCATCTTTGGTGGGAGGGGGTCGTGACAAAATTCATTAACCTTTTTGAATTTTTGATTTTAGTTATTAATCCAACATTTTTCATAGACTTCCAAACCTAATTAAGGGTGTTTTAATTTTTGAAGGGATTTTTTGGATGATTTTTATAGATCCTATTATTCTATTAGAGTTTTAATGGATTTCAGAATCATCAGGATCCGATATCCCAGTTTTGGGAGAAGAAAATCAAAGGTGCACGGTATGTGTACAATTTTTCTAATTGTGCTAACTAAACCATGCAGTATATTTTATAATGGGAATAGTTTTTTAACCATGTGGAATCTCTTATTTAATTTTAGGTTTTTTATATTGGTCTTCATAGTTATCCACAGAACTGGATCACATTTTCTCAATCCATTCATCCAAACTATTGAAGGTGTGTTTCCCCTAGATAGTGAGCTATGCACAGCTGACACAAGGTTTTCAAAACTGTTAGGTAAACTTGTGTCTCTTTTAAAAGATCCATATTACCTTTTCGTCCTATTTTTCATTAATATAATCCCTCCACTAATTTTTCCACCTGTGTTTCCCTTTCCCGAAAAATACCAATGATATGTTCTTACACTCCATTAGGATTTCATCGTCCTCCTCTAATCAAACTCTTAATCACGATATATTGGTATCTATAAATTTGTCTCAGTAATTCCATCAATCCTTTAGATTATATTCTTAATATTTCCCTCCAGACGTTATTATAAATCCATTCAGTTTATTTTTATTATTTTCATGTCAATTATATAAATCATTGATCACTATCATTTGGGCTCATGTTAGAATCCATTATCATATGAGTGAGCACCTATAAGTACATGATATGTGGCACCTATATTTCTTCTAAATATTATTTGTTATTTGGGATGAATTTTAAATACACACATATATATTGACCAAGAGTGATCCTAGTTATTATATTAATTTCATTAAATACAATTATTTAAATACATACATTGGCTGATGTCGGTAAATGATTCCTTATGGATGTATAGAATAAGGGAAGCATGTTAAATTATTCAACTTGATTGGGTTTCCAATTTTTAATATTTTTAATACACTTTAAAATCATGGATTTAAGATATGCATACGTTGGTGGTCGATTACTGAGTCCATACTCACATAATATAATAAGATCATAATAAGTATGTAGACATTATGACTTTGAGATCAAGTGGGTATTTAGGCTTACGATATTTTTTCTGGAGAAAATAGTTACTCCTTGTACATGTGATGGATGGACTCCGACCATGTATGTAATCTACATAGATTTGAGGTTTCATTTTTTTTATTTCATGCCTTATATATATACTGATATGGTTTTCCATGGGATACCCATATTGTCTACTATTCCTTATGACCTGTTATGGAATTTCTCTTCTGTAAATTGTTAATCATTTGGTGTTGTTCATTTATTATTTATGTTTTTTATAATGTATCCACTGAGTATGTTTTGTTTCTGAAACTATTGTAGTCCTTATTTCCATGTGTTATATATGTATGGACCATTATTATTATCACCAACAGTGGGTATAGTCCCACTATTATCACATCATCATACCCTAATTATAACTCGGTGGCCATTGGGGTACAAAGAGGTGCACCTAAGTCTTAATTAGAACATAACATGAAGAGCATTTTTATTAGAAGAATGGTATGGGAGCAATATAATGCAGATTTGATTTATTATTTTCCAGAAGAATCTAGTTTATAGACAATTAATGTTTAATCTAATAATATATTTAAGGGAAAAAAATTATGACTTTTTACCTAAAAACTATATCAATTTATTCCTTCTTCACTTTTAAATGTTTATAACTATATTGAGAATTATGAAAATATTTTTGTATGTATTTAATGAAATCATTTTTTGTACATCAAAATTTAATTTAATTTTCAATTTTTCTATCAATGGGTAATGATGTTTGTGAAGGATTTTGTACCTGCAACACAAACTCATTAAATAGGGAACTACCCAAATTTATAACTGAACTATGTCTTTGTAGAAACGATTTATGAACATAGATGATATCAGTTTTGGATTATCAAAAAATGAATTTTTTATACCATGATCTAGTTGAATTAATTATCCAATTTTTATAATTATTTTATTCTTTATCTAAGATACATATTTTTTGATTGTGTATGGAGAAATATATTCTTGAATTATCTATTTATTCTCATTTTATACCTCAATGAATCCATTCCCATATTCATATTTCTTAAATATAATCCTTCAAAAATATCTTAATTTATAATTATCAAATGATATTCTTTGAATAATGTAAAAAAACATCCAACAACTAAAATAAATAAGATAATTAATGAAATGAATGACCCTAATATTTTACTATGTATTAACCTTTTTAAAAAAATAATTACTAGGTTGAATGTAATTTTTCACATACAACACCAAAACATAAAAAATTATAAATTTTATGATGGTAAAATATTTCATTACATTATGATAATGAAATATCATATGTCATTAATAATAATACAAGTAATGGATTTTAATAATGGCTTTTGGAACCATTCGCTCTCAACCTCTGAGTTCAACAAGGCTTCGGGCCTTCTGTATCATTCCCTGATTGCACGTTTCAAGTAGAGGAATCCTTCTATGGATTAATTCGATATATGCATCTTTGGGTCCTGGGGATTATAGGATAGAGAAACGGTGGGTTTTCATGTCTCCAGACACATTCGGATTCAATTCGCATCGAAGTAGGATCTGGTGAAGGCTTGGTCTAGTGCTCCATGCATCTAAAATTGCATTTAGTTCAACCTCTTCCGATGGTCTTACAATTATCAAATGAATCGCGAATCCTCTACAGTTGTGTTTTCAGTTACTTACCCGGAACATCCCTTTCCATTTCAAAACCCTGTGATTTTGAGAATGATAGGGAACCGGGTCAGAAGATTTCTGTGTGCTGATTCTAGAACCAAATCTCTCAGTCACCCGATTTATCCCTGGATATGTGTGGAAATCGATGTCTCCAAAATTACTCACAAGTTCATGTTCATTACAGTGGCGGAAGGGTACCGTCCCAATAAACCCATGGTCTATGAGTCATGGTTAGACTCTTCCTCCTACTGTAAAAAAATGGGACACCCTGTGGATGTCTATTGATTTTGGGGACATCGGAAGGGGTTGGGTGGTGGTAAGGGTGTGTCTGCACCGAGTATATTAGCATGTCCAATTAGTGTTAATTAAGGAGGTACAATGTGTGTCACAGGGGGCAACCCATTGGTGGACGAGGTACTCCAACGCTTGATCAAGGACCTGATTCCTAAGGTTCCTGTGTATGATACTTCGAAGTAGGAGGGATCCGGTGTGATGCTAGCAGTGATTGAAGGAGGGGTTGTGCTATTTTAGGGTGTCAATTATATGGATTTTGAGACAGTGTCGCAAAAGATGTAGGATCTAGGACTCACTTGACTTCTTCTTATGAAGAGGAAGTGTGTGCATGAAGTGGTTCTAATGAAGGGGGTGTATTTCAGATGGTTGGAAGGGAGGCAGAGTTATTTAGTGGCAAGAGACATGAGCAGAACACAGGGGGTGGTCTAACGATCAATTTTAGTCCAAGAAGGGAGGGTCCAACTATTATACTGGGAAAACTCTTAGAAGGGATGGTAAATAAAGATCTGGTTCAGGAAATAGATGCATCTCTGACTAATGAGCAAGGGGTGTGTAGTGATTAGTCTGTTGATTTCTCACCAAGTCATACTATTTTTGATCTTCAGGATAGAGGTACTCCCAGCCCAAGGAAGTGAAAAATCATGAAGGGGAATGTGAGAAAGGACTATTCATACATTCCTCTCCCAATGACAAAATGGTCTTCCAAAATCGTGAAGGAAATGATGATTATAGATGAATCCAAAAGATATGGTGTCCATACTAAGTCTGTGGATCATTTTGCTGAATGCCTTTAGCTGCGGGAGTCTGGTGTGGCCCCAGAGCTATCCTTTGAGCTTCTGGTACAATTAGATGAGAAGATAGTGGAATGAATTTTGGTGATTAATGCCTCGGATGAAGAAGCCAGTAAGATGAAGGGAAGAATTATTAAAGGAGCAACCAATGAAGATAAGTGTGCATGGATTGACAAGAAATACCTTATACTGATAGGTGGATGAAATGAAGGGAAGATTAATCAATAGGAGTAGATGAAAACTTGGAAAAATATGGCGTCTTGTTTGGAAGTCCTATTAGAGGGTGTTCCAAATACACAGGTATCGTCTATCAATTTGAAACTATATACGGAAAATTCTACTAGCATGCTCAAATTTCTTTTCAATGGATCTGTGATATCTCATGATTCTTGAATTTGGTGGTTTCTCACTTTTACCTTTAAAGTTTTTTTTAAAATTAAAATTCTACTTTGGATAATACTATATAATGGATTTAAAGATGAGAATTTGATATACTTTGATTGAAACAATGTTTTTTGACATATAGTCATTGGAAGTATGGTCATCGAACATATTCTATTTTTATATATGGTCTCGGTGGATTCACGTACCCAAACTGTATCTTTATATTCAATAATAATTTGTAAAAAATTATAAATTAGATCATTAAAAAATAATAATTTATTGTTGAATGAAATAAATAGTTAGTATTTATTTAAATTATTATATTACGTTATTTACGATGTGCTATATAGTATTATAAATATTATCATTAAAGAATAACTGTATCTATTTAAAAATTCAATGAAAATTTTAAATATGAATTAATTGATAAAAATAAATTTTAGATGATTCATAATGAATATTAAAAGTATTAGGTTAAATTATTTATTAATAAAAAATGGTACTATTCACATAATAGTATATATATATATATATATCTCTTTTATTTCGTATTAAGAAATAAAATTTATGAATTTTAAATAAGTATTCTAATGTAATATTTTAATATATGAAAAACATGTTGACACATGTTTAATATTTAATTCATGTAAAATAATATTACAAACACAAATTGTTTTGATGTTAATATTTATATAAATATTGTAATATAAAAATAATATGTATTGATTGATAAGTTAAATTTCCCAAATTTTTTATTTTAATTTTATTAAATATAGTTCAAATTTATAATCATCAAATCTATATTTATTAATATGGGTCATAATTTTTATTTGGTTAATAATAACTTCTATATTATACTTAATAGACCTGTAAAAAGGGTTAAAATAGGTAAATTAGAATAAATATCATTTTCATAAATTAATATGATATTTATAAATTAAAAAATTCATTTTAAATAAGTTATGTATTCATAAACGAACTAACATCATATCCTAAACTAGCATGTCTAACACTAGTATGATTCTGTCTTTACCCATCACATGTGAAAAATGTATAATGAAATTGTATCACATTCAACTATGAATGGGGTTATCCTATTACCATGAATAACAGATCTATTCATTTAAACCATTCATAAATACATGACCATTTTTTAATTCATAAATCTTTCTAATAAATTTTTTATCTTATCGTTCCATTCAAAAATCACAAATACTTATTTCTAAATAAATACATGTCAATGGGGATTAAATTCCACATGTATTTATGTTATTATAAATATTTTTCAATAAAAAAACAATTTTGAATTCCAATAAGTATCATTATTCACAATAATTATGTTATATTTACATCAATATGAACCAATTTAAGAGATAATATTGTTATATATCTCTAAACACATACTTATCCAATATTATTTCATGAACTTATTTGGGTTGGTTCAACGTCCTACATGATAGATGTTATATCAATATCACACCTATTTACTATGAATAAGTTTATAGAAATTAATAATTGTAATTTAAAAAATTAATCAGTAATAAGTTTATTTTATATGGTTCTACAATGTTGAAATAAAATAAAAAATACTTATAAAATAACTCATGAATACTAGTAAATTACATAAAAATATTCATCCTCGATTACATTTTCCCAAGAAAAAAAAATAATTTAAATAATTTTTTATGTATAATTAAATAATTAAAAATTATTATAATATCTTTTGAAATCTAGAAATTATTATCATACTATCAATGAATGGGTTTTGAAATTTCCATTATGAAACTTTTGAAAAACAATCAAACTTATTAATATCAAATCCTGAAAATGAAAATTAAATAAATTTAATATGGTTAATGAATGGTTATAATTGAATATTATAAAAGGTAATATATATAAATAATATTTGGAATTTTTTTTTAATTTTCTTATTTTCATTATATTTGAGGATGATTTGTTTCGTGGTTTTTAGGAGTAATTTAAACTTTTTCTTCACCAATTTAATTTTATAGTAATTATGGTTAATGATTAAACTCCCACATAGAGAAATTAAATTTTATTATCTATAAAACTACCCAATTTTATTCAATTATTTTTATATATATGGTTTTTATTCCGTCATATAATGTTATATTTATATGGTACAAAATTTCTGAATCTGAATATATTTATAAAAATCAATAATATCTATTTTTTTAACTATTAAACAATATTTCCATATCCATGTTATTTATTTTATTTTTTTAATATCCTTGTCTCTAATTTTATGTTTTAGGGAATATTTTTTAGGGTTATATTACATTTTTTCATGAAAAATTAATATATATATTTTCTATTTTTGGTGACTCCATTTTCAGCAAACATTGAACCTATTTATAATTTTCAAAAAAATTTCAATTTTTTATGTTTTCTTTAAAATTAATTTTTACCACTATCTTCCTCGGTTTTAATTTTGAATCATCCACCATATTTTTTTTAAATATTTCATATGATAAAATTTTAATTTCATTGGTTTTATAATTTTTTTCAAATATGTTATCAGAACATTAATTTAAATTTATTATTCCTTCTTCGCATATATTATAATGGTATTTTAAAAACAGTTTATATGTATTTCAATATAATTTAATAAATTTTTTACTTCATTGAGAATATTTTATAATGGAACCAACTTGTTTCCTTTATTGGATATATTATGATAGTTTATAATGTTTGATGTTAGGAAACTCGTTTCATTTTCATGGTTAAATTTAGATATAATAGAATTATGAATGTTTTCATGTTATCATGTAACACATATAAATAGTTTAGAATTATGTTATTGGAGGGTTATTATATCCCCAGAAATAATTGAGTAATGTTTTATATCTCATGATTATTGGATGGTGTAAGGTCATTTAAAATAAGTCGATAATGAGAAGGGATGTAGGCGGTTCACCCAAGTCAAATATATTATGGATAGGTGGTCAAATGTAACAATTAATAGGAATGTATTGTTTTTTATACATGAAAAATTATATATTTATATGTATATTTGTGTTCAAAATTCTTATGTTATAGTATATACATATGTTATCTACTCATGACTCTTGTTTCCACGCTCCTATGACTGATGTCTTATGTTATACTAAAATAATTATACCATGAATCATGTTTTGTGATCTATGTTTTATTGGTTATGAATATATTTTTCTATTATTATGTAATTTTATTATGTTTTCATACTCACATTCATATCTTATGATAACATATCATCTTCAATTGGTATCTCTTACTTTTACCCTAAATGATTTTATTATCTCAACAATGTTTTGTTTTCTGTTACCTTGGATATGAAGAAGAGTATTTTGAAGAATGTGTCATTAGGGGAACATATGAGAAGAAAAATTTATTTTTTATATTAAATATGATGTAAAATATTTTTTCTATATATCTAATCCCAAAATACACAAATCCATTAGGTTATGGGGTTATAATTATAATCATCTGAAATTAATATTCCTTTAAATGAATATAATATGTATTTTTGTTGTGTTTAGGACTCCATAAATGGCAGAAAAGTAGAATTTTGTTATTTTTAGGGATTAGGATATGAAGAATAAGGGGATAGATCATAAAACAAACTGTTGTAAACAAAAATTGGTTTTATGGTAAACATAAAATGACACATATTTAAATTATTGGGTCATAATTTAATATGTCTAAAGAAATATTTTATTCATAATATCGTTTCATACAATGACTATTATTTCCTGATACTCATACTAATCAATTGTGTTTTAGTATGTTACTAATAATTGATTCATGATATCAGGGTTGAAATAAGTGTAATCTATATTAAAGACATCTTATTTGAGCATAGTTCTATGAATTACAAACAATTATGAAATATATATAACTATATGTTCATATCCCTGTAGGATATATATTAAATTATCTGTAAAAAATCATAGTGGTGTGACGATGACATACCATGTATATAACTCATTTCCAACAAAATTCTATGGTAATGCAAATCCTAAAAATCATGCTATTCTCCCATTTGTTTAAATTTACATGATATTTGGAATTGTTTTTCTACCCATAAAAACTTAATCAATTATATAGTACATTATAAATGGAAACAAGGGATATTCAGCTCAAAATAGTCACTAAATTATTAATATTGATGATTTTTCAGTTTATTGTGGATAGGTCAATGCATTTTATAAATATATTCATAATCCTCCCCAAATGCTTGCATATTGGTTTTCTATATAACTCATAAGTAATTCTATGATAATATTAAATTCTAAATATTAAATAGCCCTAATTGAGATGGTGGGAATAAATAAGGATATCTATTATAATTTAAATAAGGTTTTAATATTCCCATTGAATAATAATGGGTGAACCAGGCCACTTTGTTATATAAAATAATTGATAAATGTGTCACTTTGTTAATTATCACAAACATGAAAACATCATGGTAATAAATAACCATTTTCCAAGAAATGATTACTTGTTTGATCAATTTAAAGGGGATTAATAATTTGCAATAACTTACTATTGATCTCGATATTGTTAATTAATGGTGAAAAAGAATAAGTACACAATACATCTTTCTATTAAGGATAATTATATTTTTAATACATAGTAATTAAATTTATACCTCCAAGATATACTTTCCATCTTCATTTATATTATTAAAATGTTCATTAGATATTAACTAGATCAATATGTTGAAGAAATTATAGATGATATTACCATATATTCCTTGTTCAAGGATGATCATGATGATCGTTTGATGATTTCATTGACGAACCTTTAAAAGCAAAATTTATATGCCAAATTTATAAAGTGTTAATTTTTTCATGTAATGTATCATTCATGGGTTATTTTATTATAAGAGATAGTATATCCATGGATCCATATAAGATAAATGTTATTGATTTATAACTCATTGAAACAACTTAACAATGATACATAAATCATTGGATATTCATGATTCTTTTATGCATTGTATAAAATATATGATGACTATACAATCCAGTATCCAAATTGGAATGAAAGGAAAAGACATTCATATGTATAAAATAATGTCAAGGAAAAATAAAAGATATAATGAGAAGGATGGTCATGGAAACAATAGTAAGACTATCATATTGTGTAAATGGGTTGGTTTTATATAGTGATGGATCAGAAAAAGGATATTGATGTGTCCTCATACATAATGAAATTGTGATAGCATATACCTCATGTCAATTTATGATTCTATAGAAAAATATCATGATGAATTATTTAGAGTATCCAAAAGAAATATTCACATTTAAGATATAGAGGTATTATCTGTATAGTGAAATGTATTCTATATATACCTATCAAATAATCTTGTTGTATATATTCAAATATAAGGAGTTAAAAAAATATACATAAGATGGTTTCAGTTGATCATGGACTATGACTATTTAGTATATTACCACGATGGGAATGTAAACATTGTGAATTAGTCTTTGAAAAGGAATGATCATACTATCGTATCTATGATGATTATGTAAAGATACCAAACAGTGATGAATTTTCAATGGATGGAACATGAAATAAGTATGAAAGGGGATCAATCAAATGTTTCCCAAACGATCACATAACCACACGGCCATATAAGATGAATGTGGGACAAATGTATGATCTGGACCTGAAAAAGAATGTATGGTACACTCTATAGTTAGAAATTACCAATTATTACATTATTTGATTTTTGAAATTAATAGGCTTTCTATCAATTTACTAATTTTTGAAATAATTATTTCATTTTTTAATGATTTAATCGTATCTAGGAATCCAATATGAAATAATATTTATAAATATATCAAGAATCATTTTTTACATGATGAAATGAAGTGGGAGATTATATACTATATAAATAGATGCATAATATGTAACATCCCAGGTAAATAATGAATAAAACATTTTCGTATTTATTAATATTTATGAATTTAATATTAATTTTACTTTAAAGGGGTTTCTATGTTCTATAGCGTACCCGATATGCAACGATGAGTTCCTTTGAAAACATACGTTGCACACTAGTAATATAATAATATTATTTTAAATGGTAGTTAACATGTAGTCATTGTATTGGGAAGAATGGATAGAATTAACTAAAATATTATTATATATGTTTTTAAATGTTTTCACATTTATCCAATAAAAGATAAAGGCTTAAAATACGGAAAGAATTCAATTTTAGGCATTTATACCCTAATTTTCACTAAGGGTTCACTTATCACCTTTTGACGACGATCCTTCATTAAATATAGTTTTGATCAATCTTATAAATTCTATTGGACCAAATATAACTCTTCTTTAGAATCTGGATATCAAAATTTACTTTGTGTAAATTTTTTGGTATCTTTTCGATAAAGATCATTTTTTAATGAATAGTGTATAATGTTGTATTTTAATTCAGAAACTCTTTTTAATCTAATTTATTTATATGATTATATTATCATTTTAATTTGTTTTCAAGTGAAACTAGAAAATATTTTTACCATTAAATCCAATAGTGGTCGTGGAAATTAATTTCACTTTGAAATCGTACTTAAACTAGTGGCAATCTTTTGATACTTATTGTTTCATAAAAACACGCTATTTGTCATGACAGTGGGAATTAATTATTAAATTAAATAATGGGACTTATATTTTTTGAATTTTTTAAAATAGACATCATTTTTGAATTCAGAATATCAAATATATCTTAGGGAGAATTTTTGGTATTTTTCTGAAAAACATCAATTTTTGATGAATAGTGAAACCACTAAGAAGTACTTATAAAAACTGATTTTTCATTTAAATAATATTTTACCACTTCATTGTTTTGAATTTTAAAAATCCTACATGCATGGTGGTCATTAAGAAGTAAAATGTAGTTCAATGATATTAAAATAATTTTTTGGTGAATAGTAACTCTTAAATTCTTAATCGCGATTAGAGGTCATTAGTGTAGTTTAAGGTAAGAATAATGTTTTAATAAACTGAAATGACCTAGACACATGTACTACCCCCATTGGATGTGTCATGGACGACCAAGACAATCCTTGGGTCAACTTGGGGACCCCATGGAGCCACTTTGGTTGGAAAATGACATAAATAACTTTTATTTAATGTTAAAGTAAAAAATGACACAAACATGAAATGTTTTACTAAAACAATTTTTACATGGGTTTATAAAACTTATAGTTTTTACTATAAATATTCATTGGAATGCTAAAAATATTTCATACATCATAGTATTTTTTTTTAATTTTTAGACATTAAATAAAATAAATTATTTATGACATCATGATGATACAGCGATTACATCATTAATAATGGATTTAAATAAAATGGAAAGATAATGTAAAATATAAGACCTACACATGGAAAAAACCTATTGGATGGGTGTATTTAGAACCCTTATCACCTTATCCTCGAATTATATCAATGTGGGACCTCTAAAATCATAATACCATTTTAAAATAAAGTGACTTTTCTTTACCTTCCAAGAGTGCCCCTCCTCTCCTCTTATAAAAGGCCCCCACCTCTACCACCTTACCCACACACCAAAGCCTTTTTCTTGGCCAAAACCTTCCCATTTTGTCTCTCCACTTCAATATATTAATCCTTGAAGCCTCACTTTGGGTATAAGTCTTCCTAGGGAAGCCTTTGAGATCCAACCAAAGGGAGTTACCCGATTTTAAGGTAATGTCTTCTTTTGAGTCCTTTGGATTTATTTTTCTTCTCCAACCCCCAAAACTATTTTTATTCTTTTCTTTTGTAACAAATAAAATATATTAAATTTACTACGATGTTGTTATAATATGTATTCGAGCTACACTTACACACACCTACATCTAATTGATAAAGAACATAATGCTTCCGTGGATGGTAAATTTATGCCTCCCGAAACGATGATTGTTCAACATTCTTTTAACACTTTCAAAGGTGGCCATTAAGATGACACTATATTTTTATATGATATATAATATGTTTATGTTTTCCTTAAGCTTCTGTATTTTTCATTTTGGGCATACCTTTATGGTTTCCATTATGGGTAAACACGATATCTTCATTTAAGGAAGTGCGGACTACCACCCCCTCAAAGTGATTTGATTCGTTAATTCCATATGTTGGACGTATAAAGGATGGATATAAAGTTATTATATATGATATTATACCAGCATTATAATATACCTCTATATAATTGTTTTTTCTTTCCATTAAAGTATGAGATAGAAATGAAAGTAGCGTTCATGCGTACGTACGGCTTACCGTCTCCACGAACGGTGCATTTCGTTTCTTATCCACAAATGTAATGTAATATTATAAGTACATATATATAATGGATATATATGATGTATGTTACATCTAATTGATTAATATATATCTTTAATTAAAATATAAAAACCTCTCATTTAGTTTTAATTCCATTAATATGACATAGAAATGAAAGTAGTGTTCATGCGTACGTACGACTTACCATCTCCATGAACAGTGAATTTCATTTCTTAGCTCTAAATGATTATGTGATATTATAAATACATTTTTATGCTAGATATATATGATATATATGATATCTAAATCAGGAATGTCATTCTGGATATAATGAACCTTTGACTACACGAACAACATGTAATCGTAAGAAGTCCACTTTCGACTTAAGGACCAAATATCGACAAAACAAACATTATTAACTTAAATGATTACATAATGTTTATAACATGGCAATAAGTTATATAAAAGGAATAATGAACTCGAAAAAGGTTCTTAAGAAAATAGAAATTAACTCAAGTTTATTATTTAGGACGTTAATGAACGATCAAGTCAAGTCGGACCCGAGGTAAGGGACTTCGTCTCAATCTCCTTTCATTGGGACATATTTCGTTTTATACAAAACTTTCTTTTATACGATGTATAAACCCCTTTGACTTTTAATTTTATACAAAAGGAATCTTTTTCTACGAATCGTTTTACAAAACGACAAAAAATAATGATTCTTTAAACGTACGCGGTGACAATGACCTTTTCCGCCTCCGCGAGTATTATTTGGTCTTTGGCTTCCTGAACAAGACGTAATGTTTTTTTTAAAATGAAATAAATATCATATACTCTTTTATGTATTTTGGTATTGAAAATGGTTTTTATAATGGATTTTTTATGTCAATATATTTATGTGATATATTGTGATAAAAGTGTGGAAATGTTTTCTTTCCATTATATTTGTTTTATGTCTTATGATTTTATAATGGTACTTGGACATTTTACGGGTGGTTACATGATGAACCATATGACGGGTGGTTCCATGAATACCAGGATGGGTGATTACGTTATAACCTCCAATGCATTGGGTATGGAAGTCGGTCGTATGGCTATTCCATTAATTTTGTATGGAAGTTGGCTGTATGGCTATTCCATTAAGTGATATGTGTGGAAGTCGACCGTATGGTTATTCCACTTAAGTATGTTTATGTCCCTAGTTACCTTTATATATGTTATGTGTTATTTATATGGGTTTCATGGTAATCCTTTGGTTACAAAAAGGTAAGTAATGATATTTTATTCAGTGAAGAGTTTTTACAACTTCATGAAGGTGAAGGTATCACTATGATAAAGTATACATGGTTTACTTGATGTTTGAAAAACTAATAGTTTTCATTCTTTGTGTATCCCTTACTGAGATTTTTATTCTCAGCCCATGTTTATTTGAAATGTTTTTCACAGGACTAAATGTGGAATATGGTCAAGGATGGAATCAAGGGAAAGTCATTCTATATAAAACTTGGAACTAGACATGTTTCTTTTTAAGAGTTTTTTTTATTCTATGGAAACTTAGTAGAAGTGTCTACTTTGTAATATTTTGAGATGTAGTAGTTATGTTCTAATTCTCTAAAACTTTAAACCTGAAAAGATCCTCAATGTGAATTATTCATTTAATTCAATATTAAGTAAGGTTTAAGGTCGGGGCCTTATAGTTGGTATCAGAGGTCGGTTTAAACAAATTTATGAGTTATAAAAGTGATAAATTATAAGTTAATTTATGGTATGATTGAAATGATATAGCATTTAAAGATTACCATGTTTCTTTGCCTAAGATATTTCTCTGTTAAGAATGGTTTTTCGTAGAGGAAACAAAACGGCTTTTCTGGGAAGGCATACAGAGGGAAATGACCTTTCAAATCAATATCTTGAGATGGTCATAATCAGAACTAATCAGTTTGTTGCAGTGATGGCTCAGTTGACTTAGGTGAAAAATGTAGGTTGTTTTTATTGATGATATTTTTTTGTTTTCTAAAATTAAAGAGGAGCATGAAATTCATTTAAGGGTTATCTTGCAAACCATAAAAGAAATGAAACTGTATGGAATGTTAATCAAGTGTGACTTTTGGTTACAAAAAATTTCTTTCCTGGGTCATATTATTTTAAAAGATGGCATAACTGTTGATCCTGATAAAACAAAAGCTGTTGAAGAATGGCCAAGACCCACAAATGTAACCGAGATCCATAGTTTTCTTGGTTTGGCAGGTTACTACCAAAGGTTTGTTGAAACTTTTTCATGGTTATCTAGTCCAATGACTAAGCTAACTCGGAAGGGTGTTAAGTTTATCTGGACAAAGGAATCTGATGATTGTTTTTAGGAGTTCAAAAGAAGATTGGTGAATGCTCCAGTTTTGGCACTTCCTTCCAGAACGGTGAGTTTTTTATATACAGTGATGCTTCATTGAAGGGACTAGGCTGTGTCCTTATGCAGAATGATTAGGTAATTTCTTATGCTTCTCATTAGTTAAAAACTCTTGAGATAAATTACCCTACATATGATTTTGTATTAGCTGCTGTTGTTTTTGCTTTAAAAATTTGGAGGCATCATTTGTATGGAGTAAAGTGTGAAACATATACTGATCACAAAATATTAAAGTATTTATTCACTCATAAAGAATTGAACATGAGACAAAGGATATGGCTGGAATTAATCAAGGATTATGATTGTACAATTCACTACCATCCGGGAAAAGCAAACAAAGTGGACGATGCTTTGAGTTGAAAAAGTAATGCTTCATTAACCATGCAACGTTTGGAACGAGATCATTTGGTTTTTGATTTGATGAACTTTAGCATAAAAGTTGTTGGTGTAAGAAGTTATTCTGTTTTGTTTCAGGTATCAGTGAGATCATCCCGATCAGACAGAATTAAGCAAGCACAAAGGGAAGATAGTGAGTTGCAAAAAAAAGGTAGAGATGGTTCAGAAGGGTATGTTGCCTGAATTCAACATTGATAGTGATTTTGTTTTGAGATTTGGGAAGAGATTATGTGTGCATTGTGATTCACATTTGAAAAATGAGTTGTTATGTGAGGCTCATAGTTCCCCATTTTCAGTTCATCCTGGCAGTACTAAGATGTACAGAGATCTGCGGGAGTATTACTGGTGGGATGGAATGACAAGGGATATTGCTGATTTTATTTGCGAAGTGTTTGACTTGTCAGCAGGTTAAAGAAAAGCGGCAGTTACCGAAAGGGATGCTTCAGCCTTTACCAGTGCCAGAGTGGAAATGGGAGAATATATCCATGGACTTCGTTGTGGGATCACCAAGGACATCATGAGGTAATAATGCAATCTGGGTTATTGTTGATCGCTTGACTAAATCTGCTCATTTCCTTGCTATACGAGATACTTTTCCCTAGATAAACATTCCCATTTCTATATTAAAGAGATAGCCAGGTTGCATGGAGTTCCCCTCTCCATTGTATCTAATCATGATCCCAGGTTTACTACTAACTTTTGGAAAGGCCTTTAGAAGTCGTTGGGTGCTGAATTAAATTTTAGTACAACTTTTCATCCTCAATCAGATGGGCAGTCAGAATGAACAATTCTGACCTTGGAGGATATGCTACGAGCTTTTTCGATGGGTTATCAGGGAAGTTGGGACCAACATCTTTCTTTGGTTAAGTTTTCATATAATAACAGTTTTCATTCCAGTATACAGATGGCACCATTTGAGGAATTATATGGGAAGTGGTGTCGAACCCTAGAATTTTGGGATGAAGTGGGTGAAGGGAAGCTGATGGGACAAGAATTGTTAGAAGAGATGGCAGAAAAAGTTCAGTTGATTCAGAAAAAAATGAGAACATCTTAGAGCAGGCAGAAGAGTTATGCGGATAACCGGAGGAAGGATCTATCATTCAAGGTAGGTGATCATGTTTTTCTCAAGGTTTCTCCATGGAAAAGTGTGATGAGATTTGGTAAGAAAGGAAAGCTGAATCCAAGGATCATTGGACCATATGAAATTCTAGAGAGAGTGGGATCAGTTGCATACAGAGTGGAATTACCTCCGAGTTTATCTCAGGTACACAATATTTTTCATGTTTCGATGCTGAGAAAGTATATGCCAGATCCATCTCATGTTTTGATCCCAGAGGTAGTTCAGTTGGAAGAGAATCTCTCTTATGAAGATCAACTAGTCCAGATTCTTGACCGAAGAGAGAAATTGTTGCAAAATAAGGTAATTCACCAGGTAAAGGTATTGTGGAAAAACCATATGGTTGAAGAGGCAACGTGGGAATCAGAAAATGCTATGAGGGATAAATACCCCCACTTATTTTGATAAGTGAATAAAATTGCGAGGACGCAATTCCCAAAAGGGGGGAAGGATGTAACATCGCAGGTAAATAATGAATAAAACATTTTCTTACTTATTAATATTTACGAAATAAAAATTAATTTTACTTTAAATGGGTTTCTATGTTCGACAGCGTACCCGATACGCAACGATGAGTTCCTTTGAAAACTTACGTTGCACACTAGTAATATAATAATATTATTTTAAATGGTAGTTATCATGTAGCCGTTGTATTGGAGGGAATGGATAGAAATAACTAAAATATTATTATATATGTTTTTAAATGTTTTTACATTTATCCAATAAAATATAAAGGCTTAAAATACGGAAAGAATTCAATTTTAGGCATTTATACCTTAATTTTCACTAAGGGTTCACTTATCACCTTTTGAAGGAGAACTGTTATTAAATATAGTTTTGATCAATCTTATAAATTATATTGGACCAAATATAACTCTTCTTTATAATCGGGACATCAAAATTTACTTTGTGTAAATTTTTGGTATCTTTCTGATAAAGTTCATTTTTTAATGAATTCTGTAAAATGTTGTATTTTAATTCAAAACCACTTTTTAATCTAATTTATTTATATTATTATATTATCATTTGAATTGGTTTTAAAGTAAAATTAGAAAATATTTTTACCATTAAATCCAATAGTGGTCATTGGAATTAATTTCACTTTGAAATCAGACTTAATCTAGTGTCAATCATTTGATACTTATTGTTTCAAAAAAACACGATATTTGTCTTGACAGCGGGAATTTATTATTAAATTAATTAATGTGACTTATATGTTTTAAATTTTGTAAAATAGACATCATTTTTGAATTTGTAATATCAAATATAGCTTAGAGTGAAATTTTGGTATTTTTCTGAAAAACTTCAATTTTTGATGAATAGTGAAACCACTAAGTGGTACTTATAAAAACTGATTTTTCGTTTAAATGAAATTTTACCACTTCTGTGTTTTGAATTTCAAAAATACGACATACATGGTTTTCATTACGATGTAAAATGTGGTTCAATGAGATTAAAATAATTTTTTGGTGAATAGTAACTCTTAAGTTCTTAATCGCGATTAGAGGTAATTAGTGTAGTTTAAGGTAAGAATAATGTTTTAATAAATATAAATGACCTAGAAACATGTCCTAACCTAATTTTATGTGTCATGGACGACCTAGAAAATCCATGGTTCAACTTGGGGACCCCATGGAGCCACTTTGGTAGGAAAATGACAAAAATACCTTTTATTTAATGTCAAAGTAAAAAATGACACAAACATAAAATGTTTTACTAAAACAATTTTTACATGGGGTTATACAAGTCATATGTTTGACTATAAATAATAATTAGAAATCTAAAAAGATTTCCTACATCATAGTATTTTTTTTATAATTTTTAGACATTAGATAAATTAAATTATTTATGACATCATGGTGATGCAGCGATTACCTCATTAATAATGGATTTAAATAAAATGGAAAGATAATGTAAAATATAAGACCTACACATAGTCAAAACCTATTGGATGGGTGGATTTCGAACCCTTATCACATTATACTCGAATTATATCAATTTTGGACCTCTTAAATCCTAATACCATTTTAAAATAAAGTGACTTTTCTTTACCTTCCAAGAGTGCCCCTCCTCTTCTCTTATAAAAGGCCCCCACCTCTACCACCTTACCCACACTTCCAAAGCCTTTGGCTCAGCCGAACCCTGCCCATTTTGTCTCTCCACTTCACTCTATTACTCCTTGAAGCCTCACATTGGGCATAAGTCTTCCCAAGGAAGCCTTTAAGCTCAAACCAAAGGGAGTTACCCGATTTTAAGGTAATGTCTTCTTTTGAGTCCTTTTGTTTTATTTTGCTTCTCCAACCCCCTAAACTCTTTTTATTCTTTTCTTTTGTAACAAATACAATATATTAAATATACTAGGACGTTGTTATAATAAGTATTCGAGCTACAGTTACACACACCTACGTCTAATGGTTAATGAACTTACTGTTTCCGTGGATGGCGAATTTCTGCCTCCCGAAACGATGATTATTCAACATTCTTTTAACACCTTCAAAGGTGGCTATTAAGATGACACTATATTTATATATGATATATAATATTTTTATTTTTTCCTTAATCTTATGTATTTTTCATTTTGGGAATAACATTATGCTTTCCATTATGGGTAAACGCGATATCTTCATTTAAGGATGTGCGGACTACCGCCCCCTCAAAGTGATTTGATTCGTTAATGCCATATGTGGGACGTATAAAGGATGGTTTTAAAGTTATTATATATGATGTTATACTGGAATTATAATATACCTCTATATAATTATTATTTGTTTCTATTAAAGTATTAGATAGAAATGGAAGTACCGTTCATGTGTACGTACGGCTTACCGTCTCCATGAACTGTGCATTCCATTTCTTATCCCCAAATTTAATGTACTATTATAAGTACATATATATAATGGATATATATGATGTATGTTACATATAAATGATTAATATAATTCTGGAATTAAAATATACATACCTATAATTTAGTTTTAATTCCATTAATATGACATAGAAATAAAAGTAGCGTTCATGCGTACGTACGGCTTTCTGTCTCCATGAAGGGTGAATTTTATTTCATATCTCTAAATGATTATGTGATATTATACATACATTTATATGCTAGATATATATGATATATATGATATCCAAATCAGGAATGTCATTCTGGATATAATTAACCTTTTACCACACGAACAACATGTAATCGTAAGAAGTCCACTTTCGACTTAAGGACCAAATATCGACAAAACAAACATTATTAACTTAAATGATTAAATAATGTTTATAACATGGAAATAAGTGATATAAAACGAATAATGAACTCGAAAAAGGTTCATAAGCAAATAGAAATTAACTCATGTTTATTATTCAGGACGTTTACGAACAATCGAGTCATGTCGGACCCAAGGTAAGGGACTTCGTCTCAATCTCTTTTCATTGAGGCATATTTCGTTTTATACACAACTTTCTTTTATACGGTGTATAAACACCTTTGACTTTTACTTTTATACAAAAGGAATCTTTTTCTATGAAGCATTTTAAAAAATGAAAAAAAGAATGTTTCTTTTAACGTACGCAGTGACAACAACCTTTTCCGCCGCCGCGAGTATTATTTGGTCTTTGGCTTTCTGACAAGCCGTAATGTTTTTTTTAAAATGAAATAAATACCATATACTCTTTATGTATTTTGGTATTGAAAATGGTTTTTATAATGGATTTTTTATGTCAATATATGTATGTGATATATTGTGATCAAAGTGTGGAAATGTTTTCTTTCCATTATATTTGTTTTATGTCTTATGATTTTATAA
Organism: Viscum album; assembly: GCA_963277665.1. NCBI lineage: Eukaryota > Viridiplantae > Streptophyta > Magnoliopsida > Santalales > Viscaceae > Viscum > Viscum album. The sequence continues at coordinate 105,774,348 of OY728133.1, forward strand.
TGGTACTTAGACATTTGATGGGTGGTTACGTGATGAACCATATGACGGGTGGTTCCGTGAATACCAGGACGGGTGGTTATGTTATAACCTCCAATGCATTGGGTATGGAAGTCGGTCGTATGGTTATTCCATTATGTTTGTATGGAAGTTGGCTGTATGGCTATTCCATTAAGTGATATGTGTGGAAGTCGACCGTATGGTTATTCCACTTATGTATGTTTATGTCCCAAGTTACCTTTATATATGTTATGTGTTCTTTATATGGGTTTTATGGTAATACTTTGGTTGCAAAAAGGTATGTAATGATATTTTAATCAATGAATAGTTTTTACTACTTCATGAAGGTGAAGGTATTACTTTGATAAAGTATACATGGTTTACTTGATGTTTGATAAACTAACAGTTTTCATTCTTTGTGTATCCCTTAATGAGCTTTTTATGCTCACGCCATGTTTTTTTTGAAATGTTTTTCACAGGACATAATGTGGAATCAGGTCAAGGATAGAATCAAGGGAAAGTCATGCTATATAAAACATGGAACGAGACATGTTTCTTTTTAAGAGTTTTTTTTTCTATGGAAACTTCGTAGAAGTGTCTACTTTGTAATCTTTTGATATGTAGTAGTTATGTTCTAATTCTCTAAAACTCTAAACCTGAAAAGATCCTCAATGTGAATTATTCATTTAATTAAATATTAAGAAAGGTTTAAGGCCAGGGCCTTGTATAATATATGCAGAATTTGAGTAAAAATTGAACAATTTTAAGGGGATGTGGAAACAATTACCCATTCAACTATGTAAATGATAAATTATCCCCAACAGTTTAAAAATAGTACTTCCTTATTAATCTATATGTCTAAAATCTATTTGGGTTGTAGATGATATTCATATGAATTCATAACATTTAATTTTTATTCAATAATATATCTAACTAGAAAAACATTATATCATATACATAAATAAATTAATGACAATTCATGGATTACCACTCTCAATTATATATAATTGAGATTCATGGTTTAATATGATGATTTTTAGAAGCCTAAAATAGTAACTGGACACAAATCAGGTCTTCAACGTCGATTATCATGCTCATACTAATGGTTAATTGGAAAAGACCATTCAAAATATAGACCATATAATGAGATCAAGATAAATAGATCCCAAAGATGGTTCATATCAACACTTATCCCTGGTAGTGTTAACATATATTATTACTTTACACTATAGAAACCAATAGTCACCAAATGAGGCTATGTATTGGAACATGTGCCTAACTACATAATGTTTGGATAAAAATGGAGAACATAAAATGATAGAAAAATATCCTTCACATGAAATGATAGAAATGAATCAATCAATTAAGTGACATATTATAACTTTATATATTCAGTAGAATATATATATTGATAATAATAAATTAGTTTTGGAGATTTAATTCATAAAAAAGGTATTACTCTGAATATCACCATATAAGTGAGTTTTATGGATATTGGAAGATGGAAGAGTTATTCCTTAGATACATTGTTCTCATTGTAGTCATTGATCATGGGGTAAAAATAGCATAACATCTATTTCAATCATTGAATCTAAATCTTGTGTTTTGTGAATTATTTTTGAGAAATTAAAACTCAAGCATTCACATCCATTGATCTAAGAGGAAATATTAATTGAAAAAAATATATTCTATATCAGAAACAACTATTATATATCATGTATCATTTTTATTGTGTAATTTAAAATAGATCCTGCTAATATGTTAATGTTTTTTGGTATAATCAATTGTTTGAGGATGCTACATAGGACATGATGATGTAATGAAGAACAATTACTCCACAATTATAATTATATTAATGAAATAAAAAGAATAAAATTCATTTTATTTAATGTTACAACCCATGATTTGATAGTGTAATGTTTTTCATATAATTTTTTAAAAAGATTTTAACATTAAAAAGTACACATAAATGAATTGGTATTCTTTTTTTAGACAAAATTTAACACCTCAATATTCGCATTAGGTTGTCTTAAATATCTTTTGTTTCATGCAACACAGACTTGGCTTGTGTGACACGCAAGATTGAGTTTCTGCAAATCAACACTTTAGTGAAAAAAAATTTTATGTGATATATTAATACCTTATCCAATATATATATTATTATAAATTTTAATAAGTAATTTATAAATATTATTTTTAATTTTTTCACAAAAATAAAACATATTTATAATGAAATATTTTTGTCCGAGAATAATAGTTAAATTTTTTGAAATAATATTTTCATAATGGAACTACATTCTATGTCCTTTCGTGACAATTAATAAAATTAATATTAGATAGTCATCGAAATTGAATTCAGTAAAACATATATAATTTTTAATTTTTAATATCAAAATTTACATTCGATGAATTTTTGGCAATTTTCTAAAAATCATCATTTTTTTAGGAATAGTGTAAAACTAGAATTTTATTTAAAAAATAGACTTCATCATTTAAAAAATTATATTACATTAAATTGAATTAAAAGTCACAATAGATAAATAAAATATATATTAACACAATTCTGGTCATTGGATGAATTTTTATTATATAATTATATATAAACATTCATTTATATTTTTATCTTCTTTTTACCCACAATCTTGCCACTTTTTTAGATTAACAACAAATGTAATTTTACAGCATATGTGAATAGAATTAAAAAAAGGAAATACATAGTTTTAATAAATATGAAAATTTTAGTATAATAATATAAAAAAATGACGAAAAACGAGTTTCGGATTTTAAATACCATGATTAATAGTAAATATGGAAATTAAAGATAAAAATAATATATTAATAACATAATATTACCCTAATACCTGTCCTAAATTAATTGGATATGTTTTAAAAAAATATCTGTTAAAAAATATGATCCATTTTAACCACTTTTGTAAGATTATGACATTTATTATATTTTATTTAAAGAATAGTTTAAAATTTCATATTGAAATTATAATAACTATATTAATATTAATAGAACCTAATATAAGACATATTGTCAAGAATAAGCACTATTTTGAAATTTAATAAATTTACCTACATCAAGATAATTCATATAAAAATTTCATAAATTAAATAATTAAATTAAATTTCAACACAATGATGTTGTAGTTATTGTTTAATTAATTAAGATATTAAATAAATTATATTTAAATTACAAAAATAAATATAATTTGAAATATTTAATGAGGTCAAAAAAATTAATAGATAAAATATAAATGTTAGTGACATATTTGAAATATTTTTTCGATGTTATCCAGATGGTTTTTTAATTTTAAAAGTTCATAGATTCAATAGTATTAATATTGACAGAAATGATACTTCTAAATAATTATTATTTTATGAAAATATTTAAATGTAATAAAAATATATGGTTCATCCATATAATATGTATATTTTTAAATATATCATAAAATATCCATTTGGGGTTGGTTTTGGAATTTTATATTAATTATATTAACCCTATACTATAAAAATCTGAGAAGACACGGTAAAAGATAAATTGTTTAACTAATGGTCAAATCCAAAAGATAAGGTTCATTTTATGACTTAAATATTTCTTTAATTAATTTTGTGAGAGGATTTTGTCAAATGATAAAATAATACTCTTAATTAATAATATTCAATAAATTTTTAAAATTAAATTAATTTATTATAATTTAATATTTTAATAGTTTCATAATGTGCTCCCCCACAATCTTGTAAAAGGAAGCTTCCCATTTTCTTTATATCACATCTCTAAATCCATTTTTATCAAAGAAACATACCCATTACCTCTCCCATCATCCCTCAATACATAATGGAGAACGTAAATTGGGCATAAATCTAACCTATGGAGTCCTTCCATGAAACAAATGTGGGAATATAACAAGAGGTAATCATTTTATTAAATTTTTTAATGTTATTTTCTTACTCTACGTACACTTCCTTTGTTTTTATAGACTAGTGTAATAACTATTTTCTCATATACATGATGATATGTTAATATGGTTATTTTAAATCCATATTCCTCCTTTTACCCATTCCATGAAAAACAATATCACCATTTGTTTGTACGTAAAACGTACCATCTACACGTCGGGGTATAAAATGTTTGTCTTCAATAAATTCTTTAGATAGATATAAATATAAATATAAAGGATTTAAATAATAAATATAAAAAGATATTCTGTTTTTATAACTCATAATACATCCAAATACATACCATTTAACAATTAAGTAAATGATATCACTTCTTTTGTGTATGTACGACCTACTGTCACAACAACGTGATGAGATTCATCTAACCCATTTACCCTCCAAAATGATTATAAAAATATATATTTTAAATAATTATAAAATAAATGAAATTATAAATTTACTAGAATTTTATATATTTATATATATGCAAATATTTCATTTACTTATTTCCATTCAATATGATAAAAAATATAACAACATTCAGGAATACGTACAACATTCCATCTCCATGAATAGGGTATTCCAATTTTTATACGTAACTACTTTATATATTTATAAATTCATTAATTTTTTATATAAAAATAATTTTTTACATTATATAAGTCATTAAATGGTGTCTTGTGTATTATGATCAAGAATAACATGTCAAAACATGTGTCATAAACAATGTTATTATTATCTAGAATGTTTCTTTAACCTAGAAATTTGTAACAAATAAGTAATATAAAGTCATAAGTGAATCATATACGATATAATAAATATTATTATGATTCACATGGATGTTAAAATTTTTTTTAAACCCATTATTCAGGTGTTTCATACATCTACATAGAGTATCCGACATATAGAAAGCAAATTCCATCTCACTATTAATTTTTTTGAGATATAAGCCATGTTCACCACCTATCTATTGTATGTGGTGTTTGTAATAGAAATATTATTTATTATATCATGGAATGTTTTTTCTTATGGGTTTTTAAAGATTCATTTTATGTTATGGGGATTATTATTTACATTTTCTATGTGGAATGTTATTCTTTATAGTTTTAATGAAGTAATATTTTCTCAGTTTTTTTTATTATTGACATTATAATAAATATTTATTTACATTAATATAAAGGATAATAAAAAACATTTTCTATATATTTTTAATTTCATTAAAATATTTTAAAGATTAATATTTTTAATGTTCTATGTAATGGACTCTTGAACTAAAACATCATTATAAATGTTTTTTTGATTTATTATTCTAAATATACTTCATTAATGTTCATGAATTGAAAATGGTTTTAAGGATTTATTTATATATACATGAATTATTTAACATTTTAATTCATTTCCAATGATTTAATGTGTTATGGGACATGAAAATTCAAAAATCACTTTTTTAAATATATTCTTTTATAAGTGTGAATCTGGGGAATAAACTATTTCACATAAAAATGGGTATTTTCCACAAGCTATATTTATTGAAATTATTAGATTATTTTCCTAGATTTCAACATGTTTTGTTGGATTTAATTCTTAATTGAGTTTGATTCGTTATAATGCAATATACCATATTTTATCGAATGTTTTATGATATGTTTGACTGTGGATGTGATTTTTGAGACCATTCCTTGTTTATGGTTAATATATTAACATTTCATATGTTAAGTTTAATTCAAATTTTTATATTATGTTCATCACTATTCATAAGAGGAATAAATTGGACTTAGTAATTAACAAGTGGGACCCACTGTATCCCCTCGAGGCATTGGAAGGTATCGTGAGAAAATCTATATATAGACTTGGCTGAGACCTAGCCAATTTATATTATTATATGGATTTGGTCGGGTACATAAATAGTAATTTTTAGATGCCTTGTCCTAGGAATCAATCATATATTACAAATATCTAGAATTATGAATTGATTCATTATGATATTAGTTATATATTTTACATTTTATTATTTGAATAGTTGAATAGCCATGTAAATGAATAAATGGAATTAATTGATTTATTGTTACAATATTATGTTCATGTTTATATTTAAAAGGCTTGTGATTCTATTTTATACATTCCTTAAATGGTCATGCATATATTTTTTCACTTATATTTTTCCATATAACCCTATAGAGAATCTATGCAAACCCCTTTCTTATATTTTATTTTCCAACAATTCCATGATTTAAATTATGTCTGATATGTAGGGTAAATCTCAGATAATAATCATATTGTAAAAGGATTATCTATGTAGTAATTCGGGTTTTTAATTGTAATAATTCGATTATGTAGGTAATTTGTTTCCCATGACAAGTAATTTGATACGTCCTTAGTGATTTTATTAATTGTAATCATGAAAATGTTTTAAAATAATGCACCCACTATGGGAGTCTGGGGTCGGGGGTTATTGTTAGTATAAAAAAATTGTAGCAAAAACCATAGAAATAGATTTATAAATCAAGTATTATTCATTTTAAACCAAATATAGACTTTGAGAATGAAAATAGATGAACATTCACGAATTTTGGTAAGGTATAAATTAAGTGGGTTTTACTAAAAAGTACATCCATATGAAGATACTGCAAGTAGATTTGTTTTTAGCACATATTTTTCTAGTTGGGATAACATCAACAAGGTGTTCTAGGATTGACTCGGTGTAAATTGGTAAACAAAAATGAAACTTATTGCGCACCTGGTTTGACACTCCCATTGGATATGCTTATAAAAATTCAAATTTTCATTACAAACCATTATAAATGTTTTTGAGTTAATATTTGTCCAATGAAACCATGTTTCTTGTTATGATAATAGAAATGCTTAAAATTTTCAATTTATGTTACATTTTTTACATGTTATAAATAAAGAATTCATATATATAACATAATATGGTGTATACCATAATTTTTAAATGGATCATAGTGGAATAAATATAAATCATTTAAATGCATGAAATTTATATATGTATTTCTATCATATTCAATATAATAATTCTGGAGAAGGGGATGAAACATGTAATGAGAATATACTAACTATATTGTGATAACTGACTTAGGTTATGATCAAAAACATTCTCATGTGGAGGACCCTGATGCTCAATGTTAAGGAACAATGTTAGTCCACTTTATGAGGCAAAAACCGCCAAGAATCAGTGAGACTAAAAATCCATTTTTATAGTATAATGGATAATTTCCTTCAAAAATATATTTCCTTCTTTAAAGAGTCACAAAATGGAAAAAGTTATATTTGAAGTTTATCATCTCTCAAGATATGTATATAAATGGCGGTCAATGATTGAAGACTTGAAATAAGATGATAAGAAACAAAAGATTGAATGGGGAGATTTTAAAGAACTATTACTATAAAAATACATTCCTTTTTATCTACATGTATATATAGAGATGAAATTTTTATATCGGAGGCTGAAGTATGATGTGAATGTTTCATATTAAGAAGCATACATGGTAAGGTTTTCAATGAATAATGCAGACTACATACGTAATCAAATAAGTAATATTTATCGATTCACTTATGGGTTAAAACAATTACTCTGACGAGCAGTGGTCTCTCAAACATTCTCATCTGAAGAAGATATAGTCTCAAGTACTGTCAATAAAGAGAATGAATTTTCTAAGCCTTTTGACTTGAAGGGAATGAAATAAAGGAAGATAATGGTGGAAAATGAGATATATAATAGGAAGAAGGTAATGAAGGATTTCCTGACATGTAAAAAATATGGAAGGAAACTCCATGGTGGATACTGAAAAAGAATAAATTTCTTTAGGTGTGGTGGGAGACTCTATCATGCATGTGATTTTTCGGGAGAAAAGAAGATGTAAATGTTAAATGCTATAATTCTATAGATATGAAACGTTATAAAAATTCGTGTATAAATATTCAATGAAATCTGTCTAATATGAAGAAAATGTATCATGTTCAGGCTTCGTTGTTACTATAGTTGAAGTGGAATAATTAATAAATATAAATTTTTGGAATATATATGTATGTTATTATATATTATTTATAAGAATAATGTGATATATAAGGATTGTAGTGCAGCACATCATATTTAAATTTTTTAGAAGCATGGATTATTCATTTTTTATTTTAAGTTTATAATTTATTTTTTAAAGAAGTGATGTATTATTTTGTTTTCGGAATCGAATGTTATGATTGATTTTGTAAATTTATTTAGAGACCTTTTTAAATGTTAATTTATATTGAATTATTGTTGAAAACTCTTACGGATTGAATGGATTATGATGAATATTGGAGTGTTTTGTTAAGGTTAAAAAAATTCATAATGTTATTTTTCAAATGTTTTAATAATATAATTTTTTGAAATGGACAACCTAGAAGTAATGTAACAACATGTCGCATCCGTCAAGGTTTGGAAACTGTAACCCACATTCGATGGGTCAGAATGGTGCATCACCTTCCACTTTCCTACTCAATTTCTTGGTTTGTATAACATAGTTTTTTTATTTTAATCTTATGATAGATGAAGTACAAGTTCAATTTTTAAACTTATATAATTAAATTAAGTAATTTTATTTTGAATTTTATTAACTTTTAAAGATAATGATGTATTTTTTGAGATATTAGTTAAAAAGTGGAACCCAACATTTCATTTTAAAATGTTTTCTTTTTTTCTTATTTTCTTAAGTAAATTATTCCTTAAAAATGAAACAATTTATCTTAAATCAAAAAATGATTTTCGAATGATTTATATTTTGATGAATCAAATGACCCCATGGATTAACACATATTTATACCTTTGTGGTTTTTTACCTTTTTCTAATCATATTATCTATCAATATACATCAAAAAATGGTGGTTACATTTTCATTCATGTACATGAATTCTTACATCGAACCCTTGTAAGTTTATTCTATTTTTACCATCATACATCCCTTAGATTATTTTAAAATGGTCGCCTCATTAATATATTTTCCGATTTGGTATTTCAATAAATATATTCATAAAATTCCATACCCATGTTTTGAATTTTCTATTAAAATTTTAAATAAAAAATTTATAGAAGGATTAGAGAATTTAACACCAAAATATTACATGGTATGTTTTCTATAATATCTCTTGTTTAAAATGGCATTGACTTGGCTTTCTTAACATGCATGATTTAGTTTCTACGAAGTAACAAATTAGTGTTAAAATAATTTTAATGATATATTTACAACATATACATTAAATATAGTAATATGAACTGTAATAATATTTTATTAAATGTTATTTATATTTTTTCACATAAATAAAACATAATAATAATTTAATGGAAAAGTTTGGGTAAAATAGTTATATGTTGATATATACTATTTTTAAAGGAACTACATTTTATACTCATATGTGAAAAAAGTAAAATTAATTTTACAAACTATTATGAATGGAATTTGGTAATTTAGACATAATTTTTTATTTCATAGTATCAAAAATCATAGTGTGTTTTTTTGGATTTTTTTCAGAAAATTTTAAATTTTGATTAATCAGGAAAAACACTGCATTATTATTATAAAAACTGACTTATTCTTGTAAATAATTATCTTACATTATGTTTATTTTAAATATACTTTATATATATAATACATATTATAACCCAATTTATGTAATTAAAATTAAATTTATTATATTATTGTATATAAAAAATTATAGAACTTTTTAACGTCTTTTAACCCGACTTCTAGCCACATTTACATATTACCATTAAATGGAATTTTATTCTTGTTCTGATTTGATATTAAAATAATAGACATACATGGTGTTAATTAGTAATAAAAATTTGGTATAATAGGAGTGCTTTTTTTTTGAATAGTTACTTTGGGATTTCATTTACCATAGTTAAAGTGAAATTTGGTAGTGAAGGAAAAAAATAATTTTATAATAATAAAATATTACTGTAACACTTTTCCTAGATTCATTCGATTCATTTATTTCGACCAAAATTATCCTTATGTCTAAAATATTATCCATTTTATGCCACTTGTGATAGATTATGAAATTTGTTATATGTAATTCCATAAAAGTTTAAAATGTCATATTCAAATTTTAAGGATTGATTTATTTTTAACATGGGTTTATCTATGTGATATGGACAAAATAAACTATATTCATATTGAAATGAAATATATATCAATAATTATAAGTAATTTCTAATTTGCAGACAATTATTAATTTAATTAAATGGTGACACAATAAGGACGAAGTAGCTATCTATTTAATGGATATATCAAATAAAGGACATTAAAAATGTTAAAATTAAGATGCATTGACTTACATAATGAAATAAAAAATTATAAACAACATATACATATTAGATACATAATTGAAATATATTTTTGATGTTATCATATTGTTTTTATTTTTATTTTTTTCAAATTTTTATTAGTTTTAAAATTGACATAAATGATACTTTTAAATTAATAATATTTTATTAACTTATATAAAATTCATAAAAATATATGTCTATATAAAATTACTTTTTAGTAATAAATATTTCATAAATTATCCACTCGGTGTCCTTTTGGGATTTCATTGTGACGATTTTAAACCTATAGTGTAAAAATAAACGAACACCTGGTTAGAGTTAAATTGTTTAACTGAGGGTTCCATCTAAAAGGTAAGAATAATTTTATTACCAAACCTTATATAAAATTAATTTTTTGTTTGGATATAGACACATACACTTATTATAATAGAAATAAATCACTTTTTATCTATTTTAATATGAAAATCTATTTATATGAAATTAATATCATAAGAGATTCCTAAGTTGCCCCTCGACTCTCTTATAAAAGGGTAAGTCTCATTATCATTAATTCACACCACTAATTCCCTTATTCTCGGACCAAATCTTCCCATTTCCTCTCTAAAATTCTATCAATAAATCATATAGTCTATACATCGGGAATAAATCCATCCTATGGAGTCTTTTTTTTCAAATAAATAAGAGACAATCGAAGAAGAGGTAATCCTTCTATTAAATATTTCAACGTTATTTTATTATTCTACATACACTTATATTTTTTCAATAGGAATTTACTAAATAACATATAATATACATTCAGATATTTTATAATTATTATTGGACAACCATATTACATTTTTTACACATTCAATTAAAAATAATATCATCATGTGTTGGTACATAATACTTACCTTCTCGGCGTCATGGTATAAATGGTTTTTCATCGATTCATTATTTAAACTTGTAAAATGATGAATATAAAGGTTTTAAATAATAGACATAACACTAAATTTTTTCTATACAATTCATATTCTATCCAATTCCATATCATTTAACCATTATAGAAATGATATTGTTGCCCATGTGTACATATGACTTATTCTCTCCACGACAATGATATGATTCATCCTCCAAATTAACTATTCAAGAAAGATTATTAAATAAATATTATAAATATATATTAAATGTATGAAATATTATTATTATTTAAATATTATTATTTAAATATATACATATATTTTGTTTACTTTCTTCCATTCAATATAATAAAAAATGGAATCAACGTTCATGTGTATAAACGAACCATCTTATCATTGAATGGTGTATTAATTTTATATATCTATCTATTATATATATTTATATTAAGAATATATATGATATAAAAATATTTTTTTACATTATTCAACTATTTAAATAGTGGTCTAGGTAATATGATCAAGAATATCATGTCAAATAACTTACAATTAACAAAACGTTTTGTACCCAAAATGTTTCTTTAACATTGAAATTATTCATAAAAGAGTAATATAAATTTATAAATGAATTATATATTACATAATAAATATTATTATTATTATTATTGAAGTTAATAATTTGATTGAAACAATTATATTAGAGTTTCATACATGTATGAAGAGTAGCTAACCTATGGAAAGGGAATTCCATCATACTTTTAATTTTCATGAGATATAAGCCATGTTCAAAACATTTTTATTGTGTGTGGTTTATATATATCCTCTATTATATATTATATTTTTAATAAACATATATTTATGTTATTAAAATTTTTGTTTGAATATATTTGTCTTATCATTTAAATCATCAATGTGTTATGGGACACTTGGAATCATTAAAGATTCAATCTTTTCTCCATTTCAATATTTTTTGTATTATAATACATGTATATTTATATAAATATAAAATATTAGAAAGTTAATTTTATTTCTAATATTAATATCATTCAAAGGATTCCAAAATAAATATTTTTATGGTTTTATATAAGGGTTTATTTTACTGAAACATTGTTTTAAAATTCATAATGATTTATTCTTCTAAATCATTCTCAATTATACCCATGTTATCAAAAAGTTTTTTAAGGATTTATTTATATGTATATGAATTTTTTTAAATGTTAATTCCTTTCAAATGATTTAAAATGTTGTGAGACACTTCGATTTAGTAATCATTTTTATATGTTTTATTTTATATGTGTGTGGATTTTGAATAAATGATTACAATGAAAATGTGTATTTATCTGAATATATTTATAATGAAATTTTAAATTATTTTCTTCTTTTTCAAAATTCTCTGTTGGATTTTATGCTTAATTAAATTAAATTTATTTTCATATAAAATATCGTAGTGCATCAAAGGGTTTATTATGTATTTGATATTGGATTATCTATTTTGATACCATTTATGATATATGGTTAATTTATTAACATTTATTATGGTAGTTTTAATAAGAAATTTTATGATACGTTTTACCATTTTCAAAAGATTAATACATTGGACTTAGTATGTTAGGTGTGGGGCTCAATATAGACATACTATCAATCGGTAGGTCTCATTAGACAATCTATATATAGAATTCACCAATTCCTTTCCCATTTATTTTTATATATGGAATTGTAAGAGGACTTAACCAACTTATTTTAGATGTTTTGGCTGAGGCCCCAGTGGTTTGTTTTAGATGTTTGACATTATTCATTCTTAGTTATGAGATTAGTTATTGATATTAGATTTGATTAGTCGACAATGAGAATATTAATTTCTTTGATTAAATGGAATTATTTTATATTTTCAATAAATATTATTGTCATGTTTATATTTAAAGGGCTTATATTCCGGTTTTATATTGGCCTTAAATGTTTATGATTAATCTTCTTTCATACTGTTTATCCTTACTATGGATCTGAGCTCAACAATATCATTTATTTTATTTTCCAAGGATGCCAAGATGTATGATATGTTTAATTTTTATGGTTATTGTTAGAGAATGATGATGTTCCCAAAAGTTTATCTATGTTTTATTATGTTTTGAATTTTACTGGAATGATCGTGTATGTCATATATTTCCCAATACTACGAAATTGATCGGTCCGTTAGTTTTTTATTCTTTATAATCCTACCAATGATCTAAAAAAATGCATTGGATTCATGAATCTAGAGTAAGGTATCCCCATATAAATATTAAAATTAATAAAAATATAATTTAAAACATCATTACGAAAATTTTATGTGGAATAAATGGGAATGTAAATAAAAAATACTCAGGAAATGAAAACACCACCCTCAATGTTTTACCTAGAGATCATAACCCTTTATGCAAGAATGTAAAATGGAAAAATTTAATATATATAATAGACATTATGAGATAGAAGTAAATATAATTAATGGTATTAGTTATATTCCTGAGGTAATATATTGGACTATTATAAGATAACGGGATATAGGATTTTCCGAATTATAGTCAGTAAAAATTGGTATATGAAAATTTAGTGGTTTAATTTATGATTGATGGGTCTGCATGTATCGAAATTTATTATTTATGTTTTCAAACCATTAGTAACAGATTAAATATAATATTAACTATGTGTATAAATAATTTTTGAATTAATTAATAAGTTAATGGTTTATTAAAATCATTTTTTATATTTGTAGTTGAATTTCATATTATTTTTATTATTATAAAATAATTATGTGATTTATTTATGATGGTCAATAAATGATTTTAATAAAATTTTATTGATCATATTAAAATTATATAATATGAATAATTAGTTTTAATATATTATGGTTACATTTATTTCATTTTAAAAAAATTCATTTCTTTAAATAATTTCTGTTAATTTTAATCTTAAAAATTAAAATTTATGATATTTTAATGATAAATTATGATGCCCAATGTTTTGGGTATGTGCTTGGTATTGAATATTTTTACATAATAATATGGTTATTTTTATTTCCATGATGTCATATAGCTAATGTGGGTTAATGAATATAATGTTATTTTTATACACGCTTCAACATAGTGTGCTGACAATCGGGTTGAATTATGTAGCTCTTCTTATTGATGAACCGTGGTCAAGGTTAGTCATCAAAGTTATATGACTCCACCGTGAATTATCCCCAACCCTTTTGGTGGGAATGTTTGATGATACATCCAACTATTTTATATAGGCTCACCAAAATTTCTAGTCAATAGGATTGGTGGAAGGGTGTGCTTATTACCATGTTTCACCATTCAAAACAACTTAAGAGAAAACAATATTCCTTGGTCCTAGGAATAGTTATTGTTAAATAAATGGATTTATTGTCCAGTAAAAAAGGATTGGGTGGACACACCACTTGATTATCCAATGTGTGGTGTTGTTTATTATATATTTAAATGGTCTATTCTTCTTCCAATTTTTCTTGTAAAATCATGCCACCTTTTGGTAATCGTGTATGTTTTTTCAGGTGGAATTATTATTTTTAAAAATCACTTACTCATTGAAAAAACCTTATTCCACATATCATGATTTTCCCTTGAGCCAGATGATTCCATATGTGATTATAGGTGACATGTTTTTTATACATGTTCTTCCTGTTGAATTATACAATATAATTAGAATATAGATAGGTCGATTCTATATCTTTATCCTTATGTTATGAATTCTAATTCTGATGGTCTATTGAAATAATAAATTTATTTCTAGTTTAAAATATATATTTTTAATTACTCTTGTAAATATATTTTTATTCCATGTAATTTTCGATTAAAATATATAGTATAATTGTACAAAATTATTTATAAATACCATAAATGATGTTCAGGTTTTTAACACTAGTAAATTTTTATTCTAGGTGTGTGTTTTGAGAAATTTGATGGTGTAGGTACCTAAAGAATTTCAAGGGGGCTTATTTTTATAAAGATGGTTGCATATTCCACTTCGACATGCACACTATATAGTACTTCAATGTAATGTCTTTAGACTAAATGATTTCTTTTAAATAAATAGTTTGGACAATTCATGGGTTCATTTTGAAAGGTATTTTCATTGGATGGTAGGTATATTTCATGGTTTCTATCACTTTCAATTGTATATTTGTGAAATGTTATTGGTTTTTCTATTTCTACTTATATATTATTTATGTTTTGGAGATAACAAGCATTTCCTATTGTTCCATTTTTGGGACTCTTCTAGTTGATTTTCCTTTTATTTGATTACCACCATGACTATTCACATTGGTGTGTATCCATACATTTCACTTCATCATATAAGAAAATGAATGATGCTTTATTTAGCTAGTGGAGCACCTTGTTTATTTTATCATGTACTATAGTTTGTGGAGCACGAAGATAGATAGTGATGGAGTCTCATGTAGTGATACCTATAACAAATTTTAATCATTATATTTTTATTATTGTTTTCATTTTTTGTATTTATTTATTACACATTCACTTTGATCTAATTATATTATTTTTTTCTTATTGGTCATGTCATCATTCATGCTTCATATTTTGGTTGTATCTTGTTTTTTTTATTACAGTAATTTTTCAAAAAATGAAAACAATCCCCCAATGATTTCTTATAATTTTTCTATTATTTCCTTCATTTTGTGTCCATCAGATATACATAATGTTTATGGAATTATAGTCATATTTAATACTTTGGTTTGGGGTATGGATATTACAAATGGTCTCTATTTGGTATGGTTTATTTCGTTGGATCGTTGAAATAATGATATATCATTCCATAAGATGAAATATAGCGTACAAAATGGTATATGTAACTTATATTTACTAAACAAAAAATTTCTAAGGATTTTTTGGTCAAATATTTTCTTTGAAACTTCTAGTATTTTTTAAACATATCATATAGGGTTTAAAAAATTGATGTGGTATATCATACATTATTAAATAGAATTTACACTATGATTTAATCATTAACATGATATTTTAGGGTTCATGAATATAAATAATTAATTTGTTAGCTTTATATGGTAATAATATATTATGTGAATTGAGAACCACAACATTAACATTGTCTTTGTGTTTATTTTTCTATGATTATAGGAAATTGAAACTAGTGAGGAGACATATGCACAAATCATAGGAAGATGTTGATAATATTTCTATTGCCATGTTTCATGAAAAATTGGATCCCATGAGAAATATTATGGGGAATATTTAGGATATAAATTAATGAAATTATATATAGTTAACCTTTTATGGCCACCACTTATTGAAATTTTAATGTAATACCCACTGATCATTTAGGGAGATTCTTGATATAAAAAGTATTAGTCACAACATTGAATGATTAATCAAGTAATTTATTTTCATAAAACTCATGAAAACATAAATAATATGATAAAAGTTTACAATATAAAGTTAATTTACAAAAATAATGGGATATAAATATGCATGATAATTTGATCAAGTCCTCGTATAGAAGGGATTTTAGAAATTTATTAAGAATAATATATTTCTATATAAATTATGTGAATCTAGTAAAATGTTTTTTTGTGAAGTGGTCAGACCATTCAATGTTCCAATATATATCGAAATTTGTCATATTTTACTTTTCATCACATGAGGCATCAAACGATTTTCTGAAGGTGTGAATCTTTGAGTTATATTTATGATAAGACATTCAACTGAAAAATAGTAATGTTATGCATTGAAAATTATATAAACATGGTAAATAATACGATGGGAGTGCTAAATGATATTATAGGGAATATTAATGTAGTAGGGCAGCATTTTACATCCCATGAACATGAGGAAACTATAGTGGTGGAAATAGGCACCTAAAATAGATTTACTCTCATGTGAGAATCAAATAATTCAACTGATGTGGTTATTAATTGAGGTGTTTTTAAAATAATTTAATTACATTTTTTGATGATTTTAATAATTATTTTTGTATTTAATTTCAACTAATGGTGTAATTTATAATCATAGATATTTGTTGGTTAAATTATGAAAATTATTAATACTTTTTATAATATCAATTTATTTTTTTAATTTAGATGTACAATTAAAGTTTCATTAAATAAATAAATTATTTTTAATCACATTTTCTCTTATGTAATACTTAATTTCATTTACATTATTACATTAATTATTTGTTTAAATTTTTCATTATATTTTATTCATTTTATTTTTATTTTCAAAACAATACATTTTTAATGTTATAATTTTACTATTAAAAAACTTATTAATTATTTCAATTTTATTTTTAAAAAACAAATTTCATTTATCTTCTATTTAATTTTTTGAATATAATTTTTTAATTATTTCTTATGAAAATAATGTGATGAAGTTAGTATACATAGTGAGCAGTGATTAATATACTTACCGTGCCTTCACCTGAATGTGTTGCTGCTATATTACCATGCCTAGTTACTGTGATACTTACCATGGAATGAAAAATCAACTCACAGTGTCTCACCCTACCTTGTGAACCAATATTCATGGTCACATGCAAAAAATATCCCACCAAAACTCTGCACTATAATTCCTCATGACCATGACAACCACTTCCCCCGATCACATTAGGCTGCCCTACTCTTTTGTTTTTCATTCAATTGAACCAACCTTCTGTGAATACAAAATCTTCGAATGAAGATAACCAAAGGCTCATCAGCCTTCATAGTAAATCTAATGTCACCACCGCCTGATGATCTACACAACTCATTGCCACTGAAAAAGTATTTTCAAAAAATATTACACCCTAAATTGATATACCCCAACCAGAAAGGATTGTAATGCACTGATGATTATTTAGAGTCAGATTTGAGTTGCCACATATTGGGGATGATTTTCAATGATGATGTCACGAACACAACCTGATGAATTCCTCCCCTAAATCCTACCACTATTTAAATTTTTTCAAGGTTGTTGTAATGACTTGGCCACTAATCTGATGCACTTTTTGACATTTAACATCCTGATGATCGTAGGTCTATTTATAACTCTATTTATTTTTATCATGGAGAACACCAATGGAACACATGGAACACAAGGAACTGTTGAAGATACCACTCATTTCATTAGTCATATTCCACCATCTACTCTTGAATATGATATCTCATTAGAATGTCTATGTGTGGAAGATTAACAAAGATCACGTAGAATCTGGTTGCAATGAGTATCATTGAGGATTTATTTTCCTAATTTATAGCCATTATTAATTTAATTATGGACTTAGTAATATGGTCTCTAAATTCTATAGTGATTTTTTGGATGGTATTTGCTTCTTGATTTTTGTTTTGATAAAAAAAACACTTTTCCATCAGACTAGAAATTTTCTAGATTTCAAAAAAATTTATCATATTCCTTTTGTAGGTTGATATGGGTTTAGGAACTAGTGAAGGCTTTTAATGGTGGTGCTATTCTGAACTAGGTTTAATTACATCAAGTGATTTAGTGTTGACCATTGGAACTAAATTTCATAATAGTTTCTATATCATGATAGTTACATCAATTGAGGAGAATAATTATTATCCATGATAGAAGGATAAATTTATCGTATTCTTTTTAGTATTGTAGGACCAATTAAGGTTACATTATTTAATCATAAGAAAACAATGTTAGGGAATTTAGATCACCGAATCCATCCATTTATGGGTTTAATATGATTTTATGAAGTTTTCATCAATCTAGTTATTCATGCAGATTCATTTAAAACATAGTTAATGCATGCATAAAATGGTTTTGATAAGGGTTCTCGAAAATTCATCTGTGGGTTTAAAAATTTAATAACTAGAGAAGTTGAAGTTGGAGTATTTAAGATCAATCTATGTCATTTGACATCATTTGAGAGTAACTAAAAAACAATATAAAATAAATTCTAATTCATTTGGAGAATTTAAACCCCCATGGACAGACATGTTCATATTTCAATCGAATACTTTCCAAAATGATGATAAAATGAGTAGCACAAATATTTTAGTGTAGTTAGAATAATATTTATAAGGGATTATTATTTATACTTATTTTATTTTTATATTTCAATTTCAAAATTAATGTGATTTTATTTGGAATCTAGAAATAATTTTTAATCATGACTAATATATTGTGCTCGAGGGGGATTGTATTGTGAGACTAATATTTTCCATTCTTCACACCTTTTTGGAAAATCTATAATAATTCACTGAGATCAATTCATAGTTTAAAAAGACACATTGCATGCCTCTGGAACATAATTTCAGAATTTAATGATCAATCTAAGATGTTGATCCTTGGTATTTTTCTTTAACTTTTACTTCCAAAACATCGCAATATATTCACGAGATTTATTATGATAATAAATATACAGATTTTATTTATTTCTTTTGTTTCATTAAGTAATGATCTTCAAGAAGCATTAATGTGAAATATTAATCTCTTGGAAAGATAGATTTTTTAAATCCATTTTTAGAAAGTGTTTGAAAATAATTTCACCATGAGGAAGAAATAAATTTTTATCCCGTTAATATTAATTTACACTTGTATATGTCCTGATTTTTTTATCAATTATACTTTTCTATTCTATATCATTATTTATAATTTATCTGAAAAAATATCACAATTTATTTTTTACATATCATGAATAATTTAAAAAAATAAAAGAAATTATTTTTCCTATTATATTTTTTTGTTTTTTTAATATTGTTGCACAGTCATTATTCCCCTTCATGTTGATCAATACACCAAGATAAAATATTTTAGTTATTATTGATTTTATAAAAAATTTAATTTTCATGTATTCTATAATGAAATTTTTTATGTTATTGGTTTGATTTTCATGGAAGGATTCAGTTGAATAATATTGAAGATATAAAAAAATAAATCAAAAAATCAAAAAAAATATTAACAGTACTGTTAAAAACTATTCTTTAAATTTACTTGGTCTTATTTTTGTTTTGATCTATTTTCTACTGAATTTTATCATTTTATGCTAGTTATACGTGTGCAATTAAAAAATATTTGATAATAAAGCCTTATATAATTCAAACATGTTCTTTATTACACACTAAAATATGATTTATTACATAAAATTTACCTGATACTACATATAAGATAGAGTGTTCTATTGTGTTTGTGTATTAAGATCATTACATAAAAAATTAAAACATGAAATACAACATCTTTATTGAAAACACCATTTACATGACCACTACAATTCCTCGTACATAGCATTGCATGAGATAACATGAGAATATTCATAAGAAAAGGGTGATTTATGAATCCCACTAGGGGAGTAATAAATTAATAACATGAATATTACAATACATGTTAGGAAATAGGCATATCAAAGGAGCATAAGATAAACATGAACTTAAAGG
Source organism: Viscum album (assembly GCA_963277665.1). Taxonomy (NCBI): domain Eukaryota; kingdom Viridiplantae; phylum Streptophyta; class Magnoliopsida; order Santalales; family Viscaceae; genus Viscum; species Viscum album. The sequence continues at coordinate 105,794,908 of OY728133.1, forward strand.
CATGATAAATCATGATAATCATAACATTAAAATCTGGAAACAACTGTTAATGTGGAAATATCATGAGCCAAGGCTCATTGCACATGATTCATGAGTAAACACTCATTTTACATGAGCTATCATGATTCATAACCCATTTCACATGACTAATCATGATAATATTCTTTACCCAATGCATTAGGGCTCTATCGGGAACAACATTCATAAACATTTCATTTCATGCATAAGTGTGTCACATGGATCATATAACATGGAATCAATAAATATCATATGTTATTAGATTATTAATTAGTTTGGAATAAATACATGGAAGTAACATTCAATAATAATATGTGCATAAATATGAATACCCTTGATAGAGACATGGGCATGGTATTCACATCACAATGATCTTGGCTTGTAAAAACATGATGCAATTTTAGCTGCATAACGACATGGCATAAGGATTCATGATATGGTTGATGAGAGATAAATGAGTGTCTCATAAAATTTGTGGGAAATGTATTTTACGTTGGCCATATAGATTCATGTACCAACAAACATAATGGAATTTATATGCATAATACAAAATAAAAAATTGGATGTAAAAATGGAGAGAGAAATCCCTCATAGAATTTCTGCATGGTAACAGGTGTACATGGGATGTATTGATGAAATATAGAAGAGTCTCCCATCATCCGAACATAAATAGGGTATTATGGGTGAGGTGTGAAACCAAACACCATCATTTTTAATTGAAAACAAAATGGCATAACAACTTAAAGAAAATTCGGAAAAAAGAGAAAGGAAGAATCCCTTATATGGAAGTGTCATCCCAAAGGAATGGGATAGGCTTGAGAGAGGTGTCATGAGAGATTGGGTCACCTAAAAAGGATTATAGTGGAAGGAGGGAAGATGATGGATTAACTCCAATGGCATTGAGTGAGGAGGAAGTGGGAACTTCAGTGGATTTATATAAGAAAGGAGAGAGAATTATTTATTATTTAGGTTTGGGTCATAGCACATTAAACTCGTCAATACCACAACCCAAACCATGGTTTTCCCATGTTTTTTAACATATGGGAGTGGAAAACAATATTTTATAAGTCCAATTGATGAAATTATTATCATAATAGGGTTTCTTGTATGGATCGGAGTCACACTCTCAAGGAAATTCATTACAATGTGAAAATGTATTATAAATCTTGGAGGGTCAACTAATGTTTTTTAAAATAAATCACAAAAACCTAAAATCACATTATTTTAAATGTTAAAAATATATTGGCTGATCATATCCTTTATATTATTTTATTATATCATTATGGGTTCATTATGATTTCATAAACACATTATATATTTGAACTGTATTTTTTTACCCAAAATTTGACTGACTCAGAAAATTAATGATTCACTTTTAAATAATTTAGGCGAATGGAATCAAAAAATAATATTCATTTTATCTAAATAATTATATATATATGTGATTTTTTAATTTTAAAATATAAACCGATCTTAATTAAAAATTCATGCATTTTGACAAAAATGACTTTCAAACCGTAATAAAAAAATACAATTGCATTCATAAAATTGTAAAATTATTTATATTTCATAATAAATTAATATAATAATAATAATATTTTATTAAAATATACTTTAATTCCAAAATCCTTTAATTCATCAAAATATATTTCTTAGTTTAATGTTAACTAAAAATATTATTTTCCCTTTTAAAAACTATTTACAATGTAAGAATAATAAAATGAATATATATTCACTATTATATACAAATATATTGCACATATCTATAGTGCTATGGTATTTTTACATAACCCCTTATATCACCTGCATAAGACTAAAGGGTAAGTTGTCTGATGGGGACAGACTCTTGGGGTGTCTTGGATAACATTGCTAAGGTGATAATCTCTATAAACTTCCACATATCTCGTAGGTGGTTCCGTTCGAGGTTAACATGATGAAGCTTGGCTTGGGCGTGGTCAAGAGTGAAGCCCAACAATTCCACCTCTTTTCTGAGCTCCAAAAAATTGCCTTCATACAAGGAAAGTCTACTAGATGAGGTCATTGATTCCTTATTCTAATTAAATTGGATTTTTTAATTCCCTATGTTTTTACAAATCATGTGATCACTCTTCAAAGACTATATAAATATGGTCACAACATTTAATAGTATTTTAATATATACTAACATGAAACAAAATAAGTTCATATTCAATATAACCATTTTACATATTATGTCATTTAATAAGATCATGAGAAATTTTCATTAATGAATGTTTGGGTCATTATAATCTTCCCCAGTTAAGAAATTTCATCCTCAAAATTTCTTTTTCCCACACTAAAACAAATATGGATAACATTTCTTCATCACTTCTTCTGACTCCCTCATCTCTTTTTCAAACATGTGGTTTTTTCCACAATACCTTGATGAGGGTCATTGCCTTATTTCGTATAACTTTTTCTCTACGATCTAAGATCTTCAACAGATTCCCCTCATTAGAAATATCATCCTCTAGCTATACTACCTCTGATGAGAGTACATGTGACGGTTCTGGTATTTACTTTTTAAGAGGGAAATGTCAAAGACATCATGTACTTTGTATATGGTAGGTGGTAGTGCTATTATATAGGCAACAACCCCAAAACGATCATGAATCTCGAAGGGGATATTGTACCTAGGACATAACTTCCCTTTATTTCCAAACCTCATGATCGTCTTCCACGAAGTTATGAATAATAATACCATGCCTCCAACTGTAATATCAATTTCTCATCGACGATTATCAGCATAACTCTTCTGTTGACTCTGGGATGCCTTGATATGTTACTGAATGGTTTTCACCTTCTCATCCATTTCTTCAACCATTTCTGGTCATATCATCTTACTCTCACTGACATCACCACATCATGTCAGTGTTCTACACCTATTCCCATACTGGGGTTCATAAGGTTCCATTTAGTTACTCGAGTGTAAAATATTATTATAGGAGAATTCAATAAGAGGAATATGTTGATCCCATCCTCCATTAATGACCAGTGAATGTGATATTAACATATCTTCTGCTGTCTGAATTGTTCACTCAAATTGGCCAACAGTTAAAGGATTATAGGTCGTACTAAAATTCAACTCAGTATCGAGATAATGTGGAATATTCTTCCAAAACATAGAAGAAAATCTTGGATCACGATTAGATACAATATATAGTGGTACATCATTCATCCATACCAATTCCTTGATATATATTTGTGTCAGCTTATCCAATGAGAAATCCTCTCGAATTGCAATGAAGTGTTAATACTTTGTATGATTATCCACAAAACCAAGATTTCATTGTTGCCTTTGGATGTCTTCAAAGTTTTTTGAAAAAACACATGGTGCTGTTATCCTATTTCTATGATGGTATGAGTAATGGTTTCATCATCCCCATAGAATTATGATTCTCTACCTTCACTTGCTGACACACCAGGAACTTTTATGTATAATCACCAATCATCTTCTTTATATTATCCCACAAATAATTCCCCTAGATATCTTGACACATCTTTGTGTTTCCAAGGTGAATAGAAAAATATGAACTATGTGAATCATCATAAAGATCATTTTTCAGCTCTGGACTATATGGAAGACATGTTCTTTTACTAAATCTCACAATTACTTCTTCATTAACATTGAACTCCAAGGATATACCTTTTCTGATAGCTTCCTCATTACTCTGAATTCCCACATCATCATTTTAATCATCCTTTATCCTTTACAAAAGATATGGTCGAGCAATTATTTGTGAAATAATTTATGATGTTCCCTTACATATGAATCCCATGTCCATATACGTCAAATATAAAAATATAGCATCCATATCAATTATCCTCAATTATATAATCACTCGGTCCTTTCAATATAGAGAATCTACCACCTTATTCGCTTTCCCCGGTCGGCAATGGACTGTGCAGTCAAAGTCATTGATTAGTTCTAACAATCTTCATTGCCGCATGTTCAAATCTTTCAGTTTGAATTTATTTTTTAGGATTTCGTAGTCAGCATATTTATCACACTTCCCCCGAAAGAGATAATTCTTCCAAAATTTTAAAGCAAATATCACCACAACCATCTCCAGATCATGTGTTGGATAATTATTCTCATTATATTTTCAATTACATTGAATTATAGGCAATGAATTTTTTATTTTACATCCACACACAGCCCAAGAACTTCATCAATGCATCACTAAATACTACAAAATGTTCTCCACATGTGGTTAATGTGAGAACAGGTGTAGTGATAACCATCCTTTTTATGTCATTGATGTTTTCTTCATATTAATCACTCAATTTAAACATTACTCCCTTACGAGTTATCTTGGTAAGAGGGTTGGACCTTCATGAGAAATTTCTCACAAATCATTGAAAATACCTATCCAATCCCAAGAAGCTATGAATATTTGTTACAGATGTTGGGCTCATCCACACCTAAATTGATTCTTTCTTAGAGGGATGCAAATATAAATCATTACATGTGATGATATGTCCCCATAATGATACGTCATTCAACTGGAACTCACAGTTGTTGTACATTTCATTGAGATTCTCTTTCTATAGGGTCTTTAGTACTGTTCGTAGATTCTTCTCATGATTCTACATGGTTTTGGAGTATATTAAAATATCATCTATAATGACTACAAAAAATTTGTTGAGATAATCTCTAATGAATCTACTCATCTTGTCCATGAATATTTCTCGAGCATTAGTGATTATTAAAGGCATTACTATGAATTCATTGTGCCTGTATTTTGTAAGAAATGAAGTCCTAGGGATATCTTCCTTATTCACCCTTACTTGATAATATCCCAACTTCAAATCCACCTTTATAAGTATCAATTACCATGTATCTGATCGAGCATGTCATCAATTCATGGGATAAAATACTTGTTATTTATTGTGAATTTATAATGCTCAAGATAGTATATACAAAGGCACATTGACCCATGCATCTTCTTGACAAAGAGGACTGGTACAATCCATGGGGAAGCACATGGGCATATAAATCCTTTTTCTAGATACTCCAATAGTTTTTTCTTCATATTTTCAAGCTCCGAAAACTACCATTCTATTAGTATTTTTTGTTATTGGAAATGCCCCAGTTATATGGTCAATTGAGAATTCAACATCTCATATAGGAGGAAGACCATGGAATTTATTCGGAGGCACTTCAGTGAATTACCTCACAATAGGCATGTCTTCAAGGATGGTTTCATCAGTAGACAAATTATTCTGAGGTAGATACACATGCTCATAGGGAATTAATATCCATGAGTGAGATGATGGAGCTATAGACGATTCATCTTCCTCCTTGCACTTGTATTGAATCTGTGGTCGATTCTCTACATAGAGAGTGATTTAACTATTTCGACAATTAATGATGTATCTATATAGGGAAAGCCATTCCATGCCAATAATTTCTTCAAATTCCACCAGAGTGAGTATGTTGTGGTTTTCTAGAAAATACAATCCATCGATAATGACAGGGGGGAGTTACATTCGTGGGAAACAATGATTTCCCCATCTGTTGTAGTCACTAAAATCATTAATTCATGATTTGTGGTGGTGTTGGGATTATTCTACTAAAAACCTGAGATATAAATGAATGGGTGGAACATGAATCACAAAGTATGTTCTCTATTCTTGAAGGAATAACAAGCGTACCTGTCACCACTTCCTTGTAGGGGTTCACTTCTATACTAGTGATGGAAAAGCTTTCCCTTGCTGTATCGGAGGTTTTTGGTTTCCTCTAAAAACCCTTGGCTTAGGGAACTAATTTTCAAGATTCCTTGTTTTAATTAATTTGATGCAATGAACCACACATTGAGAGTTGAACAAATAGTTCTACTCCCTTGTCGGAGGCACATGTTTTTTCTGGTGAGTTTTAATAGCCAGGTGCCCATATCTTCCACACCTAAGAGAATACCTTATTCCCTTCAGGAAATTTTGGGGTGCTTCTTTCCACACCATTGGCACGTGTGGTATTATATTTTCATAGAATTATTTATTTATCCATCAGACTACCAGAATTTAAGTCCACTTAATGCTATTTATCCCTGTGATACCCCTGAGACTTGCCGATCTCCATTTCAACCTTGAGATCACATAATAGAATTTCATTTTCACTATAGACGTCTCGTATTAGTAGGGATTTCTGTAGTCTAGGATTCAGCCAACCAAAGAAGTGGTCAACATAGAATTTGGGGGAAATGAAAAAGTAGGAGGCATATCGTGAAATACTTGTGAAGTTGTCCTCATATGTTATGATGGATTCTTCATCTTATTTATTTAGAGCAAGGAAGTCCCTTTCCAAATTAAACCAGAGGGTGTGTGGAAAATATTTATCGAATAACATCTTCAAGAAATCCTTTCATTCGAACTCCTTGAACTCCTCCTCAGGCTTTTTATTTATTATCAATTTCAACCATTTATCAGCATCACCCTCCAAACGAAAAGCATCCAAGATAATGTTTCCTTTATTAGAACATTGAATGAGGGGGAAGATCTTTTCAATGGAGTTGAACCATTTTTCGACAATTGAGGGATCACATTATCCATTACAAATAGGAGTCCTTTGTCTCATAATGTTTTTGATAGCAACTTGTTCCTTCCTAGGGGGGTTGGTTGAACGTTCCTCATAACCCATGTTTCTATTCAAAGATTGAGTTATGTTTGAGAGTATCAAGACAATGATCGAAATTACTTCTCCCATCAGATTCGGAATATTATTAGGAAAGTCACCAAATTGATAAACAAATTGGTTGTTTTCATGAGACCTCATAATACTGACCATTGGCTGGAATAAAAGAGAGTGTTATGGGTAACACATAAAAAAATCCAAAACAAAACAGATGAATTATAAATATTTTTTTACATAACCTATGAATATATGGGCTTCAATCTATGTTATCCAACATATATTTTTAAGGTAATTTTTTTAATTACCTTAATAATGGTTCATACTAAGCTTATGAATTTACCAATTCATATCCCTTGGTAGTTTTGTAACCAAGAGTGTAGCACGTCTCGTTGTTGTGTACCAGGATACCCCAGGTCATGCCTAAAACTCCATGTCGGGGTTTTCAACCCATAGTACATCTGTTCCAATGATGCCTCTACCTACTCATATTAATACATGGATATATTTTCAAGATTAAAAACTTAATAAATACCCACCAATACATAGATATGTTCTTATTATACAAAGTCTTGTCTTTAAGGATTCACTAGGATTTTCGAATCCAGATCCCAAAAATAACTAATCATATCTCGTGATACCAACTATGACAACCCTGCTCTTTATTACATAATGAAACATGATTTATTACATAAATTTCACATGATTCCAAAAACAAGATAGATATGTATAGTGTATTTGAGGCTTACAATCATTAAAAAACCAATTAAAACATGAAATACTACATCTTTATTGATAACTTCCTTTACTTGACCACTACATTCCCTCATACTTATCATTTAATGAGACAACATGAGAACATGAAAAGAAAAAGGGTGAGCTATAAAGCCTAGTAGGGGAGAAAAAAGGAATAAAATGATGATTAAAATACTTGTAAGTAAACAGGGATATCATCAGAGCACAAGAGAAACATGAACATAAAGGAATGATAAAGCATGATAATCATAACATAGCAATGTGGCAACAACACTTAACATGGAATTAGAATGATCCAATTCTAGTTGCACATAATTTATAACTAAACCCTCATTTAACAATAATTTTCATGATTCAACACCCATTTCACATAATGTATCATGATATTATACTCTACTGAATGCATTGGAGTGCTATCAAGGTGCACCCTTCTTAAACATTTCATTTCATGCATAACTGTGCCACATGGATCATATAACCTTGAATCAATAAAAATCAAATGATATTCCATGATTAAGTAATGTGGAATTAATACATGAAAGTAGAATTCAATATTTATATGTGAATAAAGGTGAATACCCTTGATAGGGACAAGGTTATGGTATTCACTACACAATGATCTTGGCTTGGAAAAACGCAATGCAAATTCGACTGCATAACGCCGTGACATTAGAATTCATGAAAATGGTTAATGAGAGAGAAATGAGTGTGTCATAATATTTACATGAAATGGAAATTAAGGGGTCATTTATATACATGTACCAATGACCTTAACTGAATTTTGATGCATAATACAAAATAATTACTTGGATGTAAAAGAGGATAGAGAAATCCCTCACGGAATTTCTGCATGGTAACAGGTGTATAGGGGAGGTATTAATGAGATATAAAGGGGTCTACCATCATCCAAAAATAAATATGGATGTATTTGGGCGGTTAGAAATTCTACACCAACATTTTTAATTGAAAAAAATGGCATAACATCTTAATTAAAATTGAACAAAAATGAGAATGGAAGAAATCCCATACTTGCATTTGTGAACCCAAATGAGTGGGATAGGCTTGAGATATGCTTCTTGGGATCATGGGGCACCATTGGAGGAATATATAGAGATTTGGGAAGATTTTTTACTAACTCCAAATGAATTGAGTGACAAGGAAGTGGTATCTTTGGTGGGTTTATATATGTAGGAGAGGGAATTATTTATTATTTTGGTTTGGGTCACCACACATTAAACTAATTATTACCACAACATAGCCCATGGTTTTTGCCCATGGTGTTTAAAAAAGTGGAATGGAAAACAATATTATATAATTCCATTCTCCAAAATTCTTAAAATAAAAGGGTTTCTTATATGGAGGTGAGTCACACTCTAAAGGAATTTCATTTAAAAATTTAAAATGTTTTATAACACTTGGAGAGTCCACTAATGTTTTGTAAAATAAATAAATAAAATCCCTATATTCTAATCCTATAACATATATTTTCCAAACATATCATTTATATTATTTTATTACATCACTATTGGGCCATTATGATGTCATAAAACACATTATATATTTAAACGATATTTATTTTTTACCCAAAAAGTCCATTGTCTCTGAAAATTAAAAAAAATCACCATTGGATAATTTTGACATAATGATTCCAAAAATTATATTCATTTTATCTTAATAATTTTTTGAATATGTTAATTTTTACTTTCAATATAAATAGATACATTTATTGAAAATTATTGGGTTTTGACAAAACCATCTTTAAAACCTTAACAAAACATACAGCTGCATTCATAAAATTATACTATCATTTACATTATTAAAAAATAATTTAATAATAACAATAATTTATTAATATATCCTCTAATTTAATTATCCATTAATTTATCAAAATATATTTCTTATTTGAAAATTAACTAAAAATTCTATTTGTGCTTTAAAAAATATTTAAAAAGTAACAATAATAAAATGAATTTATATTCACTATTATATACAAAAATAATTCTCATAATCATAGTGATAAGGTCTTCTTACAGAACCCCTTATCACACCCTTATTACACCGAAGGGTAAGGAGTGTTATGGAGAGATACTCTTGGGGTTGCTCGGATAACATTGCCCGGGTCGTAATCTCTATCACCTAACACTTCTCTCATAGGCAGTTATGTTCGACCATAACATGTTGAAACTTGGATTGGGCTTAGTCAAGAGTGAGTCCCAATGACTCATTATTAATTTCGAGAACTAAAAAATGGGCTTCATATGGGGAAATTCTATTGGATGAGGCCATCAATTCCTTTGTCTGAGTAAATAGGATTTGTTAAATCCCTATATTTATTCTTATCATGTGAACATTTTTCAACATCTATATTTTCAAGGGTCATAATTCATAACAGTTTTTTAAAATCTAGAAACATAAAACTAAATATGTTCATATGTTATATTACCATTTCACATAATAATACATTTAATTATATAAATATGTATTTTCATTAATGAAATATTTAGTCATTAAATTATATTCCAGAGATAGAAAAATATCATTCTTATTTGAAAAAACAATATTGAAATTGAAAAATTAGGAGACTGAGTTCTTGTTATTGACTATGAGATAAATTTTCAACAAAATAAAAATTTAAAATAAAATCATAGGCTTAGGATGAGGGAGTTTCAACTCTATCATGTGTAATGAAACACTTATTTTATGATATTTTCACATAGATCCAAAATTTATGTTTTAAAAATTCATATGTTTCACTTTTAGCATCATTTAATTTGATTTTTATTGAAGACAAATTTCCTATTACTAGTGAATTCAATAATATTTAGAAATAATTACCCTTGTTAGTGATCAATGGAATTGAATTAATATTGAGAGTGTTTTCATTTTATCTAAATAGTTGTGCAAGAAACTGGTTTTTTATTAATATTTATTTTTTTTGGGAGAAACTATACAACTAATTTGTTAGGAAAATATATCCATAACAACATACTGGAGAGCTTTAAAAATAAATTTCATGTTTTTTTCAAGAGGATGTAGAAGCCTCCCATTATTATTTAGAGAGATTTTGGGAGCTTATTATGTCATTTTATCATCATTAGTTTCCCTCTCATGTATTCATGGATACCCTAAATGAAGAATTTTCCATCATAGGATAGAATTTGGTATATTATTAATTTGTGGGTCATTATAATAACAAAACCTATAAATATTTGAACAATAAATTAAATAATATTTATTAGATTTGTCATCAATAATATTCTATGAGGAACATTGGGAGTAAACACAGTAACAACTCTAGTCTATTGGTATATGAAAATTCTCAAATAGGTGAAATTAGATATCGACTATAATCTTTAATAAAACAAGATGATGAATAATGTTTCAATCATGTGGGATTTACAAACATGAATCAATCACTAAATGAGAAGTGTGCTCAATTTATGATGTTTGGCCATCAATAAATGTTTTCAAATAAAATATTATGATAATCCAATAATAATATAATTTCAATTTATCCTATTATTGTCCTAGTATTCATAAAAAAGATAATTTTTTCAAAAAATATTACAATCAAGGATATATTAACCATACAATATTTTCATTGATGGATGAAATAATTATTAGGAAAACTGCTACCACAGGTTATAAAAACCATCAGAGAAAATAGTATGAAAATCAATTAATTGGTGAACTATCTAGTTTCTGAGGGAATTTTGATGGGCGAATTCTTAATAGAATGAACAAAATTTTATAAAAATGACTCACAATTGGATAAATTTGATTATCAAAAAAAATAAAAACATCAATTTGGTAAATGGTACTTTTAAGGACTAATTAATATTTCTTGAATTAAAAATGAATCAATTATAAAGATAAAAAAAATTTATGGATAGGGTTGAGCTTCCTATAAAAACTGAATAAAACCCTTGGGTAAATATTATGGTGGTGGATATAAGAAGTGGATTAAAAACTAAAAATGAATCTTGAAAAACACTAAGACTTCCCAATCAAAAAACATGGAGATTAATTATGTATAAATAAACAGTACACATAATCTATAAATGTGATAAATGATCATCAAAATGAAAAAAATTAAAATTTTCACATAAAATTCGTGTAGAAAATTGTTATGAATATAAAAAGAAAAAAGGGATGATGAAAAAGTTATGATTATTATGTGGAAATGAACTATTAATTTAATTATCATTCACCAACTATAACTATATATGAAAAAATAAAACACAAGAATAATGAAAATGATAAACTTATACATTTCTATGGGATTTTATCCAACCACTTATAGAATATTCCATTTATTCATGAATTCATTCAGATTCATTCATATATAGAAAATATTTAATAAATATTTCCAAAAAAATAATATGGATGAATTTTTAAAATACATCCTCACTGATGATTGTTCATATATTCTTCAAAGGAAATCCCCCCAAATCTTATTGGTCTAGGTAGTTTTGTATTCCCTTCACGGTAGGGAATATTTGAAAACTGAACTCTCGTTTTCATTTAGGTACTTATATAAATGTGCATCTATTTTTACCATTTCAACAGTTTATATTTTATGATTTTTATACCACCGCTATCATCCTATATTTGGATGAACATTGATTAACAAAACCCATCGTAATGGTAGATTACCTGCAAGTTGGATTTTTCATGTCGTTTCTACTAGTTACCTGATGATTGTTTATACACAAACTCCCAAAATTATATGTTAGTTTACTATGTGTAACATAGTTACTGACCTATGTTCTTATATCTAGTAGTAATTTAATAGAATATTCATTAATAGGATTTAACTGAAAAATAAAATAATTTAAAACAAATGAAAAAAATTGGGGGTTTGGTTTTGTTTTCATGACAACAAAAAAATGAGAAGGAACAATCAAGGACATAATTTGTTTAAAAAATTCATATAAAAAGATGTAGTTGATCAAATCTACCCCCTTAACCCTTCATTTATCATTATATTATATAATACATATTCATTCAAATGTGATTCCCTAACCATGAAAAACCCTAAACCCTACGAAATGTAACATGGATAAAAATTATTGAGAAATGAGCCATATATCAAATTTGGGGAATATAATCATAGAAACATTCTATAGTTGTGATACAAAAGAAAAATTGTGTTCAATGTACAATTATGGAATAATATCATCTCTATAGTGTACAATTAATTGAGTTTTGGGGTGTTGATTAACCATAAGATTCTATCCCACGTTTATTTTATTTTGTAATTGATGTTTTAATCACTTGATTCACACATGTCAAACCTCTTAGTCAATTAAAAGCTGATTGAGTTCCTTAGAAATTTAAACAAAACTAATTGAAAAAAATTAATGAATTGCAATATGTTTACAGATTCAATGTAAATATATAACGGTATTAGGGATTTGATCGATTAAAAATGAAATCAATCTTCCATCAATGGACATGTCATTGCAGGTATGTTTTTTAAAAGAATTTGATTGAACATGAAATACACAATCTCAACAATAATTTTATATTCCACCACCATCAATAAAAAACAAAATGTGGAAATAGAATAACACAAGAATTTTATTAACGAAAAATTAACTATACATTCATGAAAATAAAGAAACCCAAAGTGGACGTGGGAGAAGAGAGCCTTATTAGAAGATATCCTTTCAGAAATCTTTACTTATTACAAGAGTTTTTGAGTTTAATCCAGTAGACATACATTCAGAAAAACATTTCAAAATCCCTTAACAACCCTCTAAAAATGTGAAAAACACCAATTTCGTGAGTGTAGGGTAGGCTAGGTTAAAAGAGGTTTCAAGTGTGAATGAGGAAATTCATCAAAAAATTTATTGTAAATTTAACTTCCTATTTAACATTCAAAAAACTATAATAACTATCCATATAGAAAAATATTATTTTTAATGGGATCCTAGATATTTTCTAATTAATTTTCACTAATCCAAGCATGGATGAATTTGATCTATCTCAAAAGGTGAAGTGGTGTCCACTATATCGTGTCCAATATATCATTATTTTTATGACCCATTTTCTCCAATCCAATACATGATCCAACATAGATGTCATAAATTAATGTTTCAATCTATTGATTATGGAATATTTTAAAAATACCTAAATTCAAAAAATTATTTGATAATTATTTAAGGATGAAATATTATAGTGCACATTAATGGATAAAACTGGAAATTTCATCAAATTTTCAAATTAATGATCTAATCTAAAATATCTTATAAATAAAAATATTTAACATAATGTGATGAAATTATGCCACTTATTATCAACATATTTTTCTATAACATTTTGTTTTATCAACTCACCCACACTCTCCCTTTTTCAGTCCCAGAAAAAACATCATGTCATGTATTCCAAAAAAAATTACATGATATGAATGTTCATATTTCTCAATAAATAGTACAAATGTTGGAAAAGATTGAATCCCCTAAAAATTCAATAAAAATAATTTTTAAATTCATTGTCTGTAAAGTGTCTCAAAAACCAAATCCTATGATATTAATATCACTAATCATACAGAAACAGGTAACATGTCTACAATGCCACTAATTTCCCATGTGTCTGTGTGCCAACCATTTAATGTTCATATCTCATCCCATTATTCAATAAATGTTTGGCAAGTAAAATAATTCTTCTTATGTGTATTAATTATCATAAGATTTTCTATATTACATTGGAATAAAATTTCAAGACCCACTCACATAATAATTCCCAAAATCAAACCATAATATCCCAACCATGATATCAGCATTTTTTGTACCTATTGTCAGTCCAATATTTTTTAAGATAATATATATAAATATATATATATATCGTATTACTTATATATTCATTAGGGAATAAAACTTTTAGTTATAAGGTACACGTTTATAGGTCAATTCAGTACAATAATCAAACTGGTCGTTATAGAAAGGATGTATAGATCAACCATAAATATAAGATGATTTTTTACAAAACATTGATATACATTATATTGAGGGAGAAAAATTTTACATTACAAGGTTCGGTTAACAGTTGTGTCAAAAAATAAGTCATAGAATTTACCAAAATTAAATATCTAAAATAAGATTGTAAAAATCTATATGATTTTATATGGATTCCACAAATAATATCATAAATCACATAATTTTTTATAAAAAAACCATTATGGATTAAATCATGATCATTATTATCATTCCGCCAATTAATTTTCAGAATTTAAATTTTCCATATATTCCATATCTAAATGAGCATCTTACGTGATATTTTTTTTTGTTTTTTTTTTGAATTTTTTATATTGTAACAAAATAAATAACAGAAAACACAAATAAAAAAATCAAAATCCTAAATATCTACTCTAATATGTTGTCCCCTCCCCTATCCATGAGATATTATATTTTCCATAATTCTGCCTTGCGAGATTATATTTTACATGAAATGAATAATTTTTAAATAAGAAACATAATATAAAAGTGAGAGGGTTAGGAATTGTCAGTTATTCTCATGTGATGATGGAGTCATTCAACGTGATGAAATCAAAAAAAAAATATTATGGAAGACCAATAATTTATTGGTTCAATTGTTTATCATTTAATATATGCTCCTTCATATATCCTCTTGTGTGATATCCACTTCGCCATAATGAAATAAATTAGATACAACATAAGTACATAACCATGCGTAATAAAATTTACAAATCAACTGCTTCATTCATGAACTATAGAGTAGGATATTTTACCCAATATTAAAATATTTTTTTTGTATTATTCTATCATGATCCACCATTGATCATTCCCAGTAGATCCTTGAGTTCTTGTATGATGACAATAAAATCTCTTAATGTTGTTGAATTTGCAGATTCAATTGAATTCTATCATTGGCCAAATCCATGTCTCATTTACTTATATCCCAATATTCATGATGCTCAAAATTGATGAGGATATAGCATGAACTCACAAAAAAACCAAATGGGGACTTACCGATTAGAGTCTTCTATGTCATAATATAATCCCATAACACATAATCTATAATCTTCCAACAATCCTACATATTCGGCTAAATTATTTTCTCCAAATTTATTTTCAACAATATATTTGAAACCTCAACCTAGATATTTGTTTGGGGGTGGTATGGTGTTGAGGATTATTTTGTCACCCCAAAATTTTGATGGAGGGAATCCACGTCCTGATTGAAATTTTTTTTTCATGGTTGATTGAAAATTGTTTTCATTAATCTAAATTAGTGAAACATATTTTTTTCTAAAAAATCAACTACAAAAAAGAGAGTAATCATTCCTTATAGAATAATCTTCAAAAATATTTCTAAAATAATAAACAGAATCCAAATAATACAAAAACTAAAAGAAAATGTAAATTTTACAATGAAATTAATTCCCCATACATCAAAAATCACATTAAATTATATGGTATGTTGAAGCATCTCTAGTCTCCCCAAAATTATTACTAGCTTATTGGAAATATGAGAACGAAAAAAAAACACATGAGTATCATAGAATAATCTAGGCCATTATAATATAATTTCTAATACTTTCCTAGATATTTTTTGTTGTCAAACAAGTCCTTTACATGAAATTGTACTCCAAAAATTTAGAATAGACTCAGACCTGTGACCAGGAAAACACATCGTAATAACATGATCACTACACATGTGCGGCATGTAGATATTATCACATGCATAAAACCTAGAATCACTCCTTATTTTTATATAGATGATTTTAATTTATATTGGTAGTAATTATATAGGAATAAATGTTGTTATCTAAATATTTATACAACTGGTTTATACCTGAGATGGAATAGAGTTTTTTATTTGGTAAAGTGTCCCAAATGGGTACCTAGTCCATTGTGTTTGTAACTGGTATGTAATTACTCCCACTCATGTGGCCAGACACTATGTTTTATGAACCCAACCCATCCTTTTCTCAATATCAAATTATTGATGAATGATCATCCATCAGATAATGTAGTAATTTGCATCTATCATCATTAAGAGTACCTCAAAGTATCATGGTCATAAAAAACAACTACATTGGAGTCTAATAAATTTGATTGGATTTTATCTGAATAAAATATGATATAATGAAACTCAATATCCATTGTTCTGTACTTTAATTCTGAAAAATTCAATGTCCTTGAAACATAGACATTCACAAGTGATCGCCCTGCCACCCGTTGTGATAATAAACCTCCAACAGTGAAGTTGGATGCGTCACACATAATACCAAAAGGGAATTTTCACCATTGGGGGAGTATTATTGGAGTGGTTAGAAGCTTCATTATATCATCAAATTATGCCTTACATGAATCATCAAAAATGAATTCAATGCATTTTTAAAGAACGTGAGATACTTGTATAACTATCTTACTAAAATCTCAGATAATGTGTATATAAAGGTCTGCATTACATAAGAATTATCTAACATCATTTCCACTTGATGGATATCAAAACGATGAAATAATATCTAACATAGAAATATCAAACTCTATTTTCTGTTTTGACACAACATTAATAATAAAATCACATGCTCTACAATGAAATGACCCTTTTCAATGGTCAAAACCTAATTTTCCCAATATAATAATTCAAGAACATTCCCAAACTAAAAAATCATTCATCAAATGAAAATCCACACACTGTAAAATACACATTACAATTTTCCAAAATGACTCAATGAAATCGTAAAAAATAGTCACAATGCATCTTTGGAAGGTAACTTGTGCATCGAAAATTCCAAATGGAATCATTCAGTATGGAAATGTAGCAAATGGAAAATTAAATGTTGTCTTATCTTGATCCTTCAAAGCAATAGGAACCTTAACATATCATGAAAATTCTTCCATGAGATATTTTTATGTATTCCCAACTAGTCTCTTGAGCATTTCATCAGTAAAAGGTAGGGGTAAATGGTCCTTTTGAGTGGATTGATTTGGTTTCCTATAATCAATTCACGCATGCCAAATATTATTCATCAAAATTGAAATTAATTCCTCTTTATCATTTCGACTAATAGTAGGACCTCATTTCTTAGGAACAACCTGATTATGAGTCAACCACTAGGAATCAAAAATCAGATAAACTATACCAACCTAGATCTATTTTCAATATCATTTTTTGCAAATGTCTAGAAAAGTTTGATTCAGTCTCTTTTAGGGATATCTAACTAGATTATACTCATCCTCCACAATAATCCAAGGCATTAAAGTGGAGGGGCTAATATATGATAAGTCCAAATTGGTTTACCTGATTTCCCTAATGTTTCGCCTCAAAATATTCAATTTTTTTCATGTTTAGAAGAGATATTATTAATAAATCTGACTGAAAATCTCTCACCACTAAACAAGTATGATTATTTTAGATTTGGTTGAAATTGGATGAGTTCTGTTAAAGGTTCTGTATAATGGTTGGAGATATTGAAGGAACTAAATTATCTGCACATTGAAAATAATTATGAGAATATTCATAATACATATAATAATATAATTCATCAAATAAATAATCATACTCAATAATTGTGTCATAATTAGAGTGAAGCATATCAATATCAGAATATCAGTCCCCATAAATAACAAATCCAAAAGATGTTTTCCATTTCAGCAATGTGTGAATGTTTTCATAGATATAAAGCATCACATGTTGCAAATAATCTCCCTAATCATAGTAAAATCAAAATCAAAGGGTTTTATACTTGGTCATTCAAAATGGGACATATAAAAGTAGAATGGTCTTCTATGGGGTACGTCATTTAGTCCATAACATTAAATACCACAACATCATCTCCAAAATCCTCATTAAGTGCACAATAAAAAACATTTATGATTGTTTTTTTCTATTTTGAGCAATGGTATTGTTACAAACCGATATTTTATGATAAATATTCTTTTTAAATTATTTTATGTAATGTTATTTATTCTAAAACATTATTATCTTGTGCTATACACCGTATTATCTTGTAGTATACGCAACACTATTCTTGGATCGTGTTACACAAAATTTCATGTTCGCTTGATAGAAGTCATACTATGAAACATTGAATGTATATATATATATATATATATATATATTCAATGTATAAATTAAAATATGGTTGTATTCTGTTATACAAAACAACTAAGGAGTATTTTACAACACACATCCTTGACTTGGCTTGCATTACACGCAATCACGACCTTCCTCGATAGTGTGTGTAATACGCAATACCATGTTTCACTAAACAATGATATATTGTTATAATATTATTATGGACTAGCCATTATGAGTAGTATTAACTATATTTTAAATTTTAAAACATTATTATTCATCTTACATATTTTATAGAACATGGTATGAGAATAAAATAAATTTTTCAGGTTAAATAAGTATTTTTAAAAAAATGCAGTTTTGCTGACTTTTGATGGAGCACCAACATTAAATATAGTTTTGACATATTTATAAGTTCAATTTGACAAAATAAAATTTTTCTTTGGAATCAGGAAATAAAAATTTACTTTTGATAAATATTTCAAATTATTCTGGTAACATTCATATTTTGATGAATAGTTAAAACACGGTATATTTTAATTAAAAAAACATTTTTCATCAAAATAATTTTATGGTTAAATTATAATATTTAATGGTTTTAAAGTATAAATAGAATATATTATTACCATTTAATATAATTTATGTCATTAGCATTGATTTTACCTTGAATTCGTAGATTAAATCAATTCAATATTTTGCAATGTTTTAAACAAAACCCCATTTTCTTTCGACAACGGTATTAATATTAATTTAATTTCTGAAAATTTTGATAATTGAATTTGGAAAAATGGATTCCATATTTTGAATCAGTGGGTCCAAATTATGTTAATAAGCTACTTTTTATTTTTGGGCATTATGAATAGTAACTACAGTAAATTTTATTTACCATAGTTAAAGGTAAATCGAGAAAATTAAGGGTAAATATAAGATTATAAAATTATCTTAACACATTACAAAATCCTATTGGATGACTAATAGACAACACCTATCACCTAAGGGTTGTATTAGATTCATTTAATGGACTTTTTTCCATTAAAATAATTTAATTATTATTAAGACCAAAGAATGTGGCAACATGTCACTTTCTTAAATCTTATAAGTATAATAATTTTCATTTAGTTATAAAAATAATGAATCATCGAACATGAATAGTCTCTAGAAATATAATACAATTATCTAAATCATATTAATTTATTTATAATTTTTAGGGATTACAAAATTATTATTAAATATGACACAATAGTGATGTAGAAATTGCTTATCTAGTGAAAAATCAAGAATATAGTTTTTATTAAGCTAATAGTGACCATAAAAGGCACAAAACCCTGACTAAAAATTATTGGCCAGGTAACTGTATACCATAATCATGCAATGGTAAAATATTTGTCCATTAGGAGCCATATAAAATCGATTATGATACTTATATATTTTTTATTTTAAATGATGCCAAAGTTGTCGCCTTCATAATTTAATAAATATAACTATTTAAATATTGTGATTTTAATATTATAAATTAGACTAAAAATATTATTGTGACATCTAGTAGATTTTAATTCATCATAATATTTTATTTTTAATTTTTATGCAAAAAATAAGTATATTAAATAATTATACAAAAATGTTGTAGTAATTATTTTATTAAGAGATAAACCAAATAAATGGTTTTAAAAATAATAAATTAAATATAATATGTACTATTTAAAGTTCTAAACTAATTTTATATATACATATGACCTTTTATGAATATATTAAAGCTTTTATTTCTAACATATCTTCTGTATATATTTTATTTAATTTCAAATAAATGAATAGTGTCAAAATTGACAATATTGTTATTTCATAAAAATAACATATTATAAAATAGTTTAAAAATCACAAAAATATTTAAAAATTAAAAATTTACTTTTATATTGTATAAATTTTTATAAAGTATCCAATTATGGACAATTCACAAAAAATAATTAATTATTTGTTATAATTTAAAATTTAGAATGTTATTACCACAAATAAATTAAATTGATTAAATAAGAATAAATCAAGTTGATAATGATTAAAATAAATTCCTAACATGTATAAATTTAATTTTTTGATGGTATTACAACCCTATATCATCTAATATTATGATATGAGTCATTTTTTATGTTTTTATGTGTGGTTGGGATTTAATATAGACTAATATTTCTTATATTTTTTCAAAGGTGCCCCTCTCCTCCCTTATAAAAGGGAACCTCCTCTGTCTTCTCCTCACACAATTTTGAGCCTTTATGCTCGGCCAACCCCTGACCATTTCACTTCCCGACTTCCCTAAAAACATCATATACTACCTGGTCTACTTCAAAGACCAATCTTAGTGCCCTAAGAGGAGGTTTCAATGAGGCACATCGAAGAAGAGGTAATATCTGTTACCGATTATTTCAAATTTATTTCTTCATATACCTCATCTTCTTTAGTTGTTTCATTATATTTTAATAACATAAGTATCCCTTATATATTGATAGGTTATTATAAATAATAAACAAACCTATTTCACCATCTATCCATCATATGGAAAATGAAATCACCGCGCGTGCGTACGTACGGAATATTGTCTCCACACCGTGGTGTAATCTGTTTTTCCACCAACACCTTACTTGGATGGGTATAATGGTGTAAATAATAAATACATATGATTATTATAACATCATACTGATTCTAAGGTATTATATCATTCACTAAAATTCGATTCAATAAATATGGGAACAATATCATCGCTCGTGTGTACGTACGGATTACCGTCTCCACGACGCGATGAGATTCATTTTCCATGTTAACAATTAAAGAATGATTATAAAGTATATATAATAAGTAATCATGAAATATATGAAATAATAATGCTACTGGATTTATGTATATATATATATGTATGTCATATACTTAATTCCATTCAATTCAATAAGGAAACAAAAAACAGCGTTCATGCGTACGTACGACCTACCGTCTCCATGAATGGTGTATTTCTTTCCATTTATCGATCTATTATATATATGTGTATTCTGAATATATATTATAAATAAATCAGTTTTTATATTCTACAATTACGTAATCATCATCTTAGTAAACATATGAATAATTACAAGTCAAAACACGGATGACAAATGAAACGATATTACCCAAACCACTCTTTAACATGGAATTTACAAAAGAATGGGTAATATAAAGTCATAAGTAAACCATATATGATATCATAACAATGAATATGATTCTATAATAAGTAAATGACATTATTTAAATCATTATACTAGAGGTTCGGGTCCATACGAAGCATATCAGACCTAAGGTAAGGGATAATTATTCCAATCTCATTCTTATCCGGGTTTGTTATTCGTAAGTATTTACTGGGGTTATGTTTATTATCCGCATCTATATGTTCTCAAAATGTTTTCATAAAATTTGTACATTTCATTCATGTATGTTTAAATTCATTTTTACCCTTTTCTACTTTTATGGAAGGAATCTTTCTTTTGTTTACCATACAATGTACTTTTTGACTTTTCCAACAAAAGTACGAGGAAAATGTTTTTTTAACTTATATGAAATTAAAGGATTTTAATGGTTTTATAAAGCCTTATTTTTATGAATCTTCCTCTAAAATATTTCATGACTATTTTCAAGAAAATCCCTTTCTTTTAAAATTTAATGACATTTTGTTAAAAGAAAATGATTTTGAAGAAGAAAGGATATTTTCCTCAAGAGTTCATTTCAAGTGTTTTATCAAAACCATTTTTCATCTAAGATGAAATTATTTCATATGTGTCTGTTTCATGTATATTGTCTCTATGATTTATAGGGTTTCACTTTTCATATTATAAATTGATATCCATCTCTTTTATATGGATTATGTGATGATGGGATGATGTTTATGAAACCCATTTTATTTATTGGGTTATTATGAATGATATATGTTTATTTTGTGGCACAAGTAAGAATGATTTCATTATGAGATGGGTGGGACATATATCTCCCTCCAATTAATTGGGTAAAGATTTATATCTCATGAGATACACATGGTTGGAACGACAAGTTAAACTGGTTCTGTAATACAGGACTGAAACAAGGAGTGAACTCGATTCACAAAGGGACTTTGTCCACTAAGATGGTCTTGGAAGCAATGCCTTGGATACTATGGAAATAAAAACATGTGCTGAATGGTTGCAAAAATTAAATTTTTTATTACCATTATATTTTATCATGGTTGATGTTCCATTATGATATACGCCTTATGTACTTCCATGATTTATGTCTTTGCTCAAGATTTTGATGTTTAAATTTCATGTTTAAGTTTTTTCATTGAAATGTGTATGGATTGTTTTATGTTCTCTATGTTTTCCCTTACTGAAAATTTGAGCTCACCCTATTTATGTTTTATTTTCCCCAGGAAATAAAGAAAGGTTTTAGGTAAGGAAACAAAATGCGGAAGATCGTTATGGGAGTTGTTTAAGATCCTTCAACATGATTAGAAGTTTATATTCCTTGTTTCCAAAGACACTAAACTATTATGATCCTTGAGTTTTGTTTTTTTGTTATGTATTAATTATTTTGCAAATGTAATGTAATGTCCATGTACGTCATTATTTGGATCTCTACAGTTGGTATTAGAGGTAATGGAGGTAGGAATGTATCTGATCCTTGGGAACTCTCACATGTGAGCGTTGGACAAAGCATGGCTCTCCTCCCAAGGGCTTCATGAGGAAATGGTTTCCACTGGGGATGGTGGTGTGTCCAACCCAGGGCGTGTAGACGCACATGGATTTCCCTGATAGGTATCAACTATAGTCCCCTAGAAGTAATTCCAGACCACTACAGTTGGTATCAGAGGAAATGTTTAGTTATCCTTTGGAAACTGGGATGTGAAAACTATAGTGAGATCCCTAGAGATATTTCTAAGGATTGTCTAGGGATTTCCCTAAGATTATGTATAATTATAGGTTATAGTCCTAGAAATACGGTAACGATCATAGAATTTAACCTAAGATGTTAGATATTGACTGTACACCCCCTTTACTATGTTGTTTTCCCTAGCATGATTTTTTCTTTCAAACTATTCTTTTTGGGTTTTAGAAAATGGCTGGAAATCGAAATATTCACAATAATTGAGGATATGATGGACAATGGAATGATATTCTTCATGAGAAACCAAATGAAACGAGATTTGGAAGTCTAAACATCGTTATTAGGCCTAATCAGCAATCACATTATATGATCAATAATCTCAACTTTGGTAAGTTTCCCATCTCAGATAATAAGAGAAAGATGGAGTATCATGATGATCATAGAGGAAAGAAAGTTCAATTTCCCTCATGTAAGTCATGTGGGAAGAGGCATCAAAGATAATGTTTCAAAGGAACTGGAAGATGCTTTGGGTGTGGAAAAGAAGTATACAAATCCAGTAAGTGTAAAGGTAAAGGTTCAGTTAACACCATGGACAAGGATAATGTTATTTCTACGACATCAACAATGATTTGATGTTTTAAATGTGGAATGTATGGGCATTATGCAAATCAATTCCCTAAGGGAAAATCTCATGAAGAGAATCAGCATGGTCATATGAGTATTATTTATGTGGATTATGATGAAGAGAATAAAAATGAAATATGAGATGAAAGAAATGATGAAGCTCAGTCAGTGGTTTAAGAAGTTAGTGGAATGATTGTATGTTTATAAAGAATAATGTATGGTACTATGGAATAAATAATCATCTAAGGATTATTACACTATTGTTTTTCCTAATGTATTTGAAAGTATATGTTGAATGGTAATGGTAACCAAGGAAGGTTATTCAGATATTTTTGGAAAGTAGATGATATGTGCATAATGAAGGGATAAGAAGATAATAGAATTTTTGATTGTATTCATGATCTCATGACTGATATAAGGACTAATTGATATTATGGTTTTATTAAAATGATTTTTTTGGAGATTTTTTAATGTGGAAAGAGATACCTTTTGACAGTATTTTTGTTTTCACAGAGGTTATATGGTAATTTATGATTCACAAGAATATATGACTGAGGTATTCATGTGTTTGGAATGCAACCAACAAGATATATCTTATGATATATGTGAGATAAATTCATGTATTCACATTCTTGGTAGATAACCTTTCTAGTAATTGTTTTCTTTATACGATGAGCTTGCACCGAAGTATTTTAGATAAGCCAAAATATTGGATTGGATTATGTTGGACATAAGTTAGTATTGTTTAAGGATGGACCATTTTTTCGATATTATTTCTGGAATTTTATAATAGTGTAGTTTTAGAAAAAGGAAAACTTGCAGGACGAGCAAAAACCCGTTGCATCGGAGAAGGCTGTGGGAATGAAACCCACAACTGATGTGTGATAGGACTTTATCGCCTACCACTAGCCTACAGGAAGTCCCTGGTTATTGGAAACTAGTTTCAGTTTATTAAGAGGTACGATAAATGAAAAATAAGTCCATTTTTGGAACCATATACGAATAATCTATCCATATGATGTACTTATAACTTTTGCTAACCTTTTTTCTAAAATATATGGAATGACGGATCATTCTATCACATGATTTGCTAACACATCACGAAAAAAAATTCAACATCATTTCTTTAAGGGATGAAGTGGAAATTTTTCAATTCACGAACATTAGTGAGATTTTACCAAAGTCATGTAAGTATTTCTTTTATTTCATAACCTTTAGGGAAATGATCTTGAAAACCAAAAATGTTGTCCTAGTGCCCTTATATCCGATGAATTCGATGGTAACTTAGATCATCACAAATCTATGGCTTTGTGATTGTTGTATTTTTCATAGCCATGTTCTCTACCACTCTCCATCAGAACATGATAGTCAGATTTCCCTTCCATATCCATATTTTCACCTATGTTCTCCTATGTAACGCCCCGACCCCAGCTACCCAGAGTCAGTGCGTTATTGCGTAACATTGGCATGATCACAAAATATCAAGTCTCGAAAGACCGATTAGTTAGTAGCCTTGGAAACACTAGATACATTCATAAATGTTACATTACATCATAAAGTGAAATACTACAATAACAAAGTCTCCATAGTCCACACGCATATCCTCTTCTAACTATACATGCAGGTCATTCATAAAATACTTCATCAAATCCTGGAAAATATTAAAACATTGAAAGGGGTGAGCTCAGATTCTCAGTAAGGATAATAATATTGTGGAAGCTTTCGTAAATAAAAATTAACATTTAAGGCAATCTATAACTAAAACAAAATTATTTTTAAACTTTAACTTCAGCATAATATGGAAAAAATAAAATTAAATAATGCCATTGACTTACTCACATGGATATTCTACTAGTTGATTAATCACATGCAATATCAATAACCACTTTCATAATGATGGAATGCATAATGCCAGACTATCATAACCACGTTGCCAAGGCCTTGTTCCATGACTACAAATAAGATTTTTTCAAGGCCTCATTCCAAGACACTAGTTTGTCTCATGAGACCTACTGATGCATTGAGGAGTTGTAGCGGGCTCCACCTGTCACTTATTAAGTCCAATTCATTCCTCATATGAATAGGTTTAAACATATCATAAACCATAACATAATCGTATCACATAAAACATGCATAAAGGATACATAACATTTCCACATTTCAATCACAATATATCAATACAACACATTGATATAATAAAAACACTTTCAATACCATTTTCAATACCAAAATAAAAGAAAGTTAAAACGTTGTATTTATTTTTCATTAAAAAAATGTTATGGCTTGTAGAGGAAGCCGAAACTCAAATAATGGTCACGGCGGTGGAGAAGTCATTGTCGCCACATATATATGGCAAGGAAAACATTCCCTTTTTTTCATTTAGTAAAACTCTTTGTATAAAGAAGATTCGTTTTGAATAAACGTAAAAGTCAAAGGGGTTTATACACTGTATAAAAGATAGTTGTGTATAAAACAAAATATGCCTCAATGAAAGGAGATTGAGACGAATACCCTTACAAAGATATTTCTTTAAATAAATTAGATCTATTATGTGAATTCACTATAAGTACACATAAATAAAGTACAAATACAAGAAAGTACATAATAATATCATGACATAATTTGAATGTAGGAGATTAACTCAAAGAATAGAAATTGGGTTAAGAAGTTCCCTTACCTCGTGTCCGAATTCATTCGACCGTTCTTTGATCTCCTGAATAATAAACTAGAGTTAATCTCTACCTTCATAAGAACCTTTTTGAAGGTCATTATTCATTTTATATCACTTATTACCATGTCATGAACATTATGTAATTATTTAAGTTTATAACGGTCGTTTTGTCGATCTTAGGTACTTGAGTCAAAAATAACTTCTTATAATTACACTTTGTTCATGTGGTAAAATATCCATTATATAAATTATTATATTAATGATGTATATATCATATAAATAATATATATCCAGTATATACATTCATTTATAACATTACATAACATTTAGAGGTAAAAATGAAATGCACCGTTCATGGAGACGGTAAGCCGTACATACGCATGAATGCTACTTTCATTTCAATTTCATATTTAATGGAATGAACTTATAATTATATAAAGGTATAATATAATTCCTGTATAATATAATGTATAATACCATTTACTCCATCCTTTATACATCCCACATATGGCATTAACGATTCAAATCACTTTGAGGGGGCGGTAGTCCGCACTTCCTAAAATGAAATTATCGCGTTTACCCATAATGGAAATCATAAAGGAATGCCATAAATGAAAAATACAAAAGCTTATGTAAAACATAAACATATTATATATCATATATAAATATGGTGATATCTTAATGGCCACCTTTTAATGTGTTATATGAGTGTTGAACAATCATCGTTTCGTGAGGCAGAAATTCTCCATCCACAGAAACCGTATATTGTTTAACCATTAGATATAGGTGTGTGTAAGTTTAGCTCAAATACTTATTATAACAAAATCCTAGAATATTTAATATACTGGTGTTTTTACAGAAGAAAAGAATAAAAAGTGTTTTTGGTGTTGTAGAAGCAAAATAAAACAAAACAACATTATGGAATACATTACCTTAAAATCGGGTAACTCTTTTTGATTTGAGGCACAGGCTTCCTTAGAAAGAATTATGCCCAATGTAAGGCTTCGAGGAGTAAGAGAGGGAAGTTGGGAGAGTATTTTGGAATAGTTTGGCCGAGCCAAATTGCTTGAAAGTGTGAATAAGGTGGTAGTGGTGGGGGCCTTTTATAAGAGGAGAGAAGGGGCACTCTTGGAAAGATTGAAATGTTACATTATTATGAAATGCTTTTCGGATTCTAAAAGTCCAACAATGATATAGTTCGAGGATAAGGTAATAAGGGTTCGAAATTTACTCATACAATAGGTTTTTGACAAGTGTAGGCCTTATATTTTACATTATCTTTTCATTTAATTTAAATCGTTAATTAATGAGGTAATCACTGCATCATCATGGTGTCATAAATAATTAAATTTATTTAATGTCAAAAAATTATAAAAAAAATAAAATGATGTAGTAAATAGTTTTATATTTCTAATTAATATTTATATTGAAAAATATGACTTGTATATCCCCATTTAAAAATTGTTTTAGTAAAACAACTCATGTTTGTGACATTTTATTTTAACATTAAATAAAAAGTTTTTAATGTCATTTTCCTACCAAAGTGGCTCCATGGGGTCCCCATGTTGACCTATGGATTTTGTTGGTCGGCCTTGACTCATCCAATATAGGTAGGAAAAGTTTAAAGGTATTTTCATATTTTTATAATATCATGTTTAACTTAAATTTCACTAATTACCTTTAATCGCGATTAATTAAACTTAAAAGTTACTATTCACCAAAAAGATTATTTTAATCCCATTGAACCACATTTTACTTCCTAATGACAAGCATGAATGTTGGATTTTTGAAAATAAAATCACAGAAGTGGTAATGTTTCATTTAAATGAAAAATCAGTTTTTTAACTACCACTTAGTGGTTTCACTATTCATCAAAAATTAATGTTTTTCAGAACAATGCCAAAATTTCACCCTAAGATATAATTGATATTCCAAATCCAAAAATGATTTCTATTTTAAAAAATTACAAACATATATGTTTCATTAATTAATTTCATAATTAATTTCCATTGTCACAACAAATAGCGTGTTTTTAAGAAACAATATATATCAAAATATTGACAATTGTTTATGTCCAAATTCAATGTGAAATTAATTCTAATGACCACTATTGGATAAAATAGTAAAAGTATATTATAATTATACTTTAAAACCACTCAATCGTATAATTTTTCACTATAAAATATTTTGATTAAAAAAGTTGTTTTTAATTATTTTTCACTATTCATAAAAAATTGGAAGTTCTCAAAAAATTACAAATAATTCAACTTTGGATAATTTAGATATTCCAAATACAAAAATGAAGTCCATTTTGAAATATAAAATTTATATAATTTAAAAAAGTGGGTATTACAATTCATAACGGCTACTTTGATTAGTCGCGGTGTGTTAGAACTCGAACTTAGGTACAATGCAAGCTATTGCATTATTGAAAGAGAGGTGTATCGTGAAATCTCGGGGTGTTACATTCTCCCCTACTTCAATAAACTGCTTTGTCACAATTTGAAAATGTTCTTCGAAAATAAAAGGTTGAAAATAGAAAATACCTTTTCGGAAAACCCACATCGCAGATAGGGTTAAGAAGAATATAACATTAAAAGAAATAAAGAGAAGTACAATGGTCACCCGAGATAGCCCATACTAGGAATCTATGAAAATATGGATATGGAAGAAAAAAAACTAGCATGGTCTGATGGAGAGTCGTAGAAAACATGATTAGGAGAAAATTAACAATAAGATATCACAAACTTGTGATTGGTTAAACTGTCATTGAATCCCCAGTTGGAAAAGTTAACCGACAACATTTTTGTTTCAAGTTACCTTTTATAATGTTGGGGAATTTATTTAAGAGATTTTCTATGAACGTAGGGTAATATAATTACTTGTCTTGTAGACTTTCATTCCTTAATTTATTTTTACCACAAACCCATCTTTCACTCCAAATGGTAACAGAACTCAAAAATATTCTATTTATCCTAATTGTATAAGGTCATAAATATTACCACATACCATTTAGATTAGGAAAACAATTTCGTAATAACCAGTGACTTCCTGTAGGCTAGTGGTAGGTAATAAAGGCCTGTCGCACTATGGTTGTGGGTTCGATTCCTGTAGCTTTGTCTGACGCGACTGGATATGCCCCACCCTGCAGGTTGTCCTTTTCCTAAAACTATAGTATTATAATATTCCAAAAATAATCTTCAGAAATGTTTTAACCTTAAATAATACTATCCAAAGATCAACTTAATCCATTCCAATCATTATAGTTATCCAAAATACCTCTATCCAGACTTTCTCTAAATGGTCTCTAAATTCCAAAATCAATTGTAAAATCAGATTCTCCAAACAAAGTAAAGTTTATCTTATTGTCACATACTAAAAAAATGATGACCTTCATCATATTAAATCCTTAATGAAAACAACAAGTACTGCAGTACAATACTTATATATATATATCACATTATCCTTATAACCATAATATAATCCTTGAGTCCAAAATAACTAATACATTAATTATTTC
Source organism: Viscum album (assembly GCA_963277665.1). NCBI lineage: Eukaryota > Viridiplantae > Streptophyta > Magnoliopsida > Santalales > Viscaceae > Viscum > Viscum album. Next base: position 105,825,067 of record OY728133.1, read on the forward strand.
GCTTCAACTGTAGTAACAACATAAGATTGTCCTTGACCCCTTGGCCTTTTTGGAGGTATGTTTCCCTGACGCTTAGGACATTCATTTTCATAGTGCCCCATTTCCATACAATTATAGCATTCCAAATTGACATCAACTTTCTTTCCCTTGCAATCATGAGATTGGTGTCCTTTTTCACCACACATGTAACATACTCCCATTCCCTTCAAACAAGTACCGGGGTGATTCTTCCCACAATTATCGGATAATGGAAAATCCTTCTTTCCCTTTTTCCCTTTATATGTCTCTTGTTCCACCATTCTCATCTTCTCTTGCTTTACATTATTGTCATAAGACTTATAGAATTCCTTTTCTGTCTTGATAGAACACGCGACTATATCTTCGTACGTTGAGAAATATTGTGATACTAATGCTTGACGGAGAAAAGGTTTTAACCCATCAATGAAACAATCGATCTTACTTTTTTGGTTACGTATATAATCTACAACATGCCTTGCTAATCTTGTAAAGATTTCCTCATACTTTGTGACATTCTCATCCTCCTTCTACCTCAGACTCAAAAATTGTCTTTCCATATCTACTCGATTTTCATGTGGAAAGTATTTTTCTACGAAAAGATCTTTGAACTCTCTCCATTCCATATTTGATACTTCTTCATCTTCCTTTGTGTTTTGAATCAGCGAACACCATTGATCGGCATCTCCAGTGAGGTGGTAGACTGCCATGACAACCTTCTCCCTTTCGATACTCCCCAAGACATGGAATATTTTTTCTAAGGAGATTATCCATTGCTGAGCTAATAATGGATTTGTACCCCCATTAAATGTTGGTGGTTGTTGCATCATGAAGCGTTATAACATTGATCCTCCACGTTGCGGATCAGGGTGCTCTATACGAGTAAGGTTATTATTCATAACCAGAGTGAGTTGTCCCAGTATGGTAATAAGTTGATCAGCACCAGTTCAATCTCTAGATCCACAATAATTATCTTGAGCAGGAGGGAAATCCCTACACGGAGTGCGTGCATTGATACGGTTCCAATTCCTTCCACTAGGCACCATTTCTAAATAATGGCATAAACTAGATTAGTTTATGAATCAAAATACATAATTCCATTCTTGTAAAATACTTAACATAAATTGAACTATTTATAGATCTAATCCCTAAAAATGTTTTCTTTGAGGAAGTATATACTCATATCCCTTCATAGTGGTTTGTAACGAAAATGAGAATTATCCTAAGCATATCCCCCGGGAGTGTCGTAACCAAGAGTGCAGCAAGGCCTGTTGTCGTGCACCATTTCACATTCGAGTCTAGCTCAAAGCGGTGTTTTCGGATTTTACCCCTAGGTACATCTGTGCTAGAACCACCTCTACCTGCTCGTATCCAGACAGGGATGTATTGCTCGGAAGGCTCACAAAGTCTCTACAACAACAAAATTCTACGAAGTTCTTCTATACTAATCCTCAAAGTCTATCTTATGGCCAGCTACCCAGAGTCGGTGTATTATTGCGTAACATTGGCATGATCACAAAAGATCACGTCTCGAAAGACCGATTAGTTTAGTAGCCTTGGAAACACTAGATACATTCATAAATGTCACATTACATCATAAAGTGAAGAACTAAAATAACAAAGTCTCTGTAGTCCACACTCATATCCACTTCTGACTATCCCTGCAGGTCATTCATTAAATACTTCTTCACATCCTAGAAAATATTAAAACATTGAAAGGGGTGAGCTCCGATGCTCAGTAAGGATAACAATATTGCAGAAGCTTTCGTAAATAATCATTAACATTTATGGTAATGTATCACTAAAACAAAATCCTTTATAAACATTAACATCAGCATAATATGGAAAAAATAAAATTAAATAATGCCATTTACTTACTAATATGGATATTCTAATAGTCGTATAATCACATGCAATATCAATAACCACTTTCATAATGATGGAATGCATAATTCCATACTATCATAACCACGTATCCAAGGCCTCGTGCCAATACTACAAATAAGATTTTGTCAAGGCCTCGTTCAAGACACTAGTTTGTCCCATGAGACCTATCGATGCATCGTGGAGCTGTAGCGGGCTCCACCTGTCACTTATTAAGTCCAATGCATTCCTCATATGAATAGGTTTAAGAATATCATAAACCATAACATAATCGTATCACAAAAAGCATGCATAAAGGAAACATAACATTTCCACATTTCAATCACAAGATATCAATACAACACATTGATATAATAAAAACACTTTCAAAACCATTTTAAATACCAAAATAAAGGAATGTTAAAACTTTGTATTTATTTTTCATTAAAAAAAAGTTAAGGCTTGTAGAGGAAGCTGAAACTCAAATAATGGTCACGACGGCGGAGAATTCGTTGTCACCGCATATGTATGGAAATAAAAACATTCTCTTTTTGTCGTTTAGTAAAACACTTCGTATAAAAAAGATTCCTTTTGAATAATCGTAATAGTCAAAGGGGTTTATACACCGTATAAAAGAATGTTGTGTATAAAACAAAATATGCCTCAATGAAAGGAGATTGAGACGAAGACCCTTAAAAAGATCATTTTTTTAAATAAAGTAGATCTATTATGTGTATTCACTATAAGTACGCATAAATAAGGTAGAAATACAATATAGGACATAATAATATCATGACATAAATTGAAATTAGGAGATTAACCCAAAGAATAGAAATTGGGTTAAGAAGTTCTCTTACCTCGTGTCCGAATTCACTCGACCATTCTTTGATCTCCTGAATAATAAACTAGAGTTAATCTCTACCTTCTTAAGAACCTTTTTCAAGTTCATAATTCCTTTTATATCACTTATTACCATGTCATGAACATTATGTAATTATTTATGTTTATAACGGTCGTTTTGTCGATCTTAGGAACTTTAGTCAAAAATAAACTTCTTATAATTACACTTTGTTCATGTGGTAAAATATCCATTATATCCATAATTATATTCATGATGTATATATAATATACATAATATATATCCATTATATACATTCATTTATAATATTACATAACATTTAGAGATAAGAAATGAAATGCACCGTTCATGGAGACGGTAAGCTGTATGTACGCATGAACGCAACTTTCATTTCCATTTCATATTTAATGGAATGAAGTTATAATTATATAAAGGTATAATATAATTCCAGTTTAATATAATGTATAATACCATTTACTCCATCTTTATACATCCCACATATGGCATTAACGATTCAAATAACTTTGAGTGGGCGGTAGTCCGCACTTCCTAAAATGAAATTATCGCCTTTACCCATAATGGAAATCATAAAGGTATTCCATAAATGAATAATACCGAATCTTAAGTAAAACATAAACATATTATATATCATATATAAATATAGTGACATCTTAATGGCCACCATTGAAGGTGTCATATGAATGTTGAACAATCATCGTTTCGTGAGGCAGAAATTCACCATCCACAGAAACCGTATGTTCATTAACCATTAGATGTAGGTGTGTGTAAGTGTATCTATAATTCTTCTTATAACAACATCCTAGTATATTGAATATACTGTTTTTGTTACAAAAGAAATTAATAAAAAGAGTTTAGGGGGTTGGAGTAGCAAAATAAAACAAAACAACATTAGAGAAGACATTACCTTAAAATCGGGTAACTCTTTTTGATTTGAACCAAAGGCTTCCTTGGGACGAATTATGCCCAATGTGAGGCTTCTAGGAGTAATATAGGGAAGTTTGGAGAGTATATTGGCAGATTTTGGAAAACCCAAATGTCTTGAAAGTGTGAATATGTTGGTAGTGGTGGGGGGCTTTTATAAGAGGAGAGAAGGGGTACTCTTGGAAGGATTGAAATGTTACTTTATTATGAAATGATTTTCGATTCTAAAGGTCCCGAAATGATATAGTTCTAGGTTAAGGTGATAAGGGTTCGAAATCTACTCATCCAATAGGTTTTTGACAAGTGTATGCCTTGGATTTTACATTATCTTTTCATTTTATATAAATCGTTAATTAATGAGTTAATCGCTGCATCATCATGGTGTCCTAAATAATTTAATTCATTTAATGTCTAAAAATTATAAAAAACATATCATGATGTAGAAAATATTTTTATATTTCTAATGAATATTTATAATAAAAAATATGACTTGTATAACCCCATTTAAAAATTGTTTTAGTAAAACAACTCATGTTTGTGACATTTTATTTTAACATTGAATAAAAGGTTTTTAGTGTCATTTTCCTACCAATGTGGCTCCATAGGGTCCCCAAGTTGACCTATGGATTTCCTTGGTCGGCCATGACTCATCCAATAGAGGTAGGACATGTGTAATGGTATTTTCATATTTTTATAATATCCTTTTTACCTTAAATTTCACTAATTACCTTTAATCGTGATTAATTAAACATTAAAGTTACTATTCACCAAAAGATTATTATAATTCCATTGAACCACATTTTACTTCCTAATGACAAGCATGTATGTTGGATTTTTGAAAATCAAATCACAGAAGTGGTAATTTTTCATTTAAATGAAAAATCAGTTTTTTAACTACCACTTAGTGGTTTCACTATTCATCAATAATTGATGTTTTTCAGAACAATGCCAAAATTTCACCCTAAGCTATAATTGATATTCTGAATCCAAAAATGATGTCTATTTTACAAAATTCCAAACATATAAGTTGCATTAATTAATTTCATAATTAATTCCTGTTGTCACAACAAATAGCGTGTTTTTAAGAAACAATATATATCAAAAGATTGACATATGTTTATGTTCAATTTCAAAGTGAAATTAATTATAATGACCACCATTGGATAAAATAGTAAAAAAATATTCTAATTATACTTTAAAACAACTCAATAGTATAATTTATCACTATAAAATATTTTGATTAAAAAAGTTGTTTTTAAGTATTTTTCACTATTCATAAAAAATGGGATGTTCTCAGAAAATTACAAAAAATTCAACTTTGGATAATTTCGATATTCTGAATACTAAAATGAAATCCATCTTGAAATATAAAATTTATATAATTTTAAAAAGTCGTTATTACTATTCATAACGGCTACTTTGATTAGTAGCGGTGTGTTAGAACTCGAACTTGCGTACAATGCAAGCTATTGCATTATTGAAAGATAGGAGTATCGTGAAAGCTTGGGGTGTTACATCCTATGTGGAAACCCAGTGACTAGTTAATTTGGGTAACTGTTACAGTTAAGTTTTGGTATTTCATTTTACAATGTGTGTTGCAATTAAAGAAACTTTCAAGTAGAAAACCATGTATAACCCCGACGAATTTCGAGGGCGAAATTGATTTTAAGGGGGGTAGAATGTAGCAACCTGATATTTTATGATTAATAATAATTTTAATTTATTTGATGTCATGAGTTTTATTCTAAAAAAGATTATATTGTGCTATACACCGTATTATCTTGCAGTATACGCAACACTATTCTTTGATCGTGTTACACAAAATTTCATGTTCGTTTGATAGAAGTCATTATATGCAACATTGAGTTTGTGTGTATATATATATATATACATATTCAATGTATAAATGAAATATGGTTGGATTCTGTTATACAAAAAAACTAAGGAGTCTTTCACAACACGCAACCCTGACTTGGCTTGCATTACACGCAATCGCGATCTTCCTCGATAGCGTCTGTAATACTCAATACCAGGTTTCACTAAACAACAATATATTGTTATAATATTATTATGGACTACTTGTTATGAATAGTATTAACTAAAATTTAAATTTTATAACATTATTATTAATCTTACATATTTTCTAGAACATGGTATGAGAAAAAAATAATTTTTTCGGGTAAAATAAGTATTTTTTAAAAAATGCAGTTTTGTTGCCTTTTGATGGAGCACCCAAATTTAATCTAGTTTTTGACATGTTTATGAGTTCAATTTTACAAAATAAAATTTTTCTTTGGAATAATGAAATAAAAATTTACTTTGGATAAATTTGTCATATTATTCTGGTAACTTTCATATTTTGATGAATAGTAAAAACACGCTATATTTTAATTAAAAACAACTTTTTTCATCACAATAATTTGTATGGTTAAATTATAATATTGAATGGTTTTAAAGTATAAATAGAATATATTTTTATCATTTAATATAATTTATGTCATTAGTATCGATTTTACCTTTATTCGTAGGTTATATCAATTCAATCTTTTGCAATGTTTTAAACAAAAACCCGTTTTATTTCAACAACGAGATTAATTTTAATTTAAATTCTGAAAATTTTGTGTATGGAATTTGGAAAAATGTATTCCATATTTGTAATCATTGGGTCCAAATTATGTTAATAAGCTACTATTTATTTTTGTGCATTATGAATAGTGACTACGGTAAATTTTATTTACCATAGTTGAATAATCGGGTAATTAAGAGTAAATATAAGATTAAAAAATTATCTTAACACATGGAAAAATAATATTGGATGACTAAAAGTAGACCCATATCACCTAAGGTTCAGATTAGATTCATTTAATGGACTTTCTTCCATGAAAATAATTTAATTATTATTAAAACCAAAGAAAGTGGCAACATGTCACTTTCTTAAATCTTATAAGTATAATAATTTTAATTTAGTTATAAACGTAATGAAACATCAAACATGAATAGTATAAATAAATATAATACAATTATATACATCATATGAATTTATTTATAATTTTTAGGGATTAAATAATTATCATTAATTGTGACACAATAGTGATGTAGAAATTGTTTATCTAGTGAAAAATCAAGAATATAGTTTTTATTAATCTAATAGTGACCATAAAAGGCACCAAACACTGACCAAAAATTATTTTTCATGTAAAGATAAACCATAATAATCCAATGGTCGAATATTTGACCATTTGGAGCTTTATAAAAGATATTATAACACTTATATTTGTTTATTTTAAATGATTCCAAAGTTGACACCTTCATAATTTAATAAATATAACAATTTAAATATTGTGATTTTAAGATGATAAATTATTGTTAAATTATTATTGTGAAATATAATTGATTTATCTTCATCATAAGATTTTATTTTTCATTTTTATGCAACAAATAAGTATATTAAATTATTATAAAAAATGATGTAGTAATTATTTTATTAAGAGATAAACCAAATAAATGGTTTTAAAAATAATAAAATAAATATTATGTTAACTATTTAATGTGCTCCACTAATTTTATAGATACATATGACATTTTATAAATATATTATTTCTTTTATTTTGAAGATATATTCCTTATATATTTTATTTAAATTCAAATAAATGAATAGTGTCAAAATTGACACTAGTGTTATTTTATAAAAATAACATATTATAAAATTGTTTAAAAAACACAAAGATATTAAAAAAATGTAAATTTAAATTTATATGGTCTAAAATGTTATAAATTATCCAATTATTGACAATTTACAACAAATAAGTAATTATTTGTTATAATTTAAAATTTAGAATGTTATTACCACAAATAAATTAAATTGATTAAATAAGGATAAATCAAGTTGATAATGTCTAAAATAAATTCCTAACATGTCTTAATTTTATTATTTGATGGTATTACGACACTATATCATCTAGTATTCGGATATGATACATTTTTTAAGTTTTTATGTGTGGTTGGGATCTAATATAAACTAATATTTCTTCTATTTCCAAAGGTGCCCCTCTCCTCCCTTATAAAAGGGCACCTCCTCCGTCTTCTCCTCACACAATTTAGAGCCTTTAAGCTTGGACAACCTCTGCCCATTTCATTTAACCACTTCTCTATAAACATCCTATAGGTCCTGGTCTACTTTAAAGAGCAATCTTAGTGCCCTAAGAGGAGGTCTAAAAGAGGCGTATCGAAGAGGAGATAATATCCGTTACCGATTCTTTTGAAATTTATTTCTTCTTCTACCTCCTCTTATTTAGTTGTCTCATTATATTGTAATAACATAAGTATCACTAATATTCTGATATGTTATTATAAATATGAAACTACCATATTTCACCATCTATCCATCATACGGAAAATGAAATCATCGCGCGTGCGTACTTACGGAATACCGTCTCCACGCCGTGGTGAAATATGTTTTTCCACGACCACCTTACTTGGATGGGTATAATGGTGTAAAAAAAATAAATATAATTATTATAACATAATACTGATTCTAATATATTATATCATTCACTCCAATTAGATTCAATAAATATGGGAATGATATCATCGCTCATGCGTACGTACGGATTACCGTCTCCAGGACGCGATGAGATTCATTTTCCATGTTAAAAATTCAAGAGTGATTATGAAGTATATATAATAAGTAATCATAAAATATATGTCCTAAGAATGCTACTGGATTTACGTATATATATATATATGTATGTCATATACTTAATTCCATTCAATTCAATAAGGAAACAAAAACAGCGTTCATGCGTATGTACGGCCTACCGTCTCCATGATTGGTGTATTTCTTTTCATTTATCGATCTATTATATATATGTATATTATGAACATATATTATATATAAATCATGTTTTATATTCTTGAATTATGTAATCATGATCTAAGTAATCATGTGAATAATTACAAGTCACATCACGGACATCAAAGGAAACGATTTTACACAAAACGCTCTTTAACATGGAATTTACAAAGGAATGGGTAATATAAAGTAATAAGTAAACCATATATGATATCATAACAATGAATATGATTCTGTAATAAGTCAATGACATTATTTAAATCATTATACAGGAGGATCGGATCCATACGATGCATATCAGACCTAAGGTAAGGGATAATTATTCAAATCTCATTCTCATCCGAGATTGTTATTCGTAAGTAATTACTGGGGTTATGTTAATTATCCACGTCCATGTGTTCTCAAATTGTTTTCATAAAATGATTACTATTATTCCATGTATGTTTAAAGTCAATTTTACCCTTTTCTAATTTTATGGAAGGAATCATTCTTTTGTTTACCATACAATGTACTTTTTGACTTTTCTAACAAAAGTACGAGGAAAATGTTTTTTATAACTTATACGGCATTAAAGGATTTTTACGGTTTTATAAAGACTTATTTTCATGAAAATTCCACCAAATGATCGCATTACTATTTTCAACAAAATACTTTTTTTAAAAAATTTCATGATATTTTTTGAAAAGAAAATGTTTTTGAAGAATAAAGGATATTTTCCTCAAGAGTTCATTTCAAGAGTTTTATCAAAACCATTTTTCATCTAAGATGAAATTATTTCACATGTGTTTGTTTCATGTATATTGTCTCTATGATTTACATGGTTTCAATTTTCTTATTATGAATTGATATCCATCTCTTTTATATGGATTATGTGATGATGGGATGATGTTTATGAAACCCATTTTATTTATTGGGTTATTATGAATGATATATGTTTATTTTGGGGAACATGTAAGAATGATTTAATTATGAGATGGGTGGGACATATATCTCCTTCCAATGCATTGGGTAAATATTTATATCTCATGATATTGACATGGTTGGAACGACAAGTTAAACCGGTTCAGTAATATAGGACTAGAACGAGGAGTGAACGCGATTCAGAAAGGGAATTTGTCCACTAAGATGGTCTTGGCAGCAATGCCTTGGCTACTATGGAAATCTTAACGTGTGCTGAATGGTTGCCACAATTACATGTTTTATTCCCATTATATTTTATCATGGTTGATGTTTCATTATGATATATTCCTTTCGCACTTCCACGATTTATGTCTTTGCTCAAGATATTGATGTTTAAATTTCATGTTCATGTTTTTGATTTCAAATGTTTATGGATTGTTTTATGTTCTCCATGTTTTCCCTTTCTGAGCATTTGAGCTCACCCTTTTTTGGTTTTATTTTTCCCAGGAAATAAATAATGTTTTTAGGTACGGAAACAAAAACGTGAAAATCTTTATGGGAGTTGTTGAAAATCTTTCAACATGATTAGAAGTTTACATTCCATGTTTCCAAAGATGCTAAACTATTATGATCCTTCAGTTTTGTTTTTTTTTGTTATGAATTAAGTATTCCGTAAAAGTAATGTAATTTCCATTTACGTCAAGCTTTGGTTCTATACAGGTATACCTAAGATAATGGGATTAAGGTGATTTACCTGATCATCCTCATAGATAATCACTTATAAATCTGGTGGAAATAACATTTTTCTTAACTGAACATGTATATCCTCAAGGATTTGAACTAGATATTTCATAGCTCTATTCACCAACTTCACCAATACACTCAAAGGATTTAATTAACCAACCTATAATAAAGAAAATACAGAGTGGGAATCACTTTAATGGAAGCTCTAAACTATTATAAAGCATCATAAATGTATAACTCCCCTTTGGTACATGTTATGGTGAATGTCCCCAAATCAATGTACATTGTTGGAATTACTTGATTCGATGTATTTAGTTCTTATATATTCCTTCCAAATATTGATCATCTCATTTCTGTTGATCAATCATCATTTGGTGTAAGGATCTATTATGAATTTGGCATACCTTCATATATTCATAATGGATTTATGTATATGGATTTTGATATTAACACACACAAACATATCCAAAACCTCTTTCTTCATCACCGCTTCATCCATCTCATTGATTTGTGAAACACAATATAGAAATTGGCAGGGTATATGAGTAACATAATCAATAATTTTCATATATTTATCTTAATCTATTGGGTGTTCATCAGCCAGTCTTGAATGATGATCCTCCGATGCAGGGGTTAATCTTAGTGGAATGGTAGGTAAATGTTTTTCAATCATATTATTACAACTTATCAATGCGATGACACTGACATTCCCCCTGGGATTTCAAGTAAGTTGTGATGTGATATTTCAATAGTTCTAACATACTAATTCACAAAGGGTAGTGGCAATGTGTATTATTTGTCTATTCAACTCCCTATACTCCAAACAATGACTCGTATACTCATTCTATTGATTAATTTTTTTTTCAAAAGATAATCAGTATTAGAATCTACTATTAATTGAAAATTTCATTTTGTTTGAAATTTTTTTTCTTCAGATTCAAATCCCCATTTGGGTTGTTGGAAACCATAATCATAAGGTAATGGATACTATAAATTTTGTTCAAAAGGGGATCATTATTGTTTTCTAGAGCCATAACTCATGTGTGATTGAACCTTACACTTTTGTTTTTTGATGGAGTAAAGGAGTAATAATTCTTATAATGATTTGGATATTATTTCTAATGTTATGGTCTACTATGTAATATGATTATTCAATCATATTTATCTAATAATTGGGGGAAATATTTTTTTGGGTGGTCTATTTTAGTGAAAAATCCACAAGGCCTTGTTAAAGTGGGTTGGGATTTATTTTAAGCCAAGGAAATCAGCCACACCATAGTTCTCAATTATTCTTACAAGGTATCAAGAAAATCATTTTCAAGAGGATATGGTCTTATCTATTGTAATCCTATAACATATGGTGTAACTCAATAACCAAATTGTTAGGATTTTTGTGACAACTTTTCAACTGATGCACATGAATCTACTCGTGTTTTTCATCCAATTCCCCTTCAGCTACAGAATCCACTATAAACCTCTCTATTAGAACTAATCCTTTGTAAAATAACGGGATAAATATTTTCTCACTGATTTTGTCATGTGGAAACATTGTAAAAAACTTTTTTATTCACTCTTAGTACTTATAAATTGACTCATATTTAACTTTATGATTCCTGATATTTCTTTTCAAATTGAATTGGTCCTTGATGCTATAAAAAATCATTGCATGAAAAGATATTTCAAATCATTCCATCATTTAACATCTTCAGGTTGTAAATAATACATCCAATATTGTGAATTTAAATAAAGATATAATGGGAATACTGTTATATTTACTTGATCATAAGAGAAATTTCATGGTTTTAGTGTTGAGAAAACAACATTGTATTAATTTAAATATTTTTTTAGAAATTATCCATAGTTTCCATGACATTTTGGATGTATTTTTATAAATCAATTGTGAAATTCAATGTCAAATTCACAGTTTGTATATATAATACAATTAGGTTGAAAATTGATGTTGGGTGAAACTGGTTATCAAGTGGTTCTAGTATGGTAATCGTAATATTTTACATCCATTGGTTCTTGTTTTTTATTTTCATTTAAATTTAATCTAACTTCAATGTTCCTATAATAGAGGAACTCTCTAACTGGTTGAATGTTTAAACATCTTGTAGACTGATATTTTCTTATTCGAGCTCATAAGATAATTAAAATATCACTGTCAAAATCTAAGAGGCCAAAGGTTTTAGTTTCTGTTATAAACCAAATAAATATAAAATGAAAATAAATAATAGATTACCCTAATAAAATCAAAAGAAGATTGAGTTGGTGGTCCATGAAATATAATAGAATAAAGAAAAAAGGAACACTTGAGAAAGGGGAAGGATGAATGAAAGGGGAGAAGAAAATAATACAATTAAAAATAAAATAAATAAAATATATGTGTTTAAAATTGTACTTTTCTCCCTTGTAAGGGATCATATTTGATGATCGTTGTCACCAACTATCCCAAAAGTATTTTTTATATTTCTACATGAAGCACAGAACATGACCTCGATCATTATATTGAGGAGGAAGCTACATAAACAACCATTAATATTTTTTATGAAGCCAAGAAAATAAGTTAAAATAAGTGGAAAATGTTGGGAGGTGTGTGGTTGTTATTCTTAATAAAGAATAAAAATAGATAAATGATAAGGAATAGTCGAGGATCAAATTTTTGTAAAACACACTAATATAAAGAGACATAGTCAATCTTATCATACTCATTTACCATTCATTTATAATTTTCCCATATGATTAGAATTAATTCAATAGGGATCCCCTAACATTATAAAACCCATAACCCTAAGAAAAATTACATAACAATAATTATAGGAAAAATGATCCCTATGTAAAATTTGGAAATTCCTATAATAGAACCCTACTTTTATTGTGATTCAAAGGCCAAAATATATTCATTGGTAAATTAGGTAATCATATCTACCCTTTATTTGAGAATTAATTCAGATTGGGGATCCTACCTATATTCTAAATATCTATCCCATGTTGATGGGATTTTGAGATTGATGTTTAATTCACACAGTTCACACATGTCCGACCTCGTAGTCATGTATAAGTCGATTAAGTTACATAGAAATGAAAACTCAATTAATTGATAAAAAATTATGGAGTACAATATTTTTATGGATTCAATGTAAATAAATGGAGGAATTTGATATTATATAAACTACCTATTAAACCACTCTTCCAGGGGTGGAGTTTTCATCCTAGAGAATTTTTCCATAAGAAATTGATTCAAAGGGAAACACCCAATATCATATCCACATAAGATATTCCAAAATTATTAAAAATAAAAAGATGAAAATAAGATAACAATAATGATCTATTGAATAGAAACTCATGTTACATGCACGAAAACAAATAAACACATTGTGGAGGTTGGAGAGGAGAGCCAATTTGGAAGTGATCTGTATAAAAATAGATAATTATTCTAAGAGGTGTGAGATGATCCTAGGAACCAACCTTTCATCAAAAAAATTTCAAATCCTCTACCAACCCCTCCAACTAATAGAAACACCAATTTATAAAGTGGATGGGAGGATAGTTGTATGATGTTCATGTATTAATGGAGGAATTTAGTCAAATATATTATTCTAACATGAACAACCTATTTGAACGAAAAAACATTTATACTAGATTTCCTCCCATATGTATGGGTTGTTTTAAATTGTTTCCATTAGTTTTTCTCAAAATTTTGGCCAAATCTATTAATAAGTGATAATGATAGAGTCCAAATGATGTAGTGGGTTGAATATTTCTAGTCATTCACAGCATTGACATCATGACCCCTTTAATCCAATCTTGTTCTTGATCCATCATGAATGCCATACATTAAATATGTATCCCATTAAGTTAAGAACACTTTTAAAAAAATATACAGTGAAATTATACATAGAATAATTTGTATGGCTGAAATAAAAAAGGTAACATTAAAGGGTAAGATTAAAAATTTCCACACATTATCAAATTAATGATAAAATCCCATATATTTTATAAAAATCATATTTACAACCCTATGAAGAAAGTAAATCATTTTTTATCAATAAAATATTAAAAATTATTTCTCTATATTACTAAATTAGTTGTGTTATATATTGAGTGTGACTAGGAGGTCTCTACCATCCTTGTTAAGAACATATTAGCTACTAGAGGACTTATCAAATATGTGTCTAAGGGGAAAATAATTTTATGGTTGGTGACCAATGGGAGGAATTTTTGAGTTTGTAAGTTGAAAAAATGTTACACACACTGTTGAGCCTTATTAGATAATGAATCAGAAAAATTTCTACAATTTGATGAAAAATATTCTTCCTGGTTTGAGGTGTGATGTTGAAGATTAGAAGAATTTTTTTGTTTCATAAAATAATGAATTTGTTAGAGAACACAAAGATGATTCAAAATCTATAAATAATTTTGATAAAATTGATAATCCCTAGAGAGAGTTGTTAAAACAATTTAATGATTTCACATTGATGATTTTTTTTAATTCTGATATAAAAACTCTTGAGAGATAGCATTTAACATTGTACATTATTGATGATTAGTTCTAAAATAGTTCTTAAATTATAAATTTTATACTTTTCAGAGTCTTATTAAAAACTATATAGGATATACTAGGCCAAATATACATATATAATGTGATGAAGCAGCAACATGGGAGTTTAAATCTCTCCAATAGAAAATGAAATACTTATTTTAATACAGAAAGTCAACAGTTCCTATAATTATTTGTGGTTAGATAAAAAAATATTAAGTGTAAAAAGAGATGGTGACTTTGGAGAAATTTAAATATGTAATAGGTTTCTAGATAGATGATATCAAATGGATTATCCCTTTTTCATGAAAAAGATTCCAACAGAACCAGACCACAAACCAATATTATATTGTCAACGGATACAATACCTGAATATAAAAGAGGATGTGAGAGGATAGGTAACTAAGTGATTATATATGGGTATTATATATCATATTTCTAAATGTTCTTGGGCCAATCCAGTCCAATTATTCAAAAATAAAATAGGTTTCATTGTAGTCACCAATGAGAATAAATTAAAAATTCACGTGAAAAAAAAACTAAATGGAGAGTCTGCATGAATTTCAGAATGATCAATTCAACCATTAAGAAATATCATTTTATGATTTCTATTTTATATCAAATTCTAAATAATATTGATTTAAATTATTTCTTATATATTCTAGATAGTTTTTCTAGTTACAAACAAAACCTTTTAGTACAAAAAATGCAAATTGAAAACTACATTCACATTAACCTTGGGCATATTTGATTATTGCCTATGTCTGTTTGGATTTTGTGGTGAACCCACTACCATAAAAAAATGTATGATTCCAATATTTCCAAATATTATTGAGATGATTATTGTGTTATTCTTGGATGACTTCTCAATTATTGGTATCAAATTTAAAACTATTTAGGAAATATGGAAGTGGTATTATACATATATTTAGATACCAAGATTGTTCTAAACTGGGATAAATGGTAGATTATGTTTAATAAAAAAACTTTTGGTTAGACATAAAGTGTTTACGATATGTTTTGAAGTACATACAACTATTATTGAGGTGATTCAAAAATTATCCCCTTGGTAAATGTTAATTGTGTTAGATGATTCTTACAGAATGTTGGTTTATTGGAGGTTTGTTATTGAAATTTAAAATATTGAAAATATTTTATGTTCATTGACTATCATATATGATCCATTACACAACTACTTTTTTATTTTCAAATATAATTACTATATTGTTATATGAGAACCAAAAAAAGAAGACCATAACTATAAAGCCCCAGTCTTAAACCTTACTTAATCTTGAGTTATTACAAAATTTCACATTGAGGATCTTTTCAGGTTTAGAGTTTTAGAGAATTAGATCATAAAACTTACATTACATTCCACATATAAAAAAAGTGGTTACATAAAGATAGTATTCTTCTTTCCCATCAATGGAAACATATTTAAAATAAAACATGGATTCTTTCCTGACACTTCCTTGACACTATCATCATATCATGTATCTTTCCCTTGACCTGTGAAAAACATTTCAAAAAAACTTGGGATGAGCATAAAAAGCTCAGTAAGGGATATAAAAATATGGAAAGGAAACATGGGTACATATATACATAAGAATGAAATCATACTTTACCCAAAAAACATAAGCACTTTAACCTACCTCATCAAATCATGAATAAACCATAGAAATCATAAGACATAAAGGTAACTTGAGGCATTCATAACTTTCTTACGTAGGGAGTAACCCTCTTGGTTACGTTTGGAATACCCATCACAGTATATTCCCTAAATCTCTTCGGAAAAACCTTAACATTTCACTCCTTCGTGTTACCCAATGCATTGGAGATCTATATCGGTCTCACCCGCCCATAGCCTATCACGTAACCACCCATCTTCATAATAATGCCCATGAACCTCAACATAATCGTATCAAATAAAACATGCATAAAGGAAACATAACATTTCCACCTTTCAATCACAAGATATCAATACAACATATTGATATAAAAACATTATGAAAACAATTTCCAATACCAAAATAAAAGAAAAGTAAAACATGGTATTTATTTTTCTTTTAAAAAAAAGGTATGGCTTGTAGAGGAAGCCGAAACTCAAATAATGGTCACGGAGGCGGAGAAGTCGTTGTCACCGCATACGTACGACAAAAACATTCCCTTTTGTCGTTTAGTAAACGCTTAGTATAAAAAATATTCCTTTTGAATAAACGTAAAAGTCAAAAGGGGTTTATACACCGTATAAAAGAAGTTTGTGTATAAAACACAATATGCCTCAATGAAAGGAGATTGAGATGAAGTCCCATACCTCGGTTCTGACTTGACTCGATCGTTATTTAATGTCCTGAATAATAAACTTGAGTTAATTTCTACTTTCTTAATAACCTTTTTCAAGTTCATTATTCCTTTTATATCATTTATTGCCATGTCATGAACACTATGTAATTATTTAAGTTAATAACGGTTGTTTTAACGATCATTGGTACTTGAGTCAAAAATAAACACATTATAATTACAAGTTGTTCATGTATTCATTATATCCAGAATGGTATTCATGATGTAGATATCCTATATGTCATTTATATCCAGTACATGCATGCATTTATAATATTACATAATCATTTAGTGGTAAGAAATTAAATGCACCATTCATGGAGACGGTAAGACGTATGTACGCATGAACGCTACTTTCATTTCTATTTCGTATTTTATAGAATGGAATCATAATGATATAAAGGTATATTATAATTCCAGTATAATATCATATATAATATCATAGTTCCTTCCTTTATATGTCCAACATATGGTATTTAACGAATCAAATCACTTTGAGGGGGCTTTGTCCGCACTTCCTTAAATGAAGATATCGCGTTTACCCATAATGGAAACCACAAAGGTATGCCCAAAATGAAAAATAAAGAATCTTAATGAAAACATAAACATATTATATATCATATATAAATATAGTTACATATTAATGTCCACCTTTGAAGGTGTTAAAAGAATGTTGAACAATCATCGTTTCGGGAGGCATAAATTCACCATCCACGGAAACAGTATGTCCTTTAACCATTAGATGTAAGTGTCTGTAAGTGTATCTAGAATCCTTATTATAACAACATACTAGTATATTGAAGATACTGGATTTTTTACAAAAGAAATGAAAAAAAGAGTTTAGGGGGTTGGAGAAGCAAAATAAAACAAAAGGACTCAAGTGAAGACATTACCTTAGAATCAGGTGACTCCCTTTGGTTTGAGCCCAAAGTCTTACTTGGGAAGACTTATGCCCAAAGTGAGGCTTCAAGGAGTAAGAGAGTTATGTAGAGAGTCAAAATGGGCAGGGGTTGGCCGAGCCAATGGCTTTGGGAGTTTGGGTAGGGAGGTAGAGTTGGGGGCCTTTTATAAGAGGAGAGGAGGGGCACTCTTTGAATGTAAAGAAAAGTCACTTTATTTTAAAATGGTATTCGGATTAAAGAGGTTCCAAATTGATATAATTATAGGATAAGGTGATAAGGGTTCTAAATGAACTCATCCAATAGGTTTTAGACATGTTTAGGTCTTAGATATTACATTATCTTTCAATTTTATTTAAATCGTTAAATAATGAGGTCATCGCTGCATCATCATGATGTCATAAATAATTTAATTTATTTAATGTCTTAAAATTATTAAAAAATAATAATATGATGTATGAAAGTTTTTTAGCTTTCCAATGACTATTTATAAACAAAACTCTGACTTGTATAACCCCATTTTATTTTTTTTAGTAAAACATCTCATGTTTGTGTCATTTTTACTTTATCATTAAATAAAAAGTTATTTATGTCATTTACCATCCAATGTGGGTCCATGGGGTCCCCAAGTTTTCCCATGGATTGTCTTGGTCGGCCATGACACATCCAATGACGGTAGGACATGTGTCAAGCTCATATTATATTATTAAAACAATATTTTTACCTTAAACTACACTAATTACCACTAATCGTGATTAAGAACTTAAAAGTTATTATTCACCAAAAAATTATTTTAATATCATTGAACCAAATTTTACTTATTAATGACAACCATGTATGTTGTATTTTGTAAAATCAAATCACAGAAGTGGCAATGTTTCATTTAAATGAAAAATCAGTTTCTTTAACTACCACTTAGTGGTTTCACTATTCATCAAAATTGAAGTTTTTCAGAAAGATACTAAAACTTCAACATAAGCTATATTTGATATTCCGAATTCAAAAATGATGTCTATTTTAAAAAATTAAATACATTTAAGTTTCATTAATTAATTTAATAACTAATTCCCACTATCTTGACAAATAGCGTGTTTTTATGAAACAATAAGTATCAAAAGATTGACACTAGTTTATGACCAATTTCAAAGTGAAATTGATTCCGATGACCAACATTGAATAAAATGGTAAAAATATCTTCTAATTTCACTTCAAAACCAATTCAAAATATAATCTAATAATATAAATAAATTATATTAAAAAGAGGTTTTGAATTAAAATACAACATTTTTCACTATTCATTAAAAATGAACTTTATCGGAAAAATACCAAAAATTCACACAATGTAAATTTTGATATCCCAATAATAAATAACAAGTTTATTTTGACAAAAATAGCTTATAAAATTGTCAAAAGATAGATTTAAAAATGGTTTTCCATCAAAATAAAGTAAAATAATCTTTTAAGAATATTAGTGTATTCCATGCATAAGATTGCATTTATTTTCATTTTAAGCCTCTCAAACACAATCTTAATCATTAATAGACATAGATAAAAATATCTATTATTCATTACTTACTTGGGATGTTACATCCTTCCCCCCTTTAGAAAATTGAATCCCCGCAATTTATTTACTTATCGAATAAATGAGGGTACTTATCCCTCATTGCATTTTCAGATTCCCATGTTGCCTCTTCCATCATGTGGTTTTTCCACAAATCCTTTACTTGATTAATCACCTTATTCCGTAACACATTCTCCCTATGGTCAAGAATCTGGACCGGTTGTTTCTCATAAGATATGTTTTCTTCCAACTGAACTACCTCTAGACTCAAAACATGAGATGGATCTGGCATGTACTTTATCAGCATCGAAACATGAAAAACATAGTGTACCTGAGATAAACTCGGAGGTAAAGCCACCCGGTATGCAACTGATCCAACACTCTCTAGAATTTCATATGTTCCAATGATCGTTAGACTCAGCTTTCCTTTCTTACGAAATCTCATCACACTTTTCCATTGAGAAACCTTGAGAAAAACATGATCACCTACCTCGAAAGATAGATCCTTCCTCCGGTTATCCGCATAACTCTTCTGCCTACTCTGAGATGTTCTCATGTGTTTCTGAATCAACTAAACTTTTTCTGAAAACTCTTCTACCAATTCTGGTCCCATAAACTTCCTTTCACCCACTTCATCCCAGAATGATGGAGTTCGACACCGCTTCCCATATAATGCCTGAAATGGTGCCATCTGTATACTAGAATGAAAACTATTATTATATGAACATTCAACCAAAGAAAGAAGTTGGTCCCAACTTCCCTAATAATCCATCGAACAAGCTCATAGCATATCCTCCAAGGTCTGAATTGTTCATCCTAACTACCCATCTGATTGAGGATGAAATGTTGTACTAAAATTTAATTCAGTACCCAACAACTTTTGAAGGCCTTTCCAAAAGTTAGAAGTGAACCTGGGATCACGATCACATACAATGGAGAGAGAGGAACTCCATGTAACCTGACTATCTCTTTAAGATACAAATGGGAAAGTAGATCTAGGGAAAAAGTATCTCGTATAGCAAGGAAATGAGCAGATTTAGTCAAGAGATCAACAATAACCCATATTGAATTATTACCTAGAGATGTCTTCGGTAATCCCACAATAAAGTCCATGGATATATTCTCTTCATTTCAACTCTGGCACTGGTAAAGGCTGAAGCATCCCCTTTGGTAACTGCCACTCTGCTTTAACCTGTTGATATGTCAAACACTTCACAGTAAAATCAGCAATATCTCTTTTCATTCCATCCCACCAGTAATACTCCCACATATCTATGTACATCTTAGTACTGCCAGGATGAACTAAAAACGGAGAACTATGAGCTTCGCATAACAACTCTCTCTTCAACTGTGAATCACAAGGCACACACAATCACTTCCCAAATCTCAAAACACAATCATTATCAATGTTGAATTCATGCAACTTACCCTTCTGAACCAACTCTACCTTTTTCTGGAACTCACTGTCTTTCTTCTGTGCTTGCTTGATTCCATCTGATAGATAGGATTTCACTAATACCTGATACAAAACAGAAGAACATCCTGCACCAAAAAATTCTATGCCAAAGTTCATCATATCCTTAACCAAAGGATCATGTTCCAAACTCAACATTGCTAATGAAGAATTACTTTTTCAACTCAAAGCATCAGCCACTTTATTTTCTTTTCCCGGATGGCAATGAATTGTACAATCATAATCCTTGATTAATTCCAGCCATCTCCTCTGTCCCATGTTTAACTCATTCTATGTGAATATATAATTTAAACTTTTGTGATCAGAATATATTTCACACTTTACTCCATACAAATGATGCCTCCAAATTTTTAAAGCAAATACAACAGCAGCTAATTCCAAATCATGTGTAGGGTAATTTACCTTGTGAGTTTTATACTGTTGTGAAGAATAAGCAATTACCTGATCATTCTACATTAGGACACAACCATTTCCTTTCAATGAATCATCATTGTATATAATAAATTTACCATTCCTAGAAGGTAGTGCCAAAACTGGAGAATTCACCAATCCTCTTTTTAGTTCCTAAAAACAATTATCGCATTCTTTTGTCTAAATAAACATAACACCCTTCCGAGTTAGCTTAGTCATTGAACTAGATAAACTTGAAATTTTTTTAACAAACCTTCGGTAATAGCCTGCCAAACCAAGGAAGCTACGAATCTCAGTTACATTTGTGTGTCTTGGCCATTCTTCAACAACCTTTGTTTTTGCAGGATCAACAGTTATCCCATCATTAGAAACAATATGACCAAAGAAAGAAATTTGTTGCAACCAAAACTCACACTTTCTGAATTTCCCATAAAATTTCTTTTCATTTAAGGTTTGAAAGATAACCCTTAAATGTCTTTCATGCTCCTCTTTACTTTTAGAAAACACCAAAATATCATCAATGAAAACCACCACAAACTTATCCAAGAACTCATGGAAAATTCTATTCATTAAGTCCATGAATACAGCAGGTGCATTGGTTAGCCCAAAAGGCATTACTACAAATTCATAATGTCCATATCTTGTACGAAACACGGTCTTCGGAACGTCTGCTTCCTTTACCTTCAGCTGACGGTACCCCGATCTCATGTCAATCTTCGAAAAATACTGAGCTCCCTGGAGCTGATGAAACAAATCATCGATATGAGGCAAAGGATATTTGTTCTTAACAGTGATATTATTCAAAGCTCTATAATCTATGAAAAGTCTCATTGAACCATCTTTCTTTTTAACAAATAAAACAGGAGCACCCCATGATGATGTTCTAGGTCGAATGAAACATTTCTCTAATAAATCTTGCAATTGCTCCTTGAACTCTAAAAGTTCAATTTGATCCATTCGATAAGGGGGTTTTGAAATTGTCTTAGCATCAGGAACTAAGTCAACAGTAAACTCAACTACCTGATCTGGTATTATTCTAGGCAACTCATCAGGAAAAACATCAAGATACTCATTTACCACTGGCACATCATTAATTTGAACGGCTCCTCTATTTTCAATGATGTGTGCAAGGTAACATTCATTTCCATCTTTTACAAGTTTCTCGGACTCTTGATATGTTATCAACAGTAAGGGTTCATTCTTGTACACAAACTGAAAATCTTTCTGAAAAGAAACTTCTTTATCTCTACAGTCAATATTAGCATGGTAAATCGAGAGCTAATCCATACCGAGGATAACACCAAACTCTACTAGAGGTAGAACAATAAGTTTTTCAAGTAGGTTCTTTCCACAGATAAGGATAGGATGATTCTTATAAATTCTTTTTGCCTCAAAATTTCGCCCAGGTATTTTTACCAAATGTTTAGGAGTCATTTCTTGAGATGGTATTCCCATTTTACTAAAAATGTTTTTAGAGATGAAAGAATGTGTAGACCCCAAAACAAAAAACACACTGTAATTATCTAAAAAAACAAACAAAGTACCTGATACAACTTCATTTGATGGCCCGACATCTGCTGAAGTAGTTGCAAAGGATTTCACCACCCCTTTCTGCTTGTAGTCTAACTGCTTCCCATCACTCAAGATCTTTGTCGAACACTCATTTGCATAGTGACCCATCTCATTGCACTTATAAAATTTCACTAACTATAAATCAAATTTGGTCTTACCTTCACCTTGATCCTTTTCAGTGCAATCACGAGCCTTATGTACCATCTTACCACATCGGTAGCACTTTCCAGAATTCATTAGACATTACCTAGAATGCCTTTTTCCACATTTATCACAAACTGGAAACTTAGTTCTCTTACCATCAGACTTTTTTGAATAATTCTTACCTATCTCCTGCCACCTTGGTCTCTTCTTCAGTTGGTTGTTATAGAACACTTGATCATCGGAAAACTCCATTTACACCATCTCAGCACATCAAAAAATCTTTTCATAACTTTTAAATTCATGAGAAGCTAATTCCCTTCGATATTTTTGCTTTAATCCCAAGTAAAAACGATTGATTTTACTATCATGGTATCAGATAAAATTTGGAGCATACCTTGCCAATCGAGTGATCCTTTCTTCATAGGTAGCCACTGAGTCTTCCTCCTGCCTCAATTCCAAGAATTTATTTTCCATCCTAAGTCGAACAGCCTTAAGAAAGTACTTCTCAAGAAACATACCTTTGAATTCATCCCAGTCAAGAGCATCAATCTCATCGGCATCCCTGATATTTTTAACCATAGACCACCACTGATCTTCCTCACCCTCCAAACGGTATATAGAAAGATTAACCTTTGATTGTCTGAACACCCCATGACATAAAATATCTTCTCCAGTGCCTTAATATAACCTTTAGCTAACACAGGGTCAGATGACCCTCTGAATGATGGGGGATGTTGCCTCATGAAATGTTCCACCACTGACATGATCCTCTGCGGTTGATCTGACTGATCTCGTGCATGGATACCACCACCGTTTATCACTTGAGTCAACTGCGCCATTACTGCAAAAAAATGTTCAGTTCCAATTCCGACCATCTCATGATGCTGATTCGAAAGGTTATTTCTTTCTGTATGCCTTCCTAGAACTGCTTCCCTGTTTCCTCTGCGGAAAACCATTCTGAACAAACATGTCTTAGATGAAGCAACATTGTAATCTTCAAATACTATATCACTTCAATTTGACCATAAATAAAATTTTTTGGATAATAATTTAATAGAATTATAACTCCTAAAGTTATCTAAACCGACCTCTGATACCAACTATAAAGCCCTATCCTTAAACCTTACTTAATCTTGACTTATTACAAGATTACACATTGAGGATCTTTTCGGGTTTAGAGTTTTAGATAATTAGATCATAAAACTTGCATTACATTCCACATATAAACAAAGTGGTTACATAAAGATATTATTCTTCTTTACAATCAATGGAATCATATTTAAAATAAAACATGGATTCTTTCTTGATAGTTCCTTGACACTATCATCATATCATGTACCTTTCCATTGACCTGTGAAAAACATTTCAAAAAAACATGGGATGAGCATAAAAAGCTCAGTAAGGGATATAAAAATATTGAAAGTAAACATGGGTACATATATACATAAGAATGAAATCATACTTTACCGATAAAACATAAGCACTTTAACCTACCTCATCAAATCATGAATATACCATAGAAATCATAAGACATAAAGGTAACTTGAGGCATTCATATCTTTCTTACGTAGGGATTAACCCTCTTGGTTACGTTTGGAATACCCATCATAGTATATTCTCTAAATCTCTTCAGAGAAACCTTAAAGTTTCACAAATTCACGTTACCCAATGCATTGGAGAGCTATATCGGGCTCACGCGCCCTTAGTCTATCACGGAACCACCCGTCTTCATAATAATTCCCAAGAACCTCAACATAATCGTATAACATAAAACATGAATAAAGGAAACATAACATTTACACCATTAAATTAAAGATATCAATACAACACATTGATATAAACACATTATGAAAAAAATTTTCAATACCAAAATAAAAAAAAGTAAAACATGGTATTTATTTTTCTTTAAAAAAAGGTATGGCTTGTAGAGGGAGCCGAAAATCAAATAATGGTCACGGCGGCGGAGAAGTCGTTGTCGCCGCATACATATGACAAAAACATTCCCTTTTGTCGTTTAGTAAATTCTTCGTATAAAAAAGATTCCTTTTGAATAAACGTAAATGTCAAAAGGGGTTTATACACCGTATAATAGAAGGTTGGGTATAAAATAAAATATGCCTCAATGAAAGGAGATTGAGACGAATTCCCATACCTCGGGTTCGACTTGACTCGATCGTTATTTAATGTCCTGAATAATAAACTTGAGTTAATTTCTACTTGTTTCATAAAATTTTTAAAGTTCATTATTCATTTTATATCACTTATTTTCATGTCATGAACACTATGTAATTATTTAAGTTAATAACGGTCATTTTAACGATCATTGGTACATGAGTCAAAAATAAACCCTCTATAATTACAAGTTGTTCATGTATCCGTTATATCCGGAATGGTATTCATGAGGTAGATATCATATATGTCATATATATCTAGTACATGCATGCATGTATAATATTACACAATCGTTTAGAGGTAAGAAATGAAATGCACCGTTCATAGAGACGGTAAGTCGTACGTATGCATGAACGCTACTTCCAATTCTATTTCATATTTTATAGAATGGAATCATAATGATATAAAGGTATATTATAATTCCAGTATAATAACATATATAATATAATAGTTCTATCCTTTATATGTCCCACATATGGTATTTAATGAATCAAATCACTTTGAGGGGGCGGTAGTCTGCACTTCCTTAAATGAAGATATCACGTATACCCATAATGGAAACCATAATGGTATGCCCAAAATGAAAAATAAATAAGCTTAATGAAAACATAAACATATTATATATCATATATAAATATAGTGACATCTTAATGGCCACCTTTGAATGTGTTAAAAGAATGTTGAACAATCATCATTTCGGGAGGCATAAATTCACCATCCATGGAAACAGTATGTTCTTTAACCATTAGATGTAGGTGTGTGTAAGTGTAGCTCGAATAATTCTTATAACAACGTCCTAGTATATTTAATATACTTGAGTTGTTACAAAATAAATGAATAAAAAGATTTTAGGGGGTTGGAGAAGCAAAATAAAACAAAAGGACTCAAGTGAAGACATTACCTTAAAATCGGGTAACTCCCTTTGGTTTGACCTCAAAGGCTTCCTTGGGAAGACTTCTGCCTAAAGTGAGGCTTCAAGGAGTAATAGAGGGATGTTTAGAGATAAGATGGGAAGGGGTTGGCCGAGCCAAAGGCTTTGGGAGTGTGGGTAAGGAGGTAGAGGTGGGGGCCTTTTATAAGAGGAGAGGAGGGGCACTCTTGGAAAGTAAAGAAATGTCACTTTATTTTAAAATGGTATTCGGATTTAAGAGGTCCCACAATGATATAATTCGAGGATAAGGTGATTAGGGTTCGAAATCCACTCATCCAATAGGTTTTGGACATGTGTAGATCTTAGATATTACATTATCTTTCCATTTTATATAAATCGTTAAATAATGAGGTAATCACTCCATCATCATGATGTCATAAATAATTTAATTTATATAATGTCTAAAAATTATAAAAAAATACTATGAGGTAGGAAATCTTTTTATATTTCCAATGAATATTTATAATCAAAAGTCTTACTTGTATAACCCCATGTAAAAATTGTTTTAGTAAAACATCTCATGTTTGTATAATTTTTACTCTAACATTAAATAAAAAGTTATTTATGTCATTTCCCATCCAATGTGGGTCCATGGGGTCCCCAAGTTGACCCATGGATTTTCTTGGTCGGCCATGACACATACAATGAGGGTAGGACATTTTTCAATCTCATCTTATTTTATTAAAATATTATTTTTACCTTAAACTACACTAATTACCAGTAATCACAATTAAGAACGTAAAAGTTACTATTCACCAAAAAATTATTTTATTCTCATTGAACCAAATTTTACTTCTTAATGACAACCATGTATGTAGGATTCATGAAAATCAAATCACATAAGTGGAAAAGTTTCATTTAAATGAAAAATCAGTTTCTTTAACACCACTTAGTGGTTTCACTATTTATCATAAATTGAAGTTTTTCAGAAAGATACCAAAACTTCACCCTAAGCTATATTTGATATTCCAAATTCAAAAATGATGTCTATTTTTCAAAATTCAAGACATGTAATTTGCATTAATAAATTTAATAACTAATTCCCGCTATCATGAAAAATAGCGTGTTTTTATGAAACAATAATTATCAAAGGATTGACACTAGTTTAAGTCCAATTTCAAAGTGAAATTGACTCCAATGACGACCATTGGATAAAATGGTAAAAATATATTAAAATTTCAATTAAAAACCAATTCAACAGATAATCTAATAATATAAAGAAATTATATTAAAAAGAGGGTTTGAATTAAAATACAACTTTTTTCACTATTCATTAAAAAATGAACTTTATCAGAAAGATACAAAAAATTCACACAAAGTAAATTTTGATGTCCCAATCATAAATAATAAGTTTATTTTAACAAACATAGATTATAAAATTGTCAAAAGATAGATTTAAAAAGGGTTTTCCATCTAAAGGTAGTAAAACAATCTTTTAAGAATATTAGTGTATTTCATGCATAAGATTGCATTTATTTTCATTTTAAGCCTCTAAAACACTATCTTACTCATTAATAGACATATATAAAAATATATATTATTCATTAATTACTTGGGATGTTACAATAACTGTAAAATTACCATATGCTGACTGAGATAAGAACCACAACCAAGAACAGACCCACCCAAAAAAACCCCACAACACCTATCTCATCACAAACCTAAATAGATCCAAAACCACCTCTCCCATCATCGCACAATTAGACTTTAGTTCCTATATTTACAGAATTATATAAAAGGGGGATGAGTATTTCTGGGGTGGGGACCCTGAAAAATGATGATAAATGGGATCCAAGAAACATCATTGATGCAATGGAAGAGTAAATCAGTAGGGCACCAAAAAATCATCATATCATCCACTATAACAAAATGAATTTTCCATCCTCAATCCACAACTATAAATCATCAATGAACAACAAACCCCTAACCAAGGAATCATAATGAAGTCTTTGACACAAGACAAATCGTTTTGAAAGTTGTCAAACCAGGCCAGAATGGAGTCTTGTTTGATGATCATTGGATCAATGGTAGAGTTGATCATATAACAATGGATCCAATCCATGGATAAAAAGAAAATAATAAAATCAGTCTTTAATCGGTCTAAAATTGTAATGTGTGACCTAAAATAGATACATTGGTGGTGATTGTAAAATGGTTTTTCTAGTACCATCTAGGTTCACAATCAATAATCATTACAGAATATTCTTTATTAATGTATCTTATCTCAATGAAGGATGTTAATAATACACTAATTATGTGGATTTTAATACTAAAAATGATTGATATAGATATTATATAAAGCAAGGTGATGAAAATGATGATGAATATAATTTATCTAGGTTACCAAATATCAATTATAATGATCCATGGGATGTTATATCATTATTTCTTGATGAATAACATCCCACTATAAATATAAAATATTTTTCCTGGTCTGTATATTTTGATAACTTTTTTTCAGCATGTTTCATTCTAACGGATATTTGAAACAATAGAGAAATAACATCATGCTAGAAATTATTTACTTTCTTGAGATAATAATTTTCATTTATGTTTGATTAAAGGAATTATTAGAAGGTAGGTTCCATTAAAACATATGTTTCAAATTCGGGATAGTATTCACATTTTACCTCGGGGAGGTCATCATCATTGAGAGAGGAAGATTGAAAAAGTTCTTAAATCTGGATATTACTAGCCTACCTTAATTAAGTAATCTACAAGTCTTTTAATGTATTTTGATTGATTCTAAAGTGTTGGGAATTATGATTTCAAAAATTGATCTTCCTTATTATGGAATTTTAGAATTAAATATTTTTTATATTTGGGGATATGATTTTAGGGGATCATTC
This sequence comes from Viscum album, assembly GCA_963277665.1. Classification (NCBI taxonomy): domain Eukaryota; kingdom Viridiplantae; phylum Streptophyta; class Magnoliopsida; order Santalales; family Viscaceae; genus Viscum; species Viscum album. Next base: position 105,854,135 of record OY728133.1, read on the forward strand.
CCATCATCACATTGGAATGAGTACATTTTAGTATCTATTGACTATGTTTCCAAATGGGTTGAGGCTATAGAAATACGTAAAAATTAAGCCAAATAATTGGTTAGAAATATTAAAAATGAGATCATTTTATGGTTTAGGTCACCAAGAGATTTAATTGCTAATAATTCAACCAAATTTAAGAAAATAAATTCTAATCATTGATAAAAAAATTATGGGGTTGCGCATATAATTGATCCTACTTTTCATCCACAATCTATTGGATAAGTATAAATTTTACAGATGGGGATGAATCTATTTTTAGTTAAAAAATATCATCAATTCAAAGAAGGATTAGTCATTGATATTATATTTTCATTTATGAGATTGTAAAACATCATTCAAAACCACAATTTATATTTCTGAATATATGATTTTATTTGGAAAATATATTTGTTTACCCGTAGAGTTGATAAAATATAATTCTTGGTTATGAAGGATTTTTAGGTTTATATTAAGACTATAAGTGATATGAGGATACCTAAACATATGGTGATTGATGAGACTATGAGAGAGAATTATGAAAATACTAGGATTTATAATGATAGGGCAAAGGTATTTCATGATTATATCATTAAAAATATAGATTTAAATGTTGTAAAGAAGGTTCTTCACTTTATTACTATACAAAATATCATTCCTAATAAATTAAAATCTAATTGGTCTAGGATATTCGATACTTATATTGTATTAAAAAATCATTCCTTTTTAAATAGTTGTAGAAGAAAATAGTCTAATAATGGACAATGGAAAAGAATAAAACAATATTATAAATTGAATCCAATGGTCTTGGATTCTAGTATTATTCTTGAAAATTGGTTGATATCAATATTTTATCTTATGAAATTAAATATAGTGTTTCATGGGATTCATCAAAGGGACTTTTGATGCTTTTATCATTGTTTTTTTTTCATAAAATGATTTTTTTCACGATATTTATGTTGTTGACTACTTTAATTGGATTTAATTTGTTGTTGATTATGGTAATTTTACATTGAAACGATTTTTTATGTCCAAAGGAGAGTATAATTTTGTTTTCTTATCATGTAATATAATAGAATTAATCTAGAGCCTCATTTGATAAAAATTATCTAAACCTGACCTATAAAGATTAAACAAGTGTATTACACTAAAATATAAAAGGGAAGAACATATTTTGAATAAAATCAAGTCAAAAAAGAATAATTCATTTATCATGGGAGTTCTTTATTGAAAATTTTGGTTTCCTTTTTTTTGAACATTAATTTTGTGACCCTACTACTGAAAATTGAACTAACAAGATTTTAAATTTATTCAAGTGTTCATAATTTGTGCGGGGATAAATACATGGGGCTTTCTGAGTTTAAGTGATTTTTCTTATCCTAGTTGGGTTTTTAGAATACCTTTTCATATTCTATTTAAAATATAATGTAAAAAAATTTCCAATCATAATTAAAAACTCTTTTTTTTGTAATCAATGATTTTCATGAAATGATATGAATTACATGGAATGGTTTGGCAATGCATTAAAGTTAATTCATGTATCTTCTTAATTTTATGTTATATATATCTTATTAAAAAAATAATCTTAATTTGGTCATGAACATTGAAAATGTAATTAAATTGGAAAGATGAAAACATGATTTGAAATTTATAAGTTTAATTTTTATTCATCCACCTATTAATTCAACATTTTGGAAAATGGTGGATTTTATGTGTTGAATAGAGGATAGTATTAATTTTGGTTAAACATTTATTTAATTTTTATCCATCAATTCCATATTATTTTTTTCAATTTTTGTAGTTTTTATTTTTTTATAATCTCTATCATGTGATAAAATTATTTTTTTTATTTTTGAATGTTCGGTGGAATCTTTGATAAGGTTATACATTTATTATCCCCTAAATATAATTGATCAAATCAATTTATATCCTCTTAAGATCCCTTTTTATGGTTAAATTTCTGATCATGTAATAACATTATCATTGAATTGAAAAATGTTTATTGAATTAATATTTTATGAAATTAATTTTCATTATCATTGAAAAAATCCAAATCTGGTTTGTGCATCATTCCATAATTAATTAATTCATTTATTATTTAATTTAAAACTGTTTAATGATTTATTTATGTTTCCATGTGATTTTTGAAACTATTCATCCATTTAGTTGTGTCTAATTAATTTTTGGATAAACTATGTATGTCTACTCTATTGGTGGTAAATTGATGTTTTTACGTATCATTTAAATGAATGTAGAATTTTGATTAATCCACTTAGAAAAACATTAAATGAAATAATTTTTGAAAAATAGTGACTAATTCTGGTACATAAGACAGTTTATTTTTTGAGGTCATTCATATATTTTTCTTAACAATATTCATCGGGGGAAATAAATTTTATATAAAAATTTCATTGTGGAATAATGTTTATTTGATTTTGGAGATTTTTAATTTCACAATTAAACTAGTTAGTAATTTTCTAGGGACAATAAATGATTATGTATGAGAGAATTTTATGTGGTGTTTAATTGGGATTATATTATACATCATTGCAATATGTTTTTTACGATATTACTAATTAAATATTATTTACGATCACATAATTGAGTTATTTACAATATTTTATATATATTATTAATTCATAAAATTAAGAATGTTTTAGTGTGATATCAATATATATATTTATTTGGCAATGTGGTTAATTTTTTTATCAAATAAGTAAATAATTTTAATTAAATTTTTTTCTAGTGTATTTTTCATTTTCATTTACATTATTAAATTAAATATTCTTTTTAATTAATTATTTTATTTATTTCATTTACGTTTTAATTTAGAATAATATATTTTAAATGTATTTATTTCAAATTAATATTCTACATATTAATTAATTAATATGTATTTTTAAATTTATTATTTTATTTAAATTTTATGTAATTATAATTTTAATGTAAATTGATTTTTAATTTTTTAGAAAACATATGTGATGCGTTGAATATAAATACCACATAATGGTTAGTATACTGACAATCCCCCCTGACCATGTGTCCACCATCATACCATGCATAGTTACCTAGGATGCCAAGTCAACACACCCTACCGAGTGAGCTTCCATTCATAGTCACCGGCTCAGTGTACCATACCATGTACCAGAATCATCTCTAGTTCAGCTAGTGAACTGGACGATCAAAAACACTTGCACAAGAAAAAAATTAGGGTGGAACATCAGTTATTCACTGAAATTGTGGTACATCTTCCATGTTTTGGTGACCATTTAATGTTCCACAATGGTTTGTTTGGTTCACTGGATCATCCAACTAGCCACCCAAAGTGGTTACCATAATTTTCACTAAACCAATAAATCACCCTATCATGCCTTATACTCACATCCCCCACCTCTAAAATGCCTATAGAATCCTAGTTCGCGAGACACTAACACCTGATATCAATGAACTATAACTAAACATGAGTCAAATCCACTAACAGATATTTATATCTTGATTCAAGATACGTCGTCGTGAGGATTATTATCAGAGAAGAATTTAGCATCACTGCTAGATGAATTGTTCCCATGAAGCCAACAATTTATTGATTGTTGACAACTATGTAATAATGATCTGGCCAGATATCTACTACCTTAATTTATAGTTTAAATACATATGGATCCCAAATCTAGTTAGACCTCACCCAGTTTGAACATGGAGGTCCATGATGCTTTTCATGGAACCGAAGCAGTTGTCGAATATAATACTCATTTCTACAAGAATGTTCCATTACCTACCCATGAATCTGATGAGACATCAACATGTCCATGGTCTCTATATGAACCAATCTCTGATATATTTTTTATGTAATTAGTTTCCCTGAGGATCTTATTCTGTGGGCACTAGTTGTTATCAGTCAAATGGGGGAGTACGTAATCTAGAACCAAAACATTGTAGTGATTTTTATAAGAGAGTTTGTTATTTTGCCTCCTGGGATAAATAATACTCTCCCATGAGACTTGAAATATTATAGATTTGAATTATTCTTAATAAATAAATTTTTAAGGCTTATCTTTCATTGGTAATCAGGGAATACTTTTGGAGGAAATACATATTGAAAGTAGGTTATTATTAATTTCTCCTTGTATCTGTCTTGAATTCCTTTCTCAACTGTGGTTTTCAGTTATGGAAAATTCTCTATAATTTATCTAAAAAAAATAAATTTATGAACGTAGATCTTTATTTTAGGTATGGATCTGGATTTCGGGATGTTTTTTAGGAACAAGAAGAAATGGGGTTTTTATAAGTACATGATTTGTACTTCTGAGTACACATCATGTTCCCTGTTTCCCTTTAAAACCATGCTGTGGTCATGTAACGACCGAGTACATGGCTGTGTGATGACATGGCTGACCCACATATATTGAAGGCCGGTTGACGATGATATATAAAGTGTACTATTAAATAACATTCAATGTACTTGTAACACCTTGAAATTTTATGAGATATATTATTTTTAATTACATTGATGACTTCTATTGTATACTTCACCAAGATTTTCATGTACTATACGCAACACCGTATTAGCATTAAATATACGCAACAATATTCATGGCTCATGTTACACAAAATTTCAAGTTCATTTTGTGGAAATTATTTTATGTAAAATTATGTATAGATTTTGTTTAATGTATAAATGAAATAAGTTTTTATTATTTTATACGAAACATCAAAGAAATCTTTTACTACACACAACACTGTCTTGGCTTGCGTTACACGCAAGAGAAACCTTCATCAATAGTTTGTGTTGTTTGCAATATAGAGTTTCACTAAAAAAAGATATGTTATTAAAATATTATATAAACTAGATTTTATGAATAGTAATACACATTTTTTTATATTTTATAAATGTTATCTCTTAAAATGGACATCATTTTTGGATTTTAAATATCAAAATTACCCTATAGTGATATTTTTGGTATTTTTCTAAAAACATTCAATTTTTGATGAATAGTGAAAACACAAAGTTATTGGTTAAAACCAAAATTGTATTTAAATATTCATTTATTTTATTTAAATTTATTTTATGTCAAAATAGATACATAATTCCTATATATGTTCAACTTAATTAATGGGAGTCATTTTATAATAATTTTAGATATATAAATTTTTTATTGAACTGTTGACCATCTTTTACCCACCTCCTAGGAGAATTTTCAAATTTACATAAAACATAATTTTACCGCTTCTATGAGTGGAATTTCAAAAATCCAAATGACACGATTGATATTAGTAAGTTAAATCTGGTTCATTAATATAAAATATAATTTTTTGTGATTAGTAACTTTGAACTTTTATTTAACACGGTTAAAAGTTAGTAGAGTAATTAAGCATAAAAAAGATATTATTATGACCCTAACACGTTTCCTAATTCTATTGAATAAGGTTAATTCGATCAAGAACAACCTTAGGAATAAAATATGGCCCTTTAGGTCCACTTGGATATGATTAGGACATTTATTATTATTTAATTCAAAGAAGAGTTAAAAGAGTTAAAATCAAAGTTTAATAACAAATACATTTTTCATATAGGGTTATCCAAAAGATAAATTCGACTATATATTTTCATTAGAAAGAAAAATAGATTTACTAAATAATGGTATTTTATTTATAATTTTTATACATTAAATAATTTAATTAATTTATGACACAATGATGATGTTGTAATTAACTTATTAATGAAATATTGACATAATTGATATTATAAATATCCAAATAAATTTAAATTGAGACTTTTTATGAATATTCATGGTTAATAAAAAATATTAGGGCTTACTAGAGGAATTTTTTTCGATGTAATAATGCTGTTATGAATTTAGGAAAAAAAATTACAAATAGTGTCAAAATTGACATAAAAGTGTTTTAAAAAATATTATACTATTAAATGATATAATGGTCTTAAAAATCTAAGGTTCGGCCAAAATACTTATATACTAATATATATGACATTAATGAACCAATTGAGGTTCTTTTGGCAGTTTATAGTATGTTTATTAACCATATAGTGTAAGAATACAAGAAGACACGGTAAACGTTAAATTATTTATCATAGAGTTAAATCTAAATGATAAGGTTAAAATGGTAATCTAAACGTGTCTAAAACATATTGGATGAGATTATTTCGACCCATACCCACCTTATCGTATTAATAAGTCTCATTGGAGCAATTATAAACCGATTATAAATTTATTATAAAATAATATTTTAAATTTTCCCTATGGTGCCCCTCACCCCTCTTATAAAAGGGCACCCCCCCTTCTCTATAATTCACAAAACCAAAGCCATTTGGCTCGACCAAACCCTGCCCAAAAACCCTATCAACTATCCTCCATTAATTTTAGAGGCATTACTTTAGTCGGAAAGACAACTTAAGGAGCCCTTTTGATCAAATCAAAAGGAATAAGCTGAAGAAGAGGTAAATATCTCACCACCTATTTCATGTTCCTTTCTTATTCCAATTCCTCTTTACTTGTTGATTCAATTCTAAAATAATAACTCCAGTATATTCTATATAATTTTATGTTATTATAAAAATTTTACATCCATATTAGTTATTTTATCTATACTATTAATGAAAATGTCATCACATGTGCGTACATACGACTTACCGTCTCCATGTCATGGTGTAGTTTGTTATTCATACATTTCATCATTTGGATGTGTATAATAATTAGTATAAATTATATAAATAATAAATATAACATTATGATGATTCTTTATATATGATATACCATCCAATTATATATGATTTTAATATCAAAAGAATGATATTGTCGCTCGTGCATACGTACGGACTACCGTCTCGATGAACGTGATGAGATTCATTCTCCATGTTAACAATTCAAGAGTGATTACAAAATACATATAATAAATAATAATAAAATATATTACATAATAATGATACTGGATTTATTTAAATATAAATTTTATTTACGTACTTCAATTCAATTCAATAAGGTAATGAAAACATCGTTCATGCGTACATACGGTCTACCGTCTCAATGAACGGTGTATTTCATTCCATTTATCGATCTATAATATATATTTATATGATGAATATATACTATAAATAAATTATTTTTTACATTCTATATTTAACTAAATCATTATATAAGTAATAATATAAAGAAAAAAAATTCGAAACACGTATGATAAATGAAATGATTTTACTTAAAACAATGCTTTAACATGGAATTTATAAAATAACAAGTAATATAAAGTCCTAAGTGAATCATATATGATATAATAAATATTATAATTGTTCTTTTAAAATTAAATATTATGTTTAAACCCACTATATAGGTGTCTCAGACACTTATGGAAGAAATTTGACATAAGGTAAGGGATAATTTTACAAATCTCATTTTTATCTAAGATTGCTTATACGTAAGTATTTACTGGGGTTATATTTTTCATCCATATCCATAATAATGGTTTTCCTAAATTGTTTAATATTATTCCATGTATTTTTAATGTCATTTTTACCCCTGTTTCACTTTTACATTGATTTATGGAAGGAATCATTCTTTTTTTTACCATTTGAGGAAATTTTTGACTTCTCCGGCAAAAGTACAAGGAGAATATTTTTTTAACTTATTTGGTGTGAACCTACTTTTATTGTTTCATAACACATTATTTTAAAGTATATTACACTTCAATATTTCATTATAATTTTCAAAAAAATCATTTTCTTTTAAAATATGAATGGCATTTTGTAAAAATAAAATGATTTTGAAGAAGAAATGATATTTTCCTCATGAATTCATTTCAAGTGTTTTTTCAAAACTATTTTCCATCTAAGATGACATTATTTAGTATGATTTTTTTTCATGTATAATGTCTCTATTATTTACAGTGTTTAATTATTCTTATGATGAAATGATATCCATATGTTTTATATGGATTATGTTATGACGAGATGATGTTTATGAAACTCATTTTATAAATTTGTTTATGATGAATGATTTATGTTTATTTTTTGGAGCACGTAATAATTATTTAGATATGAGATGGCTAGGACCTATATCTCCCTCCAATTCATTGGTTAAATATTTATATCTCTTTTGATAGATAGTGTTGGAACGACAAGTTAATCTAGTTCAGTGATACAAGACTGGAACGAGGAGTGAACTCGATTCAGTAAGGGACTTTGTCCACTAGGATGGTCTTGGCAGCAATTCCTTGGATACTATGGAAATAATATCATGTTCTTAATGGTTTTCCACAATTAATTGTTTTATTACCATGCTATTTTATCATGATTGATGTTAAATTATGATCTATGCCTTACGTACTTCCACGTATTATGTCATTGCTAACGATTTTGATATTTAAATTTGTGTTCATATTTTTCAGTTTAAATTTTTATGGATTGTTTTTTTCTCCATGTTTACCCTTACAATGCATTTGAGAACACCCTTTATATTTTTTATTTTCCCCAGGATATAAAGAGAGGTTTTAGTTAAGAAAACTAAAGGGGGAGATCATAATGGGATATGTTGAAGATGTTTCGCCATGATTAGAAGAATATGCTCTGAGTTTCCAAAGACAGAAAACTAATATGGTCTTTGAGAGTCTGTTTTTATAATGTATTATGTATTCTACATAAGTAATGTGATGTCTATGTATGTCATTTTTGGGTCTCTATGGTTTGTACCATTGCAAAGGATTAGTTATCCTTTGGAAACTAGGATGTTAAAAATTTTGTGAAATCCCTAGAGATTATTCTACGGTATGTCTAGGGATTTCTATAAGGTTATGTATAAGTATAGGTTATAGTCCAAGAAATATGGTAACGATCTTATAATTAAACATAAAATGTTTGAGATTTAATGTACTCCCCTTGATTATGTTGTTTTCCTATTATGATTTTTTCCTCTCACACTATTATTTTTGGGTGTTAGACGATGGTAGGAACCCGAAGGAACTGTGTTGAACAATGTAATGAACAACGCAATGATTGTCCTCTTGAACAAACCAATGTGATGGGAGAGGGAGTGAAAAATATTATTTCTATAATTACACAAGCTATGAATCATTTTGGACTTCCAAATGAGTAGAAAAGGTTACAATATTCTATTGAGTCCTTCATGAGGAAACACCCACCTTCTTTTAGTGGGTCTTCTGATCCACTTGTTGCTGAACAACGGACCCGTTCCATTGAAAAGATATTTTCCATATGTCAATGTTAAGAGAATGAAAAAGTCATTTTAGATGTTTAAGATTTAGAAAGTGAAGTAGACTAGTGGTGGACTCTAATTAAGAATATAAATCCCCAAGATGAAATTGAATCCATCGAATTGGATGAGTTCAAGGACTTATTTTTCAATAATTTCTTACCTGTTATTCTTCGAAAAAAGATGGAAAATGAGTTACATATGCTTAAGAAAAAGAATGCTGAATCTGTTGGTATATACGAGGAGAATTTTAAAAGGCTAGAAAGGTATGCATCTGGCTTTATCATCCAACCTGAAAGTAAAGTTGATCAATTCTTTAGTGGCCTAAAACCATGTCTTCAAAGGGAATTAGCTATAGGATACTTCAATAGCTATAAAGAAATTGTGTGTTTTGCTATCAAGGTATAACTAGATGTTGGTGTAACAAATCCATCTCATGGTTTTGACATGAGACAAAAGATGGAGTTCAAGGAAAAATTACAGAACATTGGTGAAAAGAAGGTGAAAGTTTCTCTTTGCTCAATGTGTGGAATAAAGCATAGTGTAGATTTCCTAAATGGTACAAGAAAATGTTTCATGTGTGGAAAAGAAGGTCATCGAGCAATTGAGTACTGAAGTAATGGGAAAAAGGTAGCTAATTGTGTGAATTGAGAAAAGACTGCAGAGAAATCACCACCAACACTTCAATGCTACAAGTTCAAGGAAACCAGGCATTATTCTAACCAATGTACTCATCTATGGGTTAATGATGATCGACATCAACATCCACTTAAGGAAAAGGACAATGGGAAGTCAAATCCGATAACAATTGGTGATGTTGAGTATAACAATGAAGTGGTTGAATAATTAAGTGTTTTTGTAACGGGATTCCAAAATAGTGTTTTGGTATATCATTTTTAGTATCATGGAAATTAGAATATATATTTATTGGTTTTTTGTGGTTTTCAATAATACTATGGTACTAGTAACCATGAATAGTGATTGAAATATTTTTTTTATGGCAGATGATATGTGCATAATGAAGGGATTTGCAGAAAATAATATTTTTTATTTTATTAATGAGATCATGTCTGATATAAGGACAAAGTGATATGATGATTTGAGTATATAGAAATTTTGAGAATTTGGTATGTGAAAAAAATTTATTTTGACAACATTCATGTTTTCACAAAGATTCTATGGTATTGCATGTTTCAAGAGATTACATCATTAAGGTATTCACATGTTTGGAATGTGACCAACAAGATATATCTTATGATATACGGGGGGTAAATGATGGTATTCATATGATCGGTAGATGAACTTTCTAGTAATCGTTTTATTTATACTTTGAGTCTGGAAAAAAGTATTTTGGATAATCCTACAGATTGTAATGGATTATGTTTAACATCAAATAGTATTGTTTAAGGCTAGAATAATTTTTTAAATTATTTCGGGAATGTTATAATGATGATGTTTTAGAAAAAAGAAAACCTGCAGGATGGAAGAAAAACCATCGCGTTGGACAAGGATGCGGGAATCGAACCCACTATCGAAGTGCATCATGTCTTTATCACCTACTACTGGCATATACGAAGTCCCTATTTAGTATAAATATGATTTAATTTATTAAGTGGTATGATATATGATGTATATGTCCATTTTAAGAACTATATATGATTAATCTCACCATAGATGGACTTATATATATTTAATAACTTTTTCTAAACTTTCGTTTGAGATAGATGGAATGACCTATAAATCAATTTCATGATCTGCTAACACTTTACGAATGAAAAATTCAACTTCAATTATTTAAGAGATGATGTGGAAATTGTTCAAGGAATGACCAACGATGAGATTGTACCAAAATCTAGTAATTATTTATTATATTTCCAATTTTTTTTTAACTTTTGGGAAATGATCATGAAAACCAAAAATGATGTCCTAGATGGTACCTTAGATCATCCCAAATTTATAGCTTTGTGATTGTTGTATTTTTCATAGCCATGTTCTCTACCAATCTCTATCAGAACATGACGGTTAGATTTCTCTTCTATATCCATATTTTCACCAATGTTCTCTTATGTGGAAACCCAGTGATGAGTTAATTTGGGTAACAATTAAATTTCATAATTTAGTATTTTAATATTATGTTTGGGTATTCCTTTTTTATGATGTGGTTTCATAGGAATGAAACATTGAAGTAGTAAATCAATTATAACACCGACGAATTTTGAATGAGAAATTCATTTTAAGGGGGGTAGAATGTAACACCCCGACATTTTATGAGATATATTGTTTTTAATTTTGTTGATGACTTCAGTTGTAAACAAAACCAAGATTATCTTGTACTATATGAAAAAATGTATTAGCATGCAGTATACACAACACTATCATTGGATCGTGTTAGACACAATTTCAAGTACGTTTTGTGGAAATTATTGTACGCAACATTAATTATAGATTTTGATTAATGTATAAATGAAATAAGTTTTTATTATGTTATAATCAAAATAAAAGGAATATTTCACTACACACTACACTATCTTGGATTGCGTTACATGCTAGACAAACCTTCCTTGATAGCTTGCATTATATGCAATATCGAGATCCACTAAACAACGATATGTTATTAAAATATTATATAAATTAGCTGTTATGAATAGTAATACCAACTTTTTGAAATTTTTTAAATTTTATCATTCAAAATGGACTTATTTGTTGATTCAGAATATCAAAATTAGCCTAGGGTGAATTTTTTGGTATTTTTCTGAAAACATTCAATTTTTGATGAATAGTGAAAACACCGAGTTATTGGTTAAAACCGACATTTTATTTAAATAATCAATTATTTTAATTAAATTTATTTTTGGTCAAAATAGATACATAATACCATATAAGATAAATGTAATTCATTGGAGTCATTTTATAATAATTTTAGATATATAAAAATTTTATTAATCTTTTGACTGTCTTTATCCCACCTCCTAGGAGAATTTACGAATTTAGATAAAACATAATTTTTCCACTTATATTAGGGGAATTTAATAAATCAGAGAGACATGGTTGGTATCAATATGTAAAATGTGGTTCAATAAGATAAAAATAACTTTTGGTGAATAGTAACTTTTTACTTTTATTTACAACAGCTAATAGTAAATAGTGTAATTAAGGGTAAAAATGATATTATTATTACCATAATACATGTACTAATTCAATTGGATAAGTGTAATTCGACCACAAACAACCTTAGGAAAAAAATATGACCCTTTAAGTCTACATGGATTATATTGGGACATTTATTATTATTTAATTCATAGAAGAGTTAAAAGAGTTAAAATCAAAGATTAATAAGTAATATGATTTTAATATAGGGTTATCTATAAGATAAACTAGACAATACATATTCATTATAAATCTAAAAATATTTCATACATAATTTTATTTTATTTATAATTTATAGACATTAAATAATTTAATTTTTTTATAACACAGTGTTGATGTAGTAATTACATTATTAATGAAATATTAACATAATTGATATTATAAATACCCAAATAAATGTAATTTGATACTTTTTATGAATTTTCTAGGTTAATATAACATATTAGGGTTGGTTATATGAATTTTACTCAATGTAATAATGATGTTATGAATTAAAAAAAACAAAATACCAAATAGTGTCAAAATTGACATAAAAGAGTTTTTAAAAAAAATAATATTATTAATTGATATAATGGTCCTAAAAATATATGGTTCAAAAAAAGACTTATATACTAATATATATGTCATTAATTAATTAATTGAGGTTCAATTTGCAGTTTATAAAAAGTTTATTAACTGTATAGTGTATGAATATAAGAAGACACTGTAAAAGTTAAATTAGTTAAGTTAGATTTAAATCTAAATGATAAGGTTAATATGGTAAACTAAACATGTATAAAACCTCTTGGATTAAAGGATTTCTACACATCCCCAACCTATCCTTGAAACAAGTCACATTGGATCCATTATAAACTGAATAATAATTTATTATAAAATAATATTTTATGTTTTTCCTAATGTTCCCGTCACCCCTCTTATAAAAGGGCACTCCCCCTTCTCTCTAATTCACACCCCAATTCCATTTATCTCAGACAACCCCTACCCAAATACCCTATAAAATATCCTCCCTTAATATTAGTGGCCTTCCATTAGTCATAAATTCATCATAAGGATCCCTTTTGATCAAATCAAAAGGAAGAACTCGAAGAAGAGGTAAATATCTCACCACCTATTTCATTTCCTTTCTTCTTCCACATCCTCCTTCCTTGTTGTATCCATTTTAATATAATAAATCCACTATATTCTATATTCTTTGATTTTATTATTATAATTTTACAACCATATAAGTTATTTTATCCATCCTATGAATGAAAAATTCACCACGCGTGCGTACGTACTGCTTTCCTTCTCCACGTCGTGGTGTAGTTTGTTATTCAAACATTTAATCATTTAGATGGGTATAATAATGAGTATAAATGATATAAATAAAAAATATAACATTATTATTACTCTTTATATATGATATAACACCCAATTATATATGATTGTCATATCAAAATAATGATATTGTCGCTCGTGCGTACGTATGTACTACCGTCTCCACGAACACGATGAGATTCATTTTTCATGATAACCATTAAAGAGTGATTATAATGTATATATAATAAATAATAATGAATGATATTACATAATAAAAATACTGTATTTATGTACATATACGTTTCATTTACTTAATTCCATTCACTTCAATAAGTTAATGAATATAGTGTTCATGCGTACGTACGACCTACCATCTCCATGAACGGTGTATTTCATTTCATTTATTGATCTATAATGTATTTTTATATACTGAATAAATATTATATATTAATCATGGTTTAAATTCAGGAATTATGTAAATATATATATAAGTAATAATATCAAAAACAACAATTCGAAACACATACGATAAAAGAAACGATTTTACCCAAACGCTGCTTTAACATGGAATTTTCAAAATAATGGGTAATATAATGTCCTAAGTGAATCATATATGATATCATAAATTTTATTATGGTTCATTTATAGGTTAATAATATGTTTAATCTCACTGTACAATAGTCTCAGACAAAAAAAAAGATATTGGACATACGGTAAGGCATAATTTCTCCAATCTCATTTTTACCCAAGATTGCTTATATGTAAGTATTTACTGGGGTTATATTTTTCATCCATGTCCATTAAAATGTTTTTCATAAATTGTTTAATATTATTCCATGTATTTTAAAGTCATGTTTACCCAAAATTGAATTCTACATATTCTTATGGAAGGAATCTTTCTTATGTTTAACATACGAGGAACTTTTTGACTTTTCTGGAAAAGTACGCGGAGAATGTTTTTTTAACTTATAAGGCGTAAATGGAATTTTACAGTTTCACAATGCATTGTTTTAATGATGTTTATTCTACAATATTTCATCATTATTGTCATAAAAATCATTTTCATTTAATATTGAATGGAGTTTTTTGAAAAGAAAATGATTTTGAAGAAGAAATAATATTTTCCTCAAGAATTCATTTCAACTATTTGGTCAAAACTATTTTCAATCTAAGATGAAATTATTTAGTATGATTATGATTCAGGTATAATGACTCTATTATTTACATGGTTTTATTCTTCTTGTGATGAAATTATATCCATTTGTTTTATATGGATCATTTATGATGCGATGATGTTTATGAAACCCATTTTATTATTTGGGTTATGATGAATTATTTATGTTTATTTTGTGGAACATGTAAAAATTATTTCAATATGAGATGGGTGGGACATATATATCCCTCCAATTCATTGGTTAAATATTTATATATCATGAGATAGATAGGGTTGGAATGGAAATTTAATCCGGTTCAGTGATACATGATTAGAACGAGGAGTGAACTCGATTTCGTAAGGGACTTTGTGCAGTAGGATGGTCTTTGCAGAAATTCCATGGCTACTATATAAATCATATAACGTGCTTAATGGTTTTCCATAATTACATGTTTTAGTCCAATTTTTTTTAACCATGTTTGATATTACTTTATGATATACGCCTTACGTACTGCCATGCTGTATGTCATTGCTCAAGATTTTGAAGTTTAAATTTATGTTCATGTTTTTAAGTTCAAATGTTTATGGATTGTTTTCTTTGTTCTCCATATTTACCCTTACTGAGCATTTGAGCTAACCCTTTATATTTTATTCTTTTCCAGAGGATATAAAGAATGGTTTTAGATAAAAAAAATAGGAGGAGATATTTATGGGAGATGTTGAGGATGTTTCACCATGATTAGAAGATTATGTTTTGAGTTTCCAAAGTCACTATACTAATATGATCTTTGGGCGTCTATTTTTGTAACATATTATGTATTCCTCTAAATTAATGTAATTTCTATGTACATCAAGTTTGGGTCTCTACAGTACCTTTTTTTTTATTTGATATATTAGAGCGGGTTCATTTCTACTGTATGTAAGTGCATTATTCTCACAATAGTTTGTATTAAAGTGTGAATGAATGACTGATGAACTAATAAACCACCCCCAAAACCCCACAATTGTTTGTCCGAGCTCTGGTTGAGATGTTGTTGGGTGCATTAGAATCCCACTGATGAGTTCTAAAAATAAATACAACCATTATTTCGGATTCACAATCTCTCATGAGTTATTCATGATTGGGTGTTTTTTCCTTTTTATATATCTATGCTGATGATGGACAATTCTAGGTCCAATGTTCATGTATATCGATGATAAGAAATCATGTTTTGGGGTTTGATACTTTCATTGTTCATACTTGTACTACATATTCTAAATTTTTCATATACACAAGTTTGATTTATTTCATGTTTTGACGTTAAAAAAATGTTTATTTATTGATATGGTTTTGTTGATTGATAATGTGTAGATCCATATGAGTAAGGATAAATATGTTGGTTTTTGGACACCCCTTGGGTGAGTTTCCCTTGATTGATTTTTATGGTTGTTTGGTCTATTTTTCCTGTTATGCATGTTTTTTCCATGCCATATTTTGTAAGGATAGAGTTACTAATTATATGATATTACTGTGATATGCCCAATGGAATTTTGACCAATGATAATTTAATTATGAGAGCTTTTATAGGTATGGAAAATATTTTATGTTTTTCTGTTATGATGACTTAGGGGTATTGGCTATGAGAGCTTCCAGGTGTTCATCGACCCATGGGTTTAGACTATGATTTTTTCCCAAGTGTTCTTTTAATATTTATTGTTTCTATATTGACCAAGGGGTATTGACCATCAAAGCTTTCCTGGTTTTCATTTGTAAATGATTAATGATATGATAGGCCAACGGTGTTAGACTATGAGAGTTTCCAAGAGGGTCGTTATTTAATGAATTATTGTTATCACCGAATATGAGGATTAGACTGTGAAAATATTCCCTAAGGTTTTTTATTCAATTATTGAAAGTTTGTGATGAGTATGTCACGAAAAACCACTAACATGGACGTAGTCTTACATTATTTGTTTAGATGCTATTTTGAAACATCTATTTTGTTACTATTACGTAGGGGGTATATATATTAGATTACATGATGACATTAAATTTTTCAATTTATTAATAGTAAATGTAATTGTATGTATATGAAAATTGTAGTACAGTTTACATTCACGTAATTCCATGATTTTTTCTTTACTTATGATATTTCCTAAAATATATATTCACTAATAGATAGGAAAACATCATTTGGTGGATTACAACTATGATTTTTATCACACCCTTTTTGTGTCATGTTTTGGACCCAAAATTATTATATGGGTGTTCGTATAGATTAGGAAAAACAAACTTCTTTATTATGTACTTGATTGTTGTAGGATCTAGAGAGCATGGCACCATGCGGAGTCTTGAGATGATATTAGTGTTTATTATCCTATTTTTTATTTGGTTTCTGTATTTATTTCCATCATTTTGATGTGTTTGAATGTTTTCATAGAATCATATGCTATGAATCATATATATATATATATATATATATATATTATGGCATCTATTGGATGAAATTTTAGTCTTCCATTGTATATTTCTGTTTGGTATTACTATTTACTATAATGGTTACTAACTGTTTTCCACTGTGTACACTCTCCCAATGTGAGCATACATTACCCATTATTAGACCGTGGCCCCTTTCTTCTAGTAGGCAACCTCTGGATTTTTGGAAAATGCATTTGAGGTCATGTGACAAACCGGGTTCAGGGAACTTTTTGGTGGCACCCGGATCCAGGACATTACAATGTTGTATGAGAGGGGTTACATTTATACTTTAATTTTTTTGGACCCTATAGTCAGGGATATTAAGTAATAGGAAGTTGGTTATTAAATGTGCTCCGTAGAAGCTAACACATGTATAAGGAAAATCCATGTTACCCAATATTGCAATTTTTATTTTTGGTTTTTCAATTGGTATGGTTGATTTGATTTCACTATTGGGTTATTAATATGTTTGGTTATATTATGATTGATATAATTGTGGTTATACTTATATTTATCCCTGATTAGATGAGAGTACGACATCTCATGCATCATATAAGAACATTCTAAAGATCTCATGACGTGCATTCTTGTTATTACATTTACGGTGCACTACTGATTGCATGATATTGTTATATTTTTTGTGCTATAAATGCATGTTTTCTTTTACAGATGATTTTATATAAATAATTAATATTTTTTATAGTTTATTAGTATTTGTATTGTTTTATTTGCATTGATGCCATGCTTTGGCCCATATGGTGTTATGGGCCCTCTTGGATCTGAATTTGGTGGGTCATTTTTGTTCCTTAATTTAATTCCCTCAATAAGATATGATTATGGATTATAAACCTTAATTCGTGGGGATTATGGAATCTCACGTTTCAGAAAATGGCATGATGTGGCCAAATTTTTTGTTTTTAGGGGCTCTAGAGATGTTTTAGAGGTGTACTCTACAGAATCCCAGAAAAAACGGAATGTAATGTTATAAATACATGCCATATATTCTTCTTTTCTAGAAGAACTCACATTTCATATGTACACACCATATACCATATATACATGTTGTGTAGTTGTTGTTTTTGTGACTCACTGTGTGAGAAAAGACACAAGGTTGATAAACGTTTTGTAGTTCACACCATGTACTAGGAGTACACATCGTGATATAAAAGGCCATGTATTAGACCGGGAGACTAATGAGACAGGTGGATGAAACATTGGTTGTACATTATTTGTCTAGATTATATACACCATGTATAAAAAAGACCACTTATTCGTCAGTGTGACAAACAACTTGGGTTTATAGAACTGTTGAGTACACAACGTGCCTAAAGTGAACAAGCCATGTAGTGTTACACCAGGAGATAAACATGCAGTACTACACATGTATAAGTACATGGGTATGAGGGGATATTCAATTACACACCATTTTTAGGAGGAACAAACTGTGTGTATGGGGTGTTACACAACCAGGTTGGAAGAGGTACATGCCCAAGTTAAAAGTTTACGGGAACATGTCGTGTAGTAGTAATAGATGTCTTTTAACCCTGTTTTGAAAGGAATGAATTATTTCATAATATTGTTCCATTCTATCATTTCTAGGTTTCTATTCTTGATAATCTTGAATTGAGGTGTGCAATTGACCTTACAGATTCATGTCACAAAGATGTCCTCCGGTTGTACACCACTTATTTGGATATGATTAGAAAACAAAAAAAGGAAGATCATGGACTACTTACAGATCCTCTTATCATTCCCAAGGAGGAAAGAAATATTATACTAGATGGATATATTAATGCATAGTTCCATGAAATCATAATGAGGATGATGCAGACTTTTTAGGGAGCTTTCCATCATACCCCAACTAAGGAAGACTAGAAAAGTGTGTTCCAGTTGTTGCATCCTCTCAATTTTTCAGTGGATTGTGGACTATAGGTTACAGAGTCATGGTTCGAGGCAATGATTTCTATCATTGAGATTGTGTAAACAACTCATTAGATGATGTTGAAGCTCGATACATACATTCAATGTGATTCTGGTGAGAGATGGTGATATGTTATCTCATAGGAGGGGGATCATCTAGATATGTATTGGGAAGAGCATAAAATGAACTCTTATGATTAATTCTACCCATATATGTTGAGGACCGACTAAGACCGAGAGTTATTGATTTTGGAGGATGGTTCTATTTCATTGATGTATTAGACTTCTCATTTTACAGAGCACGAGCACATCACACCTGTTTTGGAGGTGACGAGTTATCACTAACTAGGTGGTTTGAGGATGATATCAGGTAAGACAACTGATCGCTGGTGATTGTCATCTTGAAGACTTCAGTGACTACTATATTAAATTAGGCACAAACTACCATGAAAAATCTAAGGGAGTATTGAGATGCGATATAGGGCTATAAGAATCTAGGTTTAGTACTGTTTTGACTAACATTAGGAAGGACTATAGGTATCATTCAAGTTATTCTTCATCAGGTGTCCATGTTATATTCTATGAGTACCCTAAAAGCGTGAAAAAAAGATCACATTTCTTGAATGACCCAATCATGTGCCTCTCTTGTGGTAGGAAGGGCCACATTTAGCATTTCTGTAGGATTTTCTCACAATAATTGAGTGAGTGGTGATATATTACAACTCCCTATTTAGGATCAAGACCATCAGTTTCTCATCTGTTAGAGAATTGGTGTTCTTCAAGCCAGGAAGGTGGTTCTGGTCGTGGTTGAGAGATGAAATGTTCTCAGATATAATAGAGTGTTCTCGATTAGGGTAGCAAGGAATGGTCAAAAAGATGTGGTACACTTCTGAATTTTTTGATGGAACAGACCAAGTATGAGTAGGACAACATACCCTCTATAGTTAGAGGTACGATTCTAGTTGCCTCATTTTTATCAGTGATTAATTTTGATATTGGTGATCCCCATAGTTTTGTATATTTTTTTATTGGGTAGTGCTTTGGGATTAGAATCATTACATAAGATGATGTCATCATGCTAGAACCACCATTGGGGATTATGATGTCTAGTGTACAATAGATCATGGAGTAACCTCTTGAGGTTGGTGGGTTTCACTTCTTGCAGGAACTATATATCTTAGAGGTGGCATGTTTTGATTTCATTCGTGGAATGTACTGGTTGGTATAACTTTAGGCTGTTGCTAAATACTATCGACGTAGGGTGAGATTCATGTAACATTTATAAGACTTGAGCCTTAAAACATTACATTTTATTGAGATAAATAAATAAATACCATTTAGATTTTTTAGGTTTATTTTTTTTGAGAATTAGACCATATCTATTACATTACAACTCAAATATTAAATTTTATAAACTTCTATTCTATCCTATTTCTTTAAAAAAAAATAAAACTCATTATATAAAATAAGAATTCTGTTCTTGATATAAATTTTCTTGAATTTTTCCTTTCCCATACCCTTCCGTAAACCCAATGAAAAAAATTCAAAAACATGGTACAATCATAAAAAGCTCATTAAGGTATATAAAAAAAGGAATAAAAACATTAGTCCATCAATTCATAAAAATAAATAAAATCAAAATTTTAATTCATATTAAATAAGAACTTTAACATTATTCCTAAAATCATAAGATATATGAATGGCACATAGAAATCATATATCATAAAGGTAACTTGTGGCATTTATAACATTCAAACATTGTAGATTTCACAGCTACATATGTTGTTACATTTCGAATACCCATCACAATATATTTCTTAAATTGATTATGAGAAAATTAGCAGTTAAATTTTTCATGTTACCCAAGGAATTGGAGAGAATTCTCAAGCTCACCCACCGTAGGATTATCATGGAACCACCCGTATACCTAAATAATATCCCAAAACAATAACATTATCACAACACATGGAAAAGAATAAAGGAAATATATAATTTACACCTTGGAATCATAAGATATCAGTTAAATATATTGACATAATAAATCCACTATCAAAACAATTTTCAATACGAAATAAATGAAAAGTTAATGTGCTATTTATTTTAGATTTAAAAACAATAAAGCATGATATGGAATATAAATATCAAATAATGGTTGTGGCTCAAGAAAGGTCCTTCTCACCTCATATGCTAAAAAAACATTCCTCTATTCATTTAGTAAAATGAATTGTAGAAAATATTCCCATTGAATGAAATGAAAATTAAATGTGTTTTAAACACTGTATAAAATACAGTTGTGTATAAATTAAAACATGCCTCAATGAAAGGAGATTGAGAAAATGTTCTTTACCATGAATCTAACTCATCCCTTTTGTTACTTTTTCATATTCAATAATAAACATTATTAAATTTATACTTTCTTCAGAACATGTTTCAATTTTATTATTCCTTTTATATCACTTATTACAACGTTAAAAACATTACATAATTTTTATGTTAATATCTGTCATTTTGTCGATATTTGGTACATGAGTCAATAATGTACTTGTCATAATCACAAATTACCCATGTATTAATAATTAAATTATCTTTAGAATTATTTTCATGATTTAAATATAATATAAATCCACTATATAAATATATTTATTATATTTCATAACTTTAGATATTTGAAAGGAAATGCACTATTCATGGATATGGCAGGCCACACGTACGCATGAACGCTACATTCATTTATTTTTCATTTTAATGGAATGAAACCTACATGATAAATAGGTATATTATAATTATAGTATAATATAAAATACAAATTCATTAAATCCATCCTTTATATGTTCCATATATTGAATGATTGAGTCATATCACATTGAGGGGTCGGTAGTCCGCACTTCCTCAAATGTAATTATCATATTTTCCTATTATGGAAACTATAAAGGTATTAAATAAATGAAAAAAATAGAATAATATAGTCAATAGAAATATAATAAATATCACATATTAATATAGTGACATCATAATGGTCATTATGAGAGGTGTTAGAAGTAAATTTAACCATCATCATTTTGTGAGGTAGTAGATCACTGTCCACACAAAAACTATTTTATAAATCTATTAGATGGATGTGTGTGGAGGTGTGGATATAATAATTCTCATAAAAACATCCTAGTATAATTATGATACTTTTTTGTTATAAAATATTTTAATAATGATAGTTTAGGGGTTGGAGATGTAAAATAATTGAAAGAATCTTGAGAGAAGACATTACCTTCAATCGGGTAACTCCTTCTTATTCCTGCTAAAAGGATTTTTTGAATTTACTTATACCAAAGGTAACACATATCTATGATAGGGAGTGATATTGGAAGTTTATTTTTGAAGATATTGGATGATTCAAGTGTCTTTAGAGGAGAGAGTAAGGGTGAGTGTTGATGCCCTTTTTTAAGAGGGAGGGGGTAGTTTAGGAAGGTATTAAAATTTAACTTTATAAAAAAAATATTTTTAGTTAACAATGGTCCAAAACATAAATAATTATAATATAAGTTAAATATTGTTCAAATTACTCTCATACTATAGGTTTTAGACATGTTTTGATCTCATATTTATCTTTATCTTTTCACTTTAACCCTTAGTTAACTAATTTTACTTTTACCATGTCTTCTTGTATATTCATACTATATGGTTAATATAATTACTATATAATTCCAATAGAACCTCAAGTAATTTATTTTCGACATATTAATCATTATCTATGTCATTTGGATGAATCATAGAATTATTGGACTATTATATCATTTAGGGAAATAATATTTTTTTAAAGCCCATTTATGTCAATTTTCATACTATTCATATCACGACTGTTTTAAAAATAATGAAAACATAATTCCTCTAAAAAACATAATTAATTCAAATATAAAATTTCATAATAACCCCTTTAATTAGTAGATGGGATAACAAGTTAAAAAAAATATTCTAATAATTATAATATAATTTATTTAAATCATTTATTAATAAGGTAATAACTACATCATCATTGTGTGAGAAATATATTTAATTATATGATGTATAAACATTAAAAATAAAATACCTTAGTGTAGGAATTTTTTATCTTTGTAATGACTATTAATAATTTAAGGGTTCTCTTATATAACCCCATCTATTTTTTTTTGTAAAAGATACATGTTTATGTTATATTTTCCATAACATTAAATAAAAAGTAATTAAATGTATTTTTCACACTCAAGTGGTTCCATGGGGTCCTAAAATATACCCAATGACGCCCATTGTCATAAATATCCTATTTATTAGGTTTAGGACATGTGTTATGGTAGTTAAATAGTATTAGAATATTATTTTTACCCTTATTTACAAGATTTAGCATTTAACCATGGTAAATAAAATATTTACTGAAGATACTATACATAAGTCTAATAATAAAAGATTACTATTTTAAAATTTTGAAACAAAGGATTCCAAATATGGAATATAATTTTCTAAATTAAAAAATATATAAATTTTAGAATTAAGTAAAAATAATTTTCCTTCATCAAAACCAAAAAACGTGTTTTTAAGAACTAACAAATACAAAATATTGACATGTATTTATATTTTATTAGAGAGTGAAATCAATTATGATGGCCAAAATTAGTTTAAATGATAAAATATAATCTAATTAAAATTTAAAAAAATTTAAAAATACAATCGAACTATATAAATAAATTAAAAAAAAGAAATTTTTCGCTTAAAAGGTATAATTTTTCACAATTCATTAGATAAATGAACAATGTTATAAATAAACCTAAAATTTACCCAAAGTAAATTTCGATGTCCTGATTCAAAATAAGAAGTTTATTTGTTCATATAGAACAAATAAAAGTGTCAAAATAGAGATTTAAGCAGGGGTTTTTATAAAAAGGTGGTAAAAATACCTTTTAATAAAAATATAGTATTTATGTTTAAAATTGGATTTATTTTCATTTATCACGTTAAATTTTATTAGATTAATGTAAAAACATTTTATAAACATTTTTAATCATAATAAATTAACTTCTATTCATTCTATCCAATACAATGTAAGATCCCAGATATTTTTTTCAGGTATGTTTTTCTCTTCTCTTGTGTTTTGGAAAAAAATGGATTTTTTGGAAAGTTTTGAAGTACATACCATGTACTTATATGTAAAAATAGTGTACTCTTTTACTACACATATTAGTGTGTTTCCCATGTAATGGCTGAGCACATAGTATTGTGGGGTGACCTGGAGACTGCCTTATGCAGGGGTCACTAAGGGAAAGTACATGTTGTGTACTTCTAAAGTACACACTGTGTACGTTTTTTCATTAAACGGACCATGGTAATGTATAATTGGAATAAGTGTCTTCTTCTTCACCTTCATTTACTGAGAGCATACGTACGTCAACGATCCTTCACCATGCCCTCGATTGAATATCAGTTCCCTGATTACACCATCATCGATTTCATTGGGATCCCCACGTAAAGCTATTCCTTTTTCTAGATCTTCATCTCTTGATATCTCCTCTTTCACAAGTTATCCTCAGTTGAATGTTGTAGACTTTTTTGTAGATATATTGAGTTCAATGTCGATTCAAAGATTGAGGTTCACATATAACGATGTCATGACATCAAGGTAGGTGGTTTGTGCCTTTCCACAGATAGTCTTTGAGTTATATGTGCAAAAGTCCCAATACCCTAAATCAGGTATTGTGTTTTAATAGTTTTAAACATTTTATTTCCTAAAATGTTTTATATACTAGATTAGAGGTCATTTTAATCTGAATAGGTTTAATTGTTATGCTTTGGATGTATTTCGCATTCTTGTATTGTTTATGTCTATTTGGTCTTACTTAGCCTATTAGGCAGCTTGCTTTCCATTACATGTTCCGATAAGATGGAGTAATATTATTAATATAACATGTTGTTATATTGTAGACTATTTATCGAAGTAGTTATTATGGTATAGATAGTTCGTTATACATCATTGTGCTCGATTGACCTACAAAGGGCTGTGAGAACCTGGTGTGGTGGACCATAGGGAGAATGGACGTTGAGGGCTTCTCCAGAGTGTGTGATTAATGTTATGATGTGAGACCATAGAGGTAATGGACATAAATTCTTCCTTAGAGATTCTATAGTTCATTGATGCTTGACATAGGGGGAATATGACGATGAGGGATTTTCCAGTGTCCCTTTTAGTTGATGATATGAGACTATAGGGGGAATTGACAGTGAGTGATTCCTCAGAGTGTCTGGGAAAAAGCTAAACTAGAGGGTTTAGACTCTATGTACTTCCCAGAAGGGTGATTATATTTTTTTTGGATGGACTGGAGTGGTTAGGCTGTGAGTACATCCTAGAGGGTTCCCTGCTTATGATTAAATGCTTACATGATATCTGATAATTGAATGCATTTGATTCTGTAGGATTGTTTTCTTTTGAGTAATTCTTTGTTTACTACTTCATTTTGATTATATCCAATCATATATATTCAATGACCGTTAGGAACATATATTTGGGGGGTTTCCAACTAGGATTTAGTCTCACACCATGTTTGGGTCATGCTTTTGTGCCCAAATAGATTATATTTCTGCATGTATAGATAATGGCAAGAACCCTTTAACATCAGGTACTCGATTTCTATGATGATGGGGAGAATGGTGCCAAACCGATTCTTGCGATGTTGTGAAACATTTTTTTCTATTGTAAATTAATTTAGTATTTTATTTTAGCATTTTGAATTGTTTGGATACTTTTTTAGGCACAATTATCATGCATTATATATATATATATATGTAGGTGTGTGTGTGTGTATGTGATCAAGTTGATTATTTATTTTTCTGTTTACTTATATCATGTTCTACTACATCTGCTATTTCTATCTATATTACCTTCGATGTGTTACTCTACAATTGATGTAATAGCTTCCCCTATATCACACCTAAGTCCCTCACTACTAGTCATCATAGTCTAGCGATCGAGAAATGTGCTTGAGGCCATGTGACCTACTGGGTATGGGGACCCTCTGGGAAGCTTCCAGGACATGGACATTACATGGTGGTATCCGCAAAATTATTTTCTTCTTGACTTTTTGTTTGGAGCCTATTTCCAGGGATAGGAAGGAATAGGTACTTGGTAATAAGTTGTGTCAGTGATTTGCTAACCGGTTCAGAGGGAAAACCAATCTACCTCCTTATTGAAGTTTTCCGGTTTCATAATTTTATAGTTGATTTGATTTCACCATTAGGTGATTCACTTGTTTTTTATGTTATTGTATATATTATTAAGGTTCAATTTCTGTTACAACCCATTGAGTTGAGGTTATGACCACTCATGCTTCATATATACACCGATTAGAAATCAAATGTCATGCCTTATTTCCATGACATTTATGGAGAATTAGTGTTTTCATGTTGTTGTGAGAGTGGTTGTGATAGATATGCATGATGTTGTGATAGATGACTTGATATAATACATAATTTATTATTTGGTATTGGTTATGTAATGATTCGTTTAAATGAAAACCAAACATTGGTTCTTGTTGTGTTATTGGACCACATGAATCAGAATTTCGTGGATCAGTGACTTATTTTTCATTTATATAACATGTATAAGATTCCAAGCATTGATTTGCAGGGAGTATAGGACCTCATAGGTTTGAATTTGTCACATTAGTGTTAATTTCATTGATTTTCTGTGCTTCCAGAGTTGTTTCTAAGTCTTATTGTTTGGAAAAACCTAGAATACACGCGGTACAATAATAAATACACATTATGTGTCTTAATGTTTGGGAAGGGAATATTTTTCTGGAGTACACTATTTGTAATATATTTACAGGCTGTGTAGTGTCTAACAGTGTCACTGACTGTGTGGGGTGAGACATAGGGTTGGGAAATATTTGGTGGAACATACTGTGTTCCTGATGTATAGGCCGTGTTGTGAAGACCATGTGTCCACCCACATGACTAACAACATGGAAGGATAAAAACATATGTTATACACATTGTGTTAACCTTTAACACGCTGTGTAGTGTATCCCAGGTATCTGGCCATGTAGCGAACAACATGGGTTGGTGAAAAAATTCTAGTATACATCATGTCTGGCACAAAAATGTTGTCTGGAGTAAGCCATGTAACTGGCCATGCGACTAACAACACATGTCGGTGTGGTTCTTATAGTAATCGGCATGTCTGAAAATAACACATCATACAGTCTTGTTCTAGGAGATCTATGTGGCCTAACTGTTTATAATAACTCATGCATGGAAATAGGATTCATGTACACGTCATCTGTTAGGACAACACACCATGTGTATGGTGTGTTACATGACCTAATTAGAAAAATTACATGCCCATGTGATAGCTTAAGGGAACAAGCCATGTAGTCATGATACATGCCATGTATCCGTGTTTTGAAAAACACGAATTGTTTTTATTTCTCTTTTTCCCTTCTCTCATATATATGTTTCCACCCTTATTAATCTTGATCTAAGGTGTTCGCTTGACCATGAAGAGTCACGGAACTTAGACGTCTTCCATTTGTCTTCCAGTTAGATGGCAGTGATCAGACACTGTATATGGCTTAACAGCGACTACCTACAGATCCCCAAGTAGTGCCATTCTTGGCACCAATAGTTATCCCGAATAGAGTAACCGATGAACTTTTCCGTGGGAGATTCATGAGGTTCAGGCAGACCTTCGGCAGAGTACCGCATCCTGACCCTTCTATGGAAGAGTTGACGTCGGAATTCTAGTAGTAGAATCCTCCCTCATTCCTAGGGGAAAGAGGACCTCAGGCTGCAGATTCATGGTTAGAAGTCATTATATATATCATTGATCATATATATATATATTCCTCCAGAGAGGTGGGTGAAGATTTCTATGTATTTTCTTTCGAAATCCACCAAGAGATGGTGTGATGTGATCTCACAGGTGGGATGCCTGCAGGTTATGGCGTGGGATGAGTTTCAGTGTGCATTATATGACTACATATACAAAGTATAAGGACCCTCCCTTAAAACATTATATTATATTGAATTAAATGAATAATTGACATTAAAGATCTTTTCAGGTTTAGTGTTTTAGAGAGTTAAGACATAACTATTACATATCATAAGATTACAAAGTAGACACTTCTACATAGTTTCGATTTTTTTATTAAAATAAAAACTCTTAAAAAAAGAGTCATGTCTAGTTCCATGATTTAGACAACATGACTTTTCCTTGTTCACATCCGTGACCCTATTCATCTTTAGGTCATGTGAAAACATTTCAAACATGGGATGAGCATAAAAATATCATTAATGGTAATAAATCAAAGAAAGAAAAAACATGTTCATAAACACATGAAAAACATGAACACTTTTACTTACCTTATGAAATAATATGATTTTATGAATAACACATTGAAATAAAAAATCATAAAGGTAACTGGTGGAATCCATAACATACTTACTCTGTAGCTATCACACCTACAAAGGGAGTTACTTTGGAATACCCATCACAATATATTTCCCAAATCTATTATGAGAAACATTCTCATTTACCTCCGTCATGTTACCAAATGCACTAGATAGATATCTCGGGCTCACCTGCCCTAGGTTTGTCATGGAACAACCCATATATGTAAATAATTTCCAAGAACCATATCATGATCATAACACATAACATATTCATAAAGGAAAGATAACATTTCCAAATCGCAATAACAAAATATATTTTCATGATATTGAAATAATAAATCCATTCTAAAAATAATTTTCAATACCAAAATACATAAAACTGTATATGGTATTTATATTTCCTTGTAAAAAAACATTTCGGCTTGTTAAGGAAATCAAAGATCAAATAATAATCGCGGCGGCAGAAAGATCATTATCACCTCATACGTTAAAATAAAATTCATTTTTGTTGTTTAGTAAAACGATTCGTATAAAAAGATTCCCATTTAATTAAATGAAATTTCGAAGGTGTTTATACAATGTATAAAAGAAAATCATGTATTAAAAAAAAATATACCTCGATGAAAGGAGACTGAGACGAAGTCCATTCCCTCATGTTCGACATGACTTCATCATTCTTTAATCTCCTGAATAATAATTTAAAGTTAATTTTTGATTTCTTAAGAAGATTTTAAAAGTTTATTATTACTTAATATCAGTTATTACCGTGTTATAAATATTATCTAATAATTTAAATTATTAACTTCCATTTTGTCAGTATTTGGTACTTGAGTAAAAATGAACAAATTATATTTACAT
This sequence comes from Viscum album, assembly GCA_963277665.1. NCBI lineage: Eukaryota > Viridiplantae > Streptophyta > Magnoliopsida > Santalales > Viscaceae > Viscum > Viscum album. The sequence continues at coordinate 105,883,611 of OY728133.1, forward strand.
GTTGTTCATGTGGTTAATATTTCATTATATCCAGAATGATATTTATGATTGAGATATCATATATATCATATATATCCAGTATATACATGTATTTATAATAGTACATTACATTTTTAGGTTAGAAATGAAATGAACCGTTCATGGAGACGGTAAGCCGTACGTACGCATGAACGCTACTTTCAATACTATTTCATATTTTGATGAAATTAAAACATAATGATACATAGTTATATTATAATTAAATTATAATTTCATATATAATATCATATATAATATCATTAACTCCATCCTTTTTACGTCCCAGATATGGCATTAACGAGTCATATCACTTTGAATGGGCAGTAGTTCGCACTTCCTCTAATGAGATTATCGCATTTACCCATAATGGAAACAAAAAAGGAATGCTATAAATGGAAATTACTGAATCAAAAAGAAATCATAAACATAATATATATCATATATAAATAAAGTGGTATCATAATGGACTCGATGACATGTGGTAGGAGATAATCGAACAATCATCGTCTCGTGAGGCGTTAGTTTGACATCCACAAAAACAGTATATTATTCAACCATTATATGGAAGTGTGTGTAAGTGTAGTTAAAATACATCTAATAACAAAATTCTAGTATATTGTATATATGGGTTTTGTTACAAAATAAAGTAATAAAAATGGTTTATGGGATTAGAGAAGTAAAATAATAGAAAACAAGTTAAGAGAAACTGTTACCTTTAATTTGGTTAACTTCCTTTGATTTGAACCAAAAAGACTTATTGAAGTTCCTTAAGCCTATGGTAAGGGTTAGAGTGGAAGGAGAGGGATTTAGGGAGCTTAATTGGGTAGATGTTGGATGAGACAAATGGCTTGAGAGGTGTGATGGATTGGTTAGAAGTGGTCTCATTTTATAAGGGGGAGGAGGGGCTCTTTAGGAAAGTGTGAAAATATTATATTATTACATAATGATATTCGGTTTCTAAAGGTCCAAAAATCATTATAGTAGACGATAATATGACTCATAGTCTAAATAATATCATCCAATATGAATTGGACATTTTTTAGATAATTTTTTAATCATTGTTATCATATTTATTTAAATCATTTATTAATGAGGTTAATAATGCATCATTAATGTGTCATAAAAAATTTAATTTATTCAATGTATAAAAATTATAAAAAAATACTATCAAGTTTTAAATTGTTTTAAAGTACTATAGAATATTTATAGTTGAAAAAATGTCTTATATTACACAATATAGAAAATACTTTACTAAAAGATATTTGTTTTTGTCATTTTTTCCTTTACATTAAATTAATTAATCTAAAGTGTCATTTACTTTCATAAGTGGCTCCATGGGGTCTCAAGATCGTCCAAAAGATGCCCATGGTTGGAAATTACTCATACAATAAGATTTCGACAAGTGTTAAGGTAAGTTTGAATTATTATTATATTCTTTTTACCTTGAATTACCTTATTTACCATTAATCACAGTAAATAAAAGTCAAAAGGTACAATTCACCAAAATTTATGTTCATCTCCTTGAACCAAATTTTACAGAATATTAACAACCCTGTATGCCGGGTATTCTAAATTAAATTCACATAAGTGGTAAAACTTCATTTAAATGAAAAATTCAGTTTTTTAAATATTACTAAGTGGTTTCACTATTCATCAAAATGGAGGTTTTTCAGAAAAATACCAAAAATTAATCCTAAGATATATTTGATATTCCGAATTCAAAAATGATGTTTATTTTTTCATATTCAAAACATAAATGTTTCATTAATTAATTTTAAAATTAATTCATGTTGTTAAAACTAATAGCGTGTTTTTAAGAAATAATAACTATCAAAAGATTGCCACTTGTTTATGTCCAATTTCAAAGTGAAATTAATTCCAACAACTAAAAGGGGATTAAATGATAATAATATATTCTAATTACACTTTAAATCAAATTAAGTAGATAATCTAACCAAATAAATAGATTATATTAAAAGGCACTTTTGAAATAAAATACAATATTTTCACATTTCATTAAAAAATGACCTTTATTCGAAAAATTCAAAAAATTTATAAAAAAAGTAAATTTTGATGTCCCCATTATAAATAAAGACTTTATTTTTCCAATTATAATTTATTAATGTGAGAAATAGTATATTTAAATATGGTATTCCATTAAAAGTAGGTAAACCGACCTTTTAGTGTAAATTATGCTTAAAATTAGATTCATTCCCATTTTAAGCCTAGGAAATTTTATTGGATAAATGTAAATACATTTAACAATCATGTATAATCATAATTTTTATGTTTTGTTCATTACCTCCAATAAAAAATCTAGGATTTATCTACCATTTAAAATAATAATAATATATTATTAGGGTGCAACATAAGATTTCAAAGAAACACGTTGTTGTGTATCGGGTACGCAATCGAACTTACAAAAACCATTAAAGTAAAGTTAATATTTAATTCACAAATATTAATAAATATTAAAATATCTTATACTTCATTTACCTGGGATGTAACATCCTTCCCCCTTTTGGAAATTGTGTCCCTGAAAATTTGACTCACTTATCAAAATATGTGGTGGTATCTATCCCTCATATAATTTTGAGATTCCCACATTGCCTCATCAATCAAATGGGTTTTCCACAAAACCATTAACTGGTGATTTAATTTATTCTACAACACATGCTCTCAACGGTCAAAAATATGAACTGGTTGTTATTCATAAGAGAGATTCTCTTCCAACAGAACTACCTTTGGGCTCAAAAGATGAGATGGATCTGGTATATACATTATCAAAATCGAAACATGAAAAACAGTGTGTAGCTGGGATAAACATCAGTGTAAAGTCACTCTGTACACAACAGATCCAACATTCTACATAATTTCATACGGTCCAATGAACCTCGAACTCAACTCTCCCTTTTTACCAAAACGCATAACACTTTGCCACGGAGAAACCTTGAGAAAGACATGACCACCTACCTCAAAAGAAATAGCCTTCCTCCGGTTATCTGCATAACTTTTCAATCTTCTATGAGCTGTTCTCATGTGCTTGTGAATCAACTAAACTTTCTCTGCCATCTGTTCTACTAATTCGGGTCCTATCAGCTACCTTTCCCCTACATTAACCCCAAAAGCAAGAATTTGACAACGCTTTCCATATAATGCCTGAAATGGAGAAATATTTATACTAGAATGAAAACTGTTATTATAATAAAATTCAACCAATGAATGATGTTAGTCCCAACTTCCCTGATAATCCATCGAGAAACAATGTAACATATCCTCCAATGATTGAATTGTTCGTTCTGATTTCCCGTCTGATTGAGGATTAAAATCTGTAAAAAAAATTAATTCACTACCCAACCACTTCTGAAGGCATTTCCAAAAGTTAGAAGTAAAATTGGGATCAAGATTAGATAAAATGGAGAGGGGAACTCCATGCAACCGGACTATCTCTTTATCATAATATCATCAAAGCTAATCTACTGAGAATGTATCTCAAATAGGAAAAAAATGAGAAGATTTAGTCAATCGATCAACTATAACCCAGATTGCATTACTATCCCTAGATTTCTTTGGTAATCGTACAACAAAGTCCATGGATATATTTTTTCCATTTCCACTATGGCTCCGGTAGAGGCTGAAGCATCCCTTTCGGTAACTGCCGCTCTACGTTAACCTACTGACAAGTCAAAAACGTCATAGTAAAATAAGAAATATCTCTTTTCATTCCAACCAACCAGTAATAATCCCGATGATCTCTATAAATCATAGTACTACCATGAATAAATGAAAACGAGGAACTAAGAGTTTCACATAACAAATAATTCATCAACATTGAATAACAGGGAACACATAATATTTTCCCAAACCTCAAAATAAAATCATTATCAACGTTAAAATCCGAAAACATACCCTTCTGAAACAACTCGACCTTTTTCTGCAACTCACTACCTTCTATTGGCACTTTCTTTATTCTGTCTGATAGAGATGATTTCACTGATGCCTAAAACAAATTTTTTTAATTTTCTGCACCAACAATTTTGATGCCAAAGTTTATCAAATCAAAATTAAAAGGATCTTGTTCCAAATGTAACATGGTTAATGAAGCATTTAATTTATCGAATCAAAGAATAAGCCACTTTATTTTTTATTCCCAGATGGAAATGGATCGTGAAATCATAATCCTTAATTAATTCTAGCCATCTCCACTATCTCATGATCAGTTCCTTCTGAGTGAAAATATACTTCAACCTTTTATGATCAGTATATATTTCACATTTTACTCCATGAAAGTGATGTATCCAAATTTTTAAAGAAAAAAAACAGTAGAAAATTCCAAATCTTGTGTAGGGTAATTCAACTCATGTTGTTTAAACTGACGTGAAGCATAAGCAATTACCTGATCATTCTGCATTAGGAAAAAACCCATTCCTTTCAATGAAGCATCACTGTAGATAACAAACTCACCATTTCTGGATGGCAGTGCCAAACTGGATCATTCACCAATCACCATTTCAATTCCTAAAAACAATCATCACATTCTTTTGTCCATATAAACATAACACATCTTCGAGTTAACATAGTCATTGGTCAAGATAACCGTGAGAAACTTTCAAAAAACATCCTGTAATAACCATCCAACCAAAGAAAACTACAAATCTCAGTTATATTGGTGGGTCATGGCCATTCTTAAAAAACTTTTGTTTTAGGAGGATCAACAATTATTTCATTTTTTGACCCAATGTGACCAAGTAACAGAACTTTTTGTAACCAAAACTCAAACTTTTTGAATTTCCCATAAAGTTTCTTTTCTTTTAATGTTTGCAAGCTGACCCTTAAATGACATTCATACTCCTCTTTACATTTAGAATAAACCAAAATATCATCAGTGAACACAACCACCAACTTATCCAAGAACTCATGGAAAATTATATTCATAAGATCCATGAATACAGTAGGTGCATTGGTTAAAACAAAAGGCATACCTAAAAATAAATAATGGCCATATCTAGTATGAAACGCAGTCTTCGGAATATATGATTCCTTTACATTCAACTGATGGTATCCCGACCTCAAATCAATATTCGAAATATACTAAGCTACCTGGATCTGATCAAACAAATCATCGATATGAGGAAAAGGATACTTATTCTTAACAATGATGTTATTCAATTCTCTACAATCAATGCAATGTCTCATTGAACCATCTTTATTTTTAACAATAAAATAGGAGCACCCCATGGTGATGTGCTAGGTCAAATGAAACCTATATCTAATGACTCCTGCAATTTCCTATTTAACTCGAAAAGATCAATTTGAGCCATTCCATAAGGGGGTTTTGAAATTGGCTTACCATAAGAAACTAAGTCAACAGAAAATTCATCTTCCCGGTCAGGTATAATGCTAGGAAACTCATCAGGGTAAACAATAAGGTACTCATTTACCACTGGAACATCATTAATCTAAACAGTTCCTTTGTTTTCAACAATATGTGAGAGGTAAAATTCTTTTCTATCATTTACTAGTTTCTCTTCTTCCTGATATGTTATCAAAAGAAAGGGTTCTTTTTTATATTCAAAATAAAAATATTTATTAATATAAACATCTTCAGATATGCAGTCAATCATAGCATGATAAACAGAAAGACAATCAAAGCCCAAAATAACATCAAACTCTACTAGAGGAAAAACAATAAGGATTGGAGGTAGATTCTTTCCGCACACAAGGACAAGAATGTTCTTATGTTTTCTTTTTGCCTCAACATTTCCTCCAGGTTTTTTTACCATAAGTTCTATATTCATATCCTTAGATGGAATTCCAAATTTACTAGAAAAACTCTCATAAATTAAAGAGTGTGTAGACCCTGAATGAAAAACACATTGGCATAATCTGAACAATCAAACAGTGTACTTGATACAACTTAATTTGATTGCCCAACATCTGCTGAAGTTGTTGCAAAAGATTTCACCATCCCTTTCTTCTTATAGTCTGGCTGCTTTCCTTCGGTTGAGTTCTTTGACAGTAACTCATTTTCATATTTAACCATTTCATTTCACTTAAAACATTTTACTGATTATAAATCAGATTTTTTCTTACCGTTAACATGATCTTTTTAGTGCAATTACAAGCCTTATGTCCCATTTTACAACATTGGTAGCACTTTCCATAATTCAAAAGACATTCCCCAACATGCATTTTACCACATTTTTTACAAACTGTAGACTTAAGTTTATTACCTTCAGATTTTATTGAAGAGTTCTTCCCTTTCGCCTATAACCTCGAACTTTTATTCTGTTGTTTTCAAAGAATACATAATCATCGGAAAACTCCATTTCCACATTCTCCGCACAACGAACATGTTTTTCATAACTTTTTAACTCATGATAATCTAAATCCCATCGATAATTTGGATTTAATCCTAAGTAAAAATGGTTGATTTTACTATCATTATCTCGTATGAAATTTGTATCATACCTTTCCCATCAAGTGAAATTTTCTTCATATGTAGCCACTGAGTCATCCTCTTGCCTGAATTCCAGGAATTGTTTTTCCATCCTAAGACGAACCACCGTAGGAAAATATTATTCAAGAAACATATCTTTGATCTCATCCCAATAAATAGCATCAATCTCTTCATTATACCTGATATTTTTCACCATTGACCACAACTGATCACCTTCACCTTCAAAATGGTAAATAGCGAGACTAACCTTTTGATGTTTTGAACAACCCATGACATCGAAAATATTTTCCAGTGCTTTAATCCACCCTTCTGCTAGCACTGGATCAGATGATCCTTTTAATGATGGTGGATATTTCCTCATGATATGCTCCACTACTGACATGTTCCTCTCTGGTTGATCTGGATGATCTCGTGCATGGATACAACCACCATTTCTTGCCTGAGTCAACTATACCATCACTACAAAAAACTATTCAGTTCTGATTCTAACCATCTCAGGTTGCAGATTTGGAAGGTTGTCTTCCTCCTGATGTCGTCCCAACAAAGCTTCCATGTTTCCTCTGTGGAAAACCATTCTGAACATAGAAATATCTTAGGTAGAGCAACATGGAAATCTTCAAATACTATATGATTTCAATATTAATATAAATTACTTTATGAATATTAATTTAACAATACTCAAACTCCTAAAGTTATCTAAACCGACCTATAATACCAACTATAAGGACTTGGCCTTAAACATTACATAATATTGAATTAAATGAATAATTCACATTGAGGATCTTTTCAAGTTTGGAATTTTAGGTAATTAGGACATAACTATTATATATCAAAATATTACAATGTAGACACATCTACAGAGTTTCCATTTTTTTCATAAAATACATACTCTGGAAAAAAGTGTCATGTCTAGTTCCATGTTTTAGACAACATGACTTTTCCTTGATCCCATCTTTGACACTACTAATCTTTAGGTCTAGTGAAAACATTTCAAAAGATGGTGTGAGCATAAAAAGCTCAGTAAGGTTTATAAAATAGATAAATAAAACACTTGTTCATAAATAAATACAAAACATGAACTATTTTACTTAACACATGAAATCATAAAATTTTATGAATAACATATAGAAATCATAAATCATAAAGGTAACTTGTGACATCCATATCATACATACATTGTAGCTATCAAATCTACAAAGGAAGTTACTTTGGAATAAACATCACATTATATTCTCAAAATATATTAGGAGAAACATTCCTGTTTACCTTTGTCACGATACCTAATGCATTGGAGAGCTATCTCGGGCTCACCTGTCGTAGGTTTATCACGGAACCACCTATATCTGTAAATAATTCCCAAGAACCATAACATGATAATAACACATAACATATGCATAAAAGAATGATAAAATTTCCACATTGAAATAGGAATATATAATTTCATGATATTGAATTAATAAATCCATTCTATAAATCATTTTCAATTCCAATATATGTAAATAGAGTATATGCTATTTATTTTTCCTTTTAAAAAAAATTCTGTCTTATTAATGAAGCCAAGGATCAAAAAATACTCGTTATGACGGAAAGGTCGTTGTCACCACTTATGTTAAAATAACATTAATTTTTGTCTTTTTGTAAAAAACATCATATAAAAAGGTTCCCGTTGAATGAAATGAAAATTAAAAGGTGTTTATATAGGATATAAAAGAAAATCGTGTATTAAAACAAAATATGCCTCAATGAATGGAGATTGAGATGAAGTCCCTTACCTCGTGCCCGACTTGACTTGATCGTTATTTAATCTCCTGAATAATAAAAAATAGATAATTCCTACTTTCATAAAACCTTTATTATGTTCATTATTCCTTTTATATCACTTTTTACCATGTTATAAATATTATGTAATTATTTAATATAATAATGTCCATTTTGTCAGTATTTGGTTCTTGAGTAAAAATGAACACGTTATATTTACAAGTTGTACATGTGGTCAATAGTTCGTTATATACAGATGATATTCATGATTTAGATATCATATATATAATATATATCCAGTATATACATGTATTTATAATAGTAAATAACATTTGGAGGTATGAAATGAAATCCAACGTTCATGGAGATTGTAATCCATATTTACTCATGAACGCTACATTCATTTCAATTCCTTATTCTGATGGAATTAAAACATAATGATACATAGGTATATTATAATTACAGTATAATTTCATATATAATATCTTATATAATATCATTAACTACATCTTTTATACATCCCACATATGTCATTAATGAGTCATATCACATTGAGGGGGTTGTAGTTTGTACTTCCTCTAATTTGATTATCGTGTTTACCCATAATGGAAACCATAAAGAAATGCTATAAATAGAAATTAGAGAAGAATAAATAACAAATAAAAAATATATATAATATATAAATAATGTGCCATCATAATGGACACTATGATTTTTGGTAAGAGATAATCGAATAATCCTCGTCTTGTGAGACATTAGTTTTCCATCCATAGAAACAGTATGTTATTCACCCATTAAATGGAGGTGTGTGTCAGTGTAGTTCGAATACATCTCATAAAAACATCCTAGTATAATAAGGATATAGTTTTTGTTACAAAATAAAGGAATAAAAATAATTTAGGGGGTTGGAGAAGTAAAATAAATGAAAACAAGTTAATAGAAACTATTACATTTAATTTGGGTAAATTCCTTTGGTTTGAACCAAAAAGACTTCTTGAAGTGCCTTATGCCTATGGTAAGTCTTATACATGGAGGATAGGGATGTGGCGAGATTAAATGGGTAGATTTTGGACGTGAAAAATTTCTTTAGAGAATTGAGGAATTTGTTATATACGGTCTCCTTTTATAAGGGAGAGGAGGGGCTCTTTAGGAAAGTGTGAAAAAATATTTTATTATATAATCATATTTGGTTTCTAGATGCCCAAAAATAATAATAGTAGAATATTATATGACTCATGGTCGAAATAAAATCATCCAATAGGAATTGAAAAGGTTTTGGAAAATATTTTAATCATTATAATCTTATTTATTGAAATCATTTATTAATGAGGTTAATAGTTAATCATTAATGTGTCATAAATAATTTAATTTATTCGATGTATAAAAATTATAAAAAAATACTATCATGTGGGAAATATTTTTATATTTCTAAATAATAATTATAGTCTAAAACATGACTTATATAACACAATATAAAAATTTATTTACTAAAAGATATTTGTTTTTGTCATTTTGGCCTTTACATTAAATTAATTAATCTAAAGTGTCATTTTTTTCATAAGTGGCTCAAATGGGTCCCATGATCGACCCAAGGATTCCCATGGTCTCTCATTACTCATCCAATAAGGTTTGGACATGTGTTATGGTAATTTTGAATTTTTATAATATTCTTTTTACCCTGAATTGCCTTATTTAATTTAACCACAGTAAATAATAGTCAAAAGTTATTATTCACCAAAAATTGTTTTCATCTCATTGAACCATAATTTACATACTAATAACAACCATGGATATCGGATTTTCAAAATTCAATTCACAGAATGCGTAAAATATCATTTAAATGAAAAATTCAGTTTTTTAACTACTACTAAGTGGTTTCACTATTCATCAAAAATTGATGTTTTTTAGAAAAATACCAAAAATTAAGCCTAAGCTAATTTTGATATTCCGAATTAAAAATTGATTTTTTTTTCAAAATTCAAAAAATAAAAGTGTCATTAATTAATTTTTAAATAAATTCCTATTGTTAAAACATATTGCGTGTTTTTAAGAAACAATAACTATCAATAGATTGACACTTGTTTGTGTCCAATTTCAATGTGAAACTAATTTAAATCACCAAAAGATGATTAAATTTTAAAAATATATTCCATTTAGACTTTAAAACCAATTAAAAAAGATAATCTTACCATATAAATAAATTATATTAAACAGAACATTTTAAATAAAATAAAATATTTTCACTATTCATTAAAAATTGAATTTTATCGGAAAAATCCCAAAAATTGACACAATGTAAACATTGATGTCCCCAATATAAAGAATGATTCTATTTGGTCAATTATAATGTATTAATGTGACCAAAACTATATTTAACGAGAGTTCTCCATTAAAAGGCAGTAAATCAACCTTTTAATAAAAATTATGCTTAAAATTAGATTCATTCATATTTTAAGGCACTAACAATTTGTTTGATAAATGTTAATACATTTAACCATAATTTATAATCATACTGTATTTTTTTTTCAATCCAACCAATATAATGGCAAGGAGTTATGTTCCATTTAAAATAATAATATTATAGTATTAGTGTGCAACATAAGATTTCAAAGAAACCTATTGTTGTGTATCGGGTATGATATCGAACATAAAAACCCATTTTAAGTAATGTTAATATTTAATTAAAAAATATTAATAAATATGAAAATCACTTATTATTCATTTACCTTGGATGTTACACAAAGAGACCTTGAGGTCCGATCGAGCATGAGTGTTCATGTGTCTGAAACAAGGTACTTCTTCAGTTACGGAGTATTTTCTCACTTCACAGAGTTGTAGTTCTTCACGCCTAATCTAAGAAGTGAGGAGTTTTTTGGGAATTAAGTTTGAGGATGGTCTCAGGAACGACATCCAATCATAGGTAAACATGTTGAGGATGACTTCCATAACTTCTATAGTCATCCTAGCACTGATCATGGTGCGTAATCTGTGGGATTCCGGAGTGGTGATCCAAGATGGTTCGACATCCAGAGTTGGTATCCATCCTACTGATAGAAAGAATCACAGTAGGGACTCTATGCATGGAGAACCGTGGAGGAAGGACACATTTTCTGGTAGCCAGGTTGTGTGCTACCAGTGTGGGAAGAGAGGGTATATGAGGATGCATTGCTTTAGAGACCTAGTGGAGTGCCGATCATGTATAAAGATGGGTTATCTTCAACGCTTATGTTGGTTCTTCTCACCAGCAGCAGGTGATTGTGGTTCTTTTATGACTCCTTGTTCAAGAGTAGCACCACCATATTCTCATCAGTCATGTAACTGGAGTTCATCTGGCCATTTATGTCATGGTAGAGGTCATGGCCATGGTAGACAGTCACTGGGCTCTCAGCGAAAACAAGGTGGATCAACTCATGGTGTTCAGGAAGGGACACAGGGCCGTGGTTTAGGCCAAACTTTTCCAATGGAGCACACCCAGTGGGAGCAGGATCTCAAACCCTCTATAGTTCGAGGTATGATTCTAGAGGCCTTAGTTTTATCTTCTTCTCTTTTTGATATAGGGGCTTCCAATAGATTAATTATTGTTTCCATTAGTGTGAGTCATAGACTCTGTATCTTTTATTCTGCTAATATCTTGACGTTTGACACTCCGTTGGTGAGAAGAACGTCTAGTGTATGACAGTTCAAGGAGTTCCCTCTATAGGTTAGTGTGTGTCACTTTTTATGGGACCTTAATTTCCTATAGATGATATGATATGATGTCATTCTCAGAATGGATTGATTTGTTCCTTTTCCAGGATGTTGTCTATTTCTATCAATGTATGGGGAGTTTCACGTCACGATAGGGAGGATCATTTCTTTTAAAAGAAGAATGGAATTTCCAAGAGAGAAAAGATGGATTCCATCATCATGGGTTGGGATGAGTTACAACCATGATTTCAAGTCATTTTCTGGATGACTAGGGGAATTCACTGATGGCCTTTCCTATAGTGGTGGATCGTTTGAGGGATGTATTTTCAGAGGAATTTTTAGGTATGACTCTAGAGAGAGAGAGGTGGTCTTTTCTATTGGTATTGTTCTAGGGTCGTCACTAGTGTCCATTATTCTATATAGGATGTATACACAAGAGTTAAAAAATATCAAGAGGCAGTTGGAGGAGTTTTAGGCCACGAGATTCATCTGACCCAATACTACCCCTTAGGGTTCGCCTGTCCTATTTGAGAAGAAGTTAGACTATACCCTTAGAAATTGTGTGGATTATCAGAAGACAAATGGGTTGATGGTAAAAAACTAATATCCCTTTCCTAGGATTGATGATCTGTTTGATCAACTTTGAGGAGCCTGGGTGTTCTTGACGATTGATTTTCTATTAGGTTACCATCAGTTCTGAAACCACTTTGAACTACTCGAGGATCAAGCTCAGTTCTAAATACCTTCATGTTATTCGTAGTCATATATATAAGAACATAATATAATACTCTAGTTAAACTAAATAAAATACGAAAATATATATCCCAAAATCATATAACCTAGATATATCACCAAATAGATAATAATGTTTAATCCCTAATTGGTTTAAAAAACAAATGAATTTAATTAAATAAATACTATTTAAAAAACATTTCTATATATATGATATGATATATAAAATCATAATGAAGATTTATAAACACATATATATCCCATAAAATTTTTATAATATACCTTCACAGGTAACACGGAGGTCTGTTATACACGATCTATATAGACACATTGAAACATCCCCACCCAAGTTCAACATAGCCTATCTACTTTCTTCTATAATGTCAAATGTAATAAAATAAAGGAATATCCATCGATGAATTTTTTTAATTCCCTAATGTGAATCACATGTTTTAAAATGGGATTACACATTCTCTCATGAACTTATCTATATCTATAAGAATTACCTAAATGGCATCGCGGGTCCAAGAATTGATAGCGGAAAGATTATTTCCGCAGTATCAATGAAGATAAGTATAAATAATTATACAAGATAGTGATGTGCAATAAATTATAAATATTATAAAAATGATAAGGAAAGTATCTATTTTCATATATTATAACAAATTAAGGACCATTAATATAGTGGAAAAACAATGTATGAAGAACTATAATAGTAAATAAATGCAGTATTAATGGTTTGGATTGTGTCTCAGAATCATCTTTAACTCCAATACATCATCTCTCCAACTCCCTATCAAAGATCCCATACCCTTAACTAGATTACTGGTCATAAATTCTACATATGTTCAAGATTAATATATTCCTCTGAGTATATCCCAGTAGAACATCACCAATTTTTTATTAGGATTGGTGAACAAGTAGGTAGATTTCTAATCCATATAATAAAAAAATTGAACACCCAATAAAACATTTCCATTCCATGTGTCTATGCTCTATAAAAGCTTCCATAAACCCTAGTAATCACATATTCTATACAATGATTGAAGAATATTTGAATATTCATGAGATAATCACTTGTAAATAAGCCATACAAAACTCATCTCTGCAGAAGTATATTCCCAAGGCATCCAAGATAGACCACATATGTCCATCATACCCTGCTGCTACCTGTTGTTTTATACCACATAATAACATCATGAACCACAATTTCCTCTCATGTTATATGTCATAATAAAATCATTCCCCTAGGTCAATATAGAAAAGGCCACCATGCTCCATTTTCTTTCGATGATTTTTTCACAAGTAAAATATTATTTGTAGGAGTTCCCCCCTCTAGGGCCATCGAGACTAGACAAGTCCACCTATCGCTATGTTACCATACATAGAAAATGAAAATAAATCACATTGATAATACAACACATTAACATTGTTTAATTTTATTAGTCTCATAATTCGAGAGCCATGTCACAAAAAATATGGGTCTCACATGCTACACATGATCACACAGTAGCATTCCATAACACATAATGGTTCTCAATATTATGAATATATGTGGGACAACCATAAATGTAACACAATAACCTATATATATGAATAACCGTACAATATAACATAGGAACCAACTCTTAAGAAATTTCTTAAATGCTAAGGACTTACCGAATTATGTTTTCCAATATCAGCATAATGATCCATCTAGTGTGTTGTCACATAAACAATGTTCACACTCTAGTGAAAATAATATTACCCAACAAGAGTTCTAAGAATTTAAATAAGTCGTAAAAACGTTATTGAATTAGATTCAAGATGTAATTACATTAAGGGGCATAATTAACACTTACTTAACATGAAACTCAAAAATTAATGTCCTTAAATCAAATAGAATGAAGGATAATTTTTTTCAATCTTAGACAATGTCAAGAGAAGTGATGCATGGATATTAAAAACATGGATCAATAACAGAATAATTTTCATTCCCTAAACAAATTTGAATAAAAAAATTCAGAAAATAGGTTTGAGATGATGAAGACTATCGACATAACTAACCTAAATACATGAATAGTATACCAAATCACCCACAGTTTTTCAAGAAGATATTAATAAATAAAATAGATCAAATGAAACATCATAGATAGGTGGATTATTTATTAGTATAAGGAAAAATAAATAAAATAGCTTTTTATACCCACCATAAATATCTCATTCACATGCACCATCAAATGTGAAATATTCACAATGTGTGTTAGATATTGTGATGGCCATGTAATTAGCACTATGGCCTCTACCAGGACCATGTGGTCTTCGAACAAATCGAACAACATGTATACCCCTGTAGGATTGAACCAAATTTTTTGTTTTCCCCCACCACGACCTATACCATGACCATTATGAGGTTTTTATGTTTTTGTCCCACAAAAACATCCATAGTGCCCCATTACCATGGACGTGCCTTTTCCACCCTCATTTCAAATTTCCCCATTTTTTATCATGTCTATCAAGGGACCACCAAATCATTATCCAAGGGTATGGTGTATCCTGTATTATATAATTAATGCTCTATAACACCGTTAATAAATATAGAATCACACATGTATTTACCCAAACATGTCAAAAATCATATACTATTTTGGAATGGATGAATAAAAGTTTTCGCATATCTGATGAAAATTTTAAGAAACATTAAAAAATAAGTCCACAAGTAAGTTGAAGTGAATATGGTAATATAATGGTGTTTAGTATTTTTACAGGCGGTTCATAGATTATGATGGTGGATGGGGTTTTGATTTTAAGGGATTATACTTGAGACACTAGATTATAAAATTGTTTTAGAGAGGATGAATATGACAACGGGGAAATATATTAAGAGCATAAGGTTTCAATTATTATTTTCTAATTTCATTTTGGAAGAACTATTTTTCTACTCTACATTCTATGTTAATGAAAATTAAACACAACCCACTAAGATACACAATATTAATAATTATTGGTTTTAATTAATTGGTTATTTGATCCACCTTAGGGTCTTTGGAAAAAATACTATTCAAATATTATTTCCAAATAATGGGATAATAAAAAAGCTAGGTCTCAAGAGTGTTTTTGATGGAAATGAAGACGAATAATATTTATATTTATAGTAAAATAATGACTATCAGAATGTCCAAAAAATTAAATATTTCATTCTAATTAAGGAGATACACAATAATGATTGTAACATAGATGAAATTTAGATGAAATATGCATATCATCTAATGTATAGGTTTCCCATGATGGATGAATGAAAAATGCACATGTTCTAATTTTTTATGAATAACGACTATTTATGAAACACCATAATATCAAGTGAGTCTATAGGATATGGGATAGGTTCATATTGTGTTACCGATGTCAAATGTATAAGAGTGATCAAGGACATGCTAACATCAATCACAACAAGATCACACTCGTAATTTTATTATATATGAATAAGGTGAGAAATGTTGATAACTATAAACATCTATTTTGGAAAGGCTCCATGTGCAATAGACTTGTATTAATTTTTATAGTCGATATATATTTAATGATGGAGTGAATAAATGGACCATATAAAAACCATTTTATAGTATTCAAAACATTGAGTTGTATACATAAAGGATGAACATCATTCAATACATGTATCTAAACCATGATATCATACAAAGAGACATATAAAAAACAGTTATTATTCAAAATAAATATTTTAATCAACTACAGTATGTGGTTGATGATATGGGAAGTAATAAATACAAAATATTTTTTAATTGAATTCATTAGTATATATAATTTTATTTCTGTGAAATATTTTTTATGATAGTTAATCAAAAGCTATCTAAATCATGTTATGTATTATTGAATCAATATATATTAATCTAAAATTGTTGTCTTTGAAGACACAATTCAATCAAAGGGACATATATGAAATGATATATATGGAGTAACTGATGTTTTTTAGCGATGAATATAGTAGGAAATTTTCTCTCAATAAAAATGATGGATTTAGGGTCTAAAATATTGTATGCGAGAACTAGAATCAAACATTCAATTATTTTATGGATGATCAAAATTCTCCATAAAAAATATTTACTATTGTTATTAATGGAATGTGTTAAATTATGGGAGTTCTTTCATCAATCTATATTAGGATGAAGATATTATTATTGTGGTTAATGTTAATGAATAAATTGTTGAGATAAATAATATGTTTTATTGAATATATGAGATGAATGATTGAGTCGAATTAATGATAATTTTACTGATGATGACACTATAAGAAATAAGTTCAAGTGCACTATAGTGGACCTATTCAAACTATATTGAAAAGGTGGTGAATCAATTCAATAAATGGTATGAAAATACTCTAACAACAACAAATAATAATCATTTCATGATACAAAAAAATATTTCACCAGGAGAAGAATAAGAGGATTAGTGAATGAAAAATGATTTATATGAAATACTATACAGAATATTGATATATTAAATCATTTCCTCCCACCCATAATTTTAATATGTTGTGGTAGTTTTCAATAGATTTATGAGGAATCATGGATGATAAAACATTTAAGTAATGAAGTTAATTCTCTGGTATATAATGTTTTCAAACTATGTGTAACTATGATTCAAAATAGCTGAACATCTACAAGATTTTTTATACATTTGATATAGTGTATAATTGAATTTAAATAATACCAATAATATATATATTTATTAGCATTTGTTTGATGAAATATTATGTTGATATCCAAACATCAACGAATTATCACTTGTTCAACAATTGAAGGTGAGTATACCACATTGACGGAATCCGGGAAGGAGATGATTTGGTCAGAAGGTATACTTTAATATTACAGAACATAATAATGTGAGGGGATTATATTTTTCAATTAAAATTATTACTTATCATATAAAATATATCAATACATCATTTGTAGGGTAATAATATTAATTTAATTTATAACATAATCTATACAATTTGAGGGGATTAGTGATTAGAATAAAGATGATTCAAGGAACATGAAGTGTAGAAAAGATATTGACATCAGTTTTGAATCAAGATGTGTTGAGTTTGTGTTGTACCAAAGTAATCCTTGGTATATTTAAAGGAGTAAAGAAAATAATATGATCCTTAATGCCTCTCTATCGTAATATTAATGAGAATATGGAAGCTAAAATGTGAGTTGGTGGTGTGCATATTCAAAAAAAGAAACTATATAATAATTATAAGATTTGTGAGGCATGAAAAATGATTATATAAAAGAATACAACATTGGAACATTATATGTATGAAACATAGAGGCCTTCTTTCTGATATCATCATTGTTAGGGATCATTAGTGAATGGGTGTAATTACACCATAAGATACAACCTGGTGTCTTTGAATTCAGTCTATTTGATGTTTGGCCACCTAAATATAGTGTACGAGGGAGATATTTTATGTTCATTGGATGGGTGAGTAGTCTATTTGTTGGGCATGCTGAGGTAATTAAATCCCATCATTAGAAAACTTGATTCATTATGCATAACAAATAATTTCAATTTCATCCCTTAAGTAAATGATGGTGGTTGATAGTGAAGCACCATATAGACTATTTTGTAAAAGATTATTGAGAATTTTATGGTTGTATACATAATAAAATCATTGATATTATTAAATAATTATAATAATACTAATTCAATATTTGAATAAAAAATAAGAAACATTTCATATAGATTAGAATGCATGATTTATCCTCATAGTACTTTTTGTTGTTCTGAGCCCTATATTATTTAATTTTTTATTTTTTCCAATAGTTCATGTCAACATATTCATATGGTTTTAAATTAGAGTGATGCGAAATTGGCTCTCTAGTCTTTTATGTTATTTATTTTGAACATGGGGTTTATTCTGAAAAATTTTATTCTACATATAAGAGTTTCTGGAGGGGTATCATCAGCTGGTTTAATAATTTGGAGGTCATAACATCTTATTTAAAATAACCATAACTCTATTTTGACAAATTTTATTCCTAATATAAGATAATATTTAATATTAATGAATAAGTGAACCATATTATCTATAAAAACATAGGGAACTCAATATGTTTATGGTTCGGGTCATTTCATAAAGAAAACTATTTTAAAATTATCCAATGAAATTAAATATTTTTTTATGAAAAAAGATGAAACACAAAATTATTTTTTTTGTTCAAACTGGTAGTTTGAGAACATATATATAATACATATTTATAAAGTGTCTTTAAAAAAATTAGAATTTTTTTATCAATGATTATTTTTTTCATTGAGTATATTAGTATATTATCAACAAATACTATATGAAAAGTATCCAAAAATTTCTAGAATAATTGATTCTCAATTATATGTACACAACTTATTCATCGGTGACCATTAAATTAATTAAAATTAATTTATTGTGTCTAAAACAGCATCAAAACTATATTTTGAGAAAAAAAGTATTTCACCACCCTTAACCAATGATATCAAAAACATATATTAATCACAAAAAACATCTATCCTCTCATTAGATTATCATTATAATAATAAATATTGCTGATATGTATTTAATATATACTATCACATTATTTTAGATTATATTTTTAATGCATAAACTCGGGCCACTGTAAACGTTTCTAGTTAGTAGAATTATTACCATCTGAGGAGAACAAAATGTTTAATGAATCACATATTAATTGTATATATTAGGTGAATAAATAATACAATGATATTTTTTGGACTCATATGATATGTATGTTCTGAAATATATTAGTTTAATTATACAAGGATAACAGAAAGATCCATGTTACATCATGGTAGTAATTCAAATAAATTATCCATCAAATTGTACATATTTTAATACAGCGCCCCTATATATAGAATTTTTAAATATACACTATTCATCATATAACTAATCCATATTAATTTAAATTAAAAATATATAACTTCTATTGTTATCAAAACATATCTACAATATTGAATTTTACACTCTCTACATAAGTTATGGATTGTCCCCTACACTTCCAAAAAATAAAATATTTTACTATATTAATTGATTTGATCATTACATTTACTCTTCAAAATCATCTTAATAATTAATTTATATATTTACATCACATGTAGTA
Source organism: Viscum album (assembly GCA_963277665.1). Lineage (NCBI taxonomy): Eukaryota > Viridiplantae > Streptophyta > Magnoliopsida > Santalales > Viscaceae > Viscum > Viscum album. The sequence continues at coordinate 105,903,396 of OY728133.1, forward strand.
AAAATTCAAATGACATTTTGAGTTGTATATAATTATTTATTTGGATGGATATATAATTCTTTACTAAACCATTTAATAAATTTGGTTATCACACATCATAGAATATTTTATCAAATAAATTTTAAAAAATAATGACCAAAAATTTTAAATAGAAAAATTATATTGATACAACTTCATTAAAAAATATAAAAATATTTATATAGAATATAATAATAGTACCTCAAACCATATAAGGCCTCACATTGACCATTATCACATGTATTCCCTACTAATCCTGAGTGAGATTCTGTTTTTTATGAATGGATAACCCTTTTCAGGATGAACTCATCCTACAATATGAAATTCCCATGATTCAAACTTCCATGGTATATCAATAAATATCCAATCCTTAAACATGTAATAATAATTATCTACTATTTTTTATATGGATTTCATATAATAATTCATCACGTGTATTACATTATGAAATTTTATCCATGGGTGTGGCATGGGTAGAAACACCATCTTCATATGTTCTATATCAACACACTAAAAAAATCAAGTGTATTATTCTCCTCTGAGAATTTAAAATAGTAATCAGTGAGTTACATTTAGATTTATTCTAGTTTCACTATTTTTAGTTATATATATCTATTCCACATAGAATATTAGTAATAAAAGTGATCATCATTCATTTGAGATACCATATCTTCTTTCCCAGCATGTTTTTCTTCTCTGGTTGTTTTTTTTAGAAAAGGATGAGTTTTTTTGGAAATTTCAGGAGTACACATCGTTAGATTTATGTTAACGACATGTTCCATGTTGACACAGGTTACCTTGTACAAGTCGTATAACAGATGAGTACACGGTCATGTATGGTGACCTAGACACTGTCTAAAGCAGAGGCTGGAAAATTCAATTAAACAACGTGTAATATTAAAATAAAAGTTTTGTACTTTCATTTTTTCATTAAATGTAATAGGTTTGAGTGTAATTGATTGAACCGTTTTTCTCTTCATCTTTCTCATCCAGGAGCGACGATATAGCCACAGATCTTCGTTGAGCCCTCAACTTGTCATCTGTTCTCTAAATTGACTATCGTCGATTGCGTTGGAACTGCCACGGTGGGTTCTTCCTTCTTCTAGAAATTCATCCCATGATTTCTCCTCTCTCACGGGTTATACTCGGTCCATCATTATAAGCATTTTTTTATTTCTACAGCATTCTAGGGAGATTCACAACCTGAGGTTCATGTATATTCATCTCAAAACAATGATGTATGTGGTTTGTGCCTTTCCATAGATTCTCTTTGAATTATATGTCAACAAATTCTTAATTCCAAAGAATGGGGTATTGGGTTGTTATGGTTTTAGACCTATTATTACCTGTTATACATTTTTTATTTGTAGAGAGGTAAATTTTTTGGAATATGGTTAACTATTCCATGTTATGGATGTTTTTCTTGTGTTTTCGTGTTTTTTACTGTTTGGTTTAACTTTGCCAGTTAGGCTATTGCTTTGATTCCCAAGACTATTACTGATAGGATGGATTGATTATTATGGGACATGATATGATATGCTATATATTGATTATTCAAGTTATTTTTGAGGTTTAATATGTTATACACATATCATTTGTGGACAAATGACTTACACAAGCCCATGTGAACCTGGTGTAGTAGGCCATAGAGAGAATGGACACTGAGGGCTTCTCCAGAGATTTTGTCTACTGCTACATTGTGAGACCATTAGGGGGATGGACTTTGTGCTCCCTCAATGTGTCTTTATATTCTTTAATAATTTCTATAGGTGGAATTGGAAGATGAGTTATTCCTCATAGTGCTTATTAAATAATGATACACGACGACATGGGGAATTGACAGTGAGTGCTTCTTAAGAGTGTCTAATCTAAATCTGAACCAGAGAGGATAGACTGGGTGTACATCTAAATGGGTTTCTTGGGTTTTTTTGGTTAAACTATAGGGGTTAGGTTGTGAATACTTCCCAGAGGTTTACCTACTATTGATTAGCTACATACATTATATATGAAATTGAATTCAATTAAATTTGTAGGATTGTTACTATGCATACTTATGTGCTTACTGCTTCATTTTGTTTATTGACTTCCATATATATTCACTAACTATTAGGCATAGATATTTGGGTGGTTACATAATGAGACTAGTCTCACAACTGGGCTGGGTCATACTTTTGAGCACAGAAATATTATATTGTTGCAGGTATAGATAAGGGAATGCGCCCTTCTACTTTAGGTACATGATTGCTATGGAGATGGGGATCTAGGGATCATGCAGAGGAATTAAATTCTATTTATATGTTTATTGATTTTATTTTAAATTTTTTTTATAACTGTATTCCAGTATTGTGAATTTTTTGGCTGATTTCCTAGACATAAGTATCATGCATTATTAAGATATGTGAGCTCCAACTGTTTATTACTTCCGCTCATTACATTTGGAAGTGTATTATTATTTCTCTTTCTAGTGATATCTATTTTACTTCCACTATGTTACTATTAAAATGAGGTAATAGCTTCCCAACTATCTCACCCATGGCCCTCACTTCTGGTCGGTATCCTTTAACATTTAGGGAAATGCGCTTCAGTCCATCTGACCAACTGGGTACGGGGTTCCACTTGACAGATTCCTAAATTGGGATGTTACAAAGTGTTATCAAAGGGTTATTTTCTTCTTGAAATCATTTTTGGATCCTACATCTAGAGATATAAAGAAAATAGGTACTTTTTAATATATTGTGCCTTGGTGTAGCTAACCCGTGTATAGGGAAAATCAAATTTACCTCTTTTTTACAATTTTTCCGATTTTTCAATTTTTACAGATGATTTGATTTCACCATTGGGTGATTCACATTTTTTTACTGTTATTTTCGATATTATTAAAATTTTATTCTGTTGAAACCCTATGAGATGTGGCTATGTGATCTCATGTATCATATAGGAACTTTCTAGAAAGCACATTTCATGCATTTTTAACATGACATTTTAGGTGCATTAGTGATTTCATGTTATTTAGATAGATGTTGTGTAAGATATTTTTGATGTTGTGATAAATGCCTTGATAGAATACCTACATTTTGATAAGGTATTGGTTTGTGTAAGGATTTGTTTGAATGGACACCAAACATTGGTTCTTGAGGTGTTATGGGACCTCATAGATCAGAAATTGGTGGATCATTGTATTGTTATTCTTTGTGGATGACATGTATAAGATACGAAGTATTTATTCACAGGGAGTATAGGCCCTCACATATCATAATTTGTTAATTTAGTGTTCATTTTAGTTTTTTATGTGTTCCAGTGTAGTTTTTTAGGCTTACTATCTGGAAAATCCCAGAATACACAGCGTGTATTGTTAAATACAAGACTTGTGTCCTTCTATTCAGGAATGAACTTCTTTAAAGTACATAACATGTACTGTATGTGCACTCCATGTAGTCTCTAACCGTGTCACTGGTTGTGTGGGTTGGGACACGTGGTTGGGAAATCATTGGTGGAACACGCCATGTACCATTTTACACGTCGTGTTTTGTAGAGCATGTGTCCAACTACGTGACTAATGAAACAGATGGATAAAACATAAGTTATACACATTGTTTCAACCATGAACCCACCATGTAGTGTGAACCCAGTATCTGGAATGTAAAATACAACACAAGGTAGTATAATCCTTCTAGTACATGTTGTTTCCATCTAGAGCATGGTGTGTAGTGTGTGCCGTGTAACCGACCGTGATATGAACAACACAGGCCAGTGAAGTTCATCTAGTACATGTCGTTTCTGTAACTAAAATGCTGTGTGGAATTTTTTTAAGAGAACTATGTGTCTTAGACATGTACAAGAACATAGTATAGGAAGAGTATTCAATTACATACCATGTGGTTGGACAACACGTTGTGTGTATGGGGTGTTACACGACCTTTGTTGGCAGAATTACACGCCCATGAAAAAACTTAAGGGAACACGCTGTGTAAGAATTATACACACCGTGTAACCATGTTTTTAAAAAAAATTAAATTCTTTATATCATCTAGAATCTTGAGACTCCTCCAAATGAGAGGTTGAAGCTCACTGCATATATGTTTCGGGACTCCTCCAAGAGATGGTGGGATGTGATCTCACAGGCAGTACACTAGCAGTTTATGGTGTGTGATGAGTACCAGCATGCCTTTTATGTCTACTTATACAAATATACATTGAGGTCCAATTGATCCCAAGAGTTTAGGAGTAAAAATCATGGTAATATATATATTGTGGAGTATTCTTATCGATTCACAGAGCGGTAGGGCTTAAATCCTATTCCAGGAGGTGATTAGTTATTTATGCAAGAATGTTTGAGGATGGTATCTCGCACTACATCTGATCTCAGGTGTAAGTCTTCTGGTTTACTTCCATCACTTCTATAGTCAAAAGGGAATGATCACAGTGCTTAATATGAGAGATTCTGGAGTTTTAGCTAGGACGGTATGACATCTTCAGTTGATATCCCTCCTACTGATAGCAATAAGCATTGTTGAGATTCTACGCATAGAGATCATAGTAGGCGAGAGACATATTCTGGTAGCCATGTGATATGCTACCATTGTGGGAAGAGTGGGAATATGAGGACACATTTCCATAGAGACCCAGTGGAGTGCCGATAATGCCGCAAGACGGGTCATCATCAGCGATTTTGTCAGATCTTCTCACCAGCAGCGGCATGAATGGGTTCTTCTATGACTCTGTGTTCATGAGTAGCACCACCAGTTCCTCATCAGGCGATGCATTGGAGCACTTCCAGCCATTCAGGCTGAGGTGGTGGTCATAGCGGTGGTAGCCAGTCTTCAGGATTTCAACAAAAATAGGATGGATGAAATCCAGGTTGGTCAGATAGGGTGACAGGGCTGCAGTGTTGGTTAGACTTTTGCAGTGGAGCGGACCCAATAGGGGCTGGATTCATGACACTATACAGTTCTAGGTATGATCAAATTTTCCTCAGTTTTATCTGTTTATGTTTTCAACAATGGGGATTCCAATATAATTATATATGTTGTTTATTTGGGGAGCCTTAGGATCTATATCCTTTCTTCTACGGATATCATTGTGCTAGAAACTACCTATTGGGAGAGAATTTTGTGGTTTTCACTGACTCAAAAAGTATCAAGTATATTTTCACTTAGTGTGTCCAGAATTTGACACAACGAAGGTGGGTTGAGTACCTTCACTCTTTGGACTTTGATATTTCTTACATGCATGGGAAGGGAAATGCAGTGGCTTATGCGTTGGGAAAGAGGACTCTAGTACATGAAGTTCAAGAGGCCAACATTGAGTGGCATATTATGGCCCGATTATATAAAATGCATTTGGAGGTACACAATAGAAAGGGGTAGATGTTTCGATCTTCTTTAGAATTTAAATATACTCTTCTGGATCAAGTGTGAATGAGGAAGCTATCAAATTCAAGGGCCCCAGTCCTATGGTGGAGTGTATTAAGAGAGGACCAAATTTTTGGATGGACAGTAGGTGAGGGAGAGATCTTGAGTGTGCAGGGACACGTGCAGTTTCTAGAAAAAATTTGCAAGGAGCTAATGCAATAATTTCAATCCTCAGTTTAGGCAGTTCATCCAGATTTCAACAAGATGTATAGAGATCTACACCATCATTATTGGTGGTCAGGTATGAAGAGAGATGTGGATGGTTTTGTCATGAGGGGTTCCACCTGTTAGCAAGTTAAGGTAGTGCATTAGTGACCAGAAAGGGTTTTACAGTAGTTACCCATTCCCGAGTGAAAATGGAAGGATGTGAGGATAGATTTCATGATAGGTTTGTCGAGGTTTCCTCCCGGAAATGGTGCAGTTTGGGTTTTCATTAACATACTAATGAAGTTTTCTATCTATTTACCAATAAAATATACCTTCAGTGTTGATGATCTAGGAAGGTTGTACGTTAAACAGATTGAATTTCTATATGGAGTTCTACACACTATATTTTTGGATATTGATGCACATTTTATTTCATGGGTCTGGAAGGTAATTAAGAGGGATTTGGGTACATAGATAACTCTTAGTACAACTTACCATCCCCGGATAGATGGCCAATCCGAGTGTATGATTCAGGTGATTGAGGTCATGCTTCTAGCATGCATCCAATATTTTAGTGGTTCTTGGGAGAAGCACATACTTTTTTGGGAGTGTTCCTACAATAATATTTGTCAATAAAATATTCACATGGAACCATTTGAGGCTTCGTACAGTAAGTCAAGTCGATCATCCTTATATTGGCTAGATGCTGGAGAGGCACCTATATTGGGACCTCATCATGTTCAGGATACCACAGAGTAGATAGAGTGGATTTAAATTTGTATAGAAACTACACTGTCATGACAGAATTGTTATGATGATCGATGGAGAGGACCTATGGAGTTCATGTTCAGAGATCAGGTTTTCTTGCATTTCCCCTCATGGTTGGGACACAAGGGGATTAGGAAACTGGGTAAGCATTCATTGAGATACGTCAGGAAGTTAGAAGAGTTGGGGAGAGCTAGGCTGGTTTCCAATAGACTGTAGTTACCATAGAGGTACCGGGATATCCATGATTTCATACACATTTTTCATCTTTTATGTTACTTCTTAGACTCGTCTCATATTTCCTAACAAGAGGAGGTTGAGCTCAAGGATGATGCCTCATTTGAGGATCATCCTATTCGTATTATTGATCCAAATGAGAAGGTTATCTCTTTTTAGCATGTTCCATTGGTATAACTACTATGGAAGTATAGGTGAGTACAAGATGAGACCTGGGAGAGGGAGTCCGATGTATGATCGCAGTGGCCAGAGCTGTTTGAGGATTCTTTATCTATGCTGCCATTCTAGGGAAATATAGGGAGGAATTTCATTATGGGGGGATGTTTGTGAGAACATGGATCTTTTTTCTGGTATGTTTTTTCATTCTAGTTTTATTTTAGAAATAGATGAGTTTTTTGAAATTTTAGGACTACACATGGTGTACATTAAGTACATGTCGTTTACCTGGTTTCCGCGGGTGACCATGTACAGGCTGTGTAATGGTCGAGTACATGGTAGTGTGTGGTGACCTGAAGACCTCCTAAAGCAGAGGCTGGAAAGGCATGCACACATCGATTAATTTTAAATCAAACTCCATGTACTTTTTTTTAAATAAATAGGCTAGGGTCACATCTAATATATATAACCCTTTTCTCTTTTTTTTCCTTGTCCTACTGCATCCGTAAAACTATGGATCTTCGCCGAGCCCTAACTCGTCGTCCGCTCTCCAAATCGACCAATGTAAATTGTGGTGGAATCCACATGCTGGGTTCTTACTTCTTTTAGAACATCATCTCCTGATTTCTCATCTCTCATGACTTATTCATTGTCGATCATTTTAAGAGTTTTTTAGATCTATAGTGTTCCAGAGAGATTCAAGCCCCAAGGTTCATGTATATTGATCTCACGACACTGAGGTAGGTGGTTTTTTCCTTTCTATATATAGTATTTTATTTTTATGTGCAGAAATTCCCAATACCAAAACACGAGGTATTTTTCGGTTATGGTTTTAGTTGTGTTATGAAATATTATGCCTTGTTTTTTTAGATAGAGGTCAATTACTGTAAATAGTGATAAATTATCCGTGCTATGGATTTTTTTTCCATGTTTTCTTGTTTTAAACTTTTGGCCTAGCATTTCCTGTTAAGCTGATGCTTTGATTCCCATGCCTAATATAATTAGAATGGAGTGATTATTATCAGACATGCAATGATATACTATAGATTGTATATCCAAGTAGTTATTGAGGTTTACATTGGATTCCACATATCATTTGGGCACGACTGACTTATACAGGCCCGTGAGAACTTGGTGTAGTAGAAAATAAGAAGAATGGAGGTTGAGGACTTCTCCAAAGTGTCTGTTTACTATTATGTTGTGAGACAATATGGGGGATGGACTTTGTGCTCCCTAGGAGTGTCTATTGTTTCCTTGATACAGGATACAAGGGTAACTGGATTTTGAGTTCTTCCTCAAGGTTCCTAATAGTTATCCATACAAGACAACAGGGGGAATTAACTACGAGTTCTTCCACAGAGTATCTTTTCTAAATCGGCACCAAAGGTGTTAGACTGTGTGTAATTATTAAAAGGTTTCATGTGTTTGTTTTGTTTAACCAGAGGGGTTAGGCTCTGAGTACTTAATAGAGGGTTACCATCATATGATTAGCTACAAACATTATATATAAATGAATGTAATTAAATTTATAGTATTTCTACTATGTGTACTTTCTTTCTTACTGCTTCATTTTGTTTATTTCCTAACATGTATGTTCAATGACTTTTAGGAATAGATATTTGGGAAGATGCACACTGGGATCAATCTAACTCTCTATTTGAGTCATGATTTTGGGCCCAAATAGATTATATTGTTGCATGTATAGATAAGGGCAGGCACCCTTCTAAATAATTCATGATTCATATGTCTCGGAAAGCATCCAAACAAATCATAATGATGTAACACAATACTAGACTAAAGTTCAATAGAAATGAAGTAAACAACTCTACAGAATCTAAAACCTCAGATTAGTCCAACATTCCCCATCCCTATAACAATCATGTACATGAAGTAGAAGATGACTTTCCATTATCTATACATGAAATGATATAATCTGGTTTCTCCCAAAATAAAGACCCAAACACAGTGTGATGCTAATCGTAGTAGGAAAACACCCAATTATTTATACCTAACAGTCTGTAAATATATATGGAAGGCAATAAAAAAAATTAAGCAGTGTTAAAAGAAGTAAAAATAGTAAAAATCATACAAATTTAATTGTATTCAATTTCATATATCATGTATGTAGTTTATCTAAAGCAGATATCCCTATGGGGAGAACCCGTTGCCTAACCCCTCTGGTTCAACCAAATTACCACAAGAAACCCTTTGGGATGTACACATAGTCTCACCCCTCTGGTTCATCTTTACAAAATACACTCTGAGGAAGCAATAACCATCAATTCCCCTTGTGGTCTCGTATCAGTAACTAATAGGCACTCTGAGGAAGCACTCAATGTGCATTTCCCCTTGTGGCCGGTATCGAGGAAACTACAGACACTCTGAGGGAGCACAATGTCATTTCCCCTATGGTATCACAATATAATAGTATACAGACACTCTAGAGAATCCATCAATGTGCATTCTATCTATGGTCTATTACACAAGGTTCTCACGGCCCTATGTATGCCATTCTTGCATAAATGATAAGTGGCAGCCAAAGTATACCTCATCATCTATTTGGATAAACAATATAAATCATATCATATCATGTGAAACATTAATCACTCCATCATAACAATGCTAGGTTTGGGAATCAAAGAAGAATCCTAACAAGAAAAGCTGGAAAAAATAGTAAAAAATAATAAAAAATGGGCAAAACATCCATAGGAATGAAAAATTAACCATATTAAAAACAATTAACCTATATCAAAACAAACAAAGAAATGTAGGTAATAACTGAGCTTAAACCATAACCATACAGTACCCCATTCGTGGTTACTGTGATTTTTTTCATATAAAACTCAAAGACACTGTATGGAACGACACAAAACACCTTCCTCAGTGTCGTGATAATGATATAATTGATCCCCAGGCTTTGAATCACCCTAGAACGCCCTAGATCAACAAGAACACTTAAAATGATCAACTTAGGATAACTCGTGAGAGAGGATAAATCATGATATGATGTTTTAGGATAAGGAAGAACACACCGTATCGATTCCAATGCAATTTACAGTGGTCATTTCGGAGAAGAGACGATGAGTCAAGGTCTCAAAGAAGATCTATGGATGTATGATCGCTCCTGGATGAGACAGACGAAGAAAAAAAGGGATATGTTGATTAGATGCGACTGTGTTCTCTTTAATAAAAAATTACATTAAATGTATTTTGAAAGTACAAGGAGTGTAATTTTTCAGCCAACTCTTTAGGCGGTATCTACTTAACCACACACGACCACATACTCAACTGTTACACGGCTAGTATATGGTCACCCACAACAACTAGGTACACGGCGTGTACTTAATTTACACGGTGTATACTCAAAAAATTACTTAAAGCTCCTCTTTTTCTCCAAAACCACCAGAAAAGAAAAAAAATACCTGAAAAGAAGATATGGGTTATTACAATCCATTTATATATGGTGGATTCCTTCTCTAAAACAATGTCACTATCAAATTATGTTTATGTGGTTATTTTATGTGTTATAATTCAAAACTATATTTATAGACACAATAACATCTCAATCCATTGATGCATGAGATTAAAATTCATTAAATAATTTTTAGAATATACATACCAACATAGAATATTTGTATTTACAAACAATAAAAATCGCTTTTCTTTTATGAAATTAAAGAACTCTCATAATCAAGATAACATTGATTAATTTGGGGAAAACTTTTCATTGATTATATATAAGAGGCTATTCACAGTATAATAAATTTATTTCTTTCTACATCAACATATTAAATAAATTCATTTCATCTGGAAAATAATATCAAAATTCAACTTTTTTAGGTCTCATGTGTCTGTAAGAACTTAATGATTTCATTTATATACAATATCAATTACATTACACTCTCTTACCAGAAATCACCATTATAATGCCCCATGAGTAAAGTGATATTTTAGATCTCTAGATATAACTGGTTGTATTACACTCACCATGAATTTAAGACAAACATTTCTATATTCCATTTTGATGAAAAATAATATAAAAAAAATTAAACACAATACAATAATGGATGATATAAACACATTTATAATATATGATATATATATATATATATATCCATTACTGTATAGAATTTTTTATAATTTTATAAAATTTATTAAAAATGAATTTATTAAATATGATGATTTTGAAATATTTATCAAATTTAAATAATAAAAATTAATTTAAAAATTTAAATAATAATGAATAAGAAAATTTAATGGTCATGGAATTAATTTTCAACTATTTTTTATGTCTGTAATAGATTTTCATAATAATAATTAAATTAATCACTATAATTTTATTAATATAATTATAGTTAGTGATAATATATAAAATAAAATCAATTATAATTATTATAATATTTATTAAATTGAATGAAATAATAATAAATTCCCTTCATACATCCAAATTAATCAAATTATAAATGTTTTTTCTATGTTATTTTTTCTTTATTAAAATTAATTTTTCCACTTTTAATATTTAACCAACTATTGTGTATTTCATATGTCTGATCATGTCTAAATTAGGCAATTTTATTCATTTTAATTTTTACATAATAATATGTTAGAGAAGAAAATAATGATTTTCCATGTAGAAAATAAAATGAGGTAAACAAATTTATATAATTTATAAAAACATAAAATCTATTAAAATATGATCTAAAATTTAGTGGATTAGAAAATTACTGAACAATAAATATCATCACTGCACACTATTTATTCATTCGATCCACATTCATAGAGAAAGATCATTATTTAATCATTAAGGAATTAGATTGGGTTATATCACAATCACTATATATATATTCCTATGATAAATATACATTTGGAAATTGATTTTTAATTTAAAAAGATCAATTTAATGATTTTATCATATATCATATCATTTAAAAATATTATTTATGACATTCTATGTTCATGTTAACTTCTATATATGCAATTTGACTGATTCCACATGGATTCCAGGGATATGTATTGATATTTGTTGATATGATCATGAAATTTAACCCTCCAATACATTGGGTAATGTTTTTTATCATATGAGATAATGATGTTCGTGAATGATCCAAATCACAGATATCATTATTTAAATAATTATTAATGGATATTATTATGATTTTCTTTGATCACACATTTATGTATAAAAATGATTTTTGGATTCTTTTCAAAGATGTTTGTGGACGTAAATGATTATGGGATGCTTTTCCAAGAAGGATGTTCATATAAATGATTATAAGTTTCTATCTTAAAAATTTATTTTATAGAAATTATTTTGGTTAGATATTAAAATGATGATATTATTTAATTTTCTTATGATTACTCTATAGTTATTTTTTATTTGACATGTCAACGTTTTTATACATGAATTATGATTATTCCATCGTATATCCACATTTTAACAGTATGATATTTTTATGTCCATTATAGGTTATATAAACTTCAATCATTATAATTTGGAAACATTTATGATTTAATATTTTTAATAATATATTTCTTTCATTACAATGATTTCTCTAATTCTTTTGATTTTATTGTTTTTTATTCATTCAATGGGTTTTATACCATAGAGAATTAACGATTATCCATGTTTTTTTTCAAGTAGTAATTAAGAGTATTATGTATGATATATATATAAGGAATTAAATTGAGATTTTTTTTTATATATTTCAATGAATATTATATAAATATGGAATTTATGTAGAACATTTTTAAAGACAATAATCCATTGTTATATTTGGTTATATATTTATTTATGGACGGAATGTTTATGATTTATAAATGATGTAAAATATATAAATTTTATTCTTAGGTTTTATGAATTGGTATTATATTTGGTTTTTTTTTATTTTTAGTTATTTGTTTTTTGATATATAAGAGAATAAAAAAATAAATTATCTTAGGATATACTAAATATATCATAGGATAAAATTCTAGTTTCATAATGTAATAAAAATGTTGTGTAATTTTTCATATCCATATAATAATTTAATATAATTTTTATATTATATTCTATATTATTACTCTTTTTATGCATTTTGGAAATAATAACTTTTAGAACTCGTATGAATCGACATTACAGTTAGTGGGGTGGAAAATGTGATTATTTTCCATATAAAGAACCAAATGTAATGAGTGATGGAGTAAAAAATTTATATAATTGGTATACTATGTTATAATAAACAACCAGATTCTTATTAATATCTTTAGTAAACCAAATAACGAGAAACATGCAATTTATATCATAATGCATCAATTTCCACCCACTATTAATTGGCCTTCTAATGCACTAATTTCCAATCAATGGATAAAAAAATATAAATGTTTTTTATGTTCTATATAACTCAAATAATGAAAATGTAGTTTTATAAAAAATATTATGGTTAGGTATATAAATGGTGAGACATTAATATTATTACGATATCAAAGGATATAGTTAACTCGGCAGAATAAGGGGATATTAATAAAACATTCATCACATAATATTTTCCCCAAACAATCCACATTTAAATTGAGTTATATTTTCTTAATTTACATTAAGGGGATCTTGAATTAACTTGGTGATATAAATAAAATATTAAAATACTCTTATGGAAAGGCCTATGCATTATTTTTTACACAGAATTCAGGATTTATCATTTCATTAGGAGACTAAAATTTTGCATTCAAAAGGCTTTTTGTGTAAGGTACATTGGTTTATATGATGAAAATGGCCAATGAGAACTTAACATTGAAATGAAAATTGGAGACTCTTATTATGATCATGGATTTGGTGATAAGGAATGGAAAATGTAGTTTCATGATATAAATAACGATATGTCACATAGATGAAAAAATATTCACTCATCAAAGTGGCTATAATCCGGGAAGACGTACATATGAAACAATTGGAAGAAAATTTAAAATGTTCACAATGTAGAATTCCTACCCATAGAGGAGATGGTTATAAAAGAGATATAATTATTTTATCCATTACAATGTGGGTATGAAGGCCCAAAAACACATCGCCATATTTCAATTCATTAAAATAATGGTATTTTTTATTATTAACATTGATAACTCAATTCATGTGATAATGATTATTATATACATAAACTACCCCCATGTCAAAGGTATAAGGAAAGAACCAATGAAATCTCCACTATATAAGTGGATTAGGATGATGATGCGAAAAACTAATCAATTATAACATACACTATTTTTTAAATGTGTTTTTTGATACTATTTTTTCATTATTAATTATTGTGATAACATTTATAAAATATTGTTTCACAACCTAATGTATTTTATATAGAATAATTTATGAATACACCTAGTGGTTTTCTAAATTCATCTATAGTATACAACTCTTCATTGTTTTAGGATTGTGGTATGATATTTTATATATATCTAGTTTTTTCCTTTATAAGAAGAAAATTTATTATTTATGAGATATGTACTCTATTGATATAGCTCACGTGTATTTATAGAAAGTGAAATATGATATTACATCCAAAATCACCCCATTGTTTTATACTAGAACCCATATAATGAAGAACACCCAATAGAAAATTAATTTATAATATGCGACATAACCACCAATTATAAGGGATATATTTATGAAATTGTTAGAGATGATCTCATCATTGAATAATTAAAAATTTTATGAGATTATATTTATGTATTTTTTTGAGATATATCTAGTATTACATTATAACAAAACATTGGGTTTTCAATGGAGATGATAACTTTTTATTTGATAATATCAACATTTCCTTACGTAATGTCTCCAATTTAATATGATGACTTGAAAATAAATAAATAAATTATAATTTTTTCATGGTTTATATATGCTCAAGTGCTTCACTATGGTAGGATTAATTATTTTCTTCAAGAAGATGAATTTGTAAATTCACATTTATATTGATTATATTGATCATTAAAAAATATTTATTTGTAATTGATTTCATGTACCATGTAAATATGAATTTTATTATTTTAATATGGAATCAATCATCAAAGATATGGATCATTGATCTAGACATGGTTGATTATGTGTAGATAAAAAATATATACAACCATATAGTTTTCTTAAAAGATATGAGAATTATGAATTGATAGTGATGCAATTTTTATTATAAAATAACCCTATAATTTTCAGAGATATGATGAATAGAGTCTCCTAAGATTCTGATGAAGATTGGTTGTAGTTATTATTTATGTTTTCTCTTGTATTCCATGAGTTGGTAAGAACATTATGAGTATTTATGGATTTTCTTAATGGCCATACAAATTGTAAAATTATATTTCATGTTAAAAAGTGTGATTTTTGGATGCAAATAGTTCTATATTGGGTAATACAATTATAATAAATGGTATATATACCCTTTAATGGATTAGGTGGTTGAATATTGAAATAAATGACAATTTATAACAATTATCATATTTTTATTTGATTAAATGTATAATATCAATTATTTATAACAAAATTATAATGAAAATAAAATTCAATTACAATGTTAACATAGAAATTTGTGATGTTCTTATGGATATATGAATATAAATAGAAGATTATAGAAGCCAAGAAGTTATTTTTCACTACATATTTATCATTATTACCCAATAGTAGGGAAGGATTATTGACATATTTTTTATTCCTCATGTCATTTAGGGACCTATGAGAATAATTACTCAATATATGATCTATATTTGGTAGAAATAAGTTTTGTAATTAATGCTCTAGAGAAATTATATATATTGTTTATAGTGTAATAAATTTACTAATCATGAGATCTTAAAGAATATGTAAACATATAATGAAATTAACAAGCCTCAATTGAGTCATTCAGAGTTAACCGACAACTATGATTTATCAATACATTACAATCGTAGGAAGGAATGAATTGTGACTAATGGTTTAAAAAAATGGATCAGGCAACCTTATCCATGATTGGAATTGAAAGGGGTCAAATATTTATATTTATTTAATGAATGAAAATTTTAATCCTAATAGAAGGGATGATATCCAAGAATTCACAATTGTTTTAATATCAATCCATATATATGATGATTATGGCTGTTTAAATGGATGATAGTGACTGAATAAATTTATTAATTTAAACAATCCACTTTTTTGATAATGTGGGAACCAAAAAAACTACATGAAAAAATTATTGGGATTTTTTGGGTAACCTATTAAGGTCCAGAATATTTATGTGCCTTGTTTTCTCTCTATTTGGGGATTGGTTGTTTAAAAAATATACATATATTAAGATGTGTTGTGAAATTTTTTTTCTAAAAATTAATTTAATTTCAATGTTTTAAAAGTTTATATAGATTTAAATTTGGTGGTTTTGAATGTGAATTAATTAATTCCTTTGCATTTGGGTACTTTATTAATATATATGAAATACATTAATTTAATATTTTATATTTTTTTATTTATAATTGTTTGATTGTGAAATGCTTAGTTACCCTCATACTAGAAAACCACCTTTCATAAATTTGAATATTCATAATATTATTCAATGGAAAAAATTAGAGTCTATATAAAGAATTATAGAGGTTTTTATGGGTTGTATCATTGTCACATTCAATGAAAATAAGTTATGTAATTAATATATGGATTTTATAAATTATTCACAAGGGTAATCCATAGTTTTCTTACCAAATATAAATGTAAAACCCTTATACAGTAGTTCAGATAGGGGTATGTGGTTGTTTCCCTTAGCTACGTAATGGTGTCTCCTAACACATGTAATGCTAGTTTGTTTTTTCATGAACATGCCTATGGTAAGATTTATTCTCATTAGTAGGTCATCCATGAATCATGAAATTCACTAAGGGAAGTTATTTATCAACAAAAGGGTTATTTTAAAATCTTAATACTCTTGTCCGTGTAGTATTCACATTGCGTAATAGTAAGCTATGATTATAATTATACACATATTCTTTGATTGATTTCTCTATAGTTCATTTCAGAAAAATACCTTATAGTTAAAGGATATATAATTTTAGATCCCCCATTGATTAAATTTTTGTTTGGTTTTTTAAACTAACATATGTTTCAAGCTCTATAACCATAGTTCTTGTAAGGGTGACTAACCATGTTATGGTAAAAACTTATTTCCCATATACAGAGTGTATATCCCCATAGGGTTAAAAATATTACTTTAAAAATTCAATTTCCACAACCCCTTTTGATCTATAATGTATTTTTAACATAAATTATGGAATTAAATGCGTAAATTTTGGGGTTAAGAGTCTATTAAAGATTTTTAATAAAATCCTTCACCTTCCTTGAATTTAAATGATTTAATTGATACTTTTATAGGAATTAAAATAAAATCTAATTAAATGAAAAATATATATGAATATATTATTAGTTTTTTTGAGAAATATGTAGAGACACATTTTTTTTATTCTCAGAAATCAATAATTCATCCTCATTTAATTTCATGAGTTATATTTTGAGTATAATTGACAAAAATTTATCCATTTTAGTCTACATGGTATTATAAAAATTTACTAGAACCATTATCATGTTTCTAGAAGTACACATAACCTCACTCTTTCCATTTTTCGGTAGAGGATTAAAATTTCCTTTTCTCATGGTAGGGTAATTTTTAATATCCCTTTATACTATGAATGTTTTATTATAATATGATATTGACCGTTGTTTTTATATGGATTAGATTAATCATAATAAGATAAAAATATATAAAATAATATAATAAAGAAATAATATATGATAATATGTAATTTTAAAACATTGGGAAGAAATTCATGTGATTTAAGAATTAAAATTATAGATAAACTTATGTCGTAGATTGTTAATTCAATTAATAAACATAAAATAACTTGTTGTAGGATAATATTTTGATTAATTATTTTTAAATATTTCTTTCTAATAACTAATTAATTTATATTGAGGAATATTAGAACCTTTTTTAAATTTATAAATTTATATTTTCATGTTTTGTAAAATATTTTATGATTGAGAATATAATATCTTATGAAAATTTATTTTTTATATAATAACCAATAATTATAATTGAAATATAAAGAACTATCTCAATTTGAAATACTGATCCATGACCTTAAAATTTAAAGTAATGTGTCAATGTTATTATTTAGGTACATGTTATTTTCTTTAAGAATCCAGCTTGCATGGATTAAAATATGATAAATCTATTATTTTTATCATTTTATAAGTTGTAAAAAATTAATATACATTGAAGAAATAATCTATGTTTATTTATATTATTAATATTTAATAACTATTTATTTAAATAAAATATATTCTTATTTCAAACACATTATAGTTGAAAAAATATTTTCTTTATTTATGAAATTTAATTAAATACATTCGATGTTTTAGAGAATTATTATTATATTTTAATATAGAAATGTAATGTTGAAATATATATTTAATATTGTTGAAAACAATTTAAAAAAAATATAAGTATTTATCTCATGCATTAAATATTATTATTTGAGACAATATAAGTTTATTAAAAGAATGTGACATTATATAATCGCATGTTGATGAATAAATGTGATTATTATATAAATTGTCCAATAGTAGAAGAAATAATTTTTTGTAGTGGTCTAATTATTGTCTAATAAAATCAAATATTATAACAACATAGTGTTAAACTATATAAATAATGTTGAACAAAATTACATTGAAATTCTAAATATTAGATAGTTGAATTGGGAATTATCATATTTTTAGATTTTTTAATATTTCATGATTCATAATTCAAATAATTTTTGGGAATTTAATATGGATTGAATTTATTATTTCCTCTTAATATATACAAAATGGTATATTATCTACTTGGAAGTGTTTTTTTCAAGATTACCACGGTTGAATTCTTAAAATGTATAAATAACATGAAGCATAATGTTATTAATAATTAAGTTGATGTTTCACATGGATTATAATTACACATCATATTATAATTATTCAATACTATAAATTATTATTGAATTAAGTTGTATTTATTATTTCTACATCTTCATAATGATATAGGATACAAAACATTGATATATTATACGTAATAATCTAGCTAGTTCAAGATAAAAATAAAATGTTTTTTGATTGAAGATGAATTTATTGTTGATGAATGATTCCATTTTTTATTTTGTCATAGTTGAATTCCGTGATTCTATATCAGTAGTTTAATTTACATTTATTTGTGAAAAAATATATTTCTAATTTATTTATGATCTATAATGTTGAGTCTTTCCTTGAATTGTTGAATACCTAATATAGTTTGTGTGATGATGAGTAATGTGTGTGGATGACTGAGAATATGGTGGTGTGGATTATTTTTAAGGAATTTGGTGTCAATTGGGATGAACATTTTTTCATGTGGATCCATTTATAATGATCATGGTGAAATGTGGTTTCTGTTATGATCAATTTGGTGGAACAAGGTGTTCTATTTTAAGATTTTAGAACCAGATGTAGAGTTCTATTTTATGTATAATGGTTTGAGAAATTGGGGTGGTCAGGATGTGTCTAAATTTGGGCTTCATCATCGATTCATCATTCCAACAAGATTCTTACTTTAAACATGGAGTTTACATGATCGATGATTACCAAATTTAATTCATATGATGTGTTTTGAACTATAAGAAACAGTTTGTTGCTATACACAATAAATAAATGTTTTAAATAGAATAGTATGTTTAGTCCTTGATTACATTAATAACTTTGAATGATATCAAATTAATGAAATAATAATTACGTGTTTTAATCCCTATTTATTATGATGATAAACATGAGAATACAATAATAATGTTATTACAAATTTTGATAATTAGATTAGGTTATTATATTTTTATTCATTGTAATGAAAAAATAAGTATTAGTTAAAGTATTATGAGTTCATTCATCTTTATAATGTTAAATTTATTCTTATTTTATATATATACCTTAGTAGTGGCATTTAGATGCACTTTGAAATTATAGTGACATATGAGTCTAAGGATATGTAGTTTCCCTTGGTGTGGTTAGGATATATATTTATTTTATATGATTTTGATTTTTTATACACTGGCCCTTATCAAAAAACATATTGAAAGAAGAGGTTCTCTTGTGTTTCCCTCACTACAAAGTTGGTGAAGATATATAAGGATAAATAAACCTTCCCCTCCAGTAAATATTTCTCTATATTTTATCATTTTGGTTTTAGTGAGGGTGATTTCCTATACATGTTTGTCATGGACAATGAAACATGATGTTATTTTTAAACCATGTATCTAAGATGTAGTTACATAAGTATTATTATAGGTGTCGTGTGTACAGCCTTTGGCGGCATGAGGTATAATATACAATACAATGGTTGTAGTGGATTTAAGAAATAAACATACTTACTGAATGAAATTTGTACATGGGATGATGATTTTCATTGGGATCATGTTATGATATGATTTCCCAAATGTTTTTGGGTTGGATTATTAAAGAATGATATGATGGCGTATGATTTGTGAAATTTGTCCATTAGAGTGGAAAACTAGTGGGAATGTGGTTTTGGGGTACCCATATATATATATATATATATATTCACAAAATTTTGGTTACAATTATATGTGTTATTTAGTGGGTGATCCATGGTGTTGAGGGAAAATAAAACATATAATTATTTAGTTGATGAGTTCGATACATTAATTTACTCATTGGTTATTTGTCCACGTATTCTTAATTTTACCCAATAGGTTTGAGGGAGTATCCTACTGAGTATATGTGTTATTATAACCCTATGTATACATAATCATTTTTTAGACATTTGGAAATGATAATAGATAAATTTTGAAAATTCTGGTTCTAGGAGTTGTACCAAAGATACTAGTGATTTGTTTTCATTATCTATGATTTATATCTATTGAAATTTACTTTTAGATGATTACATTATTATTTTAAATCTTATCATGTATTATTTTTTTTCATCATTTATTAAATTAATAATTTTATAGTTGTTTTTATCAATTCATCTCTCACTTATCAAATCATTTTCAGTCTAATGCATACCCAGATAGTGATTTTATAATATTAGTGCTAGTTACCATCCCATGGACTGGCTTCTGACATTATTATATTTCCTTATCTATTTTCAGCCCAAGAGGGGTACCTTTGAAGGGAGGGATCCATGACATATTGGTGTCCAAGGTGATGTTTGATTGAAAATATAGATTTTATATTTAGGAATTTTTTACAATTCATGGATTGGTAGGGATAAAATAACAAAAGGAATTTGATTCTGTGGAAAAAATGGAAACTTGAAAGGAACAGATATTTTCGGATATTGCTGTTCCAAAGTAAGGAGCATCAATTTTAATAGACATACAATGTAATGTTATGATTATTGAGTGTTAGAGACTAGAGAATGGACTATGAATCATTAGTATATCATCTTACATTTTCACTATGATGTCAATGAGTAATAGGTTAGAAATGAATTAATTGATTAAATTTTTATAATATCTCTCCAATATGAATAGTATCTAACATTAATTCATTTATGGAATACATTCAGGGTTGATGTTTTTATCAACAATATGTGACAGTAAACCACCATATAATGGTGGACGATAAAAAAACACATGTAATTGATCACTATAAGACTTACAATTAATGATATTTTAAAAGAATTAGGAATATGTTTTAGATAACGAGACATGCGATTTTTTATAGAAGGCGATGATATGATTCATTTTTATTTGAGCATAAGGTTTGAACTGAGTATTATTGATTGTGATGTTACTATATATGGATGGTTGAATGTGGTGGCTCTTTTTCCTCAAGGTTTCATGGAGTCACCTATTTTTTTGGGGATGTTTTGATAAACATTTTCCAGATGGGATTCAATCTTTGAACACAATGTTATTTTCAATATACTTTTTTTTCCCTTTCCCTTGTGATTTTCTGACAACTTCTCTTGATATTTGGGGAAAATTTTTATTTTCCTAGATGTGTCTAGAACCATTTGATTGTTATCCCAATTAGGTGAGTGACAAGAATAATCATAATATTTATATTGTCATTCCGTTGGAATTATTGTAGGGAAATATATTCATTCACATGATGGAAACACAAAAATTAAATAATTGAGTCATGATTTCATATAAAACATAAAACATCCCTTCCTTCCAACATAGATTGGCCTTCATATATATTAAATATAACACAATCTAGGGCCCAATTAATGAGATGAATATATGGTCTTGGGAACGGGTTCTAATGACCTTGTTCAAATTTTTCTGTAACTATATCTTTGGGTTTTGGAATGTGATGATATTGTCTAGGGGGAGAGGTTTGGGTCATCATGCTCATTCTATACTCTTCTCATGGCCCCATTGTAGTGGATAATTTTTCTTGGGTATGTGGTTTGTGTAATGTTTCATTTATATTTATTAATATACTCTTAACATAGTCATGGTGATATGAGCCCTAGTTCGAGGTTGGATAATATTGTGTGTCTTGTCTTTAATTTATTTTCTTCCAAGTATTAGGGTATATTCATATATGTTGTGATTAACATTTTCAATGATTTTCTTTGTTTATCTAATATTTATTATGATGTGGTTTTAGGCTTGTATTATTATATTAAACTAATACAATTTTCATCAATATGTAATGAGTGTTATGACCTCAACAATATCAATATAGGGTATACATTACACATCATGATGGGTTATTTTTCAGATGAATTTTAAAACTATACGAGTTTGTTAGTTCCTCCCATTTAGACAATATCATGATGTCGTGGATGGGTTCCTTTGATTTGAATACTTATAGAAGTTGTGGTTATATTGATCTTGGTTTTTGTGTGGACTAATAAATATTATCTAGTGTCTTTTTAAACATCAAAAAATTCATTCACTTATATAAATGGTATATTGAGAAAATAAATCAATTTTTTTTTACATAACCATGTTCAATGTCACGACCCATCCCCCGAGTTTTGTGTCGTGACTACCCCAAGCCCGCCTTCCATAGGATAGGGGCTGGTGACTAGCAACGAAACACGTATTCCATAATCACTTAAGGCATTGCCTTTATAACCTGTAAAAACACATAACCAAGCACACAACGAGATACAAAGACAAGTAAAACTGTATAGAAAAAAGAGTGCTGAAAGTATGAGGGGTCGGAATACAGGACCAATGTTATAGGTACAATTACAACTAAAGAAGAGAATGAAAACTTCTTGGTCTTCCTCCAAGGTTCCTACCCTAAGGGTATGTACAGATCGACTTCTCAGCTCTCCACGTACACCCGACTCCTCTGCGTACTGACACGCCATATGGTCTACATCTGGGCAATGTCTAGTCCTGTTACCCACATCCTCAGTCAACATTATCCTTCGTTCGAACCAAACACAACAAGGTGTATGCATAGCCCGTACAAGGGTGAGTATAACGATACTCAGTAGGGACACCGAGACACTCAAGTCTCATAAAATCCACAAAGGATAAACCACAATGCAAGAAATCAACTGAAAAACCAACATAGGTATATTCACATACATTTACCTATGTGATCAAGTATGACGATCTCAATCATGATGAAACACTAGGTCCAACAAAAAATCCCAATGCTCTACAATTCCACAAAGGAAGGAATAACACATAGGTATGTACCAAACAAGTACGCCACACAGAAGAATACCCCCAAGGTATTACCATAAAGGGAATGTACCACACAGGTACAGACTCATCTCAAATCAGGTATAACTTACATACAGTTTTTGATATGATTAGATGTAACTAATATTTCTTCTAACTCTATTAAGAGGCAGAACCAAGAAGGATCCTAAATTATCACCCGACTCAAAGAGGATCGTAGTACATCTTCAGACCTACACAAGATCCTGATACCTCGTCAGACCCACAAAAAATCCCAAAACATTGTTAGACCCTCGCAAGATCCTAGTGCATCGTCAGTACGTCGTCAGACCCACACAAGATCCTAGTACATCGTCACAACCAGCTACAGGGGTCCCGCACTATTTTTTCTTGTCTCTTGGAGGGTCCACTCCTCAATATACTGGTCGATACTCCAATTTCCATGAATTCCCAAGAAGAAGTATCCCATTGGACCGCCATGTCATAGCTGTGTCAACCCAATAGACGATGTGTCAATTGGACACCCGATATGTAATCTATTAGCCTTTTATTCATGAGGGCCCAATTGGATATGTGCTCTATCAAAACCTACCATACCATAACTTTTCATAATTTATAGTGGGATATATTTATTTGACTATCTCTCTCCAATGTTTCCAGTGCCACAAACAGTTCTTAGAACAGACACTCGGTTCCGAAGTTATGGCCAAAAGAGTGGAAATGGGTTGATGGTGGCCCAGGTATGGGAAGACCCGGCCGGGGACGACCCAACTCGGTTCGGGATGACCTGGTCCGCTGGGATCGGACTGGCCCGTGACAGGTGGCCCAGCCTAGCAACAAGGTGGCTGCAGGGTGGTGGCCATGGGGCAGGGAGGGGGAAACGGGGTGGCGTGGGGCACACTAGGTGGCCCAAGGTCCACGGGGCGGCATGACGGCATGGGGGCAGTGACGCGGGGCCCACGACATGGGGAGGTGGCCATAGAGGAACATGAGGGCCACGGTATGGTGCTCTTCCATGGTTGGCTGGTTGGCCAGCTATCCACTCCACGTGGCGCGGTCACGCGCTGCACCTTCGCCAGCGGTCGTCTTGGTCATTCGTCCTCCCCTCGCTGTCGTGGATCAAGCTGCGGTTCTCTTCTGTCGGGCGGCACGATTGCACCGATGACATCATCATAGCTATCCATGGTGTCGAATTCTATTCTCGTGGCCCACCGATGTTTGTTTTCCTCATCCTCCATCACGAAGAACACATCAATTAATCATAATAATTGTGGAGAGGCCGGGCCATGATTGTTTTCCCCACACTATCTTCATAAGAGAAGTAGCAAGCGGCTATAATTTTGTATTGATTTATGATGAATTGTGAAGAACGAGTAAGGGGGTAAAATTCAATCAACTACAAAACCTCTAAGGTTCTTTGATTTTGACTCAAGAAAAACATTCGATGAGGAGCCAATATAATTTAAATTCGGTAGATTAATTAGGTTGGAACTTTGGAATAATTAACTGGTGTAGTTAATTGAATCAAATAAATGAAATGTGTGGCATAATTAATTTTGGAGGGAGTCCATGGGATAAATCTACATTAATGAGGGAGTTCTAGGGTTTTCTCGCATTAAAATGGATTGGGTTGTCCTCACCACATGAAATTCAAAAAGGGGGTTTTAGGCCCACTGGTCTCTACCTTATTAACATCCACATGAGAGGTTTCAAAAAAAATGATAAATTTTTTATTTTTTTATTCATTCAAAAAAACACAAAAACTAACATTCACCCTCGACCAACTATCGTCGAGGTGAAAGTCTCCTAATGAAAATATTGGTGCTGCCTGTTCAATGGTGCACTCAGATTTCAATTCTGAGAACCGGTTAAAAATTACAAAAACCCGCTAATACGTTTACTGAACGTATGTTCAAAAAACAGTTCAGAAATTCATTTCGGGCACTCCTGGCCGTGGAATCAAGCGTTGTATACATTTGCGGACTCGTAAAATTTTTATATAATTAAAAAAAACACATGGAAATTACAGGTCATTATATTCTTTCCAACATAAGTATTTGGGTCCCTGAAAGCCTCCTGAAACCCTTTCAATAATTGGAAGAGAAACATATATCACGAACGGAGACAATTGTCAAGGGTACTCTATGTAGTCGTGAAATCCCTTTCACATAGAAGAATCCCATGATCTTATCCTAACCATGATCTCTGATCAGTAGGAAGTGGGCCGACTTGGTGAGTCGGTTGATGATCACCCAGATTGAATCATGACCCATGGATGTACGTGGATGTCCTGTCATGATGCCTTTGGATATCCCATCCCTCTTCCACTCTGAACCTCTAAAGGATGAACTAATCCTGATGGTACCTGATTCTCAGCCTTCACATGCTAACATGTGAGGCACCGAGAGACAAACTATGCTACTACATTCATCATTCTCAACCACCAGTACTGTCGTCGAAGGTCCTAGTACATATTCTCCACACTGGGATGTAACACTAGAGGGGATGTGTGTAACTCCCTCACCACTTCCTCCCGAAGAGACACGGGTACCACGGTACGTCCCCTGAAGAGGATGATGTGCTCCACACCTATAGAAAAATCAATCAAGTTCCTGTCTTGAGGATATCTGAGTAGGTCGAGCCTCACAGTCAGTGTCTCCACGATGCTCCTCCCAAACTCACAGAAGAAGTGGGGGAGTGACTATAACAGACTAAAGAAATGATGCTCCATCCTGATCAACATAAAATATTTACAATGCAGCCATCTACTCCATAACCTCACCTTGTAGTTTTATACCAGATCTACTATTGAGTGAATCTGCTACAACATTATCCTTCCCAAGAGTATAGACTATCGCAAAGTCATAGTCCTAGCGGAACTCAAGCCAACGTCGATGTCTCAGGTTCAGGTCCTTCTGAGAGAAGATATACTAGAGACTCTTGTGATTATATTACACTTTAAAACTCTCTCCCATCATGTAATGTCACCTCATAATCATGGCGAAGACCACTACTCCTAACTTCAGGTCATGGGTAGCATAGTTTTCCTTATGTTGTTTCAGCTCTAGAGAACTATATCTGATCACTGCTTGCTTATGCATCAGGACACATCCATGTAGGGTCCCTGAGGCATCGCAGAAGACTACGTATCCTACACACACCTCCAAAAAGTTTCAAGATGGGGGAACTAGTCAGTATTTGCCACAACACCTGAAAACTCTGATGGCATCTCTCCGACCACACAAAGGGTTTCCCCACCTTCATCAACATTGATAAAGGTGGTGCAACTCTGTAGAAATATAGAGAAAATCACTAGTAGTATCCAGCCAAACCCATGAAATTATGTACATCCATCACACCTTGGTGGATCCCATGAATATACCACCACAGACTTCACTGGATATACCGTAACTCCAACCTCTGAGATGCCATGTCCTAGAAGGAGTACCTCTCGGATCCAGAACTGGAACTTTAAGAGCTTACCATAAATCTGGTGTTCTTGGAATGTGTCCAAAACTATCTGCAGATGATTGGAATGCTCCTCCTCAGTATTTGACTTAATCATAACGTCATAGATGAAGACTACTACAAAGAGATCAAGCTATGGACGAAAGATCATGTTCATGAGTCCCATGAACACTGCGGGAGAATTGGTCATGTATAATGGCATAACCAAGAACTCGTAATGGTTGTACCTACATCTGAATGTCGTCTTCTACACATTGTCATCTTGTACATTGAGATAGTGATAGCCTGATTTGAGCTTTATCTTTGAGAACCACAATGCTCCATTTAGTTGATCAAAGAGGTCGGCAATCCTAGAGAGTGGGTATTTGTTCTTCATGGTCAACTGGTTTAAGTGCTGATAGTCAACACAATGTCAAAATCTCCCATCTACCATCATGGCGAACAACATCTGGGCTGCCCAAGGAGAAACACTGGGTTGAATGAACCCTTTCCCCTGTAAGTCCTCCAATTATACCCATATCTGACGAATCTCCATCAAATCCATCTTATATGCTGGTGTAGATATCTGTATCGTCCCGGTGTACAAGTCAATGTAAAAAATCCACCTATCTATGAGGTGGTATACAGTGAAAATAATTTGGGAAACAATCTGCATACCGGTCCACCACTATAGGAAAACTCAGACACTCCATATCAAATGATCTAAGGGTAAGGCTATCCAACTGATTAGTGATCGACTGCACTCTCCTCTGGGAAAGTCCTTCTTGTGCTGAAAAGGCTCCCTTTTCTTTGGTGAAGGTAAACATGGTCCCATCCATGAAGACACACTGTATTTTCCATGTAATACATTCAATATGAACATGGACTGTAGAGAACCAGTCCATACAGAACCGGACATCGTAAGGCCTAGACATTGCTACTAAGATATCCAAGCTGAATCCCTCACCTATTAGAGTAAGCTTGCACTACGGAACCAGTGCGTAATCGTCGCATCCTCTCCCGTATGAGTCTCTAGCTTTAATGATCGAGCCGACGGCTCCATCGGAATATATGAGATATGAACAAGGGTAGTGGAAATAATATAATGACTGTATCTTATGTCTGTAAGTACTGCTACTAAGGTGGAGTAAACATAGATCGTACCACGTATAATCTCTGCAGCGCCATGGTCGAAGGCCTCAGCTGCCTAGAGCTAAGCTCACCCTTGTCCACTTGATCCCTAGGGATGGGGTGGACCACCTTGTGGTGGTGGCGGTAAAACCTCAAATTATCTCCCACCGCCAGATACACAGACAGCTCCTCTGCCACACCCACCTACATCATGAAGACCTCCTCTGTCAAATCTATGTCTCTGCCTGGGCGGTCCCTCGATCGTCTGCTGATCATCTATATGGCACGTTGGACTGTCACGATCCATGTGACCCGGTCCACTGCATTTGAAACATTTCATGCTCCCCACATGAATGACTCTATCTCCTGTAACCCGCACAACCGATCATGATTCATGTGGTCGTCCACCTGTAGGTTTGGTCCTCTTGGAACTCTGTGCAGTTTGTCTACCTCAAACTGTAGAAGACTCCGCTATGTGATGTCTGGTGGTGGGTCTCACTGCGGGTGATTTCTCTGCAAGGAAACTCTCCAATAAAAGGGCTCGCTCTAACAACCCCGCCTACGTCAGGATGCTAAGAGAGACCATTGAAGCCCTGATCTCTAGCCTGAGTCCATGCTCAAAATCCTGGGACCTAATGAATATTTCCCACACCATATAAGTGGAGTAACATGAGAGGTCAATGAACCATGCTGAGTACTGATCCACAATGATGATGTCCTACTCTAGATGAAGAAGCTCTGGTATGCGCACTACATGAAGAGTCTCTGGGATAATATTTTCCAAAAAAAAGCTATCGAAGTCTGCGCAGAGAGCGTCACCTTTTCGTGAACCGGGAGCATCAAGCTCCACCATCTTCTTGGTGCTACCTATAGAAGACTGGTGGCATGGATCACCATGAGATCAGACGGTGTCCCTACCAGTTGGAAGACTCTCACAATGGCCTCCACACAATCCTCATCCTACTGTTGGTCTGTCTCTCAACAAAACCAAGGTGGCCTCTACTGTTGGAACTCATGAAATGCACTCAAGCGACATTCACCTTATACTACTAGAGCTGGTTCCATTGATGGACCAACAGGTAATGGTACTGTTGGTGCCTCACTAGTGACTCTACTAGAAGGGGGCCCTACACTGAGGGCTCATTGCTCGGTGGGCTATCAGTGCATTCTAGACTTGAAACCATACATGGATATCTATATGGAGGTATCCTGAAAAGAAATAGGTGTGCCACAATCAATAATTTATTCCTGGTTATCTAAATCAAATAGATCACATAGAAAACTATTGAAAACACAAACGCAATAAGTGTTTTCGTGCACTGAGTCAGAAAACAGATGTTAGGGTCCTGGTGTATGGATATGTCGGCCACCATAACAACACTGGATTCCCCAAACTAAAAACCAAAGTCACTAAACATAACAATAATTCCATTAAAAAGAAGATAAGAGTCCAATGTTTTACGGTATAACCGACTCCTCTAATACCAATTTTTCATGACCCGTACCATATGGCCCATGTCGTGACTACACCAATCTCGTCTTCTATAGTCCAGAGGCTAGAGACATGAACCGATTGGAATATTCTCTAAAACCAGGAATGAATTTCCATTATAACCTGTAAACACATGCAACCAAGCACACAACGAGATACGAACACAAGAAAAATAGTATAGCAAAATGAGTTATGAAAGTAAGTGGTGCTGGAATAGAAGCCCAACATTATAGGTTTAATTACAAATGAAATACAATACATCTGATGAAGAAAAAAACAACTAATGGGTCCTACTCTAACGTTCCTACCTGATGGGTGAGTACAAATCGTCTTCTCAGCTCTCCACGTCTGCTCGGCTCCTCTATGTATCGACACGCCGTATATTCCACCTCCCGGAACTATCTAGTCTTGGTACCCTTGTCCTCAATCAACATTGTCTGATGTCTACAACAAACACAATAAGGTGTAGGGGTAGCCCGTGTAGGGGTGAGTATAATGATACTCAATAGGGGCCCCGAGACCCTCATGGTCTCACAAAATCCACAAAGGATAAACCACAAAGTAGGAAATCTAACTTACAACCCTACATAAGTATATGTCCATACATATACTATGTTATTAGGTATTCCCATCTCATTCATGAAAAAACACTGGGTCCAACCCAAAATCCCAATGGTCAACTGTTCCACAAAGGAAGGAATACAAGAAAGGTAAGTACCACACAGAAGAATACCACCACGGTATTACCAGAAAGTGAATGTACAACACAATTTTGAACTTAGCTCACACCAGCTATAAAATAGGTATAGTAGTAGAGATGATTAGATGTAACTAATAGTTCATCTTACTCTGTTAAGAGACAGACCAAAGAAGGATCCTAAATCATCATCAGACCCACAGAGTATCGTAGTACATCATCAGACCCACACAAGATCCAGGTACCTTATCATACCCACATAGGATCCTGATCCTAGTACATCGTCAATACGTCTTCAGATCAACAGAGGAACCTATTACATTGTCACAGCCAGCTACAGGGTTCCCACACTATGTTTTCTTGTCTCGAGGAGGGTCTGATCCTTAAGCTACTGGTGGATACTCAAAATCCCACAAATTTCCATGAAAGATTATCCCAATGGACCACCTCATCATAGGGGTCTCAACGCAACAGGCGATGTGTTGATCGGAAGCCCGGTCTATATGTTATTAGCATTTTAGTCCCGAGGGCCTGGTTGGATATGTTCTCCATCCAACCCATCCAGACCCCAAATTTATTCAAATCTCTAGTGGGGTATCTTAAAGGGGCCGTCTCACTCCAAGGCTTCAAGAACCACAGGTGGTTAATCAAACGGACACTCGGTGCCAATGTTATTTCCAAACGAGAAGAAATAGGTCGTAGCTGTTTCAGGTCTAGTCCGACCCAGATTGACCCAGCCAGGGATGACCTGAACTAGTTCTGGTAGACCCGGCCCACTGGGTCCGGACCAGCCCACATGATGTGGCCCGTCACATTCTGGGCAGCTCAGTTGAGCGGCGGTGTGGCGCGGGGGCTAGGGGAAGAGCGTGGGCCATGGGGGGTAATGCGGGCGGTGGCACGACATGGGGTGGCGCCAGGTATACAGAGCGGCGGTCCGCTACAGTTGGCTAGTTGTCCAGCCGTCCTCTCCGCATGTCGTGCCTTCACGGGCGGCAAGCTCAGCCGTCCATCCTCCCTTCGCCACCCCCGAAAAAACCACAATTCTCTTATATCGGGCGGCATGGTTGCGCCGGAGCCTTCGTCAAGGCCGGTCGTGGTGCCGGCTGCCATTCTCATGCCCCACCGGTTTTGGTTTTCATCCTCCTCCATCTTGATGAAAAGAAAAATTAATCACAAGAATTCCGGATAATTCGGGCCACGTTTTATTGGACTGCACTCTCCGTGTTAGAGCAGTAACAGACATCTATTATTTCTTCTTGATTTATGAAGAATTGTCAAGAACAGGTAAGGGGGAAAATTCAAACAACCATATTAACTCTAAGGTTCTTTAATGTTGATGCGAGAAAAAATTTGATTGTGTTTGTGTTCGTCGTGCCTGCCACAGGCCACTAATCCAAGGCTTGTTCATTAGTTCGTCAGATAATCACTCTTCTATGGAGGTTATTCTTCGTTGGAGAGATGTTCCCAAAGCTCTCCCCTTCTCCTTCACCAACCAAATACTATCAAAGAGAAGAGGCTCCAATAACATTTAAATTCGGTAGATTAATTATGTTGGCACGTTGGCATAATTAATTGGCTCAACTAATTGACTCATTTAAATTAAATGT
Source organism: Viscum album (assembly GCA_963277665.1). Classification (NCBI taxonomy): domain Eukaryota; kingdom Viridiplantae; phylum Streptophyta; class Magnoliopsida; order Santalales; family Viscaceae; genus Viscum; species Viscum album. The sequence continues at coordinate 105,935,157 of OY728133.1, forward strand.
GTTGGCATAATTAATGTTGGAGGTAGTCCATGGGTTAACACTTCATTAATGAGGTAGTTCAATGGGTTTCTCTAATTGAGAGGTTTCGGGTGGTCCCCACTTCTAGAAATTCAAAGGGGGTGTTTTAGGCTCCGTGGTCCCATCCTTGATAACATCCAAATGAGATATTTCAACAAAAAAATGTTAAACATTTTTATTTTATTTTATTCTTTCATGGAAAACACAAAAAATAACATTCACCCTCGACCAAATACCGTCGAGGTGAATGTCTTCTTAATTGATTACCAACAATGCGAGTTCAATGGTTCCCACAAATTTCAATTCCGAGATAAGATTTAGAAGCTACAAAATCTATCTTCTTCATTTGCTGAACGTACCTGAAAAAAATTTCAAAAAATATTTCTGGGCACTCCAGGCATGGGAATCACACGCCGTAAATTATTTCTGACTCGTAAAATTTACATATAATTAAAAAATACATGGAAAATATGGATATTTACATTCTCCCCACCTTAGGTCTTTGCATCCTCGAAATCCTCTTAAAACCCCTTCCATAGTTGGGAATAGAAACATGTATCATAGTTGGAGACAATCATCGAGGGTACACCATGTAGCCGCATAATCTACTGCACATAGAGGTGTCCCAAGATCTCTACTTAACCCTACTATCTGATCAGTAGGAAGTGGGCCGACATAGTGAGTCAGTCGACGATCAACCAGATCGAATCATGACCCCTAGTTGTATGTGGAAGTTCTGTCATAAAGTCCATTGATATATCATCCCACTTCCACTCTCAAACCATTGAAGGATGAACTAAGCCTGCTGGTACCTGATGCTCCTCCTTTACTTGCTGACAAGTGAGGCACCCCGAGACAAACTTTTCTAATTCATTCATCATTCCCAGCCACCAGTGGTGTTATAAGAGGTCTTGGTACATCTTATCCACTCTTAGATGTTCCACTAGAGTGGATGTGTTGAACTACCACAACACTTCCTCTCGAAGTGATACTGGTACCATGGTACGTCCTCTAAATAGGATTACATGCTTCCCACCTTAAGAAAAAATCTATCCGGTGCATGTCCTATGGATATCTGAACACGTCGAGCCTTGCAGTCAGTTTCCCTGCGATGTGCCTTCCTGAATCGATGAAAATGTTGGGGAGTGACTGTAAGAGACTGAAAATACTCTTCTCTCTCCCGATCCACAAAGGATATTTGCGAAGCGTCTAGCTTCTCCAACACCTCACCTAGCAGTTATATACCAGATCTTATAATGAGTTCAACAGCTACAACATTCCCCTTACTAGGAGTATAGACTATCTCAAAGTCATAGTCCTGGAGGAACTCATTCCAATGTCACTCTCTCAGGATCAGGTACTTTTGAGAGAAGATATACATGAGACTCTGGTGATCAGAGTACATTGTAAAAGGCTCATCCATCATGTAATGTCGCCAAATCTTCAAGGCTAAGACCGCTGCTGCTAACTCAGGTCATGGGTAGCATAGTTCATCTCATGTTGTCTATGCTGTTGAGAACCATTTGAGATCCCTTCTCGCTCTTGAATTTTGAAACTTCCATGACCGGTCCCTGATGTTTCGCAGTAGACTAAATACCATATGCCCTCTTCCAGAACCCTGCAGATGGGGGCACTAGTCAGCTTGTGCCTCTGGAACTAAAAACTCCATTGCAATCTTTCCGAACACACAAAGGGTTGCCCATTCTTCATCAATGATGATAAAGGTGTTGTAACTATAGAGAAATCTCACACAAATATCCGGTAGTATCCATCAAAACCCCCAGAAACTTTATACCTCTGACACACTATTGGTGGCTACAAAGCATGTACCAGCTCAATATTCATTGGATCAATCAAAACTCCAGCCTCCGAGATGACATGTCCCAAAATGTGAACCCCTCGGATCCATAACTGGAACATCAAGAGCATACCATAAATCTGTTGTTCTCGCAGTGTGTACAGAACTATATTCAAATGACATGCATTATACTCCTCGGTAGCTGAGTAGATTAGAATATAATCAGTGAGGACTACTAAAAAACGACCAAGTAATAGATTAATGATCTTGTTCATGAGTCACATGAACATACAGGAGCATTGGTCTTTCCAAATGTCATAACCAAGAACTCGTAATGGTCTTACCAACATCTGAAATTAGACTTATATACATCCTCATCTCATATTCTGATCTGGTGATAGACTGATCTAATGTCTATCTTCAAGAACTACCATTCTTCCTTCAGCAGGTCAAAGATGTCACACACGGTTTTTTTGTCTTTGTATTGATCCGGTCCATTGGAAATCTCGATTCATTCCATGGGTATTTGGTGAGATGAATCATGAGTTTTGAAGCTTCATATATTTCTAACCAACCTAATTTGGGATCCTTATTGCTTGTTTAGGATTTTTTTTACGAAGGGTGGTTATTTCATGATTTGGGCCAACCGTGAGTCCATTCCCGGTTTTAAAAAATGAATTTGTTTATTTTATAACTCTTCTGTTTTTCATCCTTTTTCACCAATTCAACTTCCCACTTGTCCTATACTGATATATTAAAACTTATGTATCCTTTTGGACCCATTATAAATTCATATGCAGGGTGAATTTGGGTTAAATATTTAGGTATTGGGCCAGCCCATGGGCACATTTCCTGTTTTAAAAAAGAAAATCGTTTCTTTTATATAATTTTAATATTTTTATATTTTTAGGTGATTCCACCTCCCTATAGAAGAAATTAACCATGTATTAACCCTAATAATCTATTTTATCTCTTTGGAGCTCAAATGGGTCGATTTTGAGGGCTAATTTTATCTAGTTTCCTCAAAACGTCCAGAATTAAGAAGGTAAATTGTTTCACCCATAACTCATTCAATTCTTATTCTATTGGCCACCAATATTCTTTACCTGGTTCTTCCAGACCTTAGGAGTGTCTACATGAATTTTTAATCCATTCCATTCTCTATAGGGTTGAATATCTAATGGAAGACGAAGAGTTTTCTAGGATGAAAGGTGAGATTCCTTCTCCTTTCTTCTTCCTGTTCCTCCTCCTTTCATTATTTATTAGTTTTATATTGTACTCTAGTCATGATAGACTTATGGTTCTATTATAGAATGTTTTTTAACGGGGTTTTTGTTAATTTATGTCTGGTATTTATAGTTTTACGGTTTATAATCCCGCGGAGGGTGATTTCGGGTGTGTGTTTCAATTAAGCCAAATATTTGAGGTAGGATACCCTTTGAACATGCCTTTATTATTTAAGTTTCATCATTTTATTATTTTTAAAACCTGATATATATGATTTTTATTGTTTTTCATCCTTTGGATAATTTTCTTGGTGTGCAAAGTGGTTGTTTAATCATTGTTCTTGGAATGGTAGTGTTGTTTTGTCATGAAAGTGCTCAACAAGTGTTTGTTTAAATGTTCCATTAACTTTTGAAAATCTTTTGTTAGGTTTATAATCTGGTTTATGGTATTTTTAACATGGTACAGTATCTTGAATGAAAATATGGCTTTAAATTTGTGTTTTATTCCTTTTCATGTACAGAAAATAAATTGTTTTGTTTAAAAAGGGCATGTCATGTGTTCGGTAAATTGCCCGGTTGGCTTTTATGTGTGATGTGTGATTTAAAAGTTATTTGTTTGGATTTATAACGGAATTGGAAGAATGATAAATGGTATTTTTGGGTACTTATATGGATTTTCTATTTGTATTTTTTTTCACAATCATGTGGGTTTTGATTTACAACATATTTTGGCCCGAGTTGCCCAAAAATGGATTATTCCACATCTTTATGAAAATGGTTGTGTTTTGAATATGTAACCTGAGTATTATAAGAGATTTATGAATTTTTTTTTCTTATGTAAATGGTGTTTATACAGATCCTTAATAAAATCAGAATGCATACCTTCCTCAAAGGTTAGTTTTGAGAAAATGTTTAATGCCCCGTTTGACATTTCCTAGAAATGAAGGAGTGTTTTACTTGTATATATCAAGTTGTGCAATTGGGATTGTTTTATTTTCCATTAAATGAATTTATAAAATGTTTATTGGGCTACCAAATATGATTTGGTTTGGTTTTGAGTTGTGTTTATAATTGAAAGAGTGATATTTAATGAGTTTTATGTGCAATGCCTCAATACAATTCATGAAATTGTTTTTCCAAAAATATTGAGCGGTTTGTTGATAAGTGTAAGAAATGTGAAGAAAGATTATGGGATGTTTGTGTTTTTATGGTGTTGGAATGGAATGTGGATATGAAATGTTTATTTGATAATATGTGTATCTTTATTGAGCACTAAAGGGAATCCCGGATATCTAAGTGGGCGGACGTGTACTAGTATGCTAGTGATTCTGTGGGGCTTGGCCCCTATTTCACGTAGCAAGTTTGACGATGAAAACACTAACTAAAATATGATAATGATGATGATTGGGGACCACTAGGTTATGGGTATGTTCCCTACTAGTGGCTCGTGCATGATAACAGATATTTATTATGGTTACTTTCACCGAGATACGAGGTACCTGGGGCTCACAACTAACTAGTGCCTAGGGGTGTTACTGTGACTAGTGTTCATTGGCTATTTTGTACTCGCTGTCATCATACAGTGAGTTTGGTTGGTAAATTCAGTAGTATGTGTTATTTATTTAAAATTTAAAATCCTTTAAATAATCCCTCTTGAAAACTATGTTCATTTTGAAGTTCCACCTCTTTGAAAAAAATAGTTACTTGCCTTTTTTGTTTATTAAACATGCATGTTTTTTATGATAATTATTATAGCATGGAACCTCATTTGAAAACCATACTTTCATATCTTGTATTTAAAACTATAAATTTATGTTTCATTTATTTTAATGGAATTTGCATTGGGAAAAGGATATCTGGCTAACCAACTGAGTTTTAATACTCACACCTATAGTCTTCTTCTTTTTTAGCCCTTGTGTAGGTTTCATCATTAGTTCGATCACCTTGGGAGACATTTGATCATTGTGTTGGTGAGTGACCAGAAGTTTCACATGGATTTAGTTGGTCACTGGGATTGTTCATTTTAGTTTTTGGGTTTGTTCTACCTTTAGTTTCTTGTACAAATAATATTTAGTTCAATTTTTTTATAAATTAATTTTGGGTTGTCCGTTTATTTATGATGTTTTTTTTATTGTTTATATATGGGCAAAATAGTTCCCTTGTGTACTCTATTGATGCCCTTGGTGCTTGTCACCATCCCGGGAGGATTGGAAACACCTCTCGGGACTTGTCGCGGGCTGTCTTGGGTGACCGGTTCAGGGTCGACTCGGGCATGTTCGTTACAAAATGGTATTAGAGCAGGTCAACTCTTAGCGGACCTTTCTTTTTAGAGCGCCCTTGTAATTTTTGGGATGTCAAGGAAGATGGATTATTATTTTTGGGACTTGAGGGGTAAATGCAAGAAGAGAGTCACAGACTCTTTCTTGTTCTAATCCTCAGGTTTCCATGGAAGACTGGTTTTATTAGTGTCCATTGTTCTAGTTGATTTTTTCGTATTGGGATATGGCAAGGGGAGTCCGACTAATGTACTTCATGAACTCGCAGGGCCTGGCAAGCCATGTGGAGCTGGGTAATGGTCCTAATAATTCTCTCTATTTTGGTGTTGTTTTTGACATATTTCCTCCAACCATATGGTCAAGTCACACACCGACAGTTGTTCTTTTTTTGTCTCTTTGACCTTTCTTGAATTCTAATTTTTTGTTTTTTTTAAATCCTTGTGTGAGAATTGTAAAAATGGGTTTTAAATTAAGGAATAGATTTTGAAAATTTAAAAGGGGGATTTTTAAAAATTAAATATAATAATGGTTTTGGAAGGTTGTTTTTGTTTGTATAAAATGGAGGGTAGTGGAAATGATTTAAAGGGATTGGATTATCCATAATCTAAACTTGTGGTCTGTTGAAATAAAATGTTTTGAAATTATGAATCATTTTATGGTGATTCTGGATCTTTGTTTTAAATGGGGTATTTTGGGATGTTAAAAAGTTTCTTAATCAGATAAATTAGTTTTGGAAATTGGTTTTGATCGGTTGGTGTTTTACTAGAAATGGTATTGGTCTCAATGGACCTCAGATTATGAAAATATACATTGCTGAATTTTTTTATTAAATAAAATGGGAAGGGGTTGTTTGGAGTGGCTTGGTTATTTAAAAAGTTTTTAAAAATTAAAAGGTGTTGTTTTTTAAGAAAATGGTTCTTAATGAATTGGGGTTTTTATGTGAAATATGAAAAGGGTTTTTCACTGGGTGGTTGGTGTTCCTTTTGAAGGTACATGATTTTTGGAATGATGTTTTTTTTGTTTTATCCTTTGGTGTTTTCATGAGTGCTCACATGCATGGTTTTATTTATATCTGGAAGGATGAAATATATGGTATGGTGATTGGGTGCCTGGGGTGGCATGTAAATGTGCATGTGGGTGAGACTTGATGAAACACCATTGTTGAATGTGGAAACCCACCAAGTTATTTTGTTTTTCAAAAGTGTTTTGAGTTGAAAAATGTTGTCCTTTTTTTTATAAACCAATAGTTATGTGGCTAGTTTTTTCCTATGTCGTAGAAGAGTTGTTTATTCAGTAATCTTCCTTGTGATCTACAATTCATACTCTTGTTGTATCTTGAGATTATATCTTGTTGGTGTCTTGGTTTTGGAGTAATTTTCATTGGGTTTCTAAAGATGTGTTTGATGTTGTGATGTGGCCAGGGATAGTTCTCCGTCAGAGATCTTTCCTGCTGATTAACCTAAGGATTCATTTCAAATGTTAAATCGACCTCTTTGGATGATGCCTCAACCTGTTTGTTGGAATAGAGAGTAGTTCGGGATCTATTAAAAGTTCATCTAGGTCGTGATAATTTTTTTGGATAGGGCAGTTGTGTTCGGTGATGTTGTTGTGTTTCGTCTAATTCCTTGACCATTATGCCCCTCGTTTGGAATGATAAAGAATTTTGATATGTATCTATGAGTTCCTATTTAGATGAAGGTTTTTGTTTGGTGATCATGTGAGGTTTTTTTGAGTGGTGTGATCTTTATCACCTGACTGCGGTGCATCAAATGCTTGAAGAATCAGGGATCCAGCCATAGGCCTCGGAGTGATGCTTTTCACATAGTCAAGAAATCGACAGAGGTGTGGAGTGATTGATTAGGATCCTTCCTCCATAGTTTTGGTAAGTTAGTTTCTATTTCAATGTTTTGGTTCCTCATTTCTGTAAATTTCCCTTTTGTCGCAACAAGCGTGGTGGACTTAACCTCTCGCACAGTGTCTATGGTTATTCCTTCATGGATGTGGGTTTTCAATCAATGTCCCTGTGTGGACAGCCTGTAAAAATCAGGTGCAGTCTTGCTATTAACTATTCATAGGTGGAGAGTTTTGGTTATTTTCTTTGTTTCATTTGTGGTTTCAGTGTCCAAATTATTGGGTCCCCTTCCCTCCCATCCCCAAGTGGCGGGGGTCCAGAACTGTGTTGAATGTGTTGGCCAAGTTCATTTCCCCTCCGTTCGGGAGTGGCTGGTTTATATGTTCATGTTGTAACCCTATTAACATGGTATAGTAGGTTTTTGTAGGAGGGTTTTTTTTCGTTTTGTGTGAGTGAGGCCCAATTCTAGCTAATGGTGAATTCTTGTCTGTTCGTTGCTAGTTGGTTTCTAATAGTGGGGAGACCCACCATGGGTCTCCGGGATTTTCATCCAAAGAACATTTCTAGTGATAGTTGATTATTAATGGTGGGGCGTACATTATGGAATCCCTTGGAATATTTTTTTTGTGAGTTATATTTTCTTTGGTTGATGATTGGGTTCATTGAGAGAAGGCCCAACAATTGGGTTCTTGTCTTGGTTGTGGAGGTGGTGGGTTCATCTTTACGTTGATTCTCCAGACGTGGTTGTGAGTTGCGTTTTGTGTGGGAAAGAGTATTAAGTTGCATTGTTGGTGATTGATATTTCCTTATCTTTAGAGGCTTTATTATGTTGTTATGGAATCATTAGGTGTTGTCTTTTTCAGCTGGAAAGTCTTATGGCTTTCTGGGGGTGGAAAGCATTCATGGTGGGGAGAATTGTCACACACGGTTTTTTTTGTCTTTGTATTGATCCGTTCCATTGGAAATCCTGATCGTTTCCATGGGTATTTGGTGAGATGAATCACGAGTTTTTAAGATCCATATATGTCTAACCAACCTAATTTGGGATCCTTATTTCTTGTTTATGATTTTTTTGAAGAAGGGTGGTTATTTCATGATTTGGGCCAACTGTGAGTCAATTCCCTATTTTAAAAACCGAATTTTTTTATTTTATAACTCTTCTCTTTTTCATCCTTTTTCACCAAATAAACTTCCCACTTGTCCTATATAGATATATTAAAACTTATTTATCCTTTTGGACCCATTATAAATTCATAAGAAGGGTGAATTTGGGTTACTTATTTAGGTATTAGGCCAGCCCATGGGCACATTTCCTATTTTAAAAAAGAAAATCGTTTCTTTTATATAATTTTCATTTTTTTATATTTTTCAGTGATTACATGTCCATATCGAATCCAATAACCCTATATTAACCCTAATAATCTATTTTAATTATTTGGATCTCATATGGGTCGCGTGTTAGGGCGAATTTTCTTTGGTTTTCTCAAAACGTCCAGAATTGAGAAGGTAAATTGTTTCACCCATAACTCATTAAATTCTTATTCTTTTGGCCACCAATCTTCTTTACCTGGTTCTTACAGACCATTGGAGTGTCTCCAAGAAGTTTAAATCTCTTAAATTCTCTATAGGGTTGCAGATCTAATGGAAGATGAAGAGTTTTCTAGGATGAAAGATGATATTCCTTCTCCTTTCTCCTTCCTCTTCCTCCTCCTTTCATTATTTCTTGGTTTAATATTGTACCCTAGTCATGATAGACCTAGGGTTATGTTATAGAATGTTTTTTAATGGGGTTTATGTTAATTTTGGTCTGGTATTTATAGTTTTAGGGTTTATAAACTTGCGGAGGGTGATTTCGGGTGTGCGTTTCAATTACGCCAAAGATTTGAGATAGGATACCCCTTGCACATGCCTTTATTATTTATGTTTCATCATTTTATTATTTTTAACACCTGATATATATGTTTATTATTATTTTTTATCCTTTGGATAATTTTCTTGGTGTGCAAAGTGGTTGTTTATTAATTGTTTAGTGAAAGTTAGTGTTGTTTTGTCATGAAAGTGATCAACAAGGGTTTGTTTAAATGTTCCGTTATATTTTGCAAATATTTTTTGAGGTTTATTATCTGGTTTATGGTATTTTTAACATGTTACAGTATATTGAATGAAAATATGGCTTTAAATTGGTGTTTTATTCCTTTTCATGTACTTAAAATAAATTGTTTTGTTTAAAAAGGGCATGTCATGTGTTCGGTAAACTGCCCGGTTGGCTTTTATGTGTGATGTGTGATTTTAAGGTTAATTGTTTGGATTTATAAAGAAATATGAAGAATTATAAATTGTATTTTTGGGTACTTATATGGATTTCCTATTTGGATTTGTTTTCACAATCAAGTGGGTTTTGATTTACAACATATTTTGGCCCGAGTTTCCCAAAAATGGACTGTTTCACATCTTTATGATACTGGTTGTGTTTTGAATATGTAACCTAAGTATTATAAGAGATTTATGAATTTTTTTTTCTTTTGTAAATGGTGTTTATACAGATCCTTAATGAAATTAAAATGCATACCTTCCTCAAAGGTTAGTTTTGAGAAAATGTTTAAAGTTTCGTTTGGCATTTCCTAGAAATGAAGGAGTGTTTTACTTGTATATAACAAGTTGTGCAATTGGGATTGTTTTATGGTCCATTAAATGAATTTAAAAAATGTTAATTGGGCTCCCAAATATGATTTGGTTTGGTTTTTATGTGTGTTTATAATTGAAATAGTGATTTTGAAAGAGTTTTATGTGCAAAGCTTCAATACACTTCATGAAATTGTTTTTCCAAAATATTTAGCGGTTTGTTGATTAGTGTAAGAAATGTGAAGAAATATTATGGGTTATTTGTGTTTTTATGGTTTTGGAATTTAATGTGGATATGAAATGTGTATTTTATAATGTGTGTAACTTGATTGAGCACTAAAGGGAATCCTGGGTATCTAGGTGGGTAGACGTGTACTAGTATGCTAGTGATTCTGTGGGGGTTGGACCATGTTTCACGTAGCAAGTTTGACGATGACAACAATAACTAAACTATGATGATGATGATGATTGGGGACCACTAGTTTATGGGTATGTTCCCTACTAGTGGGTCGGGCATGAGAACAGATATTTATTATGGATACTTTCATCGATATACGAGGTACTTGGGGATCACAACTAACTAGTTCCTAGGGGTGTTCTTGTGACTAGTGAACATTGGCTATTTTGTACTCACCATCTTCATACGTTGTGTTTGGTTGGTAAATTCAGTAGTATGTTTTGTTTATTTAAAAGTTAAAATCTTTTAAATCATCCCTCTTGAAAACTATGTTCATTTTGACGTTGCACCTCTTTGAAAAAAATAGTTACTTTCATTTTCTTTTATTAAACATGCATGTTTTTGTCTAATAATTATTATAGCATGAAACCTCATTTGAAATACATACTTTTATATCCTGAATTTAAAACTATAAATTGATTTTTCATTTATTTTAATGGAACGTGCATTGGGAAAAGAATATCGGGCTAACCTACAGAGTTTTAATACTCATGCCTACAGTCTTCTTCTTTTTTTAGCCCTTGTGCAGGTTTCATCTTTAGTTCGATCACCTTGGGCGACATTTGATCATAGTGTTGAAGAGTGACCAGAAGTGTCACGTGGATTTAGTTGGTCATTGGGATTGTTCATTTGTGTTTTTGGTTTTGTTCTACATTTAGTTTCTTGTACAGATAATATTTAGTTCATTTTTTATATAAATTCATTTTGGGCTTTCGATTTATTTCCGCTGTTTATTTGATTGTCTATATATGGGAGAAATCATTCCCTTGTGTACTCTATTGATTCCCTTGGTGCTTGTCACCATCCCGGGAGGATTGGTAACACCTCTCGGGACTTGTCGCGGGCTGGCTTGGGTGACCGGTTCAGGGTCGACTCGGGCTAGTTCGTGACGAAAGAGGTCGTCAATCATTGGGAGTGGGTACATTTCATTTACGTTCATCTAGTTCAGGTTCCAATAATCAAAACAGTGTCTCAAGCTCTCATCCCCCTTATTGGCGAACATAACCGGGGCTGCCCAAGGTGAAACACTTGGATGAATGAACCCTTTCCCCTAGAATTCCTCCAGCTGTACTAGGGGCTCACGATGATCCTCAGGGTTCATCCAATATGATGGTGTTGATATCAGTGTCATCCCAGAGTACATGTCAATGTAAAAATCCACCTCTCTACGAGGAGGTAGAACCAGAACATCATCAGGGATAACATCCTCATAATGGTCCACCACTACAGGATAAGTCAAACTCTCCGCATCAACCACTCTGAGTGTATGGCTAGCCAACTGATGAGTGATCGTCTACACTCTCATCCGGGTAAGTCCATCATGTGCTGTAAAGTCTCCCTTCTCATCAGTGAAGGTATAACTGGTCCCATCTGTGTGGACACAACGGACGTTGCACCTAATACACTAAATCTGAGCATGGACTGTTGATAACCAGTCCATGCCCTTGATGACATCGTAAGGCCTCGACGTCGGTACTAAGATATCCTACCCAAATCCCTTTCCTCGTAGTGTAATCCCACATACTAGAACCAATTCGTAATCTTCAGATCCTCTCCCGCAAGAGTCTCAAGCCTTAATAATCGATCCAATGGCTCCATCAGAATCTACGAGCTCTGAACAAGGGTAGTGGAAATAAAGAATGACTGGAATATGTGTCTATATGTACAACATATAAGGTGGAGTAGACACATATCATACCTCATATCATCTCCTGAGTGCCACGGGCATAGTCCTCAGCTGTCTAGTTCTGAGGTAGCCCCTGTCCACCTGTTCCTGTGGTCGGGGTGGACCAACTAGTGGTAGTGGTGGTAACACCTTGAATTGTCTTCCAACACTAGTTTCACTTCCAGCTACTCTGCCACATATGCCTAATCCCTACATATATCATCATTTGAACCTCTGTCTGTGCCCGGGATACCCCTCGATGGTATGCTGATCATCTTTATTGCCGGTCGGACTGTCACGGGCCATATGACCCTGCCCACCGCATATGAATCACTATATGCTCCTCACCTAACTGCCTCAATCTCAGGAGCCCCGCACAACCGATCTTGAGTCCGGCGGTTGTCCACTTGTAGGTCTAGTTCTCTTAGACCTCTGAGACATATGTCTACTGCCATATAGAGATGACTCTGCTACGTGATGTTTGGTGGTGGGATTCACTGCTCGTGACTTCTCACCATGGAAACACTCCACTAAGAGGTCTCGCTCTAACACCCTTGCCTACATCGGTATGCAGAGAGAGCATATCGATGCCCTGGTCTCTCTCCCAAGTCCATGTTTAAAGGTCCATGTCCTAATGAATGGTTCATGTACCATATTAGTGGAGTAATGTGAGAGTTCAGTGAACCTTGATGACTATTGAGCCATAATCATGTTGCCCTACTATAAATGAAGAATATTTTGTATTCGAATTGCGTGATGAGTCACTGGGACAAAATCTGCATGGAACATGCTCTCGAAGTCTGCCCAGAAAAGCGTCACCTCATCGTGAACCTAGAGCATCAAACTCCACCATCTGTCTTCTGCTGCCTACAAATGACTGACGACAAGGATAACCATGAGATCAGCTGGTGTCCCTTCCAGTTGGAAGACTCTCAATACAGCCTCTAACCAATCATTAGCCACATGTGGGTTCGTCTCTCCCTTGAACCTGGGTGTCCTCTAGAGCTAGAACATGTGCAACACCCTCATGTGGAGTGCACCTTCTACTGCTGGATCTATTGGAATCGGTGGCCCAATAGGTAATGGTAACGTTGGTGCCTCCACTGGTGCCTATACTGGAAGAGGGCCCTATGCTGATGCCTCGTTGATTAGTGGGATATCAGTCAGTACTAGACCTAGAAACATAGATGGCTATCTCCCTGGAGGCATCCTGAAAGGAAACAGGTGCGCCATAGTCAATAAGTTATACCTGGTGAACTAACTCAAAATATCGGAAAGAAAACACATGAAACTGATAACCACACTCACTACACTTAACACTATTCCCGTTAAAAAGAATATCAGAGTCCAATGATCTATGGTAGAACCGAATCCTCTGATACAAATTTACATGACCCATCACCCGTGGCTCATGTCGTGACTAACCCAAGCCTGCCTTCCATAGGCCAGGGTATTGTAACAAGCACTGAAAGGTGTCTTCCAAAAACCTGAGGAGGTATTTCTATTATAACTTGTAAAAACACGCAAATAAGAACACAACAAGATACGAACACAAGTAAAACTGTATATAAAAAATAGCGATGAATGTAAGAAGAGATGATATTAAAGCCCAACAGTATAGGTATAAGTAAAACTAAAATACAATACAATTGAAGAAGAGAAATACAATTACTGGGTCATCCTCTGAGGTTCCTACCTGAAGGGTAGGTACATATGGCCTCCTCATCTCTCCACATCCGCCCAGCTCCTCCGCGTACCGATACGCCATAGGGTCCAGTTTCGGGGACCGTCCAGTCCTGGTACCCTTGTCCTCAGTCAGCTCTGTCCATCATCTGCACCAAACACGACAAGGTGCGTGCATACCCGTGTAGTGTTGAGTATAAAGATACACAATATGGACCCTAAGACCCTCATGGTCTCACAAAATTCCCAAAGTATAAATCAAAAATCATGAAATCAACTGACAACCTGACTTAGGTAAATGACCATACATATACCAATGTTATCATGCATGCCCATCTTCATCACAAGTAAACACTAGGTCCAACCCAAAAGCCCAAATCTCAACTGTTCCACAAAGGAATACCACAAAAGTAAGTACCACACAGGTACGCCGCACAGAAGAATACCTCCAAGGTATTACCACAAATGGAAATTACCACATTAGTACAGACTCAGCTCACACCATGTATACCTTTGGTACAGTTTTAGAGATTATTAGATGTAAGTACTAATTCATCATACTCTATAAGAATCAAGAAGGTTCTTAAATCATCATCATACCCACAGAGGATCATTGTACCTCGTCAGACCCACATAGGATCCTAGTACCTTGTCAGACCCAAACAAGATCCTGGTACATCATCAGACTCACACCAGATCCTAGTGCATCGTAATTACATCATCAGACCCACACAGATTCCTAGTACATTTTCACAACCACCTACATGGTTCCCTCACTATGATTTCTTGTCTTTGGGATGGTCTGATCCTCAAACTACTAGTCGATACACCAACATCCACAAATTCCCATGAAGAAGTATCCCAATGGACTGCCTCGTCATAGGGGCCTCAACGCATGAGACAGTGCGTCAATCGGAGGCCCGGTCTGTATGTTATTAGACTTTTAGTCTGTAGGGACCAATTGGATTCGTCCTTAATCCAACCCAGCCATACCGATAATTTATACAAATCTTTAGTGGGGAATACCAAATGGACCGTCTCACTCCAAGGTTTCCAGCTCCACAAATGGTCCATCAAACGGACACTCGGTGCCAAAGTTATACCCAAATGAGAAGAAATGGGTTAAAGCTGGTCCGGGTCTGGTCCTACCCGTTCGGACCGACCTGGCCAACCCGACCTGAGTTGACCTGGTCTGTGGGGTCTGGCCTAGCCCATTGGGTCTGGCCCCGCCCGCATTGAGCGGCCCATCCTAGTGGCCACGTCCTTGTGGCAGGGCGGCTGCGGTGCGACGTTGGGGCCACAATGGGGAGCGGGGGCCGCGGGGAGGCACTGGGGCTGCGAGGGGGTGAGGGGGCTACAGGGCGGCGTGGGGGACGTGAGGTAGTGTGGGGGCCATGGGGTGGTGGTATAATTCTTCTGGATGGATGGCCAGCCAGCCGTCCTCTCTTCGCAACCAAGGCACAAGCCCTGGTTCTCTTCCGTCGGGCGGCTTAGCTGCACCAACTTCTTCATCAGGGCCAGTAATGTGGCCAACCACCAATCTAATGTCCCACCAGTGTTGGTTGTCATCCTATTGTATCACTAATAATACAACAATTAATTACGAGAATTGTGAAGTGGTCAGGCCATGATTGATTGGCCCGCACTCTCCACATTAGAGCGGTAGCTAGAATCTATAATTTTTTTCTTGATTTACAATGAATTTTCAAGGGTAAGGGGAAAATTGAATCAAAAATCCTACCTTGAATTTTAATTTATATTGTTGTGAGAAATAATTCAAAGATGTCGACGTTCATCGTACCCACCATACACATACGATCCTGAACTTATTCGTCGGTTCGTCGCATAATCGCTCTTCAATGGAGGTTGTTATTTATTAGAGAAAAGTTCCCCATTCTCTCCTCTTCTCCTTCTCCAACCAAATCCTCTCAAAGGAAAGGGGTGCCAATATAAATAAAATTGGGTAGATTAATTATTATGGCACATTGGCATAATTATTTGGCATAATTAATTGACTTAATTAAATAAAATGTGTTGGCATAATTAAAATTATAGGGAGTCCATGGGATAACTCTTAATTAATGAGGGAGTTCAAGGGGTTTCTCCCATTAATACGGTTAGGGTGGTTCCCACCACAAGAAATTCAAAAAAATGCATTTTAGGCTCGATGGTCCCTACCTCTATAACATCCACATGAAAGGTTTCAACAAATTAAAATGTTAAACATTTTGATTTTATTTTAATCTATCACGAAAAAAAACTAACATTCCCCCTAGAACAACTGTCATCTAGGTTAAAGTCCCATTAATCGAATACGGCGCTACGAGTTCAATGATGCCCTCTAATTTCAATTCCTAGAACCAATTTAAATGTTATAAAACCCCACCCATAAGTTTACTAAATGTACCCAAAAATGTTTAGAAATTCATTCCGGGATTTCTGGGTGTTCGAATCCCACACCGTAAATTTTTATGTACTCGTAAAATTCCCATATAATTAAAAAAACTACATGGAAATTTTAGGTATTTAAATCAGAGTAACGAATTTTTTTTAACAAACATGAATGACTTTTAATATTTATAATGTGGATTGATCCATCATAACATTATTATTATGATGAATGTGATTTGTTAAAATGGTCTCTTTAATATTAATTTTAGGTTTTTTGATGTTATAGTTTAAAAATAATGGTATAATTATGTTAGAATAATTTGATGTTGACCTGTAACATTGTTATACATGTATGTTATCACAAAAGGAAAGTTAAATATAGGAAACTGATATCATTCATTGAATATCTAAATTTAACAAAATTATAAATTTATATTATGTAAATCATGTTTGAGATTTAAATTATAGTGGTTCAATGATTATTTAATTTGTTTTTTTGAATTTTGAATTATATTGTTTATTTTATAGTTTTAACTACTTGTTTTGTTAGATAAAAAATTATCATTTAATTTTTTCATGGAAGATTGTTTTTATAAATATATTATTTTATTCATTCCATAAAATATGCCCTTATTTTATGATAATATTTGAAAAAATTATTGGATGTGTTTTTAAAAAGATGTTTATGATTAATACTTTAATATAATCACGTTTTAAAACATTTTAAAATTTTGGTATTCCTAACTTTCTAGATTTTGAATGAATGATGTTGAATGAATATTTTCCTCACATTGAGATTAAACATGAAGAAGTTTTAATATTCAAAAGTTGTTATATATGTCTAGAATGTAAGGTTCCTTACATTAATACATTGGTATGATTACAATGAATTATATCTCAAAGGACCATTCAGTTTAAATGGTTTGGAAACCAAACTACATATATGAGAATTACATTACATATTTAACTTAAAAAACATCTAAAATCCATTGATAACACCCAATATCAATGAGATTTACATTGAATGTAATTCATAATATACCGTTCAGAATCCTGGGGAAAAGAAAAAAACTATATGGTTGACCTCATTTTATCAATGGGTAATAATTACAAAGAAATCTATAACATAAAAAAATAAGGAATTATGCATAAATAATAACGCATGTCATATAACATAATAATTATAATAATATCGCTTTAATAAATGTTGAATAAATAATTCCATATAAACAATCTCAGGAAACGTCACCATGGAAAATATACTAGTCAAATAATCACATGATTTATCAATCACTAATAACATGGGGTGGGAATTCATATATAGAACATTATAAACCTCTTATTCAGAAAATGGGAAATACATTTAGACATAAATGTATAGTGCCTAAGTAAAAAATGTATTCTTATTTTATCCCATGAGAGATACTGATTCATCGAGGGGAAATAGTGTGCCCCATCCATTATATAATATGTTCAAATAATGACTAATATGATTTATCAAATGATATATTTAAACAAATGATTCCCATATCACTATGAAGTATCATTGATAAAATTATGCAAATAATATCATTGATATGTTCTTGAGGAATATAATCATAGAAAATTACAGTGTCCCATACAATCATGAAACAATTAAATATTAATCAATTTTAAAATTAAATGAAACATTGAAAGTAAAAAAATTAATATATTTCATGATATAATATATCAAAGTGATATCTATACACCACCCTAAGGAAATAATGGTGAAAAGGCATATATATCATAGAAGTAAAAGTGAGATCAGAAAAACCCACTTTTACATTGGAAAGAAGTGTTCCATTGAAAAATATTTTCTATTTTTCATAAAATTTTATTTTAAACATGTATATCCTAGAAATCAAATGTAATGTACATTGAAAATATTTTTTAGGTATAAATGACATCCAACAAAAATTAAATAATGTAAAAATTAGTTTTAATGAAACATTAGATACGAAACTTTTTAGTGCAGTTGAAGGAAACTGTTAAAGAGTGTATAAAGTGGAGGGGCATGTTTATTTAAAAAAACTAAAAATTAATAAAGGTAGTATTTCATGATTAAATTTGTGATTATAGAAAAAAAATTGTTTATTAATATATATTTTTGAACGCAGATGAATATCACTATGAAATGGGGATGATTCCTTGAATCGGGCATGTTTATTTGAATAATTGAGTAGGGAACCATTTTAAAACATGTATATCCCCATCAAAGAATGATGTTATAATCATGATATGTGATTTTTGGACATATATAAATAGTTTATAAGAAATAAACTAAGATAAATAACATTTAATTTCAGTATATATGGGAAAGAGTAACCCAAATGAAAAATAGTGATTCTCGTAGAATCCCTTAAAACTTTTTAATGAATTGAATCATACTCCCCAAAATAAAAAATAATAAAATTATAATTTTAATATTATGAAAATAAATTGATGCATGATGTTTTAAATAAAATGGAATCATACATACAACACACACAAGAATTAGTTGCGACTAAGGAATATCTCATAGAAATGAATGTGAGTTTAGAAAACCTATACATCAGGTATGCATGTGTTCTTCACAAGACCTCAACATGATATATAATAAAATTAATTAATTAATTAGTTAAAAATATTTTCTAACTTTATTTGACTTATATAATTTTATTATGTTCATTTATTTTTTTGATGAGTTATAAAATATAATATAAATTTTTCCTTGTAGGGTTTGTTTCAATTGTTTTCATGATCAGTATACATGTATATGAGTATAAATTTTTATGCGTAATGGATATAATTAAGTAGAATTTAGTAAATTTGATATTATATAACATATATTTTTTTAAATGTACATATGTATCATATTTATATAGTATGAGGATGAATCATTAGATAATACATTTTGTTATAAATGTTGTCATTATTACGACTCACTATTATGTTAACAAACTAATTTTGTTTTATTATTTAGTATTGTGTAAATATGTTACATCCAAAAAATAATAAATTTTTTAATTCATATATTATTTTCTTTTCTAAACATGAATGTTTTTTCATTAACACCGTTTAAGGTGAAAATGAATAATAAAAATCCATCATTCACACAGGTTGTAAATCAACACCTCTCATATGATTATTTCATTTTTAAAATAAATTTTAGAGGGAGGGAGATAAATAGAGAGACAAAGAGAGATAGAGAATGTCATTGGAGTAAGTATATTCCATTAATATGATATCAATCCAGTATATAGATGATATTGGAGTTATTATTCTCATTTTTATATACTAGGTTAGGAGATAATTGTAATATATATGACCATGAAAAGAAACTAAAAGTAAAATGTAGAAGATTTTACCTTTTCAAAACTCCACATTGAGAACCTCCTTAAGGGGATTTGTTTTAGTATTTGGTTATGACTAAGAGCTCTTTAAAAGGGGGAGAGTCTTGGAGATATCATATGAATGAAAATTTTAAAGATTCAAAGCATATATGTATGAGGAGAAGTGGTGTTGAGGGTGGTATTTATAGTGGATAATAGGTGTGATTGAACATTATTTTATTCACTATTTTATAATTTTTCTGAAGAAAAGAAATACAGTTAATTTTTGTGACTAAATATATGAATACATGCATGTGAGTTTGAAGAAAGGGAGACTATATCAGTGAAAAATCATATATGACTCAATAAATCATGTATTTATCATTTGTTGTAAATTATTGTATAATATTATTTACAAAATTGTCATGTATTTCATAAAAAACCAAATAATTCTCCCAAAACATTTCTCGATGAGTGTAAATAAAAAATTAAATCCATTTTATGAAAATAATTTTCTAAATATGAGAAATATAATTATTAATTATAATTATGTATTACTTGAAAAATATTGATTTTCAATCTATATTGATTTTTAACACTTTTAAAAATTAACTAAGGTATCATAAGATTTCCCACAAATAAAAAACAATTTTTCTTATTAATAAAAATTATATAAATATATTTTCTTTTGAACAATTTTAATACTTATAAAATTATTATTAAATATTTATGACTTACAAATATAACAAAAAATATTTTAAAATTTTTAAAAATATTCTTTTATTAATAATGTGATATAATTATATAATACCTCCATTAATAAAATAAATAAATTTTATTTATACATTAATGGTTGATGATGCAATTTAGTTGGTTGATTAACTACTCCTATAACTATTAAGTAGGTTAACATTAGTATTTGGTTGGGTCAATGTACTATTCACTGAAAATATAATTTGATGTTATCATATTCTAAAAACCTTACTTAAAGAAAGTGTATTTCTATATTTGGAAATTAAATTCATAGAAGTGGATAAATTACATATAAAATATGTTTACCATTATAATGTTGTAAGACTACATTTATACAATTATAGCCTCCTAATAAGTGAAATTGAATTTATTATCATAAAATAATTTGATATAATATATAAAGTTTAAAATTAGATTATTTCACAAAAATTTAATTTCTATGTTAAAAGGTCATTTTAAAATAATAATTTTTAATTTTTTATCATTACTCTTTTATGTTTAGTACTAATTGAATCTAACACTGCTATAGGTATTAAATTTATTATGGGTCATACACTAAAATCCTAGGGTGTTACATTCTTCCCTCCTTCAATAAATTGTGCCATCATAATTTGAAATTTCAACTTTAATGTAAATGGTCGATATTTCAGAATTCACTTATGGGAAACCGACATCGGAAATAGGGTAAATAAAATATCCTCTTAAAAATATGTTATGGTAAATGAGGTGGTCACAAAAAATATTATACATTCATGTATGATAATATTAATGGGTATTGAAAACATAAACATGAAAGGAAAATATAACCATCATGTTATGATGGATTATAATAGAAGACATGTTCATTATATTGCTAATCTTCACAAAACCATAAACTACAGTAATGAAAATGATAATTCATATCATAATAAATTATCATAATATGACAAATTTGATGATTATAAATCTTTTCCTAGAGTTGATAAATTATTAAACTCTATAACAGAGTAAATATAAATATTTATTTTATAAAAATTATCTTATATATTTATTTCTTCCTGAACTATCAAAAAATCATCTTATATAAGAGGTTTCATCATGTGGTGATGTGATACATTATCCTCTAAAACGTCATACAATGCTAAAATTAAAGTGATTCATAAATGGTTAAACATTCTAAATGATCATGATAAATTACATCAAAATTATGTCATAGTAGTTATTAATATCCAATTTACTTTATCCCCATCAATAATCTCTCTATATAACATCATTATCTAATCACCTAGAACATTTTAAGGTTTATCAATTTTGTAACCATGTATCTTCTAATGTTTGACCTTTTACCGAATAGTTTTTATTTGTACCATTAAAAGTAAGACCACAAGTACTTAATGAAATAGTATTATAGTACAATGATTATATATTTCATAATTCTTATAACCATTGAATTAATGTTAAAATATTCCAATGACATAATCCATCTATCCAAGCCTAATAACAATTATCATTCCACTTCATCTATGGTATTAGAATAATCTGGACCCTGATTCATTATTACCTTTTGTGGTATAATCCTTTGATTAATGGTACACTGATATGTATATCCTACATTATATTTGTAGTTAAGGAATTGAACAATGAAAATTTATTCCATTCCTTAAAATCAATAGCATAGTGGCCTTTTTCATTATTTTAAGAAAACTTTTTTTTCTTCTTTATCATATTCCATGGTGGTTCTTTCCAAAATTATCACATGTGGGAAAATAATTATGTACATTTTCCCTATATATGTATATTTACATGTTGTACCATTCTCCAAAAAATTATTCACAATGTATATAATACATAGAAAAAACATTCTCTTTATTTTAAGACATGATACTATCTCTTCATATGATGAGAATATTTGAGTTAGTATTTTTCATTGAAATACTGGATTAAACCCATCCAAGAAATGATCATTCTTACTATTTGGATTATTTTCATTGATGAAGTTAACATTTATTTTGGTAGATTCCATTTCTAAACAATATAAAAAACAATATGAGATGAAAAAATTATGAAAAATAATGTATAATCACAGTACTACTGAAATACATAACATAAATTAAAAAATTTAGGTGTATTTAGTCTCATAAGCATACACATGGTTTCTTTGAATAAATACTTACATTTAAATCCATTATATTTGGTAGTAATGAAAATGTGAATTATCATCAGAATACCCCCTATTAGTTTCAATCTAGGTGGGTATTAAGGCATGTTGTGGTTTACCATGGTACCTCGAGCAAGGCATAAGACACCTTGTCAGTTTTATCACTCCTATGTACAAATGTTCTAAAACCATGTCAACTCATAGAATCTATAGAGGGTTTTATGTCTTTGAATATACACATAATCAATACCTTACAAAAATTATAGGATTATATTTTATTCATATCCTCAATTTATATCTTTGGGTTTTGTTCCCTAATCTATGTATTTTAAATCCAATTTATATTGTTTCTACTAAACTTCATCTGACCCCAATTATAATGACCCTTATAGCAGTAAACCAGAGTTACTCCCTTAATTTTTAAAACTGGTATGATTATGAGGAATGGAATCCTAAAGGGCTAATCAGATTAGATGTTTTTGAAACCTTATTACCCATGTGAACAAAACGTTACAGATGGAAAGTAAAATAACATCGATATTTCACTGATAACACCAATGATCTCATAGATTAACCATGAAATTATTTCATAATATAACTCTTAGAATCAGGGGGAAAAAGAATCATACGAAAGGGGTGAGTCTAGATGCTCAGTAAATGTAATAAATTAAAAAAATAGATATAAAAAAACTGATGATGAATAAATAATTACACATGCCATTAAAACATAATATTATGAATAATATGGAAGATAAAAAAGTTGAATAAATAATTCCATCTAAATAATCACTTGAAACATCACCATGAATATTATACTAGTAGAATATTTACCTGATTTAATAGTTACTAATATCATAGTCAAGGAATGAATATGATGGAAACAATAACCTTATCATTGTGTATGTATTAGAGACTTCAGAAAAAAAAATGGTTAAGCCCTTGACCAATATGCATTTATATTTTGTCTCATAAGACCAACCGGTTCATCGAGGGGCTATTACGGGACCCGCCCGTTAGATACCAACTCCAAAGAATTCATAATATATTGAATAATATGATATCATTAAATAAATGTTTCCCATTCCACTTTTAATTATCATAAATGAGATTAATTAATTAAATAATTGATAATTTTTTTATGAATATAATCATTAAATAGTTTAATGTTTCCCGTACCACCTTGAAAAATTTAAATATTAATCATATTTAACATTAAAGAAAATATAAAATATCATTAAAACCATATAATTAATGATATTATATATCAAATGTATTCAAATACACCACTCACCTGTAAATATTAGTGAACAATGCATTTTGATCATAGAAGTAAAAGTGAGATGAGAAAACCCTTTTTACATAATAAATAAGAGTTTTTTTGGAAAATCCATTGTATTTTTCATTAAATATTAATTTAAACCTATATATCATAGGAAAGAAAATTTAATGGCATTATGATTATATTTAAAACATAAATGATGTCCCGTTGATGTGAAAAGATTTAAAATTATTTGTTATGAAACATTACAAATAAAACATTATAGTGTTGTTTAAGGAAAATATTTACATTGTTTTAAAGAATAAAAAATGTTTATTTTAGTAAAACCATATTCGAAAAAAGATTTTTATTCATGATAAAAAGATTAATTATATAAAAATAATAGTGGCTTAAAATTTATTTTGGAGTGCACTTGAAATTGGGTAAAAAATTAGGAAGTCCCATTGAATCAAGCTTTTTTATCGAGAAAAATTATGATGGAAATTTTTTTAAAACATTTTTACCCTAATAAATAAAGGATTATTTGATATGGATATATTGGTTGGGAATATATATAAATAATCTATAATTAATATAAATAAATAAAAAATAATTAATAGTGGGTAAATGTGGAGAAAGAGTATCTTGAAGGAATAACTTGGGATCATGTATAATCCATTACAACATTGTAATCAATCGATTCATACACCCAAAATATGATAATGATTAAATGAAACATTTAATACTATTAAAATAAATTTTTTAGTAAAATTATATATAAAATGGAAGAATAAATACACCACACAAAAGAATTAGTTTCATGTAGGGCGTATCTCAGAGAAATGAAAGTGAGTTGAGAAAACCCATACCTTATGTAAGAATGTGTTCTTCACATGACCATAACATCATAGGTATTCTAATTAAATCCATTAATTATTTAATTTAGATAATTTTATATATTATAATTTTATTGTGTTAATTTTTGGCCTTTTGATTTCATATAAGATGCAATTATATTATTTTGGAGCATTCGTTTCCAACATTTTCCTTATCAATATTCTTGTATAAAAGTATGGAATTGCATGTGGAATAGGAATAATTCCCCCAGATATAATTAATATTATATTAATTAAAATACATATGTGTAAATGGTTATAAATATTATTTTGTTATATGGTATGGGGATGAATCATTGGATACTACATTTAGTGATAATCCTTTGCATTATTAAATCAATTATTGATCTTTACAAACACATTTTGGTTTATGATTATTTATTATATATATATGTTTATTAAATAACATATTAATTGTTTTAATACAAATATTATAGTTGTTTACCCTTAAAATTTGTTTTATTACCATAAAAGAATAATAAATTGAATAATAGAAACTTGTCATCCGTGAACGATTTAAATAAGCACCCCCGGAAGATGATTTCATTTTTAAAATAAATGAGAGAGTGAGAAATGAGTTTGAGAAAGAATATTTCATTAAACTGATATTACTAATGTACGAAGATAATACTTGAGTTTGAATTATCATCTCGACAGTTGTGGTGAGGAGATAATAATCAAAGAAAATAACAAGAAAACAAACTAAAATGAAATGGAAGAGGATTTTACCTCATAATACTCCTCAATGAGAATAGCCTTAAAGGGATTGGATCTAGTATTTTGTTAAGACCAAGAGTACTTTGGAACTGTGGGGTGTCTTAGGTACAGGATTTGTTAGAGAATTAATAAGCATAGTGTCTTAGATGTGAGAGGATATGTGGTAGTGATGGGTGGTATTCATAGTGTATGAGAGGGGTGATTTCACATTATTTTATTCACTATTTAATTATTTTTCTTGAAACAATAAATAATGTTGATTCATGTGACTAAATATAATAATAAGAGAACTTTATTTCAAAATAAGGATCACTAAATCATCCAAAAATCATATATGGCTCAAGAAATCATGTATTTATAATTTATTGTAAATTATCAAAATTTAATACTAACTAAAAAATTCTACTATTTTAGAAAAAATGAAAAAATAGGCACAAAATAATTTTTCGATATGTATATCTAAAAAATGAACCATATTTTATAAAAATAATTTTCTAAATATAATAATTTTAATATTTAATTATCATTATCATTTAATAAAAAAAATATATATTATATTTATTACAAATTTTAAAACACTTTCAGAAAATAACTATGGTCCTAGAAAATTATCATAAAATCATACGACAACAAAATGTTATTTTATAAATACATTTTATGTAAATAAATTTCAATTAGAAATATTTTATTATTTATAAAATTGTAATTAAATATGTATATATTACAAAAATTCCAACACCAAATTTTACATTTTTTTAAATATTTATTTACATATACTATTATATAAATACATAAAACCATCGTTTATATGACTCCAAAATTTTACTTATACATTCATTAGTGAGGTTACTAATCATTTATTTGAATTACTAGTCATATTACAATGCATACATATAATATTACTATTCCCAATGGTCATGTTAATATTAAAAAAAATATGTTGATCCTATCAGACTCAAAATATATTACTAATCACAAATGGGTATATATGATATATCAAAATCAATTTAAATTAGAAGATAAATTATGTTTAAAAAATGTATTCCATTAAAAATCAGTAGAACTAAATTTTAAAGAATATAGATTCTTAATGTGTAAAAGTGAATTAAATATTTTAAACAAGATCGATATAATATTTGAATTTCAAAAAAAATTCATTACTAGAATATTAATGTCATGGTTATAATGGAAATCATACTATATTGATTTTTTTTATTTTTTCATTCTTAGTTAATGTTTGGTGTTATGTGAAACCTATGATGTCAAAGAAATTTAATTTATTATGGGGAATATCATAAAATATTATGGTGTTATAGTATATATAGAATTTCCTTGAAAGTATTCCTAAGTAAAGTGGTTGAACTACAAGGTATAATTAAATTTTCTCATAAATGAATCTTTATAACATTATATTTGTATCCTTATGATGTTGTTAATTTTTTTGGACTTTATTTACATAGTGTTTATTTGGTTTAATGATTGCCTTATTTATATAAATTTATTACCATAATACTTTGGAAAAATATATGTGGACTTATTTATTATTATGTAACCTCAATTGGGAATGAAATTTACATAAACGTGGTAAATATCACATGTTTTTAGGATATTTTTTAGAATAAAGGATCCAATGTCATCTTAATAAATGAAATTTATTATCCTATTGGATGAAAAATTTTAGAAATGTTCTTGTTTTTGTTTGATATGTATCACCCCTAATTTTTTTGATACTATCTTAAACTTGTGATAGTGTTTTGGGATGTTCTCTTCTAGGGAAGTGGTTGTGTTTCAAAAATTGATAGATCATTGAGAGGTATCAAAAGGTGTATTTAAAATATTCTTTATTCTTTAAAATCTTAAAGGAAAAGATATTATGAGAGGATTCTAATGTTATGGAAACAAGTATTGTTGACTCGCCCTTTGTAATTCTGTGTTTCTGGGTAATTCATAATAGTTGTTCATATAATTTTAATTGGTTTTTAAAATTTTTTAAATATTAATAATGCAATTTAATGGGTTTAAAAAGTTATTTTAATCATAATTATTCAGTTTTTAATATCTTTTGATTCACTATGGAGGTGTTTTATATATTTATGAATGAAAAATAAATAAATTAAATTTATATCTATTATAATTTGTGATAAAAAATTATGATATTTTTAATATAAATCATTCAATTACCCAGGAAGCCCTCTATATATATAAATAAATTTAATTACAATCACTTAGGTGCTAAAATATTAGTCAAAATATTGGTAGATATAGTTTTTTATGTGTTTCATAAATATTAAGAATATATTTTAATGTGATACATAATGGTAACATGATTTATAAAATGGATACTTAAAGGTAATACTTAGTTTTAATACCATTCATTAAGAAAATAATAACTAATTTTTCACATTTAATTAAGTAGTTTTTCTGTTTACAACATAATGCTCCCTCTGAGATCTCATAAATATAGTTTAAATTTTTGTAAAATCAATTAAAGGTAGTTAGATTATTTTATATACACCAGTCATGAATCTTAAAAATCAGTTTGGTGAAGTTATTTTCTTGTTTAAAACTCATCATAATATCCTACTTCTCATGGTTGGGTGAACAATTTTACACATAAGAGTAATCAAGGATTATAAAATGATATACAAGTATAGTATGGTTTTTTAATTTTATATTCCGGTAATTATAAATTTATAAAGGTTATATATATATCTATCTATCTCTATGTAAATGTGCATGTGTATTTCTTTTTTATCATGAAAGTGGGAGCTACTTTAAACTTATTTTGGGAATTTTTGCTGGACTCATAAGGGAAAAACATTTTTGTTAGGTCCACTAGGCTGGATACCCTGAGAGGGGGGTGAATCAGGGTATGACTAATTAAAAATTAATGCACGTTCTGATCTTGTTTCGATGTTAAGCAAAACACTCTTCTCTCTTTTTCCTGCTGCACGATATAAACAGAATGTAAAGAAAGCACAGGACACAGCAATTTTACTTGGTTCACCGCTAAGGGCTACGTCCAAGGAGCATACGCCGACAGGTTGCCGGTCGTACCAAATTCCACTAATCTTCACTAGCTGTGGATTACAAGGTTCGGGCTAGATCAATTCTATGCCCAGGCTCACTGCCTTTACAATGTTTAGGGTCAGCTCACTACTTTCCCAAGGGTCACTCCCTGTTTCTCTCTCTCTGGCTCACTGCTGGTGGAGAGGATCACCTTCTTCCTCTTCATAAGCTCACTGCTCTTGGATGGAATCCACTCACAGTTTATAGACCTATAGGTCTCTTCATTTTCATGAAAGAATGCATCTTCTCTTGTATGTAGATGCTCTGTTGAAGTTTAACTTTCACCCGTTGATGAATATCTCTTTGCACCGAAGGTATCAGGCAAACATCCAGCTTCCACGCAGCCCGAAAAACACTGCTGGAACAAACCTTACTTGGCACGCAAGTCAACCACGGCGCGCAAGTATCGGCGCGCAAGTCTTCCTCAAACACTTGCGCGACACAACCTTCCTCAACTCCAAACTTGCGCGACCTTCTTCCTTTTATGCCCAAACAAATATTGGCGCCCAACTGCCAACTGGCGCGCAACTTCTAATGCAGGCGCACAACTTCAACCTCAGGTGCGCAAGTCCCACCTGCGCGACCACACACACCACTTGCGCGACCACCACACCTGCGCGACGGGAGCTCTCGTCTTGAACTCCGGTGAGAAATGAGGTGGGGTGGTCCGGTATTTATAGTCAATCTGACCACCCTGCACGACGGCGCGCAAGTCACCTGCGCGACCCAATATCGGCGCGCAAGTCTTCTCTCCTTTTAGACACTTGCGCGACCAACTCCCAAACTTGCGCGTACCTATCTCTTTAGCCATATTTTGATCTTCTGATCTTGAAAAACATATGGCGCGCAAGTTTCCTATACTCCAAGTCCACGGCGCGCAAGTTCCTTTGACAAAAACACTTTTCTTCATTTGCCGATTTTCAGGTCCAAAAATTTGGCATACACTGGAAAACGGCGCCACCTTGTATCTGTTCTTTTGTACCGCCTCCAGATCATCCATTCCTTTTATCGACGTTCTTGAATCAAACATGGATCGTTGACCTCAGCTCTTGAACTCGACATTCAACCATGAAATCCTCTTTGTCAACAATCACAACTTAGATGTCCACTTTGTCAACAAACACAATCACCTCAAAAAGGCTTCAATGATACCTTGAGGGATTTTTTCCCAACAATCTCCCCCTTTGGGTTTGTTGACAACTCTTCCAAACAAAGATACATCATTGATTCTTCAACCTCCATTCGCCTCATTGCGATTCTGATAGCGACCAAGGATTTACTCAACACATACTCTAATCCCACATGAGCAATGCTCGGCGTGAGAAACAAGAGTAAATGAAAAGTTCATCAATGAATCACTTTGTCTCTGACACCCACTGTTGACACCAAACACTGTCCAACACCACTCTTCTGCTTTTATCACGATCCTCAGCTGTCGTGATATCTATTCTTTGATCGATCACTTCTAGCATCATTAGATTTAATACGCTCCCCCTTTCTGCTCACAGCTTCAAAACCTCTTTAGCCATATTTCCTGTGTTGTCCAAGCTAAGCTCTGGCTAAGCACGTTCAACTAGCTTCAACTCCCCCTATCTGGCTGCTCCACCTGTCAGCTTCTCCCCCTTGAACAATCACTATTTTCTCCCCCTTTGTCAACGAACCCAAAGGCAGTCCTATGCAGACTGTAACAGAGTAGAAAACAAATCAGCACATTTGGGAAAAACACATCATACCTCGGGGAGAGGGGGGGTCCCACATCCACACAATTTCAAGTGCGGGGAATCGACTGAAATCCCAGAGCTAGTCGATGCCTCTCAAAAGCTTCCTTGGGTAAGGCCTTTGTCAGAATGTCTGCAACCTGTAGCTCTATAGGCACGTACTCCAACTTCACGATGCCCTGCTCAACCTTCTCCTTGATGAAATGATACTTGATCTCAATGTGCTTTGTCCTGGAATGATGGACATGATTTTTTCTAAGATTTATAGCAATTTAGTTGTCACACTAGATTCCGATCGGAGACTTCACTTCAACTCCCATATCTTCAAGATGCTGCTTCATCCACATTAACTGTGTGCATGCTTGAGTGGCCGCAATATACTCAGATTCTGCGGTGCTCAATGAAATGCAATATTGTTTCATGCTTAGCCAAGAAATACACAATCCACCAAGATAGAATGCACCACCTGACGTTGATTTTCTATCATCTGCTGAACTGGCCCAGTCTGCATCAGTATATCCCAATAACTCTGTCTGAGATTTGTCGTTGTATGTCAAGCCGAAGTCCACCGTTCCCTTGATATACCGAAGTATTCTTTTCACTGCAAGCATGTGACTTTACTTGGGATTACTCTGATATCTCGCTGCTTGGCATGTGGCGAAAACAATATCAGGCCTTGTTGCGGTTAAGTACAACAGACTTCCAATGATTTGCCCATATTCTGTGATATTAACTGCCTTGCCATCCTCATCTTTTGATAATTTCATCCGGGTAGCAACCGGAGTCTTCATTTCCTTGGAATTATCCATTCCAAACCTTTTTAGAACCTCCTTGGCATATTTTGATTGAGAAATGAAAGTTCCATTCCTTCCTTGTGTCACCTGTAGACCAAGGAAAAACGTTAGCTCTCCAATCATTGACATTTCAAACTCATTTTTCATGAATTTGGAAAACTGTCTGCACTGAGCTTCATCTGATCCGCCAAAAATTATGTCATCGACATACACTAGCACCATCATCCTTTGATTATTTTCATTGCTGAAATAGAGGTTGTAGTCAACTCCTCCACGCTGGAAACCAAGCTTCTTCAAGTACTGATCAAGCCTTGAGTACCATGCCCTTGGTGCTTGTTTCAGCCCATACAACGCCTTCTTCAGCCTGCAAACTTTGTTTTCATCCTCATGAATGAGAAAACCATCTGGCTATTCAATATACACCTCTTCTTCCAGAACCCCATTCAGGAATGCGGATTTGACATCCATCTGGAACACTTTGAACTTTCTTTGCACTGCTATGGCCAAAAATAATCTGATTGTCTCCAGCCTTGCAACCGATGCAAATGTCTCATCAACATCTATTCCCTCTATCTGGGAGTATCCCTTGCACACTAGTCATGCTTTGTTCCGAATCACTATGCCATCTTCATTCATCTTGTTGCGATAGACCAATTTAGTCCCGATGAAATTCTTGTCTGCTGGCCTCGAAACAATCTCCCATGTCTGGTTCTTCTCAATCTGATCAAGCTCTTCGTTCATGGCCTGAACCCAGTTTTCATCTTTTGCTGCATTAGAAAAACATTTCGGCTCCACTTGAGACAAAAACGATGCTTGCTGTGATGATTTCATTCTTCGAGTCTGAACTGGAGCTGTTTGATCACCAATGATATTCTGCCTATCAATTTCAGCTCGACTCTTTGGCTTTCTCACAGACACCGACTTGACACTTTCCTCTTCATCATCAGTATCTTCTTCTGAGTTAGCTTCTGCCACTTCTGCTTCCCCTGGGTTGCTTACCTCATCATCACTTTCATTTAGGAACTGTTCACTGGATCGTTGAGTATTCTGCTCATTTTCAACTATAGTGACATCATTGCTTTCAATGATTTTTCCCAGCCTTTTATTGAAACATTTATATTCTTTTCTTTTCCCGGAATAGCCAAGGAATATCCCTTCATCTCCTCGTGCCTCAAACTTCCTATGATTTTCTTTGTTGAGAATGAAACACTTACTTCCAAATATTGGAAATTACTTCAACGTTGGATTCTTTCCGTACCACAGTTCATACGGAGTCTTCCCTTGCTTCGGACATAACAGGGACCTGTTTGAAACATAGACTGATGTCAAAACTGCTTCCTTCCAAAATTTCTCTGGCAGGTCTTTATCAATAAGAATTGTTCTAGCCATATTGTTGATGATCCGATTTATCCTTTCAACTACTCCATTCTGTTGGGGAGTTCTTACTGATGAAACTTGATGCCTTATCCCATGTTTCTCGAGATAGTTTTCAACCTGACTGTTTGTAAATTCCGTACCGTTATCAGTACGAAACATCAGAATTTTCTTCCCCAGCATCTTTTCTGATTCCCTCCTGTACTGCTTTATGCAACTGAACACCTCTGTCTTATGGGTTATGATGAATACCCAGGCCATTCTGCTATAGTCATCAAAAAAAAGAACATAGTACCTTTGCCCATTTATAGCTCGTGGTGAGATAGGTCCACATACATCAGCATGCACCAATTCGAGCACTCTAGTTGATTTCTGTTCCTTTGGCCTGTATGTCTTTTGGATTATTTTCCCTTGTTGAAAAGCATCACATGTATGAGTGCGATCACGTGATAGTTTGGGAAGGTCTCTAGCAGCATCACATTTAACGAGATCCTCCATAGATGGTTGGCATAGATGACCAAGTCGCTTATGCCACAGCTGGTTTTCTTCCTCTCTGGATAAAAGACAAATATATTCTTCCCCACCTACAAGATAGAGATTTCCCTTTGACCTTTTTCCCTGCAGAACAGCTGCTCCATCTTTTCCTTTCACAACACACATCTTCTTGGTAAATTGGATAGAGTGCCCAGAGTCACATAGTTGACTGACACTGAGTAGGTTATGGCTGATACCCTCTACTACCAAGACATCAGCGCGTCTCATCTCTTTGCCCCCAAACATGGCTTTCCCTGAGCCAACAATCTTCAGGCCTTCATCATTTCCAAATTTGACAACTCCTTCTTTGTCATATTTGATGCCTGTAACAAGATCCTTATTACCCGTCATGTGGGATGTGCAACCACTATCAAGGATCCAAACACCAGATCGATCTGATGCTTTAAGGGAAATCTGCGCCACCACAGCCTTCTCATTTTTCTTCTTCTTGGTCCATACTTTTTCTTTCACACTCGGCATGGATTGAGGCTTCTGTTCTTTCTCAGAGTATGATGGACCACCCTCATCTTGCAGAGCTGCAAATCTGTTCTGAACTTTTAACTTGCTTGCTGGTTTATTGATCTTCTGCTTGCGAACATTTTGATTATTCTTTGACACATTTCTCTGAATGGTTGAAGTGCAATACCTAGCCATGTGTCCAAATCCTCCGCACCAAAAACAGTGTCCTTCAAAATGTGTTCTGGAAAACCGTTCTCTGTTTGGCTGCCATCTCTGTTCATGTTCCCTTCTGTATCTCTTGGCTATCGAACACACATAATGTGAATGTCCCATTTTCCCACAGCAATAACACCTGATATAGGATGCATTCCCTCGTGATATTTCAGCACTATGATTTCCCCATTGGGATCTCTGAATATTCTGATTCTGTTTTGTTCCCAAATCAACCTTCACTTTCGGGATGAGTTCTTGCGGTCTGACTACAATTGTTGCAGATTTTTGTTCTTGACTAATCCCAGAAACGACCTTAACATCTAAGCTCAATTGCTGTTTCTTCCCTACTGAACTGCTAGGCTCCACTTTCTTCTTCTCTGTCTTCTGAATAGCCTGCTTTTCGGATATCACATTGGGGGTCAAGAGTTTATCTTGATTCTTAAGTTTTTGTCGCAGACTGACCACTTCTTCTTCAAGCTCTTTGATACATCTAACCTGCTCCTTTCCTGTGTTAGTCAAACAATCAATTTCCTTCTTTTGTTCCTCAATTTTAAGCTTATACTCAACAATATTTTCTGAGCTCTCTGGTGTTGAGAATTTTAGTCTTTCAATTTCTTCTAACAGATCAGACTTTTCTTCATCCTGTTGTTGCATATAGAGTTTGGCATCACGAACCACTTTATTGGCTTTCTTCGTTTTGGCTCTCCAAACATCTATCTCCTCAAGAGCTGCTTCCAATTCGGCTTCCATATCAATTCTCCCTTCAATTTATTCTTCTTCTTTAGCATCAGCTTCTTCTCCCTTTTGAGAACTACCAACAATTGCCACCAAGGCATTTACCCCACGATCTCTGCAATTTTCTATTTCCTCAACTTCTTCATCCTCAGAATCATCTGAACATTCAAATTCTTGTGAAAGAAGATTCTTTTTCTTGAAGAAATTTCTCTTGAATTGTTTCTTCCCTTTCACAAAAGGTGAAGTCTTCTTTTTGGGAATTTCAACAACATCATCATCATCATCATCTTGAAACTTCTTGGGGCATCTTGCCGCAAGATGACCAACCTTTCCACATCTAAAGCATGCTAGTGGAAGTTTACCTTTAAACTTTTCTCTTCCTCTTTGTAGATTTGATGAAAGGAATGACATCACCTCATCTGTCTCTTCTTCTTCATTAGAATCTTCAATGGTGAGCTTCTTCATGGCCTTAAATGACACCTCTTTAGACTTCCCCTTTTCCACAGCCTCATTATCATCGTTCCTCATTTCATATGCAACCAAGGTACTGTGCAAATTATCCAATGTCAGCTCTTTTGGATCTTTATCTTCTAGTACTGAAACTTTCGGATTGAACCGAGGTGGAAGTTTCCTCAATATGCGCTTTACAATCTTTATGTCTTCAATGACTTCTCCAAGACCTCGCATATCTTCCACAACAATGTTTACCCTATCAAAGAATGCGTCAACAGACTCATTTGGGTTCATTTTCATATCTTCATATTTGTTCCACAACACCTGCAGCTTTGCCTCTCTGACTTTTGTGTCCCCTTCATATATATTCAAAAGCTTTTCCCACATGGAATGTGACGTTTTTCATGACATCACCTTTGTGTAGATGGGATTGGAAAGGGCTCCCCCTAAGGCATTGATTGCCTTGGAATCAGCATCCAACTCTCTATGCTCAGCCTCTGATAAGGCACCACTATTAATATCAGCTGTGATACCATGCATAGCTGCTGAAAACACATCCATTCCCAAGGATCGGAAATAGTGTTGCATCCGATTCTTCCATATCTGAAAATTATATCTGTCGAAGATTGGAATCCCTTTATGATTGGTTACCTCCATTGAGAGAAGAACAACTTTGAACCTTCCCTCTGATACCACTTGTTAGGTCCACTAGGCTGGATACCCTGAGAGGGGGGTGAATCAGGGTATGACTAATTAAAAATTAATGCCCGTTCTGATCTTGATTCGCTGTTAAGAAAAACACTCTTCTCTCTTTTTCCTGCTGCATGATATAAACAGAATGTAAAGCAAGCACAGGACACAGCAATTTTACTTGGTTCACCGCTAAGGGCTACGTCCAAGGAGCATACGCCGACAGGTTGCCGGTCGTACCAAATTCCACTAATCTTCACTAGCTGTGGATTACAAGGTTCGGGCTAGATCACTTCTATGCCCAGGCTCACTGCCTTTACAATGTTTAGGGTCAGCTCACTGCTTTCCCAAGGGTCACTCCCTGTTTCTCTCTCTCTGGCTCACTGCCGGTGGAGAGGATCACCTTCTTCCTCTTCCTAAGCTCACTGCTCTTGGATGGAATCCACTCACAGTTTATAGACCTGTAGGTCTCTTCATTTTCATGAATGAATGCATCTTCGTTTGTATGTAGATGCTCTATTAAAGTTTAACTTTCACCCATTGATGAATATCTCTTTGCACTGAAGGTATCGGGCAAACATCCAGCTTCCACGCAGCCCGAAAAACACGGCTGGAACAAACCTTACTTGGCGCGCAAGTCAACCTCGGCGCGCAAGTATCAGCGCGCAAGTATCGGCACGCAAGTCTTCCTCAAACACTTGCGCGACACAACCTTCCTCAACTCCAAACTTGCGCGACTCTCTTCCTTTTATGCCCAAACAAATATTGGTGCCCAACTGCCAACTGGCGCGCAACTTCTAATGCAGGCGCACAACTTCAACCTCTGGCGCGCAAGTCCCACCTGCGCGACCACACACACCACTTGCGCGACCACCACACCTGCGTGACGGGATCTCTCGTCTTGAACTCCGGTGAGAAATGAGTAGGGGTGATCCGGTATTTATAGGCAATCTGACCACCCTGCGCGACGGCGCGCAAGTCACCTGCGCGACCCAATCTCGGCGCGCAAGTCTTCTCTCCTTTTAGACACTTGCGCGACCAACTCCCAAACGTGCGCGTACCTATCTTTTTAGCCATATTTTGATCTTCTGATCTTGAAAAACATATGGCACGCAAGTTTCCTATACTCCAAGTCCACGGCGCACAAGTCCCTTTGCCAAAAACACTTTTCTTCATTTGCCGATTTTCAGGTCCAAAAATTTGGCAAACACTGGAAAACGGCACCACCTTGTATCTGTTCTTTTGTACCGCCTCCAGATCATCCATTCCTTTTATCAACGTTCTTGAATCAAACATGGATCGTTGACCTCAGCTCTTGAACTCGACATTCAACCATGAAATCCTTTTTGTCAACAATCACAACTTATGGTTATGTGTTGCTGGTGGTGGATTGTTCTGCTGAGAAGTTGTTGGATGCTGGTTTTTGTAAGGATGGAAGCTGGTCAGTTCTTGGTAGCAAGCTGTTGGATGCTGCATACTGCTGGATGAGGGTGTTGGTTGTTGTTTGGACCTTGGAGTGCTTTCTTGGTTTTTCTTTTCTTTTTTGATTTTTCTTTTTTTGGCGTGGGTTGTAAGGGGTTTTTGGGTGTGGGTCGTTTGACCCCGCCCCTCCCTTGTCTGCTGTGTCTTTGTGTCTCTTTCTAATAAATTTTGGGGGAGTCAGGAATAGCCTGGCCCCGACCCTTCCTTGCTAATCACCTCAAAAATGCTTCAATGATACCTTGAGGGATTTTTGCCCAACATTTTTCCCATTAGAAAATATGTATATCATTGATAGGGGTAGAATAAAATTCATAAAAATCCAATTTTACATCCAATTTTAATATGTAATGTGATTTTAACATAATATGTGGAATTTAATGTGGAATTGAGATAATATTAAACATGTTAATCATTATAGACAAAATCATAAAAAAAATTTAATTTTAAGTGATATAAATGATCCTTTATAGAAAATTAAAATCATATCGTATTAAAAGATAAATAACTGCAAATGTTTATGAAATTTATTAGAAATGTCCGAACATGCATATCAGTTATTATAAGAAATAATTGTGTTGTCCAAGATTGAGTTTCTGAAGCTCTCCTATAATATTGGGTGATCCAAGCATCATCATTTCAGTCTAGAGCGTCTTAAAAAATTGATTTTATCCCTCCAAATGTAACCGAAATGCACATATTGTTTCTCTATCTCTCCGCTCTATTTTGGGTGTAATGTGAATGTTTATTCTCCTATAGTGAGGGTATCTGTTGACCTTTATTTTATATTGTTCATGTGTTATTTAAAGATTCCATATAAATCATTATTTATATGGATATTATTAACCATAATTATATAATAATTTTAAAAATAATCACATGAAGAATGAATACATGATAATCTAGAATTCTAAAAGTGGGAGATGCTATGTAGGAAATATATTACTATTAATGAAATATTATTATTTTAATAATTTTAAGTGATGATATTCATATAATATAGAATATTTATTTTAAAATATATTATATATTACATGATTAATGAAAATTACATGATTAATTATTATAAATTATATCCTTTTAGGAATTAATGGAATGAGATTGAGGAAGATTACTTCATTCTGAAAGCTATGAACTATTATTCTTATTTTATGGAAATTATCTAGAAATATATTAAACAATATCTCATTAAAATATATTATACTGTAAATCCAAATATTATTATCATATAATGAAGAATTATTATGGAATGTTGACATATTGATTCGATGACCTACAAATTTAATGTAAATTTTTAACGATTCTATTTAGATAAATATTATTATCTTTTGAATATCGAGATATATATTGTATAATATGATTATTATGTTATAATTGTTAATTATTTAATGGTAAAAAAATAATTTATGGGGAAACATTATTTTTTTTAGAATATTTTTATGTTTTTATTACTATTTAATGAAAATAAATAGAAGATTATTTTATACAGAATATGGTCACCTTTTATTTTTATTATATCAAGAATTGAATTATAAATAATATTTTATTCTAATGATAAATATTATTATCATAAAAAATAGAAATCACATGTTGAAATATATATTTAATATGGTTGATCATATTTTAAATAAAATAATTTAATAACTTATAACATGCATTAGATAAATATGCATTGCGTATAATGATGTTAAAAAGAAATTAATGTGATATAAAAAATAATATAAAATATATCCCTTAAATATATATATTTTCCTATTAAAATAATTAAATTTTATGTTTATTTGATTAATTTCATAAATCCATTATGAAACCTCTAAAACCATTAATATATTTTAAGGTTTTGAAATAATTTATTTAAGAGTATAACTCACCTCCACATAAGCAGGGAAATTATTCATTTATGATTGGCCATTTAAATTTTAATATAAGGATAACAACTCCCATTTAGAAGAAAACATGGTTAAAAAACATGGTATAGTTTTTTGTTATCGTTAATTTATTATGTAGAGTCCAAAAACAAAATAATAATAAAATCCC
The DNA here is from genome assembly GCA_963277665.1 of Viscum album. Taxonomy (NCBI): domain Eukaryota; kingdom Viridiplantae; phylum Streptophyta; class Magnoliopsida; order Santalales; family Viscaceae; genus Viscum; species Viscum album. The sequence continues at coordinate 105,973,794 of OY728133.1, forward strand.
AATCTTCCAATATAAACATACTCATGCTACTAATTCTTATCATGAAAACACCTTGGAGCACGTCTATAATCATTCATACAGTATCTAGAGTCCTCCAAAGGTTATCCAAGATCTCTATAATCCATTCCCAAGAATTTGATGTTAGACATTCATGTAAGGAATCCCCACATTTTCTTTTTTATTCATGTTTATTTATCATCTTTTCCATTCTATTTGTTATTACTATTTTTGGGTTATGTATTTCCATTTCCATACTACTTAGGATTGTTTTTCCAAGTGATGAGATACCACATTATATCACATTAACCCATTTTATGAAATTAGAGGCGATACCATTATGCTAATGAAATTTGACCAAAATTTTACATGCCAAAAGAAATTATGTTGTTAATAAAACATCAATTTATTATCATAGGTATTCACCTTCGTACCCATATAACAATTTAAATATTGAATTACATTTATTTTATCCATAATAATATATTGTAGAATAAAATATGATGATTAATGAATCCATATTTTATTATCTATGTCGAAAATATAAGAATGAAAATTAAATTAAAGAGATGAGTGCACCCATAATTATATAGAACTCGAATGCATTTGGTAATGTTTTGTACCATGAAAAATCATTCTGGGAATGTGAGTGAACTCATTTCGATAATGGGATCTTGAGAACCATGATGTCTTTGTGATTTAGACTAGATATTTTTTTATTTATTTTTATATATTATTTGCACATTTGCCATGATATGATTATCATTATATATCTCATCTCATTATTCATGTTTATGACTCCAGCTGTTTTTATGACCATTTGATATTACTAAAATCTAGAATGTATCACTTTATTTTTTAATTACTCACATCGATTTATATATCAACATAATCTTATGTTGTCCCTAGGTTATTCCATTTAGTTTTTGAAGCCATCGAATATTAGAAGCATGTTAAGGATATTTTCAATAATTTCATTGTTTCCCATATTTAAGATGTTATTATATCCCAATTAAAATACAATTGTTGATATCATATGTTTTATTAACCGTAAATTTAGGTAATAAATCATCTATTAATATTTTATAAAGAACAAGGCATTCATTTTTGGTATCAAAGGAAATATTTTGTTATTTTTGGGGATTGGATTAGAAAACTATAGAAAAATATTGATTGAGAAGTCTATGATTATGAAATAAATAATTTTTTTTGTAATTATAGAGTAAGTGGTGTATCAAGAAAATAAATATTCATCCAGATAATCTAAGTTTATGAGGTTCTATAACAGATGTACCTAGTAGTAGAAACACTAACAAGGTGTGTCGAACCTAACATGGTGTAACCTGGTACACGATAACATGAATTACAACATACCTAGTGTCAAACTCTTTGAGGATATCATTTAGTTTAGTCATATTATAATTATGAATTGTTATCAAGGGAATAAATAATCACATAATAATATATGTTTGAAAATAAATTATGTATAAGATAAATAGAAGACTAAAAACTCATATGTTAAAAGAAAAATATAATTTATATATTATACATTTAATTGAATTGTATTAACCTTTATGTGTTTATAGTTTAAAAATACTCATCCATAATTTACAATTTATTCATTCCAATATCTTTAAATAAGAGGAATCTGATGAACAATCAATGCGACAATAAATGTGATGACTACCCCAATGATATCCCCAACCCGATGGGAGAAGGAATTGTAAACTTCTTGATGATACCCTCTCAGTTGTATCAAGTTATGAAAAGAAACCTAGATCATGAGAAGAATATAAATCCCCATAATACAGAATACAGTATGATTGAGACCTTTCTATAGAAGATTCCCCTTACATTCAATGGGCCATCTAATCCATTAACTACCACATAATGAATAAACATCGTTGAGAAAATATTATCCATAATTCAATGTATTGGAAAGGTAAGGTTCTACTATATTTTTATCATATGGAGGGAGAAGATGATCAGTGGTGGAAATTGATCAATAATATGAACCATGAAAAAGTGATAAATTTGATGGTGTTGGATAAATTTTGGGAAATAAAATCGATAAATATTTTACTAGCACTATCCATTATAAATGAGAAGGGATATACTTGCCCGCATGAAAAAAAAGACGAATATATTAAGGTTTCAAAGGAAAAAATTAAAAGGCATGTATGATATGCCTCAGCCATTTTATTTCCCCAAAATTCATGGATAACTGCTTATTTTTGGGCTAATAACTAGTATAAGAAAATCACTGTTGATATTTTACATTGATAGATATAATGAGATTGTATTGTGTTACCTTAATGTCAAAATATAGATTAGTGAATGTCAAGGGTATAATGGGTATAAGAAGTAGAAGTTGGAGTTTAATTTCAGTGGTCTGATAGAGAAATCTAATAGCTCCATGAAATTTTTTCATCCCACTTGTCAAAGGTGCCGAAAGAAGCACCCCATAAATTTCTAAAGGGGGTAAGAAAATTTTATATGTTCGGGAAGCAATATAACTTGATTATGAATTCTTATAGGAGAAAACCACTAATGTAGAAGAGTAAAGAAATGATCCTATAATCTATTAGAAAATCGTTCATTAATTTAACATTAATGAACTAGGAAACTCTCAAATCATTTCACTAAGATAAGGATATACAATGTAAACCAACAACCTCCAATGCATAAATTCCATGCTTTTTCCATCATAACCAATGAGGTGGATCATGATAATGAAGTGGTGGAATGTACGATATATCTTCATTCAATAATATTGAATTATATTTTTGAAAATGATTCAATGCATTATTTCAAATCCCTCATTTTTAGTAAATCATTTCCGAAAACACCAAACGTATAGAAGTAGAGATATTGTGGGAAATAATAAATGTGTAAATTATTTCATCCTTAGTATATAAGCCCAACATTTTAACAATTATTGGGATGAACATCTCATCAAACCATTCCACAATACCTTTTGAGTAATATAATGTCATTATAGTTATGGATTGTATTTTCCTATATAGATCCAACATAATATTTTATGAGAAGGAAGTCACACTATGTATTACAAATCATCCCTCGATTCTGTTCAAGTAAAAAGTGCATGATATATTTTAGTTAGAAGAAATATTTAAAAAATCAATATTATTTTCCTATGATCAAGTGTATCTAGCTCAATTTTTTCAGTCTATGGAAAATATCATCCTTGAAGAAATTCCCATTGTGAGGGAATATGGTGATGTGTTTCACGAGAAATTAACTGGTCTTCTACATAGTTCAGAGGTTGAATTTTTATATATTACACATACCATAGTCATTATCGTTATCCAAGAATCGAAATATAATGGATATTATGAAAGGTGAAGAGGAGAGGAAACAACTACTGAAGAATCTAAATAATGGGTTCATATACACCCATGTACTTCAGTATAAGGTGCAACATTCATCATATTTAAGAAAAAGGATGGGTAAATTTACCTTTGTATTGATTATTGTGAAATCAAGAAGATCATGATGAATATAAATTATCTTATACCATATACTGATGACATGTTTGATCAGCTACATGGATAAAAATCCTTTTCTAATTTGGATTTAAGGTCGTGATATTACCATCATAGGCTGAAGAAAGATTATATCCCCAATACTAAATGTCATACAAGGAATGATCACTATGATTTCATAGTAATAAATTTTAGACTCTCTAATTATCCATCAATATTCATAGGCATTATTATTATTGTCGATATATATCCTTGAAAAACATGGGTTACTATTTATATATGATATTATAGTATACTCCAAAACCAAGGAGGAAAATGAAGAGGATTTACGCACGTTATGGAAGATATTTAAAAAATAATGATTTATGAATAGTACATGAAAATTTGAATTATGGTTGAAGGATGTCCCATACATAGGAAATATCATCACGTGAAATGGGATATATATAGATCCTTAAAAGATAGAAGTAAATAAAGGACAGATGATGCAAATATTTATGATAGATATTCATAGTTTTTTTTGGATTAGATGTGTATTATCATCGATTTGTAAGAAATTTCTCATTAATATAAAAATAACTAAACATGATAACTAGAAAGGGAGTCAAGTTTTATTTGAATTCTGATTTTGTATAGAGCTAAATAGAACTATGAAATGGTCTTATCAGTGCCACTATGCTCACACTACAAATATGTGGAAAAGTTTTCATAGTATTTAGTGATGTTATGAAGAAGTTATTTAGTTGTGTGTGAGTGAAGAATGTCATCGTCATAGCCTATGATTCAAGGGTGTTTAATGTTCAGGGTGATAAATTACGTACCCATGACCAGTTGATTTCTTTAGTAATATTTTATTTAAAAATATGGTGCCATTATCCCTTTGAGATAAGAGTCTAATATATATGGATAACAATGTATCAAATATATATTCACATATATACAGTTGAATAATATCTATTGAATATGATTAGAGATGATTAAAGACTATGACTAATTAATCCACTATTATCCTAATAAAGAGAATAAAGTGGAAGATTATTTATGTAGAATGGACCTAAAAATTTTATCATTGATGATAATTTAGTGAGATCTGGTCTTCATATATCTAGAAAGGATGGACATGATAATCATAAAAGAAATAACGTAATCAATTATTTCACAAATTAATTCTCCATGGTCTCTTATAGAGAATTTAAAGTATGATCAAAAGATAACATGAGAATTTAGAATAAAGTGGATACTATAACAATATGGAAATCCTTAGAGTTCAATGTCTAATGAAGTTGTTGTGGGATTTGGGTCATGACAATATTTACCATCCAATCCTGATATAAAAAGGAAACTATTAGATAATAAAAATAGTTCAACATTCTCTACTCGCCCAGGAATGACAAAGATGTATCATGATATATGAGAGAAATATAGGAGGGAAAACAAGAAGAAGGACACCACAAAATACGCATCAAAATGCCTAGTATATCTACAATTGATGTCATAAAGTCATAAGTATAAGGGAATTATGAAACCATTATCCATACTAACATGAAAATTTGACAACATCACCATGGATATTTTCACCACACTTCCAACTAAACACAAGGGAAAAACTATTATATGGGTTGTTTTGGATTGTCTCATAATGATATATCACTATATTGAGACTAAATATGATTTCTCAATAGATGAACAATCATGGATATAAATAAATTAATTAGTAAGACTCATTGGAGTTCCACTATTGATTACTTTTGATCCATATTTATGATTCACATTTATTTGTTGGAAGATACTCCATCATTCTATGAATACTGAGTTGAAATTCATAATGTCATATCACCCTCAATCTAATGGCTAATATGAGTGAACTATCCAAAAACTTAAGAACAATTTTACAGAATGGTGGATTGAATTCAATGTTGAATGGAATCAACATCTTCATCTGGTTGAGTTCACTTATAGTAGTAGTTTCTATTCGCGCATTGAAATGGATATCAATAAATACCATTATGGGAAGATGTGTAAAACAACTGAAAATTGGGATGATGTTTGGGAATGAAACATACTAGGTCGTAAAATGGTCTATGAATTGGTGGAAATTGTTAACACTATTTTGAAACACATCAAGGATGATAAGAGTCGAAAAAATAATTGTTTTGACAATCATCGATGAGACGTATTGTATGATATTAGATTAATAGTATTCCACGACATATCTCTATGGTAAAAATTGATGAAATTAGGGATAATGGGAAATCTTAGTTAAAGATGCATAAAACATTTTGAGATCCTTGATCGCATCATAGAGACCAACTATTGACTTGAACTCTCATTACATGTATCTCAAGTAAATGATGTATTCCACATATCTCTCATTTTAATGTATATTCAAGAACCCCAACATGTACTCAATCCATATCTGGTACCATTAATTATTTTTATTCATATGAGGGGGATCCATTGAAGATATTGTATCATATAGAAAAAGTTCAATGAAATAATACAATGTACATGGTCAAAGTGTTCTTAAGAAATCACAAGTTTGAAGAAGTGACGTGGGAACCAGAGGAAGTGATGAAACATTGTTCGCCTCATCTTTTTATATGTGGGGAATTAAAATTTCATAGGAGAAATTTATTAATTGGTGATGATTGTAACGACTCTTACAGTTATAAATAAAAATCCCCTTTTTGTTTAATTTAATTTAATATGGTTATAAAGAAACATGAAATTAATTTAATATATGTAATTTGATTTAAAATTATATCATATATCAATACCATTGGAAATAAATCCATTGAATAATGATAATAATATTAGTATAAATATAATCTTTTAGAAAATCCAATTGACTCATATAAAGGATGTGATGACCTCAAACAGTAGGATCATACCCTTTAAAGCCCATTTATTTGAGCCTTCGAGGGAGAGAGCATATTTGGTATTTTCCATTGACCATCCGAAGATAATATCCAATAAATTATAAAAAAAACATTTATGGAAGATTTTTATGCTCATCGAGATCCTAAACCCATACTATGTTCATCAAACCGCCTCATGAATGTACCACCATCATGAACCATATCCTTAAGAATTTTTCTAGTTTATTAATTGTATATGTATCAAGACCTTATATTTAGGACAATGTAAATTATTTTTCATAAAATAAAACATATATTTTCATCATATTAATATTACAATATAATTTTTTATGTCGAAATAAAAAAATAGAACTTGTTTTTTTTGTAATATTAAAATTCAAATAATGAATTTATTTGGATGAATTAATGGCTTCATTAAATAAATAATATTTTAATTAAATATTTTTTATTTAATTTAAATTATCAAATAATTTTTAGGAATTAAAATTAAATTTTTATAAGGGATAGAGAATAGTTATTGACCAAATACATAGCGTCACTTGACAAATGAATATTTTATTTTAAAAGTTTAAATGTACTTCTTTAGAAAATTATTTATATTAAATGGTTATTATTTTTGGAATCAAAATGTCTGAATTATGCAAAATTTATTTAATATAATTTTATGGGACATTTGAATTTTTGGGTAAAAATTAAGTACCATATAAATAAAAATTCATTATTATGACATAATAATGACCTAAAAGTGATGTAATTTATAAAATAAAAGGTATCCAAGAAGAAAATATTATTTTAAAATTTATATAATGAGAATTTTTGTATATTTGATTAATTTTATATATACCTAACAAATCTACTGAAATAATTAATATATTTAATGGATTTAAAATTAGTTCCTTAAGAGAATGACACAACTAAAGTTACTAAAGGGAATTATTTTATTATGTTCAGACTATGAACAAATAAAATAATTATAACCAATCCATTTTGGTATAATTGATTATAAAAATACATGGTATGGTTTGGGGGATTGATAATATTATTATGTAGAGTCCAAAACCTAAATAATAATTAAATCACACTCATTTAAAATATTTAACCACACAATATCTAATTTATGTTCACTAAAACTTTATAGAGAACGAATATATTCATTTATAAACACTCTAGAGTCCACCCAAGAATCCTTATGCTCTCATGAAACCCCTCCAAAAAAATTTGAGTACCACAAACAATTAAGGGATCATCACATTATATTTTTATTCATGTTTCTTGCTAATCGTATGCCTGTTATTTACTTTTACTATTGTTGCGATATATGTGCACATGTCTATAATAATATATATTTAAGGTAAAAGTTATGATAAAACTGTAACGACCCAAAATTTCATTAATGAAAAATCCCTCTTGATCCAGTTAAATGTTTCTTTATGAAAAAAGTTTTTATAAGATATCAACTTTTTTTTAGTTTTACTTTATGATTTGTGACCGTTACTTTTATAGTCGTTGAACAGTGATCAACTGGGTAGTTTAAATATAAGGCTTTAACGAACCAAATTTTCTACTCAGACAAAGGAAGCGATGGCCTCATCCAGTACAATTTCCCCTTACGAAGCCCATTTGTCGGAGCTCGGAAAAGTGGTGGCGTCTTTGGGCATTGCCTTTGACCAAGCCCAAGCTGAGCTTCATCAAGTCAAGCTCGAACGTGATCGTCTACGGGAAAAATGGAAGTTGATAGAGATTACCACTCGAGCGATGTTATCCGAGCAACCCCAAGAGTCTATCACCATCACACACCTTACCCATAGGTCTTATGCGGCTATTTTAAGGGGTTATGTAAAAAATAAGTAGTACCATGTTCATGTACATTATTTTTTATTTTTGTATATAATAATGAATATAATTTCTAGTCTTTTTTTGATACATTTTAATTAGTTTTTAAAGTACAAATGATGTTTTTAGTTATTATTTAATTAAGATTTATATTTTATTAAATTAAAGGATTTTTTAATTAAAAATTATTTTAATAAAATATTATTATTAATATTAAATTAATTTTTTATTAAGTATAAATGATCTTATAATTTTATGAATGCAATTAAAATTTTTATTATGGTTTGAAAGCCATTTCTATCAAAACCCGTGAATTTTTTTATAAATGTCAGTTTTTATTTTAAAAGTTAAAATTTACATATTTAGAAAATTATTTAGATAAAATAAATATTATTTTTGGAATCAGGACGTCGAAATTATCCAACGGTGAATTTTTCATAATTTTCTGAGACAGTCAAATTTTTGGGTAAAAATTAAATACCATTTAAATATATAATGTGTTTTATGACATCATAATGACCCAATGGTGATGTAATAAAATACCATAATCATTATTTTCGGGCAATATATGTTTCATCATTAAAATAATGAGGTTTTGGGTTTGTTTGACTCACTTTTCAAAGCATTAATGGAGCCCTCAAGACTTATTCAACACTTTGCCTTTTTAAATTAATTTCCATGGGAGTGTGACTCAACTCCACATAAGCAACCCTAATTTTTTAAAAAGTTCGGACCTCGGACTTGTAAAATATTATTTTCCTCTTTCCTTTTCCAGTAACCATTGGCAAATACCATGGGATGGTTTGTGGTTTGGATTATTTTAATATAAGGGGTCCCAAAACTAAATAATAAAGAATTCTCTCACCTTTCCTATATAAATCCACCCAAGCTCCCACTTCCTCCTCACTCAAAGCCCTTGAAGTTCGTCCAACCTCTTCCCTACACTCTCTAGAATCCTCTCAAGGTGCCCCAAGATCCCAAGAATCCTCTCACAAGCCTCTCTCTAGCCTTTGTAAGCACACTTCCAAGTAAGGGTTTTTTCTTCCTTTCTCATTTTTGTCAATTTTCTTTAAGTTGTATTGCCCTTTTTATTTCAATTATGAATGTTGGGGTATGGTTTTGAACCTCCCCCATACTGCCCTCTTATTGTTTGAATGATGGGAGAACCATTTATCTCTCATTAAATGCCTCCCATGTACACCTGTTACTATGCCGAAATTCCGAAAGTAACTTCTCTCTCTTCTTTTACATTCAAGCAATACTTTTGTATCATGAATCTAAATTCCATTTTGATTGTTGGGACATGTATATATATGACCTCCTTACTGTACATTATATGTAAATATGATGAGGAACCCCTTTCTCTCTCATCAACCTTTTTATGAATTCTTATGTCACGCCGTTACGCTGCCGAAATTGCACCAATTTTCTAAGCCAATGTCATTGTGTAGTGAATACCATGCCCATTTCTCCATCAAGGGTATTCACCTTTATGCACATGTACATATTGTTTGTAAAGTTCATGTATGAATTCCACATTCCTTTATCGTGGAATAAATGTTTATGTTTTATGAATCCATGTTTTATGATCCATGTGGCACACTTATGCATGAAATGAAATGTTTAAGAAGGGTGCGCCCTTTATAGCGCTCCAATGCATTGGGTAAAGTATAGTATCATGATACGTCATGTGCAATGAGTGTTTACTCATGCTATTTCAAGTGCAACTAGGGTTTACTCATGGTTCAAGTGCAATGAGGGTTTACTCATGCTCCATGTGCAATGAGCCTTGGCTCATGCTAATTCAATGTTAAGTGTTGTTGCCACATTTCCATGTTATGATTATCATGCTTTATCATGCCTTTATGTTCATGTTTCTATTATGCTCTATTGATATGCCTATTGCCTAACATGTATTTCACTCCTCATGTTATTCATTATTTACTCCCTTACTGGGCTTTATAGCTCACCCTTTTCTTATGCATGTCCTCAGGTTATCCCATGCAATGCTAAGTACGAAGGAATGTAGTGGTTACGTAAAGGATGTTTTCAATAAAGATGTTTTATTTCAAGTTTAAAGTTTTTATGTAATGATCCTAAGCCCCAAAGAGACTAAACCACTCGATATTCTTTGTTGGATCAACTGAAGTTTTATATAATAAAGCTTGTTTAAGTTGTAATAAAAAGCAGGGTTGTCATAGTTGGTATCAGAGGATAGGTTTAGTTATTTTTGGGATTAGGAAACCCTAGTAAAGCCTTAGATACAAGACTAAGCATAATAAAAACAGCCTAAGTGTTGGTAAATACTATGTAAGTGGTTTATCAAACAAATACATCCCTATCTGGATACGAGCAGGTAGAGGCGGCTCTGGCACAGATGTATCCTAGGGGTAAAACCCGAAAACACCGCTTTGAGCTAGACTCAAACGGGAAATGGTGCACGACAACGGGCCTTGCTGCACTCTTGGTTACGACACTCCCGGGTGATATGTTTTGATAAATTCACAATCTTAGTATGAACCCTTATTAAGGGAAAAATCCCCTATGAATATATGTTAGAAGGAAGATCATGAAAAGCCTGGATTGAATCCTATAGACTCATGAGTTAAAGAGATTAATGTTTATTTATAAGTCTTCAACTTTTGTCTTTGTATTACCATTTATGTGTTACCCCTAACTTTCTTTTATTCCATCCAATGGACGGTAATAGGAGAACTCGGGCTAACAACCGTTGTGAAGATCAGTGTGATGATTATACTTATGAGATGCCCAATCCAATGGGAGCGGGAATCGCGAACATTGTCATGCTTCTCTCTCAGCTAACTCAAGTTTTGAATAGAAACACTGGTCAAGAGGAACGTTCAACACCCCCTAAGAAAGAACAAGTCACTATTGAAAGCTTCATGAGACAAAGGCCTCCTACTTTTAGTGGATCATCTGATCCCACGATCACTGAACAATGGATCAACTCCGTTGAGAAGATATTCTCCATCCTCAAATGCTCTGAAAAAGAGATGGTTCTCCTGGCAGCTTATCGTATGGAGGGTGAAGCTGATCAATGGTGGACGTTGATCAAAAATACGAAGCCTGAGGAGGAGATCGAGGATTTGGAATGGAAGGTATTCCGGAAGATGTTTTTCGATAAATATTTTCCTACGCACCCTCCGTCTTAAGAAGGAAAGGGACTTCCTTTCCCTCAAGCAGAAAGATGAGGAATCTGTGGGAGCGTACGAGGCAAACTTCACAAGGCTTGCACGATACGCTTTCGGCTTTGTCGTTACCCCCGAATGCAAGGTTGACCGCTTCTTTGGTGGGCTGAAGCCTAGCTTGCGGAAATCATTAGCGATCCGTGACTTTGACAGCTATGTGTAAATTGTCCGATGTGCCCTTAAGGTTGAAATGGAGATCGGAGAATCACATGGGTATCATGGGGACAAGAAGCGGAAGGTGGAATTCAATGCTGGTGGTCCGATGGATAAATCCAACGGCGCTAAGAAATTCCAGCACCCCACTTGCCAAAAGTGTGGAAAGAAGCACCCTGGAAATTGCCTTAGGGGGACAAGAAAATGCTTCAAGTGTGGAAGAGAAGGGCACCTAGCTATTAACTGTCAGCAAGAAGGCCCGCAGCTGCGACAGAGGAGAGGAACACCCCGTTCGAACCTCAACGCGTTGTTCAATGCTTCAAATGCAAAGAACTGGGTCATTTTGCGAATCAGTGCCCTAATCCAAGGGTTATCGGAGGCAATCAACAACCTCCAAGGCAGCAAGGAAGATCTTTTGCCATCACTTCTTACGAAGTGAACCCCGACAACGAAGTTGTGACAGGTACTCTAGTTATTCATCCAAGAATAGCGAACGTACTTTTTGATTCAGGTTCTACGCATTCTTTTATATCTCAAAAGTTTAGTAGAATAATCCCTGCACCACCACAAATCATGGAAGTAAAGATGTCGGTGAGTACGGAAAATGGGGAAATCATTTCATCCCATGAGTATAAGTCCTCCCCTGTTATAATATGTGGATTGAATTTCCCGGCGAACCTCGTCATACTCCCTTTGGTGGAATTTGATGCAATTCTTGGCATGGATTGGGTTTCCTTATATAGAGCCAACATAAATTGTCGGGAGAGGGAAATCACACTCCATATGGAGAATAGACCCCCGATTCTTTACAAGTGTCAGGAGGAAGATGAATCTCCTTTAGCTCCATCATCTCAAGCATGGATATTACTACCTTATGAGCACGCATATCTGGCTCAGATGATTAAGTCCAAGGAAGAAACCACCCTTGAAGAAATGCCTATTGTGAGGGAATTCGCTGAAGTATTTCCCAAGGAACTTCCTGGTCTTCCTCCAAGAAGAGATGTTGAGTTCTCAATTGAACTTATACCTGGGGTGCTACCAATATCCAAGACTCCATATAGAATGGATGTGTATGATCTTGAAGAACTGATGAAACAACTACAGGAGAATCTGGATAAAGGGTTTATACGCCCATGTGCATCACCATGGGGTGCACCAGTCCTCTTCGTCAAGAAGAAGGATGGGTCAATGCGGCTTTGCATCGATTATCGTGAACTTAACAAAATCACGATAAAGAACAAGTATCCTCTCCCAAGAATCGATGACTTGTTTGATCAGCTGCGTGGAGCACAATACTTTTCCAAGGTCGACTTGCGGTCGGGATATTATCAAGTAAGGGTGAAGAAGGAAGATATCCCCAAGACTGCTTTTCGTACATGGTACGGGCACTATGAATTCATAGTAATGCCTTTCGGACTCACCAATGCTCCAGAAATATTCATGGACTTGATGAATAGAGTCTTTAGAGATTACCTAGACAAATTTGTGGTATTATTTATACATGATATTCTAATATACTCCAAAACCATGGAGGACCATGAGGAGTATTTAAAAACTGTACTAGAGACTTTGCGCAAGGAGAAGCTCTATGCCAAGTACAGCATGTGTGAGTTCTGGTTGAAGGAGGTCTCATTCTTGGGTCATATCATCACAAGCAATGGGATATCTGTGGACCCCTCCAAAACAGATGCAATTGAGGGATGGCCGAGGCCAACATCGGTAACTGATATCCGTAGCTTCTTGGGGTTAGCTGGATATTATCGACGATTTGTGAGAAATTTCTCACGATTTTCCAACCCTCTTACCAAGCTAACTCGAAAGGGAGTAAAGTTTGCGTGGAGTGATGAATGAGAAGAAAGCTTCAAGGAGTTGAAAAGGATGCTTATCACTGCACCCGTTCTCACTTTACCCACAAGTGGGGATCTTTTTGTGGTATTCGGTGATGCTTCTTAGAAGGGCTTAGGATGTGTGCTGATGCAGAATGATAAAGTGATATCCTATGCCTCAAGGCAGTTGAAAATCCATGAGCGAAACTATCCAACTCATGATCTAGAGTTGGCGGTGGTGATCTTTGCCTTGAAAATCTGGCGGCATTATCTCTATGGAGAGAAATGTGAGATATATACTGACCACAAGAGTCTTAAATATATATTCACAGAGAAAGAGTTTAATATGCGCCAGAGAAGATGGATAGAGCTCATCAAGGATTATGACTGTTCAATACATTACCACCCTGGGAAGGCGAACAAGGTGGCAGATGCCCTAAGTAGAAAGGATCCAGCAATTCTATCAATGATGAGAATTGAGAAGGATCCAATCTTCTTAGACTTGATGAAGATGGACGTGGAAATCATAAAGAAGGGAACATCATCAATCCTTTCACAAATGATTTCTCAACCATCTCTTTTGGAAAGGTTAAAGGATGATCAAAAGGATGATGCAGGAATCCAAGAAAAAGTGGAAGCTATCAAAAAGGGAAAATCCTCATAGTTTAATGTCAATGAAGAAGGAATTGTGCGGTTTGGGAAAATACTATGTGTTCCTTCAAGTTCGGAGCTGAAGAAGGAACTTTTGGATGATGCACATAGTTCAAATTTCTCTATTCACCCAGGGAGCACAAATATGTATCGAGATCTCCGAGAAAACTTTTGGTGGGATAATATAAAGAAGGAGATCGCTGAATATACATCAAAGTGCCTGGTGTGTCAGCAAGTGAAGGCAGAGAGGCAGAAGTCAAAGGGGATGATGCAACCATTGCCCATACCAAAATGGAAATGGGAGAACATCACCATGGACTTTGTCACCGGACTTCCAAGGACATCCAAAGTCAACAATGCAATCTGGGTTGTTGTGGATCGTCTTACAAAGGCTGCACACTTTATTTCTATTCGAGAGGATTTCTCTTTGGATTAACTGGCACAAATATATATCAGGGAAGTAGTACGGTTGCATGGAGTACCACTATCAATTGAGTCTGACCGAGATCCAAGATTTACCTCTAAGTTTTGGATGAGTCTTTAACATGCTCTGAATACTGAACTAAACTTCAGTACGACCTATCATCCTCAAACTGATGGCCAATCTGATCGGACTATCCAAACACTTGAGGATATGTTGAGAGCGTGCTCAATGGACTTTAAAGGAGGATGGGATCATCATATTCCTCTAGTTGAGTTCTCTTATAATAATAGTTTCCACTCGAGCATCCAAATGGCACCATATGATGCCCTGTACGGGAAAAGGTGTAGAACACCGACATGTTGGGATGAGGTTGGTGAACGTAAGCTTCTTGGACCATAAATGGTCGAAGAAATGGTGGAGAAGGTGAAAACCATTCAGCAGCATATCAAGGCAGCCCAAAGTCGACAGAAGAGTTATTCAGATAATCGTCGACGAGACCTTGAGTTTAAAGTCGGAGACATGGTGTTTTTACGCATATCTCCATGGAAGAAGGTCATGAGGTTTGGAAAGAAAGGGAAGTTAAGTCCAAGGTACATCGGCCCCTTCGAGATTCTTGATCGTGTTGGGGCTGTGGCCTATCGACTAGCACTTCCACCTACTATGGCCAAGGTGCATGATGTCTTCCATGTATCCCTCTTAAGAAAGTACATACCAGACCCTTCACATGTACTCTCTTCCGAGGTGGTACAATTAGAAGACGATCTTTCTTATGAGGAGCAACCAGTGAAGATCTTAGATCGTAGAGAAAAAGTTCTACGAAATAAGACAATGCCCCTCGTCAAGGTGTTGTGGAGAAACCACAAGTTTGAAGAAGAAACTTGGGAGTCGGAGGATATGATGAAGCTAAGTTACCCACATTTGTTTTAGTGTGGGAAAAGGAAATTTTCGAGGGCGAAATTTCTTAAGGGGGGAATGTTGTAACGACCCAAAATTTCATTAATGGAAAATCCCTCTTGATCCAGTTAACTGTTTCTTTATGAAAAATGTTTTTATAAGATATCAACCTTTTTTTAGTTTTACATTATGATTTTTGACCATTACTTTTATAGCCGTTGAACAGTGATCATCTGGGTAGTTTAAATATAAGGCTTTAACGAACCAATTTTCTACTCAGACAAAGGAAGCGATGGCCTCATCCAGTAGAATTTCCCCTTACAAAGCCCATTTTTCGGAGCTCGGAAAAGAGGTGGCATCTTTGGGCTTTGCCGTTGACCAAGCCGAAGCTGAGCTTCATCAAGTCAAGCTCGAACGTGATCGTCTACGGGAAAAATGGAAGTTGATAGAGATTTCCACTCGAGCGATGTTATCCGAGCAACCCCAAGAGTCTGTCACCATCACACACCTTACCCTTAGGTCTTATGTGGATATTTTAAGTGGTTATGTAACAAATAATTAGTACCATGTTCATGTAAATTATTTTTTATTTTTTTATATAATAATGAATATAATTTCTAGTTTTTTTTGATACATTGTAATTAGTTTTTAAAGTACAAATGGTGTTTTTAGTTATTATTTAATTAAGAATTATATTTTATTAAATTAAAGGATTTTTGAATTAAATAATATTTTAATAAAATATTATTATTAATATTAAATTAATTTTTTATTAAGTATAAATGATCTTATAATTTTATGAATGCAATTAAAATTTTTATTAAGGTTTGAAAGCCATTTCTGTCAAAACCCGTGAATTTTTTTATAAATGTCGGTTTTTATTTTAAAAGTGAAAATTAAAATATTTAGAAAATTATTTAGATAAAATAAATATTATTTTTGGAATCAGGACGTTGAAATTATCCAACGGTGAATTTTTCATAATTTTCGGAGACAGTCAAATTTTTGGGTTAAAAATAAATACCATTTAAATATATAATGTGTTTTATGACATCATAATGTCCCAATGGTTATGTACTAAAATACCATAATCCTTATGTTCGGCCAATATATGTTTTATCATTAAAATAATGTGGTTTTGGGTTTGTTTGACTCACTTTTCAAAGCATTAATGGAGCCCTCAAGACTTATTCAACACTTTGCCTTTTTAAATTAATTTCCATGGGAGTGTGACTCACCTCCACATAAGCAACCCTAATTTTTTAATAAGTTCGGTCCTTGGACTTGTAAAATATTATTTTCCTCTTTCCTTTTCCAGAAACAATGGGCAAATACCATGGGATGGTTTTTGGTTTGGATTATTTTAATATAAGGGGTCCCAAACCTAAATAATAAAGAATTCTCTCACCTTTCCTATATAAACCCACCCAAGCTCCCACTTCCTCCTCACTCAAAGCCCTTGAAGTTCGTCCAAACTCTACCATACTCTCTCTAGAATCCTCTCAAGGTTCCCCAAGCTCCCAAGAAGCCTCTCACAAGCCTCTCTCTAGCCTTTGGAAGCACACTTCCAAGTAAGGGTTTTTTCTTCCTTTCTCATTTTTGTCAATTTTCTTTAAGTTGTATTGCCCTTTTTATTTCAATTATGAATGTTGGGATATGGTTTCACACCTCCCCCATACTTCCCTCTTATTGTTTGAATGATGGGAGAACCCTTTATCTCTCATTAAATGCCTCCCATGTACACCCGTTACTATGCCGAAATTCCGAAAGGAACTTCTCTCTCTTCTTTTACACTCAAGCAATACTTTTGTATCATGAATCTAAATTCCATTTTGCTTGTTGGGACATGTATATATATGACCTCCTTACTGTCCATTATATGTAAATATGATGAGGAACCCCTTTCTCTCTCATCAACCTTTTTATGAATTCTTATGTCACGCCGTTACGCTGCCGAAATTGCACCAATTTTCTAAGCCAATGTCATTGTGTAGTGAATACCATGCCCATTTCTCCATCAATGGTATTCACCATTATGCACATGTACTTATTTATTTTAAAGTTCATGTATGAATTCCACATTACTTTATCGTGTAATAAATGTTTATGTTTTATGAATCCATGTTTTATTATCCATGTGGCACACTTATGCATGAAATGAAATGTTTAAGAAAGGTGTGCCCTTTATAGCGCTCCAATTCATTGGGTAAAGTATAGTATCGTGATACGTCATGTGAAATGAGTGTTTACTCATGCTAATTCAAGTGCAATGAGGGTTTACTCGTGCTTCAAGTGCAATGAGGGTTTACTCATGCTCCATGTGCAATGAGCCTTGGCTCATGCTAATTCAATGTTAAGTGTTGTTGCCACATTTCCATGTTATAAATATCATGCTTTATCATGCCTTTATGTTCATTTTTCTATTATGCTCTATTGATATGCCTATTTCCTAACATGTATTTCACTCCTAATGTTATTCATTGTTTACTCCCTTACTGGGCTTTATAGCTCACCCTTTTCTTATGCATGTCCTCAGGTTATCCCATGCAATGCTAAGTACGAAGGAATGTAGTGGTTATGTAAAGGAAGTTTTCAATAAAGATGTTGTATTTCAAGTTTAAAGTTTTTATGTAGTGATCCTAATCCCCAAAGACACTAAACCTCTCAATATTCTTTGTTGGATCAAGTGATGTTTTATGTAATAAAGCATGTTTATGTTGTAATAAAAAGCAGGGTTGTCATAAAAACAATTTATCACACAGTAAACAATTTTATGTATTTTAATGTGGCACTGTTATGTTGCCAAAATTTCACCACAATATTTCTTGCCAAAAAAACATTGTTGTGAATACCATAACCATTTTTATAATGGTTATTCACATTTATACCCTTATAACTATTTTACATGAGACATAAAT
Source organism: Viscum album (assembly GCA_963277665.1). Lineage (NCBI taxonomy): Eukaryota > Viridiplantae > Streptophyta > Magnoliopsida > Santalales > Viscaceae > Viscum > Viscum album. Next base: position 105,992,084 of record OY728133.1, read on the forward strand.
GTATTTATTCCACATTCCTGGATCATGTAATAAAATATTATGAATAATGGTCTCATGGTTTATTGTTTACATGGACCACATAAACATGATAATGAAATGAATGTGATAGGTGAACCTTAAATTATAGATCACTCCCTTGAATTAGCTGATTCTTAGTATAATGAAAGGAAATTCTGAGACGAAGAGTGAAACTGATTACTTTCTGGACCATTTTCCAACATGATGTCTTGGCGGTTTATCCTTCACCTATGTTTATAATTCAATGTTTCAAGCAGTCTCATTATTTAGCATATAATGATTATAATGTTATATTGGGTCTCATTGTTTATGTTTATGATTAATAATATTTTTATACCAAATTCATATTCCTAATATCAAACATTAATCAACTTATTCCATGTTTTTCCCTTACTATTCCTTATTTTTCCCACATTTATTCTATTTTCCTTAAGTGATCCATATATTTTTAACAGCCATGGTAGTTTAGACAAATGTTTATTATGTTTTCAATAATGTCATTGTATCTCATGTATATGATGTTTTCATATACACTTAATTACCAAATAAAATAGTATTATCAATATTGTGGTATTTATTAAGTGTCATTTTAGGTAATAAATCATGAAAAAGTGTTTAATAATGAATAAGTTTGTTATAGGAAATTTCATATATAGTGTTCTTTTTGAATGGATTATAAAAATATTATAAATTTTTTATGACTCAAATAAATATTCGTTTATGAGAAAAGTCACCATATAAATAATAATTATAAATTTTTGGTTTCATTGTCATTATATATAGATTTTATTTATCATTTTAATATTTAAAATTTTTTATATAAACCATGATATGAAATATTTTTTATTAATATTTCACATTTCTTTTAAATAATATGAAAATATATTTCGAATTTATATCTATAAAAAATATTAATTTCAAAAAATACCTATTATAAAAATCTTTATTTTCCCCATATGATCTCAACTATATGTTTACTGGAATACATAGGTAACTACATGTCTCTTGATAAATAATAGAAACAAAGAAATAAATATGAAAATTTATCTTAATATTATTTGATCATAAGATAAAATTCTGTAATATATATAGAGACATCATCCATTCACATATTTTCTCTAAATAATACACTTCTTTTAAACAAGGTATGGGTGGTTCCCTTTATATTATTGCTCTAATCAATCCACACTAACCATGTTCTCGATATGACCATGGTTAAATAATAAACATTTTTAATAAATGTCTCAGTAAAACAATTTACTTATCAAACAAACTATAAAAGAGTTTATCAAATAAAATAATTGTAAAACATGTATATACGTAAAATTAATTACCAATTATTTCATAATATAGTTTTTCATTAATTTATTTAAAAAATATTATCATAGTTAATCTTATAGGGGAAGATATGAAAAAAAATTAATCATCAGAATCATTTATTAGTCATTAAATAAATTATCTACCAAAATGAAATAATTGATTATGATTATCTAAAGAAGGATTAACATTTTCTCGATATCATCCAAATTGGATGATAAATTAAATGTTAACATCATTCCTTGTCTCAAAAAAATACCCCATAATTAATACTTTATAATATGACCCATTTATAGGAAAGATCACATGACCCATTCCATATTTTTATAACCATTTCCAAGACTATTTAGAATATTGTAAATCAATTTAATGTAATATTAATCCCTTTATATTTGGTATAAATAAGTGTATCATTAAATTTATGAGTTATTTAATGTATAGTTTCTATATATAAAAGTGATATTGATTCACATGAACCCTAATTAATTTCATCATGAAACGTTAGAAATTTTTTAATGGCCCTATTTTTTTCCATATTCTAGGAAAAATTAAAAATAAGTGTTTTATTATGTGTTTAATTCATTGAAAAAATATATATTATAAATTTAAACCTATATAAAAAATGTTCTAAATACTATAATTTAATGAAAAATATTCCGAATTCAAACTAAATATCGTCTAAATAGACATTCCAATCACTTTATTTTTCATTATCATAATGGATCAATAAAATTAATTAAAATGTAATTTTTATTTCTTCCATTTATAGACGTATTGTTATGAATTATTTTCATACCATCATTATTAACAAAATTTATTAAAAAAACCCATAATTAAATCTCATAACATTAATGTGTCCCACTAATTATTTTACCTCTTAAAAATTATAAATTCATGGAATACAACACAATATCTCCACCATGAAAATTTTAATTTATGTTATTAATACCCTTATTGAGTAAATATAATATTGTCAAGAATGAATCAAATTTATCTAATTCAATTAATTATCATAATTCACTAAACTGTAAATTTTAATTTTTTTACAAATCATCTCAATTTTAAATTAATAATATAACGTGTTTTGATACAAAATAAATTATACTAATAATTTCTTCATGAGGGAATTCCACAACACAAAAAAACAATATAATATCCATTTTTTAGGTCATATAATGTTTTAAATTATCATTTAAACAATTAATTCCAAAAATGTATATCTTAATCAATAAAAAATCATATAACATCAATAATTTATTAAAATTAATATATCAGTTTATTAATAAAATCATGATGACATCCTCGCATATATATATATGAACATATTATTGATTATATTTCTTATAGAAAACAAAAACCAAGTTGAGATAGGTTTTTTTATTGTTAGGATTTTTTTTATTTGGAGTTTTTAGTTCCTTATAAACATATATATTGAGTGTCCAAACTTATACAATTTGAATCATTTCATAAAAATAATCATGGTACATGAATTATAATTTCTACAAAGATTCTTTTTAGTTATAGGATTAAGAAGTGCACACTACTAGAACATAATGGACTGTGGTCTTAAAATCTGTATGATTAATTTTTTATGCCCAAGATATTACTATCAATAAAATTATATATTCTATCTAAATGTGAAATTTTTATTTTTGAACTAAAAAATGATGATTTTTGATAACTTTTATCTTTTATTAGAATATAATTAATTATAAATAAATATTTTTTGGATTGATTATATTAGAATATTATAATCAATTTTATGTTGGAATGGGTGAAAATGTATAATTCATATTGATGTATTATTATTTTGGAATTTCATATTATTTGGTGATATATATTGACCTATTTTTGAATAATTAGTTTGATATGTTTATTTATTTCAGATAATTTTTTATTTATTCAATTCAATCCATCATTTATTTTAAAATATTTTCTATGATTGGGACTAATTAATGGTATTTTTATCTCTATTTATATTGGATGTGTAAATTCATTTTAACATTATTATTTTTTACATAATTTCATTCTTTTTATGGAATTTGTTTGAACAATATTTTCCCATTATAACTATTTTATGTAGGATATAATTTTATTGATTCTATCATAGAATTTTTAAAAAAGTTGCTTGAGTGATTTGTAATGAGAATATTAATTGAGTATATTAATTATAACAGACAGTTAGAGGGTTGGATTATAGTGATATAACAGTTATATATATTTTAATGGAATGAATTAGTTTTAAGATACCCATAGTTTTAGTTTTTTATATGTGGTTGGGGAATTCGAGGAAATTTCATACTGGGTGGAGACATTTAGTTCATATTTGATAAAGGTATATATTAGAATAGTTGGATTAGCGATAAAGTTAAAACCTATATTTTTACGTTATTTCATGAATGATTCACATATCATTGATGATGCGGAAGTCCACATGTCTACAAAAAATATTCTCGTGATACCAAAAATTAGGAAGCATAAATGTAGGTTTTATATAAAAAATAAAGAATAATAAATCTATTATGAAATATATATATATATATATCATATATAATCTAAACATATATCATTTTTCTAACATTGAAATATGGTAATGGTATAATGACTTACGACGATCCTGAGGCGATAGTCCTCCGTACAAACAAATGGTGATTGATTACCCCATTAGTCGAATGACTGCGAAAATGTATGTAAAATTCATAAAGGAAAAAATATACGTATATTTTATATAACAGTGTAATTAAATAATAATAAAAAAATTAAGTCATATATATTTAAATGAATCAAAAGTGATCATTGAAGAGAGTTACATCTTATTCAGTAAATTTTTTTGGTTTGTACAAAAATAATTACATGGTTTTTTTGAAATAATTGAGGATTATAGGATATTGGTATATAATATAAAAGATTATTTTGGAATTTTTTTATATCATACTACTTGATTGATAGGTTTGAAAAAGTGGGAGGGGTGTGTTTTTTTAGTGTTTGAGGAGTGGCATTCTTGTAAACTTTTTAAATAAGAAATTGCTGACACATTATTTCCATGTCATGTGGATCCAATAATGAAAAAAATAGATAAAAGATATTATATGGTCGAAATTTTGACACCCAATAGGTATCCTATAAGTGTATATGTAATTTTTACCAAATAAGATTATGTTTTGTTTCCCTTTTAAGTTTACTTTTTCTCTTAATCATTGAAATTAATTTTAATCACATAATAAATATTTTTTGTCAAAAGAAGATGAAATAATAATTTATTTTATGTTATTCAAATTCCAAATAAGGAATCCATTTTTCAGTTTTATAGTTATAGAATTTGGTTGAAACTAAATTAAAATCAATCCCACAGACGGGACACAAAAGCATGTTTTTAAATTGATTATGTTCCAATTCTTGCCATGTTTTTATATAAAATTTAAATGTTATATTTATACTAATTACCTAAATTATGATTAAATGATATATAATTTATATAATATTATATTAAATCCAATTTAAAAATTTATTTCACTATATATATAATTAGTATGAAAAAATCATTTTTAATTAAAATTCAGTATTCATCAGTATTAATAAAAATGAAACTTTTCAAAAAAGAATACAAATAATTATCAAAAATACTTATAAAATTTATCTTTTAATAAATTTTCCTTTCAAATTAAATTTATTAATGTGTCAAATATTTATATTTAATATCGGTGCACCATTAAAAGGTGTTAAATCTACCTTTATTAAAATACAGCTTTTTATTTGTAATATAGGATTTGTTCTTATATTATGCCTAGAAAATATATTAAATGAATGTAAAAAATATTATATTGAATATATAATATATAAATTTCTATAAAATCATCCAATATATGTAACTAATTTAATTAAATTTTAATAAAACACCTTATGCACATAAAAATAGTTTTTTATAAAAACAATTCTATTATATTAAATTTGGTTCTATATTATTATATAACTAATATGTAACCAATAAACTCAAAAATATATTTTTATAAATTCATTAAGAATATTCTTTAATTTAAACCTAATGTCTTGGTTGTATAATGTTATATTAAATAATAATAATTTAATAGTATATAATATTCATGTAAAACTCTCCCTTTCATGTAATGACATTCTTTGAAGAAAGTAATATTTTCATATTATATAATCAATATTTTTTCCATGTAGATATATCTAAAATATGTGGTGCATGTAAAATATAAATTTTTAGTCTATTTCAATATTTACTTGTTCTTGTGTATAAAGAAAGCTAATAATAAAATCACATTATTCTAAAAGAAAAATATTTTACGGTCTTCGAGTGCGATAATTTTTATATACAATATTGTGGTATAATAGAAATATTTAAAATTGGATAAGAAATACAATTTTTTTTATTTACATGGAGGGTAAATACTAATTAACTAATTATATAAACTAAAAGTAGTTTTTTTGTATATGCGATTCAACATTTTATATTTATAATAGAATTATGGATGTTAATAATGGGATTTTCAATGATGGTATCAAAACTAGTAGTTACATTAGACTATTTCTATAATGATCACTTAGTGTGTGGGTCTCTGGTTTTCTTATAACATATTATTGTGGTTCTTATTGGGTTTTATCAGAGTGATAATGGGTTTTAATGGATTTTATATGTAGGGTTATAAGATATCATGACATAAGGATTGTATAGCTTAAATATATTTATAACATATATAATTCTAAAAAATAATATATTATGGATTTTTATCTATTTAATTTTGGTTCATAAGGTATGAGTTATATTTTTTTTAATGTTGAGTAAAAAAAAGGTCAATGTAAATTTATGTCATAATAGATAGTAATCCACCTGGATAATAGATATTATTAAATATTAATATTTCATATAGTTATTATTTTTTTTGAATAATTTATTTTAATTATAAATCTAATAAATGAATGAAAATTTTCATTATTATTAAAATATAGGTGGATTAATTTAAAAATTTCACTTACATGTGTGTTTTTATATTAATTATTGGTGATTTTATATAGGTTATTCTGTGTTTTCAGTGGTATTTTATTTGTTTATAAATTTTATTTTGTTGAAATATTTTCTGTGAAATAATTAAAAGAATAATTTATCAAGAGAATATGTTTTATTAAAACTAAATTTTATAATGCAAGTTTTATTTGAGCTAAAATAAGAAAAGTTTACATTAAACACTTACTAAAGTGTATATAGGTTTTGAAGACTGTGAATTTAAAATCTTAGAATGACAGTAATAGTTTTTGTATATATATTATGTATCAAAATAAATTATGTGTTTGAGAAAATTACTTTGAAGTTAATATCCATGATTGGGATCATGTTGAGGTCAGTATTTTAGGGAATGGGTAGTCGACCATTATGAGTTTTAATGAATAAATGTTATGTAAATATTTTTTTGGGGTATTGAATCTCTAACATAGAGATGATCATTTGTGTAATATTTACAATGTTGTCATTAAATATGTGAAATGTATAGAGATTTTATTTTTGAGATTTTAATTTTTATTATATAGGATTAAAACATTATGGGGGTATTTTTAATAACCTAAAATAAAAATAAATTAATTAAATATTTCCGTTGGTTATTTAATTTTAATATTATTGATAATTTTGAATAGAATTTTATTTCATTGGACATTAACAAGAGAGTTATTTTTTTAATTTTAGGATTTTTATTATGATTATTTGTATATGGTCGGATAACATAAAATGATCATGTGTCACATTTTATGGTCTTAAGGATCCCTGAAAATGTCATATTTTATATTCATATATATTAGGAAATTGGGAATTTTCCATCAATAACTAATAAATCATTAAAAAAATGTTTATAACCATTAGATTTTAATATGGTGGTTATTATTTGATCCATTAGATACATGGTAGAGACAAGATTCATTATTTTTGTATGGAAAATGGAATTTTTTGTTTAAATATTCAACACACCTTCATGAATATGTCCTTAAGTAATGTAGAGATAGGGATATCATGCTCCTTTGTTTTGTATTTTCCCCATCCTTATCCATTTTTTATGATATAGAATTTGGTGTCAATTGGGCTCACAAAATCAATATAATAATTCCCCATTTAATTAATTTGTATTTTCATTTCTGTTTAGTTATAAAATGTTATTTACTAATTTGGTTTAAAATAAGTAATGGTTTATTGACTTTTAAAACATAGATCATTAATATGTTTTAGCTATTTCTGGCCGTGAATGGATAAATGTTTGTCCTAATTTCTTTTAATGAAATATTTTATTATAGTAGATTATATTTGATATTTCCTTATCCTTGGGATTATGAAATGGATTTTAATGATTAAAATAACTAATTCCATGGCCATTGGTATTATTAAGAGCTTATTTGTAGTTTTTATGAGTTTTTAACTTGTATATTATGATTCATTATTTATAAATTATGTATTATTGGATTTAATTATTTATAGAAAATGATTAATAAATAATAATGTGTTAAATAGTTTTGAACATATTAGGGAACACATTGAATTTGTCTATAATTGGTGGTGATATCAACATCTTTATATTATTTATATTATTTTTTTGACATTTGAAACGACTAAATTATTATCCTATAATAATATTTAAATAATTAATTTTACAATATTTATTTATTTATAAGGAATTAAATTTTATAGATACAATGTTCTTTTATTTTATATATGAGTATGTAGTGAATTTATTATTATTTATTAAATTTCATTACTAATATATATTAGTAATGTTTTGAAATTAATTTCAACTGAATTAAAAAAATATTTTTATAATAATGCATTAATGTAATATCATGTGATTTTTTAATAGATTAGGTTTAATAAAATAAATCTGTATTTTTTTTATATTTATGTTAGATTTAACAATTATGGTATAATTTGAACATGATGATATGTATTTGATTATTATGTCATGTATTCATTGATATATTATTCTTTTTACATGTTACATTACAATTATTTTTTAGTGTGAAAAGGGGTGAATTATTAATTTTCAGATATAAAATGAAGGAATTATATATATATATATATATATGATAAGCCCTATGAATTTATTTATGAGGAAAAATCACTTGATTCATAGTTGCTATATTTTTAATAAATAAAAGGATGGTTTATTAATTGACTATAAATTTTATTTCTATTTTATAAATTATTATCAATATTTATAATATCTAATATATGTACACATTCATAAATGTATAAGAGTAATTAAGTTATGGAATCATATAATAATTGTTATTTTTCATATCATATTTTTTAATTTAGGATAACTAATTTGGGAGTAATATATATTGATAAGTAACTTAATTTCCTCAGTTTTCCTTTGTGTTTTTAGTAAATTATTTTATGAACTATTTTTCATATGATTACAGATTTTTTGGACTCCATAGGTTTAGTGTTATGAGGTATTTGCTACATTTTTCTTTGTTAATTACATTATTAATATTTTGAGAATATTTTCAAATGTTATTATTCCATTATTCTTTGGTATGAATTATATGGAATCAATGATGTAGTTATAATTATGACAATAATTATAAATTTTTTAATAATAATTACCTTGTACATATATTTTATAGTAGGTTGGAATATGGTTTTATTTTTCAAATGTATCATATTCAACTAATAAAATAGAGTTATATTTTTGGATGATAAAAATAGTTCTCATAGTATTGGTTATGTGGAGAACTTCTAAGAAAATTAAATTTATGTGTCATAACTAATTTAATATAATCTCTAGTGTGTTAGTTAGTCTAGAATTATGGCTATTGGGTCTGAAACACATCCTGAAACATTATTGCTGATGAATTGAATGTATTTTAGGATGATACTATTATAATTATGGTAATGGATGATATGGGGATTTTCATACTATATTATCTGATTTGTTATTCATGCGATAATTCATAATCGAGAAAATATATATATATATATATATATTATTTCTTCATAAATATTTTATTTTTTCTATATTGATAAGGCTTATCTTTTTAATAGATGAGTGTTTATTTTTTCATTTGTTTATTTAATATAATTTTTTCCACCATTATAAATAGTGGTAGAAATAAATAATTATACTATATTAGGTATAAAAAATATCATTATAAATTTATAATATTGGTTTCTTAATTCATATGAGATGCTTAGTACTACTATATATGTTTTTTTATTTGTTAGTGGCCTACTATAGTAATGTTTTATATAGATAGATATGACTCTATATATGAATGATTAATTTACCTATCATTGTGATCATATATACATATACATATGTCTGTGTCTCTAATGTTCTTTTACATTGTCGATTAACAATTTAGGATGTATCTATTTCATAATGGGTTTTTGTAAAGTTCTTAAAAAGGTTTAGATCTACCTTATTGATTCAATGAAACAGAATTTTATTCTTTGAATATGGTTTATAAAAATTGTAATTTTTATTTGATTATTTAGATTATTTTTATTTCTATATATTTTTTAAATTCCAAAAAAACATGTATACATTGACATGATTAGTAATGTATATCATTTGAGGTATCATTATGGTCAAAACTATGAATAATGCACACATCGTATGTTCAATATAGTGCACATACAATATAAAAATATGAATTTACAGTGTTAGATGTTAAATGGAATGCACTAATATTGTTAAATAGTAGGTATAGAGTAAATATTATTCTGTTTAACTCTTCATGGTCGGGTAGTGATAGTGTTCAATATTACTAAAATGTTGTCATGACGAATTTTGAAATAATTTTTTATTCATTAGATTCTAAAAAACAATAAAATTTTTATGTTTGTAATAAAATATTTATTTCCCATGTAGTAAAATATATGATTATATTTCATATTATTATAGTGGATTACAATATTCTATTTCTTCGTCCATGTATCCTTCCATAATTTTAATCAAGTATAATATAAAATAATTATTTTAGAATATTATAATGTGTAATTTACTATTAGGTGATGAAAATTATTTAGTCTATGAGATCTAGTAATTATGTTGAAGTCCTAGATAGATCTATAAAATATGTAGGGCATATAGTCACATGGAAGGATTATTTCCTTTTAATTTTATGTTATTTCATTCAAATTACTTTTTTGTGGAAGGATTAATATTATTTCCTCATTGGGTGTTCTTGAAATGTGTGTATTTATATTTATCATGAGGATCCAGTATTGTCTACTATAACGAATAGGTTTCTTTTATTTTCCATATGATAAAATGTCATTTTTTATGTGTATTTCTCTATGTTCCATCCTGTAATGTTCTGTTATAATTTTTATCAATATAAAAATATCTTGGAGGTATTTATGGATTATTTTACCATCTATGTTTTTCCTATGATAGTTTTGTAAATAATTTAGGTGTTTTATTTTCCCATTATATAGAATATAATTAGGTATAATTTTAGAGAAATAATGTCTCATGGAATATAAGTGGACAACACCAATACATTTCATATCAAAGAAATATATCCATTTTGATAAAACTATGGTATATATCATTAATACTATGAAAGTATCAGAAAATAAATTTTATTTTCAATCATTTATATTTTATGAGTGTATTAATCCTGTTTTAATATATACATTTATTAATATTTTACTTTTCAATACCTTTTTTCAAAAAAAAATATAATTCGATAGTAGTAATAATTATGAGTAAACATTTGATAATAATAATAATAATAATAATAATTTAAAATGCATTAGTATTGCTACAATTGGGGTATTTTCCATATAAATTATGTGTGATGTTTCCGACTATATAGTTTTAGAATTTATATCACATGGGGATAATAAAGATCACTATTCCATCACATATTCATAACAAATTTATGTTTCCATGAAAACTAAACAAAACATTAATAATAACTTCCAAATAATTTTGTTCTAAATTTATATATTTTTGTATCACCTTTAAGGATCTATTGAAATAAATTTTTTAGTCCCTATATCTCTATTATGTCTCTATAGTAATCTTGAAAACAAACCCTTTCATGTTTACAATGTTATCATTACATGGGAATTTAATAGTAAAAGTATTTTTAATATATGTGTATAAAATATTGTTGATGAGAATATCATAGATGTATCTTCACCCTCGTAAAATCAATTATCTATAATAATTCCCATATAATACATTTTTTAAAACATAAACTATATCGAGTGAAATAATGTTGCCTATTTTATTTTTATACACATAATTATTATTTATCACAATTCATTCCAATTTAGTATAAAAAATCAATCCCAATAATTTTAAAAATAATAATTATTTATATATATTCACAGATACATAAAATGTTACCCAAAATATAATCATGTGATAAATACACATATAATTAATTGTGTGTTTAATGAGTATTTAGATTATATCACAAACCTCCAAATTAATTTCAACGTGGTTCTTAAAGAATAAATCAAAATCGTCTTTATAATAGTCTATATTATCTTACCATTTTATTATTCATATTATTTTTTAAAATTACTTCTCTAATATGAAATGAATAATGTAAAATTACATAGATAACATGGTCTGGTCATTGAATATAATTGGTGTATCATTAATTTATTGTGAAATTCATAAATTTATTTTTCAATTTATTTTCCATTAAAACTGGCAAGGAGATGCATAATTTTTTTGATGATTAAGTGGATTTTATAGTGTTTATAAATTACTATACATCGAATAGGTTTGTATTTAAATGAATTAAAATTTTTAACCATCGTTATCGTTTCTTCTAAATTAAAATTAAATGATATTGTCTCAGTGTGCGGTTGACCATAAAATCTTCACAAAATATGCTGATCTAAAAATATTCAATTAAATAATTCCTTGTATTGAGTTAAAAATCACTAGAAATATAACATATCCAAATATAATATATTAGAGCCTTTGGTACAATGAGAATTTATAGACAATAAATACATCATATAAAATAGTTATTGGTATGTCAGTATTCTTGTTTTTCTTTGAATAAACTCATGGTATCCCAATTCTAATAAATTTTTCTAACAATCATATTAAAAAATATTACAATTACAACATTTGTAGTTCATTCATTCAAATGATAATAATAATATAAGATCTATAGTATAATAATAAATACACATATAAAATCCCTAAATTTATAACTGGGGAAATCAGTCGTCTGACAATCACAGTTTCCATTATAAAGATATAAATTTTCATAACAGGGTTTTATTATACAATACGTGAACAAAACTAATACATGTGGAAAATTATTTACCTTATCTTACCAATGTATTATTATCAATATATCTCCATTTATTATTGTGTAGTTTATTCATGGAAATAAAATATGTGCAATTCAATAATAGTGGGTTGTAGTTGAAATACATCCATGTGTTCTTTATAGAGATATTATTAGTGGGTCCCCTCTTACATGAGGAAAAAATCCATGTAACCCACAAGGATAAATTTTTTTTTATTATAAACTATATTATATTCATTATAATATGGTGATTTTTATGACCAAATATATATTTAAGAAATCATTTTCAATATATATCTATGGCATAATTAGGAATGGATTATAATAAACTACATAAAATAAATGAAAAAAACAATACATTATTATTAAATTTAAATTTAAAAAAATATTAGTATTGGGCATTATGAAAATAAATATTTATTTCCATATGAAATATAGTCATCATTAAATGATTGTTGTTATTATTATATATTTAAAGAAATTTAAAAATGTTATATTTACATAAGGGAGATACCATTCTCGTACCAGGTATGAACATCCCATATTATGTTCATATATTAATGCTCAAGAGGGATGTGACACCATAAGGGTTCACAGTGGACAAATTACAACCCAAAATTCAACAACTAATACATGAGAAGAAACATTTAGCTAAGAAGAAAAATATTCAAGGGGTCACTACCTAGTAAATATTCTTTTAATGTTCTGAAAATTATAAAAATATCACACAACATACCCTTACATATTATTTTGGTGTGATATTGGGTTAGGTGTGTTTACCTCATGTATTATTAGGGTAAATATTTATTTTGAAATTTAAATGTGGTTTTTGTGATATTTTTTACATATTTTCTATTAATATAACATTTTTATATAAAATATTAATGTCACATGAATTTAGTATGAATATAGTAAATAGTGTTTAAGTAAATTGAAAGCATAATTTTTTTAATATATATATATATATATATTATTCATTATAATAAATTCTAGTTACAGAGTAAATGTTTTCCATAATAATAAAAGGATCGAAACAAAAAAAAATTTATTCACGCGTAAACAATATAACAATTTTATGTAATCTTACAATGATTTTCTATAGTTTAGAAATTTAATTTTAAGATTAAATTGATATTTTTCAATAAAAAATAGTTTATGTTAAAAAATTAAATTCATAATGTATATAATATGTTTTTATAAAACTTATTACATTTTATAGAAGATAATTTGTAATTATCTAATGGTTATACGTTCAAACTTCTATGAGATAATCAATTTTCATTATAAAATGTAAAATACAATATGCATACACAGTAAGTATTAAGACATCATACTAAATTAAAAGTGTAATAATAAATATTATATTGTCCTGTTATACCAAAAAAATTTACTTCTAATAAAATTAATGTCTCTTAATTCAAGAATATTAATGTTCTAATTTAAAAATGAATCATCCAAAATTTAAATTATAAATTAATGTATTGAAAAATTTATTTTGCAATAAGGTTAAATTTTACCTCCAAAATAATATTACCATAATAATATAATCGAATCAATTATTAAATAACAAACACAACATTTCTCATGGAAAAACCTTTTTCTAAAAGCACGGGATTGCCAATAGTTTTGAGTAATATTTATTTTTATATGAAAAATCTATATTTAGAAATTCAAAAATAATTAATATTTTTTTCTATAAATGACAAAAAATTATCCATTAATTTAAATTCATAATCCAATTAAAAATGTGTTTGATAAATTTTATCTATCTATATTCTTTGAATGTGTATATAGGATTCTATGTATCTATTCGTTATAATAGGGGATCGAATTTTAATGAAATGGGTTCCCATATACTCTCTATTTATTAATGTGCTAACATTATAATAATAAATTTTAATTTCAATTTATTATGACATAATTTCATTATAAAAATTACTTTAATATCCAATTTAATCCTCATTAAGGATAATTTACCTCTCTCTCTCATTTTAATATCCCATAAACCAAAATATACACCCGTTATACTTTTGAGATTGGTTTCTTTTTTACACATTTGTCTATTTAATTTATAATACTAGTCCCTAATTTCTTTCATGGGAATTTATATAGAAATAAATATAACTAATTGATTAAGTAATTTTATGTATGAAACTCACATTACTTTATTATGGATTAAAACAACGAGAAATACATTAATAATCTATGATCTATGTGTAATACATAAAAAAAATTAATGGCCTCACTAATTTTCTCTCCGATGAATTTTGTAATAAATTAATCTCCGTATATGTTATTTCTATGATACAATAGCAGCATGCATTGGGAATATTTTATAATTCCATGTTGAGAAACTTGGGAAAAAAATTAAAACATGTTGGTGAGGAACCATAGTTATATTCTTATAGATTTTTCATTATAATGATCCAGTGATTTTTATGTGTTTTAACTCACACACATTTAGTCTTGATCATATTGTTTTAGACATGTATTTAATATCAATATCTATTGATATGAATTATGAATAATCTATGGCCAAAAACTTCATATTTATTTTTTTATCCCTTACAAGGCTTCATGATCACACCTATTATTTAGAAGTATGTCCCTTGGAATACATATATAGTAAGCTGACCAATTATTGGTTTTAATGATTTCTTTGATGAATATATAATAATATATATTTATCATATACTTCATGAATAATGTACCTAGTCACAATTACACTAAAAATAAATATATCAGTATATGTTATTAATGCAATATCATGGAAAGTTCATATATTGAAAACATTGTACAAGAAAGCAATGTTTATATAGTTTGTATCAAATCATGGTTTATTTATTAATATAATTTATATATAGAAACACTATTGAAGACTAAAGGTATAATTATAAGTATAGGAGAATTCTTAAAATTTGGTCTATTTTTAGGTTTATGGTTCTATAGAATTGAAATATATTTCTCGATACAAGAATGGAGATATATTATCATTCCAATATTTTACTATGGCTAATAAAACTAAAAAGTAATGATGGGTTTTAACTCCATCTTCACACAGTGAAAGAAAAAGAGACATATCATCACACATGGTTTGACATTCCTAATGGATATGATTTTGTTGTTCACATGGATTATATAAACCAATACGAATAATTTATGACTAAATTATTTATTTTTTATATTTTATGGTGTATGATCCTATAATCTGATAGTAGAAATTATTATTATTATACATTGACATAGAACTATTAACATAATATTGACCATATATGTAAATATTTAATAATTATTTTATATTATGATAAAAATAGTGGGAAATATATAGAATGAGTTATAAAATTGTTAGAATAGATTATGTGATTGAATAATAATAATAAGTACATGGAGTATACTACGTAATTATGAATGGTGAAACTATCTGTTAATTCCATTATATATCGATGATCAACAAATTATACTAGACTATTCTTTATTACTATAATAATATATAAATATTATATGAAGGATATTTTTTATTATTTTTTGTTATGAATAGGAGAATGTAATTATAATAGTATATTTCTCATTGGGATAATCTAATAATTTTTATACATTAATCAAGGCCATATATAATATGATATAGGTTGATGTTGTGGAGTTGGAAGACATCAAAAAAGTATTTTTCCATAAGTAATTACCACATACACTCTGAAAAAATATAGACAGAACATTCAATGAGATGAAGAGTATGAGAGTTATCCATTTGGATGTTCTGAAATGAACATTACACAATGGATGTGATACACTTCATTTTTTTGTATATGATGTAAAGAGTTATTGAGTCATTGGTGTATTAAGACCACATATATAGAAATATCATGAAACATTATATTTTTGGAATCTCATAAAGATTTATTTTTTTCCCCTAAAAGTGTAAATGGACTTTGGATATGTATGGGGTCCCAAGGAATAAATGATAGGAAGGGAAGGATGTATCTAAATATTGAAATTAATATTGACCATAAAGGATAAGGGATGAGAAAATATTTAGCAATGTCATAAAATTGTCGGATGAATTAGCTGTAGAATTATACACAAGTGTGTTGAATGCAGTTGAAGTGTGAAAATAATATTATAAATCTACCAGGAATCATTGATCCATAATAACTTATAAAAACTCTCAAATAGAAAAGTTAATATGGTTTAGAACAACCTATTGTATAACATATCAAGTGTGGGGCGAATAAACAATTTTCAAACTGATATCCAAATTCAAAAAAATTATTAAAAATATGATTTATCCCCTCTAGAGGATAAGGGAACAAGGTACAAAATTTTTTATCATGACTTTTCACCTCGTGAACCCAAATGATGTGGCAGAAGGTATACACATTTATACAAAAAATCCTAGATATCACGTTATTAGATTTTAGTTTAACATATTACATTTTTTACATTATTCATTTCCATTATCATAAAAGAAAACTGTTAACATCATTTATTATAATTATAGATTAAAACTACTTAAGGGAATATTCATGCATGAATAGTATGTTGATAATACAAAACTATCATTGGTGACTAGAATCAGTTTCTATTACACGTAGGTCATTATAATTGTGTAAATTTTCATACTAATTAGGTTGTATTTTCAATCAAGATAAAATACTAAGTTCAAATGTAAAATCTAGAAAATTTTAGTTGTCCAAAATGAAAAAATTTTATTTATTTTCAACGAATAGATATCCGAACCATATTTTTTTAACAAACCAAATTATGAAATATTATTAATTGAAAATATTAGTGAAGATGATGAAAATTTGGAAAATAGAATTATAGTAAATATACCCATTGTTGTAGATTTTATGGATGTATTTATAGAATAAATAATCATATTTATTGTAAAAATAATATTATGAATGTCAATTTAAAACATAAAACGATCCAAGATATTATCGAATACTCATTATAGAATTAAATAAATAGAGTTATAAGAATTGAATATAAATTAAAAATAACTTTTTTTAGATGTTTTTATTCAACCTGGAATGTCTCCTTGGGATTCCATATTATTGATTTGAAGAATATAGATTTATTGAAGATTATATTCATATATTATAGAGAATATAATGGGATAAAATTAAGCAATAAACAATCTTTTCATTGGATATAAGAGTTATCTTATAATATTAATGGGGTTCAATTCCTCTTCATGATATATCTCTTGTTAGAGAGTCTTCATTTGATGGTAACAAATGAGGATATTTTAAAGACACCCTTTTTTAATAGACACTATATTTTTTAGTTTTTTTTTATTCCCTTTTTCATGAATAATGATCCTATAAAATAAATTTATATGAAAACGCATATTTTCGGACTAACATTATAGATTTTTTGTTTTATTTATTGATTCTATTATGATATGTTAATAAATTAATATGGAGAATGATGATAATCAAAAGGTCATATTACAATCAAAGTTGATATATAAACATTTTAAAAAATTATAAAAATTATTCGTTACAAGAAGTATCATTTTTTGATACATTGTTACGAGTGAAGGGATATCAGATGACCTGGAAAATTATAAGGCTATAATTTTGGTTCCTCAATTAATAATTGTGACATATATATCGATTTTCCAGGGTCTATTAGGATACAATATAAGGTTTTTAAATCACATGTCATGTATTTCTAATTAACTAGCCATGTAAACATGAAAAATAGTTATGTTAATCTCTTGAGTGGTCCCTCCTATTGTAACATGGCATGGGTCCTCTGCTTATATATTTTTTAATCCTTGACTTTTTCGCATAGTGGCGAGTTTTTTCTGGAGATGGATGTTCCATCAGATTGATTCATGATATTTTTCTCATAATTGATGGACCATTTTAATTGATTTCTCACCATTTTGGGTTAGGTTGTGTGATGGAGATCCACATTCTCTCCCATTTGGGATTATTTTGTTACGAATATATGTTTGAATCCATGTTGATAGATTTTTAACAATATTTTTATGTATTGAGATGTCTATTATTATTTATTCTCATGATAACCCCCTATGAGTATTTTGGCGTCCTAATGGGTACTTATATACTCACACCTACATGAGATTTTTACCCATGTGTTAGGTCTTATGCTAACAAAGGACATGTCAGTCGTGATCACTATGGAGCATAGAGAAATCTAGTTCATTATACTATGTATGGTGGTTTGGGATTGTATATCCATAGATGGTATCTCTTAGCACATTCAATTCCTAGTTTTTCTATTTTCGAAATATTTTCTGGTTGGGAATTTCTTTTTCATTTCCTTCTATTCATAATACACTATCATAATCGTTTACCTACTAGAGGGTTTGCATCAATTTTTTATTATCTAGCTTGAATAATTTATTATTATTCCAATGAACATTTATATATATATATATGGTTTTTTGTGTTTATAATGTTACATTACAAGAAGCAATCACATAGTAGGTGTGTATTTAAGTTCTTTCTCCATCCACTGGCCTATGTAAACAGGCTCGTGGGTAGTTGCAGCATTGTCCCCAATCAATTGGTAATGAATGATTGGTATATGATTAGGATAATTACATAGGTTTGGGTTTGGGTTTTACCATTATATCTCTTTGGGTGGGAAATAGGAAAATATTTTAATTGTGTATCAAGAGGTATTTTTATGGTAAAGAACCTAGTGTCAGTGTGGTATTCAATGTATCTATATATTACGACTCTAAACACCTAATTTTATACTCAGTATGCAGAGACAATGGTTACAGGGAACATCATTAGGTGAACCATATAAGATTTAGACTTTGAATATAATTCCTGATTAATATCCCCATATATGTATCTATAAATATATGATCATATATCCATGTTACATTTTAATTATACCTTAATTATGTGCCTATAATAAAATCCAACCATTATACTGATTATGGATCAAATTGAATACTTGGTGAATGATAAGGCATCATTTTATAGGACATCAAGTGAGATTCTTATTCCATGTGGATATGTTGATGTACCCCATGTGTTGAATACCCGATAATGAAAACATAGAGGGATGATGATGCAAGAAATCTTAAAACACATCACGAGTTCCAGTAGCTGAGGTAATTGTTGTTCCATGGAGAGAAATATCATGAGGTTGAGGAGTATTGGATATATTTGGTGTTCTATGTTTTTTGGATTATTTGGAAAGCAACTGATCATGTGGTTGTGCTGTCAGATAGTATTTTTGATAGAAAAGTTGGGGGATGGTGGTGTCTATTTACACAGATGTTAGATATGTTAGTACTATCCTATGCTGACATCTAACAGTTTTGTTGTGAGGTTTAATAATAATCATTATTTTGATTAGTTCTGACTTAAGAGACGCTGGGGTTATATTATGGTGGGATGATATTGGAATATAACACTATAATTTCACAGACCATACGTGGTAATCTCTCAATATGATTTGGTATGTTTATATCCAGGTGTATAAGTTTGAGTCCATTCTTGGGTTGAAGTTTTTCTTATCAAATGGAAACCTATAACTAAGGTTGGAGGTTATCATTATATAGAAGAGTCACCAAGAGAAGAACGAATGTGTCATTCATAAGGATTTCAGAACATGTGATCTTCCTAGGTTCAGACTCAGGAGAATGGATAGGGATATAATAGAGGAATATGTCATCATAGTTAGGGGCATATATTTTCACGGGACGAGAAAGATCACATGGTGTGTGATTTTCTGGCCCAATGTGTTGAGGATGGAAGGTTGAGAGCTGATGAACCACCATGGCAGAGATATTTACCTGATCATATATTTCCCAAAGATATATCAGGGTGGACTCGAAGGAGGTGATGATAGAAGAGTGGCTGGTGGAGCTCTATGAGGATAAGATATGGGTGATGGATATTGTTATAAGTTCTTTCAACCACCACCACCAGGTAGCCCTTGATAGGATTAGGGATATGGAAGTCATGGTTGTGGAATGATACTAGCTCTAGATGCATGTAACATAGAGGATACTAATATGATTTGATATATGATCAGGGTTTATAGTATTCTTTTTTTCGAATTTTTAGACATGGGTGTGAATCATTATTTAATATCATTATTCCTAGTGCGAGATCTGGATCTCCCTGGTGAGACATTATCAATCATCATTGTCTTGAGGTTAATATGAAGAATTATTCTTCTATATATTTTATCCTCTAGTAGTGTGAGATAACTCATGGTGGAGAATGTTTATCATGGAACCATTTTGTCATAATTATAGAACACTATGATATTATCTTAGGTATGGATTGGTTGTCCACTGTTTAATCCTATATTGATTATCAACACACATTTTCCAGATGCATTCACACTAATGGGAGGACATTTTCTAGTGTTGGCGATTGGGATATCATGTCCAGATAAGTGGGTTATGTGAGCATGAGTATTTAGACCTTCACAAATAAATTTTAATGCATATCCCTTGGTGTAGAATGTTTTTTAGTCTTTTAGATTCCACCCTTCATGGGGTATTTTATGTATGTAATTCACAAGGATGTCCTCAAACTACCTCAGAGGATGGAGGTGGAGTTTTTCATCATATTACACCCTAGAACCACTATGATATCTTATGTTTTATATCATATGGCCCCAACTGAACTCCATGTACTGGGTTTCGATTGTAGAAACATAAAAAAACGTTTTATTCGACCCATTTCTCCCCTAGAATGGTAATGTTTGTATAGTGAATATGGTGGATTGGAGATTTTAGCTTTTAGTTTATAATCATAACATGAAACCGAAAATGATTATAAGATTTTACCAATACCAAAGATTGATATCCTATTGGATCGGTGGAATGCCTCATGATGGTTCCCAAAGATCGATCTCAATTATGGAGACCACAAGTTGGGAGTTCATGAAACTGATATTCAAAATATTGAATTATGATGTTGTTATATAGACTATAATCTCTTTATGATTCCATTTAGTGTGATGAATTATCTAAATATGTTTATATCGTGGATGAATCAGGCCTTCCATACATAATTAGACTGATATGATATTATCTTCATTGACGATAAACATATATATTATTCATCATAGGAGGAACATGCATAGAACATGAGGATGGTCCATGAATTTCATCGGAGAACCATCTATATACTACGCTATTAATGTAATAGTTTTATATCTATGAGATTCATTTTCATGGGAATTTTTATTATAATAAATAATTAACTTCAAACCTAGTGAATATTGTTGTAGTGATTTTAATGGATCCACTAAAGAGTGGTTCAATGGTGTAGAGTTTTCTTTTCTTGTAGGGGTACTTCTGAGGGCTTATATAAGTCTTCTCTACAATTTTACCCCTGTATCAACCCAAATGTGGAGAGGGAATCCATTTAATTATACGTATCAGTTCTATGGAGAATTTATGGAGTTTAGGTTGAGGTTGAGGAGAGACCTTTTTTAGACTATCGAACTACTACGTAGTGTTTCAAAAATTCCACTACAACCGGTCTCAACAACATTTTGACGAAGATATATGAAATTATCACTATGGGGTCAAGGTAGTTGAGACCCCATTAGTAGAAAAATATGACTCATAAACTAGAGATGATAGTGGTAGTCATCTTTTTAAGTATATAGATGCAGTATCTTCTATGGGTACACATTTTTTTTACTCAAACCATCAGAGTCTTATATATGTCTTTACATAGAGAGACTTTCATTAATGACTGAGGCACTAGTTGTAGTTCTCATAAAACTATAAAATTGATATTTTCTACACTATGGGGCTGTGAAACTTGATTCATTTTCCCTTTTTATGAACTCTCATGATTTTTTTTGTAGGAGGCATAGAGTAGTTTGAATACTTTTCGTTGAGCCTTGTTGATGAGGAAGGTACAATTTTTTAGTCAATGGTGTTGAATCCACTTTTCCTCCAACATGTGAGGGAGACCCAGTGATAAGAAAATGACATTGAGTTCATTCCTAACTATATATTCTAATGATATTGACCAATGAATTTTATGAAGGATGGAATATTTTCATCCTTCTAGGGGGATGAATGGTGGTCTTATTCACAATATAGGTGTAGGTGATGAGATAGTTTGAAACAACTCATTTTTTTATAATTTCTTGTGTGGGAGGATGTATAAGAAAATTAAAAAATGGTTTTTGTGGGATGAAATGATTTTAAGTGTGGAAAATATCACCTCCTGGTGCATCCCCTATCAATATGTGAATAATGACCACCTTGTTCAATTAGGATTGTTGCATCCCCTTGAGACCCGTGAGTTGAAATGTTACATCATAACATTGGACGTTATGAATCATTCTTTGATATAAAATGATAGGCCACAACACCATCTGGGTAATATATTGATTAACAAATATAGATATCATAGTTACTCGGACTATGGTACCAGAGTTCAATGAATATTTGTGGGTAGTTGTACATGTGGGAACCTATTATCCTTCTTGGTGTTCCCTCAACAATTTTATCTGGCCATGGGTCATAGTTCACATCATAGCTATAGGGAGGCCTGAAAATGGTATTATAGGACTAAATGAGGAATAATACAACCTTCTTAACCTAGATTTATCGGAAGATCAAGCACATTATCATAGCATTAGAGGATATGATGACGTTTTTTGTGTTATACTTCTTCTAGATCTAGGAGGATGGCATTCTATTAGTAGAGTATGAAAACAATAATAGATATCACTCAAATGTTTATGTTACAGCTTTTGAGGCACATTTTGTAAGACCATATAGGTCACGAATATGATGGAATGAGATCAGTGAGGAATATATTGTTGTTCTATATATGGCTCAAGTGATGAATGAGAATGTATAGGTAATCCACTATTATAAGATTAGTTCTATGAGCAGGTTGAAATTTTATGAATATCAAGGTCATGGACATAGGATTTCATGTAGGGAGAATTTTTTTAAGGTCATCTGCATGAAGAATTTTCCTTAGATTTATCATGGGAGGCATGTTATCACTGATGTTTATTGGTTTATTTCAAATCTTGTTGTAGTTTAGTGAGGTTTCCTACTGCCTCTCCCTACCCACATCGATGTATAATCTCTATGACGTCTTCTGTGTTTCACATCTAAGGAGATAGTTTCCTGACCCCACCCATGTTGTTGACTATGGTGAGTATCACATTAAGGATTGATCTACATTTTCTTACCACTTGAAGGATATTGGGGATTGGAAGGATATGATCCTACATGGATGGAACATACACATGGTTTGAGTGTTGTGGGAGCATAAGATCATGTATAAGCGAACCTAGGAGTGGGAGAGATAGATTTGGTCTTATTACGAAGTGTTTTTAAACATGGTGATGAAAATATTAACAGATAAAATATGTTATAAACCGTATTTTTTGTAATAATACTTTGAATTATATATATGAAATATTTTCAGATCTATGAATGATTCTATGAACTGGTTTTCTCAAAAATAATTTTTTAAATATATATATATATATCATGTGTTCATGTATTTTCAAAGATAATTTTATTTCTACTAAAAAGATTCTTAGATAAAAAATAAAAATACAAAGTTTGAATATGGAATGAAATTTTTTCCATATAAGTGACCTATAGTTAGTCAGAACTAGGCCATCAGATAGGGAGACCATTGTATGGTGTGTTAAATTAAATTAAAATTTTAAATCATTTAATTTAGGTGAAATAATTTTTTTTTCTATAAATACTTCATTATATAGAATTTATAGGTTTATTTTCATTAAAATGGGATCATTGACAGGAGTGTTCTACTACCCATCACATTAAAATCTAGATAAGATGACAAAAAGCCTCCAGATCTAGAAAAATTGTGGCACAATAAACACAATGGAATTTCATAATCATTGTAGAGAATTTTCTTCATCAATGAACGATCAGAATAGATATATCAGCCAACATTTTGGGATACCTCCCAAATTTATAAAAATATTGAGCATGATAAATTTATTATCATCGATCTATGTGTGTAATGAACCTTCACATGCTCCAGCACACTGATATTAAATTGGTTATATATCTGATAATACATTTTCCCACCCAATCATCCCTAAAATGTATCCACTATGGTTGAATGTGTAAAAAATGACTTCATTACCTTTCTTCTTATTCCTTTAACCCACATTATCATCACATTATCCACCATTAGCCCATGGGGCTACAGTTTGACATTTTCGGGTGAGATCAAGGAAAATAGAACCCCCTTATTCATGGTTGATTCCAATATGATGAATGTATTTTAATTAAAAGGATGGATTATAGTGATTTTGGAATGTGGATGATTTCATCATGGATCTTGGATCTGACACAATTTTGGAGCAATATGTGAGGTGTCCAAGGAGAATACAGTTTTTTACCAGATCATCGAATTCCATTTTACAACCAATTTATGGATTGAAATAAAAAATTGTTTTCCTTTAATTTTATTTTGGAGGAATTATAGGTGAGATTTGAAATTATGGCCATGGATCGAAGACACACATAATATATATGAGATTATATAAAATACTTGACTACAGAACATATTATTCATAAGAACACACCTCATGTTCTAATGAAATCGATGATTCCATATTTTCCATGATATTATGAGTATCACACAAAATGTGGTTCCCTGACATTTCATGTGACCTGGTGTTTCAAAGCCAACATGTACTATAGGAATATGAGGAAATGGGCACAAACTATTACATTTCATAAACTAGAACTCATGTACTATAATAATAGAAAGCCAAAGGACACCAGTGAAACCCAATGTGGGAGGACATACCATGTTTCAAAGAACATGATAATTACCACTATTACACGGGAATAGATATTAGGGAATGGATTGGCCCAAACTATACGATATATTAAGATTAACTCACATACATGTCATGTTATAATACATTTTATGATTTACATGTACTGATGAGTACACGAGCATTGTGTGGAGTGGGACCATACAACTTGTTGGTCCCCATAAATTATGTGTACCCCTACATCATTTTTGAGAACATTCTAACTATTTTATCTTTTCAATTTTGAATCTTATTTTATCTATTGAGTAGAATTTACCGACAATATTCCTTCCAAGAGTTCTAAATTTGAAATCATTGTTGATTTTGAGATATAATTATAGGTGTTCTATAATTCTTACTATTTAGGAGATGCATGATGATATAAGTGGTCAAACATGATCATTATAGAGTTTAGAGTGTTACCCTCTTACTGGTTCATGGCATGGTTCTTATATCCATTCATATAGTACATCTATACTATTTGACATGTCATGGGTTCTCTATTTCTCTATTAGAGTGGAACCCTCTTTCTAGGCATGACATGAACCATCTATCTATATTCGAGAGTGTCACCCTCCTGAAGGGTTTGGCATGTGTCGGCTATCACCAATTAGATTGGAACCATCTGCAAGGTTGGGAATGGGTCGTATATCATTTTGTTAGTGTGTAATACTCCAAATTGGTAGGTCATGGACAACTATATATAATGTGAGTGGAACCATCCTATGCTATCACGGTATGGCTCCACAACAACTAGAATTGTGACATCTAGCAGGTCCTGGCATGGGTCCTCAATCAACCATAAAAGTAAAACCCACTATTTTTAGGGGTAGGGTTCTATATCTACTTAAAGTAACCCTATTATTTGGATTTTTTCATCTACTTATATAATTAGTGCCCCTTGAATCTTTTTCACAGTGGGAAGGCTTGGTGTGACTTGGATGTTGCTAAAGACAGAGATGTGATATGATGGGAATCATTGATAGTTCTTCTAGAACTAATGGAAACATTCCTATTATGGGATGTGATATAGTGATCTCATTTATCTCTCATATGGGATTCTATTATTGGTCATATAATTTTTTATACATATTATTAGATTTTTTACCCTCTCTCAATGAGTAGATATTTATATTTTTATAATGTCTCTTATTTCTCACCTTCATCTTTTTGGGCGTCCTACTGAGTTTCCGTATACTCACCCCTGCATGTGATTTTCCAAAAAAGTGTCATATAATATGTTGACGAAGGATAGGATTGAAAATTTTAAAGAGTAATAGAGGGATACTAAGTATATTAGACCATGTATGGTGGTTGGGGCTTGGAGATCTAAATCTAATATCTCTCAGCTAATGTATTTCACATTTTGGTCAGATTAGGTTATATTTCCTAGTAGGCCTGTTTTTTGAACATATTACATTTCAAATTACATTGTCATATCTTGTACTCCAGATATTAAATGAATGATTTATTGTCATGTTTTTTCATTATTTATAATTATTCTCCTACACATTTCATAGAGATGTTTGGGTGTGTCTGTACTTGTACAATAGAGTGAATAGGCTATGGAAAGGTGGGTAGAATATAGATATTCTATTGTATTTTTCCATGAACACATAGTGAATGATTATCTACACTAACACTATGCTATGGAGATGAACAATAGTATCTCAACCGGAAGGTAGTTGGAATACAAGTATCTACTCAGTGTGAGGAAGTGGTTGTGGAAAATGAAATTAGACTCAAATCTTCCAACACCAATAGAGTGGGCCTCCATAGGGTAGTAAGGATAGGATTTAGGGTCACGGTAAAAACTAGTTTCATATTTTGAAACATACTTTAGAGTATCATAACTCATGATCTTATACGATTTTTGATACTATTATAGTAGCCTCATCATAAGTGTCTTTTTATATGTAGATCCATCATGATAATTCTTATCTAATGTAATTGTGGAAATGATGGGTCTCAAAAGTGTTTATTTATTTGGAATCAAGATAATCAATACATCATTGGTTGTCACATCATATAGTTTTCAATAATTTAAGTATTTCCCCATGGATATTGGTTGAGATATTTTCAGGTGGAATCTCATTTTCATCGATATGAGATGTTTTTTTGTAATTATCATGATGGAAAGGTTAGTTATCGATAAATACAATATTGAACATTATCATCATAGTTTTATTTATACATCAGTATATAAAAGTATACATATTCATACGGGGTAATGTTATATTCATGCATCTCAAACTAGACCTGTATAGTATGGGGTTGGGAAGAGTGAGAACCCATGTTGCTACTCTGTTTAGTGGTTATCAAGGGTGTGGCCTTCTATTTTACCTATAATGGTGGGTCATTATAGGGAGGTATTACAAGAAAAATTACATGGGATATTTGTTGTTAGAGAGGTATAACTAAGTGTTGATCTATTATAGAGAGAGAAAATAGATTATATTCATTCTTATAGGACAGATCCTATGACATTAGAGAACTAAATAAGTAGTTAAAAGAACATAAATATAATTTCTTATCTGACCTAGAACCTCACCATAGGTTTCACTAGTACATTTTATAATGATTTTTAATGGTACCCTCTTGCATTGCATGGATTACTGATGGATGAACCAACTGTCGATTAAGAATATTTATTAATATTCTTGCATATATGAACTCTTTGATCAGGTCTGAGGAGTGAGTGTGTTTTTTAAGATTTATTAGAGGATAGGATAAAATGATGGGTATATAATGATTTGATAAATACCTCATATATCATTCTCAATCATGTATTACCATTATGAGTACTTATTAATTTTTCTAGCTCTCACAAACCCACATTCAATTTCCTTATCTCTAATGAATTCAGTTTTACACTTTTATTTTCATATAATAAGGGTAGTCTTGTGGGATGACATATTAGGCATTATCACACTCAATACGTCCCAGCAAAATATCTTGAGATCATGTTAAACACACTAACAGAGCACCAAGTCTATGCTATGATCACCAAATTCCACTTTTGGATAGGAAAATTCAACATCCTTGGTCATATTATCTCATATAAATGATTATTAAAAGATCCATAGAATGTGAGAAATCTTGATTCCTAGTGGGATTACAAGAAAAAATTTGATATATAATGTTTCATGAGGCCAACTGAGTATTATAGATGATTTATCAAAAATTTATTATACATAGAAGTTCTTTATATGGTCTTGAGTACTTAGGGTTGGAAATTCATATGGATAAATATTATGATATATTATTTTAGGAGTTGAATGAATGGTTGAATTAATAACCAATTCTAATTCTTCCAAATCCAGAAAGGATATATTTATTTTATTCTGATGAATCATCTACCATGTTGGTGGATGATTTAATGTGGGATAAATGAGTCATAGAATAAAAGTATCAATAGTTATGTCTAAACATGTGGAATTGCATATTACATGACCTCAAAATAGATTTGTTTGTTTATGATTTATGCTATTTTAATTATTATTTACTTTAAGAGAATTTATTGGGTATCAACAATCAGAGAAGCTTTAATTACACATTTAAACAAAGTGATCTGAATATCAGGAAGCACATATATGCTGAATACCTATAATACCTAAATTTTCATATTTATTATATGATAGGGAAATGAAATGTAGTAGCTGATACTCTGAGTTTGAGACACAAACACTGGTGGTTCAAGATTCTAGTGATGAGTGGCATCTTATATCCCTCTTCTCTATGGTGCGTATTGAAATTCTATATTATTATGGGAGTACATTCCTATCCTAATTGTTAGTGAACTATACCATTATATATTGTTTGAGATTGTGGATACATTTGAATCTATAGGTCCATGTCCCAAAGATGATTTTTCTATATGATGGTTCATTTACTCTTTGGACAATTGATAAGGATGATACATTGCACATATTAGAGGGTAGCTTTTTTGTAACTATAATTTTAGAGAAACTAATGAATATACTTTATGCCTAACCAAGTGAATTAAATCATTGTTATAGAGACCCATGATTTATGTACATAGACATTACAGTTCATTTTCGGAACACTTAAATACACAACAAAAATAATTGCTCAAAGACCATTTTAGTTTTTTATCATTGGAATCTCGGAACACAATATTCTAATCATGCTGAAAGATCTTAAACATCTCCCTTAAATATCTTCCCCATTTGTTTTCCAACATAAAAAAATTATTTATTTCTTTCTGAAAATAAATCATAGAATTGGTGAGCTAAGATTCCCACATATGGTAAACATGGATAACATAAAACAAACAATAAAAATATGAATGTAAAAAACATGAAAAAAAAGTTAAAAAATAAAAATAAATAGTTATGAAATAATTATTTGCAGTATGTAGGGCATGGATTATAAAAGAACAGTAACCATGATAAAATATGATTGGCATAAAACATGAAATTGTGGAATACTATAAGATCATAATATGATTTCTATAGTAATTGAGGCTTTGATTTCATGAACATTATAGTGGACATAGTCTATTACTGAATAGGGTTTACTAGGACTGTTGGCATTGTATTGTTGAACTAGATTTACTTGTCATTCTATCCCTACATTACTGAACCTGGATTACTTTCCACTCAAGTCATGATGTTCTCATGAGATATAAATATTTACCCAATTTATTATAGTTATATATATGTACCACCCATCTCATAATGATTTCATTCATACATTTTCTACAAAACATAAATCCTTTATCACATCATAACATAAGAAATAAAATGGGTTTCTTAAAAATCATTTCATCATAACATAGTCCATATAAAATATCACTCAATAAATAATGAAATAAAATCCTCGTAACAATAGGTAAAAAAACAAAACATTATTTAAGAGCTTTATCTTATATTTAAAATAATTTCGATAAAAAAAATTGACTTAGTTCTTGAAGAAAATACACTTTCTTCTTCAAAAAAGTTTTTCTTTCTCAAACTAACATGAAATTTTAAATTAAAATAATATAGTTGAAAGTAAAAATTAAATATTATAGAGGAAAAGATGTAAAAATAAGTTGTCTTGAAATATTAAAAATCCAACCATCCTATATTAGTTAAAAAACACATTCACCTCGTACTTTGGTTGGAATAGTCAAAAAGTACCTCATGTGGAATAAAAATGATATTTTCCTTCCATACCATGTTGTAAAATTCCAAAAAAGGGTAAAAAATAATTCCAAAAAAATAATAGTAATAATTTCAGGAAAACATATTTAGAAATCATCGACATAAATGATAAATATAACCCTAGTAATTATTTAAGTATAAACATTCATGTTTAAGAAAAATATTGGAAAATTATCTATTTCCAGAGGTCTGTTTTCTTCTGTCGATATGTAAAACTCCTGATTAATTATTAAAATAAATTTAATTATTAATTATAGAATAATATTAATTTTTTAGGATAAAATTTATGATCATATTTTCATCTATTTGTTAGTAACATTTTATTGATACTAATTAATTTGGTATTAATAACTTTATGTTCTTATGTATGTTTTTTCAGATAATATATTAATCCTCATTTTTAGTTTATAGTTATATAATTTAAATAATTTAATTATTATAATATATATCATGTCTATAAAATAAATTCATTAATATAATCATGGTTTAATGAAGATTATGTATAACAAATCACATCGCACCATGGAGATAGTATGTCGCACGTACACACGAGGGACATTATCATTCAAATAATTTTTGATTGGTATAGATGTAGATGATGAAGATTATCTCATAATTATTATCCTGTTATATTAATCATATATGGTTATAATTTCCACTATTATACTCATCCATGTAAGGTGGTGGTGAAAAAAAAATTACACCATGACTTGGAGACAGTAAGTCAAATGTACGCACGCGTGGTGATTTATTTTTTCATAGGATTGATGGAAGGTAAAAATTGGCAGTTTTATATTAATAATACCATATAAGTATATTAGAGATTTTTATGTTACACCATTATAACTAGACAACAAATTAATAGGATGTAAAAGAAGAAATACATTTGAATGAATGGGTAGAAGATATTATCACTTCCTCGACGTGCCTCCTTTAAATATATCAATTACGTACTACAGTTGTTGTATTGAGAAGACTAGTACTGATATAATGTAACTAGGGATGTTGAGAAGTGAAATGGGTAGGATTTGGAAGATATTCATGGCTAAAAATGGAGTGAATAAGAAATGGAGTAGGTGCTCTTTTAGATGAGAGGAGAAGGGCGATTTAGGAAATTCTCACTATAATAATTTATTATAAATTCAATTTTGATTAAATATGGTCCAAAACATATTAAATTATAATATAAAATATTTTTTTATCGAATTCCAATCATCTAATAATTTCATTAAATGTTTTGAATATATTTTTTATTCTTATCTTTTTGGTATAACTCTTATTTTTTCCTTTTTAATTTTACCGTGATACCATGTTATGTACACATTGTGGGTTATATTAATTAATATTTCATTTAAAATGACAAAAAAATTATTTATTACATATATTAATTGTAGAAACTATTTTTCTGAATCATATATTGTTTCTAATTTTATATAAGTTAATAAACTATTTTATGTTTTAAGTTACGAATTATGTCAATTTTGGGAACTCTTTATACATGAAATTTTTTTAAAATCGTAACATCCTAATTTCATCAATACAAAGGCCATAACTCATCCATAATTCATCTATATGATCCCAAAAATTCATTTATCAAATCATAATTTTCAAATTAATTTTTTAGTAATTATAAATTTATTTAATTGAATCATTCATTATTGAGGTAATCATTACATCAAAATACTGTCATAAATAAATATATTTATCGAATGTATAAAAATTATAAATAAAATATCATGATGTAGGAAATATTTTTATATTTCTGATTAATAGTTATATATAGAGTGATCAGTTATATATCCCTATATTGTTATCAAATTAGTAAAAGACATATGTTTATGTTATATTTATCATTACATTAAATTAATTCTTATAAACTTCCGTGGTCAGAACCATGTGAATCGATAGGGTCACAAAATAAACACACGGATGCCCATGGTTGTGAATATCTCATAAAATATGATTTGGGCACATGTTAGTATAGTTTAATATTACTTAAATTATATTTTTCACATATTTACAATATTTACACTTTAACCATGGTATTTAAAATAATTACTGAAGTTATTATTCATTATGTCCAAAAATAAAATGTTCAGATTAAAAAAATTTGAACATTACATTTCCATATATGGAAAAAAATTTTCCAAATTCATAACATAGAGGTTTCATTAATTATTGAAAATTAATTCTCATTGTCAAAACCCAAAAGTGTGTTCTAAAAAAGTAATAACAGTCAAAAGAATGACCTGTTTTTATGTCCAATTTAAAAGCGAAATTACTAAAATGATCTAAAATAAAATAAATTATAAAAATATAATTCTATTACAATTTAAATCCAATTTAAAATACAATCTATCTATATAAATAAATTATATTAAAAGGAATCTTAAAATTAAAATGCAGTATTTTCACTATTCATTAAAATATTAATTCTATTAGAAAAATAAAAAAAATTCAAAAAATATAAATGTTTATGTCCCTATTCCTAATAATAAGCTTATTTCATTCCATATTTAACTTATAAAATAGTCCAAAACGAGATTTAAAATGGGTTCTCTGTCAACATGTGGTAAAACTTCATTTTTTTAAAAATACTTCTTTTATTTGAAAAATTGATTTTATTCTAAGATCATAATCCATAAAATGTGTAATATAAAATTTAATGTTATATAAAATTCATAATGTGGTTACTATTATTCATAATTGGTTGATATATAATATTTTAATAACATATCGTTGTTTAGTGAAACATTTTATTGCATACACTGTATGTTATCGAGAAAGGTCCCTCTTGTGTGTAACACAAGCCAAGTCCATGTTGCATGTAAGGAATGCTACAATTGGTGTTTCATAAACAATATAAAACCTAGTTAATTTATACAATGAAAAAAATATATACACAGTGTTTCGTGAAATAAATTCTATCAAAAGAACATGAAATTGTGTTTAACACAATCAATGAATTGTGTATTGTATAATACAAGATAATATGGTGTTGTGTATTGCACAACATAATATTGGTATATTGTACAAAATAATACATAAAATAATTTAAAAATATATATATCATAAAATCATGATGTGTTACATTCTACAACCCTTAAAATGAATTTCTCATTCAGAATTATTCAGGGTTATAAATAGGTTACTAATTGAAAGTATCATTCCTGGAAACCCATATTGTAAAAATTAATACTAAAAATTCATTTTAAAAAGTAGAGTTAGAAACACAACAGTTACCCCAATTATCTTATCACTCAGTTTCCAGGTACAAGTACATAGGTGGTGATTAGAATCATGGATATTAAATATACATCTAATCGCCAGGCTTCTATGGATATTGATAGAGAACACGATTTTGAGAAAGTTAACTACCAAAAATCCATAAATATGTGATGATTCAAGGGACCATATCATTGATCAGATAATACGGTTCAATTATATCATTTTTTGTTTCAATATCCATTTCATAAAGTTGATGAATTTTTCATGAGAATAAATACTTACTTGATTTTAGTAAAATCTAAAAATTGTTCGTTCCTTGATCAATTTTCACCTCATCTATATTTTAAATAAATGAAGATAAATTTTTCATTCATGAATTTTTATTAGATAAACTGATATAATTATATTTCATTTCATCTATCACAACAACATTTTAGAATAGTTTATAAAATATGCTTACGCCCACCTATAATGAGATAATATAATAATATAACATACCTCATTCAGAATATACATTATACTTTCCATCAATGGATAACATTAAAATAATTCAATAAACTAAAACTAAAAAAATTTAGAAATACGTGAACTGAATCTACTAAAAAATTTCTATCATATCACATTTTGTAGTTATTGGTTGTCACATTTGAAACATGTGAATACCTTAATCATGTATTATCTTGAAACATGAATTATCATATAACCATAGTGAAAAATGAATTTTGTCAGAAGTTAGCTCTTTCCACGTACTAAAATCCAAAAAATAATGTATACTCAATCCATGATATCACATTTTCATTATATCAATCATGATGTCATTAATACTATCATACATCTCATTAACTCTGTCTCACTTCATTATCTCAATATCATTTGATATCCAGATAATAAATAAATAACCATTCATGGTTAACGGTAGCATTCAACATATACATTCAAATATTTAATGAAAAAACTAATAGTGTAAAAATCATTACATGTTTCTTTAATCCGTAGTAGCATTATTTATACAACAATATTCTTGATAAACATATAATCATTCCACTACTATCTTAAAACATTTTTAGAGATTCATCATTTTATTTAGGAATACATATTTCATCTCACTTATCATTTGTAGTCTCTTCATCAATAGAATCATTAGTACTACCCATTAGACCATGATAATTATATTTATGTTATTTTACTATAGTGCATCAATTTTTATAATGTTCATACATTCCACATTTAAAACATTCCATTGGCATTGATGCCTTAAAAATACCATTATCTGTGTCCATTGTGTTAACTGATCCTTTTTCTTTACATTTACTAGAATTGTGTCTTTTTTCCACACCCAAAGAATCTTCATGTTCCTATGAAGCATTCTTCTCGATACCTATTCCCACACGATTTACCAGAGGAAAATTTAACTTTCATTATTCTATGATCATCATGAAACTCCATCATTATCTTGTTTGAAGGGTCAAGAAACAATCCAATGTTGATAATATTGATTATATTATGAGATTGATGATTTGGAATAATACCATTTTTTCCATTCTAAACCCATTTCTTTTGGTTACTCATGATGAATAACATTCAATTATCTGTCATATTCTCCATTAACTTGAATCCTTTTTTTTCATCCATTTTCTAAAACCAATTAAAAATAGTCTGAGTGGAAAATATCATACAAGGAAAACAACATATTCAAAGTGGATTACATTAAATCCCTATTATCTTACGTTTAATCCTAGGTTATTCAAGATCATTATGACAATTCTGGGACTGTAAACTATAGTTACACATAACCTTATGGAAAACCCTATACATACCATATAAATACCTATAAGGATCTCACTAATTTTTTCACATTCTAGTTTCCAATGGATAAATAAACATTCTCTCTAAAACCGACATTAGAGACCCATGGTTGATGTACATAGAAATTTTATTTTATTAGTGGAATACACCATTACATGAAACAATCAAATGACCAATGATCGTACTAGTTTAGTGTGTTTAGAATTTCAAAATAAAATCTTCTAATACTGGTGAAATATCTTCATCATCTCCCATAATGATCATCCAATTTTTTTTCCAACCTAAAATCATTCTTTATATCCTAGATAAAATCATAAATATAGAGGTTTAGATAAAAATCTTAGTAAGGGTAATCATGGAAAACATAAAAAAAACTATAAACATTTTAACATGAAAAACATTAACATAATGTTTAAACATCAAAATCTTGAGTCATGATATAAATATTGGTTCTACATAAGGTATGGATCATAAAAGAACATTAACCATGATTGAATATTATTAGAATAAAACATATAATGTTTTAAAACTGACAAAAACATAATATGATTTCCAATGTAGCCAAGTATTGTTTTCCAATACCATTATAGTGGAAACAATCCATTACTGGATAGGGTTTACATGCTATTCTGGCCATGTCCACTGAATCAGATTTACTAGTTGTTCTAGCCCTACATTACTAAACAGGATTTACTTTCTGTTCTAGAAATATCTATCATCTGAGATATAAATAATTTTCCAATGCATTTGATGGATATAGAGGTATCACCTATCTCATAATGAAATCATTCTTATATGTTTCACAAAAGATAAATCATTCATCATATCATAACCCAAAAAATATAGTGGTTTTCATAAATATCATTTAATCATAGAATAATCCATATAAAATATCACTCTATAATTAATTAAATTAAAACATAGTAATAATAGGGATAGAAACAAAAAAAAATTAAAGAGAGTTATCTTATATTTAAAATAATTTTTATAAAACACTTTGACTTAGTTCTTGAGGAATATATCATTTCTCCTTCAATGAAATTTTCACTTCACAAAATGTCTTGAATTCTCAACGAAAATAATTTATTATAAAGTAATCATGAAATATTGTAGAGGAATTTATCTGTAAATAAGGCATCATAAAACTGTAAAAATCCATTCATTATGTATAAGGTAAAAAAACACATTCTCCTTGTACTTTTGTGGAAAATTCAAAAAGTACCAATTATGGTAATGAAAAAAAATTCCTTCCATTACATGTTGTAAATGTAAAAAATGAGTATAAATTAATTTAAACGTACATTAAATAAAACTATGCATTTTATAAAAACATATATATAAAAAAATGGACATTGATGATAAATATGACCCTAGAAAATAATTACCCATAATCAATATCAGATAGAAAAAAATTCAAAAAATATAACTCACCTTAGGTCAGATTTCATCTGTATGTATCTAAACATCTAGTATAATGATTTAAATAATGATTCTGATTTATTCCAGAATCATAATTATTTTTAATGTAATATTTATGTTCTAATTTTCATCATTTTTTTGTAACATTTGTTTATCACTCTTTATTTGGGTATTAATTACATTATGTTGTCATTTATTTATTTTCATATAAGTTCATTTTCCTTTTTTATAATGTAGTTATATATTTTATAGAAAGGTATTAGTATAATTTATTTCATGTTTATTCATTCAATTCATTTATATAATCATGGTTTAATGAAGATTTTCTGAATGAATCTAATCGCACCATGGAGACGGTAAGTCGTACGTACACACGAGCAATGTTATCATTCCCAAAATTCTTGAATGAAATTAATTTGGATAATTTATAGTGTCTCAAATTTAGTATCATGTTATATTAATTATATGAAATTTTTTCCACCTTTATAACCATCTATGTATAGTGGCGGTGAAAAGAATATTACATCACAACATAGATGCGATAAGCCGTACGTACGCATGTGTAGTGATTTCATTTTTATTAGGATGGGTTGAAAGAGAAATATGGGTGTTTCATATATATCATAAAGTATAATTAAATGAGTAATACTAATTTTAATACTTTTTAAAGATAAATCTAAATATGTCAAAGTAGAAGAAGAATTGAATTTCAAAGAATTGGAATATTATATTGCCTCTTCCTTAACGTTCCTCCTTTAAATTTATCCTTAGGGAAAAAAGTTTTTATATTGAGAATTCCAGAACCTCCAAAATGTAATGTTGTATGTTTTGAAAAATAAATTTTCATGGGTTTATCTATCATGAAGGATCAAAATATAGTAAAGAGGAAATGGATGAGGTTCCCTTTTATAATAGAGGATAGGAGCACGTTTGGAATATTCTAAAATATATAAATTTATTATAAATTCAATTTCTATTTACAGTGGTCCAAAACTTATTTAATTCTAATATAAGATATTTTTTGTTTTAATACCCATAATTATAAAATTTTAGGGAATTTTCTTATCATTTTTAATATCCTTATATTTTTTGATTAACTTTTATTTTACTATTTTTAATCTTACTTTGATGTCATGTTATTTACACATTATGGGTTAATGAAATTAGCATATAATGTCAAACGTCCCAAAAAAGTTATTTTTAACATTTTTTGACATTTATTAAACATTTTTCATAATCAAATATTTTTAGGAATTTCATATCATTTGATAACTATATTATGTTTTCGGTTATGAAATATGTCAATTTTGGACACTATTCAAACACGGCTTTTAAAAAAATTCATAACAACGTGATTTCTTCAAACCAAATGTATTAACTCATTTCTAATATGTCAATATCATCCATCAGAGTCATGGATGGAATCAAAATGTTAATATATAATTTATTTTAATATTTATAAATTCAATTTTTTCAACCGTTCCTTAAGGAAGTTATCACAACATCATTATTGTGTCATAAATAAATTACAATATCTAATGTATATAAATTATAAATAATATACAAGGATGTATTAAATATTTTTTAATTTATAATAATTATTTATATTTACATATATCAGTTATATAACCCTATATTTAAATTGATTTAGTATAACATATATGTTTAGTATTAAAATTATCATTACTTTAAATTAATTCTAATAAAATGTCATATTCACAAACAAGTGAATCCATGGGGTCCTAAAATCATCCTATGGATGAAAATGGTCGGAAATATCTCATAAAATAATATTATTGAATGTTTTACTGTAGTTTAATATTTTTATATTGTCATTTTGTTCCCTTATTTACTAGATTTACCCTATAACCATATTAAATAAGAGAAGTACTGAAGTTACTATTTATAGTGTAAAAAAATAAAAGGTAACTATTTACACAATTTGAACATTATTATTCCAAATATGGAATCATTTTTTTCCAAATTCTAAACATAAGAGTTATTGAAATTAATTTTAAATTAATTTTTTTTTCATTTCATAAAGTTGGTTTTAATGAAGTAATAACAATCAATAGATTGACATGTGTTTATGTCCAATTTAAAAGTTATATTATTTCAAATGAAAAAATTGGATTAAATAATAAAAATATAATACAATTAAACATTAAAACAAATTAAAAGGATAATTTAAATATATAAATAATTTATATTAAAAGGAATTTTCAAATTAAAATTCTATATTTTTTTGTATTCATTAAAATTTAATTTTATTAGAAAAATACCACAAAATGAAAAAAAATTAAATTTTTATGTCCTGATTCCAAATAAGAAGCTTATTTTGTTAAATTTAAAATATAAACACGTGAAAAAAAAATATTTAAAATCATTGCGCCATCATTAGTCGGTAAAAAACATTTTCTGAAAAATAATTCTTTTATCTGAAAAATATATTTGGTTCTCATATCATGTTATAAAAAATGAGTAAGATGAATTATAATGTTATATAAAATAAAAAATGAGTTTAATACTATTCATAATGGTTAGTTTTAAAGTATTTTAATAGTACATCATTGTTTAGTGAAATTCAGTATTGCGTACAACACTAGATATCATGGAAGGTCTCTATTGCGTGTAACACCGACCAAGTTAGTGTTGCATGTAGCGAAATATTATTTTGTTGTTTTGTATAAAATTATCCCCAAAAAGTTCATTTATAAATTTTAAAAAATATATATTCATTGTTCCATGAAATAAATTCTGTGAAAATAACTAGAAATTGTATGCAACACAATACTATAATAGTGTTGCATATACTGCAGGCTAATATGATGATGTTTATATCACATTCTACTTAGTGTGTAGCATACAACACCTGAAATCAATGAAATTAAAAATAATATATCTCATAAAATCTCTAGGTGTTACAGTGGTTCACCCAAGATATATTGAGACTCACATTACCTGTACAGTTGTCCTGTTATGAAATAAGAGACAACCATATTTAATACTCATTGGTCTGCCTGTCAGCAAGTGAAGGTGGAGCATTAATCAATGGAGTTACTTTTAAAACCATTATAAATCCCAAATTCGAAATGGGATGATGTCTACATGTGCTTTATGATAGAGTTTACTTCATCTCCTCATGAAAATGTCATAGTTTTCAATGTACTTGTTCATTTTATGAAGTTCATACACATATCATCGAATTGTGCTAATTTATCGGTAGATGAGATATAGAGAATAAACATCAGGGTGGTTTTATACCTCTATAGAGATCCACATTTTATCATATATTATATGGAATATAGTTTCATGTTTCATTTTTGGATTTTGATGCAGATGGACTTGGGTTTTAGGTTCTTTTTAGCGTGACCTATCGCCCAGAGACCTTTATACGAACATAGAACATAAATCAGGTGTTCTATGAAAAGATTTATTCCTAGTTCCATGTATATAGGGGTTATTAGTAGAAAAATATTTACCTAGTTTAGTTTTATTATACCAACGGTTTTATGTTGAACCCCATATGACTCTACATGAACCCTTGAACAATAGGCCATGTGAATCACCAATGTGACATTTAATGTTATGTGAGGATGATTTTCATGGACCACATCTTGTTTAGGATAATTAAATGCATGTCATGTTGATTATAATGCACATGTTAATAGCTAATTATAGACATCAATCATACACTGACCACGATTGATGACCTATTGAGTTAGATGATAGTGAACAAGATTTTTTGCATGAATCGCTGATGGTGGGCCATCATCAAATTCAAGGATAGTGTAATCATTTTCCTAGAGTTGTTGAACCATTTGAGGTTTTAGGGAGAATACGACTAATGGATTACCAATTAAAACTTCCAAAAATAAATATCTTTACTCAATACTTATTTTATTTTTCTCATCATTAAAAATATTATCAAGAACTATCACATGTTTTCTTACCTAATGTGGATGT
Source organism: Viscum album (assembly GCA_963277665.1). Classification (NCBI taxonomy): domain Eukaryota; kingdom Viridiplantae; phylum Streptophyta; class Magnoliopsida; order Santalales; family Viscaceae; genus Viscum; species Viscum album. Next base: position 106,033,105 of record OY728133.1, read on the forward strand.
GTAAGACATGGATGCTTCCATTGAGGATTACATAGTGTATTTTATACACAAGGGACTGAAAAATCATTGTGGTACGTCAGTTCATTTAGTATAGGTGACATGAAAGTGCAACTGAGTACAAGAAAAGTCTTATGATTACGGAGCTGACATAACTTCTCTGTGGAAAATTTTTTCTTAATTGTATTCTCATTACCCATAGAAGGAAAAAAATATGGATGAGTTTCATCAAGGAGATAGTTTGTAACTAACAAAATTTCTAATATGTTGTAGATTATTATTTCACTATTTATATTCATTGCTTTATACTGGAAAATGGTCTCTATGGCCTGTGGAGTGTCTCAAGAACAACTTCGACTTTTTTTATCCTATAGTTATAGAAATTGGGGCAGTAGACTGATCCACATGGTTAGTGCATGTTTAGTTCTAATTGTGTGACTACATTTTTTGGGGAAACCAATTCAAAAAAGAGGATTCATAGTTTTTCTAAAACCATGAGAACTAGGCATAAATGATTAAAAAATTATATTTGTGTTAATATAGTATTATGTTTCACATCTTTAACATTGTTATAAAAATACTGCTTCTAGCCCATACAAGAGGGGGTCATGGGTAGTGATTTTCACAGGGTTGCAACACTGTTTATCCCACAAGGGGTCCAAACCATTATACACCATAAATTGACAGGAAATAACTATTTTATCTATATTTAATTTAATCGTTAGCCACACATTCTTATCTATTAATATTGGAATACCCCTCCATTTTTTCTCTCATGATGCTCTCCCTTTACCTTAGCAAGGTATCTTGATAGTCCTCTCATCTAATCTCTATTCCCATCATTGTTATAAGCTTCACATATTCAACGATGATAACTATAATACTCTTTATTCTAATATTATTTTATGTTTCCAAAAAATTGTGTTGTTTTTATATGATATTATATGCCCTATTTTCATGGAATTGGTCTTTTCATATGATCTCTCAAATTCCATCATAATTTACTGGCTGACACTCAACTATGAGAGAACTACTAACCTAATGTAGGAATTCTAGAACTTTTCCCAAAATATTTTTTCTTTTTATAGACTTTCATGACCCTAAGAATTAAAAAACATCTGGTTAATTGCCATATTATTTTTAAATATTATTTAATTAATTATTCCATGTTTAATAACACGTTTAGATCTTATTTAATGTTTAAAGGATGTTGAGAAAGATAATATCTACTACATTGGGTGATATAAATTGAATAATAAATTTTTTAAAAAATTTAAATGACCAATCACCATCCATGTGTCTGTTTAAACTCAAAATTAAAAATACCATGCATTATAAATAAAATGGATAAAAATAAAACAATGAAAGTGGGTTTCATGGACATTCAATAAGTAGAATAAATATTAGTAGGAATTGTACAAATGATGACACCCACTGATGGATGGGGTGAAGTAAATGTATATATTTTAGAGGAAATACATCATTTTTATTATCATTATTCAAAAATGGATGATGGTCTATGAACAATAATTATGTGTTTAGATGAGAATATTATTTTACTATCTCGTACAATGGGTGTTGGGAAAGACATCTAACACCACATAAATTATATTTGTGATGGGAATGACATTCCAAATTTCTTTATATTAGGTGTTCGAAATGATGAATCTCCCATCTAACTTGAGCTACATTAATGAAATCATCCATTCAAATGATATTTTCTTCTAGTGACCATGCATGAACCATTAGGTCATTATAGTAGTTATGGAGGACTGAATTTCACCATCGGCCGAGCTAGGACCTATTATCATTGTATAGGCCTGAATATTTTTGTACACATATAGTGTATATATATGTATACATATTATATATATATATTTTATTAATTATATATATGGATAACTTATCAGACTCATTCTGGCATATGCTGAAACAGGTAGATTCTACCAGGTGTCCTATAGGAACCTGAGCTGACTAGTATTTACATTTAAAACATGGTTTATTATTCAATATACCTTCAAATATATATTTTATATACACTGACAAGAATATTCTAGGAACCATTGGTGGTGGATTATTTATATTTATCTCACATCAAATCAAGGCATCCTTTTTTACCTGGGAAGTCAATATGGTTGTATATATTGATAATGGAAGTTTTCATTTCACTGTTTGTTGATCATTTTTATATGTAGCACAGAGCTGGAGAGAAGAGGACCGACCATGTACTTGTGATGCTAGTGGATTGGTATTTTGGACTTTGGGTATTTTGTATTGAATGTTTTATATTAATTTACTTTGAATCCCCACTATCCTCATTCTTATGTGAGCATTCCATGACATAATTATATACATGAATCATCATAAGTATTTTGATTATTATTACTTCGTGGGTTTATAAATTCCTCTATTAATTTTTGTACTTCCTTTCATTATACTATCTGTTAAATTGTGCTTCCAATGTATTTTCCATTTATTATCACTATGTATATCCACTATTACATATGATATGAAGGTATAGTCTTCTCACTATATGACCATATACTCTCACTAATAGTCATCAGCCTTTGGTATATGCGAAGGAGCGCTTGAGTCCATGTGACACACTGTATTAGGGAACCATTTAGTGGATCCTATGTCATGATATTTCAGTATCCCTTCATGAATTTTATTTTTTTCTACAAACATTGAATTTACGAGAGATAAATTTCCTGAGAAATTATTATTTCAATCCCTTATTTGTTTACTATTCAACTTACACACATAAATTTTTATTCACCCACATTAGAACAAGTCATATTGTTCAAAAAATATAAAAATATAATATGGGTTCTTAATAACACTTTTTAGTTGTAATATATATAATTTTAATCGATTATAAATTTCTCCCATTTATATAAAGAAAAATAATTTAGGGAATAAAGATAGAATATATAAAAATTAATGTATTAAAAATTAACTTTTATACATTCAAATACTGATCACTATTTGAAATTTATGAAGTAAATAAATAAATAAATATTGATCATAAATGATTCTCAACATAATCTATCACGATCAATGAAAAAATGTTGACTTTAAAAACAAAGAGTGTAAAAAATGATACCATTAAAAGAAAATATATGATCACATCATATAGATTGTATTCATAAAACGATACCTATATTGTATTATAAATAAATGTAATTGTTTTTTTGAAATAAATTAGAATGTTTTTAGACAAATAATCTATTAAAATTTTAAAGAAGAGGATTCAAAAAAAAGTTTTCATACCTGGGAAGATGTTTTTATTCATTTTAAAATGTCTTTCACTTCATAAGATATCAATGTTTACGTATTATAATTATATCCACTAAATATTTTTTTTCAAATTTAAATTATTAAAATCATGTATTTATTGGAAAAATTAATATATATTTTTTCACTACACTAATAATCTTGTCACATAAATTTTATTTTAAATAAAATTTAAATTTAATGTGATTAAAAAATTATCTCTGATAATGGGGTAGGGTGATAACTGCAATGGATTTTAGTGACTCGCTATAATAAATAATTAATTTTCATTAATTCGTGAAGGCGTATAATACTTTATAAATTTTTAAAACATTAACAGTGGATATTTATACGTCTGGTTTCTTTTAAATATCATTGTATTTTTAGTTCATTGTGGGATAATAAAATTTCTTAGTTATTATAATTTTCTCAATTTTAGGATTATCGCACTTTTATGAGAAATTTAAATTCCAAAAAACATCGACAGTTTATCTATCATATTTCTTTCATGAAATGGAGGAGAAATGTTATTTTTCTCAATTTACATAATTATCCTTAGGATTATCAATTCTGTTAGGATCATTATCCTTTTATTTATACTACAAAACTCATATATTGTTTTAATTATTAAACATAAATAATTTCACATAAGAATTTATAAACCTATATCCAATTTAAAAACACATTACATAACACCCTTTAATAATTAAATAATTAATTTTTAGTATGTTCACATTTTTTATAATGCATATCTATCCATTATACTTCATGGTGGTACAAGAAGAAACCTTATTCATTATTGAGTATTTCAATTACATAAAATTATCATGGGTGAGTCTCCCACTAGAAAATGTTTCCCTTTGTTGATACTTTTTTCAATTACTTTTATTCAACTCATTTTGTATATTAAAATTCATTAATTTTTATGGATAGATTCACTTATATAATAATAAAACTCAATTATTTTATGGTTATCACCTCCATATTGTCTTTATACTTTTGAATAAATTTTAACATTATGATATTTTTTCTATCTTTAAATCACAAATGAAACAAATAATAATCCTATTTTAAAATGATCTTCCTTTTTCCCCAGTATATACCATATATATATTAATGAATTAGGTTCTATGTATATATTTTATATTAATTTTCCTAAAAATATTATTATATTATATATATTAAAATTCTATGATCATATTAAAAAAATTTGACCATCAAACTATGTTAATATAGATTGACCTAGTTTAAAATACTTATATTGAATTTTGAATAAATTCTTGTTCACATCAGGGATTTTATTACATTATCCATTAATCATGAAATGATGGATCATTAAATATAAAATAATTTTTTAACATTCTAATTTAGATTCATTCTTTATATTATCCTAAATTATTCTGCCACTAAAAAATTAAATTTTAAATTTTATGCCTTAATTTTCATTTATAAATTTAAAAAATTTTATTTAATCAATAAACTAATTTTCATAAATTCCCATTAAATTGAACACATTAATTTCTTCCAACTAATTATGATTACTCAATGTTTTTGAGCATATAGAATCTAATTTCACATTACAAATATTATTATAAATTATTTTTGAATTTTCATACAAATTAATAAAATATTAATTGGATTGTAGTAAAAATTACTCAATAATAAATTGATATATAATTAGTAAAAATGATAATTAGTGTATGATATATTAAAATATAATCCATGAAAGAAATAATGATATAATCCTTATAATTAGTTGATGAAATCAACTAATAAAAATATAGTATTATTAAATAACTAATATAATGGTTTATTATTGCCACAAACCCGACCCTTCCATTTTTTCTTCAAAATCCAAATATTCAACCCACACTTTTTAAACCATACACATAATTTTATTTTTAAAGTGCTTCATTTCAAAACAATTTCCAAGACAAAAATTTTTTTACATGAAAACAATATTTCGACGAATTGAAAAAAAAAGAGAAGAGGAATGAAGATGGAGGAAACTAGTGTCAAAGGGTGACTAGAACATATGGTCGGTGGCCATACGCCAATAATTCCACTACCGCAGAGGGTATTATAGGACATCATCCCTTACTCCACATTGCTTCCCAGATCATGTGACCTCACTTGGACCACTGACCCCACTACCATTTCATTTCCTCTAGTCAAGATTAACCATAAGGACCAACGACTCAGACAAACCTCAACTTATCTTGGTAACTCGAGTCCCACCACCAGGTGTATTGGCCAATAACCTTGCTTTTAGCTATAACATTGAGTTCTGACACCCTTAACGTTGGTCTACAATGAATATATCTCAATGAAACATGGCCTAAGAGAGAAAAACTCCTCTAATTCCATCTTTTCATGAACCAAGAGGGGTCGCCATCTAACTCGGTGCCCGACCCGATTCACGACTTAGCTCGAGGGGCGTTCGTAATCCCCATGGGCTGGAACTAGTTCTCGGGTATCATACATAGCCTAATGGAACAATTTAACCAAAATAGAAAACACAAAAAACCATTAGGATAGATAAACTAAAATTGAAAACTGACAACCAAACATGACCTTATAATAAAATCAAATTTAACGGTTTACAACTTTAACCAACATAAAAATAAAAATCAAAAAAAAGAAACTAGAATTATAACTCAAACAGCCAATAAAAAATGGAGAAGAAACATCGTAAAGCTACAAACACCAACCTACATGAGGAGACCATAGACATCCCAAACCAACATTTTTGAGTACGATTCTTTAACCTGGAATACACAAAAAACTATGTCTACATATAGACAAATTTGTATTTAGGGTTTGAGACAAATTCCCAGTAGGATACCACCCAATGAAAAGGTTCCCTCTATAATTATTAAATGAAAAATAAAATTGAAATATTCATTAAAGAAAATAATTAAAAGCTTGTACAGTTTTTAAAGAAAACAGTATTAATGGAAATTGTTTCAAATTAAACTACATAAATTAAATCATACACACACTTACCTTTTAAAACAAAAAAAAATTTAAATAAATTTAGTGTAATGTAATAAATGATCAACATATATGGGAGATTCCTGATGGGCATTATCTATATTGGTTCCTTAAATCTACGTGTCTCGATGAATCGTGTCTTACAAACAAAGACCATCATATAATGTGGCATAGAAACCACGACCCTCAGCAATGTGGCTAATAAACCATGACACTCAATAGAGGGGGCGTAGAAACCATGACCCTTAGTCAGTCATATGTTCAATTAGTGTCATACTCATCAATAAAACTATGTGAAATACGGCCAATGTCGCCCCCTAATCCCTAGCCCACTTGTCTAGTCCACCCTCCATGTTACATAGGATTCCCACAATTTCTACAAAAGAGTTTGAAGATCATGACACACGTCACCCTTATGAAAAAAACCAACATGCTACTTACACACATAGAATCACCATTTTCATACTCAAACCCTCATTTAAAATCATATTCACACCATAAATATTTTCAAAACATAATCCTCATAGGTTACACAATCAATTAATACTTCTAAATAGTTTAAAAATACAATTATAATTAAACAAAACACAACTTTCACACACACAATGACAATTTTGAGTGAATACTCACTCTAAAACATTCGTTAAACATGTTTCACACCATTGAATTAATATAATAATAAATGAAGAAAGATTATAAAAAATTACCAAAAGAGTTTCAAATGGAATTACACACACTAAATGAATAATTTATACATTCAAAACACATCCTCACATCACATGCACTGAAATAAAATTTTAATGTGTGAATTGAACTAAACAAATAGTTTTATGGAAAATGTAAAACTAAATATAAAACACCATTGTACAAAACAAATAATTTAAAAATCCAACACAAAAAGCTTATAAAACATCATAAAATTAATCACATGACATTACCCAAAAAACCCACACAAAACATTCTTTTACGAAAAAAACACATGACACAATTTCAAAAATATAATTGTCACCACATTCAAAAATTATTAAGGTAATAAAACAATTTAAAAATCACTAAAAACTAAAAAGATATGAGTTCTTAGTGGAATGAAGAAACCAAATATAAAAATGATACTAAAAAAATAAAATGGAAATAAAACATCAAATAAAACAAACTTTGTGCTTCACAAATAATTAAATAATATGAAAACCAAATTAAACATGAAACATTATTCATCAATGAATAATTACACATGGAACCACCTACCATGAACCAAGAACCATTCTTAAAATGGTTCTTGGATAAAGTTAAGTGGTTCCACGTCTAATTATTGTTTCATGAATTACTTCACAAGGATAATTTGTAGAGGATATTATTTAATTAATTTGTGAACCGTGAAGTTGGTTTTATTTGATGTTTAATTTTCATTAGAATTTTTTAGTAGCATGTTTATACTATGTGACTGAATTCACCTGAGAACCGATATCAGGATAGTTTTTTTGTGATTTTGTAATTGTGCAGCTAGCATATTAATTTGTGCCAGTGTTGAAAGTTATATTTTTGATAATGCTTTATGTGTGTTTGGTCGTAAAATAATGATTTATGTTGGTTTATTGAGAAACGTGATGGGATTTCATTTAAGTGGTTTTATAAGCTTTTATTGATGTCTTATTAAATTATGTGGTTTTTGAAAAGGTGTTTAACATGTGTTTTAATATTTTCCATCAATAAATATGTGTGATATAAGTAACACATTAACTTTTTATTCGAGTGTCTGTGATTTGGGAATGTGTTTTGAATGTATAAATTGTTACTTTAGTGTGATTAAATCCATGTGAAACTCTTTTGGTAATGTTCTATAATGTTTTCTATTATGTTTCATTAAATTATTTCAATTGCGTTAAATGTGTTTGGAATTTTTTTTAGTGTGCATCTTATTTCAAAATGGTAATTGTGTGTTTTCATGTTGTGGTTTGTTTAATTTTAATTGTATTTTTAAATTTTGATGTTAGTTTTATTGATTTTGTAACCTATGCAGATTTTGTTTTTAAATTATTTTGGGTGAGCGTATGATTTTAAAAGAGTGTTTGAGTGTGAAAATGGTGATTCCATGTGTGTTTGTACCACGTTTTTTCATAACTATGATGTGTTAAATGAACGTGAAACATGTTTGAGGACAAAGCGGGGTTGTCAGGTACTTATGAGGGTGTACTAAATATGTTGGCTAGTGTTCTGGGGGATGGACTGTCCTTGTTTCATGTACCATGATTGACGAGTATAACAAAAAATGAACATATGGATGACTGAGGGTAATGGTTTCTACCCCACTTTTGCTAAGGGTCGTGGTTTCTATGCCACACTGCTGAGGGTCATGGTTTCTGAGCCATATTTTCTGTCAGTCATGGCATCTATGCAATTATTAATTAATACACGATGATCAAGGGACATAAGCTAGCTGACACCCATGATGTCGTTACCATATTTGATGCTCCTTTGTTACATTAAGCTCATTGGTCTTACACTTTGGTCATTTTAAATGGTATGTGTGTCTGGGTGTGTGTGTTTTAATTTATGCTGTTCCATTTGATACTATTTTATTTAATCATGTTTTATTTAAAACTATTCAAGCATTTACTTCTATTCATTAATTAAAAATGAAAATGTATTTATCATTTAATACTTATACATGGAACCTTTTATTGGCTGGTATCCTACTAGGCATTTGGATCACACCCTATATAGACCTTTGGGTATATGTACACATTGATATTTATTTATTCTAGGTTGAGGCATCATGCTCTGCGATGGTGGTTCAGAATTTTCATGGTCTTCATGTGGAGGTTGGTGTTTGTAGCTTGTGGATGTTGCACCTCCCTTGTTGCTCGAAGGATTGAGAGAGATTTTTAGCTTATTTTTTTCGTTTCTTATTATAAATTTGTTAAAGATTCAAAACCATAAATTTGATTTTAGATTAAGGGAATATTTAGTTTTAAGTTTTTAATTATATTTTATCTATCTTGTTTGTTGTTTGTATTTACTATTTCGAGTTAATCATTCCCACATACATTGTTTGATACTCGAGAACTTGTGCCAGCCTGTGGGGATCAAGAATTCCCCTCATTCCACATCTCATATCGGGTTAGGCGCCGAGTTGGACAGTGACCCAAATTTGTTCATGAAAATTATAATGAGATAATACAACAAATTTTTTCTATGATTATACTAAAAGTTATTTTTGTCGTTAGAAAATGATCCATGATCTGTGAGCGCTTGTTTTAGTATATTATCCTTTAAAAACAAAATACCGGACACTGATATGATAATATGATTTATGATCTTAAAATTTAATCATGTGTGTATGACCAAATATAGGATATAAATTTGAGATTCACATATTTTTTAAATCACATAGCAATTGATGAACCTATGATCACATATTTATCATAATCACCACTTCTTTTTTTACCTTTTGTAAAAAAAATTACTCAATATTGTTTATTACATGAATAATTAATCAAAAAAGTGGAAAATATTGTTGATAATGTTAAATAATATATAATAAAAGTTAATAACATAGACACGAGTGATTTAAATGTTCATACAATCTTGTTATAGAGTTAATTGACACGTGACATTTAGGTTTGGAAATATTATATCACACATTCATATTTTATTTTAAATCAATAATGATGATTATGAAATATGATGATGGTATTTAAATATAGTAATATATTTTAGTGATTTTGGGGAGCTATATTAAAATGTTTATTCCATAAAAATGAATGATATTCTACAATTTTCTATATGTTCATCAACTAAATAGATTTTTTCTGTATTATTCCTCAATCTTGTACAACCTATTTGGGTGGTTATCTTCTAAAATATATAAGCATTAAACATTATAAAAAAAATTAATCTTTAGTATAATACAAGGACTGTCCTTTTATAGTTATAGTTCATATATACATGTTATCATTAATGGTTGTGGTGAAATAGTGAATCATCGATATTATCTTATTAATGAGTATTGAATGTCTATATTATAAATAATTAATGTAACCTAGATATATAACATGATATCCAAAATCCAAAAAAATATTTTCATAAAATTAATCAACATTTAAATTATCATTTTTTAGATTTTAACAAAACTATTTTGTAATAGATTTCAATAAAACGTTTTTTGTTGTCTAACATGAGATAAAAATACCAAAAACATTTCATGCCCCTAAACATAAAAAAATATATTTTTTTCTTTTATTATTTTATAAATATACCAACATGAATTATTTTCCTTCTGTTACATCTTATTTTGTTCTCAATAATGTTATTTTATTCAATAACCATAATCACATAATCCATGAATGTTTCATTAATATACAGTAATATTTTATTTTAACACAGAATGTTTATCAACATTATTTGTTTCTTGAAATCAAAATCTCCACTATGAATATAATTACTCCATATGAATGGGGCTATCAATAATAAACATTAGTATTTTTTTAAAATAACCATATTAACATTAATTTTTATTTTATAGTGATTTCTAAATGAATTACTTGAAAGCATGAAATGAACTCATACTTGGTTTTATCAATATATAAAATTTAATCCCTACCACATTGAATTGAAATATTCATTTTAGGAAGATCTAAAATTTTAATATTATATTTTTAAAATAATAGATATATTCTTAAGGCTTCTTAATAATTGTTTTTATGGAACAAACAATGATATTATTCAAAACACAATAACATGGTTCTCAATAATTTTTTATTATAATTTTCCATCAAATTTAATTCTTGATACATCATACTTATATATAAATAATAATTTAATGAACATAAAAATTATATTATTTAGTCTCAATATAAATTCATCAATCATAAAAATTAATAAAAAAAACTCTAGATTTTTTTTATATTTACCATAAACAATATAATCTACTATGCATCAAGAAACTATTTGAGATACGCATGGTTTTTTATAATTTATTTACATAAATAATTCTTTTCATAACATCATTTAAATATATTTATATGATAAATAACATTCCAGATCATGAAAGGATAATACATCATCAAATGTTAATATAAATCATAACTAAAATTTATAGGTATATAATATAAAATATCCATTCATGAACACCGTACAATTTAAAAAAATAAAATTTGAACACCTTACTAATGATCATTCCAAAAAAACATGTATTTGGATATATTATTAAGATATATCCATCTCTCACCATGTAAGAAGACATAAATCGCTAGGAAATTATTTTGACTAAATAAATAATTAATGAAAAACATATTGATTATAATTTAGTATTTGAATAATTAACAATGAAAATTATTTTATTAATAATGAAGTAAAATTTTATGTGGTACCCCTTGTCAACATGATTCCAAAAAATCAAGAATCAACTTAGTAACATCATAAAAAATCATTTAACATCATAAGGTAAACTGATAATTTATTTCTAAAAAAAATATCATGTGTTTTATTCATCTATTGAAAATAATGAAAATACACATGCCATTAATTTCATTTACGAGTCATGCTTGGGCATATCAATCAACCTTGATCACATTAATCACTCAAATGTATTAAATGTACAACATGGATGTACATTGATTAAAATATATAATACATTATTCATATATTTCATCACTATGAATTAAATGTTTACATAAATGTGTTGGCTATTGTGATTTTATTTTGTTGATATGGATGAGGTAATGGATGATATGAAATAAATTTTTCTTATCTATCATTTTTCGATATATAATTGACTATTATTTATAAATTATACTATTTTATGATTTAGTATTCCCATTAACATGACATAGGATACGTTATTGAAGTAACATACCGTGTATATTTTATGTTCAAAATAAAATTATAAATTGTTTTATAGAATAATACTAATATTTTTATTGTGTTTTTTGATAATATATTGTTGATAATGGTGTGATCTAGAAGGTAGTATAAGGATTCATTCTTTAGAATTTGTTTTATTGAAATTATAGTTTCTTATTTATCTACATTGATATTATTCATTAATATATTTATATTCATATTGAGTGTCTTTAATTGTTTTTGGGATATGGTTTTGCCTTACAAAAAATATAAAAATCACAACATAATTTTTTTAATTTATTTATTTTTTTTTTAAAAACATGTTGTCTTTTTGAGGTGGGATTCATGAGTCACTCTCAATCTTATATTCGACTCTCAAGAATACATGGTTGGGTTTATGAAATATAGGATAAAATAAGAGTTATTTATTTTGGATGGAGTCTATAGTGGAAACTCATGAGACAACCATGGTTTAATATGGTTTTCTTATTATCAAAACCTATTATAATATATATATTATACATAGTTTCAAATAATATAATGGGTCCATGTGATTATATATTCAGGGTCAAATAATTTTTCATGATTACATTATGGATGATGCACTATTAGTAGAGTATTCGTGAATGTATTAGTTTATAAATATTATATTGAGATTTTTGGATGATTAAATGTTTTCTACAATAAAAGTTTTTATATGATTAATATAGATAATTAATTACTACACACAACAATGTTATGCATGTATTGGTAAATTTATTTAAATATATTTATAGATTTTGTGATTCAAAATTGTAATGAAATTAGATATTATTTGTTGTTTCCATTTAATATATACATTAATAACTATATTATGATACGTGAATTAAAAAATAAAAACAAATTACCATGAATCATTAATTATTCAAGAAGATCGTTGTTGCGATTAAATATGGGCTAATGGAAAATAATAACTTCTATTTGAATTATTATATTTATAAAAATTTTGAATAGAAAAAATTCATATTTTTATAACAACCATCACATTTAAACAAAAAGGAATTTAAATTTAATGAAAACTTTTTTATATACATGTATATATTTAATTTATAATATATATAATTTCAAAATATTATAATGAACTTGTAAAACACATGTTTTTTCATTTTTTAAATTCTAATAAAATTTCATACTATGAACTAATTTTATACTTTAATTATAGAAATTAGAATTATATAAATTTTAGAAATTAAATTTAAAAAAATACTATTAGAATTAAAATTTTCATTATTAGATAAGAATTTAATTTCCATATTTTAGGTATAATTATAATATTAGTATGATTAATTCTAATTTCAATGATAATGGAGAAATCACTAAATTAAATATTATAATTTTTTTATTATTAAAAAAATCATATCAATAAATTATCTTAAAATCATTTAAATACATAATATAATATATTTTTTAGACACATAAAAAATTATTGTAACACTAATTTTATTTCTAATATAAATAAATAATATTTCAAATCCATTATTGACATAATATAATTTTTCTTCAAATAGATTTTTAAAGTATATTTTTTAAATTGAAATTATATTTTATAAAATTTAGATATATAATTTGATTAAATAGATATTCGAAATAGTTAAATAAAACAAAAAATCGGTTTTATGGGTTAGGTTATATTTTCATAAAATATATAATCACTTAGTTAAAATCTAGTTACCTAGTTTAAATGTAAAAGAGTTAAATGTAGAAACATAATGGTAAAATCACTATAACATATATATACCATGTTGGAATGATTTTTTCGAGCCATTATAGAGCCAAATACCTCTACAACTACATTATTTAGAATATTAAGAACTATTTACCAAGTAATAGTTCAGTGACATCATGGAAGAATAATGGGTATCACAAAATTTAACTTTCCATTACACATAAAGTCGGATCACTTCCATCACATCATGCTTACACCATATATGATAATTTTACTTCATAATATTCCAAAATAACTATTATATAATTATTTTTCTCTTACATATTAAATAATTCTATATAAGGTACCTTAAGTCATTCAATTCTGGGAAAACAAATAAGAGAATGTCAAGACTCGAACATAAGTATTACTTTATTCATAACATTTTACCCTTAACAATTCAATTAAAAATATCTCATATACATAAAAATATAATAAAATATGTATAATTGATATAATGAGTCTTTTTATATTAATTTAATAAACATTATATAATCAATTTCTTTTATTTTAAAAAGCGTAAGTTTCATTATTGCGTTTCGTATACTATCACCTCTACAATGTGATGTCTTCAATTTTACATCAACATCAATAATTCATTACCAAAATAATTTAACAGCTAAATAAATAGTATATATCTAACATAATTATGTTTATAATATTTAATATTATCTCTTATATTTTTCCCTCTCATTCTTTATGAAATGAAAAGATTAATTATCTGTATGCACAGACTACAGACTATATGAGAAATGAGTTACATCTTTCCTCACCAACCATAATGGTTATATTTTCAAATAAATTCAATATATAAAAATTATTTCCCTAAAAATAATAATATTTATTAAATTATAAAACTATTTTTCCAAATTTTCTACTATGATCAAGATATATATGTAGTTATGAAGAATGTGACCAAGAAACCTCATGTAAAAATTACATATAATAAAATATTATAAAAAAATTATATATATTAATTAATTATTTTTTGATAAGTAATACATTATAACAATTTTATTATTTATTTATTTAATATGAATAATTTTTTTATTCAGTATGTTAGATGCCTGCTTAGAACAAATATATAAATCGAGGTATGGGAGCTCTTATACCTCTTTCGTGACTTATTAATCTACATTTTATGAAATATTGTTCTCATGAAAGTATTGTATTTTTTATCTATGAATCATAAATATTAAACTAGTTAAATATAACATTCATATTTTGGTTTATACATGTTATTATCTCCCTTTAAAATTTCATCCTTTACATAAACATGGTTATGGGAACATTCCAATTTTGTATCACATATTACATACCACACTAATGAAATAATCTTTAACACTGAATAGGCTATAAAATATTTCATTATTTTTGTCATAAAACTATTTTTTATGTAATGTTTTTATATAAAATAATATGTTTTTTACTTCTATAAAAGTTCATTTATCCAGTTCATAAAATCATTTACCAATTTATATGTTTTTACTATTTTTTCTAATTGATCATTCACTTTAATTATCTATATTGTAATTCCATGATCAAGAAATATGTTTTAATTTAAAATATAAATATATACCGAATTTAATTCCTTATAAACATGGGAATCCTTATAATTTACCCTTTTATTATTTCTAGAATTAGAATAATGAAACTCAGTTCCATGTCATGGGTTTAATATTTCTTACAATATATGTATGGATTATTTTCCTTATGCTCTAGGAATATATATTATTTACATTTTTGTGCCTTGTGGGAAAAAAATTATATCTCCCTCTAATAGATTAGGTAAAACATTTTATCACATTAGATTTTATTTATGATATTATGTTGTGATCCTAAATCCACCATGGATTTTTCCCAAATTATTATTTTGGTCTTGGGAATGACTCAAGACATTTTATTGTAATATCATGGTTTATTTTAATGAAACATGTTTATAATTCAACGATATTATTAAATACTTTCACTATTATATGTTTCCATTTTTTTGATCGTCTAACTTATGTCATCATGTTAGGCTTATTAAATCATAGGTTATGATTTATTTCCACGTTTATTCCATTATTAGGAATTGTATCATATGCTTTTCCTTATGAATTTTACCTCGGATATCCTATGCAGTTGTTTATGGTGTATAGGAATCAGGGGAAATTGATGATTTTTAAATGAAAATAATTTTTTTGAATTTAATATGATATATTTACTTTTCTAATATTAAAAATATTTTAGGACTCCTGATCCATGGATTGTATTAAATGGTACAGTATATTAAAAATTTTGAAATAAGTTTTGTTTAAGGTTTGGGCCTTCATAATTAGTCTCAAAGAAAGATCATGTTTTTTAGATTAGGATGGTAAAAACCCAATAATAACCATTTAGAGAGGTATAATTCATAATAATAATTATATGATATCATAATGAAAAATTAAGAGAATTATTTATTGGGTGGTTTTTCATATGGTTACATCCCTACCAAGATGCTAGAAAGAAGATGTAGTTTCTGTTCTAATTTTACCTATGGGTAATATCCCAAATGAGGGAATTTTGAGTATTATATAAAATAGAACATTGTGAACAAAAAATTTCCTGAAATTGTAACTATAAAGAAAATATCCAATGATATTCTTTCATTAATTCACAATATCATTATTATTCTTGATAATGGAAAATAATAGAAAGACAGTTTAGAAAACCTAATATGAAAATTTTCATTGGATAAGAATGATTGAAAATGATGAATTGATAAGAATTAATCTTCATAAAATTAAATATTTTCTACATAAAATTTTACTATTATAATTTTATACATTTATTAATCAATGTATTCAAATTTTAAACAATTTTTTTTAGAAATTGGATAGATATATGGGGAATTATGTAGACAATATATGAAATAGTAAATGTGATGACTAGATTAACAAAAATATTAACATGAAAAGACATAGATCTAATAACCACATAATATTTATAGAAAAATTCAATGAATTTATCAATAATAAATTATATCTTGGGAAACACCCTCCAATAGAGAAAGTATCAGTTGAGTCCTTTAGGCATTAGCGATCTCTAAATTTTAGTGGACATTATAATCCCATAAATAATGAAAAGTAAACCTTATCAATTAATAATATATTTTATTTATTTAAATTATCTCAGTAATATAAGTTCATACATGTTGTTTAACACCATGTGGGATAATCTAATCACTGTTCGACACATATCAAGAATTTGGATCCCATGGAATACATAGACTCTATTGAGTGGCATAAATTCAAGATGTTTTTTAATTTATTTTTCCCTCTCACTAACAAACATAAAATTGATAAGTATTTCCATTACCTCATTAAAAAAGGAATAAGAATCAATTGAATCTTGTGAGGTGCACATCGAAATGCATGTACGATACATCTTAGGTTTTATCATTAACAGTAATTGTGTTGTACACCACTAGTTTAGTGGGATAAGGCTGAGTCTATAAAGAGAATTATTAATTTGGGACCTTAAAATCGTTGATGATGTTTTCTTATATTCCCTCAATGATGATATTTAAATGGGTGATTTTCAATAGACTCATGGGACTATAAATAAGATAAGGAGAATAAATTTTAACATTAGTGTATCATCAGAAAAACTCATGGAGGTAAGAAACTCCAATATCTGAAATATAATAAGGTGTGGAAAATATTATTCTCTAAAATTATTCATGGGTGCTAAGCAATTTTTCAAGTGTAAAAAATGGGGACACTATGAAAATGCACGTATAAATTAGAGAAATCATCCCACTAGTGGGATTAATGAAAAATTGTCAAGATCCTCCCTCAGCCTGTTATCTAATGTTTCAACTATGAGGAATGTGGTCACTATATTGACAAAAACACTAATAAAAGGGTTTAAAGTGATAAAGAATTAAAAATCCCCCACATAAAAGATATCAAGGGTGTAATTTTTCAATTACAACTACATATATGGATCAAGAAAATAATGTGATGATTGTTATGTAAGTTATTTATTCAATAATAGTGGATATACTATGTGATTTTTTTTATAAACATGGTTTTATATAATAAAATTCTAGTAGAAATATTCAAACACCTACAAAATACATGAATTTTATATTATAATAAAAAGTAAATATTGAATCAATGTTTCATCTCAAATACATTACTCTTCCCTAATTGAAATAATTGGGATTAATCTCTTAGAAAAACATTTCATAATCCATGTTGTTGAATTAAATGATATTTTATGAATTGAATGGTAAAATTCATAATATCTCACATTAAATATCCAGAAATGGAAATCACATTCCATATCCCAAATTACTCTTTTATTCTATTCATGTGCATGGAGGAGGATGAATCTCTCTTGGGTTATTCTTTAGAAGAATTAATATTTTTTCCTTATGTGAAATAATAACTTTATTAAATTATTTCATTAATGGATAGGACCACCCTTGGAGAAACACAAATTATAAAGGATTATTCTAAAATGTATCCCAAAAAATTCATTTCATAATCCTGATTTTTAGGCTGTTTTATGAATTATTATTATACTTAAATCTCTGTCAATATCCAAGACTCTATATTTATTATCCTCCATTGATCCTTACGATCTAAAGAATTAATTATATGAACATATAAAAACATTTTTCATATGAATGACTACTTAACAATGTGGTTTACTAGTCCTTTATGATAGTATAAATGATGGGTCCATGCATCTCTTTATCAATTACCATGAACTGAAAAGGATCATAATGAATAGAATGTAACTAATTCCATAGATTCTTGACTTGTAAAATCAATTACATGGTGCTAAATACTTCACTATAGTGGACCTTTGGTAAGGATATCAGTAATTTAACATTTTATGTAGATAATATCAATATATTTAGAATGAAGAGGATATTAAAAAAACTTCATTTAATATAATGTAAAATAATTATGAGTTAATTTTCATTCTAATTATGATTATGAATGATCCAATGATCACATTGAAATAGTAAATATATACTTTTAATGCTACCTAGATAAATTTTATTTATTATGTATAGATTAGATTCTTATCTTCTCTAAAATTCTAGAGGTATATGGGATGTATTTTAATGTTGTGATTTAATCGTTTGCGAATGAGAATTTTTATTTAATGTAATGTAAATGTGTGTTTGGGATTGATCAAGTGGATATTTATTTTCATTTTCTCAAATTTAAGGGGATATATGTGGACCCTTAAATTACTAAGGTGATATAGGATTGGTTTAAACCGTCATCTATGACCGATTACTAGATTTTTTTTGAAAATTAGATGGGTATTATCGTTGTATTCAGAGAAAATTCTATAAATTTTCAAACCCACCATCATGGACCACCAGAAATGGAGTGAAGTATGTACAATCATATGAGAGTGAAAAGAACATTAAGGTAATCTGGAATATAAAAAATATAACACATATACTCACTATACCCACACATGAAAAAGGATTTATAAACATTCGTGAAACATACAAATAGGGATAAGGATATATATAATAAATAATGATAAAATGTTTGATTTTTCCACAAGATATTTAAATGTGAATGAATAGAAATATTTTTCACATGATAAGAAGTTGGATGAAATAATATTTATATTATAATTATGGAATAATTGTATCTACAATGAGAATAAAGTTAACAATAAAGTTTAGGGAATACCCTTGAGTTTAGGGTTCATGTTGAAGTAGTTCTGAGATTTGTGAAATGTGTATGAGTTCAATCATATATGAATATAAAAAAGGAGCTGCTAAATAATTCCCATTAATCGACATTTTCCATCTACCATAAAAACACAAAAAATCATAGATATTCCCATGAACTATATTAGTGGGATAATATATATAATGATATTTTGATATATAAATTAATATTTATATTATTTTAGAAAATTATAAATGAATGAAAATTTTCTAATGGGATGATACAACCATTTCACACACCTATATGTAAAATGGAAAACATCACTATGGATTTTTACAAGGATACTTCACGTACATAAAGCATAAACAATCGCTATAATGAAAATGGATTATACCAATTGAAATTTATTAACAGATAATGCATCCGTTGGTAAAAACAAGCAATTCTTATAGATACTATGTTATATTGGTATAAATTTTTTATTCGAACACTTCTTTTAACCAATAGATATATTTGTTTATATTAAACATTCTATACCATCAACTAATTTAAAAAATAGTTGAATATATTTATTTATTATACTAATACAACCATTTTATTTTCTAACGCATGAATCTGATATTAATAATGCTATTTCGAAAAAATATTTTTCCTCCCATAAAAATTGTTATAATAAACTAATAAATAACAATTTACGTATTTATAAATAACCATCCAAGAGAAAGGTAGTATATACATTTTTACATATATATTACTTTTATGTCTAAATTAAAATGTTATTTCATGGATTTTTGTTAAAAATATCTCATTTTTTATTTAAATTTAATATTTCTATGATATATTATTTTTTAATATATTTAAATATTGCTTATTGTGTTTTCTTGAAATATTAACCAATTTTATATTTTTAAATATTATTTATTTAATTAACAATTAAATACCTTCTATTAAGAAATTAACACCACTAATCTCTAATTGATAACACCTCCCCATGTTCTATGTTCTGCCTCTCATCCGGTAGCTTCGCCTCACATCCTACCACCCTAATTTGGCATCACCACCCATTGTTCCACCATGCATATCATCAGTCATATCTCACATCTCATTCCACTCCATCATCATATATCTCTTCGCTCACATTTGGTGAACCATTTTTCTTCATTATTATGATACTATACGGGTTCGGTCACGTACTATGATTTAGGGACTTCTTAGGTTTCTTATTGTGTTTTCTATTTACGATTTTTGGCACATCATTTTGAATCAAACCTTGAATAAATTTTATATTCTCTTTTCATATTTGGATTTGAGGAATTTCAATTTAATTTTTAATATATTTTAATATGGATCATTCATGGTTTCAATGATTTCTATATTTTCTTACTACTAATGGATGTCAACAATTTTTTATCTAGAATGGGAGGATTTTTGGATAGATATTAATTACCCATTTTGTGATATTTTAAATCTATTCAAGTGTGTTTTTCATCGTGATATAATATATCATGGTGAAGGCAATACAGTGCACACCAACTCCACTAGCTCGAGAAAGATCCATCGCAGGGATGGTCCATTTACCTACTCAATATTCTAAGATAAGAAGGGGGCCACACATATATAGAGGAGACCAGGTGTGCATTCTTCACACCCTCTCCACTTTCCAAACTTTTTTCCTTCACTACTATTTAGTTTTTTTCATATGGAACATCATGATATTGCTACTTAGGTATTTTGGTTATATAAATATAAATGGGGTATCCATATATATTGATGGTCCTGGTTTGTGATGTTTTTAAAAAATATTATATAGTACATATATTTATTGATATTTTTTTTAATGATTTAATTGTATGTTTATCTATAATGATGAGAAGTTGAAATATAAGGTAACATTAATGTAAATTAATTTGTTGCACATTTATTTTAAGAGAGTTTATCCTTTTTATATAATTTTTGTATGAATTTAATATTACATTTTTAATATTGTGTATGAATGTTGGTTATAATAATGGTTTCAATAATTGTCTATTTTAGATTATAGTTACATGCCAGATTTGAATAATGCACCCCATTCAGTAATTAGTTTCTCTTCATGATCTCAATCACGGCTGAGCTATTCTATGAGGCGCAATGTGTAGCATACTAAAGCTAAATAAGTTGGAATGTGTGAGAACACTTTTTTATCTTTTAAATTTTTTCTTCGACTACATTACATAGTTAATTAGTATGAACTTCTGGTGTATATGATTAATTTTTTTTAAATCTATTTATTTTTTAATTTTGGAAAACCATATAATAAACAAAATACTATTTATTCATTTGGTTTTTTCTATATGTCATTTTTCTTATGATTCAAAATGAACTACTTTCAAAAAAATATCAATGTTCATTTTGTCTTTATTAATATTAATCTTTTGTAGGAATTTCACTAATTTGTATAAGGTATTTGAAAAAATAATTAAAAAAATAAACTTGTTAAATATTAAGTACTTTAATTTATTGGTTTTTCATTATGATGACCAACACATGTAGATGAAAGATTCTAAATTTTCTATAAAATAGAAATTGAGAATTTATATTTATAGTGAAATTGATCCTACAAAATATTCCTCTTCATTATACTATATATTTGAAAATTATAATATTGATATGCCATCATGATAATCAAATAATATGGATGATGTATTTAAAAATGAATATAAAATCTACATGTATAATTTAGATTGAAAATAAAATTGATTCTATATAAGTTTGTTCTTCTTTAAATTTTACAATTGGATAATTCTAATATATGACTCTTCTACTATGCGAGCAGAAGTACATATGGTAAGGGGGAAAGATACATCTTTACCTTCTTGAGAAACCATTAAATAATTATGTTGTGGAGTGGTACCAGTTTTATTCAACCTTTTGTAACAAGTAATGTCTTTTAAATTGATTCATTTTATTAATTTTTATATCATGGAATAAATGTGGAAGTCAAATTGATATTCAGTGATATGATATGTGTGAAAAAATTGATAAGGTGGATTTAATTACTCATCTATTAATGACAATAAAACCAATTAACTAGTTTCATAGGTATACCCTATCATTTTTTAGATAAATCCTTTATTCCCAGGATCTTTTCTATTTTATGTGAACTCTTATTTTTTGGTTAACAACTATCGATTCCAGACATGTTTCTATACCTACAAGAAATCAATTCAAGAATATTTTTGACCACATGAGTATGTTGTTTTGTGAAATCTTTTCTATAATTGTTTAACTGATGATCAAGGTAGGGTCTTCAAAATTTTTTCATGTTGAATTAAACCATATGTTTCCAGATGAGAGATATTTTCAAGTTAGTTCAATATCCTTGATGTTTCTAAATTTATTTTTGAGGAAAACTTATGGGTATTTTAACTAATTTGTATTTCTCGTTGTTATATTTCTACTCATTAAACACTCTAATTTTTTGGTGTTTTTATGTTTAAATTATTTCGAATTAATTATTTTGTATTCAGCTAGAGTAGTAGAATGTTGATGGATGGATCATACAACCATTTCATTGTATGTATACATATTATTCATCCTTGATAGCATGTGCTTTGATTTGGAATGATCCTATAAGTAATAATTCATTATTGGTAATGTGTCAGGGATGGATGGTTGTCCAGAGCGCTGTGGTCCTTATGTGGAATGGAAGGGATACTCCTAAATTGCTTGAATCCTAAGGCATTTATGGGAAACTGGTGGTCCCTAGTCCCTAGTGTGGAATGGTTTTACTACCTCTTTGGATTTGGGGGGGGGGGGGGGCTTTGGGTTGGTGATAGTGTGTGATAGATCCTGTTGTGGAATAAATTTCTTATTGATTTATTTTTTTACTAAATTTCATTATTAATATAATTATATTTTTCAAATTCTAAATATGTATACAAATCATACACTAATAACTAAAAAAATGTAATACATATCATAAATTAATAAATATAATATGAAATTTTACTATAATTAAATATTTATAATTAATATTCCATATTAATTTATAAACAATTATTATATGTTGGTAATACTAATACCTGTAGAAAAACGTTTCATTAGAACCTATTGCTACAATTTTAAACCATCATATATATTATTTGTTGATATTTTTATAATTGTAATAGAATTATTTTGTCTCTCTCAAACACATTTAGTGAAATTTTTTTTACCGATACATTGCTGACATAGATATATTTGTTAGTGAAAAAATTTGTGAATAGAAAATGTAATTTAACAAACAGATATTCCTCCTTTGGAAAAAGTGATATATTTTTTAATGAATTTTATATAGATTATGGTTAATATTATTTAATAATATACTCAAATAATTTCCATTCATGAAGACTTTTCACTTTTTGGTTATAAAAATATTTATAATACATAAGTAGCGAAGGTGTTTAAAATCCTAAACCTAGAATCCTAGAGTTATTGTAATATTTTATTATGTTTG
This sequence comes from Viscum album, assembly GCA_963277665.1. Lineage (NCBI taxonomy): Eukaryota > Viridiplantae > Streptophyta > Magnoliopsida > Santalales > Viscaceae > Viscum > Viscum album. Next base: position 106,057,112 of record OY728133.1, read on the forward strand.
AATGATTAATAGGAATAAAATCCAAAATGTCATATTGGTTTGGTTGTATTGGAAAGACATATTATATACATGATACCCATAATACATTGAGAATTAGAAAATTAAAGCATGATACATAATAAAATTAAATATACCACATTTTTTAAAGCATATTTAAATATTTATTCTCCTTAACTATTAAAAAGGAAACAAAATATGGGTGAGTTCAAATGATGAGTAAGGGTAAATAATGTGGAATAAGTAATAAATCAATAGGAAAATATAAACAAAACAAGGTAACCATCTAATATCATTTGGAATTAAAATAACTAGATAAGGCAATATCAATGTGGAATGTAAAAAAATGAATCTCATTAAATCTAAATAAAAAAATTGTGAATCAAATGTATACATAAATATGTCAATAAATATTTTTTTGGATGAATTATAAAACATTATAAATGATTTAAATGCTTTATTATAGGATATAATGTTTCCTAGGTAAATTTATCCTTCACTATTAATACCATTCACTAGATTCATTACAATGTATAGGGTAAAAAACCTTTGATTTTCCCAAATGGAATGCCTCATGAGACTACCAATACATTGAGGGGCTATCTATAGCTAGGCACTAACCATGTCACATCAGTACAAAGAATTACTCATATTTATAAAAAATGTGATTTATAAAAATATATACATTGAATAAAACATTATTATTTGTTAATAATTCCCGAGTGTTTTCTAGTATCAATATTTTTTCTAGAAAGTAATTAATTGAAATAACATTGAAATATTCAAAAAAAAATTGTGGGAAATGTAATTTTAAAAATTCAAATATGTTCCATACCAAACGGAAATATTAATATCATAAAACACATGATGGAATAATATGAAATCAAATATTTAATATCATTAGAGTAAGTATATTCATGACATAATTTATTAATGTTGAGTATATACACTAAATAAAATCAAAGTAATTAGAGACCCAACCCCTTAAAACATGAGTATATTTTGAATAATGTAATCCATGAAAGAGTAATAATCCATTTAAATATTTAATTTCATTAAATAAATGGAAATAATTATAAAATATATCATAATGGTCTATAAATATACAATAGGAAAATAAGTAGGTGATGTAAATGGTGTATGCCTTAGAGCAAGAAAAGTTAGACATGAATCCCATACCTTAACTATCCAATTTTTTTTTTCCATTATCCTTTTTTATAGTGGATTAATATTAGTTAATAACTTATTAAAATCATATAATATTTTTTTAATATCATATATTAACTTATTACAATATTTTATTACCATTTTGTTAAAAATCATTTATTGTTTTATCTATTTCGGATGTCAATTGACATGTATTCTAATGTATGTTTTGACTTGTCACTTATTGATCCTATTTAAAATATCCTGATTTTGTAATATCTAGAATATAAATCATGACTTATTCTTCAAATATACTCAGTACAAATGTTTTTATAATTTTCCATAATACGTGGTGATAAGAAATGAATTTCATCGTTCATGGAGATAATAGTCTCTACGTATGAATGAAATGTATTTTTATTTTTTTATCATATTAGAAGAATAGAAAATAAATGATACATATTTAAATTAATGTATCATATATATTTTATGTATTTTACATTAGATTACTAAAATAATCTTTAACACATTCCTTGTATAACATGAATTAATCACATCCCTCTACGGGGGTTGTAGTCCACATGTTCTCAAACGATGTTATCATATTAATAAAAAATGTGAAGTATTTAAGGTTTATGGTATTAAAGGATTAAAAATGAATAAATACAAAATAAACATCACATATTTCATATATATATATATATATATCTTCCATCATAATTTCAACCAGAATATGTGTTAATGGAAAAATTAGAAATCAATGATTCATGGGGTAGTAGTTCGTCGTACAAAGAAATAATATGTTCATTATATATTAGATGCATGTGTATATATTTGTAGGTTCAAACATTTACCTACAAAATAATATTATACATAGTAAACATTTTCTGTGGAAGAAATATATTTATGTGGTGGAGAATGTAAATTAAACTAATGATCATCATAGTAGACGTTACCTCTTAATTATTTGACTTCTATTGGTTTATACAAAAGATAATATATGTATTTCATTATAAACTAAACTAGGGTTGAATGGAGATGTTAGGGATTTTTTATATCCTTATTGGTATATATTGGCTGATCCTATGTGTTTTTATATATATGAGTAAGGGTCAGTGTTTAATCTTTTTTGACGTGGAGGGAGAGTTGTACTCGTGTAAATACCAAAATGTATTTATTAATTGGTCATATATCAAAAATAATGTTCCCCTAGAATGGAAAAATAATTTAGTAAACGAGAATCATGGTTTGATAAAACTTACAACACACAAAATTATGCGCATTTGAATAATTTAGTTCTTTAACTTCTATGATTCTTGAATTTTATCATTTTTGTTTTTATTAAATAATATAGTTTATAATATTTTTTAATATAACCAATAAGATGAAACTAATGTTAGATTTGTGAAAATGTAATTTAAATCTTAATTATAGATATTAAATATAATTTATCAAAAAATAATTTTTTTTTTGAAATTATTTTTCAAATAAGCACATGTGACGTGATAAAACAGTTGTCAAAGCCAGACCACGTTAACCATGTTTTTATCATATATAGGACAATATGTTAATTATATTTGACAAAATTAACCATTAATAGAAAATAATTAGTATTCATTATCACCTGTAAATTAATTTTCAGAATATAGTAATTTTATTAGTTTTCAATATTTTAATAAAATATCATGTATTTTAAAATAACATTAATGTCAATTGTGACATTATTTAATTATATTTAATTCTAAAATATAAAAACAATTTCAAATTCCCAAAAATTATGTTAATATACTTGTAACATTATATATTAATCTAAATAAATAAATATAAAAAATAATTCAGTTAATTCACTTCACTTTTAATATTTATAATATTGTTTGTTTTAGTTTGTTATTAACATAATAATCAATATGTTGGCATTTCTAATGAATTTCATGTAAAAAACCATATATAATATAAATGAAAAATTATTATGATAAAAATAAACCTTTTACATTTCAAAATAATATGTATAGATAAAGATATGAGGTCTTTTTACATATCTCAATGTTTTATAAATTTTAATTGAAAAGAATGTTTAATTTTTTCATTTTCCTTAATTAACCTATTATTTAGGGCCCAACCATTTGAAAATATATCAATATCATATAATATTTTAAGAAATTGTGCATATTGTGTTCTTTTTTGTATCTAGTGGATTTTAGAAAATATTATAGGTCATTTCGGTCTAAAAATTAGGGTTTAGTCCCTTATTAAGCATAATCTTACCTTAATAACAATAATTTACTTTAATTAAATCCAACTATATTTTTTTTCAAAAATGATTTTTATCCAATTAGACAAAAAATATTATATGGATTACAACATTTTATGTCTTTTATTCAAAATTGAAATCATATGTTTAAGAAAATTATCATTAATACTAATCCCTCACATGTGGTGAGAGGTGGGGTTTTTAAGTTGAAACATTATGAAGATCAATAATATTTAATAACTAATATCTATATAAACATGATTTTAATAACCTACATTGTATTAATATATTCATAATTGATATATTGTCGAATTAATATCTAATTAAAAATATAATTTAATAGTAATCAATTTTTTAAATGAAAAGGTTTATTTTAACTAAATATAAGTAATTTTTACTATTCATAAAAACATTATGTTCCGTAATTTATCCCCAAAATTCACTATAAGAGAATTAAGACATTATAAATTTAAAAAATTATTTTTAATTTTAATAATAAAAATCATTACTATTTAAAAAAAATTTAAAATAGGATCTTCATTAAAATGATGTTAAACATGGTCTCACTTACAATATAATCTCATGTTTTATATTGAATAGTCAAAAAATGGTGTATAATTAAATGATAGATTGAAAAAAATATACTAAAATTAAATTATTTAAATTCCTTTTGGATCTACATTATCCCCTCCTTTTATAAGTTTCATATTTTCAATTTAATCATGATCTCAATATTCAAGGGATTGATATTTAAAAATAAAATATTATTAAAAACCCCACATTGTAATAGTGTTAAAAACACAAATTATTAATAATATAGAATGGACTATACAATGATAATGTAATTATGTTATCATATAGGGTAACAATGGTGGTAAATGTAAATAGCGATATGAAAAAAAATTCCAACAATCATTTTCTGATGGAGAGCGCTATAGAAAATGATCAAATGAATGTTGTTGACCAAAAAACCATAAATCAAATGCATGAATAATGGTCGTCGATATCATAAAAATGATGATAATTGGACATTTTTCTCAAGAAGCATTTTTCTATAATTTAATAATTATATCTATCCATATGAATATAAGTAAAGATATGTTTCTATAAAAACAATATTGTCCTTTGGTTGGGCAATAAACAACGCATAATTTTCCTATTACATGGTTTTGTAATAAAACAATATCTAAAACAATGTGTAATGATAAACATAAAGCATTTTGTAAATGGTTAACTTTTCCAAAATATTGTAATACAATAATTTTGAAATAATGTCACTAATTTTCAAATATTAATTTTTGAATATCCCTTAGTCAAAATGAAGAAACATTAAATTTTCACATTTCAAATATTTGAATAACCTCATCTTGAATCCTAGTAATATATGTTTTAACTAAAATTACTAAATGAAGTTATTATTTACATGCATTATTCATTATTCACTATGTAAGACACATGTTATTATATATATTACTTATATCCAAATGTGTTTTAAATTCCACCAATGATATCATATAAAACTTGTTGAAAAATCATTAATATGTTCCAATGTATTTATAACTTTTCCTAATTTATCATTTATCCATCATTATCTCAACATCAATAATATTTTATGGGTTGTATTTCCCTCATAATGTTATAATTTCTACGGATTAATTTTTCTTGGTTCCATTTAACATTTTATCATAAATACATAATGAAATGTTAATATAGAAAAATCCTTACATATTTCATAAATAATATGATGAGAAAATAAGAAAAAAATCATTCATGACATATTTATGACATCAAAATACATATTTATATTAATAATTATAATTTGGTTGTGTCAATAACATATTATTATCCTTAATTACTTAGCTTATTTTTAAAATATATTATCATGATGATTCTACATTTCGTTTATGTATTTCCTCATCTCTTTGTAGTAATAACATTGAATAGTAGTATTTTACTTCATTACATTTCATTCATTTGTATGGTCAAACTTCTCTCCACACATTTAGGAAACTCTTAATTCTTTTATCAATTTACCTGGGTGATTGAATCAATAGTTATTACATATTGGAAAATATGTATTCCCCTTTATCTTCTAAGACTCATTCCCCCTTCCATGGTGTTTATATGACCTCTTTTTCACTTGGATTCCCTTGAAGCCATCAGAAATGGAGAATTCCTTACCCACCTTACAATCACTTTATACTATGTCCTCATATGATGATAATATTTTGGATACTATTTCCATTTTAAATAATATGTTTAGAAAATGTAATATTTGATCCTTCTTATTAATTGGAACACGTGCATCAGTGAGGTTGGGATTACTTTTACCAGCTTCCATTTCTAAATAATGGAATATATTTGATTAAATACCAATATAATTCATATTTCTAAATATGGTATATCATTTATGTTTATGAATGATGAATCCCAAGATCATAAAAAAAATTAATATGGGGATATCATTACTTCTAAAGCCCCCATAAATATTTGTAAAGAAAATGAGAATTATCCAAAACATATCCCCCGGGAGTGTCAAACGATGCGCGTAGTAAGGCCCGTTGTCGTGTACAATATTAACTTATGTTAGTATGAGAAAACCATGTTATATTCATTACTACTAGGTATATATATTCCAAAAACATGTCAACTTGTAGTAACCATACATGGATTTATAGACAAGAATACCCAAATAATCTAAACCTTGCTAAAATTGTAACTTATTATTCTATAATTATCCTATATTTCAATATTACGGTTATATACATTAATGTATTTTTTTAAATGTAGTTTTTTATCATTTATTATATACCTCTGATGATACGCATTTTATTGCCCCAACTATTGAATCGTATAGTCAATGCATTATTTTTTTACATTGGCTTGATTACAAGGAATCCAATCCCGAAGGACCGATTAGTATTGTAGTGTTGGAAATCTAGATTACATACATGATACATATAATACATTATGAAATATAAAATAAAAATATAATGCATATAAATATTCAATAAATTGTATCCTTGAATTCTTATTCAATGATTTCTTCTACATAACATATGGAAAGGAAAAATAATAAGGGTGAGCTCAAATGATCAGTAATGGTATGTAATGAAAAAGAAATAATGAATAGAAATAAATAAATAAATATGGAATGGTAAATAACTAATAAAACATTCCATTAAAATAACTAGATATGTAAATATCACTGTTTCAAATTAAGAAACTAAAACTCATTCCATCTAAATCAATAAATTCAGAATGAAATTAATACATCGATATGTTGACCTAAAATCTCATGGATGAATAATAACTGAATCTAAAAAAGTTAAATGATTTATTATTTGATGATATTATTTCTAGGTACCTAGTACCTTTACACATATTACCTTATATAAATGGATTAAAAAATATAGGGAAAACATGTATTATTCGGCCAGATGATTCACCTCCTATGACTACTGATGCATCGATGGGCTATTTATAACCAGGCCCCACCCATGTCATACTATTCAAAAGAATTCTTCATATTCATGAACAATTTTCCTTATAAAAATATCCACTTTGAATAAATGAAACATATTAATCTATAATTACCTAGTGGAGTCTACACAACAATAGTGGTCTTGACATTAAATAATGTCATTACCACTGAGATAACATAAAAAAATCTTCATGGAAATGACATTTTAAACATTACAATGTGTCCCATACCAAATTGAAAAATTTGAATCATATACCCATGAATTAATATTATTAATTGAATATTTTCATTTAACGGTAGTAAGTATATTAATGATATAACTTTTTAATGAATAATAAATACACAAAAGAGAAATGAATTTTTGCATAACAACAAATAATTGTCAGTAAAATAAAATTAAGACAAAGTCCCTTAAGAAATGAGTAGATTTTGATTCATGGTATATATTAATGATTATAATCAAGTGAAACTTTTTATATCATGAAATAAGGGGACGATATTATATAATATATTAAAATGGGTTTTAGAAACACCATTCAAATTAAGAAAGTGTTCTAAATGGAATATGCCTCATTGAAAGAATATTGACACAAGAATCATTTACCTTAAACTATATTTTAGTGTGTGGTTTTTATCATATTTGTAGTGAATAAAAATATATTTATAACTTATTATAGAACATAATAATTTCTATAATATCATCAATTAAAATTTTAGAACATTTAATTACACTTTTGTTTTCACACTTTAAATATTTAAGCAATATTAGATGTTGATTGCCAACATTTCACAAGTATGTTTTGACTTTTTAGTTATTATTACTATATCATCGATCATTGTTTCATAATCTACAGTAATTAAACCATGAATTAATTATCTTATATATTCAGTACATGAATTTTTATATTTTTCCATAATATTATTGAGATTGGAAATTATGTGAACCATTCATGGAGATGACATGTCAATCGTACGAATGATCACAACTTTCATTTCATTGACCTAGAAAAATAATGAATAATAATTTACACATATGTATATTATTGGTTTTATTTATATATATGTTATACATGTTACATTGGGTTTTTAAAATCATCCTTAATATGTTCTTTGTATGGTATGAATGAACCACATCGCTCGGAGCGAGCGAAAATCCACACTTCCAGAAACAATATTATCATATAAACTCAAAATGAGAATTATTAATGTTATATATTTTAATATAGTTAAATGAGAATAAAAATATTATAAATATCATATATATGAATATTTTAATCATCATAATGGAATCCAATATAGGTGGTTAAGCAAATATCAACAAACACCATTTCGTGAGGAAGTAGTTCGTAGTACACATGAATTGTATATTTTTTAGCCATTAGATAGATGTGTGTGTGTGTGTGAAGGTATGAATATTTATATAAAAACAATTTTAGTATAATAGGATACTGGTGTTATTATATAATCACCAAATAAAAATATTTTTTTTGGGTGGATAATGAAAATAAAACTTGAGATCTCGAGAGATGAAGCTACATTTTAATCGGGTAACTTCGTTTGGTTTGTTCCAAAATGATTAATTGGATTGATTTTCTCATAATTGGAGTACAAAATACTGAGTATATGGATTTTGGTAAGATATATGTGAATAACTCTTCCAAATAAATGTTGTTTTATATGTGTGAGGAAGGGGTAGATAATATTCATTTTTATAGTGGAATGGGGGGGGGAATCTTGTAAATACCAAAAGGTATTCAATAATGGGTGGTATAGATTACATAATGTGCCTAAAAAATAAAAAAATTATTTAAAGGGGAATAATTTTCATGGAAAAATTACATGACACAAAATATGTTCATTTATTTAATTTAGATCCTTAACTTCTATGATTCCCCAATTTTATCACTTCGGTGTTTATTGATGCATCCAGTTTTATAATCTAATTAATTTATAAATTAATATTTATAAAAAGATATATTTAATAGAATATATATATATATATATATAATGAAATATTAATATGATATATATTATTTAATGTAAAAATACAATGTGTTTTGGAAATTAATTTTAAATCTAGCACCTATGATCCGCTAAAACTATCCTTAAACCTAGACTGTGTAATCAAAGTTATTATAATATATGGATTAATTTTTTATTATAAAATACTAAAAGGTAATTAATAGAACATATATAATATTTATTAACACATAAATGTTTTTTGGTAGAATTTATATATTTATAATTTTAAATCATTTAACAAAAATATTATTTATTATAAAATAATAACAAGGTCAATTTGGAAATTATTTAATTAATTTTAATTTTAATATTTCAAAAACAATATTTTATTTAAAATATATTAACATAAAATATGAGTAAAAAGATATAATATATATATAAATATATATATAAATAAAGAGAATATTTCTATCAATTCACATCACTTTTAATATTTATAATAACCATTAATTTAGTTGGTTACTATTAAATAATCAAAATGATGGCATTTCATAAGAATTCTACGCAACTAAAAAATATATAAAAATTACTGATAAAATGTTATGATAAAAAATCCATTTATATTCAAAAAGGATATTTATAACTAGAAATATGATGTTTTTAGCATATCGTGATATTTAAAAATAATTAAATGTATGTAACGTTCCCTTTTTGACATTTTCCTTACTCATACTTTTATATAGGCAACAATGTTTTCATAAAATCCCTATAACAAATAAAATTAAATCCAATTAGAGATGTGGTATATTAATTGGAAGAAAATTTCATTTATCAATGTTCCCATGTCATTTTAGTCCTTATAAATATGGTTTAGTCACTTGTTTAGCATAATCATACCTTATTCACTCAAATTAAATTGAGTCATATTGTAAATTAACTTTGGAAATAATCATTGTTGATCATATTAGGCAAAAACATTATTTATCACAATCATGTGTGTCTATTTTTCAGAAGTCAAATCATAGTTGTTGGAAAATTGAAATTAACACAAATCCCACACATGTGGTGAGAAAACAATTTTTTAATGTTGAAACGTTCAAAATATGAATATGTTTGTATATATAATTTCCATATATAAATGATTCCAATGACCTAAATTGGAATAATATATGCATTTTTTATATATTTTGACTATAAAAACCAACATAATTTATAATTTAACCCTAATTATTATTTAAATGAAGAGTTTGTTTTAAACTAAATTGTATTAATTTTCACTATTCATCAAAAAATGATATTTCTATGCAATATCCCAAAAAAACACCCTAAGATAATTTTGAAATAATGAATTTTAAAATGATATTTTTTAAAAATAAAATTAATTTCATTATTGTGTCAAATATTTTTTTTAAAATAGTCATTCCATTAAAAGGTTTTTAACCTCGGTTTTGCATAAAAGTTAATCCCCTGTTTTTCATCGTAGATGTTTATCATGGTTTTCTGTATAAAAAATATATAGAAAAAAAATTAATTATATTCTAAAAATGATTTTTTTTTAATTTAATTGGGTGTTATAGGTTGTATGAAAAACTATAATTGATTTTTTGAATTAATATCATATGTTCACAAAAATGTTAAGGATGTGTATCCATTATGATATAAGAAAAATTTTAAACATTATTATGACAAATAATTAAAATACTAATGGAATATATTAATGGAATATTTTGAATAATAATGATATGTTGATATGTTACTGAAAAATATTCAAGAGAGGCTAGGACCAATATCTTCCCCTAGTCGAGTTTTATTACAATAATAGTTTACAATTAAGATTCCAAACGCCCGTATACAAATCCATATAATGGAAGTGATTCAAAAAAAAATATTATTATGTAAGTGAATAAATGTTTAACGAAAATATGATTTTATTGGAAAAATAAAAAAATTAACTACTATTCAACAACCCATTAATGTAGCATGAAGTCAACAAAAGAATTACACTAATAACCATCAATGAGACCACAATATTGATGTATATGATAACGTGTTTCTTATTATATATCTATATAAGAGAGTCATGAGGATTAAGAAGAAAGATAAGATAAGACAAATATAATTTTTCCATTTTAGATTCCTGATCACATCATAGTTGGGGAATAAATAGAACTCCCACAAAACGAGTCCAATGTACATGATTTATTCCCCACATCCCTCTTGATAAAGTGAATACATAACCCGTAATATGAATTTAATTATTAGGTGGCCCTATTAGAAAATTATATTTCAAATAATGTGTATATTATGAATATCTTATACCATGTAGACAAATATATTGACAAAAAGACAACTCATCTTATCAATGTGTGTTGTAGAAAGCATATATATTTAGATTAAATATGAGAACTTAATAAAAATAAATAGGAATTTTTTCACCATAGATTATAAAATAATAATTTTGAAGAAATATTTCATAAGAAGAAATAATTTAATGACATAGGATAGTAATTATTATTTCCCATTAGTAATTATTCTATTTTGTATCGTATATTAAACTGAATATTAGACAAAACTAGAAATATCTAAACATTAAAATATTTAGGATGATCAATAGAGTCGGTAAAAAAATATGAATAGATAACAATAACTAATTTGTAAAATAAAATTATTATAATACATTTATGATTATAAATTCACCAAATTAACATATTTTTTTATTTATTATATCAATATTTTTTTAATATTTTTTTTTGTTTTTTCAATATTTGTTTAATATTAATAATATCCATTTATTTAAAAAATATTGATTTTATTATATATTGATAGAAATGAAAAATATGATATTTATATTTATATAATCTATTATGTATATGAATAATAAATCACTTTGGAATAATATTATGAATTTATAAAACATGGGTTTACAATTTTTAAAATAAAAGTAATATTTGAGAGTAAAAGCTATTTTTGTGATCTAACAAAAATTAATCTTTATAAATATTACAAATTAAATAAAAAATATATATTTCTTTTTTTTGTTTAAAATTTATATATTATATAACATGTTGAATATAGTTTTTAGGTATAATGAAAATATTATTAACATTAATGATAATTACAACAATAATAGTGAAAAACAGATTTGAAAATTATTTTTTTATTTATATTAATGAAATATATATTAAATTAAAAATAAATAAAATAATTATAATGATTTATCTAATAAAAGGGATAAATTATAATTTATTTTTTCTTGAACTCATTTAATCCATCATCTGATTATATATTTTTATGAATGCATAATGGTCAAAATTCCAATTTTTAAACTAAAATAACTTTTCTACACATTGGTGATTTTAATTTTTAAGATATTTTTATTTTTTAATAAATTTAATTTGATTTGATGGAGGACATATTTATCTCTATTTAAAAATTATAAGGGTTATTTTATATTTTTAATATAGCAATAATAAATACATTGATAAAAACTAGTTACCATGATAAAAATTAAAATAGTTAATGTAAAAATGAAATATTAAAAACCACGTAAAATATTTGAAACATGGTTCTAATGAAATTTTTTATCATTATTAAAAAAATAATCAAAATAATAAATTATTTTTAATCATTGGAGACTTTATCTGTAAAATAGTGTAGTGGTATCTTAGAAATGTAAATGGTATTCCCCAAAATTCATCTTTCTTCACTTATAAAAGGAGATCACATCCACAATTCATGGTTATACAATCCAATATTATTTTCAATTATAATTTTTGAAATATAAATCTTATATATTATATTTTCCCTCCCTTAATCCATTAATATCTAATAATTTTCTTAATTCCATCACTTTTGAGGAAATACATAAGATAAGATCATGTCCACAATGTATGTAATACCTTTCTCATAACGTTTTATCCAATATAATTCACATAAAAATATATTTTATCCAAAATAATATAATATAATATGAATAATTTTTATACAAAGGAGTCATTATATAAATTTATTAAGAATTTTATATTCCTCTCCTTCTAACAACGGTAAAATGAATATTAGTTTGTTGTGAAAACTAACTCTTACACAAAACGATTTTTTTCATATATCATAACCTCAAATTATGTACGATAAATATATTTAAATTTATGAATAAAAAATATATATATATATATATTATAAAATTATTAATAATAATTTTCAAATTGAAAATTATATTCATTTCACTCTCATTGATTGAGAAATGGGTGTATTAATTGTGCGCATTTGTGAACTATCACCTCCACAAGTAATGAGTTTAATTTTTCATCACCAATATACATGGATGGATTCAAAAATATATTTAATATATAAAAAATAGTTCCATTAAAATATTTCTGTTAAATAAATTATGAAACAATTTTATAATTATTTCTACCATGATTAACATATATAAGAAGATACGAAAGAATTGAACAAACAACCTCTAAAAACCTACCTAGGAAAGAAACATTTAATATAAATAAATAAAAAATTAAAGTGAATGAACATTATAATATAAAATATAGTTTAATATGGTCATTATGTATGTATTTATTATTTATAATTTCATTATTCATTATGCACAGAGATAATCTAGAACGAGCAGTAAGGGGTCTTTCATGCCTCCTTTGTTACTTATCAGCTACAATATATCTATATATTTCATATTTAAAGAAATTTTAAACTTCTAAATATATTTTATTTTATATATTTAAATTAAATATATACATATTTTGATATATATTCCATTTTTTATGTAATTCATGTTTTTATTTCCTATTGAAATTCATAAATTTATGCAAACACTATTAAGAGAGCATTCAAATTTTCATTCTCGTGTTGAGTTTCACCCCTATAAATTTTATAATTCATAAATAGATTCTAAATAATATTTTAATTATATATATATAACCCTATTGGTTATAAAATAGTTTTATGGAAATCAATAATTACTTTTATTCATTAAATTAACATTTTGTCATTTCTTAAAAGATTCGCCCAATTGGTATGATTTTATTATATATTCTCCTTGATCCTTATCATTAAATCTATAAATTAGAAATCAATGATGAAGAAAAATGATTAATTTTAAAATATAAATATGTAAAATATTTAATTACTTATTTTTAAGGTATCCTTATTATATATCCCTCATTTATGCCTTGAATCAAAATTTTGAAACACATGTCCTTGACATGGTTTTGATCACTCATAATATATATGTATTTATTATTCTCCTCATGTTGAATTAATTTATATGATTTTGATTTATGTGGTCATGCTTCCTTTATTTACATGTCCTTATAGGAAATTTTTTAAATATCTAAATTTCATTAGATTTTATGTAATTGATTATGTAGTTATCCTAAATCCTATCTAGGTATTTTTCAACATCATGATGTTTATCTTGAGAGTGACTTGTGAATTTATTTATGTAATGTTTTATATTTATCAATACTTTTATGACTACATGGTTATATGAAATCATTTCAATATTCCATTTATCAATTTTTGTGATCATTTTCTTTATGATATCATGTTATGCCTCATAACTCTTATATTATGATTTAACTTTTTGTTTATTCCCATGAAATATTTTCAATTTCACCCTTTTAATTTTATATTTTCCCTAGGATATTTCTATGTAGTGTTGGAATATATATATAAGTGAGGATAATAATATTGAGTTTTAAATAAATATTATATTTTTAATTTATGTTTTTTTGTTTATATGTCTAATATACTAAAGCCACATGACCTCTTTATCCTTTTATTGTTTTTTTTTTTTGAAAAGTTTGTTAAGAATTATTAAATAATATAAGTTTTAGGTATCAATAACCATGGAAATCATATCATATTTGATGTTTTTAGGGAAATTTTTCATACATTTATTAAATAGATATTATAACCATCAATGTTTTAGGTGTACACAAAAATATTATATTAGTTTCAATTAATGGGATAGCTAATTTATGATAAATTTATTTATATTAATGAAATACAGTAACCAATGGTGAATGTGTAGATAATATTTTAGAATATTAAAATTATTTATATGAATTGAAATCTACTAATAACGTTCTTATTACAAAAAATACAATAAAGGTGGAAATTATTGAATGGAAATTCATATATTCTTATAAATAAATGGTGAATTTATGATATCAATTCCTAGAGGAGTTCATTATTACAAAAATTCAGATAATCTAATAAAAAGTTATATAGTTTATCATTTCACGACTATTAATTAGATATATAATAATAAACCTCTATCAGTGCTTTGTAAAACCATTGTTATAGGTATTGTATACAAATTAATTGGAAAAATACGTTTTGATTGGTACCTTAGAGATACCATTTACCGATGGTTTTGAAAATAATATTCGTATATGTGCCTTATAGAGTCTCAATACCAATAGTTTATACAAAAATCTTGGTATTAGTAACTACTATAGACCTTCACCAATGTTTTCTGACACAATTTTTTTGATAGATAACATATATAGAACTACACTAATAATTTTATAAAACCCATCATTATATCTAAAAAATACATATACCGAGGGTTCTCCAAAATTTTGTTATATGCACAAGGATTTTTTATGTATTCTTTTTTAAAATAACATAATGAAAAAAAAAATTTAAATACTTATAAATATACATATATATATATATATGAAATTATATTTTAATAAATCATATTAAGTAAGTGTCTAGGTTGTTGGACTATAAACATGGGGTGCTTGGATAAAAACCAATAATATTTTATTTTTACATTATCTATAAAAATGATTTTTTAAAACTATAGGTATAGGTTTTTCATTTCAACAATACCAATTTCTTCACAAAACCATTAGTGTATGACTATACCAATAATTTTCACAATACCATTGTTATAGGACTATACCAATTTTTTTCACAAAACCATTGGTATAGGTCTATACCGACGCTTTAATAGATTACGCCCCTCTAAACCATTGGTATATACTACACCAATGGTTTAGATACCTATACCAATGGTTCCAAATTGTTGGTATATATATTTTTCTATTATCGCTAAAGAGAATAATATTTTTTTAAAATGTGGTGAAATTTATATTAGTATTATTTTTACCTCTAGAATTTATACTATTTTATAGTTGATAACTAATATTTATTAGGGAGGAAAATGACCAAAAATAATGGTATGTCAATAAATTTGAATATATTTCATAAAAAATCAGTTATGGAATTAATGGTATATCAAAAAAAATTGGAATGATTTTTTATTTTTCATGGAAGTGGACAATAAATTTTGATAAAAGGTCGATCTATAAGTGGAAGATACTCATTACTAGTGCAATAATGTAATATTTAAACACATCGTTACTCATGATTATTTTGATTATATATTCCACATCCATCATGAGTAGGAATCATGTGATATATTTGTATTTAAAATTTAATGGGAATCATTATTTTATATGTTTTTTACACATTCACATTGTGTGGACCATGGAATAATGTGTTCATGTATGGATGAAATCACGAATAATAGTATTTATAGAAAAAATTTTAGTGGAGAATTGGAGAAAACTATATAGAACACCAAAACTAGGTGTTAGTGGTATAGAACAACCTAATAATATTTATATTCCATAGGTACATTTGAGTTATTAAATAATAGGAGGATGTAGTTACAAAATAAAATAAGAAAGAATATTTATTCATTGGAAACGTCATAGAGGCTACATTAACAAGATAAGAGTGCATGATATAGTTTGATCCATGACGTGTATATATAAAAATCAATCGTCTATTTTTTAAACCAAAATTTCACATTCATTCAGTACACATGGAATTTTAAGAGTAATGGAGATTACAATTTATGGTCTTCAATACCATCAAAAGTAATATACTCATGTGTTAGGATGAATAAGAATAGTTTGAGTGGGTTTTTTGGGGATAATTGTTTCAAAAATATATCCAAAACAAGTTGGAGCTCATATTATTATATATATAACCCTAATATTTCATATAGTAAATGTTTTTTTGTAAGAACAATGTACTAATTTATTTTTAACTACAAAAGTGGGTGACATATTTTAAATTAGATATATATTGTGTTGTATTAATTTGGTAAAGTGAGGTGTGTGACATTTAATTATAGATAAAACCAAAATTCATTATAACATTTATGGGGTATTTTAATAAAAAATTATTTAAAATATAGGTTAATTACATTATTTGAGTGGTAATGTATTTGGTTGATGTTTTTATAATATAAATTACTAATATTTCATCAAAGAAGGTAATTTATATTTTAAAAAACATATAAACATTTATATCTCTCATATTTATAGATTCTTATAAAATGAACCATTAATTGATTTATTAGTTTAGTATTTACTTTGAATATACATTTTAGATGTTTTTGGTTTTTCCAAATCACAACATCCACAAAGATCATTAGTATGATATTAAATAAATTGTAATAAATATTTTCGGTTTTTTGTCACTAATTTTTAAATTTTGAAATAGAAATCAATTGGATCACTATATCATGGATTATTGACAATTTTATTTGTCAAAATTTATATTTTACAATATCAAAGTTAGAAACTATTCTAACAAAATATAATATAATGTAAAAGTTGTTTTATATAGTAAAAATACATTAAATGATTAGTATAGTGATTTTTATTTCAGTGTGACTGCCTATATATTTCTCAATTAATATATGTTTTCCATGGGATTTATAAAATATGTGTTATATAATCACTTAATTAGTTTTTATTTTTGTGAATGGATGACATATTATATTTCATGAGGATGGAGTACTAATATTTTCAAAATTAATATAATTTTTTAGTGTAATTTTTTTTTGAAAATTTTTAAAGAAAATGTTTTTGATGTACTATTTAAATATGGATGTGGCTCATTTCCAAACAAATATTATTTCCCATTATGTATTGCCTCAGTCTTAATCAATATAAGAGGAATTAGTTTCTTATTATGTGTCTAACAATTTCCCAAAGTGCATAACATTCATGGTTTATCAGAATATTAGCAATGTAATTTATCTAGTATTCATTAGATTTTAGAACCCTTATTTTCATTAAACATGTATGAAATTGAATTTTTTAGACAATAGTGTTGGAGTTTCTAGATGAGTTATTAATTGATATGTTGATTAATTCCCATAAACTTCACACACATTACGATGGAGTTATGATTATGGTATATGGTGTTTCTCCACATCATGGCCCTACATATATGTTAATATATTATAGGATGGATTTATCATAATTCTATAAGCTATTATGGCCTCATGATCTCATATTTTGACCCATGAGGTTATGTTTGTGATTATGGAGTCTTCTCTAAACCTATAGATTCAATATCAATATAGGGATAAATTTTAAACATTTACTAAACATAATATCATTTCTGTTATTTTTTGATATAGTGATTTCATCCTTAATCAGTTGAAATGGGAATACATATTCTAAAATGATTAATTAAAAATTATATATACAACGGAAAAACATAATTTGGTATCTGATTAATTGATCATAAAAATATATGGCCTAGATATTGAGGTGTTATTTAAGGAATAGAATATACTAAAATATCACATGGTGTTGAATTTTAGTTTGTATATGGATAGTTGTGGGAATTTTTTATATATTTTTCAATTTAATTCTTATTTCATTCAGTGGGTATATGATCCTTACACAAGATTCCACTAGTTAGAACTATAGATATACTAAATTGTATTTACATAAAATCTTTGTAGTTATATTTTTTGATGTGGAAAATAATATATCGATTTATTGTAAATTGAATGTTCCCTAAAGCATATTTGAGAAATATTGTCACATATTCAGCTGGTTAATATTACTAGTATGTCCAAGGGTTGAGAATATATTTTTTTCATTTAATAATCAATTGTTTTTATTAGGTTGAAGAAATTGGTTACAATTATATTATTTATATTTCATACACGTTATTAATGGAAGGCAAAGAATCAGGTTTGATAATATTTTTTCATACCCATAAATTATTAATATGGAATGTTAGATGAAATTTCAACGGTTTTTATAAATATTATCCACCTTTTATAAAAATATAATAATTTCCATTTAACAATTGTAGATATTAAAAGAATCACAAAAAATTTAATGCATTTTAAATAAATCTTTATGAATATTCATATAAAATATGTTGTAGAAGAGGTTACGATGCTTTAAAAAAATTTATTAAATAACATTTGTAATCTAAGATATATTTTTGAAATCAAAAATATATAGAGGATAATAGCATCTCTCTTATTCTATATTTTTCTATAGATCCATATTTCACCCCTAATGGATACTCAAACAGAGTGGGTGATTTAGATATGGAACGATAAATTCAGTTCTTGTTTTATATTTTTTAGTGGGTAATGGGATAATTATTTTCAATGCTTGATTTCAAATATAAAAATAGTAATCATTAATCTATAATAATTTTTCAATATAAATATTTATATACAATAAATAAAAATTATATTTTTGGTTCGATGACATTGAATGAAAATGATATTTAGAGCTAAATTTTTTTATTATTATAATAATTATGGTTAATATGATTCGAGAGTGAATGAACACAACATAATACACTTATAATATTTATTTAAATTATAGGTGGATACTACTGTTTTTGAGTTTGGGGATCATAATTTTTTTAAAAACTCATTATTATATATCACATATATTTGGATATGGTACCAATTATTCATCTAGTTTTTCAAACCCTATAGGTTTTTGGAAGGTATGGTGTTGAGGTTTTATGGTTATGTTATTTTTACATGTCAGAGAGTATTCACTATGTCCATTCTGAATTATAACATTCTATTTTAGTTTTTACTCTATTAATTGATGTCATTTTTATTTTGATGAATATGTCACTTTTTAATATGGCTATTAGCAAATCATAATCATCATTTTAATTTATTGAAATGATGATCTATTCCAATGGTATGTATTCATCAAATATATGATTTATGATATAAAATAACATGATAATGATATTTAAATATTAAATTTCAATATTTATTATCGATTTATTTTCATTCATTTTATTTTTGAATTTATAATATAGTATTATTTCATTAGATAACAATTTTATTATTTTTTGAAAAAACTATGGATTTAATTTTAGTGTGTTATTACATATTTTTAATTATAAGTTATATATTAATAAGGATAATAAGAATTTTAGTTGTATATAATAGTGATGATCAGAATTTTGATATGATTACTTTCTATATTTTCTTTACATATTGCTGATGGAAATGTTAAATGACGTCTTTTATGATGGTTTGAATGAAACATAACTTCAAAACCAACTCATGTATGATTAAAACATTTATAGGATTTTATTAGTAGTGTGTAAATATAGTAAAGTATTTATGGATCCAAATATTTGAATGAATATGAAGTTTTTTGATAATTAGAATTTTAAAACCTATTGTTATTTTAAATAAATCATGTTAATTTAAAATATAATTTTTGTTGGGATTGTTAGATATTATATTATTATGATGAAAATATATTCATTATGTTACAAAATAATATTTTATTAATTAATAAAATTCATGGTGAATTGAAATTGGATATTATGTTTTTTAATTACCATGATGGGAAATACACCATGTCATGGTTGTGTTTTGGGATTTATATTGAAGATGATAAAAACATAAAAAAATTAAAACATTCATTTTTCATGTTTTAATAATTGAATCTATATTTTTGTATGTGATCACAATGTTATTTTAGTGAAATTTATACAAATAGATAATTAAAATTAGGTGAATATTGAAAAAAACACAAAACATGATTTAGGGTGGCATGTTGAGGTTTTGTGAAATTTTTATTAAAAAAATTAGATAACATAACATTGTTCAATAATTTCTCTTGAAATCAATTTTATATAAAATGGGGGATAAATAGTGACTCGAATGATATTTTTCAATATCTATTTAATCTATTAAAATATTTATTAATCGGAGTGATCAAATTAGTTCATTGACTGATTACATGTGTGAATCAATATACATATATATTCTTATTAAAATATTGTAGACACTTTGATCACAATTCTCTTTAAAATTGGAGTGTGGTTAATTGATTCTTACAACTTATTACCAAAGATATATATTTTTTAATTTATTGTGGATATATGTTACACATTCATTAGAGATATCAGAATAATAATAATGTAAGGGATTATTTCACCCTTTTTAAATTTCTTTATATAAAATTTATTTAATGTCTCAAATTTTCCATGTATAATTTTTTTAAATATTATATGGACTTATTTTGAGATCGGGCACGAAGACAGAAAATCATTCCGAGGCCCAGGGAGCCCCAAATGGTGGTTTGAACTTTTTTAATGTTAAGTGACTCGGAACTTGTTCATGGTTGTGGCAGTTTCCAAATGGATGCTCGGATTGAATATCTGAGGGCACCGTTGCGTCTGGGGCAATGACTTTACCTAAGAACGAGCCAAACCTCGACCGGCGCGGGACGAGGGAAAAAGTTAATTTCTCGGATGTTTTATGTAAAATATAATAAAATAAATTCACAAGTTAATTTTTTTCTCTTATGTAAACAAACGCTGCGGTGTGGAAACATGGCATCTGTTTCTTTAATTAAATGGAACGTCATAATGATTCAAGAATTTAAAGATAGACTCATTAATACCGCATCGTATTTGTCAATGTCAAATCATGTTTCCATTTTTATTGGGATAATCGAACTTCAATCGTTGGCGAAAAATTGAGAGAAACACTAGAGAAAACTCTCGGCGATGAACGACGACAGATTGAAGCTGTGAATCGCTACGCCTACAAGGTTGGAGGATCTCGACGACGACGGTACCATGAAATCTTCTTCGGCGATCGATCCCTTCTTGATGGAGGGGTTTTTATTTCAAATCTCTAATCCCCATTTTTTATTTTAAATGGCGAACACAGATCAACCACGAACAAGTTGATCTGTGGATTTGTACGTTCATGTGGGGGGGTTTTTTTTAAATGATTCGGGGAAATGATCCATGTTGATTATTTTTGTTGATTTATTCTCTGTTAAAGCCTACTAATTGTAGCAGGTCAACATCATGAAGAATGATAGAGGAAGTTCATTCCTTGATTTGTTTTATTGGATTTATTCCATTTCTTCCATTCTTTGTATGTTCTTCATGTTCTTCTCGGGGTGATGAAAAATGAATCAGTGCACACAAATTTTGAGATGAAATGATCCCAAATTGATGAATCGGCACCACAACTTCCTTGTAGAGGTGCGACGACGATGGTAGATGACGAATCAAACTGGATCGAGAAGGGACGTTCTTCGAGCGTTGTTCATGCGGATAGATCGTTGCATTTTTACGGTGCTGATTAGTGGTCCAAAAACAATAGAATCATCTTTGTTGTGTTGGGGCGACCAAATCCTGGAAGATTCATGGTGATCGGATGGCCAGATCGATAAACGGAGAATCGCTAGAGGCGTGACGGTGGAGGTCCGCATTTCTGGAAATTTCCAGAATACACAACATGTACATCTGAAGAACATACCATGTAGTGATGGCGGTGGCAGTTAGGGTATAAGGGGTTAGAGAGTAATCACACACCGTGTGACCCTGGTAAGTCGTCATGTTGACCATTCCCCAAAGCTCGTCGTGTATTTTGGGAAGTACACAGACATTGGATGATCTACATGGCTTTAGAACACTGCGTGTACAGCATGGCAGAGGTGGCTACACGGGACACAGTGTGTATCCAGGGGGCACACAGACATGGGTTGGAGTACACGACCATGTACCCCATCACATGTCTAGGAGAGGCCAACAATGTGGGTCACCTCATGTGTCGATTACATGGGTTAGTGTACATGGGTTGACAACCATCTACGGGCACATGGCCAGCGTATACGGAGCCATCCCCAATCACTAGGTCACAACGTGTACACCGTACTACATGCCGTGTACTCAGTTTTTCTATACGACCAGTCTTACGACAATGCCCATTGTACACGGGCAGTACCCGTGGTCAAACCACATGGCGTGTAATGTTTTGAAAAGTTGTGTACATTTTGGAAAATTGCATGGTACTCTTGTTCAAGGAATCTTGGACATCTATCGTTTGGGTTAGTTCCCCTTATTCTCATTCCCCTAAAGGTCAGGCATCATTTCTTTTTACAGGAGTATGATCCCTTCAGCAGGACATTCTATGATAGAGTCTGACATCCATCTGAGAGGCCCTGATCGAGATCCACTATCCATTCATGACACTATGTACAGTCTGGCATCGTCATGACCAACTCCACCGGTCGTCGATCCTCTACCTAGAAGGTGAATTCTGGATGAGTCGCGGTATCCGCCATGGCCCTGAAAGTGATCCTCATCTGTGTATTGTGATCTTTCTCACTTAGTATTGTGTCTCCCTTAATGAGTGGATCTATATATCGTAACCTTCTCACTCACAAGTGTGTCTCCCATAATGAGTGTAACTAACTCTCGTGATGCTTCCTGACAAACAGTACTTCTCAGAAGGACGTCATCATAGCTATAAGACTTGTGGAGTGTGTTCTCCCAGAACGAGTGCTTCGTAGAATCTTCAAACTGAACCCCTATCTGGGGGTACGAGGATTGTGACATGTCACTAGACTATGGGTCTGGGGTTTGAGTGTATTTGGTTTTTGTTATATGCTCTGTAGACTCATATTGTGCATAACTTATTGTACCTTTATTTTGTGTACTGCATTGTGGTTTTCGGGGTCCTATACATAGTATTGTTATACTCACCCATGCACGGGCTTTGCCCGCACGTGTCGTGTCTTGTTTAGACAAGTAGCCTTTTGACAGAGTCCAGAGCGGACCATTACATGACCGAGCATTCTGAGTTCCCAATAGGCCGAGGTGTTCCTATGGCTATGAGAAGTTTTACCAGAAGCTTTTGTGTTTATAGGTTGGAATTTTTTGTTTACAGACTTCTGTTTTGGTGGACTTGTTTTCTGGCCCAGTTTACATTCATTACATTACCTTCAGTCGTACTCTATTTGTTTGGTTTAGTTGTAAGCATGCGCTTTTGTTCCTTAGTGTTTTCACATTTCAGCATTTGTGGGCATGGAGATGTGGGTGTTTGTACCTGTACTTATGAAATGCCTCCCATGATTAGTAATATGCCTACTTGGTGCTAGTCACCAGCCCCCGACCATTTGGAGGTGGGCTTGGGGAGTCATGGCGCGGGTCCCACTGGGACGGGTTGTGATAAAGTTGTATCAGAGTTTTTCAGTTCTACCTTTGGACAAGGAGTCTGAGAAATTGGTTTGAGGAAATAGTGTTAAGTGTGTCGAATTCAGCTTTTAGGCCAGAGAATCCAGTGTTGGTGTGGTGGCCGACGTATCCATATATCAGAACACTGATAACCTTCTTTTTGACTCAGTACAAGAAGACACTGGTTGGTGGGAAATAAATTAATGGTACATGAATCATATAAGAATGGGTTGTGTTTTCAATATCCATTGTGTGGTCTATGTAGATATACTCATTGACCATGGTACATCTTGTTTAATTTCAGGATGCCTCCACGACGCATACCCCCTAGGATTCAGCAGCGCGATCACGAGGACAACCCCCTTAGTGATGAGGCTTAGATACAGGGGCCAGTCCCCTAGGAATTTCCACCAGGTGGTTCCCCTTCTATGCCACCACAATTGGAGCCGCCCGTGGTACCTGTGGTACAAACCGACGAGGAGATTAGACTTAGCGAGCCCCATTAGATCGACAGACAGAGACCCCTCTGGTTCCGAGGTTAGCCTAATCCTCATGCGGCTCAGGACTTGCTTGAGGCTGTGACCCGAGTTTTTCATCTAGCAAGGACACCAGCAGACCAGATGGTGATCCTAGGAGCGATCCTTCTTTATGGTTTGGTAGGACGATGGTGGAGTCTGACCACACATACCCACTATGAGCATACTCTTTCATGGATGAAGTTTTATAGACTCTTCATGGAGGTGTTATCTCCAGTTTCTATAAGATAAATATGCATCCATAAGCTTCTCCAGCTCATGTATGGCAGTATGACTGTAGATGACTTTTTATCAAGGATCACCAACCTCTCCTGGTACTTGATGGATATGGTCAGGGATCTGTACTTCATAGCTCAGACCTTCGAGTGAGGTCTACGGAAGGACATCCGAGCTACTTTCGTTCCTCTATGCATATTGACTTATGATGGAGTGTTCGAGCGTGCCTTGGTCATTGAGAGATTCTAGGTAGACTAGAGACAGTCGATGACAGTTAGCAGCAGGAAGATGGGTGAGGAGACACCGGCAGCAGAGAGCTGGCATCAGACACATGTATCTGGATGTGGGATGAATCATAGGAGGACCCGGGAGAGAAGATCAATAGTCCATGGATCTTAGGCTAGATCTAGTCAGTGTAGGGAGAATTAATGCTACAAGTTCAATGATAGGGGACATCTCTCTAGATATTTCCCAACCCGGCGAGTAGCTGATAGGGAAGTTGTGGATGGACCACTGAGGCATCGACAAAGAGAGGAGCAGATAGACCCACCAGGCGGCTGACGTGGAAGAGGAGCAGGAAGATCTGGGGGTGGTGGCAGATGTTTCGACATACTTCCACCACCACCCCCAGGAGGCCCGCACCAGGATCAGGGTGCTAGTGGACATGAATAGGGACAGCTGCATGTGGTCACAGCTTACGACCCAGGGCCTCCAGGAATGATTCAAGGTAGGGTCTGTGTCTTTTATACCTTAGCTTCCATACATATAGGGACATGTGCCAGTCATTCCTTCATAGCCACTTGTCTTGTACGAAACCTCGGGATTCCGATAGAACTATTGACTCGACCCTTACACTTGGAGACAGCTATGGGAGGAGACTCGACAATCATGCAACATTTAAAGTATTGTGATATTACCCTTGGAGGTGAGAGTTTTGGTAGGAAACTCTTGGTTGTAGCGTCAAGGAATTATGACATCATTCTCCATATGGATTTGTTATCTTTGGTCCATGCATATATTTACTATTTTAGGTGAAGAGTGTGGCATGTCAGACATGATGGATCAAGGTTTTGATTTGATGGAGAAAGGGACTCCCAGGATGCAGAGAATGAGCTTATGCATAAGAGGGTGTAGCCAATCACTCATGAGATGGCTAGCCATTCCCTCAGAGCAGTGGATGTTGTGAGATCCTACTTCCCAGCAGTACTGGCATAGTATGAGGACGTCAATCTCAATGATGTACCAGGATGACCTATCCGGTGGGAAATTGACTTTTTCATCGACTTACAAACTGGGACGACACTGATTTCATCATCGGCATATCAGATGGCTCTTGCAAAGATTCGCGAGTTGAGGGTGCAGTTGGAGGATTTGCAGAGAAAGAGTTTCGTGAGACCCAACGTTTCACCTTTGGCAGCCCCAGTCTTGTTTTCCAAGAAGGAAAATGAGAGTTTGAGGTTGTGCGTGGATTACCAGTGCCTAAACCAGGTGACAATGAAGAACAAGAATCCACTACCGAGAATCGATGAACTCTTCAATCAGCTGATAGGGGAACAGTGGTTCTCGATGGTTGAACATCGATCAGGATATCACCAGTTACGAGTAATGGACGAGGATATACCGAAGACGTATTTCAGATGTCGTTATGGTCACTATGATTACGTGGTGATTCATTTCGGTGTGATGAACGACCTTGCAGAGGCCATGTGACTGACGAACCAGATTTTCCCACCGTACATGGTCTGTTTCATAGTGGGCTTCTTCGATGTCGTCCTTGTGTACTCGGCATCAGAAGAGGAGCTTCAGAGATACATGTGGATGGTTCTAGATGTACTTCGGGAGCTCCAGCTCTATGGGAAGCTCTCAAAGTTCCAGTTCTTGATTAAGGAGGTCCACTTTCAGGGACATGTCATCTCAGTAGATGGAGTAGCTGTAGTCCCAGCTAAGGTGGATGTTGTGTTAGCAAGGGAGCCACCTCAGAGGGTGAAAGAGGTGCGGAGATTCCTTGGTTTGGCAGGATATTACCAGAGATGCATTCATTATTTCTCTGGGATATCAGCACCAATACAATCCTTGACTATGAAGGGAAAACCCTTCATGTGGAATAAGAAGTGCCAACAGGCTTCTAAGTAGTTGAGATAGAGTTTGACGAGCACCCCATTCATGAGATTGCCGGAGGAGGGGGTCGAGTACATAGATTCCAGTGACACATTAGGGATTGGGATAGGCTTTGTCTTGATGAATAGGCATGAAGTGATTGTTAATGGTTCGCGCTAGCTTAGGCCACATGAGCAGAACAATATGACCCATGATCTCGAGTTGGATGCCGTATTCTTCGCATTGAAGATGTGGCGACACTACCTGATGGGCGAACGATTTATTATTAACATTGACCATAAGTGCCTCAAGTACATCTTCTCATAGAAGGATCTGAATCTGAGGTAGAGGTGTTTGCTAGAGTTCTTCCAGGATTATGATATCAATATCATCTATACACCTGGGAGGGGAACAAGGTGGTGGATTCTCGTAGAAGGTGGTCGAGCTCAAAGTTGTTGAGTGAGGTGACAGATCAGTTAGTCGCGTTGCAGTTATCCTTCATGGATGGATAGGACACAACTTACCTATAGACAATGGTTGTCCCCCTCCACTCTTACAATGGTTTAGGGAGGTGCATCATATATTTTTTTGAATGTGTGGCATTACATGCTTAATTATCCACAAGACATGCTCCTGATGAATATTCGCAAGGTGGGGAGAACATACTTCTTTTCAAAGGACACACTGTTGTACCAGTGACATTGTAGGAAGAGTTCTTTAAGGAGTTTCATACATACTCTTCGGTGGTACATCTGGGAGTGGAAAAGATGTACTAGGACCTCCGCTGATAGTTCTAGTGGTCATTCATGAAGAAGTCAGTTGTTAAGTTTGTTTCTCGATGCCTTACGTGCCTGTAGGTGAAGGCCGAGCACCATGTTCCAACAAGATTAGCTCACCCCAAGATGTTCTAGGGTGGGTATGGGAAGTAATATCGATAGACTTCATGACAGGCATACCACGAACATCCATGGGGCATGATTCTATCTGGGTGGTCGTTGACCGACTCACCATGTCGGCCCACTTCCTAGCTATCAGGGAGAAGAGTTCCATAAAGATAATGAGATGCCTCTATGTGCATGAGATAGTTCAGCTTCATGTAATCCCATCGATGATAGTCTCAGACCGAGATTCCCTCTTTACATTCCGGTTGTGGAAGGGATTACAGGAGCCTTTTGGGAATCAGATATGCTTGAGCACAACGTTTCATCCCCAGACTGTTCGTCAGATACAGAGGACCATTCAGGTTCTGGATGATATTTTGTGGGCACGTGTCTTGGACATTGGTTGCATTTGGGAGGACCACCTAACACTATTGGAGTTTTCATACACCAATAGATAACACTCCACCATTGGTATGAAACCATTCGAGGCCTTGCACGGGAGACCCTGCCGGTCACCGTTTTTCTGGACCAACCCCAGAGAGTCCGCAATCATGGTTCCAGTGTTGGTGCAAGATATCATCAAGAAGGTGTAGATCATTTGGGAGCGGATGAAGAATTCATAAAGCCGACTGAAATCTTATGCTGACAAATGACGGGGACCTCTGGATTTCATAGAGTGTGACCATGTCATTCTTCGGGTCTCACTTTGATGAGGGTTACATAGATTTGGCCGATGTGGCAAGTTATCTCAGAGGTTCACCAGTCCATTCTAGATACTATGTAGAGTTGGAAAGGTAGCATACCACTTATCTCTACCGCCAATGTTTCATCGGGTACATGATGTCTTCCATGTGTCGCAGTTGAGGAGGGACGTTCATGATCCATTGCAATTCATCAACTAGGGTGAGATGGAAATTATGGATGGAGTGACCTTTGTTGAGTACGTGGTGAAGATCGAGGATCCATAGGAGCGGATCCTCCATGGTAAAATGATTCCATTGGTGTGCGTCTTGTGGTAGCACAAAAATCTTCAGGAGAGCACATGGGAGTGGGAGGCCCTATTCCATGCCCAGTACCCACATCTTTTTGAGTAGCCTTTGTTTTGTCTTTTCAGGGATGTAAGGCCCCAAGGTGGGGAGAATGTAATGTATCGGATTTTCCATGTATTATTTTTATTAGATATTATATAGAATTATTTTGATACTGGGCATGAAGACGACACATCATTATGAGTCTTATTGAGCCCAGAATGGTGGTTTGAACTTTTTTTAAGATAAGTTAGTCGGCACATGTGTGCGGTTGTGGCAGTTTCCAAACTAATGCCTGAATTAAAAATATGAGATAACCATTGTATCTAGGGATATGATGTTACCTAAGAAAAATCCTAACTTCAACCTATGCATGTCGATGGAAAAAGTTAATCTTTTGGAAATTTTTATTAAAAAAATAAAATAAATTCACAATTTTATTTTATTTCTTTTATGGAAACATCCGCTGCAGTGTGGCAATAGGGGAGCCAATTTTTTAATTAATTGGCACGTCAAAATGACTCATTAATGGCATGTTGGACCCATTAATACCACAAAATATTTTTGAATATCAAGTCACATTTCCCTTTTTATTTTTATAATCGAATGTCGATCATTGGTGAAAAACTGAGAGAAATGCAGGGGAAAACACACGACGATGAATGACGACGGATCGAAGCTACGAATCGCTGCGCCCACAAGGTAGAAGGATCTAGAAGTCGATGGAAGCATGACCTCTTCATTGGTCATTGATCCCTTTATCAGGTAGGAGTTTTTATTTCAGATATCCTTTCCCCGTTTTTGATTTCAAACGAAGAATGCTGATCAACCATGAACAAGTTGATCCGTGGATTCGTACATTCTTGTGGGAGGGTTTTATTTGGGATGATTCGGGGAATTAATAATTGTTGATTATTGTTGATGATTTCTACTCCGTTTAATCCTACTAACTGGAGTGGGTCAATGCTACGACGAACGACGACAGAGGTTTTTTCCTTGATTTGATTTATTGGAATTCTTCCCTTTTTCCTTTCTCTATACATTCTTCGTGTACTTCACGTGGTGACGAAAAGTAGATCTTTTCACTATAATTTTGTTACACAATGATCCCAAATTGATGAATCAACACAAAAATGTCCTTTCATAGGTTCTACGATGATGGAAGAAGAAGAATCATACCAGATTGGGGAGGGTCGTTCTTTGAGTGTTCTTCACACGGATAGATAGTTTCATGATTTCGGAGACGATCAGAGGTCCGAAAACAATGGAACCAGCTTCATGGTGTCGAGGCGACCAAAACCTGGGAGTTTCATCGTGATCAGATGACTGGGTCGATGAACAGAGCATCCCCGGAGGTGCAATGATGGAGGTCCGCGTTTCTAGAGATTTCTAGAATACACGCCGTGTACTTTCGAAGAACACGCCGTGTAGTACTGGCGGCGATGGAAAGGGTTTTAGTGGTCAGAGAGGAATCTCATGGTGTGTGATCCTGGTAACATAGTGTTTTGAACTTTCCCTGAAGCTAGATATGTATCTAGTGGGGCACATGGACACAGGATGGAGTACACGACTATGTACCCCATCACCCGGCCAGGCGAGGCTAGTAACGCAGGTCACCCCGTGTACCAATTACACGAGTTGGAGTATAGGGGTTGATGATCTTGTATAGTAATATGGACAAGGTATATGGAGCCAACCCAATCACTAGTACACAGCATGTACATCATACTACATGTCGTGTACACAGTTTCTCTACACAACTAGCATTATGACATGGGCCGTTGTACAAGGGTAGTACCCAAAGTCAGAAAATATGGCGTGTAACGTTTCTACATGTCGTGTACTTTTTGAAAAACATCATGGTACTATTGTTCACCACATCTTGGAAATCATTCATTTGGGTTATTGAACCTTCTTATCATTCCCCTGAAAGTTAGGAATCATTTCGTTTTATGGGAGTATGATCCCTTCAGCATGACTTTATGTGATCGAGTCAGGTATCCATTCGAGAGGCCCAGATCGATATCCTCTATCCATTCTTAACATTAGGTAGAGTCTGTCATAGACATGACCAACTCCACCGGGCATCGATCCTATACCTAGAAGGTGAATTCTGGATGAGTCGTGTTATCCTCCATGGCCCTAGAAGTGATCCTCATCTGTGTATCATGATCTTTCTCACTCAGGAGTGTGACTCCTGTAATGAGTGCATCTATCTATAGTAGCCTTCTCACTCAGGAGTGTGTCTCCTGTTATGAGTGTAACTAATGCTCGTAATGCTTCATGATGAACAGTAATTCTCAGACGGACGTCATCAGAGCTATAGGTCTCGTGGAGTGTGTTCTCCCGGAATTAGTGCTTCGTGGAATCTTCGAACATTACCCCTAGCTAGCGGTATGCGGTTGTGTGACTTGTTTCTAGACTATGAGTCTAGGGTTAGAGTATATCTGGTTTGTGCTATAGGTTTTGTAGACACATATTGTTCATAGATGACTATGCCTTAACATTGTGTACTTCTTTGTGGTTTTCGGAGTCCTCTACTGAGTATTGTTATACTCACCTTTGCACAGGCTTTGCCCGCACGTGACATGTCTTTTGTAGACGAGCATCCTTTTTGACAGAGTCCAAGGATGACCAAGACATGACCATGATTTTTGAGTCCCTAAAATCCGAGGGGTTACTAAGGCTATGAGAGGCGGTCCTAGTACCTTTTGTGTTTACAGGATGGACTTTGCAGTATTCAGACTTTTGTTTTGGTGGGCTTGTATTCTGGACCAGTTTATGTTCAGTACATTACCTTTCGTCGTACACTATTGGTTGGGTTTTGTTGTAAGCATGCATTTTTATACCTTAGTGTTTTTACATTTCATCATTTGTGGGCTTTGATATGTGTTCATGTGTACAGGTATTTAAGAAATGCCCCCCATGATTAGTAGTATGCCTACTCAGTTCTAGTCACCAGCCCCTATCCTATTAGAGGCGGGCTTGGGGAGTCGAGGCGCGGGACCCACTGGGATGGTTCGTGACAATTTATAATTTGATTATTTTGATTTAGGTTATCTTTATATTATCACATAGAACTATTAATTTTTAATCTAATTTAACATGATAAGTATGGAAGAAGAAATTGAATCCTTATTAATCTATTAATTAAATGAGAACATAGAAATAATTGTAATTAAGGGGGGAGGATTTAATATAGAAATTATTTAGAATAAAAGGATTTTTGATTCATAATTAATATATAATGTAAATAAAATAATTGTTGTGAATATTTTTTAGGTATGTACATGTGACTTTTCAAAAACATCATCTCATAGTGGATATAATCCCACAATGGATTATGATTACTCCATTATCCCATACATATTCAATCATATGGAAAGGACATTAACCAATTATTGGATCACTATCATGTTTCACTGATCATACAATTATCTTTATTTTGTGTTTCTCAAATGTAAATCAATCATAATTCATAAACATAATAATTACAAATTGAAAGAAATGGTTTTAATAATCTTTCCCTATATCATAATCAAATGAGATTCCACAATGAATCCGAAGAGAAAAATGAATTAAATATTTTGGGAATTCATATCAAATTACATAATTATAGGTCTCAAAATATCTTTTTAATTTGTAAAACATCATTAAAATGATATAGAATTTATTATATAAATGGATTTTAAAAACAATCTTTCATAGAGTTAGTTAAAAACATTAGAAAAAGGGTATGTATGGAATTTTCAGTCAAATACCATAGGTAAAAATAGAATTTTTATAACTAAAATATTCCATTATATAAAAAAATCATGATTTGTTATTAATAATATAAATGGGAACAATGTATATAAATAAAGGGATAGAAAATTTTCCAGTAATTGATTTTTATTTTTAAGAAATAATTTGAGAAATAATTTTAAGGGATGTATTTCCCCATTAAATGAACATTGGATAAGATATGTATATATGCATGAGACATATATTAAGAATATAAAATCATTCTTTGACATAAATAATATATATAAAATAATTTAGATGGATAAATTTTGTATCCTTTATAAAACGGATGGATTGAAATAATACCATATATTAGGTCCAAAATAATTTTGTACCTTCACATAAAATCCTAGGAAATAAAATGACATTCCCTATTTACATAATTTATAACCATTTAGATGTATATTATTTTAATCAAATTTTATTATATTAATTTATATCTATTTCCATGGGATATAATGTCTATTTTTATTGTTATAAGCCCATTTTTTTTTTGTTCCTAGATAAGATCACTTATAGATAATTATTGATGTTATTTCCAAATAGGACTACAACTCCAGAAATGGAAAGAATTTTTATTCACATCCTTATAAGAATTTAAATATTCTTAAATGTCAATTTTTTCTATTGTAGTGGTGATTCATTTAGTAAAAATGTTAATGTTATACATATTGGTCATTTAGGCTGGTTTAATAACAATCATGAACTAGTGTCATTTTATTTAATATAATGTGAATTAATTCATTTAGATGATTGATATAAGTTATAATATACTTATAATAATATTATTTAATTATAATGATACTTTTATAACCATTCGGGATGTTTGTGGATAAAAAAATATTATATTGTTCATGGTGTAATTGGACCAACCATATTGTAAACAATGTTTTCATTTATGTAATGAACGAGAGGAGGGTATAAGATGGATATTATGACATATTAATAACATATCATTATTTTTAGCATAAGAATGATTCTATGTCCATGTGTACATAGATCATTTGGGGAGGAAGAATATGAATAAATTAGAAATAAATTAATTGAAAATATAACCTTTTACTTTGGTTGTATCCTACTAGGATTCCTCATAATAATCCTTAAAATTTTCTTTTAATGATAAAAATGACCCATGGAATATGGGGTTAGGATTTGGGTTTTAATTTGTCCTAAATTTGTTAAAAGTCAAAAATTAGATTTTGGCTGGAGAAAGGTTTGGTGGGGATGGTATTGATAAGGGTGAGAGTAAAGTTTTGTAATATTATATACCTTATATTAGTTTGACCACGAATATATATAGTATTGATTGTTGTTACTATATATAGTAAATGGTTCATGTTTGTTTGATATAGTGTGGTATTATGTCATCCATGATTCAAAAATTAAATTATTTAAAATATAATATTAAATATTATATTTTATCATATTTTACTATTTAACAACAATTCAAAAAAATTATAAAAATACCAAAAATCAACCAACAAATTTTAAAATGGGTATATTTAAAATAATTAATATTTTTAATGAAAATAATTATCTATATTTGAGAACATTATTTCTTAAATAATATCCTATTTTATTTGAAAATTTATAATTTATTATTATGATCAATTTTATGACACTTTGGAAAATTACATATTATCACATTAAATTATATTATCATAATAATAAAACATAAAATTAATTTATAAATCCAATTTATTAAAATAAAATTTCATTTAAATCATTATATTTGTAACGGTAATGTTACTATTCATAACTTAAAGATTACCCTTCCTATAGTCAAATTACAATTTCAATGGACAGGTTCGTAACATTTATATGGGTTTATAATTTCTATAAATATCAAATATTTCATTCATTATTATATATAGTTTATTATATATAAATGTTATTCATATATATGTTTATTTTAAAAATGAATATTTTATTAATAACATCATCCTTCATTTCTACAATGAGAGTTATGAGTGTGATTATTATTGGAAATTGATAATATATGAAATTTCAAATTATTTGCATAATATTTTCTATTTTCATCACAATTTTAATACATTCAATTTATATGACCACATTTATTTCCTAAATATAATCATTAAATTATTATAATAATATGTTATTGGATTTATCATTTTGTGTATGTGATTTAGTATATATTAAAAAGTAATAAAATTAGAAGATAAATTCCATTGATATAATTGAAGATCTATACACTCTTCCCAATTATGAAAGTTTACCCTTTATGTTTCCAATTACATACTATGATTAAAAATAGGAGTGTGATTTTACTTCATTCCTTCCTAGGATTCCCATGTCACATCGATGTACCTGCAAATTCTTCACAGTACTTTATCCAGGTGAGTTATCTTGCTATGAAAAACATAATATCTATGATCTATGATATTAAATCAGTTATACTCATAAGTTATAAAATTATAAAAATTTACTAAATCTAAATTTAGTACATTTATGGGATTTGGTATGTACATCCTCAAGAGGGATACATAGAACACATAATGTAAATAAGATAATGTTGGTCAGTGTGAAACTTGATTCTTAACTACTCATAAGAAATATAGAATCTAAAATGCTACAATGTACCTAGGAATTATCTTTCCATTATTCTCAAATTTAATGAATATCATCCCTAGGGATATATGGATGAACACTTTATCTCCAACTTTGAACTCCATGACACATCGATAATTGCCAGTATAGATATTATATTGTCATTGAGAAGCCCAGATGTGTGGCTAAATATAATCAATTTTTTATACAACTTCCTTACACATTTTAGTACCCAATATCTAGATTTATCAAACATCATCGTAACACATAGTTTCTAAATATATCTTTCCATAATGGGAATCATATGGAGCCTTTTTATTGTTGTGTGTAATGTAATATTTAACGGGAACTTGACCATAGGTATATATTGACCTTTTCCTTATTTTAATTCCATAAATAATTTTCACAAAATTTCTTAAAGTGACTATATACACCATTCAGATGAACCAAAATATAGGGGTCATAATAGGAAGTTATGTTTAGTTCAGTGTTTTGAGCGTGTAAATTTTTTTCTAGAATTTAAAAGTAAATATCAAATATTTATCAGATATAATTGGTTGTTTTTTCTAATATGCCCAAAAATTTATCTTTGTATATCATTGTATGTTTGTTTAGTGATAATTAATCAATAATTTCAATGAAATGTCCATTCATTATAATATTATTCACAAAAACCCATATAGCATTATTTTCTCTTGATATATTTGGAAGCCTCATTGTAAAGTCATTGGTGATGCCTTCCAATTTCACTATAGGTAATAGTAATGCTTACATCGAACCATTGTAATTTTATATATAATTATTCACCTATTAAAATACTGTGTAACACCTAATTATTTTTAAATAATAACATTTTGTTTGATATGATGTTGGACATGTAACCACAAGGTTTATAGACCCACAAAATATATAACCATTACAACCAATCTGTTAACCTAGTGAAATTAGTTGTATTAACTAAATTATGAATCCCATATTTAAATTTCTCACTCTATAAATTTTTTGTTATAAATTATTAGCATATTATTAGTCAATTTTTAGGAAAAATATTTATTAGTCAACAATATGTTTTCTTAAAAAAAGAATTAATGTTGATATTTTTACATAACAAAATTAAATGTAGCATAATAACTATATCATTATATGTAATCCACTTAATTATATTTTTATCAACTAAATATTTTATTTTATTATAAATTTAATTTTTTTGTTTCAAAAGTAGTTTATTCATAAAATTGTTTTAATATCCCTAATATTTCTTCATTTTAACTTATTAATACAATCCATAATATGGAATAATTTAATAACAATTGAGACAATATAAATATAAATATAAATATAAATATATATAAATACTAGTTCTATTCATATTGTTAATATAAATGAATTTTTTCCATGAAAAATAAACTTCGTGAAAACCGTCTTTTTATTACTATTTCTTCATTTACAATTAAATTACATTATTAAAATTATTGGAATTGAATTTTATAAAACTAATTCAATATTTTTAAAAATAATATATGATATCATATACCATGTTAAACATAATTTTTTTATAATCTATAGTTAATAAAATAAAAATCCTATAATGTAGTAATGGTGAAACGATATTACTATTGGGTTAAAGAGAAAAAATTAATGGTTAAAATACCTAAAAACTTGTCAATTTTTTTTATTAAATTAAAAGATCATATATTTACTAAATCTCAATAATTATCCAATATTTATCATTTTAATAATGATAGATTCATGGAATTATTGATAAACATTGAATATTTACAATTGTACCACTTACCCAACTTATAAAATGCCTCCCCCGATCTGATCCTATAGACACCAAAAAGTCATTATGGTTCATAAAATAACTTCAAAAATTACATAATAAATTAATTAAAGATGATATGTATACTATGGTTTAGTTATAAATCCATCATAGGAATGATTCATGTTGTAAACATTAGAGGTTAAATGAAGAAAATGTATCATGCTTAAATGTATGTTTTTATTTTTGGTATCATTCCCCATCCTTAAATTAGTATTAAATTATCATGATATATTAAAAAAAATTATCTAAAATATATTTATATTATATTATTTTAATTTAGTAATCTACATCCATAACTTTATCCATAAAATGAGAAATTAATCCTGCATTTGTGTGTACGATAAACTACCACCTCGCCAACCAATGCAATTCATTTTTAAGCATCACCACTAATTGAATTTTATATATATGGATTTAATATATAAATATATGATATATTTAAAATTATTATAAATTTTCTATATTATATTTCATATAATAAGTTAATACCAATTTTTTAGGGATATGATAATGTCACTCGTATGTATGGCGGTCTACCACCTCGCAAAGTAATGGGTTTCTGTTTTCACTAACACTTTACATGAAATGTAATTAAGATATATTGAATTAATATTTGTAATATATTGTGTATAAGTATGATATTTATTAAATATTTATTATTCTCAAAATATAATATATCATTATATTAAAAATTATCAACTCATTAAAAAAATGATAAAGTCATTTACGCGTGCCTGTGGAATACAACATCCATGAAGAGATGTGATTATTTTTTCATCAAAAATAACATAGATTAAATGTATATAAATATTAAAATAAATAATATGGTATTTATTATATTATTATTACTAAATAATGAAAGACATATTATCTTATATCTATAATAATCATTGAAAAAGGAATCATTACTCCTACATACGTACGACCTGTCCTGTCCATTATGGGATCATAGTTCCTTTTTATATCCAACATTAATTATTAGTTTTAAATGTATAATTTATATACAAAATTGATAATAATTTCGTGATATTTATTTTGGAATATTTTAAATAAAAAATTCGATGACCATAGTAAACCTAATAAAGTGGTCTAGGACATATAATCCATATATCGTCAAAATATTGAACAAAAACATAATTGATTATGTAAATTTATAAAACATGTTAATAAATGAAAAAACAAATAATAAAGAATAAAAATGTTATTCAAAAATTAAATATTTATCATTATTTTATTATTAATTAAGATAAATAATGCATGTGATGATTCACACTCAAGGTAAGGGACCCTTTTACATAAGACCTCAATTTAGAATGTTTTAAATATTAAATTTATAAATATTTTTCTACAATGTCCTTATAAATGTTCAATAAAATTATTATTAATGTAATAATATATTATGAAGTTAATTATTTACTATATTTTAATTTATATTCAATGTTTAAAACATATGTAATATCTTTATGTTTTTTAATAGAGGACCCATACGATAAAATACATTATTTTAAAAAATTTCAAGGATTTAATTTTATATATATTCTCTACCATATCAATATTATTGAAATTACTTTATGGTTTTATTTATATTGATATAAAATAATAATAAAGAAATTTTATTTCCCATTGGAATGTCATACATAGGTTTCGAAACAGAATCTTTTCCTTTGTTTTGTATGGAATGATTTAATAAAAGCACGAGAGGGATGTTATATTTCAATATATACGATAATAAAAAATTTAATCAAACTTTTAACAATTATTTTAATTATTTATTACATTATAATAATTAAGGATTTAATTAAATAAAACCAATCTTTAACCATTTATGGTTATTTAGCTATTGAAAATTAGTTTTTAAATGTGATTAATATTTTATTATCTTGAAAATTTTTCTTACTGGGGAAAATAACATTTTATGAGTGTTATTAAGAAAATTAAAATCTGTAGGTTTTAGTATTTTTTAATTTTCATGGAAATTAAATATGATGTTGGGTAGTTCTATTATGAAACAATTATATATGGTTATATTATGAACCATTTATGGTAGAAATGTTATAAACCATAGATGCATGTTTATGTTATAAACAATTTAGGGGTGTATCTATGATATCCCCTAAATGTGTTGGGTATTGAAGATTATTGTATTTTTGTTCCATTTGTAATAATGAAATGGAATGTGATGTAATAAGTTAAATATATATTTTTTCTATTACTTAAATGCGTTTTATGGTAATCTGATGAATGAAAAATATGTAAACATTAAATCATATTCAAAATATTCTATTCAGTAATTATTCAGTGTGAATGGTATAACATTGTGAAACTAAATTTATGAGTTTATCATATTTTCAAATAAACCATTATTAGTTTTAATTTTTCCTTTTTATTTGCTTATGAAAAATATTATTAATGTATTTGGGTAGATAAGGTCGTTTTTTGGGTACAAAAAAGTTTTTTGAGCCCAAGGATTACTTCGAAATGGATATATTTTTTTAATTATTCATGTAATTACAAATTCCATTTTTTAATTCCTATCCCTTACCAAGATTATTTCACTAATATCACATTTTAATATTTTTTTCACATGGTTTAATGTTGGCTAATGAAAATTATGATGAAAAGTTAAAATTCAGAATTATTTTCCATAAAATGAAATCATATTTACTATTCAATGTATAATTGTATTGGAAAATTAGATAGTGATCAGATTTGTGAACATTGTAAATATTTCGTTTTTTGTATGGGTTATTATGTAATTTTATAAAAAAATAAATCTAAAACATCATTATGAAAATAAATTTTATTCTTGTATACAGACACTATAATATATAATGTTTAATTTCAGATCATTATAGTTGGCATCAGGGGATTGGAATTGAGAACATAATTGTTTGGGATGTTATTTGAGCATAAATATTGAATTCTATATAACCACAACGGGTAGTATTATATGTAAAATTATAGTTATTTTATATAAATATAATTATTTTTATATATGATGGATTGGTTAAGGATACCATAGTATTTATCTACCATATAAGATGGATTATTTTATAAAATCAAACTACTATTTCATTTTAGTATATAGTTGGATCCATTAAGTGTAAAGACCCAGAATTTCCATGGAAAAGTTTTTCTTAAATACATGGGATTTTAAGTGTCCACAAAAACTTAAGGTACATGATTCTGAGGCCCGGTGTTCCGGAAATCAATTTCTGACTTTTTATTCGGGTATATTCAGTAAACGTACGAGTCGGTTTTTATACCATTGGCACTGGTTCTTGGAATTGAAACCTAAGGGAACTGTTGAAATCACTACATTGTTATTCTCTTAAAGAGACTTTTACTGAGATGACAGTAAGTTGAGAATATAAGTTATATTTTTGTGTTTTTATAGATTGAAATAAATAAAAATAAACTATGTGGCTTTATTTTTATTTGACGGTAAAAATCTCAGCATGGAAGTAAGCGATGGGACCACCACACCTTATCCTCCCTTGAGAGGTTATGTAGGTTGGTCCCACCCGAACCTAACCCCCCCCCCACGTCATATTTATTATGGTGGGGAATACCCGAGGTTAAAACCAATTGAACTCCTCATTATGTGGGGAGAAACCTCTTGAGCTCCCCACTTTATGGTGCTAAATCCATTCCATTAATTAATTGAACATCAATTAATTAATTTGAATCTATTTGAAATTTTTTCCAACAACTAAATAATAGATAAATCTATTATTTTTGTTGGGGAGGCTCACATTTTCTTTTTTTTGGTGGATTTTGGTAGAGGGATGCACTTGGAGAAACTTATTCTCTCTAACAAAGATCGCTCCTCCCAACGAAGAGCGACCATCGAAGAACGAAGAACACATTATCTGCTAACGATGGACATCTTTTACTTTCAACATCTATTGGAACAAGGGAGGAAGCACTATACTTGAATAATGTTGACGACGACATTCTCAACATCTTCATCAGCTATCCCGACATCAACAAATCGATGTCCTCCTTTCCTTGACTTCGTCAACAATCAAAAAACAAAGGTAGGGGTTCAAGATTTGTTAATTGTTTCATTTTCGTCATTTTCTGTCGAAAATATTAATTTGAACCCTCTTGATATCACCCTAACGTAAGGGGTACGTGATAAACAAACACGGCCTGAACCCTCCGCATTCTCTGTGGAATATGATGCTAAATGTGGCATGAGTGTGGGATTAGAGTTACTGTTCAACAATGACTTTGGAACAAAGGAGACGTCCCGGGGATTGTGCGACTACTTCTGGAATGAGAAAAGGGCCACCAGAACTCGTTTGTTGACCCATTGAATTTTCGCCGATGGATGGAATGATTAATGTCACCGTGTGAGGGTAGCGGCAAAATCGTGCCATCGGAGGAGTAACTCGCGGCCGACTGGCCGTGACGGTGCATGCCGGCCACGAAGAAAAATGGCAGCCTGAACCGCTAGGTCGCCGGAGAAGGCGTGGCGAAACCGCGCCGTGGGGTGGAGAAAATGGGGGGCCATGGCCCCTGGTCGCAGTGGTGAAACACTGGCCGGCACAAGGAAAACCACGTGGAATACCGGCAGCCCGAACCTCCTGGTCTGAGAGTTATTGACATTTTCATTCCGAGTTGGATCAAACGTAAATCCTACGGGGCCCCCGGAACGAAAATGTCAATAAATATTAGGCCCGACATCCAATTGAAGCACCGTCTATCGCGATGGGTTTATAATATAACGACAGATTTTTTGTATGCATAACCATGGATCTTCTTGGAAGTTGGTGTATCATCATTTGTCTTTAGGAGTGTACACTCCCGGAATCAGGCATGATTTGTGCAGAACCATGTGGCTAATTGTGCACTGACGACTGTTCCTGGATCATATGGGGGTTCGACAACACTGATGACTGTTCCTAGATCCTATGTGGGGTCAACAGCTCCGTTTATTGTTCCTAGATACTATGTGGGTTGGATAGTTCTAATTTATATTCCTGAATCCTATGTGGGATTGAATGAATAGATGATTCAGTGCCAACATCTGAAATTCTCTATCTCTCTCTACAAAATTTTTATACCTGTGTGAGTTGAGTCAGTAACATTGTGATTTCCTTGTTATTGAGATGGATTACGTAATAACATTGGTATATGTATGGTAATATACCTAAGTGGGGTTATCTATTGATTTCATACTCTGTGGATTATCCATGTTGGATTTTGAGAGACCATGAGGGTCTCAGGGTCCCTACTGAGTAACTTTGTACTCACCCATGTACAAGCTATGCTTGTACCTTGTTGTGTTGGATGTAGACAATGGACATTGCTGACTGAGGCTATTTGTACGATGACAATAAGTTACTCGGATGTGTACCACATAGTGTGATGGTACATGAAGGAGATGAACGTACGTGGAGTGGTTTGGGGTCTATCTGTACCTACCCTTCAGTGAGGTTTCTTCGTGGATGATCTAGGAGCTACTTTTCACCTTTTAGTTATTTTTCCCTTTTCTGCTGTACTTGTAAATTACGTTGGGATTTTAATTCCAGCCCTTTACTTTTTATCTATATCTTGTTATACAGTTTTAAAT
Organism: Viscum album; assembly: GCA_963277665.1. NCBI lineage: Eukaryota > Viridiplantae > Streptophyta > Magnoliopsida > Santalales > Viscaceae > Viscum > Viscum album. Next base: position 106,099,785 of record OY728133.1, read on the forward strand.
AGTGTTTTGTATCCAGCTGTGTAATCTATTGTGTTTGTTTTCAGTTTCAAAGGAAATGCCTTCACAATTTAGGGATTTATGCCTTTCATGCTAGTCCCCAGACCCTGGCCTATGGAAGGTGGGCTTGGGTAGTCACTGAATAGGCCCTAGTGGAAGGGTCATGAAAAATTGGTATCAGAGGAGTCGGTTCAACAATAGAACAAAGGACTCTAATCTTTTCTGTGAAGCGATACTAGTAACGGCAAAAAGTGTTGTTTTCTGTTCAGGGAGTCCCATGTTGGTGCAGCGGCCGACGTATCCATACAACATGACCGTGACTTCTGATTTCCTAATTAGTGCACAAAAACACTGATTGTGTGTGTTTCAAGATTTTTTTTGTGATCTCTTTGAGTCATCTCACCAGGTACTACTATTTGACCATGGCGCACCTGTTTCCATACAGGATGTCTCCACAAAAACAGCCAGCCAGAGTTCCAGGATTTGTATGAGATGTAAACCCCCTGATAGATGAGGAATTAGTGTAGGGCCCTATTACATTGGATCCTCAAGAGGTTCCACTACCCGTTGTGCCATCGATTCCACCACCCTAGCAGTAGAGAGTGCACGCCGCCTGATCACGTTGCACGACTTCCAGTGCCAGAGGCCGCCCAGATACAGGGGAGAGACGGACCCACAGGCAGTTGATGACTGGATGGAGGTTGTGGTGAGAGTGTTCAGACTAGTAGGGACACCAGTAAGCCTTATGGTGTTACTTTTCGTGACTCTACTTCAAGAAGCAGTAGACAGATGATGGAGCCTGATTCCTTAGGTGCATGACAAGGCAACACATCTCTAGGAAGACTTCGAGAGCCTATTTGGGGTAGAGTTCGTCACAACCACTCTATGTGTGGTATAGATATAGGAGCTACTGCATCTACAGTCGGGTAACATGATGGTGGCATATTACTCAGCGAGGTTTACCGACCTCTTGTGCTAATCCAACGATATGGTACAAGACTTATTCTTCAAGGTCTGGTCCATCAAACAGGGGATCAGGCGAGAGATCAGGGATTCGATGATCTCCCTCAGCATCCCGACACAGGCAGGGTTGTGTGAGCAGGCAATCTTAGTAGAGAGTTTCTTTGTTGAGAAGTCACTAGCAGTGAGACCCACCACCGGGCATCGCGTAGCGAAGTCTTTTTCAGCAGGTAGTTGACAGATGTCATAGAGGTCCAAGCGGACCAGACCATCTGGTGGATGACCTTAAGACACAGGTTCAGTAATGCGAGGCACACGAGACTGAGCCAGTCATTTGAGGAACATGTATTGTTTCACATGCAGCGGGCATGGACACATGGCTCGTGACTCTCTAACCCACCATTCAGATAATCAGCAAAGACTTGAGGGACCTCCCAGGTATAGGTAGTGGTTCGATTGAAGAAATCTGTAGGGTTCAGGTGGACCTGGAAGAGGATCTGGTCTTGTATCTGGCATTTGTTGACATTATGAGGTGTTACAACCACCACCACCAGGAGGTCCACCTAAACCATAGGTAGAAGGTGGACAGAGGAGAGCTCAACTCGAGTTAGTTGAGGCATACAATCATGGAGCTCCATAGATGATTCGAGTTACATTCTATATCTACTACACCATATCTATTGTTCTTATAGACACAGGTGCCAGTCAAACTTTCATTTCCACTTCCCTAATTAGGAGCTCAGAAATTTTGACAGAGTTGTTGGCTTGATCCTTATGGTTAGAGACTCTTAAGGGATGAGACTCGATGATCACGCACTGGGGCCTGCAGTGTGAGATTACTCTAGGAGATGAGAGCTTCGGCTGGGATCTCCTCGCAGTGGCGTCAAGGCCATATGAAATCATCTTGGGTATGGACTTGTTATCTACAGTCCATGACCAGGTCGGCTATATTTGGACCAAAGTGTGGTGTGCTTGCACAAATTGTACCAGGTTAACCTTCATCAGTGAGAAGAGATCCTTTTCAGTGCATGAAAGACATACTCGAAAAAGGGGGCAACCTCTCACTCATCAGTTGGCCTGTCTTACCCTCGTAGCAGTTGAAGTGTAGAGTACGAGCTATCTTGTAGTGGTGGACCAGTACGTGGATGTTTTCCCTGATGATGTTCCAGGTTTACATCCTCACAGAGAGGTGGAATTTTACATTTAACTATACTCCGGGACGACACCAATATCTACGCCAACATATCAGATGGCTCCCACTGAGCTTCGTGAGCTGCAGGTACAAATGGAGGACTTGCAGGGGAAGGGATTCATCTGGATAAATGTTTCTCTCTAGGCAGCCCTGATTCTATTCTCCATTAAGATGGATGGGATTTTGATACTTTGTGTTGACTACCGTTTCCTAAACTAGGTGACCGTGAAGAACATGTACCCACCCACGAGGATTGACAACCTCTTTGATCAGCAAAAAGAGGCACGGTGGTTCTCTAAGAAAAACCTAAGATCATGCTATCACCAGCTCAAAATTCAAGACGAGGATGTGCAGAAGATGACCTTTAATTATCGGTACAACCACTACGATTTATTTGTTATGCCTTTCGGCATAACCAACACTCCAGAAGTGTTCCTGGGACTCATTAACATGATCTTACATCCATACCTTGATCACATTGCCGTAGTATTCATTGATTATATTTTAATCTACTTGAATTCTGAGGAATAACATGCCTACCATTTGCAGATTGTACTGGACACACATCGAGAGCACTAGCTTTATCTTAAGCTGTCGAAGTGCCATTTCTAGATCCGAGAGGTCCAATTTCTAGGACATGTCATATCGGAGGCTGGATTTGCAGTGGATCCTGTGAAGATTGATGCGGTACTCACTTGGGAGCCACCTAGAAGTGTTATGGAGGTACATAGTTTCCTGGGATTGGATGGATATTACTGGAGGATCGTACCATAATTCTATAGAGTTGAAGCACCACTATGAGCCTTGAAAAAGAAGGGGCAAACCTTTGTGTGGTATGAGAGATGCTAGGAGATATTTCAGTAGCTCAGGTAGAGGCTGACTAGTTCCTCCATCTTAATACTTCTAGAGTATGGCATTTTGTACATATTCTACTGCGACGCATCAGGGTCAAGACTCGGGTGTGTCTATATGTAAGAGTGAGTAGTGATATCTTTTGGTTCTCGACAGTTGAGATAGCATGAGAAGAACTATGATACCCATGACTAGGAGTTGGAAAAAGTTGTATTTTCCTTGAATATGTGATGACACTATCTCATGGTTGATAATTTCATAGTCTACTATGACCAAAAGAGTCTCAGGTATATCTTCTCTTAGAATGACCAGAACCTAAGACATCGACTTTGGCTTGATTTTCTCCAGGACTATGACTTTAATATAGTCTATACTCATGTGAAGGGGAACGTTGTTGCAGATGTACTCAGTAGGAGGTCTGGTATACGCCTTCTAGGTGAGGGGACAAATCTACTAGCTTCTCTATAGATATTCTTTGTGGATAGAGACAGAGTATCCTTTCTTCAGTCTCTTACAGCCAGTCCTTCACTTCTTCAACGAGTCAGGGAGGCTTATCATGGAGACACTGACTGCGTGATGAGACGTGCATATATATCCACAGGGAAGACACCAAATGGATCTTTTGATGGTGGGGAGCAAGAAATTTTCTTTAGAGGATGTACTATGGTACTTGTGTCGCTTCAAGAGGATGTGTTGGTGGTGTTCCGCACATCCCATTTAGCGGTAAATCTAGGAATGTCTAATATGTACATAGTTCTCTGGAGATAGTACTGGTGGCAGGGGATGAAGAAGGAAGTTGCAGAGTATGTCTCACAGTTCATCACTTATCAGTAAGTGAAGTTAGAGAATTAGGTACTATCAAGCTTTGTTTTGGCTTTAGAGGTCCCATAGTGGAAGTGGGATTGTATATCCAAGGACTTCATGACAGGACTTCCACATACATCCAGGGGCCACGACTCGATTTGGGTGATCATTGACTGACTCACCATGTCTGCCCACTTCCTATCAATCAGAGATAAGGGTTCTGTAAGGAACTTTGGATGCCTCTACATGAAAGACATTGTGCGGTTACATGGAATACCCTCGACGATTGTCTCTAATAGTGATGCACGATTTACTTCCCTACTATGGAAGGGGTTTTAGGAGGCTTTCAGGACGTAGCTTCATCTGAGCACCACCTTCCATCATCAGATGGATGGTCAGTTTGAGTAGACAATTCAGACCCTCGAGGAAATGTTTTGCGCTTGTATCCTCTACTTCGGTCACAGTTGGGAGGATCACTTAACATTGGTGGAGTCTTCATACAACAATTATCGATGCACCATCCAGATATCACCTTTTGAGGCCTTGTATGGTGAACCTTGCAGATCACCACTGTGCTGGACTGGCCCTAGGGAGTCAGCACTAGTGGGAATAGAGACGGTACGAGCTACCACAGAGAAGGTTCATATCAACGAAGAGATGATGATGACTACACCGAGTAGATAGAAGTTATACACTGATAGGAGATAGAGACCTATGGAGTTTGAGGATGGCGACCATATCATACTACATGTTCAGCCCAATGTGGTTAACAGAGATTTGGTCGAGGCGGTAAGTTATCTCCTCTTTTAATCAGTCCTTTTCAGGTCCTCAGTAGAGTTGGAGAGGTGGAATACCACTTAGCTCTTCCACCTCAGTTGCAACGACTGCATTATGTCTTCCACGTATCCCAGCTGAGGAGATATGTGCACGAACCTTCTCAAATCATTGACCATGGGGGCTGGACGTCATAGAATGGGTGACTTTTACGGAGGATCCAGTGGAGATTTAGGATCAATATAAGTGAGTCATTTGTGGAAGTTTTCTACCTCTAGTGCGTGTTCGTTGGAAGTACATGATCCTTTTGGAGAGAACATGGGAGCGGGAGGCTCAGATGCGTGCTCAGTACCCCCATTTGTTTCTCTTAGTTTGAGTTGTATCTTACGTGGACGTAAATCACTGAGGTGGGAGAATGTAACGACCTAAAATGTTTGTGGAAATTTTTTTCATAAATACATGGGAATTTTAGGAATCCGCTTAAAATTATGTCAAATGATTCCTAGGACCGGTGTGGCCGGAATCAATTTCTGATGTTTTGTTCATGTACGTTCAGTAAACGTGCGATCAAGTTTTTTAACTTTTGAACTGGAGCATAGAATATAAATTCGAGGGCACCGTTGAAATCGCAACAATTTTATTCTCTTATGTATTATTTTACTTCGACGACAATGAGTCTAGAATAAAAGTTAGATTTTGGGGTTTTTAGAGATTGAAATAAATAAAAATAATGTGTCAGGATTTATTTTTATTTTATAGTTAAAATCACCTGATGGAAGGTGGAGGTGGGACCACCACACCATAACCTCCAATGTGAAGATATGGAGGTGGGTCCCGCTCAACCCTAACCCCTACTTTATATTTATTATTGTGGGGACCGCCCAAGGTTCAAAACTCTTGAACTCTCCATTAAGTGGGGAGAAACATATTGAGCTCCCCACATTATAGTACCAAATCCATTCCATTAATTAATTGATCATCAATTAATAAATTCGAATCATTTTGAAATTTGTTCCAACAACTAAATAATAGATAAATCTATTATTTTTGTTGAGGAGAATTGCCTTTTCTTTTTTTGGTGGATCTTTGGAGAGGGAAGCACGTGGAGAAACTTATTCTCTCCAAAGAAGAGAACTCCTCCCAACAAAGAGAAACCATAGATGAATTAATAACACATTATCCACCAACGATTGACAGCTTCTTCTTTGATCTTCAACTGAAAGAAGGGAGGAAGTTCCGTCCTTGAAATACTTCGACGACATTGTCCTCGACTTCTTCATCTTCTTTGACTACGTCAACAAATTAATGTCCGCCATTCTGTGACCTCATCAACGATCAAAAATCAATGGCAGGGGACCAAGAATTGTTAATTGTGGAATGTTCTTTTTTTTCCTTAAAGGATTATAATTCTAAGACATTTGATATCCATCTATGGTTGAGGGCATGGGCCGAACAAACACGACATGACCCCACATCTTTCTCTCTCGAATATAACACTAAACGCGACATGAGTCCGGGATGAGAGTTACTCATCAACACTGGTTTTATATTGAAGGAGATGTATTGTGGAGTCTGTGGCTACTTCAGGATTGAGAAACGGGGCATCATAACTCATCCGGTGACCAGAAGAATGTTCGCCGACAGATGGAATGATGAACGTCATAGCATGACGGCGGCGGTGCAACTACGACGCCAGAGGAGGAACCCACGGCCGACTGGCCGCGACAGTGCAGCGACGTCAGTGCATACCATCCGTGAAAAAAATCAGTGGCACAAACTGATGAGTCCTCATATAAGTCATGGCGCCACCATGCCGTGCGGTGGAGAAAAAGGGGGGCCTCTTCCCCTAGACGCGGTGGTGCAGCGACGGCCGGCGGAAAGCCAGCCGTGAGGAAGACCAGCAGCCTGAACCGCCGGGTCCTCGGAGGGGGCGCAGCGTAGAGGCGCCACATGGGAGGCTTCTGGAAGCTCAGAAAGCCTATAGGAGTGGGACCCCTTGCTGGGTCCTGCCTGATGTGGACTGGTGCCACGTGGAGTTGGATGACATCCTACAGAATGGCTATGTCGTTCGTGTTTTCCAGGGGTGCGGCCTTCCCCATGGACGCTGCTAGGGAAGACACCATGGGCCATAGGTCTGGACCTGGCGCTGGCTAGACCCAGCCTAGCCCAGGCCACTAGCGTGGGTCGGGCCACCCCCGCAGACCAGGTCGGTTTGACTGGGTGATAACGGACCCAGACCTGTTTAATCGGTTTTTACTCTTTTCTCACAACATGAGCTACGGGTGTCCGATTGACAAACTGTCTATGGAGACAAAAACCTTAGAGGAAGGTATTTTTTTTGGTATACCCCACTTTATGTTTGTACATAGTTGGGGTATGGCTGGGTTGGATCGAACATAAATCCAACAGGGCCTTTGGAATGAAAATTCTAATAACTCTCAGACCGGGTGTCTGATTAACACACCGTCTGTATTCTTGGGTTTCTTATGAAACTACTGATCTATTGAATACATCTACTTGGGAATTCATGGATGTTGATGTATCAGAACTTGGCATGGGGAGCATACCCTCGCGACGTCAAGCATGCTTTGTGCGAAACCATGTGGCTGGTTGGGTGCTGACAACTGTTCCTGGATCCTCTGTGGGTTAGACATCACTGACGACTATTCTTGGATCATGTGTGACTTAGAAATCTCTATTACTATTCCTAGATCCTATGTGGGTTTGACAGTTCTGATTTCGATTCATGAATCCTTTGTGGGTTCGACAGAATAGATGATTCAGTGGCTACAACTGATCATATGTTTCTATCTACCATAGTTGTATACCTGTGTGAGTTGAGTCAGAATCATTGTGATTTCCTCATGATTGAGATTGATTACATTATACCTTAAGTATACGTATGGGAATATACCTAAGTGGGGTTATCTATTGATTTAATACACTGTGGATTATCCGGAGTGGATTTTGAGAGACCTTTAGGGTCTCGGGGTCCCTACTGAGTATCGTTGTACTCACCCCTCCACGGGCTATGCCCCCACCTTGTTGTGTTGGATTCACACGAAAAACAGCGCTGACCAAGGCTGAGTGTACGAGGACTGGAAAGTACCCGAAGGTGGACTACACAGCGTGACATTACATGGAGGAGATGGAAGGATGTGGAGTGTTGTGGGGGCTATCTGTACCTTCTCTTTAGGTATGATTTGTGGTGGATGAACCATGAAATGCTTTTCAGCTTTCAGTTGTTTTGTCATTTTCTGTTTTACTTGTACTTTTAGTTGGTCTTGTATTTATGGCCCTGTTACTTTTTAGTAATCTCTTGTTATATGGTTTTACATAGTGTTTTGTATCCATACGTGTACTCTGTTGTGTATGTTTTCATTTTTAAAAGAATTTCCTTCCCAGTTTAGGGATTTACGCATTTGGTGCTAGTCTCAGCCCCTGGACAATGGAAGGCGGTCTTGGGGTAGTCAAGGCATGGGCCTTGGGGGATGGGTCATTAAATTAAGAACCATATTAAAAATGTATATGATGTAATTGGTTATTGTTTATTTAAACATAATCCAAATGGAATGGGAGCTATTGTGTAAACATAGATGGTTGTACATAAATTTTTATCTTAAATTATTATTGAAAACGTGGATATTGGAAAGTTTCATAATTCAGCAAATAAATGAAAAATGAAATACCATAGTTGTTATAGTGACAAAGATATTATGTGAATAAATATCCAATAAACTACGTGTGATTAATGATGGTAGAACATAGTAAAAATGCATTAATTAAAATTTTAAACTATTTTTATGTGGGGTATTAAGAAATAATATATTATGGTAAAAGGAAGCGTTCAATTAATGTAATTAAGGTGAATATAAATCACCACATATATAAATTTAATGTAATAAATATCACCATTTTATGAATACAAAAAATATACTTCCTATGGAGAAATCTGAAGAATATGATAAAAATTCACTATAGATAAATTCCTACAAATGACTCATGACATTATAGATGAATATGAAGAAACTAAAGATGATATATGAATGATATTTATTAGATCATAGATAATTTTTTTGGTATTGTTTAATCTTAGGACATAATTAATATTATTATTTTTAGGAAAAATGTATTAGTTAATAATATATAAAACTATAGATTATTGATTATGAATAATATTGATAGATTATGGTGTCTACAATATGGGATCTAAGAGGTATGATGTTTTCATAGAATAAAGGATGATCGTATGTTTAAATTGAATAATAATATTTTCATGATTTATGTGATGTGAGAACATTTGGAGACATTTATTGAGTTTTTATTATTGTTTAATGTATATATAATCCTATATTTAACATGTGAATATTTAATTTATGGTCAAATTATCTTTTAATTTTTTGCCAATATTTTTAATGATATTGAATCCCTAAAGGATTTTTTGTTATTTGATGATTATGATTATTTTTAGGTTTCTCATAGTAATATTTGAATTTTTATAATAATAATATTTGTATAATTTTTTAAAAAGGAAAAGATATAACATCAAACATGGTGACAGGAATTGAACAGACAATCAACCGGTGTCAAGGGTGAAGATCCAACGACATACCTATATGATGTTTTGGTTAATATAAAATAATTTTTATCAATAAAACAGTTTGAAATATAATGATTAAGGTTTTTAGGACAATATGTTATATTACATACTTTAACATGTAATTTAATAGTGATGTTTTGAATAATTTGATTTCAAAAGAAGATCACAATTTTGAGAATATTATATGATTATTGTAGAGAAAACATATGAGAATTTATTTGAGGAATAAAGGTTGAATTATCAATTTATTGGGGATTTATGGTAAGTAATGTTATATAGGTTAATTATTAGTATATCATGGATATTATATGATAAATGCATATAAATTTTGGTTATATTTATTTAAAATTTTTTGATGTTTTTTGGAGATAAATACTAAATCTATCTTAAAAAGAATATGTTATCAATCACGTCTAATTTTATGTTTTAATCATATTTGTTAATATTATGAAAAATTTGAATGGTATTTACCTATAAAATGATATGAGATTTTACTTCTTCATATAATGGATTATTTATTGGTGAATAGTCTTATCTTGTGATATGAATTTTTTTTGGTTAATATGTAAATATATATGAATATCATGTTAACCATATATAGATTATTTGACCCTTTAAATTAATTTTTTGATACATCGGGAAAAAATCATCATGTATGAATATTTGTTAAAGAAACGGCGAGATTATGGTAGAGTCTAATTAATGGTTGAAATTATAATTTTCATGTATGTATATTTAATTTTTCTATATGGTAATGAAATTTCTCAACATTAAAAAAATGATTGTTGAATAAAAATCCTAGTCATTCTTAATATATTGATTATTTATTCTCTATTTTAAAAATTTATAGTGTTATCTCATTAATTTTATCTTTTTTTAAAATCTAAATTTTCACTTCCTACTAATGTTCTCTTTGTGTAGTAGCCATGTTTTTTTATTTCCGAAAAACATTATATTTACATTTCAATCGTTTTAAGAGGTTATTTAATTAACACTTCTTATGATGTAGGATATCAGGAAAGGAATTTTAATATGTCAAACCATTGAGTAATGAGTTGAAGGTCAAATTAAGATTTCAAAATTTTTTAGGGAGAGGATATATCAACTTCATATTTTATAATATGATCTTTATATTGTATAGAAAACTTGACATGCAAAACTATGCTTAATCAACCCATGTAATATATGACCTTTATAACATATCTTTAAATTTTTTCTTATGAATATGATTAACCAAACTATGAAATTTATATATAAATTCATTAATAAATATATATTTTCGGATAATTTATTTGTAAAAAATTAAAAAAATTTAGAAATATTTTTTATTATTAAATAAAATGTTATCATAAGAAAGAATTTTTTAATTTTAATGGGGAGAAAACATTATAATTATTTTTCAGATATTTTATTTATCATATTTGATCAAATTAACACAAATTTTTAAATCATAATATCACAAATATCTGAGGGTGGAATTATTTGGGATTTTTTGTATGATATTGATTATTTGGTCAATGGTGAAAAATACTGTTTTTGTAAAACATTTATATCATTTCAATAATATAAAAAATTGAAAGTAAAATTATTTTTTTAATTATAATTAAATTAACGTAATTAATATTTAGTTTTATATAATACACTTAATTACCATTTTATCATATTTACATTTTATTTCACTCTATGTTTACCTGTGTGATTAAAAATGAATTTTTTTAAAAAAATTTATTTTTAAGAGAAAAATGTTTATAGAAAATAATTAATTAAATAAATGCCTAATGAGAAATTTTATAAATTAAATTTAGAGACTATATATCAATAATATGATCGGATATTCATACGGGGATAATTATTATTCATAGAGTTAATATAAAATAATTTTTCTCAAAAAATACAGTTCGTGAAAAAACTGCTTTTCATCACGTATGGGGCTTAAATTTTAAATTAAATTTATTCTCAACTGTGAATTGTCTGTAGTTTTTTAATAAAATTAATATAAATTATATAATATTTTTATATTACAATTTATTAATAATGAATAGTAAAAATTGAACAAATCCTTTCCCGCATTTAATGTAAAAAAAGGTTCATCTCAGGGATAAAATAAAAATATTATGGTCAAAATAACCTAAAAACATTTATAAGTTATATTTTATGCTCATATATCAAATTTATAACATATAAATCTAAAGAATAATTCAAATTAAGATTTCTCCCCCTGAATGTTACAATGAATTAGTGAAAAACATTGAAAAATTAAAATGAAGCCACACACCACACTTATAAAAGGTCACCCCTCGATTCTCCTCATCAAACATTAAAATCAATTTTTAATAAAAAATACCTACCCAAATAATTTATTAATTTTCCTACCCATGAACCAAATCACATGGTTCGATCATAAATTCGTCCAATTAGGGATATAGTTGCAAACCAAAGGATGTTATGTGAATAAGAGTTATCACTTTTAACAATGTATTTTTATTTTACTTCTTCTATTGAGTCCTTTTATTATTTTTAAATTTTGATGATATAATAATTTTTTTTATCCAATATAATGATATTTTTTATATTAATTTCATAATATATATCCATTTCTTCTTCTATCAATTGTAAAACAAATTTATTATTCATTTCAATGATGGATTATCTCCTTGTGAAAAGATGTAATTTAGATTTTATCATCACATCTTAAGGCTTATTATAATGGTGGATTTAATGTATAAAAATTATAACTGTAACATAATAATACATATAAAATTAATATATCAAATATACCTTGTTATTTACATTATTTGGTGGATATGATAATGTCTCTCATGTATATTATAGACAACCGCCTAATGAAGCGATGTGATTTGTATGTCACTACAACTTTACATGGAAGGTAATAAGTACAACCTTAATGAATATATGCGTAATATCTGGAATTATACTCATAGTAATTACATATTAAAATTTATTGAAAAATAATATATCATTTTATTTAATATCTTTCCACTCAGTGAAAAATAAAAACAACATTTGTGCGTACGTGTGGACTACCAAATCCATTATGTGATGAGATTCAATTTTCATCACCAAATCATGTGGATGATATATATAAGTATATTTTAAAACGTTAATATGTCAATAATTGTATTATTTTAATCATTTAATGATATAATATTATTTACCATATTTTAATAATGACTGTTGGAAAATGGGAATGTTACTAATGCGTAAGTATGTCCTACAGTTTCCATGATCGTAACTTAATTAATTTTTCATGATTGAAATTCATGATTGGTTTTTCATTTATAATTAATGAATAAAAATGATAATTATTTCAAGATTTGTTTCATTTACATGTTTAAATAATGAAATCATTTAAATTAATGACCCTTACAATATTTTTCTTCACATATAAGCCAAATTTCATCCAAACATTTGATATAAAATTAATTTGTTACGGAATTGTTTATAAAATTGTAATAAATTAAATATGATGAAATATAAACTTTTTAATGGATATTTATCAAGTTAATAAATATCATATATATATTATTCATGATGATAATTAATGATTATTTTTAATCTGACATATGGTAATGTACTCTTTTACATATATCCTCCTTTTAAAAACATTTAATGATTAAATTTGTAAAAATATTTCTTTTAGGTTGTTATTAGTATTTCAGAGAAATTATTATTTATGTTTAAATATATTATAAAAATAATTTTTACCATATTATAGTATCTTAAATTTTTTAAAAAAAAAATAAATAATCTTTTAAAGGTGAGTTGTATGGGACACTTTATATTAAAAACAATGTTTTAAAGTGTTTTATATATTTAGTTTATAAATATATTTCTCTTATATCAACATAATTTAAATTAATTTTTGGTTGTACATATCTAGATATAAAAGCATTATAAAATGATTATTTATGAATTTTTTTATATTATTTCATTGTTTTTTAAAAGGAATCATTTTACATGTTTTCAATAGAAACTTTAAACAAATTTTTTTACTTTTAATCTATATATATTTATAATGAATGTTAATACTATCATGAAAATTATATAATTTAATTATTTAATTACAATAATTAAAATTATATTTAATGAAAAATTACATTCCCACTTGCAAAGTATTTTTGTATTAATTTTTTTTCAAATGGGATGAATATTAAAATATCAGAAATGGTCTTATTATGGGTTAAAACAATATTTTCTGAGTGAGATATTGAAAATTTCAAGGTTTACTCTCTTATGATTGTGTTATGGTTCATAGATATTATTTATAATTATAGGTGTTTCACCTATAAACTAGTTATTTTTTGTTATAATATTAACCAAAAATAGTTTTTATGTTATAAAACAAGGATGAGTGGTTATGTTTTAAAATATGTACAACTAGTGATGTGATAAACATCAAATGCATTGGGAATAGAAGTCAAATGTGTGTTTTTTTAATTTTTAAGAGTGATATGGAATGAAATGTACAAATATAAATATATTTTTTATCTATGATTTCAATTGTTTTTATATTAATACTATTAATTATGAAAATGTGATCAATCATATTATTTTCTAACGAATGTATTTAAAACTTCTTATTAGATAACACATAACTTGGTGGATGTTTTTTCATGATATTACCATTATTTGAATTATACCATAAAAACTTCTTATTTTCCCTTAAAAAAACGTATGAAATGTTTAATGAAAATACTTGGGTGGAGAAGGGTTATCATGGGTATGAAAAGGATTATTTTTATCCCAAGGCATACATCAATAAATAAATGTTTTTATAGGTATACCAAGACTAACATTTATATTTATTTTATATTATGCCCCATATTGATATTGTTGGACTCATACCATTTTTTAAATTTTCATAATATGATTTATTGATTCTTAATGTAAAGGATTATTTCAATTTGTATATTTTCAATACATTCCACTAAAAAAACTTGTCTTATATTATAAGTTTTAAATTGTTGAAAAAATAGATACTGATCAAAAGTTTCCACTTTGTAAATATATGTATTTATTATGTATGAGTTGTGACTTAATTATATGAAAACATAAAACTAATATATATTTTTTATAAGGGATGTAAATTCTAAACTATCAAAACTGGAATTTTTAATTCTTAAGGTAGAGTTATTATATATCAGGAACATTAATATATATTCTCTTATCTCCTTCTTCATAGTGTCCCGCCAGTAATACTCATAGAGAGACAAATAAATATTCATGATCTTAGGTGCATGGACAAGGTCATGATAATTTAATTATTAAATATATTCATATTTATATCATGATTTAATGGCACACAAATTTGTGAGACAAATATTATAAATCATTCTTCATCAATTTTGAACAATGAGGATTTCCCTTTAATTTTAGAAGGGTTATTCTTATTTATTTCAACATAATCTCATTGAGTATCTATTATATTAACAACTAGGGGTGGATGAGTACTAATTTGAGGAAATTATGATTATTTTATTTCCTTTATGATCCCCATGTCCGTCCATTTCAGTTCTAAGAAGATTGGATCATTCATTATTATCATCATTGTTATGGCTTCTATATCCATTACACATATAGAATACGAACCTTTATTTTCCTTAATGTTGTGGAAAAAAATAAATCAATGAGGATTATTTTTTCATTAAATGGTAATTTATCCAGATAAAATGGGAAATATCATAGGAAATATTAAAATTATATAATTTTATGAACAGAAAAAATAGTCAAGGAACAAGTATTGTGAAGTAATTATATTCCAACTGATTCAATCAAATACTTCATAACATTCTAAATGAATTTTTTAATTTAAAAGGAAATAGTGAACCTAAATTTCAATATAAAATACCCAAAAATAATAATAATGAAAATATATGTCTACGAGGTATTATATTATCTATATAAATGAATATTGGTTTGTAATATTAAATAAGTCTTTTATATGGGAAAATTGGAAGAAGAAATGTTTCAATATATTTAAAATCAGCCACACCTAACCTATACTACAATATAATATATATTTTTATTATAAAATAAATTTGAAAAATATTCATATTTATTTTATATTATTAAATGATTTTATAATTTCATTTTTTAATTATTAATTATTCAGTAATAACATAATAATTCCTCTTTCAATTATTGAATTTTTTTATGCTAGAGATGGTATTGAACATTAATCCTTTTCAAATTTATCATTCATTTATGACATAAAAAATATTATTTAATGTTGCATTGGTTTTGTTTATATCATTATTAGTTATAGTGTCAATTTAATGAACATTATTGTAATGTTTAGTTAGGAGAAGTTAAAATCTCTTATTTTCCAAATTTTGATTCACATAAAAGAGTTAATATACATAATTAATATATATATCTGTTACTAAAAAACATTAATCTAAGGAAATGATAAATATTGTATCTATTTAATTAATTTAACTAATCTTAATCGTTCATTATTATAATTTTATAGTATCATTCATGTTTATGGTAAAACAGTCGAAAAGATGAACGAGTTATAAAAATTAAAGGGGAAAACATAGAGTTATAATATGATTATTTAATTATTATATAATCATATTGATGTTTTTATTTTATAAATATAGAAGAAAAATATATTTTTTAGAGTGCATAAATTAATTTAAATGACTGTATTGACGACACCCCCATATATTATATTGAAGAAATCGTTTATTCTTACAAAGTTATCCTTCACAATGAAAGACAATGTCGTAATTATTTTTAGAATAAGATTAAAATGGGGGATGAAATTTTGTGAGAGTTAATTAATGAATATAGTCAAGAGAAAAGATAAATATAAAATTGTTTTTATCTAAGTTTAAGATATATCATTTTATATGTGAAAAAGTGGGGCATTTATTTGGAAAATGTGCAAAGTGGAGGGTAAATGTGGAATCATATAATGTTAGGTGAGTTATGTATGAAAATATTATATATAATATTATTATTTATTACATATAATAATTGTCCTCTAATGTCTTCATATCATTTTAATTATAAAAATGTGATCCATATCATGTCTTCCCTTCTTATCACTTTTTACCTTATTTATTTACCATGACAATTATTCCTTTGCAAAATGCATATTATGGCCCCTATTTTATATTTTCAATGTGATTATTTCTAATATTGAAACCATTTATATAATTAAATTTTAAAAAATTATAATTTTCAAGTTTTATATCAGATATTGGATATTTATAAAACCATATTCTATAGAAAGATAACATTATTAATATCATATGTTCATTTATTTATTTAATATCTATTATCAGTCATCATGTGGTCTATGAAATGGTTTTCATGAAATTAAGAAATTAAATTATAATAAAACCATCAATAAACAACTCTAAAATTAGTTCATTAAAAAAATTACATAATGTATGAATTTTGTTCCACAAAATTATATAATTTTATGAATAAAATTTAGTTTATTCATATTAAATACCATTTAAAAAATTTAAATAATTAGATAATTGTATATATATATTTAGAAAAAATATATAATTTCACCAAAATAATATTTTTATAATTATTAAAAAAATAGACACCATTTAAGAAAAACAAAATACATTCATAATTAATATTTTTTAGCAGATGATTTTAATAACATTACATGATTCATTGTTCTATTAACTATTTTAATAACTCATGGTTATTAAATAATTGATGAATTCTTTATAAATGTAATGGGATTTTAAAAATATTATTAATAATATTTAACAATTTAACATAAATATAAAAAATGTTTCCATAATTATTATCATATACTGAATTCTGTATTTATTTTTTATGTGTAAAGTATTTTATTATTCATTTATAACTACTAATTACAGGAAAGTTTTTTTTAAATAAATATAGATACATTCCATAAAAATAAATATAATGACCATACATGTTATCCGTATACTTTTAATGATGATATGTCTAGCTATAAAATTTCATTCCACCTTATAGAATTCTATATACAACTAAAAACATTCAACTTCATCATTTAATTAAATCTTTAAATATCTATTAATTTTTTTACTATTATATATCAGTATATATCTATAATTAATTTCATTATCATCAAAGGAAAAACATGGAAATGATATCAATATTATTGTATTTTTATTCAAATATTATTTTATAGCTTTTTTAGTGTTATCATGAATTTTTCACTTTAATCTCTCATTATTTAATATTTTATAATGATTTAAAATATAATATTTCAATGAAATAATGTATATATTATTTTAGATTGGAGTTTTGTGTTATTAATACTACCATAGTATCAATGGATGTTTTTGAAAGATATATTTGAGTTGCACAATCTACCCCAATAAATAAATTTTTAAACAAAATGTTATTGTTGGTATGTAAATAAATGATAGATGTTTTGTTTAATTACCTCTTTTGGTTTTCACATAGCTCCCCAAAAATTATAATTTCACCACAAAACATTGACGATGTTTCTTTCCTTTTATTATAGTACATTTTTACAATAATATAATATCGATACATATTTTTTAACCTAAAATAGATCATGTAAAAATTTCACTTCATTTGACATCAGTATATAAGAATGATGCACTATATAGTTCACCAAAAGTTACACATAAATCAAATTAAGATCTATAAAGAGGTATGGTTGAAAAATTAGTAGATAATATATCATAACTACATGATAATAGATATCAGATTTACTGATATAATTTGGGATCAAAATTCCCTATTTCATAAATCTCAACACCCTTTTCTATAGAGATATTCGAAGGAGTACAATTTCACCATCATAAAACTGAAAATATAATCAATTATTTTCATCAAATATATTTTTTTATAATTTATATGACTTTGATATATTGAAAAATGTTTCCAAAAATTTCTATTATTTCATGAATAATATTATATCCATGAATTATATACCCTCATAATCTATCATATAGTTTTTTGGGTTTTGAACATCATTATTTAATGATAAAAAATAGTTAAATTCTTTTTATATAATGAGAATTATTGATATATGGGACCTCTATTAAAGATTTATTTTTATGCTAAATTCATTTTTAATAAAATGAAAAAGATATCATTTGTCATCAAAGGATATATGGTCATATAGACTAAACAAATTCATGAGTATGATATCTCTTACTATTAAACTACTATATTTCCAATGCTAATTGATGGATCATAATCATTAAATTGAAAATTGGATTTCAGAATGATATAATTGAATGTCATACAAAATGTATCATTTCCACTTATTTTATGTATAACATTGAATTTTCAACATGGGAAGAATCATAATAAATAACTAATAAATGTCGTGTTTTTTGGGAAACCTAAGAAAAACATAGTTTTATCGTATATCATTGAAAAAAGTTAAAAGTTACATCTCAAAAATAATTGAAAAATCTCAAAAACTGAAGTCTTAATTAGTTCAGTGATTAGGTATATAAAAAACATAAAACACATTATTACTAAAAAATGTCATATATTTTAGCACTACACAAGACTTTCTTCTACACATAGTCATGGATATATTTTCCTCTAAAATCGAAATCTAGATAACATCGTGAGATCAAAATTTTACTAATAGAATAATATTAACGATATAAATTTATTTAGAGTATAAAAATCTATAAAACATGAATTAGATAACAAATATATTATTCAATTGACCATGTAATCATTATATATAATCATAATGAATTGATGATAATTTTTTAATGGAATTATATAAAATATTTATAATATAAATTGAAAACATATTCCAATTCATAAAAACACATGAAAATATTTATAATAAATATTAACATAACATTAGAACCTGAAATAGAATGATAATGTATAATTTATTGGAAATTATTCACATATTATGAAATGATTCAAAAATACAGGAATTTAAATACATTGAGAAAAAAACTAATAATTCTGACAATTTTGGAAAAACCCCAATCATTTAAATGCATAAAAATATTACAAAAAAAATAATTCCTATTTATTTCATTATATAAATATATATATATATTACCATAATAAATTCATTGGTGGGATATATAGGACCCCACCCATTATCTACCATATATATTTGTTCTATATAAAACTAATCATTTATCATATCACAATGATCCCACAGAATGAAAATAGGTTTCACAATATTTCCATCTTTTATTACATAGAAATGTTATCGTTAATTGTACAGTATAAAAACAATATATAATCACCAAAAAGTATAATTTATTTCAATAAAGGCATAATAAATGAGTTGTAAGTCTAACTCATGCACCCAAAAAAACATTTTAATGAAAATATGAGTTATATATAACACTCTATAATAATATTTTATTTTTAAAGAAAAGAGATGTATTTTAAAATTTTCTACTTAATAATGATATTCATTAATAGAACCATGAAATTAATATAAATCATGATAATAATTGTGGATTGTTATATATCAATACAAAAGAGACATAGAAACACCTATATTATTTTAAAATCCCATTATAGAAAAAAAACATCATTAAAGGATTAATAAATACAATATATTACAAAAAAAATGGAAATAATGTAATAATATTAGTTGAAAATATTAACGTATCAAAAATTAAAAAATATTATCATTGGTATGAATAAATATATGAATATAGAGGAATAATACTATTCAAATGGATAGAAATTATTTGTAAGAACATAACATTTTTAGGAGGAAATTGATGAAAGAATAATATTTTGTGGTTAAAATTTAATTTAACAAGCTACAAGATAAAAAAATAATATAAAATAGAGAAATGTAAGAATAAATTATACTATATTGTTTTATGTAAAAGAATGTGGTTTATAACTCAATAAAACAAAAGTTATTCAAAATTCATAATTATATTAGATTCTTATTGGTATGTCATGTTTTACATTCACGTTTAACAAATGTATACTAATTAACCATCCATTACATAATCTCATCAATATTATTTAAATTTTTTAGTAATATTATTTATACATTTATTAAACAAAAATTTTGTAATTAATTATTAATAATTAGGGTTTAAAACAATTACCTAGTTTTTTATTGTTTTGGTCTTCACCACATGATTATGATTTATTCATATATATAATGGTCAAGCTGTTATAACAATATTCTTCATAATGGTTTATTAGATCCCTGATCATTATATTGAATATTTAGGAAATTATTCATAATAAAAAAATATAAACTGTTTTGGTTTTGAG
The DNA here is from genome assembly GCA_963277665.1 of Viscum album. Taxonomy (NCBI): domain Eukaryota; kingdom Viridiplantae; phylum Streptophyta; class Magnoliopsida; order Santalales; family Viscaceae; genus Viscum; species Viscum album. Next base: position 106,120,220 of record OY728133.1, read on the forward strand.
TACCTATACAATAAATAAGATTTTATTTTAATATTGAGATTAAATACAAATAATACCATTCTAGAAAAAAATATAATTTTTATTAACATCATATCTTAATGAAAATTTAATTTCCACCACATTCCATTCTAAAAAATTTTACAATAATTTACATAGACCATCAAATTGAATAAATAAAATAATAATTTAATAAATTAGATAATTATAATTATGGAAAGTATTTGTTATAGTATTATAATTTATGAATTATGATATCCCTAAAAAACCCTAATTATTATATAATATTAAAATTATTTAGGATAATATAATAATACATGAAAAATTGTTGTGACATTATTCCAATCCGATGTAATAATGTCTCAATTGAGTGTGTGATATAATAGTGAGACAAATAAGAACAAGATATTTAATATTAGTAATAATATTTTTCTAGGTAAATAATTATATAAGAAACAAGATTAAATAGTAAAATGTTATAATTTAATAGATATCAGAATATTAAATGGATGATTAATAAGAGAAAAAATACATATGTTAATTAATTTAATCATTTCTGGGAACCTATTTTATTTTAAAGTGATTATGGAAATTTTAATAGACTTTATGTAAAATAATTTTAGATATGAATATTTTGGATGTAAAAGAAATAGTTTAGTAGGGATAGATATTATTTTTATAATTCATTTAATGTTGTGTTGTAAGGGTCAATTTTTTATTGAGGGAAATGTAAATGTTGTACATATTAAGATCATTTAAATATACTAAATTCCATTCATGTTTAATGTGGATAAAATTTTGTAAAATATCATTGATATGATTCCGTAAGGTTTGTATAAACTGAATAAATCTACTTTTTAAATTTTATATTGATAACTTGACACTTATCACTTAAGATAGCACCCCATTAATCCATTTTAACTCTTATCATGGTGACAATCAATAACCATGGTAACATATTTCTAATCCCAGAAATTTATTTTTCATTATTACCAAACATTAACTATTTAAAATTCCTAATATTTGATCCACTATATAATATTCAATTTCTATTAGTGGATCAAACTAATTTTAAAATATTTGTGCATTATATTATAATTTTTCTACTATTCCCTAAAATATTAAAATTTTCAATAAAAATAAACATTTGAATTATAAACTCATGTTGATATTCTGAATTTAAAATTGAGTTCTATTTTATAAAAATAAAACTATAATGGTGATTAAAATTTATTATATTATAATAAGTCCTAATTTGAAAAATAATAATTTGGCAAAGTATTTTTTTTGGAAAAAAATTAATCTATTATTTATTAAGAAATTAGTAATATTGTTAATTAATAATTACATGATTATATCATCCTAAATCTTGCATAAAAAATACATTAATAAATTTTATTATTCTCTATGTGTATGATATGTTGTGTTGTCAATTATAGGTTGACGTAATGTTTACATCGATGGAATAGTGATTTTACTGACCATGAGATTCTCAAAATATGATTTCATTCTAGCCATACCAGTTTAAAATTTACATGGGATTTTTACAGGAAAAACCTTAGGTAAAAAAAAACAATTGTATAATAAAATAATTGGTATTATTAATCAATAATTTTCTATAATTCTTCCATTGGTTATTCTTTCAAAATAAATTTCATTTCTCAGTCAACTTTTATTATTCATAGCAAGATAATGGTTGTATTATAATGGTAATATTTAATAATTTAATTTTATTAATAATTTGAGCTTATCTTTTGTATGTGGATTCTTATGAAATAATCTATTCACGAAAATATATAATTATGGGTAAATATTTTATTAAAACATTTTTTAAAGGAAATGCCTTGGCCAAAGACCAAGACGCAAAATATTATTAAAAAGGAATGGGAAGATTACATGAGCCTGAAAGAGGTAATTTTATTACAATAGTTCTCATATAATGGGTAGATCTCAACTGATAGGTCATCTCTCCACGTAATGTCTTGGTTGATTCCTATCTTGGCAAGGCCATATTAAATTTATTTTCTTTATATTTACACAATTGGAAAAAAATTCACCTTCAAAATACCATGAAATGAATAGAAGTAGTTAGGGGTGAATTTTTTATATAACTTTTTTAGGATCCCATGATTCTTCATAAAATATGGGACTACACAATAAAAATATAACCATATCGGTGGTGATTTTATATAGATACATATCTATTTGATCTATAATCTCAAAAAAAAATCCCTGTTAGAGAGATCACGTGCCAATGACATGATTTTTGAGTTCAAAAAATTTGAAGGGTATAGTTTCTAAATCATCAAAAGTGATATGTGTAATACCTCATTTACATTGTATAAGTGTAGGGGAAGTGATAAGTTATAATATATTTCCCTAATATGTTCATCCATCTCCAAGGTACTGATATACATAGGGATCATCTTTATGTTATTTTAAGAACTCATAAATGGATTCCATGTCGGAATCTATTTGAATACCATTACACCAACGTCAACCTCTATGTCTCCATGAAGATTATCTAAATTATTATTCAATAAATTCTTAAATACAACCATATTTCATTAAATGGTTTGATCATTCTCTATAAATTCATAGATAATAATAGGTTATATTTTCTTCCACTCTTAAATTAAACTCCAGTGTGTTGGATTCCTTCATCTTAGTTAACAAGGAGCCTTACATAATTACATATGAATTATGGAATGTATAGATTAGTCGTGGTAGAACACTCATAGAGAATGTTTTTGATGCCAAATTCCTTTTATATCAATTGATCATGGAATAATTAATCATATATATTTTGAATGGGTTTTTCAAACTAACCATTTATCTGAGGGTGATATGTAGTGTTTAACAATAATTCTACCCAAATGATTTTTTAATTATTCCCTAGAACCTCAATGTATTTATTTCATTTCATTTAGATACAATGAAGAGTGTTACATTATGTAGAATTTCCACTTCACTTGTATATAACATTAGAATTTGGTCCATTGAGAAATCATCCTTAATGATAATAAAAATATTTGTCTTTATAAGGATATTAACCAAAACCCAAATATCAATTATTTCATTATATATCATCGAGAAGATTAAGATAAAATCCATTACTATATTTTTTTCATTTATCAACTCGTATAGGTAATGGTTTCATATGACCCATAAAATTATATCATTCAATTTTATCATTCAAGTAGACAGAGCATCTATATACATATTATGAAATCACAATATTAGGGTAATCTAAAAAATGATTTATTTTTAATCTCTAAACATCATAAGGCATCTTGGTTGAATAGATAAATAAGTCATATGCCTGTCATTCTAAATTTACATATATAGTTATGGTTTTGGAGGGAAACATATCTAAGTTAAAAATCAAAAAACACCATTATTGAAACAGTTGATCTGTGAAACCCATTATTCTTTTTAATATAGTACAATTTTTAATCTTATACTTATTTCACCTACATATGGATTGATTATGGAGCATTCATTTAGGAAATATATGATGTCTCTCTTTACCTTATGAAATCAAGATATGGCCTTTAAGAATACATGGGTATTAGTTGTATCTAAAACATCATCATTGACTAAATATCATGCTATTTCCTACATAAATCATTAACCACCATTTTTCTATCTCTAGGTTGTACTTCATTGATATGTAATAATTTCTAATCAATTTCAGCCATCTTCTTTGGTGAATGTTTTACTCCTTATATGTAAATATATGTTTCTATCACTTTTAATTAGTATATATATCCTAATATTCACTATTGACATAAGGGGTCCAAACCATTAATGTGTATATCACAAATGCCAGCTCCATATCATAAATAAGTTAATTCATTACAAGTTTTTTAATTAAAATGAGTAATTTGAACTGAGGATAAAATTATGCAAGAGGATGAATCCCAATCCCATTAATAAAATGAATTTTTTTTCAAGACCCTATCAATGTATGATAATGTATTCGTAGTTGTGGTGAATAGTATAATCATAATAAATTTTATTATTTTCTCAAATTCTTCCCTCTATATGAAATTTACTACATTGAATGATAACATAGACATAGGATTTAATTATTTTTATTAATTTATTTAAAACCATCGTGGCCATTTAGCTAATCTATAAATATGTTTATCTCTATCATATTCGTTGATATATTCTTTTATTTGATAATTTATATCTTTTATGTTTCCATGTATAAAACCCTAATAGTGATTACATGAACAAAGAATGAAAATTTGTGTTGTCAATGTTCACACATGGTGATATTGGGGAATAATTTATCCATTTATAGGGCTTTTATCCCAATAATAAAATTACATTATTATTTTTCATTACATTTGATATATATGATAATGACATAAATAATATAACCATTAAAATTTTCATGTTTACCGCCAAAGTCATTATTCAATATATTCATGAATATGTAATGGAAATTTTCATGTCTTAAATGAATCAAAATGAATTAATTATGAAAATATCTATTTCAGAAGGGTTTCTTTGGTATATCATCCATCTTAACTAGTAATTGAATTCATCAAGATCAAACTATATTGTTAAATAATTAGTTATCCCTTTATAGATGATCAATGGGATCATCAATACATGTTATAGGACAATTTTCTTGACAAAGAAACTATTTCTTCCTGATAGTCAAGGTAGAGAGGAATTGATCCATCAATATTCTAAAAAACATTAAATATTGCACCTCTTGTAAAAAAATGAGGAATTTAATACACTTATCTATATTTTCTTAGATTTTATTCTTCAATTCAACCCATTCAATTAGAATGATAATGTCATGATTCTTTAATACCAACATAGTATAAGGTTGGAGGTCAATTTAAAACAAAACCTCATGATCTAGGTGTATAATATAATTTTACATAGTAATTACATCAATATATTCGGGATTTATTTGAATATATTTGGTGTTGATATCATCCTGAATCTGTTAAGATAAATATCCCTCACAAATTTTGTAAGGCCAATATATTGTATATTTTTTCTTTAAGAGGTTCATTGTTAGACATGTACTAACTTATTCTAATATTTTGATTGATGATATTAAATGTGACTTCCCAATACCGTTATTTAATATGGGATATATTTAATGAGATGAAATAAATTTACAATTTCATTTTAAATTCAACTAATAGATGATTTATAATATTTTATGGAATATTATATCTAAATAATTCAATCAGAGAGTATCAGTAGTGTTTAGAAAAATTTCTAATGAATATATGAGTTTTAACAGATAATTAAGAATCTAATCATTGGTGTGGTGATAGTATTCAATCAAAATACATTCTAAATATGAAGTATTTAATAATACAATAATAAAATTAATAATTCTTAGTTCAATAGTTGATCATATGATTACAATTTATCACTACATTTTCATGATCCACTTTTATAGTTATAATAACATAATATTCCATTATTTTGATGTCCTATAATGTATATAAAATTATATATTCTGGAAAAAACATAAAATAGTGTAAATAATACTTTAAATATCATAAATTATTATATAAGAATCATCAGTGTTTTAGTGGATCATTATTTAGTTCAAACATCTCATTTATGTGTTAATAAATATATTAGCATCACTTTAGAATTTGTGGGCTTGATGTTATACTTCAACAAATATAAAAGACTTACCCTTATACATTGACTAAAATTACTACGTTCATATACCATCATTATTTACATATAGGTTTTTGTAATTTATTTCCACAATTTGACTTATCAGTAGTAATTCCATAATATTTCACATTAATTTTATCATTGAAACGAATATTGAGTGTATCTAGTTTTTATCTCAACCATAATCACACATAATGTTATTTCATCAAATATAAAAAATTTATTTATAGATAATTCTATCAAAAATTTTGTCTGAAGAAACCCAATAATTGTATTATATGACACTTAAAGTCAATAATATACATATATATATATATCATGAAATCCCAGTGAAGTTAGCCTCATACATACAAACATTCCATCATTTTATATGAACACATGAAAATATTTTTCCAACATTCTATATTTAGTTAAGTAATTTTTTTTTTGAGATTTATGTTTCAAGAAACTCCTCAAATAAAATAAATTTACATTTAAACTTTTCCAGGGTTTTTTCATAAATGGACTTCTATTGGTCAGCCTCTACTTTCAAATGGTGGATTTATATAATTACACTCCAATTTTTTTGAGAAATATAGAATATAGAATATTTTGTTTATTTCATCAAAAAAGTGATTAGAAATTATTTGGCATGAAGTGAAACTAATGGAGGGTGTATCTCGCATCAAAAAAAGAGTTTGTAACATGATTATCCTTCCTTAAAAAACATAGGATCACAATGTAATTTGCATAATTTTTCACAACTTGTAAAACATGAGGAAACATTTTCTGTGTGGGTATTAACCATATGTCATATCCCAATTTTTATTCATTAGGATGTCACCACAATAACCTTTAAAGAGATGGTTAATTTAAACATCTTGGTTGTATTTATTAATTTAAAAAATAATATTGTAGATGATAATACATATTTAATGAAATCTATGAATTTAGATGAAATTAAATATAAATAATATATAACCCTAACTTATGAATTTATAGGTTCTTATATATGTTATAAATTAATATTTTGAAAAACAATTCTTTAATAAAATTATATCTAAATTGTTTATGAAGATTCATAAATATGTTTTTAATAGAGTAACGAATATTGATCATGAGTGTGAAATTGGATGTGAATTTAGCTCTTTTTTTCATGTACCAAGGGAAGATAAATTTAACACCAAAAAATAAATTTTTAGGATTCTAACCCCTAGGTGAATATAATTTAGAATTTGAAACCACTAGCTTGTGTGCATATTGGGGTTTTATTTCTATATTATTGCTAAATATTTAAATTAACAAAATATTAGAATTTTTTCTAATACATAGACTTATCACAAAGTATTTCACAAATGATATCTCATCATACTAATTTAAAATATTTAAGCCCTTTTATGATTCCAGCTATGGAAACCATTTGTAAATATCTATTTACATTAATTCATTAACATAATAATAAAATTACATCTCACATACAAAATCATAATCCAATGACTTAAATGATTATTTCCTTTATTGAGTTGGTATAGATAATTTTTTTACATGAAATTACTTCAACATATACCAAAAATATAATCTATAGAATACATCCTTATTTACATACTCCTTAAAAATTATTTTATACAATAGAACACTAGTGTATATCTAGATAAAATTCAAATGTTTGGGAATCTTATAAATAAACGACAACATAATACATCATAAAACATGTAAAAAATTAATTAGATTTAAAATATCTTATTAAAAAGAACATGAAATATTATGAGATAGTAAAAATAAATTATAGAACAAAATTGATGATAATAGGATACAAAAGTATAATTATGTAAAAATAATATATATTCCATTTAATAGAAAACAATAAAATAATATTTAACAATAGAAACATTAAATTAGACCATATAATAACATGTAAATTTAGAATAACCAATTAATGGGGCCAATACTTAGAAATCTAGAAAAATAATAATAATATAAAAACATTTCATGAAAACACAATCATTCCCATTAAATAAAGACAAAAAAAATAATGAATATTCTTTAAATATGATAAAAAAACTAAATCATATCACATCCATTAATTATATTATGTTTTTAAAACAATAAATAGTGAATTTTATTTATATATATATAACTAAAACGCATAATCTATACATATGAATTTAATAAGAAAATAATCATTTATTATATCATAATAGACCCGTGGAATGAAAATGTGTTATATAATATTTTCATTTGATATCCTATTAAAATAGTCTCATGAATATAATAAAATGAAAAAAATCAAATCAACCATAATTGTAAATCATAAGAGGATTTACTTGGTGATAAAAAATATTTCTAAATGAAATTGATATTATAGTAGAAAATAGATGATAAATTCAAGTGTTCTCTAAAAAATGCATTTTACATTGTTTTAAAAGAATAAATTGTATAGAAATATAAAAAATAATTAATTATTTTGAAGGAAAGTGGTATAATTTTTAAAATTTATTTAGAAAAAAAATCAATAATGGAAGCCAGATATTAGTTAAATTTTTTATTAATAAATGTGGAGTATAAGATAAAATTATATTAATGAAGAAATTTCCATTATAATTTTAAATGAAATTTTTTCAAAACCACATTTTTTAATGGATTACAAGTTTTTTTATAAATAATGTAAATTTAAATATAAATAACATATGATATAATTTTTTTATGTTTCTAACTAATAAAATGTGATAATTTATGGGGTGAATAATATATATATTGATAAATAACGACCAATATAATTGGTAGATATTATTGTCAACAATGTTGAATTTTTATTTTGGAGGCATTCGAGCAATGAGAAATATTTTGATGAGAAACTATAATACATACATATTTATATATTTATTTGACAGAAATAAATATTTCTAAAAGATAATTGGATGAATAAATGTATGTTAGAGGACTATAGTAATGGAGTATTGTCTCTATATAAATAAATTTAAATAGTGGCGATGAAAAAATTGACAACGAATTCATACTTAATATGAAATTTTATAACATACTTTAGAAAATTTCTATGTTAATTAATAATATATTTCAAAACCAAATTATTGTTTATTATTTGTTTAAAAAATTATTTCATATTCATTTAGTACATATTTATTAATTGGTTTTATAACATTAAATATTGGTAATTAATGGTTTTAACTATTCCGTGTTTATTTTGGTACAAAATTTCTAATTTTCAACACATGATTATAAGTTATTTTTCTCTAGTGTATATAAGTTAAATTATAATATTTTCTATAATGGTGTATGAATAACTATGTTCATTATTCTTAACATTGGGTAATTATTCTTAATGATAAAATATAAAATGTGTTTCTATTTATAACCTTTATTATGCAGATGTTTTTTACTAATATATATTTTAAAATATAATATTACGACTCATGAAAAGTAAAATATTTTTATATCAAATAATATAATAGAATAATATTCTCTAAAAATCATTTCTAAAAATTCTTTGTATCATTTTCATATGGGGTTCAATTGATCAAAAAAATAAATGTGCAATAATTAATTGAATAAGTATGATTACAGATTTATTTAATAATAGTATCATCACAATAGAGTTCTAGAAAATAATAAATTAATCATTATTATATAATATTAGCATTTGTTAAAATTTCTTAATTGTTAATGACATAATAATTATAACACCATTCACATTGTTGGTAAAACTAATTCAAATGACAGTGTCATATTATAGTTCGATGAAAAAGGGAAAACAATATACTAATGGTAATATTAAATCATTGGAAACATAATTATTAAATAAAATTATAATATATATTGATAAATATTATTTATTAATAAGAAATAGATGATGAAATTGAGAGATTATAAGAGGGAATAAAATATATATGTTTTTATGTTGTTCTTCTCAAAGAAAATACATTGACATTGAATGGAATTGAGAAATTCATAGCAACAATATGTAAATTAATTTTATATGGGATACCTATGAAGAAATTGAATAATTTTAGTACGTTGAATTAGTATTTTTATAGTCAATTTTATGGTTTTTTGAAAGGATCCTTTATTATCATGGTAAGTGTAAATATTGAAAATATTTTGAAGAATAAAATACAATAAATATTTATCTCATATAAATTGGGAAAACATTAGTATGAATTTTATGATAAAATATAGTATTATCGAAATATACTTATTGTATAAAATTGGTGAATTTTGATAAATAATTGTGTATGTATATCTTATCTTAACCACAATTTTAACCCTATTAACAATTAATGTGGTGAAATTATTAAACAAAGATAAATTATTTCTATCAACAAAAATTATGTTGATCTAAATACCTAAAATTTATTATTCTATTTAAAATATGGAATATATTTCTCAAAAATTTATATTATAATTTTGGTTAAAATTAATTTTTTTATTATTACAAGATTTATAATAAAAAAATATTTCTCCTATTCAATAATGAATACATTTCTTCAAAAAACCCAAAATTTCACATCAGAATACTTTATATCAAATAAATTAAAAAGTGATATACATTTTCGAAAATTAAAACACAAAGAATAATGAAATTATTTTTTATAAGAACCCATAATGTGTAAAGGAAATTTAAAAAAAGATTCTTTTATATATAAATATAATAAAGTATTTAATATGAAAATAAGAATGTATTTTTTTAATAATTACATTTTTATTACATTATAACACCAACATAAAACATCCCTATGATTTCATCATAATATATATGGTTAATAAAATTTGTGTTGAATATTGTATATGGTGGTTTAGTTAATATAGATCTCATAGGCATTTCCATATGATTGAACATCTATCGTATCTGAATTCACTCAAGCAGTACATATTGAAGTTTAGTGTGAACATAGCATTAGGAAATCCTTAGTGATGATAACATATTTTCCAGAATGATAAAATGATCATCATAATTATTAATTTAACTTATTATTTTTATTTATTATGAATTATATATAAATTTATTAATTTTACTATCTATATTTATGAAAACCAATTCAATTAATATTTTATGAAAATGATATTTATTCTTATTATTCTATTATTAAATCAAAATTTGAATTATATTGTTGTTGAGTTGAATAAAATCTATTAAACGTGATATTTATTTATGGATAAATGCATAATAAATTCATTCTGTTTTTACATTTTTATGTGGTTCAACAATTACCTATATGAAATTATATCCTTTAGAGGTCTTGGTGAGATCTGTGATGAAATACAATGTGATTTTCTCAAATTTCAAATCCTATATTAACAATTGATGGATAATCTATTTTTTATATAGGATGTTAATATTTTATATGATTTTAGAATATGTATCATGATAAAAACACCAAAACCCCCTATCCATATTTCCCATTAAAAGTGATTTTCATATTCTAAATACTACATTGTTTATCCTGGGTAAGTATAGATGTATTAGTAAAGTTAATTATAAAATTTTATTTTACCATATTTTCAAATGATGTGAAACATACACCAATTGAAAATCTAATATATATTTTTCAATCAATATTTTACATTCCAATATTTTCTACCATTTTAGTAGGCCCATATAAACATTTATAGAATCCTTGGTATACACATATATATATAATTTAAAATCAATTATGAAGGATAGTATTTAATATGTTCAATATGGATTTCTTTATCCATCCATTGAATCTACCTACATATTATTTCCATTTGAATCATTATCAAGGATATGGTACTCTAATCCCCTCTATTAATTCATAAATAACATGTTTTCATTATATAAATGTAATTTATTATGAAATTATAATATGTAATTAAATAAAATGATATCCATCAGTGAATACTCCACTAATTCTATTTGAATAATGTCGGTATTCTATGATGATCAGTATATATATATATATCTACATTTTCACTATTGGGAAAATTATTAAATATTTTAAATTTAATAAAAATTATCAGCAGTTCCAAATTTGTTTTTCTTAATTTTTGTCGTGGATCATTAATTAAAATAAGGTGTATGTCATCACCTTTTGGTATAGTATAATGATATACCTCAATCCAATTCATGGATCATCAGGGTATATCAAAATAAATTATCTAGTACAGAGTTAGGTAATTATAGGTGTAATGAAAAAGAACATTTTCTCCTCTTTAATGAATTCTTGACATTATTATATCTGGAGAAACTTCCCTCAACTGTAGATTAACATGGTAAGTAAATTTTACATTGATGATATAATTTTGACACAACATCAATTGTATCTAGATAATCCATAAAAATAATAAATTTTTGTCATAATAGAAAATATGGGAAAATTTTCAATCTTTTTTATCCCTGATTCATCCATATATATATATATATTCTAATTTGTCATTACTATAATTTTTAATTAAACTAATTTAAAAATAATTTTAACCTAAAACAATAAATATATAGTTTAAGATATTTTAAGGTCATCAACATTATCATCAAATGATCTTTATACACTTCCTTCCCCTTTGAATAAATGAGAATATCATATAAAAACATAAAAAAAATAATCAAGGAAATAAATAAATACAATATTTGTTATATACAGAAGGATTATAAGGGAAATAATAAGTCCAAATGTATGTTCTATGAATACATAGTATCCCTATATTGTATAGAAAATAATAATGGGGATAAATGCTCTCTTCACTAGTATGTAATAATATCTTGCTCTATAGTCTACAAATTATATGAATTGACCGCCTTTATATTGATCAATAAGATTAATAGTATGACCTACACCTATTCACAATGATAAAAAATTATGTACATGTATATCATGAATTATATAAATTTATCTCTTTATTTAGTGTAAAGATATACCCATGCCTCCTTGTAATTAATTATTCTATATATCTGTAAACTTATGATAAAAATATATATTATTCCTTAATATTTAAGAAAAAAGAATATAATATAATTAATATTCAAAACTTCTATTACAAATTTCTGAATGATATGATATAGAAATAATAATATAATCTATATTTCTAATTATTAATCAAATATTCTACAAAAAATATTTAACAAACATCATTAGATCTATCATTGAAATTTCCACAAAAACATGTATGATTAAAATATGGTCAGGTATCCTACATCAATATACATTAAAGAAATTGTAATACAATGTCACATTCTATCTATTATCAAATATATATATATATTTCATTATCAATATATATATATTAAAGAATTATTGTAATTATTATTCCATAATTCTTGAGATTATCTCAATGATAACATTTCCATATAAAAAACATCCCTTGAAATTAATAATATGATATCATCCATATATCATAATCAATTTAATTTTAAATAATTGAAAATATTAATTATATTATATCATCTATATATCATAATTTATTTTTTATTGATCACAAATAATAATTGGTGAATCATATCATTCATTAATTATAAAAAACCTATAGATTTAAGAATCCTTTTTTTATGATAAGATAAAACAATATCTATTAGATTCTTTAAATCATGATTTATTTTGTAAATAATATCCAATGAATTTTTTTCTTAATATACATGATGATGTTGTATTATTTTCATGGAATTACTATATCTCAATTCATAAATCCAACATCAGTTTGACAATCATGTTAGAAAAAATCACAATTCCACCATTCCTTCTTCTTCACCATTTTCCCTTGAATTCCATATCATATAAAACAATTATTATAACAATTATATTGATATTTAAAATAATATATATAAACATACTTGCCTCAAATATTTATTTTTTAAACTATATAAATTATAAGTGAAACTTTTGATTCTTCTCAATAATTTTCTAAAAGTATCACAATTTGGAGAAAATGTGAAATATTAAAAATAACATTTTAAACATATATTTTTTAAAACATGCAATTTTAATTTTCGAAACCAAAATTTTAATACTATTCCATTTTGAAATCATCCTACATTTTATTATAGCACAAATACTAACAATCCTTTCAAAAAGCCTTATAACGTCACTAGAAGAACCATACGAAGTCCTTGAATAAATTTTTACTTCATTTGGGGTTTGTAAATTTTTTCAAATTTAGTAATCCATGATTACATTAAGAAATATATGAATTCCAAATTAATTATGGGATGTTTGTATAATTTAGATTACCACTTCAATAAAATTATTATTACTTATGTATGTTTTTGTTTTATCAGTTATGTATAATAGAGTTACAATTACTATGACTCATATATGTGATTTTTGAATATTCTTATGTATGGGGTTTCATTTTTTACAGTTATATATTTCTATTTCACCTTATAGAAAACCTAATGATAACAAAAAATATATTATATATTACCTTATTCTCTGACTTATTCAAATATTCCAAATCCATCTACACTAATAAATGATATTTGGTATTGTATATGTTTTTTCCCTTGTATATTTTCATCATTTCTAGATTTAAAAATCATATACATTAATAGATATAGCCAAATCGATAAATTCATATAACATTAAATCTGTATACTAATATCTGTTGGATGAAACTGAACTGAAACAGAATTATACACATAACATTTAATTTAAAACAAATTTTGAAAAGGATATAATATTTATCAATATTCAAAGACCAATTATCATAAATTATTATCAAGTTATTCCATTATTAATAAAAATATTCTCACTGTGAAATTTCATCATGTTTTCACCAAACTATATCATTTATTCGGGAAATTATCTTTCACATTATCCCATGATAAATTTTAATGTGTCAAGTTATAATGATCCCCTTCATTCTAAAAATGCTGAATGGTTTATTAAATGTAGTTAGTAATATTGGGGCCTTTAAAATTCCTCCTTATACAATATAGGTTGTCAACTAGCTGTGGGATCTAATGTATTACTATGAGACGTAAAAAGACCCATATCAAGAGAATATATATTTATGAAATAATTAAAACGTCATTCAATACAATAATCTTGAATAAGAGGCAGTAATAGAAAATTCCTTCAATATTACCTAAATGTGGAAGAAAGCAATCCTACTGACACAACTTTAAATATGATTACAATATTGTTATTCTACTAGGATGAACAAATTTTAAATGATAAATAAAATAATTAATTATATTGACTCTACCACATAAAAATACCTCAACTCAACCAAATATCATATCTCTCTTGAGCTGTCATGAATGATTATGCTACCTCAGGACTCTATCAGGGCTAAACCTTAAAATGGAGTGGTCTATTTGGGTACCCATGTTACATAACTACCCATATAGGGTGTGATTATAAATCAATAGATAACCACTAGCATCATCTTATTCCTAACCAATAAATTCTTTTTCTACGATTTATATGGTCATATTATAAATAAATATAGTGTGGAAACATAAATAAATATGCAATGTCGATCCTTGTGTTTTGCATAACACACAATATTAATCCAAAGATGTTTTAACCTGTTTTGGGGTTACATTAATATTGTTATTGAATTTTGACAATCAATATCATGTAAATTATCTAATTCATTGGAGTATGTCCTTGAAAATCAAAATCATGCTCGTTGTACACCCATCTCTATGAGATATGGTGTTCCCTTATAGAAAACCATCATCTCACACCATATGTGGGCATATTTCTTCTAGGAAATCTCTGTTGACTATACATCCCACTATAGAGATCTTTATAATGTTTCCAAAGAATCATTTACATTCACCTGGATATTGGGCATAACCTACTACTGACTCAATCACCTGGGTCCAATTGTGCCTCCCTCATTTCCAATAAATCTACATCCACAATCTCAGTGGATATTTTATATATGAAACCATAATTAAAATATTCAGAGTATGCATACATGAATAACCTAATACATATCTAGGGGTATCAATAATCTCTATCTTACATCACCTTATTGGAATCCATGGGGTTCTTTCCCATATTGGATATCACATTTTATTTTTTTATGGGTGTAGTTCACCCTATTAGTAATACTATAGTCAAGTTCCATAAGAGGTTTATATGGACATTGATACTGTATCTTTATCATATTTGAATGATACACATGCCACCCAAATTTTATCCTAAAAAACATTTTGATGGATTTTTCCATCATCCCTTACTCATCCCACAAACCCATGGAAATTCTCTCAAATTATAGACTGATAAAAATCACATGTATTCCAGTAACATCATTAATTCTTGTTATATAGTGAAACCCACTATATACCATATCAATTTCTATTACACGCCCTATTATGGTAGACATCACACGAGGGCACACACTACTGTACCCTTGGTCTCTTCAAGTGGGAATACCCATCATGGATGACATTAATAAAAAATAGCATTATAAAAATTGTCACTCAAGGGGTATGTTTCTCCTTGATGTCATTACAACCCTTCAAATTTCTTTTTAGACTCCTATTAAAATACATACATGTGTATCGATAGAGAGAAGTTTCAAATCCTTTAAATACCTAAGGCGTCCCAATATGGTCTATAATCCCAACATAATATCAAGATACACATGGATCATCTGTCTGATGCTCGTAATGTTGAGGTGAGGAATCACTCAGACCAAAATAATACCCACTTTCCCAATGTAAATGTGTCATGTTAAAGATCCATCCTATATAATCCATTTACAATTCATCCCAATTTTTCAATCACCACTACTCAGAGGTCACTAGGGACTCCTGCCTCTAGGGAATCTTCATATCATTCATATCATCTCATTTCTATTATATTTCACTCTTTAGTGTAAAATTATAATATAGAATATAATCCTAAAAATTTCCTTTAACATCAGTGAGAAATAATATTATAATAATACATAATTATTCCTAATTGAACATAAAACATTGTTCAATCCATACTTTTAATTATGAAAAATTAATTTTAAATAAATTTTGAAAATAATGTTTAGTGGAAAGACCATGTAAAAAATGCCATGAATTAAAATTCATAAAAAATAATCCATTTATGGAAAAAAATAATTATAATCAAATAATTGTTATTTAATGTATTTTTGATATCCTTATTCAAATTCAAATATTACCATTATAATGAATGAAGAAACATATTGTTCCAACATTACTACATCACAAACATAAAGGACAGTAGATGGAAATATCATACATCTGACAGCAGCCTAGTTAAAATTACTATCAGTTAGAATAAAATACATTATCATGTTAAATTAATTTATACCAACATGATACAAAAACTAAAATTATGAGTCACTTCAACTTAAATAACATGTAACATCATGTAAATGTCATCTTATGACACCCTTCATGCTATCTAAGTGAAAACTCCATCATTGTAGGACCATTTTCCCTTACTATTGTGGAATTGGTGTTGAAAAACTAAAACAAAGTCACTGACAAAATAATATTATATATGTAAAGAAAAATTGAATGATTCAAGGAGATAATAATCCTTCATATAATAAAATATTCACCCTATATAACCCTATTCATGGTGGATCATGAGAGATGGGGGATAAGCTACCAAAATTAGTATCTCATGTCCTTATATCTTCATAAATAATGAGGGATTTTTTTTCAGAAAAATTGGTTTTACCTCCTTAAATAAAAATATTATGGAAGCATTTACATCATTTAATAGTAGGTTTAATCTATGAAATACAAATACTAGTGGATGCATACCAATTCCTTTGAAATTTCACTATGTGAACCACTATTACATGGATGAATAGTGAGATATAGTATATCCTACTTTGGAAACCAAAATAATATCCTATAATAACCCTATGAATTTAATTTAGGGTGTGCCCAGTATTCATGGATGGAGTGGCTATTTCGGAACAAATTACACTCTATGGAATACTGACACTTCTTTGATGCTCACCCAAGCACCAATAACAGTATATATCTCTCAAATAACATCCAAGAACACCTAGATATTATGTCCCAAAAATCGTATTTTAAATCAGAATATTGGTCTTCAAAATAACCATACTTTAAAGTGGAAAATTATAACTACTTATGAATTATCACAAACCATAGGAATATTGGGTTTTATAACCTCCCAACCACTACACATATTGTCCCTTAGACGTTTAATGAGTCATTTAATCAACAACACCAATTGGTTTATCTAATCCTTACATGTTGAACTTTCTATGATTTAATGTTTAACACTAAGAAATCATCCACAATGAATCCCCCATCATGAAGAACATTATTCATTATAACCAAATGCACTGTTCATCACCATCCTTGGAATATAGAAAGAAAAATTACTGAGATCGATATAACCAATGAAACAACAATTTCATTGATGAATTAATCCTAATGCATATTGAAAATACCAATATAATACATAGATCATATATTATATATTCTAATCCATGGTCTTACTAATAATTAAAATACAACAAATGCATATCTCTCTCAGTCCATCGACCAACTCATTATTCTTTCCATCTTATAACAATTCATCTTATGTCGGGGTGTGGGTCAGTACATGATACCTCTTTTAATTTACAATATAAAAATAAATAACGAGACTCAAAAATCCAATCAAAAATTTGAATAGAATATAATTTCCTATGAATTCCTCATGTGATCCACAAAAACATATATCACAACCAATGCAATAAACTCGATATAGTTTACAATTTACTGAATCTAATCTCATGCTGATGCATCGGTCAAACATCCTATGGTCATACCTTATAAATGGTTCTTATCCATAATCGTTGATGTATCCCCAATAATAAACCTTCCTCTACCTCAGTATATTCATTAACAACCCACCATCATTGTGTCCAACTCAAACCATGAACCACCAAACTGAAATCCACTCAATCCCAATTAATTTCACAATATCTAACAATATATATATATATATGATTTTCCACATGTTAAATCCCATGAATTGCTTCAAGAATCATATTTTACTCACATATTCACATAAATAATCATTATTCCCCTCTTAAATAATAAAGGAAATTGAATATCCATCCCACTAAATACATCAGATCTCACTAAATCCTCCCAAAGCCAGATTTCTCAACACTAAAATACATAAATACCACATCCAAACTATAAATATATTAGTTAATAATGTACTAGATAAAATTTGATTCATTTTTCTCCAATATCTAAACAACACCTCAAACATCCAATGATCTATATAACTACAATCACAACCCTACCTAAGTGGGTTTCTACATCCTTGACCAATGTCTCATACATTAATTCATGTAATGATTTGACGTAGTCATATAAATCATTCCCAAGTGTAGACATGATTAATCCAATAGAACCCATTACCAACAAGAAAGGAATGTTATCCTTAACACATTCCAAAATACCATATATAATATGGTTCACAACCTAAAAAACCAATGGGTTACTCATTTCCATATTCTTTTCCTCGAACAAGTCCATGATCATAACCTTGATAGGCGTTATCCACACATATCTGCCACACATCCTGATCCATGATTAACAATAATGTTTCTTATACAATGGATCCATAACCTATCATCGATCTCACTTATCATTGTTGGTAAATCATTCCTTATCATCAAAATGAATCAAGAAACTATTTTTAAAACATTTTATAAAACTACTTTTGTCATAAACCTATACATGTCCTTTCACTGATTCATAATTATACTACGCCACATGTATCCACCATAATCAATTTCAATATCATATGACATAAATGGTAATATTATAATACAAAATATATTATCACATACCAACCCCTGATCCCATAATTAGTATCTTATCATACTTAATATCACACTCTTAATCCACCAACCTTGTTCCTCCCCCACGCCATTGTAATCTAATAAAAACACCCCAAAACACTTAAAATGAACACTTTCCACCTACTATAAGTTCTATCACACAACCACCAATCAATTCATATCATTTATTCAATTGAATTTGATACCCATTATAACATCACATTCCTAAAATTGCATCATCAATCAATGGGGATGGACACATAGTTAGAATTTCCCTAAAATCTGAACATTAATACTAATGAACCAACATACATGGTGGATTACTATAAAAAATGATATTCATGTCTTGTAACATAGAATATACATCATCACACCTCATGTGAACCATATCATCATATAAAGAATCTTCTCAATCATCTAGTATCTATCGAACTCACAAGACTGATCCAACCCCTCACATAGGTAACCATTATAAATTTCATTTCATTTATCAACACCTTTAAAAACTCTGATAAACAATGAAGTATCTCAAAAACACATGATCTAATATCAAACACATAAGGTATACATAAAATATAACAGAACTCATGGTAAATAACTGTCTCTATCATGATAAACTATCACATGAAGAATCATGCACACAACTATCCTTATAAAGAATCATAATATATATATATATATAATTAAAAAATCACCAACCAAATAAGGAACGTATAGAGATTTTATAGCCACTAATGATAAATTCTCTATTATACCCTTTTAGTAAAACCTTTCTTTCATAGATCCTCACATTTAATGCACATTTTGGAGCCTCCCCCATGACTATCACATTCTTATCATAGGAGACATATATATAAAATAAAGACACCCTACAACAATCAATATCAAGGTTCCCATTCAGACAGTTTAGTTAAGTATAATTCCATCAAAATTTTATACAGTAGAAAACTATACAGTTCATTAAAAATTCATTAAATAACAAAAACTATTTATCAATCACTGCCAATGTGATTATCATAATGAATTAAATGCATGTTTTGACTTATTTGTGTAACTATTTATCTAAAACTCTACGTGATTGTATGGAAATCAACATCATCATTCATCTCAGCATATATCCACCTGAAATATAATTATAATAAAATTAAACAATGGATTAAATAAGATGAATTTCACTACCAAATTTATCAGTTAATGATAGAAAAATTTTCAAAAACACATTGAATAACTGAAACCACTAATTTTAACGATATAAATCTAAAACAAGCATGTGAATGTACTCTGAATTCCGTGTTCCAACTATTACTCATGCACATATCCACTTACTATTCCAAGATATAAACCCTTAATAAACCATAATTTAATAAAATCATAACTATTTAGTTTCTCCTCTCTATGTTATATGTTGAAGCAGATCTCATTAAAAAACAAGAACAACATTCCAATTACACATGGTAACATAGACATCAAATATAGAAGTGTTTTGAATACACAACCATATGATATCTATAACAATCTATAAAGCATCCATTTATTTTATATATACCATCCCCCAAATAAATATATGTAAAAAATACAAAAATATGTGTTTTATCTCACATAAAACCTATTATACCACTTTTCAACATCCTCCCCCCATCTTTGGACAATAAACGGTAGACGAACCAGAGTGGTCGCTACTGAGCCCTTTGGAATGCCTCAACAAATTCCATAGAATGATAAATAGCAGTAAGATATTATGGTAGTACTGATGGGAGAATAAACCCCCATATAAGACTGTATGATATTTAATAAATAAACCAAAACATCACTTGAAAAAATAAGAATAGGTGGAAGTAATTTAAAAACCCATCAATATTACAAGAATATAAAAGATAACAATCATATTGACTCTATTACATCAAAATACAATATTTATTTCATACCATGATGATAACATATGAGTGATTAATATAATAATAAAAATAGTAATTCACAAACACATCAAAAAATATAACATCATGTAAATCTATAGTCCCATTCGAGCAATCTTTCCCATCATGTCACCATGTTCCTCTATATAGATTTCACCTATAATCAATGAGTTATACTAATCTACACATGTAAATGTGGATACAAATTAGGTTGTGAGTACATATTAGTATGTAAAAATAAATACTTTCTGACAAATAACTATATAATTAAAATCAAAACATGTGATATGATTATACTACAAATAAACATCAAGAAAAATTATAAATAAAACCCATTGTTAATCCCTATGTCCTACATAACACATGATATAGACAGAAAAAAACATCGTTCATTGTTAGTATGTTAATGATAATTTAGTACATCCATTTATAGAAATATCTAACAAAATTGGTGATTCCTAAGAGTATATACTAGAGAATCCAAATAATTACCATATGCCACTCATCACATAGAGCCCTGACATACCCTACCTATAAAAACCTCATCCATAGATAGGGATGTGCCTCTACCTAATAGAAAATCTCAGTGGACTGTATATCCCACAATTTGGACCCATATAGAGTGTCTACAACATCCCAAACTATCAAATAGATCTAGGTCATACCCAACTATTAAAATCATCACATTTAGATAGGGGTTTGTCTCTTCTTAAAAGGAAAAAATAAATTTTAAAAATCATGGTATTTCACATTCGGGAAACCATATTCTAATGAAATTTAAAAAACCATCAAAGGATCGCCTCATACAATTCAAGGAGTATTATTCTCCCCTTTCGTACATCACCTCATCCATATCAATGTGTGTGGATCCCCATCTTGATGGATCCTCATACGAGTCTATGGGTGTGGTTCCTACTATAAGATATAAAATTATCCGGACCAATCGAGTATATCTAAGGAACCCCAAACCATGTGTTAAACATATTTATTGGAAAAATATCCCTCCATATTAATTATGTATTACATATCCTTTTGGGTCAGAAATAAGACTAAAAACTATCCCATAAACCCAAATTCTGGAACCTATTTTCTTAATTGATCATGATAATAGACTTAATTATATTACTATTGATTTGGGTTCTATTTTTCTCCCTATAATCATCTATACTCATTTTCCATACCAACCATCTCAGGATCATCATCTCTCACTGGGGTCCTAGAGGTCTCATTTGGGATTAACCACATTCATTGGTTCCCATTTCACAAACATGTATTATTATTTTAAACCTATCAGTAAAAGGGAATAAAAATAATTTGAATCATAAATATCCTTCCATGTCCTCTGTGACAACCTTAGTGAAAAAACACAATCACCTTACTGGATAGAGGTTTCAGTCCCCCTTACCCTTAATCCCCTAGTCATCACATGTTCTATGATACAACCAACATAAAATTAAGCTACATTATCCCCATATTTTCGATATTTATTCACTAATTGGGAAGAATCTGTTAACCCATGATCATCAAAATTATATCTAATTCTCCAAGAATAAATAATATTACATCATAGCCAATCCCATATCCATTTATCCAAAGTCAAATATATCCTATATGTGGATTTCATTGGGAGAACCTATAACTAGAAATACTACTTTTCATAAGTATTATTAATTTTATCTTATTTTACATCCCACTTAGTCCCTGAATTACATTATATGCAACCATAATCAATGACATATCCAATGGGGACCGAGGTAATCAAGATAGTGTGTAGGGGTCGATCGTAGACATTGAAAATTTCATTAGTAGATAAATTTAATTATCAAGAATCAATTCATGATATATTTAAAGAGATAATCTCTATCAGTCATGAGACAACATACCACATACATTAAAGATGATTTTATAATACCATATGGTATTTACATTAGAACACCTACCACAATACATTGTTTCCAATATTTAATGCATCTCAAAAAATATCCCTAATCACTAACAACACTTGTGTAAAAGTCATGTGGTCCCAATGACCTACCACTATCAATTCAGGAATAAAATATTGTTCATGGTCAACAAATCAATGGGAAAAACCCAAAAAATGTCTTATAAATCATAAAAAACCATATCCCCAAATTAAACATATATATATATAAACATAGAAGGATGAAATAAGTGGATCACACAAACTAATGTGGTGGGTAATGAAATTTCATTGACATCTCAAGACACGAATTAAAAAATATTCAGAAAAGGCCCAACGATTTTTTTAATTCCACCAGACTCAAATAAAAGAACTTAAATTGCCAAATTTTCTATATTATATTCTTTACAAACACTTATGATGTTTTCATAAAACCCATAAAATTTTTCATAATGATCATTATAAAAATTTTATTAACACATATTATTTTATATAGGTCACTTATATTTTCTATTTTTCATAATTTAGATTATCATTATGAAATAGTAGAATGAATCATACATTCTGGGACATTTCCAATATTCAGTTAACTCTTAATGATGTTCTCATACTATTTATAAACATTTATATTTTATTATATTTCATCAATGATGATAATTTTAATATGAATTATATGATGTTTTTTATGATATATATATATATATATCATAATCTTTTTCCAATTTTTTGACATGTTTCCATAATTTTTTTACATGGTATAAATAATATATTTGGAATACATTTTTATTATATATTTGGAAATTTTATAACTTCTAAAATCATTAATATTTAAAACATACATATTTAGTATGGTTTTACAGTCATAAAATTTTCTCATATATTGATATAAAAAACATTATAATTTAATGACTTATCAAAATATCAAATAATATAAACATAAAATTTTACAATCATACCAATTATAAAAAACAAAAATCAAACACGATCATTAATATTGAATTTATATAGAGAAATTCATCAGAGTTATATTATATATTTTTATAAAAAAATCATAAAACTCGTCTTTTCAAAAATATATTAAAATCTATTTAGAATAATTTTTTTCTTGAAATATCATCTGGTTTTTGTTATCTTATTTCATTAAAATGTTAATGGATCCATATTATTATTTATTTTTTGATTTACGCTTATGATATGAACATGAAAATGAATATATTAAACATTTTATTTTCCATATAAAAGGTATCATAAACAATTATATTAAATCTAAGACCATACTACCAGAAATTCTCCAACCATCGAAATTAAAATAATGTGGAGAACCAGGCCTAGGAACATCTTGTTTAATAATAACATTATGTAAACCACTATCTATATTCCAATGAATTCTTCCTTTACATATATTGATTGACTGTCCTTAAAAATTCACTCTTTTTATTAAATCGTTAGGTCCACTAGACTGAATAATTGAATTTCTAGTCAAATATGTTTTTAGATATTTTATGTTTCATTCATATTCATTGAAAAAATATAAGGAACATAATGTAGGTAAAATAGGTACATCAAAGGTGTGAAAACCTGGGAATATTAAATTTTTTATAGATTCACTTGTAGAAATTTCCTAAATTCAACAAAATTAATGGGGAATATTATATATAAACCCATTAATACTGGAATAAAAGCATATATGGTTCAATTGAAAACTCAACCTCACCTTCTTAGTGAAAAGAATTATGTTCCTTGGGAACAACATCAATATATTAATTTTTAATTTGAATGTATACAAAACTGTGTTCTTTGAAAACCATTTCATCTAATCACCCCTGATTCCTTGTAATCAGTGACCATATTAAAAAAATTAATACGAAGGGAAAATATTTTCATAATTATATCAATATTTGATCATGAGACAATTGGAGTAGTGAAAATCACTTCTCCTTTGTATACAACTGACCTCAGATCTAAGAATGCTGAGGTAATATATGACCAATATCAGAAGGATTATATAAAATTAAGAAGAATAATATTTTTTAGAAGTACATTCCTATATATTATTTTAAAATACGTGTAATAAAACATAGATGTGTTCATCAAAACACCATGTTATTTCACTGGTAAATAAATATTTAATTTTGAAGATGATGAATCAGAATTATTAGAAAATATTATGAATATGAAAAAATTATAATGATGATAATAAATAATATTTTAAAAAATCACAGGTAGATAATGATTTTACTTTTCACCGCATCATCATCACCACCTAATTATGTGGTAGTCAATAGATAAAATCAATTTTGTACTATTATTCGTAATGGTTTCTTATGTCAATTATCAAATATAACAAATTAATTTAGTAAGGGATTTCTATAATTAATATACTATTTAAAGTCAATGAATTTGACTATATTTGGTCCATTAGGTTTGACTATATTCCCCACTATTTTATTTAATGACAACATTATTTATCATCCACAAGCAGGAGATGGACAACTAACTATTCTGCAGATGATATATTTTCTCGTTCATTTCATGCAATTTTTCAGATGATTAATTCAAAAATATTGTTTTGTTGATGGTATAGTTTAATATCTTTGTCATTTAATTTTATATTTTCCATGAGTCAATTTTTCTATTATTATATCCAAACCCATATGTAATATGGAGGTATCAAACATTTATTTCCTACTTGAGAGAACAATAAATAATTTTCTCATAAATAAAAAACTATCTTTTAACAAATTTTTTTCAATGAGTTGATTTTTATATAAAAATGTATTTATCACTATTGTTTCCATGAAAAATGTTAATACCAAAATCATTCAACTTGTGTTTTATGATTTTTCATCCTTAGTATAAATATATTTCTTCCATTTTCGTCATATCAAGTGATTGACTCACCATTTTATAATGAAGTGTATGGGTAAATGAATTATTTAGAAATATAATTTAACAGTTTTTCAAATCCATGGAGTCCACTCCAAACACAATTCATCTATAGAAGATTATGATTCAATATTTAATAGCATCAATTCTCAATAAATTAATGTTCATAAAAATTTGCAATGAATTGTAAATTGTAGAACCGAATTTATATTTTCTTTTAGGTTAATTTATTTCTTTATAATTAGTGGATTATAGAACCATTTAGATGATTAAATTCAATGATTCGTGAAATAATAAATATATTACTAAACAATTTTCATAATTTAAAATATCAATATGGTTCATTATATATATTATAAAACTATATAAGATTATTATTATAGTTTTTCTCATCCTCTTGAACTATTATGTTTTCATCTAGAAAAATCACTAAATTTATCATCACACCCAATTTTTACAATATTATTTATTGTTTATATATTTAATAAATCCAAAAGGAAAATGATATGTTATAAATATAATATATTAATATATTCATTATATATAACCATATAGAAAATCACTCTCATGGTGCCTTACTCCACAACACATATAATTTATCCAATGCTTTTTTTTATATAAGGGTACTTAATGTTGGTTCTATTATAATCCTAATCATAAACAAAAAATGAAAAAATAATTTAGAATTTAATACCAGCTATGATGACCCAAACATAAAATGAATATTTTTTATATTATAAAAAACCATAATAATTAGATATCACCTATGAAATAGTAAATCATAGAACAAAATTTTTTGTTTTTTTAAAGAATAAATAAATAAATTTATACTCGAAATGATCTCCATTTATCCATAAATGATCAAATTTAATTTTCACAATTAGAGGATGATATAAATTTAAATATTAAAGAAGATAAATTAATATTTTTTGGAATTCCAATGTTTGGGACATTCAAAAGAGAATTTCTTCATGAATAATGTCTATATATTTTTTTATTCAAATTTACCCTATTATAAGTTTTTTATAAAATATATTATGATTAAAATTAAGGATATGATTTAATTTTCTAATAAGAGAGGAATGGTATTCATTTAGTGTTGGTTTATAAATTGGATAATGTTGTTGGAGTTGGTCAAGAGGTCTGATAGTGACATGGAGGGAGTAGAACTGATATAGTACAAGTGAATAGTGATCATTAATCTCATGTTTTTTAGATTTATTATTCTCGTAATGAATAATATGAGTATCAAAGTTTTTAGAGTGATAATTTGTATAGAAATCATGGAGATTTCAACAATAATATTTCTAGGCATATTGATAGAAAACATGTTGTTAGAGGATGATGATCCTCAATGAAGAGTTCATATGGGGATACTACTATAATGGGAATTAAAAAGTATAGTGAATGATTCTCAACACCTCCTATAAATATTTAAATATAAAAGAAGCACTACTATCATGGAATCCCTCCATGAGAACGAGATCAATGTATCTCAAAAGTGGGAAAAAGTTTTTGGGAAAGAACTTCATTCCACTTAACGATTATTCTGATTGGTATAGAGATTATAATGATCTTAATAATTCAAATTTGGGTGTCCCATTTTTTTCTTTTTTGATTATACTTTATCAATGATGTAATAGTTTTTATTACAAAACCATATATTCATTTTATCTATGTACATATACTATAAGTTCATTAATAATTTTGGTCCAACCTAAGCATTAAAAAAATATATGAATGAGTAATATTAGATACCATAAAAGGGAAACGATATTCACTGGTCATAAATGATAAGATCATTAGAATGTAACAAAATCAAGAAGATATGAGAAATATTTGATTTCAAATGACATTAAATAATAAGAACTAACTACAATTAATGATGTAATAAAATATAAACTTATAATAATCATAAGGAAGATATAACATATAAAATTTCACATTTAAACAAAAACATGGAACAATATGAATAAACCTCGAGGAAAAACAAAGGAATATTACATAACAAGGGGAAAATATGAATTTATGACCATATATAAATATAACCATGTATATGTATTCAGTTGTGAATAAATAAAAAACCAGTAATTTCCATTCATAATTTTGTGGACATAGCTAATAATAATTACTTCTATAGATACGGTTGTTATCATTGTTATAAAAAATCAGTCCACATAGAAATTATAAAAATATATATCAACAACTATATATCATAAAAATCTTTTGAACATATATATATGTAAGTATGTACATGAAAAAGTCTATGAACATAACTAAAGGAAAGTATTTCCAAAAACAAGGTTATAGTAAAATATAAACACAGTATGATCCATGAAAATAATCATTATTTGTAAGATATTTAGCATTACCAGATGTATTAACGGGATATTTTTTACCCACACATCACAGAATGATAATAATACATATTAATTCCATATAAAATTAACAACATGTCATATAAAACACAAATTGAAATAAATGTTTTTCCAAAATATATTCAAATGATATCACATAACATTTTATAGTGAACTGTATCATTTTTCACTAAAAACAATATCTCAACAATGAAGTTTATTAAAATTGATTTTAATTCTTGACTCAGTAATCATAAATCCCAATAAGATAGACGATTTAGTTATATAGATGATAATTTAGGAAAATTCATTAAATTAATTTTCATCAATCATCCATGTCGTTGTTGTAATAGTGATTTGAAACCCGACGTTAAAAATAATTATTTATAAATAAATTATAAATAAATTTTTTGAAACATACACTATTTCAAAATGATGGAACCTCGAAATGAAATAAAACAATATAATATGAAATTTCAGATGGATTATATAAAATAAATAAAACAAAATGGTGAAAATTTTGTTATGAATTTTCTGTATATTTTATAAAACTAAAATTGTTTAATATCTTATAAAATATTTTTTTAAATTATGATAGAGAAAAGAAATTCTATAATTGGTATTTATATTTATGTAAATATAATAAATGTAAAGTATTTTATTTAATTGAAGAATGTTTTATTGGACGAGAAATTAAAAACATAAAGGATAATAATAATTCCTGGAAAATTCATATTTTTTTTTGAATGAAAACCATATAAGAAGAAATATTTTAGATGAAATTGTATTTTCTCAATAGATAATATAAAATAAACATAGAAATAATAAAATATAATAATGTAACAATTTTCTATGATCATAACATAGGGTTAATGATTATAACCCATTGAATTGAAAGTTGAGTAAAAACCCCTTATAAATTTTGTAATGATAATTCAATTTAAAATGATATTGTGAAATTATGTTTGACGTTAAATACAAATAATATAAATTTATTTATTATAATATAGGGTAAATTGGATGTATACATAATATATAATTGAAAATTGGTGCCCAATAGGACACATCAATTAAATAAGGGAATGTTATATGAAAACCCCTTACATAGGATTTTGGCCCCAATGGATGTGATCTAACATCATATATAATAAATTTTGGTTTGATAACTATATTTATAACATGAAAATTTATAATTTTTAATTAATACTATTTTTTTATAAATTTGAGTTTTAATTCACTATGTTTTTTGAGCCATTAATTTCTCAGCTATAATTATACAAAATGATTCTATATTTTTTTTTAATAATTAAAACTTGGCTATAGATTATACCACACATGATATGAAAAAAGATAATGAAACATTATAAAATCATAATGTAACACTAATGAATTAAAATGAAACAATATATCAAATATAATGAAATATTAGACATCAAAGATTATTACATCGATTAATAAATATAAAAAATAGCAGGGAAAAAATATATTGGAAAAATAATATCTATAGAAGTTGAAACATCCGTAGAACACTATTTACATTATGGATAACTATTATTAAAACAAATATGATGATGCAGAAAATATAATGAAATGAGAAAGAACGTAGGGATATCTAAAAATAAAAGTATCAAAATAGTTTATTTGAATAGATTATGTTTAGTAAGTTTGTCGTAATTGGAACAAAATCAGTTGAAAAAAATTAGTCCATTATAGATATGTTCTTTAATTATATATTCGAATAATTTTTCATAGGTCATTTATTATTATGTTGTAAATTTAAAATAATATAACTCACAGTGAAAGTACTATGATATTAAAACAATATATGTGTGTGTGTATATTAAATATAAATATTTATATTTATATTAAAAAATTTTATGATGTGTAATAAAAGTAAAAAATTATTTCAGTTTCAATGGATTTGTAAAATTTAATATATATAACCTATATGGTATTTTTTAAATCGAATTTAATAAAAAAATTATAATTTTATTTAGTTATTTAATAATTTTTTCTTATTTATTAGATTGATAACAATTAAAATTTTATTTTATGTGAACATAAATATAGAAAAATTTAAATATGAAAGTTATATGAAATAATATCAATAGAATATAATGTTCAAAAACATATATTTTCAATAAAATCAATTTTTCATTATATTATGTATTTTCATTTGAAATAGAATTTATAAATTTCATAATCTCTTGGAAAAAATCTTGTTTTTTTAAAATATAAAATGCCAATATTTATTTATCCAATTTCTTTAGATTTTTTAAAAAAATTATATTTTTAGGTGAATACTTGAATATATCACTACATTATAACTCATGTAATATCTCCCCCAAAAATAATATTAATCCATTATACGTAAATGTTATTAATATCAATTTTTAACAAATTTAAAAATATAGTAATAAAAAATGTTTCAAATTTAGAATCAGTAGGGTAAAATTATTTTAATATGATGATTTTATTCTTATGCATAAAAATAAGTTAACATAGGTGAAAAATTAGTTATAATGGTAAAACACTTACTTTTGAAATATCAAATATTTTCTATGTATAGAATATTTTTTAATTTAATGATAATAATTTAGAATAATAATTATATATCATTTATATATATATAACTAAATTAACACTCATTTAATTGTAATCAACGATTAATATTATTAATAACAAAGAAATGTTAAAAATAAATATTTTTATAAATACCATTTTCTATAAATTATATGTTTTGATATAATAGTTGTTTTAATCAAATTTAATAATGGAATTATTTGAAGTGGATCTCATTTCCTGATTCATCCCCTTCAATTTTTTTATAAATCAATATCTTATAATTTTAGACATAAATAATTTTTCATTATTTCGTTATAATCAATAATTGTAAGTGTAAAAATGCGTAATTAATGTTTTTAAAATATGTAAAAATTAATATTTCTAAAACACATTATTAAACGAATATTATTGTTTTATAATCATACTTCCATGTCTGAAATGGCATTTCCCACACCTAAATCTCATATATTAATTGACCTACCTACCACCCATCAAATTTTATTCCTACCTCTTATAAAAATTATTTTAATGGAAAACCCCCATATTCACCTATAAAATGTGATCACTCCCTCCCATTATTTCATTGAATTCTACCATAGTAGAAGAAATCATGAATTAATTTTCCTTATTCTTCTATAAATCCTTCCTAGTGAGTATATAATGTTTTATAGAGTTATCCCAATCTTTAGTAAGATACATATCATGGTAGGATTAAAGACACGAATTTTTCCAAGTTATACTTTTTAATTATAATGTAATACTACGGGTATGTGAAAATTAATGGTGCGGGATTCTGAGTCCCCATGTGCATAGAATGAATTTTTCAACTTTTCATAAGGTATGTTCATCAAACGCGCGAGTGGAATTTTTTAAACTTTGAACCATTTCTCAGAATAAATATCTGAGGGCATCATTGAACTCACAACATCGAGATTCGCTTTAAGTATCCTTTAGTTCAACTACAGTAGGTCGAGGCGAAGATTCGGTATTTAGGGTTTTTGTGGAGGATTAATGTAAAAAAAATTATTTTATTGAAACTCCTTCCATCCTTTTTAATCAATTGGATGTAAAACCACATGAGGGTGGTCAGGCATTTAATGTTGGGCATTAAATGCCCGGTTACACATAGTGTGTAACCATAAAACCCAAAATTTAACGATTTCTCATTAATGATATGTTTATGAAACCATTAACGTAAATTAATGAGTAAGTCTTCTCTCCTTCCACTATGACATTTGCTAGAAAAGAATTTAATTTTGAGTTAAGTACTTTAGAGAACCCATGGAAGAACAAATCCACCAAGAAAATAATGGAGGATTGGCATTCAAGAAAACATTGTATCTTGTGGCGGTACAGAGATCGTCGACCCGTCATCATCAACCGTGATAATTCTACAACGTTTTGAGGTAGGTAATTGTTATTCCTTTTTTCCATGATGAATCATTGTTTTCAATCTATGAACTTCCTAGTTTCGATCGAACACAGAGGGTGTGGGACAAAAGTACATGACCTGATCCCTCTGCTATTGGTTTTTTGACGTGTTCTTCGTAAATGAATCATTGGGTCGAGAGGAACTCGAATGTGATGGAATTGATGTGACATTGACATCCAAATATGAACATTGATTCCTTTTAAATGAAGAACATTTCATCAGATCTCACCCTGTGACATGGAAAAGATCGTCGGTGTGACGACACCGGCGACCGATGTCGGCGACTGACGCTGGTAGGGTACAAGGCAGCGGCCGACACAACGACCGGCCACAATGGTTTCGGCAACGCTACCATGATGCCAAAAGAGGATGTGTATCATTGTTAGTGGTAGAGTATGTTGATGTCAGTCACCACCTTTGCGGGAAGGGCCCTATCGCACCAGACCCAGGCTGATCTGGACCCAGATATGCCTTTTGGCCATATCTTGAGAAGTAGGTTTTTGTTTGATGAACCTTCTATGGCACCAGAATCCCTAGATCAAGATATTCCTTTTAGTATTATACACATTATTTTATGATATTGTTTTAATATGGATGGGTTGGGGCGAACTTGATTACAATCGGGCCCTTAGAACAGAGAATCTAATAACATACCGACCAAGAGTCTAATTAACACTCTATCTATCATGTTGGCTCCCTTATGACGTGACAGATCTTCTAGATACTTATTTGTGGAACTTTTTCATAGTATATTTATCAAGTTATGGCTTGAAAAGTGGATCCTAATGGAATCGTGTGTTCTTATCGAGGGAACTATGTTGCAGGATGTACATGAAAATTTTTCTAATCATGTGTGGGTCATCATCGGATCCTGTGTGGGTCATCATCTACGAATACTATGTGGGTCATCTATAGATCTTGTGTGGTTCATCATCACATCTTGTGTGGGTCATCTTTAGATCATGTGTGTGTCATCTTCGGTCTTGTTTGGGTAAATAGCAGAGCTTCTCGATGAAGTAAGATGATCTAGAAATACAGTTTATCATCAATACTTTTGTACTTAAGTTATACCTAGTGTGAGCTGAGTCATTACCTTTGTGGTATTATTATTTGTGGTGAAACCTATGTGGTATTCTTTCCAATGTGGAATATTTGATCTTTTCGATAAAGAGTAGTGTTATGTGTTCTTATTGAATGAGTTGGGTAACTCGATAACTTAGGTATATGTATGGTCATATACCTAAGTAGGGTAGACATTTGTTTTCATGATTTGTGATTATGTAATTTCTTTGTGAATTATCTATTGTGTATTATGATATACCTTTGGGGGTCTCGGGGTATCTATTGAGTATTGGTAGAATCACGCAAGCATGGGCTACACCTGCACCTTGATGTGTCTTGTGCAGATGATGGACAATATTGATCGAGGATGAGGGTTCTAGGTCATGAGGCTACTCGAAGGCGGACCATTAGACCAGAGGTACTGCATAGATGACCATTTGAGAGTTGTACCTACCCTCCAGGTAGAATCCATGGAGGGTGCTCACATGAGATATTTTCAGTTTTACATGTAATTTATAGAAGGGATTCTATTTCGGACCATTTACATATTGTACTCACACTATTTACAATATAGTTTACAATGTTCTTGTATCTTGTTGTGTGCATGGATTGTTTGAGAGTGATGGTTAAAAGGAGAATGCCTGCCCGTTTTCAAAGATATGCCTTTCCGATTCAAGTCGTCATCCCCTGGCCTATAGAAGGCAGGATTGGGGTAGTCATGACATGGGCCCCAGTGGGATGGGTCATGAAAAATTGGTATCATAGGAGTCTGTTCAAATGGATATCATAGACATTGATATTTTATTTTGGAAATAGTGTTATGTGTAATGAGTGTGGTTGTTTTATTAGGTAATCCAGTATTGGTGTGGCGACCATCATATTAATACATGAGGAACCCGACTTTTCATTTCCAACTCAGTTCATTAAAACACTGTTTTCATGTTTGTTCTTGATTTTTTTGTGTGGCCTCTTTGAGTCATCTCCTCTGGTATAACATAATGAATTTTTTGCACCTATTTCATTTCAGGATTCCTCCATACAGATAACCATCCGGGGTTCCAGGTAGAGTATGTATCGACACCCCACTAAGTGACAAGGCTTCGGTGCATGACCCTAGTTCTGTAGTTGTACCATCGAGGGTGTACAAGAAACACCACTACACATTGGGAAGACGATCCATTGAGCCCCAGGAGTAGAGGGTGCATGTTTATTGAGCACATTTCACGTGTTCCAGCACTAGAGGCCACTGAGGTTCCAGGGCAAGATGGATCCATAGGCGGTTGAGGACTGGTTGGAGGTCATGGCCCAGGTTTTTTGTCTGGTAGTGACACCAGTTCATCTTATGGTCGTCCTTGCAACTAGTCTTCTTCTGGAAGCAGTGAGGAGATGATAGAGCTTGATTATCATGGTCTATGGTAAGGTGACTCTCATCTGGGTGGACATTAAGATCCTTTTTAGGGTAGAGTTATTCCAAGAGACATTACGCTCAATGTGTATACAAGAGCTTCTTCACTTGCAGTAGGTCCTCATGACCATGGACCAATATTCAGAAAGGTTCACTAATGTGTTTCTCTACTCCACAGACATGGTACATGACCCTTTTATCACGGTCTAGAAGATTGATAAGGGGATCATATGGGAAATAAAATCTTCAATTATATCATTCAGCATCCTGACGCAGGCTGGGGTGTTAGAATGAGAACTCTTGGTCGAGAGCATCATTTTTGATCAGTCACAGGTAGTGAGACACACCATCATACATTATGTAGCAAATTCATAAGCAGCTGGTAGCAGACAAATTTCTCATAGGTCAAAGAGGACCAAACCTATAGGTGGATGACCGTATTGTAACACCCGAGACTTTTATAAGAAATATTTTGTTTTTATTTTATATAAATCATCAAAGAAATCATTCACTACACACAACACTAGCTTGACTTTCATTACACACAATTTAGACCTTCCTTGATAGCTTGCGTCGTACGCAATACCGAGTTTCACTAAACAATGATATGCTATTAAAATATTATTAAAACTAGCCGTTATTAATAGTAATAACCACTTTTTGAATTATTTTAAATTTTATTTTTCAAAATGGGCTTCATTTTAGGATTCGGAATATCGAAATTATCCTAGGGTGAAATTTTGGTATTTTTATGAAAACTTTCAATTTTTGATTAATACTGAAAACACTGGCTTACTATTTAAAAACCGACTTTTTATTTAAATAATTATTTCTTTTATTGAAATTTAATTTAGGTCAAAATTGATAGATAATACCTATATAAGTTCAATGTAATTCATTGGAGTAATTTTATAATAATTTTAGATATATAAAAATTTTATTGAACGTTTTACCGTCTTTTACCCACCTCCTAGTAGAATTTTTAAATTTACATAAAACATAATTTTACCGCTTCTCTGAGTAGAATTTCAAAAATCCTAGAGACACGGTTGATGTCAGTAAGTAAAAATTTGTTCAATGAGATGATAATAATTTTTGGTGAATAGTAACTTTTTACTTTTATTTACCACGGTTAAAAGTAAATAGGGTAATTAACTGTAAAAATGATACTATTATTACCCTAACACATGTCCTAATTTTATTGGATAAGTTTAATTCTACCAAAAACAACCTTAGGAATGAAATATGACCATTTAGGCCCCCTTGGACTAGATTAGGACATTTATTATTAATTTATTTAAAGAAGGGTTAAATAGTTAAAATCAATGTTTAATAATTAAATAATTTTTATCATAGGGTTATACATGAGACAAATTAGACAATAAATATTAATTAGAAACTTAAAAATATTTCTTACATAATGTTATTTTATTTGTAATTTTTAGACATTAAATAATTGAATTTATTTATGACACAATGATGATGTAATAATTATCTTATTAATGAAATACTGACATAATTGATGTTATAAATACCCAAATAAATGTAATTTGAGAATTTTTATGAATTCCACTAATTATATAGGTTAATATAACATGTTATTATTGAATTAATTATCTTTTTTAGAATTAATCATTCTGTTATGATTTTTACAAAAATCAATTACTAAATAGTGTCAAAATTTACATAAAATAGTTTTTAAAACAAGGATTATATTATTAATTGTTATTTTATTCATAAAAATCTAAGGTTTGGCCAAATGACTTAGATAAGGTTATATATATTAACAATAAACAACATGGGTTCTTTTGGCTTGTTATTTTAAGTTCATTAACCTTATAGTGTAAGAACACAAAAAGACACTGTAAAAGTAAAATTATCTAACTTAAAGTTAAATCTAAATGATAAGGTTACAATAGTAATCTAAACTTGTACAAATTCTATTGGATGAGATGATTTCAACCCATCCCCACCTTAGCTTCTAAATAAATCAATTTGGAACTATTTAAACCCGAATATGACTTTATAATAAAATAATATATTTAGTTTTTCCAAAGGTGCCCCTCTCCTCCCTTAAAAAAGGGCACCTCCTCCCTCTCTTCCGCAAACAACTTTGAGCCTTCAATCTTGGATAACCCCTGCCCATTTACCCTCTCCACTTCCCTAAAGACATTATAGAGGTCCTGGTCTTCTTCAAAGACCAATTTTAGTGCCCTAAGAGGAGGTCTCAAAGAGGCGATTCATTGAAGAGGTAATGTCCGTTACCGATTTTTACAACTTTATTTCTTCTTCCACTTCTTATTATTTAGTTGTTTCATTATGAAGTAATAACATAAGTATCACTCATATAATGATATGTTATTATAAGTATGAAACCACCCTATTTCACCATATATCAATCCTATGGAAAACAAAATCACCGAGCGTGCGTATGTACGGAATACCGTCTCCACGCCGTGGTGTAATCCATTATCCACCACCACCTTACATGGATGGGTATAATGGTGTAAATAAAAACTATAAATTATATTTATTCTGAAATAGTATACATACACCCCATTACAATTTCATGATCATGGAAAAGATATCATCGCTCGTGTGTACGCACAGAATACCATCTCCACGATGTGATGTGACTCGTTCTACATGATCTTCATTGAATAATGAATATATAAATAAATTGAATGAATGAATATGATATATATTAACCTAATACCATTATAGAAATTATTTATCTATAAACTAAAAGAAGAATATGAATTTATTCGACAAAACACGCATAAGAACAAAAAACAATAAACACCCGAATAACAAGTAACAATGAAATATTACTAATAAGAAGCTAAGAATATGACCATATATGATATCATAACAATGAGTATGATTCCGGAATAAGTCAATGACATTATTTAAATCATTATATAGGAGGATCAGACACTTACGAAGAAAATCGGACCTAAGGTAAGGGAAATTCTCGCAATCTCAATTTTTATTCGAGATTGTTTATACTTCAGAATTTACTGGGGAATATTTATCATCCACATCCATGTTTCCTCAAAATCTAATATTTATATCCTTATAAAATATTTTATATCCAATTTTACCCTTCGGTGAGTTTTTAGTAAAAGATATGAAAGGAATCTTTTTTCGTTTTTCGTACGAGGTACTTTATGACTTTTCCGACAAAAGTACGAGAAAATTGTTTTTTTAACTTATATGGCATGAATGGATTTTTAAAACATTATATCAAAGAAGCTTCCTTTACAAGTTTTCAAGTTTATTTTTAATCAAATTCTTTTTGTTTAGAATTGTATGACATGTTAAGAAAGGAAAAGTGTTTTTGAAGTAGAAATGATATTTTCCTCAAGAATGGAGTTCAAGTGTTTTATCAAAATTATTTTCCATATAAGATAGTAAAGGGTTCTGTTTCTATCCCTATTATTACATTGATTTTATTATGTTGTGATGGAATTATTTTTATGAATTCCTTTATCTCATATGAATTGTTTTATGGTGTCACGATGTTTATGAATCCCATTTTTATTACATGGGTTATGCTATGATGTATGGTTTATGATTTTGTGGCACACATAAGAATGGAATCATTATGAGATGGGTGGGGCCTATATCTCCCTCCAATTCATTGGGTAACGATTTTATATCCAATGAGATAGACATGGCTAGAACGACAGGTTAAACCGGTTCAGTGAAACAGGACTGAAACGAGGAATGAACTCGGTTCAGAAATGGAATTTGTCCACTAAGATTGTCTTGGCAATGATTCTTGACTATTAAGAAATGATTCTATATGATTATCTGTTTATTCCAAAAAGCATCATATTTTATGTTATGATTATTGTGATTACATTTCACTCCCAGGATTTATCCCATGTTATGAAATTATGATCTCTTTTGCAGGGTATGATTTTCAAATTGTTATGTTCTTATGAATATGATGTGATTGATTTTTCTTTTGTTTACCCTTAATGAGCATTTGATCTCACCCTTTTGTATGTTTTCTTTCCCCTAGGTCAGGAAGAAGGTTATTATGTAGGATATTCCAAAAGGGACTCTATATATGATGAAATAAATATGAGACAGTGTAGATGCTTTATGAACCAGTTCTTTATGTTTCCCAGTTTCTAAAGACACTATACCTATACGGTCCTTTCATGGTTTTGTTATAGGTTGTAATAAGTGTAATTCAATTTTGAAGTACTAAAAATGTATGTAAAGTATGGGTAGTTATAGTTGGTATCAGAGGAAAGGTATAGTCAACCTTTGGAAACTATGATGGGAAAGCCTTAGTAAGAATCATAAGGATAAGTCTAAGCATAGAACACAATCTTTGTGTTTTAAAAATGGCCACGACTAACCTAGGATACGACCATAAGTGTTAAATTTTATTCTTGATTAGGTGTTTTCCCTATTATAATTAGTGTTGGTCATACTATTCTTCTTGGTTTTAGTCAATGGCTGGAACCTGAAGGAACCATGTTAATTCAGAATGCGACGGGCAATGCAATGATTGTCCCCCTAAGCAACCAACCATTATGGGAGCTGGAATGAAAAATCTGGTAGCCATGCTCACACAACTTTCTCAATCTATAAATCATGCAGGACTTCCAAATGAGAAAAAGAAAGAGAAAAAATCGGTTGAATCCTTCATGAGGTAGCATCCACCCTCATTCAGCGGGTCTACAGATCCATTAGTTGTTGAACGATGGATCAGTACTACTAAAAATCTATTTTCAGTTCTTCAATGTTCTAAACATGATAAAGTCATCTTAGTAGTGTATTGTTTAGAAGGTGATGCTGATCAATGGTGGAATATTATCAAGAATATGAGGCCAAGAGATGAAATTGATTCCACAGAATGGGACGAGTTCAAGAACATATTTTTCAATAAGTAATACCCTCGTATTCTCTGAACAAAGATGGAGAAGGAGTTTCTTGAACTAAATCAAAAGTATAATGAATATGTTGGTACCTATGAAGC
This sequence comes from Viscum album, assembly GCA_963277665.1. Classification (NCBI taxonomy): domain Eukaryota; kingdom Viridiplantae; phylum Streptophyta; class Magnoliopsida; order Santalales; family Viscaceae; genus Viscum; species Viscum album. The sequence goes on from OY728133.1 coordinate 106,160,179, forward strand.
AAATTTTACAATACTTTCAAGGTATGCTTCTGGTATTATTATCTAACCTAAGAGTAAGATCGATCGATTATTTTGTGGCTTAAAACCAAGTCTTCAAAGGGCGTTAGCCATAAGGGACTTCAATAGCTAAGAGGAAATTGATGGATGTGCTCTCAAAGTTGAGATGGAGATTGGAGTAACCCATCAGTCATATGGGTTTGATAAGAAGAGGAAAATGGAATTCAAAGGAAAATATAAAGAGCACACTGAAAAGAATATAATTTTTCCCTTATGCTCAAATTGTGGAAAGAAACATGGAGGGAGTTGTCTTAAAGGGACAAATAAATGTTTCAAATGTGGAATGGAAGGTCATCGGGCATTGTAATGCCACAATAATAGGAAGAAGTTGTCAAGTGATGCGAATAAAGAAAAGAATACAAAGAGTGAACCACCTACACTTCAATGTTACAAGTGAAAGGAAATGGGTCATTATGCCAATAAATGCCATAATCCAAGGGTTGTTGATGTAGATCGACGTCAACAAACTCTTAAGGATAAAGACAACAGAAATTCACATGCAATTTCTATCAGCGATGTGGAGTATGATAACGAAGTGGTGAAAGGTACAATTACCCTCCACTGTAAAGTAGAAAATGGTTTATTTGATATTGGATCCACCCACTCCTTTATTTCTGAATAATTTTATAAGGGTATCACCATATTACCTCAATAATTAGATGTTGAGTTAGCTGTGACAACACCTAATGGCACAGCAGTCACATCATAAGTTTATAATTCTTCTCCGATTGAAGTTTGTGGGAAAGTGCTTCTTGTAAATCTTGTGATCCTTCCTATAGTAGAATTTGATTTGATTTATGACATGGATTGGATTTCTCTCTATGGAGCTCATATCAATATCCAAAGAAGGGAAGTCACATTTCATATTCCAAATCAATCTATGATCGTCTATCGATGCAAGGATGAACATAACCTTCCAGTGGAAATTTCTTCCATTTTTTGGGTCTTGATTCCACTAAATGAAGGTTATTTATCTCAAATGGTTGGTGAGAAACTCATGATTAAGAATATGCCCATTGTATAGGAGTTTGACGATGTCTTTTCGGAGGAATTTCTAGGTCTTCCACCAAATCTCGAAGTTGAGTTTTCAATAGAACTCATATCGGGTGCTTTACCTATTTCAATGACACCTTATAGAATTTCCCCAATTTAGTTGCATGAATGGAAGAAGAATCTCCAAGAGAATCTTGATAAGGGATTCATACGCCCTAGTGCGTCACCTTGGGGAGCACCTGTTCTGTTTGTTAAGAAGAAAGATAGATCCATGAGACTCTGCATTGATTATCAAGAACTTAACAAGATCACAATCAAGAACAAATATCCTCTCCCACGCATTGATGACCTATTTGACCAACTAAACGGAGCTCAATAAATTTCCAATATTGATCTTTGTTCAGGTTATCATCAATTCAGGTTCAAAAGGGAGGATATACCAAAGTCAGCTTTCGTACAAGATATGGACACTATGAATTTATAGTGATTCCATTTGGTCTTACTAATGCCCCTGCTATCTTCATGGATCTGATGAATAGAGTCTTTAGAGACTATCATGATCAGTTTTTGGTAGTCTTTATAGACGATATTCTTGTATATTCAAAGCGCAAGGAAGAACATGAAGATCACTTGAGATTTATATTCAATACCCTGTGAAAGGAGACGATTTATGCCAAATTTACCATGTGTGAATTTAGGATTCAGAAATTTGTATTTTTGGGTCACATAATCTCAAAAGAGGGGATATCTGTGGATCCAGCAAAAATAGAGGTTATCGAAAGATGGTCGAGACCAACAATAGTAACTGAGATACTATGTTTTCTTGGTTTGGCTGGATATTATCGACGTTTTGTGAAATATTTCTCATGATTATCTAATCCACTCACCAAGTTGACTCGGAAAGGAGTTAATTTTGTTTGGACAGAGGAATGTGAAGAGAATTTCAAGGAGTTGAAAAGAGGGTTATCCAGTGCACCTGTACTCACACTTCCTTGTATTGGAGAATGTTTTGTGTTCTACAGTGATGCATCCATGATGGAATTAGGGTGTGTTCTCTGGGAAAATGATATGGTGATAGCTTATTCCTCACGAAAGTTGAAAATCCATGAGCAAAATTACCCAACTCATGATTTGGAGTTAGCTACGGTAATCATTGCATTAAAGATTTAGAGGCATTATCTTTATGGGGAAAGATGTGAAATTTATACTGATAATAAAAGTTTAAAGTATATTTTCACAAAAAAGGAGTTGAATATGGGTCAAAGAATATGGTTGGAGCTGATTAAGGATTACGACTGCTCAATTAATTACCACCCTAGGAAAGAAAATAAGGTGGCAGATGTATTAAGTCGATAAGACCATGCCAGTTTATCCATGAAGAGGATCACAAAAGATCCAATATTTATGGATTTACAAAGTATGGATCATGGAATTATATTGAAAGGGGAAAAATCGTATCTTTCTCAAATGAATCTTCAACCATCTATACATGTTAAGATTAAAGAGGCACAGAACTATGATATAGAGTTACAAAATAAGGTGAGAAATTTTCCTGAATTCAACCTTGATTGTGATGGGAAAATAAAGTTCAGGAATCGAGATTGTGTTCCTCCCATCCCCGAATTAAAGAAGGAGCTACTTGATGAGGCTCATAGTTCTTCATTCTCTATTCATCACGAAAGCGCGAAGATGTATAGGGATCTGAAAGAGTACTTCTGGTGGGATGGCATGAAAAGAATTGTTGCTGAATATGTCTCTCGATGCTTGGTTTTTCAGAAAGTTAAAGCTAAGAGATATAAGTCTAAGGGAATGTTACAACCATTACCGATACCCGAATGGAAATGGGAAAACATCACTATGGACTTTTTCACCAGACTTTCTAAAACATCCAAAGGCAATAATCCTATATGGGTCACAGTTGATCGTCTTACAAAGTCTGCACAATTCATTGCTATTAGAGAGGATTTCATTCTGGATCGGATTTCCAGGATATATGTATAAGAAGTGGTAAGATTGCATGGAGTACCACTTTCTATTATATCTGATCAGGATCCGAGGTTTACCTCAAAGTTCTGGGGAAGTCTACAACATACTCTCGATACAGAGTTGAGTTTCAGCACTTCTTATCATCCTCAGACAGACGGTCAGTCTGAGAGGACGATTCAAACTCTAGAAGATATGTTGAGAGCTTTCTCTATGGATTTCAAAGGTGGTTGGGATCAATGCCTACCTTTGGTGGAATTTTCTTATAATAATAGATTTGTCTCCAGTATTCAGATTGCTCTTTATGAAGCTCTCTATGGAAAGAAATGCAGGACTCCAACTTGCTGCGATGAAGTTGGGGAAAGAAAGCTATTAGGACCTAATCTTGTTGATGAGATGACAGAAAAGGTATGATCTATTCAACAACACATAAGAGCAGCTCAGAGTCGACAAAAAAGTTATGCCGAAAACCGAAGAAAAGACTTAGAGTTTGAAGTGGGTCATAATGTGTTCTTACGAATATCTCCTTGGAAGAGAGTAATGAGATTTTCAATGAAGGGAAAGATGAGCCCTAGGTATATCTGTCCATTCGAAATACTGGATCGTGTTGGGAAGGTAGCTTACCGATTGGTGCTTCCACCGAATCTCTCTCAAGTTCACGATGTGTTCCATGTATCTCTCATGGGAAAGTACATACCTTATCCTTCACATGTACTAATCTCAGAAGTTGTACCGCTGGAACAAGATCTTTCTTATAAAGAACAGCCGATAGAGATTCTCGATCGTAGTGAAAAATTACTACGGAACAAGACCACTCGCTTGGTGAAAGATTTATGGAGGAACCACCAATTAGAAGAAGCTACATTGGAGCCTGAGGATATGATGCGGGAGAGGTATCCTCATCTGTTTGATACAAGTGACGAATGTCGAGGGTGAAATTCATTTTAAGGAGGTAGAATGTAACACCTGAGACTTTTATAAGAAAAATTTTGTTTTTATTTTATATAAATCATTAAAGGAATCTTTCACTACACACAATACTAGCTTGGCTTGCTTTACATGCAATCACGACCTTCCTTGATAGCTTGCGTCGTACGCAATACCGAGTTTCAATAAACAACGATATGCTATTAAAATATTATTAAAACTAGCTGTTATGAATAGTGATAACCACTTTTTGAAATTTTGGAAATTTTATTTTTTTAATTGGACTTCATTTTTGGATTTGGAATATCGAAATTAGCCTATGGTGAAATTTTGGTATTTTTCTGGAAACATTCAATTTTTTATGAATAGTAAAAACACTGGGTTACTATTTAAAAACCGACTTTTTATTTAAATAATTATTTATTTTATTTAAATTTACTTTAGGTCGAAATTGATACATAATACCTATAGAATTTCAATTTAATTCATTGGAGTAATTTTATAAAAATTTTAGATATATAAAAATTTTATTGAACTTTTCACCGTCTTTTACCCACCTCCTAGGAGAATTTGTAAATTTTCATAAAATTTAATTTTTCCTCTTCTGTGAGTGGAATTACTAAAATCAGAGAGACACGGTTGATTTCAGTATGTAAAATGTGGTTCAATAAGATGAAAATAATTTTTGGTGAATATTAACTTTTTAATTTTATTTACCATAGTTAAAAGTAAATAGGGTGATTAAGAGTAAAAATGATATTATTATTACCCTAAAAAATGTCATAATTCTATTGAATAAGTGTAATTCGACCAAAAACAACCTTAGGAATAAAATATTAGCATTTAGTACCACTTGGATTAGATTAGGACATTTATTATTAATTTATTTGAAGAAGGGATAGTTAAAATAAAAGTTTAGTAAGTATATAATTTTTAATATAGGGTTATACATGAGATAAATTAGACAATAAATATTCATTAGAAAGAGAAAAATATTTCCTACATAATTGTTTTTTTTGTGTAATTTTTAGACATTAAATAATTTAATTTATTTATGACACAATATGATGCAGTAATTATCTTATTAATGAAATATTGACCTAATTGATGTTATAAATACCCAAATAAATGTAATATGAGACATATTATTAATTACACTAATTTTATAGGTTAATATGACATGTTAGTATTTATTTAATTAACTTTTTTACAATTAATCATTCTTTTATGATTTTCACAAAAATCAATTACTAAATAGTGTCAAAATTGACATAAAATAGTTATTAAAACAAGTATTATATTATTAATTGTTATTTTATTCCTAAAAATATAAGGTTCTTCAAAATGACTTAGATAAGGTTATATATATTAATAATAAACAACATGGGGTTCTTTTGTCTTGTTGTAGTATGTTCATTAACCTTATAGTATAAGATCACAAAAAGACACTGTAAAATTAAAATTATTTAACTTAAAGTTAAATCTAAATGATAAGGTTTAAATAGTAAACTAAACTTTTCCCAATTCTATTGGATTAGAGGATTACGACCCATCCCCACCTTATCTTCGAAATAAATCAAATTGGAGCTATTTAAAATAGAATATGACTTTATAATAAAATAATATATTTAGTTTTTCCAAAGGTGCCCCTCTCCTCCCTTATAAATGGGGAAACATCCTCTCTCTCTTCCTCACACCACTTTGAGCCTTCAAGCTCGGCCATACCCTGCCATTTTCTCCTCTCCACTTCCCTAGAAACATCCTAGAGGTCCTGTTCTTCTTCAAAGACCAATTTTAATGCCCTAAGAGGAGGTCTCAAAGAGGTGCTTCAATGAATAGGTAATGTTCGTTACTGATTCTTTCAACTTTATTTCTTCTTAAACTTATTCTTATTTAGTTTTTTCATTATGAAGTAAAAACATAAGTATCACTCATATAATGATATGTTTCTATAAGTATAAATCAACCCTATTTCACCATATATCAATCCTACGGAAAATAAAATCACCGCGCGTGCGTACATACGGAATACCATCTCCACGCCGTGGTGTAATCTATTTTCCACCACCACCTTACTTGGATGGGTATAATGGTGTAAATAATAACTATAAATTATATTGATTGTGAAATTGTATACATACACTCCATTAAAATTACACGATCATGGGAACGATATCATCGCTCGTGCGTACGTACGGAATACTATCTCCACGATGTGATGCGACTCGTTCTACATGATCTTCATTGCATAATGATTATATAAATAAACTGAATAAATGAATATGATATATATTACACTAATACCATTTTGGATATTAGGTATCTATAACCAAAAATAAGAATAAGAATTTATTCGACAAAACACACATAAGAACAAAAAGCAATAAACACCAAAATAACAAGTAACAATGAAATATTACTAATAAGAAGCTAATAATATGACCATATATGATATAATAACAATGAGTATGATTCTGGAATAAGTCAATGACATTATTTAAATCATTATACAGGAGGTTTCGACACTGACGAATCAAATCAGACCTAAGGTAAGGGAAAATCTCACAATCTCAATTTTATCCGAGATTGTTTATACTTCATAATTTACTGGGGAATATTTATCATCCACATCCATGTTTCCTCAATATATAATATTTATATCCTTATAAAATATTTTATATCCAATTTTACCCTTCAGTGTGTTTTTTGTAAAAGATATGAAAGGAATCTTTTGTCATTTTTCGTACGAGGTACTTTTTAACTTTTCCAACAAAAGTATGAGAAGAATGTTTTTTATCTTATACGGCAAGAATGGATTTTTAATTCATTATTTCCTAGAAGCTTCCTTTACAAGTTTTCAAGTATATTTTTAATCAACTTATTTTTGTTTAGAATTGTATGACATGTTACGAATGGAAATGTGTTTTTAATGTAGAAAGGATATTTTCCTCAAGAATGGAGCTCAAGTGTTTTATCAATGTTATTTTCCATCTAAGATAGTAAAGGGTTATGTTTCTATCCATATTATTACATTGATTTGATTATGTTGTTGTTGAATTATTTTTATGAATTCCTTAATCTTATATGAATTTCATTATAATGTAACGATGTCTAAGAATCCCATTTTTATTTCATGGGTTATGTTATGATGTATGGATTATGATTTTGTGGCACACATAAGAATGGTATCATTATGAGATGGGTGGGACCTAAATCTCCCTCCAATGAATTGGGTAAATAGTTTATATCTCATGAGATAGACATGGCTGAAATGGCTGGTTAAACCAGTTTAGTGAAACATGACTTAAATGAGGAATGTACTCGGTTCAGAAATGGACTATGTCCACTAAGATAGTCTTGGGAATGAGTCTTGACTAATAAGAAATGATTCTATATTATTATGTGTGTATTCCTTAAAGCTTCATGTTTTATGTTATGATTATTGTGATTACATTTCACTACCATGATTTATCCCATGTTATGAAATTATGATCGCTTTTGCATGGTAACATTTCCAAATTGTTATGTTCTTATGAATATTATGTGATTGTTTTTTCTTTTGATTACCCTTATTGATCATTTGAGAACCCCCTTTTTTATGTTTTCATTCGCCCAGTTCAGGAAGAAGGTTATTAAGTAGGATATGCCAAATGGGAATCTAGATATGATGAAATAAATGGGAAACAATGTAGACGCTTTATGAACCAGTTGTTTATGTTTCCCAGATTCTAAAGACACTATACCTATACGGTCTTTTCATGGTTTTTTTATCTATTGTAATAAGTTTACATAAATTTTGAAGTACTAACAATGTATGTAAATTATGGGTCGTTATACACATGATACTAGATTAGTTGTGTCGGGTCCTCCAGACAGAGCAGGAAATGCAATGTGTAGGTAGTGTTACTCGTGCAGTGGGCACAGTCACATGGCTCGCAACTGCACGAGTCTCCTCATAGAAAACCAATAAACGGTCAAAGGACCGCATTGGAAGTGGTTAAGATTCAATAGAGAAGGTTTTCATGCAGCAGGAGGACATAGAAGTGGAGTTATCAATGCAACAGGTATTGTATGGGGATTCATGGTTGTACTCCCACCACCTCTAGGTGGTCCACCCCAACCATAGGGAGCAGGTGGGCAGGGTTGTGTTTTTCTTCAAGTAGCTGAGGCCTACGACCATGGTTCTTTATAAATGATTCATGGTTCGATCTATGACTACTCCACCTTAGCTGTAGTACTTATAGACACATGTGTTAGTCATTATTTTATTAACATGGTCCTCGTTTGGAGCTCAGAGATTCCGGTGGAGCCATTGGCATGATCTTTACAGCTAGAGACTCCTATGGGAGAGGATTTAACAATTATGCACTAGATCCAGTAGTGTGAGATTACTCTAAGTGGCGAGTGCTTCAGCTGTTATCTTTTAGTAGTGGCATTGAGGCCGTACGACACTATCATGGGAATGGATTGGTTATATACCATCCTTGTTTAGATCGGCTCTATTAGGCGCACAGTGCCATGTTTCTGCAAGGATGGGACCAGATTTACCTTAACCAGTGATAATAGAACCTTTTCATCACAGGATGGACATACCCGGAGGAGGGGGAAGCCGATCACATATTAGTTTTCTAGCCTTACCCTCAGAGTAGTTGAGGTTGAGTGTTTCAGCTATCATGTTGTGGTGGACCAGTACACTGATGTTTTCCCTGATGATGTTTTGGGTCTACCTCCTCACAGAGGTGGACTTTTATGTCGACTTTTACCCCAAGATGACACCGATATCAACCCAATCATATCTGATGGCTCCAATAGATCGTCTATAGCTATGAGTAGATATTTAAAACATGCAAAGTAAGTTGTTCATTATGCCCATTGTTTCTACTTTGGCAGCCCCAATTTTGTTCGCCAATAAAGTGGATGGAAGATTGAGACTCTTCTAGGACTATGGGTACCTGAAAAAGGTTACTGTGAAAAAAAAAGTACCCACTACCAGGGGTTGAAATAATTTTTTTAGCTAAACCGAGGATGGTGGTTTTTGAAGATAGACCTCAGATCAGGAAATCACCAGCTTAGGGTACAAGATGAGGATGTGCAGAATATGGAATTTAGATGTCAGTATAGCCACTATGAGTTATTAGTTATTCCATTCAGCGTATCCAACACTACATCAGTGTTCATGGGACTCATGAACGTAATCTTCCATCTATACCATGATCACTTTGTGGTAGTGTTCATCGATGAAATCCTGGTATACTCAGCTACAAAGTAGAAGCATGCCTATCATATGGAGATAGATCAAGAAAAACTCTGAGATAAACAGATTTATGGTAACCTCTCGAAGTGCCAATTCTGGATCCTAGATGTTCACTTCCAAGAACACATCATATTGGAGGCTCGAGATGACGTGGATACAGTAAAGATTGAGGTTGTGTTTTTTTGGGACCCACCCAGGACTATGAAGGAGGTATGAAGTTTTCTGGGTTTGGATGGTTACTACCATGTTTTTGTGCCTATCTTATCTAGATTTGCAGCACCATTATCGGTTTTCACAGAGAAGGGGCAACCCTTCCTGTTGTTGGAGAGATTCCATCAGAGTTTCCATGAGCTGAGGTAGTGATTTACGAGTGACCCCATATTGAGACTACCGAAGGAGGGTGGTGGGAACTTAGTCTACTGCGATGCATCAGGGACCAGTAATGGATGTTTCCTGATACATGTGAAAGTAGTGATCGCTTATATTCTTGACAACTAAGGAAACATGAGAAGAACTATGATACCTATGAACTGGAGTTAGCAGCAGTGGTTTTATCCATGAAGAAGTGGCTACATTACATGATGGTAAAACATTTTACAGCCTACTCTAATCACAAGAGTCTGAGGTATTTCTTCTCTCAGAAGTTACTAAACCTGAGACAACGTCATTTGCTTGATTTACTCCATGATTATGACTTCAAGATTGTCTAGACATATAGGATGGGGAATGTAGTAGCAGATGTACTCAGCAAAAGATCTGGTATACAGTTGCGGAGTGAGGCGACAGAGCATCTTGCTGCATTGAGTATATCTTATGTGGATTGAGATGGATCATCTTATCTTTAGTCTTTGACAATAACTCCCCTACTCCATCAGCGAGTCAGGGAGGCATTGCTTGGGGACACTGACTGTGAGGCTTGATGTGCTCAGACATGCACAAGATAGAAACCTGATGAATTTTTTGTAGGTGGGGAGAATGTCATCATTTTCAGAAGACGTACTATAGTACCAGTGGCACTATGGGAGGAAGTGTTGAGGTAGTTCTATACATCCCCTCTAGCAGAAAATCATGGACTGGATCAGATATACACGGGCCTCCGACTTCAGAAGTGGTGGTCTATAATGAATAAAGCACTAAAAGAGTTTGTCTCAGAGGGCCTCACAAGTCAACATGTGAAGGTAGATGATCCAGTTCCAGTGGGTTTAGCTAAGCCACATGAGGTGCCAAAGTGGAAGTGGGATGGAATTTCCATGGAATTCATAACTGAACTACAATGCAAGTCCAAGAAACATGATTCCATCTAGGTTATCAGCAATCAACTCACCATGTCGGCCAACATCCTACCTATAAGATATCAGGGATTAATAGATAGATGGGGACGCCCTTATGTACAAAATATTGTACGACTTCATGGAGTTACCTCGATGATTTTCTCTGATCGTGATGCATGATTTACATCTTGGATATTTAAGGGGTTGTTGGAGGAATTTGGGACTCATCTTCGATTGATCATTTCCATTTATCCTCAAATGTATGGTAAGATAGAGCAAACCATTCTGAATATCAATGATATGATATGCTCTTTCACTCTTGATTTCAGCCACAGTTGGGAGGATCACTTTCCCTTGGTGCAGTTCGCATACTACAATAGTTATCACTCCCCTATCGGTATGACACCATTCAAGGCATTGTACGGTCGACCTTGCAGATCTCCTTTGTGTTTAATAACCCATGTGAGTCAGACTCATGGGATCAGAGATGGTACGGGCTACCACAGAAAATGTTAAAGTCATTTTGGAGCATATCAATACCACAGAGAGTAGCTAGAAGTCGTATGCTGAAAAGAGATAGAGATCACTATATTTCTCATATTGTGACCATGTCTTTCTACGAGTCTCACCTCAATGAGGTTTGAAGAGACTTGGGAGGGGAAATAAGTTATCTCCATGGTTAATCGGACCCTTATATGTCTTTAGTAGAGTTGGTGAGGTGGCATACCACCTAGCCCTTCCCCCTCAATAGCAATGGGTGCATGACGTTTTCCACGTATACAGATGAGGAGGTACGTGCATGATCCTTCCCATATCATTAATAGGGGAGAGTTATACATCGACCATGGGGCGATGTTTTTCGAGGTTCTAGTAGAGATTGAGTATCTAAATGAGAGAGTCCATTGTGTGTGATCGATACCTCTTGTGTGCATATGTTGGAAGCATGGTAATCTCCAGGAGAGAACATGGAAGCGGGAGGCTCAGATTTTTGCTCATTACCCCAAATTGTTTCCCTAGTTTGTTAGGTGTATTTCAAGGACACAAATCCATTAGGTGGGTTGAATGCAATGACCTAATATTTTCCATGTAATTTTTTTAATTATATTTAAATAATACAAGTGTGTGAAAATAGACGGTTCATGATTTTGAGGCCTGGTGTTCCCAGAATGAATTTCAAAACTTTTTTTAGGGTACATTCCATAAATTCACAAGCAACGTTTTTTTATCTTTTTAATCGGTGCTCGGATTAAAAATACGAGGTCACTGTTGAACTCGCAACATTGAGATTCTATAAAAGAATCAAACACATCTAACATAGAAGATCAAGGGTAAGATCCTGTTTTTCTAGTATTCATTGAGGATTAAAATAAAAAAACTATTTTATTTTATTTAAACTCCTTCCATAAATTTTAATTCATTTGAGATGTGGACCATGTGAGGGTGGTGAGGTATTTAATGCTGGGCATTAAATGCCCAGTAACAGAAAGTGTGTAACAATGAAAACAACCATTATATGATGTATCGTCAAACGAAATCTTAATGAAACCCTTAAACTAAATTAATGACTATTGCTTCTATCCTTCCTATTTGATATTCAATGGATATGAATTGAATTTGAATAATAAGAATTTTGAGAACCCATGGAATAAAAAATCCACCAAGAAAAGATCAGAGTATCCAAATTCGAGAAACCATTGTATCTTGTTGCAGAACGATGAACATCGACCCCACATCTTCAACCATGATCACTCACCAATGTTTCAAGGTAGGGAATAGTTCATATTGTTTTTTCAGGATTAATCATTGTTTTCAATCTTTGAACCTCATATTATCGATCTAACATGAGGGGTGCATGCCAAACCAACATGGCCCGATCCCTCCACTATTTTTTGTTTGACATTTTCTTCACATATGAAACTTCTGGTTGAGAGGAACTCTATATTGATGGACTTGATGTGACGATGACATCCCGAGACGAATATTGAAGCCTTAAAAATGATGAATGGGCCACCAGATCTCACCCGGTGACCTGCCGAAGCCTGAAAGCATGATGAAACTGGCGATCGGTGCCAGTGAATTATGCTAGAAGGTTAAAATGTGGTCGTCGACACATCGGTTGGTCGTAATGGAGGAGGCAAAGCAATAATGCTGCCAAAAGAGGTCATGGTACATCAGTCGTGACATAGGATGGTGGCGGCCGGTATGCCTGCCGGCCACATGGATGAGGGGGCGGCGCGCATCCACGCCACCGAAGATAGATGTCGTAGCTTTTGAGCCATGGTGGTGCACGTGGAGGGTGGTCCACACTCGGTTGGTCGTGGAGGCAGCATTGGCGCAAGCCAGTGCTGCTGGAAGTAGAGCTGGCCAGCCGTGTCACGCCACACAAGACACACTTCAGTGGGTCTCACGTACTCACCTGAGGTGAAACGTGGCACCACCGGGTTGCAAAAAACCAAAAAATACATCTATACTATTTGTGAATCTTGGGTAGTGCCTCTAGCGAGTGGTGGAAATGGTGGGCCCCGCCACAGCAAACTACACGAAGCCGCGGCCTGAGCCATGCGGGCCTCGCCCAGCGGGGTGAGCTAGACCACGGCCAATTGGAGAGGGCCTATCGTGTTCCGGCCCATCTGGGCTGGACATGGACAATGTCCAGTCGACCCGAACCTATTCAGGTAAGTCCAAGGTGGGTCGGGCTAGGGCGAACCGATCCTAGGCATATCGGGACCCAGATACGCCTTTTTTTCCATATGTTAAGAACTGAGGGTCAGTTTGACGAACTTTTTACGGCACTAGAATACTTGGATCAAGATGTTCTATTTGGTATACTCCACATGATTTTTAGATAACGATGGAGTTTTTCTAGGTTGGATCAAACAAGAATCCAACCGGCCCCTCGAAACGGTAATGCTAGAAACTTACAGACTGGACGTCGGATTGACAAGCCATCTATTGAGTTGGTTCCCTTATGGCATGATAGACATTCATGATACTTCTTCATTAGACTTTGTGGTAGAATAAGTATCAAATAATGGCTTGAGGAGATGATCCTATTAGAATCAAGCATGTTTAGTGCGGGAACCCTGTGGGTGGCTGTACATGAAGAATTGTCAAATCTTGTGTGGGTCATCTACAGATCCTGTTTGGGTCAGCATCTATGGATCTAGTGAGGGTCATCTTCAGGTCCAGTGTTGGTAATATTTAGATCCAATGTGTCTTATATTTAGATCTCAAGTGGGTCATCTTTGAACCTATGTGGCTCAACAGCAGAGAATATCGATGAAGTAAGATAATCTTGCAATACAGCTAATCATTTATACTTACGTACTTAAGTTATACCTACTGTAGGATGAGCCTTTACATTTGTGGCATTCTTCTATGTGTTAAAACCTACATTGTATTCTTTCCTTCATGGAATAGTTGTTATTTTGGATAAAGTGATGGGATATGTGTTCCTCTTGAATGGTTTGGTTTACTTGATATCTTAGGTATATGTATGGGCACATGCCTATGTAGGGTTGACTGTTGTTTTCATGCATTTTGATTATGGAACTTCTTTGTGGTTTATCCATTGTGGGTACTAAGAGACAATCGGGGGTCTCGAGATCATTACTGATTATTGTTATACTCGTACATGCATGGACTAATCTTGCACTTTTTTGTGTCTCATGCAGAAGACAGACAACATTGATCGAGGCTAAGGGTCCCAGGACTAGAGGCTGATCGGAGGCGGACCATTAGACGAGATGTAGTGTAGAGACGATCAATTGAGAGTTGTACCTACCATTCAGGTAGGGTCCTTGGTGGGTGTTCACATGAGCTATTTTTAGTTTTACTTTTACATTATACATAGGCATGTATTCCGGACCCTTTACTTAATGTACTCACCCTATTTACAATAGAGTTTACTTTGAGTTTTATCTTCTTGTGTGCTTGGATTGTGTGAGGTTAAAGGTTAAAATGGAAATTCCTTCCTGGTGCTAGGGATATGCCTTTAGTTGTTAGTCACCAACCCCTGGCCAATGGATGTCTTGGTTGGGGTAGTCACGGCATAGGCTCTGCTGGACGGGTCATGACAGCAGGGGTTCTACGCACCCTCCATCTGATTCAAAAACTTCTTTCACATTATTAAATTTTTAAAACCGTGATATTATTTTTCAATTTCTTCATAATATGTCATTTAATATTAAATTAATGAAATGGTGATGTGGTACTCGGATTATCTAACGTTAATCACATTTAACTGTCCCTTTATATAACTAGAATGATGCTGAAATCACTTTTGGATTCTATCTTATTATTCTCAATTCAAAATCTTCTCAATTGTATTCATTTTGAATTATAGGAGATAGTTTTTCTATATGTTCATAATAAATCATTTTCAATAGAACTTTTGGGTTTTTAATTATATACTACCCTTTTATAAATCCCATTATTTCAATGGGTTATTTATGATTAGATGAATGATATGATGTTAGGTGGATATCGTATATATAGATTGCGATGGGTGGGGTGCTATATCATTTTACAGTGTATTTTTTACCATTTTATGCCTCATAAGGAAAATGTGTTAACTATGAACATTGTCCATATTAGCTACGTTTAGTATTTTTATCTCAAACAAGATGTGGACTGGCCATGTTGACAATATAGTGATTGAATATGATGTAGATTAGTTATGTCCACAAAAATGAGTGTGAAATCGATTAAGATCTCTATATTAAAAATGTTATAAATTCTTATTATTTTTTCATGAACATAATTATATAAATCAATATTATGTTATTCATCATATAATATGTTCATTATAACATGTTTCCACACAAATTATCCATTTAATTTGTTTTTATTTTCCAAATAAATTACATTCCATTAAGACTTTTGAAAACTATTATTATTCCTTGTTATTTTTGTCATGATATTTTAACCCTTTTTTCTACATACATACAATTTAATTGTTTTGACTAGTATATAATTTTCCCCACTAATCATTTAAACTCATGCATTTCTTATGTTTCCATAATAATCTTCATGAAAATTTATATATCATATAATAGGTCTATAATACGATCTTAAGGATCATAGTTGTAGGTAAATTTCAACATGTGTTATAAAAAAAGATGATTATATATAAAACCTGAAAGATACTAAAACATTTAGACCTCTGGTTATGTTAATGCACATGTGATATATTTTTTAAAGATGGAATCAATAATATATACACACACATTTTCTTGGGATTCTATATTTGGAATAAAAATATGGTTTATTGATTTATTGGATTAGTTTAGAGAACATTAGTAAAAACCTAGGATAATAGTATCTATATTGGATGATATTTTAAAATATTGGTAAATTCATGGGTATGTGGTTTTACGTGGAAAAAATTTATGTCAAGGTAGTGGTACGAAAATTAAGCAATAACACTATTGCGCCAAGGGGTAATCACAGTAAATGTATTTGGATGACCATTTAATTGATAATCAATATGATGCATGTTGTGTGGTCTTTATACAACTGACCTAGTAGTACACCCCAATGATATATGTTTTCGTTATCAAATTCTCTTTATTAACAACATTGAGTTATTGATTTCCTTCTTACCTTGATAGATTAGGTTCATTGGTATACGATAACCCAACATAAGGTATAGTAAATTAATTTAAGATTATTATTGGTTTAACAAAATGATATATATGGTAAATTAATTATGTAATAGGGTAAAATGTTTTAATGTGGAAAACATTTATTTTAATCATAATGATAATGAACTTTAATGTTGAATAATAATCACTTGTGTTAGCCCCTATAGTTTTAAAATTGTTGGATATATGATTAATAATTTAATAATAGTGGTGAAGTAAAATGAAATAAATTTCTTAAGTTAAAATGAAATGGGATTGAAGCTAGCATTGAATATATTAAAATTATTCTCACTCAACTATCATGAGTTATGATTAATACCATAGTGTCTTATTGAACATATAATCCCATCAATGAAAAATAGTGATGGGGTTTTATTAAAGATCAGGTGATGAAGATGACGGAGAAATGAATATTCCATTTATGCCATCTCAAAATTTTTAAAAGACTCATTATGTGAATGCCTCAAAGGAGAAAAATTTATTTATCTATGCTATGGAAGAACATCGATAAAAAATATTTCATGAAAAAAAAAGAAGAGCTCTAATTATATTAGGGAGAAAACAAATTTTCTTTTATAAGATTAACAATTCAGTTATATTTTTTTAATAAATTAGAGTATCTTATGAACTATAAAAATATTTCCCAAGTTCATTATATTAAATTTTAAATCGACACCAATATCTTTATTGGAATGTGGGTCTAGGGAACTCCTATGTAATGACTACTAATGATGTGGTTTTCAATAATTATGTGGTGATAACTACACTTATTCATCACTCTAGATTCTTTGATATCTTATTTAATTTTTAATATCACAGAAATATTTAATTTAAAAATTAAAACACTTAGTTTTATCATTATTATATCCATGGAATGTAAATCCTCTTCATAGATCATGGGATTATTATTCATGTGAGTCTTTTTATCCTTCTTTTTAGAAACATTTATTGTGAAATTGGGAATTTTTTCTCTCTACATTGTGAAAAAATTAATTTTTTAAATAATTAAATATAATATCATATAAATAAATGATAACATACAAAAAAGGGATTATTATTTATAAACTTATATATCACATAGTTGGTGAAATATCAATTTTTGGGATATGACTATTCTGAAGAAAAGTTAATATTTCCTATATTTGTAAGGTTGAAATTTCCCTCGAAAATATACCTACGTTGATGAATATGAATTTGATACCATTATCTATTTTCTTTAGTATGTGATAAAATAATTATTAGAATGCAATTTATTGTGGGGGAGAAGGTAACAAAAATGCTATTAAGAACCATTAATGCATTTGCCTACAATTATAATGGATGTTTCACAATTCTTTTAAAGAAAATAAAAATTATTTAGAGATTATGTTTTACATGATGAGAAAAATACTAATGAAAAATTATTCAATTATAATGGAAAATGAAAACAAATATATATGAAACCATAATTCAAATATAGTGGATTATTTTTCATAATAGAATCTAGCATACATTAAAACTATAAAAATTAAAACAGGGTAATAAATTGAAAAAATTATCACTAACAGACATAGACTACCTACCAAAAGGGTACCAAAATCACTTTTTACATGGCCTGAATGGTATTCTACATTCCCACATAATTTCGAAAAGAGTGTGAGTTTTAAATAAGAACAAGATGGAATAATTTCTCTATATGTGTAACTAACATGACAATGCAGTGAAAAATTATATAATTAGCTCAAATAACTCCAATATATTTTTTCCAATATCTTATTGTAAAGGAAAATGTGTCCCTGGTCTATTACATTATGAAAATATGATGGTTGAGGATTTCTGAGACGCGGTAGTGACTCATTTCATGTATTTTACAAAAATCTATTTTTTTCACTGTGAGTTAGGTACCGTTGGTCGCTGATGCTGAGTACGGATGTTGAGTCGCATATGTGAGTTATAGAGGCGAGTCACTATAGCAGCTCACCAATAATGAATCGCACCGGCAGTGTTCCCATTGTGACTCACAATAGTATATCTCCAATATTAACATTCACTAGTAGTTTTCTAACGGTGACTCACACTAGTAGCTCACTAATGGTGACTGACATCGGTAGCTCACCAATGATTACTCATGAGAGTTAGTATTTTATTGATAGATAATACAATGGTGATTCACAAAATAGTGACTCATCATCCAATAGCTCATCCACTAATGAATCTGAATAGTAACACAGCCAATAGTGATTCATTTCCAACATTTTTTCAGAATTTCATTTTTCATTAGTTTTTTTTGGTTTTCTGTAGTTTTTCCCATTTGACATTTTATTTGTTGAAAAACACTCTTAAAAATATATTTTAATTGATTTATAGACGATTAAAATCCCATTACTTATATATAAATATTATCTAACGGTCTAGGATCCATTACATAGACATACTATATGTGTTTTTGAGATTCAAGTTTATTTGAAATTCAAAACTATTTCATATCCTATGTGTCTAATATACAATCCTTCAAAGACGTGGGCATTCCCTTATTTGATTATAGTTTACCCTTCCTTAGAATTGGATTCCAAGTGTTCTAACTCTCATAGGTGTCCTATGTTTTTTTGTAGCCTTAGATCGGGTTCCACTTGTATTTTTTCTATGTGCATGTGCAATCTCTATTTTGGTGTAACCAAGAAGTCTCTATATATATTTGAGACCAGGTATGTTATAAATTTGTTCCTCTAGGGTCCAGGATATTTTTCTTCCCATTAATCCTTTCAATGATTTGGAATGTGATCTGTATGTTTATAATGTAGCTTTCTCGGATAATGGTTAGGGTGGTGATGTCATGGCATCCTCTACTAGATGTAGTCACTATGGGAGAGGTGATTGTGATCTGTTGTGGTGTCGAATTATCGTGCTAAGAACATTGAAGATAATTTCAGTAAGGTGATTCACTACATCTATATTTATTTACGTTCAACCATATAGATATAATTATTTAACCCATGGATCACATTGAAATTGAAATAATAAATATTTTAACCAGATTAAAGAATTGGTATTGATTTTTTGGTGATTTTATTGCTTCTTTATCTGTTAGATTGTGTGATATATATTATTTTTAGATTTTAATGTCGTTCATGGTGGAATTTGGTAAAGATAATATATTAATAATTAATTTATAATTAATATTTTAAATATTATAGTGAAATATTAATTAATTAATTTGTTTTTGTAATTTTATGAAAATCAGGTTAATTTAGTATGTATTTTTAATGTAATTGGTTAATGATATTGAATCATGTTGATGCTTGTTTATAAGAGTATTAATCTAATGTTAAATAAATTTTCAATTAATTTTTGATCGCTTGAGAATCATGTCTCTTAGGTTTCCCAAATTATGAACCTAATTAATGCATCAGTTAATTCCATATGGAATAAGAACCATTTGTGTGATAAAAGATAATGCCTTGTTGGGCACAAGTATCCATGTTTCATGTAAAGGCCAATTGAATTATGATTTTAATCTGTTAGTGATTTTTCTATATGGATATTGAATTACATTCTTTGGGTTCGTGATCCCATTTCTATAGAGTACACATGAGAATGATTTATCCCATATATAAACAATTAAACAAACATCAGAAATAAATGGACATCTCAAATTAAAATTATATAAAAATTGAACTAAACATTATTTCTACAAGAAACTGAATGTAGAACTAAACAAAAAACTCAACTGAAAAAATATGATAACCATATAACATCATGTGACACCTCTGGTTACTCTCCAACACAACGATCACAGTTCTCCCAAGGTGATCAAAACTCAAGATGAAACATGCACAAGGGATAAAAACGTAAGAAGACTATAGGCGTGAGTATTAAAACTCAGTAGGTAAGCACGAGATTCTATTCCCAATGAAATTACATTAAAATAAAAGAAACATCAATTTATAGTTTTAAATAGATGATATAAAATAATTTTTTTCCAATGATGTACCATGCTATAATAGTTATCAGACAAAAACATTCATGTCTAATAAACAAAGATGCATGTAAGAATTTTTAAAAGAGGTACAACTTTAAAATGAAAATAGTTTTCAAGATAGATGCTTTAAAGATTGTATAATTTTATATAAAACACACACACTACTGAATTTACCAACCAAAAACACCATATTCTGATAGTGAGTACAAAAGATCCAATGCCCACAACTCACGGGAACACCCCTAGGCACTAGTTAGTTGTGGTCCCAAGGTACCTCATAACTCGGTGAAAGTAACCATAATAAATATCCATTATCGTGAACACAATCCACTAGTAGGGAGAATGCGCATAACCTAGTGGCCCCCAATATCATCATAATCATAGTTTAGTTAGTTTTTTCATCATCAAACTTGCTACGTGAAACAGGGGCCAAACCCCACAGAATCACTTGTATACTATTACAAGTCCTCCCACCTAGATAGTTGGGATTCCCTTTAGTTCTCAATTATGTTAAACATATTATAAAATACACATTTCAAATCCAAATTCCATTACCAAGCCATAAGAACAAAAACATCCCATAAAAATTCTTCACATTTCTTTCACGAATCGATAATTCACTAAAATTTTTCGTAAAACAATTTCAAGGAGTGTATTGAGGAATTCCACATAAAGCTCATACAAAAACACTATTTGAATTTTAAAAACACAACATTACCATACACAACCATATTTGGTTTCCGTAAAAACATTTAAGAAAATCATTTCATGGAGGTTAAAACAATCCCAATTGACACAACATGGTATATACAAGAAAAACATTCATTCTTCATTTTTAGGAAAGGCCAAACTGACCTTCAAACATTTTTCCCAAAACTAACAGTTTGAAAAGATATGGATTTACATTTATTCTAAAAAGGTGTATACACACCATATACAGAATCAAACCACTTTCATAAATCCCATATAACTCTCAGATAACATATTCAAAACACAACCATTTTCAAAAGAATTTGAAACATGTCATTTTACGACAACTCGGGCCAAAACGTGATGTAAAACAATACCCATTTATTTGTAAAACCAAAATAAAAATTGAAATAACCTATAAGGATCCCAAAATAATTTTTTACATGCTTCCAATGTATTTATAATTCCAAAAAAATCATTTTTAAATTTCCTTAGACACATAAAAGACAACCGGGAAATTTACCGAACACGTGGCATGCACTCTTTAACAAAAAAATATATGTTAAGAACAAGAAAAGGATAAAATAACATTTTAATGCAATAAAATTTTTAATTATACTAAAAAATATTCAAAATACAATAAATAAAGTGCATAAGCTCAAGGAATAATTTATCAAACAAGAGGAGTTCACATTTATACCAAACCAACTATATTTTTATCAAAATAAGTCATAAGACATAATTTGCACACAAAACCTTTAAAAACAAGGTTAAAAATAAGCAAATATCGTATATAAAAAGTTATAAAAGTATGATATTGATGAATCATAAATGATAAAGGCTTTCCCAAGGGACATCCTACCTGAAATCCTAGGCATAATGGAAACACACACCAAAAATCACCTGCCGTAGGATTATAAATCCTAAATCTATGAAGACCATACCTAATGAATATAAAATCCATCAAAAACCATTTTATAAAATAACACTAGGTCTAACAAAATATAGGTTATTTTAAAACCATGATATAATGAATGGAGGAAGAATAGGGAGGAGAAAAGAGAAAGAATCTCACATTTTCAACTAGAAAATTCTTCGTATTCCATTAGATGTGAACCCTTAGAGGAAAGGGAATGGCTTGAAACATCTTAGAGAGTCTCCAAGGATCTGGGTGAAATAGTGAAATAAGAATTGTTGTAAAAAGAGTACTAATGGAATGATTTATTTATGAAACAATTTATCGTCGCAATTCTAGATGATTTGAGGGACATTGAGAAAGGCTTCCCTAATCCGTGACTCATATGAGCTCCAAATAGGGGAAATCGATAATGGAGGTGATGATAGGGATATTTGATTTTGGTGGGAGGTATATTCATAGAAAAATATTAAATATTGAATTATATATAAAATAAAAAACAATTTATACTGGAAATAGGCCCATGGGCTAGCCCAATGCCAAAATAAGTAACCAAATTTCACCATGATTATAAATTCTTATGTTGTGTAAATAGATATGGAAGTTTCAACATTTAAGTATAGGAAAATTGGGAATTATAATTGGTGAAATATGATTAAAAAAAAGGTTTAATAAAGAAAAAAAATTCCGTTTTTAAAAATGGAAATGGGATCACGGTTGGTCAAAATCATGAAGTAACCACCCTTTCTTTAAAAACTCCTAAACAAGCAATGGGGAACCCAAATTAAGGTGATTATACATATATGAAACTTAAAAACTCAAAATTAATCTCATAGAAGACCCCAAAAAAAGTGTTGGGATTTTAAATGAACCAGATCAGAACAATGACATGAAAAACTCGGTGTGACAATTCTCCCCACCATCAAAGCTTTCTGCCCCCAGAAATCCATAACACATTCCTGGTAAAATATAAACAACTAAGGATTCTTTATCAACATGAAACAACCTATCAATATAGTGACATATCATTTTCCATCAACATAACTTAATCCTCTTTCCCAAAAAACCCAACTCACAACCACTTTGTGAAAAATCAACGGAAATATAAATCCACCACCTCTACATCCAAGCCAAGAACCCGATTATTGGGCATTATCCCAATTAAACAAACAATCACTCAAACTAAAGATAAATCAAGAAAAACAAGGAATATAGGGGATTAAAAAATATAATCATCATTATTAATAAACAAATATAACTAGAAAAGGTCATAGGAGGAAAAA
Organism: Viscum album; assembly: GCA_963277665.1. Classification (NCBI taxonomy): domain Eukaryota; kingdom Viridiplantae; phylum Streptophyta; class Magnoliopsida; order Santalales; family Viscaceae; genus Viscum; species Viscum album. Next base: position 106,183,156 of record OY728133.1, read on the forward strand.
TCAACGAGACCTATGGTGGGTCTCCCCACCTTTATAACCTAATGAGCAAAAAAAAACAACAACCCAACATTACCTCACTTACATAGGTACAAAAAAACTCCCACAAAAACCCAAAAACCCTATTTTATAGGTTTATAACATGGACATATAAACCAACCAATCTCGAATGGAGGGGCGAAGAATTGGGCCAACACTTTTAGCAAGGATCCGGACCCCCACAACTCGGGGAGGGGACGAAAGGGCACCCAAAATTCTGTCCACTGGAACCACAAAAGAAACCAAGGAACTACACAAAATCCCCACCAATGAATAGGTAACACCAAGACCACGCATGATTTGAAGAGGCAGTCCGCAAAGGGACATTGGTCCGAAACCCACATCCACGAAGGCATAACCATAGACATTGTGTGAGGGGTAAGTCCACCACACATGTTGTGAAAAATGGAAATTAACAGTGATGATTAACCACAATATAGACAAATAAACTACCATACCACAATGGTGGAGGTAGTAGCATGGATAAGCACCCCACACCTTTATATATTTCCTTACAATGTGAAAAGCTTCACTCTGAGGCCTATGGATGGAGCCCTAAATCATGAAGCATCTTCTGCCCCATGGTCAGGTGCTAAGTATCACACCACTCAAAAAATCTCATTTTCTCAACAATGCAGATTCTTATAAATAGTAACTCATAGATACATATCAAAATTATATATCACTTGGAATGAGGAGCATAATGGAAAATGAATACGGTGAAAATAATCAACATCAACGAACACAACTGCTATGTCCACAAGAATTATCACAAACAAGAAGCACTTTAAATCGATCACAAACAGCTCTCTATATAAACTGGTGGAATGAGAAATTATTTTAGGAGGAGTATATACCTATTGAAACTTGAGAAAGAATCATTAGGATTATAAAATGGAAATCTTGCAAACATATAACTATTTGTGGCCACATCACAAAATCCACACATCTTTAGAAACCCTGTAAACATTACTCCAAAACTGATCCACCAACAAGATCCCATATCAAGATGCAATAAGAGTATGAAGTATAGATCGTAAAGAAGCATACATAATAGAAAACACTTTTAATACATAGGATAAATAATCCACATAACTGTCCGTTCAAAACAAACACCATAATTTTTCAGCTAAAAACTCTTTTGAAAAAAAAATAACTTGGTGGATTTTCACATTCACCAATGGTGTTTCATCATGTATCACTCACATGAACATTTACATGCCACCCCAAGCACTCAAAAACCATTCCATATATCTCATAATTCTAGATATCAATAAAACCATGCATGTGAGAACCCATTAAAACACCAATGGCAAAATCAACACAACATCATTCCAAAAATCATGTACCGTTAAAAGGAACACCAACCCCCCAGTCGAAAATGTTTTTCATATTCCACAAAACAAAACACACATCATCAAGAACCATTTGATTAAAAAAATCCATTTAATTTAATATAACTTACATAAACAACCATTCTATTCCAAATATCCATTTCCCATTTTTTTTAAAATCCAGCAAAGTCTTTTTTCATAATCTGACAACCACAAAGGTCAAAAACCCTTTCCAGAAAAACACCAACCGCACAAAACAGAATTTCCAAAACCTATTCATTACATTCAAACACTTTTCAATAGCCCAAAAACACCATTTAACTAAATCTTTTAGAATTTCTTTAATATGATTCACACATTCAAGAAATTTTATTTCAACAAAACAGAAGTTTATATTAGGGAAAATCCAATCCCGTTAAATCATTTTCACTTCCTCCCCAAAATTTGTTTAAAAAAACACAACCTTACCAAAATAATTCTTATATTTAATTTTTGAATACCCATTTTCTAATTTCCCAAATACAACAATTCCTTTAAAATAAATTTCCATAATTCTCACATGATTATTTTCAAAACAAAAATTCAGAATTCATGAAAGGTCCAAGAAACCCGCAAAAGGGAACTAGTTTTTGTGGGTGACATGACCATATGGTTGGAGGCCATATGTCAAACACAACACCAACATAGAAAGAATTATTATAACCATGAACTTTCTCCACATGGATTTCCATGCCCTATGAGCTCACAGATACCATTAGTCATACACCCTTTGTCATATCCCAACACCAAACAATTAGCAAGAACAAATGACCCTAATAAAACCAGACATCCCATGGAAATCTGATGATCCGAATGATAAAGAGTTCACGATGCTCTTCTCTCACATACCCCTACCATCCCAAAAATCCTACTCCATATACATTGACATCCCCAAATTACATGGGAACTCTAAAAATAACGGTCTGCTAAGATCTGACCTCCTCTAATACCATTTTGTCACAAACCAGCCTGATTCAACCCTGAACTGGTCACCCTCAGCAGCCCGCAAAAAGTCCCGAGAGGCGTTACTGATCCTCATGAGATAGAGAAATGAACCAAGGGAATCAATATAGTACACAAGGGAATTATTTCTCCCATATATAAACAATAAAACGAACATTGGAAATAAATGGACATCCCAAAATACAATTATATAAAATTTGAACTAAACATTATTTGTACAAGAAACTGAATGTAAAACTAAACAAAAAACTCAACTGACCAAATCTGATAACCAACTAAATATATGTCGCAACTATGGTAACACTGAAACACAATGATCACACATCGCCCAAGGTGATCAAACTCGAGCTAAAACATGTACAAGGGCTAAAAACAGATGAAGACTATAAGAGTGAGTATTAAAACTCAGTAGGTTAGCCCAATATTATGATCCCAATGAAACTCCTTTAAAATAAAAGAAACAAAAATTTATAGTTTTAAATAGAGGATATAAATGTATGTTTTTTAAATGAGGTTCCATGCTATAATAGTTATCAGAAAAAAACATGCATTTTTAATAAAGAAAAATGCAAGTAACAATTTTCCAAAGTGATGCAACTTCAAAATGAAAATATTTTTCAAGATTGATTCTTTGATGAATGTCAAATTTTATATAAATAACACACAATACTCTACTTACCAACTGAACTCACCGTATAACTATGGTGAGTAGAAAATATCCAATGAGCACAACTCACTGGAACACCCCTAAGAACTAGTTTGTTGAGAGCCCCAGGTACCACGTATCTCGGTGAAAGTAACCATAATAAATATCCGTTATCAGGCACACAGGACACTAGTAGGGAGCATACCCATAACCTAGTGGTCCACCAATATCATCGTCATCATAGTTTAGTTAGTTTTGTTATCGTCAAACTTGCTACATGAAACAGGGTCCAGACCCCATAAAATCACTAGTATACTAGTACACGTCCATCCACTAGATAGCTGAGACTCCCTTTAGTGATCAATAAAGTTACATATATTATCAAATACACATTTATCATTAAAATTACCTTCCCAAACCAAAAAATCACAAACATAACTTAAAATATCTTCAAATTTCTTTCACGAATCATTAAACCACTAGTTTTTTTCGTAAAACGATTTCAAGGAGTGTATTGAGGCTTTGCACATAAAACTTATTCCAAAACACTATTTGAATTATAAAAACACAACAAGTCCATACCCAATCATATTTGGAAGACCTAAAAACATTTTATAAAATAATTTCGTGGAGGATATAATAATCCCAATTGACACAACATGGTATATACATGTAAAACATTCATTCTTTATTTTTAGGAAAGGCCAAAATGGCCTTTAAACATTTTTCCTAAAACTAACATTTGGAAAAGTTATGCATTTAAATTTATTTTAAATAGGTGTATAAACACCATATAAATCATGAAACCACATTCATAAATCCCATATAACACTCATGTTAAATATTCAAAACACAACCAATTTCATATGAATGTGAAACATGTCATTTTATGGTAACTCGGGACAAAATCTGATGTAAAACAATAAAAATTTATTTGTAAAACCAAAATACAATTTTAAATTCCTTAAAACTATACCAAATTAATTATTTACATGCTTCCTATGTATTTATAAATCCAAAAAAATAATTTTTTAAATTTCACTAGACACATAAAAGACAACCGGGCAATTTACCAAACACGTGGCATGTACTCTTTAACCAAAAAAAATATGTTAAGCACAAAAAATGGAAAAAATAAAATTTCAATGCCATAAAGTTATTAATTATACTTAAACATATTCAAAATACCATAAATCAAGTGTGTAAGCTCATGGAATAATTTATCAAACAAGAGGAATGCACATTTATACCAAACCAATTATATTTTTAACAAAATAAGTCATAAAACATACATTGCACACAAAACCATTAAAAAATGTTTCATAGAATCAAATATCATATAAATAATGTCATAAAAATATGTTAATGATGAAAATTAAATGATAATGGCTTGTTCATGGGACATCCTACCTCATATCCTTGGCGTAATGGAAACACACACCCAAAATCACCCACCGCAGGATTATAAACCCTAATACTATGAATAAGAGACCTAAATGATTATAGAATCCCTTAAAACCCATGGTTTAACATAATCCAATATCTACCATGAATATAAGGGATTATAAAACCAAGATATAATTAATGGAGGAAGAAGAGGGAGTATAAAGGAGAAGGAATCTCACATTTTCAACTTGAAAACTCTTCGTCTTCCATTCGATCTGAACCCATTGAAGAAAGGGAATGGCTTGAAAAATTTTAAAAAGTCTCCTAGGGTCTGGAAGAACTAGGGAAATAAGAAATTTGAGAAAATTGTTCTACTGTAATGATTTATTCAGGAAACAATTTACCATCGCAATTCTGGACGATTTGAGAGACACTGAGAAAGGTTTCCTTAATCTGCGTCTCATATGAGCTCCAAAGAGTGGAAGTAGATAATGGGGATGAGGATATAGATATTTTATTCTGGTGTATGGTTTAATTATGGAACAATATTAAATATTTAATTATATATAAACTAAACAAATTGTTGTTTTAAAACTGGAAATGGGCCCATGGGATGGCCTAATACCTAAATAAGTAACCCAATTTATCCATGATTATTAATTCGTAAGTTGTCTAAAAGGATATATAAGTTTTAATATGTCGTTATAGGAAATTTTGGAAGTGTAATGGGTTAAAAATTATGAAAAAAAATGAGATATAGAAGAATCAAATTTTGTTTTTAAAATTGGAAATGGGCACACGGTTGGCCCAAATCATTATGTAACCACCCGTTTAAAAAAACTCATAAACAAGAAATGAGGAACCCAAATTAGGGTTATTAGAAATATATGAAACCTAAAAGCTCAAAATTAATCTCACCCTAGACCCCTAAAATGTATTAGGATTTCAAATGAACTAGATCAAAATATTGACATGAAAACCCGGGTGTGACACTTTTCCTATGATTCTTGACAACATGGAAATATATAGATAAAGAAATATTAAGAGTATTAAAATTGTTAGTAAATTTATGAATGATTAGCTCATGGTGTTAGAGAATAGTGGGATTCAATATTGAGGTCAATAATTTTGAGATGATGTGGACTGATTTTCGTTATGCCTGGAGGGAATGGATCGTTATTGAAATGATAGTGTAATGGGACGTCGAAATGGATGATGATTAAATAATGGTTAAAGAATTAGTCAATTTAAATTGATACTAATTAAAAGTTATAAAACATTTTAATAAATCTCTTCAAATATTTGGGACCATATAGGATATCTATTCGTAGGATTTGTAGCTAGGAGTTTGAGATAAGTCAACTGCTGTTGATTTTGAGACTAAGTGTTGCACATTGTGTGGATGTGAGATATATTATATCATTTTCTTTTTGTGTTTTTATATGATATTCTACCCTATTATTTAGTGAAACTTACACATCTGGGATTCTGATCCCTATGGGGTGTTTTCACTGACATCCCAATGGGAGGATGGATGGTAGACTACCCCCCTTTTCACTATTCTCATCTCTGTGTTGTTACATATTCTAGTATGTACGGTGGTTGGTTTTCCCTATATAAGTATGTAGAGGGATATAATTTCTTTAGGTTATATAACAGAAATAGATTTTGGATATTGTTCCATTAGTACAACTATAATTATAACATGTATAGGTTGTGATGGATTGAGGATCCTTACTTAGTGTATAGTATGTGAATGCATTAGTTATAATTCCTGACATATGATACACATTAAGAGTTTTTTTGTGGGTCCCAAAACATGTTTTTTTAATTTTTTATTATTGGATGCGGTGTTTTGTTTCATGTGGTGCATGTTTTGTTTCTTTACATAGGTGTCTTCAAGATCCCTTTTTGTATAGAGATTCTCCGGATGTGTGATGTTGGGGAATAGCCGAAAACCTGGGGGGGATCTTGTAGTGGGGTACCCGTGATATTCATTATTATATTATATACTATTGTGTGTGATACTTTTATAGAGTAGAATAGTGATTATAGGAACATATTATACTTTTTTAGGTGAAAATTTAGTTTCACTTGTTGTTCAATGTGCTTTTCATTCATTCCTACATTTTAAATTAGAGGCTCCACGGAGGATCCTGCTGTGTTGTAACATCTCAACCTGGGTGCCACTTAATGGTGTCTGGAGTCGGTTCACCCGATGAACTCATGTGCGCCAACTCATATCCTAGAAGAATCCCATTACCAGTGAAGGTATTTTAAGCCAATCATGGGGAGACTAGACCCTAATTTATTAGAGTAAAAGACCAATGGAAATAGAAAAAAATGTGAAAGAATATATTAAAAAACAATACTTAGTTCACTAGATAACCAAAAAGGGAAAAAACACATAATTGAAATGGAAACCATGCTATACAAATATAAGTGTCAATTATCTATAATTAAATGAACTGAAAAGACACAAATAATCCCCAAGAGTGTTATGAAAATTATATGGTCCCCCCCATCCAAGAACCATACCTAACGAGCAATCCATCCCAGGGCATTTACCCTTGTCCAATATTTCAATAATATAAAATATTCACTTACTGATAATGTATCCTTAATACAATGTCAGTACAACTAGTAGGCGACCACCAACGGAGTCTAAAAGTAGTATAGTCAAAATATAGGGTATGTAGTTATATAATAAATAATTTCAATTTATAGATAACCACTTATTACATTATAATTTTTTTCTTATCTATTTACGTTGACAATAGGTTTCCAATTAGGCCTATACCACAATACTAGATTAGTCTCATGTTGTAGAACCGACAGTTCCCTAGGTAATAGTATATATTAATACATGATTCTTGATGAAGCTTGAATTATTAAAAGGATCTATGATATCACATTACCAAATTTAACTCTTGTTGGGGCTATGATATTATCATGTGAGGCTGTTACTCAGAGGTAAATTACTTCTATTCTTTAATTATACATTCCTCATAAAAATTAACAATGATTGTAATATTAGAAACATAATTAAGATTACCATGTTTCCCTACATACTTCTCAATTTGATGACTACAATCCCATTCTATTAATCATTAGCATAATGACCATGTTACCATGAATACATATAATTAGAACAAATATTTTCCCATTATCTTAGTCATATGTATGATAACCATGATTCCATTTTCAATTAACAATTTTTAATGACCATGTTCCCATTATTTCACAAAAAATTAATTCCAAATTATTTATCCAAATATATCCCACTACTAATTCCAAAATTAGATAAATACAACACATCAATTAGTTTACTCAAAAAATAATAAAAACATTTCAATCATAATTAATTAATTCATTAAATTAAATAATCAATGTCACAATACATATCCCAAAAATTAGGTATCCTATTCTAAATCTCAAAACAACACAATTAATTCTGCAATTATTTAACTAGATCAAAATATAAATATTTAAAATTAATTCACAATTAATTATCTCAACATTACCAATTTTATATATCATAATTAATTAGATAATTAAATATATAGATTAAAATTTTTAAATATCATAATTAATTTATTAATTTAATTATAAATTAGGGAATCGGTTTAGTCTTATGATTAATTCCTCGACTAATCATTAAATTCTAAAGTGATTCGATAAATCAATTGGTCATCCTAATTAACCCAATTTAATAAAATCAAATTTATAATGGATGATAGAAATTATAAATTTTGGCATATATTTTTTAAATCCACAAAATTGGGAATTATATTTTTTTCTACGTAACTCAATTCGTCGATGGACTTTTTCTCAATGGAAAACCCCTAAATTGGAGAAGCATAAAGCCAAATATCCAAGTTCATGATATACATCCATAAATAAATATCAAATTTATAATGATCGTATAAATCTTGTTCAATATATACAATACTAGATATATATATATCACTAATATAGTTTGGATATAATGAAATAGAAAATATATTTCACCAAAATATCAAATAAATAGAGAGGATTGGAAACTAGATGAGATCCACATAATAGGAGAAGAGTGGATCATTGATATGGGCTTTGGATCAAGATGAACTAATGTCAGATGATCTTAGAATGCCTCACTAACGCTTTAGGATCACCCTATATCATCAAATCCAGATCCAAGGACGAATAGGAGGATTTTTGGTGCTTCATGGGATTGTAATACAAATATTTGGGTGAAAAGAAACCACTCAAATGATTTCGCAGGTAGGGGTTCATAATTTTCTCAAATTTATGTGCATGACGTGATGACCTCTCTTATTGGGTTCAAATGGCTAGTTGGGTTGGGCAGACGATTACCCAAACCATGTGCCAACCGTTAAAAACCCCATTTCATCATTATTTCATTAAAAATCCACCCATTCACACCCCATTTCATAACTCCAAACAAAGGAACATTAATAAACATTGAATTTACAAGAATTCTATCCCAATATATCTATTGAAAAGTTAGGGATCATAAAATCTCCCCACATTATAAAATCACATCCTCTCGGTTTTCTTCCAAGCCATTATTAGATTACAACACAAAACGATCGGGCCATTGGGCCCTATATATGATTTTCTTTTCCAATATTCTACTTCTAGAAACACTTTCCCACTATGACCCAACACATGTATCAAATGATCCTTATAGGATGCATCTATCTTAAGGACAATATCATCAACATTGAGCCTATGAGATGAGTCGGGGTGAAACCGATGATGTTTTCACGCATGGAAAACATAATGAATAAAATTGTATCTATGTGGATGAGAAAATATGTATACAACCAGCATGATTCTATCCACTATCTAAAATGGTCCAACAAACCTCTACCCCAACATTCGCTACCTTCGTATCTTGTATTGTCCCAAACTAGGTGACTCGAAAAGGAATACACAATCAACCTATATAAACAATTGGGGTCATATAAATATTTCAACATACAATGTATGTCAACTATGAACCATAGAAATACATTTCCAATTTAATCATAGAAGCTCCAATCCCTCCAGCATGAGACACAGTCCCAACAAATTTTACTCCCCAGCATCCATCTATCAAAGCAGTGATCTATATGGCCAACCATAAATGGAATTGTATGGTACCATCTGTATAGTTTCTTAATAATAATTTTTATAGGAGAACACAAATAATGCCATGTGCCACTACAAGGACCCCCCAATGTCAATAATACATGGCCGTAGCATATCTTCATGCACTTTTATAGTATGTTTTGACTGCCAATCTGTATGTGGGTGAAATGTCGTACTCATAAAATAAAAGTGTTTCAAATGATTTCATCATGCCCTCCCAAAATAATGAAGTAAAAAATCAATTAAAATATAAAACTATTGTCCATTTAACTCCTTCCAGACAGACTATCCCACAATAATATAGTTCTCTCCTTTGTTCTAATGTAAAAGTTTCCCATATTGTAAGGAAATGAGATATCTTTTTTCATTGATCCACAATGACCCATATATAGTCATTATTCTTACGAATGGTTTGTAGAACCACAACTAAATCCATGGTCATGTCATCTCACATCGATTATATGATGTGAATCATCTAGAGAAGACATACTGGTTAATGAGGCTTTGCCTTCACTTACTGGTAAGTAGAGCATGTAATCACAAACCCTACTACCTACTTTTTCATTCATGGCCTCCAAAACTGTTTTTGTAGGTCATTGTACATTTTTTTATACAATGATGTCCCACAAATTTCAAGGTAAGAAATTCACACATGAAAAAATCTAATGTTCTCATAGATACCAGAACGTGAATCATTAGATAGATGATATCATCCTCGTTTATCAACTTGTTTGATGTTGTTTGTTAACCCTAAATGATTTTCCTCAAGTATAGTAACATCGGATCATCGAAATTTCAGTCCATGATCCATATTAAATGCATAGAATCTATGTCAACGGAAGCAAGTGTCATGTTCTCCTGAGTATCATGATCCACCATATGCATTTCATTCAGCAGGGTCATTATCCTACACTATGAATTCGACTCCTAAACCACTAGAGCATATGTTTACATTCTCAATGAATGAACCACACTATCTCAATTCCAGGTCATATATTCTAATTAAAAATCGAAAGGAAAAAAAAATCAACCCATATCCACTGTTGACGATTAAAATCATGCTGTGAAAATATATTCTTCATGATCTTCTGATTTATATAAAATGTAAAATATTCTCCCAAAATATAGTGTCTCCAACACTTATGAGCGTACACCACAACTGCCATCATGATGTCGTGTGTAGGGTAATTAATTTTTTGATGCCTCAACTAATTAGACCCATATATCCAAACTAGATCACCTTGCATCAGAAAAGTTCCATGTTTTATCCCCAAAGTTTATCAATTAACCTTATACTCTTTACATGACTTAGTTTTGATCAAAATTGGTTCTAATGTAAAACGATTCTTCAACATATGAAATGATCTCCTCGAATAATCTGATCATGAAAAGATTAATCCATTTTATTTAATACTTAAAGTGATGCTTCTAAGTTGTAATTTTTTTGGATAAATCTAATATAATATCTAGCTAATCCAAAGAATCTTCATATATCAAAATCATTCCTGGGAAACTTTCATGAAACCACAATCGGAAACATCCCTAGGTCCATAGACACACCTTCCTCTGAGATTATTTCCTCTATGAAATGTACCTGGTGAATGAAAAACATATACTTAGATAAATTAGCATACAAACAATTATCTCTCAATGTACCCAAGAATATTTAATGATTTTGTGCATGATCATCATGAGACATTGATTACACCATGATGCCTTCAAAAAAACAACTATGAACCAAGCTCGATACAAATGAAAGACCATGATCATGAAATCCATAAACACTACAGGTGAATTTTTTATCCCAAATGACATTAAGAAAAACAAATAAAGGCCATATCAACTTTAAAAGGAGTCCTCCATATATCATAATTTTGTACTATTAACTGATGGTCCACTAATATCAAATAAATCATCCAGAACACACAAGATCCAATCAATTGGTAAATAGTTCATCAATATTTGAAAGAGAATATATTTTATTAAATATAATTTTTTTCATATTCCAGTAATCTACACACAATTGTAAACCCCCATCAGAATTCTTAGTGAAAAAACAAATGATACCCAAGAAGACATACTTGGACAGATAAATCCCTTATCCTACAACTCCTCTAACCGAGTCTTAAGCACTTGAACTCAGTATGTGACATTATTTATAGTGGAATACATATTAGATCAGCCCACTAACATGTGTCATTAGTGAATTATACTTCCCTATTAGGTTACATCATGAATAAATCTTCAAGAAAGGCATCTGGAAATAGTTTGACTAATGGAGGAAGGATATCATGCCTAACACATCCATCATCGAACAATAGACTAGAAACATAATTTATGAGATATCCCAATTGAGGGTAATTGGCCATAGTGAACCTGACTAGATATCTCACCTTCAAAAATGAATATTCTGGTCACCCATTCGAGATAGAAGGGTCACTCTAATATGGTAACAATCAATGACATCTCAGTAGGTGACAATCCACTCCTTCACCATAATCAAGACTAATCTCGTCAAATCAAGAACTAATAGACCCCATAGAAATCGATATTCCCTGATCTCTATTGAACATGCCTTTCATATACATATATCTCTAAACCGCTCTCCCAATAGTGATTCTATAGTCATTACCCCACTCAAAATATCCACTATCAAGCACAAACCATCAAAATTTTTTGCATATATAAAGGGAAAAGTGGTAACATTATATAATAATTAACTAGATAAACTAGAAAATTCTAGAATAGTACCTCTCACTATTGATAGTCCAACATCCCTATCAACAAGTTTTGGTCGTACTACATGTATCTATGATACCCCTCTTCTCTATGATATTGTATGACTCACTTGAGTCGCACCACTCTACTGATGTTGGTTCTTCTACCCAGAAGCACCATGTACACTATCTCCATCGCCTCCACCAGTAGAACTCCATCATCTATTCAAATATAATTTAAAACATCCTCATCTCATAGTTTGAATCAACCAAGCTACTCCTTCATTACCAGTCTATCACTATGACCTGCTGAATTTTCATATATTTCCAACCTTACTGCAAGATCGACACTCTAATAGTAGTCTAGAACAGTTGGCAATAGTTTCCTAGCCGACCACACTGATGAAATATCACCCCAGTAAGGTCATGTCTAATTGATCATCCTATCCACGCACACTGTTTCACTCCTTCATCTCTATCCATTTTTAATGATGCTTCCACATCAATGAATATTCTCATCATAATCATACAGTAATGGCTAAACGTCTAGAACAAGAATCCTCACATAGGATCCCATCAAATATGAGGTCCTGGTCCACCACATTAGTAACTTTCTTCAGCCATAATATATTCACATAGGGAAAAATTTCACAATTATGTCCTTCCTAATTTTTATTCCACATAGATGCCTCATATACTTATAATATTAGAGAAAAACATTATTGATTTATGTATCATCCAATATATTTCATCACCGACATGATCCCTATGACTGATTAATGAACATAGTAGTTTTAACATATCTCATTGTTTAGGGATTAACGTGTTCCAAGAACCTATCTATATGTCCTTTGATAACATGGAACCGGTTTATGATGTTTATGGATTATTGTCCAACTAGAACATCACTGGTCCTTAGAGAATATTGGTAGCCGAATTGACCCTCCTCTCAGTTGGAGTCTCTGAATGGTTATATATTGTCTTTGTGGACTCAACCCAGAATTCAGCTACCTCAGGTCCACCATCTCGAGTATAAATCAAGGATTGGTGCAATTAAATCTCCCATGTCTACTCATAGATTCTTGTCATATCTCTACCTAGGTTTCATTCAATTAATTGAATGAAGAGATTGACATTCTATAAAATCATGTCCATATTATTTTCCAGTACAATGTTTTAAGTCGCACGGTCCCTAATTTGAACATAATTCATACGCATGCCCCTTAGACATCCCCTCAACAAGTACCATTGATGAATACTCTATAAAATTCCAAAAATAGATCTCAAGTATTATAATCCAAAATTATAACATTTTCTTATGAGAAAATAATCACAAGAAATCTTTTTTCCCACATTGTCGTATGGTTAAAACTAAGGCTCTATCACTACCCCTAGTCATCCTACTCCTAGGATTTGGATAGAATGGGTAAACACACTACCATAATATATTTTTTCTTTATACACAATATTATTTTCATTTCACATAATTTTAACAATGTTTATAATTTCATTTAAGACACAATTTTTTATTGTAATCTCAAAATCAAGGAAAACTGGCCATCCATAACAATATACCCGAAAAACGATTTCTAGTGTCTGTCTAAAATGACACATGTCACAATAAACATAAAATCATATAATGATTAATGTATAATCATCCCTCATTACATTATGGGGCACAAATAAATTCAAAAAAAAAATTAGAAACAATAACCTCATCATAGTACAAGTGTGTTACACAAGGTGAAATAATATTCAAATATAATAGAAAACAACAATAACAATAATCCCACCGTGATTACATGGGGTTTCCCCCATACATGGGTTTGAAACTCCCATCCATGAGCTTATTACCAAACCTGGAAACTTCATAGTCTCTATTCAACAATTGAAAAAAATTTAATATAAAAGAATAAGAATGAAAATTGGTCCTCTAATAATACATTATAATGTCCCAACCTGGTTTCCATACTACGGTTCCCCAGGTCAGTTCTCCATAAGACAACATGTTCACCTCACCATATTCTAGAGACATCCAAATAACATTGAGTGTATGGTAATTCAGTCATAGAAGAATTTACCATCATAAATCAAAGTAAAACATCAGAATAAGTAAACAAACAAAAGCTGAAGAAAATATTACTAGAACAATAATCATGTCACATGATAACCTAATTGGAAAAACATTAATAAAATGAAAGGGAATCCATTTTATACCAATATCTGCGTCATGTGTCTATAATGAAACTAAAATTAAAATCATTATTACTCCTCAAGTGGGTTTATAACTATATATGTTCCTCTATTCCAAGATGCATCCCAAATCAATAATCCAAGCCATATAATTTCTTCTTATACTATCATGAAAAAATATAATCTATTTGGGTATCAATCAAGAATCCCAGATAAGATGTGAGTACAACTCAGTAAACCACCACCAATGGTTTTTAAATCCATTACATTCAAAAGATAGTGTATGTCCTTATATAAGATGTAATTATAATCCATAAATAATTAGTTATTATAGTATCCTTTATTCTTATCTAAATACATTAATTCTATTCTTCCCAAGGAGACACATACACGAAATACAACGTCATCTCATGATAGAAACCAAAGTGTTACCTAGGAAATACCTTATAATAATACATAAATAATTACAAAGATATATGTATTCAATGGTTTTATGATATCATAGTAACTGAATCAACTCATGCTGGTGTTCGAATATTCTAGTGACATGCCATAACTCAATGTACCATTATTTCCATTCGTTAATTTCACATTTATTGAAAACATTTTCAAGGATACAAATATCAAAAATATAACTATGATGACCATGTTTCCATACTTACTCCTCAATAGAATTATTGTAATCTTATTCTCTCACTCTTAATTATTAAGACAATGTTACCTTACATACTTCTCATTAGAATGATCATGTTCTAATTCGGTTACTCATATATATATGGTGACCATGATACAATTTTTACTTCTCAATTTTTAATTTACTATTTCCCATTAAATCAAAAATAATTAATTAATATTTTTCTATCCACATTAATCCAATTACTAATTAAAAAATTATCCAAATACAAATAAAACCCATTAGTTAAATCAATAATTAAATTAACATTTCAATCATCATTGGTTAATTAATGAAATTAATTAATCAACTTCACAATTAATTTTCCAATACTTAATTATACCATTCTAAATATAAAATTATCATAATTAATCCATAAATTAATTATGTAGATAAAAATACCAATTCAAATTAATAATTCCTAGTTAATTATCTTAACTTAACCAATTCTATATCTCATAATTAATCTACTCATTTATTGTCTTGATTAAAATCCATAAATACCATAGTAAATTTCTAAAATAAAATTTTTAAAAAGGAATCTTCATTGTCTCATGAATAATTCGTCAACTAATCATATAATTCATTAACTCTTTAGGAAATTAATTTTTCAACCTAATTAACACAATTTATGTAAATAATTTTCTATGTAATGATTGTAATTGTACAATTTTCCATATAGGTATCAAATCCACAACTATGAGAATTAGATTTTAGACCACATACCTCAACATTTTGATAGATTTTCTCTCAATGGGTAACCCCAAATTCAATGGAGCCCAATGATGTAGATCTAAGTCAGTATCTAAATGCCTAAATAAATATTATATATACAAGATATTTTCAACCCAGATCCAGATCTACAATATTATATCTATATATCACCGATTTTGTTTATATATAAATAAATAGAGAATAAATTACTCCAAATGATCATACCAAGGGAGAGGGTAGACATCAAGATTAGATCCACTTACCAAGAGAGGATAAGATATTAGTTATGGGCATTGGATCTTGATGAATGGATCTCAGACGATCTTAGATCCTCTATGAGGAGATCCAGGTTCACCCAAAGTCATCAAGTCCTATGAAAAAGTATAATATGGTGTTTTAAGGGGGTTCTATGGATTTTAAAACTTTTTTTGAAAAAGGAAAATATGATCTTTGTTTCTATGGATGCGCAACATGGTATGGGAAATTATATGCCAACTGTGTAGACCTCACTATCTCGAGTTACATGCTTTTCTGGGTTTGGTAACATCGTTTTTCAAACCATGTGAAAGCCTTGTAGACCTATCTTCCTGAGTTCTCATCGTTATCTATGATGGGTTCAGGGTTTACCCTAACCATGTGCCAACTGTTAACATACTCTTTTTTGAGAAATTTATTAAATTATCCACCAAAAAAACACCAATTCATAACATCAAAAAACGGAACTAAAATTATCATGAAAGATACCAAAATTCATGCATGATGTAGCTCCCTAAAAGGATAGGATCTTATATGATTATATTGTTATACTAACCCTATGTTATATAAAATATTTTTTTAGGTCACATGGGGCATGATGGATATAAGGTTGGTTACAACTAGCTTGAGGTTTGTCAGTTGTTGTTCGGGCTTCATGGTATCCATCATTTTACTTTGTTTTATCCATGTATTATCCCCTTTCAGTTGTAAGAGTAATTTCATGACATTATACATGTGGAAATGGGTTTTGTTTACTTCGTGGTATGAGAAGTAGTTGGTTAGTGTATATCTTATCTCTCTATTTTACATTTTTTCTCAGAGGGTAATGCCACTCATATGTGTGTTTACTATACCCATAGTTCTAGTCGACATCCTAGGGCCTACTGGTGGTGGGAATCATTTTCCAAATATATATCCCCCTATGTTATCCCAGGACGGGTACACATTGTGTGGAGGGGGTCATGGTAGATTTTTTTCAGATGATGGTTGTGAGATAAGATAGAGTTTGGAGTTAGTCACATGTGAGGTTGAAAGAGTTTGTATGAAAATAGGGTCACCTATTTTTCATGAATATTAAAAAATGTAAATTGAATGAGACACATGTATTTAGGGACCTATGTGATATAATTCATAGAATTTAGAGCTTATAGTTGCTACTAAATAAGGTAATTCTTTTTGAAGGGAATAGACATTGGAAAGGACTATGCAATTATTCTTCATTGTGAATTTTTTTGAATGGGTAGACCATGGGATAATTTAAACAAAAATGATCCAATCAAGAAAAATAATTAATTTTAATGTCTCGCATATTCTAATTTTTGGAGCTCAAACTATTTATTGTTTTTAAGTATGTATCTAGGTCGGCATCCTTGTTAGGATCGCGTAGAATATGTTCGTAATGACAATTTGAGAGTTTCAGTACTAGCGACTATTAATGTATGAGGGAGCCATTTCTGATTCATTAGTGGATGAATAGTTGCATGATGTTTAGAAATCCTTCAGTTTAATTTGTACATTAAAGGAGCTATGAGTATTGTTGATTGTGACGATATTGTGTGCGATAGTGAGGAAGTGGTGTTTCTTGTTCCTTAGGGATCATGAGGTGTCGACAGTATCTTGTAAAGAGTTTCAAGCCCTGTTCTGAGATAACTTATATTCTTCCACCATAAAGGTCAGCATTCTACAGGATCTACTAACCATTCAGTTGGGGATCTACCTTGTGGGAGAGTTATTGATCAAATTTAGAAACATTTTGTGATATGTTTGTGAAAAATTTCTAGATGTGGATTTTATGGTAAGGAAATTCAAGGATGATTTTGAAAAAGGTATCTAACAACAGGTCACCATGCATATTCTGAAGAAATATATTGAGTGGTGGGAAGAAAAGAGGTCATTGAGAGGGTATTATCCATAACCACATCATCAAGAGAGGGGAGTCTTCATGATTACCCATTAAGTAGAGTTGTGGTCTAGGGTTCATGATTTTTAGGGAAGAAGTGTTTTTGGTCAGTTGGGTGGGGGGGTATGTCCTAGATCTTAATATACTGAAACAATCAGGGTAGTAGCTCTTGAGACAATTATATTGGATCATGTGTTTGTTTTTATTTTGTAGGCTAAGGTCTTATGTTGTATTAGTGTCCATAATTTATAAGTATGAGAAATGCACAATGATTTCATCTCCAGGTTCCCCCATTGAGGTAGTTCCATCCAAGGATGTATTATTATATTGTACAGACATTTGATCATTATAGAACATATGGTGCTAGAAAAGGACACCCCTGGATGATTCACATCATCATAGAGGAGAGCACATCTATAGAAACAATTTTCATCTGGGATAGTGATGACATGTAACATTTCTTGGTCAGATTATTTCATTATCGTTTCCAGTTCTAGTCGATCCAAACAATGATTAGGGTACCCTTATCTTGTTTTCTACTTTGGTGCATGCCCTATTTGATTTAGGAGTTACACAATCCTTTATATCACCTACCCTTTTCCATGCATTGGGAAATGAGGGTGTGGGGATTACAATAACACTAGTATTGACTATGCCAGTTGGATATAGAGTTGACTTTTTTAAATAATATAGAAATAGTGATCTAGTACTTTGTAGCACTAATCAGGAGGTCAATTCCATTCTTTACAAATATACCCATATGATGTCAGCAATGGCACGTATTGGTTTCAATTGGTGCATGCTATCGTGGATTTATTTTAGAGGTGGGATGAGTTCATGGATGATGATGTATAGATAATAGTGTTTTTTGGTGAGTGATACCCTTAGATAGTTAAGAGGAATGCTATGTGTTTGTCATCATCGATGGATGAGATGATGCTGAGTTCTTCGGAGGTTCAATTACCATTATTTTAAAGGGTCTTGGAAGAGATCCCTGATGACTTTCTAGAGGATGTTGTGTCATTACCCATTCAAAGAGTGATCAAGTCCTAGAGTATGATATAATATGGCATGTCTTGTATATCTACATCTCTATATATGATTGAAACATATATTATATGAGTGCAACATATACATCTCCATGGTCTGTAGCAGTGTGGTTTTGTTCGGCTGAGTGTGTCACCATTGGGTGTACCCGTTTTTTTAATGAATAATTTTTGTTGAAGTTTGTGACTGTGTATTGATAATCATCGCTTGATACAACTAACATTGAAGAACTTCTCCCCTCTTCCATGGATTGATGATTAATTTGATCAACAAAATGATGAATGACGGTTCCCAAAGATCGATTTGTGGTTTGAATATCATCTGTTTTGTTTAAAGGATGAGGATTTTTTGAAGACTGCATTCCACATTCATGATGAACATTACAAGTTCGTTCAAATTAATTTCTATGAAAAAAGAACATATTTGTTATTGGGGTTGAGGAATGATGTGTTCCATGAGTTTCTAGATATTTTCATGGTGGGTTTCATCTATGAAATCCATGTGTACACTATGTCTGAGGAGGTTCATCAAGAGTATCTTCCTATCATTTTGGGAGCACTTCATTGACAACATCTATTTAGGAAGTTGTTGATGTGTTAGATATAGTCTTGAGAAGACTATTTTATTAAGAATATATTATCATAGATGAGGGTATATATAGATCCATAAAATATATAATAAGTGGTGTCTTGGGAATCTCTTTAAATGGTTGCATATGTGTCAAGTTCCTATGGTCTTGTAGTCTATTATAGGAGGTTCATAGACAATTTCACTATGGATGCGGCACATCTAATATCAATGAATGAAAAAAAAATCAGGTTTTTCTGTGGACTGATTTGTTTCATATAGATTTTAAGTATCCAATAGAGATGTTGGTCATTGTTCCTGTTCATTGTCATTTAACATAAAGTGTTCATTTTGAGGTTTTATGTGATGCTTCACATCATGGGATGGGAGATGATCTGATTCTGTATAGATGAGATAATTCTTATGGGTCTTAGTAGTTTCATCCCCAAAAATGTAACTATATAACACACGATCTCGCGTTGGTCGATGTGGTGTTTTCTACTAATTTGTCTAGAAATTACCTCATTGTAGAGTGTTTATTGGTATTCACAAATCATACAATCCCAAGGTTCATTTTCTCCTTGTGTGGATTGAACCTAAGACATCATAAGTGGAAGGAGTTCTTCTGGGATTACAACTTCAAAATTTCATACACACCTATAAAAGAAAATTTTGTAGCTGATACACTATTCACGAAGTCACATAGTGATGCATTTTGAATTTTTGGATTCTTGGAGAGATATGAAATATCCTTCATTGTTACAACATTATATGGGTTATTTTTAGGAAGGGGTTGAATTTTTTAGAAGACAGTGCAGCCATCTGTAGTACTTTTTGTAGTAGATTTATCATTGGGGGATCTTGAGCTGGAGGTCTGGAGGGACCGAGTTGTTTTTGGTGTGGCCCCTGATGGTTGGTCTGAGGATAAACAATTCCAGGTGATGTTTCAAGTAAGGAATTTCATTTCTTTGTAAATTCATGATATTTTTCATAGAGAGTTCAATAGTTTTCACAAATTGGTACATCAGGGCATGAAGAAGATGTATTGTGACTTGATGAGTTAGTTTTGGTGGCCTTGGATGAACCATGATGTTGTAGAATTTTTGGCTGAATGATTCTTCTGCCGGAAGATAAAGGAAGAGCACCATATTCCTGTTAGTTTTCTCTTGCCATTAGACATTACCAAGTATATGTGGGAGGATATATCGATGGAATTTTTATTATCGATTTACCTCGATCATAGAGTGGATATGAAGCTATATGGGTATTAGTCGATCGTTTGATGAAATCATCAAAAATTACAGTGATCATGGTGTGAAGCTTAGTAGTGTTTTTTTATGCGTTTTTCTTGAGGGGGAGGTAAGGCTCAACGAGGTCCTGATGGAGATCATATCTGATCGATATCTTTGTATTACCTATTAGGGTGTGCAGGTCTCTAGCCTGTTTTTGGTACTCATCTTCGCCTAAAATTTTTTTTATCTATATATGGATGATTAGATATATAAGACCGTATTTACACTTGAAGACATTTCTCCCGTGCATGTCATGGATTTTGGAGGTTTTTGGATAAGTCACATACCCATGGTAGTGTTTTCATTCAATAATAGTTTCCACTCCACTTTCGATATGTTAATTTTTATAGGCTACTATGGACAACCATTCCTTTCTCTGTGGTGATGGACGTGGGTTTTAAAGTAAACAATTCATGAGTTAGAATGAGTATAGACTATGGGTAGGTATGTTTTAGGTGATTTAAGAGAGTGTGAAGACAGTGCAGGATCATCAAAAGTCTTATATCGATCATAGGAGGAGATATCGAGAGTTTGACATTGGGGTTCACATGTTTTTGAACGTGACTCCACTCATTGGGATGTGAATTTTTGGTAATGAATGTAAAATTTATTCCAAGTTTGTTGGGACTTTTGAGGTGGAGGTCCATGTTGGAGCTTCGATGTATCCTGATTCACATTCCCCACAAAGGACCAGGATACATGATGTGTTTTATGTGGCGTGATGTATACATTAGCTTTATAATGACTCTCACATCAATCATTAGAATGATATCGATGTTGATGAAGATGATACCTTTGAGAAAAGGCCTATTGAGATCTAGGACCCTTATGATATCGTGTTTCATCAGAATTACATACTCTATGTTATTTTCTTATGGAGACACTATGACATGGATAAGAGTACATGTGATTGTGAGTTACTGACATGCGCTCATTACCTGTATTTGGTTGATGCCTAACTCTTCTCTAGTAACATTGTTTCATTACAGGTTGTAGTCCCTTTCTAGTTAGGAGATATATTTCCCTATTCTAATGTTGTTTCTTTCACCATTTGGTGATGAATCACCCCTGGGATAGTGATTAGGATTTGGTTGTAGTTGTTATATGGATTGACAGTTGTTCATTTAGTGAGGGGGTGAGAAATTGTGGTGGCTTATTCATTGCGAGGTATCTTGTGGGGTAGATGTTTGGAAGACCAATTTTTCATTTCCACGATTGGATAGTTTTGGATTCTCATGGAACATAATTTTTTGACATTTTTTTTATGTAAGTACCTAGACCTTCCCTATCTATTACATTGTGAATATCTAGTGGTTGAGGCATTCTGGGTGGCTTTGGTGACACATTTCACGAGTTTATTGAAATTTAAATTCTTCTAATGGTGATTCATGAATAGTTTGTCATTAATGGTTATTCATGTTGGTGAGTCACATAGGTGACTCATAGTGGGGAGTAACAACCATTAGAACTCCAATAGTTACTCATACTGGTAGTTCACCTATGGTTAGTAACATCAGTAGCTTGCCAACAATGACTCATTCTAATAGCTCACGAGTGGTGACTCACATCGGTACCTAGCTAATAGTGACACACCCTAGTAACTGAGTAATGGTTACTCTTAATAGTACGCCATCTAGTGGTAGATAATGCAATGCTGATTCCCTGAATATTGACTCATCCAATGATAGTTCATCCACCAGTGACATGCAACTGCGACTCATCTAATAGTGATTTGTTTCCTATAGTTTTTCAGAATTTCATTTTTCTCCTGTTTTCCAGTTTCTTGTAGTTTCACCCCATTGAGATTTTCATTGATGTATAATTATTTTAATGGAATTTTTTATGTAATTTATTCATATTCAAAGCTGATAGCTCCTATATAATTTATTTTTCTACGGGCCCGGGTGCATTTATTGGGTAAAACATTGTTGGTTTTTTAGATACATATTTAAATGAAATTCAAAACAGTTTCACATCCTATGAGTCTTGGATATGATCTTCTATGCTGGGGGCCTTCTCTTTACTCATTCATTCTTGTTTTTCATTACGTATGGGACACCCAATTTTCTTCCCTCTATACTAGTTGGACATTGTTCTATAGCCTTGGATTGTTTTCCCCTTAGATTTTTTTCTACTACATGTTCACCCTCTATTTTAGTGCAATCATGATCTATCAATCCATCATGGATATAATTTATATTATATCTCTGTTCTTATGGGTTCTTCTATATTTTTTGTCTAGTTTCACTGATCCATGTGATGGATTGTGATCTCTATGATTCTAATGGTGTATCATCGGTTGATGTTTGGTGTGGTGGTGTCTTGGAATCCTTAGGCGGATACAATCATTGTGGGAGAGGAGATCCTGATCCGATGGGTTAGATAATTCTCATTGAAATAAAAATTGAATAGCTTTTGAGGTAGTGGATTATTTAAATATCTATATATCGATGAAAAACTATAGAGATTTAATGATTTATCATGTTTTATCTAATGGATCACAATGAAATTCACATTTGAATTATTTGAACGGGATTAAAGAATAAGTTTTGAATTTTAAGAGCTTTTATTTTCCCCTAATTTTATAAATTATATGATATAAATGATATTCTTATTTATCATGTTGTTTTCGATAAAAAATTTTAATTCAAACAATTCCAAAATTAGTTCATAATTAATTAGAAAATACTATAGAATCATGTTAATGAATCGGGTAGTGTTTGGAATTTGATGGTAATCAAATTGAGGCAGTATGCATGATTAATGTAATCAGATAATGAACATTTTCCATGATGAGTATTATTGATAAAAGTATAATATTCAAATGAAATTAAATTTTTAATGTATTTGTTATAGCATGATAAGCCTGTTTCATAGGTTTCCCATAGTTTTAAACATAATAATGAATCGTTTAATTCAACATAAATTATTAACAGTTTGGGTGAAAAAATTTAATTCCTTGTAGGGATTGAGTTTCACTCATGCTTGTAAGGGCCATGTGACTTATTATTTTTATTGGGGAAATATTTTGGTGTGTGATTATTTAATGATATTCATTGGGGACAAGAGCGGGTTTCTCTATTTTTTCCCATAGCTTTTGTCATGCTCTAGATACAAGACATGTGGTATGTTGGGTAGGGAGGCCCAGATGTTACATGATCTTGGTATAACAGATCCTAGAGGGCTATTATAAAATTTAGGGGAAAGGAGGCCTAATGGCTCGGGTATTTTATGACTCATATTGCGGTGAGATGCATCAGATTATGCATATGGGTGTCAGGGTCGTCACTAGAGGAGACAAAATGGGTTGATGATTAGAATACCCATTGATGTCAATGTGGTATCTTATTGAATTATTGTTTATTTATCTAATTTAAATTCCACAATACTTCAGTCATATGGTATTTCATAATCCCCTTTAAAAATAGGCAAATATGTGCTGGGAAATCCATGTTCTTTGAGTTTTTTAGCTTCTCAATGACAGATGGGTATACGCTATTATTATTGGTGGAAATGACACGGTGAGTAGTTCATCTAATCAATATGTTGAGACCCTTATAATTGGTAGTATAGAAATTTTTCATTGAATACCCGGAAATATGGAAATATGGAATGTTTTAATTTTTTTAATAAATGAATCAATTTTAGACCCTTGGGGTTGGATCATTCTGTGATTAAATATTGAGGTTATATTTCTATGAAGCCATGGACTCTATTTGGTTATTCCCAGGGAACATGTATATTTTTTTAAATGATAATGTAATCAAATGTGGGAAATTAATATGGTTAATTAATGGTTAAATAATTAGTTACCATAATGTGAAACTGATTGAAAAGGATACGATAAATTAATAAATATTTTCAAATGGTTTGTTTATAGGATATCTAGTATTAGCAAACGAAGCAAGGAGTTGGAGAAATGTTTGCTGGCATTGACTGTGAGAATTGGTGTTTCCCAATGTTTGGTTTAAAGATATATTATACCAAAAACATTTGTTTCTATACTCTAATCCACCATTTCGGTTATGGAAAATGACTCCCAAATAAATTTGATTCATGGTGATGTTTTCCACAACATCCTAGATGGAGGATGGATGGATGACTACCCCATTTAGATCCACTCTCTTCTCTTGCTAGTTACTTATGATGGTACACATGTTGTTTAGTTTTCCCCATATATGTGTGTAGTGCTACGTAATGAATTGATGTTATTTTAGACATATTAATTCTGGATATAGTTTCATAGGGATTACAATAGGTATAATGCAAATATTCTGTGATGGATTGAAGATCCTTACTCAGTTAAAGGGTTGTGATGGATTGAGGTATAATACCATACATATGATACACATTAGGTGGTCTCTGGTGGATCCTATAGACTACATGGTTACATTGGGCTAGTTGGGTGTGGTGGTGGGTTGAATAATTTTTGTGTTATGGTTATTCTCTCATATGCCCTCGAGCTATCATTTTTGGAGAGATATGATCAGGATGTGCGATGATGTAGAAAAAAAAGAAAACTATTGGGAATGTTGTTGTGGTTTATCCCTAATATTCATTATTATATTATATACTATTATATTAGATACCTTGTTTGAGTATCCATGGTGTGGGTAGGAACATTGTATACCTATTTAGGTGGTGAGTTAGTCTCTCTTGTTGTTCACTGTACTTTATCATCATATATTTACTTTTTTACCTAATGATATATGGTGGATCCTACCAAGTATACTGTGATACTCACCCTACGCTATGTTAACTATTTTTTTTTAGCCACCTAATGTAGGTTAGTGATTAGGCAATTTACTACTAGCTCTGGGTTTTGTTTGAGCTATTCTGGATTATTATTCTCTATCATTTTACATTCATTTGATACATAATGTTTTCCATTTTAGTTGTATTAGTTCTTCCATGAAAATTAATATATTCAAATAGGTTTATTTTACATTGTTGTTTGAGAAAGAGTTTGTTGGTGTCTATTTTATCTCTCTCTTTTATATTGGTTCACATACAGGGTAATGGAACCCATCATTGTGTTTACTATACCCGGTTTTCAGGTCACCATCCTGGGCCTTCTAGAGGTAGGACTCGGGAATGACTATTTCTCTCCTTTATTGTCATCCCAGGAGTGGTACGCATTGTGTGGTGTGGGTCATGAAACATAATAGAACATCAGTCTCATTACGATTAAATAAGACCAGGATTCTCTATAAATATACTTTCTAATTCCCAAAAAAATAATCCTATCTAAAAAGGAATCCAATGATACATATCGTCATCAAGAATAGACACATCCTCCAATTGGTACAATTTTTTCATGATTCATCATGTATAACACAACTAAATGCTACCAAAATCAATTCAAAAATGGCTCGAATTGTATTACCAGTCACATTGTCTACAAACTTGTTCATGGAAATAAAATAAAAATAATATGTAATTTTTTTGGAATTAATTGAAACTAAAATTTCGAAGAATCAAATATAAAACAATTAAAATTTAACATGAGAAACAGTCCAAAAGAGAAAATGTACCAAAAGTATACATAAAAAATATACAAAACATAATGTCAAAAAAATTAATAATATAATTCTACGTATAAAATAACATTGAATCTCTAAGTATCATGTACATGAAACACTCAACCGATGAAAATAAACTCCTAAGGTCCCTAAATTCATGTATACCCACCACCGACATCTAGTTATTTATAATTTCATTAAACTAGCATAATAAAATATAAAAAAAATCAATGGAAATTTCAGGGTGTGAGTAAAAAATCCATGTATGATCTCACCAAGTATTTTAAAAGAAATAAAAAATAAAATATCTAAATTTTCTCATTTATAAAAAATACATTTCATGTGATATTTTCATTATCCATTTCAAAAAACTCTTTACGAAACATTTGAATGGATAAAAAATCATTTTTTCATATTGACATCCATAAAATTTGGATGATATAAGCATCATATTCAAAAAAGGAATGACTAATAATTAATTATAATATTATTGGGAATATAAATTTTAATTGAACATTGTAAATTATACTCATTTTCAATCATATGAAAATGGTTATGAGTCAAATGGTTAGTTATCCTGGTAATAAGGATCCATAATATCTCCGTGAAATATGGATCTTGGTGTGATGAAACACCCATGATATCAATCATATAAGTAATAACACAGAATTAGAAAAAATTGCTCTCGATACTCAATATAGTTTTTTTTCATAGTATTCACCATGTTATTAATATATATTAGATTACCTATATTTTTTATACTTGTACATAACTACCCAGTCTCACATTTTCCTCAAGGTAAATAAAACGTATATGGGGTAATCAATCATTTCAATCAATCTAGTTTATCTCAAATAATAATTCCAATCATCCTCAAGTTCATATTTTAAATCATTACATTAATTTTAAAAAACAACTAAAATGGTTTTTATAAAAACAAATGACATTTATTTGAAATAAAATCAATTAAAATATTAAAACATTTTACACCTCTTTATTTCATCAAACAAATATTCCAATCAATCATTTCAAATCAGGAGCATTTTCAAGTAAATGACAGTCAATTTTCAAAAACTAGTATTAATATATTTTATCACACACACCACTCTATTACAAATAATTTATCAAGATACTCAATAATATATTTTACATTCAACTGGTTGAAAATTTAAAATATAAAAGAATCAAAGGATTCAATTGATAATGATTTCTTTATGAAATATCCTACCAAAATTGATGATCATTGATACTAAAATGGTATCTATAATAAGGGAATTTGTTTATAATTATCAAGGGATAAACATAGATTCATAATCCATCAAAACAATATATTATTTCGTTAATGACAATATTAGGCACCAATCTCAAAGAAAGAGAGAGTTAGAAAAGAGAAATCATAATCAAGTTGACAGTACTATTACTATAAGAGATCTAATGTATCAAATATAACATCAAAAAATAAATATTCTTAGTGGGATGTAACTTCTATAGTTTTTAAAATGATACAATATGTTTGATAGTGTACATTATTCACAACATCGAGCTTAAATGAACAACTAGATATTAATATTAATTAATATGGTAGTTATTCCTTAACCATTAGACTGGAGTGAATAAATTGAATTTATAAAATCATGAAAATATACTTAACACATGTATATATAATTAAATTTTTTGAGAATAATAAATTATTATTGATGATAAAACCCTTTATAATTAAAAAGATTTGTTTTTATCAAACAAATATTTATTTGTAAAAAAGTGTGTTTAAACTAATTAATAATGAAATAAATAATTTTGGTTTATATTTTAGATATATATAATATATTTTATCATATGTTTTACATTCACCTTTTTTGATTTCTATACAATATAAATAAACAAATCCAATTTTAAGGATAATAAATGTTTTCTCATACAAAGGCATTGTTTCTGCCTCCTGATGGAAAAATAATTTTAAATTTAGTTTGGGATTATCTTATAACTTATATTTGAAAAAATATACCTCTTTTTTTTAATTAATAGTATCAAAAATTTCTTTGGTTTAGTTTTTGGTATTTTTATGCAAGGATTAATATTTTGATAAATAGTTAAAAAATTGGGTTATTTAATTTAAAACTGCTTGTTATGTTTCATTTGTATTTTTATAATATATTTTTGGATTGTTTTAAAGAATAATTATATAAATATTTTATCATTTAATCTTATTATTTTCTTTATAATGTACACCCCATTTTAATTTTGATATGAAAACATTTTCTTAATTAGACATTTTTTTCATTAAAATCTCCATTTCTCAATTCATCAATGGGATTAATTTTTAATATATTTCTGAAAAATATGTGTTTTTAATTATGAAAAATGGATTCCATATTTATAAAGATAATGTCCAAATTTGGTCAATAGGTCCCCTTTATTTATGAAAAACAAATGAATAGTACCTTTGGTAATTTTTATTTACACGATTAATTTTAAATCATACAATTTAAGATAAAAATAATATGATAAATATTATAAAATTACCATAACACATGATATATTTTTATTGGATTAATATGTTTTCATCACATTCATTAAAATATTAGTTATGAGAAAATTTATGTCCTTTTTAATGATAATAAAACCATTATAATATTTTATTGAAGGGAAAGTAAATTTTGTAATCATTTTATTATTAAGTAGAAAAATATTTTAAAAATGGGGATATATAAGGTATACGATCGAATATAAAAAATATTCATAATGAAAATGGGTTTATATAAATAATATTAATTTATTTATATTTTTAGTGATAATATAATTACTATAAATTGTGATAAAATGACTATAATGTAATTTCTTAATTAGTGGAAAAAGAAAATAAATGATTTTTAAAATATTAATATTCATATAATTTGATATAATTAATGTCATAAATAATTTTTTTATAATTATTTTACATTTTATTTATGATTAGAAAGATTATTTTACATGAAATAATTTTTTTCTTTTATTTTTAAAAGCCCGTGTAATGAATAGTGTCAAAATATACTTTAAATGTTTTTAAATAAGAAAAATTCATTTACTGATATAAAATTTGGAAAAAATTAAAATTCATATAAATAATTGAGATAAGTATTTAAACATATTCTATGACTCATTTATTTGTATTTTGACATTTTAATGTAATTATATTATCCCTGAAATTGTTAATTACATGATATCAAATAATAATTAAAAATTGTTAAATAAGGGTTAGAGCTAAAAGAAGAGGATTAACAAATTGTAAAAACTTATATATTTTTTATTTAATGAATTTATTTAGACACAATGTCATTCTATTTTCGAAATTAATCTGTTTTTAGACATTTTTATTATAAAATTAATTTATATTAATTTAATATTGTAATGATTTCCAAGAGTGCCCCACCACTCTCTTAATAGATATCATATTGTAATCTATTTTTCATACCAAAAAAATTATTTTCTGGAATAAATATCTACCCAAATAAATTCCTATAATCCATACCCACATTATGGAGAAGTTATATTAAGAATAAATCCTTCCATAATGGTCTTACAATGTAAATCAAAGGAGATAGTCCAAAGAAAGGATATCATATTTGATTAATTATTTCTATTTTATTTATTCTTCCACATCCTTCAAATATCATTAAACCATGATGAAATAATACATCTATAATCATAAATTTAACTAGATATTATTGTATTAATATAATTAACTAAAAATCTCTCTACATCCATCAAATGAAAAAATAATTGTCGTTCCTGCATATAGTGAACTACCACCTCACAGAGTGATATATTTCATTTTCCATCAATGTTTCCAAAAAATGGTTATATTTATTGAATTAATTTTTATATATTAAATTAACTAAAAATTTATTTTTATTTAAATATATTATATCATTAATATTCTAAACTTTCTATGCACCGAAATATGATAATGTCGTTCGTGTGTACATGTGAACTATCACCTCCACGATGCGATGTGATTTTTTTTCATCACCACATCATATGGATAAAATATACAAATATATTAAAAATAATATTATAATATTAAATATATTGTGATTATTTTTTGAATATAAAATTTCATATACATTCTTTCCATATTTATAATTGAAAAATAGAAATATTACTAAGGTTTACCTACACAATACATCTATATGATTGTAACAATGTTTATTTTTCATACTTAAAAGTAATGGATGTATTTAAATGTATAATTTACATATTAAATTGAATATTATTCCAATAATTCATTTCAAATCAATATCATTTTCAAGTAATTGACACTCAATTTTTAAAATCTAGTATTATGATATTTTATCACACACACCACTCTATGTCAAATCATTTACCAAGATACTCAATAAAAAAATTTACAATCATGTGGGTGAAATTTTAAATTAATTAACATTCATACAATTCAATTGATAATTATTTCTTTATGAAAATTCCTACCTAAAATTATTATCTTAGAAACCAAAAATGGTATCCATATGAATGTAATTTGTTTATAATTATCAAGGGACAAACATAGATTCATTATCCATCAAAAAATATATTGTTTCATCAATGAAAATAGGATCCACCACTCTCGATGAAGGTGATAGTAGGAAAAGGGAAATCATATTCAAGTTGATTGTACTTTTACTAGAAGTGATCTAATTCATCATATGTAACATCAATCCATAACGACTCATAGTTTAATATAACATATATTGTTTTCTAAAAAGAAACACTATGTTTGATAGTGTACTTGATACCCCACATCGAGCTTTAATGAACAAGTAGATATTATTATTATTTAATATGGTAGTTTTTGGATAACAATTAGACTAGATTGAATAAATTGAATTAATAAAATTATGAAAATATGGTTAACACATGTATATATAATAAAATTTTTTCAGACAAATAAATTATAAAATAAAATAATATACTTTTTAAAATACAAAGATTTGTTTTTCTCAAACAGATATTTAAATGTACACAAGTGTGTTTACAAAAATTAATAATGAAATAAATATTTTGGGATTATATTTAAAAAATATATAATATATTTAATCAAATGTTTTACATTAACCATTTTTGTTTTCTAGACTTTATAAAAAACAAATCCAATTTTATGGATACCAGATGTTTTTTCAAAAAAAGACATAGTTCCTGCCTTTTGATGGACCAATATTTTTAAATCTAATTTTTGATTATATTATAAGTTATATTTGAATAATTATAACATTAAATTGCATTAACATTGTCAAAAATTTCATTTATTTAATTTTTGGAATTTTTATTCAAGGAATCATTTTTTGGTAAATAAGTAAAAAAAATTTGGGATTTCATTTACATCTACCTATTATGTTTTATGTATATTGTTCTAATATATATTAATATTGTTTTAAATAATAATTACATCAATATTTTATCATTTAATCTGATTAATTCCATTATAATATATATTCTTTTATATTTTGGATACGAAAACTTCAAATCATTTAGAAATTTCAATCCTTAAAATCCTCGTTTCCGATTCATCAATGGGTTTAATATTTAATTAATTTATGAAAATTAAGTATTTCCAATTATAAAAAATTGATTTTATATTTATAATGACAACATCTAAAAATGGTAAATAGGTCCCTTATATTTATATACAAAATACAAATAGTAACTTTGTTAATTTTACTAACACGATTAAACGTAAATCAGATAATTTAATGTAAAAATAATATAATAAATATTATAAAATTACCATAATTCATTTTCTATTTTTATTTGATGAATATGTTTCATAGATATTAATTAAAATATTCGCTATGAGACAATTTATGGACTTTTGAATGAGAATAAAACTTTTATATTATTTTATTGAAGGGAAAGAAAATTTTGTAATAATTTTGTTATTAACAAGAGAAATATTTTTAATATGGAGCTATATAAGGGATATTATCGAATATAAATAGTATATATAAGGAAAATCTGTTAATAAAAATAATATTAATTTATTTATAATTTTATAGAAAATATAATTATAATATATGGTGATGAAATGACTATAATGTAATTTCTTAATTAGTGGAAGATTAAAATAAATGATTTAAAAAATATTAAAAGTTTTATAATTTTATATTAATATTGTCATAAATAAAATTTTTTATAATTATTTTACATTTTATTTTATATTTGAATGATTATTTTATATGGAATAATTTATTTATTATATTTTTAAAAGGTCATATGATTAATAGTGTAAAAATATACATTAATTTTATTAAATAAATAAATTTCATTTAACGATATAAAATTTAAAAAAATATAAAATTCATTTAACTAAATAGTTTATGTATTTCAACATATTATATGAATCATTTATTTGTATCAGTACATTTTATAGTAATTATATTATCCCTCAATATTTAAATTAAATTATATCATAGTAATAATTGAAAACTGATAAATAATGGTTAAATCTAAAAGAACAGGATTAAAAAAAATTTAAAACTTGAATATTTTTATTTAATGAATATATTTGGTCACAATGTCATTATATTTTCAAAATTAATATATTTGGAGACATTTTTATTATAAAATTAATTTAGATTAAATTAATATTTTGTCGATTTCCAAGAGTTCCTCCACCCCTCCCTTAATAGATAACATATTACAATCTATTAAACATACTTAAAAACCTATTTTTTGAAAACCAAATCTACCCAAAGAACATTATATAATGCCTACTCACTTTATGGAGGAATTAATTTTGGAATAAATCCATCCATAATTGTCTTATAGTGTCAATCAAATGAGATAGTTTAAAAAAAAGTATCGTATTTAATTAATTATTTCTATTTTATTTCTTCTTCTACATCCTTAAAATATCATTAATCTGTTATGAAATAATAAATATTATATCATAAATATAACTATATATTATGACCTTAATATCATCAAATAAATATTTCTCAACATCTTTCAACTGGGGATATAATTATCGTTCGTGCATACAGTGAACTTCTTCCTCACAGAGCGATATAATTCATTTTCCATAAATGTCTCCCTATAATGGATATATTTATTGAATTAAAATTTATATATTATATTAAAAAAATTATAATTATTCAAAGACAACATATAATTTATATTTTAAGCTTTCAATGCACTTAAAAATGATAATGTGTTTGTTCACACATTTGAACTTTCACCTCTACGAAGCGATGTGATTTTATTTTTTCACCACATCACATGGAAAAAATATATAAATATATTAAAAGTAATAATATTAAATTAATGATATTATTATTATTTTTCGAATATAAAATAGTACATACATTCCTTCTATAATTATCATAAAAAAATTGAAATATTACTCATGTGTACTTATGACGTAGATCTATATGGTTTTATAAAAGTTTATTTTTCATACACAAATTTCATGAATGTATTTAATTTTATAATTTAAAAATTAAAAATAATATTATTTCATTAATATGATTCTATATATTATGGATTAATTATGACATTGACTATAGACATCATACCAATGTCATTGTGGAATAAATTTGGGAATAGCACAAAAACATCTGATATGAACTTAAATAATTATGTAATTTTCTATAAGATGATAATAAGTGATACAAATTTATTAATAAAATTTAATAATTTCCTATATAAATTGAAGAACAAACATAATTTTTTTATTATGTAAGATAAATATTGTTCGCAATGAGTCACTCTAATGGTATGAGACTTTGTCTCAATCTCCTTTCATTGAGGCATATCATGATGTCATAGAACCAACATCTTTTATGCGGTGTATATATGGCCTCATTGAATTAAAATGTCATGAATTTATTTCTTTTAATTTTATTTAATGTTTATTTAATGTTACTCTTTCATGGGACTTATGATTTAGATGTTCAAAGTTGTATGTGATACTTTGAATACTTAATTTTCAATTCATCCATTATATCAACACTAATGATATAATTTTATATATTATTTTATATTTATTATTATAATGAATTTTTGTTATATATATTTAATTTCATTCATTTTTTTCCTTAAATATATCTTTTATAAGTGTTTTATATGGAACGTTCTGAAAAATTCCAAAGTGAATGTTCTATTCTTAATGTACATGGTGACAATGACTTTTATGATGATATTGACATTATTATTATTTATCAATATTTTATTTTCTCTTAAATTAAATACTATATTTAAATTTTTTGGTATTTTGGTATTGAATATTTATATCATAGAAAATGGTGTTCTGATATTGAAAATGATATTTTAATTGAAAATTAAATTTTTATACAAAATTGTTTTAGTATCTGATTAAGAGAGTTATTTAAAAAGAATTATGATTAATTTATTTTTTATAAAATGTTATTTCATAATTGAATGAGATGGGTCATCCTGATTACAAATTTTATAATGGGTTGAGCCCCAATTTAGTGTACAAATGAACGGAAAATAGCTTATACGAGGGTTTTCACCCCATTATAGGTCATAGGTGAGCCTCAAATATCTTATATGACGGTTTACTATATTATAGATCTCCTATGAATTGGGTAAAAATAAAATTAGGAGTAGATTGTATGTATATTCTAATTAAATGGGTATTGAAAAGGATATATGTATTTGATGCTCTAAGTAATCTAATGGAGTCTCAATTCTTTACTATAGGTTTTTATAATTTTCATAGAGAAAAAATATGTATGTTAATCATGTAAAAAAAATTTGGTTCATTATTTCAATAAAAATTATATGGGGTTTCATTTTTTACTAGTCAAATGGGATTATTCTTTTTCATGTACTTAATTATAATTCTTTGTCATCCTAGGTTTTAAATTTTTTTTCAAAGGGTTAAATGATAACTAATTAAAAGGATTAGAAGAAGATAAAATATTTGATGTTATATCACATAATGAAGAAATGTTTTTGTTTGGTGTTTTTATTTGGGGTAAAAAGGGTAATTATTTAATGTTTCAGCATGTAATGTATTGGTTTACTTTGAAATATTTTGTCTAAATTCTCTAAAACTATGACTTCAAAAGAGCCAAAAATGAGAACTATGGAACAAAAATACTAGAATATGTAATTTTTAGGGGAATGCACTTTTTTTGGTATCATTGGATTGTTTTGATAACATTTGATGTTAGGATAACGATAACTTCATTCGATGGGAATAATTTATTTTTAATTAAATTTAAATCATGTATCAATTTTTTAATATATTATTTCATCATCTTAGATATTTCAATTTATATTGGTTTCCATGGATGAAATAGGAAATATATAATGGGAAATCATCAAATGGAAAAAATCTTTCGAAATCAGCATCCTTAAATTGTTAGAATTTGAACAAAATAGTTTTTCTCAGTGAAGGATTAATTGACAAGTTATATATGTTGTTGTGACATCAATTCTAGAGATGAAAATTATATACAATTATTGAAAATGTCTAAAATTGATCATTTCATGAGTCAAAATCCCCAATCATTCAATGAATCATATAACCTTGTGGTAGCCTAAGGATGGATCAATGAACTAGAGCGGTATCACTTTATGTTTATCATTTTGAAATTGAATTTTACCAATAGTGTTAGATATGTAATAATAATCAAGATAAAGAAAATTTTGATTCGATGTAATGGGAAAAAATTTATTAATGTATTCTAAGAGAAGTATTTCCAGATTTTTTTTCAACATTGTAAGTAAGAACAATTCATTAAATTTCTAAAAAAGGATAATAATTTAGTGCCCAGATATGAAAAAATCTTCAGAATATTTTCAATTACATCATTGAATATTATTTAGAATATTAATAGTTATATTAAAAGATTTTAATTTGGATTTAAAAAATGTATATGATGAACTAGGGCCTAATGAGTATTGAACACATATAAGAATGTGTTTTGTTATGTTAAAAAGGTTGATGTTTAGTTTTTTGACACTTACGTAACACAATATGGAATGAGTAAGAAAGCATCAAGGAGATAAGAAATGGAGAAGAACCCAACTATGATTACTGGTGATAATCATAAAACATGATTAATTTGTGGTAAAATAAATTAGAGGGTTTTCATTTCAGGAACTAAAGTTTATTAAAAGTGTGGTACACTTGGTTATATGCTTCATGAAAATAAGTAAATGTTTCATGAACAATCCAACATTGAGATAATAGTTTTCCAGTAAACAATAAAATGGTTTTTCTATAATGACTTGGGGAATTACGATTATATGTTCCATAAGATACATAATCAGGGTTGAAATAATCGTGATAAAAAACATCTAGGAAAATATTTTTTAGATACTATAGTTTATGATGAGACATCTGGTGAATAGATGAAAGATCTAGGGGCCTAGTTTTTTAAGGGATAATCATAGGATCCTACTTTTAGACAATATTTTTGAGTTTTTAGGCTATGTGGTCATAAGTGATTAAGTACATCATTTGGATATATTTTTGGTTTGTTATTATTGGTTTTATGTTTCTGTAAGAATTTTTTTCTTGATAAGTATACCATTATTATTGGATATATGATTTAATTAATTGATAAAATTTATGGTTTATATGATCTTGTATGAATAATGTTATTTTTAGTGATGTAGATCACAATTCTAGAAATGTTATGTGGGTGAAATTATGACTATAAAATATAAATATATAATGTATGTATATTTAATTATGTTCATAGATAGTAAATTAAATATTCAACTCTAGAAAAATTATTTTTAATGAAAAAAATTACACATTTTATTTTCCTGCTGAGAAATCAATAACTTTTAACCATTTATGGTTTTATTATTTTTTGGTTGTTGAATTTATCATAAATATGTTCTCTTTAAATATCCATGATAACATGGTATTTATTATCATCATTCATGTTCGTTCCTTCCATCATCAATCCCTAGTAAGGGTGTTCTCATGTGAACTTCTTACATTCATTTCACTCTTATAAGATAATTTTTTAATTACCATTTTTCGATGTGGTATTTGAATCATTATTTTTTGAGAAGTAGAAAAACAGATTTTCAATACAATTATAAAATTATAGGGAAACAATTTTGTAATGGGGGTGGAGAATTTACCATCTTTAGTTTTTTAAAGGAGATGTTATGTTTGGTAACATAAATTATTTTCCACATCAAGATTAAATGTATAACTAAATATCATTATTTAAAAGGGTCAGTATCACATATAATTTAAAATTTAAAGAATGTACAAGATTAAATAAATTATTAATATATGATTTACAAATGTATACATAATTAATTTTTAGGTGGAAAATTAATTCTAAATGAAAATAAAAACCATTTTAAAATAAAAGGAAATGTTTTTTCTGAAAACCAATTCAATTGTGAGAACATGTGTTTTATTCCAATAAATAATGAAAAAAGTTAGTGGGATTATATTAATGAATATATATATATATAATATTTAATCTAATGATTAACATTTATCATATTTGTTTTATATACATGATACTTGACCAACTGCAATTTTTATTCATTCTATAGGTATTTAAAAAACATATTTTCCACTTTTTGATATTGCACTTATTTCCAATATTTTATATGAAATTTTTTTCATTTATATTTGAAAAAAAAAATCTTTTTATTTCAAATAATATTAAAAATTGTTATTTTAATGATGTTGTTTCGTATTTTACATATAAGATTAATTTTTAAAAAAAAATTAAAACATAATGATTTTTATTTCAATTATACAGTTTCGTCTGATTTATTTATATTGATAGGGTATATATTAGAGTTATTTTAAATTATAAATAGATAAATATTTTATCAGATAATCCAATTATGATCAATTGAAAAAATATGATATTCAATTTGGATATGAAAAATTTTTAATCTTTTGGATGTTTTTTCTTTAAAATGTCTATTTCACAATATGTCCAAGATAATTTTTTTTAATTTATACATATTTGGGGTTTTGAATTAGGAAATATGGAATCTATATTTGGTATATTAATGTATTAAATTATTATATAGTTCCTTTTTGGACTAAATATGAATAGTAACTTTGTTAATGTGTTTTAACTTAATTAAAAGTAAATCAGGTAATTAAGGGTAAAAATAATATTATAAATTTTATAAAATTACACTAAAACATGTATTAATTTTATTAGATGAATATTTTTTGTACCAATTTAGTATATGATAATTTAGGATAACATTCACGGGCTTTTAGATGAGAATATACCCTTTAAAATATTATATTCAAAGGAATGCCAATTTTATCATATATAGGTTTTTAACAAGAGAAATGTTTTCAATAAGGGGAAATATAATGTATATGTATAAATAAAAATATTATTTAAAAAAAGTACTTTTTTTATATATATTTTTTTAATTTATTTATAAATTTTAGTGGAAATATAACTCCCTTAAATTGTGACGCTAGGATGACGCATTAATTATTAAATTTATGTAAGAATCAAATATATGATATAAAAATAACTATATTGTAACATAATTAATGTCTTGCACAAAATTAAATTATTACATTTTTAGGTTAGTGATTATTTTAATTAGTTTGTTTAAATATTTAATTATGATATTATGTATTTAAAAATGTAACTGATCAAGAGTACCAAAATTTTCATTAATAATATTTTTAAATAAATGATATTGTATTAATGACAAAAAATTCATAAGAATATTAAATACAGATATATGATTTGGATAAGTAATTAAATTTAAAAAAATTACTAATTTATTAGTCTTCATTCATTTTATTTTAATTTTTGATTACCCACAATGAGTAAATTATATGTTATTCAGATAATAAATAAAAGGTTAAATAAGGGTTAAAGAGAAACAATAAGGATTAAAATGTTTTCAAAAATTAAATCAATTTTATTTTATGAAGGTAAAATGGTCCAAAAAAATCATATATTCCAAATTAATTTAATTTATAATCATTTAGATTATAGATTTTTTTTATAATTATTTAATATTTTGAATATTTATAAGATATATTCTCCCCTCTCATATAAAAGGGAACATTTTTTCTCGATTTATCAAACAAAAACAATATTTATTTTGGAAAATATCTACCAAAATGATTTCCAATAACGCCTAGACACCTTTTAGAAGAATCATTGTAGGCATAAATCTATCCTTAGAGGTGTTAAGGTGTTATTAAATAGATATTTTGCAAGGAAAATGTATTTTTTCAATCATGTATATCGATTTTATTTGTTCTTCTACGTATTAAAAATATTATTCATCTATTATGAAATAATTACTCAATAAAGATCATTATATTTATATTTAATAATGTCACTATTATCAAATAGATCAATCCGTAATTCTATCAAATGGGAAAATAATTATCGTTGTTGTGTACAACAAACTACCGTCTCGTGAACCGATATAATTTGTTTTGAATAACCGTATCTCAAGACTAGTTAAAATGGTGAAATTTAATTTTAATTATGATATTAATGGAATATTTTAATTTAGTAAAAGATCATATATCATTAAATTTATTACATTTCCATTCATGTAATGATGATAATATCGTTCATGTGTTTCTGGGAACTATAACCTCCATGATGTAGCATGATTAATATTTCATAATCACATAAAATGGATGATATATATTTGTATATTTTAAATTTTAATATGCTATTAATTATATTAATTATATAATGATCATTATTGTAAGATAATATAACAGATACATTCTTTCCATAATGATTGTTGAAAAATGTAAACGTTATTAATGTGCATCTACTGCTTACGGTCTCCTTGACTTTAATGTAGTTCATTTTTACATCCATATGTATGGGAAGGATTTAAATGTAAACTTTTTGTAAAAAAATTATTATATTGTCTTGAATATTATAATAAATATTATATACTAATTACAAAATTTTCTAAAATAATATAACAAAATCCATTTTTGACTCATGTTTTGAATATCATCAAATAATACGGCGTTAAATTAAATACTTATGTAATTATTTTGAGATGATAATAACTGTTATAAAATTAATAATAAACATTACTATTTTCATCAATAAAGTAAATAGTTAACCTAATTTTATTATTCAGGAATATTAATACTCTATTTGATGATTCAAACTCAAGGTAAGGGTCTTTGACTCAATATACTTTCATTGAGCCATATCCTGATGTTATTCATAAAACATATTTTATGAGTTTTTTATACAGTACCATTGAAATATAATATCATGAAATTACTTTTTCGTGTTTTATTTAATTTTGTTTAAATGTTGCACCTTAACTGCGATTATTATTTGAAATTTAATGGGGTGTGGGAAACTTTTAATGTTTAAATAACTAATTTTAAAATATTTCCTCTATCTCACCATTTGTGATATTATTTCAAATATTTATCTATAGACAACTATTATAAAAAATATTTTATTGTTATATTGAATTTCATTCAATGTTTTTTAAAAATTAATGTTTTCACTTTTTTTATATGGAAATATTTGACAATAAAAAATTGAATGTCATATTCTTAACATACAAATTGAAAATAACCATTATACCTTCACATACATTATTTTTCTTCTGCATGATTTCTCATTTACTTCCATGAAAGCCCATATTTATCTTTTTGGATAATCTGTTATCTAAAATTGGTTTTCAAAGAGATGGTTGTATTTTTATTGAACATTGGGGTTTAATATAATATTGTAATTTTTAACAAAATTGTTTTCATATGTGATTAAAAGAGTTATTCAAGTTAGCTTATGATGAAGGTGAATTTTAATGAAATTTTACTATAGAATTATATGAAATGTGTGTGCCCGATACATCTTATAATAATGGTTGTGCCCCATTATATCTCAGAGGAGATCCCGATAGAGATTATTTGAAGGGATAGGCTCCATTATTGCTTAAGAGGAATGGGTATATCCCAATATAGATTATACCAAAGGTTGATCTCTAATATAGCTAGTGGGTGAGACAAATATAGCTTATACAAAGGGTGATCCCGATTATAGATCTCCAATGAATTTTGAAATAATAATATTATAATTCATATGTATAGTTATTCCAATTGAATGGGTTTTATCTATATGATATATAAAGTCACTTAATAGAGTCTTAATTTTTTAATAGTTGTTTTAATGATTTTCATTGAGATTTTATTACATGACTAATAGTTTTATTACATTTATATGTTCATTATTGAGATTTCATTCTCATCCCATGTTTTAAAATATTTTTCATAGTGTTAACGGACTAGAATTGACAAGGATGAGAAAAATATGAAAATTGGTATGTAATATAATGGAAATAAACCAGTGTTTTTTTAAAAAAATCGTATTGAAAAAATAGAAACAAATTAAAAGTATCCCCAAAAAATGCATAGGTTTATTTTATTATATTTGTTCTAGTTTATCTAAAACTCTAAATTGAAAAAAAATACTTAAATGTAAACTCTAAATAAAATACATGGGAATATGTAAATTTTAAGGTGATGTTTTTATATTAAAAGGTATAAGAGCACCTATAGAGAGCCTCCATGGACTAAAGGATCAAATTGGGTTGGACTAGCAGTAGTTTGTTATTATAAATGCTGGTATTTGAAATTAAATAAATAATATTATAGAATTAAATTTTCATCATAACTATGGTTATGTGATTTAATATTCTTATTAATGAGAATTTTTTATTGATGTTATTATTCATTTTAGTTTCTCACAATTTATTATTCATGATTATATAGACTACTTTTCATATATATTCTTTATTTGATCGAAATACAATTGAAATATTATTTACTGATTTCCATTGAAATTTTTTATATAGATTATTTAAATAAGAACTATGAAAATTATTACATTACATGTTTTTCAAAATTCATGAAAAGTTGACTTATTTTTTATAGATTTCATATGAAAATCATGTTGGGATAATACATGGAGTTTTATTGTAAATAGAATATCTTTGAAATTGATTATTTGTCAATTTTTATATTTCTAATACTATAATTCCAAACGAAGACCTTGAATGTGGTTGGTATAGTGGATTTGTTGTACCTTGGGAGATGGAAGTGACCCGTAAAATTTGTGTTCAGCCTATTACATTGATGTTATTTATTATTATCATGAATTTATTATATGATGCCTTGGGTTGAAGAACAATTTTGATAATTTTTTCTATATTTAATAGTTATGTATTCTCTTTAGGAGTGTTTGGAAGAAAAACTATTTGTTGTTTATAAATGAATCATTGTATTTTTTTATGACACTTCGAGGGAAATAATTCACTCTTGTTTGTATTTTATTCCTAAACAGTAGTCGCCAACTAAAATGGATCAGGAACACACATGAGTTTATGTCAGAAATGATTTTTGTACCATTGGTGTGGGTTGTTTAATCAAATCATGATAAGAATAATATCTTTGGTACTATCAATATACATAACCATTATCACCATTATGAATCCAGATTAGTATAAAAAAGGACAATGGGAAAGAATACCAAAAAAGAAGAAAGATGATAAGGGATATCAATTGAAAACCATGGATATAGGTAGTGGGAATGAATAAGTTTAGTTATGATAAATTTAGAGAAAATAAATCTTCTGGATGAAAATATTTTTAAAGAGATATGTCCATTTGTCTTGTATTGAATATAAATAATGATGTCACATATTCAAATTTAGTAAATTTAGAATCATATAACTCACAATGGAAGGAAAGTATGATATTATTATATTATAAAAATAAATATTTAGGAATTATGTAGATATATTATTATTGAAAATAACATATTATATATTATATATATAAAATTAAACTAATGTTATTTATGTAAATGGAGTAGAAAAAATAATTAAATAATTTCAAATGTATTTGATAAATTATCTTTAATATGAAAGTAATATTTTTTTTTTCAAAGAAATATTTATGAAGTACTTTTTTTATTCGTAATAATTATATTTAATTTTTTAATTTATTATCAAATAGGAAATAATATTTTTATATCCACCAAAATTGAAATTTTTATAAAATAATATAATGATGATTTAATTTTTGAAATAAACATTCTTTAATGAATATTTTTCTTTTTATTATTATTTTCGTTTAGAAAACATATAAATTGTAGAATTATAATAACAAAACATTTTCTTTGGATTTATAATTTCAAAATTAACGTAGCATGGATATTTGATAATTTTGTAATAAAATCAATTTTTAGGAAAATAATAAAATATACCAATACTGGTATGGTTATTGCATTGATAATATTTTATTAGAAATATATATTTATGAATCTTATTTCTAGTTAAAATATTTATTTTACAGTTGACATTATCCTAATTATATTTTATAAACATATATTTTACAATTGTTTTATGTACGCACCCGCATAAAACTCTACAAAACATTGTATAGATATATATTAAAAATGAAAATAAATTCTTGCGTACCTCTATCCCAAACAAGAGTACATCAGATGTACAAAATTTTATAATACATGGATCACTAAAAGAAAATGAAAAATAATCTAATGTGCTCTAAACTAGTAAATTGTTGTAAAACACCATCCGATAATCTCCTCAGCCATGATCTAGTGAAAACCATAATCAGTCTATCTACTACACGCTATTTACATTAGGTCCTAATGGTAATCTGTCAAATGATATGTTTTCTCCACAAGACACAACCCATGTATGGAAAATCACCAACATCATTGAGAATAAGAATAAATAGTAGGTGCCCCAAAATCCCAAAAAAGTGAGTAATAGATACGAATCTGTGAAATCGACCTAACTTGAAAGAACTCAAATGATAGAGAAGCTCTTTATCTAGAACATACTTGGAATTACCTAACTAGTCATATCGACTTTCAGGTCACGTCAATGAAACTACACAGACAATAGGGAAACCCTAAACAAACCTAGATATACTCACCTCCAAGTATCATGCTCCCGAACATAGACTCATCCTCAGTAAATTACCTAAAGTTCCAACACAACACTCATAATGTTGTAATGAGGTACTCTATTTATAGACATCAACAAAATATATAACATCACTGATATCAAGAAAAATGGAAGGGAAAGAACTGACATCTCAAAGTTGATAAGTCAACATCACCATCCCAGTTGTAATTCAACTGAGAGATGCCACTCGATCAGTAAAGAAAAAAATGACAAACTCATCCAACACTCGTAACACCTTCCCATGATGGAATGCTTGATGGACAATGCCACATCATAAGTCACCAAAATTATATACAATATCCAACTCCATAGGTAGGGGATCTCATCTAGAGTCCACTGAGGGACACTTCAACCCTATCTAGAACAAAAAACAAAAAATGGGGGTATCACACAACAACCCGATATCTCATACAACTCGTCTTTCATATGATCAATGACCAGGAAGTGATAA
Organism: Viscum album; assembly: GCA_963277665.1. NCBI lineage: Eukaryota > Viridiplantae > Streptophyta > Magnoliopsida > Santalales > Viscaceae > Viscum > Viscum album. Next base: position 106,228,000 of record OY728133.1, read on the forward strand.
TTACACTGATACGATGAAATATTCCATGTAAAATATCATTATATCAATCTAAATTACTCAATATCATATCACTCAGATAGGGTATCTTCGACCATGTACATTAATTCATTATGATTTTATAAATTTTACTTGGTAACTCATGGAAATTGAAAATGGAAAGATGAATGAATATATATAAATACATGGATAGAGGTTCCTCCCATAGGGATCCCTAGGGCTTCTTCCCCTACTAGAACATCCATGGTAGGGGATCGATGCATTTATAAATATTAGTCACATAATTTTCAAAAACTCCACCATGGAAACATTAAGGTATGTGTGGATAATGCTGGGGCCCTTGGGGAAATACGTGTTCAGTTTACCTTAAGTCAATCTTCAATGTGGATTTAGGAAACTAACTCCACAATTCGGGAATGCACATGCAGTTTACATACTCAAAAAATATGTAGAGGGGTCACATTCAACTGAAGTGGAGGTGATACCAGAACCATCGTAGTAGCTAAATAAGGGTAACTGTTACGTGAATGAGATGTAATACGGAAAACTATCACTACTAATGGAATAGATAGACCCATGCAGAGGAGAAGATCGTAACGACATCATCCATGACTTAGGGGAACCACACAACCCAGCTAATAGTAACAACACCGATGATTCTATGGGAACCACTCAACCCACCTAGTAAGTGCTACTAACCCAAGTGACCCATATGAAATCACCTGAACACTAAATATCCAAGGAAAAATGTGTGGCCACCATCACATTCTACATGAAAAAAGGACATGCTATTCAGTCTCCCAAAATGGATCACTATTTAAAAGGGTATTATTCACCACAACAGGTCTGGATGGTTTCCATGCGTCTATCCCATAACAAATCAAACAGATCATGTCATTGTGATACTCACAATGAAAATGTGATCGAATACTCACACATACAAAATGGACACTATGTGAAAAGGTTGAATTTCCCCGCAAACGCCCATAATGGGCCTCAAGAGGACAACCCACATATTTTGGATTAAGCAATTGATATTTATTTTGAATCATCTGATATACCATCAGAGTCACAATTCCACTGACAGTGCATCAATTAGATGATCCATACTGAAATTATGGTGGGTTAATATTAGATAATAACAAAACATTACTATTATATCAACATATAATGGCCACAGGCCATGAACCCAACTAATAAAAATTCTTAAAACCTGCTCAAATTATCTTTATCGATGAGATGGTAATGTCATCATAGCTGGTGCAAATATCAAAATCTCGGTTTGTGTGTTACAAGGGTTTAAATGACCCTCAGAAATTCATGGATGGACTTATGGTGCCACCTAGTGGACTGTTGCCACCAGTTTCCAGACCATAGATACCTCAACAGAAACCCTCAGAATCTGTTGTAAAACCTTCTGTGAACTTTTATTACCACTCTAATTGTCCTACAATTAATACAGGACCAGATTGGGATATGTGTGACGTGATCTTCATAGAAATGGTCTTAGCTCAAATATCTGTCATCGTTTCGATATGAAAAAATTATGGATGATACTCCCCTCTCTTTCTCTCCACCACCAGTACAGAAAACTCAAATCCACCATCGATCGGAAATCCTTGGATAACAAACATCCCAGATCCATAATTTTCTCAATTGTTGTATTTCATCTCATCGTATCAAAAAGTCAATGATGAATAACGGAGAAGAGTGGACCAAGAACAACAAGAACACAAAATATAATACTCAATCATATGATGTCCATTTTATGTCTGTTCATCAAGAGAGACAATATAAGCATAAAAAATGCGAAGGAATCCAGATGAAAAATTGAACGTCGATCAGGGAGATGCATAATCCAAAATATGATGCATACCTGGATTCTGGATCCACCATTGGGTTTACCATGCTATGATCTACTAGAGCCAGTATTTTCTTCAAAATCTGATGAAGATCAGATATCAAATTGCCGTCGTCCCGAGCACCACCATCCATGAGAGAAATTATACAACTCTAGATCATTTCTCTTAATCATATTTATAGGAGGCTTCCTATGCTCATGGCATATGAACCTCCTGAGATCTCCCAACTATGATCTCTCCTATGGTAAAATCAATGTTATGAACTCAAATTTGGTCTCAGATTTCATATCCGAGTAACCATTCAGAATTTAATTGAAGTAGTTTATTAAATAAACCAACATTTATTTAATTATTTCATTTACGGTTTTCCTTCCAAAACATTTTCTATATAAGGTTAGTGCCCACAATATTTGTACCTCGAATAGGTTTAACACCACGCTCTGTACACAACCAAAAACATAGATTTCATATCTGAGATACCAATTGAGAGATAACCTATTTCCATCATGTGAATATTACAAAATAACCTAATATTTTTGTATATTTTATTTTGGGAACATAGGGCCCCATAAATTTTTGTTGTCTTAGCTCAATGCTCTTGAAATATATATAGAACTATTCCAAAATTTGACAGAGAATAACCCATGTCACTACATCCTCCGCACTATAATTCTTTTCTTCCCCGAAAAGCAAGAGCTTAGGGACTTGATAATGGACTTAGGACACTAGGAATCCGACTCCAGAAAACTCACCAAAGGTTATTTTGATACAACATACACATAGTATAAAAATCCACAACACCTCAAAGAAATCGCCTCTACTAGAAAAAAACAAGGTTTTCCAGTCATACACATTGGGTCTTACAAGAACTTATGAAACCACATCCCATGAACAAAATTGTCCTCAAACTCACTTGTTGAGGGAAATCATCCATCCCACCTCAACACTATCTAATTTAGATGGCATTGACACTCCCTCACTATTTTGGATCTCTTATCAAGGACAAGTCATAGTATTGGAACTAAACATACCTCATGAAAATTTAAATCCACAATGAATCACACCACATCCTCCTTGAGTTTCCTATGTACAAGATGAAGTCGAGCACGTGCGAGAACGAAAGAATAACAAAGGCCTTCTTAGACAATCACATTGGGTCTTACTAATCTTTTAGGTACTATCTAACATCCAAGACTCATGTACACAAGTCAATGGGACTCGAACACCACATATAAATACTATCCTTTTTGGGAAGTAATGACTCGCGTGCATAGTTTTCATCGCATAAAAAATGTGTCATGGTGGGGGAAGCGTACATCTTCCTTGTATAGTCAAAGCTACGTCAAATGGCACCAACCCAGGGTCATGATAATGCCTATCTTCTAATAATATCCTAAAACCTAATAAGGACCCTCAAAATATACCTTCATGGAATCATGATGATCAAATTTAAGATGAACTATGATCAAGGAGTATATCAAAGGAGCATACTCAAGAAACACATGAGGAACCAAAACTCAGTCTTATATGATGCATGTACCATTATTTTTCCTATGAACAGTGAAATAATGTCAATATTCAAAAGGTATGTTATCATAGTCATGGTGAATGGATATGTTGGTTGTTGCACCAACACTGGTGTCCCTAGCCTGAAAGCGGAACTCAAAACATCCTAACACTGACACTATAAAAAAAATCCACGATCACAGTAATACAAACTATGCTCTGAGGTCCCAATGGTGGAACCTGCTCTGATACCAATCTTTTGTGACCTGACTCTACGGGTCTCGAGCCGTGACTCCCCATTCCTGCCCCCAAAGGCCGGGGCCTCGACACCAGTATCATGTGGGCTATCACAAATAAGGAGGCCTTATCCAAAATTACCTTTATGCATGCACCCACATAAAACTCCATTAAGTCGTGAAAATTTGTATATTAAAATGTAAAATAAATTTATGGATAAATATATCGAAACCCAAAGTAACGTAGAAGCGGAAAAATAGACAATAAATTGACCACTAAATGGAAATTGAATAAGAATCCAACATGCTATGATAAAGGGTATCACTATCAAACAACCACTTATAAACTCCTCAGATATAATTTGGTGAAAAATCAAAACATTCCATATAATTCCCTCTACATACTCCAAGTCCAATTGGGACTCCGTCAAAAGATATGTGGTTTGTAGAAGACACAAGACATGTGCAGCTAAAGCCCATGAATTAGTTAATATAAGAATACTCAATAGTTCCCTGAATATATTAAACCAAAAAACGAGTAACTGATAGTAATCAGTAAACTCATCCTAGCCTGAGGGAAACCAAATAAGATTGAAGATCCATCTCGAGACCATCATTGGAAATAACAGAATAGTCAGCCCGTCTTCCCTAGAACGTCAATGAAATGACCCAAACCACATGGACTCCAAGAACATACCCAGCTATACTCATCTCCAAGTATCATGGTCCCATCCATAGACTTATCCATGGTAAAAGAATTGAGGTTCCAATGCAACACTCGTAATGGATTATAAAGGTATTGACCTCATAGACAACAACAATATAAAATCCATCCCTGGTAGATTTCTAAATGAAAGGGAAAGTAATGAAATATTGAGGATGATGAGATAACCTCACCAACCCATTTTTCAATCTACCGAGAGATGCCACACGATCGGTAAAACAAACAATTGAAACAATTGACCAGACCATGTGATAGCTGACTAAAAGTGCATGATCGATGGACAATTCCATGGAAGAAGTCACATTATGAATAAAATATATTTAAATAATCTAGTAGGGGATCACACCTAGAGTACATTGGGGGACACTACAACCCTAGTTGGAATACTAAATAGAAAAAGGGGATATCATGCAGCAATCTGAAATCTCATACAATCCATCTCATATAGTATCCACCCCCATATAGTGATGGTCATGCCGATACTGAAAACTATAATGAGGAAAATTTAATGATATATATATATATGAAACCATTGAGACTATATCAATCAAATATGTGGTCATTGCATGTGTACTGTTAGTCACGGCGATACCAAAAACCCCACATGGTAAATCATGAAAAAACACAATAGATAGCCGAAAGAACAGATATTAATACACTGCTATAGGGATATCTCCCAAGGATCACTAGGGCTCTGTCCCCTACTGGAAAAACAAGGGTAGATGATTGATGTATTAGTAAATATTTGTCAAATTGATTACAAAAACATGACATGGGAAACACTAAGGGACATAAGGATCACATCGTCCTCTCTCGGTAATACACGCTCTTATTCCACTGATTCAGTCGTAGAACCAGACTGAGGCAACTCAATCTAGAATTTGGGAATGCACCCATGCTACATGTACATAATGCAGTCGATGATGGGTCATAGTCTGGTGAAAGAGATGTGATACAAAAACCCTCATAGTAGCTAAGGAGGGGTCACAGTCTGATATAGGGGATGTGATACCGAAAACCATCACTACTAAAGGACAAAGATTGACCCATGCAACCCAACATATCATTACATCATCATCTGAGACTAAGGAGATCAAATCAACTGAGCTAGTAGTAACATTGCAAAAGAGACCAGTGTGACTAGCTCAACCCAATTGGTCATCCATTTTACCCCAATATAACCACATGATATCTCTTTCACACCGCATCTCTTAGGCCCAAATCATGGCCACCATCACGTTCTACGCAGTGAAACAATTATGATAGGCTATTCACATGCCCAAAATGGACAACAAGTGAAAAGAGTACTATTAACTACAAGGGGGCACAATGGGGACCAGTTATTCAATTATAGAATAGAAAAATCAAATCATACCATTACGAAGATTTCATAAAAACACACAGGATTGACTTTTTACTCATCCAAAATAGACACCGGATAGAAAAGGTGCATTTTTCCAAAAACACCCCGAAAAATCCCAATAGAGCCAACACCCTAATTTCAAATTAAGTAACCAAACTCTATTTTGAAAAATTATCCTTACCATCAGGTTCAAAATTCCACTGACATTGTGTCAATAAGACGCTCCATGTAGAAGTTATGGTGGGTCAATGTTGAATAATAATAAAATATTATTATAATTTCAAATATTCATGGACCCGAGCCACAAACCTTACTCATAAATACTCTCAAAACAATCTAAAAGGGTCTGTCTAGATGTGAGGTTACCATCTCCAAAGATGGATCGCTAATCGTACTACATATTTGTGAGTTACATGGTTTTAAATAACCCTTGTATATTCATGGCCAGACTGTCTCCCCCGCCTGTCGGACCACCACCGCCTCAACAGAATCAACCAGAAAACATTATGCGGGCCACCAGGACCATTATGGTAGTCCAAAAACTAATATAGGACAATATCTGGAATCCTTAGGATGCTATAATAATAGACATGGTCTCTGAACATATATCAATCACCATTTCGATGCAATGAAATGATGAAAGATCTTCTGCCCGCTGTCACACCTCCTCCGATGATCAAAAAAACCATCAAAGTTCTAGAATACTTGGATCAGAACCTTACCAGATCCATTATCCACTTGATTTTTGGACATATTTTCATCATATAAAAGAGATAACAATGATGAATGACAAATAACTGATGAAGAACACAAAGATTGCTCTATCGAAAACCCTATCTGACAATGGAAGTTGTTAGATCGGCCATCAAGAGAGACAATCAGAGCTTCCGAAATAGAAACGAATCAAAAAACATCGAAACATCATTTGGGGAGAAGCAGAATCCGAAAAAAATATGCCTACCTAGATTATGTATCCTCTTTTGTGTTCCATGCGCTCTGATCTACCAGTGCCAGCATTTTCATCATGATCAGATGATGTTCAGACGTTGAATCGCCATTGGCTAGAGCTTTTCTGTCTCTGAGACAAATGATTCATCTCTAGCTCATTTCACTGAACACTTTTTTATTGGAGGTTTCCAGTAGTAGAAAAATTATAACCTCCCATAATCTCTATACTAAGGTCACCCCTAGGGAAAAAATATGCTACGAACTCAAAGGTGGTCTTGACGTTCCTATACAATTACCCATTCTAGAGTTTTTTAAAGTAATATTTCAAATAGAGATATTTTTATTCAATTATTTTATTTATTTTTTTTCACTCTGGAACATTTTATACATGTGATACGTACCCAAAAAAATTGTACCCCACCTAGGGTAAATGTCCTGCTTCGAACTCAACCATGGACTCAATTGTAATATGAGCTACCATTTACGATATAACGCATTTCCATCATGTTTATAGTATAGAAACACTTAATATTTTGGTATAACATTTTTCGGGAACACCCAGACTCATAATTTCATTCCATATTTGCAGATAACTCTTGAAATATAAATTGAAATATTCCAATGTCTGATAGGGAAAAACCAAAGTCTCTACATTGTAGGTCCAACATATCAAATAACTTACACATTTTTTAGGGAGAATGAATAAATTACGTAAGGAAAAAGTAAAAATTATCACTGTAAAAAAAGTGTAAAAAATAACATTGTTCAAGATATTGATTATTTTAAAATTAAATAACTCTATTGTACATATATATACTACAATACAATTTAAAATTTTATATGCATGTAAATAAACACTTCTTTAATTGGTAATCAATTTCAAATAAAATTAAGTGAATATAACAACTAAAACATCATTTTTCTTTAAAAATTATTTTTATACACATTATAAATTATTATTTGAATGTTAATTATCGATTATTTAGACCAGTAATAATGATTAATGGATAAAAAATTCATATTAATCATGTTTAAATTTGTTATTATGGGATAACAGATATTTTTACAAAAAAATAATTACCATGGTATATTTTTAATTATGAATATTAGGGAAAAAATGGTCAATAATGTATCTAAATTTTTTAATAATGAAATTTATTATACATATTTAAAAAAAAAAATTTATGCCTCTAAATCCTATTGATATTTCTCACCACTTTTTTATAAACTATATCTTTTTTTAACAATTAAACACCCATGGGATTCAATTATTATCACTTATCATTCATTATTATCCATGGAAAACCTATATTTTTGTAATGATTAAAGGATTTCACTCCCAAAAATTCCCTCACACTGATCCACTATGAAGGCAATTATTAAGAGTTAACATTCATTATCCCTATATAACGTACTCTCATGGATTTCATATGGTTATATCGATTCCTCCAAATATTTCAAAAGATACTAGGAAAGGTAAGGGTTATCCACATCCTCCATGGGATTAACATATATATTCTATGATGATAAACATTGAATTCATTGTGATTATGATTACATATGTTCGTAATAATTAATTTTTTTATCCAAACCAATAACTATTAATTACAGTATTCCCTTATGTCACATTGATCTCATTTTGTAGCCCCTTTTATATAGTTTTCATCATACAATTCATCATAGTCATTGTTACTAGGATTTTCTATTCTATGTAATTATGATTCCTTGTATTTATAATCGATAAATTACTATCTAAATGATTCACTATTGATGTGGGATTTTCTTATTATAACATTAACCTAATTTTATATTGTGTTTGGTATAGTTTCAATACTATAGAAATAAGTTAATTATTCTATACATCATATTTTAATTTTAAATATGCTCCATTGTTGAATTAATTTTTATTATCATTTGATTATGAGTATATAAGTTCATATTAAATTATTTATTATCCAATTCTTAATATAATAATGAGATGAAAATCTAGAATCCAACCCACCAAGTCTTTGTCGGATATCCACCATACCCCATGTATACCTACGTATATATAATATGAACAAACTTCTAGTGAGGGTCCATGTTAAATTAGTAGGGAGTCAATACACTCATTAATCAAAAGCCAAACAAAAAAGAAAAAAATTGAAACAACTCATTGTATTACTGAGGATATTAATGAATTATAATTTCATAATATATTAAACACATTTCTATAAAATAACTAATTTGGATCCCAGTGTGGCGAAGTCAAACTAGAGTATTAAGGATAACATAGAGAAATAAAAGATATTATTGTAAATACACTATAGTTTGTCCCATTAACATAACCAATCCATGTTTGTTAGCTTATCTATGTTCCATGATCCCTTTGAACATACCTGGATCATGAATCATGATGATTTCATGTATATCAAAATTCTAGAACCAGGTGTGAGTAATAAAACTCAAGGGGGAACCACCTATGTTTCTATAACATGTGTAAACATGTATTACATGTGTAACTCAGTAAAATAATAATTTACTAAACAATTATAATAAATGATACATTGATAACTAATGTTAGATAAATTACACCCAAGCCTCGACCATTAAATCATTAGATCTAAAGCAGAAGGATAATCACTAGTATGTATAATGCAATAACGTGCTAGCCAAAAGGCTATTGGAAATTCTTAAAGAGTTGTGTTGGATAAGTCCACAAGAACATCATATCCTTCCTCCACCACAAGTCAGTTCTTTACACTTTTAAAACCCTATTATTAGTCATAGGATAGAACTCAAGGAAATTATACCCTATATATGCCTCGAGTGGAGATATAAGGTCATCATACACCAAATGTAAACACGATGAGATTGGATGCAAAGCCATAATGTCTCTACCATATATTTAGGACTATAACCATATTCATATCTTTCTATTCATACCCCCTCAAATGTATTACCACATCATGGTGGTCTACATATATCGATTAAAAAAGAAATGCCTCCAAAATCATGGTTATAACTCATAAAAAGAGTGAATAATGTAATAGAAGAACAAGAAATAGATTATTAGAACCAATAGTAATTATAAAAGTACATGTGATCAAAATAAAAAATGAAAAATAAGATAAATACGAATAATCAAGGAATCAAGCATCATATATGGGTATCATGGGATAATGATCCACACACATGTAATCACTATAAATAATAATCGATAATGTTTTGTGTAAAATTATTATATCATAGAATAAATTGTATACAAGGTCCCCAAATGGTTTGAACTACATAAATCAAGATCAGTGATGAAATATTCCAATATATATCAACTTATTAAATATTTATACATATTTCCCATAAAATAGAATAATTATTTTCACATCAATGATACATATCTCGTGTTCCAGATCATCAAAATAATATCATTATGAATGAGTCTTGAAAATATTACATTACAATAATGGTAGTATAGAATAAGATGCATCATATTGTCGTCCATGAAACTATTTAAGAGGTATCTCAATGAAGAAGATTTCAATTCACTGTATCTATTGTTGATTTATGATCTAATCATGAATTTATAATCAAATTTGGAAAGAAAACTTAGTTCTAGTCAAAAACAATATATCATTACTAATTAGTCATTTTAATAAAAACATATAATGGGATTAAATAATGATAATGTCAAAATATGATAAATATATAATAACATCCCTAGATTCATCCACCATTCATGAGGGATATTGGTTCAGTCAATGTGATAATGTTGAAACCTCAAAAAAAATGTTTTTTGAGAAATGATTCATGAAATCATTATTATATTCTATCTAAATCAACATATCTGGAATCAACATACTAAAAATATGAATTTTTTTTCATTGGAAAATTGGGAGATCTAGACTAAAACAGATGAATATAGGTTTTTTTATGACAAACCTCAAATCCAAATATTCAACACACTTTTATCCACAAAAATAATGTTTGGGGAAAAGGGATTTTGTGACGAAGGAAAGAGGAGTATCATATTTCAACGGTGATTATTATCAAAGAAATAATAGGTAAAAGTAAATAATAAATGACTGTGAAAGATTATTTTTTAATAATAATTTCATATGCACATTGTTTAGTCAAATGTTTTTAGAATCATTATTCCAATAATGTGATATATTATGCCTCTTAGAGGAACCAACATGTATTGGAAACACAATATATCAAACAATGTGTTTATTGGGTCAATATGGATTTCTTATGACTTTTCCATTCATCCATGTTTTTAAAATCTCATACAAATTATCCTATGGAAAATTATCTTTCTCATACAATATTTTTTTAATGAATTTTTTTCCCTATGTATGGTTTTACCCTTATATAGGATGTCATTATCTTATTCATTGTATTCTCAACCGAAGTATAATTTTTAGCCAAGGAAAACATTAGGATCTTTATTAAAAACCTTGGAAACATAAAATTTCTTAAACCACTAAGTCTTTTGAAATTCAGTCTCTGAAATATCTGAATGTAAGACCTAAATGTAATGACCCAAACGTTTATTAATGAAAATTCCCCTTGATCTAATTTAATGTCATATCATTTAAAATGGTAATATAATATATGAACTTATTTTGTTTTATGTTTATAGATTTTAAAATACTATTCTGAATTTTTACCATTGCTAATATTGTCGTTGAATAGGGATCACATGATTTGTATAAATACAGGGCTTTAATAAATCTAATATTCTTGGAACAGGGAAGCGAAGGCCTCATATAGTACACTTCCCCATATGAAGCCCATTTGTTGGAGAATAAAAAGGAGGTGGTGTCATTGGGTTTCGCTATTGAACAAGACCAATCTAAGCATCATCATGTTATGCTCGAACAGAACCGCCTATGAGATAAGTGGAAGTTGATAGAGATTAAAACCTGAGCAATGTTATCCGAGCCACCCCAATAGTCTATCACCATTTCACACTATACCCATCATAATAATACAATTTTTATAAGGAATAAACTAGTGAGACTATAAAACTATGATTATGTGCATTATTTTTTATATAATAGTGAATATAAATTCTTTAACATCCCTACCCGACTCACATCTAAGATGATGGTCGGACCGGTGCATCACAAGACCTCAAGCGCATCTCCCCAAACACCAATGGATGCCGACTAGGAGCGATTTACTTCATAACATGTCAATGGAGGAGGATAGAACCCCATAGGTAATAGTAATTATGAAAGTGGATGTGAACAACAAATAATAATTTATAGTGGAAGCATATAAATGAATAAACTACAACATAAGAAATATATATAATTCAAGTGAATAAGAATAATGTACAGAAGCTCCAAAAATGATGTCATGCCATGATGTATGTCTAAAATGAAAGTACAAAAAATATAAAACAAGCATGAAATGAACTAAAAAATAGAAACAAAGTGCGATAACTTCATCACGAGAATGTTTCGGTCCTTTGCCCTAGTCTCCATCCAAAGAAGCAATAATCAATCCAGAATCGGAAGCCGCACACTTACCTTTTTCAATACCTACAATCATATAATCTACTCTGGTGTCAACGACACCCAAGTAGGGTGTGAAATAAAATCTGAGTAGTTAGGCACCCAAGGTGCCTAAACATTTCCATTTCATGTAATGATAAAAGGCAGTGTGCCAATATATAACTATTTCAAATAAAAAATTAAGTGTAATGGAACAAATAGGTCAGCCTAGGTTTCAAACAGCACTCGTGCCTAATCATGGGATTCAGCTTAAGCCAGTAGTCTAGAAGGGTACCTGTCTGTAGAATTAACATACACACATATATATAAAACCCAAAAATAAACAAGTTAAACAAGTAAGAGGTATACTCCATTCTTGTTCTATAACATGTGGTCTATGTCAAGAGTAAACCAGGTGCACTTCCACATATCAGAAAAATATCTCAATTATCAATTGAATCAAATGAAAATAATATAATCCTTAAGTGAATCTTTATTATGGTTCAAGTTGAGAGTTGGAGTCTGATCCCGTCTTGAAGGTATCACTACGAAACATTTGTCTATTTATCCAATACTAGTGAGCCTGTCAAAGGAAATATTTTGAAAGGCCACGTATTTCCCGAGGATGGCTTTTCCCTTAGTCCATCCCGATCTCACAAAAAGGGGTTGAGTGTCATTAGAGGCTCGCTTAGCCACATTTCCTACAAATCCGTCCCGATGGGCCATTTTAGAACCGGCATCAAACATATGTTTTAGAAATACAAGGGAAGTTTCGGTCCAACAAATCTAATGACACCGCCCCCCGACATGTAGAGATAACCTGTCTAGAATGGAGGGTCTATGTGTGGCCCGTAATATGGGAACCACATCATTTCTCCACCCTGAATTTAATTAATGTTTTCTCTGTAGAGAATATGACATAATCAATATATAAACTCAGAGCATGAAAACTGATGAAATACATCTGTGCATCACAAGGTAAAAATTAAATAATGTAGCATAACAATATTAACTAGGAATGATACTGCATAAAAATATGTAGATAAATGAACTATTAAATAGATAAATAATTCAACAAAACCAGTACCAAGAATCCAAAATTTCTCAGTTCATAATTAATCAAAATTATTTATTTAAATTCAACAAAAAAATTAGATGTGAAACACATGCAGTTAATTAAATTAAATTCCCATGAATGAAAATTTTAATAATAACATAATTCAGCACAATGAACTACCAAATATCCAACAATTAAAGGTTCAATGTTATTCTAAAATAATTATTTAAATTAAACACAACAAAAATAGGTTGCGCAATACATGCAGTTAAATAAATTAAATACCCGGGATAATAGAATTTATACCAACCACGTCGGTACACCCATGTGGGTGTCCATACACATTGAAACAGATTAAAAAAATTAATTCAGGAAAAAGAGGTATGGAACAACTAGGAGAAACTAATAAATTGAAGAATTTCGTTGAATTTTCACAAAGCCGTTAGGCACCGAAAAATGACACAATGGTGTGTTTTTATAAATCGCAATGAAACAGAATAAAAGAGAGTAAATTCCCAACCATATAGTCATAGATGATCTTATGATCCCCAGTAGGCATTGATTTGGCCTAAAACAGAAGAAAACATATGATTTCAGAAAAACATTAAAATACGGTAAAATCCATCTACGGGAATTGCTCAATGGATTTGGAAAAATCCCACATGATTCATTGTGCGTGGGACAAGCCTTACATAGAGGTTCACAGAACACCAGGCGGGAAAAAAATGGACGATGAACGGAGGCGCAACGATCTTCTGAATGGAGGAGAAGGTGGGGCGCTTCACATAGGGAGAGGGGGTGTGCCACACACTAGAGAGGGGGGAGAGGAAGGGAAGAGAAAAGAAATAAAAAGTAAATGAATGATGAAAAGGAAAATAATTTTTAAAAAGGAGATAAAGAAAAATAATAAAATAAAATGGAGGAAGAATGAAATAAATAATTAAAATGGGTTTACCTCAATTTAATTATTTTAAATTTTCTCTCCAACTGTATTTATTTTATTATTTATTTTTATTCATTTTTAAATTAAATTAATTTCTATTAATCCTTTTTAATTATTTTTAACCTAATAATTCGCTATGGTGTGACATAATAATTTACATAAATCATGAGCAATCATTTAACTAATTTTAATAGCTCTCCAAGACCCGGAACAGGGTGTGTCTGTTCGCGTCCTAAGTCCCTTTAAGGATTTGGATTAAAAACATAAAATTCTATAACTTCATTTAAGTCAACATGTTCAATGCATTTATGTCGGTAATTAATAATATTTTATCTAAGCCGAAAATAAATATCGACCCATATATATACGTGATATATATATATACAACAACATATTCATATATATAGACCCACATATGTATATATAACTATTATATATTTAATCCTATATATATAGATATACCTCATATATATATACATCAATGTTTTTGTCCCAATATAATAATAATAAAAATAATAAAAATAATAATTATTATTTAATTAAACCCATCAATGACACCATTAATATTTTAAAATAGTAACAATTAAAAAGGATAATGGTTATTAAATTAATATTGATTATGGAATGGTATTTAGTTGGAACAATTAATAATATTACATTTATTAAATTTCTCAGTTATTATTAAATCCACGACACAAATTTATTAATTTTGGTTGGGCATTTCCATTTTTTATCATCAATGCAAATAATAATATTGATATTAAAATTATTGTTGTTATTTGTAACAGCCAACAAAACTATTTAACCTATGTAAATTAGGTTCGGGTGTGATATGACAAAATGTCTGATGCTCTCAAATGTTATACCCAGCCTAAGGAAACCCCCACGTCCTGGAACTATCGCTGGTCTCTGATTTCTCATTCGACTCACGATTTGTGATAAAATAAATATTTAGTATGTAAAAATAGAATAATTTATTAATTTAAAATAATGATGGAATTATCATGTGAGAGGGTGTCAAACATCTGATGTGAATCATGGTTATACCTTACCAAAGGTAAATCTTACATTTCAGACCTAATGCTGGTCTCATAATTCTCATACCATGCATTATTTGAGAGTTATTTCAATTATTTTTTAAGGAAACAAAAAATCCTATAAATATACTTTATTAAATATATTTATTCAATCAACACTGATAGTCTACGAGTCTCGTAACACCGCGCTGACTCATTTGATAACTCTAAAAATATTTCATAAAATATTTCTAGGTTTAAATAAATAATTTAACCTTTCATTTAATTTACTTCCATTTTAATTTTAATCTAATTAATATAATAAAATTTATTTAAAAGACACATCACAGTGTCAACTATTGGAAATAAAATGATCTCACGTTCGGTTTTAAAAATGGCCTATCAAGTTAACAAAACAAATTTAATTATTTATACTTTTTCATTCGTTTCAAAACACAAAAGTTTACACATTCATTTTATTATTGTTAATTTTTAAATAGTATTTAAAGTGCAAATAGTATTTTTAGTTAATATTCAACTAGGAAATCTATTTTGATGAATTTATTTTTTTAATTAAAAAATATTTTAATAAAATATTTTTGTTATTAAATAGAATTTTATTAAATAAAAATGATCGTATAATTTTATTAATTTAATTTTAATTTTTGTTAAGGTTTGGAAGCCATTTTTTCCAAAACCAATAATTTTTTGATAAATAACGGTTTTTATTTAAATGTAAAAATTAAAATATTTAGGAAATTATTTAGATAAAATGAATATTATTTTTAGAATCAGGATGTCGAAATTATCCAATGGTGACTTTTGAATAATTTCTTAAGATAATCAAATTTTGTGTTAAAATAAATACCATTTAAATATATAATGTCTTTTATGACATCATAATGACCCAATAGTGATGTAATAAAATAATATAAATGAAATTTTTGCCCAATATATGTTTTACCATTAAAATAATGTTATATTAGGTTTGTTTTATTTTTTTTTCAAATCATTAGTGGACCCTCCAATTGTTATAAAACATTTTAACTTTTTAAATGAATTTCCTTGAGAGGGTGACTCACCTCCACATAAGAAACCCAATTATTTTAAAATTTTCGTCCATTGGACATATAAAATATTGTTTTCTACTCCCCTTAGGGGATTACCATAGGCCAAAATCATGTCATATATTGGGTGATTGATTAGTTTAATGTGTGGTGACCCAAACCTAAATAACAATGAATTACCTCTCCATTCCTATATAATATCATTAATTCTCCCACATCCTCTTCACTCAAAACCTCTGTAGATCATCCAACCTATGATATCTTCTCTCTAAAATCAACCCAAGGTTTCCCAAGCTCCCACGAATCCCCTCTCAATCCTCTCCCAAGCCATTGGTATCACACTTCCAAGTTAGTGAATTCTTAGTTTCTCATTTGGTCCAATTTTTCATAAGTTGTTATGACCTTTTGTTTTCAATTACAAATGTTGGGGGTAAGATTCCACAACTCATACATACTTTCCTATTTTATGTTTGGATGATGGGAGACCCCATTGTCTCTCATTAATTCCTCCCATGTACACCTGTTACCATGCCAAAATTTCGTGAGGTATATCTCTTTCCTCTTTTACATCCAAGTATTTATTTTGTATTATGAAAACAAATTCCATTATGTTTTATGGTACATGTATCTATATAAACCCCTTACTTTCCATTTAATTACATATTTTGAGACCCCAATTTATCTCTCATCAACCATTTTCAAGAATTCTTATCTCCCGCCGTTGTGATGTATAAATTGCCCCGTGTTTTTCCAAGCCAATATAATTGTGTAGTGAAATCAATACCCATGCATCTATCAAGGCTATTCACATTTATGAACATATAAATATTTTATGGTGATTTCACGTATTTATTCCACATTACAAATTGTGTAATAATTTATGATGTTGATTGATTCCATGTTACTTGATCCATGTCGCACACTTATGCACAAAATGAAATGATTAATAAGGGTGTTCCATGATAGTGCTCTAATGCATTGGATAAAGAATTGTATCATGAAATGTCATGTTTAATTGGTGTTTACACAGGATGACTCATGTGAAATTAGGGTTTACTCATGAACCTTGTACAATAATTCTTCGCTCAAGTTAATTCCATGTTAAGTGTTGTTGCAACTTTTCCATGTTGTAAATATCATGCTTTATCATGCCTTTATGTTCATGTTCCACGTGTTTTCCATTGATAAGTCTATTACCTATCTTCTATTGTAATATTCATTTTATTCATTTTATACTCCATTATTGGTATTTATATCTCACGCATTTCTTATGCATGTCCTCATGTTATCCAATGCAATGGAAAGTACGAGGTAATGTTGAGGGCATGTAAAGGAAATTTTCAATAAAGATGTAGTATTTCAAGTATTATGTTATTATGTAATGACCTTAAGCCCCAATGAAACTAGATCTATCGATATTATGATTGGTATCAAGTGATGTTTATGTAATAAATCTCATTTAGTGTGTAATAAAGAGTAGGGCTGTATTAATAGGTAATAGAGGATAGGTTTATTTATTTATTGGATTTGGATTTGAAAACCCTATTAAAGCCTAAGAGACAAGACTATGTATAATAAAAACATATCTATGTTATAGTGGGTATTGAGTAAGAGGTTTATCAAGAAAATACATCCCTATCTGGATATGAGTAGGTAGAGGCAGCTCTGGAACAGATGTATCTAGGGGTGAAAATACATTATAGGATTTTTGGGCTTGACCTAGGGTATCCAGGTACACGACAATGGGACTTGATGCACTCTTTGTTACATCACTCCCAGGGGATATGCATTTTTAAATTCACAGGCATAATATGAACCATTATTAATGGTATTAAAAAATACCCTAAGAATATATGTTTGATAACATAGATTGAATCCTATAGATTCATAAGTTATGGACATAAAAGCTATTTATAAGTCATCTATTTTGTCCATGAATTACCCTTTATGTATTACCCCTAACATTCCATTTTATTAAACCAAATGGCTGGTAATAGTTGGACATGAGCTAATAATCAATGTGAAGATCAATGTGATGACTGTGATAATGAGATGTCAAATCTTATAGAAGCAGGAATCGCGAACTTTGACATGATAATCTATTAGTTAAAATAAGCTTTGAACAAAAACAAGGTTCAAGGGAAACGTTCAACGAGACCTAAGAATGAATAAGTTGTTATCAAAAGTATTATAAGACAACGGCCTCCTACTTTTATTGTATCATCTGATCAATAAATCTTCGAACACTGGATTTACTCCATTGAAAAGATCTACCCTATCCTTCAATGTTCTGAATAAGAGAATGTTCTCTTGGATGATTATCCTATGGTAGTTGAAGCTGATAAATGGTGGACATTGATCTAAAATTAATAACCTAAGGAGGAGATCAAGGCCTTGTAATGGAAGTATTTTTGGAATATTTTTTCGATTAATATTTACCACACACCCTCAGAAATAAGATGGAAATGGACTTTAATTCTCTCAAGAAAAAATATGATCAATCTGTTAGAGTGTATGAGGAAAACTTCACAAGGCATTCATGATAGTCCTCTGACATTTGTGTTACACCTGAATGCAAGGTTGAACACTTTATTGTTGGGTTGAAACCTAGCCTATGGAATTCCTTGGAAATCTGCGACCTTGACTGCTATGAGGAAATTGTCCACTGTTACCTGAAGGATGAAATGGAGATCGGCGAACCTCACGGGTATCATGGGGATATGAAGCCTAATTTGTACTTCAATTCTGGTGGTCTGATGGATTAATACAATGGTGCTAAGAAAATACAGAACCCAACATGACAAAGGTGGGAAAGGAAACACCCTAGAAATTACTTGTAGAGGATAAGGAAATGCTTTAGGTGTGGAAGAGAAGGACACCTAGATGTTAACTAAAGACAAGAAAACCCCGTAGAAATGATAGAATAAAGGAATTATTTGTAAGAATCTCAACATGTTATTCATTGCTTCAAATGAAAAGAACAAAGGCATCTTGAAAATCAGTTCCCTAGGAAAGGGGTTATTGGAGGAAGCCAACAACATCCAAGGCTCATGGGATTGAGAAATTACTTTTTGATTCTGGTTCAATGTATTCTCTAATATCCCGAATTTTTAATATAACAATCCCAACAACACCAAAAATCATGCAATTAAAGATGTTTATGAGTACAACAAATTGGGAAATCATTACATATCTTGATTATAACACCTAACCTATTATAATAAAGGGATTGAACATCTCATAAAGCCTCATCATACACCCTCTAGTGAAATTTAATGTAATTTATGGCATGGATTGGCTTTCCCTATATAGAGTCAAAATAAATTGGTGTAAGAGGGAAATCATTCTCTATGTGGGGAATCGTCCCCTGATTCTGTACACGTTCAAGGAGGGAGATGAATAATCCTTAGCTCCATCACCTCAAGAATGGATATTTATTCCCTATGAGCACGCGTATCTAGCATAGATGATTGAGTCCAAGTTATCAACCATCCTTGAAGACATGCATGTTGTGAGAGAATTTGCTGAAATGTTTCCCATGGAAGTTATTGGTCTTCCTCCTATAAGAGATGCTGAATTCTCAATTGACCTTATAATTGGGGTGTATCCAATATCGAAGAATCCATATAGAATAATTGTTGTTGAGCTTGAGGAGCTGAAGAAACAACTACAAGGGAATTTGGATAAAGGCTTTATATGCACAACTGTTTCACCATGCGTTGAACCGGACCAATTCATCAAGAAGAAGAATGGTTAATGCGCCTTTGCATTGATTATCGTGATCTTAACAAAATCACAATAAAGAAAATATATCTTCTCCCACGAATTTAAGACTTGTTCGATCAGTTTCACGGAAAAAAATACTTCACGAGGGTGGTTTTACAGTCGAGATATAATCATGTAAGGGTGAAGAAGGAAGATATCCCCAAGACTGCATTTCTTACAAGATACGGGCATTATGAATTCATAGTAATTCCTTTCATACTCACTAGGGCTCCAGAAATCTTCATGGACATGATGATTAGAGTCTTTATTGATTTCCTCCCTAAATATTTGGTATTCTTTATAGTTTATATTATTATATACTCCAAAACCAAGGAGGATCATGAGGAGCATCTATGAACTTTACTAGATACCTTGTGAAAGGAGAACTATGAAAATTACAACATATATGAGTTTAGGTTGAGGGATGTCTCATTATTGGGCCATATAATCACATGAAATGGGATATCTAGGTATTCATCCAAGACAGCCGCAATTAAGTTGTGGATGAGGAAAATATCAGTAAAGGATATACATAGCTTTTTGGGGTTTGCTGGATATTATCAATGATGTTTGAGAAATTTATCAAGATTTTCCAACCCTTATACAAAGGTTACTCAAAAGGGAGTACTGTTTTCATGGAGTGTTGAATGAGAAGATACCTTCAAAAGAGATAAAAAGAGGTGTAACTCTATGATGATTATCACAATACACATAAGTAGAGAACTTTTTGTAGTATTTATGGATACATCTAAGAAGGGCATGGAATCTGTATTGATGGAAAATGACAATTTAATTTCCTATTCAAAGATGAAATTGAAATTTCATGAGAAGAATTATCCATCAAATTATCTAGATTTGGTTGTGGTAATCTTTTCTTAAAAAATTTGGCGACATTATCTCTTTGGGGAGAAGTGTGAAAAATAAACGGACCACAAAATCCACAAATATATATTCACATAGAAAGAGTTTAACTTGCAACAACAAAGATGGTTAGAACTGATCAAAGACTATGATGACTCAATCCATTACCACCCTCAGAAAGCAAACAAGGTCAAAGATGCTCTATGTAGATAGGACCCAATGATTCTATCATTGATAAAAATTGTGAAGGATCCAATCTTCTTAGATTTAAGGTTGATAGACATAGGAATCACAAATTAGGGGACATCATCAATCCTTTCACAAATGTTTGCTCAACCATCTATTTTAGAGAAGTTAAAGGATTCTCAAAAGGATGATGTGAGAATTTAGATGTAAGTGGAAGCTATCAGAAATGGAAAATCTATGGCGTTCAATGTTAATAAAGAAGTAATTGTGATATTTGGGCAACGAATATGTGTTCCATCAAGTCCGGTGATGAAGAAGGAACATTTAGATAATTCCCGTAGTTCAAATTAAAATATTCACCTAGGAAACACAATGATGTATCAAGTCCTTCGAGATCATTTTTGATGGGGTAATATGATGAAGTAGATCGCTGAGTATACATCAATGTGCCTGTTGTGTCTATAGGTGAAGGCAGCGAGAGAAAAGTCTTATGGGATGATTCAACCATTTCCCATACCAGCATGGAAAAGGGAGAACATCACCAAGAACATTTTCCCCGGAATTCCAATGAAATCTGAAGGCAATAATGCAATCTGGACTGTTGTGGATCATCTTAAAAGTCTGGACACATAATTTCAATTCAGGATGGTTTTTCATTTTATCAACTGGAATGAATATATATCAAGGATTTGGTAAGGATTCACAGATTACCACTATATATTGTATCTAATCGAGATCAAAGATTCTCCTCTATTTTTTGGAAGATTCTTCAACATGATCTAGACACCGAAGAGAACTTATGTATGGCCAATCATCTTCCAAAAAATGTCAAATCTGAGAAAACTAATCAGACATTAGAGGATATGTTATGATCATGTTCTATAGACATCAAAGGAGGGTGGGACCAACATCTTCAACTGGTTGAATTCTACAAAAATAATATTTTTTACATGAGTATCTGAAAGGCACCTTATAAAGCCTTGTATGGGATGTGGTGCAGCACACCAGAATGTTGGGATGATATTGGTGAGTGTATGATTCTCAGACCACAAATGGTTGAATAAATGGTGGAGAAGGTGAAAACCATTCAGTATCATATAAAGGCATCCTAGAGTGGACAGAATAGATATGCTGATAACTGTCTATAATACCTTGAGTTTAATTTTGGAGACATGGTATTTCTATTCATGTCTATGTGGAAGAAGGTCATGATGTTAGGAATGAAAGGGAATTTATGTCCTAGGTACATTCAGTCTCTTCGAGATTCTTGATCATGTCAGGGCCATGGCCTATCGACTAGCACGTCCATGTACCTTGGCCAATGTGCATGATGACTTTCATGTATCCCTTATAATGAAGCACATACTATACCATTCACATGTACTCTCTTCATAGGTAGTAAAACTGGATTATGATCTTTCTTACGATGAGAAACCAGTGAATATCTTAGATCCTTGAAGAGAAATTCATTGAAATAAAGCAATTCCCCTCATCAAGGTGTTGTGGAAAAACAACATGTTTGATGAAGCAACCTGGTAATCTGAATAAGTGATAATGAAAAGATACCCACATCTATTTTATTGTGTGAAAAAGAAAATTTCAAGGATGAAATTTCTTAAGGGGGGAATATTGTAACGACCCAAACATTCATTAATGAAAATTCTTCTTTATCTAATTAAATGTCTTATTATGTAAAATGGTTATATAAAACATGAAATTATTTTGTATTATGTTTCTTTATTTTAAAATACCATTATAAATTTTGACTATTGATAATATAGCATTTGAACTATGATCACATGATTAGTATAAATATAGGGCTTTAACTAATCCAATTTTCACAGACAAAGGAAGTGATGGCCTCATCCAAAAAACATGCCCAGTATGAAGCCCATTTGGTAGAGCTCGAAAAAGAGGTGGCTTCAGAGGGATTTTCTCTTGACTAAGCCCAAGACGATATTCAACATGTTATGCTTGACCAGAACAACCTATGTGAGAAGTGGATGTTGATAGAGATTACCACCTGAGTAATGTTATTCGAGCCACCCCATGAGTATATCAGCATCACACACCTTACCCTTTTATCTTATGCAGGTGTTATAAGGGGTCATGTAACAAAACATTAGCACTATGGTTATGTGCATTGTTTTTGTATATAATAGTGAATATACATTCATTTTATTATTATTTCTTTGTAAATAGTTTTAAATAAATAATAGTATTTTTAGTTGATATTCAACTAGAAAATAAATTTTGACACATTAACGGATTTACAAATTATATAATATTTTAAAAAAATATTACTATTATCAAATTACTTTTTATTAAATTGAAATGGTCTTATAATTTTATGAATTGAATTTTTATTGTTGTCAAAACCAATGAATTTTCGATAAATGTCAGTATTTATTTTAAAAGGAAAATTTCATATTTTTAGAAAATAATTTAGGTAAAATTAATATTATATTTATAATGAGGGCGTCAAAATTATCCAACGGTTATTTTTTCATAATTTTCTGAGACATTCAAATTTCTGGGTAAAAATTAAATATCGTTTAAATATATAATGTGTTTTATTACATCATAATGACAAAATAGTGATGTAATAAAATACTATAAATGATATGTGGGGCCTATATATGTTTTACCAATAATATAATGTAATTTTATGTTTGTTTTATTTATTTTACCAAACGTTAGTGGACCCTCCAAGAGTTATAAAACATTTTCTCTTTTTAAATGAATTTCATTGAGATTGTGGAACACCTTAACATAAGAAACCCTATTATTATAAGGATGTCAGAGATTGGACATATAAAATATTATCTTACACTCCCCTTTTTCATAATCCCTGTGAAAAAACCATGTTCTGGTTTGTGTTATTGATTAGTTTATTGTGTAGTGACCCAAAACATAAAAATAAAAAATTCTCTCTCCTTTCTTAATTAGTCCCACACAAGATTCCACTTCCTCTTCACTCAAAACCATCGGAGTGTGTCCATCATCTTCCCTCCACTATCAAGAATACTACCATGGTTTTCTATGTTACCAATAGACCCCCCTCAAGAATCTCCCAATAAGTTGGGATCACACTTCTATATAATCGATTTCTTCGGTTCTCATTTTTGTCCACTTTTCATTAAGTTGTTTTTCTCTCTTATTTTCAATTAAAAAATATTGGGGTATGATTTTTCACAACTAAAATACTTCCCAATTTATTTCTGGCTAATGGAACACCCCATTATCTCTCATTAATTCCTCCAATGTACACATGTTAGCAGGCCGAAATTCTATGAGGGATTTGGATCTCTTGTTTTACATCCAACTAAATTTTCTGTATTATGCATCTAAATTACATTATGTTTTTTGAGACATGTATTTATATGAAAACCATAAATTAAATTTCATGAACATATTAATATACACCAATTTCTCTCTCATCATCCATTTTTATGAATCCTTATGTCACTCTGTTCTACTTCCGAAATTGCATTGCATTTTTTCAAGAAATGATTATTGTGTAGTGAATAAAATACCCATGTCTCTATCAAGTATATTCATCTTTATGAACATATAAATATTTAATTGTACATTCATTTATTTATTACACATTAAATAATCATATAAAAACATATGATGTTGTTTTATTTCAAGTTATATGATCCATGGGGCAGACATGTGCATAAAATGAAATGTTTAATAATGGTGTTCCCTGATAGCACTCCAATTCATTGGGTAAAGTATAGTATTTTGATACATCATGTGAAATGGGTGTTGACTCTTGATAACTCATGTGAAATTATTGTTTACTCATGTTCTATGTGAAATGATCATTTTCTCTTGCTAATTTCATGTTAAGTTTTGTTCCCATATTTACATGTTATGATTATCATGATTTATCAAGCCTCTCTGTTCATGTTTCTCCTGTGCTCTAATTATACACCTATTGCCTAAAATTTATTGTAATATTCATGTTATTCCATGTTTATATCCTTACCATGCCTTATATCTCAGCCTTTTCTTATCCATTTCCTCAGGTAATCCTTTGCAATGCTACGTATGAAGGAATGTAGTGGTCATGTAAAGGCATTTTTCAATAAAGATGTAGTATTTCATGTTTTAAGTTGTTATGTAATGAAACTAATACTCATAAAAACTATACCTCTTAATATTATATATTTTATTAAGAGAATTTTATGTAATAAATCTCATTTTAGTGTGTAATATAGAGCAGGTTTGTCATACATAATTCTTTGAAATTCAGACTCTGAATTCACAGAAATTCAGACACTGAATTCTCTAAAATTCGGACTTGGAATTCTTTGAAATTCAGACTCTGAAATATCTGAAATTATGACTATAAATTCCACATAATATGGACTCATAATTCTAATGAATTTTGACTTTGAATTTATTATAATTTATACTATAAAAAACAGACTCCAAATATCCATGTTTCCTGAATATTATTTCTTATATGTTTAGACTCTGAATTAAAGTTTTTCTTGAATTTAAAATATTTTATATTTGGATAATCTAATTAATCATCCTTACACATTTTTTTATTATTAAATGATGATGAAAAATAAATTTTTAGCTAATCGTTGGTTGAGTGACACATGAATAGGTCCCTTTGAGACTTAATGAATAGATGACCATTCAATGAGGGAGCCGGATGTTCCAATCCTTTCCTATAAATATTGTCTCATTCAAAAGAGCACGATATGAATCAAGATAAATGTTGGGAATTTTTTATATAGAGATAAATAATCCCATGCCTTGTGCATTTCATGAACATCTTTTTTAGCAGTGAATAACTTGTTCATCTTGGTTCATGCGACTCTGATTGTTGATGAGTACAATCGGGGGCTTCTGCGGATAGGAAGTTAGAGGTTCCAACTACCTTAAATATTGAGGGATTGAGATGATATAAAGAATTACTTTGGTATTATTATCATGTTCTTACCCTAGTGTGGTATGATAGACTTTTTTTAAATTATAAATCAATATTCCTTTATCCATGGTTGTTAGATACCCTACACATTGAGTTAAACAATTTCCTACTTATTACTTGTTATTGTGTCATGATTTATTTACACTATATTTTTTATGGGAGATATTATAACTTCATTAAAATTTCTTGTATGTTTAATTACCCTGATAAATAATATTCTGTACATTTTAAGGAAGAAACACGCTTTATGAAAATGTTTCTTTTCAAAATTCAAATTTCAAGACCCTATGAAGGTTTGTTTCATATTTAAAAACTAAAAGAGGGTTTTAGAATTTACCTTGTTTAAATTTTGTTTTATAGGGAATATTTGTATTCCTATAATTATCCACCTCTTGTAATTATGAATATATATACATTATTTCTAACCTAAAGTGCCAATAGTGTTGTAGTCCACTATAGGGTGTCATAAGGTTATTCATCCGAGTATGAATGGTTTTTCCAAATATGTTACCTATACTTGGACAACCTCTTGATATGATTTCTCAATGCATAATGTTTCAAGAAGAATTAATATAGTTTATACAAACTATTATCAAATCATACACAATTAAAAATTCATATAGAACACTCTGAAACCACCTGAAACCCACAGAAACCCATACCAAACAATAAATAGATCAAAAAAACATGATTATGGGATGAAATTAATTAATAACACAAATAAAAATATAATCTTAATATAGTATCCTACACTAATTTGTTAGAATCCCCAAAAAATGTCTCTTGGAATCATTTTCCAAATAACATATGTCATTTTTTCAAAAAATAAGATTCACCCTCCCAAGATTCTTAAAGGATATATCTATAACCATATAGGATCTAGAAAAGCTGAAAAGTATTCTCTCAAAACACCATGACTATCTAGTCTATAATTCACACTTCACATTCTAGGTACGATGTGTGGGCCCTCAATTAGGCATCCACAAGGAAGGTAGAAATTGTATGATTAGGAATTTACCTAAAAATGAGACACATGAAAGAAATCATGTATACCTCAGTAATAAAGATGATGGAATATATTATAAAATAATTCATAATAATGTTAAGCATATCAAATGTAGCAATGAATCTCAAGGATATCATTTCTTGTATACCGAAATATAAATGACCTAGGAGAGGAGTCACCCGTATGAAATATCTTTCACCAATTGTGGAATCAAATGGTTTTATCCCAACATAGGAATAAAATCACTCATTAATATTTGTAGTGGTATAACTAATCATCATAAGATATATTATTCTAGAGGTCTCGCGAACCATTCTTGCCCATACCATAACTAGCTCATGTACCTCATGAAAACATAGCATTGAATGATATAGATGTCCATATAGAACCACAAAAAATGTTATTGGAATAGAATCATGAAATATTTTATCTTACTTGAATTCAACCCTATCAATATTCTTATCAGAGGAACAATGAAATCTTGGCTGCATGCTAGAAAAAAATACAGATGACCTGAATCCTCATCTCTAAGGCTACATGAGCAACTAAATGGCATGTTCACTTTATTTCAAATGATTCACAATAGAATTATGAATGACATGAAAAAATTGATGTAAACGCATATATCATTTAAATACAATACACTATGTAACTCCATGTTAGTATAATTATTCTCATATATATAGGTTATATTCTCACTAAATGAGTGATTATCATAGATCTACAAGAAATGATAACCATTCATCAAAGAATTAATTATCCCCCAAAACATTTCACTACTGCCCAGGGTCTGAGGATACCCCATCACAACGTTGATATTCATCTCATCCCACATCCACAGTGGAATCAAAAGTATCTTATGTAAACCACCAGGATAATGGTTCTCTACCATTTCACCTTAGGAAATATTGAAACAAGAAACATACAAAATAAGTTCTCTCTACATTACTTACCACCATAATTTTGAATTAATAAAATGGTTCATATTTTTTATAAAAAAATGTTCTACCCAATATGAGGTATAGAAATATCAAAACATATCATCCTTAATGGAATTAGGCAATAAAACTCTCCCATGTACTAGAATCACATCTTTTATATCCAATGATAACTCGGTTATTTGGTCATTATATTCTAGTGGTTCTCATTTCACAAATCACTATTGGGTGGATTCTATATTACCATTAATCTAGAATACTAAACATGATGTGATCACTAATGGATAACATGTAATTGATACTTAGTCTTATAAATAATGAATCTTCTAATAATCTAATATGATTATAAGGAAAACCTGATCTAATATAATCTATTAAGAAAGATCTCGAGCAGCCAGCATCTTTTAGCTACGATCATTTAAAAAACAATTACCATTACCTCATGCATATTCCAATTCAATGTCTCACATATATCAACTCCAAGCATTAAGGATAGTCTTAATTATTTAGAAAGTAACAAAGATCTATAAATACATATGGTAAACATATCTCATAGCTTTGAGGAATCATGTTGGATCAGACCATAAGGCCATCTCAAACCACATCCATAACAAGTCAATCCTAAAGGTTGTAATTCACTGTAATTTTCCATTATTCAAGCCTACATGTCATTATATCCTAAATATTACGTGGTTTCGGCCACATGGTCATTATACCACTAATTCCAGTTACACTGGTCTAGACTTATGGACATCATGTGTAGAGACCCGAAGCCTGACGTACATTGACATTACATTACATTTGCGGAATACTTAGTACATAACAAAAACACACACACAAGGATCATAATAGTTTACTGTCTTTGGAAACTCGGAATGTAATCTTCTAATCGTGGTGAAAGATCTTCAATATCTCCCATAAAGATCTTCCTTTTTTTTACCTAAAACCTTTCTTTATATCCTGGGGAAAAGAAAACATAAAAGGGTGAGCTCAAATTCTCAGTAAGGGTAAAAAATGGAAATAAAAATCATATCATATCTTTTTGAAAATCATAACCTTCAAAAGAGATCATAATATCTTAACATGGAATAAATCATAGAAGTGAAAATGAGATCCCCATAATCATAACATAAAACCTGAAACTTTGTGGCATGCACACATAATCATGTAAAATCATTTCTTGTTAGTCATGACTCATTACCAAGACTATCTTAGTGGACAAAGTCCCTTTCTGAACCGAGTCACCCTCGTTCCAGTCCTGTTTCACTGAACCAGTATAACCTACCGTTCTAGCCATGTCTATCTCATGAGATATAAAATCTTTACCCAATGCATTGGAGGGAGATATAGGTCCCACCCATCTTATAATGAATCCTTTCTTATGTGTGCCACATAATCATAAACCATACATCATAGCGTAACCAATGTAATAAAAAATGGGATTCTTAAACAACATGACATCATAAAACAATTCCTATAAGATAAAGGAATTCATAAAAATATTTCCATCACAACATAATCAAACCAATGTAATAATAGGGATAAAAACATAACACTTTTATTATCTTAGATGGAAAATAATTTTGATAAAATACTTGAACTCCATTCTTGAGGAAAATATCCTTTCTACTTCAAAAACATTTTTCCTTTCATAACATGTCATACGACTTTAAAATAAAAGAAGTTGATTAAAAATAAACTTGAAAACTTGTAAAGGAAGTTTCTTGGAAATAATGTTTTAAAAATTCATTCATGTCATATAAGTTTAAAAAAACATTCTTCGTGGAAAAGTCAAAAAGTACCTCGTACGAAAAACGACAAAAGATTTCTTTCATATCCTTTACTAAAAACTCACCGAAGGGTAAAATTGGAATTAAAAAATTGTAGGTGGATGGAAATAATATTACATATTGAGTAAACATGGATGTGGATGATAAAATACACCCCAGTAAATACCAAAGTATAAACAATCTCGGATAAAAATAAGATTGTGATATTTCCCTTACCTTAGGTCCCATTTGCTTTGTACGTGTCTGAAGCTCCTGTATAATGGTTTAAATAATGTTATTTACTTATTCCAGAATCATACATATTAATATGATATCATATATGGTCATATTCTTAACTTCTTATTAGTAATATTTCATTGTTACTTGTTACTCGGGTCTTTATTGCCTTTTGTTCTTATGCGTGTTTTGCCGAATAAATTCTTATTCTTCTTTTAAGGTTATAGATACCTTATATCCAGAATGGTATTAGTGTAACATATATCATATTTATTTATTCAATTCATTTATATAATTACTATGTAATGATGATCATGTAGAACGAGTCGCATCACATCGTGGAGACGGTATTCCGTACGTACGCACGAGAGATGATATCGTTCCTATGATCGTGGAATTGTATTGGAGTATATATATATTATTTCAGTATCAATATTAATTTATAATAATAATAAATAGTTACTCATTACACCATTATACACATCCTTGTTAGGTGGTGATGGAAAATAGATTACACCACGGCGTGGAGACGGTATTCCGTACGTACGCACGCGCGGTGATTTCATTTTTCCGTAGGATGGAGAGAAGGTGAATTAGGGTTTTTTCATATTTATAATAACATATTAGTATGTAATTAATACTGATGTTATTAATTTATCATGAAACAACTAATGAAGAAGATGTTGAAGAAGAAATAAATTGAAAAGATCGGTAATGGATATTACCTCTTCTTTGGAACGCCTCTTTGAATCCTCCACTTAGGGAACTAAGATTGGTCTTTGAAGAAGACTAGGACCTCTAGGATTATTCTAGGGAAGTGGAGAGGAGAAAATGTCAGGGGTTGGCCGAGCTTGAGAGATCAAATTGGTGTGAGGAGGAGGGGGAGGAGGTGCCCTTTTATAAGGGAGGAGAGGGGCACCTTAGGAATATCTCAAAATATTATTTTATATTAAAGTCAAAATCGGTTTATAATGGTTTCAAAGGGTCTTATTTCGAAGCTAAAGAGGGGATGGGTCGGAATCCTATCATCCAATAGGATTTAGACAAGTTTAGTGTATTATTTTAACCTTATCAATTAGATTTAACTCTAAGTTAAATAATTTAACTTTTACCGTGTCTTTTTGTTTTCTTTCACTATATGGTTAATACACTTACTATAACATGCCAAAAGAACCCCAAATTTTATATTATTAATACATATATCCTTATCTATGTCATGTGGCCGAATCTTAGATTTTTAGGAATAAAATAACAATTAATAAAATAATATTTGATTTAAAAACTATTTTGTTTCAATTTTGACACTATTTGATGTATGATTTTTGTGAAAGTCATAACAGAATTATATGTTCAAACCAAGTGGATTAAATCAACACTAATATATCATAGTAACCTAGAAAATTAGTGTAATTCATAAAAAGTCATAAATTACATTTATTTGGGTATTTATAATATCAATTATGTCAATATTTCATTAATAAGATAATTACTGCATCATCGTTGTGTCATAAATAAATTAAATTATTTGATGTCTAAAAATTAAAAATAAAATACCATCATGTAGAAATATTTTTAGCTTTATAATGAATATTTACAATCGATTTTATCTTATGTAAGACCCTATATTAAAAATGTTTTATTAAATATACTTTGATTTTAACTCTTTTAACTCTTCTTTGAATTAAATAATAATAAATGTCCTAATCTAATACAAGTGGTCCTAAATGATAATATTTTACACTTAAGGTTGTTTTTTGTCGCGATACACTTGTCCAATAGAATTAGGACACTTGTTAGGGTAATATTAATATCATATTTACCCTTAGTTACCCTATTTACTTTTAACCGTGGTAAAAAAAGTAAAAAGTTACTATTCACCAAAAATTATTTTTTTCACATTGAACCACATTTTACTTAATGAAATCAACCGTGTCCCTCGGATTATTGAAATTCCATTCACAGAATCGGTAAAATTAAGTTTTATGAAAAATTCAGTTTTTTTAACTACCACTTAGTAGTTTCACTATTCATCAAAAATTGATGTTTTTCAGAACAATGCCAAAATTTTATCCTAAGCTATATTTCATATTCCGAATTCAAAAATTAAGTTTATTTTACCAAATTCATAACATAGAAGTTGCATTAATTAATTGTATAATTAAATCCCGCTTTTAAAACAAATAGTGTGTCTTTAAGAAACAATATCTATCAAAAGATTGACACTTGATTATGTCTGGTTTAAATGTGAAATTACATCCAATGACCAACATTGTATTAAATTGTAAAAATATATTCTAAATATACTTTAAATCCACTCAAATTAATAATTTATCAATATTAATTATTTCGATAAAAAAAGTTGTTTTTAATTAAAATTTAATAATTTTCACTATTCATTAGAAAATGAAAGTTATCCGAAAAGTACCAAAATTTCACCTTAGGCTAAATTCGATAATCTGAATCCAAAAATGAATTCCATTTTGAGAGCTAAAATTTCTAAAATTTTAAAAGGTGGTTATTACTATTCATAATGGCTAGTTATAGTAATATTTTAATAGCATATCTTTGTTTAGTGAAACTCAGTATTGCGTACTACACACGATATTGAGGAAGGTCGTGATTGCGTGTAATGCAAGGCAAGTCAAGGATGTGTGTTGTGAAAGCACCTTTTGGTGTAGCGTACAACACAAGACATTAATAAAATTAAATAGAATATTTTTCATAAAATCTCGGGCTGTTACATTCTACCCCCCTTAAAATGAATTTCGCCCTCAAAATTCGTCGGGGTTATAAATGGTTTACTATTCGAAAGTTTCTTTAATAGAAACCCACATCGTAAAAAGGAATATCAAAACCAATCTTTAAAAACAAAAGCATGAAACGTAACGGCTACCCAAATAAACTAATCACTGGATTTCCACATAGGTGAAAATATGGATATGGAAGAGAAATATAACCATCATGTTCTGATGGAGAGTGGTAGAGAACATGGCCATAGAAAATACAGCAATCACAAAGCCATAAATTTGTGACGATCTAAGGTACCATATGATTCATCAGATATAATATCACTATGACAACATTTTTGGTTTTCAATATCGTTTCCCTAAAGTTAAAGAATTTGAATTGGAATAAATACTTACTTTATTTTGGTACAATCTCACCGTTGTTCGTGCCTTTAACAATTTCCACTTCATCTCTTAAATAAATGAAGTTGAATTTGTTATTCGTGAAGTGTTAGCAGATCATGTGATAGAATGACGGGTCATTCCATCTGTCTCAAACAAAAGGTTAGCAAAAAATTATATACATAAGTAGATCTATAGTGAGATTAATCATATATGGTTCCTAAAATGGACTTATACTTCATATATCATATTTATTAATATAATAAAACTAGTTTCTACTAAACAGGGACTTCTTGTAGGCCAGTGGTAGGCAATAAAGGCCAGTTGCACTTCGGTTGTGAGTTCGATCCCCACAGCCTTGTCCGACGCGATGGGCTGTCGCCCGTCCTGCAGGTTGTCCTTTTTCTAAAACTATATTACTATAACATCCCATCAAAAATATTGAAAAAAACTTCTATCCATAAACAATACTAACTTATGTCCATCATAATCCATTCCAATCTTTAGGCTTATCCATAATACTGCAGTCCACTCTCATAACATAGTGAAAACGATTACCAGAGATTTAACACCATCGTCGATCCCCATATATCATAAGATATGTTTTGTTGGTCACATTCCAAATATTCAAAGTCCTTAATCATGTATTCTCTTGAAAACCTTAGTGAAAACAAGAATGCAGTTAAAAGTTAACACTTTCCACATACCAAAATCCTCAAAATTCTATATACTCAAAACATGATATCACTTAGTCCTCATATCAATCATGAGCTCATGAATACAATCAAATACCTCATTATCTTATTATTCCTTCATTATGCGCATATCATCTACTTTCCAAAAAAATATCTGAATAACATTTCATGGTTACTAGTACAATTAATCATACACTTTAAAAGCTCAAGGAAAGGCAACAGTGTAACAATCCTTAGATGTCTCTTTATTCCATAGTACCATGAGATTACTTATACAACATTACACATGATAAACATGTAATCATTCCACTACATTCTTAAACCGTTGACCAAGATTCAACAATTCTTTCATCTCAAATATCATTTCTAGTCTCTTCATCATCGTCAACATAAATACTACCCATACGACCATACTGATTCTCTTCATGATACTTTACCATAGGGCATTGGTTTGCATTATGCCCGTAAATTCCACATTTAAAACATTTAACCATTGTTGATGTTGTAGCAATACCATTATCCTCATCCCTGGTGTTAACTGAACCTTTTCCTTTGCACTTACTGGCTTTGTGTCCTTCTTTTCCACACCCAAAGCATCTTCCAGTTCCTTTGAAACATTCTCCTTGATGCCTCTTCCCACATGATTTACATAGTGGAAATTGAACTTTCTTTCCTCTATGATCATCATGAAACTCCATCTTTCTCTTATTAGCCGAGTCAGGAAACATACCTAATTTTAATTTATTGATCATATTATGAGATTGCTGATTCGGAATAATAATGATGTTTGGACTTCCAAATCCCATTTCATTATGAAGAATATCATTCCATTGTCCATCATATTCTCCATTATCGTGAATCATCTTGTTTCCACCCATTTTCTAAAACCCAAAAAGAATAGTGTGAGGGGAAAAAATCATGGTAGGGGAAAACAACATAATAAAGGGGGAGTACCTTCAATATCTAACATCTTAGATTTAATTCTATGATCGTTAGCGTGATTCTAGTACTATAACCTATACGTATAGTTAACATTAGAGACATCCCTAGACATACCTTAGAAATATCTCTAGGGATCTCACTAACGTTTTCGCATCCTAGTTTCCAAAGGTTGACTAAACATTTCCTCTGATACCAACTGTAGAGACCCGAAGCCTGACGTACATTGACATTACATTACATTTGGGGAATACTTAGTACATAACAAAAACACAAACACAAGGATCGTAATAGTTTAGTGTCTTTGGAAACTCGGAACGTAATCTTCTAATCGTGGTGAAAGATCTTCAATATCTCCCATAAAGATCTTCCTTTTTTTACCTAAAACCTTTCTTTATATCCTGGGGAAAAGAAAACATAAAAGGGTGAGCTCAAATTCACAGTAAGGGTAAACAAAGGAAATAAAAATCATATCATATCTTTTTGAAAATCATAACCTGCAAAATATATCATAATATCATAACATGAAATAAATCATAGAAGTGAAAATGAGATCCCCATAATCATAACATGAAACTTTAAACTTTTTGGCATGCACAAATAATCATGTAAAATTATTTCTTGTTAGTCATGACTCATTGCCAAGTCTATCTTAGTGGACAAAGTCCCTTTCTGAACCGAGTCACCCTCGTTCCAGTCCTGTTTCACTGAACCGGTATAACCTACCGTTCCAGCCATGTCTATCTCATGAGATATAAAATCTTTACCCAATGAATTAGAGGGAGATATAGGTCCCACCCATCTTATAATGAATCCTTTCTTATGTGTGCCACATAATCATAAACCATACATCATAGCGTAACCCATGTAATAAAAAATGGGATTCTTAAACTACATGACATCATAAAACAATTCATATAAGATAAAGGAATTCAAAAAAATATTTCCATCACAACATAATCAAACCAATGTAATAATAGGGATAAAAACAGAACCCTTTTATTATCATAGATGGAAAATAATTTTGATAAAATACTTGAACTCCATTCTTGAGGAAAACATCCTTTCTACTTCAAAAACATTTTTCCTTTCATAACATGTCATACGACTTTAAAATAAAAGATGTTGATTAAAAATAAACTTGAAAACTTGTAAAGGAAGTTTCGTTGAAATAATGTTTTAAAAATCCATTCATGTCGTATAAGTTAAAAAAAACATTCTTCGTGGAAAAGTCAAAAAGTACCTCGTACGAAAAACGACAAAAGATTCCTTTCATATCCTTTACTAAAAACTCACCGAAGGGTAAAATTGGAATTAAACAATTGTAGGTTGATGGAAATAATATTAAATATTGAGTAAACATGGATGTGGATGATAAAATACACCCCAGTAAATACCAAAGTATAAACAATCTCGGATAAAAATGAGATTGTGATATTTCCCTTACCTTAGGTCCGATTTGCTTTGTACATGTCCGAAGCTCCTATATAATGGTTTAAATAATGTTATTGACTAATTACAGAATCATACATATTAATATGATATCATATATGGTCATATTCTTAGCTTCTTATTAGTAATATTTCATTGTTACTTGTTACTCGGGTCTTTATTGCCTTTTGTTCTTATGCGTGTTTTGCCGAATAAATTCTTATTCTTATTTTAAGGTTATAGATACCTTATATCCAGAATGGTATTAGTGTAACATATATCATATTTATTCATTCAATTCATTTATATAATTACTATGTAATGATGATCATGTAGAACGAGTCGCATCACATCGTGGAGACGGTATTCCGTACGTACGCACGAGTGATGATATCGTTCCTATGATCGTGGAATTGTTTTGGAGTATATATATATTATTAAAGTATAAATATTACTTTATAATAATCATAAATAGTTACTCATTACACCATTATACCCATCCTTGTAAGGTGGTGGTGGAAAATAGATTACACCACGGCGTGGAGACGGTATTCCGTACGTACGCACGCGCGGTGATTTCATTTTTCCGTAGGATGGTTAGAAGGTGAATTAGGGTTTTTTCATATTTATAATAACATATCAGTATGTACGTAATACTGATGTTATTACATTATCATGAAACAACTAAAGAAGAAGAAGTTGAAGAAGAAAGAAATTGAAAAGATCAGTAATGGATATTACCTCTTCTTTGGAACGCCTCTTTGAATCCTCCACTTAGGGAACTAAGATTGGTCTTTGAACAAGACTAGGACCTCTAGTATTATTCTAGAGAAGTGGAGAGGAGAAAATGGCAGGGTTTTGCCGAGCTTGAGTGCTCAAATTGGTGTGAGGAGGAGGGGGAGGAGGTGACCTTTTATAAGGGAGGAGAGGGGCACCTTAGGAATATCCCAAAATATTATTTTTTATTAAAGTCAAATCGGTTTATAATGGTTCCAAAGGGTCTTATTTCGAAGCTAAAGTGGGGATTGGTCGAAATACTATCATACAATAGGATTTAGACAAGTTTAGGGTATTATTTTAACCTTATCAATTAGATTTAACTCTAAGTTAAATAATTTAACTTTTACCGTGTCTTTTTGTTTTCTTTCATTATATGGTTAATACACTTACTATAACATGCCAAACGAACCCCAAATTGTATATTATTAATACATATATCTTTATCTAAGTCATTTGGCCGAACCTTAGATTTTTAGGAATAAAATAACAATTAATAATATAATATTTGATTTAAAAACTATTTTGTATCATTTTTGACACTATTTGATATATGATTTTTGTGAAAGTCATAACAGAATTATATGTTAGAACCAAGTTGATTAAATCAACACTAATATATCTTAGTAACCTAGAAAATTAGTGGAATTCATAAAAAGTCTTAAATTACATTTTTTTTGGTATTTATAATATCAATTATGTCAATATTTCATTAATAAGATAATTACTGCATCATCTTTGTGTCATAAATAAATTAAATTATATGATGTCTAAAAATAACAAATAAAATACCATCATGTAGGAAAGCTTTTTAGATTTCTAATTAATATTTACAATCGAATTTATCTTATGTAAAACCCTATATTAAAAAAGTTTTATTAAATATACTTTGATTGTAACTCTTTTAACTCTTCTTTGAATTAAATAATATTAAATGTCCTAATCTAATCCAAGTGGGCCTAAATGATAATAATTTACACTTAAGGTTGTTTTTGGTCGATATACACTTGTCCAATAGAATTAGGACATGTGTTAGGGTAATATTAATATCATATTTACCCTTATTTACCCTATTTACTTTTAACCGTGGTAAAAAATAAAAAGTTACTATTCACCAAAAATTATTTTCATCTCATTGAACAACATTTTACTTACTGACATCAACCGTGTCTCTCGGATTTTTGAAATTCCATTCACAGAAGCGGTAAAATTAAGTTTTATGAAAAATTCAGTTTTTTTAACTACCACTTAGTAGTTTCACTATTCATCAAAAATTGATGTTTTTCAGAACAATGCCAAAATTTCATCCTAAGCTATATTTCATATTCCGAATTCAAAAATTAAGTCTATTTTACCAAATTCATAACATAGAAGTTGCATTAATTAATTTAATAATTAAATCCCGCTGTTAAAACAAATAGCGTGTTTTTAAGAAACAATATCTATCAAAAGATTGACACTTGATTATGTCTCGTTTAAATGTGAAATTACATCCAATGACCAACATTGTATTAAATTGTAAAAATATATTCTAAATATACTTTAAAACCACTCAAATTAATAATTTATCACTATTAATTATTTCGATAAAAAAGTTGTTTTTAATTAAAATTTAGTAATTTTCACTATTCATTAGAAAATGAAAGTTATCCGAAAAGTACCAAAATTTCACCTTAGGCTAAATTCGATAATCCGAATCAAAAAATGAAGTCCATTTTGAGAGCTAAAATTTCTAAAACTTTAAAAGGTGGTTATTACTATTCATAACGGCTAGTTATAATAATATTTTAATAGCATATCGTTGTTTAGTGAAACTCGGTATTGCGTACTACACACGCTATCGAGGAAGGTCGTGATTGCGTGTAATGCAAGGCAAGTCAATGATGTGTGTTGTGAAAGATCCTTTTGGTGTAGCGTACAACACAAGACATTAATAAAATTAAAAAGAATATTTTTCATAAAATCCCGGGCTGTTACATCATGCCACTACATTTTTTCCAGATTTACTATCGTCATCATCATCACATTCCATATACACTTCCCCTACAAGGTATTAACATATCAAAATGATCTTCGTTATCTAATTACCATGAATAAACCTCCAAAATATTTATAATCACACATAACCGGGTTAGTCATGTTAAGGATGAATAAGGTATATCAACATGAGAATCAACCAAAATCAGTAATGTACATTTTTCACTACCAAACTTATGAAAACAACTAGTATATGAATAATAATAGAGTTAAACATTATATATGGGTATCTTGGGATACACATGATCATAAATGTGATCACTATGAATAATTGTCAATAAATCTATAGAAATACATGTATAATAATAAGTAAATAATTATATAAAAGAACCCAAAATTGTAAGGAACATATTACCTCATTCAAATTGATCAATTAATCAAATTCATATCAAGGAATTCAAACCTGAAACATATTTAAATCCCATACAAAACAAGTTCATACATAAAATATTCTAATCTACAGTTCCCATTAAACAAATAATTTTATTTAAAAAGTGATCAATATATATTTCATGTAATAAAATGTAGTTCTAGAATCACATACACCACAGATTCCATAAAAAACTAGTTATGATAAAGCCAAAGAATAATAAATCAATTCAACATATTCATTTTTGATTTAAGAACAAAAAATGAAATCCACATCAAATCTATAGTAGGACCTCATGATTAGTTTATGATCACAAATAATTATTAATTCAACATCATAATAGCGATCTAATATTGTATTCATGAAGAATATGATCTAAATATGATCTAATAGTGCTAACTTACTTGGATTCATCTATCATTTATGTTTAGTTAACTTTGGTCATGGGGATATCATCGAAAAGTATAAAACCTACTCTGTTCAAGATAAAATTGAAGGATTCATCGCTAGAATGAATAAGAATCCATATATCAGGGAAATAAAATCTATATCAAGGATTTTTAAATGTAAATGAGATTGATTTGGAAAAAAATGAATAATATTGGTTTTTTGATCACATTACTGAATTTAGAATCATAAAAAATCATGGATCATCTAGAATCATGCCTGTTAAGTATGGGAAACATTGAGGAATGATAATAGAGTATCACGATTTAATATTGATTCTTATAGAAGAAAACCTTAAAAATAAGAAAAATAAATTCATAAATAACACCCGTAATAAAATAAATAAAATAATATATAATGAGACTAAAAATTATATAACTGTTGCATGACAGAAACATTTCACCCTCATTAAATCCATTATATAATCATTTTTAATCTTAATCATTCTTCCAAAGGAATTCCATGATTTTCAATCATCAAATTTTGAATACCGACATCTTATATAATTCATGTTAATCTCTAAAAATAAATTTTATAAAGGATTATATACTTGGGAATGGTATTTGAGTAGATTATTTTAATATTAATTGAGCTTATGGTGTATTTGACTATCTGGAAAAAAATTTATGTGGTTTTTTTAATTAAAATATTTTTCATCATTAATAATAACACTCATTCTATTATAATAATTCATAAATATATTATACTACACAATGACGATGGTTTGAGGTATTTACAAATTCATTTCTAGGGAATACATTTTTTATACTAATTTATTCTTCCTTGATCAATCAACTATTTCATAAAAAATGTAATTTTATTAATAAATATCACTATCTCTTTTAATAGATTCATTATCCAGATACATGTTTTTACATCCATCAAATATTATATTTTCTTTAATGGAATGACATTTTTCCCAAAAAAACACCAATACTAGTAACCTAGATTATATTGTTACTTACATTGGATGTATATCAATGAAATAAAATAATAAAGGACCTTATAGTTTGGTAGTACTGAAAAACTAAATATATAATGACTCTCACATTACAATTGGGATGATAAAATAAAATATTTTTTTTCATTTTGTGAATCATTATTTCCACGAGAAAAAACCCTTCATATAAATCATAACATATAACAGGGCATCATGTCGGAAGAAACATGATAATGAGGTAGGTTTAAATGATGCTAATGGGTATCAATAAAACATGAAATGTGATTAAATATTCCACAAAAAATATATGATGGTAAATTATTTATAAATAGTCTATTAAATCAAATTCTTGATAATAATATATCAGGACGAAAAACTTATCAAGTAATTCAATATATGAAATCACGAGAGGTTGTAAATTTTCATTT
Organism: Viscum album; assembly: GCA_963277665.1. NCBI lineage: Eukaryota > Viridiplantae > Streptophyta > Magnoliopsida > Santalales > Viscaceae > Viscum > Viscum album. The sequence continues at coordinate 106,269,107 of OY728133.1, forward strand.
TTTATATTAACTCATCAAATAATAAAATGGAAGTCAATTAATAATAAAATAATTAGATAATTGAAAATGTCAAAATTCATAACCATAATATCAAGGCCTCATTCAAAGACTTATTACATAAATGGTTACAACATAGACCATAAACCAAAGCTAGTTTTTCTAATGAGACCAATCAACACATCGAGGAGCTATAAATGGCCCAAAACATAACATATGATGTCTGTCAAATTCCTAAAATAATTTATGTGAAGCATAAATTACATTATAATTCTTATTAAAATATTATAATATTAAATGTAAATAATTTTCCCAATGAATAAGTGTAGTAATAAATCATCATGAGTAATAAGAATTATATTAAACTGGTATATCCCGAGTCAAACATATCATAAAACATATTTATAAATAGAAGAGATATAATAATCACTACATATCCTGGGTGGATCATATGTAAAGATAAAATATCATGTTTTTGATGTGATGAAACGCCATAATAAATTTCATTATGAAGATTCTTGAGGAGAATAACTATTTTACAATGTAAAAATTTTTAAAACTAAAAAATTAAAAGATATTGTCAAAATCATTTTTTGAAATATACATGGAAACACATAATGGAATATTTAAACTATTAGTTCTCCAGAATGAAAGAAGTTTTGTACATATATTACATGGTAAAATATTGATTTTGTTCACATTTTTGAAAAAAAATATAATGGGCCTTGTTTGGAAAATTAATCTAATATTGCTTTAAAACATTATAATAAAAGTAACACATGTTTAAAAATTTAATTGAAAAATAATTGGAATAAATTAAAAAAATTTAATTTTTTTTGAAAAACCAGTATTGGAAGAAAAATTATTTTTGATCGAACAGAGTGAGGAAGTCAGTTTTTTAAAAAAAATTAACATTTAGTTGAAGTAGAAAAGAGAGTAATAATGTTTTATTCATTGAAAACATCATGAATAAATATTGGGTATGAAAATTAGATGGGTTTACTAGAAAATTACTAAATAATATTATTCTACTAAAATTAAAGTGTAAAATATCTTGATTAAAGAACAATAATAATATATTTCATACCATACATGATTTTTTGGTAGTAATTTATGACCCAATTATGAATAAATCTTTATTAAAATAACTATTTAGGGTGATAAATACATTGTTTTTTCTTGTATGTTTGGGTTTATTAGTTTCATTCCATTTAATTTAATTATAATTTAACCATATTCATAATATTAATAATTAAAATATTATTATGTATATTCATTAAACATTTATTTAGGGTAATATATATAAATGAAAAATATAACAAAACCAATAGACAATTCATCGATATGGTAGGCCATATGTATACATTAATGTAGTTTCCATTTTCATGAATAATGGAAATAATTGAAAATAAATATTTATACACCATGATAAAAAAAATTATTTTATATATGTAATATCAATATTTATCAATTCCATACATACAAAAATCTATGCAATAATAAAATGAATATAATTTTAGAAATCTATGAGGAGGTGACAGTGCACACGTAGAAACTAGCGATGTCATTATTTTTAATTTACATGGATAGTTAAAAGATAAATTTGATATTATATTTATAGGATTATTTTCTATTTATAAAAATTATTTATATTTTATTGAATTTATATTTATACCCTCCATGAAAAGCATTTTTGAGAAATTAATCAAATCGATTCACAGGGAGGTAGTCCACCATACAAAAGTGTGATTCCATCAAACAGTACATAGAATGGAAAGTAAGAAGTTATAAGTTATATCATAATTAAATAATAATAATAAAAATTAATAACATATAAATATGTTAATCATGTCATTATATCTGTCCTTGGAGAGTGCTTATGTAAAATAAATTACATCAGTTCATATGGTGGTAGTCTGTCACACACACAATCAAAAGGTTTGTTTCTGATTTAATAGATGTAGAGACCGATCTACCTTATTAAATTGAAAAAATTACATCATTATAATATATATTAAAATAGTGTTATCATATTACTATATTTTAAGATTATTTAAAAGAGTTGTAATAAGAAATAAAACAAATATTCATGTTACCGTATTTTCCATCCTCTTCAATGATCCTCCGTATGATTATAAATAAAGTCTTATTAAGATGGTTTTATAACCAAAATATGTTCTCAGTGAATTATGGGATATATTTTGAAAGTTCCTAGCAAATGAAAATGGTTTTGGAAGTGTGAATAAAAGAGTGAATTGGGTGGAATTGAATAAGTGTGTGAGAGGAAACACATGAAATTTTTGTAATGATAAAGTGATGCCCATGTTTTTTTAGACCCATGCTTCTAAAATGGATTATTAAAGATCGTTATGGTTGTAATGGTTTAATTTTGGCCACAAAATGGGTATTTTATGTTTTTATGTTCATATCTTACAATTATCTTTTTAGTTTAACCCCCGATAAAACCTTTTGTCTTGAATATACATTGAAGTCAATGTCTTAAAAATACTAATTAAAATAGTCTTCATTAATATTGGAGAAGAGATATGTTGGATTCAATTACTTTTAATCAAATAAATGATTAATGTATATTTTTAATATATCCTCTAGTGTCATTATGCATTCACCTTCTAATATAGGGTGTTTGTTGATCGTGCATACCTTTTAGCTAGTAAGCCAGATAAGGAATGAACCACTAAAGGTGATTCTCATTGAAAGGGGGTGATAATTATTATTATATAACCATGAGTTTTTGATATATATATAAATATTTTATAATATGTACTTGTAATTATCCATGAAATGGAATGAAGACCATTAAGAGATTTTGGTGTTGTTTTTTGTACTACTCTTACCGCTAATGCACATTGATTCTCCTTTAATAATTTCTTTGATGGAGGTGAGGGAAAAAGGAAATTCAGTTGATTCATTCACTAGTGTGTCTTCCTCATTATCTGAGGATGAATAGAACCATATATTATAATAATTTCTCAGTTTGAATGAATGATATAATTAAGTTCATAGGTATTCTGGCCTAATGGATCCCTCATGCTCGATCCAACTAAAAAATCAATTCCATACCTTGATGGAGATGAATAGAAGGATGTAGGCACAAAATGATGGTAACCATTTATTTGACGTTTGAACAAAAGTTACTATGGTTTAAGTAAAAATGGGAATTCAGATATTAGTGATAATGAAACTAAATCAATTATACATTACTTCTTTGAACATGAGCACAGTGCATTATTCATTTTAGAGCCTAAATAAAATAATTTTAATCATGTTAAGTACAATTCAGAAAATTTTAAACTCTAAAATCATAAATAACAGGGAAACACAAGGAATAATCATGTTTTCCAATCCCAGGGTCCTAATATTAATGGAAAGACCAACCATACCTAAGGCTTCGATATGGTCGGTCATAGTAAATCCTAAAATATGTGTTACCCTTGAGCATGTTATGTAGAGAGAGTAGGTTCCAACCACTTTTGTTAGAAAATAGAACGATCAAGGGAGTAATATGGTTGACAAAATAAATATCCTCATAAGTTATTTAACTTATGGTTGATGAGATGATGTAGGAATGGATGTCATTAATAATTTATAGGAAATGGTTATTCTATTGCACTACAATAAAGATTTGTTGGAGGAGTCCTGCAACATCATGTTTTCAGAGAATGTGGGGAAAGAATATTTGATAGGGGGATCGAAGTAAATCTCAAGGATAATAAAAATTATTGGACTCTAAAACAATATCAACTCATAAATCACAGAATAGATGAGGGGAAAATAATAATTGAGGAATATATTCAGTCTCGGGACAAGATTTTGTATCACTTCGATGATATCATCTAGGATGATCTAGTTTAGAAGAAAAACACTATTTATTAGAGAATATATTAGAAGATGGTTTCAACCTCTTTAAAAAAATTATAGAATGGACTCATGAATTATTATATTGTATAGTTAGGGGAATGTTTATTTTTTACGGTTCTCACTTCCCCTATAAAACTATTTTTGAAAAAAAATTATAAGTCTCTCAGTATAGTCAATTGTTATTCAAAAAGTACTATTTCTGTAGAAATTATAATATACCACACAATATAATTTCTACAAATAAATTTCATGGAATGAATTTTTTTTTCAAATAATATTTCTATAATTTGTAAAAAATAATTATAAATGTTATATAAAAAGTAGAAAAACCACCTTTTTGGAACATAATGTTTTTTGAAAAAATTTCTTTTTATTTTAATGATTTGTTTTTTAAATTAATAGGTATCTTTTGAATTTATATTATATATTTGTAAATAATATAATATTTATAATTCATTCATTCACATTCATACATTCTTATATAATAGTTACATTATAACTAGAATTTAAAAAAAAAATATATTATTTTGTTTTGTCTATACCTTGTATTGTGTGAATAGTCATCTATTAACGAAATTGAATATATTAAATATTAAATATATCATAAATTATTGGTGTGTTACATTATCGTCTATGGTTTTTTCTTCAAGTCATATATGCTTTTAATGTTTATGTTTCACATTGGAAATCTCAAGGTGTTACATTCAACCCCCTTAAATAAATGGAATCCTCCTAATTTAATCTTGATCATGGAATTTATAAGTTTGATATTTAAGGATACATTTAGAGAAATATAAAATCATAAAAAGGGTTAATAAAAAATACTCATGATAAGATAGAGAGATAATTAAAAAGGTCCTAGAGAATAACATTAAACTAGTTTTCCAAGTATGATAATATCAAAGGGAATTGAAGATATATTAATAGAATAAATGAATAAAGAATTGTATAGAGTTATAGATATTTTAGATTAAAATAAATTGAATGATCAATGTAATTATATATAACTAAAAAATTTAATATATTATTATTTAGAATAATAAATTTTCTTTTGGATATGAAGGTAATATGAAAATATTTTTTCGTGAACTTTTTTTATGCTTAAGAATTATATTGAAGTATGAAACTACTAAAAAATAGAAATACATGATATATTAATATTTTAGAAGAAAAATTTCATCCATTGGTTGTTGTTTTATTAATTTCCACATCATCATTAACATAGAAAAATGAATATCCAAAAACAATGTTTTTATGAGTGAATCATTAAATTTATCTTTTAAAAATTTTAATATCCATAAAAGAGTGATAAATACCTCTTCTAATATTTTCTAAAACTTAAATGGATATCCCTAGTTATCCAAAAAAAATTAAGTTCATCCCTTCCATAAATATTTAACGATAAAACTCTTTTGGGAAATATATGACTGAATGAAAAGACTAAAAAATTATTAGTAATGTAACTTATCAAGATAGCATTATATTCCATAGACAACATAATGGGGATATTAATGTCACATTCTGAATATGTAAATATTTTTACCACTATAAAAACTTAATTAAAAGATACATTATTTTAAAAATACGATCTCAAATGGTTCAATATATTCGACAAATCCAAAAAATTTGCGAACTCTAGTAAGGATAAATAAAATATTCAAACCACTCATGAAATTAATTGTCACCAAAATTATCCAATAATCGTATCTTTTTAATTATTTTATCATCTTCCAGATCATATTTATTGATATATTCCCTCATCAAGTTTTTCCGAAAAATGAAATCCTGACTCATTTTTCTTGGTACTATTAAACAAATGCTTTGAAATCCTTAATTGAAAACTATTGTTGTTTTATCCTTATACATCTTATACTTCTGAAAGAATGAATTTAATTTATAAAATACTCATTTAACATAATTATTGAATCCAAATACACATGAATTATAATCATCAACATCAGCTATACAAATATCAAAATCATAACCATGATCCCACGTATTCTTCATATGTATGATCCATTGATAATTATTGAATTTATTATTATATTGAATCATCTACTTATCGTTGATGAATTGAAAATAAGATTATTCTTTCATTAGATTGAAATCATGACAATTGAGGAATTTATCTCCAAACATTTATTAAACTCACATTATATTCAATAATGGACCATTGTGTTTTTTCAACATTTATCTCATGGGGGAAAACCAATCTTTAATTTCTTCCCTTTATCCATTATTTTCATTAACATCATCTTTTTATCTTTCTTCACATTTATCCAATAGTTATTGGATAATTATTCATATATATTTGTACCACATGATATAATGTCTTTGTATCAGGAGAAAGTTTTAGAGACCAGTTCCCTTCAATGAATTATACTAATCCCATAAAAAATGGTCATTCAATATTTTTAGATTACACACATTTTTATGACATTACATTCTATCCTTTTAAATTTTTTATTATAAATAGTAACTATTATTCTTATTTTTGTCTTAGAGTCATGCATATCTCTCCATATCATCTCATTGCCTATGAGGAAAATACTCTTCCATGGATAGCATCTTAAAATTCTTCAATTATTTATTTTATATTTCTAATTCAAATATAGTTGTTTAAATAAATTAATACCATTTATATGTATCTTTTGAGATTAGATAAACATATGTGAAAAAATTATCCATTTAATTTATTAATAAAGAATGAAATATTTCATATTTGGATGTTATCGATTTCTTTGTTACCAAAGGATTTTTAGTCTCATTAAATAATGGAATTTATTTATATAAAAATCAATCTATAATTGTTACACTACATAGTGTAACAACATAAATCCATAAAATGGAGTGTTTATTTCCCATAACATGAGTTAGTTTCAATAATATGGTTAGAATATGTGCAATTCCATCTATATCACCAGCTCTAGCTTCATTATCATTCCTCGAAGGGAAATACCACCACGCTGTATGTGAAATGATACAGTTGCCATTATTATTGTGAGTAACTATTTCTTTACAATGTAAAACACTATATTAAATCATAACATTATGAAACATTATGTATAACCCAAAAACTAGTAAAACACTCGATATAAATTATAACATTTATGTATTTCTAAAATCAAAATCCCTAACATGAATACTATTGGAATAATTTTTATATAAAAAAATTATTTTTACAACCTTAATAAAGGTTTGTAAAGAAAATGTGAATTATCTTAAAAAACCCCTTATGAGTGTCAAAGCAATCTCACCATAAGAGATATTTTTATATATCGGGGAACTGTCAAGTCAATAACATTATGAATTTCTTAGAGTTTTTGACCCTATGTAAATCTATTCCAAAAGAATATCAACATTTAGCATCATAACATAGATGTATTTTTAGTAAAAATTAAAACAATTATAAAATTAAAAAAAATTATTAATAGCTTATATATATGTCCTAAATTTCTATCATTGGATTATGTTCCTCAAAATACTTTAATCCTAAATCTACATCCAACGGATTATAATAAATATTATTTGATACAATATTAAAATAACACCGACAAAGTTTTCAAGAGTCGGTGGTATCATTATAGAATTGGAACTAAATACAGAAAATCACATCCAAAAGGACTGACTAACTTATTATTATTGTTAAAAAAGATTCATACACGAATAAAAAATTACAATAAAAAAATTAAAGAAAAAATTATATTTTATTTTATTGAATAAATATTTCCTCCAAAATAACCATGTTTTTCAATCATAATATATATCATGGAGTCCTAGCTAAAGATAAATATGAATGGGATGATCACAAATGCCCAATAAGGGTATGAGTAAAATTGAATATGTGAATAAATAAAAAAAAATCAATATGGAACGCTATATAATTGAATTTAATTCCATTTAATCAATAGCAATAGAAATGTATTGTATGAAAAAATAAAAATTAAATAATTGCAACTACGTAATCTCATAATATTGAATATATTACAAGGATATTATAAATAATCATATAACGACATGGATATCAATTAATAATATCATAATTAAGAAATTCATTAATTTTAAAAATCATTACCATATATTCTAGGCCTCATTGAAAGAAATCATATTAAAATGGGAATGGAATTGTCCAAAAAGAATATATAGTTTTTCTCAAGAGAAAGAACGATGCCGAGAGGGGCTATAACTCGGCCAACACACAACATACTAATACCATATCACTAGTCATATGAATGGGTGTAATTATAATCATAAAAACATTTGTATTGAAAAACTAGAATATCAAATATTAAAAATTACCCCAATCAATAAACATATTTATAAATATTAGAGAAATATGAATGGTATCAAATGGGTTCATCCCTAGTAAAAATATTCATAAACAATCTGTACAAATAATAGTGATTAAATCATTGTAACATAACCTGAATGTATCACAGTTATAATAATGATTATATGTTGTTTATTAATATAGATTCAAAAAATATTTCATTAACATGTTATTTAGGGAAATAATATTTTTCCTTAAAAAATAATTTCGAATATATATGTTTACATTATATTTTAGAAACAATTTTCCTTTAAAATAATCTTATAATCACATAAAATTATCACTAAAACATTGAGTGTTTACAATAGTGAAACATTATACATTTCTTACACCTAAAAAATTTATTTCTTTTACATTTATTGTAAAACCAAAATGGTCATTGTTTTAAAAATAATATGAAGCCTTATTCCAATCAAATATATAAAAAACTAAAAAAATGGAAAAAAATATCGTTAAATAAATTTTGATAATTGTATAAAATAAAATCATTTTTAGATGACATGTTTTAAAACAAAAATAATTTTTTATCGAGAAGTGAAAAAATTCCAGATTATATAAATAAATATCAATCATTTTAAGTGTAAAAAAGTTGAATATGGTAATATTACTTGAAAAATCTACGAATAACTAAAAAATTATAAAATTAAATTTCATTGTTACAAAATGATCAAAAAAATTCATTCATTGTATATTCAAGAATAAAAAATATATATTAAAATGAGATTTATACATAACTCTCTTGCCACATTAGTAAAATTTGAAATATAATCCATATGAATGTAGTAACTTAAAATTAGACTCTAAATCTTGTAACATACTCTTATTTATGTAGTAGATAAATCTTTAACATTATTTGATTTCTTTTTTGACTATGTAGGGATAATAATCAATGGGTAGGAGACTTATAGTGGTGATGATAGAGTTTTATTGGACTCTCAGCTATAAAAGATCATTTTTATAGAATCATATAGGGTTACATCCCATGCAACTAGGTTAAACAATGAGTAATTTATTTTAGAGGCAAGTAGTGAAAGGTTTCACGTTGTGGATCATTCTCGTCATGAATATAATTACATGTCGTGAATGATTTAATGATTAGTTTTAAACTTAGAGCGTCTATTTTTAATTTGAGGTGAAACATTTTTTAGTGGTTATAGAAATTAATTATTTGATAAAAAGAAATGGTTTTGTTTCTCTTGTAGTAATCCGTCTTTAGTTTTCAAAGAGGCAGTGCATCTGAGATTTCTCTTTCTCCTCTAATACAGTTTCTTCTCCCCCGACCTAAGCCCTCCCCAGGTGATCATGATGCTCTCCAACAGTTCCATATCCTTTTTATGGGTGTTTGATCATCATTTATCTGTCATTGTGATTTCCAGGTAATTCTTTCTCCTTCATTCTTCATCATTCACTCTATATCATCCTTTATGATTTCTAAATATCTTATTAAATTTTATTTACCTTTTTTATTTCTTATACGATCTCATCTATAGGGTGTGTTTCAAGGACTTATACACATTTTTTATAATTTACTAGTTTCATTGTGACTATTTTCATTTGAGAAAAGGTTAATGATTCAATCATATTTAGTGAAATTTATTTACAGTGAATTGAATGATTTATTTAAACTGTTGATTTAAAATAAATTTCACAAAAATATAATTCAATTGATGTAATAAAATCAATTTATATTGAAAATGCATATTTCAAATGGTTCTACCATGGGAATTTGGAAATAAACCCAATCTCATTGAAATGGGGTGGGATTCGAGAAACTTTTCAAATTAAACTATTTAATTTAAATTGTAATTTTTATGGAAATGATTTAAATAATATATTTAAAAATAATCGTGAAAATGAATTTTTAAATGGATGAATTTTTTTTCATGGATTTCAAATTACGAAAATTGATTAATATTTTTTGAGATAATCCTAATGTATTTATCATTTTAAAGATTCATGCATTTAATTAAAAACCATTTTTGATTTAAATGAAATATTGGAATACAAGTAAAATAAATATTTATAATTGTATTTTAAAATGTCTTAAAATAAATTTCCCATCATTTATTTTGTATGAACACATAAAATCATTAAGAAGTAAGAGAGTTATTTGGACTCACTCTATGCTATTATATTTACATAAAAATTTCATGATATGGGTCACATCCCTACTATAAAATATAGAATATCTATTGGCCAATGTTTGTGGGATGTGTGTATACACATATTGATTTGATTACATAGTATCCGATGACCCTTGTTGCTAAAACATTCATACATATTTTGAATATTTACACATTGCTCGCTTGTTTTATATTTAATATAAAAATTTATTTCAATGTAATAAATCTATATTACATGCCTTCCAAGTTTTTCATATACTATTTTATTAAATCAATTTTTAGAAATTTTCTATCACATGAAAAACTTTTTCATAAAGTAATTTTTGGAACCATTTTTACTATATAGCATGATTGTTAAAATACGTTTTGAAAATTCCAAACCTGTTTTTTTAAAAATTGATAGCATTTCATTTCTTAATATAATTTTGTTAATATATTTTAGAATCATTAGTGAGATCCATCAAGGATTTTAGCCGATAATATACATGTGACTTCGGGTGTTTGTAGATTACATCATTCTTAGATCTAGGGTAATGAAAAGATTTTTTAAAGGGGAATCCACATGTTTATCCTTGAATGTGGTCATTCGGTTCCTATGGAGTTGGGTTGTTTCTCCATTTTTTTGGTACATGGGGTATAGAACATTGAGATATTCTATTGCATGTTTAATTCTATAACTTTACTCATAGTTGATTTTCCTTTGGTATGGATACTGACATGTATCCTTTTTACATATACAAGTAATGTTGATGAAAATATTCTTAAATTAAATTGTAAGATGCCATGTGTTAGTTTTCGACACATTGGTATTGTGAAAATAATTTATGGTATGTTTGTATTGGGTTTAATACATGGTAACCAGGGTGAACTAGCTAGTTATTGAGAAAATTGTATCGTAGCTAGCTATTGATATTTTTTTCTTAAAGTGCACAAGCAGTTGAAATATTTTTTGGACATGGGAGTTAGTTTTGATTGGGAGTCTTGCCAGCTCTATCCATATTTAACCATATGACTCTTGGGGTGGATAGTGAAATACATCATTTGGATTTCTTTAGTCGTTTACCTATATTCATTTTAATATATTATTATCTAAATATCAATTTTCCATCACTAGGAAATAATTTTCCTTTTTTGATAAGTTAAATAGTTAGGTTGATGTATTCTTTATTATCTAGTGATGTTGTAAAGAATCATGAATCCGAGTAGACGCGAAAATTGGATCTAGGAGTTCGTTTATGTATAAATGAATTAAGTGAATCATTCAGTGGAACGAAATCTAGTTTAGGAGGTTGTGCACACTGTCCAAGATCTAGGATAGGCACCAACTCTTGTTCCTATTTGGGATCTAGATATGGACCTTAAGGGGGGATGTTTTTCAACATCATTATCATGATTTCCTTCTCCATAAGACACTAGATTTAAAATGTTATACTTATCATCAACAAGTTGTGGAATGGATGGGAAATATATAATTTCTATTTGAGTTCATGGATACAATATATGATATCAAGGTGAAGTGTTCCACCTCCATTCTAGAAGGAATGTGAACAATATAGTGGGATACATTGGATAAGGAAAATAATAAGGAGGTCTTAGAGTGAAAAATCTAAAATTTTATTTTCAATAACCAGTTCTATCTAGAGTCAATAGTGATGGTAATGGCTATAGAGTTTTTCATGCATGAATAGGATGACATAACTATGAATGAGTATTCAAACATCAATATTAAGATGGTAAATTTTGTGACTAATATTGAATATAATGAGAGGACAGTGGCTCAATGGATAATTTTTGGACATCAATAAGATATTCATTATCATGTTTTCATGATAAATATTTCCATCTATACTGATTTACTTGATTGATAAATGATTCTTGATATGTACGTGGCTATAATTTCTTGGTTAACGTGGAGTTTTATTCATTCCAATCGGTAATGTGAATTCCTTCATGGAAAAATTAAAATTTGATGATTTTGAAGCTGATCATGATGGTAGAGTTATCAAGACATATTTCAGTTCCAAGAGTAATTCAATTGATTTTATATTATTATGGCTATCCAAGAAATAGTAAGAGGGTTTACAATGAAGAACCTAAGTATTTTATCTCATGCAGACATTAATGATTGTGATAGATATTCTTCCATAACTTTTCTACTCTGCATAGTTGGATAAGATCATCATCTTCTCCAAAAATCATGAGGCAATCAGATGATTCATGTATAAATGGGTACTAGCTATACGCATCAAAAATAAGGAAACATCATGTTGTGAATTTGTCTACAGAGGATTCATACATGGGTCCAACAACTATGAGAGGTTACATTACTATATTTTCATCATTAATGACTTAATTATTTGATATTATTCAACCTAACACATTTATTTCCACATGTATTGTAAATATGATTAATATTCATTATATATCAACTCATTTCAAAAAATACATGAATTTATTATTATATTTGATTGGTGTACCATACTATGTCACGCTGTGTGCATCTTGTATTTTTAGTTGAGTGAGACCCATGGTCAAGAAGATCCATACCATCATATCCATAGTTAGGGAAATTTATATTAGTTCTTTCTTTTGGTAGAGTCTGATTCAATGATTGGTGATCTCCCTCATGTAATAATTTATTATTTAGATGTTTTTTCTAACATATTTTTGGTTTTCCACCTGTTAGAGTGGTTAATTTTAATTTTGAATTAATACATGGAACTCAACTAGTCTCAATTCCCTCTTAACAAATTTCTATAGCTGAAATGAACCATGTAATGTCAAAGTTGGATGGTCTTCATAAGAATGTAATTATATTCCATATTATATCAACATGGTCAGCTCCAATAATCTTCTACAAGAATGATGATGGTTCAATTCACTTTTTTGTTGAATAATGAAAGAATAAACATGTTAATATAAAGAACAAGTATCCATTTCCTTGGACTACTGATATCATTGATCCGTTGAAAGGGGTGAAGTGTTTTTCAAAGATCAACCTATGATATAGATACAATCAGTTGATGATAAGATAATATAAAATTTATAAAACTAACACTCATAGTAGCTGTAACCATTATAAGTTCATTGTTATTAAATTTTCTTTGAAAAATTATATAACCATTTTCATTGATCTAATGAACAAAATTTTCCACAAGTATCAGGATAAATTTTTTTAGTCTTTTCAGAGGACATACACTTTTACTTTAATTCATAGTAGGATCATATTCATCACCTTAGGATAGTTATTAGTATTTTAATAAATCACTGACTATACGCTCAGTTTCAAAGTGTTATTTATATTTTAAGGAATTGAAATTTTTAGGATATATAGTGTTTGATCGGGGATTATGAGTTGATCCATAGAAGGTAAAAGTCATCATGACATTTTAGAAACCATGAAATGTATTTGATATTAGAATCTTATTGGTCATAGATAGATATTATCATCGGATTGTGGAGGACTTTTAGAAGTTACATTCTTTGAGGGATAATCTGATGTGGAAGTGGGTCAATGTTTTTTGTAATGATTAGTGTTATTTTTCTTTTGTTGAGTTAAAACATGTCTTAAATACTACATATGTGTTGAGTCTTCTAGATGTCATACATGGCTATGTGATATTTTTTGATGCATCAACATCAGGATTGGGATGTGTTCTTATGTAGGGAGATCTTCTAGTTTCTTATGGATCTGCACAGCATAGGACACCCACGAATAATTATTATATGGATGCACTTGAATGTGCTACTAGGACGTGCTTGGATAAGTGTTGGTAGTAATACCTTTTCAGATTCAATTTTACATTGAATTTAATCCATAAAATAGTGTGTTATATATTTTCTAAAAAAATTTGAATCTCCTCCATAGGCATTGGGTAGAACTCAGACAGTCTTCTGACATTGACATCGCCTATAAAGTATTGATTTTTAATGTCATTGAAGATGCATTAAGAAGGACAATTCTGACCCATGAAATGAAATATTCTTCAAAATAGTGCAATATGATGGACCTCATCGTAAAGTATCATATTTGAGTTCAATATAATGGGAATGAATTTTATTTAGCTAGAGTTCAATTACCATAAGATCATCATTGGATGATTTGTTAGGATTAGGATATTTATGATGAATTCCATAGCATTTTATACTCTATTAATACTTGGAAGATAATTTCCTTATGGTCATTCTCCAATGTAGGTGTTCTAGGATATAAGAATCGCTTCATTGTTCCATGAGAAGCATGAGAGTCTGTGATGGTGGATTTTTTTAATTCCATGTGGGATGTGCCCCCCAAAAAACTAATATGATCTATAAAATGTGGTAGTAGTTCTGGTGGCTAGTTATGATATGGAGAATAACATAGTTTTCCTTTTTTTTGTGATACATTCTAGTAGGTGAAGTGTGAGTTTGATAATACTTTCGTTTTAATTCAACCTCTTCTGACCACTAAATATAATTTAGAGGCATTTAATATGGAATATGTAGATTGTATTCTTCTTATCCATATAAAGAGGAAGAGATATGGGTTATGATCGGTAGGCTAACAATGTAAGGTCACAACATTCCCATTCATGATACAGACAAATTTTATGAGTTGGAAAATCTATATTTCAATGAGAATATTTTTTTTCATGGAGTTCCATCCACTAGAGTTTCTAATATAGATCCTTGATTCATTTAATGATTATGGATAGGCCTTCAGTAGGCAATGAGATCTCGATTCCAATTGATAATGACCTGCTATCCGTAGTCAAATCTCCATATGGAGAGATCTATAAGGATTTTATAGGATATGCTTCATTTGTGTGTACTAGACATCGATGGGGATTGGGATTATCACATATGGATGGTAGGGTTTTCTTAAAGAAATACCATTACACTATTAGAATGGAACTTTATGATATCTTTTATTTCCAACCATATAAATCTTCATTTTGTAGTTTTGAGATTGTTGAACGTTACTTAGTTGGACCAAGATTGGTGCAAGATATTAAATTGAATATTTAGATGACTCATCCAAAAATGTTGAAAACAAAGACAAGATATAACTATTCTTTTATCGTCCTCATAGCCTTTTAGAAAATTTTTATGGTGATTATTTTTATGAATGATTCACCATGGTTGGGCCATCGATATTTTGGGAGGAAATTGATGATTTTTCCTCATTTTTGGGACTTTTAGAGTATCCAGAATTTGGGGGGAATGTTGTATACTCTTTAAAAAAACCAACATAGATGACATCAATACATAACATATCACACATATCATATATTTGAATGTTTTTATCTAATATATATCATTTTTGGAGCTGCAGTGATCGAGATATTTAACCTCTTTTATCTAATACTGAACGACTAGTTAGGACAGTTAATTCATAGACCAAAGTATTCATGAGAGGATGATAGTTTTGGTTCATGTTCTATGGCATCATTGTTTTGATAATCATGTTATGTTTAATCATATGGAACATATGAGAGAGTAGTGGACTAGTCATTTTGGTTATGAATTATCTTAATAGGATTTATAAGGAAATCATTTTTTATTGTGGGGGGGGGGTTATAACATCCCATTACTAATCTATAAAATTTAACTTTGACCCTATCAAGGATTTTACTTTTAGTTCAATGGATAGAGTTTAGAATAAATTTTTTAGGATACCTATATATGTGAAGCCAATGTTACGTTAGACTCTTAGAATTTACAAGACCTTATATATACTATTAGAGGGTTAAATGTCGTGTAACTAGAATACACTACGTGTAATGGATTCTGGAAGAATGTCATGAATGGCATCACACTATGACGATTACACATCATGAATATACATTATTTGTTTTTAATTATTTAATGATCTGTTTTAAACATGAAGCATTGTTTTTTAATTTGAGGATACACATTTTTTATGATAAAAAAAACAAACTAATTCACGAAATTAATGGGTATTACATGTTCTGTAATACCCCAACTAAAATTTTTAAACAGGACGTTCAGTTGATATTATCTTATATCTAAAATCAATTTTCATTTCTCTAATCCTAAATCATTCCCTAGGAGATATTGAATATCAAAAACCCTTCTAGATCCTCTTTTTTGGAATTTGATCTTTATTTTTATTGTGGTGTGATTTTAAGGTAAATCATCTTCTATAGTTTTTCATATTTATCTTTTTCTCCTCATCAGGTATTTTATTAGGTCATCATGAAATTTCTGGATCTATGTTCCTAGTTGTTATATCTCATCTCTAGGTTCTATTTCGATCTCTTCAACACCTTTTTCTCATTGACGGGTTCATTTTAGGTTATTGAGTGTTGAAAAAATGTAGGAAATTTTGTACCATTTATCCAAATTGATTATCATATAAGTGATTAATTAATTCAAACTATTGATTTAATTTAAATTTAAAAACATGATATCAATTGTTTTAATACAATCAAATTATAGTTAAATGGGTGATTTGAATTTTTCCTTTCATTAGAATTGGGAAAAATCCCACTCTTGTTGAATTGGGGTGGGGTTATAGAAATTATTTTTTTAAATTTTTTAAATTAAATTATAATTTTGATGGAAAAAATTTCAATTAAATTTATGAATTTAATTTTGAAAATTAATTGTAAAATTTAGTTAATTAGGTTTGAATAGATTTAAAACTGTTGAAACTGGTTTGATATGTTTTCACTAAAACCCTATGATTTAATCATGTTATATAAGAACGTTTTTTACATCAAAACCCAGTTTAGGTTTTCATGTATCTGTGTCATTAAAATAGATGATTGTTATTTAATAGTATATTAATAATTGTGAAAATAAATTTTTCATAATGGATTATTGAAGAGAAGATGAAATCCTTATGTAGTTGGAATGTTATTATAGAACAAAGTATACTCTTACAACATTTTAAAACATACATGCAGAGGGTCACATTCCCGATGGGATGGTGACATGTTTCATTTGGCCAGTATTAGGGGATGTGTATATACCCACATTGTTGAGATGATATAGAGACTGTAGATTCCTATAGCATGAAACATTAATACCTATTTGAAAACTGACCATGTTTTTCACTTATTGTATATTTGAGATATAAATGTATGAAATTGTAGGAAAACTACATTATATACCTTTTGGATTTACATAAACTTTTTTATATCACTATTTTATTTGAGATAGTGTTTTATATGTATTCAATCAATTGCGTATAGTTTGATTAAATTATTTCTTCATAATTTTTATTATATATCATGATTGTTTAAATATGATTTGAAAATAGAAAAACAATATATTTTGAAAACCAAATTCATTCATTTGGTTAATCTATATTTATCATCTATTATAGAATCCTTAGTGAGTCCTGAGTTGGCTATTTAGCTCACACCCTCATTTTTTCCTTTGGTTTTTTAGAATATCTCAATCAAGGTTCGAGAAAGGGGAGTGATATATATCAGGGATATATTTTAATTGAACCATGAATGTAGTTAGTTCTATCCTTATGGGGATAATTTTTCCCCTTGTTTTGTTTCATGGGTATTAGTACTATTGGATTCTATATACCCTCTTTTATTTTTATACGTTACTCAAAATGGATTTCCCTTTTTATGAATAATTACTTTTTCTATGTATTAAGATCTTGTGAAAAAACTATTCCAACATTATAATTTTATGATGCTGGGTGCTAGTCGTCGACCCGTAAGGATCAATAATTCCCTACGAGGTATGTCAGGTCCAACTCAATTATTCGTTTACCAGGGTACCCAAGCTGGTTTGTGAAAAAATCCCTGAATAGAAATATATTCAATATATACCATATAAAAAGGGTTAGTATATACAACACAAGAAACAAATAATGGGTGATTATAATGTATACCTTAAGGATGTAAAAGTAAGTGGAGAAACCTTTAACTCAAGTCATATTTCCAACACAATTGTTTAAAAATACTTATTAAGAAATATAAATTTGTTATGTATATTATATAATCATAATAATATATTTCATATATTAATATATTTACTTATAGTCTTTTATATATATATTTTTAACAATTATTGGTAATAAACTTTGTTTCTGTTGATAATTTCTTAGTTTATCAATTATGTTTTGATTGGGTAATTTCAGTACATTTACATTGATCATAGTTAAATAATATAAATAATTTTAAAAATTATATCAATATCATATATATATATATATATAATAAGTATTTAGAGTAATATATAAATGTTAAATATAGAATATATATTACATCTTTCAAGGAGATAGTTGGTCATACATACGCATGTACACTGTTTCCATTTTCTTAATCGATGAAACAAATATAACAAATAATTAAAATTTAAAGAATAAATATTATGTTAGATATTTAACTACTATTAACCAAATCAATAATTACACCCATCGATATAAAATAAAAATGAAAATCATTTCCCATAGCTATATGGATGTAGATGTCCACATGTATGAATGAGAGGTGTTATTGTTTTCCAATGTATTGGTTGGTACAATGTTTTATGTGATATAAAATTTAAAGGAAACGTTTTTGTTATAAATATAATATATATTTTATTAAATTTAACCATACTACCTTCACTGTAAAGCACTGGTGAAAATTGAATTAGAATGCTTCATAATGTGGTTGTCTACCGTATAGGGGAATGATGTTATCAAAAACCCTACAAATTCAAATTTAAGTAACTTTAAATAATATTATTATTGTAAAATTATATAATTCCATAAATGAGATAAAATTTAGATAACTAAATAATTATATCCATACATGAAAGGTGGTTATATAAAAATTATAATATTTGTTTGTGAAGCGGTAGTATATCTTAAACATGATTGACATTTTCATTTTCCATTTGAAGGAAGTGTAGAAGGATATAAGTTTTTAAATTCACATAACCAAAAATAAATATATCTAGGATCATTGTTTTATAATATTATGGTAGTTTAATATTATTTTATGTATTTGGATGATGAAAAAAAAATAAAAATGTTTAATAATTGTACAACTTCTCTGGAGATCCACTTAAGATTATACGAAAAGAAGTAATAAGAAGGAATAAAATTCAAAATAAAGCCTCTAATATGCTAAGAGTTATGTAATTAAGATATTTGGGTAGGACATGGATGAGAAAAAATATTTTGGATGTGTGAAGATGGTGGGATTGAGGGTAGCCATATATAAGTGGGGGAGAGGATACGCATGGACTTTTTTTAAAGGTAATGTAATACCAATGTTTCTATAATTATAAAACCCTCAAAAACGAGTCTAAATATACCATAATATATATTATGATCCAAATATGAATATAAAGTTTATTTCTAAAATTTTTTGGTAATTTATATCCCCTATTGTTTTTAACTCAATGATACCCCATGTTTTACATTAATATTGATAATTAATTTATATTTTTGTAACTATTTATTTTGTTCAAAAATTAACTATACCTCATTAGATAATAAAAAAATTATTATTTAAAAATTTAAATACATTTTTTAAAATAAATCTAACAGATATTGTAGAATCTTATTTAAATTTAAATATACAAACACATCAAAAGTTGGTTTTCTAATGAAAAACTATCAATATTTTAATGTGATTTTATATAAAAATTGATGATGTAACTTTTTAAAATGACCTAAATTAGAGGTTTTTAATTGAATATAACTTATTTTACTATAAAATTTTTTTAAATAATATTTATTTTCTAAAATTATTAAAATTAAAATTCATTTTTCAATAACTATATATATTTTTTATTATAAATACAAAAAAATTAATTTTTAAAAAATACCAAAAAAATTTCCAAATGATAATATTATAATTTATATTTTAAAAATGAATTTTATGTTGTAAAATAAAATTTATAAAATATGATTTTTAAGAAAACATTATGTCTTGACTGCGCGACTACACCGGCTAAAAATAGGTTTTCATTAAACATTACTTATTCTTTAAATGTTTTTTTTTTCTAATAAATAGATAACCAAAAAGATTATTTTATAAATGATTAAAATATGTAAATTTATTAATTTATTTATTCAAACTATTACTATAAAACGTAATTCATAGGTTATAATTTTCATGTTTAAATAATAACATTTTAATCGATTATAGTGTTTCGTTTAAACCCAACATTGAGTGCATTTTAAGCCATCAAAGAGATTGAATTTATTTTAAAATAAGTATCTCCTATTTTCTTGGGTGTTAATTTATATTCTAATGTTAGTGTTTAATTTCATATATTCTATTGAATAAGTTTATATCTTATAAAATATTCGGTAATTACAATGTTAGTAACTACAATGATTCTTAAATTCTTATTTATTAATTTTAAGATATTGATTACATTATCTATTTAATTATGTGGGATTTAAATATATTTTTTAAATATTTTAAATTCCATTACATACCATAACATTACATTCATCCCTTATACTTATTAAATAAATATTTAAATTTTTTTATTATCAAGGAACATATATTTGTATTTGTTTTGAATTAATTTTCTAAGATGTTATCTCTTCATCATGAAAAAATGGTTTTTATAAAATTACATTCAAAAAACATCATTTAAATAATATATTAAGGTTAAAATCCTAAGAAAAATTCTTCATGTGATTATTCTTTAATTTTAAATGGATTATTATCAAATGGATTACTAGATTATAAATAAATCTATATGTTCTCCTCTAAATTTATACTTTCCATGATTTTGTATTCACATTCAAATAATATCTTTTATGTGAAGCCAAATTGGAATTTATGAATCCCATTTTCTTCTCGTTGGTTATTTTTTATTATATTAACCATTTTAATTTAGTTGGATCTTATATGTATAGATAATGATCGGATGGTCCATATATCACCGTCAAATGTAATAGTTAAGGTATTATACCTCATGAGGTAAGGATATTGGTTGTGAACATGGTGATAATGAGCTGAATTCACAAGAATATGAAAAAATATAATTTGAATTAGATATATTTACATGATTGAGAATCCAAATTATGTATATTATATACATTCATATTGATGGGTTTGAACTCTATATTTTTATCTTTGTTCACAATGTCATTCAAACATTTTTATGCTTATTATATAATTCTATGTCATAAGCTATTGTTATGATCCATGAAATTTGTTTATTATATCACGTTTTTTCACAGATGCTGAATTATATATGTTATTATTTTTAAATTATGTATTTATACACATGACATATAAAAAAATATTATTGTAACTTGTTATTTTAATAAGATATTTATCCCTTATATATGTTTTCCATCATTCTTATGATGTAATAGTTTTTTCTAATTTATATATTTTCCATTGTGAGCATTAAATATCAACCCATGATAATATATTCATTCAATAATATTGTTAGGTGAATATATCATTAATATTTCTATAGGAGGTTATATAAATTACTATTATAGGTAAATTCCCACAACTATTGTAAAATAATATGTTCATGTAGAAACTCAGTAAAGAACCAAACCATTTAGACCATGGGTTTAGATACTATTTTTGATATGTATTTCCTAAATCATAGATTTAATGTAATATTTATATATGTATTCCTTGGTTACCAAAAATTATATTTCATTCATTAATAATTTCTTGTTGAAATTAATATTTTTTTCTTAATATTCATTTCTTTAATATGGTAGTGTAGGTAAAGTGGCTCTAGTAATTATTATATGGTAATGGGCTAATCACCTCATAAAATTCCATGGAGCCCACATATGTTTGTTTTACAAAGATATAATTTCTAATGTCCATTTTTTAGAATTTATAAGAATCATTCATAATAACTTGATAAAACCACCATTTTGTTATTTTTAAATCAATAAATGGAATGTATATAATATTTCATAGTATATATATAATCGTTATATAATTATATAGATAAATCATATTAATCCTTATGAATTATTTTATTATAATTTTATTTTTATTAATAATGGATTATGGTTATGTTATCCCACTATTAAATTATGTTACCAAGTGTCATAAATAATAATTATTTGTACATAATGAATTAATAATATCATTTATTATTTTTAAAAGATAATATAACATTCATAAAAATATATTTAATTTAGTATTATATATTTACTGTGGATATTTTTTTTTTTGAATATTTTAAATGGAAATTTATATGAATTAATTGAATATGAACTCCTCACTTTGATGAAATTTCTATTAATGAGAACTTCTTCTTTTAAGAAGAAAAATTTATTAGCCTCGTTATTAATAACAAAGGATATGAAATTTCAGGGAATTATTCATAGAGTTAATTCCATTATGTGTTCAAAATAATTCATAATGATAGATTTATTGAAATGGGTTGAAGGAAGATGGATTTATAGGTGAGAGTAAGGTATATTTACATGGAAAAATTACTGACGTTTAGGGGAATAATGGAATCACATAGTGTAAGTTGGGATTGGCATGGATTCTATTTTATGATTTTTAGCCTCAAATGGAAAAAATAAATGTAATAATATAATGAAATTATATTTTTTTACTAATAAAAACATCGACCATTGTAATATTTACCTATTTACATCTTTTTACGATGAATAGATATATACCTATATATTTTATTTTTTATAAAAAATATAATAATTCTTAATTTTCATAATTTTAATATGATGATTACAAATTTAGACTTTATCAAAAGTGATTCAATTTATAAATATGTCAAATTTTAATTAAAAATGAAAACATAAGATATACCAATAAATATAGAATACATACATTTTTTTCAAGATGTGTTATTAGAATTATTTCATATAAATTACTAATAAAAACAATAGTGATAGAATATTTTCTTATAAATATAATATATATACATCATTTTTAATCATGAAAAAATATATTCATAAAATAAAAAACCCAATGCCAGAAAATAAGAAAAAATAATTGTTATCCTAAAAATGAATATATTGCTATTCATTACCATAAAATATAAATTATATGATTTTAATAGTGTTTTGGTATATATATATATATTTAAACCAAATTTTTTTTTATTTTGTTATTATAAAAATATTGCAGAAATAGTATAATAAAAAAACAAAAAATATGCTATACAATGTTAAATTTTTTAAATAATAATCCATTAATTATATGTCATTTAATAATTTTACCAATTACGTGGTATTTGAATCCTTCGTTTAATTTTATAAACTTTTTAATACATTTTAAGGTAAAAATTATAAAAATGTAATGTATAAAAATACATTTAAATAATTTTATGTAATGATTAACTTCTTTTTATTAAAGAGCTATTTATTATATTAGAAATTATTTATCAAAATAATAATAATAATTACATAACATTGTTGTATATTTTGGATATGAGTATATCAAATTTCCATTTATCCAGCCATTTTATATCCATTGACTATATTAAAAAAACTCATAAATAATAACAATTTTATATTTCTATATCTAGCCATAGATGCATCTACAAAATCATTCATAAAATATGTTCTTTTATTTTCAAAATAATAAATTATATTTGTATTGTTTTTCAATTTTCTAAAGTTACGATTTGTCGTTTGATCCATAAAGAAATTGATGATGATGATAATTTTTATATTCATAGTCATTTTATGTACAATGGGATTTAGTTTTCATAGAGGTTACTTAATTATTTTTCATATTTCACTCTCATAATGTATATATAAATATATTTTCTTTCACAAAAATATTTTATCTCAATAAAACATATTATGTTTGAGTTTAGATATGTTTTTATGAATTGTAGGGAATCATAACATTAAATTAAAATATAGATCTATTAGTTTAGGGTAATTTAAAACTGTTATGGCCTATTTGAATTTGCATAAACCCCATATAATTCGATAAGTAGGTGTTCATAATATACAGACTATGGAATATCCTCGATGAAATACTATAATGAAATATATCTTATCGACATTCCCAATACCTCAAGTGTGATTCATGTATTTCGTAGAATTTCAAATACATATGTGGGATATATGTTATGATTTTGAGAATATTTTACCAAATAGAGATATAAATAAAAATAATATAATAAATAGAAACATATTAATAGAACAATATAACATTTATAAAAAAATTGAATATATATAACAATCCATAAAAATGAGAATTGATAATGCCTTGATCATCAAAAAAATATGATGACCTAAAATATATTAGTATAGAATCTTGTTGAAAAACATAAATGAATTAACCTGTAACAGCGTAACTACCTGGTTTGTCTCTCAAAATAGATTCATTGGATCCCAAAAATATCAGCGATTTCTTTGACTACTTTTGGAATGTTAGAAGTAAAATTATCTTTCTTGTGTTACATATCAAAATGACTTCAACCATATAAAGGCGCTTCTATAGGATATGTGTATAATATATTTATGTAACAATTAAGGTTTATATATACTATTATGAATTCAATTCTACTTCTATATAAGGATGGAGAAAAATTCATAATCACTATAAAGAATAGATTATGTTTTTGAATTGACTATTTGTATTTGTAATAATTTTACTCATGAATATAAATTAATCATACAAAATGATTCACTAAAAACACTCATTGTCTATTCATGAATGATATAACATGTATTAAAAAATATTAAAAAAATGAAAATACAATACAGGTACAATAATCATAACACAAGATGTCGATAAAATGGGAAAATTTTAGAACCACTAGATATATTGATATATTTTTCTTTAAATAAAGATGAAGAGAATGATATCTGGTTTAACACATAACACTGAATTTTTGTGAATAATTTTTATAAATTAAATAAAATTATATTGTATTTAAATAAAATATAAATATAAAACATAACTTCAAATTTCCATAATATATTCTATTGATCCTGAATAACTATTTTTAAATATTTCATCTATGATTAATATTTTATCATATATGTTTCATAAAAAAGATATTTCATTAATAAAAAATTTAATTCAGAATATTAATCTTATAAAAAATTCGTTTAAAAATGTACTAAATTAATTTATTTGTTATTTAATGGTAATAAATGGAAATGTAATGATTCAATACTGAGAAAGATATGATATAAAAACATCTTCAATGAGACTAATGTATTCTTTCATTATCAATTAAATTAATAACTATTTAAGAGTGATTTTAATATAATATATAGATTAAATATTTATCATAGTGTTTCAACATTCATGCAATTACTATTACAAATATGATGTATAATAGCACTAAAAATGACCTTTAACAGTACTAAAAAAAGAGTTGTTAATCTCGGTGAAGATAATGGGGGGTCCTCTTTTTCAGCGCTAAGAAAGTGCTGATAAAGGTAGTATTTATCAGTGCTATTTTCAGCGTTGATAAATGTATAATATATCAGCGCTATATTGAGCGCTGATAACAACTACCACTATCAGCGCTCAAAATAGCACTGATATATTATCCATTTATCAGTGCTTAACTAGCGCTGATAAAGGCCAAAGATCCTATCCAAAACCAGAACCTACACAGAACCCGCCCAGCACCTGCACAAATTACAACACCTACACAGAGTCCAAACAGAACCTGCACACAGCACACACAACACCCACACACAATGCACAGAAGAACAAAAATGATACATATATTTACATGCAATCATGAATACAAAACAACAGACTTCAATATACATTTCAAACAATGTTTAATTTGGTTACAATTACATTTATCCAACAAATAGTTAAAAAATAATGATGTTCCTCCTTTTTCCATCCTTCCGCTCTATAAAATTGTTGTCCATGGTGGCGGTTTCCGAACAAAGCATTCAAACTGAGGGAAAACATTTCACTTACATAATAAAACAAATATTATGTTAGTAATACAATAATGATATAAAGAATAACGGTTGCTAAATGGAATTATACTACTGAGGCACAAAACATAAAATAACCAATTAACAAAATTGGTGCATGGTTAGGGATAATCATCTATAATAATCAAATGGCCCAATGTTTAGTAGAACATGGGCTATTTAATGATTCGTGGGGGAATAGATAAACCTACCGTTTGGTTCTAAGGTTATCATGGTCTCACATTGATGGTTAATGGTTTGTCAAATAATGTGATGAACTTGTGTAAGGTATGAGTTTTTAGGGAAGTATCTCTATATAGTTGAATAATGGATTATAAGCCACTCAATGAAACTATATAGATTAGAAGTGTGCGTATATTGATTCCCACATTGTTAGAAAATGATTTATTTTACCCTTAGGCATAATAATTCCCCTAATTAATGAGTGGAATTAACAAATTTTTACTATCAACCATTAAAGTGGGTTACCCTCATATATCCCTCATTCCACTCAAAAAAATACTTTACACACACTCTCCTCCTTCCCCCTTCCCACATGGTATATCTCCCTTACTTTTGGGATAATTAAAAAATTATCAATTACATTAAAAGAGTTACGAAATATCTTAAACCCTATTATCCTCCTCCATTGGATACCAATGATGGGCCTTTTTCACCGACATTAAACCTTGTCTATATACCTATATCCACGGTTCAATAGCATGGATATATGTCCCCCCATTCCATAAAAAAGAAGCACCCATGCCCCCTTCCCCAGTACACCCCCAACACACTGCCCACCCCCGAGCACACCCCCTACCCCTGCACACTCCCTGCCCCTTGAACACCCCCTGCCCCCTTCCCCAGCACACCCCTGCCCACTGCACTTCCCCTCTGCCCATTTCACACCCCCTGCCCACCCCCCCCCCACATATTTCAAAAGAACCCAGTACACCCCCTACCCCTTCCCCCTACCACTTTCCCCCCTTCCCCCTCCCCCAGAAAACCACCCTTTCCCTCTCACCTTGTCCCCTGCACATCATAAAGAAAATACCTTGTATGGAAATTGTGCTCCATTTACATTATACACATCATATATATCAACACATTCTCATGTACTTTCATTCAATGTAAATACACACATATAGAGTCTCTACATCTCATAAGAAAACCCTCTTTAAAATTCACAAACACATTAAATCCATTTGAAAACACCCATCACACAACTTTCTCATTTCACCAAATACATTTAAAGGAATTATGCATGAAAATCCAGAAGAAATACAACCTCATTCATTTTAAAAATAACTTTGAAGTCTATACACAACCCAATATCCTTTGACAACACATTTTAACCACACAAACATTTCATATAGTACACTTAGCAAGAAAATACAGCATAATAAAATCATCATATAATGTAAAATCATGGAATCACCTACATATATCGTGGAATCTTCCGAAATCTGCTGGAAAACATAAAACCACACCACCACAATACCTTAATAAGGACTAATTAAACATTAATATTGAATATATTAATGGAAACTCGTGTTTAACTTGTGGTATTCCATGATTTTAACATCCAACAAGGATAGAGGGTCATGATTTAATGTTTTACAGAGATGTAAGACCTGGGTGGATCAAAACACTTATAAAGGTGGATCAGGTAAGTACATCTCTAGGAGGGAGCACCTGGAATGTTTACCTCATAGATGGATCAAAACGCCCAATGAGGTCTGACCCAAGTGTGGTGCATCCCATAAAGGTAAGTTTTCTCATTTTGAAGACATATTCAGATGCCACTAAGGTAAATACAAGAGGGAAAATAAGCGAAGGTGTACCCTAGTGAGGGGGTAACCATGGTTACCATTGGTTGGGATTTAACCTCAATGAGGCTTCTTACGTACCCTATTTAGAATAAAAGGATCAAAACACATATATTTAAAAGAGGTATGTTGGGGGTACTACCCATGGTTAGCTTCCCTTCACACGTGGATACTCTTGTTTGGATGAGTATGGGTTTTGTGGGGCTTATGCATTTTCAGATTCTCAGGTTCTTCCAATAGTATCAATGAGATGAATGGGACATACATGCTAAGATGGACCATGTGAATGCGGTGATCCATGTAAAAGAGGCATGAGGCACAAAAAACATGTGGATCTGTCTGTAAAAATTATTTATAGTGGCCATGGGGCTTATCAGACTCCCCATACCTTCCATAAACACCTCAAATCATCACGAGGACCAGATTCTACATGATGGTGCATCACAGGGTTGATTCTTTTGATGATGTACTGGTCGTTTGAGCTTGGATTTCATCTAAACCATCCTTTCCCTTACTTGAATTATCATAGGACACATATTTTGGTTACAAGAATCCCTCAATGATACTGATTATCTCATTCATATACCTAGAAATAATTGTTCACGTCAAACAACAACACATGTGCTCATATAAAAGTTCAAACAAATGAGATACAGAAAATGGATTTTGTTGATCCTCGACGGTTTCATCATTCACCCCATAAACACTGCACATAATCATGCCTTACTTCAATATTTATTTGTTCAAAGATCAATAATATGAATCCAGGGATAGAAAACATTGAGTAATAAATTAATATTTCAGTACATCGGAGGATTCTCAATTCACCAAAGTAGTTTGGAGGATAATCAGTGATCATATATAGATAACATAAGTTGTAGGAATTCACCTTCATCCTATTTTTGTACAATCTTCCATCAGTTATGTTGCCCATTCGTTTCTAAACACATGTATATCATCTTCTGAATATGAGTTTTTGCGACAGTCATGGTAGTACTGAAAAAATATAAATACACAAATGATTAATAAATATATTAAATGAACTCGTAATTATTTTCGAAAATACCTCATTAGGGATGCTAGTGTGTTGATGAAATACGATATCTTTCATAAAGTTACAAACATAATAACCACAGTCCTTTCCGTTTGTCTGTTTTGGACACTATAGAATCATCAGAAACAATAAGTAATTTGGTTTGATATGTGTTTGGATAGTGAAATGTTATTATATATACCCAGATACTTTTCCAGTTGTAGATCTCTTAAGCATGCTCATCCTTATTCCCTAGATTCTTTCCATGCATTAGATGATATTGATGCACCACCCTATCATAACAGAATCCTCATTAAAAGATAACATAAATTATATAACTAGATGTTTAGTTTTAAATATTTTGATATAGTGTATTTCAAATTAACAAACACCATCATGCGTGGTTGGTTTGTTTGATATCCATGCGTTGAATCCAGAAAATAAATCATTGGAGTATCCAAATTGACTGCAATCAGTATCCAATGCTCCCTAAAAATACAAAAATGAATAAGTAAAGAAAGAAATTTAAATATAGTTTATATGATTAAATTGTATAGTTTTACCCCTATGTCATTGGTATTAAAAAGATTATGTCATCCATAATTTTGTTTTCAATCATTTTGAGCAGGGATGTCATTATTACAGCCTCTTTAACAGATTCTATTTCGTATTTTGAAGATGTTGTGTGAGGACTAACGAGTCCATATTATTGTTCATGGGGAAATCCCTTCAATGGTTTTTCATATATACGTCTGCGACAAATATAAAATGTATTTAGTCAAAATTATCATAGTATATCAGATTTTGTAAAATCAAATCATGAAAACTTACTTCATGTATACATTTACAACTGATGCGCCTAGCCATTCATACTTGAGGAGTTCATTTACATTTTCAGCACTAATGAAATCTGATATCTCCTCTCAATACATATCATTTTCGAAAACAAAAATGTGAGTAGTGTCCCCTTTCAACTTCGTATCCACATGAGCCTGCAATGATATTAACTATGGATATAGAATGGGCGGGGTGAAGGTGCTCTCAGTAGAACGTTTCAATCTGTTGGTTGATCCTTGAGATAGTTTTGAGCTGATATTTCATTTTACACCACAGTATTTGTCATTCTATAATAACATTCATCAGTTCATACCTTTTTCCATTAAATGTTAAAGGTCCATCTTGAAAAATAAATTAGAAATGAATACCTTTTTGTCGACATGTTTTTTTACAAGAAATTTCGACCATGCGATGAATGTTCAACCAACTTGTTCAACCATATGAATGTTGTCATCATCATTTGGAATAGGTATCTTGGCACTCAGCTCATTAGCTACTTTAATTGACACTCTAAGATGATCTTTTGGAAGCTGTCTGTTGTGTAGCATGTCGTTTTGCGTATTGAACATCGTAGCCCTCACTACAAGGCGATAGGTAGGAGTTGATAAATATAAATCATAGTCATTTTCACCATATGGAATATTAGTACAGGAAAGGTATAATTGTATATGTAAATCAAATTTCATAGAAACAATTATTAAAACATTTATTACCTCATCTAAGTCATGTTTTTTAGGGGAATGGATCGCCTCAATGCTGGTGGGGGTGGGGCGAGATCGTCATGCATGAGTTGTTGTTGAGTTGTTTCTTATTTTTGCCTCTCCACCATCAATTTTGTTATCATCTATCTCTCTATTGTATTTATTTTTGAAAAATATATAATTGTTCCTGAAGATTTTCAATTTTTTCAGTTTGATATCCCGCTTGTTTTTGTTTTTGATAATATGTTCGGGGTGTCACCCAAAAACCCGCACCTCTGACGCGGCCATACATTTTTGGCTACTTCAAGGCTGCTAAATGTATGTCTACATCTGGTGCGGTTGATGTTGATTCTTGTGACTATTTTAGGTAGAAAATTAGAAAAATAATTAGTTATTGTAATGCAATAGCGATTTAAAAAAACTCAAATTTATATTATTTCATACTTACACATGTTTCCCACACTTTTTGTGTGTTTTCATTTATCAATATCCCCTCTTTATTTACATGAGCCTCCTTCCATAGCACATGGCGTGGGATGGATATGGCTTCCAATTTTGATTCATCAATCTACATATAAATAGAGAAACATGGTTATGGTGTTGTTTTATGTCACATACTAGTAGTATGTTAGATTTAAAAGATGTACCAATTTTTCTCAAGTTCAGCGTACCCCATTCCTGCTTTACGGTAAGGGTATGCTGGTTCTATTGTGCACTTTTAATTTTCAGCACTCAATAGCTACTTCAAAAATAAAAAACATTTAATCAGAGTGATGAATACAAGGAAACGTCAAACAAAGTATTACCCCTCAAAATGTACCTGAAATGTATGATTCCCCCGACAGTTGCTAAACACATCCCACGCTCCTTGGGATATCAAGTGTGCGTAAAGAGGAGGTCAGTGCAGCTTTATTTTCCCTTCTGCATCTTTAAGATGATATTTCATTAAAATTGTGCGGAAACCTCTATGAATCCTTCCTGCAACTCATAATACATATTCCTTATGCGAGACATCTACTATAAATGCACTCTACAATTGATGATGAATAGTAATTCAATGTTTTCATATTTTATTTTATTTTAATAAATTAAAAAAATGATATCATAATGTTACCATAATCTCTTCCCACATTAGTGTCTTCATCCCGGTGACAACATGGTGCCACGACTGTACATCAATCGACACACGTTGCCGAGTGACGATTCCAATATAGCTACTAATGATGTCTATGTTGGGGTTAACATGTTGGCCTCGCTTATTCCATCCCACCTCAAATTTGATGCCTTTTGCTATTTCCTTAAGGATTTTGTCTAACACTGTCAAACTACAACGCTCTTGTTTTTTTTTTTGCGCTTTCAGGGATTCATTTCCAACCATTTCCTCAGAAGTAGCATCAATATCTTCCCCCGGAGTGCTAGCATCGTCAATGGGACCAGCAACAAAATGTTGAGAATCCTTTTGTACCTCAGCACTGGGACCAGCAACAACAGGTTGAGAAACCTGTTGTTGCTATGCACTGGGACCTCCAGCATCTGGTTGAGAAACCTGTTGTTGCTCTCCAATGGTACCACCAGCTACATGTTGAGAGACCTTCTGTGCCTCGGGATTGGGCGTATCAGCAGGTGCAGAAGTCATTATCTGTAGAAGTGGTTTAATATTTAATTTAGACTACATAAAAACAGTAGCGAAGAGATAATAACCTAACGTAACACAATTAATGTTACAATAAACAAATAACCTGATTATTGTACTCTCTCTTTTTTCATTAAAGGGTGATGTTATTTGACTCCTCTTTCGACTATGTATATTTCTTCATTGTGGTCTCCTCTGACATAAAAAATGTCTTCTACATTTGGAATTCTGTGAAATGATTGTGATCTGCCTATAAAAGGTTCAACCTCTGTTGATCTTTCATATGATCCTTCAGTTTTTTTGGTCTATAACAGAAAAATTGACCAATTTCAGTTTGCGGGGTCTGGAAAATAAAATACTTGTACTGCCTGTGATGCCATTATAAATAGTTCATCTTTCTACACTTCTTACTAAAATCAACTTTCACGAATCCTAATTCATCTATTTTAACAGCACTCCTATTATCATCCAACTTGAATTGAAAAATTGGCACTTTGAATTTCGTATAACCCAACTCCCATAATCGTTTGATTATGCCAAAGTATGACATATTCGCATAAATTGGGTTTTTGTCTTTAGCACCAGAAACATGCATCACCTCAGCCACAAGTATAACCCCACTATTTTGCATGGTACTGTCTTCATCATGTTCATTAGTATATAATGAATAACCATTAACTACATAAGCATTTTATGATAATACATACACACTTTCTCCTCCGGCCATCCATCGAAGTTGTTCTAAAATTGAGTCTGGATTTTCATCTAACTGCTTAAAAATATGGTCTCAAAACCATCTTAAAATCTGTCTATAATGTGTATCTGATATCCATTTTCATCCCTAGAAGGATTCAAACTCCTAATAATTTCTTTGTGGGTTTGAACATATTGGTCAACGTCAAAACTGTTATGAAAAATGTAAAGGTGGGTCTACTCCCGATCTGTAATATTGATTGTGACAAACTCTCTTCCAGAAATTCCTTCACCCTCAAGCCACTCAGTGTGACGATATTTTGGCAGGCCAACGATTTCTACACCAGACAGGTATTTGGTAAAAAATTCAACAGCTTCCTTAACAATGTATTGCTCCGCAATACAACCCTCTGGCCGACTTTGGTTTTTGACATACCCTTTAAAAACTTTCATATACCGTTCAATGGGGTAAATCCATCTATAATGTATAGGACCACATAGTCGAATCTCTCTCACCAAATGAACCATCATATCGAAAAATGTTGGCAGGAAGAACATTTTCAAATCACATAATACGACACCAAATTCTATTTCCATAGTTGGAAATTTTTCCGGGTCTATAACTTTGTACATATAGCTTTGAATAAGAAATAGATCTTTGTTAATTTATGGCGGACATTCTTGGGAAAAATGCAACATAAAGCTATAGGAAATAGATCTTGCATCAAAACATGGCAGTCATGTGATTTCAAACACTTTAATTTTAAATCTCTCATTGACACGATGTTCTTGATATTTGATGAATACCCCTTATGGAACCTTTGTCTCATTCAAGAAATTTCAAAACTGATATCTCTCCTGGCCAGAGAGAGTGTAAGCAGCAAGAGGAAGAAATGTTCATTTTTCACCCTTCACTGGTGCCAACTCTTCTCATATTCCAATCTCTACCATGTACAATCTAGCCTTAATTCCATCCATTATTTTTCTGGGTGCATTTAGCAACGTGCCGATGACACTATCACATAATTTTTTTTCAACATACATAACATCAATAAAATCTCTGACAAATATACAATTTCAGTAGGATAATTAAAATAAACTGATATCTTTTTCCAACCATTTTTCGTAAGGTTTTTCGAAAATGTTTTACCAAAAGTAGTGTCCAAATACTTCACTTTATCAAACAATTGATCAGCTGTTAGTGGATACGGTGCTGTACATTCCTCTGAACTTCAGTCGAATGATGTCGTCCAAGATCGGTACTTATGTCGTCGGGGTAGAAATCTGTGATGTCCTAGAAACACAGTTTTTGATTAATGTTTCAAACTAATGACTGTGTACAATGTTCGCAAATGGGAAACCCTTGAGTTCTTTTAATGCTATAATCTGAAAAATTTCCATAAGAAGGAAAGACATTTATCGTCCTGTACAACATGGATTTCAAAGTGAACTGTTCATTTTTGTAAGCATCATACATCGTAACACATAATTCCCACAATATTATAAAATCCACGATCAATGGGGCCAAATAAACATCAATATCATTACACGATTATTTTGTTCCAGATATAAGCATAGATAACATGATGTATTTTCATTTTATGAATAACCACGGTGGTAAATTATAATTTACCAACATAACCGGACATGTACTATGACTACTTCTTCGAAAACCAAAAGGAATCACCCCATCTGTAGATAACGCCAGACGAAGGTTTCTCGGCTCGTTCCCAAATTCAAGATACTCATGATCAATTCTCTTACACTGAGGAGAGTCTGCAAGGTGACGTAGTTTCCAATCTTTAGTTCTTGTATCTGCATGCTATGTCAATTTTCTTGCAGTCTCCTCACTTCCATATATGCGTCTAAACCTAGGAATGATTGGAAATTACCATACAACTTTTGTAGGAATAGAATCATCATTCTTTTATAGGGAAGCACCACAATATGGGCATTCTTTAAGTGATTTGTAGTCCTTGCAAAACAATATACAGTCATTCGGGAAAGTATGTATTCTTTCAGAGATCATACCCATCGATCATAGCATTCGTTTGGCATCATATGTTCGGATTGGGAATTCATTATCTTTTGGGAGCATGTCATTCAGGAGGGAAATTAGTTCCGTAAAACGGGCGTCACTCCACCCATTGCTTTCTTTCAAATTATACAACTTTAATTTGGCTAAAAATGATGTATATTTAGTGCAACCAGCATGCAATGGAATTTTTTACAACTCTTTAACTTCTCAGAAAATTTTGGGCAATCACGAAGTTCATCATCAACTATCCTTATCATTTCCTCAATACGATCTTCATCATCGTTCACATCTGGAATCACTCCCTCCAAACGATTGTCTTCTCTGTTAACACTTCTAATCATATCAGATGATCTATAAAATGTCGTGTTCCTTGACTCACCGCCTACATTGGTTTTTCCCCATGTTTATTCCAACATGTATAACTTCAATCTATTCCGTGATAGATCAGGTGTTCTTCTAACTCCTCTAGACTAATTTTTCTTGAATAACAATAGCGTAAACACAGACAAAGGATTTGAGAAGGGTCACATGCATGATCTTCTGCAAACTTGATAAACGATTGCATTCCATCATCATACACTTTTGTCAAACTATTGGCATTCATCCATTCTTTATTCATATTCATCATCTTTATGGGTTCGATCTTGATAACATTCCTAATATTATGTTTTAATTAAACAAGTAGCATTGTTTTGGTTTTATGAAAACAAATCACGGTAAAAATTCCTTTAAACACATGTGAAATCCATATACATGGTGTGTCCAGTAGGGTGAACATCGGGTATGTATAAGAAACCTGATTTAATCTTAAATATATCAAATTTATTCCAAGTTTGTCTTACAAAGACTGAATGATGCCTTAGAAAATACATGAAATGTGAACAAGAGGAAACCAATGAGTAACATGAGAAAATAGTAATAAATATGATGCTATATCAATGTACTCATGGTGATGATAAGATAGTGGTCAAGATCAACTATGGGTTGGGAGTATACTATTATTTAATTGTAAAACACTACTAAAGACTGATCTAGAAAATGATGAAATATCCTATTCATCATGTCCCTTAATACAACCAATGCATTAGATAAACCAAAAATCATCGCTAAATAAATCATACAGGCCATAACTACTCTAAAAAGTTGTCCATGGTAGGTCCATCGATGTCCAACTCATCTAATGGTATCCTAATGTCAAATCTATCTTGGAGAAGATCATAGAACCTCATAGATGATCAATGTGACTATCAATGCGTTGATGAGGATACATATTCATAACTCTCATCAGGTTCAATCTCCAATAGTCCAACAAAAGAATAAATACAAATCAACCATCTATTTTAGAGAACTATAAAACCCCATGGTAAAGTACTATGCCATATGAAACCATTATATTCTATATAATCAAATTCTAATTCTAACAACTGATGCTCTTTTGGTTTTATTTTATAAATTGTGATAGAAACTGAAATTTCTCCCAAAACTAACTAGATTATAAAGTTTATCTCTTTATTAAGAATTAAATTTTATACCTCATCAGTGAAAACATCCTAAAAATGTACTACCATTGGGGAAAAAGAATCCTACAGCATTCTAGCAACATCTACAACATGCCCGAGTATTTGAGCCATTAGGGTACATTAAATATATAATTATGACATGCTATTTAAAATGAAATGTGGAAACATGAAATCATACAGACTCCTGATAAACCCACAATACAAAACATATCACCTAGTATGTCTGTAACATATAAAAATAATAAAAATAGGATAAAACATTCTACAATGCATAAAGGTACCATTAAATAATTACATTGGTCAACTTGTTTTGGAAATTGTTTATCTTCATCTGTGCCTTGTACATGCACCCTTTAATTTGAATGTAAGTATGCGTACACGATAGTTGAACTTCATAGAGAAGAGTTTATGGAAGAGTTAAAGAGACATGAATAAATGGAGATCATTAGAGTGTTGGAGCAAATGTGGTTGCTACAAATAATGTGGAAATCAGTTTTTGAAACGCGGCCTAAGTTACAACTTGTAGGTATTGTACTTAGGTCGCGTTGCACAAGCCTATTTCCAAATTGTAACTTAGGTTGTGTTGCACAAACTGATTTCCACATTGTTTATAGCAAACACATTTTCTCCAACACTATAATGATATTCATTGCTTCATTTCTCTTATACTCTTCAAGAATCTATTCTCTAAGAAGGTCAACTATCATGTACACATACTCACCTGCAAATTCATGGGTGCAAGTACAAGGCACGGATGAAGATAAACAATTTCTAAAACAAGTTGACCAACATGAATCATCCTCGACACTCATCACTAATTATGAATCACATCCTTAGACATAATCACAATCTCATTAAGACCACACTATCTATTATATAAATCATTACTGGAATTAGTATCAAGATATGGTATCATTATTATCTCACATCTATATTCACTATTTGGTCCTCACACACACACTATATAAATACTATACCAAGGGAATACCATCTATGGAACTCACATCCCACCATGAGAGAAAGAGGAGGAGGAGGACAAGGAGGAGGCAGTCGGGGCAGCACGGGTGGTGGCGGTGGAGCGCGGCAGAGGTGGAGGTGGCATCGGCGGCAGAGGCGATGGCGGTCACGACAGCGAGGGTGGAGACGGCAGAGGCAGGGGCGGTCGCGGTAGCGGGAGAGAGGGCGGAGGTGGCGGTAGCGGCGGAGAAAGAGGAGGATGAGGAGGATGAGGAGGAGGAAGGAGGAGGAAGGAGGAGGACGAGGAGGACGCGGAGGACAAGGATGAGTAGGACGAGGTCGCACAACAAGGGGCCCGGTTCAGCTTCCGTGAGAGCTTGACCGCATGCAAGCGAGGATGTCCTGTTAGGGTTATTAAATAAAAACCTACAGAACCCATTTCAGCGCTCTTTAAAAGCGCTGATAATGTTATGTTTTATCTGCGCTAAAATAAAAGTGCAAATAACACAATAATTATTCAACACTTTTTTAGCACTGATAAAGACCTACCTTTATCAGTGCTAAAAAAGCATTGATAAAGGCATACCCCTTTATCAGCGCTTTCTGTTTACCACTAATAAAGGGCAGCGCTTCCCTTGCCCTATTTTGTGGTAGTGAGTGGATTTTATAAGGAAATTAATTTCATGAAACAACTTAGATATCCTTGTTAAAAGGTTCCAAAATTAGTTCTTACACGATTTGAAGGTTGTTCCCGGTCTCTATAGGTTAGAAACAAGATCTTGGGAGTCAAAAAAAGAATAAGGAATTATTTTTTCATAATATAAACTCATTTAAATAATTAAAGTTATATAATATGACAAATAGTTTGTATTCCAAACATTCAATAAGGATGAAACCCATAAATAGAAATATAAAAGTCAGAAAAATTGTACATCTCATCAAAGTCAACAGATAAACCATATCGTAATCAATACTATGTATTCATATAACATGTTTGTAACATTTTCCAATGGTCACGACTAACTTCCAAGGTCCAAAAATCATGTATATATAACACCTCTGATTGGGGAATTCATTTTTGTTAGACATGACATCTGAAAGCCTACAAATTCATAATAGAAAAGGTAGGGTATGAGAAATATTTCCCATTAATACCACACAATGAATTTCATAAGAAAAATATAGAAATTTGAAAACAATTCATTAAAAAATAAAACATAGAATTTAATTTTTCTTATATTGAATTAAAAATGTCATTGGAAAACATTTCAATGACTATCATAAAACAGGTATTAATGTGAATATCTACCAAATTAGAAAGATACGATCACTTCTATAAGAATAGTTTTGAGTAAGCCATTTGAATAATTCACTAGCATGTATAAATAATTTTAAGTCATTAATAGATCATATCACTATGTTATAAATACTTTTGGATAGTTCTCATCATATTTTTTAGCACAATCGTGGAAAAATATTGTTCTAAGGGTATACACCATACTTTGAATGAATAGATTAGTACGAATCAGAGTACAACTCAATGAATGAACTCCCTTAAGATAAGTAGTTAATTTTTCATTTTGATCACCATTATAATGTTAGAGATTAGTTTACCTAGTTTTCATATTCTTCCTCATATGTAAATAGACTTCCATTTGATTGAATGTAATAAAACAATCTTTGGTCAATAATAAAATATAATTATTTGACCATTCAATCAATTAATTTGGCCTCGACTAAAATTTTAAATCATGACTTTGTCTTCAAAAAATTAACATCAAATAAATAAAATAATAACCCATTCCCATATAAATTATCTCATTTAAAATCTCAAAATAGTTCATGCAATTTTTTTCTCATTAAACATTGATTAATATTATTTTTCTCAAATCATGCTACTTTTTTTTAAAATCACTATATATTATGAATCACTTATTCAATGTAATTTTACCCCTCATATATACATAGTTCCATTTCAAATCATTTTCCAAGAGCCTAAATTAATACATTTTAAATAAATTAGAAAACTGCATTAATTTAATCAAACACAAAGGTATTAATGTAATAGAGATTTCTTTATGAAACCACCATCCTTAATTATAAATCTACATTGACAAACATCAGATTTATTATTAAATGGTATATGGGTATGATGGTTGAGAATACTATATCACAATTCTTCATGTCAAGATATATATTTATTAATAACATTAGTATCCAACACTCTCATATAGGGAGAGAGAGAGAGTAGAAAAGAAGAATATATAATCAAATTTATGTTAAGCATACCCCCAGATAATTAAAACCTGATCCACCACATCAATCAAAGAATAAATGATTTAGTAAAATTCAAATTCAAATCTAGTAGTCCAATCAAGAGTTTTGGATTGAATTCATTTCTAGGGAAGTGTTTTAGAAATAAATTTGAGATTAATCATGATTAAATTTTGAAAATACTCTGAAAACCAACCCTTTATGCATCACTATATAGACAAAGACAACAACATGAAATCCATTGAATCAAGGAAGAATTATAGTACCACTAAGAAGTCACCCTGGGGGCTAGTGGGATTCCATCAGCAAGCCACTGGGAGAAGAAGAATCCATATCTCTCTGGGCGATATAAAGGATACCCAATGGGCTTATTATATGGAACCTCAACTTACATTATACACTAGTGGTCTGCCGATATTTATTGGCAATGTCGTGGTCCCCTCAAAGGATGTTCAGATATTGGAGCATGCATACTTCTTTGCAATAATTTTGAAAGAGCACCCAACAACTAAAACCAGAATAAAAAAATCTCATAAACCCATTTAAATACACAAATGATGCAGAGAAAACCAAGAATAAACAAATACAAAAATAGTGATCAAAATAGAATCGAATATAGTTATAAATAAAAGAAGGTATGTAAAAAAAACTGGAAATTGGGTGTTATAATAAACCCTCCATTAATACATTCATCCCCTAGAAGTCATGTCATAAAGAATACAAGTCAAAGAGGTTAGGGAACTAATCTCCCATTAATTCCACACACTACTATGTCTTAAGAGAACTATAACCATTATTCTATATCATCATAACAAAAGATATATATTATCTACAATGATCATTTATCTATGAATTAAAAATCAGAGTTGAATACTCAGTTTTAAATAAATCAACTTCCACATCATGGTCATCCAAGAAAAATACATGAGATAGTTCAAGGAGAAATTTTTTGATCCTTGACAGAAGTTAAAATTCTAGATCAATGTTTTAATACACCTAGAATTTTGATGAATTTATTTCTTATTAGAGTATATGACATGCAACACGTAGCATAAATTAACCACAAAATATTATTATATAAATATAGATATTATATCCCGGAAATTAAATTAGTGGGTATGAATTGGATTAGTTTTATTTTGAAATATATATAAATATCCCTATAAATAAAGAAGTATTGATAACGATCTAGTAAATAATCAATCAAATTAATGAGAAGTCATTTTATTCTTTAAAATTAAATTTTCTTCTAAATATTTTTATATTATATTTTATAATAAATTATTATATATAATTTTGGGAGATTTTATAATTTTTATTTGATAAAAGGAAATAATTTTTTTTATCCTCATATTAGAATTATCATATGATAATATTTTAATATTTCTCCAAAATTTCTAATTTTCAATGAATATTAAAAAATACATATTTGTATTTATATATGTATTTTGTTTTATAGTATTTATAAAAAATATATTTTATGTTTTTTAAAAATTATTATTTGGTCTTTCTGGTTACAAACTATATGATTATCCATTTTGGAATGAATTTTATACTTAATTTTTGTAAATGAAATATTTTATTCATAAAAATGAATATTTCATATTTTTTTCTATATGTTTGTGATCTAATTTGATATTAATTCAAGAAAATTTTATACCTCTAATATTACAAAATGGGATCCACATTTGGAGTTAAGAGGTCCAAATTTTGTAAATATTCTATTTTCATTTTTTACTTATTAATAGTAACCATATTAAAATAATTGTCACCATTGTAAGGGTAAATCCGCTAATTAATGATTAAATGAATATGATAATGACTGAAATATGATCTAACAAATGAGTTTATCTAATTGAGAGACATTATATGGTCCATTTTTATCTCGGTTATTAAGATATGGAACCATAGTTCAATATTACTCTTATTTTTATGTTTTTATTTTTATAATGAAATGTGAAAAATAACATTATACTTATTTTATTATAGATCAATTTTTTATATAGGGATAAAAAGTAAAATTGTAAGTTATAAAAGATTTATTTAAAAGACAAATTAATTTTTGTCATGATTGTTTAATTTAATTTTTTATTTATGACATAATTACGTTAAATTCCAACACAACGCAGAAAAGTTTTTTAAAAATTAATAGAAAAATAAAATAAATGAAAAAAAAATTAAAAATAATAATAATTTAATAAATTATCATGTTTTATGAATTTATTAGACAAATATTACATGTTAGTGATGGTTAAATGGATTATATTATAATTTTTTATTGGATTCTATTGAAGGTTATATTAAATGCATCATTCCAAAAAACAACATTAAAATTATTTTATAGTGAATAATATATTACTTAATTAAATAATATTTCTTAAAATACTATATTGGACTAATATTATTTTAAATGATTAAAAATTTCAAATATGTTCCATTTATATACCAATTTCTCTTTTATAGTAACAATAATGACACATAAATTATAAAAACATTGTTATAACAATAATGGTCAAAAATGGGTTAATTTAAGGTTAAAAATAAGTTAATGGTGAAAACAACTCCTAAATATGACCTTTTTTGGATTAAAATAAATTGACTAATAATATAATTAACTTATAGATATATTAATTTGGATAAATTTTAATATAATAATGAATTTTATAATAATTTTAAATTTAAAAAAATTCCAAGATTACCCTACCCCTCTATATAAATAGAACCTCTCTTTCATATTTTCTTCACAACAAGAGACCCATTAAGTTCACCATGTTCCTTGAAAAAATTATTCCTAACATACCTACCAAAAATTAATATTCCTCAATTTATACATAATTTCAACCTTATAGGGATTTATGTGTAATGTAAAATATGTTGTACAAAGAATTAATAAAAATTCATTCAAATGTTTTAGTGTCATTTCTTCTTATGAAACCATAAGACATCTGTCAGACATGATTATATAATAATGAAAATATTTTTAATATAATTTTTTTTAATGTTTATGTAATGCCATATATTTATGTCATCTTCCCTCAAATTGGAATCAAAATCATTGTTTGTGTATATGAAGGACTATGACATTGAAAATTGATGTGAATTGTTTTCCATCAATCACTTTTGATGAATGGTTAAGATGATATATATACTGATTATATAGTTTATTTATGAAATATTTATCATTCATAAAATGTAATATATCATTTAATTTTATTCATTTAGATTCATAGAAAAATGATAACTCCGTTCATACATAGGTGTGGACTTCCACCTCCACAAAGAGATGATATTCATTTTCCAACATAAAATCAAATTTTTGATATATATAATAGATAATTTAAAGAAATATTATTTTATTTATGATATAATTACAATTATGGATTGATAAAATAATAATTACATTATTAATATCATGATCATTGAAAAATGTGAACATTACTCATGTGTTCGTATAACATAAAATCTTATTTATTGTTATGTAATTCATTTTTCATTACCATATTTTAGTGTAGACATAAATAGTATAATTTATGTATAAAATGGATAAACATTTCAATATTATTATTCTATATTTGATGAAATAATGGCCAATTTATCCATTCTCTACTGACTGATGTCAATTTTTATATATAACCTGAATATTGTTAAAACATCCTATATAATCATAATTGACTAAATAATAAAATATATAATTGTAATAAATAAAATAAAATGAATAATATTCATTAAAATATTTTTATGTATATAAATAATTAATAGAATTTTAGTATTCGTGATGATAAAGTTAATATGTGAGGATTCAACCCGAATATAAGGGATTTCCTATCTCAATTTCCATTCAATGGGTTATTGATCAAGTTGATTGAATATGTTATGACAAAA
This sequence comes from Viscum album, assembly GCA_963277665.1. Classification (NCBI taxonomy): domain Eukaryota; kingdom Viridiplantae; phylum Streptophyta; class Magnoliopsida; order Santalales; family Viscaceae; genus Viscum; species Viscum album. The sequence goes on from OY728133.1 coordinate 106,312,677, forward strand.
TTATATGTGAAATGATATATGATTATATTATAATATATTTACATTTTTTTTTATTTTCAATTTTTCAAACATAATCACTTCATTTATTAAATATCAATTCAATCTCATGTTAATTGCATGGGTTTCTCATCTAAATTTCCTTTCTTGGAGGCATATGTTGTATTCACCACTTTCTTCTTTCACATGGTTCTATATACTCACCCATTTATATTATATATTTGGATTCTAGTTATAGTAATGGTATTTAATTATTCTTTTTATGTAATATATTTCATTTTTATTATGATTAAAATGTTATCAAACTGGTAAGAGTTTATTTCAAAATATCATCATTCATTAATATTTTTTATGTTTAAGTCACTATTTGGGATCAATTATTTGATATTTATAAATTAAATACAATATAATTTATTCTACTCTATTTATTTATAAATATTATTTGGAATAATTTCATTTCTCTCTTTTATGTACTAAAAAATTAAATTTATTATTTTTAAGGAAAACTGAATTTGTATTCTATTCATTAAATATATTTTTTCTTTCATGGACGAATATTTCATAAAACATTTTAAATAATAATTTCAATACTATTTTAAAATAATATAACAATAATATTTTTACTGACATTTATATTTTTTTAAGATGTATTAAATGTAATCTTCATTTCTTTTTAGTAATTGGGTACTTTTCTATTTTTATTGAAAATGTGAAAGAAATATTTGTTTTACCATAGAAACCATTAAATGAATTTCACAATATCATAACCACTCTATTATTTAAATTTCCATTTTCATGATTCCTTAATTATTTTGAAGGAATTGTTTTTTGAATATTCCCGAATACTTTAGTTTTTAAATGTTAATTTCATCGTGAAAAGGCTATTTTCATCAAGAATAATTTAATGAGATTTATAGTGATTCTATTCATCAATGAAAAAATGGTTTTTTTGTTATGCTTCACTAGGGATATATCATAATGATATAAACATTATTCATTTTGGTTATGTTTTATGATTAGTATTATTGGGAATCTTTTTTATATTACTTATACATATTTATATTATATTAAAATTTTTAATTATTTTGTGAGTTTATTATATTTTATTGTATATTGATATAATGAAATAGTTAGAAATATTATGTTTTAGGAGGGGCCTTTTATAGCCTCTCAATAGATCAATTAGTCTCATGAGATAATCTACATTTGGTTTTTAGATGAGGCCATAACTATTTATATCTGATTTCATAGCCTAGGGACTTGATGGTATGTTTATGATGTAGAAAATTTGACATTATATCCTTACAAAATAATTTATTGATGATTATTTTATTATTTTATTACTTCTGATATATTTTGATTAGCTTCAGGAACATGTGAATATTTATAATTAATTATTTTATCATTTTTTATTGATTCCTGATTATTTTTAATTCATTAGTTTGTTGATTATATTTAGTTTTATAGTTATATTCCTTGATATATTGGTTATACCTAATTCACTCTTGATATAGTATATTACATGTAACCCTTTTTGAGTATTTTGGCTCACAAATATGATTTTCTTTTTCCCCATGATATAAAGAAGGAATAATGGAATGAGTTCAAGGATATAGAATATTTACTATTACTATGTCATATATTTTATTTCCCATTTATTATTAAAATCATGTATGAATATAGTTTACCAACACTACAATACTATTCAGTACATCATTATATTATCTCTTGTATCATATTCCAATGACATAACGTGAACTCTAGATCTGGGAATCCAATGTAGTATTCGTTAAAGTAGATATCAAAGGATGTTCAGTAAAAACCATGAGAACAATATTTTGGGAATTATATATTTTTTAACATAAACCTCTAACTAACTTTTCATGTAAGTGTATGAAAATTAAAATATCCCTAAAATTAGGCACGGTTGAGATAATTTAGTATTCTATACAATACAACCATGTCCTCTTATTACAAGTAGATGTGGTTTTGGAAATGATTTATCTTTATGTCAGAACCATGAAAATAGTTAGTCTAATATATCTTGGGAATGAATCTAGTTCATTGTGTGGGTTACCTTATTGTGCATGATGTTTGACACTCTCATTGGATATTCATGGGTTAATACAGATTTTCTATATAAACCATTATAATGAATGAGAGAACAAAAATTATGGAAACTAATGATATTATATTTTTGTTAATAAACCTAACATTTCATATGTTGATAATTTTAACGATGATAATATTATTAAGGGAATATATACCTATATTTATGTTTTCTGTGATGTGATTTTAACATTATTGATGGTATTTTTGAGATATTTTTTTGAAATATGACCCTTTTTTGTATAATATTTATTAAAAATATAATTTGCAGAATAATTATGATCAATTTTAAATAACTAATATTAAAGTTATTTTTAACCTTTATGGTTAATATGACCACTAATTTTCATGTAATAATACTAAATTAATATTATTTGATTTTGTAGAAAATAATAATTCATTTAGAAATCCTTACTAGATAAAATGTTTTCCTATTATTAATATAAATTCTTAGGATGTTAATTTTATTTTTCTGGATTTTATAGGAATTATATGAATATTAATTTCGATAAATGGAAATAAACCTACAGATAGAGAAGGGTAATGTGCCTTCTTGTGGTCCATGTGATGCCCATGTTAGTATGAAAATATTTATAGATAAATGATTTAATGGGTAAATACTTATTTAATTTTAGGAATCATATTATATGATAAAATATCATTTTTTTAATAATTATTTATGATTAATTATATTTTTGGATATATTTTATCGGGTTCATGTATATATAACAATTATGATTAACGCAAATGATTATTTGTAATTAATGATGGTATTTTTTTAGATATGTATGCTGAGGTGTATGAGATAATGTATGAGGTTAAATAATTCTTTTTTGTTATTGAGGTTATTTGGGATTATGGAATGATATACTTTAATCCATTGGTTTTCTGTAATTTTATACATTAATTTATCATTTCACCTTATAAAGGTTTATTCATTTTGTATTTATCATACATTTTAGTAACTATGTTAGTTTTGGTTAATATTTAAATACATGAAGAATGGTTATTTTTTCTTTTACGGATTATGTGATCCATTAGTAGTTTATTTTAGTTCTTTATGATTGAAATATTCATCTCAAATTCTCATCTTGTATTAAAAAATATAACATTTTGGTGGAAATTAATTGAATGGAGATATTATAATTTTCATGTAAATATTCTTCCTCTTTCTTCAATATATATTGTATTTATTCTTCAAATATTAGAAATAGATTTTGAAAAAAAAAATCTATTATATTCATTCCCATTGAATTGGTTTCCATTCAACCTTCTTATTAACTTATTATTTTACGGTACTTTTATTTTTTTTCACCATGTCTTATATCACATTCTATTATTCCATTGGAATTATTTGTCTTTACTATGTTCATATGCTTAAATTTCACTTATTTTATCCTTTTTGAAACCTAGTTTTGTGTTATTTTAAATAACCATCATGTTTCTAATTCCATCATTTTATGAAGAAAATCATTAACATTTTTATGATGTAGTGTTTTTATAATAGTGTTTCAAACTTCAAACACTTGATTACATACCACATGTTCAAATTTATCAGATTGTATTTCTATATGGGGGATGTAACGCCCCATGTTTTTAAAATGAAATTGTGTAAAATGTCATATTCAAAAGGGAACATCAGGTCTAAATAAACCATGAAATATTCATATTTGAGCATGAATCTTACAAACAATAAATTAAATTGAATGGTTCGAAAATGTATCACTCATTTATGAAATATATATAAATGATCCATTGATTATAAATGTATTGTTAACTACTTAGTAAATAATAACTCAATTCTTAATAAACTCATTTTATTGTTAAAATACATTTTCTTAATAAATGTGTTTTATTACATTTTTTGATTAGGTATTTATATTAATTTATGAAAAATTTGGAGATATTTTTAATATAAATGATATAAATTTTTTAAATCATTGTGTTCAAATTATATTATTGATAAATTTAATTATATTTTCTAAAATATATATTTTCCAATAAATATTGGAAAATACAATTTTCTTTTGAAATGATTATTTTATTTTTAAGTATTAACTATTCAGAATAATTTTTTGGATAGTGTTAATATTATACTAGTTAACATTTAATAATAATAATAATCCAATTATGGTCATTTCAATTAATTCTATATTCTAATTTGGTATAAAAACAATTTTAAACATAAAATGGAATGTTTCATGAAAATTGTTTTTAATTATAATATTATTTTATATTATGCCACTTAGAAAAATAAAATAATGGAAAATGACTTCCATATTTTTAATTATTAAGATCAAATTTTTCTGAAGGGTCCATATTATTAATTTTTATGATGAATGTTAACCATATAAAATAATTGTCACCGCGTTAAGGGTGAATAAGATAAATATGGTTTAAAATAATATTATAAAGACATATAATTACCCTAAAACATACATTAAAAATATTTTTTGATTTAATTTAATCAATTTATATAAAATATTATATAATATAGATACATGGTTTCAGATTCATTGGATTTCGACCCTTATATTATTTTATGTAATGAAAGGTAAAAAATGTCATTCTCTTTGTTTTATTATCTCTAAATTTAGGAAATTAGGATTGAAAAATATATTTTCTATTAGAAAATGGTTTTTTAAAATTATCGATTTTATCGTGCTAGTTTATTTTTTATATTTTGTGATGAAATAATTACCATAAGTCTCATGTCAACGCCAATGCAATATTAATTTAATTAAGAGGAAAAAAATTAGTGAAAAAATATAAAAAGTAATATAATATTAGTGAATTAATATGGTACATATAATTTTTAAATAAATATTAAATAACCATGATGTGTAAATTGATTATATAATAATTTATAATTTTCATCATGTTGTTTTGAAAATATATTTAAATTAATATTTTTAAAAGTAACGTTAATATTATTTTATAGTAAATAATATTTTATTAAGTGAAAAAGGATTGTAAAATATTTTTATCCTAGGAAATGTGAGTTTTATATGTTTATAAATATAAAATATCATCCATTTGTAGGTAATTTTTTCTTTTACGGTGATTATAAGGATCTGTAATGAATAAATGCTCTGATATCAGGGTAATTGTTGAAAATGGTAAATAGGGGGTTAAAACAAAACATATATGGGGGAATACATCACCAATAACTATAAAAAAAATTATAAATTAAGATTAAAAAGACTCATATTAATTATATATTATAAATATATCATTTTTATCCATTTTAACTTAAATATTTATTTATATAAATTTAATACATTAATAAATTCCAAGAAGGACCCTCTTTTTTTATTAAAGGGCACCCCCATCCTATTTTAATTTAAATTAATGAACCATTTATTTCATACAATAAATAACAATTACTATTATTAACATCACTTAACATATTCTAGAGGACCTGTTTTGTGCATAATAACGACCATAGATGGATAAATATGTAAAGAAAACAGTTTGTCTTAAGAAGAGGTACTGCTTTCATCAAAATAATTTGGTGTTATTATTCTTCCACATCTATAAAATATTATTTAAACATTATTAAATATTAAAATAATTATATTAAAAATACGAATATGTTTTTATGTTTATGGAATACCATATATCCATCCCCCTTTCAATAAAAATTGATTCAAAATCGTCAATATTATGTATAATGTACTTCCCCCTCTCGTACGGGTAAAATTAAATTTATATCACCACCTCTCATGAATGGTTGATATGATGTATTTATAGTTTCTATATGTTATCCATGAATTATTTATTGTTTTTAAATGTAAACATATCTTATATATTCATTCCTTTCCATTGATTAAAAATTTATAATTTTGTTTATGGCTACAGGTGGACTACCACATGCACGAAGCGATGTGATAAAATTTCCTTCACCAAATCACATGTATGAAATATATTAGATAATTTAATGAAAATATATTTTGTTTTTTAATAAATATTAAATATTTTTAGTTAAAATAATTATATGTTTCTTTACATTTATATCATTGAAAAACAAAAAAGTTACTTCAATATGTTTACAATGTACCATCTCCATGATTGTAACATAGATCATTTTTCCTCAAAATATTTAAGTCATGGTTTTAAAATTATAAATGATGTATAAAAATGATAATTATTTTATTATTATTATTCTATAAATTATGGAAAAATGATCTCATTTACCATAGATAATATATTAAAGTCATTTTAGACATTTGAAATGGATATTATCCAAACCTAAATAGTGAAAGTAATAGAATGTCTAATTAAATATAAAATTAAAATAAAAAAATGAATAAGAAACATGATCAAATTGATTATAAAAATTTTATTATTAACATATATTTATTATGTATTATTATAATTTACAAACATGATGATTCATACATAAGTTAAGGATTTTCGTTACTCAGTTTCAATTAATTTGATTATACTCTTACATAATTGACTATGTCATATCTTGTCTATGTAATAAATGGCCTATTATTTTATTATTTTAATGTACATTGTTGATTTATATTTAATATTTTCACAAATAATAACTTCATTGATTAATTATCACTTTAATAATATAGTCTCAATAAGCGTATATCATATCACTTTTTTCATGATATATATGTCATTTTCACAATATGATTATTTCATGTGGTTTATATACCATAAATTTTACATAATATATCATGGATTAATTTGTATTCATTTAATATAATGATTAATTTTATGTTACATATTTCATCGGTATTATTAATTTAAATTTTCCATGTTAGTAATGGTTGGTTTCACAATATAGTCATTATCCAAGATTGAATATTTTTAAGTATTTGATGGTGAAATTATATGATATTTCTATATTAAACCCATTATTTTTTCATAAACTACGTTTGTTGAAAAAAATATTAATTTTTCTATTCATTTTTTCATTTTGGTAGAAAAAAATGCCAAAATATAGATTTTGTGAAAACCCATATTTGTTTCTATTTGGTTATCAATATTTTAATTCTACATCTATATTTTTTTAAATGTATTTAAAACATGATCTCATGGTAATAAAATAATTTAATAAATTCATATTTACCTATACTGTACATTTTATAGAATTATATAAATATTATTTTCTTTTCGCTTTCTATATGATGTTATTTTTGACTATCTACTAAAAATTTGAAAGGAATATTTGTTTTAACATACCCCAAATGATTGGAATTTTCCATCATCATGAATTAATAAATATTTATACAGTTCATTATAATTTTACAATATTGTTTTAAGAGATTTTCTTTCATAATATTCAATAAAAATTTAATTTTAAAAATAAATTTCAAACTATGAAGGTTATTTTCATCAATAATATTACAATGAAGTATTTATTGTATTTATATTCACAAAAAATTCCTTTATTTTAATTATTACTTAATTGGGATATGTTATAATGTTTCAACACTTATTCTTCATTTGAATTGTTTATGATTTTTTTGACTAGGAAAATTATTTCCATTTTATTCTATATCATCTTATATAGACATGTTTGGAATATTAATTCATGTCAATTAGGTTAAATTATTTATTTATATGATTAATGAATTTTAATTAGTATGTGATGTGTGAGGAAAATCATATCTCCAAGATGCAATGTTAGTCTCATGAGGCAATCTATTTTTGGTATGTATTTGAGGCCTTACCGAATTATGTATGATGTATTAGCATGAATACATAATTGTATTATTATAATGTACAAAAAATTTCATTATATCATTGTGAAATACATTGTTTATTTACATTTTTTATTGATTAGTTTAGTATACATGGATAATCATCAAGATCTTGTGATAATTTATATGGAATTATTTGATTATAAGGTAATCACTCTGTGTTATTATACAAACTCATGTTTTTGATCTATGGGACTTATTTTTTATATATTTACTATCTCATATTAATTGTTCCTTACATAGTCATGATAAAAAACACTATACACAACACTTATTATGTTCCTAAACTCACTGTTATCTTGTTTTCATTCCCTATAATATGATGAAGCAATCTATGAATGAGCTCAATGATACATAACATTAATTTTCACAATTTTTTATATTATATTTTCAATATAATTTAGGAATCATGTATGTATCTTGTATACTTGGAATAATAAACTATTAGGTACTTCATGATGTGATTGATTATATATAAATCCAATGTAATAATGTTACAACTGGATCTAGTCTACTAGGGTTGGGGTTATTAAATCTATAATTTGATTATAAAAAAAAATATGGTAATAAAATTTCCCACTGTTCTCATTAACCACAATATGTACAATATATGTCGGTGGTACATTTATCTAGTTTCGAAGCCATTGATGATCTGATCGAGGAGAAACCCTAATAACTAGGCTGAAAATAGTGAAATCTAATGGTTGATATTGATGATCATTATATGATTTATGTATTATCATTGATATTACCATTATTAGATTAATAAAGTGATTTTTTTCATTAACTCATAGAAAAAACGTTGTCCATCCTTGGAAGATTCCCCATTCTCTGACCAACAAATTGGATATATAAAAGTCTAATCATTCTCAAAATAAAAGGGATCCTTATCAACAGATTAATGATAATTATATTTATAAGATAAATAAACTAATGAAAAGTATTAATAACAATATAACTGAAATTAAATAATATTAGCATGAAGCATGTTTTCAATAAATGTATATATCATTCAATATGAACATTTTTCTGAGGACGATATATATATCTCAACATTACCTATGATATGATATCTTCCGACATGCCTATGAAAAAATTGTTATGTGAATCATGTAACCCTATTTAAAAATTATAGTATAAGAAAATCAAGGATAGATGATGATATGAAGAATATAAAAATTCTATAATTCCTCATGTTTTGAGGTATCATGAATAGTTATAAATTGCTCTAATTTGGTCAATTAATAAATCACCACCCATAAAAAATTATTTCGCTGAGGTGTACACTAAAACCCTAATATGATTATTATAGATTTATCATTCCAATTTTAGGATAGAATATATGTGGATGAAGCAAGCATAAATGATTCTTGTGATCATTAAATTTATGATAACAAGTATAACAATGAGATATAAAATATTCATTGTATCAATCATTACATGGAAACTTGAATAGATGACTCATATCATAAAACGTTATCATGGTACCAAGGTATACCTCCCATTGAGAATGATGAAAATCCAATATAACAGGTAACCAAATTTGTATGATTACAAGACCATTTACATATTGAATGGGTACCATTATAATATTGAGACCACTCGTTTATTATCTCCCCATAATATAAGGAATCCCCAATTCATTAGAACTCAACTTCTAGATGATATTTTCAAAAAATAAAATCTAGAATTGAGTATGGTTAACTAGGAAATCTCTTAATCAACCTTGGACACTTTTTCATAGACTCCCAAACACATATGATCAATGGGAACTATCATATTCCATTACATATAATATTCTTAGATTGAATATGATGGTTGATTCTTACAAATATAATCATCCATGACATGTCTCGTACCTAGGGTATATGAAATGTCAAAATAAAAGGAACCTAGATACTCCACCTAATACCTTTTTTGAATATTTAAATCATTTTTGTGAGAAGATATAAATCAATATTATTTATCAGTGTAGATGGTAATCATTTTTACCGAAATATAATGTTCCTAACTCTTTAATTTGAGCATCACAACTATGGTTTTTAGATAATTGTTGGGACAATTCTTCTTATCATTCTTGTTAGGATGGGACCCACAAGCAATGATTTGACTACCCTTCATAACAATACCAAATCATCCTATACTTGATGTATTAATGATGACAATATATACCTTACTATCTTATAGAAAACTAAATAACAGTGTTTTATTCAAATAACACAATAAATCATTATTCGAAGCATGAAATATTGATTCCCAAACAAGATAATTAAATTCTATATAAGAGATGTCAATATAGAAGATAAATATAAAAATCAAATAAAAAATAGTGGTAATACCCTACCATTACATGGAATATATGATTATCAGTTATTTTATGTTGTTTCTACCAAGTTATAAATACATATAAATTTTTTGTTCAAACATTAAACTTGTGTTTGGAAACAACATTACCCAATAACTCTACCTCCTATGTCAAAAATCAGTTAATGTTTTTGTCCAACATGTAATGCAATTCAGCATGTAGCAAGCCCCAAGGGAATTCCCAAACAGCACATGTAAGAAACTAGCTCCTTATAATAGAATTATATTGTTGTGAATTATTTTACCATGTCAATAATTCTCATCATCAATATAATTCATAAATAAGATGTATATATAAATATAATGACTATTATCTAAAATAAATCACTATGAAAGAAGCATATCATAAATCATGTTATGAAAAAAATTAAAACCACATTCAAAAATGGAAAATGGGGAGGGAAATATCAAATATACACGGGCCTTTATATTTCATAATTGGTAAAACCCACCATTTCACCTGCATAAATTTCTAACAAAATTTAATTCCATAAAAATAGTTCCCTCCACTAAATCCATATAAATACATTCCTCAACACGGGTCATAGAAAATAATATCTATATACACCCATGATGTTTTTATAATGGTTGAGTTCAGCATCACATTTTGATCCCACTACGTTTCCATGAATCTCTCTTATAAGATAAATAAAAGTTAATTTTTTGATGGAAATTAAGAAATTATTTTTGAATACATACATTAACATAGAATTAAAAGTAAAAAATTCAAGATAACATAAAATATATTTTAATAGAATATAATAACTACGGGTAACCCCTATGTAGTTAATATAAAGGGTTCATAGGAACGTTATTACTGTATGAAAAAACATATAATAATTCAATACCATATATGAGTCATTGGAGGGGATATACCCAAGGACCATTAGAAATAATTGTTGCAAAACTTGTTACATTTTGTTGTATTGTTATCCTATTAGTGAGACAGGCCCGAGTCCTTACTGGTTCACCTAAATACTATTACTAGATTTTCCTTTAATGTAAACTAGGTTACTGAAAGATTTATTCCATTTAGAAATCAAAATAATAACTTTTCATCATGAATCAACTCATCAAATGTCAATAATACCATTTTGTACAATTTTCATAGGGGATAAAAAATATCAGAACCTTACACACACAAATACATTTTAAATAACCCATCTTTAAACAATCTCAACATAGAAAATAAATTTTAAATTGAGATAAGCACATTAAATCATCCAATAATAGAACAACTTATATCCCCATACGTTTCTTCTTGAAACCATTCCCAACTAGTTTTAAACTATCTTCCAAGACAAGAAGAGATCGTACATATGAAATTAAACATAATAAAGATCAATCCCTAATCCAGAAAATTTAATTCAACCAAATAATGGTCACCACAACCATATGGGAGAATGATACTCAATAAATAATGGAGTAAACCATAATGATAATAATGATTTGGAACATACATGGAGTTTCCATGATGATTCAAGCTCAAATAACCCATGTATTGAAGCTAATAGGGATGTGGAGAATATGGGAGGAATTAATAGGTATGGAGAGGTATAATCGGTGAAGTGATGTATAAAAATGGTTTAAATTGGAAAGGGGAAATTTTTTCTGTTTTTAAAAATGGTATGCCACCTGATCACCTAGACCATATGGGTTCTTCTGTCCAAATATTTGGGAGCCAAATAATTTGGGTTTTACAATTTCAAATTCCATGTTCCTAACTATAAGTAAATTCAAGTAAATATTTCATATCCACAAGACTTTCTCTAGGATGGTGTGATATTTTCTACCTATCCATGTGAGCTGCCTAGTTCCATTTCTGTGGAACAAATGGTTTTTTGAGGATCCAACATTATATCTACTAATCATTAACCCAAAATGAGAAACCTATGTATCACTAAAACAATAAATTAACCATGAAAACAAAATAAAATTCTATAAAAAAATGTATAAATACATAAATTAAAAATACCTAAAAATAATTTAGTTGGATTAACAAATTATCCCAATAATTATAGTTTCTCCCTCATAAATTCAACCCATATTCTTGAATAGGTAATAACTGAGGGGAATTATCATGTACACAATACATGCATTACTATGAATCATTCTAATTATTCACATGCTACCATAGGTCTCAAAATAATAGAATATATTTTTCCAAAATCACATTCACCAAAAAATACACAATTTGAACTGCATTCTCATTCACGGAAAGATCATGTTACAACTTATGCTCCTCTTATCTCATCAAAAGAGAAGAGTATAGATTATACCACATTAATCATGAAATGTTGAAATATTCTTAAATTAAAATCAACTAAGAAGGAAATTGCCTGGGGAATGTGTCATCATTGATTTCCTAAGTAATCACAAAGTGTCTGACATAGCTCAATGTAAGAATCAATTTTAATTTATGATAGAGATGACCCACAGAAAATGTCACACTTAGAAATGCCCAGGAAACAACTGAGTATTAAAAATCATAGCATTAATGGTTGATATATGACCTATAATGTCTCTAAGATATCATTAAATATTTACGAAACATGTGAATATTTTCATTCATATCCCACACAGTGATTGGTTCCATTAAAGATTTTTGGACTAGTTCCATCAATCCTAGAGGATAGACACTTGGTAAACCATACTATGCCTCAAATGCAACCATCTTTATTGAGTATTTTTAACTATTTTTACATCCAATGTCAAACAACCAAGAAGGTTATCCTAAATGACCCTAAATCCAAATATGTAGAAACTAATCATGTCTTCCCTATTCTAGGTTCCCTTTTTATATACCCGTATATTTGAGTATTTAATTAAATTTTAATCATAACATATTACTCTATTTTATTCTAGTGGCCCTCTATGTTTCAATAGAAAAAACATATTTATATAATAGAAACAATAATCGTAAACAATCCATAAAACCATACAATCACATAAACACCCAACCTCAGACGATATTTCACATTAATGGTATCGTCAGACATGATAAATTGTGTGAATTTGGTTACATGACTGATGACCACCAAAATCACATTCCATACCCATGGCATATGAGATATCCTAATGATGAAATCTGTGACCACCACATCCAACATCATTGTAGGTATGGGAATAGTCTAAATTAATCATGAGGGTTTATAATACACTTATTTTTTCAGATTATTTGTATAAAATGTAGATAAAATGATCAGTATATAATGCCTCATTCCTAGTCAATATTACAGGGTACACACATCATAAAAAATATTGTTTTAATTTGGATGAATGAACAACTAATACTGATGGATATTCTATATCACAAAACCTCACATACATAGTGACATAATATATAAAACCATGAAGATTATAACTCTTTCAGTAATTAATAACACTTCACTACGAACCTCTCTTCCATTTTTTAAACTATGAAAATCTATGGCACAAAAAAATATATTCGAAACAATTATCAAATAAGCTATAAAAGATAAGGTTTCAACAAAACACTACCCATGAAAATATTTCAACTATATTCATTGGACATTATGTTCATCCAAGAATAAGTCCCCATAAAATACCTTTCAAAGCTATACATTTTTAGAGAATGAGTTGGATATTATTTCTTAAGGAATCAAGATCATAATTTATCATACATGGGTTATAGAAAATATCAAAAAATAACCCCTATAAGCACTAGATCCATTACCACTACCTTAAGTACAAATCTATAATGTAGAAGGTATAGCTATGGATTTTTTGGTATTATTATTCCAAAAAAATCCCCCCATAATATATATTAAATCAATGATTTAGTTCATGTATCAATATCATAAGCTATATATCATGGGTTTGGTAATTGTTTCCCTCGGAATCCGGGGATGACTGCCTTTATGGGAGGTTCAAACATTCTGATCGGTTTCTAATGGGTTTGTTCGTAGAACCGGAATCATCCAATGATTCCACATCCAATCGGACCTACTTTCCAAAGGTAGGTGCTCATTAGTTTGTGGACTGATGAGGCTTAGGAATTTACATTGGTCGAGAGGATGGGAGGTCATACTCATCACACCTTTTTGAGGGGAATTATTGTCTACTCCGGGACTCTCTTTATAGATCTAAGTTATGTTCGTGAGTCCTTATTACATTACCAAGTATAAGATGAGCTTTCCTTCAGATCTGAAAATCAATGATTAAATATGTATGAAATTTAGAGAATCATTTGTATATATTCTAGGTTCTTCATCGATATAGAATCATCTGTATTTATTAGAGATTCTTGGTCAAGGGTACCCTTCGACACATTTATACAGAAGTCCCTTGGTCATTATGATTACCATGCTAGTTTTAAAGCCACTCATTGGGGCACTTGATGTTTATTTTCATTTAGAAGGACATAGATTATTTTAGAGTTGGGATCAAACCTGTAGACGGGCTACATACGTATCATTTGTTTTGAAAAGGAATCAGAACCAACGTAGTTCGAGTAAGGGAGTATGATGTTTATGATTGATGGTTCAAAGAAGGATTTCATAATTACTTTTACACTCAAAGCTCATGTGAGTCATGCTCGGTTTGATAAAAAGAGGTATTGGAAAAAATTAGACAATTTTTCCATGAAAGATGCAATCATAAGAAATAATGTGGGGCTTATGTATGTATAACTATCCAGATAAATTAATGTTAGGATTTACTTTAGTGAAGAAATCCAGGAATAGGGTCCATAAAGTTATATGTGCTTCATGGAGATTTTGAATACTCAAACTTGGGGATTACTCTTGAAAAGGAGGCCCAAATTAGGAGAAGACTTATGATTGGGTTTTACTCCTGAAAAGAAATCCCAGATAAAAGGTAAATTAGGACTGGTTAAGAGAAATTAATACTAGGGCTTACTCCTGAAAAGGAGGCCCAGGTCAAGGATTAAGGTTTGGGGCTTACTCCTGAAGAGGATTCCCAAATTAGGGGACAGGGGCTTACTCCTAAGGAGGATGCCTAGATTAGGGGACTGGGGCTTACTCCTAAAGAGTATGCCCAGATTTGGGAACATTGAGAATGGGGGCTTACTCCTAAGGAAGATGCCCAAGTAAAGAATTATGAATGGGGCTTACTCCTAAAAAGGAGGCCCAGGATTGGGAACTTTACGAATTGGGGATTACTCCTAAGGAAGATGCCCAACTTAAGAATTATGACTAGGGATTACTCCTAAAAAAGGAGGCCCAGGTTATGGGATATGGGGATTACTACTAAGAGGATGCCCAAATTAGAGGACTTATGACTGGGGATTATTACTGAAAAGGAGGCCTAGGTTAAGAATTCTATCATCTTAAAGGATGAGGTTAAATGAATGAAATCTCAATCTTTAGTGACATAAAGATGTGTAAATATCTAGGTTTTCAGATATATTCCACAGAATTCCTTTCAGATAAGGAATTCAAATCAAGAAATCATTCCATAAATGGCTTTGAAGAGAGTCTTGATGACTGAATCTTGAATAGGAAAGGTGTAATGGCTTAAGAGGGGTGAAATGGGAAAAAATGGAACCCAAAAAGGCAGGGGCGTGCAAGTCCTGGCAGGCACGCAGATACTGCTTGGGCGCACAAGTCCTGGTCGAACAGGTATGCCTGCGCGACACATGGTGTACTTGCGCGACGGTTATCCAGAAGGGTAATACTTGAGAGACTCGTTATTAAAGCCTTTAGAATCCTCTTGAGGTTCTTCCAGAAGAGGGGTGTAGAAGATCTATTGAAGGAGTAAGGCAGAGCGCATGCGTGGCCCTTTTCCCTTAAGGGCGGGCCACTCAGGTGCGCAAGTGTTGATGAGTTTCAACACTTAGGCCTTCCTCCCCCTCTTTAGATCTTCCGTTCTAGGTAAAAAATTACCATAGAAGTGTATTGGAAGCTTTGAGAAGAGACTAGGGCGCCGGGAGCTCAAATCTGAGTTTTTGGAAAAAATCATCCTCGAATGGGGGGCCCACATGGTCTATTTATAGGTAGGAGATGAACTCGGGCGGTTATTAATTAGGTCGTGCAAGTCACTTGCGCGACCACTAGACGGCGTGCAAGTGGACTTGCACGATCATGATAGAACATGCGCGACCGACGGGCAATGTTCTCCTTGTTCATCCCTTTGTCGATTTTTGATGTTTCTTCAAAAGGATGAATCACTTTGCACTAATATATTCCTCTTTTACAATCATTAGACTCTGTGATGAAAGGAGCGTCAACAAAAGTCCCCCCTTAGAGTTGGATCCGAAGTGAAAAGAGGATATGACTCTGAGGGAAAAAAATGAGAAATCATGGGTCTTTGTGGTTATTGGCAGTTTAAAGTAATGAATGTCAGACCAAAAAAGGTTAATTGTTTAAGGTCAAAATAGCTTTGACCGAATGAATTAGAATTGACTCAATTCCTTGACAATTCTTCTGAAAACATAGTACCATACTCATGTATGAGGGAAAAATATGTAAACTATGACTTAAGAATATTTGAATCTGAGGAATGATTTGAAAAAGTTATAAAAGGCATTAGAATATATAGTTCCCAAGAATGAAGTTACCATTATTTAACAAACCCTTTAGGGGGGTGAATTATGCAGGGCCACCTAAGGGCATTGGCTGCATAGTTAAATAAAATACTATCTTTTGGCTAACAAGTCTATTATGTAGACTGTTTATGCAAGGCCACCTATGGGAACGTGCTACATAGTCAGGGAAAAGAACTCTCAGAAATTTACTTTCCTAGTGCTAAAAGCCAGTGAAATTTTATGGAGATTCAAATCTTCCAAAGTATAGAGTTTGATATATGGAAAGAGGTACTTGAATATGGAGAAGATATTTCCAAACAATATTATCGAAGAACTGGATGAGTATCACTCCTATGAAGGTCTGACCCAAACATATGGAAGGATAATATAAACCATATACTTGAATACTTTCAGATCATGAAAAAAGATATGGGACAAACATGTTAAGGATGGCTATTTTTGTGGATCCCTACATACTGTCGTTTAAGACAAATAAGGACAAAAGAGGCATTCTTCCCAAGAATGAAGTTACCACTATCCGAAAAACCCGTTAGGGGGTTGAATTATGCAGGGCCACCTAAGGGCATTGGCTGTATAGTCAAATAATAGTATCATTTGGCTAACAAGTCTGTTATGTAGACTTTTTATGCAAGGCCGCCTATGGGTACGTGCTACATAGTCAGAGAAAACAACATTCAGAAGTTTGACATTTTTGTGACTAGAAGTCATGAAAAGGGTTATGAGGATCTGAAAAAAATTTAAGGATAAGATTATGACACATAAATATGGGTATTGTTCAATGTATACAGAGATACGCAGATCAATGCTAACCATAATCATGTTGTGGTTGGGTCCTGAATTGAAATGTTGGACTTCACTATGTATCCCATAAGGATGAGAATCAAGCCATACGTAGTTCATAAACTACAGTTTAACGTCGTGTGAGACAAATGGATTAGAGATCTTAGTTTATGGTCATATGGCTTGGACCATTGTAAGAAATACACAGTGTGTGTTTTAATGGGGACTTTTTAGCCAAGGGACTGAAAGTGGAATTTGGGGTTAGGCCCAATGACTTGGGGCTAGATTCGAGGGACACTCGAACATTCCAACGTATCCCATAAGGATGGTAATCAAGCCCACGTAGTTCTAGAAATACACTTTGTAGAAATTTGCTTTGTACATGTGAAGGGTGAAAGAGGACTTTAGTAGAATGATGGTTTATCCCATGATAAAAGGATTAGGCATTTCCATGTATGCACGCAGTCTTTTGAAATGAAACATGATTGAAAAATAAATGTAAATAATGGTTCCCTCTCAAGTGAAGATATCAATAAATATTGTAGTTTATTGTCACACTGGACAAGAGTGTTTTATATTTTAATGTCGTATAAACAAGACAAAAACTAATCAATGTAAAGATATTGATTCTAGCGGCGGTTTCACGAATTATCATCTTATGAGATGGAGTTGAACTGATGTGAAAAGATTGATTTTGGGCTTGAACCTTGGGAGGTTGCCTACATACCCAGCCTGGAAGGAAAGGATCAACGTTCGCGTAGTTCAATTAAAAAATGAATTAATGATCAAGTTGTTTTTGGGGACAACGACCTAAAAAAATGATTTTGGGACTTACACATGGTTAGTATCCCATAAAGAGTGTTATGGTTGAGGTTTTCTTTAAGCTCACGTGGGTCATACTTAGTGTGAGAAACAATATGTAGCAACAACCTTAACGATACATAGTTTAACGTCATGTAGGACGTATGAAGAGACTATGCAGTTTAAAGTCCTGCAGTTAGGACTATTGGTGCTGCATAGTTTTAATGTCATGTAGCAGGGACAAAGTAAAGTTTAACAACATGTAAGACGTATCAAGGACATTCTGTATAGTTTAGAATCTTGTAGTTAGGATGATGGGGACAATAGATTTTAACGTCATGATGGACGAAAGGGGGAATATGCAGTTTAATGTCATGCAGGGAGGACAAAAGAGTACACCATTTAATGTTATGTTGGACGCATTAGGGACTTTTTCACAGTTTAACGTCATATTGGAGGAAAAAGGGACGATATAGTTTAGCGTCATGTTGGACGGAAGTGAGAATAGTTTAAGGTCATATTCATGGACCGTGGATGGTGCAGTTTAATGTCATGCTCGACGGTGGTGTAGTTTAAGGTCATACAGGACCTTTGATGATTATGTAGTTTAACGTCTTTCCGGACGTAAGGGACTTTTATACAGTTTAGCATCATGTAGTTAGGACGTCACAGTTTAATGTCTTGCTTGATGTAAGGGACCTGGAAATAGTTTAGGGTCATATGCATGGACCATTGATGATGCAGTTTAAGGTTATACAGGACCTAGTTGCAGTTGAAGGTCATACATGACCATTTATGGATCTCTTTCACAGTTTAGCGTCGTGTTGGACGAAAGTACAAATAGATTAAGGTCATATGTATGGACCGTTTTTTGTATAGTTTAACGTCATATAGCAAGGACTAAGTACAGTTTAATGTCATGTAGGACATATTAAAGGAATTTTGTATAGTTTAATGTCATATATCAAGGACAAAAGAGGTTGTTTGCAGTTTATACAAATTACTTCTTCAAAAATCTGGCATTGGTTGGAGTATTGATGAGTTCTCCATCCATTTAGATTAATGAATAAGCTCCATTAGAGTAGACCCTATGTATTGAATATGGTCTTTCCCATTTTGGCTCAATATTGGGAGGTTTCTTTCTTGGTATCATTGGAGTTCTGAGAACTAATACCAATTCTCCCTGAGTAAATGATCGAAGACGAACTTTTTTGTTAAAAGCTCGTGCTATTCGATTCGGATAGACTTCCAAGTGGTGAAAAGTGCACAATCTTTTCTCATCTAACCGTTCCAATTCATTCAATCGATTTTGAGATTTCTCATCTGTATATGACTGATCACAAATAGAAACTCTGAGCGAGGGAAGTGGATCTTTAATGGGAATGACGACTTCCGTTCCATATACCAATGAATATGGAGTTGACCGAGTTGCAGTGTGGTGGTAGTCTGATAAGCCCATAAAGCATGAAAGGGTTTATCAGACCATGACCTATTATCTTTATCCACCATATTTTTCAGTATATATGAAAGAGTCTTGTTAAAGGCTTCTATCTGGCCGTTGGCCGCTGCATGATACCGAGATGAATGGATGGATTTGATGTTGTATTCTTGATACAACTTCTTCATCTCAGATGAACAGAAATTGGTGACATTGTCCGTCAATATGGTATGAGGAACACCAAATATGGTAATGATGTTAGACTTGATGATGTTAAGAATTCATTTAGAACTGACTTCCTTGAGAGGTATTGCCTCTGCACAATTTTAAAAGAAGTCATTAGTAGTAATAATATACTTAAACTTCTTGGCCGTAGCCAAAGGGTAAGGTCCCAGCACATCCATTCCCCATGTGGTAAATGTCTATGTATATTTAGCTGTATGAAGCAACTCTGGAGGCTGATGAATGATGTTGGAATGTACTTGGCATGAATGACACTTCTTTGTGAAATCGACACAATCTCGTATCATTGAAGTCCAAAAGTATCCAAGCCTTAGAATCTGATCAGATAGTCTATGTCCATACTGGTGGGCACCATAGACTCCTGCATGCACCCCTTTCATGACAACCGTTGTCTCTTCACCATCAATGCATCTGAAGAGAACTCCATCAAAAACACATTTGTAAAGAATTTTCTCTAGGTGATCTGGGCTATCATAAAGAGTAAAATTGACCACACATCCTCGGATTTGTTCTTTCTTGGTTAAATTAGGTGGAAGTGTTCCATTTTGATTGTATTCCCAGATAGGTGACATCTATCCTATAGTATGACCATACGGTTCAGGAATGGGACAAATTTCATTAATTTCCTCTGTTATGATTCCAACATAAGCTGAAATAGCACGATAGTGGGAAATACTGATGGTTGTCTCATCCCGATTGGGATCTGCCAGAGCTATGGCTATATTAGCCAGCACGTCAGCTTGAGCATTTTGTGATCTTGGGACATAAGAAAATGTCGGTTCGGAAGGGAATTCCGCCATTAACTGTCTAACGTAATCATAAAAAGGGATTAGTTCTTCTTTTCTGATGGCATAATCCCCATTGACTTGTTTGATTACCAGGTCTGAATCAACCTTCACCTTTAAGTGATTCACTTGTGCTTGAAGCGCTAATTCCAAGCCTATGATGAGAGATTGGTATTCTACTTCATTATTGGTACCACCTTCCCACAATAAGAAGGAATAAGGTAACACTGCCTTTTCTATAGAAATGAGTAAAATTCCTAAGCAAACATTGTTGAATTTAAGATTTTCCATTTTCCTCCCTGTTGGACTTCTAGAAGAACCATCAAAATACATTTCCCATTCCTAAGGTCTTTCTTGAATAGAGAAGACTTACTCATTAGAGAGTTCAATATCTGAAGACGTGTCTTCCACTGAAGGGTGTTCAGCTAGGAAATTAGCCAGATCTTGGCCCTTTATGGCCTTTTGAGACACATATTGAATGTCAAATTGCTACAAAATAACTGCCCACCTTGCCAGACGTCCTGTAAGCATTGGATGACTAAGGATGAATTTGAGCGGGTTCTTGCGAGATACCAATTGGACCTCGTGATGTTGCAGGTACTGTCTCAACTTCTGAAATGCAAATATTAATGCCAGGAAGCACTTATCAATACTTGAATACCGGGTTTCGGCTTTAAGCATGGTTCGACTGAGATAGTAAAGACTATTTTCATTCCAAGCATCATTCTTTTGAGCAAGAAAGGTACCCAATGATCGCTCTAGAGCTGTCACATAAAGGATAAGTGAACTTCCTTCAACAGTTGGCATTGTACCGTTGGACTCAAGAGGTATTTCTTGAGAATATCGAATGCTTCTTGACATTCTTCAGTCCACTGGTACGTGACTCCCTTCTTCATCAATTTGGTGAAGGGTAAACTTTTTCCTGCTAAATTGGCGATGAAACGCCGAATATAGGCATAGTTTCCTTGAAGTCCTCTTAATTCAATCAAATTTTGAGGAGGTGACATACCAAGGATTGACTTGGTCGTCTCAGGATTGACTTCAATACTACGATGGAGTAAAAAATGCCGAGAAATTTTCCTGAGGTTGCCCCAAAATCACATGGGGTTCATCTTAAAATTATGTTGTAGAAGCTTGCAGAATATGACATCCAAATCAGCCAAGTGATTAGAATGTTTTTTGGATTTAACCACCAAATCGTCTACATAGCATTCAAAAAACCTTCCTAAGAAGGGTTTGAAGATACGATGCATGGCACACTGATATGTTGCACCTGTATTCTTTATTCCAAAGGGCATTAACCGATAGAAAAACACACCATGAGGGGCTCTAAATGTTGTATATCCCACGTCTTCTGGGGCCATTCAGATCTGATTATTTCCAGAATATCCATCAATGAAGGAAAGTGATTCATAGCCAGCTGTTGCATCAATTAGAAGTTCTGTAATCGGAACTGGGAAATCATCCTTAGGGCAATTCCGATTAATATCTCTGAAATCGATGCAAACTCTAATATGTCCGTTATTTTTCATTACAGGGACAATATTATCCAACCATTTGGGATATTTAACTTCTCTGAAGAAGTTATCATTGAAAATCTTATCCACTTCAGCTTCAATTTGGGATGCATAAGTTGGGTACGTTCTTCTCGCGACTTTCTTTAATCCTCGATGTTCTTCTGGTAAACACAAATGATGAGTAAAAACATCAGGATCAAGCCCGAGAATTTTTGTATAGTTCCAGGAAAATATATCTTTATTTTTCTTTAGAAAAGAAATATACATCTCTTTCTCTTCAAGATTCATGGCCACAATGATTAAATTGGGGCATGGATCTCCTTTTGTACCGAGGTTTATTTCTCTGAATTCATCCACAGTGGTAGAGATACCATCTTCAAATGCTGGAGAATCATCTCTGAGAACTTCCTCTTTTTCTTCATCATGTGTTATTTCTTCCGTTTCTACATGCATAGTATAAGATAAAGTAGTATTCTCATGATCTGAAGAGATGTCCAAATTTTCATATTTTGAAGAAGAAGCTTCCATTTCCAACCCGATTGATGATGAAGGGTCTTCATTTGGTAATAAAGAGGAGATGATGGATTGAGAATCGACATCATTGTTCACCTCTGATATTGCTATCACTTCATCTGGCCTAATTGGCGAAGCATAGACTTTTTGGATTTTAGTAGATGAAATGAGTGGTCACCATTTGTGCTTTCATCACTCGTTGGTAGATTACCAATTTCTCCTATGTTGCCTTGCTCGATTGTCATAATTGACATTATGGATCTTTCAATAAGAGTATTTTGATTTGGGTCTATCTTGTCAATTTTACTGACATGAAACACATAATCTATACTCATATGTGTAAATGGATTTACTGGAATTATTTCCTAACCATATGGAGCATTAACTTTGGTAATCTCCTTTGTTATGGATTTCTCCCTTAGCTTCATGTGATAGAATTCCGCCTCAATGTATTGAGACTCACATGTCTTGAACGGGGCCTTATCACCGTACGATGTCCCAAATTAACCATCAAAACAATATTTGATACATTGATGGTATGATGAAGGGATAGCCACATGTTGATGTAGCCAGGGTCTTCCAAGAAAAATGTTGAAGGCTGAGTCTTGATCAACAACCATGAAATCTGAATTGGATACAAGATATCCAAACTGAGTTCTGATTGTAACTCCACCCAGTGGTTCTTGTTAATTTTTATCATATTCTTGTAGCATCATGGTGGAAGAAGATAAATCGGATTCCGTGAGGCCCAATCGACGAAGTGTACGAATGGGCATGAGGTTGACTCCTGAACCATTGTCAATGAAATCTCTTCGAACATCCATGCCATTGACCTTTCCAGACAAGTAAAATGGTCTAATATGTCCATGAACAAAATCATCTTCATCTTCATCAGTAAAGGATATTATTGCATGGCATTCTGCAAGATTATTCTCTATGTGATAGACATCAGCTACATCAATTTCAGTTTCAAACTCCTGAGGACTTGACAAAGCCTCGATGAGTGCTTCCCGAAGATCTTTTGATAGATTCAGAGCATCCATAATTGATAACTTGGCTGGTACTTGGGACAAGTGTTTCAATATATCACACTTTTGATCCAGAGGTATGCGTTTCCCAATGGGAATATGTGGTTTATCAGGTACCTTGTAAGTAGATGCTTTGGAAGTTGATGCATCTTGTATTGGAATATGAGTTGGAAATATTCCTGGTTTTGGAAGATTAGACCGATTAGATCCATTTAATTGCTGAGATAAGAAGATGGAACCTTCAACCGATCTTCCAAAATAACTATGCCAGGACTGAATTTGATATTGGTAGAAGAACATGCTTGTTCTTGCTGACCTCGCTGAAGGGCTCTACCACGAGTTTCTGCTGCGTACACAGTTCTAGCTGGGGTAGAATTGGAATAGTGGCTTCTGAAAGATTCATGTCTTCCCCTGTATCCTGAGCCCCTGGAACATCCTCTGATTCCTCTGTTTGATGTAGGGAATTCAGGCTCATTGAAATTGAAACTGCGACTGGAATATGGATATGTTAATTGAATCATATTAACATAGCCAAAGATTAACTCTTCATCTGATGAAGACTCTGCCTGATTAGCCTGTTTAGGCTTTGCTGTTTGGTGGGGCGGTGCCTGTGGCATTGAAGTATATGGCATGATGTCCACCAAAGTCAAAGACAACTTAGGATTTGAAACATACTCATCTTCTTCTGATTCATTTTCATTGTTGGAATCATGTCGTTTCATTGAGTACTTTCCCTCTGACGAAGAAGGTTTTTCCGCAACATTAATGGCAGAAGACAAAATTGGATTCCTTAATTGTGTTCACAAAATATCATTAGTTCGATTGATTGTCTTTCTATCCATCCAATCATCAAACTTGTGTGCATTTTTTCCTTTGACTTCCTTCCATTCATCTTCTTCCTCTGGAACTATAGCAGTGACACATGCTACCTGGGCTGAGGAGCCCTTCAATGTGACATACCCCGAGTCGACCATCTTTTTCACGTGGTCTTTGAAGACAAAACACTCTTGGATGGGATGCCCCAACATTTTATGAAAAGGGAAATAATTAGGACTGTCTTCATCTCCTTTCTTGTTTGGACTCTTGGGTATTGGCAATTGAAACAAATTGTTTTCCAGAGCCGAAATGAAATAACCGGGAACTTGTTCATTTCAGAAAGAGTATGTTTTTCTCTTCAGATCCTCAAATTGTATTCGTCTTTGATCTTTTTGATCATCTAGACGAAAAGGCCTTTGTTGTTGGTGCTCAGAAGGTGGAGCCCTTCGATAAGATGAAGGTTTTGAGGTAGAAATAGGTACAAGTGCTTGTTTAAGCATAACGGTAGTGGTTTCTTCTTTACCCATTCTCCTTCCTAGAGCTGATGGAATTACATGAGATTTATCCTTAGCATGTATAAGGGAATCTTCAATATGCTGAGTGATTGATGTAAGGTCTCGAAACCCTCATGTGTATTTCACAGGGATTAACGGCGTGCATAATTCGTCACACAGATTTTCCACCCAGATTGGCAACAATTATTCTTGATGGAGTGCTAAACTCAAAGAATATGTTAATCCCTTCCATCGAGCAATGAAATCAGAGACCCTTTCATTCTCCCTTTTCTTAGAGTTTGTATGATCAAAAACTGTTATCTTTGGAAAAGTTGAGCTGAACTGAGGGAAGAATTTTTGGCGAAGATCCTCTCATCCAGTAATTGACCGGGATTGCAAGCTTGTATACCAAAAAAATCTGGTCCTTGAAAGGTTCGCACGAAGCATCTGAGTTTCACTGCTTCTTGCTGCTCCGGAGTTCCCATCATAGGATCGCAACAAGACATGTAATGCATCAAAAGTTGTTCTGGATCGCCTGATCCATTAAAAATATTGAATATATGGTTCCCAAAACATGATGGAGGAGAAATTGTATCTACCCATTCAGGGTAAACATTCTTTTCTGGTTGAACTTGGGCACGCTTCCCTTCCATAGTTTCTAACCGATTTATTAATGACTCAATAGTATTTATTAACTTTTGAGAAACATCAGACTAATCTTGGACTTGGGTAGGTGAAATGACTTGAGCTTGGACAGATGTGGTGATTGGCACTGCAACTAATGGTAGCACTACCAACAGTTGTTGCACTATACCCTTAGGATTAGACCGGTGAGGGTGTACTGATAGAGGAGGATATTCTTGTTCCATCTTAGTAGCTGCAACAAATTTATTTGGCTAACTGACTCCATCATGCTTAAGAAAAAGACTACTCTGAATTAGTTCTACATTCAACCTTCGTAATTCCTTCATTTCATCCTCCTGTTTTGCAAACCTCTACTCTAGTGAGAGAGATTTACCTTCTCCAGTGGAAGGATATGTAACCTGGTTATTTCCCTTCCCTTTGTTGGATCCTTTTCGGAGAGGGGGGAAGTGGGTTACTCGAAGAATTACTTATGTTATGAGTAATCATTTGACTTACTGTACACAAACCATCTTCATTTGTGTCAGTGCGTACATCTTCTTGAGAAATAACCTTTACATCTGAGTCCCCTGAGTGAGCCTCATCTGGTGGATCAGCAACAACGGCATTGATGACATTAATCGATGCATAACTCATCACATCCCTTATATCAGCATTTCTGTGATATTGTATTCTTCCATGTCTTTGATGAGACATTTCCTTTTGTTGATTCGATCCCTCAGGAACTTCTTGACGAACCGTAATTTGCAGGGAATCTCCTGATAATTTGGCTCTTCTTTCCTCTTGAGGTTTCTTTCCCTATCAGAAAAAGTACGAATTTCTCTAAGGATGAGAATGATGATTTGAAAAAGCCCCAGTCGAGTGGACTGTGGTTGTTCCTACTATTCTCGCTCAACTCCCCGAATCTTTTTTGTTGATTCTGATGGTTGGTTTAAAAGAGTACCCAGTCTAGCGAGCTGGGGTGGTTATTGACATGCTATTTCTGATACTTTCTTGAAAGTCCTCCTGATCTTGCGAACCATAGTCCGGAAATTAGCTGGATGCATTAATCTGTGTCTTCTTTTATCACCCAGTTCAAAAGACCATTGGATGATTTCCGAAACTTCTGTCACTTGGTGACGTGCTTGCTCCAAACGAGAGGCATGTTCAATATTCTCGTTTGCTTGATGCAAGAGTAAATCGAAAACTTGTTCTCTGTATTCTTGATTTTGAGAGGAACTAGTTGACGCCTGTTCTTGGGAAATAATTTGATTACAAACAAAGCCCATTGACTATGGCTGTCCATGGGTAATAACATTCCATGAGACCATTTTCGGTGGGATTCGCTGACTGGAGAGCACTGTGAAATGCAGTGATCCATGAGCACCCCATCCCCTAACTTGAATACCAGATGCGGCATTGGAAATTAACTGATGCAATCTTCTTAGTGCGCCAAAACATGAACGTTGAAGGGCTCTCTCCTGCTTTTGAACCTTCGGATATCGAGAGACTGATGGAGATGAAAAATCAATATGATGTTGTAACCCTTCTATTATCTTAATATGATTTTCATATTCATAATAAGATAATAATTTCTTTTTCAACTGACAAAGATTTTTCGATATGTTGAGACGAATATCATGAATTTCATCTTCCGTCAACATTTCCGGAATATTATACTGAGAGTCATCCAGAGTCCAAAACATGACTAGAACTTCACCTTTTTCCAGTTGTATTCTCATATTCATCATTTCGTCTTTATCATTTGATGGAGATTCTTCTACCTGATTTTACCAGAGTTGGTGTTTCCTTGTTGATTTATTGTATTCAACAGGATTGGTAGAAAAATCATTGATCAAACTAGAAGATGCATGAATTAGGGGTGGTTCGGAGAATGACCTACACCCTAGGCTATCATCTGATTGAGAAAGTATTTAACCTGCTAGCGATAAAGCTTAAAACATGAATGGTTTCGCATTTTCAAGTGCCTCAAGATAATAGGGCTTTCTCGGCACTACATTATCCACTAGAGCATTTTCTGGGCAATGTGCATCACTACTGCAGAGAGGACTTTCACATCAAAATTCATCATCATGGGGAGGACCACCATAATGGGTTACAACAAAAGATGATATCTCATTCTCCTTGGTCTTCTGACCACACAGAGGGTTCCTGTGGAACTCATCTGAATATGAAACATCCAGATCGACCGAATTGTCATGAAGCAAGCCCTCATGAAGAAGTGTCTGTTGAAGACTGTCTGAATTAATGTTCCCACTATTGGGAATTGAGGGAGTAAAATCTTTAATTCCAACAGATAATTGTCAAAGGTCTTCAAGAACTCCAGCATCAAGCCAGGCCTTGTTACAAATTGGCTCTTGATCTCCTGACTGTGTTGGGTGGGTCATTTTCTTAGATGATGTCTTACTCAACTTGAAAACCACTTGTTGACGAAAGTGGCTGCTCTGAGCAGGTGTATGTGCCTGATCAGGAAAGATGTCAAGTTTAGGATGATGATCTCCTCTCAAATCAGGTGTATGTGCCTGACTTGGTCGTCCGTATGATATGGGGTAGTATTCCCCATAACCCTCTTGGACTGGAATAGATGTGTGTGTCTGTTCAGGAGTGAATTGTTGATGTATCACTCCACTAGTAGGGATAGATTTATGTGTCTTTCTCTGAGATTCCACTGAAGTTGTTATAATATCTTGGGAGGCATCTAGAATATGAGAAGGGATTTTCTTCTGCTCTTTTACCATTGATAGAATATTCTTGGTTAATCCAGCTACCGGAACGGGAATATATGCCCATTCCGGGATTGGAGCAGGTGTATGTGCCTACTCCTGTCCTCCTTTTCTTGTCAGTGAATCCTGACAGTACTCAAGTGTGGGGGTAGAGAGTTGAGTCTGCCTCCTATTTGTTGTCGGGGCTTTCTGACTAACTTCTCTGAATGCTACCAAGTGAGACTGTTGGTAGGCTTGATTAATACTAGCAGGTGTATGTGCCTGATAATTGCACTTCGCCAAACGTGGTTGACGAGATCCATCATATGTAGTCAGATGAGCCTGCTGACTAGATGATGATGTATAATCAGGTGTATGTTCCTGCTTATAGTACTCCACCAGAATTTCCAGGCGGGATTGTCGTGATGCTGCCAGACGAGTCTGCTGGATAGCGGGTTTAAAACGGGCAGGTGTATGTGTCTGCTCGTTTCTTGCCACCAAGATAGGTTGGTGGACTTCTCCAGATATGTTAGAGATGAGAACCTACTCACTGTTGACCGGATTACACCTCTGGTGGTTTGTATTTCTTGCTCGGGTTCGATGAACCTGATCCAAACGCCTGGAGTCGGTACCCTCATCATGTTTAGGGCGCACTTCTTCACGAGTCTGGTGGCGATTGTTGGTGGGAGCCCTCAGGAAGGACTCATGTCTGTTAGAATTAAGGCCCTGAGAGACCTTCTCATTCACCTCCCCCGAATAAGGGAGCGAATGGTGAATGCATTCTAGGGATAACGACCTGAAACGGTTGGATACGGTAGTCAGCACCGCCTACTTCTTGATCACTGGTCGTCGTTGTCCGGACAACCGATGTGAGTTGTTTACTCGGAGGGCTTGTCGGTCAGCCTCCAGAGTTGGGATGGTACCGTATTGACGATACTCCTTAACCAGTGCATTTGATACCCAGCTTTGAAGACACTGAGTAGGTGATATCATCCTAAGAGCAGACGACAATCCAGCAGGAGTAGCAGCAGTGGAATTTGTAGCAGCAGTATTCACAGGTGTGAACTTGAGAGCAGTCATTCTAAAAATGCAGATGATCTTGGAAAAAGAGTGCATGTTTGATATAACAGACGTAATCAAGATAAATTTTTCCACTACATCTTTTGGATGAGCACATATTTCAATGATAGTTTTTGTTGTCCCTCTCATTGAGTTTTTACTAGGGGCCTAACAAGTAGGTAAAATATCATTTTAACATGGTTAATGATTCACGTCGGGTTCACCATTTTTTGTTTCCCTCGGAATCCGGTGATGACCGCCATTATGGGAGGTTCAATCATTCCGATCAGTTTTTAACTAGTTATTTCGTAGAACTGGAAACATCCAATGATTCCACATCTATTTGTATCTACATTCCAAAGGTAGGTGCTCATTAGTTTGTGGACTGATGAGGGTTAAGAATTTTCATTGGACGAGAGGATGGGAGGTCGGACTCATCACACCTTTTTTAGGGGAATTATTGTCTACTCCGGGAATCTCTTATAGATATAAGTGATGTTCGTGAATCCTTATTACATTACCAAGTATAAGATGAGCTTTCCTTCAGATCTGACAATCAATGATTAAATATGTAGGCATTTTCGAGAATCTTTTGTATGTATTCGAGGTTCATCATCGATAGAGAATCATCTGTATTTATTAGAGATTCTTGGTCAATGGTACCCTTAGACACATTTATACAGAAGTCTCTTGGTCATTATGATGACCATGATGGTTTTAAATCCACTCAGTGGGGAACATGAAGATTATTGTCATTCAGAAGGACATGGATTATTTTAGAGTTGGGATCGATCCCGTAGACGGGCTACCTACGTATCCTTTGTTTAGAAAAGGAATCATAACCCACGTAGTTCGAGTATGTGATTATGATGTTTATGATTTATGGCTCAAATAAGGATGTCACAATTAATTTTACACTCTAAGATCACGTGAGTCATGCTCGGTGTGAGAAACAAGAGGTATTGGTAAAAATTAGACAATTGTGCCATGAAAGATGCCATCATAAGAAATAATGTGGGGCTTAGGTATGTATGACTGCCCAGATAAATGAAGGTTAGAATTTACTTTATTGAAGAAATCAAGGAACAGTGTCTATAAAGGTATATGTGCTTCATGGAGATTTTGAATACTTTAACTTGGGGATTACTCTTGAAAAGGAGGTCCAAATTAAAAGAATAATTATGATTGGGTTTTACTCCTGAAAAGGAATCCCAGATCAAATGTAAATTAGGACTGGTTAAGAGAAATTAAGACTGGGGATTACTCCTGAAAAGGAGGGCCAGGTCAAGGATTAAGGTTTGGGGCTTACTACGGAGGATGATGCCCAAATTAGGGGACTTGGGCTTACTCCTAAGGAGGATGCCTAGATTAGGGGACTGTGGCTTACTCCTATGGAGGATGCCCAAATTTGGGAACGTTAAGAATTGGGGCTTACTCTTAAGGAAGATGCCCAAGTTAAGAATAATGACTGGGGCTTACTCCTAAAAAGGAGGCCCAGGTTTGGGAACTTTTTGAATTGGGGCTTACTACTAAGGAAGATGCCCATGTTAAGAATTATGACTGGGGATTACTCCTAAAATAGGAGGCCCAGGTTAGGGGATCTGGGGCTTACTCCTAAGAGGATGCCCAAATTAGAGGACTTATGACTGGGGATTACTCCGGAAAAGGAGACCCAGGTTAAGGATTCTATCACCTTAAAGGATGAGGTTAAATGAATGAAATCTCAATCGTTAGTGACATAAATATGTGTAAATCACTAGGTTTTGAGATATATTCCACAAAATTCGTTTCAGATAAGGAATTCATATCAAGAAATCATGCCATAAATGGCTTTGAAGAGTGTCTTGAAGACTGAATCATGAATATGAATGGTATAATGGCTTAAGAGGGGTGAAATGGGCAAGAAAGGTACCCAAAAAGGCAGGGGCGCGCAAGTCCTGGCAGGCGCGCAGATACTGCGTGGGTGCGCAAGTCCTGGTCGCGCAGGTATGCCTGCGCGACACATGGTGTACGTGCGCGACGATTAACCATAAGGGAAGTACTTGAGCAACTCTTTATTAAATCCTTTAGAATCGTCTTGAGTTTCTTATAGAAGAGGGGCGCACAAGATATATTGAAGGAGTAAGGCGGTGCGTAAGTGTGGTCGTTTTCCCTTAAGGGATGGCCATGCAGGCGCAAAAGTGTTGATGAGTTTCAACACGTAGGCCCTCCTCCTCCTCTTTAGATCTTCCATTCTAGGAATTAAATTACCTTAGAAGTGTTTAGAAAGATTTGAGAAGAGACTAGGGCACCAGGAGCTCAAATCTGAGTTTTTGGAAAAAAAATCCTCCTCGAATGGGGGGCCCACATGGTCTATTTATAGGTAGAAGAAGACCCCGGGCTGTTATTACATAGGTCACGGAAGTCACTTGCGCGACCACTAGACGGTGCGCAAGTGGACTTGCACGACCTATCTGAAATGTTCTCCTTGTTCATCCCATTGTCGATTTTTGTTGTTTCTTCAAGAGGATGAATCACTTTGGACTAAGATATCCCCCTTTTCCAATATTTAGACTCTGTGACGAAAGGAGAGTCAACAGTAATACTTTTTATCTTCATAGAATTGGTGATATGAATAATGTACCACATATCCACCTATTATAATCACACAACCCTAATCACTAACTTAATGATCACAATAGACTATCTAACATTTTCTTCACTTAGAAATGATCTGGATGTTGTTGGTGGTCAACTAAAGTGTATGGTCTTAAACATAATCATATAATTCTGGGATCCAAACAAACTTCACCCATTTCAGAAGAGGTAATTAAATGGAGAAGAATGCCTTGGGAAATCCCTAATGAACCCCCAGTAATACCCTTATATTGAAGTAAGTCTAATGATATAAAATAAATTCCTTGATTTCTCACAAGAAATCACAAACTTGTCCTTTTCCATGTCAAACAAATCCCATGTTCCATGATTATATGTTCTAGAATCATAACATCTTTTATCCAGATGTTGTAATTTTACAATTTCGAATAAATATTGTGGTCTCACTTCATTCCAAAAAAAATCCTCAAATTCTATTAATGCACCCCTTATGATCTCTAGTAGGATAAAATGTAATCTAAACAACCATGTATAAGAAGTATATGTATCTATGGAACAAAAAAATAGTAAAATATTTGTAAACATCATGATAATATTTCAATCTGAATGAAATTTAAAAATATTCAAAATTCCCACACCTGAATCAAAAAAGATAACTTATAAGAACTTTCTTCTCCAACCCCATCACGATGATAACCTAAATGTAATTTGATCATTGATAATATACTATCTTTTTTGAGATGGTCAAAGAGATCATTATTATGGGGAACAAAATATTTATTCATGATCATAATCCACCTTAGTTTTTGGTACTCAATATAGATACAATGAAATAAATAAAATTTATTTAAAAAATAACTGGAGAAACACAAGGATTGATGCTCGAGTGAATGGATATTTTGGATTACAAATCAAACACCAATATATTTTACCCCACATCATATTGGGGGATATAGGATATATGGTAAGGACTATATGTTATGCCCCTGATGAAAAATATATATTGAACTCCACAACCCATGTAATATGTAAAAAAATCAATGAATGCCACAGGAAAATGAATCAACATATAATGAAGCCCAATCTCAAATAATTATACACCGTTCTCCAGTAATGTGGAACATACATAGAATACAATCCTTCCATGAATCCATCTGACCATATATCCTGTTATAAAAAAATATTCAGTGCTCCAATTAGGGGATATGAAAATATCCCGCCAATGATTAGTGTCAATATATACCCTAAAGGTTTTCAGATATTCTGTCCATAAGATCACATTATAAAGGTCCATACCAAGGATAATGAAATTTCCTATTACTTCAACCACTTATGATGATACAATACAAGAAGGGTATCCAAACCATTTATCATTCCTTCATCTGATAGGTGTAACTAGAACCATGGCATACAACATGAGCATAGATGGGAGTTCCAAAAAAATTATAAGGTCATTATAAATGATGGATTGAAAATAAATTTCCTTATAAAGGTTATTAATAATTATGATGAGACAATAATAGTACCTTAAACAATCATAGTACCTATATAAAACTCAACTTGTTCCTGATCGATATCATTCATGTCCATCATATTCCACTATTCTTATGTTCAAATAATATCATACAACCATTCCATAAGATGAAATTTTCAAATATAAGATCTCTTTTTTCCACCATGTCCACCAGATAGTGAATCTATATCATTGGATGCATTATACTGAGGTATTCTTATAATGGGGTCCATTGATCCAACATCACAATGAGATAGAGATGAAATCATATAAAATCATTACAGATGGAACACGAACACATAGAAATAACATGATCTATGTGGTTTCATGCATGAAGAACACATGTGTCCTGATAGACGACATTTATGTCAAACCAGATTTACATCACCTACTTCTACTGATGATGGTGGTAAAAGTGGATATCGATAGCTATTAAAACCCTTATTTCTTAGTTCCCCATGCCTCCTCTTCTTTTTAGACTATCATATCCTACTCTAGCTCGATATTATAATAATCCTAGATAAAACTGACATATCATACTAGCCAATCACCACCATTAAAGATCATTAAACATCCCTATCAGAGTTCTTCAACATAAACAAGAATGACAAAGAACAAATTTCCACCTGAAACCCCATTTCACACCATTTATATTTGATCATTTTTTTGGAAACTATCATGGGAGTAAATTAGACTACTTCCATTATGTTGTATTAATAATCCAACCATGAAATCATTGACAAAAAGATGTATAGAAGTTATTAGATCTTGATAAGGGATATTTTTATAGTGTAGTACATCTCAATGATGATGTCCTTGAGGTCCTTCTGTCCCATATAATCATTCAACCCTACCTAAACCATTGACTCCTGCCACTTGGGATGGTTTCCTTTGAACATAAAATTAGAAGACTTTACCACAAAATATCCTTTATTCCTTAGGGACATAGATATTTTTTCAGTATATGGAACAATAAATTTCTAATAAATCATGATATCTACAAAATAGAAAGTAAAAGAATTTAATCAGAGACCCTATCCACTTTTCATCATGAGATACGTAGAAATTTTCATCACATAAGGCATGATATCAAATGGAATGATTAGAAATTCCACAAATGGGTCGATATGAAGGAATGAGAAGAATATATATATATATTATTTTATATACTAATGTTGATAAAAATTTACATTTACCTTTGACTATTATGAGACTTTTAACATCATCCATATGAGACACATTCACTATAAAAAGATGCTTTATTCAGAATACCTATGTCTGACCCCCGTTTTTTCATGAATCATTTGATTGTACAACTGATCTTCATAGTAACTTTGATACCATAAAATAATGAGTAGTGGTAAATATATGAAAAAACCTATATAAGTTACACATACACCCCAATACCTATACATCATTAGTTATCTATAAAATCTCACTCTGGGTGAATAACGTTATAAAATTGGAATCAACAATGTAGTTATTTTCTAAATACCCAAGAATGTTTTGAATAATTTTATTATCGATATTAAACACTATATATTCCTCCTCTAGGCTCATACTCTTCTTTATTTACTTTAATGGGACCACTCAAGAAACCACTGACTATAATGAACTCATATCTAACCATACATACCATCTAACTCACGTTATTCCATGAAATATTTATCTAAAAAATTATTAATAAATGATATTATATAGAAGAAAAACTTGTGATTAGATATATTTTTGAGGATCCATCTCAATATTCTAGGCTTTCTCCTTCTCATGTAACACAACCATAGGTGAGATATGAATGAATCAAAAAAATGGTGTGAATACTAGGTCAGTATATTATTATCCTTTGTAGTTTGAGGAACTTCATGGGCATAGAATACACCATTGAGTGAATATGAAAATTATCCATAAAATGAGACATGATGTTCTTCCACTATAAAAAATCATTATTCCTAGTATTATCTATTTATTAACACCTCCTTATACCAGTCCATTCATGTTTAAAGATAAAAAATT
This sequence comes from Viscum album, assembly GCA_963277665.1. NCBI lineage: Eukaryota > Viridiplantae > Streptophyta > Magnoliopsida > Santalales > Viscaceae > Viscum > Viscum album. Next base: position 106,348,338 of record OY728133.1, read on the forward strand.
TCACATTAACAGAAAATACAACATTTAAAAACTCCATGAGATTCATTAAATTTTAAACCAATCCATGGCCTCCATAGGATCCATTGTATCTTATATGTAAGGACATTTTAGTTTAAGAAACTCATGAGAATTATCTTTAGCATTATCCCTCCTAGGTACAACCTCTTTATCTTAAATGGGTATAGTTGAATCAACATAACCTATAGATAGGACTGAATATATAAAAACCGATATGAACGTTAGGTCAACTGGAGGGCTCTCGTCCAGTTTTAATCGATAGGTCCCTCATTATTTCAATTGAAATGAAATCATGGTGTAATGGTACTATATAACATTAATAAATAGAAATTAAAACATTCATCAAGAGATATGGGATCAAAAAATATATGAACAATAATTTAAGAAGGAAATAAAAAATCTCAAACCAATGCTTTAGAAGAAGACTATAATTAAATCAAATAATTCACCAGGATTCTTTTTCACAATATCAAATGACAAATTAATCTTCTTTATGATGATATAGGACCATATAATCACTTATAAAACAACCCCTATGTCCCTAGAATATCATCTCATATCTACCAAGACCTCCAAAACAATATAATGACATCAATTAAGTTGAAAAAACCCATTGATAAAAAAATCCTTGAACCAACCTGGATAACCAACATAAATATTACCTCCAGCAGTTCTGACATATCCCAAATGGAATTACCAATCCCCACAACCTGATGAATAGTTCTCAGTCACAAAATAAAATCAAGTGGGATTGATTTTTTCTACAAAAATCATTTATTATAACAAAAAAGTTGAAATAGAATTATAAAAATGTAGTATGTCCAAACACTATACCAGGGATAAATGAAAATTTAGTTAGAAATATTTCCCAAAATGAATGCAACTCATTAATTTCATCAGATAAACCAACAACGAGCTAACTATAAGCCTCTATGTAACAAATAGAACAAATGATTCAGTAGTCAAAATTAACACTAAATGTCCTCTAATGAAGATCATATGAAACCTATGAGTGGTACATTCCCATTTCTTAGACCATGAGTAATATATTATAAAAATTGATGATGGAAAACTATGAGTGTGAGAAATAATGTTAAATATGATCTCTCCAAGAAATTCATAAGAAATGTATAAAAAACAAATTATTTAAATATAAAATAAACTAAAAAAATGAAATATTTTCTCCGTTAAAATAAAAAATTCATTATACACAATTTAAATGGAAAAAGAAAAATAGGTTTAAAATTAATTTACATAATATTTAATATATATATAGATTTCTATCAAATTATTCATGAGTAAATAATTTTAATAATTTATTCAAATTAATAAATCATTCTCAATTTGTAATAAATCATAACAGCATATTAATAATACATTGGGTTGTTAACCTTCAAAAGGTTCTAAAAAATATTAGTGGAATATGGATCTAGGTGTGTACACACTCCATATATCATCTTGTCTAGGGAAAATAGTAAAACACCTTAAATAATGAGCTCACCACTGTTAAGTAGTTTTGTATAGTTTTTATTATCAAGTTAATGATTTATATCAGTTTAGTAAGATTGCATATCCTTTCACCTAACTACCCACCCCCTATTTTACTTCATTTAAATTAATCATAATAGGAGTTATAATTCAATATAATCAATCATTTATTAAAATAATTAAAATATCTAAAATTTCATGTAAGAAATCAGGGAATTTATTTCAAAAAACAACAACAAATTGGTTTTATAGAAAACACACATATCCTTTAAAATAATAAAATTTAAAAAATATCATTAATTTTTATCTCAAAAAAATACACCCAAATCATTCATAGTAAATCATTATCATCTTTCTAAAAATTAACATTTTTAAATTCAATTTTAATTGAAGTTTATCACATAAATACAAACAATTCAATTTCAAATCATTTATCAAGATCCCCATTTAATTATATATAAATCAATTTGAAAACCATGATAATTTATACAATAATTATATGTTTCAATTTATAGATACATTTGAGACAAACCTACCTAAATCAGTACCAACAATCACCCACATGATATTAAATAGTGTAGTGTTTGGGAATTGAACTCTCAAAAGAGGATATTAGAGAAAAATATCATAAATCCAATATGTAGATACATAAATGAAATGAGGATACAACTCTATCATAATAGGAGATATATAATTATTTTAGAATCAATAATCACATCAAGATTAACCATATTTAAAGAGAACTGAAATGTCAACTGACACATTGATCTATGAAAAAGAACTATTTTAAGATTAAAATTCATCTATAGAGATCCTCAAAAGAGTTTATCATGAAATGAAATTCATGGGTTCTGTTTAAATAATAAACTAGATAATAAATATAATGGAATTGTAATACTGATATTGGATCAAAATAGTCTCATTGATATCTTCTTCTGAATTGTAGCCTGAACCGTCTAGATATTGGTACAATAAAAAATCCAACAAAACTGGATATCTAACTCGAATGTTCGTTGGCTTCCCATAGTGGGATTATAGGATAGTAAGAATACATATCCAACATGATGGTATGCCAACTAGTTAGCGGGGTTAAAATTAGGTTCCTCTATTCATAACCTCCCATTAGATAGATGGCGGTCCACCTTCAAATTTTATAGTTACAAAAGCATGCCCAATTTCTCACCAAAAGTCCCTTACACATCTAAGGCATTAAAAAAGAATCGAACACTCTCTTTCAACCCTCTAAAAAAAAATTCATTAATAATTTAGAAAAATATTTAATATATATAAAACAAAATATAATTATAGAGAACAAAAAAAATACAAGGTTCATACATATAAACATCTAATGGGATTTTATATGAGATGAGTTTCAATTCATTTTTATGATTAAAATTTCAATTTATAAATTTTTTATATCATTTCAATTTTATTGATTATTTATAAATTTAATTTATTACACATATAGAGATTTAATTTGATAAAATGAAATACAAATTTGTAATCTGAATGTCTAAATTTGGAAAACAGTGCAATTTTACTTTCATTAGAATTAATAGTTAAAATTGAATAAATTTATTAACATTGTTTTTGATAATGGGTTTATCCGGGGTCTACACTACGAAATATTGGTAAAAATGAAAAATAAAAATTTCAAAATATTATCAGTTGAAGGTATTCATTCCTTATCTTATCATACCTTTAATTTATTACCCAATTAAATCAAATTTTGAAAAAAAAATAACTATATAATAATTAATTATTTTATGTGATTCCATTTCTAACTTACAAAATTGATCCTTTTCTCTGATATTATTTAAAAATAAAGATATCTCAAAATGTAAAATTCTCATCAAATAAACATTCCATGAATATTTTTAATAAATTTTATATTCTTTTGTTTACTATAGACAAGAAAAACGAGGATAAATGTGTAATCCAATGGTTGTCTCCCATATAAGATTTAATCATCTTACCTAGTTGTTTGTATGTTTATTCCTTGTTATACTTTAACTAAATATATTATATATAACCTAACATAATGAATCTTTAATCATCAAAACAATAAGTTGTTATTATGATTATAAAAACATTTCCCACCTACATTCCATCAAATGGTAATTTGATTTATCTCTCATGTGTATGTGGGTAGAAAAAACATTTTCCACCTCCTTTCCATCAAATGTTAAATTGAAGTATCGGTCATGTGTAGGTGTTGAACACAACACACACATTGAAAGTGATTCATTTTCCATAACTATCTCTCATTGATGGTTATAATGATGGATTAAAGGAATATATTTTATATAAATTATGTAATAATTAATATTTAAAAATACAATATTATCTAATTTATTTTATATTTTATCATAAAAAATGGATTTTTTGTTCATGTGTACATACAGACCACCATGACTAAGAGTGATATATTTCATTTTCATAACCACTAGTTATGGATGGTCCTTAAAGTTTTAGTAATTAATATATATATATATATTTATAATATTTATTCTATGAATAGTTTTTTGTATATATCATATATTACTATTACACAATATCATGATTTTACTAATTTAATCATTATAACATGCACTTTTTTAATTGTTTTTACCACCTAAATTTATGATGTTATAGTGAATATGACATGAATGATATATTAATAATAATTATTGGTTATATAATGTAATAATTTAACATAAATGGCATGATTATAATTTTTTTAATTAGTTTACCATGATTAATGTGCATCGACCAATACTATTGAATAGAAACCTACATACCAAAGAAACCATTATCACTAAAAATAATGAATTCAATAAATACTTGTTAATGAATGAGTGATAAAATGATATAAGTAAGGAATTTATGGTCTTATAAGTATAAATAATAACCTATTGTAATATTTTAAAAAATAAAAATTTATTATATAGAATGATAATGTGCATACAATGAAAGTAAAACGTGTCTTAAGGGACATACCTTATAATATCAATATTTATCGAGATTCATTAATAAAAAAATTTCAATGATAAAATTACATAATATATCTATAATTAGCCAATTGTTATTTTTTCTCCTCTGATTTAATCCATATATTTCATGTTTTCATTTCATTTTCTATCATAGTGTGCTAAAAATATTGACTGTATGTTTTCATGGATAAAATACACTATTTCACTCATTGGTATTGTTTTTTTATTTTTCTTATATTATTTAAAATAATTTTTTTACTTCTATATAAATATTGATGAAATTTATATTTATCTATATATTATTTTCTATAAAATGGTTTAAACAGAATATTCATATTTTTTCTGATTGATGTACTTTTACAAATGATGCAAACAATAAATTTGTTTTAACATATAATACATGAACATATATTATTTATATCATAAAAAATAATTTCCATGAAGGTTAATTTATAATATTCCATGGTTATATTCATTGTAAATGTATTTCTTTATATTCTTGAAAATATTATTTAATTTATTTCAAAATTAAAATATAATTTTCTATAAAACATTGATAGTGATCAATTAATGTTACATTCATATATCACAACATATTTTGAATATTAATATGCTTGAAAAGAGATATAATTTTTTTTATTATATTAATTATTCTGCTTGATGGTTATTCAATATGATTAAATGTTTATGAGCTATGTTTTATTTATCACATATTTTGTTGTCATTATGTGTTTAATGTTTTCATCATTCCCTGTAATAGATATGAATGGATTGTGTCAATATAATGTGTGATTCTATTATAGCATTATAATTTATTTGTTAATGATTAATTTTTTATTAGTTTAAATTGTATATGGGTGGTTATCCAATGGTGAAAACTACAATATAGTTATTCATACAAAGTCTAACATGTGCTAAATGTCTTCGTGGGTATATTTTACATGATATTTTTGTCATTATAATAATACCACACTTCTTATTCCACTATCAATGACATGTTTTTTATGCACATGATATGATCTCATTGATCTGGATTATTGATTATTCTAATATTGATGTCTTCATAAATGAAAAATAACCATATTCTATGATAGATATCTACGAATTTCTGGGTACAATTTTCCAATGGTAGGATCATATTTTTGTACATTAATCTTCATAATATTCTTATATATAATCATTCATTGATATCTCACTTATTTACTCTCACTATGAATTTAATATCATCTTTTATTATATTTTTTTCAGATGATATAAATAATGGTTTTATGATTGATATTTTTAATTAAAAAAAATTCACATACATGAATATTGAAAATTTACTGATGAATAATAGATTCATAATATAAGGATCCATGAAAAAATCATTTAGGTCTAGTTCCATTAGAATGATGGAAAAATAAAATAGTATTCCATATGTGAGGTAGGTTATCTCCAACAATGTTACTCATAATTTCCACACATACTAAACACATCCTAGATAATAAAATTCATTATATCATGGAGAAGGGAGATATAAGAGTAGGTAAGCTAGGATTCTCAATAATTATTAACAAGAGAGATATCAATATAACAAAATCATATTTGTGTGATACCATGAGAATTAAATTAGAAAACCATATTCTACATATCATAGAACACAATAATGAATCATGAAAAAAATAGTGTTTGTACATAATACATGAATAATAATGTAATAAAAGAAAATGAGTTATGATATTATAATATTAGCATATGATTAGGGCATGTTTATTATAAAAAATCACAAAAAATATTATGTTTGGTATACACAACAAGACATCCATAAAAAATTAGAATTACACTCACCATTGATGTACCTTCTTAAATAATGGGATAACATCTAGTTTAGCCTCTTTTGGGTATCAAATAACCACTATTTTACCCACATTTGGGATTTGGATGACTTCCCTCTTATTATTTGTTATCATATAAAATTAATCATTACAAAATGAATTAGATCGAGATATAGGTATCACATATCACATATTATATATATATTTATGTGTCATATTCTTGAATAAGTAATAACTGAGGGGACTTATCATGTACACAATACATACATTAATATGAATCATTCTAATTATTCACATGTTACCATAGGTCTCAGAATAATAGAATATATTTTACCAAAATCACATTCACCTAGGAATAAAAAAATTGAACAGGATCTTCATTCACGGAAAGATCATGTTACAACTCATGATCTTCTTATCTCATCATATGAGAAGAGTATATATTATACCACGTTAATCAAGAAATTTTGAAATTTTGTTGAATTAAAGTCAACTACGAAGGAAATTACATGGGGAATGTGCCATCGTTGATTTCCTGAGTAATGAAAAATGGTCTGACGTAGCTCAATGTAAGAATCGCTTTCAATATATGATAGAGATGACCCACAGAAACTGTCACCCTTAGAAACACCCAGTAAAAAACTGAGTATTAAAAATCACAGTATTAATGGTTGATATATGACCTATAATTTCTCTAAGATATCTTTAAATATTTTCGACAAATGTGATTATTGTCATTCATATCCCACACAATGATTAGTTCCATTAAGGATGTTTGGCCTAGTTCCATCAATCCAAGAGGATAGACACTTGGTATTCCATACTATGCATCGAATGCAACCATCTTGACTGTGTATTTTTAACTATTTTTATAGCCAAAGTCAAACAATCCAAGAAGGTTATTTTAAATGAACCTAAATTCAAACATGTAGAAAATAATCATTTCTTCCCTAATCTAGGTTTCCTTTTTATATACCCATCTATTTGAGTATTTAATTAAATTATAATCTTAACATATTACTCTATTTTATTCTAGTTGCCCTCTAAGTGTCAATATGAAAAACAAGGTAATATATTAGAAACAATAGTAGTAAACAAACCATAAAACCGTACAATCACATAAACACACAACCTCAGACGCTCTTTTACATTAATGGTATCATCGATTATGATAAAATGTGTGAATTTGGTCATATGACTGATGACCACCAAAATCACATTCCATACCCATGGCATACGAGATACCCTAATGATGAAATCTATGACCACCACATCCAACATCATGGTAGGTATAGAAATAGTCTAAATTAATCCTGAGGGTTTATAATACTCGTATTTGACCAAACGGTTTGTATAAAATGTAGATAAAATGATCGGTATATAATGCCTCATTCCAAGCCATTATTACAGGGGAAAAACATCATAAAACTTATTATTTTAATTTGGATGAATGTCCCACTAATTCTGATGGATTTTCTATATCACATAAATTCACATACATAGTGACATAATAGAGAAATCCATGAAGATTATAACTCTTTCAGTAATTAATAACAATTCACTAGTAACCTCTCTACAATTTTTTAAACTATGAAGATCTATGGCATAAAAAATATATTCGACCCAATTATCAAATAAGATAAAAAAGATATGGTTTCAACAAAACACTACCCAAGAAAATATTTCAACTATATTCATTGGACATTATGTTCATCGAAGAATAAGTCCTTTTCAAATCCCTTTCAATGATATACATTTTAAGAGAATGAGTTAGATATTATTTCTTAAGGCATCAAGAGCATTATTTATCATACATGGGTTGTAGAAAATATAATAAAATATCCCCTATAAGCACTCGATCCATTATCAATACCTTAAGTAAAAATATATATTGTAGAAGATATAGCTCTGGATTATTTGGTATAATTATTCCAAACAATTCCCCTATAATATATATTGAAGCAATGATTTAAAGTCATGTATCAATATCATAAGCTATATATCATGGGTTGGGTAATACTTTTTATCTTCATAGAATTGGTGATATGAATAATGTACAACATATCCACTCATTATAATCACACAACCCTAAGCAATAACTTATTAATCAAAATAGACTATCTAACATTTTCTTCTATTAGCTATGATCTCGATATGGTTGGTGGTCAAATAAAGCTTAAGGTCAAAAAAAAAATCATATAATTCTGGGATCCAAACAAACTTCACCCCTTTCAAAAGAGGTAATTAATTTGAGAAGAAGGCCTTGGGAAATCATTAATGAACCCCTAGTAATACCTTATATTGAAGTAAGTCTAATGATATAAAATAAATTCCTTGATTTCTCCCAAGAAATCAAAAACTTGTTCTTTTCTATGTCAAACAAATCCCATATTCCATGATTATATGTTCTATAATCATAACTTCTATTATCCAGATGTTGTAGTTTGAAAATTTTGAATAAAAATTGTGGTCTCACTTCATTCCAAAAAAATACTCAAATTCTATCAATGCACTCTTTATGATCTCTAGTTGGATAAAATTTAATCTAAAAAACCATGTATAAGTAGTCTATGTATATATGGAACAAAAAATTATAAAATATTTGGAAACTTCATGATCATATTTCAATCTGAATGAAATTTAAAAATATTCAAAATTCCCACACCTGTATCAAAAAAGCAATCTTATAAGAACTTACTTCTCCAACGATAACACAATGATAACCTAAAAGTAATTTGATCATTGATAATAAACTATCTATTTTGAGATGGTCAAAGATATCATTAATATGGGGAACGAATTATTTATTCATGATCGTGATCCACATTATTTTTTTGTAGTCAATATAGATACAAAGCAATAAATCAAATTTAGTTGAAAAATAACTGGAGAAACACAAGGATCGATGCTTGAGTGAATGGATTTTTTGGGATTACAAATCAAACAACAATATATTTTACCCCTCATCATATTAGGAGATATAAGATATAGGTTATGGTCTATATGTTATGTCCCAGATGAAAAATAAATATTAACCACCACAACCCATTTAATTTGTAAAAAAATTGATGAATGCCATAGGAAAATGAATCAACATATAATGAACCCAATATCAAATAATTATACACCATGCTCTAATAATATGGAAGATACATAGAATACAATCCTTCCAAGAATCCATCTAACCATATATCCTATTATAAAAAAATATTGAGGCTCCCATTAGGGGATACAAAAATATCCCACCAATGATTATTTTCAATATACGCCCTATAGGTTTTCATATATTCTGTCCATAATATCACATTATAAAGCTCCATACCTAGGATAACGAAATTTCCTATGAGGTCAACCTCTGATGACGATACAATACAAGAAGGGTATCCAACCCATTTATCATTATTTCATCTAATAGGTGTATCTAGCTCCATGGCATACAACACGAGCATAGATGGGAGTTATAAAGAAAATTATAAGGTCATTATAATTGTTGGATAAAAAATAAATTTTATTATAAAGGTTCTTAATATGTATAATGAAACAAGAATGGTACCTTAAACTATTATAGTTCCTATATCAAACTCAACTTGTTCCTTATCCATATCGTTCATGTTCATCATATTCCTTTATTCCTATGTTCAAATAATATCTTACAGCCCTTCCATAAGCTGACATTGTCAAAAATATGATCTATTTTCTCCACCATGTCCACCAGGAAGAGAATCTATATCATTAGATGCATTATAATGAGTTATTCATGTACTGGGGTCCTTTGAACCATCATCACAATGATATGGAGATGAAATCTTATAAAATCATTACAGATGGAACATGCACCCATAGAGATAACATGATCTAGGTGGTTTCATACATGAAGAACACACGTGTCCTGATAGACTACATTTAATGAAAATAGGAGTTACATCATATTCTTCTACTAATGAAGGTGGTAAAAGTGGATATCGACAGCTATTAAAACACTTATTTCCCAGTTCCCCATGATTCCTCTTCTTTTTAGATGATCATATACCACTCTAGCTCGATAATATGAGAATCCTAGAAAAACTGACATATCATACTAGCCAATATCCACCATAAAAGATCATTAAACATTCTTATCATAGTTCATCAACATAAAAAAGAATGAAAAAGAAAAAATTTCCACCTACAACCCCATTTCACACCATTGATATTTGATCAATTTATTTGGAAACAATCTTGGGAGTAAATTAGACTACTCCCATAATGTTGTATTAATAATCCAACCTGGAAATAAATGACAAAAATATGTATAAAAGTTATTAGTTCTTGATAAGGGATAATTTTACAGTGTAGTACATCTCAATGATTATGTACTTGAGGTCCTTCTATCCCATATAATCATTCAACACTACCTAAACAATTGACTCCTGCCACATTGGATGGTTTCCTATGAACATAAAATTAGAAGACTTTTCCACAACATATCCTGCAGTCCTTAGGGACTTAGATATTTTCTCAGTATTTGGAACAATAAATTACTAATAAATCATCAATGTTTTCAGAATAGAACGTGTAAGAATGTAATCCTAGTCTGTATCCACTTTTCATCATGGGAGATGTAGAAATTTCCATCACATAAGGCATGGGAACAAATGGAATGATTAGAAATTCCACGAATGGGTCGATATGAAGGAATGAGAAGAATATGTATAAAATATTTTATATACTAATGTTTAAAAAAAATTACTTGTACCTTAAACTATTATTAGACTTTTAACATCATCCATATGAGGCACATTCACAATGAAAAGATGCTTCGTTCAGAATACCTATGTTTGACACCCATTTTTTCATGAATCATCTGATTCTACCACTAATCCTCATAATACCTTTGATTCCATACAAGAATGAGTAGTGGTAAATAAATGAAAAACCCTATATAAGTTACACATACACCCCAAGACCTATAGATCATTAGTTATCTATAAAATCTCACTCTGGGTGAATAACGTTCTCAAATTGGAATCAACAATGTAGTTATTTTCTAAATACCCAAGAATGTTTTGAATAATTTTATTATCGATATTAAACACTATATATTCCCCCTTGTGGCTCATACTCTTCTTTATTTACTTTAATGGGACCACTCATGCTACCAATGACTATAATGAACTCATATTTAACCATAAATACCATCTAACTCAGGTTCTTCTATGAAATATTTATCTAAAAAAATATTAATAGAATATATTATATAGAAGAAAAACTGGGGATCCGATAGATTTTTGAGGGCCCATCTCAATCCTCTAGGATTTCGCCTTCCCATTTGACACAACCATAGGTGAGATATGAATGAATCAAAAAATGGATTGAATACTAGGTCAGTATCTAATTATCCTTTGTAGTTTGAGGAACTGCATGGGCATAGAAAACACCATTGAGTGAATATACAATTTATCCATAAAATGAGACTTGATGTTCTTCCACTATAAAAAATCATTATTACTAGTATTATTTATTTATTGACACCTCCTTATAGCAGTCCCTTCATGTTTAAAGATAAAAAATTTCACAATAATATAAAATACAACATATAAAAACTCCAAGAGTTTCATAAAATTTTAAACCAATCCTGGGCCTTCAGAGGATCATTTGTATCCTATATGTAAAGTTATTTTAGTTTAAGAAACTCATGAGAATTATCTTTGGCATTATCCATCCCAAGTACAACCTCTTTATCTTAAATGGTTATTGTTGAATCAACATAACCTATAGATAGGGCTGAATATATAAAAACTGATATAAAGGTTAGGTCAACTGGAGGGATCTTATCCATTTTTAATCGATAGGTCCCTCATGATTTCAATTGAAATGAAATCACGGTGTAATGGTACTACATAACATTAATAAATAGAAACTATAACATTCATCAAGAGATATGGGATCAAAAAATATATGACCAATAATTTGAGAAGGAAATAAAAATCTCAAAATAATGCTTTAGAATAAGACTATAATTAAATCAAATAATTCACCAGGATACTTTTTCATAATATCTAATGTCAAATTAAGGTTCATTATGATGATATATGACCATATAATAATTATTAAAACAAACCCTATGTCCCTAGAATCTCATCTCATATCTACCAAGACCTTTCAAACAATACAATCCCATCAATTAAGTGGAAAACACCTTTTGATAAAAAAAATCATTGAACCAACCTAGATAACCAACATAAATATTACCTTAAACAGTTCTGACATATCCCATATGGAATTACCGATCCCCACAACCTGATGAATAGTGCTCAGTCACAAAATAAAATCCAGAGGGATTGATTTTTTCTTCAATAATAAGTCATAAAAATAAGTAAGTGGATATAAAATTTTAAAAAGGTAGTATGTCCAAACACTATACAAGGGAGAAATGAAAATGTAGTTAGAAACATTTCCCAAAATGAATACAACTCATTAATGTCATCAGATAATCCATCAACGAGCTAACTATAAGTCTCTATGTAAAAAATAGAACACAAGATTCAGTAGTCAACGTTAACTCTAAATTTCCTCTAATGAAGATCATATGCATTCCCATTTCTTAGACAATGAGTAATATAATATAAAAATTCATGATGGAAAACAATGACTGTGAGAAATAATGTTAAATAGGATCTCACCAAGCAATTCATAAGAAATGTATAAAAAACCATTTATTTAAATTTTAAATAAAATATAAAAATGAAATATTTTATCCGTTAAAATAAATAATTCATTATAAAGAATTTAAATGTACAATTAAAATAGGATTCAAATTAATTTACATCAAATTTAATAGATATATATATTTTTCTATCAAAATAATCATGAGTAAATAATTTTAAGAATTTATTCGAAGTAATAAATCATTTTCAATCTGTAATAAATCATAACAGCATATTAATAATAAATTGGTTTATTAACCTTCAAAAGGTTCTAAAAAATATTAGTGAAATATGGATCTCAGGGTGTACACACTATATATATCTTCATGTCTAGGGAAAATTGTAAAACACCTTAAATATTGAGCTCCCCACTCTCAAGTAATTTTATATAGTTTTCATTATCATGTTAATGATTTATATCAATTTACCAAGATTGCATATCCTTTATCCTAACTACACACCCCCTCTTTTACTTCATTTAAATAAATCATAATAGGGGTTATCATTCAATATAATCAATCATTTATTAAAATAATTCAATATTCTATAATTTCATGTAAGAAATTAGGGATTTCATTTCAAAAAACAACCAAAATGGGTTTTATGGAAAACATGCATATCCTTTAAAATAATAACATTTAAAAAATATCATTAATTTTTATCTCATAAAAATAAACCAAAATCATTCATAGGAAATAATTATCAAATTTCTAAAAATTTACATTTTTAAAATACAATTTTCATTGAAGTTTATCACATAAATACAGATAATTCAATTTCAAATCATTTATCGAGATCCCCATTTAATTCTATATAAATAAATTTGAAAATTATGATAATTTATACAATAATTATGTGTTTCAATTTATAGATACATTTAAGACAAACCTACCTAAATCATGACCAACAATCACCCACATGAGATTCAATAGTGTAGTGTTGGGGACATGAACTCTCAAAGAAGGATTTTAGAGAAAAATATCATAAATCCAATATATAGATCCACAAATTAAATGACGATACAACTCTCTCCGAATGGGAGATATAGAATTATTTTTGAATCCATAATCACATCAAGATTAACCATATTTATAGAGAACCAAAATGTCAAATGACATGTTATTCTTTGAAGAAGAGCTATTTGGAGATTAAAATTCATCTATAGAGAGCCTCAAAAGACATTATCATCAAATGGAATTCATGGGTTGTGTTTAAATAATAAACTAGATAATAAATATGATATAGTTGTAATACTGATATTGAATCAAAATAGTCTCATTGATATCATCTTCTGGCTTGTAGCCTGAACCAGCTAGATATTGGTACCATAAAAAATCCAACAACACTGGATATCTTACTCGAATGTTTGTTGGCTTCCCATAGTGGGATTGTAGGATAGTAAGAATACATATCCAACTTGATGGTATTCCAACTAGTTAGTGGGGTTAAAATTATGATCCTCTACTCATAACCTCCCCTCAGATAGTTGGTGGGCCACCTTCAAATTTTATAGCTACAAAAGCATGACCAATTTCTCACCAAATGTCCTGGACACCTCTAGGGAATTAAAATAGAATTGAACACTCTATTTCACCCCTCTAAAAAAATTTCATTAAAATGTTAGAAAAACATTTAATATATTTAATCCAAAATATAATTATAGAGAACAAATAAAATTACAGGGTTCATACCTATAAAAATCTAAGGTGATTTTATAAGAAATGAGTTTAAATTCATTTTTAGATTTAAATTTGAATTTATAAAAAATTTATATCATTTTAGTTTTATTCATTATTTTTAAATTTAATTTATTCCACATCTAGAGATTTAATTTGATAAAATTGAAAACGAATTTGTAATCTGAATTTCTAAATTTGGATAAGAGTGCAATTTTACATTCATTAGAATTAATAGCAAAAATAGAATAAATTTATTAACAATGTTTTTGTTAGAGGGTTTATCAGGGGTCTAAACTATGATATAATGGTAGAAATGAAAAATAAAAATTTCAAAATATTATTTGTTGAAGGTATTCAGTCCTTATCATATCAAACCTTTTATGTATTACCCATTTCATTCAAATTTTGAATGAAAATAATTATATAATAATTAATTATTTTATGTGATTCCATTTGTTTCCTTAACCTAACATACAAAATTGATCCTTTTCTCCTATATTATTTAAAAATATGGATATCTCTAAATGTAAAATTGTCATCAAATAAACATTCCAGGAATATTTTCTATAATTTTTTATATTCTTTTCTTTACTTAAGGAAAGACAAATGAGGATAAAGGTGAAATACAATTGTTGTCTCCAATATAAGATGTAATCATATTACTTGGATGTTTTTATGTTTATTCCTTCTTATACTTCAACTAAATATATTATATATAACCAAACATAATGAATCTTTAATCATCAAAACAATAAGTTGTTATCATGATTATAAAAAAATTTCCCACCTACATTCCATTAAATGGTAAATTGATTTATTTTTCATGTGTATGTGTGTAGAAAAAACATTTTCCACCTCCTTTCCATAAAATGGTAAATTGAAGTATCGGTCATGTGTAGGTGTTGAACACAACACACACATTGTAAAGTGATTCATTATGAATAACTATCTCTCATTGATGGTTATGATGATGGATTAAAGAAATATGTTTTATATAAATGATGTAATAATGAATATTTACTAATATAATATTATCTATTTTATTTTATTTTTTATCATAAAAAATGGATGTTTTGTTCAATTGTACATACATACCTCCGTCACTAAGAGTGATATATTTCATTTTCATAACCACTAGTTATGGATGGTCCTAAAAGTATTAGTAATTAATATATATATATATATAATATTTATTCTATGAGTATTTTTTGTATATATCATATATTACTATTACACAATATCAAGTTTTTACTCATTTGATCATTATAACATGCACTTTATTTAATTTTTTTACCACCTAAATGTATGATGCTATAGAGAATATGAAATTAATGATAGATTAATAATAATTATTGGTGATATAATGTAATAATTTGAAAAAAATAAAATGATTATATTTTTTTTAATTAGTTAACCATGATCAATGTGCATCGACCAATACTATTGAATAAAAACCTATATATCAAGGAAACAATTATCACTAAAAATATTGAATTCAATAAATAGTTGTTAATGAATGAGTGATAAAATCATATAAGTAAGTATTTTATAGTGTTATATGTATAAATAATATCGTATCGTAGTATTATAAAAAATAATGATTTATTATATAAAATGATTATATGCTTACAAATAAATTAAAACGTTTTTAAAGGGACTTATCTTATAATATCAATATTTATCGAGATTCATTAATAAAAAGTTTTCAATGATAAAATTATATAATATACCTCTAATTAGTCAATTGTTATTTTTTGTCCTTTGATTTAATCCATATATTTCATGTTTTCATTTCTTTTTCTATCATAGTGTGTTCAAAATAGTGAATGTATGTTTTCATGGATAATATACTTTATTTCACTCATTGGTCGTGTTTTTTTATTTTCCATATATTTTTTTAAATAACTTTTTTTACTACTATATAATGATTGATGAAATTTATATTTATCTGTATATTATAATCTATAAAATGGTTTTAACAGAATATTCATATATTTTTCTGATTGATCTACTTTTACAAATGATGCGAAAAATATATTTGTTTCAACATATAATACTTGAAAATATATTATTTATATCATAAAACATAATTTCCTTGAAGGTTAATTTATAATTTTCCACGGTTATATTCATTGTAAATGTATTTATTTATATTCTAGAAAATATTAATTAATTTATTTCAAGATTAAAATATAATTTTCCACAAAACTATGATATTGATCAATTAATGTCACTTTCATATATAACAACATCTTATGATGATTCATATGCTTGACGGGAGAACTAATTTTTTTTATTATATTAATTATTCTACTTGATGGTTATTCAATATGATTAAATGTTTATGAACCATGATTTATTTATCACATATTTTGATGTCATTATATTTTTAATGTTTTTATCATCCCATGGAATAGATATTAATGGATTGTGTCAATATAATGTGTGAGTATATTATAGACTTATAATTTATTGGTTAATGATTAATGGTTTATTAGTTTAAATTTTATATGGGTGGTAATCCAATGCAGAAAACTACAATATAGTTAGTCATCCAAAGTCTAACATGTTATAAATGACATTGTGGGTATATTTTACATGATATTGTTGTCATTATAATAATACCACACTTCTTATTCCACTATCAATGACAAGTTTTATTCACATGATATGATCTCATTGATCTGGATTATTGATTATTCTATTATTGATGTCTTCTTAGATGAAAAATAACCTTATTCTATGATAGATATATATGAATTTGTGTGTACAATTTTACAATGGTAGGATCATATTTTTGTACCTTTATCCATATAATATTCTTACATATAATCATTTATTGATATCTCACTTATTTACCCTCAGTAATAATTTAATATCATCTTTTATTATGTTTTTTTCAGATGATATAAATAATGATTTTATGACTAATATTTTTAATTAACCAAAATTCCCATACATGAATATTGAACATTTACTAATGAATATTAGATTCATAATATAAAGATCCAAGAAAAAATTATTTAGGTCTAGTTCCATTATAATGATTAAAATAAAAAAGTATTCCATATGTGAGCTAGGTTATCTCCAACAATGATACTCATTATTTTCACACATACTAAACACATCCTAGATAATACACTAAATTATATCATGGATAAGGGAGATATAAGAGTAGGTAATCTAGGATTCTCAATAATTATTATCAAGACACATATCAATATAACAAAAGCATATGTGTGTGATAACATGAGAATTAAATTGGAGAACCATATTCTTCATATCATAAAACACAACAATGAATCATGAAAAAATAGTGGTTGAACATAACACTTGAATAATAATGTAATAAAATAACAGGAGCTATGATATTATAATATTAGCATAAGATCAGGGCATGTTGATTATAAAAAAAATCACAAAAATATTATGTTAAGTATACATAATAATACATCCATAAGAAATTATAATTGCACTCACCACTGATGTAACTTCTTGAAGAATGGGATAACATCCAGTTTAACCTTTTTTGGGCATCAAATAACCACTATTTTACCCACAATTGGTATTTGGATGACTTCCCTCTTATTATTTGATATTATATAAAATTAATAATTACAAAATGAATTAGAGGGAGATATAGGTATCACATATAACATATTATATATATTTACGTGCCAAAATATCATTCAAAATTCTTAGTATTATAAACTATTAAGATTAATGGGTTATTTAAATTATTTAATCCTATCATAACCCATATAAAAGCAAAATATTTCATAAAAATTTCATTCTTTCATCATAACATTACCCATGAAAAAGATATACGTAACATAAAAATATCATCATAAAAAAAATGATAAATCTAAAAAAATAATATGAATTATATACATGGATAATTTCCCCAACCAAAAATATGTAATACCAAATGATATCATATTATATGGAAATGACATGGAATGAAAAAATCACAAAAAAGTTTAATGTTGAAATTTCCATTTTCAATAAAAAAAATTTAAAACTTAATTTTTTTTAAATATTTAAAAAACTTTACCATGAAAATGATATTTGAAAATTATAATGTAATATTAAAAACATCTAATGTTTATAGTGGTTAAAACTGCTATTAATTTATTATATGACCAAACACAGATTCCGTTAACATTTTTTGTTATAATCGAAAAAAGATATTTTTTTTCAACAAAATGATGACTCCATTAAAAAATATTTTCAAAAAATTTAATATGTGTAAAAATATATATAATAACTTTTTTTAATAATGGTAATTTTTTATATAATCCATATGGAGGAAAAAGTATTTTAAAGAAAAAAGATATATAATGTAATTTTACATTACAATCATTCATTTTGAAAATTGAGTAAATAATGAGAGGAAAACATATAGAAATATGTGTTCTCATTAAATTACTATATGAGAATAAAATTTGTCGAGTCTCCTGGGTGATCGATCATAATATATCATCATTAAAAATTAAAAATGTAAATAGTACTGATAAATGATAGGGTAGTGTCAGAAAATCATTACCACTTTGGTAACAATTAATCATAATAACCTTTAATGAATAATATCAAATGAAATTTAATATTTAATATAATAAATATATTTATGATATTATATTCAAAATGGGTATCATATATGTAATGTTCCGGACCTCTCCGGTCCATTACTTTATGAATTTTGGTGTTGGAAGTGTTCTGGGAGGTCAAGGGGAATTATCCCCAACACTTTTCCAATTTTCCAGTTCTGTGAACAGTGTTTCCAGTTTTATGAATAGTAAAAGATCGGTCTCACCGATCGGTCTGACTGATCGGTCTCACATATCAGTTTCACAGATCGGTGTGACGGATCGGTTTCACAGATCGGTATGACAGATCGGTTTCAGAGATTGGCCTGATAGATCGGTTTCACAGATCGTTCTGACAGATCTGTTTCACAGATCGGTATGACAGATCGGTTTCACAGATCGGTGTGACAGATCGGTTTCACAGATCGGTGTGACAGATCGGTTTCACAGATCGGTCTGACAGATCAGTTTCACAGATCGTTGTGACAGATCGGTTTCACAGATCGGTGTGACAGATCGGTTTCACAGATCGGTGTGACAGATCAGTTTCACAGATCGGTTTCACAGATCGGTCTGATAGATCGGTTTCACAGATCGGTGTGAGAGATCGGTTTCACAGATCGGTCTGACGGATCGGTTTCACAGATCGGTGTGACAGATCGGTTTCACAGATCTGTGTGATAGATCGGTTTCACAGATCGGTGTGACAGATCAGTTTCACAGATCGGTTTCACAGATTGGTTTCATAGATCGGTTTCATGTACAGTAACAGTGGGTGAACAGTGTTTCTAGACTCCTACATTTTTGCCCCTTCTGACGTTTCCTATGACGAAAAAAATATTTAAAGCCTTATTTTAAGGGCTCTTAAGGCCGATTAAAATGTCATAAATCCTATATTAATTATTCCTAAGGCATGGAATGTTTTACTTGGTCAAACCGTGTGGGTTAATGCGATCCATTTTTAATGGAGAATTAACAGGATCTTAAACTGTTGCACCATTTAGTCTTCATAAAGGGACGAGATATCATTCTCCCTTGTTCATTCCCTTTTTTCTCAACTAGTAGGCACTAGAACCTTTCAATCGTTTCCGTAGGAGTTGCACAATCAATCTTTACTCATAGGATTGGTTCCGCTTTGTTTTGATGCAACCAAGCTGTGTCGATCAATCTTCGATATAAGGTATGTTGTATCGTCATTCTTTTGGGGTTCATCTTCTCCTATCCTCCTTCCATTATTATACCATGTAATTTCCAAGATTCTAATAGGTTTACTTGGGGTTGGTTGGTACTGTTGTACCGCAGCATCCTCTGGTTGATGTAGTTGTCGCGAGGGGAGGATCGTGACCTGTTGTGTGGATAAAGAACATGAGGAACTGTGTGAGGTAGGGGATTCATGGATTCTCTAATTGTATATGTGCAATCATAGAATTAGCATGATTTATCCCTTTGTATCACAATGAAACTAACCTAATTAAATACTTGAACCAGAATAAAAGAATTGGCTGATCTCATGTTGTTGCTTTATACTGTGATAACGGTTTGCCTCATGTTTTCCTAGATATAGTGATATCTATGTTTTCTTTGATTTGTTGTTCGTTCATGATAGAAATTGATAATGAACATCAAGATGGAATTAATTGGCTAAAGATAAAGAGGCATGTAAATTAATCTGGTTATTGCTGTTGTTGTAGTTGTTCTAATTTGAGGATAATCAAATTAGGGAAGTAATCATGGTTTTTTAAATTGTGATAGCTTGCTGATTAGGTCTCTTGTAATTGGATCCTACGAATAACTAATCTTCTAGTTCAATATGGATTAATGAACACATTATGTGGGAATTTCTAAAAGGGTTCTGAGTTACCTTCTTGTTTGCTGAAGGGTCAAGAGCCCATGATGTGATGTTTGTTTTCTTGCTGCTTGTGCTGTGATGTGTGCCTGGATGGCTGTTGTGATATGTGGAGGCGTGGAGGCCTTGTGGTTGTGGCAGTGGATGACGCCTAGAGTGGCGATATGCATCAGTTATGCATGTGGGTGTCAGGGAGGACACTAGGGGTGATGGAATGGGACGGATGTGGTTGCTGGTTGCTTAAGGTTTTCTTGAATGTTAATCTGCTTTTCTTTTCCCCACAGCTCAAGGCAGCTGGTCTTGCTACCCTTCTTCCGAAGGAGGCGAAGATGCGCGGGGTATGCCACGTGCTTTCTGTCTTTAGCCTCTCGAGGGAGAATGGGTATATCCTCTTTCTATAGGTGGAAAAGACTCGACGGGTAGTATATCTATTCACCGTGTTGATCCTCCTTTGTGTTTAGAAGGATAGGATGTTTTTCTAGAATTCCTGGGAATGTGGAAAAGTAATTCTGTAATGAATGTTTGATTAAATGGTGAAAATCCACGGGGATGGAGATACTGGAATTTAAAGGTAATGTGAATCTTTAAAAGAAGAAGTTGTTTTTGAAAGTGATGCCAATTCTGTTTAATGTGGAATTTTTCATTATTAATTAATTATTAAAGAATTAATTAATGTATAGTGGAACTGATAAAATGAGAATGGAGTAATCTAATAAATATCTTCAAATGTTTGTGTGCTTATAGGATACCTAGTCTTAGAAGTAGCAGCTTGGAGTCTGAGAGATGTTAGCTGCAGTTGTATCTAGGACTAGGTAATGCCCATAGTGTGGATGTGAGTTACTTATATATTCTGTACTTTTTGTGTTTCTATACGCTACTCCACCCTTTCGGTAAGGGAAACTGACACCCCAGGGATTATGAGCCCTGGGGGGTGTTTTCCCCAACATTCTGATGGGAGGTTGAATGGTGGACTACCCACTTTGGATCCGCTCTCTTCTCTTGGTAGATACTTGTGGCATGAGGCACAGCGGTTAGTTACCCCATATATGTGTATAGAGGGCTGTAATGTCTTGTGGTTATTCACACACATATATTCTGGATATAGTATCCTACGGACTACTATAGGTGTAATGTGTATAGGCTATGATGGATTGAGGATCCTTACTCAGAGTATGGGCTATAATGGTTTGAGGTATTATACCCGACGTATGATACACGTTATGCGAGTTGTGGTGGCTCCCAGAGACTACATGGTTACTTTTGGTTGTGAGGACGGTGTGGTGCTTCGCCCAGGTGTCTGCGGGCAAGCCAATGTGGTGCACGGGGTGCAGATTGTGGAGCTTCGCCCAGGTGTCTGCGGGCAGGCCTTTGGAGAGAGATGCACATGATGTATGTCGTTGGGGCAAAGCGGAAAACCAGTGGGGAAGTAATAGCGGGGTACCCTTGATATTCTTTACTATATGCTATATTCTTGTATGTGTTACTTGGCGAGAGTATCCATAGTGAGGTTGGGAACATTGTATACCTGTTTAGGTGACGAGTTAGTTTCACTTGTTGTTCACTGGGCTTTAGCATGCTTTCTTTACTTTTTCACGAGAGGATTGGGGAGGATCATACTGAGTATATTGTTATACTCACCCTATGTATATATATAAACTATTTTTCAGGTCACTTGGAGCAGGTTGGAGATCAAGCTGGTTACTACTAGCTTGCGGTTGGAGGATGAGTTGTTCGGGCTTGTGGTCGCTGTCGTTTTACTTTCTTTTGGGTACTTTTAGTTTCCCCTTTCAGTTGTAGTACTTTTTCCTGACATTTCATATATGTACTTGGTTTCCTTTTATATCTCAGTTCTAAGTTGGACTTGATTGGAGTCTATTCTATCTCTCTCTTCTGCATGTGTTCTCTTAGAGGGTAATGCCTCCCATTTGTATGTTATTATACCCTCGGTGCTAGTCGCCAACCCGGGGCCTAGTGCAGGCGGGACTAGGGGGTCATTATCTCCCTTTTCACATTGCTGGACCAGGAAGGGTACACTTTGTGGGGAGGGGGTCGTGACAGAGTGGTATCAGAGGTCTGATTGAGGGATAGGATGGAGTTTTGAGTTAGGCACAGGTAAGGATGCATGGGATGGTAGGGAAACAATTTCATTCATGATTAGAATGTAGGGTAAACACTGGAGACCGGCAAGGACATAGGTGTTTAGGTCCCCCTATGATCTGTTGCACGGACCTTTATGTTTACAATGGCTACTAAACAAAGTGATATTGGTTGTAGAGTAGAGGCCTAGGAAAGGATCATGCATCATTATTCTTTATGCCTATGTTTGAATGGGTAGACCTTGGGATAGGTAACCTAAAATTAATAAGACAAATTAATTAATTAATTAATGTTGAGTCTTCCATATTCCAGGCTTAGGAGCTCTAACGGTTGTTATTTTACAGGTATGGCTCCAGGTCGACGTCCTCGTCAGGTTTGCGCAGAAGGTGCCCAGCAGGCTGTTCCAGCAGATCGTTGCCGGTAGTGGTTGATGACGATGACACTTGGAGGAAGACACTTCGAGAGTTT
Source organism: Viscum album (assembly GCA_963277665.1). Taxonomy (NCBI): domain Eukaryota; kingdom Viridiplantae; phylum Streptophyta; class Magnoliopsida; order Santalales; family Viscaceae; genus Viscum; species Viscum album. The sequence continues at coordinate 106,371,992 of OY728133.1, forward strand.
CAGCGCCAGAGCCTATAGAAGTACGGGGGCTCCGTTTCAGATGTAGTCACAGAAGACTGTTTGGAGGACGTCAAGATAGGATTCAGTTCGATTCGTGCTCGGAAGGGACACTGGGTGTCCTTGGTTGTGATGATGCTGCGTGGAGCAGTGAGGCAGTGGTGGTTCTTGTTCCTCGATGATCGTGAGGAGTCAGCGATCTCGTGGGAGGAGTTTTGAGACAGGTTTAGAGTCGAGTTTCATTCATCGACTGTGAAGGTGTCCAGTTGCCAGGAGCTTCTCACCCTTCGGCAGGGGAGCTCCAGTGTTCGAGAGTTTGGAATCCGTTTCAGGAACCTTCTACGATATGCTTCAGACCTGTTACCAGATGATGAGGCCAGGGCGAGGCATTTCGAGGAGGATTTGCGTCTAGAGATCCAGCACCAGGTCACCCCATTTATGCTGAAGACATATCTTGAGGTGCTGGCGAGGGAAGAGGTTGTTGAGAGGACATTGTCTAGGACTGGATCATCACGAGAGGGGAATCGTCATGATTCCTCACGAAGCAGAGCTGTGGTCTGGGGTTCCTGTTTTTCAGGACAGAAGAGTTTCCGTTCACCTGGGTGTAGGTCCCAGCCCTTCCCATCTCATTTCTACGGAGGAAGAAACTCTCAGGCCTATGCCAAAGGATCAGGTGCTTGTTTTTCTTGTGGTGGTTGTGGTCATCAGTAGCGGGAGTGCCCGACTTTTCAGAGCAGTCATCGTGTACCGGGCGCTCCACTCCAGGTTCCTCCATTGAGGCAGTTTCAGCCGAGCCAGCAGCAGCAGGTTGCACCAGCTTTAGATCACCCGAGGTTAGATGGAGCAGGCAAAGGACAACCCCATGACGCTCCCCGTCCTCAGAGAGCAGAGCGCGACCATGGTGGTGGTCGTCATCAGGGTCAGAGAGGCCGTGGAGGTGGTCGTCGTCAGCTTCATGCCCTAGCGTTGTCAGCCCCAGGCGAGCCAGATGAAGTTCGAGGTACCCTTTTCTTGTTTTATACCTTGGTATATGCCTTGTTTGATTCAGGAGAAACACACTCCTTCATATCACCTACCCTCGTCCATGGTTTGGGACTTGAGGTAGAGAGACTTCCAGTGTCCTTGGTGTTGACTACGCCAGTTGGAGGTCGAGCCGACTTGTTTGAAGTATGTAGAGACTGTGATCTAGTGTTGGGGCAACACCGCTCTTGGGGAGATTTACTATGTTTACGAATACAAACATATGATGTCATACTCGGCATGGATTGGTTGTATTCGGTGCAGGCTCTTGTGGATTTATATAGGAATAAGGTCGTTTTCTTTGATGCAGATGGAGAGAAAGTACTGTTTGTTGGTGAGAGAGATCCTCGGATGAGTCATAGACGAGTTTAATCCTTATCATCCATGATGGTTGGGATGATGCTGAGTTCTTAAAAGGTTCAACAGTTTGCGTTTCCTAGGGTCGTAGAGGAGTACCCTGACGTCTTTCCAGAAGAGGTTGTATCCTTACCCCCTCGAAGAGAGATCGAGTTTGGGATCGAGCTACAGCCAGGAGCGTCTCCTATCTCTATGTCTCCGTATATGATGGCCCCTTCTGAGTTACGAGTGCTACGTATACAGCTCGATGGTCTGTTACAGTGTGGTTTTGTTCGACCAAGTGTGTCACCGTGGGTTGCACCAGTTTTGTTTGTGAAAAAGGCTGACGTCAGTTTGTGGTTGTGCGCCGATTATCGTTGATTAAACAATGTGACAATAAAGAACCACTATCCTCTTCCACGGATTGATGACCTATTCGATCAACTTAATGGTGCATGTTGGTTCTCAAAGATTGACTTGCGGTCAGGATATCATCAGATGCGTATAAAGGATGAGGATATCCCAAAAACTACTTTCCGTTGTCGTCATGGGCATTATGAGTTTGTTGTAATGCCATTCGGCGTGACGAATGCTCCAGCTGTTTTCATGGGGTTGATGAATGTTGTGTTCCGTGAATTGCTGGACATGGTTGTTGTGGTTTTAATCGACGACATCCTTGTGTACTCTACATCTAATGTGGAGCATGCAGAGCATCTACGAGCCTTTTTGGGAGTTCTTCTCCAACATCAGTTGTTTGGTATGTTGTCCAAGTGTGAGTTTTGGGCTAAAGAAGTTCGTTTATTGGGGCATGTTGTGTCCCAACAGGGAGTAGCTGTGGATCCTTCGAAGATAGAATTAGTGGTGTCATGGGCAACCCCCAAGACCGTGTCAGAGGTGCGAAGTTTCCATGGTATCGCAAGCTATTATAGGATATTTGTTTCCAATTTCTCCCGAGTTGCGACAGCTTTGACCAAGAAGGATCAAGCGTTCATATGGACTGATCAGTGTCAGGCAGCTTTCGAATATCTAATGGAGAAGTTGGTAAGTGCTCCAGTCCTTTGTATTCCAGCGGAGGGAGTCCAGTTAGATGTTTTCTATGATGATTCACATCTGGGGCTAGGCTGTGTTCTCATGCAGCAGAGGTCAGTTGTTTCTTATGGGTCTCGGCATTTTCTTCCACATGAATGCAACTACGCCACCCAAGATCTTGAGTTGGCAGTCGTACTGTTTTCTCTGAAGTTGTGGAGACATTGCCTCATTGGTGAGCACTTTGTGGTTTTCACCGATCATTAGAGTTTGCGGTATGTTTTCTCCCAACATGACTTGAACTTGAGGCAGCATCGGTGGATGTAGTTCTTGTAGGAATACGACATTGAAATATCGTATACACCTGGAAAAGGGAACGTTGTAGCTGATGCACTAAGCCGAAAGTCACGTAATGATGTTGTGCGTGAATCTGGTGATTCTTGGAGAGTGATGGAAGAACTACCAGCTTTGCATCTTGATATGGGAGAAGTTGGGGGCTGTGGTTGTCTTTTCTAGATGATGGTGAAGCCATCCCTGATGCAGAAGGTGGAAGAGTCTCATTTGGGTGATCTAGAGGTGGATGTTTGGAGAGACATAGTTGTTTGTAGTGAGGCCCTTGATGGTTGGTCGGAGGACGAACAACACCGAGTGTTGTATCATGGAAGGCTTTTTTTCCCTTGGCGATGCGCGAGATGGTTCTCCGAGAGTTCCATAGTTCACCCTTGGCAGTACATCTTGGTGTGAAGAAGATGTACCGATCCTTAAGGAGTCAGTTCTGGTGGCCTGGGCTTAAACGTATGGTTGCAGAGTGTGTGTCTCGATGTTTAGTCTACGAGAAGGTGAAGGCCGAACACCATGTTCCTGGTGGTCTTCTCCAGCAATTAGAGATTCCTCAGTGGAAGTGGGAGGACATCTCAATGGACTTTGTTACAGGTTTACCTCGAACTCCGGGAGGACATGATGCTATATGGGTGGTAGTGGATCGTTTAACAATGTCGGCCCACTTTATAGCGATCAAGGAGTCGAGCCCAGTGGAAGTTTTGTCGAGGCAATATCTAGAGGAGGTGGTGAGACATCATGGAGTACCTAGGACGATCATTTCTGACCGAGATCCTCGTTTTACCTCTAGGGTGTGGAGAGGTCTCCAGCATGATTTTGGTTCTCAATTATGCCTTCGCACTGCTTTTCATCCTCAAACGGATTGTCAGATTGAACGAACAATCCAGACTCTTGAAGACATGTTGCTCTCTTGTGTTCTTGATTTTGGAGGTTCATGGAAAAAGCACTTACCCTTGGTAGAGTTCTCTTACAATAATATTTTTCACTCTACCATCGGTATGGAGACGTCTGAAGCCTTATATGGCCGGCCATGCCGTTCTCCGTTGTGCGGGACTGGGGTCGGAGAGTCAGCAATTCTCGGACCAGAACTAGTGCAGAATACAACAGAGATGGTTCAGGTGATTCGTGAGAGGATGAAGACAGCACAGGATCATGAGAAATCATATGTTGATCAAAGAAAGAGATCCTTACAGTTTAATGTTGGGGATCATGTGTTTCTGAAGGTGAATCACCGTCGTGGGCAGTGAAGGTTTGGTCGTGGAAGTAAGCTTTCTCCCCGGTTTGTTGGGCCTTTCGAGGTGTTAGCTCGTGTTGGAGCTGTGGCATATCGAGTAGCACTTCCCCCTCATATGAGTCGAATACATGATGTTTTACATGTATCACAGATCCGTCTTTATCTTCATGATGAATATCATGTTATCGATTGGGGAGAGATCAATATTGTTGATGATGCAACCTTCGAGGAGCGACCTATGGAGATCCAAGACCGCAAGGAGAAGGTGTTGCGTGGGCGTTCTATCCCCTTAGTTCGTGTCTTGTGGCTACACGGTGGCATGGAGGAGAGTACCTAGGAACGTGAGTCACAGATACATGTCTAGTACCCAAAGTTGTTTAATGTTTAACTCTTCTTTTTTTTTTGTAATGATGTTTCCTTTATGGTTAGACCTTTCATGTTTTATTTATGTACCTTTGATGTTATGTTGTGAATGAATTGTTTGGGTATGGATTGTTTGTTCCCATACTCCCGGATGTCGTAGTTTTGTTCCAGATTTCGAACATCTCAGGGTGGTTTTCCCCTGAGAGGTATTTTATGGGGTGGTTGTTCGGACCCCTCTTTTCTTCTAGGTTGGTTTTTAATTCTCGAGGACGAGAATGTTTTGAGAGGTATCTAATGTAATGGCCCGGACCTCTCTGGTCCATTACTTTGTGAATTTTTTGTGTTGGAGGTGTTTCGGGAGGTCAAGGGGACTTATCCCCAACACTTTTCCAATTTTCCAGTTCTGTGAACAGTGTTTCCTGTTTTAAGAACAGTAACAGATCGGTCTCACCGATCGGTCTGACAGATCGGTCTGACACATCAGTTTCACGGATCGGTGTGATAGATCGGTTTCACAGATCGGTCTGACAAATAGGTTTCACAGATCGGTCTGACAGATCGGTTTCACATATCGGTCTGACAGATCAGTTTCATAGATCGGTGTGACAGATCGGTTTCACAGATCGGTCTGACAGATCGGTTTCACAGATCGGTGTGACAGATCGGTTTCACAGATCGGCCTGACAGATCGGTTTCACAGATCGGTGTGACAGATTAGTTTCATAGATCGGTGGGACAGATCAGTGTGACAGATCAGTTTCACAGATCGTTCCGACAGATCTGTTTCACAGATCGGTCTGACAGATCGGTTACACAGATCGGTGTGACAGATCGGTTTCACAGATCGGTCTAACAGATCGGTTTCACATATCGGTCTGACAGATCGGTTTCACATATCGGTTTGACAGATCAGTTTCACAGATCGGTTTCACAGATCTGTTTCACAGATCGGTTTCATGTATAGTAACAGTGGGTGAACAATGTTTCCAGACTCCTACAGTTTTTCCCCTTTTGACGTTTCCTTTGACGAAAAATACATTTAAAGCCTTATTTTAAGGGCTCTTAAGGACGTTTAAAATGCCATAAATCCTATATTAATTATTCCTATGGCTTGTAATGTTTTACTTGGTCAAACCGCGTGGGTTAATGTGATCCGTTTTTACTGGAGAATTAACCAGATCTTAAACCGATGCCCCATTTAATCTTCAAAAAGGGACGAGATATCATTCTCCCTTATTCTTTCCTTTTATTCTCAACTAGGAGGCACTAGAACCTTTCAATCCATTCCATAGGAGTTTCACAATCAATCTTTACTCCTAGGATTGGTTCCTCTTTGTTTTGATGCAACCAAGCTGTGTCGATCAATCTTCGATATAAGGTATGTTGTATCGTCGTTCTTTTGGGGTGCATCTTCTCCTATCCTCCTTTCCATAATTATACAATGTAATTTCCAAGATTCTAATGGTTTTTCTTGGGGTTGGTTGGTACTGTCGTAACGCAGCATCCTCCGGTGGATGCAGTTGTCGCGAGGGGAGGATCGTGACATGTTTTGTTGATAAAGAATTTGAGGAACAGTTTGAGGTAGGGGATTCATGGCTTCTTTAATTGTATATGTGCAATCGTAGAATTAGCACGATTTATCCCTTTGGATCACAATGAAACTGACATAATTAAATACTTGAACCGGATTAATAGAATAGGTTGATCGCATGTTGTTTCTTTATACCGTGATAATAGTTTGACTCATGTTTTCCTAGATATAGTGATATCTATGTTTTCTTTGATTTCTTGTTCGTTCATGATAGAAATTGATAATGAAAGTAAAGCTGGAATTAATTGGCTAAAGATAAAGAGGCATGTAAATTAATCTGGTTATTGTTGTTGTTGTAGTTGTTCTATTTTGAGGATAATCAAATTAGTGAAGTAAGCATGGTTATTTAAATTGTGATAGCTTGCTGATTTGGTATCCTGTAATTGGATCCTATGAATAACTAATCTTCAAGTTCAATATGGATTAAATAACACATTATGGGGGAATTTTCTAAAAGGGTTCTGAGTTACCTTCTTGTTTTCTAAAGGGTCAAGAGCCCATGATGTGATGTTTGTTTTCCTGCTGCTTGTGATGTGATGTGAGCCTGGATGGCTGTAGTGATATGTGGAGGCGTGGAGGCCTTGTGGATGTGGTAGTGGATGACGCCTAGAGTGGTGATATGCATCAGTTATGCATGTGGGTGTCAGGGAGGACACCAGGGGTGATGGAATGGGATGGATGTGGTTGCTGATTGCATACAGTTTTCTTGAATGTTAATCTGCTTTTCTTTTCCCCACTGCTCAAGGCAGCTGGTCTTGTTACCCTTCTTCCGAAGGAGGTGAAGACGCGCGGGGTATGCCACGTTCATTCCGTGTTTAGCCTCTCAAGGGAGAATTGGTATATGCTCTTTCTATAGGCGGAAAAGACTCGATGGGTAGTATAACTATTCACTGTGTTGAGCCTCGTTTGTGTTTAGAAGCATAGGATGTTTTTCTATAATTCCTGGGAATGCAGAAAAGTAATTCTGTAATGAATGTTTGATTAAATGGTGAAAATCCACGGGGATGGAGATACTGGAATTTAAAGGTAATGTGAATCCTAAAAAGGAGCAGTTGTTTTTGAAAGTGATGCCAATTCAGTTTAATGTGGAATTGTTCATTCTTAATTAATGTTTATAGAATTAATTAATGCACAATGGAACTGATAAAATGAGAATGGTGTAATCTAATAAATCTCTTCAAATGTTTGTGTGCTTATAGGATACCTAGTCTTAGAAGTAGTAGCCTGGAGTCTGAGAGACGTTAGCTGCAGTTGTATCTAAGACTAGGTAATTCACATACTGTGGATGTGAGTTACTTATATATTCTGTACTTTTTGTGTTCCTATACGCTACTCCACCCTGTCGGTAAGGGAAACTAACACCCCAGGTATTCTGAGCCCTGGGGGGGGGTGTTTTCCCCAACATTCTGATGGGAGGTTGAATGGATGACTACCCCCTTTGGCTCCGCTCTCTTTTCTTGGTAGATACTTGTGCCATGAGGCACAACGGTTAGTTAGCCCATATATGTGTGTAGAGGGATGTAATGGCTTGTAGTTATTCACACACATATATTCTGGATATAGTATCCTATGGAATACTATAGGTGTAACGTGTATAGGCTATGATGGCTTGAGGATCCTTACTCGGAGTATGGGCTGTAATGGCTTGAGGTATTATACCCGATATATGATACACGTTATGCGAGCTATGGTGGATCCCTGATACTACCTGGTTACTTTTGGTTGTGAGGACGGTGTGGTGCTTCGCCCAGGTGTCTACGGGAAAGCCTATGTGGTGCACGGGGTGCAGATTGTGGAGCTTCGCCTAGGTGTCTACGGGCAAGCCTTTGGATAGAGATGCACATGACGTATGTCGTTGGGGAAAAGCGGCAAACCAGTGTGGAAGTAGTAGCGGGGTACCCTTGATATTCTTTAGTATATGCTATATTCTTGTATGTGTTACTTGGTGAGAGTAGCCATGGTGAGGTTGGGAACATAATATACCTGTTTAGGCGACGAGTTAGTTTCACTTATTGTTCACTGGGCTTTAGCATGCTTTCTTTACTTTTTCACGAGAGGCCTGGGGAGGATCCTACTGAGTATACTATTATACTCACCCTATGTATATATAAACTGTTTTTCAGGTCACTTGGAGAAGGTTGGAGATCAAGCTGGTTACTACTAGCTTGCAGTTGGAGGAGGAGCTATTCGGGCTTGTGGTCGCTGTCGTTTTACATTCTTTTGGGTACTTTTAGTTTCCCCTTTCAGTTGTAGTACTTTTTCATGACATTTCATATATGTACTTGGTTTCCTTTTATATCTCAGTTCTATGTTGGAGTTGATTGGAGTCTATTCTATCTCTCTCTTCTGCATGTGTTATCATAGAGGGTAGTGCCTCCCATTTGTATGTTATTATACCCTCGGTGCTAGTCGCCAACCCGGGGCCTACTGGAGGCGGGACTCGGGGGGTCATTATCTCCCTTTTCACATTGCCAGCCCAGGAGGGGTACACTTTGTGGGGAGGGGGTCGTGAAAATATACATCTAATAAAATTATGTTGGTGTATAGCATAACATGTGCCTCAGTAAAGAAAAATAGGGATAAATGGCACTTTCGAGTTCAGAAACATTATAACTATAAAACCAATAAAGGGGAGATCATAAAATGGATATGTAAATACCCATAAAAATTTTATATTTAATCATAAAATACTTTCATGTTCAGTATATACACCGTATAAAATAAGCACATAGAAAATGTATCATGTGTCACACAAATAACATAATTGATTCAGAAATATCATACTATATGTTTCTAATTCATTCATACACATAAACACCTTCTATATAATAAATATATTTATACTATAAATATATTATGCAATGAAAAATAATTATATCGTTCAATTTATCATTAAATTATGATGTTTAATTTCTATTTATTAACAATTCCATGTTAAATTTAAATTTTAATAAATAATATCAATGTTTATAAAGTGTGATTAATTTTTTTATTTTTTGTTATCATAAATTGATCATCAATACATAAACCAAATATTTAAACACTGTATAATGTATATATATATTCAGTATAAATATATTTACTGTGATCCATAAATATAATATAAGTAATATAAAATACATTATTCATATAGTTTGTTGGTCGTACGTACTGAAGAATGTTACATCTATTATTCACAGAGAAAGAAAGAAATAATGGTGAATAATATATTAACCTTAAATAATGATATTAATTTCATATATATCACAATATTTTTGTAAATCCATCATTATTTCCATCTACGTAAAACTTGAACTAATCACATGGCTTCATGAGGTGCTGTTCTATCGTTCAGACGAATGAAGTTATGGTATTCCCATAAAATTGAATGTATGATGGAAAATGGGATACCAAGATCAAATATGCCAAATAATATAACAAATATTATATATATACCTTAAAAATATCATTATTTCCCTTCTGGAGACTAGGTGAATGAAAAAAATATCATATGTTCATGAGGCCATAGTATTTCGTACACAGAAATAATTATTTTATAACCTATTTTGTGAAAGATGGTATTTTTTTAGTTATTAAATTAACAACATAAAATTTTTTAATATTATAAATACTTAATTTTTAATTTATTTTTCATTGAAATATAAATTATTTACGTTTAACAAGAGATACAAAAAAATCATTGCTAGAGACGTTTCTTCCCCTTTAGAAAATGATCTTTGGTTTTTAGTGAATGATTTTTAAGCTAGATTTCTGAGCAAAATTTTGAATCTGTGATGATAATAGTAACGTAATTATGTTATTTTGGAGGAATGAACTTAAATAATGGTTATTTTATATGCAATAAGTATAGAATCGGTGTGGCCTTCTATAAGTAATGTGGGTTCCACACTTGTAATTTTTTGTAAAGAAAAATTTTAATCCATGTTCTTATAGGCCATAAAGAAAAAATGGGTCATCATATAAATTATAAATGATGATTTGAAAATATGGAAATAAAATGTGTGATTAAAATGTTTTGGTTTATTTTTTACCCATATCTTTTTTAGTTTAAACTATGGAATATACAATTTCACTCTAACCATGATCAGTTTTTTTCCATTTTACTATTTATTTTGGTAAACAAATAAGTAGAACATTTTATATAATATTAATTATTTTTATTTAAAACATTTTACCAAATAAAATTCATATTAATGGAAAATATATGTTTAAAATGTATAAAATATGTGTGTTGAGAAAGAAGGTTTTCTGTGAGAAAATGTTCAAACATTTAAAAAGTTTTTATATAAAAATTCAATATGAAATTAACTTAAATAACCCAAATTTATTTAATATATGTTATTTAATTATTCTAGATTTAAATAAATCATAACATATATTTTATGTTAATATATTATTTAAATGAAATTAATATTCTTTAAAAAAAATCTATTTTTATTAAATTTTTATCAAAATATTTAACAACTTAATAAATTATCAAAAATTAACACTAATATAATTTTGAAATGATTATTTGAAAAATTATTTTAATTTTTGAATATAAATTTAATACATTTGCAAAATAAAATTTTTAAAATAAACATTTATAGATATCAAAAGAGTTTTTTAAATATAAATTTCAGTGTAACATATTATTTATTTTTATCCATTTTTTCAAAAACATAAAAAAATATGGACATTTAATTGACTATATAGTATATAAATTTCATTTAAATAATATTAAAAAAAATTATTTAATTTACAATGATAAAACAATCTTTCATCAATAAATTAATGTTTTCAGAAAAAGAAAACAATACCATTATTTTAAAATGGTTTTAATTTTAATTTTCAACAAATTAATAACCAATTATTATATATATATATATATATTTGTGTGTGTTTGTGTAATCTATATATTCTATGAATTATTTTATTCTAATTTATACCAACCATCCTAATGGATAGTTGATATCTATAATATTAAATAAAAATATTTTTAATAGTACTCCATGTTTTTTTAAATTGGATGTTGCATGTAATGAAAACTAAACTCAGTGTTACAAGAAATGTAAGATAGACATTTTGTTACATGTAACATAATTTATCCATGGTGTTTCATGTAATGAAAATTAATTAATAGATTAATTTTATTTGATATTTGTTTCAAAAAAACATGTGGTGTTACATTCATACCCCCATAAAACTAGTTTCTCCCTTGAAATATATAAAATGGGTACCAAAATAGGAGGATTAATCTTTAATATTCCAACCACATGTCTCATGTGGCTTCCACGGGATGTCAGTTTTTTCATAAAACAATGACTATGTGTGTGTTACTACTTCATAGTACCATCTCTATATGATCCATAATCTCGATTGATTATTCCTTATAAATTAAGATCATGCTCTTAAGGTATATCCTCTAAGATTAGTACTTGTTAGGGATAAGGTATAAACATATTAAAGATAGATATATGAAACACATTATGAACCTGATAAAGGTTTGGTGAAAAAAAATGATATGTTAGTTTCCAGATACAATCTAGGATTACAATGGGACTAATATATGTATAGCTTAGTTTTACGGTCTTTGTTCAATAGAGATATTCATAGAAAGACCTTATCACAAATGTTAAATTAAAATTTTCATTTAGGATTATATTCATTACATTTCTATAATTTTTTTAATATATACTGAAAACAGTCTCTAAGCATACCTATTATTCCATCAGATTGTTCATCCCCCAATAACATTCTTGCTAAAACATTATTCTAGAAGGATGGAGTTGTACACTTTTTTTCCATAGAGGGAAAAATTATTATAAATTTTAATAATTGGGTGAAATATATTTATCTAAGAAAATTAAATTAGAAGAAGGTGATAATACAAACCACATTTTAAATCCATATACTAATTTCATAGCATTTTTTCTAGGCTATTAATTTTTTTACAATACTATTCATCTATCTAATGACGATTCATAGAGCTAAAACTATACTATATATCAAGAGTTTATTTATTAAATCACAAAAACATTGAGGTAAATATTATAACACAATCATATTAAATTTAATGTGGGAAATTACGAAATCATACCACATCTTTTAGTTATATTATGGAAAAAGGATCCATAGATAAATAATTTCTGATAGAAACAAAGTGTGGTTACATAAAAATGTAATAAACTATAACCCATAATTACCTCAATATCAATGGTAAGATAATTCATAAAGGATACAAGTTCTATTAATAAATTTTAAAAAAAATTGTAATGATATTTATACTTAAATAAAGTTTTCACTAAAACATATAAAAACCAAATGGTACTATTTCCTTAAATGTATCTAAAAAATATCCTTAATAGTGAAAAAATACCATAACATAAATCCACAAAAGTAATATAATTTACTTTGATCTTTTGAAAAATGCATAAAGTAATAAAACCATGATGGTATCCATAACAAATAAGTTTATTTTTCATTGTTTCATATACACATCCATATGTTAATCCACCCATTATTCCTTATATAATCTCTTATCATATATAAAAAAATCATAGGATTCTTGGGTTCATCCTTGTTGCAATATAATATCTAATCTGATTTAATTATTCAAAAGTTAATTTATAGGGATATAATAAAATCAAATGACTTTAAAGGTAAACACTATGACGTAGATATGGATTTTTCATAAAAAATAAGACATGAAATTTCTATCTGTAGAGGTAATGATATGTGTTCCATAATTTTCATGATTCACATCATAAATTCTGATTGCATTGACCTTACCTTTTTCCTTCATGTTTATTTTTATGTTGTCTCATCATCTCTAGTATCCCATGAATTGATTCATTGACTAACACAGTTCTCAAACATATTTCACATGAATCACTAGACCGTGGGGGTTATTATATTAAGATGTCTCTATATTCATTTTTTTATTTGCCTCTTGAATAACATTTAAATTAAATTGACCTATTTAAAGGCCTAACACACCTAAAAACCCAATTTTACTTTTATGAATTCACATAGGTGCTTCTTCCCATGATTCTTGCTTGTGGGTGACTAAAATTTCATTCTATTATGTGATTTGATCAAGTTGTTATCAGACTTGATATTACTTTTCTTATCAAAACCATGATAATGGTCAGAATATCCATGTTCTATCTTTACATTTAGATTGCATAATATTACTTATAATTATATATTATTGTGTAATATATATAATTCATTTCAATTAAATGGTCTTAACACATCAATTAATCAATAAATATTTATTTATGTACATAATAATAATGGGGAAGTGCAATGTGAAGTCTTCGAAAATAAGCATTGTAGATACTAATAGATTCACCATACATATTTTTGATCATGATACATTCCTTATTTATCTTATTTTTTAGAATATTAGTTATGGAATTATTGAAAAATATCCTCTTATACTTATCCCATTAAATGATGTCAATTACTTACTCTTGACTCATATTCTGAGTAATGTTCCATAATTGATCTGGTTCACCTTCCATAAGATAGAGAACAAAATTTAAATCTAATTCCTTACCACTAGAAAATGGTTAATATATTTTAATTTGTATTGATCCATTTCTATTAAACTAGTGGATAAGTGGACCCACTAAATGATCATGTTGTTGCTACATGATGGACAGAACAGAACATTTTTCCCTCCTATTATCATTTTTATGTTTAGTATTATTCATATATTAAGAAACATGTGTGAGAATTGAAACATGATTTTTAATTTTATCTACCATGATGTTTTTATTAATAGGAGGAAGATCATTACATTTTTTATTTTATTCATCTTTAAAATAGTTCAATTGGGTAATAAATATTGAATAAAAATAGAAACCATGGTGCGATAAACACATATCATAGTTAAAAATACATAATATTGAAAAAATAGTTTTTTTGGATGTCGAAATAATAAAGAATGCTTCTCAATATATGACTACATATACATTACCGAGGTCATTCATGGTCATTATTCAAATCCTTCATTTTTTTCCTAAAGAGTTTTTAGAATTTCGAAAACCTATCCCCCAGGAGTGTCAAACGAGGTGTACCGCAATGGTAGTAGTTGTACTCTAGGAAACGATCGTGTTCAAATCAATACACCATTTTCAATGTTATTACATCTCGGTACCTTTATTCTAGATCCACATGCACATGTAGTATCTATAAGGGGATTTAATTTCCTCGAATCCACTCAATCTCTCCATTACAAAAATTCCATGACATTTACATATACATTGATTCATCAATAGTATCATTCTCATCTATATACCATGAAAAGTATTTAGAAATATCCCATGTGATCTCACTAATGTTTTTTATCTATATTTTTAATTTTTTACAAAAAATATCTCTAATAGTAACTATAAAAACCCAAATATATATAAAAAAATTTTACATCATAATTGGCTAATATTTTTAAATAACCTAACAAACCCTACTGGAACCAATTTGGTCTTTTGAATGTAGAAACATGGACAGAAAAAAAACATGTCCATTAGTGAGCTATTTCATATCACACATTGTTCTTTAAAATTACAACCCTTCTTATAAATATCATACATAATAACATCCTTCATATCATTGGGAAATGAAACATAAAAAATGGTGGTACTAAATTCTCAAAAAGTGTAAAAATTGAGATATCAATATAACCTGATCCTGTGGGTATGATAATATGATAATAGAATAGGAAAAACATTCCATTCATATCAGATATCTTAAACATGATTCATAAAATAAATAATGGTAGTTCAGAAGGCATGAATCATAATTGAATGAGGACCATGATCCATGAATTTATACCATTTTCATAATGCATATATTTATGGAATATACATAATCATAGAAAATATTAATACAAGGATTCCCACTATACACTCATAACTAGATAGTATAGGTATAACCACCCAGGTACGAACCTTCAGCTATAATAACCTCTTGTGTACCTTCTTTCATCCTCGGGATATCCATATATATATACCATTTTCAAGAATGGGATAACCACATTTGTATCCTTTCCGCTCAAATAACATTAATGGTGACCCAATTTGTTTTAAAAGAATATTTCTCCCACACATCACATAATCTATAAATATTTATTCCACAAGATCCTTCAACATTTATCATATTATAATTCATGATAATAAATGGGGTTTTTAAAACATTTCATTATATAATATCTCATGGGAAAGAAACATGTTTCATAATCAATTCAAGAATTCATCGAAACCTAAATCCATGTAGAATATATGAGGTTCATACAGATATTATCATTATAAGAATAAACCATTTTGGTAATTTATTTAAATGTTATCCTTAGATCTTATCCCATATAAAAAATTATTAACAACAAATTATGTCATCATATATAGGAAATTAATTTGAATAAAAAAATTGAATGAGATTTTTCTTCAGTAAAATAATAATCCCACATTGAAAATAATGTTTTAAAACATAAAATTATTTCAAGTTACATTTCATTGAAGATATAATTTTAATCTTATAATTTCATATTTGAAACATTTAAATAACCAGATGATGGAAAATATATTTCATGTCATATGGGTTAAAACAAGGATCTTATTCACATTTTAAATAAAAGACAAAAATAATTGTTTTTAAAAATCAAATAATGAATAATTTTAAAAAAAATTAAAAATATAAAATCAGAAAAAAATACCTTAAAAAATTAATTTTTATATTGTTAAAATATTTTTATAACATTCTAAAAAAATACACATGGAAGATAAATGAGTTTTGAGAGAAATAAAATATCATTGTATTACATTAAAAGACTATTTTTCACTATTGACTACACAAACATATGAATATTTAGTGAACCACATATTCTCATGAAATATTGAGTGGAAAATATATTTCCGGTATTTCATGATATGTGGTTTAATCTATTTTATCATTATAATCACAAACATAAATAATCTTTATAATTAATGAGATTGTAACTTAAATTAAATAACAATTTTGAAACATTAAATCATAAACCCCATGAAAGAATAATATTATATGGAACTAAAAAAATTTTATAATAAATAATTTCATGACATTACAAGTGAAATGGGTTTTGTATACACCTCATAAAATAGTATATGCATGTAATATAATATATTTATCAATAAAGAAAAATTGAGGCAAAGAACCCTTGTAACATTGGAAACGTTTGAACCATGAACCACATGAAGGAGATATCATATAATGGATATGTAAATACCCATTTTTAGAAGAAAAATAATCCTAAAATATGTTCATGGATTGTATATACACCAAATAATATACAATGTGGTGAATATAACTTGTGTCTCATTGAAAATACATGTGAGACGGAAATCCATTAGTATATGTATCGACGTCATTTGTACACATTCAAACCTCATGTATAATAACTATAATTTTTTTATAAATATATTATAAAATTGTACACACAATATATATATATATTATTTACGTTTTTCATTTTATTACCCGTTTATTAAAAACATCATGTTAAATCATGTTTTAGGTGATAAATGCGTTATATCTTGCTTCTTTTGATTGGGTATTACTAATCCTCTGAAATTTTTTATAGTTTCATCATATCCATATTGTATAAAATTATTATAATATCATATATATTCACTATACATGTATTTATAATGATATAGAAAAGATATTGATTGAAAATAAAATACACAATTCATGGAGACGGTAGGTCATACGAACCCATTAACGATGTTTCCATTCTATTTATGAAAATAAAAAAATAAAAGTAAAGAAAATATTAACATTAAATAATCCTTTTTATTATATATATATCACATATTTTCATTGAACACGTCCATATTAACTTCCATTTAACGTTTTATAGAATCAAATCACATTGTGAGATTGTAGTCCACCATTCACATGAATGACATTATTTTATTCCCATTGTATTTAAATTAATAAGGAACATGTGATATACGTATTAAATAATCATAAAAATATAACTATAATCATATTGAAATAATGAATACATCATTATATATAGCCATGAGTGGTTTTATGGAAAGAAAATAACATCGGTTACTAATGCGGTAGTCCACAATATAAAAGAAATGATGATTTCATTACTAATTTGATTGAAGAGAATAAGAATTTATGGTTTTAAATTAAAATATATTTATATTATTATATATAATATAATTATTTTATTATATCAACTTGGTTTAATAATAATTGGAAAAGGTATAGGAAGAAATAAAATAAACACTCGGTTATGGACATTATCTCTTCGTTGAAAAACTTTGGTTGGTTTTGAAGAAAATGATTATTTTGTTGTATTTATGAAAAAATAAGGATTATAGGATTTCAATAGTAAATTAAGGAAGTTATTTTTGTAGGTATTTATTTAAACAATTTATTTTATATGTGTAAATTGTAGAGGAGAGGGTGTCCTTTTATAAGCGAGGTTGTTAAAACACTTGTAATTTTGTAATAGAAAAAGGCGTATCAATGTTTTGATGATAAAAAAAGAAACCAAAATGAAACATTATCAATACTGACTATATTAGGTCAAAACATGTCTATAATATTTTTTATGATTATTAATTTTATCATTTTAACCCTTATCATGTTAGTTTAACCCCCAATAAACCCATTTCCACTATGACCATGGTAGGTTATTCTTACGATCATTATAATTATTGTTGGGAACAAGCTAACATTAAACTATTAAATAATATACATTATTCTGATTAAAAATTGATTCTATTTACCACATTAAATTCATTGAACTGGCGAATTTTAATTTTAAATTAACCTTGTAGATGCAACATGAATGACGATTTTCAAAGAGAAAATGTCCAAAAGATAAAATAGGTTCTATATAAAAATTCATTATGAAATTGATTATAATAAATATAATTTACATAATAGATATAAAATTGAGCAAAATTAACTTTTTAAATCATAAAAAAAAATTATGTTATTTAAATCATTAAAATAAACAAATCATCTTAATAAAAAAGTAATATTTTCACTATTCTTTGGAAAATCTATTTTCATAGATATTCATTAAAAAAATCCCCAAAAAGGAATTTTAAAATTATAATATCAATAATTTATTTTATTTTTAATATAATATTATGAATATATATATATAAATAATACTTCTAAAATATGTGCACAAAATAAGATAAAATTTTGTTATAAAGAAATATTGTTTTTAAACGTAAAATTTGTTATGTTAATATCTCTTTCCTAGAGAAAAATTATGATAAATTTTAAACATTTTATTGAATATATTATTCATACGTTTCATTAAAATAATTCAGTAATATGGAATTTTTAAATTTATTGATATAAAAATGTTTTATCAATAAAATAGTTTTCCTAAAAATATTCCCCTTATTTTTCAAATCGTAATTATTTTTATATTTAAAATATTGGTCATCATGAAATTAATTAAAAATACATATGTAAACCATAAATTTTTATAATTTAGGTAATCCTATTAATAACCACCATTCTAAAGTCTATGTGATAATTATTTTACTGAATAATAATATTTGTAATTATATGTCATGTTTCATTTAAACATTGCGTTATTTTGTAACACAACATAAACTCAAATTTGATTGTAATGAAAGCTCAAATCAGTGATAAATGTAACTAAGACAAATATTGTTTTTATTTGTAATGTACAATATTCAAAATATTAGGTTTAAATTAATTTAACGAATGTCATGGTTTACGATATTTCAGAGAAATTTGCTTATTGTGATCGTCTTAGTGATTTATGTTTCTTATAGACGAGTTGTTTGTGTTTCCATTCTCATAAAGGAACAAAAAATATACGGGTATATATGTGGATCATATATATATATAATTAATATTTAAAATATCAATATAATTGATGTATTTTATGAATTTTACACCTTATTTTGAATTAAATATAATAATAGATAATTTTTGAAACTATGGTGTGAAAATATTCGTGGGAACCCTTAAGATAAGAGATTTATATGAGAACATCAGATGATATAATAAAATAAATGATTGTTGTTTTCTTAAAAATAAATCCATATTTGGATATTAGAAATATGATGTTGAAATCGTAGAGATTCACCTAGGGGTAACGATTCTGACAAGCGTTGATTGGGTATTATGTTGGCTATAACTAGTTCACGATGTGTGAGACTAAGACTATACAGATGGATATAATGTCTTTATGAATATGGTCTGGTTAATTAAATTATATTTATGAATCATTAATAATTATTTGTATAGAAAATAACTACAGATGACCAATGATAATCCAAATGTTTCATATCTTGAAGAAATGTGATTTAGTTTATGAAATATCATGAATGTTATAATTAATTATATGATTTCTCACTATGATTCTTATAATATCATGTTGACACTATTTTTTATTCAATTAATAGAACAAAAATAAATCTTCATAATAACTAATGTTATGATAAATTCAACCGTATAATTAATAAAATTGGAGATGGAGAAAAAATTGGGTTGGTATGTTCACACAACATTATCAAGCCACAAAATTTGTTGAACATTCAAATGCCAAATGGAGTGATCAATAAAAAAGTAAATCATTCATGAGGAAAATACACATTCATTTAGTGGGATTATGAATCCAATAATTACATTTACATATATTAGTATCACTAAAAAGATATTTACTATTATGAAGAACACTGAGCATGTGAAACTTATTCTGGATATTTTTCATTTGAAATGAAATGTATATCAAATGTGTAATCTTACCAAGAATATGAGTTCACCAAATGAAATTGACTCCATAGATATGGATATCTTTGTTAGGTTGTTTTTGAGGGTTTAAATTCATCATAATGATCAAGTAAAAATAAATAAATAATTACTCAGGTTGAAGTAAATAGATGATAAATCCATTATTACTTATAAAGAAAAATATTAAATGACATGTGATGTATGTTTATGTAATAATGATACATCATGAAGGGAACCTTTATTGATTCATTATTCCCATAAAACGAACTACTTAAAATGTTTTGTCAACAGGATAGTTCTCTAACAATGAATAAATAATTTGATATGATATTATGGTATAAATAGATATTATAGATAGTCACCCTTCTCTTGGATTTGACGTGAAAAGAATAATGTAATTCAAATGTAATTATATGAAAAATTATATATTAAATACAATTAGGCATATTTTATGTTAGGATTATGGAAATAAATATAAAATAAAATTTCTTTAGGGGACTAATAAATAAAATATTTTTGGAAATTAAGCCTTATAGAAAAAGGATTTTGAAGAGATAAAAGACGATACATAATATTGGGAACGGACAAAATAATCTATAGAATGAACCACCATAACTATAGTGTTTTAAAATAATGTTTTATGGGTATTATGCTAAGAATTTCCTAAATTCTATGTTTAATTATGAATATTTACATGATCAAACACTTAATAACACAAACAATGGGAAATATCATGACATAACTATTTAAGATATAGCTTGTGAGAAAAATGTGGAGAAAGGTACAATTGTCATCTACTATAGAAATTTTAATGCCATATTTGATTCATTATTTATTATAAAGTTAATATCTAAAGAATATTATAATGGAATCAAATCACCATCTGAATTATTAAATTTTCCAATAAAAATAAAGATATTGAATTTTATATTGTTCACGTATCATGTCAATAACTCATATTTGAAAGAAGATTATGGGAATGTGATTATGGTAAAAATTATTATTCTCTAACAATTTAATATCTATATTATTTTTGGAAATTCATGTTTATATATATATAAACTATTTTAATTTATGAGTAAAAGAATTGAAATATTATATTATGAATTAATCAATTAACATTTATCATCATGAGGTTGAACCTGAAATCCCAAAGAAAATAATTAGTTCATATTACGATTCATTAAGAGTATTTTTCTGAAATATTTTGAGAGAAACAAAAAAGTGATGATATTATTATTATGCAATATTAATTTTATGTTTTTATTCAATAGTTTATTATTTTGCTTTAAATTTTTTATTTTCATCTATGAATATAGCACATACATGATGATACTCTTATTTCAAAGTCTTTAATGGAATAACCTCGATTGATTTACATGAATTAAAGATGACCCTATTGGAATATCATGATATGGATTAATTTGTACTAGTGTGTCACCTTGGGATGAACATGTTTATTATGAAGAAATATGGGTCAATGAACCTTTTCACTGATTATCATTAATTTAACGATATAACTCTTAAGAATAATAATACTCTACCGAATATCGACGATTATCTAGATTAATTATGAGGATACCAATATTTTTACATGATGGAGCTATGATCTATATATCATTAGATGTGGTAGTAATGAGTATATATCATGGATTACCTTTTGTATGTGGCATGGAGACAATTAATTTATTGTTATTAAATTTGGTCTTACTAATTATACATTTCTATTCATGCATATAAGGAATACTAATTAGAGATTACCTTTATTAGTGAGTGGTAAAATTTATAGTCGGTAGTACTACATATTATAATATAAAAGAAGAACATATATCTATCATGAATATAGTAAAGAACTCCCTAATATAATATAATCATCATGATTAATTAAAAATGTGTGAATTTTGGGAAATGTAGAGTTAATTTATGGGTTATATAATATCAATGAATTGTATATCCATGGATCAATTGGACGACATTATTATTAATCATTTTCCAGGACCATCAAAACATATTTTGATTCATTGTCTGATTTTATTGGGTGGATATTATCAATGATTTGTGAGAAATTTATCTTGATTATCTATTCAAATCACTAATTTAAATCATATTAAAGTCATGTTCCATTAGACTGTTGACTATAAAGAAATATTCATCGGTATAAAGAGAAGGTCGTCCAGTGAACATATACACACGCTACCTTATAATAGAGATGGGTTTTTATATACAATTATGATTTAAAAAAGAATATGGAATGTGTTATTATAAATAATTATATAATTATATCTTATCCCTCGCTTGAATTTAAGGTTCAATAGAAAAATTACATATATCAAGATATAAAGCTAGCTAAGGTAATTATTTAAATTTATTATTAAATGAATGGTGTGATATAAATATGAATAATAAAATGTCATATAATATAATGAAATAAAAGAGTAAAATATGTTCCAAATGAGATGGATTTAATTGATTACATATTATGTATTCTATATACATTACCACCCTGAGAATGATAAAATGGTTGTTGATTATCTATGTCAGAAAGACCATACATGTTTGTTCATGATCAGGATTCAATGTGTTATATTTTTTTAATTTATAGATGATGGTCTTAACATCATATTAAACTGTCATAATTCATATATATATATATAAGGAATTATCTAAAATCCATCATTGTGATTATTTATATGAACCTGGTATTTTCTATTTGGTACATATCCTTTTTAACGTCCTGCTAAACCCTTGATAGAACTGTCTTTTTGAATTAGACCAAGAAGTTGAAACTTCATGTTATTTATGAATTTTTTTAGAAGAAAAATTATGGGTTTTGAATATTTTATACAGGACAAATAGATTAATATTTTTAAATATACTATTTGTAATGGGCTGGGCAAGAAATTTCATAATGTGTAATAAATTTTCCCTAGAATTGAATGCCCATATACTACATGTTGTGAAAATAGTTTAAACACTATTTATTTTCTTTAAATGTTTCTCAAGGGTAAAACACCATTTTTTTTAATCGTCACCCCTCATTTTCATATTTAAATAACATGAATAAGAGGTCACATAGGATCTCACGTTCATTACTATATTTGTATTTATGTGAAAATTCATTATATGACCTAGAGTTTTAGATCCTTTCATTGTAATTGAGATAAATTAGAGAGTTCATTATTCCTTAGGAACATATTTATGTTTCACTTGAAATTGGTGATTCTATTTTGGTGTAGGATCTAAAAAATAATTTTCATTGAATTCTTATATTATTCCATTTTCTTCTTGTCTATAATGAATTATAGTCTGCTATTGTATGAGTAATTATATTCCAAGATGAGTTTGGTGGTCTATACATTTTCCATTAAATTATTTTGTTTATATATTATTTTCATTTTTCTACATGTCATGAAATCTATGGGATGTTTTTAAATAAATTAATCCTATACATATTTTATATATTCATGTATATGTCATTCAATGGCACTATTATTTAAGGTTGGGGGTAGTTGAACTAAAAATGAAATTCCCATGGAGTGGATATACCCATTTATCTGGACATTTTTTCCCTTAGCTTACGATGATCTAACCATTTATAATTGTGAATTGAATGAGGTATTACTGTGTATTGTTAGATGTTGTTAAAAGAATATATCACCTTGTAAATTTTATTTGATATATATTAAATGGAAAATCCCTTTCATTTTAAACCATAATTAATGTATTATTGAATTGAATAAATGAATGGTTAATTATGTGTTGAATTATTTGGTTAGGTTACATCAGAAAAATCAACTTCGTAGATCTAACAACTATATTTGGAAGTCATGGAAATTTCAACTCCATAAATCTTACATACAAGGATTCTTTGAATCATAATACTTATTAGATATTGTATATAAATATAAAAATATTACATGGATATTTCTAATGCTAATATATTTTTGATGATTATGTTGGGATCCCTTTGAAATTTCAACTCCTTTAACCCTATTGACTATTTTATTATGATTACTTGGAAATTTATACTCCTTGTATATGGATTTCCTAACTCATTAGGATAAATAGAATATACTACTACAAGAATCCTGATTACATGGATTACTATGATTCCTTATACATTCTTCCTTCAGTGATCAAGATTAACTAATATACATGAAATGTAATGATTCCTTTGATATTTGCACTCCTAGAATAATGTTTAATTGATTTATAAAGCATACTCTATTACCGAATAAATTTATACTCCCTTGACCCTAGCCCATGTAGGTAAAATACATGGTTACATAGTGTAAGCTGTTATTAAAAATTCGTATGATTTACTAACAAACATTATGATTTCGATTCTTCATCACAGTGATACATGACATTCTAAAAAAAATCATTTAAATTTTTATTAATTGTTCACATGTTATAACTGTACAATACATCAACTAATATAAAAAGTCTATAATTTTTATATACATCATTGGTGGTAGCCTATTAAGTGATATCATACACCCTATTTAGGACACCATTGGTTACCCGAAAGGACATCATGGATTCAAGTAGGGATATTAGAAAATGAATAATTATAGACGATTGATTGATTGCTGAAAAGGATTAGGGGGGGGTATGACTGGGCTTTGGTCTCATGATTCATTCTACAGATAAATAATTTTTTCTATTTTTTTACTTTTTTTACATTTATTGCACTGGATTCTTATTTCCATGTGTTTCAAATATTTTTTATAGCATGACCTCACTAATATTTTTATATAACACTTTTAGATGACATTATTTTTTTATTTATGTGATGGATGTTTATTCTTCCACTATTTGGTTATTAAATATACCTCTACTATTTTTCATTATGATTAAACATTTTTTCTATGATTTAATTTGAGGAAATTATCTCCCTTCATTGCACCATGGCACCTCACAAGAATTCAAAGCCTTTGAGTATTTAGAGGCATGATTGAGGCCTTTTTGTTAACTGGGTTCAGTTATTATTGACTGAAATGTGTCCAGTTCATCACAATGTGGTACAAGAGGTCTTTTTCATTTCATTTCCTTATTATTTTCAAATAATATTATGGATAAATTGTAATATTTCATAATATGGTAATGATCTTTGATTGGGTGTCGCAAAAAAATGAATAGTAAAAAAGAAAAATGTTCTATGATGAGACATATTTCTATGGATTTTGGTTACTAATGATTCCTTGATTTATTTATTTTTTTGATGAAATTGATGCTTTATGTTCTTTATGATATGGATATTATTTCATGGGATAATATTCAATGGAAATATTCCACCATTTTTATTATAGGATCTTCATGATTTATATGTCCGGAATTATTCCATTTCATGTTAGTTTACTAGGTGTATTTCTTAAAACATGTTTCATGTAATAATTATTTATCTACGAAATTTTTCAAAATCGACCTTCATGGGATTGATAAATAATTTTTTTTCATTAATTAGATATCGCACATCTTTTTATAAGATGCATGGTTCCTTATAAATTGTATGTTGTGATCCATAGAATTAATAATTTAAAAGTAAATTTACATGAAAAAATATAATTAATTTAAATTATGTTGATTTATAAGATTAAATGATTTCTACTAAGTATGGATATAAATTGAAAATCAATGATTTTTTTCCTATATAAATTATAAATAAAACTATGTTTAGAAGTCCTTGTGACTTATAGAAAAGGCCATGGCTATAACACGACCATAGTAGTTGGATGTAGGAAATATCTAATGTTTTCTAATGATTTCTATGTTTCATATACCTTGATTTTGGAGCATGAATAGGGGTGTTCCACCTAGCTAAAAATTCATGTAGTATCCTACTTACAAATATATAGTTTTTTTGTTATTGTATTTTTTTCCGAGGTGTGGTCTTGGTATTTTTAATGATATTACACCAGGATGACCGGTAGTTGTGCATAATGAGAGTGGAAAATACAATTATATAGAGGTGGCGGGCCTTGATCAACCTATAATATAAAGAGTAGTGGACCTTGAAGAACATCCTTTTATGCATGATGTGGGAGATGAATCCCATTTTCATGATGGATTCTTACATTTCAAACAGACCACTCATGGGGAACTATCACTTACCCAGACTATGGAAGAGTCGACCCATGTGATTTAGAAGAATCATCTACCCATATTTTATGGGGATATTAGACCACATGATGCATAGTCAAGGCTAGAGGCCATCCTATCGATATTTGAGCCTCTCAAGACACCTATTAAGGGGGAAGTGAATCTCATTAGTTATGTACTGAGGTATTATTCTATTAAATGGTGGTATGTGATTACTCATACAAGTATTCATTGGTTTATGTCTTATAGGGAATTCTATAATGCCTTATATGATTATTTTTATCCCATTATGTTGAATGATGATAGATTTAGGCAGTTCATGCATTTGAAGAAGGGTGTATTTTTAGTCAATGACCACTAACCTATTTAAAAAATCACAAATGTTTTCACCTTTTATTCTGGGTGATGTTCTAGTGAATGATAATATATTCTAGGATTTTCTTATGTATTACATCTGATTATAGGGGATTTTTTGGGCAAATAAAAATGATAAAAATAATAATTCAGATGTTTATGTCTGAATGTAAACTAAATGATGTTATGAACATAGACCACATTTGATCAATCTATTGACCTAAAGGTTCTATTTCCATTTAAAAGATGGTATCCATTTATTTACCTCATAATTTAGATACCAAATAGTGCATCTGTGTTGGATGTTATGTATTCATTCATCATTTCATGAGGTTGGGAGATATGAGGAGGTAATGTGATAAAGACCCAGTCAAGTGTTAAAATACATGCAGTATGGACCATTTATAGTGGGCATGATGGACCATTCCTCTAATAGCCAATGATATAGGGTCTGAAAAGACACTATTTTCAGAAGAGGTGTCTATATAATTTCTTTTTTCAGGGATTTGGAGTGTTACTGGCGAATCATGATGGGGTGGTGGTATTGGACAAGAAGTAAGACACCAAATTATTTGTGATTGTAGATTATAAATACATAATCAATTCAATATATATCTTAGGGATCTGGTTCATGAGATATGTATAATGTACTATTAAATCATATTGGGAAGTGTGTAATTCCATATATGGTGAGAGGTAATATTATGGTACCCTATATGGTAGTATATTCCCCTTTCAATATATGTAAATATCATTATTACATATATCTTCTATTTTTTGATATCCTTTGGGTAAATTTTCTGTATTCTATTTTTTTGATAACACTCAATACCTCATTGGTTAATTAATTAGTATTTTTCTACCAATTTAGGAAGTGATGACATGATTTTTTTTGGATGTTATATCATATGGGTCCTTCTTTTTACTCACATTGAAAGGGTTGAAAACTTTTATTGTATTGGTTTGTTGGGTCTTTTTCAATTATACATTGAATTGTATAACCTAACAGTGACATTAATGTAACTACTGGGAAGGGTTATTATATTACATGGATGAATGGTATTTCTGGGTGAGATGATCATGACCAATGCTTCCTGGGATGGGATGGATAACATCCCATAGTTCTGTCTTATATCTTTATGATTAGGGATAACTTCTAGAAGAATTCCATTCAAGGTGTTAATAATTTCAAGGATTTAATTCTGAATAAATTTTCAGTACTAACTCCTAAGAAGGATGTAGTTTTTTCCAGTAAGATGTTTTTTGGAGTTAAATCAATATCCATTCCTCTATAAAATATGGATACTATCGAGTAGTAGGAACTCATGGGGAGGATATAAGATTAGGAAGAAAAGGGTTCTATACGACTGAACACATATTCATGGGGCCTCTCAGACCTAACTCCATAAAGGTGGATGGAACCATTCATTAATGTAGCTATTATTAGAAATTGAACCATTTTATGGGAAAAAACATAATCCCCTACCACAGATAGATGATATTTTCCAAAAAAACCTAATTTATAGAGAGTTTTTATGATTTATCTATTATAAAAATATCATAAGGTGAGTTTTAAACATTAAGACATAACCAACACATATATTTATAGATGTTATGGTCTATAAGATTATCTATTTATGTTATTATGTCTCACATGAATTCCAATAGTTCTCATGACAGTAATGAACACATTTTTTCTTCCATATTTGGATTCATTTTTTCTTGTATTAATGGAAAATAGCATGGGGTATTCTGACACTCAACATGACCATGTCAAACACCTTGATATCATTTTTCATACATTTATAAAAATTCAGTTTTATGCTATAATCACTAATATACACTTCTAGATGTATAAGATTCACTTACTTGGTCATATCTAAATGAAAATATTAGCAGTTGTCAGAGTGAAGGTGGGGGTTATCATTTCTTTTGATAATCCTAGGAACATCTTTAACATCCATAGTTTTTTGGGGATATCATGTTATTATAGGTGCTAAAAACATTAATTATCACACATATAATCACCTTTATGGGGTTGAATACGAATTTTGTGATATTTATATTTTACAAAGCATATGATTAAACATTTATGGAGCATAAATGGATACTAACATCATTTTCCTTTTTTAATTTTTTTAGAGTCCTAAAAACAAAATACAGTGTATTGTGATGCATTAGGTATTATTCTATGATATGTTTTGATGTAGGATGATCTATTCATGGATAATGAGCATTCTCATTTGTGGACACACAACATGAGAATCCTAACACATGATCTTCTGTTATATTTTATTTTACATTACATTCATTATATGAGTCATTTTTTATTTGGAGATAATTTTATGTTATTAATAAACCACAAAATATTGATGTACATAATTAAATGGTGTGATATGAATATATAAAAGTGAAGGTGGGTTGGATACATAATGTATTGCAACTTTTTATTTTCTTATATGCCTATAAAAGGTAATATTTTTTTAGATGCATAAAGAAGGAGGACTCATTTATAAGTGGTTCAAGAGGCTATTAGCAAGTGTATGCTTTTGTACTTATATATTGAGTTGAATATATAGGTTTTGTACATTCATGGATAGTTTATACATGCATCGTTATTTATGACATCATCACTTATATATAGAGTGGATATGAGGGATCTATCAGATTCAATAGGAATTGTTCTACGAGAGATCATTTTAGGAGATAACCTACCTTATAGTTTTCATGTTGATGAAGATGAGTACTTTTCGTAAATGAGTGTGTCTAGGTTCGCAAAATCATATTGGAGGACTTGATGTGAGAGTAAAATTCCTAGATTTTATATTCACCTTTGGGTCTGATAAATAGATAATGTGACTTAAAATGTCAGTACTGTTCGATGGTGGTAAAAAAACAAATAATTGGGGTTGTTATAGAATGTTAAACCATTTAGTAGGTGAATGTGGAACACCAATGAAAAAAATTATGTTTTAATGATATTAGCAACTTCTAAGTGGAAATGGGAAGAAATAAAAATGGATTTCATAATATAATTTATTGGATCAACGTAGGATTGTGAAATCGTATTGGTGATCGTAGATTGTTTGACAATGGTCACCCATTCCATAACAATTGTGGAGAATTTTTTAGTGGATGATCTTAGAAGTCTATACATTAAAATGATTATATACCAATGAAGGGATCAATGGTATATCTTATTATAAATATATACTTTTCTTATTTCACTGCTATAGACAATGTTGCAAAGGAAACTGGGTTCACTGGTACTATGAGGAACACTATATCACCCATTGATTGATGTTTAGTATAAGTATATGATATAGGTTTTGTAGGAAATTATTTGATCCTGAGTCCTTGATTTCTATGTTTCAATGGATAAGTTGTTACCTATAACCGATTTCTATTATACTTATAACTTCACTGTGACCATACATAGGGATCCTTATGAGGCCCTATATGGTTGGTTATTACATTAATCCCTATTATTGTAAGAGGAAAGAGAGGAAATTCTAATGGGGTCCCAAATCATTTACAATACATTGGAGTAGGTAATTTTTATTAGGAATCAGATTTCTACATCTCTGTCTAGAATGAAATCATGCACAGATCATCCTCGTCGACCACTCGAGTTCAATGTGGGGAGGCAAGTTTTCTTATAAGATTCAACAAGACTAGGGAATATACTTATTTTTATGTAAGGGAGGAAAATTTTTCATTATTTTTGTCTCATTAATAATATAGAGAGATTTTTATTTCTAGACAATTATTTTCATTTACCTCAGAGTTATCAAGATATGAACAATGTCTTATATGTGTCTCACCTTCACTAATATCATAAGGATTGTTCTAATATTGTTAACCATTATGAGGTTGAGATGGAGGTTGATGCATCATTTGAGGACATCCTATCTATATTATTGATCCTGACACAATGGATCTCTAGGGAATGTTAGTACCATTGTTAAGGGTTTTATTGAAGAAAAATATTTGATAAAGGAGAGTCTTGGGATAAGGATTAAAGCATACGTGCATAGTTTCTATTGTTATTCTTAGATTATTATTTTCCTCTCATAGAAGTTCACTTTAAGGACAAATTTTTTTAAGGGAGGATGATGATTAATGCCTAGGTTTTATATGAGGTATGAAAACATTTTAGCATTCTGATATACCCATGTTGAAACTATTTATTTTTATTAGTCCCAATAGGGGATACCTTATAAGAATTGATATGTTTTTAGGATAATGAATAATTGTTTTTTAACATTTATTTCATGCCTAATACTTAGAGTTTATTCAATACATGACGAGTAATCAGTTTGGAATCCCAACACATGACATGTAGTGTATTTTCCCCAAAAGGGAAGGATCGAGCGTTAAATGACATGTAAAATATTTACACACAATGTAAATATCATGAATAGTTTTTCAATGGGACTAACACGTTTTCATATTCTTTACCCTTTATTTTACTATTTCTCTCCCATGCATAAGTAACCCCATATGACCTCTCATTCAATACTAAGTCTGTGTTTGGTGTAGACTCATCATTTGACCTCTAATTCAAGATCTAATTTTCTCATTGGATGACCACCAATGATTTATTCATTTCATGGTGACCTTTAAATATTTTCCTTACCACATGGTACTCTAACTTGGTTCGAGATTATATACACTAATTTTAAGGCATTCATCCATTCTTTAATTTTCATTATATCTATATCAAATCGTAGGTTTTACAGAATATGTGTTCATGTACCAATATTAGGTAGGTGGTATATACCTTTTTATGAAATTATTATTGGTTAAAGCTTCCCAATATTATTCAAATCACTGGACATTCTATGTGATTCTTTATAAATTAATTTGACATATTGGTACTTAATATATTCTTATTTTGGACATGTGGTGACACTTTTATTTACTAATAGAGGTAGTTGAAATCATACTAAACACCAAATAGGGGTGTTAAACTCTTTTATCATGTTTATTTAACCCATGGAGTGTGATAATATTTCCATTTTTAAATGAGAACTAAATGAGGTATACAATTGAATTGATAAATGTTTCGAACACCTTATTACACCTTTTTAATTGTTTAGGACAGTTTGAAATGGGAATTAACATGATTTGTATATGATCATGAAAAGATTAATGAAATTATGTAATTAATTTTAGTTATGTGGTTAATGATTCGTTAATTATTATGTTGAAATTTAGACTCGTGGTATCCGAAAACCATATTTCGATTCCATGGAAATTTTTACTCCACAAATACAAGTTACATAGATGCCAGGGAAATTACTACACTGTGGATGCTGTTGTAAAATATATATTGCTGCATTGGTCATTTACACTCATTGGATTTTATTGAGTATTATTTTGGGATTAAATTATTAATTTCTAATCTTTTGATCATATTAACCATTATAATTCCTCGAAATTTGAAAGGATGAACCTTGTATTCAATAGCATTTATGAAACGCTACACCAAGCACATATGAGAATATAATATCCAAAGACCTTATAATATATATAATATTTTAAATAATATCCATCCATGATATATAATGTAATGCACATGATACTAATATAATATATATCTCAATCAACAAAGAGTTTCTTTAAAGGCTTTCATTATACAGATATTGAAGATTTATAAAAAACATTTATATTAATAAAACATTATTATTTATTATAATGAGATATAACCTAGATATTAAATTAGAAGAAATGAATTTTATTACATAAATTAATAAAAATCATCGTCTAAAAATTATAATATATTTTAATTAGTTAGAATTTAATTATTAATGAGTAGATGAACAAATTAAATATAATTGGAATGCTTTTATAGAAAAATATTTTTATGCCCACAAAGCTGTTTTATTCTTATAGATTTAATTAATTATAATTCACGTTTGATATAAATTTAATATAAATATATGTTATATTAAATCATATATTTTTAAAATTCACACAATTGTTTTTGGTATTCATAATATAAGAACAAAGAAAATATTTCAAATAAAAATCATTATTTTTTTTAAGGTACTTTTACCACCTATTAATAAAGAAACGATTTTAAACCCAATTTTTTTATATAATATGAAAATTATTTTCAAAAATAAACATAATTTTATATATAAAAAATAAAAATTATCTTCTCTTGATTTTTTTTATTTTTCTATGAAGATTCATTTTATAATCAATAGAGAAAAATACTGAATGTTTGTTCAAAAAACCGTTTCCTTCTAATTTATCTATAATGATATATTTTATTATGTATTTTTAAAATTAAAATTATATAAATTATATATATAAATCCAATTTAGGTCCTTATAGAAAATTAAAAATTGAAATTGAAAAAAAGAACATAACAAAATTTTAACATTTTTACGTAGTAACCTCACTTCAACATCTCATCTATGGGATTAAATTTAAATTCATTTCAACCAATTATGTCATTAGAAAAATGATGAATGGATTAAATATTTTTACTAATAATATTTTATTGTTTAAAATAAGTTAATACTATTTTTGGACATAAAATATTATTAATGGTGATAAAAATTAATTAAAGAGATTCAGAGAAGAATATTTTTAATAAGGGACAAAGACCTTAAAAATAATGGACAAATAACCTAAAAAATTGAGTAAATGGAATTTTAAATTACTATTTATACCCCAAAATCAATTTCGTAGAGTATGGAACATTATTTAGTCACTTTCTACAGGAAAAACCTGAGTGTAGTTCCATTTTAGAAAAATTACAAGAATGACCATCCTCCTCCACTACAAAATAGAACTCACCCCTACAACTTATTCAAACCCATAAATCCAATTTTTTATTCAAATATATACCAAAGACAATTATAAACATACCTAATATCATACTATAATTCTCTATATAGGTATAATAGCATCAAACGAATTACAACGGTACAATCCAAATGAAGATACCCGATTAAGAGATAGCATTTTTTAAAGATCATTTTTTATTCATTTTCATATCCAACCCTTCAATTATTTTTTTATAGTGATTAGATAATAAGATATATATCCACAATATACTGATGTTTTATAATTATAATGTTTAAAATTAATATTACACCCAATTCCATCAATTGGGTAACGAACAAACCATTTATGTGTAAATTGAACTACCTCCCCATGGAACGATGTCATTCGTTTTTGTTTTACCACATATCATGGATAATAATTTTGATGAGAAAAAAATTAATGTGTTATATATGTGATATAAATAATAAAATTATACTTATTTAATTCTTATATGTCACATATCATCATGCATTCCATTTTTTGGGGAAAAATAACCTCATTTCTTGAAAGGTGGTCTACCGCCTCATCAAAGCAATGTCATTCATTCATACTTTACAATGAATGAATAATGTATTTCTTTAACAAAAATATGTGACATATAAAACATAAATATGATAATTTAAATATATTTTACGTGCATACATATATATTTTTCACTTTTCATTCTTTTTAATAAGACCAGGAAATAGAAGGTCTGTTCTTTCCTACGTATGACTAGCCATCTACCTGAACAATGCATTTCATTTCTCATATCCATATTTTATTATTTTTTCAAAATAAATATATACTGATTTTATATTATATTTATATCATGGATCAAATTATAGTGATGAAGAAGCTATGATAGTAACAATAAGTAACATGTTAATATGAACTTGAGAAATGAGGCCATTAACTCCCAAAATATAGAAAATAATGATTGATTACAAATAAATATATAATAAAATATTATAAGAAGATAAAATATGATATAATAAAAATTAATATTGTAATGTAATAAGTTATTAATATTTTTAAAACCCATTATACATGAAGTTACTAGACATTCACCCAAAATAGAAATAAAAGGCAAGATATTTTCATCTCACTTTTTTACATCAATGAGATAAATGTAATATTTACCATATACATTTAATGTGTTGTGTTCCTGGTATAAATTTTGGTATATTATAACAATAATTAATTTATTTTTATGTTATTTTGATTTATAATTTGAATTATTTAATTTAAGGGGGTTTTAATTAAATAATAGCATGTGGTAAATAATTTCATAACTCGATTCCATTACATTTTGTTATATTACATGTCTGTTGCTGTCAATATTCTATGTTTATTTTTGTAATAAATTAATAATATCTATTTTTTTTATTTCAAATTTTATCATTTGGGGTTACAAATTTTACACATAATGAATTCATTGAATGACTCTCATATAAGGTTTATATTCTTTCATGGGTTTACATTACAATATCATTTTTTTGGTATTATTTAAACATTAATTTACATTAGGGGAAATTATATGAACATTTTATAATGAAAGATTTAATTTTATTCTCCACTGGTTATTCACAACCTTTCCCAAGTAACATTAAAATTATTCCACTATTTATTACTCATTATGTTTTATAATATGATTTTAAGAAAACATGACATTAGTTATCTTGTTCGTCAGATAATATGATTACATCTAAAACCCATGTTTTCTAAAAATGCATTAAAAATATAATCAAGAATTCAAAAATGATTTATTAATGATTGTTTAATCTTTTTATTCTTTAAAAATGGGTTCAAAGTAATCTTCTTGTCTCATTCAGAATAAGGCATTTGTCTAGCATTTATACCATACAAGAAAATGTTATTTTTTCTTGTATTTCCGGAACAAATTTACCAACCATAATCTCATTAAAGAATATTTTTCATGTTGGAACGTATAATTATTACTGAACAAAAATTTCAAAATATATTTTCAGAGAATATTTTATTAAAAAAATAAAAATTAAATGTATATTTTTTTAAGAATGTTATAAAAGATATTTTTATTATATTCCCTTTAATAAATGAAAACACCATTTATTTTTACAGCACCTAGGATATATTGTATTTATACAATCATTATTATTCTTATAGATGATTTATTATTGATTTTTACAAGGATAGTTTTGAAATTTACTTCCGTAATTCCTCTATTACTCACCCTGAAATATTTAATATCCCATGATCATTCAATGTTTAATTCCCCCTAATGATCCATATAATCTATTATTAATATCTCAATTTCCTAAACTGTATACAATTTTTACATATAGTGTTCACTTTGACATTTATTTGACTATCTATAGAAATATTGATAAAACTGTATTCATTATTCAAAAATTATATTTGATGGAATATTAATTATTAATGCAGTCTATTTTTTGATATGAGGAATGCCTTGGATGGGATATTTTAGATGGGGCACGAACATTATATAGATACTTGATGCATCAATAAGGTATCATGAAAAAAGAATATTTATTAAATTAAACAGTTTTTATATGTTTTTTAAAACATCTTTTCCAATGTCTCAGAAGTATATCTTTTCAAGTACATTAGTTATAATGTTAAATATTTAATAATTTCCTTCATTTTGATTTATTATTTATTATCCATGCAATTTTCACTACGATAAAGTATATAAATTCATTTTATTATTACATTATTGATTAAGTGGAATGAATATTCAGTTCATTACCATTCCATATAGATTTTACTTATCATGTAATTTTAATGAAATGTGTTTCAAGTTATTTACCTTTTCATATTTTTTACACACTTTCTTCTCATTTTATTAATTTCGTAGAATATTTAGTTATGAAATTATATATTGACTATTCTCATTGATTCATTATTTATTCCTTTATACACGATATTTATAAATATATTTTTCTCACGATTATTTTTTACCGTCCCCAAGAATCCAAGAAGAATACTAATGAAGGAATGGAATAATTCAATATAAGGAATAATGTTTTTATGCTCAAAAGGAAAAAATATAAGTTATATTTAGTTTATTTATTTTTAATAAAATTCTCATGTGTATATATGGTTTATTAATGCTCATAAACTCTTCTATCCTTTGGGATTTTATTTCTTATAATGATTTTAATTTAATGGCAGTACACACCCACTCTGGGATTCTGGGTTCGGGTTGCTGTAGTTGGTATCAATGGATGATTAGTAGAAACCATGGGAACTAGATTTAAGAAAACCTAAATAAAGGAAAATATCTATTTGTTAGAATATGTGGAAAAATGTTATAGAATAACCTAATGTTTTAGAAAGATATTTATTATATTATTTTCCATAAAATACATCATTATATGGATACTAAAAGTGGGTGTTTTTATAGAACATATGGGCATATGTGTAATAACATAGACAATGTAGGTTAATCCTAACATGACCATAACATGGGGTATTATAATAGGCCTTATTTCCAACATAATTTGGAACTCCCCGAGGATATTCTTATAATAATTCACATTTTCATTCCAAATCTATATAATGGATTTTAATATGTTATTATATTGAATACCCAATACAAAAAAT
This sequence comes from Viscum album, assembly GCA_963277665.1. Taxonomy (NCBI): domain Eukaryota; kingdom Viridiplantae; phylum Streptophyta; class Magnoliopsida; order Santalales; family Viscaceae; genus Viscum; species Viscum album. The sequence goes on from OY728133.1 coordinate 106,408,552, forward strand.
GTGTTGTGGGTGTAATTTTTTTTGTGAAATAGAAGATGTTTAAACCGCTCCCTAATTGTGTATTTGATTTTATTTGAAATACATCATATTGGATGGTTAATATTGATTTAAATGCAGTATTTATTTTTTTCACAACGATTATATTATGTGTTGTTTTTGAAGAAGTTGATGAATGATTTTTTATTTAGAGGGTGATTTTTAAGAACCCTTATCTAGGGGAATAATAAATAAAATAGAAGAAACTATCATGAAACGTATTATATGTGGTTTATTTTAGCATTGGTAAAGCGTAACATCTTTTAACAATATTATATGTTCTATATTTAATTGTGGTTAAATAAATCCAGTACTAAATCTACTTTTTTTAATATATAATAAAATCTATAAGTCTAAAAAAATTTACATATAATGTACTAAAATAAAAATATATGATTAATCCATCATACATATATCATACATCCACCATCATATACAAACATCCAGTCAAAAAAACCTCAATCTCTGTTAACACATACATCTTTTAATATATGTATAAAATATGTCCAATAATAACACATTCTAATAGACATTCATTTCAGGATCTCCACTACATACGTTTTTTTCCGCAGCATCTCATCAATTTAAACTAACCCCATCATCTCTCAAACTATAAAATAAGATAAAAATATTAAAACTACACAAAATAAATAAGAATTATTACATAATAATTGATAAAATATTAATATAGCACAAAAACAATGAACCATAACTACTGCATTATATAAAATATTATGGATCTGAATTGCCAATCCCTTACCTATTACCGACCTCTGTCGCCTATATTGAAAATAAATAAAAATTAAAAAAATAATTTTGAATGTTAAAATCCCGAGAATATATTTAGAATCCTACACATAATATTTTTTATTGTATTAATCAAATAGAATGAATTTAAACATTAAACATAAAATATATAATTCCAACCACATTGATAATAGAAATATACTTATTCAATATAAGATTGAATAGTTGAAACTAAAAAGAGATGAATAATTATTCTATTTTATTTCTAAATTAATGCGTCGTGTGAATGAAATTTACGTAATAAAAAAATTGTAATGATTTTTATATCACAACATGTTATATATTTTAAGAACTAATAAATTGTGGTTTTCAAATTATTTTACATAAATATAAGGTTGTTATCTATGGGTTTGATAATTCCATGAACATTGGAATGTTTTAAACACTAAAAACTTGTTTATATACGTAACAAGAAAACCACAATTCCAAATGAAATATTGTCAGTTTCTCCTATTTAAAAGGAAATATATGGGGTTTCACCCTGATTTTAGGGAAATATGATCTCATTTTTTGAGTTTTGACCTCCAAAAATTGTTTTTAGGGGCTTTTATATCTTTTAAAAGTGTATACCATGTAATTCAAACCACACCATACATTATATTAACATGTTTTGTGTGTGAACATGTAAACAATAACATAGTAGTAGTTTCACAAGATTTCACAACAATCTAATGTCATTTGGTTAGGTTTGGTCCGTTCCACACACATTTTAGTGTTATAATACCCTAAAATATCATTTATGACCATAATAAGAAAAAAATAATTTGGAATGAAGTATCATTGGTTCATTTATGTCAGAATTAAATATTCGGTTTTTTTAGTTGATTTTAGTGAAATTTGATATCGTTTCCAAATTTTTTATCCCCCACCACTTGCTTTTATTAGATTTTGTACCTTTTATGTGTGTATATAGAGTAATATTGACCACACCACCAATTGGATTGATGTGTTTCTTTTAATACACATCAAAAACAACTCATTGGTGTCTTTCCTGTGATCTTACATATATATGAAGTCAATTTATATGGTTATGACCATTCCACGGATAGTTTAGTGTTTTCAAACACTAATAATGTGTTTATGACCATAATGGGATCAATGATATTAGGAATGACGTTTCATTAATTCAAAAACTTGAAAACAAAAGATATAATTGTTTTCCGATGATTTCAGGGAACACCGACATCAGATTCCTTGTTTTGACCACCTGAAACTTGTTTTTAATGGCTTTTGTTCCCTGTATAATTCTATACCGAGTAATTATGACCACATCAGACATTGGATTGGCGTTTTCTATGATTATTTGTAACAAATAATTATGTGGTGGTTTTACCATGATTTAATATTAATCTGAAATCATTTACTATAGTTTTGTCCATTCCATGCATGTTTTAGTGTTTTAAAACAATATTAAGGAATTTAAATCCATAACGGGACATCCTTGATTTATAAGGATGTGTATTCAATTACTACATTTTATTCATAAATATGTAGTCATTTTCTTGTGATTTTATATAATTCTGATATTTTATTCATATGTTTTGACCCCCCCCCATACATTTTATTTTAAAGTCATGTATACCTTTAATAATTGAATACCAAGTTATTCTGATGAAACTACATGACATATTGACATTTTTTCAATTTGAACATGAAAGAAGAAACTCAGTGTTGGGTTTTCATGTATTTATATCATTTTAGGTCATTTTCTATGGTTATTATTGTTCGATGCACATTTTAGTGGATTAAAACACAAAAATAATCCATTATAGATATGACATTCAATCCTTAATTCATATTCATGTTTCATTAATTTCTGCATTTAATAATTAATAATATTGTCATTATTTGTTGATTTTAGAAAAATCCAACATCATGTTCCATGTTTAGACCCCTGATAATTGTTTTTAATGTCTTTTTCACATTTAATAATTGTATACTGAGTAATTCCTACCACACCACACATCGGATTGATGTCTTGTCTGTGTATACTTTTCAATAACATCCCATAAGTTATTGTCTCCCGATTTCACATCAATATGATGTCCTTTACTATGGGTTTGACCATTCCACCCATGTTTAGTAAATTAATACAATAAAAATGCAATTACAATTGTAACCAAGAAACTGTAATTTAGAATGAAAATTCATCATTTTATACATTTCAAAATTAAATCTATTGTAATTATCCCAAATGTATATGGTGCTATGAAATTTTTTTACTAGTTTTCAAGACATGAAAATTGTTTTAAAGGATGTTGTATATATTTGATATATTTAACAAGTAAAAACCAAGAAAACAAGCTCATACTATTTATTTTTTTATACATTCTATAGTTTTCATTATTATTTTTCAATTTAATTAATCAATTATGAATATATAATTTTTTATTATTAATGATATACATAAAAATAATGGTAACTCACTATTAGCCACTTGAGTGAGGGGTGAAAAACTCCTCTATTGTTGGTGGTTAATCAGGAGGTCATCTACTAACAACATCTATTGAAATTGCTATGTTACTAGAATAATCCAGTCTAACTGAATCACTATGATTCATAGTTGATGATGGTATTGGTGTCATTCGTCAAGATGCTGATCGACTATGGTCATATTTATTTTGTTCTCATCCTTCCCAAATTTAAAATTTATATGATATATTAGATTTAAAAAATGAAAAATGAAAAATCATTTTACAAAACAAATATAAAATGTATATATGTATGAAACCGCAATAATTTATAAATTGTAATATATGAACATTACAAATATATACATTAAATTATCTCCATATTCATTATCTTCTTATTTTTCATCCACTATTTTTATAAGCCATTTATTTTTACCCTATCTTGCAAGTTCTATTATTTCTATATTTCTATGAAAAAATGATTCAATGTTTTTTGTTGATAAGGCTCGTTGTCAAAAAGATACAATTGTTATTAATCGCCCATATCAATTAATTCACAATGATTGATGTGTTAAAAAACATTCAAATTTCATGTATTTCATCATCTATATAATAAAAAATATTCTCTTGTGAATCCATGATGAATGGATTACTATCTACATAATCACTAGTATCCATCAAGTGATATATGTTTAAAGAATTAAGATTATATTAATCATTTTTATACAATGATCAATCTTGACCGACATACAATTGAATTAGACAACTAAAAATATCTATGAAAATTTATTTCAATTATATCTATCATATTTTTATAGAATCCCATTACTATAATGTAAAAAAAAAAAAATCCCTGCATTCAATTATTCTACAAGATAAATTTTACTTAACATGAAGCCATGAATATTACAATCATCCATTATCTTATCCTCGCTTCGATGATAATGATAAAATAATGTCAAATAATTCAATATTTCAGCACGATTTTCAATATTCATGAAATATAAAAAATACATAAGTTGATAATTTAAACATATAAATAAATAAATAAACATCATTCATATGAATATGAGAATAGACGTACAAGATATATGAACCATTCAACAATCTCAATATTAATATATTTTGTTAATTTAAGATCATATTGTCCTAGAACACTTAGTTTCTTATTTTTTTGTAGTCAAAAATATTATATTAATGGGTCTGGAATAACACTATTAAGTAGCACATATTTATGTTTTAGAGAAACTCTAATTTAGTCAGTGTAGAATATGATCTCATTCCATCTAGTTATCCAATATTTGGAAATATCGATGAGTGATTTTCAAAATTTTCATTAGTGTAGTTTTTATTATCTCATATAGAATTATTGAATCTAGTCTCAATCCCCTTCAAATACCTTGAATAGAAGTTCATTAATCATTATTATGTGTACCCTTATATAATATGTCATTTTGGTTGATATTTATTCCTCATATATCATTTAAAATGACCTATATCCTTACAAAAAAAAATTAACAACATATTAATTAAATCACAATGATTTGTTAAAATAGAAGTCAACAATGAAAAAAAATATGAATGAACATCTAAATTGGATACTTATATTTAGAGTGTATCGGTCAACCATGTTTAGCATCAAAAACCAAATCTACAGTTAAATGAATCATTATTTTAAATAAATAAGGGGTGAATAACATCTTCAATTTATAAAGTGTAAAAAAATTTCTTGTTGTCTATCAAGATTGATTGGATCTAGAGTTTTTCTAATAAAGATATTCTATAATGTTATAGAACTCAAATTGAACCAAATTTACTTTTACTATTAATGTATTAAAAAATCCAATTGAAACAACTTCACTATTAAAAAATTTGATTCATGACATCAATCCATGTAACGTTTGATGTATTGTGCCAATGCTCCTTGATATGTTAATAGAATATCCATATGAATCTTTTATATTAATTAAATTTAGATCGAATATTTATTTCTCATGAATTTTCATTGTAAATATAACCCAAGTATAAAATCCATTCACATTTTCAAACAGAACAATCTTTATATTCATTTAATGTTAATATTTACAACTATTAAAGAAAAACCATCAATTTAGCCTTCTCAATAAGCACTATAAAAAATAAATTATGACAAATGTTCTTCTCTATATTCACTATGTCAATAATTTTATTTATCTGATTAAATTATCATGAAGATATTTAGAAAAATATACATGTTCCCTTCCATTGTGGTGTTTTATCTTCTTCAGTTGTTTTACATCATACCCCTTTCTCCCTTCTTTAATATGGTGATATTTTCAACATTGTTTAAGGACATTCATTAACAATAAAATGTTTGAGGGAATAGATAACACCTTCAGTGAATCTCTATTTTCAATATTTCCATTGAATCGTGTCTTTTTTAAATCATTATTTATTATAAACATCATTAATCGATGATGGAACATACAATACTAGTTTATACTATGATATAATACTTGACGATTAAAATCAAAATAAAAAACTAGAAAAAAACAATTTGTGTATCCCAATAAGAAAATATTCTTAGTCTAAAAAATTATATAATTTAATTCAATAATGAATCATGATTTCTAAATGGTTTTCTTGTTTAATTATTAAATGTTTCCACACCATTATCCCACAATTCATGTAATTATTTTACTATAGGTTGAAGGTATACATCAATCTCATTTCTTTGAATTTTATATCTAAGAATAATGTTGTAAATTATGAATGTATCCTAATTCATATATAACCGTGGAGGTTTATTATAGGAAACCAAAAAACTGACCAAATTATATTGCTAGTAGTTAATGTACCAAAAGTGTCAAACAAATCAAGAAGCTAATCCCAAATTTACAATCCAATGATATGATGAAAAATATGGATATATAAAATCAATCATAATCCATGATGTTGAATCTTTTGGATTCCTCATCAATACATCATTATTATCCTAATAATTTCACTTCATGTAGTATGTTGTCATAGAATGAATGAATATTCATTATAATAATGGTTTCAGAGGAATGTAATGTAGTGAAATTTCATTAGCTTTCTTCAAATGATTATTAATGGGGTCACATTGTTTTTTACTCTCACTATTTTTCGTTGAATTCCCTCAACATGTATGAAATATTATAAAATCTCATTTAATATACTATTTTCACCATTAAATCAGGAAATCATAAGGTCATTCCAGTATCTATTTATAATTATGGGAATTAATTTTGATGTCTTCCACTATCTCATATAATGATATATGGATCATATATTCACTAACTGAATCATGATATAATTCTAAAGCCATAGATATTTCCTTATTGAAAATACAAAAGTACACTTGATATGATATAAATTATGTATATAAGATAACATTGAATACTTGGAACACCATTCACACAAATTTTACTGTCAGTCTCCAAAAAATTATGAAAAAAAATTTTCATAGAATTTTTGAGAAATAATAACCTACTATGGATAAATTAGATGTTTTATGTATATATTAATAACATAAAAATTGTATTTTGAAATAAATTGCATCATTTTGTAAAATTGAAAATAAATTTTACTCTAACGGGTCACTTTGTATTTAATTGATAGTATTTTCCAAATCAATGATACATATTAAGATGGAAAAAATTTCTTATCAAATGATCATATAATTTATTTCTATTCATCCTTTTCTTGAATTTACAATCATGACACAAAAATAATATTCATCCATCCACTAACCAGTTTTCAATTTGGTTAATATAAATATTATTCAAATCCATTATAAAATCATGGTGTATTTCAAGGTAAATTAATATAACATTTATTCATAGATTTTGGATTATATTACCCATGTAAATTTAGATATAGAGATATAAATTTTTAATCAAATTCATACAATATGAATAAATATCACCCAACTTCACCACTGACACTTTCATAACAAATATAAAGGAAAATGGGATGAATCAAATAATGAAATTTTTCATACTAAAATTATAAAATAATATAATTAATAAAAATATTTTTATTTATCACAAACATAGATGAAGAAGGAAATAAATTATATTCCCACCATATTTTAGCACAAATGAAACACATGAATGTTCTAAAACTAATAAAATGTCTTACTAAACTCTGAGTTGGAAGATGAAGTTTCATTGTTGGTAAAGATAAAATATTTTATTAGGTTAATGAATAATCTATATCAGTTATGATAAGACTCAAAAAAAATATTTTAATTTATATAAATCAATAAAATAGTAAATATTTTATTATGCAGGTGTGGAAAACATGATTTACATTAAAAATGAAAAGTTTGTATCAATTGATGATATTTTTTATGTAGAAGATATTTATATTATGTAAGTAAATATAATGGATTATATTACCCTTGTTTTTAATAGATTAGGGTTCATTCCATTAAAATATTAGCTATAGTCATCAATGTCTTAATAATTTTCAATTATTTTATTATTGACAAAACACCAATTTAAAATTATGAATGAAATGTATATAATATTTGGATATCTTGATATTTAATTCATTCCTAAAATATATAACTCTATATTTCTATATTGTATTGTTATACTTTTATGTGACTTCATGTAGTTCCGCGAATTATATAATTCAACTCTATTTACATAACATCAAATCAATTTTTCCTTCAATTTTATATTAACTTGAAAACATGATATAAAAAAATTTAATGATTTTGATTTTGATTTTAGAATAAAATGATAAAGATTTATTCTTTTCACTAAAAAAAAAATAAACTATACACTATAATTATTTATATTAGATATCATGTTTGTTAAATTATATTCAATGAATTTTTTTTGGTTATTCCAGATACCATAACCAATAATTGATTATATCATTTCTGTAAAACATAGTCCTAAGTACTGTATAATAATTGTATTCATATTATTAAACTAAATGATTCCTAAAATATTCATAAAACATGAAGGATAATTATAACTTTTAAAAGGATCTAATATCTCATTTTCCTTTCCTTTATCCTTAGATACCATTCTAGTTATGGTGATGAAACCATGTGTCACCCCAAACAATACAAAAAATTGCCATCAGCAAGAAAATATTATTAATTATAAATATATATATCAAATTTTAAAATAATTAATATACATAGAACATAGTCTAATTTATTAATATCTAATACAAACCATTAAATTGGAACAATTATTATTCCATAACTAATTTATATCATAAAATAATATATTTTAAAATTTAAGACTATGTTACCAAAAATAATGATTATTATGATTACAAAATAATAACATCAAAAACAAAATAATACATTATAAACCAAAATGACATACATAAATTAATTTTAAATTAATAAACAAATTAGATTGTTTTTATCACCCTTGAGTCTCCATATAATGGTACTCAACAATCAATTTTGGGTGAGGATAATGAACCATTTAAGGGGGTTATAAATTTATACTACTGAGGGGATTTGATCTAGGAAGTGAAGGTTAGTATGTAGTTTTGTGTTGCCAATGATAAAGGGAAATGATTTGGGAAGGGGGTCGGGGTGGGCGTTTTGGAGGTCTTGGATAGAGGGAGTGTCGTAGGGGTTAGAGTCGCTAGTGAGAAACGAAGAGGTTGGTCGGAGGGGTGAGTGAATGGGGGTCATGGAGTCGGGGTATGTGTTGGAAATGATAGAATCTGAGTCTAGGGTGGGAGGTGTAGAATGTGGTTGGGTTCGCAGATATGGAGTGGAGGAGGTTGAATAATTTATAGGTTCTATTAAAAATATAGTGGTTGATTAATTAAAAGTGATAATAATTGTAAAATTAATAAACACAAATGTGTATTTTGATAATAGAACCACTATATTATATTTACATAACAGGATTTAATAAATAGTAGTTAAGATAACAACATATATTAAACCTCCACTAATATATTCATTTTCAAATTGATCCCAGATTAAAAAAATGCAATTACGATTGAAAATAAGGTTTCATAATTTAGATATCCTATAAATGATCATATTCTTTTCTCAATATTTCTGTTGATAGTCACACTATGTGTTCAGGTTTTAGTCAATGGATTGAACCTGAAGGTGTCATGTTATCATTGAACCTAAAAGAGTATGTGGTAATAATGTGAAACCAAATAGAGTGTTGATTAGAGTCAAATATATCATGTTTAGGCATAATTAGATTTCCTGGATAATTTATTAACGCCATTTACCTTATAGAAATCCTAAAATCCATAATGAAGAGAATGATAGAGTTTTCTAAGAGATACAGGGGTGGATATTATAGAGAAAATAAATATATATTTCTATCAAGTAAGAAATTTGGAATGATATGCTAATAAAGTGTCTCAATGTAATGGAAAAATGATTTTTCTATAGGAAGAAGGACATAAAGAAATTAATAAAAGAGGAAAATTTATGTGAAAATGGAAGGGAAACACATCCTAAGGAACTATTTGTAGTTCGATGACTGAAATGTGGGTATCTAGAGAATTACCAAGGTCATTTTCATTTTCTTAATGATAAACTCTAGAAGAAGGAGGCACCATTATAGAAATATTTTACTGAAGTATTTATCTATTGAGATTGTATTAAAAACCTATATAATGTTTTATTTAGTTACTAAATTTTAAGGATTTTCATTATACATTTCAAAATATTATATAAATTATATTTATTTGGTTCTAGGAATGGAAAAATTTAATACTTGGTATAACCCATAAAATCCAACATGTCCACAAGACATTAGCCTTGGACCAAATGGCTGTATGGTTTTAACGCCAACCACTACCCTACACAATACCCTAGTTAGTATATAATTGATTTAGTTCATAAAATTTAGAAATATATATTTATTTAGAACATTTAGTGTTACTTTTTAGGTTTAGATAATATATTATTAACCATATTTTATATGGGGATATTTAGAGTCAAATATAATTACTTGTTTTATGAGTAATACGATATATTAAAAGGAAATTGATATTCAAAAAAAAGACTTCATTATGTGATATCCATTTCATTGAGTAAGTCGTGAAATATAATTTTATCAATGCAAAAAAAATGAAATTTTTCATATGATGTTGAATCATAAAATGAATGTATATTTCCATATGTTCATGGTTAATAAACAAATACTTCAGAGGTAGGAAATGTATCTAAAAATAAAATCTTATCCTAATAACATAATTTTATTTGAGGATATGTCCTTTTAAATAATTGCATGATTATAAATTTACGGCCCTGTAAAATCCACTAGTCGTTGAATTTTTTTCATTGATGACATCAATAAGTCTTTATAAATATTTATACTTTAATATCCATTTATATAAGTCCACATTCCTGTAATTTAATCCTACTTAGATAACTAAATATTTGTATGTCCACATAACCATTATACATCACACTCTATCTTTTCTAGAGAATATATTACAAATAAATTCCATGATGTTTTATGTTATCTTTGGAAATATTAAATAATTTATTACCTTGGTCCATTTTAAATTTTTGGGACACAATTTTCTTTTTATTGGGATAATGTAACACTGTCAAATTCTAATATAAGATCATTGTATTAGATAGCTTGTTTGACACACTACACCAAGTGTGTAATTGAATATAATATCATATGAATTTATAATATATATTCTATTATAAATAAAATTAATCATGTATATATCATCTTATTTATATGATTCTGAGTTAGTGTACATCACACATAAATAACGAGTATCTTCAACAGCTTGCATTACATGTATGAGTATGTTTTACCAAACATATATATATTAATAAATTATTACTGTTAATATAATGATATATAACCAATATATTAAATTAGATGTTTTAAATATAATTATAAATACATTGAACATATATATTCCATAAAAATATAAGTTTAATGTATTGGTTACAAATTAATTAGAAATGATTATATAAACCTAATGAATATAAGTGGAATGTTTTCATTGAAAACTATTTACAAGACCATAAATCTATTTTATCCTATAAAATTATAATGATTACAATTATTGTGTGATATTAATTAAATATATATTTTATATATTCAATGAAATATTTTTTTAATTCATCCAATATATTTGATAAGTATAAGGTAAGAACAAACCCTATATTTTGAATAAAAATCAATATTTTTCTTAATGGAGAACCTATTTTAAAACCATTTTTTGATCATTTATAAATATTTTATTTTAAAAATAACCTAATTTAATAAATATGTACCCTGATATTTGATTATCATTGTTTTTTTTTGTATTTTACAATGAATATTCATTTTTTATGAATAGTGGAAAAAATTGATTTTTAATTCAAAACATCTTTTTTCATAATTTATTTATATGTTAAAATTATATATTAAGTTGTTTATAATGATAATTATATCAATTATATATATATTTAATCAATTTAGATCATCTTAATCAACATAAATTTTAATTTTCATATAAAAACATACCTTATTTTTTAACATTGTAACATTAATACCCAGATTCATCATTCGGTCTATGGGATTGAATTTAAATTATTTTCCACATCAAATATAATTTTAATTTTGTAAGATGTATTATATATTAATAATAATACATATATATAATTTCTAATAGAGAAAAATATGTTTTTTACCATAAAAAGTTTTGAATGAGATTAAATGTAATTATAGTGATTAAGTGAATATTTAGCTTAACAAGGGACTTAGCCTTAAACGTAAGGCCTAAATAAGATATAAAATTTTAAAAATAGAATTTATGTTAATATATATATCCTATAGTACCTTGGATATAATTAATCCATTATTGTTTCCACATTTCATTGAATATATGTGGGAGGAATTCATTTTTAATAAATTTACATGAATACCACACCTCGTCCACTATAAAAATTCAATCACCCTCCCACATTGTCACACATATAGAGTCAATTTGTATTAACCAATATCTTAAAAAAATTTCTAAATCCATCACCGAATCCTAGAGTCATCCCTTTGGGAATAAATCCATCCAAGGAAGAGCTTTTGTGAAAACAAAAAAGGAGTTACATGACATGGAGGTAATGTTTTCTAATGTTTTCTTTCCTTTAATTTTCATCTTCATCCAATAATTTTATGGACATAATTAATATATAATATTATAATTATTCAAAAAATATATATAACTTTTTATTCATTTTTTCAAACAACACTTACAGAAGCATCGACCTAATTCTAAAAAAACATAAATTTTTTTTGTTCAAAGTACTATCGCCTCACGAAATGATGTCGTTTTATTCAATTAAAACCTCTAATGGTTTGAAATTATGATGGATAGACAGAATATAAATGATATATTTTATATATAAATAATTTATTTATACTTATGAAATTGTTTTATTCCTTGTACATTCATGCGTTCCATTTTTTAGGTATAGGATAACATAATTTGTGGAAGTGTAGACAACCACCTTCTCAGAGCAATGTGATTCGTTCATGCTATACATGGAATGTATAAAATGTGATATTAATAAAATATTTAGTCACATGTATGAAATAAATATTATAATTTAATTATAATATTTATATATATGTATCATTTTATTTTCATTATTTTAGATATGAAAAAGAAATGGAAATAGAATTCATCTACATGTATGACCTACCATCTCTATGAATGGTGAAATTCATTTCTTATATCCAAATAATATTATTTATTATATATACATATATGATAATTATATATGATATTTATATCATGGTTTATATTATAAATTTTTTGTAACCATGATAGGAACAACAAGTAACAAATCCAACCATACTCTGGAAATTAGGAAATTAACACTCAAATTAGTGAAAATAATGAACGATTTCTAACAAAAGAGTAATAAGATATTATATGTAGCTAATATATGATATAATAAATATTAATATGGTTATTTAATAATTTATTAACCTTTTTATAACCATTATATAGATTATTAGTGTACATTCAATGAAAAAGTAAATGCATGTAATGGATTTTCATCTCATTTTTTTAAATCTATGAGATAATTATCATACTCACCACTTACTTATTTTTTGCGGTGTAACAACTACAAATTTATATATATTATTTCATGAATTTATATATATTAATGTTATTTTTGTTTTAATTTTTATTATTTCTATTATGGGTATTTTAATTAAATGTTACTAATTGGTAAAAAATTTCATAACCTGATTACTTTTTATAGGGTTATATTACTTCTTCATTGTAGTTAATATTCATTTATTATGAATGTAATAACTTTTTAATATATACTATTTTGTCTATAGTTGTTTTATGTGGATTTTTATTTCACACAAATATTATATTCATTTATTGATTCACATATCGATTTATGTTCTTTTAAATGGTTTAATTTACAATTTGATTTTATTCAGCATTCATTACACTTGATTTTACATCATATGAAATTATTTGATCATTCCATAAAAACAAAATAATTTTGTTATAATTGGGTTATTTATGAACTCTTCCACGAAATATTACAATTTATCAACTCTTCGGTACTCAAAATATTTTACAAAATGTATTTATGAAAACATGACATTATTTATCTCTTTCAAAAGAGAATGTGTTCTCTTAAAAACATATTTTTCTAAAAAAAAATTCAAAAATATTATTAACCATTCCAAATTAATTTAATAAAGACTTTTTTACTTTTTTATTCATTCAATTCTTTTCTGGGAAACATTCGTCTATCTTTACGAACAAGGCATATTTCTATCATTGTATACAATTCAAAATGAATGTTAATTAACCTATTATGAGATGTATATATTTACCCACCTTCATTTAATTAAATATTAATATTGATGTTTAAAAATAATAATTTCTATATATATTTTTTTATAATTGATTATCAATAAAATTTATTTTCAAATAAAAATTCAAAAATAAAAATATATTTTTCTCAAGAATGTTTTTATAAGATAGTTTTATAATATTACCATTTATTAGGGACATCAACCCTTTTATTTTTTCTCCACATGGGTTATGTTGTATTATACCATATATATTATTCAATTTGATGGTTTCAGATTTATTTTTCTATGGATAGTAATTACATTTAATCCCATGATTCCTTTGTTATTCCCCTTGTAATATTCACCTTCTTATGATCATTATACATTGAATTTACCCTAATTATATGTATAATTACTTGTGGATATGTTTAATGCTCAAAATATAGTTTGGTTTTATATATGTTGTTCACTTTTATAGTTATTTAATTATATAAGGATATATTGACAGATTCATCTTTTTTATTAAATATTGATATTTTATAAAAATATATTTTCTATTAATTAAAAAAAATTATTTGATATGGGGAACTCTTTTAACATTATATGATGGTAGGATCCCAATCGTCATATGTCCTCTTGATTCATCGAAAGGTTCTCCTGAAAAAAAATATTTGTATAAATTAAATATGTTTCGACGTGTAGTTTTAAACAATATTTTGAATGGAATTAAATGTATATGTATTCATGTTCTCTATACACAACATAAAATAATTAATATTTTATTTTATTATGATACAAATTTAATTATCGATGTAATATTTACTATGGAAAAGTCCATGGATGCTATTAATTCATAGATTATTTGATATGTGTAATGTTATTCTAGTTTCATACCATGCCATATAGATTATTACTTATCAGGTAATTTTAATTGAATTAAATTTTATTTATTTACCTTGCCATATTTTTTACAGAATTCCCTCCATGTTTGTTAATTTCATAGAATATTTCTTCTTTTATTTGCATTTTATATTGAATATTCTCGTTGATTAGTTATTAATTTTTTTATAACTAAACCTTATACATCATTTGACCTCAACCTTATTTTTATTATTCCCTATAAATCAATGATGTATTATAATAAATAAATGCAATGATATGATATATGAATAATTTTATAATACACATAATAAAAAAATATATGCTATAATTATTTTACTTATTTGAATACATGACATGTGTATATATTTCATTTAGAAAGACAAATAAATCTATGGTTCATTGGTTTTAGATTATTTTCTAACATATTAATGTAATGGTTGTAAATAACATCTTATGGATTCTATGGTGGATTCTCACAATAATTATAATTTGATATCTTGGATATCTCTTCTCTATGGATTTGGATTACCTATCTCAGTATTATTCCTTGAAAATTACTAATCCTTGGATATTGGCAACATGTAATTTTTTTATGCCTTGGAGATTTCAACTCCAATGATCCAAATTGACTAGTTCACTTTACAAATGTAGATTCCATGGAAATATATTTTCCATATATATTTATTACTTTATTTACGTATCATACTCCTTTTCTATTAGAATTTAATAGGCTTTTTCCATTGACTAGATATGTTTAAACATGATTAAACATCACATGAGGATTTTGATTTTTTAATTCTTTAAGTAAACCATATCTAATTTTGTTTCTTGATCACTGCAAGAGTTCATAGAATCTATAACATCAATTATACTATCATTACATGTACACGTATGGTATCTGGACACTACATTATATTATATACAAATCATTGAAATTTTATAAACACCATTTATGGCATATTAATAATTATTATTTCAGAACCCATTAGAGACTCCATTGGTACCTATATAGATATAATGGGTGTTTGTTGGGATAGGGGAAAGAACACAACAAAAGTGGATAGAAATATTTTTTAATGGCAATACGAGAGTAGATGACTAGGATTTGGGATTGTGATACTATCTTGGTATAATTCCTATTTCGTATTTTTTAATTTGTATAAAAATTTTCATTGGATTCTCAATTACATGAATTATATATCTTTTGTATTTCAATACAATTTAATCTTTTGTATATGACACCATTAGAAAAAAATAATCAGATACATAGATGATGGATGATTATTATTCATTTTCTCAGATATTAAATGTTCTTCTTATATTGTATGTCATGATAATTCTACTATTTTATAATAATATAATGATGGCATAGTCTCCACAATATTCCACCACGGACCATTGATAATATTAGAAGCACTCTGGCATATGGGGTGGCATGCATGATGTTATGGAGAAAACTGGGATTGAATACTATTGAGTGAAATGGATCTGGGATATAAATATATTAATGTGGATTTTCTTAGGAAGTGGAAATTAAAAATATTTTAAAGAATTTTAATGATTTCAATCATGATTGTGATGGAATTATTTGTCAAATAAACCTAGAATGTGTCTCGGCAATACCAGAATCAGAAGGTTTACATTAGAATAATCACAACGTTTATTATTCTCTAATCATTGTAGATGTATGGAAATTTATAAAAAAATAACGAATAATTATAGAAGGAAAAATGATAAGATATATTTCAGATTATGTATTTTAATGCCTGTTATGTATGAAATTTAAGGAAAAGATACATTAGTATTAGGTGATGTTACTACCATTTCATATTCCATAATGTAAATGTGAAAACATCACCATGAATTTCATCATTAGTCTCCCAAAAAATATATGAGAAATAATTATATTTGGTTTATGGATGATCATATGATGAAATCAAAATATTTCATTTCCATCATAGAATAATTTTCTATTGGTCAGTTGGAGAGGATTAATATCAATGAAGTCCTAAGAATTAATAGAGTACCATATTTTATTGTATCTAATAAATATCTTATTTTTACCATGAATTTATAATTATTTCATTAGTGTGTTATTTATAAGGATTTTTTTCGTTACTAAAAATCATCCTTCGATTGGTGGTTAATGTTGAATGAATGTTAGAACATTATACAATATTTTAAAGTCCTTTTATATGGATTTATAATGTGCTTGGCTTGAGTAATTTCATATTATAAAATGTTACTATCACCCTAGATCTCACTCCTGCCATTAGATTGACCGTTATGGATCCCATTAAGGAAATTATAGAAAAATTATATCAATTTTTGTTGAATTTGGAGAAGGAATTCTATTGGGTCCCAAGATAGTTGAGGAATTTTTATAGTATGTTGGAGCCATTTTGTAGAACAAAATGTTAGATTATTGTAAAAAGTGTTATATTAAAAATCATTGATTTTATTTGGAGTTCAAATTTTTTGATAATATTGCCCTTAAAAGTAATCCATTTATGAAAATAATGATTTTTATATTGGAATAAATGTTGAACCCTAGATATATTAGCCCCTTAAAAAATTTATAAGATCGGGAACATTCCATATCACATAGTGATTCCAAAAAATATATATTATATTCATGATGTGTTTCATGTATCAATTTTGATGATGTACATGGATGATACATCACATATACTAATATAAGGATTATACAACTAGATAATTATCATTCTTATGAGGGAAAATAAGTAGATTCACGATTAAAGACTAAAAGCCTTCTAAAACCATACCACTCACCGAGGAAAACTTTCTTGTTGAAACCAAAAAATTTAGGAATATATTTGTGCATATGAAGAGGTTATTATTATTCATTATCCTCAATTTTTTGTGTCATAGTTGAATAAATTCAATGAGGAAATTTTTATTTGCACAGGGTAGAATGTTACACCCTAATATTTGATAATACATTTTTGTGTGTTTTATAAATTAATTTATAAACCAAACTGAAACTATGATAATAATTTTTATTTATCAAAAGAAATTATTTGTTATTTATATGAAATATAATTATCTGATTTTATTTGTAATACAGTTCTGAAACATTACTTTTTCAATATAAAAATTTTAACAAAAATAAGTTATATACGTTGTATTATCTTGTCTGTTTTAACTAAATGATAAAATATTATTTAAAATGTAATTTAGAATATGAATCTAATAAAAAATATTTAACACATTTATAAAATTTATTCATTTCTTATTAATTAGTTAAAAATTAAAGTAAATGCATTAAAATGTAAAAAAGAAGATTATCTAAAAACTAAATTGTATGCATTCAATATGTTTTTATCATAGAAGATTAAATTAATGATTATGGATGAATTTTAATAATAGAATATATAGAATAAATTATAAATAATATGTATTAGTGATCATATTTTTTATCAACTCATGTAGTGGGAATAATTTACATTTTGTGAAAAAAAAGTAATTTTCCTTAAAAATGGATCATGTTTCATTTTATGTGATTATTTTTAATTTAATTTATGATACTAATTAAAATTTAATTTTATAAAATTGATTTATTTTTTGAATAAAAATATCTTATTTTTTTAGTCACAACACTTACATTTTTTGACAAATTGAAATGAAAAATGGTACATATCTGATTCTATGGTTAATGTTAAAAGGTTTTATTAGGTGGATAAAGTATTTAGATATTGTTAAAAAATACACATAAACTTCTGTTAATCACATCGATTGATGATATTTCTAAATCTTATTATTTTACCTTTTTTCTTCATGTCCATTTTGTAACCATTTAGAAAACAATGACATTATATTATTTTAATATTCTTATATAATTGCTTTTGTGCCCCCTCCTTACTTATTTATGGGAGCCCAATCTCCTCCATTATTCACAAACATTTGGAACTATAACTCAGCCAAATCCTATGTAAATAATTTCTTATATTCCATAATAAAATTTCAGGAATTTATGATATTTTCCAATTCCATCATAAGAAGGAATATGTTTTAAAAGACTCTCAATAAAGAGTTAATCACCTATCATGACTCTATAAATGATTATTTATTCTTATAAATCCTTAAAATTCTATATATACATCATAAAATAATAACTCCAATATCATCAGTATATTAATATGTTCTTATTAATATAGAACCTACATTATCAACCTCCTTATATCTAATAGACAATAAAAGAATCATTGAGTTCTATGTATGGACTACCCCCTAAACACTTTGAGGTAAATAATTTTGAATCCTAAACCATAATTGATAGTTATAATGACATATTTAACCAATAATTATGGTATTTATTTATTAATAATGACATCAGAAAGTAAAAATGGTATGCACATTCATTTTGTTTTTCCATTAGAATATAGAATTATATTCATACTTACATAATTACTAAAGTTTGAAAGTGGGATTAATAATATTTTCAATATACTCCTTGAAAAAATAAGAGTATTTAATAGATAAATATTACACCATTATATAAGAATACTCAATAAATTTTATAATAAAACATACCACAGAACTATAAAAGTTTAGAGTATTTTAAAGACTAGATACATATTAATATTATTTCATGAATGATTTCTAATATCTCCCTGAATGTTATTATACCATAATAAACTTATTATACATACCAGACATAAATCAATTAATTATAACCTTTGGAATTTAACAATAATAATGATTGAGATCAGATAATATGTAAGGGTAAAAATATGTTAGATTAATCTATGATCATAATTGAGTTTAAGATGAGCCTAATGGTTTGAGAGTATTATTATATCATTAAATAGTCATACCCAATCAGTAAAAGATAATATTTCATAAATCAAAGAATTATGGTTTGTCATAACATAATACATAAGTTATTAGTGTAAAAAATCGTCAATACTTAATTATGATCTATGAAAATATATAATAATAACACATCATAATGTGTCTTGATAAATCATATAAAATCACATCCTTAGTCAAGGTTCACCCCCAATAAAATATCATTTTATTGTTATAATGTTTTAGGTTAAAATTATAAGAATATATATAAAACAGTTATATTATATAATAAATAATAAAAATGATACTGAATGATCCAATCCAAATAATTTTCATACTGGTGAAAAAATGTTTTCTTATTGTATATGTTAAATGAAAAAAAATCCCTTTATCATTTACATAAAAATTCAAAAATGACATATTCCAAAAACTTTTAAAGAGATTTATTTTTATACCATTTCAATAAATTTCTATGGTATTAAAAATAATCTATAATTTTTTTCATATATATTTAAAAAATTTTACAAATTTTTTCCAATGATTGTACAAAAGAATGAATTTTTATTCAACCAAATCGGATATAAGTATATATTTTTTATAAAAACGTTTTATCAATAATAATATTTTAAAAAGAGATAAAAATTATTATGATAGAAAATAAAATTTCAAATAAATAAATTATAATATTATAGACAGTTTATAAATATAATAGCCTTATAATTTATATCAAAATATAATTCAGATAAATAATAAAAAAAATAAAATGAAATTTTATTAGAAAAACCATAACTAATGTCTATTATTCCTTTATACATGATCAAATATCATGTATGATAAATATCGACTTATTATTGACATATTAAAAAAATTCAAATTTTATTTAACATTTACCATTTCTTTATAATTTACAATTATTATTTCATTAATAAAATTTTCATTGTAAATAAAATTGAAGTGAAAACTATTCTATTTTCAATCCATGTTTCAATTTGATAGTTGTGGTACATGAACATTGGTTTGGGATTCATTATATAAAAAATAATAATAATAAAATATTAATTATATATATTAATTATATAAATATTTATCTATATTTATACAGATAGGTTATGAAAATAGAGTTAAATCACTTTTGTGGAGATGATAGTCGGTATGTATTCCAAGGTGTTGTTTTTAATTTTCAATGGATGAAAAAAAATTAA
Organism: Viscum album; assembly: GCA_963277665.1. Classification (NCBI taxonomy): domain Eukaryota; kingdom Viridiplantae; phylum Streptophyta; class Magnoliopsida; order Santalales; family Viscaceae; genus Viscum; species Viscum album. The sequence goes on from OY728133.1 coordinate 106,429,498, forward strand.
ATATAAATTATAATTAACCTATAAAAAAAATATTATATTATTATAATAATATATATCCATTAAATATATTTGCATTATAATCCATGTCAATTATAAACTAAAAGATAATAACATATCTTCATGGAGGTGGTAGTCCACCCTTAGGCATGAGTGACTTTATCATTTTCCAATATATAGAAAGGTAATAAGAAATAGAAGATATTATATGATTAATATAATTTTTTTCAAAAATGTAATGTATAAATATTATACACATCATAATAACTAACCATGAATTATAGTGTAAAAAATGAATCATGTTGCTATGGGGAGGTGGTAGTCTACACAAGCACATGAGAGGTACTTTCATTTCCAAGTAGATTGAAAAGGAGAGGAATAAATGTTGAACTATAAATAAAACAACATCTTAGTATAACTATTATAATAGATACATCATGTTATGATCGATAACACATATTTTTATAAGATTTAATAATAAATAAATGTGAAATTACTCAAATAAGAGTCATACCACTTTTTTGAGAAACCTCCACTAGATTACTAAATAAGCGTTGAATATATTATATTATTATCCAATCAGTACCTCTAATAAATGGGGAGAGATGTGATGAAAGTATTTTGGAATAGATTGGATGTGATAAAAGTTATATTATGTGAGAGGAATGTGGGATATATTGTGTCCATTCTTAATTGAAGAATATGAAATTTTTTAAATTTTCAAAATATTAAAAGATATTAAATTATTAAAAAAGTCATATGGATCTAGAAAATAAAGAATTTGATGATGAGAAGTATATTGTAAAAATATCATCAACCAATAAAATTAAATAATTTTATGTGATATTTTTAAACATATATCTAAGGTTAACACCTAGTATACCTATTTATATAGAAATACTGGTAAAAATTATTGTTTTTAATGTTCATTAAGATCAAAAATTATGTTTAACATATTAAAAACGTTTAATTATTATTAAAAAAAAATTAATTGATTTTCCAAAACAAAATTATATAACTGACCTAAATTCATTTTAAAATATGTTTATAAAAGACACTAAAACATTTTTTTTGAAAAATAAATATTTATGCATAAAACCGAGTTTACTATCATCAATTTCCATGTAAAACATTTAAAAATTGTTACAATATATGATTGGTTATATAATATGATAAAAAAATTAAAATTATTTATTAATATTTATTGATTTCAATTAATAAAATAATGACATATTTCATTCATAAGAGAATTTCTATAATACAAATATCTTATTTTCATTCAAATGGTTTAATTTTTTTCTAACAAATTTATAAACTATAAATTTATTTTATGAATATATTGAATTTAATTAATAAAAAATTAATTAGACATATTAATATCCTCTAATTTAGAATCAATATGACAATTTTAACATTATATAATAATAATTAAACATTATATTGATGTTTATGTCAGATTCTTCTTATTTTAATGATCATAAATCTGGGCAATCATATCAATTTGTAATCATGAAATTCATGAGAATTGTGTTAAAATTTTATAAATCATGATTACTATTTTTCTACTATGTTTTATTATGATTATTATTTACTGTAATACATCTATTAGGTATTACTTATTATGATCAATGGCAAATATTTGACAATGTATGAGACATTATTTATGTGACAATACTGTCTCACAATAATCTTTCTACACGCTCTAGATTTCCCAATAAAACTGACAACGTTTTTAGTTCTACCTTTTCCCAGACACTATAATAAGACTTTGTTCAGAATTTTCATAAAGGTCTAGACACTGTTACCTGATATAGCTTTTTCCTGACATTATAACATTGTTACTTGTTCTAAAAATTTAAAATAATTAAATATCATAATTGTTCTACTCATTCTTTAACTCACGATGGATATCACTACTGACTATGGAACTAATTCATAATCACCATGAATGTGTATTTATTCTATCTCATCATAAATTGTGACACCATTCTTCTAGTAAAATATTCTTCCTTTTTCTATTAAATTTTAATATTTATTTTAATGATCATGTTCGAATTATTTAATGACACTGTAATAATTAATGATATTGTGTATACATGATTATTGACATTATAAGGGATGACGTAAAAAGATCAGTCTATTTTTCTCTATAATAATACCACCCTATGATAAAATAAAAGGTGGCACTCGATCAGAAAAAGGGACAAGAAGCAATTTTTCATGAATCAAAAAACATCCAAAAATATACATTTATGAATGAATACATATAAGAACACATTAAAAACAATAATTTTCTATGAGATATAGATAAAATATTCAAAATTCCTTGCAACAACAACATACCAAATAGAAGAAGAGAATCTTGATAAATTGAATCCAGAACACAAAACTCACGATACTCTATTTCAAATTCTGCTTTCATAAGAGTACCCAGACATCAAATATGCTTCCTCTTAGAAGTCTATTACTCCATAGGACTACATTTAAAGAATTTGTAATATCTTATTATTATATTCTTCCCTATAGTGTAATTATATATAAAACAGTTATGTAGTGTGTGGGTATATACTGAAAAAACACAATGTCTCTTGCATTGAACTGGAGGATAGAATATATGCTCCTAAATAATTATAATACAACTTATTTGTCTGACATATATCTATGGAAGTGGTCCTTTGTGACTTCGTTGTTATTTTTCAAATGTATATCTATGATAGAGGTCATGTGGCCTAGATAGTCTAGTATAGTATTGTGTAAATCCAAACCTAGGGTGTTGATAAAAAAATTATATATATATATATATATATCTTTGTAGTAGGTTATCACTTAGTAAAGTGGATTAGTTTTTAGCTTGACACTGAACCACTAGTTTTAATCCACTGTGTTTTAAATTTATTTTTACACTTTATTAACTCATAATTCAATAAAAAATGTTTCACTTGGATTGTTATTATTAGATAGTATTTATAATAGTTTTGATTTAGTATACTAGTTTAAAAAGTTATACTAATATTTCATAATGTTATAATTTATAAATTATAAATCATATGAGAAACTCTTTGATTATCAGAACATTATAAATTCACTAAATTTATTAACTATCTAGTTTTGTTTTTCAAATTAGGGGAACTTCAAATAATGTTTTGTCAAATTATAGGAAATAAATTACACCCCCACTTCTCTATTTTCTTACTCCGACCAACATTTTTTATCAAAGGATATTTTTAATCTACTATTTTCAAATGTTTCAAAACATTTTCAAGTATTTTCTACTGTAATTTAGTTGTGTTTTAAAGATATATAAATTACTGTTAGTTCTAAATTTACATCTCTTTATCTCCGTAACATTATATATTTATTTTGGATAATAGATATTAAAGTGATACTAGTAATAGACCTCCATACATTAATGAATCAAATTATGTTAAGATGAAAATTAAAATAAAAATACACTTGAAAGAATGGGATTTGATATATGAATAATAATATAAATTAAAAATGAAATACCATAAAATCCTAGAACATCATGGATTGAAGCTAAGAAATATTTTTATAATATAAATTTTAATGTTATAAATCCCTTATCATATTTTGTATGGGGGAAAATTTTAATAGAATATCTACTTGTAAATATGCCAAAGAAATTTAGGATACCATAGTCATCCCACATGAAGGTACAAATAATGATAAATATATGATACTTAATACCTATATTATTAATTATGATAAAATTAAGATGAATCCTAATGGGCCGAATTTGGATATGTATCTTAGGTTTATTGAAATAGTCAATGCAATATGCTGTCTTGGAAATCATGTGGGTATCAAAGATGAAATAATGTCACTACTCATATGTATACCTGAAATATTTTTAAGAACCTCAATATCAATTAGAGAATCCAATGATATCAGTGTGATATCAGTCAAGGAGATGATAACTAAATTGATGATGTATAATGACTATTTAAAGGTAAAATACACAAAGAGAATAAACCAAAGAGAAAGTTAGTGGCTTTCAAAACCCATTTATACCAAAACAATGAAATTGAGTGGATATTGAATTATTATAATTGTAAAATTACTGAGGATTCACCATTATATAGTGAGGAGTAAATAGATTATCAAGACAAAAATGATTAATATGATTTATAGGAGGGAAAAATTATCTAGGATGCCTATCTATAAAGAAAATTATGATCAAAATAGAATCTTGAGGAAGGACTAGAAAAGGAATGAGAACTCAAATGAAGTAATGTGATATTAATGTAATAGAAATGTACCTATAAAGGATAATTTTCACAAGATAATGTATAAAAATATGTATGAGGATAATTATATAAAGTATAAAATGGAAATGAAATCAACAGGAAATGATTATGAGGTCAACTCAAGTAATTCAAAATCATTACAAGATGAAAAGTCTGACAATGTCAATATATGTTTCATGAAATATATATTTGAGGTAACCCTTTAGTCTCGATACAAAATTCTTATTATTTTGGAGGTGAATGTCATTCTGAATATATTACTAATGATTAAATGTTTGAATACTACCAAATTATTGAAGAAAAAATGAAGTATTTAAATGATAAATATAAATCATTAAAGAATCAACATGATCTCACTTGTACTATAAAATATCTTGTTACTTTAGAAAAATAAAATAATGATAAATTACATAAAAGGAGTAATGAAATAAAAATATATAAAGTGAAATTCAAAAAGTACATAGATAAATTTACAAATAAAAATAATATTCTAACACAAATACATGGTAAACAATTATCTCATAGGTATGCAACTTTTATAGGAAACCATCATGGATGGAGGTACATAGCTAAAACTCATTTTATAGAAATATACGTAAAATCTATTTTCAAACCCAGAACATAAAATTATAGTTGTTATAGCTCTAGGAATTCATTAATTACTTTTAATTTTTCAGGTGAAATAAAGGATTTCAGTTCAAATACATTACAAAATATTCTTAGAAAACCCATGAAGCAATTATGGGATCCTAACGATCTTATTACTAATGTTACCGGACCTACAAAATCTGAGTACCGATCTCATAATTTGCCTAAATATTTTGTAGGAAAGCTATTTGATGAGGGCCTATAGAATTATATTGAACATTAGTAGTGGATATTCATTATACATGATATATGACTTCTTGTGATTCATGAATCTGATAATTAATAATGGAGGACATGTCACCTTTTCTGATAATACTAAAGGGAAAAGAATTTACGTTGCCAAATTCAAAACTATAACTAAATTTTAGTCTATAAATTAATTTTTATTGATCAAAATATAATCTACATAGTATTTCACATGATTCATTATGAATGTTTAAAAGCTAAATTTTAAAATGATTGTTTTAATGTTTTTTACACTAAAAATGAATTAGTTTTAATTATTTTACAAATGAATTTTTTTTACTAACGTATATTATTTAGATTCTCAAAATTTTTAATGCTTAATTTTATTTCCTAAATAGTTATGGATAATAAATATAAGACTGGGAAAATCCAATATTCACTCCCTTATAAAGCATCCCAAAAAATCATAGTCAAGGATCTACCAAAACTTGAGTTTCCAAAAGTAAAAGTATGTAATCTTTACCAAAAGGATAAATAGCACAAAATATCATTCAACTGAAAGAAATAAGTTTCAACATATCAAACATGTGAGTTGGTTTACAGGGACTTGTTTGCACTGTCCAGAGTTTTATGTCTTAATGGGATGTATTATTTCCTTGTTCAAGTAGATAACTACTGTAGATATACTTGGAAATTTTTCTCAGTTCTAAAAAGTGAATCTTTCTGTCATTTTACCAAGTATTCTGGGACGTTAGAAAAATATAATAGTCTCCAAATTAAATCCTTCAGAAGTGACTATGGTCATGAATTTGAAAACTAATAAATTGAAACATTTTTCTCAAAAAATGTATATTTTCAAAACTTCACTTCCCCTAGGACACCTCAATAAAATAGTGTAATAGAAAGAAGAAATAGAACATTACAATATATAGCCAGAATGATACTAAATGAATAAAGAAATACCCATTTACTATTGGTATAATGATGTGAGTAATGATTTTTATAATATTAACAATGTCTTAATCAGTAAAATTCTTTATAAAAATCCCTATGAGTTGTGGAATAATAGAAAAACCACTGTTAATTATTTCAACGATTTTTTGTGGAAATGATTATATTCACAATAATAAGTATAATATTGAAAAAATTTCATCCAAAATTTTTGAAGGAATTTTTTGAGGATATCCAATCTCTTGTGAAGCCTTTAGAGTCATCAGTAATGGAACCAAATGTGTGGAAGAATCTGTACATGTCAAAATTCATTAAGGAGATTTACAATAACATGATACCACCCCAAAAAACCATGAGTTTGATATATCAAATCTAGAAATAAATAATTTATCTATCGACTATCAAGTTATGGAATCTATAAAGTATTCTAGTTTTGGAAATTCTTCAGATTCCAACCATAATGAACTTGAACCTATATAGAAAAGTTAAATCTCTACCGCTTATTTTTCTAGACCAGTTAAAACATTCCCGATTAATTATTTAGATGATATATTTAGATATATTAATAATGGATCTCGGACTAAAGATTAATTATGAAACAAAGTTGAAAATCAAGGCTTCTTGTCACAGCTCGAGCCTAAGAACATCAATGTGGCAGTCAATGATGAATTTTAGGTGATGTCTTCACATGAAAATATAAATCAGTTTGAAAGAATTTAAAATTGGAAACCATTCGATATACTGATAGACAACTTGGAAATTTCTAATAAAAGGTTTTTTATGAATAATATAGAAGAATCTGGTAATATTGTTGGAAATAATTCTAGATTGGTTGCTCAAGGTTATAGTCAGGAAGAATAGATTGACGAAAAGGAATATTTTAAAGCAGTTTCTACTCTTGATGAAATTAGAATCATTCTTTCATATGCAGCACATAAAAATTTCAATATATATACAATGGATGTTAATAGTGTGTTCTTAAAGGGGTATATAGTTGAGAATGTTTTTTTAACAACCCCATGGTTTTATGAAAAATCATTTCCCAAATTATTTTTCTAAAATAAAAAATAATTATATGGTTTAAAACAAGCTCTAAAAGTATGGTATGAAATAAAATGTTATTTTCTTATTCAAAAAAGTTTTAAAAATGTAAAATTTATCACAATTTATTTATAAAAATAATGTATAATGTTGTCATAGATGATCAAATCGGTGTTGTGGATATTATTTTGGGATATTCAAAAAAATAATCATGTGTTAATTTTTCAAATATGATGAAAAAAAAATATGAATTCAGTTTGATGGGTGAACTAAAATTATTTCTTCGATTTCAAATCATTAAAAATAAAAAAGGTATTATTTTAGATCTACATAAATATATCAATGATCTTCAAAAACGTTTTGGTTTAGAAAATACTAAATTTAGTGATTCATTAATGAGTACCACCTTTATGTTTGATCATCATGAGAATGGTAAATATGTAGATCTAACCAGATATAGTGGAATGATAGGATATTTTATATAGATAACTACTAGTAGGCTTGATAATATGTTTAGTGTTTGTATATGTGCTTGATTTCCTGAATATAGTAAATTGAATCATATTCTTATTGATAAATAGATATTAAAATACATCAATCATACTTCCAACATAGAATTTTTCTATCATTGAGGACCCCTGTTTGACATAGATCGATATTTTTATGCTGAATTTGGATGATGTAAGTTAGTTAGAAAATGAAGCTTTGGAAGATGTAACTTTTTGGGAAAGTCACTAGTATTATGGTGATGTAAAAATAATAAATTTAGTTCCATTAGCAAGTTATAAAGCTAAATTCATAGCTATTTTATGTTTCTGTGAATAGATTTTATGTTTGAAACACACATTTCTAGATTACAGATATCAATATAGACATGTCCCTAAAAAATGTGATTACCCAAGAACTATAAACCACTGTAAAAATACTTATTCTCATTGAATAACAAAACAAATTGATGTAAGACATCACATTTTGAGAGATCCCTTTAATGATGTTTATATTACATTGGAATTCATTGGCACTGAATATCATCATGGTGAAATGTTAAAAATCCATTAAATGATAGAAGGATAAAGTAAATCATTCAGGAATCAGGAATGATCATCCTTGAGTAACCAGTTTACTCAATCATTTTTATTGTCTCATATTTGATGTCTCATAGTTACTATATTACATTTACTATCTTTCGTGTTCATTGTGTCTTGTTTTTTGTCTCATCAGTTACAGTCACATTGTTATCAGTCACACCACATTGTTGGTTCTATGATAGCCTATTTCAGTCTAACCATTATGACTATTTTTCGTAAATTGTTTTCCTATCCATATCTATGAATTGATTAATTTATTTATTTTATACCTCACTTTTTTTCAATTTTGATTTACCTATATAATAAAAACTCTTCTTGTCACTTCTCTCTTCACTCGAAATCTCTACTCCCTAATCCAATCACTTTTCTCTTGAACATATCATATTTATTGAGATCATGTTGAATGAACTAGATGATGATTCCATCATAATCATTTGTTAGGAAACAATTGTCTCTAATGATAGAAAAAAAGACACTAATTACCATGCTAAGAAACTGTTAAACCCAGATCATGTGGATTAAAAACTCATGCCTGAAATGGAAATTTTTGTGAATTGGATTATTTCTTGTAATGCGCATGTATTGAATGTCTTTGAGGTTTATGGTTGGTTAGAATTATTTAAACAAGAGAAGAGACATGTCTACCCGAAGCTAGTGTTTGAATTTTATCAGTATGTTCAGTTATATGTCAACTTTGAGGATGATTTTTATGCTTAGAATATGGGTGAATGGAAATAGATATATTTTTTATTGGAGGGATTGGGATGCCTTCATGGAAATTCCCTATTAATGAATTTTTTAAAATTAACATAGAGGTCCTCCACTTACAATTGACATATTTAGTTTACAAGGGGCCTTGGGTGAGTTTACTAGAGTAAAATAAAATATAATGCTTATAGATACTGAGTTTGATGAAAAACTAGGTTTTCATTTATGTTAATTCGACACCTATTAAATCTAATGAAAAGAGAGTCTGATACTCTCAAGTATATATATGTGGTTTTTATACATCTTTAAAATAATTTTTACATGATTAATTTGTACCAGTATATGATTCCTCATATCTGTGACATGATCAAGACAACCTCAATGTCAACATCTCTATTTTATTCAAAATTGAATTATATTGTGTTATTTTACATATGTGTGGTCTATAATAATTAAGAAGTGGTTGAGGATTATGAATATATATATGTAAGAATACATGTAGATGAATAGAGTGTGTTAGAATACATGAAAGATGTTGTGGGTTGATGATAATGGAAAATTATATGATTATTTTAATCCTGAGGATTTCCCTTACTAAATTAAGAATGTAAATGATCCTGGTTTTCATTTAGATGAGCTTGTTGAATAATCTTATTAAGGATTAGATTTTTATTGACCAAAAGGAGAAAGAGGTGTTGATGTTGGTGAAACAATTAGTGATGAATCTCATGAAACTCAGGATGATCCCTCAAGAGAATATTCTATCTCTAAAAGTGAATAATATTTTAGAAAAAGAGATGAATATATTCATAAAAACATACTATTAAAGAAAAAAATCTTCTATGGAAGATAGTTTTTCTACTAAGTATTAGATAAAAGAAGAACATGTAAAAACAGAAGTGATTTTATCTTCTGTAGATATAATGGAGAAAGCCATCAAATTATCTAGAAGAATCGATGAATCTGATAGAGAATAGGGTGTTGAAGCTTGTCAAGAGATTGAGTCTCTTAGTCCTAAAAGATATGCATCTATTTATGGGGAGATATAACTCAACATGGATAGTATTAAAGTGAAAAGTCATGTTTAATCATGTTATATCTATACCTAGTATAGGATTCCATGGTATTTTGACATTTATGAGTCTAAAGGAATCATAATTTATTGATTATATCATTCAACGATGTTTCACCTAAAACCAGCCTATGATGTTTTGTCTTATATGGAACTAGAATTTTTTTTAGTTTGAACACATGAAACTTCTCCTTAAACTCTTATTTTTGTATGTCATGATGACTTTTAAGCATTGATAGAGAGTTTTGTCTGGTTTTGAGAACCTCAAGAATTCACAGCATTCCCCTATGTCCATTTTCAATGAAATAGACATCGCCTTGCTTCAGGAGAAATTCATATGTCAGATCCAAACTAATAGAATTCATGCTATTTGGGATGTCTAGATTGATAAGAAGGATTTTAGTGATGAAGTGAGATATCTAAAATCAATTTTTTAAGAAATGAAAAATTACTTTTAACCTATTCAAGATCCCATTGGTCATCTCAGTGAGGATGATGTTGATAGGATCCTTGAAATTTTTTATCAATGATTCAACCCAACATTATTAATATATATGAAAAGGGGGTGAGATCAACACAAAAATAAAAAATGAGATGCATGGGCTTGTCTATGGAATCAATAAGATGACTGAGGAATATGTGGGTTGTTTACAAACTATTCTAATTCATATTAAGTCTCTCTCATCAGTTGTTTCAACTCTATCTACTTCTGCTCAGCCATCTCAGTCATTGGATATTGAAATGTTCAGATATGTAATTAATAAACACTTTCAATCATTAATTTATGGTTTTGATCATGAACATATTGATAATGTTTTCAAGAACATTAACCAAGGTGATAACATGGTAAGAGATCACTCAAAAATTTCCATTGATACTTATGATGAAATCATTAATAAAGTTGATTACTATTTCATGAGGGTCTATTCCGACATATGATGAACAATCATTTTAGGTATCTTGTCTATAATTTAATTATGCCTCTAGTAACTCTATATTTCGAGGATCATGTTTAGGTGTTATGGGGTATCACATTTAAAATAGTGAAATTAATTAAAAATAAAAATGAATTAGTGAAATCCATGCTCTACGGTGGTGATGCTATCATAAACATTATTGATATGTTGAGGCCTTATTATCATGTTCAGGGAGCACTCAATCATGTATCCTATATGAAGTTATTTTGAGAACTATCCAGACTCTTTCTACCAATCCTTCATCTTTTAATTGTTTTTCTCCTGTAACAATGTCAGTCTCCCAGGCTCTGAGCCAGATTAAACCATTTAAAATTTAGAAAAAATTCCACCATCCTTCTATGAGACCAACCATTTCCCCCATAAATAATATAAGGAGTTCCTTTTCCTTCCCTTGCTACTAATTTACCTCCTCCACATTTCAAACCCTTACTAATACACATATTGTCTCTATCATTGATCTGGAGAAGGATGATGAATCTGATGATCAGTGAAGACTTTTCGTAAATAGGGATGTGATGAATTATATATTTTTGATTGTGACACTAATCTATTAATTTATTAAATGAAAGTTATTTCCTCTCTATTCCCCCCTGTTTATTTTGATTTTCCTGTTTTATTTTCCTTTCCATTATTCAATTTTTCATCATCCAAAAGTGGTTGAAGAGATGGAATTTGTGCTAAAAGAAGAAAAAACAGAACATGTGTTTTGGAATGTATCATAATTTATGGTAATTTTTATATAAAATCTATGAATTATAAATTCCATGATTTGTGATAATAAAAAAAGGGTTATATTATTGGACTCCTCATATTATAATGCTAAAAAATCGGGAAATCATATAAATTCCAAATCATGTATGTCATGGGATTAGTTTTAAATCATATAACTCATGATTAAACATGTTCTAGTATGTTTAATAATAATTATTATTGGCCACAATCAATTATGCAAGTATTAATTCTTAAGAAAGATGAATGACATTTGAATATGTATCAGACACTGTTTCTGTGATCAAACTATCTCACTATGACCTTGGTACTCGTTCCAAATTATACAAAAGACCTAACACCATTTTTGTGCTACCATTTCCAAGACACTATAACAAGAAACTATTTATAATTTTGACAAAGGAGAAGACACTATTACCTGAGACACCATTTCCCATGACAGTGTAACTTTTCTATTGGTTCCAAAAAATGAAAATTACCAAACACCATAATGGTGGTACCAGTTATTAAACTAACGAAGGATTCCATTTCGGTAGTGGATCCTCTTTAGACTCACCATGACTATGGAACCGCTTTAGTCTCAACATAAATGATTACATTTTTCATCACATCAAATAGTTTTTCTTATCAATTAAATTTAAACATTGATTCTAACTGCCATATTTTAGTTGTTTAATGACACGAACATAATTAATTATCTTTCTAAGACATGAAAACAGACAATAAAAGATATGAGATAAAGTGATCATGCGTTTGGATGGAAATAATAAAATCACCAGAAGATTAAATAAAGGTGGTGCTCGAGCTGATAAAGTGACGTGAAGTGATGTGTATTGATTGAAAAAGAAATGTCAGAAAATATACATGAATCAAATAACACATAGAAGTACTCACAATGAACTATCCTCTTAACTTAGCAATATATCAATGCTTTGACCATCCCTGTAGAATAAAAAATGAAGGACAAGAAGACTATATCACTAAACAAAAACTAGAAAACAAAATTGTCAATACACCTTTTCTGAGTATGCATTCAAAAGAGGAACCGAGCGTCAAATCGACTACTACATATAACTCCAGAGAAACCTAGAACAACACTCAGATCATTTATAATCCCTTGTTATTATATTTTTGTCTATTGTGTACTATTTTTTATACTTTTGAAGAGTGTGTGTTTTTTTACTAAAAGAACACACTATATCCTGCACAGAATTAGATGATACAATATATCCATACCAAAAAAATGTTCTTCTGCTATGTTTCTCCCACATAATGTTCTTGAAGATGTTTGGCGTTACCTATATGTTTTATCTCCCATATATAACTATGGTAGAGGTTACACGACCTAGATATTATTTTTTCCTATTATGTAAACCCCAATATAGGGTGTGGAAAAAACAATTATATATATATATATATCATTATTTTTTTTAGGTGATCACCATGTGTAATAGATTAGGTATCTACATGATATTGAACCACTTGATTTATGCCTCTATGTTTTCAAATTTAGTTTTACTCCATTTTAACTGAGATTTCAAAAAATTATGTTTCACATTAATAGTCAGTTATGGATATTATTTATAACTATTTGGATTTATTATACTAGTTTCACAAGTTATACCAATATTTCATTTTATTATAATTGAGAAATAATCAATATTCTATGAAACTTTTTGAAAATTAAAACTAAACTAAAATCAGCAGATTTATTTACTGGTCTATTTTTTTCAAATTAGGTGACCATAAAATAAAATTTTTAACAGAAATATTTATAGGAACCCAATTCACCCCCTAAAGACTGTCATACTTCGAAACACCATAGGGTAGAACACAATGGTGTGTTTAAAGAAATTATCCAATGAAATAATATTTATTTAAAGGGAAATATATATAAAATACTTAGGTTGTAACATTTTATCCCTTATAATAATTTCATTCTCAAAATTTAATCATTGTTATATTAAAAAAGGATGATGATTTTTCAAAATTATATTTTTGGCTTCCCATATATCATCTATAATTTTATCATTTCACCAAAAAACATTAACAAGATGAGGGTATGTTTATCTCAATACATCCTCTTTTCAATCTAGAATCTCCACTGATTTTTTCCGATAAGCATGATAATACTCTAATTGTATGATCACTATGGTTAGTACATGTAAAGTGTAATGTATAAACATTTTCAATATAGATACCTAGAAAACATCATGAAATTATGGTGATTTGGAGGATGGTCCAAGAGATAATGAAGTTTCCCAATAAGATCATTATCTTCAAAGGGACTAATATATATTGTGCTCAACATGACATAATTTAAAAACATCATTACTTTTTTCCAAAGAGATATTTATAGAAATTCCTTATCACTAAATTAAAAAACTATATTTCAGCAATAATTTACAACATAAATTTTTACATCACTATGAACTGTATTTCTATTGTATTAAATAGTTATAAACCTCTCAAATATTCCCAAATTTATTTCAGGTACCAATAGTATTTCAACTCAATCTTTCTTCCATTACATTGGTATTCTATACTTTATATCATAGAAGGATTCATAATTATCTATATGTATGCTTTAGAGAATTATATTTCTTTATTATAAAGAAATATTTCCCAAAAGGAAAATATTATATTATTGAATAAAAATTAAATTATAGAAGTAAAGAAAAATATTTTTCTACAATCACCCATTCATCAATAAGATAAGATCTCATCAAATAAATAATTGATCCATGTTAACATATCATCAATGCCTCTTTATTATCATGTACATCAACCAAGTAATTGTTCTCACAATATGCATGTGAGGTGAGGTAATACAATGAAGAAATAGATTCTATAAAATTACTCCATTTTGAAGTTGGCTTATATGAAATTTGAATAAATCTATTTTTATCTTCCTACTCAAGAGTGATAGAATCACATTCTAGTGAAAAGATTATGTACCTCCATTTTTGTTCAATTCACACCATCTTTTATGATATAAATAATTTTATCATTATGGGCTGTAGTGATTCAACAAGGACCAAAGAAGAATCTCATTACTCACCACATTTAATCCATAAAATCTCATAATATCTAAAAGAGTATATATTTCACCTAGAGGATCCATATGTGTTGCATTAATTAAAGTCACTTAGTGGATATATCTTTAAACCATTCATGGTTCCCGAGAATAAAAAATAACTACATGTAATTACGAAATGGTTATTCATGGTAATATCATTTATTGAGTCATGAAAATAACAAATTTTAATAATATTTGTTTATTTAATATCAGTAATTATTCAGACCAGCACTGACTAGAGGTTGAATGCGACACTGTATTGGATAAAGTTTTCTCTATTTGTCCAAATGGTGAATATTTGTTTAGAAAAATCCACCATTTAACGATTCAGTTTCTATTATGAAGGATAAACATGAATACAACATATAAGGTTCAATTAGATACTAGTTCAACCAGGAATGATGATTTTGAAAAAAATATATAATTATTATGTCACATACAAGACATATTTTAAAGGTATTTTTCATTTAATTTACATCATTTCTTTGTTTTGGGGGTTTCCCTTGGTTTTAGGGAGGAATAGATGAGTATTCATGAATTGGGCCAAGCCGTGAGCCCAATTCCAGATTAAAAAATAAATTTTGTATCTTTTATAACTTTTTCATTTTTCAATATTTTTCATCCATTCAAATTCCTAATTGACCTACCCTAACCTATTAACACCACCAAGGAAATTTGGAGCTTTTAGAAGTTCATAACCAGGGGTTATTTGGGTTTTTGTCTAAGGGGTTGGGCCTGCCCGAAAGCCCAATTCCTGTTTTAAAAATAAAATTTGATTTTGTTATAACATATTCATTATTTGGGCTTTTTCGGTGATTCCAAGTCTCACTCAAGCCCAAGTAACCCAGCCGCGCGCCTGAACTCTCTCCCACCCATTTGGAGCTCTGTAGAATCGCGATTTTGTGCCGATCTTCATAGGGTTCCTCAAATCGCCCAGATTTGAAGAGGTAAAGTATTTCCTTCATAAATCTCTCAATTCTCAGTCTTTTTCCTCCATTCCAGTTCCTAAATGAGATAATACATCTTGTTCTAACGTACCCTAAATTTGGGATCTTTTAAATTTCAGATACTGGAGTTTTGGAGTGATTACTTCAAGATACTTCAAGTAAATGAGCCCTTTTCTTTCCTCTTTCAAATTACTTTGGGTTTAACTCTTTGTTCTTAGGGTTTATTCGGTTATAATTGAGTTTACTAATGTCCAGAAACTAGGATTTCGAACCTAGGGTTTAACTTTGGGTTTTCTTGGCCAATTTGTGTGGTTTTAGGTTTGATCTAGTTCTCTCTTGGTGCGGCGGGGGTGCGATTTGATTTCGCACGGAGATTCAAGGGGTTTTGTTAATTTGGTAGGTGATTCCATTGTGTGTGCAATCTTTGTGAATTAGCTTGCTGTTTTTCATGGTACTCTAATGTTTATTTCACTTGAATGTTTCTGTAAAAATTGGTTTTAGTTGCATTTATAATGCAAATGAATTTTAAGTTCCAATTTTTGGTGAAATTGAGGGTTTTCCATTCAAATCATTTATTGGTTCATTTTGGGATGCCCCATAACTGAATTTTTGGTTTCATTAAAGGGTTATGAACTGAAATTTGGTTTTAATATCTTACAAGTGTTATCATAGTGTTAAAGGTGGATATCATAAAGAGCTTTGGGTGAAAAACAATGTGATGTTTTGAGAGGTTGTTTTATTGGAAATAAAATTATTTTATTGTGTGTTTTAAATGGTATAAAATGTGTGTAGCTACTGTACAATTTGTTTGTGACCAGTAGTGATATTTTATATGAAAATGGATGTGTGTTGTTTGCTAAAATTGTTTGAGCACAAAAGGGGAAGCCCGGGTACTTAGGTGGGGCGGATTTGTACTAGTACGGCTAGTGGATCGGATGGGTTTTGTCCCTGTTCCACTTAGCATCTGGATAACGACAACTCTAACTAAACTATTTGGATGATGATTGGGGACCACTAGGTTATGGGTATGTTCCCTACTAGTGGCTCGTGCACGAGAACAGATTTTTCTATGGTTACTCTACACCGAGGTACGAGGTACATAGGGCCCGAGACAACCTAGTGCTTAGGGGTGTTCCTGATTTTGATGCTCATAGAATTTGTGGTATTTACCCTTGTTATGGGTTGTTTTTGGCAGTACATTACAGTATCTCACATGTCTATTTAACGTGCTAACATTCTGAAATTCTCAAATTGAAAACTGTTTTCATTTGAAAGTTGCATTTCTTTGAATTTTAACACTGTTTCACCTTGTGTATTAAAATTGCTTGTTTTGTTCACATTGTATTGCATACTCTTTGGAATCAACTGGTGGTATCCTATTGGGCTTAGGCTCACACCCTACTTACACCCCTTGGGTGTAAGTAGACCTGCTTATTCTTGACTCAGGTAAAGGGAAGGCTAAGGGTGATGGCGGTTCGGGATGTTAGTACCCATCTTTGGGGCGGAGTTGCGGGGATGGATTGCGTGTGATGATCCCCTTGTCTTGTGGAGTCCATGGGGATGTCTTGATGTTGTCATTATTTTTATTTGGACCACATTTTGTGTCTTTAAACATATGTATTCAGATCTGGTTTTGTTAAGAATGGTTTAGCATGGAAATTTCAGATTCTTATCATTGACTGTTTTATTTGTTTTATGCTTTCATACTCGGGTAAATCGTTCCCAAATCATATTGTTTTATACCCGGGCACTTGTGCCAGCCCGTGGGGATAGGGAATGCCCTTCGGGCCTTGCCACGGGCCAGGTTTGGTGCCGTTAATGGTGGCGACCAGATCTGGTTCGTGACAAAATGGTATCAGAGGAGGTTAATGTTTTTGGGTTATATTGTTATTTTGAGATGAGTCGGGATAGACAGGAGCTAGGACTGTCGGGGCTCGGGGTATTGGTTGTGAGTAGGTTGCCTGGCCCGCACCTCTCATGGCAGACCTTGAGTCACCAGAGGATGTTGGAATTTACTGATTTACTTCACTTCCAGGTGAGACGTGTGGGCTGCAGACCACATGTGGACATCAGGCAGATGTGGAGTAGTTGTTTCTTTTATTACAAGAATGTGTTTAGTTTGTTTATATTTGATGTATTTGATTACAATTTTCAGAATTTTGGTATTGACTATTTCTTTTGTGACTGTTGCATTTTGTAGCAACATGCCTCCCCGGAAAGCTCCCACGCACCCACAGGAGGAAGCTGGAGAGAGTTCTCCCACGCCGATTGATCAGAGGCTAGTCGAGGCCGTGGTCCGGGCTGTCCAGGCTCTAGGATATGGACCAGCTCCAGCTCCAGCTCCTGTTAGAGAGGATTATACTGGTCCTAGAAAGGACAAGGCCCAGGAGTTCCTGAAAAATAAGCCTCCAACCTTTCGAGGAAGCTCAGAACCCCAGGAAGCAGAAGAATGGCTCGAGAAGATCGAGCGTATGTTTGAGTTCCTGGAAACACCCGAGGAGCTCAGGGTGAAGTGTGCCTCCTTTCTGTTGGAGGGTCCTAGCCGTAAATGGTGGGAGTCAGTGCTTCAATCTGGGAAGAATGAGCAGATGCGCTGGAGAGATTTCAAGGCTGTCTTCAATGAACAGTATTGCCCTGAGGTGTTGGCTTATGCCAGGTCTAGAGAGTTCATGGAACTTGTTCAGGGGAATCTATCTGTGATGGAGTATGCCAACCGTTTCGCTGAATTGGTTCGGTATGCTCCAGAAATTGTCTCTAATGAGCAAGCGAAGGCCCAAAGGTTTGAGAAAGGCTTGCGACCAGAGATATACTCCCAGGTGTTCTTGTTTAAGCTGAGGACCTATGCTGAGGTCGTTGATCGGGCGTGCATGGTGGAGATTGATAGAAAAGGCAGGGCTGGTTTCTATGGTTCTGTATCAGCAGTGGGAAGTGGAAGCTCCTCAGAGAAGAAAAGGAAGCGGGAGGATCATGTGAAGAAAGGAGGGGGCAGTTCAGGCCACTCTTCCAGGCAGTTTTCTTCTGCTGCTTCTGATGCAAGATCGGTCGTGTGCCACCAATGTGGGAGGCCTGGGCATATCCGACCAGCATGTCCACTTCCTCCAAAGCCTTGTTTCCAGTGTGGAGGTATGGGGCATTTGCAGCGCTTCTGCAGTGTGGCACGTCCACTCCCAAGTGGGGCAGGGTCAGTGGCTTCAAGAGGAGTGCCAACACAGTCCGAGCCGTCAAGGACTGGGGGATCTCGATTTGGTGGTCGTGGTGGTAGGGCTGGATCATCTTCTGGGCAGAGCCAGTTCAGGGCACAGCCTCAGGCTAGCGGTCGTTCTCAGACAGATACTGGACACCTCCATGCAGTGGACCAGACACCAGCAGGATCAGAGGCAGGACCTTCGACAGTTCGAGGTACCGTTCTGATTGCATCTTCTATTCCTACTGCTCTTTTTGATACTGGTGCCTCTATTTCATTCATTTCTGCCCATTTTGTGGACATTCTGAATTTTCCAACTGAGTTGATGTCTTTCGCGATGGAGTTGGTGACACCGCTGGGAAAGAAGAAGGAGCAGGGCCTTAGGTGCCCCTCATGTGCACTTTCTGTATCAGGGGTCGAGATGGAGTGGGACCTTATGGTCTTAGATATGGACCTTTTTGATGTCATACTCGGGATGGATTGGCTAGTTCACTTCCAGGCACACATCGACTGCTACAGAAGGCGTGTGAGTTTCACGGCACCTGACGGGAGTCGTCAGGTTTTTCATGGTGAATGGGATCCTCGGTCAGGTCGCGTAGGGCCTCCACTCCCAGAGTTGGGAAGTGTTATCTTCCAGTTATCTTCGATTGTGCTAGAGGATGGTATTTCCCCTGAAGGTGCACTACCTCATGTAGTGAATGAGTTTCCTGAGGTATTCCCTGATGATTTTTCTGGTTTGCCCCCGGAGCGGGATGTGGATTTTTCGATTGATCTGGCACCGGGAACACAGCCGATATCTCTTCCCTCCTATCGCATGGCCCCCACCGAGTTGAGGGAATTAAAGATACAGCTGGACGACTTAGAATCCAAAGGATTCATTCGCCCGAGCGTCTCTCCTTGGGCCGCTCCTGTGTTGTTTGCAAAAAAGGCTGATGGATCCCTCCGGTTGTGCATTGATTACCGGAAGCTGAATAAGGTAACAATTAAAAACAAATACCCTTTGCCCAGAATAGATGATTTGTTTGACCAGTTGAAGGGAGCAAAGTGGTTCTCAAAGATAGACCTGCGTTCAGGGTATCATCAACTCAGGGTGAAGGAGTCAGATATCCCAAAGACAGCCTTTCGGTGCAGGTACGGCCACTTTGAGTATTTGGTCATGCCCTTCGGATTGACCAATGCTCCAGCAGTCTTTATGGAACTTATGAATAGGGTGTTTCATCAGTATCTCGATTCCTTTATTGTGGTGTTCGTGGATGATATTCTGGTATACTCTAGCTCTGAGGAGGAACACGAACATCACTTGAGGATCGTTTTAGGTACATTACGGGATCATCGCCTCTATGCAAAGTTGTCAAAGTGCACCTTCTGGATCAGAGAGGTGAGATTTCTGGGGCATGTGATCTCAGAGCACGGAGTTTCAGTGGACCCTGAGAAAATTAGTGCGGTTATGTCATGGGAGCAGCCGAAGAATGTGTTCGAGATCAGGAGTTTCCTTGGCCTGGCTGGTTACTACAGGCGATTCGTTCGGGATTTCTCTCGGCTTGCATCACCAATGACTGCGCTCACCCGGAAAGGGGTGAAGTTTGTATGGGGTCCAGAATGTCAAGCATCATTCGAGGAGCTGAAGAGACGGTTGACTACCGCCCCTGTGCTGATTTTTCCTGAGGCTGGGAAGGGTTATGTGGTTTATTGTGATGCTTCAGGTATGGGTCTTGGGTGCGTGCTTATGCAAGATGATCACGTGGTGGCTTATGGCTCTCGCCAACTCCGACCACATGAAAAGAACTACCCTACCCATGACTTGGAGTTGGCAGCGGTGATGCATGCTTTGAAGACATGGCGTCACTACCTCTTTGGCGAGAAGTTTGTGGTCTACTCTGATCACAAAAGCTTGGCTTATATCTTCTCGCCGAAGGACCTCAACTTGAGGCAACGTCGCTGGATCGAGTACTTGCAGGGGTTTGACTTTGACATTGTCTATACCCCAGGCAAGGGTAATGTAGTGGCCGACGCTTTGAGCCGAAGAGTTTCAGTGCAGGCTTTGAGGAAGTCTAGTGATGAGTGGGCATTGATGGGGCTCTTTTCTCAAATGCATGTGGAGGCTAGGGAACACAGTGGAGGGGCATTCTTGGCGAGTGTCCAGTTGACTCCTTCTCTATTAGAGTTGATTCAGCAGGAACAGCCCAGTGATGATCTTTGTCAGCGGTCTAAGAAGTTCCTTCATGGTGGGGAGACATCCTCTGATTGGTCGTCATCTCCCGAGGGCATCTTGTGCTTCAAGGGTCGTTCAGTAGTGCCATTATCTCTACGGAAGGTGGTGATGCAAGATAGCCACCAGTCTCAGTGGGCTGTCCATCCGGGTGCCACCAAGATGTATTATGACGTTCGTCGGCAGTTTTGGTGGCCTGGTATGAGACGGGACATAGCAGGCTTTGTTTCGAAATGCTACACATGTCAGCAGGTGAAAGCAGAGCACCAAAGGCCATCCGGTTTGCTCCAACCACTACCCATTCCTACCTGGAAGTGGGAAGAGGTTTCCATGGACTTCATTGTTGGCTTACCTCGTACACCTCGGGGTAAGAATGCTATTTGGGTGGTGATTGATCGTCTGACCAAATCAGCCCACTTCATTCCGATTAAAGATACAACTAAAGTAGATGAGTTGGGCCATTTGTATCTTCAAGAAGTGGTGAGACTCCATGGTGTACCATCAGCTGTTGTCTCGGATAGAGACCCCCGCTTCACTTCTCGATTTTGGGAAGGCCTTCAGAAGTCCTTGGGGTCTCAGATTAAGATGAGCACAGCATACCACCCACAGACGGATGGTCAGACAGAGCGGGCAAATCAGATATTGGAGGACATGCTTCGTGCATGTGTCCTGGACTTTGGAGGTTCTTGGGATAGCCATTTGGGATTGGTAGAGTTTGCTTATTATAATAGTTACCAATCCACGATTCGAATGGCCCCTTTTGAGGCGCTCTATGGTCGGCCTTGTCGGTCCCCCCTATGTTGGGCTGAGGTAGGAGAGACTTCACTGTTGGGGCCGAGCCTTGTGAAGGAGACTTCTGAGAAGGTCAAGTTGATCAGGCAGCGCTTATTGACAGCTCAGAGTCGTCATAAATCTTATGCTGACCGGAGGCGTCGAGACCTAGAGTTTTCTGTGGGTGACAGGGTATTCTTAAAAGTGGCCCCTCGTCTGGGCCATCGTCGATTGGGGAAGCAAGGTAAGTTGATGCCACGGTATGTCGGACCCTTTGAGATCACCGAGCGTATTGGTAAGGTGGCATACAGGTTGGCCTTACCTTCTCAGTTGACATCTATCCATGATGTCTTCCACGTCTCCCAGTTGAAGAAATACAATCCAGATCCATCCCATGTGTTGAGTTGGGAAGAACTAGAGATAGAGCCTGACTTGTCTATCGTTGAGAGGCCGGTGAAAATAGTGGACTCCCAGGAGAAGATACTTCGAGGAAAGTCTATTCCTTTAGTCCGGGTTTTATGGCAGCATGGGAATGATACACATGAGACATGGGAGCGAAAGTCATGGGTCAAGGAAGAGTACCCATTCTTATTTTCCAACCGAGATTCATGTTGACTTTCCGGGGCGGAAAGTCCTTCATGGTGGGGAGAATTGTCACATACAAGACATATTTTAAAGGTATTTTTCATTTAATTTACATCATTTCTTTGTTTTGGGGGTTTCCCTTGGTTTTAGGGAGGAATAGATGAGTATTCATGAATTGGGCCAAGCCGTGAGCCCAATTCCAGATTAAAAAATAAATTTTGTATCTTTTATAACTTTTTCATTTTTCAATATTTTTCATCCATTCAAATTCCTAATTGACCTACCCTAACCTATTAACACCACCAAGGAAATTTGGAGCTTTTAGAAGTTCATAACCAGGGGTTATTTGGGTTTTTGTCTAAGGGGTTGGGCCTGCCCGAAAGCCCAATTCCTGTTTTAAAAATAAAATTTGATTTTGTTATAACATATTCATTATTTGGGCTTTTTCGGTGATTCCAAGTCTCACTCAAGCCCAAGTAACCCAGCCGCGCGCCTGAACTCTCTCCCACCCATTTGGAGCTCTGTAGAATCGCGATTTTGTGCCGATCTTCATAGGGTTCCTCAAATCGCCCAGATTTGAAGAGGTAAAGTATTTCCTTCATAAATCTCTCAATTCTCAGTCTTTTTCCTCCATTCCAGTTCCTAAATGAGATAATACATCTTGTTCGAACGTACCCTAAATTTGGGATCTTTTAAATTTCAGATACTGGAGTTTTGGAGTGATTACTTCAAGATACTTCAAGTAAATGAGCCCTTTTCTTTCCTCTTTCAAATTACTTTGGGTTTAACTCTTTGTTCTTAGGGTTTATTCGGTTATAATTGAGTTTACTAATGTCCAGAAACTAGGATTTCGAACCTAGGGTTTAACTTTGGGTTTTCTTGGCCAATTTGTGTGGTTTTAGGTTTGATCTAGTTCTCTCTTGGTGCGGCGGGGGTGCGATTTGATTTCGCACGGAGATTCAAGGGGTTTTGTTAATTTGGTAGGTGATTCCATTGTGTGTGCAATCTTTGTGAATTAGCTTGCTGTTTTTCATGGTACTCTAATGTTTATTTCACTTGAATGTTTCTGTAAAAATTGGTTTTAGTTGCATTTATAATGCAAATGAATTTTAAGTTCCAATTTTTGGTGAAATTGAGGGTTTTCCATTCAAATCATTTATTGGTTCATTTTGGGATGCCCCATAACTGAATTTTTGGTTTCATTAAAGGGTTATGAACTGAAATTTGGTTTTAATATCTTACAAGTGTTATCATAGTGTTAAAGGTGGATATCATAAAGAGCTTTGGGTGAAAAACAATGTGATGTTTTGAGAGGTTGTTTTATTGGAAATAAAATTATTTTATTGTGTGTTTTAAATGGTATAAAATGTGTGTAGCTACTGTACAATTTGTTTGTGACCAGTAGTGATATTTTATATGAAAATGGATGTGTGTTGTTTGCTAAAATTGTTTGAGCACAAAAGGGGAAGCCCGGGTACTTAGGTGGGGCGGATTTGTACTAGTACGGCTAGTGGATCGGATGGGTTTTGTCCCTGTTCCACTTAGCATCTGGATAACGACAACTCTAACTAAACTATTTGGATGATGATTGGGGGCCACTAGGTTATGGGTATGTTCCCTACTAGTGGCTCGTGCACGAGAACAGATTTTTCTATGGTTACTCTACACCGAGGTACGAGGTACATAGGGCCCGAGACAACCTAGTGCTTAGGGGTGTTCCTGATTTTGATGCTCATAGAATTTGTGGTATTTACCCTTGTTATGGGTTGTTTTTGACAGTACATTACAGTATCTCACATGTCTATTTAACGTGCTAACATTCTGAAATTCTCAAATTGAAAACTGTTTTCATTTGAAAGTTGCATTTCTTTGAATTTTAACACTGTTTCACCTTGTGTATTAAAATTGCTTGTTTTGTTCACATTGTATTGCATACTCTTTGGAATCAACTGGTGGTATCCTATTGGGCTTAGGCTCACACCCTACTTACACCCCTTGGGTGTAAGTAGACCTGCTTATTCTTGACTCAGGTAAAGGGAAGGCTAAGGGTGATGGCGGTTCGGGATGTTAGTACCCATCTTTGGGGCGGAGTTGCGGGGATGGATTGCGTGTGATGATCCCCTTGTCTTGTGGAGTCCATGGGGATGTCTTGATGTTGTCATTATTTTTATTTGGACCACATTTTGTGTCTTTAAACATATGTATTCAGATCTGGTTTTGTTAAGAATGGTTTAGCATGGAAATTTCAGATTCTTATCATTGACTGTTTTATTTGTTTTATGCTTTCATACTCGGGTAAATCGTTCCCAAATCATATTGTTTTATACCCGGGCACTTGTGCCAGCCCGTGGGGATAGGGAATGCCCTTCGGGCCTTGCCACGGGCCAGGTTTGGTGCCGTTAATGGTGGCGACCAGATCTGGTTCGTGACATATTATCCCTAGTTAATTTACTAATAAAAAACTATAATAAAAGAGATAAATATATATACTATTATGGTTACATAAGAAACATCATGAGAATATATTAATTACAACACCTTATGAAAATGGAAATTAGGGATCCTGGAGTGTATAATTATACAACAAGGGGATAAACTGGATGTAAGGATCCATCCCCTTTATATAACCATAGCCCACCAGGCTATAATCCATGGAACAATTTAAAATTAAAATCTCTTTGAATAAATCCTCCCAATTGTGTCAGGTTACCAAAGAATTATTATCCTCACAATTATTGATATTATTGTTCAAAACAGTTACCTTTATTTCTATAGGATTCATATATATATAATTATCTGTATTCTAATTGATTATCACAATTGTGTAAAATGAAGGATCAAAAGAGTTATTAGTGTTCAATATAGGAATACATATCTAGTGGTATAACCCAATATCTATGTAAGATTTAATGCTAGAAAACCAATCGTTATTTACTATGGTGACAAAGAGAATTATTGAGGGTAAACCAAATAGAATAATCTATTTATTTTAAATTAACATTTTTAACCATGTTTAAAAAATAATATATCAAAAAAGAAAGTGCCATTGAATTATCTTTTATAATACTCTACATGAATTTATCCAACAATGATTGATTGAAATTATAGTGGTTTTTATGTCAGGCCCATCATATTGAATTATATTATAGATTATTTTACAATGGAATAGTCACATGATTTCACTGAAGAATACATCCACACCAAAACATGTTTTTAGTTGTAGCGATGATACATTTAATGAGGACATCCAACAATTTTTAGACCATAAATGAGTAATTTTTTTAAACTATCACATTATTTTCAAGTAAACCCCTTTCATATACTTAGAGTGTCTTGGATTTCATAGAATCTGACTAATTTCATAACTAGAATTCCATTTTAGGTAAATGTATAAAACATTGTCTTCCCAAAAATATTTGAACCCCAAGACAGTTGAAATGAATAAAAGAATCTCTAATTCACAACTTCACAATAATGTCATTTTTTCCAGATGTATTAATGTTTTTTTCCAAATTACAAGAAAGACTTATTCTTGATAATCATCAACCCTAAAACATTATCAGAATTAATGAATGTATTTTTGATTTTGTTTATGTTTATTATGTAACCTTGATGGAATATAATTATTTCATTCACATAAAATAAATGTGTTTGGGAAAATAGACCTCTAGAATATATTATGGGATTGAGTTTATTGAAATTTGTTATGTAGAGAATGATCATACTTCTCGTATCATCAAAAATTGAGAAATAAATGTTTGAGACTGGATCACCTTTAATTTGACCTCTGGTATAAGTAAAATAGACATTATGGGAACTATTCATAAGCACTAAGAAATTTATTGATCTCCTAATTATTATAACTCATTTAGGAAAAGTTCCATTAATGTTATATTTTTTAAAAAGTAATTCAAATGAAGCACCAGTATAATGTATAACAAGTTTTCTTCAAATCATTTTTGAATGTTATTGTAATGCCTCTAGTGGATTTCCAATGACGATTAATTCATTTAGAAGTTGTAATGAGACAATGCTAAATATTTATACCTCTGATAAATTCAAACATGTTTGGATCCAAAATCATATAAGGAATACTAGAAATATTATTGGAATGGATTTTTTAATGATTTTATATATATTATCGAATGGTTTCATAGTTCAAAATAGATATACCTCAGTGAAATTATACACTTTGGAAATGAATGTAATAAATTGATTATAAATTACTTAAATAAAATTTCCTTACATGAAAAAATCATAGAGGGGCATGATAACATGACAATGAATAATCTTTCAATATATCTGAATAAAGGAATTTAAAAACCCATCTGGTCTAGTAGAGATACCATAATTTAATCCAAAAAATAGAATATTTAATCTCATAATTAAGGGGATGATAAATAAGTCATGAATTAATGTAATCAATGACCGGATTCGTGATGAAACATTTCATATTATCCATAATAGGATTAGATCTATTAAAAAGTTCCACATTAAAAGAAAAACATGAGCATATAATATCATCCTCTAGGTAGATATAGTATTTAAAACTGTAAAATTTTAATATTATTTAATCCTAATTTAGATTAAAGACCCTTGCCATGGAATAAATCTTATAGATTAGGGATATATATGTCCCTTGAATAAAATTACATTCAAGATACAATATTCATGCATTGGTGGATCTAAACGGAAAAGGAGTGCTTGTATCCATAGTGAAATGGTTTTTCAAAATAGGATATTGATAATAATTAATACTGTTGAGTGTGTAGTGTGAAACTGAAGCAAATAATCAAGGGAAAATTCACTGATGAAATCCCGCTCTTGTATAATAGGCATCACATTATTATACTGATTCATGTACAAGGTATATTTATCACCAACTAGGTTGAATTCATGTAGCGTTCTATCCCCAATATATGCCTTGATGTATCTGATTGAAATAGAATATTTATGCATGCATAGTCATTCATCTATATTGAGATTGAGATTGAGGTCACAAACAAGAATAATAGAACCATTAGTTATAATTCTTAAAACCTTAATATTCTTCCATAAACCCATTAATTATTTTTATCCACAACAAGAATATGTGATTGAGAAAAATTGTTTCATACCCAATTATTTAAAAAATAAAGTGACCAAATTTTCAATAGAATAGATATAAATGATTCCATCAAATTCTTGTATAATCTAATATCTAATTAATTTTTATTATGTTACTATATAGACTAGTTCCAATCTTTTGTTAACCCAAACAATGAAGATAAGAAATAGCCTTCAAAAAAATACTCTTAGTTTCAAGGGGACTCATCATATTATGATTTTTTATATTAATAAATATCCAAAGGGAACTAATTTTTTTGGGGTTGAACAGTCCCTAAAAAATCCATAACATTAACCACATTTAAAATTTGTTGTTTGAGGATAGATCCCATTTTATTATATACACTAAAATACCTGTTTTGGATAAATTTTTTATTGTAAAAGCTTTCCATCCATCATTTATTGTCCTTTCATCTTATTCCATGCGTGGGTTTTCTATATTGAAGCTTCCTAATGAATTTCTTTGAACTAATGAATTATCAATAGCCTGGAATTCACCTTTCAGACAACCATTAATTCTTGTAGAAACTATTGTGACATTAATATCAACACTACTATATTTATTGATTTATTCAAGGGATATTTTTACAACATTATTAGCATAATTTTCAGGATGATTATGCATCTTCCAAATGTTAACATTCATTTCTAGGTCATTATTATCATTATAGGGATAAATCCTTGTTACAACATACATATATCTCCCATGAGAGTATGGATTAAATTTTTTATTGCCTCCAATAGTGTTCAAAAGATGTTTTTTTTCATTTATCACGAATATATTTCCATCATGTGTTGGTGAAAATAGAGTTAAACTATAATGAAGGGGATACTTCTTAACCCTTCCATCAGTTTATAAATATATTTTATATGGAATTTTATCAGTTCTTTTGATTTATTTGATCCTTGTATAGTCCCTACATGAACCATTGTCAAAATCCATAGTACCATTGATAGGTATGTTCCTGTCCTCATGGCTATATAAATGCATTTGAGATATAAAATTCTATGAAATTATAATACCATTCATATTTTTAGTTGTTCTATTGAGGTATTCATCTATCAATGATTTAATGATGGAGTTTATGTCTTGAGAAATATGGAAAAATTCTTTCATACTCACTATTTAAAATACAATTACCTTTTACATTTCCACTATGTAGATCATCAGTATTATTCATATTCTTGTGATCCCTAGATATTTCACTTTATCTTTCTTCATCATCTATGCTTAAATAAAACTATATTCCATTTTTACTAATTTTACAATGGGTGATTGGTTTATTTTCACCCATTTAACATGATCAATCACTCTCCCAGACTCAAATTTCTATAGGTTATCAAAAGTTAAATTATATTTTCTCTTAAAAATTTTCTATATATTTTCATCATGTAGAGATTTCAATTGTTTCTCAATAAAATAATAATTGAAATTCTATTGAATAAAATAAAAAATACATCAAAAATGGTGATAAATATTAATATTCAATTATTTATCTATTATATGATCATTTTTAATTATTTTTAACATTCTTGGGTGATTTGAAACAAATTTGACATCTAAAAATTTCTTTAATATAATCCCAAATCATTATTAGGAGTAAAATTATTTAAATTTAATAGAACACCAAAAAAATCATCAAGGTCCTTAAGTGTTTTTGGACTCCTAAAACACCAATTTAGTTTCTATAATATAAATAATTTTTGGGGAATTAAATTTCTTAAAGTGATGGGGTTGAAATTGAAATCTCATACCCATATCCTCAAAATTACAGGATATGAATTAACATTTCCAATCAATCCTGACGAATCATGATTGTTTTGATTCCCTATTATGATATGGGAAAATTATCATTAAATCGGAATCATAATCCTTTATTTTTATCCTCAAAAGTTCTGAATCTATGATTTAGTATCACTATAGGACCTTGGATAATCTCTCTTTAATTACATGACATGACAAATAATTTAGAATTTTCATAAATCAATACATTGATGCAATTCCACTAGGTTTTCAACAATCATGATGACACTACCATCATTATGTTTACAGTAGGTCTAGGAACCATATCCTTTGAATTTTATATACTTGTGGTGAATATAAAAAACAATTAAATGTTTCATTCCATTAAATCATTCCACATAATTAATATATAAACTAGAAAGAAGATCATGATATAATATTCACTATTAGAACTAAAACATGTTAATTTTATTTGGTAATAACTATAATCCAAATAGAATTATTATCATTTTTTTCATTGGAATTAATATGAAGAAATGAATTGTGATTTTTTCATATAGATATATATGTATATGTAATTATTACAACATCCAATTAGGCTCAATCCACTATGCCTTATCTTTTTAACATATGATTTAATGAGATACATACTATGCTATATCTATTTTCATGATCACTCACCCGGAATAATCTTTCAAAAATCTATACATTTTCTGAATTCCATGATGAATAAATATTTATGAACTAGGGGCTTCATAAAATAGATCATTATTTAGATTGGTTATTGATGGAACACATAACCTATTCATGAACATTATCATTCCATAATAATAATTCTAACAAACTAATATTAACATACATGAAAATTACATTACTTTTTTTTGGAAAACATAATACAATACAAAAATAGACAACCAAATAATTTAATAGTTTTGTGACTTTGGAATCATGTTACAAATTATTCTAATTTGGTGAAATATATAAAAATTATACCATATATATTGTAACCTTTATTTTTCTTACCTAAAATAATTCTTTATATCTTTTGGAAAGGAAAACATATAAAAAGTGTGAGATCAAAGGATCAATTTGTTTAGAAAATGAAAAATATGAAATAGAACATGAATTTAAGAATGTAGAAACCAGAACATATCTTTATAAATTCTTACCATATTTACCATATATCAAAATATTGAGTCCTGGAATAAATATATTCATTTCCCATGGAATAAATCATAATACAACACGATCCTTGAGAAAATATCATTAGAATGAAACATGGAATTGTTGAAGACACATAAGAATATATAATCCATACCATGACTCCCAAGGTTCATTTACAAGGACATCATATTAGAATATGTCATTTATTAAACCTAGTTCACTCCTCCTTCCATTACTATTTTAATTAACATGGTTTGATTTCTATTA
Organism: Viscum album; assembly: GCA_963277665.1. Classification (NCBI taxonomy): domain Eukaryota; kingdom Viridiplantae; phylum Streptophyta; class Magnoliopsida; order Santalales; family Viscaceae; genus Viscum; species Viscum album. Next base: position 106,460,219 of record OY728133.1, read on the forward strand.
CATCCCTTTACCACGGAACAAGTTTTCAATTCATCATATTGTATTGTCTTTTTCTTGATAAATAAATATTTACCCAATTCATTTGAGGGAGATATAATCCCCACCCATCTCATAAAAAAACATTATAATTTTTTCCATAAAAATATAAATCATTTATGATAGCATAACTGAAAGAATAATATGGGATTCTTAAACATGATTCTATTATTAGAAATCTATGTAAAACAAAAGGATTTCTAAAATTTAATTCAATCGTAAACCCAATGAAACTATAAGAATAATATGGATAGATTACTTAAAACATAACCTTATTAAATAATTTCATCATAGATGGAATATAATTATAAAAGATCAATTGATATTATTATTTGTGGAAAATAACCTTTCATCATTGAAAATATTTTCATTTCATAAAATCCTTTAACATTTTAAATGAGAAGTATTTAGTTTAACATATCCTTGAAATATTGTAATATAATATTCAAGTAATTTCAAATTTTTACTTGTTTCGAAAATGAAAGGAATACTCATTTGTATCCATGTAGTAAAAATTCATCAAATGGGTAAAAATGTGTTTAAACATCCTCAAGAGTATATTACTCATTTTTTGAAATACTTTTTATAATACATTGATAAAGGTGATAAATTTACCCAAGCTAATACTAATATATATAAAAATCATTGATATTATTGAAATTGAAAAAATATCCCTTACCTTTGGTCTGGGTTCCTTCCTATATATCATAATCTTCTCTTATTCAACAATATTTCTCAAGATCTCCACTTAATGTAACTATAGATTGAGTTTTGATAATAGCAACACCACTAAAATGTGACTAGGTAATTTTATATGGGAAATGGGTAGGGGATATATGATCATGAAGGCTCACTATGAACTGAATAAGTGAGGGAAGTTGTTCCCTTTTATTATTTAGGTGAGGGAATATTTTGGAATCTCAAAAGATATGAATTTATAATGAAATACATGAACAACCAAAAACCTCAAAAATATTATATTTTCCAATATCAAATTAGATATAGTTTCAATATCCTCCACCAATAAATTGTATACATGTTTATTTTCATTTTTTATCTTATCATTTTAATTAACCTTAAGTTATTCTATTTTAATTTTAACCGGGGTGACACATGATTCAATATTCAAAGAGTGTAATGTTAAATAATTTTATGTAAATTTGACAAAAATAAAATATTTATAATATTCTAAACTATAAAATAATTATATTATATGTTAAAAAATAGTTTTTAATTTTTAAATTATTTAATAAAAATTTATTCTTGACAAAATATCAATAGTGTCAATTTTCGAAATATTCAATTATTGGATTTGTTAAAATAATTTGATATGAAGTTAACCACGAAAAAAAATATATTATTATATTACTATGGGGGTATGGTTATATATAAAATTCATTGGATATTTTAATTTCTCCCAATTTAATTTTTTATACTATTTTTAATAATATTAAAATGATATTTCCATCAATAAATAATTATTACATAAAATTTTGTAATTATTTGATAAAATTCATTATTGAGTATAAAATAAAAATAAAATATGATGTCTAATATAATTTCCCTTTCATTCATAACAATACTTATTGTAATTTATATCTTCTAGAATATCCTACATTAATAATATTATCAGTATTAAAACATGAACGTCAAAAATTTAAAAGTACATTAGATAAAATATTATTAGTGTAATATTCATTTAAATGTTGCTAAAAATGGTAAATGATTATAAAATTTAATTATTATGATCTATATATACTAAAATAGTAATGTTTGGCCGTGTTTTGTAATTTTAATAGTTATTATCATTTTAATTAAAATTATTTTATTAATTTATCCATTAGTTAAAAAGATTTCCCATCATCATTTTATATTGCTTCTGGAAAATTATTTATTTCCTAAAAATTTTAAATAAAAATAGATGTTAAATAAAACAATTGTTTCTATAAAAGTTCTATTTATAGAAGACTTTTTAATTTTTATGCCATTATTTTAAAATTAATATAGTTATTACAATTTAGTAAGGTATCTTTAACTATTCTTTAAATAAAATTTTATAATTATTTTAATTTCAACTAAGTAGCAGAAAAAGGATCATAATTTCAACATAAGTTGTTTCTGGTATAAATACACATATCATTTTATGTTATGACAACTGTTAGTGGAAATTTAAAATATTAAAAAATAATTTTTACCTTTAATTAAAAAATTTACCCATAACCAGGGTAAATTAATATTTACTAATGAATTTTAATTATTAAATTGAATATATTTCATATATATTAAATTAATTTAATCCATCCATGGAGATTTTATTATTTTTTAAGTTCAATTAGTTTCATTTAAATATTTTGTTTGGAAACCCACTTTCATTTAATTAATAAGGCTTTCATTTTAATTTATATATAATTACACACCAACGAATTTACTATATATAAATATATAAGGAATAAATCTGTACTTCAATTAATAATGTTCATAATATCCGTTATAATGTCCAGGTTATTTAAAAACATAACATCATTTAGTTTTCCCCTAAACTCAGTCTTGCATGAAATGAAATCTATCAATATAAAACAAAAGTGTGTGTAACCGAAGCTAAGAATACTGTTTTGTATAACAAAAGATAATTCAGTGTTTTGTGTTGTTAAATATTATCTGAATTTAGAATAAAATATAACACATAAAATAAATATAAAAAATATATCTTGTAAAAATCTCTTGATGTAAGATTCTACCACACATAAAATTAATTGAACAATATAAATCTTCTGGTTTATAAAAGGATAAATCCATGATTTTTTACATAAACCCACATCGTAAAAATTTATAATAAATATTAAATTTAAAAAAAAATTATATAAACATAATGGTTACCCAAATTAAATCATTATTGGGTTTCCACCTTTAAGAACATTAGTGTAAGGTGAAAACATGGACAAGGAAGATAAAACAAACTATAAAGATCTTATGGAGAGTGATATAGAATAATATTTTCATAATTTTATTAATAAAAAGACAAATATTAATGATGATCTAAGAGAAAATATAATTCATCAATAATGATTTTTCTGGGATAACATTTCTGGTTTCATGATTAGAAATACTTATTTGATTATATTTAATATCATCCATTTGTTTTTCTTGAATAACATTTCCCTTCATCTCTTATTCCAGTAAATGAAAGTGAATTTTTTATTAAATATGTATTACTAGATCATGAGATCCATTAATAGAGTTATAGTTATTCGATATGTCTTTATCACAACAAAAATGTTAGTAGATGTTATCAAATATTCATAAATCCACCAATAATGAGATAATACATTAATCAAAAAAACTTCCTCTGAAGTTTAACATATAATTTATATAAATGGATAACCATACAATACATCCATTACATAAAAATAATAAACTTTATAAAGAGTTTAATTAAATCATATTAATATTTTTATCTTATAAATTATAAGGAATCCCTTGGTTGTTATATTCCAAATGTGTGAATACCTCAATCATATATTATCGTGAAACATGGAAATAACCGAAATTACCAAATATCCTTATTGGAATCATGGATGATTTATTATTTCGTTGTCCAAAATTCTATAAACTTCATCAATAGTTGAATAATCATCTTTTCAACAAATCCTTAATCAGTTATAATGAAATAATTACTGTTGAATTTTCATATTAATATCAAACATATAATTATCAGAATATATTTATCTCATAATAATGATCATATTAAGGGTTTTCCTTCTATTAATGTGTTTTCCAAAAAGTATATAAATTAAATTTTCTGGTTACTAGTTCCACTCAGATGGTACTCATAAATACATATGGAAAAACCACAATGGATCAATACATTGAAATTAAAATATTTTATAATACTATTATTGTTATTTAATAAAATTATTCTATAATCACATTACCTAAAAAATAAATCATTCAAAATTTTTTTTGTCATACTCAACATCAAAAATTCTAATCACTTGTTATTTTAATTTTTCTTTGTCCTTAAGAGGGTACTGAGGTCAATAATCTTTGATAACCCTTATTTTTGGGAATTTGTTAGCATAATTCCCGATTTCATTGCACTTGTAGCGTTGAAGTGTGGGATGTTTATTATTGGTAACATTTTCATATTTCACAACATTATCTATATTTTTTCCATTACATTAGTACACAAATTCCCAATGAACTTATTTTAAACACATATATAATTTAATAACCCCTTTTATGTCACTTTCCAACATGATTCATTTTATATATTCATAAAAAAGAAATAGTTATCTTCTTTTCACCCTGGTTTTGGGATTTTCAATGGAAAAATATCTTCTGATTCTTTTAGAAACCATGATATTCACATGTGAACCAAAAATATGTATCTATATTGATAGGAAAACAGAAAATAATTTCATATTTACTAATGTATGTTTTGGAAAACACTCATAGAATACATAGTTTTAATCCATTGAAGAATTGATTATCCTTACTATAAAGTTGAATGATAATGCAAGATGTATACCATTCAAGTCTGAAAAACATTACTCTTCTGTATCTAATAATTCAATTAATAATTGATTTTTATTAAAAATATGGGAACCACCCCCTCAAACTATAAAAGCTCATCTAGGTCTAAAATAGTGAAGTCCAAGGGAATACCCTTGGACAATGTTCTGGTATTCCATTAGTAAGGATCCCAGATGGGAATAAACAATCATATAGTGATGTGAATTACACCTTCGTGAGAGGGCGTCCACAGCGTGATTTTCCTCTCCTTTAACATGACGCACCAAACAACCCCGGTTGATCTCCACAAAGCATCTAATAAAAATTGATCATCATTTTTCTTAATCACCAGAAATTACATCCCTATATTTGTTCGAATAATATGATTAATGTACTTATTGAAATACATGTCATTGAAATCAATACATTCCATGGATTCAATTTCATCTTGATGCCTCGTATTCAAGATTAGATATCATCACTAGTCCACTTCAACTTGTAAATGATAATAAAAATAATAATTCTTTGTGTCCTTTATAAAATAATTCATAAAATATATTTCATTTGTACAAATCCATTTTCATAAACAACTTGACATGAATACCAATTTAAAAATGGTGGACGTCACCTCATGAAGGAATCAACAATAATGTTATTCCCATATCTACACATTTTTAAATCTAGAATGATTCATATATTGTGTTTGTATAGAGGTATTAATTTACATTACACTTCATTTTTCAATATGTATCGTAATGAAATTAAATTATTATTCATAAAAAAAATTAATAATATTTTAGTTTATGTATGGTCCACCATTGAAATATAAAAACTCTCTCTTTCATATGGACACATCATATACCACCAACACTAATACCATAAAAACTATTCAATTATAAAAACCAAAATAAAATAACTGATGTTATCTAAAATAATTAAAACAAATAAATGAGAGATAATCTATTTACACCCAATGGTGTATGTTTCATTTTTGAATAAAAAATTTATTATTCAATTTAAATTATTAAAAACATTTAAAAAATATACTTCATTCTATAATAAATAACACTAAATGAACAATGACAGATTTTGTTGAATCAAATATCTGTGGATATATATTCTTGATGAATTATTATGAGTGAAACCATGTAATTAAATATATATTAGAAAATTAATCTAAGGGAATACATGTTACATAAATTATATTAATTTGGATATATAATATTGGATTATGTTTGAGGATTCCTCAGGTGTCTACGTGATCATTGTATTTCAAAAATTAATTAACCAATAGAGTACCAAATCAAACAACTAATAAATTTAATAGGATCATAAAATATATTGAGAAAATATCAACGGATGTTTCATTAATGTAAATATTTACATCATCATACCATAAAACCCTCATCAAGTCCATCTTGAGCCCCACATGGACATATCCATGATGTTTGGCAGATTAAGAGTTTCAATTAAAAAAATTAACATAAATATAAACATCACTAAAACATAGGAAAATATAAAAAACAAATTACTAAATCAATATTATTTTATCTATCATTTCATGAAATCGATACAATTTTCATCAATGAAGACAAATTTAAAAATTAATTTAACACCATATAAGCATAAAGTTAATATAATCTTTTATATAAATTTATAAATAATCATTCCATTATTAAAATAATAAAAATTGGAATGGTTTTAATTTATATAGATCCCTATAAATCATTAATTAATTCCAAATAATAATTATACATACATTAAAAAAAATTAATGAATCCTAGGTAAAATGAATGGGAATTTATATAAGTCCACCAAAATCATTAAATCTCTTTAAAAAATATGTTGTTAATACATACCTGAAAATACCCTTATATAACTATAAGGATATAAAAAAATAAATTATCAATACTAAAGAAATAAATCCAGTAAATATTTTCAATCCCTAAATGCATAAACACTTAAATACGAGTCATTTTCTGGATTAACAACTTCAAATTAGGTTTGAATAATATGTTTCTTCTTACTATTACATCGATGAGAAAATTCATATGTTATTTATGTGTTTTCCTATTTCACAATGAAGAATCAAAATACTACTAACCGAATTTTAGGGACGTAATGTGACGAAGGATATTAAAAAAATATTGTAATTGGAAAATAATGAAACACGTGAATTTTAGTTCGAGGTGAACTATTATAGTGATCAAATTAGATTAGATGATGATATTACAAGATATTGAGGGACACAATTATTCCAATGAAATATTTGTAGGTCAAGGAATATGAGTAGGGTTAGGTATACTTCCCTCACTTACTATAAAAAATAAAAACAATTATAATAATTATAATAATAACATTGTAATAAATATATCATATATGCATCTTATGTTTATTCCCAAAATAAATAATATAACAATTTTTTTTTAAAATTTGATCCCTCATATACCAACATTAAATTTACAAATTGAATAAAAGTTATTAATATTAAGATTTATGTACAAATAAATATAAGAAAATATTTATATACAAGGACCAACATTCAATGAATTATTGGATTATAATCAAAAAAAATTAATTAATTACATTATTTTATAATATTGTAACTAAAAATTAATAACTATACTATGATAGAATAAGAAAATCTATAGTTATGAAATTTTAATGTTGTAGTATCACCATGATATCTCAGTGATAATAAATACATGTAATAATATTGTTATTCAAAGAGATTTTTTTATATAGTATGGATTGATTGATTTTTTCCTAGATAATAATTATATTAATGTGGATTCATATGAATTGAGATATATGAAAATTTGTAGAATAAATATTCTTTTACCCTAATCATCATCATCAAGACTCGTGTAGTCAAAATAAATATGATGGCTAGTTTTATAGATGGTTGTTATACCCATGGCCTATGAAAAAAGGAACTCAATTCATTATAATATATTTCAATAAACAGAACCACATGCATGTAATTCAAAAAAAAATTAGAAACAGTATACAAAACACATTTTTAACATGTTTGGTTCATGAACCCCAATTGAATAAACATAAATATAGAGTTCAAAAACAGAAATATCATTCAAAATCACACCTAGGAAACATTTAAATTTATTTTAAATGTACCTTTATATATTTTATGATGAATATCATCACTCTAACATCCTCATAATTTAAAACTATTATAATTTATATAGTGGTAACCACAATATTTCGAGTCCCTTAGGGTGAACATCTCACCAGTGGCCTCAACACCAATGGTTAGTGCAATTACAGACACACTAAATCCACATATTCTTTAAAACCATAGATAAATAATATTTTCGACTATAAATAAAAAATTAATCATATTGTAAATATAATAATCCCGATATACTAACAAGTAACAACCATCCCATTTAGAAGTTTAATAATAAAATAGAAAATGTCAAAAATATTCCACTAAAATATTTTTTAAAAATTATATGATTTTCTTAAATAATTAAAATAATTATATCATAAACTAAACAAATCACTTGTAAACACGAGAATGAGGCTACCACTAGATATATCTGTTATCCTATAGAAGACATAAGTTTTTTAATTCATATTCTGTAAGACTCCGACACCCATGAACATAAATCACACAATGTAGGAACTCATATAAAAAATATCAAGGAAGCACATACCATGTTATTAGTGTATCCCTGTAGTTAGATTTCATATCATATTTCAAAATATGGAATAATGTATTGAGATTCCAGAAAAATACAGAAAATAAATAATTAATTTTAATACAACTTCAATGGTGATGAAAAAAGAGAAATAAAGGTGAACATAAATGCATTAATCTAGATGCTCCCAATTATTTTATTATCATTGATTAGACTATTGATGATGTATATTTTACTTTTTAATGGTAAGATATAGAATTATAAGTTTTATTTGAAATATGGATTTGGGTTTGGATAATTGATTCAAATCTATTAATTTAAAAAATATTTTTAAACCAAACTTTTAAATTGAAATTTTATAAAAATCACCCATGTCGATACTATGAAACATTTCAACCTCTCCTGGAATAAAAAATCATCCTAGTTCATTGATATGGATTAAAATTCATTATGTGCCTCCCATGGGATTCCCTTTCGGCTTCCAATGAAACTGGGTACCTAATAGCACTCCATATAATAACAATGTCAATTAATTTTTAAATACAAATATCTTATACTATGCGTGACTTCATGATACTGACCATTTAGACTTTGCTGGATCATTTTACACCTTAGATATACCTAGTGAGATATTTTTTGACAAAAATAGAGTTGGAATTACTGTCCCAAAATCTATTATTCTTACAAACTCTCATCCATATATCATCTCTTCTTCATGTTGATAATAATGTTTTCATTAAATGTCATACTGGTTATGTTTTATAAATTTATTTATAGTATATGGAAGACCCTAGTTCATCCCTCAATGATCATTGGAGGTATAAAGTGTTTGTATTTATATATTATTAATAAAAAATGGACTGTTTTTAATGCAATTTAATAAATAAAATAACATAATTAAATAGTTCAATATTAATCAACACTTGTGTTGTTTAAAAAAATATATGATTATAATGTGATCATTGCTATGTTACTATATAAAATAAGATTATCCCAATTACTAATTTAATATTATGTGTCTGTGTAATAATTTAGTTGATGGTTAACCAAGTTCATGGTTACCCATAAAGTCTTTAAATTGGTTCACATTGGAATAAAATGTGGAATAAAGAATTGTGTAGATATGTTACTAATGATTATAATGATTTAAGGTATGTAAAAGAAAATTAAAATCTAAAAAATTTTGGATTTTAGGGGGTTATTGTGTTTTCTATTCATAAAGAATCATTTCTAACACTAAAAATTACACACAGTTCGATTATGAAATTGATTTTTTTTCTATTAAATTTGTCAAAAAAAATTCAATATATATATAACATTATAATTAATATAAAAAATATACAATAATATAGTAGATAAATCTGTTTTTTACTCCCTCTTCATGTGTATATCCCTAGAAACAATCACACAATGTCTATCCTACCATGAAGTGGAGTGGAAGAACGTGTGAAACATGGAATTCATCGTTGATTTATTCTTGATGTTATGGGAAACCAGAACCTCTATAGGGATTACATGACTCCATTAATACTCCATAATTGTAGAAACATTTCCCTTGTTCTAACATACAAATGGGGTGAAAATGGTTCCAATTTATTACCTAAGGGGAATGCTGTTTTGGACAACCAATATTCAAAATACCACTAGATCATGGTTTTGGGTTGCCAAACAGTCTTATATAACATTTAATAAAACATAAATGTTTCCCACATATAGAATATATACATTTCTAATGATTCATCCTTTGTAAGAAAATATCTCAAAATATGGATGAATTATAGAGGAGAACATGAGATAGTTAATAACAAATATTCTCACCATTAATTGCGTGGTTTGGATTAAAAATTAACAATTATGGACTCCAATACTTATATAAAAATTTGACCAAATATATTTTTATTAGTATACTAATTACAAAACCCAATTAGATTCAAAAATAATAAATATTGAAAGGTTCAATCGACATGATAGCTTTGTATCATACAAACATTACACCATCTTTTTTTGATTTCATCACAAACTCTCTAGATCACGTACACCTACAATGTAAACTCCAAAACAAGTGAAGTATTCATTATTATTAGTGATAAAAATTGAATAATTTAACCAAATTTTAATTGAAAATTATTATTAAATTTTTAATTTACAATACATAATATGTTTAAAATTTTTTATAAGGGTTGAAATGAATAGTAAATCTCTAATAAATCGCATCCCAAAAACTAAATAGTTTCACTCTATAGAAAAGAAACATTTATAGAAATAAATCACGGTGATATTTAAAACATTATGATGATTTAAAAATAAATTAAAATTTAATTCATGATAAAAATAATATCAAATAAAAAAAGTTACACTGTAATGACCAAACAATATTTATTTTCTTGAGAGTACCACGAGCCATTATTAGGCCTTAAGAGACATCCCCAAGCTTCCAAAGGCTGTAAATAAATGCCTATGGGTTTTAAGTACAAGTGGGGGACAATTTACCCTTTGATAAATAAACCCATAAACCAACTATAACCAAACACTCACTATATGATTCACAAACAAATGAAAGATCAAAAAAATTACATTTGTATCAAACCACATAATTGTACACAGCAGTGGAAGACCAAACTATGCATCAAATTACACAGCTGATGAACAACTCAAGATTCTCATAACAAAATACAACTCCATTCTCCACAACCTCTATGCTCCAAAACATCTCCCATGCATCACCACAAGCCCCTAGCAATAAGATGCTTTACCATTACGTGTGTTCCAGAATATAAAATCTGCAAATGCAACATCGTGCCTCAGCATGAGTGAGTATAAAACTATGTAGGTTTTCCCCGATGACTTCACTACTCACGCCACTAGGATAGGAGAGTTATCAAATTTTATATGAAAATAGTTAATATTAATCATTTTCTCAAAATATGTTTGCAAATAAATATAAACAAGTTTCCAGAAACCATTCATAACCAAAGGCATTCCAAGAGGAACTAAGACCAATCTTCCACCAAGTTATTTTTCGAGAAAAATAACCAAACAAGCATAAGAACCATTTCACAAACATTCCTTTTTGGCATACCCAACCATTTCTTAACCCATGCTACAAACCAAGCATGCTTCGTTATTAAATATCCATACTCATGAGTAGTCTCTCGTTAATCTACCAAGTCGTCATAAGGTAATTGTTTCCCATGTTCCATTGCACCTATGGAACTGAGCACAAGGTCATATTACAACCAAGACTTGTACATATAGTTACCATTGTTCCATTAATTGTTTGGAACTGAGAATAAGGTAATATTTTATCCAAGCCTCATACATGCAACATTAACCCACCCCACTAAGTCCCAACGGTCATGCCAAAACACCCTTTCAATAAAAATAACTATTTATTGAAAACAATTTCCAACAAAACAATTTCAATTCCAAACCATTTCAATAAAACTCCATTTTTATTGGAAAAAATCATCAAAGTCAGTTCAATATCAAACCATTTCAATTCCACTATTTCAATGAAACTCTCTTTTTACTAAAAACCAATTCCATCAAAGTCATTTCAATCTCAAACCATTTCAATAAAAAACATTTTTTTGAAAACCCATTTTTTATCAATCCATTGACAATTTCAGTAATTATAATTTAAAATTAGCATTTTAAATTCAAGAATCCAAATCACTTTGCACAGAAATTCACCAAGAATGCACAATTACATCAAAACCTTAAATCATCACAAAAAAAGATTTATTCCATGATTCTAACAAACAAAACAATTAAAATAAACCAATTTGAATCTAAAAAAATCAATTTTAATAAGTGGAGTCGATATTGAAGCCTCCTACCTCAACAGTTTTGATGAAAACCAGAATGGTCGAAGAATGATCAAGAAACCCGAGTTGATTCTCCAAAAACCCTCCTTAGATCACTTCACCTATCAAGAACAAGATCAAATATCATAATATTTGGCATCCACTCACATAAATTTACCCACAATGGGCAATGATCTATGCAACTGAGAGAATAGGAGAATTAGATCTTAGTCGATCTAAAAAACCGGTCAATAACGATGAAGAAAGATCACATACCTCAAAAATCTGACATAGATTCACCATGAGAAGCCTTTGGATTTCCTCTGAAACAATGGGAGATCCTTCTCTGACCTTAGGAGTATAAAAATCCCAAGTTAGGGCTGCTTAACAATAAAATCAAGGAACTTAGACGCAAAAACGTGTAAGATCCAACTTTATAGGATCTCATTTAAGTGGCCGCATGGTTTGCCTGCACGATTAGACAAACTGTGCGATAACCGTGCATTAGCCACTACCTCAGAAGACACTACATGCACGGTTTGGAATCACGGTTTAACAAACCATCCATCGCCCATGTAGATGCTACTACCTCCAAGACCAACTACGCATGGTTTTACCGCACGGTTTAGACAACCCGTGTGCCACCCGTGCAACCTTCCCATTTCCTAAAAACATCATTTAAGGTTCTCTCGGATCTCCCATTCATCACCCTTAACATTAATACCATGAAAATAATCTAGAAAGGGTTACATACAAGAAATCATCTATACTACATTTTCCCCACCATTGGTCATTCTGTCCTTGGAATATAGAAATCTTTCGCCCAACTAAAAGAGTTCTGGCCACTACTCTTTCATTTCCTTTTCAGGTACCCTAGTCTCTTCCTGAATCTGGCCATACTTCCATAAAAACCGCACTAGACAGATGGTATTTCCACACAATACTTTCTCTTACCCATCCACAATATGTACCAGGATATGTATCGACAAAGCATCTGGCTCTAGGTCAACGTGATCCCATCTAATCACATGTTCAGGATCTGGTTGATTCTTTTTCAACAGAGATACATGGAAGACATTATGCACCGAGCTAAACCATGGTGGTAATGCCAACTGATATTCCACCTCTCCAACCCATTCTAGTATCTCAAAAGGTTCAATGCTCCTAGGATATTACATTCCCTGATTCCTTAAATGACGATGTCCAAGCCTTTGAGAGATCTTCAAGAAGACATGATCACCCACTACGAATGACAACGGTCTTCGACGGTGATATGCATAATATTTATGATGACTTTGAGCCTTCACGATCCTATTTCTAATCAAATAGATCTTATCTGTTGTTTCCTGAACACGGATTGGTACAACTAGTGATGTTTCACTAGTTTCCACACAACTTACTGGAGAAAGACATGGACGCCCGTACAATGCTTCCAACAAGGCCACGCGTATTGAGGCTTCATAGCTATTGTTGTTTGAGAACTCCACTAAGGGTATATGATCTTCCCATGAGACACCAAAATCCGTTACACAAGCCCGCAATATGTCTTCCAACGTTTGTATCATCCGCTCGGATTACCCATCCGTCTGGGGATGACACATCGTGCTCATAGTCAACTGAGTTTTGAGCACTTGATGTAATGATTTCCAGAAACGAGATGTGAACCTCAGATCTCTATCTAAGAATATTGACACTAGTACACCATGCCTCTTTAACACTTCTTGGATATATATTTTTTTATATCTGCCACCGTATGAGTTTCACAAATAGGGATGAAATGAGCCGACTTAGTTAGACGATCCACTATCACCCAAATGGCATCGTGTTTCTAGAATGTTCTAGGAAGACCTGTAAAAAAATTCATTGTTATCTGATCCCATTTTGACAGAATGATAGTTAATGATTATAACATACCCTCTGGTCTCTGATGTTCAAATTTAACCTACATACATGTTAACCACCACGATACGAACCCGTCCACATTCCTTTTCTTTCCACTCCACCAAAACTACGCCTTAAATGCCTTATACATCTTCTATGTACTTGAATGTACAGCTCATCATGAATGGTGGTAAGTAAGATGGATTAATTACTAAAAAATGATAGGTACAATCATCTGATCTCTGAACCACAAAACAGATCCCCCATCAGGTTTCCATCCATCAATGGTGTCCCTACCATTGAGTTTTGAACTTACAAATAGACATTATGCATCAGATGTTTGTGCTTATCTGATTATATTTACTAAATCAGGAACAACATTATCTAAAATGAAAACTGAAACATCACCTCGGTCTCCACATTCCACATGCATGCCAGCTAAGGCTGACATCAACTGCCATTCATATGAAGCTTCTTTCGCCAACTAAGGATATGGCTTCCTACTCAATGCATCTGCCACCGAATTTCCTTTTCTAGGTGTATGCATCAAGTCAAAGTCAAATATCTATACATACTCCATCCATATCCTTTGCCTCAGATTCAAATCTCGCTATGAGAAAATGTGTTTCATTCTTTTTTGATCTATAAACACTATAAATTACTCACCAATGAGGTAATATCTCCATGTTTTCAAATCATGGACGACTGCAGCTAACTCCAAATCATGTGTTGGGTAATTTTTCCCATGCACCCTCAACTGTCATAAACCCTAAGAAACCACATGATTTCTTTGAATGAGAACACAACCCAACCCTGATCCCGAAGTATCATAATACACCACATTCCCCTGTCCGGATTCTAGATAGATCAAGATTGGGGCCGATGTAAGCCGAAAATTTAGTTCCTAAAAGGATTTCTAACATTATTATGTTAATTGGAATAGAACATTCTTCTTAGTTAGAGCTGTCATTGGTGAAGCTAGTCATGAGAAATCACGTACAAAGCATCGACAATAACAAGATAGACCAAGAAAACTATGTATCTCGAACACTTTCTTAAGTTTTTTCCAAGAGATAATGGCTTCAATCTATTCAGGAACAACAAGAATTCCATTCTCATAAATGAAATGTCCATGGAAATTTAGTTCCCTTATCCAAATATCACACTTGGATAATTTGGCATACAGAAGATGATCTCTCAAGATTTGTAACATTGTTTCTAGGTGCACCTCGTGATGAACCCTTGTTTTTGAATACAACAAGATATCGTCGACAAACACCACAACAAAATAATCCAGATATCATTGAAATATCCGATTAATCAAATATATGAAGACTGCTGGTGCATTCATTAGACCAAAAGGCATGACAACATATTCATAGTATCCATATTTTCTTCTGATAGCTGTTTTTGGAATATCCTCATTTAAAACTCTCAATTGGGGATATATTGATCCCAAGTCAATACTGGAGATCCACCGAGATCCCCTTAATTGATTGAATAGTTCATCAATACATGGAAGTGGATATCTATTCTTTATCGTAAATTAGTTAATCTTATGATAATCAACACACAGTCGAAGAGTTTGGTCTTCCTTCTTCAGAAACAACATCGGTGATGCCCATGGAGAAGTTCTTGGTCGAAGGAAACCATGGATATATTTCTCTTATAACTAAACATTCAATTCTCGTAACTATATTGGTTCCATCATATAAGATAGAGGGGAAATAGTACTGGTCCTTGGAAGGAGATCCATCGTAAACTCCACTTATCTTAGAGGTGGTAACCCTGAGATGTTATTGGGAAAGACATATGAAAATTGATCCAGAACAGTTGGAAAACTATTTTCCTCAATCTCTTCCCTTGATTCCAAGGCCAACGATGCCAGTTGGTAATAGATCATTCCAACCATTACTACCATCAAGCTCTTTTCACCTTTCTTTACCATCCTCTCTCCTCTAAAGAGATGTTCGATGCCTTCCTCAGTCATAAAACTAAATTTTCTCCTATAACATTCGATGTGACCCTTAAACATTATCAAACAATCCATACCCAGTATTATATCATATAAATCCATGTAGAACATTGAAAATTCCAATTTTAACTCATCTACATCAATAGTTATATCACATGCTCTACGCACAATGTCTTGACGTTCTCTTTCACCAAGAAGAGTTTTCAGTTTCAAAACAGAATGCATCATTTCTAGTTTTAAATATAGAATTTCAACAACACGAGAAGCTATGAAGGAATGTGATGCACCAGTATCAAACAACACTTTTAGAAAGATAGAATTAAAAAGAATCATACCTATTACTGTAGATGGTCCAATATTATCATCAACAATCATCTTCTCATATCCATACAATTGCTTCGTCACTACACTATTCCCCTTGTTTCCTTGCTGAGATTTTCCGGGTTGTGGAGTCATGGTATTTCGAGAATCACAATGTTTAGCTCTGTTATTCTGATAAAACTGATTATCCTATCCTCGTCCTGTCAATGCATTTGATTCTTGCAACTCTTGAGAAGTTTCACGTGCACCGGACCTCGTATCTTTCCAACAATAGCATTTTAGATTCCCCATGTGCTTGAAATTGTGGCATGCTCTCAGTTGCGGCGTACACCCTCCCTTTATGTGGTGAATCGAACCACATTGAAAGCATCCTTCTATGATCTTGGGTCATGGAGGATGGTTCAATGATCCTATTTTTTGGTTCTGATTTTCACTTGCACCGTGGAAATAGGTGTCTATTTTCCTCTTGTACCCAGTGGTTGATTACCAACCGTTTCCTATAGAGATCATTATTCATCCTCCTATCAATCCTGAGATATCAGTTTAACAATAGTCACTCTGTTCACCATCTCTGTATAATCCGTAATACAGATCACCACAATCATTGATCTAATTTATTGTCTTACCCTCGATTTGAAGATGCGTGATTTCAACGATGCACTTGCCACAAGCTATGTTGAAAAACAGACTAAATTCTTGAATTTAGCCTCATAATCTATGACAGAGAGACTCTCTTGTCCCATGCTGATGATGTTTGTCATTTTCTAGATTTTGAACTCTTGAGGATATATTTTTTTGAACAATTCTTCAAAATCCTCCAATGTAAGGCCTTCACCCAATTTAGCCTTCATCGATGAATCCCACCACAGACATGAAGGATCCTCGAGAATATACATCGCAAACAATACATTCAACTCTACTAGTGTGTCGATGAAATCGAAGATACGATTTATCCTACACAGCCACACCTCTACCTTCTCGGGTTCAGCATCACCCCTAATGTTCGATGGATTCTGCTTCATGAACTAGATGGTATGATCCACATGCCTTGGTTACTTCCTCTGGTTACCTGTATCCAATGCTTGAAAAGCTTTGACAATACTCTGAACCAGCTCTTGGTTCACATGTGGTTCTGGTGCAACCACATTCTCTGTAGCTTCTTTGAGTTGGTTCTTACAATGCTTACTAGGTTCCATTTTGTAATCCAATAAAAACCTCCGTCAATCTCACTATCTAGCAACTGATGGATTAGAATTTAAAATTCTATCAAATCATTTATGACAACATTCTTACCAAAACATCATTTTTCCCATGTAAAAAACATTTTTGAAAACATTCCTCATGCCTTTTGAAAATAAACCCATTTTGAAAATACACCAAATACCCTGTTTTCTAAATATTTTACTTGAAAACTATTTATACATTTTTAAAAAAAAAATCACCTTTCCTAAAATCATAAATCATTCTTCACGATGAGGTATTCAATCCCAGTGGTAGGTCATCCCTCTATAAAGTATGTCATGATCATATCAATGGATAAAACCATGACAAAGTGATTTCCATCATTCTAGAAGTGTATCTAAAACACTTATGTACCCAATACCATGGTAACATGAAGTTTAGTATAAACAGGTTAGCTACATTCTATTAGGCCACAAATTTTTTGTTCTGAAAATCTTAGTCTTGTCTAAGAATTAGACCCAAGGAATAGACAAGAATTAATTTCATCTCTAAGAACAATAAAATAAATGACCACTTGTTAGGAAAGGACCGAACAAGTTGATACTATTTGTAATGACCCGCCTATTCTCATTGTCTTAAAAGTACCATGAGTCATTACTAGGCCTTAAGTTACATATCCAAGGTGCTAAAGGCTGAAAATAAATGCCTAAGGGTTTTAAGTACAACTGTGGGACTATTTACCCATTAATTAATAAACCCATAAACCAACCATAACCAAACATTCACTATATGATGCATGAACAAATGAAAGACCAATATACAACCTTATTCGTTTAAAACTACATCAAAGTACACAAGAGAAGAAGACCAAAATAAGAATCAAAGTACACATTGGTTGAACAAATAAAGACTCTCAAAATACAATACAACTTCAGGCTCCACAAGCACCAAGATCCACAATATCTCCCAAGCATCCCCACTAGTCAATAGTAATAAGATGCTTTACCTTTACCTGTGTGTCAGAATACAAAATCTACAAAAGCACCAACGTGCCAAAGTAGGGGTGAGTATAAAACTCATTAGGTTTTCCCCAATGAAACCCCTACTCACGCCACTAGGATAGACGAGTTAGCAACATTTATATAAAAACAGTTTATATAAAGAATTTTCTTAAAGGAAGATTATAACAATATATAAACATGTCTCTGAAAACCATTCATAACCAAAGGCATTCCAATATCAATTGAAACCAATTTTCTAACACGTTATTTGTCTAAAAAAATAAACAACCAAGCTTATGAACTATTTTGTAAACATTTTTTTTGGAATACACAACCATTTCCCAACCCACTCTACCAACCATGCATGCTTCGTTATGATAGTTCCATACTCATGAGTGGTCACTTGTCGATTTACCAAGTCGGTACAAGGTAATTGTTTCCCATTTGCCATTACAACATTGAAACTGAGCACAAAGTCAAATTTCAACCAATCCTCATACATATACTTACCATTGTGCCATTGAACATTTGGCACAGAGCACAAGGTCATATTTCAACTAATCCTCATACATGCAACATGAACACACACTATATATTCCCAATGGTCATGCCAAAACACCCTTTCAATAAATAAACATTTTTATTTAAAACCATTTCCATCAAAACCATTTCAATTCCAAACCATTTCCATAAAACTCCCTTTTTATTGAAAACCAAATCCATCAAAGTGATCTCAATCTCAAACCATTTCAATTCAACCATTTCAATAAAACACCCTATTAATTGAAAACCAAATCCATAAAAGTCAATTAAATCTCAAATAATTTCAATAAAACGCCCTTTATATTGAAAACCCATTTTTTATCAAATCATTTACAATTTCAGAAATCATAATTTAAAAATCAACATTTTAAATTCAAGAAGAAAATTCACATTGCACAACAATTCAGCAAGATTTCACAATTACATCAAAACCATAAATCATCACTAATGATGATTTATTACATTATTTTCAAAATAAAAAATATTAAAATAAACCAATTTGAATATAAGACAATTTATTCTAACAATAGGAGTCAAGAATGAATCCTCTACCTCAATGCTTTTGAGGAAAACCACAATGGTCAAAGAACGCTCAAGAAACCCGGGTCGGTTCTCCAAAAACACACCTTAGATCACTTCTCCTAGAAATATCAAGACCAAATCTCATAATATTTGGCATCCAAACACTTTGATCTACCCATAATGATCATAGATATAATGAACCAAGAGAGTATGAGAAGTATATCTAAGTAGATATAAAAAATCGATTAAGAACGAAGATGAACGATCATATACCTCAAGAATTCGGGTTCAATTCACCAAGAGAAGCCTTTAGATCACCTCCGGAATGATGGAAGAACCTTATCTGACCTTAGGAGAAGAAAAATCCAGAGTTAGGGCCACATAGGAAGAATAACAAGGAACCTAGAGGAAAATATGTCTGAGATCCACCTTTATAAGAAATCATTTAAGTTTGCGCACGGTTTTCCCGCACGGTTAGACAGACCATGCGATATCCGTGTGTTAGCCACCTCTTCGACAGACAATCCATGCACGGTTTGGCCAAATGGTTAGACAAACTGTGCACAACCTGTGCGGAAGCTACTACATCCAAGACCAACTACGCATAGTTTTACCACATGATTTAGACAACCCGTGTGCCGCTCGTGCGACTTCCCCTTTTCCTCAAAACATAATTTAATGTTCTCCCAAATATCCCATTCATCACCATTAACATTAAAACCATTAAAATAACTATGAAAGGGTTACATACAAGAATCCGGGTGTACTACATACACCAAGGAGTTATTATGAGTGATGATGGAAATTTTAGTCTAATAAATTGCATCAGATTTAAATTTGACGGATATTAATGATACTACTATTGAAATAGAATTAGAAATTCAACCATATAATTAAATATACATATTTATGTATGAAAACCATTTATTTTATATTATTTTTTACTTTATTTCTAGTAAATATATGTTGTTTCAAAAAAAATATTTACCTAATTCAATCAAATGACCCTCCACTATAACCATTGTAATAAAATTTCCACACCCACTCACATAATATTTCGTAGAATCCAATCCTTATACCCCAAATCCAGATATCACCATTTTTTAAATTTCATCAACCCCTCATTTTTTGAGAGCATACAATAGTTGTATAATAGCTACACATGCTACGGTCAATCTGATAAGGAAATGAAATAGTCCATATAAGGAATAAATGTGCTAAATAATAAATTTAAAAAGCTAATGTGTATTAAAATAAATTATAAATACCTTATATTAGATAAGACATATTCATAATTCATGGTCGGGGGAATAGATTTGTGGATATGTTAAGTTACACAATTTTCCTAACAAATACTCACAAGGAGGGAATCTATCATCTCCAAATGATTTATAGTGATATAAAAATTTATATTATCAAATAAAAACCAATTCAATTGAATATTATGAACAAAAATAAGTAAATTCATGCTACAAATCAGATTCCACTAATGAGAAAATATTTTTTTATGTTTTTATTACAAAATGAAAAGGATAATTTATCAATAATTTATATAATTTCAATACTTATATTAGAAAAAATGACTATTCTATAATTAAGTGGAGTAAATTATGAAAATTAGGAAAATGATAAAATAATATTCAAAATAATGAAAATTCTCTAAAAAATGAATACACCCTCCACTACACATAGGTATCGTAGTTTTATCTCTTAAATTAAAAATAATGTGGGATGGTAAAAATAAATCTAGTTGGGTGTCACTAGTATGTATACTCACCATGGCGGTTTTCTAATTATGGGGACATTAGAATGGGTTCAAGAAATCTCATTAACCACATTTGATTAAAAATGATTTTTTTGGCTTTTTCATTTTTACCCTATACAACAATAAATAAATTGAAATTTGTAATAGAGTCTGTGAAAAAATAGTGGGAATAAACATAAATATGTTCAACGCCAACTATAAATTGAAAATGAGGACCTTCTTCTCAATGTGGAAATGGTGATGATAGATGATTCAGAAATGGGAAACATTGGTTATCTCTTTATATATCTTTGAGATCACATATGAATATATCCACAATATTATGAGCTCTTGACTCTATAACTGTATATAGATCACCTAAATAAATTAGATTCAAATTAAAATAATTAAAAGATTAATATGAATAATGATCTACCTCCATTGGGATGTTAAAGGAATTTACTAACATTATCATATATGGTGAAATTACAATTAGTGTTTTAAATGGAATATGGTATGAAAAATGTGAATCGTTCTATAAAAACACCAATATTTCATATTAGAAATTTCCATTCACCCAATATTTTCATAATATACTAATTTGAAATTAATATTTTCCCATTAGTTTAGTGGTGATATACAGTGGTTCCATTTTTTACAACCACTTTATTATTGGGAAATTTATTCATGTTACACTTAAAAGAATTTAAAACCATATAACTATTAAGGAATCGTGGAAAAAAACCTACTAAAAATATGATATCATATAATGTGGGAAACCAAGAGAGATTCATTGATCCTAGTATATTTTCCTCACACCCATTAAGTTTTATAGTCATCAACCAATAATACGTACACAACGAAAAACTATTTTCAAAAAGAAAACATGAATTAAACCGCCATCATATTGATGATATTACAAAATAACAAGGGTTAATTGGGTAATTAATTAGACTGGGATATATTCCTTGTGAGTTGGAATAGTGTTAATGAAAAACAAAACTGATGAATGTATCGATTAATTTTTTATATATAAAATTATAGATTTATGGACATTTAGATATGTATGTTGAGATTCAATGATTCACCAAAATGAAAAAATGTTTAAAAATATAAAAATAGAGGTGACTTATGGTTAGGTACACGATGATGAACAAACTAGTCACTAAAAAATCTATAAAATTATTGGATATCCCAAATGTAACCTCATGACTTATGATTACTAAATTCAGATTGTGAAGTATAAAATTAATGGGTAAATTAGATTATTTTAAAAAAAATCACAATTTATATAAGGGTAAGGTCCAAAACATCAAAAAGGTGATCATCAAGAACTAATTATTCAATGTGAAGGGATGATTAAACATAGATGTCCAATGACAGGAAAAATCATCTAATGTACTCAAATACCAAAATTCCCACTCCTCCCTTATCACGAACATCTATGTCAATCTATAGGAGTAGTAGAATGAGTTATATGAGTTGGGATAGCTGTGGGATTCATATGGACATGTCTAATGGTATCATGTTCATAAAAAACTGTTTCTTTTTACCTAAGAATACCTGAAATGAATTTTTCCATGAAAACATGATTGAAATATGTTCTTTTTAATGGTCATGTAGTTTTCTGAGGTTGGTTCAAGGGAATGTGAGGTATATGTAATTACCATATGATCCAATTTAATCATTTATTTAAATTTTTTCAAAGTACAATGTTATAGTAATCACATATAATTTCAAAGTTTATATGACACCTTAGTGATTTGACTATGGGTGGTGATGTTAGAATCCTTTTACTGAATTAAATACACCATCAATAACTTTATAAAAAAACTAATAACCTTTTTTAACAATCAATACAATGGATATGGACTCACACTAATTTTATTATTGTATTGGTGGTAAAACCCAACATAATACTTAAATTATTGAACATCACGAACAACTTAGGGAAATAAAAGGAAGGAAATTATTTCAATTATTGAATTATAAACATTAATCCCCTTACTAAAATTAACATTCTTATGAATGATACCCAACCCTACTAAGAAATGAAATTACTCATAACATAGTAGAATATATTTCTTAATGCATTGATATAGGACATAATCATGATTTCATAAACAATCATTAAATGAATATCAATAATATATATAATCATCCATAAAAACATCCTAAAATTATTCATGGTACCCAAGAAACTATACTAATCATACTATAATGAAAAATATAAAAAAATCAAAAAAAAATATTTTCAACCTCTTATATGAAAATGTAAATAATGGATAGGTAAATATTTTATTTTCTTAATCATAAATGACAATTAAAATTTTAAAACAACGTGAATAATCATCAAGAAAAATATAACAGGACTTACCAACCAAAATTTTGGATATTTCATCAATGAAATATAGAGGAAAATGCTACTTTTTGAAGGAATGGTTTTTGTTATAGAAGTCAATATAGAATCTCCAACTATTTCTATCAAGTTGTAGAACTAATTCAATCATATAATTTGAAACAAATTTTATTCTTTTATTTATTGATAAATTTTACTAGAATACTACATTTACTAGTAAAAATGGGAAATATGGTACTAGAATCCAACAACATAATAAATTATAAATTTAAAACTATATTTAGTTTGAGATATAAATGAAATTTTTCCTCAGTTATTATTTAATAATTATTATCTAAAATTATACCATTCATAACAATTATTGGGATAATTACAATTACATCATCAAATGTCTATCTTGTTGGATATTTTTTACACTCTTAAAAGTTCAACCAATTTTGATTCATTCCCTTCAGATAGTTTTTTTGAATAAATGATTGTATAGTCGTTAATATCTTAAGGAATGAATGTTTTAAATTTAATTAATGTTGTTTGAATTAAAATATTACTATATATTTCAATGTTAAAAATTATTTAGGTGGGGTTAAGGTATATGAAACTATCTATTTTCTCATGACTATTCTATACTAAAATTTAATCAAAGAAAATGTGATTTTTAGAGTAAAATATGGTCATGTGTAAAAATGAGGGAACACACTCGTCAATTACAACTATGAATTTACAATATTACCATTCAAAAAAATAATAAAATATGCATTTCATCCTCAATCATAAAATATATTAGATAAGGAAAATAAACTAGAGTATGGGTTGAGGAGAGACTATTATTTGCATTTATAATAAGGGAAAACCTCGCTTATGTATACATAAAGAGTATAGTTATCCTCAATATTTTATTTCAATGAAAAAAATAATAGAACATAACATTTCTCCCCCAAACACCATTGATAATTAACAATGATGAATATTGATTCGTTTTTTAAAGTTAATACTATTATGTATAGTAGGATCTTGTCTTTCGGTATGTTTAACATCCATCTCAATAGTGTATTTGTCTTTAAGGAATATGAGATTCTACACTCATATTAGGACATCCTAATTTAGTCCTATTTGTTTTGTTGTGATCCAGTAGGAGTGTTTTATTATGATTTTTATTTGGGAAATATCTTTTACATATAGAAAATTATACATAGAGTGAGGAACCACATTAAGGTATAAAACTTAATCCAGAACTTCATAAGAAAATAATGTATCCACTATGGTGAAATATATAATAAAATATCACGGATCCATGAATTTGGTTTGAATCACATGTTGTATCAAGGATGATACATTTCTATAAATGATAAATCTCTCATAACCCTTAATTCATCATTTACGGGTGCAACGTTGTTTGGGAAATTTTATATAGTGAAGAATTTTATTCACTATATCCAAGAGAGAAAATTAAACTAAATCTATATTAAATGTATCAATGATAACGTTAACAATTTCATTAAAGAAAAATATATTAGTTGAATGAATATTTGGGGGAAGTATAGGGGGATGGTTTCTTCAGGGGAGGCTCACTTGATGAATTTTTTACATGTTTTGGATTTTTTCTTTCACATG
Source organism: Viscum album (assembly GCA_963277665.1). Taxonomy (NCBI): domain Eukaryota; kingdom Viridiplantae; phylum Streptophyta; class Magnoliopsida; order Santalales; family Viscaceae; genus Viscum; species Viscum album. The sequence continues at coordinate 106,485,374 of OY728133.1, forward strand.
AATATTTTGACGGAAGAGAGAGAGATTTATCATAAGGATGAAATACCTGATGTGTTGAATAATTAAAATGATATTGTTCTTTAGAAAACTAATGTGTATTATAACATACATTACATTTTTCCTTGTGATTGGAAAATTGTTAGGTTATCAGTTTCTGAGTCCATTTACTTTTGAATTCACCCACTAAGTTATCATGTTGGCCTAATTTAGATTTTAGGTCTTGTTTGGATTCTTGGGTGGTCTTTTGGAAGTTGAGATTTTTTAAATACATTTCTTTCGTTATGTCGTGATGTTTGGGACTTGTTTTTTGGAGGGGGTTGTTGGAAAATCAACTACGGTAATTGAGGATTCCAATTGGTGGTGGATAATGATTACTCTATCCCTTTTCCACTTATATTTTTTAAATTTTTTAAAATAAAAAAAATCATATATTCTAGGTTTTATTTTATGATATTTTTTTATGAATAGTATTTTTCATGCCTAATATGTTGGTTTTAAGGGAGACTTGGGAATATTTCCACACAAAACTCCGAAGGGTCTATCAATTGGGGGAACTCGTCATAATAATGGGTTCCAATAGTGAATATATCTCAATCAATTAGATGTGGAGGATGTGATTTACCATGGAAATGAAAAAGGTTCCCATGTAGGGTACTGTCCTCTTCGATATGATGCCTAGCATCTTATTGAATTTGGATCATTTCACCAAATGAACACCACTTATGGTTATCTTTACGTACACATGAGCAACAATATCATTATTTTCTTATAACAATTTTATATAATTGTATGGTATATCATATATAGAGAATAATTATAATTTTATATTTATTATTACTTCAATTTTTCAACATTATTATAACCATCCAAATAATAATGTATTTAATAACAATTACACCACGACGTGGAGACGGTAAGTCGTACGCACACACTTATGGTGACATGTCATTCAAAGGATGTATGGAATAATGAATATGGTTGTACAATATTTATAATAACATTATAGTATATAGAAGATATTGGAGTTATTATTTTCGAATGGAAATAACAAAGAATGAAGAAGTGGAATAAGAAAAAACATGAAAGAGGTGATGAAATATTTACCTCTTCATCGGGATCTTCATTTTGATTTGATCAAAAGGGCTCCTTAGGTTGGATTTTTGACAAACAGAAGGCCTCAAGGGTATTGGAAATACAATGCAGAGTATGTTTTGATGGGTTTTGTCCGATCCAAATGGTTTTGAAGGTGTGAATGTGAGAGAAGGGGAAGTGAACTTTTATAAGAGGGGTGAGGGGCACCTTAGGAAAAGATTGAAATATTATTTTATAATAAAATAATTTTCGGTTTCAAATGGATCAAAAATAAATTATATAAAGGATAAGGTAGTTCCTGGTTTAAACCCACTCAATAGATACGTTTAAGATAGGTTTGGGTCACTATATTAACTATATATTTTAGATTTAACTCTTTATTATATAGTTTGACATTTTTCAAGCCACTTTGTATTTTTATATTATATGGTTAATAAACATACTATATAATACCAGGAAAATCCCAAGCGGTTTATTAATGAATCAATTTTCACTATATAAGACTTTTTTTCTGAACCCTAGATTTTTAGGATTATTATATCAACCAAAAATATTTTATTTGTTTTATAAAATCATTTATGTCATTTTTGACATTATTTAATATTTGATTTTTTTAAGTCCTAGAAACGTAATTACTTCAAAATAAAGACATTTAATAAACCCTATTACGCCATAGTCACTAGTAAAAAAATTTATGGCATAAAACCTTTATAATATATTTATTTTAGTAATTATAATATCATTTATTTGATTGTTTCATTAATAATGAAAATACTAAATCATAATTTTTCATATAAAAATATATTTATATTATATATTAAAATTATAAATAAAATATACTAAGGTAGAAAATATTATTATCTTTTTAATTACTATTTATAGTTGAATATGCCAATTATAAAAACATATATAATTTTTTTTACTAAAATATATTCTCTTTTGTTATTTTTGTCTTTACATTAGATTATTTAATATAATATGTCATTATCACTCCCATGTGGCTCCATGGGATCCCAAAATCTACCCAAAGATTGCCATTTTCAGACATTTATTATTTAATTAGTTTAGGATATGTGTGAAGGAAATTTAATATTATTATTTTATTAGTTTTTAACCTTATTTACAGGATTTACCCCTTTAGCCACGGTAAATAAAATATTTACTGAAGTAAATATTATTAATGTCTAAAAATAAAAGTTACTTATTGAAAAAAATTGGTCCTCCTGATTCAAAATATAGAATCCATTTTTCAAAATTCAAAATGCAGAAGTGGCCAAAATTATTTTAAAATTAATTGTCGTTGTCAAAACTGAAAGCGTGTTTTTATGAAATAATAGCTATCAAAATATTGACACTTGTTTATCTCCATTTAAATCGTGATATTACATTAAATGACTTAAATTATATTAAATGATAAAAATATAATCTAATTATGATTAAAAAAAATTAAAATTTATAATTTAACACTATAAATTATTTCGATTAAAAAAGTTTTTTAATTAAGATTTAGTATATTCACTATTCATCAAAAATTGAATGTTCGAAGAAAAATACAAAAAAATTAACCCTGAGATAATTTCAATATTTCTAATCCAAAAATGAAGTCCATTTTTAATGATAAAATTTTTTTAATTTCAAATAGTGGTTTTTAATATTCATAACTACAAGTTTGATCGGTCGTAGTGTGTTAGAATCTCGATGTTGCGTACATTGGAATCTATTTCATTATTCAAAGGGAAACATACCATGGAATCTTAATGGGTTACAACATCCATCTTGGGAATGAGGATCTCTCTATTTAATACAATGAATCATTCAACACAATATGGATTCCACCATAGTGGGATCCTTTTACATGGAGTACTTGAATGTTCACAAATATGTTTGAATCTCATTCCAATCTTTCTATATAAAAACAATCCATCAATTAAAATAATAATTTAATTTACTATTAATTTATCGACCTATCAGGATATATGATGTTATATATAATGACCTAGATCAATACACATAGATATTATTCTACAACACATTGATTATATAGTTTATTTCATTAAATTTATAGAGAAAGAAATTTTAAAATTAAAAATCACATTATCTATTTCCATAATGGATTTTGATACACTACCAAGTCATTTGTGGTATAGAGTTTTGTGAAATTATAGAAAAACCATTTATGTATAATAACCATTTTATTTATTATCAAATAATATTTTATCCTAATACTCCAATATTTTCTAATTTTACATAAAGTCTTTAATATCTAAATAATAAAAATCAACACATTATACTATAAATAATAAATAATATCAAAATAATTTATGACATCTTAGTGGAATATAAACATAATAAGTGAAAGGTATAATTCTCAGTAAGGGTATACATGGGCATTAATAATCAAATATCACTAGAGAAAAAAATATGATCAGTTGGGTATGATAACAAGATAATAGTTTAAAAAATCAACTCCAATAATTCATAGATCATAAAGAATGATTCCTGGAGTAGGGATATATACATAAAAATTAGTTTTTAATTAGATTTTAAAACCCATTTATTAGTAAAAATACATGAAGGAATAACATATAGATAAGAATATGGAATCCCAGTATTGGACATATATAGTAATAAAAAATCATTTCCTTTTTTCAGGTATCACCACCAAGACTATAATTATATAGTGTATAATGTTCCTTAAGAGATATTGTTTTCCCCATTATCATTAAATTGACAACTCTTGAGGTATATGATATTACATGATGCTTTCTTATAAATTAAAATTTTGTATATATATTTGTATTGTATTTTAAAAAAACATCTTTAACATAAGTAGGAAATTTTAATTAAAAATTAAAAAATTTGGTTTAAAATGGTTGTTACATTTTAAAAGTTTAATAAAAATAATTTTTTCGTGAGTTGAAACATAAATTAAATTATAGGAAAAAACGTTTTACATATGATATGTCAAAATGCAGCATTGAGTGAAATTATTTATTTTGTTTAAAATTTAAATTTAAATTGAAAAGCATTTTTTTATTAATAAATAAAAATGTATATTTAGTGAAAAGTGAGTTGTGGTTAAAAGTTGGAATGATAATAAAAAATTTAATGTGAAATACATATGTTATATGAATTAGGTGTAATAAATATAAAGGTGGTGAAATATATTGAAGGAATAAATAATTGTTGGAAGAATAGGGAAAACACGATATTAGAAAAAGTTAGGAAATTAATTAAATAAAATACCACATGCATTGAGGTGGTGGATGATTTAGGACTTGAAAAAATGAGTGGGAACATAAAACACCCATAAAGATAATGATGTGTGAAAAAAATAACACACCTCAATAGTTGAATCAAAATGTTTCCATGTATAAATGAGTGGGGTAATCTAAACATTTTTTGAAACACCTGATCTAAATCCCCAATAAAAATAAAATTGTCCTACCAGCTTTCATAAACCCAAAAGGGTTGAATTAGATCATGACGCATAACAATGATAGTCAGACCATGTATCCTAAAATCTATGTAGAGGATCTGATTCATTATCTATTTTTTTATGGAATTATGAAATATGTAGTGTCTTAGTATACTATGGAATTATGGATAAAAACACTAAATAATAATAATTTTGAAATTGTCTTAGAGATTAATATTTTTATATCTAGTAATATAATATTTTCTGCTAAAATTGAAATTTATATATAGAAAAATATAGTATATCATACTGTATGATAATTACACGTCATATAAAATTCATCAAAATAGATGAAAAATGATTATTTTTGTTTTATATTAGTTTCTATTATTTATAATTTTGGAAAATATCATGCAGCTGAATGTATTCAATGTACTATATTTCTATGTTTATAATTGGAAAAGATGATGTATCATATATAACAGATTAGTTAATTGTTTATATATTTATAATGACAATATTCATATAAAATATAATTAATTTTGTAAATATATCAATATTTTTGTTTAACATTTTATATTCCACAACCCCTCCCCCCAAAGTTAACAGTCATTTTATAGAAATGATATAAGGGAGATAAAGATGCGATAAAATCATATCCAATTGGCCGTAGGTAGGTGATAAGAATTGAGGGAATATCATACCCATAAAAGTAAGGAATTCCCCATTATGATATGATATAGGTGAGATAATACATAAATACACTACAACTCATTGTCAATATAAAAGTAAAAGTTCCCTACATGTAAGAATATATATTTATATAACTAAAAAACTACAAAAAAACTACATGTAAACCATGGTATTTCTATATAGTGACCACAAAATCCAAAACTACTCTTAAAAACAAATAATGTAGTAATTTCTATTCCAACCACTAACCATAACCTATGGTAAAGGAAAATATATTATATATAAATTCTGTGAGAATAACATGTATACTCAGTAGGATCCTTATTAAAGACTCTTGGGGAAAACATAATGAAAGCATGAAATGATCAATAAAAACTATGTGAATTATATTAATCACCTAAATATATCTTCCATGTTCCCATGATCAATATATTTATCTCTCACCAAGTATCGCATATAAGAGAACATATAATATAATATCAAAATAAGGTACCATGATACCACAACCCAACTTATTTTCCACTACGCCACAACCTCGCATGTCCAAATTCATCTCTCATTATAATCATGTAAACTAAGAATGAGATAATGTATCACAACGTAAGTGTCATAAGAACATTATCTCATTGTCTCATATTATTCACCACATAGACTACATGATCTAATCATCACACACCACAACCCCAAAGAGTACCTGATATGTCTTTGGGTGCCACGACGACACCTATGTTAGGTATTATTCCCCAATCCAACATAGACCATGAACATAATACCACTAATAATCCATAGGATTATATATCCAGAGATACATGTGTTTGAAATAACAACATTACATTATCTACAATTACACACATATTTATGATAGGTATCCTCCTTTTATACCATAAGAAATTACTACAAAGAGAAGATAGTGGGGCTATAGGGGTACATATCCATCCTTCCCTCCCCATCCTTGATGTTGACGAATAAAACATTTTAGATTTTATTGGATTTTAGATTACCTATCAACATGGGTGAGGTAAAATATGAAATTATATAACATAAGAAATTTATATATAACATACAACCACACTATGGGATTAAAACAATAATTAACCTCAACTATTGTTACCATATGTATGATACCAAGATGCCACTGTTAAGGATTATATAAACATAAGAACAAAAGATTTAATGGAGATTATTTTATTTAATTTTTAACATTAAATATTTCTTATTTTAGTTAATTAATAAATTTTACATTATCACAGTTTCGTTTCGCATTTCATTAACAAGAAACAGATGTCCATGAATTCTATGAATAATAAATATAATTTTTTTTTTCTTCAAGATTATAAACATTTAAATTCCATTCCAGAACAAAACCCATCTTTGAATAAAATTACTTATCATTATCATTCCACAATCCTATATACTCTTACCAGTGTCATATGATACCATAAAAAGCGATGAAAAAAGTAAATGGAAATAGCTACCTCATGTAGTGGGGAATGGAAGTAATCTAAACCAGAAAACTGGCCATCAAGAGATCAAAAAAGAACATTATCATGGAAGCATCTGGATTTAATAACTATAGTGATAAATACTGGATTCATCCTATCACATTAGTCATGGTTCCATCCTTCAAAATATAATGTATATATCCATTATTCTAACCATCAGTCATAAAATTCTAGAAAAAATATATTCGTCACTACCCATATCTTATTATCAATTATCCATACAAAGAAAACATAACTTTTAAAATAAAAAATTCACATATAGATAAAGTAAATGCCATTGAAAACATTAATAGAGTTAATAGGGAATCTGGACCCTAGAAACATGACTTCAGGATGTTACACGAATTCATGCTTTCTATGAAAAAACCATTTATCATTACCAAACAACCAGTTTTATTAATATCTTAGTTTTTTCTATTCATTAATCACATATTATAATTATAGTTAAATTATTGTGTCAACGAATAAAATATTTAAATTTTTAATCATTTTTTCATGTATAACTTCTTCATTAAAAATACATAACAATGAAAAATTCCATTAAAATATCTCTTTATTATCATTAAACAAAATCATTTATAGTTTAATATTCTTTAACCAATCGCATTCAAAAATAAAATATAAAGTTATGTAAACTTGTGTAATAAATTATTCCACTACCATTAATTTATATGAATAAATGGATTCAATAAACATATCACATTAATTATTTCATGAAAATCGTTACCAACATTAGTTCTCAATACATTTTCATCAAATAAATATTATAAAATATATGTATGAAAAAATTATAACAAATAATATCAATATATAAAACACTATATGTAAAAATATACAAACCAAAAAAATGATATAAAAAATTTTATTGGTAAAATCTATAATCAAATTATTTTCATTAATTTAGTATATTATAAATAAATATTAATTACACTATCATCAAAATTGAAAAAGAATTGTAACATTATGACAGATAATCTAAAAATATGAAATAAAATAATCCCATACACCATGTCTTTTTTGAGTGAATAATATATAAAGAATATCAAAGATCTCTGATCACCTATCTAATAAGAACGTCATTGAACTACAAGGGAATCAATCTACAAAACAAAAAGGATTCTTTTTGAGGAAAAAATAGATAAAATGGTATATAATGGAAAGATAGTATGGGTTGAAAAAACCGGTCCTCAGATAAACCTCATCGTATAGTGTAAAACTCACCTAAGATCATCACAAATTTGATTTGAGATTTTAAGGATCAATTGATATAGAACGAGATTTCAAACTCCTTGAGATAAATCAGTGGGCTACCTATTTTAGGAGGAAGTTGGGGGTCCCTCATAAAACTGACCATGTGAATATATTTGTTGGTGAACTTCCAGATAATGATATAATTTTCTATTGTGTAATTCATGTCATGAACGTCTAGAGTTTTAGGACTTCATGAAAAACATAGATCATAGACCACATAAAACTAGATCAATTCATTCAATTAATTTCATGCTCATGTCATGAGTATTCAAGGAGATATTCATCAATGATGATACTCTACCATTTAAATCATAAAATATTGGTTAACATATTAATTTAAACCCTATAAATTTCTACTATCAATCCATTATTTCCAATTGAGTCCTAAAACAAAACGTTTACTTCAGGAATTAAATTTCACATTGTGAACTTCTTTTTTTCATATTTTATATCTCATATTTCATTGATCATGAAATAGTAATTCAACAACAAAAATTGACAATGGAAAAATGAAATGGAGTGGGATATAACGATTTAGGTCTTTACATCAAATAACTATTAGAAAATTCTTGTCCTCTAAATTTAAATCAAACATAATGGAAATGAAAATCTATTATCCGAATTGCAACTCCATCAGAAACCTCTTAAGAATATCGACACTGTGGGAGATTTACTACCATTCTCAATGGAACAAAGAATAAAAAAACCAACTATCAACTATATCTTAAATACTATATGGGGGAAGATACATCTAAATCATGTTTGAGGCCTCAATGTAGGAATAAAGATGAAGAAAACAACCCCCTTTAGTAGAATATGTTCTACAAAAAAAGGCAATAATCACTATAATAGAATAGGTAAACATTAAAAAAAACCCAGGTTACTGATCACCTATCTATAATTCACATTCCCAAGTGCTCTTCTCCATACCATATTTCTCACAAAAGACAAAAACCAATGGTTTATTACATGAAAAAAAACCTTCTCTTATTAGTTATAGATCACTAAATTCCTCTCCTCAATGGTCACATAAACATAAATGATGATAGCACACTAATAAACTATGTGAGAGTGTCTTTAGAGACCCATTTTTCTTCTCACCGAACATTGGTATATATGTACATATATTTTTAGAAACAGTAGTTGAGACATCTTATGATTCCACGGAAGGGTGTTCTGGGAATAAATTATACTAAAATATTAAGTGCTTTCACACTTTGCACGACATAAAAATGGGATGTCTCTAAGAAAATAAATTGAGTCATAAATATGAGGCCACAACTGAGTCTTGAATGTCCCGTTTACACTGGGTAGGGCATAAAATTCTTCTGCGAGGGGCATCTATGAGAAAATTCACAAAGCGGGAAATCAAAAATAATATATTTAAATTTAAATATTTTATCTCAAATGTAGAATAAAATATCATTCGAACGAGGACTCAGATTTGAGATTTGAGACCACCATTGAGATAAGAATGGGGAATTTCCCATGTGCATGACATAAAATTAAAGGTTATAGATATATTATATTTTTTCCAAAACGAGGGTCCTATAAAAATATATTAATGAAATTAGAATATGGGTTAAGACTTATTTCTCTTTCTCTCTATACTATGTCTATCTATCACTAATTTTTATCTCATTAATTATTCAATTAATCTTGAATAGATCATTGGTGGATCAAATCTTATGCGTGGAAAACACAATGGAAACATTGAGAAGATTGAATCGACATTTGATTTGTTGCCATTGATCCATTGATTGATTTTTTATTTTTAAATTCGTTCAATATTTATTTGTTTCATTATTTTTATTGTCTTAATCGATGGCTACACTAACATGCCCATTGATCCCTTCTCGGGAACTATTTATGTTATTTCTCATTCTTTATATGTTCTTCATTGATAATTTTCACCTATTATAAGTTGTATATATCCAAACACCGACAGATCATCGAGTATAGACTAGCGCTATGAATATCCCATCCTGATGATCGCAAACAATGTGTCAGCTAGATTTTTTGGTGATATGTGTGGTTTTTATGATCCAGGTAAGGGACCACTTGAAGAATCGGTTGACAATGGATAGTAGTGGTACGCAACGATTGCAGGCCATGGGAGAAGGCTGAGTGGAAGGGGGATGGTGCGATGTGGCATAGAAATTTGTGTAGTGAGACTCTAGTGCGATCAGAATAAGGGGGTCCGGGGCAAGAGTGGTGTACTGGGGTTGTTGCATGCATAATAGAATGAAATAGATACAATGAGTGAGGTCAGGAGGAGGAGAAGTGGGCTGACATTAACTAGCGTAGTATAGTTCATGATGTTGATGAGGGGAAACATGGGGGCCAATATAGTGGTGTGTTGTCAGAGTGGTCTATGGAGACCCAGTTCGGGCCGTAGGAGGAAGGATAGGGAAACATAGTTGGGCTACGCGTAGTCTATAATAGAGCTTGATGGCCGGGGATTTCCATCCAATGTCAAGGTGGTCCAACCAGATTTCATCTGGACTATCCCAAGTTGGGACATGACCCATAAATGGGATTTATCTCATAAATGACATGCCTTATTGATTCTACATATGCTACCATGAGTCCCTCTCATTAAGACAGATCCCTTTTTTACAAATTTGAGACTTTAAATCTATAGACATAGTGTCTAGGTGCATGAAACACTTATATTAATTTATAATAAATTAATTACCATTATTCGGTGTTTTGTATCAGTACAATATTCTAGAGGAGGTGTTTGTTTTCCACAAAGTTAGTGGTAGCACAATCCTGGTCCATGGAATATCTTTTCATGAATACTTTTTTCTTTTTAAACCAAATACATGGTGAAGTCCCCAAAAGGCCCAGTTTTCATGTGTTTCGGTGAAATATATCTTTTCACTGGGTATCTGTTCTAGGAAAACATGGTTGTTCATCTTGTTTTTTCGATAGGATCACAATGGGGAGATCTGTATAATTTATTTTTCTACCCAGGTGGGAGAACCATGAGATTAATTTCAATATTAGTGTGTTGTTATGCAAATATTCTATTGGAGGTATCTTTGCATAGATTGAATAGCCAATTTTCCATTTTTTTCCCAAGGATCGCAATGGTGGGATCTATATAGACATAAAGAGCATAGATTGTGGTCTTAGTAATTATGAAAACATGAAGAGGTTATATCATTCAATGATCCTTGCCATGTGATTGAAGATAGCCCATGAATTTTATCATCTTCCAATCATGTGAGAGTGGATAAGATGTATAATGATATGTGGTCAAATGTTCTTAGTCCATTTGAGGAGGCATGTTGGTGAATTACTTTTTACCCTTTTTATAAAATAACGAGCATTTTTCTATCATCAAAATTTTGGGAATGAGGTTCCATATACTCTTACAGTACATTAGAACTCATAGGGAGACCAGTTCATAGTCTAGTACCTAATTTTTGCTTGGGAAAATGACCAAGAGATGAGTCAGGGAGACATATCATGTGGGCCCAACATGCTTTTTGTACTACACTACGAATGTTCCACTAGTCGTATCTCCCTCTTTTAGACTCATATTTTGGCATATGAGTAGCCTATCTTTAGTTTTTTTCGCATAAAATGTGATGGTTCCATCTATAGTTCAGTTCAAGATATGATGCAATATGTTTGGGGTATATTCTTATACAAGAGACGTCCAACAATGGTAGTGATTAGTCAATGGAAAATCAGATCTTTCCGAGAGGAACCATCCCCTAGGGAAGGCCAGTGTAGTTCCCTGATACTTTCCCAGTGGATTCCTACTACTGGGTAGGGAATGGGTTGTCACTATCCTTGAGTGGAATCTCACATCAGAATGGGTTTGGGTCCTCTGTGACTACAATGAGAGTGGAATTCTCGTGACACACACAGGTGTGGGTCATCAAACACAACTTTGACGATGTAATCCCAATGATACATTTAGGTGTTGGCCATCTACAACAATGATAGTGGAATCCCCCATTTTCATGGGAATGGGTCCTCTATCATCTACTTCTGAGTGAAATACACTGGAAACACTATAACATGGGTCCTCGATGAATTAGATTGGAATCCCCTTAACACATTCAAGTGTGGGTGTTATAAAATTAGTTTTCACTTTCATTCCATGGATTATTTGTGAGTAACTCATGGACGTTACATTAGACTCATGAGTATGAGGGGAACATCCCCACTGATAATCATCATTTTGATACGACCTATAACTATGAAGCCAAGATAGACCCACCCTAGGTAGATACTAAAAAGGTGTGGTTAGTGAGACACTTTTTCTTTGGTGTCTAGGAAAGACATGATGTGTGATGGGTATTGATGGTGGTTACTTCTGGAAATGATGTATACTGTTCTTATTTGGCACTGTTTTCAGATAGATATCACCTTACTCATTTTTTGGGTTTCCTTGGTTTTATATATATATATATATATATATATAACCTAGTTGTTGTGCCCACTCCTTAGGATATTGATACTCTACTTCTAGGAGAGGTGAAGACGCATAGGGTATGCCATGTGCTATCTGTTTCTAGCTTCTCGTGGTTGGACGAGTCAACTCTCCTGTTATGGGTAGCGAAGACATGATAATATTACCATATTTTCAATATTTTGATAACCATATGTTAAAATGAGTATTCTTTAACTATTTGGCTTGGTTAATCATTACTCTCTATATATTCCATGTTCTATCTACTACCACCCATTTCAGTGTACACTTTTGCTACTCCCTCGAGCCTTTGGGGAATTGTACTGAATTTTATCATACACAATACTTCTTGGTCGTATCCCACACATAGTGGTCCCATTATGATAACATACATGTTTATTGTGATATAAATGGAGATTAGGTATATGGGTGCTTGTTCATATTTTAGTGGTTGTATCTTGGGATTCAAGAGCGGGACTCTCCCAGTTGTTTTACATTATCATCTATTGTCCGGTTGTGTCACTTTTCTAGTTGGGAATGTATTTTGTCCATTTTTATATTACTTTTACTGTACCATGCATGGAATATTTAGTGTTTGATTAATTTTTTGTAACACCCCAAGCTTCCATGGTACGTTTCCCATTGAATAATGCAATAGCCGGTATTGTACGCAACTTCGAAATTTTAACACACCGCGACAAATCATACTAGTCATTATGAATAGTAATACCCACTTTTTGAAATTTCATAAATTTTATCATTCAAAATAGAATTTATTTTTGGATATGGAATATCAAAATTAGTTTGTGGAGAATTTTTTTTAATTTTCTTAAAACTGTTAATATTTGATGAATAGTCAAATTAATAAATTTTAAATCAAACAATTTTTTAATAGAAATAATTTATTGAGTTGAATTATAAATTTGAACGGTCTTTAAGTATAATTAGATTATATTTTTATCATTCAATATAATTTATTTCAATGTATGTAATCTCACAATTAAACTCAACATAAACAAGTGTCAATCTTTTGATATTTATTATTTCATAATAACACGGTTTTGGTTTTGACAACAGAAATTAATTTTAAATTAAATTTTATCACTTATGTAATTTGAATTTGAAAAAATGGATTCCATATTTGGAATTATGAGATCAAAATTATGTAAATTGTAATCTTTTATTTTTAGAAATTTGGAATATTTACTTGAGAAAATATTTTATTTTTCGTGGTTAAAGGGGTAAATCGAGTAAATATAGTAAAAAGTTATATTATAAAAACATTAAATTACCCTAACACATGTTCTAGCCCTATTTTCTGATACATTTCAGACCATGGGCCTCTTTGGGTCGATTTTGTGACCCCATGAGGCCACATTAGAGTGATAATGTCATTTTATATTAAATAATCTAATGTAAAGACAAAAACAACAAAAGTAAATATCTTTTAGTAAAACAATTTTTAAATGAGGTTATATAATTGATCTATGGGACTTTAAATAGTCATTAAAAATATAAAAATAATTCATACCTCAGGATATTTAATTTATAAATTGTAGAAATAAAATAAATATATTTATATGTGACAGAATAAAGATGCATTATTTTCCTTCATAATGAAAAAATCAAATAAATTTTATTATAAAAACAAAAATAAATATAATTTGAAAATTTTGAAGAAATACACTAATTTTATAGGTTACTATGATATTTTATGGTCTATTAATTCTATTTAATTATAATTAATGACGTTATTTGGACTTTTACAAGTATCAATTATTAAATAATCTCAAAATTAACATAAATCTGTTTTTAAATCAAATACAATATTATTTGTTGATAAAATAATACTAAAATCTAAGGTTCTTCCAAAAGACTTATTTAATGATATTTTAATTATTAATGTACCACTTGGGTTTATATTGTACGTATATAGTAGTTTTATTAATCATATAATATAAAAATACAAAGATGCATGGTAAATGTCAAACTATTTAACTAGGAGTTAAATATAAATGATAAGGTTATTATAGTGACCCATACTGGTCTAAAAACTATTGGTTGAGTGTATTTCTACATATTCCAACCATATCCTTTAAATAATTCATTCTGGAGCCATTAGAAACTGAGAATGATTTTATTATAAAATAATATTTCAATCTTTTCCAAAGGTGCTCCCCACCCCTCTTATAAAAGGGCAATTCACCTTTTATTAAATTAATACATTCAAATACATTTAGTTCAGCCAAAACCTACCCAAATATTCTATCCACTATCCTACCATAATCCTAGAGGCCTCAATTTCATCATAAAGCAAACCTATGGATCCCCATTCATCAATTTAATGGAAGATCCTGAAGAGGAGGTAAATATTTCGTCACCTCTTTCATGTTTTTTCTTCTTCCACTTCATCATTACTTGTTTTTTACATTATAAAAAAATAAATCTATAATAATATATATGTTATGATGTTATTATAAATATGGTACAACCATATTCATTATTATATCAATTCTATGAATGACATGTCACCATACGTGCGTACGTATGTATTACTGTCTCCACATCGTGGTGTAGTTGTTATTCAATATATTATTATATACATGGGTATAATAATGTTGTATAATTTATGTAAATAATAAATATAAAATAATAAGGATTTGGTATATACGATATTCTATCAAATTATATTCTAATTTATTTTCAAAAGAATGATATTTTCGCTCATGTGTATGTACGAATTACTATGTCCATGACGCGATGACATTTATTTCCACGTTCACCAGTCAACGATGATTATAAAATATATATCATTAAAAAGTATGTTATATCTGAAATAATAATGAAACTACAAAGAGATATATATTTATTTACATGTATTTATCTTATTCACTTAGTTCCGTTTTATATGATATTAAAACTGAAATAATGTTTATGCGAATGTACGACCTACCATATCCATAAATGGTGTTTTCCATTTCATATATAAATATATTATATGTAACTCCCCGAAACTAGTTACCCAGAGTCGGTGCATTATTTTAATACATTTGCATGATTACAAGGAATCAAGTCCTGAAGGACCGATTAGTTTAGCAGTTTTGGAAAATAGATTACATACATGAATGTTACATTTCACTTTAAGACATACAAACCAACATAAATAATATTTATAAACACCATTATTCCCTTGGATTAACCCTGTATATCAATCACAATACACTTCTTGGAATCCTGGGAAAAATAAAACATAGAAATTGGTGAGCTCAGATGCTTAGTAAGGATAATAATATCGCGGAAACATTCATAAATAAGAATAAACATTTAAGTCAATGTATAACTAAAACAAAAGCCTTTTAAATTTGTACTTTTGAATAATATGGAAAAAATAAAATGAAATAATGTCATTTAATTATTCACATGGACATTCTAAAAGTCGAATAATCACATGAATAATCACTAACCACTTTCATAATGATGGAATGAATAATGCTGAACTTTAATTACATTGTCAAGGCCTCGTGAAAAGACCTAGGGGGTAACTGTAACAAGAACCCAAACCGCAGTGCCTATAATAAACGGACACCATCCCGGAGTGCCTCTAATAACCGGACACCAACCTGGAGTGCCTCTAATAACCAGACACCAA
Source organism: Viscum album (assembly GCA_963277665.1). Taxonomy (NCBI): domain Eukaryota; kingdom Viridiplantae; phylum Streptophyta; class Magnoliopsida; order Santalales; family Viscaceae; genus Viscum; species Viscum album. Next base: position 106,501,411 of record OY728133.1, read on the forward strand.
ACTGGAGTTCCTCTAATAACTGGACACCAAACTGGAGTGCCTCTAATAACCGGACACCATCCCGGAGTGCCTCTAATAACCGGACACCAACCCGGAGTGCCTCTAATAACTGGACACCAACCCGGTGGGTCTGATTTAACCGGACCCCAACCTGGAACATACTATTCCAACACATTCATCTAAATAATAGGATGAAATATAACTTGAACATTTATATTAAAACTAGAATATGGAATTCAAATACATTAATCATAAACCATTAATGGCATAAAAATAACTCTTCCATAGTCAAACATATCACAAAACCCTAAATACAATATAGATGATTTGTATCATAATAAATCAACTTCAAACAAGTATAAAATTTATTAATGGATGTTGATAGAGATGAAAATGATTTGTAAAACTCTTTGAGTGAAATACCCCTTTTTCATGAAAACATTTAAAAGTCACACAATTTAGACAAGAAGTCATTTAAAGACATTTTTGAATCAAAGTGTCCCATACCACTTTCAAATTTTTAAAAGGAATTAAAATTTTGAAAACATTAATGTCCATATAAATATATCCTTAAAAACCATTTTTATGAAATGGACACTAATGAGAAAGATTTAGAAAAAATAAATATTTAAAACATTTGAAATGATGTTTTAGTAAAAAGTACCTTAAAAGAATCCCATTGAAAACTCTTTCATAAAACAAGGACTTGGATAAAAAATATGTCCCAGTAGATACTTACATAAAGACACACTCATATAACAAAGAGATTTTCAAATTAACCATTACGAATTTGGTAACTTACGAAACATACACCCCATGAAAGAGGTATCATACAATGAATATGTAAATACAGCTAAATTAAAGTGTATTACACAAAGAATACAATTATGGGCATTACATACACCACAAAAAAAGTTAATAGTGGTAATATTTCATGAATCTCACAGGAATAAGGAGTGAGATGAAAACCCCTTACCTTGCACTTTCCATTAGTCGAGGGTACATTTAGCCTCCTCTTCTTCGGGTTCTTCATTTTGATTTGATCAAAAGGGCACCTTTGGATGTCTTTATGATCAAACTAAGGCCTCTAGGTTGAAGTGAGGGAAGATGAAAGAGTATTTTGGTAGGGGTTGGCCGAACCAAAAGGTTATGATGGTGTGAAGAATTCGTTTAAATTTGGGTCCTTTTATAAGGGGGAGGAGGGGCTCTTTAGAAAAAAACTTAAAGTATTAATTTATAAAATATTCATATTCGGTTCCTAATGGCTAAAAGGTCGATTATTCAAAGTCTTTGGTGGTTATGGGTCGAAATCCTTTCATCCAATAGATTTTAGACAGGTTTGGATCATTATATTAACCATATCTTTTAGTTTTAACTCTTAGTTAAATAGATTGACATTTACCATGTCACATTGTATTTTTATATTATATAGTTAATAAACATACTATATACATCAAAGAGACCCCAAAGTGTTCAATTAATGATAAATAAATAATGATATAAGTCCTTTTGTAGAACCATATATTTTTAGGAATAGAATATAAATTAATAATATAGTATTTGTATTAAAAACTCATTTATGTCAATTTTGACACTACTCAATAATTGATTTTTTTTAAAGTCGTAAAAACTTTATTAATTCGAACCAATTTCATTTATGCAATAATAAAATGTCATATTAACCTATAAAATTCTTTTATGTCATTAAAACGGTCAAATTATATTTATTTTAAGATTTATAATACCAATTATTTTATTTTTTTCTTTAATAAGAAACATACTGCATCATTAATGTGTCATATATATTTTTTATTTTTCCATGTGTAAAAATTTCAAATAATATACCATTATGTAGTAAATCTTTTTATCTTTCTAATGAATATTTATAATATAAAATATAACATATATAACCCTATGTAAAAAAATTTTCCCTAAAAGATATAAGCTTGTGTTATTTTTGTATTTACTTTAACTTAATTAATATAAAGTGTCCCTATCACCTACAAGTGGCTTTATGGGGTCCCATAATCGAATCAATGATTCCAATTTTTGGAAATGTATCCCCCAATATGGTTAGGACACATTTTAGGGTATTTTATTATTATTACAATATTATTGTTTACCCTTATTACCAGATTTACCCGTTAACCCTGGTAAATAAAATATTTAACGAAGTAATTATTCAAAATGTCTAAAAATGAAAGTTACATAATTAAAAAAATTTGACATCCTTATTCAAAATATATAATTAGTTTTTTCAAATTCAAAACACAGAAGTGGCATAAATTAATTTAAAATTAATTCCCGCTGTTAAAATAAAATGCATCTTTTTAAGATATAATAACTCTCAAAATATTGACACTTGTTTATGTCTGGTTCAATTGTGAAATTATTTCCAATGTCCAATATTGTATGAAATGGTAAAAATATATTCCATGTATACTTTAAAACCACTAAAATTCATAATTTATCACTATTAATTATTTTGATTAAAAAAGTTGTTTTTAATTAAAATTTAGTAATTTTCACTGTTCATCAAAATATAAATGTTATCTGGAAAGTACCAAAATTTCACCCTAGGATAAATTATATATTGCAAATCAAAACATGAATTCCTTTTTGAGAGTTAAAATTTATAAAATCTAAAAAATTAGGTAATCTATAAATAACAGCTAGTTTGATTGGTTGTAGTGTGTCTTAGAACTCGAAGTTGCGTACAACACACGCTACTGTATTATTCAAAGAGAAGCATAACGTAGAGTCTTGGGGTGTTACATTTCTCACCTCCTTCAATAAATTGCGTCCTCACAATTTATTCTCGGTATTTGAAACATGGATTTCATGTTTCAAAATATCTTAGTTGAAATCCCACGTCGAAAAATGAATTAATGAGGCCTCTATTTAAAATAAAGAGTGGTAAGTATGAAGGTTACCGAAAATAACTAATACTAGGGTTTCAAGTAGGAAAATATGGATATTTAAGAGAAATCTAACCATCAATATCTAATGGATAGTGGTAGAGAACATTGCTATGAAAAGGCCAACAATCCCAAAACCATAAATTTGTGATGATCTAAAGTACCATCTGGGACAACATTTTTGTTCTAATCACTTTTTATTAATGTTGAGGAATTTATTTACGATAGTGTCTAAGATCCTAAGGCGATAATATTACTTTATAATTAGAGTTTTATCCATTAATATATTTCTACCACAAACTCATCTTTCACCCCAAAACATAATACAACTCAAATATACAATATTTATCCTAATCGTATAGGGTTTCAAACATAATGAATTTATAATTCACATATCATACCCTTTATGAAATGAATATACATTATACAATCCAGGAACATCATGTAGTATAGTGGAAGGTGATAAATTCCAATTTCTCTATGGTTGTGGGTTCTATTTATGCAGCTCTGTCAAATACGACAGGTCGTCACATGGTCTGCGTGTTGTCCTTTTATAAAAATCCAAAAATAACCTTTCATACATAATCCCTTAAAACCTTTATACTTATCCAAAATACTTATGTAAACTCTCAGCCCAAAATTTATATTAATGGTAAACATAATGTAGATCATTTTTACCCCGTAATATAATGTGAATACCTTTATCATGTATTCTTTAAAAACACTGAATCATTATGAATTACCATAAAAATTTATTGATTAAATTCATGCTCCCTTATTCTTTATAGAATACTGGATATACTTCATCCATAAAAAAATTTTGTATACTCCAAAAATGAGGGAATATACAAATATTTAATCAGTTTCAAGGCATTCAAGAATATCCGATATAATTTACCCAAATCAACTATATCATATTCCAAAATCAGTACCTCAATATTAAGACCATATTAAGGTTTATCTTTCCTTAAACCATGTAATTTCCAAAAAGATTAACTCATTGTAGAGTCACTTTTCATAGTACCATAAAATCTAAAATCCTCAGTGAAATATTACTGTAGTACAATCCTTATTTATTTCCAGTACATCATTAATACAACACTTCAATGAAATAATTCCAAAATAACAACATAAGAACACTAGTCATTCCTCTTCATCTATTTTAGTATCATAATTTGACTATTATCTAATAGCATCATTTACAACATACATTGATAACATGGAAATTTGTTCACGTAGTGTCCAAACTCCTTGCAGATGAACCATTGTACATTTGAAACATTTTTCTTACCCTTGCATTCATGTACATGGTGTCCTTTTTCTCCACACTTATAACAAACTCTCATTCCTTTTAGGCAAGTTCTCGGGTGTTTCTTCCCACATTTATCACATATGGGAAATTTATTCTATTCCCTCTTCCATTTATCCATCTTTCTCTCTTCCATCCTTTTCTTATCTTGCTTCCCTTCAAAGCCATAGGACTCAGTAAAATATTTACTTATCTTATCAACAAACGATACTATTTCTTCATAAGATGATAATACGTTGGAGACTATTTCCCTTCTAAAATATGGATTAATACCATGAAAGATATTATCCTTCTTATTCTTTGGATAATACGTTTTACTGGAGTTCACATTCCTTCTATTGGGTGCAATTTCTATGCAATAACATAAACTAAGTCAGTTTATGAATTGCAATGAATAATTCCAAATTTGTAAAACACCAAACGCAAGATGAACTATTTATGGATATAATCTATAATCATAAAAAAAATTCTCTGAGTATGTATATACTCATGAGCCCTTCATAATGGCTTGTAAAGAAAATGAGAATTATCCTAAGCATATCCCTCTGGGAGTGTCGTAACCAAGAGTGCAGTAAGGCCCGGTGTCGTGCACCAGTTCTCGTTCGAGTCCAACTCAAAGTGGTGTTTTCAGGTTTTAACCCTAGGTACATCTGTGCCAGAGCTTCCTCTACCTGCTTGTATCCAGACAGGGATGTATTTCTCGGAAAACTCACAAAATCTATACAATACCAAAAGTCTAATATGTTCTTCTATACTAATCCTCAAAGTATATCGTAGGTCTATGTGCTCTAATCAAGGTATATCTAAATCTAGTTTACAAGTATACTTCTAAACTTCTTCTCAATCCAACTGTAATGCCCCGAACCTATTTACCCAGAGTTGGTGCATTATTTTAATACATTGGCATGATTACAAGGAATGAAGTCCCAAAGGACCGATTTTGTTAGCAGTTCTGGAAAATAGATTACATACATGAATGTTACATTGCACTTTAAGACATACAAAACAATGTAAATAATCTTTATGAATGTCATTATTCCCTTGGCGTAACCCTGCATATCAATCACAACACAGTTCTTGGAATCCAGGGATAAATAAAACATAGAAAGGGGTGAGCTCAGATGCTTAGTAAGGATAAAAATACAGCGGAATCTTTCATAAATAAGCATAAACATTTAAGGAAATGTATAACTAAAACAAAACCATTTTAGATTTGAACTACTGCATAATATGACAGAAATAAAATGAAATAATTCCATTTACTTATTCACATGGACATTCTATTAGTCGAATAATCACATGAAATATAACTAACCACTTTCATAATGATGGAATGCATAATGCTGAACTTTAATTTCTTTTTCAAGGCCTCGTGCCCATACCTAGGTGATAACTGTAATCGGAACCCAACCCAGAGTGCCTCTAATAACCTTACACCATCCAGGAGTGCCTCTAATAATTGGACACCAACCCGAAGTGCCTCAAATAACCAGACAACAACCCGAAGTGCCCCTAATAACCAGACACCAACCCGGAGTTCCTCTAATAACCAGACACCAACCCATAGTGCCTCTAATAACCGGACTCCAACCCAGACTGCCTGTAATAACTGGACACCAACCCGGATGGTCTGATTTAACCGGACCCCAACCTGAAACATACTATTCCAACACATTCATCTTAAGAAGAGGATGAAATATAACATAAAAATTCATATTAAAACTATCATATGGAATTCCAAATCATTCATCATAAACCATTAATTGCATAAAAATAACTCATCCATAGTCAAACATATCAAAAATACTTAAATATAATAAGAATGATTTTTATCATAATAAATCAACTTCAAACAAGTGTAAAATTTATCAAAGGATGTTAACATAGATGAAAATTATTTGTAAAACTCTTTGAGAGAAATACCCCTTGTTCATGAAAACATTTAAAAGTCACAATATTTAGACAAGAAGTCATTTAAAGAACTTTTTGAATCAATTTGTCCCATACCACATTGAAACATTTGAAATGGATTAACATTTTTAAAACATTCATGTCCATATAAATATATCCTTAAAAACTATTTTGAATATATGGACAATAATGAGAAAGATTTACAAGAATAAATATTTAAACATTTGAAATGAAGTTTTAGTAAAAAGTCCCTTAAACGAATCCCTTTGAAAACTCTTCCATAAAACAAGGACATGGATAATAAATATTTCCCAGTCGATACTTATGTAAAGACAACCTCAGATAACAAAGAGATTGTGAAATTAACCCATACCAATTTGGTAACGTAAGAAACATACACCCCATGAAAGAGGTATCATACAATGAATATGTAAATACACATAAATTAAAGTGTATTACAAAAATAATACAATTATGGTCAGTACATACACAACACAAAAGTTAATAGTGTAAATATGGCATGAATCTCACGGGAATAAGGAGTGAGATGGAAACCCCTTACCTTGCACTTTCCTTTAGTCGAGGGTACGTTTAGCCTCCTCTTCTTCGGGTTCTTCATTTTGATTTGATCAAAAGAACTCCATATTTTGGCTTTATGATCAAAATAAGTCCTCTAGGTTGATGTGAGGGAAGTTGATAGAGTATTTGGTCCAGGTTTGTTTGATCCAAAAAGTTTTTATGGAGTGAAGAATTGGTTATAAGTTGGATCCTTTTATAAGGGGGAGGAGGGGCTCTTTAGAAAAAACATAAAGTATTAATTTATAATAAATTAATATTCGGTTTCTAATGGATAAAAATTGTATTATTCAAAGTCTATGGTGGGGATGGGTCTAAATCCTTTCATCCAATAGATTTTAGACAGGTTTGGGTCATTATATTAACCTTATCTTTTAGTTTTAACTCTTAGTTAATCAGATTGACATTTACCATGTCACTTTGTATTTTTAAATTATATAGTTAATAAACATAATATATACATAAAAGACACCCCAAAGTGTTCAATTAACGATACACCAATAATTATATAAGTCCTTTTGTAGAACCATATATTTTTAGGAATAGAATATAAATTAATAATATAGTATTTGTATTAAAAACTCATTTATGTCAATTTTGACACTACTCAATAATTGATTTTTTTTAAAGTCGTAAAAACTTTATTAATTCGAACCAATTTCATTTATTCAATAATAAAATGTCATATTAACCTATAAAATTCGTTTATGTCATCAAAACATTCAAATTATATTTATTTTAAGATTTATAATTCCAATTATTTGATTCTTTCTTTAATAACGAACATACTGGATCATTATTGTGTCATATATATTTTTAATTTTTCAATGTCTAAAAATTATAAATAATATACCATTATTTAGGAAATCGTTTTAGAATTCTAAATAATATTTATAATCGAAATTATAACATATATAACCCTATGTAATAATTGTTTTCCTAAAAGATATAAGCTTATGTCCTTTTTGTATTTACTTTAACTTAATTAATATAAAGTGTACCTATCACCTACAAGTGGATCCATGGGGTCCCAAAATCGACCAAAATATTACCACGGTCGGACATGTATCCAAAAATAAGGATAGGACATGTTTTAGGGTAATTTATTATTATTATAATATTATTTTTTACCCTTATTTACCGGATTTACCCTTTAACCATGGTAAATAAAATATTTACCGAAGTAATTATTCAAAATGTCTAAAAATGAAAGTTACCTATTTAAACAATTTGGAAATCCTAATTCCAAATATGGAATTCATTTTTCCAAATTCAAAACATAGAAGTGGCAGAAATTAATTTAAAATTAATTCCTGCTGTCAAAACAAAATGTGTGTTTTTAAGATATAATAACTATCAAACGATTGACACTTGTTTATGTATGGTTTAATTGTGAAATTATGTCAAATGACCAATTTTATATTAAATGGTAAAAATATATTCCATGTATAATTTAAAACCACTAAAATTAAAAATTTATCACTATTAATTATTTTTATTAAAAAAGCTGTTTTTAATTAAAATTTATTAATTTTCACTATTCATCAAAATATAAAAGTTATCTGAAAAGTACCAAAATAAAACCCTAGGCTAAATTCGATATTCCGAATCCAAAAATGAAGTCAAATTTTAGAGATAAATTTTATAAAATTTCAAAAATTAGGTATAACTATTCATAACGGCTAGATTGATTGGTTGTAGTGTGTGTTAGAACTCGAAGTTGCGTACAACACACGCTACTGTATTATTCAAAGAGAATCGTACCATGGAAGCTTGGGGTGTTACATTATACATATTTATATTATAAATATTTATGATATATAATTCATTTTTTATAATCTGGATGTATTTTAATCATGATCTATGTGATACAATCAAGAGTAACAAGTTAAAACACGTATGATAAAGAAAATGATTATTACACAAAATGTTAATTTAACATGGAAACTAATTCTAAATGGGTAGTATAATGTCATAAATGAATCATGTATGATATCATAAATATGTATATGTTGATTTTATAATATAATAGCATACAGTAGTCATTATAAAAGAGATTAAACATTCCCTCCACCAAAGAAAAGTGCAATGTAAGGGGTTTCTTATCTCACATTTAATTCTTTGAGATTTCCGTTGTTCAATAAATTTTGCATGTGGAGTATTTTGTACATCCATTTGATATATATTATCATGATTATTCTTATATTCATGGTATTATGTGAATGATTTGTTGTTATTAACTTTTGGTCATACAACTCGATTGATAACAACGTGGTAAGAGATAATTCCCCAATGCCATTATTATCCAAGATTGTTTATGTGTAAGTATTTTCTGAGACATGTTTATTATCCATTCATATGTTTCATAAAAGATATTTCAAATTGATTATTTTAAGGTACTATTTAACTAAAAAATAATTTTAAATGTATTAAATATTTATTCTTCTAAATCATTCTCTTTAATGCGCATGTTTCCAAAATGATTATGAAGGATTTATTTTTATAGACATGAAGGTTTTTAAAATTAAAATTAAATTCAAAAGTTTCAATGTGGTATGGGACACATTTATTATAAAATTTCATTAAATGTATTATTTTTAAAATTGTGTGACATTTAAACGATTTTATGAAAAATGGGTATTTCTCTCAATGCATTTTAGTGATCATTTTCGTTAATGTCAATATCCTTTTATTTATTTTAATCTTGTGGAAATTGATACAAATATTCCATATTGTATTGAAGGTTTTGAGATATGTTTAACTATGGAGGTGTTATTTTTATACCATTCATGGTTTATGGTTAATGTATGGACATTTCGTATGATAGTTTTTATACAAATGATTATGTTTTATTTCATCCTTGTCATATGAGGAACGTATTGGACTTAGTAAGTGGCGGGTGGAGCCCACTATAGTTCTTCAATGAATCAGTAGGTCTCATGAGACAACTGGATGTGGAATCGGTCGAGGCCATTCCAAATTTGATATATTGTTTTGGATGAGGCCTTAATCCTTTTTAGACATCTTGGCCCAGGCCTTGAAAAAATGTTTCAGAATTACTAGAAATATAAATTCCCTCAGTATGAAAATTATATTGATTGTTCATGTGGTCATTCGACTTGTAGAATACCCATGATTATTTTTTATTATAGAATATTTACTCATCTCATATTCCTGCAATAAAATTTTTCATGTTTGTTATTTGTAAAGTCTTCTGTTTTCAATTATTTACCATGCTTAATATTTATGTTATCATCCGCTGTTTTGATAACCCTTACTCAGCGACTGAGCTCACCCCTTTCTATGTTTTATTTTTCTAAACATTCCAAGAAGTGTATTGTGATTGATATACAGGGTTATGCTAAGGAAATAATTGAGTTCATAAATTATTATTTATTTTGGGTTGTATGATATAAAGTGTAATGTAACATTCATGTTTGTAATCTATTTCCAAGACTTCTACAATGATCGGTCGTTCGGGACATGATTCCTTGGAAAAATTCCAATGTATTAAAATAATGAACCAAATCTGGGTAACTGGGGTTGGGGCGTTAAAGTTGGAATTATAAGAAGATTAGAACAATCCTTGGACACTAGATTTAGATAAAATATTATTAAGGAACATACCCCTATGATTGACTATGCAGATTTGTATATAAGAACATCCTAGAATTTCATTATTGTAGTTATTTTGTGTGTTTTCAAGAAATAAATCCATGTTTGGATACAATCAGGTAGAGGTGTCTCTAGCACAGATGTACCTGGGGGTAAAACCCAAAAACACCACATTAGAATATAATCGAACCAGAATTGGTGCATGACAGTGAGCCTTGCTTCACTCTTGGTTATGGAACTCCCAAGTGACATGCTTAGGATAATTCTCATTTTCATTACAAACCATTATGAAGGGTTTATGAATATATACTTCCTCACGGAAAACATTTTTATGATTATGGATTATACCCATAAACAGTTAAATTTTTGTTAAGTGTTTTACAAGCTTGGATTTATGTATTCTTATTCATAAAAAAATGTAGTATATTCTATTATTTAGAAATGGCTCCTAGTGGAAGGAATTAAAACCGTATAAATTCCTGTAATCCATGCAGGGACTGCCCTCATTCTCATGTTAATTATAGAGGATATGGTGATGCAACTGGTTCTGATCAGTTTATCACCATACTTGGACAACTCACACATGTTATGAATAATATGCATACCCATATGGAGAACCCTAATCTACAAAACATAGGATCAATGTTAGACCGCTTCATGAGGAAACAACCACAAACATTCAATGGGAGTAAAAAAATCATTAGTGGATGAGAAATGGATAAATTTATTGGAGAAAATATTTCACGCTTTGGGGAGTAGTGAATGGGAAATTGTTTTCATGGCTGTTTATCGCCTCATTGGGGATGCTGTTCAATATTGGGCATTGATTAAAGACAAAAATTAATATGATTAATTGTAAAGTATGGAATGTAGGGAGTAGATGGTACTTTTTTAGAAAAACACTTTCCTCATGACAATCGAGCAGATATGAAAAGGTAATTTCTGAGTCTGAGGGAAAAAAGGATGATAATGTTGTAAATTATGAGGTTAAATTTAAAAGATTAGCAAGGAATGAAGCAGATTATATACGTAACCCAAGAAGTATGATTTATTGATTCATTGATGGGTAAAACCATCTCTCCGGTGAGCATTAGTCTCACAATCCATCTTATCATATGAAAATATTTTCTAATGATCTATCAAGACTGAAAACGAATTCACTAAATCATATGACAACAAGGTAAAGCAAGATATGAAGAGAACGGTGGATCAATAGATAGATAAAGGGAATTAAGGAAATAATTATTTTCCATTATTTGATAATTGTCTGATGAAACACCCCGGTACTTGCCTAAAATAAATGATAGTCTGTTACAATTGTGGTGAAAAAGGCCACCAAGCTCTCGATTGCAAGGTAATGAAAGTATATATCAATATTGAATTCTAAAATTGTAGAAAATGGGGAATTATGCAAGTTAATGTCCAAACTGGCAAGGAATATAACCATATAAAAGGCCAAGGGAGCAAGCCCAAGCTTATGCTATTAATATAGCTAAATTTGATTAATTAATGTATATGTGTTTTTGGAATCAAGAATGATATTCTGGTTATAAGAATAATGTGATATATATATGGATTGTACATTAGTACATGTTTTTTTCATTAATATTTTAATATTATGAAGTTAATAATATTTCTAGTATGTGATAATAATAGAAACTTTACTTTGTTTGGGGAATCTGATGTTACAATTAATATTGGAATTTAGAGACCTTTTAGAGAGAGTCGGGATAAGAGTATTTTGGATAATAATAATGGTTGGAATAGATTATTTTGAACATTGGATAGTAATTTTTAAGGTTAAAACTTTTATTAAGATTATTTTTACAATATTATAAAACTATAGTTTTAGGAAAAGGACAACCAGCGGGTTGGGCGATGACCCGTCGCTTCAGACAAAGCTGTAGGAATCGAACCCACAACCAAAGTGAGATAATGCTTTATTACCTGCCACTATCCTACAAAAAATCCATGTTAATAAAAAAATATTTTTCTTCATTTAAATGGAATATGTTAATATTTGGAACCTTATACAATTAAGATAAATAAAATATTTTGGAGTTCAATTATCTTTTGGAGTGAAAGTTGATTTTGTGGTAGAAATTTTTTGAAAGATGAAACTCTACTTATCAAATATATATATATATATATATACACAAACATATATTCTCTTATTCTATGAAGATATTAATTTTTAAAATTTAGGGAAGGGATATTAAAATGAAAAATTTGTTATCCTAATACGTTATGTTTTTTCGAACTGATGATATTTTAAATCATCATAGATTGATGGATGTGAGGCCCTCCATTTTATACATGTGAGTGGTTGATGACAAAAATCACAACCTATAAATATTTAGGCTTCTCATAAAATTATTTGTTTCTAATTTACAACATTTTTTTCCTAATTATGATCATAATTTGGTGGTGACTTTTTCAGTTCCCTTTCCCCCTTATTAAGTCTAAATTTAATTTTAACCCAATATCTGATGTTGGTTTTCCACAAAGGTATTTATCTATTTTAACATTTAATTTAAAAAAATAATTTCAAATTGAAAAGACTCAATTTTTTTATGTAGGGTATAATGTGACACCTGAGGATTTCATTATACGATTCCCTTTGAGTAATGCAATAGCTTGCCTTGTAAGCAACTTCGAGATTCTAACACACTATGACCAATTAAACTGGTTTTTATGAATATCAAGACCCAATTATTGAAATTTCATAAATTATATCATTCAAAATGGACTTCAAGTTTAGATTTTTAATATATAAATTAGCTTATGGTGTATTTTTGGTATTTTTCTGAAAACATTCAATTTTTGATGAATAGTGAAAATACTAAATTCTATTTAACAACAACTCTTTTAATTGAAATAATTTGTACTATTAAATAATAAATTTTAATATTTTTTAAGTAAAATTAGATTATATTTTATAATTAAATATAATTTAATTCATTGGATGTAATCTCACAATGAAACTGGACATAATCAAGTGTAAATCGTTTGATAATGATTATTTCATAAAAAACCCTTTTTGTTTTGACCAAGAGAATTATTTTTAAATTATTTTTTCCAATTATGTGTTTTGAATTTGGAAAAAAGAATTAAATATTTAGAATTAGGAGGTCCAAATTGTGTAAATAGGTAAATTTTATTTTTAGACAATAGGAATATTTACTTTAGTAAATATTTTATTTATAGTGGTTAAAGATGTAAATCCAGTAAATAAGTTTTAAAAATGATATTATAATAATATAAAATTACTCTAACATGGGTCCTAACACAATTATATAATAAATTTCAGACCATGGTCATCCATGGGTCGATGTTGGGACCCCATGGAGCCACATGGGAGTGATAATGACATATTATATTAAATAATCAAAAGTAAAGAAAAAAATATCTTTTAGTAAAACAATTTTTATATGAGGTTATATAATTAATCTATTAGACTATACATATTCATTAGAAATCTGAATTAATTTCCTAACTCATGATATTTTATTTATAATTTTTAGACATATTATAAATATATTTATATATGACACAATAATAATGCAATATTTTCTTTATTAATGAAACAATCAAAAAAATGTTATTATAAATACTAAAAAAATTATAATTTGAAAGTTTTGATGGAATTCAAAAAATTTATTTCCTAATATTACATGTTAGAGTTTATTAATTGTATTTAATTATAAGTAATAAAGTTGTTAGGAATGTAACAAAATTTAATTATTAAGTGATGTCAAAATTCACATAAATGAGTTTTCAAAAACAAATACAACATTATTGGTAGATATAATAATCCTAAAAATCTACATTCCATCCAAAAGACATATATAATTATATTTGTTTCATTAATTAACCACTTGGGGTTCTATTAATAGTTTTTATTATGTTTATTAACCATATAATATAAAAATACAAAGATTAATGGTAAATGTCAAACTATTTAACTAAGAGTTAAATCTAAAAGATTTGGTTAAAATAGTGACCCAAACCTATATAAAATCTATTGGTTGAGTATTTTTTTCCCATACCCACCTTATCCTTTAAATATTTTATTTCAGAGCCACTATAAATCGAAAATAATTTTATTATAAACTAATATTTCAATCTTGTCCAAAGTTTCCCCTCACACCTCTTATAAATGGGAACTTTCCCTTATCTCATATTCACACCATAGAATCCATTTGGCTCGGCCATCCCCTGCCCAAATATCTTCTCCATTATCCTACCTTCATCTATAGGCCTTACTTTAGTCATAAATCCACTTTATGGAGCACTTTTGGTCAAATCAAAAGGAAGAACCCGATGAAGAGATAAATATTTTTTCACATATTTTATGTTTTTTCTTCTTCCACTTATTATTTCATTTTTGTTTAAATTATAAAATAATAACTACAGTATATTATATATACTATGATTTTATTATAAATATGGTAGAACCATATTAATTATTCTGTCCATCTTTTGAATGACATGTCAACATATGTGTGGACGTACGGCTTACCGTCTCCACGTCGTGGTGTAGTTGTTATTCAATACATTATTATCTGGATGGGTATAATAATTTAGTATACATGATGTAAATAATAAATATAACATGATAATTACTATTTATATCTTATATGACATACAATTATATATGATTTTAATATCAAGAGAATGATATTATCGCTCGTATGTACGTACGGATTATCGTCTCCACGAAGTGGTGAGATTCATTTCCAATTTCACCACTCAACGATGATTTTAAAATATATATCATTAATAAGTATGTAATATATGACATAATAATTCAACTGGATATATATATATATGTACTTACATATATCTTATTCACTTAGATCCGTTTAATATGATATTAAAACTGAAACAGCGTTTATGTGTATGTTTGGTATATTGTCTCCATAAACTCTGTTTTCCATTTCATATATACATCTATTATAGATATTTATACTCTAAGTATATATGATATATAAATCATGTTTTATATTCTGGATGTATTTAAATAATGATCTAATTGATACAATCAAGAGTAACCACTTAAAACATGTACAATAAAGAAAGTGATTATTACCAAAAATGATAATTTAACATGAAAATTAATATTAAATGGTTAGTATAATGTCATAAATGAATCATTTATGGTATCATAAAAATTAATATGTTTTTGGTATAACCTAATAACATACAATGGTCATTATAAATAATGTAAAACATACCCTCAACCAAAGGAATGTGCAAGCTAAGGGGTTTCTAATCTCACTTTTAATTCCGTGAGATTTCCATTATTCTATGGTTATTGAATGTGGTGTATTGTGTAATTCCATTTGATATATATTATCATGAACCTATTTATATTCACGGTATTTTTTTAATGATTTGGTGGTTATTATCATTTGGTCATACGACTCGATTGATTACAACATGGGAAGGGTTAATTCTTGAATCTCACTATTATCTAAGATTGTTTATGTGTAAGTATTTCCTGGGAAATGTTTATTATCCATGTCCATGATTCATAAAATAATTTTCTATATCAGACTTTTAAGGTACTCATTAACTGAAAAATCATTTTAAATGTTTCAAATATTTATTCTCTTAATTATTTCTCATTAATGTCCATGTTTTCAAAATGGTTTTTAAGGATTTATTTATATGGAAACGAATTTTTTTAAAATGTTGATTCCTTTCAAAATATTCGATGTCATATGGGACAATTAGATTAACAATCTCTTTAAATGTATTCTTTTTAAAAGTGTGTGACTTCTAAATCTATTCATGAAAATGTGGTATTTATCTCAACACATTTTACCGATCATTTTCATATATGTCAACATCTTTTGGTGGATTTTAAACTTTTGGAAGTTGATAAAAATAATCCTTATTGTATTAAAGGTTTCGTGGTATGTTTGACTATTGATTTGTTATTTTTATACCATTCATGGTTTGTAGTTAAAGTATTGACATTTCATATCCTAGTTTTAATATGAATTTTTATGTTATATTTTATCCTTTTCTTATGAGGAATGTATTAGACTTAGTATGTGATGGGTGGAGCCTAGTATAGCTCCTCAACGCATCGGTAGGCCTCTTGAGACAACTAGATGTGGAATTGGTGGATGCCTTTCCCAATTTTATATATGGTTTTGGCCGAGGCCTTAATCATTTTTTTACATATAAGCCGAGGCCTTGAGAAATTGTCTCAGAATGTTTGGCATTATACATTCCCTCATTATGAAAATAATATTGATGGTTCATGTGGTCATTCGACTAGTAGAATACCAATGATTATGTTTTATTATGACATTATTTACTCAGCTCATATTACTTCCATAAAAGAGTTCATGTTTATTATTTGTAAAGGCATGTGTTTTTAATTATTCACCATGCTTAATATTTATGTTATCTTCTGCTATTTTGTTTACACTTAATGAGCATCTGAGCTCCCCCTTTATATGTTTTATTTTTCAGAGGATTCCCAGAAGTTTATTGTGATTGATATGTAGGGTTAAGCTAAGGGAATAACTTCATTCATAGAAAATTATTTAGTTTGTGTTGTATATTATAAATGTCATTTAACATTCATGTATGTAATCTATTATCAAAGACTCATAAACTGATTGGTCAATTGCGACTTGATTCATTGTAATCATGCTAATGTATTGAAATAATGCACCGATTCTCTTTAACTGGGGTTTGGGCATTACATTTTTAGCTTTTTTTATAGTATTGTTTTTCATTTTTTCCTTTTCCGATGAAAATTTTCATTGAGTGGGATACCTGTGTGTGTATAAGTTATTAATAAATGGCATCCCTGGGTTTTCTATTCCTCCAGAACATGTCACCACCCATGGAATATGGAGGTGGGATCATGGAAGTTGCAGCTCTATCATCAACATCGATCAGGTCATTATAATGTGGAATATGATGCGGTTTGTTCCTTGGGATTTTGATCAGACATTCCATAAAAATGAATTTGTGCGTTTTAGGGAGATACTATAAATGTTCTTCAAGAGACTCTCTCTGGACAGGGAGTCCAGTAATGGTGTGGTAGAAGAAATAATAATTTTCTAGGACCTAAATAACCTTCCTTTCAACACGGCATGGTGGGACAATTTTTGCAGTGAATTGTGTCACATTCAAAATATAGGATTCAATATTCGATTTTCCTTCAGGAGTTAACTCCCTAGTTTTTTTGATATATATATATATATTCACATTTGAATATGTTCTTCCATGATATGTTCCATGATTCTTCTATGATGATATCCATCCATGATAATATCACCGATTCATATGGAGAATTGTATGATGATCAAGGCCTTAGTTCTGGATCCATCATTTGATCCTCCATCCTCTATGTGAGATTGTAACAACACTTCCAATTGTAGATAAGTAGTTAATCTAGGTAGAGAAGGATAGGGATGTGAGCATGGTTAGCACACTCTTTTATTTCCTACATTAGAGAATATTGGGGTACCATAGTGACCTAGATATCCTTATTTTGAAAAATATTGGCTATGGTCAGTGGTAAGAAACATTATGATTTTTAGGACATAGAGAGATCAGATAGTGGTGTTAACAAACAGTCTTCTTCAGAAGTCAGCTGAGTTTTCTTGGAATTTATAGTTCTCATATGATTGATGAGTCATTAATGTCGTATTACTCCCTCCAATAATGTTTTCCCTAAGGATTGATAACCCTATTTCTTATGATTCATTAGTTTTCAAGAGTTTTAGGATCTTCCACAGGGAGGCATAATGGTGGAAGAGTACATGACTAGGATCATAGACCTTACTTGATTTTCATTGGATGTGTCCCATGTAAGATAATTCTATGCCAAAAATATTGATAATTGTTTACTTAGAAAGATATGTACCATCATTATATCCTTGTGTCTTTCAAAAAATACCGAGGTTCTTGAAGAATCACTAGTAAAAACAAGTTTTCTATCTAAGGGGCCCTAGAAGGCTAGTTTTTGTTTTGGGTGTGATATAGAGAAGAAATTTTACATAGTTAGAATTTTTCAATTGGAATGGAATTGACATAGGAGGTCTTTCGTGATAACACTCAGAAACATGGTTGGGAACATCATAGAGTGCGGATGGATTTTATGGAGAGTTGGTGTTATTCTTGTGACGGGTGAGGTCACATGTAATGGGACTTCCCAACTAGACGTTATGAGCTTACCCGGTAGATGGTTGATGCACCTCCACATCAAAGACAATTTCCCAAGGAGGGATCTCATTGACAGTGATAGGGTGGTCCCTAGGGAGTCAGCTCGAATAGAAGATTTAATGAAATTGTTGTTGGTGGATGATGTTATGGGGTCCTTCCACCATAACTGAGTGACAATTTTCAGGCTCGAGGAGGTGGGGACTGGGGATGCAGCCAGTTTCATGATTTGGATCTATATGGTCATGAAATTTTTGAGATGATAAGAGGTACACTCTATGTAATTTCAACATTTTTTCCGTTGAAATAGTTAGAAACAATGTGAGGTACTGTTTTCTCCAAGCATCAATATTTGGGTTTCACTTGGGTTTTGCAGAGAATCAGTGTAACCCTATATTAGTGTTGTTCAGTGTGGAATTAAATTCACATAGAAGATGGATCCTTACCCCACCCATATTCATTTTTCATAATGTGAGAAAACCCATAGGGAATAGTCAATTCCACCCAAAGAGGATAATATAATAGTATGTTAGATGAATCTCATTGAATTATGTGTTCATGGCGAGGTTGTACGGTTGAATGTTGGAGAATTTATTTTCCATTAAAGTAGAGTTTTCCTTTATGAAATATAATTTTTTAAAAATACACTAGTCGGTAAATTAATGTTTATGGGTTGGGTCCACTCTCCATCTACGAGAAGAAAAGACGTGTGATGTATGCTTGTTTCTTTCCACATATTCCCCGTTAAGGTCAGATGAGTTTACTCACCAACCATGTTCGTTCGTACATTGAGTTCCCAAATTGAATCATGATATATAGTATCATGTTCATGTAGGGTTGATGGAGACCCCATGAACACAACACTATTACTCCCAACATGGTTTTGTTGTCAGAATTCTTCTCCATGAGACTGGGGAGACATTGACTTTTATAGATCATTTTGTGGTTCGCACAGACCACTAGAGTATCAGGTTTGTGTTCGCTCAGAGAGACATGGACCTATGGTTGTGATTCTAGTTAAAATTAATGCCTAATTACTACATCAAGATATTCTATAATCTATAATTGGTATATATGGTAGTATAATATATTAGTAGTGATTTCCAGGTTCACATAGCGAGGGAAGCTATGGAATAGTCATCTTTTGTACATGTGATGCTGGAGGATATGGAGGGTGTAGATTTTCAACAGTCAATGTTGTTGACTCCATTTCTTATTAAGTGTGTAAATGAGTCTACGTTGTGAGGCACTAACATTGTAATATTGATTGATCCAAGATATATAGTGGCTTCCTGGAATTTTCTTCAAGTCACAATTAAGGAAATGCGTGCTTGAGTATATGCAGGACATTGAAGAGAGAAGACCTTGTGAGGATAGAACATTCCCATGTTTTTCATATTTTGTTAGCATGGGAATGTGCATGAGTGTTCCTAAGAGCGGGAGTCTTAGGAGATTCCCTAATAGCCTGTGTTTTTTTGTATAGTTTTTCTTTTAGGAGATGAATCATGTAAAGATTGAATAATTTAGAAATATGACTTTCATCTTGTATGATTTTGGATTTGTTTTACATATATTATCAGAGCCATGTGTTGAGACCATGTGTGATTCTGAGGCCTAGTGTGCCTGAAATAAATTTTAAAAAAATATTATGTTTTTAAAATTGTTCACATGATTGAAGTGGGATATATCTCAAAAAGTAACGTGGGCAAGATATATGAGTCCATGGTTGACTCAAGAATGTTCTGTTTACTCTTGAGAGATCATAAATATCATTGGTGTGAGACCTGTGTGAGAAAAGTCACCCTTAAAAAAAGTCAAAAAAATTTAAATTAAATTATTTTATCTTAATCACTAAATCAAATATAATTGAAACAAGAACTTGGATTGGAAATATATGGCTATTATTGAGATTGTTATTGGGCGTTTTTTCTACGTGTGACTTAAATTTAGAGAGAGTGGATTTTTTTATTTCCAGCCAAGTGAGGATCCTAAAAATAATGATTTAGTGAATTATAATTTGGGTTAAAACATATTTTTATTTCTATATATAATATCTTTCTATAATTCATTTCTCTCATATCCATTCATAGAATGATCAATAATTTATCAACGATGGATCAAATTCTATGTGAGGTAAATGTGTTGGCAACATCGAGCAGATTGAATCGATGTAGGACATCTATCATTCAAACCACCTACTTATTATTTTTAGAATACATTAATTGTTTAATTCATTCATTAGCTTGATTATCATCATTGATGGACACACTATCATTTCCATCGATCCATGCTCGAGTTATATTTATTTTTTCCTTTCTTTGTCTATTCTTCACAAATAACCAGCTCTTATTTTTTCGATATATCCAAACAACAATTGATCCTTGACGGGAGGATGATAATTTGAATATCCAATCAAAAGAATACCCAAACCAGTCTTGTTTAATTTTTATGCTGATCAATGTAGTCATGGTGGTCTGTAGATGGAACTGTTGAAGGATCCGACTGGATGGAGGGGTGCTAGTGCAGTGAGGCAGAATAGGGTGGGAAAACGAACATTGATGCGATGAGGTGTCTAGAGTCCATGTGATTTATTGGTTCTCTGAAGAGGTTGGTGGTGTAGTAGGATGGACGATCCATAGGGGGGTTATCCATTGGACCAAAGGGCCGACAGTGACATGTGTGAAACGAGTCTCGGGGTTAACGATTTGACACCGGGGGTCCACTATAGTGGTGCGCCCGCATAGCGGGCCACAGAGACTCGAGCTAGAATGGTGACATGTGGGAAAGTCTGTAGCCAGAAGTGCTGGGCCACAGGATAGCTAAACCCGATAGATCTGGCTTGGGTGGGATGACCCACTTGATGGTGGTCCGACAAGAGTTTTGGACAAACATTCCCATGTTGGGTGAAAAACCTTTAAGTGGATTTATATCTAAATCCGGGAATTTGATTCAGGATCCTTTTATGGCCATGAGTCCCTCTATTCTAAATGGATATTTTAAGACTATTTTGTGACTTTGAAATCATCATCTCATGGTTTGGGTGAAAAAAATGCCAAAATTTCATAACAATAATTTAATTATTAGGTTTAATTGTTTAATTTATTAGGATTATCTTTGAATTGGGAAGCCTATTTTTAATTCCATTAGTGGTGTCATGATCCTAGTTATTTTTTGAAATATTCAAGACTAAATTTTTGTTTTTAAACTAAAGTCATGAAGTGGGCCCCCTGAGCCCCTGTTCACATGTGATGCGGTGAAATGAAGTTGTTTCACCGGTATCTCTTTTGGTTGAATGAGTATTACATATCGTGTGTTTTCTGGAGAGGATATCAATGGCATGATCTATATAATTTGTTTTGGGACTGAGGTAGGGACCCCTAGAAATTTATTTCAATAATTGTGTGGTGTTACACAACCTTTCCATGTAAGGTCCATTAGTTATGATTTAATATTTTCTCTTCCGTGTTTTTTCACAAGGATTGAAATAGTGAAATCAGATGGGGCATACAAAGTCTATTTCATGATGTCAATAATTGTGGAAACATGAATGAAATATTGTTTGAAGATCCTTATGTTGTGTTTGAAGAGAACCCATGAAATAGGTTAGCTTCCAGTATTGTGAGAGTGGAGAAGATGTATGAAGAGATGCAGTCAAAGGTTTTAAGGCTGTTTGAGGAGGCATTTCTTTGAATTACATTTTCACCCATCAGATCAAACAATGAGCATCGTGAACTCATAATACTTTTAGGAAATATGTTACTTATATAATGAGAGTATGTTGTAATTTTTAAGGGTACTATGTCATAGTCTTGTACCGTAGTATGGATGGGTACACAACCAGACTATGAGGCAGGGCCACACGTTGTGTGGGCTCCACATGCTCTGTGTACCACACTATGAATCATCTACATATTGTATCTCTCTCACTATGACTGTGATTTTGTTGTGTAATTATCCAATCCTATGTTTTATATTCTATATAATGTGATAGATCCCTTTTTGGTGGATATCGTGATTTGAAGTAAGATGTTCTAGATTGATGTCTTTTTTAGAGATGTCTTATGACTGTACAGATTAAGCACTGGAATATCAGTTCCTTCCAATAGGTACCATAAAACATGGATAGTTCCTCGATACCATTCGAGTGGAATCTATCTACCAGGTAGGGAATGCGTCCTTGATGACCTAGAGTGGAATCCCACATCATCTTTGGCATGAGTCCTCTATAACTACTATGAGTATGGAATCCCTCTAAAACAGTAGAGCATGTTCCCTCTAAAACATCTATGAGGATGAAATCCCCCTGATGAATCTATGTGTGGGTTCTTTATGAAACTCAGAGAGGAATACCCCAATGGCATGGATGAATGTTTACTATCATATACTTTCGAGTCGAATCCCAATGATGCACAATGGGGAGGGTCCTAAATGAACAATTGTGGAATCCACCTAACACATTAGGATGTGGGTACCCTATGATGCCATTTAAATTGCAATCCCCCAATAACATTTCAGTGGGGTTCCTCTACTTCAGGTTTACTTATTATGGCTGTAGATTAGTGGAATGACACATATTGATGTTACTTTGGACTCATGAGTAATAGGGTTTCTTTCGCCACAGATACATGGCCTTGTGATGCGACCTAATGAAGTGCGGGTGAGGAAAACCCACCATAAGAATATTATATCAATGTGTGGGGATTGTGTCCCTTTTACTTGCGTTTTTAGGGAGGATGTTAGGGATTATTGGAATAAATGGTGGTTACTTTTAGATATATTGTCAAATCTTCCTATTAACAAGAGATGTGGGAGGGATATCTCCTAACTCCCATGTTTTGTTTTCTTTGGTTAAGTATATATATATATATATATCAATGTATTTATATATACATCTTGGTTCTTTCACTAACTCCTTGGGGTTTATAGTCTACTTCTAGGAGGGGAGAAGACGAACAAGGTATAATATGTTCTTTCTATTTCTTGTATCTTATGGTATGAAATGTCTACTCTCCATCTATAGGTATTGAAGAATTGATGAGATTTTTTTCTTCTCACCATTTAAAGCTCCTTTTGTTTGGATGAGATTTCATTCCCTATTTGGTTGGGTTGAGCTGTACTCTCTATCTGCCCTTTATTCTATTTTTTATCCACTTTTTAGTGTACCTTATTTCTGATCCCTCGAGATTTCTAGTCATCTGACTGAGCATTTTCATATTCAACCCTATTTTGGATTTTCATACAGTTGGTGATCCCTTACTGAGGACGTACATGTTGATAATGTCTTCTAACGAGCTTAGGGATATGGGAGCTTCGACCATGTGTGAGGGTCATAAATTGGGTTTCATGTGTGGGACTGCCCCCACTAATTTATCTTTTCACATATTAGAATGTTGTGGTATTTTTCCAGTGGTGAGTGTCTCTTCCCCAATTTATTTTCAGTTTACTATACCATACTTGTACTGATTATAGATTGATGTATCTTTTATATCATTTTTATCGGATTTTTTATCTTGTTTCCCTTTCACTATCAACATTTTAATTGATTGGGAATCATGTGTGTGTACAGATTCCTAGTCAATGGCCTCCTTGAGTTCGTTGTGACTTCAACACTTGTATCCCCCCCCCCCTAGCCTATTGAGGTGGGTGTGAGATAGTTCTTGATAGACCCAAAATATTTTTTGGTTCATGATATAATTCATTAATATATCAAATAATATTAAACACATTGATGAAATAATATTTAAAATAATATTTTGGAGATGTTTTATCTCATGGGTAATGACTCCATCATGAAACATCACCTCAAACGACTCAACAAAATATAAAGAAAACATATTCCCATGTCCAAAGATTCTCCTCCCATTATTATAAATCACTCTAAAGATTTCTTAATCCCCATTATTTAACTATATAGGTCTCCACCTTCGATTTTTATAGTAATTATGAAAATTATCTTCTACCTTCAATGTCTCATGAATCACCAACACCATAATTATCATTAGATGTACTAGTTGTGTCCCATCAATTTATAACCCACTAAAACCATTCCAGCACAACATATAATGGGGATGTATGTTCTACAATGATTAAAATGGTTCTATAAAAATGGTAGAGTTAATAATATTTTTGTTATAAAAATCAAAAAAATTTATAAACCTTACTAATAATACTCTAAAACCAATTACGTAGTTATATAACATATCCTCATTAGTATGAATGGACAACAAATTATGACCAAACATTATAAATATGGAATGAATTTTTATGGCATAAATGATATCCCAAATAAATATTGGAGAACTCTATAAACCATGGACAAAAAATTAGGATCAAAATTAGTGGTGTTAATCCTTAGGACTCAATGGTGTCTCACCAATTCCTATATATATTTCATCAACAAAACCTCTATTGATATCAAATCCTTGACCTCTATTAAGGGAATTTAATTTCTCTAAAAATAGACTATCACCCATACAACATCGAATCCACTTTGATATTGAGGTAAACCATTGATTATTTCCAACGTGATCTCCCCTACATCCACTAATGGAACATCTAATGGTGAGATAAAATCAACTAGAACATGCTTATTGGACTTCCCCATTAGGAAGAACCAATATTGAGAAAAAAAATATATAACTAAACACATCAACCTAGTCAATGCAATACTGAACTATCAGTGAATGGAAAATATTTTTCATGCCATGATTTACTACCAAGGGAGTGTTATGGTCCAATGGAGAACCACCTCATGCATCACCAAACGTATGAAAATTCACTCATAAGAAACAAAAAGGTGTTGTTTGTCATCAAACCAACCATCAAGGGATTTTACAAGGATGACTATGTCTCTCTTGAACTCCACCTCAGAATCCAAAATCTAAGAATCCTCTACCTTTTTCCATAAAGAGGACTACACTGTTATCTAAAAATGAATCCGCATCACCTAACTCTCCCATATCAAGATGCATCATTTAGATATCATCTAGTACTCTTTAGGAATATCTATATTCATGAAATTTTTCACTATGTGACTTCATTATGACAACCTAAATGACAAAATTACCAATTCATAGTGAATTGGAATCATGATGTTATAATCAGGAAGAAATTTCATCAAATGCTTTGGTCACATATTCAGGTCATGTAGGGAGAAGACACACCTCTGTATCTTATGGTAAGTAAAACCAAGAAAATTTTCACTGATGATATAATATCAAAACAAGTTAATGGAAGTCATGAGTACTTAAAACTAATGATCATGGGTTCATAATATATTCACAACATGGAAGAAATGATGATACCCATATAGATTAATTGTTTTCTCCTTCAAAAAACCTCCCTGACGAAGATGTAATGTTCCACAAAAAAAATCAAACTTAACTCCCACTTCTAAAAAAAATTAATAGAGCACTGAATAATTTGTCATTAAAGTAGTAAAAATATAGAATAGAAATATAAATGTAAAATAATTCATGGTCTTTTCTAGTTAATGTTTTCATATGAGTTATGATGTGATCTAAATTAGATACAAACCTATTAAAAAGACTTTCATAACAAGGAAGTTCATTCTTTATGAAACTATTTAAGCGAAATACCTAATAATGAATGCCATGATCTTAAAATTATCCATCGATTCACCATAGTAGGAAAAGAAATTCCCCATGAAATAAACATCATGTAACCAAAAAACACACATAAATATCTTCATAAATATATTCTAATGACGGTGACCTCCCAAAAAACAATAAAGATTCTTTATTTGATTCTCATCAAGAAACGGGCACAAAAGAATGTAATTGATAAAAACTATTAAAAACTATTCCAAAAACATATTAAAAAAAAGAATTGATAAAACTAATGAAAATTTAATTATAGTTAATGACATCATACAATATCACAATAAACTTGTAATTTCAATTATGACATCAATAAAGAAGTGTTCATAATAGCTTCATCATCTACCCTCACCTATTGATATCCCAAATATAGTTCAATTTAAAAGAACAAACAAAAAACCTTATTATTATTAAATGAATCCTAAATACATAAAAACATATAATGATTATTCAATTTATCTTGGTTCAAGTGATGAAAATTGATAAAGAGGAAAATATTGTCATTATCCATCGTCACAAATTGATCTTATGTACTAAATGTTTTCATGACTGGACAAAGAAAATATTTCTCAAAAAATAACATCAATTAGTACCCAATGTTATCGTAACTCAAAAGGAATTATCCTATATAGAGAAATTTATAACCGAGAAGAATTTTGATATAGTTCTATTCTAATCTCGATATCTCATCTAGGGGATGATGAAAAACCCTCATTAGGGATGATATATTGGAACTCTTCCAAAACCCTAAGACATATTTTTTGATAAACATCTGAAAAACTAATTAACATCTTGATCATCATTGAATATTTGAATGAAACCATCGTCTTCCAATCTAAGGGTCTCACTCACTAATGGACATTGTATGTTCTCCAACAAAATTATTATATAATACATTTATCCTGAATAAATAAAAAATATACTACACCAAATACAACTAGTCCATACTAGGGATGAATACTTATGGATATATTCTTAAACATAAGTTGTCCTTCCTTGTGTTCTTCTACCGTAACATAAGCTAATATTATCTAAAAAATTAAAACAAATAAGATAAAACAGTAAATTTCGTTGATAAATCAAAGGGTACTATAATTCATTTTAAAATTTAGTCCAAACTTATGTACTAAAGAATGTTATTTTAATGTGAGTTTATAGCTTAAGTAAAAAAAGAATGAACCCAAGTATAAAATAGAAAATGAGTGCCTCTAATGGCATCTTCCATGCATGGAAATATAAATTCGAAAGCATACAGCTCTCTATAAACTTATACACAACCAATCCATCCCTGATTTTTACCAACTCCATGTTCACGCTCTTCTCTATGAGGATGGGAAGTATTTGCATCCTATCCCCTTCGAACATTTTCTCCAATATAAACAATAAAAGATGGTGAACAGTGATGATAAAACCTCATATGAAATGGATTAATGAAGGAACATTAAGAAGAAAAAAATTTATGTAATTTCATCTCAAAATTTATGCACTTTCCCCACTAATGATATTAACCTCTACATGAAAAAAATGCCTCTAATAAATTTATAGATCATGAGATCCACCACCCATAGAGAAATGAGGTGATGAGGGTTGGGACCAACACCAGAGTATCTGAAGGCTTTTCTACCTAATAAATATGGAACCCTATCTTATTAATCGTCTATAAAATTGAACTTTTCTGACTCCCCTATCCTAATGATAAAATTATATCCTACATCTAATGAAGGACCTCCCATATCACTAGAACCCTAATACTCGTTGATTATAAAAATTGGTTGACCTATGGCTAAATCTAAATATGTAAATCCTCCTCTATATTCCTCCACATACCCACATCATCTGAAAATATGTATAAATAAATAAAGATATTTTTATAGAAATGAATCTCGAACTCATGCATGAATGAAATCCCCTAGGGTAGGGAAAACCCATCTTTGAGAATGATTGACTTTATTGTTGAAGAATGGAACTCTACTCAGAACTATAATCTGAAAATCTCCCATGTGAATGATGACTCTCTGTTATTCCTGAGAAAAATGAAAAATCGATGCCTCAATTATCCATACAACATCATTACCTATAATGAAACACATTTCTATATACAAGATAAAATCAAACTAAATTCAATCTTCACATCATTTTTTAATTCTACATTAATTATGTCTACAAAATATACCTCATACTAATACATTTTATAGAACTAAAACTCTCAGAGAATCCTCCCCTATCTAACATAATTTTCTATCTATAATAAATGGTTATATCCAGTAAGAGACTACTGTACAACAAAAATTTGAACCTAAAAAGGACATCCACCTAGATCCATACCTTTAAAATAAAAAATGAATAGGGTACTATAATCCTGAAAAATGTATAAATTTAATATTATTTATTTATTTAATAATTCCTGGTTCAAACTAAAACATTTTTGTATCCATATTAATAAACAAGAACAATAAAAATGATGCATGATCCTTTCCTATGTCTGTACCCCAATAAAGATATCTCTTTTCATTGTATGATTAACAAACAAAATTTTTTGTGAATCAGATCATATTTGGAATCAAAAACTGATGTCTTGGTAGAAATCCATAATTTCAATTTATTTTTAAACTTATAAAATCCATTCATTACAAACCCATGAAGTCCTCACATGTTCCTTCCTCAAAAATATATCTTATCCCTAAAATTTTTTTTTGATACCACACATTCAGGACACCCACCCCAAATAGTACACCCCTAGTTCTAAAAATAATATAAGAGAGATAATTATACTAAAACCCCACATCTAATATGCCACAGGTTAGTGGTAGTCACTAGGGGTATATCATTAACATGGTTAGGAGTCATTACACTATATGATATTATAATGAGATATAATTTAGATTATAAAAAAAATAATCAATATTAATAAAAAAGTACACAATACCTAAATTCATAAATTTAATTTAATACAACTAAAAAACTACAAAATAATATTATAAATAGAATAATATAATTCTTGGTAGTGACCATGAAATCCCAAATTGTTCATGAACAACACATGAGCTTGTAATGTCATGAATGATTTTCAATAACCTCCTACATAACAGAAAAAATAATATATATATATATATATATATTATTCAAGAATAACATCAATAATCTATAAGATAATATTTGAAGACTCTCGAGTAAATGATAACAAAATAATTTTAAACCCCAGTGAAAATCAAGTGATATAAATTAATCACATAAATATTTTTGTTATGTTCCCATCCTTACAATGTACATCTCAAACCAAGTACCACATACGAGAGATCATGTAATATAATTTCAAAAAAGGTACCACAGTACCCCTTCCCCATTAATTTTCCACTCTTCCCCAGTATTGGACGTATGGGGCCATCACCCTCTAAAAGTATGTCCACCTAAAGACACCATATATAATATACCATAACATACATATTAGGCATTCAATTACCTCATTATCACATAACATGAACCCCATGAATCAAATATTTTAATATCCCCATGTCGCATCTCTAGTTGTATAGAGTAGGTTTTGAGAGACACAAAAAACTATATGTAATGTATGAAACCTCATTCCATTACAACCTATATTGTCATAACTACAATAATTCATAGGTTACTATATATAATGACACAGTTGTTTGAAATAACATAGTCATTACAGCCCCTATAAACATATATACATAAAGTAACAAATATGTATATAGAACATAATTCTATCAGCAGAATAAAATATGGATTGAGGGAGTTTTCATCCATCTATTCTTTTACAACATTGATGTTTGGGAATACACCATCCTAGAGTTCACTATGTTTCAGTCACCATACCAAAATGGGTGGCATAGAAAATTAAAACTTATAAAATATATAAAATTTATATATCTTATATAAAAAATATGGTATTTTACCTTACCTTAACATCAACTATATATATCATCTATCATAAATCAGCCTACGAATGGTAAATACTATACATTGTTTAAGAGCACTAGCACTCGAGGATAATTATTAACTTAATTATTACATTTTAAAATTTATTATTGACATCATTTAATTAATTATCCATTAATTAACATTATTCTGTTTCAAATTTCATTGAAAACTATTTGATGAATATAATTTCTAGGTATAATACTTTTAATTATTTAGTTCCTCAAGAATAACATCATTTTCATTCCATCCAAATACCAATACCATTGTAAAAAAATTATTACACACTATCATTCTGTAATTCTTTGTACTATAAAAAATATCAAAATCTATAATAAAAATTAGAAGCATAAAAAAGCAGAAACAGCTTCCTCAAGCTGTGGGAAATGAAATGATGTCAAAAAAGTTACTAGGTCATCCAATCATTAATGAAATTTTTTTATAAATATGTAGTATATAATTCATCACAACAATGGTAAATCCTATCATAAACCCACTCTATTAGTCTTGGTTTCATCCCCTATATCATCATGCATTACACTATGACTCTCACAATCTAAAGAAGAAACTACTTCCTCTATCTAATCCATCTTTCTAGATATATTTTCATCCATCATCAATCTCGATATTACATCACAAAAAATATCTATCCTCACATATAGAGAAAAACCCGATTAAAAAGTACACTTACATATTCAATTATACATTTGGTACCAAGAAGCAAGGAATCCATATTTTAAATTCAAATTGTATCTTCTAATAAAAAAAATTTATATTTATCAGAAAAATGGTTTTATTAATATCATGGAATAAAAAATTAGCTTATCCTAGCTCCCAATGATATGAATCCTTATGAATTAGCTAATAAAATAGATAAATTGTAAAATCATGAAATAACCATAACATCCCATTTCAACAATGTATATGGGAAAAAATACCATTAACATGAAACATTATTGTTATCAATAGTATAAATTTATAGCATTATATTATTTATATACATTCCTTCTATTATGGAAGAGAAAAATAATTAATCATTAATAAATCAATATTTTATTTCTGTAAAATTATAAGTATCAATTGATTCAATATACCTTATAAATTAATTATTTAGAAAAAATACTTATCTAATTTATGATATTTCATCATTTTAATCATAAGAAAATTATAATCCAATTATTTAAAATCATTATAAAAATTCCTAAATTCATATATCATACTATATCACAGAATAAGTGGCAAACCACTATAACAATAAAAAAAGTGGTCACTATAATCTATAAAAAAATATTTTCCATATTCATGTTTATTCATTAATATGGTAATTTAAACAATCACCCATTCTTATTAATCGTGATTAATTTTGGATTCCATAAAAATTATAGCAGAAAAAAATACTCTACCTTAAATATTTCAATGTTCATTAAGCGAAAGTGGAACAAAAACACAATTATCTAATAACCTTTATACTAATGTAACTTTATACCATCAATTTAATTGAACCAAAATATATTAAATAATCCCCATGTGAAAAAACAAGATCAACCACCATAGTATGTATGTATATAATGTGAGGAAATAACATCATTTAAAGAAAAATATTAAGATAACAATGGATAAATCACCTGAGGTCATGTAAAATCATTCACGAAAAGCTGTGGATCAACCAATTTTGAATGGTTTGGAAATAAATTGAGAAAACTCCATTACTAACAAATTTGTCAGAGGAATTTTTGGTTTCATAAAAAACAGAGGGTTCTATTAGATATATTTGAACTCTTCTAGGAATAAATTCATTCCATGAATGAGAAATTTTAATTTTTATTGTCCTTACTCTTAAAAGATGTCGATAAATAGGTCCCCTCAACCTAATAAAAGTGGATAAATTAACCTCATTGAATCAACAATCATGTAATGAGTTATTAGAGAAAAATTCATTGAATATGGTCATACACCCATTGATATTGGGAACCAATAGTTCACATCTAGCATCTCACCCTTTTAATTTCTACTATCAGTGAAAAAATTACTACTCTATTTCTTAAAAAATATCTCTTTATTAACAACAACTCACCTCATTAAATTATTGTACAGCCAAATTTTACTTTCTAGACTCCTTAGATTTTTCTCTTAACATACTCCAAGAACCAAAAACCAGAGAAACATGCAAGAAAATGGGATAGAATGATTGTTTTAATTATATAAAGTCATTTAATTATGACATGATAGTAAATTTTAATATAAATAATAAAATGATTATTTTATTATCCCATAAAAGAAATTCATAATGGAAGTTCATTATTATGTTAATTGTTTGTGAATGGGAAGAAAAACAGTTCAATTCATAATTAGTGATATCAATTGTGTGCATATAATCTTAAATAATAATGATATTATCCTTTTTTAATGTATATGTATCAAAATTTTATTATTATAAGTATTATAAAATTATGTTGTTATAGAATTGAAATGGTATAACTATCTCATGCATGGAAAATTAACATTTCAATTTAGATATTGAATAAATGGATAGGTTTTGGGTGATCAAATGTGTTTTTAGTACATATATGTTTCATATTTGTTTTTAAACGATAGTGTATTATGTAATATATTTTTTAATTGATCATTGTTAATTTCATGAAATGGATATACAACATAATTCTAGAAAATGATATAATTTATAGTAATGATTAATGAGATGAATAAATTTTGTGTTTCTAAGTATTTATTAAAGAAACACATTATTTACAAAGAACATTATGTTGGTTATAGATTCTATGAACTACTACCTACATAGCTCTATATTATAAAATTGAATTCATAATAAACCAGTTAATTCAAGATAGAATTATGATGGTTTTTGTTAAATAATAAATAATTCTTGATAAATGAACCCATTATTTTTTATAGGATTCTTGAATTACATAATTATATGGACCAAATACAATTTATTTTTAGGGAAAAAAGATAGATAATATATATATTTTCTATGGAATGAATGTGTCAAAATTTTGATTGATGTGAATATTAACTACTAATGTGATTGATTTGATTAAAAATCAACGACATTGATTTATAATGCAATATATGTGGTTAGAATATTATTTGAGAAAATGTAAGGGATCCCATGGATGAAATGATAATATATTTTTATAATGGAATGAATTTTATACACTTTTAAATGTTGTGGGAGTGGAAATGTGTGTTCAGGATGTGATAAATGTAGGGATTACTCATCATTATATTTATTATTATTGATTCCCTAAAATGGAATGATATAAAAAAATAACAAATACCAATTTCAAAAGTACATGATATAGTTATAATTTGGAATAATTAATGAATAAGGTTGGTTCTTGGGGATCACATATGTTTCTAATATAAAAATAAATATATGTATTTAATTTGTGTTGTCATAGGGACACATTAAATATAATTAAAATGTATATATTGGAAATTAAATTCTAATAATAAATATTAGTTACATATATTATCAATGTCGACCCTAATTTATGTATGGTTCATTGAGATCCTGACATTAGTGTAAGTTTCTAGGAGTCTAATGAAATTACAGTGTGAGATGAGTTTAAGGATATGAATATTACCTTATTGTGTATTGACTGTTATATATATATAAATATATTGATTTCACAGGACACCCCACATATTCTTGTAGGGAAGACAACACCCAAATGTTTTAGGGGGTGGGGGGGGGGGTTCTTCCCCAACATATATGATGGTTTCTAAGATTATGGATAATGTCTATATCTTTGCAAATCTTCCTTCATATAATGGAATCATATTTATATATCATGCTATAATACCTTAGAATATAAGGTGTGTTATTCTTTGATACATGATGTATCTCAATTATATAATAAAATTATGCCCATGTTATAAAGGAATAAGGTTAATGAACCTAATTCGTTCTAGATAAATATGATACGACAACCCAGTTGTGTGAATAAATTAGTTTTTATTTCATGAGGTAAAATGAATTTACATAGGTCTTGTCTTCTTTCTAAGCATAAACATTGTTAGAATTGGTATATGATGATGATGAGGTGTAATGCTTCAGAATATGAATAAGTGGAAAATAATATGATTTCATAAGTTATATGATGAATTATGGAAGGGATATGTAAAACCTTGTCATTCAAACATTATTTCAGCTGATATTTTACATAAATATTGAATAAACACAACCCAGTTTTTGATGATTCGTTGTATTATTTTAAGACTATGGTCATGATACATGAAAAGGAATCTAAAATAATGATTCATTATTTTATTCTCAAAAGTGAACTTGTAAATACCATTGAGATTCCAAAACTACACAGGATAACATGTGGAATATATAATAAAAATTGGTGATATGAAATTCCAAGGTAATAAATATGATTACGAATAATAAATTTTCAGTCAACAGGCATATCATGAAATCGTAAAACAAATGAATCATGAATAATCATACCATATAATAACATTAACTACGAGGAATCATAATATCATGGAAACATAAGAATGTAGTTACATCCAAGAACATGACATAAACATGAGTCAATGATAAATTCCAAGACATCATCAGATGAGGGACAATGTCTCCCTATGGAATAGGTTTACACCCTAATCTAAAACATATTATCTCATGGGGCATAAAATCATTCAATTAATTAATGAATACTTTTATTGAACACATCATAACATGTGATTAATTATGTGTTCCATAAATGGAAATAAAACATAGGTCACACATATAAGTGTTATTAACAGAAATAATAGAGCTTCGTATTCACTCATCACAATGATAAAAGGATATTTCATAACTATTCCAAACATATGAATGAAGAATATATTTTTTAAAATTAATTATAAATAGATGATCATATAATGAATATTTTCAGTTTATTTTATAAACAATCTTGATAATGTTATGATAATGGGTTTTAGAAATAAATAATTAATGAAATATTTTTATGAAGTGCTTAAATAATTACAAAGGAGGAATTAAAATATTGTTTTCATTGAAAACTACAGGTAAATTAAAATTATTATTCAAAAAATATTCTTTTTATTTATGGGAAACATGAATATTAATAATTAATTAAGAAATGTAATACATAAAAGTGTAATGGGGATGAAAATTTCCCCTTAATCTGAATTTATTTTTAATGAAGTCATATAAGTATTGAATATAACGTATCAATAACCACATAAATGGATGGGAAAATGAGGAATGTATATATTTAAGATAATAATATATATAATTATTAATCATTCCATAATATCAAATAGATATATAATGTGGGTTTTAAAGGGAAAGGTCACAACCTAAATAAAAAAGGGTGGTTTAGATCGATCCCTTACTTTTTTCCCATATTCAATCAAGAAATTCAGTTGATGTCATGAATAATCATATTAAATTAGTTAAATAAGACATTAATAGATATTTATATAAAAATTTAATTTAATATTATAAAATTTTGTTCTTTTAAAACCATTTCAGTGAGTATAAATTTTTATTTTACGATTTAGAGGTTCTTTATTACATAGTTCCGTGGTCAAACCACTTGTGTATAATTATTAATGATCATTTAAAATTATACTACAACTATATATGAGAAATACTATAATATTTATGTCCATTAAAAATTTAAATGGTCCTAAATTCACATATCTATTTTTATATTCGGTTCATTCATTTAGTAAAAACGTTAATGATATACAAATTTTTCATTTAGGTGTTTTTACAAACCATCACTAACTAATTTAAAATTTTAATATTAAGGAAATATATTAATTATAGAATATAAAATAGTTAAATATATAATATTATTAACTTTATTAAAAATAATAATATTTTTATGTATTGCCTTAAATGTAGTGGAGAAAACAATGTTCATTCATCTTAGAGGTGGTGAACAACCCATATTTTGATAAAAAAATAATTTAGGTTAAATTGAAAGATTAAATATTGATATTTTATTATCATACTAAATTTGTACTTGTTTTATAATACTAATATCATTATTTCTTTTTTTTATGAGTTAGAGGAGTAAAAGGTATGAAAGGAAAGGAATTTAAAAGGGAATGTTTGATAATACTACCATGTGAATGTCATCTATTGAAATACTCTATAGGGAAGATTGAGAATTGAATTTATAGAAGAAAAATAATTTTATTAAAATGGGTATAGTGATAAAGATATACTTTTAAATAATTTTTCATTCTATTGGGGTTAGATGATTTGGTGAGAGTAGTTGGTGAGGGGTGGTATTTATAGTGGGAGGAGATGTTTGTTTATGATATTATATTCATTATTCTGTATTTCTCTCAATTCTACCAATATTCATTAATATTTTGACCATATACATTAAATGGTTCATTTATGATAAAAATTGAAAGTTATTATCTCATTCATGACTCACAAATTCATGTATTTTTATTGCAATAAAATTATCGTGTATTTTCGTATTTTACTACTTATAAAGAATTAAAATATTTTAAAAAAATATGAACAATATTTCCAATCAAATTACTATTCTTATATTTCAAAAATATAGTATACATTATGAAAATAATACTACAAATATGTGAAATATAATTATTAAATAAAATCAATATTTCATTGAAAAATTTAAATGTTAATTTTATGATCTCTTGTCTGACGATTACTAAAATTACATATGGTAACATAAAATATTGTCATCATTATAAAATAGATTACAATTAATTAATAAACCAAATTTATGAAGAAAAAAAAATTGTTTATTTGATTATAAATTTTATAAAAAATCACTTAAATCGTTTATTTTTTAAAAAATACAAACACTTAGTTTATTTTTTTGGGAACCATTTATTTACATGTATCATAATATAAATATGCTATATTTTCAATTAAAAATATTTAAATTTTTTTTCTATACATGCATATGTGAGTGTACTATTGAAAAAGTAATGATACTATTCAAAATGGTCATATTAATCTTCAAAAATTAATATCACTATTAAAAAAATCATATTACTATTTCAACTGTCAGATTTTTAATGGTCATATAGGTTCCCTATATTCTATAAATACCTCATATTTCGTTCACACTTCTATATTTTATATTTTTTTCATTATATTTAATATTTTTATTTTCGAATGAAATTTTACATTACTAATGCTTTTTTTCATTTATACAGTGTTATTGGTGAATGCAATTATTCACGTGGATCGAATATATTAGAACATGTATATTATATATATTTTTATTTTTATTATTTTAAAAAAATTCAATATTTTCTATTCTTATTTCCATATTTATATTATAAATTTAATATTAAAAATAATGTAATATTTTTTTCATTCATATTTATCATTTTCATTATATAATAATACATAACTATATATATAACATTTAAATAAAAAGGTAAATTACATTGATAAATGTTTTGGTTTTTTACATTCATTCCCTTAATAAATTTAATCCACAATATTTCATTTTTATTGAAATGTTGAATGAAGGTGAGGTTACATATTTTTCATTTAATCATCTTTTTCCTAGGTTTCCTCCCCATACTTTTGTTTTCTATGAAATAAATCAAATTTGTTAGTTTTCTTGTCACATATAACGTTGTCTATATGTTATAAGATTTTCACACAATTCACCTCACAAGTGATATAAATTTAGATGTATAAGACTTATGAATTTAACAAATGTGAGTGAATAGATATTGACCTCCACAAGATAATCACAATGAACACATGACATGCATCAGATAGGATTGGGGTAGTGCTATTAGATAATCTCCAACATTAATGTGATCAAGAATCACAAAGGGGATGATGTACCATGGACATCGCATTCCCCTCTACCCAAATATCATGACTCTCATACATTAAGATATACAGAGGAAAAATTATATCACGACTATAATTATCAGTATAATCAAAAAAATTCATATGTATTCTGTTAAATTTAAACTACCATGATTTATGGGTGAATGGACTTCACTATTTCCTTGAACATTTTAGGTCATATCATCATTCATTCTACAAACTCATCCCAATATGATGTTCTTTCACATGTCCAACAATAATTTATTTTTATGTATAAATATAGATATGAATGCAAACTATGTTTTTATAGTATAAAATTCCTATAGGAATATGTTTACCCCATCCATTTTTGATATCTATCGAGAAATCTCTTAATGTGTTATCTAGTGTCTGAATAGTCTGCTCCAATTAGACATCAGTTTGGGATCATACGTGTATTAACCTATGATGTATTTAATTAATATTATTTAATTATGTATCGTGTTGGTATCTATCCTAGATCATAATGCTAGAGAAAAAATTGAATAACCATATTATTACTATATTAGTTATTTTGAGTGTATCTATAAAACTAACCATTTTATGAAAACTATATAAAAATATATAATCAAAAAACGTTCATATTATATAGAGAAATATGTGTTTTATAATTTTTTTTCTGACTATATTTAAATTAATTTATATCTTTTATTTGTTTAATTAGAAAAAGATAGCATCATTTATGGATTTCTTATAGAAATACACATTTAAGATGAATTACTTTCATTTGTGTAAAATAATTGATTTTAAGGAGAATGGTTCAAAATAATGTTTCAGAAAATAACATATAATTTAATAAATAAATAAATATATATATATAACATAGAATATAATAATAATTTTTATTGAAATAATAAAATAATTTTAAGCAGTAATATTTGTTTTAATAAATCATTTTTATATTGAAAACCTATATTTGAAATATTTTAATTTATGCAATATTTTATCAACCAATTAAAAATAAAAAAATATATTAATATAATTTTTATAAACCGAATCAAATTAAATGGATTCAAAATTTAAAATAACAGGGTCCATATTATTTAATAATGTACAACTTTTTTATGTATTAAAATTTAGTTACTCTGTGTAAATATTAGTTACTTTGGTAAAACCATTATTTAAAAATAATGATTATTTTATAAATATTGAATATTTTTAAAATTAAATGATTTATTTAAATTAAAATATATTATGTTGTTTATTAATGTATAAAAATTAATTTAAACTTATTTCATTGGTAATCAATTCCAAATATGATTATGAACTCTTATTTATTAAATTTACATTTTTCTAAAAATATAGTATTTAAACACATTATATTTCTTTAGTTAAAATGTGGTTTCATTCTATTTAGTAATTAATTTAGGATAAATGTAGAAAAATTTTATATTTATCATTTTAAAATTTGAAATAATTTTAATCTTATTTTTTTGTAAAAAACAATTGGAATGATTAATGATTAACTATGTCCATAATTAGTTCAAATGATTAATCTAATGTGCATCTAATTATCCTAATTATACATAATCCATAGAACATTCATTAAAATAAAAAAATATTTTTTATGTCTTTCCTAAATTTCATACAAAACATCACTAACGTAACTCAACAAATTTTAATTCACTTCCATTCTAAACCATTACAAAGAATTATTTTCGATGGAGTGGTACCTCTTATTAACTTATAAAAGGGGGGTGACTTAAACCCTTCAAACACTCCACACTTATTTAGGAATGTCCTGGAAAAAATACCAAAATATAATTTTATATTTTTAATTTCAATTCCCTAGATCACAAGGTAACCAAAAACATTTTTAAGTCCTTCATATCTATATTATTCAGCATAAAAAAGTTCAACCTATCAACGTAGGTATCATATATTTCATAACATATATATATTTCCTGGTATATTCTAATGGCGTCGATAAACATGAAATAATAATAAAATTATGGACATTATTGGAATGATATGTTAATTTAATAATGGTATAAATATTATTTTTTCTCTTCCTTCCATTAAGAAAAAAAATAGTCATTGTTTGTGTGTGGGCATTGATTACCACACCCATGAACTGTAATTCTTATTTTATCTTCTAAAAACATCGCAGATAGTATTAGTGAAGTAACTGTTGAAAAAATATGATTTATATAGTTTATTTATGATTCTAGAATTATAATTTAATTTTAATCTTATATCCTCTCATACATTGTGTTTAAAAACACTAATAATGCATTGTGAGAACTTCAACCTCCATGAATAAATGTGTTTTGTTTTACATCACTTACAAATATTGATGTTTACCCATATTGGTTGATGTTTTTCTTGTCTTATTCTGCTTTGAGCTGGTTCTTTCATCTCCTTGGTTATAGTGTTTTGATTTGACTGTTTTCTGGAGTTCCCTTATTTCTGGTTGCTGTTAATCTGTTGTTTCTTGGATTGATTATTTTCATGATTTCACATGCTATGACACGGAACTGAGATTCCCTCTTCCTGAATAGACCAACACATGTGCTTATGGATGACGTATGATGAGTATTTTTTGATACTGATTGGATTTCTGGTTCCAATTTATCTTGCTAGCCTACAGATTTTCATCTTAAAGTGGTTCAATAGATGATGTTTGGTCTTCTTTCCCTTGATCTTCTACATCATGTTTCACTTTGGATGCTTTATGGTTTCTGTTATGTTTTTCTATGTGGTATCCTTGTAGGCTAGTTGCATGATGCTGCCGATCTCTTGCGTTGGAGCTTGGGATAGAAATTTTCAATTTTTTCAGAAGTTTGTATGCACATCTGTATGGCTTGAAGAACTCTTCTGACATCATCTGGACTTCTTAAAAACATGCGGAGGAGATCTGCTATGTCTCCTTGCTACTGATTTATTTCTGACTTTAAACAGGATGGTTGGATTCCTTCTCTGTGAGCTCTGGATTTTATAAAATCTCTCCTGGAAAAGAAGGGTTTTCTCAAGAATTAAAGAGCAGGTATGGAAACTCCACTTTAACTTATATATTCTTCATTGGTAATCCTGAATTGTAACTTTAACTTTGTGATGGTGTAAGCATATTAAACCTCAAATTTCATTTGTAACCTTTTGATTTAATAAATTCCCTCGACATGAACTGATTTTCCAGTGCATGTCACTTTAAAAAAACATACAAATATTCATAAATTTTTAAGATATATATAATTAATATATAACATTAATGATGTTATTACTTTATATCATGCAATGTCGTTGTTGTTATAAGGTTATCCATCAATATAAATAGACAAACTAAAATAGGATCATCACAATTTTCATTTTCATGGAATATGAATAAAACTCACATATAATAGAATTATTAAATTATAATTATATATAAGTTTTAAAATCCAATATATTTAACTGTTTTTAAATGATGATACTTTAGAG
Source organism: Viscum album (assembly GCA_963277665.1). NCBI lineage: Eukaryota > Viridiplantae > Streptophyta > Magnoliopsida > Santalales > Viscaceae > Viscum > Viscum album. The sequence continues at coordinate 106,542,772 of OY728133.1, forward strand.
GAAAATTAATAGTTGCACTTATTTTTATGATCCTAGTTCAAGATTGTTATAATTATTAACACATTATATTGTTAAGATATTACGACAATCTCTTACATGAAGAGAATTGTTTTTAATAAAGTGTTTGAATGGAAATGTATTTGAAAATGGTTACGAGATAGGTAAATAAAATTATTATATTTATGATATTATTTTCTGGGGAACTTCATTAAAAATAAATGGTAGAGTTTAGGGACATGGTAACTCAAAATACATTCCTTGAGTTACACAATTTTTTAATTGATCACTATTTTTCAAGACATATCATTTGTAATGGTCTCATATTTTTTAGTTCATAGGAAAATATTATTGGATGTAATTATATTTCTACAAATATGTTTATCTTTATTTTTATTGAAATGAAAGGATACATTTAAAAAATAATAATAACCATGACATTTATAAAAGAAAATATTTTTTTTTCAAATATCATTTCATTATTATAGTATTTACCTATATTTTAATGATCTAACTTTAATTTCTTCCATTTTCATGTTACACCCAAATATTTTTTGTTATGTTTTTATTTTGGTTGATCATGTTTTTGGTATCAAACCATTTAGTTCATAATATTATTTTACACCCTTAATTTTGATATGAAACCAATTCTATTTAAATGTGATCCTCATAAAATATTGGGTCAATCCATTCTATAAGTCATGTATTATTTTCATTGGTTCATTATGTGATTATTTGGAAATTTCATGAAACGCTTTTTCATTATATGGGTTATTTTATGTTGTAAGGTTTATTTTTTAAGTTGCACAAAAATTTATGGGTTCATAGACGGGTGGGATTTAAATATACCATAAAATAATTGGCAGAAGGATTATATATCATGAGATATAAATTTTATGTGAATTGGTTAGTATGTAGTTGGGTTCATAAAGGGTGAGTGTGATGGTGTTTATATGAACATAAACATTTGTGATGGAATGTTTTTGTTTGAGTCCAGGTTCCCAATGATAAAAAAATTTATTTTTATGATAAATAAATTATCTTACTTATGGTTTATATCTTATGTCATATGATTTATTTTTTGTTTTTTCATGCCTTGGTAATAAAATTTTCTTTCAGAATGATATCAATATCATTTAGTATTATGGTAAACACTATTTCATTTATTTTACTTCTCTATAAGATATTTTTCATAATCAGTATTTTCAATATTCTAATGATCTAACTATTATGGAAATATTTATGCTTCCATTAATATAAAAATTTATCTAACCCTTTAGATGATATCTTCTAATATATTTTTAAATAATTTAATCATACATAATGGATATGTGTGGATTCAGATTGTAGATAAATGATTACTTCATTTGAAATATGTGTATTAATGTTTCTTGGGTCCAATGGACTAATCCATTCCGTCATTTGTTCATACCACTATTTTGGGATTTAATTTTTAATTAATTTTATCAATGCAATACTAATTTATGTGTAGTTTTGGTCTCATTTGTTTGTTTGTTAGTAGGGTTTAGTTATTTTGTGGATTATCATGATAAAACATTAGAAAAATACAAAAGTAATAGTTTCCAACAAAATCATAATATTTAGATAACTAATTGAAATTCTGTTATTCCTTTTAATATATCCTTTTCTAGATAATGAGAGTAATTTTTGGTTTCGATATGAATCGAGGGTTATTAAACCTAGAAATCGTTTGACTATATCTCATCCATTATTCTTATGCACAATAAATATTCCCTTATAAAGAATCTAGTTTAACAGACACATGGTATTTTCGTAGGATATTTTTAATTTTATTTTTCAAGTAATTTTAATTTTTTTAATATTATTAACTAGCATGGTTAATAGAAATTTAATAAGGAAACAATCATTGATAACTAATATTAAAATGTAGAATGTTGTTTATAAAGAATATAATAATAATTGTCAGAGTTATTTCTTCTATAATAATAGATTTATAGATTATAAATTTAATAATATAACTATCTTCACCCTGTAAATACCTCTATTACTGATATAGTGAGAAAAAGAAGTAATTATGTAAATGATGGAAGAAATGGTACTAGTGGTGATTGTTTAAATAATATAGGAAATTGAGGACAAAATATCATAGATTTTCTCACTCAAAATTATCATGTTATGAATTTTGACATGATTCATGTGGATATAGAAAACACACCAAGAAGCCAGAAACCTTTCAATAAATAATTTATGTGTCAATTTACACCATCCATTAATGGTCCTTCAAACACATTTATATTTTAATAAGTTAGTATGGAAATAGAAATAAAATGCTTGTCCTTCAATACCTAGAGCATGAATAATCATTTTATGTTATATATCATTCATAAGGAGAGGATAATAAACCATGTAATCTCATTAGGATTATAAAAATAGTGGTGGAATATGTTTAAATTATGTATGAGGGTTATAAGAGAACAATTATTTACTAAATACATCCCATGAGACCTTCACAGAACAATGGAATTGCAATTTTATTAGTTGAAACAAAATTGAGATGGTATTATTAGGTCTTGTGAGGTAAACATATTGTGGATGGAAAAGTAATCCTCAAAGTCTATATATAGTATTTAGAATAAGATTCAAAAAACTATTTGTTTTCATAAAACGATGTCCTTAAATGAAATTACATTTACTGGATTTCGTAGGCTATGATGATGTAGTTTAATGTTCACCTAAGGTTCATATAGAATATTTTCTCCCATGTTACATTGGAGAAATGAAAAGATGAAGTATCATAAAAATTAAAAGGAATGGTATCATGGTAGTAATATTTTTAAACTAGCCACATATTTAAAATCTGTGAGGATAAACCTATATAACAGCCTTAATTGTTCCAAGAAGTGCTACAAGTATTTCAATGAAATCTATTTATCTCATGATTACTAATGTAGTGTATTTAGGACAGAAAACACCACTTTTGGAGGAATACCTTGACTGATTCTCCAACAAATCTCAAATTCATAAAATTCTAGTATTATGGGAATAATGTGAATTAATTTCCAAACCCTGTGGTTATTTTTTGGAAGTGTTACGTTGTGGATTCATAAATTAAGAGATAAATGGAAGGAATATATAATTATCAATACCGAGATGGTCCAAAATAAAAAAGTTCCAAAAAAAACACCCATTCTAAAATTTATGACCCTGAATTTAGTATATAATAATTATATATCAAATTTTATTTTATTATATATAATATCAATGAATATGGATTCACCACCTCAAATATTGAATTTTGATCTATCTATGAAAAAACATACTTGCATGAAAAATGAAACTAAAATGAAAAAAATATTCCCCAAACAATAACTGTTTCATGATATTTACAAAAAATATATTTTTTATCCCAATAGATGAATTTGGATTGATTTTAATTATGGAATTTATTTCCATATATAAATCTTATATATATTGACGATAAATTGAAATATCATATCATATCCATAATCACACTGTTGTCTTGTATCAATGAAATGATGATCATATACCTTTTTCAAAATAAAATTCAATAATATGGGACCTAATAATGTGGTAATATGGGTGGTTATCTCGCATTAGTTGGGGGAAAATAAATATTGAGAACATTCACATAGTGTGTGAATATGTTTTTTTTTTTGTATTTCTAGATGAATTGTCAAGTCTTTACCAAGATAATGATGTTGGATTCTCAATAAAACCCAACCCGATTGCAAATTCATAAAATTATAGGATTTTGGAAATCCCAGTAAATGCACTCGTGATTACATTAAAATGTAGTTTTTAAGGGTTTCCAATATGCAGTGATGCACCATTAAAAGGATTGGTATGCATACTCTTGAAATCTAAAATGGTAATTTTTTATTCCCCATTAATATTAAAACTCTTGAGAATAATTACATAACACATGATATATAATTAGTGGTAGTGGCCTCTATATTTAAAACTCTGAGATATTACCATTATGGTGAGATGTTTGATATACACAAAGATCAATAGAGTTTGAAATAAATCTTCACATAGAATGAGATAGATATATGAAAAACGAGATAGTTATATAGAATCATTGATTATGAATTATCTATAAATTAAAATCCTATAAATGAACATAAGAAGTATGATATTATTCATAGAAAATATAATTTATTAGAATCAATATTTAGGATTGAAAAAGACACAATAATCAAGGATCAGTAATGGAATAATCTAAATGTCATAATTGAATGGGAGAAATCAAATATTTCCCATGATTGTTCTGAAAAACCTATATATATAATAATAAAATAATCATCTCATGATGATTTAGAGAAATATATGATGATTAATAATATTCTATATTTAAACATTGAAAAATATGGTGTAAGAAGTTTAGGAAACTAGTTATGTGTACCTTTTGTACCAAAACTGAGCAAGCATTGTTTGGATGATTCACATAGCTATACATTCTCTATATATCGTATAATAAAAAATTCTTATACTAATCTTATGTAAAAAATAGGGTGATAACCTGGAATGTGATATTGGGGAGTATATATCATTATGTATGGTTTGTATGCAAGTTATGGTAGAACCGAATTAGCCCAAAGGGATGATGAAATAATATCCCACATATGCATGGAAATATGAAATCATAAATACAGATTTTATAATAGGAATCCAAAATATATCTAATGGTCATAATTCTATATGGGTTTCCATTGATCACCTTACAATTTCAGCATATTTAAATTCCATAATAGAGAAATTCTAACTAGATCATCTCACCAAGGTAAACAATATAGTGGTTGTAATTAATCAAGGATAGCCCATATCTATTGTATGTGATAGTTATCCAAGTATTAAATGTTTTTTTGAAATTAATTTATCACTATTTAGAAAGGAAGGTGAATTTTCCCACTGAATTCCATTCATAGTCAGGTTTTCATCTTATGATAACCATTAAAACAAAAAAATATTATTTGAGATATTGTTTAATATATTTCCAATGAATTTGGTATAAACATCTTCCCATGATTGTCTTATCATATAATAATAGTTACCATTCAAAAAATAAAATAGAATCACATGTGGATTTATATAGGAAGTGATATAAGAATCCAATATTTTGGGTTTAAGATAATGTAGGAGATGATAGTTCCTAACTTTATCAATGAAATGGAAAAGTATGGGTAAACTGTTTAATCGTGTATGAATGTTGTAAAAATTCTACATATGTGTAATAAAAATAATAATAGAAGAGATCTAGAGATATGTGATTCTGAAATGGTTTTTGCTAGAATATCTCAATGGAATCATTTTATGAAATTTGATATGAAATATATCTTGTCCTTAGATACATAATTGCTTTTGAGAACCTTCATTATGTTGTATTAATATGTTATCATTTACTTTTTCCCCTTATACTCTCTAAATCAAATTATATGATCTATGTATAATGTTTTAAAATGAATTATTAGACCGTTCTCATTAAATTAGGTAAAAATACCTGAAACTGAAACATGACATATTTTTTAAAGAAAAATACATGGATATCCTCAATCGATGAGATGTGTTACATTCAAGGAATAACACTCCTTTGGTTAAATTTAAATATATATATCATAAGTTCGTAGATGTTGTGTGGTAATATTAGGATGTTATGAGTGAAACATACCCTCTCTTTTTTCTTCCATGTAATAAAATTTATAAAATCAAATAATTTTAAGGGAGTAGAATGTAATGACGGATGACGTTCAGTAATTTATTTTCCTTAACTATGCACCCTGTGAGTAGCTTATCTATAATTCAACACTAGACCAAAAAATAACTAACATATATATATAATTGATATTAAATTTTCTGTTATCACCAAAAATAACCACTTTATAAAAAATATATAAAATGGTATAATAAAACCATGGTCATTTTATAAATATAAATATATAGTTCTTGTATTTATATTTTGGTAATTTATATAAAATGATTGTTTTATCAATTTTTAAATTTTAATTTTTCACACTTAACCTTATTTTTGAATTTATCATGGTTATATTGTTTTAAGATGAATTGTTTGGGATTTTATAAAATACTGAGTTGTCAAGAAGTAAGGTTTTTGAAAATAACATGACATTAAATATATATGACTAACCTAAAACTAAACAAAAAAAATTCTAAAAAAAATATTTTCCTTTTTATTAACATATGATATATTAAATCATTTTATTTCAATTATACATAGATTTTCTATATTTTAGTACTTATGTAATAGTTTCTCCTAAATAGATTTTAATACATTATTATTTTAGAATTAATTTTAATCAATTGAATCAACTGAAATGGATATCAAAAATGAAATTAGGGGCTCTAAATAGTCTCATAAGGGGTACATTATTTTTTATAATAATTTTTTTTATGGGTAAATATTATATAACTTAGTGAAATTATTTTTTTTAATGAAAAATTGTTTTCATTATATTATATTTTCTTAAATATTGTTATTCCCATGTGTATCATTTAGTTACCATAGGTTGGGGGTGAAATAGTTCTGACTAAATTTTTCTAGTTATAATAATCTTCAAAACCATTTCTATATTTTTTATTGATTCTCTATTATCATTTTGGATGTTCAGAACTTTTATGAACTCTTCCACAAATTTTTACCATTATTATATTTAGATGATATAAGTAAAACAAATCATAGGTACATATAGAAGGTTTTAACTTAGTGTGCGGACCTACATCATTACTATAGTGAATCCCAATGGTTCATGTATTCATCATACATATTCATTTAATCTTTTTCATGTGAGTGGTATTTATACTACCTCACACAACTTATATCTCTCTATAAAATCTCTACTTATCTCTCAATAAAATTTTATACATATAGAAACACTCATTTGGATACGTATATCTCTTGAATGAAATTATTATACAAACACACATTAGTCATAAACATTACATATATTTTTTACTAACATTATATAAAAATGTATCGAGCTCCCTAAATAATCACCTATAAATGTATGTCAGAAAAATGCAACCAATGTGTCTATCTAGATCCCATATACCTTCATCTGGTATGGTCTTTCCGATGTTCCTAGCCTTTTATATTTTAATTTCATATCAACAATGCCTTTAAACTCTATGCCTTATCTATTCCATGTCTTATCTTCTATATGTAATTCCTCCATCTATTATGCCTATATTAAATTCCTATCTATATTTAGTACCTCTCAATGATAAAACACTTTTCATTATTCTAGATACTAGAAAAACATTATCTGGAGACATTGATAAAAACCTCTATCTCATTCACCTCTAGTCAGATCAAATATTTAGTGGTTCTTCATTAATGTTCTGTTTATTTTATTATAATCGCATACTTTTATGAAATAATTAGTACTTCACTTTACTCATGTATATGAATATTTATTCTAATCTGTTTTCAAAAAATATCACACCCCTTTATATTGGTTCTCTTCCTGAAAAAAATTGATAAATTTAATTTAATTTTTACATCCAGAATCAAATTTTGGGTTTAAACAACCAGTTCATTTCAAAATCATTGGGAACCATTTGACACATAAGGAATATTATTGATGCTTCATGAAAACTATAAATTACACAAAATTTTTCTATATTATATATCCTCAATCATTAATGATCTTCTTTATAGTTTTTAATAGGAGATAGATAACAAAATTTAATTCACAACATTCTATAATTGTGTTCCTTACAAAGTAATTAAAAATAACATCAATGTTCCATATGATGTATGTGTGTTCAATGCCATTACATAAAAATTTTGACCATCCCTACTCTGTCTGAATTCTTTTTTTTTTATTTTATTTGAATGATTATCATAGTCTAATGGATTCATTATTTCTTCAAATGGTTCTCTTAGCATGAATCTACTGACCAATGAACTCATATTGGATCATCGTACATCATATTTTCGATGATTTTTTATCTCAATCATTAATAATTCTTCAATAGATCAGTCATTATACTAGGATTAAACCATATTACTTGGTGGGATCACTATTAGAACATCGTCCAATTGATGATATCTCATGACTATGTTTGATGTTTATTGAATCAATAGATCTTCAATGAAAATTTCAAATCAACAAAAATTACCATGGTTGATTCTTTTATAAATTCATTCCATTGGATATACCTTTTCAGTTTCCAAATAAACATGGTTTGATGGTTCTCCATGCAAAGGATTCAAATAAATGGTCCTTCGTTCAGTAACATCCTAATGAAATCACTACTTTTAACATTGTATCGGTTGTAACAAAATGTTCATCTTTATGAAAACATCATGCATCGTATTTTTTGGGTACTTCATAAACATTTCTATACAGTTGATGTACATGAATTTCTATAGTATTATATCATTTTAAATCCAGCCCTTATACATTTTTATATGTTTTCTAAATCACATACTACCATTATATATTAATTTTAAATCTTCTACTACCTTTAAATATAAATATTGACACCTATACATATGTAAGGGAACACTACTTTTACATGTCATCCAAATAAAAATGCATTCCATAAATTCATAACCTTAAACATTATACATCTTGTTACATTATATTATCAACATGAAGATTATACAAAAAATATTTATCTGGAGTCTAATATACCATTTTTCAGAAAACCAAATCCAATGTCCTTTTTTCATTTCTATTTAGTAATTTCAAAAAGCTATTTCTAGTACACACACGCCCTAAGATAATTAGTACACTGTTGAACTACAATACACATCTGTAATAAAATACATTCCTAAGTTTTCTAGATACAATATCCATAATTAATTTGAAATTATTTTCTAAAATATTTTTATTCATATCATACCACTTTAACTCCACAAATCCTTTTCAATATAAATCTTATCTTTATTTATAGCTCACCCATTTGAATTTTTGAATGTCTATAAAAACATTTTAGATAGAACTTCATGAAAACCTCTTACTAGAAACTGACACAATTTTCCATCTGGTGTCGTTTGGAATTTATCATACTAACCAACACACAATACAACTATTTGGTGTTTTATGACTGCTGTGAAAAACTTCATCATTTCAAAAATCAATATTTCATATCATTATCTATATCCCATATAGTGTAAAATAATATATCTCCCGCATTTTAATAACATGTTCAAACATCCACTTATTTCATGAAATTCATCATGATATATGTATGTTTGTAAATATAATGGAATCATTTGAGTAATAGGAACATCCAATACTTATTTTAGGAAATATTCATTGGAATTAGACAAATTACTCTATTTATCTATAAGGGATGTTTCCTAAAATTATCATATATCTCTCAATACACATTTGTACTAGGTATGGTTTTTTCTTTGGTATATATTCATTATCCAAACTTATATAATATTTTTATCTACAAGTAATTAATTTTCCAACTCCCATTTAGATACCTTATTCACATGAAAAATGTATTGACTGTATATAATATATGTGTTACCAAAAATCATAGAGGAACCACTATGTCTCTAATTATATTTTTGTCGATACCATATTATCAATGATGTTAATGAATCCATTGTAACCCTTTTTAAAAATCTATTAAATGTATACCTTTTATTAATCTTAATGTGTGGTAACACATTTCCATCCCACAAAAAAATATAAATATATATCCCTCTATTTTATGCATTTTATAGAAGGTAGGAAATTTTTGTTGGATTGAGATGGCTGGATATAAAATACTATAATATTGGGTTTAATAAGATTCTATTATCTCTAAAAATAATCAGTATTTGCTAGATGGTGAGAATATTTGTTCCCATTATGAAATCATTCATTTAATGGTATGTAAACATGTTTATAGACACTAAAATATTCAATACCAAGAGGAAGAAACAATAGCTGAATTTTCTATTTGATTCAAAATATAATCTAAAATGAATTTCCTTCATGATTCACATCCCAAAAAACGTCCTTTTTAATGTAATAATAACAGTTATGATACACTCTTTTTATAGGGGAAATCATATAATGACACTTGTGATTAGAAATTTATAAAGGAAAATATATAATTAAGAGGTACATAATGTAATTACAATCGATGGATAGAATAAGATTTAGATGATGATGTATCTCTAAAATCAATGATCACATCAGAAGTAGAGAGTTAAATGCTTAAGTTACATCACGGTCATTTCAATTTAATGGTACTCATAGAATATATCATCTCCCTTTATGGAATTCTATTATTTCAATACATTAATAAATAAAATTTTTTATATCAATGATTTGTTCTGAATTCCTTCATAAGTATCTATTGATTGAGTAATCAAAAATAGTCATCTTTATTTTTATTTTCATGGTTGCTTCGGAAAAATCACATCCATTCATTGTTAATATGTATTTAAAATATAATAAGATGTTATTAACTATTTAAATGACATTTTGAATTCAATGAAAATATTAAATCACACCAATTAATGTATTGTATTCATAAAAAAAACTTCAAATATAATTTTTAGAATAAATGATATTTTTTTCAAAAAATAAATACAATTAAACACACTCCCACTAACGTACACTAATGTTAAAATTCAAATTCAATAAAAATACATGATAAAATAAATGATCTAAAATTTATTGTCTCTATAAGTATTTGCATGATATATTTCTACTCAATAGTTTAAATCATATCCATTATACAATATATTTATTTTACATTGAAATATAACAATTTAAATAGATAAAATAGACAATAATTTTATTTAAATATCATTATTCACGTAAAATAGAGTACACTATAAAATTAAAGAAACTTTAGAAAATTTATAAACTATCATATTCACCATTGGATTAATTATTATTCCACTTAAATTATGGTTGATACATTATTCATGTTCTAAATCTATTTGTTTATTATTTTCATAATTAGGGTTTGTCCACGTATGTTACAATCAATCTATATAATTTTTCATTCAATCTAATTGTTAGCCGAAAAAACCAATATACCAATTTTAGGTGGAAAATTAAATTTTCGGTTACTCTATTTTTCTAAAAAAAATTAATAGTAAAAATAATAATATTCCTTAGTTATTTAAGAGATGTATACAAATAGAAATTTTAATTATAGTTTAATAATTAAAATTTTTATCCATTAAAAAAGTTCAAACCACTTAAATAACACTCATTATAAATGTCAAAATTACTAAAAAAATGATACCTTTGAGTTTAATGTTATTTTTTATGTTTTAATGTAAAATATCAGTTAATATTCATATATGTAAGATCATTGATATTTAAAAATATCTTTCCCAGGATCTAAGTCATTAATTATAATTTATAGAATGATATAAATTATTTAAAATTTTGTACAAAATATATTGAAAATAAATATATCATTCGAAAATAGAAAAAATGGAAATATAGAGTTTCTAGTTTCCTTATGGTAATTTTTTATGCATTCATAATGGTAAAATTATGGTTTAACCTATTCCATAAGTATATGTAGGTTTAATATAACCAATTTTAAGGTTTAATCACATATCATATATGATATGTAATGGTGTCAAGTATGTTTTGTAATGGTGAAATAAAATAAATCTATTTAATATAAATTGGTAGCTTATAAAATATAAAGGTTGTGTAATGGTATGTGATACCTTTATCTAGTTGTGTAATGGTAGTTATACTTATGTAATGGAAGACCTAGTGTTACATAATGTTTAATGACATTTTCTATAGATCACATAAGGGTAATAAAGTTCCTTGTAAGGGTGAACCAAAAGATAGATAATGCTAATAGATAAATTATAAAGGATATATAATGGAATAAAGTAAGGTTATGAATGATACATCTGGGTATCAAATTAATTAAAATAATCATATAATTTTAAAATCATTGAAAAATTAATCATTCACAGTTTTTAAACAATAATAATAAAACTATAAATAAAATCAATAAAATATATCATAATTAAATAAAGAAAACATATAGACAAAAAATATTATTACCAATTATAAAATAACAATTATAACTTTATTGAGATATAAATATAATATTGAAATCAAAATATACAAATATAAAATCCAAAATAAATACTAAAAAATCAATCTCCCAACTCTAATACCCCTATGGCTTTCAATCTCCATCTTTTAGGATAATAAAAAATTGTACAATATATTTCAAAAATTGTACAACATTTTATTAAATTTCCCTCCTGTTTTTTAAATAATGATAAATAAATATAAGAAATCATTAAATTTTCATGTACTACCCAAAATCAATAAACAAAAAATATAATATCATTTTCAAACTAAATTTCCATAATTCCAATTTCAAATATGATTTTTCCAAATCTAGAAAAATTAAAGGATAAATAAATATGTCTGCTAGTTGAGTTTATGATTGAAAGAACTATAATCCAAAATCATAATTATTTACATTATCCCTTAGAAAATGAAATATTATATATATATTTGTGTGTGTGTTTAATTATTGAGTATTATTAATTATTTTTAGAAATAGGAATTTTAATTGAATTATCCTTTAATATTGAAATTTTACCAAATATAATATTAAAATCACATAAAGTCACCTTAATAGAATCAAATCAAGAATAATAACAATCAAAAAAAAATATAGACAACCTTAGATTTAATTAATCCAACTACAAATGATTCTTAATACTCTATAAAATTATGTTCTGAACATGGAAATGAATCATACATGTTGTTCTCTTTCTGTGAATAAAACAACCACTAAAATCACAGTTATGGTAATATATTAAATCATAAATATTAAGATTTTAATAAAATAAAAATATATTAATATTTCCATAAAAATTTATAATAACTCACACACTAATTACATGATAAAATTTCTATGTATTCAACGAAAATATACCATATAAATAACAGGAAACATTAATTTTTTATAGACGTATTCAAATATCATAGGATACCTATAATTTGAATATATATTATAAATTTATAACACGTTCTAGAATCATCACAATATAATTTCGAATTTGTGCCCATTTTTATTTTTAGAGTCTTGAAAAAATTATGGACACATTCTTAAAAAGTTCTATATAATATAAATATTGATTTAATAAAACACCATATTTTTTTATTAAACAAATCTTCTAAAAAAATAAATTCCCCAGATATAGTAATTTTAAATTAAATGGTCATCAATTTAAAAAAATATATTAAAAAGTAAATAATAGGTTAAAACAAATGTCATTCCATCAGTATATATTTTTATAATTAAACTATAATTTGAATCATTATTCCTAATCATGATTGGTGCAACCATTCCTTTCAAAAAATAGTATTCAAATAATAAATGTGTATATATTTCATTCCATGTTCTAGGACTATTATTAAGACCATATGAATCCTAATAATTCATAAAACATGATTTTAAAAAATTTAAATTTCAAATCCAAGTGGATGATTAAAAATTAAATTAATAAAAAAATTCATTTAAAAAATTTCTATTTATATGAATTTCATGTAATATGGTATTTTAAAAAAAGTAATTGATGGAAAAAAAATGAGTAGAGTATATCCTAGAAATAGAGATGAAATAATAATCAAATTGTATTTTCTCTTCCAAAATATATCCATTTGAATGAATATTTTATTTATTATTTACTATGTTTCAAAATTCATAAGGTTTATTATTAGAATTCTATTTAGTTATAACTTTTTTTATGTTTAATAATTCAATAAAAATACACATATTATTTCATTAAAATTGTTTTAATTTATCCCATATATAATTAATCCTATATATATCGTTGAGATTTATATAAATACTAATATGCACAAAATAAGAAACAAATATAGAATTATCATTGTAACAAAAAATATATTTCTAGGTTTATGTACAGGTACGACATTTCTTATAAAATTTTCTAAAGGTTGATAATTAAGATTTTTGTACTCCTTTGGATCAGTTTGAGAATATATTTTCACATAAAATAATTCATTTGAAAATATTTTGGTAATTATCTCCACAAAAAATTAATTCTTAGAATTCAATAACATGTATATTTAAATATAAATTCTTTTCTTATTTTAATTTTCATTAAATATAGTGTGAAAATTCTCATCAAAAACTATTTTTCTCTTATTAACAATACAATATTCATTACTAGTATTATAATAACATAAAATTATTCCATTATAACATTATGAATTAAAATTTTCCAAAATATTTTTTTATTAAAAATAAAATCAATGAAACCATACATCCTAAAATAAACAGAAATTGGTTTATAACATTTAAATTGTGTATAAGAGGTTTTATGTAATAATTATCAAATACAAAATCCATTTAAATCATGACTTGTTGAATTAACATCCATGTACTAAAAATATTTAGAATGAATAAAATCACTATGTATCGATCTATCCATTTATTATTTGACATATTTATTATTTAAACTACACCATTTTTTATAGATTACTTGGCGTGGAAAAATAATTTTCTAGAAAAACATTATTCATAATATTTATTATATTATAAATTAAAAAATTAATAGTAATGATCAATTCAGATATTGATTGTTGAAATATTCTTTAAAAGTTGTATGATTTTGTAAACAAATTTGGTAGTGTTTCAATTTTATGTGATAGTAAATAAATCTAGGTGAATAGAAAATAATAATCCACTATAATACATACATTTTTGTATAAACCTATAATGTTATATTTTATAGAAAAAAAATCAATATATATAAATTTAATACATATTTCAGTACTAAAATTGTTTAAATATTTAAATATTTTTTTTTACAACATTTAAACATGGTTGACACATAGTGTACTTACAAGTATGTAAATATAAGAATTATTGAACCTTCTCATGTATTGAATTCCTTTGAAGTAATAATTTTTTAATTCCAATGTTTAATAATCCTCACAATATCATTCAATTGTATAACTTTCAAAGACATAATTTACATCATTGTTAGATAAAAGAAATAAGTAATGTATACTTTATGTTTTATATTTAAAAAATTTAAATAGACCTATTTAAAATAATATAACTTTATTATTTTCAAAATTTAAATTTAATTTCACATCACAGAGACATCATATACTTAACAAATTAGGTTTAAACAAACTATAAGTAATAACTTAAAAATAATTATTGTTTTATAAAAATAGAAATCGAAAACTACTCGAATCATTCCATTCATGTTTCCTATAAATGTTACAAGGGATCCATCATATGAAATTAATGATAGAAAATTTTAAATATCAATATTCATGTTTCTAGAACATCAAAATTATAAATACCACAAATCATTGAAAATTATGAAGAATATTTATTGAAATGAATAAAATACTAGAATATTTGGTTACCCAATATATTGTGGGTCTTACTAGGTTTCTATAATAACATTATGAAATCTTGATATAATTAAATAATATAACTATATTCAATTAAAAAATTATTTAGACAAAATGTTATTGAATTACTAAATGATAATATAAATATTAGTGAACATTCATTGTAATAATTCATTACCAGTAATCATTAAAAACAAGTGACATTTTAAATATCTTCTTTTTGATATTTTAACAAATTAAATCTTATTCATAATTATTGATAAGTTATATTAATAAAAACCATTCTTGTTATAGTTTAGTTTCATTATAGACATAATTTTAACATATTTCTCATTAACATTAACAAAATTAAAAAAAGAATAATTAATATTATAAACATTAAATTTTAAATAAATACCATGTTTTTGTAATATCTTTTAAATAAACAATGTCATTCTCATTAGAACTAGAATATATATATTCCAAAATTTTTAATTCTTACCTACGATATATAAACTCATTACAAATTTAGTAATGTGACCTATGACTGGATTAATTTTTAATGCATGATCTCAATAAATTAGTGCTGGGAAATAATTAGTCCAATAATTTATTCTTTTTTATTAAACTTCTCAGAATCCAAATTCATTTAATTCTCATTTTTGAAAACACATGTATTCATAAATTCACATTTCATTATCAGTTTATTGTTTTATTTTTCAAAAATCATATTATTAAATATTTTGGGAGTGTTTTTTTCTATATTTTTGCAACTATCATTCTTTAATTCCAGATTATCTCTACACAGTTAATTGTGATTATAATTCATATAATTTGAATCTAAACAACAATTAGAAATAGATTCATTTCCATCTTTATATATTGTAGTATGATTGAAATTAATAGTCATTATAAATTTGGTAAAAATGAATTATTTAACACATAATGTTTTTTCATTAATGAAATGTACCATATATATTGTTCACTTCATTTGTCACTACAAAAATCTAAATAAATCAATCAATATGATTGTCCAAAAAAGGTTCACTTTTATAATTATGTAATTTTTATTCTTTGGATTCTAGAGTTTGGGAAAAAAAATATTTTATAGTTTTTACTACAATAATATCTAGTTAATTATTAAAAATAATAATAATTTAAATCATTAAAATTATTTTAATATTTTTTCAACATTATTTTTAATCGTCTCTAGCCTTCTTTATTTTTAATAAAGAGGTAGAAAATATTAAAAATTCATATATCTCTTACTTCTACACAAATTTTATTTATAATAGTTCGACGATTCATTAATATTAAACATAAAATTAATTCCTCTTTATCTTTCAAGTGTTCAAATCACCAATATTTTTTAGCTCAAGTGCATACTGTAGAATAGATCTTACTTTTTCATATAATGTATAATATTTAAAATTCTGGCTTTCATTAATAGATATTTTCATTTCATTCCCTATTTTTAGTACTACTCACAGTACCCTTCCAGCTATAGTAATATTTTTTAGTTTATTACTATGTTCACACATATAAATTTTCATACTTGTAAAATGGTAGAAAATTTGGTTCACTGCCTCATATTCTACCATATTGAAATCCTAGTATTCATCATATAACATTCCCAACATGTTTCTATTACGATTATTGATTCAATAGTGAGTCAATTTTAGATTTATAAAAATTTCATGGAATTTATAACATGATGAAACTTGGATAATACACTTTTACATACAATATAATACATAATATTTTTTACATTATAATTCAAAACATACCTTACCATATCATTAGCTACATGTTTCACTATATCATATTTGGGAATCTCATAGGATTTGACCATAATTTTTTAATTATATACACTTAACTATTTTTTCATTGATTCAATCATTCAAATACTGATAATCATTTCCATGGAAAAATGTTGTGTTTTTATGGGTGTATCCACCATTTGAATTTATATATTCAATCTTTGAGAATTGATATTAATTTAATATATTGTTAATTCTAGGATATTTTGGTAAGAAGAATAGTTGAAAATAAACTATATAAGCAATATAAAAAAACCATTACTCTAATACCAATTTATTGTTCGATATATAAATGAAAATAAAACACTTGTGGGGGGAATTTTTATTTAAATCATTTAAAAAAATAATCAATAATTTTTTGTGATTGAATGAATAAAATTATAGTGTTCATAATATAGGGAAGTGAAAAATTAAAATATATTCATAATATTTTATAGTGTTTTGGATCACCATGATATTAGTAAACTCTTCAATAAACTTGACTCATCAAGAAGATAAATACCCACTATAAAATTCCACTTTTAACGGTGTCATAAGATTTTTACATACACTACCATTTAAAATACCTGGAGGCACAACCAATACAATAAGTATAAATAGGATACACAAACTAATTTAACTTAATTGTTCATTTGTTATCCAAAATGATAAACCATTTTATAATTGGTATTAAAAAATATATGTGTCTTTCTCTTTATTGGTAATAGAATAAACTGAATCTTTTTATAATAACTAAATTAATTAAAATATTACAAATTCATCCCCAGAAAACAGTAATGATCAGTAAATAAATGAATATTTAGAAGATTTTGTAGCTCTTGAATCATTTATCACATCAAAAGTAAATTGTTGACTGTTAATGTTATTTCATGATTGTGCCAATGGAATGGTCGTATCATAATGTATCATTCATGTTTTAAGAAAATATTTCTAATCAACTAGTATTCAAAATTTTCAAGGTTCTTGTCTATTAGTTCCTATGGCATGCTTCAGCATCTATTTATCAATGAATCTCCAATAGATATAATTGTCTTAGTTTTCTCAATAGTTTCATAAACTCGTCATGCTATCCATTGTATAGAGAAATTTCAAATACGGAAATAGGTCAATATATCTCATGACCTATTGGAATTGGTTACATTCCATAAGTCCCCATGTTCTTATATATTGGATAAGAGGCTAGATAACTACATCCTAGTTTTAATTTCAAAAATAATGGGATTCATTAAAATATTTACTTTTATATACACTTGATTCTCCATTCCCATACATTGCTAAAATGTAAAAAAAACTGAACAAAAATGCATGAATAAATCTATATCCCATAACTAGAATATGATAAAAAGAAAAGAAAAGTAAAAAAATTGGAAAAAACAAGCAAAAAATAGTATGGAAACAAGACCAACCTAGATTTAATAATGTGGACTTCTATAATGGTTCCACATGAACACACCTAGGTACCTTTTTCTCACTAAACACAATCAGGTCATGAACTGTCTATGAATCTGTTAAATGGTCCACCATTTTCACATGATATGACAAGGGTGTGAAAATACAGTGATTAGGGGAGTATAATATTACCCATTTGGAAACCCTGAAACCCAACAGAATATTGAAAAAGGATAAAATTTATCTCAACATAGGTATATGCGTAAAACACATAAAAAATAATATTTAAATATACTCAATAGAGACATGTCTTATGAAAGAAATGTAATAACCATAAATCCAACATAAGAATCCCACTCAAGGTTTCCACATAGCACTTCTCAAAGATGACACACTCCCATTGTTATATAGCATAGTTGAAATCCTTGCGAGAGGTAGATCTAATCGGGTTACACCATTTGAAGTATAAGATGAATGTATAAGATGATATGATACACAAATTAGGATCACTCTCATTTCCATCATGTATACCAACAACTCTATAGTTATTCTCCAACAAAATAATATGATCAACACATGTGTATTATTGGTAAAGATGATACCATGATCACAAACTTAGTTAAAGAGATGATAGACGATCATACTCTAGGACTTGTGAAATGATTCCGATAATTATATCAACGAATTATAACTATATGGATTGTTTTCCCACATGTAAAAGGTGATTATATAATAATACTTATAGAATTGATAAGGGGGAAACATCCGAAGTAATCTTTTACAAGATACCAAGGTCACAGGATCCATGAAATTTTTGAAGGAGCACATAATCTGCACCAAGAGTACAAGTCGCGTCCCTTTGGAATTAGTTCCTTCAGATAAAAAATGTAACATGCTCATTTATATATATATATATTTACAGGACATAACCATACCAATTTTATTCTTCCCATTTCCTAATGTATTGATTTTCCCTTGTGTCCATAACTAGGACAGGTTTGTTTAGACGTACATGGAAAACCAATGAATGTGAACACTCCGAAAATGTCAAGGCACCCTCCAAGGTATAGATCAGGACATATTGAAGGATACACAAAACATCTGACATGGTCACACTACATGTGATCCTTAGATTTATCCAAGAAACTTTGGCACTAATATATGGTCCCCACACATAATGATCCTCCAAAACAAATGTTGTCTAATATAGAAATATCCAGAATTCTAGAACAAGAATTTTATGTCTTCTCTGCTCCTCCATTAATCAATCTGATTGATCCACATTCTAGAACTAAAGACTATAATTGGTCATGCCTCTACATAATCGAATATTCAAAATCATTCCATCAGTCTATTTGGAAAATTGATTATAATATCATTATTCATGAACGAATAAATAATATAAAAACATTGTATCCAGTCCATATGATATGATTCCACATCCATCTTCACACCATCACCATTTCTTGTTGATCCCAAATCTATTATACTGAGTCATTTCACCATGAAATGGGTGCACAACATCAGGTTATTTGTAGTTTGTTGAGACACATGATTATGAAATCTCCTGTGATGAATGAGAAAGGGGATGAAATTTATAAAGAAAATATATGAGGAATTAATCATTGCTGACTTCCATGTCCACCTTGAATAAATTTAATAAGAATAATAAATGAATAGATAATCAAATAATCTCATTAAATTATCCCAAAAATGATCTCCATAGTTAACTCATCCCGAAAAATTTCTGAATAATGAAAAAATTTGCCTTTATATTGATTCACATTCATAATATAAATAAAGAACAAATAAATAATATAATTAGAGAAACATTCTACCTCAATATAGATCGGTGTTTGTGGAATAACTATCCTAGGTAATTTTTCTTTGAATATCCTTGATCTTCAATGCACTCTGATCAACGATATATGAACTTGTTGATGTTATTATGGGAGTGTTCTTACAAGTCACTCTCCAAAAAATTTCCAATTTCTAAAAGTTAATGCATCCAACCCAAAAAATTCAGCATAACCACATACATATACATTAAAATTTGGTCACAACATCAAAATATGAAATAAAGTATCTTATTTACATATTTTAGTCATATTATTCTATTGAATAACTCTTCTCAAATATCTCACACCAAAAAAATATTTTCTCACACAGAGGGTAACACACATGATCTAAAATAAATTGGTATCTTAGATTTAGTATTAGGCCCACTTCAAGGCATTATTCCACTATTTTTGGTCAACAATGCATGAATTTTTTTAATATGTTTCGAACATCTATTAAGGTACCCTTTGCCTCAAAATTTCACTTTATGTTAGTGCATGGTATTTAGAATAAATTATAAAATATCCAGAAATAAAACTACGAAAATATGAGTCAGTAAATTATCCCCACATTTGAGATTTATGCATTTAAAATAAAAAACATGTGGTTTAAAAAATAGATGTTGACACTAAGAACATATCTGATCTTCCCTCTCATAGGGTCTATCTGGATGAGTCAACTATTGAAACTAGACATGAACCAAGTAAAGAAGTCTCCGATAAAGGATATTATCCTATAGATCCTAGATCACTACTTGGTAATCCACAAACGTATCTCTTTCCTTAATGTCCAAATCAACCAAGTCAATAATTTGTGATGGATCATGCATGTACCTCATCATCTACAACATCTAGAAGATTAAATTTAACTAACCTAACAATAAAGGTAGAGTTGTTAATAACTCCACCTAACTTAAACATCAAATTATCTGAGAAGAGTCAATGAATATTAAAGATAAAAATCTATAATGGCTAAATATCTATAATTAACAATGAGTTGTAACCCATAAGATCATATATTCTCACCATTCAACTTTAAAGGCCTCTATCATCCATAAAAAATATTATAATGGCTCTATTCTATCCTCATAATCATTGGAGTGATATTCACATTCATGGTGGTGTATTACACTATCTTTATGCCCATGAGTGATGAATCTCCAAAGTCGATACAAGAATGTTGTTACTTATAGGGCTTCCTATAAAAGGCCTTAAATGGTTACATACCAAACTGAGTCACAATGTTTTTTTATAAGACTTTTTATAACTGAGATGTGAAGAGAAGATCATGGTATGAAATGGACATCAATTGGACACCATGGTGCTTAATAATATTCTACATGTATAAAAATCCTAAGAACTCTATTTAACGCTAATATTATAAAGCTTGGAAGGGGGATGAATTGGTGATTTGTTCTATGATCATCGAGATGGAATCGTCCCCCTAGACATATAGGGCATCCTAATCATGATGTCCATGTATGTAACATCCCACATCTATATTGGAACTTATATGGGTTAAGAAACCCCATTATAACTTGGTTCTCATCCTACACTTGAGGACAAGTATGTTATCCAGTGAAAAATTCTATAACTTGTCTTCTTTTTCCCCAACCACCAAAACTGACATGAGGTCCTAGTACATCATTTCCACACCACAATGTAACATAAAAAGAAATCTGTGAAACACTCTCTAGAAATCCTCTTATAACTTCACTGGTAATATCATGTGTCCCCTACAAATTATTAAACGCTCTATACCTTTAGAAAAACCATCAACGACATGCTAAGTGGATGTTTGGGTACGTTGGGTCACACAATCAGCATCTCCAATATTTTATCCCAAACCCACATACAAAGTGTAATATAAACAAAATAAATTTAGGTAAGGTTATATATCTACACCAAAAATAGTTAACATTTAAATGTACGACTTCTCTGAAGACTCATTCAAAAACATTGAACAGAATATCTAGATGAGAGCATCTTCTACCTCCTTCTACTTACCCAGAGTATTGAAAATGGTAAATTCATAATCATACCGGAACACTTTCCATCACATATATCTCAATATGAAATCCCTATGAGATACGATATACATAATAATATATTTGTCAAATTAGATAATAAATTACATTCCCATCAAGTATTTTGACCAAATTTCTAGTGGAAAGACTACCGCTAGTAACTCAATTTCAAGGGGAGTGTTGTTCTACTAATGGGATCTTAATTGACATGAAACAAAAATAAATCACCCCCTAAATTTTCATTAGAAAAAAAATTATTGGTTTATACAAGGGAATTCATGTACTGATATCCTGTAATCTCTATCTAAAAAATGGAATCCAAGCACTTAAATAATGCTCAAGGGTGGCTGCCAAGATAACGCTACCATGAACATCACTGATTCCAAGTCCACACCATATACTGAGAAAACATGTCCCTGAATGTGGACCTCCTAGATCCAAAAATGACACCTTGAATGATTCTAATAATAGAGGTTCATTCGGAGTATGTCCAGAATCATACTCAAGTGTCTCATGTGATCCTCATCATACATCGTGTACACAAAAATATCATTGATGCAGACCACCATGAACTTCTCTAAGAGGGGTTTCATGATAAGGTTCATGATATACAGAAAGACTAATGGGGCATTCATCATGAAAAATTTCATCACCATGTATATATAGTGATCATAGGTACTTATGAATTTTTTATTGGGTATATCATCATTATGTACTGACAACTAATGATAACCTGATTTCAGGTCAAACATCTTAACCATCCTTCAAATCTCAACTCATCGAAGAGGTCATAGATCCATGATAGTGGTTAATTTTTCCCCACAAACACTTAGTTTAATAGACACTAGTGCACACATATCCTCCAATTCCCATACACCTTAATAGAAAAAAAATGGGGCTTCTTAGGATGAAACATTGTGTCTAACAAAGACATTGCCCTATAATTCATCCAACTACACAATGAGCTCTTGATTTTATATGGGGTCCATTAGAAACAATGGTGTTGATTTAAAAGTTTTCCAATGGTGTAGATCAATAATGAATTCCATTTCATAGTGGATTTGTAATCCCAAAACATCCTCTGGATAAACATCCACATAATATTCTTCCACTACATAGAAATGGAAATTCGTATATTTAAGTCACACATGGACATGTTTTAAAAATATCTATTAATTAGCTTCACCCTTCTATGAATTTCTCTATCCTAAACTGCATGGGATTAAATTTCACCCACAAAAGAAAACCCAATCCCTTCACTATAGGAATACCACATCCTTTTCCTAAAATAGTCATTATGTGTGTGAGATGCAGATAATAATTCCATAACGAACATGATTTCTTAAGGTTTCATAGTTTTAATAATGATATTCCAATAGAAATGATCCCCACTAATAGTCATTTCACACTCTCGTCTCAATTTTGTTATGGATGAGACATCACTATTAGCAGTTTCCAAGTGTAGGGGTCAAGCTAATGGTTCAACATAAATATCTAATTATCGAACCATGAAGGTGTAAATAAACAAATTAATAGATCATGTGTCTGTTTGAACTGAATATAAGTTATTAAAGACATATATTGTACCTTGTATCATTCATGGAGGCTCTAAGTTACAAGCATAAATCACCTTCATCTTCCCCCACCCCTGTTATCCAACTCACTAAGCCTGGTGTGGATCACCAAGGGGTGGTGTTAGTATCTATTCAGTGAAACTAGAACCTCTGACTGCTCTCCCATCTCTTTTTAAATTCACAACTCAATACCAAAATATATTATCCTACCTCTAAGTCTTTCTTAGTTTCATATTAAATATTTTTCTATCATTTTGATGACATGTTAGACAATCTCATGTATTATGTCTAATATAGTTACATTAGTATCACATCCTATCCCTGGGATGACTAGACACTTCCTGTAATCCTCATTCCACAAAAAATTTATCCCAGAACATCCTCCAAAAATATCTCACATGTCCATCTCTCTTACACTACAATCAACTCCATTTTGATGATGTCTGAACTTCCATTTGACCACTACTAGTGACCACTATCAGTAGCTTCTCATCAAATATACACCCAACCAACAAATCTATCTCTATCACCCAATCATATTTATGAATTTATTGAAATATAAACCTATATTGAATGTATCTATTTAATCCTCAATCAAATATAATATCATGGATGAAGTTGTCATGAACCAAATCCATCGAGTAAATAGAGAGTCTTATTAACATCCATGACTACATAGATACTATCAAACTACCCTGCATAAGCTATAGAAGAACATGAGTACTTATATCCCTCAATGTAGTTCGATAGTAATTCTCTCTAAAATAATACTCAAACAATATCCAAGCTACTATAACATAAAAATATGATGTCTTGATAAACATTAGCATCATCTTACTCATCTGTGGAGAATTCCAACCACTATGACCACAATCAGATATGACAGTGTACAATCCATAGGGAAAACTCATGTCACTTCCTAAATCTATCCCTTATACAACTGTGGTTCATTCTCACATTGGATCATGAGGGTCCATTGTTGCTATAACTCATTAAATTATATCATCCTATACACCTCATCCTCTATAACTGTCGTTACTGACTCCATATCTATGGGTGTTAGTATTAGTGGTACCAACGAAAGGTATCATCTTTGGAATTGGTCCCTTTATCAATGACCTTCCACTGAGGGGATCATCCTCATTCTCTTTATGCTAAATCCTAACTACTATACATCATTGAGTTATCCTTAAATAATCAATATTTATCAGGGTCAATTAAAATATCTAAAGAAGTATCTCAGGAATTAGAAGGAAACAATAATGAATGAATATATGCTTCTTGTTCCATTGTTTTCCCTTTAACAATTAATATCTCATACCATTTAGAAATGCCGGTGAATAATGTATTCTTATATAGATACATCAGATTCCATACCTAAACATGATTCCATTGCCTAAAAACCAAACACGAAACACTTAACACCATTTCCCAAACTAACCATATTGAATCTAGATTTAAGGTAGAACCAACATCCTCAAATACAATTTTTTCTTCAATAGTACCAATGGGAAAAATTCCAGGACTCTTCAAGCCCACCAGTAATAGGGTTGGGCATGGAGACTTGTTCCATGTAGGGATATCACTAATTTTGGGGCCTTAACATAAGTACCTCTACACACACTCACATCTCCAAGCACATGTAATGATGAATTTGAAAAAAAATTGAACAACAATACATGTATACATCATTACAAAACCACTAGAGTATGAAAATATGTATGGAAATGTATATAGGGACATATATAATCCTAATACAATGAGATTGAAAACAAGTCCAGCTTCAACGTAATGCGGGAGACTACTATCAAGACACCGTTGGAACATACCACATTTTGTATGGATCACTACAAAACATATAGTCATTATCCATTTTGGAAACATTCACATGGTCGATCTTTCACAAAAGACAATACACATGTGGTAATAGGCCTTTAATGGTTGAGTATAACAATAGCCTATAGAACACCCCAAAACCAAAAAACATATAATGTAAGGGAAACAATAACCTTTATATAGGTATATGTCCACAAACCAAATAATATAAATATATAGATTTACACAAAAATGAAATCAAATATAAAATAAAATAAACAATTGTAATACTAAACATGGTTTTTTACTTTATACTTATACATAAAAAACATATAAGAGGACATATTCCCTGAGTCAGATAGCACTTATGATATTTTTATGATATGTAGTGATCATCAAGTTTAACTATTAAAAATATATATGGAATGTATAAGGAGATACAATATACATATGAGAATCACTACCAAAGACATAGGGTATACCATCAACTAAATCAGAATTAACCCTCTATGTAGAGGATTACAACCCATCAAATATTGGTCATAATTATACAAAAACTCCACCATAGAAAATATGATTATGGATGTTCTCACTCTGGGCCTTGGAGAAGGATTCCAACAAATCTCTTAGTAGAGTCCTGATGAAGGTATTATTGTACAATTTATATGAATTTATTCCATACAGACCCTCATAAATTTGATATGGGGAACACACACTCACAAAAATTTTCTAAGATACAACAGAAAAGGCCTCCTAGACAATTTTAAAGGAGTGAACTGCATGTACAAGGAGTACACAGTGTGTCCCATCATCACTAGGTAATACCTATGGAAATTGTTCAATGCCTGTTTTTTTTTAATAACACCGAGTGCACATACCCTTCTACTGATTCTTGTTTCCTAATACATGGATAAGCCTAATTGGGGTCATTCCTAATGTGTGTCTGGTCTTGTAATCTCCTTCCATGCCTATTTTCCATCTAATTTACATGTTAATCCAAATGGTTGGGGTTGTACACTACTTAATAGGGTAACACGTTTTGTTATTATTAACTTTCTCCAAAAACCCTAGTCGTTGAAGTAAGGGTCCGACAATACATGTTCTTCCAGAAAAAATTTCATGTAATGGAAATATTTAAAGAATTATAGATCTATAAAATAACCTATTAATCACTCATCTGGTCATAGATTCATCTATGAACCATGTTAGAACAAATAAGTATCAATGGTGAAGCATTTTCATCATCGATCCATTGAAATCCAGCCACCAATCATTTCAGAAAATACATTGAAAATTTATTCTTCTTCCTACAAAAAAGTCAGAAAAAATATTATACACACTTTATAATCGTCTTCTACTTCCAATGTTACCACACAATCATGATTCACTAAGCCGTAGAATATAATATTTAATTGATTTTACATGAAACATGTGCTAATAATTTTATTCATTAGAGGTATTCAATCATTATTCAACGGAAATCACCCATGATGATTGAGAAAGGGGAGGAAATTCATAAAGAACCACTATGATGAGTTAGCCTTTCTTAATGTTCATTTCAACATCAATTCATTTCGATTATAATCATTAATAAAGAGATAATCCAATAATCACAAATAGTTCTCAAAAAAATATCATTATAGATAACTCATCCCACAAAATGACTGATCTATGAACCAATAGGTTGGTTAATTGAGTCAAGTTCTTCATAGAAATATAATAATGTAGAAGACTATAAAAAAAATTCCTACCATGATATAGATCTATTGATGAAAAATAATGTTACTTCTTTCTTGTTTGTTGTGAGATCCTCAGGTCTTAGTACACACCGATCACTAATCAATGATCAGGTTGATTCTTCTTCTTTATGTTATCCTCCAATGAAATCTTCAATGACTCTATAATGGCTCCTGGGTTATGCAGATAACCCAGATAATATAAAATTACCATATAATTATTTATGAAAACATGGTTACTCCACCAAAATATGAAATAAAATAAATTATTTATTCATTTTATACATTTTATACATTTTATGGCCACAATGAATTATTTAGAAACGTATGATTCTGAAAATGGTTATGTTATGCCTTGGGTAAAACCCACACTTTGAACTCCATGATTCCCTTAAATTTCAAAATTTGGTCACCCATTTAAGTATAATTAAACTATTCATGAATATTTCATGCATATTCAATTTACTGTATTTTGTATATGTCATACATTTATTATGGCCACCCTGGCCTCAGAATTACACGTTGTATTAGCACATAGAATTTAAAATAAACCTTTCAAATTCCAAAAATAATACATAGAAAATCAAAGCCATTACATTACCTATTTATTTGATGTATAAATTCAATCATAATATTTGATCACTCAAATTTAAAAATTAAACTAATCAAATGACTTCAAATACGTTCGTCAGAATAAATGATAGTTTTGTAGACAATAGAAAAATTTAAAATACCCACACTAAATTTTATTTGTTATATAATTATAAAACTATAAATATCAAACATAAAATAAATCATTTAAATTTTTTATTTCAGTAATTTATTACATGAAATTTCCCAACGTACAAGATTTCATCATATTTGATAAATATATATTTGTTATAGATTGAAATTAAAAAATAAAAATAGTTAATTTAAACATGATGATAACAAAAATTTCAAAATACACATAAAAAATTATTATGTAAAATTATTGAAACATTATAAAAATGGAAAACTGTTGGAGAAACTACGGGAACCAAAGTCGATCCACTAATCATATGTTTGATATAGTCTTTGTGTGGTTGATCCATTAGTTTTTAGTTTATAAACATTTGTTGGATTGATATAAGAATAAATTTATCAATTTATTATTTAGTCAATATAACTGTTTGGAGAAGAACCTATAGACACACTCTAGGTGGAACATAGAATGTATGGTATTGTAGATAGGTTTTCGTAAAATAGTAATAATAATAATATAATAGAATATTGGTGGTGATATTGGAATATAGGAAAACAACTGATTGTAAAATATTTTGATTTTAAAGCATTTTTAATATTTCAAAAAGCATAAAATCATAATATAAACATCAAAACAACTACAAAATAATAATTGAATCTTTTTATTTTCGAGTAGTTCATTCATTAATTAATAAATAATATCTTCTTATCTTCATATTAATATTTTTAATGATATGTAAAAAATACATTTCATAGGTTCTAGATCATTAATATGAATTTATATAATGATTAAAATAATGAAAAAATTTGATAAAAAATGAAACAGATGAATATAATAAAAATAATTAGAGAACCTGGGAATAAAGAGGTTCAGGTTTATAAAAGGGTCAATAATCATGCCTGGATAAATTTAAAATGATGTTTCATAATACATTGTTAGTGTATATTGGTATTATATAAGAATATATAAGGTAACTCAACAATCATACATGTAACATAAAGGTATCACAGTGTATTACGTAAAGGTCAAATGAAGCAACTATATATTACGAAAGTGTAAACTATATAATATATAGGAAGTGTGAAGGTAATTTACACATTAAAATAGTTTCAGAATTCTTGTTATACTTTTATAAAGTTATTTTATGTTTTTTATGTGTGACACACATTATTACGAATTCATAAGGGTAAGAAATATTCACATAACATTAAACAGGGTTTAATGTATGTATAATAGATAATGTATAATGGATATGTAAAGTTATAAAGGAATGTTATGAATAATACATATGGGTAAAAAATAAATTCAAAAACTTGAATAAGAGTAATAGATATTGGATAATTAACATTTCACGAGTTTGGAACATTGATATTTTTATTATTAAAATAATCAAATTAATATGTAAATAAATAATATTTTAAGAGATGTTAAATATAATATATAATTAAATGAAAAAAATAATAATATTGAGGAATAATTATAATATTAAAAATTTTAACATATATATAATCAATAATATGTCCTCAAAAATCAAACTATCAACTCTAATAATCCAATGATCAACACTTTATTCACACATTTTCTTCTCCCATTTCATGTATAAATTTTAACCAATTTGAGTGAAGGAGGTAATAAAATTTATTAATGCATGTATAAAATACTAACTTATATTAAATATACATTATCCCTGATCATTGTAGATATAATGTATTATTAACTCAGAGATTAGACATATATATCAAATTTTTATAAGAGATGAAAACATTTCCAAATTTTCATTTATGGACAAATTAATTAATTAATTATTCAGAAATAATGTCTATATCCTTTATAAAAAATATATATTAAATTATCACGATTAATGATAAATAGGTTTTCATACCCTTTACTTGGTAAAAAAATTCATCAACAATATACTTTTCACATTTACATTTATAATTCATTCTTTTAATGTTAGTAGATGTATAAAAATTTATTTGAGAATCTGAAAATATGTATTTATTCTTCATCATCCAAATTTATTATCCAATTATATAACTCTTTTATTTTCATTAATAACAATATACCACCCCTTATAATGATTCCATAATGAGTAACATCATATTTATAGTTTATTTCCCACCTTCATCACCATCAATACCCATTACTATAGTAATCTCACTGAAAAAATTGATTTAATAAGGTGGATATTTCAAAGATTCATTTAAAATGTGAAATAGTTATGATAATATTTTCCCTAGATTTAAACATTATTTGCGTCATTTTTCCTCAAGCATTCACCCTTGGTTTTCAAGATATTGATCTTCATGGGAAACATGGGTTTCTTCTCCTCAAATTTTCCTACAACATTTTGTGGTAGTGTATTCCTAACATTCACTAGTATGAAACACAATATTTTCTTTTTTTACCTCATTATATAATCCATTTTTCTTCTTTATATTCTAGCCATAGATCCATGGTAGTATTCAGATTATATACAATTTATCCTTGTTTTCAAAATTTCATATGACACCATTAAATTGTGAGGATGGTGAAAATATCACATACATCTTCCACACACCTTCTTCTCATTTTATTATTTACTCTCTAGAGATAGACTTCATTGAAATTAAAAATCATCACCATTAATATCCACCATAATTGAAATATGTTTATATTGTTATATGATTGAATTTTTTTCTTGATATACAATATGTTGTTTTTAATATTCATAAAATTCTTAAAAATATCTATAAATAGATAATTTATTACATAGATGTATCCACATTTATTTATTTTGATATCTTCTGAAATTTTCTTCATTGGTGAATGATTATTTTTTTATCCATTTTTCAGTAGACTTACATTCTGTCTTTCTTAAATTTAATTTTATATTTTCTGTCCTCTTTATATTAGTAGTAAATGTGTTGTAGATTGTGTAAGAAATCTGAAACTTTTATTCATCATACTCATTTCCTACACAACTTTAATACAATCTTCATGATATATATTTTTTTGTATGTTAGTAGATATTTTTTTTATTGATGTTTAGGTAAAAATATTTGAGTTTCTTTTTTCCCTCTCACATTTCTCCTCCAAAATGATGGACATGATTTTTCTTTATACTAGATAAAATTTATCCCAGAATCAATTCTAATGTGTGAGAACATTTAAAAACACCATTAGTAACCAATGAATGTTGGATTATATTGTTGTGTTACATTTTATTTGGTATAAAATACATCCAAACATGATTATTTTTTATATTAACATATTTATTCAAGACATATCATGGGGATAATTTTCTATTATCTTATCTAAAATCTATTTTATAATGAGAGGTCTGTTTCATAACATTCTTCAACAAGTATTTTTTATAATTGAATATGACACTAAGATTATGAGAGTTAGTTCTAATAGATTCATCAGAGTAATGGGATACAATTTTCTTTAATTTACTAAATTATTCTACTACCTATGATTTCAGGGGATTTAATAAATTAGATAAAGTATTTCATGAAGTATGACCATCCTTATACATTTAGATAGAGATTCTTATCTCCATATTTGGTAAAGAATAATCATGAGTATCATTGAAGTATCACAACTTCATTTATTTTCCCAACATAATTAATATTTATAATGATATTATAATTTTCAGGATGCCTCTCTTTTTTGTTATATATTATTTTTACGGCCATAATATTTCAATCATGTTCATTAATCACATATTTCATAGAAATTTGAATTTACATTACTTTGTTTTATTTTATTTCTTGTTCAATACTTGTAACCTCAATAATTTCATTGTGAGTATCTTTTAGTGCAATGATAATTTCTATAATAACATTTTGAAATAATTATTCTTTAAAAAATTCTTCAACAAATCATTTTTATAAGGATGAAATTTCTTCATAGAATATTGTTAATTTTTACATATGTCAATTGTATTTTATGATGGAGTCAAATATGTAAATTTCATGAAATCTTTATCACTAATGTTTACTCTCATTCTGGATCATAACTGATGCTCTTATATGTTGTCTTATTTAACATTCCTCTAAGAGTTATTTTCAATATTTGAACATTCTAGTTCATTCAATATTTCGATTATCATTTTCTAAACAATATAATTCTCATAATAGCATATATACAAAAAAATGCCACATGGTTGTACATTCAATATGACTATAATACACTTTCTTCTTTGTATTAAAAATTTTTATAGATTTTTACACCATATATATAAATTAAAAATGGTTTCTCTATATAACAGTGTTATTATTTTAGTTATGATATTTACACTAGTCACCAACATGATACGTTATGGTATATATATGTAGGAACATTAATCGGGACATTTTTAGGTAAAAATTGACTTAAAAAATTATTGAAAATAAAATTGATTAATCATCATAACCAAATAAATATTATATATGATGAATAATATTTTCATATTCATAACATTAATTTCCACAAATAAAAAAATTGGGAGGTGGTTAATCCTCGTACAATTGGTTTTTGAATGGTTATCTTACTATACTTCTAATATTCTCTATTCTTCCAATTTTTTCTTGTATTTGGATTCAACGTCCATTTTTATAAATCGATAGATAACTTCTATACAATACACCTCAGACTGGAAATTCTATCTCTATAGAGAAAATCATTCATCATCTTCAAAAATATTTACTTCCAATATAATATGTAATCACTTATGGGAGTAAATCATATTGATACAAACTCTGGGAACCTAATTGCTGATAAAACAAGATATTATTATGAGGATCATTATTTCAACCTATTGGGGGAAGAATCAGTGGTGAAAATTTTTACTTATTATAATAATATTAATAATATATCATACATAATGTTTATAAAAATATATTATTATTTACAATTTATGGGACTTTTAAAAATTCATCATCCAATTTTACCCTTTTTCTATGTTGATTATATAACCAAAATAACACATAGATAAATATAAAAGGTTCATAATTATTGTGAGAATATTTATTATTATAATGGTGACTCCCATTAGTCTATGGGTTCTTCCGTATATAATATTTTCATAAATTGGAAGTGATGGTTATTTTTCCCACATCCTGCATTACAGTTATCCACCAAAAACCTCGAAATATCTCTCAAAATAATTGTAAACAATAGAAAAATTCTAATTATAATCCTTATATCTATTGATTGAAATAATTATATAGATTTTTATCGATTACAATTTTTTCAAATATTTTGAACCTACTTAATTTAATCATGTATGATGCTACCTTAAATATCATCTATAAATTTTCATTTGATAACTAAATCTCGTTAGTCCTTCCAGTGCACTTATACCTTAATCTAGTATAGTCTATATGAAGCATCTAGTATTTTATTTATTAATCCACATTCTATTGAATCTTTTAACTCTACAACTCAACTATAATATAACAACTGAGCAGTTTATTACACACATAAACATGATTAATTACATAAACGTGAACATAAGACAACTATAAGAATTGGCAGTCCTAGTGTCTTGGGAAATTAAGAACATTACATGAAAAAATAATACATAAAATAAAACATCTTTATTGGTACCTTTTTTTACATGACCACAACATTCCTTTGTACCTATCATTTGATGGGATAACCTAATGATATACATGAAAAAACGTGATCTATAAAGCACAATAAGGGAGTAAACAATGCGTAACATGAATAATAAAATACATGATAGGAAATATTCATATCAATGGAGAATAAGAGAAGCATGTACATAAATTGATGATATAGAATGAAAATAATTACATGGAAATGTGGAATCAACATTTAAATGATATTAGCATGAGCTAAGGATCATTGAACCTATAGAAATAATTAACCTTTATTACACTTGAATTAGAAAGTGTAAACCCAAATTTCTCTTCAATTATAATTATTAAAACATTGTTTCAAATAGAGTTTCATAATATTGTTCATTACCCACTACATTTGTGTGCTATCTGGGCACACCATTCTTAGTCAGATCATTTCATGAATATGTGTCCCACATAGATCATACAACATTTATTCATTAAACATCATAATTTATTCTAGGAATATGAGATGTCGAATAACTAAATTTATAGTTTAATAAACAAATACATTTTCATAAATTTAATTTCCCTGGATATAAAAATGGGTATGTTATTCTCTTACACTATGATTTTAGAATGGGAAATTTTGGTGTAACTTCAGTACCATATTGATGTAAAATAGAAATTGTAAAATTGGTAGATGATTGAGAAAGTGGTATCTCATTATTTTTATATATAATGGAATGTATGGGGGTCATGGTGTATAATATCCAAATATATTTAATGAAATTTAGACTCATAACATAAAATAATTTCTTCCATGTAAATGAGGAAAGAGAAGTCCCTTATGGAATTTCTTCACGGTAACATGTGTACATGGGAGACGTTAATGAAAGAGAAATGATTCTATAATAATTAAAACATAAAGGGGAAAGTATTTGGGAGGTTTTAAATCATAACCCATCATTTATAATTGAAAATAATAGGGAATAACAATATATAGATACATTGTCATAAATAAAGAAATAAGGAATGTGAGAATACCTTACAAAAATTTGGTATGGTAACATGCATACACGGAAGGAATTAATGAGAGATAAAGTGGTATATCATCATTAAAACATAAGGAGATATGTATATTGGAGTTTTTATGTCATAAACCAACATTTATAATTGATAATAAAAGGTGAATTACAATATAAGGAAACTTGGACATAAATAAGAAAGCAATGTGATGATCCATTATTAAAATTTGGCATTGTAACATGTATACCTAGAAGACATTAATGAGAGGGGAAGGTGTCTTTCAGGATTCATACATATTTAGGTAAGTATAATGGATGTGAAAAATCATACCCCAATCTTTTTAGTTTAAAATTGTAGGGAATAAAACCTAAATAAACATGGACACAATAGATAAAGATAGAAATATAATACATGGAAGTGTGTGACATCAAGAAATTAGAGAAGGGATTCTTGGTAGCATGTGGTTCTTAGGTAGATTCTAGAGAGAGTGGGTAGGAGTTTGGTTTTATTATAAATGGATTTTTTGATGAGGCCTTGGTGATTGTTTCAGTTTATATTGGAAATAGAGCGAATTCATTATTATTGAGGTTTTGGACACAAATTATTAAACAATAAAAACCACAAATAATCACATGGTTTTTCCCATGGATTATGCCAAAGGGGAGTGGAAAATTTTATTTTAAAAGGAAAATGGAATAACATATTAAATTATTAGTCTGTCTTATTTAGAGGTGAGTCAAACTCTCAATGATATAATTTTAGAAAGCTAATATGTTTTGTAAGTCTTGTAGGGTCCACTAAATAAAAATAATATTAATCAAAAAAATATAAAATCAAATTATTTTAATGATAAGACAGATATTTGATGAACATCAGATCAGTAATTTATTACATCACAATTGGGTCATTATGATGACATAAAACATGTTATATATTAAAAAATATTAAATTTCTATTGAAAAATTCCACTGTCTCAGAAAATTATGAAAAAATTACCATTAGAAAAATTTTATGTCCTTAATTCAAAAATGTTATTGTTTTTAGGTAAATTATTTTTTAAATATGTGAATTTTTTAATATAAAATAAAAACCGACATTTATCAAAAATTAATGGGTATTGACAAAACAACTTTCAAAACATAATAAAAATAATAGCTGTATAAAAAAATGTTTGATAATTTAATTCAAAAAAAATTATTTTATTAATAATATATTATTATAATATTATTTAATTTAAAAATCTATTATGTTATCAAAATACTATTCTGAATTTAATATTCACTAAATATATTATTTGTTCTATGAAAAAAATTTATAAGGTAAAACAAATAAAATGAATGTATATTCATTATTCAGTACAAAAATAATGCACATAATCACAATACAAGGGTCTTGATAGATAACCCTTTATAACTCCAGAATAAGTCCTAATAGTAATGTGTATGATAAATACTGACTCATGGGGTACCTCTGATAACATCACTCTGGTTCTAATCTCAGTTAATGTTCACATCTCTCATAGATGGATTCATTCTAGCTTAACATGTTAAATATTCACTTGGGATTGGTCCCTAAAGAATCCTAGTGATGAAACATTCTTTCTATGATCAGAAAAATGGGCATTTTATGGAGAAATTCTATTGGATGAGGCGATCACTTCCTTTTTTATGTAAATTGTATTTGTTAAAGCCCTATATTTATATTAATCATGTTGTCAATGTTCAATATCTATATTACAAATGGTGAAATATTTTAAGTGTATTTTACAATTCAAAAACAGAATATCAGGGAAGTGAATATATTTTACATATCAATTTTACATAATTGGATATTTAATTATATCAAGAAGAATTTTCATTAATAAAATTTTGGGTCATTACTATCTTCCCCCCATAAAAAATATTCCCCTAAAAATTTTCTTTTCTAACACTAAGATATATGACTGTAACTCTGTTTCATCACTTCCTCATATTCCTATGTTTCTTCAGTATACTTTTTATTTGGCCATAACACCTTGAAGAGAGGAATTATCTTATTTTTTAATGGTTCCCTATGATATTAGACCTTTACTGAGATATCTTAATAATAGAGTTCATTCTCCAATGGAACCACCTCTATATTGAGTACATGTGATTGGTCATGTATTTATTTTCTCAAGAGTGATACATGGAATACATCATGTACTTGACATAGGTTCGTTGGGAGTGATAGTCTATAGGACACTACTATAATGTGATCAAGGTCTTAAAAAGTTTCAATGTACCATAGTCTAAGTGTTACCTTCTTCCATACTCTCATAACTCTCTTCCATAAAGATATGTGAAGGAATACT
The DNA here is from genome assembly GCA_963277665.1 of Viscum album. NCBI lineage: Eukaryota > Viridiplantae > Streptophyta > Magnoliopsida > Santalales > Viscaceae > Viscum > Viscum album. Next base: position 106,579,955 of record OY728133.1, read on the forward strand.
GTGTCTCCAACATTAAACTCTTGGTCTAATCGATGGTTTTCTTCAAAGCTCTATTATCAACTCTTTGCAGCTTTAATGTGATACTAGATGGTATTAACCTTATCCACTAATTATTATACCATTTATTGACATAAGAGTTTTTTTCTACCCAACATAATCCCATCATGCTGGTGTTCTGCACCTCTCCACAAAAAGGGCTTCATAAGAATCCGTTTGGACACATGAGTGGAAACTGTTATAGTAATAGAACTCACCCTATGTAATATGATTATCCCATCCGCCTTTGGTTCCCATTGATCATGATTTAAAAATTTATTCAATTCTAGGAATATTCCACTCAGACTAGGCATCATTTTGTGGATAAAAATATATATTGAAGTTCATCTCAGTATTTAGAGTGTTTTGGAGACTATTGTTGAACATATAGGTGATTATTGGATCTCTATCGCATACAATAGATAGTGTTTCTCCCTGAATCCTTACCAATTCTCTAATATTTATCCATTCCAATTGATCCAGTGAGTAATCCAATCAAAATGAAATGGCCTGTGTTGTCTTTGGAAGACATTCCACAACAACCCAGATAACATTGTTTCTTTTGGAAGTCTACATATGTCTGGTAACAAAGTCCATCATTATGTTCTCCCATTTCCATGTTGATATGGGTAATGGATTCATCATCCCCTTGGAAAAAATTATCTCATCCTTAACATACTGAAACACTAGGCAATTTGATGTATACTCAATTGTCTACTTCTTCATGTTATCTCACCAATAATTCTCTTGTAGATCCTAATACATATTTGTGTTTCCTAGGCGAATGGATAAATTCAAACTATGTCTATCTTACAAAAGTTCTTTCTTTTCTCTAGATTTTATGGACCACATATTATTGACCCAAATATCATAATTCCTTATTCATTAACATTGAACTCTATGTATTTCGCTTTTCAAATAGTCTCCAATTATTTTCTGAATTCCCACATCATCCTTTTGATAATCCTTTAGCCTTTATAATATAGTCATTTGAACAATAATTTGTGAATGTATTTATGATTTTACTTTCATTATGATTCTCGTTTCCATCATAACAAAATCTAATAAGATTGCATCCTTTTCAATTAAAATTAATGATAGTATTGTTGGGTTCTTTATACAAAGAGTATAATCCACCCTATTCAATTTTCCAATGTGGTAATGGATTGAGTAGTCATATTATTTGATCAGTTTGAACCACATTCATGGGTGCATATTCATAATTTTTTTTGAGAACATATACTTATGGGTTTTGTGATCTATATATAGTTTACACATCTCCCCAAATAGGTAATGTATCCAAATAATTTAGGAAAAGTTTACTACAGCCAACTCCAGATTATGTGTTGGATAGTTTTTATCATGAAAAATTAATTTAATCGATGAATAGGCAATTACTTTTTCATTTTTCATCAACACACATCCCATGACCTTCATCGAAAACTCACTAAATTCTACCAAAATTTCTCCACTTGTTGGTTGTGTGAGCACATGTGTAGTGATAATCATTATTTTCAACTGCTTAATTCTCTTTTTTCATTCATCACTCCATCAAAACATGACACCCTTAAATGATTTTTTGGTAAGAGGTTTTAAAAATCATTAGAAATTTAACACAAATAGGTGAAAATTATAGCTAACCATATGAAGCTATAAATATTTGTAAATGATGTTGGAATCGTAAATATATAAAACGAATTTACCTTGAAGGGATCCACAGATTTCTAATTTCTAATGATGACATAACCCATGAATGAGACATCATTCAACAAGAAACCACACTTTGTGTACTATTCATTGAGCTTATCCATTCACAAGGTCTGTATTACAATGCTATGATACTCTCAGGATCTCCTTAGTTTTTCAGTGTGTTTGAATATAGTCTACGATTACTACAACAATTTTTTAGAGGTAATATTTAATGATTCAATTCATAATGTCCATGAATATTTTTGGAGAATTAGTGATGTAGAAAGGAATTTCTATTAATTCATAGTACCCATAACTTATACAAAAATCAGTCTTGGGGATATCCACCATTCTCATCCTTAAATAATAATATCCCAACCACATATCCACCTTTTAGAATTATTGGTCACCATGTAGCTAATCAAAAAATTCAAAAATTCATGGAAGAGGATACTTGTTCATTATCATGAATTTTTTGAAATCATGATAATCAATGAAAAGGTGAATTGAACCATATTTCTACTTGAGGAAGGGGACTGGTCCATATCATAGTGAAGAACTTGGGCGTAAAATCCCTTTATCCAAATTATCTTGTAGTTATTTTTTTTATATCCTCAATATCCACATGCGCCATTATATATAGAGAAATTAATATTTAAAAATCCCTATGTATAAGATCAATCGATAATTAAACATCTATTCTTGTAGGAAGACCAGACAATTCCTCGGGAAACACATTAGTGAATTCACTCTCAGTAGCCAAGACTTTGGGGATAGTTTCTTACCTAGACTCTAACATCTTAGAAAGGTATGTGCTCTCATAAGAAAGTAATATCCACCCTTGAGATGATGGTGCTAATGAAGATTCATCCCCCTCCTTGCACTTGTACATAATTGGGGGTCAATTCACCATATTGATAATGACTTCCCTCTCACAGTAATTTCTATTGCATCTATATATGGATGGCTAATCCCTAACAAGAATTTCATCAAAATCCATAATGGGGTGTATTAAGAGGGTCTCTAGGAAGTTCAATCTGCATGTTTTGATAGGGGGAGTTATATTTTGGGGTTTTAATGATTTCCCCATTTCCCTTTCTCACTAACATCATAACTTTAATTATTTTTTGGTGGTGTTGGGATTGTTCTAGTAAACAATCTGGATATAAGACAATGTGTAGAACTATGTGAAATAATTCTACCATACACATTTTGAATATAGTTCAAATGTTTCCTATAAAAACATAGACATAAATACTCTTAAAATAATAAACCAGTAAAGGGGAATCCAATGGAATTATAGGGACAACAAAGAAATTATTTTTATTTCTTTCATTTATTAATTTATAGACTTCAATCTATGATATCCATGATCTACATCCCAACATTTATTTGTAGGGGAATTTTTTATTCCCTTAATAATGATACTTATTATGTTTATTAATTTACCAAATCATATCCCGTAGGAGGGTCATAACCTATAATGCAGCAAGGCCTGTTGACATGCACCAGTTCCAGTTCATGTCTATCTCAAGGTGGTTTTTTTAGGTCTTACCACAAAATATTGTTGTCCCAAATCCACCTTTACTTGTTTGTATCCTAACAGAGATTCATTTTTTTGATAAAACCAGTTAATATATACACTAAATAAATTTCTGGTTGTTTTTATTATACTTATTCTTTTCCCTAAAGATTTTATTATGGTTTTCTAATCTTAGTCCTAAAAATTATTAAACATATCATGTGATAAAAACTATAACAAACGTTCTTTTTATTAAACACTTAAAAATCATTTATAACATAAACATCCATTTAATATAATTATGATGAGTGACAGGTCTAGTGTCATGAGAAATTAGAAACATTGCATGAAAAATTATGAAATTAAATAAAAAATTTATACAGAAATCTTATTTTTCATGAACATAAAATTCTTTCATACTTTTCATTCAATGGGATAACCTGAGGATATAAAAGTGAAAACGATAAGATATAATCCCTAATAAGGGAGTAAACAAGGAATAAAATGATGAATAAAATTCATATTAGGAAATAGGAATATCAATTTATCATAATAGAAACATGATCATAATGGAATTATATATCATGATTATCATAACATGAAAATGTGAAAACAACATTTAACAGGAAATTAGCATGAACCAAGTCTTATTGCACATAGAGCATTAGTAAACCCTCATTCCACATGAATATGCATGAGTAGACCCTCATTTTTACATGAATAAGAATTAGTATAACCTATTTTTACATGGGTAATCATGATTATATTCATTACCCAATGCATTGGAGCACTATTAAGGTTCTCCCATCTTAATCATTTCATTTAATGCAAATGTGTTCCACATAGATCATACATCATGGATTAATTAAACTTAATAATTTATTCCACAAATAAGAGATGTCAAAAACATAAATTCAATTCTCAATAAACATGTACATGTGAATAATGGTGAATACCTTTCATAAAGAAATGTGTATGGAATTCAAATGCATGATGATTTTGGAATGGGAAATTTTAGTGTATCTTCGGCAGCATAACAACATCAAATTGAAATTACAAAAATGGGTTGACGAGGGAGAAAGGGGTTTTTATTAATTTATACATTAGATGGAATGTTAGTGTGTCATGGATTATAATATCCCAACATATGTTATAGAATTATATGCATAATATAAAATAATTTATTGAATATAAATGAAGAGAGAGAAATACCCTATGGAATTTCGGCAAGATAACACATGTACATTGGAAGAATTAATGAGAGAACATGGGTATATAGTCATTAAAATATATGGATGGAAGTATATGAGAGGTGAGAAATTATACCCAAAATTTTTTAATTTAAAATAAATGGGAATAACAATATAAGGAAAAATTTATGTACATAAGAAAGGAAAGAAAAAGATAATCCCGTATGAAAATTAGGCATGGTTACATGTTTATATGGGAGGTATTAATGAGATGGAAATGGGTATTTAACCATTAATAAAAATGTAAAGAAGTATATGGGAGGTTTTAAGTCATACCAAAAATTTCTAGTTGAAAATAAAATGGGCATAACAATATAAATAAATAGGGATATAAATAAAGAACGAAATAATGTTAGCATCCCTTACAAAAATTCTAGATGGTAACAAGTTTACATGTGAGTAATTAATGAGGGATTAATGGGCCAATAATAATAATAAAAATAAGTAATGATGTATAGGAGTGGTGAAAATTCACACCACAACATTTTTAATTGATATGGAAAAGGTAATAACTAGATAAAGATACATGAACAAAAATGTAAAAGAAAGAAATCCCTTACATGGAAGTGTGTGAATTCAAGATCATAGGGATGGGATTATTGAGAGATTAGGGAACCATTAGAGGATTCTAGAGAGAAGAAGGTATAGGATGATAGATCTCACAATGGTTTGAGTGAAGAGAATGGATGATTTAGTGGGTTTATATTGGAATGGAGATGGAATTTTTTATTATTTAGGCTTTTAAGACCACATATTAAACTAATCAAAACCACAAAATATTACATTGTTTTTTCCAAGGGTATTTGAAAAAGGGGAATGGAAAAAAATATTTTATTAGTTCAATGTCCGAACTTATTAAAATATTATGTTTTCTTAGGTGTAGGCGAGTCACACTGTCAAGGAGATGATTTTATAGAGTTAAAATGTTTTATAAGTCCTGGAGGGTTTATTGTGGAAGGATTAAATTAATCAAAAAAAGTAAAATTATATTATATTAATTGAAATAAACATATTGGCCGAACATCCCTTTTATTATGTGTTATTACATCACTATAGGGTCATTATGTTGTCAAAGTACAAATTATATATTAAAATATACTTAATTTTTACCCAAATATTCGATTGTCTCAGAAAATTATTAAAATTCACCATTAGATAATTTTAACATCTTGAACCAAAAGATTAAAATAATATTATCTAAATAATTTTATAAATATATTAATTTGTGATTTTAAACAAAAAACCAACATTTTATGAAAATTAATTCATTTTGACAAAACATCATTCCAACCATAATAAATATTATAATTGAATTCGTAAATATTATAAGATCATTTATATTTTATAAAAAATAATTTTTTAATAATAATTTTTTAAAATATTTTTTAATTAAAAAATCCATTAATTATCAAAAATTGAATTTTTAATTTAATTTGAACTAAAAATACGATGTTTTCATTAAAACCCATTTAAAAAGTAATAGTAATAAATTGAATGTATGATCTCTATTCAATAAAAAATAATGCACATAATCACAGTGCTAGGGTCTTGTTACCTAACCCCTTAAAAACCCATAGAAGACCTAATGGTAAGGTGTGTGATGGTGATAGGCTCATGGGGAATCTCGAATAACATCACAAAGGGGGTAGTATCAATTAACGTCTTCTTCTCATGTAGGTTGTTACATTCAATCTTAACATGATGAAGATCAGCTTGGACATGGTCAAGGGAAAAGACCTATGACACTACCTCCTTTCTGGTCACCTAGAAATGGGATTCTTATGGAGAAATTATTTTAGATGAGGCAATCAATTCCTTTGTTTGAGTAAATTGGATTTGTTAAAGCCCTATATTTATACTAATCATGGGATAACTATTCAACAACTATATTAGAAACTGTAACAATTTTTAACGGTATTTTGAAATCCAAAAACATAAAACAAAGGATGTGCATATGTTTTATATAACTAATTTACATAATAGAAAATTAAATTATATCAAGTATAATTTTCATTAAAAAGTTTTACATTGTTTTATATAATGACTCTCAACCTCTTTGAGGAATTCAAATATTTAGAGTTCCTTAGAAAAATTCATGTCTCTCATGACTACCTCTGTTAGATGATGTAGTAATAATTTAATCTAAAACTAGAAATAAATTTTCATATACCTGTGATTGAAACCTTTGGTTGGTACCCCATTGATCTAAGACTCTTATCAGTGAATCTTATTGAACCTTGGATTTTCTTTGTCAAGCGGTAACACTGAAGTTAAATATTTAGAACATTAACTCACTCATTTATATAAATTGTGTTAGTATATTTATCTCCCATAATTTTACACCCCTTTACATAGGTGAGCATCTAATAAAAAACATGTGAATTAAAAAAATTCATTCCCCACTCACATTTTTGTTTTTAACATCATTCTCATCTAAAAATCACTAGGTATTTCTCCAGACTTTATGAATAATCTTGAATATTTTAGACCAGGGGCTCGCGACTAGAACCAAAGGCATAAATCCCGATAAAAGGGAAGGAATTGCCTTTATATAAGTAAAAAAACACAACAGAGTACACAAGATGAAGTAAACACTAAGTCAACTAAGTAAAAAATTAAGTGCTGGAAAGTAAATGGGCTAGAATACTAACCCAAATGAATGTACAGTACAATAGTAAAGAAAGAACAGCTGCAGTAAAGTAAACCAGCAACCACTGAGTCGTCCTCCAGATATCCCACCTGAAGGGTGTGTACAAATGGTCTCCTCATCTCCTAGGGTCTGGCCATCTGCTCTGTGTACATCCCGTAAAGTGTTCCACCTTCAGGTACCATCCCGCTCCACAAGACTCCACCTTGATCGGTGTTGTCTGTCGTCTGAAACCAACACTACTTAGTGCAGGCATAGCTCGTGCAGGAGTGAGTATAAGATACTCAGTAGGGACCCCAAGTCCCCTGATGGTCTCCCAGAATCTACAATGGATAAACCCCAAAGGACAGATGAAAACACAAGGTAACAATCTACTGTACTTAGGTACATGCCTATACATATAACTATGTCATAAATTCCAGTTCGTCTCCGATTCACGAGCCCAAGTATAACCCATTCCACACAAGAAATCACAACCCAGTCCACACATGAATGATAGTCAATCACATAGATGATAATGATTGAAAGTAAAGACTCAGCTCATACAGGTATTCTACTCATGAATATGGGTGGAGATGATAGATGTAGCCTTTGAATCATCTCCCATGCCAACCCCAAGTAGGATCCAAGTACATAAGTCATTGCTGTCGAACCCATGTAGGTTCCAAGTACCGTAACCATCGTTGCCGAACCCACGTAGGATCCAAGTATAGTCGACATTGCTGCCGAACCCCCGGAGGATCCTAGTATAGTCGTCCTCATTGTCGAACCCATATAGGATCCAAGTATTGTCGTCTTCGTCATAGAACCCACGGAGGATCCCGACACGGCAGTCGTCACAGTCACTGCCAGCTATAGGATTCCCGCACACAGCGTTCTCAATTCCGGGAGGGTCTGATCCACGAGTAAAGAGGGGGTTCAATACATCAACTGTCACGAAGTACAGATTTGATGTATCCTGAAGTTCTGCCTCATCATAGGGTGCTAATTCAAACAAACATGTCCAAGTCACTGAGTACAAGACGACTAAGCCATTTTACAAAAAGTACAGGGCGTTTTGGTATGGTTACACGTCATGTCTTTATACCTCAGGTACTACCCATGTACTCCAGCCCATTTCGAAGAGATGTTCGAGTAAAAAATAAGTACACAGCGTGTCGTATGGTTACATGCCATGTCTTCAGTCCCCAGGTACTGTACGTGTACCACAGCCTGTGTCGAAGGGTTGTTCATGTAAAAAGTTAGTGCACGACATGTGGTATGGTTACACGCGGTGTCCAAACATCTAGGGTCCGCTTCGTGTACGCTTACCATGTTCTCGTACATGTCCTCAACCCATGTAATTGGTACATGGGTTATACCACACCATTGGCCATGTCTAGCAGTGTGGTAGAGTACATGCCCATGTACTCCACACCATGTCCGTGTATCCTCGGGTTACACGCTGAGTTTCGTGTAGCCTACACCTTCTTGTTTTGTGGTGAGTACATGTCGTGTGATAGAGGTCACACACCGTGTATTAGTATTCGGACTTCCGTAACCCTAGCCGCAGAATGCTGCACTACATGGCGTGCTCTCCAGGAGTACACGCTGTGTAGTCTGGAATTTTCCAGAAACGACGCCTCTGGCCAGCGCGCCTCCCTTATTGCCGGTTCATAATTCTAATCATTCGTTTGTCATAAAACATCAGACCCAAGGTTTACACATTGTCCTAAAGTCGATTCTAGAATTCTCGGGCTTCAGATCAGCTCCGAAAACACGTTTTGAATTCTCGCTCGAAGAACGGTCGAGGAACGGTCCATCCCATTCCACTCTGAGCCATCACCCGCTATTGTCGTCACACCTCCGCTAGGTTTCTGTGATGATGAGTCTTCAATTTTGGATCGTTGTGTCTCTTAAAAAACTCATAACGATCCATTGTTCATCAAAAATGAAGAACATGAAGATCTGCCAAAAATCACAAAATTGGCGTAGGATTCAGACAGTGTTAGTTTGGCCTAGTCTCTCTGCATTAGTTCGGTAGCAGGTGGTTAAAGAGAAAAAAACAATAAGGAAAATTGATTCAATCATTGATCCAATCAAAACACACCCCCACCTCAACAAATGATGTTGAATTTCCAATGTTGCGGAAGACAGAGTCACATGGTGAGGATTCGTAGACGTCATCAGAGTGCGTCGGAGGAGGATACCGCGTCTTCTCACTTGTCGCAGAGAAGAGAATGGAGCTGTGTTGTCGTTCCTCACCGGAGAGTTGGCATTCTTCGACAAAGTAGAAATCATCATCTCCTTCACAGGAGTTCTCTCCCCAAATCCCCACACAAGAAGCCATCCCAAAATAAAATAAGGCCTCTCCTTGTTTTATTAAATCATTCCAAGCATTCAAATTTACAAAATTCAAATTACAAATCACTTATTTAATTAAACCTTGAGTTGTCTAATTAATTAAGTGATAGGTTCGGAAGTTTTAATGAGTGAGAGAGGGGAGAGGAATAGTTACTCTATTAAATCCAAGGGAGGTGTCAATATTAAGCAAGGGAGTTTAATGGGAGGTTTAGGGGGTTTAGGTAATGTGAATGGTTGGGGTTCATGTGGTCCCCACCTTACAATTCTCCTCACATGGGTAGTTAAGAGATTGTGGGTCCCATCTCAACTCTTCCATGTAGGATATAACCACTTAAGATATAGAATAAAAATTGTTCCACATTTTTATTCACTTATTATTTAATCTACAATTTTTAACTTCTCCTCCTGCACAAACGCAACTACGGTAAAGGTCCCCTTAAGGAATTAGCGGTGTTGCGAATTCATCAGTGCCCTCATATTTCAATTCAGATCATCGGTTCAAAAGATAGAAAAACCCGCTCGTTTCTTTACTGAACGTACCCGAACTAAACTTCAAAAATTGATTCTGAGCACACCGGGCCTCAGAATCAAGTGTCGTCAAAAATACACATACTGGTAAAATTACAAATCATTTAAGAAAGAATTTTCATTGAAATTTATAGGTATTTAAATTACTCCCACCTCAGGGCTTTACGTCCCCGTAAAGCTACATCATAAACTAGGGAATCAAATGAGGGTACTGTGCATGCATCTGAGACTCCTGCTCCCATGTGCTCTCCTAGAGGTTCCTGTACAGCCAATGAATGTGCACCAGAGGAATCGATCGTCTACATAGGACCCACTCCCTGTCGATCCTTGATCTCCACCGGTACCTCCGCAAAATTCTCCCTATCATCGATGTCCATCTCCCTTTGATCAATGATATGCATCGGGTCGTGCATCTATAAAAGGAGCTGAGATACGTGGAAGACGTCGTGCACTCGGTGCAACTGAGGTGGAAGGGCCAGGCGGTAAGCCACCTCGCCTACCCTGGTGAGGACCATGAGTGGTCTGATGAAGCGCGGAGATAACTTTCCTCCCCTGTCAAATCTTTGTAATCCACGTTGAGGTGAGACCCGTAAGAAAACGTGATCACCATCCTTGAACTCAAGTGGTCTCCGCCTCCGATCAGCATAGGACTTGTGTCTGCTCTGTGCAGTCTTCATCCATTCATAGGTGATTTGCACCTACTCTGTCATAGCCTGAACCATCTCTATTCCTACGAGTGCTGACTCACCAGGGTCAGTCCAGCATAGAGGTGATCTACAAGGTCGGTCGGACAGTGCCTCGTAAAGAGCCATCCCGATGGTGGAGTGGTAGCTGTTGTTGTACACAAACATTACCAAGGTTAGCCGATCCTACATGTTGTGACCCATGTGATGGGCACATGCACAAAGCATGTCCTCGAGTGTCTGAATGGTCCTCTTAGTATGGTCATTTGTCTGAGGATGAAAGGTGGTTCTCAGGTTTGGCAGCATCTCAGAAGTCTCATGTAACCCTTTCCAATGCAAGTAAGTAAATCGAGGGTCTCAATCGGAGATGATAGACGGTGACACACCATGAAGTCGTACGATCTCCTAAACGTAGAGGCGTCCCAAGCTCTCCACTAAGACTTACTCTCTGATAAGTAAGAAGTGGGCCGACTTGGTGAGTCGGTCGACAATAACCTAGATGGAGCCGTGTCCTCTGTATGTACAAGTGAGCCCTATCACGAAATCCATGGATATCTCGTCTGACTTCCACTTCGGGACCTCTAAGGGTTGCACCAAGCCTGCCGGTACCAGGTTCTCGGCCTTCACCTGCTGGCAGGTGAGGCATCGTGAAACGAACTCTGCCACAAACTTCTTCATACGCGGCCATTAGTGTTGTCGTCTGAGATCTGGGTACATTTTCTCCACTCCTTGATATACCGCAAGAGTTGAAGTGTGAAACTCCCCAACCACTTACTCCTACAGTGCAACTGGTACCATGGTACGTCCCCTGAAGAGGATGACATGCACTGCTCCTTTAGAAAATCCATCAGTTGCATGTCCTATGGATATATGTGCATGTCACATCTCACAGTAAACGTCCCCACACTGTGCATCTATGACCCACTAAGGTAGTGGAGTAGTGAATGTGAGGGACTGTAGGAAGGCTTCCCCATCTCTGTCCACGAAGGATATCTGCAAAGCGACTAATTACTACATCGCCTCTCCATGTAGATGAATGCCCGATCTCATTCTAAGAGAATCAACTACTACATTCTCCTTCCCAAGAGTATAGACAATCTCAAAGTCATAGTTCTGGAGGAACTCGAGCCATCAACTCTATCTCAGGATCAGTCCTTCTGCAAAAATATGTACCTGAGACTCTGGTGGTCAGAGTATACTGTAAAGCGCTCGCCCATCAGATAGTGCTGCCACATCTTCAAGGCGAAGACCATTACTGCTAACTCCAGGTCATTGGTAGTGTCGTTCTTCTTGTGCTGCCTCAACTTTCGTGATCCATAAGCAATCACTACCCGCTCTTGCATTAGGACACACCTGAGTCTGGCCCGGATGCATCGCAGAAAACTATGTACCCAAAGCCCCCCTTCGGTATAATCAAGATGGGTGCACTGGACAATATCTATCTCATCTCTTGAGAGCTCTGATATTATCTATCTTACCATAAGAAGGGTTTCCCCTTCTTCTTCAAAAACAAAAGTGGTGCTGCAACTCTGGAGAAGTCTGGAACAAATATCCGATAGTATCTAGCCAGACCTTGGAAACTCTGCACCTTCTTCACACTCCTGGTTGGCTCCCAAGAAAGTAATGCCTCGATCATCACAGAATCCACTGAAAACTCCCGCCTCAGAGATGACATGACACAAGAAGTGGACCTCTCAAATCTAGAACTGAGACTTCGTGAGATTACCATAAATCTGGTTCTCTCGTAGTGTGTCTAGTACAACACATATGTGGTACGTGTGCTCCTCCTTGGTGGTCGAGTAAATCAATATGTCGTCAATGAAGACTACGACAAACTAATCAAGGTATGGCTAAAACATCCAGTTCATGAGACTCTTGAACACTGTTGCAGCATTGGTTACTCCTAAAGGCATATCGAAGAACTCATAGTGGCCATACTGACACCTGAATGTCATCTTCAACACATACTTGTCTCAAACTCTGGGCTAATGATAGCCTGACATGTGGCCTATCTTAGAGAACCATCATTCTTTCTTGAGCTAATAAAAAAGGTCATCTATCCTAGGGAGTAGATACTTGTTCATTATGGTCACCTAATTCAGGCGACAGTAGTCGACACATAGTCATAAGCTCCCATCTGCCTTCATGGTGAATAAAATCGGAGAAACCTAGGGTAAAACACTGGGTCAGATTAATCCCTTGCCCTGCAAGTCCTCCAGCTATTTCCATAGCCCACGATGCTCAGCCGGAGCCATCTGATATGCTGGAGTAGATATCAGGGTTGTTCCGGGGTACATGTCAACATAGAATTCTACCTATCCACCAGGAGGTAGTCCTGGAATGTCATCCGGGAAAACGTCCGCATAGTAATCCACCCCAACAAGAAAACTCGGACTCTGCACATTAACCGCTCTGAGGATGATACTAGCCAACTGATGTGTGATCGGATGCCCTGTCCTCTACGTAAGTCCATCATGTTCTGCAAAGGCTCTCTTCTCACCAGTGAAGGTGAACCTACTCCCATCTATGCGGACACGCCGCACATTGTGCCTAATGCAATCAATCTGAGCGTGGACTGTAGACAACCATTCCATACCCAATATGACATCGTAAGGCCTCGACGCCACTAAAAGAAGATCCCAGCCGAAGCTCTCACCTCCTAGAGTAAGCTCACACTGCCACCACCAGTGCGTAATCATTGAGTCTGCTACCGTAGGAGTCTCTAGCCGTAAGGATCGAGCCAATGGCTCTATCGGAATCTCTGAGATCCGAACAAGGGCAGTGGTAATAAAATAATGACTCACTCTTGTGTCTATAAGAACTGCAAAAAGGGTGGAGTAGACACAGATAGTACCTATAATCATATCAGGTGCTCTGTGGTCGTAGGCCTCGACTGCCTGGAGCTGAGCCTACCCCTGTCTTCCAGGTCTCTGTGGTCGGGGTGGACCTCCTAGTGGTGGTGGTGGTAGAGCCTCAAAGCGTCGTCCACCACCTGCTGCTCGGTCAGCTCCTCTGCCTTGTCTGTCATCTCCCTGAGGAACATCATGGTTGAACCTCTTCCTCTACCTTGGTGGTCCATCAACTGTCTGTTACTCCTCTGTATCGCCAGTCAGGCAGTCACAAGAAATGTGGCCCTGCCCGCCGCATACATAGCATTGGATGACTCTGGTATGACTAGATCTACTGCATGTTCCCCACACCTCCGAACCAGTATCCTGAGGTCGCCCACCTGATGTCCTGGTCCTTTTGGACCTCTGCGACATCGATCAACTGCTGGCTGCAGAAGACTCCGCTATGTGTCGCCCAACGGTAGGTCTCGCTGCTGGCGTAGGCTCAGCAATGATGATCTCCAAAAGAAGGGCCCACTCCAGTACTCCTCCCTGCGTCGGAATGCTGAGGGAGATCATCAAAGCCCTGATCTCATGACTCAGTCCCTACTCAATGTCCTAGGCCCAGATGAATGGGTCTCATACTATATCTATGGAGTAACACGAGAGGTCGGTAATCCTCGCCAAGTACTGGGATATTGTCATACTGCCCTGTCGAAGCTATAGTAACTCATGGATGTGCACTAAACGAAGGGTGGCTGGAATTAACTCCAAGTGGAAGAGGCTCTCAAAGTCCGTCCAATGTAGAGATGCCTCATCGTGAACCTGGAGCATCAGGCTCCACCATCTACCTGCTACTGCGTGCAGGAGACTCATCGCCAGGATCACCATAAGATTTGCTGGTGTCCCTACCTATCTGAAGACTTGAACAATATCCTCTATCCAATCATCAGCTTCATGAGGATCTGTCTCTTCACAGAACCTGGGCGGCCTCTGTCGTTGAAACTCGTGCAGCGCACTCAGGCGGCGTGCACCCTCCGCTTCTGGGGATGGTGGTATCAGTGGCTCCACGGGTAGAGGTACCGCCGGTGCCTCCGCTATAATGGTCCCTGCACTGAGGCCTCATTGCTCAGTGGGTTGCCATCTCGCACATAACTGAGAACCCTAGCTGGCTGCCTTCATGGGGTCATCCTAAAAATGAACATGTTCACCACGGTTAATACCGCATACCTAGTGAGCTGGAACAAAGTAATCACTAAGAAAACATTTGAAACACACATGCAATCAATGTTTTCATGCACTGAGATGGAAATCAGAATTCAAGGTCCTGGTGAGTGGATACGTCCCCCGCCGCACCAACACTGGACTCCCTGGACTGATAACCACACTCAATACCCTTAACACTATTACTTCTAGGAAGAAATTATCAGAGTCCTATGTTCTATCGTAGAACCAACTCCTCTGATACCAATTTGACACAACCTATCCTCGGGCCCATGTCGTGACTACCCCAAGCCCACCTTCCATAGGCCAAGGGATGGCTACTAGAACAAAAGGTGTAAATCCCGATAAAAGAGCAGCCATTGCCTTTATATAAGTAAACAAACACAATAGAGTACGCAATCTAAAATAAACACTAAGTAAACTGAGTACAAAAGTAAGAGCTGGAAAGTAAATGGGAAAGAATACAAACCCAATTGAAAGTACAATACAACAAATGGTCTCCTAATCTCCTCGGGTCCAGTCGTCTGCTCCATGTACGTCTCGTCCAGTGGTTCACCTCTGGGTACCGTCCCGCTCCACAAGACTCCACCTCGGTCAGTGTTTTCTGTCGTCTGCAACCAACACAACATAGTGCGAGCATAGCCTGTGCATGGGTGAGTATACGATACTCAGTAGGGACCCTAAGAACCCAGATGGTCTCCCAGAATCCACAAAGGATAAACCACAAAGGAAAGATACAAACACAAGGTAAAAACCAACTCTACTAAGGTATATTCCCATTCATATACCTAAGTCATAAATTCCAGTTCGGCTCCAACTCACGAGCCCAAGTATAACCCAGTCCACACAAGAAATCACAACCCAGTCCACACAGGAAATGAATTCAATCACATCAATGATAATGATTGAATGTAAAGACTCACCTCACATAGGTATTCTACTCACGAAGTGGGGTGAAGATGATAGATGTAGCCTCTGAATCATCTCCCCTGCCAAACCTACGTAGGATCCAAGTACAGATGTTGTCGTTGCCGAACCCACGTAGGATCCAATTATAGTAACCATTACTACCGAACCCACGTAGTATACATGTATAGTCGCCATCACTGCCGAACCCATGGAGGATCCCGACACGGTAGTCGTCGCGGTCACAACCAGCTCTCGGGTTCCCGCACACAGCGTTCTCGATTCCGAGTGGGTCTGCTCCACGAGTAAAGAGGGGGGTTGATACATCAACTATGACGAAGTCCAGAGTTGGTGTATCCTGAATTTCTGTCACGCCATAGGGGGATAAACCAAACAAATGTGTCCAAGGAACTGAGTAGAAGATGACCAAGCCATTTTCCAAAAAGTACACGGCGTGTTGGTATGGTTACACGCCGTGTATTCAGACCATAGTTATTGCTCGTGTACTATGGCCTATGGCGAAGGGCTTTTTATGTTAAAAGTAAGTACACAGCGTGTGGTATAGTAACAAGTCGTGTCTTCAGTCCCCATGTACTGTCTGTGTACCACAGCCTGTGTCGAAGGGATGTTCGTGTAAAAAGTAAGTATACAACGTGTGGTATGGTTACATGCAGTGTCCAAACTTCTGGGTTTGACTCTGTGTATGCTGGCCATGTGCCCGTACCCGGCCTCAACCCATGTTCTCCAACCTGTGTAATTGTTACACAGGTTAGCCCACACCATTCACCATGTCTGGCCGTGTGGTAGAGTACATGCCCATGTACTCCACACCGTGTCCGTGTGTTCTCGAGTTACACACCGAGTCTCACGTAGCCGCCACCTCCTTGTTGTGGGGCGAGTACACGCCATGTGACAGAGGTCACACACCGTGTGTTAGTCGTCTGATGTCTGTAACCCTAGCCGCAGAATGCCCGCACTACATGACATGTTCTCCATGAGTACACGTCGTGTAGTCTGGAATTTTCCAGAAACGATGCATCTGGCCAGCGCGCCTCCCTTGAAGTCGGTTCTTCATTCCAATCATTCGTTTGTCCCAAAATTTCAGACTCTAGGTCGCCCCGTTGTCCTGAAGTTGATTCCGGCATTCTCAGGCTTCCTATCATCTCCGAAAACACGTTTTGAATTCTCGCTCGAAGAACAGTCGAGGAACAGTCCATCCCGTTCTAGTATAAACCATCACCAGCTATTGTCTCCGCACCTCCTCTAGGTTTCCTTGATGATGACTCTTCCATTTTGGATTGTTGTGTGGCTTAATGAGCTTGTAACGATCCGTTCATCACCCATGAAGAACATGAAGAACTGCCAGCAATCACAAAATTGGCAGAGCATTCAGACTATGTTAGTTTGGCCCGGTCTCTCTACATCAGTTCGGTAGCATGAGGTTAAAGAGAACAAAAAAAGAAGAAAAGAAGATTCAATCATTGATCCAATAAAAACACACCCCTACCTCAACAAATGATGTCAAATGTCAGACATCGCAGAAGACGATGTCCTGGGGTGAGGATTCATAGACGTCGTCTGAGTGCATCTAAGGAGGATGCGGCGTCTCCTCACTTGTCGTGGAGTAGAGAATGGATGTGCGTTGTCATTATTTTTCAGAGAGTTGGTGTTCTTCGACAAAGGAGAAATCCTCCTATCCTTCACAACAGTTCTCTCCCCAAATCCCCTCATAACACACCAACCCAAAATAAAATAAGGCTTCTCATTATTTTATTAAATTATCCCATGAATTCAAATTTACAAAATTGAAATTCCAATTCACTTAATTAATTAAATGAATTGGAATTTGAATTTTGTAAATTTGAATGCATGGAATGATTTAATAAAATAAGGAGAAGAATTATTTTATTTTGGGTTGGTTTCTTCTGTGTGGATTTGGGGAGAGAACAGTTGTGAAGGAGAAGAGGATTTATCCTTTGTCGAAGAACACCAACAATCCAACGAAGAACGACAAGGAACCTCCATTATCTTCTCTGCAACAAGTGAGGAGACACCGCATCCTCCTCAGACACACTCCGACGACGTCTACAAATCCTCACCCTGCGACGCCGTCTTCCGCGACGCCAGACGTTCGACATCATTTGTTGAGGTAGGGGTGTGTTTTTATTTGATAAATGATTGAATCTTATTTCCTTCTTGTTTTTTTCTCTTTAACCGCCTGTTACCGAACTAATGCTGAGAGACCGGGACAAACTAACGCGGTCCGAATCCTACGTCGATTTGGTGATTGTTGGTGGTTCTTCGTGTTCTTCATGGGTGACGAACAAAGGATCGTTACGAGTTCATTAAGTGACATAACGATCCAAATTGAAGACTCATCATCATGACAACCTGGAAAAGGTGAAACAGCAATAACGGGTGACGGTTAAGACTAGAACAGGATGGACCATTCCTCGACCATCCTTCAAGAGAGAATTCAAAACATGTTTTCAGAGCCAATAGGAAGCCCGATAATGCTGGAATCGACTTTAAGACCACATGGAGAACTAGATTCTGAAGTTTCGTGATGAACGAACGATCGGAATGAAGAACCGGCATTATAGGAGGTGCGCTGGCCTGAGGCATCGTTTCTGGAAAATTCCAGACTACACGGCGTGTACTCCTGGAGAACACGCTGTGTAGTGCGGGCCATTCTGCGGCTATGGTTACGGTTGTTAGATGACTAACACATGGCGTGTGACCTCTGTCACACGGCGTGTACTTGCCACACAGCAAGGAGGTGGCGGCAGCGTGAGAATCGGTGTGTAACCCAGGAATACACAGACACAGTCTGGAGTAAACGGGCATGTACTCTACCACACGTCCAGGCATGGCCAATGTTGCGGGCTAACCCATGTATCAATTATACTGGTTGGAGAACATGGGTTGAGGCATTGTATGAGCACTTGTCCAGTGTACGTAGAGTAGACCCTAGAAGTTTGGACACGGTGTATAACCATACCACACGCTGTGTACATACTTTTTACATGAAATACATTTGACACTTGTTGTGGTACACGAACATCACCCCGGGACTGAAGACACGGCGTCTAACCATACCACACATCATGTACTTAATTTTTACACGAAAAACCATTCAACACGGGCCCTAGTACCCGGGAAGTACCTGAGGTCTGAAGACACGATGTGTAACCATACCAACACGCCGTGTACTTTTTGGAAAATGGCTTGGTCACCTTGTACTCTGTGTCTTGGACACATTTTTTTGTTTGTCCCCCAATTACGTGGAAGATCTTCGGAATACATAAAATCTGGACTTCGTGATAGTTGATGTATCGACCCCCCTCTTTCCTCATGGAGAGAACCCTCTCGGAATTGAGAACGCTGTGTGCAGGAACCCTAGAGCTGGCTATGACTGTAGTGAATACCGTGCTGGGATCCTCCATGGGTTCGACGATGAATATGACTGTACTTGGATCCTACATGGGTTCAGCCGCAAGGATGACTGTACAAGGATCCTCCATGGGTTCGGCAGTGATGGAGAATGTACTTGGATCTTACATGGGTTCGGAAGCGATGATTGTTATACTTGGATCCTACGTGGGTTCAGTAGTGATGACTTCTGTAATTGGATCCTACGTGGCTCGGAAGGGGAGATTATTCAGAGGATACATCTATTATCTCCACCCCTCTTCGTGAGTAGAATACTAGGTGAGATGAGTCTTGACATTGAGTCATTATCATCGATGTGATTGACTTGCTTTTCTGTGTGGACTGGGTTCTGCTTTCCTCTGTGGACTGGGTTATACATGGGCTCATGAGTTGGAGTCGAACTGATATATTTGACTTAGGTATATGTATGTGCATATACCTAAGTATAGTTGGTTGTTACCTTGTGTTTTTATCTTTCCTCTTTGGTTACGCTTTCTGGATTCTGGGAGACTTTCGGGGGTCTCGGGGTCCCTACTGAGTATCATACACTCACCCCTGCACGGGCTATGCCCGCACTATGCTGTGTTGGTTGCAGAAGATTAACATCACTGATCGAGGTGGAGTCTTGTGGAGTGGGACGGTACCCGGAGGTGGACCAATTGATGGGACGTACACGGAGCGGACGGTCGGACCCGAGGAGTTGAGGAGTCTTTACTGTTGTACTATACTTTCAGTTGGGTTTGTATTCGGGCCGATTTACATTCCAGAAGATACTTTTGTACTAAGATTACATTATGTTTACTTCAGCTTCCGTACTTTGTTGGGTTTGTTTACTTATATAATGGCAATGTCTTCCCTTTTATCGGGATTTAGGCCATTGGTGCCAGTCGCCTGCCTGTGGCCTATGGAAGGCGGGCTTTGTGTAGTCCCAGCAAGGGCCCCGAGGAAGGGTTGTGACAATAACCTATAAAATAAATCACACTAGATAACATTAGTAAATAAAAAAATACTTATTATAACATTATATATTCCACATGAAATTCATCAAAATTGTTATCAATGTAACTAATCTTCCTCAGTCTGGTGAAAATTTGTCCCTAGGATTCAACCATGACTATCAGATCTTCTCATATAAACCTTTCAGACACACTCGATATGTTATTTAGTGATTAATTAATTATAATTTATAATGAATTCTTTAATAAATGTCAAATCTACTTTTCCTAGTTATAATGTCCCATCTGGATCGGGTTACTATGTTATATATATATTAATGTAATCATTATTGCTTCTTCAACTCATTATAGCTCCACGAACATAAATCATATCATTTTTAATAGATATCCCTTTATACATTTAACAAACTGCCTAAAAATTAATTAAATTATACTTCATGAAAACCATTGATCAGTAACCACAACCCTATTACTTCTAGGGACATTCAGTATTATTCTTACAAACCTTCATCTAAAATATTCTCTTATACTCTGGGTTATGTGGTTCAAACATTAAAATATTACAGATATATGTATGATATCTTCATCTTTGGACCATCCTCTAAACAACCAAGATATATCATCTTTTAATAACACGTAAAAACATATTCTTAGATCATGAATTTATTCATGATTTGGGAAATATGTAGATTAAAATAGAATTACATGACTAAATAGAAATTCCCTAAGAGGGTTAAGGATATATTCTAACAAAGTTAAGGTTCCATTATTATCATCATTATACTAAAACTTACTAAATATCTATAGAAACTAAAAAACTGATTTTTTATATCACATGGTTTTAACTTTGGGATATTTTATTTCACTATAATCAATAAATCATCATATGTATTCGTAATTAATTCTTCAAATATTCATTATAATCATCAATGATCTTACAAAAAACAATATAAAACTTATACAATATATGTTACATAAAATCCTATATGAACTATAGTTTTAAATGAATAATTTCTAATTAAATTCTACAATTAAATATTTAAAATTATATTTAAATGAATTGATTATCCTTTAACAAGTGTTTAATGATAAAAAATATCAAGAACAATCAATTATTAAAATTAAATATTTTGATAATTTTTTAAAGACATTATATGTATTGAGATAAAGGAAACTTTTTCCCTATTTTTAAATATATTTGTTATAGACTTATAACAAATAAATATTCATCACACTGAAATTTTGTAATAAGGGTCGACTTATATTTCTAGTACTAGAATAATTGAAAATATTAATATTTATATATTATTATTATGTATTCAACTAAATAATCTAAAGTGGATTGAATTTAATTAAAATAACCTGACCATTAAAACTTATAGAAAACTATTTATCGGTAGTAAATTCTTAAATTCTTGTCTTATAAACCTCCCCTAAACCTAATCATCTAACATGATTTTCATTCCATTCATACCCCATACATACCATTTTTTATAGAAAATTTCCTCTCATTTAGATATAAACGGTGTCCCATTCCACCATTTCAATATTTCTAAAATATTTGAAAATTTATTTGAAACGATTCAAAAATTAACTCTAATTGATATAATATACAAGAACTCATTACCTTTATCACCAAAAATTATCCCAATTCCATCTAATTTTATGCCTTTATCAAAAATAAGTTTAAATCCTTGATGTAGGTTTCACATATTTCATATCAATGATTTATTTTTAATTAATTTCAATAAACACCAACCATAGTATAATAATTTCATCAAAATAATTATTGCATTTCTAATAAATTATAATAATGGTACAACCATTAGTTAATTTATTCAGTATACAAAAAAAGACATAATCATTACTATTGTGTGTTTTGATTACCACCTTCAAAAAGAAGTTCTTCCTTTTTATCATTAGCAATAAGCATGGATTGATTTAATAATGGTATTGATTGATAAATATGATTTATCTAATGGATTTATGATTATGATATTAAAAATTACTATCCACCTTCACCCTTTTTATTTATTTCGTAACAGAATTCCTAATCATGTTTTGTGTAGACTACAACATATATTAATAAATGTATTTCCTCCTCCATTAATTATTAACATGTATTGTTTTATTTTATAAATGATGACTATATATGATGTATAAATAGAAAATATATATTACTATTATTGTTATTTTGGATAATATTTATTATCATTATTATTATTTTATCTATCAAAATTGGTGGATAACCCAAAAGTAGTTAATTATCATCATAATTTTCTTGAAACATAACTAGAAATAACCTATAATGGTATTATAAAATTAAAATTATTTATAATACTTCAATTCTAGTATTATTAATTTTTTTTTAAATTATGATATTTTTGATAGATAGTGTTGTTATTATTTTTTTTATGAACCCATTTCCCAATGATCTATATTATTAATTCACTGTATTATAAAAAGGTTGCAAAAATATAACACAGGAAGATAATTTTTATTAATGAAGTGTAGGAAAGTAAATTAATAAAAGAAACATGATGAAATATGTAATTAATATATTTACCTTTATGAAGCATGAGTTTAGAGAGAATTTCTTAAAATTATAGTTAATGGTATGGGAATTTGTACCTAAAACATTCTTATTTGAGTTATACAATTTGTTACATGAACTTTTCTTCAATGATTCTACATTATAAATCATTATTTCATTTTTACATATGTGGAAAATAGTTTTGGAAAAAATTCCATTTCCATGAACAGTTAATTTTATATTTTTCTTTAAATCAAAGACAAATGTTAAAAATTGAGACATAACCATGATTTTTAGAAAATAAAATTAAAATTTCCCTTCAAATATATTATCCCTAAGAATTTTGTTTCACCTAAATTATATGATATATCCATAATAGCAATTTTTTCCATGTTTCACCCTAAATAAATTTAATATTTTATTATTTGTATGATATGTTATTTAGTATGAAAGGATTTATACAAAATTTTTATTAAATGCATTTAATATGTTTTATGGAACTTAATTTATTTCCATGGATTCCATATAAAATATGAACGATACACATTTTGGAAGTTCTAAAATTATCATTTTTTCCCGTTGTATCACTATTTTAGGATTAGTAAATTTTATGAAACCCCTTTAATTTATATGTGATTTTTATTGTATGATGATTTTTTAATTCGAATTAAAATTTATATGTAATTAGGTTTTAACTATGTATCCCTCTGTTGAATTTCTTAAACGATTATATCTGATGAGAAATAAATTTTATGTGAATGGGTTAGATATTTTTTAGTTTAACAAAGCATTGGTATGATTGTGCTTATAGAGAATTAATAAATTAATATTGTATCACTAAACAATTATATGGTCCATAGATTATTCTAATGTAAATACTTGGAATGTAATCCTTACACTCATTTATTTGGGGATATCCCCATAAAAGTCCGACCTTATATATATTTTAGACCTCGCGTAGCTGATTGAATAATTCATAAATCTATGGAATGAGATCTTTTTTATATTTTGAATTTGTTGAGTTCATGACACTTAATGAAAAGGCACATCGAACCATAATTTTTACTCATTAATAGGACTAGTACACCCCATGATAAAGCACATAGGAATATAAAAACCTATTCCAGATTCTATAGTAAATTATTATTTAGTTCATCCATATCTATGGTGTCTATTATGTAGGATGTATTGTATATTTTCTTTGATCATAGTTTAAGTCCAAATGAGAACTCAACACATCATTCAAGTGGTTGTCCATAAAACTCTTCAAGGAATACATCAGTGTAGTAACTAAAAATAGGCATACATTCAATTGTGATTATATGAATTCCCATAGAAATTTTAGTAATTTATGATTTTCTATAAGTTAATAACAAACATTATTGAGTAAAATATTTCAAAGAATATGTCCATCATCATTACACATGTAATATATTAGAGGATGAATTGTGATGTAAAGAGTGATCTCACATTACCTGAAGTTGATATTGGATGTAAATATGTAATGAAAATCAATGACCAATATTCTACAGAATTACATAAAAATATTTATAAAGAGATTGATTAATAGATTTATTCCAAAAACATTGAATGGAGAAGATTTATAGAGTTGTGATGAATTAGTTTTTCTATTTTTCATTCTCAGATTTCACCTATACCACTGGATTTGTGGTGGAGTTATAAAAATTGAAATAAATATTAATTATATGAAAAATAAATATATATGAAATCAAATAATATATTCACCATTCATGAATGATTAAAGAGAATATTTTTTGCCACATTTTTGTTTGCATCCAACTTAGTTGTAGTGATAACATATGTTCTTACATGACCAGAATGCCTTGGTGGTTGTTGTCCTTTATTATCACCAAACCCCATTTGAATAAGGAATTGGATTGCATATTATTTCTTCCTTATAGTAAAAAAATATACCATATTGTAAGTGTCGATGATAAAATTATTTTCATCTATCACACTAGTTAAATTATTAATCTTCCTTAAAAATTTATTAGACTGATGCACTCATTTTTCACATTTGAATAATATATCAGTTTCCTTGAGATAGTTCCAGGGGAAATTGATTCTACTCTTTGGACCTGTAGAAATATGATTTTTGCTTCCTCCATTTGATTTATCAATTGATCCTCCCAAATTACACTCAATTTTTTGAATCTTATCTCAACCCCTATGAGAAAACTAAGTGTGTATAATCTTTAGGATGACCTTAAGTGAAAAAAATAAAATATCAATGTAGTTTCCATTTTTTTGTGTCAGTAAATATATTCATATATGAATATTTAATAAATAATTATATTGGGTCCAACTAACACTATTTATTGATTCCAAAGACAGAGGTACTCAAAATAATTTTGATATATTCCTAGTATTCGCTAATAGACACACATACCTTTCTCTATGTAAAAGGGACTCCAACCCTATTATATAATTAAAATTTCTTGGTAAATATTTTGAAATATTTTATTTTTTATTATATAACATAAAATTGAATAAACTACCCCAATGGGCTAAATGTTCTTGATCAGCTTCCATCACTGATAAGATTATACTTCTAGGTGGAAAACATCCAATATAACTATATTTTATTTAACCAAATTGGAGGAAAATGAATAACTTATCAATGGATTGATATTTTATGCCATGATTAGGGGATCAAAATATACACTATTTGTAAGAGGGTTTTTCACCTAAGTACTCAACCATAACATTCTATATTTTGGATAATGAGGATATTCTATATGATTCAATTTTTTATTCATAAGAATATCTAGTTGATCCACTACTTCTTTAATGTTCTAAAATCTCACTTTATGATGGATACACATCTCAAAATGTTAATCATCATATTTTCTATCATGCTTATTATTAGCATGACTTCCATTATTTCTATAAATTAACTAGAAAAGTAAAATTATGTATGAGAATATATGAAATAATAAACATATTTACATGGAACTAAGGAATGATGAATTAATTATTTATAAATGACACATACATACTATAATTTTATTCTATAGTTTCCAAAATATGTTTTCCATTATAATTTTCATTTCATATATTGTATTCTAGTAATTCTTTCAAGGCATTAAAAATGTTTATTAAGAGTTTTTAAATTTTCAAATCAATATCCACCCAGAGTACCGAACCAGGGGTACAATGAGGTATTTTTTCCTGTATATTGATATGATTGAGTCGATACCCAAATATCTATTTTATGGTTATTACCAATTGGAAAAATTGTTCTAGTGGAACATCCATTATAACATCATGTAATGAATTTATTTTCTTGTAAACCACATTCTATATACATCAAAAATAAATTAATGATATGGTATTATTATTAGACTTATCCCTAGGGTTATTACTATAGTATATGAGTCTTAATATATAAATAATTCTAGAAAATTCATTGATAAAAATGATAACATCACATTCCTTTTACACATATTATTAAATGATTTATAAATAAATATCCCAAAGTCTATTTCCCCATATTCCATTTATTGGGGTAATCTATGAGTAAAATGGTAAATTTATTGAGGAGATAACTAAATTAAATTTACCATAAAATTATTATATTTCAATAATGATTAAATAATGATAGTAGAATTAATTAAATACATGTATTTTCATGAGAATATAAAGGGAGTAAAATTAATGGAATGTATGTATTTTCTTGAATTGTACACTATAAGATCACATCGTTGATATTATATCATAAAAAACCTAGATTAACAATGATTTTATAACATAAATGTTTTAAAACATTAGAAACATTTTAATAATAAAAACACGTAGTTCTACATATTATGTTCATAGGGTATAATTACATAATAATACACACACTACATACATAGGTTGGAAAGTCAGGCTGTATCCCCACCCCCAATGGGATAGCTTGCCCATAAATAATTAAAAAATATATCAATGTGAATAATTTTGATAAAAAGGATCATTAAAAAATAAATATAAATTATATAAATAAAAAATATATTCATTTTATGAATATTGAATGTGTCCCATGATAATTAAATTCATATGAGTATCTCTTCCATATGTCCCGAATTCCTTCACACTCATTAAGATCAGATACATGGAAAATATATGTTAATTTTAAATTTATTATAGAACCATAATAATATATATCATAACATAAATGACTTATAGTAGAAAATGTTACCTTTTTGTTAAAAATTCCATTTTAAAATTACATATCATGAAATAAATTGTTCATTTTCCATTTTATTCTATTTTTCTATCATCGGTCCATTTACATTGATCATGGTTACACAATATCATGAATTATATCCATGATATTGTTACCATATATGTTTATTATATAATTATTTTAATTAACCCATAATATTTGGAGACATAAAATTAGTAACATATTACATAGATATTGTAGGGTTTACATATAAATGAACGATGTTTCCATTTTCTCAATAGATACATAAAAATACTTGGTCGGAGACCCTATTCAATAAAAAGGATCAAAAATGTGAAAAATAGAAATGGTAAATAATATATAATCTTTCTAGAGTCATTAATAAATCATATATATCACATATATTCATTTAATTTATCCACATTACCTTTCTGAAAAGCATAAAATGAAAACGAATCACATCACATTATGAGGTGGTAGTCCACCGTACACATGAGAAATGTTATCCTATTCTTATAGAATGTAATGTAAAAGGGTATATGTGATATAATTATTGTAGAAGATAAATCAGGTCCTAAATATGTTATAAATATTTTAAATTCTTCACTTTATCTATCAATGAGAGGTGGTGATCTAAATTTATGTATATTTTTTCATGAGGCTGTTTGTTAGTCATACAAATGATCAATGATTTCTTTTCCAATGTGATGAAATATTATATAGATATAAGTAATTATATTAACCGAATAAAATTATTGTATGTGGGATATAATTATGTTATTATAATCTCATGGTTCAATAATATTTTATGGGGCCGTGGGCTAAAATAAAATGAAAACGTATAGTTAATGGAAGTACAACTTCTTTGGAGAAACCATATAAGTTTACACCTAAAGCCTTTATAGGAGGGATATATAATCATAATGACTCACCATGGATGTGAATATATAATTATATAAGATACTTCAGTATGGATTGTTCAGACCATCTTATTTTTGAAATTTTAAGAGGAGTATATAGGGAGGTCACTTTATAAGTGGGTAATGGAACCCCCTTGAAAATTACATTAAACTTTCCTACATAAATAAAATAATAATAATATTATATCTATAAAAAATTATGAAAAATGTACTTAATTTTCAACATGGTACATGATTATTCTGAAATATTTATATATAATAGTATTTAATAACATTTTTTTGGAAAAAAAACTAATCATTTTTTTAACCCATCAAAAATCTTGTTTTATCCTTAACCACTGTAATTAAATTTTACAATTTTTTGAATTTATATCAACCAAAATATATTTTAAAATTAGGATATAATACTAATTAGGATGATTCAAAAAATTAAATTCAATTATATATATATTATTCATTATATTATAAAAAGGTAATTTAAAATTTAACCTTTAGATATGGTGAAAAATATGTTTTCCATAGATAATGTATATATTGATATAAAATTATATAATAATTCAATTTAAAATTGACTACAATGACATAAATTACAATAATAAATAATTATGTTATGTATTTATCATTACTACCTTGACAATAAATTTTTAATTCTCATGAATGCAATATAGTGTACACCCTATGGTCGATCTCTCATGGTGGCCGCTTATACGCACCCATTTTTCTATTATCACTATTTATTAACTAACTAATATAATACTATGTTGCTATAAGAAGAAAGAGGTTTTGAATGAAAAAAATTACCATTAAATATATATAATAATGTAATAAAAATTCAATTACAAAATAAAAACAACATGGGTAATATAAGATACAAAGAAGTTTGTTATGAATTGTAGTTGTTCTTGGGATATCGTGATGATTAAATCATAATTATTTAGAAATTTTTATTTCCAATATCATAATAAATATTGGGATCAACCCTATCACTAAATAATTTAGAATAAAATGTTATTACATGACCCCGAACCTCTTTATATAAGATAATACTCATTTATATAATCACTATAATGCTACTCCACTATGGATGCAACATTTTGATGGTGATAGAGAGGATTAAGATTAAAATGGAAAGAGAAAATCAATAGTTGTGAATGTGGGGTAATCCTTAAAAACCCTTTTAAACACTAAAATAATTAATAGTGAAGAATAACTATAAATATTTATACAAAAAAAATAAAGAACCACCATATCCCCCTAAAACAACAATCAGAGTTAATTATCTACATGCATGAAGATTGGATAGATCATAGTTGGGGGACACCAAATATAAAATGAAATAGAAAATAAATGAACATAAAGAAGATTAATAACTATGATAATATATAATGAAAATATAAAAATCTATTTGGTAATATAAACTCCACCTTCTTCCCGCTAAATGTCCAACCTTGATAGAGGTAGAAGAAATAATAATTTATTGAGAAAATTGGTTAGAAAATTTTGGATTCATTTAATTCTTCTAAATTTTTTTTCCTTTTAACCCCTTTAAATGCCTCAATATTGGAATGGGTCCTTCATTATAGTGGATCCAAAATTACTCCCACTTTAAACATGTAAATATCAGAATCATTGGAGAATATATTAAGTTGTTATTACTGTTTTACTCTAAATAATTAATATGACTAGGAGTGTCTTATAATTCCACTTCTACACTTTACAATGCATTAATTGCATTTCATTATGATGAATTTCATGTAAACTAATTTATATATTTTTTCCCAACTGAATTAATATATGAATTCCAAATATCATCTAAATTGTACTGTCCAACATTGAGATATCAGCTTAAGATAAATAGTGTTCTGATATCTTGATATATTTTGAGTTCAATATAAAAATATGATTAAGAGGCTCAAATTAATGGATTGTTATCAGTCTTCATTTGGATGAAATTTATCCCAATATTTGAGAAAACCTAAAAAAACTATTTCAAAATTTTACTTTTTTTAAAGATGATATTGTTGAGAAATTAAAATAAATTAAAATAGTTAAAATCCAAAATATGTTATTCTTTAATTAATTTAATAATACATCCAAAACCATAAAATAGGAATATTTCCCTAAAACTAATACAATGTAAGGATTAAATATTTTAAATTTAAATTTAAAATTTTAAAAAAAAATCCATTTTAAATTCACCTAAAATTAAACAATGAACCTCTTGGAAATCAGTATATATTCAAATCAAAAACCACATAAAATTAAAAAATAATAAATCATCCATGATCATATCCAAAATCAAATTCCATCATGTATCCTACATGGAATTAAATTAACTATAACATTAATTGCTCAAAAAAAAATTCACCCTTATAAATTCATCCACGTCTCAATTAGAAACAACCTCACATTTAATTTTATGTCATTAATCACTCTAGATAAATAATATTTAGACTTATGATCATTCTTGAAAATTTCATATATCACCATAACTTTCTGAGAATTATCATTTCTCCACAACATGAAACATGAATATAAATACAATATTGAGGTCATTTAAAAATTAATTATATGGCAAAAGGTTGGTTGGAAAATTATTATAATATTTATTTATAGAAATTAGATGTTGGACTCTTATGATTAATTCATAAATAATCAAGTAAAAATATTGGAAATTCCTCACTCAATCCCTATATACAATTGTGAAACAAAAAAAACACCCAATATTTATTGCACGATAAATAATATATGAAATGATAAAAATGAATAATATCTTCCATTATCTCCTTTATCAATTTGTTTCTTTTTCAATGCTCCAAAAAGGCACAACCTTATTTAAATATTAAATTTTTCATTATTTAACAGGAACCAGTTGAACAAATTAATGAATAATTAAATGATGAATCAATCAAAATTTTCTCATTCTACAATTCCCAAAATAACGGTAAATAACTCACAGACCTAAATAATGAAACACATACCAATTACCACACATTAACAGTCTTTTCCCCACAATTAAAAATGAAAAATTCATAAAAAATACCTTGAGTGCGGGTATGTAATGAAAAGTTGGAATTTAATAAGTCATCAACATATAAGGAAGTTAATGGAATATATGGTCTAGTAATGGATATGCATAAGGGTGGGTCATAATATAACATTGTGGCTAGATAAAAATGTGAATAAATCATGTTATGTAAATTCCCTGAAATCCAATACATTGAAAGAGAAAAATAAAATGTTATGTTTCCCACACAAAATACATGTTTCCCACAATAATATGTGGATATTAGAAACAAGTTTTAATATTTTTTAGAATACCTCAAATGACTGGTAAAATATATTTGATTTAGTGTTTCATTCTCATATATTATAAAAAGCAGTCAAACTCGTAAAAATTATTAAAAATACAATTCAAAGAGATATTTTTAACATATAAAATCATTCCAAAAATCATTTAAACTTTAAAAAAATAATTTTAGGGAAAAATGATATGAATATTCGTTAAATCCCAATGTTATTAAAATTTAAAAACAGAAGGAATATGAATAGAAAACATCTATGTAGGTTGAAACTCCCCACACCACACATATATTTAATTACCCTTCATTATGTATAAATAAAATAATTATAATGGAAGCAAAATAATGTGAAGGAATGATACATCCTGATATTTTTTTGTGTAATATTTGATATATTATCATACCAACTACCAATTGGCCTAAAATGAGTTAAATAAAATTAAAAAAAATTAAAACAATATTAAGGTAATAGAGAACGAAACATGATTTTGGTACCCCATGTGGGTTCTATTATTTTACTTTCACTAGTCAAGATGTTGTAGGGGATAGACATGAAATTAAAGGAGGATATGCCTTTCTTTTATAAAGAATCATATAAAAATTTTCACAAAAACCATGGTTCTTATAAAAAAATTTGGACCCCCAATTAAATGAAAAATATATTTACCCATAGAAGATATATAAATTAAAATCTATGGTGAAAAAGTGGAGGGAAAAGAAGAAAATGTTTTTCCCTATATTATTTATCTAGAGGAGTGATGTTAACGATTTTTTAAGATATAAGAATATTTTGTCAATTCTTCTATGGTTTTGGTTTAGAAAATGATTTCTAATGTACTCATTTTTTTGTTCCATAATCATCATTTGTAGAAGTGTACAGCCCGACTAGCTCCTCCATTTTCACCTGAATGCATGTTACTTCTTAATATTTTTCATTCATGGACTATATTAATAGTGAAATTTTTTGGTGAGTGTATGTGTAAGAAATATTTCATTCCCCATAGATCCTTATTTTATCCATTCCATTCTAAATACTTTTAATTATGCCACTTTTCTGGCCAACAATGAAATCATGTTTTAATATTTTTCAAGTATATTCAAATTATTTTCAATCATTAGGGAATTTTGATCAATATTGATATTCATTTAATCACCCCTACTAGGGTAAACATTTTTTTAAAAGGGATAATAATTATAATAATTAAAATAAATATATGTCTTGACCATCGATATAAATGATATGCATCAAAGATCTTTGGTTTTATTTTTTATATTTTTTCATTTTTTCATTTATAATAAATATTATACATAAGAAATTGGAATCCCTAGAAAAGGAAAAATATATTGGAGTTATTTTTCATGAATCATATACTATTTTATATTTGTAACCTATGAATCCAATATAATGTGAACCTTAGGGTCAATCTCTCGTGGAGGCTGCATACACCCACCAATTTTTCAATTGTAACTGTTTATAAGCTAACTGATATACTTCTAAACTAATATAAAAAGTGTTGGTTGGGGTGATTAAAATTGATGAACATAAAATATAATAATATATATATATATTACTAAAGGAAACTGACACTGAAAAAATGAAAACACAATTCAGAATAAATGATACAACCAATTTAGCGAAGAATCGTTGTTGTTCTTGGGACAATGTGGTGATGAAATAATCCTATGTTACACATATTTATTCCCTAAATTATATTATATGTTAAGATAAACCACATCAATAAACACCTTCCCATGAAATTTTGTTATCTAAAAATGAACCACTTCATGTAAGATAACACTAATTCAAATCATCACCACAATTTTACTCCACCATGGATACAATATATTGATGATGAAGTAGAGGGAGTAGATTAAAACGAGATGATGAAATAATTATTAGTGAAATTTGGGTGAAAACTCCAAAAACCTTATTTCAAGACTACTCACATTTTTTAGACAAAATAAATAAAAACATTTAAGAAAATCAATCTCAAGAACCTCCATACCCCCTTGAACAACAAAGAGTATTGGTACCCACTTGCATAATGATTAGATGGATTATTATGGGGGAATTTTTTAAATTGAATAAAGAGAAATGAATAGATGATTAATAATATCTAAGAAAAATTATAATGAAAATATATAACATATTACACCATCTAAAATCTATATTACCCCCTTGAAATGGATATCCTTATATAAGGCAGAAGAGAGGAAAATTAAAAGAAAAAATATGTGAGAAGATTTAGATCCAACTATTTATCTTGTATTGTTCAATATTTTATACCCATTAAATTGATGGATATTTGAATTTTTCTATACATAATGTTATTCAATGTCATCTATCATGTATTCCCAAAACACATATATTCAATTGAAAATTGATGAAGTAGTGATGGTTGTTTTACAAGTGATATTTAATTCTTGTCTAGGATACTCATTGAATTATGTTTCTCCACTTTACTGTGATTTAAATTTTCTGAATAAGGAAGAATATTGCATGAAGTAATCTATAATGGTTTTTCCATAACACCAAAAAAATATCTCTATCAAATTCTCTCTTCATTTAACCTTCCCAATTTGGGATATCTACTTTAGATTAAATGTTTCTAGATCTGTACAATGATTTCAAGACCAATATTGAGAGTTGATTAGATCCTCCAATTGAATGATTAATATTTTAATACACAAGGATAAAATGTATTCCACTATGTGATAAAACATAAATAAATAATTTCATTATTTCACTCCTTATGTAGAATGTTATGGCAGAAACATTGAAATAAATTTAAAATGTTAAAATCGAAAATATTCTATTTCTGTAATAATTTTAAAAATTAATCTAAAACAATAAAATGTAACAATTTTCCATAAAA
Source organism: Viscum album (assembly GCA_963277665.1). Lineage (NCBI taxonomy): Eukaryota > Viridiplantae > Streptophyta > Magnoliopsida > Santalales > Viscaceae > Viscum > Viscum album. The sequence continues at coordinate 106,613,819 of OY728133.1, forward strand.
ATATTTAATGATGGTATAAAATAATTCAAATTATGATTCAAATAATTGAACATATTATCTTTTCAAATAAATAATTAAACTAATATTTTATATAAAACCAAATAAATTTAAAATTTATCTTTTGAATCATTAAAATGAAAATGCATTTTAAATAAAATCAATATTATTTTACTATTCATTGAACATTTTCCTTTACATAAACTGATGAAAAATTCATAGAATGAAATATTTTATATTTAGTTTTTAAAATTGATGTATTTTTTAAAAAAAAAATCTAAAATTGGATAAAATTTTATATATTTTTGTTCACAAAAATCAATAATTATTTTTGAGATAATTTTATTTAAAAAAATAAATACTTTACTCAAATTTAAGTACTTTTTTCCAATTAGTTTTATTTATATTAAACTTTTACACATAATTTTATCATTTTTTACACCTATTCATGTATACAAATTTAACAAATATTAAATTATTATAATTTTTTGATAAGAATATTAAAATAATACAGTTGTTTTGAAAAAATTAGTGTTGCATTCTACATTAGCTATCAATTAAATTTAATTATAATAATAATATTTCCCTAATAATAAGGTTGTTATACTCAACAATTTTTCTATAGTGTAAATATTACTGATAGGCTATTCATATTTTGTAAGATCATGTTCTAGTTCTATATAATTAGAGGTAATCACATGCATTGGGTCTGGCATATACATTCATAAAAATGTAATATTTAAGATATCCTTTAAATTAGAAAGTATTTTTAGTATTGGAAATTAATAATACAAAAATTTAGTTATTTTAAAAAAAATTATGATGTATTATATAAATAGGTATTAATTAAACCTTCATACAAATCCTTATAACACTTTTCCATAGATATACTTTCAATTAATAATTTTCTCCATTTAAAATTAATAATATTTTTTGTTATCATCATATATAATTTTTCTTTTTTTATATTCTTAAATATGTCTCTAAAATTCCGTTACAATTTTTTCTTCATCTGAACATGTTCAATACCTACAATCTTTCTTTTAGAAACTAATTCCAAAATGGTGAATTGTTAAATCGCTTTACATATAATTCTTCATATGAGGACATTTGAATATTTGAATGAAATTTATTGTTATTTTAAAACTATATCAAATCTTATTATTGATGAATTATAACATTACATTCAATTTAGAAGAAACTAAATATGTATTATGCGTACATAATAGTACATTTATATTTCTCATCGATTTGAGGATGATAAGTGGTGCTGAATTGAAGTGTTTCATCAACAAATATTTGAATACATTTTAAGGATTTGGATGTAATTTATAGATCATGATCAGAAACAAATGAAACAAATTCACCATGAATTCCTAGAACATCATTAATATAAAGTAATCAAATGTGCTCAATAGGTAAATATTATCCTATAGTGAGGAAATTTATAGATTTCGAATGGAAAAATATAATAACAATATTGCATCATTTATTTTAGGAGTATTACATGATAGAGTTATAATGTATAATGTAATGTCCTCCCACTTTCACAAAGAAACTTGTATAGGTTTCATGACCCCTCTAGGATGTTTTCTTTTAACCTACACCTATTTAAAAAACATGAATCTTGATATATAATCATCAATTTCCTACATCATGTTGTCCCAAAAAAATTATTCATACAAATCCATATACATTTTGGTGCAACCTATGTGTATAGAGAAATAATAGATATAAAAATCATTTAATAATTCCATTTATAGAATAAGTATATAAGTAACACATATTATCCTTCAAAATATCCAAACACAATATTTTTATAGTATTTCTTTTCTATTTACCATAATTTAAACCACTACATTTGTTTTTAAAAATAGGTTTATAATTATGAAAATTTTTAGGTTTTCTCATATATTTTATTTTTAAATTATTTTAGGAGTTTGACTTCCCCTAATATAATTATTATTATTTTGACCATTACATCATCCTTAAGCAAAAGATACATTTTTTTTGGTAATGCCTCGGTCAAGGACCGAAGAAGAATTTATTAATTAAATAAGACAAAGTTTACATGAGTCGAAAGGATGGGATCTTATTACAATCTCTTTCAAAGAGGTGAAATAAATTAGCTGGCAGTGCATCCAGCCATGTCATGCTCTGGTGAACACCTTTGTTTGCAAGAGAATCCGCAACATCATTCGCTTCACGGAAGACATGTGTAAAAATGTAGTCAATTTCCTGTATTGAATTCAGGCTATTCATCCAAAGCGTAGTTAGTGGCCAGGCGAGATGAATGACTCCATTCCAAATGTATTGAACAATGGTGGTAGAATCACATTTAATCCAATGTTTTTCCCATCCTCTTTGTAGTTCAAAATCAATAGCATGGAGGACACCTAGAATCTCCGCTTCAAGGGATGAGGAAATCCCACACCCACTGTAAAAGCAACCATGGCACTGGTTAGTAAGAATCTCTAAAAATGTCCCCACAGCTGGGAGGTCCATGATTTCCTTTTGAGGCACCGTCGACATTCACTTTAATCCAACCCGGCATCGGAGGTTGAAAGAAAACTACAAAGGGGTGCCTGGTCTTCGGGAAAATACCCGGGACACGGATACGTCTGAAGATCTCGAAGTCTCCAATATAATTGTTGCAACAGTCTTTTTGAATTGAGACAGCTTCATGTATAACAATGTGAATTCGATCATTTTCTTGCATTGAGACTGAATGAGTGATTATTATGGATAATATCATTTCTTACGTGCCAGATTTCATGTAGGAGTTCCACCACTACCAAAAGAAAAAAAAATTTAACTTGTTGAGAGGCTTCATGTTTAGTACATTTCTTCAAAAGCAAACAAATCGGGTCAGATAAAGACCATGAGCAAATAAATAACTCAAAAATGTATTTCCATAAAGATGAGGCCGTAGAACAAGACAAAAAGAGATATGAAAACAGGATTTAGGATTTCCCCAGAAAATAAATACGCCTATGTACGTGAAGGGATTGAAAACATATTTAATTCCAAGGTTACTGGTGATAGTAGTTTTCCTTATAACAGGGATGTTTTTTCCAAAGAAAATATGAAATTTGTTCCAGGAAATGGTTTGGCTAGAAATGTTCTCATAATGAGAGATATCTGGCTTAAGACATTGAATGTTTCTTTGATCTCCATTTAGAAACAAGATAATTTCATCAACATAGAGGAGGTGAGTTGGGAAATTGAGGTTTCTAGTAGTTTAAATGGGTTTAAGTTTATTTTGATCGACCAGATTATGAATGAGTCTACTAAAGTAATCTTCTGAAATAACAAATAGAATGGCCGAAAGGGGATCTCCCTGTCTAACACCTTTAGAACATTTGAAAAAACCGCGAGGGGTGCCATTTATCAAAATGTAAATGATAGCATATTGAAATAATGTCTTGATTCTCTTGATAGAAATCTCATGAAAACCACAGTTTTTCAAGACTATAAATATAAATCCCCAATCAATTGTATCAAAAGATTTTTTAATATCATGTATAATGGCAACACTACCCACTCTATTTTTTTATTAAGGGTGTTGGTACATTCTGAGGCAAGGCAAATACAGTCCTGGATGGATCTGCATTTGATGAAACCAAACTTATTCCATGAAACAATTTTGTTGCAAATCGGGACCAATATGTTGGAAATGATTTTGCTAATGATATTATAGAGGGTATTAATATGAGCAATCGGTCTAAATTTATGCATTTTAGAAGCATTTTCAACCATAGGTATTAAGATGATGAATTGATCATTGATACCTTGAGGGAGAGATCCGTGAGTGAAAAAGGACCTTACCAGTTTACAAAAATCTAAATGAAGGATGTACCAGTGTTTTTATAAGAAACCATTGTTAAAACCAACTGGTCCAGGGGAACTATCTGGCTTCAAACTAAAGACAATGTCTTTAATTTCATGCTCTAATGGAATAGATAAGAGAGAGTCAATATCTTTCTCATCCACCATTAAGGGAATAATATCGGGATTGAGATTAATTTTGATCTCAAGGACATTGAAAATGTCATTAAATTATGAGACAACATGATCCGAGATGGCCTCTTCTGATTCAATGATCAAGTCATTGTGAATCAATTTGGTAAGAGGACTATTGGATTTTCTGGTTCTCTGAAGAGAGTTATAAAAAATAGTATTTCTATCCCCATCAACCATCCATTTAGTCTTAAACATTTTTTTCCGAATGTTATTTTTAAAGGTTAGTAAATTTGTTAGCTTAAGAGATATATTGACCTCCAGTTGATGGTGAAGGTTAAAATCAGAGTTGGTGCTACACGTTTGGATTTGATTAAGCACATCTTCAAGAGAGGTGATGTCAGAATAAATTTGAATGCTCTTGGTTTTACACCAACCTTTGAGGTCCTGTCTTAAGATTTTCAGTTTGAAAATACAGGCAAAACAGTCATGATGATGATTCATAGAATTCCATGTGTTATTAATAAAAGAGACACAGTTAGGGTCTAGAGACCAACAATTGTTTAATTTAAAAGGAAGGGGAATTCTTCGTTTATTAGAAAGGGAGCTGAGTAATATGGGACGATGGTCAGAATTGAGTCTGGGTAGTGTTATACTAGAGACATTATCCCAAATTTCTAGGGCCTTCATGTTAACAAATTCCCAATCTAGCTTACTGGGAACTATTTTATTATAATTTCTTCTATACCAAGTTTATTTCTCTCCAGTAAGGTTAACTTCAAAGGGATTACAATCTTCAATAGCGGATCTAAATTCTCTTGTGGATATAGAAAGATGTGAGGGTCCAATTGTTTCAGTGGGACTATGAATAGCATTGAAGTCTCCACTAATCACCCACGAATCAAGAATAGAGTTATCCATGTCAAGAAGATCATGCCAAAGATTCCTTATTTTCTGATACCTATTATTGGCATAAAACATCGTGGAAAAGATGTGCTGATCATTCAAGATAAAATCACAGGTGAAATGTTGTTCAGTGGTTTTAAAAACATTGATTTTTTAAGGGAATTGTGTGAAAAGATCCACATAGAGTCCGTCAGAGGACCTTTTGTGTATGATCCTAGGAAATTGTAATGAAGAGAGCCAAGTCTCATGAAATTAGAAATGAAGTTGACTTCGGGTTCAGAGATGGAAAATAGCTGAGGTTTATGAGTGTTTAAGAGACTCCTAAGAGTGTGGAGGTTTCATTGTTGGCAATGCATTGATAGTTCAAAAATATGAGATTCATTATTACTTATGTTTTGGGTTATAAAACCTTTTTTGGACTTCCAAGAATCCTTCTTCCTCTTAGATCTTCTAACATGAGGGGTTGAAGTAGATTTCGATTTGTTATAAATTTATTTGACATTGGATGTTGAGGAGTTAACCATAGCAGGATCAACAGTAGAAACCGAGTCAGAAATAGCTAGAGTTACAGGTCATGTAGAATAGTTCTGAGAGTGTTCTGGATCTGTTTCATGAACATGAGGTTCCATTTAGGTTGGGACAGTATTAGTAGTTATGGAGAAAGAAAAAATTTCAAAACGAACAACATTAGGTTGATGTGCTCCAGTTGATTCCGGAGGAGATTTGTGTTTAGGAGAAATATGTTTAGGGGATTTATCCAAGGGAGTGGGGGAGTCATCCAGCCTTTGCTTTCTAGGGAGAGAAGCAGGTATAAATAGGTGGATCTTTCTTGAGACTGGGTCTTTCTGCCCCAAAAGAGGTGTGGATACCTCACTGTGGGGGTAACCGGACGAATGTAAGATGTGCATGGATTTATCAGTAGAGGATGAGTCAGGAACATGCAAATCCAAGAGTAATTCAATGGGAGCAGTGTTGACATTTTCCTCAATCATCATGTTTGTAGTATAATATGCAGCCTGATCAATCATTTTAGATTTTTTTTGGGACAATGATATGGGTTTTATTAACAGTATCATGAACACCAGAAAGAGTTTCAGTAGGAACAGTGTTGAGTTTCTCGTTGATATGCATGTCAGAAACAGAATTTTTAATCTGAGCAGTCATAATAGAGTTTATATAGGCAGTAGCATTGATTTTATCAGTAGAATCATGCAGAGTATTAATTGTGTTACCATGGACTGATAATTTTTCCATGTTACCATGAAAATCAGTGGAGCTATCTCGACTGTAGAGCTCTTCTTGCTGGCTCTCGAGAACATTCAGTGTTTTGAAATCTGTCCTAGCCCCATCCAGAATAGAGGCAGTGCCAGAATTCTCAATGTTATAGCTAGAGGTCACCTTCGAAGCAGAGGCATTATGTGACAAATCATTAGAAGTCTAAAGGGGAGAGATGTGGGGCTTACTGCTGTTAAGAGTAGTTCCATTAACCTGCAGGTTATTTAAAGTTTCATCACCCATATTTTCTTCTTCTTCCACTATTGTCCCCATGATTTCCCCTCAAGGGAGGCTTAAACACAACATACCTATAAATCCACATTTTTTATATAACTCTATGACCTTTCATTATCAATAAAAATTTCAACCTTATATTCCTTTTTTTAGTGGTAGTCAATTAGTAAATTATAATCCTTATATAACTGATGTAATTATTTTTTCATTAGGGTGATGTCATTTTAGGAAAATTTAAATTTTTTCTTTTTATGATCTATGAATATCAAAAATATTTCACTATAGATATTGTATCTCAACATTTCCAAATAAATGATTGTGTCTTCCAACTAAAGGAATAAGTTGGATAAATATTTTTAGTAGTATTTATCTTCTTCCATGAATACTCAATAGCAATATCATTCCCTATATATATATATAAATTCCCCTTATTAAATTCATCAATATATATATATAAAATATATAATTTCCAAATGGAAGATTAAAAATGATATCATTGAATAATCTCCCCAGTAATTATTCAGAATATTCTTCTCAATCTTTTTTACATGTAATATTATTCCATTTTGTGTAAGCATGGATAACAGATTAGAGAATCTATAATTTTATTAAAATAAACACCATTAGAAAAATACAAAATAAATGAAACTAAATACCTCAGATATTCTCATTATTGCGGTTCATTCATTTTATACCAACTTTTTTTCATTAAAAACATATATTCATTTCGATTAGAAAATATGACCATGAAAAGAAATCTTTTGGAGGTAGAATTCGAACTAGAAAAATTTACAACGAAATGGTTTTCGTCAATGAGAATCATCAATGATCACCATGTGATTCACAGGGTCCTCATGGCTTTTATAATATTCCAATATATTATAAATAAATACCAAAAAAATTATAAAGATATTATTTTAAAACTATATTAATTATATCTACAAAATCATACAATGAAATTGACTATCAAAATGGATTTATTATTAATTCATAATGATCATAACTCATATAAAATACTATCATCATAATAAATTCAATATTTTCTCACAATTTCTTATACCAAGTGTCAAGGAAAACATTTAAAAAATATTTACCTTCATGAAGACGATCAAATATTTCATGAATGGTCAGTTCATGATAATTTTTATTTATTATTATAGGATTGATTTTCCTATAATAAATTCCCATCCACATAAATCTATAATTCATTATAATAAAAATAATAGGTGTCCCACTTAGTAATATAATATACTGTATAAATCCCATACCACAAAACTCCTCTTGTTTTTCTCTAACTCAACTAATTCTGTAGTGTGAATTCTAAATGAATTATTTTATATTGGTCTATGATGAGGGGTTAAATAAATATATTACTCAACATAATGCCCTATTGAATTTATAGGAAATTCTTCAGAAAATACATCACTATATTCCTAATGAAAATTTATATTGTTAGTTTTAATATTACATTTTCCATATATATTTCTTTTATATTCTTCTTACACAAGATTCTCATATAGAATATATACTGTGGTGGATTTATATATCATGTTGTTGATGAAATATCATCTCTAAAGCTAAGGAATTATACATCATCAAAAAAAGTGTAAATATTCATATATTAACAATATTTATTTAATAATGTTTTGAAAACCAATTCATACCAAGGATTATATAAAAATAAAAAATACTTATATTAATAAATTATGAAATTTGGTAACATTAATGTGTCATATAAGAAATAAATTATAGATCCATGTTTTGATTATATTTCTACATTGATTTTTGACAGAGAACATCCATCATAAGATTTTATGGTCACGACATTTCCCTCGGGGCCCATGCTATGACAACACCACGCCCGCCTTCCATAAGCCTGAGGTTGACGACTAGAACTAGAAAGGAATATCCCTAAAAATGAGAAAGCATTTCCCCAAAATCCTATACACACACAATCACGGGACACTACGTACAAGTAAACACAGTGGATGAAGAAAGGCAACACCACAAATAAAAACCTCCACTAAGTGTAAAATTCTGTATTGAAAGTATGGGGGCTAAAAGACCAGCCAAACTAAAATGGAAGTAAAACAAAAAAGTATCTCCTAAGGTCACCGACCATGTTTCCTACTTAAAGGGTAGGTATAACTCATCACTACACCTTTCCACATCTACCAGTCACCTCTGCACACTGTCTGTCAATCAGCTCTGAGCACCATCAAGCCATGACTCCTCAGGACTCAATCTTGATGTTTTTCGTCTACAAAATACAAAACAATGTGCAGGAGAACCCTGTACAGGGGTGATTATAACAATACCATGTAGGGACCCTGAGAACTGAGACGGTCACCCAGAATTTTACAATGGAAAAGCCACAAATCATGATCTCAGTCACAAATCACTAATCAAAATATATCTCAAACAAGGTATACAACTCATATATGAGGAATACATATGATTAGTATTATTCTATATAATTATATTCCATTAGGATGTTTTGGAACTGAAAAATGGAGTCATTTTTCCATTGTCGGTCAACCCATGGTAGAATGTTGCTGATTCATAACAGGCCACTCTAAGGCTGGTCCTCATTGGTTCACGCACTACGGGTTTGCATTGGGTCGCTAGAATGATAATCCACACACGTTCGTTATGAAGTTGATCCAAAAAACATTGTTAAGATGATGATCCACATAAGGTCGTTATGATGTTGATCCACAGAGGGTCGCTATGATTCTGATCCAGATAGGGTCTCTACGATGCTGATCCACACACTATCTATTTTCAATTAACAGCTAGCTAAAGGATTCACTATAGTTGGTGTGCATGAGATACGTATAATATAATCCTCAATATATAGGTCATGAATCAACTTCAATGTTGTTCCACAATGGAGTAACCAAAAGGACCATCATTTCATAAGGGTCTCAATACAATAGATGGCGTGGTAATCTCACGCCAGGTATATGGGTTATAATTGTTTTATTACGGAGGGCCCGATTGGATTCAGGTTCCACCCAACCAAGCCATACACCATCGTTTTCTAAAACCCATGTAAATTATATCTAAAGGAACATATTTTATGTGTATAATATCACAATATACAGTTCATCAAATGAGTGTCTTCATTATGAGATATGACCTTTTAAGCGAAACAAGGTCTCCCGGGGTCTGGGTCCGGACTGTCCTAGTCGGACTTACCCAACCCACCCCGACCTACAACACATGAACTTGTTCGGGTAGACCCAAAATGGTCTAGGTCTGACCCATCTCATCTTGAACTTTTTGGACCGGTCCAACTGAGTTGGGCGGCATCCGGCTCGCCAGCGAGGTCGGAAGCTCGGCCCGCTCAGCCGTTGACCGGGCTAACCCACCTTGGAAAGGCACAACCTACTGGGTCATACAGATGGTTGAATACCATATCGAACGGAAATTCTTACATTAGGTATGTAATGCTGGTTCCATGTGGGAATTCCCCCTCTGTAAGCGGGACCTGCATGGCGTGAGTCCCCCTCATTCGCAACTCGAAGCTATGACCTCCATATGCGGCACACAACAACACGCCTCCTACTACAAACACATCCTACCATGGGTCGGCCACCCCTACTCTCCACTATGGAACCTTCAAGAACCTCTTTCCTCTATTTCTGGCGAGAGATGGCTACCACATCGGCCTGCTAGTGAGAGTCGTCGGCAGGGCTTCCACAGGCCCCTGAGTGAGCTTCAGTGGTCTATTTTCCCTTTTGATTGCACATACAGGCCCCTAGGATGCTTCCAACACTGTTTGGCTCCTGGATTCATCTTTACTCTTTATTATTTGATTTTACAAGAAGAATTCAATCTAATAATTACTAATAGAGGGTACGTGCCTTGTACGGTTGGCATGAGACCTCCGTGTTAGCAATATAACAAGGATGTTAGTTCAATCATTATCAAGGTAAGACTAAACCCCATTCAAAACTCTAGGAACAACCACCCACAATTTCATATTAATTTAGTATTAACATATTCTAGATAATATGTGTTCATTACGTATTTCAAGGATGATAGAGTGGAATAAAATCAAATAAATTTAATTAAAAAACTCATACCTTAGATTCGTAGGAGATGTCACAGTTGTGGGAGAAGAATGTTTGTTCTTTGAAACCTTCTGTGTTCGTTGTTTCAGGAAATATTCCTCCTACGTCATCATTAAAGCCTATGTTCTTCAATGGAGGGAAAATTCATTCGTTTTTTCTATGTTAATAATTCTCCCAATGATTCCCCAAATATTTTCCCCACAATTCCAATAATCTAAAGGATAATTTGAGATTTTAACTTTTCATTCAATTAATGGTTCATTAATTGGTCTGATTAATGTCCCTTATTAATTAAGAAATTGTTCTTTACATAACCTATGTTTAACCAGGTATTTAATGTCCGTTCTTAAATTCCTGACCACCTTTGGGGTCCCCACCACAATCAGTAAAGAGGTTGAAAAAAATATAATATTATATAATGTTTTTTTATTATTCTTTCAAAATGTCTGAAATCATTTTCACTCGTCCTTCTCCGGTATAATTTATGTCTCCCGTAAGATAATATCTATACTCTGAGTAAAATTTTTCCCTTGTATTTCAATTCCATGAACCATTTAAATATTTTGGAAAAATTTCCCATAAGTTTACTATTGTTACATTAAAAAATTAAGAAATCCATTTCGAGATCTTCGGGCCTTAGAATCTCATACCATTAATTTTTACAGATTCATAATAATTAAATTTACCATTAAAAAATTCATTTGTTTTGTTTTTAAATTCTCATCACCTTAGGAATTTTCATCCCTGAAAGACACTGCAAAATCTAGGGAAACGAAAGGGGTTACTAAGGCCATATCTGAGAATCTAGCTCCCATGTTCTCCCCTTGGGGTTCTCGTTCTTCAATCTAAATCACACCAGAGGAATAAAACACCCACTAAGATCCCTCTAATTTTGATCCTCTATCTCCACCATGAACTCTACAAAAATCGCCACATCATTAATGTTCATATCTCCCCAGTCGATAACGTGTGATGGATCATGCACGTACCTCTTCAGCTATGACACATAGAAGATGTTATGCACCCAGTGCATCTATGGTGGAAGAGATAGACGTTGCGCCACCTCTCCTACACTACTAAGTATCTGTAAAGGATTGATTAACCCCATAGATAGCTTTATTCCTCAGCAAAATCTCCACAATCCTCTTTGGGGTGAGACTAGTAGGTAGAGATTATCTCCCTCCTCGAACTCCAAGGGTCTTCATCTCTTATCATCAAAAGACTTCTACAAGATCAGTGAAATATTAAGCCTCTACTGTATAATCTAAACTTTTTTAGTGGTATCCCTTACCATCAATTAACCCATAAGTTCTGACTCCCCTGAGTCAACCAATCATGGTTTTGATATGCATGGTTACCAGTACAGTGCCTCAAATGGAGACATGTCGATGGTGGAGTGATAATTTTTGTTGTATGTGAAATCCACCAGGGGCACGTGGTCCTCCAAACTCAGCTAATTTCATGGACACAAGTACGATAAATGTCTTTGAGGGTTTTTGTGGTCCTATCCATTAGACCATCTGTCTCAGGATGAAAGGTGGTGCTCAAATGTAGTTAAGTCATGAACACCTCCAGTAGTCCCTTCCATAAGCAGGATGTAAATTGAGATTCATGATCTAAGATTATTATCAATGAAACCACGTTATGTCATACAATATCATGTATGTAGATACGTCTCAATCCCTCTATTAATACCTACACTATGATTTTTAGGTATTGGGCTGAATTGGCGAGTCGGTCAAAAATCACCCAGATGGAATTGTAGCCCCTATACGTACGTGGTATCCCTATCATAAATTCCATGGAGATACCATCCCACTACCACTCTAGTTCCTCTAGTGGATGTGTTAATCCTTCTAGAACAAGATGATCATCCATCAATTTCCGACTGGTGAGGCCCAACAATATGAAATTTTCCACTACGTTCTTCGTCATTGGCCACCAATACTGATGCTGGAGGTATTGGTATATCATTTAAACAACTGGATGTACCACCATTAGGGATGTATAAAACACTCACAACACCTCCTCCCATACCATCATTGTTACCATGATTATGTCCTTTAAAGAGGATGACATGATCCCCACATTAAAAATCCATCAGGAGCATGTCCTATGGATATCTGAGCATGATTGGCCTCGTAGTCTACATCCCCAAGCTCTTTCTCTTTCACTTGCTAATGTAATGGGGGATTAACTATCACAGACTAGAGGTAAGCAGCTCCTTCACTATCCATGAAGGATAACTACAATGCGGCTAGCTGCTTAGTTGCCTCACCCAGCAACTATAGGCCAGACCTCTAGAAAAGTGTGATTGGAACCACATTCCCCTTCCTAGGAGTGTAGACTATCTCAAAGTCATAATCTTTTAGGAACTCTATCCATCGCTGCTATCACATTTTCAAGTCCTTCTGTGATATGATATACCAAAGACTCTTATGGTCTGAGTAGGAATTAAACAATTCTCCAATCAACTAGTGTTGAAACATCTTCCAGATGAAGACCACTACTGCTTACTCTGGGTCATGTGTACCATAGTTCTGCTCATGTTTCCTCATCTGACGTGATCCGTATGTGATCACTACTCACTCCTGCATCACGAAAAATCCTATTTTGGTCACTGATTCATCACAATAGACAACATACCCAACTCTCTTTTATGGTAACCTCGAGATTGTGGCACTCATCAGTCTATGCCTAATCTATTTATATCTATTCGGGCATCTCTTTTTCTGCACAAAGGGTTGTATCTTTCTTTTCAAGGATGAAAAAGGTTTCATAGTTATGAAAAATATAGTTTTGAACTTTCTGTAGTACCCTACCTATCCTAGGGTACTCCACACTTCGGTCGCACTGCTTGGTGGATCTCAAGCATGTATTTCTTATATCTTCCCCAAATCCACTACAACTCTAGCCCCAAGATAACATATCACAAAAGTGGACCTCTTGTATCCATAACATGAAAATAGAGATCATACAATAAATCTGGTTCCCTCGAAGTGTATCAAGAAAAATCTACATGTGTGTGGCATGCTCCTCCTCCATCCCTGAGTAAACCAAGAGGTCATCAATAAATATCACCACTAAGAAATTGAGGGATGGCTATATGATCATGTTCATGAGTCCCATGATCACTAATGGGGAATTCGTAATGTTGAAAGGCATCACCGATAACACATAGTGGCCATATAGGAATTTGAAGGCCAGCTTCGGTACGTCCTCATATCATACCTTAAGCCGATGATAGCCTGAACTATGGTCTATCATTGAAAAACATCATTATCCCTTCCGCTTGTCAAAGATATTATCAATACACTGGAGTGGATACATATTCTTAATAGTAACATTGTTTAGGCACCGATATTCCAAGAAATTCTATTCACTCTAATATGCCTTCATGGTGAAAAAAATCGGTGATGCCAATGGAGAAACACTGGGACATAAGAACTATTTCATCTACAAGTTCTCCAACATTTCCCACAACTCACGAAGATCCACGGGAGGTATCCAATTTTCTTGAGTAGATATCATTGTCATCCTGGGGTATAGGTCGATGTAGAAGTACACCTCTCTATGATGAGGTAGTCACGGAACATCCTTATGAAAGACATCAGCATAAATGTCCAAAATAGAACATATCTCAGACTCCACTCACCAAATGCTCCATGGGTAAATCAAGCCAACATATATGTGATCGGATGCACCCACATCTGGGAATGTCCATCCTGATATGTAATGGTGCCCTTCTCACCAGTGATGGAAAACATGTCCCCAACCTCATAGACACACTGCACTTTTCACCTAAAATAGTCAATCCATGAATGGACATTAGATAACTAATCCATACCCAATATGACATCATAAGGCCTCAACGCAGCTATTAGGAGACCCCGACCAAATATCTCCCCTCATAGAATAAGATCATACATTTCGAAATAGTCTGTAATCATTGAATCCTCTCTAGTAAGAGTCTCTAATCGTAAGTATCGATCCAATGGCTCTACTATAATTTATGTTCCCCAAAGGAGAGTCGTGTCATTGAAAAACATACAGGAACCTATCTCTTTTATGTACTATATCTAGGGGGAGTAGACACTGATCATACCTCGAATCATCTATGGAGCACCGTGGTGTTAGGCCTCAGATACCTGTAGCTGATCTCATCCCTTTCTTCCTGCTCCCTAAGGTCGGGGTAGACCACCTAGAGAGGGTGGCTATAGAACCGCAAATGGCATCCCACCCCCTACTGAAATACCTTCTCCTCTACCACATCTTCACCCCTATGGCCTTTCTCAGTCAAATCTCCAACACTACCTCAGTTGTCCCTCGACCATCTATTGATTATTGGTATGGAGGTTTAGGCAGTCGCGAGCCATGTGGCCCTGCCCACCACACGTGATAAACTATATCCTCCTCTACTAGTCTACTCTACCTCATGAGATCTTCACCTCCGAATTTATGTCCTAGGATCATCCTCTAGAAGGTATAGACCACACGGACCTCTGTGTCATCTGCCTACTGCCTGCTATGGATAAATCAGATACTTGTCTTCTGGTGGTGGATATCACCATTGTTTCTTTCTTAGCTGAGAAACTCTCCACCAATAATGCTTGTTTGAGTACTCTAACCTGCATCGTGATATTTATTGATATCATCGACACTCTAATTTATTTTTAGAAAACCTTTTCAAATATATTTCCCCCTGAAGAAAGGGTCGCGTACCTTGTCAGTTGAGTAGCGTGAGATGTGAGCGAATCTTGCTGAGTACTGGGCTACTGTCAGGCATCCCTGCTATAAGTGTAGAATATCCTAAAAATGTACAGACGTACATCCGCTGGAACAAAATCCTCTCTAACAAGGATCTCAATGTCCGTATAGGTGAGGATCACCTCATTGTGTGGCTGGAACAGTAGGATCCACCTTCTCCATGTCGTGCCCCAGAAAAATCAATCAGGTAGGATCACCATCTACTATGATGGGGTCCCAAATAGGAAAAAAACACTAACCACAATCCCCAGCCAGTCATTACCTACCCGTGAATCTATATCTCATATAAATATTAGTAGCCTTCACTGCGATAAGTCTTGAAACAAACTCAGTCGGTGTGCACTGTCCGCTAATGGGGTTGGTAGCAACTGCTACCCAATATGTAGTGGTGTTGCTGGTTCACCACCCAAAGGTGATATCACAGTAAGAGGGCCCAGCACCAAAGTATCATTGATCGGTGGGCCGTTATTAAAAACTCTCTCTATATTTCTCGATGGGTGACTATGTTAAGGTATCCTAAAAAGAAACAGGTGTTCCACATTAAAAAAGTTAAACCTGGTGAGCTGACTTAAATTTGATCCAAAGTAAAACATTAACAACACAAACATAATTCATGTTTTCTCCAGTGAAATAGAAATCCGGATTCAGGGTCCTCATGTATGGATACATCGGAGGCCGCACCAACACTGGACTTCTTGAACTGAAAACCCCAATCAAAACACACAACACTATTTCTCCATTTAAATGATCTGATTTCTAGTTCATCGGTAGAACCGACACATTCAATACCACTTTATCATGACCCATCCCCAAGTCACATTTAGGGACTACCGCAAGACCACCTTTTATAATCTAGGGGTTAGATACTTGAACTAAAAAAGCATAACCTTAAAAATGAGAATGCATTGTATCAAAAACCAGTACACCCATGGAGAGGGAAAATTATGAAAAATTAAACACAATAGATGAAGAAATTTCATACCCTAAATAAAAAGCACCACTGAGTGTAAAAGTTAGTACTGAAAGTCAAGGGGCAAGAATACAAGCCCAGCCGAAATGGAAGTACAAAAAAGGATGAAATTGCACTTGAGGTCATCTGAAATGGTTCATACCTGAAGGGTAGGTAAAGATCATCACCACAGCTTCCAATTTCTACAGGTCACCTCCGTACATCGTCTGTAAATCACTTCCAATAACCGTCAAGAACTGAGTCCTCTAGAATCAATCTAGTTGTTTGCCATCTGCACAAGACACAAAAAGGTGTGGGCGAAGCCTATGCTGTGGTGAGTATAACAATACCCAGTAGGGACACTATGAAACCCGATGGTCTCACCGAATTCCACCAAGGAAAATCCACATATCATGATCTCAATCTCAAATCACAAATCAAAAGATAGATCACGCTAGGTATACAACTCAGAGATTACGTATAATGATAATTGGTCTTATGATATATCATTTTATTCCTTTAATAAGATCAAAAAAAGAACCATGAAGAAGTTTTTACACTATGTATCTACATAGGGTAGTAATTCGTTGATCCATGCCAGACTTCTCAAGGGATGGTCTTAATTATGTTGTGTACTATGGATCAACACATCGTCTCTAGGATGTTGATCTACATAGGGTTGATATGATGCTGAGCCACACAGTTTCATTATGATATTGATCTAAACTGGGTCTCTATGATGCTGATCCACACGGGGTCACTAGGATGATGATCCACATAAGGTTTCTATAATTCTGATCAACGTAGAGTCGCTATGATGATGATCTACACTGGGTATCTATGATGTTGATCCACAAAGGTTTTCTCGTCAATTGATAGACAAAAACATTATTCCCGGCACTTAGTGCACTAGAGTTCCATAGAATCTAATCTTCAAGATATCAGTTATTCCTCATCATCCACTATGGTTCAAAAAAAATAACCCAAAGGGAAAAAAATGTTGTAAGGGTCCCAATGAAAAAGATGACATGTCAATCAGAAACCCTATCTGTGTGTTTTAAGCATTTAAATACCAAGGCCTGGTTGGATTCAGGTTCGATCCAACCGGGTTGTACTCCAATATTATCTAATACTCAGGTGGACTGTCTCTAAAGGACTGTCTTCTTCCAAGAATTCATGAACCACATATTATTCATCAAATAGACGTTTGGTTTGTGAGACACAAACCAACATATTCATGGAAAAAAGTTTATTTATACAATGTTATATGACAATCATGGTTTATCTCCACCGTGACAGAAATAGATTTCTATATAACGTATAATTTCATCCTTATATATTAGAGTTTTTTATTATTAATGGGGGTCAATCAAGGAATTGAGGGAGTTAATTTATTCTATTATATCAATTGGGTTAGATTAATCTGAAAAATAAAAATACACTATCAACACAACAAAAAATTAATAATGTAAATTAAATGAAAAAAATACATTAATTGTTAGTATAGAAATGTGACAAGATTCATAATAAATGAGGATCACTCGTATGATATTAACATATAGACATGTATAAAACTAGAAAAAGAAATACTATAATTTGAAACGAAGTAACATATGAATCAATGACAAATAATATATGACATGAAACACCATGCATAATGATGGTTCCATGAGCTTTAGTTACCTTGACCTAGATCCATTTACATTGCATGTATCATGAGATATCATGTTTTCATGTGTCTTGGATTCCCAATGAATAGTGATAGTTTCAAATTAATATGGAAACACCAACAATATCCCTATATAATACCCACACATATATCAAATTGAGGAAAATGAAACAATGGAATGTGATACAAACGATGTATCACTCTCTACACTATTATCATCAAGTCATTAATAAGAACACTAGCTATCTTATATAGTACAAATAAATGGATTCATTGCATCATGAGATTTATTGATAGAAGTCTCCCAAAACAAAATGAGTTTTATTTATATTTTAGTTCATATTTATCTGTTAGAATTAAATGAACTGAGATATACTATTGAATTGATATTATAAAAATGTGATCATTATAACCTATCTATTAAATTGATTGTCTAAATTGGAGTAACAATATTATAAAAAATATTTATAATGTTTAATATAAATCCCATGAATTTACTAATTCATAATATATATGTACCCAATTATTAGTAAAGACATTTTTTTCTTTAAAAATATGTATTCGTAGAAGTAGTTTTTATTGTATTTTGTGAAATGAAATTTCATTTAATTCTTGAAAAATTTATAAAATTTATTTGACTATTGTAATAACATTTTTTAAATAATAAGGTCAATATTATCATAATATTAATTATTGTGATTTTTCTGAAAATGATTATTTTTTGGTGATTTGAAGAAAATTCTAATATGTAATGGCCCGGACCTCTCTCGTACATTACATTGTGAAAAAATGGTGTTTGAGGTCTTCCAGGAGGTCAAGGTGACTTATCCCCAATATTTTTTCGAAATTTCCAATTCTATGAACAGTTTCATCAGTGAACAGTTATATTTGTAACTTCTAATGGTAACCTCTATTTCCTTTTCAAAATTCCCAATTCTGTGTAGTATTCCATCAGTGAATAGTTCTATCGGTAACCTCTATCAGTAACCTATAATGGTAGGTGAACTCTCTTATATTAGTGAGGTTCAGTTAACACTGTTCTATCAGTGAAGATTTAGTGAACAATGTTCTATCAGGGAGGATTTAGTGAACAGTGTTCTATCCGTGAGGATTGAGTGAACAATGTTCTATCAGTGAGGATTCAGTGAATAGTTTTCTATTAGTGAGGATTCAGTGAATAGTGTTCTATTAGTGAGGTTTTTGTGAACAGTGTTCTATCGGTGAGGATTTAGTGAAAAGTTTTCTATCAGTGAGGATTTATTGAACACTGTTATATTAGTGAGGATTTAGTGAACACTGTTCTATTAGTAAAGATTTTGTGAACAATGTTCTATTAGAGAGAATTTAGTGAACATTGGTCTATCAGTGATGATTTAGTGAACAATGTTCTATCTGTGAGGATTTAGTGAACAGTGTTCTATCGGTGAGGATTTAGAGAACAGTGTTCTATCTGTGATGATTTAGTGAACAGTGTTGTATCAGTGAGGATTTAGTGAACACTGTTCTATCATTGAGGATTTAGTGAACAATGTTCTATCAGTGAGGATTTAATGAACATTGTTCTATCAGTGAGGATTTAGTGAATAGTGTTAAATCAGTGAGGATTTAGTGAACACTGTTCTATGATTGAGGATTTAGTGAACAGTGTTCTATCAGTGAGGATTTAGTGAACAGTGTTCTATCAGTGAGGATTTAGTGAACATTGTTCTATAAGTGTGGTTTAGTGAACAATGTTCTCTTAGTGAGGTTACGAGAACTGTGTTATATCAGTGAGGTTTTGTGAACAGTTCTATCAGTGAGGTTCCAAGAACAGTGTTTCTAGAATGGGGAGGTCTATCGGTAACCTCTATTGGTAACCTCTAATGGTAGGTGTACAGTAATGGTAGGTGTATAGAAATTGTTGGTATACAGTGTTTCCAAAACGGTGAGGTATATCGGTAACCTCTATCGGTAACCTCTAATGGTAGGTGTACAGTAATTATAGGTGTACAGTAACAGTAGGTTTACAATGTTTCCAGCTTCTAATATTTTCACCACTTTGACGTTTCCTTTGATGTAAAATATATTTAATGCCTTATTTTAAGGACCCTTAAGGCCGATTCAAATACCATAAATCTTATATTAATTATTCCCAAGGCTTGGGCTGTTTTTACTTGGGTAAATAGTGTGATTTAATGCGATATTATTTTAATTGGGAATCGAGCGTATCTTAAACCGTCACACCATTCAATGTTCAAAAGGGAAAAGATATCATCCTCCCTTTTTCATTTTATTTGATCATGGCTATGAGATTCTAGAACATTTCAAACCTTCCTGTTGGAGTCGCACAAACAAACTTTACTCCTTGGATTGGTTCCACTCTAGTTTGATGCAACCGAGCTGTATCGGTCAATCTTCGATATAAGGTATGTTTTATTATCATTCCTTTGGAGATCATATCCTCATGTTTCTCCTTTATATATTATATCATGTAATATTCATGCTTTAAATATAGTTTTTTCTTGGGGTTTGGTTGGTGCTATTGTATCGTGGCATCCTCGGGTGGATGTAGTTGTCACGAAAGGAGGATCGTGACCCATTGTGTGGATAAAGAACGTGAGGAATTGTTTGAGGTAGAGGATTCATTGCTTCTCATTTCTTTTACGTGCAACTATTTGTTATCATGTTTAATCCCACTGGATGACAATGGAATTTACATAATAAATATTTTATCCAGATAAATAAATTGATATCGGTCATACGCTAGTGCCTCATGTTTTGCTAGATAGTGTGATATCTATGATTGATTTGATTAGTTGTTCGTTCATGATGTAAATAGGTAAATCACATAAATTGGTATTGGTTGATAATTGTTTGGATAAATATAAAGAGGCATCTAAAATAATTTGGTTCTAGTAGTAAATTGGTGTTAATCAGATGGGCAGAGTAAGCATGTTTAATTATTTGTGATAGCTTACTAATTAGGTTTCCTGAATTTGGAACCTAAAAATAAAAAATAGGTTATTTCAATATGGATAAAATAATTGATTATTTGAAAATTCCTTAAGGTGTATTGAGTTTCCCTCTTGATAGTAAAAGGTCCAAGAGCCCAATTAATGTGTTGTTTGTATTCCTATAGCTTGTGTTGTAATGTGATCCTGAATGGGTGTTGTGATATGTGGGGACATGGAGTCCCTTTTGGTTGTGGCAGAAAATGATGCCTAGAGTTTTGATATGCTTTGGTTTATGAATGTGGGTTTTGGGGAGGACACCAAGGATGTTGGACTGGGATGGATGTTATTGTTGGATACTTGATGATTTTTTATTAGTTTTTTATCAGATTTATTTTTCCCCACTGTTAAAGGCAGCTGGTCTTACATACCCTTTTTATGAAAGAGGCGAAAACATATAGGGTATGCCACATGCTTTCCGTGTTTAGCTTCTCAAGGAGGGATGGGTATATGCTCTTTCTATAGGTCGAAAAGACTCGAAGGGTAATACATCTACCCACCGTGTTGATCCCCCCTTGTGTTTAGTTGAATAGAATGTTTTTATAGAATTCTTGGGAATGTGGGAAAGTAATTATATAATGAATTATTGAATAAATGGTGTAAATCCATGGGGATAGAGATGATGGAACATAATAATGAGGTTGTAATTATTAAAGTTGACTTAGGGTGTGATGCAAATGAAATTTAATGCAAAATTGTTCATGGTTAATTAATGAATAAAACTTTTTTAACATAATGTGGAACTAAAAAAGGGAATGAAGTAATCTAATAAATCATGTTAAATGGTTGTGTACATATAAGATTCCATGTCTTAGAAGTAGCAGCCCAGATTCTGAGAGATGTTAGCTGCAGTGTGTCTAAGACTAGGTTATGGCAATATTGTGGTTGTGATTTATAGTATATTCTATACTTTTGTGTTTCTATATGCTAATCCACCATGTCAGTAAGGGAAACTAACAGCCCATGGATTTTGAGACCTGCGGGGTGTATTCCCCAACATTCCGATGGGAGGATGGATGGCGGACTACCCCCCTTGGCCCCACTCTCTTCTCTTGTTAGATACTTATGCTAGTAGGAATAGTGGTTAGTTTTACCCATATATGTGTGTAGAGGGATGTAATGGATTGTGGTTATTCACACACAAATATTCTATATATAGTTTGTTATGGACTACTATAGGTGTAAAATGTATAGTCTGTGATGGATTGAAGATCCTTACTAAGTTTATGGGCTGTAATGGATTGAGGTGTAATACCCAACGTATGATACACGTCTTGCGAGTTGTGGTGGATCCCAAAAAATACCTGGTTAGTTTGGTTTGTATAATTGGTGGTTATGTTGCATGAGGTGCATATTGTGTTGCTTCACCCGGGTGTGTCTGCGGGCAAGCCATTTTGGAGAGAGATGCTCAGGACGTGCGCCGTTGGGGAATTGCGGCAAACCAGTGGGGAAGCAGTAGTAGGGAACCATTGATATTATGTATTATATGATATATTCTTGTATGTGTTACTTGATGATAGTTTCCATGGTAAGGATGTGAACTTAGTATACCTGTTTAGGTGACAAGTTAGTTTCACTTATTATTCACAATGCCTTTGCATGAATTCTTTACTTTTTCATTAGAGGATTTGGGAAGGATCCTACAGAGTATACTGTTATACTCACCCTATGTATATATAAACTATTTTCAGGTCACATGGATCAGGTTGGAGACTAGGCTGGTGTTTACTAGCTTGTGGTTACAGGAGCTGTTCCGGCTTGTGGTTGCTATTGTTTTTACTTTCTTTTGGGAATTTGCAGTTTTTTTAATTTCAGTTGTTTTACATTGCATGAAATTTCAAATGTGTACTTGGGTTTCATTTATATTTCAGTCTGAGTGGGTGTTGATTGGTTTCTATCATATCTCACTCTTTTATATGTGTTCTCATAGAGGGTAATTCCTCCCATTTTGTGTGTTACTATACCCTCGGTGCTAGTCGCCAACCTGGGGCCTACTGGAGGCAGGACTCAGGGGTCATTATCTCCCTTCTCATAGTGGTGACCCTTGAGGGGTACACAATGTGGGGAGGGGGTTGTGACAGAGTGGTATCAGAGGTCTGTTTGAGAGATAGGATAGAGTTTGGTGTCGGGCACAGGTGAGGATGCATTGGTTGGTAGGGAAACAATGTCATTAATGTTTATCAAGTGAGGTAAACACTGGACGTCGGCGGAGACATAGGTGTCTAAGTCCCCCTATGACCTGATGTATTAAACTTTACGTTTACAATGGCTTCTAAACAAGTTGATAAAAGTTATAGGGTAGAGACCTAGGAACACATCATGCATCATTATTCCTTATGCATGTGTTTGAATTGGTAGACCTTGGAGTAGGTTAACATAAAATCAATAAAAGTAAATAATTAATTAATTAATGTTGATTATTCTATATTCTAGGTTTAGGAACTCTAACAATTTTTATTTTATAGGTATGGCTCCAGGTTGATGTCCTCTTTAGGTTTGCGAAAAAAATGTTCAGCAGGATGTTCTAGTAGATCACTGAAGGGTAGAGGTTGACGACGACGACACATGGAGGAAGACACTCTGTGATTTTAAGTGCCAGAGTCTGCAGAATTATTAGGGATCTATTTTAAATGCAGTGATGGAAGACTGGTTAGAGGAGGTCTAGATTGGATTCAGTTTGATTCGTGCTCATAAAGAGCAATGGGTTTCCTTGGTTGTGATAATGATGCGTGGAGCAGCGAGGCAGTGGTGGTTCTTGTTTCTTGGGGATCATAAGGAGTCAGCGTTCTCATGGGAGGAGTTCTGAGATATGTTTAGAGTTGAGTTTCATTCTTCGACTGTGAAGGCGTCCAGTCGCTCGGAGCTCATACCCTTAGAAAGCGGAGTTCCAGTGTTCGAGGGTTTGGAATCCATTTCAATAAACTTTTACGATATGCTTCTGGCCTACTGCCAGATGAGGAGGCCAGAGCGAGGTGTTTCGGGGAGGTTTTGCGTCCAGATATCCAACGCCAGGACACCCCATTTATGTTGAAAACTTATCTTGCAGTCCTAGAGAGGGAAGAAGTTGTCAAAATGACTTTCTCAAGGACTGGATCATCACAACAGTGGAATCGGCATGATTCCTCACGACGCAGAGCTCTGGTCTGGGGTTCTTGGTTTCCAGTGCAAAAAAGTTTCCGTTCAACTAGGGGTAGGTCCCAACCCATCACATCTTGTTTATCTAGAGGCAGTAACTCTCATGCCTATTCCAAGGGATCATGCACTTGTTTTCTTTTGGTGGTTGTGGTCATCAGCAGCGGGAGTTCCCGGCCTTTCAGAGCGATCATTGTGCATCAGGCAGTACACTCCAGGTTCCTCCTTTGAGACAGTTCCAGTTGAGGAAAAAGTAGCTGGTTCCACTAGCATCAGATCAGAAGAGGGTAGATGGGGTAGGTAGAGGACATCCCCATGATGCTCCCTGTCCTAAGAGAGCAGAGCACGGCCATGGTGGTTGTTATCATCAGGGTCAGAGAGGCCGTAGAGGAGGCTGTGGTCAGCTTCATGCTCTTGCTTTTCCAGCTCCAGGCGAGCCAGATGTCATTCGAGTACACATTTCTTTTTTTCGACCTTGGTGTATGCCTTGTTTGATTCATGAGCAACACAGTCCTTCATATCACCTACCCTTGTCCATGATTTGGGACTTGAGGTAGAGAGGCTTCCAGTTTCCTTGGAGTTGACTATGCCAGTTGGAGGTCGAGCAATCTTGTTTGAAGTATGTAGAGATTTTGAGCTAGTTTTGGGGCAACACCACTCTTGGGGAGATTTCTTATGTTTACTAATACAACCATATGATGTCTTCCTCAGCATGGAATGGTTGTATTTGGTGCAGGCTATCATGGATTGCTTCAGGTAGAAGGTCGTCTTAATTGGTGCGGATGGAGAGCAAGTGGTGTTTGTTGGTTAGCGAGATCCTCTGATGGGTAATAGGCGTGTTCCATCCTTATCATCCATGACATATAAGATGATACTGAGTTCATCAGAGGTTCAACAGTTAGCATTCCCTAGGGTCATAGAAGAGTACCCTGATGTCTTTCCAGAAGAGGTTGTAGCCTTAACCCTTCGACGAGAGATCGAGTTTGGGATAATGCTACAGCCAAGAGCATCTCATATCTCTATGTCTCTATATAGGATGGCCCCTTCTGAGTTATGAGAGCTACATATACAACTTTATGGTCTATTACAGTGCAGTTTTATTCAGCCAATTGTGTCACAAGGGGTGCACCAATTTTGTTTCTGAAAAATGCTGACGGGCATTTACAGTTGTGTGTCGGTTATCATATCTTAACAAAGTGAAAATAAATAATATTTATCCTCTTCTAAGAATTGATGATTTATTCTATCAACTGAAAGGTTCATGTTGGTTCCCAAATATCGACATGCAGTCGGGATATCATCATATGCTTGTGAAAGATGAGGATATCCCAAAGACTGGTTTCCATTGTCGTCATGGGCATTATGAGTTTGTTGTTGTGCCATTTGGCACGATGAATGCTCCAGCTGTATTCATGGTATTGATTAATTCTGTGTATTGTGAGTTCCTGGACATGTTTTTGGTAGATTTCATCGATGAAATCCTTGTGTAATCAAAATCTGAAGAGGATCATGCAGAGCATCTACAAGCAGTTTTTGGAGTTCTTCATCAACATCAGTTATTTGGGATGTTATCGAATTGTGACTTTTGTGCTCAAAAAGTCTGTTTCATGGGTCATGTTGTGTCCCAATAGGGATTAGTTGTAGATCCATCGATGATAGAAGCAGTTGTGTCTTGGGAATCCCCCAAGACAGTGTCAGTGGTGCGATGTTTCCATGGTCTTGTAGGCTACTACAGGAGGTTCGTAGCTGATTTGTCACGATTTGAAACACCGTAGACATCTTTGACCAGGAAGGATCTAGCATTAATATTGATTGATCAGTTTCAGTCATCTTTTGAGTATCTAAATGAGAAGTTAGTAAGTGATCCATTCCTTTTTATTTCAGCTGATGGTGTTCAGTATGATGTTTTCTGTGATGCTTCACATCTGGGGTTAGGTTGTGTTCTCATGTAGCAGAGGACACTTGTTTCATATGCGTCTCAGAAGTTGTGTCCCCATGAATTCAACTGTGCCACCAATGATATTGTGTTAGAATCCATGGTGTTTTATCTGAAGTTGTGGATACATTAACTCATTGGTGATCACTTTGTGGTTTTCACCAATCATAAGTTATTGTGGTATGTTTTCTCCCAGCGTTACTTGAACATACGACAACGTCAGTAGATAGTGTTCTTGGAGTTATACGACTTCTAAATATCATATACACCTGGAAAGGGAAATGTGGTAGATGATGTGCTAAGCCGAAAGTCACATAGTGATGATGTCCGTGAATCCGATGATTCCAAGAGAGCAATGGAGGAACTGTCAGCATTGCATCTTGATATGGAAGAAGTTGGGGGAAGATGTTTTCTTTTTCAGATGATGGTACATTCATCCCTAACGCAGAAGGAGGAAGAGTCCCAGTTGGGAGATCTAGAGGTGGAGGTTTGGAGAGACTAAGTTTCTTGTAGTGAGGCCACTTATGGGTGGTCGGAAGATAAACAACACCGAGTGTTGTATCATGTAAGGATTTTTGTTCCCTTGACGATGTGCGAGATGGTTCTCAGAGATTTTCATAGTTCACACTTATTGTTTCATCCTGGAGTGACAATGATGTACCGAGCCTTGTGAAGCCAGTTTTGGTGGCCTTGGATGAAGTGTGCGATTGTGGTGTTAGTGTCTTGATGTTTTGTCTGCCAAAAGGTGAAGGTCGAACACCGTGTTCCTGGAGGACTTCTCCATCCATTAGATATTCCTAAATGGAAGTGGGGGACATCTCAATGGACTTTGTTATAGTTTTACCTCGAGCTCTGAGAGGACATGATGCTATTTGGGTGGTAGTGGATCGTTTAACAAAAATGGCCCACTTCATAGCAATCAAAGAGTCAAACATAATGGATGTTTTGTCAAGGAAGTATCTAGAGGAGGTGGTGAGACTTCATGGAGTCCCTAGGACGATCATTTCTGATTGAGATCCTCATTTTACCTCTAGGGTGTGGTGTGGTCTCAAACATGCTTTTGGTTGTCAACTATGCCTTAACACTGTTTTTTATCCACAAACAGACGGTCTGACAGAGCAAACCATCCAGAATCTTGAAGACATGTTATGATCTTGTGTTACTAATTTTGGAGGTTCATGGATGAGGAACTTAACTTTGGTTGAGTTTGTTTACAATAATAGTTTTCACTTTACCATATTTATGGCGCCATTTGAAGACTTGTATGGATGGCCATGCCATTCTCCATTGTGTTGGACCAGGGTTGGAGAGTCAGCAATTCTCAGACCGGAACTAGTGCAGAATACAACATAGATGGTCAAGGTGATTCATGAGACGATAAAGACAGCTCAAGATCGTCAAAAATCATATGCTGATCAAAGGAGGAAGCCCTTGGATTTTAATGTTTGGGATCTTGTGTTTCTGAAGGTGACTCTCCATTGTAGGAAGTGAAGTGTTGTTCATGGATGTAGGATTTCTCCCCGTTTTGTTTGGCCTTTCGATGAGTTAGCTCTTGTTGGAGCTGTGGCATATCCAGTAGAACTTCCCCCACAGTTGATTAAGATACATGATGTTTTCCATGTATCACAGCACTATCATTATCTTCATGATGACTCTCACATCATCGATTGGGGAGAGATCGATGGTGATGATGATGCAACCTTTGAAGAGTGACCTGTGGAGATCCAGGAATGGAAGGAGAAGTTGGTGTGTGGGCGTTCCATCCCCTTATTTCATGTCTTTTGGTGACATGGTGAAATTGATGAGAGTGCATGGGAACATGAGTAACTGATACGTGCTCAGTACCCAGAGTGGTTTGATTCTTAACTCTTTTCATGTGACAATGTTCCCTTTGTGGTTAGACCTTTCATGTTTTATTTTTTAATTTATTTTGTTGCTTTTATGGCTTGCTCCCTATGGAGAGGTATCTAAATGAGTGGTTGTTCGGAGCCCGTTTCTTTTTTTGTCTCTTGAGGTTGTTTTTTAATTCTCAAGGAAGATAATGTTTTGATAGGTATCTAAGGTAATGGATTGGACCTCTCTGGGTAATTACATTGTGAAAATATGATGTTTGAGGTGTTCGAGGAGGTCATGGTGACTTATCTCCAATATTTTTTCCAAATTTCATGTTTTTTGAACACTTCCATCAGTGAACAGTTTAATCGGTAAACTTTAATGGTAACCATAGTTCTTTTTCCAAATTTCCGCTTCAGTGAACAGTTCCATCAGTGAAGAGTTCTATTAGTAACCTCTATCGGTAATCTCTATCGGTAACCTATAACGGTAGGTGAACAGTGTTATATCAGTGAGGTTCAGTGAACAGTGTTCTATTAGTGAGAAATTAGGGAACAATGTTCTGTCAGTGAGGATTTAGTGAACAGTGTTCTATCAGTGGGGATTTAGTGAAAAATTTTCTATCAGTAAGGATTGAGTGATCAGTGTTCTATTAATGAGGATTGAGTGAACAGTGTTCTATCAGTGATGAATTAGTGAACAATGCTCTATCAGTGAGGATTTAGTGAACAATGTTCTATCAGTGAGGATTTAGTGAACATTGTTCTATCATTGAGGATTTAGTGAATAGTGTTCTATCAGTGAGGAATTAGTGAACACTGTTTCATCAGTGAGGATTTAGTGAATAGTGTTATATCAATGAGGATCTAGTGAACAATGTTCTATTAGTGAGGATTTAGTGAATAGTGTTCTATCGGTGAGCATTTAGTGAACAATGTTCTATCAGGGAGGATTTAGTTAACATTGTTCTATGAGTGAGGATTTAGTAAACTGTGTTTTTTCAGTGAGGATTTAGTGAACAGTGTTCCATTAGTGAGGATTTAGTGAACAATGTTCAATCAATGAGGATTTTTTGATCAATGTTCTATCATTGAGTATTTAGTGAACAGTTTTTTATAAGTAATGATTTAGTGAACAATGTTCTATTAGTGAGGCTTTAGTGAATAGTGTTATATCAATGAGGATTCAGTAAAACGTGTTCTATCAGTGAGGTTCAGTGAACACTGTTCTATTAGTGAGGTTCAGAGAACAGTGTTCTATCAGTGAGGTTTTGTGAACAGTTATATCAGTGAGGTTCCATGAACAAAGTTTCCAGAATGGTGAGGGCTATCGGTAACCTCTAACGGTAGGTGTACAGTAACGATAGGTCTACAGTGATGGTATGTCTACAGTGTTTCTATAATGGTGAGGCCTATCGGTAACCTCTATCAGTAACCTCTAACGATAGGTTTAGAGTAACAGTAGGTGTACAGTAACAGTAGGTGTACAATGTTTCTAGCTTCCTACAGGTTCACCCCTTTTATGGTTCCTAAAACGTAAAATAAATTTGAAACCTTATTTTAAGGACTCTTAAGGTCGATTCAGTGACCATAAATCATATATTAATTATTCCTATCGATCGGGATGTTTTTACATAGTCAAACCATGTGGGTCAATGTGATCCGCTTTTAATGGGGAATTAAGCGTATCTTAAACTGTCACCCCATTAAATCATAGAAAGGGACAAGATATCATAATCCCTTGTTCTTCCTCAATGTTCTTGGCTATGGGATACTAGAACCTTTAAATCCTTCCCATAGGAGTTGCACAATAAATCTTTACTCCTCAGATTGGTTCCTCTATCTTTTGATGCAACTGAGCTATATCGGTTAATCTTCGATATATGGAATGTATTATCGTTGTTCCATTGGGGATCATATCCTCTTGTTTCTCCTTTCCATATTATAGTGTAACACCCTGAGATTTTATGAGATTTATTCTTTTTAATTTCTTTCATATCTTTTGTTAACGCTACACCAACATTATCTTTCACTATACGCAAAACTGTATTAGCTTGCAGTATAGGCAACACTATTCTTGGATCGTGTTATACACAATTTCAAGTTCGTTTGATAGTAGTTATTATATGCAACATTGAGTGTGAATATATATATATTCAATGTATAAATGAAATATAGTGGGATCCTGTTGTACGCAACAACAAAGGAGTCTTCCACTACACGCAACCCTGACTTGGCTTACATTACATGCAATCACAACTTTCCACGATAGCGTGTGTTTTACGCAATACCGAGTTTCACTAAACAAAGATATGTTATTAAAATATTATATAAAATATCCTTTATGAATAGTAATATCCACTTTTTGAAATTTAATTTTTCAAAATGGACTTCATTTTTTGATTCAGAATAACGAAATTAGCCTATGGTGAATTTTTTGTATTTTTCTGAAAACTTTCAATTTTGGATGAATAGGGAAAACACTAGGTTGCTATTTAAAAACCATCTTTTTATTTAAAAATTATTTCTTTTAATTAAATTTATTTTAGGTCAAAATTGATACATAATACCTATATAAGTTTAATGTAATTCATTGGAGTCATTTTATAAAAATAATAAATATATAAAATTTTTATTGAACTTTTCACCGTCTTTTACCCACCTCCTAGGAGAATTTAAAAATTTACATAAAACATAATTTAACCACTTCTATGAGTGGAATTTCGAAAATCCGAGAGACATGGTTTATATCAGTGAGTGAAATGTGGTTCAATAAGATAAAAATAATTTTTGGTGAATAGTATCTTTTTACTTTTATTTACCATGGTTATAAGTAAATAGGGTAATTAAGGGTAAAAATGATATTATTATTACCATAACACATGTTAAAATTCTTTTGGATAAGTTTAATTTTATAAAAAACAACATTAGGAATAAAATATTGCCCTTTAGGTCCACTTGGAATAGATTAGGACATTATTATTATTTTAGTTAATGATGTGTTAAAATAGTTAAAATCAATGTTTAATAACTAAAACATTTTTAATATAGGATTATTCATAAGATAAATTCTACTATAAATAATCATTAGAAAGATAAAATTATTTCCTACCTAATGGTATTTTATATATAATTTCAAGACATTATATATTTTATTTTATTTATGACACAATGGTGATGCAGTATTTACCTAAATAATGAAATATTAAAATAATTGATATGATAAATATCAAAATAAATGTAATTTTAGACTTTTTATGAACTGAAATAATTTTATAGGTTAATATGACATGTTAGTATTGATTTAATTAACTTTTTTATAACTAATCATGCTGTTATGATTTTCACAAAAATCAATTACCGAATACTATCAAAATTGATATAAAATAGTTTTTAAAACAAATATTATATTATTAATTTTTATTATATTCCTAAATATCTGATTTTCAGCCAAATGACTTATATAAATTTATATATATATTAATAATGATCCATTTGGGGTTTGTTTGGCTTGTTATTGTATGTTTATTAAACATGTAGTGTAAGAAAACAAGAAGACACTGTAAATGTTAAATTATTTAAATAAGTGTTAAATCTAAATGATAATGTTAAAATAGTAACCTAATCTTTTCTAAAACCTATTGCATGTGTGTATTTAGACCCATACCCACTTTATCTTTGAAATAAATCAATTTTGAGCTATTATAAACCGAATATGACTTTATTATGAAATAATATTTTATGTTTATCCAAAGGTGCCCCTCCCCTCCCATATAAAAAAGGCACCCCTTCCCTCTTCTCCTCACACCCTTTTGAGCCTTGAAGCTTGGTCAAACCCTACAAATTACTCTTATAAACCTTTCTAGTTATATCATATAATTTATGGTCATTTCAAAATACCAACTATAGTTCCCTAAGAAGATGTTTAAAGGAGGCGCGTCGAGGAAGAGATAATCTCTTCTACCGACTCATTCAAGTTTCTTTCTTCTTTAACTTCCTATTCTTTAGTTGTTTAATTATAAAGTAATAACATCAGTATTACATATATACTGATAAGTTATTCTAAATATGAAACAACCCTATTTCACCTTCTATCCATCCTATAGAAAATGAAATCAACGCGCGTGCGTACGTACGGAATATCATCTCCACGCCGTGTTGTAATCAGTATTTCCACCACAACAATACTTGGATGGGTATAATGGTGTAAAGAATAACTATATATAATTATTATAAAATCATAATGATTCTATGATATTATATCATCCACTCCAATATCATTCAATAAATATGGGAACAATATCATCGATCGTGCGTACGTACGAATTATCGTCCCCACGACTCGATGAGATTCATTTTCCATGTTAACAATTCAAGAATGATTATAATGTATATATAATAAGTTATCATGAAATATATGACATACTAATTCTACTAGATTTATATATATATATATGTATTTCATCAACTTAATTCCATTAAATTCAATAAAGAAACAAAAAACAACGGTCATGCATTCGTACGACCTACCATCTCCATTAACAGTGTATTTCATTCCATTTATCTATCTATCATATATATTTATATACTGAATATATATTATATATAAGTCATGTTATACTTTATGGAATTAATTAAATCCGGATATAATTAATAATATCGAGAACAACATGTCAAAACACGTACGATAAATAAAACGATTTTACCCAAAACGCTGCTTTAACATGGAATTTACAAAACAATGGGAAATTTAAAGTCATAAGAGAACCATATATGATATCATAACAATTAATATTATTTTTTAAAAAGTCAATGACATTATTTAAATTATTATACCAGAGGTTTAGATACGTACGAAGCATATCAGACTTAAGGTAAGGGATAATTATTCCAATCACATTATTATCCGAGATTTTTTATTCGTAAGTATTTATTGTGGTTATATTTATCATCCATGTACATGTTTTATTAAAATGTTCTCATAAAATGTTTAATATTCTTACATGTATGTTTAATGTCATTTTACCACTTTTTGACTTCTACTACGATGAATGGAAGATACCTTTCTTCTGTTTACCATATGATGCAGTTTTTGACTATTCCGAAAAAATTACGAGGGGAATGTTTTTTTAACATATATGGCATTAAAGGATTTTTATGGTTTCATAACGTCTATGTTTCATAAATATTCCTCTACAAGATTTCATTATTATTTTCAAAAAAATCATTTTCTTTTTAAATTAGATGGCATTTTGTGAAAAGAAAATGATTTTTAAAAGAAATGATATTTTAGTCAAGAATTCATTTCAAAGGTATTATCAAAACCAATTTTCATCTAAGATGAAATTATTTTATATATGTATGTTTCAAGTATAATATCTCTATGATTTACATGGTTTCAATTTTCTTATGATGAAATGATATTCATTTGTTTTATATGGATTATGTTATGATGGGATGATGTTTATGAAACCCATTTTATTATTTGGGTTATGATGAATGATTTAGGTTTATATTGTGGCACACAAAAGAATTATTTCATTATGAGATGAGTGGGACCTATATATCCCTTCCAATGCATTGGGTAAAGATTTAGATCTCATGAGATAGACATCGTTGGAACGGTAAGTTAATCTGGTACAGTGATACAGGGCCGTAATGAGGAGTGAACATGATTTAGAAAGGGACTTTGTCCAATATGATGGTCTTGGCAGCAATGCCTTGACTACTATGCAAATCATAACATGTGCTTAATGGTTTTCCACAATTACATGATTTATTCCCTACTATTTTATGATGATTCATGTTCCATTATGATCTATGCCTTACGTACTACCTTGTTGTATGTCATTGACATTGTGTTCATGTTTTTAAGGTCAAATGTATATGGTTTGTTTTATTATCTCCATGATAACCATTAATGTGCATTTAAGCTCACCCTTTATATGTTTTAATTTCCCCAGGATATAAATAATGGTTTTAGGCAAGAAAAAAAGGTCAGATCATTGTGGGAGATGTTTATGATCTTTCACTAAGATTAGAAGATTATTTTTATGAGTTTCCAAAAACACTAAACTAATACGGTCTTAAGGTATCTGTTTTTTTATTGTATTAGTTATTCTTAAAAAGTAATTTATTGTAAATTTACATCATGCTTTAGGTCTCTACATATAGTATGTTATCTCTATTTCTATAATGAGGTTTTTCTTGGGGTTTGGTTGGTGCTGTCGTACCGTGGAATCCTCGGGT
Organism: Viscum album; assembly: GCA_963277665.1. Classification (NCBI taxonomy): domain Eukaryota; kingdom Viridiplantae; phylum Streptophyta; class Magnoliopsida; order Santalales; family Viscaceae; genus Viscum; species Viscum album. Next base: position 106,647,794 of record OY728133.1, read on the forward strand.
GGATGTTGTTGTCGCGAGATGAGGATCGTAACCCATTGTGTGGATAAAGAACGTGAGGAAGTGTCTGAGGTCGATGATTTGGTGCTTCTATTTTCTATTACACGCAACTCTCTTCTTAGCAGGTTTAATCCCACTGGATGAAAATGGAATTGAGATAATAAATATTTTAATCGGATAAATAAATTGATATCAGTCTTAAGTTATTACCTCATGTTTTTCTAGATAGTGTGATATCTATGCGTTCTTTGAATAGATTGTTCATTCTTGATGGAAATCCGTAAAGAACGTAAATTGGGATTAATTGTTAATTGTTTGGCCTAAGATAAAGTGGAATGTAAATAGATTTGGATCTAGTTCTAATTTTTTGTTAATAATATTGGTGCAGTAAGCATGTTTAATTATTTGTGACAGCTTACGAATTAGGTTTCCCGAATTTGGAACCTACGAATAACAAATATGTTAATTCAATATGGATTAAAAAACTAATTGTTTCATAATTCTGTTAGGGGTTCTGAGTTACCCTCTTAATTTTAAGAGGGCCAAGAGCTCCAATTAATGAGGTGTTTTTTTCCTACTACTTGTGTTGTGATGTGAGACTGGATGGGTGTTGTGATATGTGGGGTCATGGAGGCTATTTTGGTTGTGGCAGTAGATGACACCTAGAGTTGCGAGATGCATTAGTTTATGCATGTGGGTGTTGGGGAGGACACCAAGGATGATGGAATGGTATGGATGTGATTGTTGGATACTTGCTGGTTTTTGATTGGTTGTTTATTTTCATTACATTTCCCCACATCTCAAGGCATCTGGTCATACTTACCCTTCTTCTCAATGAGGTGAACACATGCGGTGTATGCCACATGATTTTAGTGTTTATCATTTCAAGGAAGGATGGGTATATTCTCTTTCTATATGTGGAAAAAAACTCGATGGGTAGTACATCTACCCACTGTGTTGAGCCCCCTTGTGTTTAGTAGAATAGAATTTTTTTTCTAGAATTCCTGAGAATGTGGGAATGTAATTATATTATGAATGATTTAATAAATGGTATAAATCCATGTGGATAAAGTTGCTGGTACATAATGATGAGGTTGTAATTTTTATAGTTGAATTTGGGTGTGATGCTAATGAAAATTAATGTGGAACTGTTCATGGTTAATTAAGGTATAAAGAATTTAATTAATGTAATGCGGAACTTAAAATGGGAGTGAAGTAATCTATTAAATCTCATTAAATGGTTCTATGTATATAAGATACCTAGTCTTAGAAGTAGCATCCCTGAGTCTAAGAGACATTAGCTGCAGTGTTTCTACAACTAGGTTATGCCCATAGTGTGGTTGTGAGTTGTAGTATATTATTTAATTTTTTTGTTTCTATACGCTACTCCACCCTGTCAGTAAGGGAAACTAACACCCCAGGGATTTTATGCCCTAGGGGGTGTTTCCCCCAACATTCCAATGGGAACATGGATGGATGACTACCCCCTTTGGCCCCGCTCTCTTCTCTTGGTAGGTACTTGTGCTGGTAGGCACATTGGTTAGTTTTCCCTATATATGTGTGTTTAGGGTTGTAATGTCTTGTGGTTATTCACACACATTCATTATGGATATAGTTTTCTATGGACTACTATTGGTGTAACATGTATATGTTGTGATGGTTTGTGGATCCTTACTCGATGTATGAGATGTAATGGCTTGAGGTATAATACCAGACGTATAATAAAAGTTATGTGAGCTATGGTGCCTCTTAGAAAAATACATGGTTACTTTTGTCTTTGGACTTTGTGGTTTTGTTGCATGAGTTGCATATTTTGGTGCTTCGCCCAGGTGTCTGCAGGCAAGCCTTTTTGGAGAGAGATGCTCAGGACGTGTGATGTTGGTGAAAAGTGGAAAACCAGTGGGCAAGTAGTAGCGAGGTACCCTTAATATTCATTATTATATGATATATTCTTGTATGCGTTACTTGGTGAGAGTATCCATTGTGAGGTTGGGAACATAGTATACTTGTTTAGGTGACGAGTTAGATTCCCTTATTGTTCACTATGATTTAGCATGCATTCCTTTTTCATGAGAGGCTTCAGGAAGGATCCTAATGTGTATACTGGTATACTCACCCTATGTATATATAAACTATTTTTCAGATTACTTGGAGCAGGTTGGAGATCAGGATTTTGTTTACTAACTTGTGGTTACAGGATTTGTTCGGGCTTGTGGTTGTTGTTGTTTTTTCTTTCTTTTGGGTACTTGATGTTTTCCCCCTTTCTTTTGTAGTACTTCTTCATGGCATTTCATATGTTTACTTGGGTTTCATTTATATTGAAGTCTGAGTTGTAGTTGATTGGTGTCTATCTTATCTCTCTCATTTGCATGTGTTCTATTAGAGGGTAATGCCTCCCATTTTGTTTGTTTCTATACCCTCGGGGCTAGTCGCCAACCTGGGGCCAACTAGAGGCGGTACGTGGGGGTCATTATCTCCCTTCTCACATTGCTAGCCCACGAAGGGGTACAAATTCTGGGGAGGGGTTCGTGACATAAAATATTACGAAAAAAAAATTCAATTCATTTCTTCTTAGATTCACATTCTATTTTGGATTGGATTTAATTATTAATTAGTTAAATTTTATTAGAAATTATTCAAAAAAATCCATTTCACCGATATTACACTTAATATCGGTATAAAGGCAATTTTATACTGTAGAATACATTATTCATGAAAAATTGTGAGTAAATACATTTTGTAGTTTATTTGTAAATTATTATTTTATCATTATAGTTGTGATATTTGTTAAATTTAACACAATATTTGGAAAAATAAATTATGTTTTCCAAATTTATCACATTCATTTCATGTCATTTTTAATAATAATTTCAAGAAAAAAGTTAGTTACCCTGGAAAAAGTTAAAATGGGTTCATAGAGTAAAAATTAAATTGATAAGGGTCGAGATGAATGAAAACATTTATAAATAGTTTTTATCATCATATTTAAAATATATATAGTCTCATCTCTAATGATAAGTTATTTTTTATGAATTTTAATTTAATTATAAATTAATATATTCTAATTTTTGGAGATGTTTTATGTGTATAATTTTACACACATATAACCAGATATCCACTCTACATACTATTCCAGAATGAAATAGTATCGTAGATCAATGGAAAACAACCCAAATAATTGTCCTCAAATTATTCCCCCACCATAACGATATTATTAAAGAATAATATAATCATAAGAATGATGTTGGTATAAAGATAAAGTTGTTCCCACATAAAAGTAGTAGATTTAATTGAGCTCTTTCAATTTTATTTATTCATTAGCCATGTATAACCCAATTATATGTATCATAACATGATGATTATAATATCATAATTATAATTAGATGTTATTATTATGATGTAACAACAATTTTCCTCCTCCATTCCATCAAATGAGAAATGAGTGTGTCATTTGTGTGTACTTGTAAACTACCACCTCTATGTAGCGATATTATTCGTTTTATATCAACAACTCACATTGTTTTATATATGAATTGAAATTTCACGTATGGTATATTTTTTATGGATAAAATTATATTTATCCATATTTTTTATTTCGTTATTTGAGGGAAATAGTGCTCATACATCTTTATGGGTTTATATCTCTATAAACAATGTAATTCATTTTTCTTTCAATAAATTTTGTATAATTATATATATATTATTAATATATATATATAATTATTAACATTTTATTGGTTATAGAACCATGATAGTGATGTATGGATGGGAACTACCAAACTGAAATATATAGACAAAATTCAATGGTTAAAAGTAAAAAAAATATTATTTTAATAAAGAATTGTTAATCAATTTATTTATAAATGGTTTATAACGATCATATATGATATTATAACAATAATAAATTTATTTTATTATTAATCTACACATTATTAGAATTTTGTATCAAATCCGACTTCGCATAATCGTTTGTCATCTCAGTCTTGTTAGTGTGAGACATATACCATATTCTACACTTCATTATTTCATGTAGTCTATATACTACCCCTTTGATATGTAATATCATTGAAATGTATATGTTAACAAATTTTAATATTTCATTGAAATTTATTTAATTAGTGTGTGTTATGTTTTAAATGTTACCATAGATTTAATGGTTTATTTTATAATATAATTTCGATATTTTTATTGGTAAATTTATATTAATGAAAACTTTATATATTTCATTATTTAAAAAAATATATTTTCTTCTACACATTTTATTCTAATAACTAACAAATATTCTTTACATTAATCACTCATTTTTAATTAAATAGACTGAGAAATTGATTTACTATAAAAAATACTTATTCAATCTTTTACCAATGAACATTTTTCATATGTCCATACTGATAAAAATTATTTAATGATTTATTATTATAATTGAAATGGTCAAAATGTAGAATTTTAACAATAATTTTAATATTGAATGGTTTTAAATGTAATATTTCTAAATGTTTTCCAAAGAAGTCTCTTTTTACATTTTACAAAACTGTGAAATTATTATCTCTACTTATGAATATATAATGAACATCTTTTTTCCATCATGAACATTATTTTTATTGAAGCTATTATTACACATTTCGTTGTTTTTATTCAAATAATATCATCTTCTCAAAATGTAATGAATTTTACATTTAAATCATTTAAAAATGAAGTGATATGTTCACATGATTTCTAATAATGTATAAGATATACAATTTAAGATAATATTAATTTATGTTAACAAACATTATCGACTGTTATGATTAACTTGTGATTTGATCTTATGATTCTATCCAACCTATTTCAATAGATTTATTAAAATTATTATGATTTAAGTATAATTTAATGATTTCTATTTTGTTCCTGAAATTTAATTGGGTTCTGATGAATCCTTTTTGAAACTTCTTCCTTTTCCATTGGTTATCCTTTAATTTAATGATGGAATGTTTAAAAAATGTGTATCCTTTCCATAGATTATTATATAAGGAATTGGTGAATATTTTAGATCTTATGGAACAAATATGTATGGTTTTCATTATGTGATTGGTGGGCCCAAAATTATATAGCTCTCTAATGAATTGGGTGAAAAATTATATATAATGATATAATTATGGGAAATGAGTTGATCGACATGATCCACTATGGGAAACAGGTTAGGAATCCTGATCTAACGTGATACGATAAATAGGTGGTGATCCATGATCTATAATGATATGATGGACTTGGTAGTAAATAGTAATATATGATATCATTTCTATTCCAATTATACTGTCACAACCCTATGAAATGTTGTTATTATTGTAATTTGTACTAACATATCATGTTTATTTACTCATTTGGGATTTATGTCTTATGAACTTATATGAATTATATGATGATTCTTGATTATGATATCTAAATTAGTGGATTTGAATTTTTATAGATAGTATTATGTTCTCATACCCTCCAACTCAGGATTTGCTCACATATAACCATTGCTTGATATCTACCATATTTTCCATTACTAATTAGAGTAGATCGCACCATCTTATGATTTAATTTTCCTAGGATTATGAACAAGGGTACTAAGTATGATCAATCAAATAGGTTACCATATGTATCAAATAATTTTATTGATGATAACTATTTCATTTAAATATATTCTTTATGAATATATTTACCATATAAACTAAACCATTACAGTTCAATGTAATTTTTATTTGGGATATATATTTCACTTTCTTTGAAAATATGTAATATTTATATTTGAAATACATGGGTCTATATATTTGGTATCAGATCATGGTTAGTTATTTTTTGTGATTATATTTCAAGGAATATGAAGATATAACCTAAGGAAAACTATATTGAACTTAATCTGATATATAATTAATGTTAAGTGTCATTGGTTGATATAAAAGTTTAATTATTTTGGACATCATGGGAATGATTTTTAGAAATGGATCAATAATATTTATGATTATGATTATACACACATGGTTTATTTTGTAATCCTCTTACAACCTGCATTTTTACATGTTTAAATAATTATGAAAATAAGGGATTTTATCATTTTTTTGTATCCTCATTTGTGTCGAATAAGTTTTATATTGTTCGATAATTTTTTAGATAAATAGGGATCAATTTTTTAAGGTAAATATTAAGAGATTTTTTTTCCAAATTGTAAATATCCTTCTCGAAATTTAGATCCAATTAGTAAATGATCACAGAGTATCATACAGTTATAGATTAGTGTTTTCCAAAGCAGACAATGCCACCTGTGAAACTGTGGAATACATTCTAGATTAAAAAATATATTTTGTTCATTGTTTGAAAAAACCATTGGACTAAACCTTGTTGGCTGGCTAGGAGGGGATGTATCCTTGAATGGTTGGCATACAATTTGGAAACATTTTAGACCATACAAATAGTGAGTTTAAATAATTATCTAAATATCCATTAATTTTTTATAAACCCATTGATTTTTTTATTTTTCTTTCTGTTTTCATCAACACATATACCTATGGTGTCAAAATGCTTCCAAAATATTACACCCCTTTCGTAATGAATTTTTTATGGATCTAGAGTAATTAATTCTATGGAATTCATGGATTTTCATGTTTTTTACATTATATTTTTTTCATATTGTATCATCTCTAATTAAATAAAATAGAGAATTATAAATGGAATGTTATAGTCATATTTAGAGTATTGGCCATTAATGAGTGAGTTTCAATTTTTTTTTAAGATATTCTTGGATCTAGATGTCAATCAAAGGTGAATTGAGGCCGAATCCCTCATTCATATTCTCTCTAGATATCCTTCTTACTCAAGAAATAATAAATCATCAAAAATGTCACTCTCGATGGTCCTTTTTATAATTTATGAAATTTCCATTGTTTCATGATGGATTTATCTATGATTTATGGATATTTGTTTTAGTATATCTAGAGAATGTCCTATGATGGTGTATTAATGTCGTTTCCAGTTTATTCTGAAGATATATCACTTAGTTATAACCTTCATTGATTTTTTGTAACATTGGGTTATCTTGTACCTCTTATCATCAATTTATTTGGCAATTTTTCAGATTATAAAATTGAGATTTTGTAATGAATGGTCATTATTGGATGATGTCATGTTTATAACACATCACATTGTTGGTTCATGTAATGTTTTCAATTTACTTATGTCAATTTGTATATTATTTTATTTCAAATAGGGATGGATTATTCCTTGTATGAATTCAAAAATATGTTATAAACCTTCTATGAGTGCATGGTCATGTTTCGGAATAAGTAGTGATTTCTAGAGAGTCTTTTGGAATGTATTACATTTTCCATTTTATTGGGTATTCCATATAATATTTTATATAATTATAATTTTTTTATAATGTATTAATTTTTAATTCTTGGGATGTAGCTTAACCTTACGGAGATCGATGGATGTTTAATGGTCTTAGAAAAATATAAATAAAGTAGTTTGTATATTTCATTGAAATATTTTGAATCTATTTGATGTAGGTGGTCCCATTTAATCAACACATTGATATTATTTAAGGATTATTTTCATATATTATATGGTTTTCCACCTTGTCCAAACAACAATTAAATTAATAATGTGGTCTGAGAACAAGTAATTCTTAACTAATAAATTATTATTATGTGATAATTAGTTAAAATAACAAAGCATAATGTAATTAGATAAATATATAAGTGTCATTTTATCCCCTTATTATCTGTAATGATTTCTTCTTCTAGTAGTTAATGATTTATCAAAAATGAGATAATTAGATTACATGAAACCACATTGATGTGTGGTTGTGCTACATTCGACGAATATTCCTATGACCATGTTTTACTCTTTGACCATAAGTGGGCGTGTGCATGTTTATCCCCTGGGATATATAAAATATTCTTGATTCCATGATTTTCCATATATATCCTATTATACAATGATTGATGATGACAACATGTTATGTTTTTTCAACTTATTTATCATTATTTCATATTTATACGTACTTTATTATTTAATGTACTACCATAACTTTTGATAAATTGCATTTGAACTTTTAATATGTTGATAGATAAAAAATTTTAATCACAAAAGTGGGTGTGTTCATGGATAGGGATGATGATAATGATAGACCTGAGAACATCGTTGGAGAAAAAAGGCCTTTTGGATAGATTGGTGAAAACAAAAATGTGGGTATTATTACCTTTTGTTTAATATATTTCATGTTCAGTAGATAGATTTTTGATTTTGAGAGACATGATGACTAATTTTCATGTGTGTTTTGACTAATGTGTTTTATAGATTCTTTGAGGATTCATAATGATATTTCATCTTGATTTTATGTGGATTAAAATTGAAGTGTTTTCTTAATTAGATACAGATTAATGATATAAGATTACTATATTTTTTGTGAACTATACTTGTAGATAAACCATTATTTCTTAGGAAATATTATATTAAAAAGTCCCAACATAAATGAAAATTACATTAATTTTGGTGTTCTTGGTTGATAGGTAAGTTCATGACCATTAGGTAAATGATCATTATTCTTCTATTTGTGACTTAGGTGATTATGTGTTATTCATATACAAGTTATTTATTATTGGTTTAATTATATAAATATTATCACATACATGTGGGATGCATTTAAATATTAGGCATTGAACCTTATTAGTATTGCACTAAAGAGATCTAATCAACCCTGTTCGGGTGGCCATGCAACTTGGGTACCTGAGAATCCACATTTTATGAAATTATATGTTCTACCAAGGACTAGGTGTGATAGTCTTGGGGAATATCTTACCATAATTTTGAATATTATTATGTCTGAAATAATTTTTTCTATAGATACTCTAGTAATATTTGTTCATTTCGTATATATATATATATATATATATATATGCTATCTTCCAAGTAGATGATCAGTTTCATATTTTATGTTATAGATGTAGAGTTTAATGTTTCCACATGCATTCATTGCTGATGGTATATTATATATATATATATGTTATATGATTTTATTCTATTACATGTAGGGAAATTTATTTTTTATTATAAATGTTGATTGTGGGTATAGTCTTCCATGAAATTACATAGAAGCACATGGCTAGTCATATTTAGTGTATGATATTTTTTATTTTTTTTAATAAATCTTGCAGAAAAAACAAAAAAAAACAAAAAAACAAATAGAAATAACTAGATACTCAGTTTTAGTAAGCCTTATAGGTGAAAATTTTTGTTCATAGGAAATGAATATGGGTAATTTAATAGTATATTAAAAAAATAAAATGATAAAACTAATTTCATATATCATACACATGATAAAAGCTATCTAATAAACAGATTTAAAACGCAAGAGTAAAAAACATCAATAATCAATCATGATCAATTATAAAATATCACAATTATAAGAATATTTATAACATAGTAAAATTTTTAATAGAAAATAATTTACAAACATACAGATCACATATAGGACTATCATATTGGATTGGTTTCACTCCTCATTTCATAATTTCCATAGTGATGGTTTAGCCCCAAGACTATCTTGTTGAAAAAAATCCCTTACTAAAATTGGTTCACACACCATTCTAGTATTTATTATCTCATGAATTATACATATTTAAATAATTAATAAGAGGGATATATACTTTAATTCCCACACATAACCTTGTGAAAACCATTCATATTTATTCTACGATATCATAAAACCTTCATCATACGATCAAAACATAACATGTTAAAAGGAAATATTTTTTTTAATCATGTCATGATCATAATCATAACACATCAAAATAAATAATAAACATGGTAATAGAATATGATTTTCACAGTAAATAATAATAATAATCAATCAGTGATGTTATATATGATAATACCTTTGATAGATCATTGTAAAATTTTTTGAGGAACATAACACAATAATTATAAAATCAGTTATTTAAAATCAAAAATTTCACCCAAAAATAATGAAATATTTTATATAATCCTTGGAAATTTTTAAAATAATCATAAATAAATAGATTATTGATGATGGTGGGGAATTTAATTCTGGTTATATATCTTAATAAAATATAACATTAAATTTATTTATTGTAAAAAGAAAAGAGTACCATATTTGTTAAATACAAATAATATTTTGTGTAAACTGTTGAATAAAACATAAAATTATATATATATATATTCATTTTAGAATATTAAAATTACTCATGAAATTATTTTAAAAAGAAAATGGAATAGAAAAAAAATATTCACAACCAAAGAGAAAAACATGGTCCATTTTACTTAAATACATAATATATATATTTTCACTATATAAAGAGAGTAAAATGCGAGAAAAAAATAAAATATATAGATAAATAAGATATATTATAATATAAAAAAAATATTTAGGTTATTCAGTTCTAATGATTTTGTCATATGAAAACTAATTCATAAATAATCCAACTAAAAATGAGATTGTAACATTAAACCCTTAAAATTGTTGAAACATTTGAATCGTAACCTGCAAGAAAGAGAGAAATAAAAATGAAAAATTAAATAAAAAGAACATATGGATGTTAATGACACATTCTATAAATGGGTATGTTGATACACCTCAAAAAAGATAATATTTAACAAAAATAAATATGCATCAATGAATCATATTGAGATGATGTACCCATACACAGTTAGTGATATTATTCAAAAAAGTCATTGGAATATTGAAATACATTTTATTATATAAATACAATAAATTAAATAATATATTATACAAAATAATTCTTTTGTTTTATATAAAACATAAAAAATTAAATAATTCATAATAATAAAACACATCTCAATGGTGTTAAATAATGAAAAAATCATAAAAGTTTTTTATCTCTTGAATAAATTCCCATATATAGAATTAAAATTAAATGGGTATTTAAATGAAATGAATTTAGATATTATTAGAAACTGAATTAATTGTGTATTAGTCACACGACATTATATTGATTATGGTTCCCAATATCGAACATGTCTCATGATTTGGAAAATGATATTAAGATTCCATTAGATTGTATGTGACATGATTCATAAGCATTAGAACATCCAATTAAATAATTATTGATTTACAACAATTGTATACATAAAAAATATTAATAAAAATAATGTCATATATTATTTCTTTATGTCATTTAAACACCTATTTATTAATAATTCAATGTTAATGTCTATATTTTTGTTGGTAATTGCTTCATTTTCATGTTTATTTTAATTATATAATTATATTTATTACACTATGAAATTTTTAACTAATAATAATTAACATTAATTATGATATAATTATATTATATTATAATTATATGCTTATTAATAATCAATAATATTATGTGGTGTTGAATAATAAATTAAATATCATTGTTGAGACGATAATCTATGCAAAAGAAAAAGTGATGTTTCAACTTTTCAATGGATGGAATGAAATCTAGTAATTGACAATTCACCATTAAAACCCCATTATTAAAACATAAATATCATATTTTTCATTAAATATATCCTTCTTTACCATATATGTAATGGAGAAATTGTAAATGAAATCCCACCTCTTCATTGAAGCTGTAGTACACACATACACCAAAGTTTTATTATTGTTTAATAATGGATTAAATGCATGTAAGGTAGATAATATGTTATAATTACATAAAAATAATTATGTTCAAAATATATTATTTAAAATTTTAATTCATAATTATAACCACCCTTGAAATATAGTGATGAAAAATTAATTGTATAACTATGTGTATGAAGTGGACCATAAGTATGCATGATAGATAATTTTATTTCTAATTTTATAAAGAGGGGTGTAAAATTATTATCACATAAATAAATATACATATAAATATATTTATGATAGTATATTTATCTTATTTTTAAATTTACAATAATTTTATATAATGTGTTTAAATTTTTTTTGAAATATATATGATATGTTATATATCTTTTCTTTGAGAGACCACATTTGGCTTCAACCATAATCATTGGGGGAATGGTCTCAAGAGAGGAAATAAATCAATCTGATCAAGGGAAGAATTTTCATTTATCCAATTAAAATGTATTGACTTATCAAAAAATATCAAAGGGTTTGAAAAGGTATTTGGATAGGTTTCCTTTTATAACCGAGGAGAGTGACTCACATATAACTTAATAGAGAATTTCTATGATATTAGGTCACTTTCATAAGAATGTTTCTCTAGGATTAAATGTGTTTGAATTTATGAAAAGATAAGAAAAAAATCGCATCATATAATAAGAAATTTATAATTTTCAACAAAAAATTTTCATATTTCTTAATTACCTCTGATAAACATGTTTTATCGTTACCTATGGTAATATGATTTTACTATTTTTACAATTCACTACGAAAAAATTGTTAGATCTATTATATTATATATATAATTATGATTTTAAAAATTGAATCCATTTTACTAGATTAAATTTCTATATGCCTTGTAATTTAATTTTAAATAAACGTGCAACTAACAATGAATACCCATTATAGAAAAAAGAATAATTAAGCATAGAATATAATATTAATACATAAATTTCCAATTAAAATGAATCAAATGTGTTTTAACTTATATTAATAAATATATAATCTATAAATTTCATAAAATTTATAAATTTTTAACGGTTAATTTAATTTTTTAAGATAAAAACACATTCCAAGCCTAAAATCTATTATTAGAAAAAAATCATAAATATACATTAAAATAAAATAAATTATAATGATAAATATTATTTAATATAATACGTTAATTTCTAATTAATTTTTGAATATATTATATTTAGTTCAAATTTAATAATTAATGCAACTTATTAATGAAAATAAATCAATGTTTTTTTATATAAATTAGTATATTTAGTATTTGCAGAAAAATAATACATTTTTTAATATAATCCAAAAAAATTAACAATGAGATAATTTTCAAATAATTAATTCTAAACTGATATTTATTTATTAAAATATAATTTATAAAAATGTATGAAATTAATTATAACTTTTATGCATGTAAAACGAAATTAAAAATATTTTTTAATAAAACAAATTTCTATGTATAATAAGATTTTATTAAAAACTGAGTAAATTTTTATTATAAATTAATAAAGATTTTAATTATTGAAAAAATTTATAAATATTTTTAATAATGAATATAGTACTATTATACCTTCTAATATTGTAGTTGTATTTTGAAATTTTTACTATATCGTTATTTATATAGACTCTAGGATATATGTAATGGAAACTACCATACATAACTTTTATGTTAGGGGAAAATAATTTTAAAATATCACGGTGTAACAAGTTAGAAGAATATAGAATTTGAGGTGGTGAACAAGTGTTCATGTTGTATTTAAGCTCATGCCTAGTTATATGGGCCATGATGTTGCGAAATGGTATCATTGGTTGTTAGTTTTTCTTATTTTGTGTTGTTGGTATATGGGTGACATATGAATATGTTAGTTCACAGGGTGAATCTTAATATAGTGTATCATGAACACCATTCACAAGGAAATTCCATGTACTGATGTTTCTGATTAATGTTGTAGATTTTTTATGTATTTTTATATTATATCACATTGTGTGATTCACTTGGATTTTGAGGATTCTGAATTCATATGGATATGACTTATATCTTATCAGAAATGTTTTTAACATTCATTCCTATGACCATGTTAGTTTCACAAGATATATATATTTTCTATTTCATATTTTTCATATAATAGAATACATATATAATTGGTGTTAACAAATTTTACAATGTTTTCACAAATGAGTTCATGATGAATTATTTTGACTAAAATCCTATGAATGTGTACATCATATAGAAGAACACGTGGTACTATTGTTTGGTGTACTTAGTCAACATTGATGATGAAAATGATTATTAAAATTATGCTGTCTTCTCCCTATAAATTAAATATGTTGTGTGCCTTGATAATCCATTAATAGGAATTAATTTCCTTATAAAGGAAGCATTTGATAATAGAAATTTGATAGGTTCGGTTAATTAATATTAAAATTCAAGACTATGTAGTGTTATCCATATAGGACCCAGTGAAATTATATTTTATTAAACCAGTTATCTTTACACTATTGATGTTGTTGTTTTAAGTGTGAAATGATTATGTAATCCTTCTCAACATGTTCATTTATAATTTTTGACAAAATAAACCCCTTGTGAAACCCTACAAACATTATTTATATGACAATATATTATTATAAATGTTACTCTTGTTTTTAGTGAGTATGTTTCTCACTAAACATGAGGGATGCCTTATTTATATATCAATTTCTGAAGGGATAGTAATTTTTTATTTTTTATGATATGTTTTTGTCGATGAGAATGAATTATTCATGTGAGTAACATATTGATGGGTTAAACTAATATCATTTAGATTCTCATTTAGACTATGAGTATAGATAAACTAGTTTTCTAGTACTCATAGTACATACATGTCAATAATAGCATACAGATTATTATGGAATCTAGGGAATGGTCAGGGGTGTTTGTCTAGTTAGTTTGTAATGAAATTCTCGTTTGATTATGATTAATAGCCAAATATGGTTAAACCTAGGAAGATTTATAGAATGGGGGTATGATCAATGTTTTTAATTGAAACACATGTTTTGGGTGGAGCATATTGAATCATATAAGTAAGGAAATTTTCAATGGAATTTAGGAATTAAGTGTTATTTGTTATGGTAGAGCTTGATTGCTATGTTATATGAATTTCTAAAAAAATTAATGTTAGATTATAGGTGACATGTTCAATGACTGGTGAGGAAAATAACAATGTTAGTTTAATGATTAGTTTCATTATGCCTTGTTTGAAAAACATTATTGTGTGATAATTATTGTTTCTTATATGAATGTGGTTTGTTTAATTGTTAGAGTGGGTGGGGAAGATGGATTTGGAGATTGTTTTTTGGTTCATTGATGGATCTTATAGTTTACTATAAATGTTTTTAATGATGAAATAAATTTATTGTCACCAATGTAGTTGGAACCCAACACATTATCATGAATTTTTCTAGACATTTCATCCTAGAGGATTGTGTCCATTCAAAAGTTTTCATGGTAGAAGGTAGAATCAATAATATATTGTAGTAATAATGTATGGTCAAATAATTTTTTTCTATTTAATATTAATGATGGGGTTTAGTGTAATTGAATGTGTGAGGGGAGAAGACCCATCTCTGTTATAATCCTTAAATCAAAAAAAGGCTTCTAGAGAATTTCATGTACATTGAGGATAGATTGGTGAATGTAGTTAACTATAAAATGAAGGTGATGATTATTACTTATATCCATCGAGGTAATACATAGTGATTCAGTTGTAATATGTGAGTTCTATAATTTGATGGTATGGATAATTCTATGGTGGTGGGAATCATCATGGAAATGTACTAAAATAAATCACTTAGACAACGTATCTTGGTCTTGCATAAGAATGCCCATTGGATGATAAAAGTAAAATAAGAATATTGATGTGTAATTGATTTTAGGTTGTCTATTAATGTGATGATTTATTCATGTTTTATTAATATTTGTATTGTACGGAGCATGTTTGAGGGATTCTGACTTAGAGTAATATTTGTGTCACAAAAAGGGAGTAGGATCATTAGAGCGTGATTGAAATACTTATGGATGGTGGTAACACCTGATGAATCTAACAAGGGGTTTTCCATGACGTTGGTTCAATCATAGGTATGTTTTCTAGATCTATTTATTGATCCATATGATTTATATGTTTTAGTGGTGTTTTAGGGAGATTATTTTGTTAAGGTTTTGAACCTCTATAGGACAATGGATGAATATATTTTGAATCATGATCTCATGTGATGTTTAATGTAGTGGGATGAAAAAATTTATATATCATCATATCATATATGAAATGGTTGTTTTTGAATAATTTAATGTATTATGGGAATTTTATGTTTTACTAAGTGAAATTTATTCAATGAATACTCTATTGTTTGGTTTGGAACCAAGAATAAGGTGTTAGTATTGACTTCTATCTTGTGTCTTGTGTTTGATCGAGCATGATGGAACTGATCAACACTGAAAGTGTTATTGGACTATTGTATTATGGTTTTATATGGTGATTTCTATAGCAGGGATAATATTTATTTTGTTGGAGGAACTGGTCAAAGTCACTATAGTGTGTTAATTTGAATGGATGTGATGATCATTGTCTCAGTGTTAGATGAGGTTGAGCTTTTGGCCTGGCTTCTAGTTTTCAACGTTTTAGTGGAAAAATTATATCATATTTAAATTACGGTTATATATAATGATATTGGAATTTATTGTTTAATAAGTGGTTTTATATGAACAAACAGATACCCTTCTTGAGGATGCAACAAATTATGATGGCGATAATGTAAAAATATAAATTATTATGTGTTTAAATTCCCAAAGAAATATTAATTATTATCTTTTATGGGCACTTGGTTGTGAGATATATTTTTCCATTTTTTCAATGGGTTTTTTAGTTAATTGTACTATTTTTAATGGTCGTGGTGAGATAATAGTTTTATTGAACAACTATGATCCACAATAAAACCATGTTTCTAATGGTAGAGTCTCATAGGGTAGAACCTTGTTATGTCATAATGTTTATAAACCCACGAAACCTCACCTAAAAATTAATAGACAAATTCCATTGGAAACATATTATCTGTTTCATGTTTTTACAAACTGTGTATGTTTTTTTAGATTGGCAGTGTCCTCAAAATATTGGAGTAAAGTTTTCCAAAATATGAAACCAAACAACACGTTCACATGTTTAATGACCATAGACACCATTAAGGAGACATTAAAAAATTTTATTTAGTGATTATTATTCCAATTCACTAATATATATTGACCAATTGAATCCAAAGGATTCCCTAGTTATTTACAATATTTAACCAGTGTGTTCTTTGCGGATCTTGATAGATAATATAAGGGGAATTTAGGGAATGCTATTATATTCTTCTATACATCATGTTAATGTAATATCTCATCTCTTTAATTTATAAAAATCCTTGATACAATGTAAATAGAGTCAAATATTGTGTCTTAGGCTTAGAAATATGGCTTTTACATGGTTTAGTGAAATTTTTTCTTAAATCAAGATCCAAATTATTAGTGAATCTAGGAATGATCCATCATTATTAATCTTTTTTTATCTATTTCTTCCTCATGTTTTATTTTATCATAATTTATTCATCCTAGATGATCTTATTAATAATAAATGAAAATTAAACAGTTTCCTTATGGAATTTATTGTGAATGATGTAGATTTAGATTTGCATACTTAGAGGATTCCTAGTGATGATGAATGTGTGTTATTATCATGCATTTCAATGATTGTAGGTATATTTTTTATTTATTTTGAAAAATTGAGATAAATTGTTCATCATGTAATTGAATTGATTTGCATATTTTTATTCTCATAGAAATAACAGTTATTCAATAGTGGTAATAACCATTTGATGACATTTTAGGGAAAATTACATTACTTTCATAGTTATTTTAAATGTTCAAATTTAATTATATTTATTTGGGTATATATGAATTCTGTTATATAAAAAGTTCTTGGTATAAAGTTGAATACGTATTTTATACCTTCCATTGCTGGTTGAACATTGACCTAGCTAGAGGGTGATATCTAGCGTGTCCTTAAGATTGTATGTATTTTAATTTGAATGTGATGTTCCATATAATTTTTGAAATAAATATAACTTAGTTATAATTAATTAAATTAAAATTTTTATTTATTATTATATTCTAATCATGCTCTATAGAGGCAGAATGGGAATGGGATAATCCGACAAATCATGTCGTACTTTCTTTGATAGTAATTTTCCTATTTGAGATAGTTGGCCCTACATACTCTACCATGTGGTATAATGGTGTCATTGTTGGAAATATGTATGAGATTTTAGGAAATGGGAGAAATAAAATATAATTAAAATTTTTTGTAATAAAAAATATTTATTTATTTATTATTAATAATTAATTCAATATTAATATAAGGAACATTAAAAAATTTAAATGGGAAAAGTGAAATGTTTCATGATAGACCCTTATGCACTAGATTTATCCTAGCCACTAATTTAATACTATTTATCATTTATGAATGACATATTTTACATGACCCTCTTTGATGTGTGGTTGTGCTACATGTGACCAACACCCATGATACCATGTTTGATCCATTGATCACATGTCAATGCAAGGGTATCATGTTAGACTCTTTATGATTCTTCACTCCATTATTTTGATTATATAGCATTTTATACCATGAATGATGGTGATCACAAGGTATGTCTTTTACTACTAATTTTTCATGATGACATTCCATATGCATCCATAATATACTCTTTCATTTTTAATTTATTATTATGTATTTGGACATGTTTCATATGTATGTATACTTGATGGGACATTATTATATTATTATCCGTAAGAGGCACTGTGAAAAACATGCACTGATAATGATGATGATGGGCATGACCAAATAATTTGAGCATAAAAGACTGATGTGTAGAACCATGATAGTAGAATTGGTGGAATGTTGAACATGTGGGTATTGAGTGACATGCCCTCAAATGACATTTGGATTCAAAGTTACACATTTTCATGGATTAATGTAGATGAAGAGTGGTGTATTCTCTTGATACCATGTGGATTCTGTGTCTATTGTTTTTATTTTCATTATTGGTATATGTGATCAGCCAGATGGGTGATCAGTGTCCTATTTTTGGATAATTATATAATAATTTTCCTCTAAATTCAGTCAATAATGATGTAAAATTTATTTTCTCATATTTTCCATGTAAAATTTTTAATAAATTCTGTTCGATAATTTTTAGATGAGGTGCTAATATAGAACATGATTCTAAGGCCTGGGGTGGCATGAATAAATATTCCTACTTTTTTGAAGTTGAAAAAAATATCATACAAGCACATTTTTAGTAACATCTAATTGGGTTCATGAATTTGAAGTTCGAGGGTACTATTACATTTTGGACGACAGGATTACCATAGGCACAACATTACTATAGTTGGCATTGGTCTCCAGTGAGAAAACAGAAAAAGGTTATAAATGAAATTAAACAAATTAAATAAAAATAATGTATTTTAAACTCCTAATAAATCGTCGATGGTAACTCGTATTGAAAATATGAGACCATAGTTGGCATTAAAATGAGGTGTTTTCTTTAGGAATTGCCTAACCTTGAACGACGTTGGCCGAGGGTGAATGTTAATTTTTGGTCATGAACATCATCAAATTATGTAATAAAAAATATTTTAATTGAAGTATCATGGTAAAAAAAACTTTTATTTCTATTTAGTTGTTCCCTTCCAGGAAATATGGGGTAATCAACATAACCCTGGAATTTTCTGGAGGCTTAGTGGAGAATCCCTCCCATGGGAGAATAAAGACAAACGTCAGATTATGATCATTCAGGGATGGATCACCATAAACGATGAATATGCTTCTTTGACTAATCCAAACTATTGTTAGTGGGTTTATTGTCTGAGTGAATTATTCAGCATTTCATATGTTTAATCACTAAGGAGGACCAACCCATGAATAGGTTGATTAGCTATTTGATCATTCTAATAGTATGGTTAAAACTCCATGATTCAAGGGAATCTAAATTATTGATGATTTTTCTCTTGTTTGTTTATTATTATGTTAACACGAACAAACCAAGTCCAACGAACAAGGCCAAGATCTGTTCTAGGGGGTGTTTATGTGATTTTTTATCCCCCATTTATATGTTCCTTGTCATTGGTCCCCAGTTGTTTCACAATTTTTTTAGGAGGATCAAAACATGATCGGAAACCTGGAGTGACAATAATATGAGTTTGAGCACATCAATATGAAGAATGTGACCCGACTACCATATATGTGCTTCTATTATGAGAAATGGAGAACTAGAGTGTGAATTAAATCCCACAGAAGTGGTGCAACTGGAATAGGTGTGTGGTGACACTGATGCCCGATTGTAGGAGGCCACCAGCTCTACAGTCTGTGGTAAAGAACCCCACAGCCCAGTGATTGTTGACGGTGGACTAGGATGGCCGACATGATGTCCAGTGGTAGGGTTGACAAGGCGTAACACGAAAAAACATCATGTTGTATAGAAACATGGTTCAACTGGACCATGGTTTGGTTCACATGATGATAGAAAAAAATGAATGTGGTGGTTAGACACACTGTTTGGGTGGGGATGTGGCATCTACCATGTCTGAGTGGAGGAAACAGGCCGGGTCGAGCGAGTCATCTTGAATACAACCAAGAAGCTATGTGATTTCCTTGACATCATGTATCACCTAGATTATGTGTCCTATCTAGATGTTGTGTCTTAATAATACTGAGTCGGTACTCCCCTACCCCACCTAGGGTGTAGTTCATTTAGTCACTGATGAAACTCCTTGTTTCACCTATACTCATTATGTTACCAACACTCTGTGTGTTACATACACTCTTTGTGTTACCTACACTCTTTCTTTTACTAACACATTGTGTGTTGCATACACTTATTGTGTTACAAATTCTCCATATGTTACTACATGAGGGTACTATGGATTTAAATGAAAACATTGGTTAAATACCATATAAATATACCGTAGTCTTTCTTGTGTGATGATGTGTGGTATTCCTTTGAGTTTTGGGGTATATACTGAGTATTTTTTTACTCAAAAATGAATGGGATTCACATATATATATCATGTATCATGCAGATGTTTTATATATTTGATGGATTTGTTGGTGGGAATGATATTTGGTGGTGCTTCAAGGTGACCCAATAGACGTGGTATGTTTCAGAAACATTCAGACAACTTACTGTACCTACCTGTCAGTTAGGGTTTTCTAAAGATGAGATCATGGTTCTTGTACCATTATTTTTTGTTGGGATTTTTTTGGCCTATTTCTAATTCAGTTTTGTACCTTACTATGATTAGGTTTTATTTTTGGCTTGCATCCATGTTTACGTAGTGTTCCCAGTTTCTGCATTTTCATGATGATATAACCAATCATATAAATTCATGGGAAAATTTCTCCCACTGTTGGGATATGCTTACTCGGCGCTAGTCACCAGCCCCTATCTTATGGGAGGCGGGATTAGGGTAGTCATGGAATGGAAATTTGGGGATGGGTCCTGGAAAAATGGTATTAGAGGGTGATTATATTTACTCTTGTTTTTTGGGAATATTAATAGGTGTTTTGAGTTCATCTTATACGATAGGGATCCTAATGTTGGTACGGTGGATGACGTATCAATACACATGGCCCGTGAATTCAGATTTCTGACTATGTTCATGAGAACAATATTATCGTGGGAAATTAATGGTTCTGTCATCATATATGAATGTATTATGTTATCTTTTCCTTAATCAGTCAGAATCAGCTCCCCAGGTATTCTTTATAGACTGCGGTACATCATGTTATATTTTCGGATCATTCCACAGAGACAGCCCGCAATGATTCTTTGGTGTGACCACGAGGATGTTCAACCAAGAAATGAGGCATCAGTGTAGGGACCATTACATGATGTATCACCTCCTTTTTGTGTACCAATGATACCACCACCCAAAGAGCACCATTTCCTACCTGTGTTAATTGTAGAGGATACATGTTCGCTCTGTGAATTTTATGAGTTCCATAGATAGTGACTTCTAAGGTAATGAGGTGGGAAAGATCTGTAGGTAGGTGAGGTCTAGTTGGGGGTGGTGACATGAGTTTTAGGCCTATTTTTCACACCTATCAACAAGATGGAGATCCTATATTTAAATATTCTAAAATGCTCATTGGAGAGATGGTATATATTAACAATATATACACACACAAAGAGGTGACCCTTTCCTAGATTGTTGTTGAGTGTCTCTTTATAGAGGATTTATTTCTATAGATGTTACACTTTATGTATATAAAATATATTTTTTATCATTAATAAGGAACCTAGACAACGGATGAGTACTCAGCGAGACTCACAAACCATTCTCAATACTCTATAGACATGGTGCATGACCTATTTTTTAGGGCCCGTACCATTGAGTAGGGTATACACTGAGATATTTGGGCATCGATTATTTCCCTTTTCATCCCATCAAATGCATGGGTGGAAATAATATCTATAATTGTATAGAGATTTCATATGTACAAGTCACTGGCGATGGGAGCTAACAATGGGCACCATGTTATGGAGTCTTCCACAACGAGTGGATGGAAAATGAAATTGGGTCCCATGTGGGTCAAGAACTCCATTTGACAACCCCGGGATAAGGGATCAACATTACGATCCACCTAGAGTAGAGCGGGTCTTTCGAAGGATAGTATGTGCTACTCATTCGGTATTCATGGAATCTGGCTAGAGATTATCTGACAAGCCGTATGACCAACCAGGAGACTATTGAGGGACACCGACATAGTGGTTTAGGTTTTAATATTGTAGTCCTTCCATTGGACATGAATGTGGTGTTTAATGAGTGGAAGGAGGTGGATTTTTGTTTGAGGCACTACCCCCACCACCCATAGGTGGTTCACCATGTTCTCAACAAGCTATGGGACAAGGGAGAGGCCAGCATTAAGTGATGGAGGCATACGGTCCCAAGAATATCTGGATGACTAGAGTTATGATCTATGTATAATACATCCAAGAGTATGTTTTGATATAGACGTGTTCTGGTCACTCTTTTCTCTCTGAAACCCTTATTTTACACACATAGATTCTACCGGAATTCTTGAATTGATCCCTATGCTTGGTGACTTATGCGGGATGATATTCAACGATCATGCACATGTGCCGACATATTGCATGTAATCGTTGGGATGATATTTTTTCTTGGGATATTGTAGTTCTTGCATCGAGGCAATACCATGTCATTCTGGCTGTGGACTGGTTATCCATATTTCATGCTCAGATTAATTTTTTTAGTTTCATACTGTAATGTATCCATAGAGATGGGACTATTTTTTCGGTTTTCAGTGAAAGGGAGACATAAGAAGTTTATGAAGGAATCACATGTATGAGGGTACAACAAATCACAAACCTGTTGGCTAACATCATCCTCAATGCATTGAATGATTTTAATCCTCAGCTTCATATAGTGGTGAAAGAGTACGAGAACATATTTACAGAAGATGTTCTAGGACTACCACTTCATAAGGTGGTCAACATATACATTAACATATACCCCAATAAAGAACCAATATCTACACTAGAATATCTGATGAATCATATTGAACATCGTGAATTGAGGGTACAATTTGTGGAATTATAGGATAAGGGCTTCATGAGACCCTATGTTGCACCAAGTGCAACCCAAATTTAGACATCCAGGAAGGGAAATGGGAGCATTAGGTTTTTTGTGTCTTCTGACACCTAAATTAGGTGATCATAACAAATAAGTATCCACTATCCAGGATTAATGATATCTTCTAGTATATGGATGGAGTTAGATAGTTGTCAAAGATAGACCTTAAATAAAACTATCACCAGCTTCAGGTGCGGTAAGAGGGCATTCTGATGGAAACATTTAGATGTTGCTACGGCCACTACGAGTACTTAATGATGTCTTTTTTCTTGATGAAAACCATAATAGTGTTAATTGGAATCATAAATAGGATATTCCATTTCTACCTGGATGAGTTGGTAGTGGTCATTATTGATAAAATCCTAGTGTACTCACCATCCATGGAGAAGCACACGATACACATAGGACGATACCATACTTACTCCTAGAGAACGAACATTTCGGGAATATATTGAAGTGTTAATTATATATACGAGAGGTCCCAATTATAGGACAAATCATTTTAATAGCACGTTTTATAGTATATCTAGAAACAGTAGATTTGTTTTTTTTTTATTTTTAGCCACACAAGATTGTTATAGAGGTGTGGTGTTTTTTTAGGTATTTTAGGTACTATTGGAGGTTGTTACCCAAATTTTATAGAGTAGCATCATCCATGAAATCCTTGATAGTTATGGAGAAACCTTTATTATTTATAGAGATGAGCTGGATAGCTTTTAGCAGCTGAGACAATGTTTGATAAGCACTCCCATCCTGATATTTCCATAGGATGGTGTCGATTATGTGGTGTTTTACGATGCATTGGGGATCAGGCTTGGTTGTGTCTGGATTCATGGGCAAGCTATGATTGCATATGACTCACATTAGTTGAGACCACATGAGAAAAACTAAACGTCCCATAATCTAGAGTTCACAATGATAGTTATTTCATTGTAGGTATGGAGACACTACCATATGGGTGAGCAGTTTATAACCTACATAGACCCAAAAATATTCAAGAATATATACTATCATAAAAATCTGAACATGAGACAATGGTGTCATCTAGAGTTCAAGTAGAACAATGAAATAATGTTAATTTATACTCCTGGGAAGAGGAAAATGGGGGTATAATCTCTTAGCCAACGATCAAGTTCAAAGGTATCGAATGAGGCCACATAGCAATTGGCCTCACCTCAGATATCCGTCACGGATTGAGATGAAGCAACTCATATACCTCCAATGGTGATTACCCTCCACTATTATAGTGTGTGTGTGAGGAAAAGGTTAGAGATATATGGTTCAAGACTACACGTGCTCATATATTCATCAGTCATGCCACTGAGGGATATTTTAAAGGTGGAAAGCATGAAATACTTTATTGAGGACACATAGTTGTACCTGAGACATTACAGGAGGAGGGGTTGATATAGTTCCATGCATCCCCTTTGGATGTACATCCTAGTGAATAAAATTTGTACATGGACCTTTGATATTAGTTTTGGTGGCCAGGGATGAAGAAGGTAGTGGTAGAGTTTGTATCTGGATGAATCACTTGTCGGAAATTAAAGGTTTAGCACTAGGTTCTAGTGGGATTGACTCAAACCATTTTGTTTCATGAGTTTTTTGGGGGATGGAAAATTGATGGACTTCATGACAATCATACGAGAAATTTCTATGGGGATTGATACAATCTAGGTGATCATTGACCATCTCAACATGTCATCCCACATCCTTGTGATTCAAGAGAAGAGTCTTGTAGAGTGGTTAGGATGCCTCTATGTGTAAGAGGTAGTTCAATTAAATGGATTCCCATCGATGATTGTCTCAAATAAATATGTAGACAATAAATTCCAGTTATGTAATTAATTCTAGGAGATTTTTGGGACATAGTTGTGCTTTAGTACAGCCTTCCACGAACAGACATATGGCTTCACAGAGCATACCATTTAGTTCCTAAACGATATGTCACATGGTTGCATTGTTTTTTTTGTATTTATGAGTGTCCCTTACCCCTTTTAGAGTTCACATAAAAGAAGAACACCCACTCCACCATTAGTATGGCACTATTCAAGGAAATTTATGGGTGACCAAGCAGGTTGCCACTTTGTTGGCAAGTCCCTAGAGAGTCATCACTCATAGGAACGATGTTTGTACATGCCACTATAGAGAGCGTTCATGTCATATAGGTGCAGATGAAGACTTGATAGAGCCATCATAAATCATAACCCGATAGACAATGTAGACCCTTGGAGTATGAGGAGGGAGACCATGTGTTCATTCGGTTATCTCATCAATATGTGATGTAGCGATTTGGTCGGAGAGGTAACTTATCTCCAAGGTTCTTCAGTCATTTTCTCATAATACGTAGAGTGGGAGTGGTGGATTAACACTTGTCTCTACCTCCATAGCTTGAGTTGGTACAATATTTTTTTCATAGATCCCTGCATAGGTGATACGTACATGACTCTTCACATGTACTTGACTAGTGTGAGCTAGACATTGATGATGAGGCGAAGTTTGCAGAATTCTCAATAGAAATTGAGGATCCAAAAGAGAGGAACCCTTATGGGTAATCGATACCACATTTGATCATTCAGTGGTAGCACAATAATCTCTAGGAGAGAATTTCATTGTCGGCGGCTCATATTCATGCTTCTTATACCCATTTAATTTTTTTCCCTTGTTTTGTCTTTAGTGATGAAATTCCATATGTTGGGGAGAATTAAATATCGTGTATTTTTAATGTAATATTTTTTGAAAATTATATAGGATCATTTGGAAGTCAACCCCTAAGAAGACATGAGATTCTGAGGCCTGGGTTTCCTGAAATAAATTTGCAATAAAATTATTTTATTAAAAATAGAGAGTGTGTGTGGACTTAGTAATTTATAAATTTTTCCACGTATAAGATGTCTGAGTGAACTATTATGTTCATGGTGGCAGGTTTACCCTAGTGGCTAATTGACATTAGTCGGCACCGGTCTTCAGTGAAAATGCCAAAAAAAGAAGTGAGCAAAAATAAATTTATTAAATAAAATATTTTTATTTTAAAATCCATATGACTCATAAATGGTAACTCATATAGGAAATCTGAGACCAGTTTTGAGTTAGTAATGTGGCGTTTTCTTCATGAAGAGCCTAACCTCGACCAAAACGGGTCAAGGGTGATGGTTAATTTCTATATTTGAACATCATTAAAATATTTATAAATAATATATTATTTGATGTAATGTGGTATGAAAACATTGGATTTTTTATTAACAGGTCATTTTTACGAAATCCAGGAGTATTCCTTAGGCAATGAGGATAAAACCCCCCATTAAAGAATGTTGACTAACAATAGATCATGATATCTTGTGGATGGATCTCCATCAATGATGGATACTTATCTTCTATTGATATAAACATCACATAGGGGGTTTATTTTTTCCGTGAATTATTTCTCCGTTCATATGTTTAACGATAAACATGGATCAACACACTTACAGGTTGATTTGTTGTTTGATCATTTTTGCGAGATGGTAAAAACTACTGGATTAAAGGGAATATATCATTATGAATATTCTTCCCTTGATCATTATTTTTTATGATAACATAAATAGTCCAAGGCCATGATCATTTATAAGTGTTTTTCATGTGCTTCTTACTTTTCCCCATTCATATGTTTGTCGACAGTGTACCACGGCGGTCACACCGTTAATTTTTTGGGATGTTATGAATATGATTGGACCCCCAGAACAATGACAAGAGGAGTTGGATCCCATGGAGATGATGAATAAGACCCGGGGGTCACAAGTGTACTTATATTTCAAAATTTGGATACCATAAGTGAGAAAAAAGACATGTAGAGGAGTCTCACCATTGGTGGGATGGCTGCCTCGCAATATTAGGCTCCTCACTATACAGCCGGTGGAGGTGGACGCTATGGAACCATGTGCAGTGGACAGCTGATTAGCCACTAAATGAGTCTAATATTAATTTTTAATATACATAATATTCATGTTATTTTTTATTCATAAACACCATTTTAGTACATTTTACACTTTAAACATCATTTGACATTATGATTGTAATATCTTCTTAAAATGTACTATTATGTGGTACATTTTTGAACATCATTTAAAAAACCCAATGATTCATATGATTTTAAGGAATGTAATTATCCATATTTCAATTTGATATTTTATTAAATTTATATAAACTTCAATATGATCATGTTTAATTTAGGGATCAATGGATAATTCATAGAAGAAGAAGGGGATATTTTGTGAGGAAA
This sequence comes from Viscum album, assembly GCA_963277665.1. Classification (NCBI taxonomy): domain Eukaryota; kingdom Viridiplantae; phylum Streptophyta; class Magnoliopsida; order Santalales; family Viscaceae; genus Viscum; species Viscum album. Next base: position 106,675,409 of record OY728133.1, read on the forward strand.
GGATACAATTTAGGAGAATCCAGATTGGACACTAGCCCAATGATGAGACTGTGGGGACCAGAATAAAGGCCCAATGAAGCCCAACATTCGCGAGATGATATATAAAATATATAGTAACAAATCCTTCTTTATGAGCCAATGCTAATTCCGCCTCCATTATGGTTATTTAGGCGGCCCAAGTTAGAGATAAAATTCTGGGCCAGATTCTACGGCCTAGAAAAACAGCCCACTAATATGATCATATCTCGCAATCCACAACTCCAAATGGGCCCAAATTTATAGGTGGTTAGAATCTATCCGGATCTAAATTTTCTTTTTCTATGGTCCACTCTGATTCTACCATCTAGAAGGTCTTACAAGCTCATCTATTCGGTAAAGGAAAGCTGGCTGCCACCTCTGGTCAATGGTGGAAAAATCAACTCTCCCTTACTTTCCACCCACCTATTGCCTACCAAAATTAATTGAGGAGACTTGGAATGTTGGAGGATCGACCCAAGGGCTCAGAAATGCAGATTTAAGGCAGTGGTGTTGGAGGATTGAAGGATCTTGGATGCTTTGTTCAATTGTAATGTTATGCTGCAATTTTGTTATCTCAAATTTGTCTTTCACATGTAAGTTGTTCAATTCACATTAGTTTCTTAATAAAAGTTCTTATTCTACTCTTATTCTATTTTTATTAATATCAATATGATACTGTTGGATCAAGGTGTGAATTTATTCACACCAAACATTGTGAATTATTCACACAACGGTGGATTGATCATTTTATTTCTATTGTTTTCTTCACTTTTCTATTTCCTCCTTCATGAGTCTACTTTCCGCTTGCATTGAAACCATGGGATCAATGGATGGCTAACCCACGTATGGGTTGATCCAAGGGAGTAGAAAGGGGCTGGATTGTATGTTTTTTATCACCTCATTAATGTGTAATCACATCTTTAATTGAGATTTTTATTTGATGATTTTTAAACTCCAACGTCCTTGTTGAATTTAAGGCCACACACTTCAAGTGCTAATACGAACCTCTACCTTGAAGTGCTCGAAACATTGATCCTTCAAGTGTATATATGATTAGTATTAAATGGTGTAGTTATTAAACCAGTAAGTTATGCTGTTGTTTTATCTCTTAAAATGAACCCATCTCAAATATAAGAAATTGAAATCATTAAGAAGGAAATACATTCAATCCACCCCGAGCGATAACCTAAGATCAACTCATTCTTTTAAATTGAATTCACATAAGTCTCTTAGAGTTCCTTTTAACCCATCTAAAATAAACCCATGTTGGCCACTACATATCCAAAAACAGTCCATAGAATGTACGTGTCTATAGGTTACTTCTTAGCTCTCCGAGGATTCGACAACCCAAGCTAAACTACAAGGACCATCTTACCTTCTTCTCTTGGGTAAATTTGAGCGAGAACAAAATTTTGGCGCCCTTGCTGAGGACCCATGTAAGTCATCTAAAAACCCATTCTATTCTCCCCCATTTCTTATTTTCTCATCCAAATTCTCTTATCTTGTCCCTTTTCTCGTTTTTTTCTTTTCGCGCATGTCCGTCTACACCCGCGATTAATCGAACCGTCTTGTTAGGGTAGATAGTCCTGGGGTTGGGGAGTCAATTACACCAATAGAACTCTTTCCATTAGATCCTAATCTTCCTAACATCCCCGAGTCAAAAATTGAGCCAATTTCAAAGGAAGGTCTTCAAAGAAACCAATTCATAAACCCGGGTGGAAACCAAAATGGAATCCCAAATGAGGCAGCCCCAAACTTGGGGAATGCAATTGATCATACCATGAATGACTACCTCACACCTTCCTAGACCAATGCCCTCTCATGCATTTGACAAAATTCCCAAGGAGATTCCAACTACATCTTTAAACCCCATGTCTTAAACCACCTTCCCACATTCCATGGAATGGAGTCCGAGATGCCATACCTGCACATTAAGGAGTTCAATGACATTTTGGAAACCATGTGTCCCCCACATCAACTAGAATCAGCTAAGATGAGGCTATTTCTTTTTTATTTAAAGGATAGAGCTAAAAATTGGCTAAAAAATTTGATACCCTCATCCATCAACTCTTGGGACCAACTACAAATACAATCTTACAAAAAATAATTTCCCCACCCCAAAACAATTGCACTTAAAAAGAGTATCCAAACGTTTTTTGGAAAAGAGAGAGAGTCATTCTATGAAACAAGGGAAAGGTTCAAAGAAACTCTAAACATGGTTTCACACCATGGTTTTTCTATTCCTGAACAAGTGAGAATTGTATATGAAGGGTTGGGTCCGGGGAACATACAATTCATTGACATGATTTGTAATGGAACATTTGAAAACGAAGCCCCAAATGTTGCTTACGAGTATCTAGAAAGCCTTTCTGAACAAAAAAACATGGGGAACTTCACCTTATTCTGAAAAGACACAATGAACTACTAGAATTCATACACTCATAGAAGATGAAAGCCTTAGGACTAAACTTGTAGCTCTCTCTAGGAAGGCTGAAGAGATAGACCTTAGGAAAGTCCATGAAATCCAAACAGTTGACCCTGTTTGCACAATTTCTCACAAAAATGACCATAAGATAGCAACTGCCCAACCATTTCATCCATGAAGGATGTTCTCTTAGGAGGACCCCCAGCGGAAGTAAATGCTTTGGACATTCAAAATCCTCAATACCAAAACACCTTCAACCCAAGGTATAACGACCACCAAGGCTTCCGCTGGAAAGATAACCAACAACCTAGCCAACCATAGGGACAAAATCCTTACCCCCATCAAAACTACCAATCCCATAACTAGTTCCAAACCCATCTTATCCAATACCAATAGCCACCGGTCAATTTTCAACAAACCATCCAACTTCCAAAATATCCCCCCGGGATAAACCAATCTTCTCAAGCACCAACCCAAACACTTCCACAAAGCCTACTAGAACAACTATGCAAACAAATGGAGAAGATGAACTTGAAGGTATCTTCCCTAAAACAGGAACTTCAAACCATCAAAACTGCAAAGGCACCCATGCCTACTCCGGCGGTTGCATCCTCAACAACAAGCAGAGAGTCCAGTTGTGCTCAAACAACTCATGAACAACTAAAGGTTGTGACTATTTGAAGAAGTGGGAAATCAATTGAGAAACCTGAACAACTAATTCAAAACCCACCTGAAGATTCAAACATGGATGAAAATTTAAATGAACCAAATGATCAAACTGAAAAACATGATAACATTGTCAAAGAAACAACTCTTCAAAAAACAACGCCACAACCTGCACCATTTACTCAACGCATGAGGGGGAAACCCAAGCCTGAACTGAGTGAAACATTGAGGGAAATATTTTCACAAGTCAAGTTGAACATACCCCTCTCGATGCAATCCAAACCATACCTTCCTACTCAAAGTACCTTAAGGACATGTGCACTTTTAAAAGAAAATTTTCACATAAAAACCAAGTCCTTTTGGCTGCTAATGTGAGTACCACCATTCAAGGGACCATTCCTCCTAAGTTGAAAGACCCAGATTTCCCTTACATCAATGTTGAAGTAGGAGAAAGAAATGTTTTCAAGGCCTTGTATGATCCAGGTGCTAGTGTCAATCTCATCTCCTATGAGGTGTACTGCCAGTTAGGCCTAGAAGAACTCCAACCCACATCTGTCACACTTCAACTTACTGATCGTAGCATTAGGGTTCCAAAGGGGATTTTGAAGGACGTTCTAGTAAAGTCTGAAAACTTCATCTACCCTACTGATTTCATTGTCCTTGACAACCGTCCAAAATTAGGAAATAAGGAACAAACCCCAATCATCCTTGGTCGTCTTTTCCTTGAAACAATAAACTATGTTATCTGAGTTCAAAATGGGAACATGACCATCACCTTTTGGAACATGAGTCTATACTTGAACATATATAATGGATGCTCACAAATAGAGTATGACGAGGAAATTCATGAAGTAGACATGATAGGACTAATTGATAATGAATCCCTGGAACATCAAGGAATATTTGATGAATGTTTATGTTAGGATGAGATTGATTTCCTTTGTTCATATGACGGATGTTTATCTCCTTGGCTTGAATAATTTTCAAATTTCTCTTATGATGAAGTCTTAGGTCCAACAATCAGTGAAACCTTTCAAGAAACCACATTCATGGAGACCAGTCTAAATTCCTTCCCTAAATCTGATCAAGCCAATCTAGTAGCTGTAACTTCTACATGTGGGGTATGAATCCTATCTGAAACTCTAAAAAAGGAAATTGAACTTGATCCAATGTCCCAATCTTCTTTTGAAATTCTGAACCAACCTCACATTGAATTGAAGGAACTTCCAGGTACACTCATGTATGCTTTCCTAGGGGACAATCAAACACATCCTATTGTCATTTCCTCTTCTATTGAAGCCAATAATGAGAGGATTCTTCTATAGTTCCTTAGGAAGCATAAAAAATCCATTGGTTGGACCCTTTTTGATATTCCTAGGATTATCCCACTTATAAGGACTCATAGGATTGTTCTGGAATCTGATTCAAAGCCATGTCGTCAACCTCAACGACGACTCAATCCTAATATCATGGTGGTATGCAACACCCTGAGATTTTATGAAAAAAAATATTCTTTTAATTTAATTGATGTCTTGTGTTCTAAGCTACTACAAGATTACCTTTCTCTATATGTGACACTGTATTAGCTGGCAGTATACACAACACTATTATTGTATCATGTTACACACAATTTTGATAGTAGTTGTTCTACGAAACATTGAGTGTGTGTGTGTATATATATATATTCAAAGTATAACTGAAATATGGTTGGATTATATTATACGAAACAATGGAAGAGTCTTGCACAACACGCAAACCTGACTTGGCTTGCATTACACGCAATTGCAACCTTCTTCGATAGCTTGTGTTGTACGCAATACCGGGTTTTACTAAACAACGATATATTATTATAATATTATTATGAACTAGCTTTTATTAATAGTATTAACTAAATTTTGAAATTTATTACATTATTATTCATCTTACACATTTTCTAGAAAATGGTATCAGTACAAAATAAATGTTTCGTGTAAAATAAGTATTTTTAAAAAAATGAAGTTTTGCCGCCTTTTGATGGCACAGCCACTTTAAATCTAGTTTTTGGCATGTTTATAAGTTCAATTTTACCAAATAAACTTTTTATTTGGAATCAGGATAAAAAATTTTACCTTGGATAATTTTTTCATATTATTCTGATAACTTTCATATTTTAATGAATAGTAAAAACACGCTATATTTTAATTACAAAAAATTTTTACATCGTAATAACCTTTGTGATTAAATTATAATATTTAATGGTTTAAAATTATAAATAGAATATATTTTTACCATTTAATATAATTTATTTCATTATCCTTGATTTTACATTCAATTTGTAGGTTAAATAAATTCAATCTTTTGCAATGTTTTAAACAAAAACCTGTTTTCTATCGACAATGGGATTAATTTTAATTTAATTTCTGCAACATAAGTGTATTAAATTTGGAAAAATGGATTCCATATTTGGAATCAGTGGGTCCAAATTATATTAATAGACTACTTTTTATTTTTGGGCATTATTAATAGTAACTACGGTAAATTTTATTTACCATAGTTAAAGGTAAATCAGGTAATTAAGGGTAAATATAAGTTTATAACATTGCCCTAACACCTGCAAAAATCATATTGGATGACTAAAAGTCGACCCATATCACCTAAGGGTCGGATTAGAATCATTTAATGGACTTTTATCCATGAACATAACTTAATTATTATTAAAACCAAAGAAAGTGACAACATGTCACTCTCTTAAATATTATAAGTATATTAATTTTAATTTAGTGATAAACTTCATGAAACTTAGAACATGATTAGTCTCCAAATATCTAATGAAATAATATACATCATATGAATTTATTTATAATTTTTAGGGATTAAATAATTATCATTAATTGTCACACAATAGTGTTGCAGAAATTGTTTATCTAGTGAAAAAATCAAGAATATTGTATTTTTAAACTAATAGTGACCATAGAAGGCACAAACCCCTGACCAAAACATATTGGTCATGTAAATGTAGACCATAATCATCCAATGGTAGAATATTTGACCATTTTAGGCCTTATAAAAGAGATTATGAAACTAATATTATTTTATTTTAAATGATGCCAAAGTTGTCACCTTCATAATTTAATAAATATAAAAATTTAAATATTTTGATTTTAAGATGATAAAATCGAGTAAAAGTATTATTGTGGAAGGTAATATATTTATCTTCATCATATGTTTTTATTTTTAATTTTTATGAAGCAAATAATTATATTAAATAATTATACGAAAATTATGTAGTAATTATTTTATTAAGAGATAAACCAAATAAAAGATTTTAAAAATTATAAATTAAATATTATCTAAACTATTTAATGTGCTCCACTAATTTTCTAGATACATATGACCTTTTATGAATCTATTTAAGCATTTAGTTTGAACATATATTTTGTATATATTTTATTTAAATTCAAATAAATGAATAGTGTCAAAATTGACACTATTGTTGTTTTATAAAAATAACATATAATAAAATTGTTTAAAAATCAAAAAAAAATATTTAAAAATTATAAATTTATATTTATATGGTATAAAATGTTATAAAGTATCAAATTATTGACACTTTACAACAAATAAGTAATTATTTGTTATAATTTAAAATTTAGAATGTTATTACCACAAATAAAATTAAATTGATTAAATAAGGATAAATCAAGTTCATAATGTTCTAAATAAATTCCTAACATGTGTAAATTTTATTTTTTGTTGATATTAAAATCTTATATCATCTAATATTCGAATATGAGTAATTTTTTCAGGTTTTTAAGTGGGGTAAGATTTATTATAAATTAATATTTTTTAGATTTCCAAAGGTGCCCCTCTCCTCCCTTATAAAAGGGCACCTCCTCCCTCTCTTACTCACACCACATTGAGCCTTCATTCTCGGCCAAAACCTGCCAAATTCTCTTCTCCAATTACATAGAAACATCCTAGAGGTTCTGGTCTTCTTCAAAGTCCAATTTTAGTGCACTAAGAGAAGGTCTCAAAGAGGCGCTTCGAAGAAGAGGTAATGTCCGTTACCGATTCTTTCAACTTTATTTCTTCTTCCACTTCTTATTCTTTAGTTGTTTAATTATGAAGTAATAACATCAGTATAACTCATATACTGATATGTTATTATAAGTATTAAACAACCCTATTTCACCATCTATCCATCCTACGGAAAATGAAATCACCACGCGTGCGTACGTACGGAATACCGTCTCCACGCCGTGGTGAAATCTGTTTTTCCACCAACACCTTACATGGATGGGTATAATGGTGTAAAGAATAAATATATATGGTTATTATAACATCATACTGATTCTGATATATTATACCATACACTCCAACTCTATTCAATAAATATGGGAATGATATCATCGCTCGTGCGTATGGACGGACTACCGTCTCCACAACGCGATGAGATTAATTCTCCATGATAACCATTCATGAATGATCATAACGTTTATATAATGAATAAAAAGTAAATATATTAAATAATAATTATACTTGTTTTAAGTATATATATATATGTATTTCATCTATTTAGTTTCATTCAATTCAATATGGAAATGAAAACAACGTTTATGCGTACGTATGGCCTACCGTCTCTATGAACGGTGTATTTCATTCCTTTTATCGATCTATAATATATATGTTTATATGATGAATATATATTATATTTAAATCATTTTTTAATTTCTGGAATTATGTATTTCAGGATATAAGTAATAATATCAAGAACGAAAAGTCGAAACACATACGATAAATGAAATGATTTTACCCAAAACGCTGCTTTAACATGGAATTTACAATAGAATGGGTAATATAATGTCATAAGTGAAACATATATGATATCATAACAATGAATATGATTCTGTAATAAGTTAATGAAATTATTTAAATCATTATACAGGAGGTTTGGATACGTACAAATCATATCAAACCTAAGGTAAGGGATAAATTTTAGAATCTCATTTTTTTCCGAGATTGCTTATTCGTAAGTATTTACTGGGGTTATTTCTATCATCCATGTCCATATAATATAACAGTGTTTTCATGTATGTTTAAAGTCCTTTTTACACATTCTTTACTTTTACTACATGGTACGTAAGGAATATTTCTTCTGTTTATGTTACGAGGTACTTTTTTGACTTTTCTAGCAAAAGTACAAGAAGAATGTTTTTTAACATATATGGCATGAAAGGATTATTACGGTTTTATAAATCCTTATTTTCATGAAGCTTAATCCAAAATATTTCATGACTATTTTCAAAAAAATACTTTTCTTTTAAAATTGCACGACATATTGTGAAAAGAAAATGATTTTGAAGAAAAAAGGATATTTTCCTCAAGAATTCATTTCAAGTGTTTTATCAAAACCATTTTTCATCTAAGTTGACATTATTTAATATGTTTATATTCCAAGTATAATGTCTCTATGATTTACATGGTTTCACTTTTCATATTACGAAATGATATCCATTTCTTTTATATGGATTATGTGATGATGGGATGATGTTTATGAAACCCATTTTATTTATTGTGTTTTTATGAATCATGTATGTTTATTTTGTGGCACAAGTTACAATGATTTCATTATGAGATGGGTGGGACCTATATATCCATACAATGAATTTGGTAATGATTTATATCTCATGAGATAGACATGGCTGGAATGATAAGTCAATATGATTCATTATTACAGGACTGGAACGAGGAGTGAACTCGATTCAGAAAGAGACTTTGTCCACTAAGATGGTCTTGGCAGCAATGCCTTGGCTACTATGGAAATCATTACATGTGTTTAATAGATTCCACAATTACTTGTTTTATTCCCATTATATTTTATCATGATTTATCTTCCATTATTATCTATGCCTTATGTACTTCCATATTTTATGTCGTTGCTCAAGATTTTGATGTTTAAACATTATGTTCATGATTTTAAGTTCAAATGTATATGGAATATTTTATTTTATCCATGCTTACCCTTACTGAGCATTTGATCTCACTCTTTTTATGTTTTATTTCCTCCCAGGATTAAAAGAAAGGATTTAGGTAAGGAAACAAAAAGTGGAAGATCTTTATGGGAGATGTTGAAGATCTTTCACCACGATTAGAAGATTACTTTCCGAGCTTCCAAAGACACTAAACTATTACGGTCCTTGTGTGTCTGTTTTTGTTATGTATTAAGTATTCCACAAAAGAAATGTAATATCTATGTATGTCAAGCTTCGGGTCTCTATAGTTGGTATCAGTGGAAAGGTTTTGTCAACCTTTTGAAACTAGGATGCGAGAACTTCAGTGAGATCCCTAGAGATATGTCTAAGGTATGTCTAAGGATGTACTTAAGGTTAAGTATAAGTATAGGTTATAGTCCTAGAATTATGGTAATGATATTAGATTAAACCTAAGATGTTTTATATTGAATTTACTCCCCCTTTATTATGATTTTTTCCTCTCATACTATTCATTTTGGGTTTTAGAAAATGGCTAGAAACTAGATGATTCACGATAATGGAGGATATGATGGACAATGGAATGATATTATTCATGAGAAACCAAATGAAATGGGATTTGGAAGTCCAAACATCATTATTATGCTGAATCATCAATCTCATAATATGATCAATAAACTCAAATTTGGTAAGTTTCCTGACTTTGATAATAAGAGAAAGATGGAGTTGCATGATGATCATAGAGGAAAGAACGTTCAATTTCCCCTATGTAAATCATGTGGGAAGAGGCATAAAGGAAAATTTTTCAAAGGAACTAGAAGATTCTTTGGGTGTGGAAAAGAAGGACACAAATCCAGTAAGTACAAAGGAAAAGGTACAGTTAACACCAGAGATGAGGATAATGGTATTCCTATGACATCAACAATGGTTAAATGTTTTAAATGTGGAATGTAGGGGCATTATGCAAACCAATTCCCTAAGGAAAGTCTCATGAAGAGAATCAGTATGGTCGTATGGGTAGTATTTATGTTGATGATGATGAAGAGACTACAAATGATATGTGAGATGAAATAATTGTTGAATCTCGATCAATGGATTAAGAAGGTAGTGGAATGATTACATGTTTATCAAGTGTAATGTTATATAAGTAATCTCATGGTACTATGGAATAAAGAGACATATAAGGATTGTTACAGTGTTGTCATTCCTTATGTTTTGAAAGTGTATGATGAATGGTACCAGTAACCATGAATGGTTATTCAGATATTTTTGTAAAGTAGATGATATACGCATAATTAAGGGATAAAGAGAAAATTAAATGTTTGATTGTAATCATGAGCTCATGACTGATATAAAGAGAAGGTTATATCATGGTTTGAGTATATAGAATTTTTGGATTTTGGTATGTGGAAAGAGTTAACTTTTGATAGCATTCATGTTTTCACTAAGGTTTAATGGGTATTAATTTTTCAAGAGAATACATGATTAAGGTATTCACATGATTGGAATGTGACCAACAAGATATATGGGGGATAAATGATGGTTGGTTGATGACATTTCAAGGAATATTTTTTCTTTATACTATGAGCTTGGGCCAAAGTATTTTAGATAACAATTGGAATGGATTATGTTGGACAGAAGTTAGTATTGTTTAAGGATAAGACTTTTATCGATATTATTGACGGGATGTTATAGTAATGTAGTTTTATAAAAACGACAACCTACAGGACGGGCAACAACCCATCGCGTCGGACAAGGATATGGGAATCGAACCCACAACCGAAGTGCGAGTGGCCTATATCGCCTATCACTGCCCTACAGGATGTACCTGTTTAGTAGAAACTAGTTTTATTATATTAAGCAGTATGATATATGAAGAATAAGTCCATTTTAGGAACCATATATGATTAATCTCACTATAGATGGACTTATGTATTTTTCATAACTTTGATAACCTTTTGTTTGAGACAGATGGAATGACCCATCATTCTATCACATGATCTGATAACACTTCACGAATTACAAATTCAACTTCATTTTATTAAGATATGAAGTGGAAATTGTCCAAAGAACGACCAACGGTGAGACTGTACTAAAATCATGAAAGTATTTCTTCTAATTCCAACTTGATAAACTTTAGGGAAATGATCTTGAAAACCAAAAATATTGTCCTAGTTCCCTTATATCCGATGAATCAGATGGTACCTTAGATCATAAAAAATCTATGGCTTTGTGATTGATGGCTTTTTCATAGCCATGTTCTCTACCACTCTCCATCAGAACATGATGGTTATATTTTTCTTCCATATCCATATTTTCAACTATGTTCTCCTATATGGAAACCCAGAGATGAGTTTCATTGGGTAATTGTTACATTTCATACATTAGTTTTTAAAATTAAGTTTTATTATTCCTTTTTATGATGTGGGATTTTATAAATAGTAAACGATTTTTAACCCCGACGAATTTTGAGGGCGAAATTCATTTAAAGGGGGGTAGAATGTAACACCCAGAGATTTTATGAAAAAAATATTATTTTAATTTCATTGATGTATTGTGTTATAAGATACAACAAGATTACCTTTCTCTATACGCAACACCGTATGAGCTTGTAGTATACACAACACTATTCTTGGATCATGTTACACACAATTTTAATAGTAGTTATTCTTCGAAACATTAAGTGTATATATATATATATATTCACGGTATAAATGAAATATGGTTGGATTCTATTATACAAAAAAACTAAAGAGTCTTGCACAACACGCAAACCTGACTTGGCTTGCATTACATGCAATCGCGACCTTCCTCGATAGCGTGTGTTGTACGCAATACAGGGTTTTACTAAACAACGATATATTATTATAATATTATTATGAACTATCCATTATGAATAGTATCAACTAAATATTTAAATTTATGACATTATTATTCATCATACACATTTTCCAGAACATGTTATAAGAACAAAATAAATTTTTCGTGTAAAATAAGTATTTTTAAAAAAATGCAGTATTGCCGCCTTTTGATGGCGCATCCACTTTAAATCTAGTTTTTTACATGTCTATAAGTTCAATTTTAAAAAATAAAATTTATATTTTAAATCATGATATAACATTTTACCTTGGATAATTTTTTCATATTATTCTGATAACATTCATATTTTAATGAATAGTAAAAACACGGTATATTTTAATTAAAAACAACTTTTTTCATCATAATAAATTATGTGATTATAGTATAATATTTAATGGTTTAAAATTATAAATAGAATATATATTTTTACCATTTATTATAATGTATGTCATTAGACTTTTTTTTACATTGAATTCATAGGTTAAATAAATTCAATATTTTGCAATGTTTTAAACAAAAACTCATTTTCTTTCGACAACGGGATTAAATTTAATTTAATTTCTGCAACTTATGTGTATTGAATTTGGAAAAATGGATTCCTTATTTGGAATCAGTGGGTCCAAATTATATTAATAGACTACATTTTATTTTTGGGCATTATGAATAGTAACTACGGTAAATTTTATTTACAATAGTTAAAGGTAAATCGAGTAATTAAGGGTAAATATAAGATTATAAAATTACCCTAACACCTGCCAAAATCCTATTTGTTGAATAAAAGACGACCCATATCACCTAAGGGTCTGATTAGAATCATTTAATGGACATTTTCCCATGAAAATACCTTAATTATTATTAAAACCAACGAAGTGACAACATGTCACTCTCTTAAATCTTATAAGTATATTAATTTTAATTTAGGGATAAACTTCATAAAACTTCAAAAATAAATAGTCTCCATAAATCTAATGAAATTATCTACATCATATTAATTTATTTATAATTTTTAGGGATTAAATAATTATCATTAATTGTGACAGAATAGTGATGTTGAAATTGTTTATCTACTGAAAAAATAAAGAATATAGTTTTTATTAAACTAATAGAGACCATTAAAGTCACAAACCCCTGACCAAAACTTATTGGTCATGTAAATGTAAACAATAATCATCCAATGGTCGAATATTTTACCATTTGGAGCCTTATAAAAGCGATTATGACACTTATATTAATTTATTTTAAATGAGGCCAAAGTTTTCACCTTCATAATTTAATAAATATAACAATTTAAATATTGTGATTTTAAGATGATAAATTCTAGTAAAAGTATTATTGTGGAAGGTAATATATTTATCTTCATCATAGGTTTTTATTTTTAATTTTTATTTAAAAAGTAAGTATATTAAATAATTATACAAAAATGATGTAGTAATTATTTTATTAAGAGATTAACCAAATAAATGATTTTAAAAAATATTAATTAAATATTATTTGAAATATTTAATGTGATCCACTAATTTTCTATATACATATGACCTTTTATGAATCTATTAAATCTTTTAGTTAGAACATTTATTATGTATATATTTTATTTAAATTCAAATAAATGAATAGTGTCAAAATTGACATTATTGTTATTTTATAAAAATAACATATTATAAAATTGTTTAAAAATAAAAAAAATATTTAAAAATTAAAAATTTAATTTTATATGGTATAAAATGTTATAAAGTATCCAATTATTGACACTTTACAACAAATAAGTAATTATTTGTTATAATTTAAAATTTAGAAAGTTATTACCACAAATAAAATTAAATTGATTAAATAAGGATAAATCAAGTTCATAATGTTGAAAATAAATTCCTTACATGTATAAATTTTATTGGTTGATGAGATTACAACCCTATATCATCTAATATTCTAATATGAGTCATTTTTGGAGCTTTTTATGTGGGGTTAGATTTATTATAAATTAATATTTTTTAGATTTCCAAAGGTGCCCCTCTCCTCCCTTATAAAAGGGAACCTCCACCCTCTCTTCCTCACACCACATTGAGCCTTCATGCTCGGCCAACCCTACAAAATTCTCTTCTCCAATTACATAGAAACATAGTATAGGTTCTTTTCTTCTTCAAAGACTAATTTTAGTACCCTAAGAGAAGGTCTCAAAGAGGCACTTCAAAGAAGAGGTAATGTCTGTTACCGATTCTTTCAACTTTATTTCTTCTTCCACTTCTTATTCATTATTTGTTTCATTATTTAGTAATAAAATAAGTATAAATCATATAATGATATGTAATTATAAGTATGAAACAACCCTATTTAACCATCTATCCATCTTATGGAAAATGAAATCACCACACGTGCATATGTACAGAATATCGTCTCCACGCCGTGGTGAAATCTGTTTTTCCACCAACACCTTAAATGGATGGGTATAATGGTGTAAAGAATAACTATATATGGTTAATATAACATTATAATGATTCTGATATATTATACCATACACTCTAATTCTATTCAATAAATATGGGAATGATATCATCGCTTGTGCGTATGTACAGACTACCGTCTCCAAGACGCGATGAGATTCATTCTCCATGATAACCATAGATGAATGATCATAACGTTTATATAATGAATAAAAAGTAAATATATGAAATAATAATTCTACTTTTTTTATGTATATATATATATATGTATTTCATCTATTTAGTTTCATTCAATTCAATAAGGAAACGAAAACAACGATTATGCGTACGTACGGCCTACTGTCTCTATGAACAGTGTATTTCATTCATTTTATCGATCTATAATATATATGTGTATATTATGAATATATATTTTATTTAAATAATGTTTTACATTCTGTAATTATGTATTTCAGGATATAAGTAATAATATCAAGAACGACAAGTCGAAACACATACGATAAATGAAATGATTTTACCCAAAACACTGCTTTAACATGGAATTTACAATAGAACGGGTAATATAAAGTCATAAGTGAAACATATATGATATCATAACAATGAATATGATTCTGTAATAAGTCAATGAAATTATTTAAATCATTATACAGTAGGTTTGGATACGTACGAAGCATATCAAACCTAAGGTAAGGGATAATTTTTAGAATCTCATTTTTGTCCGAGATTGCTTATTCGTAAGTATTTACTGGGGTTATTTCTATCATCCATGTCCATGTAATAAAATTGTGTTTTCATAAATGTTTAAATTCCTTTTTACCCATTTTTGACTTTTACTACATGGTATGTAAGGAATCATTCTTTTGTTTATTTTACGAGGTACTTTTTTGACTTTTCTGGGAAAAGTACAAGAAGAATGTTTTTTAACTTATACAACATGAAAGGATTATTACGGTTTTATAAAGCCTTATTTTCATGAAGCTTCATCCAAAATATTTCATGACTATTTTCAAAAAAATCCTTTTCTTTTAAAATTGCACGACATATTGTGAAAAGAAAATGATTTTGAAGAAAAAAGAATATTTTCCTCAGGAATTCATTTCAACTGTTTTATCAAAACCATTTTTCATCTAAGATGACATTATTTAATATTTTTATATTTTAAGTATAATGTCTCTATGATTTAAATGGTTTCACTTTTCATATTATTAAATGATATCCATTTCTTTTATATGGATTATGTGATGATGGGATGATATTTATGAAACCCATTTTATTTATTGTGTTTTTATGAATCATGTATGTTTATTTTGTGGCACAAGTTACAATGATTTCATTATGATATTGGTGGGACCTATATCTCCCTAAAATGAATTGTTTAATGATTTATATCTCATGATATAGACATGGCTAGAATGGTAAGTTAATCCGGTTCAGTATTATAGGACTGGAACGAGGAGTGAACTCGATTCAGAAACAGACATTGTCCACTAAGATGGTGTTGGAAGAAATACCTTGGCTACTATGGAAATCATTACATGTTCTTAATGGATGTCACAATTACATGTTTTATTCCCATGCTATTTTATCATGATTTATGTTCCATTATGATCCATGCCTTATGTACTTTCATATTTTAAGTCGTTGCTCAAGATTTTGATGTTTAAACATTATGTTCTTGTTTTTAAGTTCAAATGTATATGGTATGTTTTATTTTATCCATTCTTACCCTTACTGAGCATTTGAGATCACCCTTTTTATGTCTTATTTTCCCCCATGATTAAAATAATGGTTTTAGGTATGGAAACATAATGTGGAAGATCATTATGGGAGATGTTGAAGATCATTCACCACGATTAGATGATTACGTTCCGAGTTTCCAAAGACACTAAACTATTATGGTCCTTATGTGTCTGTTTTTGTTATGTATAAAGTATTCCGCAAAAGTAATGTAATATCTATGTACGTCAAGATTTTTTTCTCTACAAGGTAGTATGGAATGAACATCTGAACTTGTTAAAAGCTGGTATCATATATCCCATACCTGAGAGTGAATGCGTGAGACTAATCCAAGTGGTTCCCAAAAAGGCTGGAATCAAAGTGATAACCAATGAGGATGTAGAGATTCTTCCAACATGGGTGAGTAGTGGATGGAGGGTCTACATTGACTATAGTAAGTTAAACTCATTCACCAAGAAGGACCATTTCCCCTTACCATTCATTGACCAAGTCCTTGAGAGAGTGGCAGGTCAAGCGTTCTACTGTTTCTTAGATGGGTACTCAGGGTATAATCAAACTAAGGTCTCCCTAGAGGATCAAGGGAAGACTACATTCACATGTCCATTGGGAACCTTTGCATTCAAACGCATTCCCTTCGGGTTATGCAATGCCCCTGGAACCTTCCAACGGTGCATGATGGGAATCTTCTCAGACATTGTAGGGGATTTTCTAGAGGTCTTCGTGGATGACTTCTCTGTGTTTTGGGATACATTTGAGGGATGTATGAGGAATGTAGAGAGAGTCTGGTCAAGATGTGAAGAAAAGAATCTGGTCCTAAACTAGAAAAAATTTCATTTTATGGTTAAAGAGGGACTAGTTATAGGCAATCTGGTCTCAGGTAGGGAGATTGATGTTGATAAATCCAAGGATGACATCATTCGTCACCTTCCATCACCCAAAACTGTCAAGGAAGTGAGGTCTTTCTTAGTACATGCTGGTTTCTATAGAATATTCATCAAGGACATTAGTTCAATCTCTCGTTCCCTTTGTGCTCTCTTAGTAAAGGATGCTCCTTTTGTTTGGAAGGAAAGATGTGAGGGTTCATTCTCAACACTAAAATCCTCTCTCACCTCTCCCCCCATCATGAAATCTCCAAATTGGAACCTTCCTTTTGAACTTATGTGTGATTCCAGTGACTTTGCTGTAGGAGCTGTGTTAGGACAACGTTGTGATAAAAATCCTTATGTCATTTCTTATGCATGAAAATCCTTAAATGATGCCCAAATTTACTACACCACCACTGAAAAGGAGTTACTTTCTTTTGTGTTTTCCTTAGAGAAGTATAGGTCCTACATCCTAGGATCCCCCATCACTGTTTTCACTAACCATTCTTCAATAAAATACCTCCTCCAAAAACAAGATTCTAAGGATAGACTGATTAGGTGGGTCCTTCTTTTACAAGAATTTGACCTCATAATCAAGGATAAAAAAGGAGTTGAAAATGTTGTAGCAGATCACCTCTCTAGGATATAATTCAAAGATGACTAAAATCACCTTTCTGTGTCTGATTCATTTCCTGATGAACACTTATACTCTGTGAGTGAATTCCCTTGGTATTCCGACATAGCCAATTTCTTAGTTACAAGAGTCATTCGAAAATTCTCAGGGACTCAAGCTCGATGGGAATTTATTTCTTATGTTAGTCACTATGTGTTTGATGATCCATATCTCTATAAGTTATTCCCTGACCAAGTCATTAGGAGGTGTGTTCCTGAATCTGAAAAAGAGTCCATCCTTAAATTCTGTCATAGTAAGGCATGTAGAGGTCACTTTTCCTCTCAGAAAACATCTTCTAAGATTGTTCAATGTGGTCTCTTCTGGCCCACCCTTTCAAGGGACTCCAACACATTTTGTTAAAGCTGTCCTAGGTGTCAACAAGTATGGTCCATCACAAAAAGGAATCAAATTTCACTCACTCCCATCTTAGTGGTTGAAATCTTTGACTGTTGGGGAATTGATTTCATGGGTCCTTTCCCAAAATCTTGGGGATACCTCTACATTCTCTTAGCTGTTGATTATGTCTCAAAATGGGTTGAGGTCATTCCCACAAAATCCAATTATCATCAAACTATGATTAGATTCCTAAAAGAAAACATCTTCTCTAGATTTAGAATTCCTAGGGATATCATAAGTGATCGTGGAATTAATTTTTGCAATCGTCCATTCTCATCACTCATGGAAAAATATGGAATTTATCAAAAAGTGTTCACAGCTTACCACCCACAATCCAACGGTCAAGCTGAGTTAGCCAATCGTGAAATCAGAAAATTCTCGAGAAAACTGTCAATACTTCTAGGAATGATTGATCTGAGAAACTCTTGGATGCTCTTTGGGCATATCGTACATCATTCAAAACCATCCTAGGAATGTCACCATATAGATTGGTTTATGGAAAATCATGCCATTTACCTGTTGAAATTGAGAATAAGGCCTTTTGGGAAATTAGGAAAATAGATTATGACCTCTCATTGGCCGAAACAAAAAGTAAATTAGATCTCAATGAACTTGAGGAATTATGGATAGAGTCTTATGAAAATTCAAGGATCAATAAAGATATAGTTCAATCCTACCAATCTAGGAATATCAAGGTCAAACATTTTGAACTGGGAAAACCTATGCTATTGTATAGTTCAAAACTTCATTTACACCCGGGAATGTTAAGGTCTAGATGGTCAGGACCTTTCATAGTGCATCATGTGTACCCCCATGGGGCAGTAGAGATTCAAGATCCCACAAGTGGTTACATCTTCAGGTTCAATGGTCAAATTTTAAAACCATTCATTGAATCATTCAATAAACAGGAAATAGAGGTTGAGTTAACTAAGGCAACATATGAAACATGAAAAAATTGATAGATTTAGGGTCCATGTTGGGATAACGACGTTAAACAAAGCGCTACATGGGAGGAAACCCATGGTTTTCAAGTTTCCAATAATTTCGTTGTTTTAATCAACATTATATTTTAAATAGGATTCATGAGACATTTTGATATTTAGAAATAAAAATAATAATAAACTGTTAACATGTTCTTCTATAATGAGTATGGATGGGTACGAAAGGGGAGCGCCATATTCATCCGTGTCACATGGTGTGATCCTAGAGTAATACCTTACCCAGAAATTTAAAAAGAAGACGATGTATCATCATTTTAATTTACTTTATTTTTAAGTGTTTGTAGGTTAAAAAAAATAAAAATACAAAAAAATGAATAAAAAATATAATAATAAAAAAAGTCCACATCGTAGGTCATGGGGAAAACCCTGTCACAACAGGCAAAGCCGCGGGGATTCGAACCTGGGACCGAAGAGAGGCAAGGGCGCAAACTTACCACTGACCTATGACTTCTTGTGCTTCCTTATTCTATAATTTTTATATATAAACTTATATTTTAATTCCGTTATTATATATATATATATTTTTGTCTTGTTTATCCTTTTTGTACAAGGGAACTCTGGAAGTGACATGGATATCAAAGGATTCAAATGAAGCAGTAAAAACTTCAAACTTCAACCACCAGGAAACTTCATTCCATGATCCTCATTTTCAATTTCCTTTTTGAACATTCATTCTTGACATCTACCCCATTATAAATTTTCATTTCCTAAAACACCGGGAACAGTGTTATTTTATGTTGGGGGGATATAAAATAATAAATGATTTCGTGTTAAAAAAATGAATGATTTTAAAAAAAATTGTGTAAATGGAAGGAAAAATTCCATTAACTTTGAACATTGTAATACACATTGCACACATTTAAACTGAATATAAAATAATTTAGCATTCCATGATTCTAATTTTAATCCTTGTATAATTTCATGAGCATAGATTTTTGAATTTTTGGTTGTCCAATGTGATATTTCATTATTTATATTTTCATCTAAATAAAAAAAAGATCACAATGCACGTCCTTTGGATAGTGGGGTATTAGTTTGAGTTCATGGGGTCCCCTAAATAAAAATCATAGGTTTGGTGATTATTTTAGTTTAATATGAGTATTCAAAAAAAATAACAAAAAATTTGCACGTAGAATAATGAAATGACCTAATGCGTGGCTTTCGACACTTGGGGATCGTGACCTCATAGTTGTCTTGCCCAGAGTTAATAATTTTATCTCTATTTATGGAAATTTGAATTTCTTTTTGACTAAGTTCACTCGTGATGATGACCGAGTATGTGGGATTCACTTGGTGCCCTAAGGTCTTTGAGCCTGGGTGTTATCGGAAAAGTCTCGCTATAGGGGTTGACTCTTTTGAGTGCAATTTCAATTACCATGGAAAAATTGGAAAAAAAAACAAAAAAACATAATAAAATTTTTTTTTTTGAATATTCATATTAATATTGAAATGTGATTACACCTAGCGCTTCTGTAATTTTCCCCTTGAATAAAAATGAACCCCCATGTCTATTGTGATGCACAACACATCCTCATACTTAATTGATATTGGATGAAATATGACAATGAATTTGAACAAAGGAATGTGCTTAGGATTGAGATCTACTTATGAAACTATATTTTATTAAAATATTTTTATGGGTTTCATGATTTTTTGGTATAAGGGTTTCTGGTGATCATTGTGTATTGCAATGTTTTTGGAAAAGGGAATTCAAATTTTATATTATTGAGATATATTTTTCTCGGGACTAGAAAAGCTAAAGTTGGGGGGTGTGATTAGACACTAAATGAGGAAAATATTAATTGTTAATATACATAATATTAATGATATTTTTTATTCATAAACACAATTTTAGTTCATTTTACATTTTGAACATCATTTCACATTGTGATTGTAATACCTTCTTAAAATGCACTATTATGTGGTACATTTTTTAACATCATTTAAAGTACCCAATGATTCATCCGATTTGAAGGAATGTAATTATCCATATTTCAATTTGATATTTTGGTATATTTATTTAAACTTCAATATGATCATGTTTCATTTTGGTATAAATGGAGAATTCATGGATGAAGATGGGGATATTTTGTGATGAAAGAAAACAATTCTGGAGAATCCAGATTGGACACCCGCCCACTGATGAGACTTTTGGGCCCACAATAAAGTCCTAATGAAGCCCCAAATTCGTGGGATGATAGATAAAATATATATTAACAAATAATTCTTCATGATACAATGCTAATTCGGCCTCCATTCTGGTTATTTAGGCGGCCCATGTTAGAGATAAAATTCTACGCCAGATTCTACGGCACAGAAAAAAATCTCACTAATATGATCATATCTCGGAATCCACAACTCCAAATGGGCCCAAATTTTACAGGAGGATAGAAGCCATCCGGATCTCAATTGTATTCTTCTATGGACCACTCTTATTTGGCCATCTAGAAGGTATTCTAAGCAAGCCTGTTCAGTGAGGGAAAGCTTGATGCTACCTCGGGTCAATGGTGGAAAAATCAACTCTCCCTTACTTTCCACCCACCAATGTCCTACCAAAATTAATTGGGGAGACTTGGAATGTTGGAGGATCTTCCCAAGGGCTCAAAAATTCCTATTTTAGGATGTTTTGTTGGGGGATTGAAGGATCTTGGATGCTTTGTTCAATTGTAATGCTATGCTGCAATTTTGTTGTCTCAAATTTTTCTTTCACCTGTAAGTTGTTCAATTCACTTTAGTTTCTTAATAAAAGTTCTTCTTATACTCTTATTTTGATGTTCTTCATATCACTTTGATACCTTTGGATCAAGGTGTGAATTTATTCACACCAAACCTTGTGAATTATTCACACAACGGTGGAGTGATGATTTTATTTTTGTTGTTTTCTTTACTTCTCCATTTCGTCCCTCATGAGTCTACTTTCCGCTTCCATTGAAACCATGGGATCAACGGAGGGCTAACCCAGTTATGGGTTGATCTATGGGAGTATAAATGGGCTGTATTGGATGTTATTTATCACCACATTAATGTATAATAACTTCTTTAATTGTGATTTTTATTTGATGATTTTTAAACTCCATCGTCCTTGTTGAATTTATGGCCACACACTTCAAGTGCTAATACGAACCTTTACCTTGAAGTTCTCAAAACATTGATCCTTCAAGTGTATAGATGATTAGTATTAAAGGTTGTAGGCATTAAACCAGTAAGTGATGATGTTTTTTTATCTCCTAAAATGAACCCATCTAAATTATAAAAAATTGAAATCATTAAAAAGGAAATACGTCCAATCCACCCCAAGAGATAATCTAGGATCAACTCATCCTTTTAAATTGAATTCACTTAAGTCAAATAGATTTCCTTTAAACCCATCTAATATCAACCTAAGTTGGCCACTTAATAGCCAAAAATAGTCCATAGAATGTACGTGTCTATAGGTTACTTCTTAGGTCTTTGAGGATTTGACCACCCATGATAAACTACAAGGACCGTCTTACCTTCTTCTCTTGGGTAAATTTGAGTGAGAACCAACAGGGAAGATAGGTGGATGTATGGATATGGTCTCGACATGTTGTGACACAATGTTATGTAACACAAAAGGGACCACGTAACAGGTGGTCAATGGTCAGACCCTCACAGTAATCATCATGGGGCGGTTCACGTGGTGGCCGACCCGGATAAACGTGGCAGTCTGCTGTGTTGATCTGATGGGGATACGACAACCGCTAAATTAGGGTGGAATGAACCCACCCACTTGATCAAGATAAATGTGGGTGAGACCAACCCTGCAGTACACGGGTCGTGTCGGTGTGACCGAAACTGTACCCCACTGATCTATTTTCCCTTAATATCTAATTACAGTCATATCATATATCAATTTGATGAGTTGTTTGTGGAGTTGTAACCCTTGAGAAGAGGCAGACCATTTCAGATCCTATAATTGTGTTTACAAAAATGATGTAATACTAGTTAATTGCTCGAGGAGGAGTTGATCATGTAATGAGAAAGATGAGAACCCAATTCTACTGATAGTTGTGACCTACAAGCAATGGGATTACCTAAAAATGTATCCAATCTAGAAAATGTTTCTTATATAGACATTGTGTCATATCGAGGCTATCTCGGTAATCCCCTATCCCCCCAGGGTGAATTACTATGATTCATTGGAAACACTCCATGTGTCACCTATACTTAGTGTGTTACCAACTCCTCATGTGTTGTCAATAATCTGTGGGTTACATTAATTCCCTATGTTACCTTTACTCTATGTCTTACCAATATGCCATGTGTTACCAACGCTCTGCATGTTACTACATGAGAGTACTATAGATTTCAATGAAAATCTATTGTAAATTACACAGACATATACTCGGATTGAGACGATTCTAGTGAATCTCTTGATTGGACTTCTTTAACGAAACAATCTAAGTACCTCTTTAGTAGTCTGACTTCTGTATTACATTTTCATATACATTTGTTTTTAGGGGTCGAAACTAAGTATTGTTTTATACATCCCTTAATGGTCTTCACCTACATGAGTTGTGTCTTGTGAAGATTCTTGAAATCTTCATTGATGTCCTTGGTGGGATAAATACATGTTGTGCTTCAGGGTGACATGATGCAAATGGTACACATGAGCGAAATTCAGATAGCATATTGTACCTACACTTCTAGTATGGTTTTCTGTAGATGAGATCTATGACAATGTACCTTTCTGTTTAGTTGGAATTTAATTTTGGCCCATTTTCATCTACATTTGTACTTTACTCGGAGTGGGTTTTCTAGGTGTGTTTCATCTATGTTTACATAGTGTTTTTAGTTACAGAATTTACCTGGAGATAAGCATGTACTTACATGTACATGGGAATACTCTCCCAACATGTGGGATTTTCCTACATTGTGCTAGTTGTCAAACCATGGCCTATGGGAGGGGGATTGGTGTAGTCATGTAACGGGACTTTTGGGGTGGTTCGTGACATAATATTGTTTATATTTGATTACTATGAATTTATTATTTTATATTATGTGTAATTTATTTTATTATTTTTCACTCTTATGAAGGGTTTAGTCTACACGTGAATTTACCTAGACCTAATATTCTAGAAAAATTCATCAATCATTTGGGGATTATTGTGTGATGTCATATTCTATTGTGACTTAGAATTTGTGATTCATGTTGGGATATTACAATGTAAATGGATGGACCTAGGAGGATTTGGGTTACAACTAAATATTTTAGGCAATAAAATGACCTTCTCGTGGGGAAAGAAAACGAAATTAGATATAGACTACTGAAGTAGTGGTTACATCTAAAAATCAATAACAATTCATGATTAAAAAACAATGTGGGTGATATTCCTAACATGCCTAATATGCTAAGAATAATGTTTCAAGAATTCTATAGATGATAGAAGATTAATATTCCCATATTTAGTTAATATATGAATAATAACACTATTAAATGTCTCCAATTAATGGGAATTTTTTTTTGTGTAAAATAAATTTATAATGAATCTAATTTTTGAGGGAAAATAAAGAGTTCAATTGAGTGAATTGAATTTAATCTTAGTGAACCACTAATATTTCAATGTTTTGCATATGGTTAAGATTAATATTGTATGATTCTATGGCCTGGTTTGAGGGTAAATTCATGGACCATGGATGTGAATATTCTATTTCAATCATAAAATTGTATAATTATTGAAAATAAAAACACATACTTAACACAGTAGTGGGGGATTTCATGTTAAATATTTTAATAATACTCCCTACAAAACTACTTTTTTTAATAATTTAGATGAATTTAATGGGGTTTTTAGAATTTCATTAGATATATCTATTATATTCAATATTAATTTCATTATTATGGGAATCAAATTTGATATTCCGAATTAACATATGATCATCTACTATAGAAAGGATGAATATAAACATCTAATGTATGTTACTTTTTATACAGGTTTTACTAATTATTCATGAGGGTTATTTATCTCAAATGGTTGTGGAGAAAGTCAAAATCAATAATACGACTCTTTTAAAGGGTGTTGTTGATATATTTGAAACTGAAATTACTATAATTACCCTAAATCATGAAGTTTATCTTTCAATACGTCTGAATAATGCTTTTACATCAATTTGATAGTATATGAATAGAATGAAACAAATTGAAATGTAGGAATTCTAAATAGAGCTCTAAAAGAATCTTGAAAAGATTTTAATTAGATATAGTACATTAGCATGCGAATATATTGTTTTTTTGGAAGAATAATGATGGGTAAATGTGCTATTACATTTATTATTTAGAATATATCTAGATCATAATGAAGAAAAAGTATCATCTACCCATATTGATGACATGTTTGATCAACTGTGCAGAGGTCAATAATATTCAATGATTAACCATTGATATGGATATCATTATTTGAGGGTAAATAAGGATGATATATCCAACAAGGACAAAAAATGTTTTATGGTCATTATAAACTTTTGTTCATCTGTTTTGACTTAACAATTCGTCAATTATCATCATGGATTTAGGGAATATGGTCTTCATAGATTACATTTATCAATTTTCGTATAATTTATAGATGATATTATTCTATAATTGAAATTCATGAAATATAATGAAGACCATTTGATAATTTCTCTTTTTATCTTGGTAATGGAAATTTTATATAGTATATTTACCAACTCTGATGAATTGTTTCAAAATTATTAATTCTCGGCTAATAAAATCACAATCGGTAGTTTATCAATGGCACCATAAATTGCAGATGGTTTTTAGAAATGGACTATACGAATCATAGTAATAGGGTTCCATAAATTTCTTAGTTTGGATGTAACTAATGATTTATTTTGAGATATTTCTCAGGACAATCTACTCCACTCACTAAATATTCTCAAATTATAGTTTAATTATTTTTGACATGTTAATGTGAATGAAAATCTAGATAATGAAGAGTTGTTCATCTAATACACCTATGATCACATTATCCAAATTTTGATAAGGCCTTGTAATCCATAGTGATTCATTAAAAAATAATTCAGATTTATAAATATGAAAAATTACACTGTGATAGTTAATTCCTCATTTTAACTAAGAATTCATAAGAAAATTTAACAAAATTTTGATATGTATAATATAGTTCTGTATTGTTTTCATAAATTATTTTCTATAATTATTATTATAGAGAATGATGTAACATATATATGGGCCATAAAATGTTAAAATATATATTCACACATGAATATTTTAATATGTTCAAATTGAGATGGTTATAAATCATTATATATTATGACTACTCAATACACTACCACCCGAGGAAGGAAATATATTGGATGGAGCTCTAATTTGAAATAACCATACTTGTATTTCCATAATAATGATAGAAATAGATCAAATAATTATATATTTTTAGATAAAAAACCATTATATAATGTGTCATGGGGATATATAATGTCTTCCTTAAATGAATGGTTAACAGTCCATGCATTTGAGGGTTAAAGTGGTGAAAATAGAGGATGTTGAATTATAGAAGATATTGATAAATGTTACTATGTTTAGCCATAGTTGTGATTAAATGATAAGGTAATGGAATCTAGTATGCTTTCCTCTAATAATAGTCATTAATATGGTGCGGTTGAATGAAGCCCAAACATCAAAAATCCATATTCATCTGAGTTGTATAAATATTTATAGATACCTCAATGAATATTAAGGTTGTGAATAGTGAAATGGGATATTTAATAGTATGTATCCTAATTCATGGTATATAAGTATATTATGTATAAGAGACATCAGTTCACAAGGGTGTTATAACCATTACATATACTAGATTATAAATGGGAAAACAGTAGAATGTATTTCATTGCGAGACTCTCCAAGACATATAATGTTGAATAATTCAACTTGTGTTGTACTTTCTATCCTTTTAAATTAGCACATTTTATCTAAATTTGATAATATTTATAATTTGAAAGAATAACGCCACTATAAATTAAGTAAGTATTAAGACATAATTGACTATCACAATCTATCCATTGCGATCAGGATATGAGGATTGACTCCATGTTATAGAAAAAAAATTAGTAGAACTATGATACATGGTTGAGTTGAAGTACTATATATCAACCACATATCGATGGTATCTAAGAGGAAAAAAAATAAAACAATAAAAGATATATGGATATCATTATTTATGGATGTAACTGTGGCTGGGATTATTGCCTTCCATAAATTGAATTTTCATACAATAATAGATTTCACTAAAGAATTCACGTGGAACCTTTTAATTCATTCTATGCTAGTAAGTGAATATTTCAAACTTGATGGTATGTTGTCTATAAATGAAAACTATTGATATTAAATATATCTAAATAAATAAAATTGAATGTTATTTCTATTTATCAACACATTAGGGTGGCGTAGTATAATCAATTTTTTACATTTAATCATAAGTGAGTTCTGATGTTCAATTTTTGTTAAAAATTAAATATTTATATATACTTGGAAGAAGGATGCGTTATTATGGAATAAGTGAAATTTGACCAAAAGATATATCAATCCCCATGAAATTTTGGATTGTATCATTCAGGTAGTTTATCACATGGATATTCCACCGTATGTATCAGAAGAAAAATATATCTTCAATGAATCTCTCACAAGGAAGTATGTACATGATCCTTCACATGTACTCGAAAATGTGTTTTTCCAAAATTATTTTACTCTTAGAGGGAAACATTATTTAGGGTATATATCAATGAGAGAATGTGAGGATAAAAAATACCACTCCCCTTGTCAATGTTTTTTGTTGTAACTATAAATTTGATGAAGCTACATTCTTACTCAGGGATGTGATGACGCCAAAGTACCAAATGTTCTTTGTAACAAAGTGATGGAATTTTGTGGTTGAAATTTTTATTAGGGTGAATAATATAACACGTCAATATTTTATTATATATTTACACCTAAATAAATATTATTTTATGTTATATTTCTTAACAAGTATCATCGAGCTTTAAACAGATATACTATAAACCATTAAATTATTAGTATTTATATCTGACTATTATAACATAACCATTAAATTGATGGTATGAATAGTAAATATTTTATTGTAGAAAAATTTATAAAACATTTATATAATGAAAATATATTTATTAATTTGTAATAAATAAGTACAAAATTTTCATTACATTCATTTTATGTTTAAAAAATATATTATTTTCAAAAATTGGTTTTATTTTATTTTCAATACTGACATTATAATATATTTCATTAATTTTTTTAAACATAATTTTTAAAAATTAATATCTTCTTAAAATAATACTTTCAATATAATCAGAGTGTGAATTTTTAATATTTTATTGGAAAAAAGAATTTTTTAGTGAATAAGAGAAAATTTATATTTTTTATCTAATATATGATTATTTTCATGTGTTGGAAAATTAAAAATGAATTTTGGATTTGATTTAAAATTAAAATACAACATTATTATTAAACATAATCTGATCATTGTCGTTTGAATCAACGTAAACATGAATTTTGGGGAAATAAATTTTTATGCATAATTTTTTTTTGTTGGATAATTTCAATATGATTTGTAGGTTTTTCTAAATATTGGATTCTTAACATTTATGAAATTTAATTTTATATTAAAAACATATATTTGAATGGAATTTATATTTTTTAATTCTTCCATATTCATTTTCATCATTATGAATTATATAATTTCATAAAAATTCACTAGTTAGAGTAATAGTTAAAATAGGTTACAAAAGATAAAACTAATATTATTAGGGTTAAATTTTCCATAAAACATGTCTAAGTAATATTATATGGTCATATTTTTACCATATAACAATTAAAAATCTAATATGAATCATTGGAACCATTATTCATTGAAAAGACATTAATATATTATTATCATTTGAAAAAATCCATGTGTGTTCCCCCCCTCACTTATAAAATTACACCCTCTCTAATATGCACTCAAAACATCAATGTCCTTTTATCATGGAAAATTATGGTTAAAATAACCTCATATTATCCCAACCCATATACTATAGGTTTTTTCATAATATCATATTAGGAAGGATTTAATTATAAATTTAAAGAGGATGACTAATGTAGAGGTATTGTTCTTAACTAATCTATTTCAATTTTATTTCTTCTTCCAAAATATCAACACTATATTTATCCATAAAAACGATTATTATTATAAATAAAAAATTAATTTTATTATTATTAATTCAAAACCATTTTCACCATCCTTACCAAAAATGGAAAAAGAATCTATCACACATATGTATATGTGGACTACCACCTCCATGTTTCAATATAAACCATTTTCAATCACTAGCTAATATAACTTGATATAATGTCAGATTAAATGAATATATATGTATTTATGATATAATTCTGATTATTTGATGATGAAATGATATTTATATCATTTAATTTTTTTCGTTATAATATGAAAAAAAATGTTTTTACATACACAGGTACAATAATTTCAGTGAATGATGTAATTTATTTTTATTTAGATACATTTTACGCATAATTATAAACACATTTATAATTTATATATATTGTATCTATCTAAATATTTAAAATATGGTAATAATTGAACTGTGATCAACACATAAGGCCTAAAACATCAAAGCCAAAACATATATGTAAAATGAAACAATTAACAATCAGAAACAACAGTTTAAATAAATAAATTTTATTAATGCGTCATAAATTGTTATAATATAAACATATATGATATAATAATAATTTAAATGATTTTTTATTGTTGTATAATTTTTTAAAATTTATTATACTTTTATTTATAGTTTATTAAAATCGATTCGATCTTTATGTTTGGGTTTCTCATGTCACTATTGTTTCTTTAGTGACATATGTCATATCAACCACATGTTTCTTTAATGTGGTGTAAATAATGACACTATGATCTTATATGTGATTAATATATTTATATTCACGGTATTTAAATTTTCATTTGATGTTATTTTTTTCATGGGGGTTATAATTTGATGGTTAAAAAATAGGTAGGCATTAATGTTTCAATCTCCTTGATTTTCATGATTTTAATTTCAAAATTTTCATTGAGGGAAATTTTATGGACCTTATCCTTTAAATCATATTTATTTTATTTACCTATGGATAATATTAAAAATATAATGTATTAGTTTTATTTTAATATCTATGGTACCAAAAATAATATATGAATTGATTTTAAATAAAAGACAACCTTATTTACTCATCAGATGAGAAACATTTTCTTCCATGTACATACTATTAAAAATTTAATTATTGATATTCAAACTAACAATATAGATTTTTTGAAAATTACATTTTTAGTACCATTGAATTTATTTAAAAATAATTAAAATTTAATCATTCTTAATGATTTTTGAAGAATTCATTTTATTAATTTTTTCAAAATGGTGAAATTATGGTTTTGTTCTAACATATACCAAATTAATGGATTTAACACACTTAATCACAATTCATTAAATTAAATAATACAATAAATTTTACCTTGATTATTTAGAATGAAATTAGTTTTTTCAATGTTCTGAAAAGTAATACTTAAAATGATATAATAATAAAATATATTTTTCACATATTTTTTATGAATGGTTCGAATATTTATTTATAGATATTTTACATGAATGTAAATGTCCTTTAATTATTATTATACTTCATTAGGGATATATTATAATGATAATTTACATTTAATTATATGTATAAATTGTAATAATAATGATTTATGGATGACCCTATAAAACATGATTCTTTTCCATAGGTTAATGATGTTATAATGCAACCTTTATTTAACCTATTTATTTTCATTGGGTTATGGTATAATAAAAAGATGAAATCATTATGAAACTAATATTAATTCTGCTTGTTATGATATTATGAATAGATAAATGTTTTATGATCTTGGGAAACAGATATGTACTGTTTTAATTATGTGTTTTTTGGCCTTAAAATTATCATACAGTTCAGCACCATGGGAAAAGTCAAATACCTCATGATATTACATGGTGGAATAATTTTATATATTGGATCTATAATGGGATGATTCTAAGGAGTCTAAATCCATAATAATATGGGAAAAATGTTGTCATGTCTAATATTATATGATATGATAGTCTATGTGATTCCCCAAAACTAGTTCCTCATGTAATAGTAATATCATGATCTTATCTTCATGTCAACCAAACTAAAATAGTCAAATTAAACAAAAAAAAAATATTAAATAAAACACCATAGAGTTTACATGTCAACAATATCAAAATGATATTATATCAACCAATGATAGCTACTAAAAACTTTATCAGAGCCAGTGGAAGGATACCTAAAGAAACAAAGAGACCCAGTAAATAGTGAAGCTCCCTCTAATCAGTCATAATGAAGAACATCACCACAATAATCATTAAAATTGTACATACCATTAGTGGTATATCAAGAACCATCTTCTTAATTTTTCTTGAGTTTCGAACACCAAAATTAATTTTCTTATAAGGCATCTACCTGACCATTACCCCTTGGGTGACCGTTGTTGATGTTTTTGAACGTTGAGTTCTAACATCTATAATTATATCCATTAGAATTTTTGATGGATTGTTAAAAAATATCTACTCTAGATTTTAAAATCATTTATGTTATGAAAATGTAATATAACCTCTTCTTATGCACTTTAAAGGGGAAATGATTTAATATTTTGAATTACACTTAGGTGATTTTTTAAATGAGATGAGGATTTTAAACATCTTACAAATATTTCAAATATCCTATAAAATATTTCATTATTATTTCTCAAATAATATTTTATCTAATGAAATGATTTCATTTCTATAATACTAGTATAAAATTTTCTATATTCATATATTAAAGTTAAAACATTGAGTTTTAATGATTTAGTGTTTATAAAAATACTAAGGGGATGCTTGTTTTCAAACTTATTACTAATGATAAAAAAATAAAACACACTTGGGCCAGCCCTCTAGCTTGGCCGACGGAGGCAACACACTCTAGGAGGTTGATCCTTGAATTCAACCTCAACACAGATCATCCAGTGCGGGGGGGGGATAGATTCCCCAAAGGGTGCACATGTGAGTCATAACACGCCACTTTGGGTGCAAGGCCACAGTGATGTAGGGGTAGGTCAAGGCCTATGGGGAACATGGGTACTTGTATAAAACCCCATTGTGTGCATGTGTTGTGATTTTTGAGCTTATGCTCAGAGCTTGTGACTTATAAAGAGGCTGTAAGAGCCCCTCCGATTCAATGTGGGACCTGTCTTTTATGGAAAAAACGGGGTCTGGGCCATAGGATCATGACGAAAGCGATCGGGGCCATCCATCACAGTATGGGCATCAATTTGGGGAAGCCACGGTATTCACCATGTTTTTTTGTAAAATCTAATCTTTCATGATCAAGTCGTTATCGTCTGTGTATTTTTTAAAACATTGTGTTGATATATGTCATCTGATCAAACTCAGATCTAATTCAAGCTGCACATTCTTTAAAATCTCACGTACTCACCCAAACCATCGGATCAAGGCCTGATCAAATTCTGGCCAACCATTCAATCTTTGGTTTTCCTCTCCCATGATGTATTTTTCTTCTATACCTTCACTTGACAAGTAACCTCTACCCTTCCTACTTGCACCATTTTTATTTACACATAATAGCTGGTGGACACCTATTTTCCCTCCATTTTTCACAAAGGCTTCCCCATTTATTTAATGCACCGAATAAGAATTGGGTTCCCAATGGTAGGATTTACTTTTCTATTTATTATATGATAATATTAAATGAACCACTGCACCCCATGAACCCACCAATTCTCCCACACTCAAACCTATAACATGATCCCATGAGTCGTTCTGAGCCTGTCCTCCTCCTCGAACATGGGTAAGGGTTATGTATTCTTATTATTTTTTTCGAGAATATATAAATATATATATATATATGTATGCCCAAAAATGTATATGGCTAACCTTGGAGTTATGTAAAATGTTCTACTTTGCCGCTCCTAGGCCTTTTGGGTTTTCGAGTTTAGTAATATAATGGGTAATGGAATTAATTTTTCATTTCATGAATGTTTACATACATATATATTTATATGTGTACTCTTATATGTACATACACACTTTCAGTTAGGGCGTAAAACCTCTTATTCAAGATTCAGGCCTTCTATATTTTGAGATATAAGGTATTCATAAACTTAATGGAAAATTATTTATCTCATGCAAAACTTGTATACATAAAATATATATATATATAAATATTTTTTCTTTTATGTATATATATATATAAACATATAGTTTTTCATAAAATTTTATTATTTTTTTGTTTTGAGACTTTTAAACATTGAGTCATAATATTAAGTAGTGTTTCAAAACACAAGGAATTATGTGTGGTAAAAAACTTTTATATACATATATTTGAATACATGTTTATATAAACTAATAATATAACTCATCATTTAGACCAAATTTATGCCTTTTAATATTTTACTCCTAGGGTTAATATATGTTGCTGATACACAAGTGAATGTCTATTAACCTTGGTTTAAGACTCTTATGTATACCTAGTTATACATGTAGTCATACAAGTTACAAAAGAATATATATAAGTAACATGGAAAATAATCCTTATAAATTTCATTATAATATTTAAAATTTAGAGACTCTTGTTAATTGATGAGTCCAATATATTTTAATCACATTGTTGTTGTTTAATTTTTGGGATAATCCCATTTTTATATATTGTATTTTCGGTTTTGTGAATTTATATGTATACATGGATCCTTAATTTAATCGAATGATTGTCTAAGGATTTCAATGAATGGGTAAAACTAGTTGTCTACAATATATGAATGTTCTGTTTTTTAAACACCACTGTTTATATATACCCATGTGTATAAATAAATTTACAGAACACTAAACCCTATGTGTGGATATTCCATATACTAAACTTTTGTTGTGTTTATATCACGAGTATTATATTTGGTGTTTGAAACTTTTATATTCAAATGTATGTGTCACTTATTTTCTAACATATTAAATGTTATTGGTTATGGTTGAGTTCCATGGATTCTATTTTTGTCATTATGAATGGTTTTACAAAAAAATATTAGCATTAAATGTTCGAGTATCTTCATTATTAAAAACAAACATGAAATGTTTGGTTTTTCATTAAGTAATGATATATCTAGTTGAAATTACAATATTAATTTTTATTAATAATGTTTTAGAATTTTAAGGTTAGTATTACATGTGAAAAAACATGTATATATTTTAGTACCTTATTTGTCATCACATGATCCACAATATTCTTACTATATTCACCATTCAATGACAATGTCATGTAGTTGATTGTTTTGTTATTATCCTATTAATTCAGAACTCTCATTATAGATATGTAAATCTTAAAGGATTAATTTTTACTACTATGACCTAATATGGATTGAACACTAAATTGTTCGAAGTTTTATGGGTCTCTTTGAATAATATGAAATGCTAAGTTAAATTTTTGAAGTTTGTATAGGAAATTTTGAATAATGTGAAATTAGGAAACAATATATATGTGACACTTGTAAGGATAAACAATAAATAACATACTAAATCAAATTGGTACGTTAACTTTTATTTAAAGAGATGTTTAATGCATTGGACTTTGTATGTGACAGGTGTATCCGGATATAGTCTCTTGATGTATCAGTAGGTATCTTGAGACAATCTACGGTCTT
The DNA here is from genome assembly GCA_963277665.1 of Viscum album. Classification (NCBI taxonomy): domain Eukaryota; kingdom Viridiplantae; phylum Streptophyta; class Magnoliopsida; order Santalales; family Viscaceae; genus Viscum; species Viscum album. Next base: position 106,710,224 of record OY728133.1, read on the forward strand.
TGTTCCCGAACTTGACAAAATAATTATTTATGGTCAGTGCACGAGGCCTGATCTTTATGGTTATGATGTCTGGAATATGAACATTTGTCATTATGACTATGTAATTTAATTAATCAGATGAGTATTCTACTAGTTGAGTATTATTAGTTAAAGAGGTTATATTTATGAGAAATAGATGAAGTAAAATTTATGGCTTATTTAGAAATTAGCAAGCCAGTGTGTGTCCCTATGTTGTAAAGGTTGAAATTGGAGATATTAATAATAGCTACTCTGATAATGTATTATTCCCTTTTATTAGTATATACTTTCATTTTTACAAGTCATTCCAATTTAGGAAAGATTTTCTTTTACTTCTTACACTGAATGAGCTTGACTATATTTGAATCAGTAATCCTTGTAACTCTATTAGTATTATTTGAAATGTGAAATTTAATTCTAAGATAATTTTTATGATATATAACATGTGTTTCAAATTTTCATAAGAAAAATGTTAGGTGGAATGTTTTAAATAATGTTTTAAAAAATTATAATTTGTATGTTATAATTTTTGAAAACCCCTTATAGGGAATTCATATGCTCACACTAGGTTATTAAAAAAAATTCAGGTATCAATTTTAAACTGAAGAAGCTTGAAAAAAGGCACTGGTTTCCCGAAACCTGGACCAAATCAATCCTCTGTATAGTACATTATGTGTAATATATTTGTGAAAGTTTTTGTTAAAAATTAAACATCATTATTCAAGTCAACAGATTCAAGTATTCTGGGTTCGGGTCATCACAGTTGGTATGAGAGGATTCGGTTTAGATAACTCTATAAATCTATAATTGAAGGTACTAGTCTTCTGTCTCATCCTATTGAGGACCTAGAAACAATAATTTCTATATCCATCCATGATATATTATTTAACTATGACCATATTTGTATGACATGCAAACGCCTCTACAATGTGTCCAACTCTCCCTGTGTTCTTCAAATCCACCGAAGAGTGGGTTTGGATGACCTCTTTATGATGCAAACCCAATTTTTATCCTACGTATGTCGGGTAATGTACTATGAGGGACTTTTTATATGCTTCACTGTAGTGTAATGCATCCTTCAATCATGGATTTCCAAGAAGCAGCAATAATGGGAGACCTTCGAGCACCATATATAAGTCAAATCATGACCTATATTCATTATGGTCATTTATTAGACTTTGAAATTATTGAATTTGAAGCCTCACCATCTATATATATAAATAAAGTGAACACTGATGTATCTCAACTGTACAACCCTCATGTTACACTATAGAGACACCATAAGTGCACCCAGAAGATCGAACCAGGGTCCTCGGGTAGCATTTGGTTCAAGGAGATTGAGAGTTTAAAAATTGTTTTGGAATTCATGTAACTAGAAATTGGGGAAATAGTTAGTTCTAGGTGTAATGTACAAGTTTTTTGTAAGAAAATATACTTTTTTTGTTTCTTATATTTTCTACCTGTTAGTATTTATGTTTCATATAATGGAATTTCAAGAAAACAATATACATACATATGGGAGGACAATCCCACATTTTATCAATTACCATTGAGATATTTAAGGCAATTATGGTCAGAATATATGAGGAAGAATAATTTTCCATTGCAAACCCATGAAGAACGTGCACACATATTTAAAGGACATTGAACAATCTAGACATTCTCCATTCCTGACAAGGAAATGCTGAAATCTACAACCATATAGACAATTCTCAACTTTCTATGTATAGATGAAGGGGAAAGTACCTTGACGGTCTTTTCATTTGTTTCGCACAATCCTGAAACATCCCATCCATTTTAAGGATTCAAGAGGATACATTGGAAGGGGACCTACAGATAACTTACATATACCAGATTATGATAATCAATTTGTATGACCACATTGATGTCATTGACATTCTTATAGGTGAGATAGTCTGATGTGTCCATAGAGTGTTTTTTCATTCAGACATTTCTGAACTATCTACCATTTGAGCCACCCTTTGGAAGCCCGAGTGTACACTACATGAGTTCAACCCTTTCTGCCTGAGCTGTGTTCGGGGCAGGGAAGCAGAAGAGTTGAACACCATCATATTTATTCATCTAGACACACTTGAAGATATTCTAGGATATAGGATGTGTTAAAGATTGTCAGGGAGTTTCCTTTTGTGTGGTTGAATGAAATTAATTGTGAGGACGCAATTCATTGTATAGGGGGATATTGGGATGCATAAAATCATGTCCCTCATATAATAGTAATATCAAGATTTTATTTACATGTCATCCAAATAAACAAGAAAGTTAAACACAAAGGAATTTTATTAAATAAAACACTGTAGTGTTTATATTACAACATAATCAAACTGAAATTATGTTTACAAATTATGCCTACTAAAAACCCTATCAATGCCACTAGAAGGCCCCCCTAAAGCATAAATGAGTCCTAGTAAATAGAGAAGCTCCCTCGAGTTAGTAATAACGATGAACATCACCACCATAATCATGAAAACTGAACCGACCCTCAGTGGTATAGAAATCACCATCTTCATCAATTGTATTGAGTTTGGAATAACATAATGTTTGGTTTTATAAGGAATCTACCCGACCGTTACCCCTTAAGCTACCTTTGGAGAGTTTTTTGACCATTGGGTTCTAACGACTATAATTATAGTAGTTGGTATTTATGTTGATTGATCAAAAATATCTAATCAATATTTTCAAAACATTTATGTTATGAAAATGTAATATGTCCTCATCTAATGAAATTTAATACGACAATGAATTATTATTTTTAATTACACATAGCTTATTTTTTAAAAAATGAGATGAGGATTCTAAACATCTTACAAATGTTTCAAATATCTTATATAAGTTTTCATTCTCAATTCTTAAATAATATTTTAAGTAATCTATGATATGATTTCTAGAATATTATTATAAAAGTTACCATATTGATATATTAATGTTATAACATTGTGTTTTAATGTTTATGTCTTTATAAAAAATGTAGGGGACGTTTTTTTTGATACATAGTACTAATTTTAAATAAATAAAATAAACTCCACTTGGTCTATCCCTCTAGATAGGCCGAAGGAGGCTGCACATGCTAGGCAGCTAAGCCAAAGCCTCTGTACCAACATATGTCGGCCCGAGTGGTGGGGGGCATAGCCACCCAAAACGGTGCATTGGAGCATGATCATGTGAGATAGAGTTCTCCAATATGTGCCCGAGGCCCCGATGAGGTAGGGGTTGGCCAAGGCCAATGAGGAGCATGGGCCCATGTATAAGGGCCCCTTGTTTGTGTGTTGTGATTAGGGAGCTTATGCTCGGAGTTTATGTCTTATAAAGAGGCCAGAAGAGCCCCTTTGATTAGATGTTTGATAAGGTTGTTTATGAGAAATATGATTTGGGCCATAGGATCATGATGCGAGAAGTCGGGGCTGTCTATCTCATTCTGGGGATCAATTCCTAGAAGCCACGGTATTCTCCATGTTTTTTTATCTGTCGTTCGATCTTTCGTGATCTAATCATGAGTGCCTGAGTATTAATTTAAAACTATATTTATCTATATAATCTTATAAATTCATTGATCTAATCTGATCCTCCGATCCTTTTAAATTTTGCAGACTCACCCCATCCATTTGATCAAGGACGGATCAAATCTTGGCCATCCATTGAATCTCCGATTTTCCTCTCCCATGATGTCTTCTTCTTCTCCGCATGTACTGGACCAATAACCTCTACCCTTTCTACATGCACTAGTTTTCATCACCCAAGAACTCTGGTGGACCCCTCTTTTCCCTCCCTTTTCCCACAATGGATTCCCCACTCATTTAATGTACCGAATCAACATCAGTTTCTCAATAGTAGCATTGGATTTTCTATTTATTTTATGCTTATATTATATGATCTGCTACGCCCTAAGAACCCCCAGTTCTCCCTCACTCAAATATCCTGTAATCTCCCATGAGTATTTTCGAGCCCCTCGTCCTCCACTAATAATGCTAAGGGATGTGTTGTCTCTTGATGTTCTTTTGGAGAAAATATATATATATACATATGTATGCCCAGAAATATATATTCTGCTCCAAGGCCATTTGGTTATTAGAGTTTCTATACTATTATAGGTAAGGGAATTAATGTTTCCTTTATCGAATGTTTACATACTTATATATATATATATATACTCTTATATGTACATACACCCTTCCATTTTGGACGTAAACCCTCTTATACCCAATTCAAGGATTCTGGATTTTGGGATGTGGTGTATTCATAAACCTAATGGAAAACATTTTATCTCATGCAAAACATGTTTACTTACCATATATATATATATATCTGTTTATGTATATATATATATATATAACCATACATTTTTTCATAAATTTTTATTATATCATGTTTTGAGACATTTAAACATAGAGTCGCATGTTTAAGTAGTGTCTTAATACATAAAGAATTATGTGTGGTACAAAACATTCTTATACATATATTTTTATCCACTATTATGTATAATAATAATACAACTCACCTTCTGGACAAAAATTAATCCTTTTAACATTTAATTCCCAGGGGTAATTTATGTTTTTTAGAAACAAGTGAGTGTCTATTATCCCTGGTGTAAGACTCTTACGTATAACCAATTATACATTTGAGTCATACACGTTACATAAGAATATATATGGGTTTTATTAATAAATAATACATGTAAATTTCTTCTTATGATTTAAATTTTATGGAATCTTGTTATCTGATGAGGCCAATATATTTTAATCACAGAGGTGATGTTGAATTTTTTGGTTAGACCATTTATTATATAATGTGTTTTCAGTTTGGTGAATTTAAATATAGGCTTGGATCCACAATTTTATCTAATGTTTTCCCAAGGATTTCAAAAAAGTGTAAAACTAGTTTTCTACAAAATATGAATGTTCTGTTTTTCAAACACTACTCATTATATACACCCTTGTGTATAAATGGATTTACACAACACTAAAACCTATATGTGGATATTCTAAATACAATACTTTTGTTGTTTTTAGATCATGATTATTTTATTTTGGGTTTGAAAATTCTATATTTATATGTATGAGGCACTTATTTTCTTACATATTAAATGGTATTGGTTATTGTTGAGTTTCATGATATCTATTTTTGATATTATGATGTGTTATAAAAATCATATTAGCAATAAATGTTTGAGCATCTTAAATATTGAAACCCCACATAAAAATTTTGTTTTTTATTTATTTAATTATGCATCCATATGATATTCGAATACAGATTTTGATTATTAATGTTTTAGAATTTTAATGTTACTATTCCATGTGATAAAACTTCTATTTCTTTTTTTATCTTGGTTTTCATCACATATTCGATATTCTTCTTACTATATTCACCATTAATTGAAAATGTCATTTGGTTGATAGTTATGTAATTAACCTCTTAATTCATGGCTCACTTTATATATATTTTAATGATAAAAGATGAAATATAACTAATATGGCCAAATATATATTAAACAATAAAGTGTTCAAAGTGGTATGTGATAGTTTGAATAATATGATATGGTAAATAAACATATTCAAGGTGGTATTGGATACTTTGAAAAATGTGAAATAATGAAACAACCAATATGTAAGGGTTTAAATGATAAGTAACAAATAACTTACAAAATCAAAGTTGTATGTGCACTTAGATTTAGAGAGATGAGGAATGCATTGGGTTTAGCATGTGACGGGAGGGGCCCGCTACAACCCCTTGATGTATCAGTAAGTCTAATGAGATAGTATATAGTCTTAGAGAAAGGCCTTGACAAAATGATTATTTATATTCCTGGCATAACGCCTGGATGGTTTGGTTATGATGACTGATATATGCACTTTCCTCATTATGACAATGTAATTTATTAAACCAGAGGAGTATTCAACTAGTAAAATATTCTTGTTTAATTTTATTATGTTTAAGAGAAATAAAAAAGTAAAGGTTATGACTTCTTTAGAAATTTTCTAGCCAGTGTATGACTCAATATATTAAAGGATAAAATTGATGTTATTAATAAGCGCAACTCTGATCAATTTTTATTCACTTTTATTATTATGTACTTTTCTTTTCACATGTCATACAAATTTATATTGGATTTTATTTTACTTATTACTCTGAAAGATAAAGCCTATAATTTAATCATATATCCTTGTATATTTTCTTGTATTCATTGAATTGTACACTTTTAATTCCTAGACAATTGTTATTATATATTACATGGGTTACATCTTTTCATAAGAAAAATGTTTAGTGGAAAATTTTAAAGAATGTTTTATAAAATTATAATTAGTATATTATAATATTTTAAAACCCCTTACTGGGAATTAATATTCATACCCTATGTTTATAGAAAATAATTTTCACGTATCGGTTTTCAACTGATAAAGCTTGAAAAAAGATGTTGGTTTCCCAAAACCTGAACTGAATCAATCATTTGTATAGAACATGATTTGTAATATATATTTTTATGTTTTTGTTAAAAATCACACCTCAGGATTCAAGTAACTAGCTCTGGGTATTCTATGGTTCGGTACTTACAATCTCAATATTAGACCCTGATATATGATATCGTTTGATGGTATTTTATGGTGCTATATTCTTTGGGAATGTTTTTAGGATTATTATTTTAACCCATGACTCATGTTCATTGATTATTTTAGGATTCAGGACTTGTGAGCTTCCATGAGTTCTATCATGACTCATGAAAATGATCCATAGATTGTTGGTTTTGATTTATTATTGATAATATCATTTTATAATACCCACATACTAATAATGATCTTATATTTGATCATAATTTTATATCTAACATGTTTACACTTAGTGAGAATCATTGTTCACACCATATTTTTTTTAATTTCCCTATGTTATAAAGATGGAAACAGACTATTAAAAACCATAAAGGGTAATATATGTAACTAAACCAGTTAAACATATTAAATATTATACATAAATATTTTTTTATGTGTCTAGTATCCATATAAACTAATCATTTATGAATCTAGAAGATGTTTATTTTGACAATATTTGTAATATTAATTAAAAGGATTCAATATTTATCGTTGAAATTATTGAATATATATATATAAGCCCACCAAATGGTGATTAAAATGGTATAGCATGAATAACCAACATAATACACTCTTTTTCACATGCTCTACCCATAGACTATGGTGGAATAAAAATATAATGTTAATGTAATGGATGAATTCGTTAAACAAAAACACCCCAAACCAATAGAAATATTACTAAAATATCCCTCATTCTATTAAAACAATTATATGATAACCATTTATTATCATATATGTTTTTTACTATCAATCACTTAGTTTTAAACCACTTTAGGCATCCCATTTCATGAAAAAACCCTCAAAAATGGCATACCCAATGTTAATAATATTTACTAAAATCATATTGTAATATATATTGTGTAAAGCAACAATTGATAAATTCTATAATGGTAAAAATCATCCTAGGACATACTAGTGAACCATATCACTCAATATCCCCACAAGTAAAAAAATTTTGTTTCCTAGGAAAATTATCATACATGAAATAAATAATTTTAAAAAAAATTAATATGTTCCCACATAATAAGAACGAATTAGAATTATTGACCGTGATTATTCCATAATCATTATATTCCATTCAAACATGAAGATATGTTTATCCTTATTAATTTCCCCAAAAGCTTAAAAAATAACGGTTTTCATTTCAATTCATTTACACATTATTTCTAAAACCAACAAATCACATTATAAAAATTCTTACAAAAATTGTGAAAATATTTCAACACCACATTATATTATTAGGTATGAGGCTCAACAAAAATTCTTAATAATAAGTCATCCTGAGGAGAAATAGATTTGGAATCTAGATAATTTTTTTAAAACTATGAAATGATTAGAGAAATAATCCTCATATCATTTTAATAATAATTAATTATATTTTGGATAAAATATATTCATTATAAGAATATTGTAAACTTTTTTCAATACGAATAATTATTAATTTCTTAAAAAAATGATTTTTCTTGCATTATATTAATTTATTGAAATTATTGATGTCGAAAATATTTCATGTTTATTTTAGAAAATAAATATATTTTTTAATACATAATGAAAGAATTTATATTCGGAAGAAAGTGTTATATTTTTCTCAAATTTTATATTTTTCAATGAATATAGAAAAGAATTTATTTTTATTGCAAATTTTATTTTATTTTAATGTATTCATGAAGTAATAATTCTACATTGGATTTTTTTAAAAATAAAAGTGTTCATTTTTTATAATAAATTATACAATATATTTTATTTGAATCAACATTATGATTTAAAATTTTTAAAAATTTTTTATTGAAAAAATGAAATTCTCATTAAACAAAAAATTTCATCCCATTTTGAAGCATTATTTTTATATTAAATTATTTCACATTAATGAAATGAATTTGTTAAAATAAATTTCATTTTATGAATTGTAACAAATAATAATGTTTAATAAGTTTGAATTATTATTTTTTTATAATGAATAGTAAGAGTGTAAAAAATTAGTGAAATATATTATTGTTAAGATAGGTTTACCAGGGGATAAACTAATGATATAAGGGTTAAATAAACTACATGCATTTATAAAACCAATATTATTTCCAAGTTTTAACCCTATAAAATATAATATTTTTAAATGGTCTATTTAGTTCTCATTTGTTTTGAGTAATAGATTAATATATATTAATATTTTTTAAAATTCAAAGTGTGTCCCCTACACAACATATAAGAGTGATCACATATACTATCCAATACCCACATTTAATTACATTAAATAAAAAAAGTAACTAAAAAATAACATCCTTAAATTATTATACACATTATTGAGGTCATGGATTGATCAAAAAACAAATATATAATGGCTTTATGTATTAACATTAAAGAGTTTTCTAAAGAGATATATAGTTCTTAATTGGGGTTTTATTCTTCTTATACCTCCATTAAATCTTTTTAAAACAAGATAAAATAATTAACTCAGTATTTTACATATAATTATATGTTTTTAATTTAATGGAAATATGTATATGAATTTTCTTAATCCATCTAATGGGAAAACATTATTCAAGTATACAATTTACTGTCACTTGGTGAACATATATAATTTTTTTTCCAACCCCTAATATAAAAGATATTTATAATTATTTATTTAATGTATATATAAGATATTAATGTAATATTTTACCATTTTGGGAATATTTTATGTCATCAATCTAGTTATCTTTTTATCTATTGAAAAATAATAACGCCTTTCATGTGTACGTGTGGATAACCACCTCCACGATGCATCGTCCTTCATTATTCACCACCACATTACATTGATTGTATATAAAAGTATATATAAATGAAATAATATGATATCTATGATTTAATAATAATTATGGAAATATAAACTAACACTTATCATTTCCCTCATATTCTTTGAAAAAAATGAATCGTTACTCAAGTGTACGTATAGACTAGCAATTCTATAATTATAGAATATTTGTTTCCCATAACCATTATTCATGTTTTCATTTAAAAGTACAATTGATGTAAAAAATATTTATCATTTAATGATTTTAATTCTATATTTAATGAAATAATGACCTACATGATGATATTCGACCTACCAATTTTATTTTGGACATACGATCCAAATATCATCAACAGATTCTATGTGAATATAACTGATTATGTAATATAATATAAAATAGCAAAAAATACAATAAAATAAATAATAAAACTAAAAATAATTATTAATAAATAAATAATTTACATATCTTTTTCTATTTAGGATAATAAATTATTTATTTGATGAGTTGGACTCAAGAAAAGTGTATATTATCTTTAGTAATTTTTTAAAATGTATATAATGATTAAATTTACTTTTTTTAATTCTGTTGTCGTATTCTAAATATTATTTCATGTATTTATTTATATAGACAAAAATGAATTATAATGTACATTTTATGTCACTTTTTAATTATATATGAAGTGTTGCAAAAAGGAATATTTTTATATTTTTAATATGCAATGTTGTAAATTTATTTTAAAAAGGAAAATATAATGTTATATTTTATCTTCTACAATGTTAATATATTTTCTTTCTAATGAAACAATTAATTTATTTTTTGTTCCATTACATGATTCAATATTTTATTAATAGGAAAAAAAATTGTCCTTTTTTTAGGGTGTTTTAATTTTAAAAATGTGTTTTTAAAATTAAAGGGTATTTCTATTAACAATTTCATTCTTATGGGATAAAAAGTGTTTTTCAAGGAATCTAATGTGAAAATGTGGAAGAATAAAATGTTTTATATATAAAATTAAACAATATAATTATATATAATAATGGTGAGCCTGGAAAAACTTATAAAATGGGTGATCCTTATAAATCATATATGATATGTGATCTTGATATAGATTATATTATGGGTAAGACCAATATAAATCTTGAGAACATTGGGTAATTTTCATTATATTCATAACAATAAATTTGGGATTTATCCTTGTATTTTTCTTATATGGATATAACCAGTATCTAGTTAATTCAGACATGGGATATGAAAATATTTCTCTATGTTAACTATAATGTTATATATATTATTATTATGTGATTTAATGTCATTGTATGAGAAAAAATGCCTATTTTTCATATAGAAATGATTTGATAAAAAACTACAAGAATATTTTGGTAAAGTTAAGACTTTTATAGTCTTTAATATGTTTTATTTGGATTATGTTTTTCTTTCATTTTTCCCTTAATATTATTTTTTATGCTCATCCCTTATATTATACTTTTTAAAATGATTTTTAGTTTCTTATGTAAAAGTAAAAACTAATTTGGAACATAATATTGTTTTCTCATGAAAATAAAACAAGTTTAACTTTAATGTTTTTATATTTTGGGAAAATTTGATATTGATTTGATGTGTCCAAATTATAATATATTGGGTTTTTATGTTAGATTTACAACCTAATTATTAACTTATATAAATCAAAATGATTTTTTTAAATGAAAGAATGTTAATTCTAGTATAAACACACTATAGTATAAATTATTAATTAATGTTTTTTATTTTTTAATCATATTGATTTCATATAGTATTTTAGAGGTTATAATAATGTAATTACATAACCTTAATATATTATTATTTATTAAAATCCTTATATTTCATTTGAATATTACCATATTCATTCATCTAATCAATATCAGTTCAAAATGGGTTTTCACAACGGAAATAGGGAAGATGAAGTAGAAAGGTACCAATAAGATAATTTAATTACAAATCTTCTACATCGAATAGTATGAATTGGAACATATCCATTTTTTAGTGAGGTGTTATTTAACAACAGTTATAAATTATCGTAGCATCTATGTTAGAGAGAGAATATATATAACCAAAAAAAATTCATTTTCTATTTAATGAAAATTGAGTAAATTTACAATGAAGAACAGATCGAGTGGTATAAAAATAATGGATACATTATTTGGATAATATATTTAATTTAACTATATTATCAAAAAAATTAATATATATCCCTTGGTATTTATTGTTTTCAAGGTGAATTTTATTGATAATGTTTTGTGGTTATGAAAACTAATGAGAGATGAGTGTGATTTGATGTAATTGGAAAAAAAATAGAATATATTTATTGAGAAATATTTTTCTAAGGATTTTTACTTCAAGATAAAGAAAAAATATATTTTATGATGTAAAATTAATGAATATTAATTTTCTATATTTGATGGAAATATTACAATGTTTTAATTCGAGAGCGTATATTTTATTCAAATATTACATAGTAAAATTAATATATTTTACTTAGGATATTAACAATATTTTAAAAGATATTTTTACACAATAGTATTTAAAATTTACTATTAATAAGTCATTTTTTGAATGATGAGTTTAATGTTTCTAAAATCTGTGTCCCATGAAATGAAAATAGTAAGAAGTGATTAGGGTGAAAAAGATTAGAGAATTAGTCAACTAATAATTTTTTGGTAAGCCCCTAATATTTTTCGAATATACTAAATAATGTTTTAAATATTTTTTACTGGATCTAGAAAGTTAAACATGCACGTTTCATTTTGTCATAATGATCATGAATATAAATATAAGTATCCTGAACAATTGAATAATGGGTTAATATATTTCCATATAATAGTGAGATGTTTTGATTGTAATGAGTTGGGATATTCTAACAAATTGTTTATGACATTATATACAAAGGGTCAATAACATCAATATAAAAGAAAAATGGTCTGTAAAATTCAATTTTCACAATTATTGTTCATGTTGGTCTATATAATGAATTCTTTGAAAGGTATTATCCAGGTTTATTTTAGTTATACTACGGTTTTTTTTCTAGATGTTCATATACATTTATTTAAGATAAATATTCAATTTAATTGAGATTAAAATCATATGAAATGAATATTTATATTTTTTTTTGAAAACAATGAGAGGAAATATTAAAGTAATGAATAATTATAATAATATTCATATTATTATTATTGGGATTCTATTTTTAAAAAATCATGTCGAAATTTCCATAGATTATTTGGATATTATTTTTGATATGGGTTGTCTATTAGTTTTTCATGAAAAGATTAATTTTATATCTAAGAAATTTGTATTCAATGATTTCATACATTTTATAATATATCAATAATCTGATTAATTATTTGGATATAGATAAAAATATTTCCAAGATCATGAAATTGGGTGTTGTGCACTAGGTTGCATTTGTTGTCAATAAGGTGTCAAGGATTGAATGGATGTCAAGGAGTGTCAAAATGTGAATGAAAAAGGAGGTGATGGTGATGGTGATGTTGTCAATAAGATGTCAAGGATTTAATGGATATGTGAATGAAAAAGGAAGTAATGGTGATGGTGATGATTGGAGAATGACCATAGTACTATGAAGCATGTCACTTAGGAGAATCACTAAGTGGAAAAGGAGGTAATGGTTGAAACAATCTCTATACAAAATCAGATGATTGTAGAGCGGATCTTAAGATCAATGAACTTGTATTAAGAAGATACAATGTCACAACATTGTTAGAATTCCATGCATGATCTTCGCAATGCATGAGGAGATAAAGAAGTGACATCCACTATCACTAAGTGGGTGAGGAATGAAGAAATGAACCATCCACAACTACTAAGTGGATGAAGTGGTTTGAATAATTCCATGCACTATCTCTTAGTGCATGATGATTTGAAGATGATCCAACCTCATCTATGATTGGATCAAAGAAGAACATTGAAGATCAATTGATTTATGATTAATAGTTGATGAAAATACTAAAGAGTTTCTTGGGAATTATATCTCTTAATAGGAGAAGAAGAAGAGATGTTTAGGAAGATAGAAGGAGTATAGAATTATAATGAAGAAGAGAAGAATGGCTTGATGTAGGCTTGTTCCTACTTGGTAATTCAAACATGTATATAAGGATGAGATTATGCAAAAAATGGGGACCAGCCCACGAGCTAGCTACCCAAGCTTCAACCCAAGGCTCATGTGGGACTAGGTCACCACGCCCATGAGGAGGCCTAGGCAGAGCCAGCCCGCCGGAGGCTGGGTCGTGTGTATGCCCAAGCCATGCGGAGGTCAAACTTCCACAACGTGGATGCCTAGGGTGCGCCTGTGAATTAGCATAGTGGGCGCTAAAGCGCACCCGGAGGAGCATAGTGGGCGCAGAAGCGCACCCGCAGGAGAACCAGTGTGGGGCGGCACTGGAGGGGGGAGAGGAGAATTCTGAACCGAGGATGGGAGGAGTTGTTTGTTAAACTGCTCAATAAACTCGGCGTGTTTCGATGTGGGATTGAATTTTTCGATTCGGATCTACTCCTGGCCATCTATCTGATCTCAGATTCTATCTTAGCTGCTCGTTCCATCGCATGAGATCTTGGCTACACATCTGCTCTTCAATCGAGCCGCGAAGGGTGTGATCCGTCCGATCGTTGAGGGAGCATTGTCTTCAACCTCCCGATGCCCTACCACCGTGCCAGCGACCGCCGTGAGCCAGTGATCCTCCCGGACATCAATCTCCCCACTCCGACCACCATCCAAGCTCATTATGTGTGCATTGAGATCGTATGAAGGAACCAAATCTCTTGCATGCAGTTTCACTTTCATGCAACCTTTCAAAGTAGAAACTCGAAGGTGGCCGACGCAAACGAAGTTGTGAGGCCATGCACGTCATGCATAGATAGACCTCGGGAACATGAGGGTCTTCTTGTGTGATTCTCATCACACGGATGAGAAGATACTACACAGAATCCTCTTATTCAAGAAGGGAAATATTCTCGAGTTTTACGTTTCATAGTTTGAATATTTTTAGGGAGAAGATCTCGGGTATTGAAGAGCCCGATATTCATGGATCTTGATCGCCCCCTGGCCTTCAAAAGAAGAAGCCTGAACCGAGAAGAAAGTTGCTAATCGTTTGAGAGAAGAAGTCCCGCGAAGCTCCATGCATCGCGATGTAAAGCTCCACGCACAACCTATACGGCAGAGCAGCCCAGAGTGACCCGAGGCTACAAGGGATACTTTCGTGCATCCCCTATGCGAAAGAAGTTAGTAGGAGGCCTCCCTGCGCATTCCCCATGCGCAACAGGGAAGAATTCGAGCCGCGAATTTGCGCGCCCGCTGCCCGCATACTTGCGCGGTAGCAAGTGGACGCACTTGCGCGCCCTCTGTGACCGCGAACTCACGTGGAAGGAGGAATCCACCATGCCACCTATGCAGTAAGAGGAATCTACCGTGCCACATACACGGTAGAAGAAGTTTCTGCACCTTGCACAGTAGAAGAAGGCCACATCCTACGCGGATGTTGCACCCAAGACTGGCGCGGCAGAAGACAGGAGTGGCTGCATACTTGAGCGCCCTCCTTTGAAGTGGGTTCGGGTGAGGTGAATCTCAACAAACCATGGTTGTGTGTGTGATTTACTTGAAGAAGGGTTCTTGCATAGTGGAGTACATGTGCATGTTAACATAAGAACAAAGTGTGTGTGCACATGTGAGGGAAGATAAAGATTAATTGAGAAGAAGGAAGGCCGTGTGTGAAAAGTAAAGAGGAAGGCCACAACATATCTTGGTTGTGTGTGTGTGAAATGAAACAAGAAGGCCGAAGTCTTGTATGTTCACAAGTGAAGGAGGCCATACCTCTTGTGTGTGTTCCCAAGTTAAGGAAGAAGACACATGCATTTCCATGCATGTTTGAACAAGTGAACAAGTGGGTGAACACCTTGAGAAGAAATAGTGAAGGGGTAATCCACACTAACGACCAACATACAATTTGGTGTGTGTGAGACATAATAAAAGAGTGTGACTCGAAGAAAAAGGTGTGAGTGTGTGCTAAAAGAGATTATACCCTTTATGGGTTTACCCCACCAAGAATAAAAGGGGAGAGCATGCTTGCATGCATGCACATGCACACGTAAACAAAGTTCAAATCAGTGTGTGTGCATTTGAGAAGTCTGAGAACAAAGGTTCTTGATGATATTTGAGATTCCATGCAAGTCATTCATGAAGATTGAAAAGCCATGCAATCGGTGGATGAAGATTCAGAGATTCCATGCACTCAGTTCATGAAGTTGAATTGAAGAGAGACTGAAGCCAGACTGAAGTTGAAGACATAATTCATCTGAGTTATCAGTATTTGAGAAGACCAAGAAGATTGAGTGGGAATACCCAGTGCAAGAACATATTTCCCCATCAAAATTCTTGAAGACAAAGTTTGGGTCATCCTTAGAAGGAGGAGATTTAGCCCGGAAAAAGAAGAGGATTCCTGATCACCACAAGTGTTCAGATGAAGTGAGCAAGGCCAGCAGACCTTATCCAAGGCTGCTGAAGACTCTTGAAGAGCTTCAAAAGAAGAAGAGCTACTCGTGTGACTCGAGGATCCAAGTGAAGACCCCCTGTGAGACTCAGGGTGGAGAAGTCTTTGGTGGAAGCTGAATCAGGCTAGTGGGACTCTGGTAACACTATGGGATGCAGTATAAAGAAACTCATGTGGGACTCAAGAGATATACAATGTGACTCTGTATCGACCATTGTAATTACTAACCGAATTATATTGGAGAAACCATGTTTGGGCGTTTAACCAACATGGGATGGACGTTGGCCTTTGGAGAGGAAGCTTGTAAATCCTTGTGTCCTATGCCTTTAAATTTACTACATCACTCGAGTAAAGGATGAGAGATACAAGAATAGTGGATCGAGGTCTTAACCAGCCATAGAGGTTTACTTGACAAAGAATCAATTAGTAAAAAGTCTAAAAGGATCACTGATTCACCCATCCCCCTCTCAGTGATCACACTGATCGTGGCACTTCAATTGGTATCAGAGGGAGGTTGCCTCTAAAAGTTCCAAGGGACTCATTATGAAGTTCAGATTTGAGGAAATGAGAGAACACCCTCAAATGAAGATATCTGCCAAGACTCAAAAAAAATTGAAAGAAGAAACAGGTTAAGAAGATGAAGAAGAAGGTTGCTACTAATAGAGAAACACCTTCTATTGAAGGTAATGTGAAAGTCACAACAGATTAAAATTCCTTTTATCACTCATCTAATGAAGCATGCTCTAGCTGTGATGATGATGGAGCTATCAATTATCTTCTAAATGCACTCAAATATCTTCAGAAGATAGTCCCCAGGGAAGTGGAAATGTGTATTATTACAAGTATCCATGATCTTCAAGATGAAAAATTGCAGCTAGAAGAAGAAGCCAATTATATGGAAGATCAATTGGAAAGAAGGGTTGGCATAACCAACACTCTCACAAAGCTGGTGAAGGCCATAGATGAAACCATTTCCCATTGCAGTGAAATAATTTATGATGTCACTGGAGACCTACAAAGAAGAATTTGTAAGAAATAATTCATTCAGATAGTGTTTAAAGAAGGCTTCCATGCACTGGAAAAGAGGCACAGACTATCAATGGTTGTCAATGATTCTCAACTAGAAGGAAAAGTAAAAAGGGTGTAGGAGCTTGAAAATTCATTGAAAGAAATGAAGAAGGTTCATGAAGACCAGACAAAACAACTGAAAGAGAATTGGAAAGGAAGGCTAAGATCTGTTGAGGATGAGAATAAAACTCTCAACATGAAATGCTTAGTGCTAGAGAAGATATTGAAAAATCAATAATCACCCAAAGCTAAAGCCTCCCAATCAGCTGGAAGTATAAATGTTGCCACTAAAGTGTGCATTGATAAGGACAATTCCAAAATAAGGACATCCTCTAATTAAAGGGAAAAATCTACAAAGAAGAAGTTACCATCAATACCATCTTGTACTAATGATCCTAAATGAGTTTCCACAAAATGTGCAGGATGGAAGAATAACTCTAAACAAGTATGGATGAAGAAGATGAAGAAAGAGATCTCTCTTGAAAAAACACATCAATTCAAGAGAAAGACCCAACAATCAGAATAATTCAAGAAGACAAGATTTGTGGGTCAATGTTGGTGTTGCAATAGGTATGGACATTTTGCAACGGATTGTTGGTAAAAACCTCTAAATGAAAAATCACAAAGGAATCTCATTCATACGGGGAGCAAGCCAGAGAAGAAGAAGCAACAACCACAGGTCTAGAAACATCTGTTTACTGCAAACAGATTTGGAATGTTTGATAAAATCTGGGATGAATGCAAAAGTGGTCACAAGAATGATTCATACCAATCTCTAAATATTTTCAAAGCTGAAAAGAAGAGAAGATCATAGAACCTGGCTAAGAAAGAAGAAGTATCCTTGGGAAGCCAGCAGAAGAAAGTTGAAAATTCTCCCAAGAATATTTTTAAAAAGAATGAGAAGTCCTAGGATTTCAAATCCATGAAGGGTGATTCATCCAGAAGGACCACCACAAAAAAATGATTCTACTATGGAAAGATTGGTCATACCATGGATATTTTTAAACAAGCCATGGAACTAAATAGAAGCAAACCACACTCAATAGGACAATCAATCCAGAAGAAGAAGAAGGGATTGATTGAAAATAAGCTTCATAAGAAAGGTAAAATAAAATCATCAAAGGAACCATGTGGAACAGCCAAATCTGAAGCCTCACTTCCAAATGAAATATTAATCACTTGGCCAAAAGATTTGGAAACAATGAGAAAGGAATAAAATAAACATGCCAAAACAAGTGAAAAATAAAACCAAAAGATTTCACATGAAGATGGAGTTCTGTGTGTGAGGTGCAATAAAGATGCTCATATCAGTAATAAATGAATGACACTCATTCCAGCTCAAAAAAAATCTTCAAGAGGATGAAGATTTCACCAGGAGATTTTAGTGCTCAGAAGGAACTTATAAAGAGAGGAGACACACACAAAGATGTTGAAGAGGTGTTAAGATCCACACCAGCACAAACTTCATTAAATATCAAATGTGAAAGTTTGAAGAATGGAGAATGTGGAACATCTCGGTTGAGAGAATCGTCTCAACCTTGTTGTTCAAACTGCTGAACCAAGGAGGTTCCATCATATTCCCTAATCATTGGTATATACATGTGCTTACATTTCAGGGAATTGAATATGATTATCACTCTCAAATTTAGAATGGTATGGATAGAATGGAATTCACCCCTTGAGGGGGAGCTAATTTGAAGAAGAGGATCTTTTGAGATTCATATCATCTTGTGGAGATTGAAGGTATTCCAATCACACTTTCATCCCTTGTTTCCTAATTTTATTTAAAATGTCAATTAAGGGGGATTGATTGATTGATGAAAAAAGGAAGAAAGGGGGAGATCTATCTTTGTACCTGAACTTTCTAATGATTTTGGTGAAGTATGTGCAGGATTTAGAAATTCATTGATATATATGAAAAAATTCAACCCCTTGAAGCCTAAGCATGATCTCACATGTATAGTGAATTGTGAACAACATTAAATTCCTTGGTTACATCACTCTTTTGTTCTACACCGGGTTATCCCAAGTATACTTAGAGTTGATTTTATAAAGGCTCTTTGCTATTGTGAACATGTGACATCATCCCTCTCTTAGTGATTTTCAATAAGATGCTATTTAATGGAAGGAAGAAATAATTTTAAGCTAACCACACCAAACCTTTTCATTTGGTTTCCAATAAGATGGAGAAAAGATTGGAACATATATTGACCCATTCATATGTGGTCTAGAGATATTGACAACAAATACAAAGGGGGAGATTGTTGTCAATAAGGTGTCAAGGATTGAATGGATGACAAGGAGTGTCAATATGTGAATGGAAAAGGAGGTGATGGTGATGGTGATGTTGTCAATTTGATGTCAAGGATTGAATGGATATGTGAATGAAAAAGGAAGTAATGGTGATGGTGATGATTAGAGAATGACCATAGTACTAAGAAGCATGTCACTTAGGCGAATCACTAAGTGGCATAGGAGGTAATGGTTGAAACACTCTCCATACAAAATCAGACAATTGTAGAGATGATCTTAAGTTCAAAGAACTTGTATCAACAAGATACAATGTCACAACATTGTTAGAAGTCCATGCATTCTCTTCACAACTCATGAGGAGGTAAAGAAGTGCCATCGACTATCACTAAGTGGATGAGGAATGAATAAATGAACCATCCACAGCTACTAATTGGATGAAGTGGTTTGAAGAAGACCATGCACTATCTCGTCGTGGATGAGGATTTGACGATTATCCAACCTCATCTATGATTGGATCAAAGAATAACATTGATGATGAAGTGATTTATGATTAATAGTTGATGCAAATACTTGAGAGTTTCTTGGGAATTATATCTCCTAATAGGAGAAGAGGAAGAGATGTTGAGGAAGATAGAAGGAGTATAGAATTCTAATGTAGAAGAGAAGAATGGATTGATGTAGGATTGTTCCTACTTGGTAATTCAACCAAGTATACAAGGAGGAGCTTATAGAAAAAATGGGGACCAGCCCACGAGCTAGCTACCGAAGCTTCAACCCAAGGCACATGTGGGACTAGGTCACAACGCCCATGAGGAGGCCTAGGCAGAGCCAGCCCGCAGGAGGCCAGGCTGTGTTTAAGGCCGAGCCACGCAGAGGATAAGCCCGTGTAGCATGGACGCCTAGAGTGTGCCTGTGAAGGAGCATAGTGAGCGCTAAAGCGTGCTCGGAGGAGCATAGTGGGCGCAGAAGCGCACCCGCAGGAGAACCAGTGTGGGGCAGCACCGGAGGGGGGAGAGGAGAATTCTGAATCGAGGATGGGAGGAGTTGTTTGTTAAACTGCGCAATAAACTCAGTGCATTTCAATGTGGGATGGAATTTATTGATGCGGATCTACTCCTGGCCATCTATCTGATCTCGGATCCTATCTCAGTCGCTCGTTCCATCGTGTGAGATCTTGGCTGCACATCTGATCTTCAATCGAGCCGCGAACGGTGTGAGTCATCCAATCGCCAATGGAGATTTGTCTTCAACCTCCCGATGCCCTGCCACCATTCCAGCGACCGCCATGAGCCATTGATCCTCCTGGACATCGATCTGCCCACTCCGACCACCATTCAGTCTCATTACGTGCGCATTGATATTTTATGAAGGAACTGAATCTCTTCCATTCAGTTTCAATTTCAAGCAACCATTGAAAGTAGAAACTCGAAGGTGGCCGCCGCAAACGAAGTTGCGAGGCCATGCACGTCATTCATAGATAGACCATGGGAACATGAGGGTCTTCTTGTGTGATCCTCATCACACGGATGAGAATATACTACATATAATCCTCTCATTCATGAAGGGAAATATTCTCAAGTTTTACGGTGAATAGTTTGAAGATTTTAAGGGAGAAGATCTTGGGAATTCAAGAGCCTGATATTCATGGATCTTGATCTCCCTCCTGGCCTATAAAAGAAGAAGCCTGAACTGAGAAGAAAGCTACAGATTGTCTGAGAGAAGAAGTCCCACGAAGCTCCGTGCATCGCAAAGTAAATCTTTGTGCACAACCTGTGCAGCAGAGCATCCTGGAACCACCCAAGGCTCCGATGGATCCTTTCGCGCAACCCCTAAGCGAAGGAAGTTAAGATGAGGCCTCCCTGTTCATTCCCCTTGCGCAACAGGGAAGAAGTTGAGCCGAGAATTTGCACGACCACTTCCCTCATACATGCACGGTAGCAAGTGGTCGCACTTGAGCGCCCTCTGTGCCCGCGAACTTGCGTGGCATGAGGAAGCCATAGCGCCACCTGCGCAGTAGGAGGAAGCTACTTCACCACTTCCACAGTAGAAGAAGTTGCCACACCTTGCGCGGTAGAAGATGGTCGCATCCTGCACGGCTGTTTCACCCAAGACTGGCGCGGAAGAAGACAGGAGTGGTCGCATACTTGCGCGCCCTCCTTTGAAGTCGGTTCGGGTAAGGTGAATCTCAACACACCTTGGTTGTGTGTGTGCAAAAAGAGGAATTTCACACCTACGGGTTGTGTGTGATTTACTTGAAGAAGGGTTCTTTCATAGTGGAGTACATGTGCATGTTAACATAAGAACAAAATGTGTGTGCACATATGAGGGAAGAGAAAGATTAATTGAGAAGAAGGATGGCCATGTGTGAAAAGTGAAGGGGAAGGCCACAACATATCTTGGTTGTGTGTGTGTGCAATGAAACAAGAAGGCCGAATTCTTGTATGTGCACAAGTGAAGGAGGCCATTCCACTTGTGTGTGTGCCCAAGTTAAGGAAGAAGACACATGCATCTACATGCATGTATGAACAAGGGAACAAGTGGGTAAACCATGAGAAGAACGAGAGTAGGGCTAATCCACACTAAAGAACAACACACAATTTGGTGTGTGTGAAAAATAATAAAAGAGTGTGACTCGAAGGAAAAGGTGTGTGTGTGTGCTTATAGAGATTATACCCTTTAAGGGTTTATCTCGCCAAGAGTTAAAGGGGAGATCATGCTTGCATGCATGAACATGCACACGTAAACAAAGTTCAAATCAGTGTGTGTGCATTTGAGAAGTCCGAGAACAATGTTTCTTGAAGATATTTGAGATTCCATGCAAGTCATGCATGATGATTGAGAAGCCGTGAAATCGGTGCATGAAGATTCAGAGATGCCATGCACTCAGTGAATGAAGTTGAATTGATGAGAGACTGAAGCCAGATAGAAGTTAAAGACATCATTCATCTGAGTTTTCAGTAGTTGAGAAGACCAAGAAGATTGAGTGGGCATACTCAGTGCAAGAACATATTTCCCCATCAAGATTCTTGAAGACAGTGGTCGGGTCATCCTTAGAAGGAGGAGATAAAGCCCGAGTAATGAAGAGGAGTCATGATCACCACAAGTGATCAGAATAAGTGAGCAAGGCCAGAAGACATTATCCAATGCTATTGAAGACTCTTGAAGAGATTTAAATGAAGAAGAGCTACTCGTGTGAGTCGAGGAGCTAGGAGAAGTCCCCCTGTGAGACTTGGGGTGGAGAAGTCTTTGGTGGAAGCTGAAGCATGCCAGTGGGACTCTGGTAACACTGTGGGATGCTGTATAAAGAACCTCTTGTGGGACTTGGGAGAGATACATTGTGACTCTGTATCGACCATTGTAATTACTAACCGAATTATAGTGGAGAAACCATGTTGGGGAATTTAACCAACATGGAAAGGACGTAGGCCTTTGGACCCAAACCATGTAAATCCTTCTGTCTTGTGCCTTTACATTTACTATATCACTTGAGGAAAGGCTGAGAGATAAAATAAGAGTGGATCGAGGCCTTAATAAGCCATAGAGTTTTAATTGATAAATAATCAATTAGTAAAAAGTTTAAAAGGATCACTGATTCACCCCCTCCCCCTCTCAGTGATCACACTGATCCAGGAACCTCAATTGGTATCAGAGTGAGGTTCCCTCTAAAAGATCCAAGGGAGTCTTTATGAAGTGCAGACTTGAGGAAATGAGAGAACAACCTCAAATAAAGATATCTACCAAGACTCAGAAAAATAGAAAGAAGAAACATTTCAAGAATATGAAGAAGAAGTTTGCTACTAATAGAGAAACACCTTCTATTGAAGGTAATGTGAAAGTCACAAAAGATGAAAATTCCTTTTATCACTTCTCTAATGAAGCCTGCTCTAGCTGTGATGATGATGGAACTATCAATTATCTTTTAAATGCACTCAAATGTCGTCGGAAGATAGTCCGCAGGGAAGTGGCAATGTGTATTACTACAAGTATCCATGATATTCAAGAAGAAAAATTACAGCTATAAGAAGAATCCAATTCTATGGAAGATCAACTGGCAAGAAGGGTTGGCATAACCAACACTCTTACAATGCTGGTGAAGGCCAAAGATGAAACCATTTACCTTTGCAGTGAATGAATTTATGATGTCACAGGAGAACTACAAAAAAGCATTTGTGAGAAATAATTATTTGAGATAGTGTTTAAAGAAGTCTTCCATGCACTGGAAAAGAAGCATAGAGTTTCAATGGTCGTCAAAGATGCTCAACTAGAAGACAAAGTAAAAAAGGGTGAAGGAGATTCAAAATTCTTTGCAAGAAATTGATAAGGTGCATGAAGAACAGACGAAACAATTAAAAGAGAATTGGGAAGGAAGCTAAGATCTGTTGAGGATGAGAATTGGTAATAAACGTATAATTTTTGTTTATGATTAACTACCTCCTCGTGAAGTATTGTTGTTTATTTTTCTATTAGAGCCTCTCACGGCTATAATATTATGATGGAAAATATAATTTTAAATGTAATATATGATATTTATGATTTATTTATGATTTTTAAATCATTATATAAGACATAACTTCATTTTTTCTATTTTTTTATGTACGTTATTTTTTCTTGTGAAAATGTGGAATTGAGGTTTCTCAAAGAGATGTTATTTGTTCACACAATACATGAAATTTATTAAATTTGAATATGGGGAACATATATGATATATCATAAATAATAATTATACAATAATTAATATAAATATGTGGAGAATATACACTTTTCTTTCATTATGACAACAAAACTAAAACAAAATTCATTCATATGTATGGAGTACCATATGATTGAGTATTGTCTTGGAGTTATTACTTATATACTATATAGATTATTTTAAATACATATATAATTTATACCTATGATATTTATACCATGTTTTATATTATTAATAAGAATATATATTGGTCTATGTAATATGACAAAGAATACAAATTCAAGGCATATGTGAAAAATAAATAAGATATTGAACGAAACGTAACATTAACATGGTGTTGTTGACCAATGGAAAATATTACATCACAACCAAATAATAAATATTATTAGATATAATTATTTTTTTATTTCATAGACATAAAATAAATGTATTTTTATTTTAATCGAGTATTTAATTTGTACGTATAAATTCAAGTCTTATGGTCAGAGAATTTCTTTAAGTTTTTATTTATGTGAGATACATGACATTTTTACCACTCATTTCATTTGTGTGTTGATTATACTACATATGGATCTATTGAATAATTATTATACATAAATTTAAGGTTATTTTGTTATCAATATGATAATATTTCATTCATTTTGTTTATGGTAAAAAATTACCATGTTAGTAATGTAATTTTATTTCAATTTTCTTTCTTCAATTCACATTCCATGTTATGCCCCAATATTTTTCTCTTAGATGTATATACTTCCATTTTACATGTTTTATCATGAGTGTAATTATGTTCATGAAATATTTTTATTCATTTAATGTAATTTTTTCATATTATTATGATTCAATGTCACCATAGTATTGGTGATTTATTGCTTCAATCTCATCATTTTTTATGATTATTTATAATCATAATTCTATTATCGGAATATTATGAAGACTATATAAAGAATCACATAAATTATTTTATCTTATGGTTAACCATGTATTTTTAACATTTTTATACACTTTATTACTTAGGATATATAAGAAAATGTCTTTATGAAAATATGAAATTATTTCTCCATTATGTCATATGTCAATGCACTTTCAAAACCATGTTCTCTAAAAATATATTATAATATTTATTTCATATCTTCCTATTATGTATAAATGACATTTATAACAATTTTTCAAATTTTTAAAAAATGTTTTTAAATTAATCCTCTTATCTCTCCAAATTTTAATCTATTTAGGCTACAAAAAGAAATGTTCAATATGTATTCACTTATCCATCTTTAGGAACAAAATTTCCCTGAAATTTACATTAAAAGACTAAATGCTTATTTTTAAAGAATATTATTTTAAAATTATTATTATTGTTATTTAAAAGTGATCTTCCACAGAAAATCATCTCAAAAAAATTATATTTATTTAGTGTTTTAAATCATTTTCAAAGATCCCTTTAAGATATTTGGAATGTGTTATTTTCAATGAAATATATTACAATGATTTACATTTTTTATTATATTTTTTTATACCATTTTCTCGAAATAATATTACAAAATTATTTCAATAGTTTTTATCTTTTCAATGTGTTTTAAAATAAAATGGTTTTCAAAATGAATTATTTTTTTAGAAGTGGTTTTTTGTGGATAATATATATTACAATTTTAATGTTTAAAATGGAATTATATAACGATATTTATAAAAAATATATTTATAAAATGGTGTTATGTAATATATTTTCAATAAAATAGTCTTTTTGAAATGAAAATATCTATGTTATCATCACAATCCTTCTTAATTTATGATGATTTTCTTTATTATTGTTTTAAAATACTATTCATATTCATTCATGAATTGAATAAGTTTTTTTGTAATGATTTTTGTGATTTTTGTTTATCTTCAATGGTTTGTAGGATATTTATTCCAGATTTTTTTCATGAGTACATTATTGATGAAATTTTTATGAAATCTATCACTTATCTATAGGTTATAATGTTATGAAATGTTAATGAAACCCGATTATTTGAAATGGACATGATATGATTAATGTTTTGTTATCTTATGGAATATTCATATATGATTTCAATATATGATGGGTGGGACCTATATATCCCTCCAATGCATTAGGTTACAATAAATGTTTTATGGGAAGAATTGGCTATGAAAGTGGGAATCCTAAACCCAAAACTGAATGGTGTCATAAGTTTGAAACAAGAGGTTACATTTGGCGGCTTCCCAAAAATGATACAATGGGGTACAATGGACAGTATTCAATACACAAAAAAAGAGGGTACATGAGAGGTAATCTTAATGCCCAATTAGTTAAATATGTTACTATCCCAAGCATTATATGTTATGAAGTTCTTGATTGGTATCCTAAACATAGGATATTGAATGCTTAGGTGTATGCCAAAAATCAATGTCTAAATCATATGTTATGTTTTTATTGATTAAGATAATTTTTCTCTTATAATTAATGTATTATGGTATGTAAATATTTCTTCCATGAATCATGTATATGATATTTCATATAAAGGTTATGTACATCAGTAGATATTCTCATTTTCTCATAGCCTTATTATATTATTATGATTTTGTATAACCTATGTTAATCCTTGTTGAGAATTTGGGCTCACCCCACTATTATACTTAAAATCATTTTATATGATTTATATTGTGTGAAAATGGATAGAAATTATAATTGGACACATTATAATATAAGGTGTTTATAATGTAAACATTATTACCTAATTTTATAAAACACATTACCTAAAATATCTTTAGAATGAAATAAAATAAATTATTTTATAATGATTGTAATGAAAAAGACTTTTGTATCCGGGTTCATCCCCTGATTTGGTATGTAATTTCTTATAAAAGTAACTAAACAAATACACATCATTATATACATTCGAGGAACTTCTACAGTGTTGTTTTTGATAATTAGAAAAACCGTACATTTTTATCATACCTATAGAAAAATAAAATTAAATAACCAAAAAGACATTCCATGCACTAACTCCATAAGAGAAACAAAGACATTAATAAAACCCTCCTAAACTTGTGAAAATTAATTTATAATAATGGGTGAGAATTATTTTTTTCAATAAGTTGTATTAATTTCATAGGTAAGTACATTTAGAATATTTCATTAATAAAAAGTCAATAATTATTTTTACATCAAATATATATATATATAAATTATATATATATATATATATATATATTAATTTTGAAAAATTTCATTACATTATTTATCATTTATTTCAAAACAATTCATTGAAAATTATATATATTTATACTTAATTTTATATTAAAACTAATAATACATTATAGATTGTAATAATACTCTACCTCTCTTATACACCCTAAGTGGGGAGTTAGAAATATAACTTGTAGGATGACGTACCATTGAGATAGTGGGTCCACTCCCCACTCCTTTCAATTTCATTTTCCGTGCAAGTACCATTATTAATTTTTATGAAAACTATTTACTGAAGACCATCCTTTCTCATAAATAACCAAATAAATCTATTTAAAAAATTTCATAATTTACATGAACTATTTTTAGAGATGAAAATAATTATATATACACAATAATATTTCAAATTTGTTTTCATAAATCATTTTAATTATTGAAGGATCCCACAAACATCATTAATTTATAAGTAGGAATTAAAATATAAATTCAGACAATGAATATATTATTAATTTATTTAATTTTGATGTTATGAATAATTCATTTCCATATATATATAAATATGAAACATCCTATAATTTTAATTCCCATATGATGATAATATGCTTAGTTTCCTATGTGTACTATTTTGAAAATAAAACTTTTACATGTAGAAAATTTAAGAATATATCAAAAAAATAATAATGTTATTACATTTTTCATAAAAGATTAAATCCAAAATTTAAAACATCTTTGCTTTGGTATTTATAATATTACATGAACATGAAATAATTCACATCTATAAATAATAGTATAAATCCTTTTTCATTCAATATTTTATAAAAAATAAAATTATAGGTTTAATTTTTATATAATAAATTTCATAAAAAATTTATTCTTAAATATGAAAAAATTCTAGTTCATATAATTCAACAATTAGTATTTGATACATATATAATTATATATATAACACATACTAGCATAATAAATTATTATTTGAACAATTATTTCGTAAAAATATATAACTATTCATACATTATTATAAACTTGAAACAAGAATGATCTAAATAATAATAACAGCAGGAATAGTTGTATAAAAAATAAAATTGAAATTTAAAAACAATAAATGAAAATGTATATATATAACTAGAAATATTAAATAAAATAAATAATCCCATTACATCATATTTATAAAATATAATTTAGATAAATATAAACATAATATAAAAAATATTTAATTTAAATAAAATTTACAAATAAAAAATTCAGTTTCTTGATCAGAAGACTATACGATAAAGGCCTTATTATTCACAACACACAATCTAGAGAAAAATGGTTTGAAATTTAAATTTGTGCATAAGAATTAGGCATGTAAAGCCATAACCTCTACTATTTATTTAGTGAGAAATTTATAATTGGATGAACATTCAGACCAAAAAATAATTACATATGAACCGAAAAAGGGACTCATATAATCGTGCAGGGCATCCTGAGTTTGTTGTTTTGGACAATATTAAAAATTTATTACAACCAGACCCAAAACATTGACATAATCAATTTAAAGTTACAAAAATAAGAAAAGAATTAACATGGGTAAGCCAAAAATAAAAATGAATTTATTTATAATCCAAAGAAAATAAATATAAAACTGTACACACCAAAAAAAGCAGTTTTGGACAATGATGGATGGATAATACTAATAAACATGAAATAATAACAATTCAAACTGAAAGAATACGAGACACTAAAAAAAATATAAACAACCCCTACCTCGCATATATTGAAGACGAAGAACATGCACCCCCTCCATACTATAAAATGAAACCATAACCATGGAGGACCCCTTTAAAATCATTCAAACCAATCTATATTCTCCATTCTTTTGAAAAACGCACCTTCTAGTGCCTCAAAATCCATCCCTCTCCGACATTCTAAACTAACCTCATGAAAATAATACAATTGTGGCCACCCCCCACCCATCATGGCCATGACTTGATCGAACTTTTCGTTGCCTCTCTAAGACCTAAACACACCCTTCCACCTGACAACGAGACATGATATCCCATACCCTGAAACCTATATTAATCAAGTCGTTCCTCAATTAATTACCCATTTTATTTCATTTCATTAATAAAATAATATAATTCTATTCTTATAATAATATCAATATATTTATAATCATAAAAACATATATATTTTTAATATGTAAAAAAATATTATTTAAATTTATATACATAATTAATTAATGTTTTTTTTGTTAGATTCTAATTCAAAAAATTTAATTATTAAACATCTTATTATTTCACAAAGAAAATTAAAACAAATATATTTATAACATTATATGTTAACCTTCCATGATTATAGAAAAATATATTATTTTAAAAATGATTCAGTGAAACCTATTTTTGTTATTGAATTATCATATAATTCATTAGTCTTATTTATCATTGTTTCATAATTATTTACCATCTAAATAAATAATTGAATTTTTTTGTCAAAGTTGTATGTTTTTTGGAAAATAATAAATATTTATGCTAAAATATAGTTTCAAACTATAAAAATTTCAATATTATTTTAAAAAAATAAGATAATGGTTTATTTAAATATTATCACATTATAATATAAAATTAATTTGAAGTATAATTTATCATAAATTTATTATTATATTTTAGGTGAATAATAATACATATATTTTTAATCATAATTTTTTTGGACACTACATTCTTCCCCCTTAAATTAATTTCATCCTTTAAATTCATTCATTTAACTTATGATAAATATTAATTTACATCTTCAAAATTATGAGAAACAATATTTTCAAATTTCTATAATCTACCTTTTATAAAACATCTAATCACTATTGTTTTATGGACCCTCTCTCAAAATCCATCAGTTATGGACCGAACCCATGTTTTCGTGTATAACACATGAAAATGGATTATATTTTTTATAAGAGAAACTGAAAAAATAAATAAACATTTAATGCATTCCAGGATCTTTTTCAAGTCTATTTTTTGGAGAATTATAAAAACATTATATTTTTATCAGAACTAAAAAAATATAAAATAAATTAAATAATATGAATTTTCATATCTAACTCCATAAGTGAAACAAAAACCTTCATAAAACTCTACTAATCTAATGAAATTTAATTTAAAAATAAGAATGAGAATTAATTTTCCCAGTTAGGGGTTTTCAAATCATTGGTATATACTTTTAGAATATTTTTGTAAACAAATATGGTATATATTTTTATATTAAATATAAATATATATTTGATATATATAAATATTTTTTTCAAAATATTTCAACAAATTAAATATCATTTATATCATTAAAATTCATTAAAAATCAAATCGATTACTCCATGAATGTATTTTCAACAAAATATAACTTAATATATTTAAAAAATAGTCAAAAGATCTTATAAAACCCATGATGGCACGTGTAAGAAAACGTTCCCTTGGGGGTGTGGGTTCTGTAAACAATCAATTACATATCCCTTGACATTAATGTGAATGATTTTATATTTATGATTTATTTTGAAGATCAACCTTTCTCTTAAAAAACCCATTAAAATAATTCCGGAATCGACATAATTTGCTTTAAATTTTAACTTGTATTAAAATAATTTTCTATACACAATACACCACTAAAACCTATTTTTTCATAAAAATTTATAATGTTTAAAAATTACTTGTACTTAATTATAATATAATCATGCCCTAAAACATAAGTTGACATCAAGATTTTATTATTAATTTACAAAATAGCAATTTTATGCTTAAAACATAGCCATGAATATATATTGATGTTATTCCAAATAATATAATTTTACATATCATGGTAAAATGATTATTGTTTTATGTATACTCTTTTAGAAATAAAAAATTCACATGTAGTAATATTTAGATGATTGAATAATAATAATAATAATAACAATATTTTTGAATAAAATATTAATTTCAAAATTAGGAAAAGATTTTATTTGTTATTAATTATGTTTCATGATCATAAAATTATTCTCATCTATAAGTAAGAATATAAATAGTTGTCTATAAAATAAAAATTTATAAAAAAAATCATATGATGGTTTTCAATATTCGGAAAATAATTAAAAATTGAATCATAAACAAGGAAAAAATAAAGGTCATAGAATTCAAAGATAAATATTATATATATATATATAACACATAATATTAGAATAACTTCTTATTTCAAAAAAGCGTTTAAATGAATAAATGTAGATCCAAACATGATTAGAAACATTAAACTGGAATTATCATAAAATTAATAATAATAGGTATATATTTATATAAAAGAAATTTCAAATTTGATTTCAATGAAGGAACATTTAAGAATATATAACTAATAGTTTTTCATTAAATAAAATTTACATTACGTCATATTTTGAATACATTATTTTTATAAATATATATGTAAAACAAAAAGGTATATATTTGTAAAAATATATAAATAAAATGATCTAGTACATTATCATAAGAGTACATGTTGAAGGCCTTCTACTTCATGTCACACACTCTCACTCTCACTCCAGACTGGAAAATGGTTTGAAATTCAAATTTGAGCATAGGAATAAGGTTTTTATAGGCATAACCTCAACTATTAATCAGTGAAAAAAATAAAAAAAATTCGAAATAGGAGGATGATAAAATATATTTAGAGGAACCCAAAAAATTCTCATGCAAGATTGTTGGAATAGTTCAGTCTGTATTTGAAGAAAAAAAATACATTTGATCCCAAAATAACACAAAACATTGATAAAATATATTTAAAATTAATATTGGAAAAAATTAATTAACATTGATAGACCAAAAACCAAAATACTCATTTTTTGAAATATAAAAGAAATGAAATATATTACATACAACCCCAAAAAAACGAATCGGCAAAGTATAGTTGAGAAAAATGATGGATTCAGAATAACAATGAAATGGAAAACACCACAGTTCTAACCGAAACAGAAATGGGACATCTGAAATAGATGCAGACATCACCGACATCTCATATATAGAAGTAGAAGAATATGCTCACCCACATTGCTAGGAACAAAAAACTTAGCTGTGATGAACCCCTTTTATATCCCTTAGACGAATTACAACACTCGGTTTCCCTATAAATGAACCCCATCATGGATTGATTTGTATTTCCCTTAGTAGCACCCAACTCACCTTCTCCAGGTACACTACAACAGTTTTTCTCCCCCTTTGTTTGCCCTCAACCAAGTCGAACACTCTAGTGAATCCAGAAGACCTCGGCTCCACCTGTACTCGATGACCAAACTCAGTCTTCCATACCCTAAAACCTATCCCGATCGATGACTCCCCCCACCCTTCTCCTGTTTTCATTAATTTAAAAAAAATTAAATAATTATATATATATATATATGATAATATAAATATATTTAAACTCATAAAAAACTTATAAATTAATAATACTTCAATATATATTTCAATAATTGTTTAGTAAATTAATTATTTACATTAATTGGTTGGAATATTATTCTAAAATTTATTATTAATCAAAAAATTATTTAATGATTATGAAAATTAAAAGATATATTTTTATAAAGTTATATGGTAAACAACAATGATTAATTAAAAATTTAAAAATTTAAACTAATTTATTATAAAATATTTTATTTTTTAATTTTACGTGTATTTTGACATGAATTTTTAAATATTTTCACAATTATTTGGCCTTTCCAAAAAAATTGATATTTTTTATAGCATTCATATTTTTTTAAGATAATAATAATTATTTATTTTAAAAAATGTTTTTAAAACTATATATCATATGTTTTTAAATTGATACCAAGTCATATAATAGTTAATTTAAAATTAATAAAATTTGAAAACTAAATGTTATAAATATATTTAAAATATCATTTATTATGTAGTTATTCTTATTATTTTAATATACCGTTATAGATATCAGTATTGTTTGAAATTTTCTAGATGATACAATGATAGTAGATTATGTTTTGATAATTATAGTTCATTTTAAATAACAATAAACTTGTGTTTTTATTAAACAATTCTATAAGAGAGAAGAAATAAAAAATAAATGAAGGAGGACATTGAGGCATACACATAGTTTCTCCCATCAACATTAATCTCATCAAAGGGACCAAAAATTAAAGAGATATCCCATTGAGAGAAGGATACAGTGGAAGAGGTGAAGGAGGGGGTATGTGGTCATGTGATTTTATGAATGAGGACAAAACCTATTTTATTAAAAAAGTATATAATATTATCAAACTAAAAGTATACATTATTCCCTAAAGGATTGAGGGATCATTTCCATCCTCCTTCGATTTCCCTATAACTATTGAGTAATATGTCTAGGGTCACTAAAAAATCATTAACACCCACTCTTGTGTATCCTTATTCCCACTCAATTACAATAAATAAATGACAACAATACAAAAATTACTTACATTGATCATTAAAAAGGAAAAAATGTTCTATGACATTCATAACAACGTAAAACAATGACCAAAGACATCACAACGCACTTTAACACCTCATCCAAATATCATTGCACATTTTAGTCCATACTTAGTCATAAAATCACACACACCAAAATATTATCCATTACAATATTAATTTTAAATATATTGTATTCATGAAAATCACATGTCACAAAACAATTTGGATTAATATTTTAATATTTATATAAAATTATTTATCACATAAATTAATATCTCCCAAAAACATGTAAATTAAATTTATCATTTTTTGTATAAAATTCTATATAAATAAATTAATTTTAGAGTGAGATCTATAGAAATAACATAAAATTGATAGATCATGTGGCCTATAATAGAGAGATTATTCTTTTTAAAATGACACCCTTGTAAAAAAATAATTATAATTAAACGTATATTTATCATTAGATTATGTTCACTAATTTATGACCCAATAATCATTCCTTCCATATAACCTATATTCACCATTATTTGTATTATTGAAAACCACAAGTTATTTATTGAGAAAAAATTTACCAAATTATAGAATACCAAAAAAATTTGTTTCATTATGTTTTCTATATAATCTGTATCTAAAAATAATAGTCTTATATAAAAAGTTAAATAAATAATAATGAATATATAATTTACATTCTCATAGGGATTATAATTAAATACATAGAATAAAATTAATATTAGTATAGTAAATAAATATATACTTATTACAACATTCCAACTATAAAGTCTTGTTGTGGTTTTAATAATTAATAATTTAATCAATGAGATCATCTAATTTTCATTACATATTATATTTCATACCCCATGATTCTTAATAAGCATTAATTTGTTTTTCTAAAAATAAAATACAATGAACATGAATTCCATTAAATTTATTCTATCAAGCCATATAATTTCACTGGTATTTTTATAACTCTCATAACATGTTCTATATCTATGTATTTATAATTATAAACCTCATATGGATACTGAAGATATATACACATCTATTAATGGATAAAATATTTTAATTGTAAAACATAATGAATGTTATTCATATTGATATGACACTTCATAAATCCTTTCAAAAACTCATAATGGGATTACGAAACGGATTAATAACATTAAATTCATATAAAACATTAGAATTCTATATTTTTTAAGACGTGAAAAGTGATATGAGTACTAATAATCAAACCCATATGTTTTCATTATTGATAAATATTTTAATTTTTTAAACTATATAATTTTTATATTCTTCTTAATAAATTTACTATTTTATATAATATTTTTTACCAATCATTTACCAATAATATACAATTCAACTGATTCTACCTAATAAATAGATAATCATCATGTACCGGTATGTAAATCCAAATTCATTACCATAAGGATATATATGTGGAATCAATTGTTGTGAAAACAAATATAGCAAGGAGAAATAAACCAATAATGGTTTTTCAAAACCATCAACACGTAGTCAAAGGATACCCATTATAAGTTGTATAATCCACCCTATTTAACCAATCTAGAATGGATATACGTTGATAGTATTCCAAAATTATGGACCTAAATAATTAATAATTTCCCTTTGTAATTTTAATTTATATTTTTTATATATTTTAAATGATATACATTGTAATTTTTTTACATATAAAAACATTAATAACACAAATAATTCCATGATCGTAAATTATATTAGTAGATCCTTCATAAACAAAATACAATTTTAATTATAGGGTGCCCTAGGTAAATATTATTTCAACAATGACGACTAACCTGCATGTTTATATATAAAATGATAAAAAACCATTCTAGCCATTGATATTCGTAATTTAAACATTGAAAATCCAAACATCAACAACTATACTAAGAAATTTACATCTTCAAATTACATTAAAAAAAATATTTGATAACATGATAATGTTTGAAATTATATTATGTAAACCACAACCAAAATGACGTAAAAATATCATAACATGCTTTTTTTGGAACTGACATCCTGATTACCATTAAACAAAATTGTTTTGTCTAATTACATTCTCAATCCATTTAGGGCCACACCAGAATAAATGGTACCTCATATTCTAATAAATTCATGATATTTCATATTACAAATTCGACAAGTCCCAAAAATAATTACATAATATTGAAATTATAACTAGTTAAAAACTACACTTTTTATTTATTTCTATATGAATATCAACAAACATATCGATCAAATATTACTACTCATTGACATTATTCACAACATGAAGTCTAGTACTCTTATTCAGAGAATCATATATTTCCATTTCTATTCCATTTAAAAAAAATGATGAGAAAATATTGAGTAATACCATAATGTATATAACTATCTCAAAATGAGATCGCGTGGTGAGATAATATTAATCATATTTTTATGATCAATATATATTATCTAAACTAAAAAAGGTAATTCCTCAACTCATCAATTTATAATATATAATAGTAATTTTCTAACTAATGTTAAGGATATCATTTTTAATTTAGTTTCAAATACATTGATTCAGATATGAAAATATCTACTAGAATAAGTATACATTGAAAAGTTGATCTAGAATAATCATTGTACACACTAACACTATCACATTCCTATCATATGATAAAAATATGACAAAATTTATTCCTACTTCTAGTCCAAAAAATAATAAATATATGAGGTTTGTGGGGTATATTAATAATTAAACAAATATAAACACATCACATATTGGCTCGAAAGGCAATCCATATTCCCCCAAAGTGTTATCTCACCCATAAAGCCTTAATTATTCCGTACACGGCTCATATTCCTAGTGGGAATGGAGCCCATTACATGGTTTGTATTCTCGGTGGGCTTAAAATCCCAATAATCAATAAATAATTTTTTAATAGTTCTAATCATATTAAAATATATAACTTTTTTATGACGAATCCATCATATGTTAGACTAACATTTAAAAATATTTACTAATAGTTTGATACAACCATGTTATTATATAGAAAATACAATTATCAAAGACATTCATGGGACTATTTAAATAAATATGAACCATTAAATAGTTTTGGTAAATGATGATTCCATTATACATTTGATGATTTATGAACTGTTAACCTACCTAATTTAAATGTGATACAAAAATAACATTAAATGTATATAATGGATATAAAAAATTCATGAAACAATCAACTATTGTAAATCACATTATACACATTATTCTATGTAACCATATTTATCATATATGAATACCATCAAAGGGATTATAAAAATTATGGATAATATATGAATTTTTTATTCTCTAAATATGTAGTTGTGTTGGCAACACCGAATGGCTGGAAAAAATAATTTAATAACCATAATATATTTTATATTCCATATGATGTGTATCCAATAGTTCTTAAATATGTTAATGATATAAAGTATGATAGTGAAACATTGATAACAAAATTTTCTATTTAATATGTCAAATAGATCATTACTAATGTAGAATGGATAATTATACCATTTCATAACATATTTAAGTAACTTTAAATCATTTTAAAATCAATAATTACATTTAATTTTCAAGAAATTACAGATATTACATTCCATGGTTATAAATTAGATTGTTAAAATCCATTCATATACAATTTAACTCGAAAAGCCTCATTTTACATGAACTTTTTTCCTTCCAAGTGATAAAAGTGGTAATAAAATTTAGGTTTTCCCTTTACAAAAACAATAAAATATCATTCTATTTCCAATGGTATTCCAAAAAAACACACAATAAATAAATAATGTGTCATATCCAATTAATCTATAGGGTGGAAAACAATCTCAAGAAATTATTGATATTAAACATTTAATTTAACATCTATGAATTATATATCATAAAAAATTGAAAAACACATTTTAATATTAATATTACTCCATAAAAAAAATAAGTTAAAAGTAATATATGGTTCAAAAAATAATACATTCAATTTATTTATAAAATAATTCTTTTTTATATGTTTAGTGAGTCGATAAAATATATTATATAAAAATGTGTGTCTCGGGGACTATAATATAAATCGAGACATCTCCTTGACATATATTATTTTTTAATTGAGTAATATTTGAATCATTACTATTCAATTCATCTATTAATTATTAATAAATAAAAGTTTTTACACTATCTATAAAATTATCATATATGTATAAAATCCGAATAAATATGATATAAAAATATTAAATGGTGATGAATATTCTATAGTTATTAAATTTTTATTACTCTATATATTGAATTCCATGTTACATTATATCATCTAAATACACATTAAGGTATGATTTTTACTGTATTTGGGTTGGAATAATGTCCCCAAATTGTTTTTATTAGAAACCACTAATGAAGAAAATTTTAGAATTATTGTTTTTAAATAATATAATATCAAGGATATGTTATTGGTATTATTCTACTACATTAATCTAACAATCCCACAAAATTATATTGAAATTTTTCATATAAATTCCCAGGATACATGTAGTTATCAATATTATTCCAATTGATCCTCATTATAATGTAATGTATTAGTTGAATATTAATTTTATATATATAATGACTAACAGGTTAATTCATCATATCTCCCTACAGATGTCTAACATAGAACCTTCTAGAAATTATTATTTCTATAGTCCCTAATTAATTGAAATTATTATATATTAATAAAATTATAATTATGAAATATATATATACCTCTATCTACATCATTATAAAACAATAAATTCTTCTATATAGAATTTCATTTTTAATAAAATTTACAATTTTTAAGAACATATGATAAATTGATCATTAAAATTTATTAACAATTATTTTACTCATCCATTTTCACATGATAAATCCATATAATATATATAATTATTCTTAAATACATTTAATTACAAACATATCATTATACGATTCATGATACTAATA
Source organism: Viscum album (assembly GCA_963277665.1). Taxonomy (NCBI): domain Eukaryota; kingdom Viridiplantae; phylum Streptophyta; class Magnoliopsida; order Santalales; family Viscaceae; genus Viscum; species Viscum album. The sequence continues at coordinate 106,748,731 of OY728133.1, forward strand.
TGAAAAAATAACTAAATTTTATTCATCCATGTCATATTAGTAACTACGTTTATTATAAATTAAATTCCTTTATATTTTTATGTATACATTTTTATTCTAGATCATAATTTCAGGAAATAATATTAAAAATCACATGAAATCAATATAATCAGACAACATTTTATAATGATCCATCATAGGTACAAAAATCCTAACACTAGAAAAGAATTTAACAGTAAGACTAAACCTGGATAAATCATCAAAAAATTCTAGAAATATGTTTCATGTGATGAAAAAAATCCATTTTCTATTTGTTTCATTTAATTGAAATTGTAAAAATTAATTTTAATCATATTATGTTTTATGAAAAATCATATTGCAAAATCAAACATTGTAAATATTTAGGGTCTATAAAACACTATGGTTCTTCCATTACTATAACATATTAAAAGATTGTTCTCTATGTAATTGTCTACCACAACCTAAGACTCTAATTCATATTCACTAATAGGCACCGGTTTAATGTGAATTAGATTGGGATGATTGATAGAGGCATCCCCATGTCTAAAATGAAATTTATGTACAAATTTAACATAAACCCATGTAGATTCAGGTGAAAAATCATGGATAAAATCTGATAACTCATTATTACTAGAATAAACCTCATTAAAGGCCACATCGTGTATTATAATACACATTTGAAAACATGACTTATACACACAAGTCCTATATCTGTTGACTCTATGTGTGTATCCCAAAAAGACAAACTTCTTAGACCTGTGTTCATGTTTATCATAAATGTTTTGTTCTAGTAAAAAAATAGAAGATTTTATATACTATGTGGTATAGAATTATACTTATCTTCCGGGATTTTAATGTTAATGAAGGTATATGGAAATCTATTGAAATTATTGACAGAAATAATAGAATAATTTTCCCTGAAATACTTAGGATGGCCATATTTTTTGAGAATGCATCTGAATATTTATGGAATATTCATTTTCATCCACTCTATGTTTCGGTAGTTATCATTAGTGGAGGTATTATCTATGATATATGTGGTTCTTTTTTTCTAGATATTACAACATCCTTTCAATGAGGATGTTTCCTCATTGTGGAGGATTAGTCCTTGAATAATGGTCCTGAGTTTAATATCTTTTAACATAATTAATATGGTGCTTCTTTATAATAAAACATATATTTCCATGATTAACTTCTTGGTCACAATTCTATCCCTTGGGATATTACATATCACATTCATCGGTGTATGTATATCATCACTGATCAATTGCAGTTTCTTCATACGTGGTGAGAGGGGAATCATGCATTACACATTCTACTATAATGTATTCCCAAAATCATGTTTCTACAAATTTTAATGTCTATTATCCATTTCTAATGGAGCTTTTTAATATTAGTATAGTGGATTACTGTAGTCTTTATATTTTTAGACCCTCATGACTTTCTATTTTCTATTGTTACTCTTTGATCTGATCTATCCAGCTAATTTATTCAAATTCTTATGATTTATAAATGTATGCAAAAAAATATCTGCAAAATATTCCACAATGTAATTAGACACATAGTAAACCACATTATGTTTACTAATGATTTTTATCTTATCTATAGATTCAATTTCAACACTACACTACCAAAATATGAAGGTTTCAAAGGATTATGATTTTAGTTTCAGTATGTAAATCCATACATTATTTGAATCTTTATCTATAAATGTCACGACGTAGTGCCTCTCTCAATGTTATGGAGTCTTTTAGGGATCCAATAAGTCATAATTCACATATTTTAATGGGGAATTACCACTATATGTAGACATATTAAAATAGAATAATTTGGATATTCCAATAAATAGTCTTTACAAAAGTGAATATTACCCATGACTAAATCACTTAAATGTAGTTAATAACTATGACTATTAATTATTTTGGAACAGACTTATCATTAAATTTTATTCTATAGCATTATTCTATCTATAATTGGAGTAATAGTGTAATTAATTTTTTTCATGTGTTCCCTACCATCTAAGACATATAGAAAACTAATAAAACATCCATTCGTAATAACGACATATACATTTCATGTTCTGAGGCTCCATGAATTATACAAAATTATATGAAACTTTTGTTCTATGTAATATTGGGAAGGTATTTATCATTTTAATTTTTTCACCCACATAATATCATATAAGGATTTCAGCAACCCATAATGTAATTCAAAAATGATAGTAACTCTATTCATGAATTTAAAAAAAATACATTTCATAGGTAGACATATATTCTACCAATATCTATCATGTGAATGATTGTTCATAATTTGGACATAAATTAAAGGATCAAATTGAATCATGGACCCATTTAGCAGTTATTAAATTATAATAGACATTTAGAGAATCAATAGTATGAAAATAATGTTCAACTAACAATGAATGGTCATCACTACTCATTTTATTCACAAAATTGATTCAATGGGGATAATTTCTTCTAATGTTATAATGTATTTACAATAAAAATCATCTACTTCCCCATGACCATATTATAATTCTATAATTTCCCTTACCTCATATCTTCTTTCACTATATATGCCTCCCCAAAATTAAGCCCCTCATATTCATATTTTAGATAATTATGATTTTTCATTTGGAATTATTTATAAAATATGGTATATTTTATTTTTTATAAGGTTAATGAATCTTGAATATAAATAAATGAAAATTTAATTGAATTATACGATTTATTTATTATTGTTGGAAAATAAATATCCAATTCTTCATTATCTATCTTAAAATTTTTTGTATATAAATAAATTTTCTATTTAAATAATAATTATGGATCATGAAATAATTTCGAGGAAATATATAAAAAATATAGAATCACGTATTATTATGTAACTATATTATAAGATAATTTTATATTTATAAAATTTTACATTTACACTATATTTGGACAGAAGTGGATTCATAGGCTACCTCTTAAAAAACATTCTCACCTAATATCAGGAGATTAAACTATGGTCCTTCCCAAGAACATTATATGGGACTTTAAAATCTCTTACAGAATAATTTTATTTATTTAACATGATAAAAATCATATATTTATGTCTAATATTGTAATAAATGATTTTTTATGGTCTAAAAAATCATTCATTACTATCATATATAGTTCAAAATAAGTATCCCCATTATGTTTTACTATTAAAAATTTCATGATACCATTATTGTACATTAGGATACTCTAATACCAATAGTTATGAGATATGATAATTATGTAGTATATATTCAGCATCTATGATCCATAATATAGTTAATGGGTTCAAAATTCAATATTGAACAATCAATTAATAATGAAAATATGTTAAAAGGACATATTCATGATGAATACAATGCAAAAAATTTATAGAACATAGTGATAAAATGTGATAATGTATATAGTTGTCGTATATCTATGAAGATGAAACCATCAATGATAATTATTAATAAATATAGAGAGAATCCAAATATACAATAAGAAATTAAAAAAATCAAGAAACTTTCAGATGATAGGATCTATACAAACTAGGTGGTTGTGATAAAGCTGGGAAGAACTCCAAATATAATAATAGAGAGTCAGTGTCTACATTTTTACATTGACACATGATAAAATTGATCATATTACCAATAAATGATCCTTTTAGATTTCTTGATTAACCAAATCCAAAAATGATTTTCATATTACATTGGAAATTAAAATAAAAAACATGGTGCATGTAAATATTATATATCATTCAAAACTCATTCAATGATTCCTTAGTTGTATATAGGGGAATGAAAAAATTAAGTTTGATCTAAATCTCATGTTCATTGTAAGAGTTCATGAGTAAATTGAGTATAATAAATATGGCATGGTAGATAACATAAAAAATTATATATATTCAACATATTCTATATGAAATTAAACTTATTATAATATTAAGGAATTAATATCATCAATTGTAACAACTGAATTATCAGTAAATGAAATGAATAATATTGGATCACATGATCTATGGAATAGAGATATCTTAACCATAAATGCCTTTACTTCTGATATGTTAATTAATGGGTATGTATACATGAGAAACCCACAAATTTAGTTTGGATAACCTGTTTGTCTCATGAGAACTGTCAATGCATTGATGTGGTATATAATTTCTAGACCCACACATCACTGCATGTCTAATTCATTCACCAAATATTGTATAATTAATTAATTTAATAAAAAGTAAGTCATAACCAATAGATATGTATAATGAGTAAAGGATATGAAATATCATGATTCACCCAGTCAATCAAATATTTTCCATTGTAAAAAACATATATTAAAATGGTATAACTTTTTTTAAATAAGAATATCCATGATACATAAAGTATAGATACTAAAGATAAATGTTATTTCCAATTTATTTATGATAATATGAAATTTAATTGTTAAAGAGAATGTTCATGAAAACAATAAATAAAATAGGCTCTCTAATCGATTGTAAATATATATTTCTTATCAAATTCATATTATATGGAGTATACTATAATATTTAATGAAAATATTAAAATTATTAATTATGAAATAATTTTATTTCTAAAAACATTGAAAACATTTATAAGAATATCAATATCATAAAATGGGTTTTATGATTGTAATGTCTATTAATTTCATATACATTAAAATTCAACATTAATTTTGACATATCTATATTGTAAATTTAAGATGAACCTTTTTAAAAACAACAGATAGATTCCATTTAAACAAATTTAAAAGTCAAGGATAAATCAAATCATTAATAATAAATTATTTGAATGAATAAATGGACTTTTTTAAAACAATTTTTTAAAAATCTGGTCACGAATGAAAATTTTTCCCTTTAAAAATAGAGATAAGATCAGATTTTATTTTAATGATTTATTATATTGATTCAAGTGAAAAATAGTAGAAAATTATTAATAATATTTGGATTGTGCATATTTATATAGACATGAAAAAAAATAATGGATAATATGAAAGATGGAATATAATACTCTTTCAAGAAAAAATATAAGAAATTCCAAAAACCTATCAAATTGTAATATAAATTCATACCTCTTTAGTAGCATTAGAAGTTTAACAAGATGAAATAATATTCATCAATTAAAACTGTTATCATCATGTATAAACATTATATCATTTTAATATATCATCGGGGTAGAATATAACCCACATAAAATTAAATAGGTGCATAATAATATATATTTCCCTATAGTGTTGAAATTGTGAAAAAATCTCTTATCTCACACATCACCTTAGTTGAACATTGATTAACATTCAATATAATTATTTTATAAAAAATATATATTTTTAATAGATAAATATTCATATTTATAAAATCATCATATGATCATTTATAACATCTTATCACATGTTAATTGATAATTATTCATCATTGTCTGTATTTGATGTGTTACCTTCTCCATTTTCTTATTCATGTTTGAAAATGAATATTCTGGTTATTTTTTATATGATATTTTTTCATCATCTCCAGAATGATATTAATTTTATAAAAAACATATTTATTCATTACATAAATTTTAGAATAATTTTTTAAATTTAGATGGGGAAAATGAATCGCATCTCTTTATAGAGATGATAGGTCATACATAGGCGTGAGTGATATTATAATTTCTTTAATGGGTGAATGAAAAAGTACGTATATGAAAATTTACATTTATAGAATGAATTATACTTTTTAATTATCACATATATTCAATAATTATATCATTATTACTATCCAAGTGTTGTGGTAATGGGATGAGATGTTCTTTTCTTTGTGAGGCGAGTGACACACTTGTCATTATTCAATTTTTTAAAATTATATAAATTTTCTTTTCAATAAAAAATTCCCCGAAAATGACACATATTATATTGTGATGTGGTAATGTTTTATTAAATACCACCCAATTCAGTTTAATAATGTGTTTTTTACCTTTTAACCAATATCATTTTAGATTTACCCCTTGTAAATTTATTTTCACCTTAATTATTATAAACAATTTTTGATGTTCTATACTATTCATCATGACTAAAAATTATTTCAAAAATATTACTTATTATTAATTATTATAAATCCAAATATGGAATCAATTTTATAAAATTCAATTAATATTATTTGTATAATATAATTTAAATATAATCCTATAAAATAGAAATAAAAATATTTTTCCAGTAAATACATATTTCCAGAAATATGATCTTATATGAACCATATGAGTTGTAATAGTATTTATTTGAATTGAAATTAATATTTATAGATATATAATCTATAAATTTTATTAAAATTATTCAATATTATAATTTTTTCAATTAACTAAAAAGAATAATATTATTCAATTTAAAATAATGTTGTGAAAAGATCTTGTTTTACCTAGAAATTACATTGTTCTTATTGATAAAAAAATTAATAACCAATAAATTTGTAATCAAAAATTGTATAAAACATTATTATAAATAAAAATATGGAATCTTTAAAATATATATTTTAAATTATTCATAAAATAGTAATTGTATGGGATGATTTAAAAATAATAATTTAATTCTTATATTAACCCATTTGGATCAAAAGCGCTATTTATCCAATAAAAATAGAATTTTTGATTCATGAAATAATTAAATATGTATATTATTATATTTATATTATTATAAAATTTTCAGTTAATATAAATTAATCTTCATTGTTACCAATATTTTCACATGAAGCTAGAAATCATACTTTCTGGACATACTCAACATACAAACGAATATAAGGATACAAAATATTTAAAGAATAAATAACAAAAAATTGAATGGAAAAATAAACATCCTACAACACTAGTTTATTATAATAGAACCTATATAATGATGGATTTTTTTGTACTATCAATTATTTCACTATAACAATGTTTTTCCAGAATGAGTTCCATGTTTCTATATCAAATCCACCATAAATATAAACATGTTTAAAAACACAAAGGAATATGAATTATGTGAACCATGTGATTTACTCAGATATGATATCTTCCCAGATAAATGTATGTAACTTCTTTAATCATTATAAAATCATAATATTTAGGTTGTATATTATTTTAAATAGTGAAGAACCAAAATGAAAACAAAAATGATAATTTAATAGACATGAACGTAGTTCGAGAAGTAATGTGATCATTAATTGATGGATGGAGGACTGTCATTGATTCCATAATTGTGTGTGGGATGTCGAACACAAGGATGGTCGAACTGATATTTTTTATTTTAGCTGATGTCTAAAAGCTACTAATAAAGGGGAAAACACCATTTTATTACCCACAAGAGTAATAAAAATATTGAATTTAAATATCGTAAGAGAGAAATCATAAATGAAGAAACAAAAAAATAGAACGTGTACAAGGATCATATTTGATCGAATCAATTGATTAACGTGCACTATTGAAATAGATCAAGAATGATCTATGAATAATAAAATACTAGAAAACATATTTTAAAATTAAAAACAATAAAATATTTTTCCATGTCAAATAAAATTTACATATACCAAGAAAATCATACACATCCTTTAAACTGAACCCATCTAATCAAAATTAAAACAAAAAAAATATTAGAAATTAAAATATTATGTATTGAAAGTGTATATATTAGAATAACATATGATTATTTCTAAATTTAGTGATTCAAAAACAATATATATATATATATATTTAACAATATACCTTAATGAACTGATCTTTTTATCTATTATCTTCAAGTGGACACATTTAACTCTTCTTATTGACTATATCTAGGTTGATAAAATTTATATATTTTAATTTGTGTTATTTTCCACAAAATTTAAGTTATTTTTATCATGGATAGGTCCTATAATTATTTAAATCCTTGAGGCATGTATAGTATCCAGGGATAGATATAAAATAATGTATCTTGAAAACCACTTCAAAATGTTGGGTGTCTAGGAAAGTTTTAGTGAAATCACTGAATTCCATTTAATTATTAAAATTAAACTACTTTTTCCTTCTAAAAACTATATCTGATATTTTTAATAATTTTTATTTTTTTAATTTCTTAGACCCCAATTTATAATTATGGGGTTTAAAAAAAGACTTCAATATATATATATATATGAATTCGATAATATATGTTTCATCAAACATGTAATTATGTTTATAGATTTTTTGAAAAAAATAATTTACACCACCAGGATCCTAGTATATTTCACTTGTATATGATTGAGTAATGATATTCCATATTATTCTAATAATTATCTTCCACCTAGTATTTATAAACATATTTTCATTGATTCCCAAAATTATATATATGTATTGTGTATATACATAAGAAATTATTATCGATCATGGAAATTAGGATCATGCAACAACTACATTCCTCTAATAAAAAATAATTTCTCAGTTTTTAATTATGGAAATTCATACCCATGAATTGTAAATAAGGAGTTCAATTTGGAAATGTGATGAAATATCCATAGTGAATTAATTTAGATTATTTAATATAGAACAATAATTATTTTTAACAATCAATTAATAGAAACAATATGTCTTTTTAAGAATCATGTTTAAGTGTCTAAAAATATAAATTTATTAATAGTTAAACATTTCATGGTAATTATGATCTCAAAACTATCATGAGAAAATACCAACCCAAACCACTCATTTTTCATAATTTTTTTTATTATTTTAAGATATATTTATTATAATCTAATAAATAATATTGTTTTTTGAATGATAAAGAATCCATAATAATAAATCTCATGTGGAAGGAAATGTAATATGATGGAATAAAGATTAAAATCATTTCATCCCCACAATGATGCATCATTACATATCCAACCATCTGGCCCCAGGTAGAGGTCTAAGTATATCACATGAATTTGATGAGAAAAAAATTTAATTGAATGATTGCCACATACTAAATGAATCATGCTTGACTACATCTCATTTATAAGCAAAAATTTATCAAATGATATAAAAATGAACTCATATCTATTTTCCACACATGGTCTAATAATCCATTTCATCAATATTAATCATATTTTGGGTGCTATAGTAGGGTTCTGAATAATCATCTGGCATTGTGATGATCACATTAGTCTCGTTCCTTAGATCCCTTTTAAGAGGTCATAGAATGATCACATAGAGAGTGAATTTATCTCTCTATATTATATATGATAGAAATCCCTTAATACTATATGAATAAATATCATCTAGAAATCAATTCATCTCTTACTTATATAGTGTAATTCTAAAAAAAACAAGGAAACAGCTCCCAACCCCAGGATATCAAAAGTCGCTATGTAAGAAATGAATAAAAATTTATGATAAAATATATTCATTATAAATATTATTTATTATTTATCACATACATGTAATATATATTAAATATATTATCATTTAATCATGAGTAATTAAATAAACTCATTATTTTTGCAATATTGAATGCACATTGAAAATTGAAATAATATTCATTTGTAAAATATTTCTCATGTATTCACTATATACTGTGTGAATACTATTAATAAATAAATTTTACCCAAATATTATGTAGTCATATAATACTTAATTAATTTATTGTGAAATGATCTATCTTACTTTGGAAACACTCAGGGCCCATTGTGGTTTCTATAATGTGACAATTTCTTTTTCATCAGAACAATGTATAATATTGATTATTCTCTTCTGTGTGAACCTCATCGTTCTTATCTAACTATTAGTCAATAGTATTCATAGACCATGTGTATTGTCTATAAACTCATTAGGGAACCTAAAGAGATAAGTATAAGTCCATCCAATGAGATCCATCCTATGAACACACACTATATAATATAATCTTTTTTCCTTTATTGATCACATAATGATTAACAAAGCCTTGTTTCATCACACAATAATTATTTATTATATGTTGAAATAAAAAAAAAAGACTATCCATCAACTGCATTGACCATGAATTTATGAAATTAATTGTATCATTCACAATCAGGAATGATATATTACATCCTCAAATAGAAATGACAAATTGTATCCTGAATACTTAACCAATGTTATACCACCACTGACGTACCCAAAACAAGCTTCCTTTCCAATAATTCACATTCATGGGATTATTCATTTTGTCAATATTCTTAATCAAGTGGATTTCATTGATAATGATACCATCTCTAGAAAAAAAACACATGTATTTATATATGAACACTGAATAAAACATGAAATATATGGTGTTCCTATTATTTGTTTTTTCATATGTTCTCACATTCTAAATATGATTTTGTGCGAACTTCACGAGAATATGTATTAATGTATTTTATACCCATCCCAAAATAGTCAAAAATAAATATTCGGAAGTAATTATGATATATCAATACAATATGACTTATGATTATGTTTAATTACATAGTATCTTGAGGTTCTCATTAAAAATTAGGAACTACAATAACATTTTAATATGATAATTAATCTATTGAAATTACTATATAAATAGAGGATGAATAAGTATGAAAAATATAATTACAAGTGTATATAATGTATACCTCATTGTATACATGGTATATAAATAAAAAATTACTAGTCACGTTGGGCCCATGGAACCCACTATTTCCACACACCTACTTTTTCTATAATATTATTTAACTATCCTTGTTATATGTCCCCCGATTAAGATCATATTTCTTCTAATTAATGGATTTTTTATGGGTATTCCACATCACTATCATGGTTCAAATCAAGAATGTGTGAACCTACCTCCTTGTTTAATACTCCTAAAAATACTTAAACACCATGTGTATATCCTTTTTCAACTATCAAAACACGAAATATTTTGTACTACCGTTAAATAATTATCATCATGTCAAAAAATTACTTACTAGGTACAATATCAAGAACAAAAACCAATCATTTAATATAATATACTCCTTCGTTGTCATCCATTATATCAGTAATGCACTCATTATTCTTTTACATGGATACTTGTAGTGTTAAAGAGATTGTCATTCTTATTACTTTATCCTAATTTTGATATAACATAACATTGAAATATAGGAAGAATAGATTGTGTCCCCATCTAACTAGTATCATTTACCCTTGGAAGAACTGGTATATTATTTTTTTATGTTTTTAGGAACAATTAGATATAATTTACTAATTCAATTAACATTATCTGGGATATAACTAATCTTTCTATATGATATATTGTATGTGGGAAATATCTCGCCTAGTACAGAACATGGAATATGTGATTGATCCATCATGAACTGTATAAATTTAAACATACCACATTAATCTTCTCTTATTCTTATGGATTTAATTTTAGCGTGATTTACTCTATTTGACATTTGTAATAAATATATCTTTAATTGTTCCAACATTAATTTCAAATACCTTGATAGTATAGGTTATATTTAATACATATAATTTATCAATAGATCCAACTTAGTAGATCATGTTCCAGATAAAATAGTTTATTACATTATGTAAACATATATAGAAATTATTTTATTCTTGTATCAACTAAATATATGACAAAAAATTGTTTTCCATAATTATTAATTAAAATTTCTCTTGGAAGGAAGTGTCATTCCCACCGACCTCTAGTAGACATATGTCAAAGATTAATTCAAAATAAATATATTCTATCTTAAATTATTATTTATTATTGAACTGTATTTGAGTATCTTGAACCCCATATTGGCATCATATGGTTTCACCATGGATTTCTAGTCATGTTGTATACACACCATCCACAAATTGGTGTTCTTGACATATAATTATCAAAAATTGATCATAGAAATTAATTGTGACATGAAAAATAATAATAATATAAGTAGTAATATGTTAGTGTTACCAATTGTCCTTTATTGATATGATAGTTTAATAATCCATGTATTTTCTCAATTGAATAGTCACCATGGTAATCAAATCATTAATTCCCCTTTTATACATAGATACCATTATTTAATTTTAATTGATATTGTCAGTTTTATAAAATTATGATATAATGCCAACATATAAGAATAATTAATATCATTGAATAATGTATCACCTATCATGGTGAATAAAAATACATAAAAAAGGGGTTATCATTCATACAATATATGTGTCTCTAGAGTATTCCATTTCCACATGCTCTTGTGAAACATGTTCTAGTAAAAACTATTATTGTATATCTAGCATTGACTAAACCAAATTCAATCCTTCTCTCACAATCTCAAATAGAGATGTCAAAACATATATATATATATATATATTACATTGTCTATCACTTTATAACGTAGGTATTTTTGTAGTATTCTTATAAATATTATTGTATGTACTTTAAATAACATTGTGCTTTTTATGATGCATATTTTTTTATACCCCAATAAAAACTTTTCATCTAATGACATGTTCTTATGAAAACATGGATTTCCATTCACAATTTTACACATATGATATCCAATATGGTTTTAATATTGTTGTGAGATAAATTCATTACATATTATATATTTCATTAAAATAAAACAGGTCCATGTAATTCATATAAGTTTAAACATTTATACTCATTTTACCTTCATAATGTCCCTAATGTTTATAAGGAAATGTGTGTTTTGGAATTACATGATGCTACATTTTATTGCCTAATGTGAACATGTAAGTGTAATCATTGATCATCTTTATTTGTATCATAATTATGATGTGTAAAAGGTAATATGGGTTTAGTAATTACATATTGCCACATTATATTGATCGATACTTCTTAGTTATGATACTCTTTTTAGCGGTATCCTAAAGCATTTCATATCATCTTTCTATGAAAATAACATACATTACATACAAAATCCAAAAACACATAATGTAACATTATGATGTATAATTACAATTGTGTTACTCTTGAAATAGTTCTCTATCTCTAGTAAAAGAAATTATGAAATGTCTGTTGATTACTATTAATTATAATGTTTTCCTTGACCAAAATTAAGTGCATATGTGTGTCAATACATCCATAGTTTATTAAATATAATGATTATACAACTATATTGGTTATATCCTTGAAAAATATTTTTATTTTCCATATAATTTATTATAAATACATAACTTGGGATATACCCATCCCTTCAAAATTTAAATTTTTATTAATCAATTTTTATGAAAATTATGGAAAACCATAGTTCATAATCAATACACCACTACGTGCATAAATATCTTATAAAAAGGAGTAATCACAAGGATAATATTACAAGACATATCTACTCTATGTAGTTAACAGGAAAACGTACTAAACTAGGTATCTGGATCCTCTCTTATATGCTCTTCAAGATGAGTAATCATCATTTGAATTGAATGAATATATTCCCCTGAGTTGATATTACTCTTATTGAAACCCCGAAACAATATTTTTTCTTGTTTTTCAATCCAAATTTATTTCTCGTCATTATACTCAACTGGAAACCTTTATTTATAAATTTTTTTATTCTCCTCTTCTGAGTGATTAGGTCATACACCTTGTTCTAGCATTTCTTCATTGGATTTAAGTATAAGTTTCATGAAATCTATATCCTCTTCTTCCATGTCACATTTATTCCTACATGATTCCTCACATTACCCTTTATGTATATATCTATGTTATTTTTTAATTTCCCTCTTGGCTAACTTAGTCTCTATTGTTTTTGACAAGTGGGAGTAATCCTTGCGTCTCTTTGGATTTTTCCCCTGAACCAAAACACATTTCCCTAAGTCTCAAATTACTTTTGACCCCATATAACTTCTAGGAATGAGATTACCTTTCCCATGAATTTGGTTCATGTTATCCAATAAATGATAACTATAGATTCCATCACCTAAATAATCCTTTTCTTCAGATAATGGATGTTCTTGATCTTCTAGACCATCAAAATGGTTCCGCCAACATTATTAATGTGACTCCATTGAGGGATCTCTACATACATGGAGAATCCTCTTTACCTGCCTTACTTTGAAAGCCTGTTTTCTTCTCCACAGAATCATCCTTTTATGGGCTATGGAGTTTTCCCCATGGGTGTTTTGGTCTAAGTTCCCCTGACACTCACTCCGTCCAGCCTCCCTTTTCCACCAAGTAATTTTGTTGTGGAAAACAAGAATGAATTCCCCTGTACCATGTATGAACCTATAAGATGCTCACATTTGGGACACATAAATCATAGTCTCATGTTATTGACCTCCCATCCCCAAAATTGAGATACCTCGAGACATTGAAGAACAATCCCTATGAAGATCATCTCACCTTCCTTTATAGGGATTGATGTAACAAGTAGATCCACTGGTGCCACTACTATGAGACCCTTCTCTTATGCTCCACATAAACCCATATTATGTTTAAAATCAAAAAAAATGTCTAATACACGCGGCTCATCCTCCTTAGGATTCAAACACTTCACTTCCACTATTGAAACCATGGGAGGCCGCTACCGGAGATGCTCTTCCCAAGTATTGGACTCCACGACAAAAATTCCTTTTTTCCCAAAATGTACCATCTCTTTTGGAGCATCCCCATGAAAATCCTCATACTCGCCCAAACCAACACTCTCCCGCACCTACGGGTTCACCACGAGATCAACCTACACTGTAATGAACTAGAAATTTCAAGGAAATTTTTTTCATAAATTCTTTGGAATTTTACAAGTCTGTGGTTTTTGACGGCACTTGATTCCGAGGACCGGTGTGCCTGGAATCAATTTCTGATGTTTTGTCCAGGTACGTTCAATAAACATACATGTGGGTTTTTCTATCATTTGAACCAATACTCGGAATTGTAATCCAAGAGCACTGATGAACTCGCAGCGCTGATATTCTCCTAAGGGTACCTTTACTAGAGTTGCATTTTATGCGAAATGAGAGTTAATATTTAGGGATATAGAATAATATAAATTAAAGTTTTGGTGTACAAATTTTATTTAGGGAGGATTCTTATTTCGTCCCACGGGCAGTTAGAGGTGGGTCAGACACCCACATAACCTCCCATGAGAGTATATTGGTGAGGTGGGGCCCACAGGAGCTTAATCCCTTCACCTCCCTTTAAAAATCCCCATTAACTTCTCTTCATTTAATTGAACAACCCCTCACTTTTTAATTTTAAAATAACCCTTCACCTTCTTCTCTCTCTAATTTATTTTTCCAACACATGGTATATTAATTGGGTGATTCACTTAATTAATTAAAGTGGATTGAATTTTGAATTACATGTGTTCATAAAATAATATCCTTAGCTATTATTTTATTTTGGGCAGTTGTTGTGTTGGGATATTTTTGGGATAGCTCTTGGGAAAAGTGTTCATATCTTCAACGAAGAAGGCCTCTGATGAAGAACTGCTTTCTTCTTCGGTGAATAATGCTCTACGATTCAAAGAACTCGAAGTTTCCAATGACACTTCTTCTTCAGGTGCACTCCGACGTCGATGGAATCGAAACTGTTCTTCTGCGATGCCCAACTCTCGCGACGCTTGTCTTCCTCGACTCGATGACGTCCAATGTCTTTTCGAGGTAGTGGAATTATGTTCAATTTTAATTGATTAAAATTGTTCTTGTTCTTTGTTGAAAAACATGGTTTGACTTTGAAAAATTCCTACCGCCTAACAGGGAGGGTGCAGGCCAAACAAAAATGGCCTGATGACCCTCCGTAGTCTCTATGTTTGCGATTGATGCGCATTGGGAGACGCAGCGACGGGAGAAGCAGCGGCCGTGTGTCGGCCACGTCCAGAAGAAATGCAGACTACAACTGCGGGCTAGTCGGACGAAGGATAACTGGCCGGCTGAAGTCGGCCGGACCGAAGGAAGACTGTCGTGAAAGAAGGGGTGCCACACTGTGGAGGACAGTGGTTCGCATTCCGTGGGCCGCTTTGGCAGCGAACCCGACGGCTCGTCGGCTGGCCGGGTGAAAACGTTGCGGCTCCCGAAGGTGCCGTGTAGCCAGACCGCAGCCCACCTGAGCAGGCTGCTTGCGCTAGAAAGTTCGGTCGGTTAGAAGGGTGGCACCGCTTGGAGCCTCCGGTTCGGGAAAGTGGGGCCCCCTCAGAATGCTCGGCTCGTGCCCTGCCATGTCGCGCAGGTCCTGGTTACGCCAGGCTGGGCCTCGCCGTGTCGGGCCGCGCAATGTTGGGCTGCGCCGCGGCCCGCCGGGACGGGCCGCGCCCTCTCGGGCCGGTCGGACCCTCTGTCAGGTCGAACCCGCCAAAACTGGGTTGACCCGACCTATCGGCCCACAGGGCTTAATGGGTCGGGCCCGTTTTAACTTAAACTTGAATTACATTTAGACTGCGCGTCCGATCGACGAGCCGTCTACGGAACTGGGACCCTTACATAGAGATGGTACTTTTACAATACTCTAAGTGAGTTTTGGATGACTTTGGATAATGGTCGGGTTTGGAATGAGCATATTTCTAACCGGGCCCCTAAAACAAAAAATCCAATATTTCTCATACCGGGCATCCCATTGACAGACCATCTGTCGCGTTGGGTTTCTTTTGATGATATGGAACTTCGGGATACATCAACTATAGACTTCGTGATAGTTGATTTATTGACCCCTTTTCTCGAGGAGCGGACCATCCTTGAATCAATCGTCTTATGTGCGTGAACCCTAGAGCTGGTTGCGACTGCAACGACAACCGTACTAGAATCTTTTGTGGGTTTGGCGACGACAACTACTGTACATGAATCCTATTTGGGTTCGATGGTGAGGATTACTGTTATTGTATCATACGTGGTCCTAACAGTTTTACTTCTGTTCTAGTATCCTACATGGGTCCGACAAAGTAGTTGTTCTAGTATCCTAAGTGGGACTGACAGCTTAACTGGTCTAGTATCCAACGTGGGTCTGGCAACATAGATGAATCAGTGACTACATCTGGTCATCTATATCACATTACGAAAGATGTATACCTGTGTGATCTGAGTCTTTATTTTCAATCATTATCATTGATGTGATTGACTTCTTTCCTGTGTGGATTGGGTTGTTCTTGGGCTCTATAGTTGGAGCCGAACATGGATTGATGAATTAGGTATATGTATGGGCATATATCTAAGTAGATTTGGTTGATACTTAATTATTTTTATTTCTTTTGTGGTTTATCCTTCGTGGATTCTAGGAGACCATCGGGGGTCTCCGGGTCCCTACTGAGTATCTTTATACTCACCCCTGCATGGGCTATGCCCGCACTATATTGGGTTGGATGCAGACGATAGACAACACTAATCGTGGTAGAGACTTGTGGAGTTGTACGTTACCCGGAGGTGGAACACTTGGCGGGAAGTACACTGAGTGGATGGATGGACCCGAGGTACCAAGGAGACCATCTATACCCACCCTTCATGTGGGATTACCAGAGGATGACTTAGTGGTTTCCGTTTAAATTTTATGATATTGTACTAGACGTCAGTTGTACTGTACTTTTCAGTTGGGTTTGTATTCTGGCTCATTTACCATTGAGCACTTACTTTTGTATATAGTAATACATTGAGCTTACTTCATCTTGCGTTCTCTGTTGCATTTTTTACTATCATAAAGGCAATGCTTTCCCTATTTTATCAGAATTTACGCCTTTGGTGCTAGTCTCCATCCCCTGGCCTATGAATGGCGGGCTTGGGGTATTCACGCCAGGAGCCCCGAGGATGGGTCATGACAAATTGGTATCAGAGGATTCGGTTCTACCGCAGAACTCAAGACTCTGATCATTCCTTTCTGTGAATCAATAGTGTTAAGAGAATTGAGTGTGGTTTTCAGTTCATGGAGTCCAGTGTTGATGCAGCGGCTGATGTATCCATTCACTAAGACCCTGACCCATTATTTTCAACTCAGTGCACGAAAACACTGATTACATCAGTGTTTCAAAAGACTTCATTGTGATTACTTTTTGTTAACTCACCAGGTATATTTTATTGACCGTGGTGCACCTGTTACTATTCAGGATGTCTCCACGAAGGCAGCCATCTAGGGTTCTGAGTCGCATGCGAGATTTCATCCCACAAAGCAACGAGGCCTTTGTGTAGGGCTCCATCAGAGTGGAGGCACCAGTAGTACCACTACCCACTGAGCCACCGATACTACCAGCCCCAGAAGCAGAGAGTGCACACCATTTGAGTGCGTTGCAGTGTTCCTGCGATTGTGGATGCCTAGGTTTAATGGAGAGATGGACCCACAAGTAGCTGAGGATTTACTGGAGGCTGTCGTCAGGGTTTTTAGATTAGTAGGGACACCAGCTGATCTTATGTTGATCCTTGTTGTGAGTCTTCTGCACGTAGCAGTAGGTAGACGGTGGAGCTTAATTCTCCTGATGCATGACGGGTAATGTCTACTTTGAACAATCTTCGAGAGTCCCTTCTTCTCAAAGTTTGTTCCAGCCACCCTTTGTGTGGTGTGGATTGAGGAGTTACTTCACCAGTAGCAGGGCAACATGATAGTAGCTCAGTACTCAGCGAGGTTTACCGACCACTCCTGATACTCCGTGGACATGGTACTAGACCCATTATTCTAGGCCTAGGACTTTGAGCAGGGAATGAGGCATGAGATCAGGGCTTCGATGATCTCCCTCAGCATTCCAATGCAGGCGGGAGTGTAGGATGGAGCCCTTCTTGTGGAGAGATTTCTTCCGGAGTCGACAGCAGCAGCGAGACCCACCGTAGGGTAGCACGTAGCAGAGTCTTCTGTAGATGGAAGTAGACAGATTATGTAGATTTCCAAGAGGACCAGGCCATTAGGAGAGAGACCTCAGGGTTCAGGTTCGGCTGTGCGGGGAACCCAAAACAGAGCCAGCTATATGAGGAGCAGGTAGTGTTGTGCATGCGGCGGTCTAGGTAACAAGGCTCGAAACATCCCTACCCGCCATACAGATGAGAAATAGATAGTGGAGGTACCTCCCAGGAAGAGGTAAAGGTTCGACCATGGTGGTCTGAAGAGAGCAGGCGGACGTGGCAGAGAAGCTGGCTGAGCAGCGGGTGGTGGACGACGTTTGGAGGCACTACCATCACCACCACCAAGAAGTCTGCCCTGACCACAGGGAGCTGGCAGACAGAGGCAGGCTCAGCTCCAGGCAGTGGAGCCTTATAACAACGGCACACATAAGATGATTCGAGGTACTATCTATGTCTAATCCACCCTTGCTGCGGTACTTATAGACACAAGTATGAGTTATTATTTTATTCCTACTTCCCTTTTTCGGAGCTAGGAGATTCCGACGGAGTCATTGGATTGATCCTTATGTTTAGAGACTCTTATGGGAGCAGACTCGACGATTACGCATCGGTTCCGCAGTATGATCATTATCTAGGAGGCGAGAGCTTCGGCTAGGATCTTCTTGTAGTAGCGTCGAGTCCTTACGACATCATCTTGGCTATGGACTGGTTATCTACAGTCCATGCTCAGATTGACTATATTAGGCACAAAGTGCGGTGTGTCCACACTGATGGGAGAAGGTTCACCTTCATGGGAGAGAAGGGGGCATTTTTAGTGCATGATGGAATTTCACAGAGGAGAGGGAAACCGATTACACATCAGTTGGCTAGTCTCATCCTCAGAGCAGTTGATGTGCAGAGTCAGAGTTTTCCTGTTGTAGTGGATCAGTATGCTGAACATTTTCCAAACGATGTTCCAGGACTACCTACACGTAGAGAGTTAGACTTCTACATTAACATGTTCCCCAAGAAAGCACTGATATCTACTCTAGCATATTGGATGGCTCCCGCCTAGCTTCGTGAGCTGCAGGTATAGCTGGAGGACTTGTAGGGGAAAGGATTTATCCAACCCAGTGTTTCACCAGGTCCTCTCCAATTTTGTTCTCCAAGAAGGAAGATGCGAGCTTTCAACTATGTGTCGACTACCATCGCCTGAATTATGTGAACATAATGAACAAGTACCCATATATGAGTATTAAAGCCCTCTTTGATCATCTCATGGGAGCACGATGGTTCTCCAAGATAGACCTCAGGTCAGGCTATCACAAGCTCAGAGTTAGAGATTATGATGTATAGAAGACGACCTCCAAGTGTTGATATGGCCAATAAGAGTTCTTGGTTATGCCCTTCGGTGTAGAAAATGCTCCAGCAGTGTTCATGAGTCTCATGAAAAGGATCTTCTAGCCGTACCTTGATCGTTTTGTCGTATTCTTCATTGACGACATACTAATTTACTCGACTATTGAGGAGGAGCATTCCTACCACTTGCAGGTTATATTGGATACACTCTGAGAGCCCCAGATTTATGTTATACTCTCGAAGTGTTATTTCTCTATACGATAGGTACACTTATTGGGAAACGTCATCTCGGAGGCGGGAGTTGAAGTGGATCCTTAGAAGATCGAGGAAGTCCTAGCTTGAGAGCCATGTAGGAGTGTGGCAGAGGTACGGAGCTTCCTAGGTATAGCTGGGTACTATCAGAGATTTGTGTCAGACTTCTCCAGAGTTGCAGCACCACTTTCATCCTTGAAAAATAAGGGGAAACCCTTTGTGTGGTCACATGGATGTCTGTAGAGCTTTCAGGAGCTGAGGTAGAGGTTGACCAATACCCCCATCTTGAGGATGCTGGAGGAGGGCATTGGGTACATAGTTTACTACGATGCATCAGGGACCAGACTCGGGTGTGTCCTGATGCAGGAGTGAGCAGTGATCGTTTACGGTTCATGACAGTTGAGGTAGCAAGAGAAGAACTGTGCTACCCATGACCGGGATTTAGTAGCAGTAGTCTTCTCCTTGATGATGTGGTGGCACTATATGATGGATGAGCGCTTTACAATCTACTCTGGCCACAAGATTCTTAGGTACATCTTCTCGTAGAAGGACCATAACATGAGACATTTGTGTTGGCTTGAGTTCCTCCATGACTATAACTTGGAGATAGTCTATACTCCTGGGAAGGGGAACGTTGTAGACGATGATCTCAACAGGAGATCAAGCATTCAGCTAATAGGAGAGGCGATGGAGCACCTAGCCACGTTGCAGATATACTTTCTGGATAGAGATGGAGCAGCCTATCTACAGTCACTCACAGTCACTCCTCCACTCTATTAGCGATTCATAGAGGCACATAATGGGGATTTTTAATGTGAGACACGACGTGCTCAGATATCCACAGGGCAGGCGCCCGATGGATTTTCTGATGTTGGAGAGCACGACATCCTCTTCACGAGAAGTACAATGGTACTAGTTTCACTGCAGGAGGAAGAACAGAGGGATTTTCATAATTCCCATCTAGCCGTACATTCATGAGTGGAGAAGATGTACCAAGACCTCAGACGATAGCACTGGCAGTCGGGTATGAAGAATGTTTTAGTAGAGTTTATTTCATGATGCCTCACTTTTCAGCTAGTGAAGGCGGAGCACCAGGTACTAAGAGGTTTGGTACAACCCTTAGAGGTCCAAAATTGGAAGTGGGATAGGATATCCATGGATTTCGTGATGAGGCTTCCACGTACATCCAGAGGTAATGACTCTATCTGGGTGATTGTAGACCGACTCACCAAGTCATCCCACTTATTTCCAATAAGAGAGTAGGGTTTAGTAGAGATATTGGGATCCATCTAAGTTTAGGAGATCATGCGGCTTCATGGTGATCCATCATATATTGATTCTGATCGAGATTCTTGATTCACGTCCCAGCTATGGAAGGGTTTAAAGGAGGATTTTGGGACGCAGCAACATCTGAGCACCGCCTTCCATCCTCAGACGGACATCCAGATAGAGAGGAACATTCCGAATATCGAGTACATGATCCGTGCATGTGTCATTGACTTTGGTCGTAACAGGGAGGATCACCTACCCTTGGTGGAGTTTGCATACAACAACAGATACCACTCCACCATCGGAATGGCACCATACGAGGCACTGTACGATTGACCTTGCATATCACCTCTGTGGAGGACTGAACCTGAGGAGTCACCACTCGTAGGACGAGAGATGGTTCAGGATATGATGGAGAAGGTGCAGATCATCCATGAGCAAATGAATACTGCATAGAGCATATAGAAGTCTTATGATGATAGGAAGCGGCGACCACTGTAGTTCGAGGATGGTGACCACGTCTTCTTACGGATCTCACATCGACGGGGTCTACATAGATTTTTCTGGGGTGGCAAGTTATCTTTGCGCATCATCAGACCATTCCAAGTCCTCGGCAGAGTAGTCAAGGAGGATTACAAGCTGGACCTTCCACCTTAGTTGCACCGGGTTCATGACTTCTTCCACGTATCACAGGTGAGGAGATATGTGCACAACCCAACCCACATCATCGATCACGGGGTGCTGGACATCGATGACGTGGCGATGTTTGCGGAGGACTCGGTGGAGATAGAGGATTGAAAATATTGGGTCATACATGGATGGTCGATTCCTCTGGTGGGAATTCGCTGGAAGCACGTGAACCTCTTGGAGAGCACTTGGTAGCGGGAGGCTTATATGTGAGATCAGTACCCCCATTTTATTTCCTAATGTGTGTTGTAGCTTTATAGATATGTAAATCCCTGAGGTGGGAGTAATGTACTGACCCGGGAATTTTAAGGGAATTTTTTTCTTAAAAAATTTGGAATTTTATGAGTCTGTGGTTTTTTAAGGCACTTGATTCCAAGGCCAGGTGATCTAGGATTCAATTCCTAAAGTTTTGTTCAGGTACTTTCAGTAAAAGTACATCTGGGTTTTCCTATATTTTGAACTGGTTCTTGGAATTGAAATCTGAGGACACTGATAAACTCGTAGCTTCGGTATTTACCTAAGGGGACCTTTAATGTAGTTTCTTTTTATGCAGGTTGAGAGTTAATATTTGGGGATTTAAAAGAAAATAAGTAAAATTTGTTGTGTACAAATTTTATTTAGGGGGGATGGTTATTTCCTCCCAAGTGGTGTTAGAGGTGGGGCGCACACCCGCATAACCTCCCATGAGAGGATATTTGTGAGGTTGGGCCTAAATGAGCCTATTACATTCACCTCCCCTTAAACCTCCCCATTAAATTCTCTTCATTTAATTGATAAACCCCTCACTTTTGAATTTTAAAATAACTCGTCACCTTCTTCTCTCTCTAATTAATTTTTCTAACCCAATGTAAATTAAATAGGTGATTCACTCAACTAATTAAAGAGGTTTGAATTTTGATTACATGTGTTAATAAAATGATATCCTGGTCTATTATTTCATTTTGGGAACTTGTTCTGTTGAGAGATTTTTTGGAGAGCTCTTGTGTAAAGTGTTCCTCTCTTCAATGAAGAATGCCTCCAATGAAGAACGACTTTCTTCCTCAATGAAGAACTCTCTACAATTCGAAGAACACAAAGTTGCCAACAACACTTCTTCTTCAGGTGCACTCCGACATCGAAAGAATCGACACCATTCTTCCGTAACGCCCGACTACCGCGACGCTTTTCTTCCACAACTCGACAATGTGTGACGTCTTTTCAAGGTAGGGCAATCATGTTCAATTTTAATTGATTAAAATTGTTCTTATTATTTTTTGAGAAACATGGTTTGACATTGGCCAATTGCTACTACCTAACGGGGATGGATCATAGAAAATGCACACGGCCCTACAACCCTCCGCAGTCTCTTTGATTGCGATTGAGTATCATTGGAAGAGGAGGCGACGGGAGAAGCGGAAACCATGTGTCGTCCACGTGTGGAAGAACTGCATCCCGCAACGGTAAGCCGCTCGGCCGAAGGAGATCCGGCCAGCCGAAGCCGGCTAGACAAGAGGAAGACTTTGGCACCACAAGGGGCGTCGTGCTGCGGAGGACCGTGGCCCGAATTCCGCGGGCCACTTTTCTGGCGAACCCGCTGGCTCATCAGCCGGCTTAGTCCAGCCGGTTGGGATGGCGGTGCCGCTTGGCACTGCAGGTCCCCCCCCCCCCCCCCGTGGACCACTCGGCCCTCCGGGATTAGTCGCCCATCTGGCCGGCCGTGCCCTGCCAGGCCAGGCCGCTCCCTGCTGGGCTGGGCCGCGCCAGGCCGGGTCACGCCGTGCCGGGCCGGGACGTGCCCTGCAGGGTTGGGACGCGCCCCCTCGGGCTGCGCCGCACCCCTTCGGGTCAGTCTGCACCCCTTAAGGCTGGGCCACGCCCCTCGGGCTAGACCGCGTGATTCATCGGGCCGGTCTGACCCTCTTCTGGGTCGAACCCGCAAAAACAGGGTTGACCCGACCCGTCGGCGCACTAGGCTTTACGGACCGGGCGCGTTTACACTTTAACATGAATAATCTTTAGACCACACGTCTGATTGGCGCGCTGTCTGCGACACTAGGACCCTTACGATGAGGCGGTCCTGTTGAAATACTCTAATTGTGTTTTGGATGACTTTGGATAATGGATGGGTTTGGAATGAGCATATTTTTAACAGGGCCCCTGGAACGGATAATCCAATATCTCTCAGACAGGGCGTCTGATTGACGCGCCGTCTAACACGTTGGGTTCCTATTGACGAGATGGAACTTTTAGATACATCAACTTTGGACTTCGAGACAATTGATGTATCGAACCCTTTGATCAAGGAGAAGACCCTCTCGGAATCAAGCGTGTTGTGTGCGGGAACCCTAGAGTTGGCTGCGACTACAACAACAACCGTACTGGAATCCTCCGTGGGTTTGGCGAAGATGACCACCGTACTGGAATCCTATGTGGGTTCGACGGCGATGATTACTACTCTTGTATCCTACGTTGGTCCATCAGTTTGACTTCTGTTCTAGTATCCTATGTGGTTCTGACAGAGTAGCTGGTCTAGTATCCTACTTGGGTCTGACAGCATAACTAATCAAGTATCCTATGTGGGTCCGATAACATAGATGAATCAGTAACTACATATGATCATCATTATCAATTTATGAAAGATGTATACCTGTGTGAGCTGCATCTTGATTTTCCATCATTATCATTGATGTGATTGACTTCTTTCCTCTATTGACTGGGTTGTTCTTGGGCTCGAGAGTTGGAGCCGAACTGGGATTGATTACTTATGTATATTTATGGGCATATACCTAACTAGAGTTGGTTGATACTTCATGATTGTATCTTTCCTTTGTGGTTTATCTTTCGTGTATTCTGGGAGACCATCCGGGGTCTCGGAGTCCCAATGGAGTATCGTTATACTCACCCCTTCATAGGCTATGCCCGCACTACGTTGTGTTGGATGCAGACGATTGACATCACTGACTGTGGTAGAGACTTGTGGAGATGGATAGTACCCAGTGGTGGACCACATGGCTGGAAGTAAATAGAGTGGACAAACGGACCTAAGGTACAGAGGAGACCATATGTACCCCCCCCCCCTTCAGGTGGGATTCCCGGATGATGACTTAGTGGTTGTTTTTTTACTTTTCTGATATTGTACTAGACTTCAGTTGTACTGTACTTTCAGTTGGGTTTGTATCCTGGCCCATTTACCTTTCACCACATACTTTTGTATACAGTAATACATTGTGGTTACTTCATCTTGTGTACTCTGTTGTGTTTTTTTGCTATCATAAAGGTAATGCCTTCCATTTTTTAACAGAATTTACGCCTTTGGTGCTAGTCTCCATCGCCTGGCCTATGGAAGGCGGGTTTGGGGTAGTCACAGCACGGGCCCCGAGGACGGGTCGTGACATTCATCTTAAACACCTTAGTTCAATTCATTTATAATTTCATATATTTATTTAATGATATGTGATGAAAATATACTATTTTTTAATACCTCTTATTTAAAGAAAGTTTTGATTATTTTTTCACAATATACATTCCATTTTTCATTTTCCCCATTTTTTTAATCTTATTCACCATGATAAATAAATCCTTTTATACGTTTTTATTGACTTGGTTTACCATACATAAATGGTTATGAAGTGACTTCTCCATACATATCATTTTTAATATTAAATGTGACCATATAAAATTAGTGAAAATTATGAAAGAATGATATTACATTAATGATCATGACATGAATTTCATATTTACATGTAACTAGTGTAATCTATCAATTTATTGATATCATGATTAATTTTCTCAACATTAATCTTCTCTACGATGAGAAAATATGATAAATCCTTCACGTCTTGATGTCTTATCAGCAAATCTAATCATATGTCGATGATATCATTATTAAATAACCACAATTCACATCATAGATGAGTTCTATATAATATTATTATCTCTCTATTTTCATAATGGGGATTAATAGGTATTTAATACACTAGCATCTTGAATTTCAAATCTCATAAGGAATTGAACTAATATATATACTACAAGTTGGGAAAAAATTTGAAAATGAAATTAAAATTTCACATAGATATTTTAGTGTACATGTGTTATTACCTTTCATTTTTTTAATAATAATAAATAAGTATTATTTTACATTTATCTTTATTACTATTATAGAAATAACTGAATATTTATATTATTAATTGTTGCACTATTATATAGATGTCTATAATCTATTTTTACTAGAATCATAATATTCATTTGAATAATTTTTATAGTGTAAAATATCCATGAAAGAATACCCATGATCATAAATATTTAGATATTCTATTACACAAAGAGTTAAAGGCTTTTGTTTGACATGAAAACAACATTAACTTGTGTATATAAGATCTGTTGAGTGAATTCACATCTTCTAAAATGATATATTTTATTTACTCCACACTTTACTATAATTATTCTCTATGATAAATTTGGATACCTAGATGATTCTAAAAAAAGTAAAGTAAAATCATCATTCTCATAATAACTCTCAAATAGTGGTATTCGAACTCAAATATGAATAATGAACACCCCATAACCCATTTTTTCAAATATGACTGACAAAGTTAATCCATGCCTTTAAATTTTTGTGATGGTTTTACATATATTTATATAAATGTAATTTATTTACCTCAATTTGTTAATTTTATTTTTTATCCTCGGAACTATTAATTAATAGAAAAATAGTCAACTGGAATTTATTCGTTATTATATTTATTATTTTATTTGTCTCTCATTTTCATCCAAATACATAAAACAATAACAATATATATAAAAAAATATAAAATATTCAATATGACAAGAAAATATAATATTATTTTATTTATTTAATCTCAATGGATCAATCACGACAAAATGTATCATATATGATTCATAGCATGAATCATGTTAGATATCATCCCCATCCTATGTCCAATTCTTATCTAGATTTATCTTTGATGTTTCATGGTCATTAACTTAATACATCCTCATTATATTAGAGAAAAAAATCCACACAAGCGAGGGGGACTTGGGCATAAAAATACATTAAACTATGTTTTATGTAGATATGTTCAACCATATATAAATATAATTTTTGAAAACTAATTTCACAAATTATAACAACATAGTCATATCATATATAGAAATTACCTCACATTTTCAGTATACAATAAATATTATACATATAGATGGAAAAATAGCATATTAGTCCAGTACCCTTAGAAAATGGAAACATAAACACTAGTACATAAATGTGCTACATTATCCGCCACTAGGTTCTTCTGGAGTATAACCCTACTTTGAAAATTAAATCATATTACATATCATTAATAATGGGAAAGAAAACATAAAATAGGAGAGTTTAGATGGTCATTAAGGATAGATAAGGCGCTGTGTAATTGTATTAATGAGAATGGTTATGAAATCATAATCAATAATATATAACACCATACCCTACATATAAATGATCATAAACTTGATTCATGTAATAAATCGTTTCATTTTAGAAGACATGAGTCATAAATAAATAAAGAACATAAACCATGAAATCATAACATATGAATAAAACATGGAATTGTGGATGAGACATAATAAACAATTATGATTTCCATAGTATCCATGGAATCACTGGTAAAACCATCATAGTAGTTTGGGTTCACTCCCCATACCATCTTTTTAGTCCCGGTTCACTATCATGACCATCGTATTAACATGAATTCTCTTCTCAGACCAAATGTGTAATCATGGTTCACTCCCATGAGAATCATAGTAGTCAAGGATTACTCCCAAGACTATTTTAATCTATATCATGAGATTGAAATATTACCCCAATTCATTGGAGGGAGATATATGTGACATCCATCTCATATTTAAATATTATATACATGTTCCCCACGATTATAAATAATAATGCCATAAACAATTGGGTGAAATTGATATTATAAATATTTAATCATATCAAAACCTAGGAAAAAATATATCTTTCATACTAATTTAATCATAAACATATCCCATTAAAATATATATATTTCCAAATTATATAAACCATGAAATAACAATAGGTTTCATATACATCTTACAAATAAAAAATAATACATTTTTTATGGAATATGTATGTAAAAATTTAATAATTTTCTAATATATGTAATAGTAACAACAAGGGATGTTTTCATATATAATAAATAATTTTTAAAACACATTTACTTAGATAAATATACATTCTATAATGAAATATTTTATTAAAACATAAAAAATTTTGAAACAATATTTCATTAAAAATAATGTTGAAAACATATAACGGATGAATTAAAAATAATAAAAAGTTATAAAAATAATTTTTCCATGAAAATGGGTTTGAAATAAAATTTGAAAACATTTTTGAAAACATATATGAATTTTTTTGAAAACATGGTGTTTGAATACAATTGATTTTCGACCAAAGTGAGAGTCGGTAATATTTTAATTAAAAAAATCGTCTTAATTAACAGACAGTTTGAAATAGGAACTAATACAAGAGGATATTTTTAATAAATATTAAAGATTAATATTCATGAGTGTTCTAGGTCGATAGATCACGATATTTCATTAATTGACGCATAAGTTTAAACAAATCTCAAAAATGGAGGAGATTGTTTTAATAAACTCTTACCACTAGGTAAAATGGGATCATACTATCCATGTTATAAAATAAAATTTCATCAGGATTAAAATATTATGAAAAACATTGTTCATGATATAACATTTAAAATGGATGTATCTACTACTCGAAAAAATATATAGTTGCATGAAAAACAAGAGTCTCAAATAATTCAAATAGAGAAAAAATTATTTTAATAATTTGGTAAATATTGAAAATCAACCGCAATGAAATAATGATAAAAAGATAAATTAATAGATAATAATTTAATTATGTGATGCATATAATACATTATTGTAAATTATATACAGACAAAAAATATGTGAGTTATAATTAAAGAATGCATCTCAGAAAAATAAAAGTGAGATCAAATTCTCTTACCTTGTTTATCTTCCCGTGTCATAATCCTTCAAACCTCTTATATAATAAATAACGATTTATTTTAAATCTATTAAATAATAATATTCTTATTTATAATACAATATATATATATTTATTTATTGTGGGTTTATATTACCCTATTGTTGAAAATTCTATGTTAACGTTTCACATTTGGTAATATACGTTTTGTTTTTCACATGTGTCGAATTTTTTTATATATACTAGTACTTATACATATATCATGATTTATATAATTTTAAAAACTATTTAAAAATTATCTATATTCAATTTATTATTTTTATAAAAATCCATTTAATATATTAGAGAGAAAAAGAATACACCGTTCATAGAGACAGTAAGCTGTACATATGCTTGAACATTATTTCTATTTAATTTTCATGTTGAAAGAATCAATAAAATAAATATATATGTATATATATGTATATAAATCATTATTAAATTATATTTTTAATACATATATATTATAAATATTCACTAAAACGAATCTTAATACATTCCATGTAGTGTTTTATCATATCACATTTCATTTAGGGGTAGTTGTCCACACATCCCCAAACAATATTATCGTATATACACAAAATAAAATATATAAATACATTTTTTTAAAAGAATTAATGAAAATTAGATACATAAAATATATTATATATAACATATATAAAAATATTTTTTATCATTATTCACACAATGAGAAGAAGTAATGGAAAATTGAACAATCACTATTTAGTGTGGCGGTAGTTTACCGTACATGTAAAGAATGTATTCCTTACCCATTAGAAGTAAGTGTGTGTAATTGAAGGTCAATAACATAAAATAACGAAATACTAGTATAATTTTGGATACATGTGTTTTTATTCATCTTTTCAATAATACAACATGATAGATTATAGATTAAAAATAAAATAAATGAGTTTGGGGGTGGGTTATACCTCTTAATCGAGTATCTCCTATTAGTTTTCACCAATGGACAGCCCTGGAAAGATTTATTCCAAAATTGAGGATATATGTATTAATTTATAGATATTTAAAATTTATTTTGGGGGAGTTTGTTCCATCAAAAATGTCATTAGAAGTGTGTGGAAGAGGGGTCAGTTTATAATGGAGGAGGAGTGACACTATCATTATATTTTAGAGGTGGGAAACAGTGCCAACTTTTTTTATTGAAAGTGGATCAAATAAATTTAAAAATTATATAAAAGGTAATATTGAGTTGAAATATAGAAAAAATGGTTTTTGGACTTGTGTATAGGTAATTATGGGTATTAATGTTATGGTTTACCACCTAATTAAGCTTAATTAAACCATAATTGATGTAATTAATCATAATTACATTCATTGAATTTTTTTGGATGAAAATTGTCTTTAAAATATTACACATTATAATGTATTCTAATTCCAAATATGTAATCGATTTTTAAAAATTATAATAACATGTGTTGGAAAAATATTTTTAAAATTAATCCAAAAGTAAGATCGAATATTTTTGTTTTTAATGTAAAAACAATAAAAAGATTGATAAGTTGTTATACCCATTAAAAAAGATAAATTAGAATCAATGAACTAAATTATTTTAGTTGATAAAAATATTATATAATTAAACTTTTAATATGATTTAAAATTTTATTTATCCTTATAAATAAAATAGATGAAAATTTTTTTGAACTAAAATTTAGTATTTTTAAATATTCATTTAAAATTAAATCATCATAGAAAAATAAAAAAAATACTATAAAAATATTATTATATCCTTCATTCAAATATTAATTTTATTTTAACTTAATAAATTTAAAAATGTATTAATAATTAGATTTAATATTGGTTCTCCATTTGAAGGTGGAAGAAATTTCTTAATTAAATTATTTCTTTTGAATCATAAATTTTCTTTGTTCTTATATTATGTATATAAACTATATTGGATGAATATAAATATTATTTTATTGAATATACTATATATATTAGATTAATAACTCTCATGAATATAATTAATTTTATTTTTTAGGCTAAAACTGAAAATCAAGAATATTTTTTAACTACAGTGGCAGAACTCCTACATGTGATCTGGTATGATATAAATAATTTTATTCATAATAATTTCTCATTCAGTCTCACTGAAGGTAGGATGTGTATTCTCATTGCCATCAAGGATTCTGCCTCTCTCTAGAAATCTCACTATGACAATTCTGTTTGCGATTTTGAGATCCTTTGTCATTTTCGGATTGTGGGTTCTTATAGGCAGCCGAGATGCACCCATGAAGTTTTCTGGCAAGCTCCACTCCCAAGATTGATCAAGGTGAATTTTTATGGTGCCTCGAGAGTGAACCCGAGTCCAGCAGGTTGTAGAGCCATTTTTAGAGACCATCTTGGGAGGTTCCATAGTTGCTTCTTCGACGGTTGCGGTACGACCTCATCCTTGGGAGCGGATATGTTGGGAGTGATTCATGCTGTGGATTTTGCCAAGAAAAAGGGATGGACCATGCTGTGGTTGGAATTTGATTCAAACACTATTGTCCAAGCTATCTGGAAGGGGGTGGTGCACCTTTCCTGGACGCTTACATCTTGATGGATGAATTGTCTTGCTTCGCACACGGAACTCAACTACAATACTACTCATGATTTCCGAGAAGCAAACACTGTTGCTGATAGTCTTTCCAAAAAGGGGATCAATCAGGATATTACCTGGCGTGATGATTTTCCTGGTGATTTTCTCCCTTTTTATGAGAAGTATTGTAATAAGATTCTGTCTTTCAGACTTTTGTAACTACTTATTTTTTATTCAATAAATTACACCGTGGTCTTTGACTGAGGCACCACATTTTAAAAAAATTATTAACATGGTGTTGCAATTATATTAATAAAAACATTGTGCTTTAACAAAAATTAAACTATCATAACTGTTGCGTGAAATAAAAAATATCAAAAATAATAAATTAATTCGAGAAAAAAATCACAGAATCCTGATGTGCTATATTCTACCCCACAACAAATAATTTTCTCAATCAAAATTTTGTTGAGTTATCCATGGTTTAATACATTACTGTTTCATTCAAAGAATCCCCCATCACCAAAATTGATACTAAAAGTTCCCATAAAAGGTATATGTTGGAAACAAAAAGGATACCCTATGTAACATATAATTTGGTTTCAACGTAAGAAATAATATAGTAGTAGTGATGAATGGAGATAGGAGAAATATGTAAATATTTTTTAAAGATTGATTGTGGTCATTCATTTAATACAAGAGAATGATAATTAACAATTTTCGTGCCACAAATTTATAAATATATGACAATTTAATAGGATATAGTTTCATTAAAATTATGGTATTTTGATAACACATTTTCTTTTGATCATTATAATAACATTGATTAATTATTTTTTTAACAAAAATTTAATGAAATATACTTAAATTATATATTTCTATTAAAAAATTCATTTTACAGTTGTTCTTTGATCTATTTATAATTTATCTATTTCATCATGAAATGGAAGTCTAGAAATCAGCCTTGATGCGTAAAGTTATAAAACACCATTTTAGCAGATCATAAAGTCTATAAAAATTTGTAATGTATAACAATTTATATCTAACTATTCTTCAAAATCCATATGGTTAATACACTAATATGTTAACATAGCACATAACTCTACTAGTTCATCATTAATAATTTTTCATCAAAAATAATTACACATTATCATGAAAATCGCGTAGGAATTTTGTAGGTGTGAAGCCCTTATCATACATGGATTATGGTTCCAATACCCACAACAATTCTGAACATGGTTGGTTGTCACCCTACATACATTATGTGCTCTTCTAAAACCTGGATAATATAATTTATTAAATAACTATTCTAGAAATCCATTTAATAAGGATAATCACTAAATTTCTTTTTATCGATAGTCTTTAACAAAAAAACTAGTGCATAAATACTTCCACCGAAGATTAAAAAAATCATTTACTGAATGTTTATCCTTATAATCCTTATGAAAAATCCAAATCCAAAACATTATAAACGAAGTTATGAAATCATCTTAACAATGATACCCACGTATATCTCAAAGTAGCTCGTGGTTGTAACAATCCAAACATGTGAATACCCCATATTATATTCTCTTAAAACATTATAATAAAAAAAATATTGTAAATAATTTTTAAAAAAAATGATTTATTTATTATTAAATGTATTATTGGATATATTAAATAAATCCAATATGTTGTAATCTTTATTCATTAGAGCATAAAATAATTCTAAAAAATTCCTCTATGAGCTTTAACGTAATTTATACCACCAAAATATATATATCCAAGAGATCATTATCTAAACAAAATTATCATAACCGAAAGAAAATATTAATGAATATTTTTCCTTAATTATTTCTTTTCCAATAATATCACTTTTCCATTAAACCACTTTTATGTTCCATCTGATCAATTCCATGTATTATTTTACATCGTTATAAAAAATACATACACATGAAAATCCTTATATATTTCACATTTTATATAACATGATTCTTGAATCTGAATACAAAAATACAATTATAATACCCCATCATCATTTTTCAATTTACAAGGATACATCATTAAATTACACAATACCACATTTTTTCACATGTCATCAGTATTCTCATCACCCTCCACAATGTAACCAGTACTCATACCCACATGATTATTATCATTTGTAGAATTCATAGTGAGAAATTTAGATTCATATTGAAAATTTATTACACACTTAAAAACATAACCTTTAATGAAAACTGAGGGATCCCAATATTCTAATATATTTGATTAACCAAATACTTCACTTTTCCCTTGTAGTCACTTGCGTTGTGTCATTCTATTTTATAGTCAAAACATATTCTTTTTATCATTATACATTCACTTTAGTGATTCTTTGAACATTATTTTCACAAAGAAAACCAAATATTCTCTCCTCCATTGTCTACATTATGTGAACACTTGATGAACTTATTATTTATATTCTATGGGGAGTTTGAGAGTTGGTTAGGTAATACATTGTTAATCATGTCATATGAAAAATATTTAGGCATGTTCACTACACCATTCACTCTAGTGATCATCCATGATAAATCATCCTTATAAAATAATTCACCACATTCAATGTTAATCCAGTTCCTTCCAATTCAGGACGTTGGATAAACCCATAAGAATACTTTGAAAATTAATTTTCATAGCTGAAAACCACCAAATCCTGAAAATAATTACTTATAGGATGTCTAAATCAAGACAACATCCTTAATCTATAACACACAATTTTAATTATTGTTTATTCATAACAAAATTATATATTAATCATTCATTATTGTTGTTGAATATTTTTCTGAATTACCCAAGCACATATCCAATGAGTATCAAACAAGATGTCCAGCAAGGCCCATAGTAGTGTAGTTGATTTCTTTGAATCAAGCCTAAAAAATCATGTACGAGTCATTTCACCTAGTTACATAAATACCATATCCACATTCATTTGACTTATCCAAAAAAATGTATTTCTTGGAAACCACTCACTCTATCCTATACCAAAATGTCAGAACAATTTCCTCAACAATTACTCATCCTTATACATATCCTTTGATACATCCCAAGACATCTTCATTCAAATTTACCTAGGTATATCAGTAATGTTTTCTCATCATAGATAAAAAATAATAAATGCACATTTACATTGATTATAACTATAATAATGTAGTATTAACATACATATACATTAAATCATTTTTCAGAATACATAAAACAATATAAAAATTTATTCCCAATGACCATATTAGTGAAGTGTATTTGAAAACATATAAACATAAACATTGGTACATAAATTATAATAATTATCTCCCACTAGGTTCGTATCTAAGTTGAAACCTTCATAGACACATTAAACATAATATATATATTCTTAACATGGAGAAGAATATATTAAAAAGGGTGAGATCATATGCTCGGTAACGTTAATTAAGGGATATTTATATGAATAATCATTATCATAATGGTATATGAACATGATCAATAAAATATATGATTATACCCTTCATATCAATGATCTTAACCATGAATCATATCATAATTATTAGAATTTTATAATACATGAATCATAATGAAATGAAGAAAATATTCTATGAAAACATAAAAGAGGAATAAAACATGGAATTTTGGAAGACATATAATCATTTACTATGATTTACATAGTATCCAAGGAATCACTTCTATGACTGTCTTTGGAGAACGATTTCAATACACATACCATCGTGGTTGTCTTGGTTCACTCCCATGGCCACCTTAGTAGAATGATTTCACTCCTCGTACTATCATTGTAATAATTGTTTAGTCCCATGGATATCCTAATAGAAAAGGTTCACTCTCATGAAAATCTTAAATTATCTCGGGATATTTAACTCTTTACCCATTGCATTGGATTGTTATATAGGTCCCACATATCTCATAGTCAAATCATGGACACATCTTCCACATAATCAAAAATAATTATATCATAACCCATTAAATGAAAAGGGAATTGTAAAAATGTTGTATTATCATAACCTACATAAAAATATATTTTTAATAATCATTTCATCATAAAAATAACATATGAAAAAAACCGGGATTCAGAAGCATATGGCCCATATAAGAGAAACATGTTTCATAAACATCATAACATAAAAACATAATCCATCTAGGGGATGAATATTAATAGAAACACTAAATAGATTCTATATAAAGGCAAGCGTAAAACCAGTGGGGGTCATCGTATATGGGATACAATTTAGATGAAACACTTCATGATGAAAATATCCTTTCATCATTGAAAATCATTATTAAAACATAAAACGTTTTGAAATCATTTTTCATTAAAAATATATTTTAATGTTATACAAGAATCATTAAAAATAAGAAAACGTTTTTGAAATCATTTTTCATTGAAAATGGGGCTCAAATATATTTTAAAAACATTTTGGAAAACATTGTTTTTTTAATAAAATACATTTCTCACTGAAGAGTGAGACAATAATATTTTACATAAAAACATAATATTATGTACTAAAGATGTGAAAAATATTATTGATACATGAATATATCATGAATAACTAGAGGACAAGAAACTCCATTAGTGTAATTGAGATATGGATCGTGATATTTCGTTAATTAAAGCATAATCCTAAACAATCATGGAAAGCAATGAGATTGTTTCCCTAAAATATTATCACATGGTAACATATGATCAATCTACCCATGTAATAAAAAAAATATAAATGAATACTAAAATATTTTAAAAAATTTGATGCATGATATAGAATGTATAAATGAAGTGTATACAGCTCAAAAAATAATTTAGCTGTGTACAAAAACATGATCCTGAAAGACACAAAATTGATACAAATCAATTTTACCGATTTTGTAACTTATAAAAATTAACCCCCATGAAATAAGGAACATATAATATATTTATTATTACCCATAAATATAAGTATATAATACATATAATAAATTCAAGGGTAGTAGATACACCTCAAAAGATAGGGAGTGATGATTTAGGCATGTATCTCATGGAAATAAATGTGAGATTGAGTTTTTTGAAACCTATTAAATCTATAGTAGTTTCAAAAATTGAAATAAAAATGGGGCCATCTTTAAAATAATGTAATAATGACATAAAAAATTTCTTTTATAATAATATTGTGTTTGTTCTTATCTTATTTCTATAAAATCTCTTGGGTGAATGTCAAAATTATTTTATTGAATATAAAAAATATATATTACAGTAATATCACTGATTAATTGTAATTAATTTAGTTAATTTTTTTATAAAATAACTATATTAACGTTAATATAAAAATATTTACCTTTATATTCAATCAGTCCTCATATTTGTTATTAATTAATTGGCTTCATTTTAATTTTTATTATATTTATTGAAACCATATATTTTAAAATATTAGTTAATACTATTCATAACATCTAATTTAATAGCTATTTAATATCATATTAGTGAAAAACTATTGTTCGATAAAACATGGTCATACATGTTACGAAAGCCATTAAGGAAAGTCATTATTTCATTTAACACAAGCTAACCTCAATGTTCCGTGTAGAGAAATAAAATGTATATGTTTCCTTTTATGTAAGAATAACTTAGTGTTACATATATACACATTCCAATCATATTAATTTTATATAAAAAATATATTTTATGTTGTATGAATTGTAAAACAATAAAATTGTTAAATTTATTAGAAACAAATAAGTCAAAAAATATCGGGTCTGTTATATGAATTCTACCATAAGATAGTTGATTATTAAAAGCATCGTAAACATGTAATCAATACAAAAAGGCAGAAATTCTTATTAAATTCCTAATACTACGCAATATGTAATGTAAAGTGATAAAACATTTAAATGAGTTAAATTAAATTTTTTATTGATTTCAAATAATTTGATTAATTTATTAAAATTAATTTATTTATTCATAGACATTGTTTGGTCTCGATATTAATTTATTTTCAATTCAAAATATAAAATAAAATTTTAACAAAGTATTAAAATGTTATAATTTTCATATAAAAGTTACCTTATTAATTAATTAAAATATAATATGAATATAAAAATAATTAATAAATGTTTGTATTGATTATATAAAAACATTATCGTCGTCAAACCATCACACATGGCTAATGTAGAGATGGTCGACCCTGCGCAGACATGTTTATTTTTGGGAAAACCCTTGGAATGGTTATTATGGGCCATGTAGACATACCAAGACCATATATAGGTCAAAAAGATATTCCTAAGATTACTTTGTGGTAAACAAGGTTACAAAATACATAATGGAGTCTTGATCTCAGGAGGGAAGGGGATGTCATAGGTTTTTTTTCATGTACAACTTCACGCCATCAACCTGGGGTCATAGTGCATGATGAAAAAATGTGACGATTTCCGGATGTTAATCCAGTAGGACCTTATATGAATGGTCCGGATGGATCTCTAGAAGGAACATATGATATAGGTGGATCACAAGTGTTAGAGGTAGTCCAAGCTAGCGAGGGAAACATGGTATGGTCAAGCGAGTCGGTGGGGTCAGTGGTGTCTAAAGGATCGTTGTGGTTAGGAATTAATGAAAAATGGTTGCTATAAATATGATGGGAACATGAAGAAGGCGATCTATAAGAGCTATAGGGAGGTGGAAAACATGACTAGTGACTTCAAGGGGGAAACTGGAGATTAGCATAGTTAATGGGATAATGGTGAGAGGGAAACGATGACACCCTTGGGTACAAGAGGTGGCATATAATGCAACCAGGAAGGCACATACATGGATGAGGGTTATTGATGTAGGTCCATCTTGAGGTATTTAAAATATATTAATAGGATTTTATAGAGCATATGTGATGGTTTGATGATAAAATTCTAACATTAGGGTCAACCCTTCAAGAAGAAATGTTTTTTTGTTCAACCAAATTCAACCACTTAATTTTTAAAACATTTTATTTGTCTGATTACTGGAAAAAATGGGTATTTGGCTACTTTATTCATGAATTTCTTTCCAGT
Organism: Viscum album; assembly: GCA_963277665.1. Taxonomy (NCBI): domain Eukaryota; kingdom Viridiplantae; phylum Streptophyta; class Magnoliopsida; order Santalales; family Viscaceae; genus Viscum; species Viscum album. Next base: position 106,787,503 of record OY728133.1, read on the forward strand.
GGCAATATCAATATCATATTTTCATAATAATAAACTTAACTACATAAATAGTGTGGAAATAGAGAGTGGCGAAAAAGTGCTATTATGGCCAATGTTGTAAAGCCATATGTCTTGGATTTACATCATTGTTCCATCATCCATCTAGAATGTATATAATATAATATGTAAAAACAATCATAAATTTAATTTACATGAAAAAATTATATTTATTTAAAATTTATGATAGTCATAAAATGGCCATCAAAAATATGATCGACATGTGGTATGTTCCTTTATGACCGAATTTAATCGGACTATATTATTTATCTAAAAATAAATTTATTTCTGTATTTATAAAATTCAAAATATCCCTCTAAAAATAATTGATGGTACTAGGGAATGAAACATGAGCTGTTGGTCTAGGGATTTAATTTTTTTATCACTAAACCGAGGAACCATGGATTTTTTAGTGGTCCAGTCAGAATTAATAATGGAAACTGATTCACAATTGAAATAATTATTTGGATCCATACCAATTTTTATAGATAGAAAATATTACCTATTCTTATATTTATCTAAACATTAATATGTGTTTTTCTCCCCTCATTAATATTATAACGACCCATACTTTACATAAATTGTTAATACTTAAAAATTGAAGCATACTTATTACAACATATAACAAAACCAAGAAAGGACCGTATAGGTATAGTGTCTTTAGAAACTGGGAATCATAAACAACTGGTTCATAAAGCGTCTACACTATCTCCCATTTATTTCATCATATCTATAGTCCCTTTGGGCATATCTTACTTAATAACCTTTTTCGTGACCTGGGGAAAGAAAACATACAAAAGGGTGAGCTCAAATGCCCAGTAAAGGTAAACAAAAGAAATATCAATCACATCGTATACACAAACACATAACATTTGGAAATCTTAACCTGCAAAAGAGATCATAATTTCATAACATTGGATAAATCAGGGCAGTGAAATGTAATCACAATAATCATAATATAAAACATTAAACATTGTGGCATACACACATAATCATAGAGAATCATTTCTTGTTAGTCCAGACTCATTGCCAAGACTATCTTAGTGGACAAACTCCCTTTCTGAACCGAGTCACCCTCGTTTTTGTCCTATTTCACTGAACCGGTATAACCTACCGTTCCAGCCATGTCTATCTCATGAGATATAAAATCTTTACCCAATGCATTGGAGGGAGATATAGGTCCCATCCATCTCATAATGATACCATTCTTATGTGTGCCACAAAATCATAAATCATACATCATTGCATAACCCATGTAATAAAAATGGGAATCTTAAACATCGTGACATCATAAAACATTTCATATAAAATAAATGAATTCATAAAAAAATTTCCATAACAACATAATAAAATCCATGTAATAATAGGGATAAAAACGGAACCCTTTATTATCTTAGATGGAAAATAATTTTGATAAAACACTTGAACTCCATTCTTGAGGAAAATATTCGTTCTTCTTCAAAAATATTTTTCCATTCTTAACATTTCATACAACATTAAACTAAAATAAGTTGATTAAAAATAAACTTGAAAACTTGTAAACGATGCTTCTTGGAAATAATGTTTTAAAAATCCATTCATGTCGTGTAAGTTAAAAAAACATGTTTCTCGTACTTTTGTCGAAAAAGTCAAAAAGTACCTCGTACGAGAAACGATAAAAGATTCCTTTCATATCTTTTTCTAAAAACTCACCGAAGGGTAAAATTGGATATTAACTATTGTAGAAGTATATTAATATCACATATTGAGGAAACATAGATGTGGATGATAAAATACACCCCAGTAAATCCCAAAGTATAAACAATCTCGGATAAAAATGAGATTGTGATATTTTCCCTTACCTTAGGTCCGACTTGCTTTGAATGTGTCCGAACCTCCTGTATAATGATTTAAATAATGTTATTGACTTATTCCAGAATCATATTGATTTTTATGATATCATATATGGTCATATTCTTAGCTTCATAGTAGTAATATTTCATTGTTACTTGTTATTTGTGTGTTTATAACTTTTTGTTCTTATGCGTGTTTTGTCGAATAAATTCTTATTCTTCTCCTTAGGTTATAGATAACTCATTTACAGAATGGTATTAGTATAATATATATCATATTGATTCATTAAATTCATTTATATATTCATTATGAAATGAATATCATGTAGAACGAGTCGCATCACATCGTGGAGACTGTATTCCGTACGTACGCACGAGCGATGATATCGTTCCTATGATCGTGGAATTATATTGGAGTATATGTATACTATTTCAGAATCAATATAACTTTATAATAGTCATTTATGGTCATTATTTACACCATTATACCCATCCAAGTAAGGTGGTGGTGGAAAATAGATTACACCACTGCGTGGAGACGGTATTCCGTATATACGCACGCGCGGTGATTTCTTATTCCGTAGGATGGATAGATGGTGAAATAGGGTTTGTTTCATAATTATAATAACATATCAGTATATGAGTGATAATGATGTTATTACTTCATAATGAAACAACTAAAGAATAAGAAGTGGAAGAAGAAATAATGATGAAAGAATTGGTAACAGACATTACCTCTTCTTTGAAGTGCTTCTTTGAAAACTTCTTTTAGGGCACTAAAATTTGTCTTTGAAGAAGACCAGAACCTCAAGGATGTCTCTAGGGAAGCGGAGAGGAGAAAGTGGCAGGGTTTGGCAGAGCTTGAAGGCTCTAAGTGGTGTGAGGAAGAGGGGGAGGAGGTGTCCTTTTATAAGGGAGGAGAGGGGCACCTTCGGAATAACTAAAACTATTATTTTATTATAAAGTCAAGTTTGGTTTTAAATAGCTCCAAATTGATATATTTCGAAGCTAAGGTGGTGATGGGTCGAAATACTCTCATCCAATAGAATTTATTCAAGTTTAGATTCCTATTTTAACCTTATCATTTAGATTTAACATTAAGTTAAATAATTTTACTTTTACCATGCCTTCTTGTGTTCTTATACTATAAGGTTAATAAACATACTATAAGAAGAAAAACGAACCCCAAATTGTTTATTATTAATATATATAACCTTATCTAAGTAATTTGGCCGAACAATAGATTTTTAGGAATAAAATAACAATTAATAATATAATATTAGTTTTAAAAACTATTTTATGTCAATTTTGACACTATTTAATAATTGATTTTTGTGAAAATCATAACAGAATTATTAGTTCGATCCAAGTAAATTAAATCAATACTAAAATGTCATATTAACCTATAAAATTAGTGGGATTCATAAAAAGTCTCAAATTACATTTATTTTGGTGTTTATAACATCAATTATGTCAATTTTTCATTAATAAGATAATTACTGCATCATCATTGTGTCATACATAAATTAAATTATTTAATGTCTAAAAATTATAAATAAAATACCATTATGTAAGAAATCGTTTTAGATTTCTAATGAATATTTATAGTCGAATTTATCATATGTATAACCCCATATTAAAAATGTTTTAGTTATTAAACTTTGATTTTAACTATTTTAACTATTCATTAAATAAAATAATATTAAATGTCATAATCTAATCCAAGTGGACCTAAATGGTCATATTATATTCATAAAGTTGTTTTTGGTCGAATTACACTTATCCAATAGAATTAGGACATGTGTTAGGGTAATAGTAATATCATATTCACCCTTAATTACCCTATTTACTATTAACTGCGGTAAAAAAAAGTAAAAAGTTACTATTCACCAAAAAATTATTTTTATCTCATTGAACCACATTTTACATACTGATATCAACCGTGTCTGTCGGATTTTCGAAATTCCATTCACAGAAGTAGTAAAATTATGTTTTATGCAAAATTCAGTTTTTAACCTACCACTTAGTGGTTTCACTATTCATCAAAAATTGATAGTTTTCAGAAAAATACCAAAATTTCACCCTTGGCTAATTTCGGTATTCTGAATCCAAAAATGAATTCCATTTTGAAAAATAAAATTCACAAAATTTCAAAAAGTGGTTTTTACTATTCATAATGGCTAGTTTTAATAAATTTTTAATAGCATATCGTTGTTTAGTGAAACTCGGTATTGCGTACGACGCAAGCTATCGAGGAAGGTCGCGATTTCGTGTAAAGAAAGCCAAGAAAGTGTTGTGTAGAAAAAGATTCCTTTGATTATTTAAATAACATAAAAGTCTCGGGTGTTACATTCTACCCCCCTTAAAATGAATTTCTCCCTCGAAATTCGTAACTTTGTAACAAACAGATGAGGATACCTCTCCCTCATCATATCATCATGCTCTCATGTAGCTTCTTCTAATTGGTGGTTCTCCATAAAACTTTCACCAATCGAGTGGTCTTGTTTCGTAGGACTTTTTCACTATGATCCAGAATCTCTATCGGTTGTTATTCATAAGAAAGATCTTGCTCCAGCGGTACAACATCTGAGCTGAGTACATGTGAAGGATCTGGTATGTACTTTCTCAGGAGAGATACATGGAACACATCGTGAACTTGAGAGAGATTCGGTGGATGTGCCAATCGGTAAGCTACCTTCCCAACACGATCCAGTATTTCGAACGGACCGATATATCTAGGGCTCAACTTCCCCTTCTTTCCAAATCTCATAACCCTCTTCCAGGGAGATATTCGTAAGAACACTTTATCACCCACTTCAAACTCTACATCTTTTCTTCGGTTGTTGGCGTAACTTTTCTGTTGACTCTGAGATGCTCTTATGTGTTGTTGAATAGATCTGACATTTTCTGCAAATTCCTCAATGAGATCATGTCCTAATAGCTTTCTTTCGCCAACTTCATCCCAGCAAGTTGGAGTCCTGCATTTCTTTCCATAGAGAGCTTCATAAGGAGCCATCTGAATACTGGAGTGAAAGCTATTATTATAAGAAAATTCCACCAAAGGTAGGTGTTGATCCCAACCTCTTGTAAAATCCATAGAGCAAGCTCTCATCATATCTTCTAGGGTTTGAATTGTTCTTTCAGACTGACCGTCTGTCTGAGGATGATAAGCAGTGCTGAAACTCAACTCTGTATCCAGAGTATGCTGAAGACTTCACCAGAACTTCGAGGTAAATCTTGGATCCCGATCAGATATAATAGAATGTGGTACTCCATGCAATCTTACCACTTTACATATATCCTGGCAAGCTGATCCAGAGAGAAATCCTCTCTAATAGCAATGAAGTGTGCAGACTTTGTAAGACAATCAACTATGACCCAGATAGCATTATTACCTTTGGAAGTTTTAGGAAGTCCTGTGTCCATAGTAATGTTTTCCCATTTCCATTCGGGTATGGGTAATGGTTGTAACATCCCCTTAGACTTCTGTCTCTCAGCTTTAACTTGTTGACAAACCAAGCATCGAGAGACATATTTAGCAACATCTCTTTTCATGCCATCCCACCAGAAGTACTCTTTCAGGTCCCTATACATCTTCATGCATCCTGGATGAATAGAGAATGATGAACTATGAGCTTCATCCAGCAGCTCCTTCTTTAATTCGGGGATGGGAGGAACACAACCTCGATTCCTGAACTTTATTATGCCATTACAATCAAGGTTGAACTCAGGAACATTTCTCGCCTTCTTTTGTAACTCAACATCTTCTTTCTGTGCCTCTTTAATCTTCACATATATAGATGGTTGAACGTTCATTTGAGAAAGATAAGATTTTTCCCATTCCATTATAATTCCAAGATCCATCCTTTGTAAATCCATAAATATTGGATCTTTTGTGATCCTCATCATGTATAAACTAGCATGTTCTTGTCGACTTAATGCATCTGCCACCTTGTTTTCTTTCCCAGGGTGGTAATGGATTGAGCAGTTGTAATCCTTAATCAGCTCCAACCATCTTCTTTGACGCATATTCAGATCCTTTTGTGTGAAAATATACTTTAAACTTTTATGATCAGTATAAATATCACACTTTTCACATTAATGGTAATGCCTCCAAATATTTAATGCAAAGATTACTGCAGCTAACTCCAAATCATGTGTTGGGTAATTTTGCTCATGGACTTTCAACTGTCGTGAGGCATAAGCTATCACCATATCATTTTCCATATGAACAGACCCTAATCCCTTCTTAGATGCATCACTATAGATCACAAACCTTTCTCCACTACAAGGTAGTGTGAGCACAGGTGCACTGGATAACCTTCTTTTCATCTCCTTGAAATTCTCTTCACATTCCTTCATCCAGACAAACTTAACTCCTTTTCGAGTCAACTTGTTGAGTGGATTTGATAATCGTGAAAAATCATTCACAAAACATCGATAATATCCATCCAAACAAAGAAAACATCGGATCTCAATTACTGTTGTTGGTCTTGACCATCTTTCGATAACCTCTGTTTTTGCTGGATCCACAGATATCCCCTCTTTTGGGATTATGTGACCCAAAAATGCTACTTTTTGAAGACAAAATTCACACTTGGTAAATTTGGCATACAGCTTCTCCTTTCTCAGGGTCTTCAATATAATTCTCAAGTGATCTTCATGTTCTTCCTTGCTCTTTGAATAGACAAGAATATCGTCTATAAAGACTACCATAAATTGATAAAAATAGTCTCTAAAGACTCTATTCATCAGATCCATGAAGATAGCAGGGGCATTAGTAAGACCAAATGGCATCACTATAAATTCATAGTGTCCATACCTTGTACAGAAAGCCGTCTTTGGTATATCCTCCCTTTTGACCCTTAATTGATGATACCCTGAACGAAGATCAATCTTGGAAAAGTATTGACCTCCGCGTAGTTGGTCAAATATGTCATCAATGCGTGGGAGAGGATATTTTTTCTTGATAGTGATCTTGTTAAGTTCTCGATTATCAATACAGAGTCTCATTGATCCATCTTTCTTCTTAACAAATAGAACAGGTGATCCCCAAGGTGACGCACTAGGGCGTATGAATCCCTTATCAAGATTATCTTGGAGTTGATTCTTCAGTTCCTGCAACTCAATTGGGGCTATTCTATAAGGTGTCTTTGAAATAGGCAAAGCACCCGGTACGAGTTCTAGTGAAAACTCATCTTCACGATTTGGTGGAAGACCTAGTAATTCCTCCGGAAAGACATCATCAAAATCCTGTACAGTGGGCATATTCTTAATTGTGAGTTTCTCACCAACAATTTGAGATAAATAACCTTCATTTAGTGGAATCAAGACCCATAAGATAGATGATATTTCCACTGGAAGGTAATGTTCATCCTTGCATTGATAGACGATCATAGATTGATCTGGAATATGAAATGTGACTTCCCTTATTTGGCAATTGATATGAGTTCCATATAAAGAAAGAAAATCCATGCCAAGAATCACATCAAACTCCACTATAGGAAGGATCACAAGATTTGCAGGAAGCACTTTCCCACAAACTTCGATCGGAGAAGAATTGTAAACTTTTGATGTGACTCTTGTGCCATTAGGTGTTGTCACAGCTAACTCAACATCTAATTATTGAGGTAATACGGTGATACCCATAGAAAATTCTTCAGAAATAAAAGAGTGGGTGGATCCAGAATCAAATAAAACATTTTCTACTTTAGAGTGGATGGTAAGTGTACCTTTCACCACATCGTTATCATACTCCACATCGCTGATAGAAATTGCATGTGACTTTCCTTTGTCTTTAGCCTTGAGAGTTTGTTGACGTCGACCATCATCATCAACCCTTGGATTAGGGCATTTATTAGCATAATGCCCCATCTCCTTGCACTTGACAAATTGAAGTGTAGTAGGTTCATTCTGTGTATCCCTTACTTTGTTTGCATCATTAGACATCTTCTTCCCATCATCGCGGCATTCAAATGCCCGATGACCTTCCTTTCCACATTTGAAACATTTACTTGTTCCTTTAAGACAACTCCCTCCATGTTTCTTTCCACACTTTGAGCATAAGGGAAAGATCATCTTATTTTCAGTGTGCTCTTTATATTTTCCTTTGAATTCCATTTTCCACTTCTTATCAAACCCATATGACTGATGGGTTACTCCAATATCCATCTCGACATTGAGAGCACATCGAACAATTTCCTCGTAGCTATTGAAGTCCCTTATGGATAACGCCCTTCTAAGACTTGGTTTTAAGCCACTAAAGAATCGATCAATCTTACACTCAGGTTGGATAATAATACCAGAAGCATACCTTGCAAGTCTTGTAAAATTTGCTTCATAGGTACCAACAGATTCATCATCCTTTTGCTTCAGTTCAAGAAACTCTTTCTCCATCTTTGTTCGGAGAATACGAGGGAAGTACTTATTGAAAAATAAGTTCTTGAACTCGTCCCATTCAATGGACTCAATTTCATCCCTTTGCCTCGTATTCTTGATAAGATTCCACCATTGATCAGCATCACCTTCCAAACGATACACTGCTAAGATGACTTTATCATGCTCAGAACATTGAAGAACTGAAAGTATATTTTCAGTAGTACTAATCCATTGTTCATCAACTAATGGATCAGTAGACCCACTGAATGAAGGTGGACATTGTCTCATGAAGGATTCAACAGAATGTTGCTCCTTCCTTTGCTCGTTTGGAAGTCCTGCATGATTCATAGCTTGAGAAAGTTGTGTGAGCATGGCTACAAGATTTTTCATTCCATCTCCCATAAGATTTGGTTGCTCAGGGGGACAATCATTGCATTTCCCATCGCATTCCTCATTAACACAGTTCCTTCAGGTTCCAGCCATTGACTAAAACCAAGAAGAATAGTGTGACCAACAAAAATTATAATAGGAAAACCACATAATCAAGAATAAAATTTCACACATAAGGTCTTATCCTAGGTTATTCATGGCCTTTTCCAAAACACTAAGATTGTGTTCTATGCTTATACTTATCCTTAGGGTTCTTACTAAGGCTTTTACATCCTAGTTTCCAAAGGTTGACTATACCTTTCCTCTGATACCAACTATAACGGTCTGGAATTACTTCAAGTGGACTATAATTGATACCTATCTGGGCACTCCATGTGCAGCTACACCCCCTGGGCGGGACACACCACCATCCCCAGTGGCAGCCATTTCCTCATGAAGCCCTTGGGCGGAGATCCATGCTTCGTCCAACGCTCACATGTGAGAGTTCCCAAGGATCAGATACATTCCTACCTCCTTTGCCTCTGATACCAACTATAACGACCGATACTTTACATACATTGTTAATACTTCAAAATTGAAGCATACATATTACAACATATAACAGAACCACGATAGAACCGTATAGGTATAGTGTCTTTAGAAACTGGGAAACATAAACAACTGGTTCATAAAGCGTCTACACTATCTCCCATTTATTTCATCATATCTATAGTCCCTTTTGGCATATCTTACATAATAACCTTCTTCCTGACCTGGGGAAATAAAACATACAAAAGGGTGAGCTCAAATGCTCAGTATGGGTAAACAAAAGAAATATCAATCACATTGTATACACAAACACATAACTTTTGGAAATCTTAACCTGCAAAAGAGATCACAATTTCATAAAATGGGATAAATCATGGCAGTGAAATGTAATCACAATAATCATAACATAAAACATGAAACATTGTGGAATACACACATAATAATAGATAATCATTTCTTGTTAGTCTAGACTCATTTCCAAGACTATTTTAGTGGACAAAGTCCCTTTCTGAACCGAGTCACCCTCGTTTCAGTCCTGTTTCACTGAACCGGTATAACCTACCGTTCCAGCCATGTCTATCTCATGAGATATAAAATCCTTACCCAATGCATCAGAGAGAGATATAGGTCCCACCAATCTCATAATGATACCATTCTTTTGTGTTCCACAAAATCATAAATCATACATCATTGCATAACCCATGTAATAAAAATGGGAATCTTAAACATCGTGACATCATAAAACATTTCATATAAGATAAAGGAATTCATGAAAAATTTTCCATCACAACATAATAAAATCCATGTAATAATAGGGATAAAAACAGAACCCTTTATTATCTTAGATGGAAAATAATTTTGATAAAACACTTGAACTCCATTCTTGAGGAAAATATCCTTTCTTCTTCAAAAACATTTTTCCTTTCTTAACATGTCATACAACTTTAAACTAAAAGAAGTTGATTAAAAATAAACTTGAAAACTTGTAAAGGATGATTCTTGGAAATAATGTTTTAAAAATCCATTCATGTCGTATAAGTTAAAAAAACATTCTTCTCGTACTTTTGTCGAAAAAGTCAAAAAGTACCTCGTACGAGAAACGACAAAAGATTCCTTTCATATCTTTTACTAAAAACTCACCGAAGGGTAAAATTGGATATTAACTATTGTAGAAGTATATTAATATCACATATTGAGGAATCATGGATGTGGATGATAAAATACACTCCAGTAAATGCCAAAGTATAAACAATCTCGGATAAAAATGAGATTGTGATATTTTCCCTTACCTTAGGTCCGACTTGCTTTGTAAGTGTCCGAACCTCATGTATAATGATTTAAATAATGTTATTGACTTATTCCAGAATCATACTGATTTTTATGATATCATATATGGTCATATTCTTAGCTTCATAGTAGTAATATTTCATTGTTACTTGTTATTTGGGTGTTTATAACTTTTTCTTCTTATGCGGGTTTTGTCGAATAAATTCTTATTCTTCTCTTTAGGTTATAGATACCTCATTTCCAGAATGGTATTAGTATAATATATATCATATTCATTCATTCAATTCATTTATATATTCATTATGAAATGAAGATCATGTAGAACGAGTCACATCACATCGTGGAGATGGTATTCCGTACGTACGCACGAGTGATGATATCGTTCCTATGATCGTGGAATTGTATTGGTGTATATGTATACTATTTCAGAATCAATATCACTTTATAATAGTAATATATGGTCATTATTTACACCATTATACCCATCCAATTAAGGTGGTGGTGGAAAATAGATTACACCACGGCGTGGAGATGGTATTCCGTAAGTACGCACACGCGGTGATTTCTTTTTCCGTAGGATGGATAGATGGTGAAATTGGGTTTGTTTCATACTTATAATAACATATCAGTATATGAGTGATACTGATGTTATTACTTCATAATGAAACAACTAAAGAAGAAGAAGTGGAAGAAGAAATAATGATGAAAGAATTGGTAACAGACATTACCTCTTCTTTGAAGTGCTTCTTTGAGACCTTCTTTTAGGGCACTAAAATTGGTCTTTGAAGAAGACCAGAACCTGAAGGTTGTCTCTAGGGAAGTGTAGAGGAGAAAGTGTCAGGGGTTGGCCGAGATTGAAGGCTCCAAGTGGTGTGAGGAAGAGGGGGAGGAGGTGTCCTTTTATAAGGGAGGAGAGGGGCACCTTTGGAATAACTAAAACTATTATTTTATTATAAAGTCAAGTTCAGTTTTAAATTGCTCCAAATTGATATATGTCGAAGCTAAGGTGGGGATGGGTCGAAATAATCTCATCCAATAGAATTTAGACAAGTTTAGGTTCCTATTTTAACCTTATAATTTAGATTTGACATTAAGTTAAATAATTTAACTTTTACCATGCCTTCTTGTGTTCTTATACTATAAGGTTAATAAACATACTATAAGAAGACAAACGAACCCCAAATTGTTTATTATTAATATATATAACCTTATCTAAGTCATTTGGCCGATCCTTAGTTTTTTAGGAATAAAATAACAATTAATAATATAATATTTGTTTTAGAAACTATTTTATGTCAATTTTGACACTATTTAATAATTGATTTTTGTGAAAATCATAACAGAATTATTAGTTCGAACAAAGTTAATTAAATCAATAATAACATGACATATTAACCTATAAAATAAGTAGGATTCATAAAAAGTCTCAAATTACATTTATTTTGGTGTTTATAACATCAATTATGTCAATATTTCATTAATAAGATAATTACTGCATCATCATTGTTTCATAAATAAATTAAATTATTTAATATCTAAAAATTATAAATAAAATACCATTATATAGGAAATATTTTTAGATTTCTAAATAATATTTATAGTCTAATTTATATTATGTATAACCCCATATTAAAAATGTTTTAGTTATTAAACTTTGATTTTAACTATTTTAACTATTCATTAAATAAAATAATATTAAATGTCATAATCTAATCCAAGTGGACCTAAATGGTCATATTACATTCATAAGGTTTTTTTTGAATGAATTAAATTTATCCAATAGAATTAGGACATGTGTTAGGGTAATACTAATATCATATTCACCCTTAGTTACCCTATTTACTATTAACCACGGTAAAAAAAGTAAAAAGTTACTATTCACCAATAAATTATTTTTATCTCATTGAACCACATTTTACTTACTGATATCAACCGTGTATGTCGGATTTTTGAAATTCCATTCACAAAAGCGGTAAAATTAAGTTTTATGCAAAATTCAGTTTTTAACCTACCAGTTAGTGGTTTCACTATTCATCAAAAATTGAATGTTTTCATAAAAATACCAAAATTTCACCCTAGGATAATTTCGGTATTCAGAATCCAAAAATGAATTCCATTTTGAAATATAAAATTCACAAAATTTCAAAAAGTGGTTATTACTATTCATAACGGCTAGTTTTAATAATATTTTAATAGCATATCGTTGTTTAGTGAAACACGGTATTGCGTACGACGCAAGCTATCGAGGAAGGTCGCGATTTCGTGTAAAGCAAGCCAAGCAAGTGTTGTGTAGAAAAATATTCCTTTGATGATATAAATAACATAAAAGTCTCAGGTGTTACAAATATATATTTAATTCTCAATTTTAGTGGATAGAAAAAATAATGTTGGCTATATTTTTTAGAGATATGGACTTATTTTCTACACGAATTGACATGGTTACATTTATTGAGTTCAATTGATAAGCACTAATATGAATTAACAATGGAAAACGTTTATCCCCTTATGGGAAAACTAACCTAGTCACCCATAAAGATCCAAAGGCAATAGGTTAAGAGACAGAGGTTGAGAACTATAAGGGCAGATACTAGAGGGGTGGGTCCATATTGTACAATCACTGAACAATGTCGGAGGAACATATTATACTTATCTATGAGGTGTTCTAGATGATGGTAATTTTTTTCCTATTTTTTTCTCATCATTGAATTGAAGTGATTATATCATTATCTTGTGGATGTATGGAGATGGTTTGATCCATGTAATTCATATGTTCGTTGTTTTATACATTCATATTGTATGCATGTCTACTTTTCCTGTTATCATTTGTACATGAAAAATAAAGCCTCCAGAATAAATGAAAAATATTTGACTATGATTCATTGTTGTGGACGGGGTTCTTGGACATCCCAATCCCAGACACTAATGTCATGGGGGTTATTCTAAAAAATTTTCATATACTTGATGCTCCAGAAACTGATCCCAAACTTGTTGTATCATAAGTATTTTTTGAATTCTATATAATAGAAAATGGTAGATGTAATCTTGTGGATAATTTTATCATGAAGATTTATGATGTTCCCATATGGTGGTGGTTGTACTAGAGGTCATTCTGTGATATTGATGGTCTGATTAATATCCAAGAGTCCAAGGGAGTGTTCTATGGTTCTTTATATTAAAATATTATTGGAATACTATTTGTGTTACTAGGGTTAAGTGTTATATTAGGTCACCACAATAATGTTAATACAAGATGATGGTGGTATCATCATTGTAGCCAGAATATTGAAATGCATCTATGTCAAAGGTGTCATGCATTGTGTTATATTCATTGGGTGACATCTGAGGATTTGTGAAAGTTTGCAAAAATTGTATATGGTAAGATAACTAGATTACTCAATAGTAAGAAGTCTAGGATTGTTTTATAAGGTGAATTCATTTAACATATTACTTATATAGTCAAAATGATATGTCATATGAATCTATTAGTTCACAGTTCAAGTCAATGGAAATTTAATATGGTGCCTCTATTCAATATGATATTACAGGTAGAGAAGAGAGATTCATTTTTTCATATCAATGGAAATCATAATATGGTGGATAGATATATAAATAGGAATTCATGTGATGATGGTGGGATCTCATGTTGTCAGAACCAAAATGGAACTTAACATGGTCCATAGAGAATGTTATTGTTGGGAAATTTCACCAAATTCAATGTATGAAAAATCATTCTCTATTGATTTTGTGAAATTTTCAATGGAAGAATTAATATGTGTTTTTCCTGGTTAGTGGAATGATGAAATCATTCTTCCAGAAGACTGAGGATGAATCACTTCAGTGGGAGAAAATAATATTGATGTGTAATAGAGTAGATAACCATACAGGTGATACTGATGAATGAGGAAAGAATATTAGAATAGTTTCATCAATGGTTATAGCATGAGAATAGTATTAGGGTGGGGGAATTTTATACTCAGTTAGTGAAAACGATTCTCAACATAGAATTGATTTGGGTCTTACCCATTAATTGCAGTGAGATAAAAATATTAATTAGAGATTTGTCCCAAAATAAATAGAGTATTTTATACCAACACTAATAGATAGTAAACTCTCAATACTAATGGATAAATAAATTAATGTTGTCTAGATTGATTGTATATATAGACTTCATGTGTTTATATATGGATGTAGAGACAATTTTTGTGTATGAATAACATGATTTGAAAGGGACTGATAAATGAAATGGTGGCTCCCCTTATATGAATTCACACATGGGAACCCACAATGATCCAACATAAACTATATCCAATGATTTACATAATGAACTACATTGTAAGAGACCAGAATTAGAGATCCATATAATTTCCGAATCTTCATATCCATTGACATTACATTACTTTTGAGAAACAATCTTTACATTATTCAAACACAATCACAAATAAAGTACTATCTGAGTGGAATTGGAAAAATGGAACAAAAAACATATAGTATGGTGGATGATATTTAATGATTTCAACAATGATAATTAACTTTAATAATCATACTTAATTCCTTTTATTTTTACATAGTTAAAGGAATCATAACAAAAGGGTGATCTCAGAAGCTCAGTAATCATAAAAAAGGGAGATGTGTAAGCTTAAACATGATCATATTGAATTTGTTGATATGGTTATAACATTAAAAGAGCGTACCTTGCATATCAAATATCGTAAACATGAATCGTGGAATAAATGATGTGAGTTCCTAAAACATGAATCATAATGAAATCAAGATTAGAAACCATGAAACCTGAACAAAATAATAAGACATGGAATTTGTAGAAGACACATAAACATTTAATATCATTCATTGTACGTAAATGGACATTTCTAAAACATTGTAGGGAACTTCTTGATGACTAAAATTACTAGTATGTACACACCAACATCCTCAGTCACAACCCTTTACTTATAATTTATCTAGTTTTCCATTCTTCCCATAGTGGACCAGGTTTCATCATCTTCCATATAAGATCAATCCTCCTTACTCAATTTCCATCACTATCCCATGAGATATAAATCATTACCGAATTCATTTTATGGATATATAAGTACCACCCATCACATAATAAAACCCATAACTATGTGGGACACAATAACATAACTAATTCATTACATCAGAACCCATGTAATCAAATGTGATTCATAATCATCATTCAATCATAACATAACACATAGAAATGAAATTGGTTTCATAATTACCATTACCTCTTAAACATAATCAATTGATAATATGAATAAGAATGGTATCATTTAATCAAATCCCAATTAAATTATAAGTTTCATTAAAAAAAATTTATCTTATATGGAATGTAATTTTGATATATCAGATGAAAAAAATTCTTTAGGATAATATCCTTTAATTATTAAATTTTTTTATTTTTATAAAATTAATTGAAATTATAAAAGAAATTTTTTTATTTAAAACATACATGAGGTCATGTAAAATTTAATTCATTTAAATAAGGCATCATGATGGTGGAAAATTCCATTATCACAATAAAATAAAATAAAGAATCCTTTCGTTTTTTTAATTGAAAATTCACAAAGTACGTCGTTTAGAAAATGGAAAAGATATTACTTTTAAAAAATGTAGTGAAAAGAAAAAAATGAGAAAAAATACAATAAATATCTATAGGATAATAATAGAAACATTCTTGGGGACGTTTAAATACAACATGGAAATGGAAGATAATTATTCCCCAACATTGTGTTAAAATTAAATAATCGTAAATATTGATAAGATTGTGAAACAAATAAATATTTTATTAAAATTAGTGGATTAATATGCCCTATGAAAAAAATAAAATTATATTGAGATGAAAATATATTATATTTGTGAAAATACTGATGAATTTTTTTATAGGATGTATATACAACATACAGAATAAGGAAATTGTGTATAAAAGATTTGTCCATCAGAAATATATTTGGGAAAAAAATACATTTATATTTGAATAAATTTAGATGAATAATCCCCATAAAATAATAGAATCAACTATTTTGTTGTATATATTTAAATAATATAAATTATGATAAAAAATTTCTACATTGGAATATACACCAAAAAAATAAGTGAGTGGTGAATAGGGTTGGAATCTCGTAGAAATAAAAAGTGACATAAAATACCCTTACCAAATGTATTGAATCTTGTCATACTCATAGAATCTTCCTATATAATAAATATATTTTCTTTAAAATTATACTATATAATTATATTATTATATTTAATAACATATATCATTTTATTATGATTATTTATTACCTATTTATTATTAAATATATGTTCACATTATGCTTTAGGTAATATATTCATTGTTTTTTACATGTGTTTTGACTTGTTACACATGGTCATATTACAAAGATTTTTATTTCATCATCTCAAAAATTATAACCATCACATAAATAAAAGATATATTTAGTATATATGTGTTTATGGTGATTCATAATATTTAATGGCATAAGTAGAATTACATTGTTCATGGAGATAATAGGTTGTACGTATGCGTGTACAGTGTTTTCATATTCCATTCATATTAAAAAAAATATAATTTTCTGATATATTATTATTAAAAAACATTTACTATGTTATAGAATTCATATATTTTAAAAAAAATACTTCCTCATTACTGTAACGGTAAAATATACATGAATAATAAATCACACCGCCTCAAGGATAAAATAATTCAAGCATACACACAAGTGATGTTATCTTTTCCCAAAATAATAGATTGTAAAAATATAGATATTTTTGTTTCTAGAACATATTTAGGGGTGCACACATCTATCTGTGGAGGACACGTTGATGTTTCCCTGCATTCCCACATTCCAAAGGCGAGCAACATATGTTCCTAGTTTATGGATGTTTTCTACTTGATCAAAACAGGATGATGGGATTTATGTTCCTCCTTCCATGGATTTCTCCTCGAAACTCGTAACCTAGACCAGGTATCACTTATAGAATAAGACAGTGTTTATGAAACTCCTCCCAGTGCCATTTCTTCATGGATTCCGGTTAGTTACAGTAATTCTATTAGATCAATATAAGTGGTCCAGTCATGGTAGCAACCTTCGGCTTGGGAGTAGTCATGTTGGACATCACCGGTGCGTCTGGACGATGGAACACTAGCACATCTAGGTTTCTACCCCACATCATAGTTATACTTGAGTGTGTGTAATCCTAAGGCCTCTCACTTCGAATGCGGGAAATTATATGCCACAAGCATGTATCTGAGGTTTTCCACACCATCATAAGTTTAACAAGGGGTATGTCGTGGGTTTAACATCTAGTGGAGATGGATCGGACTACTCAGAACACTGACTAGAGTAGATCAGATGGGTTCAACCCACAGGGAGAACACTGATTTTCGGGATAACATGTGGTTAGTGACCCTATTATTTTTAAATAGAATGAAGAATGAGGTGGAATGATCCCATCGGGATGTGGCAGCCTTGGTAAGAATCTATATGGATAATTTATGGTTATGTGGGTTATATAGAGAATTATAGGGAGTCAATTAGAGGGCGATGGTGATGTTGGGCTTGTCCCTCAAAGAGACCTACTACGTATCCCCATGGTAGGAAATCAACATCCACATAGTTCAGGATAATGGGACACCTAAGGAGACAACCCATGAGAATTGACGAATGGATGGGATCTAAAAGTGATAGAACCTCTAGGTTGGGTCATGACCTTCCCGAAACACATGGGCTCGTGGGAGAGATCAGGATGAGACAAGGGTGTTGGGTATAAACATCGGGGAGGCACCCAACATATCCTCATGACAGGGAATCAATGTCCACATATTTCATCTGAAGATGGCATACCGTCGATTGGTGACTCGAACGACTTACCACATAATGGGACTGACAACGGCTTACCATTGGGTTAAGGTCACAACGGCTTACCGTTGGTTGGAGTTCACAATGACATACCGCTAGATGGGGATGAAACATCCTACTACTGGATGGTTTTCAATGGCTTACCACTGGATGGGGTCTCAACGGATTACCACTGGATGGGGGTCGCAACATCTTACCACTAGATGGAGTTTATTCTCAGGGAGGCTTCATATGTACCCTGTCTTGGGTAGAAGGATAAAACCCATGTAGTTAGAACGAGTATAGTTTAATGTCTCACAGGAAGAAAAGGGGTCATACATTTTAATGTCATGTAGGACCAGAAAAGTGCTGAGCTTGAACCTCAAGAAGGCTTCCTATGTACATTGTCTTGGCAAGGATCAATGTCCACATAGTTCTGGTAGAGTGGTGACAGACATGAAGGGGGTCAGAGCTAGTGGGTGTTGGGATTGAACGTCAGGGAGGCATCATATGTACCTTACCATATAAAGGATCAAAGTCAATATAGTTACGGTGAGTGTGGTGAACCGACCTGAAGATGGTCGGGACCGATGTGTGTTGGGATTGAACCTCAGGGTGGATTCCTATGTGCCCTGCCTTGGTATGTATCAGATTCCACGTAGTTCGTGAAGGGGTGTGGGACTTATACATTAGGCAGCCCAAAAAGGATTTCATTTTCGATGCTCACTCAAATACCATGTGAGTCATGCTCAATGTGAGAAACAAGAGGCAGTAGATACCTAAAGATCTCATCATGAATGGGGAATCCGTGGGAAGTGGAGTCTATCTTACACATATATAGCAGCCCAACGAGGAAATAGGGGCTTAGGTGTGGTCCGCGGTCCGATGGGATAGAGATTGTGACGTACACTAGGGTGGAGTCATGGGTGGTGATAAATACAAAAGGGAGAGGGATTTGGCACCGAGAAAGAGAGGAGGTGAAGGGGTGATACCTCCTACGAGAAATGATAGAGGCTTACACATAGGTGGATGATATTTCCTGCGGACTGATGTAGCATTGATAAAGAGGATATAATTCCATGTGAGGAACGATCTCACTTCGATGGAGACCAGTGGTCATAGAAAATGTCTAATATGGAGTACCCAACATGTAATGAACTGGGTGAGGCCATAGTTTAATGTCATTTTCTGGGGATGATAAAACATGGTAGTTTAACATCATGCATATCGAACGAGGTGCGTTTAAAATTCACCCTAAGGACTTACATAACAGATACCTCCACCCGTGGGGATGGTAAGGCATTAGCAATGCCATGGTGAGGGGGTGTTTTGGAGGGATCCTTTGAGAGGTCCACGTTAGAGTGGATATGTGAAGAAGCAATAGCTGGTAGCGTGCCTATGTAAAAAAGCATGATGCAAAGCAACAGAACATGAATTAATTACCAAGGTACATTTAAATCTATATGATATAACATGAAGAGACACATGCAAAGAGAGCATGCGACTCTTGTGTAGTAGGAATAATAAATGCACAGACAATGTTCCTTGAAGGGAAGATGACACATGGACAATGTGCAAGTGAATAGACATGGAATAATATAGAAATATTGCATTCAAGATATAAGGTTTTCACATAAGAGAGTATATATGAACACAATATGGTAGGGCTTCAGATGTTTCCCTCAGAATATGGGGATGACTGTAATAGCCCGAGATTTTATGAAAAATATTCTTTATAATTTTATTAATATCTTGTGTTGAACGCTACACCAAAAGGAGCTTGCACAACATGCATCCTTGACTTTCCTTTCATTACACGCAATCGCGTCCTTCCTCGATAGCGTGTGTAGTACGCAATAATGAGTTTCACTAAACAACAATATGATATTAAAATATTATTAAAACTAGCCGTTATGAATAGTAATAACCACTTTTTGAAATTTTGTAAATTTTATTTTTCAAAATGGAATTCATTTTTGGATTCGTAATATCAAAATTATCTTTGGGTGAAATTTTGGTACTTTTTGGATAACTTTCATTTTCTGATGAATAGTGAAAATTACTAAATTATAATTAAAAACAACTTTTTTAATCGAAATAATTAATAGTGATAAATTATTAATTTGAGTGGTTTTAAAGTATATTTAGAATATATTTTTATAATTTAATACAATGATGGTCGTTGGAAGTAATTTCACATTTAAACCAGACATAAACAAGTGTCAATCTTTTGATAGTTATTATCTCTTAAGAACACGCTATTTGTTTTGACGATGGGAATTAATTTTTAAATTAATTAATGAAACTTCTATGTTATGAATTTTGTAAAATAGACTTCATTTTTGAATATGGAATATGAAATATAGCTTAGGATAAAATTTTGGCATTTTTCTGAAAAACATCAATTTTTGATGAATAGTGAAACTACTAAGTGGTAGTTAAAAAACTGAATTTTTCATAAAACTTAATTTTACCGCTTCTGTGAATGGAATTTCAAAAATCCAAGAGACATGGATGATTTCAGTAAGTAAAATGTGTTTCAATGAGATGAAAATAATTTTTGGTGAATAGTAACTTTTTACTTTTATTTACCACGGTTAAAAGTAAATAGGGTAATTAAGGGTAAAAATGATATTATTATTACCCTAACACATGTCCTAATTCTATTGGACAAATTTATCTCGACCAAAAACAACCTTAAGTGTAAAATATTATCATTTAGGCCCACTTGGATTAGATTAGTACATTTATTATTATTTAATTCAAAGAAGAGTTAAACGAGTTAAAATCAATGTTTATTTACTAAAACATTTTTAATATAGGGTTATACAAAAGATAAATTCGATTGTAAATATTAATTAGAAATCTAAAAATATTTCCTACATAATGGTAATTTATTTGTAATTTTTAAGCATCAAATAATTTAATTTATTTATGACACAAAGATGATTCAGTAATTATCTTATTAATGAAATATTGACATAATTGATATTATAAATACCAAAATAAATGTAATTTAAGACTTTTTATGAATTCCAATAATTTTATAGGTTACTATGATATATTATTGTTGATTTAATCAACTTTTATTGAACATATAATTCTGTTATGACTTTCACAAAAATCTTATATCAAATAGTGTCAAAATTGACACAAAATAGTTTTTAAATCAAATATTATATTATTAATTGTTATTTTATACCTAAAAATCTACGTTTCGGCCAAATGACTTAGATAAGGATATATATATTAATAATAAACAATTTGGGGTTCGTTTGGCATGTTATAGTAAGTGTATTAACCATATAGTGAAAGAAAACAAAAAGACACGGTAAAAGTTAAATTATTTAACTTAGAGTTAAATCTAATTGATAAGGTGAAAATAATACCCTAAACTTGTCTAAATCCTATTGTTTGATAGGATTTCGACCCATCCCCACTTTATCTTCAAAATAAGACCCTTTGGAACCATTATAAACCGATTTTGACTTTAATATAAAATAATATTTTGAGATATTCCTAAAGTGCCCCTCTCCTCCCTTATAAAAGGGTACCTCCTCCCCCTCCTCCTCACACCAATTTGAGCACTCAAGGTCGGACAACATCTCCCAAAATCCTTTCTCCACTTCCCTAGTATCATCCTAGAGGTCCTGGTCTTCTTCAAAGACTATCCTTAGGTCTTTAAGTGGAGGCTAAGAAAAGGCGAGTCAAAAAGAGGTAATATCCATTACCGATCTTTTTCAATTTCTTTCTTCTTCAACTTCTTCTTCATTAGTTGTTTAATGATAAAGTAATAACATCAATATTCATTATATACTGATATGTTATTATAAATATGAAACAACTCTAATTAACCGTCTATCCATCCTACGGAAAAAGGAAATCACCCCGCGTGCGTACGTACGGAATACCGTCTCCACGCCGTGGTGTAATCTATTTTCCACCACCACCTTAATTGGATGGGTATAAAGGTGTAATGAGTAACTATATATGATTATTATAAATTGATATTGATACTGAAATAGTATACATACACTTCAACACAATTCCACGACCATGAGAACGATATCATCGCTCGTGCGTACGTACGGACTACCGTCTCCACGACGCGATGAGATTCATTCTCAATGATTAACCATTCATGAATGATTGTAAAGTATATATAATAAGTAATAATGAAATATGACCTAATAATGATACTGGAATTATTTATATTTATATGTATGTCATATACTTAATTCCATTCAATTCAATAAGGAAACGAAAACAGCGTTCATGCGTACGTACGGACTACCGTCTCCATGAACGGTGTATTTTTTTCCATTTACTGATTTACTATATATGTATATTCTGAATATATATATATATATATATCATGTTTTATATTCTGTAATTAAGTAATCATGATCTATGTAATCATATGAATAATTACAAGTTAAAAACACGAACGACAAATGAGACGATTTTACCCAAAACGCTACTTTAACATGAATTTACAAAAGAACGGGTAATATAAAGTCATAAGTGGACCATATATGATATAATAACAATGAATATGATTCTTTAATAAGTCAATAACATGATTTAAATCATTATACAGGAGGTTCGGACACTTACAAAGCAAGTCGGACTTAAGGTAAGGGAAATATCACAATCTCATTTTTATCCGAGATTGTTTATTCGTAAGTATTTACTGGGGTGTATTTTATCATCCACATCCATGTTTAATCAATAAGTAATATTATTTCCATCCACCTACAATTTTTTAAATCCATTTTTACCCTTCATTGAGTTTTTAGTAAAAGAAATGAAAGGAATCTTTTGTCGTTTTTCGTACGAGGTACTTTTTGACTTTTCTGACAAAAGTGCGAAGAATGTTTTTTTAACTTATACGGCATGAATGGATTTTTAAAATATTATTTCCAAGAAACTTCCTTTACAAGTTTTCAAGTTTATTTTTAATAAACTTATTTTATTTTAAAGTCGTATGACATGTTAAGAAAGGAAAAGTGTTTTTGAAGTAGAAAGGATATTTTCCTCAAGAATGGAGTTCAAGTATTTTATCAAAATTATTTTCCATCTAATATAATAAAAGGGTTCTGTTTTTATCCCTATTATTACATTGGTTTTATTATGTTGTAATGGAAATATTTTTATGAATTCCTTTATCTTATATGAATTGTTTTATGATGTCATGTTGTTTAAGAATTCCATTTTTATTACATGGGTTACGCTATGATGTATGGTTTATGATTATGTGGCACACATAAGAAAGGATTCATTATAAGATGGGTGGGACCTATATATCGCTCCAATGCATTGGGTAAAGATTTTATATCTCATGAGATAGACATGGCTAGAATGGTAGGTTATACCGGTTCAGTGAAACAGGACTGAAACGAGGGTTACTCGATTCAGAAAGGGACTTTTTCCACTAAGATAGTCTTGGCAATGAGTCTTGAATAACAAGAAATGATTCTCTATGATTATGTGTGAATGCCACAAAGTGTTATGTTTTAAGTTATGATTATTGTGGTTACATTTCACTGCCATGATTTATCCCATGTTATGAAATTATGCTCTCTTTTGCAGGTTAAGATTTCCAAAATGTTATGTTCTTATGAATACCATGTGATTGATATTTCTTTTGTTTATCCTTACTGAGCATTTGAGCTCACCCTTTTATGTTTTCTTTTCCCCAGGATATAAAGAAAGGTTTTAGGTAAAAAAAAGGGAAGATCTTTATAGGAGATGTTGAAGATCTTTCACCACGATTAGAAGATTACGTTCCGAGTTTCCAAAGACACTAAACTATTACGATCCTTGTGTGTGTGTTTTTGTTATGTACCAAGTATTCCGCAAATGTAATATAATGTCAATGTATGTCAGGCTTCGGGTCTCAACAGTTGGTATCAGAGGAAAAGGAGGTACGAATGTATCCGATCCTTGGGAACTCTCACATGTGAGCGTTGGACGAAGCATGGCTCTCCGCCCAAGGGCTTCATGAGGAAATGGCTGGCACTGGGGATGGTGGTGTGTCCCGCCCAGAGGGTGTAGCTGCCCATGGAGTGCCCTGATAGGTATCAATTATAGTCCACTGGAAGAAATTCCAGACCGTTACAGTTGGTATTAGAGGAAAGGTTTAGTCAACCTTTGGAAACTAGGATGCGAAAACGTTAGTGAGATCCCTAGAGATATTTCTACGGTATGTCTAGGGATGTCCCTAAGGTTAAGTATACATATAGGTTATAGTACTAGAACTACGCTAACGATCATAGAATTAAACCTAAGATGTTAGATATTGAAGTTACTCCCCCTTTATTATGTTGTTTTCCCTAGCATGATTTTTGCCTCTCACACTATTTTTTTTGGGTTTTAGAAAATGGATGGAAACAAGATGATTCACGATAATGGAGGATATGATGGACAATGGAATGATATTCTTCATAATGAAATGGGATTTGGAAGTCCAAACATCATTATTATGCCGAATCATCAATCTCATAATATGATCAATAAAGTAAAATTTGGTAAGTTTCATAACTCGGCTAATAAGAGAAAGATGGAGTTTCATGATGATCATAGAGGAAAGAAAGTTCAATTTCCCCTATGTAAATCATGTGGGAAGAGGAATCAAGGAGAATGTTTCAAAGGAACTGTAAGATGCTTTGGGTGTGGAAAAGAAGGACACAAAGCAAGTAAATGCAAAGGAAAAGGTTCAGTTAACAACATGGATGAGGATAATGGTATTGCTACGACATCAACAATGGTTAAATGTTTTAAATTTGGAATGTGTGGGCATTATGCAAACCAATGCCCTAAGGGAAAGTCTCATGAAGATAATCAGTATGGTCGTATGGGAAGTATTTATGTGGATGATGATGAAGAGACTACAAATGATATGTGAGATGAAAGAAATGTTGAAGCTCGGTCAATGGCTTAAGAATGTAGTGGAATGATTACATGTTTATCATGTGTAATGTTGTATAAGTAATCTCATGGTACTGTAGAATAAAGAGACATGTAAGGATTGTTACACTGTTTTCTGATTAATGTTACCAGTATCCATGAAAGGTTATGCAGATATTTTTGGAATGTAGATGATATGCGCATAATGAAGGGATAAGGAGAAAATTAAATGTTTGATAGTATTCATGAGCTCATGATTGATATAAGGACTAAGTGATATCATGGTTTGAGTATATAGAATTTTGAGGATTTTGGTATGTGGAAAGAGTTAACTTTTAATAGAATTCATGTTTTCAATAAGGTTCAATGGGTATTCAAGAGAATACATGATTAAGGACTTTGAATGTTTGTAATGTGACCAACAAAACATATCTTATGATATATGGGGATCGACGATGGTGTTAAATCTCTGGTAATCGTTTTCACTATGTTATGAGAGTGGACTGCAGTATTATGGATAAGCCTAAAGATTGGAATGGATTATGTTGTACATAAGTTAGTATTGTTTGAGGATAGAAGTTTTTTTCTATGGGATGTTATAGTAATATAGTTTTAGAAAAAGGACAACCTGCAGGACGGGCGACAGCCCATCGCTTCGGACAAGGCTGTGGAAATCGAACCCACAACCGAAGTGTGACTGGCCTTTATCGCCTACCACTGGCCTACAGGAAGTCCCTGTTTAGTAGAAACTAGTTTTATTATATTAAGCTGTATGATATATGAAGTATATGTCCATTTTAGGAACCATATATGATTAATCTCACTATAGATCGACTTATGTATATAATTTTTGCTAACCTTTTGTTTGAGACAGATGGAATGACCCGTCATTCTATCACATGATCTGCTAACACTTCACGAATAACAAATTCAACTTCATTTATTTACGAGATGAAGTGGAAATTGTTCAAGGCACGAACAATAGTGCGATTGTACCAAAATAAAGTAAGTATTTATTCTAATTCATATTCTTCAACTTTAGAGAAACGATCTTGAAAACCAAAAAAAAATGTTGTCCTAGTGATCTTATATCTGATTAATCGGATGGTACCTTAGATCGTCACAAATTTATGGATTTTTGATTGTTGGATTTTCCATAGCCATGTTCTCTACAACTCTCCATCAGAACATGATGGTTAGATTTTTCTTCCATATCCATATTTTCACCTATGTGGAAACCCAGTGATTAGTTTATTTGGGTAACTGTTATGTATCATACTTTTGTTTTTAAATATTGGTTTTGGTATTCCTTTTTACGATGTGGGTTTCTATTAAAGAAACTTTCGAATAGTAAACCATTTATAACCCCGACGAATTTCGAGGGCGAAATTCATTTTAAGGGGGGTAGAATGTAACAGCCTGAGATTTTATGAAAAATATTCTTTTTAATTTTATTAATGTCTTTTGTTGAACGCTACACCAAAAGGAGCTTTCACAACACGCATCCTTGACTTGCCTTGCATTACACGCAATCGCGACCTTCCTCGATAGCATGTGTAGTACGCAATAACGAGTTTCACTAAACAATAATATGCTATTAAAATATTATTAAAACTAGCCGTTATGAATAGTAATAACCACTTTTTTAAATTTTGTAAATTTTATTTTTCAAAATGGAATTCATTTTTGGATTCGTAATATCGAAATTAGCTTTGGGTGAAATTTTGTTACTTTTTGGATAACTTTCATTTTCTGATGAATAGTTAAAATTACTAAATTATAATTAAAAACAACTTTTTTAATCGAAATAATTAATAGTGATAAATTATTAATTTGAGTGGTTTTAAAGTATATTTAGAATATATTTTTAGAATTTAATACAATGATGGTCGTTGGATGTAATTTCACATTTAAACTAGACATAAACAATTGTCAATCTTTTGATAGTTATTATCTCTTAAGAACACGCTATTTGTATTGACGATGGGAATTAATTTTTAAATTAATTAATGCAACTTCTATGTTATGAATTTGGTAAAATAGACTTCATTTTTGAATTCAGAATATGAAATATATCTTAGGATGAAATTTTGGCATTTTTCTGAAAAACATCAATTTTTGATGAATAGTGAAACTACTAAGTGGTAGTTAAAAAACTGAATTTTTCATAAAACTTAATTTTACCGCTTCTGTGAATGGAATTTCAAAAATCCGAGAGACACGGTTGATTTCCGTAAGTAAAATGTGGTTCAATGAGATGAAAATAATTTTTGGTGAATAGTAACTTTTTACTTTTATTTACCACGGTTATAAGTAAATAGGGTAATTAAGGGTAAAAATGATATTATTATTACCCTGAAACATGTCCTAATTCTAATGGACAAATGTATCTCGACTAAAAACAACCTTAAGTGTAAAATATTATCATTTAGGCCCACATGGATTAGATTAGTACATTTATTATTATTTAATTCAAAGAAGAGTTAAAAGAGTTAAAATCAATGTTTATTTACTAAAACATTTTTAATATAGGGTTATACATAAGATAAATTCGATTGTAAATATTCATTAGAAAGATAAAAAGCTTTCCTACATAATGGTAGTTTATTTGTAAATTTTAGACATCAAATAATTTAATTTATTTATGACACAAAGATGATTCAGTAATTATCTTATTAATGAAATATTGACATAATTGATATTATAAATACCAAATTAAATGTAATTTAAGACTTTTTATTAATTCCACTAATTTTATAGGTTACTATGATATATTATTGTTGCTTTAATAAATTTTTTTTGAACATATAATTCTTTTATGACTTTCACAAAAATCATATATCAAATAGTGTCAAAATTGACACAAAATAGTTTTTAAATCAAATATTATATTATTAATTGTTATTTTATTCCTAAAATTCTAAGGTTCGGCCAAATGACTTATATAAGGATATATATATTAATAATAAACAATTTGGGGTTCGTTTGGCATGTTATAGTAAGTTTATTAACCATATAGTGAAAGAAAACAAAAAGAAACGGTAAAAGTTAAATTAGTTAACTTAGAGTTAAATCTAATTGATAAGGTTAAAATAATACCCTAAACTTGTCTAAATCCTATTGGTTGATAGGATTTCGACCCATCCCCACTTTATCTTAGAAATAAGACCCTTTGGAATCATTAAAAACCGATTTTGACTTTAATATAAAATAATATTTTGAGATATTCCTAAAGTGCCCCTCTCCTCCCTTATAAAAGGGAACCTCCTCCCCCTCCTCCTCACACCAATTTGAGCACTCAAGCTCGTCCAAACTCTGCCAAAATCCCTTCTCCACTTCCCTAGTATCATCCTAGAGGTCCTGCTCTTCTTCAAAGACCATCCTTAGTTCTTTAAGTGGAGGCTAAGAAAAGGCGCGTCAAAAAGAGGTAATATCCATTACTGATCTTTTTCAATTTCTTTCTTCTTCAACTTCTTCTTCTTTAGTTGTTTCATGATAAAGTAATAACATAAGTATTTATTATATACTGATATGTTATTATAAATATGAAACAACTCTAATTAACCGTCTATCCATCCTACGGAAAAAGGAAATCACCGCGCGTGCGTACGTACGGAATACCGTCTCCACGCCGTGGTGTAATCTATTTTCCGCCACCACCTTAATTGGATGGGTATAAAGGTGTAATGAGTAACTATATATGATTATTATAAAGTTATATTGATACTGAAATAGTATTCATACACTTCAACACAATTCCACGACCATGAGAACGATATCATCGCTCGTGCGTACGTACGGACTACCGTCTCCACGACGCGATGAGATTCATTCTCAATGATTAACCATTCATGAATGATTATAAAATATATATATTAAGTACTAATGAAATATATGACCTAATAATGATACTGAAATTATTTATATTTATATGTATGTCATCTACTTAATTCCATTTAATTCAATAAGGAAACGAAAACAGCGTTCATGCGTACGTACGGACTACCGTCTCCATGAACGGTGTATTTCTTTCCATTTACTGATTTTCTATATATGTATATTCTGAATATATATATATATATATATATATCATGTTTTATATTCTGGAATTAATTAATCATGATCTAAGTAATCATATGAATAATTACAAGTTAAAAACACGAACGACAAATGAGACGATTTTACCCAAAACGCTACTTTAACATGAATTTACAAAAGAACGGGTAATATAAAGTCATAAGTGGACCATATAAGATATAATAAAAATGAATATGATTCTGGAATAAGTCAATAACATGATTTAAATCATTATACAGGAGGTTCGGACACTTACAAAGCAAGTCGGACTTAAGGTAAGGGAAATATCACAGTCTCATTTTTATCCGAGATTGTTTATTTGTAAGTATTTACTGGGGTGTATTTTATCATCCACATCCATGTTTCATCCATAAGTAATATTATTTCCATCCACCTACAATTGTTTAAATCCATTTTTACCCTTCGTTGAGTTTTTAGTAAAAGAAATGAAAGGAATCTTTTGTCGTTTTTCGTACGAGGTACTTTTTGACTTTTCTGACAAAAGTGCGAAGAATGTTTTTTTAACTTATACGGCATGAATGGATTTTTAAAACATTATTTCCAAGAAACGTCCTTTACAAGTTTTCAAGTTTATTTTTAATAAAATTCTTTTATTTTAAAGTCGTATGACATGTTAAGAAAGGAAAAGTGTTTTTGAAGTAGAAAGGATATTTTCCTCAAGAATGGAGTTCAAGTATTTTATCAAAATTATTTTCCATATAAGATAATAAAAGGGTTCTGTTTTTATCCATATTATTACATTGGTTTGATTATGTTTTAATGGAAATATTTTTATGAATTCCTTTATCTTATATGAATTGTTTTATGATTTCATGTTGTTTAAGAATTCCATTTTTATTACATGGGTTACGCTATGATGTATGGTTTATGATTATGTGGCACACATAAGAAAGGATTCATTATAAGATGGGTGGAACCTATATCTCCCTCCAATGCACTGGGTAAAGATTTTATATCTCATGAGATAGACATGGCTGGAATGGTAGGTTATACCGGTTCAGTGAAACAGGACTGAAACGAGGGTTACTCGATTCAGAAAGGGACTTTGTCCACTAAGATAGTCTTGGCAATGAGTCTTGACTAACAAGAAATGATTCTCTATGATTATGTGTGAATTCCACAAAGTTTCATGTTTTATGTTATGATTATTGTGATTACATTTCACTGCCATGATTTATCCCATGTTATGAAATTATGCTCTCTTTTGCAGGTTAAGATTTCCAAAAAGTTATGTTCTTATGAATATGATGTGATTGATATTTCTTTTGTTTACCCTTACTGAGCATTTGAGCTCACCCTTTTATGTTTTCTTTTCCCCAGGATATAAAGAAAGGTTTTAGGTAAAAAAAGGGAAGATCTTTATAGGAGATGTTGAAGATCTTTCACCACGATTAGAAGATTACGTTCCGAGTTTCCAAAGACACTAAACTATTACGATCCTTGTGTGTGTGTGTTTGTTATGTACTAAGTATTCCGCAAATGTAATATAATGTCAATGTACGTCAGGCTTCAGGTCTCTACAATGACCACCTTGATGGGAGGTTCAAAAATTCCAATCGGTTTCTAATGGGTTTGTTCGTAGAACCAGAAACATCCAATGATTCCACATCCATTCGGACCTACTTTCCAAAGGTAGGTGCTCATTAGTTTGTGGACTGATGAGGCTTAGGAATTTTCATTAGTCGAGAGGATGGGAGGTCGGACTCATCACACCTTTTTGAGGGGAATTATTATCTACTTCAGGACTCTCTTTATAGATTTAAGTTATGTTCGTGAATCCTTATTACATTACCAAGTATAAAATGAGCATTCCTTCAGATCTGACAATCAATGATCAAATATGTAGGAAATTTAGAGAATCTTTTATATGTATTTGAGGTTCTTCATCGATAGAGAATCATCTGTATTTATTAGAGATTATTGGTCAATGGTACCCTTCGACACATTTATATAGAAGTCTATTGGTCATTATGATGACCATGCTGGTTTTAAAGCCACTCAGTAGGGCAATTGAAGTTTATTGTCATTCATAAGTACATGGATTATTTTAGAGTTGGGATCGAACCCATAGACGTGGTACCTATGTATCATTTTTTTAGAAAAGGAATCAGAACCCATGTAGTTCGAGTAAGGGAGTATGATGTTTATGATTGATGGATCAAAGAAGGATGTCACAATTACTTTTACACTCTAAGCTCACGTGAGTCATGCTCGGTGTGAGAAACAAGAGGTATTGGAAAAAATTATAAAATTCTGCCATGAAAGATGAAATCATAAGAAATAATGTGGGGCTTATGTATGTATGACTGCCAAGATAAATGAAGGTTAGGATTTACTTTAGGGAAGAAATCCAGGAATAGGGTCCATAAAGGTATGTGTGCTTCATGGAAATTTTGAATACTCTAACTTGGGGCTTACTCCGGAAAAGGAGGCCCAAATTAGGAGAAGACTTATGATTGGGTTTCACTCCTGAAAATTAATCCCAGATCAATGGTAAATTAGGACTGTTTAAGAGAAATTAAGACTGGGGCTTACTCTTGAAAAGGAGGCCCAGGTCAAGGATTAAGGTTTGGGGCTTACTCTTGAGGAGGATGCCCAAATTAGGGGACTGGGGCTTACTACTTAGGAGGATGCCCAGATTAGGGGACTGGGGCTTACTCTTAAGGAGGATGCCCAGATTAGGGGACTGGGGCTTACTCCTAAGGAGGATGCCCAGATTAGGGAACATTAAGAATTGGGGATTACTCTTAAAGAAGATTCCCAAGTTACGAATTATGGCTGGGTCTTACTCCTAAAAAGGAGGCCCGAGTTAGGGGATCTGGTGCTTACTCCTAATGGGATTCCCAAATTTAGTGTACTTATGACTGGGGATTATTCCTGAAAAGGAGAACCAGGTTAAGGATTCTCTCATCTTAAAGGATGAGGTTTAAATGAATGAAATCTCAATCTTTAGTGACATAAAGATGCGTAAATCATTAGGTTTGGAGAGATATTCCACATAATTCCTTTTAGACAAGGAATTCAAATAAATAAATCATGCGATAAATGGATTTGAAGAGTGTATTGAAGACTTAATCTTGAATAGGAAATGTGTAATGGATTAAAAGAGGTAAAATGGGCAAGAAGGGAACCAAAAAAGGTAGGTGCGCGCAAGTACTGGTAGGCGTGCAGGTACTGCGTGGGCACGCAAGTTTTTGTCGCGCAGGTATACCTGCGTGACACATTTGGTACTTGCGCGGTGGTTAACCAGAAGGTTAATACTTGAGCGACTCTTTATTAAAGCCTTTATAATCCTCTTGGGGTTCTTCCAGAAGAGGGGCGCGCAAGATCTATTGAAGGAGTAAGGCGGCACACAAGTGTGGCCATTTCCCTTAAGGGTTGGCCTCTTAGGTGCGCAAGTGTTGATGAGTTTCCAAACTTAATCCTTCCTCCCCATCTTTATATCTTCCGTTCTAGGTAATAAATTACCATAGAAGTGTTTCAGAAGCTTTGAGGAGAGACTAGGGCATCGGGAGCTCAAATGTGGGTTTCTGGAAAAAAATCCTCCCTGAATTAGGGGCCCAAAGGGTCTATTTATAGGTAGGTAGAAGACCCCGGGAGGTTATCACTTAGGTCGCGCAAGTGGACTTGCGCGACTATGAGGAAACTAGTGTGACTTATGGGCAATCTTATCCTTGTTCATCCCTTTGTCGATTTTTGATATATTTTTTTCAAAGGATGGATCAATTTTTTCTATGTCATTTCCCTTTACATTCCTTTGGACTCTGTGACGAAAATGGAGCATAAAAAAAGACCCCCCACAGAGTTGAATCTGAAAGAAATGAGGATTTGACTCTGAGGAAATCGAAGGCATCCAAAGGAAAGGTGGTGCGCAAATCTTGATGGCACAGAGGGCGGCGCGCAAGTGCGCATCGCGTAGGGCCTAGGTGCACTGGGTACGTCCCGCAGATAGGCATCCTGGATTGTGTAGGGTACGGCATGCAGGGTCTCATCCGCGTCTATAAATATAGGGCCTCACATCCGTACAAGCATATGGATTTACGGATTTCAAACCTTCGAGCTCTCGCCGCGCAGGTCACCTTAGCTGGGCAGGTTGCTCGGTTTTCCGATGTTTCTTTGTTGTCGCGCTTCTGTATAGTTATTTGTACTTGCGCGGTTTATACTTACACGTCAAAAACTAGCGCGGCACACGAACACTTGTGCTTCACGTTTTAGACTTGCGCGCCTTAATGCCTTAGCCATTTTTTTCGAATTCATTCACAAATTTTATGAAAAATAAACCCATTTAAGAGTTAATTTATTCAACTTTTGTGCAGATTCAATGGATCATAGACCCCGAATTGTCGATGAACAGGCTAGAAAGAAGATTGATGATATAATGAACATCATTAGCCACGATTACTATGATATCTTCCACAACACTCTCCCAGATTTGGCTATGTACTTGAAGAAATATCATTTTAATTTCCCGCAGAGCATCTACCTGCCTCTATATGGTCATGGTCATCTGCAAGGAGTCAATGTTCCAGATACAAAGAACTATACACCTAAAATTCAGTTGCACTACTACTCCTTCATTTCGGTTATGCTGTTCATTAAGAGAAACAACAATGGTGTGAACTTTCAAATTCTTCCTCCATGTCATTTATTTGCAGATATGAAAATGGAAAACTCATGGGCTAAAATGTTTTCCGCTGCCGGTTTGTGGAGAGAAGGAAAACATGGCATTAGAGAAATATCTGAAAAGAGTACTCTCTCCAAATGGCTCTTTACTTCCAATGCTCCATTCTCAAATCCATGTATCCATCTTCCAAGTCTCTTGGACAGAAACAGATTCACTGTTTGATCAGCCAAAAATTTTCTCAAACTGCACTGAAGAACATCCTTTTACAATTGTTCCAAGAAGAGCTGGTATCACTGCATCTCTTATTGTATCCAATTGGATGAATGAATTCCAGGTGGTTGCTGATGAAGCTCGGGATGCCGTAAATCAAATGAAGAGCTATGTTTAAAGCCTCCTGTAATTCTAGAAAAAGAGTAGAGACTCTAGTCTATGGACGTCATTCTAACTCTTGTGCATCAATGAAAAACACTTTCATCATCAATCATTTGTATTTTCATTCTCTTTTTCTACATGCATTAGATTTTACCTAAGACAGTGTGCCTAGTAAGCATAGTTTGATTTTTACTAGGATTAATGTAAACAACCCTACAAACATCAAACCTTTTAATTTCTCAATGTTACCTAAATCATACAAAATGTATGTTTATTGAGCTGGGAACTTGACTTTTATTCAGAGTTCCCTTGACTTTTGTAAGAAGTTTAGAGTCATGCACGTCGGACATAAAAAAAGGCTAATGTCTAAGGTCGAAATATCTTTGACCGAAATGGATTAGAATTGTCTCAATTCCTTGAAAATTCATCTGAAAACATATTACCATACTCAAGTATGAGGGAAAATATGTAAGCTATGACTAAAGAATATTTGAATCTGAGTAATGATATGAAAAGGAGTTAAAAGGCATTAGAAGAAGTAGTTTCCATGAATGAAGTTACCATTATTTAACAAACCCGTAAGGGGGTTGAATTATGCAGGGCCACCTAAGGTAATTGGCTGCATAGTTAAATAAAATAGTATCTTTTGGCTAACAAGTCTGTTATGTAGACTGTTTATGCAAGGACACCAATGGGCACGTGCTACATAGTCAAGCAAAATAACTCTCAAAAAATTACTTTCCTAGTGCTAAAAGCCAGTGAAAGTATATAGAGATTCAAATCTTCCAAAGTATAGAGTTTTCTATATGGAAAGAGGTACATGAATATGGAGAAGATATTTCCAAACAAGATTATCGAAGAACTAGATGAATATCACTCCTACGAAGGTCTGACCCAAACGTAGGTAAGGAGAATATAATACATTGACTTGAACACTATCATATCATGAAAAAGGATATAGGACAAATATGATAAGGATGGCTATTTTTGCGGATCCCTATATACTGTCATTTAAGACATATAAGGACAAAAGATGCATTCTTCCCAAGAATGAAGTTACCACTATCCGACAAACCCATTAGGGGGTTGAAGTATGCAGAGCCTCCTATGGGCATTGGCTGCATAGTCAAATAATAATATCTTTTGGCTAACAAGTCTGTTATGTAGACTGTTTATGCAAGGCTTCCTATGGGCACGTGCTGCATAGTCAGACAAAAGAACTCTCATAAATTTGAAATTTTTTGACTAGAAGTCATGAAAAGGGTTATGAGGATCTGAAAATATTTAAGGTTGGGATTATGACACATAAAGATGGGTATTGTTCAATGTATACAGAGATACATAGATCAATGCTAACCATAATCATGTTGTGGCTGGGTCCTGAATTGTAATATTTGGCTTCACTACGTATCCCATAAGGATGAGAATCAAGCCATACGTAGTTCTTAAACTACAGTTTAACATCGTGTGGGAAAAAATGATTAGAGATCTTAGTTTAGGGTCATAGAGCTTGGACCATTGTAAGAAATACACAGGGTGTGTTTTCATGGGGACGTTTTAGCCAAGGGACTAAAAATGGAATTTGGGGTTAGGCCCAAAGACTTCGGGCTGGATTTGAGGGACACTTGAACGTTCCTACGTATCCCATAAGGATGGGAATCAATCCCACGTAGTTCTAGAAATACCCTATGTACAAATTTGGTTCGTACATGTGAAGGGTGAAAGGGGACTTTAGTGAAATGATGGTTTAACCCAAGATAAAATGTTCGGGCATTTCCATGTATGCACGTAGTCTTTGAAATGAAACATGATTGGAAAATAAATGAAAATAATGGTTCCCTCTCAGGTGAAGATATCAACTAAATTTGTAGTTTATTGTCATACTGGACAATAGTGTTGTATAGTTTAACGTCGTATAACAAGGACGAATGTGAACCAATGTAAAGATATTGATTCTAAGGGTGGTTTCACGAATTAACATCGTATGAGATGGATTAGAACCAATGTGAAGAGATTGGTTTTGGGCTTGATCCTTGGGAGGTTGCCTACATACCCAGCCTAGAAGGCAAGGATCAATGTCTGGGTAGTTCAATTAAATAATGAATTAATGATCAAGTTGTTCTTGGGGACAACGACCTAAAAAATGATGCTGGGACTTACACATGGTTAGTATCCCAAAAAGAGTGTTATGGTTGAGGTTTTCTCTAAGCTCACATGAGTCATACTCAGTGTGAGAAACAAGAGGTAGCAACAACCTTAACAATACATAGTTTAACGTTATGTAGGATGTATGAAGGGACTATGCAGTTTAAAATATTTCAGTTATGACTATTGGTGCTGCACAGTTTAGTGTCATGTAGTAGGGACAAAAGTACAGTTTAATGTCATGTAGGACATATCATAGACTTTCTGTACATTTTAGAGTCATGTAGTTAGGATGATGGGGACAATAGAGTTTAACGTCATGATGGACGTAAGGGGGACTGTGCAGTTTAATGTCATGCAGTGAGGACAAAAGAGTACAACATTTAACGTCATGTTGGACGCATTGGGGATTTTTCCCCACAGTTTAGAGTCATGTTGGACGAAAGTGCGAATAGTTTAAGGTCATTTGCATGGACCGAGGATGGTGCAGTTTAATGTCATGCTGGACGGTGGTGTAGTTTAAGGTCATACAGGACCTTTGATGATTATGTAGTTTAACGTATTTCTGGACGTAAGGGACTATTATACAGTTTAGCATCATGTAGTTAGGACGTCACAGTTTAACGTCTTGCTGGACTTAAGGGACTTGCGAATAGTTTAAGGTTATATGCATGGACCATTGATGATGTATTTTAAGGTCATACATGACCATTTGGGGATCTTTTTCATAGTTTAACGTTGTGTGTGATGAAGTTGCAGTTTAAGGTCATACTAGACCATTGCTGTATAGTTTAATGTCATCTAGAAAGGAAGAACTGGTGCTATACAGTTTAGTGTCATGTTGCAGGTACATAGTACAGTTTAATGTCATGTCGGACATATTAAAGGACTTTTGTGTAGTTTAATGTCATATAACAAGGATGATGAAGGTGACACAGTTTAACGTCATGTTGGACGTATGTGCAAATAGTTTAGGGTCATATGC
The DNA here is from genome assembly GCA_963277665.1 of Viscum album. Taxonomy (NCBI): domain Eukaryota; kingdom Viridiplantae; phylum Streptophyta; class Magnoliopsida; order Santalales; family Viscaceae; genus Viscum; species Viscum album. The sequence continues at coordinate 106,824,946 of OY728133.1, forward strand.
TTGGACAGTTGCTGTATATTTTAACGTCATATAGCAAGGACGAACTGGTTCTGCACAGTTTAGTGTCATGATGCAGGGACATAGTACAGTTTCATGTCATGTAGGACGTATTAAAGGACTTTTGTATAGTTTAACGTCATATAGAAAGGACGATGATGGTGACACAGTTTAACGTCATGTTGGACGTATGTGAAAATAGTTTAGGGTCATATGCTTGGACCGTTGCTGTATAGTTTAATGTCATATAGCAAGGATGAACTGGTGCTACACAGTTTAGTGTCATGTTGCAGGGACATTAGAGGTACTTTGCAGTTTATAAAAAATACTTCTTAAAAAATATGGCATTGGTTGGAGTAGTAATGAGTTCTCCATCCATCGAGATTAATGAATAATCTCTATTGGAGTAGACCCTATGTATTGAATAAGGTCCTTCCCATTTTGGCTCATGATTGGGAGGTTTCTTTCCTGGTATCATTGGAGTTCTGAGAACTAATACCAATTCTCCCTGAGTGAATGAACGAAGACAAACTTATTTTTTAAAAGCTCGTGCTATTAGATTCTGATAGATTTCCAAGTGGTGCAAAGCGCCAAATCATTTCTCATATAACCGTTCCAATTCATTCAATCACTTTTGAAATTGCTCATATATAGATGACTGATCACAAATGGCTACTCTGATCGAGGGTAATTTAACTTCATTGGGCAAGACAGCTTCCTTTACATATACCAATGAATATGGAGTTGATCGAGTTGCAGTGTGGGTGGTAGTCCAATAAGCCCATAAAGCATGAAAGATTTTATCAGGCCATGAACTCTTATATTTATCCACCATCTTTTTCAGTATATTTGAAATAGTCTTGGTAAAGGATTCTATCTGGACGTTGGCTGCTGCATGATACCGAGATGAATGGTTGGATTTGATGTTGTATTCTTGATACAACTTCTTCACCTCGGATGAACAAAAGTTGGTGCCATTGTCCGTTAATATGGTATGAGGGACACCAAATCTGGTAATGATGTCAGACTTGATGAAGCTAACAACACATTTAGAACTGAATTCCGTGAGAGGTATTGCCTCCTCCCATTTGGAAAAGAAGTTAGTAGCAGTAAGAATGTACATAAACTGCTTGGTCGTAGCCGAAGGGTAAGGTCCCACAACATCCATCCCCCATGTGGAAAATGGACACAAGTATTTAGCTATATGAATCAACTATGGAGGTTGATGAATGAAGTTTTCATGTACATGGCATGAATGAAACTTCTTTGTGAAATCAACACCGTCTCGTATCATTGAAGTCCAAAAGTATCCAAGCCTTCGAATTTGATCAGAAAATCTATGTCCAGACTAGTGGGCACCACAGACTCCTGCATGCACTTCTTTCATGATAGCTATTGTCTCTTCACCATTAATGCATCCGAAGAGAACTACATCAAAACCACGTTGGTAGAGAATTTTCTCTAGGTGATCTCGGATATCATAAAGAGTAAAATTAACCACACGTCACCAGATTTGTTCATTCTCAGATCAATCAGGTGGAAGTGTTCCATTTTGAAGGTATTCCCTGATAAGTGACATCCATCCTGTAGTATGACCATACGGTTCAGGAATGGGAAAAATTTCATTAATTTACTCTATTCTGATTTGAACATAGGGTGAAATTACACGACGGTGGGAAATACTGAAGGTTGTCTCATCCCGATTTGGATCTGGCAGAGCTGTGGCCATATTAGCCAGCGCATCAGCTTGAGCATTTTTTGATCTTGGGACATAAGGAAATGTAGGTTCTGAAGGGAATTCCTCCATTAACTCTCTGACGTAATCATACAAAGGGATTAGTTCTTCTTTTCTGATGGCATAATCCCCATTGACTTGTTCGATTACCAGGTCTGAATAACCCTTCATCTTTAAGTGATTCACTTGTGCTTGAAGCGCTAATTCCAAGCCTGCGATAAGAGCTTGGTATTCAGCTTCATTATTGGTACCACCTTCCCACAATAAGAAGGAATAAGGTAACACTGCCTTTTCTGGAGAAATGAGCACAATTCCTAAGCCAACATTGTTGAATTTAGAATTTTCCATTTTCCTCCCTATTGGACTTCTAGAAGCACCATCAAAATACATTTCCCATGCCTGAGGACATTCTGGAATAGAGAAGAATTCTTCATCAGGGAGTTCAATATCTGAAGATGTGTCTTCCACTGAGGGGCGTTCATCCAGGAATTCATCCAGAGCTTGGCCCTTTATCGCCTTTTAAGACACATTCTGAATGTCGAATTCCTACAAAATAATTGCCCACCTTGCTAGACGTCCTGTAAGCATTGGATGACTAAAGATGAATTTGAGCGGGTTATTGTGAGATACCAATTGGACCTCGTGATGTTGCAGGTAGTGTCTCAACTTATGAACTGCAAAGATTAATGCAAGGAATCACTTCTCAATACTTGAATACCGGGTTTCTGCTTTAACCACGGTTCGACTGAGATAGTAGAGACTGTTTTCATTCCCGGCATCATTCTTTTGAGAAAGAAAGTCACCTAATGATCACTCTAGAGCTGTCACATAGAGGATAAGTGGTCTTCCTTCAATAGTTGGAATGAGAACCGATGGACTCAAGAGGTGTTTCTTGAGAATATAGAATTTTTCATGACATTATTCAGTCCACTAGTAAGTGACCCCCTTCTTCATCAATTTGGTGAAGGGTAAACTTTTGCCTGCTAAATTGGCGATGTAACGCCGAACATAGGCTAAGTGTCCTTGAATTCCTCTTAATTATTTCAAATTTTTAGGAGGTGACATACCAAGGATTGACTTGGTCTTCTCAGGATCGACTTCAATAACACGATGGCGTACAACAAAGTCCAGAAATTTTCCTAAGGTTACCCCAAAAGCACATTTAAAGGGGTTCATCATCAAATTATTTTGTCGGAGCTTGCAGAATATGACTTCGAAATCAGCCAAGTGATTAGAACGTTGTTTGGATTTAACTACCAAATCGTCTACATAGCATTCAACAAGATTCCCTAAGAAGGGTTTGAAGATACGATGTATGGCACGCTAATAAGTTGCACTTGCATTCTTTAAGCCAAAGGGAATTACCCGGTAGCAATACACACCCTGTGGGGCTCTGATGGATGTAGATTCCTCGTCTTCTGGGGACATTCAGATCTAATTATATCCAGAATATACATCCATGAAGGAAAGTGCTTCATAGCCAGCTGTTGCATCAATTAGAAGTTCTGTAATCGGAACTGGGAAATCATCCTTAGGACAATGCCGATTAAGATCTCTCAAATCGATGCGAACTCTAATTTGTCAATTCTTTTTCTTTACAGGGACAATATTGTCCAACCATTTTGGATATTTAACTTCTCTGAAGAAGTTATCTTTGATAATCTTATCCACTTCAGCTTCAATTTTGGAAGCATAAGTTGGGTGTGTTCTTCTTGCGGCTTGCTTAAATCCTCGATGTTCTTCTGGTAAACCCAAATGATGAGTAGCAACATCAGGATCAAGCCCAGGAATTTCTGTATAGTTCCAAGAAAAAATATCTTTATTTCTCTTTAGAAAATAAATATACATCTCTTTCTCTTTAAGGGTCATGGCCGCACTGATTAATGTGGGGCGTGGCTCTTCCTTTGTTCCCAGATTTATTTCTTTGAGTTCATCCATAGTGGTAGAGATACCCTCCTCAAATGCTGGAGGAGCATCTCTGAGATCTTCCTCTTCTTCTTCTTTATGTGTTATTTCATCCTTTTCAGCTTGTATAGTAGATGATAATGTAGAATTCTCATGATCTGAAGAGATGTCGAAATTTGCATATCTTGAAGAAGAAGCTTCCATTTCCGACCCGATTTATGATGAAGGGTCTTCTTTGTGTAATAAATAGGAGATGATGGATTGAGAATCGACATCATTTTTCACCTCTAATGTTGCTATAACTTCTTCTGGCCTAATTGTCCAAGCATAGACTTGTTGAATTTCAGTAGATGAAATGAATATGTCACCATTTGTGCTTTCATCACTGCTTGGTAGATTACCAATTTCTCTCTTGTTGTCTGGCTCAATTGCCGTAATTAACATTATGGATATTTTCATAAGAGTATTTTTATTTGAGTATACCTTTTCAATTTGACTGATAGGGAACACATAATCTGTACTCACATGTGTAAATGGATTTACTGGAATTTTTTCCATACCATATGGAGCATTAACTTTGTTAATATCCTTTGTTATGGATTTATCCCTTTTCTTCATGTGATAGAATTCCGTCTCAATGTATTGAGACTCATATGTCTTTAACGGGGCCTTATCACCATACAATGTCCCAACTAGACCATTGAAACAATATTTGAGACATTGGTGGTATGATGAAGGGATATTCGCATGTTGATGTAGCCAGGGTCTTCCAAGAAAAATGTTGAAGGCTGAATCTTCATCAACAACCATGAAATATGAATTGGATACAAGATCTCCAAACTGAGCTCTGAGTGTAACATCACCCAGTGGTTCTTGTTAATTTTTATTATATTCCTGTAGCATCATGGAGGAAGGAGATAAATCAGATTCTATGAGGCCCAATCGACGAAGTGTATGAATGGGCATGAGGATGACTCCTGAACCATTGTCAATGAATGCTCTTCGGATGTCTACACCATTGACCCTTCCAGATAAATAAAAAGGTATGATATGCCCATGCACAACATCATATTCATCTTTATCAGTAAAATATATTATTGCACGGAATTTTGTAGGATTATTCTCTATGTGATAGACTTCAGCTGCAGCAATTTCAGTTTCAAACACCAGAGGACTTGAAAAAGCCTCAATGAGTGCTTCTTGAAGATCTTTTAACAGATTCAAAGCATCCAGAGTTGATAACATGGCTGGTACTTGGTCCAAGTGTTTCAATACATCATACTTTTAATCCAGAGGTCTGCGTTTCCCAATAGGAATATGTGGTTTAGCAGATACCTTGGAAAAAGATGCTTTGGATGTTGATGAATCTTGTATTGGGATAGGAGTTGGAAACATCATTGGTTTTGGAAGATTAGACTGATTAAATCCATTTACATGCTAAGAGGAAGAAGATGGAACCTTCAATCGGTATTACAAAATTACTGTGCCAGGACTGAATTTTCCATTAGTAGAAGAACTTGTTTGTTCTTGCTGAGCTCACTGAAGGGCTCTACCACGAGTTTCTACTGCGTACACAGTTCTAGTAGGGGTAGAACTGGAATAGTGTCTTTTGAAAGATCCACGTCTTCCCCTGTATCATGAGCCCTAGGAACTTCCTCTGATTCCTCTGTTTGATTAAAAGAATTCAGGCTCATTGAAATTGAAACTACAACTGGAATATGGATCTATTAATTGAATCATATTAACAGAACCAAAGATTGACTCTATGTCTGATGAACACTCTGCCTGATTAACCTGTTCAGGCTGTTCTGTTTGGTGGGGTGGTGCCCATGGCTTTGAAGTAGATGGCATGAAGTCCTCCAAAGTCAAAGACGACTTAGGCTTTGACACATACTCATCCTCTTCTGATTCTTTTTCTTTATTTGAATCATTTCGTTTCTTTTAGGACTTTCCCTGTGACGAAGAGGGTTCGGCCGCAACATTCATGGAAGAAGACACAATTGGTTTTCTAAATTGTGTTCGCAAAATAGCATGAGTTCGATTGATTGTATTTCTTACCATCCTATCATCATACTTTTGTGCATTTTTTGCTTTTTTCTTCCTGCCATTCATCTTCATCCTCTAGAACTGTAGCAGTGACACATGTTACCTGGTATAAGGAGCCTTTCAATGTGACCTATCCTGAGTCGACCATATTTTGAAAGAGGTCTTTCAAGACAAAACACTCCTGGATGGGATGCCCCAACATTTGATGAAACGGGCAATAATTAGGACGGTCTTCATCTCATTTCTTGTTTGGCCACTTGGGTATTGGAAATTGACCCAAATTGTTTTCCAGAGCCGAAATGAAATAACCAGAAACTTGTTCATTTCAGAAAGAGTATGTTTTGCTCTTCAGATCCTCAAATTGTTTTCGTCTTTGATCTTTTTGATCATCTGGATGAAAAGGCCTTTGTTGTTGGTGCTCAGAAGGTGGAGCCCTTCGAGAAGATGAATGTTTTGAGGTATAAATAGATACAGGTGCTTAGCCTATATAAGGGAATCTTCAATCTGCAGAGCGATTGAAGTAAGGTCTCGAAACCCTTGTGTGTAATTCACGGGGATTAACGGCGTGCGTAATTCGTCACGCAGATTTGCCACACATATTGGCAACAATTCTTCTTGAGGTACTGCTAAACACAAGGAATATGTTAATCCCTTCCAGCGAGCAATGAAATTAGAGACTCTTTCATTCTCCCTTTTCTTACAGTTTTTAATATAAAAAACTGTTGTCTTTGGAAAAGTTGAGCTGAACTGATGGAGGATTTTTGGCGAAAATCCTCCCATCCGGTAATTGACTGGGACTGCAAGCTTGTATACCAAACAAAAGCTGGTCCTTGAAAGGTTTGCATGAAGCATCTTAGTTTCACTACATCTTGTTGCTCCGAAGTTCCCATCATAGGATCACAACAAGACACGTAATGAATCAAATGTTGTTCAGGATCACCTGATCCATTGAAAATAGGGAATATAGGGTTCCCAAAACTAGATGAAGGAGAAATTGAATATACCCATTCAGGGTAAACATTATTTTCTGTTTGAACTTGCGCACACATCCCTTACATAGTTTCTAACCATGATGTTAATGACTCAATAGTAGTTATTAACTTTTGTGAATCATCTGGTTGAATTTGGACTTTGGTAGGTGAAATGACTGGAGCTTGGACAGATGTGGCGATTGGTGCTGCAACTGATGGTAGCACTGCCAATCGTTGTTGCACTTGACCCATAGGATTAGACCTCTGAGGGTGTACTGGTAGAAGAGGATATTCTTGATCCATCTTAGTAGCTGAAACAAATTGCTTTGGCTGACTGACTCCATCATGCTTAAGAAGAAGACTACTCTAAAGTAGTTTTGCATTCAACCTTCTTAATACCTTCATTTCTTCCTCCTGTTGTGCAAACCTCTGCTCTAGTGAAAGCGATTTACCTTCTCCAGAGGAAGGATACGTAACCTGGTTCTTTCCCTTCCCTTTGTTGGATCCTTTCTAGAGAGGGGGAAGTGGGTAACTCGAAGGATTACTTATGTTCTCAGTAATCCTTTGACTTCGTGTACACACACCTTCTTCATTTGTGTCAGTGCGTATATATTCTTGAACAGGAACCTCTGCATCTGAGTCCCCTGAGTGAACCTCATCTGGTGGATCAACAACAACGGAATTGAAGACATTAATCGATCCATAACTCATCACATCCCTTCTATCAGCATTTCTGTGATATTTTCTTCTTCTATGTCTTTGATGAGACATTGCCTTTTGTTGATTCAATGCTTCAGGAACTTCTTGAAGATCCATAATTTACAGGGAATATCCTGATAATTTGGCTCTTTGTTCCTCTTGAGGTTTCTTCTCCAATCGAGAAAATACCGACTTTCTATGAGGAGGGGATTGATGATTTGAAAAAGTCCCCAGTCCAGTGGACTGGGGTTGTTCCTGCTGTTCTCGCTCAACTCCCCGAATCCTTTTTGTTGATTATGAGGGTTGGTTTAAAAGAGTCCCCAGTCTGGCAAGCTAGGGTGGTTCTTATAATGGTATGTCTATGAATTTCATGAAATTCCTCCTGACCATGAGAACCTTAGTCCGGAAATTAGCTGGATGCATTAATCTGTATCCACTTTTATCACCCGGTTCAAAAGACCATTGGATGATTTCTGACACTTCTGTCACTTGGTGACGTGCTTTCTCTAGACGAGAGGCCTGTTCAATATTCTCATTTTCTTGATTCATGAGTAATTTGACAACTTGTTCTCTATATTATTGATTTTGAGAGGAACTAGTTGAAGCCTGTTCTTGGGAAAGCATTTGATAACAAACAAATCCCATTGACTATGGCTGGCCATGGGCAATAACATTGCATGAGACCATTTTTGGCGGGCTTTGCTGACTGGAGAGCACCGTGAAATGCAGTGCTCCATGAACACCCCATCCTCTGACATGAATACCAGATGTGGCATTGGAAATTAACTGACGCAACCTTCTTAGTGTGCCAAAGCATGAACGTTGAAGGGCTCTCTGTTGCTTTTTAGCCTTCGGATATCGAGATACTGATAGAGTCTCCAAATCAATATGACGTTGTAACCCTTCTATTATCTTAATATTATTTTCATATTCATCATAAGATAATAATTTCATTTTCAACTGACAAAGAGTTTTCCATATGTTGAGACGAATATCATGAACTTCATCTTCCGTCAACATTTATCGAATATTATACTGAGAGTTAGCCAGAGGCCAAAACATGACTGTCACTTCATCTTTAACCAGTTGTTTTCTCATATTCAGCATTTCCTCTTTATCATTTGATGAAGATTCATCTACCTGATTTGACCAGAGTTGGTGTTTACTTGTTGCTTCATTGGATTCAACAGGATTGGTAGAGAAATCATTGATCATACTAGATGATGCATGAATTAGGTGTGGTTCGGAGAATATCCTACACCCTGGGCTATATTCTGATTGAGAAAGTATATCACCTGCTAGCGATGAAGCTTCAGACATGACTGGTTTTGCATTTGAATGTGCCTCAAGATAAGAGGGCTTTCTCGGCACTGCATTGTCCACTGGATCATTGTCTGGGCAATGTGCATCACTACTGCGGAGAGGACATTCTCAGAGAAATTCATCATCATGGGGAGGACCACAATAATGGGTTACAACAAAATATGAGATATCATTATCCTTGGTCTTCTGACCACACAGAGGGTTCCTGTGGCACTCATTTGATGATAAAACATTGAGATTGACCGAATTGTCATGAAGCAAGCCTTCATGAGGAAGTGTCTATTGAAGACCTTCGGAATTAATTTTCCCACTATTTGGAACTGAGGGAGTAGAATCTTGAATTCCAACAGATAATTGTATGAGGGCTTCAAGAACTCCAGCATCGAGAAAGGCCTTGTTACAAATTGGTTGTTGATCTCCTGACTGTGTTGGGCGGGTCTTTTTCATAGACGCCTTCTTACTCACCTTGGAAACCACTTGTTGACGAAAGTGGCTGCTCTGAGTAGGTGTATGTGTCTGATCAGGAATGATGGCCAGGTTAGGCTGACGATCTCCTCTCAAATCAGGTGTATGTTCCTAACTTGGTCATCTGTATGATATGGGAGAGTATGCCCCATAACCCTCTTGGACTGGAACAGATGTGTGTGTCTGTTCCGGAGTGAATTTTTGATGTATCACTCCACTGGTAGGGATATATTTATGTGTCTTTCCCTAAGATGCTGCTAAAGTTGTTATAATATCATAGCAGGCATCCAGAATATGAGCAGGGATTTTCTTCTTCTCTTTCACCATTGATAGAATATGCTTGGTTACTTCAGCTGCCGGAACAGGAATATACGTCCATTCCGGGCTTGGAACAGGTGTATATGCCTGCTCCTGTCCTCCTTTTCCAGTCAGTGAATCCTGACAGTACTCAAGTGTGGGGGTAGAGAGTTGAGTCTGCCTCCTATTTGTTGTCGGGGCTATCTGACTAACTTCTCTGAATGCTACCAAGCGAGACTATTGGTAGGATTGATTAATACAAGCAGGTGTATGTGCCTGCTGATTGCACTTCTCCAAACGTGGTTGAAGAGATCCATCATATGTTGTCAGAAGAGCCTGCTGACTACCTGATGATGTATAAACAGGTGTATGTTCTTGCCTATAGTACTCCGCCGTAATTTCCAGGCGGGATTGGCGTGATGATGCCAGTCGAGTCTGCTGGACAGCGGGTTTAAAACTGGCAGGTTTATGTGCCTGCTCATTGCTTTCCAACATGTTAGGTTGGCAGACTTCTCTGGAGATGGAAGAGATGAGAACCTGCTCAATGTTGACCGGATTCTGCCTCTGGTGGTTCGTCTTTCTTGCTCGGGATCGAGGAACCTGATCCAAACTCCTGGAGTCGGTACCCTCATCATGTTGAGGGTGCACTGCCTCACGAGCCTAGCGGCGATTGTTGGTGGGACCCTCAGGAAGGACTCATTTCTATTGGAATTAAGGTCCTGGGGGACCTACTCATTCACCTCCCCAGAATAAGGGAGTGAATGGTGATTGTGTTCCAGGGATAACGACCCGAAACGGTTGGAGACGGTAGTCAGCACCGCTTGCTTCTTGATCACTGGTCGTCGTTGTCCGGAAGACCTATGTGAGTTGTTTACTTGGAGGGCTTGTCGGGCAGCCTGCATAGTTGGGATGGTACCATGTTGATGGTACTCCTTAACCAGTGCATTTGATACCCAGCGTTTAAGATGCTGAGTAGGTGATATCGTCCTAAGAGCGGACGGCGATCCAGCAGGATTAGTAGTAGTGGCATTTGCAGCAGCAGTATTCACAGGTGTGAACTTGAGAGCAGCCATTCTAGAAATGCAGAAGATCATGGGAAAAGAGTTCATGTTTGATATAACAGACGTAATCAAGATAAATTCAGCCACTACATCTTTTGGATGAGCACATATGTCAGTGATTGTTTTTATTCTCCCTCTCATTATGTTTTAAATAGGGGCCTAACAAATATGTAAAAAATCATTCTAACATGGTTAAGTATTCACGTCAAGTTCACCATTTTTGTTTCCCTTGGAATCGGGGGATGACCTCCTTGATGGGAGGTTCAAACATTACTATCTTTTTCTAACGGTATTGTTCGTAGAACCGGAAACATACAATGATTCCACATCCATTCGAACCTACTTTCCAAAGGTAGGTGCTCATTAGTTTGTGGACTAATGAGGCTTAGGAATTTTCATTGGTCGAGAGGATGGGAGGTCGGACTCATCACACCTTTTTGAGGGGAATTATTATCTACTCCAGGACTCTCTTTATAGATTTATGTTATGTTTGTGAATCCTTATTACATTACCAAGTATAAAATGAGCTTTCCTTCAGATCTGACAATCAATGATAAAATATGTAGGAAATTTATAGAATCTATTATATGTATTCGAGGTTCTTCATCGATAGAGAATCATCTGTATTTATTAGAGATTCTTGGTCAATGGTACCCTTCGACACATTTATATAGAAGTCTCTTGGTCATTATGATGACCATTCTAGTTTTAAAGCCTCTCAGTGGGGCACACATGAAGTTTATTGTCATTCAGAAGGACATGGATTATTTTAGAGTTGGGATCGAACACGTAGACGGGCTACCTACGTATCCTTTTTTTAGAAAAGGAATCAGAACCCACGCATTTTGAGTAAGGGAGTATGATGTTTATGATTGATGGCTCAAAGAAGGATGTCACAATTACATTTACACTCTAAGATCACGTGAGTCATGCTCGATGTCAGAAACAAGAGGTATTGGTAAAAATTAGACAATTGTGCCATGAAAGATGTAATCATAAGAAATAATGTTGGGCTTATGTATGTATGACTGCCTAGATAAATAAAGGTTAGGATTTACCTTAGGGAAGAAATCTAGGAACAGGGTCCATAAATGTATATGTGCTTCAAGGAGATTTTAAAAACTCTAACATGGGGCTTAATCTTGAAAAGGAGGCCCGAATTAGGAGAAGACATATGATTGGGTTTCACTCCTGAAAAGGAATCCCAGATCAATGGTAAATTAGGACTGATTAAGAGAAATTAAGACTAAGGCTTACTCCTGAAAAGGAGGCCCATGTCAAGGACTAAGGTTTGGGGCTTACTCTTGAGGAGGATGCCCAAATTAGGGGACTAGGGCTTACTCCTATGGAGGATGCCCAGATTATGGGAGTGGGGCTTACTCCTAATGAGGATGCCCAGATTAGGGGACTGGGGCTTACTCTTAAGGAGGATGTCCAGATTAGGGAACTTTAAGTATAGGGTCTTACTGCTAAGGAAGATGCCCAAGTTAAGAATTATGACTGGGGCTTACTCCTAAAAAGGAGGCCCAGGTTAGGGGATCTGGGGCTTACTCCTAATAGGATGCTCAAATTTATAGGTCTTGTGACTGGGGATTATTCATGAAAATGAGACCCAGGTTATGGATTCCCTCATCTTAAAGGATAAGGTTTAAATGAATGAAATCTCAATATTTAGTGACATAAAGATGTGTAAATCAGTAGGTTTTGAGAGATATTCCACCGAATTCCTTTCAGATAAGGAATTCAAATCAAGAAATCATTCCATAAATGGCATTGAAGAGTGTCTTGAAGACTGAATCTTGAATAGTAAATGTGTAATGGATTAAGAGGGGTAAAATGGGCAAGAATGGAACCCAAAAAGGCAGGGGCGCGCAAGTCCTTGCAGGCGCACAGATACTGTGTGTCCATGAAAGTTTTGGTCGCGCAGGTATACCTGTGTGAAACGTTTGGTACTTGCGCGGTGGTTAACCAGAAGGTAATACTTAAGAGACTCTTTATTAAAGCCTTTAGAATCCTCTTGGGGTTATTCCAGAAGAGGGGTGCGCAAGATCTATTGAAGGAGTAAGGCGGCGTGAAAGTGTGGCCATTTCCCATAAGGGCTGGCCACTTAGGCACGCAAGTGTTGATGATTTTCAACACTTAGGCCTTCCTCCCCCTCTTTAGATCTTCCGTTATAGGTAAGAAATTACCTTAGAAGTGTTTCAGATGCTTTTAGAAGAGACTAGGGCGCCGGGAGATCAAATCTTGGTTTCTGGAAAAAATCCTCCCTAAATAGGGGGCCCACAGGGTCTATTTATAGGCAGGGAGAAGACCCCGAGCGGTTATCACATAGGTCGCGCAAGTCACTTGCGCGACCATAATGCAACGTGCAAGTGGACTTGTGTGACTATGAAGAATATTGCACGACATATGGGTAATCTTCTCTGTGTTCATCCCATTGTCGATTTTTGATATTTTCTTCAAAGGATGGTTCAATTTGTGCTAAGTCATTTTCCTTTACATTCCTTTGGACTCTGTGATGAAAAAGGAGTGTCAACATCACACAAGAGGAAAGGTATTCCCACAACATAGAAGGGTTGTGCGCAAGAGAATAGGGATGTGTGCAGGATGGAAGGTTTGCAGTAAAATCGGAAGGGTTACTTGCAATAACGAAGGGGATGCATGCATGAGATGTCCGGTGAGGAAGAATATTGCATTGAAATGGGGTATATGGCACACAAACCTCTTTGGTATAGAATAAATTAACAATGATCATGACCAAGAGGGCCCAGCAGAATGAGGACCCTTGGGGGACCCTTTGTGAAAAATTCAATACCTGAAGGCCATGGTGTTTTTCACGAGGTCGAGGAAGAGGGAGTTTTCGCGCAGCATGGAATCATTTTTTCTTCTCTTTCCCCATCCTCGATGGTTGGGGGTATGATTCATTTTGTAGTCAAAGTCAACAAGGGTGGTGCCGAAAGGGACGCGGTGCACAAACACAAGGGACGTCAGATTGGGCTCACAATGGGGCGTTGAGCACAACTGTGCACTGGACAGCACATTTGGCATGCAAATGGGGTTCCACGTAGAAGCTCACCCATGACGGTGCATTTGGAGAGAAAAGGGGAGTATCAAACTTCTATGTTCATGACACCGCACGGGGTATGAAAATGGGAGTGGCGTAGAGGCTCTCTCTTAATGCCTTATTAGGCATGCAAGATTTTGCGCACCGGGGACCACTTTCACGTACATGATGAATCTTGCACGCAACTGCTTCTTGGGTACCGAAATATTCCAATTCTCTCCCTAGTTCCTTCTTCTGAATGTCATCCTCATAATCTTGCCCTTCTCTAAATTTAAGCATCAAAAAATTACCCCCTCCGAATCAAAGAAGACGGGGAACCCGAAGGTTGGATTCTGAGGGCCTGTCGAAAAATACAGAAGTGCTCATTCATTGCACACAAAAACATACTTAGTGCATGAACAGAAGATGAGTCTGTGCCTATAAATGGGACGAAGTCCCCCCAGTAGGCCCCTAATTTTTAATATTTCTACATGACAAGCGCTTAGCTCTCATGCGCAAAAACAGTCATGATCAGCACGTAAGTTTCCATGGCCAACCCTGGGTTTTGCACATTGTCATACATTTTTCACGCAGATTGACATTCTTCTTTTCCACCATATTCTTTTGTGCACTGAACTTTATTGTTTTGCGCTAACACCTTAGGATTTCCAAAATGGCTACTCAACCGATAGATGATGAGAGGGAGTCCGTTACTGAGGCAATAAGGACACATATGATCACAAACCCTCTGATTCATCAAGCGATGAGGGTTGTGTCTGGTAATCATATGATCTTTTGAATGCTTGCGCATGCTCACAGAGATTATGTTATGAGAGATAGCTTACTGCTATGGAACATCAGCCAGTGGGAAGAGGTGCTAATACCTAGTTTCGAGACAGACACACCCTGGTCGTGGGTGACATGGGAGGATACTCTTCCACAATTCTGTATTACAAACAATGGCCATCCTGCTAGGGAAATGCAGAACACAACCATCTATGTCATAAATCTAAAGACCATGATAGATGTGGGAAGAAATCTAATTCTCACTGATTCTCTAGCTATTTATACTACTAATTTTAGAAGCAGAATTACTAAAGAGACGAACAGTTGGAAGGAATGTGATTTTCGATCCAGGGGAAACTTCCCCAATGAATGGACATGGGCGTTCTGGGTATGTCAGACATGTGAGAAATTTGATCTGGAGATGTGGTCCATCAGGCTTCTCGAATAAATCTGGACGTCCAAATTTAATTTCTATAGATAGTAGGACATGGTAGAAGAGCTATTCGGCAATTAGTCCCCTGATACCAACACCTTCCACATCTACCATGTGGAGATGGGAATCAGTCTGTTGGACGTCCACTATGTGAGAGGAATCCCCTTGGAGGTGTACCAGTACGATGAGTTCCTCCCGATGAGGAATGTCTGGGGGGATATGACACACACTCCTAAACTGTCATAGCCCCTACTGGAGCTGGCAATGAAAAAGATAAAAATAAATTATATCTTGAAGGACATACCCTATACGGGGTGGTATTTCCTTTTCCTGATGTCGGACATGTCTATGATGATTCCAGGCCAAGGAAAAAAATGCTCGATCATATCTCAGAGAAGGATTTCAGGATCACACTAGAGGGTTCTAGAGACAGGAGTGTACCAGTCATGGGGCTTTCTCATTATTGACAATAGAGACTCGAATGTGTGATATGTCGGGTTTCTTGCCACATTCTTCAGTGGATGGTTGTTTCTAGTGAGGGACACGTGGATGGGGGTCTGCCTAGGGATGTAAGTGACGGAGGGATCAAGGAGGTGAAGAACAAGGTGAAACTCAGAGTGTCGGTGTTGGCTAGGCTATATAGCATTCTGGGTAATATCTTGATGGGAAGTATGCCTAAGAGGATATGTGGAAAATTACAAATTCTTCACGGCTGTGTCACGACTCATTTTGGAGGGTATGACTTCCTGAATTCCATTCACCCCTGGTAATGGTATGTGACCCTTTCTCTTGAACATTTTAGGAATTATACCCCTAACACTCAAAGAGAAGGGGATCAAGCTCAAGATCATCTTCCACACCCACATTGGCATTCACCCATTCTGAACCACAATTGGTCAGATGGTAGATGATGGGTGATGTACATTAGATCAGAGTGAGTAACTGTAGAGAGTTTGTGGTGGTGTAAAAGTGCTTAAGATAGACGATAAAATCTTATGTGAACTATACGTTCCAACCAGTTTGTGTGGTGGTTCGGGTACATACAGCAGATGCCGAAGAATTTATATAAAGTGGTTCGTGAAGAACGACATCCTAGTATTCTCCCCCAATAGTGTCTTTTGTTCATAGAAGACATCTTGTGTGAAGTCACCAATCTTCCCTCCACCAACGTTAATACATTCCTTCCAATAGAGTATGTCAAGCAATGGAAGAAAACATACCCCAAGGGGATTTTTTGGTAGTGCATCAAGTAAATCTAGGTGGCCAATGTAGAGCTCAAAGAGAAATGAGGTAGGGAATGTGTCATGGGAGAGGGATGGAAAGAATGGTATGGGATCCTTTCATGACACAGGCCGACACTTCATCGGAAAAGTAACACAATCAAAGAACGTGACTTCCCCTTATTGGGAATGGTGGTCCCATGTGCATCCTCGTGGGCCTTCCAAGGAACTTCTAGAAAAGAAACTGAGGTACCTCTTGAAGCTATCAGACAATTCCATCTTCCCCTCCCGCTGGTCTGCATGTATAACATTGTGGCAGTCTTTGTCAACTATAGAATTGTGGCAGTGGTTGTTATGTGCTGGGCTTGATCTCCCAAACATAGGATTCATCCTAATTAGGGATAGGGAAATCATTAATCATTGTAATGCATACTAGATAGCCATGGATATGTACTCATGGAAGCATTGGCAGTATGATGAACCATATCTCCTGGTGAAAGTGATGCTTATCCAGGTATATGACCCAAAAATACATTCATCCGTGGATAAATGTATAAAGGAAGATGGAGAGGAATAAGAAGATGATGATGATTATGATTATGATGATGATGAAGATGGAGAAGGTGAAGAATATGTAGGTGAAGAAGAGGATGTTGACCAATATGAATGTCTTGGTGATGAGGGGCCTTCTGAAGTTCCCGCTCACCAGAGGAGATCCCGGTAGAACAGCGAAATTGTAGGTTTCGATGCTAAAATGGAAGAGAAGCTCGAGGTAGGATTAAAACTTATCTTCACTGGCATTTACCTTTTCACATTCTCGATCCATCAACCATCATCTGTCTTATTTAGAATCACATGGGTGAGGGTTCCTAAGAAGCCTTCCCCCACAGGGGACAAATGTGTGCCTATAGAGTCTAAGGAGCGTTATCAAGGGCATGTCCTCGGGACCGAGAATAGTGGGGTTTCAATAGGGCTAGAGTAAGTTACAATGGGATAGGAGAGTCCCCCGCCATCCCCATTGTTCAGGAAGAGAGGACTCCGGTGATTTAGTTGACAAGAACTAAAGACTTCCCTATGGAGGTGTCCCCCTCCATGACACAAGCATTTGACACTATGGCACTTGGCTCCCATAAGTCCATTTTTATTGGTCCTCCACTTTCCTAGTGAATTCATATAATCAAGATACTGATTCTTGATGTAGTGATTGAAGGTTTGGAGGCACAAAAAACCATCGAGTCCGGTACATCTACCAGAGTCCTGCGAGCAGCTACATCATCTTTTATAGATGAAACGGTTCCAAGAGGCCATGCACCATTACTCGATGAGACGGAGATTGATATGATGGGTGGTGATGATGTTGGGGTTCAGATCAATCCTAATGAGAGTGAAGTAACTAATGAAGATGGAGTTCCTGAAGATGATCATGCTATATAACACCTCAACGCTTTCCCCGAATACCGGCCCACAAACCCCGAAGAAATCGACGATTCTGACTCCGATGCTGCTAAGGAGAGAAATATGACATGGAGCAAGGAATGTAAGTGTATCAGATGTTTTCTTAGCTTGCCATAGGAAGAATGGATGAGCCATATGGGGTCCCTCCACACTTGGATACACTTTCTCTGTGATGGAGGGGTAGATTCTCTCTATTCTCACGTAATGATCCATGATTACATTTCTGAGAGGATACGGGAGGATAACCAAAATTCATACATTTCCCAACACTAGGAGGAATCAAATAATACTCAGGACATCCTCGAGGTAGGGTATAAGTCCAATGCCTCAAGGAAGAAGTGACGAAAAAGGAGGAATTCATTGGAAACCAATCTGAGAACATTGAGCGGTTGAAGGCCTAGTTCGTAGATGCTCAAGAGAAGACAACACAGGTTAATCGCCAAATTATTGAGCTCCATACTAGAAAATCAATATCATTGGCCAGGGATAATGAGTTAACCCCTATAGCTATTGTCAAAGTGAATGATCTCAGGGGGTGGGAAGTGACGGTGGAGACCACAAGTCGGATGGTGGCATCATTGGATCAATCCATCCAAAATGTTGATCCTTAAGGGCCTGGTTTTGGCAGAACCCATAACCTTATCCTTCTTTATTACTTCCGGCTCTGAATTTTAATCATGAACAAACTATTTTCTTGTTTTTTCTAATTCACTTTGACCATAATCCTGAAATAAATAGTGATCCATTAATAAGATCACATGGGTCGTGCTCTATGTGAGGAACAAGGGATGCTCACACTATTACATTGTGTGAATGTCGGGGTGCCAACCATGTTTTAGGCATCCGAATTTCAAACAAACAATCTATTTATTCGGGAACAAAAGGGAGAGGCCCAATTCAAGGCTGAGGACCTTAGAATAATTGAGGTTCCATCATCCCAATGTGCTCTAGTATAGAAGAAGGATAACGTTAGTGGAATTTGAAATTAATATAAACATAAGGGTGTGGAAGGTGAGAATCATGATAGAAAAAATTATAAACACTATAGGGATGGAGTGAAAATGAAGAATAACTATTGACAATATTCAAAACACAATATCATTATCATATTAACCTGAAATGGGTATAACAAATGAGGCTCAACCGCTGACCATGTTTTAAACATGTGGCTTGACTCGAAATGTCATCTGTTAGACTTACAGAACATTCTGAAAGGAATGTAGGTAATCCATTGGATGTATTAGGGGGTTCTTTTAGATGATGAATAGGATGAGATTCTGAATAAAGGGCACAAAAAGCAGGGATTTTGGCATGATGTTTTGTTCGAATGGAGTCCAACACTCTTGAAATTATGCCATCATGGTGAAGGAACATTAGGAGGGCACATAGTCCTCTCTATTAAGGACCAGGAATGACAGGTAGTATTACATCATACCAATGAGGCTGATAGACACATAGTTTAACATGGCTTGGTGAGGAAGATGCACATATTATTAAGTTCATTATTCCTATAAAAATGTTAAGATTTAAAATTCATGGTACTTGGACTGTAGAATCTTAGTTTATTATCATAATGACCTGACCATGATTGGGGGAAAGGGCCAAGGAGAGATAATGAACCTAGGGTTAGTCCCATTGTGGAATTCATGGGCATCGCTATGTAACCCATAAGGATAAGAATCAAGAAAAATGAAGTTCTTGGAATGTAGCATGGTCAATGACCAATGAAGATATTGTAAATCTTTTCTAGATAGGGATCTGATGCTTCCCATAGTTATTATGGGGAATCCAGATCTTGTTTAGGGTAGAGCTGCAGCTTAATGGAATGCATTGAGGACATGTTGACTCGTGCAGTTTAACGTCATATGATAGGATGAAGATTAAATGGTATGATCCCTGGAAATGATTATGTGTTGCGGTAGCTATAAACCCAATGTGAATTAGGACATATAAAGTCATGCACCACACTAAGTATCACCGAAGGAATTTATTTAGGTAAATGGACAAAATGGAAAAGTTAGGTTGGGCCCATGGAAGATTTCTTGAACATTTTATCGTACCCCATGAAGATGGGAATCAAGCCATACATAGTTCTGAGAGTGTAGTTTAATTTCATTCAGGATGATAAAGGCATGTGTGGAATGACTGGGCCAATATATGTCCTACCAGAACTAATAAGCCCACGTGAGTTGTGCTTGATGTGGAGAAAAATGATAAGTGATGGGAATTTCCTAGCATAGGGCGGAACATGGTGGGGAGATGGAATGCTAGGTGAACAAACGTCCCAATGATGTTGAACTACCGATGTAACACACCTAGATGTGCGATGTAGTAATGCCGAGTATGATTGAATTCCAATGAAACATAAGGAAGTTTAAATATTTGAATCATGATGCTCGAGATCTAGACCACTAGGATGGTTCGGTGACGATAGAGGGTAAATGTTGTCAAAGTATGAAACATAGAATCTGTTTCAAGTCAGCCTAGAATGGGGACATACAAATGAGGGTCGGCTGATGACCATGTTTGAAACACGGTACCTCTCGCAAATTTCATCCGAGGTTGTTAGGAATGTTGGCCCTAGTTGGTAGGTAAGGTAGTGTGGCTTGAGGCCAGGTCGTAAAGGGGGACCCTTCATATGTGTAAGATGATGAGGTTCAATGTAACGAGCTCACAAAGCTTGGATATGGTACGTGGGAATGTCCCTACGAAAATTAAACACTTTGGGCACAACCATAATGCATCCGAGTATGACGAATATGCATATTAGATAGAGGGAGTTGAGTCCCCCTATAAGAACATGGGTCTTGAGGTAGCATTCATCCAACATAATGGTCAATGGATGGGCTATTAAAGGGATTTTTATTTAATTGGATGTCCACAAGTTGGCGAAGTGGCCAACCATGACACCCAGTTCCCATAGGGAGTTCTTAGTTTGGGGTCATAGAACATGGACCCATTTGGGAAATAAAAAGGGAAACAAATTTTTTGGTTTTCATAAAACCTAATGTGTATGGTAATCCATGTGGTACATGTGACCCCACAAGTTCCCAAAGGAGTTCGTGACAATGGGAAAAAAGAGGGAGGATACTATTTTACATTCTTGGGGATGGACCCGATGAAAATATGACTCGACATTCTTATGTATTCTATGACGATGGTAATCAAGACATACATTGTTCTAGGAATGTCTTGGTAAGATACCAGTGTCATAGATAATAAGGTTGTGCGGTTATAGATCTTTCACCAAGATAAGCGACATTTGATAGATATTGTTATTCCATAAGAATGAATGTGTTGTTTTTTTTCTTGTTGAGCGATGGACCTTGGATAGAAAGCCAAGGCATCACCACAAGAATCAAGATGTGTGAAGGCATGGACAAATGGAATGGTGTGTGACCAATACCAAACATGATGTCCCCTAAAATTGGGACACCACGATGCAGTTCTGTTTTTCATCGTGTGAGCAGGATGATAATATCACAGTTTAGAGTCTTTTGAGGGAACGAACCATACATTTTAACGTCATCAAATATAGATGCAACAGTTCAAAGGCATGTGGGACTAAGTAGCATTTTTTATAGTCATATGGATATGACATAATGGGAATGTGCACAACGTGATAATTCATACCCAACGTGAAAATATGACATAATCCCATAGCACACCATGTGTAACTCAAAATAATAAACCTCAGGCTGAGTGGGCGGGAAAAGGTAAGAGAATGTGGGGAAGAAGGTAAGAGGGACTTTCCCCTTGAAGGGGAGTACGCGATGTGGAAATTTTAGGCTTGATGTGAACAAAGGCATAATACCACACACGCCACATCATGTGGTCCTATGTGAGTCATTTTCTAGAAGGAAGAACCGAAGAGATAAATTAGTGGAACTCGAGTTGGACCCAAAGGTGAGACATCTCGGAATTCCTACGTATCACATGGGAATGGGAATTATGTTGTGCGTAGTTATATAATATATATTAGTGTATGGTTTTAGAGATCGTATTATGGAGAAGTAGAACTCTTCCAAGTAGATGTAGACCTCAATCCAATTCTTAATCCCACACGAGTCAATCACTCTGTGGGAAACAAGGGTGGAAGAAGTTTTTTTGAAATACCTGGAATGCATGCCAAAGGGGAGTCTTGTGCGGATACCAAAAAGATGACTTACCATGGCTTTGTCCTTTTGACGTGAAAATGCACACTCAAGCATAGTACCATGAGGGTTGAAATTCCACATGGACACAATGGGGTGGGAAATAATGTGAATCACGTAATTGAAATTTAAGGCATTAAAGGGGGTGTTGTGAGGATGGTGGATAATTGTTTACTATATTCAAAACAGATTATAAATAATGTGTTACCTGAAATGGGAACAACAAATGAGTGTTGACTACTGACCATATTTGCAGTGAGGTACATGTATCGATTTGTTGTCTGATTCCCTCGTAGATGTTGTCCTATAATGGTAGGAGAGCCCTTATGCCTAGAATACATGCCATTTGGGGGTCCCTTCAGATGTGAATGATAATGGGATCCCAAATAAAGGGGATCATGAAGCCTGAAAATGTATGAAAGAATGTCCAGGTAAAATCTAGCACTGCATGATCTAGACCAGAGTACTCCTGGGCACATTGGTGAACTACCGAAGAGAGTCGAGGGACCCGACTTAGGAGCAGCCGACTCAAAGAGATGCACGAAGACTGGTCAGGAGAGAGAGGTATGTGGTTTAATTTTTATAAACCCAATGTGAATTATTACATAAGGAGTCTTCACCACACTGTATATCCCTATCTTATAAGAATGAAATACAAGGGGCCAAAATGACGGTGATGTTTCCAAGGGATGGGGCTGGACTCAAATACAAGATATTCATGCGTTCCTACATATCCCATGAGGATTGGAATCAAGCCATATGTAGTTTTGATTATGTTGATGTGTAGTTAATCGACATGCAGCATGGTCAAAAATAAGGGAATGATAACCCAAAAAAGAATGTGTATGGCATGATGAGTAACCCAATGTGAATGATGATATAATCCCGTACCACACCATACAATCCTTTGTGGGAACGTGGGCAAGTGGCCATAAAAGGCTGAGGGACCTCAGGTTGGGCCTATGACAGAATTTCATGGCCAACTTTCATATTAAAGTCTTGTAGTGAGGATAATGGTGATCATAGTTTAAGGTCATAGAACATGTACCACAGATGCCTATTTTAATGTCATATTCCTGGGAAAGTGAATGAGAATAGTATTGCCTTTGGAAGACCACAAAGTGGAAACTATGATAGAGGACAACTATAGACCAGGTTCTCAACATATTATCCACCCTTGTGTGACCAAAATTTTTTGTGAACAATTGGGAATCAATTGTTGACCATATTCGCAACACGAGACAT
This sequence comes from Viscum album, assembly GCA_963277665.1. Classification (NCBI taxonomy): domain Eukaryota; kingdom Viridiplantae; phylum Streptophyta; class Magnoliopsida; order Santalales; family Viscaceae; genus Viscum; species Viscum album. Next base: position 106,847,781 of record OY728133.1, read on the forward strand.
GTAACAATTTTCTATTCTTAATCCCCAAGGACGTTAGCCCATAATGGTAAAATAGACCTTAGGCAAAGAACCCATGAAATTTAGGGGTCCTTTTAGATATAAAAGCTGATGGAAACCCAAATGATGAGGTTCGAAAAGCATAGATGGGCCTAAAATCATGGAAACATTGATAAATGGATGGATGTCTCAAGGGGATATGTGTGGTGTGAAAGAATAGATTAATGTGAATGAGGACATGAGTCGATACTACACCATGTCATCCTAAATGATAACTTGGAATAGTGTGTTGAAAAGGCTGAGGGACCTGAGGTTGGGCATCCCGGCCAGATGATGCCCTATGGCCACTCATGTGGGTATTGCCTTATCATAGATCCAATTCCCATGACAGAAATTCTTAGTGCGGGAAACATGGAGTAGGATTAGGCTCTATCTATCACATAATGGACCACCTACAGGAATCACACTATTTATCAAGGAAGACTGAGTTTTGGAGAGACAGAGGAGCAGAATAAACCATTACACTCTTCGTTTGGGACATATGGTTGTTGTGAAAACGTCAAAGGATGGTTGTAGACCAGATTCGAAACCCATAATCTATATCATGTAACCTGAAATGGGAAAAACAAATGGGCATCGATCACTGACAGTATTCGCAACAAGTGATTCTGATCAATTTGTTGTCCAAAATCCTTGAGTGTGTTTCCGCGAAATGATAGTACATACCTTAAGATAAGTATCCATATCATTCAGGTCCCTTTCAGTAGTAGAAGATAATGGGAACCCAAATTATGGGTTGTGTAGAGCATAAATATGCCGGTAAAATTTCAAATAAATATAGACAAAAAAGGAGCTGGTCATATTTAGGAGAGATGGATACATAGTACGGTCATAATGAAATTTAAATGATTGAGGTCAAAATCCAGATACAAACCATGTGTTTCGTCCCAATGGGAGGTCCCAGAGTTTGGGGATGGGCCAATGGACGATATTTCTGGGCGGTCCTATGTATCCCATGAGGATGGGAATCAAGCCATACATTGTTCTGAAAGGGCCACGTAGATTAACATCATGCGGTAAGGACGTGGAAGGATTAGAATAGTGAGGAGGGTCCCATGGTGAAATCATCATAACTCTGACATTAGTGGGCCAAAAGAAGCCTAAACGATGCCATGTGGGATTCTCCAAAACAATTATGCCCATGCATGGATAGTCAAAGTGGAAGCATGGTATGGACTCAAGATAAAGTGTCTTAGCATTCATATGTATCCCATGAGGATGGGAATCAAGCCATACATAGTTCATTGAAATGTGGTTTTACATCTTGCAGGTTGATGCACAATTTAATGTAATGTGGGATTGGGCAGTTTAAGGTCATGGAGGACCGTTATGCTGTTTTGGGTCATGCGGGACCAACACATTGGGGTTTTGCAGGACTGTACAGTTTTAGGTCATGTTAGACCATACATCTCTAGAAATTTATTGCTTGAGGAACATGGAAATAGTGGGAAGAGTTATAGGCTCACTATCCATGATAACCTGGGAGTATGCTCCATTGAAGTAAAACATGTGAATGATATATGGTCCTTCCCATTTAGGCTCAAACATGGATGGATTCCTACCTGGTATCATTGGTGTCTTCAGGGAAAACACCATGTCACCATGAAAGAAGGAATGAAGGTGTACATTCTTATTGAAAGATCCGGTTATCTTGTTCTGATGCCTTTCCTAGTTTTGTAGGGCACGAAGCATATTATCGTCATGTGCTTCTAACTCATCCAAATGGATTTCAGCCACTTTATGTGGCACTTGTTGATCATAGAAAACATTGATCAATGAGGTCTATTAAATCTCTATTTGATGGATGACCTCTGTTCTATACTCTAGAGAATATGGACAGAGGGCTTTGGGGAGGATGTCCAACCAACTCATCTTATTCTGGCCAGCAATTTTTTGCAGAATATTAGAAAGAGTTTTGTTGAACTTATCAATATATTCATTTTCATGGAAATGATAGCAGGAGGTATGTTTAGTAATGATATTGAACACAATGTAAAATATCACCAACTCATCTATTCGTATGTTTATGCCATTATCGGTGAGGATGACGTGAGAGCTTCCAAATAGGTAGATGATGTCAGAGCTCACAAAGCCAACAATGGAATGTGCCTTATCCACCTTGGTTCCAACTACCTATGCCCACTTAAAAAGAAGTTTTTAGAAGTTATGATTAATCTATACATGTGAGATATCATCATTGGATATGGTCCCATGATATCGAGTCCCCATACAAAAAATACCTAAGAGTGCTTGGTGGAGTGGAGAGGCCCTAGCAGCCGATGCCTGAAGATCGCATAAATTTGGCATGCATGGAACCTCATCGCAAACTTGATGCAGTGATGGATCATAGAGGGCTAGAAGAACTCTTGTCTCTAGATCTGGTGAGATAGTTTTATCCCTATCTGATGAGCCCCATCGGAACCGACATGAACCTCATGCATGAATTGGGAAATCTCGACTCATAGAGTGAAACAAAGGAGAACCCCATCATGCACATGATTTTAAGGGACCTGCTGACGACTAGAACCATTCTGGAGGGTAAACTATAGCGTGTGGCATCAGATTTGATCCCGCTCAGCCTGATCTGTTGGGAGATTACCATTTTGGAGGTACTCGACAAAGGAGGTTCCCAATCCCTGAGTTACTTCAATCACTACATCCACGGGACCTGGGGGTCCTGACCTTGAGGTGATGCCAGTAAGGTGGCTTACCTGAATTCTATCATCATCACCTAGAGTGACAAGAGAAATCACTCTTCGATGTGCTACATGCATAATTAGGTCATCCTATTCGGGCTCTACAAGTGATGCACCTAGGTCGGACTAGGCGTCAGCTCGACTGTTCTCAGATCGAGGGAGATGAGTAATTTTTGATTGGGATATGAATTGGGCCATTGGTTGAAGTTTGCGTTCCAAAAATGACATGAGCTCTGGCTTTCTAACGACATGGTATTCATTGATCTTCTTGGAAACCACTTCATAGCCCCCTTTCACATGCAAATGGGGCACATCAATCTCGAGTCCAGTGATGAGAGCCTGATACTCTACCTCATTGTTGGTGATGCCTTTTGAAAATAGGAATGAGTATGGAAGAATGTCTTGTGTTGAATTAATGAAGATGATACCCAGGACTACTCTATTGAGCCTGGGGCATTGACCCTTCTGCCGGTGGGGCTGCGAGAAGCTCCATCGAAGTGAATTTTCCAACACGTTGTAGCTTGTTCCAGTAATAGAATCGCTTCATTGGGGAAATAAACGTCTAGGGACTGGTACACAAGAGATGTATGGGTGGAAAGGAAGTCTTCCAATGCTATCCCTTTTAAATCATTTTGAGTGAAAATCCAAATGTATAACTGCTAAAGGATCGCTTCCAAGCGAGCTAGAGGGACTATTAACATAGGTCAATTCAAGATGTACTTTAGGGGATCAAAACAGGACATAAGCTATAAATCATGATGTTGGAGGTAATGCTGTAATTTATATACCACAAATACCAGCACAAGGCCACTCTTCTCGAAAGGGGATTATCTTGCCCCTGTATCAAGTAGAATGCGGTTGATGTAGTAGAAGTTATTCTATGTTCCTTCATTATTCTTATAGGCAAGAAGGGCTTCGACAGATCGCTCTAGGGTGGTCACATAAAGGACCAATGACTTTCTAGAGATTGGTAAAATTATCAATGGATACTACTGTAGATACTGCTTGATTTCAACAATATTAGTCTTGAATTCTTTTTCCCACTCATAGACGGTGCCTTTCATCATGAGCTGAGAAAATGGCATACACTTGTTGGCCTTGATCTTCTCTTGGTCGATCTCGATGACACTGTATCTGGAAACGCATCCAAGAAACTTTCCGTAAGTGACTCCGAAAGCACACATCAATGGGTTGATCTTTAGGAGGTGAGAAATGAAGAATCCAAAGACATTCTCAAGGGGATTGAGATGGTCCTAACACTAGATAGATTTGTCCACCATTTCATATACATAACATTCCACCAATTTTCCATGGATTAGCTTAAATATGGTATGCATATCCTTTTTATAGGTGGCTCCGGCATTCTGTAAACCTAAGGGCATGAATTGGTAATAGAAAGTACCATGTGGTCCACTAAAGTCTTTAGAATCATCCTCCTCTAGATCCATTCATATCTGGTTATACCCAGAGTACCCATCCATGAAAGAGACATCTTGAAACACAACTGTAGCATTGATCCATAATTTCAAACATAGGAAGGGGAAAATAATCATTTGGATAGTGATGGATGGTATATTTGAAGTCGATGCAGACTCTGATCTCTCTGTTCTTCTTCTTTACCAGCACAATATTGTCCAGCCACATGGGGTACTATACCTCCTTAACAAAATTGGCTCTGATGATATTATCAACTTCTACATCAAGCATGTCACCGTGATAAGAGTGCATCTTTCTAGGAGGCTTCTTGAACTCGGGTGGATTTTATGGGGGACCGAGGTGGTGGATGGGTAATTGAGGATCTAGTCATTGCATCTCGTCATAACTCTAGGAGAATAAAATATGTTTTTGTTTTAGGAAGTCTATGTACTATTGTTCTTCCTTGAGGGGAATGGTGGCATTGATCAATGTGTGTTTCGAGTATGCCTCGCTACTGAGGTTCACCTGTACCATGTTTCCAACTGTGGAGAGATTACATATTCAAAGGTGATGGGAGCATCCTTTATACAATATTCATCACTTATGGAGTATGGATCCTTGGTGGGAGGAGATTCTTCTATGTTAGAAGCTCTCGATTGGAGGTTGGACCTAGTCTGAGTGGTAGTGGACACTACTTCGGGGCACCACTATGCTACCATAACCATATCTATAAAGTTTTTTGATCTAATCACATCTGTTCATCAACCCAAGGGGTTATTATTATTGATATCAAAGAAATAGTAGAGTGTCATCTTGAACCTGTTAATTATTTCCTGGAAAAACAAGCATGTATAATGTATTGTAGTGGCCATGGGGTGGACATCCCAATACCTTATGTGGGTAGGAGGCTCCGGGATCACCTGAGTCTGGTTTATGTAGGAGTATGAGGTAATATTTCAGCATCTTATAGACATGGGAATGTCCTCTCCCCTTGTTCTAGAAACAATGAATCATTACTCCTTATCTGATGTTGTAGCATCCATTCGATGGACTGGAAAGACTTATGCATCATCCAGATCAGTCCATGGGTCAGTCGCAGCCATGGCATCCTCGACATCGTTTGTCTGAATCTCGTTGTCCTTACTCATGTTGTAGTCGACATCCATATAGAGGGATTCATTAAAAGAAAAGGGGATTCATCACCATGAAGCACACAAACTCTGCCATTGAGGGAGTACTTAAGGCACTGGTGGTATGATAATAGAACCACCGCATGCAGGTGGAGCCACAAACTACCCAACAACGCATTGTAGGCGGTGTCTTGGGAGACAACCATATACTCAGTGCTAGTAATTAGACCTCCAATATGAGTATTTAAATGGATCTGGCTGACCAAGGTCTTCATTTTCCTTTCATAACCTAGGATTCTTAGGTCAGAGGGACTCAGATCATCCTCGGACATTCCCAGCATTCGTAGTGTCCAAGTCTGGATTAGGGAGATCCCAAATCCTGTGTCAACAAGACAATGATGAATCTCCATTCCATTGAACTAGATGGTGATGTATAGTAGGCAAATGTGCCTCTGTATGAGAGAGACTTAATCTTATCCAGAGAATTAGATGAAGGCCTGGCATTTATTGTTCTCGACCACCTCAACATGGAAGGATTTTGTGGCTACTATCTCCATATCAAACTGGAGGAAGATTCTTGAAGCCTCTAAAAGGTCCTCATGCATATCTGATGATAGGAGAAGGGCCTATAGGATGAAGATATTTCCTAGAATGATGGAGAGATGTATGAGATCCTTATAATTCCATACCATGAATGAGTTGATGATTACAAGAGGTCTGTCTATGACAAGAGGTATGGAGGGCTCTGTCGGCATGGCTGACACCTGACTGGTGCTAGGAATAACCCAGGGTTCACTAGTCAAAGCCCGCTGAGTGACTACTGGTTGAGGGCCAAATGACTGAGAATGGCATGTGGAAAAGCATGGCTGGTCATGACACTGTCTAGGTGGCTCTACGTAATCCAATAACATGAACGGCTGTGAAGGAGAGGCTGATGTCACCAGATGATAAGGATGTGTATAATGACCTATGTTCTAGTCATTCTACCTATTTTTAATCACATGAACAGCCTGGCTGTAAGTACTGACTGAGGCACTCAGACAACCTATATTGGTGTGGCTCCATCGATGCTAACAATGGCTGGGGATGTTCCTAGGATCCACCAGGTGCTCCCCATAGTTAGAAATCATGTAGGGATTTACCATCTCTACAATATTAACCAAGTCTTACCCCTGAACTTCACTTAAAAATGTGTCCACTACATGACAGATTATGGTAGTTATCACCATCTTCGGGGGCATGATGTCACTGAGATTATGGGATGTCGATGGAATTTGCAATGGAATTTTCCTTCCTTTAGGTCGCTGGTGTTTGATCTTCCGGGAAAAGAAAGACTGAGACAACAATGAAAAAGTAGTTTTGTGGCTTATGAAGGCACTGCCCGAGTCATACGTTCATGTAAACCACCATGGGCATGAGCGACTGTTTTACAATCCATTGAATTTTCATACATCTGGGACCCATAGTTAGAAAACTGATGCCACTTGCCTTCGCTGTCGGTACTGCTGTCTGGCCTCACCAAGACGCATGCCACTTGGGCTAGATCTGGTCCTAACTATAATATGTTGTTATACACTTGGTCTTGAAGCCAGTCATTGAACACATAGCACTGTTTTAGGGTATTCACCAGGATCTGGTGGTATAGGTAGTAATTAGAGCTATCGGTAAGGTTCTCCTCTTCTGGCCTCCTACAATCATGAAAACGTACAATCCCTTGATCTATGGCACTTCGGAAATAACCATAGGCTTGTGCCTCATAGAACGGGTATGTATGGTTCCTATTATTCAAAAATAGGGCCCTGAGAGACTGTCCATGGAATGTTTCTAGAGGTGACTATCAAGGAGGTGGATCATGGTTATCTCGCCTAGGCAGTGGCAGTGCATTGTGCAGGGGAGGGGGACCGATAGATTCTAAGGTGGGCACTGCTAGTCTGGAGGTTGTGCCTGAGGTAGAGGGAACTTGTGAGGATATGAAACTGGTTCCACTGGTATATACTCTAGTTTCCTGTGGGGCTCTATTTGATCCACTGCAGTGGGATTGGCCCTTGTGTTCCGTCTCATGGGGATTGCAGGAGGCAAAAATTGTTCCTTCTTAGCCTGGTTAAAGGATTCTTTTAGGCATTGGACATTATCAGAGAATTATCGGAATCCCCTATGGTAGTTATGGGTGATAAATTGGTGGAATATCTCCATCTTGACGTTCCATATTTACATCGTCATCAATTTCTCTTGAGTTAGTGGCATGTCAAGAGAGTATGTGAGACCTTTCCACGAGGTGACAAAGTCTAGAATGCAGTCATCAAGCCTCTTCATGCACTTGAAGTGGTCAATGATACTCATCTTATGAATGATGGAACTGAACTAGTTGAGAAATTTCATATGGAGGTCCTCCCTGTCGACTACAGATCTATTGGGGAGTTGGTTGTACCAGATGAACGCTGACCCTTCTAATGTTTTTTTGATACACTGGAGCATGATGGCTTCCTGCTTTGTCAGAGTTCCCAACATGGGCCCACATCATCTGATGAAGTGGAGAAAGTTCAGTAGTAGGCCCCCATCCCATTAAAGATGGAAAAGGTGGGATTCCTGAATCCTGGGGGTGGTGGCATATCATCAACACATGCAGGGAATGGTTTGACATCAGGCTGAATTTCCACCTGTCAATGCTTGAAGGTTTCGAGGAGGGGAATGAGTTCCTCCATTGGATAATCCATGCGGGGATTCTTATCTTGACCACCAGTGAATTGGTGGGTCCATTAACATGATAAACAGGCCTAGAGGTTCATGGAGCGGCTGGTGGAACACCTATGGGGTAGTTTGGGGAACCTATGATGAGTCTCGAGGATTGTCACACCATTTAGAAGTAAATGGAATGAAATACCACACCCTCTTTCTGTACGTTTTAGAATCAACCATGCCTTCATTGGTAGGATGGTCAGGGTAACCTCAGGGTAGTTTGCTAAGGGGATGTTGTGCCTGCCCCTGCTTCCCTTACTGAGGATCACCATATTCTGTCCGTCAATATGCAACATGTTTAGTAATGTGTTCATCGACCATCTAATAGTGTTCAGTGAGTTGCTGGTGCAACGTGGCTTTTTCAGGGTTGTCTTCCACCTTCTCCACTGAGCGAGACCGGTCAGAGGGTTTGACTATGTTGAAGTGTCCTTTCCTTTGATGGTAATCATGGTGAGAGCTAGTGCCTCGGTGGGCATGTGAAGAACCATTAGATTCCTCTGTTGATGATTAATCCTTCATAATGGATCCAAGATGTGTTAAACTCTCTCGGTGGGTAGGTCTTCTCCCAGAATCTCTTGCTCATTCTAACCTTCCGGCAGGTCGACCATTTTAATTGTGACACTGCCTGGAGGCATATCTTCAATGTCGGTAGACAAATCGGGTTGACCCTAGATATGACAGAAGTGGATGGAAGCATACTTCCCCCAAACATAGATCTAAACATTGGGGGAATCCACTTTGATGATCCTACGGTGTACCCTGAGACTCTGAACGCACAGTTTCAAGAGGGACCTATGAAAACCAGGTGACCCAGGGTGCTGGGCCAGATGGAGTGCAACCAAATCAACCTCAAAAAATTCTTTTCCTATGTACTCGAAATGGGCTTGAATATTATGGTAAGACACTCATTGATGAAAAAGATGGAAATGAGTCTCCGATAGGATATGGCCGAAACACTCAACTTCAACTTGGGTGTGGGATTCTGGCACACAAAAATTCATTTCTTTAATTGGTAAAAACACCTCAGGGATGTGGTACACTGCGAGAATATCCCATAAGATCTTTGGCTCAGATTTAGGGTCCATCCATTCATTTCCCCACTCAACAATTGGAGGAGGTTCATGAAATTGTAGTCATATCGAAGCAAACCATTGGAACGATGGGCTGGCTGGTGGAGAATACAGCGTGCGAGCTGACAAACTGCCACATCTCAGCCTATCCTCCGAAGAGTGTAGTGACTTTTCCTCAACATCGCAATAAGATGGGATGAAGACCACAGTTTATTCCATGGGGACTACGGCTTCTGGCGATGGGTTATGCTACAAATCTTCTCAAATTGGTCCCCATAATAGCTCTTAGTTATCTATATTTGAGGTAAGGAGTGCTTCTTGTGATAGTGGTAATTGTACGATTGTGACCTGTATAGTTTCCAAATATTCTTCCTTCTATATATACTTATGGAGGTAGACAGGAATACGATGGACCTCGCATTCTGGAGGTAGTAGGACAATGCACCTTGTTCCTACCCCTACCCATGACACGGAGGATCTAGGTGAGGGTTCCATCACTGAGTCGTATTCTGCTTCGGAATCATAGAAGCAATCCTATTTGATCTCAGTTTAAATCTTCTAAAAATTCTTTTTATGGGGACGATGACTCACCCTCCTACCCATGTATGGTTTTTCATGACATGGTAGATTCCATGCATGAGGTGGACCTTCGGTCGTACTGGTGATGGGGTGAAGAGGATCCCTGCCAGAGTAAGCCAGGGTGTGAGGATCACCAGGATAGATATCAAAGGGGACACATGGAAGACCTACTTGGGAATTGCAGGATCGGGTATGACCTCTTCTAGAGCCGATAGGAGCATGATTAGGACCTCCAAGACTGTTTCCCCTAGCAACATTAGTGTGTGGAGGATCCTCGTACTGGTCGATTCATACATGGGTATGATCTCCATGCTAGGAACTGATGAAACGAAGCTGACCTTTACACCTATGATTGCTAAGGTGAGGAGGAACATCTCTAGCTGCTGTAATGACTTAGGGAATCCCCCATACTATAGAATTACGGAATGTGTGGAATCTCCATATTGGCAGTCCATAGTGGTTGGAATGACCTTATTCCCCATGTAATGAGTGCGGGATGGCTTCGGTAATTAGTGTCACTACCATACGGAGGACCCTCGTTCAGATTGATGGTAGCGTGGGGGCAGACCTCAATGCTGAGCATAGAATTGGGGAGGACCCAAATTTTCTATGGTAGCGGTACGTGGAGGACCTCTATAATGGGTGTCGATGCCTTGGGTAAGTATGAAGTGAGTGTCCCTGGTTCCGATGGCCAAGAGTGGAGACCCAACATGCCCATGGGGTATTTGGGGCTCGATCCGGGCAGGGTATATAGGTTTCCCTTCGTAGTGTGCAGAGGGGGATAATGATACAACTCGGTGGTGTCTTGGGACACATTATTTGATATCATTGATGCCCATTGGTGGGATTCTTCTTTAACCAATGCCCGATGCTGGCGTCGGGTCAACAAAATTAGAGCTGGTGGTGCAAATCTATAGCATACCTACTCTTCAGCCTATGGGACTAGGTTGTAGAACTAGTGCAACCTAGTGGAGGACCTCCTTGGGGGCCCCTGAATTGTATCCCAGATGTGCTGACCCAGACATCCCCTACCTGATTGGAATAGGGGAGGGAGTCATCGAGAAAATCTCGGGAGAGTCTCCTGAAATGATTGGATGTCGGGGTGGGGAACAGGGGCTTACCTGCACGACCCTTGGGGGAAGTGATGGCGATGAGGCATAGACACCTCTATATCCCATTGGGCTATATCCCAATTTGGGATAACACCCTCCTTCTCGAATCGGCATGCGAGGTTGGTCATCACCCTTTATTGTATGAGTTTAGTTGGTGAGATAGGGTGTGGACGCTCGGTAGCTGTCAGTGTGGGGGAAGTCACAAAAGTGGTTGAGCTATGTGATATTGCTTTGTTGGAATTCTCCCCGCCCCTGCATCAGTGGGCGAGTGGTGATCAGGTTCCTAGTGCAACAGTTTGGTTCCTAAAAAGAAGGCAGATTAATCCATTAGTGCTGAAAATATGAAATCGACGTCCATTTACCCAGCACCATTCCATCTCCCATGGATGGTATGAAAACACCATGCTAACAATGTCATATAATAGGATTTCCAATGTTTTGACTACCCAAAAGTTTCGTTATTTTCTCACTAGGTATACTATTTGAATGGCGGGACTCGGCACAGGATAACAAGATCTGGTGACATGAAAATCCACTAATGTCTCGAACGCTACTGATATTCACATTGAGGAGAAGAGTTTCATGTTTGGTTCACTATTCTTGTTCCCAATGCTTTTCCCAGGGTGTGTGCATCCGTTTGTGGATGAAACTCAGCTGTTTCCCCATATTACAACTTTCCAAAGGTAGGTGGCTTCTGTTCTTGTTTTAGGGAAGTTTTCCCTTGATCGAAATGGGACGATTGGATTTCGGTTCCTCCACCCTTGGATTCCTCCTCATAACTTGTCACCTAGTTTGGGTCATCCTTATAGACTATGACATTGTTTGTGAAACTCACCCTAGTTCCATTTCTTTTGGATCTTGTTTAATTACACTTCGTTAGTAGGGACATTCCAAGGGGTCCAGTCAGGGTAGCAACCTTTAGTCGGGGGAGCAGTCATGCTGGACATCACTGGCATGTCTGAACGCTAAAACACTAGAACGTATGGTTTCTTCCCCTTATCATTGGGCTTCTCAAGGGAATGGAGGAATGTGGATCCCACTTCGAATTCGGGATTTAATATGCCATAGGAATGTATCTGTGGGTTTCCATAGGTTCTTACGTTTAAAACAAGGTATGTCATCTGTTTAATGTCTAGAAGAGATGGATCTGACTGATCAGAACACTAAGTAGAGTGTATCAGATGGGTGCAACTCCTGGAGGGAACACAAATTTTGGGGATAATGTGTGTTTAGCTACCCAATTATTGTTAGTGGGAATGGGGAATGATGCGGCATGACCCCACCAGGTTTTGGAGGCCCGGGTAAGAATCAGGATGGAAGATGGATGGTTATGTGGAGTGAATAGAGAATGAGATGGAGTCGACTCCAGGGTGACGTTGATGTTGGGCTTGATCCTTGAAGAGACGACTTATGTATCCCTGTGGAAACAAATCAAAGTCTACGTAGTTCAGGATGATGTGACACCTGAGGAGGCGACCTGTGAGAATGGAAACATGGATGGGATCTGAAGGAGATATAACTCTTGATTGGGTCATGACCTTCCCGAAACACATGGTCTTGAGGGAGATATCAGGATAAGATATGAGCGATGGGTTTTCAACTCGGTGAAGCTTCCTACATATCCCCGTGATAGGGAATCAATGTTTTCATAGGTCATCTAGAGTCATCTTATCATTGATTGGTGACTCCAATGGCTTTCTGCCGAATAGGGATGTCAATGTATTACTTCCTGGTGAAGGTCCCAAAGGCTTACCGCTGGATAGAGGTCACAATGGCTTACCGCTGGATGGGATTGAAAACCTCTTACCGCTGGTTTTTGTTGCAATGCCTCACCACTGGATGGGGTCGCAATGGATTACCACTTTATAGGGGTCCCAACAGCATACCTCCTGATGGGGTTGAACCTCAAGGAGGCTACCTATGTACATTTTCCAAGGTACAAAGATCAAAGACCTAAATGTTCGAACGAGTATAGTTTAAAGTCTTATAAGACAAAAAGTGGGCATAATGTTTAATGATTTTTAGGACTAGAAAAGTGATAGGCTTGAACCTTAGAGAGGATTCCTCTTTACATTTTCATGGAATGGATCAATGTCCACATAGTTCTTGTAGAGTTGGAACTGATGTATAGGGGGTCGGAGGCAATGGGTGTTGGGCTTGAACCTCAGAGAGGCATCCTATAAACCTTTTCTTGGCAAGGATCAAAGACAACGTTGATTAGGTGAGTGTGGTGAACCAACTTGAAGATGTTTGAGACCAATGGGTGTTATGATTTAACATTATGTTGGATTATTACATACCATTCCTTTGCTAGGATCAATGTCCACATAGTTCCAGAAGGGGTGTGGGACGTACACTCTAAGAGGCCCAAAAAGGATGTCATTGTAGATGATTAGTATAAGCCCATGTGAGTCATGCACAGTGTGAGAAAAAAGATGCAACAGAGACCTGGTGATCTCATAATGAATGGTGCTTCTATGAGATGTGGAGTGAGGTTTACACTAATTTAGCTACCCAAAGAGGAAACATGGGCATACACGTACTCTGCATTCTGGGGGGATGGAGATTTGGACAGACTCTAGGGTGGAGGCTAGTGTGGTGTGAAAGCCCAAAGGGAGAGAGATTTGGCACTGAGGAAGGGAAGAAGAGTATGGGTGCTACCTCCTATGAGTAGGGTTAGGGGCTTACACCAAGGTCGTTGTCCATTCCCCGTAGACAGACGCTGATTTGATAATGAGGATTTCATTCCATGTGAGGAATGATGTCACTCATGTGGAGACCAGTGGGAGTTGAGAATGTCTGAGATAGATCACCATGCATTTTATGAATGGGGTGAGGCCACAGTTTATCATCATGTGTTGAGGATGATGGCGCTTGGTAGTTTAACGTCATGCAGCTCAGATGAGGTGAGTTCCCTCTGCACCACTAGGACTTATATAACTGATTCCATCTGCCCCATGTGAAAGGTAAGTCATCAGCTATGCAGTGGTGGGTCATGTTATAGAGTGATCCTTTGAGGGGTCCACATTAGCATGGCTATGAGAAGAAGAAATAGTCATTATCCTGCCTATGAAAAGATGCATGAGGCCTTGCAACGCAATGGGAAGCATCTCCGAAGGGAATTAGAAATCACTTCATGAAACCTTGAAGAGCCACACGGAAAGAGAGAACCTAACACAAGTGTAGTTTTCTTAAGAGGGGCTCGGATAAGGTTCCTTGATGGGAGGATGACACATGGAGAATGCACAAGGGAATAGGTTGGGTTTAATATGAAAGGTATGCGTGCAATATAAAAGGGTTACATTCAAGAGAGAAGGTATTCACGCCAGATTGTAGGGTTGCGCGTAAGATGAAATTTATGTCGGAAAGATTTAAGGGTTGCGTGCAAGTGTGTTGGGATGCATGCAAGATGGAAGGGTTGCACACAACAAGGAAGGGTTGCGCGCAATAAATAATGGTATGCATGCAGGATATGTCTGGTGTAGAGGAAACATGCGCGGAAATGGCGTCTCTTGTGCGCAAATGGCTTTGGGAGAAAGGAAGTTAATGAGGATCATTCCCAAGAGGGCCCACCCAGAAGAGAACCCTTGGGGGATCCATCGTGAAAAATCCAATAGCTGAAGGCCATGCTTTTTTTACACAGTCCGTGAAGTGGGAGTTTTCGCAGAACAGAGCAGCTTTTCATCTTCTCTTTCCCCATCCTCGAAGGGAGGGGGTACGATTCATTTTATATACGAAGTCCTCGGGGTGGGGCACAAATGGAAGCGGAACGCAAACGCGCGGTGGACGTCAGGTTGGGAACGCAAAGGTACGATGTGCGAAACTGCACGATCGACGTTTCATTGGGTGCACAAAAGGGGAGTTGCACGAATTTTGTCCCTTGATGGCTCATTCACTGTGCAAAGAGGCGCTGCGTGCAAAAGGGCATTGGGTGAAACTGTGCACTTGATTCCGTATGGGGCGCACAAACGGGAGCGGCGCAGAAGCTCGTCCTTGATGTCATATTGGGTGCAAAATATTTTTCGCGTTGGGGACTGCTTATGCGCACGCGCTGAATCTTACGTGCAACCACCTCCTGGGTCACAGAATCTTCACTTCCCCTCCAGAGTTCATTCATTTTCTCGTTATCCTCCCGATGCTGGGCTTATCCAAATTCCAACATTAATAATTTAATTGTCATTAAATATTATAATTTTGTTATAAATATCACATATATCATAAAAATATTACTTCCATCATATTACCAACCATGAGAAGTGGTAATGAAAAAATAATAATCATCGTTTAGCAAGGTTGTAGTTATCCTTACAAACGGACAGTAGGTTCATTACCCATTAGATAGAAGTGTGAAATTTTGGGTTTAGACATTTATATAACAGAAGATATGTATATTTATAACAATAATTTTATTATATATACATGAAATAAAATTAATATAGGTGGTTAAGGATGAAATAAATTCAAAATGTTTGGTGATCAACATTACCACTTCTTGGGGGAAATTTGTTTATATTTAATAAATGAACTTGTTTGGTTGGATTTATCAAAAATGGGAGGATTATAGGGTGAATAAAAGGATTTTTTCGTATATTATGATATATATTGATTGATCCAATGTTCCTAATTAGTGTGAATAAAAGAGAATGATGTGTACCCATTTAGTAAACAGGTGAGGGTCACTTTTATAAACTCTGAAAAATATAAATTTATAATTAATTAAAACTGAATATGAATACCTCTAAAGTGTCATATATTTGCTCATAGGACTATATAAGGTTGTAATATCATCATCAAATAAATTTGAGATCGATTTTTATATAATTTTAAACTATATGTTTTTTATTAACCATTATTTATCATATTTTAATTTTAACTATGGTATAATCATTTTTACATTTAAGATGATGAATTTATTAAATAAAATTTATCAAATAGACAATAAATGTTATATTTATGATATTTTATTCCATAATATATCCTATTTTTCTTTATTGATAATTTTTATGTTTTTAACTAATTTAACAGAAGTTTGTTTTCACAATATGTCATTTATATCAATTTAAACTCTATTCATCAAGATGAATTTAAATGAATCAAAATAGAAAGATAAATTTTAACAAATACGCGTGAGACACCCATAATATGACATATTGACCTCAAGTAGTTTTGTATACCCTTAATGAAGTAAAATAATTTTTCATTATAAATTATAATATCATTTAATTGTAATTTTTGTTAATTGAATAATTATTGCATCATCATTGTATAATTATTTTTGATACCTATGTATTCAATATAAATTTTAAAAAATAATTAGGATTTAGAAAAACCCATTACAATACTTAATAATATTTATTTGTGTGAATATATTCACATTATCCACATAATATAAATATTTTAATTATTAAAAGAAAGAGTGACTTTTTTTTCATGTTTTTATTTAAATAATATCAAATTCCTTCACAGGGACATGTATTTGGTAATTATTTAATTTTGAAATTTATGTGTTAATTGTATTATTACCATCAACCAATAAATATTTTTCATGTTATTGGGTAGTTTTAAAATTTTATTTTTATAATTAATTAAATGATTTACCCTTAATTGTGTTAGTAAAAATTATTACTATTTCAATTCATATGACCCAATAATATAAAGTTAAATATTTAATAATTTATACCTTATGATTTGGTAAATGGAAGTAATTTTTAAAAAATCCAATCATATTATTTGTTTAAATTATTATAAAAATAATCATATTTGGGGAATGCGAAAACATGTTTTCAAAAGTGAATACATTCATAATTTTAAAATGTTTTTATATCCAGATACAACTTATAATAGATTTCATTATCCGAAATTGTATTCTTTGATAGAAAATAATATCAATATACTTTAATGCATGTCATAAATAAACTTTAGCTGAAATATGTTTTAGATGAAAACATTTTTTAAATTAAAAACTAAATATTTTACACTATTCATAAAAATTAAATCTGATTAAAAAATCGCTAAATATCCAAAAAAGTAAATATAGATTTTCCCAACTTAAATGAATAAGTTTATTTTGTCATATAAATAAGAAAAAAATGTCAAAAATTATATTTATAATTAGTTTTCTATTAAAATGTTGTAAAATTATATTTTTGAAAAATCTAGGTTTTATGCATAAAATTATGTCTGTTCGTATCAATTCCAATAAAATATAATATAATAATAAGAAAAAAAATTATTGATTATGTAAAATATATATTTAATTAATATAATTATCTAATTTTAATGACATTAATTTAAAAATTAAAAACGAAATTTTGAGAAAAAAATTAAAAATATATCATTTGTATTCAATTGTTATATATTTTAGTTTTTAATTAATTTGAAAATAATTAATTAATCATATAAAACATATATTTCATAATGTTAGTTATAAATATTCATAACCACTAATTAATCAATTAGGTTATATCTTATTATATTGTATAACAACTTTTTTTAATATATTGTTGTTCGGTAAAAGTCAGTCTTGGTGTAACATTAGCTATAAAAAGAATTGGACATTGTGCATAGCAGAAGAACAGAATTGTATTTAGTGTGTCACAAACTAATATAAGTGAAGTGTTTAGTGCACAATAATGTTTTTTATTGCGTGTAAATCAATATTAACTTGTATCTTTCACTAAACAACACAAGCTATATTCAGTGTTTTGTGAAATAAAAATATATCAAAATGGATTTTTCATTTAAACACAAAAGGGTTTTCAAATGATAAATTCATGAAATTTACATTCATAGAATCCCATAACAAAAAAATACTAAAACATCCTTTTAAAAAATGAATTTTAGAGTACTAAAATTTACCCAAAGTAATTCATAACTGGGATTCGACATTAGAGAACATATATTGTAAATGAAAACATGTACATGGATGAGAAATATAACTATAATGTTATGATAGAGAAAGACAGTGAACATGTTCAATAGAAATCTAATAATAAAAAAGTCAAAAATAATTTATTATCTATGTGTGCATTTTAGTTAACAGATAAGAAGGAATTAGGATAAATTTTTTTTCAAGATCATTTTCATTGTGTTGAATAATTTAATTGATAAGAAATACATAATTTATTTCATTACGTTTTATAAGAACAATACCATCATTTCATTGTTCCAGGATCGATTTCCCCATCACCACTCATTCCAAGAAATGATGTTCAATTTTTAATTCCTAAAGCATTATCTATTCATGATATCCATAAATAGAATGAAAGGTCCTTCAATATATCTTTATTTAAAATCAAAAAAAATGATAACATTGGTTATAAAAAAATGAATAAATCCACATATGGAGATATAATTAATTAATCACTAAAACCTCATCTAATGTTTACCCAAAACTGTTATATAAATGGTTAATCATATAAATTTTTTGAAATTTTATCATCCAAAACAATATAAATAACATAAATAAATTTAATTAAAATAGATTATCATTGAACCATTATATATCATAATCTACCTATTGATTGTTATATAAGAAACACATAAATACCTTCATCACGTAGTCTATTAAATCATTATAATTACCATAAATCATTTTTGAAAACATTTATTCTATATTTATCCAGAGATTTTTTATCATACTACTAAACTGAATAGATATATTAACCTCCATCGGTGATATCACAAACCAATTTTTCAATAAATCATTAATCATTTCAATACTAATCATCACCGTTAAATATTATTTCTCATATCAAATATATCTTTCTCTAAACTTAATTATCTCATCTTTTGGAACACATTGAGTTCAATTTTTCCCCTAATATTGTGTTTCTGATTAATTCCACCTTGAAATTAAAGCACAATGCAACATATCCTTTCATTTTTAAAGGAAATATTATAATTAAAAAAAATATTGCAATATTTTTATAATATATTTTATGATTTTTTTTAAAAACTACACATAAATCATTCAACATTCACCTTAAACCATTACTCTAGCTTCGTCAAGATATTCTATAATGAAAATGAAATGTGAATCATTTTTTATGCTTTTTGAACCACAATATTTCTATACTTCTTATGTTTATTATAAACAATGCTATTAGAAGATCTCATATAGTTCACATGTAATTTTTTTACCCATGTCCTCATTAGAATAACCATTAATCATACCATTGTCGTGATTCTCTTTTTGAAATTTACAATTAGGACATCAATTTTTATAATGCCCATAGTATCAACATCAAAAACATTCAATGCCAACATTATTACTTGTAGTTCCTTCTATTTACTACGACCAAAATTCATTGTGTGAAAACACGTATCGTACATTAAAAACACATAAATAGGAAATATTACATAGAGGATGCCTAAATCATGTCACATACATTTAAATCGATGAAAAATTATGCTTTTTCTCAGACACATACCATTAAATATCATTAGAAATATCCATAGGGATATAACTAAAGTTATCTCATACTATATTTGAAAGGATGACTACACCTTCACTCTAATATAAACATTAATGACCCAATATTAACATATATTTACATTACATTATTTTTTTCTGAACATTTATATATTCTTCAAACTCATTCCCATAAACCGTATTATTTTACTATTGATGAAAACATGGATCATGAGATTCTAAACTAGAAGAAGATATTTAATGTTTCCTATAAATATCATTACCTTTTGTACTTCTACTTAAGAACATACCTAATAACCATGGGAAATGATACGTAACAAAAGGGAGAACTTGAATTCTCAGTAAGGGTAAACATGGTAGATTTGTATGCATAAACATGATGAAGGAGGGTATGAGGACATGAAAATAATGTTAAAATGTCATACCCATCACTGAAAATATCATAAACAAGAATAATGGGATAAATATTTGTTGTTTAAAAGACATGATTCTTAGGGGAATCATGAGCATAGAACATGTTATCATAACATAATAATATGACATTGAATTTGTGGTAGAAACATAAACATGTAATATCATTCAATATAATTTAAGGAAAATTTTAAAAATATTACGAGGAAGTTAATTGTGAAAAACCAACATATTAGGACACACCAGCATCCCCAATCACAACCCTTTACTTGTAAGGGATCAGGTTTCCACACATTCCTATTGTCGATCATGTTTCCATATCTTCCATAGTGGGTCAAGCCCTTCTATAAGATTCCCTTAATTATCTCCTGAGAAATAAATCATTACCAAATACATCATAGGGATATATTTTTCACACCAATCACATAATGAAGAAAATAAATATATGTTCCACAAGAACATAAATCAGTCCTTAAATCATAACCCATGGAATAAAATGGATATCATAACCATCATTCAATCATATCACAACACAAGGAAAAGAAAGGGTTTTCATAAATATCAATCATTCAAAAACAAAAACAATTCATAAGTAGAATAGTAATTGTAAAATTGAATCAAATCCGTAATAAAATTTATGTAGCATCAAATAATTTTAACTTTGATGGAAAATAATATTGAGATATCGCATTGTAAAAAATATGAGTAATGTATCATTTATTCTTTAAAAATGATTCCTTTTCCTGTAATGAAAAATAATTTGTAAATGTAAAAATTTTCATTCAAACTAATATTAGAATAATGTAATGTAAAATTCAAAATTATTGTTGTTTCTTGATGATTCCAATTTTTTTTGATTATATATAAGTTAAAAAATATTCCTTTCATACTTTTGTCAGAAAAGTCAAAAAATAGATCGTTTAGAAAACAACTATAAAATTCCTTTTAATCTATGTAGTATATAGTAAAAAATCTGTAGAAATATCTATTAAAAATCATATGATAATAATAAAATCATTTTTATAAAACATGAACATGGAAGATAAATATTCCTCAAAAAAGGCATAAAATTGGAAAATCCCTAAAATTGATGAGGTTGTAAAATAGATACTCATTACATTATAATTATTAGAATAGTATTCAAATCTAATAAATAAAATAATCTGGATATGAAAATACCCTAATATTATATCAAATTATCATAAAATACATTAATGGGTGGCATATACAACAATTATAATTAACAACTTCTGTTTAAGGCATGTGTCCCACATAAATAAAAGTGAAACATAAATCTATTAACACTTGAGTAAATTAAAATCATAAAACCTATAAAATAATATAATAAATTAAGAGTTTTAATATCATTAAATAAAAAAAATTCATTATATAACATGAAATTGGATAGTATTTACACCACACAGAATAAACGAGTGGTCCATATGACATGTATATCATGGAAATACAAAGTTATATTAATGTCCCTTACCTTAAGTATAGACTCTCTTTATACACGTGTAAACATCATATATAATAATTTTTTTATTATACATCAATTACATGAAAATATTCTCATATTAAATACCATATATGATTTTATTATGAATATATTTTACACTTTTATTAAAAATTATACAGTAATGTTATGCTTCGTTAATATATGATTTGTTTTTGGAATGTGTTTTGACTATATATCCTTTGTACTCTTACATAGATCACAATTCCTTAATATCCAGAATTATAACAATGAAATTAATATAAAATTTAATTATTAAATATATATATATATAGTGATTCCTATAATTTAAAGGTCAAAAATTAAAAGCAACATTCATGGAGATGATAGGTCATACGTATGAATGAATGTTTTGTTCATTTTATTTTCCAGATAAATAAAAGAAAGTTATATTATATATTATAATTAATGAATGATTATTATTTTATATATATCATATATATTAATAAAAGTTTTTTTACAATCTATTCGAAATATAGATGAAATAAATCACATCACATCGGGGAGATGTTAAGCCTTATGTATGCCGGAGTGACGTTATCATTTCCCAAAAGATAAGATAATAAAAAGAAAATATTATATTTTCATTAAATAATTACAACTATTTTATAAATATGTAATATATATATCATAACAAATCAGTGAGTCTATCATAATGCCCATAGTGAGATGTGGTAATATAAAAAAAACAATCATTGTTTCATGATTCGGTAGTCCTCCATACAAACGGACTATAGGTTGGTTTCCCCTTGCATAAAATTTTGAAAATGTGTCGGTTGAACCCTTTATATATAAACCTATAATTATATTTAGTCAAATTATTCTGCTATATAAATATTATATTAAAAAAAGTTGAGGGGTTTTAGGGACAAATTAAATAAAAAATAATATTTGATGAACATCATCTCGTATTTGGGTATCACTTATTGATTTGAATATAATGGGTTCATTAGATGGATTTATTCCCAATGAAAATAAATCAAAAATGAAAATAAGGATGTTGAGAGGATATTTCGGTAGTGATTGGCTGATAAAAATGGATTTGTTTGTGTGAATAAAGTGAAGAAGATGTTCCCTTTTATAAGCATGGAGATGTGCATTTTTCGAACCTCACAAAAATATTAATTTATAATATATAAAAACTCCACCAAAATACCACCATAAGGTCATATATTCTAATATATTATTATCAAATATTTTAATATCATTAAAGGTTAAATATTATATAGGTTTTATATAATATTAATTCTTATTATATTGATTAAACCATAGTTAACATGTTTTAATTTTAAATTAGTAATAATGCAGTTATGTTTAAGGGGATGTATGGTTTACATATAATGGACATTAAATGGTTCATTTATTATATATTATACCACATATTATCATCATTTTCATCATTTAAAATTCCATGATTTTTAACTATTTTAATTAAAAAAAATTCAATAAATGTCATTACGGTTTATTTTGATATTATTCATAATATTGTCTATAATAAAATACATATATCATATTAGCTTCGATCTAATTCAGGTAGGAAAACCCTAATATGTCATATTTACATAAGAATTTTTATTAGAACCTTAACTAATAAAAATTATATGTCTTTTAATATTTATAATATTAGTAATTGAATAGTTACAACATCATCATTGCATAATTATATTATATAATAATTTATCCAAAAAAATTTAAAATAAAATCCATTATGTATAGAATCCTATTAAATTTTTTAATAATATATATTGATTATAATATCCCCAATTTATCCCAATAAAAAATATTATACTTATTAAAAGTATGTGTGTGATATTTTGTTATTTCATTTGATTTTAATAATATCTATTCATTTATATGGAATTGTTCAATTAAATTATTCAATTTACAACCTTTTGTGTTGTGGTTATAATTTCCATCTAACAATACTATTTTTCCATGTTCTAGGGTTGTTTTATAATTTTAATTTTTACCCTTAATAACCAGATTTTCCCATAACACTGGTAATAAAATCAGTAATGTTATTATTCATATTGTCCAAAAATTAAAATAAAATATTTAATAATTTTTTTTCCATATTATATAAATATGGAATATATATTTCTAAATAAAAAACATTAAATTTTTTATAATAAATTTATAATAATCTCTTCAACGTAACGATAAAACTGGTTATTAACGTTAAAATAATCAACAGAATGAAATATTTTCATATCCAAATTCAATATAGAAACTAGAATAATGTCCTAAATTAAATTTAATTAAAAAATAATAGTATAATTATTCATAAAAAACAATAATAATAACTTAAAAATATTATTTATGTATATAAAAATATGTTTTTAATTGTAAATTCAGTATATTTTAGTTTTCATCAAAACAATGAAATTATCAATAAAGTACAACAACTTCATCCAATGTAATTTTATATATCCAAATTTCAAATGATATGTATATTATTTCTTATAATAATAATAAAATTTTCAAAAATTAGAATTAAAATGGCTTCCCTTTTAAAGGATGGCGAAATTACCTCTTAGAAAAATATAGGTTTTTATGCATAGAATTGGGATTGTTCATATGATATGCTAATAAAGTCATTTGATAAATGAAAAATATATTTTATTATTAATATAAGATATATATTTCATTAATATTAGTCACTAATAGTAATTAATATAATTTATTGAAAAAAATGAATTCAGAAGCATCGAGATAAAAAAATTTCTTATATTCATTTGGTATATATTTTCCTTTTTATTTAATTGGTAAAATAAATTCAACATATAAACAATATATTATCATAACATTTTTTAAAAAAATTAAGTACTTATATTTAATTATCTAGGATATGACTTATTATATTAAACAATAATATTTTAATATTATATAGTTGTTCGGTAAAACATAGTATTCTATGTAACACATGCTACAAAAATCATAGAATTTTGTGTAACACAAAACAAACATTATGATTCATGCACAATAAAATTATCTAACTGTTGTGTGTATCACTAAATCAACTTTTTGTTTCATATAAATTAATAGAATCATGGATCTTTGATATATCTCATGCATCATTCATTGTTGTTTGAAATAGACACTTTTGAATATTTTAAATTAATTCAAAAAATAATTCCACAAAATATCAATGTGTTAAAATACATAAGGTGTCACTTGTGAAATATTTTAGTGTAACATTGACTCGTGATCCTTCTGATGTTTCATAAGATTCTAATTCTTATATCCTAGTAATTTCTCGTCATTGAATTAAATTGAAGACATATTTCTCTCTTTCCTGTTTGATGATTGTATGAACCATTTATCATGATTGGTCATTGTTTTTTTTACTTTGTGATTTCATGTGTGTTTGTTTTTCATGAACCTACTCATTATAAAAAATTTACACTATAGGAGCACATGACCAAGATGAATGATTGAATCGGTGCGGTGGCTACATTGCCTCTATTTCTATGTTCATGACACCAATGAACTTAGGGGGTATTCTGATGAAATGATTCATTATTGTTCCATAAAAAATTTATCCCCAAAATACCTGATCCCTGATAGAGGTATGATGATCTCATGTGAATTTAATAATAATAAAATTTAAACACAAAAGCTACCTCCTTGAACCGAATAGTGCTCACCTGAAACTTTTTATTGGAGACCTTTTTATAAAGGAATCAAATATGATCCCCTCATTATTATCCCCATATTATCAAAGAAAATTTATTCTCTATAGTCATTGATTTCTCAGAGATATCATGAAGATCAGATGAGTCCTTCAGTGTCATTATAACCACCCAGATCACATTTCATGGATCCTTTGAAGGCATTCTTTGTTCGATCACTAAGAGGGATAATTTATCTCTCTAGAAAGTCATATTATAGGGAGAATGTCATAAAATTGAAATGAATAATTCATATAATTGAGTCTATCTCTTGTTTATGTAGATGGATACTCAAATTCATAGATAGGGTTCCCTGGTGAATGGATGTTAAATTTAGAAAAAATAAAAAATAAATCAAATATAATGACTAAATAACAATATCATAAATATTAATTATAATTCGTCACATACTTTTACTAGATAATAAATATATTAAATGATAATCTTTATCATTAATTTGAATTGTAATTCTCAAAATATTAAATGAACCTTAAATATAGAAATAATGTTTTTATATAATATTTTTATTGTATCCTTTATATACCTTGTTGATAATTTTAATAAATAAATTCAATATAATTATTATATAATTGATTAATATTGATTTTATTTATTCAGTTGTGATTGATTATACATGGAACGATCTCATACCCTATGATGGGGCTCACAATGTCCCACGTTTATATTCACCAGAATAGGGTAGATTCATGAATACTCTATTGTGTTTAACCCTCTAAGCCCAAATCTCAATCGTAGAAAATCATTTTCAAAAACAAAGGGAAGTGTTTAGAAACCTATAAAGTTAAAAAATTATATAGGTAGATGCTATTAAAATGAGAAAATTCATATGATAATTCACACTCTAGTATATTATCTTTCTCTTTATATATTACTTAAAGTAAGATGCGCAATTATGTCAATGATCATTCTTACATTATTATTTTTTGATCAAACTAGATAGACATGCCTCTAAATAACATTGATGATGAATTTTGAAGGTACTGCAATCTTGATCAACTCATCTTGAGATATTAATTCCTTAACATAAAAGTGACAAATTATATTCGTACCATTCAACCATTTTCATACCAACAATCACACACCAAACACTAACTACCACGTTATGGAACCATTATCATGGATTTTTCTATCATTAATGTATGATATAAAATGTAACATATTGTCATAGATCTGATGTCTATAGACCAATCCACATGTCTATATATTAGAACAACCAGTGAAACATGAAACATGTTGTGATCCTATTGGTCGATATTTTTTCCTGATCACAACAATTTTAGATCACAATGTTAAAATTTCATGAGATTCTGTATAAATGCTTTTGATCCACCAACACTTTATATCCATAAATCAATAATCTCTAGTAATTATATTGTACCTTAACTATATTATCTATGTTTATTATTCATTTTTTAATAATTTTATTATCTCATTTTAGAGTGAGATCTACTAAAGCATTTAGATGAAATAATTAATCTATATAATTACCAATAAATAGTGAACTAATAAATGTAGAAAGTATAATGGTTATTGTAAATCATGTAGAAATCAATGCATATAAAAAATATAAATTGAAATTTAATGATAATTTTAGGTCTAGGGAACCTGCTATTACATAAAAAATTGTATATCATTGATTTTATGTTTTTATAATAATAATTAATTACTTATATTTTCATAATAAAAGACATTTAATATTTATTTCTTTACATTTTAATATTTTATACATTTTAATATATTATTTTTTAATCAAATTTACCAAATTAGTGTCGAGACTTCATATGGAAATAAAACTAATGATAATTTATTTTTTTCAAAATTGGACTACGGTATCATTTACCATTGAAAAATATACAATACTTTTTCAAATTATTTTTTTATACAAGGAGGTATTGAGTTATTTTTTTAAATTATATAAATAATAGAGTTTATATTTTATGTATTAAATTAGGAATGAAAATGGGAAGGTTATCCATTAAAATATAGGTAACTGAACCTAAACTTTTATAATACATGTTTACCAATAGCCCGATCAAGGACATCAAAATATATTTAAAACCTAATGACATTTAATTCCCAATTACATTTAACAAGAACATGAACATCAATAAATTTTTTTGTTCCACTATATTTTTTATATCAATTTTTTTAATATGTATTAGGATAGAAACTAGCGGAATGTTTCATTTAATATAATTTTTTTTATTAAAAATAATTTAAATTTTATACATGTTTTGGTTTCCCTATAAATTTTCACTAGACCCAAAAAATTTATTAATTAGAATTTATAAAACCCAAAGAATATCTTTAAGTATCTAATCCCATATAATTAGGATCATATATGACTAGATTTCTATTTATTATGTGTACATTACAATCTCTTGGTTAAATATTCATTTTGTGAAAGAGTGATATGTAAAACGTTTTGGATGGTTTTTTAGTAATAGAACCTGATTCAATAATTCATTCAGCTACAACCTATATCTATTTGTCATGACATCAGATGATACATCAGTTTTTCAAATATATTATTATAATGGTTGGTACAATCTGATGTTTTATAAATATTATTTTTCCAATGTACCCGTAGTGTAGGTATGTGTGGGAAATCCTTACTATAGTGTGGTGACGGTGTCGGGGAGGGAGGCCTTATTATTCACAAGGTTTAAATTAAAGATAATGAAAATATATAAATAATTGTAAAAAAATAAAACTATATATGTATGTATGAAATAATTTTTTTGGTGATGGATTTGTTGATATATATATATGTTATAATTACAAAAGCATCATTACATTTTTGGTAATTAATATTGTTAGGTATAATAATATGAAGGATACCTTAAGCCATACGACGATCATAAAATAATGATTTTCCTTTCACTTAATATGAATGATAAAATGATTTTGAAATGAACTGGAAGGAACATAAAAATAGTCAGAGAATATGGAGAGTCACGAAGAGATAAAACATGGATGAACAATAATGAAAACAAAAATTTAAAATGGGATTGGATCCTTAGGGATTATAAGAGCATGAAAAAAAATCTACATCACACCTAATTTTTTATTAAACTAAAAAATTCAATCAATCATTTCAAAATTTAATCTAGATGGAAAATATTTGAAGAACAGAATCAACAAGACAATAAATAACTGAATATAAATAATTAGAAAATATCAGATAGATCATAGATATTCTGACATCTATCTGATTAAACATCATCTATTGGAGTTTGATGTCTTGTTACTTATTTTAAATCTGAAAACGTGCACCACATGTTCACCTCACATGGGTTTCCACTAGTGATCTTCCAATATGGTTCATCTAAATATCATCACAATGATGAGTTAACCATAATATTATGACCAAATTGTTCTTAGAGCTTCTATAATGACGATCACAAGGGGATCTAGTCATAACCTACAAATATCATGTGAAAGGTTACTGGAGAGTTGAACTGAATTAATGTGTCAAGGAGGTAATTAAAGGGGTTCTCAACTCAATTAATAATTCTAATTTGTAAAGGGATAGAGTTGAACACTATAAATACCTCTTTTATAGAAAAATTAAATGAAGAAATAATCCAAGACAAATTAATTGTCAAGATATAATGGGAGGTTACCATACTCAACCAAAAATTATTCCCATACATAATATTGATATAGTGGTGAGAGTAAAATCCACCAATAAATGGTAAATATAGAGGATCCCAAGAGAATAGGACTCAACAAGTCCTACCCATGATAAAAGAAAATCCATGTGATATGTTGAACATTATAACCCAAAATATTTTTGAATCTATGTGAGAAAGGAGATGGTAGAAATATACACACAAAATTTCATATAGAAATGTAAAAATTTATCCACCAATTGATTTTATGATTGGTGATTTTATTTCAATTATTTCCATTGAATTAGATAAAAATAAATACTTCTAAATAATGTTTTAAATTTTATAATGTTATGACATCAGTCATAATATCATCTTAATTATCATTTTTGTTAATATTGTTGACGATCATCGATCCTAATTACAACAATAATATAATAAAAGCATCCAAATGTCAAAATTCTTAGACCTACAATAAATAAATTTTTATTTCAAATATGTAATGTAGACTGACTATTAGTGTAGTGAGTAATTTGGGAAATAAAAGATCTATTTTTATAATAAAAACTATTGAGTGAAATGGCCTCTTTGGGATGATCACCATGTATATCATATTACATTTCTATGACATCATCCCTCTATAGGTAGTAAATATATATCATGGGAGAGACATAATGGTATCTATATTACAAGGATTATATATATATATATAACCAATAATAGGGTTGGTAATGTCAACTTCTCTATCCTAGTATAATAAAAATGTTGTATCTTGAGAAATATATCCTAGAAACTATTATAATGCTTTAAAATATGGCCTTATTGGATTACTAATAAACATACTACGAGTAAACATAACATATTAAACGTAATTTTTTTTCTTTGTCCACAAATTCCATAAATTAAAAAATATAAATCTTGTCTTTTATTTATCTATTCTATAACATTTCATATATATGTCTATTATTTTTCAATAATATGATGAAAAAATTTCTAATATTTTTAATCAATCGTGATGCAATGCCAAAATATAAATTAATTAAAATTCTATGGAGTGAATATTTTTTAGATTACCAGATTGAACACAAATCAAAATGATCAACCATGGATAACATATTGAAAAATATTTTGGATACCAAAAAACTAAATGAGAGACCAAACATTGTTTTTTAAGAGACTAAAATGATCATGTTTTTTTACAATAGAATGAATTGACCTAAAGGCAAAAGGATTGACTGCATGCCAAACTGCTCAAACATTGATGAATTTTCACAAACTATTTCATAAAACACAAGTTAAATTGATCCATGATACACATAATAGATATAATGTGAAATATTATTAACATAATATTTTATCCACATCATGTTTTTCTCTTATCAACTACACATTGAAGAATGTGACCATTTGAGGATGTTGGAATTTTAAAAAATCATTGAATTAAACACAATACCATATTAAGGGTGGATGGTCAGTAGTATTAATATGATAATATTTGGGACTGAGAATATGATCAATGTGATTGAAAATAATATCAAATTATAATCAGTATGATCTATTAAGGATTAAGAATAGAATTATCATTAGGTATTGAATGGAAAATATAGGTTGATGTTTAAAATATAAATATTCCATATATTGTAGTGTGTATTATATTATTTAATTTATTAACATATCAAATTTTATAAAAAAAAATTTATTCTAGTCAAATGCATTCAATGGGAATAGATATTGAGCTGATGTATGAGGATATCCATTGATAATTTTTCAATTTATTTTTTCTAAAATTTAAAATGCAAAAATACATGTGGAAGAATAATTAGGAACATAGAGTGATATTGAGATATTATTCTCTTCCACAAATAAAAAAATATAACTTATTCACTACTTTTATTGACTACGACATTACGGTCTCCCCTAACCATTAACAGGTCATTAAAATACATTGTATTATATATTAAAATAATTTAAAAATAAAAACAAGATACAATTAGGAGAATATTAACCAATATATCAATATTTTATCATTCCCTGCAATAATGAATTATATTGTATCTCATACTATGAATTTCTTAAATTTTGATCTTAGTGTTCTTTACACTACATATCCTTTATACATACTCTTATATGAAGAACTAGAGTGTGATAAACACTCTCTCATACAATTCTAATTATATTTACTCCAATTATGAACCATAAAAATATTTATGTATCATTGATTTCAATTGTGTAGTTGTTTATATTTTTTTAAAAAAGAACAATATAAGAAGATATGTACAGTATGTACATCCTTGTGCACTGTTGTATGTGAAATATAATCAATGATATGGATGATTTTATTTGATTTAAAAAATTCATGGTATGAGTTTATTTTGCAGTGCATAGAACTATGTATTTTCTTTAGATTCAACCTACTATTTTATTCCACAATTTGATATCATATTTTTCTTTTATTTCTCAAAACAATACTTGAATGAAATTACTATAATAGTAAAAATTAATGTCTTCTTTAGATACTATGATCGATACTAATTAATATATTTAAAATATTATAATGGTTTTAAACTTGTTTTATTGGAGTTTTAATCAAACTTCTAGTAATCATTTTGAAACATAAATTCATATACTTATAAAATTTTGGGTAGTTAGGATTTATTTAATAAATCACGGAGATCTATGATTTAAAAAATTATGAATAGAAATTATAATTGGAAGCAAAATTGAACCCCACTAGAGTTGTCTTACTTGAACTACATTTGGTATTGAAGGGAATTTTAGTTCTTTTTTCATTATGTTTATTCTGATCTTGATCTTTTTTCCATATTATTTTATCTTCTGATATTTTCTTAATCTTCTAGTATAGAATATATGTCTAATGATTATGCTACTAAAAAAATATATTTCTATAACTGTATAAATTATGCCATGTGTAAATCAATAAAAAATAAAAACACACCTTGAGAGCATGATCTCTGATATTTGGGTATCAATAGAAGATAAGTATGAAAAACAAAAAAATGAAAAAAATAATGATATTAGGCTCTTAAATCTACTTATGATTAATTTTTTACAGTATTGAATGATTTATAATAGAATTTTATAGGTGTTAAATTTGATGAAATACATTAATGTGAAATTTCTTATGAAGGAATTGTGATCAAGGAAATTTTAATGTGAAAGAATTTTGATTTAATACTTATAATATGAATTTTTATTCCTTCAAAATGAATCATGATAAATTTATTTTTTATGTATATTAGGTTTAATGATATCACAAATATAATGATTACCATTAATAAATAATTAATGATATATCATATGTAATCATAATCCTAAGATTCCCACCAGAATGATGAAGATGCACTATTGTCTCTATCTGAGAATCATGTGATATTAGTAAACTATTAGTAAATTAGTTTATTGTAAATATTATTATGTAAAAAAGTAATTGAATGTAGAAAAATAAGAAGAATATAAAACTATAATAAAATGTGTTTCTTTCAATACCTCGATGTTAAATGTAAAAGAAAAAAATTAAATATGATAACAAAGTAATGATAAATAATCCTCAACCATTGTTGACGAAATGGATCACAAATCCAGAATATTAAACAATCTAATACTACGAGAAATAATTATTCAATAAAAAAAATAAGGTATAAAATTTTGATCATAGAGTGAATTAGAAAAAATAATTTCAATTAGGTGAGGTTACATGTAATGAATAAATGTGATAAAACATAGAAAATAAAAATATCATAAGGTAAATTATCATTATTAAATGAGGATAAAGTAAAATGACTATATATTGTTTGAGAATCCACTCGGAGTGTCTCTGATGAAAAATCTGGAGACAATAACCTGAGTAGAGAAGATATGAATAAATGAGATAACATGTGTTCTATGGAAAACAAATACTAGGTCGAAAATACTATTCATTAATATATTTTTCATATGTCTAATATAATTGCGAAGGGAAACAATGAAAAAAATATTATCCATGAGTAATTATTTTAATTATAAATAATTATAGAATAAAGTTTAAAAAAATAAATATTGGTACACAATTTTATATATTCCAAATTCTTTTTCTACTCATCTTGAATATCACTTCACTATAGTGATAGACAAAAAGTCTCAGTTATTAAAAGAAAAAAACTAACATTATATTCTAAATCTTATACATAGGATGTTCTTGGAATGATATAAAATGATAGAGAAAACATGACTATGATTCTTGTTAATTAAAACCCTCCCAAGTATACAACTAGTATTGGTTACCAACTTGGAGGGACTAAAATTTATAAGAATAAACATGTTATTCAATTATAATCTACCAACTATGTAAAAAAATAACATTTATAAGATAATAATAAAAATTTAAAAACTAATAGTATCATGTTTTTTTTATGTAAAACCTATTAGAAATATTTTAATTCCATTTTATTTTATTCCTAATCATTCTTGACCAAAGATAGTATGGAACCACCATAATTTGTGGTTTATCTTTTCAATTAGATAAAACTTATATGAGGAGTTACTATAAACATATATGTTGTTTAGATAGTTGATGTTCTAGAAATAGGAGTTGAGACCTCTCATGAATTAAGAACCTTATCACGGTGGATACTAGACATGCCACATTTGATTGAAAATTCCAAAGGAAAGATAATCTCACCTGAAAAAATCAGTAATTCTAATACTCTTTTGACTTTTAAATTATTATTTATTTATGGTTCAATATATAATATGTTTAGAATATCATAATTATATGTTCACTATTATAATGTATAATTTGATAACTATGATTGCAAAATTTATGATCTCATGCACGTATATGTATTACTACATTTCATAATGATAATTTTTATGCTATTGGTGATGCATGATTATTTTCCAAAAATAATTGTTCCTTTTTCTTTTCTCAAAGCGTATTTTTAATGGAATAGGAGACATGAACACTGCATGTTCACTCACATAGGATTATAACAAGGAAGTATTAGTTTAATATATTTGTAATATTGAAATCCCAAAAGATATTGTATGTAATCCAAGGAAAATTAGAAACAGTATAAAATATCATTCCAAACAAATAAATATGTTCCGAATACTCACACACTAGACATAATTATAATGTTAATGTTTTGAACCCAATGTGTTATTATATTATCTGGGATGCTCTATGATTATCGTTTACTAGATTACCATTGTAAATAAACCACAATGATCATTCTACCTCAAAAATAATACGAATTTTAATTTTTTTAAATATAATATATATATATATTCATTGTGAAATTTATATTAATACCTTATGAAGTGACCATGTTCTTGATTTTGTGAAAATATACATTAGATACTTATGTTCATGACATGGATTCAATCCCAACTTTTCTTCCACGATAACTCTGTAAGAAACTAGTGTTTTATAGTAATGGAATAGAAAACATCAAGATACATTGCCTGAAAATATAAATTAATATGACTTTCCATTTTGTTCTTGTGAAGATTATGGGAATAGAAATTCTGATATTATCGATAGGGTTCTTATTAGAAATATTTTATTCAAAACTCCATAAATTAGTTTTTAATGGAATTAAACTGAATGAAAATAAAATTATATTTTTTGGTTGTAATGACTTTTTTATCTATATAATGAAGCGTTAGACATGTTATCATTATAAAGTTATAATGATGTGTTCCACGTTTATTTAACCATTGGTAAATAATATATGGTATTCAGTAAGAGAGAAAAATTGAGGAATAATATGTATATGTAAAATCTCATGACTGTAAACCACATGATCCTAATATGTATTTTTATTAAATCGATAATTATAATTAAAATTTTAATATTAATTCATAATACTTAACTACTGATTGTTATGTGAACCATACTATGGATAAATTATGGTGATCTAATGGAATGTTTTAACTTTATCCTAAATTGAAAAATTAAGAACATTTTACTTATCTTCTTTGGGCCATTAGAACTCATAGAGACTATCCCACATATTCCATAATTGGAAATATATATATTAGATCATAAACCTCATTTTCTCTTAGAATCCATATTAAATATCAAGACTTATTTTCAACTATTAAACCAAAACCTAACACCAAATTAATAGATTAAAAATTATATGTAATGGACATGCGTTAAGAGTTGAATTAGTTTAGAAGAAATTATGAATGAGATGTATTAGTAAGACTTGAACACATCCTAACCATTTGGAAATATGTTAGTGTTTATAAATAATGTTGATTAGTTTGGATGTATAATTAGAAATAAATATACACTGGTTGTATAATAATATAGTTAAGTTGAATTGAATGACTATGAAAAAATATTTTCATTTGAAACCAAACCATACTCAATAAAAAATTTTCATTCCTATGAAAAAACAATTAAATACATATTATATAACTTGATGTTAATATACTAATTTTAAATGGTATATAATTTATTAATTTTGTGTGAAACAACCCCTAGATCTTGAAACCCAAAAATTTCAAAATATTTTTTAAAATTAAGAAAATATTTTAAATCTTAAAACAAGATTATAATGCATGGTATTATATACTCAGAACATTTCTGATTTCTAATGTTTTTTGAAAAGGTATATTTAATTCTACATTATTTATTTGATGAATTTTTGAACATGTTTTATTTTTTCAAATATATATTGGTTAATTTTTCGATCATCCAAAAATACATAGTGTAATAAATTTAAAAAAATAATGAAAACTAAATTTGAAATGAATTTAATGAGTATGATAAAATTCATCCTGAGATTTTATATTTTCATAAAAATGAAGGATTTATTTTATATAAGAGAATTTACAATATGGATAAACAAAACTATTTTTTTAGATATTACTAAAGGAAGTGATGTTCCGATCAAATTTATGTTATAGGTTGTATATTGATAAAATTGTTCAACCCATTGATCAAACCATCTTTGAAGATACAATTGGTTTTTTACTATTCATAAGTACTACTCGACCTAATATTTTGTTTAGCATTCACATGTGAGCCGATTCTCAATAAAATATGAAACAATCCCATTTGGATTCTAGGAATACCATTTTAAAATTCCTCAATGTAAATGAAATTAGAAATTATTTTATATTAAGGGGAAAACATTTGAATAGTCAGTTATTCAAATTAATATTTTTGTGGTCTAGGAAATATATAATAAAAAAATTAAAACCTGACACTGATTTGGAGAATATCAATTCTTATTATGTTTTATAAAAAAGATCTTTTTTATTACCTATTATTAAAGTTCAATAAATTTCCTAAACAATTATTATTGTTAGATTCTATAATGACCCACATTATATTATTTCTTTGAGAATACCATAAATCATTAACATTCTATAAATTACATCCCCATGTCACCGGTCCCTGTCAATAAATTCTGAAGGGTTTAAAATACAATTTTATCATGATTTACCCATTAATAATATACGTCAATCCAATCAAACTATGACCCAAAATAACTACAAGATGAATGATCAAAAGAAAGACAACTCAACTATTTATATTATACCTTTGTGAACCCAAAATGTACTAAAATAAAAGAAAACAAACCCTAACTGAAAAAACACAATACAAGTAATATAACACACCAAAACAACCACAAGAATCTATTCTTTATAAGATCAATGTTCCACCATCACAAAAGTCCAAACAACTCAAGAATTACTACATAATACAAATTGTACTCTACCTTTTCCCACATCCCAAAATATGACATCTACAAAAGTACCAATTTTACAAAGATGGGGTGAGTATAAAACCCAATAGGTTTTCACCAATGAATTTCCTACTCACTCATAATGGATGGATAAGATATCAACATTTAAATAAAACAAATTATTCCACAAAATTTTCAAATAACAGTGTATAAGAAAATATAAACACTTCTCAAAATAGTTTATAACTATATATAAACATAAAACATGATAAGTTTGTATCCAAAAAGATATATTTGTGTAAAAAACCAAATAAATGTTTAGACCCCTTTATAAATATCTATCTTGTAACAATAATTTATTTCCCCGTATCTAAAATTCCAAACATGAATGCTTCATTATGAAAGATCCATACTCAAGTGCAGTTTATCATCTATCTACCAAGTCATCACATGGTAATTAAATCTCATCTACTATTAAACCATTGGAACTGAACACAAGGTCATATTTCAACCATTCCTTGAAGTTCAATATGAACGTGCACACCATGTTTCCGAAAAACCCAATCAAATTTTAACAATTATAACATTTTCAATAAAAATAGGAAATTTATTAAAACATTCACCAGGGAAAATTTAACAGACAAATAATTTAAATAAACACATCCCTTTATTGAAAAAATTTAGTTTATATTATCTTTTTAAATTTCATTATAATCCCCAACATAAAATTTCAATTTTAAAATCAATATCCAATTCTAATTTCTAGAATGACAAATATTCCATTGTTTCATAATTCCCCAAACCATCGCTAAAGTGGGTTCAAAATAAAGTTTTAACCTCTAATTAATAATTAATATCAAACAAAAAAATAAATTTGATTGAATTCCTCATATTTTCATCAATGGGTGTTGAGAGCGAAGCCACCTACCTCGACCATTTCAACAAAAACTAAAAACTAATGAAGATCACTCAGGAATCGAGGTCAAGATTACAATAAACCACCTTAGATTTCCTCTCCTATCATGAGAAACACAATTTATAATATTATTGTGGTGTTAATAATATTCGACCTACCAAAGTTAGGTTTAGATCTATGAAAAAAGAACAAAATATAAGTAGATCTAAGAAATTTTGGAACAAACGAAGAGGAATGAGAACTTAGTACAAGAATTTGCCTTCAAATCACGATGGAAAGTCATAATATTGCATTTGGATAAATGGGATATATATTTATTTGGCCATTAGATACACAAAATTTATTTTAGGAAGGTTTTATACTGAAAATAGCATATAGAAGTTAAAAATGAACAACATCCACTTTTTAATGAAGTGGATTCTAGTTGTGCACAATTTTGTGACATAGTTTGGGAAAAACATGGGCAGCCCAAGTGCCCCTCTATTTCCCCCCAAACATTCAAAATCCACTCCAGATTATCCACATAATCAACCATAAATTTAATACCTATAAAAATTCTAATGTAAGGGATACATAAAAAAAATAGAGGGTGCTACATTCTCCCCAACATTGGAAATTCCAGCCCTATAATGATGAAAGTGATCGATGACCTGATAGAGTGTTGTCCATAGATCATAAATTTAATTCTCACATTTCAATGTATATTATAGAATGTGACTGTGATTCAATAAATCCTGCATTAGACTAATGATTTATCCAACCAAGAGATTATCTTAATTATCCATAATCTATATCATGATTTGCACCAAAGAAGTATCCGAATCTCTGTCAATGTAATTCCATCTGATCAAATGGTTATGACCAGGCTGATAATTTTTAAACTGAGATACATAGAACTCATTACTAACCGAACCAAATTAAACCATAGTGTAAACTATTGCACATATTATACATGTCCAACAAATTCTTGAATCTCATAAGGCCCAATGTATCTAGGAGATTTATTTTCATGCTTCCCAAATGATGATGTACAAGCCTTGGAGAGATCTTTAAGAGCACATGACCACTCACTAAAAATGACAAATGTCATTAGCGATGATCCACATACGTTTTTTGATGAATGCGAGCCATATCCATCTTCCTTCTCATTTATTGGATCTTTTTAATGATTTCTTCTACAATGCTTAGACCATCTAATGAGGTATCACCTGTTTCCACCCAAAAAAGTGGAGAACGACCAGGAATCCCATACAACATTTCAAAGGGAGCCATACATATGTCGCTTTGATAAATTTTTGTATATGAGAACTTCACCAATGATATGTGCACTCCCCATGATCCACCTAAATCGATCCCACAGGGCTACAACATATTTTAAACCATGGGTATCATCTTTTCTTATTTTCCATTAGTATGAGAATTATATGCCATAGTCAACGTCAATTGAGTCCAAATGGATTTATGATCTAATTTATAGAAACAATATGTGAACCTGAGATATCTATCTGAGGCTATTTAGACTGGTATTCCATGACTCTAGACCACTTCACGGAATTAGATTTTAGGTAGATCCCCCAACATATAGGTTTAATGTATAGGGATGAAACGATCCGTCATTAGATGTAGATCCACTATCACCCATATAGAATCTTGTTTTAAAAACCATTCATTATAATCCAGTAACAAAATCCAACACTATGTACTCTAATTTATAAAATAGAATCAATTTAGACTAAAAATACCTACTGCTCTTGGTTATACTGCCTTAACTTGATGACAAGTTACACACATTGAAATGAACTCATACAAAATCCATTTCATACCAATCTACCAAAATTGTGCCTTGAATTCCTTGTAAATCATCTAAATTATTGGATTTAATGGCCAAAGTGAATGGTTTTTGGAACGAATAGAATTTTCTTGACAAACCATAAGTATGAACATCTGATTTTTGAACCACAAAATCGAACTCCGATCATGTTTCTATCGCCCAATAGACATTCTACCATTGAGTATTCAATCTTAAACATGAATTATGAATCAGATATTTGTTCTTATGCTACTAAAATTTCCAAATAAGGATCTATAGAAACTGAAATGAAGAACAAAACATAACCTCATTCTTCATATTCCACATGCATATTTGATAAGATACAAATCAAATACCATTCATTATATGTTTCTTTATACAACTAATTATATGACTTCCTTCTTAATGATTTGGCCAATAAATTTTCTTTTTCTAGGTGTATACATCCTATCAATGTAAAAAATAAGGAGATAATAAATCCTTTTACTTTAAAATATATTAAAATATTGCAGTGAGAAAATATTCTTTAAGCTCTTATGATCATGGAATAAAATGAACTTCTCACCAAAGATATAGTCTCTCCATGTCTTCAAATCCTGGAAGACTGCAATTATCACCAATTCATGTGTTGGATAATTTTTCTCTTGAAATCTCAACTACCATTAACCAAATTCTTTTATGATGTTCAATTTTCATTAGAACACATCCCTACCCAGATCCCGACGCATCACATTAGACCACATACCCCTCTCAAGATTCTAGAAAAACCATGATTGGTGATGTCGTAAGAAAAATGTTCAACTTTTGAAAAAACTTATTTATTCCTCACTCCACTAGAATTGTATAATTTTATTTTCTATACTTTTTATTTGTTATAATTGGAATCAGAAATCACAAACAAAATATCAGTAATTACTAGGGAGACCATGGAAGCTTCGTATCTCGACAATTTTTTCCGATGGATTCCAAGACATAAAATATTATATCTTTTTTGAATATACTAAAAAACATTTTCTCAGAAATCACATGGCCATGAAATCATAATTATTGTATACATAAGTCTCACACTTACTATTTTTCATAAAAAAGATGATATTTCATGATTCCCAACTATTAGGTTGGTATGGAGTATGATATTCTTTAATGGTACCAACTATAGGATCGAAATGATAATGTAGATGCTCAATATACAAGATGGGGGGGAGAATTGTATACATTAAAAATTCATTGAGATCTTTTAATGTTGCTAAGAAACCTTTCTATTGTTTGATAAGGTTAAAAAGGTAATTCACAGAAAACCTCTAGTTCTAAAAACTTTCTTGAATCTGGAAATATGATTCTGAGAAAGATGTTCGGGAAAAGTGAATATAGAAATGAAATTAAAAAAAGTTGACAAAGATAAATATTCTGACATAAAGCGTATATAATCTTACTAAATCAGAGTGTACATGTATAAAGAAGTATAAGATAGTTATAATTTCTTCAATAATCAAAATAAAGTGGAAAACATGAAACAAATAAGTAACAAGTTGTAAGTCATTAAAACCCAATGAGAAGCGTATCGAACAACCTTGGATAATGGTCCCTTGATTTATACTTTCAAGAACGTATGTCTTACCCACAATAGGGTAAGCCCTCGATAAAAATATTGGAGTATGTATTTATATCCCTGAAAGCCCTCAACTTCAAGGTAGCCAACACCTCTATCTTCCTCAGCAAGGAAGTCCTCAAACAATATGGTAGTCAGCACCTCTGTATTCCTATCCCCGGAAGCCCTCGGATGTACTCAGCAACATTCAGAGTCACACGAAGCAATCTGAACAAGATGTTCAGTACGCACAAATCATGATAGTCTCTCTCATGAAATCACTTCAATAACATGTCATCTCTATAGTTGTAGAATAGTTCATCAATGTTGTGAGTTCTTTCAAATGACCTCTTATTGATAGTTGGTTATTTCCCCCAATGGGGAAGTTATTGGTGGGGCCCACTCCCAAATAACATACCATTTGTGGATATTTGTGAGGTGAGGCCCACACGAGCCCCAACCATTCATCTCCCCATAACTCTCTTCAACCCCATTAAACCCTTTGTTTAATTCTGGACAAACTCCCTCATTTAATTAGGTGGAGCCTCTCCACATTCCACCTCCCTCACTACATTTAATATTTACCAACCCATATCAATTAATTAAATAACTCATAAATTAATTAATTAATGATTTTTATTTAATTTGAATACTTGGAAAGTTTATTAAAATAAGGGGATGCCTTATTTTAATTTTGGTCGGAAAATAATGTCCGGGGAAATCCTTAGATAATTAAAAGAGAGCTTTATCTTATCCTTCTATGAAGAACATTGTCCCCTCCCGATGAAGAACACTCCACGACCCGAAGGACGTGAATCAAATTCTTCTTTCTCCGTGTCAATGGAGGAGACACCACCGCGGGGATCATCGCAAAGGACAACGGCTCTTCCTCCGACGTTGACGGAGCAAAATCATTCTCTCGCGACGCTTGACCACAGTGACGTTCGTCTTCCGCAGCTCGACGATGAGCGACATCTTTTCTAGGTAGGTAAATTGTGTATATTTTCATATATGTGATTTATACCCTCGAGCATGGGAGATTATTTTCTGGATAATTATTTGAACCACTAACGCGGTGGCTACGGGCTAACGAACAAGTCTGGTCCCACCACCATATCGTTCTTGATGTGCAGATTTCATGGCAACGAGTGAACAAAAGGGCAATGACGTTTTGATGCCGTTGCAGTGTAGAGAGGGACCCAAGAAGGCCTTGGGCATAGAAAAGATCTAAAACAGAACACCAGAATGATTCTGGTGGCTCGCGGAAGGGTGCGCCGGTGCGGCAGCGATGGAGGGGATCCCACACCGCGCAGGATCTGGGATGACCAGGCGGCGACAGCCTGGCGCTGCCGTTTTGCGGAACCCCCCCCCCCCCCCCCCCCCGCTCGGCCGGTGGTGGGCCGAGCCGCGCCAGCCGGGCCGGACCCGGACCCGGGTTGGGTCGCCCCGGTTCGGGCTGACCCACGGTGGGTTGGGGCGTGTTGGACCGGGCCCAGACCCCCGTTTTTCAGACCATTTTCAGTTATTCTCCAATAATGTGAACTACGGACCTCTGATAAATGCACTATCAATTGCGTAGGAATCCTTGGATAGAGATGGTCGATTAGGTATATTATACTCAAGGTTTTGGAGATGTTTGGGTATGGCCTTGTTGGTTCGAACCCGAAACCATCTAGGCCCACGAAACAAAAACGCTTATAACAGAAGGACCATACGTACGATTGATGTGCCGTCAACTACGTGGTTTTCCTTCTGATGAGACAGATCTCTTTGAATACTCCACTTGATGTTTGGACACATTTGGAGTACATTCAGGTTGGTTTTAGTTTAAAAACCAATCGGGCCCCTGGAACGAGAAAGCCAATAACTCTAGGACCAGTTGTCCGTTTGAATAACCGTCAGTGGAATTGGTAATATCGTTGAGAAAAGGTTCCTTTTAGTATACCCCCTGGGAGAACGGTGTACAATTGAGATATGGCCGGGTTCTTTTGTACACGAAACCAATCGGGCCCCGGGAAAAAAGGGAAAATAACTCATAGACCGGATGTCCGATTGACGCGCCATTTATTGAGTTGAGACCCATATGAAAAGGCGGTAATTTGTGATAATTCTACGTGATACATAGTGACACTTGGAGTATTGACCAGTAACACATGGTGCAGATCCTCTCAGAGTCAATCATACAGAGTACAGAGACCTTGTAGCTGTAGACATGTCGATTGCTTGACCGATTCGACTCTGAGTGATTCGACTAGCCCAGTGGACGGAGCACCCAGTAGGGTGGCAGACCCATGGAGGACGGAGAGCCTAGTTTGGAAGAAGACCCGCTATACATGACAGGAAGACTACCTCTGATGTCTATTTGGGGGAGTGCCTGGTTTTGTGGCAGACCCACAGCGGTGGAGTGACTGGTTTGGCAACAGACCCGCGGTACTCAACAGGAGGAGTACCTCCGCAGTCTATGGTTAGTGAGTAGCACCTCAGAGTCACAACATGGCCACTATACTTGATAGAGGAGGAGTTCTCCAGTAGTTGTGGTTTCGATAATGAAATCATGGTTTGAGATGAGTCAATGACCTTTGTGTATTCCTCATGATTGTGATGGGTTACTTGATAACTTAGGTATATGTATGGGCATATGCCTAAGTAAAGGTAATCTATTGTGATATTTTTTTGGTGTTATCCTTGATATATTTTGTGAGACCTTGAGGGTCTCGGGGTCCCTACTAAGTATCATTATACTCACCCCTACAGGGGATATGCCCACACCTCGTTGTGTTGGATGCAGACGATAGACAGCGCTGACCGAGGCAGAGTGTATGAGGACTGGACGGTACCCAGAGGTGGACACTTAGTGTGACGGCACATGAAGTGGACCGATAGATATGGAGTGCTGAGAAGTACATGTGTACCTACCCTTCATGTAGGAACACGGAGGACGATCCAGGAGCTACTTCCAACTTCCAGTTGTTTGTCTTTTCAGTTGTAATTTGATTTAGGTGTTGTTGTAACTTTCTGTTGGGATTGTATTTCTGGCCCCTTGTACTTTCAGCATGATTTTTATACTACATTACTTATTGTTTTCTTCTTCTTGTTCTCTGATTTTGTGTGTTTACGTTTTATAATGGCAATTCCATCCCAGTTCTAGGGGAATACGCCTTTGGTGATAGTCGTCATCCCCTGGCCTATGGAAGGCAGGCTTGGGGTAGTCACGATACGGGCCCCATGGGACGGTTCGTGAAAATTATCATGTTAAAATTTACAAAAAAATTATATAAATCAATCCAAAATAACATGTTTGAAACAACACAAGTAACAAAACTATATATAACTGAATATAATGAATAAAAAATTATATGATAGAGACTATAATGTCATTCAACATTATGGGTAATAATATTATATGTTAGGAACAGTTCTATCAAAATTTTAATGATTAAAAATATGCAACAATGTTCACATAGTTTGAGTCTCATTTGTGGATCATCTTAGATAGTTTAACCACACATATTATTGATGATGCTTTATGTAGAAATCGATGAAATAACAAATTATAGAGTTTCACTATTTAATATAAGATTTACAACAAGGGTATTACATACAATATAATGGTAAGGAGAACTAAGGATACAAATTGAATGAATAAGACTAGGAAACACACGATATGAGATAAAAAATTCCCACGACTAGTTCAATCGGTGAAGGGACATAACTGAACCAAGGAAAGACATGTGGAATAAACAAACTGAATGAGTAGATAAGTTAGGAAATATAAGAGGAGAAGGTATAAATGGATGATCTATTAATAAAATGTAAGGAACTCCCTGTATTATTAACACTGAGGTGGTGAGACTAAAATCAAGAAGGCCATGGTAAATATAGAGGAGACCAATGGAATAAGGAATTATGTACTCATCCCATGCACATAGAAAAACCCAAAA
Source organism: Viscum album (assembly GCA_963277665.1). Classification (NCBI taxonomy): domain Eukaryota; kingdom Viridiplantae; phylum Streptophyta; class Magnoliopsida; order Santalales; family Viscaceae; genus Viscum; species Viscum album. The sequence goes on from OY728133.1 coordinate 106,892,202, forward strand.
ATATATTGTGCCCAAAAATATCAATGATTTTTTTTTACATATATGATAAAATTGGAAATGGAAATAATAAATGAACAAAATTTTATATGAAATTTAAATAACATATATTAATCCACAAGTATAATTTTTTATAAAATCTAATAAAATTCTACCATTAGTCATATTCCATATCACCCAACCCAACATTTATTCTACACTACCCTTTCGTAGTGACCATCCATATCATAATTGATGAATATTTAATGTCCTCACCCAATGAATTTCAATTCTCATGTATACCCTGTCAAATAATCACAACATACAAGTGATAAGAACGAAAAAGGAAAAATATTTTACTTTTCATGGTATATATACTTGAATCAAAATTTAAATATGAAAACATTACTTCAAACATCGTATTTTCATTGAGAAAGTCATTAATTTATATAGAACAGCCTTTCATTTCAATTACAATAAATTGAATGTCATATTGGGGAATGAAAACAAAATAACTGTGTTCAAGTAGATTCTCGACAAGGCAATGTGTATAGTATAAGCTATCATAGAATAAAATAAGGAATGACGAATATAATATGGGGTAATGATTATTGAATTACTCCATATAAATAATCACATTACATTGGAACTTACCAAATGATGAGATATCAATTCAATAACATAATGGACATCAAAAACTGATTTCATAATGATAGAACGCATAATATCATATATCCAAAACAAAATGTCGATGAATCATTCTAAAACATATTACATAAACTATAAATGACTTAGATAAATACTGAATTTATTTTCCCTCATTAGAAATACAGATGAATTGAGAGGATATATAATTACATCCTCTAAAAATTAATTAATAAGTCGAATTAATTTTTAATATGAAAAAGATATTACTACTTAATTAACACACCTTAATAATAAAAAAGTTTATATTAAATAAACTAACAGAATGCCAATATTCAACTAGTTAAATTGAATATTTACCATTACCAGAATGAATTTGGATAGTATAATTACAATATAAACCAATTATATAATTATTAAAATAATTCAGTTTAAATTGATGAATGGAAATGCCCCAAAATGATCATTAAAAATATTCTTAAATAAAATCCCCTTTTCAGTTTGAAATTCAATTTTAATAACAAAAAAATCATAGATATTATGATTTTTTTTATTTTAATTAAATTATATAATCTATTAAATTAATGATTATATAATAGTTTTTTCATGTTTTTGGAAAATTATATAACATCCATGTACATTTTAACAAATATTCCTTTCACATTTTCTGTAACAATTATAAAAGTACCACATTCAGAAAATAATGAGAATATTTATTTTCAAAATCAGAGAAGATAAAATAGGGGTAAAAATAAAATTAATAACTATATTAAAATATTGAAAATAATCAAGAACATATTTTAATGAAAATAAAGACACATAAGAAAATTATTTTTAACTGAATTGAAAACAATGTATGTTTTCTTTAATAACATTAATTTGGTTAAATAAATACATACAAGTGGAAAATTAATGGAATAATATAATTATCATAAATAAATATATATGAATAAAATATATTGGTTTTAATATATATATATATATATATATATATATATATATATCAATCAATTCCCCCATGGAAACATACAAATAAAAATCATGAATAATGATGAGGGTTTGAATTAAACCCTTACTGCTTTGTAAAAATTTGAATCATAACACCCATTAGTGAGACAATATAAAATGAATCATTAAATAAAAATAATATAATGGTAATAAATATATACCGTAATATAGGTGTGGTATATACACCATATTAAATAAAAAATTTGAGAAAATAGATAATGTATCTCATAAACAAAAGTGATACTATAAACCCTTACCTCAACTATGATATTTCATCATTCACATTTTAAACTACAATATAATAAATATCTATTTAAGAAAAATGTATTCTAGAACCATAATCATATATATAATTCCATATATTATTTACTAATAATATTTTATCACGCATTTATTAGAATTTTTATATATTACTATTCTATGTGATAACTGATTCATTTTTTAGGAATGTCTCAGTTAAGTAGTTATGCTTCATATAATTTTATCATAGACATATAATAATTAAAATAATCTATTATATATATATATATTATATATTAATTATATAAATAAATATAATTTTATATTAAATCTATATTAGATAAATGTTTTCAAATGTCAATTGAGATGGTATGTTGTATGTACTCAGGAAAAATATTTCAATTTTTCGATGGATGGATCAAAAAAATAAAATAATATTGAACATTTATAAATTATTTTGAATTTAATATATAATATATATATATACATATATATTAAATCTATCCTAATTTAAATTTTATTAATTAATAAATGAATAATAAATTTCCTCACATTGTGGAGAGGGTAGTCTACGGGTACAAATGAGTGATGTTATCATTTTTCAAGGGATAAAAATGTAAGAAGTTATAAATTATATTATAATTCATAAAAATCTTATATAATCATTAAACCCATCCTAATATCCTTTTAATAAATATGTTCATGTATGTTGAACTTTATTTCTAAATGGTGGTTCAAATCCCCATGTGTGGATGAGTTATCTCGTGGATTCATATTTGATGGAAAATCAGATGAATAATGGTGGTTTAAAAATCCAAAAAAAAAAATAATTATATTTAAGAAACATAACATATAATTTATTTATGAATACCATATATTAAGTGGTTGCATAAGAAATAAATTGAATATAATCCTTTATGAGTTTTTCCACTAGTTGAGAAACCACTTTTGAATTAAAAATTAATCCTTGAATGGATATTATTTTGGAATGAATGAAAATTATATGTAATGGATAATTAATATAGGTAGGTTTTTGATTTGATATATGGGAAAAAATTTGGTAATGAAATCAAAGTTTGTCCCCTTTATATTTGAGGTGAGGGGATGTCATGTGATTATATAAAGTATTTAGTTATTATAAATTAATATTCAGGGATAAAATATTATAGATATATATTTTTCTAATATAATATGCTTATGAGTCTAAATATTATCATATAATTAAATTTAGTCAATTTTATGAGTTGTTTTAATCCTTATCACTTTCTTTGAATCGTTGGTTAACCCTTTTGATAATTATTTAAAGATCAATCCTTTATATTATTTAAGGTTAAATAATACCATAAAAGGATATGTGAGCATAAAATCTACCTTCTATGACATGTTAAACCACATCCCATTCACATGGGGATAGATATTAAATTATAAAATATTAAATAATTTTAAATAAGTATACTAAATATAGAATATCATAACTACACTTTCATTAACTATTTATTTACATTGGCATAAAAGTCATCAATATAGTTAATAGATTAAAAATTAAAATTTTAAAGTATACCTAATATTTTTAATAGATCAATAAACATAATGATACCCTATAACTAATTCAACTTTTATTTATTTTAATATTTTTAAAATCAATTATTTTCTTTCTCTATTAATAGAATTAATAGGTTGTCATGCATTTCGAAAACAATTATGAAAACAATTAAATAACTAAAAATTAAAAATTTAGTTATGTGAATTAAATAATTTATATATAAAAATAAGAAATTATGAAAATTATTTTATTAATTTTATCATTATGTAAGTATTTAAATGACATTATACTCATGAGAGTTATATTTTCTATTTATTATTCTCTTAAAATATAGTAAATAACATATTAAAAGAATCCTTTTCTTATGTGGCCATATATGTGAGCCTTTTTTGTCAATTTTTGAACTATACTCATCCAATACAATATAGGATACTGTTATTCAAATCATGATACCTTATCCAGAATTTTTTAAATTATTTTACTAGTTTTTAAAAATATTAAATTGCTTTATTATTCATAATCGAATAATAAAAAAGGAGAAATATTTAAAATATACATCCTCTTAATAATAAATATTAAATAAAATTTCCAAGTATCAATTCATATAATTGTTATAATTTAATTTAATATTACTCTAAAATATGTATACAAAACCATCTTTCAAAAAAAATTAAATTATAATTTTTTTTTTCAAATAATCCTTAAGATTAATACCAATTATCATTATTATATTATTCAGAGTATATATGAAATACATTAAAATTTAGAAACATTTTAAAACAAATTTTTTTTAAATGATTTAAATGAAATATATGATTTTAAAAAAAATCGTATTTTTTATTTTTCATAATAAACAATTATATTCATAAAATATAGAAATAAAATAAATTATAATTATGGAATTATTATTTAGATAAATTCAGTTAATTTTTTATAAAATATTTTAGAAATGATTCATTAATTAATTATTTTATTTATTTTTTAAATGAAATAAGAATTATTCCTGAGAAAAAATTTATTTTTAGAGCATAAAATATATTCACAAGAAATTGAGATCTTATCTGATTAAAAATAATAAATATATTTTTATTGTGTAGTAAAATTATGAGTATATTAAATAATACAATTACTCTTATTTATACTCTAAAATTCAAAAACCTTGTTACATATCAATAATAATATTTCATAATATATCTCGATTCGCTTTACCTCAAGGTTTCATGTTATAAAATAAATCAAGAATAATATTATTTTAATCTAAATTTTCATAGTGTTAAATCTTCCAATAAAAAATTTTCCCCTATCAATTTTATCTTTCCAATAAAATGATCAATTTTGATAAATCCTTAATTTAAAAGACCCATCATTCATATAAATAATAAAATTTCATCTAGAAAGAGGGAAAATGTAGGATAATGGTTACTATAAATAACAATTAATTATGTTCCATATTAATGATAATAGTTTTAGGAAGTAGAATTCTTGAAATAGAGGAGAGAAATAATGTCCATGAAAAAATAAAGAGTGACAGAGAACATGTTCATAAGAATGATATTGACCACAAAACCAGAAATCACTGATCGGTGTAAATGAAAACTAATTATACAGAATGAAATGTAATAGGATAAATTTTAATTTAAATATCCTATTAATAATATTAAAAAAATTATTTAATATTAATATAAATACCATAATGAAATATTCATTATTTAAAAGTATTATTTTTTTAATCAATTTCAACAACAATCTTATATTTTTTTCCGAATGATGAGTATTCAATATGATATTTTAAGTCATGAGGAACTAAAATCAAATAATAATGGTTCACATAATCCATAATATAATAAAAACATAGTTCTACTATATTTAATATAACCAATTTTTTAACAATTTAAAAAAATACCCATAATGTAATAACAACAATATAAATAAATTGTTCATTAATATCAAAAATTAGTCACTAAAAAAGTAACGTGGATAGTTCCATTAAAAAACACTATATCACATTTAACATAAAAAACATAACATTAAAAAAATTTATCCTCAATGGATATTTATCATCACTCATCCTAAACCTCAAAAAATTGAAATACATTTATCAGAAATAAATTTTTTTTTTTAAACCAAAATGTTATATACACCTCAAACCGATGACATGTTTCACAAAATATGTTTAATCTCCCAAAAATACCAAAAAATAATTTTTTTTGATTATATAATATTCATCCTAGAACCAAAAAAATCATTATATATAAATTAATTATTTTAGAAAAATGTCATACTATCTAGGATATCATGTAGGCTTATTCTAGATCATAAAACCATGTATCACTTGTGTTGTGGGTTCAAGACACTTGATCAGGATATATATTACAGTTTTTATCCAAAAATATATGTTATGATTTTTATAATACTATTATACTATAATTTCTATAAAATAAAAAAAATCATATGAACATAAAAAAATAATTTTAATCATCTAATCCATTTTTATACAGTAAGGATTTCTATACAATATATTTTCTCTAAAAATTTATTTAATCAAAATTAATTAGGACCACATTAACATCAATTACCTTATTAAACCAAAAATGTTACCACTAACATTAAAATTATATACACAAAATAGTATATAATTATTCCTCAAATAGCATTCTCACTAAAACACACAAAAAACTATATAGCGGAATTCCCATAACTTTCTCCAAAAATATCAGGAATCATATGATACTCATACAAAATCAGACAAAAAGGGTATCTATGTATTTAAACATGTGATAGACCATATAATTACTAATACAAAACAATTTATATTTATACCATATAACAATAAAATATCTTAGGATCCCATATTTCATATTCTCTCATTTATCACAATGGTTCATGAGAAAAATGATTATTAATCTATATATATCCCTATAGAGTGTCAAACGATGTTCTTCGTAAGCATCCAATAACATGCAAAATAATTATGGATAATATTTATTCATCTAACTCTTTTTTTGGTTATTACACCTCTATGCATCTACTAAGAAAGCACATCCATTGTTTTATTCAAACAAAGATTTATTTATAGGAATACCACATAATATCAGTCTATACATAAAAATTCATATATAATTATATAATTTGAAATATATGTAAATTTTATCTTTGGGTTATGATTCTTAAAATATTTTTATGATATATTGTCCCCAATGTTTCTATGAAGTTAGTTTTCATAAAAATTATAAATACACTAAACCCATAAGCCCAGATCTGATTGCTATATTATTACAATAAAATTGAAAAACAAGTGATCACATCCTAAAAGGCATAATAGTTTTTTAGTCTGCATAAACAACATACAAACATGAATCCCAGATTACATATGAAAAACATAAATAAAAAAACAATATTTTTTATAAGAATGCAATTATAATCTCTATAATATCCATTCATTTCAATCATAGTAACCGTCCCATAATCATGGGGAAAGGTGTTATCTAAAATAAGTGACAACATATTCTCTTTAATGTAATGAGTACAGTAGTGGCTATCACAGAATAGAAAATATCATGAACTATATGTCATAAACAATAATGATGAAATGACGCCTTATAAAAAATAACATGATTTTAAAAAATTTAACATTATTAAATAAATATCCATGTATTCATTAAGGCCTCAATAAATGAATTTATAATTATTAAATTAATAATTAAATACATAAAAAACATATATTTGACTCCTTATTCTAATAAATCTAACAATAATGGGAAAGGCCTTACCCAAATATATAATTTATTTTGTTCTTTGTATATACTGATGTATTATGGGGAAATATAATACTAATTAAAAAAAACATTTTTAATAGATTCAACATTTTAAAAATAAATAAAATTTAATAAATATTTCGCAATTATAAAAACTATCCACATTGAAATAACAAGCATTCATAAATTAAATTCATTCCCAATTAACCCAATCATAATCCATCTAGTGAACGAAAATGTATGGTGTCATAGTAAAAAATCCCCATTATAGAAAAATTAAACATTTAATGTCTTTTTATTTATGAATTAAAATACCATAAGATGATTATTATAACATTTTTGAGAAAAATGTAATTTTCACATTGAAATTCAATTTCAATATATAATAATTTTCTAGAATATTTGGAAGAAATTCCAAAACAATAACAATGAATTTTTAATATGAATAATAAAATAATTGATCGGTCATGACAACATTAAATTTAGTTCATTATGTGTACATTAATCTAATGATTTCATTTACATTTTTAGTAAAAATTTAAAAATAACCTCATTCTAAAAAAGGCATGGATATTCATTTAAATGATTTTAGTACAAGGAAAATCATTAGTAAAATAACTATAAAAATTATATTGTATAAAATTTAGTCAAAATATTTTAATGAAAATATAGTAAATAAAGATAAATATTCCTTGACAAATACAAAAAAATATATTTTTTAATTAAAATCATCCTTCCGATCTGTTGAGTATAAAAAACTATGAAATTTAACAAAAAAATATATAACTATTATAAATCACAAGAGGAAAATAAAATTAATTGTTTTTATTATATATATAGAATATAATCCCCCAATGTAATCTTCAACACAAAAAAAATCCTAAATAATTATGAGATTGTAAAATAATCCCTTACAGGTTTGGTAAACATTTTTCATAACCCCAATGAAAGAGAATAGTTAAAATGAAAAATTAAATAAAAAGAATAAATAATAAATCAGTATATAACTTATCATAGGTTAATTATTTACACTACATGATAGAAATAAGTGATGAATAAGATATATTTATAATAGAAACAAAAGTAATGCAAAAATCCCCTTTTGAAGTCCCATAATAATTGTTAATAATTTAGTCCATCTGTATAATAAATATATATTTCTCATACATTTATGTCATAACATAAATAATATATATCAGACCATATATGATTTAATTATATCATATTATCATGTATTTATTAGTAATACATTATTAAAATCACGGTTCAATGTGATAATTGATATTTTTTATAAATGTTTTTGTTATTTGGTTATGGTCCTTGTATTTTGATGATTGATCCATTATATAACAATTTTAACCATTATATAATTACCATACATAATTATTATATAAATATTTATATTCATCCATAAAAGGTATAGTATAAAATGATTTACACTAGTCATGGAGATAGCAAGTTGTACTTACACATGAACATTATTTCTATTTTTTAATCGATGGAATGAAGGAATGTTAAAAAATAAATCACTACTCTTGATGCATTATTATAAATTATATATATATATATAATATTTATTAAATTTTTTATTATTAACATTCAATTTAACTGTAAGTGAAAATAAAATTGCATCGCTTCGTGGAGGTGGTAGTCCAAAAATACACGTGAAGAACATTATCAATTTTCAAAATATGGGAATGTAAGGACAAAGATTTGATATCATAATTCCAAATGAATATCTATATACTAAATATCATATGAAAAAATTCCGTAAATCCTATTAACCACTCATTAATTATGGTGATGAAAAAAGAATTGAATCTTTTTGTGTAGGTGGTAGTCTATATGTATTCTTGTTAAATAATTTTACTGCACATTTAATAGATAAATTATAGATAATAATATTTCAAAATAATAATAATTTATGTTTTCTTTAAGAAACTGATTTTATTATGGATATAATAAATTTCAAAGAAGTATAATATTAAATTAATTAAATAAACCCAGTCAAGAGTTATAACTATTGTTGACAAAACACATTTGGATTGTACAATAATCCATGAAATAATGGTCAAATATAAATTAATCATTCCCTAAGATGTGGGTAAGGAAGAAAATAATGTATTAAAATAGATATTTTACAATACAAATGGCTCACAAGGTTTGAGGAAGAAAGGATAATATTTTTTATTTTATAACTGAGAGGAGGGGCACTCTCAAAATTAAAAAATGTAATAAATGAATATAAATGAATTTTCCTGAATAAATAATTAGAAATTGATTTAATTAATATATAATATTATTATTAGTCTTTATATTCTCAAGCAACAAAATTTAGAAAATTTTATACGATGTTTTAACCTTTATTTTTTTAACCCTAGTTAACCCTTTTTACAATTACCTTATACCATTATTTTGAAAAATAATTTATTTTTTTCTATTAATTGAATAATTTAAGTGGCATCATTGTGTAAATATATAAGGTATTTATTTAACAAATAAAAATTAGAATATAAATATCTTGATAAAAAAATTAATTTATATATATAATAAATAATTATTACTAAATATAACTTTTTATATATATATTTAAATATTTTGAGATATTGTTGTAATGAGAGGTACATTCTGTAAATATTTTTTTTATTAAAACAATATAAAGGTCATAATGAAATAAAAATGCTACCAGATGGACTTATATTTATGAATTGGATGTATATATTAATAATACAAAAATAAAATTTCAACAGATTGTTTTGAAAAAATATAAACCCTTAAGAAAAAATTAATCTATATTCTAATCATTTAACAAATACCACACAAACAACGATTTATAAGGGTTAATTTTCATTATGGAAAAAGTAAAACAACACTATTTAATAAATTTTACCCCAATGATTATATATATATATATAATTCATTTTTAAGGATTCAATTAAAATTATCTAAAATATTTAAATTAATTTAATCTCATAAAATAAGATTAGAAACCTTTTTCTAAAAGAAAATATTTTCTGATGTGTAAAGGATATAATAACAAAATCCCACAAAAAGATAATTCCAATGAATAGTATTAGATTATTCTTAATATAAATTATCAAAAAAATATTTTAATCCAATATAAAAAATTGTACATTTCAAATACATTAAATGAAAATAGAGTTCTCAATAAAAATATAAATATTTCATTATCCATCGAAAAAAGATTCTTTTCAAGAAATTAATAAAAATAAACTAATTAATACATGTTAATTTAAAAAATATACAAAATTTTTAAATTAAATTTACTATAGGGTGTATAAATTTAATAAATAATTTATTAAAAAATATATTACATTTTTGAGAAAAAATTATATTTTTATTGAATATAATGACTCTTATAAATATGTACTGCTTATTTACTAATCATTAATTTGTTTATTTGTATTCAATATGAATTTTATACATATATTTTAAAATGTTTTTACTCAAATATATACATTCTAATTCAATGGTTGTATCACATTTAAATAATTATATTTTAAAATATATCTGAATTGTTTATCTTGGTTTTATATTTTATGAAATATATAATGATTTTTATTAATTTATACTAAATTTATGGGGTGTTACATTTTCGGAAAATAAATAAATTTGTACCCTTGTAATTTCAAATTGGTCATAAGTGATTCAATATTTGGAAATACCTTTTTAAAAAACTCTCATCATACAAAGGTATGAGAATAAATATTTTAAAAGAGGTACAGTGAAGGATGGAGGTTAACCGAAATAACACTTATCCAGGTACCCATTCCAAAAGATTATTGATCAATTTACCATATTAAATAATAAAATAAGTAAATATACTTAAATCACTATTATAAAATTCTTTTTTTAATAATTTTCTAATACAATCTCTTCTATTTCTACAAACAATGAGTATTTATGATTATTTTTTCATTATGTGAAGAAGTAAAATAAAAATATAAAATTTTACATAATACATTAAATAATAATGATAAAATCTTATATCCATTTATAAAAAATTTCTAGTACAATGTGAGATAATAACCAAAAATTTATAACAATCATATAAAAATTTAATAATTTAATCACTAAAAAAATAAATTATAAGACCCATGGCTTTACATATTTTAGTCCATAAATAGATAACACTATATACCAAATAACATCAATAACTTCATCATTAATGAATGTTCTATCCTAAAATTTTATTTCAAATACTATTTATTAAACATATAAAAACATATCATAATTCATCCCAAAAATACAATTACATCAAAAATAATTATCATATATACCTCATCCTTATAAAATGTCCCCCAAAATATCATTAATTGCCTAAAAATCCAAAAAAAATAAAAAATATTTTATCCAATAATATGCTTCTAAATATAAACATAAAATTTTACTTTCAAATTTCCTATGTAAAAAATCATACTAAACATAAAAATATGTATGACAGTGGAAGGCAATATACCCTACTTACCAATCAGTTGTCCGTTCAACACCCACAATATTTTCAAATGTGATGAGTTTCCTCCTAGAGTGTGGGTCTTCCTTTTTAAATAATAATAATAATAATGTTCCTATTATTTTACCAAGAATACTAATAAAATAAAATAAAATAACATTAATCATAAAACAACTTTTTAACCACTACATTTCTCTATATAACATATTTTTTTCCAAAAAATTAAGTTATCTAAATCGATTATTATTACCATTACATATATTATATTATCAACACTACAATTATTCAATAACATTAAACTTATGCAGAAAATGTATAATTGTATTATTCATAAAATAATTATCTCATAAAAATCTATACCAATCCAAAGTGTTGTATTCCCATTAATATCACCTAAAATAACATTAATCATGTTAAAATCACATCAATGAAAACCGAAAATGGGTTTAATTCTTGTAAACATGTTATCAACCATAGAATTATCTACATAAGGAAAATTAGTTTTATCCCATATTTTTATGATATATCATAGGTTTTAATAGGTTTTATTCTATCTTTCATCTTAAAGTTTGTAGAGAAATATGAACTTACGCAAGAATATCCCTCAGGGGTGTCAAACCAGGTGTGAAATAAGGACACACCCATTTTTCAATATAATAATTGTTGATATACATTCAATCACCATTTTGGGTTTGTTATCATAGGATAGATCTATTAAAAAACAAAAATTCTCTTATAGAATCCAAACAGATATGCATTCCTAGAAAATCCACCTAGTCACAATTTTACCTAAAACATTATGATATTAGTATATAATTAGGAATATCATCAAACTCTATCCAAGATTTATGTTCCCTAATCAATATTATTCTAAATCTAGTCCAAATGATTCAACTAAAACTAATATCGTACCATATGTAATGACCCTACCCTTATTCGCCCAAATCCATTGGTTAATCTATAAAATTGGATCAAGATAGATAAAACCATATCCCAAATGATCATATTTTTTAGTAGTATTTGTAAGCAATATACAAACATAAATCCCAAACTATATTTCTAAACACAAATTATATCATAGAATACTCTTTGCAAACATCCTTCTTCCCACTTAAATTTCATTGCATATCCAACATAATAAACATTATATAATCCTTTGTAAATCTAACATAACAAATGGGTGAGCTTATATTATCAATAGGGTAATATTCACAACATTATTTATCATAGAAAAAAAAGAAGGAATGAAAAATATGCATGGAATAAATGATGAAAAAATAATTCCATATAATTAATCAAATAATATTTAAAATTTTCCATGGATGACATTACTATTTGAATAATCACATGGAAATCAATAATTTATTTCATTATTATTTAATTCATAATTCCAGAAATTTTAATCACAACATTGATTCACTGTGCCAAAAAATATTACCTAAATTATTATGGAATTGGAAAAATAAAAAACCTTTTTTTCTAAATGGGACATACAAGTCCATCAATGTTATATATAATTTTGACCTACCTATAACCAATTATGTCTTATTTATTCTTTGTAATAATAACTAATACTACTTAATCCACATACCTTAATAATAAAAATATTGCTTTATATGAATAATTACCATACATAATGTCAAAAATTTCCTAGTAAAAATGATTTTATACATTCCAGATAAAGAATAACTATGTTATAAATATAATATATTCCCAGATAATCATATGTAAAATAAATGGTTATATACATTTATCAATAGAAAAACTTTAAAAATATCTTAAAATACATTCTTGAGTAAAATACACTTTTTTAAAATTCCATTTTAATAAATAATTACTTAACAATTTCAGGAAAATATTTTTAAAAAAAAATATCATTTGAAATTTGAAATTAATATTAATATAAATTTTATTTTTTATGATGGGAAATTATATTCATACTAATTATGTAAAAATAACGATTCATTTCACATTTTTAGTTAAAAGTGTGAATGTAACTTTTTTAGAAAACGACTATAATATTCCTCTGAATTTTTTTTATAAATATAAAAAATGGTGAAAATAACATTAAATATTATATAATAATAGTAAATACATTATTCCAAAAATTTTAATGAAATTATTGACATTGTAGTAAAATAATCATCCAACTAAATAGATAAGAAGCTCAGTTTTCATTAAAAACAATCCTTCAGTCTCTTGAGTACATAAAATATGATAATTAATTGAAAAAAAATATTATATTCATAAATAAATATAGGGGAATAAAATATATTTTTTAAATTATATAAATATCATATATTTCCTTAATTATGTCTAATCTTTATGAAATATCTAATAATGATAAAATAGTGAAATAAACACCTATCGCTTTGGTAATATTTGAATGATAATTGACATGAATTTGAAAATTTCATATAAATCAAAAAATACCTTGAATATATTGGTAATTATGATATACCATAACATATGGGTAGTATGTACACCACAGTAAAGAAATAAGTGGTGAATGTGACATATGTATCCTCGAAAAATTTGAGACAAGAAACACTAATATCATGTCACATATTTCTTTATACATGTTCAGAAATCTTGTATAAAAAATACTGATTTAGTATACATTAATTTAAAAACATTAATAATATACATCATACAATATATGATTTAATTGTAAAATATTATGTATAATTTTTTAACAATTCATTATTAAAATCAATGTTTAGGGAGACAACAAACATGATTTCCATGCATAATCAAATTCATAAATTTATATCCATATACTTTAATCATTGTTATGTAATATGCATAATGAAAAAATTATATAAATATCATATGTATTAATTAAATAATTATTTTTAGTCATCCATAATATGTGGGCTAAATTTTTTTACCACATTCATTGACACATTAGGCTTTGCGTATACATTAGTAGTGTTTACATTTTTTTGATTCATGAAACAAAAAAATGATTAATAATAATTAACTATGAAGAAATAATTATAATAAAATTTATAATATATATATATATATATTAAAAAATTACTGATTACCATTAACATATTTTTGGAGAATATAAAACTTCACCTAACTTTATAGAGGTTGTATTCCACATTTCACAAAAACACTATTATCATTTTCCAATGAATAAAAAGGTAAAAAGGTGGACAAGATATTATATATCTAGAAGAATAATTATATTATAAATATCATATATAAAAATTAAACACATCATATTAAAAATTCATGAAATAATAATAATGAAAATGAATTATATCGCTATGTCGAAGTGGTTGTCCACATGAATGCATGAGCAGTACTTTCAATTCCCATTTGATTGAAAAGAGGGTGAATAATTGTATTTCAAAATCCATAATAAAATTTATTTAAATTTAAGAAACATAATTTTTTATTTTATGATAAATAATATATATTTAAAGGAGTTAGAAGATGAAAACACAGAATGTACTCGGTTAACAATTTTTCTTCTTATTGAAAAACATCATTTGTATTACACCTTATCCAGTGAAAGGGTGACATTTTAGAGTGAACAAAATATCTAAGATGTGGGGAAGGAATATAAGAATGTATAATGATATGGAATTTAGATATATAGTGATCAAAAGGTTCATGGAATATAGTGTAATAGGTACTCTTTTATATGTTATGTGAGGGTAACTCTTGAATATTATTAATGTATTAAATTTATATAAATTAAATATCATTGATGAATAACAAAAAAAATATAATTTGTATATAATATGTTTAAGAGTAAAAATAATCTCATAATATAAAATTTATAAATGTTTATATAATTTTATATTCATTATTTCTTTTTTCCATCCCTTAATTAACCCGATTGAAAATTACCCCAATATAAATTCTTTTATACTATTTATGTGTCAAAATGTTTTCATATAAGGAAAATTAAAAAACAAATGGACCCTGTTTTATATATTAAACGACTAAAAATTCACTTTTTTGATGGTATGATTTTGATGAATAGTAAAACCTTTAAAAAATATTGTTAATTATATAATATCATTACTTCTATTTTGATAATATTAATTTACCTTGACACTAATGGCATCAATATAGTTATGTAATTTGAATATAATAGTTTAAAACATTTTTAAAATGTTATATTTGTAAACTCATTTAATATATTTTTCAATTAATTGAATAATTACTATGTAAGTGTTGCATAATTATTATTTTAAATTATTCAAAATGTAAAAATAAAAATTTAATTAACATGATAAAAAAATAATTTCTATATAAAATAAAAAATTATTTTATATGTTATTTTTAATCATTATGTTTAAATTTTCGAAATATTAATGTAAAGATATTGATATTATTTATTTATTATTTTCCTAAAATAATATAAAATTAATATTGAGAAATTAATGGAACAAATTTACCATATTTTGGAGTTATTTATAGTAAATGAAGAACTAATATTTTTATGTAATAGAAAAAAATATTATAGTGAAATTTAAATGCATTATATTTATGTTTTGACTTTATTTTCCCAATTATATCATTAATAATGTGAAAAAAATTCAAAAATGGTAATATTCATAATGGAAAAAATTTAAAGGGTAATATTTAGAATATAATTGTATTTTGATTACAAATTTCTAATTTGTGATACAATATTCAATTTTACAGTGTGGCATAATTTAATTTTTAATTAAACATGAAAAACGTGATAAAAACTGTTTTGGATGAGTGAATATTCTCTAATGTTATATAATTTATTACATAAATAAAAATATAAATAAATAGAATTACCTTAATATTATTATTAATAATATAAATGAACAGATTTTACTTTTAAAACCATTTATAACCAAATTGAAATTTTTAAATGATTTACTTCAATAATATGGGTTTCAATAAAATTTATAACTTTCACAATTAATCATAAAATCAATCTTCTTATAAAATAATAGATAATTCAATATAATATAATTATTATCCTATGTTTTCAAATTTACCTATCATTTTTTAGAATAAAATAAATAAAATTTCTATATATTTATTATTTCATCAATTGAAAAAATAACATTTTTGTAAAACAAATGTTTTTTTGAATCATATAATTACTTTACTAAAAATTGAGTTAATAATTTTTAAGAATTGTTATATATATCATCATCTATTCTACAGATTTCACATATATTTCATAATACTTGTACTCATATTCATACCCTCAAATTCTACTGTATGGACTCATTAAAATAACTATATTTTGGAGTTTATATCAATTCCCTTTTTCTCCGTGATTAATCCTAAGAAACAAATCAATCTTTAAATTTAGTGAAACTAATTTTTCATTGAGTTAAAATTTATTCCTTTATATCTACCTCATCATGGCCCCTCCCTATCTATCTATAAAATCAATCTCTCCATCACTGATCTCCCTCTCCTTCAGTCAATTCTCATCATCCCTTATTGCACTATTTTTGTGTCCTTACATTTACCAATAATTAACAACTCTCTATATTTTTATTGAATATTCTAGTAAATTGAATCAATTCAATTTTTACAACTTTATTTTTATTTAATTTATTTCGTTTGCGGTTGGAAAATAAATTTTTTCAAATTTCTGAAGCTTTTATTCTTTAAATGATCTTATCTTAAATATATGATAATTTATTAATTTTTTTTCTATCTATTTTTTTATTTATATTGGATTTTATTTTTTGTATTAATGGCAGTTTAATATAATTAATTTTTGAATTACTTATTCATCTTCATATTTTATAGATAACATATAAATTTGAGTGAACAAAGTATATATAATCATAAATTATTTTTATAATAGAGTGAAAACCTTAGTTTGTCTCCAAAGATTTGTTCCCATTAATTAGTTCCCAAATTTTAATATATTAACAATTAAATAATTTTTTATTTATGGGGGGTATAAACTCAATACTCAAGCACAAAATATTTTCTAACATATTCAAAGAGATTTAAAAAATAAATAAAAATAGAGGATCTATATGAATTGTGTCATTGAAAAAATAAATATATAAAAAATTATCATTATTTGAAAATAAATCAAATTCCCAACACAATCATTGATTTTCTAAAACTTCATATGAGGTTTTGAATAATTTAAATAATAAAAATGGTGATATTTATGTCCAAATAAGAGAACAAGTGTGTATTAAATTATAACCTGAGAGTCAAGATACAAAACATGATTTCTAATGAAAATGATCATTTACATGAAAAAATGGAATATAAAATGAAATAATAAGTTGATGGAATCCTTGAATATTTAAAAAAAAAAATTATTTTAAAAAATAATTTTATGTCAAGGGTCACTCCAAAGAAAATCATAATAAAGATGACATAGTTCCGCAGTGGATTGAGTTCACTCCCCCTTCCCAATACAATTGTAGATAATATACCACTGTGGGTTAGGATCACTCAACATTCCCATAAATATATTAGAAATAGTCCCATGATGAATTAGGTTCTCTAATGAATCCATTACGTAAATACTCATGAGGTATAATGCTTTAAAAAATATATTGGAGGGATGTATAATTCCAAGCCCACTTATCACATAACATATTTTTCATAGACCAACCTCATGATCACCATACATGTTATCTCATTAGATGAAAAAACATTCAAATTAATTAGTGATATATAAAAATATGGGTATTCACATAACTTAATTAAAAAGATATATAAGAATTCCACATGTGGAAAATAAAAATTTCATAAATGATAAGAATAATCAAACCCTTCAAAATGGTTCATATATAATGATTCTAATTCAAGACACAATTTAAAGCTAAACCACAAGGATTACATGGAGATTATGAAATTAAATTATATTATAGATTAACAATTTAATCATGGATATATTTATTAAAAATCGAGTCTCAAAATATAAAATTGATGGGAAGTATCTAAGAGAATAATATATAAAAATCAACCACATGGGTGATGATTTATGAAATAAGTATAATATTTTTTAATTAATGAAATATATTATTGTTTTCAATAAATCATAAACTAAAAAGTATTGTAATCCATAAAATAAATATATATTTTTTATAATCTATGCATTGTTTGAAATCATTTTTTGGGCTGATTCTTAATAAGAGATTGTAAATTTAAAAGTTCCCTAAAAATAGGTTTACATAAAAAAGATAACTATAAATGGAAATAAAAACATATATAACACAATAAATGAAATATATATTTGAATATACGTATATATATGAGAAATATATAGAAATATATGACAATTTTATCGAAAAATAATGTGTAAACTAGAGAAAAGGGAAGGGAATGTAACCCTTAAAGGCAACAACGGTGCTATAGATGATCTCTTGGCTCATGTTTGATGGTTTTATACACTTATAGATAAAATCCTAAATAGTTAAATTATGTTAATTATATTTATATCACTGATATTTTTTTACATATATTAAATTTACTATGTTCATTTTATTATTTTTTGGTATTTATTTTTACAATAATTTTATCTTACATGGCATACTTGAGGTTGTTTAGTTGATTTTCTGTTTTTTAATCATGGTCATAGGACTTGTCAGGTAGAGTCATGATTTACATAAATTGATGGGTTTTTTCTTATTGTATTATAAAATACATAAAATGTTTGAAATGTTATGACAAAATAAACTGAAATTAAGATAGTCTTCTTGATAAATTTATTTAAGGTGGTTACATTTACTAAAAAAATTAATTATTGTTATTATAAATTATATACTGTAAAATATTATAATTAAAAAAGGATATTAGTTTGTAAAATATTATGTTTATAAAATATATTTATTTTCAAAATCATTAATTTTAGGTGGTTAAGAAATATATATATATATAATTTTACGGAAGCAGTAGCCCAAAAACACATAGTCGATGTTATCATTTTTCAATGAATCGAAAAAAGATAAAAAATAAAATATGAGACATTTAATAATATTGATCATGTTTTAAATATTATATTTTTTTCATTATATAAGTCTTTTTTACCAGGAATGTGATTTGTTAAGGAATAATAGATATGGCATTCTTGGAGGCGGCCGTCTCCACAAATAAATAACAATATATTAATTTCTATTGTTGATTTTGGTATAAGGATTAATGTTTAAGTTCCATTATCATAATAACATATCAACATAGTAAAAAATTTCCATTTATTATAAATGAATGTATAGAGGGTACTTGATGGACATAGAAGAAAAAAAGAACTAGATTAATTGGTTTTAGTGTAATACGTCTCCATCTGAAGTTAACCCATGGGAAACTAATAAAGGCTTCATAGATTGGTATTATTAATAGACCAAGGAATCAAGGGAATATGAAGGATGTTTAGTACATACTTGGTTATGGTTTTTCTTGTTCCAAATCAGTGTAATAGGGAAAAATGGAGAGGAGGTGGGCTCATTGTATAAATAAAGTGGGTGACCTTTATAAAAAATATCGTGAATTGTCAAAAAAATTACTCCATTATTGAAGAACAAATTCCAAATTAATGGATAATAATGGCATGTAGAATGATATATGGAAACACCTCACTATACCCTCCCATATCATATATATTTTTCATTTGTTCAATTCACATGAAAAAAATTTTAACCAATTTTTTTTAATTAACACTTACCATAGAAAATCCATTTGCAACCCCATTAAATAATTTTAATGTATGAAATTAAAATTGAAATTATTAATTAAAATATAAAATTATGATTTTATAAATGAAAACGATTTTAGAAATTAAAATTCTTAATTAAAAGAGAACATAATTTTTATAATAGGAAAAATTGTATTTTTAACCATTTATTATAAAAAAGATCACTTTAATCTTAAACTGTATTTTTTTGGATAATATTTTTTAAATATTAAAGAACTTAATAAGTTTATTATAAGATAGTTAATTATATGTTGTATAAAAAATCACGAATTAAATTAATTTTATCAAATAATATTGAATTTAGTGAAATGAAAAAAAAATTCTCATAAATATAATATTACATTTACTTTAAAAATAGAAAAAAATATTTTATAGATTGTGAATAATGTATTTAAAGAGAATTTTATTACTAATTAAAAAAATTTAATTGTCATATAAAACTCTATGTCTCTCTTATATACAGATGGTTTATTAAATGTTATGGTTTTGGCAAATACTTTATTTTTTGATATTTATTTAAAAAATCAATTATTTTATAAAATTCTTAAAAATGATCATATGTTCATTTTAAAAAGATGAATCCAAAATTTAACAAAATTTTATCTTACTAAACTTATTTATTAGTTAAATGTTTTTTCTTTTTATAAGTACTTTAAATGAAATAATTTTTTTAAAATATAAATAAATTATGCTCTAAAATATGAAATATGGGATTGTAAATTGGAAAAAAATATTTTAAACATTACAAAATAATTTATAAAATAAATATTTTTGAAAATAAAAGTTTTTATTGACTTTTATTATCATACTTATATACAAAAATTTTCAAAAAAACATGTCATTTATAAAAAAATTTATATTTTACCATTAATCTAGAAATAAATATTTTTCTAAAAACCAAAAAATTCATTTTAAAATAATATTTAAATTCAGAATAAAATAATTATATTTATTTTTTTCTTTTTTAATTTATAAAAATTTCTGATTAAACATTTGAATAAAACAATAAATTATAAATATAATTTTTTAGGAAGATAACTATGTTAAAATAAGGGTTATTATTAAAAATAATTTTTATAATGTAGTAATAAAGATATAATTAATCTTAAAATATTATATATTTTTTAAATAATTTCTTTTGAAGAAAATGAATAGTTTTATTTTTGAGAAGTAAAACACACAATATTTTTGTTAAATATAATAATGAATTTATTAAATTTGTATAAATAATATTTATATATATGAACACATATATTAATTTATTTCATACTTCAGTTATTATTAATTATACCTAAAAAATAAATGACTAGGTTTTATCTGTCTAAACAAATTTCTACTTTTTTAGTATATTTTTTTTGTATGGAGCATGGTTTCAAACATATATGACTTCATTAAAGGAAAACTAGTGTTAAAATATTAGGTCGTTGAATTCTTATGATTTAAATAAATTTCATTATTACAATTATAGAACACATATGATGGGTGTAATTTCTATAGAGAGATCCAAATTAACCATACACTAATAATTGTTCATGTGTTAATAGAGAATATTAAGTGAGATTTACCTAAATAATAATTTATGTATTCACATTATAAAAATAGCTAGTACATTCAAAATAGATTCACAATAAGTGATGAAGAGATAAAACTATAAGATTTAAATTTCCTCAAATCATGATGATGTTTAATATGTTATGGATATAATAATTATAAAAAATTATTTTATTTTTTTACTCAATATCAAATAAGTGAAATATTAAATGACATTAGACATTGAAAAATATAGACTGAATCCCACTATTTTAATAAATAATAGTTATATTATAGGATTTTCCGTGTTCCCATGATCTTGGAGGAGGTTAGTTTTTTATTCTACCTTTAGCCCTATAAATAGTTCATTTGATTTTATATATTCCATACTCCAAAAATTGAAAACACCATAACTTCAGTCTATCCTTATAAAAAATAGTACCTTACTTCATTGTATCTGTCTTTCTTCATTAATAATTTGATGATATATTCCAATATTTCCACCAAGTAAATCACCTTATATTCACCTTGGAAACACTTCCATGGTTCTTCTACCAATATTGATGACATATAAGTCATTTAATATCATTTCTCTCATTGTCTTCATTACCCATGTAGATAAACCGACTCTCATAACCCAGATTTGGGGACATACATTATTACATTAAAAAAATGTATAAAGAATCACATATTTAAGGAGTAAATACATTATTATTCATGGCATTCAAAATAATTGCATGAATAGAATATTAAAATTTAAATAAATAAAATTATTTTATTTTTTGAAAATATCATTATTCAATCTCGAATTGCATTTCATATCATTTATATATTATTTCATAGATTTCATATAAGGGAAAAAATAAGGGTGAGCAAAAATGATTTGTAAGGATTCAGTACGTCATAATGTATCATGAATCAATAACCAAAATCAAAATGGAATGGTAAATTACTAAACATGCATAATCAATAAATGAATTGATTAGAATAATTTATATGGAAATGTAAATAAATAAAAACACTTTGCATTTAATTAATAATAAGACTATCATAAATGGATAAGGCATAATAAATTTGGTTTGGTAAATAACATAAGTATTAATCGATTTAATCTTTAAACTCAGAATTAATTTTATCCAGATATAATATCATTTAGAAACTAACATGGTCGATAATATCATTATACCTCAATAGTCAAGACCTTCTTCAAGGAAGTTTTAATCTAATGGTAAAAAATAGTTTCATTCTAGATTACTAATTCTCCTCATAAGACAACCAATTAATCAATATATTTTTTATTAACATTCGACACCGTTATTTTCTTGTCAAAATAACTATTTTTATATTGAATAAAAAATTTAATTCATGAATAATGTTCCTTATCATATATTTTTTTATTGAGTATGATATATGTATACATTAATATTTCTCCATTTAATCAACTTTTTTTCAACGTAAAGAAAAAAATTTATAAATGATATAATATTTAATCAATAAAAATATCAATGAAAAATAAAATGAATATTTGGGGGAAATGTAATATCAAATGATATTATGAAAATTACTAATTAAGGGAATGATAATGACTTCAAAATTAAATCTATGTAGTGGATATCAATACAATTCTAAGTAATATATCCATACACCATATAGAGTAAGAATAAAAACTAAATGAAAAATTTATATCCTTACTGGATTATATAAAAAATAAAGTGGTATGCAATTCATAAAAAATATACCACATAAAGTTCATGAAATGAAGTTCTTGAGAAAATATTTTCTATTTTGAATATAACCATTAAATAATGTTCATTGTACATTTTTCATATTATTATACTTTAAAATAATCATATAAATATATAATGGATTCATTATAACATTTAGTGGTCTTTATGGTGAGAATTTTTATATGTGCAATGTTCATTAAAACATTGAATCCTTTTATATTTTTGAAAAAAATTGTAAAGGGACATATATTTAATTTGACAAGATGATTCATGTCAAAATATATATTAAAATTTAAAAATGGGTAAAATTTTATTTATTAAATCATTTTGAAAATGTGAATTATGTTTTAGAAATAATTTTTAAAAGTCATTGTTTTGGAATAAAATGGATATCAGACTGAATGGAGAAATAATGTCATATTTTTTAAATTTACTCATTCATTTATAGAACTAATTAGTATAAAAATAATTTCTTCTACTTAAAAAATTCATTAATTACCATATGGTAAGGAAATTAAATGTTTATATTATAATATTAAAAAATAACTAACATTATTATAAATTGAATCATATATAATCATGATTAAAATGATAATGTGAAATAAACCCTGACAAATATCACAACGTAGAAGTGAGAATTAATCAATGAATCTTTTATTAGAATCAAACATAAATATAACTGAAAATAGTTGAAATAAATTATAATATATTAATAATTCATTAGACATATTATCTTATAATGTTAAAGGGAATGAAAAAGTAATAAAACAAATTAAATGAAGTTGAGTAACAAAATTATTTAAAACATGGTAATTTTTAATTCAATTAACCATGAATTATAATAATATAATTGAATTCTACATTACCTTTATGTTTTAAATGTTTATGTTAGAACAAGTTAATGGTTATTATATACACTAAATAAAATAAATTAGTTCAATAAAATTAAAATATGACTCTATGAAATGAAATTTAGACAAAATCTCGTACCTTGGTTTTGAGTAATCAAATATGAATTTTCAAACTTCATAATAAACTTATTTAAATTATTTACATTACTAAGAACCATTTTAAAGATAAATATTTCTTTAAAGTCACTTATTACCTTTTTATGTATAATCATATAATCAATTATGATTACTTCGGATGTTTTGATGATATTTTGATTATGTGTCAAAAATGACTTTAGGTGGTTGACAACTGTCAAACTGTGCATTATTTAAATACAAAAAAATGAGTTTCCATAAATAACTAACACATATATATATAAATTATACATTTTAAACCCAATCATGGAGTATTATTATTGATAAATTAACAACTTTTTAATCATGGAGACGATAGTCCATACATAAACATGGGTAACATTTCAATTTTTTTAATTTATCATTATGAAAACAATGTAAGTAATATTTTTCATTAAATATTGATCATAATAACTTATATACTATTTTATATAGTAAAATATACTTTTATACTTCATCCATTTCTTGTGGTGATGAAAATAGGGTTATATCACTTCATAAAGGCCACAATAAACATGTGCACGAGCGTTATTATCATTATATATTGTATCGAATAAAATGATATATTATTTTTTTATGTTAAATATATCATTAATTGCATTTTTATTTCATGTATAGGACATTTATTCAAGTAAATTATCCTTATTACCCTCCTGTTAATGTGTTAGTGGAAAACTATTCAAATCTCTTCGCAAGGAGGTAGTCTACGGTAAACACGAATGATATAATTTTATAACATAGGGAATGGAATAGAAAAAATAAATATATGGTACCATTGATCAAAAGTTACAATTATCTAATAAATATAATATATATATACATCATATCCATCAACATATTCAATAGTGAATGGTTTTGATGGAAAATGTGTCACATTGGTTTGTGAGGTGGTAATCCAATGTACATGTGAAACATTATTATTTCCTTTTTGAGGGAATATGGTAATGATATAAGTCTTTCCATTAAAAAATGAATTCATATTACATGTTATATACTATTGGATTTATATAACAATAATTTATAAATATGTGAATTTGGAGTCAGAATGAACAAAAACATGCTCATTAAAGAACATTATCTCTTATATAGGGAATGTTAACTAGTTTGCAGAAGAAACCTTCAATGGATGAATTTATAACCCAAATAAGAACTGTTAAATGTGATTAAGGAATTAGTGAAGTTATTTATGAATTTTTTTACAAACCTAATGTGTTTTTTAACTGTGAAGATGATAGGGGAGTGGTGTTATTTTATTAGTGAGGTAAGTGGTACACCGGTAAATTTTCAAACAATTTTTTTACATGGATTGTTCATATGAAAAAGCCTTAAAATTGAACATTTTTGAACCTAGAGTAGCTACAATGATATATGGACTGATTATTTGTATTGTAAAATTTGGTATGGAATTTTTAACAATTGAGTTCTAAGTTTAACTCCTTGGTAAATTTTTTTTTTCATTGACCTTTTGAAATAATTTATTATTTTGACTAATCATTATTTCAGAAATTATGTTTTCCAAATTATATAATTTAAATTATTTTGATTCCAAATATTTAATAAATTTCTCTATATTAAATTCCTAAAAATTTTAAATGTTAAATTAAAAATTATTCATATAAGCCCAATGATAATGTATGTTTTCAAAAAGAATATGTTCAAAATATTAAATAGTTTTTTTTATTAAAGTTCAGTACGAAAACTATCAAATGACATAAATTAGTTTAATATATATATTTTAAATAATTGAAAATTAATTTTTTTTAAAATATAATCTTAATTTTTATATTATTTAATAAAAAAATATTTCAATTAAAATTTAGCATTTTTCACTGTCTTTAGGAAATTATATTTTTCAGAAAATCCAAAAAATAAGATAAAGACAATTATGACATTATTATTAAAGAATATTTTATTTTACAAAAATAATTTTTATTTGTTTTTAAAATTAATTTAAAATTATCTTTGAAAAAAATATTATAAATATTTTTTGAAAAGATACAATTTGTGAAGGACCCCGAGACACCCTGAGAGGGGAGGGGTGAATTAGGGTGAAATTTTTTTCTTTTAATGTGATGGATCTTGTTCCCACATTGGTAGGAACTTGGTGAACCTGTAAGATTAATATGATCAGAAAGAAAACATTCACATGCATAGATAAGACACAACACTTTTTACTTGGTTCACCACTAAGGGCTACGTCCAAGAGCATACACCGACAAGTTGTCGGTCGTACCTAATTCCACTAAACTTCACTAGTTGTCAATGACAAAGATTTTGGCACAGTCACTCTGTCCCAGGATCACTAACTTTACAAAGGCTCAGGGATAGGTCACTGCTTCCCTCGGGTCACTCCCATTCACTCCCCCTGGCTCACTGCCCTTAGGTGAAGTCCCACTCAGTTTATAGACGTGAAGGTCTCTTCATCATTGCATAAGAATGAATCCTCTGTTGTATGTAGATGCTATGTTGAAGTCCAACTCTTACCATAAGACTAATCTCACTTTGCACTGAGGGTACCGGGCGATCTTCCAGCTTTCGTGCAACTTTATAAGGTTAGATGAACTTTAACAACCCTGGAACGCTTATCCAAGCTCGGCGTGCAAGTTTCAATCCTAGCGCGCAAGTCACTTGCGCGGTACAAATTCAGCGCAAAGGTGACACAAAAACTACTTGCGCGACACTGCCTCCTTCAACACCAAACTTGCGCGACGTTGCGCCTTTAACTCCCCAACTGCCTTGGTCTCGCAAACAATAATCGACCAGCATCCTCAACTTGCACGACCCAACAACCACTTGCGCGACTCAACCACTTGTGCGACGAGAGCTCAAAAAATCTCTATGTCTTTAACTTCGTTACAAATGAGGAGTGGTGGTCCTCTATTTATATGCATACAGGACCCCCTACGCGGTGGCGCGCAAGTCTTCCCTCAGAACACAGGTTCCGGCGTGCAACTTATCCTTCCTAGCCTCTGTCGCGCTAATCACTTGCGCAACCACACTAATACTTGGGCGACCTTATTTCCTTTGCCATATTTTGAATTTATAATCTTGAAAAACAATAGACGCACAAGTTTCCAATCCTCCTCGGAATCAACACGCAAGTCTCTTCATGGCGCACAAGTCACTTGCACAACTAGCACAAAACATGCGCGACCCTTATCCCTTTGCCATTTTCCCATGTTCTGATCTTGAAAAAAATATGGCGCACAAGTTTCCTCTCCTTCATGTATATGGCGCGCAAGTCTCTTTTCCAAAAACACTTTTCTCCATTTGTCGATTTTTAGGCCCAAAAATTTGGCAAACACTGGGAAATGGCGGCACCTTCAATACTGTTGTCTGCTTGAACTATATGATCTCTTTGCTGGTACACATTCTGAAATTCCACTGAGGATTGCCAACAAACACAAACCACACTCCAAATCATGCATAGAAGACCATGGTTCCAAAAAAAATTTGATGAATTTTTTTTATTTTAAATGGTTATAATTTTAATTCTAATCAATATATAACCAAAATTTTTAAAAAGAATATATGTAAAAAATATTATTTTTAAAATTCAGTTAGTAGTATTCATACAATCCAATTTAACATATTTATTTTAATATTTCATTATATTATAGATCATTTGGAATCAGTTTTACATAATCTGTGTGTTGTATAAGAGAATAAATTAAATGAAATATAATTAATTAGTTGTTTAATATATTTGTTTCATCTAGCATACTTTATTGAATAAAATTTTATTCATTTTTAATTGGGGGGGGGGGGTAACACTCTCCATTCCGTTAATAAATTTCCTCACTAAAATTTTATCTTTCACTCATAAATCAAGGGATTAATATATAAAAAATCATTTTTTAAAACATCACTATAACAATGGTTAAAAAACAGCTTAATAAGATATAAAAGGAATTACATTGGTCATATGGAATAAAAAATTAAATTTTTTCTATGTAGTAGCACATGTATAGAACGTAAATATGTTGATATGGATAAAAATAACACATAATTATATATAATTATAAGGGTATTTAATCACAATATTTTCAATGATTAGTTAAATGTGAAAAACCTCAAAACCCAAAATTTGTGATTATTAAGAAGACAATTTTATTCATCAGGTATAACGGTATTCTTATAACATTTTTTTCAAGAACCCTTCCGTAATGTTGAGTAATTTATTTACTATATAATAATATAAGGAAATATAATTATTTGATACCTTAATATTTCATAAACACTATTTCATCCTCTGATTATCTAAAATCACTTCTCAATTCATTATATACTCCAACAAATGAATATTTGAAAATTTATTTTTTATTCCTGAAGAACTAAAATTCCCATTTAATGGATCCCAAAATCCATAAGAGAGTGAAATTTCCAAAAAAATTTTACCAAAATCTATATGGATATCACACTTTATTTATTATAATACATTAATTTATAAAGACTAAAAGTAAAACCACAAGTTCATCATTAATATTTCTTCATCAATATTTTTATTTAAAAAATGACATATTAATATGAACAACACTTATGATATTGGTAGGATCCAAAACCTTATTGTCAATTATTTGTGGGTTCATGCCCTATAGCCTTGATGGACATGATGGATTTTCACCTAAAATACAGGTTTTACAATTTGTAAAACTATATTATTATAATTCCTATAATTCTCCGATATTGGGGTGGCCAAAAATTACAATGAAATCAACGAAAATAAAAAACATAATGGTTAAAAATTCCATTTGTCTTATTGTAAATATTTTTTAAATGGTTTCTTCCATAAATAATACTTTCATAAACTAAACTAGTGAGATGTGTTACTATAAATGTTTAATTAAAATCTCCTTAATCAAGTCAAATTCTTACATTACATGTTTTCAATAGGGGTTGTGACCTTGAACATATGTTCACCCATAAACTTTTAATCCCATGATGGTATCCATAACTCTTAATTTATTGATGACAGGTATTATTTAAAAATTATCACAATACATTGGCGTTTTATTATTCTTATATACGAAAAACCATTGGTATGAAAAACATATAAAACATAGATCATAAATCCCAATATATAAATACACCAACCTTTGAATTTAATTATTTTTCATTCCATGGAAAAATATAAAACCATTAGAAAAGTTCATTGACACCGACAATACAATGGTTACCAATATATAACAAAACAAACTATAAATGAATCCAAAGGATTATATTTATTTCCTTCTATCATTATTTTTATTTGTTTCTCGTCAATTATTCTCTTTATTCTTATTTCCCACACAGAAATCATTTTCCCATTCCATTGTGACACCTTATTCTCAATCTAGTACAAATTAGGTTCATCATAGTTCATTAATTTTCATCAACTATACAAATATATCATAAATTTTTTTAATGAAAATTTGAATTACCAATCAATATCCCCTATGAGTGTAAAACAAGGTTTCTAATAAGTCTGGTTTTTGGGAATATTGTGATGATAGGTTCATTCCCAATGCTCCATTCTTAGAGTTGTCAACCCAATGTATTATTGTAATAGAACCATGTCCACCTATAATATTGAAATATGTATGAATTTTTACGACAACCAAAATATTATATTCCTTAAAAAATTTGATATTATTGTATACTAATCCATAATTTTTATCATATGGTTGTAATCCATAATCTAGTTTTTATTTAATCTGGTTCCATTTTTTTCTAATAAACATCCTCTAAAACAAACTGTATCGACCCAAAATGTTGTAACCCAAATATGATATATTCATTTGTTAAATTGGAATATGTTACAAGGAATCACATCATTATAGAACAATTGGTGTAGTAAAATTGGTATGCAACATCCCACCCCTTCTTTATTGGTTTAAGAATGTGTTTAAATGATACTTCTACATATGCGACTATCCCATGGAAAAAATGATAGTAATAAATTATTAGGGCTTCATTAACAATTGGGGAACAATTTTTCAAGACCCATCCTAGTGGGGCCCACACTGTGACTCCCCAAGCCCGCCCCCAATAGGCCATGGGCTAGTGACTAGAACTGAGTCGGAATATTACTAACATGGGAAGCATTTCTTAAGCTGTAAATACCCATAAATCTCAAGGGAAATTTTTTCATAATTCATTGGAATATCACGAGTTTGTGGTTTATGACGGCGCCTGATTCTGAGGCCCGGTGTGCCCGAAATCAATTTCTAAATTTTTGTTCGGGTACGTTCAATAAACGTACTTGTGGGTTTTTCTATATTTTGAACTAGTGCTTGTAATTGCAATCCGAGGAAAACGATGACTTGCAGTGTCGGTATTCGCTTAAGAGGACCTTTACTGCAGTTGCTTTTACTCGGGAGGAGAAGTTAATTTTTTGGGATTTGTTAAGACTTAAATAAATTGTTGTCTTACAATTTATTTTTAAGTGGAAGTTAATTCCTCCAAAGGGATGTTGGATGTGGGGCCCACACCCCACCTAACTTCCAATGTGAGGATATGACTAAGGGTGGTGGGTCCCACACGAACCCCCTAACCCTTCAACTCATCCTTTAACTCCCTTAAACACCCATGAAACCCCTTCTTTTAATCCTTATAACTCTTCACCTTTCACCCATTGAATATGCCACCCCAACCAATTAATAACATCATCAGTTAATTGGAACTTCTCATTTTGAATTAATTTGAGTGCATGTTCATGTTATATTGTGGTAGAATAAAATATTAGCTTAGGATATTATTTTAGTTTGGCCTTCGTTGTGTTGGGAGAGTTTGGAGAAAGCTCTGGAGAAATAGAGAATAGTGTTCTTCCGTCAACGAAGAACACTCCACGACACGAAGAATGCTCCACGACTCGAAGAAAATGATGCAAAATCTTCAATCTTCTTCTTCTCCGCATCAACGGAGGAGACAACACCATGGGGAACATCGCCAACGACAACGCCTTTTCTTCTGATGTCAATGGAATCAACATCGTTCTTCAGCGACGCCCGACGGCTGCGATGTTAGTCTTCCCCGGTTCAATGACGTGCGATGTATTTTTAAGGTAGGGGTGTGTTTTGAATGGAACAATGTTAAATCTTTTTTCATTCTTTTTTTTTCTCCTTAATTTCCTCCTACCAAACTAATGCGGATGGACCGGGTCAAACTAACACGGTCTAAATCCTCAGCCATTGTTGTGATTGTTGGTGTTTTTTATATTCATCGTGGATGACGAAAAAAGTATCATTATAGGTTCATTATGCGTCGAAAAAAACCCAAAATTGAAGACTCAACATCACAACGACCTAGTGGAGGTGAGACAACGATAGCGGGCGATGGTTCGGACTGGAACTGGATGGACCGTTCCTCAACTGTTCTTCAAGCGGGAATTCAAAACATGTTTTTGGGGCCGATCGGAAGCATGAAAACACCATAATAGACTTCGGGACATCGGGGTGACCTAGAGTCTGATGTTTTGTGACGAAAGAACCACTAGAATGAAAAACGGGCATCAAGGGAGGCGCACTGGCCAGATGTGTCGTTTCTGGAAAATTCCAGACTACATGGGGTGTACTCTAGGAGAACACGCCATGTAGTTCAGGCATTCTACGGCTAGGGTTTCAGACGTCAGATGGATAACACACAGTGTGTGACCAATGTCACATGGCGTGTACTCACCACATAGCAAGGAGGTGGTGGCTACTCGAGACCCTGCGTGTATTTTGCGAATACACGAACATGGATAGAAATACACGGCCAAGAGGCACAACGTGTACTCTCTGCGCATAGTGGCAGAAGCAGCATCACGAGACTCGGCATGTATCCTGGGGATACACTGACATGGTGTGTATTACACGTGCATGTAATCTACCACACGTCTTGAACTGGCCTGTGGTACGACCTAACCCGTGTACCAATTACACGGGTTGGAGAACACTGGTTAAGGCTGTGTACGGGCACATGGCCAACGTACACAGAGCTGACCCCAGATGATTAGACACAGAGTGTAACCATACAATAGGCCTTGGACTTACTTTTCTACATGACCAACCCTTCAATACTGGAAGTACCCGAGGTCTGACTACACGGCGTGTACCGTATACCAACACGCCATGTACTTTTTGGTAAAAGGCTTAGTTTTCTTGTGCACATTATCTTGGTCATGTTTTGTTTGGATTATCCCCAAGGATGTGGTGTTGGTAATCTCATTGAGAAATGGTCCCTTGATTACCACCCGTCACGGTCAGGTGGGTTTGTACACGAATCCAACCGGGCCCCCGGGACTAAAATGCTAATAACTCACAGACCGGGAATCTGATTGACGCGTCGTCTATTGCATTGAGACCCCTATGATGAGACGGTAAGTTGAGATACTTCCATATGGGGTTATGTGACACTTGGAAGTATCGACCAGTAGCTCATGGAGCAGACCCTCCCAGAGACCAGCGTACGGAGTGTAGAGAGCTAGTAGCTGTACAACTGACGACTGCTTGACTGATTCGACTCGGAGTGGTTCGATTATCCCAGTGGACGGAGCGCCCGGTTTGACGGAAGACCCATGGAATATGTAGATCCTTGTTTGGCAGCATACCCATGGTACTCGACAGGAGGAGTACCTCTGTAGTCTTTTATGGAGAGTGCCCTATTTGGCAGTAGACCCACAGTGAAGGAGCTCCCGGTTTGGCAGCAGACACATTGTACTCTATAGGAGGAGTACCTCAGCATTAGTGAGTAGCACCTCAGAGTCATGACAGGGCCACTGTACTCGACAAAGGTGGAGTTCTCCTGGATTTGAGGTTTCGATTATGAAAATCATGGTTTGAGGTGAGTCAATGACCTTTGTATTTTCCTCAATATTGAGATGGGTTATTTGATAACTTAGGTATATGTATGGGAATCTACCTAAGTAAAGGTTATCTATTGAGATCATTATTTTTTATTTATCCTTTTTAGATTTAGTGATACCTTGAGGGTCTCTGTGTCCCTACTGAGTATCGTTATACTCACCCCAGTATGGGCTATGCCCGCATCTCGTTGTGTTGGATGCAGACTATAGCGACCGAGCCTTTTCATACATTACTATTACATAATTTCAAAGATAAAATACATAATAGTATTAGACATAGAGGATCCAAAGGTTTAGTTTCATGGGAAAACTTGGACCATACATAACAAAAACAACATCTAGCATAAACATTTATTTAATTTCTTCTTCTCTAGCTTCTTAGTGGCACTTTTTTTCTCTCCTTAGTACATGTAGTCACCTGAGGATATACATCAAAAGGGGTGATCTAGAATCCCATTAAGAGGATATATAAGATCAATATATAATGGGGTGAGCATAATCATAAAATAGGAAAAATATCATGAACATGATAGGAGCATAAATAAAAGAATTGAAATGTGGAAATGAATAAAATTGAAACATCATGTCTTAGTGGTTAACTACCAGACATACTTGTGAACCAATCTAGAATCCTTTTCACACATCATTTCACATTTACTCATGAGATTCATCACTTTATCCAATGCATTGGAGCACTATATAATTCCAGGTGCACCTGTCACATTTAAACATTCATATTTCTCTATATAATTCCGAGCTCACAAGACACATCATAAAATTATCGTTTATCATCCTTGAAACAATGAACATATAACATAAATTAACATTATGTACCCATGAAAAAGAATGGGTTTCATATCATAATGACATATTCATATGCTTTGGGTTACCAAGAGAAAGAGGGAATAACATTCATGTTACAAGAACCGGTCACTTTGGGTGAGAAGTAAAAGGGGTGTTTTTAAAAGAACAGTTCATTTGGAAAACATTTTTTTGGACATAAAAACCAGTGACAAACATGTATATCCCAGAAAAGTAAAGGAAATGATGAAAAATGATCTTTGAGGTGTAACCATATACACAATGGGGTGAAAGAGGGAGAACCCGTAGGAAGACAATAGGGTTCGAGATTTCCCCTTACCTTGTACCTGAATGCTTCCTTCTCTTTAATGTCCTGTATAATGACATTATATTCATTAATTAAAAATCCAGAACCTTTTTTTACATTAATAGGGTTAATTATGGTTTCATTATGTCATAATATCTTATTTTGGATGATATATAGAGTTTAAACAACATTGTTCGGGGATTATCATTTTTATGGTTCTTCTTGGGTGGTTCATCTGTTTTCTTAAATTGAAGTTCAGGTAGATCATTGTTAAATATAAAGAAATGATATTACAAGTTATTAGTGATATTACAGGAGCTTGAATTATTTTATAATAAAATATATTAGATCTATGTGGGTGAATCATTAGATAAGAATTAAATGATGATTATTTTGGTTAATTTGAGCGGTTTTTGGATCACAACATACTTGTTTAAACTTTTCACTTAGTAATATGGCCATAGGATATTTCCAGAACCTAAAATAGAACATAATACATATAACATATTCTTTTTCAACCATAAAAAGGGGTTCATGAGCATATATGAAGGTAGAAATGGAAGAAGAGAGCATGTCATTTTTGAAGGTGATAAATTAACACCTCATGAACAACGTTCTCTTTAATAAAATAAAAGGAAGAGCTAAAGGTTGTGGTGTGATATAATATATCATTAGAATCAGAAAATTACATTGTATGTATAATAATGGAGTTACAAAACATTTTGGATGAATATAGGTGGGGAGAGATCATGAAAGGAATATGAACTTGAAAAGAAATTAAAAGAGAAGAGGGAGGGAAATTACCTCTTGAATCCTTCACTTGAGAACCTCATTAAGGGCCTATGCTTGGTCTTTTGATGAGACCAGAAGATCTTGGACGTGGGGGAGGGTCTAGGGGAGATGATTGTACAGATAGTAGACAATTAATTATGCTATAGAGGTGTGGTTTGGCAAGATGAGGGGGAGGGATTATTTACACATGAGGAGGGAGGTGTTTTTGGTATAAAATATTAAATAAAATAATATATCAAGAGTTAGACATTTAATAGTAGTTTTTTTTGAAATACTAAATCATATATTAGTATTATATAATTCTTTTTAGGCTTTAATGCTTCTTTATAATTCGAATTCATTAATTTATCAAACTGAAAGAGAAATAATGAGAAAAAGACACTTTAATAAATAACCTTTTGACTTTAGGCTTTGGAAAGTTCTTTTTAGGTTTGAGAATTAGATTTTTTGTATTTTAAGAAACCATTAATAAAATATAATATAATATTTCCGAAACTAAGGTTCTATAATGTTTATGTCATCATTACATCATTAATGATGCAATTTAGTATACACCGATTATGCGAAAAACTGTGTTTTTTACTATTCACCAGAAGATTGAGGTATTTCAGAAAAAACCCAAATATTTACCCCTACCATTTTTCGACGTGTAGAATACAAATAAGAAGTCTGTTTTTTTCAAATAATTTTCTAAATATTATGCATTTAATATTTAATGAAAATCATAATTTACTTAAAAAAACAGTTTTTAAGATCAAACTGATTTTATAGTGTTTCCAAAAATTACATAGGGTCATATTATCTAAAACTATAAGACATTGATTAAATAATTTA
Organism: Viscum album; assembly: GCA_963277665.1. Classification (NCBI taxonomy): domain Eukaryota; kingdom Viridiplantae; phylum Streptophyta; class Magnoliopsida; order Santalales; family Viscaceae; genus Viscum; species Viscum album. The sequence continues at coordinate 106,928,366 of OY728133.1, forward strand.
TTAATACATTATATGGAAATAAATATTCTTTTAAATTAATTAATTAATTATAATTATTTATTTATGACTTAGAAAATAACAAAACGTTTACTAAGGTCAAAATGTCACTTTCTAAGATCTATAAATTTTATTTAATTATTCAAAGGTAATGTTACTATTATGTTGGATGATTTACTATTCATAAGGGTCATATTACTATTCATAAGGGTATGTTACTATTCATAATGGTAGGTCACTATTCACCAAAATTTATTTTTGTTTCATTAGACTCCAAAAATCATATTGAACACAAATGTGCATGTTGGATTTTTGAAATTCCAAACATAGGAGTGACAAAATTATGTTTAAAAGTCACTTATCACTTATTAGATCATTCTGTTGTGATTTCATGTTAATTTATGACATATTTATATGATGGTAATATCCATTAAAAAACTTTGGGTTGTTACGTTCTTCCCCCCTTAAGAAATTTCACCCCCGAAATTTCACATTACACAAACAGGTGAGGGTATTTCTCCTTCATTGCCTCTTCTGGTTCCAAAGTTGCTTCTTCAAACTTATGGTTCCTCCAAAACACTTTTAAAAGATGGGTTTTCTTGTTGTGTAGAACCTTATCTCTCTAATCCATAATCTTTATTGGCTTCTCCTCATAGGAGAGATCATTTTCCAGTTGCACCACCTCTGAGTTTAGTACATGTGAGGTGTCTGGTATGTACTTCCTCAGTAGTGATACATGAAACACATCATGAACTTGAGCCATATTCGATGGAAGTTCTAGAAGATAGGCCATGACTCCTATTCGGTCAAGGATCTCAAATGGGCCAATATACCTTGGACTTAGCATCCCTTTCTTCCTGAATCACATGACTCTCTTCCATGGAGATATACGAAGGAAGACTTTATCTCCAACGTCGAACTCCAAGTCCCTTCGATGGTTTTCAGCATAGATCTTTTGACGTCATAGATCAGATTTGATGTGTTTCTGGATGACTTGAACCTTCTCGGTCATCCGTTGAACAAGATCGGGCCAAAGAACATTTCTTTATCCAACTTCATCCCAACAGGTTGGAGTTCTACATCTCTTCCCATAAAGAGCTTCACACGGAGACGTATGAATACTTAAGTGGAAGATATTGTTGTATGAGAACTCAACCAATGGGAGATTTTGAACCCATCCACCTTTTAATTCTAGATAGTAGGCTCTTAGAATATCTTCAAGTATTTGAATAGTCCTTTCATACTGGCCTTCAGTTAGGGGGTGATAGGCCGTGCTGAAATTTAATTCAGTACTAAAAGCATGTTAAAGGCTCCTCCAGAATTTAGATGAGAACCTTGTGTCACAGTTAGAGACAACGAAGAGTGGAACACCGTGAAATCTCACTACTTCCTTCACATATATCATTTCAAGTTGATCAAGCGAGAGATCTCCCCTTATAGCGATAAAATTGGAAGCCTTGGTGAGTCGGTTATCCACAACCCATATCGCATTATTTCCCTTCGACGTCTTCGGGAAACCTGTGACAAAGTCCATAGTAACATTTTTCCATTTCCACATGGGTATAGGCAATGGTTGCATCATACACTTGGACTTTAGTTGCTCAGCTTTAACTTCCCGATATACTAAGAACCTTGATATATATTCCTTAATATCCTTCTTCATGTTATCCCACCAAAAGTATTCTCGGAGATCACGATACATCTTGGTAGTCCCAGGATGGATTGATAAAGTTGAGCTATGTGCATTATCCAATAGCTTCTTTTTTATCCCGGGTGATTAAGGCACACAAAGCCGCGTTCCAAACCGAATCACACCATCATCTCCGATATGGAACTCTTGTAGCTTCCCTTCCTTTACTACATTCACCCTCTTTTGTATCTCCACATAATCCCTTTATGCTTCCTTAATCATCTATTGGATGGATGGTTGCGTAGTCATTTGGGAAAGGTAGGATGTATCCTCATCCCTTACGATTCCCAAATCCATCCTTTGCATATCTAAGAATATATGGTTTTTCTCAATCCTCTACATGGATAGAGTAGCAGGTTCTTTTCTACTTAGAGCATCATCTACCTTGTTCTCCTTTCTAGGATGATAGTGAATGGAGTAATAGTAATCCTTGATTAGCACTAAAAATATCATTTGATGCATGTTGATCTCCTTTTGTGTGAATATATACTTTAGGCTCTTGTGGTCGGTGTATATGTCACACTTCTCACCAAAAAGGTAGTGCCGCCAGATTTTCAAGGAAAAAATCATGGTTACCAGCTCTAGATCATGCGTCGGGTAGTTCTTATCATGGTTCATCAGCTGTCGTGAGGCGTAGGCTATCAGATTATCATTTTTCATGAGTACACAACCCAAGCCTTTCTTTGAAGCATCACTGTATATCAAAACAAAATCACTTCTTTTTGGTAGTGTGAGTACAGGTGTAGTGATCAGCCTTCTCTTTAGCTCCTTGAAGCTTCCCTCACATTATTCCGTCCAGACATACTTTACCCCATTCCTTGTCAACTTAGTTAGAGGGCTTGAAAATCATGAGAAGTTTCTCACAAAACGTCGGTAGTACCCAGCTAATCCAAGAAAACTACGGATTTCTGTGACACTAGAGGGCCTGATCCATTCCCAAATCGCCTTTGTCTTTGAAGGATCCACATAAATTCCCTCACTTGTAATCACATGTCCCAAGAAAGTGACTTGATCCATCCAAAAGTCACACTTGTTGAACATTGCGTACAACTTCTCCTTTCTTAATGTTGCCAACACAAGTATGAGATGTTCTTTATGTTCCTCCTTGCTCTTGGAGTAGATGAGAATATCATCGATAAACACTACCACATGTTTGTTGAGGTAATGTCTAAAAACTCTATTCATCAGATCCATGAAGATTGAAGGGGAATTAGTAAGTCCGAAGGGCATCACAAAAAACTCATAGTGCCCATACCTTGTACGAAAGGAAGTCCTCTGAATATCTTATTTCTTCACCTTTACCTGATGATATCCAGAATGATGATACAACTTTGAGAAGTATTGTGCTCCTCATAACTAATCAAACATGTCATCAATCCTAGGGAAAGGATACTTGTTCCTTATGGTGATTTTGTTGAGTTCCCAATAATCGATGCACAGCCACATTGTTCCATCCTTCTTCTTCACAAAGAACATTGGTGCACCCCAAGGTGATGCACTAGGGAGTATGAACCCTTTGTCCAAATGCTCTTGCAGTTTCTTCTTTAACTCCTCTAGTTTGATAGGATCCATCCAATAGGGGAAGTTTGAGATAGAAGTAGCTATGGTTATGAGATCAATTGATAACTCTACCTCACGATCTGGGGGAATTTCGAGTAACTCTTCGGGAAATAAATCTCTGTATTCACTCACGATGGGCAATTCCCCAAGGTTGGAACTTTCCTTCGACTCAACCATTTGGGAAAGGTACGCTCCTTCATAGGGAATCAACACACAAACCATTGAAGGATTTCTCAAAGTAGATTCATGATCTTCCTTGTATTTGTAGAGGAGCATGGGATGGTTCGGAATATGAATAGATATTTTCTTTTCCTGACAGTTTATATGTGCTCTATATAACAAGAGCTAGTCCATTCCCATTATAGCATCGAATTACACCAAGGGAAGTATTACAAGATTTTCCGGAAGAATCTTCCCACAAACATCAATAGGAGAAGAGTAAAACACTTGGGTTTCAATGATTTCACCACCTGGTGTTTTCACAGATATCCTTACGTCATGGTTTTGGGGATTCGATTCTATAGTTCTAGCAAACTTGCAAGATATAATGGAATGCGTAGAACCAGAATCAAATAAGATTTTTTCCATTCTTTAGTTAATAGGAAGTGTACCCTGTATGACTTCATTATCATGCTCCACCTCCATATTAGTGATGGCATAAGCCTTCCCTTGTTCCTTTTGTTTTGGTGGCTTCTGACGCTGATTACCCTCGAGGGATTGAGGTTTAGTGCACTGGTTTGCATAGTGCCCTAGCTCCCTACAGTTGTAGCATTGAACCATGGGTGGTTCTCTCCTTTCATCAGCTACATTCTCTTTCCTTTTCATGTCTTTTTGACACTCATGTGCATGGTTTCCTTCTTTACCACACTTGAAGCATTTCCCCGTCCCTTTGAGGTTGTTCTCATAGTGAAACTACCCACATTTTTGTCATGTGGGTCATTGAGTTTTCTTCCCACCTTTATCACTAGATCCACCATCTTGAAAAACCATCTTTCTTTTCATATCACCAAATCTATGGGACCATTCTCCAAACTCCATATCCACTTTGAGAGAACACCAAACAACTTCTTCATAACTCCCAAAGTCTCGAATTTCAAGAGCCTTTCGAAGGCGTGGTTTTAATCGATTAAAGAATATATCAATTTTTCTATCATTATTGATAAAAAAACCCGAAGCGTATATTGCAGTCCTTGTGAAATTCGCTTCATAGGTTGTGACAGATTCTCCTTTTTTTGTTTGAGCTCTATTAATTCTCTCTCCATCTTTGTGCGAAGAGTTCTTGGGAAATACATATTAAGAAACATTATCTTAAAGTCTTCCCATTCCATCTCTTTAATTTCCTCCCTTGGCTTGGTGTTCTTAATAAAATCCACCCATTGATATGCTTCTCCATCTAGAAGATAAATGGATAGAGTCACCTTCTCCATATCAGAACAGTGAAGCAAAAAAATATCTTCTCCATGGAGTTGACCCACTGTTCTTCAACTAGAGGATCAGAAGATCCACCAAACGTCGGTGGTCGTTGCCGCATAAAATATTTGATAGCCAGTTTCTCCCTATTTGGTGAAGGAGGGTGTTCCCCATTATTATGGCTATTATTATTAACCTGAGATAATTGGGTCAGCATCGCCATGAAGTTTTGAACTCCACCTCCCATATCATTGGGGATGTCATTCGGGCAATCGTTACATTGGCCCTCGCAAGAGTTATTGGCCTGATTTCTCCTGGTTCCCACCATTTTCCAAAATAGAAATGGTTAGAACAAAACATAAGTAAACAAGTCATGAATAACATATTCATTTAAAAAATTATTCCAAAAAAATAACATATGGGATCCTTAGGTAAATATTCTTGTGTGCATATTTTTACTTAGTCTCATACTTGCTGTTTTCTCTAGGGTTCACTAATCCTAATTCCCAAATTAACTAAACCTTTCCTTTGATACCAAATATAGCACCCTAGCCTTTTCATAAATTACTATTACGTCATTTAAAAGAAAAAAAAATTATAGTATTTCACATAGAGGATCCAAATGTTTAGTTTCTTAGTAAAACAAGGACCATACATAACAAATACAACATCAAGCATAATCATTTATTTAATTTATTCTTCTCTAGCCTCTTAGTGGCACTTGTCCTCTCCTTAGTACATGTAGACACCTGAGGATATACATCAAAAGGGGTGAGCTATAAGCCCATCAAGAGGATATATATAAACAATATATCATGGGGTGAGAATAATCATAACATAGGAAAAAGATCATGAACATGAGAGGAGCATAAATAAAAGACTTGAAATGTGGAAATTCATAAAAATGAAACATCATGTCTCAGTGGTTAATTACCACACATACATGTGAACCAATCTAGCATCTTTTTCACACATTATTTCACATTTAATCATGAGATTCATCAATTTAACCAATGCATTGGAGTGCTATAAAATTCCGGACGCACCCGTGACATTTAAACATTCATATTGTGCTATATAATTCTGGGCGCACCCGTCACATCATAACATTATCATTTATCATGCTTTCCACAATGAACATATAACATAAATTAACATAATTAACCCATGAAAAGGAATGGGTTTCATATCATAATAACATATTCAAAAGCATTGGGTTACCAAAAGAAAGAGGGAATAATATCCATGTTACAAGAACAGTTCACTTTGAGTGAGAAGTAAAAGGGGTGTTCTTAAAGGAAGAGTTCTTTTGGAAAACATTTTTTTGGACATAAAAACCAGTGAAAAAAATTTATTTCCCATAAAAGTAATGGAAATGATGAAAAAATTGTCTTTAACGTGTAACCATATCAGAAATGGAGTGAAAGAGGGAGAACTCGAAGGAAGAAAATTGGGTTTGAGATTTCCCCTTACCTTATACCTGAATGCTTCCTTCTCTTTAATGTCATGTATAATGACATTATATTCATTAAATAGAAATACATAACATTGCGTACATTAATAGGGTTCATTCGGGTTTCATTATGTCATATTATCTTCTTTTGGATGATATATAGAGTTTAAAAAACATTGTTCGGGTATGTTCGTTTTTATGGTTCTTCATGGGTGGTTCACTTATATTCTTAAATTGATGTTCGGGTAGATCATGGGTAAACATCCAGAAATGATATTACATGTTATTAGTGATCTTAAAGGATATTTAATTATTTTATAATTAATTATAATAGATCCATGTGGGTGAATAATTAGATAAGAATTAAATGATGATTATTTGGGTTAATTTGAGCGGTTTTTGGATCACAACGAACTTGTTTTAACATTTCACTTAGTAATATGGAGATAGGTTATTTCCAGAACATAAAATAGATCATAATACATATAACATATTTTGGTTCAACCATAAAAATGGTATGATGACTAGATCTGAAGGTAGAAATGGAAGAAGGGAGCATGTCATTTTTGAAGGTGATAAATTAACACCTCACGAACAACGTTCTCTTTAATAAAATAAAAGGAAGAGGGAAAGGGTGGGGGTGATATAATATCCCATTAGAATAATAAAATTAAATTATATGTATAATACTGGAGTTACAAAAATATTTGTATGAATATAGGTGGGGAGAGATCAAGAATGGAACTTGACCTTGAAATGAAATTAAAGGAGAAGAGGGAGGGAAATTTCCTCTTGAATCCTTCACTTGGGAACCTCCTTAAGGGCCAAAGAATGGTCTCTTTATGAGACCAGAAGCACTTGGACGTGGGGGAGGGGATATAGGAGATTATTGGGCAGATCATAGACAATTCTTTAAGCTTGAGAGGTGTGGTTTGGCAAGAGGAGGTGGGTGGATTATTTATACATGAGGAGGGATGTTTTTTGGTATAAAATATTAAATAAAATAATATATCAAGTGTTAAAATTGTAATAGTAGTTTTTTTGAAATACTAAATCATATATTATTATAATATAATTCGTTTTAGTCTTTAATTCTTATTTATAATTCGAATTCATTAATATATTAAAAGGAAAGTGAAAGAAAGAGAAAAATACACTTTAATAAATCACCTCTAGACTTCAGGCTTTTGAAAGTTCATTTTAGGATTGAAAATTGGATTTATTGTATTTTAAGAAACCATTTATGAACTTTAATATAATTTGGCCGAAACTAAGGTTCTAAAATGTTTATTTAATCATTACATCATTAATGATGCAATTTAGTATACACCGATTATGCAAAAAATTATATTTTTTACTATTCACCCGAAAATTGAGGTATTTCAGAAAAAACCCAAACATTTAACCCTACCATTTTATGAAATGTAGAATCCCAAAATGAATTCCATTTTTCAAAAATAATTTTCTAAATATTAATAATTTAATATTTAATGAAAATCATAATTTACTTAAAAAACAGTTTTTAAGATCAAAACTGATTTTATAGTGCTTCCAAAAAAAGTAGGGTCTTATTATCTAAAATTATAAGATGTTGATTCAATAATTTATGAATAAATTATATGGAAATAAATATACTTTTAAATTAATTAATTAATTATAATTAATTATTTATGACTTAGAAAATACCCAAACGATAACTTAGGTCAAATTGTCACTTTCTTAGATGTTTAAATTTTATTTAATTATTCAAAGGTAATGTTACTCTTATGTTGGATGATTTACTATTAATAAGGGTCATATTACTATTCATAAGGGTATGTTACTATTCATAAGAATTGGTCACTATTCACCAAAAATTATTTTTGTTTCATTAAACTCCAAAAAACATCTTGAACACAACTGTGTATGTTGGATTTTCGAAATTCCAAACATAGTAGTGACAAACATATGTTTAAAGGTCACTTATCACATAGTAGTTCATTCTGTTGTGATTTCATTTTAATTTATTACATATTTATAAGAAGGTAATTTCCATTAAAAAAACATTGGGTTGTTACACAGACGACAAACATCGCTAACCAAGGAAGAGTGTACGAGGACTGGCCGGTACCCAGAGGTCGACACTCGGCATGGCGGTACCTAGTAGTGGACCTCATGACGAGTCGGTACCTAGAGGAGGCAGATGGACGTGGAGTGCATGGGATGACATCTGTTCATACCCTTCATGTAGGAACCCAGAGGATGATCCGAGAGCTGCTTCTGTCTTCCAGTTGTTTGTCTTTTCTGTTGTACTTTCTTTTAGTTGTAGCAGTACCTTTCTGTTGGGCTTGTATCTTTGGCCCCTTTTTATTTTCAATACAATTTTTATACTGCTTTACTTAGTGTTTGATTCCTCTTGTTATCTGGTTGTGTGTTTTTACGTTTTAAAAAGGCAATGTACTCCCAGTTCTAGGGAGTTACTCCTTTGGTGCTAGTCGCCAGCCCCTAGACTATGGAAGGCGGGCTTGGGGTAGTCACAACACGGGCCCCGAGGAAGGGTCGTGACAAATTGGTATCAAGGGAGTCAGTTCTACCACAGAACATTGGACTCTGATCATAATTTCTGTGAATAAATAATGTTTAGTGTATCGAGTGTGGTTTTCAGTTTAGGGAGTCCAGTGTTGGTGCAGCTGCTGATGTATCCGTACACCAGGACCCTGAATACTAATTTTCGATATAGTGAAAAAAAACTCTAATTGCAGGTGTGTTATCAAAATTTTTCATTAATGTAATCTCAACCTGGTCAGCTCACTAGGTTTTAATCGTTTGACCATGTCGCATCTGTTTAGGATTCCTCCACATAGATAGTCAGTTGGAGTTCTGATAGAGTACCTGATGACGGCCCACCGAGCGATGTGGCTCTAGTGTAGGGACCTTTTGCTATGATGGCACATTCGTGTGGTGTACCAGTAGCACCACCACCCGTTGGGCAGCAGATTCCACCATCCATACTAGTTAACGGTGCACGATGAAAGATCACGTTGCACGATTTTCAGCAGTAGAGGCCTTTAAGGTTTCGAGGAGAGATAGATTCCCAAGAAGTAGTGGACTGGCTGGAGGCGATTTCTAGAGTTCTACACCTAGTTTAGACACTAGTAGAGTAGATGGTGATCTTAGATACTGGTGTGGCCCAGTGAATGACCATGAAGTTGGACGCATAGTGATGAGGCTTCGGTACATAGACCGATGCCTAAGATAGTACCTTCGGGTAGTGTGCCAGATATATCACTACCTATTGGTCAGCAGTTCCAACTGGCGGTACCTGTAGATGACACATGTAGGCTTAGTTCCTTATACGTTTTTTATCATCAATTACTCCTCAGGTTCCGAGCCAATCCCGACTCACAGGCAGCTGAGGACTTGCTTAAAGAGGTGGTTGAGTGTTTTCTAGAGCTTATATAGCTTTAACAGGACGACATGTCGGTAGATGAGTATTCATCAAGGCATACTAATCGTTTCCTAGGACATGATGAATATGATATGATCATTTCTTTAGAGCTCGGACCTCAGAGCGAGGTGTGTTTATAGGACATCTGAGCCAACACTTTTCCTCTATGCATTCCTACTTATGCTAGGGTTCTAGAGAGAACCATTGTGGTTGAATGTTCTTGGGCTGAATGGATACAACTAGAGAATGTTTTCAGTGGAAAAGCAGGGAACTATCACTAGTCTCAGAGACTTTGGCATGTAAAATGTTTCAAGAATAGGAAGTGTTAAGGACATATGAATCTGCAGAGTAGCAGATGTGGAAGCGGAGCTAGGAGAGCAGCATGAGGTGGTGTACTTTTTATCGTGTAACAACCACTAGCCTTCGTTTTCACCACAAGGATCAAAATGTAGGAGGGCGGGGGAAGAGACTAGAAACATGCGGTCACGGAGTGTGACCCAAGGGCTCTAGGAATGATTTTAGTTATGGTCAGTGTCTAGTACTGGCTTTCGTATCAATAGACATAGGTACCAATCATTTATTCCTTCCACGAATCTTGTCCCTGACCTAGAGTTTTCGGTTAAAACTGTTGACTTGACCATCATGCCTGGAGATACCTTTGTGAGTAGACTTGATAATCACACTTATGCCAACGGTGTGATCTGACCCTTGAGGAGATAGTTTTGGTCAGAACCACTTGGTGGTAGCGTCGAGGCCTTATGATGTTATTTTGGGTGTGGACTAGGAAACCAAAGTTCATACACAGATTGACTGTATTATGAAAAAAAGGTTGTGGTTTATCTACAACATTGAGATGAGGTTTTCCTTAGTTAGAGAAAAAAGAAACCCGAGATAGCATAGGATGGAATCATGCATAAGTGGGTGCAGTCGATCACTCATGAGTCGACCAGCCTTACCCTCATGGCAGCAGATGTTTTGAAATTTCAGTTCCTCTAGGACTATGACTTTGAGATAGTCTATACTCTTGGGAAGGGGAATGTTGATGTAGATGCGCTCTACAGGAGGACTGGTATTTAGTTGCTAGGAGAGGTGACAGAGCAGCTGGATACCTTACATATATCCTTTGTGGATAGAGATGGTGGAGCCTAACTTCAGTCTCTTACTGTCACTCCTCCACTTCATCAGTAGAGTAGGTTAGGGGGATTACCACTAGGCCCTTCTACCTCAGTTGCACCGGGTGCATGATGTCTTTCACGTATCTTAACTGAGGAGATACGTGCATGACCCGACCCGCATCATCGACCATGGGGAGCTGGACATCGATGACGAGGTGATATTCATGGAGGTCTCGGTGGAGATCTAGGATCGAAAGGAGCAGGTCCTACGTGGACTGTCAATTCCTCTGGTGGGAATTTGTTGGAAGCACAAGAACCTCTAGGGGAGCACATTGGAGAAAGAGGCTCAGATTCATGATCAGTACCCCTTTACGGAGACGTAAAGACCTGAGGTGGGAGTAATGTATTGAACTTAAAATTTCAAGGAATATTTTTTCATAATTATTTGGAATTTTACGAGTCTACAGTTGCTGACGGCGCCTGATCCTGAGGCCCGGTGTGGCTATAATCAATTTCACATGTTTTGTTCATGTACGTTCAGTAAACGTACGTGCATATTTTTCTATCTTTTGAAACGATGCTCGAAATTGAAATCTGAGGACACCGAAAAATTCGAAGCGCCGATATTCTCTTAAGAGGACTTTACTGTAGTTGCGTTTACTCGGGAGGAGAAGTAAATATTGGGGGATTCGTTAAGACTTAAATAAATTGTTGTGTTACAATTTATTTTTAAGTGGAAGTTAATTCCACCAAAGTGATGTTGGAGGTGGGGCCCACACCCCAAATAACATCCCATGGGATGATATGACTAAGGGTGGTGGGGCCCGCACAAACCCCCTAACCCTTCAACTCCTCCTTTAACTCCCTTAAACGCCCATGAAACCCCTTTTTTAATCCTTATAACTCTTCACCTTCCACCCATTTAATAAGCCACCACAACCAATTAATTACAACAGTAATTAATTGGCACATCTCAGTTTGAATTAATTTGAGTACATGGTAATGTTATATTGTGGGGGAATAAAATAATAGCTTAGGATATTATTTTAGTTTGGCCTTCGTTGTGTTGGGAGAGTTTGGAGAATGCTATGGAGAAATAGAGAGTACTGTTCTTCTCTAAACGAAGAACACTCCATAGTATGAAGAATGCTCCATGACCCAAAGGACGTGAAGAAACTTCTTAAATCATCCTCTTCGTCCACATCAATGGAGAAAACACCACCGCGGGGAATGTCACAAACGCCAACGACTCTTCCTCCGACGTCAACGAAATCGACATTGTTCTTCCGTGACGCCCGACCACCGTGACGCTCGTCTTCCACGGTTTGACGACGTGTGACAACTTTTTATGTTAGGGGTGGGTTTTTATTGGAACAAAATTGAATCTTTTTTAATTCTTGTTTTGTTTATCCTTAACCACCTGTTATCAAACTAATGCAGAAGAACCGGGCCATACTAACACGGTCTAAATCCTCCGACATTGTTGTGATTGTTGGTGGTTCATTGTGTTCTTAGTGGATGAGGAATATATTATCATTATGGGTTCATTATGCGACAAAACAAACCCAAAATTGAAGACTCAACATCACGGAGACCTAGAAAAGGTGTGATGACGATAGCGGGCGACAGTTTGGACCGGAACAGGATGGACCGTTCCTCGACCGTTCTTCGAGCGGGAATTCAAAACGTGTTTTCGGTGCCGATCGAAAGCCTGAAAACACCAGAATTGACTTCGGGACAACGGGGTGACCCAGAGTCTAATGTTTCATGATTAAAGAACCGTCGGAATGACAAACGAGCATCAAGGGAGGTGCGTTGGCCAAATGCGTCGTTTCTGGAAAATTTCAGACTACATGGCGTGTACTCCTGGAGAACACGTCGTGTAGTTTGGGAATTCTGCGGTAGGGTTTCACATGTCATATGTCAACACATGGTGTGTTGCATCTGTCACATGGTGTTTACTTGCCACACAGCAAGGAGGTGGCGGCTACGCAAGAATCGGCATGTATTTTGGGAATACACAGACACGGACAGAAATACACGACCAAGAGGCACGACGTGTACTCTCTGCGCAGAGTGGAAGAAGAAGCTTCGTGAGACTCAGCGTGTATCTCGGGGATAAACAGACATGGTGTGTAGTACATGGTCATGTACTCTACCACGTGGACAGAAATTGCCAGTGGTATAGGCTAACCCGTGAACCAATTAAACGGGTTGGAGAACACGGGTTAAGACCGTGTACGAGCACATGGCCAACGTACACGGATCCAACCCCAGATGTTAGGACACGTCGTGTAACCATACCAAATGTTGTGTACTTAATATTCTACATGACCAGCCCTTAGACATGGGCCATTTCACATGGGCAGTACCTGAGGTCTGACTACACGACGTGTACCATATACTAACACGCCGTGTATTTTTTGGTAAAATTCTTGGTCTTCTTGTGCACAGTATCTTGGTAATATTTTTTTGGTTTATTCCCTATGAAGCAGTGTTGGTAATCTTGTTTAGAAACGGTCCCTTGAGTACAACCCATGAGGTTTTTACTATAGTTGAGTCACGGTCATGTTGGTTCGTACACGAATCCAACCGGGCCCCCGGGACTAAAATGCTAATAACTCACAGGCCGGGCATCCGATTGACGCACCGTCTTTTGCGTTGAGACCCCTATGATGAGGAGGTCCTTTGAGATACTTTCACGTCAGATTACGTGAAACTTGGAATCATTGACTAGTAGCTCGTGGAGCGGACCCTCCCAGAGATGAGCGTATGGAGTGCGGAGACCTAGTAGCTGTAGACCTGATGACTGCTTGACCTATTCGACTCAGAGTGATTTGATTAGCCCAGTGGACAGAGTGCCAAGTTTGCCCGCAGACCCATGGCAGACGGAGCGCCTAGTTTGGCAGCATACCCATGGTACTCGACAGGAGATGTACCTCTGTAGGCTATTTGGGGGAGCGCTCGGTTTGGCGGCAATCCCACAGTAGTGGAGTGCCCAGTTTGGCAGCATACCCACGGTACACAACATGAGTAGTACCTCAGCAGTCTAAGGTTAGTGAGTAATGCCTCAGAGTTGTGACAAGGCCACTGTACTCAACAGAGCCAGAGTTCTCTATCATTTTTTGGGTTTGATAATTAAAATCCTGGTTTGAGCTGAGTCAATGACCTTTATGTTTTCCTCATGATTGAGATGGGTTACTTGATAAGTCAGGTATATGTATGGGCATATACCTAAGTAAAGGTTATCTGTTGAGATCTTTTTTTGTGGGTTTTCCTTGTTGGATTTACTAAGACCTTGAGGGTCTCAAGGTCCCTACTGAGTATCGTTATACTCACCTCTGCACGGGCTATGCCCGCACCTCGTTGTGTTGGATGTAGACGATAGATAGTGCTGACTGAGGTAGAGTGTATGAGGAATGGATGGTACCGGGAGGTGGACGCTCGGTGTGGCGGTACCCGGGGGTATAATTCATGATGATTCGGTACCCATAAGAGAAGGACAATCGTGGAGTGTTGAGGAGGACATCTATACCTATCCTTTAGGTAGGAACCCGGAAGACGATCCAGGAGCTGCTTCCGTCTTCCAACTGTTTGTCTTTTCAATTGTACTTTATTTCAGTTGTAGTTGTACCTTTATGTTGGGCTTGTATTTTTGTCCCCTTTGAATTTTTGGTAAACTTTTTATACTTATTTACTTATATTTTGCTTCTTCTTATTCTTTGGTTGCCTGTGTTTACGTTTTATAATGGGAATGCCTTCCCAGTTCTAGGGAATTACACCTTTGGTTCTAGTCGCCATCCCATGGCCTATGGAAGGCGGGCTTGGGGTAGACACGACAGGTGCCCCAAGTATGGGTCATCACTTAAGCACATGTACACAGACACATCTCCTATCCCACAAATGCTGAAATGTAAAAACACTATGGAACAAAATGCATGCATACAATTAAACCCAACCAATAGTGTATGATGGGAAGTAATGTACTGAATGTAAAACGGTCCAGAATACAATCCCACCAAACAAAGAGTATGAAAACTGAAATGCCCACCCTATAAACACAAAGAGGTACTGGAACTTCTACTCATAGCCAAAGGAACACCTCGGCCTTTAGGGAACTCAGAATGCTCGGTCCTGGCCTGGTCGGCCCTAGAATATTTCAAAAGGCTGCTCATCTACACAAAACACAACATGTGCGGGAAAATCCCTTACAGGGGTGAGTATAACAATACTCAGTAGAGGACCCCAAAAACCACAAAGTAGTACACTAATTAAAGGTATAGGAATCTATTCATATTATATGTTTATAGAATGTATAGAAAAGAAATACATACCAGATATACTCAAAACCCAAGTACACAGTCTAGAGACAAGTCGCACAACTGCATACCCCTGTTAGTGATTTATTTTGAAGATTATACAAAGCACTAATTCTAGGAGAACACACTCCATAAGTCTTAAATCTTTGATGAAATCCGTCTGATATGTACCGTTCGTTTGGAACTGCCACGAGAAGTAGTTACACTCATTATGGGAGACACACTCTTGAGTGGGAAGATTTTGATAAATAGATGCACTCATTACGGGAGACACAGTCTTGAGTGGGAAATATCATGATACACAGATGAAGATCACTGCTAGGGCCATGGAAGATAGTGTGACTAATACAAAATTCAACTTCTTGGTAGAGGATCGATGCCCAGTGGAGTTGGTCATGTCGATGACTGACTCTACCTAGGGTCAAGAATGGATAGATGATCTTGATCCGGGCCTCTCGGATGGATTCCTGACTCTATCATAGAAAGTCCTAATGATGGGATCATAAAATTGTAGAAGGAAACAATACCTAACCAACAGTGAAACGAGAAGAAGGGGAACTAACCCAAATGAAACATTTCCAAGATACGGTGGATAAGAGGACCGTTCCATTTTTTTAAAAAGTACATGGCATGTAGAAATGTTACAAGTTGTGTCGGTTGAACTTGGGTACTGCCCGTGTACATTGTCCTGTGTTTCGTGGTTGTTCGTGTAGAAACGTTAGTACATGGCATGTAGTACTGTGTACACGCCGTGTTCGAGTTCCTAGGATCGACTCCGTGTACGTTGGCCATGTTCTCATACACGGTCTTCAACACGTGTACTCCAACCTGTGGGATCGGTACATGGGGTGACCCGCGTTACTGGCCTCACCTGGCCCTATGTTGGAGTACACTGTCGTGTACTCCACCCCGTGTCAGTGTACCCCTGGATACATGTCATGTCCCACGTAGCCTCCTCTTCCATGCTATACACACCGTGTTCTGAAGCCGTGTAGATCCTCACGTGTCTGTGTACTTCACAAAATATATGAAAAGATTCAGGAGAGGTCCAACACGCAGTGTGACCAGGGTCACACGCTGTGTGATTCCTCTCTGACACCCAAAACCCTAGACACTTCCAGTACTACACGACGTGTTCATCGGAGGAACATGCCATGTATAATGGAAATTTCCAGGAATGTGGACCTCCGCCATCACACCTCCGATGATGCCCCGTTCTTCGATCCAGTTGTCCGATCGCAATGGAACACCATGGTTTTGGTTGCCCCGACACCACGAAGCTACTTCTAATGTTTTTAGACCTATGATCGGCCCTAAAAACATGTTTTGATCTTCCCATGCGAAGAACACTTGAAGAACAACCTCTTTCGATCTAAGTTGATTCATCGTATTTCATGGTCTTCGCACCTCCGTAGGGTCGTTGCGATGTAGGATCTCTTGTTTGGGATCGTTGTGTAGCAATATGGGCATGCAACAATCCGTTATTCTTCATCCCACAATGAACGTGAAGAATGTGCAGGAATAAATGGGGAAAGGAAAACCAATTGATCAAATTTGAGGAACGAACGTCCACTGTAGTTTTTCACGGTGTTGATCTACTCCCGTTAATAATCTAAAACATAGATGAAATAAACAACAATAATCAATGTGGATTATTTCCCCATAATCGTCCCAAAGAAATCCCTCCCACAAGAACATACAAATCCACGGATCAACATGTTTGTGGTTGATCCACGTTCATCGTTTAAATTCAAGAACGGGGAAAGATGAATGAAATAAAAACCTCTATCTTTAAGAAAGGATAAATTTCTGATGAAATGGTCATGTTTCTATCTTTTTCGAGATCCTTCAACTTTGTTGGTGTAAGGATTCCCCACTTCGACCCGTTGTCGTTCGTTGGTGAGGGTTTTCTCCAACACTCTGCAGATTCTGCAGAGATTTCTCTCAATCGTCGCCAATGAGCAATATTCGATTATCCAAATAAAAAGGGAAACATATTTGACATCCCATCACATTGGGGCATTAATATGTAAGTGTTTCAATTTCTGAGTCATTGTGATATGAAAATAATTAATGAAACAGTTTCCCCATCGTCGTGTTGCAGTTGATATTTCCAAAATAAATAAAATAAACTTTGTGAATTTATTTTATTTTATTTTACATAAAATGTCTGAAAATTAACTTTCTCCCTCAACCAGCACCGGTCAAGGTTAGGCTCATTCTTAGGTAAAGTAATCATTCCGGATGAAACGGTGCCATCAAATTTTTAATCTGGGCATCCATTTGGAAACTGCCATAGTTGGAAACAAGTGCTGACTCAATTAACTTAAAAAAGTTCAAACCACCATTTCGGGCTCACTGGGCCACAGAATGATGTGTTTTTTTCACGCCCAATATTGAAATAATCCCATATAATATTTAAATATAATACACCGAAAAATATGAGAGATTAAAGTATCACCACTTTGGGGATTTGCGTCCCTAAAAAGCCAGAACAAAGGTCACTCAAAAAGATGTTGGTACTGGGCATGGATTTGAGACTCATGCTCCCACATGCTCTCATGAAGATTCTCATACTGCCGCTGAATGCACGACAAGGTAATTGATTTCCCATGAAAGGTATTTCCTACTGATCTTAGATCTCCACATGTTACTCATCAAATCTCACTCCATCCTCGATGTCTAGCTCCCCCCAGCTGATGACATGCGATGGGTCATGCAGGTACCTTCTCAACTGCGACACATGGAAGACATCATGTACCCAAAGAAACTGTGGCGGAAGAGCTATACAGTACGCCACCTCTCCAACAATGCACAGTATCTAGAAAGATCCGGTGAACCTCGAAGATAACTTGTCGCCCCATCCTAATCTCGGTAACCCTTGTCTAGGTGAGACCCAAATAATGACACGTTCTCCCTCTTTGAAATCCATTGGTCTCCATCGTCGGTCAGCATAAGACTTCTGCCGGCTCTGTGAAATATTCATCTACTCCTAGATGATCTGCACCTTCTCGATGGTAGCTTTCACCAACTCTAGACCCATGAGTGCTAACTCTCCAAAGTCGGTCCATCAATGTAGTGATCGGAAGGGTCTCCCATACAATACCTCGAACGGTTCCATACCAATGGTGGAGTGGTAGCTATTGTTGTATGAAAACTCTGCCAATGGTAGGTGGTCCTCCCAACTATGAAAAAAGTCCATGACATGGGCTCACAACATATCCTACAGAACCTGAATGGTCCTCTCCATCTGACCATTTTTCTGGGGATGAAATGTTGTGCTCAAGCGTAGATGAGTCCCAAAAGCCTACTGCAATCCCTTCCACAATCGGGATGTGAGATAGGTGTCATGGTATGAGACTATTATCGAGGGGATTCCATGAAGCCGGACTATCTCCTGCACGTAGAGGTGTCCCATGCTCTCTACTGAACTCTACTCTTGGATTTCTAGGAAGTGGGACGACATGTTGAGTTGTTCAACGATCACCCAGATGGAATAATGCCCCTTCGATATCTGTGGTAAGCCTATGTCCAAGTCCATCAATATTACATCCCACTTCCACTATGGATCATCCAGGGGTGAGCTATTATCTCTAGATCCTGGTGCTCAACCTTCACCTGCTGACATGCGAGGCATCAGGAAACGAACTATGTTATTTCATTCTTCATTCCTGACCACCAGAACTGTCGTCAGTAATCCTAGTACATATTTGGGACTCCAGGATGTACCGCAAAAGGGGATGTATGAAACTCTCCTAGGACCTCTTTCCACAACGCCACTAGTGCAATAGGGCGTCCTCTAAAAAGATGTATGTTCTCCCCACCTTTAGAATATCCAAAATGAGCATGTCCTGTGGAAAAGTGAGCATGTAAAGCCTCATAGTAGATAACCCCAAGGTATACTTCCCTTACTCATTTTATGAGTGGAGGGGTGACAACCATCGACTGCAGGAAGGCTGCATCTTCTCTGCCTACGAAGGACAACTGCAACGTGGATAACTGCCATGTCGCCTCACTCAATAGTTGTGAGCTCGACCTTCTTCTTAGAGTATCATCCAACTTGTTCCCCTTCCCCAGAGTATATATGATCTCGAAATCATAGTCTTGGAGAAACTCTTGCCAATGCCTCTGCCTCAGATTTAGATCCTTCAGTGAAAAGAAGTAATTGAGGATCTTGTGGTGAGGGAAGACAATAAACTGCTCACCCATAAGGTAGTGTAGCCACATCTTCAATGTGAAGAATATCACTTCCAACTTAGGGTCATGGGTCACATAGTTCTTCTCATGTGGCCTATGTTGGCGTGAACCATAAGTGATCACTACCAGCCTGTACATCAAGACACAACCTTACCCTGTCCCAGATGCTTCGCATGAAACTAGGTACTTGACACCTTCCTCCCACAATATCAAGACTAGGGCACTCGTCAAACGCTATACCAACTGTTCAAAATCCCGATGGAACATCTCCATCCATACGAAGGGTTTCCCCATCCTGGTCAAGGTAGTCATCAGTGCTGGTAACTTAGAGAAGTCAGGAATGAATATCCGGTAATATCCTGCCAATCCATGGATACTCCACACCTCCATCACACTCCGAGGTGGATCTCATGCTAACACATCCTCCACCTTGGCTGGGTCTATAGCTATTCCATCTGCTGAGATGACATGTCCTAGAAAGTGGAGCTCTTGAATCTGGAAATGGAACTTTGAGAGATTGCAATAAATCTTGAGCTCCCAAAGTACGTCTAGAATGATCTGTAGGTGTCTCTCATTATCCTTCTCTAACACCGAGAACAAAAAGATTTATTTACTAAAGACCACTACGAACCGGTCTAAGTATGGTTGAGAGATCTGGTTCATCAGTACCATGAACACTTCGGGGGCGTTCATCATGCTGAAAGGCATCACCATGTACTCATAGGGACCGAAGCAGCATATGAAAGTTTTCTTCGGTATGTCCTCATTCTGTACTCGTAACTGGTGATAGACTGATTGTAGTTCAACCCTCATTGTCCCCCTCTCAGCTAGTCGAAGAGGTCCTCGATTCTCGATAGTGGATACTTATTCTTCACCATCACTGGGTTCAAGTGCCGGTAATCCACGCAAAACCTCAGACTTCTATCTGACTTCTTGGAAAACAAGACTGGGGCCGCCCAGGGTGAAATGTTGGGTCTCACGAAACACTTACTCTATCATTCCTCCAACAGCACCATAGGCTCGCAAGGCTCTGCAAGAGCCATATGATATGATGATGAAGAAATCGGTGTCATCCTAAGCTGTAAGTCAATACAGAATTCGATATCCCAGTGGAGAGGTAACCCAGGATCAACTTTGGGAAAGACGTCCTCAAACTCCACCACTACTGCTGGGAATTGGGAGCTCACAAAATCCACTTCTCTGAGGGAAAGGCCATCCAACTCATGTGCAATTTCTTGCACCCTCTTATGCATAAGTCCATTATACACTTCATGGGTTTCCCTTTCTCCGAAAAAGGAAACACTCATTCCATCATGGGGGACACAACGCACTCTTCACCTAATGTAGTTAATCTAGGCATGGACCAAAGATAACAAATCCATACCGTGAACGACGTCATAAGGCCTCGACGCTACCACTAAGAGGTTCCAACCGAAACCCTCGCCTCCGAGGGTAAGATCACACTTTCTGAAAAGGTGTGTGATCATTGATTCTCCTCCTGTAAGTGTCTCCACGCATTAGGATCGAGTCAACAGTTCAACTGAAATCTCGAGGTTTCTTACAAGGCACTTGGCTACGAAGGAATATCTTGAACCGATGTCTATAAGTATGATAGATATAGTAGAAAAGATACAGATCGTACCTCGAATCATACCTAGAGTCCCTTGGTCGTACGCCTCGACCGCAAGCAGTTGTAGCAGTCCATGTCCCCCTGCACCCGGAGCTGGGAGCGGACCTCTTGGCGGTGGTTGTGGAAGTAATTCAAAGCGTCAGCCACCACCTGTAGCTCTCCCTGATCCTCTACCACGTCTGCCGCCTGTCGGGTCTGTCTACCCCAATCTCTTCCTCTTCCTTGGTGGCCCATCCATCGCTTCCCTGTCAGCAGCTTGACGGTTCAGGCAATCTCTAGTGAGATGTCCCCTGCCATCACACACGTAGCATCACTTCTCTCTACACTGGCTAGATCCATCCTGAGAGACTTGGACTGTTGTTCCTCGGTCCTGGGTCTTTCTATGACGTTTCCCACCTCCAGATCCCGGTGTCTGGTGTCAGCTCCCGTTGTCGGTTTCTCCCCACTGGTCTGCCTGCTGCTGACTTCTATCAGCTGTCTTTCCTCCTCCATGAAGATCTTGATCACCAAGGCCCGCTCGAGAAATCCAGCATAAGTTGAAATGCATAGAGGCACAACACTATCTCAAATGTCATGTTGTAGACCTCTCTCAATGTTCTATGCTCTGAAGTACTGATCCCTGACTATATCCATCGAGTACCGGGTGAGGTTTTTGAACCTAGACGAATAGTCGGCTACCATCATACTTTCCTGCTGAAGATGAAGAAACTCTTGGATGCACGCAACACTTAGCATAACTGGAGAGAAATCCTCAATGAAAAGTCTCTCTAACTCCATCCATGAATGAGTCTCCTCATCGTGAGTCTGCGTGGTCGGACTCCACCATTGTCCCGCCGAACCCTAAAGAAGGCTCGCTCTTGAGATCCCCATCTAGTCTACTGGTGTCTTCAGTAGACGGAAAACATTGGTCACTTCCTCAAGCCAGTCCTCAGCCTCCAGAGGGTCGGGCTCACATCAAAACCTGAGGGGTTTCTATCTCTTGAAATCATGGAGTTCCCTATGCTTGCACCCCTCATCATTCGGTACTGTAGGTACCACGGGGTACTCCACTGGTGGTGGCATATCATGTAGACCACCTGGTGGAAACACATGGGAAACTGGTCCATGTATCAAATCCTCGTCACTGAGGGGGTCATCCTAGTGATTGTGATGCTAAATCCTAGTGGGTATGCGTCACAGAGGCATATTTTAATGATACAAGATGTATCGTGGTCAATTAGTATATCTTGATAGATGGCACAAAGGATATGGAAAACACAACCCTTTACTACATGATGCATGTACCTTTCTTTTATTTCCATGAAACCAGTTCTTTCATGCACTGAGTCGAAAAGCATGTTATCAGAGTCCTGGTGTATGGATACATCGGACGCCGCACCAACACTAGTGTCTCTGGCTTGATAGTTGAGCTCCAAACAGTTAACACTATTCTCCAAAACCATCTCACAGACTCATGGTCCTAATGTAGAACTGACCACCTTTGATACCACTTTGTCATGACCTGTCCCAGGGGGGCCCTCACCGTGACTCCCATGCCCACCTCCAGTAGGCCAGGTGCTGTTGACTATCACTGAGTAGGCATATTACTAACATGGGAAGCATTGCATAAGAACATGTGCACATGCACACATCTCCAACCCTACAAATGATAACATTTAAAAAAACTTTGGAACAAAATGCATGAATACAACTAAACCCAACCAACAGAGTACAACGGGAAGTAATGTACTGAAAGTCAACTGGGATAGAATAAAATCCCACCAAACAAAGATTCTTAGAACTTCAATGTCCAACCTGTAAAAACAACAAGGTACTGGGACTACTGCTCATAGCCGAAGGAAATCCTCGGCCTATAGGGAACCTAGAAAGCTTGGTCCTGTCTTGGTCCACCCTGGACTCTTTCAAAAGGCTTCTTGTCTACACAAGACACATCATATACAGGCAAAGCCCATGTAGGGGTGACTATAACAATACTCAGTAGAGAACATCGAAGACCACAATGCAGTACACGACGTAATGGTACATGTATCTATTCAAAATATATTTCTAAATAACATATAGTAAGAGAAACAAAAACTAGATATACTAAAAACATAGACCCACTGTCTAGAGACAAGTCACACAACCACGTACCCCCTTTCGGGATTCAGTTCGATGATTCCAAGAAGCACTCGTTCTGGGAGAACACACTCCACGATTCTTAAAGCTCTGATGAAGTCCGTCCAAGAATTATCATTCATCTGGAACCATCACAGGAGGTAGTTACACTCGTTATGGGAGACACACTCTTTTGTGGGAGGATTTTGATATATATATATGCACTCATTACAGGAGACACACTCCAGAGTGGGAAAGGTCACGATAAACAGATGACGATAACTACTAGGGCCATGGTAGATACCGCGACTCATCCAGAATTCACCTGCTAGGTAGAGGATTGATGCTCTATGGAGTTTTTCATGTCGATCCCTGACTCTACCTATGGTCAATAATGTATAGAGGATCTCAATTCGGGCCTCTTGGAAGGATGTATGACTCTATCACAGAAAGTCCCTGCTGAAGGAATCATACTCTTGTAGAAGGAAATGATACCTGACCATCAGGGGAATGATAATATGAGGCACTATCCCTTATGAAACATGTCCAAGATACGGTGGAAAAGAGGACCATGCCATTTTTTCTAAAATGTACACAGTGTGTAGAAACATTACACGCCGTGTTGTATGACCCCGGGTACTGCCTGTGTACAACGAATCGTGTCGTAAGGATGTTCATGTAGAAATGTTAGTACACGACATGTAGTACTATGTACACGCCATGTCCGAGTGTCTGGGATTAGCTCCGTGTACACTGGCCATGTGCCCATACACAGTCATTAACCCTTGTACTCTAACTCGTGTGATCGGTACCCGAGGTGACCCGCGTTACTGGCCTCTCCTGGACATGTGATGGAGTACACGGTCGTGTACTCCATCCCGTGTATGTGTACCCTTGGATACATGCTGATTCCGGAATAGCTTCCTCCTCCATGCTGTACACGTAATGTTTTGAAGCCATGTAGATCATCCTTTGTCCGTGTACTTCCCAAAATACATGCTGAGCTTCTCAAGAAGTCCAACATGCCGTGTGACCAGGGTCACACACCGTGTGATTCGTCTTTGACCCCCAAAACCCTAGTCACTACTAGTACTGCACGGCGTGTTATTCGGAAGTACATACCAGGCATTCTAGGAATTTCCAGAAACAGGGGCCTCCGCCGTCGCGCCCCCGGTGATGCCCCATTTGTCGATCCATTTGTTCGATCGCTATGGAACACCCGGGTTTTGGTCAACCCAACACCATGAAGCTACTTCAAATGTTTTCGAATCTCTGATTGTCCCCAAAACATGTATTGATCTTCCAGTGCGACGAATGCTCGAAGAAAATCCTCTTCTGGTCTGAGCTAATTCATCATCCATCATGGTCATCACACCTCCGTAGGGTCGTTGCAATGTCAGATCTGTGGTTTTGGATCATTGCGTTGCAAGACAGATGCGCAACAATACATTTTTCATCACCCCGCGAAGAATGCGAAGAATGGCTGAGAGGAAAACGGGAAATTGAAAACCAATCGAACAAATTTGAGGAACAAACCACCACCGTCGTTCATCATGGCGTTGATCTGCTCCCATTAATAGGCTTAAATGGAGTATAATCCATCAACAATAATCAATGTGGATTAATTACCCATTATCATACAAATGTAATCCTTCCCGCAAAAACGTAAGAATCTGCGGATTAACATGTTCGTGGTTGATCCATTTTCGTCATTTAAATTCAAGAATATGGAAAGAGGAATGAAATGACAACCCCTACCTTTAAGAAAGTATTGATCATTGATGAATGGGTCATGTTGCCGTCATCGTTGAGAACATTCAACTTTGTTGGTGCAACGATTCCCCACATCGACCCTTCGTCATTCGTCGTTGAGGGGTTGCTCCAACGCTCTGTATATTCTCCAGATATTTCCCTTAATCATTTCCAATTAGAAATATCCGATTATCCAAATAAAAAGGGATATGTATTTGACATCCCATCACATTGCGGCATTAATGTGTTAGTGTTTCTGTTTCGAGGTCATTATGACCTGACTTTAATTAAAGAAATAGATGTGTTGTCATCACTCTACAGTGGATATTTCCAAAATAAATAAAATAAATGTTACAATTTTATTTTATTTTATTTGACTTAAATCATCCAAAAATTAAATTTCTACCTCAACCTGTGCCGGTCGAGGTTGGGGTCATTCTTAAGTAAAGTCATATTTTTGGATGTAATGGTGCCCTAAGATTTTTAATCTGGATATCCATTTGGAAACTGCCACATCTGCATAGAAGTGCCGACTCACTTAACATAAAAAGTTCAAACTACCACTCCGAGCTCACTAGGCCTCGGAATGATGTGCCCTTTTCAAGCCTGATCTCAAAATAATCCAATATAATATTTAAAAACAATACATGGAAAAATCAGAGACATTAAAAAACTTTCCCTTTGACTAAATAAATCTACACTAACAAGTCATAATCAACCACAACTACATGATTTATGTCAACAAATTAATCATTGATAACACATGACAAAGAGAAAACAACGAACCAAAAACCACCATAAAAATTCCTGAAAACCAATACAACACAATCGATAAAATCCCATTATCAGATTACCATACAGAAGACGGATAAATAAGACATTAATCCACCATGAAAAACTCCACATATCCACACCAAACACTCAGATCCAAGTTCCACAGTAAAGCCTATGCATCACAATGAACACCTTAAAAAATGAGATACATTACCATTGCACATATCATAAAATACCTCATTTTAAAAATCACCGAAGTTCCAAAAAATATTGTGAGTAATAATACTCTGTATTTATTCCACTAATGAGTTCCCTACACACACCACTATCATAGACTGTTAGAACATTATTATAATGTAATATTTATAAACCATCAAATAGTGCACCAATTTTCTGCAGGCCAAACACATCCTTCACAATAAATTTATACCCAAATCAATATAATACAAAGGAAAGACAAAAAACATTCCATAATATATTTTAAGATCACATGTTATCCCAATAATTTCATATTTCTTATCCCCATATGTAATCAGAGCATAACCATAATGGTTTACACACACATTCTAGTGAAATAATCATGGCCGTACATTTCATCCAAGCTCGTTCACTCCTTTAAAAAACTAGTGGTACATCTTCCACACATATTCATGATGGTGTCCTTTCTTTTAAATATACTTCCCATTTTTATCAAGGTAACCCCCCCTAAATTCTCATCATTCCACCCCATATGTAAAATTCATAAACCAATAAACAAGAATATACTTCTACTAAAGCCTCTACAATATACAAAAAACTATTTATCAACCAAACTATCCATTAAACCATTATCCATTGCAATTCATATTCCAATAAAAAATACTATATATTTAAATCAATTTTTATTTACCAGTTCCATTAACCAATATATGAATCATATTTTAAAATCATCATTTTAAAATCTAGCAACAATGATCATTTCAATGTGATAACCTATTTTCCCAAAAATACACAAATCATCAAAAAATGAATTTAAATAAATTATTGCACATCATATTCATAATTAATTTCATGAAAAATATATAAATTTAAATAAATCCTTCATGATATACAAAAATTGAGTCGAGAGAGAAGCCACCAACCTTAAAGTTTTGGTGAAATTGACAAACTCACAATCACACTACAAATCCAGGTTAAATCTCCACCAAAAACACCTTACATATCATTTCATTACATCAAAAAGTATATGTATCATCATTTTAGGAAAAAACCCATATATATATACATGATATGAATGTAGATATAGAAAACTGAGAGATATGGAGAACTATATCTATAGAAAACAATGAAATAACCAAGGGAGGTGACTTACTAAAGAATAATTGCCTTTACAGAACCATGAAAACACATAAAACTCTTCTGAGATGAGTAGTATATTCCCAAAAACTCTTGAGAATATTAAATACTGATTCAAACTAATAATATAGAGGAGATGAGTGATTTAAGGAAATTCTTGATTGACCCTGTAAATAATTACTATTAACGCTTATCATGGTATGATCACATTATTAGAAAAACTCTATACTAATTGTGCTCCTAATACTATTCAAGGGGAACCCCGCATGGTTTCATCACACTATAACACAAACCATGTGAATATAATGTGAATCCTTCTATCTGATATTTCACAGTTACCTGGGGATTCTACATGGTTTCCCTTATCCATGCTCAAACTGTATTCCCCTTAAAAATGCCCAAAACATTCTCAAACCCCTTCCAGAAATAATGAAACCTTAAAGAATCACATTATATACATAAAATTAAATAAATAATTCTTACACACCTCAAACCTGGGGTAATATATTATCCCCAGTAGTGTACTTTCTATCTTTAGAGAGTATAGAACCATCGCTCTACTGAAAGAGCTCGATCCATTGCTCGAACATCTCCTTCTCCCGGTCCCATGTTTCCTACTGAATCAGAACATTCCACCATAGATCTAGAAATAGGAGGAATATTTTATGCTGAATAATAATCTTTAGATTATCCAAAATCTTCACTAGCTTGTATTCCAATAAATCTTTTGTCACTAACTCAACGTGACCCCATCAAATCACATGGT
Source organism: Viscum album (assembly GCA_963277665.1). Taxonomy (NCBI): domain Eukaryota; kingdom Viridiplantae; phylum Streptophyta; class Magnoliopsida; order Santalales; family Viscaceae; genus Viscum; species Viscum album. The sequence continues at coordinate 106,955,888 of OY728133.1, forward strand.
CAGGACCCGAGTGATCTTTATTCAACTAAGACACATAAACCTAATTTTGTTCCAAAATAAACCATAGTTGAAAATCCAAAAAATACTTCACCTCTCCAAAATAATCATGTATATTAAGAGGTCCAATATACGTCAGAGATAACATTCCCGTCTTTCAAAACTGATGACGTCACAGCCTTGTAGAAATTCTGAAGAACATGTTATTACACACTTCGAATGAAAATGGTCATCAATGACAGTTCACATATGATTATTTTAACTCTAGCCCATCTCCATCATTTTCCTGATCATCTTAATGTACTTTATTTTTTCTTTTAAAATTCATGTCCCAAACAACGATGTTTCTCCTATCTCCACCCAACAAAGCCGAGAATGACGCAATTGTTAATACAATTCGTCACACATATCCAGATGTATGGAGTCCTGATAATTATTATTATAGGATAAATCCACCAAAGGACATTGATTCTCCCATGTTCCACCAAAATCAATAAGATAATCCCACAACATATCATATAATGTTTCTATTATCCTCTCAAATTTCCCAACCATCAGAAGATGATACGTCATACTCATTTTTCAATGGTGTCCTAAGGGCGTTCTGTCTGGATTTCCAAAATTGAGATGTGATCCATAAATATCTATCTGATAGAGTTGAAATTGGAACACCATTCCTATTTTCATCATCAATGATATAGATTTTTGGCAGATCCTCCATCGTTAGAGATTCAAAAAAAATGATGAAATGAGAAAAGGTTGTGAGTTGGTCCACTATCATCCTGATGGAATTGTGGTTTCTAACCATTCAATGGAGACATGTAACAAAATTCATTTCTATCTATTACCACATCCTAACATGGATATGTAAATATTTCATCGTACATGATGACCACATAGTCTCATCATTGACATAAGGGAAGGTCATGCATCTTGAAATAAACACTCCCACTTTCCAATCTATACCAGCAAAACAAAAACAGTGATTTCAATGCCTTATAAGTTATATTAATTCTATGATGTAAAAACCATATATAATGATCACAATCTATGAGAATTTCATCTTTAAAATCCTCTGGTACAACTATATGATTCTTAAAGGACAAAATTGAATACCCATTCAGTTCATACCCCTCAATGTAATACCCACCATTGAGTATCGATCTCATCGCCATAAAATTGGAATAAAAAATCTACACCACATTAACCAATACAAACATGTAAGTAACCAATGAGGTGGAAAATAGTACAACTATGTCAAATGAGTAATCTCATTCTAACTGCAAGTCAGCTATAACTGACATCAACTGCCACTGATGTGATTTGTGTTTCACAATCTGCATATAAAATTCATTATTAATGTATCTACCACTAAATTACCTTACATGGTGTGTATATTATGTCATGGTTAGAAATATGAACATACTCCAAACATCTCATTTTCCTAAATTTCAAATATACACGTGTGAAAATATTCGTTAAACTCTTATTTTTATTAAACACCATGAATTACTCACTAAAGGGATAATGCCTCCATATATTCAAGGCATGAACCACTACTACCAACTCCAAATCATGTGTTGGGTAGTTATTCTCATGAAACCACCACATATGTTATCCATATAAAACCACATGATCCTATTTCTTGAAAACACAACATATCCATAATCATGACGTTTCGGAATACACCATGTAACCATTCACTGGTTCTAGGGAAACCAATATCATTGTTGATGTAAGTCATCCCTTAAGACAATCAAATGGTTTCTGAGACATATAATTCCATTTAAATATAGATTTCTTCTTGTAAATGGTGTTATGAGTGAGGCTAATAATCAGAATTCATGAACAAAATTCCAAAAATACTTGTCTAGACCAAGGATGATTTATATTTCTATCACATTCTTTAGTGGTTTATACAAGATAACAATCTCTATCATTTCTTAATCAACTGAAACCCCATTATCAGAAATAACGTGGACTATAAAATGACATCTTATATCCAAAATTAACATTTTGACAATTTTTCATAAAACTGACGATCTCTCGTGATCCCTAGAAAAATAATCAAGTGATTATCATTCTCCATCCTTGTCCTAGAATGCAAAAATATATCATTAACAAATACAAATATAAAAGAATATAAATATTTAAGAAATATATCATTAGTCAATTCAATAAAAACTAATGGTTCACTCGTCAGACCAATGTGAATAACCACATTCTCATAATGGTCATATCTATATTTAAAGGTTGTTTTCTGAATGTCCTCCTCCTGTATGCACATTTGATGAAATTATAATCGCAATTAAATCTTGGAAAACCAATGACCTCCCATATATTTTCTGAAAAAATATAAATGTTTCAATGTTGATAAAATTTATTTATCATAACCTAATCAATCCTTTTATAATCCAAACACATCCAAAATTTTTCATCCACTATTTTAACAAACAAACCCAATGCTACCTATAGAGTTGTTCTAGGATGGATAAACCCTTTATTTTCAAGATCCTCCAAATTTACATTAAATACACTCAATTAATTTGGTTCCATCTAGTAAGATGGATGTGAGACTTGATCAGTCCTCAGATAGAGATTGATCGAATAAATAATTTATCTCATTTTTTGAAACCCTAATTATTCTTTTGGAAAGAAATCCTGAAACTGATTAAAAACCACTTGAAAAACATACTTCTCAACTCCATCCATTAATTATTTTTACAAAACTACTAATTGGGATGGATTCGTGCAAATAGATGGTGCCAAAAAACCAATTGATCTGATCACTTCATTATTCTTTCATATAAATAGATGTTCGAAGATATCATCCACAAAGAAACTAATCGTTCACACATAATATTGTATTTTGGCCTTATAAATTTCAAACCAATCCATTCCTAGGATTATATCATAAGTATCCATATCAAGAAATGATAAATACAACATCAACTCAACCCCAACATTAACATTACAACATGCTCTACATAGGAAGGCTCAACACGCTCTTTGAAGAAGAAGAGATTGATGTTCTAAAATTTAAGCCATCATTTCCACACATAAACCCATCAAACTAACAGAGAAAGAAGAAATAAAAGAATGTGAGGCACTGGTAACAAAAAAACACTAGAATAAATGTAGAATATAAATCAATGATACCTTATATTGTGGATGGTCTCAACTGATCATCCATCACAACGTACTCAATTCCACACAGTTGCTTTCTTACCCCTCTAATCATTATTTCCCTAATGAGGAGTCATGGTGTTCCTATAATAGACGTAAAAAAAATTTTCTTCTGAATAAGGGTATACTTCTACACTCATTTTGTCAAATATTATGATTCCTATGACCCATAACAATTGTTACAAACTACCAACCTTTGATAATTATGATAATAACCCTAAATATTACCCATATAATTATAAGGATGTCATTCCCAAGGATGTTCTATAAAATCATGCTTGATGTGGAATGTAGAACCACACTGAAAACATCTCACCTTACTCTGAAGCATCGGGGGAATATTCACTGATCCTTTTGTCAGATTTTGAACCATACTCTCACCATAGAAATATGTGTCCCACTTCTGTTTGATCCTAGTGTTAGAGTACCCAACATTTATCATGGGTACTAACCCTCTTCCCCTACATGTTGGTCATAAAATATCTCATTCATCAACTATTTCTCTATTCATCATGTCTATTTAATCATTTATACATAACACCACTATTTTAGTAAAAATTTTCCAACCTCAACCGAACATAAATAATATGTTCTTTAAATGATATACTACTCCCCACATCAGGTGAAAACCATACTATATTCATAAAAATACCCTTATATTCCATTAACAATAGGGTCTATCCATTTAAAGAGAATAAATAAGTTTTCCACTGAATTATTAATTTGTTAGTGTAGAATTTTATGATATACGTCTTCTAATCAAGCTCCAATGACATAACTTGGTATATTTTATCTTGGACCACCAACTCCCCCCACTGATGGTAAGGAGACATGTACATATTCATTGCTAAAATCACATTCATAATTTTTGGTGTTTCTAGGAATTCAAATATCCAGTTTATTCTTATCAACCATGCCTTTCCCTTTTCAAGTTCCAAATAAGCCTCAAAGATGTGGGGATTCTTTATTTGAATCTGAAGAGCATTATCCACATTCATTGGCCCATCCACTTTTTTCAAATAATCCATAACATATAAATTATTCATGATAATCTATACTAGTTGATGGTTCACATGGGGAACTTGTGAAACCATATTTTTTAAGGCCTCCCTTAGTTGGTCAGTATGATGCCACATTGTTCCATTTCAATCTACACAAAATCCCGGAATACTAACTCTCTTAGGAAGAAAAATGATACATTTCAAATTCAATTACGATGAAACTATCACAACAAGGCTTTTCATAAGTTTACATTTCAAATGTTTTTCCATTTTTTAAATATCCTCCATGTTTTCAAAAATGGCCTTTTTATCAAAATAACCCATCCACTATCTTTTCAAAACCATACATTTGAAAACATTTTAAAAACTTCTTAAAATTCAACACATTCATATCACAACATAAATCATTATTAAAAATTATTTATGAATCCATGTGGGAAGTCATTTCTACCCAGAATATCATGCTAATATCATTATCTATAATAATAAATATGATATCATGTTCCTATAAGTGTTTGCAAAACACTTATTCACCCAACACCTTAGTAACATGATGTTAAGAACGAAGGGTTTTTCTGTGTCCTATTATGAAATTAATTTCAAGTTACAACAATCATAATTGCTGATAAAATCCTTACTAAAAGAATAGACTAATAAATAATTCTAATAGCAACACCGACAATAATCACTATTGAACCAAAAGAACATGAAGATTATGGACCGAAAAAACTAATATCACTTTCAATGTCTTACCCCATCCCAATTGTCATGAGGTGGAGGTGAAAAGTTACTTGTCCATAGGTGACATTTCTAAAGATCATAACACTATAAACAAATGTCATGGCTGTTAAGAAAAATTAGGGAAAAATTTCCATAAGTCTAAAATCAAACAACCAAACATGTCGTAATCATCAACAACTACATGTCCCATGTCAACAATATAGACCATGAAAAAACATTACCAAGATAATACAAAACAACCTATCTATTCCATAATAATTACCAAAAACTAAAACAAATAAATCATAAAAATCACAAAATTAGAGTATGAAGGGGAAAAATCAGCAACAAGAACCAAGAAAACCATGAAACACTCCACAATTGCACCCCAATATCTATGTTCCTTACACCACAATACCACCTAATCATAATGATGAACTTATATAATAACGAGATTCTTTAACTTTTCAGGTATCCTAGAATACCATATCTACAAAATCCCACATGTGACAAAGCAAGGGTATAGTAATAATAAATAGTAGGTTTTCCAAAAATAAATTATTACACACATGACTAGGATAGAGCAGTTATGACAATTATTTTAATCATTTTATTCAAGACATCAAATTATGTATCAATTTTCTTCATCCCAAACACACCCTAAAGAAGAATGGTTTACCCACATACACAAAATACAAGGAAAAAAGGAAAAAAATCATTATTCCACCTTTTATCCACATGTTATCACTTATATTTCATCATTTATAAGACAAAAATAATCAAATAAAAACTATAATGTTTTATACACCCGATACAGTGAAATAATCACTGTAGAACTTCTAGTCTAAGATCATTCACTACTTTCCCAACCTAGTGGTACTTCACACCCACTTATCATTGATTGTGGCTCTACCATCAACTCACCATCCACATTTTATATTGGTACTCCCCCTTCTCATCATTCTAACCCTAGCATAAATTGATTATGCTAATAAACAGGCATATACAGCCACTAAATCCACAAAAAAACCAATTACTTCACCAAAAACAATCTCTTAAGACATTAACTATGAAATTTCATATATAAATAGAAAACCCTTTTTATTGAAAACTATTTTTACAAACAATTTCCATAAACCAAAAAAAATAATGTAATTTTAAAATAATCATTTAAAAATCAAAAAACAATGAACATTTGACAATAATAACCCATTTTACCCAAAATATGTAAATCATCACAAAATGAATTTCAAATAATAACTACACATCATATTCAAAATCAATATAGAAATAACGAAATTATTTTATTTTAATTATTCTATTTATATAAAAAATTATTTGAGAGAGAAGCCACCTAACATAAGGATTCATTGAAATCGACCAACTCACAACCGCACCAAAAATATATTTGAAATCTCTACCAAAACCACCTTAGATATCTTTTCCAAACATAAAAAATCCAAAATCACGAAATTGTAAGCAGAAAAACCTTGGATATACATTTGATAGAATTAGACCAAGAGAACTTAGAGAAGGGGAGAACTAGATGTAATGAAAACCAAGAATGAACCATGATAGGAGATCTACCAGAGATGAATCACCTTTACCACACACTGAAAACCCATAGAATCACTTCTATGATGAGTGGTAGATACCCTATGTCCCTTGAGATTAAGAAATACCTAGTGATTATTATATGGGAGAGGATATGAGTGATTAAAGTAATTCCAGAGTGACCCCATATTAAAAACATTAATGTCGTGCGTGGTTAAATCGAACAGTTAGACAATCATTTCACGAATCATGGTCTTAATAATAAATGAAGGGAACCTTATATGGTGTCTTGACATATTTATACAAATTAATTATAAACCATTATAAGATCAATGTCTCATGTTACATGGTTACATACAGATTTATCATGGTTTCCTATAACCATGCTCAAACTGTGAATCCCTTGAAAATCCCAGAAACATTTTTAAAACCCTTCCAACCACTAAAAAACCATACCCAACCACATTATACAAATAGATAGTTATAAAAAATCCATAAATATTTTAAATTGGGGGTACTACATGGTAATCTATATACATACATGATTCTAATATATCATTTCAAATAAAAAATTTCAATTGTTTTTTTAGAAAATAAGTATTTCCTTTTTAATATCATTTCATATCAATCAAAGTGAATTTAATGGATTCATATGATTGAATAAAAATGATGAGGTCAAAGTATTGTTATTGGTTTATTACAGTGTATGATTTCATTAATCAATAAGGATAATCAACATTGAATGTTAAATAATTAAACTCACATTCCTTATAAATATTTTGATTAGAAAAAACCATATAGGATGATATATAAATAAAAAATTATCCATTTGATCAACAACATTACTAATATAACATGATAAAGTAGAATAAAATTTCCAAGGTAAGTAAATAAAATAACATCACATTTAATAAATACATTGTGAATTTAATGCATGTAGAAATAATCTAACTTTTATAATAGCATCTATGATATTGACTGAATTCATGATGAAGGAAATTAATAATTTTTGGATGTTGTGTTTTCAGGAACATGGAACCTCTATATCCAATTCCTTCATCAGGACAGTTTAAAACTATACCAAAACCGCACTTAATTTTATCTTATGGATTCGACTAGTGATACTTCTGATATATCAATGGGATATCTATAACTGTTCCCAACCCATATATTCTTGTCTAAAGTCTTCCTAATATTAAAAATAATAAATTTAATTCATGAAAAATTCTCCTTATCATAATCTATTTTTATTTAGAAAAGAATATGGATTTATCAGTATTTACCCATTAGATCAAATAACTTTCAGTGTATAAAATTGAAAGTATAAATGAAAAATTGTATAATAAATTATATTATCCATGATAATTAATATGGTTTTTTAGGGTATGTAAAATTTCCTATGATCATTGAAAAGTGAAAAACATATGGGGAAACTAATATCTACAAAAGTTAATCTAGGAATTGAATTTAAATACTATTTTCTAAAAATTAAACTAAATTGTCCTGATTAAAAATAAATAATTTATTCATATAACATATCCTTATAATAGTATAAGTGAAATAATGGGTTTCTGTTGGTAATTAATAGTGTAACGCCCTGACCCTAGTTACCCAGAGCTAGTGCATTATTAAAATACATTTTCATGATCACAACCGATCATGTCTCGAAATACCGATTAGTTTAGTAGCCTTGGAAACACTAGATACATTCATAAGTCTTACATTACATGATAAAATGGAACACTACAACAAATAGTCTCCACATTCCACACATATATCCCCTTAGAATATCCCTGTAGGTCAGTCATAAAATACTTTTTCACATCCTGGGAAAAATAAAACATAGAAAGGGGTGAGCTTAGATGCTCAGTAAAAATAACAATATAGTGGAAACATTCATAAATATTCTTAAACATTTAAGGAAATGTATAACTAAAAAATCCTTTTAAACTTGAACTTCAGCATAAGATGGAAAAAATAAAATGAGATAATTACATTTAATTATTCACATGGATATTCTAGTAGTCCAATAGTCACATACAATATCAATAACCACTTTCATAATGATGGAATGCATAATGACATACTATCATAACCACATAGTCAAGGGCTTGTGCCAAGACTACAAATAAGATTATGTCAAGCACTTGTGCCAAGACACTAGTTTGTCTCAGGAGACCAACCAATGCATTGAGGAGCTGTAGCAGGCTCCACCCGTCACTTACTAAGTCTAATAAATTTGTCATATGAACAGGTTTAAACAGAACATAAACATTCATATTAATACTGGCATACGAAATGTCAATACCTTATCCATAAACCATGAATGGTATAAAAATAACACATCTGTAGTCAAACATACTACAAAAACTTCAATACAATATGGAAGTTTGGTATCGTAATAAATCAACAACAAATAAGCATAAAATCCATCAAAGGATTTTAACATAGATGAAATCAAAACTATTTGAGAGAAATACCTCTTTTTTGAAATCATTCAAAAGTCTCATAACTATAATATAAAAAATTTACTTTTAAAATGTTCTTGTATACTTTTAAGGGAAGGTTTGACCATTTTATAATGGCAGAAAATATCCGCACCTGCCTTATAAGATAAAAAAGACATTCTAACCTTAATTTTGTCAAAAAGGTTAAAAAGGACCTTGTTTGGAAGATGATGGAAAGATATCTGTATAAAAATCATACAAAAAGTCAAAAAATTGTATAAATTAATTTAACCCATAGTCAATAAAATAGTAAGAATTTTTTGAAATATATTTTTAAGAAACATGGATGTGGATGATAAAGAGGTCCCAATAGATAATTATGTATAAACAACCTTGGATAATAAAGAGATTGTGAAATAAACCCTTACCTTGTACTTTTCCTTTGTTGTGGGTAGGTCAAACTCTTGTATAATGGTGAAATAATTTTTATTAAATTATACAATAATCATATTCATTAATATGATATCATATATGATTTTCTAATGTTGTTTTGTTAATAATAATTTAGTATTATCATCGTTTCATGTGTTCACTTACTCGTTTGCTTTTATATGTTTTGTCACATAAGTCATGTTTGTTATGGATAGGTTGTTTATTATCCATATCCAGAGTGACATTATGTCATTAAGCCTTATTTTTAATCTATACATTAAAATTATTCTTGAATGGATATGATGGGGAATGAATCTCATCCCGTTCGTGGAGACGATAATCTTTACGTAAGCATGATCCACAATATCATTCTTTTGATATTAAACTAATATATAATTTTATGGTATATAATATATAAAAAATCATTATCTTGTTATATTTATCATTTAAATCAATTAAATATCATTATTATACCCATCCAAGTAATAATGTACTGAATAACAATTACACCATGATGTGGAGACGGTAAGTCGTATATACGCATGTATGGTGACATGTCAATCAAAGGATGGATAAAATAAAGAATATTGTTGTACAATATTTATAATAACACCACAGTGTATAGAATATACTTGATTTATTATTTTATAATGGTACAAAAAAGATAAAGGATGTGGAAATGAAAGGAACATGAAAGGGGGTGGTGAAATTATTACCTCTTCTTCGGGTTCTACCTTTTGATTCGATCAAAATGGATCATTAAGATGGATTTCTGACTAAGAAAGGCCTCTAGAATGAATTGAGGGAAGTTTATAGGATATTTGGGTAGTTTTTGGAAGATTCCATAGGCTTAGAAGGTGTTAATTAGAGATAAGGGGGAGTTCCCTTTTATAAGACGGGTGAGGGTCCCCTTAGGAAAACCTATAAATATTATTTATAATAAAATAATTTTTGGTATATAATAGCTCCAAAGTGGATTTTTTAATGTATAAGGTGTAGATGGGTCAAATGACACTCAAATAATAGGTTTTAGACAGGTTTGGACACTATTTTACACTTTTCTTTTAGATTTAACTCTTAGTTAAACAGTTTGACATTTATCTTTTCTCTTTGTATTTTTATATTATATGGTTATAAAGTTACTATATACTTCCAAGATAACCCCAAGTGGTTCATTAATGATATACATATCATTATATAAGTCTTTTGGCCGAACCTTTGATTTTTAGGAATATAATTTCAATTAATAATATAATATTTGTTTTAAAAACTCATTTATGTCAATTTTGACACTATTTGGTATTTTGTTTTGGCTAAATTCATAACAGAAATATTACATCTAAAAAGATCATCTAACAAACCCTAATATGTCATATTAACCTAAAAAATTTGTGAAATTCATAAAAAGTCTCAAATTACATTTATTTGGGTATTTATAATATGAATTATTTTGATATTTCATTAATTAGGTAATTACTGCATCACCATTTAATTATTTAATGTCTAAAAATTATAAATAAAATACCATTATGTAGGAAATATTTTTAGCTTTCTAATGAATATTTATATTCCAATTTATCTTATGCATAACCCTATATTAAAAAGGTTTCAATTAATAATCTTCTATTTTAACTCTTTTAACTCTTATTTGAATTAAATAATAATAAATGTCCTAATCTAATCCAAGTGGACCAAAAAGGTTCATATTTTATTCCTAAAGATGTTTTTGGACAAATTATACTTAGACAATAGAATTAGTACATGTGTTAGTTTAACAATAATATCATTTTACCCATAATTATCCTATTTACTTTTAACCGTGGTAAATAAAAGTAAAAAGATACTATTCACCAAAAATATTTTTATCTTATTGATCAACATTTTATAGCTTTATATTAACTGTGTCTCTCGTATTTTCAAAATTCCACTCATAGAAGCGGTAATATTATGTTTTATGTAAATTTTAAAATTCTCCTAGTAGATGGGTAAAAGATGGTGACAAGTTCAATAAAATTTTTATATATGAAAATTTATTATAAATTAAATTTAATGAATTAAATTGAACTTATATAGGTATTATGTATCTATTTGGACCAAAAATAATTTTAAATAAAATAAATAATTATTTAAATAAAAATTTGGTTTTAAACTATAACTCAGTGTTTTTTAGTATTCATAAAAAATTTAATGTTATTAGAAAAATACCAAAAATTCACCCTAAGCTAATTTAGATATTCTGAATCCAAAAATGAAGTCCATTTTTAATGATAAAATTTAAAAAATTTAAAAAATTGTGTATTACTATTCATAACGACTAGTTTGATTAGTTGTGGTGTGTGTTAGAACTCGAAGTTGGGTACAACACACGCTACTGTATTATTCATAGAGAAGAGTATTGTGGTAGCTTGGGGTGTTACATTCCCCCCTCCATAAAATAATTATATCATTAAAATTTCTATAATATTAATTCATAAAATGACTCAGGTGGTTCTTTATCATAAGTTCTTCGGGTTCCCACGTTGCCTCTTCAATCTTATGGTTTCTCCATAAAACATTTACCAGATGAGTCGTCTGGTTTCTCAGCACTTGTTCTCTGGTATCAAGGATCTTGATAGGCTCTTCACATTAAGACATATTGGGTTCCAGTTCAAATTCCTCATATGTGAGCACATGTGTTGGGACAAGCATGTATTTTCTCAACAGTGATACGTGGAACACATCGTGAAATTTGGTGAGACTTGGAGGCATTGCCAAACGATAACCTATAGTCCCAATTCGTTCTATAATTTCGAAAGGTCCAATGTACATGGGACTCAATTTACCTTTATCACCAAAACGTATAACTCCCTTCCATGGAAATACCTACAATAAAACATGATCTCCAACTTGAAATTCCAAATCCTTCTTTCGGTTATTGGCATAGCTCTTCTGCCAACATTGAGCTGCTTTGATGTGGTTTTGGATTACCTTCACCTTTTCCATCGTTTCCTCCACTAGTTATGGGCTTATGAGTTTTCTTTCACCAACATCATCCCAACAGGCTGGTGTGCTACATCTTTTTATGTATAACGCTTCATATGGTGCCATCCGAATACTTGAATGGAATCTATTGTTATAGGAAAATTCTACCAAAGATAAATATTGACCCCACATACCCTGAAACTCAAGTGAGCGGGATCTAAACACATATTCTAGGGTTTTAATAATTCGTTCTAATTTTCCATTAGATTGGGGGTGGTAGACAGTGCTCAAATGATGTTCAATATCTAGGGATTTCTAAAGACTTCTCTATATTCTTGATGTAAAATAGGGATCACGATCAGAAACAATTGATAGTGGTACTCCATGATGTATTAAAACTTTATTAAAATATAGTCTTGCTTGACGTTCAAGTTGTAGATCTTCTCTTATAGAAATAAAATGTGTTGACTTGGTAAGATGATCAACAGTGACCCATATTTCATCGTTCCTTCTAGTAGTCTTTGGTAGCCCCATGACAAAGTCCATAGTAGAATTATCCCATTTCCACTCAGGTATGGGAAGAGGTTGCATGACTTTTCAAAGCTATTTCCTTCAAGCATTTACTCGTTGAAAAACCATACATCATGACACAAAATCAGAAATCTCCCTCTTCATGTTGTCCCACCAAAAATGTTCCTTCGAATCTCTATACATTTTGGTGCTCCCAGGTTGTATAGAGAAATTGGAACTATGAGCATCATCCAAGAATTCCCTTTTTAGATCAGGTATATCGGGAACACAAAGTCTCTTCTCAAATTTCAAAATTTCATATGCATACAAAAATTCACTCAATCTCCCATTATTCACAGCATTAATATTCTTTTTAAATTCTTCATCATCAATCTGAGTACTCTTTATCCTTTCTAGTAAACATGTTTTTCCAACCATTTTAAAAAGTATTGATGGTTCAACTTCCATGGTTATTCCCATATCCATATTTACTAGATCCATATATATAGGATCCGTTTCAACTCTCATCTTGTTCAAAACTCCATGATCCTTTATTCTCAAAGCATCTTCCACCTTATTTGCCTTCCTCGGGTGGTAGTTTATCATGCAGTAATAATACATTAGTAGTTTAAGCCATCACCTTTTCCTCATGTTGTGTTCTTTTTGTGCGAAAATATACATCAAACAATTGTGATCAGTTTAAATCTCACATTTTTCACCATATAGATAATGTCTCCATATATTTAAAGAAAATGTTACAGCTACTAACTCAAGATCACAAGTATGATAGTTTTTCTCATGAATATTTATATGTCGTGATGCATAGGCATTAACCCTATCATTCTACATAAGGACACAACCATGTCCTTTCTTTGATGCATAACTATAAATAAAAAACCTATCATTCCCCGATGGCCGAGTCAAGATAAGAGCACTGGCTAATATTTTCTTCTGTTCATCAAAACATTATTCACACTCAGTTTTCCAAATGAATTTATCCCCTTTTCATGTGAGCTTTGTCAATGGGTTAACCAATCGGGCCAAATTCTGGATGAAATGTCGATAATAACCCGCTAAACCAATAAAACTGTGTACCTCAGTTATACTCATTAGTGCTGGCCGTTCATGGATTGGAATTGTCATAAAAGGATCAAAAAAGATTCCATCCATAGAGATAATATGGCCAAGACAAGAAATCTCCTGAAGCCATAATTCACACATGCTAAACTTCACATATAATTAATTTCTTCTAAGTGTCGTTAGAATAATGTGCAAGTTATTTTCATGATCTTCGTAGGATTTGGAGTATACCAAGATATCATCAATAAATACAACTAAAAAGTCAACATGATATTCCTTGAAAAATATATTCATTATATCAGTGAAGTCAGAGAGTGCAGTAGTGAATCCAAAAGGAATTACTGTAAACTCGTAATTCTCTTACCTGGTTCGAAATGCTGTCTTCGGAATGTCTTCCTTCTTCACACACAATTGATGGAATCCAGATTGAAGGTCAATCTTTGAAAAGTATTGTGCTCCATGTAGTTGGTAAAATAAATCATCTATGCGAGGTAGGGGATACTTATTCTTTATTGTTATCGAATTGATCACCCTATAGTCGATACATAACCTCATAGATCCATCTTTCGTCTTAAAAAAGGACAAGGGCTCCCCATGGAGAAACACTAGGATGAATAAATCCTATATTAATCAAGTCATCTAGTAGTTTATTTAGTTCCACTAATTCCAGAGTTTCCATTCTATATGGTGTCTTTGATATGGGCCTTGATCCAGGAGTTAAATCAATGGAAAACTCAATTTCTTGATTTGGAGGATGTCCAGTTGATTTTCTGGAAATTCATCAACATATTCATTCACAGTAGGTACATCATCTATTTGAAAATTTCTTTCTTCACCCACAATTATGTCATTCTTTTCCTCACAAATAATCAAATTTAGTTGAGCTACTGGGGGTGGATCTAGATAAGAATTTGGTGGTGGCGATTCTTCTCAAATGATAAGGTGTTCTTTATCATCATCATCAAAAATTGTAACCTCCTTCTTCTTATAATAAATCTTCGCATCATGGTCCAAAAGCCAATCCATACCGAGGATTATATAAAACTCAATCATGGGTATGATGATGAGATCAACAGATGAAAAATAATTATATGCTCTAATGGGAACTGATTCAGAGAACATTGTAGCAATGATACTTCCCTTAATAGTTTTGACTGACAAATCCCTTGTTAAATCAATGTGTAAATATCTAATTTTCATTGAAAACTATGAAGATATGAAACAATGCGATGATCCAAAATCAAATAATGAATTGGATAAACTTGAGGAAACCATTAAAATACCTTCCACTACATCTTTCGAAGATTCATCCTCAATAGTAGTGATCGCATAAGATTGTCCTTGATCCCGTGGCATTTTCTGAGGTAAGATCCCCTGATGTTTAGGACATTCATTTGCATAATGTCCCATCTCCCTAAAATTTTAGCATTGAACATTGGTAGATTTTTTCTTCCCCTTGTAATCACGATCTTTGTGGCCTTTTTCACCACACTTGTAAAAGACTCTCATTCCCTTCAAGCATGTACTGGGGTGTTTCTTCCCACGTTAACTGCAGGATGGATATTCAACGTTTTTCTTATTCCCCTTATTTCCATTTCCAGAGTGATCAGCTGATCTCTTCTTTTCTTTCATTTCTTTAAATGCGTAAGACTTTGAGAACACTTTATCTATCTTGATAGCACATGAGAAAATATCTTTGTACGACGAGAAGGATTGTGAGACTAATTCTTGATGATGAAATAGTTTTAACCCATCAAATAAATGATCAATCTTACTCCTTGGATTACATATATAATTTGGTCCATGTCTCGCTAACCTCGTAATGTTTGCCTCATACTTTGTGACATATTCATCCTCCTTTTGCCTCACACTCAGAAACTGCCTTTCCATATCTTCTTGATGGTCACAAGAAAAGTATTTTTCTATGAAAATGTCTTTATAATCCCTACATTCCATATTTTATACTTTATCATCTTCATTTGTGTTATGAATCAATGACCACCATGGATCATCATCTCCAGGGAGGCGGTAAACTGCCATGATAACATAATTCTTTCACTACCCCAAAAGGCATTGAATATTTTCTCTAAGGTATTTATCCATTTATCAGCCACTAATGGATTTGTACGCCCATTGAATGTTGTTGCTTGTTGCATCATGAATCATTCCAACATTTATCCTCCACGTTGTGGATCATGGTGCTCCATACGGGTAAGGTTATTATTCATAACCTATGTGGGTTTTCCCAGTAAAGTGATAAGATGATCAGCACCAGTTGTATCACCAGCTCCACTATAATTATTTTGAGCAGGAGGGAAATACCTACATGGAGTGCATGAATTGATACGATTTCCATTCCTTCTACTAGGTGCCATTTCTAAACAATTGCATAAAGTAGATCAGTTTATGAATCATAATACATAATTCCAAACTTATAAAACACTTAACATAAATTTAACTGTTTATGAATATAATCCATAATCATAAAAAATGTTTTCCTTGAGGAAGTATATACTCATAAACACTTCATAATGATTTTTAATGAAAATGAGAATTATCCTAAGCATATCCCCCAGGAGTGTCGTAACCAAGAGTGCAGCAATGCCCATTATTGTGCACCAGTTCTCGTTCAAGTCTAGCTCAAACTGGTGTTTTCAGGTTCTACCCCTTGGTACATCTGTGCCAGAGCCGCATCTACCTTCTTATATCCATACATGGATGTATTTCTTGGATAACTCACAAAATCTCTACAATACAAAAATTCTAGGAAGTTCTTCTTTACTAATCATCATAGAATATCTTAGAGCTAAGTGTTGTAATCATAGTTTATCTAAATATAGTTTCCAAGGTTTGAACTAAACCTCCTCTGATACCAACTGTAACGCCCTGACCCTAGTTAACCAGAGTCGGTGAATTATTACATAACATTGGCATGATCACAATAGATCATGTCTCGAATGACCGATTAGTTTAGTAGCCTTGGAAACATTAGATATATCTATAACTCTTTCATTACATGATAAAATGGAAAACTACCACAACATTGTCTCCATAGTCTACACTCATATCCCCTCAAACTATCCCTGTAGGTCTGTCATAAAATACTTCTTCACATCCGGGGAAAAAATAAAACATAGAAAGGGGTGAGCTCAGATGTTCAGTAAGGAAAACAATATAGGAGAAACATTCATAAAAAAGAATAAACATTTTTGGAAATGTATATATAAAACAAAAGGCTTTTAAACTTGAACATATGAATAATATGGAAATAATAAAATTAAAAAATTTCATTTAAATACTCACATGGATATTCTACTAGTCGAATAATCACATGCAATATCTATAACCACTTTTATAATGATGGAATGCCTAATGCCAGACTATCATAACCACATTCTCAAGGCCTTGTGCCAAGACTAAAAATAATATTTTATCAAGGCCTTGATCCAAGAACCTATTTTGTCTAATGAGACCTACCGATGCATCAAGGAGCTATAGCAGGCTCCACCCATCACCTACAAAGTCCAAAGCATTCCTCATATGAAGAGGTTTAAACATAACATAAACATTCATATTAAAACTAGCATATGAAATGTCAATACATTATCCATAAACCATGAATGATATAAAAATAACATGTCCATAGTCAAAAATATCGCAAAAACATCAATAAAATATGGAAGATTTGTATCATAATAATTCAACATTAAATAATCTTAAAATCCATCAATGAATATTGACATAGTTGAAATTAGAACTATTTGAGAGAAATATCTCTTTTTTGAAATCATATAAAAGTAACATAAATATAAAATAAAACCTTTACTTTTAAAATATTTTTGTAATCTTGTAAGGGAAGCTTCTAAGATTTTATAACGGTGGAAAATAGCCGCACCCTCTGTATAATTTAAAGAAGACATTATTACCTTAATTTTGTCGAAAAGGTTAAAAAGGACCTTGTCTGGAAAAAGATGGAAAGAATCCTTTATAAAAATCTTATAAAAATTAAAATAAGGGTATAAATGACTTTTACCCATAGTCTATAAAATTGTAATAATGTCTTGTAATACATTTTTATGAAACATGGATACAGAAGATTAAGACGTCCCAATAGATAAATACGTATAAACATCCTTGGATAATAAAGAGATTGTAAAATAAACCCTTACCATGTACTTTTCCTTGGATGAAGGTAGGTTAACCTCCTGTATAATTGTGAAATAATAATTATTAAATTATACAATAACCATATACATTAATTTGATATCATATATGATCTTCTAATATTGCTTTGATAATAATATTTTAGTATTATCGTCGTTTCGGGTGTTCACTTACATGTTTTCTTTTATATGTTTTGTTACATAAGCCGTTCTTGTTATGGATAGGTTGTATATTATTCATATCTAGAATTACATAATGTCTTCAAATATTATTTTTAATCTTCAAATGAAAATTATTTTGGAATGGATACGATGGGGAATGAATCTCATCGCCTTCGAGGAGACGGTAATCCGTACATACGGATTATCAACAATATCAATATTTTGATATTAAGAAAATATATAATTGGATGATATATCATATATAAAGAATAATTATCATCTTATATTTATCATTTACATCAATTACACATAATTATTATACCCATCCAAATAATAATGTATTGAATAACAATTACACCACGACCTGGAGACGGAAAGTCGTACGTACGCACGTTTGGTGACATGTCATTCAAAGGATGGATAGAATAATGAATATGGCTTTACCATATTTATAATAACATAATATTATATATAAGATACTGGAGTTATTATTTTAGAATGGAACATCAAAGAGAATAGAGGTGGAAGAAGAAAAGAATTTGAAAGAGGGTGGTTAAATTATTACCTCTTCTTTGAGTTCTTTATTTTTGATTTGATCAAAAGGGTTCCTTAAGATGCCTTTATGATTAAAGGAAGGCCTCTAAGAAGAATTGGGGGAAGTTGAGAGGATATTTGGGTAGTTTTTGGCCGAGCCAAAAGGCTCTGAAGGTGTGAATTAGCGAGAAGGGGGAGTTCCCTTTTATAAGAGGGGTGAGGGGCACCTTAGGAAAAGCTAGAAATACTATTTTATAATAAATTCATTTTCGGTTTCTAATGGCTCAAAGTAGATTATTTGAAGTCTAAGGTGGGGATGGGTCTAAAACTACTCAACCAATAGGTTTTAGACAGGTTCTGGTCACTATTTTACCCTTAATATTTAGATTTTACTCTTAGATAAACAGTTTGACATTTACCATGTCTCTTTGTATGTTTATATTATATGGTTAATAATCTTAATATATACTTCCATGAGAACCCCAAGTTGTCCAATAATGATACAACTATCATTATATAAGTCCTTTTTCCGAGCCTTAGATTCTTAAAAATAGAATATGAATTAATAAAATAATATTTGTTTTAAAAACACTTTTATTACAATTTTGACACTATTTGGTATATTGTTTTTTCTAAATTTATAACAGCATTATTACTTTGAAAAAAATATATCTAACCAACAATAATATGTCATATTATCCTTTAATATTAGTGGAATTCATAAAAAGTATCATATTACATTTAACTGGATATTTATAATATCAATTATTTTAGTATTTTATTAATTAGATAATTAGTGCATCACAATAAAAATATTTAATGTCTAAAAATTATAAATAAAATATGATTATGTAGGAATTTTTTTTATCTTTCTAATAAATATTTATATTCGAATTTATCTTAAGTATAACTTCATATTAAAAATGTTTTAGTTATTATCTTTGATTTTAACTCTTTTAACTTTTCATTGATTTAAATAATATAAATGTACTAATCTAATCCAAGTAGACCAAAGTGGTTCAGATTTTATTCCTAAGGTTGTTTTTGGACAAATTATACTTATCCAATATAATTAGTACATTTGTTTGGGTAATAATAATTTCATTTTTACCTTTAATTACAATATTTAATTTTAAACATGGTAAATAAATGTAAAAAGTTACTATTCACCAAAAATAATTTTTATCTTATTGAGCCACATTTTACTCCTTGATATAAACCATGTCTCTCAGATTTTTGAAATTCCACTCATAGAAGTGGAAAAATTAAGTTTTATGTGATTTTTCAAATACTCCTAGGAGATGTGTAAAAGGTGGTGAAATGTTCAATAAAATTTTTATATATCTAAAATTATTATAAACTAGATCCAATGAATTACATTGAACATAAATAGTTATTATGTATCTATTTTGACCTAAAATAAATTTAAATAAAATAAATAATTATTTAAATAAAAATTAAATTTTAAACAATAACTAAGTGTTTTTCACTATTCATCACAAATTGAAGGTTTTCAGAAAAATACCAAAAATTCCCCCTAAGCTTATTTTTATATTCTGAATCCAACAAAGAAGTCCATTTGAAAGATAAATTTAATAAAATTCAAAAAAGTGGATATTACTATTCATAATGGTTAGTTTGAATGGTTGTAGTGTGTGTTAGAACTCAATGTTTCTTACAACACACGCACACTACTATATTATTAAAACAGAAGCGTATCGTGGATGTTTGGGCTGTTACAAATAGAAATTACAAAAAAATATGAAAATATTTATTGAGAAAAACATAATTTTTTTTAATTTTGAAAAAAATATTTTAGTAAAAGTGTTCAAAAGGTATTACTAATTTTATATTATTGAATATAAAATTTTAAAATTATAAATTACAATTTCAAATGTTGAATGGTCATTATAATTGGATATTTATTACATGTATAGTGGAATAAAATAATGACTTTTCAATAATTATCTATAAAATCCAAGCTTGAATGATTCAAAAATGACATGAATATTCCAATAAAAATAAATTTTAAGTATTCAATATTGTTAAACAAGTATTTGAAAATTATTTATAATTTTCTAAAAAAAATCAAATTCATTTTTTGAAAACATGGTTTGGAAGAAAACTGATTTTCATTCAATGAGATAAATGATGTTGGTTTAAAAAAATTACATTCTCAATAATTTTAACTATAAAAGAGTAGATAAATGGTGCTACTACATAATGAATTAACAAAACACCAAATGATAAGAAAATTAATTTTTTTATAATACAATGATTATAATTCCATAAATGGAATTTCAAACATAAACAATCTTGATTAAAATGAAATTGTATAATAATTTTGTACAAGGATCATAAAATAAAATTTATAATTAATAAATTAATTGTATGTGTGTATAAAATATAAATCCATTAAAAATGTAGAAATACAGAATAATATAGTAGAAATATTCTACAAAAAAAATTATTTTCCCAGACAATGGTGAATTATGTAATATAACTAAAAGAAATCAAATTAATTAAATGGATCATTTATCACTTAATAATATTAATGTCCAAATCCCCTTGTATTAAAAAAATTAATATTTGAAATTTAAATACCATGAATATGAATTATTTATGAGATCAAAATTATAATGGAATTATAGACTCCATTTTACTGAAATTAGGTTCATATCATCAAAATATGACTCAACGAAATGAAATATAGATGAAATCCTTTACCTTGAGTCTGACTTGATTGGTACATTAATTATATTCATAAACAATAAACATATGTTAATTAGTTATTTTATTATGTAAAATTTCAAGTTTATTATTCTTTTTATATCACTTTTTACCATGATATATATGAAAATATTACTAACAATATGTGCATTGGATTTTTTATGATATTTGGCTTCTGCGTAAAAAATTACATTGTTAGTTAGACTCTGAAAAAAGGGGTAAATATTCAACCACCTCAATAAAAATAATCTTTGTATAATTATCATATTTATACTTAAATTATTCATTTAAACACAATAAAGAATTACAGTTTTGGAATAATTAAATACGTTACAATTTGGAAGATAGTTGACCATATATACGCGTGAGTAACATTTCAACTTTTTTGAATGATAATAATAGAAATGACTTATGTAATATTTTATTATTAAAAATTTTCCATTATATCATATATAGAATATTTTCTCTATAAATATTCTTATATATATAATTCTTGTGGTGTGGTGATTAAATAGAGCCACTTCACTTCGTGAAGGATGTAGTCCACACGTGCATGAGCGACATTGTGATTTCTCAGTGTTTGAACTAAAACAAAATATTATATTTCAAAAATGATAAATATGTCCAAAATATCAATATTATGTAATTTATATCTCATATATTTTTAATACTATTTTTATAACCTTCCATGTAAATAATTAGTGAAAAAATATTCATATCACTTTGTGATGTGGTAGTTCTCAATACAACCTACCAATGATATCATATAACATAATGAATAGAAAGTAAAAACAATTTGTATTATATAATAACATTGAAGCTATAATTATGTTATAAATATAATAATTATACTCTATATAAATTATTATTCACAACCTATATATTTTTTGATGGAAAACATGTAATATTCGTTCACCAAGTTGTTGTCCCCACTACACACGAGGGATGTTATTGTTTCTCATTTGTGGTTAAATGACATGGATATAGGTGTTGAATTATACATAATAATATCTCAATATATGATATATTATATATTAATTATATAATTATGACTAACTATAATTTTATTTAGGTGGAAGAATAACAAAAATGCTCATTAAAGAACATTTCCACTTCATCGAGAACATCATTTTATATGCACCAAAGCCTTCAATGATTTCATATTTGGATTAAAAAGTCATATAAGATTATATTATGTATTTAAGGATGTTAATTGGGTTTTAATTGTTATAATTAATGGATTTTTTTGTTTTAAGATGATAGGATATGGAGTGGACATTTATATATAAGGAGAGAAGCACACTTATAAGTTTTGAATGAAAAAAGTGTAGCAATTCCTTTAAAATTAATAAATACTAAAAAATGCGCCATTATCAATACTTGAAGAGAGTATGTCTAATAATTGAAATCAAATTATGGTTTTAGAATTTTAATGTCCTTTTTATCCCTTTATATCTTAATTTAACCCCATTGTATTCTCATTTATCCCTCAACTATAGTAAATTATTTTTAATGATTTCACTATTCAATATGGTAAAATATTATGTCCACCCCTATAGATAAAACATATTTATATAATACCCAAAATGAAATCAATTTTTCAAATTTGATTCCTATAAAAAGAACTTTGTAATTAAAAATGACCATTATAGACGTGATATGAATGATAATTCGGAAAGGGAAATTGGTCAAAATATTACATTGTTTTCATATGAAAATTCAATATTAAAATAATTACAATTCCATAAATTGGATTAATAGATATATAATTGATTTAATTTTAAATTATAAAAATTTTATAATATAATTTGACTTAACAAATTGTTTAATCAAATAGGTACTTCTTAATATAAATTCGGTATTATTCACTATTCTTCAAAAATATTTTTTTTCAAAAATATAATCAAAATTTTTCATAATAAAAATTAGATATGATTATTTATGAAATAAATTTAATTTTATAATTTTTTTAAATCTTTAAAATTTAAATTTAAATTCTGTGTGAAAAGATTTTCTATTACTTCTTTTAAAAAAATACAGTTTTTTTAGAAAACATTTCTTATTCACTTAAATAATCATTATTATATATCTAATAAATAAATAACCAATTAGATTTATTTATTTTTAAACAATATAAATTTGATAATTTATTTATTACTATTCATACCAACCAATTTAATGGATTTGTTATAAAGGTATAATATATTCTATTTAATTTATGCTCGGGGTTTCCTATTTCATGTGCTGTCGAAGAGAATAAATTTAAAGATATAAATTTTGTGGGTTGTTTGTAATCAGTGTTTAATCCTACATACACAATAAAATATAATTTTTTACTTCTATAATTTTAGGATTATACAAATATAGATCACAGGAGACTCCATCCTTCTTTTCATTTTTTAGTATAATATTTCAAATCTTGCTCATATGATTACACGTATTTTGGAATAGATAGTTTTTCATAATCACTAGATTTCTTATTTTATCTCCCACTTTGATGGTTGTATTATTTTTATAATTAATTAATTTCCTATTAAACCTAGTGTTAAATCGATTCATGTTGGTTCTATACATTACTAATACAGAATGTGGTTTATGTGAGTGATAAAAAATACTATCAAAATATAAGTATCCTAAATATCCAAATAAAAGTTCACCCTAAATATTTTACATATTATAGATCCATTATATTATCCATTAATTCAATAATTTCATTGTATATCATTATTTTTTAAAATAATAACATACATACATAAACCAATATCATTATAATTTAATCTTATATTATCCTTAGTTTAACCAATATTATTATTGATTAAATACAATCTATGTCATGTTGACTTTTCTTTTATTTATTTAAAAAACATTAAAATAAACTTGGAATGAATCCATCATAGTGGTTTGTAGAGATTATTATATCATCCAATGAAAATATTCCTATAGTGTCTATTTATGTGTCTAGTCTTTGAACCAAAAATCATTAGTCTGAGTAATTATTGAGTCAATTCCCAACCAATCCTTTTCGTGGTGATAACCACATTCTAATTTATGACACAAACACATACACTTTATAATATATAGACATAGTTTTAATTTCTACAAAATCCACGATGTCAATACTATATCAATATTATATGATATTATCCTATATTTTTAATTATCAATTAGAAATGACCCTTGGAATTTCAAAGATGTTCTATAGTCTGAATCCACAAAACTAAAAAACTACCCTATGATAACAACTATATTAATCCAAACATTACAAAAATTATATCAAAATATATCATATAAATTTCTAATAAATATAAACCTTCGATGTAGGGGTATAATTTCTTTGGAATAATTGATAAATAAATAGACCATTTTTTATTAACAATGTCCAAATTATTTAAAAAGACACAGTGTTCTTCTAACTGTCATTGATATTATAAAATTGAGATGATTCAATAGGGAACATATTTATTAAAAAACTATATTAAAATACCAGTATGGGAATATCCATGTTAGGAAATCACAACGTGAGATTCATAAGACATAACATGATGTCCTAATAATAATGATCATATGAATTGATACATGGCCAGATGATATAAGATAACAAGATAATGGAATAATCAAATATATGAAAACAACATAAGATATGAAAACATAAAAATAAGTCCAGGATCACCCCCTAAGATAATCATTATAATGTTGAAAATGCCCTATAATTGATTGGGTTCACTCCATATTCATATAACTATAGTGGACGATATCTCATAGTGAATTTTTTTACTCCCAATTTCAATATATATAGTGTAAAGAATTTCCATGGTCGATTAGGAAAACTACCTAATCCAATACATATCATCTAATGTGGTATAAATAATTTCCAAATGCATTAGAGGGATATATAATTCCATTACAACCTATTGTATAACATAACATGCTTAAGATAATCACCCAATCACTATAAATAGTATCTCATTTGATTGAAACGTCACCCAATTCATAAATGGGATATATACTTCCAGGACCACCGATCTGAAAAATAAATCATATATATGTGTTCTACATTTGAAAAAACATACACAACTTATAAACTTGATCAACTACTTGAGAAAGAAGTGAGTTTCATAATTTGGATTCAATACATAATCAAAAGAAAAATAATATGATTCACAAGATAAAAATGAAATAAATATATTTGGACATTCATAAATAAGAAAAATATCTCTTGAACATGGAGTTCCAATATAGAAAATTTAGGATAAGTATCTATAATAAGAAATAATAAAAATGAACAACTTCGGTGATATTTTATAAAATAAGTATATTATTATTTTAAATATCGAAATATACTATTACTTTATATAATGATAAAATTTAACTAACAAATATCTCTGTAAAATAATGAGGTTTTTTATTTTCAGTTCACGATTTTTAAACAATTTAGGGGGGCTAATCCTTGACATCAGATAGGAAGTTTGAAAGGTCCACTAAATCTGTTTTACATGAAGGATGGAATTTAGAAGGGAAAAAATATCATTTATAACATTATAAATGAATATAATATATTTAAATTTATATATATATATATATGTTAAAAATAAAATACTGTCAAAATTTTTCATAATATGAATATTGAATAAATGAGAGAAAAATAAAAATAACATCTCAATAAATGTTACGAGGGATGTACGGAATATCCCTTAACTCATGGCGGAATGTTCATTTCATATTTTCCCAACATTCTGAATAAATAATTTGTGTTAATTAAATTTTTAAAAAATACCCATGGTCATATATATTTAATTTTATAATAACTATTCATTACCATTTTGGGTTTACTTTTTATATAGTTTCCTCTTGTATTGGTTAATGAGGGTTGTTTTGTTAATTTATTTATCTCTATATCAGTTAGTTAAATCTGGAAAATGGTTTATTAAAATCACATTATGACCAATATAATTGTGGAGGATAGTTTCCTTTTTAATTGAATTTTGAAAACACTTACATTTATTCAATTATTATCACAAAATGTACATAATTAATTAAAGGATCCTTGAATGTTCATTTATGTTAGTAAATGGTACTAAAAGAGATTTTTATTATTATTTATTATATATTGTAATATAATAACATAAATATGATTAATAATTTCCTAGATATAATAAATTAGAAATATAATGTTGTTAAAATCTTTCATGTTTGGTGGTTGTAGGTAAAAAATATATCATTCTGTGGGGGTGGTAGTCTTCATATACCAAGATGATGATATGAATTTTTAAATAATTCTAAGGGCATATAAAAAAATATAATAATATTAATAATTTTATAGTTATTATATTTTTTTCATTAAAATATATATTGACTTCTATTTACATGAACTATGATTGAAAAAATCAATTTGGGATTCAAATTTTTAATTTTTCTCAATGAATTGGAGGAAAGTATAATATATAAATACTTATAGTGTAATATAATTTATACATTGTAATAAATTATATGATATCATATCATCATTTATATTGTGTACTAGAGGGTTAAAGTATGATATAATTCCAGAATAGTTGGGTTGACAGTATGATCACTCCCTTGGAAGTTCTCTCTTTGGTAACTCAGTAATGATCAATAGTTTGGGCATTTTTTTAGAACAAATCCTCAAGGTAATGAGAAGAGTGTTCATGAGGTAATTGGGTAGAGTTTTTATTAACATAATTCTTTATAATAGGGGTATAACCGATAGGAGGTGATCTTTATTTATATTTAATGACTCAATTGTTTTTTTAAATTCAATTTACATAAAAATAATTTTAGTATATTAATAATGCCCCAAGGAACAAAAAATGGAAAATAATAGGGTGGGGAAAGAGATAATTTAGAACCATGATGAGAAATGGAATATAATAGGTGTTTTTTTAATTTCATATCCATTTGTAGAAGGTCTAAACATTTTCCTACTAATTTATCCATACAACAATAACCCCACTTTTATTTGTCGTGGTAAATTTTGATGGCCAAAATTGAAAGTTTAAGTAATATAATAATGGGAAAATTTTGATTTTAAATATTTAAATAATATTATAAAATAAAAATTATATGATATATTGATATTAAATATATTATTATCACATAGAACATGTAAACACTATTATATATATAATGTTTATTTTAAGCATAATGTTTGCATTTGTGATAATTTTATGAATCCATTTGATTTAAAAGAATTAAAAAAATCTATAGTAAAATAATATAATGTCATATTTATTTGAAATCACAATAATATATATTGTTACCAAAATAATTTTTAAATAATTGATTAGAATAAAATAATATTTGCAAGATAATTAAAATAGAATCATTTTGGATAAGGTTATTAATATGTTTCATAAATTTATAATAATATATTTAGCATGATTAAAAATATTAATTAAATCAATTTAAATGTTTTATAAAACTATATGTCTCCCTTATAAACTAATAATGTAATATATTTACTATTTTTTTGTGAAAAAATGGTATCTTTAATATTTTTTCTAAAATTAAATTATTATTGAAAAGTAAAAAAATAATACTATGTTAATTATCACAAAATGAGTCCAATAATGAAATTAATTTTATTATATATAACATATATAAGGGATAAAAATTAGTTTTACAAAATTTAGTCAAAATGCTAATAAATAAATAAATATATATATATATTCAAAAAATATAACATCATTTCTGAAATATTAAAATTTAGTTATTAAATTAGAAACCAAAAATATTAATATTATAATTTCAGTTATAAAATAAAAATGTGATCTTAAAAAAAGTTTCATGAATCAAAAATTTCTACAAACAAACTAATAATGTCAAAATTTATGTTATTTGGAAACATGATATTTTGTGCCATTCACCTTAATATTATTCTTTTTAGAAAGAACAGATAAATTCATCTGAAAATCATATTTTTATTTTAAATCTAAATCGTAATTTTTTTAATGAAATTTAATTTATAAAATTTTATAGTTTAATATGTATGTAAAATAATGGAATTAAATGGGTGTTTGTTTTTATAGGATAATTGTTTTTTAATACTAGTATTTATTGTAAAAAAAATAAAAAACCCAATATAAATCAATCAATGAAATATTTTTTTAAAATAATCACTTAACCATAATATAAATAGTTTTCTATGATTTGTAGACCAATGTATACAAGAGAAAATAAAAAAAAAATTAACTAAATCAATTCTCATTAAATATCTTTTATAATATATTTATACATGAATAGATTTTATAATCCAATTACCCATATTCATACATAATAATTCTATTACATCCCACTCGTCCTCATTGTCCTGAGAATGTGGAAGGATTTTACCTGGCCATAAGAAACATCCCAAAGACCCAAAGCCGATTTAATAAATTCAAAGGGTTTCAACATGAAATGGGTAATGATGATCCCATTAAATGTAAAACAACCAACCAAACATGCCATAACCAAATACCCACTACATAATCCATGATATAAATGAATGAAAATTCAAAGAAATGAAATATATATTAAAACCAACTACAAATATTACCACAATGGAATGTAACTAATAACAATGTATAAAGTTGATGACATAATGAAAAAAAGACTCCAAAACAAATCTCCAATCTTCAACCATGCTCCATGCTCCAACTACAAAAAACAACCCATGTATCCCAAAGGACCAGTACAAAAGTTTTATACATTACTTTTTCTTGTGTCTAGATAAAAAATATCTACAAAATCAACAGTTTTATGAAGATGTGGTTTGTAATGAAACACAGTAGGCATTACCCAAATGAAATATCTACTCTCAAATCAAAGATTAAACTAATTATAAAATTTATATATAATAAATTTATATAAAAAAATGTGAGTCAATATAACAAGTAATAACATAGAAAAACAAATCCATACTAATTTATATTTATCAAATAATAAAATTTCAATTGATAGAATCAAATCATTTCAATATAACCATGTCATGAACTTAATTGGTATTACCAATTTCATATCACAAAGCCACACACAACCCCACACACCCACACCTAATCTTGGTGTTTCCATTGATGGCTAAACATTCACATCCAAATCCATCCCTTTGATGGTCATAAATTAATGACCAATATCCATCCCCATCCATACATTCATATCTATTTAATCCATACTGATTCCAATACATCCATTTACAACCAATTCAATCAATTCAATTTAACTACACACTTATTGAAAATTATAACAGTAATCCATTGGAATACAACCAACATTTTTATTCCAAACCATTTTTCAACAGACAATTTCAATAAAAAGATCCTTTAATTGAAAACCATTTTTATACATTAAAACCAAATTACCATTTTAAAATCATGGTACCAAATTCACCTTTGACAAACAGACCCAATATTGTTCAATTCCAAAAAACGTTCACCAAGGAATGTTTCCAACAATCATTGTACCACAATTTCGCAATCAATTTTATATAAAACAACTAATTTGAAATAAAACCATCAGGTTATAAATAGACGAGTCAAGAGTGAAGCCACATACCATAAGATTCATGTTGAAAACAAATGATGACCCTAAAACGTCAACAAAGAACGACTATATCTAAAAAAGGCATATTATTTCTTTTACCCTATCATAAAAAGGGATATATATATATATATAATCTTATTTCTAATCTAACCCTTATATCTATTAACAATGGTAATAGATCTAATAAACCAAGAGATAGGAGGAAATGTAAATCTATGGAAAACCACAAGAAATAACCCTTAAAGATGAAATACTATTAGAATAATGCTTCAATGTTCTCTGAGATTCCTGATGATTGCCTCTAGATTAATGTGATGGGAATCTACTACATTTGGCAGGAGAAACTATCGAGTTAGGGACAATTTTTAAAAAAATAGGTTAATTATTAATGATTTCGTTTATCAAAAATCTATGGACTTTGTTCTTAAACAGTGTAGGGTTAGTCACGCAGTTATGAAAACTGTATGCTAACCAGGGTCTATCCACTACCTATAAAATGAACATTGTAGGATGGATTGCGTAGTTAGAAAATGTACACAAACTATGAAATATCCCATTATCTCTTAAATCAATTCTTATCCCAGGTAGTCGCACAGTTTAAAAAAATTGGGCATCTGCTAATGATTATTCCCTATATCCCACGTATCCTTATGCGTAGTTTCCTATAATAATTTCCCATTTTTTTAAACCATGAACCACTCAAAATCCTCTAGAAATGGTCCAAAAAATACCAAAAGGTTCTCAACACCTCTAAAACATCACCGAATAATATTTTACATGTAAAAAAGAACAAATAAATGGTTACATAAGTGGAACTGCTGGTTCAACATTCTTTCCCCCATTGGCCATTCCTCCACCTGGAATTACAAAATTTTAATTTATCTAAATTAGTGATATATATTAAACTTTTATTGTAGAGACCCGAAGCCTGACGTACATGGACTTTACATTACTTTTGCGGAATACTTAGTACATTACAAAAACACACACACAAGGACCGTAATAGTTTAGTGTCTTTGGAAACTCGGACAATAATCTTCTAATCGTGGTGAAAGATCTTCAACATCTCCCATAAAGATCTTCCTTTTTTTTACCTAAAACCTTTCTTTATATCCTGGGGAAAAGAAAACATAAAAGGGTGAGCTCAAATGCTCAGTAAGGGTAAACAAAAGAAATATCAATCACATCATATTCATAAGAACATAACATTTTGGAAATCATAACCTGCAAAAGAGAGCATAATTTCATAACATGGGATAAATCACGGTAGTGAAATGTAATCACAATAATCATAACATAAAACATGGAACTTTGTGGCATACACACATAATCATAGAGAATCATTTCTTGTTAGTCAAGACTCATTGCCAAGACTATCTTAGTGGACAAAGTCCCTTTCTGAATCGAGTAATCCTCGTTTCAGTCCTGTTTCACTGAACCGGTATAACCTACCATTCCAGCCATGTCTATCTCATGAGATATAAAATCTTTACCCAATGCATTGGAGGGAGATATAGGTCCCACCCATCTCTTAATGAATCCTTTCTTATGTGCGCCACAAAATCATAAATCATACATCATCGCATAACCCATGTAATAAAAATGGGATTCTTGAAACATCATGACATCATAAATCAATTCATATAAGATAAAGGAATTCATAAACATAATTCCATCTCAACATAGTCAATTCAATGTAAAAATATGGATAGAAACAGAACCCTTTATTATCTTAGATGGAAAATAATTTTGATAAAACACTTGAATTGAATTCTTGAGGAAAATATCCTTTCTTCTTCAAAATCAATTTCTTTTCACAAAACATCATGCAATTTTAAAAGAAAGAGATTTTATTGAAAATAGTCATGAAATCTTTTAGAGGAAGCTTCATGAAAATAAGGCTTTATAAAACAGTAGAAATCCGTTCGTGCCGTATAAGTTAAAAAAAAACATTCTTTGTACTTTTGTCGAAAAAGTCAAAATGTACCTCGTACGATAAACGACAAAAGATTCCTTTCATATCTCTTACTAAAAACTAACCAAAGGGTAAAATTGGATTTAAACCATTGTATTTGGATGGAAATAATATTACATATTGAGGAAACATGGATGTGGATGATAAAATAAACCCCAGTAAATACTTACGAATAAACAATCTCGGATAAAAATGAGATTGTGATATTTCCCTTACCTTAGGTCCGACTTGCTTTGTAAGTGTCCGAACCTCCTGTATAATGATTTAAATCATGTTATTGACTTATTACAGAATCATATTCATTGTTATGATATCA
This sequence comes from Viscum album, assembly GCA_963277665.1. Classification (NCBI taxonomy): domain Eukaryota; kingdom Viridiplantae; phylum Streptophyta; class Magnoliopsida; order Santalales; family Viscaceae; genus Viscum; species Viscum album. The sequence continues at coordinate 106,988,194 of OY728133.1, forward strand.
TATATGGTTCACTTATGACATTATATTACCCGTTCTTTTGTAAACTCCATGTTAAAGAAGCGTTTTGGGTAAAATCGTTTCATTTATCGTAGGTGTTTTGACTTGTTGTTCTTGACATCATTATTACTTATATCATGATTTACTTACTTCCAGAATATAAAATATGATTTATATATCATATATATTCAGTATATATATATATATAATAGGTAGATAAATAAAATGAAAAACACCGTTCATGGAGACGGTAGTCCGTACGTACGCATGAACGCTGTTTTCCTTTCCTTATTGTCTTGAAATGGAAGTAAGTAGATTACATACATATGTATATATATACATAAATCCAGTAGCTTTATAATGTCATATATTTCATTATTATTTCTTATATATACATTATAATCATTCTTAAATGGTTAACATGGAGAATGAATCTCATCGCGTCGTGGAGACGGTAGTCCGTACGTACGCACGAGCGATGATATCATTTCTATAAATATTGAATTGAATTGGAGTGGATTATACAATATATCAGAATAAATATGATGTTGTAATAACTATGTATAGTTATTCTTTACACCATTATACCCATCCATGTAAGGTGGTGGTGGAAAATAGATTACACCACGGCGTGGAGACGGTATTCCGTACGTACGCACGCGCGGTGATTTCTTTTTCCATAGGATGGATAGATGGTGAAATAGGGTTGTTTCATACTTATAATAACATATCAGTATATGAGTGATACTGATGTTATTAATTCATAATGAAACAACCTAAGAAGAAGAAGTGGAAGAAGAAATAAAGATGAATGAATTGGTAACGGTAATTACCTCTTCTTTGAAGTGCCTCTTTGAGACCTCCTCGTAGGGCACTAAAATTGGTCTTTGAGGAAGACCAGAACCTCTAGGATGTTGCTAGGGAAGTGGAGAGGAGAAATTGGCAGGGGTTGGCCGAGCTTGAGTGCTCAAATTGGTGTGAGGAGGAGGGGGAGGAGGTGTCCTTTTATAGGGGAGGAGAGGGGCACCTTAGGAATATCTTAAAATATTATTTTATATTAAAGTCAAAATCGGTTTATAATGGTTCCAAAGGGTCTTATTTCAAAGCTAAAGTGGGTATGGGTCAAAATCCTATCAACCAATAGAATTTAGACAAGTTTAGGATATTATTTTAACCTTATCAATTAGATTTAACTTTAAGTTAAATAATTTAACATTTACCGTGTCTTTTTGTTTTCTTTCACTATATGGTTAATACACTTACTATAACATGCCAAACGAACCCCAAATTGTTTATTATTAATATATATATCCTTATCTAAGTCATTTGGCCGAACCTTAGATTTTTAGGAATAAAATAACAATTAATAATATAATATTTGATTTAAAAAACTATTTTGTGTCAATTTTGACACTATTTGATATATGATTTTTGTGAAAGTCATAACAGAATTAAATGTTCGAACCAAGTTGATTAAATCAACATTAATATATCACAGTAACCTAGAAAATTAGTGTAATTCATAAAAATTTTCAAATTATATTTATTTTGGTGTTTATAACATCAATTATGTCAATATTTCATTAATAAGATAATTACTGCATCATCGTTGTGTCATAAATAAATTAAATTATTTGATGTCTAAAAATTACAAATAAAATACCATCATGTAGGAAATCTTTGTATATTTCTAATGAATATTTACAATCGAATTTATCTTATGTATAACCCCATATTAAAAATGATGTACTTATTAAACTTTGATTTTTTCTATTTTAACCCTTCTTTAAATAAATTAATAATAAATGTCCTAATCTAATCCAAGTGGGCCTAAATGGTCATATTTTATTCCTAAGTTTGTTTTTGGTCGAATTACACTTGTCCAATAGAATTAGGACATGTGTTAGGGTAATAGTGATATCATATTTACCCTTAGTTACCCTATTTACTATTAACCGCGGTAAAAAAAAGTAAAAAGTTACTATTCACCAAAAAATTATTTTCATCTCATTGAACCACATTTTAGTCCTTGATATTAACCGTGTCTCTCGGATTTTCGAAATTCCATTCACAGAAGCGGTAAAATTACGTTTTATGCAAAATTTAGTTTTTAACCTACCACTTAGTAGTTTCACTATTCATCAAAAATTGATGTTTTTCAGAACAATGCCAAAATTTCATCCTAAGCTATATTTCATATTCCGAATTCAAAAATGAAGTCTATTTTACCAAATTCATAACATAAAAGTTGCATTAATTAATTTTATAATTAAATCTCGCTGTTAAAACAAATAGCGTGTTTTTAAGAAACAATATCTATCAAAAGATTGACACTTGTTTATGTCTGGTTTAAATGTGCAATTACATCCAATGACCAACATTGTATTAAATTGTAAAAATATATTCTAAATATACTTTACAACCACTCAAATTAATGATTTATCACTATTAATTATTTCGATTAAAAAAGTTGTTTTTAATTATAATTTAGTAATTTTCACTATTCATCAGAATATGAAAGTTATCCGAAAAGTACCAAAATTTCACCTTAGGCTAAATTCGATACTCCGAATCTAAAAATGAAATCCATTTTGAAAAATAAAATTTACAAAATTTCAAAAAGTGGTTATTACTATTCATAACGGCTAGTTTTAATAACATTTTAATAGCATATCGTTGTTTAGTGAAACTCGGTATTGCGTATTACACACGCTATCGAGGAAGGTCGCGATTGCGTGTAATGCAAGGCAAGTCAAGGATGTGTGTTGTGCAAGCTCCTTTTGGTGTAGCGTACAACACAAGACATTAATAAAAGAATATTTTTCATAAAATCTCGGGCTGTTACATTCTACCCCCCTTAAAATGAATTTCGCCCTCGAAATTCGTCGGGGTTATAAATGGTTTACTATTCGAAAGTTTCTTTAATAGAAACCCACATCGTAAAAGGGAATACCAAAACTTGGCTTTAAAAACTAAAGTATGAAATGTAACGATTACCCAAATAAACTAATCACTGGGTTTCCACATAGGTGAAAATATGGATATGGAAGAGAAATCTAACCATCATGTTCTGATGGAGAGTGGTAGAGAACATGGCTATGGAAAAGCCAGTAATCACAAATCCATAGATTTGTGATGATATAAGGTACCATCTGATTATCAGGTATAAGATCACTAGGACAATCATTTTTGGTTTTCAAGATCATTTCCCTAAAGTTGAAAATTTGCTTAGAATAAATACTTACTTTATTTTGGTACAATCTCACTTTTGTTCGTGCCTTGAACAATTTCTACTTCATCTCTTAAATAAATGAAGTTGAATTTGTTATTTGTGAAGTGTTAGCAGATTATGTGATAGAATGATGGGTCATTCCATCTGTCTCAAACAAAAGGTTAGAAAAAGTTATTAAATATACATAAGTCATTCTATAGTGAGATTAATCACATATGGTTCCTAAAATGGACTTATACTTCATATATCATACTGCTTAATATAATAAAACTAGTTTCTACTAAACAGGGACTTCCTGTAGGTCAGTGGTAGGCGATAAAGGCCAGTCGCACTTCGGTTGTGGGTTCGATTCCTACAGCCTTGTCCGAAGCGATGGGCTGTCGCCCGTCCTGCAGGTTGTCCCTTTTTCTAAAACTACGTTACTATAACATCCCTTCAATAATATCGAAAATCTTCTATCCTTAAACAATACTAACTTATGTCCAACATAATCCAGTCTAATCTTTAGGCTTATAATACTGCAGTCCACTCTCATAATATAGTGACAACGATTACCAGAGATTTAATACTGTCGTTGATCCCCACATATCATAAGATATGTCTTGTTGGTCACATTCCAAACATTCAAAGTCCTTAATCGTGTATTCTCTTGAATACCATAGTGAAAACATGAGTGCAGTTAAAAGTTAACACTTTCCACATACCAAAATCCTCAAAATTCTATATACTCAAACCATGATATCACTTAGTCCTTATATCAATCATGATCTCATGAATACTATCAAACATTTAATTTTCTCCTTATCCCTTCATTATGCGCATATCATCTACATTCCAAAAATATCTGAATAACCTTTCATGGATACTGGTAACATTAATCATACACTTTCAAAACACAAGGAAAGACAACAGTGTAACAATCCATAGATGTCTCTTTATTCCAAAATTACACATGATAAACATGTAATCATTCCACTACATTCTCAAACCATTGACCGAGCTTCAAAAATTCTTTCATCTCACATATCATTTGTAGTCTCTTCATCATCATCCACATAAATACTACCCATATGACCATACTGATTCTCTTCATGAGTCTTTCCCTTAGGGAATTTGTTTGCATAATGCCCATACATTCCACATTTAAAACACTTAACCATTTTTGATGTCGTAGAAATACCATTATCCTCATCCCTGGTATTAACTGAACCTTTTCCTTTGCACTTACTGGCTTTGTGTCCTTCTTTTCCACACCCAAAGCATCTTCCAGTTCCTTTGAAACATTCTCCTTGATGCCTCTTCCCACATGATTTACATAGGGGAAATTGAACTTTCTTTCCTCTATGATCATCATGAAACTCCATCTTTCTCTTATTAGCCGAGTCAGGAAACTTACCAAATTTTACTTTATTGATCATATTATGAGATTGCTGATTCGGCATAATAATGATGTTTGGACTTCCAAATCCCATTTCATTTGGTTGCTCATAAAGAATATCATTCCATTGTCCATCATTTCCTCCATTATCGTGAATCACCTTGTTTCCAGCCATTTTCTAAAACCCAAAAAGAATAACGTGAGAGGCAAAAATCATGCTAGGGAAAACAACATAATAAAGGGGGAGTACCTTGAACATCTAACATCTTAGGTTTAATTCTATGATCGTTAGCGTAGTTCTAGTACTATAACCTATACATATACTTAACCTTAGGGACATCCCTAGACATACCTTAGAAATATCTCTAGGGATCTCACTAACGTTCTCACATCCTAGTTTCCAAAGGTTGACTGAACCTTTCCTCTGATACCAACTGTAGAGACCCGAAGCCTGACGTACATGGACTTTACATTACTTTTGCGGAATACTTAGTACATTACAAAAACACACACACAAGGACCGTAATAGTTTAGTGTCTTTGGAAACTCGGACTATAATCTTCTAATCGTGGTGAAAGATCTTCAACATCTCCCATAAAGATCTTCCTTTTTTTTACCTAAAACCTTTCTTTATATCCTGGGGAAAAGAAAACATAAAAGGGTGAGCTCAAATGCTCAGTAAGGGTAAACAAAAGAAATATCAATCACATCATATTCATAAGAACATAACATTTTGGAAATCATAACCTGCAAAAGAGAGCATAATTTCATAACATGGGATAAATCATGGCAGTGAAATGTAATCACAATAATCATAACATAAAACATGGAACTTTGTGGCATACACAAATAATCATAGAGAATCATTTCTTGTTAGTCAAGACTCATTGACAAGACTATCTTAGTGGACAAAGTCCCTTTCTGAATCGAGTAATCCTCGTTTCAGTCCTGTTTCACTGAACCGGTATAACCTACCATTCCAGCCATGTCTATCTCATGAGATATAAAATCTTTACCCAATGCATTGGAGGGAGATATAGGTCCCACCCATCTCTTAATGAATCCTTTCTTATGTGCGCCACAAAATCATAAATCATACATCATCGCATAACCCATGTAATAAAAATGGGATTCTTGAAACATCATGACATCATAAATCAATTCATATAAGATAAAGGAATTCATAAACATAATTCCATCTCAACATAGTCAATTAAATGTAAAAATATGGATAGAAACAGAACCCTTTATTATCTTAGATGGAAAATAATTTTGATAAAACACTTGAATTGAATTCTTGAGGAAAATATCCTTTCTTCTTCAAAATCAATTTCTTTTCACAAAACATCATGCAATTTTAAAAGAAATAGATTTTATTGAAAATAGTCATGAAATCTTTTAGAGGAAGCTTCATGAAAATAAGGCTTTATAAAACTGTAGAAATCCGTTCGTGCCGTATAAGTTAAAAAAAACATTCTTTGTACTTTTGTCGAAAAAGTCAAAATGTACCTCGTACGATAAACGACAAAAGATTCCTTTCATATCTCTTACTAAAAACTAACCAAAGGGTAAAATTGGATTTAAACCATTGTAGTTGGATGGAAATAATATTACATATTGAGGAAACATGGATGTGGATGATAAAATAAACCCCAGTAAATACTTACGAATAAACAATCTCGGATAAAAATGAGATTGTGATATTTCCCTTACCTTAGGTCCGACTTGCTTTGTAAGTGTCCAAACCTCCTGTATAATGATTTAAATCATGTTATTGACTTATTACAGAATCATATTCATTGTTATGATATCATATATGGTTCACTTATGACATTATATTACCCGTTCTTTTGTAAACTCCATGTTAAAGAAGCGTTTTGGGTAAAATCGTTTCATTTATCGTAGGTGTTTTGACTTGTTGTTCTTGACATCATTATTACTTATATCATGATTTACTTACTTCCAGAATATAAAATATGATTTATATATCATATATATTCAGTATATATATATATATAATAGGTAGATAAATAAAATGAAAAACACCGTTCATGGAGACGGTAGTCCGTACGTACGCATGAACGATGTTTTCCTTTCCTTATTGTCTTGAAATGGAAGTAAGTAGATTACATACATATGTATATATATACATAAATCCAGTAGCTTTATAATGTCATATATTTCATTATTATTTCTTATATATACATTATAATCATTCTTAAATGGTTAACATGGAGAATGAATCTCATCGCGTCGTGGAGACGGTAGTCCGTACGTACGCACGAGTGATGATATCATTTCTATAAATATTGAATTGAATTGGAGTGGATTATACAATATATCAGAATCAATATGATGTTGTAATAACTATGTATAGTTATTCTTTACACCATTATACCCATCCATGTAAGGTGGTGGTGGAAAATAGATTACACCACGGCGTGGAGACGGTATTCCGTACGTACGCACGCGCGGTGATTTCTTTTTCCGTAGGATGGATAGATGGTGAAATAGGGTTGTTTCATACTTATAATAACATATCAGTATATGAGTGATACTGATGTTATTACTTCATAATGAAACAACCTAAGAAGAAGAAGTGGAAGAAGAAATAAAGATGAAAGAATTGGTAACGGTAATTACATCTTCTTTGAAGTGCCTCTTTGAGACCTCCTCTTAGGGCACTAAAATTGGTCTTTGAGGAAGACCAGAACCTCTAGGATGTTGCTAGGGAAGTGGAGAGGAGAAATTGGCAGGGGTTGGCCGAGCTTGAGTGCTCAAATTGGTGTGAGGAGGAGGGGGAGGAGGTGTCCTTTTATAGGGGAGGAGAGGGGCACCTTAGGAATATCTTAAAATATTATTTTATATTAAAGTCAAAATCGGTTTATAATGGTTCCAAAGGGTCTTATTTCAAATCTAAAGTGGGGATGGGTCGAAAGCCTATCAACCAATAGAATTTAGACAAGTTTAGGATATTATTTTAACCTTATCAATTAGATTTAACTCTAAGTTAAATAATTTAACATTTACCGTGTCTTTTTGTTTTCTTTCACTATATGGTTAATACACTTACTATAACATGCCAAACGAACCCCAAATTGTTTATTATTAATATATATATATCCTTATCTAAGTCATTTGGCCGAACCTTATATTTTTAGGAATAAAATAACAATTAATAATATAATATTTGATTTAAAAACTATTTTGTGTCAATTTTGACACTATTTGATATATGATTTTTGTGAAAGTCATAACAGAATTAAATGTTCGAACCAAGTTGATTAAATCAACATTAATATATCATAGTAACCTAGAAAATTAGTGGAATTCATAAAAAGTTTCAAATTATATTTATTTTGGTGTTTATAACATCAATTATGTCAATATTTCATTAATAAGATAATTACTGCATCATCGTTGTGTCATAAATAAATTAAATTATTTGATGTCTAAAAATTACAAATAAAATACCATCATGTAGGAAATCTTTTTATCTTTCTAATGAATATTTACAATCGAATTTATCTTATGTATAACCCCATATTAAAAATGATTTACTTATTAAACTTTGATTTTTGCTATTTTAACCCTTCTTTAAATAAATTAATAATAAATGTCCTAATCTAATCCAAGTGGGCCTAAATGGTCATATTTTATTCCTAAGTTTGTTTTTGGTCGAATTACACTTGTCCAATAGAATTAGTACATGTGTTAGGGTAATAGTGATATCATATTTACCCTTAGTTACCCTATTTACTATTAACCGCGGTAAAAAAAAGTAAAAAGTTACTATTCACCAAAAAATTATTTTCATCTCATTGAACCACATTTTAGTCCTTGATATTAACCGTGTCTCTCGGATTTTCGAAATTCCATTCACAGAAGCGGTAAAATTAAGTTTTATGCAAAATTCAGTTTTTAACCTACCACTTAGTAGTTTCACTATTCATCAAAAATTGATGTTTTTCAGAACAATGCCAAAATTTCATCCTAAGTTATATTTCATATTCCAAATTCAAAAATGAAGTCTATTTTACCAAATTCATAACATAAAAGTTGCATTAATTAATTTTATAATTAAATCCCGCTGTTAAAACAAATAGCGTGTTTTTAAGAAACAATATCTATCAAAAGATTGACACTTGTTTATGTCTGGTTTAAATGTGCAATTACATCCAATGACCAACATTGTATTAAATTGTAAAAATATATTCTAAATATACTTTACAACCACTCAAATTAATGATTTATCACTATTAATTATTTCGATTAAAAATGTTGTTTTTAAATATAATTTAGTAATTTTCACTATTCATCAGAATATGAAAGTTATCCGAAAAGTACCAAAATTTCACCTTAGGCTAAATTCGATACTCCGATTCTAAAAATGAAATCCATTTTGAAAAATAAAATTTACAAAATTTCAAAAAGTGGTTATTACTATTCATAACGGCTAGTTTTAATAACATTTTAATAGCATATCGTTGTTTAGTGAAACTCGGTATTGCGTATTACACACGCTATCGAGGAAGGTCGCGATTGCGTGTAATGCAAGGCAAGTCAAGGATGTGTGTTGTGCAAGCTCCTTTTGGTGTAGCGTACAACACAAGACATTAATAAAAGAATATTTTTCATAAAATCTCGGGCTGTTACATTTATTTCACACTTTCATTCCAGTGAATGCTCTTGAATGTGACCATGATGCCAAAAAGAAACACTAGACAGATTCTTCCCCCCCCCCCCAAGACATTATCATTATTGTCCATAATCTGGATAAGCATGTGCAACAATGAAGCATTCGTATCTTGGTCAAAATCTTTCCATAAAATCACAAGGATAGGATCGTGCTTGTTCATTTTCATCTGAGATACATGAAATATATTTTTCACCACACTAACCCATGGGGTGACAACAAATTTATAAGACACTACACCAACTCATTATAATATCCAAAAAGGGTCGGTGTATCGAGAATATAATGTTCTATGCTACAAAAAATGATGATGCCTATGACATTGAGGGATCATTAAGAACTCCTGATCACTCACCTCGAAACAAAACGATTGTTTGTGATGACTTGAATAATATTTATGATGAATCATATCTATCTCCATCCATTTTCTGTCAACTAAATCATCTCCACTGTTTCTTGAACAAGGTCATGTACAACTAGTGAAATATAACCTTTTCACACCCAATAAAGTTGAGAACAATAGGTATACCTATAAAATGATTCAATATGATCCATATGTATTCAGGCATGATAATTGTTTTTTAAAGATAACTCCACTAATGGTACATTCCCCTACTATGCACCCCCAAAATCAATTACACAAGACGATAACATGTATTACAATGTTTTTATTATCATTCAAGATATCCCTTCTTTCCAAATATGATACATTTTAAAAATATTAAATTTAGTCCAAAGGGGTTTCTATGAGGACATTCATAAACAATATGTAAACCATGGATCTCTATCTGAAACTATTTAAACTAGTACTCCATACATCATTATCATTTCTTATATATTTTTTTTTTACAAGACCTATACTATTTGAGATTTACCAATAGGGAGTAAATAAGCCAAAATAATGATCCAATCCACTATCACCTATATGAAATCATTTTTCAAAACAATTCATGGAAGACCTATTAAAAAATCAATTATTATTTGATCGAATTTCCAAATTGGGATAGGTAATGTCTTAAAATAAACATTCCAGTTTATAATGCACTAATTTAACTTACTGAAAAGGTATGAATCTCAAAATGAACTCAACTACATTAATTTTCATACTGATCCACTAAAAATATGGTTTCAACACCTTATACAACTTTTCCTAGATAAATATTCAATCTCGAGTAGTGGAAAGCATGATGATGTTGTTCCATAAAATCCGTATGTATGAATATTTGATTTTTTAACCTTAATAATGAACTACCATCTTGCCTTCATACCTCAATAGTCACCCCACCATTGAGTTTTTACCTCATAGAAAAAAAAAATTGAATAAGAAGTTTGGCCCTTCGTAACCATATTCACCAAATCAAGAACCATTGAAATTGGAATGAAAAATGCCAAATCACCTCAGTCTTCACATTCCATTTGCATGTCAACTAAGATTGAAATCATCTTCCACACATCTGATGAAACATTTTCAAATAGAGCATATGAAATTATGCTTAATTCATCTGCCACTGAATATCCCTTAAATAGTATATACATAAAGATGATGACAAAAAATTTAAGAAACTCAGTCCATAATATTTTTCAATGATTCAAATACCTTTTTGATGAAATATGATTCCTGATCTATTGATCCATATATAATGTAAATTTCATACATTATAGACAGTTACACCAAGTATTCAAAGCATGGACTGTGATATCTAACTCAAAATCAGGTTTTGTGTCATTACTCTCATGAAACCTTAACATCATTGGTCCCTACAAAACAACATGATCTATATATAGAGAAAACATCCCAAACATGATCTTGAAGCATCAAAATACACAACATTCCCTTTTCCAAATTCCAGTAAGATCGATATTGGTGATGATGTACTATGAAATTTATGTTGTTGAAAGGATTACGAAATTTATCATTCATTATGAATGGAACATTCATCCTTATCAAAGCTATCATTGGGGAATCTAGTCCTGGTAAGTCACAAATAATGTGTTTGTAATAACAAGTGACAATAATAAAACATGAAATCTCTAAGACATTTATTAGGGTTCCCAAGAGATAATAGTTTTGATCATTTATTGATCCACATAAACACCCTTATCAGGGATTATATTTCAATGGTAATGTACCAATTCTATCCAAAAAATAACACTTTGATAGTTTGTATTTCATATGATGATCCATAAATATTTCCAACACTATTGTGATGTGTTTCTAGTACTCATCTCATGTTTTTAAATAAACCCACATGTTATCCATAAACACCACAATGAAAGAATGTAAATAACTTTGAAGTATCTGATTCATTTGTTCCATAAAGATTGCCTGAGCATTTTTATGGCTTAAAGGAATTACCAAATACTCATAATGAACATATATACCACATAAATATATTTTGGGAATATCCTCATCCTATACCATCAATTGGCGGTGTCTTTATCACATGTCAATATTGGAGAACCACTGATCTCCCCACAATTCACAGAAAAAATCATCAATGTGTGGATGTGGATACTGATTCTTTATCATAAATTTATTGTGCATAAGATAATCCACACACAACAGATTTTTTCCATTCACATTTTTGAAAAACATGACCAGTTCTTCACATAGAGGCCTGTTAGGATGAATGAAACCATTTTTTTCTAGATCTTCTATCTATACATTGAATTCCATTAATTCTGTTAGTGTAATCCAATATAGAGTAATAGAAATATGATTGGATCCCAGGAAGATATGAACCATAATCTAGAATTCCCATGTTGGTTCTCACCCGGATAAATTATTAGGAAAAACATTAGGAATCATATTATAATCTTTAGCAAAACATCCATATTCAATATCTTTCATCAATTCCAAATTCAACAATTCCAACTAGTATGAGATAATTCCAACTGCTTGTGTCAACAACGCAATTTCACCTACATTTACATTCGGCTCCCTCAAAATATAATCTCAAAACCATCCTTAGTCATGAAACAAAACATTTTGGTATAACAGTTTATGTGATCCTTGAACATTGTAAGCCAATATATTCCCAATATTAATTCATATACATCAATCGTAACTATTGAGAAATACCATATCACGTAAACTCAATAAACTGTTATAGAATATTCTCTAGACATAAATTCTCATAATTTTATATGACCAAGAGGAGTTTTTAGTTTTTACAAAGGGGGTATAATCTCAACACTAAAAATTATAAAATTAATATATTAATATGTAATAAAAGAATGGGATGCCCTTATACAAAACAGAGCATTTGTAATGGTAAAATATAAAAGGATCATACCTGTCACAGTTGATGGTATAGTCTAATCATCCATAATAACCTACACATCTCCATAGAATTTCATTCCTGAGACACAATGTTTTTTTTCCAATGGAGATAGCAATACCTAAGATGAAATTGTATTCATATAATCACAATGGATATCTTTTTTCTTCAAATGAATAGTATTATAATTACTTTATCCCCTTGACTTATATGATGCCTACAACACCTATGATGTTTCCACAACACACATCCTTGGAGATGTATAAAAATATCATGTAAGATGCCCCACATGATTTAAATTGTTGAATCCTCTAGGTATGGTCGTTCACTATCTGTTCATGTGACGACCAGAACAAAAATGGAAACATATCAGAATTATCAAGGTTCATGGAGTATAACTTATTGATATGACAATTTGATTCCAGACCATCTAACTAAATTGAAAATAGATGAATTTTATCCTTTTTTTTGAAGAATTACAGTTACCATAATTTCTTATTGGTGTCAAAATGATTACTCCTACAATAGTTCCTATAATTTATATTTCCACTACTATCTCTAAATTAACCATATTTGTATAATCTATTCTACAAATCACAAAAATCATTAAGATAAATTCTAGAATCATCCTTGATACAAATATGCGTGCCTTCTTGGATGCCCTAATAATAACATCACGTGAAAAGTAGGATACATTCATGAATTTTTAAACATAATCCACAACATAAATATTTTTCTTCTTAAATTTAAAATAGTACATCGTTATATGAATTCTGATCATATGAGTATATAATTTTTTTGTTGACCAATTCCTCGAGATCCTTATATACAGGCCCTTGGTCCAATTTAGCCTAAAGTACTAAATACCACCATAATCGTGCATGGCCCCCTTGAACATATTTTTCTAGCTTGAAATTCATATCTAATGGTGTTCAAAGGAAATCATTGATTCAATTCACACTATTTTCCACACCTATTCCTTTTCTAGTTCTGTATCATCCTGATGGATGGGCATATTTTTCTTCTATAACTGAATATAATGATTCACTTCATTGGTTTATCCCTTGTGTTCCCCATATCTACAGAATGAAAATCATGGAAAATGCTATGAAATAACTATTGGTTCACCTATGGCTTTGGGGAAACCACATTCTATGAATATTCTCCATGTTTTCTCCTATGATACCAACCAGGTATAACTTCTATACAATAACAAAATTCATAAATCTAACACTCAATAAACAAAGGACTTATCGAATTTATAATTAATCCATATCATACTATTAGAAAATTTCATTCCATAAATCATATTTTACCGTGTTATACTATTTTTAAAAAATTGAATATTCTTTTTAAAATCATATCATTTTAAAAATACCACAACAATGAAATGTTAAAAAATATTTCAATTTTAAAATAGTTTCTTCCATTCTCAAAATGATTCAAATTACACAAAATCATATATCCTAATTCAAAACAAAGTGTTCAATCAATGTAGGATGTCATTTCAGCAATTCATTTCATTGTTGTATTGTTGTCTAAACACATGAAAAATGATATTTTCATTCCTATATGTGTCTCCAAAACACATATGTATATAAAATTCCAGTAACTAGTTGTTCATTATAAAAATGTTAGGTACATGTTTTCATTCTCTACATTTTATGTCCCAGTAATTCTAATCCTTTCAACCATCCTAACTATAGAAATAATCCAAAATTATTTCCAACTCCTATAATGATATAACTGATGAAAACATGTTCCACAAAGATATTGAGAATTACCAAGACTGATACCACTAGTAACATCCCTCCTCTCTTCATTGGATTGAGAAAGTGGAAGGACCTTATATGGGATTAAGATACATTCCCAAGGAACCAATGGATGGAAATAAATTCCAAGGGTTTCATCATGATGTGGGGGTAAATTTTACCATTAAATGTAATGAAACCACCCAAACATTCCATAACCAAAAACACAATACATCAAACATGATATAAATTACATACAACTGAATGCAATACCATTTATAGAAAACTAAATAAAAAGAGTAAAAATGTGGTAGAAAACTAAAATCAATGTATATAGTGGAAGAAATAACCAAGTAAAACACCAATGAAACAGAGAAAAAAATGTTATGTTTCAACCATCATTCATGATACAAATACACCAAATAGCTCAACTGTCACTATACGCCACTACAGAAGTGTGATAAAATACCTTTTCTTGTGTTTCATAAACATTATATGAATGTGAACCAAATACCCAATGTAAGGGTGAGAAATAATACCTGTTAGGAATTACCCTAATGGATTCCATACTCACTCCACATGGATAAAAAAGGTAGAAATTTTATATTAAGAACAATATATAAAAACCATGTAAAATAGTTCAATGATTTTTCACCAAGAAAAACAATTCCATACCAAGTATGTTTTCTCAATTTTGACAATTTCAATGGAATAAAAACAAAATTTTTATTATAACCATTTCATGAGATTAATTTAAATTTCCTATTTCATGTCACATATCTATACACACCGACACCCACCCACAAAATATTTTTGTGTTACCATTGACGGTGGAACATTCACGTCGAAACACATCCATTTGATTGTGGTAGATCCATGACCAATATGAATCCCTTTATATGAAGGCATTAACATTTAATCTAAACAAATTAAAATACAACCATTCTCAATGAATTTAATGAATTCAATAACATTGCAATTTTATTGAAAATCATATCAATAATCCATTTTACTAAAAAATTTTTTTTATTGAAAACCATTATTCAAAAAAATAATTTTAATATTACAAAACTCTTATTGAAAACTATTTCCCTTGATTCATGTTCAAATTACCATTTTAAAATAACCAATTTAAAATCATGTTACCATATTCCCATTTTTCAAACACCCTCAATTTTTAAAATACCACAAACCATCACCAAATATGGTTTACAAAAACATTTGAACACCAATTTAGCAATAAATATCTCATAGAAAAACTAATTCGAATGAGGATTTCATGTTATAAATTGAGGATACAAGAGTGAAGCTATCTACATTAGGATTTTTGGGGAATAAAATGAACAATAATATAAAATCCACAAAACCAGTTTCAATCTCCAAAAAAGAACCATATATATCTTCCCCTATCATTAAAAAGGACAAATCTAAACATATTTTGACTCCAAAACCAAATATTTATCTATAAGAATATTAGATCAAAGAAATTCATAGAGATGGAGAATTATATCTATGTAAAACAGCCAAATACAACCATAAATGATGACTTTCCACATGATTCATTGTTTAATATACCATGGAAAATCTTCAGATCTCCTCTGATATGATGGGAGAAGCCTTTATAGATTTTGGGAGGTGAAAATATCTATTTATAGCTATTTTGGGGGAATAAGAAGGGTTAATTATTATTCTCAACAAATATCCATAATTTATGGATCTTGTTTGTATAATCTTTATGGTTAGTATCATGGTTATTTAAATTGTGGGTAACCATGTTCCTTCCACTAACTCAAGGATGAACCCCACATTGTTGGATGACATGGTTAGAAACTGTCTTCTAACCATGAAAAACCATAAATCCATAAAAATTATGATATATATTAGGTTTACGTACTATTTTAAAAAATGTGTGCCTACCTGTGTGCCTTCTCTTTATCCATTGTATCCGTGTGGGTAGTTTCCAAAATGGTTTTTATTGTTTCTACAAACCATGAACCATAATAAAAGGTGAAAAAACATTCCAGAAGGTTTCCAAAACCTCCTAAACACCACACAAGCACATTATATACTTAAAAAAAAAAAATAACTAGTTACATAAATTAGACAAGGTGTGATAAAAATTCAATGAATTGGATTTAAAGGTATAAATGTATCATAGTATAATTTTAGTTTTGTGTTCTTTGTGATTCATGCTATAGAATATACAAAACATTATTAGAGGAATAAATATATTAAAATATCATGTAATTGAATTTCCCACAATTAGACAAATTACATCCTCTCAATTTTAAATCTCATATAATGGTATGAATTTTAATATGGAGATCATAATTAAAAAAAATAGATAGTAGATCATAAGTTCATTTTGGATAAAAAATAAGATTTTACATTATGAAATTTGATATGATACCTTTGTCAAAATAAATAGTCCATACTAAAAAAATCATAATAATCGAACAAGATATAATTTAATGTTGTTTTCATACTTAAACCATAATGATTTTCCCTATACCATTGTTATAATAATTATACAAGAAAACCTTTTTTATTTAAATCTCAATACTTAATAGGTGAAATATTACATGCCCTAATACATTAATATGTCTAGGATAAAAGGTCACTATAATCCTTAAAATTATCCCATGAATAGACTTTTCTTTATTCTTATAATCTAGGAGGTGGTTGGTGTGGAGTATCTTCATCATCTATTAGACTACAGAAATTGATCTCATAGTGCATATATTTTCTTCTTATAAAACATAGAATCGTTAGTGGATCCTTATGAATGACATTATATTCCTTCAATGTATCGTTATTTTTTCATTATTATCATTATGTTAAATTCCATCATTTATCATAGGTAAATATTATTCCATTCCTGTTTGGGATATTTCAACAGTTCCTTTAACCTGATTTTTTACATGTTGGATATTGAATATACATTCCTTTATTTTCTTCATCACCTTATTTCCCACAATATTGGATCCTTATCTAACTTTGGGTTTTGTTTTTTATCTATGCTCATATATTGAATTATATTTAATGGTATTTTTTTTTAAAATATCTCGATATTTTTAATTTGAACTGAAAAAAGTAACGGGATGATCATTTAAATAATCATGGAATTTTCCTTTTTGCATATTTTTAACTATGTACCTTATAGACTAGGATATTAATAAAACCAAATGGATTTAAAATATTTGGTGATGAATTGTAATCAGTAGAGATTTATCATTGAAAAAAATCATAAAATCAAACTCAAACTGTATCACTTGATAATACCCTAACGTTTGACTATAATTATTTCTCCTCATGATATATCACTATTTTTTAACCTACCTAATTCATATATCATCCTACAATATTTTATGTTCATCTTCCATCACATTTTGTTTAACCTATAACATTCATTAGTCAAGATAGTTTAATTTATGTTGAATTATCCCACACATCTAAATTAAAACCCATAAAACAACATCTAATCAATCATTATCAATGGTTCTAAAAGAGTATATGTTCATCCAAAGAAAATTTCTTCGAGTGTATAACAAAATATGAAGTTTTAGTCCCAATAAAAATGAATTAGAATGATGATTTATTTAATTCTTTCCCAATAATTTTTAGGGAGACTACAACATTGTGCATTTATTCTATATCCACATACAACTTTGAGTATATAAAACATGATGTAATTTCTAGGAAATATGTGTATTCTAAACATTTAAAAAATTATATGATGTTATCTTATAAATCGAAATTTTAATAAGACTTACCTCTATCTTTTCGCTAATTTTCTATCATCATAATACATATATAAAACTAGACCTATCCCTGATTCAGATTATACTGACCAATTATTTAATAACAATTGATATCATTAATTTCTATATGGGTTTTCTACTGATGCAGATGGGAGATCTATTGACCTACTGCCATTAGAATATTTTATACATAAATACAATGCAAAAAATATAAGAACCGCATATTTATAGAAAAGTAAAAAAGGATATTCTAACAACCATTGATTATATAACCCTTAATAGGATAACTTTTGGAAAATAATTAAAGAAATCATTTGGTTTAAATCCTATTATTGGAATAAGTATCAAATAAACAATAACATGAGAGACCTTAGCTATAACATGATATCCTAAAGATAATGATCATAAAAATGTAAACATGGAATAATGTAATGACATCCAAATATCATGGAGACATAGGATAAATGGAAATAATATAAGATATGACATATTAAATATTTTTCAAGGGTAACCCCATGATCATTATCAAAAGGTGTAAAATGTCCCATATTTAATGGGGTTTACTCCCCATTTCCATAACTATAGTGTAAAATGTGACATAGTAGATTGGGATATCTCACCACTCCTATTAATATAGTATAATTGTACCATATTATATTAGGTTCAATATAAAACCTCATACATATAATATCTTGGGATATAGAGAATTACCCAATGCATTGTAGAACAATAAAATTCTAGGCCCAATCATCAAATAACATAATTTTTTAGGATAAAAACCCAGGAATCATACATGGTATCTCATAAGGCAGAGGAATTACAACATTTATTAGAAGAATATATAATTATGATCTAACCCATAAAAATTATAAAATATGTGTCCCACATGAGGAAAATAGATCCTATAAAATAATAAGCCTGATTAAACCCTTCAAAAAAATGTGGGTCTGATGATTTTGATTCAGGACATAATTGAATGGTAAATGATAAGGATTACTAATAGAATAATGAAATAATATTTTAAATTAGTAATTAAAACATTATTTAGGTTTCCAATTTGGGGTTCAAATATAGATAATTCATCAATTTTATCATGGATATAAATGAATAAAAATGAACTACATTGGTGATTCCTTTTAAAATATGAAAATGGTATTGTTTAGAGGGAAGTGGAATATTTTTTTAATAGAAACTGAATTGAACCATAAAATAATTTATATTTTTATAATATACTCAAAGATTTAAAAAAATTAGGGGGGATGTTTGATATATGACAGGAAATAGGATAGTTACAATAGATCAAGTTTACTTGATAGATGAATTGTTTAGTGGAACTAAAAACTTGTATAACCCCAAAAATGAAAAGGATATTAAATATGTATGATTTAATAGAATATATATAGAAATATATAATATTATCATGATAATATGAATTTGGAAAAGGTATAAAATTAAATAGAACATGTCACTGAAAAGTTACCAGTGTGGTACAAAAGATCCCTTACCTCGTGTCGCATTATTCTATTAAATTTCACTTATATTACTACATAGTTAAATAAAAACCATTAAATATATACATGAAAAACATATTAATCAATATTTAATTTAAAATGGTCCATTCATTTTCTTGTGGTATTTATTTATTGTATTGGTTTCTCTCATGTTTGTTAATCGAGGTTCTTCTGTTAATTTCCTTGATTAACTTTTGTGTTGTGGATCTTGGTCAAAGGTGTTGTAAAATAATTTCATGATCTCCATGATTTTTTAGGTTTCAGTAATTATTATTTACTTATTCTAATACGTATATATATTAAAATTATATCCCATAATAGAATCAAATTATGAAATGTACCTTGATAAGTTCATTTAAGGTGGTTAATGTTATTATGGAAAATTATTATTATTATTAATTACATATGATAATATATTATAATTAAATATTATTAACATTTTCATAAATTTATTTTTTATTTATATTATTCAGTTTAAAAATAATCTACTTTTCATTTATGGATTAATGGAATATATCACGCCATAGAGGTGGTAGTTCATATTCACACAGACGACACTCAAACTATTTATACAATGTAAAAGTTTTATAAATATAAAATGATTATAATTTAATATTATCATTGATTTTATAATAAGTTTTTATCATTAAATATAACTTTTGAACCATCTAGTTAATAATAATTTGAAAAAAAGTAATTTTTTCATGGAGGTGGTAGTCCAAAAAAACACATTAAAAGTTTTCTTTTTTCCAAAATATTTGGAAAGAAAGTATAAAATAAATATTAAATTGTAATAATATTATTATATAATAGTAAAAATACTAATTTTATCAAATATTTATGTATAAACGATAAAATAGTGTTATATAAGAAAATTGTACAAGAAATGTTGGGTTGAATGTATTACCTCTCTATTGGTTGTTTTCTCTTATATATCTCTTTAACACCCCTTAGATTGGACATTTATAGAGATCAATGATTCATGGTTATTGGAGTGGTGTATAGGGGAGATTAAATTAATATAATATTTTAGGAATATATTGGGAACATGTGGGGAAATGTGGTGTTGGTGATCACCTTTTTAATTAATGTGTTTTATTTCTCAAAAGTTAATTTCATTAATAATGAAACTTCATTTTTAAAGGAATATGTCACTAAAAAATTCCCATAATGGTGTATGGAATGAGATAATATTTATCATGCCTCCAAAACCCAATATCATACATTTTTTTCATATGTCCATGCTACTTTCACTAAGTCCAATCCAATTTTAAATATTTTACCCTTATCGTAGTATCTACAGTTTCTCAATCAGTAAAAATTTTTATGAAAAAATTTATAATTGAAATTATTTTTGAATATGTACATGATGATTTTAAATATTTAAATAAATTTTAAAATGAAATTTATTTGAGCCAAGGAATTTAGTTTTTGAATTAGTTCTAATAGTATGTAGAAATAGTGTCATAGAAAATGTTCATTTTAAGCATTAAATGTAGTGTTGGATATGATTATAAAAGATATTAATTTAAAAGTTATAAATTTGATTACTATTAAAAAAATTATATTTAATTTAATTTTCAAACAAAACAAAATTATATTATCCCAAAATAGTGTTTCATTAACTTAAAATCCAAAAGATAGATGTTTTTATTAGATTAAAAAATTGTTTTTTATAAGGATATTCATAGGATTTAAAAATATAAAACAAACATTTATTAGAAATAAATTTATTAAAAAAATAAATTAAAAGGGATTATACAATTATATTCTTCTCTTATTTACTAATGGAGTAATAAAATTCACTATTTTATGGAATACAATATTTTTAACTATTCAAATAAAACATTTATCATTTTATAAAATTCCCAATTATATTCATTTGTTAATTATGACATGTGAATATAAAAATTAATGTAATTTTATTATATTTAACTAATACAAGTGATAAAATATATTTGAGAACAATTTTATCAAAATTTAATTTAAAAAATATAAAAAATATAAATTATGTTCTTAAATTGTGAAATTTGAGTTTAAATTTAATGAAAAAATTATAAGTATATAAAATATTCATAAAAATTAATTTTATTTCTTATAGAAATGTTTCCTTGATTTTCCAATAATAGTTTAATACTAAAAATATCATTAATTTCATGTTATTGATAAAAAATGTTTTTGAATCCTCCAAAATATTCTAGGTTTTTTTGGAAAATAAAAAAATCAAAAAAAATTTGACGTTATAATTAAAAAAATAAATTTTATTTTTTAAAATTTATTTAAAATATGTTTCTATTTATTTTTTAAATAAAATCATGAAATACAATGAGAATTTAATCTTATAAATAAATAATTTTTAAAATACTAATTGATCTTAATTTTAATTTTTTTAAAGCACTTATAAAGTTATAATTATTAAATCAATATTTTATTATATTTAAATCATCATTTAACCATGATATACATAGTTTTTTAATAAAAAGTAAAACTATTAAAAAGGTACATTCTTAATATTTGTAATGAATTATGAAAATTTGTATAAAATATCAATTATATATATACATTTATATTAAAACAATTTTTTATTTTCTAACTCATATTCATGAATCTTTATTTAATGAATGTGTTTTATTGTAAAAACATATTTTTGTTTAATTTTAGTTCAATATTGTGTGTGAAGAAAACTATCAGACATATTTTACTTAATCATAGGAAAATGTGTATTATAATATCATATTTTATCATTTACCCCCACAAATATTGTTCATTTTAATAATTTTAAAACTCACATATTGGGGTAATATCTATTGGGGGATCCAATTTTACAATACACTAGTAGTTGACAACATGATTATTTAGTATATGAAGTGAAATTTTCCTATATGAATTTTGTTATGACCCCTTTGTAAAAAGACATCGTGTAATACTAGTAGAATCATTATAATTTATGATATGATTAATCTATAAGATGTAAAATTCCTAAAAGCATGAATAAGTTCCTCATATAATGGATATGATAATCATATGACTGATTTTTTATCTTTATATTGATATATAATATTTGAAATCTTACATGACTTTAGATATTAGAGGATAGTGAGGGAAAAGTCATTATCTACCTCAATAGAAGACATAGATAATGATTTTTCTTATTCACATGTCTCTAGAGGTGATCATTGTCAATTTTCAACATTAAAACATTTATTATTACATTAATTTACCTATTTTCCAAATTTCTATCATCTAAAACATTGAATCATTAGTAATCCCATAAGAAGAACACTATCTTACTTTATTCTATCATTCTTTTTCTATTGACTACATGAAACATTATTCCCTCAATTAACATGTGAAAATCATTTTATAGTCACTTTGAAACAATTTACCTTTCTCTCATTTACACATTGTTGACATGTAGGGTTTTAAATATTAATTCCAACATCATATTCGACACCTATGTTCCCTGTATACTCTATCTATATCTTATTTTGTGGGTTCGGGATTTCAAATATTCTTCAATGGTTAATCCTCAATTAGGAATGTTAGTTTCAATTATTCACTATATTCCTATAACTATATCACATGATAAATGGTCGAGAATTTTGAGAATAACTACATTTTTCATTTTACATGTTGTCAACATAGTTCATACTCATTCAAACCCTTACAAAATTCAAAAGGGGTAAACAAGAGTAATGAAAAATTATACTCATAATTGAAGTATATTAGATATACAATGGAAAAATTAACCTGAAGATGTCTCAATTTATAATACTATCATGTTATCCTATACTAATATTAGTTCAAGATATACTTCTCATTATTTAACATATATCATCCTTGATTTTTTCAATATAATTATTAGATCAACTTATATAATTTTTACTCTAACCTATATAAATTTTCAATCATCCTAGTTTTATTTATGATGGGTTTTACCATATTTCTTAAACTAATACCAAAACATAACATAAGAATAAATATTAAATAGTTGTATATATATATTGTATATGAGAAACCAAATCATCTTCACCAAGAGAGTTTACCAAGTGTGATGTTTTAATCCCACTCATCATGCATCTAAGCTATGATTGAATCAATGCTCTACTAACTCTTTTTAGTGTTATTACTCAAATGTGTCACTGTGATACAACCTCAAGGAATTTATACTATCCTTATAGGTATGAAATTAAATGGAATTAAACAAACATACTACCTTAAAACACTTTAGGATATTATCATATACATATATTTATTTATAGGTTTTCAACTATTGTTCTCTAATACTAATATCCTAAAATAAAAAGAAATCCATTTCATACCAACTATAGAGGACCAATCTATAGACATGATTTTTTATTAATTTGTTAAATATATTTCTATCTAATAAAATACAAATATCTATAGGTCTAGTTTATATCAAATATTATGTTCATTAACACATCATCTTTAACATAATTAATCATATTTATTTAAAATACCATAATGGGATCCTATATCCCATGGATTTTTAAATTATGTATAGGATAACTTATAGAAAAACATATAAGGATAAGGATTGATCTATAAATCCTAATAATGGAGGTAGAATAACAAGGAAGAATAACATGAGTGTATAGAGGAATAACATGATAACCTAAAAAGAATGTTTACAATCAAAAAAACATGTATTAAAGAAATAAAATCATAAAATCATGAAATTATATAATATATAGGGAAAAAATAATATATTATTTCATAAAAATTTTTTAATGTTACCCACAAGAAAACTACCAAAAATTGGATAGAGACCTATTAAGAAATGGGTTTACTCCCCATTCTCATTACTATACTAGACAAAGTTCAATGGTGGATTTGGGTCAATCCATATTCCCATAAATATATTTAATAAATTCCCATTTTGATTAGTATTATTCTATAATCTCATATGTAACATCTCATGAAATATAATTCATTACCCATGGAATTAGAGTCTTATATAAAAATGGGCCTACCCATCACCCACAATTCTGTACTTGTGATAACGGCCCATGCACATTACATGATATATCATGATATGGAACCATTATTTAATCTATTTGGGGGGTAAGAAATTATATTACCACAAAAAATGTAATGAAAACCATATATATGAATTTCAGATGTGTAAGAATAATCGTATTTAAATTATAATCATGGAGAACCCCTTAAAATGTAATTATGTATCATTTGGATGATTAACGAAATAACAAGAAGAAAAAATAATAAGGATCCTGAAGAGAGAAATAAATTAAATTAATTTTAAAATTTATAATTAAAAAATGATAATAGGTATTGAACATGGAGTCCCTAAATTGAAAATTCACGGGAATGATATTTGTAAAGAATTAATAAACATGATTTACCAGGGTGATGGTTTATAAAATATGTAATGGATGTTTTTAAATATTTAAAGTGATTTATTTTCACAATAAATAATGAATTGAACAATGATGTTTATCTATAAAAAATGGTGTTTTTTTATAATTGATTCATGGGTTAAAAATTCTAATGGGGTTGATTATTTATATGATTTAATAAATAATAATGTTCCCATGATCATGGTTTACATAAAAGTTGGAATTATGAAGGGAACTAAATACATGTATAAACCTAAAAAGGAAAAAAGGATATATAAATAGATTTATTTTTAATTTACATGAATAAATACATATATATATATTTAATGATTATATGATCAGGTAAAAGAAATTAAAATAATGAGAACGTGTCAATGATAAATAATTACATTTTTACTAAATGTATATTGCCTCTTTTAAAAATGTTCCTGAAAATTTCATTAAACATCATGAATAAATAAATGAATTCCACATTATATATTCCAAATAAGAACATTGATCTATATTTAATTATATAAGGTCAGTTTATTACCATTTGTTATTTATTTTTTTATATTTTCTTCTTATATCGGTTCATCAGGGTTGTTAATTTAATTTAATCAAAAGGCTTTTAGTTTTCTGAAATATTTTAATGGTGTTGTAAAAAATCCTCATGGTCTCAAAAATTTTGTATTGTTATGAAAATTATTAATATATATTAAATATATTTATATTCATTCAGTGGTTTTGTTGAAATATGCACCCAATAAGATAGCTTCTTTTAAAAGTTCATTTATGTCTCTTAAATTTATTATAACCATGTCTGATTAAAATTATTTATCATATTTTTATATTTTTATTACATATATTTAATAATTTGATAAATATATTTTTTATTATATATATTAATTTTAAAATAATTTAATCAAGTTATTTTATGAAAAATAATATATATTATTACGGGGATGTATTATTCCACACATGTATAAACGAAGCTCTCATGTTTTACTGTATGGGATGAGGTAGAAAAAAATTACCATGTTATAATATAAATTATTTTCTAAGTATAATATTTTTTTCAATAAAAACAATTTTTTCCACTAATATAATGTGCTTATAAAAACTAAATTTTTCATCCATTAATGCAGTAGAATTTATAAATGCATGAACATATATTCAATTTTCTTAATGATTTTTGAGGAAATTATATTTTGGATATATCTATAGTATAATAAAATTTATTATTTTAGCAATTATTATATTATAACTTCTTCTGTTATATAGGGTAATATAGAGTGTATCAGTATAAAATAATTAGAAATGATATGTTGAGGGTATTACCTCTCCCTTAGAAGTTCACTATTGGGTAACTACATGATGCTTCATAGATTAGTATTTTTGTGAGACCATGGTTTATATATAATAGGATAGGTGTAGAGGAGATAATTGGTAAGAGTTTGGGTTTTTCAAAGTCTTTTTAATTTGTTGATAAATGGGGAGGATGTGAGATCCTTTTATATTTAAAGATTGTGTCATTGTTGTATAATCTTTAAAAATTTCAATAATATCACTCCATTATTCAAGGAAAAATGTCCAAAATAGAAAATATTGTTTTTTGTGAACATATATATTTGATAATCCCTCTACTATCCATTGTTATTAGTTTTTTCCGTTTTATATCCACATTCACAATGATTAATCTAATTTTTCTGAATTTTTTCTGTATGTGATAATTCCAATTTCACCTTTGGTAAATAATTATATTGAAAAAAATTAAAATATACAGTATTTAATAATTTGAAAATTTTTAGTTTAATTAATTAAATGATTTTTAACAAAATTTACTATTTATAGAAATCAATTTGAGTATTAACATGCATATGGTGTAAAAAATATTTCATAGAAAATATAGATTTGTGGCTTAATATTTAGTTATGTGATTATATTATCAATGAATTTTTATTTCAAGAAATATATATGTCTATCATTAAAAATTATTCTCTCTATAAAATAAATAAAAAACTGAATTTATAAAAATAATTATTAATTACATGAAAATCCCAACAAGTTGTTTTATTGTAATTAAAATATTAATTTTTTTAATAATTTTAAATAGAGGTTTTATAAAATTTAAATAATTTATTCAACGTGATTAAATATTCTTCTTACAGAAAAATAGGTTTGATAAGACTATAATTCTATCATATATATTGTTAAAGTAATAAAATGAACATTTTTTGAATGAAAT
Source organism: Viscum album (assembly GCA_963277665.1). Classification (NCBI taxonomy): domain Eukaryota; kingdom Viridiplantae; phylum Streptophyta; class Magnoliopsida; order Santalales; family Viscaceae; genus Viscum; species Viscum album. The sequence continues at coordinate 107,015,406 of OY728133.1, forward strand.
GCACATTTCACTATTTATATAAGAAATCATATATTTTAGAAAAATATCAATAAAATTAAAAATAAAATTCTGATGATGTATCCCCAAATGGCTGAAATTTTATTATATTCAAATTTTATAAGTGATAAAAATTATTCCTGATATATATTTTTTAACATAGTACAATGAATTTTGGACAAAAATAATATAAGTTCCCAAATCTAAATATGGGTTTATAATTATATTTCCTCTAGAAATGGGAATGACCTCATTGATTTAAGGTTCAAACATTCCAAGCAGTTTCTAACGGGTTTTTTCGTAGAACCGGAATCATACAATGATTCTATATCCATTTGGACCTACTTTCCAATGGTAGGTGCTCGTTAGTTATGAACCCATGAGGATTAAGGATTTTCATTGGTTGAGAGGATGGGAGTCTGGGCTCATCACACCTTTTTGAGGGGAATTGTTGTCTACTCCGGGACTCTCTTTATAGATTTAAGTTATGTTCATGAATCCTTATTAAATTTCCAAGTATGAAAATGAGCATTCCTTTAGATCGGACAAACAATGATTAATATGTATGAGATTTAGAGAATCTTTTATATGTATTCGAGGCCCTTCATCACTAGAGAATCATATGTATTTGTTAGAGATTCGTAGTCAATGGTATCCTTCGATACATTATATAGAAATATCTTGGTAATTATGATAACTATACTGGTTTTAAATCCACTCAACGGGGAACATGAAGTTTATTGTCATTCAGAATGACATAGATTATTTCAGAATTGGGATCATACCTGCAGATGGTCTACCTACACATCCTTTTCATTAGAAAATAAATCAGAACCCACGTAGTTCGAGTAATGACGTATGAGTTTTATGCATGATTGATGGCTCAAAGAAATATGTCATAATTACTTTTACACTCTAAGCTCATGCGAGTCATGCTCGGTGTGAGAAACAACATGAATTGATAAAACCAGACAATTGTGCCATGAAAGATGAAATTATAAGAAATTATGTGGGTCTTATGTATGTATGACTTCCTAGATAAATGAAGATTAGGATTTACTTCAAAAAAGAAACCCGAAAACAAGGTCCATAAATGTATATGTTCATTATGAAGATTTAGATACTTAACATTGGAATTAATACTAAGAAGGATGTTCAAATTAGAGAAGACTTATGATTTGGTTTTACTCCGGAAAAGGAAGCCCAAATCAAAAGTAAATTAAGACTGGTTAAGAGAAATTATTACTGGGGATTACTCTTAAAGAAGAGGCCCAGGTTAAAGGGAATTATGACTGGGGCTTACTCCTGAAAAGGAATCCAAGGTTAAGAGAATTCGGATTTTGGGAACATGGGGATTACTCATAAGTAGGATGCCTATATCAAAAAGAATTATAGCTGGGGTTCACTCTTGAGGTGGAAGCCCCAAGTTCCCAAAATCCAAATTCCCTTAACATGGGCTTCCTTTTTAAGAGTAAGCCCCAGTCATAATTCCCATTAACATGGGCCTCTTCTTTAAGAGTAAGCCCCTGTCATAATTTATCTTAACCAGTCTTAATTTAATTTTGATTTGGGCTTACTTTGCAAGATTAAAACACAATCATAAGTCCTCTCTAATTTGGGAATCCTTCCCAGGATTAAATCCTAAGTTAAGTATCTAAATCTCTATATAGAACATATACCATTATAGACATTGTTCTTGGGTTTCTTCCCTAAAGTAAATCCTAATATTAATTTATCTGGGAAGTCATACATACATAAGCCCCGCATCATTACTTATTATTGAATCTTCCATGGAACAATTGTAATGTTTTACCAATACCTCTTGATTCTCAAACCGAGCATGACTCACATGAGCTTAGAGTGTAAATGTAATTATGAAATATTTCATTGAGCCATCAATCATTCATAAACCTCATACTTCTTAACTCAAACTATGTGGGTTCTGATTCCTTTTCTAAAACAAAGGATACGTAGGTATCCCATCTGTGGGTATGATCCCAATTCTGAAATAATCTATGTCTTTCTGAATGACAATAAAATTCAAGTGCCCCGCTGAGTGGCTTTAAAACCAGTATGATTATCCTAATGACCAAGAGATTTATACATAATGTGTCAAAGTATACCCTTGAATAAGAATCTCGAACAAATATATATGATTCTTTATCGATAAATAATCTTGAATACATATAAAAGATTCTCTAAATCTCATACATATTAATCATTGATTGTCAGATCTAAAAGAAACCTCATTTTCATACTTGGTAATTTAATAAGGATTCATGAACATAAAATAAATCTATTAAATGAGTCCTAGAGTAGACAATAATTCCCCTCAAAAAGGTGTGATGAGTCCGACCTCCCATCCTCTCGACTAATGAAAATTCTTAAGCATCGTAGGTTCATAGCTAATGAGCACCTACATTAGGAATGTAGGTCCAAATGGATATGGAATCATTGGATCTTTCCGATTCTACGAACAACCCCAAAAGAAACCTCTTGTAATGTTTGATCCTTAAATAAATGAGGTCATTACAATTTCTAGAGGAAACTAAAAATGGTGAATCTTATGTTAATCCTTAACGAAGTTAAAATGATGTTTTACTTATTTTGCTAGGAACCTATTTAAACACAATGAGAGGGACAACAGAACATTCAATAACACATGTGCTCATCCAAAAGATGTAGTGCCCGTACTTATCCTAATTATGTCTGTTATATCAAACGCAATCTCTTTTCCAAGATCTTCTACATTACAGAAATGGCTTATCTAATGTTCACACCTATGAATAACTCTACTATGAATGACTCTGCAGCTACTCCTGCTAGATCATCGTCTGCTATGAGGATGACATCACCTACTCTGCATCTTCAACGATGTGCATCAAAAGCGTTGGTTAAGTAATAACATAAAAACTTTACTATTATGAGTCTGGAGGCCGCTAGACAAGCCCTCCAAGTCAATAATTCACCATGGTCGTCTGGACAGAGACGACCAGCGATTAAGAAGCAGGAGGTGCTAACCACCGTCTCCAACCATTTTGGGTCATTATCCCTGGAACACAATCACCATTCCCTCCCATATTGTGAGGAGGTGAATGAGAAGGTCACTCAAGGCCTTAATTCAAGGAAACTTGAGTCCTTCCCGAGGGCTACCACCATCAATCACCGCCAGACTCGTGCGACAGTGCGCCCTCAACACGATGAGGGTGTTGTCTCCAGGCGTTCAGCTTAAGTTCCTTGAATCAGAGCATGCAAGACAAACCACTAGAGGAGACGACCAGTCAACAGTGAGTAGGTTATTACCTCTGGCATATCCGGAGAAGTCCACCAACCTAACTTGGTGGGAAGAAACAAGTGGGAAGACACACCTGTCCGTTTTAATTCTGTTGTCCAGCAAACTCGTTTGGCTGCAATACACCAATCCTACCAGGAAATTACGGCGAAGTACTATAGACAGGAACATACACATGTGTATAAGTTATCATCTAGTTAGAAGGCTCGATGACTACATATGATGAAACCCACCAACCCAATGTGTTGACAACTAGTAAATTGGCACAAACATTTAGTTACATTCATCAATCCTGAAAACAGTCTCGTCTTTCAGTATTGAAGGAAGTTCATTAACCACGTTCGGCAGAGTGCAATCAGCAGGCACATACACCTGCCAGTATTGATCAATCCTACCAAATATCTCATTTGGTAGCACTAGGAGAAGTTAGTCGGAATGCTTCGGTGACAAACAGGAGGCAGACACAACTCTTTGCCCCCACACTTGAGTACTGTCAGAATTCACTGACAGGAAAAGGAGGATAGGAGCAAGAACACACACCTACTCTAAGAATGGAATGGACATATATTCCCGTTCCGGCAGCTGAAGTCACCAAACACATTCTGACGATGGTGAAAGAGTAGAAGAAAATCCTAGCTCATATTTGGGATGCCTTCCAGGATATTATAACAGTTTCAGCTGCATCACAGGGAAAAAAATGAAAATCTATCCCTACCAGTGGAGTGACACATCAACTGTTCACTCTGGAACAGACACACACCTCTGTTCCAGTACAAGTGGGTTGTTGGGCATACTCCCCCATAATATATGGACAACCAAGTCAGGCACACACACCTGATTTGAGTGGAGATAATCAGCCTAACCTGATCCTTTCTCTTGAGTAGGAACATACACCTGCCCATAATAACCACATTCTTTAACTAGTGGTTCCCAATGTGAGTAAGAAGGTGTCTAAGAAAAAGACACGCCCATAAGAGTCAAGAATTCAAGGGCCAATCTGTAACAAGGCATTTCTCGATGCTGGAGTTCATGATGCACTCAGAAAATTATCTGTTGAAACTAAAAATTCTACTCTCTCAGTTCCCAATAGAGGGAATAGTAATTCTAAAGGTCTACATTAGACACATCCTCATGAAGGATTACTTGATGACAGTTCGATAGATCTTGAAAATCATCTTCAGCTGAGAGTCATGAAAAACCTCTGTGTGGCCAGATGATCAAGGAGAAATATGATTCATCTTTTGCTGTAACCCACCATGGTGGTCCTACACATGATGATGAATTTAGCTTCAAAAGTCCTCTCCGTAGTAGTAATTCGCATTGCCTAGAAATTTCTCTAATGGACAATGTAGTGATGAGAAAGCCCTCTTATCTCGAGGCACTTTCAAATGTTAAGCCAGTCATTTCTAATGCTTTACCAATAGTAGGTGAAATACTTTCTCAATCAGAAGATATCCCGGGGTGTAGGCCATTTTCCAATCCAACCCTGAGTCATGCATCTTCTAGTTTGATAAGTGAATTCTCTACCGATCTTGTTGAATCTGATGAAGCAACAATAAAGCACCAACTTTGGTCTAAACAGTTAGAAGAATCTTTATCAAATGATAAGGAGGAAGTACTAAGTATGAGAAAATAACTAGAGAAATGTGAAGTGCCAGTTATGTTTTGGCCATTGGCTGACTCTCAGTATGACATTCCAGATATGTTGACGGAAGTTTGTATTCAAGATATTCGTCTCAACATGTGGAAAACACTTTCGAAATTGAAAAATAAAATATTATCTTATGATGAATATGAAAATCATGTCAAGGTAATAGAAGGGTTACAATGCCATATTTATTTGGAATCTCTCTCAGTTTCTCGGTATCCGAAGGCTGAGAAGCATCAGAGAGCCCTTCAGTGTTCATGCCTTGGCGCACTAAGAAGATTGCGCCGGTTAATTTCCAATTCCACATATGGTATTCATATCAGGGGATGGTGTTTACATGGTGCACTACATTTCACTATACTCTCCAGTCTGCAAAGCCCACCGAAAATGGTTTCATGCAATGTTATTTCCCATGGCCGATCACATCCAATTGGCTTTGTTTGTAATCAAAGGATTGCTCAAGAACATGCCTCAAGTAGTTCTTCCTAGAATCAGGAATATAGAGAACATGTTGTCGAATTACTTTTTCAACAGGCAAACGAGAACATCAAACACGATTCTCATATAGAGCATGCACATCATAAAGTAACAGAAGTGTCAGAAATCATCCAACTGTCTTTTGAGTCTGGTGATAAGAGTGGATGTTGGTTAATGCATCTATCAAATTTCCAGACTAATGTCTTTATGATCAGGAGATCTTTTAAAAAGGTCTTAGATATAGAAACTCAAGAACCACCCCAGCTTGCCAGACTGGGGGCTCTTTTAACCCAACCCTCAGAATCAACAAATAGGATTCTAGGAGTTGAGCAGGAACAACAGGAACAACCCCAGTCCACCAGACAGGGGACTTTTTTAAATCCTCAATCTCTTTCTCAGAGAATGTCAGTCTTCTCTCGATTAGGGAAGATGACCCAAGTGTAACTAAGAGCCAAATTATCAGGAGATTCCGTCCAAATTATGGTTCGTCAAGAATTTCTTGAGTGATCAAATCAGAAAAATTTAGTGTCTCAACAAGGACATAGAAGAAGATAATATCACAGAAATGTAAATAAAAGATAAGCAATGCATTATGCATCAATTAATGTCATCAATGTCATTGATGCTAATTCCCCAGATGAGGCTCACTTAAAGGGATCAGATGAAGACATTCCTACTCAAGAATTTGTACACACAGAGAAAAATGATGAAGGTCCGCGTACAAGAAATCAAAGTCTTACCTAGAGTCTAGGTATTCCATCAAATAACCAACATCCCCCTCTCCAAAAGGGGTCCAACAAAGGAAAAGGGAAGCATTAGGTTACATACCCTTCCTCTGGAGAAGGAAAATCACTCTCATTAGAGGAAAGATTTTCACAAAAGGAGGGAGAGATGAAGGAATAAAGGTGGTTGAATGCAGATCTATATCAATGTGGTCTTCCTCATAAGAGTGCTGGAGTCAGTCAACCAAGGGAATTTGTTGCGGCTACTGAGATAGTTCAAGAGTATCCTCCTCGGCCAGTACACCCTCAGAGGTCTATTCTTATAGGTTAAACACAACAACAACCAGAAATACTACCATCAGTGGCCTTTTCATCAATATGATAAAAGTGATTAAAGAATAAAACAATTTAAGGATTTAAAGAGCATATTTTACACGTTCCGAATTGAAAAAGTTCTTGGTTACTTCATTTCGGCTCTGGAAAATAATTTGGTTCAATTGCGAAGTCCCAAAAGGCTGAACAAGGAAAGAGATGAAGATCATCCCAACTATTTCCCCTTTTATCAGATGTTGGGGCATCCCATTCAAGAGTGTTTTTTCTTCAAATACCTCTTACAAAAAATGGTGAACTCGGGATAATCAAATTGAAAGGTTTTTCAGCTAAGGTAGCATGTGTTACTGCTACACATCTAGAGGAAGAAGGCAAGTGGAAAGAAGTCAAGAACCAAAATGCGCAAAAATATGATGATTGGATGTTCAGAAAAATGATCAACCGAAATCCTGCCATTTTGCAAACACAATTGAAGAAACAAGCTATGTCTTCTACCATCAGTTCCACAGAAAAACCCTCTTCATCAGAAAGAAAATCTTGAAATAAACGACATAAATCAAAGAAAGAGTAACAATCTGAATAATATGATATCATGTCAAAGCCCAAGTTTTCATTGACTCTAGAAGATTTTATGCCATTTACTTTAAAGCTATTGGCACCGCCCCTCCAAACGGCACAGCCTAAACAGGCTAATCAGGCAGAATCTTCATCAGATGAAGTGTTGATCTTTGGTTCTGTTAATATGATTCATTTAACATATCTTTATGCCAATCACACCTTCGATCGTAATGAGCCTGAGTTCCCTGTATCAAAAAGAGGAATTAGAGAGAGTTCTAGAGGACCGGGATATAGAGGAAGACGTGGATATCCCAAAATACACTATTCCAATTCTACCCCTTCTAGAACTGTGTATGCAGCAGAAACTCGTGGCAGAGCCCTTCAGTGGGATCAACAAGAATAAGCAAATTGTTCGACAAATAGCAGATTCAGTCCTGGTACAGTTAAACTGGAGGATTGGTTAGAGGTTCCACTTTCTTCCTATCATCAAGTAAAAAGACCTATTCAGTCTAATCTTCCAAATCCAGGTGTATTTTCTACTCCTACCCCAATACAAGAAGCATCATCCTCTATGGCACCTATGAAACCACATGTTCTTGATGGAAAACTCAGACCTTTGGATCAAAAGTATGATGTTTTGAATCATTTGGCCCAAGTACCAGCCACATTATCAATTCTGGATGCCATGAATCTATCCAAGGATCTTCAGAAGGCACTCATTGAGGCATTGTCAAGTCCTCAGCAGTTCAAAACTGAAATTGTTGCGGCTGAAGTCTACCATGCAGAGAATAATCCTGCAGAATGTCATGAAGTGATATCTTTCATATATGAAGATGAAGATGATGTCTTGAATGGAAATATTAGAACTTTATACCTATCCGGCAAGGTCAATGGTATAGACGTCCGAATATAATTCATTGATAACGGTTTAGGATTCAACCTTATCCCCATTCATACACTTCATCGATTGGGCCTAACAGAATCTGATTTTTCTCCTTATAATTTGATGCTACAAGGATATGATAAAAATGAACAAGAATCACTGGGTGATATTACTGTAACATCCCAAGTAAGTAAATAATAATAGATATTTTTATCTATGTCTATTAATGATTAAGATAGTGTTATAGAGGCTTAAAATGAAAATAAATACAATTTTTTGCATGGAATAAACTAATATTTTTAAAAGATTGTTTTACTGCCTTTTGATGGCAAACCATTTTTGAATCTATCTTTTGAAAATTTTATAAACTATTTTTTTCAAAATAAACTTATTCTTTATTATTGGGACATCAAAATTTACCTTGTGTGAATTTTTGGTATTTTTCTGACAATGTTCATTTTTTAAGGAATAGTGAAAAATACTGCATTTTACATCAAAACTGCTTTTTAATCTAATTTATTTATATGATTAGATTATGTTTTGAATTGGTTTTGAAGTGAAATTAGAATATATTTTTACCATTTTATCCAATGGTGGTCATTGGAATCAATTTCACTTTGAAATTAGACTTAAACTGGTGTCAATCTTTTGATACTTATTGTTTTGTAAAAACACGCTATTTGCTCTGGCAGCGGGAATTAATTATTAAATTAATTAATGTCACTTATATTATTTGAATTTTGTAAAATAGACTTCATTTTTGAATTCGGAATATCAAATATAGCTTAGGGTGAATTTTTGGTAATTTTCTGAAAAACATCAATTTTTGATGAATAGTGAAACCACTAAGTGGTAATCAAGCAAACTAATTTTTTAGTTAAATGAAAGTTTACCACTAATGTGTACTGAATTTTAAAAATCCGACATACATGGTTGTCATTAAGAAGTAAAATGTGGTTCAATGAGATTAAAATAATTTTTTGGTGAATAGTAACTTATTAAGTTCTTAATCGCGATTAGTGGTAATTAGTGTAGTTTAAGGTATAAATAATGCTTTAATAATATGAAATGACCTAGACACATGTCCCAACCTTATTGGTTGTGTCATGGCCGACCAAGACAAGCCATGGGTAAACTTGGGGACCCCATGGAGACACTTTGGTTTGGAAATGACATAAATAACTTTTTATTAAATGTTAAAGTAAAAATGACACAAACAAGAGATGTTTTACGAAAACAATTTTTACATGAGGTTATAAAGATCAGATATTTGATTATAAATAGTCATTGGAAAGCTAAAAGGATTTCCTACATCATAGTATTTTTTTTTGATTTTTAGACATTAAATAAATTAAATTATTTATGACATAATAATGATGCAGCGATGACATCATTATTTGATGATTTAAATAAAATGGAAAGATAATATAAAATCTATGAACTACACATGTCCAAAACCAATTTTATGAGTTTATTTCGAACCCTTATCACCTTATCCACCAATTATATCAATGTGGGACCTTTTAAAACCGAAACACATTTTCAAATAAAGTAATATTTCTTTATTTTTCAAAAGTGCCCCTCCTCTCCTCTTATAAAAGGCCCCCACCTCTACCTCATTTCACACACTTCTAAAGCCTTTGGCTCGGCCAACCCCTGCCCATTTACTCTCTCCACATACCTCTACTCATCCTAGAGGATTCCCTTTTGGCATAATCCTTTCAAAGGAAGCCTTTAGGCTCAAATCAAGAGGATTTACACTTTTAAAGATAATTCATTCTCTCATGTTCATTTGTTTTATTTTGCTTCTCCAACCCCATAAACTATTTTTATTTACTTCTTTTGTAACAACACCAGTATCTTCAATATACTAGGATTTTGTTATAAGATTTATTTGAGCTACACTTTCACAAAACTACATCAAATGGTTAAAGAACATACGGTTTCCGTGGATGGCGAAATTCTGCCTCCCGAAACGATGATTGTTCAATACTCATTTAACACCTTCAAAGGTGGCCATTATGATGTCACTATTTTTATATATGATATATAATATGTTTATGTTTTCCTTAAGCTTCTGTTTTTTTCATTTTGGGCATACCTTTATGGTTTCCATTATGGGTAAACACGATATCTTCATTTTAGGAAGTGCGGACTACCGCCCCCTAAAAGTGATTTGATTCGTTAATACCATATGTGGGATGTGTAAAGGATAAAGTTAATGATATTATATATGTTATTATACTGTAATTATAATATACTCTTATATCATTATGATTCCATTCCAGAAAATATGAATTAGAAATGGATGTAGTGTTCATGCGTACGTACGGCTTACCGTCTCCATGAACGGTGCATTTCATTTCTTACCTCTAAATGTGATGTAATATTATAAATGCATGTATGTACTGGATATATATGACATATTTGATATCTACATCATGAATACCATTCTGGATATAATGAACCTTTGACCAAATTAACAACATGTAAGTGTAAAGAGTCTATTTTTGACTTAAGAACCAAATACCGACAAAATGAACATTATTAACTTAACTGATTACATGATGTTCATAACATGGTATAAAAGGAATAATGAACTTGAAAAAGATTCATAATAAATTAGAGATTAACTCAAGTTTATTATTCAGGAGATTAAAGAATGGTCGGGTCAAGTCGGATACGAGGTATGGGACTTCGTCTCAATCTAATTTCGTTGAGGCATATTTTATTTTATACACAACTTTCTTTTATACGGTGTATAAACCCCTTTGACTTTTACGTTTATTCAAAAGGAAACTTTTTTATATGAAGCGTTTACTAAACGACAAAAGGGAATGTTTTTGTCGTACGTATGCGGCGACAACGACTTCTCCGCCGTCGTAACCGTTATTTGAGTTTCGGCTTCCTCTACAAGCCATACCTTCTTTTTAAAAGAAAAATAAATACCATGTTTTACTTTTCTTTTATGTTGGTATTGAAAATGGTTTTCACAACGTTTTTTTTGTGTTGTATTGATATCTTGTGATTGAAATGTGGAAATTTTATGTTTCCTTTCTGCATGTTTTATGTGATACGATTATGTTATGGTTCTTGGGCATTTTTATGAAGACGAGTGGTTCTGTGATAAACTAAGGGCGGGTGAGCCCGATATAGCTCTCCAATGCATTGGGTAACGCGAAGGAGTGAAACGTTAAGGTTTCTCTAAAGAGATTTTAGGGAATATACTGTGATGGGTATTCCAAACGTAACCAAGAGGGTTACTCCCTACGTAAGAATGTTATGAATGCCTCAAGTTACCTTTATGTCTTTTGATTTCTATGATTTATTCATGATTTTATGAGGTATGTTAAAGTGCCAATGTTTTATGGGTAAAGTATGATTTCATTCTTATGTATATATGATCTCATGTTTCCTTTACATGTTTTTATAACCCATACTGAGCATTTTATTCTCATCCCAAGTTTTTTGAAATGTTTTCACAGGTCAAGGGAAAGGTACATGATATGATGATAGTGTCAAGGAAGTGTCAATAATGAATCCATGTCTTATTGTAAATATGTTTCCTTTGATGGGAATGATGAATACTATCTTTATGTTACCACTTTGTTTATATGTGGAATGTAATGCAAGTTTTATGATCTAATTCTCTAAAACTCTAAACCCGAAAAGATCCTCAATGTGTAATCTTGTAATAATCTCAAGATTAAGTAAGGTTTAAGGCTAGGGCCTTATAATTACACTCAGAACTCAGTTTGGAGATCTTGTATCCAATTCAGGTTTCATGGTGGTTGATCATGACACAGCCTTCAACGTCTTGCTTGGAAGACCCTAGCTACATCAGCATGCAGCTATCCCTTCATCATACCATCAATGTCTCAAATATTGTTTCGATGGTCAAATTGGGACATTGTATGGTGATAAACCCCCCTTCAAAACATGTGAATCTCAATACATTGAGGTGGAATTCTATCACATGAAGGGTATGGAGAAATACACGGCAAGGGAGGTTACCAAGGTTAATGCACCATTTGGTTTGGAAAGGATTCCAGTAAATCAATTTACACATGTGAGTGCAGATTATGTGTTGCCTATCAGTCAAATTGACAGGATAGACCCAAATCAAAATACTCTTATGGAAAAATCCATAATGTCAATTACAACGATCAAGCCAACTAGAATGGGAGAAATTTCTGATTCAACAATCCATGATGAAATCTCAAATGGGGATGTCTTCATTTCATCTGCTAAAATCCAGCAAGTCTATACTTCGCCAACCCAGCTAGAAGAAGTTATTTCAATGTTAGAGGTGAACGATGATGTCGATTCTCCATCCATCATTTCCTCTTCATTACCTAAGGAAGACCCTTCATCATCAATCAAGTCGGAAATGGAAGCTTCTTCTTTGAGATGTTCAAATTTTAACATCTTTTCTGATTATGGAAATTCTTCTTCATCATCTAATATTCAAGTAGAAACTGAAGAAATAACCCATGTTGAAGAAGAATATGAAGATCTTAGGGATGCTCCTCCAGCATTTGAAGAGGGTATCTCTACCACCGTGGATGAAATCAGAGAAATAAATCTGGGTACAATAGAAGATCCATTCCCCACTTTAATTAGTGCGGCCACTACTCTTGAAGAGAAAGAGATGTATATTTATTTTTTAAATAAAAATCAAGATATATTTTCTTGGAACTATACAGAGATTCCAGGGCATGATCCTGATGTTTCAAATCATCGTTTCTGTTCTCCAGAATATCATCGAGGATTTAAGTAATTCGCAAGAAGTACACACCCAGCCTATGCTTCCAAAATTGAAGCTGAAGTGGATAATATTATCAAAGCTAACTTCCATAGAGATGTTCAATATCCAAGTGGTTGGATAATATTTTCCCTGTGAAAAAAGAAGAATGGACAAATTAGAGTTTTCATTGATTTCATAGATCATAACCGACAATGTCCTAAGGATGATTTTCCAGTTCTGATTACAAAACTCTTGATTGATGAAATAACTGACTATGAAGAACTCTCCTTCATGGATGGATATCTTGGATATAATCAAATCCGAATGGCTCTAGAAGATGAAGAATATACAGCTTTCAGAGCTCCTCAGGGTGTGTTTTTCTATTGTATAATGCCTTTTGGCCTAAAGAATGCTGGCGCAACATATCAGCGTGCCATGCACCATATCTTCAAATGCTTTTTAGGGAAATTTGTGGAATTTTATGTGGACTATTTGATGGTTAATTCCAAACAACGTTCAAATCACTTGGCTGATTTTGAAGTCATATTCCACAAACTTTTCCAACATTATTTGAAGTTGAACCCCTTGAAATGTGCTTTTGGGGTAACCTCATGAAAATTTCATTGCTTTGCTGTACGCCATCGTTGTATTGATGTCGATCCAGAGAAGGAAAAGTCAATATTTGGTATGTCACCTCCTAATAATTTGAAAGAATTGAGAGGGATTCAAGAAAAAATAGCCTATATTCGGTGTTTCATCGCCAATTTGGCAGTCAAGAGTTTACCCTTCAACAAATTGATGAAGAAGGGAGTCACTTATCAGAGGACTGAAGAATGTCATGAAGCAATCGATATTCTCATGAAATATATCTTGAGTCCACCAGTATTAATGCCACATGTTGATGTAAGAACACTTATCCTCAATGTGACATCCTTAGAGTGATTATTGAGTGCCTTTCTTTCTTAGAAGAATGATGTTGGGAATGAAAACAACATCTAATATCTCAGTAGGACTATGCTTGAAGCAAAAACATAATATTTAAATATTGAGAAGTGCTGGAAAGCGTTAATCTTTGTAGTTCAGAAGTTGAGACACTACCTGCAACATCATGAGGTCCAATTGGTATCTCGAAATAACCCTCTCAAATTTATCCTTAGTCGTCCAATGCTTACAGGATGTCTGGAAAGGTGGGAATTTATTTTTCAGAAATTTGATATCAAGTATGTGTATAAATGGAAATAAAGGTCCAAGCTCTAGCTGATTTCCTTGCTGAACATCCTTTAGAAGAAGATAAATCTTTAGATATTGAACTTCCTGATGAAGAAGTCTTTTCTATTCAAGATAATCTTTAAACATGGGAAATGTACTTTGATGGTTCTTCCAGAAGTCCAACATGGAAGAAAAAGGAAGATCCTAAATTCAAAAATATTGGGTTAGGAATTATACTCATTTCCCCGGAAAAGGAATTGCTACCTTTTTCCTTCTCATTTTTGGGATGTGGTACACATAATGAAGCCGAATTTCTAGCACTCATCGCCAGATTAGAGTTGGTGCTCCAAGAACAAGTGAATCACATAAAGGTGAAAGGTGATTCACACCTGATAATCAAGCAATTCAATGGGTATTATGCAATCATGAAAGAAGAACTAAACACTTTGTATGATTATTTTAGAGAGTTAATGGCGGAATTTCCTTTAGAACCAACATTTTCTTATGTCCCAAGATCACAAAATGCTCACACTGATGCACTGGATAATAAAGCCATAGCTCTGGAAGAACCAAATTATAATGATATATCCATCAATATTGCCCACCGTCATACTATTTCACATTATGTTCAAACTAGAATAGAGTAAATCAATGAAATTAGTCCCATTACTAAACCATATGGTCATACTATAGGATGAATGACACCAATCAGAGAATACATTTAAAATGGAACACTTACACCTGATAGAGATGGGAAAGAACAAATTCGGTGACGTGTGGTCAATTTTACTCTTTATAATAGCCCAGATCACCTAGAGAAAATTCTCTACAAATAAGGTTTTGATGGAATTCTCTTCAGATGCATTGACAGTGAAGAGAAAATGGATGTCATGAAAGAAGTGCATGCAGGATTCTGTGGTGCCCCCTGGTCTGGACATAGACTATCCGATTAGATTCAAAGGCTTGGATACTTTTGGCCTTCAATGATACAATATTTTGTTGATTTCACAAAGAAGTTTCATTCTTTCCATGTATATGAAAACATCATTCATCAACCCCCAGAGTTTCTTCATATAGCTAAATACTCGTGGCCATTTTCCACATGGGGAATAGATGTAGTGTGACCTTATCCTTCAGCTACATCCAAGGAGTTTAAGTACATTCTTACTGCTAATGAATTCTTTTCAAAATGGACAGAAGAAATACCTCTCAAAGAATCGATTTATAAATCTCTTGTTATCTTCATAAAGTCTAACATCATTACCAGATTTGGTGTCCCTTATACCATATTGATGGACAATGGCACCAAATTCTATTCATCTGAGGTGAGGAAGTTGTATCAAGAATACAACATCATATCCAATCATTCATCTCGATATCATGCAGCGGACAATGGATAGATAGAAGCATTCAACAAGACTCTTTCAAACATACTGCAAAAGATGGTGGATTAAGATAAGAAATAATGGCCTGATAAACTCTTTCATGCTTTATGGGATTATCAGACCACCACCCTCACTGCAACGCGGTAAACACTATATTCATTGGTATATGGAACAGAAGCAGTATTTACCATTGATGTGAAATTATCCATGCTCAGAGTATCCATTTTTGATCAATCATCTATAGATGAACAATCTCAAAAGAGATTGGATGAATTGGAACGGTTAGATGACAAAAGATTGTGCACCCTACACCACTTGGAAGTCTATCAGAATCGAATAGCACGAGCTTCCATAAAAAAAGTTCATCTTCGTTCATTCGTTCATGGATAATTTGTATTGGTTCTTAGAACTCCAATGATACCTGGAAAGAAACCTCCAATGTTAGAGCCTAAATGGGGAGGACCTTATTCAATACATAATGTCTACTCCAATGGAGCTTATTCTTTAATCTCAATGGATGGAGAACTCATCACTACTCCAACCAATGCCAGATTTCTGAAAAAGTATTTTGTATAAACATGAAATACATTCATGGTCCATTCATATGATCTTAAACTATTTGAACTTACGTCCAACACGATGTTAAACTGTGACGTCCTAGCTACATGACGCTAAACTTTACAGAAGTCCCTTACGTCCAGCAAGACATTAAACTGCATGATCTTTGGTCCACTAATATGACCTTAAACTATTTACACTGATGTCCAATACGATGTTAAATAGTGGAAAAGTCCCTAATAAGTCCAACATGACGTTAAAATGTGTCTTGTTTTGTCCTCAATGCATGAAATTTAACTGCACATTCCCCTTTTTGTCCCAAATGACGTTAAACTGTATTGTCCCCATCGTCTTTGCTACAAGACGCAAAACTGTACAACACCCTTATTGTTCAACATGACATTAAACAATGTCCCTATATTTGTCCTACATGACATTAAACTATACTGGTCATTCGTCCTACATTACGTAAAACTGACAGAGTCCCTTAAATACATCCTACATGACATTAAACTGTATTTTGTTCCTACTACATTACACTAAACTGTGCAACACCAATAGTCCTCACTATAAGACTTTAAACTGCATAGTCCCTTCATATGTCTTACATGACATTAAACTATTCATCTTTATAGTTGTTGCAACCTCTTGTTTCTCACACCGAGTTTGACTCACGTGATCTTAGAGTAAACATCAACCATAACACCCTCTCTGGGCCGCTAACCATGCATAAGTCTCAACACATTCTTTTTATATCATTTTCCTCAAAAACAACTTGATCACCAATTCATTCATTAATTGAACTATGAGGACTTTGATCCCTGCCCTCTAGGCTGGGTGCGTAGGCAACATCTTTAGGTTCAAGCCCAAAACCAATCTCTTTACATCGGTTCACCTCCATCTCATATGATGTTGATCTGTGAAGTAGCCCCATGACCAATACTTTTTACATTGGTTCACCATCGTCCTTGCTATATGATGTCAAACTATTCACACTTTTTGTCCTGTAAGAAAATAAACTACAACATTCTTTTCACTCTCACCTGAGAGGGAATCATAATTTAAATTTATCGCTGATTGTGTTATCTTATAAAGACTACCTGCATACATGGGAATGTCCGAACCTTTTATCTTGGGTCAAACCATCATTGCACTAAAGTCCCCTTTCACCCTTAAATTTTACAAACCAAATCTATACAAAGTGTATTTCATGATCTACATATGGCTTGATTTCCATCCATATGGGATACATAGGAATGTTCAAGCATCCCCCGAATCCAGCCCCATGTCATTGGGCCTAACCCCAAATTCCACTTTAGGACCCCTGGCTGAAAAGCCCCTGTGAAACCACACACAGTGTATTCATTATTATGGTCCGAGCTCTATGACCATAAACTATGATTTCCTATACTCTCGTCCCACATGATGTTAAACAGTATATCAAGAACTACGTATGGCTTGATTCCTATCATTATGGGATACGTAGTGAAGTCTAACATTTTAATTTAGGACCCAGCCACAACATGATTATGGTTATCATTGGTATGTCTATCTACATGCATTGAACAAATGCCCATTTTTATGTGTCATAATCCTAACCATAAATACTTCCAGATCTCCATAACCCTTTTCCTGACTTCTGGTAACAAAATGATTGATACTTGAGAGTTCTTTTTCCTTACTATGTAGTACGTGCCCTTAGTTGGCCTTGCACAAACAGTCTATATAACAGACTTTTCAGCCAAAAAAATACTATTATTTGACTATACATCCAATGCCCTTTGGTGGCCCTATATAATTCAACCCCTAATGGGTTTGTTATATAGTGGTATCATCATTCTTGGGAGAAAAACATCTTTTGTACTTATTGGTCTTAATGATAATATGTAGGGATCCACAAAAATAGCCATCTTTAACATATTTTTCCCATTCATTTTTTTATGATCTGAATGTTTTAAAGTCTATGGTTTATATTTCCCATGCCTAAATTTGGGTCAGACCTTCGTAGAAGGGACATTCATCCAGTTCTTAGACAATCTTGTTTGGAAATATCTTCTCTATATTCAAGTACCTCTTTCCATACAGTAAACTCTATGCATTGGAAAATTTGAATCCCCATAAACTTCCACGGGCTTTTTAGCAAAAGAAAGGTAAATTTCTTAGAGGTCATTTTCCTGACTATGCAACACGTTCCCTTAGGCGGCTTTTCATAAGTAGTGTATATAACGGACATGTCATCCAAAAGATGCTATTATTTGACTCTACATCCAATGCCCTTAGGTGGCCCTGCATAATTCAACCCCCTAACGGGTTTGTTAAATAGTGGTAACTTCATTCACGGGAACTTCTTCATTTAATGGATTTTATCCATTATTCATATCAGTCCTCAGATTCAAAATTTCATAAGTCATCGTTTACATATTTTCCATCATACATGAACATGGTAATATGTTTTTAGATAAATTATCAAGGAAATGAGTCAATGTTAATCCATTCGGTCAAAGATATTTCGACCATAAACAATAGCCTTTTTATGTCTGACATGCATCACGTTAAACGTCCCATAAAAGAAAATGGAACTCTGAATAAAATTCAAGTCCTAGCTCACAGAACACACACATAGTATGATTTTATGTAATATTGAGCAATTAAAAATTCAATGTTTGTAGGGTATTTTTATAATCCTATAAAAAATCAAACTATGCTTACTAGGATTATTGGCTTAGGTGAAATTTAATGTAGGTTGAAAAATAAGGCATGCACAAATGATTGAATATGAAATGATTCTTCATTGATGCACAAGAGTTAGAAGGACAACCACAGATTTAATTCCCTTCTCTTTTCAAGAATTACAAAAGGCCATCAACATAAATCTTCATTTGATTTACAATATCCTGAGCTTCATCAGCAGCCACTTGATTCTCATGCACACGACCAAATTCACTCTTTTCAGCTTGATGGAGTGCTTTCTTAGCTTCAACAATGTCTTTCATACCATTTGTTTGAAATCTTTTCAGTGAATTGTTCAGTTGGTCTAGTTCCCTCGTAACACCATCCAACTGTTACTAAAGGTGCATCTTCTGGACAACCTTCTCCTTGATCTTATGCTTCAGCTCCTTCAACATGGC
This sequence comes from Viscum album, assembly GCA_963277665.1. Classification (NCBI taxonomy): domain Eukaryota; kingdom Viridiplantae; phylum Streptophyta; class Magnoliopsida; order Santalales; family Viscaceae; genus Viscum; species Viscum album. Next base: position 107,034,340 of record OY728133.1, read on the forward strand.
AGCATGATCAGCCTCAGCTCATGATACCACAGCATCAAATTCACCGTTATTGGCTGAAAGCCTTACTCTGGTCAAATATTGATGGTACTTCTACTCCTGCTCTGTTATTAAGATGACTTGTTTTACCACATCATGGATCGTTTGATATCCAAAACCGCCAAGTCCCAACATGACGAACATGGAAGACAGTCGGCGAATCTTCGATGACATCTCCTCTAAAAGGTACATCAGATATGATCTTCCATATGTTCCGCCATGCCTTGCGTCATGATAATTGGAGTGCCTTTTGTATCTTCGGGTCTGATTCAGCATCACTATCACATGGGGGGATATAATCCGGGATTAGTGCACTTAGGGAAGTGTCTTGTTCTTCTCCTTCCCCACTGACCCGTGTTTCTTAACTTTCTATTCCTGTTGGGGTGGAAGCTGAGGCTTCACCTCTGGATATAGCCACTAAAATTGATGGCCCTGCCTAATCAATTGAATGGTTTGGTTATTTTCAATGGATAAAAAAATTTGATTGGCTCTCTTGTATATTTAGTACAGTAAAAAAAAATATCTCTTACACAACGGTAGATCGGTAACTTGAGAAGGCTCCTCCCCGTATTTCCAAGCTTCAACAGAATTTTCAGGATTACTTTCAAGAAGCACTGCATGTTTATGCTCCACTTAAGCTAATGTATCTGCAATAGTTGGGTTTTCTGTACCCCTTTCTGGCATTGGCAGTTCAGAAGTTTGCTCAGATAGAACTGCAAATTTCAACCGATCATGAGCAGAGATGTAATAAGAAATTATTATTAATATGACGAAGGATACCACTCACATCCATAATCTTATAAATTACATGATAATATAACATGATGTAAAAAATCATCAAAATATGTGCCATGTTCCATCAATTCATCCAATGTAATCTCATAATCCTAGTAAATATCACCAGTGGGAGAATTTGATATGTTTTCTTGGTGACATTCAATCTGCAGCCTCTAACCCTGGGCAGCTTCTTCAAATAAAATAGTAGCATCAGTTGCAATGGCCTCGAAAAGCTCTAGTGCAGGGGTTGAACCTAAAGTACCATGGAATGGAAGTGAATTGATGTTTCATCCAAGATTTTATGAAGCATTGTTAACTTACCAAAAGCATGTTCTTCTGTTCTTGCAGTAGCAGTAGGAGTGATATTGGGAACAGACGATGGTTTCTCTTCAAGAGCTGCCTAGCCAGCATGAGCTTGTGATTGTTCACCATCACCCTCTATTGTTCATAGAGGAGGATCAGTCCTCTCCCTAAAAGGGAAAATTGAAGAAGCCCCTACAATCCAAAAAAGTACGAGTGATCTTTTTCATGGGTTAAGAATCATGATTATCCGAAGGACATACCACTACTGATGAAGCCTTTAGTTGTGGACTTCTTCCTTTGATGCCTTTGTCTCTTTGGTTTTTAGGGAGTGTCAACAGTATCCTTTACATGTACTTGAATTGGGGAATGGAATTCCATGTCTAACTCCTCGTCCATGGCTTACTAGCCTGGAGACATCTTGCCCGACTCACGAGGAGATTCATTAGCCCCAACGGCAGTACCACAAGGGCTATACAGTGGTGAAAGAACCTCAGCAGTTCCTTTCTTTGCAAGCTGCAGGATAATGGAAATAATTTCCTTGAGTAACAATGCTTTGACTGAAATCAAGTTTCAAAGAAAATGAGGAAAGAAACTTACATCTTCAGGAGCCACGTAATAGTGCCACTTCTCATCTTCGGAACCAACCTCAGTGATGCCACGATTTATCATTTCCTTCACCCGCTTGGTGACAGGAATGGAATCATCGGTGGAAAATATGAGCATCTCCAACTCTCTACTATAAGCCCTCACTTCATATGGGTTATCATTGTAACAGATATCTATAAAAGCCCAAAGATTCTCTATTCTAGGGATTTATAGCCCCTCGCACAGATCCAGCCAGTCAGTTTCAGCACCACAATATAAACATCACCAGGCCTGGACAACCTCTAGTAATAGATATTCACCATGTGTACTAGAAGGCTGTGAGGAGGGTCCTACAATTTTAGACTTCAGCTTCTTTCTAGCTCCTGTAGCTACAGATAAAGGATAAGTGAATAATACTTGTTTCTCTATAAAGTAATGGTGGTTAAATTTCCCCAATGAAGTAACTCACTAGGAATCGATGGAGTTGGTCTCTTGATTCTAAAAGGGGGATTATATGTGTTCAAAGAAACTTCTCCACAAGTTGTGCCTTGTCATCCCCTTCTTGGGAATCTGATGAGTCCGCCCTAGATGACGAACCTGTTGAATCAGCTCTGGGGGGTGTAGAAGAATCAACTTCTAGATAAATGGTTCCTTTCTCAACTGTTTTATTCCTTTTCCCCACCTGATAAACCGGGTGATTCAACAGCCCTCTAGGTTATGATTCTATACAGTTCTCGGCATACCATGTAGTTAAGTTACTAGCCACTTTATCAACTTTTAGATCAAACACTACCCCGGTCTTCTCCCCATATGTCAGTAACAATAGATGTTGGGAAACCATTGGATGCTGCTCTGACCTGACATGCACATGAGGGGATACAACATTCAACTCTAGACACACAAATTGGCGTTTGAACCTGTATGAAGCATAGGCCTAGCATATAATCACCCTGTAAATCCGGGTGGCCAATACTCCATCTCTGCAAGCCAGCATGTATGCCCTCAATTCCAGACCAGTGGATCTATCATCAAAACACCTTCCAGGTGGTGGGTCTCCTTATATAATGAAATTGAATTTCTTATACATGCCCATCCTCACCTTCCTGTCATAGGAATTGAGAGCTAACTGAGAAATTACAGAGAATTCCTGCACTGATGGCCTGAAAGAACTTCTGGGGATCTGTACTCCATTCTATACATTATTTTCTTTGAAGTGAGTAGAGATCCATCAACACAAAACTTGGAATGGTCCCACTGTTCTCAAAGGAACAAACCCATGAAGACATGGAGTAAGCTCCTATGAATCATTGCTAAAATTGGGGTAGCCAACCCAACCATTTTCCCATCATCCAACTTTACTGCAACAACGAAGGTCCCTGGCCTGACGCCTCCCTTTGAATCCCTGACTAGAAAAAGATAAACATTGAGCCACAAAACCATGATTCCCGCTAGACGAGTCTTTTTTGGGATTCTCTGATTCACATCGTATCCCCACATCTCAAATTCTTCTGCTTCTAGAGTTGTCCAGAATGTGCCAGGAGCACCCCTCTTCTCTGTTTTACGGTAGGTGGTAGGATGGGTACAGGTGGACCCCTTATCCTTGGGCCCCTTCCCCTTCGATCCCTTATCCTTCAGCTCCTTCTCTTGCTTCTTGGTAAGAAACATATTCATCCACTCCTTTGGATGAATATCCTTTCTAGAATGAGTTAGGGTTGTCTATGAACTCTTGATCTTGTGGAAGATTTTGAATAATTATCGATCTAAAGCTGGAGTCTTCTATGAATCATTCCAAGTTTCCTTGGGGGGGGAGAATTCATCATAAATATTACCCAAAATTAGAGCCCCTGAGATCTTGTGGATATCCCATAGACGGATGCATACATCTCCATGAGTTAGATGGAATGAATTGGTTTCTGTACTCCAATGGTTGAGTATCTCTGACACAAAGTCATCATTCTTGTATACATATGTTTGCCCTACCCAGACGACTTAATATATTGTAGCTCCTTTTAAATCCTCGACAAACTCTGCACCGGTTTGTCGCACCTAGTATGCCCACATCCATGTTGTCTTTACACCTCCTCCAATATGAAAGTCCCAACCCTTCTTCCATCCTTTAGATTGATCCATATGAGAGTTTTAGAAAATTGAGGGATAATAATGTGTTTGCAGCCCAGGATTGTGTGGTTTCAGATCTGAGGTACATGGGATATGATGCATTATGTAGGCCTTCTCCACTGTTCTGGTATTTATAAATGATCCTCCACCTATGATTTTTGCTGAACGAAAATTGGTGTAATTATGAAACCAAGAATTCAGGAGATAGTTCTTTTCCTCTGGAGTGGTTACTTCTCGTAGATGACCATAGCCATACAAAGGTAGATAAATACTATGGGGGAAGTCAAGATGAAACTTCATTAGGTACTTGCCCAAATCTGGATGAGTGATGTCACAGATAGTATAATAATCATGGCAAATGATGCTCATCATATCATCAATTCGCTTGATAACCAGTTCATCAGCCGTACAGATTCTCCTGGGAGCCATTGAATCTGCACAAAGATCAAATAGTTAACTTTTATTTAATTTGATATTTCATAAAATTTGTGATGAAAAGTGAAAAATGGATAAGGAATTAAGGCGCACAACTCTCAAAGTTGGCACATAAGTATAAGTGCATCATGCATGTTTTGGCACAGAGGCATCACCGCGCAGGTCAAAATACCTCTACAAAAGAACGACATAATGAAATAGCAGAAAACAAGTAACTTGCACAACTGAGGAAACTTGCATGGTGAGATCTTGAATGTTTGAAAGTTTGTTGCTTTGCATGATAATGACTGCATATATATAGGAAAGGTCAGACCCCTGTGCGCCGAAGCCTGTGCGGCTCAAACCTGCGCGACACCATCTGCACTCTCAGAACTTACATGCCGCCCTTCCTTATTTTTCTTCTTTACCTCAGAGTCACATCCTCATTTCATTCAGATCCAACTTTTAGGGTAGAATTTTTTTGACGCTCCTTCCCATCACAATGTTTATTCAACTTAAAAAGGGAAATAACTTAGTCCAATGTGATTCATCCTTTGAAAAAACATCAAAATTTGACAAAGGCATGATGAAGGATTTCTTCCCACTTGGGTCATGAAAGTTTCATCATGGTCATGCAATTATACTTGTGCGCTTTATAGTGGTCGTGCGGGTGACTTATAGGCCCTCGTTGATTTTCTCCCAGGGTCTTCCCTGGCCTATAAATACCCCTTGTGGGCCCACCATTTCCAGACGGAAAAATTCCCAAAATCAGATTCGATCTCCCGGTGCCCTAGTCTCTTCTCAAAGCATTCCGAACACTTCTAAGGTAATTTCTTACCTAGAATGGAAGGTCTACACATGGGAAACAAGGCCTAAGTGTTGAAACTCATCAACACTTGCGCGCCTAAGTGGCCATCCTTTAAGGGAAATGGCTACATTTGCTCGATTCCTTATCCCATCAATAAAACTTTCGCGCCACTCTTTTGGAAGAATTTAGTGATAATACTAAGGGATTGAGCCAAGTCTCACCCAATTATTACCCTAAGGGTTGACCGTCATGGATGTAACCATGTGTCACACATGTATACTTGCGTGGCCAGGACTTATGCACCCACACAGGACTTGTGCGCCTCTCTCTTTTTGGGTTCCACTTTTTCCTACTCACTTATTTTCATCAAATCCACCTCCTCTTTTCATAATTTAGCCTTCAGAACCTTATTCAAAACCATTTATGGAGTGGTTCCTTTGTTGGATTCCTTATCTAAAAGGAATTCTGTGTAACATTTCTCAAAACCTATTTGTTTACATATTTTTATGTCACTAAGGTTAGATATTTCATTCATTAAACCTCATACTCTAAAGATTAGAGGATCTTAAATGTGATCCTCCTTCTCAGGAGTAAGTCCCAATCTAGAAATCCCAAATTTGGGCATCCTCCTTAGGAGTATTCCCCAAGTACCCTAACATGGGCCTCCTTTTTAGGAGTAAGCCCCAGTCATCAAGTCCCCTAACATGGGCCTCCTTTTTATGAGTAATCCCTAGTCTTCAAGTCCCCTAAAATGGGGCTCATTTTCAAGAGTAATCCCCAGTCTTAAAGTCCCCTAACATGGGCCTCTTTTTCAGAATTAATCCCTAGTATTCAAGTCCCCTAACCTAGGCCTAATTTTTAGGAGTAATCCCCAGTCTTCAAGTCCCCTAACATGGCCCTCCTTTTTAGGAATAAACCCCAGTCTTCAAGTCCCCTTAATTTTGGGCTTCCTCCTTAAGAGTAATCCCCAACCGTAAATATTTTTGATATAGGAAAACTCTTTATGAGTAAGACACAAGTTCCCAAAATCCATATTCCCTTAACATGGGCTTCCTTTTCAGGAGTAATCCCCAGTCATAATTCCCTTTAACCTAGGCCTCTTCATTAAGAGTAAGCCCTAGTCATAATTTCTCTTAACCAGTATTAATTTACATTTGATTTGGGCTTCCTTTTCAGGAGTAAAACCCAATCATATGTCCTCTATAATTTGGTCATCCTTATCAGGATTAATTCCTAAGTTATGTATCTAAATCTCCAAAATCACATATACCTTTATGGACCTTGTTCTCGGGTTTCATCCCTGAAGTAAATCATAATCTTCATCTATCTGGGCAGTCATACATACATAAGCCCCACATCATTTCTTATAATTGCGTCTTTCATGGAACAATTTTATGTTTTTAACAATACCTCTTGTTTCTCACACTGAGCATGACTAACGTGATCTTAGAGTGTAAAAGTAATTATGACATCTTTCTTTGAGCCATCAATCATGCATAAACCTCATACTTCTTCACTCGAACTAAATGGGTTCTGATTCCTTTTCTAAAACAAAGGATATGAAGGTATCCCATCTACGGGTACGATAGCAATTCTGAAAAAATCTATGTCCTTTTTAATGACTATAAATGTCAAGTGCCCCGCTGAGTGGCTTTAAAACCAGTATGGTAATCATAATGACCAAAAGATTTCTATATAATGTGTTGAAGGATACCATTGACTAAGAATCTCTAACAAATACAGATGATTCCATATTGATGAAGAACCTCAAATACATATAAAAGATTCTCTAAATCTAATACATATTAATAATTGATTGTCAGATCTAAAGGAAATCTCATTTTCATACTTGGTAATGTAATAAGGATTCTTGAACATAACATAAATCTATAAAGAGAGTCCCCGAGTAGACAATAATTCCCCTCAAAAAGGTGTGATGAGTCCGACCTCCCATCCTCTAAACCAATGAAAATTATTAAGTATCATTGTATCATAACTAATGAGATCTTACCTTTGGAATGTATTTTCAAATTGATTTGGAATCATAGGATGTTTTTGGTTCTACGAACAAACCCGTTAGAAACCGCTTGGAATATTTGAACCTTAAATCATTGAGTTCATTCCCATTTCCAGACGAAACAAAGTTATTGATATAGTCATCCTCCTTAGGTGTAATCCTCAAGTTCCAAAAATCCAAATTCCCTTAACATGTGCTTCCTATTTAGGAGTAAGCCCGAGTCACAATTCCCTTTAACCTGGGCCTCTTCTTTAAGAGTAAGCCCCAGTCATAATTTCTCTAAACCTGTCTTAATTTAATTTTGATTTGGGATTCCTTTTCAAGAGTAAAACCCAATCATTATTCCCCTATAATTTGGGAACCCTCTCAAGATTAAGTCCTAAGATAAGTATCTAAACCTCCATAAAGCACATATACCTTTATAGACATTGTTCTCGGGTTTCTTCCCTGATGTAAATATTAATCTTAATCTATCTGGGCAGTTATAAATACATAAGCCCCACATCTTTTCTTATAATTGCATCTTTCATGGAAAAATTGTCTGGTTTTACCAATACCTCTTGTTTCTGACAACGAGCATGACTCACGTGATCTTAGAGTGTAAAAGTTTTTATGACAACTTTATTTGAGCCATCAATCATGCATAAACCTCATACTTATTTACTCGAACTACATGGGTTCTGATTATATTTCTAAAAAAAAGGATATGTAGGTAGCCCATCTGCAGGTACGATCCCAATTTTGAAATAATCTATGTCGTTCTAAATGACAATAAAATTCACGTGCCCCGCTGAGTGGCTTTAAAACCGGTATGGTTATCATAATGACCAAGAGATTTCTATATAATGTGTCGAAGGATAACATTGACTATGAATCTCTAACAAATACAGATGATTCCCTATCGATGAAGAACTTCGAATACATATAAAATATTTTCTAAATATCATACATATTATTCATTGATTGTCAGATCTAATGGAAATCTCATTTTCATACTTGGTAATTTAATAAGGATTAACAAATATAACTTAAATCTATAAAGAGAGTCCCATAGTAGAAAATAATTCCTCTAAAAAAGGCGTGATGAGTCCGACCTCCCATCCTCTCAACCAATGCAAATTCTTAAGCCTCATTGGTTTATAACTAATGAGCACCTACCTTTGGAAAGTAGGTCCAAATGGATATGGAATCATTGGATGTTTCTGGTTCTATAAACAAACCCGTTAGAAACCACTTGGAATGTTTTAACCTTAAATCAATGAGGTCATTCCCATTTCCAAAGGAAACTAATCTAAAACCAATATTTTTAAAGTTATAAATTCACTTATAAAATAAATATTTAGTCTTATGAAATTTTTTATTAAATTTTAAATTAATACTAATATTATTAAATTTTCCATAAATTCATGTTATTTTGAAATCGGTTATTTTATACTATTCACCTAATATTAAATCGTTTTAAAAAACATAAAATAAAAATTAACTTATATTGACATTTTAAAAAAAAATTATTCAAATTAAATTTTTATTATTATATATTTACATTATAAATTAAATCATAAAATATAATTAAATTAATTTTTTTTGAAAAAAATATTTTTTAAATTTTATAATTTCTTATTATAAATTTGTATAAAAACTAATAAAGAAATAATTAATCAATAATAATTATTTATGTTTAAAATAGTAATTTGACAATAATATATATAAATTTAATTAAAAAAATTATTATGCTTAATATCAATATTCTAAACACAATAATGAAATAATTTTCTTTCTATAAAAATACATTATAAATAAAAAAATTATTATTATATTTCATGATTCAGTTAATTCAGTACGTACTAAATAATTCAAGTACTTGGTTTTCATAGTCAATACATATCATTATTTCATTTTTGTTTTCTGTTTTTTTTGTAGAAAGATATCAAGCATATTTCACATAATTATATGCAAGAATTTATTAAAATTTGAAGTCATTACATTCTCCCCACTGAGAAAATTGTCTCCTCATTATTTAATAACTAATATGATAGGATTAATTTATATTGGGAGATCTTAATTGATGATAATGTTGTAGTTGGTCATGGGTTGATTTAGGATATGATTTGAGATTTCTCAATATGATGTTTGATATTCTGCCTTTTATGAAACTTATTTTCAATTCAAAATAGAGTCTTAATATGTAAATAAGAGATAAATATATAATATGATACTTTATTGAAACCTTGAATAAAATTATATTGATATTGATATAGTAATCATACCACCAAACATTTTTAATTAATAGCAAAATTCCTAATCGGTGAAATATTCCTTGACAGAAGACATAAAAAATATAGAGTGAAATGTCACTATCAAAAAGTTGTAGATTTATATGTTTTTTCTTTTCCCATGATCATGTAGGTGGTTTGTGTCAATTGTCCTCTTTAAATATTTATGTGGAGAACAAATTTTTATAGTTCCCTATTTCATCACAATTTAGACATCTAATTATTAGTGGATCTTTAAGAAAAACATTTTCTTCCTTCACATTACCCTTATCTTTTCATCAATATATTGTTTCTCAATACCCCCATTTATCAAAAGTAGTGTTTTTCTAGCCCCTTATAGAAACATCCATTATTTCATCTTCCATCATTAATGAAATGTAATTTTCAAAATATACATACATCTTCCATATCACCAAAGATCATAATAGAAAAAATTATCCAATTGATCTGAGGGTTCATTATTTCAATGATTATAAGAAGATTAATATTAGTTTATGATAGTTTGTTTGGAATAATTATTATATTTCAGATATCATCTTCATCGTCAACAGTTTTATATTTAGGAAATCTCTACACTATCTCTCACACCAACTTTTCACTCATTTCCTTTTTGTATTAACTATAACCAAATCCAAAAGGAGTTAACATGGGTGAATAGGAATTATAATCATAAAAGAAAGATCATAGACACCCAAATATTAATTTTAGATGAAGATATATCACTTTATAATTCCATCATGTTGGCCAAAAATAATTTTAGTTTAATATATATATATATATATAACATATATCATTATTATATCAATTAATATAATACTTTATTAAAACCTATGTCATTCATTATTCAACAATGTTTTCATTAATTTGCGTTTTATCATAATTATTAACATTATGCCTTATGATAACATGGGAATAAATCCATTATTATTTTTAAAATATTTTATGACAATACAATTAATATTCCTATGGAGTTTATACAAAGTTGTTCAGTGTGAAGACCACACATTATAGTTTAGAGTGATTATTGTGTCAATGATCACCCAACCCATTTTAGGGTGAATACTCCTCAGTGCCCAAGTTACACTACCATAAAAAATTTATAGTATCCATTCAGGGATTCTATCTATGATAAATCCAGCCACATTATTCTTTTTACAAATTCTAGTATAATATCATATACATAGAATAATCCTTTATACATATCCCTAGAGATTTGACATATGTTATGTCATCGTAAAATTAAAAAATCACTTGAACACCCTCTGATAAATTCTATATTGACCTAATAATTAGACAACCTTATTTTATATCTGTTCACACATATTTCGAAAAGCTAAAAACTAATGATCATGAGGTCTTGTATCCTTGGATTAATAGATACATTAATTTATCAATTAAAACATAATTCAACACCGTCATTTAATAGTCCAAAATTTATCTTTACTCTAATTACTATCGAAAAATTATATTGTTTACCAAGGTGAAAATACATAAGAAAAATAGTGTTCTAGAAATCCCATTATTGCAACAATCGTTGGAGTAAATCATTACATTAGTGTAAGGATGCCTGACATGATATCCAAAATAGAATTATCATAAACATGGAAACACAAAAAAGTATATGAAACCATAAATAATGTAATTATGGAATATGTGGAAAAAACATAAGATATTATTTTATAATTATATATTAAGGTAATCTCCCAAAGAAATCATCTTAATAAGGGAAATATCCTAGAGTGGATTGGTTTCACTATCAATTATGATAACTATAGTTGAAAAAATTCCAATGGTGGATTAGGTTCAATCCCCATTTTGATAGATATAGTGGAAGAAGTACCATAGTGGATTATTTTTGCTTACTAATCCAATAAATATAGTCTTATGAGATAAAATTATTTTCCCAATGCATTAAAGGGTTATAGAAATATTTTCTCACGCATCACAAAACACAGTGTGGTAAGGATGGTAATTCAAGCACTATACATGGTTTATGGTTAGATTTAACAATTAATCAATTAATTATAGTGATATATATTTCTTAACATACAGGTAACATAATTAAAATCATACATTTTCATGGCTCCAATTCAAAATGAATTATATATAAATTATAGCGTGATCAATCCCATGAGTAGGCAATGTATATCATGATTTTGATTCAACACACAACTCAAATCTATATCATAATAATTACATAGAAAATAATTAAATAATCATTCATGATATATATAATTGGCAGATGGATATATCCTTTTAACATGGAGTTCCTGTATAATTAATTCATGGGAATGATATAAGAGAATAAATAATAAAAATAAACTACCTTGTTGATGATTTATAGAATAATTAAATTAAATTTTTACGATGGAAAGTTCATATTGTAATCAATATTTCTATAATTAATACAAGAGATTTCTATTAAAAAAAATTTATCCTTTAGAGGGTAATACATTTTTTTAAAACTTCTTTTGGGTGTGATGTATATCATGAGAAGTGAAATGTGAAACATTACAAAAATCATGTTTACAAAAAATTTGTAATTTAAACGGGAACTAAAAATATGTATAACCCCATACATAAAATGGTTGATTATCTGGAAATTAATTTATTTTAAATATGTACATGTGTATAAAAATATCATAGTAACAATTTTTCATAAAAAGAATAAAAATATATAGAATGTGTCACCAAAAACTAATGATTAGTGTACAGAAGATATGTTATCATTTTAACGAATGTGGTCAACACTTTTTTTTAAATATACTAATAATTTAATTAATTAAATTATAAATATAAAAAATAACATTAATGAATTATATTTAATATTATACTAATTTTTTATATTTTTTTTGGTATTTTTCTTAAATATAGGTTTCATTTAAGTAGGTTACTCAATGTTGTTATATTAACTTCTTCCTCATTATTTTTGTTTATTTAATATGGTTAAATGTGTTATAAAATAACATCATGATCAATATAATGACGACATTTTATTTCATATATTGTTATAATAAAAAAATAATTATACTTATTAAAAGGTGACCTGAAAATTGATCCAAATTAATAATGATATATTGAAAGTGAATTTAAAGAGGTTAAAGTTACTTTACATGTTTATTATTATTATAAAGTTTATATTATTATATATTATCAATATAAATAGTCAATATTTTTATAATTTGAATTTTTATACATTATATTAATTTCCATAATAATTTTTTTGAGGTTGTTTTTGAGAAACGAAGCAGTTTATTCTATTGTGGCGGGAGTCCTCACATTCACAAACAATGCGTCAATTTTTCATAGAAAGGTAAATGGGTAAAAAATTAAAAAAAATATCATTTTCTAATCATATTAATTTTATAATAATTATATTTTTCAATATAAAAATCTTTTTGACCATCCAAATGAAATATGTAAAAAATTAGTATTTCGTTCACGGTGGAGGTAGTCCTCAAAATCACATGATGATATTTTTATTTTTCCCTAAAATTTTATATGAAAACATGAATTTTATATTAAATAAATATTATAAAATTTTTAAAAAATTAACCATTCTTTTGTTGTCACTCCATTATGTATGGATGGAACAAGAGTGGTGTTGAAAAAGAAAACACCTCGCAGAGATTGATTGAGTCAATCACCACTCTCATATGTAACAACTTATGGATCCATGGATTAGTATTATGGTGGGAAGCATAATTAGAGGGAATGGGGAGAGTATTAGGAAAACACTAGGAAGAGTTATTTTATACAAATCATTGAAATTTGTGGATATTTTTAAATGAATTGATCTCTTATTATAATTTAAGGGTGTTGAATTTTCGTAAAAAATAATTATATTGAAATAATTTCACCATATTATTTATGTAAAACTGCTATAAAATGTACAATAATGGTTTTTGTAAATAGATATGATTGACTGTCCCTTATCCTTATTGTACCATACAAGTTATTCAAATATTTTTCCACTTACACAGGGGTTAAACAATAATTACCTAATTTACTCTTACTATGGTAACTCCAATCCCACCCTCTGTAAGTAAAATTAATGTTTGAAAGTAAAATTTACATTATTTATTATTTTAATCATGATAATTTTAATTATTGAAGTAATTTTAAAAATAAATTTGTTGAGTTCTGAAAAATAATTTTAGTATTATGAAAATAATGAAAAGAAATTTATTCATATAAACTATTCATTTTATGATTGTATTTCTCTGTGGGATAATATTATCATTGTTTTTTTTCTTCACGACATAAATTGTTTTATTATAATATAAATAAATGTTAGGGGGATTTCCAATCAATCCAAAAAATGAATGATATCAAGTTAGTGGTTAATTTAATGAATTTTCCAAAGACTATAATTATCTGAATCAAAATTGTAATTTTTTTATTAAAAAAAATTGGTTTCATAATTTTTAAAAATTATATTTAACATAAAATACAATATCCCTTAAAAAATTAATAGTTTTTAAAATATTCTGAGTATATCCTAAATACCGATAAAGAAAAAAAGACACTGTTTAAAAAAAACATTTCTCACAATTTATCTAAATACTCAACAATTTTATAAAAATACCTAAAATAATCCTTCTTTCATTTTCATATGAAGAAAAAAAAAATTTATGACATGTCATTATATTAAAATTATATAGGTGATAATAATTAGTTTTAGATATAACTGCTGAAAGTACAATAATTGTTTACGGAAGATATAACGTGAGTTAAAAATGTCAAGTATGAGATTGTAAATAAAAACAAACATTATTAAAATTATAATGTAAGTTATTAAATAAACATTTCGTTTTGATTTTTTTTCTTTAGTTTCTATTTTAAACATATATAATATCAATGTCATAAAATTCATGTTATTTGTTAAATGAATATTTTTCAATAATCACAAAAAATTAAATACATTTAGAGAAATCCCAAAATACATATTAAACTAATATTAAAATCCCAAATCGTAGAATAAATATTGATTTTTCAATTTCAATTCAATTAATTTTATATTTTAATATATTAAATTATATATGTAAAATATAATGATAAAAATTTTCAATATTAAAATCCCTTTTACAAAATTAGTTGTTCCAATTAAATTTCAAATAAAACATATGGGTGAATACATTTTCATAGAAAATTAATAAAAAGGAATAGAAATGATGGGATTAGAAAACAAAAATCTTTGCTCATGAACGAAGAATCAAAGAACATGATATTATTTAATTATAATAATAATATAGCGCTCCTCCCATCATACTGCATTCTAATCTATTCAACCACACACATATTCACGAACATGACCACTAGAATATTGGTCCCTCTTACATGTACATACTTGATACATGATTCCTTCATTGTCCACTCCCTCGGAGTCATTAATCTAAGCCTCTGATTTTTTTTCTTCCCTCTATTTGGAGGATCATTAATAAAAATCCCATTCAGACATGTTTCAATGAAAGCCTGTGAAACATTAATCTATAAACTATTATTAGTCATGTCATCAATTCCAATAGAATTTGGGATCTAGGAAGCATAGTTAGAGTGGAAAACTAAGGCTCTTCATTTAGTTTCATTTTTACCATCATCGTCCATGGAAATAAATAATTTTTTGACACTTTCTGAACCTTCATGGATAAACATGATGAAGGATTACCTTCAAAATGATGCAACTTGGTATATCTAGCATGTTTGATGAATATTAAGTAAGCTATCAAAGGTGTCTCTAGAATCATGTTTTTCCCCAGTCTCTAATTAATAAATTATATAGGAGTACATAAATAAACAAGTCGAGCAGTTTCAACCAGTCTAAACACAAATTAAGAAGCATCCTCCTACCAAGGAATAGAACATCGAGGTCTGGCATTTCTAGTGGGATAAATTTTATATCCCTCATAACCTATTGAAATTTTATTGGATAATGTCTTGATATATATTTATAATTTTTAATCCTTATAGGAAATTTAACTAATTTTGGTTCTAAAATCAATAAAAACATAGCCATGTTCTTTTAATAATGAATCTTATTCCCTTTAAAGTGATGTGAAAGAAGCCTACACACTAGAAGATTCATCCTGGTTAGTTGGTGGGGAGGAATCAAAAAATAAAATGTCTAATATCCACATTCACAACATGCCATAGAATGAATTCTAATACATTCATAAGAACACAATACCTTTGAACAGAAGAGTCTGATTTAGATTATCAACATCATCTAATAAATTTATAATTTGGCAATAAATATTATATTGGAGTTAAATAAATATTTAACAATAATATTCTCATATTACATAAACTAAAATTAGAATGCATAAATAAAAATAAATTCTAAAAATACAATAATGAAATATTGTTATTTTCATAAAATAACCTATATATATATTTCATAATTAAGTTACTCATTTTAACTCATATTATATCAACTGTTATGTTTTAATGTTATAAAAAAATCTGAGTTTTTTAGATCATTATTATATGTGGAGAATGATATAAATCATATTTGAATTAATTATATGAAATAAAATATTAAAATACCTAGTTTTTACATTCTACCCTATTAATGAAATCACATATTCAGAATTTCAAAACACATATTATGTTTGTACTTTCAAATGGGATCACCTAATTAACCATATACTGATAGTTAGTCATGGTTTGATTATTATTGGAAGAGAATTTTTGATATATTAAATTTATACAATCCCTTTGTATATTGATATAGTCTATTTATAATATAATCATATTAAGTGAAGAATATATTAGTCAATAATGTTTTACATTACTCAAACCATGAAGTTGTTTATTATAACATGTATATACTAATTATACCTCCAAACAGTTTTATTTATATTTCAATAACTATTTGATTAATTATTATATGACATTATGAACAAACAAATTTAGAGTAGAAATACAATAATTACACCAATAAATGCTATTAAATTGTATTTTAGTTGTTCTCTGGATCACATAGGTGTTTGGTGTAGGTTTTCACTTCAACCATTGAATTAGTTTGTTGGGATTCATTGTGACCAAATTAATCACATCTAAAACATCAAATCATTTGTGGATAATTATGAATAACATTATCTACTATCATTATATCTTTCCTCTCAATAGGTTTTATATTTCTCAACCTACCTCCTAGATAAATGGGTTGATTGACTAAAAAGAACTTCATTTTCCATAACACCAACCGATAACTTGGTTCTTTTGGGTTCTAACAATTACCAAAATCATCTTGGGATAATGTGAGTGATGAATATCAGTAATTATAATAGAAGTATCCTAGATAATATAAATGATAATTATCTTCATTATGTTTCAACTCAAAATACTATCATGTTTGACTATTATTATTTTAGTTTTAGATATGTTTAATATTATTAACATATATCATTTATATATTATCTTATATAATTATTGTATTAATTTATAAAAATCCTTTTAAAAACATATATAACTCACAATTCAGCATATTTTTCTATAATTTTAGTTTTTTCATTTTTCTTAACATAATATATTAAATCACTTTAGAATAAATCATTAATCGTTGTTCATAAAGAATATATAATCAACCAAGTCATATCCCCAAGGATGGTAATGGTAAGTGTGTAGTGTTTGTCTAACTTATCATGAATTAGAGTGACAGTATAGTGAATTCTCAACCAACCATTTTTGGGAAGATTCATAATAGGGGTTTCTATTTGACAACATCATCCACTTTATATTATCAATATAGGTGTGTAATTTATAAGAAAAAGACACATTTTATTAATCAAAAAAATCTACGATGTTATCATAAACATAGACATATACATTAATTTTATCCCTATGGTTTTCATTAATTTTTTATCATCCTAGTGTCAAAAAAATATACCTCCCACTAAATCACGATATAGTTAACCAAGAATTAAACATAGTTTATTTCATAATTTTTCACACATACTTCTGAAAAATACATATTTGCAATGTACTTTTCTTTAGTATATTGAATATTAGATATATAAATACATTATATATATTGTAAAAAAATGACGATTATATAAAAATGAAAAGTTATACTAACTCCACTAGATCATATAAATATATATAAGATATCCTATAGAAGATACATATGAAATACAATTATCTAGAATGATCAGTAAAGAAACAACCATGGTTGTAAAGCATAACACGAGAGTCGTGAAACATAACAACATTCCCTAATGTGAATGATAATATTAACAGAAACATGAAATAAAGAAATTAAATCAAATGATATTTGAATTCTGTAATTTTTAGAAACAATATAAGATATGAAATTACAAGCATGTGTTACGGGTCAAAACCAATGCCATCATAATAAAATACACAAATTTTTATAGTGTATTGGGTTCACTCAACATTCTGATCAATGTAGTGGTCAAGGTGCTGTGGTTGATTGTGTTCACACCATGTTCCTATAATCATATTTAAAGATGTCCCATGGTGGATTAGGTTCACTACCGTATGCCATACGTAATATCTCATGAGTTATAAAGATTCACCTAATTCATTAAAGGGATATATAATTTTCAGGAAACCCATCACATAATAAACTTTTCATAGACTAACCTATTATGAACAATAAATGGTATTTCCTGAGATGGAATCATTTCCAAATGAAATAGAGGCCTGTGTAATTATACTTCAACAAGACAAATGATGAAAATCGTATATACGCATTCCACCGAAGTAGAAGAATACATGCTTAAATTATAATCATGACCAAAACCGTGAGAAGGTAGTTGGTGTTATGGATCTGATTCAATAATGAATAAAAAGACAATTCATAAAGACTCATAATATAATAATGAATTAAATTTTATGATATTTTTATAATTGAAATTGGGTCTTTGTTCATTAACATTGAGTTCCAATATATAAAATTCATCAAACAGATCAAGGGGAATAATGAATAAAAATGAACTACTAGGGTGATGTTTTAAAAAATATCTATAAAATTTTTTTAAA
The DNA here is from genome assembly GCA_963277665.1 of Viscum album. Lineage (NCBI taxonomy): Eukaryota > Viridiplantae > Streptophyta > Magnoliopsida > Santalales > Viscaceae > Viscum > Viscum album. The sequence goes on from OY728133.1 coordinate 107,052,677, forward strand.
TAAAGATGATATTATTTGGTTTTATAATAATTGAGTTTATTCAATATGGTTTTCTACAAAATAATTTTATTTTTTAGAAGATATTAATAGTTTAAATAAAATTTATGAGTGGAATTGTTTTATGAGATAATAAATAGGAATGTTCCATTAATCGGGCTTACTTAAAAGTGGTAAATTTTAAGGGAACTAAAAATGTGACTATTCCTAGAAAAGAAAAATATATTAAACTAATTATATATGTGATGCACATATATTCAAATATATAAGAATTATATGAGAATAATATTTTATAAATGGGATAAAAATAAATAGAACATATCAATGAAATGTAATGAGGGAAGTATATAAGGTCCCTTACCTCCTATGTCAATTTTTTTACACATATTCTCTACAAAAGGAATAGTTAAATTATGTTCACTAAATAAATAAGCTGTAAAATTATTAATCTATTGTAAAGAACCAAAAAATTCAATGGAATTTTTATTTATTAATTTTTTTTGGGATTTTACAAGAACACAGTTTCGGACGGCACCTGATTCCGAGGCCCGGTGCGCCCAGAATCTTTTTCTGAAGTTTAGCTCGGGTACGTTCAATGAACAAACGAGCGGGTTTTCTAATTTTTGAACCAGTGCTCCGAATCGATTTCCGAGGGCCCCAAGGGAATCGCAGCGCCGGTAATGTCTTAGAAACACTTTTTCCGGAGTTGCGTTTTCTCAGGTGTGGTTTTTAATTTTTGAGGATAAGTGAAGAAATAAAATAAGAGTGGTGCGATAATTTATTTATTTATTTTACATAAAGCGGCTTAACCTAAGTTAAGTGGATATGGTGGAACCCACAATATCCTACCCACATGGTAGGATATTTGTTAGGTGGGGCTCGCACGAACCCCACTGTTTCTTTCCTTCTAAGTAACGCACCCACAAGACCCCTTTTTAATGAAGTCAAACCGTGCGTTTATTTTGGTTAAGAAACACCTCATTAATTTGGGCGGTTAAATCATTACAAATAATTCATTGAATTAATTGTTTGTTTCATTTCTTTTTATTTTCAAATGATTAGGATATTTTTATAAAATACCTGTTGAACTTATATTTTTTTTTTGGAATCCTGGTTGTGGGAGCCTTTGGGAGAAAAAAAGAGAAGTCTTGAGGATTCTACGTTCTTCGACGAAGAACAGGAAGAACGCACCACCGCCGACGAAGAACGCCGACCTCCGACGGCGGACGACAATGAGAGACGCCTCCCTCGGAGATCACCCAACGCCAACGACGTTCCATCTGAGACGCTTTCTTCTGTGATGATCCTCTTCTTCCACAACGATTAATTCCGCGATTGTAGAGACCTGAAGCCTGACGTACATTGACATTACATTACATTTGCGGAATACTTAGTACATAACAAAAACACACACGCAAGGATCGTAATAGTTTAGTGTCTTTGGAAACTCGGAATGTAATCTTCTAATCCTGGTGAAAGATCTTCAACATCTCCCATAAAGATCTTCCTTTTTTTTTTCTTACCTAAAACCTTTCTTTATATCCTGGGGAAAAGAAAACATAAAAGGGTGAGCTCAAATGCTCAGTAAGGGTAAACAACAGAAATATCAATCACATCATATTCAAAAGAACATAACATTTTGGAAATCTTAACCTGCAAAAGAGAGCATAATTTCATAACATGGGATAAATCATGGCAGTGAAATGTAATCACAATAATCATAACTTAAAACATGAAACTTTGTGGCATTCACACATAATCATATAGAATCATTTCTTAATAGTCAAGACTCATTTCCAAGACTATCTTAGTGGAAAAAGTCCCTTTCTGAATCGAGTAACCCTCATTTCAGTCCTGTTTCACTGAACAGGTATAACCTACCATTCCAGCCATGTCTATATCATGAGATATAAAATCTTTACCCAATGCATTGGATGGATATATAGGTCCCACCCATCTCTTAAGGATACCATTCTTATGTGTGCCACAAAATCATAAACCATAAATCATTTCATAACCCATGTAATAAAAATGGGATTCTTAAACATCATGACATCATAAAACAATTCATATAAGATAAAGGAATTCATAAAAATAATTCCATCACAACATAATCAAATCAATGTAATAATAGGGATAAAAATAGAACCCTTTATTATCTTAGATGGAAAATAATTTTGATAAAACACTTGAAATGAATTCTTGAGGAAAATATCCTTTCTTCTTCAAAATCAATTTCTTTTCACAAAACGTCATGAAATTTTAAAAGAAAGATATTTAATTGAAAATAGTCATGAAATATTTTGGAGGAAGCTTCAGGAAAATAAGGATTTATAAAAGTGTAAAAATCCGTTCGTGCCGTATAAGTTAAAAAAAACATTCTTCTCGTACTTTTGTCGGAAAAGTCAAAAAGTACCTCGTACGAAAACGACAAAAGATTCCTTTCATATATTTTACAAAAAAACTCACTGAAGGGTAAAATTGGATATAAACTATTGTAGATGGATGGAAGTAATATTAAATATTGAGGGAACATGGATGTGGATGATAAAATACACCCCAGTAACTACCAAAGTAAAAACAATCTCGGATAAAAGTGAGATTGTGATATTTCCCTTACAGTAGGTCCGACTTGCTTTGTAAGTGTCCGAACCTCCTGTATAATGATTTAAATCATGTTATTGACTTATTCCAGAATCATATTCATTTTTATTATATCATATATGGTCCACTTATGACTTTATATTACCCGTTCTTTTGTAAATTCATGTTAAAGTAGCGTTTTGGGTAAAATCGTCTCATTTGTCGTTCGTGTTTTTAACTTATAATTATTCATATGATTACTTAGATCATGATTAATTAATTCCAGAATATAAAACATGATATATATATATATATATATTCAGAATATACATATATATAAATCAGTAAATGGAAATAAATACACCGTTCATGGAGACGGTAGTCCGTACGTACGCATGAACGCTGTTTTCGTTTCCTTATAGAATTGAATGGAATTAAGTAGATGACATACATATAAATATAAATAATTACAGTATCATTATTAGGTCATATATTTCATTAGTACTTATTATATATACTTTATAATCATTCATGAATGGTTAATCATTGAGAATGAATCTCATCGCGTCGTGGAGACAGTAGTCCGTACGTACGCACGAGCGATGATATCGTTCCCATGGTCGTGGAATTGTGTTGAAGTGTATGTATACTATTTCAGTATCAATATAAATTTATAATAATCATATATAGTTTCTCATTACACCTTTATACCCATCCAATTAAGGTGGTGGTAGAAAATAGATTACACCACGGCGTGGAGACGGTATTCCGTACGTACGCACGCGCGGTGATTTCATTTTTCCGTAGGATAGATAGAAGGTGATTTAGGGTTGTTTCATATTTATAATAACATATCAGTATGTAAGTAATACTAATTTTATTACTTTATCATGAAACAACTAAAGAAGAAGAAGTTGAATAAGAAAGAAATTGAAAAGATCGGTAATGGATATTACCACTTCTTTGAAACGCCTCTTTGAATCCTCCACTTAGGGAACTAAGATTGGTCTTTGAAGAAGACCAGGACCTATAGGATTATTCTAGGGAAGTTGATAAGGGATTTTGGGAGGGTTTGGCCGAGCTTGAGTTCTAAAATTGGTGTGAGGAGGAGGGGGAGGAGGTGCCCTTTTATAAGGGAGGAGAGGGGCACCTTAGGAATATCTCAAAATATTATTTAATATTAAAGTCAAAATCGGTTTATAATGGTTTAAAAGGGTCTTATTTCTGAGCTAAAGTGGGGATGGGTCGAAATTCTATCAACCAATAGGATTTAGACAAGTTTAGGTTATTATTTTAACCTTATAAATTATATTTAACTCTAAGTTAAATAATTTAACTTTTACGGTGACTTTTTGTTTTCTTACTATATATGGTTAATAATCTTACTATAACATGCCAAACGAACCCTAAGTTGTTTATTATTAATATATATATCCTTATCTAAGTCATTTGGCCGAACATTAGATTTTTAGGAATAAAATAACAATTAATAATATAATATTTGATTTAAAAACTATTTTGTGTCAATTTTGACACTATTTGATATATGATTTTTGTGAAAGTCATAACAGAGTTATATGTTCGAAGAAAGTTGATTAAATCAACACTAATATATCATAGTTACCTAGAAAATTAGTGTAATTTATAAAAAGTCTTAAATTATATTTATTTTGGTATTTATAACATCAATTATATCAATATTTCATTAATAAGATAATTACTTCATCATCTTTGTGTCATAAATAAATTAAATTATATAATGTCTAAAAATTACAAATAAAATAAAATTATGTAGGAAATCTTTTTATCTTTCTAATGAATATTTATAGTCGAATTTATCTTATGTATAACCCCATATTAAAAATGTTTTATTAAATAAACTTTGATTCTAACTCTTTTAACCCTTCTTTAAATAAATTAATAATAAATGTCCTAATCAAATCCAAGTGGGCCTAAATGGTCATATTTTGTTCCTAAGTTTGTTTTTGATCGAATTTCACTTATCCAATAGAATTAGGACATGTGTTAGGGTAATAATAATATCATCTTTACCCTTAATTACCCTATTTACTTTTAACCGTGTTAAAAAAAAGTAAAAAGTTACTATTCACCAAAAATTATTTTAATCTCATTGAACCACATTTTAGTCCTTGATATTAACCGTGTCTCTCGGATTTTCGAAATTCCATTCACAGAAGCAGTAAAATTAAGTTTTATGCAAAATTCAGTTTTTAGCCTACCACTTAGTGGTTTCACTATTCATCAAAAATTGAAGTTTTTCAGAAAAATGCCAAAAATTCACCCTAAGCTATAATTGATATTCCGAATTCAAAAATGATTTCTATTTTACAAAATTACCAACATATTAGTTGCATTAATTAATTTTATAATTAATTTCCGCTGTCACAACAAATAGCGTGTTTTTAAGAAATAATAACTATCAAAAGATTAATACTTGTTTATGTCTGGTGTAAATGTGAAATTACATCCAATGGCCAACATTGTATTGAATTGTAAAAATATATTCTAAATATACTATAAAACCACTCAAATTAATAATTTATCACTATTAATTATTTCGATTAAAAAAGTTGTTTTTAATTAAAATTTAGTAATTTTCACTATTTATCAGAATATGAAAGTTATCCAAAAAGTACCAAAATTTTACCTTAGGCTAAATTCGATACTCCGAATCCAAAAATTAAGTCCATTTTGAGAGGTAAAATTTCTAAAATTTTAAAAGGTGGTCATTACTATTCATAACGGCTAGTTTTAATAATATTTTAATAGTATATCGTTGTTTAGTGAAACTCGGTATTGCGTACTACACACGCTATCGAGGAAGGTCGCGATTGAGTGTAATAAAAGACAAGTCAAGGATGCGTGTTGTGCAAGCTCCTTTTGGTGTAGCGTACAACACAAGACATTAGTGAAATTAAAAAAAATATTTTTCATAAAATTTCGGGGTGTTACATTCTACCCGCCTTAAAATGAATTTCGCCCTCGAAATTCGTCTGGGTTATAAATGGTTTACTATTCGAAAGTTTCTTTAATTGAAACCCACATCGTAAAAAGGAATACCAAAACCAATCTTTAAAAACAAAGGTATGAAACGTAATGGTTACCCCAAATAAACTAATCACTGGGTTTCCACATAGGTTAAAATATGGATATGGAAGAAAAATCTAACCATCATGTTCTGATGGAGAGTGGTAGAGAACATGGCTATGGAAAAGCCAACAATCACAAATCCATAAATTTGTGACGATCTAAGGTACCATATGATTAATCATATATAAGAGCACTAGGACAACATTTTTAGTTTTTAAGATCGTTTCCCTAAAGTTGAAGAATTAGAATAAATACTTACTTTATTTTGGTACAATCTCACTGTTGTTCGTGCCTTGAACAATTTCCACCTCATCTCTTAAATAAATTAAGTTGAATTTGTTATTCGTGAAGTGTTAGCAGATCATGTGATAGAATGACGGGTCATTCCATCTGTCTCAAACAAAAGGTTAGCAAAAGTTATTAAATATACATAAGTCATTCTATAGTGAGATTAATCATATATGGTTCCTAAAATGGACTTATACTTCATATATCATACTGCTTGATATAATAAAACTAGTTTCTACTAAACAGGGACTTCCTGTAGGCCAGTGGTAGGCGATAAAGGCTAGTCGCACTTCGGTTGTGGGTTCGATTCCCACAGCCTTGTCCGACGCGATGGGTTGTCGCCCGTCCTACAGTTTTTCCTTTTTCTAAAACTATATTACTATAACATCCCATCAATAATATCGAAAAAACTTCCATCCTTAAACAATACTAACTTATGTCCAACATAATCCATTCCAATCTTTAGGCTTATCCATAATACTGCAGTCCACTCTCAGAGATTTAATATCACCGTTTATCCCCATATATCATAAGATATATCTTGTTGGTCACATTCCAAACATTCAATGTCCTTAATCATGTATTCTCTTGAATACCTTAGTGAAAACATGAATGCAGTTAAAAGTTAACACCTTCCACATACCAAAATCCTCAAAATTCTATATACTCAAACCTTGATATCGCTTAGTCCTTATATCAATCATGAGCTCATGAATACTGTCAAACATTTCATTTTCTCCTTATCCCTTAATTATGCGCATATCATCTACTTTCCAAAATATTTGAATCACTTTTCATGGTTACTGGTACCTTATAATTATTGAAAACCACAATAGAGCAATACATAAATATTTCAGTACACCATAAAAGTACCTCAACAACATTATTCATGAATACCAATACATAAACACTTTAGTCCATCCACTTCAATGATTGTCCTGGAATAAGTCCTTCCTTGATTTAGAAGTAACTTTTTAGGTCAGGGCATTGAGTTGGGTAATGCCCATGTTCTCCACAAATAAGACATTGAACTCCATAACAATCTGTCACTCTATGACCCTTTTCTCCACACAGATAACATTGGTCCCTCCATTTGAGGTATTCCTCAAGGTTCTTCCTCCCTTCTTTAGAAATCTCAATCTTCCTTTCTTTATGCTCCTCAACATGCGAACATGCATAATAGTTTATCTTCCTCTTCTTTGATGAATTAGGCATACCACTAAATTTCACCTTGTTAATCATATATCTCGATGGCTGATTCGGCATAATCACAATATCTTTATCTCTAGGCATTACACAATTTTGTTGCTCATAGTCACCAATTTGTCCATTGGATTCAATGTTAACCGAATTCCTTCTGGTTCCCTCCATTAACTAAAACACAAAAAGAATTCTGTGAGAGGCGAAATCATGCTAGGGAAGACAACATAGTAAAGGGGGAGTGCCCTCAATATCTAACATCTTAGGTTTAAATTCTAAGATCTTTAGCGCAATTCTAGGACTATAACCTATACGTATACTTAACCTTAGAGACATCCCTATACATACCTTAGAAATATCTCTAGGGATCTCACTAAAGTTTTCGCATCCTAGTTTCCAAAGGTTGACTAAACCTTTCCTCTGATACCAACTGTAGAGACCCGAATCCTGACATACATTGACATTACATTACATTTGCGGAATACTTAGTACATAACAAAAACACACACGCAAGGATCGTAATAGTTTAGTGTCTTTGGAAACTCGGAATATAATCTTCTAATCCTGGTGAAAGATCTTAAACATCTCCCATAAATATCTTCCTTTTTTTTCTTACCTAAAACCTTTCTTTATATCCTGGGGAAAAGAAAACATAAAAGGGTGGGCTCAAATGCTCAGTAAGGGTAAACAACAGAAATATCAATCACATCATATTCAAAAGAACATAACATTTTGGAAATCTTAACCTGCAAAAGAGAGCATAATTTCATAACATGGGATAAATCATGGCAGTGAAATGTAATCACAATAATCATAACTTAAAAAATGAAACTTTGTGGCATTCACACATAATCATAGAGAATCATTTCTTGTTAGTCAAGACTCATTGCCAAGACTATCTTAGTGGACAAAGTCCCTTTCTAAATCGAGTAACCCTCGTTTCAGTCCTGTTTCACTGAACCGGTATAACCTACCATTCCAGCCATGTCTATCTAATGAGATATAAAATCTTTACCCAATGCATTGGAGGGAGATATAGGTCCCACCCATCTCTTAATGATACCATTCTTATGTGTGCCACAAAATCATAAACCATAAATCATTTCATAACCCATGTAATAAAAATGGGATTCTTAAACATCATGACATCATAAAACAATTCATATAAGATAAAGGAATTCATAAAAATAATTCCATCACAACATAATCAAATCAATGTAATAATAGGGATAAAAATATAACCCTTTATTATCTTAGATGGAAAATAATTTTGATAAAACACTTGAAATGAATTCTTGAGGAAAATATCCTTTCTTCTTCAAAATCAATTTCTTTTCACAAAACGTCATGCAATTTTAAAAGAAAGAGATTTTATTGAAAATATTCATGAAATATTTTGGAGGAATATTCATGAAAATAAGGCTTTATAAAACCGTAAAAATCCGTTCGTGCCGTATAAGTTAAAAAAAACATTCTTCTCGTACTTTTGTTTGAAAAGTCAAAAAGTACCTCGTACGAAAACGACAAAAGATTCCTTTCATATCTTTTACAAAAAAACTCACCGAAGGGTAAAATTGGATATAAAATATTTTAGATGGATGGAAATAATATTAAATATTTAGGGAACATGGATGTGGATGATAAAATACACCCCAGTAATTACCAAAGTAAAAACAATCTCGGATAAAAGTGAGATTGTGATATTTCCCTTACCGTAGGTCCGACTTGCTTTGTAAGTGTCCGAACCTCCTGTATAATGATTTAAATCATCTTATTGACTTATTCTAGAATCATATTCATTGTTATTATATCATATATGGTCCAGTTATGACTTTATATTACCCGTTCTTTTGTAAATTCATGTTAAAGTAGTGTTTTGGGTAAAATCGTCTCATTTGTCGTTCGTGTTTTTAACTTGTAATTATTCATATGATTACTTAGATCATGATTAATTAATTACAGAATATAAAACATGATATATATATATATATATATTCAGAATATACATATATATAAATCAGTAAATGGAAAGAAATACACCGTTCATGGAGACGGTAGTCCGTACGTACGCATGAACGCCGTTTTCGTTTCCTTATTGAATTGAATGGAAATAAGTAGATGACATACATATAAATATAAATAATTCCAGTATCATTATTAGGTCATATATTTCATTAGTACTTATTATATATACTTTATAATCATTCATGAATGGTTAATCATTGAGAATGAATCTCATCGCGTCGTGGAGACGGTAGTCCGTACGTACGCACGAGCGATGATATCGTTTCCATGGTCGCGGAATTGTGTTGAAGTGTATGTATACTATTTCAGTATCAATATCAATTTATAATAATCATATATAGTCACTCATTACACCTTTATACCCATCCAATTAAGGTGGTGGCGGAAAATAGATTACACCCCGGCGTGGAGACGGTATTCCCTACGTACGCACGCGCGGTGATTTCATTTTTCCGTAGGATGGATAGAATGTGAATTAGGGTTGTTTCATATTTATAATAACATATCAGTATGTAATTAATACTTATGTTATTACTTTATCATGAAACAACTAAATAAGAAGAAGTTGAATAAGAAAGAAATTGAAAAGATCGGTAATGGATATTACCACTTCTTTGAAACGCCTCTTTGAATCCTCCACTTAGGGAACTAAGATTGGTCTTTGAAGAAGAGAAGGACCTGTAAGATTATTCTAGGGAAGTGGAGAAGATATTTTGGCAGGGGTTGGCCGAGCATGAGTGCTCAAATTGGTGTGAGGAGGAGGGGGAGGAGGTGCCCTTTTATAAGGGAGGAGAGGGGCACCTTAGGAATATCTCAAAATATTATTTAATATTAAAGTCAAAATCGGTTTATAATGGTTCAAAATGGTCTTATTTCGGAGATAAAGTGGGGATGGGTCGCAATAATATCATCCAATAGGATTTAGACAAGTTTAGGTTATTATTTTAACCTTATCAATTATATTTAACTCTAAGTTAAATAATTTAACTTTTACCGTGACTTTTTGTTTTCTTACTCTATATGGTTAATAATCTTACTATAACATGACAAACGAACCCTAAGTTGTTTATTATTAATATATATATATCCTTATCTAAGTCATTTGGCCAAAACATAGATTTTTAGGAATAAAATAACAATTAATAATATAATATTTGATTTAAAAACTATTTTGTGTCAATTTTGACACTATTTGATATATGATTTTTGTGAAAGTCATAACAGAATTATATGTTCAAACCAAGTTGATTAAATCAACAATAATATATCATAGTTACCTAGAAAATTAGTTTAATTCATAAAAAGTCTCAAATTATATTTATTTTGGTATTTATAACATCAATTATGTCAATATTTCATTAATAAGATAATTACTGCATCATCATTGTGTCATAAATAAATTAAATTATCTAATGTCTAAAAATTACAAATAAAATACCTTTATGTAGGAAATCTTTTTATCTTTCTAATGAATATTTATAGTCGAATTTATCTTATATATAACCCCATATTAAAAATGTTTTAGTAAATGAACTTTGATTTTAACTCTTTTAACCTTTCTTTAAATAAATTAATAATAAATGTCCTAATCAAATCCAAGTGGGCCTAAATGGTCATATTTTATTCCTAAGTTTGTTTTCGATCGAATTTCACTTATCCAATAGAATTAGGACATGTGTTAGGGTAATAATAATATCATCTTTACCCTTAATTACCCTATTTACTTTTAACCGTGGTAAAAAAAAGTAAAAATTTACTATTCACCAAAAATTATTTTAATCTCATTGAACCACATTTTAGTCCTTGATATTAACCGTGTCTCTCGGATTTTCGAAATTCCATTCACAGAAGCGGTAAAATTATGTTTTATGCAAAATTCAGTTTTTGACCTACCACTTAGTGGTTTCACTATTCATCAAAAATTGAAGTTTTTCAGAAAAATGACAAAATTTCACCCTAAGCTATAATTGATATTTCAAATTCAAAAATGATTTCTATTTTACAAAATTTCCAACATATAAGTTGCATTAATTAATTTTATAATTAATTTCCGCTGTCACAACAAATAGCGTGTTTTTAAGAGATAATAACTATCAAAAGATTAATACTTGTTTATGTCTGGTGTAAATGTGAAATTACATCCAATGACCAACATTGTATTGAATTGTAAAAATATATTCTAAATATACTTTAAAACCACTCAAATTAATAATTTATCACTAATAATTATTTCGATTAAAAAAGTTGTTTTTAATTAAAATTTAGTAATTTTCACTATTCATCAGAATATGAAAGTTATCCAAAAAGTACCAAAATTTTACCTTAGGCTAAATTCGATACTCCGAATCCAAAAATGAAGTCCATTTTGAGAGATAAAATTTCTAAAATTTTAAAAGGTGGTTATTACTATTCATAACGGCTAGTTTTAATAATATTTTAATAGCATATCGTTGTTTAGTGAAACTCGGTATTGCGTACTACACACGCTATCGAGGAAGGTCGCGATTGCGTGTAATACAAGGCAAGTCAATGATGCGTGTTTTGCAAGCTCCTTTTGGTGTAGAATACAACACAAGACATTAGTGAAATTAAAAAGAATATTTGTCATAAAATTTTGGGGTGTTACATTTTACCCCCCTTAAAATGATTTTCGCCCTCGAAATTCGTCTAGGTTATAAATGGTTTACTATTCGAAAGTTTCTTTAATAGAAAACCACATCGTAAAATGGAATACCAAAACCAATCTTTAAAAACAAAGGTATGAAACGTAATGGTTACCCCAAATAAACTAATCACTGGGTTTCCACATAGGTGAAAATATGGATATGGAAGAAAAATCTAACAATCATGTTCTGATGGAGAGTGGTAGAGAACATGGCTATGGAAAATCCAACAATCAAAAATCCATAAATTTGTGACGATCTAAGGTACCATATGATTAATTAGATATAAGAGCACTAGGACAACATTTTTAATTTTCAAGATCGTTTCCCTAAAGTTGAAGAATTAGAATAAATACTTACTTTATTTTGGTACAATCTCACTGTTGTTCGTGCCTTGAACAATTTCCACTTCATCTCTTAAATAAATTAAGTTGAATTTGTTATTCGTGAAGTGTTAGCAGATCATGTGATAGAATGACGGGTCATTCCATATGTCTCAAACAAAAGGTTAGCAAAAGTTATTAAATATACATAAGTCATTCTATAGTGAGATTAATCATATATGGTTCCTAAAATGGACTTATACTTCATATATCATACTGCTTAATATAATAAAACTAGTTTCTACTAAACAGGGACTTCCTGTAGGCCAGTGGTAGGTGATAAAGGCCAGTCGCACTTTGGTTGTGGGTTCGATTCCCGCAGCCTTGTCTGACGCGATGGGCTGTCGCCCATCCTGCAGTTTTTCCTTTTTCTAAAACTATATTACTATAACATCCCATCAATAATATCGAAAAAACTTCCATCCTTAAACAATACTAACTTATGTCCAACATAATCCATTCCAATCTTTAGGTTTATCCATAATACTGCAGTCCACTCTCAGAGATTTAATATCACCGTTTATCCCCATATATCATAAGATATATCTGGTTGGTCACATTCCAAACATTCAAAGTCCTTAATCATGTATTCTCTTGAATACCTTAGTGAAAACATGAATGCAGTTAAAAGTTAACACCTTCCACATACCAAAATCCTCAAAATTCTATATACTCAAACCTTGATATCGCTTAGTCCTTATATCAATCATGAGCTCATGAATACTGTCAAACATTTCATTTTCTCCTTATCCCTTAATTATGTGCATATCATCTACTTTCCAAAATATTTGAATCACTTTTCATGGTTACCGGTACCTTATAATTATTGAAAACCACAATAGAGAAATACATAAATATTTCAGTACACCATAAAAGTACCTCAACAACATTATTCTTGAATACCAATACATAAACACTTTAGTCCATCCACTTCAATGATTGTCCTGGAATAAGTCCTTCCTTGATTTAGAAGTAACTTTTTAGGTCAGGGCATTGAGTTGGGTAATGCCCATGTTCTCCACAAATAAGACATTGAACTCCATAACAAACTGTCACTCTATGACCCTTTTCTCCACACAGATAACATCGGTCCCTCCATTTGAGGTATTCCTCAAGGTTCTTCTTCCCTTCTTTAGAAATCTCAATCTTCCTTTCTTTATTCTCCTCAACATGCAAACATGCATAATAGTTTATCTTCCTCTTCTTTGATGAATTAGGCATACCACTAAATTTCACCTTGTTAATCATATATCTCGATGACTAATTCGGCATAATCACAATATCTTTATCTCTAGGCATTACACAATTTTGTTGCTCATAGTCACCAATTTGTCGATTGGATTCAATGTTAACCGAATTCCTTCTGGTTCCCTCCATTAACTAAAACACAAAAAGAATTCTGTGAGAGGCGAAATCATGATAGGGAAGACAACATAGTAAAGGGGGAGTACCCTCAATATCTAACATCTTAGGGTTAAATTCTAAGATCTTTAGCGCAATTCTAGGACTATAACCTATACGTATACTTAACCTTAGAGACATCCCTAGACATACCTTAGAAATATCTCTAGGGATCTTACTAAAGTTTTCGCATCCTAGTTTCCAGAGGTTGACTAAACCTTTCCTCTGATACCAACTGTAGAGACCCGAAGCCTGACATACATTGACATTACATTACATTTGCGGAATACTTAGTACATAACAAAAAAACACACGCAAGGATCGTAATAGTTTAGTGTCTTTGGAAACTCGAAATATAATCTTCTAATCCTGGTGAAAGATCTTAAACATCTCCCATAAAGATCTTCCTTTTTTTTTCTTACCTAAAACCTTTCTTTATATCCTGGGGAAAAGAAAACATAAAAAGGTGAGCTCAAATTCTCAGTAAGGGTAAACAACAGAAATATCAATCACATCATATTCAAAAGAACATAACATTTTGGAAATCTTAACCTGAAAAAGAGAGCATAATTTCATAACATGGGATAAATCATGGCAGTGAAATGTAATCACAATAATCATAACTTAAAACATGAAACTTTGTGGCATTCACACATAATCATAGAGAATCATTTCTTGTTAGTCAAGACTCATTGCCAAGACTATCTTAGTGGACAAAGTCCCTTTCTGAATCGAGTAACCCTCGTTTCAGTCTTGTTTCACTGAACCGGTATAACCTACCATTCCAGCCATGTCTATCTCATGAGATATAAAATCTTTACCCAATTCATTGGAGGGAGATATAGGTCCCACCCATCTCTTAATGATACAATTCTTATGTGTGCCACAAAATCATAAAGCATAAATCATTTCATAACCCATGTAATAAAAATGGGATTCTTAAACATCATGACATCATAAAACAATTCATATAAGATAATGGAATTCATAAAAATAATTCCATCACAACATAATCAAATCAATTTAATAATAGGGATAAAAATATAACCCTTTTATTATCTTAGATGGAAAATAATTTTGATAAAACACTTGAAATGAATTCTTGAGGAAAATGTCCTTTCTTCTTCAAAATCAATTTATTTTCACAAAATGCCATGCAATTTTAAAAGAAAGAGATTTTATTGAAAATAGTCATGAAATCTTGTGGAGGAAGCTTCATGAAAATAAGGCTTTATAAAACCGTAAAAATCCGTTCGTGCCGTATAAGTTAAAAAAACATTCTTCTCGTACTTTTGTCGGAAAAGTCAAAAAGTACCTCGTACGAAAACGACAAAAGATTCCTTTCATATCTTTACAAAAAAACTCAGCGAATGGAAAAATTGGATATAAACTATTGTAGATGGATGGAAATAATATTAAATATTGAGGGAACATGGATGTGGATGATAAAATACACCCCAGTAATTACCAAAGTAAAAACAATCTCGGATAAAAGTGAGATTGTGATATTTCCCTTACCGTAGGTCCGACTTGCTTTGTAAGTGTCCGAACCTCCTGTATAATGATTTAAATCATGTTATTGACTTATTCAAGAATCATATTAATTGTTATTATATCATATATGGTCCACTTATGACTTTATATTACCCGTTCTTTTGTAAATTCATGTTAAAGTAGCGTTTTGGGTAAAATCGTCTCATTTGTCGTTCGTGTTTTTAACTTGTAATTATTCATATGATTACTTAGATCATGATTACTTAATTCCAGAATATAAAACATGATATATATATATATATATATTCAGAATATACATATATATAAATCAGTAAATGGAAAGAAATACACCGTTCATGGAGACGGTAGTCCGTACGTACGCATGAACGCTGTTTTCGTTTCCTTATAGAATTGAATGGAATTAAGTAGATGACATACATATAAATATAAATAATTCCAGTATCATTATTAGGTCATATATTTCATTAGTACTTATTATATATACTTTATAATCATTCATGAATGGTTAATCATTGAAAATGAATCTCATCGCGTCGTGGAGACGGTAGTCCGTACGTACGCACGAGCGATGATATCGTTCCCATGGTCGTGGAATTGTGTTGAAGTGTATGTATACTATTTCAGTATCAATATCAATTTATAATAATCATATATAGTTACTCATTACACCTTTATACCCATCCAATTAAGGACGTGGCGGAAAATAGATTACACCACGACGTGGAGACGGTATTCCGTACGTACGCACGCGCGGTGATTTCATTTTTCCGTAGGATGGATAGAAGGTGAATTAGGGTTGTTTCATATTTATAATAACATATCAGTATGTAATTAATACTGATGTTATTACTTTATCATGAAACAACTAAAGAAGAATAAGTTGAATAAGAAAAAAATTGAAAAGATCGGTAATGGATATTACCACTTCTTTGAAACGCCTCTTTGAATCCTCCACTTAGGGAACTAATATTGGTCTTTGAAGAAGACCATGACCTCTAGGATTATTCTAGGGAAGTTTATAAGGGATTTTTGCAGGGGTTGGACGAGCTTGAGTGCTCAAATTGGTGTGAGGAGGAGGGGGAGGAGGTGCCCTTTTATAAGGGAGGAGAGGGGCACCTTAGGAATATCTCAAAATATTATTTAATATTAAAGTCAAAATCGGTTTATAATGGTTCCAAAGGGTCTTATTTCGGATCTAAAGTGGGGATGGGTCGAAATAATATCAAACAATAGGATTTAGACAAGTTTAGGTTATTATTTTAACCTTATCAATTAGATTTAACACTAAGTTAAATAATTTAACTTTTACCGTGACTTTTTGTTTTCTTACTCTTTATGGTTAATAATCTTACTATAACATGCCAAAAGAAACCTAAGTTGTTTATTATTAATATATATACCCTTATCTAAGTCATTTGGCCGAACCTTAGATTTTTAGGAATAAAATAACAATTAATAATATAATATTTGATTTAAAAACTATTTTGTGTCAATTTTGACACTATTTGATATATGATTTTTGTGAAAGTCATAACAGAATTATATGTTCGAACCAAGTTGATTAAATCAACAATAATATATCATAGTTACCTAGAAAATAAGTGGAATTCATAAAAAGTCTCAAATTATATTTATTTTGGTATTTATAACATCAATTATGTCAATATTTCATTAAAAAGATAATTACTTCATCATCTTTGTGTCATAAATAAAATAAATTATCTAATGTCTAAAAATAACAAATAAAATACCATTATGTAGGAAATATTTTTATATTTATAATTAATATTTATAGTCGAATTTATCTTATGTATAACCCCATATTAAAAATGTTTTAGTAAATAAACTTTGATTTTAACTCTTTTAACCCTTCTTTAAATAAATTAATAATAAATTTCCTAATCAAATCCAAGTGGGCCTAAATGGTCATATTTTATTCCTAAGTTTGTTTTTGATCGAATTTCACTTATCCAATAGAATTAGGACATGTGTTAGGGTAATAATAATATCATCTTTACCCTTAATTACCCTATTTACTTTTAACCGTGGTAAAAAAAAGTAAAAGGTTACTATTCACCAAAAATTATTTTAATCTCATTGAACCACATTTTAGTCCTTGATATTAACCGTGTCTCTCGGATTTTTGAAATTCCATTCACAGAAGCGGTAAAATTAAGTTTTATGCAAAATTCAGTTTTTAACCTACCACTTAGTGGTTTCACTATTCATCAAAAATTGAAGTTTTTCAGAAAAATGCCAAAATTTCACCCTAAGATATAATTGATATTCCGAATTCAAAAATGATTTCTATTTTACAAAATTCCCAACATATAAGTTGCATTAATTAATTTTATAATTAATTTCCGCTGTCACAACAAATAGCGTGTTTTTAAGAGATAATAACTATCAAAAGATTAATACTTTTTTTATGTCTGGTGTAAATGTGAAATTACATCCAATGACCAACATTGTATTGAATTGTAAAAATATATTCTAAATATACTTTAAAACCACTCAAATTAATAATTTATCACTATTAATTATTTCGATTAAAAAAGTTGTTTTTAATTAAAATTTAGTAATTTTCACTATTTATCAGAATATGAAAGTTATCCAAAAAGTACCAAAATTTTACCTTAGGCTAAATTCGATACTCCGAATCCAAAAATGAAGTCCATTTTGAGAGATAAAATTTCTAAAATTTTAAAAGGTGGTTATTACTATTCATGACGGCTAGTTTTAATAATATTTTAATAGCATATCGTTGTTTAGTGAAACTCGGTATTGCGTACTACACACACTATCGAGGAAGGTCGCGATTGCGTGTAATACAAGGAAAGTCAAGGATGCGTGTTGTGCAAGCTTCTTTTGGTGTAGCGTACAACACAAGACATTAGTGAAATTAAAAAGAATATTTTTCATAAAATTTCGGGGTGTTACAGCGATGACCTCTCGTTCGACGACAATGTTGAGGTAGGGATTATTTTCTTTTAGTTCGTGAATACTCCCGTCACTTTATTTGTTTCATTGGAGCCGCCTGATATCGCAATAATGGGAGGAGGTCGGACCGCACGAACATGGGTGACCCTCCTCTCCCCTTGTCGGTTTGATTTGGATTGCGGCACGAGCAAGGTAATGCGGTGCTGAAGCACTGCGCGGAAAAAATTAAAGAAGGGGAAGGAGCGCAGCGCCGTCGCGCCACACCGTTGAAAACAAACCAAAGATGTGGCACCGTCGCGCCACACCAGAGAACTATGAAATCACTGTGGCCGGAGCGGGGCCGCGACGGAGGGGCGTGGAACCGTCGCAGGGCGCCGGAAGAATGAAGGCCGCGACCGGTTCCGGGCCGCGACGATGCAGGGGAACCGACGGACGGGTCCGGGCCGCCGGCATCAGAGCAGGGGGACCGGCCTTGCTGGTCACGTGGCGGAAGAAGCTGGGTGGACAGAGCGGGCCGGAAAGACCGTGGAAGAAATGGGGGTTCGAAACCCCCGGCTGGCCAGACGTGAGCGGCCCCATTAAGGGGACGCGGTGTCTACACGTGGGGGCATTGCCCCCTGCATCCGAACTGCACGGCCGTTCGGCCGAGCCTCCTGGCCAGCACGCCGGACCGCTAGCGCGTCGGGCCGCTGAGCCGGGCCGCGCCCTGGTCGGGCCGGGCCGCGCCCAGGCCGGACCCGGACCCGTTTCGGGTCGACCCGGTTCAGGGCCAACCCTGGGGGTATCGGGCTGGGTCGGACTGGGCCCGAACCCCCTAATACCAAACCTCTTTCAGTCTGTTTCCCATAACATGAGCTATGGGCCTCAGATAGATGCACCGTCAGTTGCGATAGGATCCTTGGATCGAGACGGTCATTTTGGTATATCGCACGCAAGGTTTAGGAGAACTTTGGGTTCGTCCGGGTTGGTTCGTACACGAAACCAACAGGGCCCTCAGAGCGGAGACGCTTATAACTTGAGTTCCAGATGTCCGATTGACGTGCCATTGACTTTGTTGGATTCCTCTATATGAGGTGGACCATTTGGCTTACTCCTCTCAAGGCTTGGATGTAGTTGGAGTACGGTCGGGTTGGTTTTGACTTAAAACCCAACCGGGCCCCTAGGACGAAAAAGCCAATAACTCTCAGACCGGGCGTCCAATCGACGCGCCTTCTGTCGCGTTGAGTTCCTATTGATGATATGGGACTTTTGGATAAATCAACTCTGGACTATGTGTCAGTTTATGTATCAGCCATTCGGCTCGTGGAGCGGACCCTCCCGAATGAGCTTGCTGTGTGCGGGAACCCTAGAGCTGGCTGCGATTGCGACGACGACGACGACTGTACAGAGATCCTTAATGGATTCGACGGCGATGACTACAGCACTCAGCGATCCTACGTGGATCATTTCTACCGATCTTGTGTGGGTCAGATCCTATGTGGGTCAGTGCTCAGCGGTCCTGTTTGGGCCAGTGCCTACAGATCCTGTGTGGGTCTGATCCCGTGTGGGTCATTGTGGGGGTTAGTTACCTATCGATCTGGTGTGGGTCAGATCATTTGTGGGTCATTGCGGGGGTTAGTTCTCTATCGATCCTGTGTGGGTCAGATCCTTTGTGGGTCATTGCGGGGGTCAGTACCTATCGATCTTTTGTGGGTCCAACGGCTTAGATGAATCAGTGGCTATATCTGATCATCTCTATCGTCATACGAGTAAGTATACCAGTGTGATCTGAATCCTGTTTTTCTTTTCTATGTGGATTGTGTTGTGCTATCCTGTGTGCATTACATTTTTCTTTCCTATGTGTACTAGGTTGTACTTGAGCTCGGATGTTGGAGCTGAACTAGAATTGATGACTTAGGTATAAGTATGGGAATATACCTAAGTAGAGTCGGATGTTATTTTGTGATTTTATCTTTCCTTTGTGGATTATCCTTTATGGATTCTATAAGACCTTCTGGGGTATCGGGGTCCCTACTGAGTAGCTTATACTCACCCCTACATGGGATATTCCCGCACTAAGTTGTGATGGTTGCAGATGATTGACATCGCTGATCGTGGTTGAGGCTTGCGGAGCATGACAGTACCAGGAGGTGGACCACTGGGTGGGACGTACTCGGTGTGGACGGCTGGACCGGAGGAGCTGTGGAGGCTATTTGTACTCACCCTTCAGGTAGAACTTCCAGTGGATGGCTCGACATTGCGCCTTTACTTTCAGTTGCGGTTTTGCCTTTCCAGTTGTACTTTACTTCCAGTTTGGGTTTGTATTCTGGCTCACATACTTTTCCGCACTTACTATTGTACCCAGTTTTTACTTAGTGTTTACTTCTACTTCTTGCTTGCTCTGTGGTGTTTGATTACATTACAAAGGCAATGCCTTCCCTTTTTACTGGGAATTACGCCTTGGTGTTAATCGCTAGCCCCTTGCCTATGGAATACGGGCTTGGGGTAGTCACGGTACGGGCCCCGAGGATGGGTCATGACAAATTGGTATCAATGGAGTTTGGTGCTACCGCAGAACTTTATACTCTGATGTTTTTCTATGTGATGCAATAGTGTTAAGAGTATTGGGTGTGGTTATCAGTCCAGTGAGTCCAGTGTTGGTGCGGCATCCGACGTATCCGTACACCAGGACCCTGACTTCTGATTTCCAACTTAATGCACAAAAACATTGATTGCATTTGTGTTTCAAGTTTTCATTGTGATTACTTTATGTCAGCTCACCAGGTATACTACTTGACTGTGGCACACCTTTCCTTTTTCAGGATGGACCCACGATGGCAGCCATCTAGGTTTCCGAGAGTTGGGCATGACGACAGCCCACCGAACGACGTGGCCTCGGTATAGGGCCCTTTGACAGCAGAGGCACCGGCGGTACCTCTACCCACCGAGCCACCGATGATTCCAGCCCCAGCCGCTATCGATGCACGTCTCCTTAGTGCACTGCACAAGTTTCAGCGCCAGTGACCACCCAGGTTCCGTGGGGAGACGGACCCTCAGGCAGTTGAGGATTGGATGGAGGCAGTGGTATGAGTTTTCAGGTTAGTGAGGACACCAGCAGACCTCATGGTAATCCTTGAGCGAGCCTACTGCACGCGGCAGTAGGAAGATGGTGGAGCTTGATGCTTGAGGTGCACGATGAGACATCTATTCTCTGGACGAACTTTGAGAGCCTCTTCCGCTCGATGTTCGTCTCGGCCACCCTCTGTGCGGTGCGCATCCAGGAGCTTCTACTGCTGTGGCAGGGCAGCTTGACGGTCGCCTAGTACTCGGTGAGATTTACCGATCTCTCGCGCTACTGGACAGACATGGTATGTGACCCATTCTTCCGAGCCCAGACCTTTGTGCAGAGATTGAGGCCTGAGATCAGGTCATTGCTGATCTCCCTCAGCATTCCGACTCAGGCAGGAGTACTAGAGCGAGCCCTTTTGATCGAGAGCTTCCTTGCTGAGCATTCATCAGCAGTGAGACCTACAGTGGGGCGGTACGTAGAAGAGTCTTCTACAGTAGGCAGTCGATGGATGACACATGGGTCCAGGCATACCAGACCCTCAGGCAGACGACCTCAGGACACTGGCTCAGCAGTGCGGGGCACACAGCGCGGAACCAGTCTTTCGAGAGGCAGACAGTGCTACACATGCGGCGGGCAGGGCCACATGGCTCGAGACTGCCCGACCCGCCGTGCCGAGGAGAAGCATACAGTTGAGGGACCGCCCAGGCAGAGGCAGAGGGCCGACCGTGGATGTCCGCAGGGAGCAGCCAGACGAGGAAGAGGAGATGGCTGAGCAGCAGGTGGTGGGCGACGCTTTGAGGCTCTACCAGCACCACCACCAGGAGGTCCACCCCGACCACAGGGAGCTGGAGGGCAGAGACAGGAACAGCTCCAGGCAGCGGAGGCCTACGACCACGATGCGCCCGAGAAGTTTCGAGGTACTATTTGTGTCTATTAACCCCTTGCTGCAGTTCTTATAGACACAAGAGCGGGTCATTCATTCATAGATGCTACCCTTGTTCGATGCTCGGAGATTCCGACCGAGCCGTTGGCTCGATCCTTACGACTAGATACTCATACGGGAGAAGACTCGACGATTACGCACTGGTGCCGGTAGTGCGAGCTTACTCTAGGAGGCGAGAGCTTTGGCTGGGATCTTCTTGTATTGGCGTCGAGGCCTTACGACATCATCTTGGGCATGGATTGGTTATCTACAGTCCATGCTCAGATTGACTGTAATAGGCACAAGGTGCGATGTGTATGCACCGACGGGAGCAGGTTCACCTTTACCGATGAGAAGGGAGCCTTCGTAGCATAAGATGGAATCTCGCAGAGGAGAGGACATCCCATCACTCATCAGTTGGCTAGCCTCATCCTAGGAGCAGTTGACATGCAGAGTCCTAGTTTTCCTGCAGTGGTGGATCAGTATGCGGATGTTTTTCTCGACGACGTTCCAGGACTACCTCCTCACTGAGAGGTATACTTTTATATTGACCTGTACCCCGGGACAACCCCTATATCCACTCCAGCATATCGGATGGCCCCGCTGAGCGTCCAGAGCTACGGGTACAGTTGGAGGACTTGCAAGGCAAATGATTCATCTGACCCAGTGTTTCACCCTGGGCTTCCCCGATATTGTTCGCCAAGAAGGAAGACGGGAGCTTGCGACTTTGTGTCGACTATCGTTTCCTGAACCAGGTGAAAGCGTGGAACAAGTATCTGCTACCAAGGATTGATGACCTCTTCGATCATCTCAAGGGGGCACGGTGGTTCTCAAAGATAGTCCTTAGGTCA
Organism: Viscum album; assembly: GCA_963277665.1. NCBI lineage: Eukaryota > Viridiplantae > Streptophyta > Magnoliopsida > Santalales > Viscaceae > Viscum > Viscum album. The sequence continues at coordinate 107,075,605 of OY728133.1, forward strand.
GGCTATCATCATCTCAGAGTTCGGGATGAGAACGTTCAGAAGATGACCTTCAGATGTCGGTATGGCCACTATGAGTTCTTGGTTATTCCCTTCAGCGTAACCAATGCTCCCGCAGTGTTCATGGGCCTCATGAACATGATCTTTCAGACATACCACGATTGATTTGTTGTAGTCTTAATCGACGACATTTTGATTTACTCGATGACTGAAGAGGAGCATGCCTACCACTTGCGGGTTGTACTTGACACACTCCGAGAGCACCAGCTTTATGACAAGCTCTCTAAGTGTCAGTTCTGGATACATGAGGTCCACTTTTTGGGACATGTCATCTCTGAGGTGGGAGTTGTGGTGGATCCTGCGAAGATCGAGGCAGTGCTAGATTGGGAGCCACCCAAAAGCGTGACGGAAGTGCGAAGTTTCTTGGGACTAGCTGGATACTATCGCAGATTTGTGCCAGAATTATCTAGAGTTGAGGAACCACTCTCAGCTTTGATGAAGAAGGGAAAACCCTTTGTGTGGTCAGACAGATGTCAGTAGAGCTTCCATGAGCTGAGACAGAGATTGACCAACGCACCTATCTCGAGTTTGTCGAAGGAGGGAGTAGGGTACATAGTTTACTGCGATGCACCAGGGACCCGACATAGATGTGTCCTGATGCAGGAGCGGGCAGTGATCGCCTATGGATCATGTCAGTTAAGGCCGCATGATCAGAACTACGCTACCCATGACCTGGATTTAGAAGTAGTGGTCTTCGCTCTGAAGACATGGCGGAACTATCTGATGGGCGATCGGTTTACAGACTTTTATGACCATCAGAGTCTCATGTACATCTTTTCTCAGAAGGACCTGAACCTGAGACAACAGCAATGGATCGAGTTCTTTCAGGATTATGAGTTTGAGATAGTCTATAATCCTAGGAAGGGGACCGTGGTAGTCGATGCTCTCAGCAGGAGGACGGGCATTCAGCTACTTGGGGAGGCGACAGAGCAGCTATCTGCTTTGAAGATATCCTTTGTGGATAGAGATGGAGCATCCTTCCTTCAGTCACTCATAGTCACTCCTCCACTACTGTAGTGGGTCAGAGAGGCACAACATGGGGACGCCGACTGTGAGACGCGACATGCGCAGATATCTTCAGGACAGCCACCTGATGGATTCTCCATGGGAGGAGAGCATGATGTTCTTTTCAGAGGATGTACCATGGTACCATATGCTTTACAGGAGGAGGTGATGAGAGAGTTTCACACTTCCCCTTTGGCGGTACATCCTGGGGTGGCGAAGATGTACCAGGATCTCAGGCGACAACACTGGTGGCCGGGCATAAAGAAGGTTGTGGCAGGGTTCGTTTCTCAATGCCTCACCTGCCAGCAGGTCAAGGCAGAGCACGAGGTACCAGGAGGCATGGTACAACCCTTGGAGGTCCCAGAGTGGAAGTGGGACGACATATCTATGGACTTCGTGACTGGACTTCCACACACTTCCAGAGGTCACGACTCCATTTGGGTGATTTTCGACCGACTCACCAAGTCGGCACACTTCTTACCCATCAGAGAGTAGGGCTCAGTGAAGTGCTTGGGATGTCTCTACGTTCAGGAGATTGTACGGCTTCATGGTGTGACATCATCTATCTTCCTCCATCGAGATACTTGCTTTACTTCCCGGCTTTGGAAGGGGTTGCAGGAGGCATTCAGGACGCAGCTACGTCTGAGTACCGCCTTTCACCCTCAGACAGAAGGTTAGACGGAGAGGACCATACATACTCTCGAGGACATGCTCCGCGCATGTGTCCTCGACTTTGTTCGCAGTTGGGAGGACCACCTACCCTTGGTGGAGTTCGAGTACAACAACAACTACCACTCCACCATCAGGATGGCACCATATGAGGCATTGTACGGCTGACCTTACAGATCACTGCTGTGCTAGACAGACCCTGGGGAGTCAGCACTTGTGGGACCAGAGATGGTCTAGGCCACGACAGAGAAGGTCCAGATCATCCAGGAGCAGATGAGGATAGCTCAGAGCTCGCAGAAGTCTTATGCTGATAGGAGCCGGAGGCCACTGGAGTTCGAGGATGGCGACCACGTCTTCTTGCGGGTCTCATCTCGATGTGGATTACGAAGATTTGGCCGAGGCGACAAGTTATCTCCTCGCTTCATCGGACCATTCTAGGTCCTCAGCATGATTGGTGAGGTGGCTTATTTCCTGTCTCTACCACCTCAGTTGCACCGGGTGCACAACGTCTTCCACGTATCTCAGCTGAGGAGATACGTGCACGACCCGAAGCAAATCATTGACCATGGGGAGCTGGACATTGATGATGCGGTGACTTTTGCGGAGGTCCTGGTGGAGATTGAGGATCGACAGAAGCGGGACCTATGTGGACAGTCAATTCTTCTAGTGCGCATTAGATGCCAGCATGGGAACCTCCCAGAGAGCACTTGGGAGCGGGAGGCTAAGATGTGTGCTCAGTACCCACATTTGTTTCCCTAGTTTATGATGTATCTTTACGGGGACGTAAAGCCCTGAGGTGGGAGTGATGTAATGACCCGAAAAATTCAAGTAATTTTTTTTTCTTAATTTTCATTGGGATATTACAAGAACGCTGTTTCTGACGGCACCTGATTCCGAGGCCCGGTGTGCCCGGAATCTTTTTCCGAAGTTTAGCTCAGGTACGTTCAGTGAACGAACGAATGGGGTTTTCTAACATTTGAACCGGTGCTCGGAATCAAATTTTGAGGGCACCAATGGAATCACAGCGCCAATAATTTCTTAGAAACACTTTTTCCGGAGTTGCGTTTGCTCGGGTGTGGATTTTAATTTTTGAGGTTAAGATAAGAAATAAAATAAAAGTGGTGCGACAATTTATTTTTAATTTTTTTACTTAAAGCGGCTTAACCTAAGTTAAGAGAATAAGGTGGAACCCACAATATCCTACCCACTTGGTAGGATATTTGTGAGGTTGCGCCCGAACGAGCCCCACTGTTTCTTTCCTTCTAAGTAACGCACCTGCAACCCCCCTTTTTAATGAAGTGAAACCGTGCGTTTATTTTCGTTAAGAAACACCTCCTTAATTAGGGCGGTTAAATCATTACAATTAATTCATTGAATTAATTGTTTGTTTTGTTTCTTTTGAATTTCAAATGCTTAAAATATGTTAATAAAATAAGTGTTGAACTTATTTTGTTTTTGTTGGAATCCTGGTTGTGGTAGCCTTTGGGAGAAAAAAAGAGAAGTCTTGAGGATTCTATGTTCTTTGACGAAGAATGCGAAGAATGCACCACCGCCGACGAAGAACGCCGACCTCCGATGGCGGACAACGACGAGAGATGCCTCCCTCGAAGATCACCTAATTCCAATGACGTTCCTTCCATGACGCTTTCTTCCGCGATGATCCTCTTCTTCCGCGATGGTTAATTCCGCGACAAACTCTCGTTCGACGACAACGTTGAGGTAGGGATTTATTTTATTTTTTTAGTTCGTGAATACTCCCGTCACTTTCTGCCTTTCTTTGGAGCCACCTAATATCTCAATAACGGGAGGAGGTTGGACTGCATGAACACGACCGACCCTCCTCCCCCTTGTTGGTTTGATTATGATTGCGGAACGAGCATGGTAACGCGGTGCCGAAGCACCGCGTGGAAAATATTAAAGAAGGGGATGGAGCGCAGCGTTGTCGCGCCGCGCCTTTGAAAACGAACCAAAGATGCGGCACTGTCACGCTGCACCGGAAAAATATAAAAGCATCGCGGCCGGAGCGGGGCCGTGGTGGAGGGGCGCGGCGTTGTCGCACCCCGCCGGACGAATGAAGGCCGCAGCGGAGCAGGGGAACCGGCGGCCGGTTCAGGGCCGCGACAGAGCAGGGGAACCGGCGGCCAGTTCCGGGCCGCCGGCATCGGAGCAGGGGGACCGGCCTTGCCAGTCTCGTGGCGGGAGACCCCGGCCGGCCGGAGTGGGCCGGCCGGACCGTGGAAGAACCGGGGGTTCAGAATCCCCGGCTGGCCGGACATGAGCGGCCCCATTAAGGGGTCGCGGTGTCTACACCTGGGGGAAGCGCCCCCCACATCCGAACGGCTCGTCCGTTCAGCCGAGCCACCTGGGCAGAGTGCCGGACCGCCGGCGCGCTGGGCCGTGCCCATGCCAGGTCGGGTCACACCGGTTCGGGTCGACCCTGGGGGTATCGGGCCGGGTCCGACCGGGCCCAAACCCCCTAATACCGAACCTCTTTTGGTCGGTTGCCCATAACATAAGAAACATGCCTCTAATCGACGCACTGTTAGTTGCTATGCGATCCTTGGATCGAGTCGGTCATTTCGGTATATCACACTCAAGGTTTTAGAGAACTTTGTGTTCGACCGGGTTGGTTCGTACACGAAACCAACCGGGCCCTCGGAGCAGAAACACTTATAACTTGAGTTCCGGACGTCTGATTGACGTGACGTCGACTTTGTTGGATTCCTCTATTAGAGGCGGACCTTTTGTCTTACTCCGCTCAAGGTTTGAATGCAGTTGGAGTAGGGTCGGGTTGGTATTGACATAAAAACCAACTGGGCCCTTGGGACGAAAAAGCCAATAACTCTCAGAACGGGCGTCCGATCGACGCGCCGTCTGTCGCGTTGAGTTCCTGTTGACGATACAGAACATTTGGATACATCAACCCCAAACTATGTCTCAGTTGATGTATCAGCCCCTCGGCTCGTGGAGCGCACCCTCCCGAACGAGCTTGTTGTATGCGGGAACCCTAGAGCTGGCTGCGACTGCGACGACGACGACGACTGTACAGAGATCCTTAGTGGATTCGACGGTGACGACTACAGCACTCAGCGATCCTGCGTGGATCAGTGCTACCGATCCTGTGTGGGTCAGATCTTGTGTGGGTCAGCACTAAGCGGTCCTGTGTGGGCCAGCGCCTACAGATCCTGTGTGGGACCGATCCTGTGTGGGTCATTGCGGGGGTTAGTTACCTATCGATCATGTGTGGGTCAGATCCATTGTGGGTCATTGCGGGGGTTAGTTACCTATCGATCCTGTGTGGGTCAGATCCTTTGGGAGTAATTACGGGGGTTAGTACCTATCGATCCATTATGGGTCCAACGGCTTAGATGAAACAGTGGATATATCTGATCATCTATATCATCATACGAAGAATTATACATGTGTGAGCTGATTCATGTTCTGCTTTCCTATGTGGATTGTGTTGTGCTATCTTGTGTGGATTACGTTTTTCTTTCCTGTGTGGATTGGGTTGTACTTGATCTCGGATGTTGGATCTGAACTAGAATTGATGACTTAGGTATATGTATGGGAATATACCTAAGTAGAGTCGGATGATACTTTGTGATTGTATCATTCCTTTGTGGATTATCCGTTGTGGATTATGGGAGACCATCAGGGGTCTCGGGGTATGTACTGAGTAGCTTATACTCACCCATACACGGTCTATGCCTGCACAACGTTGTGTTCGTTGCAGACAAAGGACATCGCTGATCGTGGTTGAGGCTTGCAGAGCAGGACGGTACCTGGAGGTGGACCACTGGGCGGGACTTACTCGGAGCGGACGGTTGGACCCGAGGAGCTGTGAGGATATCTGTACTCACCCTTCAGGGGGAACTTCCAGTGGACAGCTCGACGTTGTGACTTTACTTTCAGTTGTTGTTTTCCCTTTCCAATTGTACTTTACATTCAGTTTGCGTTTGTATTCTAGCCCACTTACTTTTCTGCACTTACTGTTGTACCCAGTTTTTACTTAGTGTTTACTTTTACTGCTTTCTTGCTCTGTGGTGTTTGATTACTTTACCAAGGCAATGCCATCCCTTTTTACCTGGAATTACGCCTTGGTGCTAGTTGCCAGCCCCTGGCCTATGGAAGGCGAGCTTGGGGTAGTCACAGCACGGGCCCCGAGGATGGGTCGTGACATCTATATTTAACTTTTTATTTCCATTGTATATTCCTTGACTTATTATTTTTAATATAGTTTCCCCATACAATGTTTACATGGGTTTTATAAAATTAATTGGTAAACATTCTGTTTGTTGAGTGTGGTCTATGGTTTTTTAAAATAACATCATTATAACCTTAATTTTTTTTGTTTTATTTCCATAATTATTCTATTGAAGAAATAATTGTATATGTTCAATGATTGTCCCAAAAAAAGAACCAAAGTAAGTAAGGTTTCTTGATATTATAATTTACGGAGTTTAAAGTTACTATGACCATTTATTATTATTTTTACAACATATATATTGTCATGTATTTTCATTAAATAATATTAATAGTTTCCAAAATTTAATGTTTTATTATATTAATTTATCTTTACAATCATTCATGTTACATGGTTATTGTAAAATGTAATACATTGTTCCACAGAGGTAGTAATCTCACATACTAGTACACAGCTTCAATTTTACATAAAATTGGATAGGGGTATAAAAATAAACTAAATATAAATTCATAATATAAGATTGTTATAATTGTTATATTGTTTCATTAAAAAGTATTTTTAATCGTCATTTAATGAGTACGTGAAAAATAAATTTTCCTTTTATGGTTTCAGTAGTGCACACAAACACATGGAAAAATTTTCATTTTCCTCCGTGATTTAAAAGATAAATATAAAATGGATAATTTCATTACCCAGTCACACTAAAGATACAAAACAATGGGAGATTGATAACAACCCTTATTCCATCCTCTAGTAGGGCCAGGTTTAGTGACTACAAACTGGGTATGCAAATCGTATAAATGGGAATAATTACCCTCATAAAAAAAGTATGAATGAGAGATATGATGAATTAACTGCAATAAAATCATTGAAATTACATAAATAAATTACAATGAACCATACCACAATAAATGTATAAAAAGAAAATATATAAATGAATGTATCCAAAGTGAATTAACAAAAAAACTATTGTTGAAACATGAAAACTATACAAAATTTTGATATGGTAATGTATTTTACGATCCAAAAAATCTTCTAGGATACCTGAAAATAAAGTGTGTATATATATAGGGTGATAATAAGAGTATATGTAGTAGGTTAACTTATATCACCCATGTACATGTGAAAAAAGAATAGTAATGAACCTATGAGAAAACAAGAGAACAAAATAGTAAAAAAAAGAGGTCAATTATCCAATACCCATCCTCACTATAGCATTCTCATGAAATAACTCATCTATGTATAATAACATAAGAAGAATCATATCGATAATGGGTTCCCTATATAATGTTCCCATGGATTTTTGACTCTCAGACCCCAACATTTAATATCCTAGAGCTACCATTTCATCAATATAATATATACCACCACCTCACAACATTGGCAAATCACATCAATCCTACAAACACCTAGGACACCACCCTACAATATGGTCATGGAATATCTCACCCAATGAAACATTTCTCATAAAATAACATCCATTACCTGAGTTGTATAGTATTCGTAACATATGGGAGGGAAACTATTTGGCCTCCTTTTACCATGAACAAACACCACTATAAGACTCCCCAAAATAATGTGTCTTAACATATCTCCCAAATAAAAATAGGCCACTACCCCACAAAACTATCCCATCACATGTCACATGAAGAAACCAAGTTTATACCTTACTTCACTATCAAACCATTATACATCATATCACATATGTATCTACATACCTTGAAAAACTAGTGGTAAATATATAGAATCTATACATTAGTTATGAGAATCATTAGGATGAGAAAAACACCCACCGTATAAATATACGGGTGTCAACACATAGTGATTGACATGGGTGGGGTGTGTATAGAAATCACAAAGAACGTAAATTGTATAGATACAACCACACGAAAAAGCATAAACTATGGTTCAATGAAAATCACTAACTAACTCATAACATCCCCATTTTATCTTCCACTTATATGTTCCTACCACCACATAGTAAACACAAGAGACATCAAAATTCCCATATTACATTACAATAAAAGCCATATTCATTTAGAAAATCCATTACTCTCAATATTTAACAACAACCATATTAAACCAAAAATACATTCCATTATTATTTAATTAATTAAATATTTTAATCACATTTAACCATACCATCCCAAGCCTTTTCAAAACATTATTTACTATTTTTCCACAATCAATACTTTGGAATCATTAATAACAAAACCAATCTCATGTCATACACCACATAATCAAATCCTACATAACCATTAAAAATCAAAACCAGATATTTCCACCCCACAACATGGCCTTAAAAACCCATCACATAACTGTCCAAAAATTCTGTCTCTCCAAAACATCACATCACTACCCCACTACACGACCTCACTAAATCCATTACATCTATACCTAACAACATATCCTCGCAAACCAATCACGTTTCCCCTCCATTGAATGAATTAAAAAACCCATTGGTCCAAAATTCAATAAATTCATATCTCTTCCACATTGCACAACTAATAAACATGTAAAATATTTTTTATAAATTTATAATGTGAATTTTATTATGAGTTTAAATTAATTTTTTGGGAATTATCACATAAACCATAAATCTAAGGAAGAAAATTTTATTCAGAAAATATAAGTTGATATACAATTTATATTTGGAATGATATCACAGTAACATATAATAATTTTTCTATGTCACAACTACCACACTACAATTAAAGGGTACCAATAGCTAGGTTTTTTTGTGGGATGGTATTCTAGTCAATTCAAAAAATCAAGATAGTAATACAAAATATGACAAAATCATGCCGATAAAAAACCTCTTCTCCATTAATTAAATTAAATAATTTTTTTTATTACTTATTAACATTTAACTATATTCATATTGATAAAAAATTATAATCATAACCACATGATAAAAAAATTAGGGAAATGTGGTATTCCCTACATACATGGATCTACACGAACCACCTCAAATGATCATCAAAACGCATCCAACTCACCCCAATCAATGGAATAAACAACGTAGTAGATCTAAAAGGAAAGAATGCATGAACATGTACCAATAAGGGTGGGTTAATTAGCATAGATCACCAAACCAAAAACCATATAACCCAATGATAATTGTTGGATAAGGAGGGATGAAAGATACCTAAAAATCTCCATAGGATTCACCATGAATCATGAGAAAGAGGTAATAGACCAATGAGAATGAATCCATCAAAAAAACATATTTACAAATTACAAAAAAAAACATAATTTATATTTTAAAATACACTTTTACATTATGAATTCCTCATTAAATGGATTTTAAGCGAAATAGTGTACCATTATAGCATAAACCCACAAAAAATAAATAGAAACTATAATACATGGTTCCTAGGGATCAAATTATATTATGTCATATACCCTCTGTATTATATAATAAATTTATTTCATTCATAGACCCTTATAAAACAAAATACATAAGATGGGTGACTTAACAAGGCATAAACAATAGTTTTATAGTGTAAACCCCTTATTTAATAAATAATAATTTCTATTGCTACACACCTAATGTTTAAACTCCATAAAATTATTGGAAACTTCTCATGCATCCTCTAAAGAATCTCCAATGCCATAAACTAACAATGTAACATGACAATAAGGTAAAATTCATTACATAAAATACCTAACAACTGATTATATCCTTTTAGAATAAAAACCAAACCCAAATAAGATATAATTTCACTTGAAAACCACTACATCATATACATATAAAGGGCCTCACTACATCTCAATATCCACCACCAAACAAAATCAATAAACAAAAATTCCTACCAAAACCTATAAATCCAAAAAACAACCACTAATGTGATGTAACATAACACATCATACATAATCCATACCCTAAAAATTTCTCAGTCAACCACATAAACCCCCAAAAATACCTATCCATTCACTACCTCAATTATAACACAACAATGAATCAGTTGTGGACATAAACTAGGGAACCCCATCATCAATGTCAAGATATTATTTTCTTAGGGGGAACTAACGCTCACATATTGTTAAGTTGTGTAAAAGTATAACATATCCAATTATGAATTCTGGTCCTTCAAACTCCATATTACATAATCATTTTCACACATCAAAAAAACCACATCCTATAAAATAGAATGAAAATAATATTCAAAAAAACAAAACTATATATAAAAAATAAAATAGTCGACACAATTACAGGGTTTTTCAGACATTTCCATTTCCCACTCAAACATACTCTCCTCTATGATCACATTTTTACACAATACAAGAATGAATGGAATGTTTTTCTTACACATCACCATCCCCTATTAATCCTGGATCACTATCAGAGGATACAAAAATGTTATGTAATCCTAGATATCTACCACTCCCCAGTCAATGATGTGGGATTCAACGTGAATATATCTCATAAGATGAGAAATGTGCAAGGATTCATGAATCATCTTTAGCCACAATGTGTACCACAACTAATATACTTCTTCAACAACATACCAAAATACATAAATGTGTCCAACAGTCCTTGGAGAAAGCATACCATGTTCCAAAACATTACTTCCCACATTTAATGGATACCTTCATTAAAAAAGGTATCCAACTTACAACATCAAGATCCCATTTCTATAAAAAAAAAATAATGATGGTAATGCACTACATTAATCATCTTACAAACAAGATGAACCATCTATGTCATTCATTACACCATATTGAGGCCAATAACATATTGCTATGAATATTTATTGAGCATAAAGAGAAATAAATGGATACCCATAAAAATTTTCAAATAGGGACATTCCAATGGTTGATTGATATAGATTATTATAAGAAAAAACATCCAAAGGCAATTGTCTTACCCAAATTTCACGATAGTCTAGAAAAAAATCATACAACATTTCCTCTAGGGCCTAGATGGTCTACTCTTTGTTACCATTTTTTGGGTGGAAAATAGTTTTGAGTCATATGAAATGTCCAAGAATTTGAAGTTATTTTATTAAATTATATTGGATTTTTTCAGGACCAGTTACTCAGACGACACATGATTCTGTGGACTGGTGATCCCAAAATAGTTTTTTAAACATTATTCTAGTTTATTTAAAATATATCACATGATCAGTTTGGTAAGAATTTAAATGGATTATAGGATTAAAAAATAGAAGGAATTGTTGCATCCAGAATGTAGACATTACCTATGAACAGACTTATCCTCGATCGGTGCAGGTCAAGGGAAACATGTTAGTTTTCAAAATTTTTAAGAAATACTATTAAAATAATTTATTAGGTGAAAAATATATTCTTTATTTTATTTTGAGATATAAATTCATTGCAACAGAACAATTTTTCAACACAACATAACTGAAATGTTTTTTCATAAATGAAATAGTCTACTCACGATTCAATGCAACAAAATGGAAAAAATTTCTATCATTACAGGATTAACCAAGTTCAATCGTTTTCATGATGGAGAAATGCTATGATCCCTTGGAGATTTGGCATTGGCCAACCAACACCAATGAATGACTCGTAGCGATAGATTGAGAATATGTTAAAACAATGATGTTGATCATCAATGGAAAATAATCATCCAATAAGGTAGGAGTTTTTATTTACATCCTTCATCCTCATTCTTTTCCTAATCAAAAAAAGGGACAACCCATGATTATGATGACCCACAAATCATCGGTTTTGAGCTAGAGCCTTTATCAAGGTTTATTTTGGGGGATTAATTCATGTTTTTTATTTTCTCTATTTGAACCATCTTAAGAGAGAGGATCAATGCCATAATGAACAATGGTAGAGACTCATTCTTCACCATTGTTCTATGATTTATCATTACCATTACCATGTATTAATCATAGGGTTATGTGAAAAGGATATTTTCAAACACATTTTATGTAACAATGACTCAATGTGGGGATCGTTGTAGTGACACGACGTCGTGTTAGAAAGAGGAGCGCAGCGGCGGTGTGGAGGTTGCGCTCCCTGGTGATGAGAAATAGGGGGCCCGCATCATCGGCCACATGTGGTGGAGGAGGAAACCGATAGTGGGATAGTGGCAATGTAGGCCGACGTGGAGGTAGTGTGGTGTCATGCGATTGGATGGTTGTGGTCCCTCTAGACTTCGGTAGAGGTGACCCCTCGGAAACCCGTGTGGTTGAGGTGGGATGCGGTGCACTGGCCCCATATCGGTCACATAGTCCATCCCACTAACAGCGGGCCGGGAAAGATTCAGGCTACCCCCATCAGCCGGACCTTCAGCCCAAATGGTGTAGGCCAAACTCGAACAAAATCAGATCTAGAACAGGTCAGCCCTAGATTGTTTTTCTAGTCCCTGGTTCGGGTCGGGTTGGACCAGTTTGATAAGACCAGAACCGGACCCAACCATCCCCTTCTTAGTATAAATTTCATAACCTCCAAATATTATGTCTGATTGAGGAGTTTTTTGTGGTGTTGTGACCCATGTGGCGATGAACTCTTTATGACATGCTCTATGTGAGATTTCATGGAGGGTGATATATAAATGATGGCTTTAGAAGTATATTATCCTTAAATCTAGTGAACTATGAGTGGAAATCATGTGACTAACTATGATGAGAATGAAGTTTCGAGCATACCCCATTGTCCTGACAGACGAGGGGTCAGGAAGACCTATGTGTACTAGAGAATGATTAGTTGTACGATCCCTTGTGTACTAGAAGGAAAGTAGTTGCACAGACCTATGTGGCCTAGTAGGAGAAAAGATGTGCAAACTATAGTGTCCTGATATATGAGAAGAACTCAGTAGTGGGAATGACTTCAACAACTCATCAGTGGTGAGTCCCTCAAAAGTGTAAATTATTCAGCTTTACAACTGATAATCCTTTATTCTATGATTTAGGATATAGGTATGTGAGTTATACATTGATGAGTGTTCACATATCCATTTTGTTCCTTCATTTTTTGTTGTCAATACTAAGTATTTTTTCACTCTCCACTACACAAGAATCACCCACATGTGTCATGTCATTTGCAGACGATCAATAATTTGACCGAGACCTTAGTGGTCAAGGACCAGGTACTGGAAGGTGAGATTAGACAGGTGAGGCGTACTCTTATGGAATCTAGAATATACATTACACCTACCCTCCAAGTAGGGATTTCTACGAATAGGCAATTTAGAGACCTTTTTACTTTATTTTTTTCATAGTGTCATTATTTGGATTGTATTCAGGCCTATTACATTTAGCTTGTAATTTATACTCTAAGTGGTTGTGTTAGTGTCATACATGTTTTTCCTTTCATCTTTTTGGGTTGGGGTTGCGAGTGTTCATGTATAGAAGTACTCGAAAATTGACTCCCACTTTCAGGTAATGGACTTTGGCACTGGCCTCCCGTACCTAGCCATTGGGAGTTGGGATTGGGGTAGTCGTGACGTGGGCCCCAAGGGAAGGGTCCTGAAAAATTGGTATCATAGGGCTCTTAGTTCTACCATAAAGACCACGATTCTATGGTTTTGTTTAAGGAAAATAGCATTGAATGTTTAGAGATTGAAAATAAGGCTCAGGTAATCCAATTTTGGTGTGATAGTCAATGTATACATACATTTTCACCCTGAATTATGCTTTTCAACTCGGTACATGAAACCACTATTTGAATGCATCATATTTGATTTTGAGTGTTTTCTCAGGTACTTGAGTCATATCACTAGGTATATCCAATTGGATTTGGTTCATATTGATATATATTTGGATTCCTACTTGCAGACAGCAAGTCAGGGTTTCAGTGCATGACCACGATGATGGTACACCCAGTGATGACGAATCAGTATAGGGACCGGTACTAGAGATGTACCCACCAAGAGGTGCACTAGCTTTTCCACCACCCTTTGGCTATTAGTTGTTACAATCACTACTAGTAGGGGACGCACATAGGCTCAGTGCCTTACATGAGTTCCAGAGGATCATATCTCATAGGATTAGTGGTGAGATTAAACCCCAAGTGGACGAGGATTGGCTAAAGTAGTTACATGAGTCATTCGACTAGTAACGAAGCCTCTCTACCAGATAGAGATCTTATCTGCAATCCTTCTTCAGTGCATAGTGGAGAGATGGTATATTTTGGGGATCCAAACTCATGATGAAGAAACCCTCACAAAGACAAACATTGATTGCCTCTTCAGATAGGATTTCTTCACAGTGATGATGCGCTCAATATGTGTAATGGAGTTTTTATACCTACAATGGGGTGTCATGGTAGTGTTGTAGCACTCAGTGAGATTCAACAAGCATTCATAGTACACCACTGACATGGTGCGAGACACGTTCTTCATGGATTGAGAATTTGAGAAGGGAATACATCGGGAGATTAGGTAATCCATTATATCACTTAGAATCCCTACTCATGTTGGGGTTCTAGAGTGAGACCTACTTGTGGAGAGATTCCTAGAAGAATGAGCGCCAGTAGTAGGAGCTACTAGAAAAACCCAGGAAATAAAATCATCAACAATCGGTAGCCAGAACCAACTAGAGGGTCCCAAGAGGGCCAAAATTTTTTGGCGGTGACCCAACATGATGGTTCAGTGGTATAAGACCCCCAGGATAGAGGGAGTTGTTAGAGGACATGATATGATACTCATACGGCATGCAGGGGCACAAGGATTTTAATTTCTCGACTCACTGCATAGACAACATAAAAATCGTCAAGGGACCACTAAGGAAAACACTATGGATCGATCGAGGTTGTCTACAGGGTGGAGGTTGTGATAGGGGAGACCTCAATGCTCCAAGGGGTGAATAGTGGTTGGATGTCCGACAACCACCACCCCCAAGTGGTCCACCACCTGCTCTAGGAGCTAATGGATATGGGTAAGGCGCGCTACAGTTGATGGAGGCCAACACCCATTATGATCCATATATAATTAGAGGTACGATCTATGTCTTCTACACCTTACCTGCAGTTCTTATATACAAATGATCTAGACACACTTATTTTCCACAAACCATGTTCGGATATTATTGATTCTAGTCGAGCCGTTGGAAGAATTTTTATAGTTAGATACACCAACAGAAGGGGATTCGATGAATACACAGTGGTTCTAGTAGTGTCAGCATACTATATGAGGTGTGATCTTTAACTAAAACTTTATAGTATGGACTTCACGACCATACGATTTCATCATAGTTATGGACAGGTGATCCAATGTTCATACTCAGATCGAATGTATTAGGCGCAAAGTCGTTTGTGTCCATGAGGATGGGACTAGGTTTCCATCACCGATGAGAAGGGATATCTTGTATCACCGGATAGACAATCTCAGTAGATGGTGTAGCAGATCACTCACATATTTGATAGCTACCCCCATGGTGCAGTAGATGAGAAAATTCTTCTATTTCCTTTTTTAGTGGATGAAAATGAAGATTTATTTCAATATGATGTTTCAAGATTACCTATTTCTAGATAGATACACTTTTACATTGATATATACCTAAGGAAGACATCGATATCCACACCATTATATCATATGGATCTTGTGGATCTTCGTTAGTTTAGGGAGTTTATTTAGGAATTGTAGGAGGAGGGCTTCATGAGGACTGATGTTTCACCCTAGTCTACCCCAGTTTTGTTTTCTACGAAGTCATATGATAGATTTAGGATGTTTGTGGACTTTTTAAACGTTAAACTGGTGATCCTGAAGAACAAGTATCCACATCCAAGGATTAATGACATCTTCGATTTGCTAAAGGGTGAGATATGATTCTTGAAAATGGACCTCAGATCATGCTACCATTAGCTTTGTGTATGGGATGAGTATATACCAAATAATGTATTCACATGTTGGTATGGGCACCATGAGTTCTTGTTTATGACTTTTGGCATGACCAATGCTCTGTTAGTGTTTATGGGACTCATGAATAGGATCTTCTAGCCCTACAGGGACTAGTTTTTCATGGACTTCATTAAAGTCATCATTGTGTACTCAGTATCTGAGGAGGAACATGATACATACCTGAATATAGTCTCGGATACAATCTGAGAGCACCAGCTTTATGGTAAGAGTTCGAAGTGACATATCTGGATTAGAGGGATCCAATTTATGGGAAACACCATTTCAGAGTCTAGAGTTATAGTGTATCAAAATACAATGGAAGCCGTACATTCTTGGGAGCCACCCAAGAGCATGACATAGTTGAGGAACTTCTTGGATATGGATGTATACTAATATTGATTTATGTTTTAATTTTCTCGGATAGTAGAACCTTTATCATCATTGGTATAAAAGGTGAATCCACTAGTGTCAATGGAGAGATGTGATCAAAATTTACAAGATCTGAGGATAATACTGATTAGTGGTCCCATCGTGAGACTACTAGAGGAGGTCGTTGGGTATGTATATTTCTAGGATGCATCTGGGAGACAAACAGGGTTTTGTGCTGATATAGGGTGAAGCACTGATCACCTAAATTTCTGGGTAGTTAAATAAGCATGATAAGAACTATGTGACCCATGACCTGAAGCAACCATTAGTGGTATTATCATTGAATATGTGGAAACACTACTTGATAGGTCAATGGTTTATGGTCTACTCTGACCACACAAGACTCATGTATATCTTAACCCATAAGGAACCAAACATGAGTAAATAGTGATGGTTATAGTTCCTCTAAGAGTATGAATTAGAGATAGTTTATACTCTTGGGAAGAGGAATGTGGTAGCATACGTACTTAGTGGGAGATCTGTTTAGCAGTTGTGGAGTGAGGAATTGATGTAGTTAACTGCGATGAAGATATCCTTCATGGATGATGATGATGGAGAAGATTATCATCAGTCGATCACTGTCACTACCACAAGAATCTAGTGAGGGAAGGAGGTATAGCTTGAGGATGCTGATTGTGAGGCCTGCTGTGCTCAGTTATTTTTAAGATAATATCTGGATGGATATTCAATAGTTAAAGAGAATTCATCCTTTTCAGAGGATGCACCGTTGTTCTAGTGGTGACACATTAGGAGGTCATGGTAGAGTTCCACACCTCCCCTTTGGTGGTACATCTTGGAGTGGTGAAGATGTACCACGACCTCCGATATCAATACTAGTGGATGACGATCAAGAAGGCATTGGAAGTGTTGGTTTCTCAACGCCCCACATGTCACCAAATGAAGGTGAAGAATGAATATGATGCAGGTTGGACTAAGCCACTAAAGGTGATGGAGTGGAAGTGTTATGTTATATCGGTGGACTTCGTGATGGGTATACCCTATACAACCATGGGGCAGGATACCATCTTGGTGATTGTTGATCGACTTACCATGTCCGCCCACATCCTACCCATCGAGGAGTAGGGGTCAGTAGAGATATTAGGACCCCTCAATGTGTATTATATTGTTCAACTCCACAGGGTACCAATGATGATTGTCTAATAATGAGAAACAAACATTATATCTAGGTTGTGGAAGTGATTACAGGAGGAATTCAGGACTCATCTCTGCTTGAGTATAGCTTTCCACCCTCAGACGGATGGCCAGACAAAGGGGACTATCCAGGTTTTAGATGACATTCTTAGTGCTTATATCATGGACTTCAGTAATATTTGGGAGGATCTCCTTCCACTATGGGAGTTTGCGTACAACAACATCCACCACTCCACCATTGGAGTGACACTATTCGAGGAACATTACAGGTGACCAGGCATATCACCATTATGCTGGATAGTCCCAGGGGAGTCAGCACTAACGGGTCCAATGTTGGAACAGGCTACCAACAAGAAGGTGTTGGTCATCCATGATAGGATGAGGGCTGTACAAATATAGAATAAATTTAATGGTGATAGGATATGGAAGCCCTTGGAATTTGATAAGGGATAACAAGTGTATTTTTTGGGTCTTACCTCGACAAGGATTGCAGAGATTTGGCTAAGGCAACAAATAATCCCTGATATTCATCATTTATTTTCTTATTTTTCGAAATGTTGGTGAGGTGGCATACCACCAAGCTCCCCCCATAGATTCTCTACGTGAATAGTGTCTTATAAGAATCAAAGATGATTAATTACGAGCATGATTTATCGCACGTCATAGACTGGGGAGAGTTAGACATAATTGATAAAGAATCGTTTTCATAGTTCCCAGTAAAAATTGAGATTTGATAGGAGAAGGTACTTCATGGATGATTTATTCCTCTAGTGTGCCTTCAATAGAAGCACAAGAATCTCTAGGAGTGAACATGGAAGCATGAGGCTCAGATCCGTTCTCAGTACCCCCATTTTTTGGTTTTTCCATTGTTTTATCTTTTGAAGATATAAACCCATAATTATGGAGGTAATTTGAGGTCTTGGTGGATTATATCAATACTAGCTGCTCATACAACACATTATATTGTTGCCTATTGTGCCCAGAATATTTTTCTGAACTATTTTTATGTTTATATAAAATATCACACATGAACAGTTTTGGAAATATCTAAACGGGTTCCCAGATTAAAAATATGTGGTCATTTTTTGCATCTAGAACAAAGACTATACCTATTAATGGACTTAACATTGACCATCGCGTGTTGAGGGAAAGATGATAGTTTTTGAAAATTTTTATATATTTTATTATAATATTTTATAAATGGAAAATAAAATAAACATTAATTTTAGTTAATTTTTAATTCTTAATTCATTGCAATAAAAAGGCATTTCAACGTAATAGCATTGCATCACAATATAATCAACACACTGTTTCATAAATGGAACAATGCAATTATGTTGCAACGCAACGAAATAGAACAAATTATCAATCTTTAATGGAATATCATAGATCAATAGTTAGAACACTGGTGAAATTCTTTGATCCCTTGTATATCTTGCGTTGGTGAATGGCGAATGACGAGCGACCTACAACGATAGATTGAGGAGTGACTAACGAATCGACATTGATCATCCCAAATGAACAATCCCCCAGCTAGGTAGGTGTTTTTATTGATTTCTTTAATCCACATTCATCGAATAAACCATTTTCATTGTTCAATCCATGAATGAGTTAACACATGAATCATCATTTTTCGAGGGGGTGACTTTATCAGGTATGATTCTAGGGGATAATTAATTTTTTTTCATTTGCTCTATTTTATCCTTCTAATAGGAGGAGATTAATGCTCTAACAAACGTAGGTATTGTTTCATCACTCAAATTTGTTCTATGATTTCCCCTTCATTTTACAATTCATTTTTTTCATTCTTCTTGGGGTTGTGAGCAATGGATCGTTTCACACACGTATCATTGGGCACGGATCCCAATGTGCAGATGACAACGATTATGGCATTCAGTTTCAATGGCTTGCAGGTGGCAGTAGATTCTATAATGGAGGATGCAGTAACCAATTGGCTGCGACAGTGTGCGATCATGGTTTCATGTTAAGAGTTGGAGGCTCTTATAGTGGGCCACGGTGATTCGGAGACAGAACACCGCAACATCATGTAGGGGGATCACAACATTGGTTGCGAGGGTCAGATTAATATGCTAGCAGTTGGCCAGAAGTAGTACATGTGGACGCAGCTAGAAGGATGTTGTTACTATGGACCATGGAAGTGGTTACCTCATGGAAAGCAGTGGGATTGATGGGGGATGTAGCGCACCGACCTCGTCTCAGCCAGGTAGGCCTGCCTCCTCATAGCAGGCTAGACATGAGGCAAGCTTCCCCAGTGGGCCAGACCCACTGCTCAGCCAGTCCGGGATAGGTCTAAACCGGGTCGGATCTAAGTCGGGTCTGACCTATATCTGGTTGGTAGACCCTAGGTTGGGTTGGGTCAAGTTGGTATGACTGATTCAGACTAGTACAGACCCCTTTATAGTAAAACAATCATAACCTGCAAACCATATATCCGATTGACATGTTGTTTGTGGTTTTGGGACCCCTGCAATGAAGAGGTAGTTTTAACATTATCCATCTGAGTTTATGTGGTGGTTGAGATATAACCAATCTATTGAAGAGTACATTATAAAAAATTTAAACATTCAACAAGCTGAAAAGCATCGACCAACTGTGTTAAGAAGGAAGTGCTGAGTAGACGATAGTGGATCGATAGACATGTAGTTGTGCAGACCAATATGGACCGATAGACAAGATTTAATGTGGACCTATGTGGCCTAGAAGATGAGATGTCATTGAGACCTGTGAGGCCCAGAAGATGATTCTATGTGTGGTCATATGTGGCCAAGCAGATGAGAAGGCCAGCAGACCTCATTCCCCCAGTAGACCAGCAGACCATAGTATCCTGACATACATTAGAGGCTCATCGGGGATAACACCCTCAGCAGTACAAATTATCCATTATTATGACTAATAATCCATATATATATTCTTATGTTATATCTGTTAGATCATTAAATTTCATCGTGTTTACTTTTCCTTTGTGGTCCTTCTTTGAGGATTTGGGTCCCTACTAATTATTGTGTTACTCACCCATTCATGGGATTTGACCACACATGTCATGTCTTCTGAATACAATCGACATTTTTAAAGATACCTTGGTGGTCCAAGAAAAGGCGGCACCTAGTGAGATCACATATGAATGTCATAATCCTACAGCTCTAGACAACTACTCTTCACTAACCCTTCATGTAGGGTTTTCTGCAAACATACTTTTTAGAGACCTTTTTACTATCATGTTTTCATCTTCTGTTTTGTTTGGTTTTTTTGTGGTTGTTTTCTTTCATCTTGTATTTTTTACTTTTAGTGGTTGTCTTAGTTGAATACATGTTTTCCCATTCAGATTCGTGGGTAGGGGTTGTGATTGTGTGTTTGTATAGATACTAATAAAATGCATCCCACATACATGTTATAGCCTTTGGCATTGGTTTCCTACCCCTAGACTGTGAGAGAATGGATTGGTTTAGTTGTAGAACATGCCTCATGACTCTGGTTAGGACGTCATAAATGAGTGAAAAAATCATGATGTAATTACCTCAAGATTTTGAGGTAAAAAACACGCCTTGATATAAGAAAATGGACCTCCAAACCCCATGAAACTGCACCACCTCATCCACATAACATTTAACCAAGTCATCCATGGTTCAGGAATATTTGATCTCTATGAAGTTGGAATATTTCATCAATTATTCATTGATTACATACATTGAATCACAAAATCCATGAGATCAGGGGAAACCTATGGTGAAATACATTAATATTCCATCTCATTCCATCTAAAAAACATGAATGATGAAAAAAATAGTAAGTAACATGATGATCATCCTTTACATACTATAAAACCAATCATAAATCCACAAAATATGCCACATTATACATTAATAAGGGCCACAAAAACCATAACCTCAATCCATGGTACATCATGGAAACTCATTGGTATAAATACAAAGGAAATTTGTGAAACTTGTGAAGGACCAACTAATTCATTTATATTATAATAAACAGTATCCCCAAAAACATAATGTAGTTCTTCCCATCTTGTGACCACCAATATGGAGCCTCACCAAGGCCAAATGATCAAGCATTACCTTTCTATCTGTGTTTCCTCCTTAGACACCTCCATATATTGAATCAAATAATAACATAATATCATTAGAAAAAAAATAACCTCTACAATCATTCACCCTTTTATTGATGTGTAGGGATACAAAATCCACCATCACTCTCCCAGAATCTGGAGAGTCCTAAAAGACATACATTTTTGACTTCCCACTAAATGATTTGGACAGAGAATTCCCCTTTCAAAAGGTGTATGATATTTTTAAATCATAATGATTTAGAATATCAATCCACCACTTCATTAATATATTCTTCTCACCAAGATAAAATAGATACATCAACATCTTATGATTTATGAAGACCAATAATCAATATTAAATGTGGTATTCCCCTAAAACATCCTAAAATGTTAAACCTCTACTAGAAAAAGATCATGGGTTGAATAATATTAGATTTTTTAGAAGAAAATTACAATACCCATAAGAGATCACATCATTCTATGAGATCAGTGGTTATCATAATCAATAATTGGAAGCCTCATAAATCACCTAAAATATTAACCCACCAATTTTATATTAGATTAATGGAGAAATGATTAATTAAATAATTTTGTTGTTTAATGATAACTAGAAATTATTTTCCTACATAAAATATTTATAGTTCTTGGTCAAAAATATCATTGGGGAGGAAAACAGAGTGATATTATAAAAAACCTATCATAATATCTTATGAGACCAAAGAATCGACAAAAATCTGCCACATAATTAGGTGCAATCATTTAGAAAACTACCTAGAACTTTAATGGGTCCACATACACATCTTTATGATATAGCTAATTACAATCTAAATTCACCATACATGTCGAAATGTTTCACATTGAAAATTATTTATAGATCCAGCCATGTTATGAACCTGCAAGAAAAATCTAAAATTATTAGTTTTTGAATGTGTTTTAATGAAACAGAGAATTTATTATGTTTTTAAATATTATTTGTAGTGTATGGTTTATCCTATGTAATATCTCAATGAGTGGTGACTGTTTTTAGAGTGAATGTTTTGTAAATTTACAAAAAATCATGGGGTGGTTTTTGAAAATAGTTTTAAAATAAAATGAATTAATTTAAATAGTTTAAAAGTTTAATGACATGTGGATTTTGATGAATATATTATAATTATGTGGACATTTATTTGTTAATAGACCACATTAGAAGTTCACCGTTCTTAATTTATTATAATGATTTGGTGTAATCCTTTGATTTACGGTTAACCGAGATCTTAGGTATCCACTACCCCTAAAAAATGAAAATGGGACACAATCATGACATAAATATCATAATAAAGTACCATCCCCTTATCATGAATTATTTTTTCTCATGAAAAACGAAAATCCCATGTTTTTGGGAAATAATATGAGTCTTATGTTGTCAAATAAGAACAACACAAGTGGAAAGCATAAAATCACAAACCGATATTCTATAAAATAAAAAAATTAAATGAATCCAAACTAGTTAAGTTACAATAAAATGAAACATTAAAAACCAAAATAGACAACACATATAGTATATAATTATGTTATAGATCACCCAATTATGATTTGTAACACCTTTACAATGATCATCCACTGTTTAGCACGACATCGAGAGGAGGAGGAAGATCGTGTGTAACTCCTTCATCATTATTTCCCCCCTAAAAGGATAGATACCTAAAAAACATATAATATAATGAGGGGAAACATCTCAACCATAGAAATTTCATATCTTTAATTTTGGTTCGAACATGAAAATGAGGTACCCATAGTGCCCTTTTAAAGCTAAAATGGGATGTGGTTGTGTGCACCCAATTTTCGAGATACAAAAAGTGACTTAGTATCTGTTAGTTAAATGGAATTATATATACATTCTTGAATGAATATACTGTTTTCACATACATTATACCATATTCATGAAAAATTTGGTGGTTATTAGAGATATTTATTTAGATATATCTTTAAAATTCTTAACGTATCTTTTAAATTCATGCAAATTTTGTCTCCAAGAAAAATTGGTTCAGATGGAAAACCAGGTGAATAAAATAGAATTTGTTTTTATATGATGATTTTTATCCCATGGGTTATGGAAAAACATAAAACAATCATCCCATTTGAAATAATTTATTTTATGAAATATGGAAAAATGTGTTCATGATTCCTTGGCGTTCCATAATGTTTGGCCCAATTTCCATCTCGATTATCTCGGGGGCCTCCAAATCACCTCCAACTATAATGAAAATATCAAAAAAATGTAATTGACCCTTTTTATAGTGATATATATTAAATAATGGAATAAAAAATACAATCCAGTTTCTTATTTTATGTGGAGTTTTAATACAAATCCAGTTTAATACAATGGTGTACGGGTAAAATAAAATAGTGAATCGTCGTGAGATAACACCGCCACACCTAAACATTATCAATCTTGGGAAAAGTCACATTTTTCAAAATGAGAATTTCATGTAGATATTCCGAAAATCAGGAATATTTTAAAAAAAAAATCAATTATAGAAATGTGATCTAATCTAAAATAAAACCAATGAGTTATTCTTAGTGATAATGAAATAGGAATCTCAAAAATAGTATTAGAATGAAATTATAATATATGAAAGATAAAAATATGAAAAATTAAATAAAAAGTTAACCATGTAAGTAATTATACTTGAGTATATGGGAAAGTACTATTCCATACTATTTTTTATAGTATATATCCAGTATATATATGTTGTTTTAAATTTTTCTTTAATGATTTTGTCCACCAAACATACCCTATATCCATAGCAATCAATTTTTATAACCCATACACTTATGAATTCCCCAAAGTCCAACCTTAAGGTTTTAACCTAGGTATCCTCATATTTTTTACATTTCATCACTCCCCTCATTTATTATTATCACAGTTTTCTTTTGTATTATTAGTTTCACTTGGAAAAAATATCACACTCCTAACTAAATCCTTTTTATTATGTCATCAAGACACTAAATATAATTGTTATATTATGATCAATATTCAAGAAATTTTGGTTTTTGACATACACAATATAACAACCATTTTTTTATTTTTTTTCTTATGGTGCACAATAGTTGGATAACATGTACACATGCATAATTCTATCAAATATAGTAATAAAAAATATCAGATAATGAACCAATATATGGAAAAATAATTTTGGAATGTTTACAAATAGTAACCTATTTTATATTTGACATATATTGAATAAGAACAAAGCACACATCTGGGTTGGGTGAAAAACTTTGTAGAGATATTTAGTGACACAATTACCCATAAACTACTCATACAAAGGATATAATTCTCATCGATGATATAAAAATGATACAACCATTTATATCATTTAAAAAAACAAGTTCTCATTAAAAATTTACTCCTCAAGGTTATATTCTCACATTTGATCATTGAATGTTTTTTTGAAATGTTAAAACAATTTTAAAAAGGTAAATTACTCATTAATGTTGAATAAAATCAATGATTAAGAGGATTTTTTTTCCATGATAAATTGGAATTAAAAATTTACATTCTAGAACAACACTAAGGTGTAGTAGACAATAATGTACAATATGGTGGAAATAGTAAAAAGACATACAAGATGAAAATTCTAAACTAACACTGGAATATACCCATTCCCCACTCCAAATGTATGTAGTGTCAGCACTATAATAAATGAGAATGTGGGAGAGATGTACATAACTAGTTGAGTATCTTTTATAAATTTCTATATTTTCATGGAGTTCTTCCATTATGGGGTCCAAAATGGATTCATGATAGTGCTTCAGCCACTAACCATTGATAGTGATGTTTTGTTTTGTTTTTTTTCATTTTTTAACCAGAATAACACCAAATAGAATAATATTAGTAAATGTGTATGGTTCAACCCAGTGGAAACGATTAATCAATGGAACCAATATCATCCTGGAATGGTAAAGGGCGACCTTATTACCAATATAATAAAGGGACAACTTTTTTCTCTCTTTATAAATATGGGATTTCTAATATCAATCTCTAAACATTTTTTCTATCTCCTAAATATGAATCATACTTTGAGAATATGTACTGGAGATATTAGTATTTCATTGTTTAATTTCTAATTATCTTTAATACCCAATTTCAACAGGGAGGTGAAAACTCTTTCAAAACAGAAGCTGATAGGGTGACATTTCCATGGGAGTATTAATAGTAGTACAATAATACCATAATTAATCATTTATTCTAAGACTCCAATCTATTATATTGGGTTGATCCTTTTTAAAAAAAATCGATTTTACCTCATTTTTTACCCCTCATCTTGAAAATTGGACTATGGGTGATATGAAGTAGACACTTGATGCCCAACACCATACCAACATAAAATATAATGCATTGTTCGTTTTAAGGAATGATAACCCTAGTCATTTATTATGACTGAGGTAATCCAAACAATATAAAATTTTGTGTTCTCAAAAGATCAAAAATAGTCATGGAATCATAAATCATTGTGGCATGTTCTTGTAAACATTTTGACACATAATCCACATTGAGAATAATGTAATGTTTCCGAAATGGATTGGGGAATTCCCCAATAATTTCAATTCCCCAAAAATATAAAATTATATGAAATAGAATGGGTTTTTGTGGAATTTTTTTTGTATAGGAATTTTCCATTCATTGATAGAAAGCATAAGATTTCAAGAAATTTTCAACATCTCAAAAAAGTGTTTGCAAAAGGAGACAATGATTATGTCCTTATAAGCAATAATTTGGGGGAAAAACTGGCCCCAACAATTAAGGGAGTGTAAAAACCTATGGTTGGATTGAAACACACTATAATGAACACAAAACATAATAACATGATCATTAAATGTGAAACAATGTTAGGGGATATCCCATATATACCAACAAGGGTCAGTATTATGACAGTCATCATGGTTTTTTAAAGTAGGAATGCAAAATTTTAACAAATAATTTACAATATCATCATACTAGAGAATAATATCTTGCACTACATAAAATTTTTCATTAGTAAACATGTACTTTTTGTGAATATAGGAAGTTAATTCTATATATAAGGATGAGTGAATACTACTGATATAGCCAGCCACTACATTCCCAGTTCCGTTTTTATCCCTGATTTTTAGATTTAATTCTTATTGTAGGAGCATCTTGGTAATGAGAGGTGGTTTGGAATTTGGATTCAAAAAGAGATACTAGAGGGATTCATGATATGAGAACATAATTAATTTGGACCGTAAAAGGTATGAACTGAATTTATAAAAAAAACAGAATAGAAATAAATTATTTTTTATTTTTTAATTACAATTACTAAATGATGGAATGGTTTCTGTAACGCCCCGACCCCAGCTACCCAGAGTCGGCGCATTACTTCGTAACATTGGCATGATCACAAAAGATCAAGTCTCGAAAGACCAATTAGTTTAGTATCCTTGGAAACACTAGATACATTCATAAGTCTTTCAATACATCAAAAAGTAAAAAAACTACAATAACATGGTCTTCATAGTCCACAATCATATCCTCACTGACTATTCTTGCAAGTCAGTCATAATACACTTCTTCACATCCTGGAAAATATTGAAACATTGAAAGGGGTGAGCTCAGATGCTCAGTAAGGATAACAATATTGCGGAAGCTTTTATAAGAAAACATAAGCATTTAAGGCAATGTATAACTAAAACAAAAGCCTTATTGAACTTGAACTTCAGCATAATATGGAAAAAGTAAAATAAAATAATGCCATCACTTTCTCACATTGATATTCTACTAGACGAATAATCACATGAAATATCAATAACCACTTTCATAATGAGGGAATGTATAATGCCAGACATTCTGAAACACTTTGTCAAGGTCTCGGCCAAGACGTCTAAAATGATTAAGGCCTCGGCCAAAACCATAAATCAAATTGGGAAAGGGCCTCGACCAATTCCATGTCTAGTTGTCTCATGAGACCTACCGATGCATCGAGGAGCTATAGCGGGCTCCACCCGTCACTTATTAAGTCCAATACATTCCCCATATGAATAGGGTTAAACATATCATAAACCATAACATAATCGTATCACATAAAACATGCATAAAGAAAACATAAAATTTCCACATTTTAATCACAAGATATCAATACAACACATTGATATAATAAAAACGCTTTCAAAACCATTTTCAATACCAAAATAAAAGAAAGTTAAAACTTTGTATTTATTTTTCATTAAAAAAATGATGGCTTTTAGAGGAAGCCGAAACTCAAATAATGGTCACGGCGGCGGAGAAGTCGTTGTCGCCGCATAAGTACGGAAAGAAAAACATTCCCTTTTTTCGTTTAGAAAAACGCTTCGTATAAAAAAGATTCCTTTTGAATAAACGTAAAAGTCAAAGGGGTTTGTACACCGTATATAAGAAAGTTGTGTATAAAACCAAATATGCCTCAATGAAAGAGGATTGAGACGAAGTCCTTAAAAAGATCATTTTTTTAAATAAAATAGATCTATTTTGTGTATTAACTATAATTACACATAAAGAACATAAAAATAAAAAATAAGACATAATAATATCATGACATAATTTTAAAATAGGAGATTAACCCAAAGAATGGAAATTGGGTTAAGAAGTTCCCTTACCTTGCGTCTTGTCCTGACTCGACCGTTCTTTAACCTCCTGAATAATAAACTAGAGTTAATTTCTATTTACTTAAGAACCTTTTTCATGTTCATTATTCCATTTATATCACTTATTACCATGTTATGAACATTATTTAATTATTTAAGTTAATAACGGTCGTTTTGTCGATCTTTGGTACTTGAGTCAACAATAACCTTCTTATAATTACAAGTTGTTCATGTGGTGAAATATCCATTATATCCAGAATTATATTAATGATTTAGATATCATATTTATCATATATATCCAGTATATACATTCATTCATAATATTACGTAACATCTAGAGGTAAGAAATGAAATGCACCATTCATGGAGACGGTAAGCCGTACGTACGCATGAAAGATACTTTGATTTCTATTTCATATTTAATGTAGTGAAATCATAATTATATAAAGGTATAATATAGTTCCAGTATAATATCATATATAATATTATTTACTCCATCCTTTATACATCCCACATATGGCATTAACGATTCACATCACTTTGTGGGGGCGGTAGTCCGCACTTCCTAAAATGGAATTATCGCGTTTTACCCATAATGGAAATCATAAAGTATGCCATAAATGAGAAATAAAGAAGCATAAGTAAAACATAAACATATTATATATCATATATAAAAATAGTGACATCTTAATGGCCACCTTTGAAGGTGTTATATGAGTGTTGAACAATCATCGTTTCGTGAGGCAGAAATTCGCCATCCACAGAAACCGTATGTTCTTTAACCATTAGATGTAGGTGTGTGTAAGTGTAGATCGAATCCTTCTTATAACATAATCCTAGTATATTGAGGATACTGGTGTTGTTACAAAATAAAAGAATAAAAAGAGTTTAGGGGGTTGGAGAAGCAAAATAAAACAAAAGAACATAAGAGAAAACACTACCTTTAAAACGGGTAACACTCTTTGATTTGAGGAAAAGGCTTCCTTGGGAAGAGTTCTGCCCAATGGGAGGCTTCTAGGAGTAAGAGGGGGAAGTTGGGAGAGTATTTGGGCAGAAGTTGGCCGAGCCAAATGGCTTGAATATGTAAATGAGGTGTGAGAGGTGGGGGCCTTTTATAAGTGGAGAGGAGGGGCTCTTTTGGAAAGATTGAAATGTTACATTATTACACAATTATTTTCGGATTCTAAAGGTCCCACACTTATATAATTCAAGGATAAGGTGATAAGAGTTCGAAATCTACCCATCCAATAGTCTTTGGACAAGTGTAAGACTTCGATTTTACATTATCTTTTCATTTTATTAAAATCGTTAAATAATGAGGTCATCGCTGCATCATCATGATGTCAAAAAAAATTTAGTTTATTTAATGTCTAAAAATTATAAAAAAATACTATGATGTAGGAAATCGTTTTATCTTTCTAATGAATATTTATAATCAAAATTTTGACTTGTGTAACCCCACTTAAAAACTGTTTTAGTAAAACAACTCATGTTTGTGACATTTTTTACTTTAACATTAAATAAAAGGTATTTATGTCATTCTCCAACTAAAGTGGCTCCATGGGGTCCCCAAGTTGACCCATGGATTGTCTTGGTCGGACATGACTCATCCAATAGTAGTAGGACAAGTGTAATTATCATCTCATATTATTATAACATTATTTGTACCTTAAACTACACTAATTACCTCTAATCGCGATTAAGAACATAAAAGTTACTATTCCCCAAAAAATTATTTTAATCTCATTGAACCACATTTTACTTCTTAATGACAACCATGTATGTCGGATTTTTGAAAATCAAATCACAGAATTGGTAATATTTCATTTAAAAGAAAAATCAGTTATTTAACTACCACTTAGTGGTTTCACTATTCATCAAAAATTGAAGTTTTTCAGAACAATGCCAAAATTTCACCCTAAGCTATAATTGATATTCCAAATTCAAAAATGATGTCTATTTTACAAAATTCCAAACATATAAGTTTCATTAATTAATTTTATAATTAATTCCCGCTATCACAACAAATAGTGTGTTTTTAAGAAATAATTTATATCAAAAGATTGGCAATTGTTTATGTCCAATTTCAATGTTAAATTAATTCTAATGACCACCATTGGATAAAATGGTAAAAATATATTCTAATTATACTTCAAAACCACTAAATAGTATAATTTATCACTATAAATTATTTTGATTAAAAAAGTTGTTTTTAAGTAATTTTCACTATTCATAAAAAATTAGAAGTTCTCAGAAAAATACCAAAAATTCAACATAGGCTAATTTCGATATCACGAATACAAAAATGAATTCCATTTTGAAATATAAAATTTCTATAATTTTAAAAGGTGGTTATTACTATTCATAACGGCTACTTTGATTAGTCGCAGTGTTTTAGAACTCGAACTTGCGTACAATGCAAGCTATTGCATTATTGAAAGAGAGGCATATCGTGGAAGCTCGGGGTGTTACAGTTTCAATATAGTTTTAAAATAAAAAGACGTAATTTAACTCATTTAAATGTTTAAAAATTGTATCTTGATGAATAAATTATGATTATGAGATCATCTTTATCTTACTACATAACATGAAATGATCATTTTTTATAATTTATTAATAGATTATGGTGTAATCTGTTAATTGGGGGTTAACCAAGATCATATGTACCCTCAAACCCTAGAACGATGAAAATACGACTAAACTGTGACTTGAAAATCGAATAGTTATGGTTTATCTACATAGAATGAATTAATGTTTGTAATGTAACACTGAAATATAAAATTTATTTGAAATAAAATGTTTATTTTGTTGTCTAATCAGAACAACAAGGGCCACACACTTAAAATCACTCATTGATTTGTTATGTTATAAAAAGAGTTTCAATTAAATGCTTCAAAAATGTTATGATAGACATAAAATAACAATTTAAATAAAAAATACATAAAACCAATATATAATTTGGTGAATTAACTCCCTCTTTATGTGTTCACAAACATATAATTGATCATCCATAGTTTAGCCCTCCATAGAGAGGATGAGGAATCTCAAGTGGAACTCCATCATAATTCTTGATCTACCAATGTGGAGAAAGTCCCATGTATGTTATAGAATGAATAGGTCAATCCAATTGGACACCAAACTAAAAATTATTTTCTTCCGGGTTAACAATGAAATTGCGGTTCCCTTGGTTATATTTTATATCACCAGTGAGAATTTTTTTGGCACCTCATTATCAAGATACCACATGTGTGTCTGTTTTTTATGGGTAAATAGAATTATCTCAATATTGATAAAATAGGAGTGTTTTTTCATCATATTGTATATATCCCTATCATATTTAGTAGTAATTATATGTTTTTATTTGTATATATTTTTAACATACTAAAATTCTATTTATAATTTTGACATATTATATTACCTAGATGGCTTGGTTTGGATGGTCCATCAGATAAAAGAATTGGGCTTCTGTTTATTTAGATGAGTTGTAGAACATGGAGTTTTGGATAAAATCTCAAAATTTATTCCATTTTTACTAATTTAATTCACAAAATGTGCAAAAAAATTAATGGTATCTTTGGACATCCATGCAGTTTTCCCTGTTTTCTTTTGAGATCATCTCCAAGGCGTCCAAATCACTTCCCCCTAAAATGTAATCATCAAAACATATTTTATTTATAATTTTAAAAGTAATAAATATCAAATAATAGAATAATATACGATATGAAATTTGGTATTATTTTATGAATTTTCAATAAATAATCTGTTTAATATAATGGTGTAAGGGTGAAATAAAACAGCGAATTGCAATTGGATTAGTATAATCCTCCTCTAACGTAGAGTATATATTGTTACCATTTGAAAAGAGGACTATGAAATAGTACAATAATTCATGAAAAATACACTAAATCATCCCCATAAATATGTCCACTGATTTCAGGACAACAAACGACATGACTATAAACTCGCAGTGCACTTACCTCCATCTAAGAAGAAATATCGATGATATCATCCCCCTTCTCCCTGAAATGGTGATACCCAGACCTCTGATTGGTCTTAGATAACAAAATATCCACAATTAATTGTTCAAAAAATTATATATCCTCATATGTGGATAACATTTCATGATCATTACCCATTTCAACCTCAGGTAGTCTTTGAAAACCTCATATTACCATATATCTTCTTATTGAATATCACTACAACACCCTGATTTAAGATATCAGTTAGGATGAAACCTTTTTGCATTAGATAATATATTTTATTCCTACACTATATTATTTTTGAAGGATTCATTTGAAAAGAATCCATCCGTATCATAGAACTTCTAGACCATATGTGTATCCAATAGTCATCATCACATCAAGGGGTAGTGCCAAAAACACTAGTGAAAAACGTCCAAAAAACACCCCAAAGACATTAGGAACCTCCACATTACCAAGGTCCACTAATTCCAAAAAATAAACATCCATTACAGAAATTTGGGGACCCACTTATCTATATTCCAATTTAAATCTCCCCTCATAAATGAGATAACACTTGGTCTATCCACATATTATATTTTGAATCTCCACCGAATGTAGTAGATAACTATGAACATGGAAAACAACGATTAAGTACCAATAAGGATGTCTTTGGTTGAATATTTTGTATTAATAGATCACCATAAGACCGATTCCAACCCATCAATAGTATACAATCTTGGAACACATCAAACAAGCATGTTTAGACTCTAAAATACTTTGTAAACACTGAGGGAATAAGTTGCATCACAACTTCTTGTCCTAGATCATAGATTAGAAAGTGTAAAAACATGGAGTGTGAATCTCAATAATAAAACAATATACAAAATGGGGTAGATGATATGTTGAACATAACATAAATGATATATAGTCCCTCTAGAACTGCTACATCAAAAAAATGAAACAGATTATGCCTAAACCCAATACCTCTCAGCCAATGACCACCTCCAGAACCATGCTCGGATCATAGTCCCTAAAATAAAACAACAATATAGGGTATAACTCTACATACTCTACATCCCATCAATCTATAATAATCATAATGCCTTAGATGCTAAAACAACTTCACTTGTAACAACTACTGAGTCATGCACTGAACAATACCACCTCCACCAATCATAAATCAAAGAACCACTAGGAATTGGATGGAATGTATGTAGACAACCCCCACATGAAAATAAAAGTAGCCTAATTTCCATAGGAAAATCATGAAACCCACTACATCAATAGTATATGAAGGGAGTTGTGGTCGACTCCTCACTGGATTTAATCACACATGCCATCATTCCAGATACCTACGACTGAAAACATCCCTCATTGATAAACCGTATAGGAAACCATATCATAAAAACCCTCCTCTTTAGTGAAACCGATCGATCACCAACACCTTTTTATAAACCTCAAGATATGCCAACAATGAAAAGGGTGTAAACAAATACATGATAAATGTATGGCTTTATTCCAAAAAATATAATATGGGAGACCTCATATGGATAATTTTATTTCAAATATTCAATAGGTCCAAATAAATTATATCCCCTACCCAAATATACCCCCCTTGGAAGTGAAAGAATCTCCCACCTCATCAATTCACTCAAGTTCGTTGATTGAAACTCTTCCATGACCACTTTCTGAAATTTGATCAAAAAAACATCTACCTCATTCCACTAAACTAAAAAAAATGGCATCAATTTATGATGAGGTCCTAAATTAGGAATAACATCCATAAAAAATGAGTACCATCCTAGGTCCAAGAAAAAATAAAAAACGGTCTTCAGATCCTCTAACAAGATATTTTTCGTCCCATAAAAAACACTTCCCTCATACTTTCTTAATTCCTACCACTAAAAATATAGAAATATCAAAATCAAATTATGATTATTAATTGTTCAATCAACCATCCAGTGATTAATTGTGACTACATGTTGATCCTCAACAACATGAAAAAAAACATAAATGATAACCTGGATCTTTTCATAAATGATAAAGGATACTTTTCTTATCCCCATTGCATGGAATTTTGTTAAGAACCATTGAATTAATTTTGATTCATTTCAACTTTCCCAGAACATAAAACTCCCAATTAAATGAAGAATAAAAGTCATCATGATTCATTTAATTCTCCATGTTTTAAACCCTATAAAATTGCCAACATCATCTATTCATTCAATAAGATCAGAGTCTATAAACTATATCATTAGGTCCCTAAAATTCCATGTAATAATTGATATCATTATCCAACATCATTCACTAATTTCAAATTATTCTATTTCAATAACAACCTATTCAATACTCACTTTTCCAAACTCCAAACACATTTGTTACTCTCAATAATTATGTTTTTAACAAATGTTTCATGAACCACTCCCACATGGGATACGAAAACAAATGGAGATAGATCATGACCCCTGAGCCCCACCTTCTGTAGTCCCTATTTTGGAACCTATCTACAATAGTATGAAAATCTCATAAATGTGATGGATTACCCTCTATAATAAAATAATATATGGATATTGGATGAATAAACCACAAGAAACTACTCAACATAATATAAATAAATTAAAAATAACTTACCCATAATGAATGAATAATTATAAAAGACATAGTAGAAAGACTATAATGTATAATACCAATAATTAATACAAATAAAACCACATTGAAAAACCTGAAATGGAAATCTCGTAATGACCAACATGGTCAGCTTAATCCTGTTAGAATCCTAAGAATCTGTTTTATATACTTAGGGTTAGTATATATGTATACATAGTAGGGTATCAAAAAGGCTCTCATGAACATGTGAATGAATCATACAAATAAACACTTGAGAAAACATCAGAACCAAATAACATTAAAATCATTTCAACCACCAATCCTCATTTATTCCATGGAACAATCACCAAATAACACATCTATATATAATACCCCAATAATAATAACATTGAAAAATGGTATCTCACACAATTTTACCACTAATTTCCTACTCTACAACCCAAATATTTTTTTTGTCTCGAATCACCCTTAACTTCTTTATGACATATAACACCACCACATTATATTGTATCCTCACATTTTTTCTTCCAAGCACCTGGAAATCCGCATGACAACACAGTCACATCACAAAACAACTGAAAACACCAAGGCCATCACATCACAACCATAAGAATGTTAATAGTTTAGCCTTAACATGAAGTAAATCAACCTTGTTACCTCCCCCCAACCATGCACATCCTCCCACAATATCTATCCCCCTACAATGGCCTCATTACATCTCACATGATGAAGAATAAGCCACTAACCCACAACAAGATCACATAACATATCCCTTGATAATAGTTGGGATATCACTAATTTAACTATCATACATTATTCTATAACATCATATGCATATATAAATTATTGGAAGAGAGAGTGTTAATGTGAATATATCCATATATCCATCCCCTTCATTCAGATATTGGAATTAACACCCCTATATATGTTTATGTGTTTTTGGACAAGGTGTACGTTGTTGGTGGGATTCATATAAAAATAAAATTGATCATAGATTCTATATATATATATGGCTACATAAACCATACCGACCAATTTGTCAACACAAACAAAATACAAAATGACAACATCCAAACTTTTTTGAAACCTATTAATGTAGAAAACCACAAAAACAAAATATGGAAGCCACATCCCACATTTCATTACAAGTATATCAAATTTCATTTTAAAAACCCATTACTTTCATTATTTATCAACTACCACATTAAACCGACCCCACATTCCACTGTTAATTATTTCTATAACCAATATCATCACATTTACCATAGAAAACCAATCCATTTCAAAACATTTTTAAGTAGTTATCCAATCACAGCATGGGCATCTAATATAACAAAACCATTCTCATCTCATAATCCACATAACATAACCTCACATCATTATCCCTTATCAAATCAAAAAATTTCATCCCCAATATAAGAACATGAACACCCATCATATCACCATCCCACAGAATGTAATAAAAAAACATTCATATCGTTACCCCACAACATGACCTCACAAACCCATCACATCGCCTCCCCACAACACAACCACAAAACCCCATCCCATCAACTCCCAATAGCATGACCACACAACCCCATCTCATCACTACCCCATAACACATCCCATCATTCCACAACCACAAATCACTAAGCACAAAAATGAACACACATTACAACACAACACAAAAGGTACAACAGGATTAGGTCATGGATATTTTTATGCAATTCACATCATTACTTTAGGATCACTTTAACAGAAGACATAATTCTGGGGTGAACCTTTTTATTATCCCAATATATGTGGTCAGATAATTTACATTTAGGGTGATATCCTGATAATATAAAATAGGTTTTATATATTACAACATCTATAGTGCACGAAATGTTTCTTATATGAGATTAATTTTTTCAGGTTGTCAAGCCTAGAAATTTCTTGTATCAAGATAATTATATCAAAACATCAAAGATAATGTGGATCAAAACCCATTTACCATAAATTCAATTAAATAATTCATTATATTCAATTAAAATGATCATATACTGTCCCATAACTAATAAAGAATTCCTCTCCCACATGATACATAGATAAGAGAGATGAGATATTACATACATCAACGATGTTTTTCAATCTCACTATTCACAATAAGATATAAATAAGGTGCCCAAAAACCACAACAATACAACACCATCCTAGAGACACCTACACCACATAATATGTTCTTAAAACACATCCAAAATCACCCAAAAAAATTTCAATAATTCCACCAAAGTGATCTGAATAGAAAAATAAAAAAAGTACAGTGAATTAGGATAACAAAACTAAAATGAAAATAAAAAAACCACCATAAACAAATGATCAAGGTCGTTTAAGGAGGGATCGAGGTCCCATAAAAATAAACTAGGAATACTTTAGAAATGGGAATTGGGTTGGCGTCTCAATGAAAAATAATCGGCTAAAAAATATATTTATAACTTTTAAAATGCATATGTTATGACATAAATTTAACTTTTATGATATAAGTTCCATTGGTCATGAATTTTATTCTATAAAACCATCATTGGAATCTTAAAAATCAAAAAATAAAAAAATATGATGAGAAAAACATAGAACATAAATATTGAATTATCATTATCCACAAAATACCTTCTTCAAATTTAAACTGATTTTATACCCAACAACTATCCAAACACAAGACATTATATGAATAACTAGTCAATATAAAAAAATATAGGCTCCTGAAAAAAGAAATTTTATGTCATAAAACACTTTTCTTATAAACACATACTTCTAAAACTCTACAAAATATCCCCAACCACCTCAAGCCACTTATAAAGAACCTCTAACACCACAAGCCATTAATGTGATGGGCAGGAAATGTGTGGGCCATTACAAATATTCTATTACTAAATTAAAATATAATGATATAATTATTTATTGTGTTATAATACCATTATAGATAGAGTGAACATGAGGTTTAAACATGAATAAAAGAACAAGAAAGGTTGTGTCGAGTGTATTAACTATTTCTTTGGTAACACATTATGGATCCTTATATTAGTATCTTATAAAGAGCAATTAATATAGGGCATGTTGAGGGTCATAAGTACAAAAATTGAACTATGTCCATATTAATAAAATGTGGTTATGGCCAAAAAGTTTTTGATATAATTTATAACCATTTTATATATGGGTAGTGTCTTCTGTTGGTGTGGCCATAGGTAAAATCTATAGCCACGATTTGCGGGGTTGTTGTGACGGTTGTCCACCATATCATCAAAGGATACTTCTACATTTTGGAAAATCATGGAAATAGCTCATGTAGTTGTCTCTTATGGTAGTTGATCAATAACCACAGTTTAAACTAGGTATATTGGTGATGTCTCTATGATGAAAAACCATGGTTATAACCCTGGTAAACTGTGGATAAAACCCAAAAATAATATAAGCATGACATGATTCTAACTCTGTAGCTTCTATATGGGATTCAACCACCTAAACACTAGACCAAAAAAATAATCGTGTGTGCATATATATATATATTTATATATATATATATTTATAAACTAAGGCTATTGGGTGTAAACCGGGGAAATAGAGATATTCACAAATTTTTTGCGGGAAAAGTTTTTACCAACGAAATAATGGAAAACCTATAGCCCTAGTTTTGAGAAACCATGTAAATATAAAAAATATAGAAAGTTTGTTTTTAAAACCATGAATATAGAAATTATTTATAGACATGGTTCCATGACCGATGGATATAACCATTGAAGAAACACATATAGCCCTAGTTTTGGGAAAATTATGGCTATAGAGAAGATATCTCATAGTAGCTGTTGAAATGAGATTAGAGAAGAGTTATTACAAAAGAAAATATGTTTAATAGGTTGATAAATGGGTATGATTTGAGATGTTTTAAAATTAATTGTTGTGATATATATATTTTGAATCATTGTTACTTCTCAACATTATCACTACATTATTCAACAAAAAAACCAATTATTTCCAATAATGGTTAAGGGAAATATATATGTTTGATAAAACCACTTCAAAAAAATATCATACATATTTTTTGACGTGTTATATACACTAGTTTAAGGTTTTTTTAAATTATTTACTATTACTATGGTAACACCAATTTAACCCTCATTAAAAAAATGTAATGTAAAAATAAATAAAACATTATTTACTAATTGAATCATTATTTTTTAAAATATGAAAATGTAATGCCCCAACCCAAGAACCCATAGTTGGTGCATTATTTTAACATATTGGCATGATTAAAAGGAATCAAGTCCTAAAAGACTGATCAGTTTAGTAGCCTTTGAAAATATATTACATACATGAACATTACATTACAAATCAGAAAATAAAAGACAACATTAATGATCATTTAAAAACTCCAATAATCCCAAAGAATAACCCTGTTTATAAATCATAATAAAATTTGTGGAATGCCGGTAAAATAATACATGATAAAGGGGTGAGATAAAACACTCCAAAAGGATAACAATATAGAAGAAACATTCATAAATAAACATAATCATTAATGACGATGCCTAAAACTACAAAAAATCCTTTTAAACAAAAACTTCTGCATAATACGGCCAATATAAATCAAATAACACCATTTAATTATTCGGATTGATATTCTAATAGTAGAATAATCACATTAAATATCAATATCTACTTTCATAATGATGGAATGCATAATTCCTGACTTCATAGCCACATAGTCATGGCCTTGTGCCAAGACTACGAATAAGATTTTGTCAAGGCCTTGTGCCAGGCAACTAGTTTGTCTCATTAGACCTACTGAGGCATCAAAGAGCTATAGTGGGCTCCACCATCACTTACTAAGTCCAATGTATTGCTCATATAAATATGTTTAAACATAATATAAACATTTATATTAAAACTAGCATAATAAATGTCAGTACCTTATCCATAAACCATGAATGGTATAAAAATAACACATCCACATTCAAACATATCACAGAACCTTAAATAAAATATAGATTATTTTTATCATAATAAATCAACCTAGATAAAGAATAATACCCCTTAAAGGATGTTGACAAAGTTGAAAATGATCAGTAAAAATCATTGAGAGAAATATACCTTTTTCATGAAATCATTTAAAAGTCACATAATTTTTAAAGGAATTCATTAAAAAGGTAGTTTTGAATCAAATTTTCCCATACCACTTTGAAACATTTGAAATGAATTAACTTTTTAAAACATTCATGTCCATATAAAAAATTCATTAAAACCATTTTGAAAACATAGACATTAATGAGAAAGGATTAGATGAATATATTTTCAAAAAAAATTAAAATTATGTTTTAGTAAAAGATTCCCATAAAAGGAATACATTTGAAAACTATTTTATAAAACATGGACATGGAAAATAAATATTTCCCAACACATACTCACATATAAACAACCTCGGATAATAAAGAGATAGTGAAACTAACCATTACCTTGCACTTTCCTATGGTTAGGGGTACATTTAAAATCCTATATAATGGCCATATTTTGTTATTAAAATATTCCAGAACCATATTCATATTTATTATATCATAAATGATTCATTTATTACTTTATACTACCCATTTAATAATTATTTCCATGTTAAATTAACATTTTGGGTAATAATCAATTTCTTTATCGTACGTGTTATAACTTTTTATTCTTGATCTTATAATTTAGATCATGATTTAAATACTTCCATAATATAAAACATGATTTATATATAATATATATTTAGAATATAAATATTTATAATAGATAGATATATGAGATGAGAGGTGTAACGCCCCGACCCCAGCTACCCAGAGTCGGTGCATTACTTCGTAACATTGGCATGATCACAAAAGATCAAGTCTCGAAAGACCGATTAGTTTAGTAGCCTTGGAAACACTAGATACATTCATAAGTCTTACATTACATCATAAAGTGAAAAACTAATAACAAAGTCTTCATATTCCACACTCATATCCTCTTCTGACTATCCCTGCAGGTCATTCATAAAATACTTCTTCACATCCTGGAAAATATTAAAACATTGAAAGGGGTGAGCTCAGATGCTCAGTAAGGATAACAATATTGCGGAAGCTTTCATAAATAAACATAAACATTTACGGCAATGTATGACTAAAACAAAAGCCTTATTGAACTTGAACATCAACATATTATGGAAAAAGTAAAATGAGATAATGCCATTTACATCTTCACATGGATATTCTACTGGTCGAATAATCACATGCAATATCAATAACCACTTTCATAATGATGGAATGCATAATGCCAGACTATCATAACCACGTAGTCAAGGCCTCGTGCCAAGACAACAAATAAGCTTTTGTCAGGGCCTCGTGCCAAGACACTAGTTTGTCTCATGAGACATGCCGATGCATCGAGGAGCTATAGCGGGCTCCACCCGTCACTTATTAAGTCCAATGCATTCCTCATATGAATAGGTTTAAACATATCATAAACCATAACATAATCGTATCACATAAAACATGCATAAAGGAAACATAAAATTTCCACATTTCAATCAAAAGATATAAATACAACACATTGATATAATAA
Source organism: Viscum album (assembly GCA_963277665.1). Classification (NCBI taxonomy): domain Eukaryota; kingdom Viridiplantae; phylum Streptophyta; class Magnoliopsida; order Santalales; family Viscaceae; genus Viscum; species Viscum album. Next base: position 107,116,797 of record OY728133.1, read on the forward strand.
AAATGCTTTCAAAACCATTTTCAATACCAAAATAAAAGAAAGTTAAAACTTTGTATTTATTTTTCATTAAAAAAAATGATGGCTTGTAGAGGAAGACAAATCTCAAATAATGGTCACGGCGGCGGAGAAGTCGTTGTCGCCACATAAGTACGGAAAGAAAAACATTACCTTTTGTCGTTTAGTAAAACGCTTCGTATAAAAAAGATTCCTTTTGAATAAACGTAAAAGTCAAAGGGGTTTATACACCGTATAAAAGAAAGTTGTGTATAAAACCAAATATGCCTCAATGAAAGGGGATTGAGACAAAGTCATTAAAAAGATAATTTTTTTAAATAAATTACATCTATAATGTGTATTCACTATAAGTACACATAAATAATGTACAAATACAATATAGGATATAATAATATCATGACATAATTTGAAAGTAGGAGATTAACCCAATGAATGGTAATTGGGTTAAGAAGTTCCCTTACCTTGCGTCTTGTCCTGACTCGACCGTTCTTTAACCTCCTGAATAATAAACTAGAGTTAATTTATATTTACTTAAGAACCTTTTTCATGTTCATTATTCCATTTATATCACTTATTACCATGTTATGAACATTATTTAATTATTTATGTTAATAACGGTCGTTTTGTCGATCTTTGGTACTTGAGTAAAAAATAAACTTCTTATAATTACAAGTTGTTCATGTGGTGAAATATCCATTATATACAGAATTATATTCATGATTTAGATATCATATATATCATATATATACATTATATACATTCATTCATAATGTTACGTAACATTTAGAGGTAAGAAATGAAATGCACCGTTCATGGAGACGGTAAGCCGTACGTACGCATGAACGCTACTTTCATTTCAATTTCATATTTAATGGAACTAAATAATAATGATATAAATGTATAATATAATTCCAGTATAATATAGTGTATAATAAAATTTACTACATCCTTTATGAATCCCAGATATGGCATTAACGATTCAAATCACTTTGAGGGGGCGGTAGTCCGCACTTCCTAAAATGAAATTATCGCGTTTTACCCATAATGAAAATCATAAAGTATGCAATAAATGAGAAATACAGAAGCATAAGTAAAACATAAACATATTATATATCATATATAAAAATAGTGACATCTTAATGGACACCTTTGGAGGTGTTATATGAGTGTTGAACAATCATCGTTTCGTGAGGCAGAAATTCTCCATCCACAGAAACCGTATGTTCTTTAACCATTAGATGTAGGTGTGTGTAAGTGTAGCTCGAATAATTCTTATAAAAACATCCTAGTATATTTAGGATACTGGTTTTGTTACAAAAGAAATGAATAAAAAGAGTTTAGGGGGTTGGAGAAGAAAAATAAAACAAAACAACATTAGAGAAGACATTACCTCAAAATCGAGTAACTCTTTTTGATTTGAGGCGAAGGCTTCCTTGAGAAGAGTTATGCCCAAAGTGAGGCTTCTAGGAGTAAGAGAGGGAAGTTGGGAGAGTATTTGGGCAGAGGTTGGCCGAGCCAAATGGCTTGAAAGTGTAAATGAGGTGGGAGAGGTGGGGGCCTTTTATAAGTGGAGAGGAGGGGCACTTTTGGAAAGATTGAAATGTTACATTATTTCACAATGCTTTTCGGATTCTAAAGGTCCCACACTTATATAATTCGACGCTAAGGTGATAAGGGTTCGAAATCTCCTCATCCAATTGGCTTTGGACAAGTTTAAGCCTTGGATTTTGCATTATCTTTCCATTTTATTTAAATCGTTAAATAATGAGGTCATCGCTGCATCATCATGATGTCATAAATAATTTAATTTATTTAATGTCTAAAAATTATAAAAAAAATACTATGATGTAGTAAATCTTTTTATATTTCTAATGAATATTTATAATCAAAATTTGGACTTGTGTAACCCCACTTAAAAACTGTTTTAGTAAAATAACTCATGTTTGTGTCAATTTAATTTTAACATTAAATAAATATATATTAATGTCATTTTCCAACCAAAGTGGCTCCATGGGGTCCCCAAGTTGACCCATGGGTTGTCTTGGTCGGCCATGACTCATCCAATAGGAGTAGGACAAGTGTCAAGCTCATCTCATATTATTAAAACATTATTTTTACCTTAAACTACACTAATCACCTCTAATCGCGATTAAGAACTTAAAAGTTACTATTCACCAAAAAATTATTTTAATCTCATTGAACCACATTTTACTTTTTAATGACAAGCATGTATGTCGGATTTTTGAAAATCAAATCACAGAAGTGGTAATATTTCATTTAAACGAAAAATCAGTTATTTAACTACCACTTAGTGGTTTCACTATTCATCAAAAATTGAAGTTTTTCAGAACAATGCCAAAATTTCACCCTAAGCTATAATTGATATTCCGAATTCAAAAATAATGTCTATTTTACAAAATTCCAAACATATAAGTTGCATTAATTAATTTTATAATTAATTCCTGCTGTCACAACAAATAGCGTGTTTTTAAGAAACAATTTATATCAAAAGATTGGCAATTGTTTATGTCCAATTTCAATGTTAAATTAATTCTAATGACCACCATTGGATAAAATTGTAAAAATATATTCTAATTATACTTTAAAACCACTAAATAGTATAATTTATCACTATAAATTATTTTGATTAAAAAAGTTGTTTTTAAGTATTTTTCACTATTCAAAAAAAATTAGAAGTTCTCAGAAAAATACCAAAAATTCAACATAGGCTAATTTCGATATTCCGAATACAAAAATGAAGTCCATTTTGTAATATAAAATTTCTATAATTTTAATAAGTGGTTATTACTATTCATAATGGCTACTTTGATTAGTCGTGGTGTGTTAGAACTCGAAGTTGTGTACAATGCAAGCAATTGCATTATTGAATGAGAAACGTATCATGGAAGCTCGGGGTGTTACATTCTCCCCTCCTTCAATAAAATGAGTCCTCGCAATTTGAAATTTTTCTTTGAAAATAAAAGGTTGAAAAGAGAAAATACCTTTGTGGAAAACCCACATCGGAAATAAGGTAAATAAAATTTAGTCTTAATAAGAGGGAAATGGAAATAAGAAAGTCACCACCAAACTATGATCTCGATAAGGAGAACATTGGTGGAAATTAGAGACATATAATTGGAGGAAAAACGTAAATATTTGTAGGGAGTTATTTAGGTCATCAATCACAATCAACTGTCAAATTGAGGGCCTCAAAGCCTTCAATCTATGTTGATTTAAAATATAATCAGTTCAACAAGACATAAGGTATTAGGATAACACATTTTTTTTGTTTTAATATCCCTTTACTAAAGTTTAAGAATTAATTTATTCATTGAATAAGAGATAGGTATATATATATTTATGCTTGACATTTAGAGTTTCAACCTTCAACACATCTTTCACTCAAAAAGATATAGAACTCAAAAATATTATACTTATCCTAATTGTATAAGGTTCCAAATTTTAACACATACCATTTAGATTAGTAAAATTATTTTTTAATAACCAGGGACATCCTGTAGGCTAGTGGTAGGAAATAAAGGCTTGTCGCACTATGGTTGTGGGTTCGATTCCTGCAGCTTTGTCCGACGCGACGAGTTATTCCCCACCCTGCAGGTTGTCCTTTTCCTAAAACTATAGTATTAAAATATTCCAAAAATAATTTTCAGAAATTCTTTAACCTTAAACAATACTATCCATGGTTCAACTTAATCCATTCCAACCTTAATAGTTATCCAAAATACCTCCGTCTAGACTTTCTCTAAAAGGTCTCTAAATTCCAAAATCAATTGTAACATAAGATTCCCCAAACATAGAAAATTTTCTCTTATTGTCACATACTAAAAATATGATTACCTTAATCATATTAAAACCTTACTGAAATCAACAAGTACTGCAGTACAATCCTTATATATATATCACATTATTCTAATAACCAGAATATAATCCATGAGTCCAAAAGCACCAATACATTAGTTATTCTGCTTCAACTGTAGTAACAGCATAAGATTGTCCTTGATCCCTTGGCCTTTTCTGAGGTAAGTTTCCCTGACGCTTAGGACATTCATTTGCATAATGACCCATTTCTCTACAATTGTAGCATTCAACTTTGATAGCCTCTTTCTTTCCCTTTCAATCACGAGCCTGGTGACCCTTTTCTCCACATTTATAACAAACTCCCATTCCTTTTAGGCAAGTACCAGGGTGATTCTTCCCACAATTATCACATACTGGAAAAACCTTCTTTCCCTTTTTCCCTTTATCTGTCTCTTGTTCCACCGTTCTCTTCTTCTCTTGCTTTACTTTGTTGTCATAAGACTTAGAGAATTCCTTTTCTGTCTTGATAGCACACGAGACAATATCTTTGTATGATGAGAAGGATTGTGATACCAAAGCTCGACGGAGAAATGGTTTTAACCCATCAATGAAACGATCAATCTTACTCCTTGGGCAACGTATATAATCGGCAGCATGCCTCGCTAACCTTGTAAAGTTAGCCTCATACTTTGCGACATTCTCATCCTCCTTCTGACTCAGACTCAGAAATTGCCTTTCCATATCTGCTCGATGGTCACGAGGAAAGTATTTTTCTAAGAAAATCTCTTTGAACTCCCTCCATTCCATATTCGATACGTCATCATCTTCCTTTTTGTTTTGAATCAGCGACCACCACTGATCGGCATCTCCAGTGAGGCGGTAAACTTCCATGACAACCTTCTCCCTTTCACTACTCCCCAAGGCATGGAATATTTTTCTCTAAGGAATTTATCCATTGCTCAGCTACTACAGGATTTGTACTCCCATTGAAGGTTGGTGGTTGTTGCCTCATGAAGCGGTCTAACATTGATCCTCCACGTTGCGGATCAGGGTGCTCCATACGAGTAAGGTTATTATTCATAACCTGAGTGAGTTGTCCCAGTATGTTAATAAGTTGATCGGCACCAGTTGCATCACCAGCCCCACTATAATTATCTTGAGCAGGAGGGAAATCCCTACATGGAGTGCGTGCATTGATACGGTTTCCATTTCTTCCACTAGGCGCCATTTCTAATCAATGGTATAAACTAGATCAGTTTATGAATCAAAATACATAATCCCATACTTATAAAACACTTAACATAAATTGAACTATTTATGGATACAATCCATAATCATAAAAATGTTTTCTTTGAGGATGTATATACTCATAAACCCTTCATAATGATTTGTAAAGAAAATGAGAGTTATCCTAAGCATATCCCCCGGGAGTGTCATAACCAAGAGTGCAGCAAGGCCCGTTGTCGTGTACCAGTTCCCGTTCGAGTCTAGCTCAAAGCAGTGTTTTTAGGTTTTACCCCTAGGTACATATATGCCAGAGCCGCCTCTACTTGCTCGTATCCAGACAGGGATGTATTGCTCGGAAAACTCAAAAAATATCTACAATAACAAAATTCTAGGAAGTTCTTCTATACTAATCCTCAAAGTCTATCTTTGGGCTATGTGCTCTAATCAGAGTTTATCTAAATCTAGCTTCCAAGGTTAGTACTAAACTGCCTCTGATACCAACTGTAATGCCCCAACCCCAGCTACCCAGAGTCGGTGCATTACTTCGTAACATTGGCATGATCACAAAAGATCAAGTCTCGAAAGACCGATTAGTTTAGTAGCCTTGGAAACACTAGATACATTCATAAGTCTTACATTACATCATAAAGTGAAAAACTAATAACAAAGTCTTCATAGTCCACACTCATATCCTCTTCTAACTATCCCTGCAGGTCATTCATAAAATACTTCTTCACATCCCGGAAAATATTAAAACATTGAAAGGGGTGAGCTCAGATGCTCAGTAAGGATAACAATATTGCGGAAGCTTTCATAAATAAACATAAACATTTAAGGCAATGTATGACTAAAACAAAAGCCTTATTGAACTTGAACATAAACATAATATGGCAAAAGTAAAATGAGATAATGCCATTTACATCTTCACATGGATATTCTACTGGTCGAATAATCACATGCAATATCAATAACCACTTTCATAATGATGGAATGAATAATGCCAGACTATCATAACCACGTAGTCAAGGCCTCGTGCCAAGACCACAAATAAGATTTTGTCAAGGCCTTGTGCCAAGACACTAGTTTGTCTCATGAGACCTGCCGATGCATCGAGAAGCTATAGCGGGCTCCACCGGTCACTTATTAAGTCCAATGCATTCCTCATATGAATAGGTTTAAACATATCATAAACCATAACATAATCGGATCACATAAAACATGCATAAAGGAAACATAACATTTCCACATTTCAATCAAAAGATATAAATACAACACATTGATATAATAAAAATGCTTTCAAAACCATTTTCAATACCAAAATAAAAGAAAGTTAAAACTTTGTATTTATTTTTCATTAAAAAAAATGATGGCTTGTAGAGGAAGCCGAATCTCAAATAATGGTCACGGCAGCGGAGAAGTCGTTGTCGCCACATAAGTACGGAAAGAAAAACATTCCCTTTTGTCGTTTAGTAAAACGCTTCGTATAAAAAATATTCCTTTTGAATAAACGTAAAAGTCAAAGGGGTTTATACACCGTATAAAAGAAAGTTGTGTATAAAACTAAATATGCCTCAATGAAAGGGGATTGAGACAAAGTCCTTAAAAAGATCATTTTTTTAAATAAAGTACATATATAATGTGTATTCACTATAAGTACACATAAATAATGTACAAATACAATATAGGATATAATAATATCATGACATAATTTGAAAGTAGGAGATTAACCCAAATAATGGTAATTGGGTTAAGAAGTTCCCTTACCTTGCGTCTTGTCCTGACTCGACCGTTCTTTAACCTCCTGAATAATAAACTAGAGTTAATTTATATTTACTTAAGAACCTTTTTCATGTTCATTATTCCATTTATATCACTTATTACCATGTTATGAACATTATTTAATTATTTAAGTTAATAACGGTCGTTTTGTCGATCTTTGGTACTTGAGTCAAAAATAAACTTCTTATAATTACAAGTTGTTCATGTGGTGAAATATCCATTATATACAGAATTATATTCATGATGTAGATATCATATATATCATATATATACATTATATACATTCATTCATAATGTTACGTAACATTTAGAGGTAAGAAATGAAATGCACCGTTCATGGCGACGGTAAGCCGTACGTACGCATGAACGCTACTTTCATTTCAATTTCATATTTAATGGAACTAAATCATAATTATATAAATGTATAATATAATTCCAGTATAATATAGTATATAATACAATTTACTCCATCCTTTATACATCCCACATATGTCATTAACGATTCAAATCACTTTGAGGGGGCGGTAGTCCGCACTTCCTAAAATGAAATTATCACGTTTTACCCATAATGGAAATCATAAAGTATGCCAAAAATGAGAAATACAGAAGCATAAGTAAAAAATTAACATTTTATATATCATATATAAAAATAGTGACATCTTAATGGCCACCTTTGGAGGTGTTATATGAGTGTTGAACAATCATCGTTTCGTGAGGCAGAAATTCGCCATCCACAGAAACCGTATGTTCTTTAACCATTAGATGTAGGTGTGTGTAAGTGTAGCTCGAATCCTTCTTATAACAACATCCTAGTATATTGAGGATACTGGTGTTGTTACAAAATAAATGAATAAAAAGAGTTTAGGGGGTTGGAGAAGAAAAATAAAACAAAACAACATTAGAGAAGACATTACCTCAAAATCGGGTAACTCTTTTTGATTTGAGGCAAAGGCTTCCTTGAGAAGATTTATTCCCAAAGTGAGGCTTCTAGGAGTAAGAGAGGGAAGTTGGGAGAGTATTTAGGCAGAGTTTGGCCGAGCCAAATGGCTTGAAAGTGTAAATGAGGTGGGAGAGGTGGAGGCCTTTTATAAGTGGAGAGGAGGGGCACTTTTGGAAAGATTGAACTGTTACATTATTTCACAATGCTTTTCGGATTCTAAAGGTCCCACACTTATATAATTCGAGGCTAAGGTGATAAGGGTTCGAAATCCATTCATCCAATTGGCTTTTGACAAGTGTAAGCCTTGGATTTTGCATTATCTTCCCATTTTATTTAAATCGTTAAATAATGAGGTCATCGCTGCATCATCATGATGTCATAAATAATTTAATTTATTTAATGTCTAAAAATTATAAAAAAAATACTATGATGTAGGAAATCTTTTTAGATTTCTAATGAATATTTATAATAAAAATTTGGACTTGTTTAACCCCACTTAAAAACTGTTTTAGTAAAATAACTCATGTTTGTGTCAATTTAATTTTAACAGTAAATAAATATATATTAATGTCATTTTCCAAACAAAGTGGCTCCATGGGGTCCCCAAGTTGACCCATGGGTTGTCTGGGTCGGCCATGAATCATCCAATAGGAGTAGGACAAGTGTCAAGCTCATCTCATATTATTAAAACATTATTTTTACCTTAAACTACACTAATCACCTCTAATCGCGATTAAGAACTTAAAAGTTACTATTCACCAAAAAATTATTTTAATCTCATTGAACCAAATTTTACTTCTTAATGACAACCATGTATGTCGGATTTTTGAAAATCAAATCACAGAAGTGGTAATATTTCATTTAAACGAAAAATCAGTTATTTAACTACCACTTAGTGGTTTCACTATTCATCAAAAATTGAAGTTTTTCAGAACAATGCCAAAATTTCACCCTAAGCTATAATTGATATTCCGAATTCAAAAATGATGTATATTTTACAAAATTCCAAACATATAAGTTTCATTAATTAATTTTATAATTAATTCCCGCTGTCACAACAAATAGAGTGTTTTTAAGAAATAATTTATATCAAATGATTGGCAATTGTTTATGTCCAATTTCAATGTTAAATTAATTCTAATGACCACCATTGGATAAAATTGTAAAAATATATTCTAATTATACTTTAAAACCACTAAATAGTATAATTTATCACTATAAATTATTTTGATTAAAAAAGTTGTTTTTAAGTATTTTTCACTATTCAAAAAAAATTAGTTCTCAGAAAAATACCAAAAATTCAACATAGGCTAATTTCGATATTCCGAATACAAAAATGAAGTCCATTTTGCAATATAAAATTTCTATAATTTTAATATGTGGTTATTACTATTCATAACGGCTACTTTGATTAGTCGCGGTGTGTTAGAACTCGAAGTTGCGTACAATGCAAGCAATTGCATTATTGAATGAGAAACATATCGTGGAAGCTCGGGGTGTTACAAGAGGCACCATTTATGGAGATGGTAGGCAGTACATACGCATAAGCGATGATTCCATTTTCATATTGTCTAGAATGGAAATGAGTGAATGAGATATATGTCAGTACACACACACACACACAGAGAGATATATATATCCTATAAAATTATTATGTCATATGTTACATACTTATTAATAATATATATTTTTATAATCATCGTTTAATGGTGAATATGGGAATGAATTTCATTGCGTCATGGAGACGGTAATGCACACGTATGCATGAGAAACAATATCATTATATTGATGGTGAAATCATTTTTAATGGGATGGTATATCATATATACCAAATAATTAACATCTTATATTTATTATTTACATCATTTATTCTCATTATTATACCCATCCAAATAATGAATTGTTTGAATAACAAACTACACCATGACCTGGATACGGTAATCAGTACGTACGTACGTATGGTGAATTTGTCATTTATTGGATAGATAGAATAACTAATATGGTTGTAACATATTTATAATAACATCGCAATATGTTGGAGGTACTGGATTTATTATTTTTTTATGAAAACAACAGATAAAGAGGATGCGGAAGAAGAAAAGAACGTGAAAGAGGGTGGTAAAATTATTAACTTTTCTTTGGGTGTTTTATTTTGAGTTGATAAAAAGGGCTACATAGGTTGGATTAATGAACAAATTAAGGACTATAAGTTTATTTGAGGGAGTTTGGGAGGTTATTTGGGCAGGAGTTGTCTGATCCCAATGGCTTTGGAGGTGTGATTTTTTGAGAAGGGGATGTGGCCTTTTATAAGAGGTGTGTGGGTCACTTTAGAAAAATATTAAAATATTAATTTATTATAAAGTCATATTGGGTTTATAATGTGTTCAATTGAATTTATTTATAGCCTTAGGTGGTTATGGGTCAATATCCTTTCAACCAATAGGTTTCAGACAGGTTTATGTTACCATTTTAACCTCATCTTTTAGATTTAACTCTTAGTTAAATAGTTTATCTTATATCGTGTCATCATGTATTATTAATCTATAATGTTAATAAAAATACTCTAAAATTATATCATAACCTCAAGTGGTTAATTATTGATTTATATAATATTATTTAATAACTTTGTATGAACCTCCCATTTTTGTGATTATTATATCATCCAATAATATAGTATTTGTTTTAAAAATTAATTTATGTCAATTTCGACACTATTTGGTATTTTATTTTTGGGAAAGTCATAACATCCTTATCACATCGACAAAATTTATCTAATCAACCCCCACATGTCATATTTACCTAGAAAATTCGTGGATGGCATCAGAACTTTTAAATTATATTTATTTTAAGATTTATAATATAAACAATTTTAATATTTCATTAAGAAGGTAATTATTGAATCATCATTGTGTCATAAATGAATTAAACTATTTAATCATTAAACATTATAAATAAAATACCATTATGTAGGAATTCATTTTATATTTCTAATGAATGTCTATAGTTGAATTTATCTTATGTATAACCCTATATTAAAAATGATTTAGTTAATAAACATTGAATTTAATGCTTTTATCTCTTCCTTAAATAAAATAATAATAAATATCCTCATATACTCCAAGTGGACCTAAATTTCCTAAGATTTTTTTGGTCGAAATACACTTATCCAATTGAATTAGGACATGTGTTAGGGTAGTTATAATATCGTTATTACCATTAATTACCATATTTACTTTCAACTGAGGTAAATAAAAAACAACAGATACTATTCACCAAAAAAAAATTCATCTTATTGAACCAAATTTTACATACTGATTTAAACCATGTCTCTCTGTTTTTTTAAATTCAACTAATATAAGCGGTAATATAATGTTTTCTGAAAATTTGAAAATGCCTTTAGAAAGTGGGTAAAAGATGATAAAAACATCAATAAAAATTTTATATATATTAAAATATTAAAAAATGACTCCAATGAATTATATTGAAGTGTTATAGGTATTATGTATCTATATTGACCTAAAATAAATTAAATTAAATTAACTAATTAATTAAATAAAAATTCAGTTTTAAATAATAACGCAGTGTATTTCACAATTCATCAAAAATTTAATGTTTTGAGAAAAATACCAAAAATTCACCCTAAGAAAATTTTTATATTCGGAATCAAAAAATTAAGTCCATTTTGAAAATTAAAATTTATAAAATTCTGAAAATTTGTTATTACTTTTCATAAAGGCTAGATTCATTGGTCACGGTGTGTTAAAGCTCCATGTTGCATAAAACTCAAGATACAACAACATTCAATGGGAAACATACCATGGAAGCTGGGGGTGCAATAGAAAATAATTTATAAAATTTTATTTCTAATTGATATAGAAATTAATTTTTGAATTAGCACACAAAAATATATAAACTATATCTTAGTAAATGTCGATTTAATGTTTAATTTTTATGTGTCAGATAGTGTTATTAACATTTTTAAATTTCATGATATATATTTATTAGTTAAAAAAAAGTTATGTGTCCATAAAATAAATCCAAATTTTTTTTTACCAAAATAATATTAATTTAATAGAAATGGAAAATAAATTAGAATTACAAATTACTTTGGTTTTATAATGTTAAACGCAGGTTTTGTAAATATAACCAAATATATATTCAATATTCATAAATTTATTTCTAAAATAAACTAAATATTTTATAACATTATATGTGTCATTTGTATACTAATAATGTAATAAAAGTCATATAATTGAATGAAAATATATTTTTTCATATTCATCTAAAAATAAATTATTTTAGAAATATCCAATAATAATCCATTCTAAATTTTGGCATTATGAATCCAAATATTGAAATTATTTTTTTACATTCATATTATATAATTGATAAAAATATTTTTTAGATATAAATTCATAAAATGATATAAAAATAATATTTACAAAATATAACATATGTTATAAAATTTCAAATATGGGTTTGAAAGTAAAATTTAACATTTTTTAAATTTAAAACTCACTTATAAAATACATATTTTTTCTTATAAAAGAGTTTCATGATTTTTAAATAGACAATTATATATTAAAAATTTAAAAAATTCATATTATTAAGAAGAACTAGATTTATAAATATTCTACAAAAACAACTTTATAATAATTTAGTAATATTTAACATAATATTATTATTAAATTATAAATAAAATAATTATTTTTATTTTGTTAATTTTTTACTTTATGTAAATTATATATATTATAAATGAAATCATAAAATATAATGAGTAATTGTTTGAAAGGGAAATGAAAATTTTATAATACTTTTAGTTCATATTCTAATTTTATATAAAGAAATAATAAATAAAGAAATACTAAAAAAATATTATATTTTTTTAAAATCATCATTTAATAATAATATAATAAAATTTATTTTATAAAAATTACAACACATAAAATGAAAAATTCTTAAACAAAATAATAAATTATTAAAATTTTAATAAATAACACTTATAAATAAAAACATATATATTTATATATTTCATAATTTAGTTACTCATATTTATAACATACAATTCAATAGCTAGGTATTGATGGTCAACAAATATCACAATTATTTTGTGTTTTCTATTATTTATTAATAAAGTTATTTAACATATTTGACTTAGTTAGAGGAATTAATGTATTAATATATTAGGTTATTATATTCTTCTCCATTAATTAAATGGTTTCTTTGAGATTTTAAATCCTATATTATGGAATTAATATTTGTTGGGAGAACCAAATTAATCATACAATGGTAGTTGATCATAGGCTGAATTGTGATATTAACTGATATTTCCCTATATGAAATTTGATATGAACTCATTCCATACATCGATATTCCATCTCAAATATAATATGAATAACTAATGAAGGTAGAAATCTAAAAGGTGTAACATTACTCAAATGTTTAGTAATATTTTTATACTATGGATATATTATTGACACAAAAATTATTTTTTATTTACAAATCATGACATTATACATGAAATGTTACCTGGGATAACACATTGAAAATTCATGAGTAAAAAATCACTATCTACCTCAATAGAGGTTGTTTCATAGATTATTCCTTGTTCAAATGCTCTAGGAAGTTCTATTCTCAGTTGTACATTTTAACAATTTGATTGGTGCATTGGATTTTATAGTTCCCAAATTCCATACATCTAAAATATCTAATTTTTCATGGATCCTTATGAAGATAATTATCTTCCTCCATTTTTTCATTATTTTTCCTTAAACTGATTTTTGATTCATGGCCAACATTACCATGATTAAATATTCTCGTTTCCCACATGAGTTAATTTCCATAGCTATTTATCTAAATTTTTGTGCATGGATGTTTTTCGATATTTTTCTCCCATCATATTCATTACCCTATGTCCCATGATACACCATCATTATCATCATTAGTGGGATCATGATTTCAACTATGATGACATTGTTATAACTATTTTGCGAGAGGTGGGTTTCAGTAATCAATAGAATTCCCAGTCCATCCTCATAATGACTTGCCAATTCTCCTTGACATGATAGTACAACAAGTAATTACTAGGCCTTAAGTGAAATCCCCAAGATGCCCAAGGCTCGTAGCAAAACTCAGGGGTGAGTATAAAACTCATTAGGTTTTCACCAACGACTTCCCTACCCAAGACTCTAGGATAGAAGTGTTATAAAAAATTATATAAAACAATTTTTATAAAAAAAATTCTCAAAATAAGTTTATAACTAAATATAATCAATTTTTCCAAACCATTCATTACCAAAAACATACAAGTGCAATTTAATCCAATTTTCCTAGAAAGTTTCCTTTTCAGAAAAATAACTATATAATCATTTAAACCATTTCAAAATATCCATTTATAAACATACCAATCCATTCCTCAACCCAATGAAACAAAAAATGCATGATAATTAATGAAAATTCTGTACTCATGAGTGGTTTCTCATTGATCTATGAAGTCATCAGAAGTTAATTGTTTCTCATTTTCCATTACCCCTTTGGCTTTGAGCACAATGTCATATTTCATCCAAGCCTCGTGGATGAATTTCTCTTCATCCATTAATCCTATGGCACCGAGAACAAGGAAATTTTTCAACCAAACCTCATATATGCAACATGAACGCACAATACATATTCCCAACGATCATTCCATAAAAACCCTATCAATAAAAACACAATTTTTTGAAAACTGTTTCCGTCAAAAATATTTCAATGCCAAACCATTTCAATTATAAAACATGTCAATAAAACTCCAATTTTATTGAAAACCATTTATATTGAAAATATATTTTCCATCAACCATTTAGAAATTCAATAAAATCTATATTTTAAAATCATAATTTTAAATTCATGAAACTAAACACACTTTTGAACAACTATTCACCAAGATCACACAATTTCACAAGAACCATAAATAATAAAAAAATGAACACTTATCCAAGAATTTCTTAACAAATAATAAAATATTAATATAATCCAATCAATTATATCCTGAGGAGATGATATTGAAGCCACCTACGATGATGGATTTGATGAAACACTGATAATAGATGAAGAAAAGATAAGAAAGCATGACGATTCACTGAGAGTGGCCTTAGATCTCTTATCCTATCAAGATCACAACAAAAAATTTAATTATTTGGGATCCAAAAACGTAGATATAACCACTATAGATTCATAACTGATAAAGAATGGAGATTAGAGATGTAGATCTCTGAAGATCGTCGAAAACGTGACAAATCAGGAATGAATGGCAACATACCTCATGTATTGGACTCGAAATCACTAAGGGAAGGCTCTAAGATGGATCCATATCATGTGGGGATGGTTATCCAGCCTTATAGAGTGTGTAATCTCGAAATAAGGGCCTCTTGATTCCAAACTAAAATATATAGATCAAAAATGAGTAAGCACATAGAAAGAAGGATAGATTTGACCTCTACGCAAGGTTTGACCATAGGGTTTCAACCAACCGTGTATGGATCCTGAAACCTTTCTTCTTATCCCAAAACCCCTTATAAAACCCTAAAACACTCCCATCCTTAACCTTTACCAATTATATGGAGACACATTTTTTTTGGAAATATCCCACATTATGGAAACACCCAACATTATATAAACAACACACTTTATGGAAACACCCCACTTTAGGGAAACAACCAAATTTTTTGAAACACCCCAATTAATGGAAACAAATAACATTATGGAAACACCCAAATTAATGGAAACTCTTTATATTGTGGAAACTCTTTATTTTAAACACACCATATTATGAAAAATGTGAGGAAAGGGGTTATGTACCCGAAATCGGGGGTACTACATTCCCCCCCACCATTGGTCATTTCGTCTTCGCAAAGTAGAAAATCCCCACTCACCAAAAAGAGTTATGGTCCCTACTCTTTCATTTCCTTCTCATGTGCCCAAGACTTTTTCTGAATATGACCATGTTTCCATAAAACCCACACTAGGGAAACATTTTTACCAAGCCAGAATTTCTCTTATCTATCCATGATCCACACTAGGTTATATATTAATGATGCATCCAGTTGTACCTCAACGTGATCCCATAGGATCACATGGTCAGTATCTGGGTGATACTTACTCAACTAAGATACATGTAACACATTAATCACTGAACTAAATTGTGGTGGTAATGGGAACAGATTTTCCACCTCTCCAAACAATTCTAGTATCTCAAAATGTTTAATGAACTAAGAGATAATTTTTCCTACATCCCGATGTGATGATGTCCAAGCTGTAGAGAGATCCTTAAGAAGACGTGATCACCCACATTGAACAAAAACTGTCTTCGAAGGTGATCTACAGAAGACTTCTGATGACTCTAAGCTATCACCATCCTATTTCTAATCAACTATATCTTCTCCATTGTTTCATGGACAAGTCTTGGCCCGATTAGTGATGATTATCTTGTTTCCACCTCATATAGTGTATAACAATAAGGATGCCCTGAAAATTCTTTAGATGGAGCCATGTATATTGAGGGATGATAGTTGTTATTGTATGAGAACTCCACCAAGGGTATATGCACCTCCATTGAGCCACCAAAATCCATTTCAGAAGCCCGCAACATGTCTTCCAACATTTTTATCATCCTCTAGGATTTCCCATCCATCTGAGGATGATACCCCATGCTCATAGTCAAATGAGTCCCAAGGGAATGTTTTAAGTATTTCCTGAAATGAGACGTGAACCTCATATCTCCCTATGAGACTATTGAAATTGGAACACCAATCCTCTTCACCACTTCTCAACTATTTATTTTTGAATGATTCTCCACCGAATGTGTTTCACGAATAGCGATGAAATAGGATGACTTGGTTAGACGTCCCACTATCTCCCAAATGGCATCATGTTTCTAAACCATTCGTGGATGACCTGTAACAATATTAATTGCTATTTTATCCCATTTCCACACTGGGATGGGCAATGATTGTTACAAACCAGCTGGTCTCTGATGCTATGATTTAACCTGCTGACAAGTTAATCACCATGAGATGAACTCGACCATCATCATTTTCTTGCCACTCCGCCAAAACTGGGCCTTAAACTCCGTATACATATTATGTGTACCTATGGGTACATACCATCTTGAATAGTGGTAATAATTAATGAGTTGATTTGGAAAAACCATAGGTACAACCATGTGATCTCTGAAACACAAAACTGAACCCACATCAAGTTTCCAACCCTCAATGGTCTCCCCAGCATTGTGTTTCGAAATTATAACCATATATTCTGCGTTAGATGCTGGTGCCTATTTGATCATTTTTACTAAATATAGAACAAGTGTAGCTGAAAGGAAAACAACAACATCACCTTTGTCATCACATTCCACATGCATGTTGACTAAGATGGACATCAACTGCCATTAATCTAAAGCTTCTTTTTCCAACTGAGCATATGTAATTCTACTCAATGCATCAGCCACCAAATATCCTTTCCCTAGTGTGTACATCAAGTCAATGTCAAACATTTGGAGATATTCCACCCATCCCATTTTCCTCATATTTAAATCTTGTAGTGAGAAATTGTGTTTCAATGTTTTGTGATCTGTAAACACAGTAAATTTCTCACCAAAGAGATAATGTATCCATGTTTTCATAGCATGGACAACTATAGCTAACTCCAAATTATGTGTGGGGTAATTCTTCTAATACACCCTAAACTGCATTGAACCATAAGATACCACATGATATCTTTTCATGAGAACACAACCCAACCCTAATCCTAATGCATCACAATACAACACATACCCTAGTCCGGATTCTGGTAAGATCAAGATAGGTTCCAATGTAAGGTGGACATTTAGTTCCTGGAAAGACTTATTAAATTACTCCATCCATTGGAATGGATCATTATTCAATGTCAAGGCTATCTATGGTGAAGCTAGTCGTGAGAAATCATGCACAAAGCGTCTGTAGTTACCATTTAGACTAATAAAACATCGTATCTAGAAAACAACTTCCCGCGGTTTCCAAGAGATTTCAAATTATATATTTTTAGGATAAACAAAAATTCTTATCTTAGAAATGACATGTCCATGAAAACGTACTTCTTGTACCAAAAAAACACACTTTGATAATTTTGAATAAAAAAGATAATCCCTCAGGATTTGTAACACTATACCCAGGTGCACCTCATGATCATCCCTTGTCTTTGAATATAACAAAATGTCATCCACAAACTCAACCACAAAAGATTCAAGATATAGTTGAAATATCTGATTCATCAATTCCATAAAGATTGTTGGTGCATTCGTTAGACCGAAAGGCATTACTATATATTCATAGTGGCTATATTATCTTATGAAAGATGACTTTGGAATATCCTCTTTCTGTACACTCAATTGGTGATATCCTGATCACAATTCAATCATGGAGAACCAATGAGATCCCCTTAATTGATCGAACATATCATCAATGCTTGGAAGTGGATATCTATTCATTATCATAACATGGTTAGGCTTATGATAATAAACACATATCCAAAGAGTTCAATCTACCTTCTTCACGAACAAAACTGGTGCTTCCCATGGAAACATACTTGGTCTAATGAAACACCTTCTTTCGAGATCCCCTAACTGCACATTCAATTCCCATAATTCTATTGGTGCTATCATATAAGATGGATGGAAAATTGGATTGTTCCTTGGATGAAGATCAATCCTAAACTCCTCTTCAATAGAAGTGGTAAGCTAGAGAAGTTAGTAGGAAAGACATATGGAAATTGATCCACATCATCTTGAAAACTATTTTCCTTGATGTATTCCATTGATGCCAAAGTAAACATTTCCCATTGGTAAGAGATTATTCCCACCATTGCTGCCAACAAGCTCTTTGACCCATTCTTTACAATCCTCTCCCCTCTAAAGAGATTCTTGATGATGTCCTCAGTCGTGAAACTAATTGTTCACGTATAACAGTGGATTTGATCCTTGAACATTATCAGCCAATCAATACCCAAGATTACATCATAGAAATCCATATCCATCAATGAGATATCCCAATTTAGTTCAGCTCCATCAACAGTTATAGTACATTATCTAAACACAAAGGCTTGTCGTTCTCTTTCACCAAGTGGAGTTTGTAGTTTCAAAACAAAAGGAATCATTTCCAGTTTCAAACATACATGTCAATAGAACGAGAAGCAATTATAAAAAATATGATTCACATGTATCAAACAACACTTGCACAAAGGTATAATTAAAAATAATCGTACCTCTCACTATAGATGGTCCAGCCTGATCATCGACAATCATCTGCTCATCTCCATACAATTGCTTCTTCACTAAAATGTTATCCTTGTTTCTTACTATCTTTTACAAAGTTGAGGAGTCATGGTATTTCTTGAATAACCATATCAAGCATTTCTCTACTGACAAGACTGATTTTGTTGTCCTCGTCCAGTCGAAGCATATGATTCCTGCTACAGTTGAGAAGTGTCTCGACCATCAGACCTTGGAGCACTGCGACAATAGCACTAATGATGTCCCATGTTTTTTCAATTATGAGATGCTCTAGGATGGGCCATACAATCTAGTTTTATGTGGTCAAGCGAACCCCATTGAAAAAAACCTTCTTTGATCTAGGGTCGAGGGGGGAGGTTTGCTGATCCAACTATCTAGTTTTGATTTCCCCTTGCACCTTGGAAATAGATGTCCCTTTTCATCTTGTTCCCAGCGGTTGAGTTCCCACCATTTCTTATAGGTATCACCATGCCCCTCCCATAGATCCCAAGATATCATGTTCAGCCACAGTGGCTCTCTTCACCATCTTTTTATAGTTTATAATACGAACTATTGCAGTCATTGATCGAATCTCCTATTGTATCCCTAATTCGATGATGCGTTCCTTTAAAGAGGAACTTCCCGCAACTTCCGGTGCAAAGCGTACAAATTTCAGGAACTTAGCCGCATACTCTGTGATATATAGACTCTCGTGTTTCAAGCTAGAAAATTCCATCATTTTCTAGATCATGAATGTGTAATGATATAATTGTTTGTTGAAAAATTCCTCAAAATCCTCCCATGTAATTCCTTCAACAAATATTGCATGCATCGCTAAATCCCACCATTACCTTGAAATATCCTTGAGCATATACGTCACTAGTTAGAAATTTATCTCTACCAGTGTGCCGATGATGTCACTGATATGATTCATCCAACATGGACACTCCTCCTCCTTCTCAGGTTCGGAATCACCCCATAAATTAGGTGGATTTTTCTTCATGAACTGGATGGTATGATCCACATGTCATGGCCCATTCCACCGGTTCCCTGTGTCCACAGATTGAAAATCTTGGTAAATACTCTGAACCAGCTCTTGGTTCACACATGGTTAAGGTACAACCACATTCCCCACAGCTTCTTCAGGTTGGTTTTGACGATGCCTACCAGGTGCCATTTTTTATTCCTACCAATAAACTCCATTAATCTCACTCTCTTGAAACTGTTGGATTAGCATTTCAAATTATATCACATCAACTATCAAGAAATTGTTTTCCTAAACAAAATTTTTTCCCATTTTCAACCATTTTTTAAAACACATAAAACCATTTTCAAAATACGATAAGAATTAGATTTTTTAAAATCATTCATTGGAAAACCAATTCCATTATTTTTTAAAATTTAACACTTTTTCACAACATGAATTATTCAACGAAATGATTTTTTCACTCTTACTGGAAATTCATTCCTCTACAATGATTATCATGCTCTTGTCATTGGCCAATCCCATGAGAATGAGATTTCAAAATTCTCAAAGTGTCTCTAAACACTTGATTACCTCACTCTTGGTTTACATGATGATAAACATAAAGGGTTAGCTACATCATTTTATACTATACATTTCATGTTCTGACAATCGGACTCCTATTTAAGATCCCCACCTAAGGAACTGAAAATAAGGGATTTCAACCCGAAAAATAAGAACATCGATGACTACTTATTAGACAGGGACCGAAAAATCCGATACCATTTGTAATGGACATCTAATTATCATTTCCTTGAGAGTACAATGAGTCAATACTAGGCCTTAAGAAACATCCCCATGATGCCCCATGCTTGCAATAAATGATAAAGGGTTTCAAATACAAATATGGGATGATTTACCCTTTATGAACTATAACCAAACATTCAAAATATGATGCGTGAACAAACAGACGACAACTCAACAACATCATGTATCTCACAGTCACATCAAAGTAAGTAACAGTAGAATAATAACCACGAATCAAAGTACAAAGCAGATAAACCACACAGTACTCTCCAAAGACTTCCCACTCCATGCTCCACGAGCTCTATGCTCCAAAATCTCTAAACAACCCATACATCATGAGGTAGTTCTAAACACATGTGAAACATTCATTTTTTCCTTTTCTATGAAGATAACATCTACTAAATCATCACAGTGCCAAAGCATGGGTGAGTATAAAACTCGGTATGTTTTCACCAATGACATCCCTACTCATGCCACTAGGATAGATGAGTTAAAAAAAATTATATAAAACAGATTATATAAAACAACATATCAAAAATAATTATAACTAAGAATAATATACTTTCCCAAACCATTCATTACCAAAAGCATATAGGTGCAATTGATACAAATTTTCTCAGGTTGTTATTTTTATAGTAAAATAAGAAAACAATCTTTAAAACCATTTCAAAATATCCCTTTATCAGCATACTCAACCATTCCTCAAACCCATGAAACCAACCATGCATGCTACATTATGACAGTTTCATACTCATGAGTGGTTTATCATCGATGTACCAATTCATCACAGGGTAATTGTTTCCCATGTGCCATTAACCCTTTGAAACCGAGCACAAGTTCATATTTCAACCAATCCACATGTATGAAATTACCATATGCCATTAAACCTTTAGCACCAAGAAGAAGGCCATATTTCAACCATGCACCATATATCCAACATGAACACATATCACATATTCACAACGATCATGCCAAAATAGTCCTATCAAAAAAACACCTTTTTATTGAAAACCATTTCTATCTGAACCATTTCAATGCCAAACCATTTCAATTCCAAACCATTTATAATAATCCATTTGTATTGAATAAAATTTATATTGAAAAAATATTTTCCATCAACAAATATATAAATTCTAGAAAATCCATAATTTAAAATCATCATTTTAAATACTTGAAACTAAACCCCCTTTTTCACAACTATTCACCAAGATCATGTTATTTAAAAAAAAACCATAAATCATCACAAATGAAGTCTTTTTCATGAATTTCACAATAAATAAACAAATTTGAATCTAAGAAAATAAATTCTATCAAGAAGATATGAGATTGACTACACCTACCTCAATGGTTTTGACGAAACATTGACAACAGACGAAGAACACACAAGAAAGAGGGTCAATTCTCAAAGGGTGGACTTATATCTCTTATCTGAGCTAGATCACGACTCAACATTGAATTATTAGGCATCCAAAAATGTAGATATTCCCACAACATGTTCATATATTATAATGAACGGCGATCAGAAACGTTGATGTATGAAGATCTACAAAAACGTGACAAATCAAGAATGAATTGTGAAATACATCAAGAATCGACTCGAAATCACCAAGGGAAGGATCTATGATGGCTCCAAATCATGTTGGGAGGGTTCTCCAGCCTTCTATAGAGTGTAATATCGAAATAGGGGCGTTTTGAAGACAAAATGATATATATAGAGCAAAATAGATTAAGCTCATTTAAAATTGGATCTAGATTTCACCATTGCGCAAGGTTTGACCTCACAATTTGGGCCAACTATGTATGGATCGTGTGACCTTCCTTATTGTCCCAAAACTCCTTATAAATCCCCAAAACTATCTCATCCTTTACCTTTAACATTTTTATGAAAACAATTTTTTATGGAAACATCCCACTTTATGGAAATACCCTACTTTTTGGAAACAACCCACTTTATAGAAACACCCTAATTTATTGAAACAACCCAATTTATGGAAACACCCCAATTTATGGAAACAACCAACATTATAGAAACAAACTAATTAATTAAAACTCTCTATATTATGGAAACTCTCTATTTTATACACACAAAATTAAAAAAAGGAGGAAAGGGGTTATGTACTAGAAACCGGGGGTACTTCAATCCCTTACCTCAAAGGGTTGATTTTTTAAATAATCAGTCCATTTTTCATCTCAAATTTTTTTCACTAAGCTCATTTTGGGTTTATCCATCATTAAAAATATATGTTGTTAGCATGCGTGATGAACACATATCATCATTAGAGAAGTATCCAAGATATAAAATGGATATTTAACATAAATATTTCCCAAATTATAATAGTATCATGTTGTACTATAATTATATTAGTTCAAGCTATATCACTAATTTTAACCTATATCATCAATAATTTAATCTATATAATTCAAATAACATTTTAAATCATCCTTTTCCATCCTCTACCATTTTTTATCTTACATTACATTATAATTATTTTCATATAATGTATTGACCAAATACATAAAAATTACCATAGAGTCATTATTCTAGAGTATTTTGTTATGGTTATATGATCATCCAACACATATCCATCAGGTGTGTATATTTAGGTGTATAGTTTTAGGTTCTCTTATCATGTATTAGAGTAATGATTGAGTCCACTCTCAAATAACTCTTTTGTGTTTTATTACACATAGGTGAATCAATGCGACATCCATATGCCATATCCATTATCTATATAGTGATATAATTAATAGAAATCTACACACACTATATTTTACAAGAATTCGACGATGTTATCATATTTCTCGACATATCGATTAGACATATTCCTAAAAGTTTCACTAATATTAGATCATCCTTAACTATAAAAGTATGTATATTTCTCATTAATACAAAATATAGTCTCCCATGGCTTAAACACATGCCATTTCATAATTTTTTATCATATATTTAGAATAGAAAAAAATAGAGGATCTAGAAGTCTAGTTTATTTAGAAGATTAAAAATATAAATGAATCATAATAAATTTAAATAATTTATCTTCATTTAAAACTCTATAGTGTTCTGTAAACTCTCATGGACCTTATAATAGTGAAAAAGTTACCTGGGTGAAAATACCAATGGAAAAGATTTAAAAAATTCATAATATGGGAACATGACACGAAACAAATCATAAAATGAGATCCAGGAAGAATATCTTGATATCCTAAAGAGAATGAATATAATAATAGAAATATGCATATGAGTAAAAATTATAATATCATGGAATCATGAAATATATGGTCATAATATATTATATGATATAATAATCCTATGTCAATGATAACACTCAATTCCATTTCCATAAAATGGAAAATTTCCTATAGAGGATTGCATCACTCCACATTCCCACTACTATAGTAGACAATGTCCAATATTGGAATTGGTTTACTCCCTACTCCTACAAATATGGTTGAAAATGTCTCAGGGTAGATTATATTTCCCTCCCTTTCCAAGTATATAATGTCATGTTAAAATGGTTTAGGAAATTCATTAGAGTGATATATAATTTCATGACCACTAGATACATAACATAGAGTTATTAGGATAAATATGTTTTTACCATACATGGTATCTTAAAAAATGGTAAACAATGGCCAATGCATTAGATGGATATATAATTCAAAATATCCTAATCACAAAATGGAAATCTAACATATGGATACCCAAGGAGTAATTTTGAATATATATATATATATATTATAATTCAAAAACCATGATAAATTATGAAATATGTTTTTTTAAAATATTTTTGTAAATAGTAAATGTTACACGGAATATCAATTTTAAATAAACAATGACATTATATTTAAATATTTTTATTCAACGTGGTTGTTATCACCTAGTTGTTTGATTTGATGGAGTATATATAAAAAGTTAAATTATGAAATTTATATAAATTAAAAAAGTATCTAATAAATTTGTTGGTAATCAATTTATGATAAATTAAAAAAATACATTTAAATTTAAATTAAATGTTTTTCTTATGAAACTGTTTTAATGCACAAAATGAATTTTTTATTATATAAATTAAATTATAAACTAAATATGAATTATTTTAGTGAAATTTATATAAATTCAATATAATTTTTTATCACTAATGTAATACTTTTACTTGTCATGTGATAATAACAAATCATGTTTTATGATTTATATTTTTATTTTCACTACATAAATCATCACCTATTTTGCACTTATTTTAAAATTATTTTTACCACATGATAAAAATTTAGTTTAAAAAATTTGTTTTTAAAAAAAATCATGTCAAAATTTTCGTATAGTAAATTTTATCTAATTTAATAAAATTTTTAATTTTTCAATGATTAGTGAAAAATAAATTTCTTTACTATAAATTTTTATTTAAATATAATTATTATTCAAAAATACAATTTTGTAGTTATATGTTTATAATCATGAAATTATTTTAATTATATTAATAGTAACCCAATTTATTTCATTGATTTTTTATATGTATTTATTATCTTAAAACATTAAATACTTAATAAATCTTTTTTTGTGGAAAACCATGTTTCGTAATGTTTGATGGTTTAATTTTAAATTAAATTATGAAAAATATATGAATTTAAATTTTTAAATAAAATCCATATTTTTAATTAGATGAAATTATTTTATTTAATTTTTTGAAATTAATTTCTGATCATAATGATATGTAAAAACAGTTATAATTTTTCACCATAATTAAGTTTGAATTGATTTTACCTATAGGTTAGTCTAAAATGATATGGGTTAAACTGAAAAAAAAATCAATTTTATACAAATATTTATAAAATATATAATAAAATAATTGTTTATGGTCAATTTTTTATCCATCTTCCTAGAAAAGTGACTTGATATTATATTAAATCATTGAAACATTACCAGTGTGATAATCACCTCTATTATAAAAGGACATCAATACCCTCTTATGTAAACACATAATGATTGTTTTTTCTCATAAAATACATTCCAAAATAAATTCATTAAATCTGTTACAATGCCTTATATTCCATTAATTGATTGTAAAAATATCAAGGATGGATTTAGGATTAAAACTAAAGACACTGTTTGATGAAGATATACTATTTTTAATCATTCTCTTTCATTTTATTTGTTATTACTCCCCCAAAAAATCATCTTACAGCTTTTTGATGTAAAAAAACCATAATATTTTATATAAATTAATGTTATTTTTTAATTTAATTGACAATGTCTATATTCTCTTATTTCTAATGGGAAATTAAACCATCAATGTTGTGTACGGAAGACAACCGCTTCACGAACCGATGTAATTCATTTTCCATAACTTCCATTCATAGCTAAATATAATGATGGGTTTAAAGTATATAAATTATATTTATAACATAAATATAATTTTTTATGTATACTATCACATATAACTTCTTATTTTAAAATCCTTTTGATGAAGATAATGTCGCTCATGTGTACGTGTTGACTACCTCTTCTATAAGGTGATGTGAAACATTTTTCATATATAGATTACATGAATGATTATAAAAATATTTTTAGTGAAAATAAAATTTTTATATTATATAATAAATATTCTTTAATTTATAATTAATATGTAATGTTCTTTTATATTATCCATTGAAAAGTGAAAGCAACATTCATGTGTACATATGTCTTAACATCTCTATGAACGGTGCAATTCAGTTTTCTATCTCTATCATTTTTTGGATGAATATAATTATATGAGTAATGAATATATGTATGATATATATCAGGATTAAAATTATATACATAATGGGACTAAGAACAATGTACAAGGACTGGAACTACGAAACCTAAATGGTTATAAAAATAGAATAGTAAATGCCCAAAAATGACAAATTTAATAATGATTTATTAATAAATGAACAATTATGTTTAATAATTTTACCATTTACAATATTAAAAATACATAAATGAATAATTAATAATATTATAGTAAATTTTAAATTATATAGATGTGGTTAGAGTTATCTAGAATCAACTGGAACCCGATGTAATGTATTTTCTTCTCATGTTTATTTCTAAGAGACACATGACATATTCACAACAGTATTCATTTATGTAATGTATATATATCCCAGTAAAATAATTTATTATGTTTTAATTAATATAATAAGGATTTATATATCTATATAGTTTTCTTTCTTTCATTTTCTATATTATTCCGAAGTCACCAATACAGTAATGGTTTTTTGTTATAATCTCATTTTTATCGAGATTCTATATGATTAAATTTTCGATGAGGAAATTTAATGACATAAAGATCACAATAAAACTTAAATTAAATATGATCTGTATATTTCTTGATAATATATTTTTTCCATTCATTTTTCTTATATTATATACTAAATATATCAAAATATCATTTTAGGGAAAATCAACATTATTTCTATCCTTAGTAAAAAAACTTTTCCATAGATAACTATGTTTTTTTAAAATTTTTTGATGAATATTTTTAATATTATATGATAATTTATAAATATTATTTTTAGCAATGATTTACAATTTTAAAAATAAAATTATAATGTAATATTCTTTTTATTTTCTATGTGAGTTACGTTTGGACAGTATTAACAATAATGTGAAGGGAATTTTGTCTTTTATCTTATATGAAATGAAAAAAATATAATGTCACTATGAGCTATCAATGATCTAAAACATAAATTAATAGTTTTCATAGTGATTTTAGAAGAAATTTTTCTGTTAAGAAATTTGAAATATTTTTGAATTGATTTCAAATCGGAATATTTATATTTTTTAGGTATTTAATGATCTTTTATAAAATATATATTCATAAACAACATCAAACTTTGGAATTGATTATGTATTACTTAGGATATGATCAAATGGTACCATCATCATTATTTATCTATATAGATTATGATTATGATTATGATATGTTTATAATCCCCATTACATTCTATGGGTTATTTAATGATGGATTATGAAAATTGTAATGGAAAAAATTTTCAGTGTAGAGGTTGTGATATGATATAATTAATAATCATTTGGAAAATATATGTATGGGTTTCATTTAGTAATGGGAGGATCATAATTATATATCTCCCGAATAAATTGGGTAAATATTTATATCTTATTATAAAATTATATGATTTAGGTCATTGTTCTTATCCCATGTGGTAAATAAGTCAATGTTCTTGAAATACAATGGGATATATGAGGTGATTCATGATCTATTATGATATCAGATATAGGTAGGGATTCTAGATCCATAATAATTTGTTTCTATTAGTAGTTAAACATGAGATATAAAATTATTTTACAACACTATCGATGGTATAAATTTATGAAATAAGCTTGTGGTCTGTGGTTAATTTATTATGATTTGTCACTCATATGAGTCATGTCTTTGGAAAATATAATACTTTATTAAATAACTTGTGTTTATGATATTTGATAGATTGGGAATAAACATTTAATGAATTATTCATGATATCCAAACCATATCATGATCACATTATTTAATATGATAATTTATTTATATCTCAATTTTTAACCCCTTACTAAGCACTTGAGGTCAACCATTCATATATATATATATATATATTTTCATGTTATGATTAATGGTTCTAAATAGGGAATTTATATGAAGATTACTAAATTATAAGATAATTATAGGACATGTTAAATATATATCATGAAATAAAAATATTGTGTATCTAGCCACTAATGGAAATAATTATAGACATCGATATTTTCTTTATGAAATGTATTGAATAATTATCATAAAATATATAATAGTTTTTACCAAAAACATGGGTTTATATAGTTTATCAGTTTAAGGCTTAATAAATCAATATATCTTAGGATTAGAACAAATTAGTGAAAATCATGGTGAAAATTATATGTAGAGGATTAACATCATCATGTATTGGTAATTATTATTTATGACCTAGGTTGAACAAAATGTGTTATAAATTGAAATGAATCTTTCAAGATTTATACTTTCTTTAGAATATTTACATGAATAAAATATATACCACAATGATTAATGATTTCTAATGGACTTTCTAACCATTTTTTAAGGGATTGATAATAAGATGAATATTTTTTTTGTTGTTATATATATGTCGTAATATTTATTTACCTTATTTGGTCTATGTTATATATATTAATTTATATTAGGAAAATTATATAGGAATGTAATTTTTTTCCTTAGTGATTAGGAATTAATGTAGTAGAGAGGATCCCTAATTGTACGATTTCTTCATTTAACATATATAGTTTCTATGTGACTAAGATTTCAGGTAATGTTATTCCAGAATATCTTGTGAATCTACCATTAGTCGAATTATATGTTATAATATGAATATATTGGATGTATTTATATACATCACATATAAATTTCATTGTAATGTATGTCACATTCTATATTATAAATGAAGCAATTATTATTTGTTTGTTTTTGGTGGAATACATACTTCCATTGGAAATTAATTCTATCTTGTGGCTCTTAATTCCTATCAATAAACTGTATTCATCTATGTTTGGGAAGAAAATCCAAATAAATTTTATTCTATTACTTGGTATTTTTGATTTATTCTCAATATAATTTTACTACCAATCCACTGAGTTGTGATTTGTTTTTTAATGGAATTCCTAACTGGTGAGACACATATTTTATATAATCATTATAGAATCACCCAAATCAATTTGTAGGAATTGATTAAGAAACTATAAGATAATATTTATAAGGATTTTATTAATGAATTTGTATCACCTTGGGATAAAACAATGTTTTTCTGAAGAATGATGGAACAATGTGACTCTCGATTTATTATAGGGAACTTAACAGGATCACTATTTTGAACATAAATCCTCTACCCTGTATCGATGATTTTTTTATCAATAATGGGTATATCAATACATTTCCATTTTTAATCTTATATATGGATACTATAAGTAGGGGTTAAATAGTAAAGAGATACCCAATATTTCCTTCCATATAAGGTATTGACATAAGGATTTTTTAGTGATTCCATTTGGTAATATAAATTCCCCTTATATATTTATTTCTTTAATCAAATTCTTTCTTTATATATTAACATCGTAAAAACCTACCCCACCTCATTTGATTGAGTAAATGTGCAATTGAAACTTGGTCATATAATACATACTTATAATGATAAAAGATGGAAATAAATTCCAATAGATCCAATAAAATTGGGAAAAATAAAACCTTTTAAAATAATACAACCAAAACCCAACATACCATAACCAAAACTACTAGATGATGCATTATAACAAGGTAATAAAACTCAAGGTAATCCCAAAAAGATAATAATAGAAAAATTTATCATAATGAAATAAGAGTACCAATGTTTAATACTAAACTACAAAACAAAATGACTCCAAATCCTAAATCTAAAACACCCATTATTCTCCATGATATATCTCCACATAGATCCCATTAATCATGACGCACCACTAAATAAGTGAGATACCTTCTCTTAAATTATCTGGCAATAATAAATATCTACAAAATAAATAATATCCCAAATATTGGATGTGTAATGAAACCCAATAGGTTTCCCTGAATGACTTCCCTAATCACACCACTAATATATAACATGTTTCAATATATATTTATATACATATATATATATATATATAAACATTAAAATTTTATTATATCCTACCTCAAATCCATGAAGTTCGACACAAAATTGTTTTCCATACTAAAATAATTTCCTTGCCATGTAACCCAACATTTATTTAATAATATTTCTCAATTTCTATTTTTTAAACATAATTGACTCCATATATCCACACAAAAAACAATGCATGAATCCATGTACCTATATATGCTCACAAGTGGTGAGTTATCCTTTTTACAAACTAGAAAATAGGAAACCATTTTGATGGGGAAAGGTTCATACCATTATCCAACAATCTAATTATGAGCAAAACTCCATACAATTATCAATCCTGAATGCAAAAGAATACGCACCAACAATTATTCCAAAATCATTTCCAAAAAATCCATTTTATTAATTTCAATAATTGTTTTTGAAAACCATTTCAACATTCCACTTCCAGAAATCCAAAAAATCCATATTTCAAATTAAATAGAAAATGAACTTTTCACAACCAATTTCCACAAATACTAATACCATCATTAAATGGAGAATTTCACATCCAATTTAATGAAATAAAATTAATAATAAAATATTCCATCAAGTTTTAATAAATGGAAATGATGGTGGTTCCTCCTACCTCATAACTTATAGAGAAAATGAATAATGATACTAGTTTTTCAACAAAACTAGGTTGAATCTCCAAAACCCCAACATATTAGATATGTGAACCCAATAGAGAGATAAGAGAAATAGACCTAATGAAATTGACCGAGAATATAGAATTTCTAAAGAATCCAACCAAAAAAACACCATGATTTTCAAAATGGATTACTCTTATATCGAAGTGGAGTGTCTCCACATACAATTGGATAGAGGAAAACTGTGTTAGGGTCGAAAATGTTGTGAAAAGAGGGGATACCAAAAAAACAATGTTATATATAACTTTTTCAGATATTGATTTCAATTGTGAACAATTGGTTTACATTTATAGGAATATTTTTCACCAACTATGTTCTAGCCACTAACCCAACCTCCTTCACAATATTGGATCACATAGTAAAACTTTCTGAGAAGAAACCATAGTATTCCCTCCATTAATATATTCATAGTTTCTACTAGATGGTCACATGGTATGTAAAAATTGTACACCTAAACATGAACCATTCAAGAATACCTTATTTAACATTTCCTAGTTTCCTATATGAGTTTCAAACATTTTATTAACTGTGCTAAAATTGTAAATAGTCAGAAATGACCCAATAAAATCTAATATTCATCCTAAAACTCCCAAACATCAATTAAACACTATACATAACTAAATGAATTCATATTTACATGAAACCAGTTTTTTCTATTACATCCCCACCATTGGCCATTCCATTCTAAGAATGTTGAAAACCATCATTTCTAGGCTAGAGATTATGCCATTTTACAACCATTTCCATATCACATTACAATGTTTCTTCCAAAACCTGACTATGTTTTCCCAGAAACCATAATTTACAATTGATTTTCCCATATAAGATTTATTCTTTCCTAACCATGATTCATAAAAACACATCTACCAATAATGAATCACCCGCTATGTCAATTTGATCCGAAAAAATCACATGGTTATGATCAAGATGATTCATTTCCAATAGAGATATGTGAAACACATTATACGCTGCACTAAATCATGGGGTATGATCCAATAGATATTCAACCTCACAAACCACTTCATGTATCTAAAAAGGACCCACTTATCAAGGTATTAACATTCCATAAATCTAAAAATGACAGTAACTATGACATAGAGTGATTCCGAAGAACAAAAAATCTCCAACCTTGAATGAAAAAAACCATTAACGGTTATCCGTATATGAAATTTGATGAATATAATTCTACTCCTTTCTTTTCATGATCAAATAAATAATATACATTGTCACTTGACAATTATTATCCCAACCAATGATGTCTCACCTATTTCTATCCAATAATGTGTATAATGAAAATGATGTACATAAAATGATTCAAAAGGATCCATTTATATCAAGGCCTAATAAAATTTGTCATATGAGAACTCCACTAATAGTACGTGCTCCTCCTATGGTCCACCAAAATCCATTACATAATCCAAAACCATTTCTTCAAATGCTTGTATCGTCTGTTCAGATTGTGCATCCTTCTATGTATGATATTCCAAACTCATAGTCAAATGATTCCAAAGGGATTATTGTATGGATTATAGAAATGATGCATAAACTATTGATCTTGGTATGACCCTGTCAAAACTATTGTTCCGTACATCTTTACCACTTTTTAGATATAGATTTTATGATAATCTATCAACTGTATGAGATTCAATATTATGGATTAAATTGGGAGAATTTGGGAGATGATCCACCAATACCCATATAGAATATTGTTTATGGAAAATAATTAAAAGACATGACATATAATCCATTGTTATATACATAAATTTATAAATTCTAATAGGTAAATACTACAACATACACACTAGTTGTTGATGCACTAGCTTAACTAGTAGATAGGTGATACATCTTGAAACAAAACCAACCACATATGTTATTATATTGACACAATAAACCTATTAATTCAATGTCTTATAAAAAATATGTATTATTTAAAGAAAAACCCCTCTCAAATGATTGTAATAATGAGTTTTTTGGTCCTCACATGTCGTGGGTATGATGATCTGATCTCAGACCTACAAAAATGATCTATTATCCAACTTACCTCTCTCATTTTTATGAAAAAAATATGTTTTTAACTCATATTTTTTTAATGAATCATAAATCTATGACTCTCTAACTATCTTAAAAAAGACTCGAATAATATAAAATTGATAGAAATCATTGCACTACCTTGATCTTCACTGTGCAAGTGAATATCATATTTTACAGACATGAACATTCATTGGTCTAATACCACTTTTTCCAATAGTGAATAAGTATTTATACATAATGAATCTGCCACCTATTTTTCATATCCCAGTGTATAGATCATGTAAAAGTCAAAAATTTAGAGATACACCATCCAAATTTATTGTCTCATATTTATGTCCCATTGTGAGAAAATGTGTCTCAAGCTAACATGATCCATAAAAAATGTACTTTCCACTCAAAAGAGGTAATGATTCAAAATATTAGAAGAATGAACTATGAGATCTTACTATGAATCATGCATTAGGTATTTTTTCTCATGAAACCATAACTACCATTATCCATAAGCAATCACGTGATATAAATTCATGAGAACACATGACAAACCATATCCTGAAGCATCACAATATATTTTTTACCATTATCCTTATTCCAACAATAAAATGATTGGCGAGGATGTAAAGAAAACATTATGATCATGAAAAAGATTCCTATAGTTGGAATTCTACAGAAACAAAACTTTATTCATCATCAAATCACTAATATGTGAGGCATTTCATGTGAAATAATAAATAAATCATCATAACATACCAAATAAACAAAGGAAGCCATGTATCTTAATGACATTTTTTGGATGTTTTCAAGAGATAACATCCGCTATCATTTCAAGATCCACAAAAACCCATCTTTTAGTGATTAAATGGCCCAGGAAATGTACCAATTATATTAAAAAATAATACTTTTATAATTTGTGAATCACCTGATGATCCAAAATAATTCCAAACACTATCTTCATGTGTTTGTCATGCTTATACCATATCCCTGAATACACCTATAAGTCATCTAAAAACACCACTATAAATGAATTAAGATATATCTAAAATATATGATTTATCAACACCATAAATACTCATTGTCAATTTATAACACTCAATGCATTTACCAAGTAATCATATTGTCCATATTTACTCTCAAAATCTGGCATTGCAATAACCCCATTCCAAACAAGAATTTGGTGATACACTAATAACAATTCAATTCTCCAGAAACACAGATCTACCCTCAATTAATCAGACAGTTCATAATAATATTGAGTGGATATAGATCATGATTGTGTCAAGGTTAATTCATTAATAATCCACACATAACCAAAGTGTTCCATCTGTTTTTAGGCATAAAAGGACAATTCTTCCCCCAGGGATTTTCTTGGATGACTGATCCTTCATCTTTCTTACTCTTCTAAGTGCACATTCAATCGAAATAGTTATTTTTGTTCTATCTGGTTAGATGAAAGTAAAATATGTATTCTCCCTTGAAAGCGAAAATTTTAATGTCCAGATTAGTTTTCGATGGAAACCATATGAATTTTTTTAATAAAAACATGTAGAAAGTAATAAAAACATACCATAAAACATTAGCTCTTGATCTCTTGCATCTATGATAAATACAATTATTCCAACTGGTATGCCAAAATTGAAACTCTTGGTTCCAACAACCTCATTGAACATTCCTTTAAAATGTAGTCTCCTTTAAATAAATGTTCAATGTCATCTCCATTCATAAAAAAACAATTCATGCATGACATTTGATGTCAGAAATGAACATCTCCAACTCATCCATACCCATGAGTATATCATAGACATCCATCTCAAGCATAGAGATGTACCATATCAAATTAAATCCATCACCTGTTTTTGAACATAGTTGAAATGTATAGGGTTGATATTCCAATTCACTAAGAGGGTTTTCAAGTTTTAAAATAGAATGCATCATCTCAACGTGTAAGAACAAGATATCAACAACATAAGAAATAACAAACAAATGGGATTCAACCATATTAAGTTATTTTTTAATA
Source organism: Viscum album (assembly GCA_963277665.1). NCBI lineage: Eukaryota > Viridiplantae > Streptophyta > Magnoliopsida > Santalales > Viscaceae > Viscum > Viscum album. The sequence continues at coordinate 107,152,011 of OY728133.1, forward strand.
AGGGTATAATTTAATAGAATCATATCTTCTACTATCCTTGGTCCCTATTGATCATCCATAATCACCTTCTCAACTCCATATAACTTCTTACCCAGTGCACATTTTTCTTTATTTCCTTCTTGATATATCCCTTGTTGAGGAGTCAAGGTGTTCCTGTAATCCCATTAGCAATCTTAGTTCATAAATTGAGAATTATTATACATCACTCTCCATTTAGAATCATACGATGTTTGTTACACATTATATGTGTCCTGAACACTAGTCCATGGAGCATTATGAAAATAGTGGTAAAGATGACCCATCTAACTATATTTTTTTATATCCCTAGGTGGTTTCATGATCACATGATTCTTACCATCAAAATATCCAAATTGGAAACATCTTGGATTTATCTTATGTTTGGGAGAATGATTTGTTGATCCATCCATTTGTTTCTAAGCCACTACACTACCTTGGAAATATGTGTCACTTTTCTAATTGTTCCCCGCATTAGTGTTCCCACAATTTCTAATAGGTATCAGTATTCTTCATCTACCTATAACTATTTTGATTTTCCTTACATTTACCAGACCTCTATTTACCATCTATGTATTACTTATTATTCAATGAATGGTAATATATTAGAGAATCACATTCCTAAACCATGATAAAAAATTCATGACTTCAAGAACGCACTAGTAGAAGATTCAAGTGACAATCAGACCAAATTCAAAAATTTAACTACATAATCTATAGAAAATATATTATTCTACTTCTGGAAAAAAATTCCATCATTCTGACAATATTTAAATTGTGAGGATAGAATTAATCTTGGGAAATTTCTTTAAAATCCACTCATGATATTGCATGGTCAATTTTATCCTAAACTATTAAATACCATCATTGGCGTACACAATTTTTTATCATATATTTGAGTAATATGACATTCATCATTGATGGTATGATAAGAAAATCAAAGACTTGATTCATTCTATTCTGCCAATCCGCTTATTTCTTTGGTTTAGAATCACCATGAATGATGGGTAGATTCTACTTCGGAAACTAAACAGAATGATTTATATTCCTCTTTATCCATTTTCATTCTATGTATAGCCTAATATTATCGGAAAATAGTGTGTTGTATATATTGATTCACATGTGGATCATGTGTATCCACTTACTCAAAGGCTTCTTCCAGCTGGATTCTTAGATGCATGCCATGTTCAATATTTTGTAAAGAGAATATTTTCTATAAGTCACAATCTCTAGAATCTAATGTCTTGCCAAATCCAAATTCTACCATATCATGTATCCAACAAATTCTTTCCAAAATCATCAAGTTCAATTTACAAGTCATTTTTTATATTTAACTTTTTTTTGAAAAAAGTCTATTTTAAAAATACCATAATCATGTTTTTGTTTAAAATATCACATTTGAAAATAATTTCAATGAATTTAAAAAATTAATTTTTTTAACAAAATCATAAATAATTACTCAAAAAAATGTATGATATCCAAGTGGGAGTTCATTTCTATAATTCATAACATTACTGTATAATTTTCTAAACCAATGAAAATGAGATTAAAACATTGATAAGTTTCTCTAAAACACTCATGTACCAAAATCCCTGAAAACATAGACTTGGGAATATATATGTTATCCCTTCCTCTTTATTATCTTTGACTGAAGTCGAAAAAATCCTTATAATTTTTACCAATCGACACACAGAATGAATATTAATTGTTTTCAACTACAAGAATAATATTATTTATAACTATTAATTTAAATAACCGATAAGAATTACCTATCATGGACTGAACAAGCAAATAACAACTGTAGTGTCCCACTCCTTCACATTGGATTTAATTGATTAGAAATTCATACATTTCCTTAAGAAATATTTGAAATCTGTAAAAGGCTTGCAATAAATCCCAACAACTTCATTACAATTGGGGGATGATTTTCCATTTTAAAATAAACCAACCAAAACCAAAGCTGTCATTTCCAATACAATTATATGATTTCTGATAACAACATAATACAACTAAATATAATACCATAATTACAACAATACAAAAAATACATCATAACCCACATCATAGTGCCTATGTAGAAGACTAAACCACAAAACCGGCAGACTACAAATACATATCTCCCTAGATCCGAACAATCTCATTTATAAAACATCAAAAAAATACCACATATAATTATTCACTACTAAATATTTTTGATACCTTTCCATTACCTATCTCCCAAAATAAAATATCTGTAAAATAAATAGAGAGCCATAGAATGGGTGAGTAATGAAACTCATTATGTTTTCCCAAAATGACTTCTCTACTCATGAAACATGGATAGAAAATGTTATAACATCTATATAAAAAATTAATACAATAGATAGTAAATAATTTTAATAATTTACATCAAAACCATGAAATTTCAAAAATAATATTCATCCATACTAAAGCAATTTCCAAGGAATTAATCCCAAGAATTCATTAAAACTATTTATAAATATACCATTTAGAACAACCCATTTCATTTGATATTTCCACACATCCTATCGTGTATGAAATGATGGAACTCCCAATTCTCAAGATTATCGAGTCATACATTCACTAATCCATCACATAGTTGATCATATTGATGGGATTATCTTCATACCCTTATTCATACCACTAATGATTGGGGAATCATCATACACTTATCCATCTCGAATACACATGAACACACACCAACCATTATTCTAAAAATCTTTTCCCAAACAAAAATTTAAACAATTACATTAAAAATATTGTTTTATTTTGAAATGTCAATAAAAACCATTTCCACAAATACAACAAATCCATGTTTCAAATTCTACATTCTTAAATCAATAAATCGATGAACAATGCACAATTTTATTTCACAAATCCACAAACCCTTTATAAAGTGGGTTTCAACCATTTTTTTTTCAATTCAATTTAACTAACAATTTCATTTAATTAAATTAATTTTAAACTAATCCTTCTTGTTGTAAGAATAAGAGTGTATAGTGAGGCCTCTAACCTTGTATGTTATGTAGATAATGAATAACAACACTAATTATTCAACAATACTGTATTGAATATCCAAAAACACTTCTATGATATTGTTCCCTAAAATCAACACTAAATATCTCATCATTAATGGAATCCACTATCATAGATTTATCCACAGTAAACTAGAGCACTGAATACAAGAGAGGGAATAGATGTAGATATAATGAAAATGACCAATATCGTATGCTTATTAAGGAATTCTACCTTCAACTCACCATGAATTTCCAAGATAACACATCTTGATTGAATAAAAAAGTCTCAATAGCCTTTGAGGGGATGAAAAACTGAATTGGGGTAAAACAAATTTACAAAAAAAGGGTATTTATGCTAAAACCATGTTATATAAAATTTTTAGGATAACACTTTTAATAATTCATGGTTTTTCCGCATGGTTGAGAAAACCATGAACCAATGATTTTCCAACCACTACCTACCAACATCTATCACATTATTGGATCACATTGTTAGAAAAAGTATTTTTCAACCATGTTTTTCACACTATTCAACTTTTCGCGTTTTCTCCTATCGAGTGACATGGTTTGTCCAAACCATGTGACTAACTATGAGCCTTCCAAAAAGTCATTGTTTCACACTCCATGGATTCCTATAAGAGTTTCATTGATAATAAAATTAATTAAAAAACTGTTCACTCCTATAAATGACCTAAAAACACTATAAATGTATTCCAGAATGTTAAAAACATAATCCACACGCTTTATGAAATTAAAATACATAAATGATGGATACATACTTGAATCCATTGGTGCTACAAACATGATCTTTTTGGGTTCATATTTATAAATTATATTTATATATATTTTTGGGGAAATTTAATTCATGAATTTAAAATTAATATTGTACATAAGTCCTCAATAATGAAGAATAGTTATGAAAAAATTACCTTGTTTGATTTTTGTCTTATGAATGTTTATTTGTGGTTCATATAATCCTAGGTATGTGTATTTCGGTTGATACGTCAATGATTGATATTTTCTAAAATGTCATGAATCAACTATAGTTACTGAGATAATTATTTTTTTGTGTTTTTCATGATATTATTTAATTTTTTGGATAATTTTTCAAAACATATACTCAACTCACTGTGTTATCTTATAAGAGGTAATATATCTTTATAAAAAATGAATTCATTGAAAATTTCATTGATATAAAGAGATTTTTAATGACATAAACAATTCTTACATTACCCTAGAGTGGATAGGGGTCCATAATATATAGTGATGAATCATATAATGTATTGGGTTGCATTATAATGTATAAATATTAGGTTATAGGTTATTCCCCATTTCAATTAAATATTCATTAAAAAAAATCACCCAACCACTTATATGGAGTTAGATACTATATTTGATCCATTAAATATATGAATGATATATCATTATGGAGAAACATTTTATATATATATTCAAATCATAAATGTTTTATGCGAATTTTCACTCAAAAATATTTCAATATACTGTGTAGAAGATTGATGGAGCTGAACAATCATGATGACTACTCAATAAGTTACCACCAAGGGAAATAGAAAATGGTGGTCGATGTCTTGAGTAAAAAGGATCATGATGTCATATCCATGATGAGTATCACAAAAGATCCAATATTTCTTTATATTTAAAAAATGGAAGTATAAATATTGATGGAAGGGGAGTAATATTATCTTTCTCTTATATATTTTCAACCATATATCCCAATAATTATAAAAGAGACGTAAATTTAAGATGTAGTGTTACATTACAAAGTGTCGAATATTTATAATATTAAAAATTATTATGACTGAATGATAATTTTTTCGAACATTTTATGTGTTCCATACATACTAGATTTAATATAGAATATATTATAATATGATCAAAGTTCATCATTCTCCATTCGTCATTGGTTTTAAATGATGTATAGAGATATAATATGATATTTCTTATGGGAAATATTAATAAGATATATTTATGAGTATTTATATTGATACACGGTATGTATACAAGTCATGGATTACCGATATATATCTATGTGGATGCTATATTTATTACCCATACTATAATGTAAATGGAAAAAATCACTTTATATTTTTATATTGGACAACCTGAATTCTGCAAATGATTTAATGTTATTCAATTTATTTTCAATCACATTTTATGTTAGATAACTTAATAAACATCGGAGTAGACATATCTGTTAATCATATTTCCTAAATCTATTTTTAATAATAGTTCAGGTATCATGATTAACCAAAACCGGTTACATCCAGTCAAGATCTGTGGTATTCATTATTGTTCAAGAGAAGTCCGTAGCGTGCTCTCTATATTGATTTGAGTTTTTTCAATAATTATTCGTCTCAAGAGGATTTTCAGAATGAGAGATTAATTTAGTCCCTATTGGATATAATTAATTTTAGTTATATGTAATTAAAATGTGGTAGGTATTAACAAAATAATCAAGTTTAGTTTTCAAAGAACAATAGATTTCACTCCAGAATTTAGATAAATTCTTATGAATTCCTCTATAGAAATAAGTGAATAAATATAATGTTTTGTTATTTATGTTAATGAATGACTTCTATTGTATCATATAAAGGATGATTTATTCGATGGTGGATTCAGATCCATTCAATAAAAAATCATGTTATATATGAGTTTACATTTTTTATGTAGATTATAAATGAATTTATCATGAATTTGACATTAGTGAGATGGTCTTTGTAATAATCCATCCAAGGTCGACCGGGAATGTCACCCAAGCTATTATGCAACATTTCCTAAAGTGAATTACCAGTCACCATGGTCTAGATAATATCATTTTTAGTAGCAACATAATTTATTAATAATGGTTTCTCAAATGTTTAGAAGTATAAATAATCCATTAAATAGTCAAAGACCCCAATACCACCATATTCAACAACATAAAAATCATTCAATGAAATAGATAATTTGAAAATAAAATAAAATAAACTAACATACATTCATAAAAAATCATATTTATAATTTTATAGACATACATGTTAAATCTAGATACAGTCCAAAATAAAAAAGAATGGAAAAATGGCACAAAAGGACTATACAAACATCCAAAGGGATAAAACATTCTAAAATAACTCCGCATAAGTAAATCCATATGGGACCACATCAACATAATAATGACATTTAATAATGGTAATCAAGAAGATACAGATAGGTAAATGGTTCTGTTACATTTAATTGTCTCATATAATACAAAATCTATATACACCTGAAATAATATGTTTGGTTTGAGTTATATAGCCCACTAGGTTACCCTGAAAAAAATATTTAAGGATTTCAAAAATAAAAACCATTCAACTAGTTTGATTGTATATTTAAAAATTGAACCAATTTAAAATTATTCCATTTCCCAAAATTCCTTAAGAAAATAATTTTTTTATTTCATTTCAAACATGATTTAAAAAACATTTCCCAACATGGCCTATGTAAAAAATAAAAGTTCAAATGGACATACATTTTTAACACATCCAACATATAATAATAAAGTAGGAAATAATCATCATCAATATCACATTACAAATGGGTATAATTGGTGAAAATATATATAATATCACATTAACATTGTCCTAAAAATTGCATAAAAGCATAAATATCACCTTAGTATGAGTATGGGAATCTAGGGCTCTAACCTCAAGCGCATATTATCTGTGAGACGTAACAATGTTGATATCCTGCTAGGAAATGTTGAATCTCTTATAGTCTTCATTGGGCCCAAAGATAAGAGCTCCCACTATCCCTTATATAATAAATGAATGATCTCATGGTCATTATAAAAAAATTATCTCATGGCCTATTGGAAATTAAAAGATAATATCTTATTGTCTTTATCCCCAAATGATATCGATGTCCCCCACTTATCCTCTCACCCACACCCCAGTTACCAAATGTAGTATTATATTATAATATAATTTGAAACCAGTTCCACATGTGATATTATATTCCACGAGCCAATTTTATAAGCCACACATTATATTTTACCAAGTCAACTTTATCAACCTAAAAACATTTCATTGACGTTTTTAGAAATCCATTTTAAACCATAAATATTATTTAAGACATTTTAATGAACACATATAGTACACTCTTTCCAGCCACATTGGTAAAACCACAGTAAAACATGATAATTTCCTTCCAATCCACAAATCAAATCATTCATGGGATTGACATAATAAAAAATAATTTATTCATCAATTTAATAAAAATAAACAAAAGGAAATTGAAAATGTAATGTTGAATCATGTGAGAACCCTTAAATTGAGAACCATACCTTAGAAATTCTTCAACCCTCATTACCTCTGATGAAAATCTCTAGAAATAGGATGATCAAGGCCTCACATACCAAGACTGCAAGAAAACCAACCATTAACCCATTAAGAAAACAATATTTTAAAAACATCACTTTTATAGATACAAATATACATAAAATTAGATGAATAATGTTATGAAGAATTAATTTAAGAATATAAAAATATATTTACATACCTCAATACACAACAACTTGAATTAAGGAGAATTCCCTAATAAGGGAGACGATAATCTCCACCACCAAGAAAATTGATTTTCACATAATGGGGAATGATAAACGAAAGCAATATGGGTTGAAAAAAATAGGGGAAATGGTAAAATATTGTTTATATATGTGACCAGAATGACAACACATTTTAGCCATATATTTTGGAAATCTAGGTACCATGCATGTGAAACCACTGTCTCTCCATAAATGATTTTCATGATTACTTTTATGTGTCAAATCATTCGATAAATCATTCTCAAACATAGAAAACCAATATTTTCCCAACCTAAAATACCCTATCAGGATCTGCCACACGGTCAGAGAAATAGTATCCTAACAAGTCACATATTTATATATTCCTAAAAAACACCATTTCTATATTATAGAATCCTATAAATCTATTTTAAAACAAAAACACATAAGGAACTCAAAATTTCAAATACTGGTGACCCAAACTGCTTAAAAAAACCCAACTGGGAAACTTTATTCCCCTATAAATTCACTACCATTCATTAAAATAAAATATTTGAAGACACTAATCCACCAACTTATTTCTCGGCTCGCATGTCATATGGAAATAATTATTTCAATACAAAATCACATAGACCAAAATTATATATTTCCCTAGAAAAGCAATGTTTAATTATCCATAATGTGAATAGGAAACTACATAATAATGGTATTAGGATCTATCTCTAAATTATCTCACTCTATTAAATTAGATGTCTTGAGATAAAATCATTTGTATTGGGATTACTGAAAGATATATTAGATCATGTTAAACCATAGTGGAAACTCTTACCAATAGGTTACCATTCCATGATTATCCAAAACATGAAATAACACACCATAACCTGGCTCAATCTTCAGATTCTTTCCCAAGTGATGATGTCTTAGTCGAACTAATACACAACGAAACAGATTATCATCAGAATGATATTATAATTAAAGATGGTAATAGTTAGAATATTACTTATAGAGAATCTGATATATCTCTAACCATTTCAAAATTATCCGCACTATCATTATCATCACTTGGATGAGACTTGGTACTACCAAAAATCTCTCACCCAACTTATTCCAACATAACATATATAGGAATGGATATCCATATAATGACTCAAATTGTGACATTTTGATTGTTTTATGGTACATATTATTATAAAAAAACTCATCTAATAGTTGGTTTGTTCCCTACGAACTGTCCAAAGTTGGCAAACATTCTCGCAACACATTTTTAAGAGTTTGGATGGTCCTCTCAAGATGTCCATCAATTTCTAGGTGACATGTGGTTCCCAATATCAACTGTTTTCCAAAACCCTCATGTTTATCATTTAATAACCACTATATATATAACGATAATCCTACTTTGAGACTAACACTAAAGTAACTCCATAGAGCGGAACCCTATCATACATAGAAGATCATTATATCCTCACCCATCATCGACTCATTAATGGGATGAAAATGGGATGATTTAATCAGATGATAAATAGTAGATCATATAGAACCACTTTCAATAATTCTACATGGTATTATGATTAATTATTCTATATAGATCTCATACAATATCACTAATAGTATGGGAAGTGTCTACAATAACCCAACATGTCTCTAGTGCTCTGATTTGTCTCTTTGGAATGTCAAAAAATGGAAAACAATCTATTCCACCACATATCTCATCCTTTTCCAGAAACTGTTTCCTCTATATGTGTAATACAACTAGGTTTATTTTTTGTGAATTGACCAACTCAAATGATACTCCTCATGAATCACCTACCACCTATTGTTCAAATGACTAACCAACTTCCTCTTGGAGATGATATTTCGATCGAGAGACCATGAATGATAACCAAAGGTCTCCCCAATTTTTATGTTATCATTTATAAGGTGTAACTCAGGGTAGTATATATACTAACTCCAAACCTGATCAATGAATGTAGGTGTAACTTTTATACTATCCAAGAACACATGATCTTTGTCCTCCTATATGTCTATACTCACACAAATAAAAAAGACTCAGCATACCACACTGATCTGCGGACCAAAAAAATGTCCAACACTATAATATTCCTAGTCATTTTATTGATGACCACATTATCCTTATTTGGGTGTATAAAAAATAATGATATTATATGTTTGTAGATACTCTACCAATATTATATGTCTATGGTTTTGGCCACCCAGAGAGAAAATATACTTTAGACACTTACAATCCTAATACACTATGAACTGATACTCAAATAGGTAATGTCAAAAAAATCACTCAATGAATAATGAATACCAATTTTAGAATAATTGACTACATTATTCCAAAAATTTTGTCTTAGATTACTCAATCTATAATTCATTGCACTATCAGTATAAAAAAATAATGCTAGAAATTATCATCCTACTCATACAAGACTCCATTTCTAGTTGAGGATGTCCAGGGTGATTCAATAATAGAAATGTATCAAATGAAATATCTATAATACCCAAACAATTATAATAAATCTCAAGAAAATTCATGGGATTTTTCAAATACATAACTAATTAAACAATCCTTGGATCATCTGAATATCCTACCAAAGAAATCATGTGGTCCGAAAACATCATCCTCTTGAATCAAAAAATAGCAGATAAATATATTTTTATATAGATAGTTCTCCCTAAAATCAACAAACATAAATTTCATGTGGTCCTCATGTTACACCAACTTCATTAAATACATCAAAATTTTACCCCCCCCCCCATTTATTACCACGAACAATTCTAAAATGAAATGGTAGGTTTACTACCTCAATTTCATGAAAACATATATATTGTTGTTAAGACCAAATGAGATCAAAAGATACTCCAAATTTCCATACCAACATGTAAATATGGAATTTAGAAAATCATTTTCTTTGAACCTCAAATGGGGGTACCTAAATCATGCGGCAATAATTGTAAACAAATTATCTCCCATAAGTTGATCAAAGAGATCATCAATTCTAGGATAGAGATATTTATTTTTAAAGATCACCAGGTTAAGATAATGGTAGTATAATAAAATTTTAATGATTATAAATAAATTCATTATATATAGAATTAGATAATACAATGATGAAAAACTATAGTGCTTAAATCCCTTTAGATTGAGGTCATATAGAAGAAATTTAGACTCTTTCAGACCAACTAGAGGATCCCAGTAAGATAAAAATGAAATCAATATCACCCTCGGTTGTATATCAATAGAAAAATCTATATCTTAATATGAATGAAACCATTAGAAATTATATAGAATCATATCTGGGTACTTATATCTGAACACTGTGATTTACACAATTGATATCTTCTTTTCATTGGTAATAATAAACTTAAATAGATGGAATGAGGTCAAACCAAACAATAAAAAAATTGTTCCAACCATCCTAACCATGGATCCCTCTCACCAAGAAATATGTGACTGCTCTGGTTAGGAGAGATAAAAAGAACCTTGTAGTGATAATATTCAGGTAGTTCTTGGTGCTGATCAACAAATCCATAATGAAAAATTAGTTAAAAAATGTTTAGATTTAAAACAATGATTTCCAATAACAATTCCACATCAAAAACTAAAAAATGACACTATGGGAACTTGAAACCTTGATCCTTGTTCCAAACCATAAGGGTTAGAAATTCCATAACATATGGAATAAAATAATATTTCACACTGAAGGCTGAAATAAGTTTCTTTGAATTGATGGAATGAGATTCACATGTTTCAAATAAATCTAATGTCATGAAACATGCAATATAAATACACTTCTCATGGTGTCCAACCAATAATTTTTGTTATCCAAAGTAACCATTACTATACGAGGACACCCTTTCTCATAATGTCCTTGAATATGCTTCCTTTCGTGGGAATATCCATTTACTTGGGGGTGAGGTCTTCCACCATTAGATATCTCTGACAACAAATGAGTGCCCTTTGAAAATATATATCCAACACTACTCCCTCATGAATCTAACTAATAGAAGTAATAGTTATATCCATGATACCCACATTGGTGGAACATCCTTATAGTCTTTGAAAAATTATTCCTAGTGTGTCCAACCATTCCTCACTAGTAAAAAAATGGACTTACACATTGTAGAAATTATAGGATCATGACTTAATGTTTTCATGGAACTCATTATTCTACCCAACTGATATCCATCCCAATTCAACATATAACATGAAAAATAATTGTATTTTCTCAACATAAATAATACACTGATAATTTTTATTCAATTTAAAACTATATTTATATAGAATCCTTATTAACTATAAAGAATATATAGACTTATGAGGATGAGAGTTGATATGATCTATGTATTTATTACTATATTGAAAATATGTGCCTTGATGTAATCGTTATCAAGGAGATGTAGATTAACTTGAACCAAATCAGAAAAAGAAGAAACATATTCTACCAAAAAATGGTTATCTGTTTTAAAAATTAGGAAATAATGGGACATTGATGTACTAATGATCTACAAGTAGAAAATTCAATTGAAATACACCATTTAATGTGGTCCACATGAGATCATTATTCCTTCTTGAAAAACCCATCCTCTCCCACCTCCTCCTAACAGATTTTTTCACCACATATGCGTGGAATCCCACATTAGAGGTGTCATGGGTATTTATAAACTCAAATATCTTATCAATATGATCCATCCATGTAACACCCCAATATTTTATGAGATACATTCTTTTTCTATTTTACACTTCACCAAATTATCTTTTTCTATACGAAACACCATATTAGCTTGCAGTATACGCAAAACTATTCTTGGCTCGTGTTATACACAATTTCATGTTCGTTTTGTGGAAATTATTCTACGCAACATTATGTATAGATTTAGATTAATGTATAAATGAAATAAGTTTTGATTATGTTATACGCAACACCAAAGGGAGATTTCACAACACACAACCTTGACTTGTCTAGCATTACATGCAATCCCAACCTTTCTCGATAGCGTGTGTAGTACACAAAACTGGGTTTCACTAAACAACGATATGTTATTAAAATATTATATAAACTAGCCGTTATGAATAGTAATACCCACTTATTGAAATTTTATGCATTTTATCTTTTAAAATGGACTTCATTTTTGGATTTGAAATATCGAAATTAGCCTCGGGTGAATTTTTTGTATTTTTCTAAAAACTTTCAATTTTTGATGAATATTGAAAACACTCAGTTATAGGTTAAAACCAACTTTTTATTTAAATACTCATTTATTTTATTTAAATTTATTTTAGATCAAAATAGATACATAATACCTATATATCTTCAATGTAATTCATTGGAGTTATTTTATAATAAATATCGATATATAGAAAATTTATTTAACTTTTTACCTTCTTTTACTCACCTCCTAGGAGAATTTGAAAATTTAAACAAAAATTATTTTTACCTCTTCTGTGAGTGGAATTTCAAAAATCCACAAGACATGGTTGATATCAGTAAGTAAAATGTTGTTCAATAATATAAAAATAATTTTTGGTGATCAGTAACATTTTACTTTTATTTACCATTGTTAAATGTAAATAGGGGAATTAAGGTTAAAAATGATATTATTATTACCCTAACAAATGTCAAAATTCTATTGGATAAGTGTAATTCGACCAAAAAACCTTAGGAATAAAATATTACCCTTTAGGCCCACTTGGATTAGATTAGGATATTTATTATTATTTTATTCAAAGAAGAGTTATAATAGTTAAAATCAAATTTTAATAACTAAACAACATTTATTGTTGGGATAAACAGAAGTTAAATTCTAATATAAATATTAATTAGAAATATAATAAGATTTCATAAATAATGGTATTTTATTTATGATTTTTAAAAATTAAATAATTTAACTTATTTGTGACACAATGAATATGTAGTAATTACCTTATTAATGAAATATTAACATAATTGATATTATAAATAACCAAATAAATGTAATTTCAGACATTTTGTTAATTACAATAATTTTTTAGGTTAATATAACATATTAGGGTTGGATATATGAATTTTGTTCTAAGTAATAATGTAACAACCCAAATTTTTTCAATGGAAAATTCCCTTCTTATATTTATGTCATAAAATAAGATGAAAACACAAAATAATGAACTACTATGTGATAAGTGACCTTTAAACATAATTTTGTCACCCCTATGTTTGGAATGTTGAAAATCTGACAAACACGGTTGTGTTCAGGATGATTTTTGAAGTCTAATGAAACAAAAATAAATTTTGGTGAATAGTAACCTACCCTTATGAATAGTAACATACCCCTATGAATAGTAATATGACCCTTATGAATAGAAAATAATCCAACATAAGAGTTACATTACCTATGAATAATAAAATAAAATTTAGACATCTTAAAAAGTGACAATTTGACCTTAGTAAACGTTTTTTTATTTTATAACTCATAAATAAATAATTATAATTAATTAATTATTATAAAAGAATATTTATTTTGCTAAAATTTATTCATAAATTATTGAATCAATGTATAATAGTTTTTAGAAAATTTTATAAGACCCTACGTAATTTTTGAAAAAACTATAAAATCAGTTTTAATCATAAAAACTGTTTTTTTATGTAAATTATGATTTTAATTAAATATTAAATAAATAATAACTAGGAAATTATTTTTGAAAAAATGGACTTCATTTTTGGATTCTACATGTCCAAAATGGCTGGGGTAAATTGTTGGGATTTTTCTGAGATACTTGAATATTTGATGAATAGTAGAATCCGATAATTCACAATAAATGCTAAATAATGTATTTATTGAGTCATTGATGATGTTCTGCTGATGTAATCCCACTTGGTTCGGGATTAAATTATAAAATTACTATTATTGGTCATACAAGACTCACTATTCCTTGTCTTATGGGAAATTAATAAACTAATGAATTTTATATTAAGGAAACCCCTCTCCCCTCCACTATAATAGCCACCCTTCAGTCCCTCATTTCCTCACACGTCTCAAGCTCCAAGACATCTCTAAAATCTGCCCAAACACCTTCCCTATCCCCTCCCCCAAGTCCAAAAGCTGGTGGTCTCATCAGAGGACCAAGACTAGCTTCTTTAAGGAGGATCTCAAGAAGAAGATTTAAGAGGTAATTTCTCTCCCTCTTCTCCTTTAATTTCCTTTCAAGTTCAAGTTCCTTTCTTAAACTCTCCCCACCTATAATCATCCAATTTTTTTGTAAATACAGTATTATACATATAATTTAATCTTATTACTATAATGGTATATTATATCACCCCACACCCTTTCCCTTTTCCTTTTATTTTATTAAAGAGAACGTAGTTCATGAGGTGTTAATTTATCACCTTCAAAAACGACATGCTCTCTTCTTCCATTTCTACCTTCAGATCTGGTCATGAAACCATTTTTATGGTCGAATAAGAATATTATATATGTATAATGTTTTATTTTAATTTATGGAAATAACCTATGGCCATATTACTAAGTGAAAAGTTAAAACAATTTCGTTTGGATCCAAAAACCGCTCAAATTAACACAAATAACCATCATTAAATTCTTATCTAATGATTCATCCACATGGATATAATATAATTAATTATAAAATCATTAAATCTCCTGTAATATCATTAATAATATGTAATATCAGTTCTGGATGTTCACCCATGATCTACCCAAACTTCAATTTAAGAATACAAGTGAACCACTCAAGAAAACCATGAAAACGAACATCCCCGAACAATGTTTTTAAACACTATAAGTCATCCAAAGTAACATAATATGACATAATGAAACTAGAATGAACCCTATTAATGTATAAAAGGTTTTTTAATTTCTAATTAATGAATATAATGTCATTATACAAGACATTAAAGAGAAGGAGGAATTCGAGTACAAGGTAAGGGGAAATTCTCGAACCCAACATTCGTCCTTCAGGTTCTACCTCTTTCGCTCCATTATTGATATGGTCACTCCTTAAAGATCATTTATTCATAATTTTATTTCCTTTTCTGGGATATTCATGTTTTATAATGAAGTTTTTATCAATCCAAATGTTTTCCGAAAGAACTATTCTCTTAAGAACTCAACTTTGACAACTCATTCAAGGTAGATGGTTCTTATATCAAGTATGTTGTTCTCTCTTGCTTTTGGGAACCCAAAGTATATGAATGTGTTCTTATGAGGTGAAAACCATTCCTTTTCATGTGTTATTTATGTTCATTTACGTTATATGTTCACTTTGGATTTTATGATAATTGATAATGTTATGATGTGACGGGTGCACCTAGATTATATAGCACAATATGAATGTTTAAATGTGACCGGTGCGCCCGGAATTATATAGTACTCCAATGTATTGGGTAAAGTGATGAATCTCATGAGTAAATGTGAAATGATGTGTGAACAGGATTCTAGATTTTTTCACAAGTATGTGTGGTATTTAACCACTAAGACATGATGTTTCATTTTTATGCATTGCCACATTTCAAGTCTATTATTTATACTCCTCTCATGTTCATGATCTTTTGCCTATGTTATGATTATGCTCACCCCATGATATATTGTTATTATCTATACTCTTATTGGGATTTTATCTCACCCCTTTTTATGTATATCCTTAGGTGGCTACATGTACTATGGAGAGGACCAGTGCCAATAAGAAGATATAGAAGAATAAATTAAATTAATGTTTATGATTGATGTTGTATTTGTTATGCATGGTCCTAGTTTTCCCAAGACACTAAACCATTGAATAATCTATGTGTAATGCTATTATGTTTATTATCATTAAAATGATGTAATAGTAATGTAAGAAAAGGTTGGGTCGCTATAGTTTGTATCAAAGTAATGGTTTAGTTAATTTGGGAATTAGGATTAGTGAACCCTAGAGAAAACCTCTAGTATGATATTAAGTACAAATATGCACACAAGAATATTTACATAGGGATCCCATATGTTATGCTTTTAGTATAAACTTTTCAAATGAATAATTTATGACTTGTTTACTTATGTTTTGTTCTAACCTTTTCTATTTTAGAACATGGTGGGAACCAGGAGAAATCAGGCCAAAAACTAATGCGAGGGTCAATGCAACGATTACCCGGACGACATCCCCAATGATTTGGGAGGTAGAGTTAAAAACATCAGGGTGATTATTACCCAATTATCTTAGGTTATTAACAATAACCATAATAATGGGGAACACCCTCTTTCACCAAAGAGGGAGAAACTGGCAATCGAATGTTTTAAGCGGCAACGACCACCGACGTTTAGTGGATCTTCCAATCCACTAGTTTTGGAACAGTGGGTCAACCCCATGGAAAAGATCTTTTCTATCATTCACTGTTCTAAGACAGAGAAGGTGACTCTAGCCGTTTATCGTCTAGATGGAGAAGCCGATCAATGGTGGAATTTGATTACGAACACCATGCCAAGGGAGGAAATTGAAGAGATGGAATGTGAAGACTTTAAGATAATGTTTCTTAACAAGTATTTCCCAAGAACTCTTCCCACGATGATGGAGATAGAATTCATAGACCTCAAGAAAAAAAGAAGGAGAGTCGGTCACAACCTATGAAGCAAATTTCATAAGGCTTGAAAGGTACGCTTCGGGTTTTTTATCAACAATGATATAAAAATTGATAGATTATTTAGTGGATTAAGACCACATATTCGAAAAGATCTTTCAATTCGAGACTTTGGGTGTTATGAAGAAGTTTTTCGATGTGATCTCAAAGAGGATATGGAGTTTGGAGAATGGTCACATGGCTATGGGGATAAGAAATAAAATATGGAGTTTAATGCCAGTGGATCTAGTGAAAAAGGTGGGAAGAAAAATCAACGACCCACATGCCAAAAATGTGGGAAGTTGCACCATGGGAACTACATCAAAGGGATGGGGAAATGATTTAAGTGTGGGAAAGAAGGACACCAAGCTCAAGAGTGTCAAAAAGACATGAAAAGTAAGGATAATGTAGCCAATGAAAGGATAGAACAACCCACGGTTCAATGCTACAACTGTAGGGAGAAAGGGAACTATGAAAACCAGTGCACTAAACCTCGAGCTCTCGAGGGTAATCAACGTCAACAACCACCAAATCCAAAGGAACAAGGAAAGGCTTATGCCATCACTACTGCGGAGGTGGATCATGAAAATGAAGTCATACAAGGTACACTTACTATTCCCTAAAGAATGGAAAAAGTCTTATTTGATTGTGGTTCTATGCATTACTTTATATCCTACAAGTTTGCTAGAACTATAGAATCGAAGCCCCGAATCCTTGAAGAAGAGATATCTGTAAAAACACCAAGTGGTGAAATCATTGAAACCCAAGTGTTTGACTCTTCTCCCATTCGAGTATGTGGGAAGATTCTTCCAGCAATTCTCGTAATACATCCCTTGGTGGAATTCGACACTATAATGGGAATTGACAGGCTCTTGTTATATATAGCACATATCAACTATCGGGAAAAGGAAATATATTTTTATATTTTGAACCATCTGATGATCCTCTACAAATTCAAGGAAGATCATGTATCTTCATTGACAAGTCTTTCAATGGTGTGGGTGTTGATTCCCTATAGAGAATCATACCTCGCCCAAATGGTGGAGTCAAAGGAAAGTTTCAACCTTGAGGAAATTCCCATCGTGAGGGAATACAATGATGTATTTCCTGAAGAGTTACCCAGCATTCCCTCGGATCGTGAGGTTGCTTTCTCAATTGAACTCATACCCAGAACTACTCCTATCTCAATGTAACCGTATAGGATGGCTCCTATCGAACTGGAGGAGTTAAAGAAGCTGCTGCAATAGCATCTAAACAAAGGGTTCATACGCCCTAGTGAATCACCTTGGGGTGTGCCAGTCCTCTTTGTGAACAAGAAGGATGAAACAATGCGGCTGTGTATCGATTATCGGGAACTCAACAAGATCACCATAAAGAACAAGTATCCTCTACCAAAGATTGATGAATTGTTTGACCAGTTAAGTGGAGCTAAATACTTCTCAAAGGTGGATCTTCATTTTGAATATCATCAGGTAAAGGTGATGAAGGAAGATATTCAGAAGACTACCTTTCGTACAAGGTATGGGCACTATGAGTTTTTGGTGATGCCCTTTGGATTTACTAATTCCCATGAAATCTTCATGGATTTTATGAATAGAGTCTTTAGACATTACCTCAACAAATTTGTGGTAGTGTTTATCGAAAATATTCTCTTCTACTCTAAGAGAAAGGAGGAACATAAAGAACATCTAAGACTTGTGTTGGTGACACCATGAAAAGAGAAGTTGTACGCCAAGTTCAGCAAGTGTGACTTTTGGATGAATCATGTCACATTCTTGGGACATGTTATTACAAGTGAGGGAATTTCTGCGGATCCTTCAAAGACAAATGCGATTGAGGAATGACCCAGGCCCTCAAGTGTCATAGAAATCCATAGTTTTCTTAGATTTGCTGGATAATACTGATGTTTTGTGAGAAACTTCTCATGATTGTCAAGCCCGCTAACTAAGTTAACAAGGAAAGGGGTAGAGTATGTTTTGATGGAAGAATGTGAGGGATGATTCAAGGAGCTAAAGAGAAGGCTGATCACTACACCTATACTCACAGAACCAAAAAGTGGAGAAAGTTTTGTGATATACAGTGATGCTTCAAATAAAGGCTTGGGTTGTGTACTCATGAAAAATGACAATGTGATAGCCTACGCCTCACGACAGTTGAAGATCCATGAGCATAATTACCCGACACATGATCTAGAGCTGGAAACCGTGATTTTTGCCTTGAAAATCTGGCGGCACTACCTTTATGGCGAGAAGTGTGACATATACACCGACCACAATAGACTAAAGTATATATTCACACAAAAGGAGCTCAACATGCGTCAAAGGATATGGATAGAGCTAATCAAGGGTTACGATTTCTCTATTCACTATCATCCTAGAAAGGAAAACAAGGTAGCTGATGCTCTAAGTAGAAAAGAACCTGCTACACTATCCATGTTACGGATTGAGAAAGACCATATCTTCAGGGATATGAAAAAGGATGGATTTGGAAATCATAATATAAGGGGATACATCCTACCTTGCACAAATTATTACGCAACCATCCATTCAGGAGAAGATTAAGGAAGCACAAAGGAATTATGTGGAGATAAAAGATATGGTGAATGTAGTAAAGGAAGGGAAGCTGCAAGAGTTCAATATCGATGATGATGGTGTGATTCGGTTTGGAATGTGGATTTTTGTGCCTTCATTAACTGGGATAAAGAAGGAGCTATTGGATAATGCACATAGATCAACTTTCTCTATCCATCCTGGGAGTACCGAGATGTACCGTGATCTCCGAGAACACTTCTGGTGGGATAACATGAAGAAGGAGATTGAGGAATGAATATCAAGGTGCTTGGTATGTCAGCAAGTTAAATCTGAGTGACAAAAGTCCAATGGTATGATGGATCCATTACCTACACCCATGTGGAAATGGTAAAATGTCACTATGGACTTTGTCACGGGTCTCCCGAAGACGTCAAAGAGAAATAATGCGATATGGGTTGTGGTTGATCGACTCACCAGGACTGCCCGTTTTATCACTATTCGGGAAGTCCTCTCGCCTGAAAAACATGCTAAGATATATGTGATGGAAGTAGTGATACTGCACGGTGTTCCAATATCAATTGTCTATGACTATGATCTAAGGTCAAAATATAAATTCTGGAGAAGCCTTCAACATGCTTTGAGTATTGAATCAAATTTCATCATGGCCTATCACCTCCAGACCGATGGCCAGTCTGAAAAGACTATTTAGACGCATGAAGATATGCTAAGAGCCTGCTCTCTTGAATTAAAAGGTGGTTGGGATTAGCATCCCCCATTGGTTGAGTTCTCATACAACAATAGCTTCCGATCGAGTATTCATATGGCTCCATATAACACTCATTATGGGAAGCGATGTAGAGTTCCAACCTATTGGGATGAAGTTGGAGAAAGAAAGCTACATGGGCCCGATCTTGTTCAAGAGATGATAGATAAGGTTCAAGTCATACAGAAACACATCAAAGATTTTCAAAGTCGGCAAAAGAGCTATGTTGACAACCATCGAAGGGACTTGGAGTTCGACATTGGAGATAAAGCCTTCCTTCGAATATCTCCATGGAAGAGAGTCATGTGATTCGAGATGAAAGGGAAGCTAAGCCCAAGGTATATTGGCCCCTTTGAGATCCTTGACCGCATAGGAGCTGTGGCCTATCGTCTTTCACTTCCACCGAATATGGCTCAAGATCATGATGTGTTTCATGTATCACTACGGAGGAAGTACATACCAGACCCCTCACATATACTAAATTCAGAGGTGGTGCATCTGGAAGATGATATCTCCTATGAGGAGCATCCAGTAAAGATTCTAGACCGAAGTGATAAGGTTCTACGAAACAAGAAAACCCATGTTTTCAAAGTATTGTGGAGGAACCATAAGTTTGAGGATGCAACTTGGGAACCAGAAGAGGCAATGAAGGAGAAGTACCCCACCTGTGTGTGTAAAGTGAAATTTCAGGGGCAAAATTTCGTAAGGGGGGAAGAATGTAACTACCCAATGTTTTTCAATCGAAAATTACCTTCTTATATTTATGTCATAAAATAACATGAAAACACAAAATAATGAAATAATAAGTGATAAGTGACCTTTAAACATAATTTTGTAACCCCTATGTTTGGAATTCTGAAAATCTGACATACACAGTTGTGTTCAGGATGATTTTTTAAGTCTAATGAAACAAAAATAAATTTTGTTGAATAGTGTCCTACCTTTATGAACAGTAACATACCCTTATGAATAGTATTATGAACATTATGAATAGTAAATCATCCAACATAAGAGTGATATTACCTATTAATAATTAAATAAAATTTATACATCTTAGAAAGTGACAATTTGAACTTAGTAAACATTTTTTGTATTTTATAAGCCATAAATAATTAATTATAATTAATTAATTAATTTAAAAGAATATTTATTTCCTTGAAATGTATTCATAAATTATTTAATCAATTCCTAATAGTATTTATATAATTTTAAAAGACCCTATGTGATTTTTTTAAGAACTATAAAATCAGTTTTAATCTTAAAAACTGTTTTTTAAGTAAATTATAATTTTATTTAAATATTAAATTAATAATAATTAGAAAATTATTTTTTAAAAAATGGAATTCATTTTTGTATTCTACACGTCGAGAAATGGTTGGGGTAAATTTTTGGGATTTTTCTAACATACTTGAATTTTTGATGAATAGTATAATTCTATAATTCACAATAAATGCTAAATAATGTATTAATTGAGTCATCGATGATGTTCTACTGATGTAAGACCACTTGGTTCAGAATTAAATTATAAAATTACTATTATTGGACATCAAAGACTCACTATTCCTTGTCTTAGAGGAAATTAATAAACTAATGAATTTTATATTAAGGAAACCCCTCTCTCCTCCACTATAAAAGCCACGCTTCACTCTCTCATTTCCTCACACCTCTAAAGCTCCAATAATTCCCTAAAATATGACCAAAAATCCTTCTCTAGCCCATCCCACACATCGAAAAGCTTCTGGTATCATCAGAAGGCCAAGAATAGCTTCCCTAAGGAGGATCTCAAGAGGAAGATTTAAGAGGTAATTTCTCTCCCTCTTCTCCTTTAATTTTTCTTTCAAGTTCAAGTTTCTTTTATTGATCTCTCCCCTTCTATATTCATCCAAATTGTTTTTTAACTAAATTATTATACATATATTGTAATTTTATGATTATAATGTGATATTATATCACCCCACACCCTTTCCCTCTTCCTTTTATTTTATTAAAGAGAACGTTGTTCATGAGGTGTTAATTTATCACCTTCAAAAATGACATGCTCTCTTCTTCCATTTCTACCTTCTGATATGGTCATGGAACCAATTTTATGGTTTAATCAGAATATTTTATCTGTATTATGTTCTATTTTATGTTCTGGAAATAACCTATGGCCATATTAATATGTGAAAAGTTAAAACAAGTTCGTTGTGATCCAAAAACCGCTCAAATTAACCCAAATAACCATCATTAAATTCTTATCCAATGATTCATCCACATAGATCTACTATAATTAAATATAATATCATTAAAGATCATGTAATATCATTAATAACATGGAATATCAGTTCTGGATGTTTACCCATGATCTACCCGAACTTCAATTTAAGAATACAAGTGAACCACTAAAGAAAACCATGAAAACGAACATCCCCGAACAATGTTTTTACACTCTATAACCCATCCAAAGGAACATAATATGACATAATGAAACCATAATGAACCCTATTAATTTATAAAAGGTTCTGGAATTTATAATTAATGAATATAATGTCATTATACAAGAAATTAAAGAGAATGAGGCATTCGAGTACAAGGTAAGGGGAAATTCTCGAACCCAACATTCGTCCTTTGGGTTCTTCCTCTTTCACTCCATTTTTGATATGGTCACTCCCTAAATATCATTTGTTCATAATTTTCTTCTCTTTTCTGGGAAATACATGTTTTATAATGATGTTTTTATCAACCCATATGTTTTCCAAATGAACTCTTCTCTTAAGAACTCATCTTTTACAACTCATTCAAGGTTGATGGTTCTTATATCAAGAATGTTATTCTCTATTGCTTTTGGGAACCCAATGTTTATGAATGTTTTATTATGAGGTGAAACCCATTCCTTTTCATGGGTTATTTATGTTAATTTATGTTATATGTTTATTGTGTCATGCATGATAAATGATAATGTTATGATGTGATGGGTGCGCCCGGAATTATATTGCGCAATATGAATATTTAAATGTGACGGGTGCGCCCGAAATTATACAGCGCTCCAATGCATTGGGTAAAGTGATGAATCTAATGAGTAAATGTGAAATGATGTGTGAAAAAGATTCTAGCTTGGTTCACAAGTATGTGTGGTAGTTTACCACTAAGTCATGATGTTTCATTTTTATTCATTGCCACATTTCAAGTCTAATATTTATGATTCTCTCATGTTCATGATCTTTTTCCTATGTTATGATTATGATCAACCCATGATATATTGTTCTTACCTATCATTTTACTGTGATTTTTTCTTACCCATTTTGATATATATCCTCAGGTGGATACATGTACTAAGGAGAGGACAACTGCCAATAAGAAGATATAGAAGAAGAAATTAAATGAATGTTTATGCTTGATGTTGTATTTGTTTTGCATGGTCCTAGTTTTCCCAAGACACTAAACCTTTGGATCCTCTATGTGTAATTATATTATGTTTTTATCTTTAAAATGATGTAATATTAAAGTAATAAAAGGCTGGGTCACTATAAATAACGCTGTTATGGATTTAGAAAAAAACAAAATACCAAATAGTGTCTAAATTGACAAAAATGTGTTTCTAAAAAAAAATATTATATTATTTACTGATATAATGGTCCTAAAAATCACAGTTTCAGAAAAAATACTTATATAATAAAATATATTATATCAATGAACCAATTGAAGTTCTATTGGTAATTTATAGTATGTTTATTAACCATATAGTTTAAGAATAAAAGAAGACACGGTAAAAGTTAATTTATTTAACATGGAGTTAAATCTAAATGACAAGGTTACAATGGTAACCTATACTTGTTTAAAACCTATTAGTTGAGAGGATTTAAAACCATAACCACCAAATACTCTAAATAAGTCCCTTTGGATCCATTATAAACTGCATATGAACTTATTATAAAATAATAGTTTATGTTTTTCCTATGGTGCCCCTCACCTCTGTTATAAAAGGGAACTCCCCCTTCTCTATAATTGACACCTCCAAAGCCATTTGGCTCAGCCAAACCCTACCCAAATACCATATCAACTGTACTGCCTTCTTCTTAGAGGCCTTCTCTTAGTCAAAAAGCCAACCTATGGTGCCCTTTTGATCAAATAAAACGGAAGAACCTGAAGAAGAGGTAAATATCTCACCACCTATTTCCAGTTCTTTTCATCTTCCACTTCCTCTATAATTGTTGTTTCCATTATAAAATAATAAATCCAGTATCTTATATATAATGTGATGTTATTATAAATTTTGTACAACCATATTAGATATTTTATCCATCCAATGAATGAAAGAGTCACCACACGTGCGCACGTACGACACACCGTCTCCACGTCATGGTGTAGTTTGTTATTCAAAAAATTAATCATTTGGATGGGTATAATAATCAGTATTAATGATATAAATAATAAATATAACATTATGATGATTCTTTATATATTATATATCATCCAATTATATACAATTTTAATATCAAAAGAATGATAGTTTTGCTTGTGCGTACATGCGAACTACTGTCTCCACGAACGTGATGAGATTCGTTTTTCATAATTAACCATTCAAGTATGATTATAAAGTATATATAATAAATAATCATGAAATATATTACATAATAATGATACTGGATTTCTGTACATATATGTTCTATTTACTTAATTCTATTCAATTCAATAAGGAATCAAAAACTGCGTTCATGCATACGTACGACCTACCATCTCCATGAACGGTGTATTTAATTCCATTTATCGATCTATCATATATATTTATTTGATGAATATATATTATATATAAATCATGTTTTAAATTTCCGAGTTAAGTAAATCTGGATATTAGTAATAATATCAAGAAGAACAAGTCGAAACACGTAAGATAAATGAAACGATTTTACCCGAAACGCTGCTTTAACATGGAATTTACAAATGAACGATTAATATAATGTCATAACTGAATCATATATGATATCACAAATATTATAATTGTTATTATACAGGTTAATAATATGCTTAAACCCACTGTACAAAATTCTCAAACACATACAGTTGAAATTGGACATAAGGTAAGGCATAATTTTGAAAATCTCATTTGTTTCCGTGATTTCTTATACGTAAGTATTTACTGGAGTTTTATTTTTCATAAATTTACATCAAAATGTTTTTTATAAAGTGTTTATTATTATTTCATTTATGTTTAAATTAATTTTTACCGCTATTTTACTTTCACATTGTGTTATGGAAGGAATCATTCTTTTTTTACCATACGAGGATCTTTTTTACTTTTCCAGCAAAAGTACAAGGAGAATGTTTTTTAACTTATACAACATGAATGGATTTTTACAGTTTCATAAAGCCTTATTTTCATGAAGCTTACTCTAAAATATTTAATGATTATTTTCAACAAAATACTTTTCTTCTAAAATTGCATCAAATTTTCTGAAAACAAAATGATTTTGAAGAAGAAGGGATATTTTCCTCAAGAATTCATTTCAAGTGTTTTATCGAACCCATTTTCCATCTTAGATGACATTATTTAATATGATTCAATTTCAAGTATAATTTCTATATTATTTACATAGTTGATTCTTCTTATGATGAAATGATATCCATTTTTCATATGGATAATGTTATGATTGGAAAATGTTTATGAGACCCATTTTATTCTTTGGTTTATGATTAATGATTTATGTTTATGTTTTGGAACAAGTATAAATGATTTCATTATGAGATGGGTGGGACCTATATCTCCCTCCAATGCATTTGTTAATGATTTATATCTCATGATATAGACATGGTTGGAACGGAAAGTGATTATGGTTCAGTAATACATGGCTGGAACGGCAAGTAAACCCGGTGCAGTAATGGGCATTGACCACTATGATGGTCATGGAAGAAATTCATTGGATACTATGGAAATCATAACATGTTATTAATAGTTTCCAAAATTACATGTTTTATTCCTAATATATTTTATCATGATTAATTTTTCATTTATGATCTATGAATTATGTACTGCTATGATTTATGTCATTGCTCAGGATTTTGATGTTTTAGGTTAATGTTTTTAAGTTCAAATGTTTATGGATTGTTTTTATGTTCTCCATGTTTACCCTTACTGAGAATTTGAGTTCACCCTTTTTATTTTTTCTTTTCCATAGGATATAAAGAAAGGTTTTAGTTAAGAAAACTAAATGGGATGATCTTTTTGAGAGATGTTGAAGATCTATCACCATTATTAAAAGATTATGTTCTGAGATTCCAACGACACTAAACTAATATGGTCTTTGAGCGTTTCTTTTTTGTAATGTATTAAGTATCATGAAAAAGTAATGTAATGTCTATTTCATCAAGTGTGGGTCTCTACAGTTGGTATCAGAGTGAAAGTTTAGTTAACCTTTGGAAACTAGGTTGTGAAAACTTTAGTGAAATCCCTAGAGATATTTCTAAGGTATGAATAGGGATGTCTCTAAGGTTATGTATAATTATAGGTTATAGTCCTAGAATTATGGTGTCAGTCATAGAATTAAACATAAGATGTTAGAGATTTAAAGTACTCCCCTTGATTATGTTCTTTTCCTAGTATGAGTTTTTTTCCTCCCACACTATTCTTTTTGGGTTTTAGAAAATTGCTGGAACCTGGGGGAACCGTGCTGATCAATGTAATGGACGATGCGATGATTGTCCTATTGAACAGACCAATGTTATGGGAGATGGAGTGAAAATCATATTGATATACTTACACAAGATATGAGTCATTCTGGACTTCCAAATGATCCATGAATGGAACAATATTCCATTTAGTCCTTCATGAGGCAACTTCCACCTTCTTTCAGTGGGTCTTCATATCCACTTGTTATTGAAAAATGGATCAGTACCATTGAAAAGATATTTTCCATACATCTCTTTTCGGAACATGACAAATTCATTTTGGATATTTACCATTTAGAAGGTGAAGCAGACCAGGGGTGGACTCTAATTAAGAATACGAGCCCCCAAGATGGAATAGAATCCAGGGAATGAGATTAGTTCAAGAACTTATTTTTCAATAAGTAATTCCCTCATATTCCTAGAAAAATGGTAGAAAAGGAGTTCCTTGAGCTTAAGAAAAAGGATGATGAATTTGTTGGTATATACAAGGAGAATGTTACAATTTTTGTATGCTATGCATCTGGATTTATCATCCAACCTGAAAGTAAAATTGAATGATTATTTAGTGGATTAAAACCAAGTCTTAGACGGGCATTCTCTATAAGAGACTTAAATAGCTTTGGGGAAATTTTACATTGTTCTATCATGGTAGAACATGAAGTTGGTGTTACATATCCATCTCATGGTTTTGAAAAAAAAATGAATGATGGAGTTCAAGGAAAAATCTCATTACAATGGTGAAGAGAATGTGAATGTCTCTTTATGCTCATTGTGTGTAAAGAATCATAGTGATGATTGTCTAAAAGGTACTTGAAAATGTTTCAAGTGTGGAAAAGAAGATCATTGATCATCTAAGTTCCAATGTAATGGAAAAAAATTTCTAATGACGTGAACAAATAAAAGACTACATAGAATGCTCCACCAACACTTCGATGTGTCAAGTGCAAGGAAATGGGGCATTATTCTAATCAGTGCCCTAATCCAAGGGTTATTGATGATCGATGTGATCAACCTCTTAAGGAAAATGGCAAATAGATGTCACATGCGATCAATATTTGTGATGTTGATTATGAAAATGATGTTGTGGAATGATTAAGTGTTTATGTAATGGGATTTCAAAATAGTATCATGGAATCTCATTTATAGTATCGTGGAATTTTGGAATATCTATGTATTGGTTTTCAATAATTGTTTGGTTCTGGTAAGAAAGAAATGTGACTGAAATATTTTTGGAAAGTAGAAGATTTTAACATAATGTAGGGATAAGGAAAAAATAATATGTTTGGTATTATTCATGAGCTCATGACTAATATAAGGACAATGTGACATCATGGTTTGAGTATAATGAATTTTTAGGATGTAGAAATAGTAAACTTTTGACAGCATTCATGTTTTCACTAAGGTTTAATGGTGTTAATTTTTCTAGAGATTACACGATTAAGGAATTCACATGCTTGGAATGAGACAAAGAAGATATATCGTATGATAAATGATTTATTCACATTCTTGGATGTTGAAATTTCTAGCAGTCTTATTCTTTATACTGTGAGATTTGATAAATGTATTTTGGATAAGCCTAAATATTTGAAATGTATTATGTTGGACATAAGTTAATATTGTTTAAGGATAGAACTTTTTTTCGATATTATTTTTGGAATGTTATAATAGTGTAGTTTTAGAAAAAGGATACATGCAGGATGGATGACAACCCATCATGCCAGACAAGGTTGCGGATATTGAACTCAACAAATGAAGTGCGACGGGGCATTATCGCCTACCACTGGCCTACAGGAAGTCCCTAGATAGTAAAAATTAGTTTTTTTATTATGCAGTATGATAGTTGATGTATAAGTCCATTGTTGGAATCAAATATGGTTAATCTCACAATAGATGGACTTATATATATTTAATAACTTTTTCTAACTTTTTGAGACTGATGGAATAACCTATCACAAGATCAACTAACACTTCAAGAATGACAAATTAAACAACATTTCTTTAATAAGGGATGAAGTGGAAATTGTTCATGGAATGGCCAACGATGACATTACACTAAAATCAAGTAAGTATTTATCCATATGCAAAAATTCATCAACATTAGGGAAAGGATATTGAAAACTAGAAATGGTTTCCAAATACCCTCATATCTGATGATTTATATGGTACCTTATATCAACAAAAATTTATGTCATTTTGATTGTTTGATTTTTCATAGCCATGTTCTCTACCACTTTCCATTAGAACATGATTGTTAGATTTCACTTCCATATCTATATTTTCACCTATTTTCTCCTATGTGGGAACACAATGATGAGTTAATTTGGGAGACCATTATGTTTCAAACATTAATTTTTAAAATTATGTTTTATTATTCCTTTTTTACGATGTGGTTTTCTATGAATGAAACATTAAAGTAGTAAACGATTTATAACCACGAGAAATTTCGAGGGAGAAATTAATTTTAAAGGGGGAAGAATGTGACACCCAAAGATTTTATGAGATATATTCTTTTTCTATTATACACTACACCATGATTAGCTTATGCTATACGCAACACCTAATTAGCTTTAATTATATGCAACACTATTCTTGGCAAGTGTTACACACAATTTCAAGTTCGTTTTGTGGAAATTATATTACGAAACATTAAGTATATATTTTTTAATGTATAATTGAAATAAGATTTTATTATGTTATATGAAACACCAATGGGAGGTTTAACTACACGCAGCCCTAACTTTGAATGCATTACACAAAATCCCAACCTTACTTAATAGTGTGTGTAGTATGCAATACCGGGTTTCACTAAACAACGATTTGTTATTAAAATATTATATAAACTAGCTGTTATTAATAGTAATACCCTCTTTTTGAGATTTTATAAGTTTTATCTTTGAAAATGGACTTCATTTTTGGATTCAGAAAATCAATATTAGCGTAGGGTGGGTTTTTGTATTTTTCTAAAAACTTTCAATTTCCGATGAATAGTGAAAACACTAAGTTATTGGTTAAAATCAATTTTTTATTTAAATAATCACTTAATTTATTTAAATTTTATTTTTTTGTCAAAATATATACATAATACCTATATATATTCAATGTAATTAATTGGTGTCATTTTATAATAATTTTAGACATATAAAAATTTTATTTAACTTTTTACCGTCTTTTACCCACATCCTAAGAGAATTTAAAATTTTACATAAAACATTATTTTACCACTTCGATGAGTGGAATTTTAAAAATTTGAGAGAAACTATTGATATAAGTATGTAAAATGTGGTTCAATAAGATAAAAATAATTGTTGCTTAATAGTAACTTTTTTCTTTTATTTACCACGGTTAAAATAAAATATGGTAATTATGGGTAAAAATGATATTATTATTACCCTTAAACATGTCCTAATTCTATTGAATATGTGTAATTAGACCAAAAACAACCATAGGAATAAAATATTACCCATTAGGTCCACTTGGATTAGATTAGGACATTTATTATTATTTTATTTAAAGAAGAGTTAAAATAGTTCAAATCAATGTTAAATAACTAAAACATTTTTATTATAGGGTTATACATAAGATAAATTCAACAATAATTATTAATTAGAAATAAGAAACTATTTTCTACATAATGGTATTTTATTTATTATTTTTATACATTAAATAATTTAATTTATTTATGACACAATGATGATGCATTAATTACCTTATTAATGAAATATTAACATAATTGAAATTATAAATTCCCAAATAAATGTAATTTGAGACTTTTTATGAATTCCACTAATTTTATAGGTTAATATAACATATTAGGGTTGGTTAGATGAATTTTTTTTCGAATTAATAATGCTGTTATGGATTTAGAAAAAAACAAAATACCAAATAGTGTCAAAATTGACATAAAAGAGTTTTTAAAAAAATATTATTTTGTTTATTTATATAATGGTCTTAAAAATAAATGATTCGGCCAGAAGACTTATATAATAATATATATGACATTAATTAACCAATTGGGGTTTTATTGGTAGTTTATATTTTGTTTATTAACCATATAGCGTAAGAATACAAGAAGACATAGTAAAAGTTAAACTATTTAACTTAGAGTTAAATCTAAATGATAAGTTTGAAATGGTATCCTAAACAGGTCTAAAACCTATTTTTTGAGATTATTTCGACTCATCCCCTCCCTATCCTCGAAATAAGTCACTTTTGAGCCCTTATAAACCAAAAATGAATTTATTATAAAATAATATTTGAAGTTTTATCTAAGGTGCCCCTAACCTCTCTTATAAAAGGGAAGCCCCCCTTCTCTCTAATTCACACCTAAAAATCCATTTGTATCGGCCAAAACTTAACCAAATACCATATAAACTTTCCTCCCTTCATCCAATAGGCCTTCCTTTAGTCAGAAATCCACCCTAAAGATCCCTTTTGATCAAATCAAAAGGAACAACCCGAAAAAGAGGTAAATATCTCACCACCTATTTCAAGATCCTTTCATCTTCGACATCCTCCATCATTGTTTTTTCCATTATAAAATGATAACTCCAATATATTCTATATACTGTGATGTTATGATAAAAATTGTACAACCACATTAGTTATTTTATCCATCTTATGAATGAAAGAGTCACCACACGTGCGTATGTACGGCTTACCGTCTCGACGTCGTGGTGTAGTTTGTTATTCAAACATTTCATCATTTTAATGAGTATAACAATGAGTATAAATGATATAAATAATAAATATAAAATTTTAATGATTCTGTATATATGATATACCATGAAATTATATACAATTTTAATATCAAAATAATGATATTGTAGCTCGTGCCTACATACGGACTACTGTCTCCACGAATGTGATGAGATTTATTTTCCATAATTAACCATTCAAGTATGATTATAAAGAATATATAATATATAATCATGAAATATATTACCTAATAATGATAATATATTTATTTACATGTATGTTTCATTTTCTTAATTCCATTAAATTCAATAAGGAAACGAAAACAGCGTTTATGCGTATGTACGTCCTACCGTCTCCATGAACGGTGTATTTCATTCAATTTATCTATCTATCATATATATTTATATGATAATATATATTATAAATAAATCATTTTTTACATTATGTAATTATGTAAATCAGGATATAAGTAATAATATCAGGAACAACAAGTCGAAACACATACGATAAATGAATCAATTTTACCCAAAACGCTGCTTTAAAATGGAATTTATAAAATAATGGGTAATATAAAGTCATAAGTGAATAATATATGAGATCCTAAATATTTTTATGGTTATGTTACAAGTTATTAATGTGTTTAAACCCACTATACTGTAGTCTCAGACACATATGGAAGAATTGGATATAAGGTAAGGGATAATTTTTCAAATCACATATTTATCCGAGATTGCTTATACGTAAGTATTTATCAGGGTTATATTTTTCATCCCTGTCCATAAAAATGTTTTTCATAAATTGTTTAATATTATTCCATGTATTTTGAAAGTCATTTTTACCCCTATTTGACTTTTACATTGTGTTATGGAAGGAATCTTTTTTTTGTTTACTATACGAGGAACTTTTTTATTTTCCAGCAAAAGTACGAGGAGAATGTTTTTTAACTTATATGGAATGAACGGAGTTTTTACAGATTCATAAAACCTTATTTTCATAAAGCTGACACTACAATATTTCATGATTATTTTCAACAAAATCATCTTCTTTTAAAATTTCATGGCATTTTGTGATAAGAAAATGATTTTAAAGAAGAAGGGATATTTTCCTCAAGAATTCATTTAAAGTGTTTTATCAAAACCCTTTTCCATCTAAGATGACATTATTTAATATGTTTATATTTCATGTATAATGTCTCTATTATTTATATAGTGGATTATTCTTATTATTAAATGATATCCATTTGTTTTATATGGATTACGTTATGATGGGATAATGTTTATGAGACCCATTTTATTCATTGGGTTATGATTAATGATTTATGTTTATTTTGTGGCACAAGTAAGAATGATTTCATTATGAGATGGGTGGGACCTATATATCTTTCAAATGCATTTGGTAATGATTTATATCTCATGAGAAAGACATGACTGGAACGACAAGTGAATCTGGTTCAGTAATACAGGGCTTGAACGACAAGTAAACCCGGTTCAGTGATAGACTTGGTCAACTATGATAGTCTCCGGAGCAATGCCTCGGCTACTATGGAAATCATGACATGTTCTTAATGGTTTCCACAATTACATGTTT
This sequence comes from Viscum album, assembly GCA_963277665.1. Lineage (NCBI taxonomy): Eukaryota > Viridiplantae > Streptophyta > Magnoliopsida > Santalales > Viscaceae > Viscum > Viscum album. The sequence continues at coordinate 107,185,391 of OY728133.1, forward strand.
TATTCACATGCTATTTTATCATTATTAATGTTCCTTTATGATCTATGACTTATGTACTGCCATGATTTATGTCATTGCTCAAGATTTTGATGTTTTATGTTCATGTTTTTACGTTCAAATGCTTATCGATTGTTTTTATGTTCTCCATGTTTACCATTACTGAGCTCTTGAGCTCACCAATTTTACGTTTTCTTTTCCCATAGATATAAAGAAAGGTGTTAGGTATAAAAACCTAAGTGGAAGATCTTTATGGGATATTTTAAAGATCCTTCACCATGATTTGAAGATTATGTTCTGAGTTACCATAAACACTAATCTAATATGGTCTTCAGGAATATGTTTTTGTCATATATTAAGTATTCCAAATAAGTAATGTATTTTCTATTCACATCAAGTGTGGGTATCTACAATCCACAACTCATACACATTAGGTCCCTTGTTTTCACTCAACAATAGTGGGTTTTGGTTTGATTTTTTTAGAATTGTCTACCATCCATGCCTTCAATGAAATAATCAAATAGAAAAATGTTGGGATAATTTGGATCATTGAATCCATGTCTAAAATATTAATTGGAGGTTTCACCTTCATGGTATTATCTACAATAGCTTCTCTACGTTATGAAGTTGTCCTTAAGTGGGTCATTATCTACAAGACAAATAATCTAAACCTAAATAAAATATAATTCCATATGAATCCACATCAAATGAACTATATTATATCCCCATCATGAGAATCAACAAGAAACACTAGAATCAAAGGAATTATACATAGAAAATAATTAAAACATCAAAAAATTCACTTATTTTCCACCACAGATAGTTTTTTTCATTTTCATACAAATTATTTTCCAACCTTGTGGTTATCAGTGGATTTGGTATGAAATGGAACATGAGCTATGGATGGTCACTACTAACCCTATACATTAACTGTCTGCCTCCTTTAGACATCCCTATTTCATCCCAAAAACATAAATCCACCCAAACATCTTTCAAGGACTCAACAATGACTACAAAATACCTCAGAATATAATTATAGAAAACCATAAACTGGATCAAAACTTATACTCAATCAAACTAAACCAATAGAGACTCCTCGATTCTAATGAGGTAGACCGTGAAAGGATCTACCCCATTAAAACATCTTTATTACTAATCGTCCTAAATCAAATATACTACTGGATCTCAAATAAGAATAGATTTGATACTCTTTTTTAAGAATCAACCATGTTCAGCTAGACTCATCACCCAAGTAACCCCTCCACATAGAACGATTATCCTTATCGACTGGCATGGGTAGGAGACAAGAACCAAAAATAAGATAATAATCACATGGGAATGGGTTTTCCCATAATAACTGACCTGAACCATAAAAGAAATGATATGGAAACCACAACATTATCAGATTAAAATGGAATAAATAAACCTCCATATAATCACAATATTTTAAAAGATGATAACCCAAACCAAAAAACCATTATAAACAAAACATTCCACAACATTACATATATAAAATGTATATCAATTCATAATATAAAATTCAATAGAATGTGAAAAAGACCCAGAAAGGTCTATATATATATATTGAATTTTACATACCAAAACTACTCATGTGCTCTAATCCATGTGATACAATACCTCATCTAAAATAACAATAAGTGAAGTTAGTCAAGAAAATCCAATTATGTACATGGTTCCCATTACATATTTCATATATAAAAATGATTAAATATTCCCAATGGCATATGTAGGATGTGAGGCACAAATCCATTTATGATTAAACCGTGAATCAATTTATGTATTTTAACCATTAATACTAATCAACGACATTGAATATATATTTCAAAATTAAATCATATTGAAAAAATGTCATTTCCAACAAAACATATTGAAATACATAATTTTTTCAAATTTAAATTAAAAAATAAATAAAATCAACACGGATGAAAAAAATATAAGAAAAATTGGAACTAAAAACATTCTATATCCAACATATCCTAATAATCGTGATAATAACCATCATCAATATCACATCACTAAGGTAAAATGTATGTCATAAGAACAAAATATCACATCTTAATTAGACAAAAAATTACATAAAATCATTTTTGGGAATCAGAGATGTGTAAGTTCACATAGGGCTCTTAGAGCTCTAATTGTTTCTTAGAAAATAAATAGAATCTATGATGATCTTCCAACACAAATACTATCATAGTCATGTGGATATTAGAAAATAGATTCCCACAATGTATTCCTTCACGAATGATATCTCTGTACCCTAGAAAACTCCTCACTCAATCCCTAGTGAGACCATGTTTTACTCTATCTATCCATTCCCATTAAATCATAAATCTGTTCTATACATGAAATAATATTTGAAAAAACAATTTCATAGTCTAACATTCCCATTATTAGAACTCACCTTGAACAAGTTATAAATATTTTTAAAACCATTGTATAAATTCTTTTTAAATCTATATTACTTCTTTCATCCAATTTAACAAGCTTAATAATTTAGATCAATAAAATCTCATTTGAAAACTGCTATTTAAATATACAAAATTTCCAACTAATCTACCGAACACACCAATCATGGTATTAATATTATCCATAAATAAAATAATTGTAAATTTAATAAAAATATACCAAAATAAATTAATAATTTTTTTTGTAATCTATTGAAAATTCACACAAATAGATACATCTACCTCAAAAATGGATTCAACGTCATATACATTGATAACAAACCCCTAAAATTGTATGGATAAGGCCTCACATTAGTATAATATAAAAAAAATTATTTACCACAATAAAAGTATATATTCATAGATCACCCCTAATAAGGTTATACATCTCAATGAAAATTGAAGAGAAAGGGTAATGAAATTTTATAAAAGAACAATCCAAAAAGAATATTATGTACATTAAGTCACGCCTCTATAAATCCTATATAAACACCTCTAAATGGGATGTAATATCTACAACCAATCAGAATGGGTTTCACACAATGGGGGTGGAAAAATGATATCAATATGTGTAATATATTTATATGTTAAAATGGAAAATATAAACCTTTTTATTATCATAGAGAGGCTGCATAATTTGTTGCCACGTTTTGGGAAACCATGTTCCAACCATGCGAGGACATTGTCTCCAAAAAATTGAATTTCATGGTTAGTCCTGGTTGTCACATTTTTCAAAATAACATGATCAAACCATTAAAAATCCCACAATCACAAATAAAATAACCATAAAATTTTTAGCTTTGTTTTTAGATAACCTATGTGCTAACTATTGACCATGGTCTGTCATCATTAAAATCCATATTTATTACTCCCGACACCTAATAAATCTAAATACAAACAAATTGATAATCAAAATTCCAAAGAAATAAACAAGATTATTTTTTGGATAAAAAAAATCAACAAAATTATCCATGGATTATAGTTATGGGATTCATAAAAATAGAATTTTGATACCTCAAAATATTTTCTATATAAATATTCATTATCGAGTAGGGATTGATGTTTATAGCTCTGCAGCTCTAGTGATCATCTTTAAAGGACATTATGTGTTCCATGTATTACCCATGAGGATGTAAATATCTAAACCTTCATATGTAATGAAATAATAGGTCATAAAAATGGATAACAATATTTTTTATGAATACAAATATTCTTAAATGTTGGATCGTGGACATAAATTGGTATATAATACAGTTACTCGCCTTGAATTTTTTTTCTAAAGGATCAAAAAGTTGAAAAAGCTAAATGTTAACCCAAGGATGTAATTCGGAAGAAGTATCGTTAGTTATTTAGATTACAGTAATGTGATCTTGAGTGTAATAATTATATCCAATGGGGTTGAAATTAGTACTTCTATATCATAAGAAATTATTTTTTAAAATAAACTGATTTTTTATATCTTTTAATACAAGAAAAAAGAGATTTAACATACCAAAATATTCTATTAAAATATTATTTTCTAATGATGAAGGTATCCACCTATATTATATTGAGTATTAGTAAAATGAATTAGCTATGATATGAATATTTCATCATTTACATAATGAATAAATAAATTTATGGGTTAATAATTTACTATAAATGAAAATAAAAAACATTTAACTACAACATAATTGTTTTCCAGACAAAATTTCACGGAGACATATTTATTTTATTCAATAGATTAAATTTGTCACTTTTGGTGAATAATTTTTAATTTAATTTATATTTATTTTTAAAAATACATTTTAATTCATTATTCTCATTCTAGATATGGGATAGGAATATATCTCATATTATTCTTAAAAAGTGTATATTTTATGAAAAAACACTTCTGCACTTTATTAAACATATTTTAAATATATATTATTATAATTTTAGAATGATTATTTTTTCAAATGCACCTAATTTTTTATATATTCATGTAAAAATTTTAATATAGTTTTTATTTTATAATTTTCTAAATACGTTAATTTTTTAATAAATAGTGATAAAATTAATTTATATATAAAATTGTATTTTTGATTAAGGAATTTAAAATTTTCCTTTTTGTTTTTAATTGTTTAATAGATAATTGTATTTCAATTATATTATTTTTAAAAATATTTATTTCATTAAAATAAATTTAATGACAAATTTTTACTGAAAAATATTTAATATTTTAAAAATTATTTTCTTTGTTAAACCACATTCCATTTTGATTGTAAAATTATTTTCAAATTAAATTCTACCACATATATGAATATAATATTCTAAAATGGGATATAATTTTAAATCAAATTAATTAATGTTATATAGTAATTTAATATTATTTTGTTCTCAAAATAAATAGTTAAAATACTTATCATTTGTTACTACTGTTTAGTTTATAATGTGTTTACTTGGGGATAGGGTGGTTAGTCTACATAGACATGTTATAAAGAAACCTAACATTTTATAATTTATTTTTTTAATAAATATATATTTTTTCTATAATTAATGGTTTGATAATGGTATATTTTTGAACATCTTTTCCATGAAATTGTATTGACATAATTTTGTTCTTTGAAAAATTACAAGTATACCACTCACCACATTTATAAAAGGAATCCTCATACCCTCTCTAGTCCAAACAATAATAAAACTTGTGTTTATAAAATAACTAACCAAATACCTCTCTTAAATCCTTCTTCATGACCTAGATTACCTTATTTGTTGAAAACCCATCCTAATAAGTTATTTGGTATAACATAAAGTGGTTTTCATTATAACAGGTAAAGTTAATAACCTTGCGTTTTAATTTTATTTAATGTTATTAATCCTCATAGTATTAAAAAACAAGATGAGATAATATTAATTGTAACTTATATATATAAGTATATTCTATTATATTAATATAATATAATATATCAATCTCTTCTTCGATCGGATGGGAAATGAAATCACGGATTGTGTGTACGATGGACAACAACCCCACAAACCGATGAAAACTGTTTTTAATTACTACTTATACTGATTTTATATAAATATTTATTTAATATATTTATATTATATTTATGCTATAATTATTATTATGGAATTTTTAAATCTTAAATATATTTTTCCATTTTTAATATATCTGAAATGATAACATTGATTGTCTGTACCTTTGGACTACTACCTCCACGAAGCGATGTAATCCATGTTTAATTTCTATTTTACATGGATTTGAAGAGATAATTATTTAATTAATATATAATAATTAAATTATATAAAAATTATTCTATAATGCTAATTTAATAATTACACTTATTTTGGTCTATCTATCAAAAAGATAAAATAGTGTTGCTGTGAATGTGCGGCTTATCATCTTAGTGAATGATGTATTTAAATTTGATGTCTCTATAATTATTGTTAATTATAATTTTATAAAACTAATATAGGTTATATTAATATTTTGAATAAAATTATATAGATAATAAAACCTTGATAAATATACAATGATAATAACTACCTGATAGAAAGGATCTTGGAGAACACAATAGTTTACCTTATAGATGAAAATATTAATAAGGAATTATTAATAAATCTATCATGAAGTATTATTGAGGAATAATTTATCATCATATAAATATGAAAAATATTTTGTTACAGAATTAAAATAAATTAAAATTTATTGTCTACGTGTTCAGAATTTTTAAATAAAAGTATAACTTGAGGTGTTATATTTTTTTCTCACTTTTATTTTAATAAGAAACATACCGTTTTCACCATTAGATTCTTTTTTTCATGTTTGTTAATCCCATTAATGTAACTAATTATTTATATTATAATAATTTTGGGTAATTACATGTCCATCTATGTTTATTGCATTCATTGGGATTATGGTTCAAAATATAACAAATTGGTAAATGTTTTATGTTATAAACTCATTATTTATAATTATTGATTATAATTATGTTTTCAATGATGATTATCCATAATACACCTCCCATGAAACAAATTACTTTAAATATCCTCCAATTATATATTTTTAATACATATATTATATTCATTTTATCTCACATTAGGTACTCAAAGGACCGCATAAATATTTTTATGTAAAATTCACATTATTTACCACTTCGATCGAAAATTGCCTTTCATCAATATAAATTTTTCAAAATTGTTTTCCAGACTATTTCATGTCATATTTATATATGTTAGACGTTTTAAAAAATGTTTTAGGAGAAATTTTTATTTAATATTTTTATTGAGGTACGCTTTTTTACCTTTTTATAATATTGTGAATGAAATTTTTTCTAAACATGTGCGACATGAGAAGAATTTCCAATAATAACGACACCAATGATTTGAATATTCCTTTAAATTTTTATATTGTGAATTTAGATTAAAATTAAATCAATATACTTTAAAAAATATAGAATTTAATTTAAAATGGAAAGGTTATGTTCTTGTTAAATGTTTTTGATGTTATTTTATGGAATTAATATTCATTAATAACTAAAATATATGGTGTTGATTGTGTAATAAAAGTGATATAATATAGTTGTAACATTATCATTCATTTTATAGAAGGTTTATGATTATGATGATGTGATATTTATGAATACAATTTATTTTTCCTGGGTACTGATGTGATATATTGATGAAATGTTTATGAAATACATATTCTTTTCACATGTTACGATATGATATGATTAATGATCTTTTGGAATACATATGAATAACATAAATTTTAAGATGGGTAGGATATGAATTATATAGCACTCCAATGCATTAGGTAATGAATAATATCTCAATAGGTAATTATGTGATGTCAGTTGATGTGCTTGATACACTAGGTTAAATAATAAAATTGGCTTGATTTGTTATTGGATATTGGTGGTGATGTATGGTAAAGTATGTAATGGTAAATTGGTATGGATTACTAATATACTATAATTATAATCTCTTATTACTATATAGTAACATATGAAATGGTATTTGACTTTTGATGGTGCCACATGTTTATGAAATTAATATATTGTTCATGATTAATTTATGTTTATTTCTCACTCTTATTAATCATCTCTTTTGAGATAAAAAATATTTATACTATATTTATATTTTTGATCATTTAATTTTTAGGTATGATCTTTGTATGTTATTCCCATTATCTCATAATCATATTCTTATCTTATGTTTTTAAATGATCATCGATTGATATCTCCCATGTTATCAATCTACATAAGCTATGATGATCCTAGCATAGCTTTCAATTACCCAACATATGAATAAATGTTTATGTAGGGTATGTAAATAAATAATAATAGACATGAAGATATTTTAATGAGATTTGGAAGATCATTACCGAAATAAGATGATTGTGTATCTCTCCTCTGAAGACACTAAACCATTATAATAATCTGTGAATTCTTTAAGAAATGTATTTAATATGAACCCTTAAAAATTTTACACTTACTATTACAATTTTTTGTTCACTATAATTTTCAGAACCAACTAATTGGCACTGAATTGGGTTTCATGATTTTGATTTATGAAAAAAAATGAATGTTATATCATAAGGACTCCACATAGAAGAAAAAAATAAATATGTTAAAATATTAATATTTGAAAAGGTTTATTGTTGTTGAATATTGAGACATAATAAATAAAATACAGTAGATTGACTGAGTATACGAATGAATAAAAGGAACTACTATTTTTATTTTTTAAGAAATATGTAATATAACTTTTAAAATAAGGAAATAAGTTTTTATTTTTAATAAAATGATTGTTAAATTAAGATGGTTATCCATTAAATAAATAGTTTTTATAAGCTATTAATGGATTAAAAATATATTCTTTGGTTATGGTTAAATTAATCATGAAATATTAAGGTTCCATTAAAATAGATTAACATAAACGTATGAATTTGTAAGGGAACTTAAAAATTTATTACAGTAAAAATTAAAATAAAATAAAATTAATTATATATTTAAAGTATATAACTGAAAATGTAGGATAATTTCATAAGAATAATTGTAACACTCTATTATATTTATAGAACACTATGTTTGATAATATATATGACATGAAACACTGAGCTTAAAAGAATCATATAATGTTATTAATTAAATATGACTCATATATCATAACAATTGAATTCGAATATATGTACTAGTGCTAAACAATTATGAAATATATATATATATATATATATATACGGGGCATAATAATGATAAATTTAATTATTAATTCTCATGAAATAAGAAGTCAGGTTTTAGTAATGTCATTTTCTGTATTGAAAAAATGATTTCTTCCAAAATAAATATTATTTTTTTGGGGGAAAATTTTATAAATATTTTAAACCACATTTTAAAATTTTATTTCATCAAAAAAATTATACTTTAAATAATTATTTAAAAATTATATTTATGTGAATTGGATTTTATTTTTAAAAAAGGATTGATTTTTTAACGAATATTGAGAAACACATATTATTATAAAACTATAATTAATATTTATTCATTTGTGACATTATTTTTTTAATTAAATCTCAATATTACCTAGTTATTATTTAGTTTGATATAATATAATTAAATAAAATTGAATCGTCATAATATTAAATTTTGGTATAAAATATTTTCTCCCATAGAAGCACATTTTTAATAATAATTTTTCGTTGGGGTTTTTTTATTTTATATTAAATTTTATTTGATCCACTTATATGAATTCTTTTCTGAAAAAAAGGATCCCATTTTGAAATTATGATGTTTTTATTTTATAAATAATTCACATTAATTATTGTTCATTATGAATATTAGGAATAATAAATAGTTTTCACCTAGGTGCGGTTAAATCAAGTAATTGACATTTAAAATGCTATTTTTAATTATAAAAATAACATTAACACTTTATATTAATCCATTTTATGAGTGGTGTTCAACCATAATCTTTAAAGATTATAATTTATGAACATTTTATGTCTTGTTTATTTGAAAACAACCTATATATAAATTTAACTAAACTAAAATAAAAAATGAATGTTTCTTTCTTTAAAATTTCAATTATATGATTCCATATGTATAGAAATAATTTATGGAAGAATATTAATGATTATATTCAGAAATAAAAAAATTATTATGGTGTATTATGATTAAATTTTTTGTGATGAAAAAATTAAATTAATTATTATGCATCATTTATATAAGGCATGTACAATATGTAAAAAAATACAACAATTGATTTTAAAAATAATACATGTAATATTCATTGGGAGATTCTTAATATTTCATGAATTTAATAGAAAAATATAAAATATTTTCTATATGTTAAAATTTTATGTTAAATTATTATTTTTATATTTAGGACATTAGTGGCACATAAAATGAATAGTACCAAGAATAACATTAATGAAATTTTAGAATGAATAATGTATTATTAAATTATATAATATTCAAAAAATTACTATTATTAGACAATAGAATTATATATGGTAGAAAATATCCTATTTTCTTATCGGAATTTTCACCTTTCCTTTTATTGTAACATTATTTTCCTAATGTACAAAAGAAATTGACATTTCGATAATCCTCAAAAAAGAAAAATGGGGTAAAACAAATACATAAGGATAAAAAATATCCACAACATGAGAAAGTTTACTTTTATGAGATGATTTATACTCATACACATCCTATATTAGAAATATATTTTTTTGGTGCAGCATTTACATGAAAATTAGTTTATATTAATTTAATATATGATGTGATTTTATGATTATCCATCTACCCACTTATATTTGGGTACGATCTCTTCTCTATTCCTCACACCATTTGAGCACTATATTTTTTCCAATCCATATCCACAATAGTTCATGAAATTCCTATGCATATACTTGAGGTTTTATTTTTGGGAGAATTCAAATATTATTGGTCTCAGTGTTTAAGGAAAATGATTTTCTATAAATAAGATGGAATAAATAATGTAAATTTCTTGGAAGCCTCATTGTCATATAATTTATTTTAGAAATAATCCTTTAATGTACCCCTTCCAAAAAAATAATTTGATATGAATATTATTTAAAATATATCAATGAAATTATTATATACCGTAAAATTATTTCTAAAGGTCATTTTGGAAAATAAATAACTTTATTAACAATGGTTTTAAAATTAATCTTCTTACATCATCAATACATGTGAGTTTTAATAAAAATTAATAATGTGTAAAATAATTTTTTCATTAATATATATTATATGAGTGATGTTTTCCCTCATCCTCTATTTTAATTTAAATTAATAATCCATTTCATGATTCAATGGTTATTTTTAAAATGAAAACATTTTATGAATATTTTGATAATTTTATATTTTAATGTGTTTTCAAATTAAATGTATATTACACAGTATTTTTATTAAAAAAATGATATATTTTTATATTATGGGTTCAAATATGTTTTAATGTATTTATGGTGAAAATGAAAATGATAAAAATGTTTTTTTATTCAATGTTACTTGGGAATTATAGTTTATGTCTTGCAAGTCAAATAAAGCTTATATAATTGTTGTTATTGATAAGACATATACGATATGTGATCCTGATATAGCATAAAAAATGGATGAGCTTGATATATATGCCCAAATAATTAGGAAATGTTTTATATCATTCAATAAACTAATAAATGATTTTACTGTGGTTTTTTTCATATGGGTTTAATTAGCATCCAATTTTTATTTACACAGGTTTATGATGGGGTATTAATATTGTAATATCATGAATCCGTACAAGATGTAACTGTCTAAAGAATATGAATTTTTATTTACTATATTGGATTAATTTTTGAATAAGACTCAGAATGGAATTATGATAGTTGATACACTTAAATAAGGTGTTTTCAGTTGAGTAATGATAGTCAGGATATAGTACGAAGGTTCAATAGATAATAAATTACTTCATGTTATGTTTTTAGAGGATATGAGTTTTTTGGAATGGTTTTATAGTTTTCAATGCATTATTTTGGATGAATCATGAGACGCCTTGATACTCTATTGGGTTTAAATACATTTTGAACTAATATCATATTTCTTTCATTAATTGAGCATGGGTTTCCATAAACTCTCTACGATAATGGGGAAAACATGTTAGGTTATGGAGGGTTTGGTACATGGTTCAGGAACTACACACAGTTTTGGAAAAACAATGTTTCTGGATGTAGAATATGTCTACTTTGGTGTACAGAGTTGTCAGATAGTTTGAACAGCCATGAATCCAAATCATTTTGATTTTTTTCCTTAGATTGTGATAAAATAATAGTTTTCTAATGGTTTGTAAAACCATGTGTCTACCCTTCTTTCATTAAAAAGTGAATTTTACCAAAACACCACCTTTTGATTTTGGTTTCTCTACCCCCTTTCTTCCCCATTTGATGCACACAGATGAGGGGGATCCTAACCCTCTTTATCTATCATCCAACCTTAAATTTGGTGTGACATCATGGTGTTTGTTTAGTGTTTAGGATATGATTTATCCTCCCCCCATTCCCTTTCGATCCTTCCTTGGTTATTATTAATTTCAGAAGTCTGAGCTTATGTAGTTGTTTTGAATTTCACAATAGAAAGGCATAATCAGAAAAGAAAGAAGTGGAATTTTATTGACATTTGTAAATTATTACCTAAGATACCTAACACATGTAATTTCATGTAGTTTCAGTATGATATGTGTTTTGGTGATTTTTTTTAAGTTATTCATAATGAATTAATTTAATTTAATATGGATTTGGTATAGACGGTCAAGGATATTCCTTGGAATGGAGTTGGATGATCATTATTAACCTTCTAGATTGTGTTATTATAGGTTTGATAAGTGTTTACTAAACTTGTGAGTTTTTTGGGTTTAAACTATGTTCATTTTTAATTCTATAATTATTTATTTGCTATTAATTAATTAATAATGGTTTTGTGGTGTTATAATAGATAATGGGAGGTTGTGGTGAGATTAGTTGGATTCCAAATATTTTAGAAGGGACATGGATGGGCCTTAAAAAGGTATTCATTCATTGTAAATTTTTTTGAAGGCTTCATTGAAGAGATGTGAATTCTAATAGATTTACCCATATTCATATTAATAGATTTACATATTTATTAGTGTGTTCCTAAATCAAATGTGTTGTGTGTTTTCCCCGGTGGATGGATTAATTTTTTTGGAAATTTTATTGATACATTAGACATTACATAGATCTACTTAGATCCAAGGTTGTTTATATGACCATATAGATATTCAAAAATGGATTGTTTTATTTCATGAAATGGGAAAATGTGTGTAATACAGAGACCGAGAGAGATGGTTATGAGCTTAAACTAGTTTAGTTGATTGGTATGGGAGAATTAATGGTTAATAGATAGTTGGTATAACCAAGGGATCAATGATTTAAATATATTTTTAAAGCTTGTTTTGCAATGATATTTTTTCTGATTTTATGGAAATTCTTATGATGATTTTGAATTGGGTTTATGTGTTTGAGTTGTGTTTTACCCTTAGTTTTATTTTTAATGGGATGAATAAAATTTTTTAAATGATCTCATTTTAAAATGAGTTATTTAAATCTAAATGGTTAAAAGAATGATGTTCATATATTGATTCAAATATTTATTATAATTGAGCATTTGGTATTCCCATTAGTAAAAATTTATGAAGGATGTTTTAAGGATTTTGATGAATGGAATGTGTTAAGCTATTTTGTTGTGAATGTACCTTTTGGACACTAAAAAATAATTTTTCCAAAATGGTTTTTTATAGAATATAAATTTGTTATATGTTCAAGTAGTTGAACCATGAATAATTATTGTTGGTTTAATGGTTAATGGTGTTAGTTATGAAATTACACATCAATGGAAATATATGATATTAATGGAGGTCCATATAGTTGTTAGGTTTTTAGTCATTGGGTTCCAAAACCATGGTTTTAGATGTTGGACATGGTGGTCCTCATCATTGTTGTGTTCCTTGTTATGGATGTCCACACTAGAGGATTTAGATGTTGATCATAGAGATCGAAATCAATGATTGGGGTTGTCAAAAATTCCCTTATGTATCCCCAGTTGGTTTCCTAGAAATATTTCTAGTCACTATGTTTTTCTAATATGTTATATTTTAAACAAATATTATGTGAATTATCTCTTTTTTTACTATATATATATATGTGGAGCATTGATATAAAAAAATGGACTTTTAAACGGATTATTTGATGGACTGTGGTTCCTTGAAAGGACGTTATTAATGATTATGTCTACAATAGATATATGAAAAATAAAAAGACCTTATTTATTCATATTATATATCTTCCTATGATTTTTTTATTTAGAAGAATGATTTGGGTCAATGAATTTTTGTTAGACTTTGTGCCACCTTAGAACCCATGAGACACTGAGTTGCTAAATAAAAATTGTTTTCCTTTGAGATTTATTTTCCATTCATGTAATGGTTATTTATTTCACTTTTTACCTATAGTAACTAATATTCCAACTATTATTTTTGTACACATTGTTATTGGTTGCCTAATGAGTTGTAATAAACCCATTAACTATATATCAGTTTACAAGGGTACCCAAGAATATCGTATATGTTTATTAAAGTCGCATGTCTGGTTTGAGCACCATGTCGAGTGTCACATGAATGGGATAGTTGGGATATATAGTATTAAAATTACAGAGAACAGGTATACATTATGGATCGAAGTTTTCTATAGATGAAAATTTGGTTATTTTATATTTTATATTGTATATATGTGATTGAACTTGTGGGAGATCAATGTTGTATGTCTGGAATGATCATTTCAGGCTTTTCTATATTCAATTTTATGAAAATATTTTTTTAGTGTAGTTTGCACATAATCTAATGTGTATTATGGTTTTTATTTAATTCTTGTTTTGATATTAAGTTACGTAGGTATAGTCTCTTTTCAATTCCTCCTTGGAACCCCAATTTTATTCTAATTCTTCTACTATATGTTGGGGCAAGCATGTTCTAGTGGTGGACTGGCTTGAGATATCAATTTAGTGGCATTCAGTATGAGATTAATCAATGTTCTATAACTACTGCTTTATTTTCAATAAATATACTATTTTAGATTATTTGGACCGAATATATATGATTGTGTTCATTATTACGATGGATACATGGATGGTGAATTTTGAACACATGTTTTGAAATGAATTCTATGTTATGTTGGATAGGGTTATTAATGAAAATTTTGATTCTACAGTTTTATATGAACTTTTTTTGTGTTAAACACATGTTTTTTAAATTTGATGATTTATAATGGATTTCATTCTCTTAACCTATTATTAAGAGTATTATTATTGATTATGTCTCATGGTCTATAGTTGAAATATTTTTATCATGTAGCATGGTATAAACATATGTTTTACATGTTATAGGCATGCTAATGAGTGATTTAATGGTTTTCCTCATAATGGTAGGTTCTATTTATCTTTTGTGATACACTATCTGATGAGAAAATTGCAACCTTACGCATGAACGGATAGTCCAATGACCTTGTAGGGCCAATGTGGTATATGTATATAACCATTTGACCCCCTGTGAGTGGTTTTTTAGGATGGTAGTATCACTAACCCCTATGGTGATCCGTCTTATTTTCAGTTTCTTAGAGAGGATACACCTTCTACTTGTAGGTTTTTGTTGTTTTGATTCATCTTCCTATATAAGTCTCAACATATGTGGCATGGTTCTCTAGGGATATTTCAGATATAATGATTCCTTAAGAGGATATGTTCAATAGTTTTGTGTTGTTGATAGGTCACATGAATAATTTTGTATGTATGAACTATAGAGAGCAGGTTGTAGACATCTTGATGGATTGTGATATTTAATATGAATTGTTTTTTATACCATGTGAGTTACAACCATTTAAGTGTTCAAAGAAACATATGTAGTTAGACAAAGTTACGTCTTGTGAGACATTTTTTATGGTTCTATGTGGGGGATCCTAGTTACCTTTTTATCATGAATCCACATTATGTGGTTAGTTGTGTAAGGGTTTTGTAGATGAACAATGATAGGTTTTGGAAAATTTGTATGCTCGTTTAGTGGTATATTGTAGGATTGGATGTTTTGGATCTTTTGGTATTGGAAAAAATTGGTTAAAGCTAGCATGAGGTTAAGGTGCATTGGATTCCTTTTGTTTTTGAGAAAGATAATGTTTTTTCATTAGATTTGGCATGGTTGTTGGTTTCTAGAGGGCTAGGATTGTTCAAGTGCCAATCCGGGTTAATTATTGTGTATGTGAGAAGTTCATATTGTTCATGAGTTAGATTAATCAATTATTAGGTGATCTATATAATTTGTTTTTATTTTTTTACTTCACATATGGTGTTGATCGTGCAGGAAAAGTTATCTTTTCTATGATCTTCATGATGATGTATGATTTTGTTGAGATAGAAATCAAATGAAGGTGTGAATGAATGTGTGATGTCATTTTAACATTTCAATGATTATTGGGTTTTGAGTGGTAATGTAATTAGTTTTGAATTGGTAAGTCTTCTTCGATTTTAAAAAGATGTAAGAGTGAACATTATTGGGTGAGAGGGATGTGTGAGAGTCACCTGGCTAGTTGATCGGTATGTTGAGATTATCATTCATAATGTGTGACCCATTAGATTTATAATCATTTTATGTTGTTAGGTTAAAAAATATCATGTAATGGTTATGTGTTAATAGGATCTTGGATACACGAGAGAGTGTTGATACTCTATGTCTTTTGTCTTGTTGACCATACATTATGGTAATGATCCCCTGATGTGTTTGAATTTAGATGGAATCCATGGGTAGGATGAGAATATATGTGAATGTGGTGAGGCAATTATCGAAAGGAGTCCTGTGTACATTGCATGGGGTATATATATAACTAAATATTGTATTCATATATAAAATAATTGAGTCTTGGTTGTTTTCATTGGAATTATCTTAGTGCAATATCTATTTAGAGATGATAATTCCATATATATTGAAATTGACTTAATTTATTTAGTGGAATTGGGAACAAGCTTGGATAAATAAAGGATTCATTGTTTTATAGAGGTCCACAATAGAGTTAGTGCTTATAAAGTGGTGAAAGTGAAGTCTGATGGTGGGGTAAACCACCATTGATTAAGAGTATGTAATTATAGTGGACCATATGTTAGTAAATGTCATGGGTTGCATTAAATAATGTTATGAAATAGAGATAATTCATGCTTTGTTTTTTCACTATAGTTAGAGATAGAAATACATGTAATATTCTTCACATAACTACTGTTGATTATTGGACAGTGGGGGTTAGCGATTCTTGTTTGAGGTAGTGAATAAATACCCTCCTTTGGTGGGGAGTTATGTATTGGTTGAAAAGTCATTGACCACATACTATGGGGGGAGGTTATATGTTTATATAACATAGAAAGGATCAATCATAGTGGAACTTCAATTCTTGAAAGGAACTTGTGAGTAACCTAATTAAATTTTGTACGAAACACTAATAATAAATTTGTTTTGTTGGATGATTGTTTTGAATATTAGGATTGTGATCAATGTGTTGTAAAAATAATTTCAAGGTTCATGTGTTAGATAAGATAGTGTATTTCATTAGGAATGATGATGGAATTTTTATATTGAGTATAAAACTGGGGAATCACATTGGGATTCTAGTTTAAAATCTATTGGGTGTGCTCGTTATGATTGCGACTATTTATGGGCATAGAGACATGAAGATATTGTGATATAGAGAGGTGCTGATAGTTAGAGCCGAGAATTTTTTGGATTACTTTCCTGGATATATTCTTCCCAATGATTGTGTCTGAAGAGGGCATGGAGACATTTAAATCATGATATTTATCCTTATTCGGTAATGAAATGTTACCTTTTGGTTTGATATTGGTATTTTAGGAAAGATGTTATGATTTTACTTTTTTCGTGGATGTTGATTCTGTGTATGATTTAGTAGGGTTTTGATATCTTGGATGGGTGATGAGGTTGACTAGTATCCTCATGGGTGTTGTGGAACATTATGTTGGAAAAATATCTAGTATTTCATAGTTGTATGAGCTGTAGTTTTTTTTTGTATTTTCAATTGTCGATAGTGTCAAGATTGTGATTTTGGTGTTTGTGAGATGATGCTTATGGTAGGATCTCTATAGAACCAATTAGTAATTCTATGATCAAATAATAAATTATTCAATTGGATTTCATTAGGGATGCATCAAAACTGTGTTTTGGTTTTGAAAATGAATGTTGGATTGAGATTTTTTTTGTTTTGTACCATCAGTTAAATGTTGGGTTTCGTCTATGTTTCAAGAATTCACAATTGGAATGAGGGATTTAAGATATAAATGGTGACTGATATAGGAATAGTTATATAGATGTATTAAAAACAATAATTCGTGAATATGACTAGTATACTGTATGGGAAGTTGTAAATCCCACATTCGTGTAGACAATACATTTTCGACTGAATGTAATTTTTTTTAGCTGATTCATATTTTTGAAGAATAAATTGAATGACATAATGTTAGTTGGAATTCATAAAAGTTCTTTTTGAGATGAAGAATGTTTTATGAGAGGTATCTCATGATTTTAGTACGGAATTATAAATATTGAGAAACATTTTAAGAATTTTGTAGTTATCTGTCTTGGGAACATTGTTTTATGTGAAAAATTTAGGAGATACAATAAGACACCATAATACTCAAGTGTGTTTTAGAAATTTTATGAAATAATAATTGTTATGTTAAAAACATTAATCAGTGTTTGGGGGAAAACAAAAGATAAATAGGGTAAACCATGGGAGATGAAGGATATTCTAGGACATTGTGCACAACATGTGCATGGTATCATAAAAACTGTATTATTGGCTATATAGGTTGTCCAAAGTGGTATGAATGATTGGAAAATATAATTAAATATCCCATAATCGAAACCAAAATGAGTTATAGGCTCGCATATTACCAACATCCTAGTTGGGTAATGGATGTGAAAATTATTTTTCCAGACTACATGGTGATTTAGATTCCAGTAAATAAAAGATTAAAAAAACCCTTCAGTTTTAAGGTTTCCCCACCCCTTCGGCGCAATTTCAAGTGAAAAGACATTAGATCTCATGAATTCCTCCCTCTTTCATCCTCCATTCAATTTGGGTTTTTTTCATCACTTTTCTTTTTCATTTAGGGAGATATTTCTGTTCCACCTCTTCTCCATGTGCTCCTTACATGGATATAACAAATTTTATATATCTATGGTTTGGGATTTAGTAACTTTAGTATATAATGTATTAATTGGACAAGGATGATGTGGATTTTGTTAGCATTCAGAGAGGATATCCTAGGATAATTTCCACACATGGTTTCTTCGTGTTTAGTTATGTAATTTATTCATAGTGAAATTATTTAGGTTTGTCACGGCCCGCCCTCGGGGCCCGTGCTGTGACTACCCCAAGCCCACCTTCCATAGGCCAGGGGCTGGCGACTAGCACCAAGGCATAATTCCCGGTAAAAAGGGAAGGCATTGCCTTTGTAAAGTAAACAAGCACTACAAAGTAAGCAAGCGGAAAAGTAAATGGGCTAGTATACAAACCCAAACTGAAAGTAAAGTACAACTCGAAAGGGAAAACAACAACTGTAAAGTAAAAGCCGCTACACCAAGCTGTCCACTAGAAATCCCACCTGAAGGGTGGGTACAGATAGCTCCACTGCTCCTCGGGTCCCACCGTCCACTCCGAGCACGTCCCGCCCAGGGGTCCACCTCCAGGTACCATCCTGCTCAGCAAGACTCATCCACGATAAACGTTGTCCATCGTCTGCAACCAACACAACGTAGTGCGGGCATAGCCCGTGCAGGGGTGAGTATAAGCTACTCATTAGGGACCCCGAGACCCCTGAAGGTCTCCCAAAATCCACAAAGGATAAACCAAAATGGAAAGATACTATCACAAAGTAACAACCGACAATGCTTAGGTATATGCCCATAAATATACCTAAGTCATCAATTCCAATACGCTCCAACCTCTGAGCCCAAGTACAACTCAGTCCACACAGGAAAGTATACATATTCCACACAGGAAAGCAAAATGAAATCCACACAGGATAGTACAACACAATCCACACAGGAAAGAAACAGGATTCATCTCACACAGCTATACTTCTTTGAAAGACGATAGAGATGATCACTGATCCATCTAAGTCGTCGGACCCACAAAGGATCGATAGGTACTAACCCCTGCAAAGACCCACACAGGATCAGACCCACACAGGATCTGTAGGCGCTGGTTCACACAGGACTGCTGAGCACAGACCCACACAGGATCGGACCCACACAGGATCGGTAGCACTGATCCACACAGGATCGCTGAGTGCTGTAGTCGTCGTCGTCGAATCCACTGAGGATCTCTGCCCTGTCGTCGTTGCAGTCACAGTAGCAGTCGCAGCCAGGTCTAGGGTCTCGCACACAGCAAGATCGTTCGGGAGGGTCCGCTCCACGAGCCGAGAGGCTGATACATCAACTGTCACAAAGTCCAGAGTTGATGTATCCAAAAGTTCCGTATCGTCAACAGGAACACAACGTCGCAGACTGCGCGTCAATCGGACGCCCGGTCTGAGAGTTATTGGTTTTTTCGTCCCAGGGGCCCGGTTAGTTTTTAAGGAAAAACCAACCCGAATGTACTCCACCTGTGTCCAAACGTCGGGCAGAGTATGTAAAAATATCCGTCTCACTAAGAGAAACTCAACAAAGCTGACGGATCGTCTATCGGACGTCCGTAGCTCAAGATATGAGCGTTTCCGCTTCGAGGGCCCTGTTGGTTTCGTGTACGAACCAACCCGGCTGAACTCAAAGTATTCCGAAACCTTGAGTGCGATATACTGAAACGACCGTCTCGATCAAAGGATCACATCTCCACTGACGGCGCGTCGTTTGGAGGTGGGTAGCCCAAATTATGGGTATTTGAATCCAAACTGTTCGGTAACGGGGGTTTCGGGCCCGGGCCGTCCCAGCTCGAGACCCCCCGGTTGGCCCGAACCGAGTCGACCAGCCCCGGACAGGGTCGACACGGCCCGGCACGGCCAGGCGCGCCGGTTCGGCCCAAGGCAGCGCACCGGGCGCGCTGCCAGCTCGGCCGAAGGCCGAGCTGATTGGAAACGGGGGGCCGCCTGCCCCCCTTTGTGAAACCGGCCCCCCTCATTATGGGGGGCCGTTTAATTGCTGGCCGGGGGAATTAACTCCCCCCAGATTGCCTCCCTTCCGGCCGGCCTGACCTGGCCGGCGGGTTCTTCCTCAACGGGACCGGTTAAGGCCGGTCCCCTTCCGGCTTCCGACACCGGCGGCCCGACTGGCCGCCGGTCTTCTCGTTCCGCTATGGCCCGGAACCGGCCGCGGCCTTCGTTGTCCGGCGCGGTGCGACGGCACCGCGCCCCTCCGCCGAGACCCCGCTCCGGCCGCGGTGTCTTCTACTTTCTTCGACGCGGCGCGACTGCGTCGCGTCCTTGCATTATTTTACGACACGGCGCGACGGCGTCGCGCATTTCTTGCCGTATGATCCTGCGCGGTGCGACGGCACCACGCCACACCCGTTTCAATCCACAACAGAATCAACATGAAAAAGGAGGAGGGTCGGCCGTGTTCGTGCGGTCCGGCCCCCCTCACGTTATTTGCTAACAATTGGACAAATTTCACGAAGAAATAAACATGGGTATAAATCATGAACAAAGGAATAAAATAAACCCCTACCTCGGTTTTAAGTGCGGAGCACGTCAACAAAACGCGGAAGACAAGCGTCGCGGAGGTCGGGCGTCGCGGAAACCGAATTTTGTTTCTGTTGACGTTGAGGTGCTTCCGAAGAGGTACGTCGCTGGAGAAGCTTCATAGGCTGACAGAGATAGTCTGAGGAGGAAATGGCGTCTCCTTTCATTGACACGGGAAGAAGATAGAAGATGCGGCGTCGTCGATCTTCGGAAACACACCTGCTACAAAGAAGAGAAGCGGCGTTCTTCGTCAGAGCTTAGGTGTTCTTCATGTTCTTCGTCAAGGTTGAAGAAGGTGGAGAGAGCTTCTCAAATCCTCTCAAGGTGGAAAAGGATACCAACCAAAATAAAATAAGCTTAAAGCTTATTTTATTTATACAGCTAAACACTTGAATTTCAAAAGTTTGAAATTAAAACAACTCAACTCAATTAATAACCCAAGTTATCAAGATTAATTAAAGAGGAGTTATAGGGAGTTTAAAAGGGAAGATGAAGTGTTAGGGTTCGTGTGGGCCCCACCACACTTAATCCTCTCAAGGGAGGTTAAGTGGATGTGGGTCCCACCCCTAACTCCCTTTGGGAGGTTATAACCAACTTGGATAAAAAAATAAAATGTGTTTCCACATTTTATTTAACTTCACTTTAAAATCCCAAAAACCAACTCTCAACCTGCATAAAACGCAACCTCGGAAAATGTCTCCTTAAGCGAATACCGGTGCTGCGAGTTCATATGTGCCCTCGGAATTCGATTCCGAGCACCAGTTCAAAAGTTAGAAATTCCCGCTCGTTCGTTCACAGAACGTACCCGAGCCAAACTTTGGAAATTGATTCCGGGCACTCTGGGCCTCGGAATCAGGTGCCGTTAGAAACCACGCTCTTGTAATATTCCAAAGAAAATTAGTAAAAAATTTCCCTTGAATTTTACGGGTCATTACATTACTCCCACCTCAGGGATTTATGTCCCCATAAAGATACATCAAAACTAGGGATACAAATGAGGGTACTGAGCATGCATCTGAGCCTCCTGCTCCCAAGTGCTCTCCTGGAGATTTCCGGGCTGCCATCTAATGCGCACTAGAGGAATCGACCATCCACGTAGGACCCGCTCCTGTCGATCCTCGATCTCCACTGGGACCTCCGTAAATGTCACCCCATCGTCAACGTCAAGCTCCCCATGATCAATGATGTGCGTCGGGTCGTGCACATATCTCCTCAGCTGAGACACATGGAAGACGTCGTGCACCCGGTGTAACTGAGGTGGTAGAGCCAGGCGATAAGCCACCTCGCCAATCCTGCTGAGGACCTGGAAGGGTCCGATGAAGTGCGGAGATTACATGCCGCCTCAGCCAAATCTTCGTATACCACGTCGAGGTGAGACCCACAAGAAGATGTGGTCGCCATCCTCGAACTCTAGTGGCCTCCGCCTCCTGTCAGCGTATGACTTCTGCCGGCTCTGAGCTGTCCTCATCCGCTTCTGGATGACCTGGACCTTCTCTGTCGTGGCCTGGACCATCTCTGGTCCCACAAGTGCTGACTCCCCAGGGTCTGTCCAGCACAAAGGAGATCTACAAGGTTGGTCGTACAACGCCTCGTATGGTGCCATCCCGATGGTGGAGTGGTAGCTATTTTTGTACGCAAACTCCACCAAGGGTAGGTGGTCCTCCCAGCTACGACCAAAGTCGAGGACACATGCACGGAGCATGTCCTCGAGAGTCTGAATGGTCCTCTCCGTCTGACCATCCGTCTGAGGGTGAAAGGCTGTGCTCAGACGTATCTGTGTCCCGAACGCCTCCTTCAACCCCTTCCAAAGTCGGGAAATAAAGCGAGCATCTCGATCAGATATGATAGAAGATGGGACACCGTGAAGCCGCACAATCTCTTGAACGTAGAGACGTCCCAAGCTCTCCACTGATCCCTGCTCTCGGATAGGTAAGAAGTGAGCCGACTTGGTGAGTCGGTCGACAATCACCCAGATGGAGTCGTGACCTCTGGAAGTGCGTGGAAGTTCAGTCACGAAATCCATAGATATCCCGTCCCACTTCCACTCCGGGACCTCCAAGGGCTGTACCAAGCCTGTTGGTACCTGATGTTCTGCCTTCACCTGCTGGCAGGTGAGGCATCGAGAAACGAACTCTGCCACAACCTTCTTCATGCCCGGCCACCGGTGCTATCGTTTGAGATCCTGGTACATCTTTGCCGCTCCAGGATGTACCACCAAAGGAGAAGTGTGAAAATCTCTCAGCACCTCCGCTCGTAAAGCGACTGGTACCATGGTACGTCCTCTGAAAAGGATGTTGTGCTCTGCTCCAAGGGAGAAACCATCAGGTACCTGTCTTGATAATATCTGTGCACGCCGTGTCTCATAGTTAGCGTCCTCACGCTGTGCCTCTCTGACCCGCTGCAGTAGTGGAGGGGTGACTATGAGAGACTGAAGGAAGGCTGCTCCATCTCTATCCATGAAGGATATCTGCAAAGAGGATAGCTTCTCCGTCGCCTCCTCAAGTAGCTGAATGCTCGTCCTCCTACTAAGGGCATCAGCTACCACGTTCACCTTCCCAGGAGTATAGACTATCTCAAAGTCATATTCCGGGAGGAACTCGAGCCATCATCGCTGTCTCAGGTTCAGGTCCTTCTGCGAGAAGATATACCTGAGACTCGGATGATCAGAAAAGACTGTAAAGCGCTCGCCCATCAGGTAGTGTCGCCATGTCTTCAGAGCAAAGACCACTACTAATAACTCCAGGTCATGGGTAGCATAGTTCTGCTCATGCGGCCTCAACTGTCGTGATCCATAGGCGATCACTGCCCGCTCCTGCATCAGAACACATCTGAGTCCGGTCCCTGATGCATCACATTAGACTATGTACCCTACTCCCTCCTCAGGCAACCTTAGGATAGGTGCGCTGGTCAATCTCTGTATCAGCTTATGGAAGCTCTGCTGACATCTGTCTGACCATACGAAGGGTTTCCCCTTCTTCATCAAAGCTGAGAGTGGTGCCGCAACTCTAGAGAAGTCTGGCACGAATCTTCGGTAGTATCTAGCTAGTCCCAAGAAACTCCGCACCTCCGTCACACTCCTCGGTGGCTCCCAAGCTAACACACCCTCGATCTTCGTAGGATCCACTACAACTCCCCCCTTAGAGATGACGTGTCCCAAGAAGTAGACTTCACGTATCCAGAACTGGCACTTAGAGAGCTTTCCATAAAGATGGTTCTCTCGGAGTGTGTCTAGTACAACCTGTAAGTGGTAGGCGTTCTCCTCCTCAGTCGTCGAGTAAATCAGAATGTCATCGATGAAGACCACGACAAATAGATCGAGGTATGGCTGAAAGATCCTGTTCATGAGGGCCATGAACAGTACTGGAGCATTGGTTATGCCGAAGGGCATAACCAAGAACTCATAGTGGCCATACCGACATCTGAAGGCCGTCTTCTGCACGTCCTCATCTCTAACTCTGAGCTGATGATAGCCTGACCTGAGGTCTATCTTCGAGAACCACCTTGCTCCCTTCAGCTGATCAAAGAGGTCATCAATCCTCAGTAGCAGATACATGTTCCTCACTGTTACCTGGTTCAGACGACGGTAGTCAACACAATGTCGCAAGCTCCCGTCCGCCTTCTTGGCGAACAATATCGGGGAAACCCAGGGTGAGACACTGGGTCGGATGAACCCCTTGCCCTGCAATTCCTCCAACTGTACCCATAGCTCTCGAAGCTCGGCGGGGGCCATCCGATATGCTGGAGTCGATATCAGAGCTGTCCCGGGGTACATGTCAATATAAAAGTCTACCTCTCTACGAGGAGGTAGCCCTAGAACGTTGTCGGGAAAAACGTCCGCAAACTGATCCACCACTGTAGGAAAACCAGGACTCCGCACGTCAACCGCGCTAAGGATGAGGCTAGCCAACTGATGAGTGATAGGTTATCCCCTCCTCCGCGGAAGTCCATCCTGTACTGCAAAGGCTCCCTTCTCACCGGTGAAGGTGAACCTGCTCCCGTTTGTGCGTACACATCGCACCTTGCGCCTAAAATAGTCAATCTGGGCATGGACCATAGATAACCAATCCATGCCCAAGATGACATCGTAAGGCCTCGACCCTGCTACAAGAAGATCCCAGCCGAAGCTATCGCCTCCTAGAGTAAGCTCACACTGCCGGCACCAGTGCGTAATCGTCGAGTCTGCTCCCGTAGGAGTCTCTAGCCGTAAGGATCGAGCCAACGGCTCTGTCAGAATCTCCGACCTCCGAACAAGGGCAGCGACTATGAAAGAGTGACTCGCTCCTGTGTCTATAAGTACTGCAGAAAGGGTGGAATAGACACAGATAGTACCTAGAATCATCTCGGGTGCGCCGTGGTCGTAGGCCTATGCTGCCTGGAGCTGTGCCTGTCTCTGCCCGCCAACTCCCTGTGGTCGGGGTGGACCTCCTGGTGGTGGTGGTGGTAGAGTC
The DNA here is from genome assembly GCA_963277665.1 of Viscum album. Lineage (NCBI taxonomy): Eukaryota > Viridiplantae > Streptophyta > Magnoliopsida > Santalales > Viscaceae > Viscum > Viscum album. The sequence continues at coordinate 107,211,062 of OY728133.1, forward strand.
TCAAAGCGTCGCCCACCACCTGCTGCTCAACCAGCTCCTCTACCTCGTCTGCCTCCTCCCTGCGGACCGCCACGGTCGACCCTCTGCCTCTGCCTCAGTGGTCCCTCAACCGTCTGCTGCTCCTCGGCACAGCGGGTCGGGCAATCACGAGCCATGTGGCCCTGCCCGCCGCACGAGTAGCACTGTATGCCTCTCGAAAGACTGGCTCCGCGCTGTGTGCCCCGCACTGCTGAGCCAGTTTCCTGAGGTCATCTTCCTGAAGGTTTGGTCTACCTAGACCCCTGAGTCATCCGTCGATTTCCTGCTGCAGAAGACTCTGCTACGTGCCGCCCTGCGGTGGGTCTCAGCGCTGGTGTAGACTCAGCAAGGAAGCTCTCGATCAAAAGGGTCCGCTCCAGTACTCCTGTCTGAGTCGGAATGCTGAGGGAGATCAGTGACGCCCCGATCTCGTGTCTCAACCCCTGCTCGATGGTCCGGGCCTGGAAGAATGGGTCCCGTACCATGTCGGTCGAGTAGCGCGAGAGATCAGAAAATCTCGCTGAGTACTGAGCGACCGTCATGCTGCCCTGCCACAGTTGAAGAAGCTCCTGGATGCGCCCCGCACGGAGGGTGGCTAGGACGAACTCTGAGCAGAAGAGGCTCTCAAAGTCCGTCCATAGAAGAGATGTCTCATCGTGCACATGGAGCATCAAGCTCCACCATCGGCCCGCTGCTGCATGTAGTATGCTCGCAGCGAGGATCACCATGAGGTCTTCAGGTGTCCTCACTAGCCTAAAAACTCGTACCACTACCTCCAGCCAGTCCTCTGCTGCCTGGGGGTCCGTCTCCCCACGGAACCTAGGCGGTCGCTGGCGCTGGAACTCGTGCAGAGCTCCATGGTGACGTTCATCTTCAGTGGATGGTGCTGGAAGTATCGGTGGCTTGACGGGTAGTGCTACCGTCGGTGCCACTGCTGACAAAGGGCCCTGCAACGAGGCCTCGTCGCTCGGTGGGCTATCGTCATGCTCGACTATCGGAACCCTAGATGGCAGCCGTCGTGGGGCCATCCTGAAAAGGAAACAGGTGCGCCACGGTCAGAACAGTATACCTGGTGAGCTGATACAATGTAATCACAAAGAAAACTTGAAACACACATGCAATCAATGATTTCGTGCATTAAGTCGGAAATCAGAAGTCAGGGTCCTGGTGTACGGATACGTCGGCCGCCGCACCAACACTGGAATCCCTGGACTGATAACCACACTCAATATGCTAAACACTATTGCTTCGCATAGAAAAGATCAGAGTTCGCGGTAGAACCAAACTCCTCTGATAGCAATTTGTCACGACCCGCCCTCGGGGCCCGTGCCGTGACTACCCCAAGCCCGCCTTGCATAGGCCAGGGGCTGGCGACTAGCACCAAGGCGTAATTCCTGGTAAAAAGGGAAGGCATTGCCTTTGTAAAGTAAACAAGCACCACAGAGTAAGCAAGAGGAAAAGTAAATTGGCCAATATACAAACCCAAACTGAAAGTAAAGTACAACTCGAAAGGGAAAACAACAACTGTAAAGTAAAAGCCGCTACACCGAGCTGTCCACTGGAAATCCCACCTGAAGGGTGGGTACAGATAGCTCCACTGCTCCTTGTGTCCCGCCGTCCACTCCTAGCACGTCCCACCCAGTGGTCCATCTCCAGGTACCGTCCTGCTCAGCAAGCCTCAACCACGATCAACGCTATCCGTCGTCTGCAACCAACACAACGTAGTGCGGGCATAGCCCGTGCTGGGGTGAGTATAAGCTACTCAGTAGGGACCCCGAGACCCCTGAAGGTCTCCCAAAATCCACAAAGGATAAACCACAAAGGAAAGATACAATCACGAAGTAACAACCGACACTGCTTAGGTATATGCCCATACATATACCTAAGTCATCAATTCCAATACGCTCCAACCTCCGAGCCCAAGTACAACTCAATCCACACAGGAAAGTATACGTATTCCACACAAGAAAGAAAAAAGAAATCCACACAGGATAGTACAACACAATCCACACAGGAAAGGAAAAGGATTCAGATCACACATGTATATTTCTTCGAAAGACAATATAGATAATCACTGATCCATCTAAGTCGTCGGACCCACAAAGGATCGATAGGTACTAACCCCCGCAAAGACCCACACAGGATCGGACCCACACATGATCTGTAGGCGCTGGTTCACATAGGACTGCTGAGCGCAGACCCACACAGGATCGGACCCAAATAAGATTGGTAGCACTGATCCACACAGGATCGCTGAGTGTTGTAGTCGTCGTCGTCGAATCCACTGCGGATCTCTGCCATGTCGTCGTCGCAGTCACAGTAGCAGTAGCATCCAGCTCTAGGGTTCCCGCACACAACAAGCTCGTTCGGGAGGGTCCGCTCCACGAGCTGAGAGGCTGATACATCAACTGTCACAAAGTCCAGAGTTGATGTATCCAAAAGTTCCGTATCGTCAATAGGAACACAACGTCGCAGACGGCGCGTCGATCGGATGCCCGGTCTGAGAGTTATTGGTTTTTTCGTCCCAGGGGCCCGGTTGGTTTTTAAGGCAAAACCAACCCGACCGTACTCCACCTGCATCCAAACCTCGGGCGGAGTATGTCAAAAGATCCTTCTCACTAAGAGGAACTCAACAAAGCTGACGGCTCGTCAATCAGACGTCTGTAGCTCAAGATATGAGTGTTTCCGCTCCGAGGGCCCGGTTGGTTTCGTGTACGAACCAACCCGGCCGAAATCAAAGTATTCCAAAACCTTGAGTGCGATATATCGAAATGACCGTCTCAATCCGAGGATCGCATCGCCACTGACGGTGCGTCATTTGGTGTTCCGTAGCCCGAGTTATGGGCATTTGAATCCAAACCGTTCGGTAACGGGGGTTTCGGGCCCGGGCCGTCCTGGCCCGATACCCGCCGGTTGGCCCGAACCGGGTCGAACCGGCCCGGCCCGACTCGGCCCGGCCTGGCGGTCCAGCCAGGCACGCCGGTTCGGCGCATGGCAGCGCGCTGGGCATGCTGCCAGCTCGGCCGAAGGCCGAGCTGATTGGAAACGGGGGGCCGCCTGCCCCCTTTGTGAAACCGGCCCCCTCATTATGGGGGGCCGTTTAATTGCTGGTAGGGGAAATTGATTCCCCCCAGTTTGCCTCCCTTCTGGCCGGCCTGACCTGGCCGGCCGGTTCTTCCTCAACGGGACCGGCTAAGGCCGATCCCCTTCCGGCTTCCGACACCGGCGGCCCGGCTGGCCGCCGGTCTTCTCGTTCCGCCGCGGCCCGGAACCGGCCACAACATTCATTGACCGGCGCGGTGCGACCGCACCACGCCCCTCCGCCGCGGCCACGCTCCGGCCGCGGTGTCTTCGACTTTCTTCGACGCGGCACGACGGCGTCGCATCCTTGCATTATTTTATGACGTGGCACGACGGCGCCGCACGTTTCTTGTCGTATGATCCTGCACGGTGCGACGGCACCGCGCCCCACCCGTTTCAATCCACAACATAATCAACATGAAAAATGAGGAGGGTCGGCCGTGTTCGTGGGGTCCGGCCCCCCTCATGTTATTTGCTAACAATTGGACAAATTTCATGAAGAAATAAACACAGGTATAAATCATGAACAAAGGAATAAAATAATCCCCTACCTCGGTTTCAAGTGCGGAGCACGTCAACAAACCGCGGAAGACAAGCGTCGCGGAGGTCGGGCGTCGCAGAAACCGAACGTCGTTTCCATTGACGTCGAGGTGCGTCCGAAGAGGTACGTCGCTGGAGAAGCTTCATAGGCTGACGGAGATAGTCCGAGGAGGAAATGACGTCTCCTTTTGTTGACATGGGAAGAAGATCGAAGATGCGGCGTCATCGATCTTCAGAAACACACCGGCTACGAAGAAGAGAAGCGGCGTTCTTCGTCGAAGCTTAGGTGATCTTAGTGTTCTTTGTGAAGGTTGAAGAAGGTGGAGAGAGCTTCTCAAATCCTCTCAAGGTGGCAATGGATACCAACCAAAATAAAATAATCTTAAATATTATTTTTTTTACACAACTAAACACTTGAATTTCAAATGTTTGAAATTAAAACAACTCAACTCAATTAATAACCCATGTTTTCAAGATTAATTAAAGAGTAGTTATAGGGAGTTTAAAAGGGAAGATGAAGTATTAGGGTTTGTGTGGCCCCCACCACACTTAATCCTCTCAATGGAGGTTAAGTGGATTTGGGTCCCACCCCTAACTCCCTTTGGGAGGTTATAACCATCTTGGATAAAAAAATAAAATGTGTTTCCACATTTTATTTAACTTCACTTTAAAATCCCAAAAACCAACTCTCAACCTGCATAAAACGCAACCTCGGAAAAGGTCTCCTTAAGCGAATATCGGCGCTGCGAGTTCATCGGTGCCCTCAGAATTCGATTCTGGGCACCGGTTCAAAAGTTAGAAATTCCCGCTCGTTCGTTCACTGAACGTACCCGAGCCAAACTTCGGAAATTGATTCCGGGCACTCCGGGCCTCGGAATCAGGTGCCGTCAGAAACCGTGCTCTTGTAAAATTCAATGAAAATTAAGAAAAAAATTCCCTTGAATTTTACAGGTCCTTACAGGGTTTTTATTAGTGTAATAATTTAGTTAAATGTGTTAGTGGTATATACTATTAGGGATTTTCTCACGAATTGTATAGAGAGTGTTGGGGATCATCAGTGGAGGTTTCATAATGTTTTGATAAGAGTATATCAACCTAGATAGTTTTTCTACAATATTATTCATTGGGATTTTATTGATTAATTAATTAACTTGTCATAATTATTTTATTTTTGTTGCTTGGTGTGAGACTAGTTCCCTGTTGGTTTTGGTGATCTTGTTTGGATTCTAAATATATTTGACTAGATAAGGAAGATCTTTTCAAAGGCCCCCATGCTTGGGAGATTTTATAGAATTTTTTTTGATGAGTTATATGGTCTAATATATTTTACTGCAATCTTGTTAATTGATTAGAATATGTATTTATTTTGTTCTTTAAAGACCCAATGTTGTGTGTTTGATTCCATGGATTATGTAATTTTGGTTTGTGTTGTGGATAGAATACATAAACCATCCATAGATCTATTTGTATCCATGTGTGTTCATAGGACAACACCTATGTTCACCCATGGGGTGGTCAATTTCATGGAGAGGGTAAATTGGGGTTGTAATGGGAAAAGAATGGTAGGATACAAGCTTGGCCTAGTTTATCTCATTGGTTGAATATAATGAATATTTTGTTGTTACATTGTCAGTCTTGGGGATCAATATTTTGGAAAATTGATGCAATGATTATTTGGAATTATTTTATATGTTTTCAATATTATGAAATTTCCTATAATATTTTTTTAACGGTATAAAATGTGTTCACTTGGATATTACAAAGAATTAGGTAACAAAGGGGGAAATAAATGTTTTGAAATTGTTCTTGTTTAAAAATAATAATTTGAACATTACATGGTTTATTAAAAGTGATTTTTATTTTTTAAAAAATGTTATTATAAAATAATTTTTTGGCTTTCACATCGGTAATATTTTTTGATGGATATTTTAATAATTTTTATTTTAGAGATAGTTTTTGATTTTTATGTAAAAGGCCCTTAGATAGAATTAAAAATGAAATTGATTTAACAATGGGTTTATTGTGGATTCGAAATTTATTATACATTAAATATGTTGATCCTTGAAATGATATTATTGGTTTAGTGGTTTATATTTTTGGTATTAAATTACACAACTTTTGGAAAGAGTTTTTTTTCCGGACAGTACAAAAAATTGTAACATTTTTCTCATGGAAATCAAGACCTATGGTTTTGAATATTGTTCCTTGAATTCCAGATCAATTTTTGGATGTAGTTCATGGTCATCCATAACCATGGTTCATATGTTGGTCATGTTATTCCACATATATTATTTGGATTGTTTAAAATGGTGTTCTATATCCCCATTTTCTTCTATAGACTGATTCCACATGACCTATTATTGTATAATATATATAGATTTCAGGAAAAAACTATAATAACAATCAAATATTTTTATGATTATATTGATATAAAGGATTCTAAAAATCAATATAGAATATTTTTATATGGTATTTTTAGCAGACTATGATTTTTGGCATAATTGATACTGATGTTTGTGTATCATAGATAAAGATGATAAATTAAAATCCATTTTCATTTTCATAGTATATATCACTTTATGTTATAATTTTAGATGAATAATTTGGGTAGAATATTGTTTTTTATTCTTCGTATAACCACAAAACCTAAGAGAAATTGGGTTTCTAGATAAATTTGTTCTTCCTTAGAGATGTATTTCCAGTATATGTATTTATAATTTATTTCACTTTTTACCTTTATACAGTAATGTTTAGACTATTACATTCATTATAAACCATTGGTTGCTTTCTTATTGGTTATACTCATAACCTTCTCATGTAACCAATAAAAATTGGCACATGGCCATCTCTTATAATTTTACTATAGATAAAGGCTCCGGATAATCCGCTTATTGAGTGCTTCATTATTAGTTGAGTGAACTCATATGGTATTTGGGGCTGAAAACTAGGTATATGTCACATCACATATTTAGTTGTTGAGCCAGATTTATTTATTTTATAGGTAATATTTCTTATATTGGATCAACTCAGTTCATGATCGCTATTTTTTTGAATGGAATAATAGTTTAGATATTCAAATTATTTCATTATATTACATCATTCTTCTATTTGAGTTTTGGTATAATATGATGTTGAATATTTTTTGGTTATTTACGTATAGTTATTTAGTTTAATATGTGGGTATAGTCTCAACACATATCATCTTTAGAATCCAGATTCTAGTCCAAAATATATGGCATATGAGGAGGTTTTCTTATTGATTTTTGGATAACAAGCCTTGGGAATCTGTTTAGTGGCATGTAGGTTGAGACTTCACAAATAAAATTCTATATGATTCTTAAATGGGTTTATATAGGACTTTTAGTATTTTTAAATGTTTTTTTTCATCATGTGTGTCTCACAATATCTATATGATTTATTTTATATTCCCAATATTAATTTGAAAAATATAATAATTTAATTTAGTTTCTTGATTTTCATTGTACTAACTAAATTCTAACTTCAATATCCCTTATCAATATTTTTATACACTACCAAAAAAAATTTATATTTTTTAACAGGGTTATTAATGTGTTGGAATAGTAATATATACATTATGTGTAAAAAAATATATTGATAAATTAATGAATAAATGATCACAAAAAGTAACATGTACTGTAATGTAACGGTTTTTCTTCATTATTTAGAAATATCATTCAATTATTTTCTTAGAGATGTAAATGATAAAATATTTCTATTTGATTATTTATATTATGGTTGGACAAAATTTGGTTGTTTTTATCTATATAGGATACATAAATTTAAGGATTATGCTTTATGAAACGAATCCATTCGTGGGAGTTTGGAGACTTTATAGTTCGTATCAGAGGTGTTTTAAATAAAATTATATTTTTATATGTCTCGATTTGATGATAAAATTTGAGTTATTTATATAATCCTGGGTTTATAATTTCACATTTGGTAAAAATTTCAGCGAAAAACACACCCTATTATAGGTTTCATGTAATATGATTTTACAGTGACTAATGATATTTTTTGAGATGTATTATTTGTTCAATGTATGTGAAACAATTATGTATAACATGAAGGATTATTTGAAAAGTATATAATTTCAATTTTTGGGAGGTATGTTGAATGGTATGAGACACAATTTTAAGGTAAAAACATTATTTAATGATGTAAAGTTTGATGTTAATTAGGATACGTGGTTATTTATTAATATAATTATCTACATTTCATCATTAGTTTTATTAATGAATCTTTTGACATATATGTGTTACTTTTTAATAAGTTGTTTTTCATATTGAGTATTATATTATCATATTCTATACATTTTTTTATTTAATACCTAAATAATATTTTTTTATCCTTTTATATACCACATTGATAGTAGGAAGTGTTTTATAGTTATGTAGGCATTAAATATCCATTCTAATCATTTAGAGTTAAAGATGAGATAAATGTGGGAAAAAATTGAAAAATTCAACCATATATTGAATTTTCTTTGTTGAATTGAAGACAATAAAATAAGTTTATTTCCTCTTATTTATAGTCAATATAGAGAAAGTGTAACTCAGATCTAGTAAATCGATATTTAAAAAATGAAATCTTATTACCATTATTTCATAATTATTGATGTTCTTATTTATCCCCTAATTTTTTAAGATTTTTTGGCCATTAATTTGTCATGATAGCATTTTATAACATTACCCATAATTATATTTAAATTTATTTTCTCCACCATTTCCATATTTTTCACTTCCCACTAATTTCCTCCAATTTTTAAATCTAGTTATGTGTTCTTCGAGAAGACCACTACATCTACCTTTCCCAATTTTAAAGAGGAATTTATATTAATTATTTTAATAATATAGGATTTCAATAAAAGAATTATTAAATTTTAAACACTATATTACCATGTATATGGTACAAATTTTCGGGATTTGATTTAATAAAATCATTATAATTTAACACCGTAATATTTTAAATGAACTATATTTTATAGTATAGGAAACATGCCCCATATATCTTAAATGAACAATAAAGTAGAATAATTTTAACATGACTGATATAATGTATCCATTGAATTAAAATATATGAATGAGAAGAAAAAAATTATGAAAAATATATATAATGGTACACATCATTACAAATTTAATTATTAATTCTTAGTGATTAATCACTAAAGTTTCAGTAATGTCATTTAATGCATCAAAAATAGATTTTTTAAAAAAATTAATCCTTTTATTCTGAAAATTTAATCATTTATTTCTTTCACTTTTCTAAATTGTATTTGATAAAAAGGATAAAAATTTACATTCAAAAAATTAAAATTATCTTTGGGTAAAATATTGGTATTTTTTAAAATATTTTATTTTTATAGTGAATCTAGAAATATAATAGTTTTTTAAACTACAATTTTTTAGAAAAAAAGATCATTATTTTTTTAATTAGGTATTCAAAAAAAATATTTAATATTTAATTATATATAATATATTTACATTCATTTTAATTTTCATTATATCAATTTTTGTGTTCATTTTCTTGGATAAAAATAATTTTTTTTCCTCAAAATGTTTTTCATAAATTTTTTTCCTTATATATTAACATTTATTTCTGAAAATTATCGGAATATATTTTTGAAAAATGTATCAAATATTATTAATAAACAGGATATAATATGGTAAATAAATCTACTTTTTTTTTGTAAACTATGAATTGTAATCATAGTAAATAATTGATTCCACAGTATGGGTAAATTAGCTAATTAAGGTTTCAATATAATTTGATAAGAACTAAACATAACTCTAACACATGAATTTAACATATCATATGTTTGCGGTTATTCGATTCGCATAGAAAAGTTTAATTTAAGGATTGTTTCAGACAATTTTTAAAATGAATTATATATCATTTTATGTAAATAATAATACTAAATGTCACTCTCTTTCTTTTAAATTTCTCTTATATGTCCACATAGAGATAAAGATAGTATTATAACTAATATAAAAGCTTAACTTGATTATAATGATATAACATTCCCAAATTCAACTCTCTCCGATGTGGCCAGAATGGGGTTTTCATACGACCCCAAGCATGCCTCCCCATATTCCATAGTCAACCATCTAGCAGTGGGGTGAAATTTATAGTGTAAAGACTATATCATTAGTATAAAACTCTATTAGAGTAGAAACAAGAAACATAAATAAAATCATTCAAATTATTGAGAAATATAAAACAAAAAATAAATGAAAAATGAAAAATCAACAAATATTAATTAAAATAATGTAATGACATGATGGATTCTAACTCGATGACATGTTTGAAATAATACATGTAAAATAATAGAAAAAAAATGATTATCAATGAACCTAGGTCTTGACCCCCAGGTCATTCACACCTCTAAATGACAACCTATCTAGCAAAAAAAACTATCAACAACACGGTCCTTTTAAATTATCCTAACGTGATTCCATGTAATCTATTTGGGTACCAAATAGTGGACCAAATAGGTTATGAGTATAATAAAGTTGGTCAACAAAACCAAGTATAAAAAAATGTCTGATAAGATGTTTTTGAAATAGAGAGATAAACTATGTATTAATTAAATATAAATAAATAAAATACAACAACAACCTCCTTCAGCTCAATGTCGTAATATCTCATAGCATGCCTTACAACCATAAAAACTACAACCATATAACCATGGTAAAATAAACTTCATCAGATCCATGCCATCATATCTCATATAACGTATTATGACAATTAAAACCAAATCAATATGACCATGGTAATATCAAAAAATTCCATGTCAATACACTATAATCATTACATGATTTGGGTTAAACATCAATCATCAATAACTCATGGGAATATGTAGAGCCTACACACTATAAGAGTTATAGAATGGGACTAGGATGATCCACTCAATATCATCATTACATCATATAAGTTTTCATGTTCCTATTCTAATATCAATATATAATAATTTCAGCATATGTTACACAATCCGTACCATAGATCATGGATATCATAATATGACATCATGAATATAATTGTTTAATTATGTGAATTTCCATTTTCCTTTGATATACCACTTGAATTTATATCATAATTGATTTATAATTTGAAAAGTAATTAGTAATACATAATTATAGAATATGTAAAATGTAATCCCTAAGGTTTAATGTAAATATAAACACACATTTCAGCATTTTCCAATTCAATTATGTTCATGGTTTGGTTACCCATCAGGTATCCACAAGCCTGGTCATAATACAATTGAAAAAGGACTCCATGGAATATTCCAATAAATTATTTAATTGATTTAGCTTCATGTTCTATTGTTTTAATCAGCATAATAAATATACATAGAAATTATCAAACCCAAGGGTTACGATTTGTAACCCCTAACTATAACTAATGATCCATTAATTCTTCCAACAGAAAACACAAAAGGGGAAGAAGGTGTGGATGATCACAATGAGGTTCCTAGATCAAAACATATCAATACAAAACAAAAAAACCACATTGCCAAAGGATTTCATCATAAATGTTTTATAAATAGGATAGGGAAGGATGAAACTAAACCAAAACCACTTAATAAGAATCAAAGTAATTATAGGGATGTTTAAAAGGAATGTTATCACTTAAAGTCACATAGAAGGTGGCCAAAGATCAAGGGAACAATGTTATATCAAATTGGAATGAAAATTAAATAGCACCACATATACTAAAATTGTTGGATATGTAATTAAAAACTGTGTAATATTGTTACAAGGAGTGTAAATATTATTCAAGGTATATGAAGAAAATCTCATCACATGGGAATATATTATTATAAAACCTAAAAAATGACTTAATATGTAATCCATTTACACTGTTTGTAAATGTTATGAAGATGTAGATACATCCTTATTTCGTTATTATAGAGTATAAAAACCCTTTATATCTTTATAAAATTCCAAGAAACATGTGGTAATACTTGACCCATTTACCTGGAATCCATTCATTCAGATAAAAATATATATCTCTTGACATTAATTCGTTTTCTCTACAAAAAAAACTCCAAATGGATTGTCTCCATTTTAATCATGTTTCATCACAACCTAAGATTGTTTTTATTAAAATTAAAACTTTCCACAATGAAACATGACTACCATGGTTTAATAATGATGAAAAATTTACCCAAAATTGATTTTAATTACAAAATCATGGACAAACATACCTATAAAAATAAGGGATCTTAAAACCTATTCACAATAAAACATATCATCTTGAAGCTGCTCAATGAATAATGACGAGATCTCAGCATAAAATTTTATCCAAAATTTTTCCTTTTAGAATCACTATCATAGTCCTCCTCCTCAACAATCACATGATACCACTGCAATTAAACCATGGAATATCCCTTCCATAATGATATTTTTTACTATAATCTATAACCCATATTGGATTCTCCTAAAAGGATGCATCATCAAAAAAAATAATCTATGCTATATTAACCAAATTGTAAGGTTATGGGTGATATCTCTAATGTTGAGACACATGAATTCCATTTTACTTGAAAATGTAGTGTGGTTTAAGGGATAAAAAATACACCATTGGACAAAAACACTAAACTACCTCAAACACCTCCACAAAATCCAGTGATTTATTTCCCTGATTTATAATACAGTATTTCCCAATTCTAGGTGACACACGATGGAAAAACATGAGAAACAACCTAGAATTATATAGGTCGTCTATGATGGTCGGAAAATGGGTTTCTTCAGCTCTATGTGGTCACAGACTTCTATCTGATCAGTTGAAGTTTCTCAAATGTCTCTTGAACAATATTAGTACCAATAAGTTCAAACTCAACTGTCTCTATCAAGAAACGGGGAAAGAAAATGTCCTACCATAGAAATATTCTAAATGTGAAATCTGAATCAAATCATCAATGGTAATCTTTTTTGAACATTTCTATAGTGCCATATATTTTCCCCATAAACCACCAAAATACTAAATAAAGGCTAGTAAAATGTCTTAAAGAACCTGAATATTCTATACAAATTTACCATTATTCTATGGATGAAATTTTGTCCTCAAAATAATCTATGGGCCAAGAGACATATAAAGACCCTACGAGACACAAAATGTGAAACTAGGATTTCCATCAGAAACTAACTACTTGGGACACAGTTCAACAAAACCTCATCATGCATGTAAAGGACACTGAAATCATCAAATGTGATGGTTTCCCTACCAGATATGATGTAATATAAGTTCATAATTTGATCCATTATCATCCCTGAAACATAATATTTATGTATTTTACTCTATAATACTTTTAAAAGATCCATTCTGGCTTCCTCCTATTTCATCATAGGGATTGGAAAATGCTATAAAATTCCAGCTAGCCTCAAATTCTTGAGTTTCAATTGATAAAAAGTGAAAGATCTATCCATGAAGCTACTGTATCATCCTTCATTCATGATCAACATTAATTTCAATATATATCACGATATGTATTTCTCAATCTAGATTCCACATCACTTCTTGATGCATGAAACCACCTCATTAACTCGTCCTATAAGCCCATAGGAACCAACACACACCCAAAAAAGAAGAATAAAATTTCCGTTGTTGAGACACAACCATAATGGTTTCAACCCACCTTATATATATTCTCTTATAATAGGGCCATCCATATAAAAGAACTGCATGGTATTGATTTATTAAAAAGTCATGATAATAATAGGTGTTGAAGTCAGAGTAACCTGACCATAATACCTGTACCCATCTAGATTCATGCCTTTAAAGAAGGAAATAAACCAATACTCAACACTAGACTCTCGCATGACCTATATTCATTTCATACAACTCAAAGAATCAGGAAAAATTTCCCTTTCATAGATTATAATCCATTTCATTTTTGAATGACTATAGATACATTAACCACCACTTATGCTAAAGGTATAAGTCTTTTTGTGAAAAGAAGTACTTGAATCTCTTGTGATATGTGTATAACAAAAACCTTTCAACAAAGAGATAGAGTCTCCTACATATCCATTCATATACTACTACTGATACCTCCAAATCATGAGTAGGATAATTCCATTCACGGGGACTCAACTACATAGATTTTTATGTTACCAATTGATCCTGTTGTATTAAAATTATTCTAAGTGTAACACTAAATGTGTCACATCACACTATATTTGATTTATCTATCATTGGTTGAGTGACGATACGTATGGATATTAGTATTACTTTTAGCTTCTGAAAAATTCTGTCATAAGAATTAGGCCAAAAAAAACATCACCCCTTTATTGGTCAATCTAGACATCAGTGTTGAAAAATGATTAAATCCAAGATAGAGTGCCAATAATGACATGATAAAACTATAAAAATATGAATCTAAAAGGAATTTTTTGGATATTCCCAAGATACCATTTTTGAAATATTGTATCAGTAAACTACCTCATATTCAACTAGGAAAAAATTTCCCAAGATGTTAACATTTATAATTTATAAGATTCTTTTTGTTATCTTAGTGTAAAACTGATTCTCTATTAATCTACATAGGATAATGATAATATGTTTGGAATAATTATTTTTGAATAGGATATAACTAAGATAAGATTGGAAAAATCATCAAAAAACTCATCTAGAAAAGGGTGAAGCATCCAATGAATCATATCCAAGAATATCTCTAGTTCATGAATTAACCAAACAGAATAACTATGAATTCATACAATCCATTCGTGCTCCAAAAGTAGGCAGATGTATGTCTATTGGTATAACCATTAACTGGTGTTCACCTGATCAAAAATCTAAATTGGATTTGATTTAAGATATTCAAAACTAATCGTATTTTACATCAATGCATGTATAATGATACATGTTATTGATTGTTATCTATTTCAACATCGAAATATCCACACATAAGTGAAACGATCCATGATCCTTCTTGGTGAAGAGAAATTGAGTACCCGAAGGAGTAGATATAGTTTTTATAATGTATTTATATTCCAAATCATCCAAAAACAATTCAAATCATGAAGATATTATTGTTCCATTATATAAGGAAAGATAGAAACTGATTCTTCTCCCAACACCAACTTGACCATGAGTATGATATCATGCTCGAGCAGTATCCCATAGAACATGTTAGGGAAAAATCCTGAATGTGGTCTACTAATTGAGGAAGAAAATAATTTTGAATGCAACCATAATTTAGTTCATGACCAATAATATGATCCATGTGAAAATATAATCTATATTGAATTGTTCGTGGAAGATAGTACTGAAGATCCTACTCATCTGGGTTAGAATAACTACCTCTTTCTAGAGAATGAAATGTAACTCCCCTCCTATAATGGTCGATATATAACTAGAACAGAACTAGTAAATCCATAAAAATAATAAATATGAAGCATTTAAATTCCATCAAATATGTTTCCCAATATTAACGGTATCCACCAATATCTAGATAAAACACCTTGCAATATTTTATGTTCTCCTATTATATTCCCAAAATGTGTCGATAGCCAATGAACCCTAAATGATTTTGACATCGAAGCCTATCATGTTTATAAAAATAGAATTCAAAATATAATTTGATTCACCTCTATAGAAAAAACTCCACAAATTGTTGATTATAAAATAATCATCCCAATGATAATAAATGTTCAGGAATCAATTAAGGATGGAGTAGTCTGCAAAATGTAGAGATGAGTTTTCCCTATACCAAATGATATATTCTAACATCCATTATCTATATCAACTACCGAGTACTGCTTACCATACACTACAGTACCATGTCTCTATCCTTTTCTTGAATGGCTAGTATCACTCCACCTACTTCCACGATGAGTGCTATCAGACCTCCTTCACAAATCAGGTGCATGTCTTAGTCCCATATGACTGGTATATTAGGATGATATTTTTTATAACCTCTTAATATAACCCAATCTACCATATATGCGATATTCCACTATGTGTCGATTATACTTTTGGTGTTTGTGGTTGAACTATCCACACCAATAATAGTAGAATATATCATAGACCTGATATGGCTATCCAATATCCTAATTATTATTCCCACTACTACCTTAGAGGAATCAATCATAGTGGTGCTTCTTTCCACATTACCAATAACTCCCAATTTTTGCTGCCAAAATGAAATTGTGGTTGTTATGGGCCCCTATAAGATTCCCTTCCAGGAAGAGTGTATAGTTTTTAGCATCCACAAAATAACTCAAACAGAAAATATTCACCTATGACCTGTTATCATATTGAATAATATCAAGAAATAATCTCACCTCGGATATATCATCATCTTCCAAAGATAGTGAAAGTCCCTATAGGTTGGTGAAACTTCTATCATATTCTATAATAAACATGAGCTCTTATGTAATATTCATAAACTGGAATGGATTTTCATCCCTCAATTTCATTGAATATATATTCCTCAAAATCATATTCTTTAATTCTTTCAGAGACAGCTTATCCTTATTCCTATATTCCCACCAAAATATCCCATCAATTCTCGGATGGTCCATAAATATGATATTAAACAACCTCTATCCTCTATTAAGGTAGTTGTTAACGGTTTTGGAAATCATCTAGACTAAATCAATCCAAAAAATGGATTCTCCATGGTTCTCTTCCCTATGGAATGTATGTACATATTGTAGTTGATACTGTATTTTCATCATAAAAATTGCAGTTAACTTATGAATATCCTCCCATTCTAGGGATCACATGACCCTTATGAAACTATCTCAAAGATGAACATACATTTGATCTTTAGAAACTACATGAATTTTTAGTATTGGAACATTACGAGTGTACAGATTTCTACACTACCATCACTGATGTTAAGGATGAAGAGGTAGAATTTTCGATAAATGAATAATGCACTCTTTAGATAACTATATAATAACATGATCAATATCAACCTGTGAAAACAATAGAGAATCACCAACTCCCTCGTCTCTCTATGAATGATATACATGTTTTTTATCCAAAAGAATAAAATTATTTAGAATTTTATTATGAAACATATATTATAGTAATAGTTCAATAGGAATTTATATATCACATGAAAAATAGGAATGCGCCTATCATAAACAAATCATGTAATAATATCCTTATATTCCTAATATGATCCATTAATCCTCATCTCATTCATTAATGGGACATATGTTCAAATATTAAATGAATATAACATGGTAAGACAATGACCTCATTGAATAAGTGAATCCTCAAATGTTATGTAACATCAACTATAATAATAAAACTATATGAACAACAATTCTATCCTTGGGCACTCAAATTTTCTCATGCACATGGGATATCGACCACCATGCACAAGGCTATTATAATGAACCAGCATATAAATTTCTATTTTATAACTTTCTCAAATAGTAAATAATATTAAATGAAACTCTACTCCTTTCACAAAACATTGTAACAACCCCTAATATCTCTCTCTCATATGGCAATAAAGGGTTGACTATGTGACATTTAGAACACATGCATGTTAGCCAAACACTGATGACTAGCATTGGGGTTTGAAATATAGAGTGGTGTGACTATACCTTGTAGTATGTTCTGTCTTCATAGTAGAAGTAAACTATAGAATTGAAATAAATAAATGCATTGAAAAATAGGAATCCATTTCAGAAAACCAACTGAATAATCAAAAAATAATAATTAGAAATAATATAATTACATGTTGTAATTTATCTCAATGTATCTATAGAAACCAAAAAAATTAATACACTAGAAGACACAAAAAATACTCAATAGTCCCAATCCCCTAACTCAATGTAGGTCCCACCACCAAACTCTAACCCATTTAGTAAGAAAATAATTAATAGCATTGTCATTTTCCCTTTCCCAAAACACATCTACATAATCTACTCCATTACCAAATAGTGGAATGAATAGGGTGTGAGTATAACTCAGTAGGTTGGCACCACCACATGTAAATAAACCAAAATTATTATAATTGTATGCAGTAAAGTGGTAATCATGTCTATTTATTAATTCATCAATTAATAAAATACAACAATATATGTCTTTAGCTCCATGCTGGAATATCTCTATGAATGTCTTACAACTATGCAAACTATAACCATATATCCCTAAAAAAATATCCTGATTTATCTCTATGTCATAATATATCAAATAATATTTATATATAAACCAACCATAACCATATAACCATCTTCTAGTCACAAAAATCAATATTCATTCTATATAAGGATTATAACATCCATGTTCAAATCTTGTAAGAATTATTGCATTGAACTGAAAAGAGCCCCCTTAGTATAAGAATTAAATCATTGCAATTGGTTGAGCCCACTAAATAACAACAACAAAAAATATAATTTTTAATGTTCTAGGTCAAAGAATAAAATATAATCATTTCATCCTGGATGAAAATTCGGGCCTTATAATATGTATATCATTATATCACATCATAAATCACAGTGGTTAGTTTTTTTAAATTTAAATGCATATATAGATTCCTAAATACAGTAGGGGTGAATTTTAAGTTTCAAAAAATATTTTTTAATTTTAAAATAGTCTTTGTTTCATAGAATTAAACAAATCGTATCCACATTACATATTTTGTAATTAAATAAAAATCAGGTTGGTTTATTTTGTCTTATAATAACGATTTATTAATTTCATTGATTCTGATACTATTTTAAATTCATTGGTCACATTTAAATTATTATAGCTTAATGTGTGTAGTGTTGTAATATGGGTATGTAGAGTACGCATAATAACAAAAATCATATTTATATTGTAATATAATAGTATTGTAATAAACTCGATTACGATAAACATAATATGAATAATATAATGAAAATAAAAAATAATTCATTTCATAATTTAGATTAATGAGAAATATAAAATATGTAATAAAACATTTAAATGTATATAGAATTATTTTAACAATATGATAATCGTATCCAATAACCTAGTATAATTTCCCTTGATTAATACTTTCAAGAATTTTGGTATTAGTTACTCCAGTATAATCACTCGGTATGATGATCATTATTTCTTGCTATGCTCGTGAGCCTGTGATAGTGTTATCATCTTCACTATGTCATTTTATACTGGCATTTCCTGCATCATGAGGGTGATCATCTCGTCTATCTTCCTAGAATTAGAATCCATCAATCTAAATCCCAAAAATCAGAATTGAACAAAGAAAACAATTGTTAATACTACAGGAACAATGAATAAGTAGTTCACTTGTGTTCACATAAGATCTTCCACAATTAGCTGGAAAATTAGTAGATATTTCACATAGTATCAATACCACTAATCATTCATATACCTTGAAATGACCAAATAACTAGGTATTTACAAGAAATCCTTCCAATGGTCATCTTGATATACATCATTCATATTTTCTCTGTGTTTTTGGGGATGGCATGGACACATGTCCATTAAATGGTAATATAATAACTGGATAGAAGACATCATTTTGACATTACACTATTATAGTGTTAATACTAAAAAAATTAAATATGTTAAAATATTCTCTCTGACGTTACGATCACATTTTCAGGATATGAAAAATAAATTGAAATGTGTCTGATGATAATCCTTACAAGTGTTAGTATATTTTTTATATATATCATTTTTAATATGATTATGAAAATAATGTTTATACGAAAGACTATATAGATAGATTTATATTAAATGTTCAAATTATTTGTTTGATAAAAATCATATCGAAGATCATATCGATAATCACATTATTTTTCATTTCTATAATATTCATGAGTATGATATATATAATATACATAATCATTAGGAATATCATAATGATAAATTATAAATTTATTTCCAAAAGTAAAAAAGACATTATATATGTTTGTTAAAAATTTATATTTTTTATTATAAAACTATTATTAAAATAATTAGAAAATTAATCAGTTAGAAATTATGTATTTTAGAATTAGTCTGGGATTTTTATAACAAAATGAATAGATAAGTAAAAAATATTCTTTTGACCCACCTTTGTCCCCCTTTTGGACACCACAAATTAGAAGACCTAAATAGAAAATAACTATAGATATTTCAATTCCATTCTTATTTATTAAATGCATTCGTATTCATAATTTTTTTTTACTTATTCGCCCATGAGTTTAAAAACACTTCTTAATACAATAGTGAATATGAGTGACTTTCCTTATGATAAGAACTTATCTAAGGATCATATTATCTTAACTAATGATTTACTACCCCTTCCATTAAGTGTCTCCCCCTACATTATAATTATCTCGTTTTATATAAAGTTATCACCATTTTTTATTTTAAAAAATGAAAATGAAAATGTGTTGAATTACCTAAAATGGGTTTGAAAAACATTCTATATGAAATAATAATAAAAAATAAATACATCATCTAAAAATAATTCAAAGTAAACATGAGAGAAATAAATAAAATACAGTATATAAAATTTCATATAGATAAATAAGCATTATTGTTTAAATTTGATGATAAAAATAAGAGTTTAAAATGTCACTTATTTTCAATGAGATTTATCATAATATCTTTCAACTTTTTGAATTCATTTCTATCATCCTTATGTTTTTCAAGAATCTTTTTATGGATCTAAATCCATTTTTCATGATATGAATATAGTTGATCCTTATTTGGATAATATTCATCCTCAAAGAGAAAAACATTTTTTAGAATATGAATCATTTATTCATGAGAATATATTTTCTATTCTTGGGTGTGATTTGTATCTACTTAATGCTAAAAATTTTCTTCTAAGCCTTACTGACCTTTTCACGAACATTAGTTCTATTATTTTGAAAAAAAATATGATTTTTCAATTCGAATATTTCATCATTTTAATTATTTTTCATTGAAACGTCTGATTGAATGTCATTTATCTTCTTATCTATCTTCTTAACATCAATAGACTGGTTATCTTCTATAATTCTAAAATTTGGTAAACACCTTACAATTCTGATTATATCAATAACTAACATACTGAATGAAACTAAAACATCATTAACAAGTTTCCTTATATATTAATTTTGTGTTTGTGATCATTGATATTTGCATCGATATTATGATACCATTATACATCTTTGTTGTAAGACTTCTTGTCTTCATGGGAACATTCTTCAATATCATTAAAATAGATATCATGATTGATTTGTCAATTATTTTAATCATGGATAGAATTTTATATTTTCATTGGGTTTTTATAAACACAATCGATTTTCTAATCGTGCCTCATTATATACAGAGTTTTATTTTCCATTCTCTTTAAATCATGAAAAACATAATAAAATTATTTTTTTGATATTTTATTATCTAGGTCTGTATGTTCCACGAATGCCGGAAGAAACCTATAATAGATTTTTATAAACACATATCCTAATTTTTTTTTGATTTTCATCAGTCATGGTCTCTTTATATTTATTATAAATATTAATGAATTTATCATCATTGTTTCATGGAAAAACATTTATTAAGGGTTAAAATCATAGAGAATGTAACGTGCAAGATGATTCTTATGAAGATCGCAAGAGAAATTAAATAGAGTGATATTTTTTACTATTAATAGATTCCTTATGATTATTAACCTCTTCTTCCACATTTTATTCTTCTTCATCTATATTATATTATTTTTTAACATAATATTCATTAAAATATTCTATTTCACAAACATACTCATCTATTTGACTTATACAACTGACTTATTTTTCATATAGAGAATCTTCTTAACAAACATTCATTGGATCCAATACTTTTCCAACTATTTACATACAATTTCCCATATCATGGATAAAGGGAATAATTATAACTACTTTAGAATATTTTTTCAGTATGATTCCAACTCTTTATTTTTCAAAAAAAATCATCAAACAATCAATGTCAAAAGCATATGACTAAAATTTTTTCATCTATATCTTATTCTCTTATTCCATAAATGTATATTTATGATCATTATTTTCAACAGAGGCATATGAATGATTGAGCCCAAATATAGGATATCCTCAATTCCCTTCATCATTCATTATTCTCTATTTTCTATAAACATTATCATCAAAGGATTTTTTATTTTTTGAATAATTTGGAGAAATAATATTTTATTTCTTCTCCTTGTCTGAAACAGTCGACATGGTTTCTTTTGTGACTTTCTAACTACCTTCAACAACAACCTTTGAAGGTTTGACATTAACATCATTCTAAAATTATTTATGAATATATATCAAAACTAAATTTCAACCTCAAAATTTTTACACCATTATATATAAGAATTTTCATTTTCTTTGCTACCGAATTGATTGCCAAATTGGAAACAGTCAAACTTTTTGTTATATGTATACTTATTATTCATAGAAACCATATCAGTGGAGATTTTTTGTCTCTTTAATTTTGTTTTTTGATGGTTATAAATATAAAACATATCATGTTTAACTTCCTCATGTTGAAAAAATAATAAAAATTAATGATATCAAATGCCTTTAGGGTTTCACTATCTCCCATTCATTAAATAAAAATACATTCATTTATACGGTAGTAAGACAATTATCAGAAGAATGATGACTGAAATTTATTTTATCAATCATAACATAACTATAAAAATATCTTACATTATCAACATTAATATGATCTTGATCGCCCATAGGTTCTTCTAGATATACTAATTCACAACATTGAAATTTCTTGACCATTTTATATGATGATTCATACTTTTCATAAAAAATATATCTTAACTAAACTATCTATGATGATAGTCATTGTTGATAAATTATTAAGAGGAATTTATTTGGGAGAAGATAAATAGGATTTTAACATGAGTAAAAAATAAACAACTTTGAATAGGAAAACATCCGGACTGAACAACATAGAGGGAGGTAGATAATCAAAGAATCATTTGTAAGATGAAATGTGGGATAGGGACCGGGGGTCCTATATGCAGAGAATAATGATGTTTCAAATTAAAATGATTATATTATTTAAAAATGATCTGGCAGTTAAAAAAATACCATCTTCATGTTTTTTATATAATAAAAACAACAAATCGTATATAATATAAAACTAATTAATATTTAAAAAAATAAAATAGCTACAATTATAAAAAAATTAAAATAATTGATGTTATAAGAAATTATAAATTTTATAGATTCAATATATTTTTAATGGTTTTAGTAAATAGTTATTATTAAAAAAATTATGTACAAACACATTTGAGTATGAAAATATTATTAATGAAAATTCTGAGTAAGAAAATTTTGGGTATGAAAATGACGACAATGAATATTTTGAATATGGAAATTTTGAATACGAAAATTATGAATATGAAAATTGTGAATAAGTAAATTTTGAACATTAATGTTTTGAATATGAAAATTTTTTGACAAGAAATTTTGACTACAAAAATGTAGACTTAAAAAATTTGGCTATAAAAATTTTGACATAAGAAATTATTGAATAAAAAAATTTATAATAACAAATGATTATATAGAGAAATCAAACATATGTATTACCCCTTTGTAAAGGTGTATCATAATTTTAGGATATTTTTTAAATAGTATGATTATATTAATGTGTACTTGAAATTGATCATTCTTATCTTATATTTAATATATTCAAATCTATATGAAGGTAATTGTTTTGTTAAAATATTAGCGTATTGTTCTTGAAATATGATAAATTGAAAAATGATATCTCATATTTTGTGATCTATAAGAAAGTGGTTCCTAATATATATGTGTTTTGTATGAGAGTGGTGTAAATGTATTTAAATAAGGGAAATGGAAGATGTTTTATAAAAAAGTAGTTCTATTTTTGTAAAAAATCATGTCATAGTCAGTGAGTGTGTGTCTCATGCACAACACCAGAGCATAAAAACTTCCATCTTATAGAGATTCAATGTCAAAAGTGGAGTGTGATACCAAGTACTATTTCTTAGATTACCAGGAAACTATGGAATCTCCAATTAAATTAAAATATCCAAAAGTACATTATCTATCCACTCTACAACCACAAATCTCAAGATCTGAAAAAAATCATTCAAAATCATTTACAGAAAACAAAAAGTCATAAATCCATTGTTCCCTTTAAATAACAGAACATTTGTTTTGTATATTTTAAATGGGATTCATTCATATTTCATGTTACATCTCATATAATAATCATGAAATAATTAATTTTGGAATAATAGTAGTTAATTATAGTGTACATCTTAACGTACATCTAAAAGATATTTGATTTATTAGTTTCCCATATTCATCAATATTATGTATTTTTGTGGTACTAATTGGAGTAATAATACTTTTAGTATTATCGTATCCATACTTTTTATGAAGAAATTTGATATACATATGTTCAGATATATAAACTCTTTCTAGTTTTGGGGAAATTTGAAAACCATGAAAAAATGTCAACTCACCCATCATACAAATTTCAAACTCAAATTTCATAAGATATACAAAGAATTATGTTAAATATTTTGATTTGATCTTAATATAATTTCATCCAAACCGATTTAATTATAATTTTTTTTTGTTTTACTATCATTATAAAAAATATTGGATCAGTAGTTCTATAACATATTTTTTTTAAAACTCATGTTAATCTATCATACCAATCAATTGGGGAATTTTTGTAATGGCCATGTAATTCTTTGGTATTTATATAAATGTATTTTGAATATTTTTTATCCACAAAACATAGATTTTTTAAACTATAAAAATCCTTTTGAACAAATCCATTATGTAAATACGCATCACATCTATTTGAAAATGATTATAATTAATGAAGGTAGAGAAATATAATAGAATATTAATAGACTCAAGTATCGATACCGAATAATAGTTCTCATTATAATTTAGTCCCTATTTTATATTATAACCATTAGAAACAATTAATTCATTATTTCTAATAATTATTAGATTTTATCACATTTGTTTTGAAAAACTAATTTTTATAATGTGACTAAAATATCTTTAGGACATTACACTATGTTACATAACTTCAAACTTTTAAATTCATTTAGTTCATCTAGCATGAAATTAATCCAATATTCATCACCTAAATCCTTACCAAATTATTTAGGTTTGAATTTTGAAAGGAAAAAATGTTCTATATAATTTTAAAACTAACTTCTAGTCAATAGTATTTGATTCACATCAACATTTATGCTATCAGTAGGATGGTTCCTATGAAAAAACATACATTGGTTTTTTAATAAATATTCATCAATATAAGATATAATTTTTTCAAAAGTGAATATTTTAGAACCAATTTCATGAATATTTTCCATATTAGAAAAATATTCTATCAAATATTGCTGATTAATTTTAGAAAACACATATGAGGATGTTGGTTGAGTTTGTTTAATATCTAAAGGACTAATTGAATCAAAATTAACATTTACTATTCCTTCATCATTATAATATTTCTTATTAAACAATCATGATTCATTATATATAGTGGATTAATATATGAATATACATTCATCAGATTTGTCTGAGAATTTTTGTTAATTATCTTTTGTATTGAACATGAATTATTTGATCTGAAAACTCTGAATAATGAAAATTTTGGTTTTTTCATGTCAATAACTCGTAATGTGTTTAATTAATAATATATTGAATTAAAAATCTATTTATAGTATAGAAATTGTTCTAATAACTTCAACCATGAATTTTTCCGCAATATATAATTCACTAAAATTATTCTTGTTATTTTATAATGAATATGAGTTCTTTATTCAATTAAATTTTTTTATGAGTTATGGTAAATAAAAAGATATGATTAATTCATTTATATTTATAAATTATTTGAAAATATGGAATTAAAAATTCTCAACTCTAATCTCAATTTATAGTTCGCAAGGTATAATATTTATCATTTTTAACATTGGCTACAAATATTATAAAAATAAAAAAGGCTCCAAGTTCATTTTCTATAAAATAGAACCATGTATATCTATTGTAATCATTAATTAAAAAAATTAAATGTACTTTCCTCCAATAAAACCAAATTTTAGGGACCAAATAATTTCTTGTTCCATATGTATAGAACATAAATAGGTGATACTTCAATAATATATTTAGAGGATGAATAATGATTCTTAATATATATAAAATGGTCATGGACATTTGAATAATGAAATGTATATTTTCGTAAATCCATAAAAACCATGACTTATTTAATTTACCAATGCTCCTATTTTTATAGTTTCTTAAACTTCTATTCCATATCCATGATTTACCTTTCATTTTATTGGGACAATATAAATCATTGACATTATATTCTTCATTGTTATGTATATAATCTTTCTAATGTTAATGGGAATAAATAATGAATTCATCCTTTTAATTGTGTACTACTCATTAATCAATACTAAAATTCACATGGTAAACTTCATTACATTTGATTCTTAATCTTATAAGTTTGATATAAATACATTATATAAATAAAAAATTTTAAATTAATGATTGTCGTAATCTAAGTTCCTTTTGTATTATAATATTTTTTCTGAGTTCTATTAGAATTTAATTCCATTCTATCTTTCCTTTTATGGATTGTACCATCAGGTCTATTGTGTCGAGCTCTTTTACATTCTTAACAGCTTACTTCAAAGTAAATCTTTTTTTTCCTTTCATTGTTACTTTTCTTGTAATGATATTGAAAATAAATTTTGCAACAATATTTTTTATTTTTTGAGCAATATTGGAAAACTAATTCTTATAATTTTCAGAGTCAATTGAACCTAATTTAGTAAAAACTTTTCCATTATTGATTTTATATCCTTCTTAGGAATCTGAGATTTTATCAGATTTGAATTATATGTAAAGGCAACTCAGCTATTATTTTTCAACATTCTCATCATATCCTTTTAGCATAACTTTATACTATAAAATTACTCCAAATGAATCATCGAGTGTAAGTTTTTTAATCATTCTATTATACTCAATTGATGTTATCTTTTATTCAAATTCATTGGGTTTGATATCAATAATATTCACATCAATAATTTTTTACTCTAATATTCTTAACTTCGTACCATGATAACTAATAAGAATTGTTATAAACCATTGATTAACCAAAACAATAAGATCACCATATGTAAATGTCAATATCTTGATAATAAACCCTTTGAATTTCTTTTCTAATCTTATCATATTTATAAGATCCAATATGAGTGATTTATAAATATTTCAAAGTACTATTGGATTCCTCAAAAATGGAAATCTGGATATATAAGATTCCTTTCATAGAGCATAATATATTATTACATACCTTTTAATTTAGCTAATATTCTTGAGTTTTTATTGGTAAATGTTTGGAATTTTTTGTTAGCAATTTTTCTATTCAGTTTTCAACATATGAAAATCATCAACTCTTTTGTTGATCATAAAAGTACTCATTTTATCCCACTAATGTTTATAATCATTAGAATTATATATTAGTGGTCTGGTTGGATTGATATTACCTATAGATCTATGATTTAGTTGTCATATCTTTTAAAATAGATACAAAAAAAATATTTTCCACATTACCAGATAGTGTAACAAATATTTATAATCAAAATTTTTATTATCACAAATAATGAGAACATGAAAAATTAAATGGAAGAAAAAATTGAACTAGTATATAAGTAGTGGAAACGTTCTTTGATTCCAAATTTTGGATCGAAATATATGTACGTATGTCTACATATAATGGGGGGCTTTTTTATGTTTGAAAGTATTCATTTTTAATCTATAAGACATTTTTTTATAGAATTAAACATAATGAATTCACAAAAACTCTTTTATAATTAAACAGACATTTGATGGGGCCATTAAGTCTGATATTAAAGATTTCATATTTAGATTGATTCCAATATTATTATTAAGTCATATTTCATCTAATAGTGGATTCTATCCTAATGATTATAAAATTATAATTAGGGTCTGTAGTGTAATTTTAATCACAGTATTCATATTTATAGAGTAATACCAAAGAATCATAACAAAATAAATTATTATTAAAATAATAAAAATTGGATAATTAATACATAAAATAATTCAATACCTATTTCTATTATAGTGAAATAAAAAGCATGTAATAAAACAAGTAAATTAATATTAAATTACTTTAATATAAAGAGATGGGTATCCAATAATCTATGATTAATTATCCTTGATTTACAAATTCAAAAAAAATTCTCTCTTCACAACCCCAGGGTAGTCCCTCGATATAAATATTTTTCAGTCTCACTATCATCATGTTCCATTGATACAAATATCATCATCGCATTGTCTTGCTATCCTTATGATCCCCCAATCATGATGGTGATCATCTCCTCCATCTTTCTGGCTTTATAAGCCCTCGATCATAATCAATAGAATCAGAATCTCCCAAACCAAAATAATCACTTTGATTACAGTGGTATGAACCATGTAGTTTTCTTGTATAAACATCATAGATCTTAAACCCAACAGCAAAATCATAAGTCATTTGGCCTAGTTTCTCTACAAATCGTCATTCATGTATCCCTAAATGAATAAATTAAATGGTATTTATATGAAAGCCTTCCAATGGTACTCATGATATCAAATGGTGATAGGTTCTCTATGATTTTCTAGATATATTGGACTCCTTTAACGTAAATGGTCATATAATAACAAAATACATGATGTCATTTTGAAAAAACTACATTGTAATATTATGAGTAATACATTAAATATGATAAAACAGTTTTTCTTATGTTACCATAATGTTTCAAGGATATGGATGACCAGATATACTGATTCATAATTGATTTTCAATTGGGTTTTATGATATAAATCGTATCCAATGTTGTTAGAATAATCATGGTAGTCTTAATTAGATTAATTTTCATGTGTATGATATTTATAGTAGGAATACTCATTACGAATATCATAATGATAAAATATAAATTAATTTTAATAATTATTTAAGAAATAATGTAATATTGATAAATGATATATGTTTTCTTACAAAAAATTCCAAAAATACATTAGAAATGTAACAGTTAGTAATTTCAAATTTAAGAAAGAGTTTGTGATTTCCAAATACCAATGGAATGGGAATTTCAAAAAATTGATTTCGACTCAACATAATAATCTATATTACCATTTTAATTTCATTTAAACCATGAATTAATATCATAATTGATTAATATCAATAAAATATAAAGTAACACAAATATTAGGGATTTTATAACATTAAATAACTTATGGTTACCTGTCATGCTATAAATACTTTATAATATTGGAAAATTAAATTGTATTTAAGGTTTTTCTCACCCAATAGGTATCTATATGTCATGTAAAAAGTCAATTGATACCAAATTACTCCAAGGAATAATATCATTCATTATTTAGTTAATTTATCTTCTTTTTATGATGGAAAAATTATGACAATACATAGACATAAAATTTTTAAAACCATAGGGTTGTGATTGAGACCCCTAACCATTAATTAATGATCCAACAACACTTCCATTAGAAAACACCCAAGAGGAAGAAGGTGTTGATAATCAAAAAAAGGTTCCTAGATCAAAGATGGTCAATATCAAAACAAAAAATTCACACGATCAAATAATTTCACAATAAAAACTAGAGATCCGAGGTATATAATAGAGAAACTAGAAAAAATCAACTTATCATTCGTCAAAATGATTATCAAGCATCTCTAAGGATTGAATCACCATAAAATCCCCTAGAAGGTTCCCTCAGGTTAAGAAGAAAATGTTATGGTGAATTAGAATGAAAATTCAAATGTAAAACATACATTAAAATATATGGTCAAGGAATTACACATTTGTTAATTTAGTTACGTGTAATGTAAATATTTTTAATGGGACACACACAAAAACATTTCACCACATATTATTTTATAAAAAAACACCCATCAAATTAAATGATGAGTATTCTATTTACACGGCGTGAAAATGTTCTCTAGATAGTTTTCTCATAACATGTCTTTATTAAACCTACCATACCAACTATAAATCTTATAAACATACTAAGAACCCATGGTAGCACGTGACCCATTTACATGGATTCCATTAGTATAGAGAAACATAAAATTCTTTAAATTATGTCATTTTACCCAAAAAAAGGGCTCTACGTTGATCCTCTATGGTTTTCACATGATTCCTCACTACATTATGATATGTTTATTCAAACAACATGTGTCTAGGATAGAACATGATTCCTCATTTTAATTGAGAGGAAAACATATGTGAAATAAAATTCAATTAGAAACTCAAAGAGAAATATGTTTGAAAAAATATGAGATCATGCATATAAAATTATTTTTGTAATTTCATTTTATTTTTTATTTTTAGTGATATAATAATTACATTATATTCTTACACAACAATAGCATATTGTTTCTTCCAGTATTAGAAAAATCTTATTAATGATTAAAAATTGGGTTTTTAGAGATTTATAGTGTCATATGTATTATATATGTATATAATATTATGTATGTCTTAAAAACCTATATTCAATTTTTTTATTTTAATAAAATTAAAGTATAATAAAATAAATAGTTACATGAGTGACAGTAATGATATTTTGCAATAAAAAATATTTTATTACTGGATTTTAAATTTATAAAAAACATTTCATTGTCCATGTTAAAGGGATATGGTTTAAAATATCAAAAATGTTTTATGTGTTGTGAATTTTTCCTTTTCTATAATTTTACTAAACCAACAACTATTAATAATCATTAATATTATGGTAATAAAAATGGGTTAACATGTGGAAGTAATAAATTGATAAGAGTATAAAAATAAACTAAACATGTCCAAATTTTACTATAATAGAGGATTTAAAATCATCATATTCATATAATATAAAATTGTCATATTTAGAAACTTTTTTATTTAAATTAATTTTTATGAATTTAGAACATAGTGAGATACCATGATTTTTCCTCCGATCACATATAAGGTGACACCTTATATCATATATTACTCAAACCTTTTGAGATTTATAGATCATACAATCAATGCCCATAACCCTTCATAACATCCCTCTTCATGTCATAGAGGATTAATTCTAGTTATAATATTATCCATGCATGGCATAAGGATTAAGTTGATAGAGGTTATCCATAAAATAGTAGTTAATGATTATAAATGGAATGCCAGACTCAAGGTAAAAAATTTCTTCTAAAAATATATTTTAAAATTACACATGAAACTATTTCTAATCCATACTTATATTATATTATAGTTTCAATAAAAATTCTATTTATGTTTCAATGATTTCTAAAAACTTTTTCCCACATTTTACATTATTTAATGTGGATTAATTTTTTTAAACATTACCTCTATGGGCCACCTTTAAAAATATCTACAAAACATTAAAAAACTATTTTTATGTAATATAAATTACTTTAAAGGAATATCTAATAATTATGAATTATTATTTCATTGGTTCTTACAATGTATATTTTATTATTTTTTCAAATAAAATCATTTCCATAATATCCTGAAAATTTTTTATTTCAAATTATTTCTAAATGAAATGGATATTTCTCAGTATTTTTATATGAAAACATAAAATAGTTTGAAATATGGTTAAAAATATTTTTCAATGGAATATAAATTGAAAATTCTTAAGATCAATTTTTGGTTATTATGTAGTGCATAAACATTATAGTTGATGATCGGTGATCCTCATACAAATGTGTACGATGTGGGAGCTTTATCCATCATGTAAGATCCTAACACACATATATGATGGGATAAATTGATATATCTCTCAAATGAATTAGATAATTTTCCCAATCGTAATATATAATAAGTAGGGAGTTAACCGTAATGGTTTCTCCTATAGATTTAATGGGGTTTTAATTATATTGGTTTTGAGTGTAACATGGGTTATGAATATAATACTATATGTTGACTATAAGGGTTTCTATTTCATTTATATGTAGATTATTTGATTTATATTAGTAAAATTTGTCTTCCCCCTTTTTATATGATTTAATTTATATATTATGTTATAATGTTAAAAAATTAATGATTTTTTTTATTTTTTCACTAGACCTACAGAATTCGTACTTTTATGTCCCTTATTAATCATTTTATTCGTATGAAATGTTTTCATTTTTTCTCTCCATTTTTAATGATGAGTTGAAATTATGATGAATAAATAATTACAAATAAATATTCATATATTTGGTAAAAGTTTCACTTAAATGCATTTGTATTTTTATGTAAGTGTATATCCTAATTTGCTAAAACACTAATCATAAATTTTCAAGTGGTTACATATTTCTATTTGATGTTGTATTTTTTATTGCTGAAACCCATTCATGATTATCAATATTAAATACATAAATATGAATATATTTTTTTGGAACCGGATATGGGAATTCCTGTTTTGACATCTAATAAGAACCTTGCGTAAAAGAGAGAAAAAAGAAGGAAAACATTTTAGTGATATGTAGAGAGAGAGAGAGATATGGAATATAACCGAAACATGTTTGAATGAGATATTCAAATTCCCTTGAATTCATAAAATAATATATAAATGTAAGTTTAAATATTCCCAAGAACTAAATTATTTATATTTAAATTTCTAGTTTCTATTTATTGTCTTTTGGTTTTTTTTAAGTAGATCCTACTTAAGTCGGTTATTCAGGGTATTTTAGTATATTTTATTGTAATTAATTTGATTAATTTAAAATGGTCATGGATTTTGAGAAATAACTTCATTATATCAGTTTTTTTTCATTTCCTTTTTTATTTTATTTTGACAATAATATAAAATGTCAATTGTAATCAGAAAATTGACCCTAATAAACAGAGGTTTTTTAATTTGTTCATTTAATGAGGCCATTGTTCCTATAACCTTTTATTATTAATAATTAAAATATATTTTTATATACTATAATTATATAATTTAAATAGTTCCATTAATTTATTTTTCACACATTGGATTCATTTTTGAAATCTATCATCATAGGTATTTATAGAAAAACATAATACATTCTTCTGTGTAAGAAGTAGTCAGCACGTACAACGATGAGTCTCTCATTTTTAATAAATCATACAGGGGGAATAAAAATTAAATAATTATTACTTAATAATTTTAATCACATTGTTGTAGTCTTATTTTGTTATTAAATAATTCATTTGGACCATTTATTTAAATATTTTATGAAAAATTAATCTAACATTTAGGGAAGTTGCAGTCCTCCGAACCCCAAGAAGTCATTTTCAAATATATAAATATTCATAGCGGGGATGTATAAAATTATTATTTAATTTGAATAATATAATATATTGATATTAAAAATACAATCACTCCCCTAACATCTAGTATATATGTGATATATGTGTTATAGAAGAAAAAAAGGACTAGAAAAGTTAGGTTGAGTGTATTACATCTCCGTTGAATGTTCTCCCATGTGTAATTCATTAAGGCTCTTTAGTTCGGTATTATAGTGGAAAAAATGGTCACAATTCCATGGGGTGTTTTATGTAATTGTTGGTATATTTTGGGTTGATACAATTCTATGTAATAGGTAGAGAGATATGGTGGTGGTTAGATTATTTTATAATAAAAAATAGTTCCATTTATGTAAAATCTATTTACATTCCAAAAGTATCACTCCACTATTCGAGGAATGAATCTAAAAAATATTCCAATAATAATCTAGGGAAATATTTAATGTTTTTAATCCCTAGACCAATCAATATTATCCATGTTTTCACATTTTTTACACACATACACTTGATATGTAAAATTTGTTTTTAATATTCCTATACTGTATTTTGTTCAGTTTCACCTTTAATAATAAAATTTAATGGAAAAAATTATTATTAAAATAAATCACTAATTTAAAAGTTATATTTTTTAATATTGAAATTATTTTATTAAATTAATGTTTGTAGAGGTAGAGAAATTATATTACAATTAGATAACATAACCTATAAAAACCATTTCATAGAAAGATATCACTATAAAGATAAAATTCATCTGTGGGATTGGATTAAAAAAATGCATTGTAAAAACATAAATTTTATTTATATAATATTGATAAATGTTATGTAACGTTGTAATCAATAAAAAAAATTATAAAATACAATTACTTAATTAAATGGAATGTCCAAAAAATTGTTTTTCAATTCGAAATTAAATAATTCGTTTTTTGTATGGTTAAAAAATGTTATACAATATTTAATGAAATATTTAAAATGAATAAATTTTTTAATAAAATTAATTCCAATGTTTTATAAAATTTTACACCTCTCTTATATATTTATAATTTAATGTTAGTCACTATTTCTTAAAAAAATTCCATGTTATTTACTGTATGTCTAAAAATAAATTATTTTTAGTAAAAAAATCATTAGATATATTTCACATGATGAATCCACATATATAATTAATTTTAATATATTTCCCTTATACAATAGATAAGTATTAGTTTTATATATGTGTTCAAAAAACAAAATAAAAATAATTTGATAGATAAATATAACTCATATTGAATA
This sequence comes from Viscum album, assembly GCA_963277665.1. NCBI lineage: Eukaryota > Viridiplantae > Streptophyta > Magnoliopsida > Santalales > Viscaceae > Viscum > Viscum album. The sequence continues at coordinate 107,245,233 of OY728133.1, forward strand.
ATTTCTAATGTAACGCCCCGACCCCAGCTACCCGGAGTCGGTGCATTACTTCATAACATTGGCATGATCACAAAAGATCAAGTCTCGAAAGACCGATTAGTTTAGTAGCCTTGGAAACACTAGATACATTCATAAATGTTACATTACATCATAAAGTGAAAAACTACAATAAAAAAAAGTCTCCATAGTCCACACTCATATCCTCTTCTGACTATCCCTGCAGGTCATTCATAAAATACTTCTTCACACCCTGGAAAATATTAAACCATTGAAAGGGGTGAGCTCAGATTCTCAGTAAGGATAACAATAATGCGGAAGCTTTCATAAATAAACATTAACATTTAAGGCAATGTATACCTAAAAAAAATGCTTTTAAACATGAACCTCAACATAATATGGAAAAAATAAAACTAGATAATTCCATTTACTTACTCGCATGGATATTCTACTAGTCGAATAATCACATGCAATATCAATAACCACTTTCATAATGAGGGAATGTATAATGCCAGACATTCTGAAACACTTTGTCAAGGCCTCGGCCAAGACGTCTAAAATGATTAAGGCCTCGGCCAAAACCATAAATCAAAATGGGAAAGGGCCTCAGCCAATTCCACGTCTAGTTGTCTCATGAGACCTACCGATGCATCGAGGAGCTATAGCGGGCTCCACCCATCACTTATTAAGTCCAATACATTCCTCATATGAATAGGTTTAAACATATCATAAACCATAACATAATCGTATCACATAAAACATGCATAAAGGAAACATAAAATTTCCACATTTAAATCAAAAGATATCAATACGACACATTGATATAATAAAAAAGATTTCAAAACCATTTTTAATACCAAAATAAAAGAAAGTTAAAACATTGTATTTATTTTTCATTAAAAAAATGATGGCTTGTAGTGGAAGCCGAAACTCAAATAATGGTCACGGCGGCGGAGAAGTCGTTGTCGCCGCATAAGTACGGAAATAAAAACATTCCCTTTTGTCTTTTAGCAAAACGCTTCGTATAAAAAAATATTCCTTTTGAATAAACGTAAAAGTCAAAGGGGTTTATACACCGTATAAAAGAAATTTGTGTATAAAACAAAATATGTCTCAATGAATGGTGATTGAGACGAAGTCCTTAAAAAGATCATTTTTAGAATAAAATAGATCTATTATGTGTATTCACTATAGGTACACATAAAGAAAGTAAAAATACAAAATAATACATAATAATATCACGACATAATCGGAAAGTAGGAGATTAACCCAAAGAATGGAAGTTGGGTTAAGAAGTTCCCTTACCTTGCGTCTTGTCCTGACTCGACCGTTCTTTAACCTCCTGAATAATAAACTAGAGTTAATTTCTATTTACTTAAGAACCTTTTTCATGTTCATTATTCCATTTATATCACTTATTACCATGTTATGAACATTATTTAATTATTTAAGTTAATAACGGTCGTTTTGTCGATCTTTGGTACTTAAGTCAACAATAACCTTCTTATAATTACAAGTTGTTCATGTGGTGAAATATCCATTATATCCATAATTATATTAATGATGTAGATATCATATATATCATATATATCCAGTATATACATTCATTCATAATATTACGTAACATCTAGAGGTAAGAAATGAAATGCACCGTTCATGGAGACGGTAAGCCGTACGTACGCATGAACGCTACTTCCATTTCTATTTCGTATTTAATGTAGTGAAATCATAATTATATAAAGGTATAATATAGTTCCAGTATAATATCATATATAATATCATTTACTCCATCCTTTATACATCCCACATATGGCATTAACGATTCACATCACTTTGAGGGGGCGGTAGTCCGCACTTCCTAAAATGAAATTATCGCGTTTTACCCATAATGGAAATCATAAAATATGCCATAAATGAGAAATAAATAAGAATAAGTAAGACATAAACATATTATATATCATATATAAAAACAGTGACATCTTAATGGCCACCTTTGAAGGTGTTATATGAGTGTTGAACAATCATCGTTTCGTGAGGCAAAAATTCGCCATCCACAGAAACCGTATGTTCTTTAACCATTAGATGTAGGTGTGTGTAAGTGTAGCTCGAATACTTCTTATAAAAACATCCTAGTATATTTAGGATACTGGTGTTGTTACAAAAGAAAAGAATAAAAAGAGTTTAGGGGGTTGGAGAAGCAAAATAAAACAAAAGAACATAAGAGAAAACACTATCTTTAAAACGGGTAACACTCTTTGATTTGAGGCAACGGCTTCCTTGGGAAGAGTTCTGCCCAAAGTGAGGCTTCTAGGAGTAAGAGGGGGAAGTTGGGAGAGTATTTGGGAAGAGGTTTGCCGAGACAAATGGCTTGAATGTTTAAATGAGGTGGGAGAGGTGGGGGCCTTTTATAAGAGGAGAGGAGGGGCTCTTTTAGAAATATTGAAATGTTACATTATTACACATTGCTTTTCGGATTCTAAAGGTCCCACACTTATATAATTCTAGGATAAGGTGATAAGGGTTCGCAATCTCCTCATACAATTGGCTTTGGACAAGTGTAAGCCTTAGATTTTGCATTATCTTCCCATTTTATTTAAATCGTTAAATAATGAGGTCATCGCTGCATCATTATGATGTCATAACAAATGTAATTTATTTAATGTCTAAAAATTATATAAAAAATACTATGATGTAGGAAATCTTTTTATATTTCTAATTATTATTTATAATCAAAATTTGTACATATGTAACCCCACTTAAAAACTGTTTTAGTAAAACAACTCATGTTTGTGTCATTTTTTACTTTAACATTAAATAAAAGGTATTTATGTCATTCTCCAACTAAAGTGGCTCCATGGGGTCCCCAAGTTGACCCATGGATTTTCTTGGTCGGCCATGACTCATCCAATAGGAGTAGGACAAGTGTCATGCTCATCTCATATTATTATAACATTATTTGTACCTTAAACTACACTAATTACCTCTAATCGCGATTAAGAACTTAAAAGTTACTATTCACCAAAAAATTATTTTAATCTCATTGAACCACATTTTACTTCTTAATGAAAACCATGTATGTCGGATTTTTGAAAATCAAATCACAGAAGTGGTAATATTTCATTTAAACGAAAAATCAGTTATTTAACTACCACTTAGTGGTTTCACTATTCATCAAAAATTGAAGTTTTTCAGAACAATGCCAAAATTTCACCCTAAGCTATAATTGATATTCCGAATTCAAAAATGATGTCTATTTTAAAAAATTTCAAACATATAAGTTGCATTAATTAATTTTATAATTAATTCCTGCTGTCACAAAAAATAGCGTGTTTTTAAGAAACAATTTATATCAAAAGATTGGCAATTGTTTATGTCCAATTTCAATGTTAAATTATTTCTAATGACCACCATTGGATAAAATGGTAAAAATATATTCTAATTATACTTCAAAACCACTAAATAGTATAATTTATCACTATAAATTATTTTGATTAAAAAAGTTGTTTTTAAGTAATTTTCACTATTCATAAAAAATTAGAAGTTCTCAGAAAAATACCAAAAATCAAACATAGGCTAATTTCGATATTACGAATACAAAAATGAAGTCCATTTTGAAATATAAAATTTCTATAATTTTAAAAGGTGGTTATTACTATTCATAACAGCTACTTTGATTAGTCGCGGTGTTTTAGAACTCGAACTTGCGTACAATGCAAGCTATTGCATTATTGAAAGAGAGGCATATCGTGGAAGCTCGGGGTGTTACATTCTCCCCTCCTTCAATAAATTGAATCCTCGCAATTTGATATTTTTCTTTGAAAATAAAAGGTTGAAAATAGAAAATACCTTTGTGGAAAACCCACATCAGAAATAAGGTTAATAAAATTTAGCCTTAATAAGAGGGAAAGGGAAATGAAAAAGTCACCACCCAATTATGATCATGATTAGGAGAACATTGGTGGCAATTAGAGACATATAATTGGAGGAAAAACGTAAATATTTGTAGGGAGTGATTGAGGACATCAATCACAATCAACTGTCAAATTGAGGGCCTCAAAGCCTTCAATCTATGTTGATTTAAAATATCATCAGTTCAACAAGACATAAGGTATTAGGATAATGCATTTTTTTGTTTTAATATCCCTTTACTAAAGTTTAAGAATTAATTTATTCATTGAATAACAGATAGGTATATATATATTTATGCCTGAAAATTAGAGTTTCAACCTTCAACTCACCTTTCACTCAAAAAGATAAAAGAACCCAAAAATATTATACTTATCCTAATTGTATAAGGTTCCAAATGTTAACACATACCATTTAGATTAGTAAAATTATTTTTTAACAACTAGGGACTTCCTGTAGGCTAGTGGTAGGAAATAAAGGCCTGTCGCACTATGATTGTGGGTTCGATTCCTGCAGCTTTGTCCGACGCGACGGGTTATGCCCCACCCTGCAGGTTGTCCTTTTCCTAAAACTATAGTATCATAATATTCCAAAAATAATCTTCAGAAATGCTTTAACCTTAAACAATACTATCCAAAGATCAACTTAATCCACTGCAACCTTTATAGTTATCCAAAATACCTCTGTCCAGACATTCTCTAAAAGGTCTCTTAATTCCAAAATCAATTGTAACATCAGATTCCCCAAACAAAGAAAAGTTCCTCTTATTGTCACATACTAAAAATATGATTACCTTAATCATATTAAAACCTTTCTGAAATCAAAAAGTAATGCAGTAGAATCCATATATATATATCACATTATTCTTATAACCAGAATATAATCCTTGATTCCAAAAGAACCAATACATTAATTATTCCGCTTCAACTGTAGTTACAGCATAAGATTGGCCTTGATCCCTTGGCCATTTCTGAGGTAAGTTTCCTTGACTCTTAGGACATTCATTTGCATAATTCCCCATTTCCCTACAATTGTAGCATTCAACTTTGGCAGCCTCTTTCTTTCCCTTGCAATCACGAGCCTGGTGACCCTTTTCTCCACATTTATAACAAACTCCCATTACTTTTAGGCACGTACCAGGGTGATTATTCCCACAATTATCAAATAATGGAAAATCCTTCTTTCCCTTTTTCCATTTATCTGTCTCTTGTTCCCCCGTTCTCTTCTTCTCTTGCTTTACTTTGTTGTCATAAGACTTAGAGAATTCCTTTTCTGTCTTGATAGCACACAAGAAAATATCTTCGTATGTTGAGAAAGATTGTGATACTAAAGCTCGACGGAGAAATGGTTTTAACCCATCAATGAAACAATCAATCTTAATCTTTGGGTTGCGTATATAATCGGCAGCATGCCTCGCTAACCTTGTAATGTTAGCCTCATACTTTGCGACATTCTCATCCTCCTTCTGCCTCAGACTCAGAAATTGCCTTTCCATATCTTCTCGATGGTCACGAGGAAAGTATTTTTCTAAGAAAAGCTCTTTGAACTCCCTCCATTCCATATTTGATACATCATCATCTTCCTTTGTGTTTTGAATCAGCGACCACCGCTGATCGGCATCTCCAGTGAGGCGGTAAACTTCCATGACAACCTTCTCCCTTTCACTACTCCCCAAGGCATGAAATATTTTATCTAAGGAATTTATGCATTGCTCAGCTACTATAGGATTTGTACTCCCATTGAAGGTTGGTGGTTGTTGCCTCATGAAACGATCTAGCATTGATCCTCCACGTTGCGGATCAGGGTGCTCCATACGAGTAAGGTTATTATTCATAACCTGAGTGAGATTTCCTAGTATGGTAATAAGTTGATCAGCACCAGTTGTATCTCCAGATCCACAATAATTATCTTGAGAAGGAGGGAAATCCCTACACAGAGTGCGCGCATTGATACGGTTTCCATTCCTTCCACTAGGTGCCATTTCTAAACAATTGCATAAACTAGATTAATTTATGAATTAAAATACATTATTCCATATTTGTAAAACACTTTACATAAATTGAACTATTTATGGATATAATCCATAATCATAAAAAGAAATGTTTTCATTGGTAAAGTATATACTCATGACCCTTCATAGTGGTTTGTAAAGAAAATGAGAATTATCCTAAGCATATCCCCTGGGAGTGTCGTAACCAAGAGTGCAGCAAGGCCCGTTGTCGTGCACCAGTTCCCGTTCGAGTCTAGCTCAAAGCGGTGTTTTCGGGTTTTACCCCTAGGTACATCTGTGCCAGAGCCGCCTCTACCTGCTCGTATCCAGACAGGGATGTATTGCTCAGAAAACTCACAACATCTCTACAATACCAAAATTCTAGGAAGTTCTTCTATACTAATCCTCAAAGTCTATCTTTGGGCTATGTGCTCTTAATCAGAGTTTATCTAAATCTAACTTCCAAGGTTAGTACTAAACTGCCTCTGATACCAACTGTAACGCCCTGACCCCAGCTACCCGGAGTCGGTGCATTACTTCATAACATTGGCATGATCACAAACGATCAAGTCTCGAAAGACCGATTAGTTTAGTAGCCTTGGAAACACTAGATACATTCATAAATGTTAATTACATCATAAAGTGAAAAACTACAATAAAAAAAAGTCTCCATAGTCCACACTCATATCCTCTTCTGACTATCCCTGCAGGTCATTCATAAAATACTTCTTCACACCCTGTAAAATATTAAAACATTGAAAGGGGTGAGCTCAGATGCTCAGTAAGGATAACAATAATGCGGAAGCTTTCATAAATAAACATTAACATTTAAGGCAATGTATACCTAAAACAAAAGCCTTTTAAACATGAACCTCAACATAATATGGCAAAAATAAAATTAGATAATGCCATTTACGTACTCGCATGGATATTCTACTAGTCGAATAATCACATGCAATATCAATAACCACTTTCATAATGAGGGAATGTATAATGCCAGACATTCTGAAACACTTTGTCAAGTCCTCGGCCAAGACGTCTAAAATGATTAAGGCCTCGGCCAAAACCATAAATCAAAATGGGAAAGGGCCTCGGCTAATTCCACGTCTAGTTGTCTCATGAGACCTACCGATGCATCGAGGAGCTATAGCAGGCTCCACCCGTCACTTATTAAGTCCAATACATTCCACATATGAATAGGTTTAAACATATCATAAACCATAACATAATCGTATCACATAAAACATGAATAAAGGAAACATAAAATTTCCACATTTAAATCACAAGATATCAATACAACACATTGATATAATAAAAAAGATTTCAAAACCATTTTCAATACCAAAATAAAAGAAAGTCAAAACTTTGTATTTATTTTTCATTAAAAAAAATGATGGCTTGTAGAGGAAGCCAAAACTCAAATAATGGTCACGGCGGCGGATAAGTCGTTGTCGCCGCATAAGTACGGAATGAAAAACATTCCCTTTTGTCGTTTAGCAAAACGCTTCGTATAAAAAAAGATTCCTTTTGAATAAACGTAAAAGTCAAAGGGGTTTATACACCGTATAAAAGAAATTTGTGTATAAAACAAAATATGTCTCAATGGATGGGGATTGAGACGAAGTCCTTAAAAAGATCATTTTTAGAATAAAATAGATCTATTATGTGTATTCACTATAGGTACACATAAAGAAAGTAAAAATAAAAAATAATACATAATAATATCACGACATAATCGGAAAGTAGGAGATTAACCCAAAGAATGGAAGTTGGGTTAAGAAGTTCCCTTACCTTGCGTCTTGTCCTGACTCGACCGTTCTTTAACCTCCTGAATAATAAACTAGAGTTAATTTCTATTTACTTAAGAACCTTTTTCATGTTAATTATTCCATTTATATCACTTATTACCATGTTATAAAGATTATTTAATTATTTAAGTTAATAATGGTCGTTTTGTCGATCTTTGGTACTTGAGTCAACAATAACCTTCTTATAATTACAAGTTGTTCATGTGGTGAAATATCCATTATATCCAGAATTATATTAATGATGTAGATATCATATATATCATATATATCCAGTATATACATTCATTCATAATATTACGTAACATCTAGAGGTAAGAAATGAAATGCATCGTTCATGGAGACGGTAAGCCGTACGTACGCATGAACGCTGATTTCATTTCTATTTCGTATTTAATGTAGTGAAATCATAATTATATAAAGGTATAATATAGTTCCAGTATAATATCATATATAATATCATTTACTCTATCCTTTATACATCCCAGATATGGCATTAACGATTCACATCACTTTGAGGGGGCGGTAGTCCGCACTTCCTAAAATGAAATTATCGCGTTTTACCCATAATGGAAATCATAAAGTATGCCATAAATGAGAAATACAGAAGCATATGTAAAACATAAACATATTATATATCATATATAAAAATAGTGACATCTTAATGGCCACCTTTGAAAGTGTTATATTAGTGTTGAACAATCATCGTTTCGTGAGGCAGAAATTCGCCATCCACAGAAACCGTATGTTCTTTAACCATTATATGTAGGTGTGTGTAAGTGTAGATCGAATCCTTATTATAACAACATCCTAGTATATTGAGGATACTGGTGTTGTTACAAAAGAAAATAATAAAAAGAGTTTAGGGGGTTGGATAAGCAAAATAAAACAAAAGAACATAAGAGAAAACACTACCTTTAAAACGGGTAACCCTCTTTGATTTGAGGAAAAGGCTTCCTTGGGAAGAGTTATGCCCAAAGTGAGGCTTCTAGGAGTAAGAGGGGGAAGTTGGGAGAGTATTTGGGCAGAGGTTTGCCGAGCCAAATGGCTTGAATGTGTAAATGAGGTGGGAGAGTTGGGGGCCTTTTATAAGAGGAGAGGAGGGGCTCTTTTGGAAAGATTGAAATGTTACATTATTACACAATGCTTTTCGGATTCTAAAGGTCCCACACTTATATAATTCGAGGATAAGGTGATAAGGTTTCTAAATCTCCTCATCCAATTGGCTTTGGACAAGTGTAAGCCTTGTATTTTGCATTATCTTCCCATTTTATTTAAATCGTTAAATAATGAGGTCATCGCTGCATCATCATGATGTCATAAAAAATTTAATTAATTTAATGTCTAAAAATTATAAAAAAAATACTATGATGTAGGAAATCTTTTTAGATTTATAATAAATATTTATAATCAAAATTTGGACTTGTGTAACCCCACTTAAAAACTGTTTTAGTAAAACAACTCATGTTTGTGTCATTTTTTACTTTAACATTAAATAAAAGGTATTTATGTCATTCTCCAACTAAAGTGGCTCCATGGGGTCCCCAAGTTGACCCATGGATTGTCTTGGTCGGCCATGACTCATCCAATAGGAGTAGGACAAGTGTCATGCTCATATCATATTATTATAAGATTATTTGTACCTTAAACTACACTAATTACCTCTAATCGCGATTAAGAACTTAAAAGTTACTATTCACCAAAAAATTATTTTAATCTCATTGAACCACATTTTACTTCTTAATGACAACCATGTATGTCGGATTTTTGAAAATCAAATCACAGAAGTGGTTATATTTCATTTAAACGAAAAATCAGTTATTTAACTACCACTTAGTGGTTTCACTATTCATCAAAAATTGAAGTTTTTCAGAACAATGCCAAAATTTCACCCTAAGCTATAATTGATATTCCGAATTCAAAAATGATGTCTATTTTAAAAAATTCCAAACATATAAGTTGCATTAATTAATTTTATAATTAATTCCCGCTGTCACAACAAATAGCGTGTTTTTAAGAAACAATTTATATCAAAGGATTGGCAATTGTTTATGTCCAATTTCAATGTTAAATTAATTCTAATGACCACCATTGGATAAAATGGTAAAAATATATTCTAATTATACTTCAAAACCACTAAATAGTATAATTTATCACTATAAATTATTTTGATTAAAAAAGTTGTTTTTAAGTAATTTTCACTATTCATAAAAAATTAGAAGTTTTCAGAAAAATACCAAAAATTCAACATAGGCTAATTTCGATATTACGAATACAAAAAAAAAGTCCATTTTGAAATATAAAATTTCTATAATTTTAAAAGGTGGTTATTACTATTCTTAACGGCTACTTTGATTAGTCGCGGTGTTTTAGAACTCGAACTTGCGTACAATGCAAGCTATTGCATTATTGAATGAGAGGCATATCGTGGAAGCTCGGGGTGTTACATCTAATATAGGTTTCTAAATTAAAAAAAACATTATTATGTTTTTAAATTCACTTATAAAATTAATTTTTGGAATTATGAAATTGTTACATGGATTTATAATTCAATATTATATTTTTTTTTCACAAAAGACATAATATTTATAGAAATAAAAATTTACACCATTCACATTAAAATTAATATATTTAGAGAAAAATTTTCAAATTCATCTAATAATAAAATTTATATTATAAATAAAACAATTAATTTTTTTCCAAATTAAATTTAAAAAATTTCTTACTTAACTTTAAAAATATTATAAAATAAAATAGAAAAAATATTTTTATTGGAATAATAACTACGTAGAATACATGATGTTGGGATTATTAATTTTTATAAAACACTAATAAAGAAATAATTAATAAATAAATATTATATTTTATTAAAATTATAATTTACCAATATTGTATTTTGTTTTATATCATAAAAAATAAAACATATACATAAATAAATTCTAAAACATTGTATTGATTAAGGTTTATTAGTATAAAAAACATATTTATATATATATATATAATAATATTTATATATTTCATAAATTTCTTACGTCTATTCATATAGACTAGATTAATTTACACGTTTTAATGGTCTATAAATAATGTTTTTTTTTAATTTTTTTCATGGAAAATGTTATTGAACATATTTGAAATAATTAAATGAAAACATATATTATAATTTTGTTTCAATAACATTGGTTTTTTAATAAATGTGTGATTTAAATGTACCATAACAGGTTTTAAATATTATTATTATTATTGAGTGAGTGATATCAATATTGGATTATTAGTGATTGTGATATCATCATCCTTGAAATAATGAATTCTATTCCTAATTAATGATCAATGAGAAGATACACAATCATATACCTCTCATCTTGGTGAGCATAAACTGCCATTCACAACTGACAATGATAATAATTAGATGATCCACCATCCCATGTGCATTGGGATGTGTTATATAGATATGAAATTGCTAACAATTTAGTTTACATCCATCTAATTAGAAACTCCCCATTTGGAGAAGTTGATCCAGATAAACTAGTTATGACACCCTTTCCATCCGTACAAGTAGATAAAATTTTAAAGTGTTTGTCCAGAAAAACCAAACATAATCCATTTAATTTAAGCTAAATCAGGTATATGTATAAACGGATTTAAAACACAAGTTCTAACCATATTAGTAAAATATCAAATTGCTTATAATCATTTAAAAATAATGTATAATTTATATTGGGAACTATGAATATTAAATATAAAGAAAACTATTTAATAACCTGGAACTCATGTATAACATGGGCACTGCATTACATAATAAATAAAAATAATTGTTCTTACTCTCATCAATATGGTTAATAGTAACAGATATAGATCTCTATAATAATAAATAATGTCAAAAATTTACCCAAATACCCAACTCAAAAGATGTTATGGGCCTATGTAGCGACTTCCACTCTTATATATGACACCACATGTCATGGGGAACCATAGATTCCTGCAATTTGAGGTATTACATTATGGAAATAGTCTTCCCTGGGAGTGAGGAACATCTAATATTACCTTTATTAATCCCTCTCTCTATGATTGGGTTCTCTCAAAGAAATTATATATTCTTTATTCTAATATGGATAACAGGTATATATAAGGATCCCATCGTTGTCCAATTAATATTTTAAGTGTTCTATGTGGACTTTGATATGATATGAACAATTATAATAATACCTTACAAAACATTATAATTTATATAGAAACCTAAATACAGAAACCTAAATCTCATGATGAAGCATAGCTTCTTATGTTGTCGTGTTCATCATGGGTTTTATCGTGATCCTCCAACGTTTCATACACGAGTGACTTAAGAATGATTTAATCTTTTATAACATACCAAAATCATCATTATATCTATTTCATATAGGAAATAAATATTATATATATCATTATAAGATTATTTTTTTCTGTATTATGATGAAATGGAAATTTGTTATGGTTACATTGTGTGTTTTGTAATGTTGGAGGTGGAAAAGGAAAAATAATGATGTAATTTGGTGTATAGTAGTATATTCTAGGAGTGTGAGGCATGTAATGGTTTAAATATTTCATTGATGTCTTGGAATATTCATGAACCTTTATTAGAAATTATGAAATATGTTTAGATGTAACATGATCCTTGATTTTGCAAGGCATACTTCAGCTTTAATTAGGGGGAGGCACTCTTGTCTGCTAAGTCATGTCATATGAGATTGTGTTTTTGCATGATTGATGTTTTTAGTATAATATATATTCTCATGGATTTTTACAGGAGGCCTTTTTTGGTTCATTATATAATTCCATGAGGGGTTTTTTTAGTGTTTTTGTCATGGGTTGTTGATGTAAATGGACTCCACTAATTTTATACTAATTTTAGAACATTGTATCAAGGAAGTGTTAAAAAAATTATTATTTTTATTTGAATTTACATAATTTAAATTATTTCTTTTTTTTATTTTTATTGTTTCTTGTTATTCATATATTAATATTAGTAATTTAGTACATTATTATTATATTTAAATTTTTATTTAATTTAGTTATTTATTTTGTGTATAATTATTAAATTAATTTAAAAATTATTCATAGAATATTTAATTTTATATCTATATATATGAATGAATATCTGTAAAAATATATTAGATATTAATTTTTATTATTTTATTTTATTGATATTTATCATTTTTAACCTATAATTTCTATCATATTTAATTTTTAGTAGTTTAATTAAAATTTGGGATATTATTAGTTTATTAATATTTATTAGACATTATATAAATTAATAATATTAATGTTATATATTATTGTATATCATAATAAATATTAAAAATCCTCGAATAGTAGTATTAAATTATATGTTTATAATTTTAATAAATTATATTAATAATTAGTTTTAGTAGGTTTATTATGTATATTATTATAATTGCCTCTAATTATATCTTGATTTTAGTATATCTAATTTTATGTAAACGTTTTTCAATTGTTATTATAATTTTATTTATCTTTATAAAAAGTAAAATAAGTAAATAACTCTTATATTTGTTATTCCATTTTATTATTATTATTTTTGGTATAATCATATTAGTATAATATATATATATATATTAAAATTTTAGTTCATTTGTTTTTAATATTATTGTCTTAATTATTATTGTTGGTATTATCATTTATATTTAGAATAATTTCATTTTTAATTGAATATATAATTGATTTCCGGGGGAACTCCATCTTCATCAATGGGGAAAACCCCTATTTGGGAACCATGTAAATCCGTGCACTATCTCCATCCACTTACTCTTATAATCAAACTGATTGGGACACCCTAACCTCTACGTAGAACCATTAAACTAGTCCATCTAGACCACTTCTAGTAGGCCTCATAAGTGAACCTCCTCTATACCAGTAGCATGATCCTCTATCGACCACACCAAGCCTAAGGCCTCTTCTATATTTGAGAACTAGTACACCACCACACACCTCCCTTTGTCTTTCTATTCCACCATAGTCACCTAAGGGTCCTCATACATCTCCTTTGGGTTCATCATAATAGCATAAGACCATCATCCTTTGACATTCACACCCTATCACAAGATCATTTGCTCTGTTCCAACCTAACAGAAGATCCACTACCACCTATGCATCACCAGTCAAGCTTTACAAAATCTTTTTACCATATCATGCCCATCATTGTCCTCCTCTCCCTCATGAGCATGTACCATCATTATCTTTTCTACATTAAAGACCCTACAAACATTCCACCCACTAGGGTTGCACTACATGAATTAGGATAAATCCAAAGAGAGAAGGGGTCGTGTATCCTCATCATCCAATTTTATTTTTTGATTGATAGAGTTTCACATGAATCAATAATGTGTTACATAGTTTTTCTAGTATTTTGGTAATTGTCGAAATATGATTATTATTCATTGATTGTTATTAGTTTCTTGTGGTGATAATTGAATCGACACAAGTATAATGAATCCTAATATTAATTCTAGTGACATGTTTTTGTTGCTATAGAGGAAAAATATTCTTTTTTCATTGTTCTAATGAATATGACAATAACTTCAGGGCATTATTTTTTTTACCATGTTTGATTTTATTTTGAATTGTTTTTTAATTCGATAATTATTTATAAATTAATTAATTAATATAATGTGATTTTCATACATAGACTGCACATATTCTTTTGTTCTCATTGGTGGGATACATAATATGTAATTAAGAGTGGGATATCATTTAATGATATATATTTCTCGGATTTTGGTCGTGTTCTTGAGAGAATCATAAATCAGACACGAGTGAATAAGGAATGAATAAATATATTATTGGTAAAATAAATATTTCGTGTGTGTTTCCCATAAAAAATGAATGAGTGATCCATAATAATTGATCTAATGTGTGAAAACAGATTAATTATAGGAACTTAATCTATGTGAGAAGTGGGGTCTTTCATTTCACCATGTCATTCAATTCTAATGTGGTGCATAATGTAATCATCAAATAGGAAAACGATGTTACTTTTGATTTGTGTCATAATTATAATACTATATAACATTATAGAATGAGACTTATTTGAATTTTAATTAAATTTTGAATCTTTAACAATTAAATAAATAATTATTCAGATGTTGAAATTAAATAATTGGAATTTCATGTTCCTAAATGTATGTCACAACTCTGACACTTTCATATCTTCATGTTTCCCTCCCTAGAATAATTTGGTTCATTTATATTGTTTTACATAATTTAATAAATCATTTTAAATAGTTTCTTTAGATTTTAAATAATATTTAGTTGTTCTTCACATCAATATATCATATATATAAAAATTCATTAAAGAGGATTCTCTATATTTCTACCCACATTGTCTCTTTGGTTTAACCCTGGTCACCGCTTCTACTTTGGATCTTATTTATATAAATTTACAATGTGGAAATATTGTGACACATGGTCAAATAGTTGGATCTATTTCTGAAGAGAATGGAATAATTATTAATTTATCAGAGAATTTTTTTTAGAATAAAAATTAAAAAACATAAAAAAGTATTTTACTACATTTGGTAATATTATCTTTAGTGAAATAATTTCAAGACACGTGATATTTAGAATGGAATGGGCCTCACCATATAGATACAATCATCACCCTTCCAACATGCCCATTGATAATGGTATGATGTATGATTACTCACCATGCATCACATCTCTTAGAAATCATATTTGTTTAATAATTATTATTCATGTTTGTGTTATGTTTCATATGATAATGCATTACCATTGTTATGATAAAATTCATTTATTAAATAATACATTAAATCATTAAACCCATTGAACTTCTACATACAGTTCTTCATTTTTCTCAGCGAAAATAAATCATTCTAGATCATTCGACTCCAAATTTTTATTCTGTTTCTAGATATCAAAAAAATTCAAATCGTTAAAAAGGATATAAAATTATTCATTATCTTATGAAATTAATCATCTATTCTTACAGAAAAAAATTTAATGAATTCGTTATTACATAATCCATCTTTAAAACATCCATTCCACATTGCCTCTATTCACCTTGTCTTCATATCAATTGTATTATTTGAAGTTTGCATCTTCAAAACACCTATGATTATTCTACATCCACTATCTCTATGTTCTAATCATATAGTAATTTGAATTTTCTCATCATGAAAAGTCATTTTGGATCAACATAAAATATTTCATTTCGGTCTTCAATGAATCCAATATATCATTTAATGATTTCAAATTTTGATAAATATTTTTTTAAGATGATTATTCTTGTATATTAAATATTTATTATTACATATCGTAGGTATATTTATCAACTTTCATCATTTACATATATATCTTATAATCTATAACTCTTTTTCTTAAATATACACTATATGAAAAGTATATATGAAATCAATCTTATCCACCAATAAATTTTGTTTTAAGTTTTTTATTTCAATAAATGAAAAATATAATCAGAAAAAAAATTCATTTTGTGCCTAAACTGATTCATGAATTATTTAAAAACAATCATGATATTAGCTTAATTGATATAGTAACATATTATAAATTGAACTAACATTTTATCCATTCATATTTTTTGGTCCTCATAACCATCTCAACCACCTTAACTATTAGTTGAATTATAAAGTGGAATACATATCTCATCATGTATCAATAAGAAAATAACATCTATTTATCTTTGAAATACATTTCTTCATTAACAACTACATCTCAATCTGAAACACAATTTCAATACTATTCTTGAGAAAATGGCTATTACACCTAAAGTACATTATAAAAATATGATTTTAACAGAAATTATGAATGCTTCATATGGAATTTCATATTCATGTGAAATATAAACACAAGTATCTTTAACAAAAACTCATCATCCATAGATAAACCTATATTCCGTAGAGCAAATTTCTAGTGCCATGAGATGGATATGTTCTAGTTGTGAAACCAATCGACCTCAGCTCATATCATCTAGATCAATACCTTCATAAATAACATATTTACCTTAAACAATTCCTCTGTAATATTTTCACATGTATGTTTTAAAACATCTATAATACATCCAACTATTACATAGGTTCTCAATACCCCCCTTGATATTTTTATTTAAAACAAATAACCCTCATCAGTCTACCAATTTGTAGACATTATCAAAGTTAAACTTCCTAAAATAAAAAAATATATAATGGAATTTTTTGAGATATATCCAACTATTTATGAAAAGATATTTTTGGTCTATACTTTGATTTTCCCTTTCACAATCAGCTGAAATATTGTTCCACCAAATTTTTTCAATAAAAACAACATCAAATTCTCTAAAATTTATTGATTTGTGTACTTTTCTCACTTATTGCTGACATAATTCAATGTATAATTGGGAATATCCTAACATTTTTATGTCTGTTGGGACTGATGAACATGATTCATTTGTTGTAAATATTTAAATACATTGAATAGAATATCTTTGGGGAACTAGTTAGATATTTGAAATTTTGTGGGAATATATTATAAAATCAAAACTCAATTATAAAATATATCATTTAAAATAAAATAATTTATATTAATATATTTGTATCTAGTGTATTTTTTTATATTTTTAGATAGATTAGTTTCCCTCATATATTAGAATATAGTATATTGTGCTTTCCCAGCAATCATATTGATGTATTCAAATAGGGATTCCATCTATAATTTTTTTAACAATTATTTTTGGGAGAGACATACTCAAAAATAGCCGTTCTAAAATTCATATATCATTTTTTCCAATATTCATTTAGCATATCATCAAAATAAATTTCCTCTTGATCTTTATTTCCAATTATTTCATTCTCTAGACCAATCACGGTTACCAAAACCCATCATGTTTAGTTCTTCACTTATATATATATATGTGTGTGTGTGTGTGTGTGTGTGTAATCTGACATTCATATGATACACCTATGAATTATTTTAGCATCAATCATGTGTGATTCCATCATATCCCATTGTTACTAGTGTCAAAAATAAACTACATAAATGATTTCAAGTCCAAATTCCATAAGATAAATCATGCTTCAGATTATCATTGCAATGATTTTTTATTCACATTTCTTCTTGATTAACATTTTCCCTATTTCTCACCAACATTAATGGATTTGGATAATTCTATACCTTAAGAAATTCATAAATAATTAAAAAAACAATTGAAATATATTTATTATCATTTAAATATCTGAAAACCCTTTTTATATAAATTCTAACACCAAAATTAAATTCAACCCTCTGAACATTGACATCCCAAGACATGAAATTATTTTTCCAAAAAATTCTTAAAATATATCTTCAGATCATAAATTATATTTATTTGATAAATATATTAAATAAAAATTAGGGTCTCTATGCTCACCTCCTTTATAAATAATTTATTTTACACTGTTTATTAATAAAATTTTAATTGTTTTATGTACTTTTAATGTTTTCAGTAAAAACATTGAGTGATATGATTTATCCTATATAATTATTTCTTTAATTAAAATGTTTTATTTAAGTAACAATTATGTAAAAAAACCTTGGGTTTATTAAAAAGATATAACCTCAAGATTTATATTAAGGAATATACATTTTTCATCCATCTAATACACATTATTACCCCAATGTCCATAAACATCTCAAAAATCATAATAGTTCCAATTCCCACAATAATAAAATTATTTTTATACAAATTATCTTCATTCAACCTATGAATACTATTTGTAAACTAATTTGGATATTTTCACAATGATGCCAAATTTTTTAGTGAGATTATTCCCAAACACCCAATTATTTCATATTTCGTTCTTTTATTATTATCTAGGAACCAGATCATATGTTTAATTTATTTCAATATAGATTAACTATTTTTTCATAACATTTATCTACTCCATGTTCTAAAATAATTATATAAATGATTTTTCTTCATCAGTTGATAAAATATCAGAATGATTTTCTATCCTCAACATACAACTCATATGCACCTTAGCATTAAAATATGTTATAATAATCTATGACTAATCAAGCTTGATTAACTTCTTATATTTTATAATTTTACCTCCTATTTAAAATTCATGATTTTTAGATTGACCAAGTATTGTATTAATGTTAATAGGAACACAATAATATTCCTTCATTTTTTTAAAATTTTACCATGTAAACTAGTGTAAACACATCAAAATATTTTTCCCCAATATACTTAATATTTAACTAATTTTCCATTCTGTTCACATTATTTGAATCATCCATCTTATATAGATATATTTTCTAGAAACCATATATTATCATTTTTCTTTTAATATCATATGAATACAAATTCCTCATAAAATTTATTTAAAATTCATATATTCATGTTTATAATCAACATTAAATATAGACCCCCATAAAATAACAAGTATTTCAGAATATGTTTCTTTTTTTATTGATTCATCAAAGGGTTCAAATAATTTTATATTATTATTTATAATATATTTTAAATATATATATTTTTACATATATATTTGTTACAGAAAAATTTTGATATATTGTTATAAACATGAATAATTATTATATCCTTAAAAAATTTAATGTTATTTCATTTTAAGAATAAATTTTGTTGGGGGTATGAAGAGAACTATATTTATATTTAGTAACATGATTTGAAATGTATGATAGAAAAAAATTACAACCAAGTATATTCCCATAATTTATTCAAAACATAATAATATATATATACTCCCATCAATTTCTTGATGCCCCATATGAAATTCTTGAACATCTCTAAATATTCATACTTAAATTTCAGGAACATCATATAAAACATTCCTATGAAATAGTAAAATAAATTTCTAATGTGAAGATCATATTTTGTGGATCGATATCTCATCCATCAACATAAATTATATTAAATATGTTCACGAGGTGGTTTGGAATGAATTTATACCCTTTTACGGCAACCACATATTATCTTTCCCATTTGAGATGTTTGGAAAATATCAATTATACCTCCAATAATTTGTTTTAGATCTCTAAAACATGTGCATGAATAATTTTGTCCATTTTACTCAATCTCATTTAACAAATTTGTACAAAATTTCTTTTTAAAATAACATTTTCATCATTCAGACATAGATAGAAAAGGTTATATGGGCCACCAAATTGAATAATTTACTACTCATTCTCTCACCCATAATTATAATTATTTAATATTTTTAGAAACTAATGAAATAATAATTTCACAATAATATAACCTCATTCAAATTATCATAATATTGTCTTACACTCAACATTTATTGTTTATTCCCATCAAAAAATATTTGTATTTCATTTTTTTAGATTCAATAATAGTTGATTTAACTCCTATAGTTTTTAGGGATCTATAGTTACGAAATGGAAATTATTCTCAAACATGTTATTAAATATTTCTCAGAATCTAAATATTAACTATCAAAAGAGAGGTTAAACTATTACCAACAATCCATGACTAACTTTTTCATCATTCATTTTGAGAAAAATCAATAATAAAACCTATATTCTATCTACCATACAACAAAGTAATATAAGGAAACCTCATATGTCACCCAACATAGCTAGACACAAGGCATGGGGAATATTATCAATTTCAAATGGACATAATAAATAACCTATAAATTAACATACCAACCAGTGAAATAATTTTTACACTAGAAACATAACAGAATGTGTTTCATTTATAAAAAAATATGATAAATTATCATAGTAAAATATGGAAAATCGAACAGATCCCTGAAATACACAAAACCAATAAGAAGGATTTGTGCTAAAATTATATAATGGCAAAGCCAATATAAAGTATCCAAATAACAATATGTCACCACTATCCCAAACTACTTCAAATGTGGTATAAGCCGAGTGAATCCAACATTTCAAAAGAAAACTTCTATTTACCTATATAAAAAATAAATGAATATAATTTCCTAAAGGAAAAAATTAGGGTTTGATCCAAACAAGAAGTAGTATATCATCAAGAATCTATAAAATTCTTGTCGTTATAGAATCATTAGTTCTAGTATTAATAAAAATAATGGTTGTACTGAAATTCTAAATGAATCTCGTCTTTATAAAATATCCTTTGGATTCATTTAATGAATTTTATATTCTTATGAACAAGGAATATGAGATGTACATGAATGTTAAGATAATGAGAAAAAACTAAATCATCCATTGAAATATTATAACATGAACATGTGACAAATAAAATATGATATAACAACATAATGTTTAAATATATTAACTATTGGGCTCAGACCTATGTGAATACTACTCAGATAGATTAATGAACACTCAGACAATAATATTTTGAAGCCTACAGATACATAGTTATTTCATATTATATCAATATCATTATCATATCCTCTAATTGTTCCAAGATCTCAATGGTGTTGATATATCCATAACCCAATTCTCTAAAGGACCCCAATGATCAATGTATTAAAAACATTTAAATAATCCATACTTGTAGTTTTTAAAACATTTCTACATAAATTAATCCCCTCTTCCATTCTTGGAAATCCATTATCCAGTAAAAATAATTTCTGAGGATTTTCATTAAACACATTAACGGTATATAATAATATTAAAACTACTACATTTTAAACCCTGTTTTCATTCTACCACAATAATAAATTTATAAAAACCCCTCATGAATTTCAATTCATTTAATTTCATCAATAAAAACTAAATAATTTCACAATTACACAATATAAATAATGGATAAGACAAATTTATAGAGACACGTACGTATCCAATTGAGGAAAATTATTCTCCATCAAGAATAGTGTTGTAAAATAAAAGTATCAGGTCTAAAGAAGACAAGATCTATAATAAATATAATAAATTATCTTTTTAATATATTGATCAGGTCATCATACCCTATATTTTTTACACCGACATTGATAAGATTATAAATTAGAAAAATTTCTAAATTTAAGAGATGAAATATATTAATAACACAAAAAACCTAAGAGAGATCCAGCTAGATCAATGGAGCTTTTCCATGGGAACAAGGGGAGAACAACGTAAAGTGAAATAGAGATGATGGTTTTCTCTATGATAAATTTGGATTGGAATTGATGTAAAATCAAGTTAGGTAATCAAAGATATTTTATAATATAAAATTTTCAGTTTGATTCTCATGGTTAGGTAAAATGGATACAAAACATATGTGATAACCATGTGGTAGAAATTTCCCCTAAAAACAATTCTCATAGGTTTCTATTGAAATGTACTTCATTTGAATAAAAATTTATCAAACTATACAATATACTATTGAAAAAACACATTACCATGGATGGTATTATAGGTCTGTGTCATGGTTTAAAAGACAATGATAATCATTTTTTTTATATATAGATCAACCACAAGTGGTTTCCACACAATTATTATTAATTATGCCCCTAACATATTTCTATAAAAAACAATTAATCCTTAATAAAAAACTCTGAAAAGAATCTAGATACAAAAAATAAATGAACCAAGCCCAACATTAATATTACCCATGACTTGGAGGGTTTCAAATTAATCCCTTCCCTAAAAAATGATATCTCCAAAATGTGTATTAGATTATAGACTCATAAAAGTAATAAGTCCACTAATAAACCATCAATGATTCCCACAGTCTAGTACCATTGATCTCTTATATTTAGTTTCATAATACATAGACCAAATTTATTGTTTTACCACATATTACATTATCATAGTAATCCATGATCAAAAAAATATCCCAAAAAATTTGGTTTCTCACCCAAGACCCATATCCCCCACTCAAACACATGGCAAGGTTCTTGTTTAAACCTCCTCATTTTGGAATCATATAACACATTGTGTATTAATTTCAAGATATATGAAATGTGTAACCAATAATACAACATTCCTTGTCATTAGAAGAACTAATAACAGATAATAAACCATTCTTCCAACATTCCATTCTTAAAACAAAATATTACATCCCATGTGAGTTGAAACCCTGAGAAAATCCTTGTGACCTACCTCGTGTTTCGAAATATAGAAATGGTGGCCCAAATAACATTTTCGGTGATTCAAATTTGCCTAAAAAATTATCTATCTGACCACACCATCATGTTTTCACCTATAAAAGACTCATTCTTAATAGAGACTATTCACATACCATTGACCGACATCAAATAGATCTAATATTCGTTCTATATGACCCTAAAATGTGATTAATCATAGTTAAATATTCTTAACTAATTTTTAGGGAGGATTGAACTGGGGAAGTTGATAAAACCATGAGGAAATGAGGTTTAGAATGAAATCATAATGAATATACTCAATATTTGGATTACTAATCAAATTCAATTAATAATATGAGGATATAATTTAATGCATGAATATTATTAGATCACAACGCATTCATCAACTAATTATATAACAATACTAAAATGGATCAGTATATTATTAAAATTTTAAATAAAGACACGCCAAGGATCATCACAACACATCAATCATAAAATAGTAAATATCTTATACCATAATCATTTCCCAGTCAATAATGACAAGAGTCGATGTCTGGAATCATGTAATAATCCTGAAAAATCATATATTCTTCTCCACTTGATACATATTGTATTTCAATGATAACTACCCTAGCTAGTTCATCCAAACACTCTAATGGAGTGGATAATATTAAAAAGAATTGGACTGTCTATGGTTTTCTATTTTTCTTTTCAAACATAAAGGGCGTTATTTCATTATATTTTAGTCAACTATATTATTTTGGGGCACTGAATTTGATTTTGTAGTTCATGAAACACATAGTTATCCATTAATCCACATAAAACTGGACATATGATGATGATATATCCAAACTTGACTAAAATCAACTAGAAAAGAAACATCCTCTTAAGACACGATACACTGTAGGCAGACTTAGAATAGAAACACAAGGTTTCTCTCCTATAAAATGATTAATTAAAATAATACAAAAAAGAATTTAATTCATTCTTATGAACAATATAAACATACAAAGAAGAATTATATTTCCCAAGATCTAACCATAATGGAATTTTATATCCTTTTTCAATTTTTTTTTTCAAATAGGTTCACCAATGTTCTCTCAAACGTTGATTTATTCGCATCCTCAATTGGTGATTCATTCTTAAATCATTTCTAATCACAAATACTTTTACATGAGTTTAAAAAATATCTAAAATAATTATTTTAATTCACGTAAAACATTATTCCTATCAAAATATCATATTATTTTTGGTAAAGTTGCACTTTAATCTTCTCAGAGAAGATTTTATTATAAACTAATGATCGAAGGCATGGTGTTACAAAGTTCAAAGATCATGATCAACTAATATCTATTCAATTTAAAATTGAAGTAGATTCATCCCATGAGTGAATATTTTGTGAAAACCATTATGCATCTGCCATTTCCTCGCATAAATTTTTTTCACATTTCCCTGCCGTAGTGTCACTAACCAACTTGAGTACCCTTCTACACCAGTACCATATCTAACTCTGACATGGAATGTTGGAAATTGCCAATACCATCTTCGTAAAGAGAAGTATCTCAAATCTACATGAATTAAAAGTGAATATTTTCATCATGATAATATAGAAATATGATAGAGATTCATAAGAGATAATAACATACACTGGGTGTGAATAAATATCACCATGGAAAAATGTAACCCAATTATATACATAGAAAACCAAAACAGAGTACCATCCAAAAAAATTGAAACAAAAACATTAAGAAAATATATCAGAATTCCCATGTAACAATTGGTTCACTGGTCTAATGATCACCACCGCCACCAATTTTCTTGATAATCAATTAAACATGCCAACTCAAAGTAGAACTATCTCATTTATTAGTCTTGTAAAAAAAATATCTACAAATTTATAATGGAATGTGAAGGGTGTGAGGAAAAATATCATGGTAGGAATTCAAAAAATGTTGTAGAATATGTACTATAAAAAAATTCCCATCTATAATTCAATTTTAAATAAAAATCAATACCATATCATTTTACCATTTTTTGTTAAATAATTATTTCCAAAAATATATATGAAAATTATATCATAAATAGTAAAAAAATTATCATTTTTTATAAAATTTTAAAAGCATATATATTGATATTTTAAAAAATGGTATTTTATAATAAAACTAGAAAAATTACAAACCATGATCATATTCCATGATGTTGATTATATTCTAGTTCTAGGATCCATGGAATTTTCATTCAAAAATACTAACTCTATGTCTGTGTTCACATCCCTATGACTCATGCCCTCCTGATAGAATCAATTACTTATTGATTAAGAATAATCATGCCAAACAAGGATTAGTTAGTTTTCTGTTCATAAATCTATTTATATAAAGTCATAGTCATATTATATTTTTCATAGTCACCCAATAAAAACATATACTCACATGTAATTAAATTATTCAATCAGTAATGGGAAATTATTTTCAATTTGAAACACTATTCGGGGATCAAATTCCCAATTTCATGTTTTATCATTCGATTTCAATTTCTAAAACTGAACATTTGGTTTCCATTTATTTCATTAAATTCAAAATCATATATTAATTTAATAAATATTTCAATTATAAATAGTAATTAATTTAATCAAATAATTTTTCATTTCATGCCATATTTTCTAAAAAATCTACAAAATTAGTCATAATATTTGAAATGTGATATATTATAAAAATTTATGTCTTCTTAAAATCAAGTGTCAAATTGATTCAATTCATAAAAACCCAATTTATATCAAATTTAAATTAAATAATAAATTAATGGTTCTAATTTTTTGGTAAATACATAGGAAACCAGTTACCATTAAAAACTTCAATAAGGAATCTCCCTAAATGAAAACCTGCAAATGAGAGTTGAAGGAGAAGGAGATCAATGTGAAATCACTATAATCATTGTCTATAAAAAATATCAAACTAATTAAAAAATTAGTATTCACCACCAAAAAAATGAGGGAAGTGTATAATGTGGGTTCTATAATATGGATATTTGACATACCAAAGAGAAATCAATCTTATTCCATCACACATTGATCTGAGAGTAAATGGAATGGAGAATAAAAAATCTTCTATAGAGAGACTATGAAATCTAAAGGTCCAGATAAGAATTTAGTATGATGATTATGATTTATAAAATGGGGTTCTTGTATTTCAAACTCTAAAACTACAATATAAAATTGTTCATCCCACAACATCGTGGTGTAGAAGTACTAAAAAAGGGACAAACAAAATGTAGTTTAGGGGACCACAATACAATTGTGTGGTAAACAATGTGTTCATGATACATGGAAATATTTATTCCATTGATTCAAATAACCACGATAGGGACTATGATATATGAAGAAATTATACACCATAGAACATAAAAACCAATAAGGCATTATTCCATAGCCACATATCATCACTACAAACATGATGAACAAGGGAGAAACACTAAAATTACACCATGAAAATCCTTCTCGTATCCCCCATCCCATAAAATAACCATAATAAATATGATAGAACCATTAAAGACTCCATATTAAGTATCTATGTTGCATCTGACTCCCCATTCGATAATAGTCCTAGAAATGGATGATTTACTCTATGTCTCTATGCTAAAATCAACTCATACATTCCATAATAATCCCCTCACCACCATGGACATTATCATCAATGATAGGACTCCTTATTAGACTACAGACTTGTAAAAATACTCAAGAAAAGACACTAAAAATACCCAAAAAATAATTTTATAAAAGAAAATGGAGAAATTGTACCAAAAATATATTAGCCAGATGTTAAAATCATCCCACCATAAAAACATTCTTCTCCAAGAAATCATGTTAAGAATAATAAATTTCAAAGAGATAAGGCCACTTCCCTTTCTTCTATACCTCGTGCTCAAAATTTTCATTGAAATTAGAAGAATGATTCCATAACACACAATGTAAGGTTATGGACTCCCCATGTAGAACATTAATCATAATCATCAATCAAAACTACACTCTTCAATCAAGATATTTCATCTTCAATATTATGGTCCACCAGAATAAAAACATTGAATGGGTTATAGAGAGACATTTGGTGTCACAACATAAAAACATTATGAATTAATATCAATTTAGTTTTAAAATCCAATAATTAAGACATTTTTCTAATATTCTATTCAATGTTGAACACTCGCACATGTTTTTGTGTAATTTTTTTTATTTTCTATGATTTGTTACCCAACATAGTAAAAAATACAAAAAAAACACACCATTACTGACTAAAAACACTTTTTGGTGACTATGATGATTATTCTATGAATTATACTAGCTTTTATATATCAATATTATATTATGAATCCACTAAATATTTAATTACCTCTCTTAATATACACTTGTACCACTAGATATTCTTAATCAACCTCTATTCAAAACAATGTACATTTATGTGGTTGGTTGGTCAATTCCAAAAATATTTCTATTATGATATCATAATAGTAACTATTTCTATAGTAAAACGCAACTACTGCTAAGTGGGTACCCCAACATCATCAAAAGTCATGAAGATGGCATGAATCATGCAATCAAGTGTATGGTTAGATAATTCTATATATAAATATATCTTATAAAGATATATCATAATCAATCAATCATAGGTTCACATATCCTCCTAGAGGCCTCTCTAAAAATGATAATAAAATCATGATTCCCTATTTGTGAATATATATGACTGAAATTGATTCAATTTTATTATCTTTTAAATAAATTAAAATACCATGTCCATAAAAATATTCAAAACAAAATTGGATATAAAGATATAAAATTTATTAAACCAATAGATCACTACACATAAAAATTTCTACCCTCTAGGGGTATGATGAAATGGAACCACATAATCCATCTAAATATAATCCCACATTTGAGTCAGTAGAGGAAGGGTTCTATGAAAACGAGATGGTTTCTTATTATAGGATTTTTTCTATTTGACAGTATGTCATTGTAAAAAATTGACAACATCATGTCTTATACATGACCAGTAGAATCGCCACGATATAGTATAGAATGAATTTATGGTTCCAAGATGTACATTCCACTAGGAATTTTAGAAAACCCCCATCACATTCATTTTCATGGGAAATGATTTGAAATAAAATTTTCAACATAATATAATACCCTCATAAGAGAGAGTGTCTAATCATCGATGGTATTCCCATTGTAGTTAGTGTCCTAATACCCATTAAACTAATCATTGAGATTCTTATCATAGATAATTATCCCAAAATTTTGAGGTAAACTAATAAAATTCATGAAAAATATCGTAGTATTTATCCCAGACTCCTAATTTCATATGAGTAATGAGTTCCATCAAAATTACACTATTTTTAATATTCCTTTATACCGTAGTTCAAAATTATCCTTCTCAAGTCCTA
This sequence comes from Viscum album, assembly GCA_963277665.1. Classification (NCBI taxonomy): domain Eukaryota; kingdom Viridiplantae; phylum Streptophyta; class Magnoliopsida; order Santalales; family Viscaceae; genus Viscum; species Viscum album. The sequence continues at coordinate 107,273,390 of OY728133.1, forward strand.
AATAATTACATTCCCTTAGACCTAGGTCTGTTTAATGTCAAGAAGAATAGATTTTAGGTACTCTACCAATCATCTATGAAATAGGATAAAATATTTTTGTGATAATTTATAAGTCAAGCTTATATAGTTTTGAATAAACTATAAAACACTATCTAAATTGTTAATGTGGCTAACTCTTGAGATTATTCATTGTAGTTATGTGTTCATGATCTTACTTATTATAGTTATCCTCATGTGGTATACAATTTTCAAATCATATTCTCCCACATGATCACCATGTATGAGAAAGCCACCCAATCCTGAACCCAATGAAAAAATAATACATAGCCCTATCCACCCTCTGGAAGATCGAACATTTGGGGAGAAGTCAAAATGAACATAAAATAATCAATGTAATTATAAGACATTTAATCCCAAAATTACATTACTCCTTTTATAATGAGAGAGTCCATTAGAGAATCCAACATTGAGAAATCATTAATGGACCGATGGTAATACCCCACCAATTACAAGATGATTTAAATCATGAAAAGAGTATGTGGTCATTCATATTTCATAAAATCTATCCCCTATCCATTATCAACATTAACACCATGTTTGATTTCCAGGTTTCTAAGAAACATCACTTATTGAGTCTAGCAATTGAATATTTATAGCATGGAATAAAGGATATGATCCATAAAGATCAGTAGAAAATCTCTTATGTAATAAGCATGATCATACTCTATTTTAGAGTAATAATAAAAGTAACCCATAAACATAACAACGAAAACATCTACATAATTAGATGTTACCATGGTCATCAATTCCAAAAAAATAATAGTATCATATCTTAGAAGAAATGGAATAACAAGTTAATCATATTGACCATAGATACTCTATTAGGCGGTCATTGGGATTTTAAATTTTCAGATTCTAATCTAGAGAAAACTAAATTGAATATAAATATTCCATAACCTCTTTTCTCATTTTAATAGACAAAACAGAACATCAAAATGATAACACATATTATAATTTGTTACCATTACTAAATTGGGCTTTTTGGTAATCCACACCATTTTGAAGAGTTATATCAACCTTCTTTGGAAAAATAATTTTTATAATACTTGGTGACACACTCACAAGAATTGTGAAATTATCTAACAAATTATTTATCTAGGACATCAACTCATTTAGTTTAGCTAAATATGTATGACAAGAGTGAATATAGATATATTTGGAACATGATATCATGTCACCAGATAACTCTATCTTACTCACAAAATAAACCTTAAAGTGTCATATGAAAATGAAAATGGATACATGAAGACCACATGAGTATTATTTTGTAATACATATTAAATATCTACACCGAATAAAATCAATGATTTAATTCAACCAAATCTAAAAAATATTGTTGAATATGATCGACCATAGGACCCACTCTCGCTAGAAGACATTATACACCCCATCAAGTGAAATAATGGAGTCCCAATGAAGATAAAATTTTATTTGGAATTATACGATGTAAAGATATCGATAATATGAATTAAAGATAATGTTTTCATGCAATGAACTATAAAACTCCTCATGAGTTGGATATTATATAATGAGAAGAAACAATAAGGGAATATGAGACCTCTCTCCCTTATTACACTGAGGGACTTAGAAAAATATATCCATAAGTAATTATATAACTAATAACCTTTAAAAATTAGAAATACATGTCTGTATGAATAAATTATATTCACCAGAAGCAATTAAATAGGTCAATAAAGATGAATCTATAGTGGTGGTTTATCACTATCATTGGACCAACATCAGATTCATATGGAAATATTTTGATTATAGAACAATATTTTTTTGTATGTCTGAAGAAAGACCCCTTAGTTTATGAAGATTCATATTGAAACATATTACCCTTATCTATAAATTTGGCTATGCCACTATGTGGTGAAAAAATGATATCACTCATATTGAATACCTAAGAGTTCACCCACACCACATATATTTAGTGCCTTAAAAAAAGCTCACATTAAACTTCCAAGAAATCCATATTGAAATTATGTTAAAGGGAATATTCAAAACACAAAATAATGTATATACGAGTCAAGACTTTTGATCCAATATAAGGATAAAATTATGTCATCATTTATCTAGAATAACAAACAAAAAATCCACTAGAATTAAGAGGATCTTATGTCAAACCTAACATTACAGCTAGGTCAATCACATACATCAATGCTATGTCTAGTATAAAAAAATAATTGGGGATCTTAATCATGAAATCATAAGATCATATATCTAATTAAAGACCCATCTTGAATATTTAGGCCATAAAATTCTCATTCATCACACACTGAGGAGAAATATAATCATGTTTTAAAATGTTGTTTGTATACATAGACATGCTTCCATCACCCTACTAGACACTAAAAACAATATATAATTTTCCAAAACCATTTATTCGAGATAAAAATGATTTAAATAGATGTATTTGATGTCTTTTCCCACTAACCCTTTTTGTTTCATCATTATTAACATCAAATCCCACCACCTACTTCTCTGTACATCAAGCATGAAGGTAGCAGGTTTGACCATTATTTAATCTACATTAAAAATATATCAAAAAGTATATCAATTTATTTTATCCAGTACTACGTCTCATGAGAATCATTCAAGACATGGAAAGATTGTTTTTTATATAAAAAAACTATTAATCATGATCTTCAGTTTCATACATTTGAGGTTCTACTACTAGATCCTGAATTGGAATAATTGTGACTTACTAATTAAAAGTTATAAAACCTTATACCATTAACTCAAAAAGGATAAAATAAGTGAGAGGGTATATATTTAAAGAGTTATTGGAATATCTATCTCTATTTGTGTTCAAATTTGTTCTTGGGGCCATAGAACTACATAAAATTAAGCAGATACATTAAAAAATCTACATGGATACTAAAATAATCTAGTAAAAAAAGAGATACATGAATATCACATTAATCAATAGAAATATAATTTATTAGGATTTCAATATACTAAGAATAAATATAGGTAAAAATAAAAATAGATCAATTTATTTTTGAATTAACCCTATCTCAAACATCAATGGTAACTCAAGGCTTTCTGCATTGAGTGTTATTCATGAAAATTATCATAACTAGACCTTTTGTCCAAAAAATACTACCTATCATATACCATGATAACCTATACTACAATCCAAAATCCTCTTGATACGTATAACCCTTACTAAAATCTATTTTCTTTGAACCAGCCAACATACCTAGGTGCACCGATACTCTACCAAGCTATGAAATGGCCCAATGGGAAAATCTAATCCACACGTGTTAGCGACTAGAACATGGAATCAACAAGAAGTAAAAGGGAATATTCATAGAATTATTTAAGAAATATATTTAATTTAATAAGGGAGAAAAAAAAGATATTCAAGAAACTCTTCTATAATAAATTTAGCTCAATAAATAGATTAAAAATAGAAACAGATTATTATCCAAAAGAAAATGACAGAAAAATAATCAAAAAAATGCCTTAGAATCATTGTGTAATAAGTGGACCATATCTCCACTTTTCACTACCATTGAATAAGTAACCAATTAATCATGTAAACCCACCACATCCATGTGCATATTTACCCTTTATTTTACATAGCATCACAAAATATAATAAATCCTAACGGAAGGGGTAGTTTTATGGAAAAAAAATCCAAAAAAAATTTAAAAAAAATCCATATACATTTCCATAAATAATAAACCATGTTTTCTTCATTTTTTTAAATCCATTTAATATCATTAAAAAATTTTGAGTAAAATCATTTTTTTCAAATCAGATATGTGACAAATATATAAAAACAACCACTAGTGAAAAAAATTCATAAAACATAAAGTATATTAATAAATCAATTCAATAAATCATTTTATATAATAGTAAAATAAAAAAATCACCATGGTAATATTAGTTGAGGATAATTAGTTTCTTAATCTTGGATCCTCTCACTACTCATACATTTATCATGGTTATTTTTCATTCACGTGACTCTAAGGATCAAGCCATTGGGATAAAAACGATCAAACCCCCATTAGGAAAAATCATACTGAACATGACTTGATTTAGGTTATCATCATCAGTCAAGTTATATGATGTTAGATCCAAACCATGATATCCGTAGTCACCCACTAACACTTCAATATCAAATTTACATCAATTAATAATGGGAAGTCCTATTTAATAAAAATCATTATTCACCATTAAAATTATACATTTTAGGTTTCAACATGAAATTTAATTTTAAAAATAAAGTCATAGTTTTTCTTCAAAATTATTTTTTTCAAAAGGATATTTATTTTAATCCATGAATAATCAATCAATATAAATTCATTTCTCATTTCATGCCATGTTTTCTAAAAAATACACCAAATTCCTCAAAACACATGAAAGAGGAGTTTCTTTTATAATTTCATCTCTTTCCAAAATCAATCATCAAATAATTATAATTAATTGAATACCGAATAGAAAATAAATTTCAATTCATGTAAAGTGTAATATTTTTAACTGTATGGATTTGACTTATTTAATAGAATATACTGAATCACATGATCAAGGAATCACTCAAAATGAGAACCACTATTGGTGAGTCAAATAGTTGAAATATCAAAGAGAGATCCATAGAAAACTAATTTATAAAAAATGATCTAACCCATCAGGACAATGGCGATTAATCACTCTAAAAAATGGTTAGAAGATAAGAAAGGGTAATTAGAGATTAGGGATACATCACTTACCAGAGAGAGATCAATTTAATTCACCAACAATATGATTTGAGAGGAAATATAATAGAGAATAAAAAATACAATCTAGTGATCCTACAAAAAAAAGTGTATGATATGACTTGGATAAGAGTAATTATGAATATAAAATGGGGGTTTGGGATTTTAAACATAGGAAAATAGTATACCATAGTAACGCCTACAAAATCATGACACAATAATGATGAAAAAGGGTCAGACCACTGTGAAATGTAAAAGGTCACTCAAAAGTGGGACTACACAAAACATTTTCTACGAAATGTATTTTTTTCATTGATGAATATACAAAATATTTAGGAAGGGAAATGGCATAACTAGAATTGCTACTCTACAGAACAAGACATAGAGTTAGGGAATACATAGTGGCCTTTCATCCACACTATAACTATACCTAAAATTGATGATGCATCAAGAATGCACTACGAAACACTATGACATAGTTTTGTTTCCCATTCTCTTTCTATTCTTAAAATATTATAACCACAATTAAATCCATCATGAGGATATCTACCATAGTTGAACCATGAGAAATCATTTGTTTAAGATATGGATGATACACCACAATTTTCCATGCTAAAGGTATCTCATACATATCGTATCTTGCCTCTTTACCACACAACCCACTTAATTGATGTAGTAACTACTTGTAAAAATCCCCAATGGTTCTAAATTCTATCACAAATTCATGTAAAAACACCCAAGAAAAAATTTTATTCATGAAAGGTTATAAAAATTACCTGAAATATGGTAACACAATTTTATAGTGAAGTTTCACAATAACATCAATGAGACTATATTTAATTGTTAATAAATAACCCTATATTCAAATTTTTCCTCACTTCCATCCTTTAATGGGATTCCTATTTTAATCTTTATACAAAAAAATGATCATAAAGAATAGAGAGTTATAATGGGTGTCCCCAATTTCTAAATTCAACTGCACTACCATCAATTGAGGGGATACATGTATGCAAAATTAAAAAGACATGAATCTAAAATAAATTAGATTTATTGTGGGTCCCAGAACCATTTTTCTTAAAATAATAGGGTGAAACAATGATCAACTTCCCCAAAAAAAGATAGAATGAACAAGAATAATATATTTTAAGATTTATATCAATAGGAAGCCCCATGACACCTAACCCTAACTAAGGGAAACCAATATGATTTAACTAGATGAACAAACTAAGAGGGGACTAGATCCAGAATATTAAAATTAAATATCCCTAATAAATGTTTCAAAAAATAATTTGATTAAACTACCCTAATAGGCATTATAAAGGCCCATGCTTGAGCATCATATCATACATGCCTCTCATAATAGTGAGATGGATAAATCCCAAAACATTTCAATACCAAAAAAAAAATTCTATATACTTTTGTAAAGATATTTCATTCCAAGTAAATTATGTTTATAGGAATCAACCTGATGGATCATAAAGTCCAATATTCTAATTGAATGTCTATAATGTATTCATATGCCTATCTAGTCAATAAACGAAATTTTGAGGACCAAACCCTAGTAATCCCATATCTAGTGCATAATATCATTAAATTAGCATTATTATACGGAATGTTGTCCTAAATGACAGAAGAGATTAGTAGTCTTGGTAAACTAGACACATACATGGTTCATGTATTACAAATAAATACACTAATTACATTATTTTTTACCTTTCTTGGATAACAACTTTATTCCATCTAGTATATCCTTTCATATATTTCATAATATAATTATTGAAATCATGGGTAATTTAACGAAAATAATGGGGAAATAAAATACTCAGTAATTTTAGTCATAACAGAAGAAATAATGAACTGATGATAATAAATAAACATATAAAGGTTAATAACTGAAAATACATGTCATTCAGATAACTAGATAAAGCGTAATTAATATATAAATGTACGAAAATAAAATAATTTTCATTTAACCAATTAAATGAGAATAAAATGAATCCATATGTATATCCATTAAATAATTTAATGAATAATAAAAATAAATGAATTCTCAATAAATCCATTACATAATTATTGGATTCAATGTTTCCTAATTTGACAGTACCTTTATCATTAAAAGTCATTCTCAATAAAGTATAAATATATGGGTAGAAACATAGAAATTCTTTTTGGAAACAAACTTGAAAGGTATTTCACAAAATAATGTCATATCATCACACTTCCATCACATTGTGGGGATTATATTAAATAGTCCACAACCCGTAGGGCATGAATTAATGGGTCCCCAATCTGTAGGTCTTGTATTAACCGATACCCAGCCCGTATACTTCATGCTTGATGCATTTAAATAAATAAAGTGACTTAGAAAATATCCATACTATGTAAAGGACTCATTGTTTTCAATATTTACCTATTATATCAAATAAATTCCCCAATAAATGCCATATATAAAAATGATAAACAATTTCGTAAAAAAATACAAGATAAATTATATAGAAAATTAGGGAAAATTTGATGTTCAATGAAATTAAGAAATTGAATATTTAAATTGGAATATAAATTTAATAAGAAAAATTAATTTCAATAATAACCATTGACAAAAAAATAAAAAACCATCTAGAGAATGAATTATTAAAATATTAACAAAATATATCCCGTGTGGAGTAATGTAATTTTCATTTGTATTTGATGAAAATAAATATTATAAAAATTATTAAAAAAATTATAGGGAAAATTTTAATTTTATTTTGAAAAACATTTTTAGTAAGTTTTTGTTTGAATTTTTTTTTTGAACACGTTCAGTAAAACCTTTCCTTGTGAACTCATAATTTAAGGTTTGACGATGTGATAGTGGGTAAAAACATATATGTCATACAAGGTAAAAGAGAATGTTATTTTCCATTCTAAAGAAGTATACAAAAAGGCGTTACCAAAATTCATAAAATAATATTTCATTTAATAAAATTAAAAAAGAAAAAAATTGTAGAATTATGTATCTTAAATCAGTTTTAGATGATAAAAAAATTTTATAAATTTTTTTTTGGTAAAATTGCATCTATAATATAACTGGTTATTTGACTAATGAAAGGGATGCAATTGGGTTTTCTTTAACGGATTTTTTAAAAAATTTATTTACCAAAGAGTGAAAACATGGTACTATTACTTGAAAAAAATTCGTGAATAAAGATCGGAGTATAAATTCAAGTGTTCTATTAATAAATGATAAAATAATTTCCTTTGAATGAAATTCATGTGTAAATTTTACCAAACAAAATGAGATTCTAAAGTAAAGCCTCAAAAAAAACATAACCTTGACATAAAACACACTTGATTAGTAGATTAATTTTTTAAAAATGTAAATCCACAAAAAAAATAAAATAAAAAAATATATAGTATTAATTGATTAAAACATAATATTACAATATTAAAAAGAATGATGAAGTAATATAACTTAATGGATATATACTGGGTTACGAAATTATTCAACAATTTTTAACTTTTAAATTAAATATTTTTAGAATAATTACATCAAATTGAAAAAGTAAATATAATAAATATAATATAATTCCTGAAATAATATGTCAAAATTGGTAGTATATAAACCATACTAAATGAATAAGTATTGAAATGGTGTATTCCACATTGAAAGAAATATGAGACAAGAATCCCATACATTTCATTTTTATTCGGGTGAACAAACATCAACATCATGTATAATGTGTTTATACATGAAAAAAAATTATTAAATAAACATATTAATATTTATGACATAATATATTTCCATCTTATAATATATTGTTACATGTTTTTTTAATAAATATTATGTATTTTTATTATTTTGAGGTGTTAATTACATTTTTTCTGAAGTATGTTTTGACATGATACATATTATTCTTATAACAAAGATAATTATTTAATCACGTAGATATTATAATTTTTTTTTAAATATACTATATATTCATTATATATGTATATACAACATTATATTATTTTTTGTGATAAGAAATGAAAACCACTGTTTAAGGATATGTTAAGTCTTCTGTATGCCCAAACGCTACCTTCATGTGTATGTCATATTGAAACGATGAAAATTAAATTATATTTAAATATATTATAATTATAGTAAAGTATTTATATTAAATATTTAATATTTTTTAAATCCATCCAGTATACATATATAATGTAAACAAATCACATCGCTTGGAGGATGAGGTAGTCCACACTTCCACAAACATTGTTTTCATAATTATGAAAGATAAAAAGAATAATGTTTTATGTTATATTAATATTTGATAATATTAAATACATTATAAATAACATATATATCATATACAAATACATTTAACATCATAATTTTCCACCTTTAGCGGTGGAAATGAAAAAATGAATGACATCGTTTCGTGAGGTGGTAGTTCACCATAAACATAAACGGTAAGTTTGTTAGCCATAAATGGATGTTTTTATATGTCTAGGATGAAAAAATTACATAATAAAATATATTTATATTTATAATACATATTTAATTATATAATTATGTAATTATAATAGGTGGTTGGGTGGATGATGAGAGTAAAACAATCGATCTTTGGGAAGGTTTCCACATCTTTTTCAGGTGACTCCTTTTATTTTACACGAAGGATCATTTATTGATTGATTTATGAGGAATTTTTATACGAAATTTTGGAAAATAATGGTTCATAATTCGTTTCTAGAGAGGTGTGAATGCATGGGAGGGCTGAGTGCCTTTTTATAGTAGAGGAAGAGTTGCATTGTAATAATGTTTTGAAAAGAGAATGACACCCAAATTTTATATAAAAACAAATTCTCCAAAAACAAAAAAAAATTATAAAAATGGGGTTATAGGGTCTAAATATTCCTATAAAAAGGATTTCTATATGTTTATATGTCATTTTGAATAATATTTTTTGGTTTTAGTCCATTGTTAATGAAATTTATGTCTTAATCAATGTAATTAATTTTAATTACGTTCAATAATATTTTGGTCAGAAACTAATTTTACCTTATTATACATTATATATTTAACTTATTAAAAACATTGAATAATTTTTTTCAAATTCCAATCACATAAGTGGGATAAATTAAAATACATATAATTCCATAGAGGGGTTGACAATCCATGGTTTTACAGTAAACTGTTCAAAAGATTGTTAGGTTTTTATATTAAATTTTAAAAGTGAAATTGAAAAAATGACCTAAATAATTTTATTTGATATAAAATTGATATAAATTAACATTATAACCAATTATAAATATAATATATCATTATAAATAATTTCGAATAAAATGACTTTTTCAATTAAAATTGATTGTTTTTCATTATTCATTAAAAATAAAACCATATAGAAAAAAAAAACCAAAATATCTGCCTAAGATAAATTTTTTGTAATATTTTTTGGAAAATTATTTTAAATTTATCTTATTAATATTATAAAAGATAGATTTTTTTAAAAAAAGGTTATCTATTTAAAGACTGTAAAATTTCCTTTTTAGAAAAATACCATTTGTAAGCATATAACAAGGTTTATTCTTATCATTTGTTTACAAAACCTATTATATTTACAAAAATACTATATGATTGAATATATAACATATAAATTTTATTAATATCATTCTATAATTTTAATAAATTTACATCTGTTGGATTAAACATCATGGTGAGCATAAAAACATATACATTATATAAAATTTGTTTTTATATAAATTTAAAATTAATTGGTAACCTATGAATTAATTTTATATATTTATAAACCATATATTTTAATAAGATATTAAATTACATATATAAAAAATAATTTAATGTTTTGGTTATATATTTTCAAATTAAATGATAATGGTTTACTAATATATTATTATTCTATAAACTCGATCTTGCATGTAACAAAATTCATTGATGAAAATCATTGTTGTGTTTGATTCACACTAACTCTATATCTTGTGAATTATAATTTATATCATGGGGTAATTTTCAATAAATAGTAAATATATTATAATATATCCATATATTATATTCTCTTATATGCTTTGTATTGTTATTCATACACTTTATTTTGTTTAATTTTCTTACATTACAATTTCAGAGAATTATAGAATGCCCGCCATAATTAAATTTTATCCTTGAAAATTACAATTTAACATTGTAGTAATTTTATGGAATTTTTATTTGATTAAATCCAACATCATGAGAAGGTTTCTTGAAATACACTCTATAAATGAGTTAATGATAATAACAATGTCATGTTTACTAACATTTCACTAAGACTCCATATAGGGTAACAATATTGTAATGTGGATATTTTAAAATAGTAAATAAGTGTAAAAATTTATAGGGAGTGATTAAGGTTATTAATAAAAAAATCTGAATGGTGAATTGAATGTAGATAGAACCAAGTCTATAAATATATAATTATTTAAAAGGCCATTTATTCACCAAAAATTAAGTTATTAGGATAATATTATTATTTTAAGATACATTTCATATGCTGTGGAAGACATTTATTTACAATGAAAATAACGAAATATAAATACATGATATATTTCTATATACTAAATTGCATGATTTGGTTATGATTATATCAATATCCAATTTATCCATTAATTCATGACATTGATATCCAAAAATTAACATTAATGACAAAATCACTAAAATTCACATTTATTGGATTATAAGTCACATTAAATTGCGACAATTATAACTATTTTTCCTTGAATATTTTACAATACCAATATAGTTATTATATTTTTCTCAAAACATCAATGGTTATACCATTGGTTCATTATTTACATTTATTTTTCTAATTTCTTAACTAAAAATAGTGACATTATGAAAATATATTGTAGGCTAGTGGTATTATGAGACCCTTATCATCCTTAACAGATGGGTTCGTGTCCAATTGAATTTTGGTACATGACATGTTGGCACATGACATATTTTTTATCTTATTCTAAAAATAGATTAATATAACTATAAAAATATAGTATTATGTGTATCCCTGAAATAAGGTTAATACCTAATTATTCGTTAAAGTGTGGTTTTTGATTCAACCCCATTAGATAAATACATATTCTATTTTATTTCATCATAAATCATTCCATGTTCTACGGTGTAACCTAGGTCATTCATTGTCATTATCTATTCAAATACTTCATATTTATTTATTTTTTAAATATAAATTATCCTAAATATATCACCTGTGACTGTCAACCCAGGAGCATAGTACGACCGATTGTTTTCAACCACTAAATGCACGTTTCAGGCCTAACACATCTTCCTAGTGTTGTTACCCCTATAAAAATCAATTCCCCAGCCATGTCCACTAGTAGTATCCAGACCTATATGTATTACTTCGAAGACACACATAATCTCTATAATACCCAAATTATTGTATTTTATTCTATACTTATCCAAAAAATATACCTTTTGGATATGTTATATAATACATGTTTTCCTAAATATATTTCCATGAGTTTCTATCAATCTTTTTAAAATACAAACATTTTCTACGTGACCCCATTATATTCAGGACTTGTGTCTACTAACATTACATTAGCATGATTTAAATGAATCAATTCCTGAAGGACCGAAGAGTTTAATATTCATGATAAAATGAACTCATACATGAATCGTGTAACAAAACTAAATACACCACTTATAACATAACGTTTCCCTTCATTGATAATACCATTATTCTATCTAGTGTATCCTTTCATATTATTCTTTCTATAATTTTTGGATTCCCACGAAATGAAAAGGAAAAGATAATATTAAAATCACAATAAGGGTTAAGCATTGAGTAATTAAAAATGAATTAACAAGAATAAATAATCATTGAATGGTAAATAACATACAAGACATTCCATAAAAATATATTGGTGATGAGTAATCAATACCACAAGGTATGAAACTGAAACACAATCCAATTAATCAATTAAATGAGAATAAAACAGATCCAAAGATTTTTCAGTGTAATAATATCATGTATAATAATAATAATCATAATAATAATATAATCAGAAATAAATATAATTATTAATTATTCAACCCCATTTTTTTTTATTAGTTCATGTTACATTAACCATCAAGATCTATTTTCATGAAATTTTAATTTTTTTGGAAAAAACTGTCCATTCCTCATAATAAAACTCGAAGGGTTTTTCAAAAACTAATTTCATCTCATTTGATATTCAATGAAACATAGGGATTACATTAATAGGTACCCAAACCATATGTATTAAATAATCTTGTCCTCATCCCATTGTTTTCATTAACCAGTTCCCAACAAGTATAATGCATGTATAAATCATTTAAAAAAACAAACAACCCTATCAAATATCTATATTAAGAAAAAGATATAGATTTATAAATATTTCCCTAGTAAATAAAATAATTATAGAATTATGAACTATATGTAAAAATTATATATGGTTAGGTAATAAACATATCCATGAAAACTGATATGTAAAACTAGGGGGAATTTAATATTCATTGATCATATGAAAATGAATAATTCAAGGGGACTAACAAATGAATAAAGGCATTGAATGTTAATGATATATTTGGAAAAATAAATAAAAAAACATATCGAAGATAAATAAGGATTTTATAAATTCAAAATATCCCATATAAAGTTAAAATAAAAGTTTCTTATGAATGAAATTGTTATAAAAATATGTTTTAAGTACTTATTTGAGGACAATATGATTATTATTTTGAAATATAGTTTGAAAATATTTTTTATTAAAAATAATTTTCAAAAAAAATATTGAAAATTTTCATATTATACATTAAATGTGATCATTGAATTAATGTTTGTGGGTAAATCTATACATGGAGTATAAGATAAAAATAGAATTCAAGTTATTTTATCAAATGGTTAAGAAATTGAATTATTCAAAAAGAAAGACTAAGATTCCATTGAAAAAATTTCTAAAATACATAGAGTAAAACATTTAATTAAAAAATCAATTTGTAATGGTAAATAATATTTTTAATTCCTTATTATAAAATTGTTTTTTAGAATAAAATATTTTCATTGAATAAAGTGGGATATGAATTCGGGTATTCATGAAAACATTTTCCAAAATTATTTATGTAAAAAACTATAAGAAACTGTTAATATTACAAGAGAATGGTCATAAAAACAAGGGGAGAATTAAATCAAAGGGTGCATTTTTAATTTATCAAATAATTTCTTCTTATGGAAAATCATGTGTAGAAATCAAAATCAAAATGAGATTATGATGTAAACCCTTGAAAATACCATCACGTTGATGTCAAAATCAATCAAAGAAAATATTATGTGTGTCAAATGAAAGTCCGTGTAAATAATATCCTAAATACACAAATATATTAAATAAATTTATTAAATACATAATATTCAAATATTAATGAAAAAAATTATGTAATAAAGAGAAATGTTTAGAAATTGAGGCATGAAATTATGTACCTCTTGGTAACTTTTTATCTCAAATACCCTTTGAACAATTAATTAAAATTGAAAATAAAATTACCATGAATAAAAATTATTCATGAAAAAATATATAAAAAGGGTTATTACATACACCACCCTAAATTAATAAACATGGATAATGGAATATGCCTCACAAAAAGGAATGTGAGAGAAGAATGAGAAGTGAGATGAAAATACCTTACACAAGATTTCCTTTTTTGGATAATGTCCAAAAAAACTCATGTTAAATGGTTTTAAACATGTTAATATATTATTAATGAACCATATTAATGTTTATGATATCATATATGATCTTTATGTAATATATTATAACTCGTATTTATGTAATCATCCGTAATTTTCACTATTTTTTGGGTTAATTTCCTAGTTTTGCATATTTGTTTTGAATTGTTACTTGTTGTTCGTATTACATAGATACTTATTTAATTTTATTAATAATATTATAAATTATTTAATTATAATATATATTAATTTTATATTTATTTATTAAAATCTATTAAATTGGAGAAATGAAATGGAACACACGGTTCATGGAGATGATAGGTTGTATGTATGAAAGAATGGTACCTTCATATATTTTACATATAAAAAGTAATAAAATAAAATAATATATATTTATATTAAAATTTTCATATCAAATTTACATCATATATCTCATATATTTTAAAAATACTATACATTATATAGTCTATGTATAGAGTGGACAAATCATATAGCTTTGAGGAGGCGGTATCCCATAGTAACACAAATGATGTTATCATAATTATAAAAATGTAAAGATTAATGGTATGTGTTATATAAATAATATATAATAACAAAGAAATTATAAATATAATATTTACCACATATAAATATAATTTCCATTATAATTCCAAACAAGGATATGTGGTAAAGGAAAAACGCAAGATTCCATTTCAAGGAGCGGTAATTTTCTATACACACAAAAAATAATTTCATTACCCATTATATCAATGTGTGAATAAGTGTAGGTATAAAGAATAATATAAAAACTGATCATTATATTTTGGATTGTTATTTTATTAAATAATCATGGAATGATAATATTTTATATTGTGGGTAATGAAAATAAAAACTGGTTTTGTGGAAGGATGTTGCAAATTTATTTGGTAACTCATTTTGGTTTCCACCAATGTGCTTCCTTGGACTACATTCATTAAATGTTGACAAAGAGGCTGATATATATTTATAAATATTATTTTTTGAAAATTTTATTATACATTTTTTATATATTTATGTTTTTTTCACTTATTAAGTTAATTTTCCTCTTAACCGATTCAAATAGTTTTAAATACATTATTAATATTTTTTGTAAAAAAAATAATTTGAACTTATTATAAAATATAAATTATTATTATTCTAGAAATTGAATCCATTTTTTAAAATTCTAATAACATATGTGGTTAAATTTAATGAAAATATAATCCCACAGACAGGAAGAAAAAGTGTGGTTTTAATCTAAAGTGTTCACAAGTTTTTTATGTTATTGTATTCAATTTTAAGGTAAAATTTAATAAAAAGAAAAAATAATTATTTATTTTATATAATAGATATAAATAAACATTAATACCAATTATATTTATAATTGGTCCCTATATATAACTAAGGTGAAAGTTTACTTTCCAATTTAAATTTAATTTTTTTAACAATTCATTAAATAATGAAATCTGAAGAAAAAATAGAAAAAATTAACCTGAGAATATTTTATATGTTTTAATTTAATAATTAATGTTTATTTTATAATATTAAATATATAAATGTTTCCAAAATTTGATTGAAAATAGCTTCGTCAATAAAAGGTTATAAAATTTCTGTTTTTATAAAATAAAATTTTAATGATTAAAAAAATATTTATTATTATCCTATGTCTATAAAATCTATTGGATTGATGTAAATAAATTTATTTAATATATAAAATAAATATTTCATTAATAAAATTCACTAATTTTAATTAATTTACTCATTAGTATAAAACACATTTGTGTTCATAAAAATTTTTCGTTTATATTCAAGTGGTTATTATGATAATTTAATATTAATTGGGAATCGATGAATTAATTTATATTTTATAAAACATATATTTTTTAAAGAAATTTAATAATATTCATGAATGAAAATTTAATGCCTTAACTATATCATAATATATTAAATAAAAATGTTTTATAAAATTAATTTATTGCTTCAACTCGGTATTTTTTGTAATGTAAGTCATCTATGAAACTCGTTGTTATTTGTGATGCATGATAACTCAGTAATACGTTAATAGAAAGCTGTATAAAGGATTAATTATATTAAAATGTAAAATTGATAATAATTTCATGGGATACTATATTCCCTTTTTTTCTCGGTGTTTCTTTTCATACGTGATATTTATTACAATATTCATAGTTTAGAATTTTGGTGTGTTACACAATCCTTGTTTCACATGCACTCTTCCAAGTATCTCCATGTTGAAAATTCCAATATGATGTCCATTAAATAATTTTTTCTCGAATTATATCTCTATAAAAAATTATTATATCTTAAAATAGATACACGTGTAATGATGAAAGACTAGATTTATATATCTATCAATTGGTTATACAAGAGTTGCAATGAATGTTAAAACATACAACATGATATAGAATAACCAAAACCACTCCAAAACAATATTTAAGGTACCGTTATAGTTTATATCCAAAAAAAATAAATGAAATAAATATCTCAATATTTTTTAAGGAAATTAGTAATCTATAAAGACTCATATGTATGGACAGAAAATCCCATCAGAATCCCTATGGATCTCATGATAATATATAAATGAACATTGAAAGAGAAGATAAAATTTCCTAATTCATTTAGAAATTAAGAAAGAAAAAATATATTAGGAAAACAACAATATAAGGAATAATATCTCATATGAACTCATATTATATTTAGAAGACTCATATCTACCCCATATGTTCATAAACATAGTTTTTAATGTCCTTTATAGAATATCAGATAACGCATACACACAATATATGGAATTTCCAAATATAAATAACAAAAAATAAAAATTACATCATATTGGTTGAGATAAAATTAACATAATGATTAATATTCTAATTAAAAGTTTGTTTTTTTTTGAATACCTCAAACCGCTAGTAGAATATTAAATATATACAAAACCCATTTCAAAAGAAACACATTTAATTAATTCTGAGAAAATATAAATGTGAAAAATTTTAAAAATCCTCAATTACATGATTAATATACTTATCTTTGATTAAAATGCACTAAAAATTTTATTTTCATCATCAATTAATTTATCGATGTTTGAAATTATTTTAATTGCAACAAACATTCATGCTATGAAACCAAACGAATGGGAATTATTTTTAATTTTCATGTTTCATTCAAGAACTATTTTCTATTATGAGATATATGTTTAATACAATCACATGTTTTCTATTAAATTTTAACACCCACCAGTTAATATTTTATCGTATATAACCATTTATTTTTAAAAATGTATTACTTTTTAATGACAAGATTCAAGTGTGTAAACTCTGTACATGTAGTTCATTAATATGGTTGAATAAAAAAACATGTTTTATTTTTAATACATAATACATTTATAAATACACGATCTTGAAACAAATAATCACTTTGAAATAAAGAATGAATTATTAAAATTTATAACCAAAATTATTTTCTATTAAATCTATTTTAAATACATAAAATTGGTTATTATACACCTTCATAATCAAATAATATCAAGACAATCAATCATAATAATTCATGATATCAATATATTTTTGGAACCACCCGAAATCTCTTCCATCCAATGAGATTCAAAAAAAGAGTCCATGAATAATGGGATCTACAAAACAAAATAAAATGGATGTGTAATCCTAATTGACCATGAAAAATGGTTGACTACCAAGGGCCAAGTGTGATAAAATAAGTTTAATGATTCAAAAATAACGTGAATGGTCATTGTATATTTTGTTAGTATATTCATGTTTACAAAATAACTTGATTCCTCTTTTAGATTAGACCCAAATTCCAGAACAACCCCCAATGTAAACAATACCTAAAAAATGAGGATAACAAGTCATCATATGAAACGATTACTCATTGAAGGAATAAAATTAAAATAATGTAATTAATAACTAGGGAGACTTATAAGGTATCATGAAATGTTTTGATCAAGAATATAATTGTAAAATACTCCATTATTATTAATTATTCCTAAAACAAGACATCTAGAGGAGTAAAGGATCCAATATAATTTTTTAATAAATCTTCACAGGTTAATCTGACATATAACAAGATTTGGCATATAAAAGGATTGATGTATTCTCTTGATCACCATGGGAAGGGGACATGTACCTAGGGGTTAGTATAGAAACCATAGGAATTTTTTTTACACTAAATTTACACTGGAAAATTTATCATTTATAAAAAAATAAAATAAAAAATTAGAGAAAAATGTTCACAAAAGTTATATAGCCATGAGATACACAATCCTTAGAAAAAGTCATTCTCTTGGATGAACATACAGCCTAGAAAAAAACTATGTATCCATGTGACTATTAATCACCATTATCCCAAACCACTATAAATGAAATATCAAACAAAAAAATATTATAGGACACATGACACCCTTTCTATGACATGAATCTTCACAAACCATGACTAAAATATATCAAAGGAAAATGCTGGTTCTATGGAAAATATTAATAGGATACCACTAAGAATATTAAAAATTTCATTCTCTAAGAAACAGATAGATCTATATTTTTATCAAAAAAAAAAATACAAAAAAAAATCAATTGAAATTTATTTTGTGATATATAATATTTTTTATCTCTAAAGGATTTCATATTCATATAAACCGTGTATATGAATCATATTGGAATGATAGTATAAAGAATATGAAATAAATATTATATGAAAATTTCATATCATAAACATGTGATAAATCAATCAATAAATAATACCGTCATGCATAAAAACATGAACAAGTGGGAACTAGCCTATGAGAATAAATAACTAGACATGAAAAGTAACACAAAGAAATGAATACCAAAAATTATTTCGACATTGGGGACTATAGAGTTAATCAATTAAAAGATTATAACCCATAGTGGAAACACACTCACTATATTTTGGATATATATATGACATGTTACATTATAGGTTCATAATGTTCCATGTTTTCCAAAGCATTTAAATAATCCATGATCTCAATTTATAAAAAAATTCGACAATAAAGAATCAACACACCTATTCATAAAAACCCATTTTAAATTAAATGATATTTTTAAGGAATTTCACCAAAGGCCTGATGTGCTTAAAAAATTTTATTTTAATTATAACCCCTTTAAAATACCCATTTCATGCCACCCTACGAATAGAATTTATAAAAAACTCAGGCATTTCAATTTGTATTCCAAAATTCAAACCAAATGAATTTCAGTAGAAGATAAGTTAAATAAAGAAATATAATAACTTTGTAGAAACACATTAATCTCTAATGTAGTAATAATTGATTTAATAGATAACAATAAATAATAATTAGTATATCCTATATGCAGAAACCTAGATAGAAGATAAATACGATATATATATATATAACCCATCCAATTATAGATCAGGTCAATATACCCCATACTGTTTTTTTCACAACATGAAAAAGATGATAGATCATAAGTAAATGATGAATGAAGAAAATAAAACAATAGAAAAATAACACATGCCATTAAGAGATCCATATATGTCAATAGAGATTTAGAATGGAATAAGAGTTATAAAATCATATTGAATGGAGGAGATATTGTTTGGGATAATAAATAATTAGCAGGTGATTAAATGTTAAATTGATCAAGGACATCATGGTAATTTAATTATTCTAAATGATTTTAATGGGTCACATAGCTAGCCTCATGGTTAAGTAAACAATGTTACACCATTTTGTATCCACTGTACCTTAAAAAACATGTTGCATAGTTTCCTGGACAAAAAACATGGGTTGAAAAACCATTGTCAAGCAATTTGATAGCCTCTAAAAAACCATTAAAATGTGTAGTCTTCACCATCACTATTACTATTATAAAATAGTTCTTAAATCATACAAATAACCTCTAGAACATATTGATCCATGCCACATGGTTACTAAATAGATACAAATAACCATTTTCAAAAACTATTTTTCTGTCATGTTCCCATAAAACTCTGAAATTTTGACCATTAAATACCAAAATCCCCTTAGTTCTTCAAAAGAGTTAGACCAAGCACAAAATTAAACATATATATGGCTTAGATAGCTTCACATTGCATTTATAAATTCCCGTTGTAATTTCATTAGGGTGACACATTCCTATAAGAGTATTTAAACATTCATTAGAACAACGACACTATTAGAAAATTATTCCTCATATTTTCTCTATGAGATCAAATATATTCTATGTAGGTATGATACAATATTTTTTTACATATATATCCAAAATTAAAAAATTCATAATCATATATAAATTATTTCTTCCTTTTATTTCAAAATCACCACCTCAGTTGATACCTACTCCCATTGAGAGATATGTTATAAGAAATATAATTGACTATGTGACAATGAATTCAAAACAACAATAATACCCCATGAATAATTATCATCCATATTAATCTGATTTTTTAAGAAACAATCATCATGTTTCTTAGATATTTTTTGTTTCGAGATTATTTTGTGCGGGGATACATTTAATTGTGTGTTCCTCTTATATTAGTTTTACATAGAAGAATATTTATTATAATTAATCTCTATGTAAACTTATCCATTTTTTATTTTAGAATGTACACTATAATACCATGAGAAATTATTATTTATTTTAATAAATTTAAATTCCATATATCAGATATCTTTTGATGCATTCAACATTGGGATTAAAATAAAATAATCAATTTTGTTATTTTTTAAATAATACTATTATTAAATAGTGTTTATTTTTTAAGGTATACATAGTAATAAATAAATTTAAAATATTATATGGTTTTCACATATATAAAATTACTAAAATGGACAAATATTGATTGTAAATAATATAGTAATCCTTTAAAATAAATTAAAATCTAATATATATATATATATATATATATATATAAAATGACTTTATCACTTCCTACACACTTATGATTAAAATAATTTTTGACAATTTTTGTATATTTATTTTATAAACGGAACATAAATGGTTAAATAATCACATCCAGGTTATCTTAGGGAATATTATTTGGATATTCCTAAAAATTTACATTTTTCAATGAATTGTGAAAAGTATTGAGTTTTATTAGGGAAATTAATTTTCATTTAAATTGTATATAATGTAAAATTATATTTTATATTGTTTTTAATGTAATATTTTAATAATATATTGACCAAATTTTTTCTATTTGTGGAATAAATTTAATAATTAATTTTGATATTAAAATGATATATACTTATATGAAATTTCACTTTATAAGCATACTTTTTATCACATCGAGGGTAAAGTTTAATGATGGGATCTTCCTAATCTATAATTTTATTTGAAAAAATGGATAAAATATATTGAATCATAATATTTTATATTTTTTAATAAGTCAACATTCTTTTTCACAATTATTAAAATTAAATGAAGTAAAAATTAATTAAAATTTTTAAAGAAGAAAATATTAACTTGAGATTTTAACTAAAAAGATTAGGGATAAAAATTAAAAACCATATTTTCTAACTCTCATTAAATTGAATTAGTTTTATATAATACAGTATAAGGTTAGTAGATGATACATTTTGGGTGTTTTATAAATGATATAATTGTTTTTTTAATTGTTTTTTTTAAAATTCCATGTCTTTCCTCTCCCCCACATATAAATGGCCACCGACTATCTTCCTCTATTCACAAATCCAATGACATTTGGATCATCAAATACCTAAAAATCACATTATTAATCCCATAAAACATCCTATATCCCTTTTATTTATCATAACTACCTCGTATTAGGGGTTTTTCTTAAATCCTTAATTGGTTTTCTAAAGAAGATCTAACATTCTAGAAAGGGTTTTAATTTTTAATTCAATAGCCATTTAAAAATATTATTTAACCATGAATATATAATAACCTCAGTATCATAATAATATTATGTAATTATCATTATATAGAAATGTCTTTTATCCATGAAATCTTCCTTAAATGTGAAATTAAAACATCGATCATGTTTATAGAGGGTTATAGACTAGAAAACTTATATAATTTATTTTCCATCACCACTTCTCGCGGATGGATATTTTGATTTATTTAACCCATGTATAATATATTTAAAATATTTTAATAAAAATTTAATTCCAATTTCACATTTTACTTTCTTCCATTTTCTTTAAAAATATGAGAACATCGCCTGCCTGTACGGTGGACTACCGCCTCCCGAAGTTATGTTATTTGTTATTCATACACACATTACATTAAAGTTAATAAGTATAAGTTAAAATAATTTTTTTGATATATTCTAGATGATATGAATTTTTATATTAATATATTACTCACCTCCTCTCCCTTTCACCCGTTAATGGAATGATTTCATTACTCATTTGTACATACGGCATATCATCTCTATGAAGAGATTCAAATTATTTTCTATATTCAACCTTAAAAAATAAATATTAAATATAAATAATGATTAAATATTATTCTTTTATCATTAATATAAATATATAAACTATGTAACTATATAATATGTCACATAATCAGATCTTTCATCCAGAAACACATATGAGTGAACAATGTAATTGACCCCTAAAATAATGAAAATAATATAATATTATAATTAGTTGTGGTAAAATATTATAATGGGATAATATATGATATTTTAAATATTAATATCAATTGTAAATAAAATTATTATATTCTTAAAATAATTATACATTAGTATAAAGCATGTTCATAGAAAATTAAGCCTGGGGTAATGGAATGCATCCCCATTTCCTTTCACCGTGGCATATTGTAATATTAATCATTTATTTCCAATTATATGTTGTTTATATTAACCCATTTACTTAAAATATACTGAATAATTCATATTTAGAGTATTTTAGGATTTAATTTTAATTATTTTCAATTGATGGGATTTTACTTCAATCTTACCTTGCAGAATGTGAATTCAACTAAATTTCAATTTTATTGAGAAATATTTAAAATATGCATCTATTCACTATTCTATGGTGCATATAGTAAATCTTTATTATATTTAATTTGAATAAAATTTACTTCTTAGGAATAATATTTGGTTTAATTTTTATTCTTTATGGGGTGACTATTAAAATGTAATGAAAGAGTTAAAAAATATTTTATAATTTCATAATAATTTTTGATAAGATATATTATCTTGAAGAAATATCATTCTTATGCTCATTTCTATAAGAAAATAAATTGTTCTTACAGATCCATATATTTAAATGTTGGATTTGATTATTTAAAAATATTTATACTATTTTTACAGACAGTTTATACATTAATGTTTTTTTGATCAACTTGGAATATTGATAAATATATATATCCATTACTCTTTGCAGATATTTGATGACATGTAATATTGATTCAGGATTTAAATATTTCATTCAACATATAAGAAATTCATTATAAATGTGGTTATATATGGGGATAAACTATATATATACATGATTCATTAACATGTCTCATGAGAAAAATTAGTTTCCCAAAATAATTCTGGTTTTTACCTAGTAGAATAAAACTGTCATCTGAAAAGACCTAAATAGAGAGGTATCATGATTCTTGCAATCATGATGTCTACTAAAAAATAATTTCCCTTGATGAGAATTATTTTTTTATTATCATAAATTATATTCTCAATATGATATTATCCCTTCATTTATTGCATTCTTATTTTATCGGTAAAATGGAAACTATTTTCAATTATTTACCTTTCCATATTGATTACGCCTTATCTAGTTATCATAAAAGAGTTATAAATTAAATTTTATTTTTTTTCATTTATTTATAATCCTTATTTGATTAAAAATTATTGATTCTTGTTTTATTATAACTTATCTAACTATTAAGAAGCATTTATGCTCACTCATATTCAATTTCATTCCAAAAGATATTTAGGATTATTTTTATTGTGCTCTTGAATGGAAAATATTTTTCATTATAATGATTCTAATTATATTTTTCTATATAAAATGTGCAACATGAATATATATGGTTCCCCAATTCTAGAAAACTATCAAGTCCTAGATTTTACCCCCTATATCTAATCCAATGTAATAAATTATTCACCTATTTTGGGTTACTATATTAAGGTTCATCATACATGGTATCATAAAATGTTTAGAAAAAACCAAGGGAATGTGAATAGGGAAAATATATATTTGAGAAAAAACCCCTATGATATAAATTCTTGGATTTTTATAGAGTAAATTCATAATTTTTTGGTATCGAAGGGATTTTGTTGGTAATTATTAGAAATACATCCATTTTTTGATATTACTATTAGATGGAGTTCTAGATTCGATGTACCCGGGTGCAATAAATTTAAAAATCCCATGATTACATTGAATTAATCGTCACATGTTCATATTAATGGTCCCTACAATGATCCAGGTATGAAACTCTTGATAGATATTCATAGGATAATTTAAATTTTATGTAAAAACCATAATTATGAATTTTAAAATTATGATATCCCCAAATAAACCATGATTATTATTCTCATATTGATAATACATGAATTTCATATTACATTAAGTGTAACACCATATTTATAATTATAAAAAATTATTTATATTCATTAAATTGTGATGTAATAAATAATATTTTATTTTTTATAATTTGTTTTGAAGGAAGAATGGTATCAATACATATGGCCAATATAGAGATTTTCCTACTGAGAATTACAATACAAATGTTATTAGAAAGGTGTAGATCATGGATATATAAGAAATCATAATCATAATATAAAAAATAACAATTCCTTAATGGAGGATCATATTCATTAATGTGACTCTCTAATGACGGATTTCATTACATGATATAAACATCTATCATTTGGTGGGAATATTAATCATGTTGTATATAATAATTCAATTAAGTATTTATAGAATATATTTATGGACTTTAGATGCAATGAAATGCAAAAGGTAAAACATGATGTGTATTATATCAAAAACGATACATACATGTGGTGGTCTTTGATCTAGAATACTTGGGAGGAGGATGAAATAGAACTCATGGAATAAAAATACATTAAGGATACATTTTTTTAAAAAATATTTTCTCCATGAGTAAAAAACTAAAATGAATATCATGTTAATTATAATAAGAAAAAAGGATGATGAAATTTTGTATGATTATAATTATCCTTTAACATTTTTACTTTTGTTACATTATAATCACATATTCAACCAAGAGTGCAAGATTGACCATTTACATAAAGCGACAATGCCACTTCTCTATAGGGTTTTGGTCTCTCAAATTTTTATGATTAATTAATATTCTGTTAACTAAAAATGAATAGGAAATTATATAGATTATACATGTTAAATGGAAATTGATAAAATATTTTTTAAATCACACCCTGAATAAGGGAATACATCAAATGAGAAGAAAAAAATGATGTAATTTTAACTCTATGATAACAATGGAAGGGAATATATTGGAAATTGATTGAAAAGCACTGGATTTTTTAATAAGTGTGTAGATAATGATAATAGAGACAAATAATGCAGGGTGATGAAATAAAACACTATTACTCTGTGTTTTAACTATTGTGATATGGGTCACTATTAAAATTAATTCCCCCAATGTCTTGGGAATCTACAACAAAAGAGGATAATGGGAGAAGTCCATGATTAAGTGATCATTATAACATAGTGGATGTGGCCAATGATATTTTTGAAATAACATTAATTTTAGCCTAAAATTTAGTATATTATTTACATTATTCATGATCCATTTAAAGTTTTATGCCTTCAATGTTTTCAAAAAAACATCATATTATAATATAACATTAAGAAGTCAGTTTTTAGTCAAAACTACTTGTGTATGTTTCACATAGATAATTAATTTATATTTAATACACATTATGTAACATAAATGGGATTTATCTTAAAGAATTATTATCATAACTTTGGTTATGTTCAACATAATCCTTTCTATAAATTTTATTTCAAAATATAATGAAAAATTTTATATTTTGATGATGGATGTTATGTTTCATGATTATTATTGTTAATTTATTATCTTCATTGGAAATTCATAAATATATATAATACATAAAGATCATCCCCTAGTATATATGTTGAATTTGATCCTTGAGTATGAATAGAAGACACAATCACGTAATATAGAAGGTATTATTCCAATCGAGAATTTTCTTGTCCTATAAGATTGCATTGATGTATCTCATAAGTAATGGCCTAAAAATATACCAGGCAGTGAATGTGAGTTTCCCATTGATATAATATATGATGAAATACAAATATTAAAGACTCTTCATTGAATATCGATTGTTTATTTAGTCAAGTTCAATAAATAAGTAGAAGAGTTGTGTGATACAATATTTATTATCAATTATGTTTCACCATGGGGAGAAGTAGTTCTCTTTGTTAAGAAGAAATATGGACCTATGACGTTATTGATTGATTAATGAAAAATCAATACATTCACTCTAATGAACCACTCTCTTCTTCCTCTCTTTGGTGATATATTCTGAAAACTTCACCAGACATATATTTATCTATGATTTAACTTCTTTCCCGATATCATTGATTGCATGTAATAATGGAATATATTCTAATGATATATTTTTAAATGGTGTATGGATAATAAAAGTTTGGATTGCCTCATTTTGGATTTAACAATGAACATATTTTTAATTTAACAATGTTATAGAGTATTACAGGAATATCCCAAGTCTTTATTGTGAAATTAATAGAAAATATATTGTTGAATTATAAAATATTTTATGTCTAAGAGATTTACTTTAAAACCATTCTCAATACTCCCAGAATGCTATTTTATCGTGGAAAACATAATATGTGTGATATTTCAATTCTAGATATTTCTCTATATGTACATATGATCTTATAGGATGTAATATCAGTTGATACATTTATAAATAAGGATGTTAGATAATGTCCTACACCAACAAACAAAACTGAGGAGTGTAGATTCAATTGTTTGGAAAGCTATAACATCCTATGTTTTTAGGGACCTTTTTTCGGAATGAATTAATATTCACTGATGTATTATATTACACTATTTCAAACATTACTTTTCACATGGAATATACTTTTCATGTGATACATGAAAGAGTAACTTCGCTAACATAACACCAAACATTAAATTTTTTACCAAACATCATATTATTTTTATAATTATTTAAATTAAATAATATTAACATAAAGAACATAATAATATTAATATAATTAATATGTTTTCAAAAATTATTTTTAAAATTTTTATTTAATTATACATATTGATAAAGATAAATATAAATTTTGGTAAAACCATTCTATGTTAAAAAATACTATTTTTTCAAGTGAGAAATTTTTATGCACTTATATAACAAATATTAAAATGAATTTAGAAACATTTATAAATTGAATCTAATAAAATATAATTCATTATTTATTTTATAATGTCTAAATTTTATTATTGTGATTTTGTTGGGATTTTTCTAAGAAACATCATTTTCATATTAATCGTGAAAAATACTAAATCTAAATTCAAACCTACCCTTACATCTAATTTATTTATGTAGTTTAATTATATTTTAATGTTTTTTAATGACTATTTAGATAAAATTTGTGTTTCATTGTACAATTTAGTTCACTATACAAAATGTTTCATTTAAATTGGACATAAAAACATAGCAAACTATTGATCAGTTTTACTTTAAAACCATGTCGTGTTGTCTCATCTACAGAATTAATTTAAAATTATTTTCCTCAACATCTGCATTTTTTATATGGAAAAATCAATTAAATATCTGTAATAATAATAATATAATATTTATATTAATCTAAAGTTAGTTTTTATATAAAAATACTAGTTAATACAATTAAAATGTATTAATCTCATTAAGGTAAAATTGAGAATAACAAGGGAATTAATCTTATTCATATAGGGTCTCAATGACCCATTCACCGAAAAAACCAATTTTAAGGCCATATTTCGGAAATAAATCTTAAATAATTGAGTTATAATGGGTTTTTATTAATTTTAAGGATAAAATGTGGGTACACCTAACTTTTTTAAAAATTACATGTGTGTCCCCTACATTCCCTATAAAAGGCTACCAACTCTAACTATTCTACACACCTACAAAATTACATAGGATAAGTCAATATATACCCAATAAACATTCTATAATCCATATATTTCTCTATTATGTGACCCCTTGTATTGAAAACCATCCAAGGATGACTTCTTGAGAAACCCAAAAGGAGTTTCCCAGTTAAGTGGCAACACCCTTCCTCATGTTCCATTATTTTATTTTTTTATAATCCCTTTCAATTATCCTTATTTCATGATTATAAAAAATAAAAATGTATCCTAAATATAATATTATGTTTTTATAAGAAATATTTTGCCTATTAATATACATAATTCTACCAAATGGCTAACGAACAGACCCATTATGTGTACAATGAACTGCGGCCTCATGAAAGGATAATTGTTTGTTTTCCATTACTACCTTTCATGATGAGTATTATTATTGAAATAAATGACTATATAAGATATATATATTTAAAACATTATTTATTTAATTTATTTATCTATTTTAAAACACATACATTTATACATTACATTTTGTGTAAATACAATAATTCATTTGAGGATGTACGGACTACCACCCACTCAATGCAATATGACTCATTCACACACTACACGAAATTTATTAATTTCAGGATAAGAGAAATTATATTATAGATATATAACTACATATGATATCGTAATAAAATTTCAATTATAATATATATATACATATATATACATATATTTCATTAACTTTCTTACATTCAATACAGAAAATTGAAAAGAAACAGCGATCGTGAAGACGTAGGGTATACTGTCTCCATTAACGGTGTATTCCTTTTCATAATTATAAATACTATAGATTATTATATTAAAAATATAATGAATATAGATTATATTTATTTCAAGTATTAAACGTTTGAAATCATGATATAAGAATAAGGACCAATGCTATTAAAAATTACGATACATGTGAAGTACCAATTTTATATTACCTGATGTGAGACCTTGGCAGAGAATTGTTAATAAAAAGGTAATAAAAATTCATAATAAAACCATATATGTTATTATATATAATAATATGGATTTATATTATAATCTTTTATTTATTTTATATGATGTTTAAACGAGTATGCTGAGAGTTAAGACAACAGGTAAGGGGATTTTTAGTCTCACTTTTTTTTATATTTACACCTTATTCACCACATATTTATTTTGTCTGATGACTATACATCCCATGAATATAGTCTATGTTTTTTATAATAAATTTTATTGTTATTTATATATTTATTTGATGATTTATCTCTCTAAGTGTATATCTTTCAATGGTTATCAAATCAGAAAAGTAGTTTGGTCACATTTTTCCTTCTTTGAGACACATTCATTGAAATATATGAACCATGCTTTAAAAAAGTGTAAAAATATGATATTATAATATAATTATCCATGAAAATGGGTTTTAATTTATATTATGACATTAAAACATCCTTAAAAATTTTCAATATATTTTTAAGGACTTTTTTTCAATAACATTTGAAGATTATGTTATATGATTTCAAATAAAATGGTTTACAATGTGTTTTTAGCTCTATTTATATTTTTTTTCAAATTAAAAGGAATCGATTTTTTCAATTATTTATAAATATTTATTCAATTTTATTTTTCTAAGATTATTTAAAAATTGTAATGTTCTAAAATTCTGATTGAAATAATAAAAGATATTTTCTTCATGAAATAATTTCAAAATATATTTCCATGTTATTTTCCATCTAAGATGAAATTATTTTAAGTTAGTCATTATATTATAGAAATTACTCCAAATGTTTCATTCATGTTATTTATTGAATATTTTATGTTTTTATTGAATAATTATTATGAAACCAATTTCACTTCTACATGTTGTCATCTTTTCAAACCAACTTCTTTTCACAGGATGTGATTTGATTAAATGATTATAAAACCTATCTCTTTTCCATAGGTTATTTTGTAATGAAATGTTATTGATACAAATTTAATTTCACAGTATTATGATATGATATTAATAAAAACCATCTCTTTTTTATATCCCATATACAGTTAATGTTCTATTATCTTGTGGCACATATAGTGATGACTTTATTATGAGATGGTTGGAACCAATATCTCTCTCCAATGAACAAGTTAATGATTTATATCTCATTAGATTATAATGTGAATCATGTCAATGATCCTGATAAATAATGAGAATATAGTGAAACCCAATCCCTTATAAGGAATGTACTACAACATGGGATGGTGGTCTGTCCTGCCTAGTAGGTGAAGTCACAATGAACATGGAAGATTGGAAAACCCTGTCAAATATAAGATTATGCGGAAACTGGATCCCTTAAAATGAAATGACCATGATGGGTAATGGTGGTGTGTCCGTCCATGTTGGTGTGGTTCCAGTTAAGTTCAATGATGTGTTTTACCTATGCATCTCCAATTATGGCCATTGATATCATGTGTCTATGCATTCTACAATTCCATGTCATATTCTAATTATATGATTTCATAGATTAGGTTTTTTATTTACTTATGATTCATTTATTATGAACACCCATGATTTATTCAAAAATTCATGTTTTTGATCTTATGATATGCAGGGTAAGATCTTATAATGTTATGATCACATTCGCATACCACTATGCTCATGTTGTTCCATACAAATATCCCTTGATTGGCAATATCAAGCATTTGATCTCAGGAATGTTTTGTTTTTATCGCCATTTTATGATTTATGTACTTCTTTAGATGTACCTATGAAGGGTTCTAGTCATGAAGAACCTATTGAGTGAAAATGTATCAAACTTATGTACCAATGATTATCATTCCATGTACTAAAGGAATACAAATAGTATGATCATTGGGTGCCAGTTTGAATAATGGCTTATGTATTTATCATTGTAATGTAATATTGATGTATATTAATATAAGGTATCTATAATTGGTATTAGATAAAATTATTAGTCAAACAATGAAATCAAGGATGATAATTCCTTATTGAGAACCCTAATGAAATGTCTAATTATAAACAATATTGTTGAAAATGTCCTAGAATTTTAGAAAAGGAATGAGTAAGCGGTTTCCTAGAAATGAATCCCTCTAGGGATATTACAAGTGGATGTATCTCAAGAACATATATACCTTGGAGTGGAATCTCTGACAAGGTGTGTCGGTCTTGAATTAGAATAACACAGTACATGACAATCTTTTGTGGGTATAAATTTTTAGAAAATATTCAGGGACATGATTTTGGAATTCAAAAAACACATCACAAACCATCATAAAAAATTTAACCCTATGTTTAATATGAATAAACTAGTATAAAATTCAATTTTCATATATAAGATGTGGAGTCATAATTTATAACTATTAAATGTGGTGTTTCCTGATTATGTGGTTCCCCACTATGATAAATATTTCTTACTCTGTGTTTTTTGGATTTTCTTAATAGATCAGATATAAGGTACCAAGTTAATGGTGATTGTGATGGAAATTGAAATTATTGTTTTCCTAAACAGCTAAATTCTACAACTGATTGAATAAAAAAACTCATATCTATGATCACACATCTTTCTCAAAAAATGAAAGATATTGAGATTCCAAATGATAAAATCAGGGAACAAAGTACTTTTAAATCCTTCATAGAGAAACACCACCATCATTTAATGATTTATATGTTTTAAATATTTCTAAACATTGGATTAATTCCAATAAAAATATATTATCTTTTATCCATTGTTCAGATAATGAGAATGTCATTATAGAGGTTTATTGGTTAGAATGTGAAGCAGACCCTTACTGATTGTAATCATGAAAAAAAAATCAATATGAAATTGAATCCATGGATTGGGAACTGTTCAAGAATGTATTTCTCAATAACTAATTTTTTCATGTTCCTCTTACAAATATGGGAAATAATATCCATGATTAGAAGAAAAAAGATGATGAATTTATTGGTATCTATAAGGTTAATTTCACAAGACTTGTGAGGCACAAATCTAGTATTTTCATCCAAACAAAAATTAAATTTTATAGGTTATTCTGTGTATTAAATCTCTGTCTCATATTATAATTTTCAAGTATATATATTTTTATCTACATATATAATTTTTGTTTTGTAATAAATGATGAAATTGTGGTTGGAGTTAAATATTAATATAATTCTTTTAACTAGAAAATAAATATGGAGTACAATAAGAAAATATGTAGATAAGAATATGAGGCTTTATTTCTACTATATTTATTGAAATAATTATCTAAGGAGTTGTATTATGGGTTCTAATAAGTGTTTTAAGGGGGTAAGGGAAGGGTATCCATAAATTTATTACCAAAAAACTGGGAAAATGTACTCTAATGAATAAAATAAAGGAAAATATGCACATAATACACCTCTCACACCATAGTGCTCAATGTTTAAGTATATTTGGAATTATACTATCTAATTCCAAAACTGAAGTGGAAATGATTATGATTGATGTTAGACACCACATAAACTAATAGATTTTGGGAAATATCATAAAATATATATTTTTTTTGAAGAGGTGTGTCATTATGAAATAAAGAAAGATGTTCTTACCATCCACTCTAGAAATAATAATGTCTTATTTGATTCTCAATATACCCACTCGTTAAAATCAAATGAAATTTATAAGGGAATTAATATTCCATATATATAATTATAGGTGGAATTTGTAGTGAAAATCCATAATGGTATGATGATTCCATCTTAAGTCAATGATTCCTCTATGATGGATATTTGGGGTAACTAAACACTTTTTATTTCTTTATTTGGATGAATTTTATGTCATCTAATTCATGGATTTTATTTATCTTCATAAATAAAACATCAATTATTGTTGAAGGGAAGTTATGTTAGTCATTTAAAACCCTCTAATGATATTACATAAATTTGATAATATGTATTAACATATTGTAATGATTAAATCTAGTGTATTGGTCTTAATTACCATTTATAAGGGTTTTTTATATCAACTAGTTTGGGGGGAAAATAAAATCTATGATATGCATTTTTTCTAGGATTTATTATATGCCTTTGAAAAATATTTTTTGATATGACCATGAAAACATAAATTTTATTTTACAATAGAACTAAAACGTAGTTCCCCACTAATTTCAATGACTTCCTAAAGAATTGTCGCAATTGAGTTGTAGGAATGGATTAACCAACTCCATGAAAACCAAGATAAGGGATTAAATTATCCATGTGTATCACTGTGGGGTAAACCTATTCATTTTGTGAAAAAATATGAGGGATCAATGTGACTATAAAGTATTTATCAAGAGTTGAATAATATCAAAATAAATATCAATTTCTTCATCCCAATATTAATGACTTCTTGATCAACTACATAGAGATTATTACTTTTCTAGGATTGACCTTCATTCCAGGTAGCATCAATTATGGGTAAAGAATAGTGGATATACTAAAGATGTCATTTCATTTAATGCTTGGAAACAATGAATATATAGTAATTATTTTTGGTATTTCTAATTCACCAGTTATCGAAATAGTTTAAATGAATATATTCTATAGGTAATACATCGATAAATTTGTGGTAGTCTTTATAGATTATATTATTGTCAATTTATAGAGAATGAAATATCTTGAAGACCACTTGATAATTTTAAATAATATATAAGTAAGGGGAAACTATATAAAGAATTTATAATATGTGTATTTTGGTTGAAAAAGGTTTCATTTTTTTGTCACATAATCTGAAAAGATGGGTTAGCAGTAGATCAATACAAGATAGAGACTATTGAATGCTGGACAAGGCCAAGCATAGGATTCTGGGTATTAATATTTCATAGATTAAATGGAAATTATTGACAGTTTTTTAGGAATATTTCATGAATATCTAACCATTTGACCATGTTAACTTGGATGGGTGTCACGTTCTAATCCAAAGATGGATGTGAGGATAATTAGAGGGAATTGAAGGGAATATTGATTAGTGCACCTATTAAGACATTACCCTCTATTGGGGAAGGGTTTTTAATATTTGGTGAAGCATCCAAGAAGGCTTTAGGATGTTTCATTATTAGTAATGGTTTTTCTATCGATTATTCTTTTTTGAATTAGAATATTCCTAAAAAAACATTCCCAACTCGTGATATGGAGTTAGAAGTAGTATTTTTTTCAATAAATATTTATATGAACTATATTAATGTCAAAAATTGTGATATATATATATATATAACATAGATGTATGAATTATATATTCAAATATATGGAGTTTAACATTTTCTTGAGAAGGTGGCTATAGTCGATCAATGATTATGACCAATCAATACCTTACCACCCAAGGAAAGTGAACATGGTGGATGATGCTTTGAGTCGCAAGGATTATGATATCTTATCCATGATAAGGATCACAAAAGATCCAATATTTCAAGATTCTCAATGGATTTAGTTATATATCATCAAGTAAGGGAGAAAGTCTTGTATTTATGTAATGAATGTTCAGCCCTATATCTATGTGATGATTAATGAGGCGCAGAAGGAAGATGTAAAGTTAAACAAGAATGTTGTAGATGTTAATAAGTTTTACCATTATTAGGATGGAATGATAATATTTAAGAACGGTGTATGTGTTCTTTCCATACTATATTTAATGAATAACCTTTTAGAAGAATCTCATATTACTTCATTCTCTATTCTTAATGAAATTATGAGGATATATATGGATTTTAAAGTGTACATCTGGTGTGATTGAATGAAGAGATTTATCATAGAGCTTGTGTCTCAGTACATTGTATGCTAGGATGTCAATGCTAATAGAAAAATGTAAAATGGTATGGTACTTCCATTACCCATGCATGAATGGAAATGGGAGAACACCGCAATGAATTTTGTTCATATACTCCAAAAAAACTAATGGTTTAAAACTATATGGGTTGTAGTTGATCACCTAACAAAACTATAAGCATTATCTCTATTATATAATAATGAAATCTATATCATCATTCCATGATATACATTATAATAGTTGAATAGTTTCATATAATACCACATTCCATTGTATCAGATATAGATTGATGGTTTAAATCAATGTTCTGGTGAATTATCCAAAAAGAACATGTTACAAAATTGAGTTTTGACATTTCTTATCATCTCCAGATATATGGTCCGTCTGAAATGAAAAATTTAATCTATATAGGATATGTTTAGTTTTTATTATCTATATTTCAATGGTTATTGAGATCAATAGATTAACTAAGTAGAGTTTTTTATATACATAGATTTCACAAAAGCATTCATATGTTACCTTATGAATCCCAGTATGAGAAGAAATATAGGGCTCCAACATGTTGGGATGAAGTCATAGAAAGACAATTATTGGAAACTAAGACTATATAATAATTGAAAGATAATTTTAGAGCCATTCAACATTATATAAATGAATATTAATGTATGAATAATTTTTATGTTTATATATAAAGAAAAGATATATAATTTTATGTTAGTAAAAAGGATTTTCTACAAATTTCACCATTAAAAAATGTTATGAGATTCAGGATGAAATGATAACTTTTCCCAACGTATATGAGCTCATTTGGAATTCATGATCACATGAACATGGCAGCCTATATCTTGGAAAATCAATAAAATCTCTCTCATGTTCATGATGGGTTCCACATATCTCAATTAATGAAGCACAAACATGACCCATCACATGTACAAAACTCCAAAATAATACTGCGAGAGTATGATCTTTCTTATGGGGAACAAAAAGATGAAATTATAGATAGAACCAAGAATGCTCTTTGACATAAAACCACTAACCATGTAATAGTTTTTTTT
Source organism: Viscum album (assembly GCA_963277665.1). NCBI lineage: Eukaryota > Viridiplantae > Streptophyta > Magnoliopsida > Santalales > Viscaceae > Viscum > Viscum album. The sequence goes on from OY728133.1 coordinate 107,309,781, forward strand.
TTGAGAAATCTCCAGTTAGAGGAAGATTTATGGTAACATGAGGATATGATGAAGAAGTATTATCCTAATTTTTTTAGCATAATGTTGTATATTTTAGGGTGAAATTCATTTTACGGTAGTAGAAGGTAACAACATGAGTTTTTTGGTTAAATATTTTTTAATGAATTAATTTTCATTTATGCCTGACATTTATGTAATTCAAATATTCTTCTCCTACAACTATGGCATACCTTGCATTACAGGCAACACTAACTTGGGTGACATAACATACAGCACTGTGTTTTTTTACATAACGTCATTTTATTATTATAATTAATTAAATAAGATAGTTATAATATAGCCATTAAATATAGTAATATTATTATTACTAACTAAATTTAAAATGACATTTATTATATTTTTTAATAAATAAATCATATTGATAATAAATAATATAATTTGTTATAAATTTTTTTTATATTTAAAAATACTATAATATAAAATGCACTACTTTTCAGGGCCTTCTGTAAAAATAACAAAATGAATTTTAGAAACATTTATAATTTTTTTAAATTAAATAAACTTAATTTTTTAATTTAGAATTTATAAATTAGATTATGGATATTTAATGGATTTTTCTAGGGAACTTCATTTTTTTATGAATAGTGAAAACTACTCTATTTTAATTCCAAACTACTTTTTCATCTAATAAATTTATATAGAAAAAGTATATTATAAATTTTATTAAATTATTAATTATTTCAAATGTTAATCAATTATTCCAATGTAAGTAACTTTAACAAACTTCCCATTGAAATTTAATATAAAAACATAGCCATCTTTTTATCATTTTTACATTAAAACCCATAGTGTAATTATTTTTTGGTTTTCATTGTACGATGTTGTTAGGTAAAAAATGTGAGTACACCAACATTGTTTTCAAAAATTCCAAGTATGACCCATCCCTACCATATAAAAGGACACTACCTATACCCATTATTCACACCTCAAGAACCCATTAGTTTTGTCCTTTTTTCTTCCTAAAAAACATACCAACATACCTCCCATCCACATTAAAGCCTCCGTTTTGTGGGAAATCCTTCCAAGGTAGCCCTTTAGAGAAAACCAAGAAAAGTTACCTAAATAAGAGGTAACACCCTCCCTCTAGATCGATTCATCTATTTCATTATTGAACTATATAAATTACTATTATACTATTATTAATTAAATGAAATGATCCTAAATGTACATAGATTTTTTATAGTAATGTTTTTATATAAACAAACATACAGTAATATCTAATGGGTAATAGACATACGATTTATGTGTTTTGGGAACCAATGCCTCACGAAATAATGATTGTTTGTTTTCCTTTACCACCAATTAGGGTGGTAATAATGATGGAATCTATTTTTATATAAGATATGTATTATTTATTAATATTCATTATTAATTTTACAGCACATATAATTATACATTATATTTTATTAAATGTGATATCATCATTTTAGGAAATGTTGACTACCACCCCCTCAATGATATTTTATTTTTTCACAAACTATGTGGAAAGTATTGAGGATGGGTTTTATGAAATTATATGATATTTAGATATAATATTGTATTTGGATAATTATATATATAAATATATATAAATATATTTCATTTAATTTTATCCCTTTAATAAGTGAATTAAACAGAAATAGTGGTCATGCATATGTATGTCCAACTACCTTAATGAACAATGTATTACAATTCATATTTCTATATTATACAAATTAATATAATACAAATATACTGAATATAAATGATATATGTATAATGGTTTACTTTCTTGAAGTCATGATATCAGTATAAGGACAAAAGATATTACAAATTAAGACACATGTGATGAACACAATGAATTTTACCTGAAGTGAAAATTTAACATAAATTTTTTTAAAAGATGTAATATAAATTCATAACAGAATGATATATGGTATCTGATATAATAATATGTTTTGGTATAATAAAAAATAATTTATTATATAGCTTTTTTAATTAGTATGATGAGAGTCAAGACACAAGTTAATAGTATTTCTAGTCTCACTTTTGTTTCTATGAGATGAATTCCTTATTCACAACTCATATATTTTGTGTGGTGATTATACTTCCCATGAATAAATTCTTTCATTTTTAACCATAATTAAATATGTTCCAAAATATAAATTTTATTACATCTTTATCATGGGTTTTAGGTTTCATGAGTTTCCAAAAAAGAAAATTAGTTTTGTGTCTATTTTTCTTCACTAAGACAAATGACATGAACCTTAAGAACTATGTTTAAAAAAATTTTAATGTTATTTTAAGATAATTTTAAATGAATATTTTTTTAATATGACGTATGGTTTTTATGAACCATTTATTATTTTCAATTTATTTCAAATGTAATGGTTCTCAAAACATTTTGAAACATCCTTTATAAGTTTTCATGTAAATATTTCTCAAAATATTTTCAGGATATCATTATATAATTTCAAAATAATGGTTATAATTATTTTTTATATATTTCTTTGTATATTATAAATTTTATTTTTATAAAAACTTTTTCCAATGGATTTTTTTTCAAACATCCCTTTTCAATGATGAATGAATATTTTTCCTTAATTTTTTACAAACTGCATTTCACTGTTATAATCAATCTAAGATGAAATCCATTAATGTTTCTTATTACCTTATAGAAAATTATCCAAAGGTAGAAATCAAAATTTTTCATTAATTATGTATTTTTTGATTTAATGATTATTATGACACGCATTTCTCTTCCACAGTTTATATACTTTTGTAAACTACATCATTTCATGGGTTATTCTTGGATGAAATTATTATGAAACGTATCTATTTTACATATTATATTATGTGATGAAAAGTTATTTCTACACATTTCATTTAATGGTATTATGATTTGAGGAATGTTTTATCATCTTTAAATAGTATTATTAATCATGTAAATGGGACACAAAAACTATGTGATGACTGGTAAACTCAACCCCTTACTAAAAAATGACTCTAACTAGGGATGCTGGTGTGTCCATCCCAATAGGAGTAATCACCATGATGTTGGAAGAAGGGGAATCATGATCTACTATGAGAAAATGGGGAATCATGATCTATTTCATTGAATATACTATGAATGGTGTTTTGGTCTCTCTTACCAAGAGGTGTGGTTCCCACGATGTTCCTTGATAAGTTCTAGCAAAATTTCATGAATTATATGGAATGATATCACATGATTATGTATTCCAAATTTCAATGTATTATTCCAATGATAATATTTCATCGATTATGTTCATTATTTCATTATTATTTTTGTATTATGAACTAAAAATAATGTTTCCATGATTCATTTTTAGGATATTATGTTATGTAGGTTATGATGTTCTATTGTTGTGATCACATTTTCATACACATATGATCGTGTTTATTCTAACATACCTCCCTTTTTTACCCTTATTGAGAATCTAAGCTCACCATTTTTTATATTTCATTCCCCATGTTATGTAGATATGTTTTATGTTTGATGTGTCGAAGAAGGGTTCTATTCATGATGAACCTTGTGGAAGAAAATTCAGCTCACTTAGGAACCAGTATTAAGTTTCCATGTTTCTAAAATAAATAGACTAGAAAGATCTTTGTGCATATATTAGTATAATGGTTTACGTATTCTAAAAAAATTATAATTTTAAGGAATGAAAATTATGTGTTTATATATGTATACTATTAATGATTTATTTAAAAAAATATCTATTTACAAAATCATTAAACAAGAACACATGTTAAGGTATAAGTGATGTTTTGAAAAAAATAATGTGCATAGTTTTTTCTAAACTAAATTATCTACAATCTATAAATATTTGGTTTTTAATATATATTGTTGTATAGATGAAGGTATATAGTTTCATCATAATGAATTAATATAATGTTATTTCATAAGAATCATGAAAATTGAAGTATCTTATTGAAAAGAATCCAATCCATTACCTTGAGTTAGTATATGAAACATTATCATTGAATATATGAGGAAATTAACTGTATGGTGAATGATGTGAGATATTCATGGATCATAAAAACCAAATATAAAATTTTTCATAAAAATGTCTCAATATGATACAACGGTGGTGGATTGAACTAATGAAGGATTATGATTTCTCGATAAACTACCATCCATAGAATGAATATAAGGTAGTGGGGGAATTGTGTTAGAAATATAATGGATTTATCTACCAAATTAGGTTTCAGAGAGATATTCTGTTCATGGATAATATAATTATAGATACGTAAATAATTAATTTATGATATATGTCACTTAATTTTCAAATTATTATGTATATATTTTTTTTACAAATGAAAAACATTTATCAATATGATGTTGAGAACTTTGAGTAGAAAATTGTGGATTTGATTAGATGGAAATTATTGTTCTTTTTTTGTAATGATGGTTTATGAAATGTTTAATTATATTTTTTTTTCATATATACCTCTGCTAAATGTGGAATTATTGGATGAAACTCATCAGTCTAAAATCGATATACACAATAGTAGCACGACGATTCATAAATATTTGATGGTAAATTTTTTATTGGATATTAAGAAGTATGAAATTGTTTTAAACAATTGAATTTTGTGAGGAAACATCCTTAAGGATTCATGAATACTACTCATATTCCAAAGTGTAAATGGGATTAAATTACCATGTAATGTGTCAATGGATTACCACAGACACCAGTGATGAATGACACAATATGGGTTATTGGAGATCTCTTATTCAGATATTCATATTTCCTTAAAATAATAGAATATTTTACCTTTGAGCTCCTTGTAATTCTATACATAATATAGTTGTAAAATATTATGGGGGAGCTATTATAGCTTCTACTCAAGATCCCTATTTTTCATGAAAATTATAGAATAGTCTTCTACATCCTCCTGAAATAAAGATTCACTATAAAAATACATATAATACTCAAACTGATAGTCATTATGAAAGGAATTTAAAAAAATGGATATCATATTGAGGTCATGATCATTTTACATTCATGGTATGTGCTATATGTATTTACCTTTGATATAGGTTTCTAATAACAATAGTTTCCATTCAATTATTCAAATGGATTCATATAAAGAATTAAAGGGAAAAAGATTTCATACCCTATAATCTGTTCAAAACATTGAAAAGAAAATTGTAGGCCCATAACAATATAATGGATATGAAAAAAGAAAACATTAATCAAGATCACATTTTTTAATCTCATATTAGAAAAAATTGTTCTGTTTTAAATAAGATGAAGGATTTGGAATTCCATGTGAGAGATAATGATTCATCAAGAGTATGATAATATTATTTATGAAAGCTAGAATGATCCCAATATACATCGGGCCCATTATAACATTAGAAATTATTTGAGTCATTTATTACTAATTGGAAATAATACCATGTCTCTCCATGGTACATGATGTGTTTCATATATTATTATCACAAAAGTACATGACTGACCCAAGGCATGTGATCACCTATGATGATGAAAAACTGAAACCCAATTTAACATACTATTAAGAATCCATTTGTATTCTTAATAAAATATATAAAATATAGAGGAATTTTAAGACCCATATATTAATGTTTCCTTGGAGAAATCAAAATATTGAATAAGAAACTTTGGAACTAGAGGATGTTGTGAACAAGAACTTCCCTCATACATTTAGAAGGATCAACCTATGAAATTTTAGGGATTGATATATTTATGGATGAATGTAACACCAGAAGATATTATGATGTATTCATTTTTAATGGAATAAATTATCTATGTTAGCTTCTATTGTGCACAACAGGTAGTGTAACTGAAAATACTCAATTGAAATATTATTTAAATTTGACCATTTTGAACATAATTAAGTTAGATCATGTGAATTAAAATAATTACCTAATCAAAATTATTTTGTTTATAATTTTATAAAATATATCAAATATATATCTATCTATTATAAATAAAATAGAAATTATTTCCATGAAAAGAGAAATGTATCAACAAAGTCTATATTTATTTCAAATAAAATGGTTTCATCACTTCTTGCGCACATATGAAAATTTTATTTTTAAATGTTTTTATAAAACTAATTTTATAAAACTAACATCATTTGAAAATTAATTATATTAAAATTAATATATTATGAGTTTTAGGATTATTCCGAAAAAATTCATTTTTCAATGAAATGTGACAAATAATTTTTTTTGTATAAAAGGTGACATTTTTTAAATTTTTTAAAAATATAGAAAATAATATAATATGGTTTTAATGTTTTATTATATATTTAATATTATAATAAATAAAATTTAGATCAATGTCATAAATTTTATATTAAATTTTGATTTTAAAACCTTCAATACTTATGGGAATTTTTTCTTTGAACGCTCTCTTTTTCATTGCCTCTCGATGTGCATTTTAAAACTATATTATAACACAATTGTGAATTTATTTTTAAAAAATTTATTCCATTTTTAGAATTATTGTAGTTATATTATATAATAATTTCAAAATTATTATTTACAATTATTAATAGTAAATGAATAAAAAATTTATTTACTGATGATATGGTAAAAAATGTTATACTGGGTCTTAAATAAAGAATATAAGAGTTAATAATGGCCTAACAACATTTAGAACCCCATTTTTTGGTAAATATTTTCATTTTAGCACCTATAAGGTTTGATAAAAACCCATTTTGCTTACTTTTTTACATTATAATATTATTAATTTTTTATTCATTTCAATACATCCATTTGTTTACTCTCCCCCACATATAAACTGCCACCACCAATCCCCCAATCATCATAATTCCAAAGAAATTTATTTTAAACAAATACCTTTCCAAATAAAATCATTGATACCCTAAAGAAATCAATTTATTTTGCATTTACCCTAGTAATTCATTTCTGTGAAAACCAAAAGTAGTCATCCGATGAAGAGGTAATGTTCATAAAAAACAATTTTTTTTTCTTCTACCATATCTTAATAATATGATTAAAATATTTCTACATAGTGTCATAAGTATCTTAAAAATACTAATATGTTATAATTATAGTGTAATTAAATTTATCTACCAACTATTCTATCAACTGCCGAATGAAACTGCAAAATAGGTGTACGATAGACTACAACCCCCCAAAATAATATAATCGGTAATCCATGAAAACCATTCAAGGATTTATATAATGATGGATTTGAAAAATAAATATTATATTTATCATATTATTATGGATATTAAAATAAAATATAACATATACATTTTATATTCTATGATGTTTAATATGTGATAACATCGTTTAGGTGTATGGAGGACTACTGCCTCATGAAGTGATTTTATTATTTTTTTCACATACACATTATATAGAAGGTAATAAAGAAAACATTTGTTGATTATGTGTACATTATATTACATGATATAAATTATATGATATTAAAATATCACCCACTTACTTACCATTACACTTGTTAATAAAATGATATTGTTTCTCGTGCATAGATACAACATATTGTCAGCACTAATAGATGATATTCATTTTCCATTTTCAACGATAAAGAATGATTCTAGACATGTATATAATGACTAAATATTATATTTATAATAGTTAAATCATCATTAAAACAATTTAACTAAAAAATATGTTTAATAACCTAATCATTGATGATACCTTTTTGAGAAAACATGGCAATTCACACCTGAAAGAATGAGAATAATGAAATATTATTTACAAATGGGTGGTAAAATTATGAATGGTTGTAATATATGATATCATAAATAGAAATAATTTAAATATATAAATTAATAAAATTATTAAATAAATTATAATTTAGTCTAAAATATTTTTAACTAAGAGATAGTGTGAGGACATGGACTTCCTCTCAATTTCATTTCAATGAAGAATATTGTAATGTAACGTAGCTAATTTCAATTATATGGTGTATATATTTACAATTTTGAATAATATAATGAATCACTAATATTTCATGGAATATAATGTGTATATTTAATTATTCTATCTAAGGGTATTTTACGTGAATCATACCATGTGGTAAGGGATTTCAGAAGCAATTCAACTTCATTGAGACAAATTGGTTAATATTCACCTATAAACTTTTTTTAGGGTACATACAACCCCATTGACTCATTTGATAGGAAAATATTTATTAATTATTATTGATGTTTTATTTAAATAATAATCTTTAAGTGTTTATAATATAAAATTTTCTAAGAAATACAAAAAAAATATTTTTTAGTATAACAATTTTTTTGATTGTTTATTTATCCTAGAAAAATCACTTCTATATAATCAATTTTTATTGTGAAATAAATTTATATTAAATATCCATATTTTTTTATGATATATAATATAATTTCGTAAACTATATACCACTGTTGAATACAGTTGTTAAAATGAAAATTATTTGATTAACTCGAGATATATTGAAAAATTTATATCCTTCACATAATACAGATATTTAATGATAGGGAACATATATTCATAAATTAAATAAATTACTTCATACATTATGAATTATTTGGATCATTGGTAATGGGTTGGTCCCATTTATATATAGTAAATATATTCCTCAATAGTTCTTGTAACACAAATTAGTTGGCCAAATAAGATGGATTTGTACAAAAAATGGTTAAATTATCCAATGAAAGGACTTGATAGTAGACGTATCATGATTCATAAGATCGTGGGGTATAATAATTTTGAATTTACATAATTTAGAATTCAGTTTTTTATTAACATCGACGAAATTTTCAATATGATATTATATATATATATATATTCGTTTCATTCTAATATAATTGGTAAAAATGAATCCGTTTTTAGTTATTTACTTTCCAAATTTGATTTTTAATTATCCAATTATGAAAGAGAATATATTGATTAAATGCACCTTGGGGTTGATTATTTTTCATTAAATATTGATTATAATATATATATTCATGAAAAATTCTAATGTATGTATTCCTTAATGTGAATTTTATCTCTCTCTTATATTATTTACATTTCCCAAATCTTGAAGAATAACTTTTAGAACGAGTACATGAATTCCAATAGTTTTCAAATATGATAATTTAAATTTAATTTCCCAATGTAAAATGTGTATAAATAATATATCTAATTCTCCTTAACAAATAAACAGATCAATTATTGGGTATTTTAACCCTTGTATCTATTCTAATCTAATCAATCATTAGATGTTTGTTACTATAGTGATGATTGTTACAAACATTTATTGTAAAATAGAGTATGTTTCATGTTTAATAGAATTACATTTTCTAAAATATTTTTATATAAAATTATAAATATCATGTGAAGATTGTTATTTTACATTTTTACCTTTTATTGAATATTAATTAATTGTTTTCATAGAATTTCTAGCTTCAATACACCATGATTATGTCTTACAAAACTTTTCTTCGTTAAAAACAAGTTTTTCATCCTGTATACAATTTATTAACAACTATCAATGCAAGTTTATACATTCGTTAATATTAGAATCTTATTTATATAATACACTTATATTATATCATTCTTATTTTTACATCAGTTCATCAATATTTTTAATTTATTTAGTATTTAAAAAATTATCTCAAGAAACTCATCAACCGTAGTTTCAATATATGTTTCATGTTAGTTCTTTCACCTTCTCATTGTCTTTTGTTAAAATTTTCTTCATGCCATTATACATGATTCATGTTTTTTCCAAAAATTGTATAATGCTTTTTTGTAATAATTAGAACCTCATATATAGTAGTGTTTATCTTATTTTTTCAATGTAATCCTCCTTTTAATTTATGAAATACATTTTGGTTTTAGTGAATTTTTTATTTTACATTGAATTTTTACCCCAATTTCATTTTTTGATTTATTTTTTCCTTATCATCAATCTCATACTAACCAACATTCCCTATTATATTATTAATTTTGAATTTCCAAATATTACCACACCTAAATCCTTTTAGTGGGTGTTTCATTCACACATACATTTTCCTTTCCTATTTTTTATATTATAAACCTAACTCTATTATACTCTTCATCCTTCTCTTAATGATCCTATAATTCACAAGAGTATTTTTCTTCTAGTACTTAGATCATATTTTTCCTTATAGCATCAAATTATGTACCCCCACTTATCTTCTTCATAAATGTATAATATTTCTTAACCTCATAAATAGTAGGTATGTTATTTAATTTTTTATGAGATATAGAATTTAAATATTTTCAATAAAAATCATTTTCATCAAACCTATATAGGATTTTTATCGCTATTTTTTTAAAAAAATTTGTATCATAAAAAATATAACAAAAACACAAATATTTTACTAATGGTTTCATTAAGTCATGTAATATAGTAATTAATATTTTATTTTTTATCCATCCTCACATCTTTGATTATACCTAACTATATCGGCATTATTTGTTCATTAACAGTAACATTTCTATCAATTATGCATTCAATTTTGTTCCAGGTCTATTTAATAGTTTGATAACTCATCACCTTTATATATAATTAATAAAACAAATATATAATAATCATGTTTCTTACCCATATATTAACATTCATGTTCCACTCATCATAAAATTTCAGGGGATCACCATTCCTTATTGATGGAAGTCGCATATTATAAATATCTACAACATCAATACCAAGAGAAAAAAGATAGGGGATCACAATATTCATTGATACATTATAATTTTATCTATTTAATATATTAATATATTAAATGATGACCAAATTTAGATTCTTTATCAAAAAAAAAAGTAAGTATCTTATAGAGGGTACCCATGTATTTCTAATATAACTTGATGTTACTATGAAGGTAATATACTATATGGGAGGTGAATCAGTGGCACATTTTATAATTTCCTTTTGAGTATATGTAAACATTGTTACTTGTTAGACTCGCAATACTCTAAAAAAATTTATCGCACTCTAACCAATATTAAGTAAATACCTAAATGAAAACAAGGATCAAATTTTTTTAAAATAATCACCCATAATGTGGTAATCTACACCTTGTTTCATTTAGTTCCAATTAAAGAGATCGATTTTATCACCAATGTACAAAATTGGTTATAATGGTTGAGTTTGTATCATACTTGACTCAATATATATAATGGTTCAATTTAATCTATAGGAGACCTTATGTAAACTTCAATATAAATGTACCTAGTATTATCACTATCTTATGACTATTATTCATCCACATGAATTATATTGGAATTATTATACTGGTTCAATCATGTATTCCATTATCTTTCACTATAATGATAAAAAAGCCCGATTATCTTCACACATCTATAAAAAACAATATTTCATTTTTCGATCTTATAAAGTAAATTAGAATTATAACTATATCTCCTTCTATAAATTCAAACTATCAAACCACTTGAAGGATTGAAGAGATTCCCATGGTCTTTATTTCTATGAAATATAAATCCAGAACATTAGTTTTTTATCTCTCAAATTTGCAATCTTCCAAAATATAGGCACATAATCAACTTATTTTAAATTCTCTAGAATCATTTATCTTCTTCTTTGAAATAATTGATCCTTAATACCATTATAGTATGGGCTCTCTATATCAATTCTATAAAGTTGTATCCACCAAACATATAATAAATACCATATTTATTAAATCAAAGGTCCCTAGATAATTGTGGGAATCAGAAGATATAAATTTCAGGTCCTCCCCCTCTCTCAAATCATAGTCAATCTCTATAAATTCATCCAATGATATTAGAGTATTAATTCATCAGATATCTCAAAAATATTGGCATTATCTATCACCAAGGATTCCCAAAATATCATCTATAATCAAAACATTATCTTTTGGAATTTTTATAAATGTTGCCTATGTCAGCAACATCCACATTACTTTTACTTTATATAAACACTATGTGATGTCTCTTTGCATAATTCATTTATATGAACTCCAAAAAAAATACATTCATATATAAATTACATTCCACTTCTACATTAAGATCTTCCTCTATCATTGATATTATTAAACAATCTATATCATGAAACTCCCAGACACCTCCCCAATTACTCTTCAAAAAAAAACAAATAAAATTGATTGTTACACATAACCAATCATACCTTTTGATCTTATGACCTTCTCCGTCCATTTATTCGATATTGTTTTGTAATCTTCTTCAATAAACAATCCATATTTTAAAAATCCCATATTATTTTCATGTGATCTCGTTATTATAATATCAGCTATAACTTCTAATGGATCATCTTACTATAACCATAAATTCATTAAATTCTACATTAATTAAGTTCCAATCGTCCAGAAAAATGTTATTTTTCATCTTGAAAAACATTTATGGATGAACTAAAATTATAAATTTATAACTCAAAAAAATCATTCATATCTCAAAAGGTATTCTACTATAAAAAAAGTTTTTATTAAAACTAATGAATCATATATTTGAGATATAAATTTTAATTCTCTAAATGATATTTGAACCTATTACACATTTCCACAAATATCTTATATATATTTTTTGATTTTTTATTTGAAAAATTTATATAGAATCAAATGTTCATATATAGAATTTTTTAGAAACAAATATATGGTCATTTCCTTTTTTTCATTTTAAAAAACAGCATATATCATTTTGAATACTCATAATTATTAGACATAGAATGAATAAAAAATTGATCATAAACACATATGATATTATCTATATTAAATCATCATCAAATTATCATGTGAAATAACGTAAAAAACATTCAGGTTGTTCAATATTTATTGTTTTATTAGATACTGTATCATCCAGTTTCATTAAAACATAGAAACCATAGATCATCATGTATATATTGTATAATAACATCAAAATATCTCTGTAAGACATTACTTCATTCGAAAATAAATTTCAACATGTTACTCATTTTTACATTCAAATATGAAAAAATAACTATTCTGTACAAATTCTATTGTGAAAAATCAAATCAATTTGTATATTAATACATATTAAATTTTCCTTTTGATTAATAAAACACATGAAGAAAATAGTCATAATAAATAATATATGATCCCAAGTTTTACATATATTATTCTAGCCTAATTATTGGTTTTTTAATATGTATAACTTACAGATATGGGATAAGTCCACCTAAAAACATATCATATGGATCTATACATTCTGAAATCACAACATCACCATCAATTATTAGTAAAAACCATTATCTGGTATATGTTTGAAAATAAATAAACTCTTTATATATTTCCAGGCTTGATCCAATCTCCAAATTTAAATATAATTTTAATTCCAAAATCTATCAAATTTTTATCAATTCACACCATTTATAAAAGAAAAATTGGTTTACACTAAACTATTGAAATATGGATTGTTTTGTAGAGAATATCATCTATTAAAAAATTAAATTGACCTCCTGTGAATTGATGAAATCCTTCTTAAGCGATAAACATAATTTTCTCAACCTTTTTAAAATAACTACAACTATATATCCAAAAAAGATAATGTATATTGTTTTAAACCTCTATCTGCATTTTATAATATAATCCTATGTATATTGGTGTAACACATTACATTCTTATATTGGAGGGTAATGTTGAACATGAATATTCATCCATACCTCTTCAATCCATTCCCTTGAAAAAAACATTATTCATAATGTCTTTAATTTTATATTTTGGGAGATGTACTATAACATAAAATCTCAATCAACATCAATAATCTTCATAAACTGATGTTTTAAATCAATATATCTTGATATATAGAGTTTTTTTATATTTTTAGTTTGGTCAATCACAATATGATTTACACTTGTAATCCTCACGGGTTTCTAAATATTTGTCGTGAAATCATTCAATTGAAACATTAACCAAAATATTTACGTACAAACACATGAGGTAGAAACATCCATATCTTATGTTGTCATAAAAGTCATAGAATTCAATTTTTTACTATTCTAACTCAATTAACCTCTTGGTAAAATTAATGTCCCTCCATATGTTGATTTCCAATCATATAAATTTAATGACTTATTACAATAAGTGAAACACATGATATTTAGTTATTCAGTTATTTTATACATTTGATTGTAATTTTATATTCCTGTGAAATTCATAAATATTACATAAATAATGGATATGTGTAGTTCCACCGAACTACTTTTATATCTTGAATGTAAGGTCACCATATACACAATATTTACCAATAATTATATAATCCAAATCAACCTTTTAAATATCTTTATAATGAATTTATGATTCATATATATTTTTCTATAATCATTTTGTTATTTCACACAATGTGTAAGGTTTATGGATACATTATTTGAGATTTATATGATACATCATTAATATATCAATCCAATATTATTAACATGATAGGAAGATATAAATTTATTATAATAAAACATGTAACCCCATAATAAAATTCAACTATGTAATCCTTGACTTCTTAAAATGACTCTTCATTTGATTGGTAAATTCTTCACATGATTTCTCCATATCAGCTTTAAAAAAATCATCAACAGAAATAATTTACATTAGGTACCCGGGAATATATCTTTCACATATATGATACTATAAAAAATTTTGTTTGATAAATAATTTATTTTAAAAAACTTCCAAATTTGATGTACTATGATTGAGGGATTCGAGAGTCCATACAGAGCATTCTTAAAATAACAAAACATAATTATATCAATATCAATCATATTACCATCTAGTTTCTATAATTAATTATTCATAAATTTAGTTTACACCCAATATAAATTTTACAAGCCATGTGTACTACAATATACAATAACATCCTGATACGTTCAAGTCAAATATTGGATGATAAAATTTATTTTAAATACACAAATTTAACATATGAATCCCCATTATAAAATAATTTGTAATTTCTGATTGATATATCACCTTATTAATTGTGTTTATTTTTAAACAACCCCTTGGTTTCTATACTGGTCCTTCCATCCACTATTGGAATAAAAATCCTAATGTCAATTTTCTCAATAGGGTCAAATTTTAAAATAATTTTATTTATCAAACCATTATACTAAATATATTTTCCAACCATCTATAGTCCAACCTATGCTATAAGAGATATTTTATTTTGAAGTCTAATATTTATTCTCAGTTAAACTAGAGATTCCTAAAATCCAAAATTTAATTACTTTACGTTTATAAATATGTTAAACATCACTGTAATGATTAATTTAATTATTAACCTAAATAGATTCATGATTATCTTCATATTTATTACCCATTTTTTTAAATTATTCATTGTAACATAGATTTATCATACAACATCATCTTCACAAGATTCATTTAAGTGATACATTCTTTCAATGTTTTTACATCATTGGAATCGACTAACTAATTTTGTTGTTCAATAACCTATAAATTCATTCATTGGATGAATATTGAATTAATAGAAAATCTATATTATCTTCATCAAATATCCCTAAATGTGTCTTTTTTACCTAATGTAATCATGTACTCCAAAAAAACCATAATATATTTCACAATATATTTCATGTTGTACCCCATTATTTAATGAGTCTTATTTGATTATTATCCCATCGACATCAATTTAGAATATTTATAACCACAATTATAGATCCTCTCAATATTAATTCTGATACTTTGTTTTCAATTAGAATAGATAATCCCATATCAACTAAAATTGATACGTTTATTTAAAAAATTTAACCTCACTAGAGATTTTAGTAATATATATTGATGTTTAATATGATTCATTGAAATATAGAATTCAAAAAAAATCATGATAATTCAGTCCCATAATCTATTTATAATATCATAATATAGAGTCCCAATTCTATCTCAATGTACGTTATAAATATCATGAACAACTAAAAAAATTAGAATCCTATTTATTGATTATCACATTGGTTATTCTGGGGAAATAATTAATAAAATTAATAAAGTATGGATCTCCATTTGTGTAGAATGCCTCATAAGTCCACATTAATTATAGTTAATAATTTCAAGTGTTCCTATGGAATTAATATATATTATTTGGTGGATTTCATGTATCATAACCCCCTTTTTATATGTTTGGAAAATATTCCCTATTTCAATGAGCATTTGGGGTATATCTCTCACCACATATCTATTTGATATTTTTTTATAACTATTTTCACTACAATGACCATGTATTTATATCCAATGGTTACATTCTTCTTTAACATTTATATATCATTTATTTATTTAATGTCTGATATGGAATATGTTACCACTTGTTATATAACCCTTAATTAAAATACTTACATATTTTCAAAAAACAATATTATAATATTTTTTCCTGAGAATAACCTCATCCAATCCTCATAAAGCTGTAATACACATGGTAAGGTATGTTTAGTGCCACTAATAAAGATGAAATATTTATATTTATGTTTCTAATAACAAATCTGAAATCATCATCTAATTTATTTAGAATAATCATTTCAAAATGTAGTTACATTTTTTTAACAATTTTTAATATTTTTCATAATATTTATATCAACTTTTATTGAGAGTAAAAACTTCTATCAAGTATCCATTATGTAGTTTTCATTTTATATTCTAGAGAGACATCATAAATAAATAACTTGTATTCCTATGTCATTTACTGATCATCATTTCATTTTAGTATAAAAAATTATCCAATAATAGTATTTATACAATCATTAGTGGTTTTGGTCCAACAATTCCTTATATTAATAAACACAAATCTTATTTTTGTTTTTTAACCAATCTTATGTTTTATGAATGATAATTCCAAATATGTAATTTAATATATGTTTTATTAATTATTGAATTAACCATGATGTTAATCCAAATATTCTATAACACCTAGAGAGTTAAAGATATATTAATTTTTAAATAAATTTAACCTCTTTTATATATCCCAATTCATGTGATACAATGATTAAACAAAATTCAATATGCTAATAAAATATAGTTATTAAAACATAACCATTATATCCTAGCAGTTATGATGAAATGTATGAATAGTAACCAATATAATTTGAAAATTTTATTTTTTACACATGTATAAAATAAATTAAATTTTTATCTATATATTATAATTAAATGCATGAATCATTAGAAATTATATTAAATTTTTTTAAAAAAATTGTATTTTTTCAAAGAATGTGTGTTCTTTTGTACTTCCAAACTTATGATAAAATAAAAAATATATCATTTCATAAAATTTATTTGATAAAATTAATTTCATTTTTATAATCTTAAAATTAAAATTATCAAATTGTAATTTTTGGTGATTTTTCTGAAATGATTCATTTTTTGAAGAATAGTGAAACATTCTTTTTTTTATCGAATTTTTTTTTTCATTTTAATGATTTAAAAAGTAAACTTATATTTAAATTTTTTTAAAGTGAAATATGTTTAATTATATTAAAATTAAATAATTTATTTATATTTTAATTGATCTCGTATTGGATTTCTATATTAAAACATTCTATAATTATAAGAATTTTTTATTTGGAAACCTCCTCTAGCGTCGTGTCTGTTGTTTTATTTTAGGTTGATTTATAACTATTACTTGAACTGAATAATAAAAATTGGATACCAAATTAATATTTTTAATTATTTATATTATCAAAATATTTTAACTAAATTTTTTAAAAAAATGAAAAACACAGACAATAACAAATTAATTACCACAGTTGATGTAAAAATAAGTTTATTAGAGGTTAAAATAAAACATGAAGGGTTCAAAATGACATAAAATATCCCCATAAACCTTTTTTACGAAAATTATAGAACAATAATTTTCTATGGGTTGATAATGCTCTATTTTTTTAGGCTTATAGGATGATATAATTTTTGGTATCAGTTTATCTTTTAAAAAATTCCATGTTTTTCCTCTCACCCCCTTATAAAAGGGCTCCCACCCTCCTCTCTTACACAAATAAATACAACCATTTATATCATCATATATATACCTTAATATACTTTATATTTTCCTAACCATACCCTAGATTAATTGGTTAAATCTGAATGCTAATCACTAATTTCATTAGATTAATCATAAATTGGTTTCCCAATGATGAGTTAAATATTTTACTATGAGAATCCATTTTTCATCATCTTACAAATCCTTATATAAATATAAAACAACCATAATATAATAAAACAAGTGTACCGTATATTATTATAGTTTATTATCTAAATTACAGAACATAGATCCATCTCCACTTCTATCAAATGGAAAACAAAACTGTCGATCATGTGTGTTGTGGATAACCGCATCACAAACTAACGTAATTAATTTTACTTCAACACAATTAAAGGAAGGATATAATTTTGTTTTTAACATTTTTATTATATTTATGAAATTATAAAACTTTTATAATTATTATATCTCATATACCACCTAACATTCCATTTTTTGGGGATATGATAACATCACAGAGGTGTTTGGTGAATTACCTGCATGGGAAGAATGTGTTCTACTTTCTTATTAATCATTACATGGAATGTATTATGGTTAAAATTAATTAATAATTACAATATTATAGTTCTAAAAATTCTTTTATAAATATAATATAACATATAATCTATTAACTTTTTATCCTTTGGAAAACTTTTACAACGATCATTCGTACATGTGGACTACCACATCAACCAAGATATGTGATCTGTTATTCGTTTTATTTTTACAAGGATGTTAATAATGATATATTTAATTTATATAAATAAAATATATGAATAATTTTGATTAAATAATTATTTATTAATAATTATTTTCTTTTTTTTCATTCGTCAATGAAAATGGAAACAATGTTCATTTGTATACACTGCATACAATATCTATAAACGTTATAATCCTTTTTCTATAAAAAAGGTTTATATATTACTATAAATTAATATGTATTAAGGATAAATTATATTTATAAAAAAAATTCATTATCTATATGATTTATCCATGATAAAATTTAGAGGACCAAAATTACCAAACTAAAGCAAACATAAAGATAGATTAAGTTATCACTATAAATAGTGATTTTAACAATTAATTGTTAATAAATAGGTGATAAAATTAAAAAAATAAAAAAAAATATATGGAATAAATTATAGGATTATTTTAATTTAATATATTATTAATTATCATATATTTATTATACATTATGTTTATACACATACCACGAACGTCAAACATTAGGTTAGGGTTTCTCGTTTCACTTTTACTTCAACGTGTGATATGCCATATTCGCTTATTATTCTTTTGTGAGGTGTATATTATACCCCATATGATATTTTATATCATGAATTTGTTTCTTTTCAAAGTACATAAATATTCATTTGATTTAATTTCTATCATGAATCTTATTATTCAAAATATACTAAATTGTTAAGGGTTTACACAACAATCTCATCGTTATTTAGGATTGATTTATTTGAGGTCTCCCTAGGTGGAATTATAAGATATTTATATCTAGAACCCAATATATATTATTATTTTGTGGTTATTATTTAACATTTTTATGTAATATAATCATTTTTCCACTCTTTGAAACTAAAAAATGATTTCTGATTTTTTTAATAAATTATATCTTTATTTTTCTATTCAGTTGAAAATCATTTTTTCTACAAAAATTCATGGTTTCTAAAAAACGTTTTCAATTTTTTTTAATATTATAAAATATATTTATTATACCAAAATTTTACCCACATATAATTCTTACAAAAAAAATTCAATATAATATTTGTGTCATTTTCAAGATAATTTAGTTTTGGATTTTATCTAAAATGATAACGTAGTCACTGTTTGAACATTTACACCATGAAGAAAATTTTACATCAGTTGGAACACTCAATGATTTAAAAGATATATTTGTTAAGTATTAAAAAGTTATTTTCAAATAAAAATATATTAAAAACATTTACATGGATTTTTTTAATAAATATTTCCAAATGAAAGAGTTATTTTCATCGAAAAACATTAATGACCTTTTTATGGAATTTTTATTAATCAATGATGCCATCCCTTTATAATAAAAATTATAAAATAGTTATAAGTTTTATTGAAATTATCCTTATTATTTATTATTATGGATTATTTTCATTATAATATAGGATTTAGAAATTTATTACAATTCACTATATTACTATAGATTCTCTATGATTATGCTTGTCTGACTGAGTAAGTGTTGGGGCCAAAATACATGAAACGTTATTTTTCAAGTAGTCCAAAACCATTCAAAAGAAAATCCATGCTGAGAAACCCAAAAACAATATTAAGGTTCCTCCTATAGAATTCCCGTCATAAAGACCATTGGCCCTCTAGGATCATGTGACGCTCTGATGGTATGTTCTTCATGTCTGATTCTACCCCATGACAATGTTATGTTTTGATTATACACATTATGAGTTCAACACTTCCTTTACCATTATAGAATCATAAATATTCTTAAAGAATTATATATAAACTTCTTTAACCCAATTTACTTATAAATATATAGTACATTTGAACAATTTACCAATAGATACGACCCATCAAAAACTGAATTGTTCCTGATTCTAGAAACATCTATAAATCACGATCCGAGAAGAAATTGGATAACCCAATGCACATGATGAATGTAAAACTCCATCAGATATGCTCTTTAATAACTCTTCCTATGGTGGGGATTCCTTTCATGATGTTATACACAATTAACATTGGAATAATTCCCATAGTGGTTCTTATATCTTTGAAATGCATTAAACAATCATGAAGCACTACTTTCCTAAATGAAGACAAAAACTTATTGATGGATCAACGTTTTTTAAAATGTGTAAAATATTAATAATCTTATAATCTCTATGAAAAAACTTGTCTTCACGAAGAACCCCTCTTCAAATCCCTTTACTTCATAACAACCCACTCTGGGACCTCTCCTTATTTCCGCCCTTCTACAGAAACTTCTTCCCAAACTTTTAGTGATCCAATCCTTAAAAAATATTTTCGATTGTTTCAACTACACTTCATGTCCACATGTGACCCATGAAACACATTCCTAGGTCCCACTCCATTCCATATGTTCTCTAAGATTACCACTTACCATATTTTTCTCAACATAGGTATAGTAATTTATTTTGTTTCTCAGTATATGTATACTAACAAAAACACGTGACTAACCACTACTAATGAAATTATACATAAAACATTATAATACTATTCTTCTCCTAAAAGAACATTGGAAATGGTTATGCATTCCCATGAGGAATGGAATGAGTCCCCCAATGTCTGTGATGCATACTGTAAAACTTCTTAGAACAACGTTCTCAACACATTATGTTAAATTATAGTATTACCTTGTGTACTGTTCATGAGATCCCCATGTCGAAACACTATGGGAAGCCAAAACCTCCCCCAATGATTAACATGAAATATCTCATGGGAATACTTCAAACAGAAGGCCCACACACTACTGATGATATTCTCCATTTCTGACGTAAAAATAATGACATATTCCAATCATTTAACAAGATCCTCCTCACATGGAATTACTTACTCCTTGTGATGTTTCTAATATTAAGACCCACATAAAATATAAATGGTACATCATTAATTACATGACTATTGAGCTTATTTATTTCTCTAGTTTGACAAAAATGGGCATGAATCATATGGGAATAGAGGTGAGTAGCAACTGTGACATCCACCACCTCCAGCGGGAATCCTTCACGGATTAATCCCCAACATCAAAATTCCGACTATTTTCTCCCATCTATAAGACCCATACCATAAATGATTCCTGATATTCTTCTTTAGGTATAAGACCCTTTATTTTTTCCATCATTGTACGCTTCTAAAAATAATCCCCAACCATAAGAGCCTCCACTTCAGATGTATGACACAGTTCCCCATTTTAAAAAATGGTGGATTTTACTACAAACTAACTAGGATTTGTAGGTAGCCTATACGATTTCCAAACCCATTATCTCATCTATTACATCTGATTCATGCAATCTAAAAATATATCAACACTCTATTCAAATTCATCCTAACTTAACTCATGCTAACACATCCCATTAAGATCATTCCACCCACATGGGTATCTCCAATGTGTTATCCCCACTAACATCATCACTACAAATATATTCACCTAGGAAGCTCACATTTGTGTGACACAAATAATAAAACAAAGATAAATAATCTTAATAAGGCTAGATTCCATGATTAATCACCAATATATTCCTCTCTTATGCTCTTTTTGCAATGTGATCATCCATACTATATGATGTTAAACTGCATGGGCCTGTCTTGTAACACAACCTAAAAATGTGAGATAGAACATCATGGTTTTTTATCTATATCTCCAAATAATATATTTTTGATGATATTCTATGTTTCAATCTGATCCAATGGAAAATCATGGGGAAAAATTCATTGGTTCACCTCTTTGATCCTCTACTATTGGTGTTCTAATCAACATTCTTGGTGTGTCATCTTCCCATTATGGGACACACCTCCCATATAATCCTCTATCGAGATTTCAAATCAATACATTAGTTAATATTTCATGTGTTCCCTCCTAGGAATATATCACCTTGATTTGCCTCCATTGATAATTTTTTCTAAGACTTATTCTATTATCGCATGATTTAAAACATGAGACTCAAAATAATACTACTACCTAATGTTAATCATGGGATGTCTGAGGTAATGTAATTTGAAGTTATGTGCCTACTTTTTCATCTATCTCATGCAAATCATGGTATAATTAATGTGAATAACTTGGATGATAAGACATTATAATGAGAAACCTCGTTATTGACATTCTATTTCTTGGGTTCTAGTACTAAAGATGACTCCATGAGATTTCATTTTATGAGGAATAAAATATGTGATCACTCTTACCAGTATCTAGATATGTTAGTGATCCCAAACATGACTATTGTCCATACTACTGGTTGATTCCCCTTCAAGATGACTTGGATTTTTCAAAGAGAATATGTATAATAAACAATCATCAATAGTGAGATGACACCATGAATGAGTTTCACAAAAAAATCTATTAAGGAGACCCAGGCAATGTGAAAAGATCCAGAGAGGAACCATGTAATGAGAGACTTACATCCCATCATCCTAAATCGATTAGGGAGCAGACCAAAAAATTGAACGATATGAATGCCACCCACCTTTGGAATGTGAGCTACTGGGGTAACATCACATTCCAGTTCACAATAACATGCAAGATATGGTACCTTGGATAAATCATAATAAAGTTACAAGATGAACCCTATGTTAATCTCTCATCCAAAACATGGGGACTAGTAGTGCACCATTAATCCAATGATTATCAGGTACCTAGATTGAGATATGTGATGTCTGGAACCACAACGAAAATATTGGCCTCAAAATAGAACTCAATAGAAATTGGGGTACTAAAATGTTTTAAATTCATGTTTGTGACATAATTAGTGTGGAAATAACTCTCTAATAATCGATTATTGGAAGACACTATGGAATTGGGAATTCCATTCCCTATATCTATGTTGAAAGCTGAATATTCCTTCTTTGGAAGACATAAGTTACAAGAAACCAACTTCCCACCACCCACTAATACAAGGTGATGATGAATGTAAATGCGATAGTCCCACATGAATCATTATCCACTATGGCATCATCTATGACCATAGCTACTAAGAACTCATTCCCCATCTTTCCATTGAAGTTCATTCATGGGAGGGTGATGGATGCCCTCAGACGATGGTATTAAAAGGATTGAAACATTTACATGAGGGATATAGATCTATAGAGCCAAAAATATTTTCTGTCTATCCAATAGTTTATCCCCTAAGGGCCTCATAATGAGAAAATAATTCCTATTAAAATGAAGAACAACATTGGGAGACACTCCCAGTGGTGGTCAAAAAATATTTTCCTCGAGGTTGAGGAAGTATGTGATGCTCGAGTCACCTTGGAAAGTACAACCAAATGGGAGCCAACCATGAGGGATCCCACCACGTGTCATCAGTACCTATAGAGACTAGTCCACTAGGTTATGGAATATTTGAACTACACACCTTCTCTTCTAGAAATAGTCTAAATGTTATGCCACCAGCATCTGATGCATGCTCCGGAGGATGGCCGATAAGTGGAATAATATTGCAAAGATCCAAAGGTTCCCACTACCATATATTCATTCAAATAGAACCCTTATTCTATAGAGAAGGGATTCACCAATGACCATATGGTATTGATGCCTAAGCCAACCTACATGCAAGATATAGTGACTCTTTCGGTAGTGGGTTTCATCGAGTTCCATTATGGATTGGTCATTGATTATGTGATCTTGTATAGAGTTCCTCCATGACAATCACAAACTACATAAGATTCCATCCCCAATATTACTAACTATATTAAGGTCCTCCCTGTGTTCCTAAAATTGGACTATGTGGCGGCCCACCCCACTTCATTGAAATTCCTTTAGGCATTCCTCCCTATACTCATTGTCCCAAATGAGGAGGTCTTCTTATGAAATATTCCATCAAAATGATGGAAATTATTGTATTATTCCTATCACAAGCAGAGGCCCTCCCCACTCTAGGACTAAATATAATGGATTACCTCCCTGCATTATCAATGATCGGTATGAAGTTCCTTACCATGCTATAAAAGGGGGACAACAATGGGGTCCTCCACAAGTAATGAAACATATGAGTGGAGATCCTACCCACTTATTGAATAATCATAATGGATTCACCCCCCCCCCCCATGTTGCCATCATCTCAAGAGGATTTCTTCCCCACTTCAGTATTTTTCCCAGAGAAGGTCATCCCCGCCCATTCGAAAACTAATATGGATGTCCCCCATGTACCCATGCTTCTAAACACGAAGGTCCTCCCAGTGTTCATTTTGATCATTATGAAGGATCTCCCCCACATCAAACAATCAAATCAGAATTACATTCTACTATGCCAACAACCATAGTGGATGTCCTCTTCAAATATTCAGAATCCCCAGAACACCCCCCACTATCAAAATATAATATAGGTAGATCCTCCCCGTATTCTAACCAATAAAAACAGTTGTCATTCCCACTATATCAAAAATAATCATTAACTTCATCCTTGTTTTGAATAAATTCCATTCCATAGGGAACTGCCCCGGGGTAGAAATTCGATCCACCATCGTCATAGGGAAAATTCCAGGAAACGTTGTGTTGTTGTTGATCCTATTTGTTTCTCAAGATCTAATGTCAAATGTGATTAAATGATGGATCATTTTCCCCTTTAATATGTATTATATTCAGAGGTAGGATACCTAATGGTATAGTTCTCTTTACTGGAAGGTGAGATACACAAAATTCATGAATCCCTTTATAGGTACATGTAGGTGGAGGAAGAAGGGGATCCCTTGTTTGAACTCATGGGGTAGTCATTTCTATCGTTTCTTTCTTCATTCTCATCCTCTACCTAAAATCAACAAGAATTATTCTGGAGTATGATATATGACAATCATCCTATAGATCTATATATTACTGTCTCTACCCTCACACATGTATGAGTTGTAAGAACCTAGTCCTTTAGTGATATGGTGATGTGGTCAACACTGCCACCAAAAGATAACTGAGTGTTTTATGAAAAATTATTTTGGGAATTGAGCCTCCACTAGATAGTCCAATTCTACACTGATATACATCAATTCCACCCCAAGAATCTCATCCACCACTAATCAATGCTTGGTCTAACCAAGAGCAATTACCCCATCTAAAGAATGAATTATGTAGAATATTCTAGTTACTGACTAGCTACATAAAGTGTTCTGATGAATGTGGATCCAATATTCATCATTTTGGAGTCCCACACCTAGGATATGGTCAGGTTCTTTTCCAAACTATATGAGTGATGTTCTTTCACATCATTGATGATTTTTTTTCAAAAAAAGGATTCAAGCGAATTTTGAAAAATGTAATTAGTTGTTATATATATTTGGGATGATAGTACTCCCAATGAATCATCATCATACATCACCCAACTAATATTGGACCATACAATAATGAAGTATAAAGATCATCATAGTTTTCTTCTTCACTCCTATTATTAGATATCCTAATTCACCTAATGATATTGAGGATACACCCATTGGAATTTTCATGATGATTATATGAATCCTATATGTAGAAAATGTTATGGTTATCATAATATGATCTGATATAGTTAACCCCCCTAGAGTTGTGCAGTATCTTGCGTACCTTTCTACGGGTGTTCTCACCCACCATCAAAGGTTGGAACTCATCCTTGTATAGCCTTCCCCATCCTTTCCCACCAGTATGAATCCCAATAAGGTAATGATACATCTTGTTCCATAATATCTATAGGCTGTTTTGTATATGAAATAGGTCGATCCCAATATCATCGCCCTGTAATAAAATGTCACAGATCAAAAGTGAGATATCAATAAACTCATTTTTATGCTTCACTTGGATAATAAAATTCCTTGATAGGATTTTTCCCTCTACCATTAGGGTAGCATTAGTATCCAAAATTCATTCTCATCCAGATTTTCCCCTTTGAACCAGGTGATCATGTACAAAAAAATATAACAGAGGCTATATTTTTTGGAAAATGGTAATGGAATAAGTTTCTCAATCATCCCATGTATCATTAAAAACATCATTAGGAACTGGATAAATCCACTCATCTTGTTTTTTCATGATCCACCATGTGCACGTACCATGATGAAGATCCCTTCAATGCATTGGTGTTCAAAAATATCCTTCTTGATAGGAACCCCGATCAAGATTAAATGACAGCTTCTCTCACCACTTGCGTCAAATACCTTGAGATGTGGTTGATGGAAATACCACTGGATGGAATTTCATATTTAGAATATGATGATGATATGTGAGAACCCCTATATTTTTGGAATCCTACCTTCTGACCTATAAATAGTATGAGAGACCCATTGAAATATCTAGAAAACTTCATCTCAAGGTGAAGACCCATGTTTTGAACCCCATTGTAGGGGAAAGAATATGTGATCCGATCATTCATTCAAAAATTAGAAGGTTCTTCAATATTACTGTACAACTAGTTACCCATAAGGTCCAATACTCTTTTGAATGACCTCTACAAGAAATTACCCTACCATTTTAGAACCACTACCTACTAGAAAATCATTTTTGACCACATAATGTTCAAAAAAATGCCTGATGTATTTATTGTATAAATTTTCCCCAAATGGAAAGGCCCCATGTCTTCCCTCGACATGTTGCTGACTCAACAGAATCTATAAACAATGTGTTTTGGGAGAATCAATACTGAACTAGTCCCTACCCTTATTTTTATGAACATCCCAACAATATTTTAGTGTTTTAATGATATGGTTCAATTCCTAGAGGATTCCTTATAGAAGGATAAGTAGGCACATCTTTCCTATTATACCTCTTGAAAGATGAGACGCCATGGTATAAACTCATGATGTATTACAAGTGGAGGCCCTATAGCTATTAGAGCTTCTTCAAGTATAGTCTCACTAAGAGCATCTTCACCAATTGTAGGAGCCTCATTATGATCATACATTCCAAATTAAAAATTGATATATATCTTCCCATAAAGAACCACTTTCATAACCAGAGAATTTGTCTCTAACCCCTCATTATCCTCCAACCCCTCGCTAGGGAAAATATCCTAGACCTACTTTACTAAATATGATAATCCAGACCTACTCCTTCAATGAAGCATAGGTCTCTAGTTACATCCATAGTTCCATGGAACATGGATTTTTGATGCTTCCAGAGTGCATGAACCCCCATGAGGCTGAGATCACAGATCACCCAAACCACTGACCATACCAAAAAATCATTTTACAAACCTTCAATCAATGATATGTGATTTGGTATGGGCTCGAAGACCATGATAATACTAGTGTGTTCATGTTTTCCCACAACCGTCCCCAAATGGAACCCATATTTATGGATCCTGAAGTGTGAAATGACAGTTTTGGTGAATGAAAATGGGTTTCCAATAATGGGGCTCACAAGAGGGACATTTATCATTCTCATGGAGTCATTCATGCCCAATTATGGCAGCCAAATATTCCTAATAGTTCAGCATATTATCCCAATAATGATTCCACATCGGCATCACATCCTTTCACATAATGGAAGTGTATTCACTAATGACATTAGTGAAATAAAAACCTCTCAATGATGTTGAAAACATAACATACCATTAATTACTTCATTATTTCCTAAATGGGAATCACAACTAGGGTACGTTCTACATTGGATGACTCATCTGATGATGACCAAGAGTATGCCTCTATGAAAACCATTAAACTGTTGGACCCCTACATAGCCACTGATGACGAATAATGGAAAAATAAACCCCTATGAATTATCATTTATCAAGCCATATGAGAATAGTTTGAAGAAATGAAAATCACCATAATACATAGTATAGTTCATATTTCTAATCCATGCATGAAATATAAACCAGAAAACAAGTTGTGCCTAGAGCTCAACATATACAGTCCTCCCAACAAGTTCTATCAGACTCACCATCATCACTGACCATGATAATCTAAAAAAAGATATGTTGTTATAACAATATGGTTAGAAATGTACTGCTAAACCAATAACTCAATATTATGATATTCATCCCATGGTGGTTTGGGATGGGTTTGCTAATAAGTATATGGATACTTCTAACACTAGATAGTGTCCAATGATTTATCCATTAGTGACCATCATGCCTAATACCAAGGAAATTCATTGTATTGGAAGAAATGAGTTCCTGGAATGGATGATGAATGTTATAAAGCACCGTCTCAGCATTACCTCAATGGTACCGGTCCGCAAGGCCCTCTATCATTCATTAAAAATATATGAGGCCCTCATAGAAGCCTTTAAAATCCCTCTCCAGTTTAAAATGAAGGTAGTGGCTATAGAGACCTTATATACTAAGGAAGTCAAGTAATAATAAATCAATGATATCATGTCATTATCTATAGAATATAAAGGATATATTTTTAGGGACACATATACCAACATTGCATAACCATCATGTTCAATAGTGTGGATGCCCATCACCGTCTAGTAGACATGGGACCAGAGATCAATTTTAACCCCACCTAGATAATCTACATGATGGGAATAATTGAAGAATATCTGAGTCCCCCTATTATAATTATTTTGGGTTATGATAGTACCAAGTATAAACAATGTGGAAGGATTAGTTTAAAGACACATTTTGGTGGTATTGTAAAAACATGTGAATTAATTATTGTCTTATAGGACACCACATACAACATCCAGGTGGCTAGGACCCATATCTATTTTGATGAATCTTTTCCCCCCTTTAATCCCAAATTTTAAATATTCTCCCTCAATGGATGAGTAGAAATGTTCCATGGTTACTTTTCACCCATCAACAACAGTGAAGTACACTATATGGATGATTCCTACATTAAATTAAAATAAATAAGTTGATTTAGAATAATGTGGTCAATAACACCACCATCACGGGCAGTCCATGGATATATTTTGATGACCCATTAATCTTCTAGATTCATTTGTTAGACGCAATGATATCAGATATGGGAAAAAACTATGACATTTCTGGGAGAAAAGGTTGTCTAGTCCCAAGGTATAAAGAACTTTATAAGATTACCTTGTATTATCAAAAAGGCTAGACATGGGTGATACAAGAACCCCCAATCCTTATTAGATAACAAGATATTATTATAATGGTTACAATAGTACATCAAAATTGACTATTTGGATGAGATGGGTATAATTGTAAGAAATAGACCTACCATAATTGTTTTGGTATCAAGAATAGACCTCACGGTTAAAGTCCAAATGGATTTGGTATGACTGCCTCTATCTCCATGGATTCAATAGAGTACGCATATATAAGTGATTATTCCACCTTTTCCCAAGTATGAATCTGTGTTCCCCTTTAATTAGTGGGTGTGGAGGAACCATCTCCTCTATCTCACCATCTATATCATAACATGAAGAGAACATATATTATTCACCTCCCATTTTATAAGAGTGTGGCTCCTCCCAAGTTGATGAGTCAGTTCATGTGAACCTTGGTACTAAGGAAAAAAACTAATCTTGAAATTTATCACTGTGAAAATTCATCCAGTTGAACAACATCAGTACATGGATTTCCTAAAGAATCATCATGCTGTTTTTATATAGAGTTATAATGAGATGAAAAGATAGGACCCTAATGTCATCTTCCACCAACATGGTCTTTTGTTGAGTTATCATGGTTTCAAGAATCATCCTCACAAAATTATCCCTTCTTATGGATCCATAATTATGGCCAAAGATGACTAGCCTATAAAATCTAGCTTCATTAACGATTTTTAGTACCCCATGTGGATAGCCAAAAATTATTTTAGTTGGGAAGAGAAACTAGAATATCCAATTCATTATCAACTTACAAGATCCCATCCTTCACATTACAAAACAGGATTCCCCCTTCTGTTGATAATACGTATTACTAACGACATTGTTGGGTTCAAGGAACTCTTTATACTAGATGGATACACTGGGTACACCTAGATTCAAATGGCCCCTAAATATGAGTAGTCTTCATCATTTAGTGTAATGAATTATAAATTATGTTATGATGTAATTACTTCATATTTGAAAATTAGATTAGCCGCATATCCGTTGTTCATGTAAAACATCTTCAAAATGATCCTCATTATGCTTTTGGAATGATACATGGATGATTTTATTGTTAAATCCCATTATCATTAAGGCTAACTCAGATATCCTGGGAAGGTATTTGACTTAATCCACTATTAGAT
This sequence comes from Viscum album, assembly GCA_963277665.1. Taxonomy (NCBI): domain Eukaryota; kingdom Viridiplantae; phylum Streptophyta; class Magnoliopsida; order Santalales; family Viscaceae; genus Viscum; species Viscum album. Next base: position 107,340,622 of record OY728133.1, read on the forward strand.
GTTGAAAATGAACACCATGAAATGGGTTTTTGGGATATCCCCTAGTATGTTTCATAGACTATTAATCAGAAATAGAGGAATCAAGATTATCCTTGAGAAGATTACTCTGATCAGCCATATTCCTCCTTTAATTAAACTTTGAGAGATCGTAAGAATTCAAGGACACATATCCTACATATTTCAGTTAATCAAAAAAATAGATGGAATGTGTAATAAATTTTCTATGATCATGAATAATGTTTAAATCTACTAGTGAGATGGAAATTATATGCCTTCATTATAGGAAGTCACACAGTTTCTACTATAGCCCCCAGTTATGAGGTCACCTTCTTAAGGAAGCCTTTGGTCTTTTATGTAACCACACTAAAATTATTCCATTGTTCCCTTCACACTTAGATGAAAAAACAAGGGACCAAAAATACGTTATAGAATCACAATCACATGCTCCATGACACAGATTGGAGATACTATTCGATCATGATGTCTTTGTCATGAAGGCTTTCATAGTGAAAATGTTGTAGAATTATTTTCATCATCATGAAATAAAAATGGTGTTCTATATAGATCCTCTAATTTATATCCTAAATTTCCTGATATTAATTGGGTGAATAATGTTCTCTGAAGTGATTATTCATTACTTTTAATTCTAGTTCCTTCCACTAGGGACTGTAAAAGGTCAAGTGATGAAAGACCATCTAGCTAGCCACCCAGTTCCTTATGATGTGCATCTAGATGTTTATTTTCCCAAATGAGGCCATCCTCTATGTGGATGAAGCCACATTATTCTAGAGGTTACATTTTGATGGTACATTCTAGAGCCCCTCCATTATAAGGCTCGTTGATTCAATGATCTGTAGAGTAGGCTAGGGGACTCTCTTCATCACTCCCGCATAAGGAATCCAACCGTATTCATTCATATAGTCAAAATGATGCACTGACAATGAGGAAAATTATTGATCTTTTCTTACTAGTCTGGAGCTTTACCATGATATAAACATTACCCTATTCATTTAGAATGGTGACTTAGAGTTTCTCATCAAGAAAAAAATGTGTAAAATATCATCATGATTCCAAAGATCGTGCCCTTTCTCAAGCACACTCACTTGCAGATGGACCACTCCCCCCCCTATATAAAGGTAACTCATGTTACCTGATCACAGAATTGATGATCTTATATTATGACCAACCTTGCCTCCTCTTATAGTGCCCAACTAGTATAACCAGTTAATTATTGATGGTAATGAATGGTTCAATGCTCCCATCATTTTAGAAGATGATGATTACCAACTGGAAGGACATCTGACCACATTTTCTCCTCCACTAGGACCTCAAGATGCTGCCACTCATGAGGAATGCTCTGATTGGACAACTCCTATTGTAGAGTTTTACCAGAATAGAACTCTCCCACCTGAAATATATGAAGATGGGTGAATCCATCATTACAGAGCATATTTTTTCCTCCATGGTGGTACCAAACTCGAGAAGAATTTTTAGAAACGTGATTTTGAATGAACTATCTTCCATTATATATTAGCTGACTATATTCCCTTCATTATATAAAATGTTCAGGTAAATATCCTGACCCCAATATCCCAAATATGATACCTTAAATTATTACATTGGCATAATAAATAATGAAGTCACATCCTAAAAGACTGTGTGGTATAGTATCATTTGAAAAAACAGATACAAACATAAGTATTACATTACAACTTGAATGAATAAACATTGATACTCAAATGGGAAAATCAATAATTTCCAAGATTATTCCAATAAGTCATTCATTGTATATATCTTTTCATATTGTGGAAAAATATTACTTCTGAAATGGGTGTTCCATGATTATCATTATCGGTAAAAATACATCGAATGCTATAAAAACAAACAATAAATCACGGTGATCATCTAACAAAACATGTAATTTAAGAATAACTGTGAAAATTTTATTTTAGGAATATAATTTGATATTAATAATTCCAAATAAATAATCACAAGGGAAAAAACATAACTATAGATGTTATAATTGTTGAATAATTATAATGATTATCAATTGATAATATAATAATGTGGGAATTCATAATTATGGATTTATTAAATATACAATCAATGATTCAACTAGGACATCAAATATAAATATCTACAAACATTGTATATTTAGTCTCAGGATACCTAATGATGCATCACGTGGCTATAATGGGACCCAACTATAAATTACTAAGTCCAATACATTCCTCATATCAAAATGGTGAAACATAAAAAATACATACATTCATATTGAAAATATAATATTAAATATAAATAAATTACCCAATCGTTATAAATAATCTTAAATTGTCTTGAATAATTCAGAGAATAGTATCAAAGAAAAACATACCTAGTCTAAATAATCATAAATAGTTATATAAAATATAGTGGATGGTAAAATAAGAGACCATTATCAATTGATAATAACATTGAAATTATTTTTTAAAAATGATTTAAATAATCTAATTATTTCATTGATAAATGATTGAGATAAACGCACTTTTACTTTGGAATGAGGAGTTATTTTTGGAAATAATTTATATTTGTTATAAAAATAATATTTCATATGTGTATATCACATAAATGAAAATAGATATAAAATGAATGTATAATGATGGTATAAATTATGATCATCTAAAGAAGAAAACATGTAAAGGTGTTTTAATGTATTATTAGACATTTAACACTTAAGTGCAATTTAAGAGAAAAAGTAAAAGAGACATTAAGAATTAAAAATGAATAATTGTATACATAAAACCATAAATGAGTTAAGATATTATTTTATGAAAAAATGAATTATTTTATAAAATTATTTATGCATTAAAATAGATTATATATTGTATTTTAAAATGGGAAGGAAATTACGAAGTTCTCTTTAACTGATCTTGTTTATCAGGAGGAATTTGACGAGAACCATACAAAACATGTATTAACCTATAAATGAATCATTATCTGACTCGAATAGACCAAGACCTTTGTTCATTGTTTTTTATGATAATCCACTTTTTAAGGGGTGAGGTGGAACCATTATAATCCTCTAAGGCTTAGAGACAACTACTTGACCCATAGGTCTTATAAGAAATAACCTAGACAAAAAAATGGAACTGCTCCTCCCCAGCATATTCTATGATATCATCAACCCAAATTCATAGGGGAGGTCGACTAGTAGTCCTATGAAATTTTGTATTCACCTGATACCTATAACAATTCCATACCCTCTCATTATTCCAATTCTGGTTAGTGCTGTTATGTAATTGTGCCTGCCTGAAATCCTCATCTAAAACCTTTTCCCATGTATTATGACTATTAAATCTTCCTTCATGTGGTCCAATGTCCATGGGGTGGCCCTAAGACCTTATTGTGGCCCGATGGAATTGAGAAACAACTAGCCCGAAGGCGTTGTGTGGCCTGAAATCCTTATAGGACCCGATTTCCAAACCGGTGGCCCAAATGCCCAGATTGATGAATAGTTCCAACTGCTAGAGTATTAAATTGTACCTTCTACAATACCTGTTATAGTTTTTACTACAACTCCTTATACAATGTCTGCTATAGTACTAGAAATATTCCTGCACCCAGATTTGATCTCAGCGTCACATGGATGCACCTACTGATTCCTCACCAACTGGGCTTTGGCTCATGTTAAAAAGACAAAATATCTTGTGTAAATATATGAGTTTGGAACATATGAAAATTATTTATAATAAGTATATTAAAATAGGGAAGAATTAAGTTGGGGTAAAGAGATGGAGAGAGTGAAATCATATACCAAAATGAAAAATGGATGTTCGAGGAGGATTTCTTACCTTATACCGAAAGTTTATTTACAGGCACAAAATATCCTATGTAATGAAATTAGATTTATTAGTAATTTAATTTTGAACCTTTATTATTTATATTTCATTTATAATGGTTTTATAAAGTATATTTATGTCCCTTTTGATGAGTTATAAGAACCAGTTTCATCATTCATGAGTGTTCATTTACATAGTTTTCATGATTTATTCAATTTTATACAATTAACAAAGATCATAAAATATGTAAATAGTTATCTATAATTGAAATTAAATGTCATTAATAAAATTATATAAGGATAATTAGTCTTATATGGCATTTTTTCTAGATATTATCATTATTCAAGAGATAAAATATTAATGATAAATGATAACATTATATTGGTGTTTTTATGGATCCTTACACACTGGTTTTTAGTTATTAATTATTATTATTTATATATACTATTTCCAAAACAATAAATACATTTCAATACCTTTATTATCATTATATTTTAACAATAATTTTACTATTTGTGCCCTTAATAGTGGAATTGATAAAAAAATCACTGTCCATGAAGGTGATAAATTGGAACCTCACTGATGATGTTTTCATTTTCAGAATAAACGGGGATGAGAAGATAATTAATAGTCAACATACTATTTTCATAATTAAATTATTGTATGCAATAAATTCTAGAGTTATTATGCCACATTAGTATAGGTAGGTTAGTAAAAGAAAAGAAAATAATGAAATTAAAAGAAAACTGAAAGAACAAAAGGTGATGATATCGTTTGAATTACTCTGCTTTAAAACCACCTTTAAGAGAATTGAAATGGTATTTTGGGTAAGAATAAAAATTCAATAACATGGGGGAGTGATTTTGGAGTGTTTTGGGAGAGATATTTGTAAGAAATTGGATAATATTCATGTAATTTGAGGTGTAAGGATAATGGGTGGTGAGGGGTGGTAATTATATTAGAGGAGAGTGGGTGTTTACTAGTTTGACAATAAGATTTTTATTTTGCCTCAAGACTCTAGATAGATTGAACTATATCACTAAATGTGTTTATATAATGAAATATTGTTCAATATTATGTTCTTAGACCATCCATGCATCAGTTGTGACTCAATAATTCTTGTATTAGGTAAATATCATATATGTATTTCATTATTCACAAAAAATCAACTATTTTAGAAAAAATCAATAAATTCACCCAATCCAATTTTTTACTAGTATAAATAAATAATGGAATCCATTTTTTAAAAAAAATTCTAAATATGAGGATTATTTTTTAAATACAATCAACATTTACTTATAAAATATCTGTTTTTATATTTTAATGTATTTTATGATTCATTCAAAAATGAATTAAGGTCTCAAAATTTTTTTGTAAAATTATAAAACCCCAATATATTACATTTTTAATCTATTTGATGAAAATACCTTATTTTTTAAATAATTATGATATTAATTAAATTGTGATAAAATATTTATATTTCACAAAAATACCAATACATAATTTATCATTTATATATTATTGATTTACTTATTCCATAATATAAATATATCATATATTCAATCATAAGATACCTAAATTTTATTCATATATTCATACAGAAGGATTCTATTAAGTTTTCTGGACTACTCTTCCAAAAGTTCATATTATTATTCTGACGGTCATGTTAATGATATATATTATATTACAGACTTAAACTAGGTGATTTGGTCAAAAAAGGCTGTTTAATATGTTACATATACATTCCACATATTTTATTGGGTTACATTCTCCCCACCATTGAAAATTTCATCCTCAATGTTTCCAATATGTCACATCATTAAGTGATTTGGGTAGTCATTCATCATAATTTCCTTGGGTTCCCACATTGCCTCTTCATTATTTAGATTTTCCATAATACTTGTACCTACCGATTCATATTATTCCTAACCACTATTCTTCAATATCCTGAATCTGGATGGGATCACCATAGTAAGATAAATATGGTTCTAATTCAATTACATTATAAGTGAGAAAATTCATTTGGTATACCATGTCTTCATTCACAAACATGTGTAGAACAAATCGTGTTCTTTATAATGGATATGTGGAATTGCCAAATGACAAGCCACAATTTCAATTCTCTCAAAAATTTCAAAACTTCTTATGTACATGGTGCTCAATTTAACTTATATATTGAAACTTATGAAAACCTTCGATAGGCATATTTTTAGAAATAAATGATCTCCCACTTGAATATCTTAATTATTTCTCTACTTCCCGTCATAACTATTATTCCTAATTTGAGAAGATTTTATATGGGATTCAATAGTATTTACCAATACATTTTTTCATCCACATGATATGTGACATTAAACATCCTTTCACGAACATCATCCCAAAAACATAGTGTATGATAACTGTTTCAATGTATTTATTCATACGATGCCATTTCATTTCTTGAATGTAAACTATTATTTCAGGAATAATCTAACAAAGGGAGATAATTATTAAACATACATTGAAAGTAAACTATGAAAGAACTCAACATTTCATCTAATTTATCAATCATCCATTTTGAATTCTCCGAAATTTGAGGGAGATAATATAGAATTTTATAGGACATTGATGTATATTTAGGATCATGACTAGGAAAAATGGAAAGTGATGCACCCTTATGTGGTATAATTTAATTATTAGAGGGTCATGCATAGAGATCTATTAGAAAATAAACCAGTATAGTGAAGAAATGATAAGATTTGGTACATCAATAACCAATTACGCATATTTCATCATTATTTCGTAGTTTATTTGGTAATTTTGTGAAAACCCCATAATAATGTCTTCCCATTTCCATTTAGGGATTACAAGAGGTTTTATGACAACCTTAGGATGTACTCTTTCATCCTTTACCTATTAAAAAACTAAACATCTTGATACATAATCACCAGTTCATGGCATCATATTATTCGAAAAAGTGTTCTTTAAAATAACTATAAATATTATTTATACCATGGTGTATGGAGAAATTAGAGCTCTGAGAACCATCAATTAATTATATTTTTAGCATAGGTATAATGGAAATAAAAACACTTTTATCGAATTTCATAATTCCATTATCATGCATGAAGTCTTCAAACTACCCATCATACACATAATTAATTTTAAATTGAAATTTTCATAATATTAGTGAATACTATTTATCTTTTAAAATAAGGATGGCTTTTCAACCAATTGGAAAAGAGGTGATGTTTCACCTTCATTGATAATTCACATATCAATAATTACAAGATCAATGTACACAAGATACCTGTAAATACAATTTTTAAAAAAATTCCTACTACTTCATTCCCATTGCAACTTGTACCACATTTTACATCCTTGGGTGGAAGTGTATAGAATAAAAAAACCTATAGTTTCTTGATCCACCACTTTTTCCTTATTAGGATTTCCTTATGTGAAAGTAAATATTTCATACTCTTGTGATCTTTAAATTTATTACATCATTGACAAAATATATAGTTTATCTATATATTGACATGAAATATTAAAACTACTAGTTGAAGATCATGATTAATATAGTATTGTTATAATTTTTTAATAGCCTTGATGCATTAGTAATAACATTATCATTATGTATAAGGACACATCCAAGTCCTTTAATCGATGTATCACTAAATAAAAAAAAGACATAATTTCTTGAAGGTTGTGTCAATATTATAAAAATAAGTAATATCCTCATTATTTAATCAAATCATTATTCACAAACATAACCATTTCACGAGTAATCTTTGTAAACAGTTTAGCTAATCAGCTAAAATTCTGAATGAAACACCAATAATAACCTATGAAACCTATGATTATACATACCTAGGTTACGTTCATTGGTGTAGTCCATTTCAGGAATGAATTTTTGTTTAAAGGATGAAATGATATTATATCCTTATAGACAATTTATCCATGGAAATAAACTCTTTTATTCCTGAATTCACACTTTCCAAATAGCCCATATATATATTTTTTTCTAAGAGTATCATGAAAAATTCACAAGTGGTTCTCATGTTCCACATAGATTTTGGAATATATCAATATATCAGTAATTAATCTCATAACCAAATTGTTAATATATTCTATGAACATTCTATTAATTATATCCATTAAAATAGATGGTGAATTTTTCAATCCAAATTTAAATACTATAGTATATTAATAACCATACATGTTTAAAATTAAATACTTGGAATATCTTTATTTATCACATTAAATTAATGATATCCTTATCTATGTTCAGTATTTTAAAAATATTGATCTCAATGATATTGATTAATCATGTAAATAATGCAAGGAATAAATATTTTTTCTTTATCCAAATTTCACATATTTCACAATATTCAATTAACAAACTCATAGATCCTTGATTATTTTTAACAAAATGAACTAGACCTCCCCATCATGAAATAATTGTGTGAATAAATACCTTATGACTCAATTAATCAACTTGTTTATTCATCTCCAATAATACAATGGTTGTCATTCTATAAGGAGAATTTGATAGAGGTCATTCAGTATGGATCAAATCGATATAAAATACAATTTGTCATTCTAGGGGATATATAGGTAAATGATCCAGAAATACATCAATTAATTCATGTAAAATACATATTTATTTAATTCTATATTTTTATGTTACATAATAGGAACTCATTGACACATAATTGTAGCAATATGATTTCCACATTCAATTTTTACTAAAAACTCAATTGTTAATATGAATTTAGAATATGTAATTTTCATAGAAAACTAGATGGGTAAAAAATTCAATGATCTATAATCAAATAAAAATTTATCAAAATTTGAAGAGATGATTAATGTTCCTTCCACTACATCAATATAAACATATAACTCAAATATTGGGATAGTATACATATTTTCTTTTTCCCTTTGATTTTTTTGGGAATGTTTATGTGATATCTTAGACAATCATTTTCATACATTCAGAACTCCTTACATATGAATATTTTAACATAAAAGGCTTCATTCATTCCCCTAAAATAATGGGTATGGTGGCATTTTTATCAACAATTTTATCATTTTCCCTTTAACTCTAGGCATATTCCTTGTTTTTGCATTCCACTTTAATTTCATGTTTCGAATTCTTTGTATCTGTTTTTATATTTTTGATTATTTCCATACCAATGTACTTAAGACATGCCTTTTAATCTTGTTACCCTTCAAATACATATGGCATGGAAAATTATCTCTCTATCTTGATGTAATATGATATTACATCTTTTTATGAAAACAATTTATGGGAGAAAAATTCCATTCATAGAATTTGATTAATGCCATCATAGAAATGTCTAATCTATCTCCTTGGAATACATATATTTTTTGTGGAATGTATTAATATTTGTTTAATATTGGATTCATACATAGAAATGGTTTCACCCTTTATATGTCATAGTCCCAATAATTACATGTCAATATTGAAAAACCTTTTTTAAGGCAAATATTTTTCTAATAAATTTCATTAAAATCCTTTCATTCAATATTGTATATTTTTTCCTCCACCATTGTGTTTTTAATTAAAATCCAACACGGATCTACATCTCCCAAAGAGATAAAAAAACATTCATAATAGCCTTTTAACTTTCCTTACTTTCCAAAGTTATAAATATCATCTCTAATGAACTAATCAATTACAAAACTTAAAATGGTTTATTTGTCGCATTGAAAGATGGTGGTTATTTTCCCATAAAGTGGTCGAACATTGTTACACCACATTCTGGATCGGGATTGTCCATTCATGTATGGTTGTTTCTCATTACATGAATCAGTTATCCTTGTATAATTATAATTTTTTCAACTCATGTTGATTCTCCAACTCCCAATTCATTATTTTTCATTGGAGGGAAAGGGCTATATGGGATACATTTGTTCTTATACATTTAAATCATTTTACTAGGCACCATTTTTTAAAAAATGGAAAATATTATACTAGACCCTACCAATATGAAATATAATGTATCATCTCAAAACTACTGAATCAAAAAATAAAAAACTAAAATATAGGTATAAATGATCTCTATTTCATAACCATGGTCTCATTGGGATTATTTCATAATTCTATCATATGGTTTCAATATCTAATATAAGTTTTCCTACATCTTATTTCCATTATTTCTACTAAACATTATCTAATTCCAACTATAAACACCCTAACCATAGTATCATTGATTCTGTACCTTGGTTAATTTCCATGTTATAATAAACAAGGAATTCAAATCCCAATGTACCAATTAGTTTAGTATAATTTTAGAAACAACATAAAATCATAATTTTTACCTTAATATTTTAATTTAGAAATAACATATAAAATCCATACGAATCATCGATAAAATCCTACATTATTCCTCCATGTCATTGATGGTTTACGTATTCCTATCATGGGGAATAATAAAAAAACTAATGGGGTGATCTAAGATACTATGTATGAGTGAAAATATATTATAATTTATAATAATAAACAATATGTTAAGGTTAATATCAAAATAAACACATTCTATTGTTGAATAAAATTTAATATAATATGGCATGAATATAACATGATCAAAATAATGCCATATAATTAATCACACAAGAATAAAATATACAATATTTATTCTACTGGTTGAATAATCACATGGATTATCAATTACTACTATAAATTTTTTGAAAGTAATTATATTATATATCATATGCATATCATCAATTATTCGACCATGACACCATACATAAATGGATAAAAACTCGTTCTAGTTTTTATCATTAGACCTAATGATGCATCAATGGTCAATACCATGCCCCTACAATTACATACCATTCCAATTAATTCCTCATTTGAGAGGGTTGAAACATAATCAACATATACAGTGATATTGATACTAGTATATGAAATTTAAATAAATTCTGTAATCAGAAAAAATAATCACAAACTACCATGAATAATACAAACTATTATTTCAAATTAGTATATCCAAAGATAAAATCACAATAAACCATTCAATTAAATTTTTCAGAAGGTAAAATAATAGAATAATATAAATTAAATATAACATTAAATGGATTGTGTTTATATATATAAAAATACTCATATAAATTTATTGTTAAATTATTAATATATATAACTTTTACATGGGAAAGAAAAGTTATTTTGGAAAATTAGATGTATTTTTCATAAAAATATGACTGTAAACTTTATATCCAATAAAAAATATTTTATTATAATAATGTAATTTTTATGCATAATTTTAGTAAATAATATGTGAAAATATTCAAAAATGGTATTTAGGATTCATTATAAATGGGACACTTCATTGTAGTTGAAGGGAAAATGTAAAAGAGTATTTAAAAAACGATTAATTGTATATGTAAACCCATAAATGAGTTAAATAGATTTTAATGATATAAATTAAGATTTTATAAATTCATTCCATTCTTAAAAAAGATCACATTTTTTATCTTAATATGGGTACAATGTTTTCTACTTCCCATTAATTGGGTTTCCATATCGGGAGGAATATAGCGATAACCTTAAAAAAATTCCAAAATAAAGAAAAATGAACTAATATGAATACATGATTTTAGAGGACATGAAAATAATTTAGAATAAGAATATTAAATGTGATAATAATTTCCTTGGGGTAAGGAAAGAGAAAGTATTACACAAATGAAAAATTGAGGTTTGCAGATAATGCCTTATATTATGTATGAAAGAGTTATTAAATTGAACTTATTATCATGATAATGAAATTACATTAATTAATAATATTATTAATAAACTCATCATTATTTATTTTATTTAGTAAAAAATTATTATGTTCATTAATTTATTTTTTATGAGTAATAATTCTCATGTTCTTTATTGAGGTATTTTTTTATCCTTGGTTTTTCTGATTGGTTGACATGTATATATGTACAAATGATCCTAAAAAATGGGTAAAATAAACAAAAACATAAATTATATGTTATAAAATAAAATCCATAAGATTAAATGGTCTTACATATCTTTTTGTTTTTATATATTAGGATGATTCATTTAATAAAATGTTAATGATAATGGCATAGATTATTTTGTTGTTTTTTCAATCACCACACACTAGTTTTAATATGTTAATTAATACTATGTATATATAATATATCCATGAAATTAAATAAGTTCTAATAAATATTTTATATTATATTTTAAAAATAGTTCTCATTTTATTACCATACCATAAGGTGGAATATAAAAATGAAAACACGTCATTCTTGAAGGTGGTAAATTGGAATATCATGGATGATGTTTTCAATCATAGATTAGAAATAGAAGAGAAGAGAATTTATTATTGATATAATTTTATCATAGTAACATCCTTGTTTTTTAATATTCTATATTTTTTATTCCATTGTGGTACTTTTAGTTGATTAAAGGATAATAATATAAATAAATTAAAATAAAACTAAAAGAAAAATATGGGTTTTTTATCCTGAATTCTTCTACTTGTGATACCCCTTAATAACCTCCTTATGAAACATTAAAATTGCCTTATATGTGAAAATAGTATGACCATAATGTGGGGGAGAGGATTGGAAGATGGATTGGTACTGAATTTTCTAATATTCAAGGCATTAGAGGTGTGAGGATATGGGGCAGTGATGGGTTGAATTTATAGTGGAGGAAAGGGATGTATTTTATTATTTTCATCATTAGATTATTATTGTGTCTCATGATTATCAATATATTGAACTATAACCCTAAATTTGATATGATAATTAATGTGATTTTGAGATAATGGGATTATATCCTACATACATCATCCATGACTTAATAATTCATGTTATTGTTAAATAGTATAAATTACTATGTTTAACTATTTAAAAAATATAACTACTTTAGAAAAATATCATAAATTCAACCTAACAATTTTTCAATATACATAAATCAAAAATAGACTCCATTTTTGGAAAATAATTTTTAAAATAAGAGAAATTAAATTTTAAATTAAAATCATAAGTTACACAAAATTTTTGAATATAATATTAGAACAAATTTTATGAAACTCTAAAAAAATAATTAATGTCCCATAAAATTATCTTATAATAAAATAACACCAATATATTATCTTATTAATTTGTTTCATGAAAAAAATATATTTTCAATTATTATTCAAATTATAAAATTGAGAATAAACATTAATTTTTCAAAAAATATTATCAGTATTTAATTATTCATTTTTAAAACATTTATTTACATATTAAATGATATAAATCTATTATAATTTTATTAATAAGATAAATATGGTTTATTAACACTTTCATTGGGAAGCTAAATATTTTATTAGCCATATTACTATTCCAAATGACCATGTTACTATTACATTGGTCATGTTAATATGTTACAGAATATTGTGGTCCTAAACATGGTTTTGTGTTCAATATATGATATCAAATATGTTTAATAGACATAGTAAACATTAATGAGGTGTAACAATTTAGGATGATATTTATGGCTCTCATCTCGAAGGGTTGAAAATCAATGACTAGATTCAATAGTTGGGATACTTTTGACCCATCATGGTCCAAGACTGTAATGAGTTCACCAAAAAGTGTCATGAGATTCTATTTCAAGCCCACATCATGCATTGATCACTAGATCCCATATATAATACCATGTATTTTAGACCTTTAGCTAGTGGACATGATGTCCTGGGACCGTATCTACCAGTGGTATCTCAACAATGTTGATTAATTATGAGCAGAATAGATTTCATTTACAAGTGTGAAGATGTGATACATATTATTAAATTATATACCTGATTATTTGATGAATTCGTGAGATCCAATATTATCCATCGATTCAGAGTCCCCCGCACTACTATCCTACAAAACCAACTCCATCTGTGAGGATGTTTAGCTATTGAAGTAGTGATCCAAGTAAAACATCTAGTCCATCCATAAATATTGCTACCATGGATAGGAAAAATGAAATATTGAGACATTCATCAAAATCGTATCCTACATTTTGATGATGATAGAGGGTCAGGATAAGAATTTTTCAGGAAAATATCCAAAACACTCTCTAGGCTTATCATGTGATGAATCAAAATTCCATCTAGGTGACTCCATATTCAAAAGTGTATGTAATAAGAGTTATCCTACCCATTAAGATCTAGTTTCTATCACTCCAAATATTATTCCTTGACCAAAAAATCCTAATATATGGAAAAACCCATTTAATGGATGTAAAATCCCATCCAAGAGAACATGTTTGAGATCTTAAAAAATCTAGGGAGTAACCATAACTAAATATCCATAGTGTTCAACAAAAAGGATCACCTCTGCTACTTGCTGTAGTGTGATTTGATATTTTATCTCTAGATGGAGATGTTACTAGGTAGGAAAACACAAATGATAGGGCCCATGTAAGAAGGTCCTTACATAATTCACATGGTATATCCTCAGGATATATATTATTTCATGACTATATATATAGATAACATAACTCCTATGACAGGTTCATGCTTCTCAAGAATTATTTTGAATAAGGATCTATAATCCATGTTTAATGACTTTAATCATTATATCCCTAAACAAAGCATCATGACTTTAAAATGTATGGAGTTCTTCTCAGTGATTTATTATGTGGTGGAGGGAAACATTGAAACTCATTTGTTTTGAGGATTTTATTCACCATGCTATATATTTATGCTTTATAACCCATATCCCTTCATGGTCAAAAATATATGAGCTTAAACTAAGTGTTCATGGTCTATGTGACAAGAACCTAAAATATTTTCTATAGATTCATATATTTAGACATTAAACTATTCTACACTGCTATAGTATAAGATGTAAAACTCTAAACATCACAGAATCAGCATCATAGCTACATGATATTATATTGTTTCGTATTGAATGTCCTTTTTCTCATGCCCTTTAAATGAAAACATGTATTAATCAAATGATGTTAAACTGGATTCTTGGATGGATATCAATGATGATAATATAAGATTCTATGTCTAGGAATTATGAAGGTATACTATGGGAAGGTTTCCATTGATTGTGTATTGTATGATATGGGACCTCCATGGTCCTTATTCACATCGACTAATATAAGGTGCGCTATGTACCTCCAACTTGGAATGGCTCCCTCTTATCACCCCATATTCATGAAGTTAAACTACGAAACAACCATCATCATTGAAATATGATGATAAAATATATAGAGCCATAATTTCCTCACCAAAGAGGATGTCTCCCATGGAATCAGTCACCTAACATGATGTGTTCTATAAATACATACAACATGAATCCTATTGTTATGTGTTTGGTAAGAACACTTGGTTCATTACATCTTGGTCCATGAAATCTAGTAAAATACCCCCTCTATATGTATATATCATACCTAAAATAGGATATTTCATTCATAAAATATGTGTGGATTCATTATAATCCTTAATGGATACCAAGTGATGTCGACACGTCACATCTCCAGGGCCAACCATAAATCATTCAATCCTTTTTCCGCTCGTCCTTAGCTTATTCCATTCATCAAGACTATGAGTTGTATTAATTCCAACTCAATAAGGTGTTTGTGGGGTTGTGTCCTTTAGTTCTTATTCATGTAAAGGATGTTGTGTTTCCTCGTTACACATGTCCCTCTTCATAGTTCCATGCCATTTTTCTGAACTCTATGACCTTAAAATAATTGGTGATGGTATATGAAATAGGAATTTAAACTAATCACACTAAGAATAAGAATCATGACTTTAAACATTATGTAGAATTTTATCTTAGCTGTGTCATATGGTATTTTTCCTCCTTTGCCCTCATTAATGTTGGGTTTTTTAAAACATCACACTGCACATAACCATTTTGTACCATGACCTAGGACCTTAAAATAGAATCCAAACATTCTGAATAAATATCATTCATTTTTAACCATATATTTAACATGTTCAAGAACCCTCATGACATTCATGGGATGCCTCGACTCCCTCGCAATAAGGGATTAACCCCACCAGTGATGGTCTATCACCACATTGTTCTATTATAACTTCATGTGGCTTGATTCCCATCCTTATGGGATATGTATCGATGCCCAATAACTTTCTCATTGGGATGAACCACAATTTTGTCAATCGTGTTTCTTCGTGGCCTCATTTATTGTCAATGTAATATGATAATAAAATATTTGGTCATCGCCTAAGGAGTTTTTATGTGTTCTTGGTCCCCATAGTCCTCATTCACATCATATTCTCATGACACCTCACTACACAATGAGCCCATTGAAAAATAAAGATGACCATAATCTATCTCCCATGATCCACAAAATATAACAATAAAACATTTCCAATTCCCTTATTTGAGTCCCATTATCTCATACACCCCAATTCAAAATATGATTCTTTCCCTATTTGGGTTTCCATCATATTTCAAATATAGATGAACCCCAAAATGTTGATATTATCATGAAAGTTTTGGGACACCTCCAATGATGGAATAATGTCCTAATAAACATCTAGAGGTAAATGACAGATCCTATGATTCAATATTAGTCAACGGTTTATCATGAATTTTTTCAAACCATTCGTTAATTGTGTGGTCCAAATCCCTATGTTTCGAAGACGGTCAAAATTAAATCCCTAAGAACTTGTATAACCATTATTCAATTCATGAATGTATCAACATACCTATTTTACACTCCCCTGAATCATGGTGAGAGTATAAACCCTTGGTGCCACCCCTATATGCACCCACATATTTGGATACCCCAAATAATTGGACATATTCCAACACAAAGAATATGTATAGTTTTTTTAGGAGTTCTGATTGAGTGTGAATTGATGTGGTCGAACCACAAAATATCTGTTATAGTCATAATTCTATGATATTAATCTACAGAATATATGATTGAAACTCTATAAACATAATCTAATATTTTAACTGATAATTGTTTGACTGTTTTTGGGACTTCATGGTCATCATTCATATTGGATTTCTTACACACTCATACAACATATCTCGTTCTTGAGAATCTTCCTTCCGCATGTTCAAACTATATTACCATAGGCTATGATCCAATATTCCATGAGACATAATTTTAAACTATTGGATGATGTCTACGAGGAATGACCTTATACTATATGAAACATTCTAACTAAAGGATTAGATACTAGGAGATGTGTGCTAATAATATGATGGTAAAATGTTCAATGCTTCACCCATACCATATGACACTAAACTTTGAGTCATATTTCATCACTGTACAATGTAAAAAATGTGTTTATCATCCTCAATTACAAGATGTAAAAATGAAAAAAAAAGATCCAATACCTCACATGAGAGGTCCTCTATGCCAATTCTGGTAATCAAATGCATCATTCTCATTTTCATATATCTCTCATCATCTGAGATATCACTCCCCTATAATATTTAGGATATCTTTTATTATGCTAATATGACATCACTAATGTTCTCTATGTCACTATGGATTAATTATAATAGTTCTGGAATCCATTAAAACATTCAATCAATCAATTTCCACTCTTCTTGTTCCCCTTATTTAGATCATCATCCCCTATAATGTATGAAGTGACCTCACCTAATGGCATGTCACATGCCATTTTTTAGATCACCTAGTATCTAGGGTCAATCTTGTAGATCACATTTGATGAAATTTTGAGATAGGTACCATGTTTTGAACATGGTCTAGAGATAACCCTCATTTGTTTGTCCCTATTATAGGAAAATCATATAGATTCTATGTTTCGAATATTGTCAGTAATTATACTATATCATTATTACATTATCATTGTGTTCTGATTGTTGGGAATCATGATTCACACTTTTAATTCTATTTTGTTCTGATAATTCTGACGCCTCTAATGTTATATCGTTCTTGCACTTGCTCATGTTGGAAAATAAAGTTGGATGTTCTCATAGCCCTATTTTCAATCATAAAACTCTCTCAAATTGAACACTCTCAGTTTTCATTCATAGATAGTATACATCGAGTGTTCGATGATTATTTAGCTCTACCATAGAAATAATAATTCATGTGGTCATCACTAGTTTCTCACATTTGTCATGACACACATGAGCCAAGGGATTGGACGTAGGTTGTCTCAAAAATATGATTGATGTGATATAATTAATGAAGAAGAAAAGAAATATTTTAATTTAAATAATATTGTTTAAATAAGGTATTAGTAGTAGAAAATTACATCCACATATTGGATCCATTTATAAATTCTATAAAATTTTCCTATAGCTTTGATCCACTGATTGAGAAGTCAAACACTTCCAACCTCTAACATATGGATTTGAGGGTCTACAAATACTTCCTAATATTAATTTCACCGCTTTCATCCCCTGTATGAATCTGTTTGGCCTTAATATGTGTATAGTACCACTTAACAATGATATCAGCCACCAAAAATGCCACCTACCTTAGCTACACTTGCATCTCCCCAATATAGTCCCTCAATTGAATGTTGAAATACAAATAAGTGGAAATGAAGGAAGGATTCTCTTCTTATTGTCCTTCCTAGTGTTTCATATCTAACTTAACGTCCTAGAACATCCAGATAAGGTCATCTTACTCTTAGATCCATGTGACACCCAGGTTCTGGATCCCTTCTCATATCTTTTCGACAAGATATTCATGTATCAGTGCATGAATACGTTTGGTATCCTCCCAACCATAAAAAATAAGTACATCCAGTAATGAAGTTACCCCATTTGGAACAACATAAATGGTTCTGTAGTGTAACGAATGAATCATTTGGTTCATTTCCACTCCCTATATTAGAAGATACAATTCTTTTTGGCCAGCTCAGAGTCCCAATCCTTTTCTTCTTAAGGTGGTGCTGGCTTATATTTCTGAAATGGTGTATGAAGATAGATATCCTAACCATCCTACAGAATCCTCTTAGATGTACTAGGCCTCAAATCCTAGGGCTGTTCTTCCTCACATGATCCCACATCAACAATTTTATCTCAACAAGACACAGGTTTTGATCCCACCTCGACAATGTTTTCTCTTATATACTTGAGTTCTTCCCCACTTGTGTTTTCAATCACAACCATAATAAAATATCCATTAGAAATAGGGCCAGATCATATTAGACTATAAAATCCAAATGAATTGGTGGAACCGTTATATAAGGGAACCAAAATGAACCAACTAATTCTAATACCCATGCAAACAGTATCTGTGACACTGTTCAAAAAGTAGAATATACCAGTTAGTCTAATCTTCAAATGGTGAGTATACTTCTATGAAGGTTGGTGGATTATGAGATTTTAGCTGTGGTATATTGATCCCATGAGTCACCAACATATTAATTCTTAGTTGTGTCACCTCATAGAACATTATGATATTTGGAGTTTCTAATGTGGTCATCTACGACAATTAATCATTTAAAGACCCACTAGCTTCGTTATTCCTAGACATAGGCCCTAGAGCATCATTCTCAACACATGTCAGTAGACCTTTATCCACACCAACAATGGAATTTTGTTTTAGATTCTATTACAAAGAATATTTTTCATCTAGAATATATAGGTGGTAAATAGATGAATGATTCATCAAGGATAAGTACATTAGATTTTACATTGAATAGTTCCTCATGTTCTACCACAGAGGCTATGATATCCCAACTCTCTAATGGAATCCCATTATAAGGGTTTTCTTTATAAGATTCATCAAATTACATAGGCTTGGGATAATTCGTATCTAGCTCAATTGCTAATAGTTTTGGGGGAGAAGTAATGTATAGAATCACCCTCACCCTATCTGTTATGGGGCGTGAAGAACCACTAATGATCACTAGGTCTACCATCTCAATCACAAATCATTTTCCTCCTCACAAGACATGAGGAATCAATCCTTAGAATGATAAATCCCAAAATTATTAATTCTATACCTATTGAGTTTCTAAAACATCTCCTAATGATCGAGGAACTACTTGTAAACATTCCAGTTGTCACATGAATCGGGATGAACATCGTCGTTGGGGATTTCAACATGATGAAACTACTTTCATAGTTCTTGGGTGATAGTCCTACAGAACCACTTGGATGAATCTTCTTCCACATAGGAGTATCTTATAAAGGAAGTTGGGATTCATAGTACTTTTTCCTTTCTTCATTTCCCTTGATTCTATGGGCCCATGAAATAATGGTGCCACTACTTCTTTAATTATCACTAGGACTACTCCACCACTACAGAGTTCCCTAGTTACTTCTTTTCCCTAACTTTATAGTTGAAGTCTTACCCCTTTATTATTATCTAGGATACACTACATTAGAAATTACTTAGGATATGTTCTCACCATGTACTTTTTATGGTCATCGATTAGTATGTATGCAACATTATTTGGTGGTACCTAATTTCCCATCTTTCAAAGTAATCATATAAACCTGAGGCAGGGTTACCTAATCACTAATGGATCGAACTAATTGGTAACCTCAATGTATACTTTTGGGGTCAACCATTGAAGTAACCTGAACATCCTTGCAAATTATTGTGGGATACATGGCTCAAAAACTGGCTCACAATCAACTATTTCCACTAGAAACCTTCAATTGAAGAAAATGAGATTTTATCAGTAATCCTCACTCCATTTACCATCTTCATCATCCACCCCTGTTGGAATTGGAATCAACATCGTGATAACGTTATCCTCTACCCTGACCATAATCAAAAAATTAAAATAGTCCCTGATATTCATAATCATATGGTAGATTTTTTTTAAGGGAAAATTGAAATTGGATAATTTTAGGCCACCAGTTATGCAACCACCCAGCATTATAGGAAATGGAATGAACCATACACACATAGTGAAATATTACACTCAATAATATGATGGATTAATTTCTTAATCATATTATAATTAGTATTATTTCATTGGAACCCCGAAATATTGTATGAATTATCGTCATAATGAAGGTTCATGGATGCACCCTCAAGTGTGCATCCCTCACTCAATGCATCCATCCACATATCACCACTATGATGAATCTGGCCAACCTGCCTATGGGTTGAAGATCAGTCTGGATATTGTAGCCCCACAGTTTCTATATTATTTATTCCAATACTTTCCAATAGGATCCCTTATTTCCTCGATGTTATTATTGGGAATATGTGAGTGGCCTCAGCATAATTTTCATTGCTGGTACTTCTCCTTCAGTAGGATCCTCTTCCAAGAAGTTCATGAAATTGTTGAACCACTGCATGAAGGGGAAATCTCTTTTTTCCATCATTACCTCACAATTACCCTTCATTAGGTCTAGAAACACCTTCTCTAAATCCGGAAGAAACTCATATTATTCCCATACATTCTCTACATAGATAAAATTGTCATATATTACACATAAATTTTGATCCATAGGATTTGATGAAGGACCAAAAGGAAAATGCTAGCATAACAATTATTTGGGATGAATGTGTTGGTCACTAGAGACCATTATATCATAAACTATAATTTGATTTCACGTGGTCGATATAAATGGAACTAAGAAGCCTATGTTTCTTCATATTGTCATGACCAGTTGATCTATGTCCCAAATTCCATGCAAGATGCATACACCTAGTAAAAGTATCTCCACTAATTAGTGAATTTGCATCCCTAGTGCATATCCCATCCCTCATCCCATCCATTTTCGGGTTACCCATTATTGCTTTGAGGATCATATCGTATGGTGAATGATATACCTTGTCCTCCATCTTTTCCCCATTGATATTGTTGATGTGGTTATAGATACTATCAGTCATGATGGGTGTGTTATCTTTTACAATGTGCCCTATAACAACCTAGTACCATTTTTTTCCTTAGTCTGCTTCTAAAATAATAGGTTTCACTGTCTCTTTTCACTATTGGGATGAAGAAATCATCTCTCATGACAATTCCATATAGCATAATAAAATTTCATAGAGGATAGTCCATATATTCCTCTAAATGTAGTATTAGATGTGATTCATGGTCCAGTGTGGTGTGAATTCATTTCTAAACACTGATGTTTTTGGACTACCCTTATATTTTTTGAATTATTTATTTTCAAATTAATTTTAATCAATTTTAAATCTTTCATTTTACACAACACTGAAGAGAGTTTATTTATTATTAAATCAAATAGTTCTTCGTGTCTTATACGCATCACCAAGTTAATATTTAACAAAAGGACATAAAATATATTAGGATTTACACACAATACTAAGATTAAGTTTCATTACATATAAAAATGACTTTCCTCAATGACATGTGTAACATCTGTGACTGATCATTACTAAAAACATTATATCTGTAAATTTTATTAATAAATATAATTATATATAACATAGTTTTTAAATTATATATTATTAACATTATTAATTAATTTATGAAAATATATGGTTTTCAAGAATATACTGTGAATTTATATTTTACAAATTAATTAGTAATTAATATGAAAACTATTTGAATATATTGGGAAATATTATTATTTCTATGCACACAAAGTTGTTTTACAGTAATAAATTAAACTAATTACAATTATAAATTGGTATTAATATAATATATATGTTATATCTTAAATATATTAATTTTTATATTCATAAAATATATTTAATAGACATGATATAAGAACAAACCCACATTTTTGCTTCAACAACAATATTTTAATTGCGGAATTTTTACCACTTTTTAATGGTGAGCCAATTTAAAATACATTTTTTTGGAACATATATATATTTAATTGGTAAAAATATTCATTCTATTAAAAATATTAATATAATAAGTAATATAGTATAATATTTTGGTATTTTTCAATGATGTTTTATTTTTTAATAAATAATAGAAATTACTGATTTTCAGTTCAAAAATACTTATTCATCTAATTTATTTACTATTGTAAATAGGTATAAAAGTCTAATTAAATAATATTATTATATATTAATACAATTTTGATCATTGATATCAATTTTACATTGATTTTGGGTATCAAAATAAAGAAACATTTGAATATTATTATGTTAAAAACTAGCATTCTCAACCCATTGCAGCTTTAATTTTTAATTAATTTCTTTTACATACGTGATTGTAATTTTAGGAATTGGATTGAATATTTTGAATCATAATAATTTATAATTTATTTTAAATAAAACATATTTATTTACCATTAATATTAGTGAAAATATTTAAAATTAGTTACATCAATTGAGGTAAAATTAAGCTTAACTAAGACTAAACCTTAAATTTATCACCCAAAAATACATATAGGCTTGACAAAAACTCATTTTTTCCTATATTTAGTTATTATAATACTTTTATTCATATTGGGACCACTATTGGATCCAATTACAACCAAATCTGTGGGTGGGGATTCCTTTTCAAAAAAATTACAAGAGTGCCACTCCTCCCCTATTATAAAAGGCATCCTCCCCACCCACTTACTCACACTAATCAGGACACATTGTAATGAAAAAAATTATCTCAATGAGATATCAAAATAATTCCCTTTAAATTTTATCCTTCAATTTGGGAATTTTTTTTCCATGGAATCTCTTTCATTCCAACTAATATGAGTTACCCGAATAAGTGGTAACACCATCCCTCCAACTCCTTTTTTTATTTTCCTTATGAACTCCATAAAATATTATTATTCCATTATTTCATAAATGAATAGTTTCCTAAATTTAATAGTATTATTTTATTATACGTTTATACATACATTAATACACACATCCATCGAATTTGTAACGAACATACTATTTACGTGTATGGTAAACTTCCACCTCACTGAATGATGGTTGTTCATTTTTTCATTACAGCCTATAATGGTGGACAATATGATTGAAAATATATTAATAAATGACAATTATTATATTAATTATTTATTTAATCGTATTTACTTTTTTTACAACACAATTATTTATACATTCCATTTTGTGTTGATACGATAATTCTGTTTGAGGAAGTATGGATTACCGCCCCATCAAAATGATGTGATTCATTCACATAGTACATGGAATGTAATATGTGACTTTTTAGTGAAAATTAATGAATAATATGATAAGTAAAATATAATTTAATAATTATATATATACGTATATATACAAATATGTCATTGACACTCTTTTTACATCTGGATAATTAAACGGAAATAGCGAGCATATGTACATAAAGATTAATATTTCCTTAAATGGCGTATTCCATTTCATAATTATATATTAAATGGATTATTATATTAAATATATAATTTATATAATTTATTGTTAAATAATTTTATAAATTATTAAATATATGACATAGTAATAAGGACCAATGATATAACAAAATAATCTACATGCAAAAAACAAAGGTGATATTACATGAAGTTTAAAATTAACATATAATTGTTATGAAGTGGGTTATATAAACCAATAATCCAACTGTATATGTTATTATAAGTAAGAAGATAGTAATTTTACAAAATTATTAAAAATTTATATTTATTATATAGGAGGTCTGAATGAGTATGATGAGAGTAAAGACACGTGGTAAAGGAATTTCCTCTTAGTTTTATTTCTTTAAGATACATTCCTTAATCATCACTAACTTTGTTTTTATAGTTTATTTACAGCAAATGAATGTATTCAATATCGATTATATTTAAATTTAGAGAAATTCACATATCCATTTTATTATCTTTATTTTATGGGTTTTATGTTTGAAAAGTTATCAAATTAAAAAAACTGTTTTGTATCAATTTTCATTCTTTAATATGAATGTTTTATTATGCACAAAAATTATTTTTTTGAGGTGTCTATAAGTCCATTTTAATATTTATAACATTAATATAATTTTTTAACTAATAGTTTAAGGTTTATATAATTTAATTTTCTTACATTGATAGTATGATTCCATGACACCATGTGATAATATTTTATTGAAACAATCTCATCAATTTTTGAGATTATTTAGGATTATCCTTAAAATACTGAAATCTCAGGATCAGTCTCTCAAGAAAACATAAGAGTATTATTGTCATATGGTTATTAATGTTATCATAATGTATTAGTTCCATTTTCTTCTCCTTGTTAACTTATATAAATTTTTTAATGCAAAATATGATCGTCTCTCCATTCATTCCGAAATTTATTGTATTAAAAAATAGACTTTTAAAGAATGTTTAAGATAATGTTCTCAAAAGGAATTTCAAGCCCATTTTAGAGGGGAAATAATTATAAAAATGTATTATTATTTTCAAATATTCCTTTAAATGATCCTAATTCTATTTTTAATGAAAAATGATTACATGATTTTTTTATGATTTAAAAACCTTTTCAATGTAGAAATGATATTATCCCTAATAATGTTGTTTCTATAATAACTTATCATATAAGATAACCTTCATTGGAGTTACTCATTCCTTTTTGGTGAAATTATCTAATTTCCCCATTCATATTATATCTCTTAATAAATTATTTTATAATGGAATAATTATTATAAAACCCATTTCCCATTCTCAGGTTTTGTAATTTTTAAACCAGCTTCATTTTATTGGTAATTTTCTTAAAGAAACTATTATGAAACATTTATTTTTATCTTTGTTATAATATGATTAAATGTTTATAATACCAATTTTTATCAAGGGTTATGATATGATTATTTATGATCATTTGGAAAATATTTGTATGATTTAATTTTGATATGTGTGGGGACTATATCTTCTTCAAATGAATTGGGTAATGATTTACATCTCATGAGATTGAATAAGATAGTTTTGGTGTGAAACATTACTACTATGAATGACTTTGGAGTCAACCATGACTTCCAGAATGGTATGATTATTGACCTCATTATACTAAGATAGCCATTGTAGTGAACCATGACTACCAATATTGTATGGCGTGCATACTTGGATTACTAATATGGTCAACGAAGTGATGCCTTATCTACTATGGATATCATAATATAGTTTATGTTTCTTCCACAATTCTATGGTTTATTGTTATGTTATTCATTCATGGATACTATTATTTATTTCCTTATGACTTATATCATATAAACATCCAAAAAATATACCATTATTAATGTTTAAGGTGATTTATATGTAGTGTATGATCTTCTATAATCTTGATCATGTTATCATAAAATTATTTTCAGGATTATGCTTACAGGTCTCCCTTATATTCCCTTACAAATAATTCGAGATCAATGAGTTTTTTGTTTCCATTTAAATGATATTAAGGTATGTATAATGATAGATGTGTCTAAGAATATTTCTAGGGAAGAAGAACCTTATGAAAGATAATTTTTATCATTTATTTACTATGATTTATGTTTTAATCTAACCAAAGAAACTAGAAAAAATGGTATTTGGTAATATATTTGTATAACTTTTTATAAACTTTTAAAATGTGTTGTAATATATATAAATATTAAGATAGGGTTTTCATGAATGGTTTTAGATAAAACATTTAGTTTACCTTTAAAAACTAGGCTCATAAAAATTAGTGAGATACCTATGTATATTTGTAATGATTTTTCTTGGGATTTCTCAAAGGATAAGTGTGAGGATCAGATAAAATATGGAAAATGTCGTAAAGCTTTATTGTAAGATAGAGTGTGTGGTTTCCAGGAAATAAATCCATATCTATATAAAACAAGTGGATTCAGATCTGTAACAGATGTACGTATGGGTAGAAACACTAAAAATAGGTTTTGGGCCTGACTCAAGGTAATCTGGAACATGACCATAGGCCTTGCTTCACACCTGTTTAGACACTCATAGGGGATATGCTTTTGGAAATCACAAAACACTTCACAAACCATAATAAATCATTTAAATGAATTTTTGATTTCACTAAACTAGGATTAACCTAGGGATCCATAGTTTGATGGATATTTCATGATTTAGACATCTTATAAGTAATATTTTTCATGACTTTGTGTGTTTTTTCTATGATAAGAAATGATCAAACTATTTTTCTTATTTTAGTCAATGGTAGGAACTAGATTGACATTGAATATGATGGATGATTTTTTGATGATATGTCATGTGGGATGACCACTAGTGTGAAATATGTTGTGATCATGCCTAATCAGTTTTAATAGAACAACATTACCAATGTCTTCCTTAAAACATTTCGAACAACCCATAGAAGATAAAAAGGAGTTCACTGAGAGTTCGGGTAATGAAGACCATAGAAGAAAGAATATAAAATTTTATTTATGTAAATAATTAAAAAATAATCAACTATGTGAATGTATTATAGGATTAAGAAGATTTTTTATCTATGTAAAATATGGACCAATGAAACTGACAATAATGAAAAAATTAAGAGTTCAGTTAACAAAATTGATGAGAATATTAGACTCCCTATGTTTTCATCAATGGTTAAGAATTTTAAGTGATGAATAAATGGTTCTTATAAAACTCAATGTCCTAGGATGAATTCTCTTGATGAAAATCAACAGGATGGTCTGAGTAATGGTTAGAATGTGGGTGATGATGAGATTATAGATGATATTGGAAAATACAGATGTATTGATTAATAGGATAAGGTATATTTTTAATAGAATATAGATGATGTGGTAGAATAAGTTTCATATGTGTTTGGATTATATAATTATGTTTCATGAAAAGTTCAATATATTAGGATTGTCAAGTTTTTTTTAACTACTTAATTACAAGAATATGTTTAATATATTTGATGGACTATAAAATTGATTTAGTGTCAAGGTGATGTCCATTTAAAAACATGATTAAAGTAAAATATAAATGTTAATATTCTTCTTATTTTACAAAAATGTTGTTTGGATAATGTTTTGATGGATATATGTAAATTGTGTCAATTTAGTTACCTTGAAACAAATTATAGACTTTTTGAAAAGTATTTAATGTAATCATGTATAACGTATTAATCTTCTATGGTTTATATAATATATCCAGTAATCAATGGAATAAGGTATCATTGAATTTTTGTATAATTATTTGTCATGAACCAAATCAGGTCATCATCCCATCGATGCCTGACCTGGTCCACGACAAGGCCCGAGGGGCATTCCCGATCCCCACAGGCTGGCACAAGTTCCTTGGTATCAAAATAATGATTTGGAAACAATATACCCGATGAAAAAAACATGGAAAAAACAACAAACAAACAAAAAGAAGACATACTAAAACAAAAATCTCAACCAAACAGGCCCTTAACACAAACTAGGATCTTAGTTACATGTTTAACACCAAACCCAAACAACTACAAGACATAGTGGCCAAAAACCAACTCAAAAACCACCCCTGATTGGAGGACACCACCCTCTCTCCATCTCCACAACGCCATGACATGGTTTCAACTAACAACTTGAACCACCACCTCCAAAAGCCTTAGCCTTACCTGCATCAGACAAAACCAAATCTACTTACACCCAAGTGTGTATGTAGGGTGTGACCAAAAGCTCAATAATATGTCACCAATAAGATATTCCATATGTAAATATTAACTAACCATACAATTCCATGTTTAATCCAGGAATAAAAAAAAATCATAAACAATTTTAAATAAAACAATTTGAGAAATGAAAACTTTATGGGAAACGTGTTAGAAATAAAAACAACACTTTTATTTTTTTATTACACCACAAAGGTGATGCCATGTACCACTGTCAAGTGAGATATAATCCAAGAACACCAAAGTGAGAGATTCCCTATAGGTACTAGCCCTGAAAGGGACCCCAGAACATCGGGTCTCGATGAACCAAGGAATAAGAACCACAATAACATATGCTCTCGTGCACGATCGCCTAGTAGGGAAACATATCCACAACATAGTGGTCCCAAAATGTCTCCCATAGTTTTGTTAGTGTTTTATACAACTATTTAGCTAATTGAATCTGGTCTGAGGCCACATCCTTATCACTGGCGCACTATTCCTAGTCCGCCAACCTAATACCAAGGCTTCCCATTTTGTGCTCAAAATTTCCAAGTTCACATTCTTGTTAAATTCAATTCACAAAAAACAAGAGTATTATCTAAATTTGGTTCTACACTATCATACACTCATAAAAATCCATTTTGAAACATTATGCACATCATATTTTTTCAAAAACTCAACCTACACTACTCACACTATAAAATAAACTCCTACATAATTTTTTTAAAGACCACAATACAATTATTTAACACTATAACATTTTGTCAAATAGTTTTTTTTGTAAAATGTGTTGCACTACCCTAGGTGCCAAAAACCCCCTCACAAAAAACCCCTTATTATAACAAGTCTCATACTGACGCCACCACAAAACACAAGCCACAGCTCCTGCACATACTAACAAACCAACATCATTATTTTTTAACAATCACAAAAAACATTATAGACTCACTACTGGTAGAGAAAAGAAACTTTAAGTTGCAGACCAAAAACCAACTATGCGCATTGAAACTAATTAATAAATTTAATATACAAATTAAACATGCAATAGATTTGATTAGATAATTATTACGCGTGGAACCGCCTACCAATGTGTAGCAGATTTCACAAACTTGATGCTCAAAGGTCATTGAATGCCCACCACACCTCAAGTATACCACATGAAACCCTAAAATAATATAATGAACAAAAAAACATCAAAATTGGACTCCAACCAAGGTGAAACCCTAACCCAAAAATTTATCAAATGGGAGAAATAACAAAACGAGGTGAAACGCACCTACGGCATGGGTGCGGAAGTCCAGTCCGAGGTTGTCAGAGGGTGTCGTGGGTTGCGCAATGCCAGAAAAACGTGAACGGAAGCCACTGGAAACTCGGTAGAACAAGGGAGGGGTGCGGGAGCCTTGGCCAAACCAATGAGGGGTTGTGCGTAGGTGTTTCGGCCAGACTAGGGTAGCTCTCTCCTGTGGGATCCTGGCCGTAGTAGAGCTAGATGGTCCGGTATGTGAACGAGTTGAACCAGGGGGCTCACACGTTCGTCTGTACTAGGGGTGATTCGACTCGATGAGGATGCGGCACGCCCACTTCGACTCGACAAAGAGGGGGCATGCACGGACTACGGCTTGATGAAGAGGGGGACCACCGTGCAGACTCCGGTTGAAGATGAAGGTTGCAGCCTATCAGCGAGAGGAGAAATGAGGAGGCAGCAAGGATTCGACGCCAGGCACAATGGGGAAGATATGAGAACAGTAGTGCCGTGAGGAAGAGAGCAAAAGATGGAGAAAAAAAAGAATAAAAAGAAAATAGAAAATAATGGATAATAATAAAGTAAATAATATTAAAAATGGAATAAAGAAAAAAATGAAAATAAGAAAATAAAATGAATAGAAAAGAAGGGATAAAATAAAATAAAAATAATGAAATGGGAAATAAAAATAAATTATAACCTTAAAAGAAAATCTATCATAAACTAATAATAATAATAAAAATACTAATTCTAATGAAAAAAATAACAATAATTAAAATAATTTTTTTATTCGGTTATTTAATCATCCACGCACCGGGTAGGGCACTCATTAAACTGGCGAAGCCACATGGCTTCGCCTGTGCCCTGCCCGTGCGTCGAGCGACGTCAAGACAACACTCAATTATTAGCACAAAAATTGAAAAACTCACATCGAGTTCAGCCCACCCATTAACAAAACTATTTAAATAAAGGGAAGTAACATTACAGGATAAAAATGAAAAATTAAAAATATACCTCAAACGAAGTCTGGGTGTGACAATTCTCCCCAGCATGAAATCATTCCATCCTCGGAATGTCAATTTGAAGCCTGATTAGAAAATAGAAATGGGTACTCCTGCTTAAACAAAGGCATCTGCTCCCATGTCTCATGCTCGTCATTCCCATGCTTCAAGAGAATACGAACCAAGGTAATGGGATTCCTAGGAAGCACCTTCTCTTGAGAATCCACTATCCGCACTGGCCGATCAAACACTGATAGGTCGGGCTCTATCTCCAACTCCCCCAATTCAACATATGTGACAAATCAGGATTATAGTTTTTTAGTTGGGAGACATGGGATACGTCATGAATTGACGTCAACTATGAAGGCAAAGATAACATGTATGCCACCTTTCCAATCCGCTCAGTAATCTGGAATTTCCTAACATACCTCGGTGTCAGCTTCCCCTGCTTCCCCAAGTGGCGGTGACCCAAAGGAGGGGCCACATTCAAGAACACGTTGTCCCCCACTAAAAACTCATGATCCCAAAGCCTCTGATTAGCATAAGTTTTCGGGCGACTTTGACCTGTCAACAACAACTATCTAATCAACTTGACATTCTCAAACGTCTCCTGAACAAGGCTCAGTCCTAAGAGTTAGATCTCGCCTACCACATCCCAACACAAAGATGACTGACAAGGCTAACCGTAGAGTTCCTCAAAGGGTGCCATTTTAATTGAGGATTGTTAACAGTTATTATAAGAAAACCCTACCAATCCCATATGGCTATCCCCTGAACCTCTGATATCCAACACACATGCGTGAAACATGTCCTCCATAATCTGATGCACTCGCTCCATCTATCCATCTATCTGAGGGTGGTATGTCATGCTAATCTTAATTTGTGACCCCAAATCTTTATGTTGGCCTCCCAATAAACGAGATGTAATGTGGGGGTCCCTATCAGAAACAACTGTTGATGGCACACCATGATGTCTGACCACTTCTTGAACATACAAACCACCCAGATCCTCCACCTTCACCGTATCTCTGATCGGGATAAAGTGAGATGACTTGGTCAAACAGTCAATCACTACCCAGATCGCATTCCTCCCCCCGAGGTGTAGGAGGAAATCCAATAATGAAGTCCATGGTGACCTCATCCCACATCCAGGTAGGAATGGGTAATGACTGATGTAAGCCAGATGGTCTCTGTTCCTCTGATTTCACCTGCTGACAAGTGTAGCATCTCGATACAAAGTCGGCTATGTCCCGTCTGAAACGTGGCAATCAAAATTGGTTTCAAACATCATAATACATCTTTTTATCACCAAGATGGATGACCCAATAAGATTGGTGGCTATCCCGCATCACCACCTTCTGTAGAGACAACGGTACCACTGCACGTCCCTTGATGAACCAGATCCTCTCAGGAGACAAAGACCAATCAGAGGGAGTCTCCCCCATGAATAAACTGCATATATCGCTGAAAAAACTCATCTCCAGCTTGGTCCCACTGGATCAACTCCAGAAGAGTGGGAGTCAACTGAATGTTGGCCCTGAAAGTACCTCAGTTGTGCTCCTTGCTCTCTAAGTGCATATGGATGAAGAGCCCCATCAAAGTCCACTCATTGAAGGACTTCCTCAATGACTACACTGGTACCTTACTGCTCAATGCATCAACCACCACATTACCTTTTCCAGGAGTATAGACAATGTCAAAGTCAAATCTGTAGCGACCCAAAGTTTCATTAATGGAAATCCCTCCTGATCTAATTAAATGTATCTTTATGAAAAATGTTTTTATATGATGTCAACTTCTTTAGTTTTAGGTTAAGAATTTTTACCGTTTCTAATATAGCCGTTGAACAGTGTTCACATGATTAGTATTAATATATGACATTAACAAATCCAATTTACCCAGAAAAAAGAAGCGATGGCCTTGTCCAGTAGAATTTATCCATACGAAGCCCATTTGTCGGAGCTCAGAAAAGAGGTGGCATCCATGGGCTTCGCTCTTGACCAAGCCCAAGGAGAGCTTCATCATGTAAAGCTCGAACGCGACCATCTACGGGAATAGTGTAAGTTGATTGAAATTACCACTCGAGAGATGATATCTGAGCCACCCCACGAGTCTGTCACCATCGCACACCATACCCTTAGGTCTTATGCAGCTATTTTAAGGAGTTGTGTAACAAATAAGTAGTACTATGTTCATGTACATAATTTTTTAATATAATAATGAATATAATTTCTAGTCATTTTTGATAGATTGTAAATAGTTTTTTATGTACAAATGGTGTTTTTTGTTATTATTTAATTAAGAAATCTATTTTTTTAAATTAAAGGATTTTTGAATTAAATTATATTTTAATAAAATAATAATAATATTATTAAATAAATTTTTATTAAATATAAATGATCTTATAATTTTTTGAATGCAATAAATTGTTTTTTATTAAGGTTTGAAAGCCATTTTTGTCAAAACCCGTGAATTTTCGATAAATGACGGTTTTTATTTTAAAAGTGAAAATTAACATATTTAGAAAAAAAAATTAGATAAAATATATGACATTTCTATAATCAGGAATTCGAGATTATCCAACGGTGAATTTTTCATAATTTTCTGAGACAGTCAAATTTTTGGGTAAAAATCATATAATGTTTAAATATATAATGTGTTTTATGACATCATAATGACCCAATAGTGATGTAATAAAATACTATAATCTTTATTTTCGGCGAATATATGTTTTACCATTAAAATAATGTGCTTTTGGGTTTGTTTGACTTACTTTTCAAAGCATTAAAGGACCCCTCAAGACATATTCAACACTTTGCCTTTTTAAATTTATTTCCATGGGAGTGTGACTCACCACCACATAAACAAGCCTAATATTTTAAGAATTTAGGAATTTGTCCTTATAAAATAATGTTTTTCTCTTCCCTTTTCCAAAAACGATGGGCATAAACCATGGGATGGTTTGTGGTTTGGATTAATTTAATGTAAGGGGACCCAAACCTATATAATAATGAATTCCCTAACATTTCCTATATAAACCCACCCAAGCTCCCACTTACTCCCCACTAAAATCCCGTGGAGTTCGTCTAAACTCTGCCCAGCACACTCTAGAATCCTCCCAAGGTTCCCCAAGCTCCCATGAAGCCACTCAAAAGCCTCTCTATTGCCTTTGGAAGCACACTTCCAAGTAAGGGTTTTTTCTTCCTTTCTCATTTGTGTCAATTTTCTTTAAGTTGTATTTCCCTTTTAATTTCAATTATGAATATTGGGGTATGGTTTCGAACATCCCCCATACTTCCCTCTTATAGTTTGAATGATGGGATACCCCTTTCTCTTTCATTAAATGCCTCCCATGTACACCCGTTACTATGTCGAAATTCCGAAAGGAACTTCTCTTTCTTCTTTTACATTCAAGCAAATAATTTTGTATCATGAATCAAAATTCCATTACAATTGTTGGGACATGTATCTATATGACCTCCTTACTGTCCATTACATGTAAATATGATGAGGAACCCCTTTCTCTCTCATCAACCTTTTTATGAATTCTTAAGTCAAGCCGTTACGCTGCGAAATCGCTCTGATTTTCTAAGTCAATGTCAGTGTGTAGTGAATACCATTTCTCCATCAAGGATATTAACCTTTATGCACATTTACTTATTGATTATAAAGATTCATCTATGAATTCCAAATTCCTTTATCGTGGAATAAATGATTGTGTTTTATGAATCCATGTTTTATGATCCATGTGGCACAATTATACATGAAATGAAATGTTTAAGAAGGGTGCGCCCTTTTAGCGCTCCAATGCATTGGGTAAAGTATAGTATCATGATACGTCATGTGAAATGAGTGTTGAATCTTCGTAAATCATGTGCAACGAGGGTTTACTCGTGCTTTATGTCCAATGAGGGTTTACTCATGCTCCACGTGCAATGAGCCTTGGCTCATGCTAATTCCCTGATAAGTGTTGTTGCCACATCTCCATGTTATGATTATCATGTGTTATCATGCCTTTATGTTCATTTTTCTTTTATGATCTATAGATTATGCCAATTTTCTAACATGTATTGTACTCCTCATGTTATTCCATGTGTACTCCCTTACTGGGCTTTATAGCTCACCCTTTTCTTATGCATGTCCTCAGGTTATCCCATGCAATGCTAAGTATGAGGAAATGTAGTGGTCATGAAAAGTAAGTTTTCAATAAGAGATGTTGTATTTAATGTATTAAGTTTTTATGTAATGACCCTAAGCCCCAAATACACTAAACCTCTTGATCATCTTTTTTGTATCAAGTGATGTTTTATGTAATAAATCAAGTTTAAGTTGTAAAAAAATAAGTCTTGTCATAGTTGGTATCAGTGGATAGGTTTAGTTATTTTTGGGATTAGGAAACCCTAGTAAATCCTTAGATACAAGACTATGTACAACAAAAACGTCCCTATGTTTTGGTGAGTATTGAGTAAGTGCGTTATCAAGTAGATACATCCATGTCTGGATACGAGCAGGTAGAGGCGGCTCTGGCACAGAATTATCCTAGGGGTAAAACCTGAAAACACTACTTTGAGGTAGACTCGAACGGGAACTGGTGCACAAAAATGGGCCTTGCTGCACTCTTGGTTACGACACTCCCGGGGGATATGTTTTGATAAATTCACAAGCTTAGTATAAACCCTTATTAAGGGAATTAAAAAAATTCCCCTACGAATATATGTTAGAATGTAGATCATGAAAATCCAAGATTGAAGCCTATAGACTCATGAGTTATGGAATGAATGTTTATTTATTAGTCGTCAACTTTTATCTTTGGATTACCCTTTATGTTTTACCCCTAACATTCCTTTTATTCCAGCCAATGGGTGGTAATAGGACGACTCAGGCTAACCACTGTTGTGAAGATTAGTGTGATGACTGTACTAATTAGATGCCCAATCCAATGGGAGTGGGAATCGCGAACTTTGTCACGCTTCTCTCTCAGCTAACTCATGTTTTGAAAAGAAACACGGGTCAAGAGGAATTTCCAAACCCCCCCCTAAGAATAAACAAGTCGCTATCAAGAGCTTCATGAGGCAAAGGACTCCTACTTTTAGTGGATCTTCTGATCCCACGATCAATGAACAATGGATCAACTCCATTTAAAAGATATTCTCCATCCTCCAATGTTCTGAACAAGAGATGGTTCTCATGGTGGCTTATCGTATGGAGGGTGAAGCTGATCAATGGTGGACATTGAACAAAAATACGAAGCTTGAAGAGGAGATCGAGCTGTTTGAATGGAAGGATTTCCGGAAGATGTTTTTCGATAAATATTTTCCATGCACCCTCTAGCATAAGATGGAAAGGGAATTACTTTCCCATAAGAAAAAAGATGAAGAATCTGTTGGAGCGTATGAGGCAATCTTCTCAAGGCTTGCACGATACGCTTCCGGATGTGTCGTTACCCCCGAATGCAAGGTTGACCACTTCTTTGGTGGGTTGAAGCCTAGCTTGCAGAAAGCATTAGCGATCCGTGACTTCAACAGCTATGAGGAAATTGTCCAATGTGCCCTCAAGGTCGAAATGGAGATCAGGGAATCACAAGGGTATCATGGGGACAAGAAGCATAAGGTGGACTTCAATGCTGGTGTTCCGATTAATAAATCCAATGGTGTTAAGAAGATCCAGCACCCCACTTGCCAAAAGTGCGGAAAGAAGCACCCTGTAAATTGCCTTAAGGGGACGAGAAAATCCTTCTGGTGTGGAAGAGAAGGGAACCTACCTGTTAACTGTCGGTAATAAGGACCCGCAGTTGAGACCAAGTAGAGGAACGCTCCGTTCGAACCTCAACGCATTGTTCAATGCTACAAATGCAAAGAACCGGGTCATTTTGCAAATCAGTGCCCTAATCAAAGGGTTATCGGAGGTAACCAACAACCTCCAAGACAGAAAGGAAGAGCTTTTGCCATCACTTCTACCGAAGTCAACCCCAACAATGAAGTGGTGACAGGTACACTAGTTATTCATTCATGAATATCGAACGTACTTTTTGGTTCAGGGTCTACACATTCTTTCATATCTCGAATGTTTAGTAGAATAATCCTAGAACCACCACAAATTATGGATGTAAAGATGTCGATGAGTATGGAAAATGGGGAAATCATTGCATCCCATGAATATAAGTCCTCCCCTGTTATAATCTGCGGATTTAATTTCCCGGCGAACCTCATCATACTCCCTCTGGTGGAATTTGATGCAATTCTTTGCATGAATTTTCTTTCCTTATATAGAGCCAATATAAATTGTTGGGAGAGGGAAATCACACTCCATATGGAGAATCGACCCCCGATTCGTTACAAGTGTCAGGAAGAAGATGAATCCCCTTTAGCTCCATCATCTCAAACATGGATATTAATGCCCTATGAGCACGTGTATCTGGATCAGATGATTGAGTCCAAAGAAGAAACCATCCATGAAGAAATTCCTATTGTGAGGTAATTCGCTGAAGTGTTTCCCGAGGAACTTCCTGGTCTTCACCCAAGAAGAGATGTTGAGTTCTCAATTGAACTTATACCTGGGGCGCTACCAATATCCAAGAATCCATATATAATGGTTGTTGTTGAGCTTGGAGAGCTGAAGAAACAAATACATGAGAATCTGGATAAAGCGTTTATATGCCCAAGTGCTTCACGATGGGGTGCACCAGTCCTCTTCATCAAGAAGAAGGATGGGTTAATGCAGCTTTGCATCGATTATCGTGAACTTAACAAAATCACGATAAAGAACAAGTATCATCTCCCAATAATCGATGACTTGTTTGATCAGCTGCGTGGATCACAATACTTCTCCAAGGTGGATTTGCGGTCGGGATATTATCAAGTAAGGGTGAAGAATAAAGATGTCCCCAAGACTGCTTTTCATACAAGTTACAGGCACTATGAATTCATAGTAATTCCTTTCGGACTCACCAATGCTCTAACAATATTCATGGACTTTATGAATAGAGTCTTTAGAGATTACCTTGACAAATTTGTGGTAGTTTTTATAGATGATATTCTAATATACTCCAAAACCAAGGTGGATCATGAGGTGTATTTAAAAATTGTACTAGAGACTTTGCGCAAGGAGAAGATCTATGCAAAGTCACTACCACAAAATAGGGCAAGGGAAGCGCTTCCCCTTATCAGTGCTAAACAGAAAGCGCTAATAACAGGGTATGCCTTTATAAGCGCTTTTTTTAGCGCGGATAAAAGGTAACATTTAGCAGCGCGTTTTTTAGCGCTGATAAAGGTAGCACTTTATCAGTGCTTTTAATGAGCTCTGATAAAGGTTCTGTCGGTTTTTATTTAATAACCCTAACAGGCCATCCTCGCATGCACGCGGTTAAGCTCTCGCGGAAGCTGAACCAGGCCCCCGCCACACGACCTCGTCCTTCCTCGTCCTTCTCCTTCCTCCTCCTTCCTCCTCTATCCTCCTCCTCGTCCTCCTCGTCCTCCTCGTCCTCCTCGTCCTCCTCGTCCTCCTCGTCCTCCTCCTTCTCCGCCGACGTCACCGCCTCCACCCCCGCTCCCACTACCACGACCGCCTCTGCCTCTGACGCCTCCACCCTTGCTGTCATGACCGCCGCCGCCTCTGCCGCTGTCACCGCCTCTGCCTCTGCGGCCTCCGCCGCCTCCACCCTCGCTTCCACTACCGTCGCTGCCTCGTCCTCCTCCTCCTCGTGCTCTCAAGGTGGGAGGTGAGTTCCATGGATGGTATTACCTTGGTATATTATTTATATATTGTGTGTGTGAGGACCAAATAGTGAATATAGATCTAAGATAGGAATGATACCATATATTGGGCCTAATTACAGTAAGTATTTCCATAATAGATAGTGTGGTCTTAATGTGATTATGATTATGTATAGAGATGTGATTCATAATTAGTGATGAGTGTTGAAATAAGAGATGTTATTGATATTTAGCAACACAAGTGGGTCGTTTGTGAAGGATGTGGAATTGGATACCCTATAGGTTCCATAGGGATATCTTGACACTAAGATGAAGTATATGGTAATTGGTTAGTTATGATGGTTCACATGTGTGAGAGGTCTACCAAGGTTATGTGTGATGACTTCTGTGGATAACCAACCCTTGTTTTTATTTTTTTTATTTTGAGTTACCATGGGCAGTAAGTTATACCCCTTCGAGTTGAATATTTTGGTATGAAATACAAAGGAAATAGTTTTTAATCTTATGGTTATATGAATTCCCAAATATTATCCCAATGGAAAGGATGATGGATCCATATTAATTTTCATCACATAGCATAATCTCATAGTTATATGATTAGACAAAGATGAACCCATAATACAAAACATATCACCTAGTATGTCTATCACATATACGAATAAATAAATTAGAAAAAAACATGCTATAATGTATAATGGTACCATTAAATACATACATTGTTTAAATTGTTTTAGAAATTGTTTATCTTCATCCATGCCTTGTACTTGCACCCATGAATTTGAAGGTGAGTATGCGTACACGATAGTTGACCTTCTTAGAGAAGAGTTTCTGGAAGAGTATAAGAGACATGAAGCAATGAAGATCATTACAGTGTTGGAGAAAATGTGGTTTCTACAAACAATGTGGCAATCGGCTTGTGCAACGCGGCCTAAGTTACAACTTGTAGGTATTGTAACTTAGGCCATGTTGCACAAGCTGATTTACACAATGAATAGCAAGATCTTCATTGCTTCATGTCTCTTATACTCTTCTAGAAACTCTTCTCTAAGAAGGTAAAATATCGTGTATGCATACTCACCTTCAAATTCATGGGTGGAAGTACAAGGCATGGATAAAGATAAATAATTTCTAAAACAAGTTGACCTATGTGTGTATTTAATGGTACCCTTATGCTTTGTAGCATGTTTTTTTCTAATTTATTTTTTTTTATATGTGACAGACATACTAGGTGATATGTTTTGTTTTATGGGTTTATCAGTAGTCAATATGATTTCATGTTTCCAAATTTCATTTTAAATGGAATGTTATAATTATATATTTATTGTACCCTAAAGGCTGAATAGTCAGGCATATTGTAGATGTTTCTAGAATGCTGTAGGATTCTTTTTCCCCAATGGTAGTACATTTTTAGGATGTTTTCACTGATGAGGTATAAAATTTACTTCTTAATAAAGAGATAAACTTTATAATCTAGTTAGTTTTGGGAGAAAATTCAGTTTCTATAACAATTTCTAAAATAACACCAAAAGAGCATCAGATGTTTGAATTACAATATGATGATATAGAATATAATGGTTTCATATGGAATTGTACATTACCCTGGGGTTTTATAGTTCTCTAAAATAGATGGTTGATTGGTATTTATTATTTTCTTGGACTATTGGAGATTGAACGTGATGAGAGTCATGAATATGTATCCTCATCCACGCATTGATAGTCACATTGATAATCTATGAGGTTCTATGATCTTCTCCAAAATAGATTTGACATTAGGATACCATTAGATGATTTGGACATCGATGGACCTACCATGGACTACTTTTAGGAGTAGTTATGGCCTGTATGATTTTTTAGCGATGATTTTTGGTTTAACTAATGCATTGGTTCTATTAAGGGACATGATGAATAGGATATTTCATCCTTTTCTGGATCAGTTTTTAGTAGTATTTTTTAATTAATTATTAGTGTACTCCCAACCCGTAGTTGATCTTGACCAACATCTTATCATCACCTTGAGTACATTGATATAGCATCATATTTATTACTATATTCTCCTGTTACTCATTGGTTTCCTCTTGTTCGCATGCCATGTATTTTCTAAGGCATCATTCAGTCTTTGTAAGACTAACTTGGAATAAATTTGTTATATGTCAGATTAAATCAGGTATCTTATACATACACGATGTTCACTCTACTGGACACACCATGTATATGGATTTCACATTTGTTTAAAGGCATTTGTACCGTGATTTGTTTTTATAAAACACAAACAATGCTACCTGATTAATTAAAACATAATATTTGGAAAGCTCTCGAGATCAAACCCATACAGACGATGAATATAAATAAAAAATGTATGAATTCCAATTGGTTGACAAAAGAGTATGAAGATGACGTGAAAGAGTTTATCAAGTTTGCAGAAGATCATCCATGTGACCCTTCTCAAATCCTTTGTCTGTGTTTACACTGTTGTTATTCAAGACAAATTATTCCAGAGGAGTTGGAAGAAAACCTGATATGTCATGGAATAGATCGAAGTTATACATGTTGAAATAAACATGGGGAAAAAACCAATGTGGCTAGTGACTCAAAGAACACGACATTTTATAGATCATATGATATGATTAGAAGCGTGAATTGTGAAGATGATCGTATGGAGGGTGTGATTACAGATGTGAACGATGATGAAGATCGTATTAAGGAAATGACAAGGACAATTGAAGATGAACATCGTGATTGCCCAAAATTGTTTGAGAAGTTAAAGAGTTGTGAAAAAACGTCATTGTATGCTTGTTGCACTAAATATATAGCATTTTCAGCTGTATTGATGCTGTATAATTTGAAAGTAGGCAACGGGTTGAGTGACGCCAGTTTTACGGAACTACTTGCTCTCTTGAATGACATGCTCCCAGAAGATAATGAACTCCCAAGCCGAATATATGATGCCAAACGAATGCTACGATCGATGGGTATGATCTCTGAAAGAATACATTCTTTCCCAAATGACTGTATATTGTTTCGCAAGGACCACAAATCACTTAAAGAATGCCCAAATTGTGGTGCTTCTCGATACAAGAAAGATGATTCTAGTCCTACAAAATTTTTATGGTACTTTCCAATCATTCCTAGGTTTAGATGCCTACATGGAAGTGAGGAAACTGCAAGACAATTGACATGGCATGTAGATACATGAATTAAATAAGGGAAACTATGTCACCTTGCAGACTCTCCTTAGTGGAAGAGAATTGATCATGAGTATCCTAAATTTGGGAACAAGCCGAGAAACCTTCGTCTGGCGTTATCTACAAGTGGGGTGAATCCTTTTGGTTTTCAAAGCAGCAGTCCTAGTACATGGTCAGTTATGTTGGTAAATTATAATTTACCACCGTGGTTATGCATGAAATGAAAATACATCATGTTATCTATGCTTATATCAGGACCAAAATAACCGGGTAATGTTATTGATGTTTATTTGGCCCCATTGATTGAGGATTTGAAAATATTGTGGGATTTTGGTGTTACGATGTATGATGCTTACAAAAATGAACAGTTCAATTTGAAAGCCATGTTGTACGGGATGATAAATGACTTTCCTGCTTATGGAAATTTGTTAGGATATAGCATTAAAAGAACTCAAGGGTGTCCCGTTTTTTGAACAAGGTACACAGTCAATTTGGTTGAAACATTCATCGAAAACTGTGTTTCTAGGACATCACAGATTTCTACACCGACGACATAAGTTCCGATCTTGGACGACATCACTAGAAGGATGTTCAGAGGAACGTACAACACCGTCTCCACTAACATGTGATCAATTGTTTGAAAAAGTGAAAGATATGCACACTACTTTTGGTAAACCGTTTTCGAAAAACCTTACGAAAACTGGTTGGAAAAATAGATCAGTTTTTGTCGAATTACCATACTTGAATTGTCTGTATGACAGACATTTCTTTGATGTTATGAATGTTGAAAAAAATGTATGTGATGGTGTCATCGGCACGTTGCTAAATTCACCCAGCAAAACAAATGATGGAATTAAGGCTTAATTGGACTTGGTTGAGATGGGAATACGAGAAGAGTTGGCACTAGTGAAGGGTGAAAAACGAACATTTATTCCCCCTAATTATTACACTCTTTCCAGGAAGTAGAGATATCAGTTTTGCAACTTCTTGAATGACGTAAAGATTCCATAGGACTATTCATCAAATATCAAGAACATCGTGTCAATGGGACATTTAAAATTAAAGGTTCTGAAATCACATGACTACCATGTTTTGATGCAAGATCTAATTCCTATAGGTTTACATTGAATTTTTCCCAAGAATTTCCTCCATACATTAATGGAGATCTATTTCTTCTTCAAAGCTATATGTAGCAAAGTTATAGACCTGACGAAATTGACAACTATGGAAAGATAAATTGCAGTCATATTATGTGAATTAGAAATGTTCTTCCCACCAAAATTTTTTTATATGATGGTTCAATTGATGGTTCATTTGGTGATAGATATTTGACTATGTGGTCCTATACATTATAGATGGATATACCCCATTGAACGGTATATGAAGATTTTGAAAGGGTATGTCAAAAACTGAAGTTGGCCAGAGGGTTGTATTGCAGAGCAATATATTGTTAAGGAAGCTGTTGAATTTTGTACCGAAAATATGTCTCGTGTGGAAATCGTTGGCCTACCAAAATCTCGTCACACTGAGTGTCTTGAGGGTGAAGGAATTTCTGGATGAGAGTTTGTCAGAATCAATATTACAGATTGGGAGAAGGCCCACCTTTACGTTTTGCATAACAGTTTTGACGTTGACCCATATGTTCAAACCCACAACGAATTTCTTAGGCGTTTGAATCCTTCTAGGGATGAAAAATGGATATAAGATACACATAATCGACAATTTATAGGATGGTTTCGAGACCATATTTTTAAGCAGTTAGATGAAAATCCAGACTCAATTTCAGAATGACTTCGATGGCTGGCCAGAGGAGCAAGTGTGTACGTATTATCTTACAATGCTTATGCAATTCACAGTTATACATTCTATACTAATGAACATGATGAAGACAGTACCATGCAGAATAGTGGGGTTACACTTGTGGATGAGGCGATGCATGTTTCAGGTGCTAAGGACAAAAATCCAATTTATGCAAATATGTCATACTTTGGCATCATCTAACGAATATGGGAGTTGGATTATACGAAATTCAAAGGGCCGATTTTTCAATGCAAGTGGGTTGATAACAGGACTTCTGTTAAAATAGATGAATTAGGATTTGTGAAATATGATTTCAGTAAGGAAGGGGAGAAAGAAAAACCATTTATAATGGCAACACAAGCAGTACAAGTATTTTATGTTCCAGACCCCGCAAACCGAAATTGGTCAATTGTTCTGTTATCGAGCAAAACAACTGAAGGGTCAGATGAATGTTCAACGGTGGTTGACCCATTTATAAGGACTTCACAAACATTTCTCAATGGTCCAAATGTAGACGGAGTTCTGTATGTCAGAGGAGACCACAATGAAGGAATTTAAATAGTCGATAGAGGAGTCAAATCACTTCAGCATTTAATAAAAAAAAATAGAGTACAATAATCAGGTTATTTGTTAATTGTAACATACATTGTGTTACGTTAGGTTATTATCTATTCGCTACTGTTTTTATGTAATCTAAATTAAATATTAATCCTCTTCTGCAGATAATGACTTCTGCACCTGCTGATGTGCCCAATCCCAAGGCACAAAAGGTCTCTCAACCAGCAGCTGGTGGTCCCACTGCAGAGCAACAACAGGTTTCTCAACCAAATGCTGGTGGTCCCAGTGCAGAGAAACAACAGGTTTCTCAACCTGTTGTTATTGGTCCCAGTGCTGAGGTACAACAGGTTTCTCAACCTGTTTTCGTTGGTCCCATTGCTGATGCTAGCGCTCCGGGGGAAGATATTGATGCTACTTCTGAGGAAATGGTAGGAAATGAAACCCTGAAAGTGCAAAAAAAACAATAGCATCGTAGTTTGATAGTGTTTTCCAAAATCCTTAAGGAAAAAGAAAAAGACATCAAATTTGAAGTGGGATGGAATAAGCGAGGCCGACATGTTAACCCCAACAAAGCCATCTTTAGTAGCTACATTGGAATCGTCACATGGCAACGTGTGCCAATTAATGTACAGTCATGGCACCATGTTGTCACCGGGCTGAAGACACTAATGTGGGAAGAGATTACGGTAACATTA
The DNA here is from genome assembly GCA_963277665.1 of Viscum album. NCBI lineage: Eukaryota > Viridiplantae > Streptophyta > Magnoliopsida > Santalales > Viscaceae > Viscum > Viscum album. Next base: position 107,385,031 of record OY728133.1, read on the forward strand.
TGATATCATTTTTTTAATTTATTAAAATGAAATAAAATACCAAAACATTGACTTACTCTTCATCATCCATTGCAGAGTGCATTTATAGTAGATGTCTCGCACAAGGAATATGTATTAAGTGTTTCAGGAAGGATTCATAGAGGTTTCCACACAATTTTAATGAAATATCATGTTAAAGATGCAGAATGGAAAATCAAGCCACACCCACCTCCTCTTTACGCACACTTGATATCCCAAGGAGCGTGGGATGCGTTTAGCATCCACCGTAGGGAGCATACTTTTTAGGTACATTGTGTGGGGTAATACGTTGTTTGACTTTTTCTTGTATTCGTCACTCTGATTGATATTTTTTTATTTATGAAACAGCTACTGAGTGCTGAAAAAAATGCGCATGAAAACCAGCGTACCCTTACCATAAAGCAAAGATGGGGTACGCTGAACTTGAGAAAAAATTGGTACGTCTTTTAAATCTACCCTACTACTAGTATGTGGCATAAAACAATACTATAACCATGTTTCTCTATTTATATGAAGATTGATTAATCGAAATCGAAATCCATATCAATACCACGCCATGTGCTATGGAAGGAGGCTCGAGTATATAAATAGGGGACATTGATAGATGAAAACACAAAAAAGTGTGGGAAACATGTGTATGCATGACATAATATGAATTTGAGTTTCCTTAAATCGCTATTACATTACAATAACTACTTATTTTTATATATTTTCTATCTAAAATAGTCACAAGAATCAACAACAACCACACCAGATGCAGACATACTTTCAGCAGCCTTGAAGCAGCCAGAAAAGTATGGCCGCATCAGAGATGCGGGTTTTAGGGTGACACCCCGAACATATTTTCAAAAACAAAAACAAGCGGAGGATCAAAATGAAAAAAATGGAAAAGCTGCAAGAACAATTATCTATTTTTCAAGAAGAATTACAATACCAGAGGGAGATGATAGAAAAATTAATGGGGGAGAGGAAAATAGAAGAAGTAACTCAACAACAACCCGTGCGTGACGATCTCGCCCCACCCCCACCATCTTTGAGGCGAGCCATTCCCCTTAAAAACCTGACTTAGATGAGGTAATAAATGTTTTAATAATTGTTTCTGTGAAATGTGATTTACATAGACACTGATACCTTTCCTGTACTAAAATTCCATAGGGTGAAAATGACTGTGATTTATATTTATCAACTCCCACTAATCACCTTGTAGCGAGGGATACGGTGTTCAATATGCAAAACGACATGCTACACAATAGACAACTTCCGAAAGATCATCTTAGAGTGTCAATTAATGTAGCTAATGAGCCGAGTGTCGAGCTACCTATTCCAAATGACGATGACGACAATCATATGGTTGAACAAGCTGTTGGAACATTCATCGCATGGCCGACAGTTCTTGTAAAAAAACATGTAAAAAAAGGTAGTCATTTCTTATTTATTTTTCAAGCTGGACCTTTAACATTTAATGAAAAAAGGTCTGAACCGATGACTATTATTACAGAATGACATAGATTGTGGGGTGAAACGAAATATCAGCTCAAAACTATCTCAGGGATCAACCAACCGATTGAAACAGTCTACTGAGAGAACCTTCACGCTGCCCGTTCTATATCCACAGTTAATATAATTACAGGCTCATGTGGATACAAAGTTGAAAGACAGCAGTACTCACATAGTTTCTTTCAAAAAAGATATGTATGGAGATGAGATATAGGATTTCATTAGTGCTAAAAATGTAAATGAACTCCTCATGTATGAATGGCTAGGCGCCTCAGTTGTAAATGTATACATGAGGTATGTTTTCAGGATTTGATTTTACAAAAGCTGATATACTCTGATAATTTTGACTAAATACATTTTATATTTGTCGCAGAAGTATATATGAAAAACAATTGAAGGGATTTCCCCATGAACAAAAATTTGGACTCATTAGTCCTCACACCACATATTCAAAATACGAAATAGATTCTGTTAAAGAGGCTGCAATAATTTCATCCCTGCTCAAATCATTTGAAAACAAAATTACGGATGACAGACTCTTTTTAATACCAACTATGCAGGGGTGAAACTCTATAATTTAATCATATCAACTATATTTTCATTTCATTATTTACTTATTCATTTTTGTATTTTTAGTGAGCATTGGATGCTGATTGCAGTCAATTTGGATACACCAAATATTTATTTTCTGGATTCAATGCATGGATATCCAAAAACCAACCATGCATGATGGGGTTTGTTAATTTGTAATACACTAGATCCAACATTTTAAAACTAAACACCTAGTTATATAATTTATGTTACCTTTTAATGAATATTCTGTTATGATTGGGCGGTGCATCAATATCGTCTAATGCATGGAATAAATCCAAGGAATAAGGATGGTCACGCCTACAATATCTACAACTGGAAAAGTATCCGGGTATATATAATAACATTTCACTATCCAATCACATATCCAAACAAATTACTTATTAGTGTCGATGTTTTTTTAGTGTCCAAAAAAAACAAACAGAAAGGAATGCGGTTATTATGATTGTAAATTTATGAAATAGATCGTATTTCATCAACAAAATAGCATCCCTAATGAGGTATTTTTGAAAATAATTACGAGTTCATTGAAAATATTTATTAATCCTTTGTGTATTTATATATTTTCAGTACTACCATGACTGTCGCCAAAACTCATATTCAGAAGATGATATACATGTGTTTAGAAACGAATGGGCAACATACCTGATGGAAGATTGAACACAAATAGGATGAATGTGAATTCCATCCACTTATGTTATCTATATATGATCATTGATTATCCTCCATCCTTCTTTGGTGAATTGAGAATGCTGTGATGTATTGAAATCTTAATTTATTTCTCAATTTTTTCTATCCCCGGATTCATATTATTGATCTTTGAACAAATCAATATTGAAGTAAGGCATGATGGTTTGTAGTGCGTATGGGGTGAATGACGAAACCACCGAGGATCAACAAAATCCATTTTCTGTATCTCGTTTGTTTGAACTTGTATTTGAGCACATGTGTTGTAGTTGGACATGAACAATTTTTTCTAGGTAGATGCATGAGATAATCAGTATCGATGAGGGATTTTTTGGAACCAAAATATGTGTCCCAGGATAATTGAAGTAAGGGAAAGGATGGTTGAGATGAAATCCAAGCTCAAACGTCCAATACATCATCAAAGGAATCAACCCTGTGATGCACCATCATGTAGAATCTGGTCCTCGTGATGTTTTGATGTGTTTATGGAAGGTATGGGGAGTCTGATAAGCCATATGGCCACCATAAACAATGTTTACAGACAAATCCACATGTTTTTTGTGACTCATTCATCTTTACAAGGATCATGCCATTCACATGGTCCATCATAGCACGTATGTCCCATTCATCCCATTTCTACTCTTGGAAGAACCTAAGAATCTGACAATGCATAAGCCCCACAAGACCCATACTCATCCAACCAAGAGTATTCCTAGTGTGAAGGGAAGCTAACCATGGGTAATACCCACAACATACCTCTTTTAAATATATGGGTTTTGATCCTTGTATTCTAAATAGGGTACATAGGAAGCCTCCATGAGGTTAAATCCCAACCAATGGTAAACCATGGTGACCCCATCACTGGGGTACACCTTCGCTTATTTTCCCTCTTGTATTTCCCTTAGAGGCATCCGAATAACTCTCCAAAATGAGAAACCTTACCTTTATGGGATGCACCACACTTGGGTCAGTCCTCATTGGGCGTTTTGATCCATCTATCAGGTAAACATTCTAGGTGCTCCCTCCTAGAGATGTACCTACCTGATCCACCTTTATAAGTGTTTTTATCCACCCAGGTCTTATATCTCTATAAGACATTAAGTCATGGAACTCTATCCTTGTGGGATGTTAAACTCATGGAATACTACAAGTTAAACATGGGCTTCCATTAATATATTCAATATTAATGTTCAATCAGTCCTTATTAAGGTATTGTGGAGGTGTGGTTTTATGTTTTCCAGCAGATTTCGGAAGATTCCAGGCTTTATGTAGGTGATTCCATGCTTTTAAATTATATAATGAATTTATTATCTTGTATTTGCTTGTAAGTGTACTATATGAAATGTTTGTGTGGTTAAAAATGTGTTATCAAAGGAATTTGGGGTGTGTATAGACTTGAAAGTTAATTTTAAAATGAATGTAGTTGTATTTCATGTGTATTTTCATGCTTAAGTCCTTTAAATGTGTTTGAAGAAATGAGAATGTTTTGTGATGGGTGTTTTAAATGGATTTAATGTGTTTGTGAATTTTAAAGAGGGTTTTCTTATGAGATGTAGATATTCTATATATGTGTATTTACATTGAATGAAAGTACATGAGAATGTCCTGATATATATGATGTGTATAATGTAAATTGAGCACAATTTCCATACAAGGTATTTTCTTTATGATGTGTAGGGGACAGGGTTAGAGGTCCGGGGTGGTTTTCCGGGGGAGGGGGAAGGGGGAAAAGTGGTAGGGGGAAGGGGTAGGGGGTGTGATGGGTTCTTTTGAAATATGTAGGGTGTGGGCAGGGGGTGTGCAATGGGCAGGGGGGAAGTGCAGTGGGCAGTGGTGTGCTGGGGAAGGGGGCAGGGGGTGTTCAGGGGGCATGGAGTGTGCAAGGGTAGGGGATGTGCTCGGGGGTGGGCAGTGTGTAGGGGGTGTGCTGGGTAAGGGGGTAGGGGTGCTTCTTTTTTATGGAATGGGGGTACATAATAATTGTTTTATGTTTTGTGCCTCACTAGTATAATTGGTTATTTTATGTTTTGTGCCTCACTAGTATAATTGGTTACTTTATGTTTTGTGCCTCACTAGTATAATTCCATTTTGCAACCACATTATTTATTTCATTATTGTATTACTAACACAATATTTGTTTTATTATGTAGGTGAAATATTTTTCCTCAGTTCGAATTCTTTGTTCGAAAACCGCCTCCATGGATGACAATTTTTTAGAGCGGATGGATGCAAAAAGGATGGAACATCATTGTTTTTAACTGTTTGTCGGATAAATGTAATTGTAACCAAATTAAACATTGTTTGAAATGTATATAGAAGTTTGTTGTTTTTTATTCATGATTTCAAGTAAATGTATGTATCATTTTTTGTTCTTCTGTGCTTTGTGTGTGGGTGTTGTGTGTGCTGTGTGCAGTTTTTGTTTGGACTATGTGCAGGTGCTGTAAAGTGTGCAGGTGCTGGGCAAGTTCTGTGTAGGTTCTGGTTTTGGATAGGATATTTGTCCTTTATCAGCGCTAGTTAAGTGCTGATAAATGGATAATATATCAGCGCTATTTTGAGCGCTGATAAAGGTTGTTTTTATTAGCGCTCACAATAGCGCTGATATTTTATACATTTATCAGTGCTGAAAATAGCGCTGATAAATATTACTTTTATCAGCGCTTGCATAGTGCTGATAAAGGGGACCCCCTTTATCTTCGCCGAGATTAACAATGATTTTTTAGCGCTGTTAAAGACCATTTTAGCGCTATTATAATCCATATTTGTAGTAGTGAGTACAACAAGTGTGAGTTTTGGTTGAAGGAGGTCTCATTCTTGGGCCATATCATTACATGCAATGGGATATCTATGGACCCCTCTAAAACAGATGCAATTGAGGGATTGCAGTGGCCAACATCCGTAATAGATATCCATAGCTTCTTGTGGTTAGTTGGATATTATCGACAATTTTTGAGAAATTTCTCACGATTGTCCAACCCTCTTACCAACCTAACTCGAAAGGGTGTAATGTTTTATTGGAGTGATGAGTGCGAAGAAATATTCAAGGAGTTTAAAAGGAGGCTTATCACTGCACCCATGCTCACTTTACCCACAAGTGGGGAGCATTTTGTGGTATTCAGTGATTCTTCGAAGAAGGGCTTAGGATGTGTGATGATGCAGAATGATAAAGTGATATCCTATGCCTCAAGGCAGTTGAAAATCCATGAGCGAAACTATCCAACGCATGATCTGGAGTTGGCGGCTGTGATCTTTGCCTTGAAAATCTGGCGACATTATCTCTATTGAGAGAAATGTGAGATATATACTGACCACAAGAGTCTTAAATATATATTCACTTAGAAATAGCTTAATATGTGCCAGAGAAGATGGATAGAGCTCATTAAGGATTTTGACTGTTCAATACATTACCACCCTGGGAAAGTGAACAAGGTGGCAGATTCCCTAAGTAGAAAGGACTCAGCAATTCTATCAATGATGAGAATTGAGAAGGATCCAATCTACTTAGACTTGATGAAGATGGACGTGGGAATCATAAAGAAGGGAAAATCATCAATCCTTTCACAAATGATTTCTTGACCATCTCTTTTGGAAAGGTTAAAGGATGCTCAAAAGGATGATGTGCGAATTCCAGAAAAAGTGGAAGCTATCAAAAAATGGAAATCTTCAGAGTAAAATGTTAATGAAGAAGGAATTGTGTGGTCTGAGAAAAGACTATGTGTTCCATCAAGTCCGGAGCTAAAGAAGGAATTTTTGGATGATGCACATAGTTCAAATTTTTATATTCACCCAGGGAGCACAACGATGTATCGAGATCTCTGAGAAAACTTTTGGTGGGATAATATGAAGAAGGAGATCACTAAATATACATCAAAGTGCCTGGTGTGTTAGCATGTGAAGGAAGAGAGGCAGATGTCTATGGGGATGATTCAACCATTGCCCATACCATAATAGAAATGGGTAAACATCACCATGGACATTTTCACTGGACATCCGAGGCCATCCAAAGGCAACAATGCAATATGGGTTGTTGTGGATCATCTTACAAAGACTGCACACTTCATTTCTATTCGGGAGAATTTCTCTTTGGATCAAAGGGCACGAATATATATCATGGAAGTGGTAAGGATGCATGGTGTACCACTATCTATTGTGTCTGACCGAGATCCAAGATTCACCTTTACGTTTTGGAAGAGTCTTCAACATGCTCTGAATACTGAACTGAACTTTAGTACGGCCTATCATCCTCAAACTGATGGCCAATCCGATCGGACTATCCAAACACTTGAGGATATGTTGAGAGGGTTCTCAATGGACTTTAAAGGAGGATGGGATCAACATCTTCCTCTGGTTGAGTTCTCTTATAATATCATTTTCCACTCGAGCATCCAAATGGCACCATATGAATCCCTATATGGGAAAAGGTGTAGAACACCGGCATGTTGGGATGAGTTCGGTGAACGTAAGCTGCATGGACCTGAAATGGTCGAAGAAATGGTGGAGAAGGTGAAAACCATTCAGCAGCATATCAAGGCAGCCCAGAGTTGACAGAAGAGTTATGCAGATAGTCGTCGACGAGACCTTGAGTTTAAAGTTGGAGACATGGTTTTTCAATGCATATCTCCATGGAAGAAGGTCGTGAGGTTTGGAATGAAAGGGAAGTTAAGTCCAAGGTACATCGGCCCCTTAGAAATTCTTGATCGTGTCGGGGTTGTGGGCTATCGACTAGAACTTCCACCTACTATGGACAAAGTACATGATGTCTTTTATGTATCCTTCTTAAGGAAGTACATACCATACTGTTCACATGTACTCTCTTCTGAAGTGGTACAATTGGAAGACGATATTTCTTCTGAAGAGCAACCAGTGAAGATCTTAGATCGTAGAGAAAAATTTCTTCAAAATTAGACAATGCCCCTCGTCAAGGTGTTGTGGAGAAAACCCAAGTTTGAAGAATAAACTTTTGAATTGGAGGAAAAGATGAAGCTGAGTTTCCCATATCTGTTTTAGTTTGGGAAAAGGAAAAATTTTGGGGGCGATATTTCTTAAGGGGTGAATGTTGTAACGACCCAAAGTTTCATTAATGGAAATCCCTCTTGATCTAATTAAATTTCTCTTTATGAAAAAATGTTTTTATAAGATGTAAACTTCTTTGGTTTTATGTTATGAATTTTGACCGTTGTTAATATAGTCGTTGAACAATGATCACATGATTAGTATAAATATAGGACTTTAACAAATCCAATTTACTCAGACAAAAGAAGTGATGGCCTCGTCCAGTAGAATTTCTCCATACGAATCCCATATGTCGGAGCTCGGAAAAGAGGTGGAATCCTTGGGCTTCGCTCTTGACCAAGCCCAAGCTGAGCTTCATCATGTCAAGCTCGAAGGTGACCATCTATGGGAAAAGTGGAAGTTGATATAAATTACCACTCGAGGAATGTTATCTGAGCCACCCCTAGAGTCTGTCACCATCACACACCTCACCCTTAGGTCTTATGCGGCTTTTTTAAGAGGTTATGTGACAAATAAGTAGTTCTATGTTCATGTACATTATTTTTGTATATAAAAATGAATATAATTCCTAGTCATTTTTGATACATTGTAAATAGTTTTTAAAGTACAAATGGTGTTTTAGTTATTATTTAATTAAGAAATATTTTTTATTAAATTAAGGGATTTTTGAATTAAATAATATTTTAATAAAATAATAACACTATTATTAAATTAAATTTATTAAATATAAATGATCTTATAATTTTATAAATGCAATAATGTTTTTTATTATGGTTTGAAAGCCATTTCTGTCAAAACCCGTGAATTTTCGATAAATGTCGATTTTTATTTTAAAAGTGTAAATTAACATATTTAGAAAATTTTTTAGATAAAATAAATTTCATTTCTGGAATCAGGACGTCGAAATTATCCAATGGGGATTTTTTCATAATTTTCTGAGATAGTCAATGTTTTGGGTAAAAATTAAATACCATTTAAATATATAATGTGTTTTACGACATCATAATGACCCAATAGTGATATAATAAAATACTATAATATTTATGTTCTGCAAATATATGTTTTACCATTAAAATAATGTGATTTTGGGTTTGTTTGACTTACTTTTCAAAGCATTAAAGAACCCCTCAAAACATATTCAACACTTTGCCTTTTTAAATTAATTTCCATGGGAGTGTGACTCACCTCCACATAAGCAACCCTAATATTTGAAAAAGTTCGGCCTTTGGAATTATAAAATAATGTTTTCCTCTTCCCTTTTATAAAAACCATGGGCAAAAACCATGGGTTGGTTTGTGGTTTGGATTAATTTAATGTAAGGGGACCCAAACCTAAATAATAAAGAATTCCCTCACCGTTCCTATATAAACCCACCCATGATCCCACTTCCTCCTCACTCAAAGCCCTTGGAGTTCGTCCAAAATCTGCCCAAATATCTCTAGAATCCTCTCAAGGTGCCCCAAGCTCCCAAGAAGCCTCTCACAAGCTACTGTCTAGCCTTTGGAAGCACACTTCCAAGTAAGGGTTTTTTCTTCCTTTCTCAAGTTTGTCAATTTTCATTAAGTTATATTGCCCTGTTAATTTCAATTATGAATGTTGGGGTATGGTTTTTCACCTCCCCCATACTTCCCTCTTATTTTTTGAATGATGGGAGACCCCTTTATCTCTCATTAAATGCCTCCCATGTACACCCGTTACTATGCCGAAATTCCGAAAGGAACATCTCTCTCTTCTTTTACATTCAAGCAAATAATTTTGTATCATTAATCTAAATTTCATTAAAATTGTTGGGACATATATCTATATGAACACCTTACTTTAAATTACATGTAAATATTATGAGTAACCCCTTTCTCTCTCTTCAACCTTTTTATGAATTCCTATGTCACGCCGTTACGATGCTGAAATCGCACCGATTTTCTAAGCCAATGTCATTGTGTAGTGAATATCATTTCTCCAACAAGGGTATTCACCTTTATGCACATTTACTTATTGATTATAAAGTTTCATGTATAAATTCCACATTCCTTTATCATGGAATGAATGATTATGTTTTATGAATCCATGTTTTATGATCCATGTGGCGCACTTATGCATGAAATGAAATTTTTAAGAAGGGTGCGCCCTTATAGCGCTTCAATGCATTAGGTAAAGTATAATATCATGATAAGTCATGTGTAATGAGTTTTGACTAATGATAATTCAATTTCAATGAGGTTTTACTCATGCTTTATGTGCAATAAGGGTTTACTCATGCTCCATGTGCAATGAGCCTTGGCTCATGCTAATTCCATGATAAGTGTTGTTGTCACATCTCCATGTTATGATTATCATGTTTTATCATGCCTTTATGTTCATGTTTCTTTTATTCTCTATTGATTATGCCTATTTTATAACATGTATTGTACTCCTCATGATATTCCATGTGTACTACCTTACTGGGCTTTATAGCTCACCCTTTTCTTATGCATGTCCTCAGGTTATCCCATGCAATGCTAAGTACGAAGGAATGTAGTGGTCATGAAAAGGAGGTTTTCAATAATAATGTTGTATTTCATGTATTAAGTTTTTATGTAATGATCCTATGTCCCAAATACACTAAAACTTCAGATCTTCTTTGTTATATCATGTGAAGTTTTATGTAATAAATCATGTTTAAGTTGTAAAAAAATCAGGGTTGTCATAAAATCCCTTAATATACTCGATCCATCGGCACTACATCAGATTGACATCCTTCTGAGAGAAAGATTAGGTTAGGATATTTTGGTCAAAATATGCCACAAATTTATCCCCAAAGAAGTATTGACGCCAAGTCTTTATGGTGTGCATCACTACTGCCAACTCCAAGTCGTGGGTTGGATAAATCATCCCCTATGGCCGGAGCTTGCGAGAACCATATTCCACCACATGATTATCCTGCATGAGTACACACCAAAGGCCCGTACCTAAAGCATCATAATAAACCAAATATCCCTACGCAGACTCTTGTAAGATCAAAAATGGTGAGTTGGTCAACCGCCACTTCAACTCCTCAAAGGATGTATGGAACTGTGGGCTCTATACAAACTTCACCCCTTTCTAAGTGATTGTGGTCATTGAGGAGGAAAGCCGTTAGAAGTCCCGAACCAAACACCTGTAATAACCTGCCAGGCCAAGAGAACTCTTGATCTCAAACAGATTCCTCAGTTGTTCCCATGACATGACTGCTTTGCTTTTCATAGGATCCACTGAAACCCCTTGTTCTAAGAAAACATGCCCTAGAAACAACACTTCCCTGATCTAGAAAGTTCACTTCGAGTGTTTGGAATACATTCAATGATCTTGAAACGTGCCCAAAACAATGCCCAGTTGATGTTAATTTTCCTCCTCATATCCATAATTAACCATGATGTCATCCAAAAATACCATGACAAAGGAGTTGAGATATTGGTGTAACACCCTATTCAAGATTTCCATGAAAACTGCAGGAGCATTCATTAATCCGAACAGGATGACTAGATACTCGAAGTGACCATACCTTCTTCAGAAAGTCGTCTTCGGAATGTCTAATTCTCTTACGCTGAGTTGGTGGTATCTCGAACACAAGTAAATTGTTGAGAACCACATTTACCCCATCATTTGGTCAAAAAATCATCAATCTAGGGAAAAGGGTATTTTTTTCTTGATGGTCACCTTATTCAATTTCCGGTAATTGATGCACAACCGGAGGGTTCCATTGGCCTTCTTCGTGAATAAAACTAAGAAATCCCAAGGAGTGATGCTCAAGCGAATGAATAGTTTGGATTCCAAATCATCTAGTTGAATCTTTATTTCCCCCAATTAGGTGGGGGCCATGCGATTTGAGGGAAGAGATATATGTTGTGTTCCCACCACCAACTTAGTCGTGAACTCCTCATCTTGCTCTGGGGGTAAGCCTAAAAAATCATTTGGGAAGACAACTGGGAACCCATCCACTACACGAGGTAACCCGCCCTGAGAAACACTACCATCATCCTCCAGTATGAGTGACGACAACTGATAAGAAAGATTCCCCAACTCGGGGAGTAGAGGTCGCACGTGACCCGACCATGGATTCCATTCTCCCTGAAATAACTGGGGACACCCATCTAGTTCCATAAATCTAACTCGGTACCGATAGAAGTCAATATGTGCTTGGAAGCGCACCAAGCAGTCCATGTCGAGGATCACATAAAATAGGTCCATATCAAGGACCATGAAATCTCCCTCCATCCTGACTCCTGACATAGAGAGTACGCATGACATGCACCTAATACCTTTCACCTTTTTCATACCCAGTGGTCTTACTAACTCTATTGCAATAGATAAAAGAACGGTTGGATGGATCAACATGTTCACAAGACGAGAAGATATAAAAATGAAAGATGCACTAGTATCTTAAAGGATGGAAGCTAAAGAAGATGCAATAAGAACAGTACCTCAAAAAGTCAAAGGTCCTGCATCGGATCCCACTGGTTCCTGATCCGCAGCATGTAGTTGTCTGGTCCCTACCAGGGAATGATCGCTCGCTAGTGGATCTACCCTGACCTGGCTCTTCCTATAGGATGATCTAGTCCTACCTCCAAGACCACCAAATCAAGATCCCATTGTCCTGGTCAGCTTTGATTGAACTGGAACTCCCTCGGAAGCCACAGACCCTGCCCCACTCTGATTAGGGCTTGTCACTCTGAAAAAGCGCTGCTCATGCCGAACAATTACCCAAAAAAAGCAAGGTCTTGGAAGAGTGGTACATGATCATTGTATGTGCCTCGCCTTCCCACACTGATGGCACACAACCGAACTTATATCAGATGAAATAGATGAGGTCTACCTAAAGGGATGGCCTGAGATACCACTTGACATTATCCCATGATTATAACACTTACTCTTCTTCTAGGATTAAATGCCACTGCCAAACCCTGCCACTGATCCACAAAACACTAACTTTCCTCTCTGGACAATCTCAACCATGCATGAACAATCGACCAACTTAACATAAGTTCCCATCTTGAACAAGTAGACCTGAGAGTGGATTTCTAGTCAAATGACCTTATCGAACTTTTGAGCTTTCAAATATTCACTTGAAACAATTTCAGGTGCATACCGCACTAGCTCAGATAAGTACTTTGCATACTCCATCACTATCCGACCCCCTGGGAAGAGATCCATGAACTCCCAGGATCTAGCATAAGCCAGGAATTCGGGATAGTACTGCTCATTAAATATGTCCTTTAAATTCCTCCAACTCATCTACTCACGCTTCCTAGCCTAAATCCCTGATTCCCACCACTTGCGACGGGGACACTCTAGCTAGAATGAGGCACAAATTACCATGGCTTCTTCTGGCGTTTCAAGGAACACGAACATGAATTCTCTTTTTTTAAGAGATTCCTCTGCCTCTTGAGGTTCTGAACTACCTCAGAATGAAGGAGGTTTGTTCTTCAAGAATTCTTGAACTTTATCCTTCTTGAATCCAGACCCGTCTCCTCTAGATGGAATGGGGGTGGAGGCAGGAGTCCCCCTTTCCCTAAATCCTGAACAGCTCGGACCACGGATTCTACCAATCTCTAATCAAGCATTGTGGGAGAACACTCTTTGAATTCCTCTCATGGGTGCGTGGAAGCTCTCCGAGAAGGCATCTTGCTACAAAGAGTAATAGTGATAAAAGAACGTCATCAATACATCATATCCAAATAGAAGTCAAATTTTCAAAAAAATAAGTAATCCTCAGTAAACCAAATATGAAAAAGTAACATCAGGACCAAAATCTTCTTCCCCGCCTATTGTCCACGCACAGTCTACAGCCTATGCGTTTCATCTAGAAGAGAAGATTAACAAGAATCCCGACATCCCATGGAGACTCTAGGACTTTCACGAGGTGTGCTGGCCAGGAACCCTACTCGCAACCAAATTCTTGAACCCCAACAATCCTAACACCTATCAAACCAGACTCTCCCCAAAAAACATAACTCAGACATCCAAAACCTGCCCTGATACCATTTTGTCACGAAGCAAATTGGGTTTCCATCCCATCGACACCCGACCCCATCCGCAATATGGCCTGAGGGGCATTCCTGATCTCGATGGGCTGACAGAAGTGCTCGGGTATCAAAATAATGCTTTTGGAACGATTTACCAGATTACGAAAAACAATCCCAAAACAACAAAAAAACAAAAAAAGACATGCTAAACCAATTTAATTTGTGTATGATTATAAATCCTATATCAAGAGAATGGAATCATGGAAATTATTGTAGGAAAATTCTGAAACAATGGATCATAAATGAGTGATCCTTGAGAAACTAAACAGTGTTTTGAAGCCGAAATAGAGAAAAGGATATAACATTATCCAAATTTCTACTCTATAGTTCTCTTCTTATATTGACTAGAGTAAACTTATTATGGTTTTAGTTATTGGAGCTCACCTCACATGGAATAGGTTCACCATTACAGGTAGATATAAATGTAATAATGAAATATTTATTGTTCAAATAGATGAATGGAGTGCTTAAAATGGAGTGTAATGATTCAACCTTTCGAAAAATCACTCAGATCATAAGGCAATTCTTATGTAAGAATCCAAACGCCTAAAATGGTCAACCCAAATTCCATTTTGATTTAATAATTGATATATTTTGACTCCTGGAGGTAGGGAAATGTTGTTTTAGGCATGAAATATTAATATTATTAGTAGTACATTTCAAAATCATGTTTAGAACAAATAATTATAAAGGGTTACATAGATATTGGATAAATAAATCATTTTCCATGGTTGATTATGAAATAATGGATGGTAAAGACTATTTTTCTTATAGTCATATCTTGAATCAACATTAGAATAATATATCTTGATAATAAATACAAGATTATTTTTGGATAGATGATATTTTAATTATTAATGAATGGACTGATAAAAAAACAATTAATTTTTATTTCTTAACATTTGGAGATATAAATTAAATGTTATTTACTATATTGAATAATGATAATATAGGATATCTGAAAATTGGTAGGTCATTTTAAATGGATTCCTACAAAATAATGTAAATGAGATCTCTCAGAAAGATGTTTAGTACTTAGAGGGACCCTATTTTTATGAGGTATTGGTTAATATGCAAATAATGGTTGATAACAAATTTACTTATATCTAGGATCATCAAAATTGAAATCTTATCCTGGAAACATACAAAGTGGAAATAAATCATATCTATTCCATATTAATATATGGATTACTCATGGTCTAGATTGTTTTACAAAGAATTTTGTTATTTTTCATTAGGATATTTTTAAGGAAGATATTACCCATGCAATTAAAAATTTCATAAATAACAACCCAATTCCATATATGATAAACTGAAGCTCTATTGCCTTAATTTCTCAAGAATAAAAATGATCTTGATATCATATAATTTTCTCCTATATTCCATGGGAACATTATTACCAAACAAATTATCAATATCATTATAAAATGTATTGGTGTAATGTTTAATCATTTTATCACTAAATACCAATTTGTATTTTTTTTCTCATGAGGTACATTCATTGTTGTATCTTCAAATCCATAGAATGTGTAAATTTAATGTAGAAGAAAATGGAATAAAGAATTTTTTTATGAGAATTGAAATTTCTATGGCCTTATATAAACATCAATAGATAATATTTTTTAGTTTTTGTAAGATTTATTATTTCTAAAATTTTTGTATCAAGCTAATAAAATTAATTATTAGCTCTTAAATGTTGTGCATTGTTAATAATAGATCTGCTGGGCGATTTAGTCAATTAACAAGGGGTGTAAGTCATGGTGATATGCTTTTAGGTCACCAATTTTCAATTGCAGAAGATTACTTGAGAAAATTTATTAATCAACTTTAACATATATTATTTAATAAAAATTCCAATCTAGTAAGACTAAAAATTTTCCATCACATATTCTATACACTAATGACATTATTTGACTTTTTCATACTTCATGAAAAACCATAATATCCTTTAAATCCCATTTTTCTTATAATTAAGTGGAGGCTTTATAGTCTATAACACTGGATAGATTATCATTTGTTTTTGGGAGGGAATACTGTTTGGAAAAAAATTGGGTAACTAAACATCAAAATATATATTTGGGTTCCCTTTTATTCAATTACCTTATTTATAGCTTATTCTAGGGAAAGTTGTGGAGAACTTATCTGAAGGTAATAAGCTCTAGAATCATCAATCAAATGGAAATGTTGAATAATTTGTCCATATACAAAGATAGAAGGGTTTTATTTGTAATATATGAGATCATTTCCATATTTTTGTTCTCATTCCGACATTAAAGAAGCTATAGAGGACTCATTGAAGAATAATGAGGCATGGTCAGATATTTCATTTTGACCAGTTAGGTCTATGAAAAAAAGTGGATCATTTTTCCATGGATAGTGTCTATTATACCCATTGAATTCAAAATACATAGAATTAATGAAAATGAGTTTTCAATGTTTTGATCATCATGAAATTCACATGGAATTGTAATTTTAAATATGTTTCTCATGATCATTTATCCATCAAATTTATGGGAAAATTAATAAATGGATCCGTGAACAATGTGGTATCCTATATTTGGGAATCTCCCAATAATATATTTCTTAATATCAGTGATGAGACAACCTTATTTTTTAGAATATTCTCTACTCTAATCTTTTTTACCATTGCATGGATAGTTACACCACTTCAGAACATAGTGTCTGCACCCAATTAATTATTTAACATGTCTTTTATATAATTAGTATCACAATATCATAGATTGGATTATATGGTTAATACTTACATTTTTTTGTATATTTAGAATTTTATTTTTATGTAATGTGGAACTCTTATCTAGAAGAATAACAAGAATGGACATTTCACTACCAATGAGTATTACAAACTGTAATGTGGTAGAACTAATAGACCACTATCATGGTTAATTAAATCCATGCTTCTATTCATCTACCATTCTATATTTTTTGTTCATTGGATATTTTGGAAAAATACTCTTCCTACACATCATAAATTGGAAAAGGATGGATATCATATTTTTCCATCCCTCCATATGTGTTTGAAGGATTATAAGGATATACAACACATATTTTATCATGTAATATTATTCATAATGTATGGTCCTATGCATGATACTTGGTTGGGATCAATATTGATAACAATATACAGGTGACTAATCTCATTGAGATGGTTGGAAATGTTTGATGAAATGAACATGTCCATAAACTATTATTGGATTTATTGTCATGTGTTTTTATATATATATTTGAAGAAAATAAATTCCAAAGTATTTGATTAGAGAACCCCTCCACACATAGCCACATGCTTTCACTACATAAGGATTTATACACTACATCAATGGATTAGCTATGAGGTATGTATAATAAAATAAATAATTTTATTATCCCTAGGTTATTAGGTCTGACTTGAAGGTTAGTGAAAGATATATTTCTAAATTATATACATTAGATTCTACCAATATATCTATGACTCAAAGTCTACATTGATGGTTAATCCTCAGGCATTCTAGGAATCTTGGGTTATAGAGGTGTCTTCAAACTAACAATTATTTTTTCAAAGGATTCTTCTATCACTAAAATAGAATTATAGTTTTTTAAGAACCATAACATTATTAAATTAGGTATTTAAATATGTATTTTATCCAATATTAATGAAACACCAAATAGAATGATTCTAAATCCAAAATGGTATTCAAATAATTGCCGAATATAATAATGAATATTTCTTGATAATCCTTCGTCATTGGATTTACTATAACAATAATTCCACGCCGATTACCATGGTTATTTCTCATGCATGTAGAGAGGAAAATAATATGGGGGATGCTCCCAAAAATGGGGGACATGGATATGAACATGATGTTGTCATCTACCCCTCCTTGATATTTTCTCCAATAGTGGACACCATTATGGGTAATATAATTCATACCCGTCTTTTTAATAATCTTTTTCAATGTTTGAATTTTTCTTATTATTTAACAATATTATCATTGGATAGGCTTTAATCAGATCAAGGATATTTGGTTTAAACATTCATTTGAATGGTCTTAATAGTTTTTGATAATCAACATGATGAATTATCTCATTATGAGATTACATATTGATTCCCATGTGATTATACAATTAGTTAGAATACTGGCAAATAATATTCAAGCTCATGTGATAATTTGTATGTAATCATTTGATCATAATTTATTGTGGTCATATTATGACAAGATTTTTTGATCAAATTGAATGTGATTTAGTTATTCAACATTCCATATTGATTATTCATACTTATTCATAATGTTATCCATTTTATAAAATCTCATTCTATGTATCTAATATCAACCATTTTGTTTTACTTTTTCTGTGATTCCAATAAGTGTTTTTTGATAGATATATAATGATTCACTTAGGGGAACAATGGTGTTCTCAAAGAACAAACATTTTTTCTTTTATATATTAAATAGTAATAGGGATTGCTGTAAATACCCGTTAAATTGAAGGGAACTTTTTTTCATAATTTTCTTTGGGATTTTACAAGAACGCAGTTTCTAACAGCACCTGATTCCGAGGCCCGGTGTGCCCGGAATCTTTTTCTGAAGTTTAGCTCGGGTACATTTAGTGAATGAATGAGTGGGTTTTTCTAACTTTTGAAACGGTGCTCGGAATCAAATTCTGAGGGCACCGATGGAATCGCAGCGCCGGTATTTTCTTAGAAACACCTTTTTCGGAGTTGCGTTTGCTCGGGTGTGGTTTTTAAATTTTTTCGGGTTAAGTAAATGAATAAAATAAAATTGTGTGACCAATCTATTTTATTTTAATTCGCTTAACCTATGTTAAGTGGATGTTGTGGGACCCAAAATATCCTACCCACTTGGTAGGATATTTTTGAGGTGGGGCTCACACGATCCCCACCATTTCCTTCACGTTTTTTAACCCCCCTCCTTTAATTAAGTAACGCACCCGCACCCCCCATTAATGAAGTCAACCCTTGTGCTTATTATGGTTAAAAAATGCATCATTAATGTGGTGGTTTAAGCGTTGCAATTAATTCACTTAATTGTTTCTTTAATTTTTGAATTTTAAAACGCAAGACTTGTAAAAAAAAAATAATACAACTCTTATTTTTATTAGGCTGGTGGTGTTGAGAGGCTAGGGAGATTTCACTCAGGCTCTTGAAGATCTTCTCTTCCTCGCGAAGAACGCGAATAATGCGAAGAACGTGAAGAACGCCGGATCCTCAGAAATCAACGACACTTATTCTGCGACGCTTCTTCCGTGACACTTCTTCCGCAACATGACGATACCCCTTCCGCGACGCTTCTTCTGTGATGCAACGATTCCCCTTCCGCGATGCCTTCTTCCGCGACGTGCTTTTCCGCGACGAACCCTCGCTCGACGACGCTTGAGGTATGGGGTTTGATTCAAATAAATCTTTTTGATTTATACCCATGACATATGTTTAAATATTTGTTGGAAGCCTTTTTAAACTACTAATGCGGTGGGTGCAGACAAACGAACAAGTCCGAACCCACCGTCCCTTCGTTCTTGGTGTGCGGATCGGCGGGCGACGATGAAACAGGCCGCACGAGCGTTGTGAGGTCTTCATAGTGAAGATCTGGTCCCGGGAGGGCCGTTGGCGAAGACGGGAAGAAATTCCGACCACCGATGCTCGTCTGGTGGTCCACCGAACATTCCGCCGGTGTGCCTCGCCGGCACGGCGGCGCCGGTGCCCAGAGGCGGTGGCCGGAACCGGCCGACCTCTAGGAGACGGCGGTGCCCAGCGCGCCACCGAGAAGGGCCGCTGCGGCTGAAGCGGCGATGGCAGGCCGCTAGTCCCGCGACCACGCGAGACCGGCGGCAGGCCGCTCGTCCCGCTAGTCCCGCGCACCGCGCGGCTGGACCAGACCGCCAGGTCGGGCCGCACGCAGGCCGGGCTGGACCCGGAACCGGGTCGGGTCGCCCCAGTTTGGGCTGACCCAGTGGGCACTGGGCCGGGTCGGACCGGGCCCAAACCCCTTAATACCTGATTTTTTTGGTCTGTTGCCAATAACATGAACTACAGGCATCCGATCGATGCACCGTTAGTTACGTAGCGATCCTTGGATCGAGACGGTCGTTTCGGTATATTACACTTAGGGTTTCGGAGAACTTTGGGTTCAGCTGCGTTGGTTCGTACACGAAACCAACTGGGCCCTCGGAGCGGAAATGCTTATAACTTGAGCTTCGGACGTCCGATTGACATACCGTTGACTTTGTTGGATTCATCTAAGTGAGACGGACCTTTTGGATTACTCCGCTTGAGGTTTGGACACAGTTGGACTATGGTCGGGTTGGTTTTGACATAAAACCCAACTGGGCCCCTGGGACGAAAAAGCCAATAACTCTCAGACCGGGCGTCCGATTGACGCGTCGTCTGTGACGTTATGTTCCTATTGACAATACATAACTTTTGGATACATCAACTCCAGTCTATGTGTCAGTTGATGTATCAGCCCCTCGTCTCGTGGAGCGGACCCTTCAGAACGAGCTTGCTGTGTGCGGGAACCCTAGAGCTGACTGCGGCTGCGACGACGATGACGACTGTGCAGAAATCCTCCATGGATTCAGTGACGACGACTACAACACTCAGCGATCCTACGTGGATTAGTGCTACCGATCTGGTGTGGGTCAGATCCTGTGTGGGTCAGCGCTCAGTGGTCCTGTGTGGGCCAGCGTCTACAGATCTTGTGTGAGTCCGATACTGTGTGGGTCATTGCGGGGGTTAGTTACCTATCAATCCTGTGTGGGTCAGATCATTTATGGGTCATTGCGGGGGTTAGTTACCTATCGATCCTGTGTGGGTCAGATCCTTTGTGGGTCATTGCGGGGGTTAGTTACCTATCGATCCTGGGTGGGTCAGATCTTGTGAGGGTCATTGCGGGGGTTTGTACCTATCAATCCTTTGTGGGTCATTGCGGTGGTTAGTACCTATCGATCCTTTGTGGGTCCGACGACTTAGATGAATCAGTGGCTATATCTGATCATGTCTATCGTCATACGAAGAAGTATACCTATGTGAGCGGAATCTTGACTTGCTTTCCAATGTGGATTATGTTATACTTTCCTGTGTGGATGAAGTTGTAATTTCCTGTGTGGATGTGATCGAACATGGGCTCGGAGGTTGGAGCAAACTGGAATTGATGAATTAGGTATATGTGTGGGGATATACCTAAGTAGAGTCGGATGTTACTTTGTGATTATATCTTCCCTTTATGGATTAACCTTTGTGGATTCTAGGAGACCATCGGGGGTCTCGGGTTCCTTACTGAGTAGCTTATACTCACCCCTGCACAGGCTATGCCGGCACTACGTTGTGTTGGTTGCAGATGACAGACAGCGCTTATCGTGGTTGAGGCACGAGGAGCTGGTCGGTACCCGAAAGTGGATCACAGGGTGGGGTGTACATGGAGAAGACGGTTGGACCCGAGGAGCTGTGGAGGCTATCTATACCCCCCCTTCAGGTGGGACTTCCAGTGGATGGCTCGAGGCTTCGGCTTTACTTTCAGTTGCTGTTTTTCCTTTTCAGTTGTACTTACTTTCAGTTTGGGTTTGTATTCTGACCTACTTACTTTTCCGCACTTACTGTTGTACCCATTTTTTACTTCGTGATTACTTATTCTTGCTTGCTCTGTGGTGTTTGTTTACTCTACAAAGGCAATGCCTTCCCTTTATACTGGGAACTACGCCTTGGCGCTAGTCTCCATCCCCTGGCCTATGGAAGGCGGGCTTGGGGTAGTCATGAAAAGGGCCCCGAGGACGGGTCGTGAAAAATTAGTATCAGAGGAGTTCGTTTCGACCGCAGAACTCAGGACTCTGATCTTTTTCTATGTGAAAAAATAGTGTTAAGATTTTTGAGTGTGGTTATCAGTCCAGGGAGTCCAGTGTTGGTGCAGCGGCCGACGTATCCGTACACTAGGACCGTGACTTCTGATTTTCGACTTAATTCACGAAAACATTGATTGCATGTGTGTTTCATGTTTTCTTTGTGATTACTTTGTCTCAGCTCACCAGGTATACTGTTCTGACCGTGGCACACCTATTTCTTTTCAGGATGGCCCCACGACGGTAGCCAGCTAGGGTTTTGAGAGTCGTACGTGATGACAACCCACCAAGTGATGAGGCCTCGGTACAGGGCCCTTTGACAGCAGAGGAACTGGCGGTACCGCTACTCGCCGAGCCACCGATGCTACCAGCCCCAGCCGCTGACGATGCATGTTGCCTTAGTGCACTTCACGAGTTTTAGCACCAGCAACCGCCTAGGTTCCGCGGGGAGACAGACCCTCAGGCCTCCGAGGATTTGTTGGAGGATGTTGTACGGGTTTTCAGGTTAGTGAGGACCCCAACAGAGCTCATGGTGATCCTCGCAGTGACCCTACTGCATGTGGCAGTAGTCTGATGGTGGAGATTGAAGTTCCAGGTGCACGACGAGGCATATATTCTCTGGACGGACATTGAGAGCCTCTTCTACTCAGAGTTCATCCCAGCCACCCTCCGTACGGTGCGCATCTAGGAGTTTCTTCAGCTACGACAGGGCAGCTTGACGGTCGCCCAGTCCTCTGTGAGATTTACTGATCTCTCGCACAATTCGACGGACATGGTACGAGACCCATTCTTCCAGGTGCCGACCTTTGAATAGGGATTGAGGAAGGAGATCAGGGCATCACTGATCTCCCTCAGCTTTCTGACATAGGCAGGGGTACTGGAGTGAGCCCTTCTGATCGAGATCTTCCTTGCTGAGCCTGCATCATCAGCGAGACCTACCGCAGGGTGGCACGTAGAAGAGTCTTCTGCAGCAGGCAGTCGACAGATGAGTCATGGGTCCAGGCAGACCAGACCCTCAGGCATACGACCTTAGGAAACTGGCTCAGTAGTGCGGGGAACACAACGCGTGGCCAGTCTTTCGAGATACAGACAGTGCTACGCATGCGGCGGGCAGGGCCACATGGCTCGTGACTGCCCGACCCGCCGTTCCAAGGAGAAGTATACTATTGAGGGGCCACCCAGGCAGAGACAGAGGGTCGACCATGGCAGTCCGTAGGGAGCATGCGGATGAGGCAGAAGAGCTGGCCGAGCAGCAGGTGGTGGGTGACACTTTGAGGCTCTACCACCACCACCACCAGGAGGTCCACCCCGACCACAGGGAGCTGTCGGGCAGAGACAGGCACAGCTCCAGGCAGTGGAGGCCTATGACCACGACACATACGAGATAATTCGAGGTACTATCTGTGTCTATTCCACCTTTTCCACAGTTCTTATAGACACAGGAGAGAGTCATTCTTTCATTTCATCTGCCCTTGTTTAGAGCTCAGAGATTCCGACAGAGCCGTTGGCTCGATCCTTACGTCTAGAGACTCCTACGAGAGCAGACTCGACGATTACGCACTGGTACCGACAGTGTGATCTTACTCTAGAAGGCGAGAGCTTCGACTAGGATCTTCTTGTAGTGGCGTCGAGGCCTTACGACGTCATCTTGGGTATGGATTGTTTATCTACAGTCCATGCTCAGATTGACTGTATTAGGTGCAAGGTGCAGTGTGTACGCACCGACAGGAGCAGGTTCACCTTCACCGGAGAGAAGGGAGCCTTCGCAGCACAGGATGGAATCTCGAAGAGGAGACGACAGCTGATCACTCATCGGTTGGCTAGCCTCATCCTAGGAGCATTTGACGTGCAGAGTCCTAGTTTTCCTCCAGTGGTGGATCAGTATGCGTACGTTTTCCTCGACAATGTTCCAGGACTACCTCCTCACAGAGAGGTAGACTTTTATATTGATCTATACCCCAGGACAACCCCAATATCCACCCTAGTATATCGGATGTCTCCCGCTAATCTTCAAGAGCTACGGGTATAGTTGGAGGTTTTGCAGGGAAAGGGATTCATCTGACCTAGTGTTTCACCTTGGGCTGCCCTGATATTGTGCGCCATGATGGAAGACAGGAGTTTGCGACTTTGTGTCAACTATCGTCACTTGAACCAGGTGAAAGTGAGGAACATGTATCCTCTACTGAGGATTGAAGACCTCTTCGATCAGCTTAAGGAAGCACGGTGGTTCTCGAAGATAGACCTCAGGTCAGGCTATCATCAGCTCAGAGTTCGGGACGAGGACGTGCAGAATACGACCTTCAGATGTCGGTACAGCCACTATGAGTTCTTGGTTATGCCATTCGGCGTAACCAATGCTCCAGCGGTGTTCATGGGCCTCATTAATAGGATCTTTCAGCCATACCTCGATCAATTTTTTGTTGTCTTTATCGACGACATTTTGATTTACCCGACGACTGAGGAGGAGAATTCCTACCACTTGAGGGTTGTAATAGACACACTCTGAGAGCACAAGCTTTATGGTAAGCTCTTGAATTGTTAGTTATGGATATGCAAGGTCCAATTCTTGGGACACATCATCTCTGAGGCGGGAGTTTTGGTGGATCCTACGAAGATCGAGGCAGTGCTTGCTTGGGAGCCATCCAGGAGCGTGATGGAGGTATGGAGTTTCTTGGGACTAACGTGATACTACCAGAGATTTGTTCCAGACTTCTCCAGAGTTGCGGCACCACTCTCAGATTTGACGAAGAAGGGTAAACCCTTTGTGTGGTCATACAGATGTCAGCAGAGCTTCCAGGAGCTGAGACAGATATTGACCAGCACACATATCTTGAGGTTGCCGGAGGAGGGAGTAGGGTACGTAGTCTACTGCGATGCATAAGGGACCGGACTTGGATGTTTCCTGATACAGGAGAGGGTAGTGATCACCTATGGATCACGTCAATTGAGGCCTCATGAGCAGAACTACACTACCCATGAACTGGAGTTAGCAGCAGTGGTCTTCGCTCTAAGGAAATGGCGACACTATCTGATGGGAAGTGCTTTAAAATCTATTCTTACCACCGGCGTCTCAGGTACATATTCTCGCAGAAGGACCGGAACCTGATACAGTGGAGATGGCTGAAGTTATCCAGGACTATGACATTGAGATAGTCTATACAACTGGAACGGGGAACGTGGTAGCTGATGCTCTCAGCAGGAAGACATGCATTCAACTACTTGGGGAGTTGACAGAGCAGCTAGCCACTTTGCAGATATCCTCCATGGATGGAGATGGAGCAGCCTTCCTTCAGTCACTCAGAGTCCCTCCTCCACTACTGCAGCGGGTTAGAGAGGCACAACATGGGGACGCTAATTGTGAGACGCGGTGTGCGCAGATATCCTCAGGATAGGCACCTGATGGTTTCTCTGTAGGAGAAGAGCACAATGTCCTTTTCAGAGGACGTACCTTGGTAGTAGTTGCTTTACAAGAGGAGGTTCTGAGAGAGATTCACACTTCCCCTTTGGCGGTATATCCTAGAGAGGCGAAGATGTACCAGGATCACAGACGACAGCACTTGTGGCCAGGCATGATGAAGGTTGTTGCAGAGTTCGTTTCTCGATGTCTCACCTGCCAGCAGGTGAGGGCAGAGCACCAGGTACCAGCAGTCTTGGTACAACACTTGTAGGTCCTGGAGTGGAAGTGGTACAAGATATCTATGGACTTCGTGACTGTACATCCACACACTTCCAAAGGTCACGACTCCATTTGGGTGATTGTCGACTGACTCACCAAGTCGGATCACTTATTACCCATCAGAGAGTAGGGATCAGTGGAGAGCTTGGGTTGTCCCTTGGTTCAGGAGATTGTATGGATTCATGGTGTTCCATAATCCATTGTTTCCGATCGAGATACTCACTTTACTTCCCGGCTTTAGAAAGGGATGCAGGAGGCGTTCGGGACGCAGCTACGTCTGAGCACCACCTTTCACCCCCAGACAGATGGTCAGACGGAGAGGACTATTCAAACTCTTGAGGACATGCTCCGCGCATGTGTCCTCGACTTTGGTCGCAGCTGGGAGGACCACCTACCCCTGGTGGAGTTCACGTACAACAATAGTTACCACTCCACCATCGGGATGAAACCATACGAGGCGTTGTATGGCCGACCTTGCAGATCTCCTCTGTGCTGGACAGACCCTGGGGAGTCATCACTTGTGGGACCGGAGATGGTCCAGTCCACGACAGAGAAGGTCCAGGTCATCCAGGAGCGGATGAGGACAGCTCAGAGCCAGCAGAAGTCTTATACTGACAGGAGGCAGAGGCCACTAGAGATTGAGGATGGAAACCATGACTTCTTACAGGTCTCAACTCGATGTGGATTACGAAGATTTGGCCGAGGAGGCAAGTTTTATCCACACTTCATCGTACCATTACAGGTCCTCAGCAGGATTGGCGAGGTGGCTTATCGCCTGGCTCTACCACCTCAGTTGCACCGGGTGCACGACGTCTTCCACGTATCTCAGCTGAGGAGATACGTGCACGACCCGACGCATATCATTGACCATGGGGAGATGGACGTTGATGATGGGGAGAATTTTTACGGAGGTCCAGGTGGAGATTGAGGATCGACAGGAGTAGGTCCTACGTGGACGGTCGATTCCTCTAGTGCACATCAGATGGCAGCATGGGAACCTCCAGGAGAGCACTTGGGAGCGGAAGGATCAGATGCGTGCTCAGTACCCACATTTGTTTCCCTAGTTTCTGATGTATCTTTACGGGGACGTAAATCCCTGAGGTGGGAGTAATGTGAAGACCCGTAAAATTCATGGGAATTTTTTTTTGTTAATTTTCATTGGGATTTTATAAGAACGCAGTTTTTGACGGCACCTGATTCCGAGGCCCGTTGTGCCCGAAATATTTTTCCAAAGTTTAGCTCGGGTACGTTCAGTAAACGAACGAGTGGGTTTTTCTATCTTTTGAACCGGTGCTCGGAATCGAATTCTGAGTGCACCAATGGAATCGCAGCATCGTTATTTTCTTATAAACACCTTTTTCGGAGTTGCGTTTTCTGGGGTGTGGTTTTTAAATTTCTTCGGGGGAAGTAAATGAATAAAATAAAATGGTGCGACCAATCTATTTTATTTTAAATCGCTTAACCTATGTTAAGTGGATGTTGTGGGACCCATAATATCCTACCCACTTGGTAGGATATTTATGATGTGGGTCCCACACGAGCCCCACTGTTTCCTTAACCTTTTTCAACCCCCTCCTTTAATTAAGTAACACACCCGCACCCCCCATTAATGAAGTCAACCCTTGCATTTATCCTGGTTATGAAACGCCTCATTAATGTGGCGGTTTAAGCATTGTAATTAATTCACATAATTGTTTATTTCTTTACTTAATTTTATAATGCAAGACTTGTGAAATAAAAATAAGAATACTCTTATTTTTATTAGGATGGTGGTGTTGAGAGGATATGGAGATTTCACTCAGGCTCTTGAAGATCTTCTCTTCCTCGTGAAGAACGCGAAGAATGCGAAGAATGCAAGATCCTCAGAAATCAACTACGCTTATTCCTTGACGCTTCTTCCACGACATGAAGATTCCCCTTCCGCGACGCCTTATTCCGCAACGTGATTTTCCGCGACGAACCCTTGCTCGATGAAGCTTGAGGTAGGGGTTTTGATTCAATTAAATATTTGTCATTTATACCCACAAAATATGTTTAAATATTATTCAGAAGCGTTTTTAAACTGCTAACGCGGTAGGTGCGGACCAACGAATAAGTCCGAACCCACCATCCCTTCGTTCTTGGTGTGCTGATCGGTGGGCGACAATGAAACAAGCCGCACGAGCGTGGTGAGGTCTTCGCAAGGAAGAACCAGTCCCGGGAGTGCTGTTAGCGAAGACGGCAGGCAAATCCGGCAATCGAAGCTCATCCGACCATCGAAGCTCATCCGGTGGTCCGCGGAACATTCCGCCGGCGCACCGCTAGGAAGGCCGCTAGTCCCGCGACCGCGCGGTACCGGAGGAGGCGGGACGCGACGCTCGGTCACGTCCATTGGCAAGGAGAGGCCCCCCGTGGGGCCACGGTTAGAAAAGCAAGCGGGGGGCAGTGCCCCCCCCCCCCCCCCCCCCCGCGTCTCACCACTCAACCGTTTCGGCCAAGCCTCCTGGCCGGTGCGCGAGCGCACCGCACGACCAGACTGGACCGCCAGGCCGGGCGGCACCCAGGTCGGGCCGGGCCGCGCCCAAGCGGGCCGGACCCGGGTCAGGTCGACCCGGTTGGGGATGACCCAGGGGGTACCGGGCTGGGTCAGACCGAGCCTGAACTCCCCCTAATACCGGACTTTTCGTTCTGTTGCCCATAACATTAGCTACATGCCTCCAATCGACGCAAAGTTAGTTGTGTACCGATCCCTGGATCAAGATGGTCATTTTGGTATATTAAACTCAGGGTTCCGAAGAACTTTGGTTTTGGCCGGGTTGGTTCGTACACGAAATCAACCAGGCCCTCAAAGCGAAAACACTTATAAAATGAGCTCCGGACATCCGATTGACGTGCCGTCGACTTTGTTGGATTCCTCTAAGTGAGACGGACCTTTTGGCATACTAAGATGGATGTTTGGACACAGTTGGAGTACGGTCGGGTTGGTTTTGACTTAAAAACCAACTGGGCCCCTAGGACGAAAAAGCCATTAACTCTTAGACTGGGCGTCCGATTGACGCGCCATCTGTGACGTCGAGTTCCTATTGATGATACAGAAATTTTGGATACATCAAATCCGGACTATGTGTCAGTTGATGTATCATTCCCTCGGCTCATGGAGTGGACCCTTCCAAATGAGCTTGTTGTGTGCGGGAACCCTAGAGCTAGCTGCGACTTCGTTGAAGATGACGAATATTCAGAAATCCTCTGTGGATTCGGCGGTGATGACTACAACACTCAGCGATCCTACGTGGATCAGTGCTACCGATCCTGTGTGGGTTAGTACCCAGCAGTCCTGTGTGGGCCAGTGCCTACAGATCCTGTGTGGGTCTGATCCTGTCTGGGTCATTGCGGAAGTTAGTCAACTATCGATCATGTGTGGGTCAGAACCATTGTGGGTCATTGCGGGGGTTAGTTACCTATCGATCCTGTGTGGGTCCGATACTTTGTGGGTCATTGTGGGGGTTAGTTATCTATCGATCCTGGGTGGGTCAGATCCTGTGTGGGTCATTGCGGGGGTTAGTACCTATCGATCCTTTATGGTTCATTGCGGGGGTTAGTAACTATCGATCCTTTGTGGGTTCGATGGCTTAGAGGAATCAGTGGATATATATGATCATCTCTATCGGCATACAAAGAAGTATACCTGTGTGAGATGAATCTTGACTTGCTTTCCTATGTAGATTACGTTATGCTTTCCTGTGTGGATCGGGTTGTGATTTCATATGTGGATGTGATCAAACATGGGCTCGGAGGTTGGAGTGAACTGGAATTGATGACTTAGGTATATGTATGGTCACATACCTAAGTAGAGTCAGATGTTACTTTGTGATTGTATATTCCCTTTTTGGATTATACTTTGTGGATTATGGGAGACCTTCGGGGGTCTCGGGGTCCCTACAGAGTAGCTTATACTCACCCATGCACGGGCTATGCCCACACTACATTGTGTGGGTTGCAGACGACAAACATCGCTGATCGTGGTCGAGGCATGAGGAGTAGGTTAGTACCCAGAGGTGGATCACTGGGCGGGGCATACTCGGATCGGACGGCTGGACCCAAGGAGCTGTGGAGGCTATCTATACCCACCCTTTAGGTGGGACTTCTAGTGGACCGCTCGATGCTGCGGCTTTACGTTCAGTTGCAGTTTTCCCTTTCCAGTTGTACTTTACTTTCAGTTTGGTTTTGTATTCTGGCCCACTTACTTTTCCGCACTTACTGTTGTACCCAGTTTTTAATTAGTGTTTACTTCTTCTTTCTTTCTCTGTGGTGTTTGTTTACTTTAAAAAGGCAATACCTTCCCTTTATACCAGGAATTACGCCTTGGTGCTAGTCGCCATCCCCTGGCCTATGGAAGGCGGGCTTGGGGTAGTCACGACACAAGCCCCGAGGACAGGTCGTGACAATTATGTGTATATATCCGATTTATCAAGAAAAATATATGATTGTGTCTTTTAGAATGTGATTCCATGTAACAACATCCATTGTAATAAACTATACACGACTTCTGAATTACTAATGTTTGGGTATTTACACAGTAATTCAACAATAGGTATATGGAATTATAACTTCAAAACAAAGGTGATTTACTGGAATAACAAATTAATCAATATAACATTATGTCATAAGTGACCCACATGATTATATTTTTCAAAATGTCATGGATCAAATAAAATTAAAAGAGCATCAACTATATTCTGAAAAAACTAACCATAATTGATTTATGACTATTGGATAGAATGTAAGAGAAATATATCAACTACTAATACATATGATAGTAACCAAACATCTGTTATAAATATCAAAATTTGATGGATTGTCAATATATGGATATCCTATCAACCAAACATTGGATAAATTAACCATATGTTAAATGTGGACATTTGTTGAATTTGGAATTGACTGCAAGACTATGTTAAGAATCCATGGATAGTATTTTTAATTATACAAAGTGATAGAAAAAATGTATGATAAATGTAATGGATTATAAGAGTCATTTCATCAATTGTATGTATGAATGATAATTTTCATAATCTATCATTTAATCTTACTAGATTTTTTGCATTGTATTGATGTGATCATGGATGCTGGAATGAAAAAAACAGTTATTATATCATAAAGAAAGTATTATATTACTAAATATATTAATTCAAATAATTTTATATGTGGAATTTCTTACTGGAAAAAACAATTTAATGGTCATGGATTTCACGTCTCATTATAATTATTGTCAATGATTATTTTTCAGTGGATATATTCATTAAAATAACCCACCATTAAAAAGATAGAATATGTGAGGTGAAATAGATAGAGTGATGTAGAGATATTGAAATATTTTTATGAAAAATTACAAAGAACATAAACTATATTAAGAACTTAAAGAACACTATATGATAACATGAACATCAAATAATTATTATATAACTCATAAGTCACCTAAAACATAATTTTAATATCAATATCCACTATCGAGAAGAAAATTATTAATACAGAGCAATAAAATATATTTCTATACTATATCAAATCATATCACTTCTTGTGCACATTTTTACATAATTATTAGATTGTTTGTTATTTATGATTTATATCTTTTGTAAACTATCTTTACACTGAACTGGAGTGGCCTAGATAAAAATTCTATTAATTCATACTGTCTTTACTCGGAAAATAAAATGTGAAAGTTGTCATGTATCATACAAACCTATCTGATGTAGTATATATTATATTTTACCACATAAAAATATATAATATGCACAGTATAACCAACATTTCAGTGTACAATATTGTATGGGTAATAAGATCTACATTTTTTATTTTTTTTATTTGACTAGTAAACTTCATTAATGTGGTTTATTCACAAAAATAGAAGACTATGTCTATAATTGATTCTAAACTTATTATTTTATTATGTTTCTTCTTCCCCTTTTTTAATACTCTAATTTTAAATAAAAAACTATTTTATTTTTCACAAATATATTAAAAAACATTACTAATATTTTTTTATTTTATATTCAGTATTATATGTTGTTAATCCTTTCAAAAAAGATAAAAATGGTTTTAATATTGTTTTAAGTGTGTTTTTATTAATCCTTTAGGAGGAATTTTGAACGAAAAAGTATACACTTCTCATATTTTATAATGTTTTGGATTAAGTTGTAAATCATTTTCTATATTTGTATTCATTGGAAAATAAATTCACCCCCTCTTGAGTATTCCACCCTAACCTACATTTTCTTTC
Source organism: Viscum album (assembly GCA_963277665.1). Taxonomy (NCBI): domain Eukaryota; kingdom Viridiplantae; phylum Streptophyta; class Magnoliopsida; order Santalales; family Viscaceae; genus Viscum; species Viscum album. The sequence goes on from OY728133.1 coordinate 107,416,652, forward strand.
AATTGTGGTTTATTTTTGTTTCACTGTAATATAGTTTCACCCAACAGATGAAAAAAAAATATTTCAAAATTTATATATTTATTGAAATTAATAGAAAACAATGTACCACAACGACCCATACTCTATATTTAAATTTCAAAATATATACTAATCATAAGATAATAATAAAAAAACCCAAATAATTCATCTTATTTGATATTAGGAAAGTAATTAAGAGATTTTATGAAAAAAAATAACGATGATTAAGCTAACTGGTGTGATGCCCCTATGTCTTATTATGATTATATCTATAAATATATGAATGGATTATTCTATGAATTAGACGAGGATGAGTTTAATTAAATTATTTTTTGTTCTACATCATATGATGTGTGGAACACACTTGATGTATCTATTAAAAGAAAATAAAATATTAAAAAGTGTTTCTAAATAGATACCCCATTAAATACAATTATTTCAATTTAAACCAGATATATCAATTAATGAAATGTCTCTCTGGTTTAATGATATTGTTAATATAATTTCTGCACTTTGGAATAGATTTGATGGTAAAGTTTATGTGATGAGACTAAAATGATGCTTTCCAGATAGGTGGCGTGACATCCCGTCCCTTGTGCCACATGTTAATGCCTCTAATCTGATTCAATGGGTGACCTCAAGAGCACCTCCATGTATCCAATAGAATACAAAATATAAGTACATGTCTAATATATAACATGGGTAGACTATACAATCATTATCAATGTATTAATTTTTTTGGAAATAAATATACAATTACTAAATGATAATAATAATAACAAGAATAATTCATGTCTTGCACGATAAAACAGAACAATAATATGATATCCAAATAAAAATAATAGATATTCTATGCCAAAAATGTGTTTATGTTCAACTAAATGCCCAAAAATAATGGCACTGTAAACACCATAGCAGGTCCTAGAATCTTTTTAGATTTCTTCATCCACTCTCTATCCCATATTTTCCATATATCATAGGGCCCATTCCATTGTTCTATAACATTAACATGAAGTCTATTTTGGTTCTGATTAGGTATCATGAGTAGGGTGTGGTTATAACTTCTCAAAAAACTACCAATGTCGTTAAAAATAGTAACCAATTTATAATATTGTATAGTTTTGTATAAAAAATTATGTATAATAACGTAAATTGTCAAATCATTTCAATAGTCATTAATTAAAGACATAAATTACATAGTTTTATAATGACACATGAACCATCAATACCTTCTTTGTCCCATTCTCGAGTTTGAACCATATACCATAGATGAAATTATAATTCATAATAACATGGGCCTCCATTAACCATCTAATTAAATTTCATATCAATGCTACAAGGAACCAAGGTCCAATAGAATCATTTTGGGCTTGGAATGCTATGTTTGTCAGACAATGGGATTTGGATGCATCAGTCCCTATCCTATACTTAATTTTCATTAGATATGGGATTTTTAAGCATCAGTCCGTGTACTACAATCATAGTTATCACATATATGATTAATTAGCATCAGTTCTCTTCTTGTAAAAAATAATCACATATATCATATCATCCCGTTTATCATATATACATCTCTAATTGAGGTTAATAATCATTATACATCTATTAAAATATAATTTATAAGTAATTAAATTTAGATTTATTAAACAACAATGGTTTATCACATCAATTCATAAGGAATTATATGAAAAACTCAATGCTAAACCATTTATTATCATTTAATAATATAATATATTATCCATTATAGGTTAAGAAAAATATCAATTAATTTACTTTATAAATCCAATCATATGATAGAAATCATCTATTTCATTACCACAATAATGAAAATCAATTTAAGATGTTCAACCAATTTCATTAACTCCTATAAATTAAATTAATAAATTCCATGCTTCCTCAAATTAATTATCAAATTAATTAATCCAATTCATGATTCAATTTATGAACATTGAAATTTAAATTTCTATAATAAATAGATGAATTTATAAATAATGAATATGAGAATTTATTTTTAGATAACCTACATCATGATTGTTGTCCAACGTTATCTAAATCAGAAATCTCAAAACTTATGCAGAACAATCAAATTCCAAATAAATAATGAGATCATGTACTAAATCCTACATCATGGTCAGATATAATAATATAAATAAAAATGTATATCCAATACTATTTCCAAATGAGTATAAATCATTCTTCTTCATCTAGAAGGATACACAAGAGAGAGATAATTCTAAACAGTAATAGATTGCATACTATGGGAGATCCATATCATTTAATCAGATCATTGATTTATCCAAAATACAGATATATTGTCCATGAAATCTAATAAGGAGTTTCAAAATTCATAAAAATGTGTTTATGTCTTATTAGGGTTGATTAAGGATTAATTCACGAGGGTTCATAATGGTTTTATAAATTTTAGTTGGATTAAAAAAATTTATTCCTGGTTTACTGTATGGCACAAATAGTTTTACCAAAAAGAGATCCCCTCCTTAGGGGTGAATGGTTTTACCTAATAAAGTAGTCATTTTGAGAAGCCATGTTTTATAAATTTAAATACCTACTGTTTGGGATTTCATGGTTTTCAAGCATGGGTGCACATTTTGGCCAAACCATGAACAAAACATGCACTTCCCAAACAATCTCAAAAAAACATCCAAATTTACTTGAATACACCCAGGACATGCGAGAAAAAATATATAACCAAAACAAGGAAATGTATTCCCAGAAAATGATCTTGATATATCTATATAAAACGTTAGTATCTTATTATCTCCACACCGTATAACATCTCATCATCACAATGTACTCCCAATCACCTCTATGATTCTTAAATTAAATGACCGGGACATATATATTGCATATATACTTCTCTATCCCATTTATCCTCCGAAACATGTTAATGTTTTTTCAATATTCAACCAATATGAACTATCTTCCTTCAAAAAATATTCTTACTGTGATACACAATTTGGTTCAGATTCTCTTAGAAGGATGTATCAGTCTGAATTTCAACATCATCCACATCGATCACATGAGATGTGTGGGGTGACACCACCAAAATTATGACACATGTAAAAAATAATTCATAACACCATAGAACTATGAAATATACAATGAGTACACCACCGGCCTAATTCTCCCCTTAACCATAAAAGGTATGGGAATCTTATTATCAAATTTTCCAATTCATCATATTCTACGGAGACCCAATCATGATGAAACCATAAGGAATACAAGATAATCCACTATAAACTCAATGGTTCATCGGAATATAACCACATATGGCTTCATCCTACTATAAACCATCGACATACATTTCCAAATTAGTTGAACCAGCTCTGATGTCTCTTTGATGAGACACGGTCCCAAAAACTCTTACTCACCTTCCTCTATATTGTATTGAATTGATCTCCGTTACCTACCATAAATAGATTCACCTGGTTACATATGATTTGTCTAATGATATTTTTTGTTATAGGTGAACTCCAATAGTTCTATTTTCTTCTCCCAAAACCCTAAAAATTCATGAACATGTGCTTGAATAATGTCTTCCAACACTTGTATAGTATGTTCTAACTTCCCATCTATTTTTGGGTGGAATTCTGTACTCAAAATTACAAGTTTACCAAGAACCTTCTACAAAAAATCCAAAATCATGATGTGATATGTGTGTCATGGTCTATAATTATACTACCCAACACCCCATAGAGACATACTATCTCTCAAACATACAATTCATTTAACTAAACCACTGATGAACTCACTCTTCTAGGAATGAAATGAAATAATTTCATTAGTATACTCAAAATAATAGAAATAGATTCATTATTTCATAAGATCCTATGGATACACACCTTTAAATCCATAGTATTGTCATCTCAATTATTTTGTATCATGGGTAATATTTTTAGTGAACCACATAGTCATCGATGGCAATCCTTTACCTATTGATAAGAGTAACATCATTTCGTGATCCCAACAATCTCCATTTTCATACTCATACACCAATATTATCATCACAAGTCGCAATAAATTTTGAAAAAACATGTATGCACCACACACTTCATGTAAAGAAATCCAGGAATTAGATTATCTTTCATATACGTAGGCATAATAGAATTTCCCTGAAAAATATGAACTCACCTCATCTATAGTCCAATTGGAAGTAGAATATCCACTTTAAAGGCTTCCCCTCGCAGAGAAATATGATGGATCTGTATACTTTCGATACATGATATATTTAAAAATAATAGACTATACCGATACTGATATGAGCATCATCTATTCCTGACCCTTAGGAATCGCAATATAATTCTCATCTGACAAATTCATCATCATATACGTAGAAAAAAACTCATGAACTACCTAATTATTTGTTTTCATTATTAAAGCATGAAAAATGTTTTCTCATTTACAAGTGTAAATTATATCTCAAAATAAAATCAGTTCATATACTCAAATTATCATCACTATAAGATTTTGAAATATCATTGTAAAAATAAATACATTTATCTATTTATATCTGTATAGGGAGTGACATGTTTTCCTAAGAAATAATATGTCCAATACATCAAATAATAAACCGCCACAGATTACTCGATTTTGTTCATATAGTTATTCCCAATATGTGGAATCAACATCTGTGACCCATATTCTATATATTTATCCTCATCATCAACATTACTCCATTAATGATCCTAGATTCATCGAAAAACAACATATAACTATCTCCTTTATTAGGATGGTTCATTATTGTACAGTTCTTCAATGTCTTCTCAAACTATTGGAATGAATTATAACATGGTCTTGAAAATTCAAACATAACTCCCTTCATATTAAATAAATGATGTGGTTTTGATAATAGAGAAAATTCATGGATGATATTACGATAATAACATGATAAACAAAGAAAACTATGTATACTGAATACATTCATGGGATGGTCCCATGAAACCATTGAATGAACATTCTCTAGGTCCACCTATACAAATATCTCTGATATGTTGTGACCTAGGAAATGTACATGATCTATCCATAATAAAATTTATGATAGCCTAGTGAATAACTAATTCCCTCTCAGTGTTCTCATGAAGGTGACAATATGTTAGGAATTATAATAACGACTCTTGGAGTACACGATAGTATCATCAGAAACACAATTAGAAACTAACCCATGAAAGGGTGGAAGATTCTATTCATCGAGGACATGACCACTTATAGACTGTTAATCATCCCAAATGGAATCATGAAAAACTCATAAGTCATATACATACTTCTGAAAGATGTTTAGGATATATCAAAATCTCAAACTCTCAATTGATGAAACTATGATCTCAAGTCAATCTTAATAAAAACACAATCTCCTCACAAATTTTAAACAAGTTAATTGAGACCGAGATATGGATACTAGTTCTTCACTACCAAATAGTTCAACATCCAATAATTAACATAATATCAAAATGTTTTGTACATATTAGTAGAAAAAAATATTGGACAATAACATAGAAGAATGAATAGTTTACCCATCATATCATCCCATCTAGTCTTAATCACTTGAATCACTATGGGTTCCATTCAATGTGGTGGAATTGAATCTAGATCAACACCCTAAATTAGCTCTACTATAAGTTCCACATATATCTTAGGTGGAATACCTAAGAATCCTTAGAAAACACTTCCCAAAACCGACCCACTTTAGGTGTAAGGACATCCCATTTCACACCCATGTCATCCATCAAATGTATTCCATCCTAGAGGGTGTGCTTCTGTAGTTGTTGATGAATTAAACCTATACAACCTTCCAAGATATATCAATCTCAATAATGTACATAACTTCTAGGCCAATAATATGTAAGTGTCACTATATTATTGTTACAATCAATGTGGGTTCAGTATATTTCTAATTAGTATAAACAAATAAACATGTCAATTCATGACATTTCAAGGATGTAATGATCCTATTGAAAAAGAAACTCCCCAAAATTGAGAAAAAACCCATTATTAAAATATATTTCTGTTGATCATTTTTATTAATCATCACAAACACACACAAGAACTCTACCATCATACTCAACTCATTTATAGTTTTTACAGATATAATGGAATGAGAGGATCTAGTAAAATTTAAAAAACAATAAAGTGTATCAATGATGTGAATAATACCTCAAATTATCAATGGTCTAGCCTCTCAATCTCGAATTTAAGGTTGAACTTCATGTAATTATCCTTCCCCACATCCATGTATTACAGTCTGAGTTTCAGGAGATAAACTACTCTATTGATATAGTGTCTCTTTCCTAGAAGTATCAACTCATATACCATGACTACCACATCCACTAGAACCCAAGCATGAAGTCTTATAAAGGGTAAATATAGCAACCCTGATTTTTCTTACCTAACTATTTTATCATTTTACTAATAAAAAACATAAAATAATTTCACAAAGAGGATCTAAATGTATAGTTTCATTTTAAATCTTATACAAAAAATAACATATAAATCATAAACATAAACATTTATTAAATTCAATCGTCTCTACCTTCTTAATGTCCCCTGAATTTTAATTATTACAAGAATTCACATAATGAACTAAATAAAAAATGGGTGACATAAAAGCCCAACTATATGATATATATAAAAAAGAAACAATATAAAAATAGGTGATAATATTCACTATCATCATAATATAGGTATAAGATCATAATCATGGGAGGAAGCGTTAAGAAAATACCTGTAATTTGGAAATGCATAAAAATGAAATATAATGTCCTAGTAGTCAATGACCACACATAGTTTTGAACAATTATAGCATCATGTTCATGAATATTTCACTTTACTAATGAGGTTATTCACATTACCCAATTCTTTATAGTACAATGCAATTTTGGGCACACCCTTCACATCATAGCATTTACATTATGCTATATAAATCAAGTTGCAACATTGACATCACAACATTTACATTGTCATGCATGCTATATAGAACAACTGCAAATATTGAACATTGAATAACCCATAATAAAGAATTATGTTAATTTCATAAACATTAGGATCCTTAATGAAATAGGTAATAACCTACCAAACACAAATTAATCAACCATGAGTGAAGGAATCCATCTTGAGAAGTAAAATGTGTGATTCTTTGAAAGATGAGTTCTTTTGAAAAAAATGTTTTTTTCTATATTTTTTTAGAAAATATCTATATCTACAAAATTGAAAGATAATTATAAAAATTATTTATGGAAAAAAATACTGAAAATGGTGTGAAAGAGGTAAAACCAAAAAAAATAGAGTTCGGTTCAATAATTCCTCTTACCTTTTCTCTAAAAGCTTCCTTCATGTTAATATCCTATAAAATCACATTATATTAATTAATTAAAACTTATATAATATTTAATACATTTATAAGATTTTCTTATTACGTTTTTATTTTATTTTACAGTCCATTGGTTGAGTTATATAGTTTAATTTCATTATTTGGGGGCATTCATTTTCATGGTTTCCATGATCAGTTCACTTTGTATTCATAAACAAAACATCAAATATATTTATAATGAACAAAAAGAATTGTTATTGAATGTTATATATGATATTTAGGATGTTTATGTGATATTATAAAAGATTTTTTGATATACCATGAGGACAGTTCATTAGATAAAAGATTGTGATGATTGTTTTTGGATAAATTTAACGGTTTTTTGAACACTACAAACTCGTTTTGAATTATCATTTAGTATTGTGGGAATAAGTCATTTACAAAACATGAAAAGGATAATAAATTATACATTATAATAGTTTTTAACAATTCAATGGACGTATTAACAACATTTATGATGTTTGAGGAAATTTAATGTGCATATCATATGTCGGTAAATTGACAAATCAGGGCGACACTTTATTTTTTAAGATGAAAGAGAGAGAAAAGGGGTTTTATATTGGATCATAAATTAACATTATATAATTATAGTATATTTATTTTACAGGATTAATCATTCTATTTGGTTGAAGGGAGGTGAGGAAAGTATAAAAACAGAAATTGAAATTGGATGTAAATTAAAACAAATGACATGTGATTTGCATCTTCAATTATCTTCTTGAAATCATCTTAAAGGCACCATTTATTGGTCTTTTAATGACACCCATATATCATGGACGAGGGGAAGGTACTATTTGATAGTATTAGGTATAATATTGGAATGTCATAAAGAATGAGAAGAGTGAGGAGACGAGGGTTTTGAGGTTTTGCGTTTATAGTGGAGGAGAAGGGTGTTTCCTTATTATTTATTCATTAATTAATTATCTTGCTAAAGATAAGAAATATATAGGATTAATGTGACTAAATATATCAATTATTTCATTTTAGTTTGAACCAGTTTCCATTTACATCATCAATGACTCATGAATGATTGATAAATTCATTTATTCTGCATACTTGTTCTTAATTTATCAATGTTCACTATTCACCAAATAATTAATGTATTTCAAAAAAATACAACAAAATTACCCTTATCATTTAATATCTATATAATTAAAAAACGGACTCTATTTTATCAAACTAATTTACTAAATATGTTAATTTTAATTTTTAAATCAATTACTATTTACTTGAAAAATACATGTTTTAAATTTAAAACTAATTTTATAATACACTCAAAAATTATGTAAGGTATCATTAAATTATACTAAAATAATAGGAAAACAGAATATTTATTTAGGAATACATTTTATGAATTCAATTTTAATTTTATAAAATTTATTAATTAAAAATTTCAATAAAAAATTATTACTCACAAAAACAGAAATACTTATTTATATTTTTTTAAAACATCATTCACATTTCAATTGTGAAAAAATTTTATTTATACTTTCATCGGTGAGGTTACTATTCATTTGGTCAGTTTACTATTCATAAGGGTCATATTACTAGTCATAATGTTATTATTATATTCATAACGGTATGTTACTATTCACTAAAAATTATGATTTCCATATCACACTAAAAATATCTTACTGATCGCAATCGTGAATGTCATATTTTTCAAATTCAAATCACAAAAGTGGGGAAATTATGTTTAGCAACATGGACATCGAGATCACATTGTATTTAGTAGTTTATTTAATCATGATGTAACTTTTTGTTTCCTAATGTGATTTTATGTTGCATAATTAGAAGAGAGGAATTTCCATTTATATAACATTGGGTCATTAAATTCTTCCTCCTTATTAAATATATCCCTCATATTTTATTTTAAAATCTAGGTTGAAAACAATGTGGCTAGATCTCCTTTATCACTTCCTTATGTTATTCTTATTCCTCTTTTTACGTATGGTTCCTTCGTAGTACATTTACCAGGTGAGTGGTCTTGTTGTGTAGAACATTATCTCATCAATCCAAGAACATCACTGGATACTCATCATAAGAAATATTATTCTCTAACAAAACCACCTATAAAGATAGTATATGTGAGTGATCTATTATTTTCTTACTTAAGAGAGATACATGGAATAAATTGTGTACTTTATACAAGGTAGGTGGAAGTGCTAGTCAATCAGACACATCTCTTACATGATCAAGATTATGGAAGGGGCAGATGTATCTTGGACTTTGCTCTCATTTCATTCCAAATATCATGATCTTCATCGAAGGAGATATTCAGAGGAATCTTGTGTCCCTAAACATAATCTCAAGATGAAGATAATGATTTACTATATTAAGATTTTTTTAAATTTAGCCTTCTTTGATTTTTTGATGAATGATTTTTCACTTTTTCCACCATTTCATTGACCATTTTAGGTCCTAATAGCTTACATTCCCAATATTAATCCCATATTCTGGTGTTTTAGTCATTTTCCCATATACGGTTTCTTATAGAGCAATTTGGATGATAGAGTGGAAACTATTCTTGTTATAGAACTTAACCAGAGGCAGATATTGGTCCCATCCTTCAATGAAGTCCATAGAACATGCTCTCAACATATGTTCTATTATTTGAATAGATCTCATAGATTATTCATCAATTTAAGGAATATAGTCTAAATTAATGTTCATCTCAGTTCATATATCATGTTAGAGACCCTTCCAGAACATGGAGGTGAATCATGGACCTCGATCAGATACAAATGATGGTGGTGCACCATGAAACCTTACAAACTCCTTGATATACATTCTTGCAAGTTGATCCAATGAGAAGTCCACTCAATGTACAATAAATTTAGTGGTATTTGTAAGACGATCCACAATGACCTAAATAACACTGTCTACTCTGGATGTCCTTAGAAGTCATGTGAAAAACTCAATAGAAATGTTATCCCACATCCATGTCGGTATGTATAGTGGTGGAACCATTCACTTATACTCTTTTCCTTCATCCTTCACTTTTTGTCATACCATGATCATTGATGTATATTCAGTAATATTCTTCATTATTTTGTCCCACCAAAAGTTATCTAAGAGATCATGATACATTTTTGTGCTCTCTAGGTTAATAGAGACAGTTGAGATATGTGAATCATATAGAAGCTCCATATTTATCTCTAGATCAGATCTTACAAAAAGACATGTTCCAAGACGAATTACACCATTGTCATCAATACAATACTCTTGATGCTTCCCTTCATTCACTACATTTATTTTCTTCTAAAACATCAGATCATCCCTTTAGGCCTCCATTATCTTCTATTAGATATATTTTTAGGAAATAATCTTGGAAATGTACGATTTATTCCAAGCCATTATGATTTTCAAAACCATCATTTTAATATTCATGAGGATAAGTTCTTTCTCAATCCACGTCATGGATATAGTAGAATGTTTTTTTATTCATAGTTCATTAGCTACCTGGTTTTCCATACATGGATGATAGTGAATAGGGAAATCATAGAATCTGATTAGCTCTAACAATCTCCTTTGAAAATATTGAGATCCTTTTTTTTCAAATATATACATTATTCTCTTATGATCAGTATATATATCAAACTAATAACTATAAATTAGTTCTAGCAAGTTATCTTGGAAAAAAATTACATCACTTATCTCTAGATCTTGCATCGGGTAGTTCAGATCATTTATCTTAAAAAGTCTTGGGGAATAGGAAATCATATTTTAATTTTTCATTAGTACATAACCCAATAATTTCTTGGATGAATCACTATATATCAAAAGAATTATCCAATTTGTGGTAAAATGATTACAGGTTTAGTGATCAGCCTTCTCTTTAGCTCCTTGAACCATTCCTCGCATTCTTCCATCCAGACATTCTTTTCCACAATCCTTGTTAAAATAGTTATTTGTCTTCATAATCAAAAGAAATTTCCAAAAAAATGTACATATTAACATGATATTATATGAAAAATACTTATTTCCATTACAGTAGAGGGTCCCAGCCATTCCTCAATTTCCTTTTTTTGAACGGTCCACATATGTTCCCACACTTGTGATCACAAGTCCCATGAATGTGACTGACTGCATCTAAAAGGAACACTTACTAATCTTGGAATAAAACTTCCCCTTCATCACTGTATCCAGTATGAGTCTATGATGTCTTTCATGTTCCCCATTTCTCATGTAGTAAAAGATAATTTCATCGATATCCACTACCAAATATTTTTCGGGATAATGTATAATGTCTCTAATTATCAAATCCATGATGATTTATACAGAATTAGTATGTCTGAAGTGAATCAAAAAAAAACTCATAGTGCCCATACCATTTAAAGAGGGTGTCTTAAGAGTATCTTTCTAATTTGATTCTAGATGATGATATCCATTACAATGATACACTTTTGAGAATTACCAATATCTTCTCAACTGATTAAATAAGTCTTCAATCCTGGAAAGAGGAAACTTGTTCTTTATGATGATCTTGTTGAGTTCCTAATAATCAATACACATTTTCATTTATCTATCCTTCTTCTTAACAAAGAGAACTAGCACACCCTATTGCGATGAACTAGGGAATATATACCCTTTTTCAAAATGATCTTGCAGTTACATCTTCAACTCCTCAAGATCATTTGGATCCATCCTATATAGACACATTGAGATAGGATTAGTTCCAGGTATGTTTTCTATAGAGGAATCTACCTCATGGCCTTGTGGTATTCCGGGTTACTCTTTAGGAAGTATATCAATTGATTCTCTCACTATGGTAATTTATACTATGTTGACACTTTCATTTATCCAAACTATTTGAGAAAGGTATTCTTCTTCATAGGGAATCTTCACCAACCCCATTTAGGGATTTTCTGAAGGAGATTCAAGATTATCATTTAATTTGTAGAGGAGTATGGGATGGTTTACAAAATGAAAATATATCTTATTTTCAAGATAGTTTATATGTTCTCTATATAAATAGATTCTTCCCATCCCTAGTATTCTGTTGAATTCCACCAAGGGAAGTATCATGAAATTCGTTTGAACAATATTCCCACATACACAATAAGAGAATATTCCAACACATGGGTTCCAATTATTGGACCAATTAGTTTTCTAATAAATATATCTACATCATTGTTTCATGGATTTGATTCAATACTTCTAGAAAACAAGATATATATAATGTAATTCTTAGAACAATAATCAAATAAGACTTCTGGAATTATTTAGTAATTAGGAAGGGTACCTCATACGACATAAATAGCTTTCTCCACTTCTGTACTAGTGATGGAATAGTCATTCCCTTGATCCTTATATTTGGTTGTTGATGATGATGATTAACCTGAATGACAAAAGGGATAGTTCACTGGCTTGTATTGTTCCATTTCTCTTTATATTTGTAGCATTGGACCATCAGTGGTTCTCTCCTTTTATACATAACATTATGTTTCATTTTTTGGATTTACTACATTCAATATATTGGCGTCCTTTCCTCCCATACATGACTAATTTATCCATACCATTGTGGAAATTACCATAATTCTTCTTCACACATTTTTTACATGGGGGTGGTTGAGTTTTCATTCCACAATTCTCATAGATCCGCCATATTGGAACTCAATTTTTCATTTCTTATAACCATAGCCATTTATCCTTTCCCCAAACTCCATCTTCACATTGAGAGCACATCTAACAACTTCTTCATAACTCCCAATGTCTCAAATTTCAAGATCCTTTTGAAGGCGTGGTTTTATACCACCAAAGTATCTATCATTTTGGATATCATTTTTGGTCACAAAACCCAATGTACACCTTGAATTCCATGTGAAATTTTCTACATGTGTAATGATATACTGTCAATACGTTTTAATTAGATATATGTATTCTCTCTCCATATCAGTAAGAAGGGTTAGAGTGAAATACATATTAAGAAACATTATCTTAATGTATTCATACTCCATCTCTTAAATTTTTTCCCTTATCATGGTGTTCTTAATCAATGTCCACCATTGGTGGGACTTTCCATCTAGAAAATAATTTGATAAAGTCACTATCAATGTATTATAACTGTGAAGCACATAAAATATATAATCCATCGAGTTGACCCACTATTCTAAAACTAGTGGATCAAAAGATCCCAAAAACGTCAGTGGTCATTGCGGCATAAAACACTTTATATATGGTTTCTCTCTATTTGGTGAAGGAAGACATTCCACACACTATTCTTGTTATTTTTCACAACATGAGATAGTAGGGTAAGAATAACAATGAATTCATAACTCCACCTCCCAACTCTTTAGTGATGTCATTAGGGACATCATTACATTATCCATCACACAGGTTATTGGCATGGTTTCTACATTATCTTACCATTTTCTAATATAGAAAATGTTAGAACACATAGGTTAGCAAGTCATGAATAAATAACTTATTTCTTTTTGTAATTAATTCTTAATGAATATTTTTCTGGATCCCTATGTTTATAATTTTATAGAAATAAATCTTTATGGACTCCCACTTATACATATTCTTATAATAAATATTGTCACTAAGGTTCTTGAATCCTAATTCACAAATTAACCATACCTCCCTCAGACACCAAATATAGTGACCCTCTTTTTCTTACCTTAAAATTGAATCCTTTTAAAGAAAAAAAATATAAAATCATTACACAAAGAGGTCACAATGTTTTTATATCTTGGGAAAACAAGTACCGTACATAAATTTTTTAATATAAACATAATCGTTTATTTAATTCCTTCTTATCTAGTTTCATAATGGCCCTTCGATTCTCCTTAGTAGATGTAGGCACCTTATGATATGCATCAAAAAGGGATGGAATAACATCATAGTATGATTATAGATAATAAATTGAAATAATATAACATGGGTTGAGAATAATCATTATTAAACTAGCATATTAATTGGATAATAATCATGGGAGGAAGAATTATCAACATAATTAGAATGTGTCAATGCATATAATTGAAACATCAAGTCATATGGGTCAACTACCTCACATAATCGTGAAAATATATAGAATATTGTTCATGGGTTTTTCACATTACTAATGAGGTTCTTCACATTAATCAGTTAATTGGAGATTTATATAATTTTTGGTGCACCCATAAAATCCTATCATTTACATTCTGCTATATAATTCTGGGTGCACTCATCACAACACATTGAACATATATCAACATTGAAAATATAATAACCCATTGAAAAGGATTGGTTTTCATTTCATAGGAATTAATTCTGAAAACATTATGTTCAAAAATAAAATTGTGAATAACATACATGATATAAGAATCATCAACACTGGGTGAAGGAAACAATCTTGAGAAGTAAAAGTTGTGTTTTTTAAAAGAAGTTTTCTTTTACAAGATAACGTATTTGTTATATAATCAAGTAGAAAACATTTCTATCCTATAAAAGGTATGATAATGATGAATAAATGTTTTTTTGTAATTACCATATTGAAAATGGAGTGAAAGAGGAAAATCCCTAAGAAGGAGAGTTTGTTATATGAAATCCTTTTATCTTTTTTCTAAATGTTTTTTTACATTAATATCCCAGAAAATATTATTAGATTCATTAATTTAAAATTATATAACCTTTTATAGATGAATATGATTTATTATAGTGTTATAATTTTAATTTATGCGCCTCTTTATGAGTTAAGGAGTTTCATTTCATCATTTGAGAGCATTTATTTTCATGGTATCCATGATCGGTTCACCTTGTATTCATGAATGTATGTTCTTTTAAAATATTGATGTTTATACATAATTGTTGTCATATGTTATCAATGATATTAATTTTTTTTTGAATTATCTTACAAATGATTTAGTTATATATCATGAGGATGATTCATTAGATAATTGTTAATAATGATCTTTTTAGGAAAATTTTGGCGGTTTTTTCGAATGCTACGAAATTGTATTGTTTTATCATTTAGCACTAGGAATTTAAGTTATTTATTGAACAAAAAAGGGTAATAAAATAAAATTTAAATTATTGTTTGAACCTTTTAGTGTTATTTTTAATATCTCGATGATGTTTATGGAAAATTAATGTGCATCACCCACAATGTCGGTAAATTGGCATGTCAAGGGTGATGATTTTTTTAATGATTTAAGAGTAAGAGAGAGAGAATTTTAATGTTTGATATTCCATTAACATTATATAATTCCATTATATTAATTTTTCTTGAGTTATCAATCTTATTGGATGAAGGTAGGTGAGGAAAGAATAAGAAAAGAAATTGAAATTGGAAGAATATTAATAGAAAATGGGGAGGATTTTCCTGTTGAGAACCTCCTCAAGGAAACTATGTCTATTTTTTTTGATTATAGAAAGAGGTCAAGGATGTGGGGGAGGGACCGGGGAAGAATATTCGGTAGAATATAAGAAATTATTATTTCTTGAGAGTTGTGAGGAGAAGAGGGTGTGAGGGGTGGTGTTTATAGTGGAAGAGAGGGGTGTTTTTTAATCTTTTATCCATTTATTTATTATTTTGAAAAAGAATAACTTTTTTGAGGATTATTGAAATTAAATACTATAATTATTACATATGATTTCTAAAAAATAACCATTTATATCATCCCTGACTCAAGAATTATGCATAAATTCATTTATAAAGCATATTTCATAAATTGTCGGAAAACACTATTCTTCAAAAATTATATTATTTCTGGAAAATCCAAAAAATAATCATAACCATTACTGATGATTACAACTAAAAAAAGATTCCATTTTATAAAACTAATATACTAAATATATTAATGTTAATTTTCAAATAAAATCATTATTTACCAGAAAAACATTGATAATAAATTAAAAATTTATACTATAGTTGTTTCAAATATAAACCGTTGTTTCATAAAATTATCCAAAAATCATAGAACAAAAAAATATTTATTTAGGAATAAATTTTATGAATATAAATTTAATTTTAAATAAATACTATGAAACTAAATTTAATTTTAAATAAATTTATTAATTTAAAATTATAA
Source organism: Viscum album (assembly GCA_963277665.1). Classification (NCBI taxonomy): domain Eukaryota; kingdom Viridiplantae; phylum Streptophyta; class Magnoliopsida; order Santalales; family Viscaceae; genus Viscum; species Viscum album. Next base: position 107,433,068 of record OY728133.1, read on the forward strand.
TGAAATATTTTTTTCTCAAAAACATACCAATACTTAATTATTAAACTTTTAAACATTCCCTTGCATTTATAAGGTGCCTAAATTTTATTTATACATTCATGGGTGAGGTTAATATTTATTTGGATTTGTTACTACTCATAAGGGTTATATTACTATTTAGAAGGGTAACATTACTATTCATATGTGTAAATTAGTATTCACAAAAAATAATGTTTTTCCTATCATACTCTAAATATATTACTGGTTGAAATTGTGTGTGTCTGTTTTCCAAAATTCAAATCAATGAGGTAGAAAAATTATTTTTTCAATGTAGGATATAAATTTACCATATAATATAGTATTACAATTAATCATGATGTGGAATTATGTTTCTTAATGTGATTATTTTGGAAAAACTATAAGAAGGGAATTTACATTGATAAAACATTGTCTTGTTACAATAAAATTCCCCCTTCCATCACTCTAATTCCTCCTATATCCTCCATAATTACAAACCTATGGTGGGATCCAAGAGAACCATTATAGATGACCTAAATTACTATAATATCAGTACTAAATAGGTGGTTGGGGAAATTTTATAAAAATCTGCCCCTACATACTACACCGGAAGTGGGATAATTGGGTAATGTCTTGAGTGACTAAACCTTACCCATGGACACTATTCATATTAACTCCCTAGTTGATATTATTTAAGTGAACCTTTATACTCTTAGATGACATACCACCTGGTTATATAGTCAATACCACTTGTGTCCAACTATAATCCTCCTTCAGGTTCTCATCATATATGATTTCCCAAATCACCCCTTATAAAACTTGTTTCAATCGAAATATTTTAACCTCAAACTTTATTTCAAATTTAACCTCATCATATGATGGTTTTTATTTAGTTTCAACATTTCCTTCCAACACTACAAAAATAACTAATAACACATAAATAATACAATATAGTCTTTCATTGATATACTCTCATGGGTTTGCCTCCAAAAATCTATTCCCCTCTCCTACATGTGTGACATAGGGTAAATGTGCTACATTAACTTCAACTGAAATTCATTCAAATCCATGTTCTCCATTTTTTTATAAAATGTTTGTATTTATCACCAATTATTTTCATCACCATTTAACATATATGAATAATGTTTGGCTATCTACATTGCAGAAGTTTCTAGGTGGTTTAGGATCAACATGATAGACTCAGCCCAATAATGAGCTACACTACATATACACTCTCTAGTAAAATATGGAGGGTTTTGAAACTGGAACACCCATGACATGTTTGAAATAATTTTCAAAACATGCCCTAGGTCTCATTCCAAGAACTATATAAAGTGTAAAAAATTTCATAGATCATCTCTCTTCATTTATCTCCTAAAAATATTGAATCCTCATGTTCCAGTATGAGAGGGACATTACCATCCATGTATTCCTTCCATCATATCAACAATCATCATCATGGAGGAATATTAATACAATGTTAAACACACACGTTATCACATATTACACATCATTATCACAATCAAAAAGGGGTATTCATATAAAGAAAAAGACAAGTCATCCCACAAATTGCACCACATTGTAAACACCCTGGCCATATCACTACCCTTATCCATCCCTCAATAAGGTCATGCCTCACATAGTGAAAAAATATTAATAATTATAGTTTCTCCTTGCTGACACATTTTATCAATCTAAAATAAAAATATTTATCATTATTTAAAATTTATAAATTTAACATTAGGCCCCATTTTATTTTAATTACACAGGGATTAAAATAATTTTCATTTAATAAACTCTCCCCAATACTAATTTTCTATGCATTACTAAAATTATGCTTGTCATAATAAGTCTTAGGTTCCTAAGATAAAAAACGTATACCCAACCCTTGTTCCATATTGGTCAGGAAGAAAAATCTGAAAATATATTTACATAACTCAACATGTTGATTTTATGATTTGAAATAACATAGATGCATAAAATCAATTGTTTATAACAAAAATCCCTCATAAAGAACTGAATCTTACACCCTTTACATGGGTGACCTAATATGATGCAGAAGATCATAAATAAGGCCCGAATCATCCCGTTCTCATTAATGTATTTCCATAATAGTAAAAAAACAAAAAATAAATGAAAATATAATTATAAAACTTTCTAAATTCTTGACAAGGGTTCTAGATGTTGGTTGCTCAAGATGGTTTTGTACATGACCTTGAGAATGAATCCCTATATGGAAGAGTATTCTGACTAGATGTGACTGTCTAATACATAAAATTAGGAAGAATATACCCGATTTATCAATGATGAAAAAAATAAACAATAACTAGATGATGGTGATAGATATAATAAGAATAATAATATTATCACACGATAAACACGAATATGGATTAGATATCAAACATAAATAGTATATATGTAATTAAAATAATGTGTGTAGTGTAATCTGATAAAAACTAATATAAAGAAACTAAAAACTCCCAGTCATGTCCAAACAGCAGGTATGATTCCGTCATCCATGATCCATCCTAACTCATCTATATATCCCTTGTATTCATCCCTTATAATTTCCTACAAACATGATCTTTGTTTGGGTAAGGATCCGGAGGCCCGAGTACGATGTGATTAAAAATAAGTATACCACAAAAAATGGAATCTAAAAGGGAACCCAATAAATAACAGTGTATGGAGATTCATAAATATAGAATTACAATATCTTAAACGGTTATCATATTCAAATATTCATTAATTAGAAAAATAAATTATCTTGTTTTATTTGTCACTCAAATAATCAATACCTACTTCAACCCATGCTGTCATCTTACCCATATATCATTGGAAAAATCACAATTAATTATAACATTGCATTCATTTGTTTAATTAATTAAATTTCATATAATTTCAACATGGAAGAATAGTCTAATTCTATCTTGTTGGGCTAATAATTACATGTTTAGAACATCATGGGATATTTCAGAAATAGTCATTATCCCAAACCACATTTTTATTACATATGTTATTTTGATGCATCAGTTTGTTTCACACACACATAGTTATCACATATGGGATATTGAATCATTATTCTTCTCCCAAACATATTTTTGACATATTTCATAATATTACATATATCACATTGATCTCATTCAATAAGGTTGATCATCTTCTACATTTTTATAATGCACATTCTTTGTGTAATTCCATTTCTATATACCTAACCATCAATGTTCATCACATTAAATACCATGGAACATATAAACAATTCCAAATTAAATAATTTATCAATGTTTAAGCATATAATCAAATTTCATTTCATGGTTAAGAAAAACATTTTTTGTTTCCAATTATTAATCAAATAAAATCACATTACCCATCAATTTGATAAGAGTAAATGAAAAAATAAATTTCCCAAGTTGAACTCATTTTATTATCACATAGAAACTCAATTAATCAATTCCATGATTCCAACAATTAATTGACATATTTTTACATCTGTCACCATATTCAATTGAAAAAAATTTCTATTTAAATTACACAATACATAAACACAGTTATCATTCATGATTATAGGTATTTATTTTGATACCACAAACCTCAATATCATTGAAGAGTGATAACCAAGATCGAAAAATAGAAATTGATGAATAACAATAAATTTGAAAATTAATAAATAGATCTTGAACCAAAACCTATATCATGATAAATGGAGTAAGATCTATCAAATCTTAGAACTAAACACATCACAAACGTACCATAAAACATCCCCTTCATCCAGGAAGAGTGATGAGAGAGATTGAAATCCAAATGGGAATAGATAACATACTAGAAGTGGTATATATTCTTTAATTTGGTCATTTATTCCTCGAGAAAGGAATTCTATAGGAATATAAATCATAATAGTGTCTTCAAAATTATTATGATCATGTTTATATTTGACTTGGGGTTGTTATGGATTATTATATGGGTGTTTAATACTTCTTTATAATTTTATGCAGGATTAAAATCCCAAATTCCGTATTTCATTTAGGGGAACATAGTTTTGGAAACTGTGATCCTTAACTATGTGTTTATCCATTGTGGGGATTTTTTATCCTAATATTTCACATTATTTGCAGACCATGTACCATCCATTAAAAAAACCATTGTATAGGTTTTAATGATTTCTAATCCTAGTGAATGATTTGATAAAACATATGGACAAACACACACATCCAAAATACCATAAAAACATCCAAAATTCACTTGAATTAACCCTAAAAAATTCCTCAATCAATTATATAGACAAAAAATAAGAAAAATATCCCTAAAAACAGATCAATACATATCCATTGATGTCCGAGATATTATTGGTTAAATGGAACCTCTATTTCCATTAAGGAATCCTATTACACATGTAAACCAAATGTATAGGAATATATTGGATGGAATAGGGTGTAAGATCAGAAACTGAAAGTGAAAAAAAGATAACGGTCATTTATATTAATGAACAATAAAATATCACAAGACTTATAGAACAATGATAATATTAGAAAAATTATATATCAAGTGAGGTTGAATTTCCATCAGATAGTGATAAAGTAATGTAAACCCTAACCAATAGATACAATATTTTCTATAGGAAGATGATATTCATCATGAATAAAAATTTCAAGAAATAATATGATTGAAAATAGAATTGAAAAATGAGAAAAAATAATTTTATGTACCCTATTATGAATAAATATGAAATCGATATATCAAAGAAGGATTTATAAAGTTTAAATATATGAAATGATATAAGTAAAAATGAAAAACTATAATAAGAATATGAAATCCACATATATTGAAAATTAGGATTGATTAGGTGACTTTTACTTAATAAGATAAGTCATGAATAATAGAGAGAAATTTTATTTCGTAAGAAAATATGAGGTATCAAATAATATATTGAAATCTCCAACTTATGTTTCTAAACTTTGTAGGACTAAAAAATGATTTAAATATGAGTAGTGATGATTTATTTAAATATTGTAATAATCTGGAAAAAACATTCAACAAATTTAATGATAAATGGAAATGTATAAATAAGGTGGATATCTTATTAATTAATTTTAAATCTATCATTTCTATATATAATGACATAAATGATTATTTATTAAAAGAGAAAAAGGAACTCAAAACATAAAATTAGAGACACAAAATGGAACTATAAGTATTTACATATTATAGATAAACATTATCAGTGATTCGTAAAAAATAATCCACACCCATGTATAGAGCTAGAATCGGTAACCAACAAGAACACAAAATATTGTAATTTTTTTCCTTGATCAAAATCTGCCCACTCTATAAATAGTTTTAATGCTTATGGTACAAATAAAACATTAATTTCTAAAAGTATAATGTATATTTATGGAAGGATTAAATACTATTATAGATTCCAAATGATTTTATAACAAAATTTCAAGATCCAATATTTTATCTGAACCAAAATCTATTCTTATTTAACTTGGATAAAGGAAACATACATTAATTGTACTAGAAAAAATTGATGTTATCTAAAAAGTATATGTTTAATAAAAATTTATTGAGGTAGTTAAAGATTTATTAACCTAATCATGGTTGATAGTAAAAAAATTACTACTGGTGAAAATTCCAAGGAAAAAATAATTATAAGTGATCAAATCAGCAATTATAGTAAAACTTTTATTTACAATGACTTATTTGATAGCTGTTTAATGTTTAATTTACATAGCACCACAAAATTTTGTGATTATGTTTATCATTTTAAATGTGGATATTACTCTTGAAAAATATATGATTCCAACAATTTTATTATTTAAAAATTATAATGTTAATAATGATGATTTAGATTTATTTTATTCTAAAAATTTATATTTTTTACCTGCCTCTGATAATGAATTTTTTCTATTTCATAGAGACGAGGCCTTTGGAACCATCACACGCATAGATAGTTTACTAAGAAAGGAACAGTAATGGATCATCAAAAACTAAAAATCCCAAAAGAAAATATTATAACTCATTTAAAAAGAGAAACAAAAAATAATTTCCATTAAACAAATAATTTCATTTCAATATCTCATCCCCTATATAAGGTTCATATGTACATTTTTGGACACTCTAGAGTATCTATATTGAATTTTAATACCAATAAATATGTTCATATAAGTGAATTTTATAGATACTCTATGGTGTTATTTCAAGCTCAAAAAATTTAGATATTGTTTATATTTTGAATATTTTAAAAACAATACATAGAATAACATAGTGGGAAAACAATTAAAACCTTGAGGATTGACAATTAATACCAGTTTAATAATAATGTCCCTAAATCATTATTCTTGCATCATGTGTATAACTTTAAATATTCTTATTCTAGTACTACAAAACATAATGGTGTTTTATATATAAGAAATATAACTCTTAAAGAGGGGTTCCCATCCGTTTTTAAGAAATATAAATACCTATTTATTTTTTGGTACAAGCAATCGATAAATATTAATATATTATTAATACGGTTCTCAGTAGACAATTTTAAAGAATCCTCCTTATATGATTTGTAATGGAAGAAAAAAACTTTATTTTCTTCCAAGTTAATTGTTGAAATAAAATTACGATAAAAAAAGAAGAATTTAGATAAGATTAAATCCAACAGTGATGAATGAATATTTATAGTTCACTCAACATCCAATAAATCATATAGGGTATTCAATAAATGAACCAATCTTGTTGAAGACTCTATACATGTAATTTTTATGACATATACAAAAATGAATCTACTAATTCATTAAAAAATATAAATAATGATATTTTATTTTTTAATTTCAAATCCTTAACGAAAAACTAGCGGTAGATTTAAAAAATATTCTATAGAAAAATAACATGGTTCTAAAGAAATATGTGAACTATAACCTATAAATGAAAATTTATATTTTCCTAGAATCTGTAGGACACATATAATATAACCCTTGATGCAATTGTTTATAATCCTGATAGAGGAACAGAGAATAGATATTCCCTCAATTAAAGTTAAACATCAAGACATATTATCAGTTATTAACCATAAAAATAATTTAAGATATATATAATTAATTAAGGAAAATAATAATAAAATTTAAAATTAAGATATTTAAAAATACAATGAATGAGAACGAGTAGAAGGGCCTAAAGAATTCATTACCATTAGAGCTAAATGGGTGTTTAGAAATAAGGATAATTAGTTTTTTATTATAATTATAATTAAAGATAAAATTAATTAATAATAGTATAATCAAGAAGAGGTATTTAATATGAGGAAAATAATTCACCATTAGTAATATTTGAATCCAAAAAATGTTTGTTTCATATGCTTACCATTTGAATTTAATATTATATCAAATGGATGTCACATTTTCCTTTATAAATGGTTATATAATTGAGAATGTTTTTCTATAAAAATATTTATTATTCAAAAACCACACTATCAAAATAATGTTTTTATGTTCCTTAAATATTGTTATAGCTTAAAATAAGATACTAGAGCATTGTAAGACAAAATAACCTCTTGTTTTATTTATTATGCGTTATAAAATGGATTATCATCCCATATATTATTTATTAAAATAACATGGGAAGGTTCTAGGATATTTAAAATATATATTTATGATATTATTTTTAGATATTTGAGAAATTATTGACGTACTAAATTTTTGGTAATTATGAAAAATAAATTTGACGTGAGTTTGATTGAGGAGTAACTATTCTTCTATTGTGTTCATATTTTTTAAGATAAGGAGGGAAATATTTTTTAAAATATAATGTACACAAACTATATTGTCAAATTTAATAGGATATATAGAATAAATGTAATGACACTTCTATTAATAAAATTTGAAATTTGGATATTAATAAAACTGGGAAACCATTTGATAAAAATAGTTACCAAAGCCTATATTAATGGTTATTATACATAATGTTTAGATGACATAATATAATGTTTACAGTTTTAATGTGTGTGTGTTTTCAATAAAATACACATTAATGATATTTCATGGCTCTGTATATAATTTTTAAATACCTCAGAACTACAAAAAAACAAGTATTGTTTTACTCTAGAGGGAAACAATTTGACATCGTTAGTTTTTTCATTTGTTTTTTTTGTGGTAGTTAATAATACATAAAAATAACCACTAAAAAATTTCATTTTTTGTGAAAATATTTAGTTTCATTATGTGATAAAAAATTATACCATTATTGAATCATCTTCTAATATGTAAATATACATAGCTTCATGTGGTCAAAAATCTAAAATTCTATTGTTAAATCAAACATTAGAAGACTATCGATGTAAAATCAAATATTTCACTATAATATTTGATAATACATTGGTAAAAAAATTTATAAGAATAATGTATTGGTAATTTATTAATTAATTAATTTTTTCTAGAAATATATTATGGGTTTTAAATGCTTTAAAAAATAATTTTTTTACTTCACACACGATACTGATCAAAAAAAGTACCTAATGATAGAAATATTTCTAATTATAATTGAAACAATATCACTATAACAATACAAACAAACCCCTCCATTAATTTTTTATTTATGAAATCCATATATTCTAGAATCGTGGTTCTTAGTGTAGACGAAACGAATAGATATTTCGTAGAAGATGATCTAGAATCAATCATACAAGTGAAATCTAGTCATAGAAATTCTAGAATGATGTAATGATTCATCTTCATTCTCAAAAAATCATAATGATAATTGAAATTTATATCGATTGGTTTAGTATGATCCATTACATTCTACAGAGAGACCTTATTCAACATTGATGGATATAGTGGGTCAAATAATAAAATCCCTCCATTTATCTACACCTTGTAAATACTTTTAACTCAATATTAACATTTTTTCAATAGATCATAATGATTTTATTATAACAGTACTGATGGTTATGTGTGTGAATTTTAATTGACATTTTTAGTTGATTATTTAAGAGTTATTAATCTAGGAGTATTTAATGGAAATCATAGTTCATGTCTAATGAATCCACACTCCCCATTTTGAGGTTGGGAATGTGCTAGGGGTGATAAAATATGACCAAACCGTTCAAATACCAAATCAAAATATCAATGTCCAAAGTTTAGGCTATGGTTAAACTATTCTCAACACATTATCTTCCATAAAAAGGGGTACATTATATCAACAATGTATATTGATATATTTTTTCTATACCTGGTGGTTCAGGGAATTCAGATCAGTCTACCAATGTACTAGATGATTCATGTAGAACACGTAACCAAACCTTCTTTTTCATTCAATAGTGTTCTATTGATGATAATTATTTCATTAATGATTCAAAATAAATGATTTATTCTTATTGAATTTGAAATATATTTGTTTAAAACTATATTTTTAAATCACAAAACTTTTCAAAAATATGAATGATTGGAATCCATGGAAAATGAAGTCAATGGATGATAATGAAATACACTTGGGGAGATTCTATTCATTGTGAAATATTACTATACCAAGGGATGTCATTAGTCTTGGCATGGAACCTGATGATATTTTTTTAGTATAATTACTTTAATGATAATAGTGATTCTCAACCAATAGTGGATTTAGCTAGAGAATAAATAATATCTCATAGAGAAAAATAATATGATTTTATTAATTGTCGAATAGTTAACACTTTTGAAGATAACAGTGTAATCAAGTGGTAAATATAGAATTACCTTATAATGATTTCCACCAAGGATTAACTCAAAAATTATTTTATTTCTTTCGATACATATTTGATGATTAGACCAAGTACATTTATTTTCAATACATAAGTGGAGAAATAATTGTTAATGATGACTCTACACAATTAGTTCATGTTATAAATGGGTGAGTTACATCAGATTGTGGTCTATGGAATAAGGAATATAATATATGTTACATGCATTTTATGAACATTCTATATATGTTATAAATACCCTTATTTTGGAAACACCTACTCTATATGATCCAAAAGGTACATTAATAGTTCATATCGAATCTGAAACCAAAAAATTTACCACACAAGATGAAGCTCTAATTAGACCTATTTTCCTTTATTTTTACCTAGTACTTACATAAATAAATAAAATTTCATGTTCTATCATAATTCATGGATTTCCTACAATTCCTCATCCTACTCTTCCTATACCTCATCCTATTATTAGAAAATGAAACTACCCCTTATTTTCCATTTACCATTTATGAACATAAATATTCTAATAATGATTATATTATAATAGTGAGATAAAAAAAATTAGGAACTAAAGACATTTATCTTAATTATTCAATATGGATTTAATTTTAATTCAATAATTGGATGTTTTTTCATCTTATTTAAAAATTTCACAAATATCCCTTGATGATTTAATTTTTATAATACTAATGTGGATTAATGTTTATAATATGTGTGAAGTATATATGTAAAATACAACCTTTTAAGAAATTCATAATATTATACTCTTTAATGATTCGTATTTAATATTTATAAATTGTTATTTATTCAATGACTTGTGATCGTCAACGATCTGGAAAATGAATCAACCACACAACGTATCTCAAATAACCATTAGGGTCAAAAGTTCCCCAATGAAATGTATCAATAACAATTAAAAAATATTGATCACATGCCTAAAAATATGACCAAAGATGATTCATCACTATTTGATTGACTAGATGAGAAATCAATCAACTACAAATCCCTTTAGAAGTGACCATAAATCAGTAGGAAATTTTACAATGTGATGATCTGGAAATGTCTTTATTTATTTCCAACTAAAAATTTAAGAATGGGACTAAATTTTACATATAGACTTTTAATCAAGATAATAATTGATCATAGGAATATATAATGTGACTATGGTCATTATTTTTAATTCTAAAAAGTATTGCAACACTTTAAGATAAATAAAATCAACAGTAAGTCTAATATTATCCCATGTAATTTCAAATGATCAACCATATGATAAATCAAGGAATATTTCTATATTTACAAATTTTTTATTCTAACATGGTTAATAATTTGAAAAAAAAAGATGAAACCATGTCTAAAAGTGGTTATTATGTTATTATTTATATTATTTTAACTAAATATCCCTATATAATTAAAATTCAGTCAGAATCATTTGATGTGATCTGATTATGTGATGAAGTATGATGATCTATTATTATTATTTTTCCTTGGTTCCTTCGAAATAAAGATCTAGTAATTCAAATTAATGATGGCATGAGGAAAAATATAATGTGTTAAATAGAGATACCAAATAATTTTAAAAAATTATAATGAAAAAAATATTCTCTATTTCACTCATCTATAACACTAATTTCATTTCTAAACATTAAGGAATACATAGTGAACATATTACTATATTAAAACATCTGGACTAAATCAAAATGTTAAATCGATAAAATAATAATTTATTGAAAACAAAAACATCATTCTCCATGATATAAACTGAATTATGTTATCTTACAATTTTTTCATTTTTGATATATTTGTTAATTGTATTTTATATCATTTAAAAACAAGATCCTACACATAATGAGATAATTTAAGAAAGAATTTACCTTATTATTTAGTGTTTGTACTCCAATTGAGATATATAGAATAAGTTTTATAATATGTATTACCAACAAAAATATATTTAAAACTTTTTTATTCCTTAATCCAACACTAAAATAGATTCAATTCCATCTTAAGGCTGTGTAGAACATTCTATTTTAACTGAAAGTGATATGTTTTGAGATATATGTACATTTAAGGCTATATTATCTTAAAATTGCATGTTCTTTGTGGGTTACGTTAGTTTTCATATTCATCCCTCTCTTGGATCATCTTATATAATCTATTGGGGACAGATCCATGTAGTATGTTTTTAATCATGTTGATATATTATTGTAGGGATGATGTAGAATAAAATATAAGGCCTGTTTTTGATGATTTACACAATGTTTTGGTGTTTTTCAGTCATTTTGTTCACCCATGTTTGCATGGTAGGTGAATTTTTTCGTGACTCCACCTATTACAACATGATTGATTCATTTAAAATTTTATAAATTTCATGAATTTAACTAGATATTATATGTGGAAATATTTATATAAACTATTTTTTGTGATGGTTTGTGATATTTTACCAAATTTATGTTTTGTTAATAATGTTTTCATGTGTTTTAAATTTGTTTGTATTGATTCATCTAAATCGACTTGTATTAATTTTTTTATGAAAAATAAATAATACATTGAAATCTCTTGGAAATGTTAATTTTTCAGGGCATTGAATTTTGTTTTCACAATTTATGTGTGTTTATTTATATTAACAAGATAATGTAGATGGGGTGTGTGATATTGGGGGATTTGGTATAAGTTTTCCTTGTAAAAATTGTTAGATCCAAGATAGACTGCTCATTTGTATGAAACTATCACTTGGTAATACATGTGTGGTAGTTTTGATTTTAAAACCATGTATTGTATACTACAATTGGGTTGAAAATTGGTTTTAAAGAAATCCATGGTCGGTTTACATGGAAGAAACGTTTTCTTATTATTTACATTGGTTTTCATATAATCTATTTTAAATTTTTTGTATATTTATTAACATAAATGTGACAATATGCTTTATCCCAGTGGAGTGAGTGGGGAAATCATTTGGAAAAATCCATCCAATATTGGTATTAACAACCTACATGAACACATGGTTTAATTTACATATATTATCAATCCAAACAAGTGTGAAGTCAAGAAATATCATTAATTTGGTGATCTAATGTGATACATTGATCATAATAATGTAAGGTGGAGTTGGATCATGAATATTTTTTGGATTTCATGAGTTTTTTCTTGGGATATTTTAGTTTGGTTGCTCCTAGATTCCTTTTTGTACTCTAATATGGTTAATGGTTGTGGTTTTTTATTGTTTCTAGTTGAAATTATTTGAGTTTTATAGCATTATTCACATGCATAATATAGTTGTTGTTTGGGGATTCATTACATTGTTTTGTTTCATCTTCAATTTTAAAATCTTTAAAAAAATATTTATGAAAACCATGGTATTAATTTTATCCATTGGTGACGTTGGGAGGTCACATATAGCCTAGTAGAACCCTTTTCTTCTTCCCAATCTAATGGGTGAGGGATATGATTATAAAAATGATATCAGTCACAGTCGGTTAAAATACCTTTTCTTTTGGGAAAATTGGTATTTCTTTTTCATTAATTGAGATAGAGAAATATTCTTGTTTAATCATTTAGTTTGGATGGTATATTAAAGTAGGATTATGAAGACATTCAATTTTGATAATAAAGATGCATAACTAACCAATTTATATTGTACATTGTGTTTCTAGAGATATGGGTGGATCATTTTTTTGAGACACTCCTAGGAGTTGTATTCACATTTTATGGGTTTATCTAATGAGAAAATAATAATATGTACTGATTTAATTTATTTCCCAATAGGAAATCATATTAATCATTGAGTAATGAAATATGATATCATGAAAAAGTGTTTTTTTAAAGGGTAGATTTTTTTCAACTATCTTGGAGGAATTTTAAAAAACATTTTGGAAGATGAAATCTATTTCATTTTGGAAGGAAATTTGGTGATATATTTTATGGGAAAAAACTATATTTCTAAGCCTATAGTTTCTAGTGAGTGAATCATAATTACATTTTATAATCATTATATAAAATTGCACTAGACAATGGGGAAACCATTAGAAAGAGGATGTTGAGATTGTGGTTTCCCCTTTTCCGAATGTGAATCACAAGAAAGATTAGAGTAACATATAATATTTTCATGTAATAGATATCAGGAACTAAATGGTTGAACCAAATAATGTTGATCATTAGGTTCAGTTGTAGAAGCTGAATCAACCCATATTTCAGGGTGATAATGAACAAGAAAATATAGAGGTGGGGATAAAAAGGTTGAATCGAATAATTTTTTTCCTAGTCAAACCATCTTAGTTAAAAGTCTTGTTGGTAACTTATATTCTCAAGGATCTATCATAAAATTTATGAAATTAGTAGTTCATGTGAAATTATACAAAGGTATTCCATGGGAGAAATTTAGTGAGTTATTTAAAAATTTATATCCCCACATTTATAGGATTTCTAGAAAAAAAATAGTTTTACATTTTGATGAAAGGGAACATCAATGTGGTAGTCTACATGACTAAATTCATAACTATTTTTATTTTTTCACCTATTTTTGGTGGGAATTCATCAATAATGGAATAAATTTCTTAGTGGGGGTTCATACAAGATATTCTCTCAATGATTATTTTGATTGGTATAAAAAATCGATATAGATGGTCATTTGGAAAATAGTGGAACAATGAGACATCTCAGGAACAATGGTTGAAGGAATCATGTTGATACCTATTAGAAATTTAGGGAACGTTAATACGGGGAATAAGAGGAAGAGGGAAACTTATTAATGTTGTTGTTGAATGATTTAGAATCAGATAGTTGGATCGATGAATCATCCCCCTAAAAAAAAGGGTATACCTTGTTATTTTCTATATAGTTATTTCTACCAAAAAAATATGTGATATATTTCACCACCTATAATAATAAATAATTCCAACCATATGGGTGTTCTTTAGTTCTATTATATAAATTCCCTATAGGGTAGTTATCATCACACATTTCATGTTTTTCAGACATTATATGTTTCAACGAGATAAGGGTAGTAGCATCATCCCCTTCAGTTTAATGAAGCTATAAATTAATATTATAGAAATACCATTACTCCTCTAAAATTGAAATCTTAGTATGGAAATAAAGAAAATTTTATAGTGAGTAAAATGGTATATTGAATTTGGAATGGGATTGTGGATGATCGATGTGGATAATATATAGAGAGAGTTATAATTATTTTTAATTAAATATTTTTTCATGCATGTTTAATATTTGTTCCTCCCATTCACTATTTTCTTCTCATGTTATTGTTTTTTCTGGTTTTATTGTTGAGATAATTCTTTCATTTTTTCACCCTCAAACACCACTTTGTCGAATAGTATTTTGAGCCTTATTTTGTAAAACATGTTGTAAAGTACTCGATTGGGCCGAATTGAGTGGTTCATTCACTATTACTGAGATGTATGTCTATTTTATTAATTTATGGTCTAAAATCATCATTTTATTATTAAAGAAAACAAAATTCCTTTTTAAACTGAGTAGAGGGAGACCCATTACAAATCCCAAAGGCCTAGTGGTCATATATCCCATTATATGGCCCATAGGCCCATATCTTTTGGACCAAGACCCATTCTGTGAATTGTAGTCATGAATTACCCACCTTCTACATTGCCCACATAGTTTCCTATACTACTATAGTGTCCTATAGCTGCAATAGTGTCATGCCGCCGATACAGTGATGTCGTTGTTACAGTTTCGTTACTTCTATAGTACATCTATAGTAATGATAATATATTTAATGGAATAATTAATGTAAAGGTATTTACATCATTATTTTTTAATCAAAATTTAGAATGATATTATACATGTTGGTATCTTTGACATTGGCATCTATTGGTGATATCATTCTTAGTCGTTTTCTACAAAATTATGATCAGTTTCATAAAGTGTTTCCTAAAATGACTCACATTTTCCACCCATAAGATAATACGAGATTAAAATTGATCTTTTACTAGGTATCAACCATATATCACATAAATAATATCATATTGAACTAAATATATTAAGGAAAATTTAATTTACAATTGATATATATGAAATAAATGGTTCATTCGTCCTAGAACATCTCTATGGGTATACCTGGTCTTGTTTGTGTAAAAGGTTTATGGAACCCTTTAGTTGTGTTTGGATTATCATATGAATAAACATGTTATTATAGAAAATCAGTATCCTATTCCATGAAATTTTGAAATTTTTTATTAGTTTGGGGGATCCCAATGGTTCTCTAGGATTCAATTGTGATCATGATATCACCAATTGTGGATTTAGAAGAAGGATATTCCCATGAAAATGTTCATGATTACATATTAACATTATACATATTTCATTATGCCTTTTGGTCTTACTAATGCACTAGATTTCATTATGTGATTGATAAATTGGATTTTTAAAACAGATTTGGATTTTTTGTGTTAGTTTTTGTGTATGACATGTTATTATTTTCCTATAAAATGTATGTGCTTAAGAAACAATTTCGTAATAATGTTAATAATTTTTGAGGATCATCGTTTGTATGGTAGACTTTCAAAGTGAAATTTTTGGATATTAGAGTTCCATATAAATTTCCTCATAATCTTTAATAAATGGGTTTATATGGACCTATATATTCTGTAGGTTGTGATATCATGGAAATCCTTAAATATTGTGTATAAAATATGTAGTTTTATTGCTCTGGATGGTTATTGCTGATATTTTTTTCCTGAATTTTAATCACTAGATTCACCAATGATAGATTTACCCAGAAAAATGTTCAATTATAATGGAACATAGAATGTCAGATGAGTTTTCAAGAGTTTCAAGCTTATGCTACATCATCACTGATTTTGATATTTCCAAAATTAAGATAATGGTAAATTTTATATTGTGATGTTGTGGTGCTAGGGTTGAAATTTATTTAAGTGTAATAAGGTCATCTTGTTTCATATTGATCATTCCAGTTTTGGTTAAATGTGAAAAAACAACCCACCACATTATTTAAAATTATCTATTATATTATATTCTTTGATTACATGGGATCACTATATCTATTTTGAGAAATTTATAATGTTCATGAATCATAAGATCTTGAAATGAATTTTTTCACAATGATATTTGATTATGACACAAAGATAATGGATGGAGTATCTCAAAATATTTGACTTTGAGATGATGTAATCACCATGTAATGGTGATTTTGTGTAGGATTCATTAAGTTGTATGTTTTATGGTTAGTTGGGTATAGAAAATCTAGATTGATGGAATATAATGTCAATTATATCCAAATTTTTGTTGGATTGTGAAGACCAAGTAGGTGTTTTTGTTTTCCATATGATTTCTTTTGACCCATATATAGTTGAGATGTATAATGAGGCATAAACAACTTATATTGAAAGTGTAGTTTTTGTTCATTATTAAATGGTGTGGAGGCCATTTAGGGAGAGAAGATATATATGAGATTAGTGTTGTTAATTTGAGATTGGATGGAGGTACTATTGAAATTTTAGTGAAAAATTCATCATGCATACCACCATTCAATATGGGTTGTTCATCATGGAATACAATAGATATATTAGTATATGAATGCACAATTTTTTTGGGTTGGCATTAAGAGAAAGGTGTCAATGTTTTTTTAACACAACTAAATTGACATTTGGTTATAGAAGAGCAATAATTTCCAGTGGGTATGTATCCATCAATAACTATTCCTGTTTTGAAATAAGAGTAGATAACTGCTAATTTTTTAACATTTTTCCCAATGATGGTTGAAAATCATTATTTCAAATGGGTGACAGTGGATACCCTCAAAATTCCAACCATTTTCATCAATAAAATGAATCTCATAAGGTTAATGAATTTTCTGAATTCTATATCTGAGATTTGGAAAAGGAATAAGGCTACATGGTTACATAATATCGAATTGAGATATGAGGTTTACATATTATTTCTGGAAACTGTTGAGGCATTCCCATGGGAATCTGTTTACTATGTTTACAACATATCAGCACCCCATGTATGGACATAATTAAAGGATCATACAAACATTAGAATACATTGTGTGGGAATGTGTAATAGATTAGGTTGTCTCATAGGAGGTGCACATACCATTAGTGGAATTCTCGTATAACAACCGTTGATGGGACTTGATGCATATTTCTCTATTCGAATCATTTTATGGGTTTCTTTTGCATTATCCACTTATTTTGGTAGAAATGTAGTGACTTCACATTTTGTACCATTCCTTGTGCAAGAGACAATATAGAATATTTATTTGGAAAGAGAAAAGGACGAAGACAACTCAAATATAAGAGAAATCATTTCTGAATCATCATTAATTGATGTTGTTTGAGGTGGGAGATCGTGATTTCATTATAATCCTTCAAAGGATTTGAATTATTATTTTTTTATGCAAGGAATGAAATCTACAAGATACATAGGCCCTAATGAGATACATGTAAGTGTTGGTAAGGTAGATTATTGGTTGTATTTTCAACAAAAGATTAATTCAAAGAATAATGTGTTTCATGTATATCAATTGAAGAAGTATCAACTGTATCTGGACTATTTCATTTTACAGGATCATGTTGACCTTAATCTAGATTCTTTGTTGGATAATATGTTGGTATAGATTGTGTATGGGAAATAGAAAGTATTACATAGAATAATAAATGGTTAAGTGCATTTGTTATTAAAAAATGCATGTATTTAGAATGAAATGTCTGAAATGAGAAATAAATGGTCGATCAATGAACTAGACTATTTTAGGAAAATTGATGTCTTCTTTTTTCTAAGGATATAAATATCAATGTTGGGGAGAATGTAGAACCCTCATTTATAGGAAAATAATAGTTTATTTATGTATTATATGTATATAACTTATTTTGGAATTGTTTAGGAAGTATTGGTGGAGTGTTTGATTGTTTTGGGTGAGTTAATTTGAATGCAGAGTTTGGGAATAGTTACTAGAAACCATGTAACACCTCCAAAAAATTGTGAAAATGAATAATAGTGGGCACCAGGTAGGTTCATGGATGGTTTATTGTTATGAAAAAATATGAGGCTACCAATGGGACACCCTCCAATATTTAATATAAGAGATCTGTATTGGTAGGGAAACATTTTTCTGACTATGTGAGATTATCATGTGAGGGGTGTTTGGAGGCAGTTCATGGAATATATATTGGGAAAAGTTTCCCTAACCAAACACCTAACCCATGTAGCATTATTAAATACATTCGGATTTTTTGTATATAATATGAATCATAAATTTAACAATTAATTTCTCTTTAATATTACTCTAAATAAAATTATTATTACCCTATTGTCTTGGAGACCTGTTATTTCGATTCGGGAGTTATCCATTGTCGAATAATGGTTCATTAGATATCAGATTCTTAACAAAGTGCTCGTACTAAGTGGCTTTCCACAGTTTTCATCTTCATACCACTTATGTATAATGATATCTAATCTTTTTGAAAATTATTCATGTTGTTTTAAAACAATAATGTTGATAAATTATTGTTTTTATCCTAGGGAACAAAATCTATGTCATTCTATTGAAGATATTAGTCATGAGTTTTGAGTAATAGTATCGTAATTCGTTTTCTCTTATGTTTGAGAGGTGTGAAGCTTCACTCTGGAATCTTATTATTAGAACATGCAGACTTCATTTCTTATTTTTTAAATTGACTGAATTGAATTTTGATATATATGTGTTATGTTTTCTTAAATAACACTATCGTGGTGGGTTTTGAAATTGTGGATGTTGGTTGTTTTTTGAAAACTAGTTTCATGATTTTATAATAGGGATTTTAAAATGTTGTTTTGTTTTGATTCATGTAAATGATTATGTGTATGTATTTTCTAGAATGAATTTTTTTTATTAAAATATATATTCATTATTTTTAATGAATTTGATTTACATTGTGGGTGTGTGTTCATTTGAATTAACATGGACTTATAGAAGGGAAATGTTCCATTAGATTACATAGTAAATGGTTAACTTATTATGACTTGATAGATCAATTATAGAATTCTCATTAGTACAAAACATTCACCTGGGCATGCATGTGGGGTTGTTTTGATTTTTAGGACCATGTAATGGGTATTCCAAAATAATTTTAATGTGATTTGAAAGACTTATTTGGATTCATTCCATGGAAAACTATTTTAAATATAAATGGTTTTTGTTTTGATATAAACTGTTTTATATGATTTTATATATATAATTTTGATAACATGGTCAATCCTAGTGGGTTGAGAATGAATGTTATAGCTGTGGAAATCCTACTGATTTTTATACTCACCCCTTGTTATAAAATTTGATGCATTTATAGATATTGTTTATCATGACACATGTAAAGAAAAGATATATAATTTATTTAGTGACATATAATGATACCTTATCATTGGACATGTGTTATGGAGTTATATCCTAGACCATGTTGGGATCAATTGATAATTTTTCAGGGAGTATTTTAGTTTTGTTCTTCTTTTCTTTCACCTTGTAATATGATATTGTTCGTGTGTATAGTTTCTTATTATTGTTAGTTGGTCAAACATTGAATTTTACTATATTATTTTTATTCATCATATAGTGTCTATTTTTTTACTATTGTTTGGTTTAATTGTTTATTATTGAATGTGAAAATATTATCTAAACTAAATGTGAATCCCTTGGCATTGATTTGCAACATATCGTGTCTTCTTGATGTCACCCAAATCCTAGTAGATCCATATTCCTCTTCCAATGAAAATTGATGAGGGGAGTGATGTTACAATCATTATTTTACATTCAATATATTTTTGAAATCATCTTTAATAATTTTATAGTATTTTCATCAATAATATACCGTCATTATTTTCTTACATAACATATCTACATTATCAATATTTTTTTCATCAAGGTATTTCATGGTTTAATCTTAAAACAAAACATTAAACATTGTTTTTTTATTTTAATTAATTTAACCAACATCATTTTTTAAAAATAATTCCATTAAATCATTCATATATTCACCTTCATTCATTAAGAACATGAATCCCATTTATAATATAGTTTTTTTCTCAAGACCCCTTGAATGCTCAGATTTCATCATATGTTTCGGGTATGAATTTTTTCATTCTTCTTATTTACTATTAAAATATCATTCCTGTATTTGAACCTGATAATTTTTTTTATTAAATTTCATAACCACTCAAAAAAAATTAATTATTGGTGTGATGTAGTCTTCCACTACATTCCACTACACAATCACAATTTTCTTTCTTGATAATACATTTTCATTCTCAATTTATTTTTTACATCCTTTTAATGTTAACCCTATATAGTTATATATGTGCTTTCTTCTTTCTCATCATTACCATACTCACCACCTTTACATCATTGATAATTATTTATGATGTTGCTAAATTTACCACGCATAAAATGTTTCAGGGAGAATATACATTCATTTATACATAGACTATTCTAGATGTTTTTAATGATAAAATTACTAACCCTCATATAATATTTAATCTTATATTCATCATCATCAAATTCAAAATAGCACATGTATTTTGATTCACTAATATTATGTTCCCTCGTATATTCAAATATCATATATTCAATGATATTATTCTAAAATCAAAATTCATCCCGCATGTAATAAACAACATGTATTTCATGTAAATTTTTAATGGATATATCACTGATATCTTCCAAATAGTAAACATTAACATCAAACACATCTACAAATTTTCTCATCAATGTTTTAATAATAGTATAATGTTCCATGGTATATCTGAAACTAGTGATATTTTTTAATATTTTATTCACTCTTAGGATCTGTATATCAATATTTTATTTATCATACATCCTCATATTTTTACTATTATCCCACTATATCTAATAATAAGCATCCTTAACATAAAGATTTCTTTCAAATACATATTCATGATTTTCCAATCTCTTATTTGTTGTTTGGGGACACATGACATTCTGATACACTTTGTTTGATAAAGATATATGAAATTAATTTCACACCTTACAACCAACCTCCAAGTTCAAGTTATTAGTAAAATATGAATAAAAAATTTCTACATTTGCGGAAATACCATGGTAAAAACATATATAAGACCGAGTCCATGTGAATGAAGATACAAAATAATTATGTTATTCCATAATTATATTTTTTTCCATTAAATGTAGGAAAACATCCACTATTGGTTGAATTGATATAATACTTCTACTACTAATTTTGGATCATATAGAGTAATACTGAGTTTCTATAATACAATATAAAGTTCCCTATATTATTTTGTCTCATAGTGAAGTGGGGATGAATTTTTGGTACTTTTTTAAAATTTCTTTTTAAATAAAATTAATCGATATGACATGTTGGAGTCTCAATCCACTGAAACAGTATATTTAGAGACCCTAAGCTTAACGTACATGGAAATTACATTACATTTGCGGAATACTTAGTACATAACAAAAACACACACCCAAGGACTGTAATAGTTTAATGTCTATGGAAACTCGAGATATAATCTTCTAATTGTGGTGAAAGATCTTCAACATCTCCCATAAAGATCTTATTTTTTTTCTAAACCTAAATCCTTTTTTTATGTCCTGTGGAAAAGAAAACATAAAAGGGTGAGCTCAAATTCTCAGTAAGGGTAAACAAATGAAATATCAATCACATCATATTCATAAGAACATAACATTTTTGAAATCTTAAACTGCAAAAGAGAGCATAATTTCATAACATGGGATAAATCATAGTAGTGAAATGAAATCCCAATAATCATAACTTATAACATGAAACATTGTGGCATACACACATAATCATAGAGAATCATTTCATATTAGTCAAGACACATTTCCAAGACTTTCTTAGTGGACAAAGTCCCTTTCTGAACCGAGTTCACTCCTCGTTTCAGTCCTGTTTCACTGAAC
Organism: Viscum album; assembly: GCA_963277665.1. Taxonomy (NCBI): domain Eukaryota; kingdom Viridiplantae; phylum Streptophyta; class Magnoliopsida; order Santalales; family Viscaceae; genus Viscum; species Viscum album. The sequence continues at coordinate 107,455,699 of OY728133.1, forward strand.
CGGTATAACCTACCATTCCAGCCATGTCTATAACATGAGATATAAAATCTTTACCCAATGCATTGGAGGGAGATATAGGTCCCACCCATCTCATAATTAAACCATTCTTATGTGTGCCACAAAATCGTAAATCATACATTGTAGCATAACCCATGTAATATAAATGGGATTCTTAAACAACATGACATCATAAAACAATTCATATAAGATAAAGGAATTCATAAAATTAATTCATTCACAACATAATAAAATCAATATAATAATAGGGATAAAAAAATAACCCTATATTATCTTAGATTGAAAATAATTTTGATAAAACACTAGAACTCCGTTCTTGAGGAAAATATCCTTTCTACTTCAAAAACATTTTTCTTTCATAACATGTCATACAATTTTAAACTAAAAGAAGTTGATTAAAAATAAACTTGAAAAATTGTAAAGGAATATTCTTGGAAATTGTGTTTTAAACGTCCATTAATGCCATATTAGTTAAAAAAAACATTCTTCTCGTACTTTTGTCGGAAAAGTCAAAAAGTACCTCGTATGAAAAATGACAAAAGATTCCTTTTATATCTTTTACTAAAAAACTCACCGAAGGGTAAAATTGGATTTAAAAAATTGTATGTGGATGGAAATAATATTACATATTGAGGAAACATGGATGTGGATGATAAAATATACCCCAGTAAATACCAAAGTATAAACAATCTCGGATAAAAATGAGATTGTGATATTTCCCTTACCTTAGGTCCGATATGATTTGTACGTGTCCGAACCTCCTATATAATGATTTAAATAATGTTATTGAATTATTCCGGAATGATACATATTTTTATGATATCATATTTGGTAATATTCTTAGCTTCTTAGTAGTAATATTTCATTGCTACTTGTTATTCAGGTGTTTATAACTTTTTGTTCTTATGCGTGTTTTGTCGAAAAAATTCTTATTCTTCTATTTAGGATATGGATACCTAATTTACAGAATGATATTAGTGTAATATATATCATATTAATTCATTTAATTCATTTATATAATCATTATGAAATGAAGATCATGTAGAACGAGTCGCATCACATCATGGAGATGGTATTCCGTACGTACGCACGAGTGATGATATCGTTCCTATGATCGTGGAATTGTATTAGAGTGTATGTATACTATTTCAGAATCAGTATCACTTTATAATTTTTATATATAGTCATTATTTAGACCATTATACCCATCCAAGTAAGGTGGTGGTGGAAAATAGATTACACCACGGCGTGGAGACGGTATTCCGTACGTACGCACGCGTGGTGATTTCTTTTTCCGTAGGATGGATAGATGGTGAAATAGGGTTGTTTAATATTTAAAATCACATATCAGTATATTAGTGATACTAATGTTATTACTTCATAATGAAACAATTAATGAAGAAGAAGTTGATGAAGAAAAAAAGATGAAAGAATCGGTAACAGACATTACCTCTTCTTTGAAGTGCTTCATTGAGACCTCCTTTTAGGGCACTAAAATGGGTCTTTGAAGAATACCAGAACCTCTAGGATGTTTATAGGTAAGTGGAGAGGAGAAAATGGCAGGGGTTGGCCGAGATTGAAGGCTCAATGTGGTGTGAGGAAGAGAGGGAGGAGGTGCCCTTTTATAAGGGAGGACAGGGGCACCTTTGGAATAACTAAAACTATTATTTTATTATAAAGTCAAGTTCGGTTTTAAATAGCTCCTAATTGATATATTTTGAAGATAAGGTGGGTAGGGGTCGAAATCCTCTCATAAAATATGATTTAGACAAGTTTAGGTTCCTATTTTAACCTTATCATGTAGATTTTACATTAAGTTAAATAATTTTACTTTTACCGTGTTTTCTTGTGTTCTTATACTATAAGGTTAATAAACGTCCTATATCAAGGAAAACGAACCCCAAGTTGTTTATTATTAAAATATATAACCGTATCTAAGTCATTTGGTCGATCCTTATATTTTTAGGAATAAAATACCAATTAATAATATAATATTTGTTTTAAAAACTATTTTATGTCAATATAGACACAATTTAGTAATTGATTTTTGTGAAAATCATAAACGAATGATAAGTTCAAAAAAGTTAATTAAATCAATACTAAAATGTCATATTAACCAATAAAATTTGTGGAATTCATAAAAAGTCTAAAATTATATTTATTTGGATATTTATAACATCAATTATGTCAATATTTCATTAATATGATAATTACTGCATCATCATTGTGTCATAAATAAATTAAATTATTTAATGTCTAAAAATTACAAATAAAATACCATTATGTAGGAAATATTTTTAGATTTCTAAAGAATATTTATAGTCGAATTTATCTTATGTATAACCCTATATTAAAAATTATTTACTTATTAAACTTTGATTTTTACTATTTTAACCCTTCTTTAAATAAATTACTAATAAATGTCCTAATCTAATCCAAGTAGGCCTAAATGGTCATATTATATTCCTAAGGCTGTTTTCGGTCGAATTTCACTTTTCCAATATAATTATTACATGTGTTAGGGTAATAATAATATCATTTTTACCCTTAATTACCCTTTTTACTTTTTACTGTGGTAAAAAAAGTAAAAAGTTACTATTCACAAAAAAATTATTTTCATCTTATTGAACCACTTTTTACTTACTGACATCAACCGTGTCTCTCGGATTTTTGAAATTCCACTCACAGAAGTGGCAAAATTAAGTTTTATGAAAAATTCTGTTTTTTTAACTACCACTTAGTGGTTTCACTATTAATCAAAAATTGAAAGTTTTCAGAAAAATACCAAAATTTCACCCTAGGCCAATTTCGATATTACGAATCCAAAAGCAAAGTCCATTTTGAAAAATAAAATAAAATATTTCAAAAAGTGGTTATTACTATTCATAACGGCTAGTTTTAATAATATTTTAACAGTATATCGTTGTTTAGTGAAACTCGGTATTGGGTACTACACACGCTATCGAGGAAGGTCATGATTGCGTGTAATGCAAGGCAAGTCAAGGATGTGTGTTGTGAAAGATCCTTTTGGTGTAGTGTACAACAAAAGACATTAATGAAATTAAAAAGAATATTTTTCCTAAAATCTCGGGGTGTTACATTCTACCCCCCTTAAAATGAATTTCGCCCTCGAAATTCGTCGGGGTTATAAATGGTTTACTACTTGAATGTTTCATTAATATAAACCCACATTGTATAAAGGAATACCAAAACAAATCTTTAAAAACAAATGTATGAAACGTAATGGTTACCAAAATAAACTAATCACTGGGTTTCCACATAGGTGAAAATCTGGATATGGAAGACAAATCTAACCATCATGTTCTGATGGAGAGTGGTAGAGAACATGGCTATGGAAAAACCAGAAATCACAAAGCCATAAATTTGTGACGATCTAAGGTACCATCTAATTCATCAGATATAAGAGCACTAAGATAACATTTTTGGTTTTCAAGATCATTTCCCTAAAGTTGATGAAATTGGAATTAAGAAGAAATACTTTCGTTATTTTGGTATAGTCTCACCGTTGGTAGTTCTTTGGAAAATTTCCACTTCATCTCTTAAAGAAATGAAGTTGAATTTTTCATTTGTGATGTGTTAGCAGATCATGTGATAGAATGATGGGTCATTCCATCTCTTTCAAGCAAAAGGTTAGCAAAAGTTATAAGTCCATCTTATGGTTATATTAATCGTATATGGTTCCAAAAATGAACTTATACTTCATATATCATACCGCTTAATAAAATAAAACTAGTTTCTACTAAATAGGGACATCCTATAGGCCAGTGGTAGGCGATAAAGGCTAGTCACACATTGGTTGTGGGTTTGATTCCCACGGCCTTATCTGACGCGATGGGTCGTCACCCGTCCTGCAGGTTGTCCTTTTTTTTAAAACTATATTACTATAACACCCCATAAATAATATCGAAAAAACTTCTATCCTTAAACAATAAAAACTTATGTCCAAAATAATCCATTCCAATCTTTAGGCTTATCCCTAATACTGCAGTCCACTATCCTAATATAGTGAAAATGATTAGCAGAGATTTAATACCATCGTTGATCCCCATATATCATAAGATATGTCTTGTTGGTCACATTCCAAACATTCAAAGGCCATAATCATGTATTCTATTGAATAAACATTGAACCTTAGTGAAAACATGAATGCAGTTAAAAGTTAACACTTTCCACATACCAAAATCCTCAAAATTATATATACTCAAACCATGATATCACTTAGTCCTTATATCAATCATGAGCTCATGAATAATATAAAACATCTCATTATCTTCTTATCCCTTCATTATGCGCATATCATCTGATTTCCAAAATATTTGAATCACTTTTCATGGTTACCGGTACCATAAAATTATTGAAATCCACAATAGACTAATACAAAAATATTCTAATACACCATAAAATTACCTCAACAACATTATTCTTGAATACCAATACATGAACACTTCAATCCAACCTCTTCAATGATTGTCCTAGAGTAATTCCTTCCTTGATTTTGAAGTAACTTTTTAGGTCAGGGCATTGAGTCGGGTAATGCCCATGTTCTCCACAAATAAGACATTGAACTCCATAACAGTCTGTCACTCTATGTCCCTTTTCTCCACACAGATAACATTTGTCCCTCTATTTGAGGTATTCCTCAAGGTTCTTCTTCCCTTCTTTAGAAATCACAATCTTCCTTTCTTTATGCTCCTCAACATGTGAACATGCATAATAGTCTATCTTCCTCTTCTTTTATGAATTAGGCATACCACTAAATTTCACCTTGTTAATGATATATCACGATGACTGACTCGGCATAATCACAATATCTTTCTCTCTAGGCATTACACAATTTTGTTGCTCATAGTCACCAATTTGTCCATTGGATTCAATGTTAACTGAATTCCTTCTGGTTCCCTCCATTAACTAAAACACAAAAAGAATTCTGTGAGAGGCAAAAATCATGCTAGAGAAAACAACATAGTAAAGGGGGAGTACCCTCAATATCTAACATCTTAGGTTAAATTCTAAGATCGTTAGCGCAATTCTAGGACTATAACCTATATGTATATTTAACCTTAGAGATATCCCTAGAAATACCTTAGAAATATCTCTAGGGATCTCACTAACGTTTTCGCATCCTAGTTTCCAAAGGTTGACTAAACTTTTCCTCTAATACCAACTTTAGAGACCCTAAGATTAACGTACATGGACATTACATTACTTTTTCGGAATACTTAGTACATAACAAAAACACACACACAAGGACCGTAATAGTTTAGTGTCTTTGGAAACTCAGAATATAATCTTCTAATCGTGGTTAAAGATCTTCAACATCTCCTATAAAGATCTTTTTTTCTAAACCTAAATCCTTTCTTTATGTCCTGGGGAAAGGAAAACATAAAAGGGTGAGCTCAAATTCTCAGTAAGGGTAAACAAAAGAAATATCAATCACATAATATTCATAAGAACATAACATTTTGGAAATCTTAACCTGGAAAAGAGAGCATAATTTCATAACATGGGATAAATCATAGTAGTGAAATGAAATCCCAATAATCATAACTTATAACATGAAACTTTTTGGCATACACACATAATCATTGAGAATCATTTCTTATTAGTCAAGACACATTTCCCAGACTATCTTAGTGGACAAAGTCCCTTTCTGAACCGAGTTCACTCCTCGTTTCAGTCCTGTTTCACTGAACCGGTATAACCTATCGTTCCAGCCATGTCTATCTCATGAGATATAAAATCTTTACCCAATGCATTGGAGGGAGATATATGTCCCACCATTCTCATAATGAATCCATTCTTATGTGTGCCACAAAATTGTAAATCATACATCGTAGCATAACCCATGTAATAAAAATGGGATTCTTAAACAACATGACATCATAAAACAATTCATATAAGATAAAGGAATTCATAAAAATAATTCCATCACAACATAATCAAATCAATGTAATAATAGGGATAAAAACATAACCCTATATTATCATAGATTGAAAATAATTTTGATAAAACACTATAACTCCGTTCTTGAGGAAAATATCCTTTCTACTTCAAAAACATTTTCCTTTATTAACATGTCATACAATTTTAAACTAAAAGAAGTTTATTAAAAATAAACATGAAACCTTGTAAAGGAAGATTCTTGGAAATTTTGTTTTAAAAGTCCATTCATTCTGTATAAGATAAAAAAACATTCTTCTCGTACTTTTGTCGGAAATGTCAAAAAGTACCTCGTATGAAAAACGACAAAAGATTCCTTTCATATATTTTACTAAAAAACTCACCAAAGGGTAAAATTGGATTTAAAAAATTGTAGGTGAATGGAAATAATATTACATATTTCGGAACCATGTATGTGGATGATAAAATACACCCTAGTAAATACCAAAGTATAAACAATCCCGGTTAAAAATGAGATTGTGATATTTCCCTTACCTTAGGTCCGATATGCTTTGTACGTGTCCGAAACTTCTGTATAATGATTTAAATAATGTTATTGACTTATTCCAGAATCATACATATTTTTATGATATCATATTTGGTCAAATTCTTAGCTTCTTAGTAGTAATATCTCATTGCTACTTGTTATTCGGGTGTTTATAACTTTTTGTTCTTATGCGTGTTTTGTCGAATAAATTCTTATTCTTCTCTTTAGGTTATGGATACCTAATTTCCAGAATGGTATTACTGTAATATATAAAATATTCATTCATTCAATTCATTTATATAATCATTATGAAATGAAGATCATGTAGAACGAGTCACATCACATCGTGGAGACGGTATTCCGTACGTACGCACGAGTGATGATATCGTTCCTATGATCATGGAATTGTATTGGAGTGTATGTATACTATTTCAGAATCAGTATAACTTTATAATAGTCATACATAGTCATTATTTACACCATTATATCCATCCAAGTAAGGTGGTTGTGGAAAATATATTACACCACGTCATGGAGACGGTATTTCGTACGTACGCACGCACGGTGATTTCTTTTTTCGTAGGATGGATAGATGGTGAGATAGGGTTGTTTCATACATAAAATAACATATCAGTATATGAGTGATACTGATGTTATTACTTCATAATGAAACAACTAAAGAAGAATAAGTGGAAGAAGAAATAAAGATGAAAGAATTGGTAACAGACATTACCTCTTCTTTGAAGTGCTTCTTTGAGACCTCCTTTTAGGGAACTAAAATGGGTCTTTGAAGAAGACCATAACCTCTGGGATGTTTCTAGGGAAGTGGATAGGAGAAAATGGCAGGGGTTGGCCGAGCCTGAAGGCTCAAAGTGGTGTGAGGAAGAGAGGGAAGAGGTTCCCTTTTATAAGGGAGGAGAGAGGCACCTTTGGAATGACTAAAAATATTATTTTATTATAATGTCAATTTCGGTTTTAAATAGCTCCAAATTGATATATTTCTGATATAAGGTAGGTATGGGTAGAAATACTGTCATCCAATATAATTTAGACAAGTTTAGGTTCCAATTTTAACCTTATCATGTAGATTTAACATTAAGTTAAATAATTTTACTTTTACCGTGTCTTCTTGTGTTCTTATACTATAAGGTTAATAAACTTACAATATAAAGCCAAACGAACCCCAAGTTGTTTATTATTAAAATATATAACCTTATCTAAGTCATTTGGCCGAACATTAGATTTTTAGGAATAAAATAACAATTAATAATATAATATTTGTTTTAAAAACTATTTTATGTCAATTTGGACACTATTTAGTAATTGATTTTTGTGAAACTCATAACAGAATGATAAGTTCGAAAAAAGTTAATTAAATAAATACTATCATGCCATATTAACCTTGAAAATAAGTTCAATTCATAAAAAGTCTAAAAGTATATTTATTTGGATATTTATAACATCAATTATATCAATATTTCATTAATAAGATAGTTACTGCATCATCGTTGTGTCATAAATAAATTAAAATATTTAATGTCTAAAAATTACAAATATACTACAATTATGTAGGAAATCTTTTTATCTTTATAATGAATATTTATAGTCGAATTTATCTTATGTATAACCTTATATTAAAAATGATTTACTTATTAAACATTGATTTTAACTATTTTAACCCTTCTTTAAATAAATTAATAATAAATGTCCTAATCTAATCCAAGTGGGCCTAAATGGTCATATGTTATTCCTAAGGTTGTTTTTGGTCGAATTACAATTGTCCAATATAATTAAGACATGTGTTAGGGTAATAATAATATCATTTTTACCCATAATTACCCTATTTACTTTTAACCGTGGTAAAAAAAACTAAAAAGTTACTATTCACCAAAAAATTATTTGCATCTCATTGAACCACATTTTACTTACTGACATCAACTGTGTCTCTCGGATTTTTGAAATTCCACTCATAGAAGCGGTAAAATTATGTTTTATGAAAAATTCAGTTTTTTTAACTACCACTTAGTGGTTTCACTATTCATCAAAAATTGAAAGTTTTCAGAAAAATACCAAAATTTCACCCTAGGCCAGTTTCGATATTACGAATCCAAAAATGAAGTCCATTTTGAAAAATAAAATATAAAATTTCAAAATGTGGTTATTACTATTCATAAAGGCTAGTTTTAATAATATTTTAATAGTATATCGTTGTTTAGTGAAACTCTGTATTGCGTACTACACACGCTATCGTGGAAGGTCGTGATTGCGTGTAATGCAAGGCAAGTCAAGGATTCATGTTGTGCAAGCTCTTTTTGGTGTAGTGTACAACACAAGACATTAATGAAATTAAAAAGAATATTTTTCATAAAATCTTGGGTTGTTACAGTATATCTCAAACTCTCCCATATATAATGTATATATATATATATATAAACATTAGGAACACAAGATTTTAAAATAAATTGAGCCCAGTGTGAAAATATACTCCATTTTATGTCCAAGTATAGTCTAAGAAATAATTTTTTCACAATTGTAGAAAATTTATTATGATGCGATAATAGATATCATCTGTGAATCCACACATATACTAATTTATTTTAATCTATAACAATCTTTAGGGTTGGGTTTACACCAATATTATTATGTTAATCAGTATATAATGATAGATATTTTTTCCTCATACCTGATTTGGAGAGTATTATACTTTATCAGTCCAGTCTTTTATACCACTTAACCATAATAAAAGAGATCGGTTGTACCCCATATCCTTCTACACCAAAAAACATATAATCTTTTAAGTCTACTAATCCTGACCCAAGAGTTTAATAATTAAATTTTAAATCATAACATACTATTATGGAATTAATTTTATGAATATGGCTTCACTAACAATAATGATTTGGTACCTTTATAGACTTTATACACTATCATCTTATCTCATGATATATCATCAACATATCCCTTAAAGGTCATCCCACATAGTACTATTTTTGAACATACCGTACTTCAACCAATTATGTATAACCAATGGAATGGTAATATAAGAAAGGGTGATATCAGGTTCTCTATATTGAGGTAATGCAGAAATCAATGAACACTGAAGCATAACATCCTAATAATGTTTTGAGAGAATTATCTTAGAATTTGATAACCATGCCTTATATATCATAGATCAAAATCATATATCATGTAATAAATCTCGACAGTTCATAAGTATTGAAACATTAAAGAATAAAATAAAAATATCTATAGGATCATAAAATTGAATTAATAATTTTGTAGAAAACATGATATTATAACATTATGAACACATATAAAGAGATAAACTATAACTCCATAATCCATATCCTCACATAATAATATGTGTGTGGAACCATTCCTATAAATGATATTGTAAACATGAAATTAGGTGTATACATCACACATTTAACTTTTAAGATATAAATATTCTCTAAATGAATTAGATGGATATAATGGACCCAAACAATATTTTATCATAATCCATTCATATATAAAGATTATGATCAATAATATATTTAATATTCTATCATAACATAACATGTAGAGAAAAAATGGGCTTCATAAACCAGTCATCATCACAAAAATAGAACATTTAGGGAATGAATAAATATTTTTTCATAGAATTATATTCCTAGTGAAACATAATTATCATCAAATAATGTTATATTATTTTAAAAATCCATTTAAATATCACATTTAAATTTTAGGAAAAAAATAATGATTTATTTTGAAACCACTTAAATAAAATCTCCAAATTTACCATGTATTAAAGAAAATATTTAATTTTAAAATAAAATTGGAAAAATCTAAAGGAAGCTTTAAATAATTGAGTTGTAACTATGATTGTAACACCCCAAGCTTCTACGGTACGTTTCCCCTTCGAATAATGCGATAGCGTGTGTTGTACGCAACCTCGAGTTCTAACACACACCACAACTAATTAAACTAGCCGTTGTGAATAGTAATACCTACTTTTTGAAATCATATATATTTTATATTTCAAAATGGACTTCATTTTTAGATTCGGAATATCAAAATTAGCCTAGGGTGAAATTTTGGTACTTTTCGGATAACTTTTATATTTTGATGAATAGTGAAAATTACTAAATTTTAATTAAAAACAACTTTTTTAATCAAAAAAATTAATAGTGATAAATTGTGAATTTGAGTGGTTTTAAAGTATATTTAGAATATATTTTTACCATTTAATATAATGTTGGTCATTGGACATAATTTTACAATTAAACCGAACATAAACAAGTGTCAATCTTTTGATAGTTATTACCTCTTAAAAACACGCTTTTTGTTTTGACAGCGGGAATTAATTTTAAATTAATTTCTGCCACTTCTGTGTTTTGAATTTAGGAAAATGGATTCCATATTTGGAATCAGGATGTTCAAATTGTGTAAATAGGTAACTTTTATTTTTAGACATTTTGAATAGTTACTGTGGTAAATATTTTATTTACCATGGTTAAAGGGTAAATCCGGTAAATAAGGGTTAAAAAATAATATTATAATAATACAAAATTACCCTAAAACGTGTCCTAACCTTATTGGTGGACACATACCCGACCATGGGCATCCTTGGGTCAATTTGGGGACCCCTTGGATCCACTTGTATGTGGTAGGGACACATTATATTAATAAAGTTAAAATAAAAATAAAAATGGCATAAGCTTACATCTTTTAGAAGAACAATTTTTACATAGGGTTATACATGTTGAATTTTCGATTATAAATATTCATTAGAAAGCTAAAACGATTTCCTACATAATGATATTTTATTTATAATTTTTAGACATCAAATAATTTAAATTATTAATGACACAATAATGATGCAATGTTTACCTCATTAATAAATCATTTAAATAAATAAGATTATAATGATTAAAATATTATCTAAAACCTGTACAATTCTTATTGGTTGATGTTATTTAGAATATGAGTCATCTTAGCTTCGACCTCAATGATTTTTGGACCATTATAAACAGAATATAATTATATTATAAAGTAATACTTTCACTCTTTCCTAAAGAGCCCCTCCTCCCCCTTATAAAAGGAGACCACTTCTACTCATTCCTCACACCTCTCAAGCCACTTGGCTCGTCCAAACTCTGCCCAACTAAGCTCCCCACATCCCTCTCCTCCTCCTTGAAGCTTCCCCTTAGGCAGAAAGTATTTCAACAAGTCCTTTGGTTCCAACCAAAGTGAGTTACCTAAATTAAAGGTAACGATTTCTCTTAAATTATTTTCATTTATTTTGCTTCTTCAACCCCCAAACTCTTTTTATTTCCTTTCTTTTGTAACAACACCAGTATCCTCAATATACTAGGATGTTGTTATAAGAAGGATTCAAACTACACATACACACAACTCCATCTAATGGATGATGAACATAATGTTTCTGTGGATGGCAAACTAACGCCTCACGAAACGATGATTGTTCAAATACATCTTACCGCCTCTCATGGTGCCCATTATGATGGCACTGTAATTAAATATGATGTTAATGATATATATTTTATATATAAGCTTCTTTAATTCCATTTTATTTCATACCATTATTCGTTTCATGTTGTATATACATACGATAATTTCATTTAAGGAAGTGCGGACTACCGCCCCCTTAAAATGATATGACTCGTTCATACCACACATGGAACGTATAAAGGATGGTGTTAATGAACTTAAGTAACATATATAAAATATTATATTATACTGGAATAGTAATATACCTATGTATCATTTGTATTCGATTCTTTTAAAATTAAAATTAAATGGAAGTAGCGTTCGTGCGTACGTACGGACTACCGTCTCCACGAACGCGATGAGATTCATTTTCCATCGTATCCATTCAAGTATAATTATCATTTGATGATTTAAAAATGATGTTTAAGGACTTGATACCATTCTGGATTTGAATAATATACAACTTATCCTTTACAAACATATCTTACGTAACAAAACATACAAAAGCAAACAAGTAAGTTCACACCCGAAACAGCGATAATACTAAGATATTATTATCAAATCAATATTAAAAGATCATATATGATATCATATTAATGTATATGATTCTTGTATAATTTAGTAACAATTATTTCACTATTATACAGGAGGTTAACCTACCCCAACCAAGGAAAAGTACAAGGTAAGGGTTATTTCACAATCTCTTCATTATCCGAGGTTGTTTATACGTAATAATCTACTGGGATCTCTTTATCATCCACATCCATGTTTCTTAAAAATGTATTTCAAAACATTTTTACTATTTACAAGAATATGGGTTTAAGTCATTTATACCCATGTTTGACTTTTTATAAGAGGTTTATAAAGGAATCTTTCCATCGTTTTCAAAACAAGGTCCTTTTTAACCTTTTCGACAGAATTGAGGTAAGAATGTTTTTTTTAACTTATACGGCGGGTGCGGTTATTTTCCACCGTTATAAAATCGTCGAAGCTTTCCTTACAAGCTTATAAGAATATTTTCAAAGAAAATGTTTTATTTTATATGGATCGTAAATTATTTCAAAATAAAAGGAGATATTTCTTTAAAAAGAATTTTGATTTCATCTATGTCAACATCCTTTGATGGATTTTAAGATTATTTGAAGTTGATTTATTATGATACAAAACTTCTATATTGTATTGAAGGTTTTGTGATATGTTTGACTATGGATGTGCTATTTTTATACCATTCATAGTTTATAGTGAAATTATTGACATTTCGTATGCTAGTTTTAATACGAATGTTTATTTTATGTTTAAACCTTTTCATATGGGAATGCATTGGACTTAATAAGTGACGGGTGGAGCCCGCTATAGCTCCTCGATGCATCGGTAGGTCTCATGAGACAAACTAGTGTCTTGGCACAAGGTCTTGACAAAATCTTATTTGTAGTCTTGGCACGAGGCCTTGGCTATGTGGTTATGATAGTCTGGCATTATGCATTCCAACATTATGAAAGTGGTTATTGATTTTTGCATGTGATTATTCGATTAGTAGAATATCCATGTGAATAATTAAATGGAATTATTTCATTTTATTTATGCCATACCATGTTGAAAGTTCATATTTAAAAGGCTTTTGTTTTAGTTATACATTGCCTTAAATGTTTATTCTTTCCGCTATATTGTTATCCTTACTGGGCATTTGAGCTCACCCCTTTTCTATGTCTTATTTTCCCAGGTAGTGAAGAAGTAAATTATGATTGACTTGCAGGGATATTATGAGGGGTTAATAGTGTGGATATGAAGACTTTGTTGTTGTTGTAGTTTTTCACTTTGAAATGTAATGTAAAACTTTATGAATATATCTAGTGTTTCCAAGGCTACTAAACCAATCGGTCTTTCGAGATTTGATCTTTCTTGTGATCATGCCAATGTTACGAAGTAATGCACCGACTCTGGGTAGCTGGGGTCGGGGCGTTACAGTTGGTATCAGAGGAAGTTTAGTACAAACCTTGGAAGCTAGATTTAGATAAACTCAGATTAGAGCACGTAGACCTAAGATGAACTTTGAGGATTAGTGTAGAAGAACGTCCTAGATTTTTGGTATTGTAGAGATTTTGTGAGTTTTCCGAGCAATACATCCCTGTCTGGATACGAGCAGGTAGAGGCGGCTCTGGCACAGATGTACCTAGGGGTAAAACCCGAAAACACCGCTTTGAGCTAGACTCGAACGGGAACTGGTGCACGACAACGGGCCTTGCTGCACTCTTGGTTACGACCCTCCCGGGGGATATGCTTAGGATAACTCTCACTATCTTTACAAATCATTATGAAGGGTTTATGAGTATATACTTCCTCAAAGAAAACATTTTTATGGTTATGGATTATATCCATAAATAGTTCAATTTATGCTAAGTGTTTTATAAGTATGGGATTATGTATTTTGATTTATAAACTGATCTAGTTTATGCCCTTGTTTAGAAATGGCGCCTAGTGGAAGAAATGGAAACCGTATCAATGCACGCACCCCATGTAGGGATTGCCCTCCTGCTCAAGATAATTATAGTGGGGCTAGTGATGCAACTGGTGCTGATCAGCTAATCACCATACTGAGACAACTTACTCAGGTTATGAATAATAACCTTACACGTATGGAGCACCCTGATCCGCAGCATGGAGGATCAATGTTAGATCGATTCATGAGACAACAACCACCAACGTTCAATGGGAGTACAAATCCCTTAGTAGCTGAGCAATGGATATTTTCCCTAGAGAAAATATTTCAGGCTTTGGGGAGTAGTGAAAGGGAAAAAGTTACCATGGCAGTTTACCGCCTCACTGGAGATGCTGATCAATGGTGGTCATTGATTCAAAACATTAAGGAAGATGATGAAGTATCAAACATGGAATAGAGGGAGTTCAAAGATCTGTTTTTAGAAAAATACTTTCCTCGCGACCATCGAGCAGATATGGAAAGGCAATTTCTGAGTCTGAGACAAAAGGAGGATGATAATGTCACAAAGTATGAGGCTAACTTTACAAGGTTAGCAAGGTATGCTGGAGATTATATTCGCAACCCAAGAAGTAAGATTGATCGTTTCTTTGATGGGTTAAAACCATTTCTCCGTCGAGCATTAGTCTCACAATCCTTTTCATCGTACGAAGACATTGTCTCATGTGCTATCAAGACCGAAAAGGAATTCTCTAAGTCTTATGACTTTAAAGCAAAGCAAGAGAAGAAGAGACCTGCTGATCAATCTGGGAATGGAAATAAGGGGAAGAAGGGAAAGGTTGAATATCCATCTTGTGGTAAATGCGGGAAGAAACATCCTGGTACTTGCTTGAAGGGAATGGGAGTCTGTTACAAGTGTGGTGAAAAAGGCCACCAAGCTCATGATTGCAAGGGGAAGAAGGAAGCTACCAACGTTCAGTGCTACAATTGCAGGGAGATGGGGCATTATGCAAATGCATTCCCTAAGCGTCAGGAGAACTTACCTCAGAAAAGGCCAAGGGATCAAGGCCAGGCTTATGCTATCACTACTGCTGAGGTAGAAGCTCCGAAAGACGTGGTGGTAGGTAATTTAATGGTTTCCTCAAGTTTAGCAAATGCATTCTTTGATTCTGGATCATCGCATTGTTTCATATCTTCCCAGTTTGCTAAGAAAATTAGATATTTCCAATTTGATTTAATAAGGGAGTTGTCTGTTTAAACTCTTAAGGGAAGTATCGTTGCAACAAAGTTTTGTGAATCAGTCCCCATTAGAGCACATAAATTTTCTTTATCTGCTGATTTCATCGTCATACCTATGATTGAGTTTGATATAATCCTCGGTATGGGCTGGCTTTCGGACTATGATGCGAAGATTTATTGTAAGAAGAAAGAGGTTACGATTCTTGATGATAATGATAAGGAGCACCTTATTTTTAGAGCAGAATCGTCACCACCTAATTCTTATTTAGATCCACCCCCAACAGCTCAACTTAATTCAATTATTGGGGAGGAAGAGAATGAAATAACTGTCGGTGAGGAAAGGAATGTTCAAATAGAGGATGTACCTGTTGTGAAAGAATTTGTAGATGTATTTCCGGAAGATTTACCTGGACATCCTCCAGAACGAGAAGTTGAGTTTTCTATTGATTTGATTCCTGGATCAAGGCCTATATCGAAGACCCCTTATAGAATGGCCACTGTAGAGTTAGTCGAACTAAAGAAACAACTAGAGGAATTGAGTAATAAGGGATTTATTCGCCCTAGTGTTTCTCCATGGGGAGCCCCTGTTCTTTTTGTTAAAAAGAAAGATGGATCTATGGGGTTATGTATCGACTACAGGGAGATCAATGCTATAACAATAAAGAACAAGTATCCCCTACCTTGTATTGATGATTTATTTGACCAACTGCATGGAGCTCAATACTTTTCAAAGATTGACCTTCGATCTGGATACCATCAGTTGTGTGTGAAGAAGGAAGACATTCCGAAGACAGCATTTCGAACCAGGTACGGGCATTACGAGTTTACTGTAATGCCGTTTTGATTGACTAATGCACCCTCTGTGTTCATGGATCTGATGAATAGAGTTTTCAAGGAGTATCTCGATGAATTTGTGGTGGTATTTATTGATGATATCTTGGTATACTCCAAAACCTACGAAGATCATGAAAATCATTTGCGCATTATCTTGAAGGCTCTGAGGAGGCATGAATTATATGGGAAGTTTAGCAAGTGCAAATTCTGGCTTCAGGAGATTTCTTTTCTTGGCCATATTGTCTCTAAAGATGGAATCTCTGTTGATCCTTCTAAGACCAAAGCAATCCAAGAATGGCCAGCACCTACGAGTATAACTGAGGTACGCAGTTTTATTGGTTTGGCAGGTTATTATCGACGTTTCGTCCAGAATTTTGCCCGATTGGCTAACCCATTAACGAAGCTCACAGGTAAAGGGGTTAAATTTGTTTGGACAAAAGAGTGTGAAGAATGTTTCGAAGAACTGAAGAGAAGATTAGTCAATGCTCCTATATTGACTTTACCATCGGGGAATGATGGGTTCGTTATTTATAGTGATGCATCGA
Source organism: Viscum album (assembly GCA_963277665.1). Classification (NCBI taxonomy): domain Eukaryota; kingdom Viridiplantae; phylum Streptophyta; class Magnoliopsida; order Santalales; family Viscaceae; genus Viscum; species Viscum album. Next base: position 107,472,710 of record OY728133.1, read on the forward strand.
AGAAAGGACTTGGCTGTGTCCTTATGCAAAATGATAGAGTTATTGCCTATGCATCACGACAGTTGAAAATTCATGAACAAAACTATCCTACTCATGATCTCGAGTTAGCAGCAGTGATCTTTGCTTTGAAGATATGGAGGCACTACCTCTATGGTGAAAAATGTGAGATTTATACTGATCACAAGAGTTTGAAGTATATTTTCTCACAAAAAGAACTCAACATGAGGCAAAGGAGATGGCTTGAATTACTCAAGGATTATGATTGCACGATACACTACCACCCGGGGAAAGCAAACAAAGTAGCAGATGCTTTGAGCAGAAAAGACCATGGAGTTCTGAACATGATGAGAATTGAAAGGGATCCAATTTTCATGGATCTAGTGAAGATGGACATGGGAATAACCAGGGAAGGTGAAACATCAATGCTTTTTCAAATGGTTGCCAAACCATCTTTACTAGAAAGGATTAAGAGTTCTCAGAACGATGATAAAGAATTTCAGAAGAAGATTAAAGCTGTGAATGATGGGAGATTGAGAGACTTTGTGTATGAAGATGGAATTTTGAAATTCGGGAAGAGACTTTGTGTTCCCAATATACCTGATCTAAAAAGGGAATTGCTGGATGATGCTCATAGTTCCAATTTCTCTATACACCCTGGGAGCACCAAAATGTATAGAGATTTGAAGGAACATTTTTGGTGGGACAACATGAAGATGGAGATTGCTGATTTTGTGTCAAGATGTATGGTTTGTCAACAAGTGAAAGCTGGAAGGCAACAGCCTGGAGGAGTCATGCAACCTCTTCCCATACCAGAGTGGAAATGGGACAATGTTACGATGGACTTTGTCATCGGGCTACCAAAGACTCCTAGAAGGAATGATGCAATATGGGTGATTGTTGATCGTCTTACCAAGTCAGCACATTTTCTTGCTATAAGAGAAGATCTACCCCTGGAACGTCTAGCAAGACTATATATTAATGAAGTTGTGAGACTTCATGGAGTACCCCTATCGATTGTTTCTGATCGTGACCCCCGTTTTACTTCAAGATTTTGGAAAAGTCTTCAGAAATCCCTGGATACTGAACTTCATTTGAGCATTGCTTACCACCCTCAGACAGACGGACAATCAGAACGGACTATTCAAACCTTAGAAGACATGTTGAGATCTTGCTCACTTGACTTTCAGGGTATGTGGGATCAATATTTACCTCTGGTAGAATTTTCCTATAACAATAGCTTCCATTCGAGTATTCAGATGGCACCATATGAAGCGTTATACGGAAAGAGATGTCGTACACCAACCTGTTGGGATGACGTTGGTGAAAGAAAACTTGTAGGCCCAGAACTGGTGGAGGAAATGGTGGAAAAGGTGAAAGTAATCCAAAATCACATCAAAGCAGCTCAAAGTAGGTAGAAGAGCTATGCCGATAATCGAAGGAAGGATTTGGAATTTCAAGTCGGTGATCATGTTTTCCTAAAGGTATCTCCATGGAAGGGAGTCATACGTTTTGGTAAGAAAGGTAAATTGAGTCCCAGGTACATCGGACCTTTCGAAATTCTAGAACGAATTGGGGCTGTAGCTTACCGATTGGCAATGCCGCCAAGTCTCTCCAAAGTTCACGATGTGTTCCACGTATCTCTGTTGAGAAAATACATGCCTGACCCAATGCATGTACTCACCTATGAGGAATTAGAACTGGAACCCGATCTGTCTTATTGCGAAGAGCCCGTCAAGATTCTTGATACGAGAGAACAAGTACTGAGAAACCGGACGACGCGTCTGGTAAAAGTTTTGTGGAGAAATCATAAGATGGAAGAGGCAACGTGGGAACCCGAGGAACTTATGATGAAAAACCACCCGAGTATTTTTATGCAGTAATACCCTAGAAATTGCGAGGACGCAATTATTTGAAGGAGGGGAGAATGTAACACCCCAAGCTTCTACGGTACGTTTCCCCTTCGAATAATGCGATAGCGTGTGTTGTACGCAACCTTGAGTTCTAACACACACCACAACTAATTAAACTAGCCGTTGTGAATAGTAATACCTACTTTTTGAAATCATATATATTTTATATTTCAAAATGGACTTCATTTTTAGATTTGGAATATCAAAATTAGCCTAGGGTGAAATTTTGGTACTTTTCGGATAACTTTTATATTTTGATGAATAGTGAAAATTACTAAATTTTAATTAAAAACAACTTTTTTAATCAAAATAATTAATAGTGATAAATTGTGAATTTGAGTGGTTTTAAAGTATATTTAGAATTTATTTTTACCATTTAATATAATGTTGGTCATTGGACATAATTTTACAATTAAACCGAACATAAACAAGTGTCAATCTTTTGATAGTTATTACCTCTTAAAAACACGCTTTTTGTTTTGAAAGCGGGAATTAATTTTAAATTAATTTCTGCCACTTCTGTGTTTTGAATTTAGGAAAATGGATTCCATATTTGGAATCAGGATGTTCAAATTGTGTAAATAGGTAACTTTTATTTTTAGACATTTTGAATAGTTACTGTGGTAAATATTTTATTTACCATGGTTAAAGGGTAAATCCGGTAAATAAGGGTTAAAAAATAATATTATAATAATACAAAATTACCCTAAAACGTGTCCTAACCTTATTGGTGGACACATACCCGACCATGGGCATCCTTGGGTCAATTTGGGGACCCCTTGGATCCACTTGTATGTGGTAGGGACACATTATATTAATAAAGTTAAAATAAAAATAAAAATGGCATAAGCTTACATCTTTTAGAAGAACAATTTTTACATAGGGTTATACATGTTGAATTTTCGATTATAAATATTCATTAGAAATCTAAAAAGATTTCCTACATAATGATATTTTATTTATAATTTTTAGACATCAAATAATTTAAATTATTAATGACACAATAATGATGCAATGTTTACCTCATTAATAAATCATTTAAATAAATAAGATTATAATGATTAAAATATTATCTAAAACCTGTCCAATTCTTATTGGTTGATGTTATTTAGAATATTAGTCATCTTATCTTCGACCTCAATGATTTTTGGACCATTATAAACCGAATATAATTATATTATAAAGTAATACTTTCACTCTTTCCTAAAGAGCCCCTCCTCCCCCTTATAAAAGGAGACCACTTCTACTCATTCCTTACACCTCTCAAGCCACTTGGCTCGTCCAAACTCTGCCCAACTAAGCTCCCCACATCCCTCTCCTCGTCCTTGAAGCTTCCCCTTAGGCAGAAAGCATTTCAACAAGTCCTTTGGTTCCAACCAAAGTGAGTTACATAAATTAAAGGTAACGATTTCTCTTAAATTATTTTCATTTATTTTGCTTCTTCAACCCCCAAACTCTTTTTATTTCCTTTCTTTTGTAACAACACCAGTATCCTCAATATACTAGGATGTTTTTATAAGAAGGATTCAAACTACACATACACACAACTCCATCTAATGGATGATGAACATAATGTTTCTGTGGATGGCAAACTAACGCCTCACGAAACGATGATTGTTCAAATACATCTTACCGCCTCTCATGGTGGCCATTATGATGGCACTGTAATTAAATATGATGTTAATGATATATATTTTATATATAAGCTTCTGTAATTCCATTTTATTTCATACCATTATTCGTTTCATGTTGTATATACATACGATAATTTCATTTAAGGAAGTGCGGACTACCGCCCCCTTAAAATGATATGACTCGTTCATACCACACATGGAATGTATAAAGGATGGTGTTAATGAACTTAAGTAACATATATAAAATATTATATTATACTGGAATAGTAATATACCTATGTATCATTTGTATTCGATTCTTTTAAAATAAAAATTAAATGGAAGTAGCGTTCGTGCGTACGTACGGACTACCGTCTCCACGAACGCGATGAGATTCATTTTCCATCGTATCCATTCAAGTATAATTATCATTTGATGATTTAAAATGATGTTTAAGGACTTGATACCATTCTGGATTTGAATAATATACAACTTATCCTTTACAAACATGTCTTACGTAACAAAACATACAAAAGCAAACAAGTAAGTTCACACCCGAAACAGCGATAATACTAAGATATTATTATCAAATCAATATTAAAAGATCATATATGATATCATATTAATGTATATGATTCTTGTATAATTTAGTAACAATTATTTCACTATTATACAGGAGGTTAACCTACCCCAACCAAGGAAAAGTACAAGGTAAGGGTTATTTCACAATCTCTTCATTATCCGAGGTTGTTTATACGTAATAATCTACTGGGATCTCTTTATCATCCACATCCATGTTTCTTAAAAATGTATTTCAAAACATTTTTACTATTTACAAGAATATGGGTTTAAGTCATTTATACCCTTGTTTGACTTTTTATAAGAGGTTTATAAAGGAATATTTCCATCGTTTTCAAAACAAGGTCCTTTTTAACCTTTTCGACAGAATTGAGGTAAGAATGTTTTTTTAACTTATACGGCGGGTGCGGTTATTTTCCGCCGTTATAAAATCGTCGAAGCTTTCCTTACAAGCTTATAAGAATATTTTCAAAGAAAATGTTTTATTTTATATGGATCTTAAATTATTTCAAAATAAAAGGAGATATTTCTTTAAAAAGAATTTTGATTTCATCTATGTCAACATCCTTTGATGGATTTTAAGATTATTTGAAGTTGATTTATTATGATACAAAACTTCTATATTGTATTGAAGGTTTTGTGATATGTTTGACTATGGATGTGCTATTTTTATACCATTCATAGTTTATAGTGAAATTATTGACATTTCGTATGCTAGTTTTAATACGAATGTTTATGTTATGTTTAAACCTTTTCATATGGGAATGCATTGGACTTAATAAGTGACGGGTGGAGCCCGCTATAGCTCCTCGATGCATCGGTAGTTCTCATGAGACAAACTAGTGTCTTGGCACAAGGCCTTGACAAAATCTTATTTGTAGTCTTGGCACGAGGCCTTGGCTATGTGGTTATGATAGTCTGGCATTATGCATTCCAACATTATGAAAGTGGTTATTGATTTCTGCATGTGATTATTCGATTAGTAGAATATCCATGTGAATAATTAAATGGCATTATTTCATTTTATTTATGTCATACCATGTTGAAAGTTCATATTTAAAAGGCTTTTGTTTTAGTTATACATTGCCTTAAATGTTTATTCTTTCCGCTATATTGTTATCCTTACTGGGCATTTGAGCTCACCCCTTTTCTATGTCTTATTTTCCCAGGTAGTGAAGAAGTAAATTATGATTGACTTGCAGGGATATTATGAGGGGTTAATAGTGTGGATATGAAGACTTTGTTGTTGTTGTAGTTTTTCACTTTGAAATGTAATGTAAAACTTTATGAATATATCTAGTGTTTCCAAGGCTACTAAACCAATCAGTCTTTCGAGATTTGATCTTTCTTGTGATCATGCCAATGTTACGAAGTAATGCACCGACTCTGGGTAGCTGGGGTCGGGGCGTTACAGTTGGTATCAGAGGAAGTTTAGTACAAACCTTGGAAGCTAGATTTAGATAAAATCTGATTAGAGCACGTAGACCTAAGATGAACTTTGAGGATTAGTGTAGAAGAACGTCCTAGAATTTTGGTATTGTAGAGATTTTGTGAGTTTTCCGAGCAATACATCCCTGTCTGGATACGAGCAGGTAGAGGCGGCTCTGGAACAGATGTACCTAGGGGTAAAACCCGAAAACACCGCTTTGAGCTAGACTCGAACGGGAACTGGTGCACGACAACGGGCCTTGCTGCACTCTTGGTTACGACACTCCCGGGGGATATGCTTAGGATAACTCTCACTATCTTTACAAATCATTATGAAGGGTTTATGAGTATATACTTCCTCAAAGAAAACATTTTTATGATTATGGATTATATCCATAAATAGTTCAATTTATGCTAAGTGTTTTATAAGTATGGGATTATGTATTTTGATTTATAAACTGATCTAGTTTATGCCATTGTTTAGAAATGGCGCCTAGTGGAAGAAATGGAAACCGTATCAATGCACGCACCCCATGTAGGGATTGCCCTCCTGCTCAAGATAATTATAGTGGGGCTAGTGATGCAACTGGTGCTGATCAGCTAATCACCATACTGGGACAACTTACTCAGGTTATGAATAATAACCTTACCCGTATGGAGCACCCTGATCCGCAGCGTGGAGGATCAATGTTAGATCGATTCATGAGACAACAACCACCAACGTTCAATGGGATTACAAATCCCTTAGTAGCTGAGCAATGGATATTTTCCCTAGAGAAAATATTTCAGGCTTTGGGGAGTAGTGAAAGGGAAAAAGTTACCATGGCAGTTTACCGCCTCACTGGAGATGCTGATCAATGGTGGTCATTGATTCAAAACATGAAGGAAGATGATGAAGTATCAAACATGGAATGGAGGGAGTTCAAAGATCTGTTTTTAGAAAAATACTTTCCTCGCGACCATCGAGCAGATATGGAAAGGCAATTTCTGAGTCTGAGACAAAAGGAGGATGATAATGTCACAAAGTATGAGGCTAACTTTACAAGGTTAGCGAGGTATGCTGAAGATTATATTCGCAACCCAAGAGGTAAGATTGATCGTTTCTTTGATGGGTTAAAACCATTTCTCCGTCGAGCATTAGTCTCACAATCCTTTTCATCGTACGAAGACATTGTCTCATGTGCTATCAAGACCGAAAAGGAATTCTCTAAGTCTTATGACTTTAAAGCAAAGCAAGAGAAGAAGAGACCTGCTGATCAATCTGGGAATGGAAATAAGGGGAAGAAGGGAAAGGTTGAATATCCATCTTGTGGTAAATGCGGGAAGAAACATCCTGGTACTTGCTTGAAGGGAATGGGAGTCTGTTACAAGTGTGGTGAAAAAGGCCACCAAGCTCATGATTGCAAGGGGAAGAAAGAAGCTACCAACGTTCAGTGCTACAATTGCAGGGAGATGGGGCATTATGCAAATGCATTCCCTAAGAGTCAGGAGAACTTACCTCAGAAAAGGCCAAGGGATCAAGGCCAGGCTTATGCTATCACTACTGCTGAGGTAGAAGCTCCGAAAGACGTGGTGGCAGGTAATTTAATGGTTTCCTCAAGTTTAGCAAATGCATTATTTGATTCTGGATCATCGCATTGTTTCATATCTTCCCAGTTTGCTAAGAAAATTAGATATTTCCAATTTGATTTAATAAGGGAGTTGTCTGTTAAAACTCCTAAGGGAAGTATCGTTGCAACAAAGTTTTGTGAATCAGTCCCCATTAGAGCACATAAATTTTCTTTATCTGCTGATTTCATCGTCATACCTATGATTGAGTTTGATATAATCCTCGGTATGGACTGGCTTTCGGACTATGATGCGAAGATTTATTGTAAGAAGAAAGAGGTTACGATTCTTGATGATAATGATAAGGAGCACCTTATTTTTAGAGCAGAATCGTCACCACCTAATTCTTATTTAGATCCACCCCCAACAGCTCAACATAATTCAATTATTGGGGAGGAAGAGAATGAAATAACTGTCGGTGAGGAAAGGAATGTTCAAATAGAGGATGTACCTGTTGTGAAAGAATTTGTAGATGTATTTCCGGAAGATTTACCTGGACATCCTCCAGAACGAGAAGTTGAGTTTTCTATTGATTTGATTCCTGGATCAAGGCCTATATCGAAGACCCCTTATAGAATGGCCACTGTAGAGTTAGTCGAACTAAAGAAACAACTAGAGGAATTGAGTAATAAGGGATTTATTCGCCCTAGTGTTTCTCCATGGGGAGCCCCTGTTCTTTTTGTTAAAAAGAAAGATGGATCTATGAGGTTATGTATCGACTACAGGGAGATCAATGCTATAACAATAAAGAACAAGTATCCCCTACCTCGTATTGATGATTTATTTGACCAACTGCATGGAGCTCAATACTTTTCAAAGATTGACCTTCGATCTGGATACCATCAGTTGTGTGTGAAGAAGGAAGACATTCCGAAGACAGAATTTCGAACCAGGTACGGGCATTACGAGTTTACTGTAATGCCGTTTGGATTGACTAATGCACCCTCTGTGTTCATGGATCTGATGAATAGAGTTTTCAAGGAGTATCTCGATGAATTTGTGGTGGTATTTATTGATGATATCTTGGTATACTCCAAAACCTACAAAGATCATGAAAATCATTTGCGCATTATCTTGAAGACTCTGAGGAGGCATGAATTATATGGGAAGTTTAGCAAGTGCGAATTCTGGCTTCAAGAGATTTCTTTTCTTGGCCATATTGTCTCTAAAGATGGAATCTCTGTTGATCCTTCTAAGACCAAAGCAATCCAAGAATGGCCAGCACCTACGAGTATAACTGAGGTACGCAGTTTTATTGGTTTGGCAGGTTATTATCGACGTTTCGTCCAGAATTTTGCCCGATTGGCTAACCCATTAACGAAGCTCACACGTAAAGGGGTTAAATTTGTTTGGACAAAAGAGTGTGAAGAATGTTTCGAAGAACTGAAGAAAAGATTAGTCAATGCTCCTATATTGACTTTACCATCGGGGAATGATGGGTTCGTTATTTATAGTGATGCATCGAAGAAAGGACTTGGCTGTGTCCTTATGCAAAATGATAGAGTTATTGCCTATGCATCACGACAGTTGAAAATTCATGAACAAAACTATCCTACTCATGATCTCGAGTTAGCAGCAGTGATCTTTGCTTTGAAGATATGGAGGCACTACCTCTATGGTGAAAAATGTGAGATTTATACTGATCACAAGAGTTTGAAGTATATTTTCTCACAAAAAGAACTCAACATGAGGCAAAGGAGATGGCTTGAATTACTCAAGGATTATGATTGCACGATACACTACCACCCGGGGAAAGCAAACAAAGTAGCAGATGCTTTGAGCAGAAAAGACCATGGAGTTCTGAACATGATGATAATTGAAAGGGATCCAATTTTCATGGATCTAGTGAAGATGGACATGGGAATAACCAGGGAAGGTGAAACATCAATGCTTTTTCAAATGGTTGCCAAACCATCTTTACTATAAAGGATTAAGAGTTCTCAGAACGATGATAAAGAATTTCAGAAGAAGATTAAAGCTGTGAATGATGGGAGATTGAGAGACTTTGTGTATGAAGATGGAATTTTGAAATTCGGGAAGAGACTTTGTGTTCCCAATATACCTGATCTAAAAAGGGAATTGCTGGATGATGTTCATAGATACAATTTCTCTATACACCCTGGGAGCACGAAAATGTATAGAGATTTGAAGGAACATTTTTGGTGGGACAACATGAAGAGGGAGATTGCTGATTTTGTGTCAAGATGTATGGTTTGTCAACAAGTGAAAGCTGGAAGGCAACAGCCTGGAGGAGTCATGCAACCTCTTCCCATACCAGAGTGGAAATGGGACAATGTTACGATGGACTTTGTCATCGGGCTACCAAAGACTCCTAAAAGGAATGATGCAATATGGGTGATTGTTGATCGTCTTACCAAGTCAGCACATTTTCTTGCTATAAGAGAAGATCTACCCCTGGAATGTCTAGCAAGACTATATATTAATGAAGTTGTGAGACTTCATGGAGTACCCCTATCGATTGTTTCTGATCGTGACCCCCGTTTTACTTCAAGATTTTGGAAAAGTCTTCAGAAATCCCTGGATACTGAACTTCATTTGAGCACTGCTTACCACCCTCAGACAGACGGAAAATCAGAACGGACTATTCAAACCTTAGAAGACATGTTGAGATCTTTCTCACTTGACTTTCAGGGTATGTGGGATCAATATTTACCTCTGGTAGAATTTTCCTATAACAATAGCTTCCATTCGAGTATTCAGATGGCACCATATGAAGCGTTATACGGAAAGAGATGTCGTACACCAACCTTTTGGGATGACGTTGGTGAAAGAAAACTTGTAGGCCCAGAACTGGTGGAGGAAATGGTGGAAAAGGTGAAAGTAATCCAAAATCACATCAAAGCAGCTCAAAGTAGGCAGAAGAGCTATGCCGATAATCGAAGGAAGGATTTGGAATTTCAAGTCGGTGATCATGTTTTCCTAAAGGTATCTCCATGGAAGGGAGTCATACGTTTTGGTAAGAAAGGTAAATTGAGTCCCAGGTACATCGGACCTTTCGAAATTCTAGAACGAATTGGGGCTGTAGCTTACCGATTGGCAATGCCGCCAAGTCTCTCCAAAGTTCACGATGTGTTCCACGTATCTCTGTTGAGAAAATACATGCCTGACCCAACGCATGTACTCACCTATGAGGAATTAGAACTGGAACCCGATCTGTCTTATTGCGAAGAGCCCGTCAAGATTCTTGATACGAGAGAACAAGTACTGAGAAACCAGACGACGCGTCTGGTAAAAGTTTTGTGGAGAAATCATAAGATGGAAGAGGCAACGTGGGAACCCGAGGAACTTATGATGAAAAACCACCCGAGTATTTTTATGCAGTAATACCCTAGAAATTGCGAGGACACAATTATTTGAAGGAGGGGAGAATGTAACACCCCAAGCTTCTACGGTACGTTTCCCCTTCGAATAATGCGATAGCGTGTGTTGTACGCAACCTCGAGTTCTAACACACACCACAACTAATTAAACTAGCCGTTGTGAATAGTAATACCTACTTTTTGAAATCATATATATTTTATATTTCAAAATGGACTTCATTTTTAGATTCGGAATATCAAAATTAGCCTAGGGTGAAATTTTGGTACTTTTCGGATAACTTTTATATTTTGATGAATAGTGAAAATTACTAAATTTTAATTAAAAACAACTTTTTGAATCAAAATAATTAATAGTGATAAATTGTGAATTTGAGTGGTTTTAAAGTATATTTAGAATATATTTTTACCATTTAATATAATGTTGGTCATTGGACATAATTTTACAATTAAACCGAACATAAACAAGTGTCAATCTTTTGATAGTTATTACCTCTTAAAAACACGCTTTTTGTTTTGACAGCGGGAATTAATTTTAAATTAATTTCTGCCACTTCTGTGTTTTGAATTTAGGAAAATGGATTCCATATTTGGAATCAGGATGTTCAAATTGTCTAAATAGGTAACTTTTATTTTTAGACATTTTGAATAGTTACTGTGGTAAATATTTTATTTACCATGGTTAAAGGGTAATTCCGGTAAATAAGGGTTAAAAAATAATATTATAATAATACAAAATTACCCTAAAATGTGTCCTAACCTTATTGGTGGACACATACCCGACCATGGGCATCCTTGGGTCAATTTGGGGACCCCTTGGATCCACTTGTATGTGGTAGGGACACATTATATTAATAAAGTTAAAATAAAAATAAAAATGGCATAAGCTTACATCTTTTAGAAGAACAATTTTTACATAGGGTTATACATGTTGAATTTTCGATTATAAATATTCATTAGAAATCTAAAAAGATTTCCTACATAATGATATTTTATTTATAATTTTTAGACATCAAATAATTTAAATTATTAATGACACAATAATGATGCAATGTTTACCTCATTAATAAATCATTTAAATAAATAAGATTATAATGATTAAAATATTATCTAAAACCTGTCCAATTCTTATTGGTTGATGTTATTTAGACTATGAGTCATCTTAGCTTCGACCTCAATGATTTTTGGACCATTATAAACCGAATATAATTATATTATAAAGTAATACTTTCACTCTTTCCTAAAGAGCCCCTCCTCCCCCTTATAAAAGGAGACCACTTCTACTCATTCCTCACACCTCTCAAGCCACTTGTCTCGTCCAAACTCTGCCCAAATAAGCTCCCCACATCCCTCTCCTCCTCCTTGAAGCTTCCCCTTAGGCAGAAATCATTTCAACAAGTCCTTTGGTTCCAACCAAAGTGAGTTACCTAAATTAAAGGTAACGATTTCTCTTAAATTATTTTCATTTATTTTGCTTCTTCAACCCCCAAACTCTTTTTATTTCCTTTCTTTTGTAATAACACCTGTATCCTCAATATACTAGGATGTTGTTATAAGAAGGATTCAAACTACACATACACACAACTCCATCTAATGGATGATGAACATAATGTTTCTGTGGATGGCAAACTAACGCCTCACGAAACGATGATTGTTCAAATACATCTTACCACCTCTCATGGTGGCCATTATGATGGAAATGTAATTAAATATGATGTTAATGATATATATTTTATATATAAGCTTCTGTAATTCCATTTTATTTCATACCATTATTCGTTTCATGTTGTATATACATACGATAATTTCATTTAAGGAAGTGCGGACTACCGCCCCCTTAAAATGATATGACTCGTTCATACCACACATGGAACGTATAAAGGATGGTGTTAATGAACTTAAGTAACATATATAAAATATTATATTATACTGGAATAGTAATATACCTATGTATCATTTGTATTCGATTCTTTTAAAATAAAAATTAAATGGAAGTAGCGTTCGTGCGTACGTACGGACTACCGTCTCCACGAACGCGATGAGATTCATTTTCCATCGTATCCATTCAAGTATAATTATCATTTGATGATTTAAAAATGATGTTTAAGGACTTGATACCATTCTGGATTTGAATAATATACAACTTATCCTTTACAAACATGTCTTACGTAACAAAACATACAAAAGCAAACAAGTAAGTTCACACCCGAAACAGCGATAATACTAAGATATTATTATCAAATCAATATTAAAAGATCATATATGATATCATATTAATGTATATGATTCTTGTATAATTTAGTAACAATTATTTCACTATTATACAGGAGGTTAACCTACCCCAACCAAGGAAAAGTACAAGGTAAGGGTTATTTCACAATCTCTTCATTATCCGAGGTTGTTTATACGTAATAATCTACTGGGATCTCTTTATCATCCACATCCATGTTTCTTAAAAATGTATTTCAAAACATTTTTACTATTTACAAGAATATGGGTTTAAGTCATTCATACCCTTGTTTGACTTTTTATAAGAGGTTTATAAAGGAATCTTTCCATCGTTTTCAAAACAAGGTCCTTTTTAACCTTTTCGACAGAATTGAGGTAAGAATGTTTTTTTTAACTTATACGGCGGGTGCGGTTATTTTCCGCCGTTATAAAATCGTCGAAGCTTTCCTTACAAGCTTATAAGAATATTTTCAAAGAAAATGTTTTATTTTATATGGATCTTAAATTATTTCAAAATAAAAGGAGATATTTCTTTAAAAAGAATTTTGATTTCATCTATGTCAACATCCTTTGATGGATTTTAAGATTATTTGAAGTTGATTTATTATGATACAAAACTTCTATATTGTATTGAAGGTTTTGTGATATGTTTGACTATGGATGTGCTATTTTTATACCATTCATAGTTTATAGTGAAATTATTGACATTTCGTATGCTAGTTTTAATACGAATGTTTATGTTATGTTTAAACCTTTTCATATGGGAATGCATTGGACTTAATAAGTGACGGGTAGAGCCCGCTATAGCTCCTCGATGTATCGGTAGGTCTCATGAGACAAACTAGTGTCTTGGCACAAGGCCTTGACAAAATCTTATTTGTAGTCTTGGCACGAGGCCTTGGCTATGTGGTTATGATAGTCTGGCATTATGCATTCCAACATTATGAAAGTGGTTATTGATTTTTGCATGTGATTATTCGATTAGTAGAATATCCATGTGAATAATTAAATGGCATTATTTCATTTTATTTATGCCATACCATGTTGAAAGTTCATATTTAAAAGGCTTTTGTTTTAGTTATACATTGCCTTAAATGTTTATTCTTTCCGCTATATTGTTATCCTTACTGGGCATTTGAGCTCACCCCTTTTCTATGTCTTATTTTCCCAGGTAGTGAAGAAGTAAATTATGATTGACTTGAAGGGATATTATGAGGGGTTAATAGTGTGGATATGAAGACTTTGTTGTTGTTGTAGTTTTTCACTTTGAAATGTAATGTCAAACTTTATGAATATATCTAGTGTTTCCAAGGCTACTAAACCAATCGGTCTTTCGAGATTTGATCTTTCTTGTGATCATGCCAATGTTACGAAGTAATGCACCGACTCTGGGTAGCTGGGGTCGGGGCGTTACAGTTGGTATCAGAGGAAGTTTAGTACAAACCTTGGAAGCTAGATTTAGATAAACTCTGATTAGAGCACGTAGACCTAAGATGAACTTTGAGGATTAGTGTAGAAGAACGTCCTAGAATTTTGGTATTGTAGAGATTTTGTGAGTTTTCCGAGCAATACATCCCTGTCAGGATACGAGCAGGTAGAGGCGGCTCTGGCACAGATGTACCTAGGGGTAAAACCCGAAAACACCGCTTTGAGCTAGACTCGAACGGGAACTGGTGCACGACAACGGGCCTTGCTGCACTCTTGGTTACGACACTCCCGGGGGATATGCTTAGGATAACTCTCACTATCTTTACAAATCATTATGAAGGGTTTATGAGTATATACTTCCTCAAAGAAAACATTTTTATTATTATGGATTATATCCATAAATAGTTCAATTTATGCTAAGTGGTTTATAAGTATGGGATTATGTATTTTGATTTATAAACTGATCTAGTTTATGCCATTGTTTAGAAATGGCGCCTAGTGGAAGAAATGGAAACCGTATCAATTCACGCACCCCATGTAGGGATTGCCCTCCTGCTCAAGATAATTATAGTGGGGCTAGTGATGCAACTGGTGCTGATCAGCTAATCACCATACTGGGACAACTTACTCAGGTTATGAATAATAACCTTACCCGTATGGAGCACCCTGATCCGCAGCGTGGAAGATCAATGTTAGATCGATTCATGAGACAACAACCACCAACGTTCAATGGGAGTACAAATCCCTTAGTAGCTGAGCAATGGATATTTTCCCTAGAGAAAATATTTCAGGCTTTGGGGAGTAGTGAAAGGGAAAAAGTTACCATGGCAGTTTACCGCCTCACTGGAGATGCTGATCAATGGTGGTCATTGATTCAAAACATGAAGGAAGATGATGAAGTATCAAACATGGAATGGAGGGAGTTCAAAGATCTGTTTTTAGAAAAATACTTTCCTCGCGACCATCGAGCAGATATGGAAAGGCAATTTCTGAGTCTGAGACAAAAGGAGGATGATAATGTCACAAAGTATGAGGCTAACTTTACAAGGTTAGCGAGGTATGCTGGAGATTATATTCGCAACCCAAGAAGTAAGATTGATCATTTCTTTGATGGGTTAAAACCATTTCTCCGTCGATCATTAGTCTCACAATCCTTTTCATCGTACGAAGACATTGTCTCATGTGCTATAAAGACCGAAAAGGAATTCTCTAAGTCTTATGACTTTAAAGCAAAGCAAGAGAAGAAGAGACCTGCTGATCAATCTGGGAATGGAAATAAGGGGAAGAAGGGAAAGGTTGAATATCCATCTTGTGGTAAATGCGGGAAGAAACATCCTGGTACTTGCTTGAAGGGAATGGGAGTCTGTTACAAGTGTGGTGAAAAAGGCCACCAAGATCATGATTGCAAGGGGAAGAAGGCAGCTACCAACGTTCAGTGCTACAATTGCAGGGAGATGGGGCATTATGCAAATGCATTCCCTAAGCGTCAGGAGGAATTACCTCAGAAAAGGCCAAGGGATCAAGGCCAGGCTTATGCTATCACTACTGCTGAGGTAGAAGCTCCGAAAGACGTGGTGGCAGGTAATTTAATGGTTTCCTCAAGTTTAGAAAATGCATTATTTGATTCTGGATCATCGCATTGTTTCATATCTTCCCAGTTTGCTAAGAAAATTAGATATTTCCAATTTGATTTAATAAGGGAGTTTTCTGTTAAAACTCCTAAGGGAAGTATCGTTGCAAAAAAGTTTTGTGAATCAGTCCCCATTAGAGCACATAAATTTTTTTTATCTGCTGATTTCATCGTCATACCTATGATTGAGTTTGATATAATCCTCGGTATGGACTGGCTTTCGGACTATGATGCGAAGATTTATTGTAAGAAGAAAGAGGTTACGATTCTTGATGATAATGATAAGGAGCACCTTATTTTTAGAGAAGAATCGTCACCACCTAATTCTTATTTAGATCCACCCCCAACAGCTCAACTTAATTCAATTATTGGGGAGGAAGAGAATGAAATAACTGTCGGTGAGGAAAGGAATGTTCAAATCGAGGATGTACCTGTTGTGAAAGAATTTGTAGATGTATTTCCGGAAGATTTACCTGGACATCCTCCAGAACGAGAAGTTGAGTTTTCTATTGATTTGATTCCTGGATCAAGGCCTATATCGAAGACCCCTTATAGAATGGCCACTGTAGAGTTAGTCGAACTAAAGAAACAACTAGAGGAATTGAGTAATAAGGGATTTATTCGCCCTAGTGTTTCTCCATGGGGAGCCCCTGTTCTTTTTGTTAAAAAGAAAGATGGATCTATGAGGTTATGTATCGACTACAGGGAGATCAATGCTATAACAATAAAGAACAAGTATCCCCTACCTCGTATTGATGATTTATTTGACAAACTGCATGGAGCTCAATACTTTTCAAAGATTGAACTTCGATCTGGATACCATCAGTTGTGTGTGAAGAAGGAAGACATTCCGAAGACAGCATTTCGAACCAGGTACGGGCATTACGAGTTTACTGTAATGCCGTTTGGATTGACTAATGCACCCTCTGTGTTCATGGATCTGATGAATAGAGTTTTCAAGGAGTATCTCGATGAATTTGTGGTGGTATTTATTGATGATATCTTGGTATACTCCAAAACCTACGAAGATCATGAAAATCATTTGCGCATTATCTTGAAGACTCTGAGGAGGCATGAATTATATGGGAAGTTTAGCAAGTGCGAATTCTGGCTTCAGGAGATTTCTTTTCTTGGCCATATTGTCTCTAAAGATGGAATCTCTGTTGATCCTTCTAAGACCAAAGCAATCCAAGAATGGCCAGCACCTACGAGTATAACTGAGGTACGCAGTTTTATTGGTTTGGCAGGTTATTATCGACGTTTCGTCCAGAATTTTGCCCGATTGGCTAACCCATTAACGAAGCTCACACGTAAAGGGGTTAAATTTGTTTGGACAAAAGAGTGTGAAGAATGTTTCGAAGAACTGAAGAGAAGATTAGTCAATGCTCTTATATTGACTTTACCATCGGGGAATGATGGGTTCGTTATTTATAGTGATGCATCGAAGAAAGGACTTGGCTGTGTCCTTATGCAAAATGATAGAGTTATTGCCTATGCATCACGACAGTTGAAAATTCATGAACAAAACTATCCTACTCATGATCTCGAGTTAGCAGCAGTGATCTTTGCTTTGAAGATATGGAGGCACTACCTCTATGGTGAAAAATGTGAGATTTATACTGATCACAAGAGTTTGAAGTATATTTTCTCACAAAAAGAACTCAACATGAGGCAAAGGAGATGGCTTGAATTACTCAAGGATTATGATTGCACGATACACTACCACCCGGGGAAAGCAAACAAAGTAGCAGATTCTTTGAGCAGAAAAGACCATGGAGTTCTGAACATGATGAGAATTGAAAGGGATCCAATTTTCATGGATCTAGTGAAGATGGACATGGGAATAACCAGGGAAGGTGAAACATCAGTGCTTTTTCAAATGGTTGCCAAACCATCTTTACTAGAAAGTATTAAGAGTTCTCAGAACGATGATAAAGAATTTCAGAAGAAGATTAAAGCTGTGAATGATGGGAGATTGAGAGACTTTGTGTATGAAGATGGAATTTTGAAATTCGTGAAGAGACTTTGTGTTCCCAATATACCTGATCTAAAAAGGGAATTGCTGGATGATGCTCATAGTTCCAATTTCTCTATACACCATGGGAGCACCAAAATGTATAGAGATTTGAAGGAACATTGTTGGTGGGACAACATGAAGAGGGAGATTGCTGATTTTGTGTCAAGATGTATGGTTTGTCAACAAGTGAAAGCTGGAAGGCAACAGCCTGGAGGAGTCATGCAACCTCTTCCCATACCAGAGTGGAAATGGGACAATGTTACGATGGACTTTGTCATGGGGCTACCAAAGACTCCTAGAAGGAATGATGCAATATGGGTGATTGTTGATCGTCTTACCAAGTCAGCACATTTTCTTGCTATAAGAGAAGATCTACCCCTGGAATGTCTAGCAAGACTATATATTAATGAAGTTGTGAGACTTCATGGAGTACCCCTATCGATTGTTTCTGATCGTGACCCCCGTTTTACTTCAAGATTTTGGAAAAGTCTTCAGAAATCCCTGGATACTGAACTTCATTTGAGCACTGCTTACCACCCTCAGACAGACGGACAATCAGAACGGACTATTCAAACCTTAGAAGACATGTTGAGATCTTGCTCACTTGACTTTCAGGGTATGTGGGATCAATATTTACCTCTGGTAGAATTTTCCTATAACAATAGCTTCCATTCGAGTATTCAGATGGCACCATATGAAGCGTTATACGGAAAGAGATGTCGTACACCAACCTGTTGGGATGACGTTGGTGAAAGAAAACTTGTAGGCCCAGAACTGGTGGAGGAAACGGTGGAAAAGGTGAAAGTAATCCAAAATCACATCAAAGCAGCTCAAAGTAGGCAGAAGAGCTATGCTGATAATCGAAGGAAGGATTTGGAATTCCAAGTCGGTGATCATGTTTTCCTAAAGGTATCTTCATGGAAGGGAGTCATACGTTTTGGTAAGAAAGGTAAATTGAGTCCCAGGTACATCGGACCTTTCGAAATTCTAGAACGAATTGGGGCTGTAGCTTACCGATTGGCAATGCCGCCAAGTCTCTCCAAAGTTCACGATGTGTTCCACGTATCTCTGTTGAGAAAATACATGCCTGACCCAACGCATGTACTCACCTATGAGGAATTAGAACTGGAACCCGATCTGTCTTATTGCGAAGAGCCCGTCAATATTCTTGATACGAGAGAACAAGTACTGAGAAACCGGACGACGCGTCTGGTAAAAGTTTTGTGGAGAAATCATAAGATGGAAGAGGCAACGTGGGAACCCGAGGAACTTATGATGAAAAACCACCCGAGTATTTTTATGCAGTAATACCCTAGAAATTGCGAGGACGCAATTATTTGAAGGAGGGGAGAATGTAACACCCCAAGCTTCTACGGTACGTTTCCCCTTCGAATAATGCGATAGCGTGTGTTGTACGCAACCTCGAGTTCTAACACACACCACAACTAATTAAACTAGCCGTTGTGAATAGTAATACCTACTTTTTGAAATCATATATATTTTATATTTCAAAATGGACTTCATTTTTAGATTCGGAATATCAAAATTAGCCTAGGGTGAAATTTTGGTACTTTTTGGATAACTTTTATATTTTGATTAATAGTGAAAATTACTAAATTTTAATTAAAAACAACTTTTTTAATCAAAATAATTAATAGTGATAAATTGTGAATTTGAGTGGTTTTAAAGTATATTTAGAATATATTTTTACCATTTAATATAATGTTGGTCATTGGACATAATTTTACAATTAAACCGAACATAAACAAGTGTCAATCTTTTGATAGTTATTACCTCTTAAAAACACGCTTTTTGTTTTGACAGCGGGAATTAATTTTAAATTAATTTCTGCCACTTCTGTGTTTTGAATTTAGGAAAATGGATTCCATATTTGGAATCAGGATGTTCAAATTGTGTAAATAGGTAACTTTTATTTTTAGACATTTTGAATAGTTACTGTGGTAAATATTTTATTTACCATGGTTAAAGGGTAAATCCGGTAAATAAGGGTTAAAAAATAATATTATAATAATACAAAATTACCCTAAAACGTGTCCTAACCTTATTGGTGGACACATAACCGACCATGGGCATCCTTGGGTCAATTTGGGGACCCCTTGGATCCACTTGTATGTGGTAGGGACACATTATATTAATAAAGTTAAAATAAAAATAAAAATGGCATAAGCTTACATCTTTTAGAAGAAAAATTTTTACATAGGGTTATACATGTTGAATTTTCGATTATAAATATTCATTAGAAAGCTAAAAAGATTTCCTACATAATGATATTTTATTTATAATTTTTAGACATCAAATAATTTAAATTATTAATGACACAATAATGATACAATGTTTACCTCATTAATAAATCATTTAAATAAATAAGATTATAATGATTAAAATATTATCTAAAACCTGTCCAATTCTTATTGGTTGATGTTATTTAGAATATGAGTCATCTTATCTTCGACCTCAATGATTTTTGGACCATTATAAACCGAATATAATTATATTATAAAGTAATACTTTCACTCTTTCCTAAAGAGCCCCTCCTCCCCCTTATAAAAGGAGACCACTTCTACTCATTCTTCACACCTCTCAAGCCACTTGGCTCGTCCAAACTCTGCCCAACTAAGCTCCCCACATCCCTCTCCTCCTCCTTGAAGCTTCCCCTTAGGCAGAAAGCATTTCAACAAGTCTTTTGGTTCCAACCAAAGTGAGTTACCTAAATTAAAGGTAACGATTTCTCTTAGATTATTTTCATTTATTTTGCTTCTTCAACCCCCAAACTCTTTTTATTTCCTTTCTTTTGTAACAACACCAGTATCCTCAATATACTAGGATGTTGTTATAAGAAGGATTCAAACTACACATACACACAACTCCATCTAATGGATGATGAACATAATGTTTCTGTGGATGGAAAACTAACGCCTCACGAAACGATGATTGTTCAAATACATCTTACCGCCTCTCATGGTGGCCATTATGATGGCACTGTAATTAAATATGATGTTAATGATATATATTTTATATATAAGATTCTGTAGTTCCATTTTATTTCATACCATTATTCGTTTCATGTTGTATATACATACGATAATTTCATTTAAGGAAGTGCGGACTACCGCCCCCTTAAAATGATATGACTCGTTCATACCACACATGGAACGTATAAAGGATGGTGTTAATGAACTTATGTAACATATATAAAATATTATATTATACTGGAATAGTAATATACCTATGTATCATTTGTATTCGATTCTTTTAAAATAAAAATTAAATGGAAGTAGCGTTCGTGCGTACGTACGGACTACCGTCTCCACGAACGCGATGAGATTCATTTTCCATCGTATCCATTCAAGTATAATTATCATTTGATGATTTAAAAATGATGTTTAAGGACTTGATACCATTCTGGATTTGAATAATATACAACTTATCCTTTACAAACATGTCTTAAGTAACAAAACATACAAAAGCAAACAAGTAAGTTCACACCCGAAACAGCGATAATACTAAGATATTATTATCAAATCAATATTAAAAGATCATATATGATATAATATTAATGTATATGATTCTTGTACAATTTAGTAACAATCATTTCACTATTATACAGGAGGTTAACCTACCCCAACCAAGGAAAAGTACAAGGTAAGGGTTATTTCACAATCTCTTCATTATCCGAGGTTGTTTATACGTAATAATCTACTGGGATCTCTTTATCATCCACATCCATGTTTCTTAAAAATGTATTTCAAAACATTTTTACTATTTACAAGAATCTGGGTTTAAGTCATTTATACCCTTGTTTGACTTTTTATAAGAGGTTTATAAAGGAATCTTTCCGTCGTTTTCAAAACAAGGTCCTTTTTAACCTTTTCGACAGAATTGAGGTAAGAATGTTTTTTTAACTTATACGGCGGGTGCGGTTATTTTCCGCCGTTATAAAATCGTCGAAGATTTCCTTACAAGCTTATAAGAATATTTTCAAAGAAAATGTTTTATTTTATATGGATCTTAAATTATTTCAAAATAAAAGGAGATATTTCTTTAAAAAGAATTTTGATTTCATCTATGTCAACATCCTTTGATGGATTTTAAGATTATTTGAAGTTGATTTATTATGATACAAAACTTCTATATTGTATTGAAGGTTTTGTGATATTTTTGACTATGGATGTGCTATTTTTATACCATTCATAGTTTATAGTGAAATTATTGACATTTCGTATGCTAGTTTTAATACGAATGTTTATGTTATGTTTAAACCTTTTCATATGGGAATGCATTGGACTTAATAAGTGACGGGTGGAGCCCGCTATAGCTCCTCGATGCATCGGTAGGTCTCATGAGACAAACTAGTGTCTTGGCACAAGGCCTTGACAAAATCTTATTTGTAGTCTTGGCACGAGGCCTTGGCTATGTGGTTATGATTGTCTGGCATTATGCATTCCAACATTATGAAAGTGGTTATTGATTTTTGCATGTGATTATTCGATTAGTAGAATATCCATGTGAATAATTAAATGGAATTATTTCATTTCATTTATGCCATACCATGTTGAAAGTTCATATTTAAAAGGCTTTTGTTTTAGTTATACATTGCCTTAAATGTTTATTCTTTCCGCTATATTGTTATCCTTACTGGGCATTTGAGCTCACCCCTTTTCTATGTCTTATTTTCCCAGGTAGTGAAGAAGTAAATTATGATTGACTTGCAGGGATATTATGAGGGGTTAATAGTGTGGATATGAAGACTTTGTTGTTGTTGTAGTTTTTCACTTTGAAATGTAATGTAAAACTTTATGAATATATCTAGTGTTTCCAAGGCTACTAAACCAATCGGTCTTTCGAGATTTGATCTTTCTTGTGATCATGCCAATGTTACGAAGTAATGCACCGACTCTGGATAGCTGGGGTCGGGGCGTTACAATGATGGGAAATTTCTATCAGTTCTTGAATAAACAAAGAATGATTCCTTTCAAATTTTTCATAAAACATCAAAAGTAACTCATTTGTAAAATGAAATGAATATTTAATTTGACAAATTTTTCTAATTATTAATAATTTATTAAAAATAAATTCAATAAATACATTTATAATAATAAAAATAATATTCACATATTTTTTAAAATATGTGAATGGATAAAAATGAATTTTCTACCAACGATAAAAACAAAATATGTTTTACATGAAAATGTTTTTACAGATCCATGATTAATTAAAGAGATAAAATAGAAAGGAAATATGTATAAAAAAGAATCATAAGAGAATAATTTTTTTTAGATAATTGATCTTTTCATGAAATTTAATCATTGTAATGTTAATCATAGTCATTCGCAATAAATAATTATATTGTAGCATAAATACCTAACCACATTGGTTATATTAAAATAAATATCTCAGGAAAGTGGGTTTATTATATAGATTATTAAATCCTCATTGGTTATAGGATAATATTCATTAAATAATTTTATTTCTATTTTATATTACACATAAATGAAATAAGTGGTGTATTTGGAATTTATCTCACAAAAATAAATGTGAGATGAAAAACAATTACCTCAAGTCATTTATTTAATCATACACATTTTTACCACATATATTATAAGTATATATTTATTATAAAAATATATAATTATCATATTTATATTAATCATTCCATATATTTTTGTAATTATATCATTTTATCACCCTTTTATTATAATGTTTTTATTTAAATCACTTGTTTTAGGTGATGACATATTCATTTTTAAAATATATTTTATCTTGGATATCCTAGTGTATTTACATTGATCATGGTACATTAATATTCTCTATTATAATAACAATATAAATATCATATAGATACCTTAGATATATATTTAGATTCATCCATAAAAGGTTAACATATAAAATGTATTACACTCTTTTTGGAGATGGTAGGTCGTGCATACATATGAATATTGGTTTAAATCCATTATGAATGAAATGAAATAAATGGAAATAATAATTCACCACTATAGAATAATTGTTATATCATATATATATATATATGATATTTTTCTTAATTATATCCTAATTACCATCCATGTAAAACTTAAATGAAAAACAAATCACATCACTTTTTTGAGTTCGTAGTCCACACGTATGCACGAGTGATGTTATCATTTTTCAATTAATGGGAGGCTAATAAGGGTGATTTGATATTAAAATTATTAATGAATAAAAATAAAATATATATCATAGACCTACATTAAAATGATAATATTAACCGTCTATGAAATACAGTGAAATAAAATGAATTGAATCACCATGTGGAAGCGACAATCCACACGTACACATGGGAAATACTTTCACATCCTATTAGAAGTAGTTTATGGTGTATATTGATGGAAATAAATTAAAAAAAAATTAATTATACATAAGAAACATAATTTTAATTTCATTATTAATAACTTATATTTAGAGTTTGCAGAAGAAGTAGTAAATTGAGATATATCGGGTAAAACGATTACCTCTTATTTAGTAGGCTTGCTTTAGGGTTTTTTATAGGACTAAAAAATGATACATTAAGGATGATATAAATAATAATTACTTTATATTTATAAAGAACCGGCCTTAAACCTTACTTAATCTTGAGTTATTTCAAGAATACAATTGAGGATCTTTTCAAGTTTAGAGTTTTAGAGAATTAGATCATAAATCATGCATTACATTCCACATTTAAACCATGTGGTTACATAAAAGATTGTATTCATTTTTTCCCATCAATGGAAACATATTCAAAATAAAACATGGATTCTTTCTTGACACTTCTTTGACACTATCATCATATCATGTACTATTCCCTTGACAGGTGAAAAACATTTCAAAAACTTGGGATGAGCATAAAAAGCCCGGTAAGGGATATAAAAATTCGGAAAGGAAACATTAGTACATTTATACATAAGAACCAATGAAATCGTACTTTAGTCATAAAACATAAGCACGTTAACATACCTCATGAAATCTTAAGATTTATGAATAACTCATAGAAATAATAAGGCATAAAGGTAACTTGAGGCATTCATAACATTATTACATAGGGAGTAACCCTCATGGTTATGTTTGGAATACCCATCACAGTATATTCCCAAAATCTCTTTGGATAAACCATAACGTTTAACCCCTTCGCGTTACCCAATGCATTGGAGAGATATATCGGGCTCACCCGCCCTTAGTTTATCACGGAACCCCCCCGTCTTCATAAACAATGCCCAAAAACCATAACATAATCGCATGACATAAAACATGCATAATGAAAACATAACATTCCCAAATTTCAATAACAATATAACATTTTAAGATATTGAAATAATGAATCCATTCTAAAACCCATTTTCAAAACTATTTAACACATCTAATAAAGAGATTTTTGAATCAAAGTGTCCCATACCAGTTTGAATATTATAAAATTTTAAAACATTAATATCCATATAAATAAATCCTTAAAAACATTTTGAAAACATGGATATTAATGAGAAATATTTATAATAATAAATCATTAAAACATTTAAAACGATATTTTAGTTAAAGGGTTTTTAACAAAATGAGAGACAATTGAATACAATAATTGAGGAATAACATTTAATCCGAACATTATAATATCTTGAGAATAAAGGGATTCCTGATATATTATTCAAAAGGATAGTATATACACCATATAAGAGTGAATTGGTTCATAACAACAATGATGTCTCAATATAATTGTAAAATGCGATGAAATCACTTATAAAGAAGGTATCCTTAAATTAAGGAAAATGAAGCTAATAATTGTGTGTGACAGATATAAATACACCCAATATAAGTGGATATAAATTTTAAAACAACCAGAGGCCAGTCACACATATTCATAGGATGACATATTCAATAACTACATGTTGAACCCAAAGAAATCGAAATTGGGTTAAGAAGTTCCCTTGGTAAAATACGACAGCTTAACTACGTCTCTTTATAATTCATAACATTAGTTGATGAGAGAGAAAATGGTATCTCATCACTTGTACATAAAATTTACATCAATAAGGATATAGAGGAATATATCCCAACATAAAAAGATGTAAATTAAAATACATAACAAAATATGTCTTTTAAAAAGAGGAGTGTGAAAGGTTCCTTTACTAATTTGGGTTACTTTTCAAATGTTCACCCCATGAAAGAAGGATCGTACAACGTTGGTGTAAATATCCATAAAAGAAACTATATTAAACAATGAGTATAATAATGGGAAGTAATTAAACCACTCAAAATAAATAGTTTCAAATGTAGCATAAATCTCACGAGAATAAAAGTTAGATGAAAAATCCCTTACGAAAACTCGGCAGCCCAACGGCGCCACTTAAAACTTCCGAAAATGGATTTATGTGGTCAAAATGGGGTCTGTCATAAAATTAACATAAAAAGTACAGTATGAGTAATATAAAATAAACAAAAAAAATATTATCTTAAATTAAATGACATAAAAGAGAGTACTTAAAAAGAAAGATAGAGGTAGGATCCCTTACCTCATGTCCAACTTGTATTGTTCGTTTCATTATATTCCTGAATAATAAAATTTGGTCAATTTATAATTGATTAAGTTACTCCTTTAAAGGTTATTATTCAGTTCATATCAAATATTATAATGTTATAATAAATGGTTAATAATGTGAGTTAATATCAGACGTTTTTGTCGATGTTTGGTACATGAGTCAAAAATGAACTTGTTTAAAAATGATTGTCCATGTAGTTATATGTAAATCATCTCCAGAATAGTATTAATGATTTAAATATCATATATATCCATTACATATTCATTTTATACTATTACATAACATTTGGAGATAAAAAGAAATGAAATGCACCGTTCATGGAGACGGTAGGCCGTACGTACGCATGAATGCTACTTTCATTTCATTGTCATATTAATGGAATTAAAAATAATTGAGAGATATATATATTATAATTCCAGTAAATATATATGTTTTATAGGTCAAATAACTTCATTAATTTCATTCATTATACATTCCATTTATTACATGAACGAGTCATATCACTTGAGGGGGATGTAGTCCACACTTCCTCGTATGAAATTATCGCAATTGCACAACATGCAAAGCATAAAGGTATGTTTTAAATATAAAATACAGAATAATATGGAAAACATAAATACCATATATATAATATTTAAAATATAGTGACATCATAATGTCCACCATGAAAGGTGTTAAGAGAATATTGAACAATCATCATTTCGTGAGGCAGTACTTCGCCAACCACAGAAACAGTATGTTCTTTAACCATTAGACAGAGGTGTGTGTAATTTTAGATCGAATCCTTAAAATAAAAACATCCTAGTATATTGAATATAATTGTTTTGTTACAAAATATAGGAATAAAAAGAGTTTATGGGTTTGGAGAAGCAAAATAAAATAAAAGAACACAAGTGAAGACATTAATTTTAAATTGGGTAACTCCTCTTTGTTTGAACCAAAAGGGTTTCTTGATGAGCATTCTACCAATGGTGAGGCTTAAAGGATAAATAAGGGAATGTGGAGAGATTAAATGGGCAGGTTTTGTCCAATCCAAAGGCTTGAGAGGTGTGGGTAAGGTGGTAGAGGTGGGGGCCTTTTATAAGAGAAGAGGAGGGGCACTCTTGGAAGGTTATAAACAAATACTTTATTATAAAATGCTTTTCGGATTTCAAAGGTCACAAAAGGATATATTGCGATGCTAAGGTGATATGGTTTTGAAATCAACCCATAAAATAGGTTTGTGACAAGTGTAAGACATTGATTTCACTCTGTCTTCCCATTTTTTTAAATCGTTCATTTATAATGTAATCACTGCATTATCACGGTGTCATAAATAAATTAATTTATTTAATGTCTAAAAATTATAAAACAAATATCAAGATGTAAGAAATTTTTTTATCTTTAGAATTACTATTTATATTCTAAGAGATCGTTTATGTAGAAAAAATTAAAATTATTTTACTTAGTTGTTACCTACTTTGGTTAAATTTTCCTTTCTAAAAAAATATTATAAAAGGTCACTATCACACTAAAGTGATTCCATGGGGTCCAAAGGTTGGAACAAGGCATCCCATGGTCGCCCATGACACCAACAATAGCATTAGGACACATTTTGGGGTCATTTTATATTTTTATGATATTATTTTCTTACCCTTAATTACCCGATTACTAATTAAACACGATAATTAAAGATAATTACCATCGTTACTATTCATACTATCCAAAAAAAAAAGTCTTAATTAAATAATTTGGACCTTATGATTCCAAATATGTAATAAATTTTATCAAATTCAAAGCACATAAATTTTAGTAATTAATTTAATAGTAAATCCCATTGTCAAAACAAAAAACGGGTTTTTAAGAAGTAAAATATATCAAAAGATTGACTTGTTTTTAAAACCAATTGAAAAGTGAAATTACTTCCAATGAATTTTTTTATTAATTAACAAAAAACAATTCCATTATACTTTAAAAAAAATAAAATGACAATTTAAATATATAAATAAATTGGATGAAAAGGCAGTTTTGAATTTGAAAACTGTATTTTTCACTATTCATTAAAAAAAGCATTATCAGAAAAATACCAAAAATTAACCCTAAGATATATTTGATATTTCAAATTCAGAAATGATGTCCATTTTACCAAATTAAAAACAAAGAAGTTTCATTAATAAATCATATAGTTAATTCCCGCTATCAAAACAAATAGCGTGTTTTCTGAAACCAATATCTATGAAAAGTTTGGCACTTGTTTATGTCCATTTTCAAAGTGAAATTAATTATAATTACCACCATTGAATTAAATTTTAAAAATATATTCTAATAAAACATTAAAACCAATTAAAAATATAATATATCCTTATATTTAAATTAGATGAAAAAGCAGTTTTGATGTAAAATGCAATATTTTTCACTATTCATTAAAAAATGAACATTGTCAGAAACATACCAAATATTTAACCAAAGTAAATTTAAATATCCCAATCATAAAGAATAAATTTATTTTGACAAATATAGATTATCAAACTTTCAACAGTAATATTTAAAAAAAAATCACCATCAAAAGGCGGTAAAACAATCTTTTAGAAATATTAGAGTATTTATTCTTAAAATTGGATTTATTTGGATTTTAAGCCTCTAACATTTATTGGATAAATGTAAAAATATTTAAAAAACATATGTAATCTATTTGTAGTTATTTTTGTTCATTCCCTCCATTACAAAGGCTAGGCGTTAACTATTATAATATTTTTATATTATTAGTGTGCAATGTAAGATTTCAAAGAAACTCGTTGTTGCGTATCGAGTACGCCATCGAGCATAGCATTCCCTTTAAAGTAATATTAAAATTTTATTCCCAAATATGGATAAATATAAAAATGACATATTATTTATTTACCTTGGGTGTTACATCCTTCTCCCATTTTGGGAATTGCATCCTCGCAATTTCAAAATTGGGCTCTGAAACTTCATTGAAATTCCTACATCGGAACAAGAGTCGGTAAAACAATCACATTAAAATAAAGAAAGTGAAGTACAAAGGTCACACAAGTAAACCCATACTACGATTACATGAAAACATGTATATGGAATAAAAAACAAAGGGTCATGTTCTGATGGAGAGTGATAGTAAACATATCTAGGACAATGTTAACCACAATAAAATCACAAACTTGTGATGGGTTAAACGGTATTCGATTCCCCAGTAGGAAAAGTTATCCAACAACATTTTTGTTTTAAGTTACTTTTCATTGAGGAATTCATTTTTGAGCTTAACTAAATCATTAGGAAACATAATTACTTGTCATGTAGTCTTTCAAATTTTACTAGATTCCTTACTCAAACTCATATTTTATCCAAAAGACGAGTATTTAGGCAGACTTGGTCGCATTAAGAGTACTATAATCAACTTCGTGAGAATCACCTAATCTAAAAAAGAGAACTATATATTTCCCATGTCTTTTTTCCTTAACCAAAACCAAACCAAGAAGTGTAGTCCGAGATCATATAATACCCAAAAAGGATAATTGTTTTACAAAAAAAACTACTCCTAATCTCCGAAATTTTTCAAACAAAACCCAAAGTTCAACAAAGACCATTAAATAAACATCTATCCATAAAATCATTCAAAGTAAAACAAAAAATGATTGAAACCCAAATATCTTAAGGATTTAATCGCATAGTGTTCCAAGGTAAATCTTAACATTTCTCTCCAAAGAACATCAGTTACTCTTAAAGTCTCATATTGAAAATTAATTACCCTAATCACATATCCTCCATGATAGGTTAATAATTTCCATATATAACCCAAAATCAACTTATTATTGATTCATAAAATCATGTAACTAAAAAAAATATTCAAACCATCCAGGGACTTCACGTAGTCCAGTGGTAGGCGATAAATACCAGTCGCACTATTGTTGTGGGTTCGATTCCAACAGCTTTGTCTGACGCGACGGGCTGTCACACGGTCTGCGTGTTGTCCTTTTTCCAAAACATTATAATTCATAAAAATTTCCCAAAAAAGAGATAAAATCTTCAAAAATAACCATAAAATAATTTAACCTCAATTTTACAGCATGACTTTCATCTTCCATCATATAGTAACCCATAATTACCTCAAAAGTATGGATCATATAAACCCTAATGGTTAACATTATAATTATTACCGGAACTTCAACATCGAGTTGGTTCTCTTGTACATGATGCATTAGAGAACTCACCAAGGTTCAAGTGGTTAATCATGACTCATTGATAGTTGGTTTAGAATAACCACGAGATTCCTCATTGACGCCCTCATTTAATCCAGTCTCTTAATCAGAGAACCGCCACAGTTTCCTTCAAACCCATTGTCACTTTGGTGCCTGCTAGATCCCTCCATTTACTAAAACAAAAAATGTCAGTGTGATTATATTAACAAAATCATCATGTACTAATGAGGAAGATAAACACTAAGATATACTTATCCAAGTTATCTCAAAATCATTCCAACTTTCAAAAATAACAATGACTCCATATAATATACCAACCCTTGTGGTTATACACAACTTGTCACTTTTGCTTAAACAACACTCTAACCTATAAAGTTATCTAAACCGACCTCTGATACCAACTATAAAGACTCGGCCTTAAACATTACTTAATCATAATTTATTTCATGAATACACATTGAGGATCTTTTAAGGTTTAGAGTTTTATAGAATTAAATCATAAATCAAGCATTACATTCCACATTTAAACAAAGTGGTTACATAAAAGATAGTATTCATTTATTCCATCAATGGAAACATATTCAATATAAAACATGGATTCATTCTTGACACTTCCTTGACACTATCATCATATCATGTACCTTTCCCTTGACCTGTGAAAAAAATTTCAAAAACTTGGGATGAGCATAAAAAGCTCAGTAAGGGATATAAAATTCGGAAAGGAAACATTAGTGCATGTATACATAAGAACCAAGGAAATCATACTTTACTCATAAAACATAAGCACATTAACATACCTCATGAAATCATATGATTTATGAATAACTCATAAGAAATCATAAGACATAATGGTAACATGAAGCATTCATAACATTCTTACGTAGGGATTAACCCTCATGGTTACATTTGGAATACCCATCACAATATATTCCCTAAATCTCTTTGGACAACCCACAATGTTTAACCCCTTCGTGTTACCCAATGCATTAGAGAGCTATATCGGGCTAACCCGCCCTTAGTTTATCACAGAACAACTCATCTTCATCAACGATGCCCAAGAACCATAACATAATCGTATGACATAAAACATGCATAAAGAAAAAATAACATTCCCAAATTTCAATAACAATATAACATTTTAAGATATTGAAATAATGAATCCATTCAAAAAACAATTTTCAAAACCATTTAAACATTTAAAAAAGAGATTTTTGAATCAAAGTGTCCCATACCACATTGAATATTTTATGATTTTAAACCACTAATATCCATATAAATAAATCCTTAAAACAATTTCGAGAACATGGATATTAATGAGAAATATTTATAAGAATAAATCATTAAAACATTTAAAATGATATTTCAGTAAAAGGGTTTTTAACAAAATGAGAGACACTTGAATACAATAATTGAGGAATAAAATTTAATCAAAAATTTATAAAATCATAAGAATAAAGTGATTCATGATATATTATTTCAAAGGACAGTATATACAGCATATAAGAGTGAATTGGTTCATAACAACAATGAATTCTCAATATAATTGTAAAATGCAATGAAATCACATATAAAGAATGTATCCTTAAATTAAGGTTAAATAAATCTCATAATTATGAGTGAAAAATATAAATACACCCAATATAAGTGTATATTAAGTGTAATACAACCAGGGGTCATTCACACATATTCATAGGATGACATATTCAATTACTACAAGTTGAACCCAAAGAAATCGGAAATGGGTTAATAAGTTCCCTTGGTACAATTTGACAGCCTAACGACGTCTCTTTAACATTCATAACATTAGTTGATGAGAGAGAAAATGGTATCTCATCACTTTTACATAAAATTTACATCAATAAGGATATATAAGAATATATCCCAACATAAAAAGATGTAAATTAAAATACATAACAAAATAAGTCTTTTTAAAAGAGGAGTGTGAAAGGTTCCCTTACCGATTTGGGTATCTTTTGAAATGTTCACCCCATGAAAGAAGGATCGTACAACGTTGGTGTAAATATCTATAAAAGATAGTATATTACACAACGAGTAGAATAATGGGATGTACATACACCACTCAAAATAAATAGTGTCAAATGTAGCATAAATCTCACGGGAATAAAAGGGAGATGAAAAATCCCTTACGAAAACTCGGCAGCCTAACGACGCCACTTAAAACTTCCGAAAATGGATTTATGATATCAAATAGGGTCTCTCATAATATGAACATACAAATTACAGT
Source organism: Viscum album (assembly GCA_963277665.1). Classification (NCBI taxonomy): domain Eukaryota; kingdom Viridiplantae; phylum Streptophyta; class Magnoliopsida; order Santalales; family Viscaceae; genus Viscum; species Viscum album. The sequence goes on from OY728133.1 coordinate 107,505,492, forward strand.
ATGGGGAATATAAAATAACATCCCCAAACATAATAAAGATGATATTAAATGAAATTACATAAAAGACAGTACTTAAAATGAAAGATAGAGGTATGATCCCTTACATCAAGTCCAATTTTTCTTGTTTGTTTCATTATATTCCTGAATAATAAAATTTGGTCAATTTATAATTGCTTAAGTTCCTCCATTAAAGATTATTATTCAGTTAATGTCACATATTATAATGTTATAATAATTTTTTAATAATGTGAGTTCATATCAGACGTTTTTTGTCGATGTTTGGTACATGAGTAAAAAATGAACTTGTTTGAAAATGATTGTACATGTAGTTATAAGTAAATAATCTCCAGAATAGTATTAATGATTAAAATATAATATATATCCAGTACATATTCATTTTATACTATTCCATAACATTTGGAGATAAAAAGAAATGAAATGCACCGTTCATGGAGACGGTAGGCGTACGTACGCATGAATGCTACATTGGTTTCTTTGTCATATTAATGGAATAAAAAATAATTGAGAGATATATATATTATAATTCCCATAAAATATATATGTTTTATAGGTCACATAAGTTCATTAATTTCATTCTTTATACATTCCATGTATTTCATGAATGAGTCACATCACTTGAGGGGGCGGTAGGCCACACTTCCTCGTATGAAATTATCGCAATTTCACAACATGCAAAGAATAAAGGTATGTTTTAAATATAAAATACAGAAGCATATGGGAAACATAAATACCATATATATCGTATATAAAATACAGTGACATCATAATGTCCACCATGAAAGGTGTTAACAGAAGATTGAACAATCATCGTTTCGTGAGGCAGTAATTCGCCATCCACAAAATCAGTATGTTCTTTAACCATTAGACGGAGGTGTGTGTATGTGTAGCTAGAATAAATAACATAACAACATCCTAGTATATTGAAGATACTGGTGATTTTACAAAAGAAAGTAATAAAAAGAGTTTAGGGGTTTGGAGAAGCAAACTAAAACAAAAGAACACAAGTGAAGACATTTCCTTTAAATCGGGTAACTCCTCTTGGTTTGAACCAAAAGGGTTTCTTGAAGAGCATTCATCCAATGGTGAGGCTTCAATGATGAAGAGTGGATTTGGAGAGATGAAATGGTCAGTTTTTGGCTGAGCCAAAGGCTTGAGAGGTGTGGGTAAGGTGTTAGAGGTGGGGTCCTTTTATAAGAGAAGAGGAGGGGCACTCTTGGAAGGTTATAAACTATTACTTTATTATAAAATGCTTTTCGGATTTCAAAGGTCCCAAAAGGATATTTTTCTAGGATAAGGAGATAAGGATTATAAATCAACCCATACAATAGGTTTGTGAAAACAGTAAGACTTATATTTCACCAAATTTTCTCATTTTTTAAATCGTTCATTTATGAGGTAATCACTGCATCATCACAATGTCATAAATAAATTAATTTATACAATGTCTAAAAATTATAAAAAATTATCATGATATAGGAAATCTTTTAATATTTCCAATGACTATTTATAGTCTAAGAGATCGTTTATTTAGACATATTTAAAATTATTTTACTTAGTTGTTACATACTTTGGTTACGTTTTCCTTTCTTAAAAAAATATGATAAAAGGTCACTATCAAACTAAAGTGATTCCATGGGGTCCAAAGGTTGGCACCAGGCATCCCATGTTCGGAAATGACACCAACAATAGCATTAGGACACATTTTTGTGTCATTATATATTTTTATGATATTATTTTCTTACCCTTAATTACCCGATTACTAATTAAACACGATAATTAAAGATAATTACCGTCGTTACTATTCAAAATGTCCAAAAACAAAAGATTCATAATTACATAATTTGGACCATATTATTCCAAATATGGAATCCATTTTATCAAATTAAAAACACATTAATTTTATTAATTAATTTAAAAGTAAATCTCGTTGTCAAAACAAAAGGCGAGTTTTTAAGAAGTAAATTGTTTCAGAAGATTGACTTGTTTTTACATCAAATTGAAAAGTGAAATTACTTCCAATGAACAATATTGTATTTAGTGATAAAAAATAATTCAATTATACTTTAAAAATAATAAAATTGACAATCTAAATATATAAATAAATTGTATGAAATGGCAGTTTTGAATTTAAAAACTGTATTTTCACAGCATTATCAGAAAAATAACAAAAAATAACCCTAAGATATATTTAATATTTCAAATTCAGAAATTATGTCCATTTTACCAAATTAAAAACATAGAAGTTTCATTAATAAATCATATAGTTAATTCCCGCTGTCAGACCAAATACAGGGTTTTTTGGAAGCAATATATATGAAATGTTTGGCACTTGTTTACGTCCATTTTCAAAGTGAAATTAATTCTAATGAACACCATTGAATTAAATTGTAAAAATTTATTCTAATAAAACATTAAAACCAATTAAAAAGATAATGTATACATATATTTAAATTAGATGAAAAAGCAGTTTTGATGTAAAATGCAATATTTTTCACTATTCATTAAAAAAATGAACAATGTCAGAAACATACCAAAAATTTAACCAAAGTAAATTTAGATATCCCAATAATAAAGAATAAGTTTATTTTGAAAAATAAAGATTATTATTTTTTTTGAAAGTTATATTTAAAAAAGTTTTGCCATCAAAAGGCGGTAAAATATTCTTTTAAAAATATTAGAGTATTTATTCTTAAAATTGGATTCATTTGGATTTTAAGCCTCTAAAATTTATTGGATAAATGTAAAAATATTTAAAAAACATATTTAATAATTTGGTAGTTATTTCTATTCATTCCCGCCATTACAACAGCTAGCCGTTAAATATTATAATATTATTATATTATTAGTGTGCAATGTAAGATTTCAAAGAAACTCGTTGTTGCGTATTGACTATGCCATCGAGCATAGCCTTCCCTTTAAAGTAATATTAAAATTTTATTCACAAATATGGATAAATAAAAAAATTTATATTCTTTATTTACCTAGGGTGTTACAATATTAATTTTTTCAGTTGATGTTTTTGGGGTTTTGATGAGTAATATGGGATTAATGGACCGATTAAGAGAGGAGAAGAGGTGCCATTTTTTATGTGTGGGGAGGGACACTAGTGCAACTATATAACGTATTAAATTTATATAAATTAATGTATATAATTAATAAGCTACAAATAGGATTTTTATACTGTATGAATATAACTAATAATAACATCATAAAATTTGATTTGGAAAATTTTATGTAATTTTTTAACCCTAATCTATTTTTTTGAACATCATATTAATCCATTTTATAATTACCATTACACAAATGGTTTCTATTATTAATGGGTCATGATGATACCATAAATTGGATGGTTTACAATAAATGAAAAATGGTTTATATATTCATACATAACATTCACATGGAGAAAAAATATTTGTTTATAAATTTTAAAAACAATAATAATATATTATTTTCGTAAAATAATATTAATGTCATTCATGATAGTATTTATATATTTTGACATGAAATACATTAATAAAATAACTCATAATCAATAAAAAATTTAATATTTTTTCTAATATGATATATTGACTTATTAAATTTGTGTAACAAAAAAATTCATTCGATTTTTTAACTTTTAAAATACCTAAATTCATTTATTTAATTTTCCTATTAATTTTATAAATATTGTGTGGGGATTGTGTATGCATATAAAGTAATTATTCCTTCCATTAGAATTTTATTAAATTGTAAAATAAAAAGGTATTTAATTTTTAAAATAAATATTTATGACCAAACATATCCTCATTCTATATTTATATATATGTTTTATTATTAAATTCAGGAGAGTTCCATTTTTTCATATTAATTTTTTCTTACAATATATTAACCTCTGAATCGAAGAATAATTGAACTAGGTGGACATTTATATGAGACATGGATGGAAATGGATAAACATTACTCATAAATTAGGATAAATTATATATTTATAAAAATTTAATTCCTTATACCATCTTTCTATCCCAATTATACTTCTTTTACCCTTACCATGATGAAAAATATTTACCAGTGTTTCTATTCATCATTAAAAAAAATTTGAGGCTATTTATGAAATTTGGAGATAAGGATTCCAAATTTGGTGTCTATTTTATCATAAAATCTCTTTAATTTTATAAATTACATTTTAATATAAAATTTTGAAGTCTAATTATTTTTTTATAAAAATATATATATTAGTATAATGACTTACGTATATAAAAATCATGGATATTAATGATAAATATGGACTTAATTTGATTATTATAAATAAAATTGATCTAATTTAAAATTAAGAAAAATATATAATATAATGGGAATTATATATTACATGATTTAATAAAAATAAATTGGTGTATATGAAAAGAAAAAATTTAATACTATACACTGAAAAATTATTCATTTCACAAAATCCCTAAATTATGTGTTATGTTAATTTTTATTTTATTTTTTAGAAGGTATAATAATATTTATAAAATAAAATTTTTACATAATTTTTAAATTAATTATAATATCTTAGCATAAAATGGTAATAAATTCATTTTTCAAATGAAAGAGTTTTTTAATCCCAAAATAACATCAATAAAAATTAAGTATTTATTTCTTAATAATTAATAAACACATTTATATTGAGTGAGACCATTATAAATATATTTCATATTTTAGATACACATATTCATATCTTCCAATTCAACTAATTGATCGTAAGATAAACATTAAAATAAAAAATTATTTATAATATATCTAATTTAACTTAATGCCTATTTTTTTATTTTAATTAAAATATCTTGATTATTATTATTTTAAAATAAATTTTCATGATGTAACATTTCCCCTTAATTAAATTTCACACTGGAAATTTAATAATGTTCAGAATTGGCTCAATATTGGAAAATATCATTGTGGAAACCCACATCAAACATTTGGATAATAAAGCATACTTTAAAAAGTGAATGTGAGAAATGTAATGGTTACCTAAAATATCACATAATCATGTTACAAAATAAATATAACATTTGATTAATGTTTAAATATAGACATGGATGAAAAAACTAGTATCCAATAATGAATATAGAGTGTTACAGAATATCATGATGAGAAACTAAACAACCAAAAACTCATAAAAATATGATTGTTGAAATGATAATCGATTCATTTAAAAGTAATGGAAAAATTTTAAAAAATATTTCAAGTTAGATTTCATAAATTTTAGGGATTAATTTACTATAAAAATGTATAAAATTGAAAAATATATTTAATTTATTTCCATTTAAAAATCATAATTTCTTATTTTGGTCATGTTTCAATTAATTTTAACTTTATCTCTTACCCATATAAATGATTATTAATGGTGAATTTTTCATTCCCAAATAAGCATAGTTAATATTTAATAAAACATAATATATATAAATAATGATAATTCATTCCTTATATCTCTTGATATCATCAAATCTATAATGGTTAGAAGATGAATAAATCTTCTTATGTTTAAAAAATACACTATTCTCTAAAACCACAATAGTAACACGAAACCATTAACATATTCTATTCTATAAAAAGATAATTCCATGTCTCCTATAAAATATGTATAAAGAAATTCAAATCATAAAATATATGAAATATACAATAAAATTTTCTTTCAAGATCGTGTTCTACATGTTTCGCTGGATAACATGATGTAGCTCATAATTTCTCATACCAAAAATGTGAATACCATTGATATATATTCTCTTAAGGAATAATAATAACCTAAATCTCTATAAAATCATAATTAAAACATATATGCATCAACAAATTAAAATACTTATTATTTCAGAAATAAATTCAAAGACTAATAAATATATTCAATAAAAAAATATATAAATTGTATTAAATATGATAGAAAAACATTGTCATCAAATCCCTATCTAATTAAATGTTCTATCATACTATCCCAATTACATTATCAATGTCAAAAATGTATTTATCTCAGCTATAATTTCTTATATCAACATTAATCATCTATTATTAAATATCATTTCATCTATCATCATCTTCAAATAAATTAATCTACATATAATTATATAACATTTCATTATTATCAGGACCATTTAACACATCCTTCATAATACATAATTAAAAGCAAATGAAAAAAAAATTATATCATTCATGATTTCAATAACTATAATACTATTGGTAAAATAATTCTAAAAAAAATTCATCAATCCCAATAAATAATTACTATAATTATTTAACTAAAATTATTGACATTACATAAGCCCTTCGTCAGTCAATGAGTTAACCATTGGATTAGAGAATTTTATAGGATAATTCACAAGTTCCCGACACAGAAGACATTGATTTCCTCTGTAATCCATTCCACTATGTCCTTAATTTTTATATAGAAATTCTTTTCCATAACCATAGAAATATTCTATTGGGTCAATCTTCCCATGTTATTTACATAAATAAGAATGAAGATTATTTCATATGTTTTCATTACCACATTATATGTAACACCCCAAGCTTCATGGTATGTTTCCCTTTGAATAATGAAATAGCTAGCATTGTACGCAACATCGAGATTCTAACACACCGCAAACTATCATACAAGACGTTTTGAATAGTAAAAACCACTTTTTGAAATTTTATAAATTTTATCTTTCAAAATGTTCTTCAATTTTGGATTCAAATTATCGAAAGTAGATACGAATTTATTTTAATTATTTTTTTGAAAACTTTATATTTTTGATGGATAGTGAAAAATCACTGCATTATTGGTTAAAACCGACTTTTATTTAAATAATTATTTATATTATTTACATTTATATTTGGTCAAAATAGATACATAATACATATATATGTTAAATTTAATTCATTGGATTCATTTTATAATGAGTTTAGATATATAAAAATTTTATTGAACTTTTTACCGTCTTTTACCCACCTCCTAGGAGCATTTTCAAATTTGAATAAAACATAATTTTCCCTCTTCTCTGAGTTGAATTTCAAAAATATGAGACACACGGTTAATATCTATATGTAAAATTTGGATCAATAAGATGAATTTTTTTTTTGTGAATAGTAACATTGGACTTTTATTTACCACAGTTAAAAGTAAATAGGGTAATTAAGGGTAAAAATGATATCATAATTACCCTAACACATGTACAAATTCTATTGGATAAGTGTAATTCCACAAAAAACAACCTTACAAATAACATATATTCCACTTTGGTCAACTAGGATTAGATTAGGACATTTATTATTATTTTGTTTAAAGAGGAGTTAAAATAGTAAAATTCAATTCTTAACAACTAAACCATTTTTAATATAGTGTTACACACTATATAAATTATACTATAAATATTCATTAGAAAGATAAAAATATTTCCTACATAATGATATTTTATTTATAATTTTTAGACATTACATATTTTGATTTATTTATGACACAATGGTGATGCAGTAATTACCTTATTAAAGATTGATAACCAAATTGATATTATAAATATCCAAATAAACGCAATTTGAGACTTTGGTGAATTGAACTAATTTCGAAATATAATATGACTTGTATGAGTTGATTAAATAATTTTTTTTCTAATTAATCATGCTGTTATTATTTTAACAAAAATCAAATACTAAATAGTGTCAAAATTGGCATAATTGAGTTTTAAAAACAAATACTATATTATTAATGGATATAATATTCCTAAAAATATATGGATCATCCAACAGACTTATATAAGGATATATAAATATTAATAACTTACCACTTTATGTTCTCGTGGATTTTTATAATATGTTTATTAACTATAAAATATAAAAATACAAAGATACGTGGTAAATGACCAACTATTTATCTAAGAGTAAAATATAAAAGATAAGGTTAATATGGTGACCTCCAGTTGTGTAAAACCTATTTTTTTAGAAGTTTTAGAACCATCACCACCTTATCCTCTAGATAAATTATTTTGGAGACATTAGAATTCGAAAATTATTTTATTATAAAATAATATTTCAATCATTTCCTAAAGTGACTATCACATCTCTTATAAAAGAAAACCTCCCCTTCTATTAATTTCACACCTCAAAAGTATTTTTTCTTGGCCAAACCCTGCCCAAATATACTAAAAAAATTAATTTTTCATCTTATAGTCCTTACTTTGGTCATAAAGTTGACCTATGGAGCCCTTTATATCAAATCAAATGGACGAACCCAAAAAAGAGGTAAATATTTCTTCTCATCTCTGAAGTTCATTTCTTCTTCCACTTCCTCTTTCTTTTTTTTTCCATTATAAAATAATATCTCCACTATCTTATATATATTTTTATGTTATTATAAAAACATTTCAACAATATTCATTATTCTATCCATCATATGAATGACAATGTCAATATACATGCGTACGTACGACTTACCGTCTCCACGTCGTGGTGTAGTTTGTTATTTAAACACTTAATTATTTGGATTGATATAATAACGAGTATAACAAATTTAAATAATAAATAGAAAATATAAATTATTATTTATATATGATATACCTTACAATTACATATTATTTCATGATCAAAATAATGATATTGTCAATCGTGCGTACGTACGGATTACCATCTCCACGAACGTGATGAGATTCATTCCCCATTGTAATCATTCAAGAATAATTTTCATTTTATGATTAAAAATAATGTCTATGAACATAATATTATTCTATGTATGAATCGAATACATCCTATCTATAACAAACAAGGCTTACTTAACCATCCATATAATGGAAAACAAACCAGTTAACACCCAAAATAATGATACTACTGAAATATTATTAACAAAGCAATATTAGAGGATCATATATGATATCATATTTATGTATATAGTCCTTTTATAATTTAATAGTAGTTATTTAAATATTATATAAGAGGATAACATACCCTCGACCTAGGAATAGTACAAGGTAAGGGTTAATTTCACAATCTCTTTATTTTCCGAGGTTGTTTTTACGTAATTATCTACTAGGACATATTCATTATCCATGTCCATGTTTCATAAAAGAGTTTTAAAAGGGATTATTTTTAAGAAACTTTTTACTAAAACACCATTTTAAATGTTTTAATGATTTATACTATTAAACATTTCTCATTAATGTCCATGATTTCCAAATGGTTTTAAGGATTTATTTATATATAAATGAATGTTTTAAAATGAAAATTCTGTTCAAAATATTCAAAGTGGTATGGGACACAGTGATTCAAAAGAATATTTCAAATAAATCCCTTTATATGACATTTAAATTGTTTTATGAAAAAAGGATTTTTCTCACAATTATTTTTACTGATCATTTTCAACAATGTCAACATCCTTTACTGGATATTATTCTTGATGAAGGTTGATTTATTATGATACAAATATTCTATATTGTATAGAAGGTTTTGTGATATATATGACCGTGGATGTGTTATTTTTATACCATTCATGTTATACGGATAAAGTATTGAAATTTCGTATGCTAGTTTTAATACGAATTTTTATGTTATGTTTTAACCATTTATAGAATGATTTCATTGGACTTTGAAAGTGATGGGTGGTGCCCGATATAGATCCTCGATGCATCGATAGGTCTAATAAGACAAAATAGTGTCTTGGAATAAGGCCTTGAAATAATCATATTTTTTGTCTTGGAACATGGACTTGACTACGTGGTTATGAAGTCTGGCATATGCATTCCGTCATTATGAAATTATCTATTGATATTACATGTGATTATTCGACTAGTAGAATATTCATGTGAATATGTAAATGGTATTATTTGATTTATATTTTCCATATTAGGCTGTTGTTTAATTTTAAATGGATTTTTTTTAGTTTTATTCGTTGCATTAAATGATTATGCTTATTTATGAATGATTCTGTTATATTTTTATCCTTAATGAGCATCTAATGTAAAGACCCAAAAATTTCAAGGAATTTTTTTTCTTAATTTCATTGCAATTTTACAAGTCCGCAGTTTTTTACGGCACCTGATTCCGAGGTCTGGTGTGCCCGAAATCAATTTCTGAATTTTAGCTCGGGTACGTTCATTGAACGACCGAAGGGGTTTTTCTATCTTTTGAACCGCTGCTCGGAATCGAAATATGAGGGCACCGATGAAACCATAGTGCCAATAATTTATTAAGAAGACCTTTTTCGAAGGTGCATTTGCTTGGGTGTAGTTGCTTAAATTTGATGTTTAAGTGAAGAACAAAATAAAATTGTATTCAAATTTTATTTCTCTTCTAGTAGTTTTAACCTTTGTGTGGTAGTTAGCGAAACTAACCTAGTGAGGATAATGGTGAGGTGGGGCCCACACGAACCCCACCCATTCAAATTCCCTAACCCCCATAACTCATCCCCTTTAAACCCCATGCCTTTATTAAGTAACTCACCCCTCTCAACTCTTAATTAAATTCCAAAACACCTTTTTAATTAATTGAACCTATTCAATTAATTTGTTTATGTTGGAATTTTGTAGTTGGAAACCCTTGTCCAGTTGAAATTAAATAAAGGAGCTTATTTTATTTTGGTGGGGGGGGGTTTGTTTTGTTGAGTGGAGAATAAGGGAAGAGAAAGAGCTCTAGAATTGGAATATCGTTATCCTCCCTTGAAGAACTTCATCTCCTTCGTCTAAGAATGCTACATCTCCAAAGAGGGAAGTCGACTTGGCAGTCCCTTAATTCTCCATCCACTTCCGCTTCCGCGACAAGGAAGAAGACACCGACGATGGGAAGGATGCCATCAACCGCGGTGCTTGAAAACCGTGATCTTTCTTCGAGGTAGGGGGTTTTCATATATAGTGTTTATGTGAATTATACCCTCATGCGTGGGTATTTAATTGCAGAGTGTTTGTATAATTTTTTTTGAATCAATTATACCCTAGTCATTGACGTATTATGGATTGAGGTAGGGAAATTTTTGTTTAATTTCCATTCGAGTGGATTTATCTCAAGAGAATGAGATTTTAATAATATGATGTTAGTATATTTTTTACTTGAATAAATTATACCCTCGTCAATGATTAAAAGCATGTGTTTAAGTGATTGACAATTGATAACACCTAACCCCGAGGGCGCGGGCCGAACAAGCACGACCCGACAACCCTCCGCAGCTTGGTGTTGATTTGCGGATCGACGGGTGATGAAGTAACATACCACAAAGATGGTTTGAAGATCCTGAAGTGTAGCTAGGGTCCCTTAATGACCTCTGCCACAGACGGTGGGTGAAACGGACCACCGGTACGCAACCGGTGGTCCGTAGAGAGTGGTGGCGGCGCGCCGCCGGAGAAGACCGCTGCAGCTCGGTCGCGGCGGACCAGAACCACTATGCCATTCTGGGATTAGGGGAGGAGGACAAAGAAATAAAACCGCTCCATTTCCAATCAGAGGGGGGGGGGGGCAGCGCCACCCCCCGTTTTCCGCTCGGCCGAAACGGCCGAGCTGACCGGCCACGCGGGCCGCGCCCGCCCAGGCCGGACCGGCCACACCGGGCCGGGCCGAGTCACACGCACTGGGCCGAGTCGCTCCAGTTGGTCCGGGCCGCGCCCTGATGGGCCAGACCCGGACCCAGTTTGGGTCGACCCAGGGGGGTTGGGTCGGGTCGGGCCAGGCCCAGACCCCCCATTTCGGACTATTTTCAGTCATTTGCCCATATCATGGGCTTCAGACATCTGATCGATGCACCGTCAGTTGCGTTGGTATCCTTGTATAAATTCGGACGTTTCAGTATATTACACTCAAGATTTTTGAGAACTTTGTGTATGGCCGGGTTGGTTCGAACATGATACCAACCGGGCCCTCGGAGCGGAAATGCTTATAACTTGAGCTCCGTACATCTGATTGACGTTCCGTCAACATTGTTGGATTCTTCTTAGTGAGATAGAGCATTTGGCTTACCCGTCTTGAGGTTTGAATGCAGTTAGAGTATGATTGGGTTGGTTTTGACTTAAAAACCAACTGTGCCCCTGGAACGAAAAAGCCATTAACTCTCAGACCGGGAGTCCGATTGACGCGTCGTCTGTCACATTGAGTTCCTATCATCGAGGCTGAACTTTTCGATACATCATCTCTGGTCTACGTGACAGTTGATGTATCATGATCTTGGCTCCTAGAGCAGACCCTTCTGGTAGGAGCATGCTTTGTGCAGAAACCCTAGAGCTGGCAGAGACTTGACGACTGCTGATCGATCGACTCGGAGTGTTTCGATAGCCCAATAGGGATCACTTAGTTGTAGCGGCAGACCCATGGCAGAGGATTGCTTGGTTGTAGCGGCAGACATGCGGTACTCAACAGAAGGAGTACCTCTGTAGGCTATGAGGGGGTGCTCTTGGTTGTAGCGACAAACCCATGGTGGGAAGCGATTGGTTGTAGCAGCAGGCCCACAGTACTCGACAGGTGGAGTACTATAGGAGTCCAAGGATAGTGGGAAGTGCTTGGTTGTAGCGGTAGGCCCACTGATCTCGATAGATGAGGAGTTCCACAGTAGCTATGGGTTCGATGGTGAAGACTATCGTACTGGAATCCTCCGTGGGTTCGACGGTGAAGACTTTCGTACTGGAATCCTCCGTGGGTTCGACGACGATGAAAATCGTACTGGAATCCTCCATGGGTTAGACGGTGAAAAATATCATACTAGAATCCTCCGTGGGTTCGACGACGACAAAAACCATACTAGAATCCTCCGTGGGATCGGCGGTGACGACTATAGTACTTGTATCCTACGTGGGTTCGACAGTATTGACCTCTGTTGTAGTATCCTACGTGGGTCCGACATCTTAGCTGGTCTGGTATCCTACATGGGTCCCAGCATAGATGAATCAGTGGCTACATCTGATCATATTTATCACATTATGAAGAATTATACATGCGTGAGCTGAGTCTTGACTTTCAATCATTATCTTCAATGTGATTGACTTTCATTCCAATGTGGTTTGGGTTGTACTGTCCTGTGTGGACGTGATCGAGCTTGGGATCGGATGTTGGAGTTGAACTAGAATTGATGAATTAGGTATATGTATTCGAATATACCTAAGTAGTGTTGGATGTTACTTCGTGATGGTATATTTCCTTTGTGGATTATCCCTTGTGGATTCTGGGAGACCATCGGGGGTCTCAGGGTCCCTACTGAGTATCGTATACTCACCCTTGCAAGGGCATCACCCACACTACGTTGTGTTTGTTGCAGATGATGGACATCACTGATTGAGGATGAGGCTTATAGAGCTGGACGGTTCCCAGAGGAGGAACACACGGCGATTCGGTGCCCGGAGGTGGTTTTACGATGATTCGGTACCTGGAGGTGGACCACTGGGCGGGACGTACACAGGGAGGACGGTAGGACCCGAGGAGCTGAGGAGGCTATCTATACCCACCCTTCAGTTGGGATTTCCAGTGGACGGCTTGGCATTGCTGCTTTACTTTTCAGTTTCTGTACTTCCTTTAAAGCTGTACTTTACACTCAGTTTGGGTTTGTATTCTAGGCCACTTACTTTTCCGCAGTTACTGTTGTACTCAGTTTACATAGTGTTTACTTCTTATGGTATACTCTATGGTGTTTGTTTACTTTATAAAGATAATTCCCTCCCTTTTGTTCGGGATTTACGCCTTTGGTACTAGTCTCCAGCCCCTGGCCTATGGAAGGTGGGCTTGGGGTAGTCACGGCACGGGCCTCGAGGATGGGTCGTGAAAAATTGGTATCAAAGGATTTCAGTTCTACGGCAGAACATAGGACTCTAATATTTCTTCAATATGAAGAAATAGTGTTAAGGGTATGGAGTGTGGTTATCAGTCCAGGGAGTCCAGTGTTGGTGCGGCGGCCGACGTATCCATACACCAAGACCCTGACTTCTGGTTTCTGACTCAGTGCATGAAAACACTGATTTTATGTTTGTTTAAAAAGTTTTCTTTGTGATTACTTTGTGTCAGCTCACCAGGTATAAATCGTTGACCATGTCTCATCTATTCAAGATGCCTCCATGGAGACAGTCAGTTGGAGTTCCGAGAGGGTACTTGATTATGGCCCTCCGAGGAACGAGACTTCGGTGCAGGGCCCTCTCTCTATGTTGGCACCATCGGGTGGTGTACCAGCAGCACCACCACCCGATAGGCAGCATATGCCACCAGCCATACTAGTGGACGATGCAGGCTGGCAGAGCGCATTGCATGAGTTCCAATAACAGAGGCCTCCAAGGTTATGAGGCGAGATAGATTTCCAGATAGTAGTGGACTGGATGGAGGCGATAGCTTGTGTTCTACACCTAGTTTAGAGATATTAGAGCAGATGGTGATCTTAACTACTGGTGTTTCCCAGTGAGTGGCCATGAGGTTGGTCTTCATAGTGATGAGGCTTCGGTACATGGACTGATGCCTGAGATAGTACCTTCGGGTAGTGTGCCATCTATATCACTACATGTTGGTCAGTAGTTGCAACTAGAAGTACCGGTAGAGGATGCATGTAGGCTTAGTGGCTTACACATGTTTCAGCATCAGATACCCCATGGGTTCTGAGGCAAGCCTGACTCACAGGAGGATGAGGATTGGCTTGAGGTGGGGGATGAGAGTTTCCAAGAGCTTATATAGCTTTAGCAGGATGACATGTTAGTAGCTGAGAATTCATCGGGGCATAACAAACTATTCTTGGTACTCGATGAATACGATGTGATCAGTTCTTCAGGGCTCGGACATCTGAGCGGGGTATATTTAAGGACATCCAAGCCAGCACATTTTCTCTATGCAGTTCTACTTATGCTAGGGTGCTAGAAAAAACCTTTGTGGTTGAGAATTCTTTTGCTGAATGGATATAGTAAGTTAAGGTTAGCATTGGAAAAGCACGAAACTGGCGCCAGTCTCGGAGACTTGGGCGTGTAAAATGTTTCAAGTAGAAGATGTGAAAAAAACAGATGAATCTGCAGGGCAGCAGATGTGGAAGTAGAGCTAGGAGAGCAGCGTGTGGTGGTGAACATTTTGACATGTTTCAACCACCCGCCTTTGTAATCCTCACTAGGCTTAGGGAGCTGAAGGGCAGGGGAAAGAGTATATGCATGCGGTCAAGGAGTGCAACCGAAAGGGATCTAAGGATGATTCTTAGTACAGACTGTGTCTTCTGCTAGCTGCCGTAGCAGCAAACATTGATACGAATCATCCCTTCCTTCCATGAATCTTGTACTTGACCTAGAGTTTCCGGTTAAGCCGTTGACTTGACCCTCACATCTGGAGATACCATTAGGAGGGACTCGATAATCACACTTATGATGACGGTGTGATCTGACCCTTGAGGCGAGAGTTTCGTTTGGAACCTCTTGGTGACAGCATTGAGGCCTTACGACGTTAGTTTGAGTATGGACTGGGCAATCACAGTTCATACAAAAATTGACGGTATTAGGCAGACGTCGGGATGGGTTTTCCTTGGTCGGAGAAAACGAAATGCCAGGCAGCAGAGTTTAACTCATGCTTAGGAGGGGGTAGCCAATTACTCTTGGGTCGGCCAACCTTACCCTCGTGGCTGTAGGAGTTTTTGAGTTTCAGTTCTAATTAAGAAACAGAGGCCTCTAGAGTTCGAGTGTAAAGACCCGTAAGATTCAAGGGAATTTTTTTTCTTAATTTCCTTTAGAATTTTACAAGAGCGCGGTTTCAGACGGCACCTGATTCCGAGGCCCGGAGTGCCCGGAATCAATTTCCGAAGTTTGGCTCGGGTACGTTCAGTGAACGAACGAGCGGGAATTCCTAACTTTTGATCCGGTTCTCGGAATTGAAATCCGAGGGCACCGATGAACTCGCAGCGCCGATTTTCGCTTAAAGAGACCTTTTCGGAAGTTGCGTTTGTTGCGGGGCGAAAGTTAGTTTTTGGGGGAATTATAAAAAGTTGAATAAAAAAATGTGGAATTCTTTTTATTTCACTTTTGTAGGTTAACTCCTCTCAAAGGGAGTTAGGGGTGGGACCCACACCCACTTAACCTCCCTTGAGAGGATTAAGTGTGGTGGGACCCACACGAACCTAAACCTCTAATCTTCCCCCTTAAACTCCCCTCTCTCCCTCTTAAAAGTTTGTTAACTTAACATCTAATTAATTACACATGACATGTATAATTAATTAAGTGTTATGTTTTTGAATTTTTAAGTTTTGAATTCCTTGGCTTGGTAAATAAAATAAGGAGGAACCTTATTTTATTTGGTTAGATTTGTTTAGCCAACTTTTGAGGATTTTTGAGAGCTCCTCCTCCTTCTTCTTCAACTTGATGAAGAATGCTCAACTTGACGAAGAACGCTCAACTTGACGAAGAACGCTCAACTTGACGAAGAACGCCGCTCCTCTCTTCTTCGTCTTCTGTGTCAACGAGAGGGAACGCCGCTTCCTCCTCGGACTCCCTTCGTCGGCATACGAAGATTCGCCAACAACGTATCTCATCGGACGCACCTCTTCGTCATCGGATTTGACGAACGACTACCGCGATGCCCGACCTCCGCGACGTTGTCTTCCGCGGGACGTTGACAAATCTTCGAACCTATACCCAAGGTAGGGGTTGTTTTTTATTGTTTAATTATTTTATTCTTGCTCGTGGTTCGCATGACTAACGTGAGGATTGAATATTTAAGTTGTGTTTTAACGTGAGGGGGCCGGACCGCATGAACACGTCCGAAACCCCCTCCACCGTTCTTGTTGATTTACCTTGCGGGTGGAAACAAGGTGGCGTGGTGCCGTCGCACCACGCGGTTAATCGTGCAATTATATTACGCGACGCTGTCGCGCCGCGTCATGGAAGAATCATCAAGAACGCGACGTCGTCGCGCCGCGTTGAAGAAATCAAGGTGCGGCGGAGGGGCGCGGTGCCGTCGCACCGCGCCGGACGATGAACACCGCGGCCGGTTCCGGGCCACGGCGGAACGAGGAGACCGGCGGCCGGGCCGCCGGCATCGGAAGCCGAAAAGGGGACCGGATTTTTCCGGTCCCGTTGGAGAAAACCGGCCGGACGGATGGTCAAATCCGGGGGAAATTAATCCCCCGACCAGCAATAAAGCCCACCCACTTAATTGGGGGAGGCGGTTTCTTGAGGGGGGGCAGGCGGCCCCCCGGTTTCCGCTCAAGCAGGCCCCCCACGTAGGGGGGCGTTTTTAAAACAAAGGGGTGCAGCTGATTGTCGCGCCGCCATCCCAATCAGGCGGGGGGGCTTTGCCCCCCCGCGTGCTGCCTCCGTGCGGCGCCGGGCCGCCGCGCCGCCACGCCGCCGGCCGGCCGGCCGGCCGGGCCGGGTCGGACCCGGGCCGGGTTGGACCCGGGTCGGGTCGACCCGGGTCGGGCCGACCCAGGGGGGGGGGGGGGGGTCGGGCCGGGTCGGCCCGGACCCGGACCCCCCGTTTCGAATCAGTTTCGGTCTTTTGGTCATAACTTGAGACACGGACCTCCGATCGACAAACCGTCTATGGCTACGCGATCCATGGATCGAGACGGTCGTTTCGGTATATCGCACTCAAAGTTTCGGATTACTTTGAGTTCGGCCGGGTTGGTTCGTTCACGAAACCAACCGGTCCTTCGGAGCGGAAACGCTCATATCTTGAGCTACGGACGTCCGATTGACGTGCCGTCAGCTGTGTTGTGTTCCTCTTAGTGAGACGGATCTTTTGGCATACTCCGCCCGAGGTTTGGACGCAGGTGGAGTACGGTCGGGTTTTTTTTGCCTTAAAAAACCAACCGGGCCACGGGGACGAAAATGCCAATAACTCTCAGACAGGGCGTCCGATCGACGCACCGTCTGTTGCGTTGAGTTCCTGTTGACGATACGGAACTTTTGGATACATCAACTCTGGACTTTGTGATAGTTGATGTATCAGCCTCTCGGCTCGTGGAGCGGACCCTCCGAACGAGCTTGCTGTGTGCGGGAACCCTAGTGCTGGCTGCGACTGTTACCGTGACTACTACTGCTACTACTGCTACTGTGACTGCGACGACGACAGTACAGAGATCCTGTGTGGATTCGACGACGATGACTACAGCACTCAGCGATCCTACGTGGATCAGTGCTACAGGTCCTCTGTGGGCCCGATCCTGTGTGGGTCCGATCCTGTGTGGGTCCTTGCGCTCAGCGGTCCTGTGTGAACCAGCGCCTACAGTTCCTATGTGGGCCCGATCCTGTGTGGGTCTTTTGCGGGGGTTAGTTACCTATCGATCCTTCATGGGTCCGACGACTTAGATGGATCAGAGATCATCTTTATCATCCTTTGAAGAAGTATACCTGTTTGAGCTGAATCCTATTGCTTTTCTGTGTGGATTACGTTTTGCTTTCCTGTGTGGAATACGTTTACTTTCTTGTGTGGACTGAGTTGTACTTGGGCTCGGAGGTTGGAGCGTATTTGAAATTGATGACTTAGGTATATGTATGGGCATATACCTAAGCAGTGTCGGTTGTTACTTCGTGATTGTACCTTTCTTCGTGGTTTATCCTTTGTGGATTTTTAGAGACCTTCAGGGGTCTCGGGGTCCCTACTGAGTAGCTTATACTCACCCCTGCACGGGCTTTGCCCGCACTACGTTGTGTTGGTTGCAGACGACGGACAGCGTTGACCTTAGCTGAGGCTTGCAGAGCGGGACGGTACCCGGAGGTGGACCACTGGGCGGGACGTGCTCGGAGCGGACGGCGGGACCCATGGAGCAGTGGAGCTATCTGTACCCACCCTTCAGGTGGGATTTCCAGTGGACAGCTCGGAGTAGCGGCTTTTACTTTTCAATTGCTGTTTTCCCTTTTGAGTTGTACTTTACTTTCAGTTTGGGTTTGTATACTAGCCCATTTACTTTTCCACACTTTCAGTTGTACTCTGCTTTTGTTTAGTGTTTACTTTCCGCTTGCTTACTCTGTGGTATTTGTTTACTTTACAAAGGCAATGCCTTCCCTTTTTACCGGGATTTACGCCTTGGTGCTAGTCGTCAGCCCCTGGCCTATGGAAGGCGGGCTTGGGGTAGTCACGGCACGGACCCCGAGGGCGGGTCGTGACATCGAGGATGGCTACCACGTTCTTATACGGATCTCACCTCGACGAGATTTATGGAGATGTAGCCGAGGCGGCGAGATATCTCCGAGGTTCAACGGACCTTTATAGGTCCACAGTAGGGTAGGAGAGGTGGTTTACCAATGACCCATCCACCTCAGTTGCACCAGGTGCATGAAGGCTTCCATGTATCTCAGATGAGGTGATAAGTGCTCGACCAGACCCATACCATCGATCACGGAGATCTAGACATCGATGTCGGGGCGACATTCACGGGGTTCCAATAGAGTATGAGGATCGACTTGAGTGGGTCCTATAGGGATGGTCGATTCCTCTTGTGCACTTTTTTTGGCAGCACTGAAACATCCAGGATATCACATGGTGGCCGAAGGCTCAGATGCGTGCTAGTACCTCATTTGGAATCCCAATTTTGTGATGTTGCTTTACGGGGATATAAAGCCCTGAGGTGGGATTAACTTGAAGACCTAGAAATTTCAAGGGATTTTTTTTCATAATTTCCTTTGAATTTTTGAGTCCGCAGTTTCTGACGGAACCTGATTCCTAGGTCCGGTGTTCCCGGAATCAATTTCTGATGTTTAGCTCGGGTACATTCAGTGAACGAACGAGCGGGTTTTTCTATCATTTGAACCGGTGCTTGGAATCAAAATCTAAAGGTACCGATGAAACTGCAGCGCCGGTAATTGATTAATATGACCTTTTCCGAAGGTGCGTTTGCTCGGGAGGAGTTGATTAAATTTGAGGATTATGTGAAGAATAAAATAAAATTTTATTCCAATTTTATTTCTCTTCTAGTAGTTTTAACCTTTGTGTGGAAGTTAGGGAAACTAACCTAGTGAGGATAAAGGTGGGGTGGGGCCCACATGAACACCACCCCTTCATATTCCCTAACCCCCATAACTCATCCCCATTAAACCCCATGCCTTAATTAAGTAACTCACCCCTATCTACTCTTAATTAAATTCCAACACACCTTATTTAATTAATTGAACCTATTCAATTAATTGGTTTATGTTTATATTTGGTAGTTGGAAACCCTTGGCCTGTTGAAATAAAATAAAGTAGCGTATTTTATTTTGGGGGGGGGGTTAGTTTTGTTGTGTGGAGAAAAAGGGAAGACAGAGAGCTCTAGATTTGGAAGATCTTCATCCTCCCTTGAAGAACATCATCTCCTTCGTTGAAGAATTCTATGTCTCCGAAGAAGGAAGTCGACTTGGCCTTCCCAGAATTCTCCATCCACTTCCTCTTCCGCGACAAGGAAGGAGACACTGACGACGGGAAGGACGCCATCAACCGCGGCGCTTGACAACCGAGAGCTTTCTTCGAGGTAGGGGTTTTCTTATATAGTGTTTATGGGAATTATACCCTCGTTCATGGGTATTTAAGTTTTGTGTGTTTGTAAAATTTATTTTGAATAAATTATACCCTAGTCATTGACGTATTATGGATCTGGGTAGGGAAATTTTTTTAATTTCCATTCGAGTGGATTTATCACAAGAGAATGAGATTTTAATAATATGATGTTAATATATTTTTTACTTGAATAATTTATACCCTAGTAAATGATTAAAAGCATATTTTTAAGTGATTGAAAATTGATAACACCTAACGTGGAGGGCGCGGGCCGAACAAACACGGCCCGACAACCCTCCACAGCTTGTTGTTGATGTGCGGATCGACGGGTGATGACGAAACGGGCCGCAAATATGATTTGAATTTTCCGCAGTGTAGTTCGGGTCCCGTAAAGACCTATGGTGCAGACGACAGGTGAAACGGACCAGCGGTGCGCAACTGGTAGTCCGCAGAGAGCGGCGGCGGCGCGCCGCCCCGGCGTGGCAGCGCCGAGGACCGACTGCGGCGGCGCGCCATTGGAGAGACTGCCGCGGCTCAGCCCCGGTGGACCGGAATGGGTAGGCCATTCCTGGTTTAGGAGAGGAGGGTGCGGAAAAAAAGTCACTCAGTTACCAATTAGAGGGGGGGGAGCAGTGCCTCCCCCCATTTTCCGCTCAGCCAAAATAGCCGAGCTGACCGGCCACGCAGGCTGTGCCCGCCCAGGCCGGACCTGCCGCACTGGGCCGGGCTGTCCAGGCCGGGCCGGGTCACCCGCGCTAGGCCGCGCCATGCCGGCGGGGCGGGGCCGGACCCGGACTCGGGTCGGTTTGACCCATTCAGGCCGACCTAGGGGGGTTGGGCCGGGCCGGGCCGGGCCCAAACCCCTCATTTCGGACTGTTTTCAGTCATTTGCCTATATCATGGGCTTCGAACATCCGATCAACACACCATCAGTTGTGTTGGGATCCTTGGATCGAGACAGTCATTTCTATATATTACACTCAAGGTTTTATAGAACTTTTCATATGGCCGGGTTGGTTCGAGCACGAAACCAACCGGGCCCTTGGAGCGGAAACACTTATAACTTGAGCTCCCGACGTCTGATTGACGTGTCGTCGACTTTGTTGGAATCCTCATAGTGAGACGGTCCTTTTGTCTTACTCCTCTCGAGGTTTGGACGCAGTTGGGGTATGGTCGGGTTGGTTTCGACATAAAAACCAACCAGGCCCCTAGAACCAAAAATCTATTAACTCTCAGACCGGGCGTCCAATTGACTCGCCGTCTGTCACGTTGAGATCCTATCGACGAGGCAGAACTTTGAGATAAATCAACTATGTTCTACGTGATATTTTATGTATCGACCTCTTGGCTCGTGGAGTGGACCCTCCCGGAACGAGTGTGCTGTGTGAGGAAACCCTAGAGCTGGCTGAGACTTGATGACTGTTGATCGATCGACTCAGAGTGTTTCGATAGCCCAGTGGGGAGCGCTTGGTTGTAGTGGCAGACCCACGGTGGAGGAGCGCTTGGTTGTAGCGGCAGACCTGTGGTACTCCACAGAAGTAGTACCTCTGTAGGATATGAGGAGGAGCGCATGGTTATAGCGGAAGACCCATGGTGGGAAGTGCTTGGTTTTAGAATCAAGACCACAGTACTCGATAGGTGGAGTAGTACAACTGTCCAAGGTTAGTGGGAAGCACTTGGTTATAGCGGCAGTCCCAATGAACTCGATAAAGGAGGAGTTCCCCAGCAGCTAGGGTTAGACAATGAAGACTATCGTACTGGAATCTTCCGTGGGTTCGACGGTGAAGCCTATCATACTAGAATCCTCAGTGGGTTCAATGACGATGACAACCATACTGGAATCCTCCGTGGGTTCGACGGTGAATACTATCATACTGGAATACTCCCTGGGTTCGACGACAACAACAACCGGACTGGAATCCTTTGTGGGATCGGCGGTAACGACTACAGTACGTGTATCCTATGTGGGTTCGACAGTATTGACCTCTGTTGAAGTATACTACATGGGTCTGACAGCTTAGTTGGTCTAGTATCCTACGTGGGTCCCAGCTTAGATGAATCAGTGGCTACATCTGATCATCCTTATCACCTTATGAAGAAGTATACCTATGTGAGATGAGTCTCGACTTTCAATAAATATCTTAGATATGATTGACTTTCTTTCTAATGTGGTTTGGGATGTATTGTCTTGTGTGGATGTGATCGAACTGGGCACAGATGTTGGAGCCGAACTAGAATTGATTACTTAGGTATATGTATGGGTATATTACTATGTAGTGTTGGATGTTACTTCATGATTGTATCTTTCCTTTGAGGATTATCTTTTCTGGATTCTGGGAGACCTTCGGGGGTCTCGGGGTCCCTACTGAGTGTCGTATACTCACCCCTGCATGGGCATCACCCGCACTACATTGTACTGGTTGCAGACGACGGACATCACTGATCGAGGTTGAGTCTTGTAGAGCTGGACGGTTCCCGGAGGATGAACACACGACAAGTCGGTGCCTATAGGTGGATTTGCGATGAGTCGGTACCTGGAGGTGGACCACTGGGCGGGATGTACACGGGGCGAACAACAGGACCTGAGGAGCTGAGGAGGCTATCTGTACCCACCCTACATGTGGAATTTCCAGTGGATAGCTCAGTGTTGCTACTTTACTTTTCAGTTGTTGTACTCACTTTCCAGTTGTACTTTACTTTCAGTTTGGGTTTGTATTCTTGCCCACTTACTTTTCCGCACATACTGTTGTACTCAGTTTACTTAGTGTATACCTCTACTGGCATACTCGGTGGTGATTGTTTACTTTATAAAGGAAATTCCTTCCCATTTTTGTTGGTATATACGCCTTTGGTGCTAGTCGCCAGCCCCTATCCTATGGAAGGCGGGTTTGGGGTAGTCATGGAACGGGCCCCGAGGACGGGTCGTGAAATCTGAGCTCACCCCTTTCCATGTTTTATTTTTTCTAGGATGTGAAGAAGTATATTATGACTAACCTGTTGGGACAGTCTAAGGGATTTGAATGTTGTCAATAAAGAAAATGTTGTTGTTGTTTTTTAATTTATAATGTAATGTATCATTCATGTTTGTAATCTATTATCCAAGACTGCTAAAATGATTGATCCTTCAGGACATGATTCTTTTTAATCATGAAAATGTATTAAAATAATTCACTTTCTCAAGGTAACTAGGTTCGGGGCGTTACTATTGGTATCAGATGATGTTTAGTACAAACCATGGAAGCTAGATTTTGAAAAACAATAATTAGAGAACATTACCCTAATATAGACATCGAGGATTAGTATAGAAGAACATCCTAGATGTTTGGTAGTGTAGTGATTTTGGGAGTTTTCCATGCACTACATCCCTGTCTTGATATGAGTAGGTAGTGGCGGCTCTAGCACAGATGTACCTAGGGGTAAAACTCGAACACTCTTCTTTATGCCAGACTCTAACAGGAACTGGTGCATGATAATGGGCATTGATGCGCTATTGGTTATGACACTCTTGGGGGATTTTCTTAAGACAATTCTCATTTTCATTACAAACCATTATAAAGTGTTTATGAGTATATACTACCTCAATAAATTTTTTTTTTGATTATGGACAATATACATAAAGTGTTAAATTTATGTTAAATGTTTTACAAATTTGGAATTATGTATTTTGATTCCTAAACTAAAATTATGTATGCCATTGTTTAGAAATAGTGCATTGTGGAAGGAATAGAAACTGTATCAACGCATGTAATCTATTTATGGATTTCCCTCCTACTCAATATAATTATAGTTGAGCTATTGAAGTAACGGGTGCTAATCAGTTTATCACCATACTGGCACAAGTCACTCACGTTATGAATAATAACCTTACCTGTATGGAGCACCCCGATCCACAACATGGAGGGTCAATGTTAGACCACTTCATGAGGAAACAAATACAAACATTCAATTGGTGTAAAAATCCATTAGTAGTTGTGTAATGGATAAATTCCATAGTGTAAATATTTCATGATTTGGGGAGTAGCGAAAAGGAAAAGTTGTCATGGAAGTTTATCGCCTCACAAGAGCTGCAGATCAATAGTGGTCATTAATCCAAAACACAAAGGAAGATGAAAAACTATCAAGTATGGAATGGAGGTGGTTTAATGAGAATTTAATAGAAAAATTCTTTCTCCATGACCATTGAGCAGATATGCAAAGGCAATTTTTGTGTCTGAGAAAAAAGAAGGATGAGAATGTCACAATGTATGAAGCTAACATTACAAGGTTGACAGGGCACACTGCATATTATACATGTAACCTAAAAAGTAAGATTGATCGTTTCATCGATGGGTTAAAAGTATTTCTTTGTCGAGAATTACTCTCACAATCCATCTCATCGTACAAAGATATTTTCTAGTGTTCTATCAAGACAGAAAAGGAATTCCCTCTGTATTTTGACTATAAAGCAATGCAAGAGAAAAAGAGATATACTAAACACTATGGAAGGGGAAGTAAGGGGAATAAGGGAAAAAATTAATATCCATCCTATGGTAAATGTGGGTATAAATACCCTGGTACTTGCCTGAAGGGAATGAGAGTCTCTTACATGTGTGGTGAAAAGGCCACCATGCTCATGATAACAAAGAAAAGAAAGAGGCTGTCAATTTTGAATTATACGATTGTAGAGAAAAGGGGAATTATGCAAATGAATGTCCTATGAGCCAAGGAAACATAACATATAAAGGACCAATGGAGTAAGGAAAATATTATGCAATCACTACTACTGAGTTTGAAGCTCCGAAATATATGGTAGCTGGTAATTTAATGGTTTAATCAAGATTATCTAATGCTTTATTTGATTCTGGATCATCACATTGTTTCATATCTTCATAGTTAGATAAGAAAATTAGATATTTCCAATTTTATTTAACTGAGGATTTATCAGTCAAAAAACTTTTTGGGAAGTATCATTTTAACAATGTTTTATGAATCAGTTCCCTTTAGGGAACATAAATGTTCTTTATATACTAATCTCATCGTTATACCCATGATTTAATTTGATATAATCCTTGGTATGGATTGTCTTTTAGACCATGATGTAAAATTTTATTATAAGATGATGGAGGTTACAATTCTCGATGATGATAAGTAATACCTTATCATTAGAGTAGAAACGTAACCACCAAATTCTTATCTTGATCTACCCCATGTAGCTCAACTAAATTCAATTATTTAGGAGGAATAGAATGAAATAACTATGGGTGAGGAAACGAATGTTCAAATAAAGGATATACCTATTGTGCATGAATATGTTGATGTGTTTCCAGAGGATTTACATAGACATCCTCTAGAATGAGAAATTAAGTTTTCCATTTATTTAATTCTTGGATCATGGCCCATATAGAAGACCCCTTATAGAATGACCAGCACGAACAAGTATAACAGATGTACACAATTTTATTGGTTTACCAAGTTATTATCAAAGTTTCGTCTGGAATGTTTCCTGGTTGACAAACCCTGAAGTGCATTGTGTTGCATTTGTTGTCAATGAGGCATGTTGTTGTCTTAGAATGAATGGATGTCAAGGAATGTCAAGATGTGAATGACAAAGGATGTGATGGTGATGGTGATGAAGGAGAATGGCCATGGTACTAAGATGCATGTCACTTAGGAGATTCACTAAGTGACATAGGAGATTATGGTTGAAACATTCTCTATGAACATCAGACGATTGTAGAACTGATCTTAATGTTTCAATACTTGTATCAAGGTGATACTAAGTGACAACATTTCAAGAATGAATGATGATGGAGCATCATTATATCTGACGATTGTTGAGCTGATATTTAAGTTCAAAGAACTTGTATCCTGATGATACAATGCCACAACATTGTTTGAAGACCATGCATTGTATTGACAATGCATGAGGAGCTGAAGTGATCCATCCACAACAACTGAGTGGATGAAGTGGATTAATGAAGTCCATGCACTATCACTTAGTGGATGTGAATTTTATGAAGATCCAATTTGATCTCTGATTAGATCAATGATAAACATTGAAGATTATAAGTGATTCAGGAGTTCGGTTGATGAAGATGAACCTTTTGAATTCCATATCCTAAGTGAAGATTAAATGTTTAAGAGGAATGGAGGAATTCTTAAGAAGAAGAGAAGAGAAGAAATGAAGAATAAGAGTTGTGGTATTTGGCATTTGAACTTGGTCACTTTGTTTTTACACAAAGGACTTGTTCTATACTTAAGCAAAAAATATGGCCAGCCATGGACACCTTGAGGGTTCAACCCCAAGGCATGGGCGCTAGGCACCACACACAAGAGGGAACTCGTGGGGCGAGCCCAGGGTGGCAGGACGCACCCAAGACACCGCATGGGCATCAGGAGCACGCCCGAAGGAGCGCGGTAGGGGCGTACCAAGAGTATCAGTGTGCATAGTGGGCGCCAGTGGCGCGCCCGAAGGTGCATAGTATAGTGGGCGCAAGAGCGCGCCCGCAGAGAGAACCCGGTGCGGGGCGGCACCGGGAGGGGAGAAGTTCAACTGAGTTGTGGTGGAGAGCGCCTGGTTGATAAACTGCGGAAAATCCGCTCGCCGATTCGATGTGGGACGCGTGATTTTGTCCCGGAGCGAATCCTGGCCGTCCGTCTCCTCGCGCGCCCGATCTACGCCGCACATCTCATCGCGCCACTCCCATTCTGATCGCAGCCGTTCAAACATCTGATCCGATGGCTAAGAGTCCGTCTCCTTCCTCAAGCTCAGCCGAGGCACCCCCGACATCCCCGCAGAACCAGGCGCCACCCGAATGCAGAATTTGAGTTCCCGGCCACCTCTGAGCAAACCGATACCTCCATTGTGATCGTTAGGCTATAACGAACTCATGCATGCATTAAAATGTTGCATGCATGCATCGAGAAAGAATTCGAAGTAAGGTCGAGGCAAAACGAAGTTGCCGAGGCTTCGGTGGATTCATGCTATGCATGGATAGACTTTGAAGAGGCATGCAAACGTTCTGCATGCACATGCACGTGGAGGAAAACAAAGAAAAGGAACCCGCGTGAACCGAGGATAAAAATCAAGAGGTCGAGGCATTCTAATTGTTTGCTGAAGTTCTTGTTGAAGATTTGTGTCCCGTGAGAGACCTCTGCCTCGTGAAGACGAAGCCCCGCGCACACTTGCGTGGTGAAGTCCCTTGCGCGCTGCTCCTTTGTGCGACAAGAAGAAGAGGTTGGGCTGCGCCAACTTGCGCACCCCCTCTGTGCACCGCGGCCCCCTGCGCGGTAAGCAATTGCGCGGCAGTGGCCACCCGAGGCCTTGCGCGCTGCCTTGTGCACCCAAGTGCTTGCGCGACAGAAGATAAGTTAGCCGCACCCCTTGCGTGCCTCCTTTGGAGTTCGGGTGGAATAGAAAAAGAAGGCCGAGACCACACCATTGTGTGTGTGTGCTAAAGTGAAGGAAGTAAGCCGAGGCCAAGTGTGTGAAAGCATGAAAGTGAAGGCCGTGGCATTTTGTGCCTTTTGTGCAAAAATAACCAGAAGAGGCCGTAGCCGTTGGTGGTTGTGCAAAGAAGTGAAGGGCCGTAGCCTTGTGGGTGAACACATTAAAGAACAAATAAAAGAACACCTTTTGTATGTGTGCAAAACAAGAAGAAGAATAGGCCAAGTCTCAAGTGTGTGCAAAATTGAAACAAGTGTGTGAAAAGAGCAAAGAGGCCGAACCTAGTGTGTGTGCACTAAGTGAAGTGAACACACTTAGAAGAAGGAAGAAAGAGGAGACCCTCACACTAAAGTACAACACACTAGTGAGTGTGTAAACAAAAAGAACAAAGTGTGAAGAAGGAAGAAGGTGTGTGTGCTAAAAGTGTTACACCCTCTGAGGGTTTACTGCACCAAGAAGAGAATAAGGGGAGTGCATGCATGCATGCATGCACATGAACACGTGAACAAAGCCAAATCTGGTTGTGTGCATCTGAGTAATACAAGACCAGTGGTTCTTGAAGAATTTGAGAAGGCCATGCAGTCAGTGCATGAAGATTCAGAGTTGCCATGCACTCAGTGCATGAAGTTGAAGTGAACTGAGACTGGACCAGACCGAAGTTAAAGACATCAATTTTCTGAGTATTCAGTAATTGTAGAGAAGCCAGGTCATCCTTAGAAGAAGGAGATAAAGCCTGAGAAAGACGAGAAGACCTGATCAACTCATGTTATCAGAGGTACAGAGCAAGGCCAGCAGTCTTTATCCCAGACTGCTGAAGATACTTGAAGAATCTTAAAGTGAAGAAGAGCTACTCGTGTGACTCGAGGATCCAGGAGAAGCCCCCTGTGAGACTCAGGGTGGAAGAAGTCTTCAGTGGGATTCTGGAGCAGGCCAATGGGACTCTGGTAACACTGTGGGACGTAGTATAAAGACTCTCATGTGGGACTCAGGAGAGATACAGCGGGATGCTGTATCGACCATTGGAATACTAACAGATTATAATGGGAGAATCCATGCTGGGAGAGAATGGCAAGGATGTAGGCCTTTGGTGCCGAACCTTGTAAATCCTTGTGTCCTGTGCCTTTACATTTACTGCATCACTCGAGGAAAGGCTGAGAGATACAAGAAGAGTGGATCAAGTCTTTAACCAGCCATAGAAGTTTAATTGATAAAGAATTAATTAGTAAAAAGTTTTAAGGGATCACTGATTCACCCCCTCCCCCTCTCAGTGATTCACACTGATCTGGGCACTTCAAACCCATTAACAAAGATCACATGTAAAGGGGTTAAATTTTTTAGACAAATAAGTGTGAATAATGTCTTGTATAATTGAAGAGAAGATTACTCAATGATCATATCTTGACTCTTCCATCATAAAATAATGGATTTGTTATTTATAGAGATGCTTCAATGAAGGGACATGGTTGTGTCCTTATGCAGAATGATAGAGTTTTTTTATGCACCACGACAGCTAAAAATTCATGAACAATAGTACCCCACTCATGATTTTGAGTCCTCAGCAATAATCTTTTCTCTGAAAATTTGACGACACTATATCTATGGTGAAAAATGTGAGATTCATACTGATCACAAGTGTCTGAAGTATATTTTCTCACAAAAATAACTCAACATGTAGAAAAGGTTATGTCGTGAACTACTCAAGGATTATGATTTCACTATACACTACCACCGCGGAAGGAAAATATCATAGCAGATGCTTCTAGTAGAAAAGATCATTGAGTTATGAACAATATGAGAGTTGAAAGGGATCATATTTTCATGTATCTAGTAATGAGGGATATGAGAATTACGATGGAAGCTAAAACATAAATTATTTGTCAACTGGTTTCCAAAAAATCATTACTAGAAAGGATAAAGAGTTCTTAGATTGACAATGAGGAGTTTCAAAAGAAGGTTAAAGCTGTTGATGATGGGAGATTGAGTGACTTCATATATGAAGATGGGATTTTGAAATTTGGGAAGAGACATTTTGTTCCCGATTTACATGATCTTAAAAGGGAATTTTTGGATGAATCTCATAGATCCAAAATCTCTATACACCCTGGTATCACTAAGATGTATAGAGATTTGAAGGGACATTTATTGTGGGACATCATGAAGAGGGAGATGCCGATTTTTTGTCAAGATGTATTCTTTTTAAACAAGGTAATGTTGGAAGGAAACAGCCTGGAGGAGTCATGAATCCTTTTCCCATACCTTAGTGGAAATTAGATATAATTATTATGGAATTTGTCTTGGGGATACCAAAGACTCCGAGATGTAATGATGAAATATGGTTCATTGTTGATCGTCATACCAATTTAGCACATTTTCTTGTCATAAGAGATGATTTAAAACTTAAACGTATGATATGACTATATATTAATGAAGTTGTAAGACTTCATGGAGTACCCCTATCGATTGTTTCTAATTTTGATCCCTGTTTTACATCAAGATTCTATAAAAGTCTTCAGAAGGCCCTAGATACTGAACTTCATTTGAGCACTACCTACCACCCTGAAATTGATGGACAATCAGAAAAGTCTATTCAAATCATAGATGAAATTTTGTGGTCTTTCTCACTTAACTTCCATGGTACATGGGTTCAATATTTAACTCTGGTAGAATTTTCCTATAACAATAGTTTCCATTCATGTATTGAGATGGAACCATATAAAGCGTTATATGGAAAGAGATGATGCACACAAACTTGTTGGGAAGATGTTGGTGAATGAAAACTCATATGTCAATAACATGTTGAGGAAACAATGGTATAGGTGAAGGATATCCAAAACCACATCAAAGATTCCCAATGTATGAAAAATAGGTATTTCGATAACCGAAGATGGATTTGGAATTTCAAGTAGGAGACAATGTTTTCCTAAAGGTATCTCCATGGAAGGGTGTTATACGTTTTGGTAAGAAGGGTAAATTGAGTCCCATGTACATCAGAACATATGAAATTTTAGAACGAATTAGATTTGTATCTTATCGTTTGGTAATGCCGCCAAGTCTCTCCAAATTTCATGATGTATTCCACATATCATTGTTGAGAAAATACATGCAAGACACAACACATGTACTCAAATATGATGAAATAGAACAAGAACCCGACCTGTCTTATTGTGAAGAGCCTATCAAAATTCTTAATACCTGAGAACAAGTGTTGAGAAACCAGACGACTCATCTGGTGAAAGTTCTATGGAGAAACCATAAGATGGACGTAGAAAAGTGGGAACCCAAGGAACATTGGATGAAGAACCAACTGAATCTTTTTATGCAGTAATATTCTAGAAATATCGGGGGCAAAAAAATTTTATGGAGGGGAGAATGTATCACCCCAAGCATCCACAGTACGTTTCCCTTTCAATAATGCAATAGCTAGCATTGAACACAACATCAAGATTCTAACACACTGCATCCAATCAAAATAGATTTTATGATTAGTAATACCATCATTTCACAATTTTATAAATTTTATCATTCAAAATTGACTTCATTTTTGGATTTTGAAAATCGAAATTACCGTAGGGTAAATTTTTGGTATTTTTCTGAAAAAGTTCAATTTTTTGATTAATAGTGAAAAGTACCGCGTCATTTTTTAAAACTGACTTTTTATTTAAATAATTAATTATTTTATTTAAATTTATTTTAGGTAAAAATACATACAAAATACCTATATATGTTCAAATTAATTCATTGGATTCATTTTATTATATGTTTAGACATATAAAAATTTTATTGAACTTCTACCGTCTTTTACCCACCTCCTTGGAGCATTTGAAAATTTTCATAAAATATAATTTTACCTCTTATGTGAGTTGAATTTCAGATATCCGAGACACATGGTTAGTAACAGTAACTAGTTTTTTTAAAAAGATGAAAATAATTTTTTATGAATAGTAACTTTTGACTTTTAATTACCATAGTTAAAAGCAAATTGGGTAATTAAGGGTAGTAATGATGTAATAATTACACTAACACAAGTCCTAATTCTATTAGATAATTTTAATTCGACCAAAAACAACCTTAGGAATAAAATATGATTCCTTTTGTTTCACATGGATTTGATTTGGACATTTATTTTAATTTTATTTTAAGAAGAGTTAAAAAAGTTAAATTCAATGTTTAATAACTAAACCATTTTTATTATAGGGTTACACAAAAATATAAATTAGACTATAAATATTAATTAGAAAGCCAAAAGGTTTCCATACATACAATATGTTTATTTATAATTTTTATACATTAAATATTTTAATTTATTTATGACAAAATGATGATGCAATAATTATTGTATTAAAAAATGATTGAAATAATTGATATTATAAATATCCAAATAAATGTAATTTGAGGCTTTTGATGAATTCCACTAATATTATACTTTATTATGACTTTTTAGGGTTGATTAAATAATTTTTTTCTAAGTAATCATGTTTTTATGATTTTCACAAAAATCAAATACTAAATAGTGTTAAAATTGAAAAAATTCAGTTTTTAAAACAAATACAATATTATTAATGGATATAATATTCATAAAAATACAAAGCTCGTCAAAAGAACATAGTTATGGATATATATATTAATAAATAACTTCTTGGGGTTATCTAGGAATTTTATAGTATGTTTATTAACCATATAATATAAATATATCAAAACACATGGTAAATGACAAACTATTCAACTAAGAGTTAAATCTAGAAGATAAGGTTTATATGGTGACTTAAACATATTTAAAAACTTTTGGTTGAGATGTTTTCGACCCATCTACAACTTATAAACTATATAAATAAATTTGGAGCCATTAGAAATCGAAAATGGTTTTATTATAATATAATATTTCAAGCTTTTCCTAAAGTGACCCTCACCTCTCTTATAAATGGGAACTTCCCCTTATTTTAATTTCACACCTCCAAATCCTTTTGGATCATCCAAACCCTACACTAATATCCTCCCAAATTTCCTCTATTCATTTTAGAGGTATTAATTTGGTCAGAAAGACAACATAAGGATTACTTTTGGTCAAATCAAAATAATGAACCTGAAAAGGAGGTGAATATTTTATCACCTCTTTCATGTTTTATTCTTCTTCCACTTCCCCTTTCAATATTATTTCCAATCTAAAATAATAAATCTAGTATATTCTATATACTGTGATGTTATTATTAAAATGGTACAACTATATTCATTATTATATCCATGATATCATTGAAAAAGTCACCATATGTGCATACGTATGGCTTACCATCTCCACGTCGTGTTGTAGTTTGTTATTTAAACACCACATTATTTGGATCAGTATAATAATGTGTATAACTATTTTAAATAATATATATAACATGTTAATTATTCTGTATATATGATATACCATCTAATTACATATCATTACACCATCAATATAATGATGTTGTCGCTCGTGCGTACGTACAGATTACCGTCTCCACGAACACGATGAGATTCTTTCCCCATTAGAATCATTGAAGATTAATTTTCATTTTATGATTAAAAATAATGTTTATGAACATAATATAATATTTTATAGGAATCAAATAAATTATATCCATAACAAACCTGGCTTACGTTACCAACCATACAATGGAAAACAAATTAGTTAACTCCCGAAATGATGATACTTTTGAAATATTATTAATAATGAAATATTATGGGATCATATGTGATATCATATTTATTAATATAGTTATTTTATAATTTAATAAAAATTATTTAACTATTATACAAGTGGTTAACATAACCATGACCAAAGAAAAAGTACAAGGTAAGGGTTAATTTCACAACCTATTTATTATATGAGGTTGTTTTTACGTAAGTATCTATTGGGACATATTCATTATCCATGCCCATGTTTCATAAAAGAGTTTTTAAAGGGATTATTTTTAAGTTAATTATTACTAAAACTATATTTTAACTATTATTAATATTACTTTTTCTAATCCATTCTCATAATTGTCCATGTATTCAAAATTGTTTTAAGTATTTATTTATATGGACATGAATATTATTAAATATTAATTCATTTCAAAAGCATCAAAGGGGTATGGGACACTGTGATTGAAAACAATATTTTAAATGAATTCCTTTATATTTCTTTTTAATGATTTCATTAAAAAAGGATATTTCTCCCAATGATTTTTTCTAATCATTTTCAACAATGTCAAATTCCTTTACGAGATATTATTCTTGATCAATGTTGATTTATTATGATACAGATCTTCCATATTTTATTGAAGGATTTGTGATATGTTTGACCATGGAAGTGTTATTTTTATACTATTCATTGTTTATGGACAAAGTATTGACATTTTTTATGCTAGTTTTAATCAGTATTTTTATGCTATGTTTTATCCTTTCATATGAGGAATAAATTGAACTTAGTAGGTGATGGGTGGTGCTTGCTATAAAAACTTGATGCATAGGTAGGTCTCCTGAGACAAAATATTGGTTTGGCACAAGGCCTTGAAAATATTCATATTTTTTTCTCTTGGAACAAGGCCTCGACTATGTGGTTATGATGTCTGGCATTATGCATTCCATCATTACGAAATTATCTATTGATATTACATGTGATTATTCGACTAGTAGAATATTCTTTTGAATTATTTGATTTATATTTGCCATATTATTTTGAAATTTATGTTTGAAAGTCTTTTGTTTTAGTTTTATACATTTCCTTAAATTTTTATGCTTATTTATGAACATTTATGCTATATTGTTATCCTTACGAAGAATCGGAGCTCACACCGTTCTATGTTTTATTTTTTCCAGGATGTGAAGAAGTATATTATGACTTACCTACCGGGATAGTCTAAGGGATGTGAATGTTGTAAATGGAGACAATGTTGTTGTTGTTTTTTATTTTATAATGTAATTTAACGTTCATGTATGTAATCTATTTTCCAAACAGCTAAATTGGTTGTTCATTCAGGACTTGATTCCTTTTAATCATTCCAATTTATTAAAATAATGCACCAACTTTGGGTAATAGGGGTCAGGGTGTTACATATAATTTTATAAATTTAAATCGTTCTCTTATTTGTTGTATTAGGAAACTCACTTAATTTTGTTTTGTTAATCATATACAAACATATCATATTAGTCATAATCTCATTATTTCAACATCATGTTTCTATTTAAATTAGTTTCTTTTTTGGGTAATCATTTCATTTTGTATCACTTTTAGTATCAATGTGAATCCTAAGAGTTTTAACCATTTTCCAAAACAAAAAACTATAGTGAGTGAGATAATAATAATTATGAGATATGATGAAAAATAATTTATAGATTTTCTAAATCATGATTAATTCATTAAAATCGTCAAAACCACATATTTAACATAGGCCATCCTTTTTTTTAGCACTAATTAAAATACATCAAAATTGATTATAATGAAATTGTGAATTAACCCTCATATATCCCACATGATTGTCAAAGTAGTTGTATATAATGAGAATACTCACCTTGAACTATAATGATGGATGAGTTATACTCAACCAACTATTTTTTTGGTTATCACCCCTAAGTGAATATGTTCTAAAAGAATGTCAAATTGATGTACCTATATAGTGATTAAATTTTAGGAATGCCACATAATATCATCCTTATCATAACTTTGTGTTATTATTTTATAAATATACATAACCCCATCACTTTCACCAATGATCTATATTCCAATTAAAAATGATTTTCTATATAACTAATATAGTATAATCTATAATGAACAAACATTTTCCTAAAAATATATTAAATCATAATAGATGAATATATAGTATATTTTAGATATACATTCTTCATGAGTATAAAGGATTAGTTTTTTTGGAGTCTAGATAGAAAATAATATAAATTCACAAAACATATTCTAAATAAACAAAAAAAAATCCCACATACATCCCTTCAATGGTTGATATTATTTCATCATTAAGTGTAAACAAGGGATATATCACTGATTACGTGGGAATAAGAAGATAATAAGTGTATGTGGAAAATAACATAAAATTTTAAAACAATACGCTATATATCATGGTTCATAATCTCATGTAATTTCATAAATTTAAGTAGTTTATAACACATGAATCATAAAGAAATTAGATAATATGATCCAGGAGACCAAAACATAGCATTCTGATTGGGAAAAAACATAAGTATCTAATATTGGGAACATGTATTAAGAGAAATAGGTTCCCTCATTATTTTACAAACATAAAAACCATTACTTAGATAAACTTAATGTTATTAAACTAAGTTCATGAATAATATTCTAGAAATGGAATCCATATCCATGCATATATGTATGGGTAGGAAATCCATATCTATAATAATATCATGGAAAAGAAATAGGGTCCAAAAATAAAATTATAAACCTAAGATTAGATTCATGTATAACATATTTACCTTTTGTATTATCCACCTTTACCCAATGGTTTAGAGGTATATAATGGACTCACCTATTATACACAAATAATAATCCATTCACATGTACACCAAAAGATCCGGAATTTTTTTAAAGATTTTTTATAACATAACACATGAAAAATAATATTAGTTTTGTACACATATCTTCATCATAATAA
Source organism: Viscum album (assembly GCA_963277665.1). NCBI lineage: Eukaryota > Viridiplantae > Streptophyta > Magnoliopsida > Santalales > Viscaceae > Viscum > Viscum album. Next base: position 107,541,933 of record OY728133.1, read on the forward strand.
GATATAATATAGATTAATATCGATTATAGTATCATAGAATATTCCCCCCAGTGAAACATTACTTACCTCATAAGATTTTATAATAGCTAGAAATTCCATTTAAAAATCACATAGATTATTTCTTCCAGAAATTAACCTTGTCATTTAAAATCCACTAAATTAAATTCTTAAAATATAAAAAAATTTAAATAAAATTTTATCATTTAAAAGAAAATTGGATATTATAATGTAATCATGAAAGAATATATTATTCAAAGCTACATGAAATCCCATTCATGCCGTGAATGTGAAAACAAAATTTTCATTCAAATGTTTAATAAAAAAGTCAAAATATCCTCATTTGGAAGATGAAAATAATATTCAATTTAATTTTAAAAAAAACTCATATATTGTTAAAATTCAAACTATAAAAAAAATTAGAATAATAAAAATATTGTTTAAAAATATTATTATAGATGGGCATAGAAGAAAAAATTATTTTCAACCAGAGAGAACAATAAATTTGGTATTCTTTAAGATTGTTCATTAGAACTCTAGAGTACATAAAGAGAAATAATGAAATGAATCTATGAAATTAATAGAAATAATCAGATAAGATGAAAAATCATGAGATTCAGGAGTGGTAGATCGAGATATTTTTTATTATAATCCTAACTATAATCAATGAGGATAAACAATGAGATTTTAAAATAAATCCCTTATCAATTTAGTGAATTTAGATTGAAAACCCCATTAAATATATATCCTCATATATATATTTATATACACTTAATTTTCATGATAATAATAAAATAATACCTTCTTTTTAATTATATATAGCATAAATGTGAAATAGGTTGTGAATATGACATGTGTCTCACCTAAATAATTGTTATATGAAAATCCCATCCCCCAAGTCTTGTATAGTTTATTATGCATTTGAAACTCATGTATAATAAGTAAGTGTTTATTTTAAATGTTTTCCTGAACCAAATATATATATATATCATAAAATATGTTATTTTATTATAATATATTGTCAACTTTTATTGATAATTCATTATTAAATTCTCTTGTTCTGGGTGATAACTATGTCATACTTCATATATATTTAAATTAAATTGTCCCATTAATTATACATTGATCATTAATATATAATATTTATAATTTTATCATGATATTAATATAATATATAATAACCATATTATATTAAGGGTCTACCATTAAATTTACATATATAAAATGAATTACACCTTTCATGGAGATGTTATGTCGTACATAGGCATGAATGATGTTTTTATATTTCAATGAATTGAATAGAATAATGTTATGTAACAATTTAAATTTATAGATTAATTATTATATCATATATATATATATATCATAAATATTAATTAATTATTTCCTTATATTCATCTATTTAATGGGGAAATAAAAAACATATCACATCACAATGTAGTGGATGTAATCCACATGAAAGATAGTTCACTATTATTGTATTTCTACATGGAGGTGGAAGCCCACACATACAAAAAAGGGATACATTCCCATAATGCTTGAAGGAATATATGGTGGATATTTTTGGTATTTTATTTCAATAAAATTTCATTATATTGGCTGTATTATTTAACAATTTTATATTTAATAACACATATTCAAATAAATTTTAATATTTTAAAAAAGGAATTTGTTATTTTAAATGATTACCTCTTATTCAGTAAGTCTAATTTAGATCCTTTCATTAAAATCATTTGAATGGTATTTTAAGGAGAAAAATGCTATAAATCAAAGATTGGGAGGTCTAGAGTTTTTTTAGGGTTTTTAGATAGATGGCTCAAATTGAGTTAGGGATAAGATGAGAAGTGGTTCCCTGTTAAATGTGATGGGAGTGGCACATAAAAATTTAATGAAATATTAGATTATTATTAATTAATTTTCATAATCATATGGAACCAAATTTAATTATTTCAAATATTATATTAGGATTAGTCGAAATCCAGTCATCTAATAAATTTTGAATAATTTTATGAGATTTCTTCACCCCTGTCTTTTTTTTACACCACTTGTTATCCCATTTGACAATTACCACAATATCAATGTATTATTCGATTTAATAGAAAACAATTCTACATATTGATATCATAATATAAGTATTCCTCATTTGATTACATGTTTTACTCTTTAATTTGATATTTCATTGGACTCTTGAAGACAAAGACCATTTTATGGGGAAAATTACATAATATAAAGAAATGGATGATTGTTTCAAATAATGTAATCTAGGAATAAATGTTTTTATGGAAATGTGGGGTACTTTTTGATTATGGGTAATGATAAAGTTATTTTGTGTTATTTTTGTATGAATCTAGATGTTTTTCAATATTTTGTGAGTTACATAATAATTAAAGGGATTAAATTATGTATACACTGTCTCTAGACAAAATTCATGAACATGGTACGTAACATGAAAGTAAAACATGCAATATAGGAGTTACATGAAAGAGTAGGTTGGTAAAGATGGATTTTTAATAAACAAATGTATTTGTTTTATTCAAATTATATGATCCCCATTGATTACACATCATGTAAATGGATTATTGACAATTTGAATGTCACAAACATGGATTTTTTGTGTAGTATGCTTGATATTTTTTATTTCATTCATCTGAATCTCCTTTGGATCTTGACCAATAATATTTCTATAATGATTTTGGAAGTCACTATAAATAAAGAATTATTCATTCGACATTTGATCATAACTAATGTTAGTTTGTGTCCCTCTAGGTGAGTGATCTATTATGAATCATAATTTCATATATCGTGATGATGTTGTTTCAAAGTGTAATCATATATTTTGACCCATGGTGTTGTTTCTTATTGTATTCTTAAATATACATGGTGAGATCTTGTTTTTGGGGTTATTCCATTATTGGTTGTGGTGTAGTGGGGGAGGTTTGTTGAGCTATGTGTTTTTTAATATTAAACTACAGACATTTATTATAATTGGATCAGTTTTAATATGTTTAGATTGATTGTAGAGCCTATGTTTTTTTCCATTCCACATATTGGTGGATCCTTTCTAGGCATGTGCGACTAAATGTTTTGAGGCATATGGTTCCATCCCTATCCATTGTTAGTGAACAACATTGATAATTTTTAATAATTTTTTTATTAAGTTAAATGGAACTATATGAGAAATTTATTTATGTGTGTGGTTCTTTGTTTTTATGAAATATGGGTTTCCCCTTGTTTATGGTAAAAAAAATGGTTTAAAAATAATTTTGAAATGGTTTTCAATGTATGATTTTATTAAATGGTGTGGTGAATTATTTTGTAAAATATACAACCAAAGAATCCCTGGGTACTTAGGTGGATGATATAGTAATATGTCTCATCCAATGTTAGTATATTTTATCTTGGGACTTATTAATTATCAATATGACTACTAATCGAAGGTCTTATTAGGACTATTATGGGGTTAAAATTTTGGGGTGTGCATCTTCCATCCTTAATCAATGTATATATCCATTGGAATTATGCATAGAAGATTTTATATGTTAGGTATGATTGTCCTAGGAAACCTGACCTAGTGTAGCCCCTAGCATGATATTACATATATTTCTCATTTCGGTTTGTACTGTATTATTGTACTATCATAGAATTGTTATGATAGTCAATTCATGAATTTTTTTTCTGATATATCTTCTGAGATTTATAGATATAAAATCCATAGATGTATTTTTACCATCATTTACATAAAATGTGCGGAAATGGTAAATTAAATTGTTTTTACCATGATTTTAAAATAAAAATAATTAAACCGTTATCATTTCTTGTTTTCATTAAAGATAAAAATTCTTGGATTTTTTTTCCAGAGACGTGATATAGATGACCTCAATGAGACCCCAATGAAAAAGTTATCCCACACACTAAGTAACTCTTGAATAGTGTGTAGATCGGGTTATTTATTTTGATGCAGGGAAAGGCAAAGTGCCAGAGTGAGGTATTGAGGCTTTTTGTTAGCTAGTATGTGTATATGGGGGTGATATGGTGTGACCATTCCCATTTTATCACATGGAGTAGTTGTTTTTTCTATTTTGGTATCCCTTTATAGTTTTACTTGGACATGGAGATTTATTATTCTCTTGAGTTTTTTTTCTTTCTATTTACAGTTGTGGAATATATTTATATTTAATGTATTTTAATTTATATATATATATTATATATTTTTTTTCATGATGGGAAAATAATTCCCTCTATTTTATGGTTTTATTCTTGGTTTCTAGTCTCTAGCCTAAAGTGATTAGGAAAGCCCTCTGGGAATGTGGTGTATTCAATCGAATTCAAGTATGAGTGTCTATTCCGGAAGGTTTATTACAAAATGATATTAGATGATTTTTCATCATCAAAAGTACTTGTCTAGGGATGTTTTATAGATTGTAGAAATGATTCTTAGTACTAGTGAGTTTTATATCAGTGTGTTCATGTTCATCTCATTCCATAACGATACTCTTGTATCCATTGGATGTTTTTCTGTCTATCTATTTTGTTGGTAATTGATGCTAGTCATATTTTTTTATTACCAGTTTCAAGTTCTAATTCTGATTATTGTTCCATTTGATCATTTATTTTGTTTTTATGTGCATTTTTTTTGGCTCATAGACTAGTTTTGTGATTTCTTTAGAAGGATGAATCTTGTGTTCCTCTAGGGAATCCTACAATGATTTAAACATTATCAAATATATCGTGTGAGTAGTATCTGATTATGATCATAATGTACCGAATGTTCATACTCTCTTCATTGAGGTACTACTGGGAACTTATAGAGACATAGAGAGATCATGATAGTCTATGCATGAGAATCCACCAAGTCATGGATCGGATGACGTGGTTGGATTCCATGGTACAATAAGAAATGAACATGGGCTTGGACTAGATATGATTCAATACTATTTTCTTAAAAAATTATACATAGTCACTAATGGTGGAAAAATATATGGATGTCCTCTCTTTTAATCTTATGTAGAGCTTTGTTTTGGAATACTACAGTTTTTTTACAAAGAAAATTGTTTGTTCACTAGAGGTTTTAAAAATGACTACTATAAAGCTAAGAATTACATTCCTATTCTATGATAAATTTTTTTATCATAGGTATTTGGATAAAACATTCAAACTATGAGGAGACTATTGAAAAATAAATTCCGTAAAAGTTGAATATGACAGAAAAGGTTGGATATTTTTCCAATTATTTTCCACCTAGTTGTAGCTTCAGCGTGGTGACAAGAAAATAGGCGAAGTTCCAAGATCATCGAAATAATGGTTTTGGGGTTCTTGGTAGAAGTAATCTTTAAAAACACTATCTATAGATAATGGTCTTCCTATGACCTGTAATTTGTGTTGAATTTCCATACCCAAATGAAATTATTTTTTGTTAACTAATAACATGTGTAAAAAATATGGATATTATGGTAATGTTTATAGTTTCTGTTAGGCCTTGTCTATTCCTCAATGTGGTTATTGATTTTCAACACCGAAGGCAACTATTATGTTGGCATATGTTTCAATGATTATAGATTCCTAGCCAATTCCCTCATAAGTGATTCACCTTCAAGTAGTATTTAGATACCATTAGATGCAGAGATGATCCTAGTGATAGTTAGAGGTACCATCTTCATTGCATCCATAGTAGTGACTACTTTATATGATATTTGTTCTTACAATTAATTTTTATGAGGCCTTTTTTCTTATATTCTTAACCTTCCAATTGAATGAATTTTGTTTTTATCTATTTATAAACATATCATGGGAAAAGGAATGAGTTGGGATTTTAGCGATCTTATTGTACACTTTCAAAAGTTGATTGGAAGTTAGCCTAGGATTTTTTTATTCTTTATCTGTATATTATTGAAGTCATCATCAGGATGTATTTTGTTATTGTTTAAATAAATTAGGTTGATTTTCTTCTATTTAATGAATCATTTCTTATAGTAATGGGAACACTCAGTTGTTTTAAGGAGAGAAGGATCTAAGTTAAGGCCATTCAAGACCATCCTTCATATAGTTAAAGTGTGTATTTTATATTGTTGTAGTTGATCCGGATAACATATCTTTGGTCATTGATCATACTACTTCTATTTGACTTTTTTAATTTATTATTTATAAATTCCTAATAATTAAATATAGATAGAATTTACAATATTACTAGTTCCAGGTATGTAGATGATATCGATACCTTATTATAATATATAACCAAAATAGATCAAATACCTAATTATTCAATAAAACAACCGAGGGGAAAAGAGTTATGATATATCTATTGTATTTCCATGGGGTCCATAGTTATGTTTTTCAATATGAATTTTCTTCACTCTAATAATATATAGACTATTAGAAGTTGAGTTGTGGGATATATAAGAAATGGTTTATTTTTCCACATGTGAATGACTAATCTTATTGGTTATATGGGAAACGTTTTTTAAGCTTAATCGTTGGTCAGGTTATCAGCAGATCGGATTTCAGGGGACTAGTATGCGGAAAATAGTAGTCTGGAGAGGGTATGACCAATATAAATATAATGTTCTACCATTGTGTCTGACTAACACTAATTTAGCATTTTTGGTATTAATGAATATGATATTCTATCAGTATCTAAAATCTATAGTAGTAGTTTTCATGGATGATGTTTTGGTTTACTCAAGATTGGATTGTGGCCAGGAGAACCCTCTATGTTTGGTTTTGAAACTATTGAAGCTTCACCATTTTATGTAAATAATTCAATAAAAAATTCAAGGATCTATAAATTTATAATATTAGAAAATGTGTTTTATGAGCATGGATTATTTGTTGATCCTTGGAAGGTAAATCATATGTTATCCTAGGAGTATCCACCAATAATATTACATATTTAATGATTCTTTGGCCTTTGTAGACACTATGAATAGTTCATTAATGAATTATCAATATTGGTATCAACTTTAAGATATATTTCTAAAAAAATTGTGAAATTCACATGGGATGAAAATTTTCATTATTAATTCGATGAAATTAAATGACTTGTGACATTAGCTCCTATTCTAATATTACATGAACCTGGTAAGAGGTCTGTGTTTTTCTATTTTCCTATTTTAAATTGTTTGGGTTGTGTGCCGAGAAGGATTATCATATGGTAGATAACAATTCTCATCAGATTAAACAAGATGATAAGAGTTTCCCCACTCATGATTTAGATCCTACCATAGTTATTCATGCCCTTAAATGTTGTCATAATTAACTTTTTGGGGGAGAGGTTCATAGTCTTTACGGACAATATTAGTTAGATTTATATCATTTCTCATAAATACTAAAATATTATATAGTTGATATGTATTTAAAACCTTCAAAAGTTTTAATTAGATATCACATACACCTCGTGAAAGGTAAATTCCATTGAATAATGTATTAGTAGAAATGTAACATTGCAGACTATTCTTGTATCAAAGGAAGAGTAGACCATTTGGTGATATTTTTTTAGTTTCCACTAGACTTACAATAGGATGTTTTCAGTACGGTTATGACCAGTGATAAATGATCATAATATACCCATGAAGAAATTCTATTGATTCAATAGAATGTTATCGAGTTTAGAGGAATTAATGAAATTCTATATGGTGGGGAAATAATTTCAGGTTTTTCCCTTTTTCAGATTGTATTCTCTATATTAGGGATTATATTTTTTCCCAAAAATTTGTAAATATGTCATTTTTTTATTATCACAATTTATTTTCGTACATAAACATAGGAACGCTGAATATGTATTATGACATGAGTCAATGGCTCTGGTGGATAGGTATGATCCATGAAATTTTTGGTTATATGTCACACTATTATACCTACTACATTTGAATGATTCATTATTTTCTTATTTGTCTTGTTATGTCTGTTTTGAAATCTGAAGCTTTATATATAGATTATTTTTGGGTAACAATGGACTCCCCAATTGGGATTGATATTTTATTGGTGATTGATTTGTTGAAAAAGTCATCTCATTTTATTCTAATTAAGAACACCACTAAAGTTGAGGATCTGGGTAAGCTGTATGTGATGGATGTTGTGTGGTTTTCTGGGATTTCATAAACTACTATTTTAGAGAGGGATAAAAAGTTTACATAATTTTTCTAGATATGTATCAAAGAGGTTATGGAAAATTATGTCATTTTGAGTACATGTTTCCCACCATAGACAGATAGTTAGACGGGCCAATCTATTTAGAATGTGAAGGATATTCTCTATCACTTTTCTCATGGATTTTCGTGGATATTGGGATATCCATATTTTGATGGTTTATGTTTATATAATATCATTTCTCAGTCATGGATCAGAATGGATCCTATTGAGGTTTTATGGGGTCAAATGTGAAATTCAACTCTTTTTATGAGGAGTTGGGTGGTGCTTCTTTGGTTGGACTGGATTTTGTTCAGGAGACATCAATGAGGATTGAGGATATATGTTAGGGTTTAGTTTTAGAACAGAGTCTCTAAAAATCATATGGAGATCATTGATTTCATTCTTTTTTATTTTATAGAGGTTTCTAGGATCTCTTGAATGTTTCTCCCTAGTTTTCATACCATTGAATTTGATGACCTGGAATGATGTCTTTGAGTTATCTGGGACTATTTGAGGTCATTGATTCTCTTGGGTAGTTTTTTATCAACTAGAATAGTTGGATCATTTGACAAGAATATATTTTTTTCATAAATCCTATATCAATAAATATCACCGTAATCCATGTCACGTTCTATGATAGGAATAGATTTAGTTAGAGCCTATTATTTTTATTGTGGAGTGTTGGGTAGATATTATGGTCTATAATGTTAAATTATTGCATGGGATATCTATTATATTGATATAGTTTTATGGGAGAATGGGTCATATTGTCATGGGACATGGGAATCAGAGTCATTGATTAATGAGAAATGTACTCCCCTCTACAATGGACTTCATTTTTTCTCATAGCTTCCTGGGGATGGAAAGGCTAATTGTGCATACCCTGTATAATCATTTTACCATATTAAATTTATTTCCCTTCCCTTTTCATTTTATGGGAAAGGATTATTTTGTACACCAGTCCAGGTTCCTTACGGAATGGATGTATGGTTTATCATATGGGAGATGCACTAGGTCATCACCATTTTCACCCCCCTTGAGGCAAGGATGTACTTGGTATGTTTTAAATAAAAAATTTACTTTATTATTAATGGGTTTACATGATGTGTACTTATTCACCAATAAAAATATGTGATAATGGTATAGAACATGGAAATAATATACGTTCTTAGGGTGTTACACTCTGTGTATGGGCTAGTGATCATTTTGGAGTAAAAATTCGATGTGTTTTCCAACATATGTTGTCCTAATGGATTAAACAACATGTAAAGATATTACAAGAAATGTAAATGTCATGAACATATATTTTTAGTGTACTGTGTGTGTGATATGTTCTTTAATTATTCTATTTCACCTTTGGATATTAACCTATAAGGATTCTTCCATTATTTTTAGAGTCTCTATTCATTGTGAATTGATTCATTCAGTTTTGGATCACTGTTTCAGTTGGGTAGCATCTATTTAGAGGAGCATTCATTTATGATTCATTATTTCATTTATCATGATTGCACCATTGGATTTTTTAATCATATCCTGTGATATGTGGTGATGTTTCATCTTGGGTTCTTCAATATCCTTTGTGTGGTCTTGTTCTAAGGGTTCTTCCATTTTTGTTTGTACTGAAGTCAGTGTTTTTACTTGAGGTATGTATTTTTTTCATCTTCTCATCCTACTATTTTTCTAAATATGATCAATTCTAATATTCGTCGATTTATTATAGGGTCTATATTTTCATTGCCTCCTTGATATTTTTTATGTGTCCCTTGTGGGTATGTATGACCTCATGTTTTGAGGTTAGTTGTTTTATATCTAGCCTCTATTGTTGAACTATTTTAAACTTTTTTAAAAAATAATTTTATTAAATGAAATTGAATGATATTACCTCTTTTTGAGTGTGTCTAAAACTAGGTTTTTATAAAAGATGGTCTTCCCCTAGACATGGGTAAATGGAAATGGTTTTAATAAATGGTTTCTAAATAATTATTTTGTGAAATGTTGTGATTAATTTTCCTGAAAAATAGAGCACATGAGAATCATTGGGTACATAGGTCGATCTTATAGTAATTGGTCTCTTCTAATTTTTTAGATTTTCACATGGGGAATATCTCTTTTCTTTAGGTCTGTTGTTCTAGAGAATGTCTTCCGCATTGTGGGGATCAATTTTCAGGGTGTTGATATTCCCTCTAGAATTGATATGTCTAGTGTTATTTATTGTATATGATTTTATATGTTACGTAGTAATATCCTATAAATCATGGTGGTGTGTGATCCATGGATTGATGTTACCTATTATTCTTTATATTTTTTTTACATTTTTTTTGTACATCAACAGAAATGATTTCACAAATGAATTCATTATTTTTTTTGATTTGATAGATCTATTTTGATATATGTATATAAATATCTCTGATGTTTATCTGCCTTTGTTTTTTAGAAATGTGGAAAGTGGGAAATTAAACAATTTCTTCCATGATTTTGATATAAAAACTATTAAAATGATCTCATTCATTATTTTAATTAATATCTAGAATGATTGGATTACTGTTTAAAGACATGATGTAGAACACCTAGGTGATTACATACTAATCCTATTTGATCACACCTGAGATTCCTCTTCGGTGGTGCGTAGACCTTGTTATGTATTTTGATGTAGGGAATATCATGGTTTGTGTAGTATGGTAGTGAGGTTTTCTGTTAGCTAGAATGGTTGATTGTTCGTGATATTCTAGTAAACATCCCAGGCTCTCACAAGGATTAGTTGGTTTTCATATTTTAGTAGTAATTTGTGTTTTGATCTTACATGGATATTTTTTATTCTCTCTAGTTATTTAGTTTCCAAAATCTATCTCTAGTCATTCAATAAATTTATCATTCAAATGTTTTATCTATATATATATATATATATATATTCCATGTAGTTTCATTTGGTAGGCTAAAATAGTTACATATATTTTTAATTCGATAATTTTGTTTCAGTCACCATCTTATAAAGATTAGTACTACACTTTAGGTATTTGGCATATCGGGTCGAGGACAAGTGTCAGAAGGTATTCAAGTTGGTTCATACAATTAATGTTACCATAAAAAAGGTAATTGACCATTAAATGGAAGATGGTTAATATTTTTACCAATATACCATTCCCATTCAAAATTATAAGCTTTTTTTGAAATTTAAATAAATTTAAAAAATATTATTTCCTAAAAGATCATTCATTTCATATTTTACAACAGTAATTTAATTGGTATAAAATGTTCATTTTATATATGCATTAATTGTTTTTATAATTCTGATTTATTTTTATTTTTTAGTCATTGAATAATTATTACAAATTCTTACAAAAAAATGACATAGTATATATTCAATTAATAGGAAAACGAAATAAATTATTTTATAAATAATAAAAGCAATAAAAATTGGATGAATTGTAGTGTTACATGTATTCTACCCATACCTAGGTGATAAATATTTTCCATGACAAATATTTATAATGACCAAAAATAAAAGGATATTAATTATCAAATTTTAAAACATATATTCCAAATATGTTGTCCATTTTCCATTACTATATATCTATAAGTGGAATATATAACTATTAAACAAATTGTGCAAAACAAAAATAAATTTAGTTATACATAAATTATTTTTTAGGTATAAAAATTAAATTATATTAAAATAAATAATATTTATAATTCAAATGGAATTCATTAGATTTTTCTAAATAAAATTAACCATATGGAACATTATAGAATATCAAATATGTAATGAAACTTTTTAAACAAGTTATTTAATAATGAAAAATGAGATTAATTGAAAAGGTAGTTTTTTTACTTTTCATTGAAATAGATATTCATTTGAGAGACGAAAACCAAAATTTAACAGTAATATATTTTTAATAGGATGAATTCAAGAATTATGATCAATTTAGAATGTAAAATTTCTTAATGTGGCCCAATGTAATTATAATTTCCACCTAAAAAAATAAATAAAAATTACTTTTAAAGAATAAAATCACTTTAAAAAAATTGTGTGTTATTTATTATTATTTAATATATATTTTTTCATTATGCATGAAAAATAAACATATATTTAATAACATGGTTACTCAGAATGATACTTTACAATTAAATGTTAGGTTATTAGGGTCACATCTAAATAATTATATTTCTATAATATATCTAAATTCTTTTAAGGAATGGAGATCTGTGTTAGGAAATATATTAAGATTAATATTCATTTAATGTAATTTTATTGGGGTTAAACTACAAAACAAATCATAATAAACACCAACCCACTTCATCAATTTTAGAACCTTAATACCTATTTCTAGATTGGAATGTATATGTTTATCATAGGTTCTATTACTTTTCTATTAGAATAATTAATAGCGGTAATATCTATTTTAGGAATCTGAACTCATTAGAATTTTAAAATTTACGCCTTACATCCACTATAATAATGTTTTTTACAATCACTACTCTTATTTTTTAACCAAATAGTTCTTCAAAAATATGATTTTTGGGGCCCCTCTAATATATTTCTCTCAATTCCAAATCCATATTCCATAATAATGTTAACATATTTATAGTCAAACATACTCTAATAAATGAGGTGAATATTTGATCAAAATTCACTATATTGTACAATTAATAAATCTTAGTCAACCACATTAAATTCCTCTAAAAATATCATAGTAATACTTGTTTAAATATACTACAAATCTAAATTTCAACTATCTTCAAGGATACCAAGAAAATTAACTATAAAATTTAATAAACATTCATAACTTTTTTATCATTAATGTATATATTAACAAATTTATAATTACCTTGAGTTTTAAAAAATACAATGTGAAATCAAATTTAATCTTCATGTTCTCTTACTTAAAAAGTGAAATCATATAATATCAATGATTAAATTCCACTTTTATTTATTGTTTAGACTTTTCATATTTGATTTTCAAACTATTTGGATCATATAGTTACTTCTTCCACTTTGATATACTCACCTCCATAGGTTATTGATATTCAAAACATAATATGACACACCTCATGAGAATCTAGAATTATCTTTTGGTTCCTCCAATACATTGTATGAACTCTTCCTTGCTGGATAACACTTTTTATATCTTCTAAAATAAATAGATATTGATTAAATTGTATTCTGATGACAATTTGTTTTTGAGGGACTTATAAAAAACAAAACTAATCTTCTTCACCATCCTCTATAATTATGTTCTTCAATTATCAACATTGGAAATTTCTCATTGTGAAACACCATATAGGTCAAACAAAAAATAATTTTTATGTAACTATAATTAATCATATATATAACATAATTTTTTATGTATTATAGAAATATTTTTATTTTTAATAAATTTATATTGCACAATAAATATTTATTCATTCATATCTAAATGAGATTTTCATTTTTCTACATTTAGTAAAATATCCTAAAAACGATTAATGATTTTTATATTTTATAACATTTTTATTCAGGAAACATCCATATATTAAATTTTTTATCCAAAAACAGAAGATACTTTCCATTGTTGATTTCAACATACAATTCTATGCGTGTTAAAATCTATTTTCTTCTAAATAGTGAATTAAAAATTATTTTCTATTAAACACTTGTGATATTAGTTACATTTAAAGATTATAAAAACATATTTTGTAATAATATTTTAATCCTTTAGAAAGATTTTCCATCACATAGTTTTCAGTAACCTCATATTTCATTTTAATTATAACAAATAATATATAAGTCAACAACTACCTTATAGGTAATTTCATTCTTATCTCTCAACATATACATTGTTATTTCACAACATCAACTCAATATAAAACTTATTGTTACTCCAACACATTACTTAATTAATATTATATATAAATACTATTCTTCAAAAAATTAATCCATTGGAACTTCTAAATTCATCATAAAGATTTTCATATCCATAAAACATCGTGGAATAGTTTTCCTAACCAAGAAATAAACAGAAAATGTTGCACCTATTGTCTAGACAATTTTATAAATTTTGGAACATGTATAACATCAGACTTTGGAGTAACTCCACCTCAACTCATTTCATCTTTATATTGGACTATGAAAATCCCAGCCTAATAAAGAATTGTCCCCAAAAAGTATTCTGTTACACATGGTTGACCAAAAACTCAACTTCATAAATAATACTATGGGTTATTCAAATAATGGAATCTATATTTATCATGATGGTTTCTAAAAATTATTATATTTCTATGATGAGGATTTTTTATTGGTAATTGATGTAAATAAATATATAAATGTCATAAATAATATGTTACAATCTAAAATATAATTCATTATATAAAAAATATGGATAAAAACACTTTCCCTAAAAATTAAATCAAAAAAAACTTATTTCCCTCATCTCATTGGATCAAAACCCATAATAATAAGACCAAAGAATTATATACACTCTTTTAATAAAAAATATTTTTTCACAATCATTTTATAATAACATTGAATTCTTTTGAACTAATGATTATTTTCATTTATTATATTTATTATATAGGGTAAAAACTAATGAATATTTAATGGAATCAAAGTTAGAATTAACCTACATCCTATAATAACAAATCAAATATGCTTCTTTTTCAAATCAAAACAACACCTTCACATTATAAATCATTCTTCCCCCTCACTCTAAATCCATTATAAATCATGATGTTTTTTTGAAAAGTATAGTATGATGGATATATAGTCCTATAATGTATTTTATAATCATGTTTATGCATGGTTTCTATAGGATTATATGAAATATAAACTATACCGGTAGGTCTCAGAGGTATGAAGGAACGATAAAATATTTTATAAATATATTTCAATGAGTTTTTATTTTATAGATTGAAAAACATAATAATTAAATTTCTAGTAGTATAAATATCCCCAATATTTATAAATAAATAAATAATATTAATAACTATTATAAAATGTAATAGATACCTATCAAGAATGGGAAACATGAAATTTTGATCAATCATTCATGTAATGAATAATAATTTTAAATCAATGATGTTAAAAATCAAAAACTAAAAGAATACATATTTTTAGATCAACATAAATAATATAATCCTCTCGAATCAAATTTTATCAAATCATTTATATCAAGATTATATATAATCATGAATCCCACATCTTACTCATATAGCATTAAAATAATATCTTCAATAATTAATAATGGGATTTCTGTGAAACATTTTATATCCTAGGCCAAATATATTGTATTATATTTTCTTTTATCATAATAATTCCCCTAAAATAGAAATCATATGAAAAATTACTATATAATTAAAAGAGATATTAAATTTATTACAATACTACCTTATCCCATGAATCCATTCCCCACTTCAATCATTATATTCTCATTTATTTTTCTTTTATCATCATCATGGGCCTAAACTATTATAATTATCAACTAAATGTACAATGTATAATTCATTTAATCTAAAAATAATAATTGTCATTAAGACTAAAACATAAAACTCTTTCCTAAAAAATTATTCATTCCTAAAAATTAATTCTTATTAATTAATAACTAACATGGGTTTCCACAAGAAATAACATTGTGTTATGTTATTGAACTAGTTACTACCTCAACTAATCATGTGTTGTATTATTGTAATGAATGTATTTTATCTAGGTAAAAAAATTGTTTCATGTGAGATTACTCCATATAGATGGGTACTTTACGTTTCATTTAAATTTTATTCAATATTCCATATGTTAGTTATTTCTCGACATAAATAATACTAATCCACAATTTTTGGTAAATACAGAATAATAAAATATTAAATCCTGGACTAAACAATTTTTTTGACTTCTTTTGAATCTAATTTCAAAATTAATTCTCTTTTATTCTCAAACATATCATTCAAGCTTATTTTCTCTTAGTTTCTTCAATTTTTCATTCTTATAACTTCTATACAATATTTAACACTTCCACATCATAAATGGAAGAAGCATACAATAATTATTACTTATATTTCTCACTAAAATCCTTATCATTTACCTTAATACTCTTCAAATCATGATAAATAATAAAAATTTCTTATTCAACACTAACCCAATATGTTGACTACTCACCTTCGACATCAATTATTGTCATTTATTTTGGTAAAAATGTACCTTCAAAAATAATTTCAGTTTTCTATTAATCTATATAAATCTCTTGGTTATATAATTTGAAATAGAATTTATCGACATTTACTAAAATTTATCTAATAAAAAGACATTTATATCTGGATATTATGTGTACTAATTGAAGAGAAACTTTTATGGTAATTATATTCTATAATCCCAGGCTTTTGAATGTTATGTACAATATTATGTATACACTTTCTTCTATATCACACAATTATTTTCTATAAACATAATATATAATATTGAAAATAAATTAAAGACATCTCATTTCTTATTGATTTTGTTGTAAAATCCAAGAAACCATGATTGAGAATTCTCCCATGATGGGTTTTGTTCCAATATCGTTATGTTTTATCTTATTTTAAACCAACCCATTTATTATCCTTTTATACATAGTAATTTAAATTAATTCTTTTGTAAATGGGTTTTCAATATTAAATTTCTTGGAAATTAAAAACATATTACACATTTTTTCTATATATTCACTCTTCATACTTTTCATGAAGTGTAATGGTGGTTTCAATGCAGTTTTTATACCACTAAAAACAATTTAATATCATAATTTTACTTTTCCTTCATCACTTACTCCTATTACTTTTATTTTTTGACATATTTGTATTTAAATTTTATCATTTCTATCTCACATTCCATTTTAGTCTCTCCACTCATGAAGGGGTTATAATTGAGTGACATTTATGGGTTAACCTTAATGTCACCTAGTATAACACTTATTGGCCTCTACTTGAGTTTGAAATTTAACTAACAAGATATTATGGATTTCTCATCGCTTCTTTTTAATAATTTTAAAACTATTTTAACACATTTATAGAATCGTTAAAGTTATTAAATTATTATTAGAATCTCCTCTTTTAAAAAACTAATTTTTTTATGAGGGGATGGTCATTGTTGTTATTGGAACCCTTATAATATTTGTTGGAACCCATAATTATATTTTTCTATGTTTTAACCCTTAATAATATTTTGATGATTATCATCAACGTAATTGTAACCCATGGTGTACATAAATTGGTGTTTATTCTGGGAAATCATTTTAATTATAATATTTTCTAATTATTTCATTTATCCTTCTATTCATAAATTTTTTTCCACCATGTAATCTACTCTCTATTAACTCATTTTTTTACATTGTATGGTTTTTTACGATATCTCATCTAATAGATCATAACATTATCATGGAAACATCTTCATTAGTGATCCTTTAGTGAAGACATCCATGATTGACCTATTTGCTAAATATATACCATTGTAGAACATTTGATTTGGAAACCACATTTCAATAACTAGTCTTAAATAGTATCCCATATAGTGTAAATTGATTCACCATAAAATGGATTCAAAATTAAAATGCCGACACAAGTATTCATATATATTGAGGTTGGGAATAACCTTGAAATGAATATACATTCCACCCAATCCAATATACTAATAAAATATAGTTCCAACCTTTAAACATATTATAATTATTATAATTTTAATAAAAATATGAATATTCATAACCTTTCCACATCAATGGATATATAATTAAATTAAAATGTATCATATATCTCATAAAAAATTCCAATATTTTTGTTTGGATCGTTATATAGAATCCTAATGAACTAAAATTTTGTTTCACATCATTTAGATTATTTCTATATTGTTCTTAAAGTGGTTCATAGAAACTAAAGGTACTATATTTATATGTTTTACCAAAAAAAATGATGGTTTACTATACTACATAAGTATTATCTTGACCAATTCTATTATTCACACACCATATTCCATTCCCATTCTATGCTCGAGTCAGAGCATTATTTCTTACTTATTTTTTTCTTCATTCTCCCCTCTAACTCAATTTTAAAATCAGTAATTTTTCCCCATAATTTGATTATTCATGAATAAATGATATTACCTATAGTAAAATATAACTTTGAAAACCAATAATAACATAGAAATTGAAAATGATAAATATTAATAAAATGAGTAATTTGACTCTGTTTACTTATTATAAGTTCCAATTAATGGTTCTGCAAACATAAACATCTCAATGGAAAACCTTATTTGCATAAATATTCTTATTTTTAATTTGTAATGTCACACATTCTAGATAATAACTTTGATAGTGTAGAAAGTGTTACTCTAGGGTCCAACCTATAGAGATGCATTTTAGGGAAAACATAGAAAAAATATTATGATGAAAAGGAAAGTAAATAAACAGTGATGGAAACATATCGATATTTATCAAATTTGGGATTATATACTAGCTAAGTGGAAAACATAAACTAATTAATAATTTAATTGTAAAAATTAGTTATAATTAATTCGTTGTTTTTTCCATCGGGATCTAACTCAAAAACACTTGTTTTGTTGTGTTAAAATAAATTTGTAAATTAATGAGATTAGTGACCAAAAAAATATTTAAACATATCACCTAGTCAACTCTATAGTTTCCAAGAATTATAAATCCTAGGGATTACATTAAAAGTAAATACATCAATCAAATGAAATTTGTAATTAATAGTAAATGAAGAAGGAATATATATAGATAATAAATAAAAAACACAAAATTGTCAAATCATAAATTATTTTTTTACATTAAAAATTCCCCTTCATAACAATGCATAGAACAATGAAAAATACCCCCTCAAACTAGTATGGATTTATATTATAAATAATAATAGACCCAGAAGTAGTACCATACTCCGATTGATGATAAGTAACTAAGATAATATGCAACTCTCACACTAAGATGTTACAATACTTATTTTGAAACATCAACATTTATTTGTTGGGAAAATTATCAACTTTTTTCTCATTATACCTCTAAATATGTATTTATATCTATATCCTCCCATCTCTAACTCCATATACTAAATGAAAGATAAAAAAATCATTATACATAGCTAAAAATAATCTGAATAATGATTAGGATTATCATATCATTGAAATCATAGAAAATATTTTCAAAAGAGCGTTATCTTATTCACCATTCCATTGAACTCCTTGTTTGATTGAAAATATTACAATTCCACTCTGGTGTTATTTTAAATTGTAGTCTTATCATATATATATGTCATACTATATCGAACTCCCATGCCTTATATCTTTTCAGAAAATTTAACAGATATAAACAATAATACATATAAAAATATTAGTTTATATTACATAGACTAGAAGTGGACCCCACAATTGCTTCTCAAACCTCTATCATAAAACAACGAAAAATATCCTCTATCACCACAATATATCATACTTAAATAATTAATAATATTGTTAAACAATGTAAAAATTTAATTATAACCATTTTACATCGATTATTCTCTATTGGATATACATTCCTTAAACACACGTTTTACCACACCAAAATGCCACACAAATGATCAATATCAAGTTTTTTTTGTTCTCCATATAATCTACCAAAAAACTTTCTAGAACTTCAATCCATTCATTTCCAGCTCCCTCCCTGACATATTTCTACAAAATAATTTTCTAACATATTAGGTATGAACATTTTACATATTTTCCTCTTATCAAACACAACTCATCTTTGAATCAACTAATCATGCTTGGCCCAAAAATAAAATACATTCTACATATTGATTCTCATATAATTTCATGATTGTTTCATGGAACAATTCCTTAATAATACATTTATTTTCTCAAATAACAATGGCCATTTCCATATAAACTATATTATTTTATATGAATAACCCATAGATATAATTAAGCATGGAGACCTCATCCATGCCATTATTTGATGTTTTAATCATATTTTATACTTTTTATTAACTACCTATAATTCATTCTATCATCAACAATAATGTTATTCAATTTTAACTAGATCATTTTTGACAATTTCTTGTTTATATTCGATATTTTATTTATCTTTTAATTTATAATTTCATGATGAAAACCATAAATAATAATGATTTATGCATTATGTCATTAATTTCACTAATTCTTTTAGCCTTGAGTAGTGAGATTATAAGGTCATGCATGAAATCCATATAATTTTAGTAACTATTTAACCTATTATTTTATAAATACGTGATTCATAGGATGATGAAACTATGTTGAAATCATTTAGAAATGTTTCACACTAAATCCATTTTAAAATTATTTTCCGTACATCCATTTTAAAATCATAATTTCTTCAATAAATGTTTATGACACATTAAATCAATTCAATCAGACGAAAAATGATGCACATGTGAATAAATTTTTACACACTAAGGAAAAAGTGTGAGGGAATATATAGGGGTACTTCAAAAGGACAATGAATCTAGAGACATTTCGTGCCTTTTGGAAAGGGAGGATTCCCCATAATATGTGGAAGATGTCCCTAGAGAAATCCCAACTGTGAGAATCAATACATCTGAATATTTTTGAGGGGATAATATTTCAGAGACTCCCATGACAATAGTGTCATCAACTATAGAATCCAAAAGGATGGGCCTATTAGGATGTCCCAACCAAGCTGATTCAATATATCAACAAGGTCATCGTCCTTAATGGGTTTTGTTTACAAAATTAATCTAAGGATGTGAAATCATCCAAATGAAACCAGGATCTTGGAAGGTCCTTAATGGAAAATGGTGGCACAATGGGGACTTTAGTAGATAAAGGGAGAAATGGAAAAAGGTAAATGAAATATAAAAGGTAGGAAAGAAATTCCTAAGAAAGGATAGCCTCAAAATAGTGGTATAACTATTATAAATTTAGAGTGATTTTATAGAAATTTCAGGGGATAGGGAACTGTCATATGGTCATAACCACTAGATATTGTATTATGACCCACAAACCCAACCTTTTTTCCTAATGCTAAACTAAATATGATGATTGATTACTAGAAAAAAATTAATTGAGCCTCACATGCATACAACTTCGTTTCTATGGTTTAATATAATAGTGATATGGTTCATCTATGGGTTTTTAAGCACAAATGCATTCAAAATTCATCATCCAGTAAGTGTAAAAAAATTTCATTATTTTCCTATTCATTCATCGATTTAATGTCATTGTTTCATTCATTTATACCCACAAATACTATATCAAGAGAAGGGACCCACGGAGAGAGTTGGATAAATTGTTTATATCATGAGGGATGAATAGATTATTTTTAGTAATCTAAAAAAAATTTGAAAACAGATGACAAAACTAGAGTTAATTTTGATATACATTCCTCACAAGATTTATCTTTATTCATTGGTTATTTCAATATCATGGACATACAAATATCTGCAGATCAGATTACTTCGATCATATATTCCATTAATGGTAGGGAAAAAATTAAACATGACATTTTCATTGTTAAAGTTGATTATAGGAGTGCTAACATGGAAATTTCAGGAATTGAACTCCCTAAAATCCACATTGATCATAATTCTATATTGATGGAAATGATCATCAACATTGATATTCTATCTTTTATTCCCTTCAAATTCAATAATTTCTATCAAACCTCATTTAGATATAGATAAATTTTAGTGATGTCTTGTTATATTGATTCCATTGTAATCCCTCTTAAAAATTGTATAGGAGACTCAAAAATCAATTGATATCATAAAATAACGGAGAAAAGAATCATTTTACAAGCATGATGTTGACATTAAAATTGAAGAAAACATCTTTCCTATTGTCATGTTGAAACCAGAATCATAATTATCATTCCATATATGAAATACAAGCCACTACCAAACCTAATGAGCTCTTATCCATCATATAAAGAATGAATATGAACATTATCAATGATATATATCAAAGGGATGGTGATAGGCACACAATGATCATATATTATATTCATAATGAAAAATGAATCAAAGGAGAACCTAATTACCTAATAATCTATGGAATCCCTTTAAATTATAATAATGAGACCACCAAGATAGTTTCTCATTACATCGAAGAGAATTATTATTATGATGGGAATGACAACACTCATTAAATGATTGATAAAATTCTATATTTCATTGGTGAACAGTAGAATTACGAACTTATTTTTCCTCCCTATTAGGATGAAATAAGAATAGTTCTTTTACCAGTCAATATTTATATTCCACCTAGGAATGAAAGGGTTTTCCAAAAGAAATTATGCTGTATTGGGATATCCTTCAATAAAAAGTGAAAAATTCAATGAGATATCTTTTCAACCATGCATAAATGAAATATTATATCAACTTAAAATTCATTACTCTAAAACCTAAGAAGTAAAATACAATTTACTTCAGGGACATCTTAGAAATGAAAATTCAGAACACCATTCATAATATTAACATCAAATTTACTTTAAATATAATGGAATGTTTGGTTGGTGTCATCATCACATCATATCTGTTTTGTTTCATTCTTGGTTGTTGTGTCCAAAATTTTCTATTTACTAGATTAGAATGAATCAACTTATTATAGTATAAATTAAATCCTAGTAACTTTTCTATTAAGAAAATCATATAAAAACATTTTGGTACAATCAAATATATATTAATTTGTTCATTCCTCAAGAGATATGGATTCTCTATTGATTTTATTACGCTCTTCATCATCATATAGAACAACATGAATGTCCATTATTATTAATGGTGTTACAAATAATTTTATTCAATGATCAAGAGGTTCCAAGAATGAATATCCACTCTCAGGAATTTTTTCCCTTTTGGAATGAATTATTTAGTAGATATCCTAATGACAAGTTGAGCATTAATTATTTTAAATGTATAAATGAATGAAGAGGTATGGATTCTCCCTCCCATTCTGTTTATGATAATGATATTATTCTCAATGTTAGGACATCCAAAAAAATCTATCTGTTATAAAAGACAGATTTGATCATTACAAAGATGTTATATGGTATTCCATCTAATATGGATATAATTCTTATTTTTTTATGGGGACTTATGATAAGTCAAAATAGATTTTTTTGGAAACTGGGTATTAAAAGAGGATCTTTACGCTTCATGTATCATGGTGTACCACTCTTTTTATAGGTAAATAGAAAAATCCACCTTGAAAATATTTTCTCAGGTATCATTAAAATAATTTCAATATAGAAAGTGAAATCAATGTAATAATCTGAGAGTGTGTGTCTTATAAATTCAGACATCACCTCAAAATTGTTTACACATTCTACCTTTATAGATGTCCAATAAATGTTATCACGGAGCTCCTAAAAAATAAGAAACTTCATCTAGACTATATCTATGATTGAAAGTAAATTTTTATATATGGCATGAAATCATTTCATTAAGCCCCTTTATATGGGGGGGACTTGGTTTCATGGATCTCAAACTATTAAATGAAACATTTCATGCCAAAATCACTTGGAAATTGTTGACATGTCCAAATACTTCTGTTGATGTTGTTTAAAAAAATGTTTTACATGAAGAATATAAATAATTATTTATATTATCAATTCTCCTCTACCAGACCTCAGAAATAGACACACACTCCAGGATATTAGGGACAACTCTATATGAATTTTTTTCTTGTTGTTGCATAAGAATGTTTAGAGGACCCCATGGCTTTAGAAACCACATGATGAAACCATGTTTGTCCCTCTCAATCACCAAAATATTTCTATTTCTAAATTAAATTCAACTAACCCTCATCAGTTATTGATTATTCATCATTTAATTTCTATTGACTTGAATAAATACAAATTCATCGACGGAGATATGATTATTAGGATGCATGAAAAGAATTATATTTTCAATACCAGGGATTTTATAGAACTAGATGTCAAGGAAATACATTAAATCCTTCTTGGATATCAAATTTATGAGTACCATGTATCCAACATCCAATATCATGTATACTATAAAAATATAGAAATCCCAGTTTCCCATGAAGGATCAAATACAATATTTCAACATTCACCTTGCTTCAATATGACTTCTCTTCATAGAAGAAGTTGAATGTGTTCAACAAAATTGGATTAAGTGTAGATACATTTCAATGATTTTGGATTACATTTAGAACTTATCTATCATTCAAATCTATTGTGAAAACCAAATTCGAGATCATTTTATATAAATATGTGCTACTGGTTGCTTCAAAAAGATAAAAACGTGTTATATATTTCATATTCTACTAAAATTCCCCATATTTGGCATTCCATGAATGAGATGGTATTTAGATACCATCAATCATCAATTCATGATGGAATCAATACCATACCTAGATATGTCTTTTCTACAACAAGAGTTCAAACAAGTTCTATGGAAAGACTTTTTCATACCTTAAAGAACTCAGGTTTCATTAGTGTGTATTGAAGGGAAAGAAGGCCACTTATGTTGAAGCACGTATTATGGATTCCACCCGCACGTCCATGGATAAGAGTTATCTTTGAGGGTGATACCACTAGTGGAGCAGTCCCCTGTGGGTGTGGAGGTCTTTTTCAAACCTAGTGTGTTTTCTTTAAAGGGTGTTTTGGTCGCATTGTTAGAATTTGTAATTCTTTCAATCTTCATTCTTGGGTCATAATTAATGCTATAAAACATGATATTCAATATGGTAGGGATAGTCTATATATTTATTCGGACTCAAAACATGTAATTACATCATTTGGGGCAAGGATGTGGGAGGTTCCATGGTCTATTATCTTGAATTCGATCAAAAAACATTCAAGAATGTAGGCATATAATCTTAATTCTATCACATACCTAAAGATAATCCATTGAGGTGGTGGATTCTCTATCAAGGAATTCAGTTATGAAGATCAAATAGATGTGTTCTATTATGATACGAAAGAATTTATTATTTTCTGTGGACATGGATATGAGGGGTGTAACACACTCTTAAATTTGTAAAACCCATTTTTCTACATGACATTCATGTTTTTATTATTGCCAATAATTTTTAGGACTATGATTTTCATGGTCTAGAATCTTCTGAATAGTAAAATGAATGAAAATATTACATAAATTATGTGCTTGAATTATAGTTATCATTGTGAAAATGGGATTAGGGTGTCTTTTATCGTAATTTTATAATAAAAAATCATGATAAATATGTCTTCATTTTTGTTTTAAATAATCTAAATAGTTTGTGCACATTTATTAAATATTTAATAATTTTTTTCACATAAATAATATTATGTGATATACATTAATTATATATTATAAATATATTATGATAAAATTGTTTTTACCATTGACATTTTGTAAATTTTTACCTAAAAAACAAATATTAGTTATAATTTAGTTTTCCACATTATTTATAAAACATATTTGTAAACATATAATCTAACTAGCACATAAATTCTTCAAGGAAAAAATTTGATGACACATTATCATTTTGAGATGTTTTACCTTATAAAATTTTCACTATGATGATTCATTTATTAGTTTATTGAGTATAGGAAGCTTATATAGGATGACATAAACATTATGAAATGATGTATTAAATTTAGAGGAATGTAACAATTATTTTAATTGTAACCAATGAATTAAATTGTATGAAATCATTATAAAATTATTTTAACTTATTTTTTTTCATCTTCTATCACTAATATTGGTTATATGAATTCATATTTGAAAACTAATTCTCAAATAAATGTTTTTTATTACTGAAGGTCAAAGATCGATGGAGATTCTCCGCTTATGTTATTTTTATTTGGTTGTAGTTGATGAATTATCAAATCGAATTAAATGACATGATAAAATCTCAAATAAATATTATTCTAATGATGAATCATCAATTTTCTGACCTATATCATAAAAATTTTGAATGGGAATAAATTTTTAAACAACTAACTTATATTTTCTATAATAACATGCATATATATATGCTACTAAATAGTTATATTACAAATCCTATTAATAAATAAATGAGAATGAAAATAACGGTTAACAAATTATTTAAACTTATATAGAAATAAAATGTTAAAAAATTTAAAATATATATTTATGAATTGGTTTCAAGAAATATAAGTACATACTCAAATTAATATTTATAATGTGATTTTATATTTAATAAGAATTAAAAATATTATATAATCTCTTTTTTAGACAATGAATCATTATAATTTATTTTAAGTGTAAAATGATTTAATATTTTATTCTTGGGGTCATCTAAATAATACTGAGAGACATGAGGATTATAAAATTAATTGCTTTATGATTTATATAGTTTATCATGAAGAGGGCATTAAAATAAAAATATTTATATATTAACACTCTTTGAGTTAAAAAATGTAACATGGTTAATAACATTTAATTCAACTATCACATACCCATTTTTATCATTTAATTCAAATAAATGTTGTTGAATTTGTACAGGGGTATAAATAAATATTTGTTACATTTTATTTCTACCAAAAAATCCCACCTGATCCATAATACCTAAAATAAATACAATGATTCATATATCTTGTTTTTATAATATGTAACTGATTATTATATGTATGGTGAACTACATCATGGTAATAGTGTTACTATTAATTTAAAATGGAGATCGATGTATTTGATATGAAAAAATTATGAAGAGTAGTTTTTTTATAGTAGACCCTATCAATAATATAACATGCCACTTTTCACCTGATAATTCACCGGTCACTCTGATATACAATAAAGATCACTCAAATGACTAATTTTTCACCTCATTTTCTCTGGTATATTATATACTTTCCATTTTAAGAATGTGAAACATATTTCCAATGTAAAATACATCACGGGAACCTATATCTGTGGCCACAACATGACCTCGAGCACATCTCCCAATATACCAAAGGCTACAAACTTGTATTAGTGGAATAATGCTCCATAATGGATAGTAAATTATATAAAAATGTATATATATTATATGAAAATAATCCAAACATGTTCTATCGCGAATAAAGGGAGTAAATATAAAAAATAAATCATGCCCATTAATAATAAATAATATTATTGAATTAAACAGTAATACAGACTCATAATCACATTAACAGTTCTACCATTCGGCCAACCACAATAAAATAAACGTAAAAAATAAAGGAAACTATAAAATATTTAATAGTATCCCTAATTCAAGCCTCAATCATAGCCTGAAACTCTATCTGATCTACCATTCCCAATCATACAACATTGGGCCTCTTTCAAACCGAAGCATGTGATCAGTGATGGCTTGTTGGGAAACTAGGTGTAACTGAGACCCATATAGGGTCTAGGTATGTCTAAGAAGGGAATCCCAAATTTTTCCTATAAATTAATAGTAAATAGAGTTTATCTGCATGTGGCATTCCCATATAAATATATAAAATGACCACAAATTCATGAAATTAACAACCATTGTTGATATTAAGGTTTATAAATGATACTTGAGAATGAATATAATTGTTTTTTAATGTTCCAGAGTGTCATTGATAATTTTAGTGAGAATACCACATGATTGTTCCAACCAATACCAGGACCAACAATCATACAACACTAGGTGGATGAACTGGTTTCTAAGAGGGATGATCCAATAAAATCCAATAATATAATGATTTGAGTAGATTTATAGGGGGATATCCTTATGTAATCCAGTATTATTATGATTTCAATAGATTTTCAAGATCATGTCCAAGGAAAAAAATAAAAACTTAAAGGTAGAATCCTAGGTATCCACCGAAAAAATAACGTACACTAGTAGATTGAATCCATTCATCCATGGATTTCTATAAATACCTAAAGTCTGAATAAAATAGTATTGAACAATTAATTATTTCACATCCTACATATTAGATGAATCCAAGGGGATTCATATGGGAATTATAATTGTATATGACGAATATCGGAATACTGGATAATTACCCAAACATTATATATATAATTATAAATTCATTTACTAAGATTTGACTTCCGAGAATCCCCCTATAATATCTCAAAAATAGTTTCCCCTATAGGATCTCCATCTGTCCAACCTATTTTAAATAAGCATGTTCAGCCAAATAATATCATGAACTGTAGTGCCCATCCTAGCCAGAATAGGATTTCATCCTAAATATTTGTTCTAATATGAATCCATAAGTGATATGTAGAAATTCAACTATCCACCCTCACTAAGGATAACATTTCATTGGTTCACCCTCTAGGGTACCTAAAGTGACATCCTAGAATAGAAACCCAACATGGGTTCATAATTCTAAACCTCATTGATTGATTCATCAGATCTCACTCAGAGTAAATACCATCCATATATATAGTAACAAAAATATCATGACCACATGAGACTCACATGATATAAAATATGAAAATATTTAAAGAGATTAAATAATGTCCATCTCATATTCCAATAACCTACAAGGTTGGTCCTCTCGTAACTGCCTAATATATTTTTATATATCATTAAAGGAAATAAATATTATTTGATAGATAGCCTTCACTAAAAAAAGGAATAAGATGTGACAAAGAATATTCCATAAATATTATAAAGATAATTATATGTATAATAAAACCTCTTGTAAATAAAAATCAATTACACATTTAAAATTTATATCATATAGATTATAAATAATTAATATGATTTAATAATAAAAAGGATTGTTCTTTCTCATGAAATTATTTTTAATAATGTTTTTTTCTTTCTTATAATAATCAGTTATATTTTAAATTTTCATAATATTTTTATAAATGATCTAATATATTAACATTATTTAAATTATAAACTAATATGGAATAATAATGACACATGAAAATGTTATCTTCTAAGAAAAATTGGTTTTCTTTATATTATGTAATTTCTTGTAAAAAAATTTAAATTTTTTAAATTTCTTTTTATAAAATAAATTTTATTTTTAATTCAACATTTTCAAATTAGCTTTGGTTGAATTTATGATATTTTTCATAAAAGGGTGAATTTTGTGGTGAAAGGAATAAAATAACAATATTGAAAATATTGTAAATTTTATGACATTATCATAATACAAAAATGATTTTAATTTTACGAAATATTTTTTCTATAATATATATATATATCAAATAAAATAAATGATTTAATAAAATAAAATTTTGTATTTATAAAATACATTTTTTAAATTTTTAATACATAAGTAATATTTTATTCTATTAAAAACTCTTTTTGTATTGTTTATTTTAAATAAATATCAATAAGGTGTAATTATATTACGAGATCTTATTAAAGACATATAAATAATAGTAAATTAATAGTAAATAGATTAATTTCATATAAATCATCCAAATGGATAATTTCTTGTTAATCATAAATTTATGAAGAAAAATATAATTTTTCTAATTTTTTTCACTGTTTATGGGTGCTAATATTTGAATTGATTTTTATCACTCTTATAGATTATATTAAAAATGTAGGATTTCTTATATTTTATAATTTCTTCCAAATTTAGTAATAAATTTCATTATATTATTATCAATTAAATGTAAATTACATAGGTAAGAGATAGCCAGTACGATAAAAACAAAAAACAGTTAATGTTAAAAATACAAGAGTAAGAAATTTAAAAAAATTATAAAAGCATGATTTAAATTTTATGGATTATGTATTCTTAAACATACACCTTCCCCTAATGTAAGGTTTTTCAATATTGGACTCACATGACTATTTGATAGTTTTATTTTCTATTATTTATTTCAAAAAGTTCCACTCTCTTCTCTTATAAAAGACTCTATCTCCAACCCATATCTACTCACATCATAACATTTTAATAATCAATAATAATATACCAAAATAAATTTGAATCTCTCATATCCATCTGCTAGATTTCCATAATTCTCAATGAATCACCGCTCTATATGTTAATCCAATTTTCAAAAGATATATTTCAAGGAGTGAGGAAGTGATATTTTGTTCGACTAAAAGGGAATCCAATATAAGGGTCTATCATCTAAATTATTGTAATTTTTTGTTTATTCTAGAAATTACCAATTTTTTAATTTTATCCAATGAACTAGCTCAGTCTACTAGAAATGTAACCAGAGTTGGTCTGACACATTATTAGTTAAAATATAAAAAGGAACATCTCATGCATAACTTGATGAAAATGAAAGTAAAAAAATAGAATAAGGTGTACCTATACATTGTAAATATAAAACAAGTGAAACTGTCTTAAAAATTTATTGGAAAAAACATGACTATAACAATAAGACTATATGTGAAAAACAATCCCCTCTAAAAAATCCTACTAAACACAAAATAACAAATAGAGAACATGGCATGATAAATAAATCTTCTAATGTTACATGAGTCCTATAAAATATCTTCTACAACAACATAATGGATAAATTAGAGAATAACCTAAAATCATAATTATCTATCACAAATTAATCTACAAAACATATAATATCAAGAGTGCATTTGTACTGTAATTATAGAAATCATAATTTCTAAAACATATAGAAACCAAAACCTATTTTTTAAAAACATCATTTGGGTTATAAAAGAATATTCTATATTCTACAATTCTATATATATGTTATGTAGGCAGGAAAATAGGTAATAATAGGTAAAAATGAACCGTGGATACATCATAATATAAACCTATAAGAGATTAACCTTGAGAATAAACCACCATTTGATAAACCAATCATAAATGAAAAAGCACACCATTTGGGACAAAACATATGGCTATACATACTATAAAAGAATTAAATTACCCAATTTTGGTCTACCATAGATCTAAACATTATTAACTATTATATAATTATACACACTAATGTGACATAAAACATTTTGTCACATTATAGACACAAATAGTGACACGACTATTTCCCAATGCATCCAAGATTACCCAATTTGTAGTGTTTTTTAAAATACATTTTGAAATTATTATCTTAATTTATAAAACATTTTTAATGAAAAATATATTTTCATAAATTTTTTGAAATAAATCATTAATCCAAAACAACAATTGAATCATTTTATAAAACACATGGTGTAAAAACATTATTTTTTAATTGAAATTACATTTTAAAAACATGAATATATCCCAAAAAAATAAATAACAACCACTATTTAATCATATTAATTTAATATAAAAATATAATTAATAAGAGAAATAATAAATTCATATATTGGAATCATTTTTGATACACTAACCATAAAATAGAGGGTAAAATAAGTTCATTAAATAATGGAGACTAGAGAAGAGTAGAATAAGTTTTGATGATAATATATCTATTATAAACAATATAAAACCTCAATTAAACCCATTTGATTCAGTATCACTACCCAATTGGGTTCTAATTAGACAATAGGACATTACATCTTGCAAGGATCTACAACGGAAAGGGGAATGTAGATAAAAACTCAAATTAATTCAAAATAATACTTTAAGAACGTAATAATCCCACCATTAATCCTAATAAATAGTCATCTTGAAAACTATGGAATTATTATGGAAGTCTAAAAAAAATTAGGGGGTAATGAAACATAAAAAAATAAAGGAAAATATTGTAAATTTCTACCATCATAAAGGCTCATAGGGACATGCATGGTTAAGCCACATAGTTAGTCTAACAATACACAAACAAGATTAGATACTATATATTAATAAGATTATTCAAACTGTCTCATAGTGTGGTCTCATATTTGGGAACATCTAATATTAGGTCTTATGAAACCCTTCTAAACTCACCAAAAACATTCAAATTATCTTTAATGACACAAACAGTTAATTTAACAGTGGTAAAACCATGAAAATACATATGTAATATAATATAGCCATACAAAATGGTTACCACATTTTTAGTACCAACTATGTTCCAACTGTACAGTAGTTCTGTCTTCTCAATATTTTCTCATTTTCAACTCATGTTCGTTTAAAAATTATTCAATGAACCCAACGACAAACCAAGCTTATATTAAAACATACATGTTAACTGGTTTGTGTTATAGTGGTCCCCACAATGAATAATATCTATCCCTATAATGTAATCAAGATATTGGACACATAAAAAATTAATCCAATTATTAATCATCAAAAATTCTATCACCCATATCTCATGGCTATCACATCCATACTTCTTCAATATGCAGACTTATAAAATTTAATTATATTTGAGTGCCATTTTTGGGTGATCTATACTCTTAATCATTTTCTCACCCACAATGGCTTCATGATCCAGGTCATCATCCTCTCTTTAATTCACATGGAAAAGTTGTGATTGATATATTCTCATGTTAGAAAAATTAAATAGTTCATGAATCAAATTCAAATGATAATGTATATCCAATCTATATACGACATTTCAATTTCTTCCAACTACCATAATGGGGCCATCAAAACTCAATGATAACATACCATTTATAATCAACTGGTCGTGTCCCAAGAGTGGTGAAACTCTATGAAAAAACTATTCAATAACATAAAACCCAATAATTATATGAAAATGGTACTTATTCGAATTATAATGACTTTGGTGTTTGACCTGTCTATTTTGAATCAATATAACCCTTTTTGATGTTTCCTTTACAAGACTCGGCCTAACAAAAGACCAATCTCCCAACATTTCCCATAATAAGGTTGTTTGAAAGGTATCACATATAACACAACAAAATATGAAAAAATAATTGAGGGATAAAAAATATTTTTAGAGGAACTTTACAAGATCAAAATTATATTCTCAAGAGCCACTGAAATCTTAACCTAATTCCCATAGCATATCCTCAAGAACATAGATATCACATATAGCTATTAAATCAATATTTAGATGATATGACATGTTCAGTATCAACTTAGAACCCAAAAAATTTTGAAATACATTCTAGATCCTTCATGAGAACATCATGTCCATGTCTAAAACTATTGTATATGGAACCCCATGAAGATTCAAAATATATCATATATATAATTCAAATATCTATTATACCAGAATTTTATCCTATAAGGGTTTGAAATGTGTTGATTACATATTTAAATAAATTATTACCCAAATCACATCCTTTCAATTAGTAATTCATGTAATATAATTACAATAATTATGGAAATATTATCCCATTTCCATACAGGAATGGGTTAGGGTTGTTACAAATTTGTAACACCCCGAGATTTTATGAGATATATTATTTTTAATTTCATTGACGTCTTCTATTATACACTACACCAAGATTAGCTTGTACTATAGGCAACACCGTATAAGCTTGCAGTATACGTAACACTGTTCATGCCTTGTGTTACACACAATTTCACTTTCGTTTTGAGGACACTATTCTACGCAACATTAAGTATAGATTTTGATTAATGAATAAATGAAATAAGTTTTGATTATGTTATACGCAACAAAAAATGGAGCTTTCAATACACACATCCCTGACATGGATTGCATTACATGCAATAAAGACCTTCTTCGATACTCTGTGTAGTATGCAATACCATGTTTCACTAAACGAGACATTATTATAATATTATTATGAACTAGTCGTTATGAATAGTAATATCCACTTTTTGAAATTTTATAAATTTTATCTTTCAAAATGGAATTAATTTTTGGATTCGGAATATCGTAATTATCTTAGGTTGAATTTTTGGTATTTTTCTGAAAACATTCAATTTTTTATGAATAGTGAAAACACTAGTTTACTATTTAAAAACCAAATTTTTATTTAAATATTTACTTATTTTATTTAAATTTATTTTAGGTCAAAATTGATACATAATACCAATATAAGTTCAATTTAATTCATTTGTGTCATTTTATAATAATTTTAGATATATAAAAATTTTATTGAACTTTTCACCATCTTTTACCCACTACCTAGGAGAATTTGAAAATTTATATAAATCTTAATTTTACTGCTACTGTGTGTGGAATTTTGAAAATCCGAGAGACACAGTTAATATCAAGGAGTAAAATGTGGTTCAATAAGATAAAAATAATTTTTGGTTAATATTAACTTTTTACATTTATTTACCACGGTTAAAAGTAAATATGGTAATTAAGGGTAAAAATGATATTATTATTACCCTAACACATGTCCTAATTCTATTTGATAAGTGTAATTCGGCCAAAAACAACCTTAAGAATAACATAATACCATTTAGGTTCACATGGAATAGATTAGGACACTTATTATTATTTTATTTAATAAAGAGTTAAAATAGTTAAAATCAAAGTTTAATTACTAAAACATTATTAATGTTGGGTTATACATAATATAAATTCGACTATAAATATTCATTAGAAAGATAAAAAGATTTCCTACATAATGATATTTTAATTATAAATTTTAGACATTATATAATTTAATTTATTAATGACACAATGATGATGTAGTAATTACATTATTAATAAAATATTAAGAAAATTGATGTTATAAATACTCAAATAAATGTAATTTGAGACTTTTTATGAATTAAACTAATTTTCTAGGATAATATTACATGTTATTATTGATTCAATTAACAATTTTATAACTAATCATGTTATTATTTTTACAAAAAACATTTTCCAAATAGTGTCAAAATTGACACAAAATAGTTTTAAAAACAAATATTATATTATAAATTGTTATTTTATTCTTAAAAATATAAGGTTCGAAAAAAATACTTATATAAGGATATATATATTAATAATTAACCATTTCGGGTTATTTTGGCTCGTTATAGTATGTTTATTAGCCATATAGTGTAAGAAAACAAGAAGACACGGTAAAAGTTAAATTATTTAACTTAGAGTTAAATCTAAATGGTATGGTTAAAATAGTAACCTAAAATTGACTAAATCCAATCTGTTGAGAGTATTTAGACCCATGTCCACTTTACCTTAGAAATAAATCAATTTGGAGTAGTTATAAACCCAATATGACTTTATTATAAAATAATATTTTATGTTTTACCAAAGGTGCACCTTTCCTCCCTTAAAAAAGGGCACACCTTCCCTCTTCTCTTAACACCTTTTTGAGCCTTGAAGATCAGCAAACCCCTGCCAATTAGTCTTCTCAACATCTCTAGTTATCTCATAGAGGTTCTGGTCTTCTCAAAAGGCCAAATCTACACTACTGGAAAAATGACCTATACCCACGGTTTTGGGAATCGCAGGCTGGAACGATGTCGGTATAGGGGTCATAGCCTATACCCACAGAATTGGTGAACCATGCGTATAGGGGGGTCAATGTGTGTCGCAATGCTCTTCCAACATGGCACACAGCAGACCCCACAGTTTTAAAACCATGGGGGTATTTAAATTTAAAAAATGGCATTCGGGGGATTCGAACCGGCAACCTTGCGTATCTCCTCAATATCGCGACCCACCATGCAACCAAATGAGATAACACTGCTATTAATTTATATAGATAATTTCATTTTATTATATTAATATAATAGCTATTATCGAAAATAAAAGGCAGCGGGGTTTCGAACTGGTGCCTCCCGTTTCCTGCACATTTACAGCGACCAACCAGGCTAACTCTGCCACTGCTATGTAAATATACTTTTGTTTTAATATATTAATATAATTGATATAATCTAAAGATATAAATCCACCAATTTTCGAACCAGCGACCAGTGCTGAGGAATAATAAGGACGAACCAACTAACCTAACAACGTTATTGGTTTATATATATATGCCTTTTTACTTATATTCATATTACACATATATTTGAAAAAAATTCACCTGCGGGATTCGACCCCAGGTTTGCCGCATGAAAACTAGCATTATATACCAACCAACCTAATCTATTTATGCGTTTTAATATTTTTCATCCATATATTTATATTATACAAGATCATTTGTTCACCAAAAATATTTTCCTCTCCCGCGGAATTTTTTGTTCCCACCATAACGCGGGAACGATATACCCACAGTTTTGAAAAACTGTGTGTATAGGTCTTTGAAAAAATATCACCTATACCCATAGTTTTAAAAAACCGTGGGTATAGGCTTGAAAAAAAACACCTATACCCATGGTTTTTCCAAAACGGTGGGAATAGGTTTTCAAAAAAAACCTATACCCACAGTTTTACCAAGAACCATCGGTATAGGGGACCTATACCCACGGTTCTCCAAAACCCTTTGCATAGGTCCCGATACTATCCCTATACCCACGTTTAAGCACAAAACCATGGGTATAGACCCATTTCCAGTAGTGCTAGTTCCCTATGAGGAATTTTAAAGGAGGTGCGTCGAGGAAGTGGTAATCTCTTCTACCAACTCATTCAAGTTTCTTTCTTCTTCTACTTCCTCTTCTTTAGTTGTTTAATTATAAAGTAATAACATAAGTATTAACTATATAATGATATGTTATTAGAAATATGAAACAACCCTATTTCACCTTCTATCCATCCTACGGAAAATGAAATCACCGCGCGTGCGTATGTACAAAATACCGTCTCCACGCCGTGGTGTAATCATTTTTTCTACCACCACCTTAAACGGATGGGTATAATTGTGTATAGAATAACTATATATGATTATTATAACATCTTACTAATTCTAATATATTATAACATCGACTCCAATTCCATTCAGTAAATATTGGAACGATATCATCGGTCATGCGTATGTACCGATTTCCGTCTCCACCACATGATTAGATTCATTTTCCATGTTAACAATTCAAGAATTATTATAAAGTATATATAATAAGTAATCATGAAATATATGACATAATAATTCTACTGTATATATGTATATATATTTTTAGGTCATCTACTTTATTCCATTCAATTCAATAATGAAACGAAAAACAGCGTTCATCCGTACGTACGTCCTACCATCTACATGAACTGTGTATTTCTTTCCATTTATCGATCTATTATATATATGTATATTATGAATATATATAATATATAAATCATTTATTATATTCTGGAATTAAGTAATCATGATCTAAGTAATCATATTAATAATTACAAGTCAAAACACGGACGATAATTAAAACTATTTTACCCAAAACGTTGCTTTAACATGAAATTGACAAAAGAACGGATAATATAAAGTCGTAAGTGAAACAAATATGATATCATAAATATTATTATGGTTCTATTAAAAGTTAATAATATTCTTAAAACCACTATAAAGGAGTCTCGGACACATTCGGAAGAAATTGTACATAAGGAAATGGAAAACTTTTCCAATCGCGTTTTTATCCAAGATTGTTTATTCGTAAGTATTTACTAGGGTTAATTTATAATCCATGTCCCTGTTTTATAAACATAGTTTCATGTTTGTTTAATGTCCTTTTTACCCACTTTTACTTTTACTACATAGTGTGTAAGGAATATTTCTTTTTTTTTCACCATACGAGGTACTTTTTGACTTTTCCGGCAAAAGTATGAGAAGAATGTTTTTAACTTATACGGCATGAACGGATTTTTATGGTTTCATAACACCTTATTTTCATGAAGCTTACTCTACAAGATTTCATGAATATTTTCAACAAAATACTTTTATTTTAAAATTGCATGACATTTTGTGAAAATAAAATGATTTTGAAGAAGAAATGATATTTTCCCCAAGAATTCATTTCAAGTGTTTTATCAAAACCATTTTCTATATAAGATGACATTATTTCATATGTTTATGTTTTGCGTATAATGTCCCTATGATTTACATGGTTTCAATTTTCTTATGATGAAATGTTATCCATTGTTTTTATATGAAATATGTTATGATGGGATGATGTTTATGAAACCCAATTTATTCTTTGGGTTATGATAAATGATTTATGTTTATGTTGTGGCACACATAATAATGATTTCATTGTGAGATGGGTGAGACCTATATCTCCCTCCAATGCATTGGGTAATGATTTAAATCTAATGAGATAGACATGGCTGGAATGGTAAGATAATCTGGTTTAGTGATATAGGATTGGAACGAGAAGTGAACTCGATTCAGAAAGGGACATTGTCCACTAAGATGGTCTTGGAAGAAATACCTTGGCAACTATGGAAATCATATCTTGTGCATAATGGTTTGCCAAAATTAAATGTTTTATTCCCATGCTATTTTATCATGATTAATCTTCCTTTATGACCTATGCCTTACGTATTGCCATGATTTATTTCACAACTCATGATTTTGATGTGTTAACATTATGTTCATGTTTTGAAGTTCAAATGTATATGGTTTGTTTTTTTATCCATCCATACCCTCACTGAGCATTTGAGCTCACACTTTATATGTTTTCTTTTCCCCAGGATATAAAGAAAGGTTTTAGGTAAGAATACAAAATGGGAAGATCTTTATGGGAGATGTTGAAGATCTTTTACCATGATTAGAAGATTATGTTCCGAGTTTCCAAAGACACTAAACTATTACGGTCCTTGTGTTTTTGTTTTGGTTATGTATTAAGTATTATGAAAAATTATTGTAATGTCCATGTACATCAAGCTTTGGGTCTCTGTAGTTGGTATCAGAGGAATGGTTTAGTTAACCTTTGGAAACTAGGATGCGAAAACATTACTGAAATCCCGAGAGATATTTCTATGGTATGTCTAGGGATGTCCCTAAGGATAACTATACGTATAGGTTATAGCCCTAGAATTAGAGTAACAATATTAGAATAAACCCAAAGATGTTATATATTGAAGGTACTCCCCCTTTATTATTTTGTTTTCCCCAAGAATGATTTTTGCCTCTCACATTATTCTTTTTGGGTTTTAGACAATGACTGAAACCTGAAGGAACCATGTTGATCAATGTAATGGAAAATGAAATTATTGTCCTCCTGAAAAAACCAATGTTAAGGGATATGGTGTGAAAAATATTATTGATATACTTACACAAGCTATGAATTTTTCTAGACTTCTAAATGAGTAGGGAAGGGAACAATATTCTATTGATTCCTTCATGAGGCAACATCCACCTTCTTTCAGTGGGTCTTCTGATCTAATTGTTACTGAAAAATGGATCAGTACCATTGAAATGATAATTTACATATTTCGCTGTTTGAAACATGAAAAATTTATTTGGGCTATTTACTGTTTATAAGGTGAAGCAGATCAACGGTAGACTCTGATTAAGTATATGAGGCCCCAAGATGAACATGAATCCATGGAATGTGATGAGTTCAAGAACTTATTTTTCAATAAGAACTTCCCTCATATTCTTAAACAAAATATAGAAAAGTATTTCTTTGAGCTTAAGGAAAAGGATGATGAATCTGTTGGTATATATGAAGAGAATTATACAAGGCGTGCATAGTATGCATTTGGATTTATCATCCAACCTGAAAGTAATGTAGATCGATTCTTCAGTGGCTTAAAACCAAGTATTCAAAGGGAATTAGCTATAAGAGGCTTTAGTAGTTATGAAGAAATTGTGTGGTGTGCTAGGAAGGTAGAAATGGAAATTAGTGTTACATATCCATATCTTGGTTTTGACATGAAACGAAAGATAGAGTTCAAGGAGAAATCTCAGAATATTGGTGAAAAGATGATGAATGTTTCTTTATGCTCAAAGCGTGGAAATATGAATGGTGGAGATTGTCTTAAAGGGACTAGAAAATGTTTTAATTGTGGAAAAGAAGTTCATCGAGCAATTGAGTGACGAAGTAATGGAAAAAGGGTTGATAATGATGTGAATAAAGAAAAGACTGTAGAGAACGCACCACCAACACTTCAATGCATCAAGTGCATGGAAATGGGGAATTATTCTAATCAATGCCCTAATCCAAGGGTTAATGATGATCAATGTGAAAAACCTCTTATGGTAAAGGATAAATGGAATTCACATGTGATCATTATTTGTGATGTTGAGTATGAAAATGATGTCGTGTAATCATTAAGTGTTTATGTAATGAGATTTCAAAATAGTATCATGGAATCTCATTTATGGCATCGTGGAATTTTGGAATATCTATGTATTGGTTTTCAATAAGTATATGGTAACGGTAACCAGAAAAAGTGATTGAAATATTTTTGGAAAGAAGATGATATGGACATAATGAATCGATAATGAAAAAAAAACTAAAATGAGCTCATGACTAATATAAGGACAATGTTATATCATGGGTTGAGTATATAGAAATTTTGGGATTCTGGTATGTGGAAAGTGTTACATTTTGACAGTATACATGTTTTCACTAAGGGTCAATGGGTATTCATTTTTCAAGAGAATACATGATTAAGGTATTCACATGTTTGTAATTTGACCGAAAAGAAATATCATATGATATATGTGGGATAAATGATGGTATTCAATGCTCGGCAGATGACATTTCTAGTAATTGTTTTCATTATACTATGAGCTTGGACAGAAGTATTTTGGATAAGCCTAAACAGTGGAATTGATTATGTTGGACAAAAGTTAGTATTATTTAAGGGTAGAAATTTTTTTAGATATTATTTATGGAATGTTATAATAATGTAGTTTTATAAAATGGACAACCTACAGGATGGGAGACCACCCGTCGCGTCGGACAAGGATGTGGGAATCGAACCCGCAACCAATGTACAATAGGCCTTTATCGGCCACCACTGGCCTATATAAATTCCTTGGTTAGTAGAAACTAGTTTTATTATATTAATTAGTATGATATATGAAATATAAGTCCATTTTACGAATCATATATGATTAATCTCACAATAGATGGACTTATATATGTTTGATAACTTTTTCTAACCTTTTGTTTGAGACAGATGGAATGACCCATCATTCTATAACATGATCTTCTAACACTTCATGAATGAAAAATTCAACTTCATTTCTTTTAGAGATGAAGTGGAAATTGTCCATGGAACGACCAACAGTGAGATTGTACCAAAATTAGGAACATATTTCATCTAATTCCAATTTCTTCAACATTAGGGAAATGATCTTGAAAACCAAAAATGTTTTCCTAGTGCCCTTATATCTGATGAATTAGATGGTACCTTAGATCATCAAAAATTTATGGCTTTGTGATTGTTGGATTTTTCATATCCATGTCCTCTACAACTTTTCATTTGAAGTTGATGGTTATATTTCTCTTCCATATCCATATTTTAACCTATGTTGTCCTATGTGGAAACCCAGTGTTCAGTTACATTGGGTAATTATTTTGATTCTAACATCCCTTTCTAAAATGATTTTTTAGTATTCTTTTTTATGATGTGGGTTTCTATGAAAGAAACATTCAAGTAGTAAACCATTTATAACCCCGAAGAATTTTGAGGGAGAAATTTATTTTAAGTGGGGTATAATGTAACACCCTGAGATTTTATGAGATATATTATTTTTAATTTCTTTTATGTCTTCTATTATACACTACACCAAGAATAGATTGTACTATACGAAACCCCATATTATCTTGTTGTATACGCAACAGTATGCTTGGCTTGTGTTACACACAATTTCAAGTTCGTTTTGTGTAAATTATTATACACAACATTAAGTATAGATTTTGTTTAATGTGTAAATGAAATATGTTTTTATTATGTTATACGCAACACCAAATGGAGCTTTCAATACACGCAGCCCTGACTTGGCTTGCATTACACCCAATCAAGACCTTCTTCGATAGCGTGTGTAGTATGCAATATCAAGTTTCACTGAACGAGACATTATTATAATATAATTATTAACTAGCCGTTATGAATAGTAATACCCACTTTTTAAAATTTTATAAATTTTATATTTTAAAATGGACTTAATTTTTGGATTCGGAATATCGAAATTATCCTAGGGTGAATTATTGGTATTTTTATGAAAACATTCAATTTTTGATGAATAGTGAAAACACTAGGTTACTATTTAAAACCCGAATTTTTATTTAAATAATTATTTATTTTATATAAATTTTTTTAGGTCAAAATTGATACATAATAACTATATAAGTTTAATGTAATTCATTTGAGTCATTTTATAATAATTTTAGATATATAAAAATTTTATTGAACTTTTCACTGTCTTTTACCCACCTCCTAGGAGAATTTGAAAATTAACATAAAACTTAATTTTACCGATTCTGTAAGTGAAACATGAAAATCCGAGAGACACATTTAATTTCAAGGATTTAAATGTGGTTCAATAAGATAAAAATAATTTTTTGGTGAATAGTAACATTTTATTTTTATTTACCACTTTTAAAAGTAAATAGGGTAATTAATGGTAAAAATGATATTATTATTACCCTAAAAAATGTCCTAATTCTATTGGATAAGTTTAATTCGACCAAAAACAACCTTAGGAATAAAATATTACCCTTTAGGTTCACTTGGATTAGATTAGGACACTTATTATTATTTTATTTAATGAAGAGTTAAAATAGTTAAAATCAAAGTATAATAACTAAAATAATTTTAATATAGGGTTATACATAATATAAATTCGACTATAAATATTTATTAGAATGATAAAGAGATTTAATACATAATGATATATTATTTATATTTTTTATACATTAAATAATTTAATTTTTATGAGACAATTATGATCAGATAATTACCTTATTAATGAAATATTAACATAATTGATGTTATAAATACCAAAATAAATGTAATTTGAGACTTTTTATGAATTAAATTAATTTAATAGGTTAATATGACAAGTTAGTATTGATACAATTTACTTTTCTTGAACTAATAATGTTGTTATGATTTTTACAAAAATCAATTCCAAATAGTGTCATAATTGACATTAAATAGTTTTTAAAACAAATATTATAATATTAATTGTTATTTTATTCATTAAAATATAAGGTTCTACCAAATGACTTAGATAAAAATATATATATTAATAATGAACCTCTTGGGGTTTTTTAGGCTTGTTATAGTATGTTTATTAACCATATAGTGTAAAAAAACAAGAAGACATGGTAAAAGTTAAATTATATAACATAGAGTTAAATCTAAATGATAATTTTAAAATCGTAACCTAAACTTTTCTAAAACCTATTGGTTGAGATTATTTCGACCCATCCCAACTTTATCTTAGAAATAAATCAATTTTTAGCTATTATAAACCGAAAATTACTTTATTATAAAATAATATTTTATGTTTTTTCAAAGGTGCCCCTCTCCTCCCTTATAAAAAGGGCACCCCTTCCCTCTTCTCTTAACTCATTTTTGAGCCTTGAATCTCGCAAAACCCATAAAAATTCTTATTCTCTACATCTCTAGTTATATCATAGAGGTTATGGTCTTCTCAAAATACCAAATCTAGTTCCCTAAGAAGAAGTTTAAATGAGGTGCGTCAAGTAAGAGGTAATCTCTTCTACCGACTCTTTCAAGTTTCTTTCTTCTTATACTTCCACTTCTTTAGTTGTTTCATTATAAAGTAATAAAATCAGTATTACATATATACTGATATTTTATTATTAATATTAAACAACCCTATTTCAACTTCTATCCATCCTACGGAAAATGAAATCACCTTGCGTACGTACGTACGGAATACCGTCTCCACGCCGTGGTTTAATCAGTTTTTTTACCACCACCTTACCCGAATGGGTATAATGAAGTAAAGAATAACAACATATGATTATTATAACATCTGACTGATTCTACGATATTATATCATCCACTCCAATTCCATTCAATAAAAATGGTAACGATATCATCGCTCGTGCGTATGTACGGATTACCGTATCCACGACGCGATGAGATTCATTTTCCATGTTAAGAATTCAAGAATGATTATAAAGTATATATAATAAGTCATCATTAAATATATGACATTATAATGCTACTGGATTTATGTATATATATTTTTATGTCATCTACATAATTCCATTCAATTCAATAAGGAAACCAAAAACAACGTTCATGCGTACGTACGACCTACCGTCTACATGAATGGTGTATTTCATTCCATTTATCGATCTATTATATATATGTATATTCTGAATATATATTATATATAAATCATGTTTTATATTCTGGAATTAACTAATCAAGATCTAAGTAATCATATTAATAATTGGAAGTCATAACACGGACGATAAATGAAACGATTTTACAGAAAACGCTTCTTTAACAAAGAATTGACAAATGAACGGATAATATAAAGTCGTAAGTGAAACATATATGATATCATAAATATGATTATGGTTTTTTTCCAAGTTAATAATATGTTTAAACCCACTATACTGGAGTCTTGGACACATGTAGAAGAAATTGGACCAAAGGTAACATATAACTTTTCCAATCTCGTTTTTATCTGAGATTTTTTATTCAAATGTATTTACTGGGGTTGTATTTATCATTCATGTATTTATTTTATAAAAATGGTTTCATGTATGTTTAAATTCTTTTTTACCCATTTTGACTTTTATGACATAGTTTTTAAGGAATATTTCTTTTGTCACCATACGGGGTACTTACTTTTCCAGAAATAGTACTAGAAGAATTATTTATTAACTTATACAGCATGAATAGATTTTTACAGTTTCATAACACCTTATTTTCATGAAGCTTACCCTAGAATATTTCATGAATATTTTCAAAAAAATATTTTTCTTTTAAAATTGCATGAAGTTTTGTGAAAATAAAATGATTTTGAAAAATAAAGGATATTTTCCTCAATAATTTCAAGTGTTTTATCAAAACCATTTTCCATCTAAGATGATATTATTTCATATGTGTATGTTTCATGTTTAATGTCCTTATTAGTTACATGGTTTCACGTTTCTTATGATGAAATTTTATCCAATTTCTTTATATGGATTATGTTATGATGGGATGATGTTTATGAAACCCAATTTATTCTTTGGGTTATGATGAATGATTTATGTTTATGTTGTGGCACACATAGGTATGATTTCATTATGAGATGGGTGGAACCTATATATCCCTCCAATGAAATGG
Organism: Viscum album; assembly: GCA_963277665.1. Classification (NCBI taxonomy): domain Eukaryota; kingdom Viridiplantae; phylum Streptophyta; class Magnoliopsida; order Santalales; family Viscaceae; genus Viscum; species Viscum album. The sequence continues at coordinate 107,586,888 of OY728133.1, forward strand.
GTAAAGATTTATATCTCATGAGATAGAAATGGCTAGAACGGTAAGTTAATCTGGTTCAGTGATATAGGATTGGAACGAGGGGTGAACTCGATTCAGAAAGGGACTTTGTCCACTATGATGGTCTTGGAAGCAATGCCTTGGCTACTATGGAAATCATATCATGTGCTTAATGGTTTTCCACAATTAAATGTTTTATTCCCATTCTATTTTATCATGATTAATATTCCTTTATGACCTATGCCATACGTACTGCCAATATTTATTTAACAACTCACGATTTTGATGTGTAAACATTATGTTCATGTTTTGAATTTCAAATTTATATGGTTTGTTTTATTTTCCCCATTCTTACCCTTAATAAGAATTTGATCTCACACATTATATTATTTCTTTTCCCCAATATATAAACCAAGGTTTTAGGTAAGAAAAAAAAGGAGAAGATATTTATGGGGGATGTTGAAGATCTTTCACCATGATAAAAAGATGATGTTCCGAGTTTCCAAAGACACTAAAGTATTACGGTCCGTGTGTTTTTGTTTTTTTGATGTATTTAGTATTCCAAAAAAGTAATTTAACGTCCATGTACATCAAGCTTTGGGTCTCTACAAAACTGGCAGGTCATTAGTTATCCTTGTTAATTCTATTACAATTAAGGCACCATTATGTGGATGAATAATTTTACCATCTCATCCTAGAAAAACAATACTAATTTATCCGATCATGATACATCAAATTAAGGTAACATCCATATTTTTTTAATCATTTTCCTTTTATCTTTTTGGTATTTCTGGATTCATGAAATAATGAAAATATTTTTTTATTAAAGAAATATTATAAGATTGCTTTATAAGAAAAAATATGTTATCGTGATCTTCACACAACATATGTTATTACATGATATAAATGTATCATTGAGTTTAGCATACATCGTACGCAAAATTATCTTTCATAGGTGGCATGTGTACCATAAAATAATGAGTTTTACCAAACATTAATATATTATTAAAAATATATAATTTAATATAATAATATATAAACATGATATTAAATTATAATTTATGAATAATATTTACTAATTTATGAAAATATATGGTTTACCCAAATATAATCGTAGTTAATAGTTCAATAATTAATTATAAATTAATATGAAAACAAAATGAATATAAAGGAAAATATTATTATTATAATAACTGGGTTGACCTAATAAATTAGAATAATAATAATTAGTTAGAGATATTAATATTGTAAATTTTATATATATTAAATATGTCTTTTATATACATCAAATAAATTTCATAGACGTAAAACAAAATAAAAAAAAGTCTTATGCTTAAAAACCCATGTTTGTATTAAGTCATTTTTACTAACTTTTAATAGAGAACCCAATATATATTTAATTTTTTAAAAAAATTTAATATATTTTATATTGAAAAGTAAACTTAATCTTGGAATTAGGGACATAATAATTATCTAAGGTTAAAGTTTTAGTATTTTTCTATGATGCTTCAATTTTTAATGAATAGTGAGAAATATGAAATTCATGTTTAAAACATGTTTTTCATATAATTTATTTATATCTGTAAAATAAATTTAAAATTATATTAATTTTTTAATTAGATAGTATTTTTCAATTAATCCAATTTAGGTCAATGTAAAAAATATCACATTGATATTGGATATAAAAACATAACAAACATTTGATCGTTTTCACATTAAAAATATGTATTATCGACCCGACTGCATGATTAAATTAAAATTAATTACGACCCCTTCAGGGATGAAAATTTTAAAAAATGGATTAATTATTGGGAAGAATAATATTTTATAATTTCTAATATATTAAAATTATTTTTCTACTAAAAATATTATTTAAGGTAGTTGAAATTAATAAGATTGATTAAGGTAAAATTATTCCAAATAAAGGACCAATCCTTAAGCATGAGGGCCTAAATGAACCAAACCTTGTCCAGAAGACATTGTATATAAATATTTTGACTATATAATTACATGGATTGACTTTTTACCATTATTATATCAATTTTAAATTTTAAAAACGTTTTTTAAATATATTTCTGTTAAATTACAAGTGTGTCACTCTTCTTCCACTAAAAAAGGTCTTCCCTCCTCCAACAACCTCAAAACTATAAATACGAATTTCAATTTAAAATATTTACTAAAATAGCTCCAAAACATCCATACCTTACTCCTTGAATAATTTATTTTTTAATAATTTTTTTTATGTAATCCCTTTGGTACAAACTAAAAGGAGTTTCCTAATTAAGAGGTAACAACCTCCTTCAAGATTTATTCTTTTATTATCTTTCTTCGCCATCTCAACTCATATTATTACATTATTTTATTACAAACCATTATCATAAATATACTATAAATTTTTTATAATATGTTTTATACCTAAAATTATACACACATCCATCAAATGGGTAACAAATATATTGTTTATTTGTAAAACGAGCTACCGCCTCACTGAATGATGATAGTTAATTTTTCCATTTTCACCTCTATTAATGGGAATTATTATTGAAATTATGTTTATCTATGTTATATATTTTATTTATTATTCCTTTAATGTACTATAATTATTTTACCACCCATATCTTTATACTTTTCATTTGGTTTAAAAACAATAATTTTGTTTCAGGGAGTTTGTACTAACACCCCCTCAAAGAAATGTGATTCATTCACAGACAACATGGAATGTATTAAGAATGGTTTTAGTGAACTCACATGATATATATGATAAAATAATTCTAAAATAATTTTTAAATATATAAACATATATAAATATATTTGATGTACCTGATTTCATTCAATACAAAAATTAAATAGAAATATAGTTCATCTGTATGTGCAACCTATCATCTCCATGTACTATATATTTCATTTCATAATTATATAATATATAGATAATTATAATGAAAATATAATGAATATAAATTATATTTATATAATTATTTATATTTTGTATATCATGATTTATGAATAAGTAGAACATATATTAGAAATTGAGACACAAGTGAAAAAAATAGAATACTACTTCAGTGTATCATTAACATTGAATTATTATAAAGTGTTTAATATAAAGTCATAATAATTCCACTAATGGTATTAGATATATAAATGTAGTTTTTTGATATATGTATAATAAATTTATATTTATTATATGGGTTATTTTTAAGAGTATGAAGAGAGTCTGGACAATGTATAAGGGAATTTCATCTCATTTTTTATTTTCTTGGCTTAAATTGTTCAATGACCACCCATTCATTTTATGTTCATTGTATACTGATAATGGAAAATTATATTATTATTATACATATATTTATGGTTGTTTTAATTTTAATTTTTTTTTCTTTTATATGTTTTATCTTTCAAAAGTTACCAAATCGGTAAAGTAATTTTTCTCAATTTTCCTTCTTTGAGACACATTCCATGTCAAGCACATATATTTCCCCATGAGGTTTACATAATAACATTGAAATGATATATCATGAATCTAATTATTTTAATTACATTTTATGATTCATGTAATTTCATTTTCATCCTTTGGGAGTATGGTTCAATGTTTCTAAGTGGTAAGTGTTTAATGAATCTATCTCATAACATTTAGAAAATATTTATGTTTATGATTCCTTTGATGAGATAATATGATCCATATCCTAATAAATCCAATTAATTATCACACCATATAGTTATTAATCATATATTTAGGAATTGGTTCTATTTTTTCCTCTCTAGGGAATATAATATAGTTAATAAATTTCCTTTATGAAACCCTTACATTACCCTTTCTTTAGTCGGAAATATGTGTCCATTCAAAACAGTGTTTTCTATAAAGGTTTTCAATGAATATTCTACTAATTTCAAATAATTATTAAAATAAAGTTTTTCCTTTTTTACCAGTTTATTCGATGGAATATTCTTTTCTCTTTCAACAAATTTCATTTTTAATCCTCTTTACCATATAAGAGTAATGTTCATTTTACAATGTTTGATATTTATAGATTATCCTACCATTGTTAATATTATGCTTTCCATTCATGATTAAAATTATAATTTTGAAGAAAATGATTTTAAAATTAATTTTTTATGAAATGGTTTTCAAAAAATTTTCATTATTTTTAGGTTTTAAAAAAAAATTTCAATGAAAATTTATTTCAATCGTCTTTATAAGTTATCAAAAAATTTGTTTTTAAAGATATTTTCAAACTTTATTCAATTTTTTTGAAATGTTTGTTTTATGATATGGTTATAAAAACATTTTGAAGATCTCTTTTAATGTATTCAACAAAAAAAATTCCAAAAGGATTTGAAAGGATTTTTTATAATATTTAATGCATGTTTTCATCAAAATGTTTTTAAAAATGTTCTTACTTATTTAAGATACTTTATAAATGAATAAAATACATTTTATTTGATAAATTTTGTTCAAATTATATTTACATTTCATTTTCTAGCTAATATAACATTTATTTTTGTTACACATTCCATTATAGGTTGTATGATATGGGATTTTCCATAAGGTTTTTTTTCTAATGTGTTAGTTTATGTAATTTGGTTTGGTTGAATAATTGTTTTTCCAAGATCAGGAGAAGTCTTGGGAGTGTTTCGAGGGTTTGGGGAATGAAAAAAAAGGGAAAATGAGATTTTTGGGCATGTTTCATTATTTTTTTTATTGTTAGTGAAAACTATACGGAGCATCTGGGGTAACTATGAAGCCTTGGACAGAGGCTTGTGCATGGTTTCCACATAAGTAATCTAACCATGTGGAATTTTGAAGAAACCATTGGAAGGGGTGATTTTTGGATAGTATCTCACGCACGGTTTGTGCATTGTTTGACAAACCGTTCAATTAAATTGTGTAGCCCATTATTGTGGAAAAATATACAAAAAAACCATCTTGAAATTTTTAACCCCATCTCGGGGGTTTTCAGCCCTCTTACTCCTGCATTCCAAATCACAAACTTGGATGACAAATTAATACCGGAGGTGATTCACCTTCGATCCGAGGACATTTTTAGCACTTCTTGGTGCAGATCGAAGCCTCAAATGAGTATAATCTACACTTTTCATCCATTTCCAGATTAGGGTTTGTATATTTATCTCATATCCAACTGTATCCATAAACCTATATTTTTTTGGGGAAATTGAGGTGAATGTTTTGAGAGGTAGTTGAATATGAATATAAGGCCATATTTTGTAGTGTGTTCATTGACAAATTCAATGTAAGTGTTATACATGTTAAATACCATAATTTTTTTGTTGATTTTTCATGTCCAATATTAGTCTTTTAACCTATTGTTGTGATTTTGAAACCCTAGGTATGATTTTGTATATTTGGTTTCAAGATGATGACTGAAAACCCTCACTGTCCCCAAGGTATTCAACAAGGATTATTTGACCCATTAAATGTAAAGCCCCAACCAATGTTACCCAGAGTCATTGCATTATTTTAATATATTGGAATGATTACAAGGAATCAAGTCCCAAATGACCGATTGGTTTTGCAGTCCTGGAAAATAGATTACATACATTAACATTACATTACAATTTCAAACATAAAACACAGTGTAAATAGTTCTTTGAGAATTCCATTTTTCCCTTTAGCTTAACCCTAAATATAAATCATAATTCACTTCTTGAAATACTATGAAAAATATAACATAGAAATGGGTGAGCTCAAACGCTTGGTAAGGGTAATAAATTGAGAGGAAGATAACATAAATATTAATCATGGAGAATAATTGAAACCACAATCCATTACCAAAAATAAACATGAATACTTTTATGTAAAGAAAATGAGCAGAGTAAATAATGACATAATAAAACATAATCATGGGTATTCTACTATTCGAATGACCACTTGATCCATCAATATTATTTCCATAATGAGGGAATCTATATTGCCGGACATTTTGAATCATTATGTCAAGGCCTTAGCCAGGACGTCTGAAAATGATTAAGGCCTCAGCCAAAATCATATTTCAAATTGGGAAAGGGCCTTGGCCAATTTTACGTCTAGTTGTCTAATGAGACCTACAGATGCTTCTAGGAGCTATAGTAGGGTCCACCCATCACTTACTAGGTCCAATACATTCCTTATATGAAAAGGTTTAAACTTATCATAAACATTCATATTAAAACTAACATACAAAATGTCAATACTTTAACCACAAACAATTAATGGTATAAAAATCGCACATCCACTGCCAAACATATCACAAAACATTCAATGCCATATGGATGTTTTGTATCATAATAAATTAAATTCAAATAAACTTAAAATCCAACAAAGGATGTTGACATATATCAAATCAAAACACTTTTTAGAGAAATATATCTTCTTATTTTGAAATCATTTAAGAGTCAAATAATTATAAAGAAAACATTTATTTTGAAAATAATATTTTAAGCATGTAAGGGATGATTTTATGATTTTATAATGGTAGAAATATCCACACCCACCGTATAAGTTAAATAAACATTTTTACCTTAAAATTTTCAAAATATTTAAAAAGTAAATTATTTGGAAAACGATGGAAATATTATTTTAAAAACACATAAGTGTATAAATATCTTTAACCAATTGTCTAGTATATAGTAAAAATTTTTTGAAATACATTTTTAAGAAACATGGATGTGGATGATAAAGAGGTCCCAGTAGATAATTACGTATAAACAACCTCGGATAATTAAGAGATTGTATAATTAACCCTTGTCAATTTGGTAACTTACGAAACATACACCCCATTAAAGAAGTATCATACAATGAATATTTAAATACACATAAATTAGTGTGTACTATAAAAATAATAAAAATGTGGGCTGTAAAAACACCACACAAAAGGCAATAGTGGCAATATGGCATGAATCTCACGGGAATAAGGGGTGAGATGAAAACCACTTACCTAGCACTTTCTTTTAGTCGAGGGTACATTTAAAATCTTGTATGAAAACCTTATTTTGTTATTAAATCCTAAAAAAACGATATTAATATTTATGATATCATAATTTATTCATTTATTACTTTATACTACCCATTTAATAATAATTTCAATGTTAAATTAACATTTCGGGTAATAATCGCTTTCTTTATCGTACAAGTTTTAACTTGTTACTCTTGATTGTATCAATTATATAATGATTTAAATACTTCAAGAATATAAAACATTATTTATATATCATATATATATTTAAAATATAAATATGTATAATAGACATATATATGAAATGGAAAACACCGTTTACGGAGACGGTAGTCCGTACATACGCATAAATGCTATTTTTGTTTTCATATCATATTGAATTGAAGATTGTGAATAAGATATATTTAAGTACATAAATACTTATATATATAATTATATATAACTCAAGTAGAATTATTATTTCATATATTACATACTTATTAGTAAAATAATTTTTTTAATCAATGATGAATGGTGAACTTCGAAATGAATCTCATCGCGTCGTGGAGATGGTAATCCGTATGTACACACGAGTGACAATATCATTACATTAACTGTGTGAAATTGTATGGTATATCATATATAAATAATCATTATCATTTTATATTTACTATTTATATCAATTACACATCATTATTATACCCATCCAAATAATATTGTATTGAATAACAATTACACCACGAAGTGGAGACTGTAAGCCGTACGTACGGACGTATGGTGACTTGTTGTTCAAAGGATGGATAGAATACAGAATAGTGTTATACCATATTTATAATAACATAAAATTATATAGAAGTTACTATAGTGTTTATTTTATAATGAAATTACAAATAAAGAAGAAGTGTAAGAATAAAGGAACTTGAAATAGGGTGGTGGAAACATTACCTCTTCATCGGGTTCTTCCTTTTGATTTGATCAAAAGGGTTCCATTGGTTGCTTTTATGACTAAATTAAGTCCTCTAAGATGAATGGATGATATTTGATAGGGTATTTGGGCAGGGTATGGCCGAGACTAATTGCTTTGGAGGTGTGAATTTGAGAGAAGGGGAAGTGCTCTTTTATAAGAGGGGTGAGGGGCAGAATGGAAAAAACATAAAATGTTATTTTATAATAAATTCATATTCGGTTTCTAATGGCTCCATAATAATTAATTTCGAGGATAATGTGATTATGGGTCTAAATCCACTCAAACAATAGGTTTTAGACATGTTTGGGTCACTATATTAACTTTATCTTTTATATTTAACTCTTAGTTAATTAGTTTGACATTTACCAAGTCTCATTGTATTTTTATATTATTTGGTTAATACACTTACTATAAACTGGAAATAGAACTCCAAGTGGTTTAGTAATGACATACCAATAATCATATAAGTTTTTTGGTCAATCCTTATATTTTTAGAAATATTATATCAATGAATAATATAAAATTTGTTTTAAAAACTCCTTCATGTCAATTTTCACACTATTTAATAATTTATTTTGGTTAAAGTATTAATAACATTATTAATTCAAAAAAAAATTTAATCAATCATAACAAGTCATATTAACCAATAAAATTCGTTTATGTCATCAAATATTTCAAATTATATTTATTTTAACATTTATAATACCAATTATTTGATTCTTTCATTAATAATGAAAATTATGCATCATCATTGTGTCATAAATAAATTTTATTTTTAAATGTCTAAAAATTATAATTAAAATTCTATTATATAGGAAATATTTTTATATTTCTAATGAATATTTATATTCTAAAATATGACATATATATCTCTATCTAAAAATTGTCTTGCTTAAAGATATATGCTTATGTCATTTTTGTATTTACATTAACTTAATTAATATAAAGTGTCATTATCACATACAAGAGGCTACATGGGGTCCCAAAATCCACCCAATGATTCCAATTTTTGGATATGTATCATCTAATAGAGTTAGGACACATTTTAGTGTAATTTAATATTATTATAATATTATTTTTTACCCTTATTCACCGGATTTACCCTTTATCCATGGGAAAAAATATTACCGAAGTAATTATTCAAAATGTATAAAAATAAAAGATACCTATTTACAAAATATGGAACTCCTGATTATAAATATGGAATAAATTTTTATATATTCAAAACACAAAAGGGGTAGAAATTAATTTAAAATTAATTCCCGTTGTAAAAAAAAATGTGTTTTTAAGAAATAATAACTATCAAAAGAATGGCACTTGCTTATGTCCAGTTTAAATGTGAAATTATGTCCAATGACCAAATTGGATTAAATGGTCAAAATATAATATAATTATATGTCCAAAACCATAAAATTTATAATTCAACATGATAAATTATTTTGATAAAAAATGTGTTTTCTGGTAAAATATAATATTTTTCATTATTCACCCAAATATGAAAGTTATCAGAAAAACACCAAAAATTCATTGAAACTAAATTATTATGGAACGATTCTAAAGAAGAAGTTTATTTTGTCAAATTGAATTTATAAAATCATTAAATATTATATTTAAAATGGGAATGCCATTAAAAGGCGGTAGTTCATTTATCTGAAAAAATAAATTTGTTCTTTGTGTAAGAAACTGATAATATAGATTCTAAAATTATAAGGATTAAATAATGGTCAATATTCAGTTAATACTCTTCATAACCGCTTTTGAATGGATAGTTTGGTAAGTCATGATGTGTTTAAACTCAGTGTTGAGTGTAGTGCAAGTTATTGCATTACATTGAATAAATAACGTACTATGAAATCATAGGGTGTTACATTCTTCCCTCTTTCAATAAATTGCATCCATGCAATTTTAAATTGTTATTCAAATATAAAAGGTTGAAAAATGAAAATACCTTTTTGGGAAAACCCACATCATAAATTGATTTAATAAAATTTAGTCTTAAAAAGAGGAAAACGAGAATTAAAAAGTAACCACCAAATTATTATCTCGATTAGGAAAACATTGGTGGAAATTAGAGACACATAACTGGAGGAAAAACATAAATATTTATTGGGAGTGATTGAGGTCATTAGTCACAAAAAAATGTAGAATTGAGGGCCTCAAAGACATCTATCTATGATTATTTAAAATATAATTAGTTCCACAAAACATAAGGTATTAGGATAACACATTTTTAGTTTTATGATCCCTGAACTAATGTTTAAGAATTAATTTCATCATAGAATAAGAGAAGAAATTAATATATATACTTGAAAAGTATAGTTCCATCCTTTGACTAATTTCTACCACAATATCATCTTTCACTCTAAAAGATAATAGAAATAAAAAAATATTCTACTTATCTTATTCATATAGGGTTTCAAAAAATTGAATTTATAATTCATCTACCATACCCTTTGAAAAATTGACATTATTCAATCTAGGACATCACGTGGGTCAGTGGTAGGTGATACACCATTGTCGCCCTTCGGTTGTGGGTTCAAGTCTCGCAGCCTTTCTGGATGCGACGGGTTTCCGCCCAACCTATGGATTTTCTTTTTTATAGAAATCCAAAAATTATATCAATGTATACTAATCCAAAACACTTCTTTCCAAACTCACAGTCCAAAATCTATAGGAATGTTAAACACAATTAAAATCCTTTTTTCCAGTTAATAATAGGTGACCACCTTCATCATGTATTATTTTAAAACACCGCAACATCCTGAATTACTATAAAACCTTATTGATTACATTCATGCTTCATTATTCATTATAGAATATTGGATATACTCCTTCTATCCAAAAATTTTGTATACCCAAACAATGATGGAATATACAAATCATTAATCAGTTTCAAGGTAGTCAAGAATATCCAATATAATTTATCCAAATCAAACATGTATTATTCCAAAATCTCTACCTCAATATCAGATCCATATTATGGTTTATCTTTTTCTCAACAATATATTTTCCAAAAATTTAACCAACAATTGAGTCACTTTTCTTGGTTCCACACAATATCAAGTCCTTAATGAAATAGTATTTCAGTACAATCATTATATACACTATAATTATTATAACCATTACATTGTTGTTATAACACTCAAATGACATAATTCTTTAATAACAATATAATGAATCTAATCATTCCTCATAATCTGTGGTAGTATCATAACATGATTATTATTAAATACCATCATTTGGGGGATTCTCTGATGATTTGTACATTGGTTCTTGTAGTGTCCCTACTCCTTGCAGATGAATCATTGTACATTTGAAACCTTTTTCTTACCCTTGCAGTCACGTACATGGTGTCCATTTTCTCCACACTTATAAAAAACTCAAATTCCCTTCAAAAAAAGTTCCAAGGTGTTTCTTACCACAGTTATCACATATGAGAAAATTATTATTTTCCCTCTTCCCTTTATCCATCATTCTCTCTTCTATACTTTTCTTCTATTTCATCCCTTCAACGCCATATGACATAGAGAATTATTTACTTATCTTATTAACACGTGATACAATATCTTCATATGTTGAGAATACATGGGAGACTATTTCCCTTCTAAATGTTGGCTTAATACCATTAAAGATATGATCCTTTTTACTCTTTGGATCATAATTATTGATGGAGTTAACCTTACTTCTACTAGGAACCATTTCTATACAATGGCATACACTAGGTCTGTTTAGGAATTTCAATGAATAACTACAAACTTGTAAAATACCTTACATAAATTGAATAGTTTTTGCATATAATCCTTCAAAATAATATTTTGAGGAGATATATACTTTTAAATATTTCATAATGATTTTAAATAAAATGATAATTATCATAAGTATATCCCCCGGGTGTGTCGTAACCATGAATGCAGCAAGGCACGTTGTCATGCACCAGTTCCCGTTCGAGTCTAGTTCAAAGCGGTGTTTTCGGGTTTTACACCTAGGTACATCTGTTCCAGAGCCGCCTCTACCATCTCGTATCTAGATAGGGATGTATTTTCTTCAAGAACTCACAAAATATATACATTAACAAAATTCTAGGATGATATTCTATACTAATACTCAAAGATTATTTTAGGGTAATGTGCTCTAATCAGAGTTTATATAAATCTAGTTTGCAAGGTTATTGCTAAACTTCCTATGATACCAATTGTAACACCCTAAACCCAGTTACCCAGAGTAGGTGCATTTTTTTAATACATTGGCATGATTACAACGAATCATGTCTCGCAGGACCGACCAGTTTACCAGTCTTGGAAAATAGATTACCAACATTAACATTACATTACAATATCAAACATTAAATACAACGTAAATAGTTCTTTGATAACACCATTATTCCCTTTATCTTAAATCATCATATCAATCATATTAAACTTCTTGAAATCCTAGTAAATATAAAACATAGAAATGGGTGAGATAAAATGCTCAGTAACGGTAAAAAATATAGCGGAAGATAACATAAACATTAAGCATAGAGAATAAATGAAACCACATGCCTTCACCGATAGTAAAAATGAATAATTTTATTGTATGAATATTAGTAGAGTAAATAAAGTCATAATTAAAATTAATCTTGGATATTCTACTATTTGAATGGCCACATTAACAATGAATATTATTTCCATAATGAGGGAATGTATAATGCCGGCCATTCTGAAACATTTTGTTAAGGCCTCGACCAAGATGTCTATAAATGATTAAGTCCTCGGCCAAAACCATATATCAAATTGGTAAAGGGCCTCGGCCAATTCCATATCTAGTTGTCTCATGAGACCTTATGATTCATCTAGGAGCTATAACGGGATCCACCCATCACTTACTAAGTCCAACACATTCTTCGTATGAACAGGTTTAAACATATCATAAACATTCGTATATAAACTAGCATACAAAATGTCAATACGTTAACCATAAACCTTGAATGGTATAAAAATAGTACATCCATAGTCAAACATATCAAAAAACATTCAAAATAATATGGTAGTTTTGTATCATAATAAATCAATTTTACATAAACATAAAATCCATCAAAAGATGTTGACATAGATGAAATCAAAACCCTTTTTAGAGAAATATCTCTTTCTATTTTGAAATCATTTAAAAGTCAAATAATTATAAAGAAAACATTTATTTTTAAAATATTCTTATCAGCTTGTAAGGGAAGCTTTGATGATGTTATAATGGCAGAAAATAGCCGCACCCACCACATATGTTAAAAAACATTCTTAACATAAATTTGTCGAAAAACTCAAACAGTACTTTGTTTGGAAAATGACGGAATGAATCCATCAAAAACACATAAGGGTATAAATGAAATTAACCAATTCTCTAGTAAATAGTAACTTTTTTTTGAAATACATTTTTAAGAAAGATGGATGTGGTTGATAAAGAAGTCCTAATATATAATTACGTATAAACAACCTCGGATAATGAAGAGATTGTAGAATTAACTCTAAACAATTTGGTAACATAGAAAACATACACCCCATGAAAGAAGTATCATAAAATGAATATGTAAATACACATAAATTAAATTTTATTAAAAAAATAATAATATTATGGGCAGCACATTCACCACAAAAAAGGAAATAGTGGCAATATGGCATGAATCTCACGAGAATAAGGGGTGAGATGATAACCCCTTACCTTGCACATTCTTTTAGTCGAGGGTCCATTTAACCACTTGTATGAAGACTGTTGTATGTTATTAAATTATACCAAAACAATATTAATATTTATGATATCATAATTTATTCATTTATGACTTTATACTGCCCATTTAATAATAATATCGATGTTAAATTGACATTTCGAGTAATAATCTCTTTCTTTATTGTACATGTTTTAACTTGTTACTCTTGATTGTATCCATTAAATAATTATTTAAATACTTAAATAATATAAAATAGTATTTATATATCATATATATATTTAGAATAGAAATATGTATAATAGACATATATATGAAATGGAAAACACTGTTTATGGAGACGGTAGTCTGTACGTACGCATAAACACGGTTTCCATTTTCATATCATATAGAACAGAAGTAAGTGAATAAGATATATGTAAGTACATAAATACTTATATATATAATTATAAATATCTCATGTAGCATTATTATGTCTTATATTACATACTTATTAGTAAGATATATTTTTATAATTGCCGATGAATGGTGAACTTCGAAATGAATCTCATCGCGTCGTGGAGATGGTAATCCGTACGTACACATGATCAGAAATAAACTTTCATTAAAGGTGTGGAATTTTATGGTATATCATATATAAATTATAATTATCATGTTATAGTTATTATTTATATCAATTACACAACATTATTATACCCATCCAAATAATAATGTATTGAATAACAATTACACCAAGACGTGGAGACGGTAAGCGATACTTGCGCACATATGGTGACATGTTATAAAAAGGATGGATATAATACTGAATATTTTTGTACCATATTTATAATAACATCACAGTATATAGAAGATACTGGAGTTATTATTTTAGAATATAAATAACAAAGAAAGAAGAAGTGGAAGATGAAAGGAACTTGAAAGAGGGTGGTGAAAACATTACCTCTTCATCGGGTTCTTCCTTTGGATTTGATAAAATGGGATCCATTGGTTGGATTTATGACCAATTTAAGGCCTCTAATATGATGGTAGGATAGTTGAGAGGGTATTTGGGCAGGGTTTGGCCAAGAAAAATGTCTTCGGAGGTGTGAATTTGAGATAAGGGGAAGTTCTCTTTTATAAGACGGGTGAGGGGAACCTTAGGAAAAACATAATATATTACATTATAATAAAATAATATTCGTTTTATAATAGATACAAATGATTAATTTATAGGATAAGGTGGGGATGGGTCGAAATCCACTCAAAAAATAGGTTTTAAACAGCTTTGGGTCGCTATATTAACCTTATCTTTTATATTAAACTCTTAGTTAATTAGTTTGACATTTACCACGCGTCTTTGTATTTTTATATTATTTGGTTAATAAACATACTATAAACTATCAAGATAACCCCAAGTGGTTCATTAATGACATACCTATCATCATATAATTCATTTTTCTGAACCATAGATTTTTAGGAATATTATAACAATTAATAATATAATATTTTTTAAAAAACACTTTCTTGTCAATTTGGACACTATTTAGTAATTGATTTTCATTAAAGTCTTAATAACATTATTAATTATAACCAAATTCATTTAATTAATAATGAAATCTCATAATAACCTATAAAATTCTTTTATGTTATTAAAAAAATCAAATATATCTATTTTAACATTTATAATACCAATTATTTGGTTCTTTTATTAATAAGGAAAATAATGTTTCATTATTGTGTCATAAATAAATTTCATTTTTCAATGTCTAAAAATTATAAATAAAATCACATTATGTAGTTAATCTTTTTACCTTTCTAATTAATTTTTATAGTTGAAAATATTACATATATAACCATATGTAAAAATTGTTTTTCTAAAAGATATATGCTTATCTCATTTTTGTATTTTCTTTAACTTAATTAATATAAAGTGTCATTATCTCATAAAAGTGGCTCCATGGACTCCCAAAATCGACTCAAAGATTCCCATGGTCGGATATGTATCATCCAATAGGTTTAGGACATGTTTTAGGGTAATTTAATATTATTATAATATTATTTTTTACCCTAATTTACCGGATTTACCCTTTAACCATCGTAAATAAAATATTTACCGAAGTAATTATTCAAATTTTCTAAAAATAAAAGTTACCTATTTACAAAATATTTACCACCTGATGATTAATATGGAATCCATTTTTCTAAATTCAAAACATGAAAGTGGAAAAATATTATTTTAAAATTAATTCCCATTGTCAAAACAAAAAGCATGTTTTTAAAAAATAATAACTATCAAAAGATTGGCACTTGCTCATGTCCAGTTTAAATGTAAAATTACGTCCAATGACCAAAATTCGATTAAATGGTAAAAATATTATCTAATTATACTTACAAAACAGTAAAATGTATAATTCAACACTATACAATATTTTGATTAAAAATGTTGTTTTTCGTTAAAATATAATATTTTTCACTATTCACCCAAATATGAAAGTTTTCAGAAAATCACTAAGAATTTATGGAAACTAAATAATTATTTCACGATTATAGAGAAGAAGTTTATTTTGTCCAATTGAGGTTATAAAAGTTTCAAATATTAGATTTAGAAAGGGTTCTCCATTAAAAGGTGGTAATTCTTTTATCTGAAAAAAATGAATTTGTTTTTACATTTTGACTAAGAAACTGATAATATGGATTCTAAAATTATAAGAATTATATATTGTTCCGAATTCAGTAAATATTATTCATAACCACTTTTGAATGGAATGTTTGGTATGTCGTGATGCGCTTGAACTCAGTGTTGCGTGTAGTGCATGTTATTGCATTACTTTGACGAAATAACATACTATGAAATATTGGGGTGTTACATTAAAAGCCATCAATGGGGTGCTCATATGATTTCTAGACCTATAATTATATATGTATGTTATAAGGTATTTTGTGATCAATTAGATACCCTTTTGATTATGCGATATTGTCAATTGAAGTCAAAATAAGGTATTCGTTAATTGTCGTTGGTTATGACACTTGTGAATTATATTCTATATTCCTAATAGAGTCAGTGCATGTGAAACACTGAACATGATAAAAAGATAATGGTATGATAAATTGGGAAATATGTTGAATGGAATTTTATAAGTTGATTTATGAATATGTGTCCTAGGTTGATATAAGAGAATTATTTAATATGCTTATTGATCTATTGTTGACAATGGGAATGTGATAAATTGACTAAGTGATGAAAATGTAAAATGTGTAAATTTTTTAGGGAACAATATGATTTACCATGTTGATTGATAAGGATTTTGGTTTTTTATATATTGGTTTATTTGGATCTGGTATAGTTTGTGTGTGGTGACTGGATGGATAATCATGGGAACATGGCTTGAGGTGTGGGATAAAGTAATGATGCCCCTTTCACAGGTGTAGTTGGATTGATGCTCTAACTCAACCCATAATGCAATTTTTGGGGAAGGGAATAAAGCTTTTTTCAACTGATGGTTTCATTAAACCCAGTCTAAGGCTTTGGGGCCTGGATATTGTGATGTTGTGATATGAAAACCCTAGTGAGATAGGGAATTACTTATTATCTTATTCAAATGATGAATTACATGAACCATGTTTGATTGATGATGAACTAGTAACAGAAGATATAAGATGAATTCAAACCATTTTTAGTATATATAAGTAGTGACTATTAACTACTAGCCTTATATTGTGATTCAATTGTTAGTTATTTATTTATACATGCATGAACAACTAGTAAGACTATATATTTTTAGACACCATTAGTTGTGGTCTACTAAGTTTTACACACACCATTACTGGGTTTTCATTGGGTTACCAAGTATATTTCATTATTGTAGGGCTAGATAAGGGATGGGACCTTATACTTGGGAGTTTATTTAGTGATAGGGACATGCATTGTTGAATTTCCAGACATAGAGTCAGGATTGTTTTGTGAATCGAGTTGTTTGTCTTTATTTAGGTCTTTGTTCACTTTTTGTTGTAGCATTACATGACAAATTTACTATTTCTTGTGGATTTCTCCCATTTTGGGAGATTTTTGGATATCCATTGAGTTTTCATTTACCTATTATTTATGATATATATTGTGGCTAAATCTATTAATGATAGAATAGTCTCCCAATGTGACCTATTTGCCTCACCTTGCTAGTTAGAAAACCCTACCATATTTGGAGGCACGCTTAAGGTCATGTGACGACCTGGATCTGGGCACTGATTTAGTTTTACCCTAATAAGGGATGTTATAAAGTGGTATAAGAGGTATTTTTTCTCATTCATACTATTTGGGGATGGTATACAAGATATTAGAACATTCGGTGTCCTTGTTAATGATGTCATGCTTGGGATCAGTTAACCATAGTACGGGGGAAACCCATCTGCCCTTGGGAGGGAGTTATTTTTATTATTTTTTGTTGTTATATTTGATGATATTTCATCATTGGGTGGTGCACAAGTGGTGTGATGTGATATTATAACATTATTATTATTGTGTAAGGACGATCATGATTTTGTGCATTCTTTCATCATTCTAGTGACCTATTTATATATGTGGCCAGAATAATCGTATGCACACTCATGGGATGAGAGTGTGAGACATAGAGGGTAGAAATCATTTGACATTCATAAATGTTGTGAAAATTTATCTAATTAAATAATAAAAATGGGTTAATATTAGAAGAAATGTTAAATTAAAATTAAGGAATTACACATTATAAAGTGTGGTATGTGAAATAAAATGTTTTTGGAGTATGTTGTGATATTTGTATAGTTATGAAATGGTATAGATGTATTGACTAAAAATTATATTTTTTATTTTCTAAAAGAAACTTTTTATTGGTTATTAGTAACAAGAATGTAGCTAGCAGGATCCAAACAGAGATATGATATTATGAAACTATAAATGAAATACTCTATAGTAATGTCCCAACACCAGTAACCTAGAATCGGTGCATTATTACATAACATTGGAATGATACAAGGAAGCATGTACTTAATGACCTATATATTTAGTATCCTGGGAAGTAGTAGATACATACATAAGGTTTACATTACATCATGAAATAAAAACAACCACATTTTGTCCCTTTTGAACACTCTTATACTCCTTTTCCTATTCCTATAGGTTAATCTTAATATACATCATTGAATCCATGGAAAAGTAAAACATAAGAAAGGGGTGAGCTAAGATGCTATGTAAGGATAACAATATGAAAGAAACATTCATAACTAAGATAAACATTTAAGTGGTTGTATAAGACTAAATCTTTTAAACAAAAACATCATCATAATATGAAAAATATAAATCATAATATTCCCATTTAAATATTCACATGGATACTGTACTACTCGAGTAATCACATGCAATATCAATAGCCAATTTCATAAATATGGAACACATAATGCTAATATTTATAACTACATAGTGAAGGCCTTGTTCCAAGATTGCAAATAAAATTTTTTCAGGGCCCTGTTCCAAGACTCTAGTTTGTTCCATTTGACATACCGATGCATCGAGGAGCTATAGTGGGATCCATCCATCACAAATAAAGTCCAAAACATTCCTCATATAAAAATATTTAATTATAACATAAACATTCGTATTAAAACTAGCATACGAATTGTTAATACTTTAACCATAAACCATGAATGGTATAAAAATAACAAATCCACAATCAAACATATCACAAAACCTATAATAAAATATGGAATATTTTATCATAATAAATCAACTTCAAACAAATGAAAAGTCTATAAAAGGATGTTGACATAGATGAAATCAAAACTATTTGAGAGAAATATCTCTTTCTGTTTTGAAGTCATTTAAAAGTCACACAATTATCCAGAAGCTGTTAAAAATAGATTATTGAATCAAATTATCTCATACCAAATTTAAACATTTAAAAGAACTTTTAATTTTAAAACATTCATATATATATAAATAAATCCTTAAATCCATTTTTAAAACATGGAAATTAATGAGAATGATTTAGAAAATTAAATTTTTAAAACATTTAAAATGATATTTTAATTAGGGTTCCGAACGAATAGAGAGATGTTTGAAAACAAATAATTGAGTTAATATAAAATTTATAATATCATGAGAATAAAGGGATTCATGATGTACTATGTCAAAGTACATTATATACACCATATAAAAGTGATTTGGTCAATAACAACAAAGAAGTCTCAATAGAATGAAAATTGATATGAAATCCCATATAAAGATCGTATCCTTAGTTTAACGATAAATAAATGACACAAATATGTGTGAAAAAAATAAATACACTAAATATGATTGAATATATATTTTAAAACAATCAGAGGACATTAAAACATATTCTTGTAACAACAACACCAATGAATTGAATGTTTAACTCAATAATGGAAATTGAGTTATGATTACTCTTATCAAGATCATATTGATGATTTGATAATTTATCAATGGATTAATTATGTGTGTAAAAATCATATCCACACAAAGTGGAGTGGAAATTAATAAATTAATAAATACATATTTATTTCACAGAAAATCATGGAGTAAAATAATCAATGAAGTTTGCGTAAAACCAAATGACTGGAAATAGAAATTAGAAATTCCTTTATCGATTTGGTGTCTTACAAAACATACAACCCATGAATGAAGGATCATAAAATGAAGGTTTAAATAACCATAAATTAAAATATATTACACATGTAATAGAATCATGGGAAGTATATACACCACAAAAAAGGAATTAGTAGAAATCTATCATGAATCTCACGGAAATAAGAAGTGAGATGAAAATCCCTTACCACATTGTAATCAATCGAGTTGTATATCCAAAAGTTAATATCCACCAAACTAATCATATAATATCATGAATATAAAGACCATAATGATAATATATATAAAACAGTAGTACATGATAAACCACATGCAATAAATAAGTGGTGAACAATGGAGATCTCACTCAAAAAAAATGAGATAGGAAACCCCTTACCTTGAACTGTTTCTTTGTATAGGGTAGGTTAAACTTTTGTATAATGGTGAAATAATTGTTATTAAATTATAAATGGACAAAATACATAAATATAATATCATAAATGATATTATAATAAATCTTTTTTAATGATATTTCAGTATTATCATTGTTTTGGTCGTTAATTAACTCGTTTTCCTTTATATGTTTTGTTATGTAAGTCATGTTTGTAATGTAATCCGTACATATGAACGGGAAAAGATGTCATTATATTGATGGTGAGATCATATTTAATTGGATGGTTTATCATATATACAATATAATTAACATGTCATATTTATTTTTTAAATAAATTATACTCATTATTATACCCATCCAAATAACGAAGTGTTTGAATAACAAACTACGCCACAACGTGGAGACGGTAAACCGTATGTACGCATGTATGGTGACTTTACATTATAGGATGGATAGAATAATGAATATGGTTGTACCATATTTATAACAACAGCACGGTATCTAGGATGTACTCTAGTTATTTTTTTTATGTAAACAACAAATAAAGAGGGAGTGGAAGACGAAAAGAACATGAAAGAGGTTATGAAATATTACATCTTCTTCGGGTACTTCCTTTTGATTTGATGAAAAGGTCTCATTAGGTTGGTTTTATGACCAAAAAAGGCCTCCAGGATGAAAGGAGGATAGGTTATAGGATATTTGGGTAGGGTTTGTCTGAGCCAAAATATTTTGTAGTTGTCAATTTAAGAGAAAGGGAAGTACCCTTTTATATGAGAGGCGAGGGTCACATTAAGAAAAGCTTCAATTATTATTTTAACATAATCACATTTTTGGTTTATAAAGGATCCAAAATGATTTATTTCAAGGATAAGGTGGGTTGGGGTTCAATACCATTCAACTAATAGGTTTTAGAGAGTTTTAGGTCAACATATTGACCTTCTCTTTTAGATTTAACTCTTAGTTAAATAGTTTGACATTTACCATGTCTCTTTGTGTTTTTATATTATAGGGTTAATATACATTCTACAAAAAGACAATTGAACCCCAAGTGGTTCATGTTTAATATATATAATTGTATCTATGTTCTATGGCCGAAGCATATATTTTTAGGAATATTATATCAATTAATAATATAGTATTTGTTTCAAAAACTCAATTATGACAATTTTGACAGTATTTAGTATTTTATTTTTATAAATTCCATAAAAACATTATCACTTCGAATAAAATACATTTAATCAACCGTAACATGTCTTATTACCCTAGAAAATTAATTTAATTCATCATAAGTCTCAATTTACATTTATTTGGATATTTATAATATCAATTATTTTAATATTTCATTAATACAGAAATTACTACATTCACATTGTGTCATATATACAATAAATTATTTAAGGTCTAGAAATTGTAAATAAAAAACAATTAAGTAGGAAATCAGTTTAGATTTATAAGGAATATTTATAGTCCAATTTATATTGCATGTATCCCTATATTAAAATGGTTTAGTTATTAAACATTGAATTTAACTCTTTTAAATCTTCTTTAAATAAAATAATAATAAACTTATTAATCTTATCTAGGTGGACCAAAGGGGGCCATATTGTTTCCATAATGTTGTTATTGGTCGAATTAAACTTATTAAACAGAATTAGGACATGTGATAGGTTAATAATGATATTATTTTTACCCTTAATTACACATTTTACTTTTAAAAGTGGAAAATAAAATTCAAAAGTTACTATTCACTAAAATTATTTTCATCTCATTGAACCAAATTTTACTTTCTAATATCCACCATGTTTCACAAATTTTTGAACTTCAATTCACAGAAGCTGTAAAATTATGTTTTATGCGGATTATCAAATGCCCCTAGAAGGTTGGTAAAAGACGGTAAAAAGTTATATATAATATTATATATTTAAACTTATTATAAAATGACTCCAATAAATTACATTGATCATATATAGGTATTAGGTATCTATTTTGACTTCAAATAAATTTAAATAAATTATAAAATTATTAAAATAAAATGTCAGTATTAAACAATAAAGTAGTGTTTTTCACTATTCCTCAAAAATTGAATGTTTTTAGAAAGTACCAAAAATTCACCCTATGAAAATTTTGATATTCAAAATTAAAAAATGAATTATATTTTACCAAATTAAAAATATTGATGTTTCTTTAATTAATTTAAAATTATTTCACGTGGTCAAAACCAAAAATCTTTTTTTTAAACAAAAACTATCAAAATATTGACATGTTTTTATGTCAAATTTAAATGTTAAATTACGTTTAATGACATAAATTGTATCAAATGATAAAAATATAATCTAAATATACTTCCAAAACATTCAAATTCATTATTTAACACTATAAAATCTTTTGATTGAAAAAGTTGTTTTCAGTTAACATTTTGTAATTTTCAGTATTCATCAAAATATGAAAGTTATCATAAAAGTACCAAAAATTTATCAAAAATAAATTTTTGTGCCTGGATTTTATAGAAGAACATAATTTAATTAAATTGAATACATTTAAGTGTCAAATATTGGTTTTAAAAAATGGTTTTCCATTAAAAGGTGGTAAAATTGTATTTTTTATTGAAAAATAATTTTTTTATCTGGAAAAATGAATTTGTTCTTATATTATGTCAAAGAAACACATAATAGGTATTATAAAATTATATTAATTATATAAAATTCAAAATTAATTTAATATTATTCATAACCGCTTTTTGACGGACATGTTTGGTATGTCGTGGTGTAGTCAAACTCGGTGTTGCATGTAGCGCAAGCTATTGATTTACATTACTTAAAACAACATACATTGACATCTTGGGTGTTACATGTACAACAATCATGTCACCAGTCCAGCACCATCCTGATTCTACACCAGCATCGTCATCGTTTAGACACCACCATCATCATCCCATCCTATCACCACACCATCATCGTCCCATCCTATTAGCACACCATCATCATCATTCTGCAATCATTGGAGATGTCCAACCACTTGAGTTCAATGTGGCCACCATAAAACCAGAAAACCATCACAGAGAACCAAACTGATAAAATACCATCAAAATTGGTTTGACACCGTCGTAGACCTCTGATGGCCTCCACCATGACCCAAAACAAACGTCACCCAAACCGGACAAAAATATACATCTCACATTACCAGAACGAATGACCTTGGATTAGAAAAAACCTAATAGAATCCATATAATGAAAAACAAATCCATAATCATTGATGTTGAACAAGTAAATGACTTTGTAAGAGAATACTGATTAGGCTGTGCCTCAAGCACTAATAGCCGTCGAGCCACACGTCACAAAGCCTCAATGTTACCACCTCTCCAAATCCGACTGGGTGAGGTGCAGAGGTATCGTGCAGCCAGAACAGTTATTTAAAGGTAGTGGGTTGTAAGCACCAACATCTTCTAAGAAATAAGAAAACCAGTAGCATCTAGAATAAAAACTAAATCTGATAGCACCAGGAAACTCGTCTACTAATGTTCCACATAATCTAATGCCTCACCATTACCACGGCTCCAACTCCAACCAGAAGAGGATCAAAGGATATTGAGGCTAGAGAAAGGATTTACCTGCTGAGGGATTCCACATAAAGAAACATTATAAGGGAAGACCTAGAGAGTCGTATGAGAAAATCCACAACATCGAGAACCAGAGAAGACATATAGAAATCCCATAGAAGAACAAACTATCGTGAATTATGAGAACACAGATGTGAAGAGAAGCACTATAAAGGATGAAATATGACGGGGAGATCCATCGCCACCAAGGGCATTAGAAACCCAAGGATGTGAAAAAAGAGAGGATAGGGGAGTCGGGTGATTGCAACTCCATTTTACCAAATGGTATAGAAGGTTTGGCTTATGATCATGTGAGATAGTTACCTCATGTTAGTTATGAACTTTGTAGTATTGGTTGAGGGTAGTGTGCTGAGTATGAACTGACCTATTTTTTTATGAATTGGTCAGTTGGGGGATAATGAGGATCCATAAAATATATTTGTAACGTCTTTACAGTTTCTATTCTAAATATCATGTTTGGAATTGATGATAAATTCATCCATGAAGACGTTTTCTAATTGGTTTATAGGATGTATTTCCTGGGAATTCTCCTCCAGTAGTAGAGGATGGTGATTCGGTTTTTCAATATAATAGAGAATGTATGTTCGGTGAGAACCTATCTAATTTTATACAGATCATGGTTGGGGATGTAGGGTTTGTTAGGATGTGTATATTCAAGCTGACCAGGGGGTTTCAGATGCAACACCCTCTGAACTTTACTAGATATGGTGGTCGATAGGTAGTATAGTTTTAGGAATATTATACCATGATGACTCTTTATTGTATGGATACTCCCCTTGATTATAAATTCATGGTTGCATCGTACATGTTAAGAGGGTCACCTAAGAGTTTCTAGGATATTACGGTCAGGCAGAGTATGATGAAGGAATGGCGTGGACGGATTTTTAGGAAATTTTTTGTATAATATTCCATTCCAAAAAACTTGTGGTAGGAGGAGGCTATAGAGTTTGATAATTTGACTCATGTGACTGCATTAGTGATGAATAATTCTCTTTATTCCACTAAAGTGCATTGATTAATCCCAAATATGGATAGATATGAGGTGGCTATGGAAAAACACTTCCAAAATAGGATTAGGCATTAGATTGGGCCCTAGGTGAAAATCTACTTTATGAAGAGGTTTTAAGAGGTATTAGACCAAGAACAAATCTCATAACACAACCTAAAATAAGATTAAAGTGGTGGAATTGTGCTTCTAACTAGGTTTAAATATGGTACAACCACCGAGGGAAGGTAGAGTAATTTTAGAGGTTTCCAATTGGCTGAGAGTGTGTAGGATAATTAAAATAGATGATCGGATTCTTAAGGTGGTGATCTGGTATTATATTATCATTATGTACTGGAAAAGAAAAATGTGAGGTATGTATTATGGATCATGAGTCGAGTGATGGTCCTGTGGATGGTTAAGAAATATATAGAGGATCTATAATAACTCTCAGAAGTTGAGTATGGATGGGAGTCAGAGGCATATGTTGGTTACATGTAGGGGATCAATCACCCCGTATCTCGCATGTAGTTAGAGCCCCACATGCTGTACTAGTAGGGTTGATGGATGTGAAACTCCATGATGAGACCATCCTCCGTAAAAATGTAGTGCAATTAAGATTACTCGAGATGGATCCCTGAGAAGTGGGCAGTCAATCTTTACAATCTCGAGTCTACACCTCGAGGTGGTCAGGATAGACCGTCAACATTTCAATGTTTGATTCTTTTAGCTTCCACACATATAGATTCTTTATTTGAAACATGTTCCACACACTCTTTAATTTATAGAATGTTCTTTAATGTGTTGGACCTAGCCATGAAAAAATATTATGTATTCATGAGAATTGAAATTCCATTGGGGGTGCCAGTAGAGGATATCAAATAGTGTCGACGTTGTGATTTTGAGGATGATGGTTATCCATTTTTTTCAAACTTGTTTTTCATAGAGATGTCATTTTTTGACCTAATAATGGATATGTATTTTCTAGTGTGGTATCATGACCATATCATTTTTACAGTCATATCGTAATGTTTATGTCTCTCGATGGAGACATGTATGTCCTTCTTGATGATTGGGATGTTCAAGAAGGCCGCGTAGGGATGTCTTATCAAATGTTGGGAGGTCTCATAGCCCAAGTGGAATTACATGATCTTGAAGATGGAGAGGTGGATCAAAATGTATTCTTCATTTGGTGGATTAGTTCCATGATAGGTTTTTGGTGGATTTCTCAGTATATCCATAGGATAAGAATGTGGAGTTCACAATAGAAATGCTTCTACATGATGAACCATATTCTATTCCACTATATCAAATGATTCTAGGGGAACACCTAGAGATTTAGTCTTAGCCTGATGATTTGGAGAAAAAATGGATTCATTCAGCCTAATATGTCACCATGGGGAGAACTCTTGCTATTTGGTAAGAATTTTGATGGGTTTTTGATGTTATTTGATAATTATAGGAAGCTGAATCAGATAATTGTTAAGAAATGATGCCCTCTTCAAAAAATTTTTTGTTTTAATTGAAAAAATGAGTGGTTTAGTAGTATTATACATGATTTATTTCATATTAGTATACCATCAGTTGAGGGTGAGACCTTCTGAAATACCAAAAAACACTTTCTGGAGAAGGTACATGTTGTATGACTTTTTATTGATGTATTTTGGGTTCACTAATACACCATCTATGTTCAGAACACTAATGATCGATATGCTTCACTATATATGTATCAGTTCATTGTTTTCTATGTTGATGACATCTTGGTGTACTCATAAACTTTTTAAGATCATGTCAAAATTCATACCATAGTATTGAGTACACTAAGAGTGAATATTATATACGACAAGATATAAAAATTTTCATTCTGGATTGATAAAGATCATTTTTGGGAGACATAATTTCTGTGTTATGTGTTTCAGTGGATCCAGAGAAGGTGTAGGATGTGGTGTAACTATAGAATACCAATAATGTTTATTATTTTCATAGTTTTCTTTATTTTTTCAGTTATTTCCAATGGATCACTATAGATTTTTCTCATTTAGCAGCAACACACACAATCATAACTATGATGGGTTGTAAGAATGTGTGGTTGGAGATGTGCGAAAATTATTTTCAATAATTGAAGAAGAAGTTCACTACCGTACCAATTTTGGTTTCACCTAACACATGTAAGAGGTACATCTTGTACTATGATGTGTTTTGTGTGGAACTCAGAGAAATGCTGGTGTAAGATAATGGGGATGTAGCTTATAGGTCAAGAATGTTGAGGCCTCATGAAAGAAATTACCCTACCCATGATATAGTTCTTGATATTATGGTTTATTCCATTAGGTATTGGAGGGATTAAATTTTTATAGTGTGTTTAATCATGTTCAACAATCATAAAATTATAATTTACTTTTTCTCTCATCGGTATTTGAGTCTTAGAAAGTGAAGGTGGTGAAGTACCTTCAATCCATCAATATTGAATTGGTTTACACACCCAAAAATATCAATATAGTTGCGACCACTATGATCCAGATGATGTAGAATCAGATGGGATATGAATCAATCTTGTATTGGAAAATGAAGGATTTTTATTTACTGAGATACACATGAATTTTCAAGATGATCTCTACAAAATAACCCTTTCATGTATAGTGATTGTGTCTATGATTTTGGACCGGTTCAAGGATATTTATCAACAAGATATACAATGTTTGGCCATGAAAAAAAGGTTATAGTTGGGGAGTCACCTTCTAGTGGGGTTGTTGGTGCTAATGAATTTTCATATGTTTAGGGTCATGTTGTGGTGCCAGTGGATGCACAAGAAGATTTGATGAATTAATCTTGTGCCTCAATCTGGTATGAACAACATTTATTGAATTAAATGTATCGTGGTCTTGATCGACAGTATTGGTCACTAGTAATGATGAATAAGGTAGAAAGTTTTGTGGTGCAATGCCTTACCAATAAACAGGTGGAGACTGAGAATCAGTGTTCAGGTTGGTTGTTACGGTCATTTGCCACTCCATATTGGTAGTGGAATGACATAACGATGGACTTCATAGTGAGCATTTTTAGGACTCCTTAAAATAATGATAAAATCCTGGTTGCGTTGGATTGTTTGAATAAAGTGCTTCATTTCATTCTGATCAAGAAACATTTATAGTTGATCTGTTGGTTGAGTTATATGTTTGAGAGATATTGTAGATTTATGGTGTTTTAAGAACCATAGTTTCCTACAATTATCCATTTTTCACAACACACTTCTTTCTGGGGCTATAGAAGGCTATTTATAACCAATTGTTTTTTAGTATAACTTATCACCCACAAAAAGATGGGCAGTCAGAGCGTAGAATGTCTGTGTTGGAGGAAATTTTTGTAGCTTTTGTTCAATAACTCAGTGGTTTGAGTGGAAAGAACGTAACACTTTTTTTCATACAAAAATATTTTTAATGATATAATATTCATGGATACTTTTGATGATTTATATGGGAGTCCATTTATATCATTGTTGTGTTGGTTTGAAGCTAGGGAGTCTCAGTTGTTAGGAAAAAATGTCATATAGGAGAAGTCTGAGATTGATTGGTTGAAAAAGAATCATATGGAAATAGCTCAATGTATTCATAAGTTCTATGTATATCAATGTCATAGATATCTTGAATTATTGATGTACGATGGTGTGTTTCTTCGGGTGACACCATGTTTGGGTCACCATCAAATCATGAAATAGATAATGTTGGAACCCTGGTGTGTGGGTCTGTTTGTGATTGTGAATAGGATCAAACATGTATCTTTCCAATTGGATATTCCACAATGGTTTAGTGGTCTACATAATTTTGTTCATGTTTCAAAACTATTTCAGTTTCAACATAATCTATCTCATGTGATAAAAGTTAATGATGTTGAGCTTTATTCAAATGCGTTCATTGATGAGCATCCATAGTTTTTTGTGGATCTTAGTGAGGAGGTCTTATGGAAAAAGTTTGTGCCTTTTTATTGTTTTATAAGGAGTTTTGGAAACATCTAGGATGATAATTAGTTGTTATAATCAGATATGCGGGCTAGAGTCCTGGTCTCATTGCATTGGAACCCCAATAATTCTTGGTAGGAGAAGATAGTGGATGAACCTTCCTAAGGTATAGAGGATGTATGGTCTAAGAGTTTTCTAAATGTATTTTGTTGAATATTTTTTAGTTCAAGACCTATCATTTGGTTAAATGATTATTTTCCCAAGTTCATGAGAAATCTCAAGGGTATTCTGATGGTTCAGAGAATGAATAATGAGGAAAATGGACTTTTTGTGGAATTATTTATGATTAGAACACAATTAGTCCAAATCTTGCAGAGCATCCTAGATAATCGTACAACTTCGAACAGAGGCATACACATTTTTCTGAATGGTTAAGCCAACCATGAATAATTTCTCATGAAACTTTTCCAAAGAGTTATTTTGGGATAGGGTCTTATGCACGGTTTTATATGGTTTGTAAAATGCTATAGGTAAACCATGTAGTCTAGTATTGTTGAGAAATTTACAAAAAAAAAAATCAATCCCAAGATTTGTAACCCCAACTCAGGATTTTCCTGCCCTCTTCCTCAAGAAACTCTAATGATGCACATGGACCACCCAATATTATGAGCGGCGATTCTCCTTCAATCATAGTCTCTTTGTAGCACCTTTTGTTACAAGTCGAAGCCCTAAGTGAGATTAATATAATCTTTCCATCTTTTTCTCATTTAGGGATTGTATCATTCCCTCCTCTCCATATGAATCCAAAAATCGATTATTTTCTGGGGAAATCGAGGATGAATATTTAAGATGTGATTAAATCTGTATAAATGGTCATGTTTGGAATTGCGTTCATCATCAGATTCATAGTATGTGGTCTACATGTAAGATCCCATAGTTTCGTTTTATAATTGAGCATGTCTGACTTTGTTCTTCTATACCTCTTATTGAGATTTTGAATCCCATGGTAATATTTTGTATTTTGGGTTTTTAAATTAGAAATAAAAAACCTCATAGTCCCCATGGGTTACATTGAAGACGATATGACCCATTTAATGGCATCCAGGGGGTGTGGAGATGATTTATAGGCCTTGAATTATCTATGTATGTTCTATGTTATTTTGTGATCATGTAGGGTCCTTGTTGAGTATGTGATTTAATTTATGTAAGTACAAATGAGGTATTAGTAAATTTTGGTCGGGGTATGATGATTATTAATTATCTTTGATATGCCTAATCAATTTTGTGATTTTAAAATAGTGTCTATAAAGAAATTGATAATGGTATGTGAAATGGAAAATTTTGTTCAAGGGAATTTCATAAGGTGAGATATGAATATGTATAACGGGTTGATATGAGGGAATTATTGAATATTCTCTATGTGCTAAGATTAAAAATTGGATTGGGATAAATGTACTAAATTATGTAAATAAAAAATGTCTTAAGGGGTTATAGAACAATATGATTTAACCTGTTGGTTATTATAGATTATGGTTTTTGTATGTATTTCTTGTGTTTGGATGTGATATGGTATGTGTGTGTTGAATCGATGGATAAGAATTTGAAGATGACATGAGGTGTAGGAAAAAGGACTAAGGCTCCTCCCATAGGTCATGTTGGACAGATGATCTAACAATTCCCATAAAGGAAGGGTTATGGGAGGGGACAATGCTATATTCCCATGTTGGTTGCATTTCACCCTGACTTATGATTTGCGGTGAGGATATTTGATGTTGTTATATGATATTCTTGTTGAGTTAAATACTGACATATTCCCTTATGAAAATGAATAATTTCATGATTCTTTTTTGATTGATGATGAGATAGTAACAATAGAGATATAATTAATTGGATCCTTGGATAGTATTTCTATGTAGGAATCGTGAACTAGTGGCCCTGAATATTCTTTATGTTTCTTGTTATTTATTTATACATAATGGAATACCTGTTAGAATATATATTTTTAGACACCATTAGCGATGTCCTTCTGATTTTTACTCAAAATCTACATAGACCGCAGTTGGTAACTCGAGAAGATTTTATGCATGTAGGTCAGGACAAGGGAAATGGCCTTATACTAGGGAGTTGATTTGGAAATGGGGACATGCATGGATTAGGTTCCAGACAATCATTCAAGACTGTATTGGTGATTTTTCTTGTTTTTATTTATTTTGTGATTTTTCCACTAGGCAATGTAGCATAAAATGATGTATTTTATGTTGCTTGTGGATTTCACCGAGTTTGGGATATGTTTGGATATTCATGTTATTGGATTTTTCCTATTGTTTATGTTATTTAATTTGTGATCTTTTATGTTTGTCTTACTCTGTTAAATAGGTTATAATCTCCCCACGTGACCTATTATACCCCAACTACAATTCAAATACCCTAGTGTATGGGGAGGCATGCTTGAGGTATGTGACGACCCTACATAGGCCAATGATTTAGTGGAACCGAGTTTAGGGATGATACATAGGAAATGATCCAAAGGTTACATTAATACCCTTTCATGAATGGTTTATGATTTAATGGAATGATGTTTTTTAACACATTTCTATTTCACATGTTATATGTTTATGAAACTCATTTTTAATTAATGGGTTAAATGTTTATGAAACATGTTTCCTTTAACAGGTTATGCTTTGATAAAATTGTTGTGAAACATATATATTTTCCATATGCTATGATGTTATGAAATATTAATGACACATATTTCATTTGATGGGTTATTATTGGATGTTTATAAAACAACTATTTTTTATTATTCATGATAAAATGAATGTTTTATTATCTTTTTTAATATGTATGAATGGTTTTATTATGATATTACCGCGACCTATATCTCTCTTTAATGCATTGTGTAATGATGGGTGACTCATGAGTATAAATGTTATTCCTAAACCTGATTATATGTACACAATATTATGCACAGTCCTTGTTGCATGTCCTTATTTTTATGAGTGAAACTAATTCAAGGTTCACAATGTCATGAGTGAACCTTATTATATGTTCACAATTTTATTCACGAGACTGATTACATGTTTTTAATGTTATGCATGAACCTGATTGCATCATCAATAAAAAATTCATGAACCTGGTTTCATATAAATAAGTTAATAAGATGTCTTATTTTAATGTCTTTAACATAATTTTTAAACCAGTTTCTACGTATACATGTTAACTATTTTATACAGTGATGTGTATGTTACCATTCAATTTATTATTCCTTTATTATGATTTAATGGATTATTTTTATATATCATTATGATTCATGTCTTATAAACACTTTATAATTATTCCATGATTTATTTTTATAATATTTTATATACATAAAATTATCTTCTTATTATCAGGATCATGTTCTAATACCCTTATGTTTTTTATATTCATATGCATTTCCATTATTTACTCATACTGAGCATTTGAGAAATCCCATTTATTATGTATCCTTTAACCATGATATGAATAATTATTTTAATTTTAAATAATCAGGGTGATTATATTTCTAGGAAACATTGAATATATTTCACTATGATAGAGGATATTTTTTCTTTTCTTCAAAAAGCACAAAATTAAAACATTTATTGGGAATCTGTTTTCATATTTTTTTAAGTATTATTTAAAATTGATGTAATGTTAATATATTAAAATATAGGGGATCTATAGTTGGAATCAATGAAAAGGATGGGTTAGCCATTGGAAAATATGATTTGAAAACATTATAAATATTCATATGTGTATTTTGAAGGATATGTATAGGGATGTCTCTAAGGGTGAGTATAAGGATGAGTTCACATTGACGGCAATGTCCTAAAATTTTGGTATAGGATAGAGTGACAGGTTTCCTAGAAATATATCAATATCTAGACACTACTACTGGATTAAACTCTTCCATAGAGCTAAAAATGGGTAACAACTCTGAAATGATGTGACGGGCCAATGTTTTGATAATATATTATATGAAAATGGGCATTGTTGCATGCCTTATTTGACACTTCAATGGTATATGATTTTGGAATTCACAATAATCTTCATGAGCCATCATGAAGGTATTAAATATATGTTGGCTATGAATAACCAATGATAAACCTATGATGTTAAAAATTAAATAAGTAGAAACCATAATATATTAATCCTATAAGTACGTATTCCTGATTATATGGTATCCAATTAAAATAAATGTTTTTCATACAACGATTTATTTTTTGACCAATAGAATGAATTTGATGTAACATGGAAAATATTTATTATTTTATCTATATGAGAATTAGGAAAATCATTTTTTCAAGTTGAAATATCATAAAGAGGGTTTAGAAGGTTGTATGTGAATTGGTTATACTTTTGATGATACAGATACTTTGAATGACATGTGAAAGGTATGTGATGTTATTACAATATTTTTTACATTAAACATAAAAAAGAATTATTATATTAATATCGAGGAACCTTAATATATTATTCATATTTCATATTATTGGAATGATGAATAAATGAATAAGTTGATAAATCTAGAGTAATGGTTTATGAATATTGTTGGATGAATACTATACTTATTTTTTTGAATTCAAATATTATGTTATACGAATCTGGAAATATATATGTATTTTCTGTATAATATTTAATTAAGGGTTGAAAAGTACAGGTTCAATGGTGATTAAGACATATAAAATTTATTTCAGGGAATGGGGATATTTTGATAATGGGAAGGTAGACCTTTATTAAATCCTAAAATAGAGATAATTATTCTTGGATAAAGATATGTTGGATATGAAAAATTCTGTTGGACGGTATGGATTACCATGTAAAAAATTATAGAAAAATTGTTCTATGTCATTAGTGATGAAGTTAAAACTTATTGCATTTTAAGAATGTAATATTTTACAACACAAATAAGAAAGAATGCATGTTCTCCAAAAGGATTTATGGAAATTCATGCCATTTTTAGGTTTCTAGTGATTATTCAATGATTGTATTACCATGTTTGTAATGTGACAACCAAGTGGTACTTTGTGATATATTGATATCAATGTTAATAAAATTTCATTACATCCTTCGTAAATATTTTAATTTTCATCTTTCAGAATGGGTATACGTGTAACCCATTATCGAAAGTTTATGTTCAAATTTAGATGAAGTCAGTATGATTAAATTTTTATCTTACCACATGTGGATTTTTTCATATTGGATAGCCAATTAAAATTACTTATTGTTAATGATAACTTGCGAAAAAATGGGCCAACAAATCATGGTTGAAATTACCTATTAATATATCCGGAATGAAAAATTCACCTTTCTTTTTAGAGAATCAGGCGAATTGTATCAATGAACAACAAAAGGAGATGTTTCCCTCATATCCTGAAAGTATATCATTTCAAGAAAATGATTCATCTTTAGGAAAAATTTTATTGATACAAAAAATGATTTCCTAGTACCTTCTTTTGTGATGAATCAAAATTTCCCTTAAATAATTATAGATTTATAGATTTGTGATTTTTCAATTTTTAATGGCCATGATCTCGATCACTCTCCATTAGAACATGATAGTTGTATTTATCTTCCATAATCATGATTCCACTTCCGGACTATATGATCCTATTCAAAAACCTATTTAGATGTTAATTTTTGTAACTATTGTGGTTTTAAATATTCCTTCTTAAGGGAAGTTTTAGTATTCATTTTCACGATGTCAGTTTCATTGAGTGAAACATTAAAGTATTAATCCTTTTATAACTGAGAATAATTTTTAGTGTAAATTAATTTTATGGGGGTTATCTTGTTCCACCCTATGATTCTGTGATTTTTTTGAATTAATTTCTTCTTTTTGATATTTTTCATTTCAACCAACACGGGAAATATTTTTTTTATAATAAATCACGATGAAAGGATTATGTTATACATAAAACAAAGTTATCATGTACTATTAAAAACATAATGTTTAACATTCTAGACACATAACACTATGATAATCATACATTATACACAAGATTGACTTTACTCGACGGCTTGTGTAACACGCAATACCGAGTTTTAATGAAAATTAATATATTAATAAAATGTTATAATTTAATATAATAAGTTATAACATATACATTAAATTAGTGGTTACTAAATTTATTAATTAATTTATTAAAATATATTTGTTTTTAAAATATAAAATGAATTCATTGTTTATAAATTATTTAGAAATGAAAATAAAAATTGATTGAATATAAATGGAAATATTATTATTATTATATGAAATTTTATGCCAATAAATTAATGAAATAATAATTATTCAGTGATATAAATCTAATATATATGTTATATTTTATAAATTTTTTTTGATAATAATCAAATAGTTTTGATAAAAATTAGTCCAGAACCAACCTAAATTTATGCACAAAACCAAATATATTTATTATTGAATATTTATCATCTTTTAATTGATAACCCATATTAAATCTTAATTTTGGAATATTTTTAAATTTAATATGACTTAATAAAATTAATATTTTATATAGTAACATATTAATTAGGTTATGGTTAATTTTTGTTATTTTTTAGTGAAGTTCTATTTTTAATAAATAGTTAAAAATACTGAATTTTAAGTAAAAGCTAAATTTTTATATTACTTATTTATAATGTTGAATTACACT
The DNA here is from genome assembly GCA_963277665.1 of Viscum album. Taxonomy (NCBI): domain Eukaryota; kingdom Viridiplantae; phylum Streptophyta; class Magnoliopsida; order Santalales; family Viscaceae; genus Viscum; species Viscum album. The sequence continues at coordinate 107,622,686 of OY728133.1, forward strand.
TTACTTTTTGTAAAATTTTAATTATATTATATGTTTATCATTTAATAAAATTTAGCTCATTTAATCAAATTTATCATTGAAATTGGAAATAAAAACATAGCAACCTTTAGAATGTTTTAACATTAAATACATGCATTGTCGATAAGACTATATGATAAAAATTAAATTAATTACAGCCACATAGGTGATGGTATTTAGAACAAATGTACTATATATTTGGAATGATAATAATTTATGTTTTATTATGTGGTCAAATATGTATTTTTTCAAATATACGAGTGAAATTATTGAAAACTAATTACATCGATTGAGGTAAAATAATGCCTAAGGACTAAACCTTGAACTTAAGGGACTAAATGAACTAGAAACTTGTCAAAAATAAAAATAAATGGACACATTTTCACACTATTATCACTGGGATAAAAATTTTACCATTATCAAATCCACTATACATTGGAAAAATGTGGGTTGAATTCCATTTCCGAAAATCATTAAGAGTGACACGCATCCTACACTATAAAATAGACTCCCCTCCTCCCACTTCATTAAACCTCTCAAAAAAATTTGTTGAAAAATATATTCAAAAATATCTCTTAAATATCTAAAAAAAATCACTTAATCCTCATATTGGTCATAAAATATTCCGAGAAATACTTTTGGTGAAAAACAAATGGAGTTAACTGATTAAGAGGTAACCCCCTTCGGCAACACATTTCATTTATTTTCTTTCTCCACCACCTCAATTCACCTTATTCCATGCATTTATGAAAACATAAGTATCCAAAATATTTTATAATGTTTTCTATGTATTTTACTTAAACATACACACACATCCATATAATGGGAAATTAATATATTGATTATGTGTGTGGTGAACTACCACCTCACTAAAAAATGATTATCCACATTCCCTTTACCACCACTCATGGTAGAAATTATGATGAAATACATAATTATATTTGTTATATTTTAATTTAAGTATGAATTTAGAATATATTATCCTTTTTCCTCACTTATGTTTATACTTTATATTTAGTGTAATTACGATAATTTTATTTGAGTAATTGAGGACTCACTATAGGGAAATCCAGAAATTGAGGCGGTTTTTTTGTATATAGTGGATTTTTAAACCACCACACTATGCTATTGTGGCTATTTCATAAAAACGTTTCCAAAAGGTGTGTTGACATACAATTTTTAGTGGTTTCTTCAATTTAGTGGTGATTTATTGTAACTTCCAAAGTGAATGCATTTTGCAGCGGTTTTTTTTTGTGGTTTTAGCGGCTGTTTTCCCGGTGGAAAATGAATTTCATTCATGGTGGTTTAACCACCAGTAAAAAAATCATTTTCTCAAGGAAACTAGCGCTAAAACCAAGCTAACTACTGCAAAATTATAATGTAATATGGAAACATTATAGTGGAGTTTATAAATGCTGTTAACTTAATGTATTTAGCGGTAGTTTTAACCATCACTAATAGTAAATTACCAATTTTTTGTAGCCGTTTTAACCACCACTAAATGAGATCTATTTATATAGATGTTTTTTAAACAACCACTGATGCTAAATTTACAAAGAAAGATAGCTGATTCTGTATCCCCGGTACCAGTGCCTGGAAAAAAACCATTCCAATTTTACATGCACATACATACTACATCTAAAAGAATAAAAGGAAAAAAATATTTTCATAAGAAAATGCACTATTAAATCCACAAACACTTGTCTCAGTATCACTCATTTCATGGTGTAAAAATCATAAAACTGATCACTTCTAGGTGTTCCCCCTTAGGAACAAGTGTTACTCAGAAAAAGCTAAGTAACCTGAACAGTGTGATCATACATGACATAAAAATTATCACCCCTGACATTAAATGTATCAACAACCAATGAGACCATTCGGAGTATTTTGTATTGTGGAAAACCATTGTCTCTCAATGTGTAACTATAAGATTTATTTTAATTTGGTTTTAAATACTAATGATGCCATGTGTAGAGCCATGACATCTTATAAATCAAGTGTATTTAATGATGTTCAAACCCATAATCCATTTTAATTATAATCTCATATGGAACACTTAGTAATGAATCCATAACTCATAAAATTTGATTTAATTAATTAGGTTGTCCGTTCTATAATTAATGGTTTTTTAGAATTGAATAAATGTAATATGTCCATGTGGACTACCCACGATAGTTAACATCATACATGAAAAGGTATGTGGTAGGACACACTCGTATGCATTCTATATGAGAACATCTTGTTTTATGAATAATACATAGGCCTTAACCATCTAAAATAGGGTTTGGTGACTAATGCACACATATGGGGTTGTCACCTCCTCCCACAATTCATTTGAACATTACTTTGATAGATTAGAAAACAATACACTTAAAATGGGGTTTTATTAGAAAAAACTATTAATTTTATTCAAGTATGACATTGTTATGTGCAGTTAAAATTTGAGGATAATGTTCCATAACATGGAAATTTTAATAAATAAGGGATACATATCCTAATAAACTATGTTAAACAAATTAAACAACAAATTCACTAGTCGTCGTAGGGATATCCCACTAGAAATCGTAGTTACACAAATTATAAAACATCAAGACAAGAAAACTCTATAAAAAATCTAACAAATACCATGGATGATTTACATGATCGATATCAAGGTAGTTTTCTATCCACATAGAGTGATATTCTAGATATATTTGAATTCAATTATAATATGGTGAATTTAGTTGCACCAAAATAATGCTTCTATATAGGAGATAAATGTAGAAAGAAGAGATGGAGATTTCTGGACTAAATAATTGATATACAAATCAATTGAAAGAGGTTGAATTCCCCACCAGATAATGGAGTTCAATCCATCAATTTGATAGGATAAGATAATAGGTGAATCAGTAGGATTCCCCTTGAGCACACGAAGGATAAATAAAGACAAGGGGAAATAAATTAGTACGAAGGGGAAATTTTGTAGTTTCTAGCCTGTTTAAGGGGGTGTAGAGTTGTTCTACATGGTTATCCATGATATGTGCCAACCATTCTCATGCCACTGATTCTGGATGTTGTTTACACAGCTCATGGGAAAAGTTAGAAAACTGTGCTCAAGCTGTTCATTCTACCTATTTTTAGTACCTGCATCATATTGTACTAGTGAAGGGATCATTGTTTGTTTTCTATTAAATTGTGAAACTATTATGATGAAAGTATAATGAGCCAGTGGGATGATATTTAATATGGTATGCACCATATTTGAATACATGTATAAAACATTCCCTATTTTATTCATAGCATGGCACTGTTGGATCATATAATATTGGTCAAATTCAAGATCATGCGAAGGAATGGCCTTTTGTTTTGAAAGGGGAAACTTGAAAATATTTTTTTCTCTTGTGTGTCTGTTTTGTGATGTTTTGATCAAAATAATAAAGATCATGTGACTGAGATAGTAACAGAATAACTCACCTAAAAGTGATAAAGTTAATGTTAATAGGCATTAAAAATTATTAATTGGACCCCAACACTGATTTAATCATCCTCTCAGTATTGATGATATCCCTCCTTGGATCCTATAAATTGGTATTGGACTATAGGTTCATATATGATTAGGTTATATATTGGACGTTTATTCTCTATATAATTTTTTATGTTACTTTCATGATTTATAATGAATTTCAGTTTTTAATAATAATTATTTTACTTTGATCATAATTTAGTTTCTTCCATAACATAAATATATAATAAAATTCATGAGAAGAATAAAATTAGAAATATTTTCATATTGAGTAAGAAATATTTTTCTCCATAATATAATTATAAATATTATATATCATCGTTATTAGGAAAAGTGATGTGGGTTTATTCTATAACTAATGAATTGGAAAATCTTGCTACCTTAACATGATCAAGACATCAAGATTTCAACAAATATATGTAAATTTTTTATCAAAAATATTTTGAATAAGAGGAAAGCATTATTTGGAGTGATCACAATCCAACTATAAAACATGAGAATATAATAATATAAAATTTGATCTAAGATAGGTTGTCCACTAAAAACTATATGAAGTGAGTTACAAAACTGAATATTCCCCTGAAAATCAACAAGATGGTTGATCATTCATCCTTTCATAACAAACCAAAAAAAATAGTAAAATTTAATCATTAAAAAAGATCCATGACAATTAATAGACGTAGAAGAAACCATGTGGGAAGTCCATGAAGGATATAAATATACCTATAGAAATTTTAATGATATTTGAAATAGCACAAAACGACCTCCTGATCCTTTACACCATAAATATAACAACCTAGAAATTTTTACACATTATTATATTATTCGTAAATATATTTATTTATTAAAAAACATAAGGATCGTAAATTCCTAGTGTCTTTAGAATACTAGGTTCATAGTACATAAAAGGAATCATGGTAAATCAAGATAATGCTATGTCATGAAAATGTTTGGTGGAAACTCTATGTCACACATGATTCATATTAAAAACCACTGTTACCATATTTTTCCAACAAATAATCGATAAAAAAATCATTGTTTGATGATGAATTTAGATCACCACCCTCTACACCTCCATTTCTACATCATGATACCACCTATAAGAACATTATATTTAAAATTAAATAATTTTGTATATTTATATTTATACATAAAAAAATTAGTTTTTTGCAAATTAATTGATTTTGAATTTCGGTGCTTTACCTACTCACTGCCAGTAGATGAAATACCACTAGGGGATGTTATGGTCATCTGTTGATATAAATCAATCATGACATTATTCAAAGTATGTATATGAGACCCATGTTTTATAATTTTTTTGTATAGAAACAATATATCTCTAAGTATGTCATGTTATGGAATAACTACAACTAGGAGTAGATATATGTGAAATCACCTTTGGCCTGCCAATGACCTTATATAGTACGAGTCCCAAACACATCCTGCGCACTCTACCAAGATGCTCCTCCCCAAGGAAATTAACAACTGGATCATCATGGGAGACTAGGTAGGACTTCACAGGATTGACATCCCATAGTTCTTAATTTTTTATTATAAATAAATTAGCATTCATGTTAGAAGAAATAAATATTAACATAACTGATAATAAGTTATTATAATGAAGAATGAGTTCATATCCCAACACCATTGGCATGATCATTAACAAAAATTCGATAAATTTGTTTTGGAACATTTAACAACACTTCTTTTCAGGATACTGGATACCCTGAATTATGTTACTACATTAAAAAAAGATGAATAAATAATTTAAAATATTAAACAGACAATAATGCCTTATAAATATTTAAACTAGTGAAAGTATTACCAAAGTCAATCGGCTTCTAGAAAAACTCTTTTTCCACACAATGTGAGGGATGACTTGCTTATCTGGGCATCATGCATTCTTCCGTGTATGATCCTGAACGAAATTAAATGAAATCTAATAGTAATGTATTAAATTTCATCACATATTTATATTAATGTATAAATTTAATGTGAGATTATTATTATAATATATATATGAATACCATCTTCTTCTTATAACGATGATCGTCTACAGAAATGGTCTATTTCTCTTTCAGTACCCAATCAGGTAGCTTTTCATACCTTTATTGGGAGGACAATGAATTATTGTCAACATCACTCCACAATCTCAATTTAATGTCTTTCCATTTCATTCCCATATTTTTCAATGTCCAAATTCATTCTATCACATCTGCAACTGTAAAGTGAAAAAACCACTATAAACTAGAATTTCAATTTTAAATTATTATAATTTAATAACATAACCTTAAATTACACTACAATGTATTAAAATTGCCTTTATTTGAGATTTACAAACTTCATTTTTAATAGTTGATGGAATATTCCTCCAATCAACATAAAAAATAGGAAGAGAAACCGCCTCCGCGGACAGGTGGCCTATAATCTGACCAAGTGATCCTATAGAGTCATCCATAGAAACACTATATAAATAAATTGGGACAACTATCATCTCTCCAGTAACATTCCATACATCATAAAATTTTATATTTTTATCTATACTTGAATTATTTCAATATTTAATGAACAAAAAATTATTATAAAAAACAGTGCAATAAATTTATACATATTAGAATTGTACTTATAACTATCAACCTCCAGTGTACCCGTGAAGAACTTGAAGTAGCAGGTTGCTTCCTCATTGCTGAGGCTCCTTAAAAGGGAGGCCATGATTGAGTTGCCTAATGGGAACTCCTAGAGGGTTTGAGAGATTTTGTAGGTGGGATGGTGTATGGGGAAATTATATTCACAGTAATAATAAAAAAATATTTATAACAACGATAATGAATGACTACATAGAGGAAATAAGTTGTTTCTAAATGAATGCATTACTGTACATAAAATTATTTTCCCCTTCAATCATGTTTGTTTCTTACTCCATTAAACCGAAAAAATAATCCATGCTTTCTAGACTAATATTTTAATTTCATGTTATAAAAATAAGTATATTTCATGTTTTTGAGGATATTCAATGTCTGATGTAAAATTTTCCACTTTATCACCCATATCATAAAAATCTATTTTTTTACATAAGACACAAAACTCTAACATTCATCCACAACATCATTCTTATAATACACCATTTTCACTTGTAATGAAAAGATATATGGATTATATAGTTCATGATCACCAACATCAATAATGTGAGATAAGTTCCAAGAATTAAATAACAAGAAACCTCTTTTAACACCTCTGAGAATATCGAGCCAAATTCATTTAAATAAAACAACTGAAAAATGCAAGTTGTAGTTTAATTCATTAGAATTAGTTAGATTTATGAAGTATCCAAATCCACAAAATGTAAATATTCCATTGTTCAGTGTTTTCAAACCCTCTTCTCGATCGACTACATGAAATCTAAAGACATTCATGTTGTAATCGTTGAACACTAAAACTTATTTTGGAGGTTATCCAAAATGAAACGTAATATATTCTAACAAATCTTCACATGTATCAGTATTCTTGAACTAAAAAATATACATTATTTGATTTAAAAAATATATATTTCATCCTATTATTTGTATTAATTGTAATATTTATGAGCATACACGTTGTGTAAACCATTCTACAAGATCTTTATTAACAAAATTCATTATAACATTCTTATTTCTTAGTTGGCCTCTCATTAATATATTTGTTTATATCATCAAGTCTTCAAAAAATGGATTTACAATTTAAAAATTCAGGAGCACATATATATGTTCCTGTAATAATTTCATTTTTTTCAGTGTAACATTTGAGGTCCTCCCAACTGATCAACCAATAGAAAAAAACATTTTTTTGACCTTGTATTTTATATTTAGTTGATGTGTCTTCAAAATACCCAACATGATTAAATCATTTCTCAATATTATCCACATATTTAGAAAAAAAGCTAATACACTCTTTTTCCAAATATCCTTCAGCAATAGAGTCTTCGAGTTGAGATTTAATTGACATGTATGATTTCAAATGAACAATATTTCTATACACTAAAATAAAAAAACAGTAATGAATTTAATTAACTTACAATAATTGTTTAATTTACTAAATAACATATAAACAAAGTACCTGTAAATAGGATACATCCATTGATAATGCATGGGGCCTCCTAATTTTTCATCCTCAACAAAATGCACTCTCAAATGAATCATGAAAATAAAAAACAAAATTCAAAATATAATCTTCATTGAAAAAAGTGTCAATAGAAAAAACATAAAAATGTTTTCAAAATAAAATGGATATAGATATTTCTCACATAGGTTTATGAAAAATTTAATGAATTAGAGTACAATAGCAATAACTTTTACAGGTAATAATGTACATAATGTCGATGGTAGTAACTGATGTAACAAAATATTTGAATCGTGACATTTCAATCCAAGTAACCTATGATTATTTAATTCAACACACATTTAGATGTTATTTGAATACCCATTAGATGACATCACATGATTTAAAATTCGAACGAATGATCATTATCACTATTTTTCATTGAAAATATTCTCAGACCATTCTTTTCAATCTCATCTTGATAAATATCATGTTTTATGTTCATTATTACTATGTATTTTCGAGCATTGAGATTATCCTTCGACTTTCCAAGCCCATTATGCAATATGCAGATCAAATATTCAAGAAAAATCTTCTCAATAAGCATCACATCATGATTATTCTACAACAAATTAAATTCTGAATAAGAATATTTGAATAATATAATTTTTTCTTCTATTTTTATTCTGATTTTAATTGATACTGCACTTCGAACACATTTCCCACTATCATTATAATGATGAACCATCCCAAATTTTGTTGCAACATTTCTGTGTTGTTCCAGCATTTCATAAATAGTTATCAACTATGGATGTGGTCTACGATTAATGGAACTGTTAAATTTTGATCTATTCACCCAAAATCAATAAGATGCTTCGAGAAATCATAGATGGCATAAGAATAACCATTTTTTACTGTGAGGTTTTTATTTGGACTCAAAATAAAAGTTACAAGTAGGATATCTCAGACCCATGTATGTTATCCAACCAAATAAATTACAAAGTCCAGGGAAGTCTCTGATGGTCCACATTAAAAAAACATGCATTTTGAACATTGTTTTAGAAGAAGCATCAGATGTCTCATCACAATTGCTCCATTACTCCTATAATTTCTCAATTAATGGATGCATGTATACATCAATATGATTTCTAGGAATTTTTTTCCATGAATAATATTCAAAATTATAAAACTAGTGTTTTTCATACACATACACGGAGGCATATTGAAAGGGATCAAAACAACTGGCCAGATGATAAAACTGGTACTCAATGTCCCAAATGGGTTGAATCCATCAGAAACCAATCCTAGTCGAACATTCCAAAGATCAGCTATGAAATATTTATGTAATGAATCAAATTTCATACATCATTGTGAATCTCATGGATGAATCATTAACCCATCATTTTTATTATCTCCAGAATGCCACTTCATGCGTTTGGCATTTTTTGATGACATGAATAATCATTGCAATCGAGGAATTAATGTAATGTAACAAAAAACCTTTGTAGGTGTCCTCATTTTCTTATTCTTCATTTTATTGTGTTGATTCATACTTCTAACATCACCCATTGACTATCATCTAGAAGAAGAAATTATTTAGAAATCATGTCTACATGAATCCTCTCTCAAATAAAGCATACGATCATTGGGACACATGCGTATTTTTTTATAATTGAGAAAATGAATCTTAACAACTTTTTTTATATAATATAAAAACATGAGGATCTTTTCTTTAAGAAATTAATCATGCAATAATTCCAATATCATGGAAATTTTTCTAATTTTATTCAACAAAGGCATATGATATGGTACAACTTCAGTAGAAAAGAATGTTTTGAATTTTTCAAACATCCACTATATTGCTATTGATATCCATCATCAACTAATGCATGAAACAAAATTTCCTCAGTGATTTTTTTCTTACATTAGTCTCTAATAAATAAAGAGGATGATACAATGATATGTTATAATATTGATCTTGTTGTCATTTAGTCTCGAAAACATCACTTTTCACCATACTATTTGTATCACCCTCATCTGGTTGTTCTGATATGCTTTGATATTGATGGTGGGGACATATAATGATGGATTCATCATTTTTAATGTTTTTAATTTAATTTTACAATTTTGACGAAGATCTAGTATTTCTATATAACCACACGAAACAATAACCAAAATCAAATCTAATGACTCTATCTAATTGGGGGTAATAAGGGGTTATTTCTGTATAAATTAGGATTATATCAACATGTACTCAAATATTTTTATGTGTATATATATATTATTATTATACTTTTTAAAAGGCCATTATTTTACAATTAAAATTATGATAAGAAATCTATTTTCAAATAATTTGATTTTTATTTCAAGAAACTAATATTTTTATGATTTAATAATAAACATACATATTAATTTTTGGGATAATAATTTTGCACTAGATTAATAATAAATTTATAGAAAAAATAATATTTCATATATGATTAGTCTCTTTCCAATAAAATTTTTTTCTTCATATTTATTATTATAATTCAAATTAAATTTTATAAATTTTAGATTGTTAATTTAAAACCATTAACATATTTTTTTGGGTTGATCATGTACATATTCTCATAATATTATTTTTCGTGATTCATATTAATTTTTTTGTGAATATTTAAAAATATCTTTTTTACTAATACTGTACCTTTTATGCCATTATGTAAATACACGTATGAATTAGAAACAATTTATAAATTTTTACTGAAAAAGAAAATTATTTAATAATTAAAATTTTAAATTTGATAATAATTATCATGTTATTTAAATATATTTTTGAAACATTATATCTCAATAAATATTTCTTTTCAAAATCATTTATTCCATTATAAATTTATTATATTAAAAATTATTTATCACAACATTTTCTATTGATTTACACAAAAATATATTTATATTTAGAATAATTAGGTACATGTTATTTAATAAGTATAAATTTATTTATATAAATAAAATTTATGTTACATTCAGTAATAAATAAATACCACCATAAAATCTAAAATAGAAAAAATATTATTTCAAAGAATAATGGGATTAAAACTTTTTTAAAACATATGTGAAAAAATATTGGGACTTTATTGACCTTATATACTTCACATCCAAATTTTTATCATTTTTTAGCCATGTACCTTGATGTTGACTTACCGTTTTTGAAAATCTATTAGATCTTATAAGAATTTCATCACTTTTCACTTATAAAAGTGAGTCTCCTCTCCCCACTTCCCCTCACACCACAACCCACTATGATCTTCCATAAATATTAGAGACCATCTCCTTAACCTTTCCATCAACCATGAATAAGTTTTTTTTCTAAAAGGTTCATACCTCATTATCTCAACCCCCTTTTCAATGTATATAACAATTTAGTGAGTATGCCTTCATAACTTCCCTTTATTAAATCTATTTAATTTTGTGCACTTCATCTTCTTCAAAATATTATGATTTATAGTAATAGAATGATATCTTCAGTATTAATATTAATATGTTATTTAATTATAGTAATCTAATAATAATTACCCACATATCGTGTTTTCTGTTATGAAAAACATAAATTTGAAACATGCATGGGTACGAAATACTGGATCCATGAAAATAGGACTTCATTTATCAATTTTAGGATTCAGGGACAATTTATATCTTTATAGGTATAAATTTAATTTTCATTACATTAAAAACATTATTTCAATTAAAATTTTAAAACTTATTAATTATATGAACAGTAATCAATGATTATAAAATTATCCATTTTAAAACAAGCATGAAAAGCGAGAAATGTTTTCTTCATTATAAGTAATAGATTTTTTAAATTATAATGTTCAAATAATTATTTATAATTGATATATATCACGATTATAAAAAATAAATAATATCATTATATCAATGGTATAATTACATTTCATCTATACCATCTCATATTCATCTATTCGTTATGGCATGTTTATGTTTGCTTGATTTAACCACCTCCATGAACAATGTTATGAATCATTATAATGGATTTTTATGAAAATATAACTATTTTTAAAATATAATATAATAATTTCAATAAATAGATTGGTTTTTTATTTTTAGTGTGTTTTTCATAATTTTATTCATTTATGAAAAATATACAGTTTATTTTTTATGAATCATAGAAATGTTGTTGTTACTGATTCCAACTTCTAGGTTAAAGTAAAAAAAGAAAAAATGACTCAAAATTAAACATTAAAATTAATAATAAATATTTATATATGGTAAAATAAATTATATTTCAATTTATAACTATATAATAAGAAAACATTCTTACCCTACTATTACAAAACTAGTATAAACTATTAATATTATACATCTGATGTGAGAAAATTGGTAAAAACTGACTTGTATGTATGTGTATGGAATGATTTTCAAGTGGGAATAAAAATGATAATAAAAATGAATAAGGTTAATGGATATATAATTAATGAAATTAATTTTATTATTCAGGGTATTTGGTGCATGTTCATAATGAACTAATACTAAGATAAGGGTTTTATCTTAATTTACAATATTAGTGACATGTTTTTAATTATAAAACAAGTTTAGTTCATAAGGAGAATAAAATTAAATCATGAAATATTATATAATAACGTTCCATTTATCCATGATAATTTATTTTAAATTTTATTCCATACCTTTTAAGAGATTTGATTAAAATGTTCCCCAATTTGATAGGTATTTTCTTAACTCAAATATTTTTCTTGAGTCATCTCACTACACTTCTATGATAATATTTCCAAAATGAATTATCCTACCCTATGAAAATATTAAATAGTATTTTCATATTATTTAATGTATAAATAATGTCTCACATTGAAGTGTTAAACATTACTGAATTTATTATTTCAAAATAATATCATTTTTTTATAAATATTTCTTATCTTTTTTACTGTAATTATTCTCCACATACATGCTTTTAATTGTCCAAAATTATCTAATTCCCAGTGTGTGAAATAAATTTCCTATATATAATTAACACTATACTCTCCTTTATACAATTTAATTTTTTGATTATATAACCTTTTATATATTTTGGATTTCAATAATTATATTTTAAAATATTTAAAGGGGTTTTCCTTGTTAATATATAATATTATTCATTTCAACATCACATTATAGACTATGATTAAATTATTATTGTGATTTATTTATTGAAATATTTTTCTGTACTGTTTTATGAAGTAATCTCTTTATCCTAAAAATTGTTTTTGGAATGATACATTAAAATTATGATACCCATAGTGATATTAAAAAACATTTATTTGAAAATTCTATTTGCTGATTTCTCTTCTGTTTTTCAATGATTGTTATCTTATTAAGTAATGGCTCATAAAATACCATGTTTGTGACAATTTTAAATAATCCTTTTTGGTGAACATTTATTAGGTATTAGATGCTATGTTTATTATGTGATGCCATTTAGAATATTTATAAAACCAGCGTTATTCACATTGGTTATTTTTGATAATATGGATGTTTTTATTTTTAGTGGATATAGTATATATAGAAGAAAACATGTGGTGTAATGACCAAAAATATTATCTTTGATGTTTTCCTTTTATATTAATATTTATTTAATATAGAGTAATAAAATATATATAATTCATATGAATTAAAAGATATGAACAACTACATTTTATTACATATAGAAAAACATTTCATTGAGAAAATCAATATGTACATAGTAATTTATATTATTACAATGAAAAAAGTATATGAAAATGGTAATATTGAAATTTGGAAGTGATCAATTCCCTATAATAATTACATCATTGGAAAGAAAATTAATATATACAAGAATATTAGGAAAAATATATTTATTTTGAAAATGAAGAAATATATATAATATTGAGAGATAATATAAGTGAATAAATAATTCATTATGTATAAGATATGTATAGGATATAGGGAACCACGTGACCATTAAAAATTTAAGTGTTGGAACAGTAGTACATCTACTTGAATAGTAACCAAACCATTGGAGTTGTAATTTAACAATTTGTAATAGTAACCTATATGACATATTAGTATCTTCACCAATGGAATTGTATAATAATACTTAATAATATTACATAATTAATACACGATATATTAATATCAATATTGAAGTAAATACTTGTTTCTAAGAATGATAAAAACATGTGTCTGTATTATTTAAGAAATAATTTTTTTACATATATTACTATAAATAACATAATTATTTAATTTAAATTATATTTTTATAAATTAGGATCATAAATTAATATTATATTTTATAATAAAGTTAATATAATTTTATGACACTTCGATTTTTTTTCAAGGGAAAAAAAAGATCATAACGTAAAAAATGCTAATTTTTAAATAAATAATGATTCCATTTGAATATTAAATCTATCATATTTAAATAAAATTATAAAATAGACTTAATTTGGGAAATTTAAATTTTTAAATTTTTTTACATTAGATTTTGGTTATTTTAATAAAATAGCAGATTTGTTGATGAATTGTGAAAACAGGAGAAAATCAGTATTTTACATTATATGATAAATACAAGAAATTTTAAAAAATGGATGATGTAATAACACATTTTTTTGAACTCAAACGGACAATTTACCTTTTATAATACCAAAAAACAATATTTTTGTTAGTATTGAAACAAAATAATGAACTAATTATTATAATATACAAAAACACCCTACGCCCCTTATAAAAGCATCCCATAACCAACCCAACTCCTCAGAACTAATATTCCATAGATACTTATAAATTTATACCCAAATATTTTTAAAATCCTCTCCTAGAAGAACATTTCTATGTTCTTCTAGTCTCTCTTTAATACCATTTCCATTCTCCCAATGGAGTTTTTTAGGGATATGACATTCAAGGGGTAATATTCACAAACTACCTCCTTTAAATTATTTCCTTGTATCTTTACACCACCACCCTAATTAAACAAAAAACAATTACTCCAATATCATATATATACAATAAATTTTTTTACAACAGAATATCTAATAAACAACCTCTTCTATTTTCAACATATTGTAAAAAACTATTGTTCCTATTATTTCGGTTCACCACCTCTGTGATAACTGATAATTTATTTTACCTTACATCATTCAATGCAAGTTATAAATATTTTATATTTATTAAAAAATATGAAAATTATACTATTAGAACTTATATTTTATTTATTAATGAAAATATAAAGATAATATTATATAATATGAGACTAGTTTGTGATGGTTGAAAAAACATCTCAAATGAGACAACTGCATAATGTTTAAATATTTTATTATTGAATCATCCCTATTTTGGAAAAAAGTATGTTATTGAATATTACAATTTATATAATTACATTAAAATTATTAATTTTACTTTATTTGGTTTATTCATAATGGAAATTAGCTCTATAATTATAAACAATTTATTCATCCAAGGAACCAAGAAACAAATGCCATCGAGAAAGAGAATCTAAACACAATATCTGATTGAAATGGTTATAAATATTTATTATAAAATAATAATAAATAGTATTTAGATTTAAAATGTTTTATCGAATTTTTTATATAATAATATTTTATTATTGAGAATAGTAAGTTAAATATACGAACGATAATCTAATATAAGGAAATGAATCTCATTAAACTGCCATATTTCTATAGGTTACAAACATTACCTTTCTAAGATACATTATATATTTGTATCATATTGTGGACTGATATTAACTCCTATATATATTCTTCTATCATATAAAACTATCTTATTATTACTTTCTTATATCGGTTAATATATTCAATTAGTTCATCCCAAAAATGAATTCTTAAAAATCAAACCGAATTAAGGGAAACTTTTATATCACTTAATATTTTTATTTAACACTAATTTAACTCCTTCATTGAAAAATTAACACCATATTTTTTATTAATACATATTTAATTAGATATGAATTTATATAATATTCTAATATTTATTCCCTTTGGAATCATTACGAAATATATTTGATTTTGAAATAAGGAATGATAATTCAACCCATTTCCTTCCATGGGGAATTATTTTGTTTTTGAATCATGATTGACTTAATTTTTAGAATCATATATACATGTACATGTTATTATATGTGTGCCTGAATGTCACACTAATTCATTGGGTAATGTGTTTTCTCATCATATAGTATTTATGGGATTATGTAGTAAAACTAATTTATAATGAAACTTTTTCCACCATGTGATGATGTCTTGTTAGTTATCCTTGATTTATACACATATTATATTTCTAGTTATAGACACATTTATATGTTATTATGATATTAGGTGTCCTTTTTCATTATGTTATGATCTCATTTTATTATTTTTGACCAATCCCATTTATGATATCATTCCATGTCATTGGATTTACATGTGATGCATTATTACCATGTTTACCCGAGTAATAAGCTTCATTGAACACTCCCTTAATTTATTCATATCCAATTTTATCCTATGGAGTCTATGGGGAAAAAATACATTTTAAATCTCGTTATATAAATTAATATAATAATTTTTTAATAATTTGGAATCAATTCTTCTAATTACAATATGCTTCATGATATTTGGGTACAGTAAATTGGTTATTTAGGTAAAAACTTATATAATACTATATGTTAAAGAGTTGTGTTACTATAGATCGAAGTAGTGAAAATTTTATTTATTTTTATACATTAGGAATAGAATAATTTATTTTTATCCATAGGAATAATTCTATGTATAAGAGTATATCATGAAATTGTGATTAATTATAGAGCAAGATTCTTTATCAAAATTATATCCCTATCTGGATATGATAATTCAATGCATACCTAGATAATATTTACCTAAGGGTAAGAAATATGAAATTCTTAATTTGGTATTAACTCCATAATTACCTAGTCCAAAACAAAGAGTCCTTGTTTCAAACCTGCTTTGACACTGTCATGGGATAAAATTTTGAAAATTCAAAAATATTTACGAACCACTATGAAGAACGTATATGGATTGTTAGGTTTTAAAACTAAATTGAAAAATTCCCATGTACAACCAATATTGACACTTATAGACTCATATGTTGGGTTTTATGATTCATTTATAATTCACTAATTATATGTTCATAGTTCTCATTTTATATGTTTATTAGTTAATTTATTGTCATCCCATTTTCCATTAATTATAGTTTATGATGGTAAATATGAGGTAAAATACCAAAAAAATAGATGATATAAAATGTGATGATTTCTATATTGAGATGCCTCATATTATAGGAGAATAAGGTGTGAACATTATTGAAGTATTAAGTTAACTGAATAATGTTTGGAAAAAATTGAATCATATTTAACAACATATTTATCCAACAAAATATAATGATATGGTCATATATTGTATGTTAGAAATGCCTCCATAATTTAGCAGATCATTTGATGCCCTCAGTATGGATCGATATATTTACTCCATGAAGAAGATATCCACTACCATACAATTACTATAACAACATAATGTCAAGTTCATTTTCTATCTTTTTAAAGGGTAAATCTATTAGTGGTGGACACCTTTCAAGAACATTATATCCAAAGTGAATATAGATACATGGAATTATAATCATTCAATAAAATATTGTTCTATAATTTTTTTCCATGAACATACATAATAAAAATGAAAATGGATATAATAAATCTAAATTAAAAGGAAGATGAGTCCATTAAGGTATATTAATAAATATTCACAATACTATCATGGTAAACATTTTGATTTATCATCAACACGGTAAATATGGTAGTGATATTTTTAATTTATTAAATCCATGTCTATAAAAATATTTTTCAATTTTAAACATGACAATAATGGAGAGATGGTTTATTGAACCATCAAAGTTGCGATGAAGATTACATGCTCTATTTCCTATCATGGGCCTATAGACTAAATAATGAAAAACATTTATTCTTTTAGGTGATAAATAAACAAATATCATTTTTTAAATAAAACAACTTCCCATTATTCAATTGTGTGGGAAGTGTAATCCTAAAAATATTTAAATGAAATTGTTAAATGATTCAACTACAGAAAATTGTGGAACATGGAAAAAAAATTCTAAAGGGATAAGAATAATACCACTAATACGATAGAGGAAAAGATGTTTTAGATTGAAAATCAGACTATGGTGCAATATTTCAACTATAAAGAACATGGAAATTAATCATGAAGATTCCTTAATCCAACGGTTTTCTAGGATATTAAATAACAATAATCTCCAACTCTAACAGATCAAGGATGGTCATATGCAATATATAATACATAGGTAGATCCCGAAAATGATGTGGTTACTTCTTATTCATCAACGAATATCAAACATACATTCTTATTCAACTTATATAAATTATTTTATATCATTATTATTTAGTATAAATATTCAAACACCCCTAAAATACTAGATGGTTGAGATATTTATGAGAACAAAAAACAAATAAATTATTATTTTACATTTTTTTCTATCCTCTGTGGTCAGCTTTTCATAAATGATCCTTCTAGAAAATAATATTTTACTTCCATTGGTCCTTCTTATGCTTCATTAGGCGTTCACTAGTTTACTTTATATAATTCCACCATCAACTATAAGGATAATAAGATTTACTATCATATACAAAGTCATAATCTAGGTATATACATGGGTAGCGATGAGGAAGAATATTACATTAAATATTCATTTCTTATTTGGATATTGTTACCTTATAATATAGAATATTTCAATCAATTTATTCACAATAATGAGATAATCATTACTGAATATAGGATCATTTTGGGGGATTATACATTTGTATTCATTGAATAATTTCATAGTCTTCCTACTAATTAAATTATTAGTTCATAATAAATCATATACCTATTTCTATACCAGTATACCTAAATATCAATAAATCTAAACCCTTCATATTAATGGAATTAATATGTAGGAATAAGAGAAAATGTAAAAGGGTTTCATATTCACAGTTAATTATAGTGGGGTATAATAGTTGTCTTTATCAAGAAGAAGGATGAGTCAAAGAACCTCTACATTAATTTTAATCATGAAAAAAAACATGTATCAGCCACTATAAAAATTTGAATTACTAAATTAACTATGTTGGACCAGTATTACTATAAGGTGGTCCTTGAGTTTGGATATCAAAAATTAATGCTGAATAAGGAAAATATTACTAGCACGTCATTTTGAACAAGTTATGAATACTATGAGTTCATAGTGATTCCCATCAGTGTCAGTGATTTTTTATAAATATTTATGAACATAATTAAATTATTTTTCTAATATAAATTTCAAATATTAATGGCATTCATTATCGATGATATTATTATATACTCTAAATCAATGGATGATCGAGCAGATCATTTGAATAATCGTCTAAAGACTTTTTTAATGGAGAACCTTTTTGAATTTCATAGTAAATGTCATTTTTGGATGAGGATTTATCATTAAAATTGAATGTTAAAAATATAAAATTCATATTTTTGTACCCTTCTCAAACCTTGTAAATTGAGGAGTGAGATAGAAAAATATTCATAAAGAATATCTATAGTATCCTTAGACAACTTAAGAATTATTAGTGTTTTGAGATAAACTTCTAATGATTGTAAATCCATTTAACTAAGATATCATGGATGGATATAATGTTTTTCATGACTATTGAACTGGATGTGATATTCAGATAATTTAAAATATGTCTTATCACTACACTACTCTACACACATCCCACACATGGTGATCTTTTTTTGTATACAACGATGCTTCAAACCAGGGATTAATATATTACTAATTCACAATGAAGAATTGATATCCTACACATCAATGTAGTTTATGGTTAATGAGAAAAACATTTAAAAACATGATTTTTAGTTTATTTCATTAGTTTTTTTATAAAAAACCAGATTAATTATATCTATAAGGGGTAGTTTGAGATACATATGAGTCATAAGATCCTAAAAATATATACTACCATAAAATTTTCTCAATATCTACCACTAAAGATGGTTATTGTTTATGATTGACTATGAGTACTCAATCAACTATAATCATGTAAATGAGAATATATTTTATTATTCTCAAATTAGAAATGATCTAGAAACCATATCAATGATTAAAAATTTAGAACGATATATTGTTCCTTTATTTTAAGATGATTGACAAGGATAATCATACATTCACAGAAATAGTAAAAAAGTCACACAAAATAGGTACATTACTATATTAATTTTATAAATGTGGCATTATGTTGTCACATTCACCTTTTTTCATGGTAAAAAAAATACTTTTCATATAGTAGATTGAAATCCCCCCTTTATTTTACTTATAGTCATATGGCCACATGTATTTTTGATATATGGTCACATGATAGTCTCTCCACAGTTAATTGATATTTCAGTCTTTATGTATCATAATTTAATATCCAGAAACCATGTGGTCTCTTCTTTCCTTTTGGAATCTTGTTGACATTTGTTCACTATTGTGATTGCAGATCTACATCATGGTAAGTATAACACTTTGCAAATTTTGTATAATGGATCCTAAAAAATCAGAATTCATTAATAATTATGGTTTAAATAACAAACACAAAATCAACAAAAAAAATTTAAATCTCATTTTCAATATAAAATTTGAAAAAAATATACTAAAATAATATAATCATGGAAACATTCCATTAAATAATTTTATATTATCATAAAAACATCCAAAAAGTATCAGCAAATGTGTGTTATTTCAAATTTATGAAAAATAAATCTTGAAATTGGAATAAGACATATACTAATAATTCCCAATCATACAATATTTATTTCCAATGAATAAGAACACACAAATCAAAAAATTTCATTCCAAATATTTGAACACTAAATATAAATAACCATTAAACTATTTAACTCTACAAATCAATTGTTTTTATAGTTATTATCCATTGAATTAAAATATATTCACAAATAATATATTTTCACAAATTATCAAATTCATGTTCACTTTCATGTAAAATCATAATAAATTCCACAAATTTGATGTAAAAAATGCATCAAATACAGTCTATTTTATTAACCAGGATAATAAGGGTAATAATATTTTAAAATTGGTTGATTTCACATGTTTTTCAAAAATCCAACATATTTATAACAATCCTTGATCAATTCCCACTTCATTCTCTTTAGTTAATATGAAATTTCATCTATAGGATTATCAATTGTTTTAGGTTGGACCTTTCTATCCATATTTGTATACATCACATTTTTCATGTTTAGGTTCTCATATTTACTGCAGTCATTAATTTAATTTAAAAAAAACCCAACCTTGATTAGTTCATTAGTTTTGAAGTCACACTGATACATAATAAACCTGTAATTACATTTGGGGTTGAAAATAGTGTACATGAAATCTTACCATAGTCTTTTATATATATATTTCTTGTTATTTTTCACATTTATGTATAAAAATTTTCAATGCATGGGTATTGGAAAAAAAATTATAATCAACTTCCAAACATGTTATTCAAAATTTGATTTATAATTTTATAGTCTATCCCTGTTTTGAACATGATATCATTTATTATCTAGGTTCCAAGGGAATCATATAGTTTTTTCATGAAGATTTGGA
Organism: Viscum album; assembly: GCA_963277665.1. Lineage (NCBI taxonomy): Eukaryota > Viridiplantae > Streptophyta > Magnoliopsida > Santalales > Viscaceae > Viscum > Viscum album. The sequence continues at coordinate 107,643,939 of OY728133.1, forward strand.
CATTATGATACATGTTTCGCTGATTTTTTCATCTTTATTATATTGATTTAAAAATGGGTTTTGGTTTCTATATTTCCTTCCCATTAAATCCAAAATTATATCACTGTTCACAGGCTTTGACAGAAAATCAAATTTTGGGAAACAATTTTTTGTGTGACTTTATATCCAATAATGGAATTATTTATCACTATGTGTATTTTCAAATTTAGGTTATTGTAGATCAATGGTTGGATTCACACCTAAGAATAACTCTCATTTTAGTAGACTTCTCATGAGTTTTATGAACAAGATTATTAAAAATTACTTGTAGAACATGATCATTATTATCGGAAATGCGTCCCTAAAAATGATTTAAAAAATTAGATGTATATGGATTTATAATACTATAAAAATTATTCGTAAAAATATAATGAGGTAATTGGTCGATTATAAATTTCTATTGTATTACTTGAAATGTATCCCATAGCTCATGAATATACTCTCCCTCATTTTGGAAAATCATTTATTTTTTTCTGATATCTATAGTGGTGTTCCTAGGAAATAATTTTGAAATGAATTAGTTTAAGAGTTAGCCCCACTTATAAAAAATATCCTCATCTTAATTTTTGAACCAAATCCATGCCTTCCTCTTATGATATAATCAGAACACCATCAGTCTAAGATAATCCTCACATATTCCATGAATAAGAAACTATATTACTAAACAACAAAAATATATAATGAACTCAATTGGATAATCTTTGTGATAAGAAGTAAATGAAGGATTAAAATAATGATGGTACTCTTCCTATTCTGAGTTCCTATACTTAACAGAGAGCCTTATGCATGTTGTATTTATATACAATAAAGGAAACATAATCTATCAATAATTATGTATCTTAAGTATATGATTTTTAGGTTGTGATGGACTCAACTATAGATATTCATTTTTATATTCATGACAAAAATTATCCACGTTAAGTATAATTCTAATGGTATTTTTTGATAAAAGAAATTATATTTTTTATTTTGATTATATGATTAGTTTTTTATTTCTTTATGTTTATTTGTTTTTCATTTGACATAGTTAGGCATTCCCTCTACAGAAAAAGTGCCAATATTTTATGATGGTGGGACCAAGGACATTAACTAAGGTTAGGTAAAACCAATCATTTTTATAAAAAATTATAGAAGAAAACTTTAAAAAATTGTATAACTATGGAGAAGGAGATGTTGGGTTGACATAAAAACCTGAAAAAATAGAAAAATTGACCAAAAATGGTGGATGTTAAAGTTGGGAATTAAAGATATGTTGAATGATAAATATTTAGGAAAATGGTTTAACAAGAAAAGATAGATATGGAATCCATAAAAATTGATTATTTTTAGGATGTAGACCGCATGAGATAGATAAAAGTTCAACTGAACTTGAATGAAACATACCACATATATACTATAGTTTTATATCGAAGACTGGATAGTATAACACTAATTAGATAAATCAACCATAAAAGAGATATCACTTGAGAATTTTTATCACTAAAAAAACCTAGGATGATGATTATAACACAAGGATATGATATTACCGCAAAATGATAGAGGTTATTAATTATTTTACTATCAGAAATGAATGATATACTCTACCTTTTACCACTTATTAGTTGAGGTTGAGTGAATAAGTGATCATGAAGAAGATACAAAATCAATCTTATATGGAATTAATGGGACCTATATGGTCAATATGATTTCATGAACAGAATAAATAAAATTTTGTTCAATCCTTCTTATCTTACCCCATAAACTGCATAGCTATTCATAATAAATGAAAAAAAATTCATTAAAAATAACTATGAATAGAGGATTTGGAAATAAAAACATGTAGTTTAATCAAACCCTTCTTCCATATCAAACTCCACTTCGCTCCTACTTCATGGTTTCTCTAGCCTCTGGTTAATCATCCATGTTTCTATACCATGTTTGATCAAGGATAAATGATTAAGACAACAGAATAGTGATTATTAGTTGTTTGAAATGGGTTTTATAGTGTTCTGGGTCACTACCATACATTTTTATGTCCATTGATTCTATCCATAAATTCTTTAATCATCTATTAATATCAAATTCACATTAATACCCACCTTTATGAAAACATCACAACATTTAAATCAATTACCATGATTCAATGTGAAATTACTATCACTATGGGTCACCTTAATCCCATTACTATAGGGAAGCTCCCCAATAAAATATATGCTACCAATGAAAATGATCTCACGCCTGAATATTCTTTAAGTGGAAGTTTCATAGAATGTGATCAATATAATTGAATATGATTCATGTTTTAAATCAATTCCTAGGATCAAATGTTTCTTCAAATCAACTTTTTTATTGAAGAAGGCAATTGAAAAATGATGTGGTTTTGATCTCGAGGAGTGAAAATCCACATTGTGAAGTTAAATTTAACAAATTTAACATACGAACCAAAAAATATTTTGAAAAAAATAATTTGGGCTCTCACATAATTTTTGGACATTGAACGCTAATCCACTTCCTATCCTTTATGATAAAATAACCTAAATACAAATTCATGGAATTTCATTTCCATTGCACAACCACTGACATTTTCAAATGAACTCTATTGTATAATTCAATTTTGGGGCATCACTTCTTCATAAATTCTTCTAACCGAAAATTTTATTCAATAAAATCTAGGCTTGTGGGAGTTTTAACCTCACAACTATAGCATTTGATAATTCCAACTTCATATAAAATATCAAATATTACAAAATTTTCAACTGCACTTCTTGAGAATCCTCAGGGATTTAGTTATATTTCTTGATTCATAAACATCTAATCCCACATAGGTGGCATCGAGATATCAATCAAGTTATCAATACATATTTAGTCATGTTTTTGTTTACATATAATCAAGCATGAAACTACTAAGCCACATCAACATCCATCTAGGAATGATTTCTATTGCAGAATCCTCAAAATTGGATGATTATTACCACGATAAGGCCAATTTATTCATGTTATGAGGGATCTTCAGCCAATTATGTAGGATGTACTCGACTTGAATTTCATAATTTATTTATACTATGCACTTACAATGAACTCACTTACAATTTTATTACTGCAAAATTGGGATCCTTAGTTTCCCCAAAATATTTTCAATTGAAATCCTATAACAATTCCATAAATATAATATCCTAAAATAACGAAATAAGAAAATATGTCCACTAATATTGTGTCATCTCAGTTCTTATTCACAAAAAAAATCATTCTTCTTGTAACTATGAACAAGCTAAAACTATAAAATAGCTAGAACAGTTGAAACCAATGTTCATGAACATTCTAAAATCATTAAACAATCCTCATTTACATTGAATTCATCAAACATCTATGGTGGACTAGTGTACTCAAATCTGCTACATTAGTGGGGTCCACCAATTGTCTTTTGATGGGTTTGTATCTAAGATCGATTCAGTTACGGTTGATGTAAAATTCGTCTAAAGTGAAAAAATTGGGTTAATGATTAATTAATGGTTGATAGTTTTTAGGTATTATCAGATTCTTATTGGTCAAGATCAGGTACTATCCCGAACTAACCCGGGTAGACCTTGAATCAGTTACCCAAGCCGGACCGTGGCATGGTCCGAAGGGCATTCCTAAACCCCACAGGTAGGAAACTAGTGTCGGGCATCAAAACAAGTAGTTGGGAATATTATATCTGAGAATATAAAAGAAAAATAAATAGAAATAATCAAAACAAACTGGTAAAAACTAAAAGAATAAAATAAAATAAAGGTAACTAGTTATACATACATCCATGTTACCCCATGGTTCACCCCAAAACATAAAACAAAGCTCATGTGATCCAAAAATAAAACCTGAAACTGAATGGTAAAATAGGCATGAGCACGAATATACTTAGAAGGAATGCAAAGAGTAGACAATCCTCTATTCCATTGTCTTTAAAAAATACCAATCACATTAGTTTGAAAATAAGACGTATTAATATAATGCTCTACCTTCTATTAAGATTCACGTAACGATTTTATCTAATAAGGAAAAACATTTCACGTCGAATATATTTTCAAAATGGATTCAATGCATTCATTAACGTTAAATATGAAAGGAAAATAATTTAAATTAAAGTATAGTTCTCAAAAAAGTGGTAAACATGCATGAAATAACTGTAACGAAAATCACTCCACAGGAACCAAGTCATAAGTGAGCCCCATGTTCAAAACCCCTAAGGTTCATCTAGCTCAGGTGGGTCTCTAGAACCTCACATCTCGTGGTAAGAGAATCCATAAAAAATATTTGTTCTTGTGCACATGACACTAGTAGGAAAACACACCCATAACCTTGTGGTCTCCAATATTCATTAATTTTTAGTTAGTGTTGTAAGTGGCAGACAAGACAAGTGAAGTAGGAGAGAACAACTCAGAATCCCTAGCATACAAGAGCTAGTCCACCCACATAGATAAACTAGGTTTCCATGTTCTATATATCAAAATGTGGTGAGGTTTTATCAAAGCACATAAGTGAACATAACATTTTCATTATCCAAAATCAATTCAAACTCTTAGCACCATTCTCCCTCCTTAAGAATATTCCCCGTTTTCTTTTATATAATATCTCATAAGAATATTTATTATGTACATATCCCAAATCACATAATTAACATGCACTTCATTTTTTTAAAATAGTGAATGCCTTAAGTGGGTTTTTTTCACATTCCCAATTCATTTTCTTCGGTAAAAACATGCCTTATTACTCCACAAGAATGCCTTTGATATAGACAATGTGTTCATACAAAACCCATTTTGGAGTTCATTTTGGAACTTCTTTGGAAAACAACATGTCATTTCGCATTTACAACAAAATCGGCCAAAAGACCACATGCCTTTGGAAATAGCTGCTTTATGTTCGAAACATCAAGGAAATCACTTTTTCAACAAACTAAACCATTTACATATATATATATATATATATATATAGTATTTACTTTATGTAAAATATGAAAATGCACTTTTAATATAACACTAAGCAATTATGGAAATTCTAATTAAAGAGGGCATAGGGGACATAAGTCATAGTGGAATCAAGCCATCCAATTTGGCTCTTGGCACAATATAACTCAAACCTACTACTCTCCTGAAACACATGGACGATTGTTTCCTATCAACCAGTCAAGGATCTGGTGCCCTGTTAATGTGTAGAGCAGCACTTGGGTCGAATCATCGGCGATGATACTTTGTAGTAGTCGTTTGTTTTTAGTTGATTGTATTCTGGTTGGGGGGTTTATTTGCAGAGCTTATGAAATAATTTATGGATAATTTTTTATTTAATAAATTTATAAATATTGGTGTGAGTTCATCATTAGGTAGTTAAGCTTGTGATATCCTTGATCTTTTCTTTATATTGCATTAAAATTAACAATCACTTCACAAGATTACGTTGATTGGAATTCCTAAGTGTTAAGGCTTTAATCCAATACTTAACTTAACTTAGGGTATAGTAATTTCCATTACTTATTTATGGTATTGTATTTATGGTTCTTGTAATCCATGGAAACCACATGTTAAACAAAATATGTCATTAAACCCTCACATGTTAATTCCAACATACATAATATTAAATTAACGAATACCCATCCTGCAAATACTCTCAATCACTTAACATCCCTAAATTTTGACTCACCCCAATGAGATATTTTCTCAGAAATTAGGGTGTTTAATAATCTTGTTATAATTATTATGATGATAAATTAAGAATAGATGAAAAATAAAGGGATAAGAAAAGAGTGGTGCGTCAAACACAGACACATGAACAATGATGAGAATTAAAAAACGGACTTTTGATTGAATGAGGAAGAAAATGAAGGGAAGGGGATTCAAATTTATTTAATCTATTTTAAGATCATTAATATTAAACTACAGTAGGTGGATGAGAATAAGAGATGTTTTAAGCAGAAACATGCATTAAAATATAATTACAAAAACAAACTTACAAGATTACAAACGAAGAACAACATTAAAGTGAAAGGAAACAAAGAGAAAAGGAAGTGTATCTAAAGAGAAAACATGAGTATGTAAGGTCCTCCCAATCCTTTGGCAATTCTTTGTTCGTTCCAAAATGTGCTCCTCTCTTCTCAAATGCCAACCCCTTCGAAGGAGAGGAGGGGGATGCATTTATTGCCCAAGGAAGTGGATTGCTTTCATTCCCAATATGTCCCTCCATTTGAATCTCCATGTTGGATATTCAGAGAGTCGAATCTCACGATATCTCCTTCAAGGTTCTATCTAATCACGTTTTCCAACCTCTCTCAAAATTTGGATTCATTTGGACCTAGGGATCCAACGTTATGTCTTGTTGATTAATCAAATTTAATCTGTCCATTTCAATCTAATATTTTTGAATTCTAAAATGTTAAAGGGTTTTTGAATAGGAAGATGCATTCAAAGCCAAATTATTTCTAATACAAAGTCGGACGCCTATATCATCTCTTTAACACTGAAAAATCTCAGATATATGTGATGATTAAAAAAAGATATATGTCATGAATAGTGTCTGGATTTTTATTCCTGGCCAGAGTGGGCTTGATTTAAAATCTTCATTTGGGCCAATTTTTCTTAGAGTTGGGCCATGAAATTTTTAACCATGATTATTCTGGATAATAAAGAACATATTGAATAGTTTCATAAAATTTAGCTTCAGGATTTAGACTAGTAACTCAATCATCATGGATGGTCCAGTTTCTTCACAAATTATTTTGGTCATATTGTGTGGTCCATGGTATCCTTCAAATGGAAAGATTGTCCAATGATACCTTCTAATGAAATGTTTTATATTGAATTAGTAATCCTACAAAAAAAGAACCACAAAATTTAGATCATTTGGGGGAGAGATATAAATAAATAGTAAACTGACTCAATTAGACTGCTTCTAAAAATGATCAAAAATTTTACATAGTATTAATACATTAATATTTCACAAAAATTATGCACATTTCATATAAAATCAGCAATGGAGGTATATATTAATTCATTAAAATATTAATAACATCAACTCTCCCACACTTAGTCTTGTGCATGTCCTCATGTGCATCAAATATAAAATAATAACAAAATAATTTTCACTCACCAACTGATATGAAGATATTTTTTTTCCAATCAGGGGTGGTTTAGAATATTTCACTCAACCATTTTGAATTTCACCACAAGTTGTTAAAGAAACAATGTTCCAAAACTAATTCATTTATTTATGCTCAAATTTATAAATGGAAATTTCGGACACTCAAAACTCACACATCTCAATATTATAAAATTCATTTGTGGAGGTTCACTCTTTCACTAACCAAAAGTGAAAAATCATAGAGTTTTAAAGAGCTATCAGCTTCCATTCACTATCCAATGTGCTCAAAAATCAAGAGGAATTTTTAGGGGATTTTCTGTGGCTATGGGATGGGAGGAAGATGATATCCAACAGTTTGAAAAAAGGGTTTAAAACACCAACATAGAAAAAACAATGGACATTTTTTCTGAAATAAAACATGAAAGGAAATGAAAACACATATATACAAGGTAATGATTGTGTGAAGAAAGACACAATAGTTGATGAATATTTAATGGGGATGAGAAGATGAAATATATACGAACCACAAAACTTCTCCCAATGACATGAGAATATAATGCAAGTGTTAGTTTTTTCCTTTTTTTATCTTTTTTCAAAAGTTGAACTTGGAAAAGATCTCACAATTATATCCCATCCGATGATTGATCTTCTCATTACAATAATTTTAATAGTTAAAACAATACCAAATGTTGAAGAAGAGAAATTTTTGACCTACCCAATAAACAACCAAATTTTTTTTGTTCAATTTTTTTTTATTTTCTTGAACACTTGTCAATAACATTTATAAATTTACATAAATGAAAGTACATTACATTCCCCAAAACACAGTTAATGATAACCTCTCCCCCACAGTGAAATTGATGCTTTCCCTAAAGCATATAATAACACGGTGAAATCAACAAAGGGTACCCATAATGAAATCTAGCCCTCATCACTAAAATTTCAAAAAAATCACGCAATGAAAATACATGATGAAATTGGGGGGGGGGAGGTATTGGGCTTGTAATTTGGCTATCAAAGAAAAGGTTTTCATAGGATCGAAGGGGCTTTCAAATGGAGGATTAATTTAATGGAAATGGGAGGTGATTTTGATTTTGTGATTCTCATGTGGTTCAGAAAATGCCTCTATCATATTATTGCACACTAAATTAGGAAATTCAGCTCAAAGGTCCACAAACTCAAGTATTAGAAATGGGGGTGAAAAAACACATTTTGAAAAGATGGACATAGGTGGCCATGGAATGAATGAAAATGTTGTTCTTTATGGTTTGAGAAAATATTTTTCCAAATAAAATTTTTTAGAATTCAAACATTGTTGATTTTGACACAAAATTCTGTATCCACCGTCATGATGAAAATACAAAATTTTTTAGATGAAAACATGTCTATTGACTCCCCAAAAAGGTTAAACCAAATTTCAAAATTAGAAGGTGAGTAATCACGACTCTTGAATTTATTGTATATTTTTTTGTTGTGATCCTTTTTTTATGTTTTTTTAGTTTTTAATTATGATACACCCACACATAAGTGAAAGTGAAAAATAAAGGGTTTGAAAAATAATGTGGTAAAAAAGTGAAAGAGAGAAGAACAAAAGATAAAAGAGGTGGAGAGAGGAAGAGATAGATATAGAATTAAAGGGAAAGAGGTGCCCCCTAGTTTTGGATTTCGCGGGTCACCATCTCCATGTAGTGGTGGGACGACTGCAGAAGTTGGGGATCTAGTGGAAGTCGAGGTTGATCTAGGATTGTGTGTCCTCTCATGGTGATGATTTAACCGATGTCCATTAACTATGAAAGTCCTTTTGGAAGAGGGGTCTTGGACTTGCACTGCACCAAATAGATAAACATTAGTAATAACAAAAGGACCTTACCTACGATAATTATTCTTACATTGCTGAAGACAAAATTGGGAATTAAAGAGAATTACCTTATCACCTTCCTGGAATACCTTTCTTAAGATGTGTTTATCATGGAGTGCCTTGTATTTTTCATTGTATAGATTGGAATTATAATAATAATAAAGTCGATGCTCCTCCAGTTCAACCAATTGAAACAATCTTTCTTCGCTTGATTTTTCAAGATCAAAATTACAAGTTTTCACTGCCCAAAATGACTTATGTTTCCTTTCAATTGAAAAATTACATGATTTACAAAAAAACCTAGCCTTATAGGATACATACTAATGGGTGCTTTATAGGCAGTTCGATAAGCCCAAAGTGCTTTACAATGTCTTTCAGGCCAGTCTTTTCTGGTGGGTTTTAAAATTCTGTCAAGCACTCTTTTCACTTCTCTATTAGAAATTTCAGCCATGACATTTTTTTGTGGGTGATATGAAGTTGAAGTTTTATGTATAACCCCATTATTTTTCAAAATAGATTCCATGGTTTTATTAAAAAATGGGTTCCTAAGTCACTTATCAAGGCACGAGGTGGTCCAAATCTGTGGAAGATGTGTGACTTTAGGAACTCACTAACAACATATGAATCTTTCATTCAGTGGTTTTGACCTTGACCCACCTATAAACATAATCAACAATAATATGGATGTTTGAGAATCCATATGAAGGCGGAAATGGTCCCATTAAATCGATACCCCAAACATCGAACTTCTCATATAAAATTAAAGGCTTTTGGGGCATTTAATTTCTCTTTGAAATTGGGATAAACTTTTGGCATGTGGGACATGATTGACAGAACTCATGTGAGTCCATGAAGAGTGAAGGCTTGAAGAATCCAGTGTCTATGACCTTTCAAGAGGTGCTTTGTGGTCCACAGTGGCCACCACCAGGCATTGAGTGACAGAATTGTAATATGGAAGAATGTTCATTTTCAGCGACACATCTCCTAATTACCATGTCAGCCCTAGTTTTCCAATGTTTATTTTATTCCCAAAAATAGTATTTTGAATCACTTTTCAACATCATTTTTTTCATTTGAAAATTTTTTAGGAAAAACATCAAAAACCATGTAATTTACAATTGGGGAATACCATGGAATTTTTGGAGTGAGAGATGAAAGTTCCTTAGTAGGGAATTTAGGATCAATGATTTCAGAATGAGAAGATTTAGAAATTCTACTCATGTGATCAGCCACATGGTTTTCTTTTCCTGGTAAATCATTGATTTCAAGGTCAAACTCTTGGAGCATTAGGATCCATCTTATTATCCTTGGTATGGAATCACTTTTCTTGAGTAAAACATTATAGCAGAATTGTAGATACCCAAAGCCTAACGTACATGGATATTACATTACATTTTCAGAATACTTAATACATAACAAAAAAACAAAACTCAATGATCGTAATAGTTTAGTGTCTTTGGAAACATGAAATATAAACTTCTAATCATGTTGAAAGATCTTCAACAACTCCCATAACGATCTTCCCCTTTTTGTTTCCTTACCTAAAACCTTTATTTATTTATTGGGGAAAATAAAACATAAAAAGGTTGAGCTCGAATGCTCAGTAAGGGCAAACATAGAGAACATAAAACATTCCATAAAGATTTGAAAGCAAAAACATGAACATGAAATTTAAACATCAAAATCTTGTGAAAATACATAAATCATGGAAGTACGTAAGACATATATCATAATGGAACATCAACCATGATAAAATATAATTGGAATAAAACATGTAATTGTGGAAACCATTCATCACATGGTATGATTTCCATAGTAGCCAAGGCATTGCTGCCAAGACTATCATAGTGGACAAAGTTCCTTTCTGAATCGAGTTCACTCCTCGTTTTAGTCCTGTAACACTGAACCGGATTAACTTACCATTCCATCCATGTCTATGTCATGAGATATAAATCATTACCCAATGCATTGGAGGGAGATATAGGTCCCACCCATATCATAATGAAATAATTCTTACTTGTGCCACAAAATAAACATATATCATTCATAATAACCAAATAAATAAAATGGGTTTCATAAACATCTTCCCATCATCACATAATCCATTTAAAAGAGATGGATATCATTTTATAATAAGAAAACTGAAACCATGTAAATCATAGAGACATTATACTTTAAACATACTCATATGAAATAATTCCATCATCGATGAAAAATGGTTTTGATAAAACACTTGAAATGAATTATTGAGGATAATATCCTTTCTTCTTCAAAATCATTTTATTTTCACAAAATGTCATGAAATTTTAAAAGAAAAGGATTTTGTTGAAAATAGTCATGAAATATTTTGGAGGATGCTTCAGGAAAATAAGGCTTTATAAAACCGTAAAAATCTTTTAATGCCGTATAAGTTAAAAAAACATTTTCCTCGTACTTTTGTCGGAAAAGTAAAAAAGTACATTGTATGGTAAACAAAAGAAAGATTCCTTCATAAAAGTAGAAATGGGTAAAAATGAATTTAAATAGACATGGAAGAATAATAAGAATTTTATGACAACATTTTGTGAACATATAGATGTGGATAATAAAAATAACCCCAGTAAATACTAACGAATAACAATCTCGGATAAGAATGAGATTGGAATAATTATCCCTTAACTTAGGTCTGATATGCTTCATATGGATCCGAATATCATTTATAATGATTTAAATAATTTCATTAACTTATTACTGAATCATATTTATTGTTATGTTATCATATATGGTTTACTTATGACATTATATTAACCATTGTTTTGTAAATTCCATGTTAAAGAGTGTTTTGGGTAAAATCGTTTCATTTGACATCCGTGTTTTGACTTGTAATTATTCATATGATTACTTAGATCATGATTAATTAATTACAGAATATAAAACATGATTTATATATAATATATATTCATAATATACATATATATAATAGATCGATAAATGGAAAAAAATACACCGTTCATGGAGACGGTAGGCCGTATGTACGCAAGAACGCTGTTTTCGTTTCCTTATTGAATTGAATAAAATTAAGTATATGAAATACATATATATATATACATAAATAAAGTAGAATTATTATGTCATATATTTCATGATTACTTATTATATATACTTTATAATCATTCTTTAATTGTTAACATGGAAAATGAATCTCATCGTGTCGTGGAGACGGTAATCCGTACGTACGCACGAGCGATGATATCGTTCCCATATTTATTGAATCGAATTGGAGTGAATGATCTAATATATTAGAATCAGTATGATATTACAATAATCATATGTATTTATTCTTTACACCATTATACCCATCCAAGTAAGATGGTGGTGGAAAAACAGATTACACCACGGCGTGGAGACGGTATTCCATACGTACGCACGCGTGGTGATTTCGTTTTCCGTAGGATGAATAGATAGTGAAATAGGGTTGTTTCATATTTATAATAAAATATCAGTATATTAGTGATACTTATTTTATTACAATATAATGAAACAACTAAAGAAGAAGAGGTATAAGAAGAAATAAATTTGAAAGAATCGGTAATGGATATTACCACTTATTCGATACGCCTCTTTGAAACCTCCTCTTAGGGAACTAAGATTGGTCTTTGAAATAGACCAGGACCTATAGGATGTATCTAGGGAAGTGGGTAAGTGAAATGGGAAGGGGTTGGACGAGCTTAATGGCTCTAAATTTTGTGAGGAGAAGAGGAATGAGGTTCCCTTTTATAAGGGAGGAGAGGGGCACCTTTGGAAATATAAGAAATATTAGTTTATATTAAATCCCAACCACACATAAAAACTTCCAAAATGACTCAAATACGAAGATTAGATGATATAGGGTTGTAATACAATCAACCAATAAAATTTATTCATGTTAAGAATTTATTTTAAACATTATCAACTTGATTTATCCTTATTTAATCAATATAATTTATTTGTGGTAATAATATTCTAAATTTTAAATTATAACAAATAATTACTTATTTGTTATGAATTTACCATAATTGGATACTTTATAAAATTTTAGACCATATAAATTTAAATTTATAATTTTTAAATATTTTTGTGATTTTTAAACAATTTTATAATATGTTATTTTTATAAAATAACAATAGTGTCAATTTTGACACTATTCATTTATTAGAATTTAAATAAAATATATACAAAAGATATGTTCTAAATAAAATCTTTAATAGATTCATAAAAGGTGATATGTATCTACTAAATTAGTGGATCACATTAAATATTTCATATAATATTTATTTTATTATTTTTAAAACCATTTATTTGGTTTATCTCTTAATAAAATAATTACTACAACATTTTTGTATAATTATTTAATATACTTATTTGTTGCATAAAAATTAAAAATAAAATCTTATGATGATTATAAATATATTATATTTCAGAATAATACTTTTACTTTAATTTATCATCTTAAAATCACAATATTTAAATTGTTATATTTATTATATTATGAATGTGAAAACATTGCCATCATTTAAAATAAAACAAATATAAGTGTCATAATCGCTTTTATAAGGCTAAAAATGGTCAAATATTCGACCATTGGATGATTATGGTTTAACTTTACATGGACAATAAGTTTTGGTTAGGGTTTTGTGCCTTATATGGTCACTATTAGTTTAATAAAAACTATATTCTTGATTTTTCACTAGATAAACAATTTCTACATCACTATTGTGTCACATTTAATGATAATTATTTAATACCTAAAAATTATAAATAAATTTATATGATGTATATAATTGTATTAGATTTCTAGAGACTATTCATGTTTGATGTTTCATTATGTTTATAACTAAATTAAAATTATTATACTTATAAGATTTAAGAATGTGACATGTTGTCACTTTCTTTGGTTTTAATAATAATTAAATTATTTTCATGGGAAAAAGTCCATTAAATGAATATAATCAGACCCTTAGGTGATATGGGTAAACTTTTAGTCATCCAATCAGATTTTTTCAGGTGTTAAGTTAATTTTATAATCTTATATTTACCCTTAATTACCCAATTTACCTTTAACTATGGTAAATAAAATTTACCTTAGTTACTATTCATAATGCCCAAAAATAAAAAGTATATTATTAACATAATTTGGACCCACTGATTCCAAATATGGAATCCATTTTTCCAAATTCAATACACAATATTTTCATAAATTAAATTATAATTAATCATGTTGTCGAAAGAAAATGGGTTTTTGTTTAAAACATTTCAAAAGATTGAATTGATTTGACCTACGTATTCAAGGTAAAATCAATGCTAATGACATACATTATATTAAATGGTAAAAATATATTCTATATATACATTAAAACCATTAAATATTATAATTTAACAATACAAATTATTGCGATGAAAAAAGTTGTTTTTAATTAAAATATAGCGTGTTTTTACTATTCATAAAAATATGAAAGTTACCAGAATAATATGAAAATTTTATCAAAACTAAAATTTTTTTCCTGATCCAAAGATAAAATTTTATTTTGTCAAATTGAACTTATAAACATGTAAAAAAACTAGATTTAAAGTGGGTACGCCATCAAAAGGCAGCAAAACTGCATTTTTTTAAAAATACTTATATTACCCGAAAAATTTATTTTATTCTCATACCATGTTCTAGAAAATATGTAAGATGAATAATAATGTTATAAAATTAAAAATGTAGTTAATACTATTCATAATGTCTAGTCCATAATAATATTATAACAATATATCGTTGTTTAGTGTAACCTGGTATTGCGTACTACACACGCTATCGAGGAAGGTCATGATTGCATGTATTGCAAGCCAAGTCAGGGTTGCGTGTTATGAAAGACTCCTTATTTGTTTTGTATAACAGAATCCAACCATATTCCATTTATACATTGAATATATATATATATACACTCAATGTTGCGTAGAATGTCTTCTATCAAACGAACTTGAAATTTTGTGTAACACGATCCAAGAATAGTATTGCATTTACTACAAGCTAATACGGTGTATAGCACAAGATAATCATGTTGTAGCATAAAACACATGACATCAAATAAATTAAAAAGAATATTTATCATAAAATATTGGGTTGTTACATTCTACCCCCCTTAAAATGAATTTTTCCCTCGAAATTTGTCAGGGTTATACATGGTTTTCTACTTGAAAGTTTCTTTAATTGCAACACACATTGTAAAATTTAATACCAAAACTTAACAATAACGCTTACCCAAATTAACTATTCACTGGGTTTCCACATAGGATAACATAGGTGATAATATGGATATGGAAGTGAAATATAACCATCATGTTCTGATGGAATGTGGTAGAGAACATGGCTATGAAAAAGCCAACAATCACAAAGCCATAGATTTGTGATGATATAAGGTACCATTTGGTTCAACGGATATAAGGGCACTAGGACACCATTTTTGGTTTTCAATATCATTTCCCTAAATTTGATGAATTAAAAGAAATACTTACATGATTTTGGTACAATCTCAATATTGTTCATGAATTGAACAATTTCCACTTCATCCCTTAAAAAATTTAAGTGGAATTTGTTATTCGTGATGTGTTAGAAGATCATGTGATAGAATGATGGGTCATTCCATCTATTTCAAAAAATGGTTAGAAAAAGTTATAAGTCCATCTTATGGTTAGATTAATCGTATATGGTTCCAAAAATGGACTTATTTTTTATTTATCGTACCGCTTAATAAAATAAAACTAGTTTCCACTAACCAGGGACTTCATGTAGGCCAGTGGTAGGAGATAAAGTCATATCACACTTCTGTTGTGGGTTCGATTCCCACATCCTTTTCCGACGTAATGGGTTGTCGCCCGTCCTATAGGTTGCCCTTTTTCTAAAACCACACTATTATAACATTCCAGAAATAATATCGAAAAAATGTTCTATCTGTAAACAATACTAACTTATGTCCAACATAATTCATTCCAATATTTATGCTTATCTCAAATACTTCAGTCCAAGCTCATAGTATAAATAAAACAATTACTTGAAATGTTATCTACCAAGAATGTGAATACAAGCATTTATCTCACATATATCATAAGATATATCTTGTTGGTTGTATTCCAAACACATGAATACCTTAGTCATATGTTCTCTTGAATCATAAATTACCATAGAACCTTTTTGAAAACACGAATAATGTCAAAAGATAACTCTTTCCACATACCAAAATCCCAAAAAAAATCTATATAATCAAACCACAATATCACTTAGTCTTTATATCAGTCATGAGATCAGGGATACAATCAAACATCTCATTATCTTCTTATCCCTTCATTATACACATATCATCTACTTTCCAAAAATACTTGAATAACCTTCCCTAGTTACCGGTACCATTCAATATATACTTTCAAATACTTTAGAAAAAATAATAGTGTAACAATCCTTAGATGATTCTTTATTCCATAGTTCCATACATTATTCTTTATAAACATACAATCATTCTACTAACTTCTTAAACCACTGACTGAGCTTCCTCATTTCTTTCATCTCAAATTTCATTTTTATTCTCTTCATCATCATCCACATAAATACTACTCATATGACCATGCTGATTCTATTCATGAGATTTTCCCTTAGGGCATTGGTTTTCATAATGCCCATACATTCAACATTTAAATCATCCAATCATTGTTGATATCGTAGAAATACCACTATCCTTGTTCATGGTGTTAACTGAACTTTTACCTTTACACTTACTGGCTTTGTGTCCTTCTTTTCCACACCCAAAGAATTTTCTAGTTCCTTTTAAACATTCTCCTTGATGCTCTTCCCACATGACTTACATGAGGGAAATTGAACTTTCTTTCCTCTATGATCATCATGAAACTCCATATTTCTCTTATTATCTGAGTTGGAAAACTTACCAAAGTTGAGATTATTGATCATATTATGAGATTTATGATTAGTAATAATAACAATGTTTGAAATTCCAAATCCCGTTTCATTTGGTTGCTCATGAAGAATATCATTCCATTGTCCATCATATCCCCCATTATCATGAATCTTCTGGTTTCCAGCCATTTTCTAAAACAAAAAAAGAATAGTGTGAGAGGCAAAAATCATGCTAGGGAAAACAACATATTAAAGGGAGAGTATCGTCAATAACTAACATATTATGTTAATTTCAGAGATCGTTGTTGTAGTTCTAGGGCTATAACCTATACTTATACACAATCTTAGGTACATCCCTAGACATACCTTAGAAATATCTCTATGGATCTCACTACAGTTTTTTCTTTCTAGTTTCCAATGGTTAACTAAACCATTCCTCTGATCCCAACTGTAGAGACCCAAAGCATGACGTACATAGACATTACATTACTTTTGTGGAATACTTAATACATAACAAAAAAATAAAACTCAATGATCGTAATAGTTTAGTGTCTTTGGAATCTTGGAAAATAAACTTCTAATCATGTTGAAAGATCTTCAAGAACTCCCATAACAATATTTCCCTTTTTTGTTTCCTTACCTAAAACCTTTATTTATTTCCTGGGGAAAATAAAACATAAAAAGGGTGAGCTCAAATGCTCATTAAGGTAAAACATAGAGAACATAAAACAATCCATAAAATTTTTAAAGAAAAAACTTGAACATGAAATTTAAACAACAAAATATTGAGAAAAGGCATAAATCTTTGAAGTACGTAAGACAAATATCATAATGTCACATCAACCATGATAAAATATAATGGGAATAAAACATGTAATTGTGGAAACCATTCATCACATGTTCTGATTTCCATTGTAGCCAAGGAATTTCTACCAAGAACATCTTAGTGGACAAAGTCCCTTTCTGAATCGAGTTCACTCCTCGTTTCAGTCCTGGAACACTGAACTGGATTAACTTATCAGTCCAGCCATGTCTATCTCATGAGATATAAATCGTTTTCCAATGCATTGGAGGGAGATATAGGTCCCACCCATCTCAAAATAAAATTATTCTCACTTGTGCCACAAAATAAACATATATCATTAATAATAACCCAATAAATAAAATGGGTTTCATAAACATCATCCCATCATCACATAATCCATATAAAAGAGATGGATATAATTTCATAATAAGAAAAGTGAAACCATGTAAATCATAGAGACATTATACTTGAAACATACACATATGAAATAATGTCATCTTAGATGAAAAATGGTTTTGATGAAACACTTGAAGTGAATTCTTGAGGAAAATATCCTTTCTTCCACAAAATCATTTTCTTTTAACAAAATGTCATGAAATTTTAAAAGAAACATATTTTGTTAAAAATGGTTATGAAATATTTTGGAGGAATCTTCCTGAAAATAAGGCTTTATAATACCGTAAAAATCCTTTAATGTCGTATAAGTTAAAAAAACATTTTCCTCGTACTTTTGTCAGAAAAGACAAAAAGTACATTGTATGGTAAACAAAAGAAAGATTCCTTCCATAAAAGTAGAAAAGGGTAAAAATGAATTTAAAAATACATGGAATAAAATTAATCATTTTATGAAAAAAAATTTAGAACATATGGGCGTGGATAATAAACATAACCCCAGTAAATACTTATGAATAACAATCTCGGATAAGAATGAGATTGGAATAATTATCCCATACCTTATATCTGATATGCGTCGTATGGATCCGAACCTCCGGTAGAATTATTAAAATAATTTCATTGACTTATTAAAGAATCATATTCATTTTTATGATATCATATATGGTTTACTTATGACTTTATATTACCAATTTTTTGTAAATTCCATGTTAAAGGGCGTTTTGGGTAAAATCGTTTCATTTGTCGTCTGTGTTTTGACTTGTAATTATTCATATGATTACTTAGATCATGATTAAATAATTCCAGAATATAAAACATGACTTATATATAATATATATTCAGAATATACATATATATAATAGATCGATAATTTGAAATAAATACACCGTTCATGGAGACGATAGGTCGTACGTACGCATGAACGTTGTTTTCGTTTCCTTATTGAATTGAATGGAAATAAGTATATGAAATTCATATATATATATATACATAAATCCAGTAGAATTATTATGTCATATATTTCATTATTACTTATTATATATACTTTATAATCATTCTTGAATTGTAAATATGGAAAATAAATCTCATCGCGTCGTGGAGACGGTAGTCCGTATGTACGCACGAGCGATGATATCGTTCCTATATTTATTGTATCGAATTGGAATGAATGATCTAATATCTCAGAATCATTATGATGTTATAATAATCATATTTATTTATTATCTACACCATCATTCCCATCCATGTATGGTGGTGGTGGAAAAACAGATTACACCACGGTGTGGAGACAGTATTCCGTACGTACGCACGCGTGGTGATTTCGTTTTCCGTAGGACGGATAGAATGTGAAATAGGGTTGTTTAATATTTTTAATAACATATCAGAATATTAGTGATACTTATGTTATTAAAATATAATAAAACAACTAATGAAGAGTTGGTATAAGAAGAAATAAATTTGAAAGAATCGGTAATGGATATTACCTCTTCTTCGATACGCCTCTTTAAACCTCCTCTTAGGGCACTAAGATTGGTCCTTGAAGTAGACCAGGACCTATAGGATGTTTCTAGGGAAGTGGGGAAGTAAAATGGTCAGGGGTTGGCCGAGCTTAAAGGCTCCAAATTGTGTGAGGAGAAGAGGGAGGAGGTTCCCTTTTATAAGGGAGGAGAGGGGCACCTTTGGAAATATATGAAATAATAGTTTATATTAAATCCCAACCAAACATAAAAACTTACAAAATGACTCATATCCAATGATTAGATGAGATAGGGTTGTAATAAAATCAACCAATAAAATTTATACATGTTAGGAATTTATTTTAAACATTATCAACTTGATTTATCATTATTTAATCAATTTAATTTACTTGTGGTAATGACATTCTAAATTTCAAATTATAACAAATAATTACTTATTTGTGGTGAATTGTCTATAATTTTATACTTTATAACATTTTAGACCATATAAATTTTAATTTATAATTTTTAAATAATTTTGTGATTTTTAAACTGTTTTATAAAATGTTATTTTTATTAAATAACAATAGTGTCAATTTTGACACTATTCATTTATTTGAATTTAAATAAAATATATACAGAAGATATGTTCGAAATAAAATCTTGAATACATTCATAAAAGCTCATATGTATCTATTAAATTAGTTTATAACATTAAATAGTTCATATAAAAATTATTTTATTATTTTTAAAACCATTTATTTGGTTTATCTCTTAATAAAATAATTACTACAATATTTTTGTATAATTATTTAATATAGTTATTTGTTGCATAAAAATTAAAAATAAAATCTTATAATGAAGATAAATCTATTATATTTCACAATAATAATTTTACTCTAATTTATCATCTTAAAATCAAGATATTTATGTTGTTATATTTATTAAATTATGAAGGTGACAACTTTGGCATCATTTAAAATAAAAAATATATAAATGTCATGATAACTTTTATAAGGCTCAAAATGGTCCAATATTCTACCATTGTATGATTATAGATTAAAGCTACCTTAACAATAAGTTTTAGTCGGGGTTTTGTGCTTTTTATGGTCCCTATTAGTTTAATAAAAACTCTATTCATGACTTTTCACTAGATAAACAATTTCTACATCACTATTGTGTCACAATTAATGATAATTATATAATCCCTAAAAATTCTAAATAAATTCATAGGATGTATATAATTGTATTATCTTTCTGGAGACTATTAATTTTTGAATTTTCATTAATTTTATAACTAAAGTAAAATTATTATACTTATAAGATTTAAGAAAGTGACATGTTGTCACTTTCTTTGGTTTTAATAATAATTAAATTATTTTCATGGAAAAAAGTCCATTAAATGAATCTAATCCGACCCTTAGGTGATATGAGTCGACTTTTAGTCATCCAATAGGATTTTGGAAGGTGTGAAGAAAATTTTATAATCTTATATTTACCCTTAATTACTTGATTTACCGTTAATTATGGGAAATAAAATTTACCGTAGTTACTATTCATGATGCCAAAAAAAGTAGATTATTAACATAATTTGGACCCAATGATTCCAAATATGTAATCCATTTTTCCAAATTCAGAATAAAAAATTTTCAGAAATTAAATTAAAATTAATCCTGTTGTTTAAACAAAATGGGTTTTTGTTTAAAACATTGCAAAAGATTGAATTTATTTAACCTACGAATTCATTGTAAAATCCATGCTTATAACATAAATTATATTAAATGGTAAAAATATATTCTAATTATATTTTAAAACCATTCAATATTATAAAATAACCATAAAAATTATTGCGATGAAAAATGTTGTTTTTAATTAAAATATAACGTGTTTTTACTATTCATCAAAATATGAAAGTTACCAGAATAATATGAAAAAATTATCCAAAGTCAATTTTTATTTCCTGATTTCAAAGAAAAAATTATTTTGTAAAATTGAACATATAAACATGTCAAAAACTAGATTTAATGTGGGTGTGCCATCAAAAGGCAGCAAAACTGCATTTTTTTAAAAATACATATTTTACCTGAAAAAATTATTTTATTCTCATACCATGTTCTTGAAAATATGTAATATGAATAACAATGTTATAAAATTCAAAATTTATTTAATAATATTCATAAAGGCTAGCCCATAATAATACTATAACAATATATCATTGTTTAGTGAAACCCGGTATTGCGTACTACACACGCTATTGAGGAAGGTCGTGATTGCGTGTATTGCAAGCTAAGTCAGGGTTGCGTGTTTTGAATGACTCCTTAGTTGTTTTTTATAACATAATCCAACCATATTGTATTTATACATTGAATATATATATATACACTCAATGTTGCGTAGAATGACTTCTATCAAACAAACTTGAAATTTTGTGTAACACGATCCAAGAACAGTGTTGCGTATACTGCAAGCTAATACGGTGTATAACAAAAGATAATATTGTTGTAGCATAAAACACATGAGATCAAATAAATTAAAAAGAATATTTATCATAAAACATCGGGTTTTTACAAGAATGGTCTGTGAAGATGATGATTTTGGCACCTAGGAGATAGGGCCGGAATTTATCTAAGGAAAAAACCACTCTGAAAAGTTCATTTTCAGTGATAGTGTAGTGATATTGAGTTTCATCTAATGTTTTTGAGGCATAATAGATGACATGAGGAATCATTTCTCTTCTTTGATCATGAACATCCCCAACGACTCTATCAGAAGCATCACACATCAACTCAGAGGGTAAGGACCAATCTGGGGATGGATTATTGGGGTAGATGTTAGAGAAGTTTGGAGTTCAACAAAGGCACTTTTGCAAACCTTGTCGAAATGGAAATTGACATCATTTTGGAGAAACCGAGTGAGTGGGAGGGAAATCCTACTAATGTTATGGATGCATCTCCGATAGAAACTGGCATGACCAAGAAATAAACAGATGTCTTGAACAAAAGTGGTTTGAGGATGTGATTGGATCACATCAATTTTGGTAGTATCGACTTCAGTACCACCTTTAGAAATTATGTACCCTAGAACAATCTCATTTGCAACCATGAAGTGACATTTATCAAAATTTAATACAAGGTTACACTTGAGACACTTTTGGAGGAATAGAGAGAGTGAATTCAAACAAGATTCAAATGACTCACCATAAATGGTGAAGTCATCCATGAAGACTTCCATGCAGTGTTCAAAGAATTTGGAAAAGATACTCATCATACACTTCTAGAATTTTGCAGGAGCATTGGAAAGTACAAAAGGAATTCTTCTATATGCATATGTTCCAAAGGGGCATGTGAAAGTAGTATTTTCTTGGTACTGAGGTGTGATTGGGATTTGGAAGTAGCTGGTGTATCCATCAAGAGAGCAATGGTGTGACTTTCCAGCTAACCGTTCCAGCATTTGATCAAGGAATGGTAGAGGGTAGTGATCTTTTCTTGTTTCAGCATTCAATTTCCTATAGTTGATGCACACACGCCGTTTGTTCTTCACTCTAGTTGTGACTACCTCTCCATGTTCATTTGTGACATAATTTATCCCACCCTTCTCAGGTACAACTTGAATTGGACTAACCCATTCACCATCATGAATTGGGTAGATAATATCATCTTGAAGAAGCTTGGTGATCTCTTCCCTAACTACCTCAAGTATGAGTGGATTGAGTCTTCTTTTTGGTTGTTTAATTGGTTTGTATGACTCCACAAGATGGATATGACGCATGAAAAGGGTTGGGTTGATTCCTGGTATGTCATCTAGGGTCCAACCTATGGCCTTTTGATTTTCCTCTAACACCTAAAGATTTTTGTACTCTTTAGTTTCAGTAAGTGAAGTAGAGATAATGACAGGATAATAGTGATCACGGAAAAGCAATGCATATTTTAGGTGTTCAAGAAGAGGTTTTAGATTAGTCTCATCTTCCATTTTTGGGTTAGAAAACTCCGGAATGGAGGAAGGGACATCAGTTGCTTAAGATTCATTCTTCTTAATTTTGTCTAAGGAGGACCAGTAGAGATTAGAGTATATGTGGGATTCAAGAGAGTTTTCAAGGTCCTCTGGATTGAGGCAGACTATGAATGAGAGGTCCACATCAACATCACCATTTATGACATAATTAATCATGGTGCAGATGTCACATTATCCTTTATCATCAGAACATGATGAACATGGCCGAATGGGATTAGATTGACTCTTAGAAGTGTCCTCAGAAGCATGGATTTAGAATGCAGAGTGATCCTTAGATGCGAATCGCATGGTTTAGTAAATTTAGAACTTGATCAGTTGGTGACTAAATTCCATGTATAAGATATCGGAATGGACATCAATCTTAGTTCTCGTAGTCATGATGAATGGTATTCCTAGAATTAGGGGATATCGAGAAGAGTTCATCTCACCTTCCTTGTCAAGGATATAAAAATTAGCAGGGAATATAAGATCATTGACATGGACAGGGACATACTCAATTATTCCATGAAGACTGGTTGTACTTCAACTGGATAATTGAATGAAAACACATGTTGGATGTAAGGGACCTAGACCAAGGTTGGAGATGATGGATTTTGGCATGACATTAATTGAGGCCCCTAGGTCTATGAGTGCATCATAAAAGATGGAACTTCTAATTTGGAATGGAACTGTAAAGGTCTATGGATCTCTACACATTATGGGAATATAATATTTGGTGGAAAAATATTCAAAGCTCCTATGTTTCATCTTGTGAGTACACAACTCCTTGAGAAACACGGCTTACATAAGAATTTTTTTTATTGCATCTAAGAGGGAAATGTTGACTTCAACACGTCTAAACATGTCGAGCATTTTAGTATCGGGTTCAAAGGACATCTTTGTCATAGAAAAATCTTGTAGAAAAGGAATTGGATTTCTAAGTGGAATAGAAGGAGGCGAGGGAATGGTTTCAGATTCCTTTTCAAGTAACTTTTTATTTTCATTTTCTATGTCAACATTCAAAGGATGGTTGGAGGATTTATCTTGAGGCTCGAATAGGTGAAATAAGCAAGATCTTCCACTGCACTTTCCAATGGTTTCTTGAAAGAAGAGGCTTGTCCTGAATTATAATTACCTAGATTTTGGTTCATGGGAAATTGATTATATTGGTTTTGGAATTGGGAAGGCTCACTAGGACAATGGAATCCAGGAAGAGGAGTGTTCCTTTGAGGATGAGGAAGAAAGGGATAAGGTTGTTGGAAGTTACCTACTCCATGAACATATTGAAAATGGTTTGGGTTCTGAGGAGGGAATTAAGGGGGATGAGAGATGGGATCAACATACCTCAGGCCTTGGTGATATGAAGATGGGAATGGATCAGAGTGAGGTTGGTTTTAGATTCTAACAAACTGACATGATAGTTGAGGGTTGGTGTTCTGCTGAGCATATGCTGCATTGAGCTCCATTGGTCCAGATGAATCGGATATATCCTCTTAAATTTGTGGACATCTGTCCGTTGGATTAGATGAAGAGTTTCAAATTCCACAGTTTTTGATAGGTTTAGGAAACATTGATTGCGGAGAAGATGAGGTTGAGGATTTGGTAGCCACAGCTAGTTGTCGCACAAGACCTGTAAGTTCACTCATCCACTCGGTCATCTTGTTCGGCTCAATTGATTGATTATCTTGGGCTTGTGTGATTTAGGCATGTTCTCGAGTATGGAATTTTTGTGTGTTTTCATCCATGTTACTTATGATATTTCTTGCAGTTGCAGGAGTTTTATCAACAACAGCACCGACACTTGCAACATCAATGAGAGTTCCCTCCATATCCAATAACCCATCATTGAAGTATGGGATCTAGAGTTGATCATGGATTTGGTTATGTGGGCAGGTTGAAATAAGCCTTTTGAACCTCTCTCAGTATTCATGGAGTGATTCACTTGGGAACTGATGGATACCACTAATTTTCTTTCAGATAGAAGCAGTACGAGAACTAGGAATGAATTTCTCTAAGAATAGCTTCTTCATGTCATTCCATGTGGTTATAGAAGGAGGAGGTAGGTAGTAAAGCCATGAGTTAGTAGTGTCATCTAGGGAGAAATGGAATGCACTAAGTTTGATTTGTTACTCAGAAACCCCATGAGGCTTCATGGTAGATCACACCACTTGGAACTCTTTAAGGTGAAGATGTGGATCTTCACTGGCTAGCCCGTGGAAATAAGAAAGAAGATGAATCAAACCATATTTGAGTTCGATGTCAGCTTCTATATTGGGATATTGAATAACAAGAGGTTAGTAATTCATATCTGGGGCAGCAAGTTCTTTTAGTGTTTGTTCCTTGGGATTGGTCATATCTAATTCAATTGGTTGTCCAGGGACTCTTTCTTAAATGAGTTGATTATCTCTTATGTTCCTCCTAAGTTGGCGAAGTGTTCTCTCAATTTCAGGGTCAAGAAAATCCAAGGGATTGTTTGGGAGGCTATGGGGAATTTAGAGAGATGTTGGAAGGAAATGGTAGATGGGATTTTCTTTGTATTTTTTTCAGTTTATGATTTTTATGAGAAGACAGGTTTTTCATTGTGTTTGTTTTCATTTTTTTTAATTTGGTTTTTTTACTATAACTAGAAACTAATGACTACATAAAGCACCATCCCCAAAAATGGAGCCATTTTATACACACGGCCGACTGTTGGCTATCAACCAGTCAAGGTTCCGGTGCTCTGCAAATGTGTATAGTAGCACTTGGGTCGAATCCTCGGCGATGATACTTTGTAATAGTCATTTGTTTTTAGTTTAAGGTATTTTGATTGGGTGGTTTGTTTATAGAGATTATGAAATAATTTATGGATGATGTTTTATTTATCAAATTGATAAATATATGGATGAGTTCATCATTATATAGTTAAGCATGTGATATCCTTGAGCTTTTCTTTATATTTCGTTAAAATTAACAGTCACTTAAAAAGATAAATTTGATTTTAAATTCCTAAGTGTTAATTCTTTGATCAAATCCTTAACATAACTTAGGGTTCTAATCATTACCATTACTTGTTTATGGTTGTGTATTTGTGGTTATAGTAATCCATGGAAACAACATGTTAAACCAAATATGTCATTAATCCCTGACATGTTAAGTCCAACATACACAATGATAAATTAACGAATACTCATCGAGAAAATACTCTCAATCACCTAACATCCCTAAATTTTGACTCCCCCAATGAGAGATTTACTCAATCATTTGGGTGATTAATAATCTGGTTATAATTATAATGATTATAAATTAATAATTGAAGAAAAAAAGGATAAGAAAAGGGTGGTGCGTCGAACACACACACCCCAATAATGATGAGAATTAAAAAAATCAGACTTTTGATTGAATGAGAAAGGAAAAGAAGGGAAGGGGATTAAACTTTATTTAAAATATTTTAAGAACACTAATATTAAACTACAGAAGGTGGATGATAAGAAGAGATATTGAAAGAGAAACTTGAATTAAAACATAATTACAAAACACAAACTTACAAGATTAAAAACAAAGAACAACACAAAAGTGAATGGAAACAATGAGAGAAGGAACAGTATGTCAAGTGATAACTTCATCATGTTAGGTCCTCCCAAGCCTTTGGTAAGGCTTTTCTCTTGCCAATATGTGCTCCTATCTTGTGAAATTCCAACCACTTTGAAGGATAGGAAGGGGATGCATTTATAGCCCAATGAAGTGGACTGTTTTCCTTCCCAATATGTCCGTCCAGTTTCATCACCATGTTGGCTATTCAGACATCCAAATCTCAAAATATCTCCATATTCAAAGTTTTAGATATTAAAATTTTCCGAATCTCTCAATATTTGGATTCATTTTTACTAATGGATCCAAAGTTACGATCGGATGATTAATCAAATTTAATTTGTCCATTTCAATCCAATATTTTGGAAGTCCATAATTTGAAAGGGTTTTTGAATAGGAATATTCCTTCAAGGACGAATCATTTATTCAAAAAAGTCTTCCACCTATATCTCATAATTCACACTACAAAATCTCAGCTCTATTTGATGACACAATCATGTGATATGTCATGAAAAGTATCCATATTTTAATTACAGGATAGAATGTTGGGATAGATTTCAAAGATTCATTTTGGCCCCTTTTTCTTAGAGTTTGGAATTTAAATTTTCATCCATGATGCTTTTGGATAATCAAGAACATATGGTAGAGTTTCATAAAATTTGGGCGTCGGGATTTAGAACAGTAACTCAATCATCATGGCTGGTCCAGTTTCTTCGCAAATTCTTTTAGTCATCTTGTGTGGTCCATGTTATCCTTCATATGACAGAATTGGTCCATGATCCCTTCTAATGAAATGTTTTATATTGAATAAGGAATACTAAAAAAAACAAGAACCACACAATTTTTATTATTTGGGGGAGAGTTATAAATAAAATTTCAAACTGACTCAATTAGACTGCTTCTAAAAATGTGCAAAAATTATAATTAGTATTAAAACATTAATATTTTACACAAATTCTGAAAATTTCATATAAAATCGGTAAAGTAGGTATATAATAAGTCATTAAAATATTAATAACATCATCCCCCACTAAGAATATCCACATTCACATTCATGCAATGACACTTAGCCCCTATGCACACACCTGAATGGCCATGGGCATGCACAAGGGGATCCTTACATATATGATTATATGCATATGCATATCTCTGCTAACCTATGCATGCACTTTTAAATATATACATAGGAACACTTATCCCCATACACATATAAACACATATATGGAAAAATATACATGTAACGAGAGAACATATATATATATACATATAAGTACATACTTATGCATACACAGGTGAATCACCCTTGATATGGAAACTCGAAATAGATGAGTAGAGATCAACACTACATATATAATTTAATAAATTAATAAAACAATTTATGAAACACTTTTAAATTATCAGTACAAACAACACACAAACAACACAACAAATTTATATCAAAATTCAACATTAAAACCAATTGTGCATCATAAATAAGCCAAAACATGAAATGCATTATTTAAGCAATTTAAATAAACCGTTTAGAAAATTTATAAAACAATTTAATGAGGGATCACCAGGTTTTGTAAATGATAACCCACTAAAATTAAACTTTTGGGGTCAAAATCACACTAATACATTTCAAATCATAATTTTTATCACTTTCATAATTTTATATAACATTTATGAACTTAATATGAAAATTTCATGAAACTTCACATCTTTATACACCAAACACACAGTAAAAATCCAATTTTTATACTAAGATCACACCAAAACCTTCCCAAAGTATCATTCACGTCACACTCAAAAATTAATAAAACATTGAAATAACTAATAAAATATTTTTAAACTCCACAACAAGGCTTTACCCTAAAAACAAACTCCATTTCCTCTCAGTAAAATTAAACATGTCTCAAAACATTTTTCAGATATGGTTTTCAACTTTTACAAAAAAACCATTAAAAATACATATAATAAAACTTCATTTAAAGCCCCAAATTCTTATATACCAAATGAGATCCTGAACACTGTTAAAAACATCTGCATATCAATGCATTATCAAAATGAAATTTCAATCTTACGCATCTTTTAATAAACTACACGAATGATTTATAAATTCATAAGTAGTGACAAGACTAGGTTTTCCACATAAAAAACATTGTTTCACATAAAATCACCACATTAATACAAAATCCACTTCAAATAGTGACTGACGAATCGAGATGAACTGAAATCACAAACTAACAAGAGTAGGGTTCAGTAGAGGGTTTGGGATACCTCTGTGTGCTAGAGATTGTACGGATT
Organism: Viscum album; assembly: GCA_963277665.1. Classification (NCBI taxonomy): domain Eukaryota; kingdom Viridiplantae; phylum Streptophyta; class Magnoliopsida; order Santalales; family Viscaceae; genus Viscum; species Viscum album. Next base: position 107,673,329 of record OY728133.1, read on the forward strand.
CATGGGGTGCCATCTTCGATTGTCTCTGATTGTGATGCAAATTTTACTTTTTGGCTATGGAAGGAGTTGTAGTAGGTGTTCAGAACACAGATTTGTTTGACCATAACCTTCCATCCTGAAATGGATGGTCAGAAATAGCGGACAATTCAGACCCATGGGGACATGTTGTGTGCTTACATCCTTGATTTCTTCTGTAGATGAGAGAATCACACGCCTTTAGTGGAGTTCAAGCACAAAAAAACATATCACTCCTCTATCGTTATTGAACCATTCAAGGTGTTGTATGGTCAACCTTGCATATCCCCTCTGTGCGGGACTGACACAGGGGAGTCATCTCTCTTGAGACCAGAGATGGTACGAACCCCCACGGAGAAGGTGTAGATCATCTATGAGAGGAAAAAGACTCCATAGAGCAGGAATAAATCTATTTCTGATAGGATACAAAGACCTTTAGAGTTTGAGGATGGTGACAATGTCTTTCTACGAGTCTCACCTTGACCAGGTTGGCAGAGGTTTGGTCAGGGTAGCAAGTTAGCTCTGAGGTTCATCAGACCATTTAGGTCCTCATCAGAGTTAGTGATGTGGCAAACCACATAGCTCTTCCCCCTCAGTTGCACCGGGTGCGCTATGTTTTCCACATATCCCAACAGAGGAGATATGTACATGATCCTTTGCACATCATTGACTATGTTGAGTAAGACATCGACGATGGGTCGATGTTTTTGGAGATTCCAGTAGAGAATGAGGATCGATAGGAGAGATTCTTTCATGGGTGATTCATACCTCTGCTGCATGTATGTTGGTAGCATGGGAGCCTCCAGGATAAAACATGGGAGCAGGAGGCTTAGATCCATGCTTGGTACCCCAATGGTATCCCTTGTTTGTGTAATAGTTTTTGGGTATGCAAAGCCCTGAGGAGGGGATAATAAAAAGACTCAAATTTTCTAATGTAGTTTTATTAATTATATAGAAAAATTAAATTTGCATGAAAATTAACAGCACATGATTCTGATGTCTGGTGTTCCCGGAATGAATTTATGATCTTTTTTTCGGGTAAAATGAATTTTTTTTATTTATTTGAATCCTCCTAATTGAATTCTTGGTGGTGGGGACCACCAAAACTCCTCATTTAATGGGGGGTAACTCTTGGAATTCCCCCAATTGATGTGCCAACATTATTTGATTACATAATAAACTTAATCATAATATGAATGGCTTCTTACCACCTATAGGGAGATTTGGGGTTGGCGACTAGTTGCGGTGGATAACTATTGAAGGACGATCCTCCAACAAAGAAGATCCTCCAATGAATAACATCTCCAATGATGAACGAACTGACATTCGAGGAAATACCGACGTCACCATCATCATCTCCTTTCTCACAAAACCTCCTACAAATGTCATTATATGGGTTTTGAATTGGGTTGTTCTTTTTTATTCATCTTGATTCCACGTTGTGATTCAATCTTCATAAGCTTCCTATTACTGATCTAATGTGGAGGGTGTGGGCCACGAAAACACATTCTAATCCCTCCACTAATTTGTTGAATGATGTGTTTTTTACAGGAGAGACATCAAGTTGAATGAAATTCATCCTCACAGGTCTTGGAATGAAAGAAATGTCTTGACACCCACAATGGTTCTTTAGGTTTGAATAATGAGCCACCAAAGCTATCCCGGTGACCCGAGGAAGTTCGCCGTCAACTAGTTCCAGTAGGAAACAAGCGGCGGCCGACACACCAGCCAGCCGTGAGAAGGGAGGTGGTGTGTCAATGTCGCCAAAAGAAGAGGTCATGGCCCATCGGCCTCGTTGGAGTAGAGGGGTGGCCAGGACACCGACTGACTGCGTGGTGATGTGGTGTCGCACGTCTACACCATCGGAGAATGAGAGTGTGGCCACCTGGCCATGGCGGAGACTAGATGGTGGCTGACACTTAACTGGCGGTGGGGAGGACAACGGTGATGTCGTGCTGCTGGGAGGGGAACCAGATCAAAATCTGGCCACCCATGTCTCACCGAGCAGAAACCCTCCAACCGGTCCCACATGCCTGTCGACATCACCACTTGTCACCTCTTGGTTAGCCAATCCAAACTGCCAAAGAGCCATTCGGGTGAGCTGGGGGGAGAACCTCCCCTCTCGAGTGGCGGCTAGGGAGGACCCCAAATCAAGGGGCCACAATGGCCCCAGGATACACTACAGGATACCACCAGTGGGCCCGGCTAGGCCAGCCATGGCCTAGCAGGTCTGGTTCAGGTCGACCCAGGCTGGGTTGGATCGGGTCGGTCTGACTAGGTCAGACCGGGCCCAGACCCATCTGGACCTAGTTACATCTTTTTGGCCATAACATGTGATCTGAGAGTCCAATTGAAGAACCATATATGGTTCCAGAATCATTGGATCTAGATAATTATTTTGGAATAATCTACATGAGTTTTGGATAAAGTTGGAGTACAATAGGGTTGGATCAAACCGGGATCCCACCATGACCTCAGAACTAAAAGGTTAATAACTCACAGACCGACTGTCCGATTGACACACCGTCTATTGCGTTGGGTTTCTTATGATGTGGGGGAACTTTGGGATACTTATTAATGGGACATTGTGGCAGTTGATGTATATAACATTGGCTTTGGGAGAAGAACCTCCCAGAATTAAGAATTCTTATTGCGGGAACCCTAAGGTTGACTGTACTTGAGGAGTCTTCAGATCCTATGTGGGTCATTTTGGATCCTTTGTGGGTCAACTATCAACGATCCTATATGGGTCAGCGCATACAAATCTTGTTTGGGTCATCTTCAGATCCTATGTGGGTCATCTTCAGATCATGTGGGAGTCATCTTCGATCCTATGTGGGTCAACAACAGATCATCTCGTTGAAGTAAGATGATGTTGAAGTAAATCTACTCCTCTATACTTTCGTACTAAATTTATAACTGGAGTGAGATGAGTCTTTACCTTTGTGGTACACTTATGTGTGGTGATACCTTCATGAAATTATTTTTTGTGGCATTACCATTTTTGTACTTCTCTTTGTGTTGTTACCTATGTGGTATATCTATCATCATGGTGCTACCTGTGTGGTACTACTACCTTCGTTGTGTTAACATTGTGGTATTCTTCCCTCACATGTGAGATAAGTATATATTGATAACTTAGGTATATGTATGGTCATAAACCTAAGTAGTGGTGATGACTATTTCTTCATGCTTTGACATTGAGGTCTTTCTTTTTGAATTATCCTTTGTGGATTATGGGAGACCTTCAGGGGTCTTGGGGTCCCTACTGAGTATTGTTATACTCACCCCTACATTGTCTACACACGCACCATGTTGTTTCTTGTGGAGATAACGAACAACATTGTTCGAGGCTGAGGGTGATAAGATTTGAGGCTTCTGAGATGTGGAATATTAAAAGAGACGTACCACATAGACCATAATACAAGATCTCTAACTACCCATCATGTTGGATCCTTGGCGGGTGTTCATAGGACATGCTTGTAGTTTTACTTGTACATTCCAGTTGGTCTTGTATTCTGGCCCCTTTACTTACTGTACACACCATGTTTTCTATGTAGTTTTCATTGTGCTTGTGACTTATTGGGTGCATGGTTTTCTTGAGTTGCAGGGTAAAAAGGCAATACCTTCCCGGTTTTACGGAAATGCCTTTATGGGGCTAGTCTACAGCCCCTGGCCTATGGATGTCGGGCTTGGGGTAGTCACGGAACAGGCCCCGGGGGATGGGTCATGACAAGGAGATGATATGTTTTAATACATGTGGTAACTTATGGGAATGTGGATTCATATGTAACTGCATGTGTGTGACCCAAAAGTCTAAAAGGAGATTATAGAATTTAATACATGTGGTCACTTATGATTCATAGGAATCCACATTCCCAACATTTGTGGTAATATGAAAAATTTCTCATATTATTACATAAGCAAAACCAAATGTCACACATTATTCAGGATTCTACTAAGAAAATTTTTGAGGTATCTTGTTTCTTCTTTTGGTCACTATCTCTTCCCGGAATTGTCATTTAAAATAATATTCCTTCAGTTGATTTAAATCCCCACATGTGGTCACTTCATTTTTTGATATATCGTCACATGAAATGCTCTGTATGTTCACCTGAAATTTTTTTTTGGTGGTCCCATAACTAACAATGAGGTCACTATGCAGTCAGTTAATTCCTTTTGATTTTTATTAACAAAAAGTCACTATATTGATCATGGATCTTCATTGTGGTCTATACAAATATTTTCCAATTTTCATCCCATAAATCCTAAAAACAATTCGAATTCATCGAATACAGGGTATTCAAAAAGAAACTGAAAATCAATTGATAATTAATCACTAAATAACTTCAATAAAAAAATATTAAAATGCTTTAACCAATCAAGGATTAATTCAATAAAATTGATATCATTAGATAAAAAATCAAAATGAAATCCCAATAAAATAATTGTTCATAAAAATTAAACAAATTAAATCATGAAAAATCAAAATATGAATATAAAAAACTACCCAAATAATATAAACATGTATTTTAAAATAATTGAATGAAAAAAAATTGTTCATAAATAATAAACACTCAATGTATGGATCCATTGAACTATTTCACTCTAAAAAACTCATTTTTAGAGTTAATATAAAAATATTTAAACTTTATTCAAAAAATAAAATTTTCACAAATTATCAAATTAAATTGAATTCCGAAATAAATGTTAACATAAATTGATAGAAAAATATGTAACAGAACAAAAAATAAAAATAATATTATTGATGGAAAAGGTATGAACATTGTCATTGATTTCTCAAAGGTTTTGAAACTCATCCCTCCTAGGGATGATAAAGGATTATTAAATTGATTATCTGAAAACAATAAATAACATTGAAGATAGTATAAATAGTAACCCATGGTGTTAAAAATTTATGAAGAATGTGTTTTTATATTTTCGAATGATTATATATACCATCAAAACCTGATATTAATAAATAATTGTTGAATTATACTCATAGATCGACCTTCTCCACACACCTATGGAGAATAAGTATATATTAAGATATCTATGATCTCTTTTGGTTGGATGGTATGAATAATAAGATCATATAATAAACATTAAAATTACTTGTACTTCAGCTAGTGATGGATGAGAGGAGAAAAATTCAAATTGGATGATGTGATCATTACTTATAATTATATGAATTTGAAAAACATCATAATCCACTTTGTCTCTAGTAATAAAATGAGCTCTTAAGGAACTATTTCATTTTGGGATATGGTAGATAGTATAAGAACGATTTATAACATAATTATAATTTTATAACACTTACATAATGATCAACATAAAAGGATATACATCATAGATGTGTTGTCGTTTCACAAAACATCATTATTGATTGTATCTAATAGATATGCATTTCTTAACACCGTATTATTGATATTTATTTAACATGATAACAAAAGATTTGATGAAAATAAATAAAATATATCTATACCAAAATGATTTCAAATAAAATAGAAATATCAATATATATGAGTATCGGTTGTGTGCATTATACATAGACATCAATGTTGGATGAGGTCAACATCTTCTAATAGTCAGGTTATCATATAATAATAGTTCCCAATCATGATTCCAAATTGAACAATATGAATCCCTTATGGGAAGTGAAGTAGAAAACATGTTTGATGGGTTGAATATGAAAAATGCAAGATGTTGGTCCTCGAAAAGGTCATGTAAATGGTGGAAAATTTCAAGACCATTCTACAATACTTCAGTGCTGCACAATTTCGATATAATAGATATGCTAAAAATCATCAATGAGGGATATATTTTGATATTGGAGAAAAATGTTTTGATCAATATTTTATTTTAAGTGGGTCATTTTATTTTTTAAGAAGGCTGACAAATGACCTTGTTTCATTTTTCCATTTTATATTCATGATCTAATTAGATTATTGTATTATCATCACTCACACCCTCCAACCCTTTTTCAAGTACATTTCACATTCCATTTATCCCTTTTCTTAATTTACATACTAGATATCTCATATGTGTTGAATTATGAGATGATAAAGAAGAAAAATAATATCTCTTATGCGGGGAATCTGATAAAAATGTTAGATCATACAAATAAATTTCTATCTAATAAGACAACTAACCTAATTAAAGTACTATGGTGAAAAAATATATTTGAGGTGGAAAATGTGAACTAGAGTAATCTAGGAAATAAAATTCCACGCATCTATTTTAACATGTGTTTGCAAAGATAATTTCATGTGTAAAATTTCATATGGTAGATAATTTATTAAACAACTAATTTTATTACTAGAATTTCCATAATGGATATATAATATCACCATATTTAGAAATATAAGAATACATAATTTTCACTCATCACATGATAAAACCAACCATATTTTAGTATTATAATTCAAAATGTAAATATGAAAAATGAAAATGGTCAAAAAAAGTGTATTACAATGGGAGAAAAAGTATTATGTAGGATAATGAATATGTGAAAATTCATATACGCTTGGTTCCTTGTGAAATTTTCACTCATAAAACAATTTTAGAAATAATGGAGATTGTTGTTAATTCAATATTCATTATAAAGATGAATATATATATATATATATCTGGTTTTGTGTGTGTGTATATATATATAAATTTGGTAGTGAATTAAATTAATTCAATAATTAATCAAATAATAGGTTTTTATAATATTTTGTGACCCATATGACCATTATAAATACAGCAACTCGAATTTTAATATTACTATTCGAAATGTAACATGACTATTGGAAAAGTAATTTAGTAATTGGGAAGTATAAACATACTCTTAGAATAGTATCCTAACCAATGTATCAATAGGATTATAATTACAAATAACATTAAATGAAAATATGACATACTTATATCTTTATACATGACAATAAATGATTCAAAAAAAATATTTAGTGTTTATAAATTATAGAAAAAATAAATTTTGTGTTCCTATTTTAATATCAAGATATAATCATTAAAAAGATATATTATTTATAAAAAATGATTTTATAAATTAATATATTTTATTATAATTTTGTTAATGTAAATTTATTAGAGCTTACAGAATTTTTTAAATAGTCAAAAACTAATCATTATTTTAAAATGTGTATTTGACCAAATAAATATTGATTTTATTTATATATTAAATTTATCATCATTATATTTTTTTTCAAAATTGATTCTATTATTGATATCTACACATTAATAAATGGTTAGGAGAAATATTTTGTATTTTCTTATTATTGAATTTTTTTTGTTAAATTTTAAAATACTTTTTAATATGATATTTAAAATTATAATCTAAATAATGAAATTGTTTAGCTATGAATGATGTAAGTACTCATTAAATCAAACCAATATTCACAATATATTATATATTGTCACAATAATATTCAATATGTTTATTCCTTATCCAAAATAATAATCTAGTGATTACAATATTCAATAACACTTAACCCCTCACCTTGTAAATTACACCCCTTCTCCCCACAACTTCTAAGTCATTTATATTTCTTAATTTCTTCCAAAATATATTCTTAATCCTTTCAAACATGTCCTAGTACTTCTGGAATCACCATGATAATAAATCCAAGTATCATCAGTAGGTTATCAGAGAGACAACATTAAATAGTTAATATTCTCAAATGATATCTTTTAAATTATATTCTTATTATACAATCTTATCACCCCCCTCATCCAACATGGAATAATAACTCAAATAACATAAATATAGTAGAATATTATTGTGATATTTTAAAATATACCACACATCCTCTTCTCTTCTCCACTAATTATAAAAATGTAACTAATGTCCACCTTATGTCGGTTAAATGTATCTATAGACTTTGAGATTTCATTTTCGATTACCAACTTCACAGATTTTCATAAAAAAAATTTGGACACATTAAAAGATAATAAAAATATTATAAATAATTTAAACATTTATGTTTAATAAATAAATATATAATATTAAATAAAATGAAAAATGTTCACAATTGTTTGTGAAACTACCCAAATAAACTAACTCCAAAACATTAATATTTTTACGAAGTGAATAATAAATATATCATATAATAAAAGCATATATGAGACCATTAAAATTTATATATGTAAATAATTATCATTTAAATTCACTTATGGAGTTTTATTTATTTTTATAAAAACTATTATAATTATACACTAGTGATATGACTATGGAACCATGAAACGAAAGGCCTCAGAAAAAAATTATATGTCATTAAAATGGTTAGAAATGAGGATAATAAAATTATAGTAAATTAATTATAGATATAAATTTTATAAATTTTGTAATTAAGGATGATAATAATAATTTTAGGACATTATATGCAATTCCATAATGATTATAGCACATAGGATAGTCTGTCACTTCAAACCACCTATTTTTTTGGCTTATGAACATTCTTTCACTAAGTCCAATTATTTATCTATTTATAATTCTAAAATTATTATTAATTTTAAATGTATATTTATATTAGATATATAAATTTTCTATTACTTGTTTAATTGGTTAGGTGATGCATGCCTTATATTCATTTATCATATTGATTCATTAAACTAAACCCTAATTGATGGAAAATTTTCTATCCCTTAATCCTTTTTTGTGACTCTCATATAAACTCATTACACCTAATTGAGAAATAAATTTTTAGACCAATTCATATTCACTCAAATTTAAAATTACATAATATATAATCCCTTATTCTATTTGGAATCATTTTGAAAAATCCTCTAATTATGATATGAGGAAAGATAATGCTACCAATTTCATTATATGAGTAATTATTGTATTTATTACTGATAATTTATATTTTTATATTGAAAATATAAGAATGTACATGATATTATTTTTGTTCACTGATAAAACTCTAATAGATTGGGTAAAATTTTCATCTCATCAGAATATTTTTATTCTATTAAAGAGTAAACCTAATCCATTATGTAGCTCTATCTACCATGTTATATTTGCATGACAGTTATACAATTGTTATTCATATGTCATGTTTTATGATGTATCAAATTTTTTATTTTTTCATGATGTTATGATATATTATTCTTTATTTCATTTTACAATATTTTATGGTTGATCCATCTATTTTATGGAATCATGTCATGTCATTTGACTCCCATGTTATGATTCCTTATCAAGTTTATTACCTTACTAGGATTTATAGCTTCAAAAAAAATTTGTATTCCAACGGTTATCTTATTTAGTCTTATGATATCAATGTGATTTTGCATCTCATTATTAACATTAAAATATGTTTTTTCTAATTTGTTATTTAGGAACCAATTATTTTAAAGGCACTAGTCATCAAGTTTATGGGGTAATGTTTATTTGATATTCATGTTAAAAGTCGAGTAAAACTATAGGTAAAATAATTGGGTAAATATAGGTGTCATCTGATATTTTCATATAATAAATTGTAAAAAGCATTAAATTTTATGAGATAATGGTGAAATAAGTAGTGATTCTGGACCCAATGTGGGAAACTATCAGGGTTGTCTGATCCATTATGGTAAATTGGTCAGAATCCATTATCCCTTGTGGAAAACATGTGGTGATGATTTATCCCCTATGTTCTATTTATGCCACACAACTCTAGTATAGGTGACAATACTATTATCCCACTATTCTAGTTTATGTCTAAAGTTTTTTAAATTCCCCACATCATGATATAATTTTGATTATATTGTATAACTTCATTATCTATCAAACAAATAACGGGTCTTTATGATTCTAAGTTATTTTAATTAGATATTTACTTCTTAATTAGGTTTCTTTATAAAATTTTAATCTAAACCTCGGTAAAATATATATTTTTAAATTTTTCCATTAAAAGTAATTTGATCTCACCAATTCTTATTTTTTTAATTTCTTAGGTTATGTGGATGATTTTTACATGTGATATGTTTAGAAGAATATATAGTGTGACAATGTTATGGGGAGATATTCATGATTATTAAAATATATGTTTCACATATATATATATATTATATAAATACACTAAAACACTAAATTAATAAAAAAATTAGTTTATTAAATAATGTTATGTGTTTATTTATTTAAATGATATATATTAAATGAATTTTTATCTAGGGAGGCCCCAATTAGTATAAGAAGAAAGGTTCAGTTATTTTTTAAGATTATATTAGATACCTTTATAAATATGGTTATAAAATCTTAGTGAAAAAATAATATATTATTCAAATTATTGGTTGATTCTGTGAAATATTAGTAATGTATTGCTAATGTGGTTTTCCATGAAACACATACATGTCTGTATACTTGAAATTAGATTGTGATATGAAATAGATTCACCTAGTGTCAATCAATATTAAAAGGGTTGGTTGATGATTTAATTGATCGTCACATTGATTCCTCATGAGTGGGCCAAAGACTACCCACTTGGATGGACACTCTTGGGTGATATGATGTGGTTTATTATATTCTATTTACAATCCACAATGAAAGAGTGATTTCTTGGTCACATTGTAGGATAAAGAAAAATATTAATTAGATAACAGAACATCATGTAACCTAGGATGAACCATGGATGATATACCATAAAATAAGTGTGACATAGATGAAATTAAATTATTATTGGTTAAAATGAATATTTCATTGGGGATGACATCCCAGGATTATGATTTAAAATTCACATGAACATTGACACTGATTTTACTGATAAGCATTTTGTATTTTAGTTTATGGTATGATATGGATGAAATTTATGAAGTTGGGAAGGGTATATATCAAGAAAATACTACGTCTTATAACAGAATATGTGAGAATATAAATCTAGATAATAATTTAATAATAGTAATGTGATGAGGGAAAATGTGAGTTTTTTTCATACCTAAGGTACTGAGGATGATATATTAATAGATATTAAATATTTATTCTATAAGACATTTTCATTAGTCTGTGGTATTAATGGATAATATTTTAAGATATTATAAAATCTTTTGGGATTATTTGAAACATCTATTGAATATTCTTTAAAAATTTAATGTATGGAAATGTGTATAAAATATTACATGTAATATTGGAAATAAATTTTATGACATGGTTGTAATTTATGGGATAACTATAATAGATTACACGATTAATGTATGGATAACTCTAATGATTAATATATTCATAATGTTGAGGAAATAAAAAGTTCATGTTTTAGAGAAATTTGAGATGGATTGTATTGGTATCCTTTCTATTGATAATTAAACCATAATATCTTCTTCAATGTTCATCACATTTTTGGGATTATGGTAATATATTGGATGATATTTTATTTTATAATATTTCAAATATTAATATCAAGTATGTTTTTTGAAAAATATATAATATCACTATGGATTAATTTCCTACAGATTTAAATTTTGTAAGTAATGGAATTTGATAGAGAATATCTACTTACGGTAAAAATACACATGGGATCGCTAATTAATAAATTATTAATACTGTTTGAAAAATGACAAGTAAGAAGATACACACTAAATAGTAAAGTCAATATTATATTAAGAAGTTATTTAATGAAATATAAATATGTTAAGAATAAACACACTTACTCTCATTAGTGAGTTATAATATGAAATGTGAGTACACAATATGATTAGTGATATCGAATATATTGACCCAATATTATCCTGTATATTATCCTTATATAAATAATAAATTTACTATCATATTTGGAATAGTATAATAAACTAAATTAGATAAAACACTATTATATTATTTATATTAAATATTTTAATTAAAATATATCCATTAAATAAGATTGTATAAATTGAAGTCCCCATTTTACAAAACCAACAAAAAAGGAAGGATGAAATAGAATCTAGAAGTAGAAGTCATCCATATTAATCCCTTTTTCATGACTTTAGAATGGTGGTCACACTGTTGGGGGTTTCCCAAGAAAAATACAAATCTAAATGTCATGAAATTATGTTCTGAGAAAAAACATATATGGTTGACATTCAAGATGTTGGATATTTTAACAAGATCCATGCTACGCCACCCAAAAGTTCAACAATGGATTATCTTATTTATAGGATTTACAAAGATATCATAAGAGGTTATTAAATTTTAAATTATAATGATATCTATATATAGTTAAATATTATATTTATAGGTATATAATTAATTTTTAAAATTTTAAAAATGTAATTTTTTCTAATTCACTTTTGATTTAAATAATAATTTTTCTAAAAGATATGTATTTCATTTTTTTGAAATACGATTTTTATGATTGAATCATAACATATATATATATTGATTTTATGAATACAAATTTAACATAGATTAATAATTATTTTATAGGATAAAATAATAGTTATTATAAAATAAGTCCTTTTCCTATAAAAACAACTTTTTACTATATTGAATGTTTTAATACAAATAAAAATATATCAACATTTAATTGGTAGTTTTATATTTGGACATATTTTATAGATTTATTAAGGGAATATAATCTTTTGATAATGTTTGGATATTGTTCTGTTAATTTTTTTTAGTTTAATAGTGTAATATAATGTTTTGACTATTACTAAGTCCTCATTCTATTAATAGTGTATATGTTTTTCATAAATGTTTATGAGACCGTTTTATTAAAGCAATATTTATTTTATAAATTAAATTAAACTTTTTTAAATATTTAATATCATATATAATTGTGTTTCATATTTTATAACTCAAATAATATTTTCTCACAAGTTATTTGAATATATTATTAATTTATTATATTAATATTTATTTTTAACACCTTTATAAATTGAAACCAAAAAATTGATTTCAAATTTATAATCATTAAAATCAAATTATCTCATTAATATTATTTTATTTATAGGTATATATAATAGGTTACCTTTGGTAAAAAATGGTCACCATCGTAAATGTTAAAATGAAAAAAGTAATAACTCAATGATTAAAGGGATTAGAACATGGGTGAAAAATTATGGTTGAATATTTTAGATACTTTTATCACCACAACTTCATTATTTATAATTTTATTATCCACTTTAAATGAGTTGGAATTTACATTATTTAAAATTTATGGGTATTTACAAAAATATCATTCAATTTCACATATAAATGTGGCTACCATTTCCTTACCTATGATCACCCCACAACCCCCAATGTTTGAAAATACTCATACAAAACCTCTCCTAAAACATAAAATGCACATTTATATGTTTTTATATTCTAATAATACTATCTGTTAATGTATTATTGAAATTCCTAATAGAGGTAATCCAAGAAGTGAGGTATAAGTTCATAACCTCTATTTTTCATTTTTTATGTAAAATTATTATTCATAAATTACATTAAACCATTTTAAAATGCTAAAATTAGTATCAATAATATATTGGTTTTTATAATTATGTTATGATCATTAACCACATTTCTGTTTTTCAATTAATAACAATGAAAATGTTACTCGTGTGTTTATCTGCAGACTACCGCCTCCACTAATAACATGACTTTTTTTCAATTCTAGAGTTCATGGATCAATCAAATAATTGTTTTAATGGATAAATATTATTTATTTTAAATAAATAATTTTCTTCTTATAAATATTTAATAAAATATTAATGATATGAACAAAAAGTGATCGTTATATAATTAACAGTATTAAAACAGGATTGGTATGAGATAATCAATGTATCCATTTTATGGAATTATTTTATAGAAAGTATCTTCACCTTTTAATTCATTAAAATTAATATAGATGAAACTTATAATAAGTTAACATGAACATTTTTCTACTTTTGTAACAATATTTTAACCAAACCATCACATAATGATCAATTAATTATAATAGATTCACAATTGGTTAGTTTTGTCACTTATTATTAGAATTGATTAAATCCTTACTGAGGATGGTAATGAAAAAATAATTACCCATAAAATATTATATAGTTATGCAAATAATTTGTTTTTTAAATTAGATATATCAATATTTAATTCATAAATTAATAATAATAACATCATTGGTTAATAATTACTGAAATATTATTATTGTCGATAACAATATCTAAGATAAATTCAAAACCAATAAAAAAATATAAACAATATAAATACAAATAAATCAAAAATTATGGAAAAAATAATGATTTATTAAATAATATCATTGGAAAAAGAACATATTTGTTAAGCTTCTCCTACAAAACTAAAATTACCCATATGAATTTTAAGCAACCAATGTCAGAAAATATATAAAAACTAACTAGATTATATATGTATGAAATGACTATAAATTGAGAGTATAATTGGTTAAAATTATAAATAATATTCTTTAGTATGTAATTAATAAATATAATTTAATTATTCTGAATAATAGGTTCTACTGAAGAACAAATTGGGACCAAGATAAGGGTTTTCATCTCAATTTACTCTATTTTAGATATGATTCGTATTATGAACCAAATTTATTTTATATAGTGAATATAGTTATTAATATATATATATATATTATATAATAAAATATCATTTTAAATATCAAATTAATAAAAATATAATACTATTTTTTCACTATATTAAATATAAATTATCGTTATGTCAAAAGGGGTTTTCTGGAGATAAATATTTATCTGGACTCATTACTACTCAGCGTCGATTATAATCTTACAGGATTGAATTATACAACCTTATGATGTTGTTTTTTTATTTGAATCTTATTTTCATGGTAAATAATGTTTCGCATAAAATGATTCTTCCTTGATAAATCTATTGTTTCATAAAAAATTAATTTAATTTAAATTTAATACCATCTATTTCAATCTTTGTTTTTCCATAAAAATGTTCTTAATTCCCAAAAATTTTATCATTTTTCAAGTGAAAACTCAAATCGTATTTATCTATATTTCTCCTTATATTCCCCTCAATTATTTTTCAAATAAATATATTATTATCATTTTTATGATGTGGGTTTTCATTATATTTGTTTTAAATTAATTAAAAGGATTTTCCATACCATTATCTTATATTAGTACACTATATATAATTTAATTATATATGTTTTAAATCTATTCATGTTATATTTATAGTAATTTATTTTCATTTCTGATTATATGAATTTTTTTCTACAAATTAAAAAATGGGTTTTCAAAAAGTAACTTTAAAATAACATCTTTTTATGGTGATATTAATAAATATTCTTTTATAAAGATTATTTTTGTGATTTATCTTTCATTTTCCGTAAATTTCACTATAGTGATTTAATAGTTCATGACCTATATTTTTTGTGCAATTAATAAATACTCTTTTTGTGTGGTAATTTTTTTAATAATATTATCATGTTATTTTATTTTTTTAGATTTTGAGATGTTATGAAACGACTTTTATTCCAATGATATTTTTATAAAAAGATGAATGATTTAATTTTAAGTGGAACTGATATAAATTGATTATAATAAATGGGGCCATCTATCTTCCCCCAATGAATTGGGTAAATCATTACAACTCGTGAGATAATTGTGAAATTATCAGTAATAATAAACTATGAAAAATATATATAGGGATTCCCAGTCTACTATAAAAAATCGGTGATGATTCCAAATCCTCTATATTTTGTATACTCTCTTTATCTTAGTACTATAACCTTATTTTATATTTGACATTGGTATTCTACACAACTGTTGATTTATGAATCTTATTTTTTATAGTATTTTGACTATGTTGTAAATTTTAAAATACCAGATTACACATTCTCATAACATAAAAATGAATAGTTTTAGGAATAATGTTCTTTTAATGAGATGCTTATATCATATTATGGTTCTTCATTTGATTATGGTCTCGCCCTTGGAAATATATAGATATATTTAGTTTTCCCTTTTTGAGAATTGGATCTCAGCACTTTCTTATTTATATATTTCTCTAGTCACAAAGATGAGTTAATTTTATTATATTATAATAAGAATGTCTATTATGTAGAAGTTATGTAGAGATTATAAAAAGTACTATAATATAATTTTTTGATGTAACTAGTATCCAAATACACTAAAATGCTAAATTCAATGTCTGGTGGGTATATTATGTAATTTAAATTTTATAAATAAGGAAATGATGTAGAAAATAGAATTTTTTTCCAAGGTCACCTCAAATATTCTAGAAATCTTGTTCCACTCTTCATCAAAATCACACAACCACTGATATAATGCTTTCCTAGGGGAATTTTCCAAGATACAACATGGTGTTTTTATTTATTTTTTCTCCAGTATATTGTTGCTTCCCACCATAGTACTCATATCATGAAGGTCCAATTCTATGAAATAATATTTATAATAATTGTAATCACAGATATTGGAAAATTATCAATGATTCAATGAGATGATCGATCTTATTTCAATCACAACACCCCAAATATCATGAAAAAAACAGTAATTAGTCTTCCAATGGCCGACCTCTATTTAAAAAACATAACTGAAATTATAGATAATATTTCAAACCACCTAATCTCATTTCCCTAAATACCCATAAACATACCTATATCATCTAAACATAGACACTAATTAATGAACCCACCTCTCAGGGTTATTGAATAGTTTTATCACCAACCACCAACATTTTTCATCATTTTCCCACACATATCGTGGATTCACCATTGATCTGACTCACCTTCAGGCCACACAAAAATCATAATGAGATTAATTCAAATGTATGTGATAATTGATATGTCACATTTAAACCTGAAATCATTATTTCATCACGTAAATATATATAATTTGATTCAATTTGACACCGATATCCAAAATCAATGTTGACTATCTGAGGATTGGTCTAACCATACCCACTCTAACGACCAACTCATTGATGTACATAGACATTAAATTTATTTTGGGGAATACATAATATATTACAAAAATATATTCCTAAATACCATATTAGTTTGGTGTATTTGGAAACATGGATCACAATATTATATGTTTGTGAATGATCTTAAACATCCCCCATAAAGATCTTCCACCTTAGTTTTCCTATCTAAATCCATTCTTTATATCATGTAGAATTTAAAACATAAAATGGAAGAGTTAAAATTCAATGTAAGGGTAAACATTGATAACATTAAGAAAACCATAAACATAATAATGTAATAACATTAACATAATGTTTAAATATCAAAATCATGTTCCATGAAATAAATCATGGGAGTATGTAAGGCATAGAGCATAATGGAAAATTAAACATGAGAAAATAACTTTGGCATAAAACATAGAATCATGGAAAGAAAATAAGCGAATAATATAATTTTCATAGTAAACAAGGAATTTCTTTCGATACCATAAATGTGGAAAAAGTCCATTACTGAATCAGGTTTACATGTCGATCCATAAATGTATTACTGAATAAGAATTCCTTGTCGTTCCAGCCCAATTTTAAGAAACTAGATTTACTTTTTTTTAGTAATTTCTATCTCATTAGATATAAATATTTACCCAATTAATTTAATGTAGATATAGGTCCCACAATAATCATAATTTATTCATTATTACATGTTCCACAAAAACATAAATCATTCATGAAAGCATAACCCAAGAAATAAAACGTGTTTCTAAAACATTATTTAATCCTAACAAAATTCATATAAAATATCATTCCACAATTAAAACAAAAAAAATCATAGTAATAATATGTATTTAAATCTAACTATATTTAAATATAATCATATTTTATGGAAAATAATATTGATAAAATACTTGAACTTAATTGTTGATGAAAATATCCTTTTGACTTCAAAAACGTTTTCTTTTCTCTAAATGACAAATAATTTTAAAAGAAGATAATATAATTGCAAATGCAGTAGAAATATTTTAAAATATGATTCATGTAAATAAATTCTTATGATACCATAATAATCCATTCAGGTCCTATAAGTAAAAAACATTCTTTTCATAATCTTGTCGAAAAAGCCAAAAATTACCTTGTATGAAAGAATGATTTCTTCCATTACATTTAATGAAAATTTACAAACGTGTAAAACTAACTTTAAAAAATATTATAAGAATATAAAAAATATTATATATTTATGAAACATGTATGTGAATGTTATCTATACCATAGTAAATACTTACAAATAAACAATTTTGGATAATAATGAGATTGTAAAATTGTCCCTAACCTTATATCTGATTTTTTATGCGTCCAAAAACATGTATACAAGGTTTAAACATATTATTAAATTTAAATATAAAAATAATAATATTTATTATTTCATATATGATTAACTTATGACTTAATATTACCCATCCATTTATCAATTCCTTGTTGATGCAACATTTTCGGTAATAATAATTTTATTTATCATATGTGTTTTGACTTGTCATTCTTAATCATTTTACATAGATAATTATTTAAATACATAGAGAATGTAAAACATGATTTATATATCATATATATTCATTATATAGATATATATAATTGAGAGACAAATGTAATGGAATACACTTTTCATGGAGACAGTACGTTGTACTTATGCTTGAGCATTGTTACCCATTCCATATTGAATTGAATTGAAGCAACTAAATGACATATATATATATATGTCCATTAGAATTATTATTTAATATATTTCATTCTTATTTTTTATATATAAATTTTAATCATTCTTGAATTGTTAATGGGGAGAATGAATCGAATTTCCTCGGGGAGACCGTAGGTCGTACGTACGCACGCGCAATGATATCATTCACTTAATGGTTAACCGGTATATAATTGGATGGTATATTAAAAATAAAGAATAATAATCCTATAATATAACTTATTTAAATCCATTATACTCATCTTTATACCCATCCAAATTATGTATTGTTGAATAATAAATTACACAATAGTGGGGATATGGTAAGACGTATGTACACACACATGATGATATTGTCATTCATAGGATAGATTAAAAGAGTTATAAGGGTGTACCATAAGTATAATGAGATATACTAATTTATAATATAGAGGATTTTTTACTTTAGTATGGAAAAAACATAAGAAGATGAATTAGAAGAAAAAAATAATTTTTAAAGAGGTGATAAAACAATTCCCCTTCATTCAAGAATCATCAATTTATTTTCAAAAAAGGTCTCACTAGGATGGATTTTTTTCCAAATTGTTGCCTATAAGAGGAAGGGAGTGATTTTCTAATGTTAATTTTGTAGAGTATGGTTGAGGAAAAGGTAATCAATTTAATGATTATGTGGGTACAGGTGGTGGAATTTTATAAGGGGAGGAGGGGCACATTAAGAATGCCTTGAAATATTAATTTATTATAAATTTCTTATCGGTTTATAATAGTACAGAAAACATTTATTTGGATGATAAGAGTATTATGGGTCTAAATACTCTCATAAAATGAAATTTAAATTTTCTATGATTTTATTTTAAAACATATCATTTTGATTTATCCTTATTTGAACTATTTAATTTTATTTATTGTAATGTTATTCTAAACAATAAATGGTAAACACTATTTACATACATGATGTCAATTTTCATTAATTGGATACATTATGACATTTTTTAAAATATAACTTTAACTTTGTAATTTTTAAATATTTTTGGGACTTTTAAATAATTTTATAATATGTTATTTTTATAAAATATCAATACTGTCAATTTGGACACTATTCATTTATTTGACTTGAAATAAAATCCCTAGAGAAGATAAATTCAGTAAAAATATTTAAAACACCCATAAAATGTCATTTTCACCTAGAAAATTCGTGTAGGACATTAAGTAATTCATATGATATTTCTTTTAATATTTTAAAACCCCTTTGTTTTATATTTATGTTAGAAAATATTTTTAACATCCCATTGTGTCATCATTAATGTAACATATATAATATCTAAAATTTATAAATATGTTCACAAGATGTAGATAATTTCATTATATTTTTTATACTGATTATGTTCTCTGTTTTACTAAATTTATCGGAACATTAATGATATTATACTTAGAATAATTAGGAGTGTGACATGTTGTCAGTTACTTTTGTTTTAATTATAATTACATCACATTCATGATCAAAAGTCCATTAAATTAATCAATTCTAACACGTGGGTCATATTTTTTGACTTTAATTCATCTTATATGATTTTTTCATGTGATAGGGTAATTTTATTTTCTTTATTATATTGTTTGGTAGCCTAATGTAGTTAAATTACCTTGAACTGCAGTAAATAATAATTAACATAGGAACTATACCTAATATCCAAAAATCTAAAAGTGTCATATTAACATAATTTGCACCGACTAATTCCAAATATGTGAAAAAAATTTAAAATCCAAAACACATAGGTTTCATTATTTAATTTAAAATTAATTCTCATTGTCAGAACCAGAAAGCATGTTTTTTATATGTAAAATCAATCAAATGATTGACATGCATTTTGGAATGATAAATCATGTTTTTTATAAATATGTTTTTAAATGAGAAATTACTTTCATTGACCATAATTGTTTTAAATGATAATAACATAATACAATTAAACATTAAAACCAATTAAAAAGATAATGTAACTATAAAAATATATTAGATCAAAATTCTTTTTCGATTTAAAATGCAGTATTTTCACTATTCATTACTATATGGATTTTATCAGAATAATACCAAAAATTCAAATAAAGTAAAATTCTCATATCCCTATTAGAAATAATAATTTTTTATGTCAATTAAATCTTATAATAGTGTATTAAACTATATTTAAAATGGATTATCCATCTAAATGTGTCAAAATGACAATTATTGAAAAATGATTATTTAATCAAGAAAATTGAATTTGTTTTTAGATAATGTTCTAGAAAATTAAAAATATACCCAATAATATTAATAATGGCTTGTTTATATCCCACTAAATACAAATATTTTAATAATATGTCATCTTTTTTTAAAACTCGGTATTGCGTACAACCCAAGATATCAACGAAGGTCACTATTGTGTGCAATACAATCTAAATCAATGTTGAATTTTGTGAAAGCTTCTTTTGGTTGGTCATATAACAAAATCCAAACATTGTTCATTAATAAATTAAAAAAAAATCTATACTCAGTGTGTTGTGAAATAAAATCTTTCGAAATAACATGAAATTGTGTGTAACATAGGCCAAATATAGTGTTTCATATACTACAAGCTTATATGGTGTTACGTATAGCACAAGGTAATCATGGATTGGCATACTAAACAATATATAAAATTAATTTAAAATAATATATCTCATAAAATCTCATCGTGTTTCATTATAACCCTAATAAAATTAATTTCTTCCTCGACATTCGATGGGGTAATAAAAAGTTTACTTGTTGAATATTTATATCATAGATACCTACACCATAAAAAAGGAATAATTATACTTCATTTTAAAAAGGATAATTAGAAATAGAATAGTAAACCAAATTAAATTATCACTATGATTCCACACAAGAGGGTATAGGTGAGAAGTGAAAACAAGGATATAGAAGAATGAATATAACCATGGAGTTATGATGGTTACTGTTAGAGAAAAAGTCTTCGATAAAGTTAAATACCAGAATTCCATAAAATTGTTATGATTTAAGGAAACAGATAATTAATCAGATAAAAAGGTTCAAAGATGATTTTTTTTAGTTTTCATGTTCCTTCCCATAATGATTATGTAATTTTCATGAGAATAAATACTTACATGATTTTGGTGCAATCTCAACATTGTTCATGCATTGAACAATTTTCACTTCATATATTATTTAAAGAAATAATGTTGAATTTTTAATTCTTAAAGTGTTAGTAGATATTGTTATATAATTATTGTACATTCCTTATATCTCAACAAAAATGGTTAGCTTAGGTTATCATGTATGCATAAGTTAACCTATTTTGAGATAAGACTTAATTATAACTAATTTCTTCTGAATTTTAACATATAATTCCCTATAAATATATAACCTTACAATACTTATGATTGTTTAAAATAAAAAATAGTATAAAATGGTTCACAAACATGGTGTAACATTTATCCCCCATATATGGTATGGTTTTTTGGTTTGTTACATTCCAAACATGTGAACACATTCACCATATATTCTCTTGAGCCACGGTAACATCATTAATTATTATCTACCCTTATTAAAAATATTAATGTTTCCTTGTTCCAAAATATAGTATATTATTATTTATGTCCCAAAAAGTTGTATACTTCTTCCATGATATCATATCCCACTTGATGAAAAATGTATAATTAGTTCTCCAGAAATAATCATAATCTAATTTACTTATACATATCCAATATATCTTTATCTAAACACCAAAATCATAATTTAATAAACATGTTAATGGTTATCTATACCTTAATCATGTATTTTCCAAATATATCACCCTACCCATAAATATGTTTTTTTGCTCTTTTTAACTATTCAATGCATCCATTCAAATCCATAAGTAAAAACTTGTACTAAAAGAACATATATATTTCATTATTCATCCATATAATCATTGAATTCTGAATCATATACACTTCAATCATTAAAACTTATTCTTATACCAATTCTTAAGATCAATCATCCTCATATTTCATTGAATATGAGTCATATCCTATGGTTTCTAATCCTAAAGATGCTTAGATTTAAGGTAAAAATTACTGTAAGAATGGCACAAAACTTTCATATGTTGTTTCCAATATGATTATCCTCAGATGTAATACCAATACTTTTACAATATTTATTATTCTCTTTATGATATTTCAATATACGAGATCAATCTTCATAATTATCATAATTTCCACATCTGAAATATTCAATGGTTAATAATGTTCTATGTTGTTCTGGATATTGACTAAGAACATAATGAAAAGTGTTTGAAATATATATCATAGAATTGAAACACAAAAGGTATGTTACTTTTAATATTTTAATATATGATATCTTTGGATTAACAATAGGATATTACTGATTATCAAAAAATCCAATGATTGAAACATATTCTTGACTTTTTCTTAGGGTATCCCTTGACATGTCCATATAAATATCTCTAGGGATCTCACTAAAGTTTTCACATCCTAGTTTCTAAAAGAAGACTAGACTTTCTCTTTGATATTAACTCTAATGGACCAATCATGTAATATATAGACAATGAATTTATTTTTCCAAATACATCATACATTATAAAAATATAAGCCCAATGAATTTAATTTTCATATTTCTTGGAAACTTGGAACATAATCTTCTATCTTGGTGAAGGATGTTCAACATCTCCCATAAATATTATCACCTTTTTCTTCTACCTAAAACCATTTATTTATATCCTTGGGAAAGTAAAACATAAAATGGGTGAGATAAAACTCTATGTAAAGAAAAAAAAAAGAGAACATTAATCGAATCATAATCATAACAACGTAAAAACAAGAACATAATGTTTAAATATCAAATTCATGAGTCATGAAATAAATCATGGCAGTACATAAGGGATATATCATAAAGGAACATTAACCATGATAAAATATCATTGGCATAAAACATAGAATTGGTGAAACCAGATATGAACATAATATTATTTCTATATTAGCCAAGGAATTGCATCCAAAACCATCATAGTGGATGAAGTCCATTACTGAATTAGGATAAATTTTCGTTCCCCCAATGTATTACCGAACTAGATTTACATGCCATTCCATCCATGTATTACTAAACTGGATTTACATTTTGTTCTAGTCATGTCTATCTCATGACATATAAATCACTTCACACATAATTTTGATGGAGATATAGGTCACACCCATATCAAAATGGAATCATTCTTACATGTGACACAAAAACATAAATCATTCATCATAACATAACCCCAGAAATGAAATTCATTTTTAAAAAATCATTACTTCATAGCATAATCCATATAAAATACCATTCAATCATTAATAGAGTAATGTCATAGTAATAACAGGTATATAAAAAGAACACTATTTAATGAGATTCAATATAGATGGAAAATAATTTGGAAAAAGTACATGAATTTAATTTTTTATGAAATTATCCTTTATTCTTCAAAAATGATTCATTTTCTCATAATCGCCGACAATTTTAAAAGAAAATAATTTTATTAAAAATTATCTCATAATATTTTAAATGAATATTGATGTAAATAAAGATTTATGATAGTATAATAATCCATTCATGTCATAGTCATAAATAAAACATTCTTCCCATACTCTTGTTGGAAAAAGAAAAATAAGTACCTCATATGAAAGAAAGATTCCTTCCATAACATTTAATAATAATTTAACAATTGATAAAATTTACATTATAAAATATTAGTATAATATAGATAATATTACATATTTAGGAAACATGGATGTGAATGATAAATACTCCCTAGTAAATTCCTAAGAATAAACAATTTCAGAAAATAATGAGATTGAGTCCATTACCATTGATATAATTTCTTACATATATTTATGAAACTCCAATATATTTGGTATAACAATTTTATTAACTAGTAAAATGAACATAATTATATTTATGATTTTATATATTATTCACATATGACTTTATATTATCTGTTCATTTATCAATCCCATGTTATATTAGTGTTTTGGGTAATAATCATTTTATTTATCATACGTGTTTTTACTTGTTATTATTGTACTTGTAATATAGATAATTATTTAAATATAAAAATTTAAAACATGATTTATATATAATATATATTCAGTATATAAATATATAATATATATATATATATGAAATTGAATACACCATTCAAGGAGATGATCTGGCATACGTACGCTTGAACGTTGATTCTGTTTCCTTATTGTATTGAATTGAACAATGTCAGTGACATATATATATATATATCAAGTATAATTATTTTTACAAATATTTCTCTCTTATTTATTATATATAATTATAATTATTTTTTAATGGTTAATATGAAGAATGGATCTCATCGTGTCTTGGAATGAGTAGGTCGTACATACCCATTAGCGAAGATATCATTCACTTAATTGAAAAACGTTATTGAATTGGATGGTATATTAGTTATACATAATAATTATACTTTTATATTAATTATTTACATCAATTATACTTATCATTATACCAATCCAAATTAATTTTTGTTCAATAAAATATTACACCACATCATGGAGATGGTAAGTCGTACTTACACACACATGGTGATATTGACATTCGTAGGATGGTTAGAAGGAGGTATCAAGTTTTCACATTATTATAATAAAATATCATCAATCATAATATAATTTCTTTTATTACTTTCTTATAGAAAAAAAAATAAGTGGAATTAGAAGAAGAAAATAATTATAAAAGAGGTAATAAAACAATTACCCATTTTTCTATTTTTTTTATTTGAACAAAAGGTCTCTCAAAGATGGATTTATTACTAATGTGTGTACTCTAGAAGGAATATAGTGTTTTTGAGAGATTATTTTATCATATTTTTGGTATGACAAAGGGATTCAAGGGTTTCACTACATGTGTAGATGTGGTACCCTATTATAAGATGGAGGAGGGGAACTTATGGAATTTCTTGAAATATAAATTTATTATAAATCATTATAAGGTTTATAAAAGTCCATAACTCATTTATTTTCAAGATAAGATTAGTGTGGGTCCAATTCCTGTTAACAAATTAAATTTATATAGGTTATTTTTTTAATCCTTATCATTTTTATATATCCTTATTTAATCTATTTAATTTGATTTGTTGTAATAATATTCAAAATAATAAATGGTTATAAATATTTACATATGTGTTGTAAATAGTCCATAATTGGATAAGTTATTAATTTTTATACCATATCATATTATATTTTTAATTTTAAAATATTTCTGTCATTTTAGAATAAGTTAATAATATACTATTTTTATAATATATCAATACCGACAATTTTTTTCTCTATTTATCTATTTGACATTATGTAAAATCCACCTAGAAGATAAATTCAAACCACAATATTTAATACACTCTTCAAATGTCATATTCCACTAGAAAATTAGTGTATCGCATTAATTAGTATAAATGATATTTATTTTTTTATTTTATATAATCATTATTAAATATTTCTATGAATAAAATTATTTCTACATTACTATTGTGTTATCATGAATGGAAAATAATTAATCATTAAAAATTATAAATTAATTCAAATGATTTAGGTAATTTCATTATATTTATATAGAATATTTATTTTCTAGGTTTTGTCAAATTTATCACTATATTAAAATTATTATACTTATAATAGATAAAAGAGTGACATTTTTTCACTTACTTAGGTTGTAATTATAATTACATCGCATTCCTAGAAAAAAGTCAATTAAATGAATCATTTATGACCAATAAATAATATTGATCTACTTTAATTCAACCAATAGGAATTTTTCATTAGTTGGGGTAATTTAATTATCTTGATCAGATTGTTATTACCCTAATTTACCTGATTTAGCTTTGAAAATTATAAATAACAATTACCATAGTCAATATTCATAACATCTAAAAAAATAAAAGAAACATATTTACATGATATGGACCCACAAATTCCAAATATGATATCCATTTTTTAAAATTCAAAACATAGATGGTTCATTAATTTATTTATAATTAATTTCCATTGTCAAAACAAGACCCCATATTTTTAGAAGTAATAACTAAGGGACGATCGACAGGCGTTTATGTCCAATTTAAATGTGAAATTACATCCAATGAACAATATTTGATTAAATGAAAAAAATTTAAAATAATTAAAAATTAAAACCAATTAAAAAGACAACATAACTATATAAATAAATTAGATGAAAGGATATTTTGGAATTAATATATAGTATTTTCACTATTCATTGAAATATGAATTTTATCATAAAAATACCAAAAATTAATACAAGGTAAATTTTGATGTCCCCCATACAAATTGTATGTTTATAATTCCAAATAGAACTTATAATATGTAAAAGAATATTTAAAAAGGGTTCTCCTTCAAAAGGTGGTAAAGATTCAATTTTAGAACACTTATTTTATCCTCAAAATTAAATTTGTTATTATATCATGTTTGATAAAATTTAACATTTGGTGAATAATATTCATAAATTCTAGATTATATGCTATAAATAACATTAATTTAATAATATATCATTTTTTAGTGAAACTCTGTATTGCGTACAACGTGATCAATCGAGGAGGTTCACTCTTGTGTGTAATTCAGGCTAAGTCAGTGTTATGTTTAGTGAATGATTTAAATGGTGTTTTGTATAACATAATCCATACATAGTTATTTTATACAGTTAACAACATCTATACTTAGTGTTTTGTGAAATTAATTCTGCCAAAAGAACATGAAATATTGTGTCAAACATGCCATGTATAGTGTTGTGTATACTGCAAGTTAAAATGGTGTTGCATTTGGTGAAAGTTAATAGAAGAGTAGCGTAAAACACCCGAAAAAAAAGAAATATCTATCTCATAAAATCTCCAACTATTACACCCAAAAACTGTTTATCATGATGGTCATATATCAATATCTAACCCTCCTTCTATTACTTCAGTTAATGATCATTTGTGGTTTCCCTATTCAATACCAAGCACTATCATGAAACATCAACCACTACCAGTTCCTGATTCACCAATATATTGACGTATAAAATCTAGAAAACTTCATCAATGATAATGGAAATTTCCTCAATTGAATAGTTGTTAACTCGCCACTATATAACTTCACTTATACCAATCCCCAAGAATAGCCTAAAAATTATTTATCATCATACATTTTTATATTAACATTCAACGAAAAAGCTTGCATAAACCAGATAACAAAACTAGATTCATCTGTAGTGACACCTCTCATCATAGAGAGATACTTCTCACCTTTATAAAAACTCATGGAAAAACATTCAAATAAGATTTTTTTTATAAACTAATGGACCTCATTCTGTACCCCACCTCATACCAATTTACAAATTAATTCCCTCTAAAACCCATGGGTGTATAATAAAATACATCCAAATATTAAAACCTAACTTATAAACCCATGAGACATATGTTATCATCACATGATGACATCCTTAAACTATTTACATGTAACCTAGAATTTTAGTGTCATCATTATTTGAGAATACTCTATATTACTCTTAGAAATGCAAGGATTTACACATATTAGATTGTGTTCTACGTGATCGCCTACTAATTTTGGAATAATAAATAATACCATATGCAAATAAAAATTCTCTTTCAATCATATATTCAACCGTCACAGATTATATTTATCTATATTATTTAAAACCATTCCACAAATCACTGGGGTTCTATATTCATCTAATCATTCCCTTTGAATCCATCCTTCATATCAAATTCACTAGCACACAATGTTCATTTCATCAAAAAAACAAGCAATCTCATATGATTTTTCCCACACTAAATAGTCCATCCATTCATGTAGTATATATCATATTACAAGGCCCACCAATTCATTCATTCTTAAAACTTATAAGAAATCAACATCCCTATACAATATACCTGAAAATAAATCTTACAAATAAATCTCCACCTAATGAATCCCTCCATGATTCTCATCTCTAATTCACTCACAATCATGAGATAACCCCCCCCCCCCCACATAGGTTAACATCATCAATATCTCAAATCATAATAACCATAATACATGAAAATAATAACTTATGCACATATAAAGAAAAATAGAATCACCCACCTGTCCCATAAATCGTGTCTTCTATAAGTGACAACTCAAAAAAATACCTAAAATTAACCATCTCAATTATCCTGATGAAGTTTAACTAACAATACCCAATACAATGTTTTCACATATGTTTATACATACAAATAATCATATACCAATTCATTAAAAATTAGGTAATTGATCTATATTATTCATTTATAAACAAGAATAACTCCTTGAGAACCAAAATCTCATCCACATATACATATAAAAACATTGTCCTGTAATGATATGTGTTGATAATGTCATGGTTAAATGATTCATTTATGTAAAATGTCATTAAGAAGTTATATCAGGAAAAATCTAAATTTTGTATTAATGATAATTTAAAGAAATAGGCCAATTTAATTTATAAAGTAGTTCTATAATCAAATATAATGGATTCTATACTAAAGGCACTACATTATGGAATCAATGTACTATAGTCACTATATATCCCTTATAAGAGAGACTATTATTTTACATTATTATGAATAATCCCTATATTGAATCTGCATTACATGTAATTATATTAATTATACTCTGGTTTAGATGATACGAATAAAACCAAAATGTTACATAGTAAAAATAAATATATATTTTTCTTTCCATAAAAAAATATTTTAACTCTCATTATTAATGATATCAATCATGAATAAGAATAATTTTTTCATGTGATCCATACATACTGAATATCATCCATGACCACTGGACTCTTTCCATCCATCCATGATCTATAAATTATTATATCATAAATCAAAAATCTCATCTGTTTCGTGCTAGATGAATTAATAAAACCATAAAATTAGAAACTCAGAACAAATGTACCATATTCCTGGTAATATAGACTTCTTACAAATAATGTGTTTTTGATGCACTATTTCAATTTTCCTCACAACATCTGACACATTCCTAGATCATATTTTTACCATATCCCTAATATTATGAAAAAAAATAACGCCACTTTGTAAATCCCATCTAACTAGACTACATTACTGGAGGTGGAAGTAGTGGTCACCATATAACCTCAAACACACCTAACCATATTCTAGAAGCTAAAAGCATGAATCCATAGTATAAGTTATTACCATGGAGATAAAATTCCTTCATATCATTGTGAAATAATAGTGTAAAATAAACCAACCATCATATATAAAATATAAAATGATAACATAGATAAAATAAATCCCAATTATCAATAAAAAATAAAAATACATATGCAAGAAGTCATGACGATTCATGGCCATGAAAGAATATAGGCATTGATCATCAACGTAGTAAATCACAAATATCGTAAGTAAAATAAAGAAATTGGGACCTAATGTGATCCAATTTTATCCTTGAGTTCTACCGTAACCGATGTGTCTAAAATTAGGTGGGATACATTCCTGAATAATGATACACTTGTCCTATGTACTTATTTATCTGACGACTATGGAAGTCTACTCACATAACTCAGGGCCATAGATGGTTGAGAAGGGTCTAATTATAAATCATTTCCGAACCACCAATGTTATCCTGTACATAAAATGTTATTGAAGTGTATACGCATGTGCCATGGTAATTTAAATAAATAATATTGATTTTGAAGCATGGAATAAACAATAAATGTGTCTCTTCGGGTTCTAAAGGGACACTCAAGATTAACAATAACTACGTTTTATAGTTCTGGATTTTAGCTGAGCATGTCACATGACTTTTAAAAACAATACCATGCATAAATAAAATATATAAATAAGTATATTATTTTATTCTTACGTGTTTGACCCAAGGAAATTTAATAGTGTCGGTTATAATGAAAATTACTTGTAAGATGGGCCTATGTGATACATTAGTGGTAAAAATATAGAAAATTACATAGATCTTGTATAAAGAAATATTAAAAACCTAATGCCCGAATCTCAAGATACAAACCATGTAAAAAATTCACATTGGCTTAATCCCAATACCATGGGAATTCAATATTTAGCCAAATGCTGAGTTGAAGTTAATTTCCTAACACATTCTATCATATCATGGTTATCATCACGATCCATATGAATTTAAAAAATATTTATAATAATGTTTCAATAATATGATATTATTTTGTAATCACCTAGGCATTTAATAAATAATTATTAATATAGCTAAGAGAACTCTTGGAAGGTTCATCCCTCAGGTAATTTCACAAAAATAATATGTCTTAGTGGTTGATTATCCTCTTACCCTATCTTGTATAAGTATGTTCATCCTCTCAAGAACACTACATGTAACCATCATCATGTCTATATCAGAATGAAATCATTAATTTGGGTTATGATGTGATACCCAAGATCACCTATACCCATATCATCATGTACCCTCTTTAGTGTCGACATATCATGTGGGTACTCATTGGGGTCCCCTTGGTCACATACTAGCATATAAATTCCATATGCATCCATTAATCTCAAAATCATATATCATGGAATCACATACCACATAAGGGGAATCACATCCAAAAATATAGTCACCATAACATCATAACATCATAATTCTCACATGATAATCCATATAGTATCACACTATAGGGATTGAATAATCCAATTTCACATTACATGTTCATACTAGGTTCTTCCACTCACCCATACTTTCATAAATCAATATAATGTATACCCATATAGAAAAGATAAAAATGATGGAAAAAATTACCCAAATAGCATTTCATATTTCCTAATGGACATATGTTTTATCAAAGGTCTACTCCCACCTACTTGGGTTATTCATCCCCATTCATCACAAGTATTTAGTTGGAGATACCAAAAGATCCAATATCAGGGGATAATATGTTCACTTAATCCATTAATAAACACTTATCATATATATAACTAATGTAATTGACATACAATCAAGACTATGTCCATTAGCGATCAAGTAATCAACCCAGTGTACAATTGTCGACCTTGGACCATGAAACATTATTCAATTCATATATATCATTATAAATAAAAATATTACTTAATTCATAAAATATTATCACTCATGGTGGGGAGATCACAAATATCAAATTCTTTATAAATAAATAATAATAACTTAGGGAAAATGAATAATGCCTCCAAAATCAATCAATCTGTTTCCATTTATTAAATCCTAACTACTGTTTAAGCATGTCCAACTCTATTCCACCATCACCAATCATCATATATCCTTATACCAAGATAATAAAACCAAGAAATTATTTATAATAAACATTAAAATAATAATGTATTTATAATTGATTTTATTCTACAGAGTGGAGTTCCTTCTAGAATCTCTTCAGGGCTGGGAGGTTTGCAGCGACCCTACATCCCCCATAATGATGCTATTTTGACCAGGAGAATTTGGAAAACAGATTACCCATTAATAGTATGTTGCAGTGCACTATCCTATGTCTGGCTTTAGTATGTCACTTTTTCTTTAGTAGTGATGAATCTCTTTCACACATGTTTTTCTAGTGTGCTTTCTCTGTTCATTTATGGAATTATGTGTAATCAACTTTCCACTGTTGCCATGATTTCTGCTCTGTTGAATCACTATTAATTTGATACTTTAAGATTTATTTCAGTGATCAAGTTAAATCCTTGATTATTGCTGATATTGTCTCGGTTTTCTTATATATCTAGAAATATCGGAACAATAGTATTTATAACAACGTCAAGAATTATTTCTGGGATGGTGTTCTAGTGATACATGGATCTATTAAACATGTTTCAATGAATCAAACTGGGTCCATAAACAATGATGTTTCTGACCTTGTACTTTTGAGAACTCTTGGTGTTAATGGTAGGAAAAGGAAGCCCAGAATGGTCATGTACATTCACTGGATTCTACCAATCTCAGTATGGTTGAAAGTGAATGTGGATGGGGGACCTCTAATGCACTGGGTCCTACTGGGTGTGGTGGAGTCTTTAGAACTCATTGGGGCTTCGTTAAAGGTTGTTTCTTCAATTACATTGGGTATGCTCATGAGATTGAAGCAGAACTATGGGCTACGATCAAGGCTATTAGTTATGAAACAAATTATAGTTGGCGTAGAGTTTAGTTACAGTCAAACTCCTCTATTGCTGTGCAGATTTTGAAAAATCAATCTCAGAATGTTCAATGAAAGATGATGGCTGCTTGGATCTCATGTCTTAGTCTTGCTGAATTCTTATGCCTTGATGTTTCCCATGTCTATCGAGAATCTGACCAGGTAGCGGATGCTCTCTCCAAAAGGGCCATTATGGAGGTTGGTTCTTGTTGGTCATTTGTTCTTCCCTCATATTGTGACAGTTTAGTTAGCAATGATAGGGATGTTGTTTTGTATACACAGCTTTGTAAGGCTCCCTGTTTTTGAGTTGTACTGTACTATTTTCCATTTTTTATAATAGTTTGTTGGGAGCAGGTTTCTACCAGTCTCACGAACCTTTTGGATATTTATAATTGATTTTATAATTAAATTCAATTTTTAATAACATTATAAATCTTATTAGACTTCCTCATTTCACGGAATCCATAACCACCCACACGTGGAAGGCCTGCGGAAAACTCTCAAAATCACCCTAGAAAAAATCCCTAACATAAAAAAGTCAAGAAACATCCCATTTAAAAAATTTACAAATGTAACTAAAAAATATCTCACAAAGTACCTCAATTTAAACAGTATAGGACAACATGTGGTCATCTTCTTAGGATTACCACTACCCAAATCGAGTGAAACCCCCATCATAATAGAAAAATTATAGGATACACTTATGAATTCTTCTCAAGAACCATAACCCATCATTTTAATACTAGTTTAAAAATATAATATAGGAATAAATTAAGTAAGTACTATATATATTTCCCCTCAAAACATTTAATAATCACCCAAGAGAATTTTTCACTCAATGGGTGATCAAAGACTAATAGTTGTAGATGAGACCCATGACTGCACACACACAATGGGGAGGGATAGGAGTGGTGATGGAAATAATTCAATGGGGAAGATGTTAATTTTACCCATATAATGAATTAGTGTAAGTCATAGGGTATTTCAAACTACGTTATATCCATGATGCCTTCACTATCTAAGGCCACACACCATGCACACTCTGGTCACATTGTTGAGAAAACAATGTACTAACCATGTGGATCCCACTATTCATTCTACATGAACTCATGCAATTTAACTACTTGGTATAAAAACATCACAACTATGAAAAATTTCATTAAATCTAGGACACATGTTTTAAATAGTTATCTTATAACCATGTTTTTACCCAAAAAACACACCAATCCAAGATTACCAAGGAATTATCTTGGTTTATGCATATATATTCATTTACAATTCAAGATAACTGTGCACACTCTCAATAAAATGGATATTTTTATCATTATACTTACCTAATGATTTTCTCTAAACTATGAATCCCAAACCATTAAAAGGCCCAAAATTCCTTCAAAAACAATATAATGTTAACCTATAGCTCTTGACACTCCCTCGTGCAACCTAATAACCTCCAAACCCTCAATAATTATCTACCAAAATATCCTTAGAATTCATAATATTTCATAATTACAATCTAATAATCAATTTTTATAACTAGAACTCCATATTTCAAAAAATATAAATTCCATAATAAATTTTATTCACATAAAGTAGTGTGGTTTTTCAAAACATTACATCATTATAGAAATATTTTATATTGATGTTTATTAATCTATCTATTTTCTGATCCAATATTGATAATTTGATAAGGTATGTGAATATTAATAAATATAATATAAATAAATATAATGAAAATACATTTTTCCCCAATTAATTATTATGGGGTACATACGGGTGACGTTGACAACATTTGTGGACTATTCCTTGACATTATTCTTCTGAGAGGGTGGTCCTTTTGTAAATTATATATAGTATATACATATTATAATAAAAAATAATATTTTTTAAAACCCTGTAAATGTAATTATAATTTAATAATAATTTATGATTTATTTCAATAGTATACATATAAATTTTGATATATAATTTTTTTTTAATTTTTTGATGTTTTTTGGTTTTGATGAGATTGAATTCATTTATTACCCATGGATAATAAAATATTTTGGAATGAAATGTATATAATTTAAGAATAGGTTATGATGTGATTTTAAAAACACATCTATGAGAATTTAACATGTATATGATAATGTTCCAGATGTTGTGTCTTCAGCATCGTGGAAGTTGATTTTTGATATTAATGGGGATACCTCACATAAAGTATTAAATTCTTTTAAATATTTATATTAAAATTTAATAATTATAAATTTTATTAATGGGATCTTTTTTTCATAATAATTAATATGAAATACATCAGTTCATGGAATATATAATTCCTTATAAATTTGGTTCTTATAATTTTTTATGGAAAACTATATTGGATATTATTTATTCATAATGATTAGTATTTAAATATTAATGGATAATTTTAATTTCTCAAAATATTATATATATATATATATATAAGTCCATGAATAGGGACCCCCACAATAAAAATGGAGGTATTCCTCCACGATCACCAAAAACATTGTAATAGTTTAATGGATAAACCTACATATGAAATTAAGTAAAAAATGTGAATAGATAGATAGAAAATTAAAAATAGTTTATTTGATATCAAACTGATATAATTAATAAAGTAAATTGTTTATATTTTTATATTTTTGGGCTAAAAATCACGAAATATTGGATAAAACCATACACAATGATCACTTGTTTCCTCTAATGATGTAATAACATGTGTATTGGATAAGGAGTATCAGTAATGTGTGTGATGGATGGGTTTTGGGTGAAACCTAGAAAGTGTTTTTGGTAGCCCAAATTTAGAATACACTAAAACAAAATCTACTAGGGGTCTATGAACTGTAATTGAATAAGGAGAATGGGGTATGTTTTTAGGTTGAATGAAAAGGTGGAATAATGATAGACAGACACAAAAAAAATTATTCGTGGATGTTGAAATTGAAAATATCGTAGTTTATATATTTTAGAGTATTATAGATAATGTATCTAATCAAACTAATACATATAAAACTCATGTAATATAATTAAATTATAATCCTAATCCATGATTATTTTATATATCACTGATCTATTTTATATTACCCGTGTTATTTTTTTAATATTAATATTTTTATATTATTAAATGATCATTTTGATTCCTATAATTGAATCCTTATATTGAACATTAATTATATATTTATTACCATATATACATATCATAGTTTTTGGTTGTTTGGTGAAATAATTATAATGTTTATTTATTATTTTTCTATCTTTTCTACACTTTGATAGATTTATTTTACATTAGTTATTATATTTACTGATTTTTTCATAATGTGATATGTAGATAGTTATTTTTTTTATTTCATGTTTGTAATTATAAATATTGTTTTATGTTCAATATTTAAATACATTACTTCTAAATTCCATTACGTTTTCTATTGTATAAACTTCTATTATATGTTTAAAACACCTGTATAGTGACATGAAATATTAAAATCACCTAAAATGTTATATTATGGTTACTATATAGTGTATAATTTTTTAATAATTATTTAAAAAAAACATATTGTCAATTATGATAATAGTTTAATAAATTATTTTATGTTATTCATATATATTTTTTGCAATTTTGAATGAATTATTTTTAGTTAATTTATAATAAATTTTATAAAAAAAATATACATGTAAAGGTTAAATTTTATGTTAATCTAATTTAGTTAATAGGTTTGTTATTTTATTTACAATAAGTGATACATTATTAAGTATTACTAAATTTTATAGAATATAAAATTAATAAGGTGGTTCGTGATTGATATTTTATTGATCCATGAAGTTATTTGGAGTTAATTAGTGAAATATTATAGTTTTTAACGTACATTAGTGAAATAAATTAATCGATTAGACATTTAATGTTGTATATTATTCTTATTTTTTTTTGCTTCTCTCAGGTTTTTTAGATGTTCTAAAGACGAAATCATGGAATGGACAACTTGAATGAGGTGTTATATGATGAGGTATATATTATAGTTATATCAGTTGAGGGTAAGGGGCGATTTTGATATGATGAACATGTTGTTTCTATATAAATGGACAAAAATTACTATTTAATTAATATATGAGATACACATTTTATTATTATTTTAAATTATTTATCAGTACTATGATCCTGTTGTAATGATGTTATGAGTATTTTTATGGAATTTTCATGTTGGATGAGGCATCAAATGAGGTATGGGGATGATACAGTTTCCGCAGTGAGGGGTTATGGTATATGTTATAGAGATGAACTTGGTGTTTATGTATTGATTATTATAATTGACTATTTCATCAATTTATATGAAACACATGTTATTATTATTTTGTTAGCATATATCCATATAACTCATATTTTTTCTGTTTTAAATTTAATTAAGAAAATTTAAAATGATGTTTAAAACTTATGTTTCTATTTATGATATTTTGGGTATATCTAGAAAAGCTCCCACTAAATGTACATCAAATGTTACCTAACAAAAAAATTAGAATATTTATAAAGGATTTATTAATTATATTTTACCAATTTATAATAATTTTATAAATATATGAAAAAATAAGGAAAAACTCCTAACATTAATAGTAAAATAGTACACAAACTCTATGAATATACCATCACCATTAATATATTTGGATGATTAATCAATTAATGTGATCTTGTTTAGAGAGGATTTATTATTGTAACATCATTTTAATAGTAACCTAAATAGAATCCAAGTCAAGAAACTATGTGACCTATGATATGCATCGATTTATGCTAGTGTCCACCAAAAGATGTTGATAGTGGAATAAAAACAAATAATAATAAAATACCCTCAAATCCATCATAAATAAATTAAAAAAACTACAAAAACATCAACAACCATAACAATATAAGAGTAATATAAAATTTTAATAAAAAATATTCCCTAGTAAATATCTACTAGAATTCTATAAAAATTTTCTCATGAATTTATTTATGTCGTATGATAATGTGGCATTACTTGATGGTCTAATAATATAAAATATAGAAAATAATAAAAAATTCAAAAATAATGTTGATACTACACCTAACCACACACTAGAACCATATCCAAATATCAATCCTGATACTTTAATAAAACAACTTATACTTGGGTCTATTCTCTAACTAATATACCAACCATAAGATTTGTACATCCATTAAGGTGTATATGCAAGGTGTGATCCTGAATCTCAGAAGGTCACCACCAATAGTGCCTCTAAAAAACTAATCTATATTTGAATTCATATACAATATTAATGTAAATACATAAAACATTACATTTATACATCCATTTTACCATTATGTACTTATTAAGACACTATTATAGCTGGCTCATACATACTTTGCCTAGTGCTGTAATTGGATGATTTCTCCCACAGTCCAATCACACCATTTTAATGATTTTCCACGAAAAATATAGATGTATGAATGGGATACGCCAAAAATATGAAAAAAATTGAAAATTGGATCATTATAATAGAAAAATAGGGAGAATGTGTTTTTTACACACTAAAGAACCTGGGTAAATGAGGGGTAACAATTATAGAAACCCTATGTGAATGATTAATATCCATACTACACAACCTAGGTGAATGGGTCTTCACCATATGGGATATACAAGATGAACATGTAATGCCCCTATTAATTAACCCGGGTAAAAAAGGAATCACTATTATATCCACAACTAAAATATATTTCACCACTGTAACTACTGAAGAGTGGAAAATAACATCCATTCAACTAGATAAATGATGCATCACCACTTCTATCCTTCACAAATAATGTGATATCACTCATCAACAAGATGAATCATATATCACATCAATTAATAATGGTTATCATTGTATCAAAACTACTAAACTTGTTGAATAATGTATCACCACTCTTCATCCAGGTGATTGATGGATCTCCATGCCTACCAAAGGTGAATGATATATCACTTCTAATTGACCGTGTGAATGATATATTACTACACAAAAAAATGTGAAGGAGGAATCTCCAAAATATAATGAGGGAAATGATTTCTAACTATACTAACAATAATTTAATTATGTATCACTACTGCTAAACCTAGGATGTCAGGTATCATCAATAAAACCAACAGTAAATGAGGCATCTTAAACAATATAATATTTAACAAAAACAATTATCAACGTCATGGAATCTCCCAATCCAAAATGTATCCCTAAAATATAATCTATTAATCCCTATAAATATTATATCTTATCCTCTCCAACTCTTATACCATGACTATAACCACATAACATATAATAATATCAATAAAAAATGAGATAAATTAATTTTTCAATCCTAAACACACCAAACCCCTCTCAGATATAAATAATTGGGAATTACATTACAATCTTCCATATTGCATATTAAAAAAATACATTAATGTCACAATATATACCTACCATCTCTAAATAACATTAAAATTTTCCCATGGAAGTTTGTTTCCCCAATCAAACTAGCCTCTATTTCCCCATCTCAAATCATACATTATAAACTAATGATCACCCTTCTGATATAACCTATGTCCTAAATTATTGTTCTATGAATCCTCTTATATCTTCACCCCATTCCCAATACTTTATTTTTACATCATATGTGAATATATTTCTTTTCTCTTAACCACTTCATCTATTTTTCGACAATAGAAAATCATATGGATTCTAATAAAATAATCTATCGTACACTCATATATGAAATACAGTCATTAAAAACTAAATGATCAATACTAGTACTCAGGGGACATGTAATGGATACCACAACTCCATAACCCTGATATATATAAGGAAATCTACCATGTCCCCATA
The DNA here is from genome assembly GCA_963277665.1 of Viscum album. Lineage (NCBI taxonomy): Eukaryota > Viridiplantae > Streptophyta > Magnoliopsida > Santalales > Viscaceae > Viscum > Viscum album. The sequence goes on from OY728133.1 coordinate 107,712,941, forward strand.
TTAGGATAGAAACACTTCATTACCCCTGACTATAAACCCTAAAATACAAGACATTTATATACTGTGTGGATTTATTTGGTCCCACTATAGGGACCCAGGATTAACAAAAATGGATATTAAAAAAACTAGAAGAATTTTAGGAAAATTAATTAATGAAATTCACAATTAACATAATAATTTAGGGTATTTATAAACATAAAAAATTAATCTAGCTTAGTAAAATATTTCCAATGTTTTCAACAGAGATCCTCCCCTCTAGTACTTCTACATAAAACCTTTCATTACTATTTGGGGAAAGGATTCATAATAAATGGGTGACATCATATGCTCTATAAGGGTATACAAAAGTGATTCATAATAATTACATGGGAAAAAGGGTATGTGACTAATATTTTAAGATCATACTCTGTATATAAAATTTCTTTTACATGAGCCATGTAATAAATATTATCAGATTATAAGACATGAATCATTTGTGAAACAATTTGATAATCCATGAGAAAGAAACATGGGATTAAGAGATATAATTTTTGGCATACACATATGTATAGAAAATACAATGTCCTAGATACATTCCATGACCTTAATAACATGTTAGGCTTAGGCCAACAACATGTATACCTACTTTGCGATGTGGATTCCATCTCAAGTTCCTTATTATTTCAATCTTGGGAATCCCTCCCATATACCCTCTTATTTCATTTTTTGGATACCCTCATGTGTACCCTATTTTTCAGGCATGGGATTCCCTCCCAATAACATATTATTTTGGGATTGGTATTCCCTCTTTTATACACAATTTTTTCTGGCCTAAGATTCCCAATTGTTTCTAGTTTGGGATACCTTCCCGTATACCCTCTAATTTCTGGATTAAGATTCCCTCTTTTTCTAGTATTGGGATTACATCCCATATACCCTCTTGAGATCAAAAAACATTTATCATTACCTAATTAATTGGGGGAATATATTGATTCCACCCATCACATATGAAATCATACATACAGGATCCCTAATATAACAAAACATTCATCATATCAAGACCCCTGAAATGCAATGGTTATCATAGAAATAACATCACATAAAAACATATGGAAAATTGATAGGTTTGTTAATCATTTAATCAATGTATAACCCATGAATATATTTTCGTTTCAAAAGCATATAACATGTTCTATGGGAATATGTAATGTAAACATCATTCAATAAAAATATAAATGATACATGAAAGAGTATGAATGTTATTCATAAACAATAAAAATATATGTCATATTAGATAGAAACGAATTTTTAATGATCACATTAATCATTTCTTAAGAAATATATCATTTCATTGAAAATAATTTTCATAAATCCATTTCTGAAATCCATTCTTTATATATATGGTTTTACAATTTCATATGAAACTTTTTATTAATAAATTATCTTCTCCCCTTTATAAAATAAATTTTAGAAAATAAATAATTTTGAAAATATTTTCCTTTAAAAATAATGAAAATATAAAAACCAGGCTTGAAACATTTTTAAACTATCATTGAAAACATATAATTAAAACATGAAAACATTGAAATGGATTTGATGGAAAATAACATTTTCGAAAAATATAATGGGATTTGTGAATATCATTTCTAAAACATTTTTAAATATAAAACATTTTTAATACATTTTTATTTAAATAAAACATTAAAATCAATAAAATTCTAGAAAATTAGGAAACGTTTTATTTAAAAATAGATGTGTAAACATACAAAATAAGATTCAGGAAAACGATGGTCTTTGTAGCATTTTGTTAATGATATGATATGAATACCTTTAAAATTTTCATAGATATTATTTTTTATTGACCAGGTAGGGTTTATAATGAATTGGTAGGATACATATAATGCTGAATTCAACATTTTGTTGGACTATTAGGTTTAACATGCCTTTTCTATAAGATGTTAGAGTAAACAAGCTATATAATTGGGTCACACAACGTGTAATAATTTTTTGATGTAAGTCATGAAAGTATTCAAGTTGTGAATGGTACATGTCATGATGATACTTTCCACATTGCGAATGACTTAATGATAGGTTTTAAACTCATAGTGTTAGTTTTTAATTTAAAGGAACCCATTTTTTCGTTGTCACAAAAATTAACCAGTTTACAATGTGAAAGGGTATTACCCATCATTTAATACCTTGAATTCAGTTTTTTTAAATGGTTAGCTTGGCTGGGAACTCTTTTTTCCTCCACTGTAGTTTCTTCTCCCTAAAGAGAATTCCTTCCCCATGTAATATTGGTGTTTTCCAACTATATGGGATCCCTTATTTTGTGGATTGATCATCATTTCAACAGTTTTGTAATACATGGGTTAATAATTCTCCCTCATTATTCTCCTTTATCACTTTCTCATTCTTATTGATTTCAATATATTATCAACAAATTGGTGGATCTTTGTTTGGTTTTTTTGGATCTTGTGATTTGGTTGTTTTTTTGAGGTATTCTATTTATTTGTTCTCATTGACTACTGCTATTGTAAGTGTTGAGTTTCTGGAAAAGGTAGGTGATTTTTTACTATTAGAAAAATTGAATAATATTGAATTTTGTAATTTATTTTAATTGATGATTTAAATTCAATTTCTCATAATTTTCTTCGATTGATGTAATAAAATATAATTTTACAGAATTTGGGGATCTGAAATGGTTCTGGAAAGATAATTTGGAAAACACCCTATCCTATTTAATTGGGGTGGTACTGTTGAATGTTTTCAATTAAAATTGTTTAATTTAAATTTAAATTTTGATGAAAATTATTTCGATTAAATATTTTAATTTAATTATTTAAATAAATTTTGAATCTAATGTAATTGGTTCCGAATGGATTTCAAAATTTTTAGTATTTCATATAAGGATTTGATAGAAACCCATTGTTATTTTCATATTAAATATGTGTGCTTTTTATTAAAATCCATTTTATTTGTAAATTTTAAATTTGTATTGAAATGAATGATTTTGATTTATTTTTATTATAAAATGTCTTAATATAACTTTCACTTAATTGATTGTGTGTGATAGAATACAAAATTTAGGTAGTTGGTGAGTTTTCTAGAAAAACTCTACTCTTTTACAACATTTTAAAATATACATATGCCAGGCCTCATCTCCATGGGATAGTAACGAATTTTTGTTGGATTGTTTTTTAGGGGATGTTTGTACACACATACTGACAATATCACATAAAGGGTGTCAAATCCTATAGTCTAAAACTTTTATATATATTTGGAAAATGATTGTGTTGCTCGCTTGTTTTATATTTTAGATATAAATGTATGCCATGTTTATAAATCATATTTACATGGCCACTAGATTTAGTTGATTTGTTTTCTGTAAATGCTTGATTTAATCCATTTTTTAAAAAATATTCCATCACATGTAATGCCTTTTAATAAAGTATTTTTTCATCATTAGAACTATATATAATCATTTTTTAAATATTATTTAAAAATTAAAACCTATTTGTTATAAAAATTGAACTCATTTATTTGGTTAATATTTTATTGTTATATATTATGGAATCCTTGGTGATACAATAAAGGTAATTTTATCTCACACCCTACTTTTAGCTTCGGGTGTTTGTAGATTATCTGCTTCTAGGATCATTAAAGTGGAAAGGATCTCGTGAAGGTGGATCAAGTTATTGAACATTAGATGTGGGGAGTTATATCCTTAGGGACATGGGTTGTCTTACACTATTTTAGTACCTAGATTGTTGTATTTTATGGGCTTTCATTCCTTTTATAAATCTCATACATTTCTCAAAGATGAGTTTCTATTGTCTGCATATTGACTTTCATATCTTTTCCCTGCAACTTTTTGGTGAAATTTTTTTCCCACATGCATGTTGTGTGATTCAAGGTGCTCGTCGACAACCCATGGGATTGAAAACTCCCTTCGATCTATGTCATTGATGGATAGGTTTCATGGTTACCAATAAACCTAGGATTGTTCACAAAAAAATGTAATCAAATAATGTATTTTAACATTTGTCTTAAAGTCATCATATGGTTGAAATAATATCTGGACTAAAGATGTAGTTTTGATTGAGTGTTCGGCCAGTTCTCAACGTAATGATCCTTATATCAACATGGGTGGTATGGGAAAGACATATTGTGGATTATATCTTGTACATTTTATATTTTGACTAGGGTAGAGTGGGATACATTTTTTGTTGTTCCATAATTTGTAAAAAAATTCCATTTTTCCTCAATTAGAGTGTCATTATGATGTCATTTGTATTATATGTTGTTGTTGTTGTGTTGCATCATTCCACTGAGAAGACACATAAATCGAATCCAGGTCGTAGCAGCTGTTTAACTGCAATGAGTGAAGCCTCTAGTGGACCAAAATCTAGTTGAGGTGATTGTTTGCAATGTAAAAGCTCTGGGACAGGCACAACCCGTAGTTTTCAATTAAGATCCAACTTTCGATCCTCATGGGAATGATATGTGAAGTCACTCTAACATGTTCCTTCACCATAATCCCATAGTTTTCAATGTCACCACAGATCCTAGAAATGCTGAAAATTGTTTTGGATTGATATAATGTTTGTTTTAGTTCTTGGAGACACTGGGTGAGATCAAGGTAAAGTGTGCCACCTTCATGTAGGAAGTACCAAGTAAGAGATGGTGAGATATGATGGTGATGTCAGAGAAATATGTGGGAATATAATGGATAGGAATAAATGTTATTTTCATAGAATAAATATATCCCTTGTCAATGGTGTTGGCCAATTTTGTAGTGTGTTTCATGATTTAGAAGTCCTATAGGACATTTACAGAATATTCAAATCACTTTTTTATTTGATGCTGTTTTATATATAGATTGCGTATAATGAGAGGAGCAAGGCTTTGTGATTAGTTTAAGAAATATATTATATAATTTTTCTCTTACTTTCTTGCTAATGATTCCCACTAATGCTGATTTACAGGATTGGTTGATGATGTTCTATATGGGAATGTTTAGAATGTAAGGGTTATCAATATATTCTTTCTCTCTTAGTGGTATAATTAGTTCCTTCAAGGGAAAATGGAAGCATAGTGATTCACATATTAGTTCTGAATGGCATTCATTCTATACCTCCTATAGTGCTATGAGTAAGTCCTTTTATTACTAATCAGTTTGGATTCATAAGAAATTATTACAGGGTTTTCACTAAGAAATCCAATAACTATAGCTCCTAATAATATTAAAGAAACATCTAGAAATTATTCCATAACATTTCTACTCCATGTGGTGGGACCGGATTGGCAGCTCCACCAGAAACTATGGGGAAGTCTGATGCTTCTCGTATAAAAGGGTTCTTTCCATAGGCACCTAGAAAGAATCCAAAACACATTGTGGAATAGTCTCTCAAGGAAGTAGAAATATGTCCAAAATCTGTGAGAGGTACCATTATAATTGATTTGTCATTTTTTTCGTCCTTATTTTATACTGGTGCATATCACTCGTTTATTACATCCCTAATTTTTGATCTGCTGAGTCTTTTTATGGATATTTTATCTTGTTCAATGGATTTCATTATACTCCTTCATACGAAGAAAGTGGAGGGACGTTGTCATCCTTCTTGTGTCTTCTATCTATCTAATGTCGACCTAGATTTAAGTTTTGTTGTCCTCAACATGAAATCTATTAACATCATATTCATGATGGATTAGATCATTACCTATATATCATTAATTGATTACTATCTTCGATGGGTCTAACTTATTATGCCCATTGGTTTTCTTCTGTTATTTTAATGATAATGTGATTCAAGGTTCGGAAGATTCGGATGTTCTTATCTGGAGTTGGGGAAATTGATGTTTTGTTTTGATCTGTATCTGGATTCAATGATTGGTGATCTCCCTCTAGTTGTCTTTTATTTTCCCAACATGTTTCCTTATATTATCTCTGGTTTCCACTGGTAATCGAGCTTGAGTTTTCTATTAACTTTTGTGTTGATTACTGAAATCTAAATCGAGTGATAGAAATTAACATGTATCCTTTTACATATATTGATGATATATTTGATTAGTTTAAAGGGTTAAAGTTTTTCTCAAAGATAGAACTCTGATCTGGTTTCCATTCATATAGGATAAAATAAATAGATCTTTCTAAAAACCACATTTTGGATTACATATATCCATTATGAGTGTTGATTTATTCTCATTAGTCTATCAAATTCTCTTATAGATTTCATAGATCTAATGAACATGATTTTCCACGAGTATCTGGAATCATTTTGGAACATTTTTTCGATGTCATCCTCATTTACTCTAAATTTGACGATGACCATGTGAATCAGATTCTGAATCTTTCATGTCTACTGAAAAATAACTGACTCTACACCATGATTTCAATATGTTATTTAAGGATTTGGGATGTAAAATTCTTGGGACTCGCGTTGTGAAAACATAGTATATCTGTTAATCCTAATAAGGTAAAGGTAGATATGACATGAGGGAATAAAATTAATGGCTTAAAAATTATAGGCTTCTTATGAATATCCAGATATTATCATTGGTTTGTGAAGGACTAATTTAAGTTGGATTCTATACTAACTTCTCTAAATCAGAATCGTGTGATGTTTTCTAGGAAAGTTATTTTTCAGACCTCATATAGTGAGCTGAAATGTCTTTTTATAGCTTCAATAGGGTGGACTCTTCCAATGGTTGGGAAGGGCTATGTGGTTATTTTGATGCATCATGTTTATTCATCGATTGTTTTCTTATGTAGGTTGATTGTTTAGTTTCTTATTGATCTCCTTAGCTTCGGACACATGAGAAGAATTATCCTACCCCTAAGCTTGAACATGTAGTTGTGAGGTGTGCACTTAAGAGATAGTGGAAGTAACTTTTAAAATAATGGTTAACTGTGTATTTAGACCACCGAATCATAAGTTATATATTCTCATAAAAAGATTTAAATCTTCCTCAGAGGAATTGGGTGGAGTAGATATAATTATTAAACGCTGAAATCGCATACACACTATGGAAAGGTAATGTCAATGTAGATGTGTTGATCAGGAAACAACCAACCCGAGAAGGGAATGAATCCTTGGAGAATTGTAATTTTATGGATCTATTTTCATAGTTTCATAATAGAGTTCATGATAATGGGGATGATGTTTTTTTATCCAGCGTTCAGTTGACATCCGCTCATCTTGAGATGATTATTTAGAATTTTGAGTTTTATAATGAATTTAATAGCATTAGCTAATCTATTTATGGTGTGGAAATAGTTTTCCAATGGTATTTCTATAAAGAGGGTTTTCTATGCTATTGGGATCTCTTCATTGTACCGTTATCTACAAGAGATGAAGGGATTGAGGATTTCCATAATTCAGAGTGGGTTGTGCAGCAATGACACACTAAGATTTTCTAAGACATGAGGTGGAAGTTATGGTGTGCATGTATGATATGGGGCACTGCAATGTTTTTTTCCATTTCTATACACCCTAATAGGTGAATGTCGAGCACCAAAAATCACCAGTTTTCTCTAACCATATACAGTCTCTACTTGTAAGTGTGATGAAATATCTAAGGTATTTTTGGTTAGGATTCCACATTACCAGAAGAAGAATAATTTATATATTGGTTATGATCGATATAATGAACATGTTGGATCAATTTTTACCCATTCAAGATATTGTAACACCTCGATATTTTTATGATATATTTTAAAAAAATGATTTCTTATGGTGTACGCGGAATCTTGATAAGCTTGCGCTACACACATCATCATATTAGCTTGCGGTATACGCAACACTATGTTTGTCTTGTGTTATACATAATTTCTTGTTTATTTGATATTATTCATATAACACTAGACTGAGTTTAATTGATCAACTAAATATTATTATGTTACCTTATAACCTAGTCATTATAATTGTGTGTATGAACAATATAAACTTTCTTCTAAAAAATTATTTAAATAAGTGTTATTATAAAATAAGAAAATCATTCCTTATTGATTTTAGTAATGTAAAAGTTGTTTAATATATTTTATATAATTTTTAATTAATTTCTTATATGTTTTCTGGACATGACAGAAGAATCAGTGGGTCATTGGAAGGGGTGACATTAATTTCTGGGAAGCCAACTGGGTTGGGGATCAACTTGCCTTCTCAGGCTACCCCTTTCCAGATAACTCTTTCAGAGACGCAACGATGTGGTATGAATTAATTAAGGCGACACTCAACTCAGAAAATAGACACATATTCGATAATATTGTCATGAGCGACGAGCCTGATATCTGCTACTTCATTAGAGCGGGTATAGGCAGATTTAACATAAGGGACTACATGGGAATTATCCAGGAGGAAGATACTTCTGCTGAGCAGGTTCCTACAATTGGTGTAAGGAGATTCTAATGAAACATAGCTTCTTGGTATGGAAGATCAGAAATAAAGCCATCCCAATAGCAGAGAACGTTCAGAATAAGGGAATATAGTTGGCATCCTGCTGTTGTTGCTGTGTGAGACCCAGCACGGAGTCGACGGTTCATCTGTTCTTCCAGGTCCATTGGGCTTCTTATTTATGGTGTCTCGTCATTCCACATCTAATAATGAATCATGATTCTTTTTCCATGAAAATATTTCTGGGTGCATGGTTTCACGGGACTGAGTCTAGTTCCATGGAGCGATCCGCTCAGACGATTATCTTGGCCTCTATATGCTGGACCATTTGGGAAGCACATAACAGTGTGCGGCTGGGGGCCAGTCGATCTCTTTTGTTCATGCAGATGCATCTTAAATCTCTAATAGCCGATCTGGCACCACTTGCGAAGGAAAGGCAGGCTTCAGTATCCATTCGCAACATCACCAATCGGCCACATAATATGAGCAGAGGGAACGATCATTGGATTCGATGTCATACTCCTAGTGGTGGGTTGAAACTGACTGTGGAGGGTTCCAATATGGAAGGGATCATGAGGGTAGGGGGTACTATGGGACTCATGGGGGTCGGTACATATCGGATTCAGCGCTTATTATAGTCTGGGGAACTCATTGGGAGAGGAAGTGTGGGCCCTCGTTTCCAGGCTGATGGTTTGTAGAAGAAGGGGTTTCCAGTTGGATGAGATCGAGTCTGATTTTTAAGTGCTTGTAAAGGCCATACAGGGATGAAATGTGGTCCCTTGGGATTTGACTTACCACATTAGATGATGTAAAGGAGAGACCCAGCAGGGGCAAATTATCTATCATAGTTGGAGGGAAACAAATTTTGTAGTAGACTCTTTGGCTTGATTGGGTAGACTGGAGGAGGAGATTTTGATTTATGATAGTTTAGATTCTCTCCCCCATTGAGTGTAAAAGCATTGTCCAAGGTGATTCCTTGGGTCTCCATCACTTTCTCCCTTCTTTAAGGGTGGGTGTAGAGTTCCTTCTTTTATTTTTAAATAAAAAATAACTTTCAGTCAATCAGTAATTGGCATTAATTTTACACTGAAATTTTATGTAAAAACATTTCAATCATCTGCAATGTTTTAACTTTTAAAAACTCTTGTTTTATTCTGACAAAAGGAATAATTTTAATTTAATTAATAAAACATATATGTATAAAATTATTGAAAATAGATTACATATTTAAATTTTTTGGGTAAAATTTATGAATACAGGATATATTTTTTTTGGATTTTATGAATAATAATTTTGGTAATTTTTGTTTACAACAGTTATAGTTAAATCATGTAAATTAGGGTTTCCTATAATATGAAAAAGAAAAAAAAATTACCATAAATATCTGAATTGAGAAATTTAATGGACACTTCTTCACTATAATGATATATATATATATATAATATTGTGACAACTTGTAACCCTCTTATCTCATATAAATTGAATAATTTTTATATAGTGATAAATATGAGACCACTTTGATGATAAATTAATCCCATGGAATATAATGAAATAATATATATTATGGTAATTTATTTATAGTATTTAAGGGATAAATAATTATCTTGAATACTTATACAATGATGATGCCTAAATTTATTAATTGTCAAAAATTCAATAAAATTATTTTTTAAAAAAATTATAATAACCATTAAAAGGATAAAAAACCATAAAGAATATTATTTGTAGATTATATATCGATCATAATTATCCATGGTTATATTTATTGGCCACTATGATCTATATGGAAAAGATTATGAAACTTATAATATATTATTTAATGTGATGTTAAAGTTGTCGCATTGATGTTTTAATATGAATAACATTTTAATGATGAATTCTCTAGAAGATATATTTGACTATATGTAATCTTTTTAAATATAGTATATTTATATTTATCATTACATTTTAATTTTAATTTTTATTCAACAAATAAGTGTATTAACTAATTAAGCAAAATTGATGTTCAAATTATATTATTTAGTGAAATATCACATAAATGTTATTCAATATCTTATAATAACTATTATATGAGTTAATTAATATGTCCAATTATTTTTATAGTTTTACTCGACCCCATAGGGGAATAAAAAATTATATTTTTCTAGGATAACATCTTCTATTGCTATTTTTAAAAATCAATGAAATGAATACAGCCAAAATTGGCTATATTGATATTTTGTCAAACTAATGATCTATTAAATAATTTAAAAAACATAATAAATTATTAAAAATATAAAATAATTATGGTATTTTGTAAAATGGGATAAATTGTTTATTGTTGTTCTAATTTACACCAATTAAGTAAAAATTCATTGTGTTAATAATGAAACATTTTTTACCTTAATTAAAATTCAATTATAATAACTAAGGGTTAATTATAATGATCAGGATTAAAATACAAGAAAACTAGTCTAATATTTATTTTTTTATGATATTACAAACATGTCTAATAAAATATTGGAAAATATTAAATTTTTGTGATTTTTTGATGTGGTTTTATTTTGTTATAAATTAATATTTTTAGGTATTCCAAATGTGCCCCTCGCCTCATTTATAAAAGGGAACCTACTCCCTCACCTATTAACTTCACTTTGATCCCTAAAGATCGTTCATTCCATGCCCATTACTATTATCTACTTACCTAGTCACATTCTATAGGTTTTGGTATTCTCAAAAGACCTACTCTTGTTCCATTAATGGGGGATTTAAGGGGGAACATTAAATAAGAGGTAATCACCTCTAAAAATTCTTTCAAGTTATTTATTCTTCAGCTTTCTATTCATATGTGGTTTCCTTTTAAAAGTAATAAACATGGTATAATTTTTTTCTGATATTTAATTATTGTTTGGGAACAACAATATTCTCTCTTCTATCCATCATACTAAAAATGAAATCATCAAACATGCCTACTTATGACTTACCGTCTCCACTCTATGTTATAATATGGTTTTCACCACCATACATGGATGGATATAATTATGTAAATAATAACAACATATTATTAATATACAATTATATGGAATCTATAATAACATATGTAACTGCAACTTCCATACCATTTCACAATTATTGTAATGAAATCGTCGCCCATGTGTACATACGGATTACTATATCCACAATGGAAAGTGATTCTTAATTCACGATATCCACTAATGTATTGATATATAACTTTACATAATAAATAAATATTCAATATATTATGTTAATATAATTTTTGAATGATATAATTATGGCCTATGAGGATAACCTTAACATATTCGATAAAACATGAAAAAGAAAGTGAAGTAATTAATACCCGAATAATGAGTAATAATGATTTATTTTCAAAACAATTATAAAATGATCATATATGATATAATAAAAATGAATATGATTCTGGAATAAGTCAAGGTCACCATTTAAATTTGTTGACACACCTTTCCGTCCCAAATTCTAACTGCTGAAAAATGGAAATACCTTAGTCCATAGTGATTCATCCTTTGATGAAACATCAATAATCAAAAAAGGCATGAATAAGGATTTCCTCCCACTTGGGTCGAGCATGTTTCATCGTGGTCGCACAAGTATAATTGTGCGCCACATAGTAGTCGTGTAGGTGACTTGCGCGCCCTCTTTGATTCTCGAATAGGGCCTTCACCTGCCTATAAATACCCCTTGTAGGCCCCCAATTTCGAGGACGGAAAAATTCAAAAAGTTAGATTCGAGCACCCAGTTCTCTAGTCTCTTCTGGATGTCTTCAATACAAATATAAGGTAATTTCATACCTTGAATGGAAGCTCTAAACAGGGGAAACAAGGCCTAAGTGTTGAAACTCATCAACACTTGCGCGCCTAAGTGGTCATCCCTTAAGGGAAATGGCCACACTTGCATGCTGCCATATCCCTTCATTAAAAATTGTGCGCCACTCTTTTGGAAGCCATTAGGGATAATACCAAGGGCTTGAGCCAAGTCTCGCCCATGTATTACCCTAAGGGTTGACTATTGCGCAAGTACCCATTTGTCGCGCAAGTATACATGCGCGTCCAGGACTTGCGCTCCTATATCTTTTTGGGTGCCCCTCCTACCTATTCACTTGATTTCTTCAAGTCCACCTCTCCTCTTCAATATTTATCCTTCAAAACCCTCTTCAAATCAATTTATGGAATGTTTCTTTTGTTGGCTTCATTATCTGAAAGGAATTTTGTGGAACATTTTTCAAAACCTAATGATATACATATCTTTAAGTACCTAAGGTTAGAGATTTCATTAATTCAACCTCATCCATTAAAGATGAGAGGATATTTAATATGGGCCTCCTTCTCAGGATTAAGTCTCAATCTCAAAATCCAAAATTTGGGCATCCTCTATAGGAGTAAGCCCCAAGTCCCCTAACCTGAGCCTCCTTTTCAGGAGTAAGCCCCAGTCTTCAAGTTTCCTTAATATTGGGAATCGTCCTTAAGAGTAAGCCCTAACCATAATTCTATTAATATGGGAATCCTCCTTAGGAGTAATCCACATGTTACCAAAATCCAAATCCCCTTATCCTGATCTTTCTTTTCAAGAGTAATCCCCAGTCATATATCCCTTTAACCTGGGCCTCTTCATTAAGAGTAAGACCTAGTTATAATTTTTCTTAACTAGTCTTAATTTACATTTTATTTGGGATTCCTTCTCAGGAGTAAAATCCAATCATAAGTACTCTCTAACATGGGCATCCATCTCATGATTATGTCCTATGTTAAGTATCCAAATATCCATAAAGCACATATAAATTTATGGACCTTGTTCCTGGGTTTCTTCCCTGAAGTAAATCCTAATATTCATCTTTTTGGGAAGTCAGACATACATAAGCCCCACATAATTTCTTATAATTGCAACATTCACGGCACAATTGTATAGTTTTACCAATACATCTTGTTTCTCACACCGAGCATGACTCATATGAGATTAGAGTGTAAAAGTAATTATGACATCATTTTTTATGCCATCAAACATACATAAACCTCATATTTCGTTACTCGGACTACGTGGGTTCTGATTCCTTTTCTAAAACAAAGGATACATAGGTATCCCTTTTACGAGTATGATCCCAACTCTGAAATAATCTATGTTCTTCTGAATGACAATAAACATTATGTGCCCCGCTAAGTGGCTTTAAATCCAGTATGGTTATCATAATGACCAAGGGATTTCAATATAATGTGTATAAGGATACCATTGACTAAGAATCTCTAACAAATACAGATATTTCTCTATCGATAAAGAACCTCTAATACATATAAAAGATTCTATAAATCTCATTCATACTAATTATTGATTTTCAGCTCTAAAGGAAAGCTCATTTTCATACTTCGTAATTTAAAAGGGATTCACAAACATAACTTAAATCTATAAAGAGAATCCTGGAGTAGTCAATAATTCCCTTAAAAAAGGTGTGATGAGTCCGACCTCCTATCTTCTCGACCAATGAAAATTCTAAAGCTTCATCGTTTCACAACTAATGAGCACCTACCTTTTGAATGAAATTCCAAATGGATATGGAATCATTGGATGTTTCCGGTTCTACGAACAAACCTGTTAGAAACCTCGTAGAATGTTTGTACCATAAATCAATGAGGTCATTCCCATTTTTAGAGGAAAAAAATGATGAACCTAACTTGAATCCTTACACATGTTAAAATGATGTTTTACTTAATTTATTAGGCCCCTATTAAAACTCAATGAGAGGGCCAACAGAATAATCAATAACATATGTGCTCATCCCGAAGATGTAGTTTCAGAACATATCATGATTATGTTTGTTATATCAAACAGACACTCTTTTCCATGATCTTTTGCATTACAGAAATGGCTTCTCTTAATTTCACACCTGTAAATACCTCTGTTGTGAATTCCTCTACTGCTAATCCTGCTGGATCATCGTCCGCTATGAGGATGACATCACCTACTCAGCATCTTCAGCATTGGGTATCAAATGCGCTGGTTAAGGAATACGATGAAAAAGGTACTATTCCGACTCTGGAGGTTACTTGACAAGCGCTCCAAATCAATAATTCACCCTAGCCACCCAGAAAGTGACAACCACCGATCTAGAAGAAGGTGGTGCAAACCCAAATTTCCAACCATTTCGGGTCGTTATCCCCTGAACAAAATCAGAAGTCCTTCCCATATTCTGGGTAGGTGAATGAGCAGGTCCCTTAGGGACTTAATTTAATGAGACATGAGTCCTTTCTGAGGGATCCCATCAACAATCGCTGCCATACTCGTGTGGCAGTGCACCCTCAACACGATGAGGGTATTTCCTTAAGGGGTTCGGGTTAGGTCCCTCAGACTCGAGCATGCATGTTGAACAGCCAGAGGTGAAATCTGGTCAGTAGTGAGCATTTTGTTATATCTTCCATTTCCGGAGATGTAATGACCCAAAGTATTTCAATAGAAAATTCCCTTCTTATATTTATGTCATAAAAACACAAAATAATGAACTACTAAGTGATAAGTGACCTTTAAACATAATTATGTCACCCCTATGTCTGTAATTTTAATAATCCGACATACACAGTTGTGTTCAAGATAGTTTTTGGAGTCTAATGAAACAAAAATAATTTCTGGTGAATAGTAACCTACCCTTATGAATAGTAATATGACCCTTATGAATAGTAAATAAGAGTAACATTATCTGTGAATAATAAAATAAAATTTAGACATCATAGAAAGTGGTAATTTGACCTTAGTAAACGTTTTTGGTACTTTATAAGTCATAAATAATTAATTATAATAAATTAATTAATTTAAAAGAATATTTATTTTCTTGTAATGTGTTCATAAATTATTGAATCATTGTCTAATAGTTTTTAGATAATTTTATAAGACCCTACGTAATTTTTGAAAGAACTATAAATTCAGTTTTAATTTTAAAAATTGTTTTTTAAAGTAAATTATGATTTTTATTAATTATTAAATTAATAATATTTAGAAATTTTTTTTGGAAAAATGGACTACATTTTTGGATTCTACACGTCAAAAAATGGTTGGGGTAAATTTTTGGGATTTTTCTGAGATACTTGAATTTTTTGTGAATAGTAGAATACGTTAATTTACCATATAAATACATTTTAATTAAAACCCACTATTCCTGACATCACAAGTTATGTAAGCACCCAAATACCGAACTCACATGCCTTTTTTACTATTATTGGTCATCCAAGACTCACTATTCCTTGTCTTTGGTGAAATTAATAAACTAATCAATTTTATATTAAGGAAACCCCTCTCCCCTCCACTATAAAAGCCACCCTTCACTCCCTCTTTTCCTCACACCTCTCAAGCTCTAAGCCTTCTCTAAATTCTGTCCAAACACCTTCCCTAGCTCAACCCCCATGTCCAAAAACTGCTGGTCTCATCAAAAGACCAAGATTATCTTTCTTAAAGAGGATCTCAAGAGGAGGATTCTAAAGGTAATTTCTCTCTCTCTTCTCCTTTAATTTCCTTTCAAGTTCAAGTTCCTTTCTTGATCTCTCCCTACCTATCTTCACCCAAATTGTTTTGTAACTCCAGTATTATACATATACTATAATTTTTTATGATTCTTATATCACCCCACACCCTTTCCCTCTTCCTTTTATTTTATTAAAGAGAATGTTGTTCATGTGGTGATAATTTATCACCTTCAAAAAATAACAAGCTCTCTTCTTCCATTTATACCTTCAGATCTGGTCATGAAACCATTTTTATGGTTGAACCAGAATATTATATATATATATACATATATATATATTATGTTCTATTTTAAGTTCTGGAAATAACCTATGGCCCTATTACTATGTTAGATGTTAAAACAAGATCGTTGTGATCCAAAAACCACCCAAATTAACCCAAATAACCATCATTAAATTTTTATCTAATGATTCGTCCACTTGGATCTAATATAATGCACTATAAAATTATTAATGCTACTGTAATATCATTAATAACATGTAATATCAGTTCTGGATATTTACCCATGATCTACTCAAACATCAATTTAAGAATACAAGTGGACCGCTCAAGAAAACCATGAAAATGAACATCCCCGATCAATTTTTTTAAACTCTACAAGTCATCAAAAGGAACATAATATGAAATAATGAAACCATAATGAACCCTATTAATGTATAAAAGGTTCTGGAATTTCTAATTAATGAATATAATGTCATTATACAATACATTAAAGAGAAGGAATCTTTCGAGTACAAGGTAAGGGGAAATCTCGATCCCAATTTTTCTTCCTTCGGGTTCTCCCTCTTTCACTCCATTTTTGATATGGTTACTCCTCAAAGATCATTTTTACATCATTTCCTTTACTTTTCTGGGATATACATGTTTGTCACTGGTTTTTATGTCCATCAAAATGTTTTCCAAAAGAACTCTTCTTTCAAGATCTCACCTTTTACCTCTCATTCAAGGTTGATGGTTCTTGTATCCAGTATGTTGTTCCCTCTTTCTTTTGGAAACCCAAATCTTATGAATGAGTTATTAAGAGATGAAACCCATTAATTTCAATGGGTTATTTATGTACATGTTTGATATGTGCTCTATGTGGCAATCATGATAATGAAAATGTTATGATGTGACGGATGCGCCCGGAATTATATAGTGCAATAGGAATGTTTAAATGTAACGGGTGCGACCAGAATTATAAAGCACTCCAATGCATTGTGTAAAGTGATGAATCTCGTGATTAAATTTGAAATGATGTGTGAACATGATGCTATCGTTGTTCACAAGTATGTGTGGTAGTTAACCACTAAGACATGATGTTTCATTTTTTTGCATTCCCACATTTCATGTCTTTTACTTATGCTCCTCTCATGATCATGATATTTTTCCAATGTTATGATTATGCTCACCCCATGATGTATTATTCTTATCTATCCTCTTACTAGGCTTTTAGATCACCCCTTTTTGATGTATATCCTCAAGTAGCTACATGTACTAAGGAGAGGAAAAGTTCCACTAAGAAGCTAGTGAAGAAGAAATTAAATAAATGTTTATACTTGATGTTGTATTTGTTATGTATTGTCCTAGTTTTTCCAAGACACTAAAACTCTGGATCCTCCATGTGTAATACTATTATGTTGTTTATCTTTGAAATGATGTAATAGTAAAGTAAGAAAAGGCCAGGTCATTATAGTTGGTATCAGAGGAAAGGTTTTAGTTAATTTGGGAATTATGATTAGTAAACCCTAGAGAAAACCTCTAGCATGAGAATAAGTACAAATATGTACACAAGAATATTTACCTAGGGATCCCATATGTTATGTTTTTGGTATAATTGTTTAAATGAATAAGTTATTCATGACTTATTTACATATGGTTTGTTCTAACCTTTTCGTTTTTAGAAAATGGTGGGAACCAGGAGAAATCAGGCCAACAACTCTTGCGAGGGCCAACGCAACGATTGCCCGAACGACATCCCCAATGATTTTGTAGGTGGAGTTCAAAACTTCATGGAGATTCTTACCCAATTATCTCAGATTATGAATAATAACCATAATAATGGGGAACTTCCTCCTTCACCAAATAGGGAGCAACTAGCTATCGAATGTTTTATGCGGCAACGACCACCAACATTTTGTGGATCTTCTGATCCACTAGTTGCGGAACAGTGGGTCAACTCCATGGAGAAGATCTTTTCTATTCTCCACTGTTCCGTGATGGAGAAGGTGACTCTAGCCATTTATCGTCTAGATGGAGAAGCTGGTCAATGATGGGCTTTGATTTAGAACACCAAGCCAAGGGAGGAAATTGAAGAGATGGAATGGGAAGACTTTAAGATAATGTTTCTTAATAAGTACCTCCCAAGAACTCTTCTCACCAATATGGAGAGATAATTCATAGAGCTGAAGAAAAATGAAGGAGAATATGTCACAACCTATGAAGCAAATTTCACAAGGCTCGCAAGGTATGATTCGGGTTTTGATATCAACAATGATAACAAAATTGATAGATTATTTAGTGGATTAAAACCACATCTTCGAAAGGCTCTTGAAATTCTAGACTTTGGGAATTACGAAGAAGTTGTTCGGTGTGCTCTCAAAGTGGAGATGGAGTTTGGAGAATGGTCCCATGGCTATGGTTATAAGAAAAGATAGATGGAGTTTCAAGCTGGTGGATCTAGTGATAAAGATAGGAAGAAAACACAATGACCCACATGCCAAAAATGTGGGAAGTTGCACCATGGGAACTGCCTCAAAGGTACAGAGAAATGATTTAAGTGTGGGAAGGAAGGACACCATGCTCACGAGTGTTGAAAAGACATGAAAAGGAAGGATAATGTAGCCGATGAGAGGAGAGAACCACTCGTGGTTCAATGCTACAACTGTAGGGAGCTAGGGCACTATTCAAACCAATGCACTAAACCTCGAGCTCTCGAGGGTAATCAGCGCCAACAACCACCAAATCCAAAGAAACAAGGGAAGGATTATGCCATCACTTCTGCAGAGGTGGAACATGATAATGAGATCATACAAGGTACACTTCCTATTCACTCAAGAATGGAAAAAGTCTTATTTTATTCTAGTTATACACATTCCTTTAAATCTTGCAAGTTTTCTAGAACTATAGAATCGAATCCTTGAAACCTTGAAGTAGATATATCTGTAAAAACACCAAGTGGTGCAATCATTGCAACCCAAGTGTTTGACTCTTCTCATGTTGACGTATGTGGGAAGATTCTTCCAGAAAATCTCGTAATACTTCCATTGGTGGAATTCGACGCTATAATGGGAATTGATTGGCTCTCGTTGTATAGAGCACATATCAACTGTCGGGAAAAGGAAATATATTTTCATATTCCGAACCATCCCATGATCCTCTACAAATGCAAGGAAGATCATGAATATCCTTTGAAAAATCCTTCAATGATGTGGGTGATGATTCCTTATGAAGAAGCATACCTCGCCCAAATGTTTGAGTCAAAGGAAAGTGTCAACCTTGAGGAAATTCCCATCGTGAGGGAATACAGTGATGTATTTCCCGAAGAGTTACCCAGAATTCCCCCGGATCGTGAGGTAGAGTTCTCAATTGAACTCATACCCGGAGCTACTCCTATCTCGAAGTTCCCCTATAGGATGGCTCCTATCGAACTGGAGGAGTTAAAGAAGCAGCTGCAAGAGCATCTGGACAACGGGTTCATACGCCCTAGTGCATCACCTTGGGGTGCGCCAGTGCTCTTTCTGAAGAAGAAGGATGGTACCATGCGTCTGTGTATCGATTATCGGGAACTCAACAAGATCACCATAAATAACAAGTATCCTCTCCAAAGGATTGATGACTTGTTCAACCAGTTAAGAGGAGATCAATACTTCTCAAAGGTGGATCTTCGTTCTGGATATCATCAAGTAATGGTGAAGAAGGAAGATATTCATCAGACTGCCTTCCGTACAAGGTATGGGCACTATGAGTTTTTGGTGATGCCCTTTGGACTTACTAATGCCCCTTCAATCTTCATGGATCTGATGAATAGAGTCTTTAGACATTACCTCGACAAATTTTTGGTAGTGTTTATCGATGATATTCTCATCTACTCCAAGATCAAGGAGGAACATGAAGAACATCTAAGACTTGTGTTGGCGACATTGAGAAAGGAGAAGTTATACGCCAAGTTCAGAAAGTGTGACTTTTCGATGAATCAAGTCACGTTCTTGGGACATGTGATCACAAGTGAGGGGATTTCTGTGGACCCTTCAAAGACAAAGGCGATTGAAGAATGGCCCATGCCCTCTAGTGTCACATAAATCCGTAGTTTTCTTGGATTATCTGGGTACTATCGATGTTTTGTGAGAGACTTATCAAGATTGTCAAGCCCGCTAACTAAGCAAACAAGGAAAGGGGTAAAGTATGTCTGGATGGATGAATGTGAGGGAAGCTTCATGGAGCTAAAGAGAAGGCTGATCACTGCACCTGTACTCACACTACCGAAAAGTGGAGAAAGTTTTGTGACATACAACGATGCTTCAAAGAAAGGCTAGGGTTGTGTACTCATGAAAAATGATAATGTGTAGCCTACGCCTCACGACAGTAGAATATCAATGAGAAGAACTACCCGACGCATGATCTAGAGCTGGCAGCCGTGATTTTTATCTTGAAAATCTGGCGGCACTACCTTTATGGAGAGAAGTGTGACATATACACCGACCACAAGAGCCTAAAGTATATATTCACACAAAAGGAGCTCAACATGCGTCAAATGAGATGGTTAGAGCTAATCAAGGATTATGATTGCTCTATTCACTATCATCCTGGAAAGGCGAACAAGGTAGCTGATGCTCTAAGCAGGAAAGAACCTGCTACTCTATCCATGTTTAGGATTGAGAAAGGCCATATCTTCTTGGATATGCAAAGGATGGATTTGGAAATCGTAAGGGAAGGGGATACATCCTACCGTTCCCAAATGATTGCAAAACCATCCATCCAACAGAAGAATAAGGAAGCACAATGGGATGATGCAGAGATACAAAAGTGGGTGAATGCTGTAAAGGAAGAGAAGCTGCAAGAGTTCCATATCGACGATGATGGTGTGATTCGGTTTGGAACACGGCTTTGTGTGCCTTCATCACCCGGGATAAAGAAGGAGCTATTGGATAATGCACATAGCTCAACTTTATCTATTCATCCTGGAAGTACCAAGATGTATCGTGATCTATGAGAACACTTCTGGTGGGATAACATGAAGAAGGAGATTGCAGAATATATATCAAGGTGCTTGGTATGTCAGTAAGTTAAAGCTGAGCGGAAAAAGTCCAAATGTGTGATGCAGCCATTGCCTATACCCATGTGGAAATGGGAAAATGTTACTATGGAATTTTTCACGGGTCTCCCGAAAAAATCAAGAGGAAATAATGCGATATGGGTTGTGGTTGATCGACTCACAAAGACTGCCCATTTTATCGCTACTCAGGAAGACCTCTCACTTGAAAAGCTTGCAAGGATATATGTGAAGGAAGTAGTGAGATTGCACGGTGTTCCACTCTCGATTTTCTATGACCGTGATCCAAGGATCACATCTAAATTCTGGAGGAACCTTCAACATGCTTTGAGTACTGAATTAAATTTCAGCACGACCTGTCACCCCCAAACTGATGGCCATTCTGAAAAGACTATTCAGATGCATGAAGATATGCTAAGATCCTGCTCTCTTGAATTCAAAGGTGGTTGGGATTAGCACCTTCCATTGGTTGAGTTCTCATATAACAATAGCTTCCACTCGAGTATTCAGATGGCTCAGTATGAATCACTTTATGGGAAGCGATGTAGAACTCCAACCTGTTGGGATGAAGTTGGAGAATGAAAGATACTTGGTCCCGATCTTGTTCAAGAGATGACAGAGAAGGTTCAAGTCATCTAGAAACACATCAAAGCTGCTCAATGTCGGCAAAAGAGCTATGCTGACAACCGTCGAAGGGACTTGGATTTCGACGTTGGAGATAAAGTCTTCCTTCGAATATCTCCATGGAAGAGAGTCAGGAGATTTGGGAAGAAAGGGAAGCTAAGCCCAAGGTACATTGGCCCCTTTGAGATCTTTGATCGTATAGGAGCCGTGGCCTATCGTCTGGAACTTCCACCGAATATGGCTCAAGTTCATGATGTGTTTCATGTATCACTAATGAGGAAGTACATACTAGACCCCTCACATGTACTAAACTCAGAGGTGGTATAGCTGGATGATGATCTCTTCTATGAGGAGAAGCCGGTAAAAATTTTGGACCGAAGTGATAAGGTTCTACGCAACAAGACAACCCGCCTTGTCAAAGTGTTGTGGAGGAAGCATAAGTTTGAGGAAGCAACTTGGGAACCAGAAGAGGCAATGAATGAGAAGTACCCTCACCTGTTTGTGTAAAGTGAAATTTCAGGGGCGAAATTTCTTAAGGGGGTACGAATGTAACGACCCAAAGTATTTCAATAGAAAATTCCATTCTTATATTTATGTCATAAAAAGAAAAATTAATGCACTACTATGTGATAAGTGACCTTTATACATAATTATGTCACCCCTATGTTTGGAATTTTAAAAATCCGACATACACGGTTGTGTTCAAGATAGTTTTTGGAGTCTAATGAAACAAAAATAATTTTTGGTGAATAGTAACCTACCCTTATGAATAGTATCCTACCCTTATGAATAGTAATATGACCCTTATGAATAGTAAATAAGAGTAACATTAACTATGAATATTAAAATAAAATTTAGACATCATAGAAAGTGGTAATTTGACCTTAGTAAACGTTTTTGGTATTTTATAAGTCATAAATAATTAATTATAATAAATTAAATAATTTTTAAAAAAAATTATTTTCCTGTAATGTATTCATAAATTATTGAATCAATTTCTAATAGTTTTTAGATAATTTTATAAGACCCTACGTAATTTTTGAAAGAACTATAAATTTAGTTTTAATCTTAAAAACTGTTTTTTAAAGTAAATTATGATTTTTAGTAATTATTCAATTAATACTATTTAGAAATTTTTTTTTGAAAAATGGACTACATTTTTGGATTCTACATGTCGAAAAATGGTTGGGGTAAATTTTTGGGATTTTTCTGAGATACTTGAATTTTTTGTGAATAGTAGAATACATTAATTTGCCATATAAATACATTTTAATTAAAACCCACTATTCCTGACATCACAAGTGATTTAAGCACCCAATTCCCGAACTCACATTCCTTTTTTACTATTATTGGACATCCTAGACTCACTATTCCTTGTCTTTGGTGAAATTAATAAACTAATCAATTTTATATTAAGGGAACCCCTCTCCCCTCCACTATAAAAGCCACCCTTCACTCACTCTTTTCCTCACACCTCTCAAGCTCCAAGACTTCTTTAAATTCTACCCAAACACCTTCCCTAGCTCATCCCCCACGTCCAAAAGCTGCTGGTCTCATCAAAAGACCAATATTAGATTCCTTAAATAGGATCTCAAGAGGAGGATTGTAAAGGTAATTTCCCTCTCTCTTCTCCTTTAATTTCCTTTCAAGTTCAAGTTCCTTTCTTGATCTCTCCCTACCTATATTCATCCAAATTGTTTTCTAACTCCATTATTATACATATAATATAATTTTTTATGATTCTTATATCACCCCACACCCTTTCCCTCTTCCTTTTATTTTATTAAAGAGAACGTTGTTCTTGTGGTGATAATTTATCACCTTCAAAAAACAACAAGCTCTCTTCTTCCATTTATACCTTCAGATCAGCTCATGAAACCATTTTTATGGTTGAACCAGAATAGTTTATATATATTATGTTCTATTTTATGTTCTGGAAATAACCTATGGCCCTATTACTAAGTTAAATGTTAAAACAAGATCGTTGTGATCCAAAAACCGCCCAAATTTACCCAAATAAACATCATTAAATTTTTATCTAATGATTCGTCCACATGGATCTAATATAATTCAATATAAAATTATTAAAGATAATTTAATATCATTAATAACATGTAATATCAGTTCTGGATATTTACCCATGATCTACCCAAACATCAATTTAAGAATACAAGTGGACCGCTCAAGAAAACCATGAAAATGAACATCCCTGATCAATGTTTTTAAACTCTACAAGTCATCTAAAGAAACATAATATGAAATAATAAAAACATAATGAACCCTATTAATGTATTAAAGGTTCTGGAATTTCAAGTTAATGAATATAATGTCATTATACATGACATTAAAGAGAAGGAAACTTTCGAGTACATGGTAAGGGGAAATCTCGAACCCAATTTTTCTTCCTTCGGGTTCTCCCTCTTTCACACCATTTTTGATATGGTTACTCCTCAAAGATCATTTTTTCATCATTTCCTTTACTTTTCTGGGATATAAATGTTTGTAAATGGTTTTTATGTCCATCAAAATGTTTTCCAAAAGAACTCTTCTTTCAAGATCTCAACTTTTACCTCTCATTCAAGGTTGATGGTTCTTGTATCAAGTATGTTGTTCCCTCTTTTTTTGGGAACCCAAAGCTTATGAATGTGTTATTATGAGATGAAACCCATTCCTTTCCATTGGTTATTTATGTAAATTTTTGATATGTGTTCTATGTGGAAATCATGATAATGATAATGTTATGATGTGACGGGTGCGCCCGGAATTATATAGCGCAATATTAATGTGTAAATGTGACGGGTGCGCCCGGAATTATACAGCGCTCCAATGAATTGGGTAAAGTGATGAATCTCATGAGTAAATGTAAAATGATGTGTGAACATGATGCTAGCTTTGTTCACAAGTATGTGTGGTAGTTAACCACTAAGACATGATGTTTCATTTTTATGCATTGCCACATTTCAAGTCTTTTACTTATGCTCCTCTCATGATCATGATCTTTTGCCTATGTTATGATTATCCTCACCCCCTAATGTATTATTCTTATCTATCCTCTTACTGGGCTTTTAGCTCACCCCTTTTTGATGTATATCCTCAGGTGGCTACATGTACTAAGGAGAGGACAAGTGCCACTAAGAAGCTAGTGAAGAATAAATTAAATAAATTTTTATGCTTGATGTTGTATTTGTTATGTATTGTCCTAGTTTTCCCAAGAAACTAAACCTCTGGATTCTCCATGTGTAATACTACTATGTTGTGTATCTTTGAAATGA
The DNA here is from genome assembly GCA_963277665.1 of Viscum album. Classification (NCBI taxonomy): domain Eukaryota; kingdom Viridiplantae; phylum Streptophyta; class Magnoliopsida; order Santalales; family Viscaceae; genus Viscum; species Viscum album. Next base: position 107,737,978 of record OY728133.1, read on the forward strand.
TGTAATAGTAAAGTAAGAAATGGCCGGGTCATTATAGGAGAAGTCCACCAACCTAACTTTGTGGAAAGCAACGAGCGGGCACACACACCTGTCCATTTTAATTCTGATGTCTAGAGGACTTGTCTGGCAGCAACACGCCAATCCCACCATGAAATTCTGGTGGAGTATTATAGACAGGAACATACATCTGTTTATATGTCATCAGCTAGTCTACAGGCTCATCTGACTACATACAATGAAACCCGCCAACCCAATGAGTTGACAACTGGTAAATAGGCACATACACCTAATTACACTCATCAATCCTGCCAGTAGCCTCGTCTTCATGTTTTGAATGATGATCTTCAACCACGTTCGGTGGAGTGAAATCAGAAGACACATACACCTGCCGGTATTGATCAAGCCTACCAACAGTTTCGTTTGGTAGCACCTAGAGAAATCATTTGGAAAGCATCGGTGACAAACAGATGGCGGACTCAACACTCTGTCCCCACACATGAGTACTGTCAGAATTCACTGACAGGAAAAGGAGGACAGGAGTAATAACATAAAAATACTCCAAGCACAGAATGGACATATATTTCTATTCCGGCAGCTGAAGTCACCAATAATATTTTTTCAATGGTGAAAGAGCCGAAGAATATCCCTTCTCATATTCTGGATGCCTTCCAGGATATTATAACATCTTTAGCAGTATCACCAGGAAAGAAATGAAAATCTATCCCTACCAGTGGAGTGACACATCCATAGTTCTCTTCGAAAAAGGCACAAAATTTTTTTCTAGTCCAAGAGGGGGTTGTGTGGCGTACCCCCCATATCATACGGACCACAAGTCAAGCACATACACCCAATTTAAGTGGATATAATCAACCTAACCCTATCATTTCTCATGAGCAGGAACATACGCCTTCCCATAATAACCACTTTCATCTACAAGTGGTTCCCAATGTGAGTAAGAAGTCATCTAAGAAAAATACTTGTCCAACACAGTCAAGAAATCAAGGGCCAATATGTAACAAGTCCTTGCTCGATTATGGAGTTCTTGATACACTCAAAAAATTGTCTATTGCAACTTAGGATTCTACTCTTTCAGTTCCCAATAGTGGGAACATTAATTCGGAAGGTCTTAATCAGACACTAACTCATGAAGGCTTGCTTCATGACAATTTGGTCGATCTTGAAGTTTCATCTTCAGATAAGAGCCACAAGAACCCTCTGTGTGGCCAGAAGACTAAGGAAAAAATGATTTCATCTTTTGTTGTAACCCACCAAGGTGGTCCTCCCCAAGATGACGAATTTAGCTATGAAAGTCCTATCCGTAGTAGTAATTCACATTGCCTGGAAAATTCTCAAATAGAAAATGTATTTATGAGGAAGCCCTCTTATCTTTAGGCACTTGAAAATGTGAAGCTAGTCATGTCTGATGCTTTATCGCTAGCAGGTGAAATAATCTCTCAACCGAAGATAGCCCGGGGTGTAGGTCAATCTCCGAACCACCCCTGAGTCATGCATCTTCTAGTATGATAAATGAATTATCTATCGATATGGATGAATCTGATGAAGCAACAAAGAAGCACCAGCTTTGGTCTAAACATGTAGATGAATCTTCATCAAATGATAAAGAGAAAGTACTGAATTTGACAAAGAAAATGGGGAAAGGTGAAGTGCCAGTCATGTTTTGGACTTTGGCTGACTCTCAGTATGACATTTCGGAAATGTGGACGGAAGATTGTATTCAAGATATTATTCTTAACATGTGGAAAACTATTTGTCAATTGAAATAAAAAATGTTAGCTTATGATGAATATGAAAATCATGTCAAGATTATAAAAGGGTTACAACGCCAAATTGACTTGGCATATCTCTCAGTTTCTCGATATCCGAAGGTTGAAAAGCAGCAGGGATCCCATCAGTGTTCATGCCTTGGCGCATTATGAAGATTGCCCTAGTTAATTTGCAATGCCCCATCTGGTATTCATATTATGGGAAGGGGTGTTCATGGAGCACTACATTTCACTGTACCCTCCAGTCAGAAAAGCCCGTCAAAAATGGTTTCATGAAATGTTATTGCCCGTGGCCAGCCACAACCAATTGGCTTTGTTTGTAATCAAAGGCTTGTTCAAGAACATGCCTGAACTAGTTCCTCTAAAAATCAAGCATACAGAGAATAAGTTGTTGAATTAATCCTACATCAAGCGAACAAGAATATTGAACATGCTTCTTGTTTAGAGCATGCACATCATCATGTGATAGAAGATTTTGAAATCATCCAACGGTCCATTGAACTGGGTGATAATAGTGGATGTAAGTTAATGCATCCAGCCAATTTCAGGACTAAAGTTCGCAAGATCAGTAGAGCATTCAAGAAAGACTCAAATATAGTATCTCAAGAACCACCCTAGCTTGCCAGACTGGGGACTCTTTTAACCTAACTATCAGAAACAACAAATAGGATTTGAGGAGTTGAACAAAAACAGCAAGAACAGACCCTGTCCACAAGACTGGGGACTTTTTCAAATCTTCAATATCTACCTCAGAGAAAGTCAGTCTTTCTTGATTAGGGAAGAAGCCACAAGAGGAATGAAGAGCTGAATTATCCGGAGATTCCCTCTACATTATGGATTGTCATTAAGTTCCTGAGGGATCGAATCAACAAAATGAAATGTCTCATCAAGGGCAGGGAAGAAGAAAATATCGGAAAAATACTGATAGAAGGGATGAAATTTGTTATGCGTCAATCAATGTCATCAATGATGTTGGTGTTGATCCACCAGATGAGGCTCACTCAGAGGGATCAGATGAGGAAGCTCATGCTCAAGAGGTTGTACGGACAGAGAAAAATGAAGAAGGTGTGCGTACATGAAATCAAAGGCATACCCAGAATCTGGGTATTCCATCAAATAACCAACTTCCCCATCTCTGAAAGGAATCCAACAAAGGAAAATGGAAGAATCAGGTTACATACCCTTCCTCTGTAAAAGGCCAATCACTCCAATTAGAGCAAATATTTGCACAACAGGAGGAAGAAATGAATGAATTAAGGAGGTTGATTGTAGATCTACTTCAAGGCAGTCTTCCTCCTACGCATGCTGGAGTCAGTAAACCAAGGGAATTTATTGTGGCTACTGAAATGGATCAGGAATATCCTCCTTTATCAGGACACCCTCATAGGTCTAATCTTATGGGTCAGGTGCAACAAAAACCGGTGGTATTATCATTCGTTGCAGTACCAGCCACCACATCTGTCCAAGCTTCAGTTATTGCACCTACTCAGTTCCAAGCTCAACATGATGTTTCTAAAAAGTTAATAACTACTATTGAGTCATTAACAGCTCTATTGGAAGCTATAGAGGGAAAACGAGCTCAAATTCAACCAGAAAAGATAGCTTACCATGAATGGGTTGATGCAATTCCTCCCCATCAAATTTTTCAAGTACCACATTCCCAATATTTAATGGTTCGGGAGACCTAGAGCAACACTTAACTCATTTTGTTTCTCGTTTTGAACCTATGATGGGAACCCCTTAGAAACAAGAAGTAGTTAAGATCATGTGTTTTGTATAGTCATTACAAGGGCCTTCCTTTGTCTGGTATACAAGCTTGCAATCTCTGTCAATTAACTGGTGGGAGGATCTCCGTCAACGATTCCATCTTCAATTCATCTCAACATTTCCAAAGACATCAGTTTTTTATCTTACAAATTGTCATCAAAGGGAGAATGAAATGGTTTCAGATTTCATTTCTCGCTAGAAGGGATTAACATACTCTCTGTGCTTAGCACTCCCTCAAGAAGAGTTGTTTCCAATCAGTGTGGCAAATCTGTGTGATGAATTATGCACACCATTGATCCATGTGAAATACACAGGAGGGCTTCGAGACCTTACTTAGATCGCTCATCAGATTGAAGATTCTATTATGAAGACTATGGATAAAGCTCGTGCAATTCCATCAGCTCCAGGAAAGAGAATGGTTAAAGAAGAGACTGCTACATTTACGCTTAAACAAGCACACGTACCTGATTCTAGTTCAAAACCTTCATCTTATCGAAGGGATCCTCCTTCTGAGTATCAACAACAAAGGTTGTTTCATCAAGATGATCAAAGAGATCAATGACAGAATCAATTTGAGGATCTGAAGAGAAATGATTATTCTTTATGAAATGAACAAGTTCCTGGTTACTTTATTTCAGCCCTAAAAAATAATTTGGTTCAATTGACAAGGCCCAAAATGCAAGATAAAGAAGGAGATGAAAACCGTCCCAATTATTTCACATTTTATCAGATGTTGTGGAATCCCATTCGGGAGTGTTTTGTCTTCAAATACCTCCTACAAAAGCTGGTGGACTCAAGACAAGTCAAACTGAAAGGTTTTTCAGCTCAGGTAGCATGTGTTACTGCTAAACATCTAGAGGAAAAAGGTGAGTGGAAAGAAGTCAAAAACAAAAATGTGCAAAAATATGATTATTGGTTGGTCAGAATAACGATCAACTGAACTCATTAAATTTTGAAAATGCAATTGAGGAAACAAATTGTGTCTTCTGATATGAATTCCACAACAAGACCCTTTTCATCAGAGGGAAAATCCTCAAAGAAGAGGCATAATTCAAAGAAAGAGGAATAATCAGAGGAAGATTGAGATCGTGTTAAAGCCCCAGCTGTCTTTGACTCTGGCAGATTTTATGCCATCTACTTCAATGATACGGGCACCGCCCCACCAAACGGAACAACCTAAATTGGGTAATCTCGAAGAGTATTCATCGGATGAAGAGTTGATCTTCAGTTCATTTAATATGATTCACTTAATAGATCCTTAGGCACGTCGCAGTTTTGATTTCTATGAGCCTGTATTCCCAATATTAAATAGAAAAATCAGAGGGAGTTTCATAGGCTGTGGGTTCATAGGAAGACGTGGATCTTTCAGAGGCCACTATTCAAATTGTACCCCTACTAGAACTGTGTATGCAGTAGAAACTCATGGAAGATCCCTTCATAGGGCTCTACAAGAATAGGAAAATTCCTCCACCAATAGCAGACTCAGTCGTGTCACAATTATTCTAGAGGATCAGTTAGAGTTTCTAACTTCTTCCTCTCATCAGGTAAATAGACCTACTCAGTCTAATATTCCAAATCCATGAGTATTGCCAACTCCTACCCTGATACAAGATGCATCTACATCCAAATAATCAACTTCTAAGGTACCTGCGAAACCACATGTTCATGTTGGGAAACACGGACCTTTGGATCAAAAGTATGACGTATTGAAACACATAGCCCAAGTACTGGCCAGTTATCAATTTTGGATGCCATAAATTTATCAAAGTATCTTCAGGAGGCACTCATCGAGGCATTTTCAAGTCCTCAAGAATTTGAAACCGAAATTGCTGCAGCTAAAATCTACCATGTAGAGAATAATCCTGCAGAATTCCATGCAGTAATATCTTACACAAATGAGAATGAAGATGATGTTGTGCATGTAAATATTAGACCTTGGAATTTATCTGGCAAGGTCAATTGTGTAGACGTCTGAATAACATTTATTGATAACGGTTCAAGAGTCAACATCATCTCCATTCATACACTTCATTGATTGGGCCTCACAGAATCTGATTTATCTCCTTCTACTTTGATGTTACAGGGATATGATAAAAATGAAGAATAACCACTAGGCAAGATTACACTCAGAACTTAGTTTGAAGATCTTGTATCCAATTCAGATTTCATGGTTGTTGATCATCACACAGCCTTCAGCATCTTGCTTGGAAGACCCTGGCTACATCAACATGTGGTTATCCTTTCATCATACCTTCAATGTCTCAAATATTGTTTCGATGGAAAAATTGGGACATTGTATGGTGATAAATCCCCATTCAAAACATGTGAATCTCAATATATTGAGGCTGAATTCTATCACATGACGGGTAAGGAGAAATCCAATGCAAGGGAGGTTGCCATGATTAATGGACTATTTGGTTTGGAAAAGATTCCAGTAAATCCACTTACACATGTGAGTGTATATTCTGTGTTTCCTATCAGTCAAATTAACATGATTGAACCAAATCAAAATACTCTTATGGAAACCTATGTAATGTCAAATTACGACAATTAAGCCAGAAAACATGGGAGAAATTGGTGATTCACCAAGCAATGATGAAAGTTCAAATGGGGATGTCTTCATTTCCTCTGCTGAAATCCAGCAAGTCTATATTTCTCCAAAAATGTTAGAAGAAGTTATAGCATTGTCATAGGTGAATGATGATGTCGAATCTCAATCCATCACCTCCTCTTTATTACCCAAGGAGGACCCTTCATCATCAGCCGGGTCAGAAATTTAATCTTCTTCTTCAAGATGTTCAAATATTAACATCTCTTATGATCATGGAAATTCTACTTCATCATCTACAATGTAGGTAGAAATAGAAGAAATAACACATGTTGAAGAAGAAGAGGAAGATCTTAGAGATGCTCCTCAATCATTTGAAGAGGGTATCTCTACCACCGTGGATGAACTCAGTGAAATAAATCTGGGTACAAAAGAAGATCTACACCCCACTTTAATTAGTGCGTCCATGACTCTTGAGGATCAAGAGATGTATATTTCATTTTTGAAGAAAAATTGAGATATATTTTCTTGGAACTATACAGAGATTCTAGGACTTGATCTTGATGTTGCTACTCATTGTTTGGGGTTTCCAAATGAACATCGAGGATTTAAGCAACCCGCAAGAAAAACACATCCAACCTATGCTTCGAAAATTAAAGTTGAAGTGGATAATCTTATTAAAGCTAACTTCATCAGAGAAGTTCAATATGCCATGTGGTTGGAAAATATTTTGCATGTGAAAAAGAAGAACAAAAAAATTAGAGTTTGCATTGATTTCCGATAACTTAATCGGCGTTGTCCTAAGGATGATTTTCCAGTTCTGATAACAGATCCCTAAATTGATGCAATATCTGGCTATGAATAACTTTCCTTCATGGATGGATATTCAGGATATAATCAAATTTGACTAGCTCCAGAAGATGAGGAATCTACATCCTTCAGAGCCCCTCATGGTGTGTTTTTCTATCAAGTAATGCCATTTGGCCTGAAAAATGCAGGCGCAACATATTAGTGTTCCATACATCGTATCTCCGAACCTATTTTAGGGAAGTTTGTTGAATGTTATGAGGAAGATTTAGTGGTTAAATCCAAGCAACATTCTAATCACTTGGCTTATTTGGAAGTCATATTCCACAATCTTTGGCAACATAATTTAAAGATGAAACCCTTAAAATGTGGTTTTGGGGTAACCTCAGGGATATTTCTCAGCTTTGTTGTATGCCATCGTGGTATTGAAATCGATCCTGAGAAGACAAAGTCAATCCTTGGTAATCACCTCTAAGAAATTTGAAATAATTGAGAGCAATTCAACGAATCTTAGCCTATATTCGGCGTTTCATTGCTAATTTGGCAGGAAAAAGTTTACCCTTCACCAAATTGATGAAGAAGGGAGTAACTTACCAGTGGAGTTAAAAATGTCTAGAAGCATTCGATATTCTTAATAAATATATCTTGATTCCACCAGTTTTAATGCCACCTATTGAAGGAAGGCAACTTATCCTCTATGTGAAAGCTTTGGAGCGATTATTGGGTGCCTTTCATGCTCAGAAGAATGATGATGGGAATAAAAACAACCTCTACTATCTCAGTCAGACTATTCTTGAAGCAGAAACCCGATATTAAAATATTGAGAAGTGCTTCCTAGAATTAAACTTTGATGTTCCGAAGTTGAGACACTACCTGAAACATCACGTCGTTCAATTGGTATCTCGCAATAACCCACTCAAATTCATCCTTAGTTGTCCAATGCTTACAGGACGTTTGGCAAGGTGGGAAGTTATTTCACAGAAATTTTATATTCAGTATGTATCTTAAAAGGAAACAAAGGGCCATGCTCTGGAAGATTTCCTTGATAAACCTCTTTCAGTAGAAGATACATCTTTAGATATTATACTTCTTGATGAAGAAGTCTTTTCTATTCAAGATAATCTTCAAACATGGGAAATTTACATTTATAGTGCTTCCAGAATTCCAATAGGGAGGAAAATGGAAGATCCTAAATTTAACAAAGTTGGTTTAGGAATTATGCTCATTTCCCTAAAAAGGAAGCGATACCTTATTCCGTCTCATTGTTGGGAGGCGGTACAAATAATGAAGTCGAATACCAAGCTCTTATCGTAGGATTGGACTTGGCGCTTCAAGCACAAGTGAATCACTTAATGGTGGAAGGTCATTCAGACCTGGTAATCAATTAAGTAAATGGGGATTATGCAATCAGAAAAGAAGAACTAATCCCATTGTATGATTATGTCAGAGAGTTAATGGTGGAATTTACTTCGGAATCGACATTTTCTTATGTCCCAAGAACACAAAATGCCCAAGATAATGCACTAGCTAATATAGCCACACCTCTGGCACATCCAAATCGGGACGAGACAAGCATCAATATTTCCCATCATCGTACAATTTCACATTATGTTCAAATCAGAATAGAGGAAAACAATGAATTTAGTCCCATTCCTGAACCATATGGTCATACTATAGGATTTATGACACCTATCAGGGAATACCTTCAAAATGGAACACTTCCACCTGATAGAGCTGGGAACGAACAGATCTGGCGATGTGTGGTCAATTTTACTCTTTATGATATCCCGGATCACCTAGAGAAAATTCTCTACAAAATTGGTATTGATGGAGTTCTCTTTAGATGCTTTTATTGTGAAGATACAATGGCTGTCATGAAATAATTGCATGCAAAATCTATGGTGCCCATTATTATGGACAAAGACTATCTGATCAAATTCGAAGGCTTTGATATTTTTGGCCATCAATGATACAATATTTTGTTTATTTTACAAAGAAGTTTCATTCTTTCCAAGTACATGCCATCTTCATTCATCAACCCCCGGAGTTGCTTCATACAGCTAAATACTCGTGGCCATTTTCCACATGGGGAGTGGATGTAGTAGGACCGTATCCTTCAACTGCAACCAAGAAGTTTATGTATATTCTTACTACTACTAACTTCTTTTCCAAAGGGGCAGAGGCAATACCCCTCAAAGAAGTTAGTTCTAAAAGCATTGTTAGCTTCATCGGGTCTAACATCATTACCAAATTTGGTGTCCCTCATACTATATTGATGGACAATGGCACCAACTTCTGTTCATCCGAGGTGAGGAAGTTGTATCATGAATACATCATCAAATCCAATCATTCATCTCGGTATCATGCCGCGACCAGTGGCCAGATAGAAGCTTTCAAAACGACTCATTCAAACATACGTCAAAAGATTTTGGATAATGATATGAAATCAAGGCCTGATAAACTCTTTCATGCTTTATGGGCTTATCGGACAACCACCCACACTACAACGCGGTCAACTCCATATTCGTTTGTATGTGGAACACAAGCAGTCTTTCCCATTGAGGTTCAATTACCCTCTCTTGGAGTATCCATTTGTGATAATTCATCTATAGATGAACAATCTCAAAAGCTATTGGATGAATTGGAACGATTAGATGAGAAAAGATTGTGCACGTTGTACCACATGTAAGTCTATCAGAATCGAATAGCACGATATTTCAACAAAAATGTTTGTCTTCATTCATTCATTTAGGGAGAATTGGTTTTGGTTATCAGAACTCCAATGATACAAGGAATGAAACCACCCAAGCTGGAACCAAAATAGGAAGGACCTTATTCAATACATAAGGTCTACTCCAATAGATCTTATTCTCTGATCTCAATGGATGGAGAACTCATCACTACTCCAACCAATGCTACATTTCTGAAGAATTATTTTTTATAAACATGAAATACATCCACGGTCCATGCATATTTCCTTAAAATATTGCATCCATATCGTCCAACATGACGTTAAACTGTGTTGTCTTTTGTGCAAGACTTTAAACTGCATATTCCCTTACGTCCAGCAAGACGTTAAACTGCACCATCCTTGGTACCTGCATATGAACTTAAACTACTCACACCATTGTCCTACATGGCGTTAAACTGTTCCATCATCCAATATGACATAAAACTATGAAAAAGTCCCTAATACTTGCAACATGACGTTAAACTGTGTCCTTTTTTGTCCTTACTGCATGACATTAAACTGCAAAGTCCCCCTTTGTCCAACATGACATTAAACTGTATTGTCCCCGTTGTCTTAGCTATAGGACGCTAAACTGTTCTGCACCTTTATTGTCCAACACTCTTTCAAAAAGTCCCTTAATAAGTCCTACATGACATTAATATGTGCATCGTCATGGTTGTTTTTACCTCTTGTTTATCACACTGAGTATGACTCACGTGAGCTTAGAGAGAACTTTCACCATAACACCCACTCTGGGCCGCTAACCACGCGTAAGTACCAACAGCATTTTGTTTTAGATCACTGTCCTCAAGAAAATCCTGATAACCAATTATTTAATTGAACTATGCGGACTTTGATCCTTGCCTTTTAGGATGGGTACCTAGGCAACCTTATGTGGTTCATGCCCAAAAATCAATCTCTTCATGTTGGTTCACCTTCGTCTCATATGATGTTGATTCATGAAACCAGCCCCCAGAACCAATATTTTATACATTGGTTCACCATCATCCTTGCTATATGACGTTAAAATGTTCACACTTTTGTCCTGCACGACAATAAAATACAACATTCTTTGACCCCCTCACATGAGATGGAATCATTACTTGCATACATGGAAATTCCCGAACCTTTTATCATTGGTCAAACCATCATTGCACTAAAGTCCCCTTTCCACCCTTAATTTGTACAATCCAAGTATGTACAAAGGGTATTTCAAGAACTTCATGCGGCTTGATTCCCATCCTTATGGGATACGTAGGAACGTTAGAGCATCCCCGGAATCCATCCCCACCTATTTTGGGCCTAACCCCATATTTCACTTTCAGTCCCTTGGCTAAAAAGTCCCCTTGTGAAAACATGAATGTGGTAAGAAAACCCTAGTCTTCATGCACTTCAGGTTTATAACCATCACACACTGTGTATTCTTTATAATGGTTCGAGCTCTATGACCCTAAAATAAGATCTCCTACACTCTCATCCCACATGAAGGTAAATTGTATTTCAAGAACTACTTATGGCTTGATTCCCATCCTTATGGGATACGTATTGATGTCTAACATTTTAGTTCAGGACCTAGCCACAACATGATTATGGATAGAAATTTCATGTGTACCTTCTACATGCATTGTATACTGCCCATTTTGATGTGTCATACTCATAACCTTAAATACTTCCAGATCACCATAACACTTTTCTTGAATTTTGGTCAAGAAATGGTTGATACCTGTGAGTTCCTTTTCCTTACTATGAAGCATGTGCCTTAGGCGGCCTTGCATAAACACTCTTCATGAAAGTCCTATCATCCAAAAGATGCTATTATTTTACTATGAATCCAAGGCCCTTAGGTGGCCCTGCATAATTCAACCACCTAACAGGTATTTCAAATAGTGGTACCTTCATTCTTGGGAGGAAAACCTCTTTGGTACTTATTTTTCTTATTGACAATATAGTGGGATCCTCAAAATAGCCATCCTTAACATATTTGTCTCATACTCTTGTTCATGATATGAATGTATTCAAGTCTATGGTTTATATTTTCCTTCCCTACGTTTGGGTCAAACCTTCGTAGGAGTGACATTCATTCAGTTCTTAGACAATTTTTTTTCAAAATATCTTTTCCATATTCAATTACTTCTATCCATACAGAAAACTCAATGATTTGGAAAATTTGAATCCCCATAAATGTCCGCTTGATTTTTAGCAGTAGAAAAGAAAATTCTTGAGAGTTCTTTTGCCTGACTATGGTGCACGTTCCCTTAGGCGGCATTGCAAAAGTAGTCTACATAACAGACCTGTCAGCCAAAAGATGCTAGTATTTGACTATGAAGCCAATGCCCTTAGGTGGCCCTACATAATTCAAACCCAAACGGGTTTGTTAAACAATGGTAAATTCCTTATTGGGAACTACATATTCTAATGCCTTCTAGCCATTTTTCCTATCATTCCTCATATTCAAAATTTCATAAGCCATTGTTTACATATTTTTTCTCATAATTGAACATAGTAATATGATTTTAGATAAATTATCCAGGAATTGAGTCAATGTTAATCCATTCGGTCAAAGCTATTTCGACCTTAAACAATAGCCATTTTATGTCTAATGTGCATAACATTAAACTTCCCACAAAAAAGACAAGGGAACTCTGAAAAAAATTCAAGTCCCATCTCACTATACATTCATTTCATATGATTTAGGTAATATTAAACAATTAAAAGATTCAAGGTTTGTCAGATTATTTATAATAATCCTAGAAAAAATCTAAATATGTTTACTAGGCCCATTGTATTAGGAAAAAATATAAAGAAGGTAGAAAAAGAAGGTATGAAGAAAATGATTGAGGATGAAAGTGTTTTTTATTTGATGCACAATAGTTAGAAGGATATCCATAGACTTGAGCCTCTTCTCTTTTCCATGAATTACCAAAGGAAGTCAATATAAATCTTCATTTGATTTATAGGATCCCGAGCTTCACCAGTAGCCACTTGAAGCTCATGCACTTGACCAAATTTACTCTTTTCAGCTTGATGGAGTGCTTTGTTGGCTTCAGTAATGGAGTTATACCATTTGATTGAACTCATTCTAGTGAATTTTTCAGGTGGTCATGTTCCCCAGTAACAACATCAAACGGTTGCTGAAGGTGCATCTGCTGGACAACATTCTCTTAGATCTTATGCTTCAGCTCCTCTAACATGGCAGCATGATCAGCCTCATCTTGGGATACAGTAGCCTCGAATTTTCCAATATTGGCTGACATCCTTACTCTGGTCAAATCTTAATGGTACTTCTGCTCTTGATCCCTTCTTAAGATGACTTGTTTTACCGCGGCATGGATCATTTGATATCCAAAACTGCCAAGTCCCAACATGACAAATAGGGATGACAGTCAGGGAATCCACGATTGAATCTCTTCTAAAGGCACTTCGGATATGATCTTCCATTTGTTCTTCCATGCCTTGAGTCGTGAAAATTGGAATGCCTTTTGTATCTTGGGGTATGATTTAGCATCATTGTCGCATGGGGGAATATAATCCAGGATTAACGCACTTTGGGAAGTTCTTGTCCAATTCCTTCCCCCCTTACCCATGTTTCTTCACTTTCTATTCCCATTGGGGTGAAAGTTGAGGCCTCACCTCCAGATCTATCCACTTAAATTGATGGGCCTGCATAATCAATTTAATGTTTTGGATAGTTTCAAAAGATAACCAAAGTTAATTGGTTATCTTGTAAATTATGTATAGTCGCATAAATTGTTATCTATTACCCAACGGTAGATCGGTAACTTGAGAAGGCTCCTTCCCATCATTCCTAGCTTCAACAGGATTCTCAGGATGAGTTTCAGGAAGCTCTTCCAGGTTAAGCTCCCCTTGAGCTAATGTCTCTGCAATTGTAGGGTTTTCTATACCCCCTTCAGGCATTGGCAGTTCAGTAGTTTGCTCAGATAGAACTGCACATTTCAACCAATCATGATCAGAGATGTAATAAGAAGTTATTTTTAATAGGACGAAGGATAACACTCATGTCCATAATCTTATAAATTACATGGTAATTTAACATGATATAAAAAATCTTCAAAAGATGCACCATGTTCTATCATTTCATCCAATTTAATCTCAGAATGCTATTTAATCTCACCAGTGGGAGCATTCGATATGTCTTCTTGGCCTCTGACCCTAGACAGCTTCTTCAGATAAAATAGCAGCATCAGCTGCAGTGGCTACCAAAAGATCTAGTGTAGGGGTTGAACCTAAAATACCACGGAATGGAAGTAAGTTGATGTTTTGTTCAAAAATTTATGAATCATTGTTACCTTACTAGAATAAGCTTCTTCTCTTCTTGCAGTAGCAGTAGGAGTGATACTGGGAATAGACACAGGTTCCTCTTCAGGAGCAGACAAGCCAGCATGAGCTTGTGATTGTTCACCAGCAACCTCCATTGTTCTTAGAGGAGGGTCAGTCCTCTCCCTCAATGGAGAAATTGGAGAAGCCTCTGCAATCCCAAAAAGTATGAGTAATCTTCTCATGGGTTAAGAGTCATGATTATCCAATGGACTTACCACTATTGATGAAGCGTTTAGCTGTGGACTTACTCCTTCAATGCTTTTTCTTCATTGTCATTTTGGGAGTGAGGGTATCATCATCAATAGTAATAGGATTTGTAGAATTAAAAGCCATGTTTAATTCTTCATCCATGGCTTGCTGGCCCGGATAAATTTCACCCTGCTCAGGGGGATATTCATTAGCCTCAATGGCAGTACCACCAGGTCTATATTGTGGTGAAGGAACCTCAGTAGTTCCATTCTTTTCAAGCTGTTGGATAAAGAAAATAATTTCCTTGAGTAACAAAGATTTGATTGAAATCAAGTTGCAAAGAAAAAAAGGAAAGAGGCTTACATCAACAGGAGCCACATAATCGTGCCACTCCTCTTCTTCAGAACCACCCTCAGTGGTGCCACGATTTATCATTTCCGTCACCCGCTTGGTGACAGGAATGGAATCATCGGTGGCATATATGAGCATTTATAGCTCTTGGATGTAATCCAGCACTTCATCGGGGTTATCCTTGTAACTAATATCTATAGAAGACCGAATATTCCCAATTCCAGGGATTTTTATCCCCTCGCATAGATCCATCCAGGAAGTTTCAGCACCGCAATATAAACTTCTCCATGTCTGGATAGCCTCTGGTCGTAGATATTCATCATGTGTACTAGAAGGCTATGAGGAGGGTCCGAAAATTATAGACTTGATCTTCTTCCTAGATCCTAAAACTATAGAAAAAGGATAATAAATAAGACTTGATGCTCTATAAAGTAATGATTATTAAAATTTCCACAATGATGTAACTCACTAGGAGTCAATGGATTTGGTCTCTTGATTCTGACAGGGGGATTATATCTCGCATGAGGCCGCTTGTCCACATGTTGTGCCGCATCATCCCCATCTTGGTAATCTAGAAAGTTGGCCCTAGGTGAAGAACCCGACGAATCAGCTCCATGTGGTGTAGAAGAATCACCTTTCAGATGATGGGTTTCTTTCTCTATGGTTCTTTTCCCTTTTCCCAACCGAATAAACCAGGTTATTCAACACCCTTCTAGGGTAAGATGCTATCCAGTTCTCGGAATACCATATAGTTAAGTTTCTAGTCTCTTTATCAACTGGTAGATCAAACACTGCCCCGGTCTTCTCCCTAGATGTATGCAACCATTGTTGTCGGGAAACCATTAGATGTTGCTCTGACCAGACATGCACAGGGGGGATACAACAGTCTGCTACAAACACTTGAATTGATGTGCAAATCTATATGGAGCATAGGCCCCACATATTATCTCTCCATCAATCCTGGTGGATAGTACACCATCTCTGCAGGTCAGCATGTTTTCCCTCAATTCTAGGCTGGTTGTTCCATCATCAACAAACCGCTCGGTTTGTGGTTTTCCATAAGGAATGAAATTTATTTCCATATACATGCTCAGCCTCACCTTCATGTCATATGAATTGAGAGCTAGCAGAGCAATTCCAGAAAATGCCTGCACTGATGGCCTGGAAGAACATCCGGGGATCATTACTTTGTTCTGTACATTATATGTTCTGAATTGAGTGGCAATACATCCCCACAAAACATGTAATGGTCCCACTATTATCAAAGGATACTTACCCATGAAGTCATGGAGTAAGCTCCAGTGAAGCTTTGCTAAAATGGTGGTAGCCAACCCAACAATTTTCCCCTCATCCAACTTGGCTGAAACAACGAAGGTCCCTGGCCTGACGCCTCCCTTCGAATCCCAGACTGGAAAAAGATAAAAACTAAGCCACAAGGACAAGAAGCTCGCCAGATGAATCTTTTTTTGGGATTCTATGATTCAATTCGTATCCCCACTTCCCAAATTATCCTACTTCTAGAGTCGGCCAGAATGTGCTAGGAGAACACATCTTCTCTGTTTTGGGGCAGGTGGTAGGATGAGTACAGGTGGGCCCCATCCCCTCTGATGCCTTCTCCTTCGGCTCCTTCTCCTTCTTCTTGTTAAGAAAAATATTCATCCACTCTTCTGGATGAATATACTTTCTAGAATGAGTTAGGGTGGTTTTCTAACTCTTTAGCTTGTAGAAGATTTTCAATAATTCCCAAGCTAAAGTCAGAGTCTTCTCTAAATCATTCCATGTTTCCTTGGGGGGGGGGGGAAGAATTCATCATATATATCACCCAAAATTGGAGCCCCTGAGAACTTGTGGACATCCCATAGACTTATTACAACTTCTAACTGAGCCAAAAGTAATTAATTAGTTTCTGGACCCTAATGGCTGAGTATCTCTGGCACAAAGTCATCATTCCTATATACATATATTTTCCCAGCCCAGACGACTTCATATATTGCAGCTCCTTTTAAATACTCAACAATATTGGTGTAGTTTTTTCGCACCCAGTATGCCCACATCCAAGTTGGATTCACACCTCCTCAATGAAGAAAGTCCCATCTCTTCTTCCAGCCTTTGGATTGATCCATCTGAGTGTTTCAGAAAATTGAGGGATAACAATGTGGTTGTAGCTCAGGCTTGTGTGGTTTCAGATCTGAGGTACAAGGGCTATGATGCATTATGTAGACCTTCTCCAATGTTCTAGTATTTATAAATGCTCCTCCACTTGAGATATTTTCTGGAGAAAAATTGGTGTAATTCTGAAACCAAGAAATTGGAAGATAGTTCTTTGCCTATGGAATGGTGACTTCTCGCAGATGACCATAGCCATACAAAGGTAGATAAATTCTATGTGGGAAGTCAAGATGATACTTCTTTAGGTACTGGTCCAAATCTGGAAGAGTGTTATCGCATATAGTATAATAATCATGGCCTAAAATGTTCATCATATCATCAATTCACTTGCTTTCTAGTTCATGAGCAGTTCTGATTCTTCTAGGAGCCATTTAATTTTCACAAAAGATGAATAATTAACTCTTATGTAAGTTTATTATTCATAAAATTTGTGATGAAAATTGAAAATGTGGCTAAGGCATGAAGGCGCACAAGTCCCAATGTTGGCGCACAAGTATAAGTGTGTCGCACATATTTTGGCGTGCATGTATCACCGCGCATGACCAAATACCTCTACAACAGCGTGACACAAAAGGAAGCAGCGAAAAATTGAGTAACTTGCGTGGTGAAGGAAACTTGCATGATGAGTGCTCAGAAGAATTTAGATTTGGTGCTTTGCACAAGGAAGGACTGCCTATATATATGCAAGGCCGCACCCCTGTGCGCCGAAGCCGGCGCGGCTCACCTTTGTGTGCTACCATTTGCGCTCTCAACACTTGCGCTCCACATTTTCCTTGGTTTTCATCTTTACCTCAGATTCCCAACCTCATTTCTCTCGGATCCAACTTTGAGGGTAGACTTTTGTTGACGCTCTTTTCCATCCAAAATTCTAAAAACTGAAAAAGGGAAATAATTTAGTCCAAAGTGATTCATCCATTGATGAAACATCAAAAATCAAAAAAGGCATGAAGCAGGATTTCCTACCACATGGGTGGCGCATGTTTCATCAGGGTTGTGCAAGTATACGTGTTCATCATATAGTCGTTGCACAGGTGACTTGTGCTCCCTCATTGATTCTCTCCCAGGGTCTTTACCAGCCTATGAATACCCCTTTTGGGCCCCCATTTCGAGGACGGAAAAATTCAAAAACATAGATTCGAGCTCCCGACACCCTAGTCTCATATGGAAGTCTTCTAAACACTTATAAGGTAATTTCTTACCTAGAATGGAAGCTCTAAATAGGGGAAACAAGGCCTAAGTGTTGAAACTCATCAACACTTGCGAGCCTAAGTGGACATCCCTTAAGGGAAATGGACACACATGCACGCTGCCTTATCCCCTCAATAAAACATGTGCGCCACACTTTTGGAAGCATTTATGGATAGTAATAATGTATTTAGCCAAGTATCTCCCAAGTATTACCCTATGGTTTGACCGTCGCGCAAGTACTCATGTGTCGCGCAAGTATACTTGCGCGACCAGGACATGCGCGCCCACGCAGGACTTGAATGCCTTTCATTTATGGGTTCCCCTCCTACCTATTCATTTGCGTTCTTCAGGTCCACATCTCCTCTTCAAAATTTAGCCTTCAGAACCCTCTTCAAATCCATTTATGGCATGGTTCCTTTGTCGGCCTCCTTATCTGAAAGGAATTCTATGGAACATTTTTCAAACCTAGTGATTTACATATCATTATGTAACTAAGGTTTGAGATTTCATTCATTCATCCTCATCCATTATATATGAGAGGATATTTAATATGGGCCTCCTTCTCTGGATTAAGTTCCATTGTCAAAATCCCAAATTTGGGCATCCTCCTTAGGAGTAAGCCCTATGCCCCCTAACCCGGGCCTCCTTTTCAGGTGGGGTCTTCAAGTTTCCTTAATTTTGGGAATCCTCTTCAGGAGTAAGCCCCAACCATAATAATTTTAATATGGGAATCCTCCTTAGGATTAATCCCCATGTTCACAAAATCCAAATTCCCTTAACTTGGGCTTCCTTTTCCGGAGTAATCCCAAGTCATAATTCCCTTTCACATGGGCCTCTTATTTAAGAGTAAGCCCCAGTCATAATTTTTCTTAACCAGTCTTAATTTACTTTTGATGTGGGAATCCTTATTGGGAGTAAAACCCAATCATAATTCCTCTCTAATTTGGGCACCCTTCTCAGGATTGTGTCCTAAGTAATGTATCCAAATCTCCAAAAAGCACCTATACCTTTATAGACCTTGTTCTTGGGTTTCTTCCCTAATGTAAATCCTAATATTCATCTATCTGGGGAGTCATACATACATAAGCCCCTCAACATTTCTTATAATTGCTTCTTTAATGGATCAATTTTCTAGTTTTACCAATACCTCTTATTTCTCACACTGAGCATGAATCACGTGAGCTTAATGTGTAAAAGTAATTATGACATCTTTCTTTGAGCAAACAATCTTGCATAAACCTCATATTTCATTACTCGAACTACGCGAGTTCTGATTCTTTTTCTAAAATAAAGGATACTTAGGTATCCCATATTTGATTAAAATCCCAACTCTAAAATAATATATGTCCTTTTGAATGAAAATAAACTTCTAGTTCCCCATTGAGTGGCTTTAAAACAAGTATGGTTATCATAATAATCAAAATATTTCTATATAATGTGTCGAAGGATACTATTGACTTAGAAACTCTAACAAATACAGATGATTTTGTTTTGGTGAAGAACCTCAAATACATATAAAATAATCTCTAAATCTCATTCATACTAATTATTGACTTTCATATCTCAAGGAAAGCTCATTTTTATACTTGGTAATTTAATAAGGATTCACAAACATAAATTAAAACTCTAAAAAGAGTCCCAAAGTAGAAAATAATTCCCCTAAAAAAGGTGTGATGAGTCCGACCTCCCATCCTCTCGACCAATGCAAATTCATAAGCTTCATCGATTCACAACTAATGAGCACCTACCTTTGGGAAGTATGTCCCAATGGATATGTAACCATTGGATGTTTCCGGTTCTACGAACAAACCCATAAGAACCGCTTGGAATTTTGGAACTTAAATCAATGAGGTCATTCCAATTTACAAAGGAAACAAAATCATTATACTGAAATTTCTTCTAAATACAAAGGATATTGGACCTAAGGTAAGGGTTTATTTTGTCTCAAATTTACTTATATGGGACATATGACTTATACACCACCAATTAATTTATTTTTGGTGTTTATAATACCCATGAATGTTTTTATGATACATAATATGAAGTTCATGAAATTTAAATATTCATTTCATTTTTTTATAATCCATATAATTCCACATATTAAAAATTAATAAGGGGTTAATTTAAAATCCTATTATTAACCGAAATTGTTTATGCATAAGTATTTACTAGGGTATATTTATCAACCACATCCATGTTTTTTAAAAATGCTTGCATAATTTTTTTACTATTCTCTTATTGATTTTAAACTTATTTTTTCCCATTTTTTAATTTTATAACATGTTTTTTAAGGAATATTTCATTGATTTTCAAAATAAAATTATTTTTTACTTTTTTGGAAAAAGTCTGAGAGGAATGTTTTTTAACATAACTGGAATGAAATAAATTTTATTCTTTGTTAATTACATATTTCCATGAATCATCCCATATAATTTATAATTTTTTTTCAAATATAATTGTTTATTTAAAATTTTCTTTTCATTTAAATAAATGAAAATATTTTTTAAAAATAAATTATATTTTCCTCAATAAATAATTTTATGTTTATATAAAAATTATATTCCATATAATATTAAATTCTTTATTTAGGATATGTTTCAAGTATATTATCCTAATTAGTTTTATTGATTGATTATTTTTATAATGGAATGATATCTATGAAATCAATTTTTATTTCATAAATTATGTTATAATGTAATAATGTTTAAGAAAACTATTTTATTACATGGGAAATTCTTTGATTAATGATTTATGTTTTTATAGTACACATAAAAATTATTTAATTATATTACATGATGGATAAATATCTTCATCCAATGCATTTTGAAATTATGCATAACTCGTGAGGAATATATGTTATGTGTGAATGTAATTTTATGATCAAATTTCTAGGCATGGACCTACTTTTCATGTCCTTAATTTAATGTGTGATCATGTTACTATTTATACATGTTTACAAATTTAAATGTTTATGTGTATCCTTTAACATTATATCTCGTGCTGATGTTATGATCTCATGGATTATGTTCTTTGAATTCGTTATGGTTCATGTATTTTTAGCATCCAATATTTATTCCATGATTTTGAAATGATGTGAATGATATTATATTCTAACGATCATGTTCTCATACCCTTTTTCTCAGGATATGCCTAAAAATATCAATTTTATACCCTTACCAAGACACTATGTTCACCCCTTAATATGTTTTCTTTTTATTCAGGTAATAAATAATTTTATTGATTTGGATAATAAAAGGTA
Organism: Viscum album; assembly: GCA_963277665.1. Lineage (NCBI taxonomy): Eukaryota > Viridiplantae > Streptophyta > Magnoliopsida > Santalales > Viscaceae > Viscum > Viscum album. The sequence goes on from OY728133.1 coordinate 107,759,109, forward strand.
ATATATTTATGGTAAATATTGAAGATATTCCACGATGTTTGAAAAATGTGTTACAACTCTCCAAATTCACTAAACTATTATGGTCCTTACGCATGTCTTTTTAAAATATAATGAATATTTATCTAAAAAGATTTAATATCCAATTACATCAACCTTGAGTCTGTTAGAGTTGGTTCCTTAGAAACAACATCATGGTACTTTATGATAAACATGTATTCATTGGATGGACATTAATAAACATCTTACCACATCATGAATTTTTTTCTGCATGATACTGTTTGTGATAATTTTTTATGAGCAATTGTCACACAAAAATGTCATAGAAGATCCCTACTATGATGAATCCTCGATGTTCCATGAAAAAATTATTGAATATATGTTCTGTAGATGTGTAATGTCATTTGAATGGACAAAAATGAAATAGGATATTAGTGGTGGAGTCTCATATGAGATCGAGGCACCTTCTCATGGTGTACACCTACGGTAATGTCTAGGATGATATTATGAGAATGTGACCTGCTAGAAGGAAAACCAAATTTCACTCTCTCATTGGAGGTTCCTATATGAGGATTTTTGTATTGTTCCATAGAATTTAATATTATTATTAATGTATATTATGAGCTGTTTACATTGAGGTATTCATGAAGACCATTCTGATAGATGTTGGTGGTGAGGTATGATATGTTTGGTGCATCACGAGTAATATATAATTAATGAATAATTCAATAAACGATTTATCACATTTTTTCTATAAAAGAAGTTAATATCTCATTCCCTTTTATGGAAATGATATAGACTAAATAAACACATGGACATGGTGATCAATAGGCATGTTCTATTCACATAAATTCAAATAATGTGATATCATGCATATAGGATGATGGATCTGGCATGTAACGTACTTGATTATAGACATTAAAATAAAGTGATTATATTGAATAGTAATCATTTGAATTAGTTTAAATTCCATTGTGTCACTAACTTCATTCTCAAATGGTTCTTTGGTGTGTTCTTAAATGCTAACCATGGACATTGGGGTGCTCCACATAATTCCAAAGATGAAGAGGCCTAGAGGGTTATACACTAAGTGAATCAAGTCTATCAGTTGAATAAAATATTAATTATTATTTAACAAGTTGAATAAATATTATTCACGGTTGAGGTTTAATAATTATAGATGGATGCATAATCACAATTATTTCAACACTAGTTATTCGAGAAAATATATTATGGGAAGAATAATTAATCAATAATCATATTCTATATAGTGATTATAACATTTATATATTTATTCATGAATAATGTAGTAATTTTTATTTAATAAATAAATATTCATTATTAAAGGTTAAATAAATATGGTGGAGGATTTCCAGACCATGTTCATGGACCATTGAGAAATAATATTTGTGAATATTTTTTTATTAAATTTTATTTATTTTTAACTTGCATGTTATTCACATGTTGGGAAATAATAATTTTGTTGTTATTATTTTTAGAGGGGTGTTATCTACGATTAATAAAATAATTAATGAAATTTTGAAAATTAAATATTAATACCCTAGTAGACAGAATACTCGGTCATATCATTTTCCTATTATCCAAGTGTAGTCGAGCAATGTATTTCTTCATGTTGTGGAAAAAAAATTGGAGAAAAAAGCTCTCTAGCATAGAGTGTTCATCCCTATCAAAGAAAACTCTCAAGAATGAGAGATATCCACCTCTACTAGGTCAAATATAACACATTGGAAGTGGTTCTCAAGGTGATTGAAGTCAGACATCTAAAGTGCATGGTTTTTCCATGATTTCACTAAAAGACTCCTTTGAGAATGCTCGGAGATACGCGGAACACATTTGGATCACCGCTAGAAGAGATCTACCCTTGATGTAGTACCCCCATTTTATAGTATGTAACTATTTCTTGATATTGTTTATTGTTTTAAAGTTATGGGTGACTAATGCGAGAGTCAGGAGAATGTTAAATGGTGTTTTGAGGCAAACGGGAAGTCGCACGGGTAGGGCATGGGTTGTCTAAACCGTGCGTAGTTGGCCCTTGAGGCAGTAGCTTCCACACGGGCGGGTGTTGACGCTCCTTTCCGTCACAGAGTCTAACGACTGAAAAAAGGGAAATACTTTAGTCCAATGTGATTCATCCTTTGAAGAAACATCAAAAATTGACAAAGGGATGAACAAGGAGAACATTGCCCATAGGTCGCGCAAGTTCCCTCATGGTCGCAAAAGTACACTTGCACGCCGCCTAGTGGTCGTGCAAGTCTACTTGCGCGACGCCTTATGGTAATGCAAGTGACTTGCGCAACCTAAGTGATAACCACCCGGTAACCGCCCGGGGTCTTCTCCTGCCTATAAATCGACCCTGTGGGCCCCCCATTCAAGAGGATTTTTTTTCCAGAAACTCGGATTGAAGCTCCCGAAGCCCAAGTCTCTTCTCAAAGTTTCTGAAACACTTCTAAGGTAATTTCTTACCTAGAACGGAAGATCTAAAGAGAGGAAGGAAGGCCTAAGTGTTGAAACTCATCAACACTTGCGCGCCTGAGTGGCCAGCCCTTAAAGGAAATGGTCACACTTGCGCGCCGCCTTACTCCTTCGATAGAACTTGCGCGTCCCTTTTCTGGAAGAACCTCAAGAGGATTCTAAAGGCTTTAATAAAGAGTCGCTCTAGTATTTCAATGATGGTTGACCATCGCGCAAGTACACCACGTGCCGTGAAGGTATACCTGCGCGACCAATACTTGTGCGCCCACGCAGTACTTGCGCATCTTCCAATACTTGCGCGCCCCATCCTTTTTGGGTGCCTTTCATGACCATTTCACCCCTCTTAAGCCATTATACATCCTTTTCAATATTAAGTCTTCAAGACACTCTTCAAATCCATTTATGGCATGATTTCTTGATTTTACTTCCTTATCTGAAAGGAATTCTATGGAATATCTCTCAAAACTTAGTGATTTAAATATCCTTATGTCATTAAATATGGAGAGTTCATTCATTCAACCTCATAATTTAAAATGAGAGAATCCTTAACCTGGGTCTCCTTTTCTGGAATAATCCCCAGTCATAAGTCCTCTATTTTAGGCATCCTTTTCAGGAGTAAGCCCCAAACCTTAATCCTTAACCTGGGTCTCCTTTTCAGGAATAAGTCCCAGTCATAATTTTGGGCTTCCTTCTAAGGAGTAAGCCCCAAGTCCCCTAACCTAGGTCTCCTTTTCAGGAATAAGTCACAGGTCCCCTAATCTTGGGCTTCTTTTTCAGGAATAAGCCCCAAGTCCCTTAAATTCTCTATAACCAGTCCTAATTTACGTTTGATCTGGGATTCCTTCTCAGGAGTAAAACCCAGTTATCAATCCTCTCCTAATTTGGGATTCTTTTTCAGGAATAAATCCCATGTTAGAGTATTCAAATCTCCATGAAGCACCTATACCTTTATGGACCCTGTTCCTGGATTTTCTCCCTAATGTAAATCCTCTGGGCAGTCATACATACATAAGCCCCAAACCATTTCTTATGATTACATCTTTCATGGCTCAATTGTCTATTTTATTACTAATACCTCTTGTTTCTCACACCGAGCAAGACTCACGGGAGCTTAGAGGGTAAAAGTAATTATGACATCCTTCTTTGAGCCATCAATCATAAACATCATACTCTTCCATTCCAACTACGTGGGTTCTGATTCCTTTTCCAAAACAAAGGATAGGTAGGTAGCCCATCTATGGGTTCGATCCCAACTCTGAAATAATTCATGTCCTTCTGAATGACATTAAACTTCAAGTGCCCCACTGAGTGGCTTTAAAACCAGCCTGGTCATCATAATGATCAAGATACTTTTATATGAATGTTTCGAAGGTTACCATTGACCAAGAATCTCTAAATAGATATAGATGATTCTCTATTGATGAAGAAACTCGAATACATATAAAAATTCTCTAAATTTCATACATATTTAATCATCGATTGTCAAAACTAAAGGAAAATATCATTTTATACTTGGTAATGTAATAAGGATTCACGAACATAACTTAAATCTATAAAGAGAGTCCCGGAATAGACAATAATTCCCCTCAAAAAGGTGTGATGAGTCCAACCTCCCATCCTCTCGACCAATGATAATTCCTAAGCCTCATCATTCCACAAGCTAATGAGCACCTACCTTTCGAAAGTAGGTCCAAATGGATGTGGAATCATTGGATGTTTCCGGTTCTATGAACAAACCCGTTAGAAACTGATCGGAATGTTTGAATCTCTCATCCAGGAGGTCATCCCCGAATTCCGAGGGAAACAAAAAATGGTGAACCCGACGTGAATCCTTAACCAAGTTAAAATGATGTTTTACCTACTTGTTAAGCCCCTATTTATAACTCAATAAGAGGGCTAACAAAAACAATCATTGAAATGTGTTCTCATCCAAAGGACGAAGTGGATGAATTTTATCTTGATTACGTCTGTTATATCAAACATGCACTCTTTTCCAAGATCTTCTGTATTTTCATAATGGCTGCTCTCAATTTTACATCTGTGAATACTGCTGTTGCAAATACCACTAATGCTATTCCTACTGGATCGTCATCCGCTCTGAGGATGACATCACCTACTCAGCGTCTTCAATGCTGGGTATCAAATGCGTTGGTTAAGGAGTACCATCAACACGGTACCATCCCAACATTGGAGGCTGCCCGACAAGCCCTCCATGTAAAAAACTCACACAGGTCGTCCGGACAACGATGACCAGTGATCAAGAGGCAGGCGGTGCTGACTACCGTCTCCAACCGTTTCGGGTCGTTATCCCCGGAACGCAATTTCCATTCGCACCCTTACTCTTAGGAATTGAATGAGCTGGTCCCTCAGGGCCTTAATTCAAAAAAGCAGGAGTCCTTCCCGAGGGCTCCCATCAACAATCTCCGCCAGACTCGTGCGGAAGTGCACCCTCAACATGATGAGGGTACCGACTCTAGGCATTCAGCTCATGTTCCTCGAACCCGAGCAGGAAAGACAAACCGCCAGTGACGGAATCCGGTTATCAATGGGAAGGTTTTCATCCCTTCCATCTCCGGAGAAGTCCACCAACCTAACTTGGTGGCGAACAACGAGCAGGCACACACACCTGTCCTTTTTAATTCCGCTGTCCTGCAGACTCGTCTGGCAGCATCACACCAATCCCGCCAGGCAATTCCGGCGGAGTACTATAAGCAGAAACATACACCTTATTATACATCATCAGTTAGTCAGCAGGCTCGCCTGACTACATATGATGGATCTCGTCAACCACGTTTGGCGAAGTGTAATCAGCAGGAACATACACCTGCTAGTACTAATCAAGCCTACCAACAGTCTCACTTGGTAGTGTACGGAGAAGTCAGTCGGAAAGCTCCGACGACAAACAGGAGGCAGGCTCAACTCTCTCCCTCCACACTTGAGTACTGTCAGGATTCACTGACAGGAAAAGGAGGACAGGAGCAGGCACATACACCTACTCCAATCCCAGAATGGACGTATATCCCCGTTCCGGCGGCTGAAGTCACCAATCATATTTTGTCAATGGTGAAAGTGTAGAAGAAAATTCTTGCTCATATTCTGGATACTTGCCAGGATATCATAACAGCTTCAGCATCATCTCAGGGAAAGACACATAAATCTATCCCTAGCAGTGCAGTGAAACATCAACGATTCACTCAGGAACAGACACAAAAATCTGTTCCAGTCCAAGAGGGTTATGGGGAATACTCCCCCATATCATACAGACAACCAAGTCAGGCACATACACCTGATTTGAGTGGAGATCGCCAGCCTAACCTGACCATCGTTCCTGATCAGGCACATACACCTGCTCAGAGTAACCACTTTCGTCAACAAGTGGTTTCCAAAGTGAGTAAGAAGGCATCTAAGAAAAAGATCCGCCCATCACAGTCAAGAGATCAAAGGCCAATATGTAACAAGGCCTTGCTCGATGCTAGAGTTCTTGAAGCCCTCAGACATTTATCTATTGTAATTCAAGATTATACTCCCTCAGTTCCCAATAACAGGAACATTAATTCTGAAAGTCTTCAACAGACACGTCCTCATGAAGGCTTGCTTCATGAAAATTTGGTCAATCATGAAGTTTCTTCTTCAGATGAGAGCCACAGGAACCCTCCGTGTGGTCAGAAGATCAAGGATCAAGAGATCTCATCTTTTGCTATAACCCATTATGGTTGTCCTCCCCATGATGATGAATTTCGCTGCGAAAGTCCTCTCTGCAGTAGTGATTCACATTTCCTGGAAAATACTCCAGTGGACAATGTAGTGCCAAGAAAGCCCTCTTATCTTGAGGCACTTGAAAAGGCAAAACTAGTCATGTATGATGCTTTATCGCTAGTAAGTGAAATACATTCTCAATAAGAAGATAGCCCAGGGTGTAGGTCATTCTCCGAACCACCCCTAAGTCATGCATCATCTAGTTTGATCAATGATCTCTCTACCAATATTGTTGAATCCGATGAAGCAACAAGGAAACACCAACTCTGGTCAAAACAGGTAGAAGAATCTTCATTTAATGATAAAGAGGAAATTCTGAACATGAGGAAAACACTGGCGAAAAATGAGGTACCATTCATGTTTTGGCCTTTGGATGACTCCCAGTATGATATTCCAAAGATGTTGACGGAAGATGGAGTCCATGATATTCGTCTCAACATATGGAAAACTATTTTACAATTGAAGAAGAAGGTATTATCTTATGATGAATATGAAAATAATCTTAAGATAATAGAAGGGCTAAAACTTCAGATTGATTTGGCATCTCTATCAGTCTCTCGGTATTCGAAGGCTGAAAAGCAACAGAGAACCCTTTAACGTTCATGCCTTGGCGCACTAAGAAAATTGTGTCAGTTAATTTCCAATGCTCCATCTGGTGTTCATATCAGAGGATGGGGTGTTCACGGAGCACTACATTTTACAGTGCTTTCCAGTCAGTAAAGCCCGCCGAAAATGGTCGCATGAAATGTTATTGCCCATGGCCGGCCACAGTCAATGGGCATTGTTCATAATCAAAAGTTTTCTCAAGAACAGTCTTCAAATAGTTCCTCTCAAAATCATGCCTATAGAGAACAAGTTGTTGAATTTCTCCTACATCAAGCAGGCGATAATATTGCACAAGCCTCTCGTATGGAGCAAACACATCATCAAATGAAATATGTTTTGTAAATCATCCAACGGTCTGTTAAACCAGCTGATAAAAGTGGATACAGGCTAATGAATCCAGCTAATTTCCGAACTAAGATTCACAAGATCAAGAGATCTTTTAAGATGGTCTCAGACATAGCATGTCAAGAGCCACCCCATCTTGTCAGACTGGGGACTCCTTTAACCGAACCCTTAGAGTCAACAAATGGGATTCGAGGAGTTGAGCGGAAGCAGCAGGAACATCCCCAGTTCTCGGGACTGGGGACTCTTTCAAATCATTAATCCCCTTCTCAGAGAATATCGTTCTTTTCTCGATTGGGGAAGAAGCCCCAAGAGGAATGAAGATCCAAATTATCAGGAGATTCCCTCCAAGTTATAGCTCTTCACGAAGTTCCTAAAAGATTAAATCAACAAAAGGCAATGTCTCATCAAATACATGAAAGAAGAAAATATCACAGAAATGTTGATAGAAGGGATGCGATGCATTATACATCAATCAATGTCATCAATGTCGTTGTTGCTAATCCACCAGAGGAGACTCACTCATGGGACTCAGATGAAGAGCGTCCTGCTCAAGAAAATGTATGTGCCGATACAAATGAAGAAGGTGTGCATACACGAAGTCAAAGGATTACTCAGAACCTAGGTAATCCACTTCCTTCTCTCCAAAAAGTATCCAACAAAGGGAGGAGAAAGAATCAGGTCACATATCCTACCTCTGGAGAAAGTCAATCGCTCTCATTAGAGAAAAGGTTTTCACAACAAGAGGAAGAAATGAAAGAATTAAGAAGGTTGAATGCAGAACTACTTCAGAGTAGTCTTCTTCTTAAGAATGCTGAAGTCCGACAGTCGAAGGAATTTGGTGCAGTTACTGAGATGGATCAAGAATATCCTCCTTTATCATTACACCCTCAGAGGTCTAATCCCGTGGGTCAAGTGCAACAACGGTTGGCAGTGATACCATCAGTTGCAGCACCGATCACCACGTCTGTCCAAGCTCCATTCATAGCACCTACCCAAGACCAAATTCAACCTGATGTTTCTCAAAAGCTAATAACTACTATTAAGTCATTAACAGCTCGGTTAGAAACTATGGAAGGGAAACGGGTGCAAGTTCAACCAGAAAAGATAGTTTACCCTGAATGGGTAGATTCAATTTTTCCTCCATCTAGTTTTGGAAACCCTGTTTTCCCTACATTCAATGGATCAGGCGACCCTGGACAACATTTTACGCATTACGTGTCTTGTTGTGATCCTATGATGGGAACTCCAGAGCAACAAGAAGCAGTGAAACTCAGATGCTTTGTGCGAACCTTGCAAGGACCAGCTTTTGTCTAGTATACAAGCTTGCAATCCCGGTCAATCATCGGATGGGAGGATCTTCGTCAAAAATTCCTTCTTCAGTTCAGCTCAACTTTGCCAAAAATGATAGTTTTCGATCTTACATATTGCAAGCAAAGGGAGAATGAAAGAGTCTCTGATTTCATTGCTCACTGGAAGGGATTAACGTATTCCCTGAGTTTAGCACTCCCTCAGGAAGAGCTATTTCCAATCTATGTGGCAAATTTGCGTGACGAATTACGCACACCATTGATCCCTGTGAAATACATAGGAGGGTTTCGAGACCTTACTTTAATCGCTCAGTAGATTGAAGATTCCCTTATACAGGCTAAGGTTAAATCTCGTGTAATTCCATCAGCTTTAGGAAGGAAAATGGGTAAAGCAGAAACTGCTACAGTTATGCTTAAACATGCACCTGTACCTATTTATACTTCAAAACCTTCATCTTCTCGAAGGGCTCCACCACCTGAATTCCAACAACAAAGGATGTTTCGTCCAAATGAACAAAGAGATCAACGACAAAAACAATTTGAGGATTTGAAGAGTAAAACATACTCTTTCCAAAGTGAGCAAGTTCCTGGTTACTTCATTTCAGCTCTGGAAAATAATTTGGTTCAATTACCAGTGCCCAAGAGGCCAAACAAGGAAGGAGATGAAGACCGTCCCAATTATTATCCCTTTCATCAAATGTTGGGGCATCCCATCCAGGAGTGTTTTGTCTTTAAATACCTCCTGCAAAAGATGGTCGACATGGGACAAGTCAAGTTGAAAGGTTCTTCGACTCAGGTAGCATGTGTTACTGCTACAGTTCCAGAGGAGGAAGTTGAATGGCAAGAAGTCAAAAGGAGAAATGCACAGAAATATGATGATTGGATGGTCAGAAAAACAATCAATCAGACTCATGCCATTTTTCAAACACAATTAAAAAAACCAATTGTGTCTTCTGCCATGAATATTGCGGTAAAAACCTCTTTGTCAGAGGAAAAGTCCTCACAGAAACGGTTGGATTCAAAGAAGGAAAAAGTATCATAAGAAGATGAGTATGTGTCAAAGCCTAAATTGTCTTTGACTCTGGAAGACATTATTCCATCTACTTCAAAACAATGGGCACCGCCACATCAAACGACATAGCCTAAACAGGCTAGTCAGGCAGAGTCTTTATTAGATGAAGAGTTAATGTTCAGTTCTGTTAATATGATTCAATTAGAAGATCTGTATTCCAGTCGTAATTTCAATTTTGATAACTCTGAATTCCTTGTATCAAATAAGGGAATCCGAGGAAGTTCCAGAGGTTCAGGATACAGGGGAAGACGTGGATCTTTACGAAGCCACTACTCCAATTCTACCCCTTCTAGCACTGTGTATGCAGTAGAAACTCGTGGTAGAGCCCTTCAGCAAGCTCAAAAAGAAAAAGCAAAAATTCTTCGGCCAATAGTCAACTCAGTCTTGGAACAGTTATTTTGGAAGACTGATTGAAAATTCCATCTTCTTTATCTCAGCAAGTAAATGGATCTAATCGGTCTAATCTTCCAAAACCAAGGATGTTGCCAACTTCTATCCCAATACAAGATGCATCAGCTTCCAAAGCATCTGCTTCCAAGGTACCTGCTAAACCGCATATTCCTGTTGGGAAACGCAGACCTCTAGATCGAAAGTATGATATATTGAAACACTTGGCCCAAGTACCAGTCCAGTTATCAATTTTGGATGCTTTGAATCTGTCAAAAGCTCTTCGGGAAAAACTCATCGAAGCTTTGTCATGTCCTCAAGAGTTTGAAGCTGAAATTGCTGCAGGTGAAGTCTATCACATAGAGAATAATCCTGCAGAATGCCATGCAGTGATATCTTTTACTGGTAGAGATGAAGATGATGTTGTGCATGGGCACATAAAACCTTTGTACTTATCTTGAAAATTCAATGGTGTAGATATCCGAAGAGCTTTCATTGACAATGGTTTAGGAGTCAATCTCATGCCCATCTGTACACTTTGTCCATTGGGCCTCATGGAATCTGATTTATCTCCTTCTACCATGATGTTACAAGGATATGATAAAAATGAACAAGAACCACTGGAGGAAGTTACACTCAGAACTCAGTTTGGAGATCTTGTATCCAATTCGGATTTCATGATTGTTGATCAAGACTCGGCATTCAACGTCTTTCTTGGAAGACCCTGGCTACTTCAGCATGCAGCTATTCCTTCATCATACCATCAATGTCTCAAATACTGTTTCAATGGTCAAGTTGGAACATTGTATGGAGAAAAGACCCCGTTCAAGACATGTGAGTCTCAATACATTGAGGCAGAATTTTATCACATGAAGGGAAGAGAAAAATCTACAATGAAGGAAATTACCAAAGTTAATGCTCCATATGGTTTGGAGAAGATTCCAATAAATCCATTTACACATGTGAGTACAAATTATGTGTTACCTATCAGTCAAATTGACAAAATAGGCCAAAATCAAAATACTCTTATGGAAAGATCCATAATGTCAATTACGACAATTGAGCTAGACAACCTGGGAGAAATTGGTAACCTACCAAACAGTGATGAAAGCACATGTGGTAACATCTTCATTTCATCTCCTGAAATCCAACAGGTCTATACTTCGCCAATCAGTCCATAAGAAGTTATAGCAACATCAGAGGTGAATAATGATGTCAATTCTCAATCCATCATCTCCTCTTTATTACCCAATGAAGGCCCTTTATCATCAATAGGGTCGGAAATAGATTCTTCTTCTTCAAAATGTGAAAATTTTGACATCTCTTCTGATCATGAAAATTTCGTTTTGTCATCTAATATGCAAGTAGAAACGGAAGAAATAACACATGATGAAGAGAAAGAGGAAGATCTTAGAGATGCTCCTCCAGCATTTGAAGAGGGTATCTCTACCACTGTGGATGAACTCAAAGAAATAAATCTGGGTACATAGAAAGATCCACGCCCCACTTTAATTAGTGCGGCCACGACCCTTGAAAGGGAAGGGATGTATATTTATTTTTTAAAGCAAAATAAAGATATTCTCTCTTGGAACTATACAGAAATGCCTGGGCTTGATCCTGATATTGCTACTCATCATTTGGGTTGGCCAAAATAACATCGAGGATTTAAGCAAGCCGCGAGAAGAACACACCCAACCTATGCTTCCATAATTGAAGCTGAAGTGGATAAGCTGATCAAAGATAACTTCATCAGAGGAGTTCAGTATCCCAAGTGGTTGGCTAATATTGTCCCTATAAAGAAGAAGAACGGACAAATTAGGGTTTTCATCGATTTCAAAGATCTTAATCGGTATTGTCCTAAAGATGATTACCCAGTTCCGATTACAGAACTCTTAATTGATGCGACAACTAGCTATGAAGTACTTTCCTTCCTAAATGGATATTCCGGATATAATCAGATCCGAATGCCCCAGAAGATGAGGAATCTATAGCCTTCAGATCCCCTCAAGGTGTGTTTTGTTACCGGGTGATGCCCTTTGGTTTAAAGAATGCAGGTGCAACATATCAACGTGCCATGCATCGTATCTTCAAACCTTTCATAGGGATGTTTGTTGAATGCTATGTAGACGATTTGGTGGTTAAATCCAAACAACGTTCTAATCACTTGGCTGATTTGGAAGTCATATTACACAAGCTTCGACAACATAATTTGAAGATGAACCCCCTTAAAATGTGCTTTTGGGGTAACCTCAGGAAAATTCCTCGGCTTTGTTGTACGCCATCGTGGTATTGAAGTTGATCCTGAGAAGACCAAATCAATCCTTGGTATGTCACCTCCTCATAATTTGAATGAATTAAGAGGACTTCAAGGACACTAAGCCTATATTCGGCATTTCATCGCCAATTTGGCAGGCAAAAGTTTACCCTTTACCAAATTATTGAAAAAAGGAGTCACTTACAAGTGGACTGAAGAATGTCAAGAAGCATTTGATGTTCTCAGGAAATACCTCTTGAGTCCACCAGTACTCATGCCACCTGTTGAAGGTAGACCACGTATCCTCTATGTGACAGATCTAGAGCGATCATTGGGTGCCTTTCTCGCTCAAAAGAATGATGCTGGGAATGAAAATAGCCTCTACTATCTTAGTAGAACTATGCTTGAAGCAAAAACCCGATATTCAAGTATTGAGAAGTGCTGCCTGGAATTAATCTTTGCAGTTCAGAAACTGAGACACTACTTGCAACATCACGAGGTCCAATTGGTATCTCGCAATAATCCTCTCAAATTCATCCTTAGTCGTCCAATGCTTACAGGATTTCTAGCAAGGTGGGCAGTTATTTTGTAGTAGTTCGACATTCAGTATGTATCTCAAAAGGCAATAAAGGGCCAAGCTCGGGCTGATTTCCTGGCTGAACATCCTTCAGTGGAAGACACATCTTCAGATATTTAACTCCCTGATGAGGAAGTGTTTTCTATTCAAGAGTGTCCTCAAACATGGGAAATGTATTTTGATGGTTCTTCTAGAAGTCCAACAGGGAAGAAAAGGAAAAATCCTAAATTCAACAAAGTTGGTTTAGGAATTATACTTATTTCTCTAGATAAGGCATCATTACCTTATTCCTTTTTATTATGGGAAGGTGGTACCAATAATGAAGCTGAATACCAAGCTCTTATCACAGGCTTGGAGTTAGCGCTTCAAGCACAAGTGAATCAATTAAAGGTGAAAGGTGATTCAGACTTGGTAATCAAACAAGTCAATGGGGATTATGCCATCAGAAAAGAAGAGTTAATCCCTTTGTATGATTACGTCAGAAAGTTAATGGCAGAATTACCTTCAGAACTGACATTTTCTTATGTCCCAAGATCAAAAAATGCTCAAGCTGATGCACTGGCTAATATAGCCACAGATCTAGCAGATCCAAATCGGGACAAGACAACCATCAGTATTGCCCACCGTCATGCAATTTCACCTTATGTTCAAGACAGAACAGAGGAAATTAAAGAAATTAGTCCCATTCCTTAACTGTATGGTCATACTACAGGATGGATGTCACCTATCAGGTAATACCTTCAAAATGGAACACTTCCACCTGATAGAGCCGAGAAAGAACAAATCTGGCGATGTGTGGTCGATTTTACTCATTATGATGGCCCAAACCACCTAGAGAAAATTCTCTACAAACGTGGGTTTGATGGAGTTCTCTTCAGATGCATTGATGGTGAAGAGACAATGGCTGTCATGAATGAAGTGCATGCAGGAGTCTGTGGTGCCCACCAGTCTAGACATATATTGTCTGATCAAATTCGAAGGCTTGGATACTTTTGGCCTTCAATGATACAAGATTGTGTTGATTTCACAAAGAAGTGTCATTCATGTCATGTACATTCCAACTTCATTCATCAACCTCCAGAGTTGGTTCATAAAGCTAAATACTCATGGCCATTTTCCACATGGGGAATTGATGTGGTGGGACCCTACCCTTCAGCTACGGCCAAGCAGTTTAATTACATTCTTACTGCTACTGATTTCTTTTCCAAATGGGCAGAGGTAGTACCTCTCAAAGAAGTCAGTTCTAAATGCATTTTTAGCTTCATCAAGTCTAACATAATTACTAGATTTGGTGTCCCTCATACCATATTGACGAACAACGGCAGAAACTTCTGTTCTTCTGAGGTGAAGAAATTGTATCAAGAATAAAACATTAAATCCAACCACTCATCTCGGTATCATGCGGCAGCCAATGGCCAAATAGAAGCCTTTAACAAGACTCTTTCAAATATACTGCAAATGATGGTGGATAAAGATAAGAGGTCATGGCCTGATAAAATCTTTCATTCTTTATGGGATTATCGGACTACCACCCTCAATGCAATGCGGTCAACTCCATATTCGTTGGTATATGGAACAGAAGCAGTCTTTCCAATTGAAGTTCAATTGCCGTCACTCAGAGTTGCCATTTCTGATCAGTAATCTACAGATAAGAAATCCCAAAAGCGATTGAATGAATTGGAACAGTTAGATGAGAAAATATTGTGCACTTTGCACCACTTGGAAATTTATCAGAATCGAATAGCACGAGTTTTTAACAAAAAAGTTCGTCTTCGTTCATTCATTCAGGGAGAATTGGTATTAGTCCTCAGAACTCCAATGATACCAGGAAAGAAACCTCCCAAGCTTGAGCCAAAATGGGAAGGACCTTATTCTATACATAGGGTCTACTCCAATGGAGCTTATTCATTAATATCGATGGATGGATAACTCATTACTACTCCAACTAATGCCAGATTTTTGAAGAAATATATTGTATAAAATACAAAGTATTCACAAAATGTCCCCGCAACATGACACTAAACTGTGCAGCACCAGTTCGTCCATGCTATATGACGTTAAACTATACAGAAATGGTCATGTATGACTTTAAACTGTAACTTCGTCCCACACGACGTTAAACTGTGAAAAAGTTACCTAAATGGTCCAGTATGACCTTAGACTACAACTAGGTCCAGTATGACCTTAAACTGCATCATCAACGGTCCATGCATATGACCCTACACTATTTGCAAGTCCCTTTCGTCCAGCAAGATGTTAAACTGTGACGTCCTAACTACATGACGCTAAACTGTATAAAAGTCCCGTACGTCCAGCAAGACGTTAAACTGTGACGTCCTAACTACTTGACGCTAAACTGCATAAAAGTCCCTTATGTCCGGAAAGACGTTAAACTATATAATTATCAAAGGTCCTATATGACCTTAAACTACACCACCATCCAGCATGACATTAAACTGCACCATCCACGGTCCATGCATATGACCTTAAACTATTCGCACTTTCGTCCAACATGACGTTAAACTGTGAAAAAAAATCCCCAATGCGTCCAACATGACATAAATGGTGTGTTATTTTGTCCTTACTGCATGACATTAAACTGCACAGTCCCCCTTTCGTCCAACATGACGTTAAACTCTATTGTTCCCATCGTTCTAACTACATGACGCTAAACTGTACAGAATGTTCATAATACGTCCTACATGACATAAAACTGTATTTTGTCCCTGCTACATGACACTAAACTGCGCAGCACCAATAGTCCTAACTACAAGACTTTAAACTGCATAGTCCCTTTATATGTCCTACCTGACATTAAACTATGCATCGTTAAGGTTGTTGTTACCTCTTGTTTCACACACCGAGTATGACTCACGAGAGTTTAGAGAGAACCTAAACTGTAACACTCTCTTTGGGCCTCTAACCATGTATAAGTCCCAACTACATTTTTTTTATTAGATCGTTGTCCCCAAGAACAACTTGATCATTAATTCATTCATTAATTGAACTACACGGACTTTGATCCTTGCCCTCCAAGCTGGGTATGTAGGCAACCTCCTAGGGTTCAAGCCCAAAAACAATCTCTTCACATCGGTTCACCACCATCTCATATGATGTTGATTCGTGAAACCACCCCTAGAATCAATATCTTTACACTGATTCACTTTCGTCCTTCTTATATGACGTTAAACTATGCAACCCTTTTGTCCGGTATGACAATAAACTACAATACTCTTTGATTTCCTCATTTTAGAGAGAACTATTATTGACATTGATTTTTCAATCATGTTTCATTTCAAAAGACTATGTGCATACATGGTAATGCCTAAACTTTTTATCTCAGGTTAAACCATCATTGCACTTAAGTCCCCTTTCACCCTTCACATGTACGAACCAAATTTGTACAATGGGTAGTTCTAGAACTACGTGGGCTTGATTCCCATCCTTATGGGATACGTAGGAACGTTCGAGTATCCCTCGAATCCAGCCCCAAGTCTTTTGGGCCTAACCCCAAATTTCACTTTCAGTCCCTTGGCTGAAAAGTCCTCATGAAAACAAACATTGTGTATTCATTATTATGGTCCGAACACTATGACCCTAAACTAAGATCTCTCATAATTTTGTCCTGCATGACGTTAAACTGCATTTCAAGAACTACGTATGGCTTGATTCTCATTCTTATGAGATACGTTGTGAAGTCCAAAAATTCAATTCATGACCCAGCCTAATATGATTATGGTTATTATTGACCTATGTATCTCTATATACATTGGACAATACCCATCATTATGTGTTATAATCCTAACCTTAAATATTTTCAGATCTTTATAACCCTTTTCATGAATTTTAGTCACAGAAATGTCAAACTTCTGAGAATTCTTTTTGCCTGACTATGCAGTACGTACCCATAGGTGGCCTTACATAAACAGTCCACATAACAGACTTGTTAGCCAAAAGATACTATTTTATTTAACTATGCAGCCAACGCCCTTAGGTGGCCCTGCATAATTAAACCCCCTAACGGGTTTGTTAAATGATGGTAACATCATTCTTGGGAAGAATGCCACTTTTGTCTTTATTTGTCTTAAACGACAGTATGTAGGGATCCGCAAAAAAATAGCCATCCTTAATATATTTGTCCCATATCCTTTTTCATGATCTGAAATTATTCAAGTCTACGGTTTATTCTTTTTCCCTACGTTTGGGTCAGACTTTCGTAGGAGTGATATTCATCCAGTTCTTCGATAATCTTGTCTGGAAATATCTTCTCCATATTAAAGTACCTATTTCCATACAACAAACTCTATACATTGGAAGATTTGAATCTCCATAAACTTTCACTAGCTTTTAGCACTAGGAAAGTAAATTTCTATGAGTTATTTTTGCCTGACTATGCAGCACATGCCCATAGGTGGCCTTGCATAAACAGTCCACATAACAGACTTGTCAGCCGAAAGATGCTATTTATTTGACCATGCAGCCAATGCCCTTAGGTGGCCCTGCATAATTCAACCCCCTGACGGGTTTTGTTAAATAATAGTAACTTCATTCTTGGAAACTACTTCTTCTAATGCCTTTTATCTCTTTTTCATATCATTCCTCAGATTCAAATATTCTTAAGCCATAGCTTACATATTTTCCCTCATACTTGAGTATGGTACTATGTTTTCAAATGAGTTGTCAAGGAAATGAGTCAATCCTAATCCATTCCGGTCAAAGCTATTTCGACCTTAAACATTAGCCTTTGTATGTCCGACATGCATGACTTTAAACTGCCAGATTTCTTGTTTTTCTTTTCACCTCAGAGTCAAATCCTCTTTTCTCTCCGGATCCAACTCTGAGGGGGGACTTTTGTTGACGCTCCTTTCCATCACAGAGTCTAACGACTGAAAAAAGGTAAATACTTTAGTCCAATGTGATTCATCCTTTGAAGAAACATAAAAAATCGGCAAAGGGATGAACAAGGAGAACATTGCCCATAGGTCACGCAAGTCCCCTCATGGTCGCGCAAGTACACTTGCACGCCCCCTAGTGGTCATGCAAGTCTACTTGCGCGATGCCGTATGGTCATGCAAGTGACTTGCGCGACCTAAGTGATAACCGCCCGGTAACCGCCCGGGGTCTTCTCCTGCCTATAAATAGACCCTATGGGCCCCCATTCGAGTGGATTTTTTTTTCCAGAAACTCGGATTGAAGCTCCCGATGCCCAAGTCTCTTCTCAAAGCTTCCAGAACACTTCTACGGTAATTTCTTACCTAGAATGGATGATCTAAAGAGAAGAAGGAAGGCCTGAGTGTTGAAACTCATCAACACATGCACTCCTGAGTGGCCAGCCGTTAAGGGAAATGGTCTCACTTGTGCGCCGCCTTACTCCTTCGACAGAACATGCGCGTCCCTTTTCTGGAAGAACCTCAAGAGGATTCTAAAGGCTTTAATATAGAGTCGCTCAAGTATTTAAATGCTGGCTGACCATCGCGCAAGTACACCACGTGTCGCGCATGTATACCTGCGTGACCAATACTTGCGTGCCCACGCAGTACTTGCGCGTCTTCCAAGACTTGCGTGCCCCTTCTTTTTTGGGTTCCTTTCTTTCCCATTCACCCCTCTTAAGCCATTATACTTCATTTTCAAGATTCAGTCTTCAAGACACTCTTCAAAGCCATTTATGGCATGATTTCTTGATTTGACTTCCTTATCTGAAAGGAATTCTGTGGAATATCTCTCAAAACCTAGTGAGTTAAATATCATTATGTCACTAAATATGGAGAGTTCATTCATTCGACCTCATACTTTAAAATGAGAGAATCCTTAACCTGGGTCTCCTTTTTAGGAATAATCCCCAGTCATAAGTCCTCTAATTTAGGCATCCTTTTCAGGAGTAAGCCCCAAACTTTAATCCTTAACCCGGGACTCCTTTTCAGGAATAAGTCCCAGTCATAATTTTGGGCTTCCTTCTCAGGAGTAAGCCCCAAGTACCCTAACCTGGGTCTCCTTTTCAGGAATAAGTCCCAGGTCCCCTAATCTTGGGCTTCCTTTTCAGGAATAAGCCCCAAGTCCCTTAAATTATCTTTAACCAGTCCTAATTTACGTTTGATCTGGGATTCCTTCTCAGGAGTAAAACCCAGTTATCAATCACCTCTTAATTTGGGTTTCCTTTTCAGGAATAAATCCCAAGTTAGAGTATTCAAATCTCCATGAAGCACATACACCTTTATAGACCATGTTCCTGTATTTTCTCCCTAATGTAAATCCTTTGGGCAGTCATACATACATAAGCCCCAAACTATTTCTTATGATTACATCTTTCATGGCTCAATTGTCTATTTTATTACTAATACATCTTGTTTCTCACAACGAGCATGACTCATGTGAGCTTAGAGGGTAAAAGTAATTAAGACATCCTGCTTTGAGCCATCAATCATAAACATCATACTCTTCCATTCGAACTACGTGGGTTATGATTCCTTTTCCAAAACAAAGGATACGTAGGTAGCCCATCTATGGGTTCGATCCCAACTCTGAAATAATTCATGTCCTTCTACATGACAATAAACTTCAAGTGCCCCACGGAGTGGCTTTAAAAACAGCCTGGTCATCATAATGATTAAGAGACTTTTATATGAATGTTTTGAAGGTTTCCATTGACCAAGAATCACTAAATAGATATAGATGATTCTCTATTGTTGAAGAACCTCGAATACATATAAAATATTCTCTAAATTTCATACATATTTAATCATTTATTGTAAAAACTAAAGTAAAAGCTCATTTTATACATGGTAATGTAATAAGGATTCACGAACATAACTTAAATCTATAAAGAGAGTCCCGGAATAGACAATAATTCCCCACAAAAAGGTGTGATGAGTCCTACCTCCCATCCTCTTGACCAATGAAAATTCCTAAGCCTCATCAGTCCACAAGCTAATGAGCGCCTACCTTTGGAAAGTAGGTCCAAATGGATGTGTAATCATTGGATGTTTTCGGTTCTATGAACAAACCCGTTGGAAACTGATCGGAACCTTTTAATCTCCCATCCAGAAGGTCATCCCCGAATTCTGAGGGAAACAGCGGCGTACGGTTTGTCTAATCGTGCGGCCAAACCAAGCATAGATTGTCTATCGAGGTAGTGAATAACACACAGTTATACCCCAGTTTGTCTAACCGTGTGAGAAAACAGTGATGTCACTTAAAAGAGATCTTATAAAGGTGGATGTCACGCATTTTTTCCTCTATGTGTCTTATTTTTCCTCCTAAGCAGCACTAAATCAGGATTTTGCTTCTCCTAAGTCCATAGAAGGTTCTACCATCGTTCCAGAGGTGTTTCAAAGGCTATCATGGAGAATCAAAGCTGGATTCTTAAGGTATGTGATCGTTCTTCTTCGTTCTTGATCAGTTTCATAGATCTACATAGATATACTTCTCCTTTTCTCTTGGTATCATATATCTACACCTGTTATGGGTATATCTATGTGTGTGGATTCCATATATGATGATATTTTGTCTGAATCGTGCAAAGAGAAGACACTTAAGATAGGTATTTGAAGAAACAACCCAATTTTCTTGAGCGTTCTACGACCGTTGTGGTTTTCATCAAAATCATTGAGGTAAGAGGCTTCACTCTCGACTCCTATTATTATTATTGATTATATTAGTTTCAAATTGGTTTATTAGAACGGTTTTTATTATTAAATGCATGTAATAAATATTCTTTAGTGATGATTTATGGTCTTTATGTAATTGTGATATCTTGGTGAATTGTTGTGAAAAGTGATTTGTCTTTTGGAATTAAAAATGTTGATTTTATATTATGATTTCTGAAATTGTAAATGGTTTGATGAAAAATCAGTTTTCAATAAAAAGGGCATTTTATAGAAATGGTTTGAGATTAAAATGACTTTTATGTATTTGGTTTTCAATAAAAAGGGAGTTTTATTGAAATGGTTTGGAATTGAAATGGTTTTCATGGAAAATTTTTTCAATTAAAAAATGTTTCTATTGAAAGGGAGTTTTGGCTTGACTGTTGGGAATATGTGGTATGTGTTCATGTTGCATGTATGAGGCTTGGTAAAAATATTACCTTTTCCTCGGTGTCAAACATTTAATGGAACAATAGTAACTATATGTACGAGGCATGCTTGAAATATGACCTTGTGATCGGTGCCAAAGGTGTAATGGAACATGGGAAACAATTACCTTGTGAAGACTTGATAGATTGGTGAGAGACCACTCATGAGTATCGAGCTGTCATAACGGAGCATCCATGGTTGGTAGCATGGGTTGGGAAATTGTTGGGAATGCCAAAAAAGAATGTTTGCTAAATGGTTTGTAAGATAATTTGGTTATTTTTCTGGAAAAATAACTTCCTGGAAAATTTGTTTCAATTCCTCTTGGAATGCCTTTGGTTATGAATGGTTTTGAAAACTTGTTTATATTTAGTGATAAACTGCTTTTTATAAAATGTTATATATAAAATGATTTTATATAAATGTGGCCAACTCTTCTATCCTAGTGGTGTGAGTAGGGAAGTCATTGGGGGGTACCTACTGAGATTTATACTCACCCATGCTTTGGCATGTTGGTGCTTTAGTAGATGTCGTATCATGGGACACAGGTAAAGGAAAAGAAACTAATTGCTAGTGTCTTGTGGTGATGTTTGGGAGACGTTGTGGATCTTGAACCTTGTGGAGCATGGAGTTGTAGTGTTATTTTGAGTCTGGATTTGTTCATCTACTGTGTACTTTGATGCTTAGTTTGGTTTCTATTGTTCTTTACTTTGATGTTGATTGCTATAAATGAAGTGTTTATTGCTGTTTCATTTGTTCATGCATCATATATGGAATATTTTGTTATGGTTGGGTTTTGGGTTTATTTATTAAAGGGTAAATCGTCCCCTAATTTTACTTGAAACCCTTTTGCATTTATTTCCATCCTTTACCTCCTTGGGGATGTCTCTTAAGTCCTAGTAATGAGTCATTATACTCTCAAGCCAATTAGAATTGGAGGGTCTATACAAATGTTATAAACTTGTTCGGTCCATTCCAAACAAGTAGTAATCGATGTTCTTGGTCTTGGAGTTGAAATTCATTATTGACTTTTCCTGGGGACGAAATCATAGATAGGAGTAGGATTGTTAGAACATGAAATGTATTGAAGAAAATGACGTAGCTAACCCGTTTATGCTGAAATTCATGTTACCAGGGTGTTGGGTACATAAGTGTTTTGGATACACATCTAGAATGTAGGGAAATCTCATTTTCATGGGTTTACCCAATGAGATGAGCATGAAATGCATTATAAAGGAATAACATCCCACAATTATTGCATATCTCATTGCGAGGACTAATTTGTGATTTTGTGCAAGGTGAAAATTTTTGAAAAATGAAGAAAATGTTTTCAATTAATTGATTTTGGAAACATGGCATTTGGTGTATTTTAAAAATTGGTTGATTTTTAAAAAGGCATGAGGAATATTTTAAAAACTATTTGACCATGGAAAAAAGGTAGTTTTGAAAACAATGTTGTGATAGATGATGTGATAAAATTTGAAATGCTATGCCATTAGTTGCTAGAGACTGAGATTGATGGCAGTTGTTGTTGGTTTAGAAAATGGCATCTGGTAGGTGTCGTCAGAACCAACCCGAAGAAGCTGTTGAAAATGTGGTTGCACCTGAACTACGTGTGAACTAAGAGCTGGTTTAGATTATTGTCTAATATTTTTTAGCATTGGATATGGGGAATCAGAGAATGAACCAGAACATGTAGATCATACCATTTAGTTCATGAAGCAGAATCCACCAAACATTTGGGGTGATGCTGATCCAGAGAAGGAAGAGGTGTGGATAAGTAGAATGAATCATATCTTTGATTTCATCAACACACCAGTAGAGATAAAAGTAAAGTTGGCAACATATATGCCTGAGGATCTTTCACGTTAGTGGTGGGATTTAGCGGTGTGGGATAAATTGGATGAAGGCCTTACATGGGAGGATTTTGAAGAATTGTTCAACAAATAATAATATCCTCACACGATTAGAATCTTGAAAACAATGGTCTTTTTTAACCTGAAATAGGAGAGCCTCTCTGTAACATAGTATGCTTCTATGTTCATGAATTTAGTCTATTTTTCACCATAGGTTGTGGCAAGTTCGTCTTTGAAGGCCCGAATCGTCGAATCGGTGCTAAGGCAGGAGATTTGAACGAAGATTGTGGTGCTCTATATTACAGATTATACAAAGATGGTGAATCGAGAGACTGTTGCTGAACTTGATATCTTGGGGTCGATAGGAGGAGGAATGATGATACCTATGGGAAAAGGTGGGAGCTCAACCGCTGGGAACAAGAGGAAAAGGGATACCTATTTCTACGGTGTGAGTGAAAATCAGAACAAGACGGAGGGATCAGTGAAACTTCCTCCATGACCGCAGAGTAAAGAAGGTTTCATTTAATGTGGTTTGATTCACCACATAAAGCGAGAGTGTGTGGAAGAACCTAGATCACGTCACAATTGCAAGTAGATGGGGAATCTACAACACTATTGTAGGAATGCACTGATGTCGGGTGCGCGTGACACTTCCCAGGCATCGCAAGCATCGTATGCTTTGAGAGGACGAGGATAGCAGAATCAGTCATGTCAGTATAACAAATTTATCTATGGTGATTCTCGAAATTCCATAAATCCATAACTAGGGAAATCTCAGCAAGGCAACAAGGAGGACAATGTAGCCAAGAAGCAATTGTATGGAGCTGAGCATATGATTATCGATGATCAGGTTTGACCATCTACAGTGACAGGTATGATTCATTTGAATTCTACCCTTGTGCATGTGTTGTTTGATACTAGAGCATCACATTCCTTCATTTCTTCTCGTGTTGTTGACTTACTATGGTTAAAACTGGAAATGATGCCTTCTATTTTGAAACTGAAAACACCATTTGGTGAAAGAGCACATCAAGCCTTTTTGTGTAGAGCATGTGCCATAACTGTTGATGGAGTTGAGTTAAAATGGGACTTCTCTATGTTGGACATGGATGTCGATGATGTAATCCTGGGTATGGATTGGTTGACAATGTTTAAGTCTCACATCGACTGTTATAGGAGAATGGTTAGTTTCACTACTGAGGACGGCATCAACCATCACTTGAAAGGAGAGAGGGAGATAAAGAAAGGTGAAATGAGCTTGTTGGCGCCAATGGTGGGAAAGATCTCTTACCAATTGGCAGTGTTGACTTTGGTATATTTGGAAGAGATTTAGGAAAATAGTTTTCCAGCTGTTGTGCATCAATTTCCTGATGTCATTCCCAAGAACTATTTAGGGTTACAACCTGTAAGGGAAGTGGAGTTTACGATTGATCTTCTTCAAGGTAACCGTCCTATTTCCCATCCGTCTTATAGGATGGCACCAACAGTGTTACAGGATTTGAAATTGCAATTAGAGGAGCGGGAATGCAAGGGTTTCATTCGACCAAGTACTTCTCCATGGGAAACACTGGTGTTGTTTGTGAATAAGAATGATGGAACTCTTCGGTTGTGTGATGATTATCATAAGCTTAGCTATGTTTCTATAAAGAATAGATATCCACTTCCATGCTTTTATGATTTGTTTGATTAATTAAGGGGAGATCAATGGTTCTCCATGATTTAATTGCAATTAGGATATCAACAATTTTGAGTTCGGAAGGAGGAAATTCCATAGAAAGCTTTTAGAAGCTGATATGGACACTAAGAATATGTAGTCATGCCTTTTGGTATAATCAATGCACTAGTGGTCTTAATGGATTTTATGAATTGGATATTTCATCGATATCTGGATTCTTTTGTTGTGGTGTTTGTGGACGATATTTTGGTCTATTCAAATACAAGAGTTGATCATGAGGTGCACCAGGAAAGAGTGTTACAAATCATGATAAACCATTGTTTGTATGCCAAATTATCAAAGTGTGATTTTTGGATACGGGATGTATGTTTCCTGGGACATGTAATTCCTAATAAAGGTATTTCTGTTGATCTTGAAAAGATAGAAGCCTTTATCTCTTGGAAACCATCAAAGAATGTGTTCAAGATATGATGTTTTCATTGTATAGTTGGTTACTACCGACACGTTTTGCGTGATTTATGACAAGTAGATTCACCAATGAGAGCTTTGACAATGAAGAATGCTCCATTCCAATGGAAAGAAGAATGTCAGATGTCTTTCTAGGAACTAATAGTTCGGCTTACATTATCACCTATCATGATCTTTCCAAAATCAGGACAGGGGTATGTGGGTTATTTTGATGCTTCAGGATCAGGGTTGGGTTGTGTCCTCATGCAAAGAGATCATGTGGTTGCTTATGGTTCATGTCAGTTGAGGGTTCATGAGAAAAATTACCAAACACATGATTTGGAGTTGGATGCAACAGTCCATGCTTTGAAAACAGGGAGAAACTATCTCTTTGGTGAGAAATTTAATGTGTTTACAGATCACAAAATCTTGAAACACATTTTCTCAAAACGAGATCTGAACCTATGTCAAAGGGTGAGGATGGAGTATCTCCAGAATTTTGACTTTAACTTTATTTACACACCAGGAAAGGGGTATTCGGTGGTGGTAGTAGAATGTCAAATGCTTAGTTGGTGAACGAAGCTTCAATTGAATAGAAGTCGATGTCAGTATTTTCCGACATGCATGTGGAATGAGAAGACCAAGGTAATGTTGATGTTTTATTTTCAGCTGCACTTGTTCCTAGTTAAGTAAAGATGATCAAATAAGAACAAACCTCTGAAAAATAATGTCTGGTTTTATGTTCAAAACTCAATGGTGGGGATACCATTGATGGATGGAAACATGATGCTGGTTCTATTTTTGTTTCAGAGATCAGATGGTTGTACCTATGTTTTGTCAGGAACAACTCCTTCATGCTTACCACCATTCAAGATGGGTTGTACACCCAGGTAAACAGAAGATGCATAAGGTGTTGAAGGCATAGTTTTGGTGGAGCGGCATGAAAAGGATGGTGGATGAGTTCATCTCACAGTACATAACATGTCAACATGTTAAAGCAGATCATCAGAGACCAGCTGTTACATTACAATCTTTACTTATTCCAGTGTGGAAATGGGATCAGATAGTAATGGATTTTGTTACAGGTCTTCCAAGAACGGTCCAGAAACACAATTCCATTTGGGTGATAGTGGATCATCTAACCAAGTTGGCCCATTTCATCCCTATTCGTGAAACCCTTACGGTGGAAGATTTTTCAAAAATATTGATCCGAGAAATGGTAAAGAGGCATGGTGTACCAATGTTTATAGTCTTAGATAGAGATCTGATTTTCACATCTCATTTCTGGAAATCATTATAGAAAACCCTCAGAACTCATTTGACTATGAGCACGGCGTATCATCCCCAGATGGATGGTCAATCCCAGCGGATGATACAAACCATGGAAGATATGTTTCGGGATTGTGTAATGGATTTTGGTGGCTCATGGGAGGAGTATATACCGTTAATGGAGTTCTAATACAATAACAGCTATCAGGCCTTGATACGCATGGCTCTGTTTGAAGCATTTTATGGGCTTCCTTGTCGTTCTCCACTATAATGAGTGGAAACTTGTGAAACATCACTAGTAGGACCATGCCTTGTCCAAGAAACAACAAAGAATATCATTTTGATTAGAAAAAGGATGGATACTACTCAAATTCTTCAGAAATCTTATGTAGATCACCAGTGAAGACCATTGTCGTTCGTTGTGGGTGATCATGTCTTCTTGAGGATCTCAATAAAGCTTGGACATTGCCATTTCGGGAAGCAGGCAATGTTATCTCCTAGGTACATTGGGGCTTTTGATATACTATAATGGTTTGGAGAGGTGGAATATCCTTTTGAATTACCATCATGGTTCTGTTTGGTGAATAATGTCTTCCATGTATCTCAATTGAAAAACATTCAGGTTGATCCTGATAATGTGATCAAATGGTATCACGTTGACCTTAAGATGGATGCTTTGTTGATACATATCCCGGTACGGATTGTGGATAGGTAAGATAATGTCTTTCATGTAAAAATCATTGGTCTAGTGTTGGTTTTATGGAAGCAGGTCAGATTTAGGAAGAAATCTGGGAACGTGAGAAGGAAATGAATGAGCAGTGGCCGGAACTCTTCCTGTTGGGTGAATGTTTTCTACATTCCAAGGATGGAAAGACCAATGGTGAGGAGATTGTAGTTCCCTCGGCTTCTAGTATGTAACCCTTTCATGATGATTTTTATGGTTTTAATGTTAAGGGTGACGAATGGGAGAGTCGGGAGATCTTTAAATGATGATTTGAGGAAAAGAGGAAGTCGCATGGGTGGCGCACGGGATGACTAAACCGTGGGGCCAAACCGTGTGTAGTTGGCCCTTGAGGTAGTAGAATCTGCATGGGCGGCGCATGGTTTGTCTAACCATGCATCCGAACCATGCGTAGAGTGTTTGTCGAGGCAGTGGATAACTTATGGTTAGCGCACGGTTTGTCTAAACTTGTGAGTAAACCATGCGACACTTAAAAGAGATCCTATAAAGGTGGATCTCATGCATTTTTTCCTATATGTTTCTCATTTTTCATCTAAAGTGGCCCTAACTCGTGATTTATCTTCTCCTAAGTCAAGAAAAGGTTCTCCCATCATTCCGAAGGTGATCTGAAGGCTTCTCTTGTCGAATCGAAGCTGGATTCTTGAGGTATGTGATCATTCATTTTCGTTATTGATATGTTTCATAGATATACTTAGATCTACTTCTCTTCTTCTCTCAGTTTCTTAGATCTACACCCGGTATGGGTAGATCTATGTGTGTGGATGCCATATATGATGATATTTGGTCTAGATCATTCTAGGAGAAGAGATCTAAGGTATGTTTTTGAAGATTCAACCCAGTTTTCTTGAGTGTTTGTCGACTGTTGTGGTTTTCATCAAAACCATTGAGGTATGAGGCTTCAATCTCAACTCCTCTTATTAGAATTTATTGTCTTAGTTTCAAATTGGTTTATTTGAATGGTTTTTATTGTGAAAAGCAATGAATAAATCTTCTTTAGTGTTGATTTATGGTTTTGATGTAATTGTGAAATCATGGTGAATTGTTGTGCAATGTTATTTGGATTCTTGAATTTAAAATATTGATTTTAAATTATGATTGCTAAAATTGTAAAAGGTTTGATGAAAAATGGGTTTTCCATAAAAAAGGTGATTTACTGAAATGGTTTCAGATTGAAATGACTTTGATGGATTTTGTTTTCAATAAAAAGGTAGTTTTATTGAAATGGTTAAATTGAAATGGTTTTATATTGAAATGACTTTGATGGATTTGGTTTTCAATAAAAAGGGAGTTTTATTGAATTGGTTTGGAATTGAAATGGTTTTGATGGAAATGGTTTTCAATAAAAAGGTGTTTTTGTTGAATGGGTGGTTTGGCATGACTCTTGGGAATATGTGGTGTGTGTTCATGTTGCATGTACAAGTCATGGTTGAAATATGTCCATGTGCATGGTGCCAAACATTTAATGGAACAATGGTATCTATATGTATGAGTCGTGGTTGAAATATGACCTTGTACTCTATGCCAAAGGTGTAATGTCACATGGGAAACAATTACCTTGAGACGAATTGGTAGATCAACGAGAGACCGACCATGAATATGGAACTGTCATAATGAAGAATGCAAGATTCGATGCATGGGTTGGGAAATGGTTGGGCATGCCAAAAAAGAATGTTTGTGAAATGGTTCTTACGCTAGTTTAGTTATTTCTCTGGAAAAATAACTTACTGGTAAATTTGTTTCAATTGCTCTGGGAATGCCTTTGGTTATGAATGGGTTTCGAAACTTGTTTATATTTAGTTATAAACTTCTTTTGAGAAAATTTTTTATATGAACTGTTTTTATCTAAATGTGGCTAACTCAACTATCCTAGTGGCGTGAGTAGGGAAGTCATTGGGGAACACCTACTGAGTTTTATACTCACCCCAACTTTGGAACGTTGGTACTTTTTCAGGTGTCATATCCCAAGACACAGGTAAAGGTAAAGGATTTTATTGCTAGTGGATTATGGTGATGCTTGGTAGATTTTGTGGGTCTTGGAGCTTTTGGAGCATGGTGATTTTGGGGTTTATTTGAGTCTTGAGTTGTTCATCCACTGTGTACTTTGATGCTAAGTTTGGTCTTCCACTGTTGTGTACTTTTATGTAGTTTGATATAAATGAAGTTTTTATTGGTTTTTCATTTGTTCATGAATCATATAGTTAATGTTTGGTTATGGTTGGTTTAAGGGTTTATTTCTTAAAGGGTAAATCATCCCCCACTAGTACTTGAAACCATTCCGAATTTATTTCCACCCTTATGCGCCTTAGGGATGTCTCTTAGGGCCATGTAATGAATCGTTGTACTCTCAAGCCAATGAGAATTGGTGGGTTATTAACCTTTATATATGCAACATAGTGATGGTACATATATAGATAAATGGATGAATGCATAAATGAATAAAGAATCGATTTAGAGGTAATTATTATTTAATTAAATTAATTATAAAAAAAATAAATCTGATATAGCATGTAGCTTCCGGGCACATTGGAGTTGGGTGAGTGATGGTGCACAACTTAAATTTTTTCCATAATCAATGTTTATAATTATTTAATAATCTATGGTGGTTTTTCTAATTATAATTTATTTTTTTAATTCATGTTTATTCATTCCTATTTAATCTGAATAACATGATCTATTTCTTTCTATATCGTTTATCGCATATATAAAAGAAAAAATATATTATTTGAAATAAAATTAATTTGAGGAACTCATCTAGTGGTGCCAATGGTTCTTTCCAAGTAACATAGTAGTACAAGCCTTGTAGTTAGATCTACATGTAGTTTAGTTGTATTCAATGCATCCTGAGTAGTTAAGAAATTACTAATCATGTGTGCATTATTGACACACTGTGAATTTAACTTTTACACCAGCTGTTGACCAGGACATATTGGCACATGGTGAGATAGACTATACGCTGTGCGGCCCACTGGCCACAGCGTGTAGTACCTATCAGGTCAGGGGTGGTCCGAGTATCCAACACATGACTTAGCCGATCGGTGATCAGGTAACAGAGTGTGAATATGTCAGTAGCCTACTAAACACAATGTGTACTATAATTTTTTTTTAATTTATGCCTCACACACTCAATCCCAAGGTTTTCACTTTAGAAAAATGGTTAAGGTAGTACACACCATGTCCATTGGATATACAAGAAATGAACTTTAACAAATTATAAAAAATTAAATTTTTTTTATAATGTACAAATAATCATATAACGATTAAGTTGTATTACAAGATTTCACTTTAATTTAATTTAAGGATAACACATGACAAAAGACTTATATAATTCTTGTAATCATCTATGATATACAAGTCATTAAAGTAGATGATAAGTCTTGTATGCCATATATAACAAGTGTAAAACAATATACGGGCATAATTCATTCATGGGTATGTTTGGATGGGTATTCACCAGGTTACCTCCAAGGTACAATTTGTGTAAGGTTAAATTTAAATGATTTCGAATTTGATTGAAATTATAATGGATGATATTCTCAAGGAAATACATAAAAAGGATTAAGATAAATGTATTGATTAAATAAATACAATAATTAATCGTTTCAAGATTGATTTATCTTAAAAAAACTATTAAAAAATAGAATTATTTTTTTTAATGCATAATTTGTTTAATGCATGTGGATGATCATGATAAAGACCGTACATTTTTATCAGATTAGTTTCATTTTAAATTATTATTAAATTAAATTGTAGGTATGTGTTCCTTATCACCTCATTAATATGTAGGGAAAGCATTCCCATGGATTCTTTTATGTAAACCCCTTTTACTCGTCACATACATCTGATTAAGAGCATATGCAATGGATGGGGATCCCAAACTAGTGGAGGTGTTTCAAGTTAGGAGATGAGGGGAACCAATACAAGGAGATACAAAGGTCATTATGTGGAAATCTATAAAAATAAACCTAATTGGTTCAAGGTGTTTCTCCCCTTGGTTAGTAGTTAGTTTATCAACCACTATATTATCTAAGCATTATAAGTAGATCATGATCATACCGTTTATTTGATTTCTATATGTTCTATTATAATTTATTATGTATATTTTATCATGATAACATAATTAATGAATTTACAATAACAAAAAATGGAACTAAAATAAATTATCTTATGCATAAATTTTATCTTATACATGCTTATCCCACATAATATTTACAAGATTGTGAAAATATAATAAATGGAAATTTATGCATAAATGATAAAATCCATCAATAAAATATTAATTTAGTATAAAATTCCATTACATCGGTTAGAATCCGACAATACTTTAATGCTCTTGATCAACCAATGATGGGGTGCTTTCAATTCTCTAGGAATTCTAATTTGAGGTTTTTGGATGACTTGACTTAGTTCACATAAAGTGTATAATGTCAATGAAGGACATAGTGTAACTAAGAGGAAATGGTTTAAGAAATCTAAAATTATGGATTTCAAGATTGTGGAGTCCACTCAATGGATCACTGAGTAGTTAGTTAATGTCATTGGAATTTTAAATTTCTACCTAAAACCATTCAAATTGAACGACCAGCCAAATTTGGGAATATAAAAAATCAAATATAGTTCTTTACTAGAAGAATATCCAAGAAACTGTAAATTCTAATGCCAATGGTGAGGGCTATTGGGTTTTGATAAAATAGTGGGAGACTAATGAATATTTCCTTGTTGATATTCCTCAATTTTATCAGATAATGAACTAATAAATTTTTCATCCTATTTGTAGGAAAAAATTAAAATGACATCAAACATATCATTCTGATCAATAATTCACATGGAAAACCTTCTCACTATAACTAATTTCATAGAGTGGAAATGGAACATTTGGGTCATCCTTCACAATTAAAGGGAACAATATGTTCTGGATGAACCTTTACCAGTTGTGCATGGGAATGATGTGGGTGATTAGGATCTCTCGATGAACATGAAACATCTAAATGATGGTACATATATTTAGTGCCTCATTCTATCATCCATGATAAATTAGATATTGATGAAACATGAGGAAATGGATTCTTATAGCATGATTTATCACCTTTTGGGTCTCTATTAATAGAATGAGAGATAAGATATGTATGATACCTCTAACTCTTTGTTCACCAAAA
This sequence comes from Viscum album, assembly GCA_963277665.1. Lineage (NCBI taxonomy): Eukaryota > Viridiplantae > Streptophyta > Magnoliopsida > Santalales > Viscaceae > Viscum > Viscum album. The sequence continues at coordinate 107,791,111 of OY728133.1, forward strand.
CACATGGAGAGTCTGCACCTTCTGGGACACATGTAGTCAATCCTACTACATACATTGAGCATCTGAATAAATTAGGTATTAAATTCACAGATGAGTTACATATAGATCTCATACCAACATCACTACCCACGACATTATTTATTGTTATAATGATTTATAATATGAACAATTATAATAAGATTCTAGAGAAACATATTACATTAATTCACTAAGTGGATAAGGATATGGGACATGATAAACCCATACATATTATGGTGAATAGGAAGAGGAATCACTAGACCAAGATGCCTAATACTTATAAACTTTTAAAGCCCCCAAACTCTATTTGACCATAAATTAGAAGATCCAAATGTAGGGAAAGAAAAATGAGGTATTATTCTTTTCATGTGGCATGTTAGGCCACTGAAAGTGGAAGTACACCGAGAGGTAAGGGGGATCCAATGGAACATTCGGTATAGTGTACTATATTTCCATTTCTAAAAATTGGGTATTAGATACAGCTTGTAGTATTTACATCAGTTTTCAAATATAGGAACCAGGTAGATTCAAAAGAATCTAGAGAGGTGTATATGCAAGGTGCCAATTGTGTGTGGTTGGATGATCTTTTCATTAGTGTCTACCACATCACATTAATAATGGAATTGATTTCTATTTTACCAGGAATTTATTATGTACCTTATGTCACCAAAAACATAATTCCAGTTTCATGTTTGGAAACGTAATGGTATATTTTCATGTTAGAAAATAAAATTTGTTACTTTTATAAGGACAAAATATGTTATTGAATGTCACATTAAAATGATGTTCTCTTGGAATTAAATTACAAAAACCATGCTTTGAAAATTTATTAAAACTCATGTTCACAAGACTCATATAACACCCGGTTGTGGAATCGCCATCCCAGTCATAAAAACGAGAAGTGTTTTAAAATACTCTATCAAGATGGTTATTTTGACTCTTCTGATCTAAAACCACTTCATAGATGTCAGGATTGTTTATAAGGGAAAATGACCAAAAATTCATTTGGGGTGCATGGGTGAAAGATCCATAGAGCTTATATGATTTGTAACAAGTAATGTTTGTCGACTATTTCCAGTAGAATCTAGATTTGGATATTCTTAGTTCATAAATATTAATAATGTCTTGAGTATATATGGATATATTTACATGATGTTGTATAAGTCTGAGTTCATTGAGAAATTCAAGAAATTCAAGAATGATGTAAAAATCGCCTTAGTATGAAGAAAACATTATTTGATTGGATCAAAGTGGATAATATCTTAACCAATAGTTTGTATAATTTCTCTAGGAGTTTGATATTCTATCTCAAGACACTCCACAGTATACATTGTAATAGAATAATATTAGTGAATAAAGGAATTCTACATTGTTGAACATGGGAAGGTAATGATGTGTCATGTAGATCTTCTATTATCTGTTTGGGGATATTCATTACAAAATGTCGCCTACAATGAAAATTGAGTACCTACTAAGGATAAAAAAAGAATTCCCTTTGAGTTATGTTGTGGAAAGAAACCAATTTTTTCACATACATTTGAATGGGGGTGTAATTCCTTTGTTAATGCTTTCTCTAACAACCAACTAGAACCCCAGGGAATGAGGTGAATCTTTATAGGTTATCTCAAGGAAATAAGGGGATACTACATATAAAACCCCTCAAATAATAAATTAATTATCCCCAAACATGTTTTCTTTCTTAAGAGGGATCATATCTAAAATAAATAATGTGGGAGAATGAATGACTCTAATGATGTTGATGATCAAGATGCACAAGAGTTGGTGCTTGGAGAAATTCTCTAAGACCCCATGTAAGATATAGTTACTGAAACACAAGTACTATGTAGGATCTCAAGATAGTTAAGGCATCCCGAGAGTTGCTTTTCTAGTCACCAGGGACTGCTACTTGTTACTATTGGAAAATGATGATTCTATTTACTAAAAAGAGGCATTAGAGAGGTCACAAGCTACAAGATTTATATAAGACATGAATTATGAGATGGATTCCATGTAATAGAACAATGCTTCGGTTCTGGTCGGTGTGTTAGTTTATTTTAAAGCCTATTATATGTAAATGGATATTAAAAACAAATATGGCTATGTAAGTTAATGTAAGTACCAATAAAAAAAGTATATTGGATAATGGTTTTAAACAGTTCAATGGAATTGACTATGATGAATCCTTTTCTCCAGTTTCCATGTTTAAATATATAAGAATAATACATTCCATAATAGTTTACCATCAAAATACAATATGGTAGAAAGATATCAGAACATCATTCCGTTACGATAACCTTTAGGATGATGTATATTTGAAACAATCAAATGGTTTTGTGACACTAGGTGTTACCAAAAAGGGTTTACAAGTTGTAGAGGTTCATTTAGGGGTTGAATCACAAATCTAGTTCCTTGAAATTTGGAATATATGAATCCAAAAAATAAATTGGCTTCATTAAAACTGAATGCAAGCCATGTGTTTACAAAATTAATAATTGGAATGTGTTTGTTATGCAAGTAGTATATGGTAAAGACATATTACTAATTTGAAATGAAATACTAGTCTTACTATTTGTTAAGCATTATTTGAACAAATGTTTCACCATGACCTACATAGGGGAAGAAGCCTACATTCTACAGATAATGATCATTCATGTTAGATCTATGATACTGCCTAGACTAATCTAAAGTACATATGTTTACAAGATACCAAAGGGATTTACTTTTAAACGATCCAAGAGTGGATTTGTTCTAGTGTCACATGGATTACATCTTTATAAGAATATATGTCACCAGGCACAATAGTATTATGATATAATGATTATGATATCATATTCTAGAATAATATATTCAATCATGTATTCCATTTTATATACTATAAATGATGCTTCCTATGCTCTGTACATGGTAGGATGATATCTAGTCGATCCACAATAACAACATAGCACTACATTTAAGAATATCCTTAAGAATCTAAGAGAAAAAAAGATTTTTTTGGTGTATGGGGGAGAGAAAAATATTTTCCACAGAGGGTATGTATATTTTTTTCTCAGATAGATCATAATTATATGAAGTTGCTATCATGATGTTTTTTTATCTCAAGAGAGGAGCTGGGAGTTGGAAGAGTACAAATAATCCATTTTTCAATGATTCTACAGAAGAGACCAACTATACAGCTGCTTCTGATGCATCCAAGGAATCCATAATGATTTAGAACATTCTATAGGGTCTTTATATATTACCTTGTAGTAAATATCATATCACGTATTGTAATAATACTACAATATTGGCTCTTTCAGTACTTCCATGTTCGTACCAATGGAAAATGAACAAACTCTGTAAGTATCACCTCCTAAGGGACTTCAATCAAAGTGGTTAATTATCTATGAGTAGATCATCCATGGAAGGGAATGTGGAAGACCCCTACAATATATTTCTATCTGAGAATAAGAATTAATATCATGTGAGAGATAGTGTACTGGAGATTATTATCATTTGTCTCTAGTAAAAGTAGAATTTTTGTGCAGTTTATTCCCTAGAACTACACTACTTTTTCATTATGATAAACATGTATTTGTTTAATGGATATTAATAACCATATAATAACATCATGATTTTTATTATATGTGAAATTTTATATGATAATGTCCTATGAGTAGATTTCCAACTAAAATTCCAATGACGATCCCTTCAATGATTAGAAAACAAAGTGCCATGAAACTATTCTTGAATATATGTTCTGTAGACAGATGATATCATTTGACGAGGCATAAATGATATTGGAATTTAGTTGTGGAGACTCATAGCTCGTTGAAGTACCTTCTCGTAGTTTATGTCATTTTCAATGTCTATGAGGATATAATGAGAAGGAGAACTTCTAATAGAAAATACAAAATTCTATGTGTCATTTGATGTTCCTATATACATATGTGTGTATTGTTCTTTAGACTTTTACTGTAACATCGTAGGTAAAAAATGATATTTTCGTATTAATTAATATTTTTGAATTAAATATTAATTTTAATTTAATGGTATTATATGATTATTTTCATAACCAACTTGCAACAATGGGTTTCTTCAATGTCTTATGTTGCACACAATGCTGAGTCATACTGAAAAATAATAACATAATATTTTTTTAAATGGTATTAAACTCGTTGACGTTGTATTGATTGGAATGAATATAACTAACTAGTATATTATGATAAGTGTTTTTTAAATTTTTTTACATTTATCCAATAAATATAAGAGGCTAAAAATGAGATGAATTTATTTTTAAGCATAAATACTATAATAAATTTAAAAGGTTGTTTTACCACATTTTGATGGAAGTCCCCTTTTGTATATAGGTTTGGTCACTTTTATATGTTCCTTTTGATACTGTAAACATATTATTTAGATAAAGGATAGAAAAATTTACTATGGTTGAATATTTTATATTTTATATAAAGTTCATTTTTTAATGAATAGTGAAAATATTGCATTTTAAGTCAAAATTGTCTTTTCATATGATTTATTTATATGGTTAGATAATAAATCTCAATGGTTTTAATGTTTAATAGGATTATATTATTACCATTTAATCCAATTTAGTTTTTTGATGTACATTCACTTTGAAATAGGATGTAAACACAAGACAATATTTCTGTAGTTTTGGCTTCATAAAAACATGGTTTCTAGTATTGATAATGAAAATTATTTATAAATAAATTAATGAGACTTATATGTTCTGAATTTATTAAAATATAAGTAATATTTTAATTAATAATATCAAAATTTCTTGGGCTGAATTTTTGGTATTTTTCTGAAAACGTTAAATTTTTTATGAATAGTGAAAAACACGACATATTAGTTAAAAACTGAATTTTTCATTTAAATATAAATTTACCACATCATTGTATTGAATTTCAAAAATCCGACATACATGGTTGTCATCCTTAAGGATAATTTGGTTTAATAGGATTAAAGTAATTTTTGGGGAATAGTAAATTTTGATTTTTATTTACCACGATTATAGGTAAAAAGTGTAATTTATGTTTAAAAATATTATAATAATATAAAATCACCTTCAAACTTGTTCTAACCTTATTGGATGAATTATGTCCGACCAATAAAATCATTGGTTATAACTTTCGTAATTTGGAAGCCACCTGTGTAAGATAATGACATTAATATGATTTAATTTAATGTAAAAAAAATATCATAAACCTGTATTGTTTTGCCAAATGATTTTTAATGAGGGTATATAATTGATATATGTATCTATAAATACTCATTATAAAGATAAAAATATTTCCCATATCATGTCATTTTATTTGTTCGTTTTAGAAATCAAATAAATGTATTTATTTATGACATAATGATGATGGAATGACTACCTCATTAATGAATGTTTTAAATAAATGAGATAATAAATACTAAAATAAATTTATTTTGAAACATTTTTTGCCATCCACATATTTTAAAGAAGAGTTTTTCTTGTTATATTTGAATTACTAATGTTTTTATAAATAATTATGTTGGTTTTGATTTTTAAAAAACTCATGATATGAATAGTAATAAAATTGACATAAATGTGTTTTTGAATCAGTTAAAATTTGATTAAATGATAAAATATTCCTAAAAATATATGATTCAGAAAATGACATATATGATGTTAAAGATGTCATTAATGATCCATTTTGGGTTTCTTGGCATTTTATTGTATATATATTAACCATATTTTATAAAAATACAAGAAGATATGTAAAAGGTAAGCAAGTTAACAAAGGGTAAAATAAAAATGATAATGATTAAGAATGATAGAAAATCTATCAATTTTTATTGGATGAATTTATTTAGACATATATTCATCTTATAAGTTAATTTAATGAGTTGCAGACCTTTTTAATTAGAAAATAATTTTATAACCAAATAATACATTCAAACATTCCAAAATAGTAAATATATTAACCGTATAGTAAGATTATACAAGAAGATATGGTAAAAGTTAAGTAAGATAACAAATGGTTAAATAAAATAAAGATTTGGATTAAAAATGAACCAAAACGAGTAAAATTATTATTGGATGAATTTATTTATAAAATTATTCATCTTATAATTTAGTTTAATTAGTAGTGGACCTTTTGATACCAAAAATGATTTTATAATAAAATAATACGTTCAAACATTCTTAAAGAGCCCATCCTCCTACTTACAAAAGGACACCATTTATAAACCATTACTCACACATATCAATACCCTTGTATCATCCACCCTCTACAAAAATAATCTCCAAACATACCTATATTGCTCATAGACTTCTTACCTTAAGCATAAGGTACATCAAGAAAGCATTTTGGTTCAAACCAAAGGGAGTTACCCGATTTAAAGGTAACGCTTTACCTCAAGTTCACTTATTTTATTCTACTTATTCACTCCCTATGATCTTTTTATTCATTGTTTTTATAAAAACCCAGTATCCTAAATATACAAGGCTATTTTAGGAAATTTATTTGAACTATAATTACACACAACACCATTTAATGGGTGTAGAACATACTATTTTGGTGGACGAAGAACTACTGTCTCACGGAACGATGATTGTTAAATCTTCTCACAAATCCTTTTATGGTGGCCATTATGATGGAACTATAATTATATATATTATATAAGATATTTATTTTTTCTATATTATTAAGTAATTATCATTTATAACATACCTATATACTTTTCATGTTGTATAAATATGATAATATCATTTGAGGAAGTGTAGACTACCGCCCCCTCAAAGTGATATGACTCTTTATTTCTATAAATGGAACATATAAATTATTGTGTTAATGAACATAAATAATGTTTATAAGATTTTATATTATACTATAATTTTAATATTCATATGTATCATTTGGTTTTCCTTCCCTTTAAAATGAAAAAAATGAAATAGAAGTAGCGTTCATGCTTACATACGGCTTACCGTCTTCATGAACGGCACATTTCATTTTCATAAATACAATTGATATGGAATATTCAAAATAAATAAATATTATATATATATATGATATAAATGATATATAAATAATTAATATCATTATGGGGATAATTTAATTGTCACCCCATGGACAATTTGTAATTATAACTTGTTAATTTTTTATGAATGTTACAAACATTGACAAAATCTCTGATATGAACTCAAATAATTAACTAATTTTTATTTTAAGGTGATAAGTGATATTAAAATAATAATATACTTGAAAAAGGATAATAAAAATAGAATTTAACATATTTTTATTATCGAGGATGAAAAATAATCATACAAGACAAATCAGTCGTGTGGTAAGGGGTTTTCATCTAACATTTTATTCCCATGAGATTCATGCTATATTTTCCACTATTCCCTTTTGTGTGGTGTATGTACATCCAATTATTTTATTCATTTTTTAATATAAATTAATTTATTGGCATTTAAAACTTCATTGTATAATCTTTCATTAATGTGGTTTATGTTTAATCTGTTACCAAATCGGCAAGGGAACCTTTCACTCCCCTCATCTAATCAAAATCATATTTTATGTCATGCCTTTTAAATTTAGATTTTTTTATGATGGGATATGTTATTATATCCTTATTTTTTAAAATCTTATTTCCATGTGATCAAAGACCGTTTTATATCTAACCAACTCATTTTCGGAATTTTAAATTGGCATCGTTATACTGTCGAATTTCTTTATGATATCATCTTAACCCAATTTCAAGTCTTTGGGATAAACATATACTTCATGGTTATGTAATTCTATGAATATGTGTGAAGGAATTATGGTTTTTTTCACTTAATATGGACTTATATTTTCTGTATTGTTATTTTTCATGCATAATTATGTCACTGATTTGTCATTAATCAAAGGATATGATCTTTTCATGGGACTTTATCTCAATTTATATTCTATTGAGACTTATTTGCTGTTATACACCAATTCACTATTATATGGTGTATACACATCCATTTGAAATAATATATCATTAATATCTTTATTCACATTATATTATAAGAGTTTATTAATGTTATTCTTCAATTATTTGTATCTGAGAATCTCTCATTTAGTTAAGAACTCTTTAACTAAGATATCATTTTAAATTTTTTAAAGATTTATTATTATAAATATTTATCATTTATGTCCATATTTTAAAAATTGTTTTAAAAAAATATATATATATATATGGACATGAATTTTTTGAAATTTAAATTTTGTTCAAAATCAACAAAGTGGTATGGGACACATTGATTCAAAAATATCATTATTAACTATTTTAAATGATATTGAAAATGGTTTGAAAAATGCATTGATTATGTCAATATCATAAAATGATATATTTTGATTGCAATTTGGAAATATTATCATCCATTTATTATTATTTTTATGTGTTATGAATGTGTTACATTTATTGGACATCGTATACATTTACTGGTGTTTTTGTGATAAAACTTGGTCGAGTGAGCCAGATAGAGCTCTCTAATGCATTGGGTAACGTGAAAAATGTAAACATTAATGTTTCTTCTAAGAGATTTAGGGATTATATTATGATGGGTATTCCAAATGTAACTAAGTACATATCTGTGAAAGCCACAAATTAAGTATTTTATGGATGCCAAAATATACCATTATGATTTATGATTTCAATGTGTTATTAATAAAACATTTGATTTGTGTGGTATGTTATGGATTGAAAAGTATTATTTCAAGGATTTGTATGTATTGAATGACTAAGGCTTACTCTCTTTGTTTTATAACCAATACGGAGCTTTTTATGATCATCCAATGTTTTTTAAATATTTTTCACAAGACCTAAAGATGAATAAGGTAGAGGATGGGATTAATGAAATTCCATGCTGTCTGAAACATAGTACTATACATGACTCTTTTTTAAGTGTTTTTATTTTATAAAAAATGGATACTTAGTTGAAGTGTCTACTTCATAATATTTGTGATGAAATGTAATAGTTATGACCTAATTATCTAACACTCTAAACCTGGAAAGATCCTCAATGTGAATTCTTGACATAACACAAGATTAATTAATGTTTAAGGTTGTGATCTTATATTAATATTATTGTTAAGGGATATTATAAGTCATGCACTTCGATGTACTGATGAAAACCATGATAACAGATGTTTCCAGTGATGCGGGATATGTTTGGTGCATCATGTATTATATTTCATTAATGAGTAATGTATGATATTATTTACAACTTATGTTATATAATCAAAAATAATTTCTCAGGGCCATTAATTTAAATGAAATAGCCTAAATAAATACATGTCTCTGGTGATCAATAGGAAATTTATGTTTTTACGAAGTAAAAGAAAGTGATATCGGGTATATAGGTTGATGGTATCAGAATTCAACCGACTCGATTATAGACATTGTGAAAAAAGGATTATATTACATGGTAAGTGCTCGTATAAGGCTACATGTCATTCCAAAATTAAATTCATTTTTTATGGGTGCATTGGTGTGTTTCTAGATTCTATCATTGGACTTTGGGCTGCTCTAGATAATGTCACTAAAAAAGAGGCCCATAGGGTCACACACTTAGTATATCAAGTATCTAAATTAAATAATATATAATTTATTATTTAACATTTTGAATAATTATTATACTCGATTGTGGTTTAATAATTATCCATGGATGTCTAAAATCATTTATTCTGACACTATTTATTTGAGAGAGTATATTATGGTAGGAATAATTAATTAATATTTAATTACTAATTAATGAATATAATATTTATATATTTATTGGAAAATAATGTCGTGGTGTTTGTTTAATAAATAAATAGTCACTATTCATCCTTAAATAAATATGGTGGATAATTAGGGGACCAAGTTAATGGTCCGCTGAGAAATAAAAATGTTGAATATTATTTTATTAAATAATATTTATTTATAACTTTCATGTTAAGAACATTTTAGGAAATGATATTGTTTTTGTTATTATTGTACCTGGGGGTTTCTCTATGATATATAAACTAAGTAAGGATCTTATGAAACTTTTTTATTATAACCATGGTGAATTAAATATTAAATTATATTAGTCTCTTATTAGCCATGCTCTAACCAAGCGATCCATTTTTTAAAGTTGTGCACAATGAGTTTGGGACAACAGCTCTCAATCCAAGAGAGTTCATCCCTCCCTGAAAATTCTCTCAAGAATGAAAGACATCCAACTACACCAGATCAAAGTGAATTCTATGGAATAGGTTCTCAAGGCGATCAAATGCGGACATCATAAGCATAGAAATCTTCCATTCTTTAACCTAGATACTCCTTCATTGGCGTCCGGAGATACATGAAACATTTTTGGATCACTACTAGAGGTGATCTTCCCTTGATCCCAACAACACAATGACAGTACACCTGCAGATATGTGGCTGAATGCATTAAAGAATAATGAATCAACTTGGAGGTAATTCCTATTTAATGAAATTATTTAGAAATAAAATTTCTTTGATACCACTTGTGGGTTATGGGAACAACAAATGCACGGGTGGGACAATTCCAAGATTAATTTTTTCTATAGTTTTTTATATATATTTAATAATTGCTTGTGGTTTGTACATTTATAATTTGATATTTCAATTCAAGTTAATCATTTATTTTTAATATGGATATTGAGATGTATTTATTACTATATCGTATCTCACAGATCTAACATAAATGATTACTTTTTTGATTAAAATTAAATATTGGAACTCATTAGGAGGTGCCAATGGTTCTGTCTAGGTAACATAACAATACAGGTCATGTAGTTAGCTCTAAATGCATTGTAGTTTTGTTCAATGCATCCATACTAGTTGGAAAATTACTCATCCTGTGTGAATAAATACCAGGTGGTGTAGTTAATTCTTACACATCATGTTGGCTAGGATAGAATGGCTCACTATCAGCCTAACTACACACTGTGTGGCCCATAGGACACGGTCTGTAGTCCCTTTTGTGTCAAGGTTGGGTTGTGTATCCAATACATGTCCTAGATGACCGGTTGTCAAGTAGCATAGATTCACCATGGCATGTGTGCCATTGGACATGTCATGTGTTCCAAATCATTAGAAGTACGTCTCAAACTCCGAGTCCCTAGGTCCGTACATTAGATAGATGGTGAAGGTAGTGCAGACCATGTAGGTCAGATATAAGTTCCATGTTCTTTACCAAATTATGCAGAATTATAACATTAATTTTTTCATAATTTTTATATCATAATATAATGTATATTTCATATTAAAGATGGTTAATTTATGTTCACTGAATCATAAAAGGTGGAAAAACATCTTGTAATTAATGTAATCATCTATGAAGTACATGACATGCTAGTATGAGATAAGTCATGTATGCAATATTCCATTAGTGTAGAACTTTATTTAGTCAAAATACATGTCAGGTAGGTTTGGACAGGTATTCAACAAGTTATCAATAATTTACAATTTATGTACATTGGTAATTTTAAATTTAATATTATTTTTAAAAAATTATAAATGATGAAAATCTCAACGAAATTTAGAAAAAGGATTAAGATAAAATGTCTGATTAATGAAGGATAATAATTTTTCAATTCAAGCATGACTTATCTTAATAAAGAATGGTACAATAATTGAAATCTAGTTTATTTAAATTCATAATCTGTTACATGTATGTGGATGACCATGATCAATACCATGTCATTGTATGTGATAGGTTTCCTTTTAATGTTTTATTTAATAACATTTTTGGCATGAGTTTCTTCTCTCCTGATTAATATATAGGGCTTGTAGGCTCATGGATTCAATCATGTTAATCACTTTTTTAACCTTCACTTTCAAGTGATTAAAAGAATATGTAATGGATTAATATCCCAAGATAGTGGATGTGGTTTGATATAGGAGATGAGGAAAAAATTATAAGAGGATAGAACGGTAGACATGTGAAAATTTGTAAACACACACCTAATTGGTTCAATGTGTTTCTCCCTATGGTCAGTGGTTAGTTTATAATATGCTATATAAACTAACCAATAGTGAAATATCATGATCATAACATTTATTTTATTTTTTTATGTTGTATGGTTATTTATTATGGTTGTTTTTTCGCGATCACATAATTAGTGAATTAACATGAATGACATATGGAAATAAAATAAACTAGCTTCTCTGTAAATATTATATAATATATGGTTAGTCACTTATGTGTATCCAAATTAATGTTAAAAATAATGTGAAAATACAATAAATTGTAATTTATGCATAATGTATAAAATCCCTCATCAAAATAAAAAGTAGGAATAACATTCCATTATTTCGGTGAGAATGAAACCATTGTTCAATGTTATTGACCATAAATGTTGGGGTGCTTTCAATTATCTAGGAATTGTAATTTTTGGGTTTGTGTTGAATTGAAATTGTTTACATCAAGGTTTAACTTCCAAAGAAGGACTTCGTATAACTATAAGGAAAAGGTTATAGAAGTCCAAAATTAAGGATTTTAGGATTTGATAGTCAACACAAAAGATCAAGGATATGCGAGTTAATATTGTTGGTATTTTGAATGCCTACCTAAAACTCTTGAAATTACTTGACCATACACATCTTTTATAGTGGAAAGGGAAGTATTGATACATTCCACTATAATGTCTACGAAAAATGTTACTCTAAATAAAATAGTGAGGGGTATTCTGTTTCCATAAAATATTGGGAAACTAATGAATATTTATTTATTTATATTTATTAATATTATGAGAAAATGTAACATTACATTGTTCATCCTATTTTTAGAAAATAAATTAAAATGATATTAATCATATCATTGTGATCCATACATGAAAATAAAAACCTACTCACTGGAACTATTTACTAGGAGTGGCTAAGGTTATTTTGGGTCATCCTTCTCCATGGATGGAAACTATATGTGCTAGAAGAAGCATTACCAATTGTGCATGAAGATGAGGTTAGGGGTGAGGGTCTACTTGTGTACTAGAAACATCTAAATCATGATATGGATGTTTAGTACCTTATTCTATCATCCACTATCACGACCCTTCCTTGGGGCCCATGCCGTGACTACCCCAATCCTACCATCCATAGGCTAGGGGCTGGCGACTAGCACGAAAGGCGTAAATCCCGATAACTGGGAAAACATTTCCTTTAAAAAAGTAAACCAACACAACAGAGTACAAGCGGAAGTAAAACACTAAGTAAAACTGAAACAAGCTGTGCTGAAAGTAAAGGGGCCGGAAATACAAGCCCAACTATATAGTACAGGGAAAAAGGTAAAACAACTGGATGGTGACAAGAAGCTCCTAGATCATCCACCAAGGATTCTACCTGATGTGTAGGTATAGATAGCGCAACTCTTGTATCGTCCACCACGGATCCTACCTGAAGGGTAGGTACAGATAGCCTCTACAACGCTCTCGCCCGTCAACCTCCTCCGAGTGTCTCCTCGTCATGAAGCCCACCACCGGATACTGTCTTGTCGTGAGGCCCACCTCCGGGTATCGTCCAGTCCTCGAACAATCGGCCTCTGTCTGCAATGCCCATCGTCTGCAACTAACACAACGAGGTGCGGGCATAGCCCGTGATGGGGTGAGTATAAAGATACTCAGTAGGGACCCTGAGACCCTCAAGATCTCACTAAATCCGTCATGGATAACCACAAAGAAAATCTCAACAGATAACCTCTACTTAGGTATATGCCCATATATATACCCATGTTATCAAGTAACCCATCTCAATCATGAGGAAACACAATGATTATGAAATCAACAGATAACCACTACCAAGATATATGCCCATACATATACCTAAGTTATCAAGTGAACCATTTCAATCATGAGGAAACACAAAGATCATATACTCAGCTCAACCAGGATTTTATTCATGATGTCGAAACCACGACTGCTGGATAACTCCTCCTCTGTCGAGTATAGAGGGCCTGCTGCTACAACCAAGCGCGCCCCACTAACCTTGGACTACTGTAGTACTCCACCTGTCGAGTATTGTGGGCCTGCTACTACAACCAAATGCTTACAACCATGGGTCTGCCGCTACAACAAAGCGCTCCCCCTCATAGGCTCCAGAGGTACTCCATCTGTTGAGTAATGCGGGTCTCCCGCTACAACCAAGCGCTCCTCCTTTGTGGGTCTACCTCTACAACCAATCACACCCCCTCATAGCCTCCCGAGGTACTCCTTTTATTGAGTACTGCAGGGTATTCTGGTACAACCAAGCGATCCTCCATCGTGAGTCTACCACTACAACCAAGCGCTCCCCACTGGGCTATCCAAAACACACCGAGACGATAGATCATCAGTCATCAAGTCTCAGCCAGCTACTAGGTCACTGCACTCTGCTAGCTTGTCAGAGGGATGGTCCGCTCCACGAGCTACTAGTTGATACTCCAAGTATCACAAAGTTCCACAAAGAAGTATCTCAAAGGACCGTCTCGTCATTGGGGTATCAATGCAACAGAAGGCGCGTTAGTCGGACGCCTGATCTATGAGTTACTAGCCTTTTCGTCCCAGGGTCCTGGTTGGTTTCGTGTGCGAACCAACCCGTCTGTATCTCTACTGTACCTCAAACTCTAATAGGGTATGCTCATAAGGACCGTTTCTCAACGTGATCATCAACGCCACTGACGATTCGTCAAACAGACGTCCAGTCTGAAAGTCATCAGCTTTTCCGTTCCAGGGGCCCGGTTGGATTTCGGGTACAATCCAACCCAGCCATTATCCAACTACATAAAAACTCAGATTAAGCATGCCAAAAGTTTCGTCTCATCAAGAGGAATCCAAAATAGTCGATGACACGTCAATCGGACGTCCGGAGCTCAAGATATAAGCGTTTCCGCTTCGAGGCCCCGGTTGGTTTCGTATCCGAACCAACCCGGCCGTACTCAAATTATCCGAAACCTTGAGTGTAATATACCGAAATGACCGACTGGATCTAAGGATCGCATCATAGCTAACGATGCGTCGATCTGAGGTCTGCAACCCATGTTATGGCCAAAAGATCGAAAGAGGTCCGGTATTAGGGAGTTCGGGCCCAGTCCGACCCGGTCCGATATCCCCTGGGTCGGCCCAAACTGGGTCATCCTGACCCGGGTCTGGGTCCGGCCGGCTTGGGCACAGCATGGCTCGGCTTGGGCGCGCTCGGCCGTAACGGCCGAGCGTAGGGGGTGCGGGGGGGGGGGGGGGGGGGGGGGGCGCTGCCCCTCGCCAGTTCGAAACTGCGGCCCCCATGAGGGGGTCGCTCCTGCTGGCCAGCCGGGGTTATGACCCCCGACGCTTCTCGGATGCCGGCCGGCCTGACGGGCCGGCCTTGCTGCTGCTGCCGCAGGACCCCACGGTCCCGCCATCCTGCTCTGGCACCGACGGCCAGAAACCGGCCACCCCTCCCTGCTCCGCCGCAGCCTATGGTCACGACCTTTGTACGTCCGGCGCGATGCGATGGTGCCGCGGCCCCGCTCCGGCCGCGGTGCTTTTGTGGTTCTCTGGCACGATGCGACGGGGCCGCACCCCTTCGCTACGACCCGTCTCCGGTCGCGGGTTCGTTTTTCCTCAACGGCGCAGCACGACGGCGTCGTGCATCTTTGATGTATTTCTCCAAGATTCCACGAAGGTCGTTGCACCGTGCCACCTTCTTTCGAACCGCAACAACACAACAACACAAAGGGGGAGGAGATTCGGACGTGTTCGTGCGGTCCGACCTCCTCTGGATAAGTTGATATCTAGCGGCCCAAAGATAATGAAGAAGAATGGAAAAGGATGAATTCTCCAACAAAAAATTAAAATAAACCCCTACCTCGAGTGTAGCTGAATGAAGGCTCGTCGTGGAATTGCACACCGTGGAAGGAGGTGTCGCGGAAGGAGGATCGTCGCATCGTGGAGAAAAGATTCGTCAGTGTCGCGTCGTCGATCTCCGAGGATCCGGCGTTCTTGTCGACCTTCGTCGGAGGTCAGCATTCTTCCCGTTCTTCGTGTTCTTCATCGAGGAAGATGAACATCAAGAACTTGAGAAAATTCTCCCCAGCCTCACAGAACCCCCAACTATCATAATGTAAGAGTTTGTCTTATTTTATTTCTCAAGACAAGAATTTTGAAATTCAAAAATGAAAGAATCAATTAAATGAATTAATTGCAACGTTTTAACCGCCCAAATTAATAGAGGCGTTTCATAAACAGAAAAACGCTAGGGTTGACTCCGACTTAATATGGGTGCGGGTGCGTTACCTTAATTAAGGAGGGGGTAAAGAAAAGAAATGGTGGGGCTCATGTGGGACCCACCTCACAAATATCTTACATAGTGGGTAGGATATTGTGGTACCCACTCCATTTACATAGCTTAGGTTAAACAACTTCAAGTAAAATAAAAATTGCTCGCACCATTTATATTTTATTCCTTAACCCAAAAAAATTTAAAAACCACACCCGAGAAAACGCAACTCCGGAAATGGTGTTTTTAAGAAATTATCGGCGCTGCGATTCCATCAGTGCCCTCAGAATTCGATTCCGATCACCAACTCAAAAGTTAGAAAAACCTGCTCGTTCGTTCACTGAACGTACCCGAGCTAAACATCGTAAAATGATTCCGGGCATACCAGGACTCGGAATCAGGTTCTGTCTGAAACTGTGTTCTTGTATAAACCCAAATAAAATTAAGAAAAAATTTTCCTTCATATTTACGGTTCTTTACATCCACTATCAATGATATATTTACACAACATGAGGAAATGGATGCTTATAGCATGTTGTCTCACCTTTGGTATATCTAATAAGAGAAGGTGAAACAAGAGAGATATGAGATCTATGACACTTTGTTGACCCCTATTCTTAGAGATTTTGTGGTAGTTATGTAACGCCCCGACCCCAGCTACCCAGAGCCGGTGCATTACTTCGTAACATTGGAATGATCACAAAAGATCAAGTATCGAAAGACCGATTAGTTTAGTAGCCTTGGAAACACTAGATACATTCGTAAACGTTACATTACATCAAAAAGTGATAAAACTACAATAACGAAGTCTCCATAGTCCACACTCATATCCACTTCTGACTATCCCTACAGGTCATTCATAAAATACTTCTTCACATCCTGGAAAATATTAATACATTGAAAGGGGTGAGCTCAGATGCTCAGTAAGGATAACAATATTGCGGAAGCTTTCATAAATAAACATAAACATTTAAGGCAATGTATGACTAAAACAAAATCCTTTTAAACATGAACATCAACATAACATGGCAAAATTAAAATGAGATAATGCCATTTACATCTTCACATGGATATTCTACTGGTCGAATAATCACATGCAATATCAATAACCACTTTCATAATGAGGGGATGTATAATGCCGGACATTCTGAAAAATTTTGTCAAGGCCTCGGCCAAGACGTCTAAAATGATTAAGGCCTCGGCCAAAACCATAAATCAAATTGGGAAAGGGCCTCGGCCAATTCCACGTCTAGTTGTCTCATGAGACCTACCGATGCATCGAGGATCTATAGCGGGCTCCACTCGTCACTTATTAAGTCCAATACATTCCTCATATGAATAGGTTTAAACATATCATAAACCATAACATAATCGTATCACATAAAACATGCATAAAGGAAACATAAAATTTCCACATTTCAATCACAATATATCAATACAACACATTTATATAATAAAAACGCGTTCAAAACCATTTTCAATACCAAAATAAAAGAAAGATAAAACATTGTATTTATTTTTCATTAAAAAAATGATGGCTTGTAGAGGAAGCCGAAACTCAAATAACGGTCACGGCGGCAGAGAAGTCGTTGTCGCCGCATAAGTACGAAAAGAAAAACATTACCTCTTTTCATTTAGCAAAACGCTTCGTATAAAAAAGATTCCTTTTGAATAAACGTAAAAGTCAAAGGGTTTTATACACCGTATAAAAGAAAGTTGTGTATAAAACGAAATATGCCTCAATGAAAGGAGATTGAGACGACGTCCTTACAAAAGATAATTTTTAAAATAAAATAGATATATTATGTGTATTCACTATAGGTACACATAAAGAATACAAAATAAGACATAATAATATCATGACATAATTTGAAAGTAGGAGATTAACCCAAAGAATGGAAGTTGGGTTAAGAAATTCCCTTACCTTGTGTCCGACTTGACTCAACCGTTCTTAAACCTCCTGAATAATAAACTAGAGTTAATATCTACCTTATTAAGAAGCATTTTAAATTTCATTATCTTTTTTATATCACTTATTACAATGTTATGAACATTATGTAATTATTTAAGTTAATAAAGGTCGTTTTGTCGATCTTTGGTAACTTGAGTCAACAATAAACTTCTTATAATTACAAGTTGTTCATTTGGTAGAATAACCATTATATCCAGAATTATATTCATGATTTAGATGTCATATATATCTTATATATCCAGTATATACATTCATTTATAATATTACATAACATTTAGAGGTAAGAAATGAAATGCACCGTTCATGGAGACGGTAAGCCGTACGTACGCATGAACGCTACTTTCATTTCAATTTCATATTTAATGGAACTAAATCATAATGATATAAATGTATAATATAATTCCAGTATAATATAGTGTATAATACCATTTACTGCATCCTTTATACATCCCACATATGGCATTAACGATTCAAATCACTTTGAGGGGGCGGTAGTCCGCACTTCCTAAAATGAAATTATCGCATTTTACCCATAATGGAAATCATAAAGTATGCCATAAATGAGAAATACAGAAGAATAAATAAAACATAAACATATTATATATCATATATAAAAATAGTGACATCTTAATGGCCACCTTTGGAGGTGTTATATGAGTGTTGAACAATCATCGTTTCGTGAGGCAGAAATTCGCCATCCACAGAAACCGTATGTTCTTTAACCATTAGATGTAGGTGTGTGTAAGTGTAGCTAGAATACTTCTTATAACAACATCCTAGTATATTGAGGATACTGGTGTTGTTACAAAAGAAATGAATAAAAAGAGTTTAGGGGGTTGGAGAAGAAAAATAAAACAAAACAACATTAGAGAAGACATTACCTCAAAATCGGGTAACTCTTTTTGATTTGAGGCAAAGGCTTCCTTGAGAAGAGTTCTGCCCAAAGTGAGGCTTCTAGGAGTAAGATAGGGAAGTTGGGAGATTATTTGGGCAGAGGTTGGCCGATCCAAATGGCTTGAAAGTGTAAATGATGTGGGAGAGGTGGGGGCCTTTTATAAGTGGAGAGGAGGGGCACTTTTGGAAAGATTGAAATGTTACATTATTTCACAATGCTTTTCGGATTCTAAAGGTCCCACACTTATATAATTCGAGGCTATGGTGATAAGGGTTAGAAATCTCCTCATCCAATTGGCTTTGGACAAGTGTAAGCCTTGGATTTTGCATTATCTTCCCATTTTATTTAAATCGTTAAATAATGAGGTCATCGCTGCATCATCATGATCTCATAAATAATTTAATTTATTTAATGTCTAAAAATTATAAAACAAATACTATGATGTAGGAAATCGTTTTATCTTTCTAATGAATATTTATAATCAAAATTTGGACTTGTTTAACCCCACTTAAAAACTATTTTAGTAAAATAACTCATGTTTGTGTCAATTTAATTTTAACATTAAATAAATATATATTAATGTCATTTTCCAACCAAAGTGGCTCCATGGGGTCCCCAAGTTGACCCATGGGTTGTCTTGGTCGGCCATGACTCATCCAATAGGAGTAGGAGAAGTTTCAAGCTCATCTCATATTATTAAAACATTATTTTTACCTTAAACTACACTAATCACCTCTAATCGCGATTAAGAACTTAAAAGTTACTATTCACCAAAAAAATTTTTTAATCTCATTGAACCAAATTTTACTTCTTAATGAAAACCATGTATGTAGGATTTTTGAAAATCAAATCACAGAAGTGGTAATATTTCATTTAAACGAAAAATCAGTTTTTTAACTACCACTTAGTGGTTTCACTATTCATCAGAAATTGAAGTTTTTCAGAACAATGCCAAAATTTCACCCTAAGCTATAATTGATATTCCGAATTCAAAAATGATGTCTATTTTAAAAAATTCCAAACATATAAGTTTCATTAATTAATTTTATAATTAATTCCCGCTGTCACAACAAATAGCGTGTTTTTAAGAAACAATTTATATCAAAAGATTGGCAATTGTTTATGTCCAATTTTAATGTTAAATTAATTCTAATGACCACCATTGGATAAAATTGTAAAAATATATTCTAATTATACTTCAAAACCACTAAATAGTATAATTTATCACTATAAATTATTTTGATTAAAAAAGTTGTTTTTAAGTATTTTTCACTATTCAAAAAAAATAGAAGTTCTCAGAAAAATACCAAAAATTCAACATAGGCTAATTTCGATATTCCGAATACAAAAATGAAGTCCATTTTGCAATATAAAATTTCTATAATTTTAATAAGTGGTTATTACTATTCATAACGGCTACTTTGATTAGTCGCGGTGTGTTAGAACTCGAAGTTGCGTACAATGCAAGCAATTGCATTATTGAATGAGAAACGTATCGTGGAAGCTCGGGGTGTTACATTCTCCCCTCCTTCAATAAATTGCGTCCTCGCAATTTTAAATTTTTCTTTGAAAATAAAAGGTTGAAAAGAGAAAATACCTTTGTGGAAAACCCACATCGGAAATAAGGTTAATAAAATTTAGTCTTAATAAGAGGGAAATGGAAATAAGAAAGTCACCACCAAACTATGATCTCGATAAGGAGAACATTGGTGGCAATTAGAGACATATAATTGGAGGAAAAACGTAAATATTTGTATGGAGTGATTGAGGTCATCAATCACAATCAACTGTCAAATTGAGGGCCTCAAAGCCTTCAATCTATGTTGATTTGAAATATCATCAGTTCAAAAAGACATATGGTATAAGGATAACACATTTTTTTTTGTTTTAATATCCCTTTACTAAAGTTTAAGAATTAATTTATTCATTGAATAAGAGATAGGTATATATATATATATTTATGCTTGACAATTAGAGTTTCAACCTTCAACTCATCTTTCACTCAAAAAGATATAGAACTTAAAAATATTATACTTATCCTAATTGTATAAGGTTCCAAATATTAACACATACCATTTAGATTAGTAAAATTATTTTGTAATAACCAGGGACATCCTGTAGGCTAGTGGTAGGAAATAAAGGCTTGTCGCACTATGGTTGTGGGTTCGATTCCTGCAGCTTTGTCCGACGCGACGAGTTATTCCCCACCCTGCAGGTTGTCCTTTTCCTAAAACTATAGTATTATAATATTCCATAAATAATCTTCAGAAATTCTTTAACCTTAAACAATACTATCCATGGTTCAACTTAATCCATTCCAACCTTAATAGTTATCCAAAATACCTCCGTCTAGACTTTCTCTAAAAGGTCTCTAAATTCCAAAATCAATTGTAACATCAGATTCCCCAAACAAAGAAAAGTTTCTCTTATTGTCACATACAAAAAATATGATTACCTTAATCATATTAAAACCTTACTGAAATCAACAAGTACTGCAGTACAATCCTTAAATATATATCACATTATTCTAATAACCAGAATATAATCCATGAGTCCAAAAGCACCAATACATTAGTTATTCTGCTTCAACTGTAGTAACAGCATAAGATTGTCCTTGATCCCTTGGCCTTTTCTGAGGTAAGTTTCCCTGACACTTAGGACATTCATTTGCATAATGACCCATTTCTCTACAATTGTAGCATTCAACTTTGATAGCCTCTTTCTTTCCCTAGCAATCACGAGCCTGGTGACCCTTTTCTCCACATTTAAAACAAACTCCCATTCCTTTTAGGCAAGTACCAGGGTGATTCTTCCCACAATTATCACATACTGGAAAATCCTTCTTTCCCTTTTTCCCTTTATCTGTCTCTTGTTCCACCGTTCTCTTCTTCTCTTGCTTTACTTTGTTGTCATAAGACTTAGAGAATTCCTTTTCTGTCTTGATAGCACACGAGACAATATCTTCGTATGATGAGAAGGATTGTGATACCGAAGCTCGACGGAGAAATGGTTTTAACCCATCAAATAAACAATCAATCTTACTCCTTGGGTTACGTATATAATCGGCAGCATGCCTCGCTAACCTTGTAAAGTTAGCCTCATAATTTGCGACATTCTCATCCTCCTACTGCCTCAGACTCAGAAATTGCCTTTCCATATCTGCTCGATGGTCACGAGGAAAGTATTTTTCTAAGAAAAGCTCTTTGAACTCCCTCCATTCCATATTCGATACGTCATCATCTTCCTTTGTGTTTTGAATCAGCGACCACCACTGATCGGCATCTCCAGTGAGGCGGTAAACTGCCATGACAACCTTCTCCCTTTCACTACTCCCCAAGGCATGGAATATTTTCTCTAAGGAATTTATCCATTGCTCAGCTACTGTAGGATTTGTACTCCCATTGAAGGTTGGTGGTTGTTTCCTCATGAAACGGTCTAGCATTGATCCTCCACGTTGCGGGTCAGGGTGCTCTATACGAGTAAGGTTATTATTCATAACCTGCGTGAGTTGTCCCAGTACGGTGAGAAGCTGATCAGCACTAGTTGTATCTCCAGATCCACAATAATTATCTTGAGCAGGAGGGCAATCCCTACACGGAGTTCGTGCATTGATACGGTTTCCATTCCTTCCACTAGGCACCATTTCTAAACAATGGCATAAACTAGATTAGTTTATGAATCAAAATACATAATTCCATACTTGTTAAACACTTTACATAAATTGAACTATTTATGGATACAATCCATAATCATAAAAAGAAACGTTTTCTTTGAGGAAGTATGTACTCATAACCCTTCATAGTGGTTTGTAAATAAAATGAGAATTATCCTATGCATATCCCCCGGGAGTGTCGTAACCAAGAGTGCAGCAAGGCCCGTTGTCGTGCACCAGTTCCCATTCGAGTCTAGCTCAAAGCGGTGTTTTCGGGTTTTACCCCTAGGTACATCTGTGCCAGAGCCGCCTCTACCTGCTCGTATCTAGACAGGGATGTATTGCTCGGAAAACTCATAACATCTCTATAATACCAAAATTCTAGGAAGTTCTTCTATACTAATCCTCAAAGTCTATCTTTGGGCTATGTGCTCTAATCAGAGTTTATCTAAATCTAGCTTCCAAGGTTAGTACTAAACTGCCTCTGATACCAACTGTAACGCCCCGACCCCAGCTACCAAGAGTCGGTGCATTACTTCGTAACATTGGCATGATCACAAAAGATCAAGTCTCGAAAGACCGATTAGTTTAGTAGCCTTGGAAACACTAGATACATTCGTAAACGTTACATTACATCATAAAGTGAAAAACTACAATAACGAAGTCTCCATAGTCCACACTACATATCCACTTCTGACTATCCCTGCAGGTCATTCATAAAATACTTCTTCACATCCTGGAAAATATTAAAACATTGAAAGGGGTGAGCTCAGATGCTCAGTAAGGATAACAATATTGCGGAAGCTTTCATAAATAAACATAAACATTTAAGGCAATGTATGACTAAAACAAAAGCCTTTTAAACATGAACATCAACATAACATGGCAAAAGTAAAATGAGATAATGCCATTTACATCTTCACATGGATATTCTACTGGTCGAATAATCACATGCAATATCAATAACCACTTTCATAATGAGGGGATGTATAATGCCGGACATTCTGAAACATTTTGTCAAGGCCTCGGCCAAGACGTCTAAAATGATTAAGGCCTCGGCCAAAACCATAAATCAAATTGGGAAAGGGCCTCGGCCAATTCCACGTCTAGTTGTCTCATGAGACCTACCGATGCATCGAGGAGCTATAGCGGGCTCCACCCGTCACTTATTAAGTCCAATACATTCCTCATATGAACAGGTTTAAACATATCATAAACCATAACATAATCGTATCACATAAAACATGCATAAAAGAAAACATAAAATTTCCAAATTTCAATAACAAGATATCAATACAACACATTTATATAATAAAAACGCTTTCAAAACCATTTTCAATACCAAAATAAAAGAAAGTTAAAACTTTGTATTTATTTTTCATTAAAAAAAATGATGGCTTGTAGAGGAAGCCGAAACTCAAATAACGGTCACGGCGGCAGAGAAGTCGTTGTCGCCGCATAAGTATGAAAAGAAAAACATTACCTATTGTCATTTAGCAAAACGCTTCGTATAAAAAAGATTCCTTTTGAATAAACGTAAAAGTCAAATGGATTTATACACCGTATAAAAGAAAGTTGTGTATAAAACGAAATATGCCTCAATGAAAGGAGATTGAGACGAAGTCCTTACAAAAGATCATTTTTAAAATTAAATAGATATATTATGTGTATTCACTATAGGTACAAATAAAAGAATACAAAATAATAAATAATAATATCATGACATAATTTGAAAGTAGGAGATTAACCCAAAGAATGGAAGTTGGGTTAAGATATTCCCTTACCTTGTGTCCAACTTGACTCAACCGTTCTTTAACCTCCTGAATAATAAACTAGAGTTAATATCTACCTTATTAAGAACCATTTTAAATTTCATTATCCTTTTTATATCACTTATTACAATGTTATGAACATTATGTAATTATTTAAGATAATAACGGTCGTTTTGTCGATCTTTGGTAACTTGAGTCAACAATAAACTTCTTATAATTACAAGTTGTTCATGTGGTAGAATATCCATTATATCCAGAATTATATTCATGATTTAGATGTCATATATATCTTATATATCCAGTATATACATTCATTTATAATATTACGTAACATTTAGAGGTAAGAAATGAAATGCACCGTTCATGGAGACGGTAAGCCGTACGTACGCATGAACGCTACTTTCATTTCAATTTCATATTTAATGGAACTAAATCATAATGATATAAATGTATAATATAATTCCAGTATAATATAGTGTATAATACCATTTACTCCATCCTTTATACATCCCACATATGGCATTAATGATTCAAATCACTTTGAGGGGGCGGTAGTCCGCACTTCCTAAAATGAAATTATCGCGTTTTACCCATAATGGAAATCATAAAGTATGCCATAAATGAGAAATACAGAAGAATAATTAAAACATAAACATATTATATATCATATATAAAAATAGTGACATCTTAATGGCCACCTTTGGAGGTGTTATATGAGTGTTGAACAATCATCGTTTCGTGAGGCAGAAATTCGCCATCCACAGAAACCGTATGTTATTTAACCATTAGATGTAGGTGTGTGTAAGTGTAGCTAGAATCCTTCTTATAACAACATCCTAGTATATTGAGGATACTGGTGTTTTTACAAATGAAATGAATAAAAAGAGTTTAGGGGGTTGGAGAAGAAAAATAAAACAAAACAACATTAGAGAAGACATTACCTCAAAATCGGGTACATATTTTTGATTTGAGGCAAAGGATTCCTTGAGAAGAGATCTTCCCAAAGTGAGGCTTCTAGGAGTAATAGAGGGATGTTGGGAGAGTATTTGGGCAGAGGTTGGCCTAGCCAGATGGCTTTAATGTGTAAATGAGGTGGGAGAGGTGGGGGCCTTTTATAAGTGGAGAGGAGGGGCACTTTTGGAAAGATTGAAATGTTACATTATTTCACAATGATTTTCGGATTCTAATGGTCCCAAACATATATAATTCGAGGCTAAGGTGATAAGGGTTCGAAATATCCTCATCCAATTGGCTTTGGACAAGTGTAAGCCTTGGATTTTGCATTATCTTCCCATTTTATTTAAATCGTTAAATAATGAGGTCATCGCTGCATCATCATGATGTCATAAATAATTTAATTTACTTAATGTCTAAAAATTAAAAAAAATACTATGTTTTAGGAAATATTTTTATCTTTCTAATGAATATTTATAATCAAAATTTGGACTTGTGTAACCCCACTTAAAAACTGTTTTAGTAAAATAACTCATGTTTGTGTCAATTTAATTTTAACATTAAAAAAATATATATTAATGTCATTTTCCAACCAAAGTGGCTCCATGGGGTCCCCAAGTTGACCAATGGGTTGTATTGGTCGGACATGACTCATCCAATAGGAGTAGGACAAGTTTCAAGCTCATCTCATATTATTAAAACATTATTTTTACCTTAAACTACACTAATCACCTCTAATCGCGATTAAGAACTTAAAAGTTACTATTCACCAAAAAATTATTTTAATCTCATTGAACCACATTTTACTTCTTAATGACAACCATGTATGTCAGATTTTTGAAAATCAAATCACAAAAGTGGTAATATTTCATTTAAACGAAAAATCAGTTATTTAACTACCACTTAGTGGTTTCACTATTCATCAAAAATTGAAGTTTTTCAGAACAATGCCAAAATTTCACCATAAGCTATAATTGATATTCCGAATTCAAAAATGATGTCTATTTTAAAAAATTCCAAACATATAAGTTGAATTAATTAATTTTATAATTAATTCCCGCTGTCACAACAAATAGCGTGTTTTTAAGAAACAATTTATATCAAAAGATTGGCAATTGTTTATGTCCAATTTCAATGTTAAATTAATTCTAATGACCACCATTGGATAAAATTGTAAAAATATATTCTAATTATACTTTAAAACCACTAAATAGTATAATTTATCACTATAAATTATTTTGATTAAAAAAGTTGTTTTTAAGTATTTTTCACTATTCAAAAAAAATTAGAAGTTCTCAGAAAAATACCAAAAATTCAACATAGGCTAATTTCGATATTCCCAATACAAAAATGAAGTCCATTTTGCAATATAAAATTTCTATAATTTTAATAAGTGGTTTTTACTATTCATAACGGCTACTTTGATTAGTCGTGGTGTGTTAGAACTCGAAGTTGCGTACAATGCAAGAAATTGCATTATTGAATGAGAAACGTATCGTGGAAGCTCGGGGTGTTACAAGTTAGGTCACATGTTGACAATATTATTTTCTACATTAAGTATCTGCACGTTTTAGGTATAAAATTCATGGAATATTTTCATAAAGATCTCACACTATCATCACTCCCTTAAGAATTCTATAGTTATATTATGAATTATAATATGAGCAATAAATATAAGATTCTATCGTAACATAATAATTTAATTCACCAAGTGGATAAGCACATTGGGCGTGAAAACCCAACAACCCATATGGTGAATAAGAAGAGTATGCAAAAGAGAAGTGGCCTAATACTTATAAAACATTTAATGCCCCTGACCACCATATAAAAGAGAAGATGATTCAAATGTGTGGCTAGGAAAAGAAGGTAGTATGCATTGCATGTCGCATGCAGGACACTGTAAGAGGAACTGCACCGAGTGGCAAGGCGAAGCCAACGGTGGATTCTTTATCAAGTGAAATATTTCCATTTGTAAACATTATTTATTAGATATAGATTTTGGTTCTCATATATGTGGTCAAATGCAGAAACCATGTAGATTCTGTAAAATTTCTAGAGTAAAGGTGGATCTATAGGCCACTAATAATGTGAGGCCAGATTCTCTTTCCATTAGTGACTACCACCTCACATTAAATATTGAATGATTTTGTTTTTACAGGTATGTCATAATACCCCTACTGTTACCAAAAACATACTTCATATATCATGTTTGGATTCTTATGGGTATACTTTAATTTTCGGAAGAAGTTGTTTTTTTGTAAGGACAACTTATGTTATAGTATGATGAATTTAAATACTGGTATGTATGTATAAAATTTTGAAAACAAAGTGTTTGAAATTGATTAAGAATCAGGTTCACATGACTCATATAACATAGAGTGGTGGAAGAAATGTCATGGTCATGTAAATGAGACGTGTTTGAATTTATTTTTGTGATGTTTATTTTGAATTTCCACAGCCAAAACCACATGATAGATGTCACACATTTTTACCAGGGAAAATATCCAAAACAAAATTTTATGGACATGGTGATAGGGCCATAGATATTCTATTTTTGGTACAAACTAATGCGTGTGGACCATTTTCAGTAGAAGCAAGAGGTGATTATTCATTAATAATATAATTTACTGATGACTTCAGTAAGTATGTATAAATTTAATTAATAAGGTATAAGTATGAGTCTATTGTGAAATCCATTAATTTAAATAATAAAGTATAGACTCAACTTGGTATGTAGTTACAGATTTTTTGATCAGACTGAGGTGAAGAAAATCATAACCAATAATTCATTGCAATTATGAAGAAGTTTGAGATTCTATCTCAACTCACTCCACCTTATATAGTATGGTGAAATGATGATAGAGGAAGGAGGAACCATACCTTATTGGACAGGGTAAGGTTGGTGATGAATTATACCGATCATTCATTATCGTTTTGGGGATATTCCTTTAAAACTGTGTCATAGATATTAATCTATGTTCCAAATAAGGTGGAAAATGGAATTCCCTTTGATTTATAGAGTGGAAAGCATACCATTTTTTCACAAACACCTGTGTCTGGAAGCAAGGTGTCTGTTAATGATTTCATAGAAATAAAACTAGAAGACCAGTGAACAATGGGTATTATTATAGTGTATACCAAATAAAAAAAGGATTACTAAAAATAAAAACATTCAAACAAGAATGTGAATGTTTCAAGACAAGATATATATCCTAAGAGGTAGAACTTCTTAACAAAGTATAGTCAGATAAATATTTACTTCGATGAAGATGATTCTCAAGATACAATGGTGTGGTACAAGAACAAATTTTACAGGTTTATATTCAAGATGTTGTTCTTGAAAAACAATTACTATGTTGAATCTCATGTGCGATAAGGGAACCAGAGAGATATTGTTTTCTTGTCCCTAAGGATGGTGATTCATTCTTGTTGGACATAGATGAACTTCGTGACTACAATGAGATAGTAAAGTGATCAGAAGTTAAAAGATAGCTAGAAGATATGAAATCATAGATAGATTCCATGTATCAGAACCAATTTTGGGTTCTGGTCAATGTGCCAGTTGAAGTTAATTTTATTGGGTGTAAATGGTTATTCAAGAAGAAACTAAACAAGGAAGGTATAATAAGTACCCATAAAGAATGGATAGTAGATAAGGGATTTAAATAACATCATAGAATTGGCTATTATGAAATATATTCTCTAATTTACAAGTTTATATCCATAAGAATCAAACGTTTCATAGTAGTTTAACGTGACTATGAGATTTTTCATATCATTTGCAAAACAGAATTATTAAAAGAGAACCTTTAGGATGATATCTATATGACACCACCAGAAGGCTTTCTGTCACTAGGAGATCCCAAAAGGGTTTTCCAGTTTTCGAGTTACATTTATGGATTGAATCAAGCATCTAGGTCATAGAAAATTCTATTTAATGAATCCATTAAATAATTTGGTATCATTAAAAATGAATGAGTCCCATGTGTTTACAAAATGATTTATGGGAATGAGGTTATTATCTATTTTGTGTATGTGGAAAATATATTAATTTTTTGAAATTATATTCAAGTCATACTATCTGTAAAGGACTAGTTGAACATGTGCTTCCCTATGAAGAACTTAAGTGATGTAGCCTACATTATTCGGATCAAGATCATTCGTGATAGATCCAAGAGACTCTATTGACTATGCCAAATTACATATAATGACATGATACAAAAGATATTTTGTATCTAGAAATTGAAGATGGTGTTGGGTCTACCATCACATGATTTATATCTTTTAATGAAAATGTATCCCTAGACAAAACATGAGAAATATATAATGAGTTAGATCTCATACACTTCGGAACTATGATCAATCATGTTTTCAATGTTATGTACTATACATGATGTTTCATATGAAATGATCATTGTGGGAGGTTATCAAGTAGATCTTGTAGAACAAAATTGGAATAATGGAAACACTATCATTATGTATTTGATAATAACAATGTTTATGTTCTTTATGTATAGAGGAGACAATGATCTTGTCTTCAGAGGTTATATTGATGCTGGTTTTTAGACAGATCATAATGATCTTAAGTCACAATCATGATATATTTTCTATCTCAATGGTGGAGTTGGAAGTTGGAAGAGTACAAAGAATCTAGTGGTCATTGATTCTACTATTGATTCTGATTACATAGAGGCTTCTGATGGAACAAAGGAGGCTATATAGATTTGAACATTGTCCAAGATCTGGATGTGGTACATAGCAGCAAAGACAATACCACATTGTATTGTGAATATAATATAGTAGTCTGTTTTGTAATTGAACCATGATCACATCAACGTACAAAGAACATACTACATAAGTATCACATGTAGAGGGATTAATATCAAAGGGTTGATGTAATAATGATAAATTTATCCACGGAAGATAATATGGTAGACCACGTGACTAAAGGAATATCTTTGTAGAAGAAGGAATATCATATGATAGCTAGCTGACTAAATATTTATAGAAAATGGATCTAGTGCAAGTGAGATTCTGATGGATTTGGAGCCCTATAACCAACTTCTTTTTACTGAAGATAAACATTTATTCATTGGATTTATGTTAATGAATTTCTAATCACATCATGGTTGTTATTCCCTATGACATTTTATATGATAATGTACTAAGAGTAGATGTCGTACAAATGAGTCTAAGCGGATCCCATCTATGATTATAATACAAAAATTTTAAAACACTATTCTTGAATATATGTAATATAATCAGATGATATGATTTAATGGTATATAAATGAGACAGGTATCATGACTGGATACTCATAGGGCCTTGAAAGCCTTGTCATGGTGCATGACCTAGTTAATGTCCATGTGCATATTATTACAGTGAGACATACTAGTAGGAAATCCACATTTCAATGTGTTATTAGATGTTACTATATATTGATGTGTTTGATGGCCCTTAGACATTAATATTATTATTAATGGATATTATGAGTTGTTAACATAGATGTATTGATGAAAACAATGAAGAAATATGTTCACGATGACATAGGATGTGTCGGGTGAATTATGATTACTGTTGCATTAAAGAATATTGTGATAGTAGATTTATCCATTATATTCTTTAACAAAATATAATATCTCAGTCCATTTTATGGAAGTAATATGGCTTAAATAAATCCATGTCTTTGGTGATGAATATGATAGTTTAATTTTAGAAAAATCAAAGAAATAGATCTCGAGTATATAGGTTGATGGAATTGGAATGAAACATTCTCAATTAGATATATTGTGGTAAAGGAATTATATAACATAGTAAGAATTTTTTTGATGTGAAATTTAATTATGGTATTAACTTATCTCTCTATGGGTTCCTTGAAATGTTTTCAGATGCAATTATTGGATTATGGGTTGCTCTTCTAAATGCCAATGAGAAAAAGGCTTAGAGGGACACACACTATGTGTATCTAGTATCTCAGTTAAATAATATATTACATGTTATTTTCCATGTTGAATAAAAATTATTAGATTTTGTGGGTTAATAATTATTCATGGATGTGTGGTCAAATTTATTTCTATACTAGTAACTTCAGAGAATATATTTTGGTAGAATATTTAAAAAATATTTGATTCCCATTTTGTGAATGTAATATTAATATATATATTGGGGAATAATGTAGTGTTATTTATTGGGTAAATAAATATTCTTTATTAAATGTTAAATAAATATGGTGCAGGATTGATGCACTAATTTAATGGTTTAGTGACATATAATAATATTAAATATTATTTGAATAAATAAAATTTAATTATAACTCTCATAATCAGGTTATGTTCATAAAAAGTAATGATTTTATTATAATTTGTCATTGGGGTTTTCTAGGATTATTAAAACAGTTGTGGAAGGTTTGATAATTATTTATTATTAAACTAGTGAATTAGATACTCAATTATATTATTCTATTATTATCCATGAAGTAGTTGATTCTACATTTTATCATGTTGTGCACAAATAATTTGAGAAAAAACATTCAATCCTAGATATTTTACCCCTCTCTAAGAACAATCTCATGAATAAGAGAGATACTCCCCCACAAGATCAAGGATAACACTTTGGAATCAATTCTAAAGGTGATCGAAGGATGAACTCACAAATGCAAGGATCTTATATGATAACACCCAGAGAGTCCATTAGTGATGTCGAGAGATATTTAGAACACATGTGGATCACTGTTTTAGGATATATACCCTTAATCTCTACAATTCAATGATGGTACAGCAAATTATTTGTGTATGAATGCATCAAAAAATTATGAATCATCTTGGAGGTAATTTTAATTTAATTAAATTTATTATAAAAAAAATGTTTATCCTCTCTCTTTGTTTAAGGAGCAATTATCCTTTGTATGAATCCTTCATTAAGTTATTTGGATAATGATGTTCATAATTATATAGATCATTAATTGATCACCAATTATGGAAAAAAATTAATGTCGGGAATTGTCCCTCCATTTCATCAATTGCGCTTGTAACCAACATGGTCTTTATAGTGGGTATTAGAGGAATGGTTTAGTTAACCAATTTAAACAAGTATGTCAAAACAAAATTAATATACCTAGAGGTATTTCTAAGGATATTTTGAGTGAAATCCCAAATGAAAATTTTAATTATTGTACACAATACAATAAGTTATTATCATGGATAACCTAGTATTAAACCTAAGTTATTATTGATTGATTGTAATTTTCGTTGATTTCATGCTTTCATAGTTTGATTTGTGTTGATTAAACTATTATTTTTAGTTTTATTCAATGTTTGTAATCTGAAAGAACCATTTTATTGGTGAATGCAATGGGATTTACAACAATTATTCATCTAAGAAGCCAAATGTTTGGTGATATGAAATATAAAATCATATATTTATAATCACACAAGCTACAAATCATTTTGTACTTATCAATGAGCATAAGAGGGAACAAATTTCTTTTAATTAGTTCAAGTGGAAAATATCAACTACTTTATGTGGGTCTTTAATCCACTTGTTGTTGAAAAATGGTGTCAACCCACTAAAAATGTATATTCTATCTTTTTCTGTACTGATCATGAAAAATTCAAGATTCGTTTTATCATTAGTAAGGTGAATCCGGTTAGGGGTGGGATCTTATCAAGAACACAAGGTGTCAAGAAGAAATTGAATCTATGAAATGTGAATACTTTAATGTGATAATATTTTTAGTAATTACTAAGCACATATTTTATGAACAAATATGGGTAAGTAATTAAATGATATTAAGAAAAGGGATGATTAAACTATGGGTACTTATGAAGATAATGTTACAATACATGAATGTTGCTCTTTTTTTTGAATCATAATCCCTGAATTAAAAATTGACTGATTCTTTTGTGGCCTACAACCAAGTCTGTAAAATGCCTTAGACATAAGGGGCATTATAAGCTATGAATAAGTCATTCATTATGAACTAAAATTAATTTAGT
The DNA here is from genome assembly GCA_963277665.1 of Viscum album. Lineage (NCBI taxonomy): Eukaryota > Viridiplantae > Streptophyta > Magnoliopsida > Santalales > Viscaceae > Viscum > Viscum album. The sequence goes on from OY728133.1 coordinate 107,824,585, forward strand.
CATTAAAATTCATCACAAGGATACACAAAGATGAAGATTTTTATTCATCATCACATCCTCATGTTGCCTCATAGCTTTTTCAAATTGGTAGTACTGCCACAAATCTTTATCCATCTATGTGGTCTTGTTTTCCATAACTTTTTCACTGATCTATATCATTTTCTCTTCCTAATAAAGATAACATTCCAATGATACATCCTCTTAGTTTAGTACTTGTAAATTTTTAGGTATTTAAATTCACGAGAAAGATAAATGAAACAAATAATGACCCTTAGAGAGATTCGGTGGAATAACTAATCGGTATGTTGCCTTCCCAATACGATAAATAATTTCAAAAGGACTGATTTACCTATGGCTCAACATTTGTTTTTTCAAAATCATATTACTCACTTCCAGTGAGATTTTTATATAAAAAATATATCACAAACTTCCAACACTATGTATTTTCTTCGATTTTCATCATACCATTTTTTCAACTTTGAGATTCTCTTATGTGTTTTTCAATAGATCATATATTTTATGCCATTTCATAAACATTATAATGTACTAATGGGATTATTTCCCCAAAATCATCCAAGAAAGTAATAGTTATGAACATAATTCAACAGAGAGATTCATAAGGATCGAGCTCAATACCATAATTATATATATTATATTATGATAATTCAATGAATGCTAGGTGTTGATCCCAACATCATCTGAAATCCTTATAGAATGCTCTCAACATATATTCTTGAGATTGAATTTTCCACTCAGACTGTTTGAATTCCTTAGGATGATATGTAGTGTTGAATAATAAACCTATATCCCAAGCCTAATAAATTCTCCTATAGAAAATCAAGGTGAACATGATATCCCAATCAGATATAAGGATAATTAGTACCCCATGAAATCATACAAATTCATTTCCAAATATCCTGGCAACTGGATCAATAGATAAATCCTTTATAATAACAATGAAGGGTGTCGACTTCATAAGGCGGTCAACTATTACCCATATATAATTATTTCCTTTATATGTTTCCGTAAGTCCAACAACGTAGTCCATAGTGACGTTTTCCCATTTCCAATATGTTATGGGTAATGGTTATAATATCCCCTTATACTATAATATCTCTGACTTAATATATTGAGAAACCATGAAATGAGAGACATATTAGGAACCATCTATTTTAATATCATACATCTATAAATAAACAATAATATCATCATACATCTTTTTGCTTCTAGGGTGAATAAATAATGAAGAACTATGAGCCTCATCCAATAGATCCTTCATTAATTCTATTATGGGAGTAATTCAAACCCAATTCTGAAATCGTGTTATTCCATCACAGTCATGGTTGAAATCAAGAACATTTCTCACCATTTTTAGTAGATCTACATATTCCTTCTATGCCTCCTTAATCTTCACATGTATATGTGGTTAAACATTCAATTGAGAATGGTAATAGTTGTCCTCCTCCTTAAAAATTCAGGATCCATCGTATGGAAATCCATAAATATTGGATCATTTTTTGTCCTAATAAGGGATATGCTAGGATGGTTATTTCAAATCAAAGTATATGCCCCCTCTTTCTCTTTCCAAGGGTGGTAATGTATTGAACCGTCATAATCATTAATCAATTCCAACCTTTATCTCTAGATCATATCCAACATCATTTTGGTGAAAATTTAATTTAAACTTTTATGATCAATATAATAATCACACCTATGACCCTGATGATAATTCCTCCACATCTTTAACTCAAATATTACCACATCTAACTCCAAATAATGAGTTGGGTAAATTAAACCATGGATTTTAAATTTTCACGGGGCATAATCTTTCACCATATCATTTTATATGAGAACACATAATGTCCCCTTTTTTGACTCATCACTATAGATCAATATAAATTCCCCAATAAAAGGTTGTGTGACCTTAGGTGCAATAGTAAACATTATTTTGAGATATTTGAAATTCAATTCACTTTCCTCCATCCACATGAACATAATTCCATTCTATGAGAACCTGGTGACATGATTATATAATCATGAATAATCTATCATAAAATGTCAATATTAGATAGTTAAACCAAGAAAAATTTGGATCTATGTTACCACTGTTGGTCCCAGTCGACTTTCAATAAATTATGTTTTCTCTAGATCTAATTATATCCCCTGTTATGGGATTGTGTGACATAATAAATAAATATTTATAAATTAAAAAATCTCACTAGGTAATTTTTTTATAAATAATATCTTTTAGTAGGGTCTTCTGTGTACTTCTCATGTGATATTCATGTTATTTCATTCGGTTTGAATAGACAAGAATGTTGTCTATATATACCACTACAATATAATGAAGATAGCTTCTAAAGATTCTACTCATTATATCCACGAAGATAATCGGGGAACTAGTAGGACCAAAAGGCATCACTATAAATTCATAGTGTCCATACCATATATGGAATGTATTATGTGGTATATCCCCCTTCTTGACCCATAATTTATGATATTTGAAATGAATATCAATCTTGGAAAAGTATTGATATTTTAGTAGTTGGTTGAATAAGTATTCAATGTGGGGAATAAGATATTTTCCTTTGATAGTGATCTTGTTAGGTTGTCGATAATAAATAAAAAATCTTATTTATCTATCTTTCTTCTTATAAAATAGAGCATGTACTCACCAAGGTGATGCACTATGGAATATGAATCTTTCCTCAAGAGTTTCTTGGATTTTATTTTTGAATACCAACTACTCAATATGGGCCATTCTATAAAGTGTGTTTGAAACACGAATAGAACCTAGTATAAGTATTATTGAATACTCAAATTCATGTTGTTGTGGAAGACCTAGTAATTATTCTATAAAGACATCATAAAAGTCTCATACTATGTGTTTATTCTTAATTTTGATTTTCTCCCTAACCATTTCATATAGACAAGCTTCATTTATAGGGACCAAGACCCATAAGATATAATAAATTTTTTCTGGATGATTATATACATCCATGCATCAATAGATGAGCATATATTGATGAATAATACGATATGTGACATCCCTTCAATGGAAATTGATATGAGATAAATTTTGTATAATAAAATCCATTAAATGAATAATGAAATTACTTATAGGAAGGATCTCGTGATTTACAAGAATCTCTTTCCCACATACTACATCTAGAGAATAATTATAATCTTTTGATGTGATTTTCATTCCATTAAGAGTAGTCACAGGTAACTCAATATGAAATTGTTGAGGTAATATAGTGATACCCTTAATAATTCATCCTAAATAAAATATTAGGTGGATCCAAAATTATGTAAAACATTTTCTACATTAGATTGGATGGTATATGTACCCTTCACCACATCATTATCATAATCCACATCGATGAAAGTGAACGCATGTGACAATACTTTTCCTTTTTCCTTAAGAGTTTTTTGATGTTTATCAAAATAAATAGCCCTTGAATTAGGTAATTGGATATTATAATTCCCCATTTCATTAAACATAAATTATTTAAGTGTATGAGTTGAATTTTGTGTAGCCTTCATTAGACATAATTTTATCATCACATCATTTTCTAATTGCCCGATGAAATTATTCAACACAATTAAAACATTTACTAGGACATGTATGAAAATTTCCTCAATTTGACTTTCCACAATTTGAAAAAATGGAAAACATGTATTCTTTTCAGTTTTTTCATTATGTATTCCATTGAATTTCATTTTTTTCTTCTTATTAATCCCATTGAATTGATGGGTTACTCCAATATCTCTCTCAACCTTGAGAGAACAATGAATGGTTTGTTCATAGATTTAGAATTCCCTTTTGGATAATTGCCATAGGAGACATGGATTTATTCCACTAAATGATAGATAATTTAACTCTCAGGTTAGATAATAATTCCATATACTTACCTTGGATGTCTTCTAAAAATAGCTTCATAGGTACCAACATATTCATCATTATTTTGTTATGTTCAAGGAACTATTTACACAACTTTTTATAAAGATAAGAGTAATATACTTATTAAAAAATAATATATTGAACTCATCCCATTCATTGGGTTCAATTTCAACTCCATGCCTCATATTCTTAATAAGGTTCCAGCATTGATCAATTTTACCTTCCAATAGATATACTCTAAGATGATTTATCATTTTATAAACATTATAGAACTGAAAATATCTTTTCAGTGGTACTGATCAAATGTTCATCAATTAATGGATTAGATGACCCAATGAGAGAAGGTGGGTGATGACTTAAGAAGTACTAAACAGAATTTAGTTCAATCCATTTCTCATTTTCTAATCCTGCATGATTCATATCTTGAGAAAGTTGTATGAGAATAGATATAACATTTTTCATTCCATATCTCAAATCAATTGGTTTCTCAGGAGGAAAATCATTGAATTGTCTATCACATTCAGCATTAACGCCATTCCTTTGTGTCACATCCATGAACTAAAACCAAGATGTATAGTGTGAAAAACTAAAATCATTATGGGAAAACCACAAAATCAAGAATAAAATATCAATTTATGAAACATTAGGTTTTATCCTATGATATTAATTATCATTTATAAAACACTAGGATTGTAATCTATACTTCGACATATACATTGGGTTCCTACTATGGATTTCTCATCCTAGTTTCCAATGGTTAACTATAATTTTCCTTATATACAAACTATAATGACCCATACATTACCAACATTGATTCTACATAAAATATGAAAAAAATTCAATAAAAATTTATCCAATCCATGACATGAAAATATGGGTATGGTGTCCTTAAAAACAAACAAACATAAATAAGTAGTTCATAAGACATCTTCAATGTCTCCCATTTATTCCATCATAGCTAAACACCTTTTTTACATATCAATCTTAATGCCATTCTTCATGTCCTAGGTAAACGAAATAGAAGAAGGGATGAGATAAAATACATAGTATGGATAAATAAGGGAGATATCGATAATATCTTAATCATAAGAGATAACAACATTACATTTGAAAATAATATCTTGCATATAAAAGGTCATGACATCATTCCATGGGATAAATCATGAATGTCCACAAAAATCGATGAACGCAATCCCAAAAGTCATAATATATGAACTGATGTTTTTTGGAAACTATTAAGCATAAAAATAATTTAATATTAGTCAAGGCTCATTTCAAATACCATAATAGCAGACAAAGTCTATTACTAAACTATGTTCACTCCTTGTTCAATCCATATATTACTAAATCAGGATCATTTCACATTACATACATGTTTATATTATAAGATATAAATCATTATCCAATGCATTTGAGGGTGATACAGGTACCACTCATCTCATTATTAAATCATTCTTACATGTTCAACAATAAAATAAATTATTCATCATATACCAAGAAATAAAATGGGTTTCTTTAAAAAACATTCCAGCATAACATAATCCATGTAAAAAAAATAGATTTTATAAATATAATTTCATCATAAATGTAATAAAATGATAGGAATGATATTAATATTTTACTTGAAGAAAAATCCTATTAAATAATTTCATATTAGATGGAAAATAATATTGATATAACACATGATATTAATTCTTGATGATGATATACTTTCTTCATCCAAAACATTTTCTTTTACAAAAATTCCACGCAATTTTAAAAAAAAACTATCTTAAAAAAACATACCAATTTGTAGAATAAGCATCATGAAAATAAGGAATTACGAAAGGGAAAATATCTTTTCATATTGTATTCATTAAATAAATGTTTTCTCATACTTTTTCTGGAAAACTCAAAAAGTCCCTCATATCGAATAATGAAAATAGATTAACTTCATACCATTTAAAAAATTTAATAATATGATAAAATTGACATTATAAAATTTTATAGTAATAGAAATAATATTACATATTTTGGAATTAGGGACGTGAATGATAAATATACCCCCAGTAAATACTTATACTATGACAATCTCAGATAATATAGAGATTGAGAAATTATCCAATACTTTAGGTATGATATTCTTAGTATGTATTGGAAACACAATTATATTGATTTAAATAATGGCAATGACTTATTTAAAAATCACAGTCATTTTTATGATATCATATATGATCATATTATCATCTGTTTGTTAGTATCAATTCATTTTTACCTGTTATTTGGGTATCATCTTCTTCATTTTCTTCTGCATGTTTTGCCGAATTAGTTACGAAACTCATTAATAGGTCATAGTTATATCATTAAAACAAATTATATATCATATTTATTCATTATATATGTTGTTATAATTGTTATATAATAATTATCATATATAATGATCGCATCGCATTTTTGATACATTAGGTTGTACATACGCAAAAGAGACAATATAATTCCCATAATTGTTGAATGATATGGTTTATAATATTTCAAAATAAATAAAATTTTATAATAATCATATTTATTTATTATTATTTTCATTATAACCATCCATGCTAGGTAGTGGTGAAAATCATATTACACCACATCAGGGAGACATCAAGACGTGCGTATGCCTGTGTAGTGATTTTGTTTTTATATGATAGATAGAAAGTATAATAATGTTATCAAATAATCATAATAATGTCTTAGTATATTTCTGAAACTGGATTTATTACTTTATAATGAAAAAAATCTTGAATATGGTGTTGAAGTAGAGAGAATATTGAAATAATCAGAAGAAGATATTTCCTCTTATTTGATGTGATTCTCCTAAATCTTATCTTAGAGGACTAGAGATAGCTTTTCGATATGACCAAAACATCAAGAACATATCTAGGGGTGATGATAAGGGAAATTGGTAGGGTATTTCCAAAATTTAATGCACAATGTGAAGTGAAGAGGTGAGGGAAGAGGTTCCCTATTATAATTGATTTGAGGGGATATTTTGGAAACTCCAAAAATAATAATTTATATTTAACTCATACCCTACATAAAAAAACAATTAAAATGTCACAATTTAGAAGATGAGATGTGATAGGGTTGTAATATCATCAAATAATATATTTTAGACAAGTTTTTAGGTCATTTTAAACTATATCATTTTAATTAACACCATGTTACTCAATTTAGTTTTTAACTGGGGTAACAAATATTTAAAAATTAAAAGTGTTAAATATTTACTTATTTGAAGTCAATGAGACCACAAATAAATACCATATAATATTTTATACCATGTTATAATTGATTATTTTTTTAAAAAATATGGTTCATGATTTAGATAATATATGAAACATTACTTTCATAAACAATAAATAGTTTCAATTTTGACATTATTCAATTCATCAATATTAAAAAAAATTAACAGGAAAATATAAATTCAAACCATTTATTTTCTTATAAAACCATGAAGTCATGTTAATAAATAAAATTCATTAGACACTAAATTATCTCAAATTATTATTATTTTAATATTTCAATTAATATGTATTTGTTATCTCTATTAATAAAATAATTACTAAATCAATTTTGTGTAGTAATTTAATATACATATATTCTCAATAAAAATTATAAATAAAATACTATCAAGAAGAAAAATAAAATATATTTATGGATAATATATTTATTTTAATTTATCTTTTGGAAAATCCAATATTTGAAATGTTATATTTATTAAAGTATGATTGTGAGAACATTAACACTACTGCAAATAAAATAATATAAGTGTCACAATATCTTCTATAAGGATCCAAATGGTCACTAATTAGAAACCTAGATGGTTATGATCAAGATACACATGACCAATAACATTTGGTCCCGTTTTTTGGTATTTTTGGGGTTTTTAGTATTTTAATAAAACAATTATTGATTTTTCATCAATTAATTAATCATCAATGTGTATATCATTATAGTAATTATTTAGTAACTAATAATTGAAAATAAATTACCATGAAAAATAAATTAAATTATAATTTAAAAGTAATTTATAAATGAGAATATATTCTATATAAACTTATATAAAAAATTATTTTTTTATTAAAATTTGACTCAAAAAAATTTACCTTTTCATTAAATAAATTAAATTAAATATCCTAATCTCATCTATGCGGCTTTCAAAGGATACCATTTTAACCCATGGAAGATTTAGTTTGAAAATCACAAAAAAAAATTATATTAATACAAGTGTTAGGGTAATATTTTTATAATATTCATAAACATAATTACCCGATTTACACTTTTATTGTATTAATAAAAATTAATGAAATGACTATTCATAATTCCCAAAAAATGAAATATAGATAATTTGGAACTACAGATAAAAATTATAAAATTCATTATTCAATATTCAAAACAAATAACATGAATGAATGAATTTATAATTATTCCCATTATTGGAAAGAGAAAATGTGTTTTAATAGTTAAAACTTTTCAAAAGATTGAAATGTTTTACATACAAGTTTGATGTAAAATTAATGCTAATGACATACATTGGGATAAAAATATATTATATTTATAATTTTAAACAATTAAATATTATAATATTAAAATGTATAATATTTGGATGGAAAAAGTTGATTTCAATTAAAATTTTGTTTATTTCTACTATTTTTTAATATTTGAAAGTTGTTAAGAAAATATTAAAATTTCAATCAAAGAAAATATTTAGATATTACATTCAAAAAAGTTTTTTATTTTTTCATATAAAAATTATTAATGTGTCAAAATATTAATTTAAATGTGGTTCTAAATTAAAAGTCATAAAATTACTCTTTTAGAAAATATAGGTTATCATACATCAAAAATTATTTATTCAAACCCTATGACAAAAATATCTATTGGATATATATAAAAAAATATTATATTAAATATATATAATATATATTTCATTAATTCAATTTAATAATAGTAATTAAATCAAATTTTTAATACAAAAATACATATTTATAATTTATAAATATATTTCACATATAATTGGAAGTGAATGATTTCATAAGACATTTTGATAAGTTGGTTATATTTATTCCCAATAACATAAAGACTATGTTAAAATGGAAATATTATACCAAGAGAATATCTTGGTTATTTGAAACTCAAGATTGTGTGTAATTCAAGCTATTGAAGAATTAATATTCTTTGGAGAAAATATATCATAAAAACATCGATATATTGCATTGTACCCAACAAAAACTAATTTTTCTATTGAAATTCACCAAATTGATACAAATAGATATGGATATATCTCCCTAATAACATTCTAAAATTACAACATCACTTCCTCAAGTTGGTGGATCCACCAAGAAACATTAACCAAGCCAGTGGTCTTGTATCGCAAAACATTTTCGCTACTATCCAGAATCATTATTGGTTTTTTTATAAGAACTATCATTCTACAGAAGTATGGAATATGAATTTAGAACATGTGAAATATCATGTATGTAGTTCATATGAATAAATACACGCAACACATCATGAGATTGGGAGATATTTGGTAGAACCACTAATTAGTAATCTACCTTCCCAAAACAAACCTGAATTTGAAAAGGACTAATATACCTACGGATCAGCTTTCCCTTCCTTCCAAACCTCATTACTTGCTTCTAGGCTGATATTTTTAGAAATACCTTGTCTCCCACTTCAAAAAATTGGACTTTTCTTCAGCTTTCAGCAATCAAAATAACTCTGAGATTCTCTTATGTGTTATTGATATATGTGATCATTTCATTCATTACATCAATATGTCCTTGACCTAATATCTTTGTTTCCACAACTTCATCCTATAATGTTTGTGTTCATCACTTATTTCAGTAGAAGAATTCATATGGAGACATCTGAATACAAGAGTGATAACTATCATGGTAATAATATTCCACAATAGGTATGTGTTGATCTCAATAACCATTGATATCCATAGAGAAAGCTCTCAAGATGACTTCCAGATATTGAATTGTCCTCCTGGAGAGACCATATTTATGATGATGATATGACATACATACATATAAATATGTAATCAAATCCTATTTAATAATTTTCAGAGCATCAAGATAAACCTCATATCCTTATTAGAGATAATGGAAAGTGGTACTTCATGAAATCTCCCCACATGATTTACATATATCCTTGAAAGATGACAAGAAGATAAATCCACTATAATTGAAATGAATTGTTCCAAACTAATATATATATCGATTATAACCCATATAGAATTATTACTTATAGATTTTTTGGTAATTCCAGTAACACATTCAATAGTTATGATTTTCCATTTACATTATGGTATGGGTAATGTTTGTAACATCCACATAGATTTTTGTATATCGACATTAAATTTATGAAAAACCATGCACCGAGAGACATATTCGGTGACATCTCTCTTTATTTCACCCCACCATAAATACTCATTCAGGTACCTATATTTATTTATGATTTCGGGTGAATACAGAATTAATAACTATGAGTCACATTCAATATCTCCTACTTTAATTCTATTAAGGGATGAATACAAAACCAATTCAATGACCTTGTTATTCCATCATAATCAAGGGTGAACTCAAGATCATTTCTCACATTCTTGTACTCCTCTACATCTTCCATCCACACCATTTTAATCATCACATGTATATATGGTTGAAATTTCAATTGATAAAGATAAGATTTATCATCTTCCATTAAAATTATAAGATCCAACATTTAAAAATCATTAAATATTAGATCTTTTGTTATCCTCATCATCTATAGGCTAGCACGGTTCATTCGAATCAATGCATATGACTCCTTGTTCACTTTCCTAGGGTGGTAATTTATTATGTAGTGGTAATCATTAATCAACTCCATCTATATTCTTTGTCTCATATTCAACTCCTTTTGTATGTAAATATACTTTAAACTATTATGATATATATAAATATTTAACCTTTCAATATACAAATAATGCCTCTATATATTTACTGAAAATATAACCCATCCTAAATTCTTTATATATACATCATTGAAGATCACAAACCATTCACTGCTACAATGTAGTGTGAGTATATGTTCACTGGCTTACATTATTTTAATCTCATTGAAATTCTCTTCACATTCATGCATCCACCAGAACATGAATCCTTTACAAGTGAAAAAGGTGTGTGGAATAGATAATCATGAAAAAACATTCACAAAAAGAAGATATTATACATCCAAACCAAGAAAACATCAGATCTTAGTTATCATGTTAAGTCTCTAAAAACATTAAATACCTTCTATTTTGCTTGTTTCATAGATATCCTGTCTTTTGAGAATATGTAACACAAAAATTAATCATTCTGAATCTAAAATTCACACTTTGTAATTATTCAATAAATATTCTCCTCTCTTAGGGTATTTACTATAGTTATCAAGTGATCTTCATGTTTTTCCTTTTTCTTTGAATGGAAAATAATATCATCAATAATGACTACAAAAAATTGATAAATATAGTATTTAAAGACATTATTCAAAAATCCATGAGGATAGCAGTTTAATTAGTAAGACCAAAGGAATCACAATAATTTCACAGAGTCTATACCTTATACGGAATGTCATATTTGGTATATCTTCCTTCACGATCCTTAAATAATGATATCCTAAATGAAGATCAGTATTGGAAAAGTATTATGTTCTATGTAGTTGGTCGAATAATTCATCATTGTGTGGAAGAGGATATATTTTTTATATTACACTGGTTATTTTCTTGATAATAAATATAGAGTCTCATTGATCGATATTTCATCTTATCAAACTGAACATGTGATCCCCATGGTGAAGTACTACTGCGTATTAATCCCTTGCCAAGATTCCCTTCGAGTTTGTTCCTCAATTCATCCATCTCAATTAGGTTCATTCTATAAGGTGTATTTGATATAGTAATAGCACCAAATATGAGTTATATTTAAAACTAAGCTTCATGATTTGGTCAAAGACCTAGTAATTCATCCTGAATGACTTCATCAAATTCAAATACAATGGGTGCATTCATAATTGTGAGTTTATCACCAACCATTATGGATAACCATCATTTATAAGGTTCAAGACACATAAGAGAGAATAAATTTTCTTCATGAGGCTTATAGTCATTTATTCATCAATATTTGAACATTTATTGATCTGGAATATGAAATTTTACTTCCCATCCTTGTCAATTTATATGATCTTCATTCAATGAAATCCAATCCATTCAAAGAATCACCTAAAATTCCACTATATAAAGAATCATAATATATGCAGGAAACACATTCCCAAGAACATCAACGACAAAAGAATTATAATCTTTTAATGTGATCGTTGTGTCATTATGAGTTGTTACAACAATCTCAGCATCTAATTGTTGAGTTAATATAGTGATACCTCTAGATAATTATTCAAAAATAATATAGTGGGTGGATCAAGAATCAAATAGAACATTTTATTATTTTGAGTAGATAGTATGTGTACCTTTCACCACATCATTATCATTCACTACATCTATGGTAGTCATCACATGAGACATGCATTTGTCATTTTCCATTGGAATTTATTAATGACCATCATCGTCAATAACCATTGGATTAGATAATTAGTTGGAATAATTCCCAATTTCCTTGAACATTTATCATTGAAGTGTATAAGGTGTATTCTATCTATCCTTTTAACTATTAACAAAATTATACATATTTTTACCATCACATTGGAACTCAAATTCCCAACAATGTTCTTCTCCAAACATAAAATTATATATGTCCCTTTAGGACATGTTCCTCCATATTTCTTTTCACACGCTGATAATAAGGAAAAGTCATCTACTTTTCAGTTTGGTCTTCGTATTTTTCCTCAAATTTCATTTCCCTCTTCTTTTCAAACACATATGACTGATGGGTTACTCAAGTAATAATCTCATCATTGAGGGAAAGTTGAATTTTTTTGTATCTATTAATGTCCTTAATTGATACTTCCCTTCGAGGAAATGGTATTAAGGATTTAAAGAATCGGTCAATTTTACTCCCTAGTTGGAAAATAATTGAAAAAATGTACATTTAAAATCATGTAAAATTTTTATTGTAGGTACCAATAGATTCATTTTCCTTTTTCATAATTTCAAGGAAATCCATCTACATATTTTTTTTAATGAATACAAAGAATGTACATATTTAAAAATATGTTCTGGAACATATCACACTCAATGGATTCAATTTCATCTCCCTTCCGCGTATTCTTTATAAGGTTCCAATATTGATCATCATAATCTTATAAACGATAGACTATTGAGATGTATTTATCTTGTTATGATCATTAGTGAACTAAAAATATATTTTTCATGGAACTAATCCATTGTTAATCCACTAATGGATCAAATGACCCACTGAATGAAGGTGGAAACCTCCTCATACAGGTCTCACTAAAATGTGGTTCCCTCCTTTACTCATTTTGATGTCCTTTATGATTAATTTCTTGAGAATGTTGTCTAAAAATAGCATACATATTTTTCATTCCATCTCCCAGAACATTAGGTTGCTGAGGGGGACTATCATTGTATTTTCCAACACATTCAACATTACAGATACTTCTTCATGTTCTAGTCATTTAAGAAAACCAAGAGTCATCATGTGAGAAACACTAACCATAATGGGAAAACCACCAAATCCACAATAAAATATCAATTTAAGACACATTAGGTTTTATCCAAGGTTATTCATGATATGTTCTAAAACACAAGGATTTTGATCTATACATAGACATATCCTTTTTGTTCTTATAATGGCTTTCCCATTATAGTTTTTAAAGGATCACTATAACATTCGTCTTATTCCAACATTAAAGACACATACTCTAAATACATTTATATAACTTCAAATATAATGAATATTCACTACAAAATACAAAAAATCCATTATAGGTCCATATAGGTATTGTTTCATCATATATTAGGAAATATATAAAGTGGGTTCATAAGATATTTTCATTATCTCCCACTAATTTAATGATAACTAGACCATTTTTTAGGTATTTTACTTAATACCCTTCTTCATGAAATGGAGAGAAGTAATATATAAAAAGGTGTAGTCATATTCTCAGTGAGGGTAAACAAGGGAGCCATCAAAAATATCTTTATCATAATTTATAAGAATATATCATTTTAAAATATTATCCTACATATGAAAGATAATGATATAATTTTATTGTATTAAAAATTAATGTTTATGAGAATAAATGAATATAATTACAAAAGTCATATCATTGAAATAATGTTTCTGATAATAAACATATCATAGAAAATCATTTAATATTAGTCAAGGTTCATTTACAAGACCACCATATTAGACAATGTCCATTATTGAACTGAGTTTACTTTTCATTATAGGCTGTATTACTAATCAAAGATCATTTCATGTTCTAGCATTTACCTTCAAATTTGATATAAATATTTACCTGATGAATTTAATGGATATACAGGTCCTAAAAATCTCACAATGAAATCATTATTACGTGTTCCATAATATAATAAATTATTCATCATAATCGAATGAATAAAATTGGTTTCATTAATCATTATTCCCCCATAAAAATATATATGAAAAACTAATGAATTTAAGAAATAAAATTCAATCACAAACACAATAAAATCATAAGATCAATAAGGTAATTATACTAGAAGCATAACTATATTAAATAATTCCATATTAGATGGAAGATAATTTTTAAATAACTCTTGAAATTAAATCATGGGGAAAATATCCATTCTTCTTCAAAAATGTTTTCCTTTTTCAATATTCTATGTTATTTAATAAATGAATTTATTTGAAAATAAAAGTTAAATTTTTTAGAGGAAACTACTTGTAAATATGGAACTACAAAATTGTAAAAAAATTTCATACATAAAAAACTAAAATAACATTATTCTCATAATTTTTTCAAAAATTTCAAAAATTATCTCGTAACAAATAATGAAAATAAATAATTTCCTAACATTTAATTAAAATTCACCAATGGTTAAAATTTACATTAATAATTTAATGATGAATAGAAATAAAATTACATATTTAGGAAATGTGAATGTGGATGATAATTATACCCCAGTAGATACTTATATTTAGATATTCTCGGATTAAAATGAAATTTCAAAATTATCCACTACCGACCTGGCCAGTATGGCCTTAACCTTGTCAGGATTTTATTTTTCATTTACTCTGTAGGGTTGAGAATTATTTTGATAGATACCTATAATGGTGAAATAAGTGTTTTTTTGGACTCTAATTGTAACATCCCGGGTAAATAAAGTAATAATACATATTCATAATTATTCAAATTTGTGAATTAAATATTAATTTTAATTTAAAGGCGTTTATATGTTGGATAGCGTACCTGATACACAACAACATGTTTCTTTGAAATCTTACATTGCACACAAATAATATAATAATATTATTTTAAATTGTAGTTAACACCTAGCAGTTACAATGGTGTGCATGAATAGGACTAACAAAAATATTATTATACATGTTTTTTAATTTTTTTTTTCATTTATCCAATAAATCTTAGGGGCTTAAAATAAGAATGAATCAAATTTTAAGCATAAATACTCTAATATTCACTAAAAGGTTGATTTACCGTATTTTGATGGAGAACCCTCTTTAAATCTATTTTTTGTTATTTTTTATCTTGTATTTGAGAAAATAAAATTCTTTTTTTTATTCGGGACATCTAAATTCAATTTGGATAAATTTTTGTTATTTTCTGATAAAGTCCTTTTTTTAATGAATAGTAAAAAATACTATATTTTAATTTAAAATTTCATTTTAATAAAATTTATTTATATTGTTATATTATATTATTAATTGGTTTTAAATTATAATTATAATATATTTTTACCATTTAATCCAATTTTGGTCATTTTAATTTATGTTACTTTGAAATTGGACATAAATAAGTATTAATATTTTGATAGTTATTATTTCTTAAAAACACGCATTTTGTTTTGACAACAGGAATAATTTTTAAATTAAATTCTACCACATCTGTGTTATGAATTAGGTAAAATATATATCATTTTTGAATCAAGAATATCAAATATAGCTTAGAGTTATTTTTTTTTATTTTTCTGAAAAACATTAATTTTTTATGAATATTGATACAACTTAGTAGTAGTTAAAAACTGCCTTTTTCGATTATATTAAATTTTACCACTTCTGTTAATTTAATTTTGAAAATTCGACATCTATGGTTGTTATTAGTATGTAAAATGTGGTTCAATAAGATGAAAATATTTTTTTGGTGAATAGTACCTTTTGACTTTTATTTACCGCGGTTAATGGTAAATAAGGTAATTCAAGGTAAAAAGAATATTATAATAATTCAAAATTACCTTAACACTTGTCCTAACCTTATTGGATGAGTAACTTATAACCATGGTCATCTTTGCGATGATTTTTGGACCCTATGGAGAAACATGTGAGTGATAATGACACTTTAGATTATGTAACTTAAGGTAAAGACAAAAATGTCAAAAACAATATTCTTTAGTAAATTAATTTATACAAGGGGTTATATAAGATATAATTACAACTATAAATATTCACTGTAAATATTAAAATATTTCCTACATCATGGTATTTTTTTTTATAATTTTTATACATCAAAAAAATAATATTATTCATGACACAATAATGATGTAGTAGTTAACTCATTAATAAATGATTTAAATAAATAAAATAAAAATATTAAACCAATATCCAAAATCTGTCCAATTATTATTTTAAGATTTTATTTTTAATAGGATTCATCTTATCTTGGACATTAATTAGTTTTGGATCTTTGGAAACCTAATATCATTATATAATAAAATAATATTTCCACAGCTTCCTAAAGAGCTCCTCCTCCCCCATATAAAAATACCTCAATTCTAACTCATTCATCACACTTCTCAAGCACCATGGCATGTCTAACCCCTTTGGAAATAAGCTCTCATGTTTCCTATCATCTTTATAGAAGCCTTAACTTAGGCAGAAGGAACTTCAAGAATTTCATTTGGTTCAAACCAAAGAGAGTTACCCAAATTAAAGGAAACATTTTCTCTTAACTTTATTTATTTTATTTTACATCTACAACCCCTAAACACTTTTTATTCCTTTATTTTATAACAAAACCAGTATCCTTAGTATACTAGTATGTTTTTATGAGATGGATTCGAACTACAGGTACACACACCTCCATCTAATGGGTAATGAACACACTGTTTTTGTGGATGGAAAACTAACGCATCACGAAATTATGATTGTTCGATTATCTCCTACCGCCTCTCATGGTGGCCATTAAGATGGAACTGTATTTATACATGATATATATTATATATTTTTTTTTATTCTTATTTATTTTTCATTTATGTCCTACCTTTATGGTTTCCATAATGGGTAAACGCGGCAATTTCATTTGAGAAAGTGCAGACTACCGGCCCTCAAAGTGATATGACTCGTTAATGCCTTATATGGGACATATAAATATAGAGATAATGATATTATATATGATATTATACTATAATTATAATATAATTATGTATCACTTTGTTTTAATTCCATTAAAGTATGAAATAGAAATGAAAGTAGCGTTCATGCGTACGTACGACTTACCATCTCCATGAACGATGCATTTCATTTCTTATCTACAAAATGTTATGTACTAATATAAATACATATATATAATGGATATATATGACGTATATGATATCTAAATCACGAATATCATTCAAGAGAGAATAGATTATTGACCAAATGGACAACTTGTAATTATAAGGTGTTCATTTTTGACTCATTTACCAAATATTGACTAAACAACCATTATTAACTTAAATGATTAAATAATATTTATAAAATAGTAATAAGTGATATAAAAGGAATAATAAACTTTAAAAAAGTTTTTTAGAAAGTATAAATTATAATTATTTTATTATTCTGGAGATTAAATAATGAACAGGTCATGTCGGACACAGGGTAAGGGACTTCGTCTAAATCTCATTTCATTGAGGAATATTTTTTTTATACACTAAATTATTTTATAATATTTATAAACCCATTTGAATACTAGTTTAATTCAAAGGGAATCATTTTATAGAAAGCATTTTACTAAATGACAAAAAAGGAATGTTATTTTAACGTAAGCGGTGACAATGACCTTTTTCCGCCGCTATGAGTATTATTTGATCTTTGGCTTCCTTAACAAGCCTTTGAGATTTTTAAGAAAAATAAATACCATATAATTTTTATGTATTTTGTTATCGAAAATGGTTTTGATAATGGATTTGTAATTTAAATATATTTAAATGATATATTGTGATCAAAATGTGGAAATCCCATCATTCCTCTATGATTGTTTTCAGTGTTATGAATATGTTATGGTTCTTGGGCATTATTTACGTATACGGGTGGTTCCGTGATAATCCTAGGGTGGGTGAGCCCGAGATATCTCTCCAATTCATTGCGTAACATGACAGAGGTAAACGTTAATGTTTCTCCTAAGATATTTATGTAATATATTGTGATGGGTATTCCCAATGTAACTCTTTACGTAGCTGTGATAGCTACAATGTAAGTATGATATGAATTCCACAAGATACATTTATGATTTAGGTTTTCTATGTATTATTCATAAATTGTATTATATCATGAGGTATGTTAAAGAGATTATCTAACATATGGAATGATGAACTAATGTTTTCTTTCTTTTTTTTATAACCCATACTTATCTTTTTTATGATCATACCATGTTTTTTAATGTTTTTGATAGTACCTAAAGATGAATTTGGTCAAGGATGGGATCAAGGAAAATTCATGCAGTCTAAAACATGGGACTATACATGTCTCTTTTTTCATGAGTTATTATTTTATGAAAAAATGGAAATCATGTAGAAGTGTCTAACTTGTAATTTTTAAGATGTAATGAAAATGTTATGACCTAATTCTCTAAAACATTAAACCTGAAAAGATCCTCAATGTGAATTATCCATTTAATTCAAGAATATGTAATGTTTATGGATGGGTCCTTATATTTGGTATCAGAGGTCAGTATAGATAATTTTAGGAGTTAGGGTATTGTTAAATTAATATTCATAAATTATGTTTTGTTAATATTGAAATGCTATAGCATTTACAGATTACCATATTTCTTCACTGAAGATATTTCTATGTTAAGAGTGATTTTTCATAGAGGAAACATATCATCTTTTCTGGAAAGGAATATAGAGGGAAATGCCCTTTCAAAATCAGTATCTAGAGATGGTTGGAATCAGAATTGAACAGTTTCTTGCAATTATGGATCAGTTGACTCAGGTAATAAATGGTGGTTATTTTT
This sequence comes from Viscum album, assembly GCA_963277665.1. Taxonomy (NCBI): domain Eukaryota; kingdom Viridiplantae; phylum Streptophyta; class Magnoliopsida; order Santalales; family Viscaceae; genus Viscum; species Viscum album. The sequence continues at coordinate 107,843,879 of OY728133.1, forward strand.
ATTGATGATATTTTTGTTTATTCCAAAATTAAAGAGGAACATGAAATTCATTTAAGGGTTTTATTGAAAACCTTAAATGAAAAGAAACTGTTTGGAAAATTCATCAACTGTGAGTTTTTGTTACATCATATTTCTTTCCATGGTCACATTATTTCTTAAAATGGCATAACGGTTGATCCTGCTAAAACAGAAGTTGTTGAAGAATAGACAAGACCAAGAAAACATAACCAAGATCCATAGTTTTCTTGGTTTATCAGGTTATTACATGAAGGTTTTTGAGAATTTTTTATGGTTATCTATCCCACTGACTAAGTTAACTCGAAAAGGTGTTAAGTTCATTTGGAAAAAATAATTTGATGATTATTTTTAGGAATTGAAAAGAAGATTGGTGAATGCTCTAGTTTTGGCACTGACTTCCATAAATGGTGAGTTTGTTATTTACAGTTATTCTGATTTGAAAGGACATGGTTGTGTCCATATGTAGAATGATCAGGTAATTGCTTATGCTTCACATTAGTTGAAACCTCATGACATAAATTACCTTACACATGATTTGGAATTAGCTGCTATTGTTTTTGCATTAAAAATTTTGAAGCATCATAAATATGGAGTAAAATTTGAAATATATACTGTCCAAAAATGCCAGATGTATATATTCACTCAAAAATAATTTAACATGAGACAAAATAGATGGTTGGAATTTATCAAGGATTACGACTGCACGATTCATTACAACCCAAGAAAGGGAAATAAAGTGGATGGTGCTTTAGTCAAAAAATTAATGCTTTATTAACCATTATATGTTTGGAATGTGATCCTTTGGATATTGATTTGATGAACATTGGAATAGAAGTTGTTGGTGTAAGAAATTACTCCATTTTTTTCAGGTGTCAGTGAATTCATCTCTATCAGATAGAATAAAACAAGCACAAATGGAAGACAGTGAGTTGTAGTAAAAGGAAGGGTTGGTTTAGATGGGTATGTTTCCTGATTTTAACATTGATAATAATTATGTTTGTGGTTTTGAAAATGATTATGAATTCCTTATGATTCACAGTTGAAGAATGCATTGTTAGGTGAAGCTCATAGTTCTCCATTTTCACTTTTTCCTAGCAGTACTAAGATGTACATAGAGTTTCTAGAGTATTATTGGTTGGATGGAATGAAAAGTGATATTGCTGATTTTACTCTGAAGAATTTTACTTGTTAGCAGGTTAAAGCGTAGAGATAGTTATGGAACGGGATGCTTCAGTCTTTACAAGTGCCATAATGTTAATTGGAAAATATATCCATAGACTTCGTTGTGGGATCCCCAATGACATCTTGAGGTAAAAATGAAACAAGGTTTATTTTTGATCGGTTGACTAAATCTGCTCATTTCCTTCATATTTGTGATAATTTGTCTCTAGATCATCATTCTCGGTTGTATGTTAAAGATATTGTCAGGTTCTATGGAGTTCCCCTCCCTATTTAATTTGATCCTAATCCATGGTATAACTTTATCTTTTGGAAAGGCCTTCCGAAGTTGTTGGGTACTGAATTAAAATTTAGTATAGCTTTTCATCCGCAATCAGATGGGCAGTCAGAATGAACAATTCAGACCATAGAAGACATGATACGTGCTTGTTCACTGGATTACCAAGGAATTTGGGACTAAAATCTTTCTTTGGTTGAATTTTCTTGTAATAACAGTTTTCATTCCATTATACAGATGGCCCTATTTGAGGCATTATATGGAAGGCATTGTCGAACTCCATCATTTTGGGATGAAGTAGGTGACAAGAAGCTAATGGGTCTAGAATTGGTAAATGAGATTGCAGAAAAGGATGAGATTATTCCTAGGAACATGAGAATATCTTAGAACAGGATGAAAAGTTATGCGAATAATAGGAGGAAGGATCTATTTTTTGAGGTATGTGATCATATCTTTCTCAAAGTTTCTCCTTGGAAACGTGTGATGTGATTTGGTAAGAAGGGAAAATTGATTTCAAGGTTCATTGGACATTATGAAATCTTGGAGATGGCTAGATCACATGCATATAGAGTGGATATACTTCCATGTTTATCCCAGGTACACAATGTTTTTCATGTTTCATTGTTGAGGAAGTATATTCCAGATCCATCTCATGTTTTGATCCCATGTGTAGTTCAGTTGGAATAGAATCTCTCTTATGAGGAAGAACTAGTCTAGACTCTGGACCATAGAGAGCATGTTTTGTGGAATAAGGTAATTCACCACATAAAGGTCTTATGTTAAAACAATATGGTTGAAGAGGCCAAATGGGAATCCTAAAATGATATGAAGGATAAATACCCCCATTTTTTTGATAAGTGAAAAAAATTGCAGGGATGCAATTCCCAAAAGGGGAGAAGGATGCAACATCCCAATTAAATAAAGAAAATATACATTTTTAAAATTAATCATATGTGTGAAATAAATATTAATTTTAGTTTAAAGTCGTTGATATGCTCAGTGGAGTACCCGATATGCAATAATGGGTTTCTTTGAAATCTTACATTACACAATAATAATATAAGAAGATTATTTTAAATTCTTGTTAACACATAGTCATTCTATTAGTGAGAATTAATATTAATAACTAAAAAATTATTATACATGTTTTTTAAATGTTAATACATTTATCAAATAAATTTTAGGGGCTTAAAATATGAATGAATCTAATTTTAAGCATAAATACTCTAATATTAAGTAAAAGGTTAATTTACAATGTTTTGGGGGAGAACCCTATTTAAATATAGCTTTGGTAATTATTTTATGTTCTGTTTGAAAAAATAAAATTCTTCTTTAGATTCAGGACATCAAAATATACATTGGGAAAATTTTTGTTATTTTTCTGATAATGTTCATTTTTAATGAATAGTAAAAAATATTGTATTTTAATTCAAAAGTACCTTTTAATCTAATTTATTTATATGGTTATATTATATTTTTAATTTCTTTTAATGTGTAATTAGATTATATTTTACTATTTATTCATATTTTGGTCATTGTAATGAATTTCACTTTCAATTTCGACATAAACAAGTATCAATCATTCGATAGTTATTGTATCTTAAAAACACAACTTTTGTTTTGACAATGGGAATTAATTTTAAATTAACATCATATAATTATATGTTTTGAATTTGGTAATATAGACATCATTTTTGAATACAGAATATCAAATATAGCTTAGACTAATTTTTTGGTATTTTTTTGAAAAACATCTTTTTTTATCAATAGTGAAACCACTTAGTAGCAGTTAAAAATGCACTTTTTCATCCAAATAAAATATTACCGCTTATGTGAATTGAATTTTTAAAATCTGACATGCATGGTTGTTATTATTAAGTAAAATGTAATTCATTAAGATGAAAATAATTGTTGATATATAGTAACTTTTTACTTTTATTTTCCGTGATTAAATGTAAATAGGGTATTTCAAGGTAAAAAAAATATGATAATAATTCAACATTACATTAAAACTTGTTCAAAACGTATTAGTTGACTCATTGACTTACATGGTCATATTTGGGTCGATTTTGGGACCCCATGGAGCCATTATTGAGTGATAATGACACTTTAGATTAATTAACATAAAATAATGACAAAAATGACATAAAAAAATATTTTTTACTAAATTAATTATTATAATGGGTTATATAAATTATATTTTCGACTAAAAATATTCATTGGAAGGAAAAAAAAATCCTACATCATGGTATTTTTTTTAATTTTTATACATAAAATAAAATAAATTATTTATTACACAATAATGATGTAGTAGTTACCTCATTGATAAATGTTTTAAATTAATAAGATTATAAATATTAAAAAAATATCTAAGCACAATCCAATTATTATTGGATGATTTTATTTCGACCATGGGTCATCTTATATTCATCATTAATTATTTTTGGGACCTTTATAAACCGAATATCATTATATAATAAAATAATATTTTTACACTATCCTAAAGAGCCCCTCTCCCCCCTTATAAAAATCCCTCACTTATAACTCATTCCTCAAACCTCTAAATCCCCTTGTCTAGTCCACACCCAGGACAAATAATTTCTCCAGATCCATTTCCTCCTTCTAGAAGTCATACCTTAGACCGACGGCACTTCTAGAAGTCCTTTTGGTTCAAACTAAAGAGAGTTCTCCAAATTAAAGGTAATAGTTTCTCTTAACTTCTTTTCTTTTATTTTACATATACAACCTCTAAACTCATTTTATTACATTATTTTATAACAACACCAGTATCCTCAATATAGTTGGATGTTGATATGATAATTATTCGAAAAACACTTACACACACCTCCATCTAAATGGGTGATAACATACTGTTTCTGTGGATGGAAAACTAACGCCTCACGAAATGATGATTGTTCGATTACCTCCTACCTCCTATCATGGTGGTCATTAAAATGGAACTGTATTTATATATGATATATATTATGTTTATTCTTTTTTTATACCTCTTTGTTTTAAATTTATATCCTACCATTATGGTATCTAGAATGGGTAATCGTGATAATTTCATTTTAGGAGGTGTGGACTACCGCACCTCAAAGTGATATGACTCGTTAATGCCTTATGTGGGATGTATAAATGATATATTTAATGATATTATATATGATATTAAATTGTAATTATAATATAAATATGTATCATTATGTTTTATTTCTATTAAAGTGCGAAATTGAAATGAAAGTAGCGTTCATGCGAACGTACGACTTACCGTCTCCATGAACGATGTATTCCATTTCTTATCTCCAAAATGTTATGTACTATTATAAATACATATATATATTAGATATATATTATTTATATGATATCTAAATCAAAAATATCATTTTGGAGATAATGTATTATTTACCACATGGAAAACTTGTAATTATAAAGAGTTCATTGTTGACTCATGTAGTTAATATTGACAAAACAACCATTATTAACTTAAATGATTAGACAATGTTTATATCGTGGTAGTAAGTAATATAAAAAGAATAATAAACTTGATAATGGTTCTTAATAAAGTAGAAATTAATTTTAGTATATTATTCAGGAGATTAAAGAACGAACGGGTCATATCTGACATGAGGTGAGGGACATCATCTTAATCTCCTTTCATTGAGGAATATTTTTTTATACACGAAATTATTTAATAAGGTGTATAAACCCCTTTGACTTTTCATTTCATCCAAAGTGAATATTTTTATACTAAGCGTTTTACTAAACGACAAAAAAGAATGATTTTCCTTAACATAAGCGGTGAAAACGACCTTTTTCCGCTGCTGCGACTCTTATTTGATCTTTGGCTTCCTCAACAAGCCATACTATTTTTTATGGAAAATAAATACTATATAATTTTTATGTATTTTGGTCTTGAAAATGGTTTTGATAATGGACTTGTTATGTCAATATATTTAAATTATATATTTTGATTGAAATGTTGAAATGTCATCTTTTATTTATGTTTGTTTTATGTGTTGTGAATATGTTATGGTTCTTGGGAATTATTTACGTATACGGGTGGTTCAGTGATAAACCTAGGGTGGGTGAGCCCGAGATAGCTCTCCAATTCATTGGGTAATGTAATGGAGGTAAACATGAATGTTTTTCCTAAGAAATTTATAAAATATATTGTGATGGGTATTCCAAATGTAACTCCATACGTAGATGTGATAGCTACAATGTAAGTACGATATGAATTCTACCTGTTATATTTATGATTTATGTTTTCTATGTATTATTAATAAATTGTATTATTTCATGAGGTATGTAAAATAGCTTATCTTACGTTTGAAATGATGAACTAGTTTTTTCTTTTTATGTCTTATAACCCTTAGTAAGCCTTTTATGGTCACCCCATGTTTTGAAATGTTTTTAATGGGACTTAAAAATGAATTGTGTCAAGGATGGGATCAAGAAAAAGTTAAGCTATCTAAAAAATGGGACTATACATGACTCTGTTTTTCAAGAGTTTTTATTTTTTTTTAAAATTGAATTTGAGTAGAAGTGTCTACCTTGTAATTTTTGAGATGTAATGTAAATGTTAGGACCTAATTCTAAAAAACACTAAACCTGAAAAGATACTCAATGTGAATTATACATTTAATTCAAGAATATGTAATGTTCAAGGCCAGATATTTATTCACATATTTACCAGACCTTTTCTAAAGGCTTCCTGAGGTTTACACTCTAAGTAACTAGGTTACACGACATGTAATGGTTTCTGGATGCAGGTTGTGAAATGAATCATGATGTGAAGGGTAGTCATCCTGATGAGCCTTTACATGTCGTGAATAATTTAAATATCTGTTTTAAACATGTGGAATCAGTTTTGAATTTAGGGAGATGAATATTTTGATGGGTATAGAGATTAACTATTTCACAACAACAAAGTGTATTACATGTTGTGTAATACCCCAACAATAGTTTTTTAAAAAAATTATCACAACTGATATCTCTTTTTTTCTCCATTCTAGTTTCATCTCCCACGACCTTTGTCCATCCCCAGTAAATCTTGAATCTCTATAAACCTTATAGATTTTGTTTTTTGGCATTAGATCATCGTTGATATTGCGGTGTGATTCATAGGAAAAGCCTTCTTCCCGGTTCATTGTAATTATCTCTTTATCCTTCATTGGGATCTCAAAATTTCATCCTAGAATAAAAGGATCTATATTCCTTGTTATACGATCTAATATCAATGTCATTTTTAAAGTTATTATCCACCTTTTTTATCATTGATGAGTGTCATTGCGATTGTTGAGTTAATGCAAAAGGTAGGTTTTTACGTCATGTTTAGCCAAATTGATTAACTTTGAATTTCATGATTTGTTTCATATATTGATATACATTAAATTTTAAAAAATACCATTCAATATATTTAATAAAATACAATTATAGTGAATTGGAAGATCTAAAATTGTTCTAGCATGAGAATTGAAAAAAACCCCAATCCTGCTAAATTAGGGTGGGATTATATATTATTTTTAATTTAAATGTATTATTTTAAATTGAAATTTTCATAGAAATTATTTCAATTAAATAGTTGTATCTAATTGTGGAAATTTATTGGGAAATGAATTGAATTGTATTTTAATGGAATTAATACATGTGAAAATGGATTAAAATGATTTGATCGAATCTGAGTGTTTTTATCTTGTTCATGATGAATGTTTTTTTATTAAATCTTGTTTGGGTTTTAAATAGAAAATTTCAATTGATATAGAAGAATCTGATTTAATTTTAATTTAATAATACTTTAAATAAATTTCACATCAATGATTGTGTAAGGGAAAATGTAAGCCATATGTAGTTGGTGATTTATTTGGACACACTATACACTATTATAATGTTCTAAAACTTACATATAGTGGCTCACATCTCTAATGGGATGGTGACAAGTTGCCTCTGGATAGTGTCAGGGGGATATGTTAATACACATATTGATCAGATCAGTTATAGAGTGCAATGTCCTGTAGCTTGAAACCATCCTACCTATTTAGCAGATTTCCATGTTGCTCTCTTGTTTTATATTGGAGATATAAAGTTATGCCAATGTTGTAAAACAGCTTTTCATTTTTTCTTGGTTTACATAAACTATTTTATATAATAGTTTGATTTAATCCATTTTGTTTCTAAATATTTCTTCAATTGTAAATCCGTTGGTTAAAGTATTTTTCTATCATTAGAACTGTATCACATGATTTTGTTAAATATTCTACGAAAATGAAAAAATTGATTATTTAAAAGGTATAATTTTTTAATTTGGTTAATAATTTAATGGTATATATTATTGAATCCTTGGTCAGACCCTACTGGGTTTTATCTCTCACACCATATTTGTTCCTTTGGGTTTTTTTAGATTATATCCTTCCATAATCGAGCAAGGGTAAATGATCTCTTAGAGATCGATCCAGCTATTGAATCATGGACGTGGTGAGTTGTGTCCTTATGTGATTTGGTTCATTTACTCAATTTTGGTACCTAGGATGTAGTATTTTGTGCTTTAATAACTAGTTTACTTCTGTTACATTTCCCCCAGTGGACTTTATTTTGTATGTATATTGACTTTCCTGTATTGATTCCACTATGTTTTGTCGAAATTATTTCCCACATGCATGTTTTATATTTCCAGGTTCTTGTGGAAAACTCATGGAGATCAATAATTTCCTTCTGGATATGTTAGGATTGGATTGGTTACTGGGTTACTAGGGTACTTTGTCTGCTTCATGACTGTCATAACGGTGCATTTGTTTGTACAATCTGAACATTCCTTTGGCACCATAAAAATCTACAATGGCACCTTGATCAAAAAATGTCTATAATATTCAATTTAAAATTTTTATGAAAAGAAATTAAAATATTTATAAAAATATTATTTAAAAATAATATTATTGTTTTAAAACATTTTTGTAAATATTTTTAGAATACATGGTCTTGAATGAACGTAGATTTCTGACTGAAGAGGGAGATTAAGTAAAAATTTATAAAAATATATTTTTGTATTATTAAATGTATCAATGAGGGTAAAATTTTACTTATACATTAACAATCATCAATAAAAAATTGATGATAAAGCTATTCAGTTTTATTGACATGTAGATTATATGATTTCACCAATCGAGGCATAATCATAAATAATCTAAATAAACTGTGAGATTGAAGCAATAAATTGTTAACACTTTGGGATGTTTAAATCATAATATAATGGAAATAATAAAATTAAAAGAATCATAAAATATCAATAAAATAATGATGCTCATTATATAACATTTAAGAGGTAGTATATCCGCCTCATAGAAAAATATAGGTGCATGTCATGTCATGTATCTCCAAGAAGGAAAACATAGACAAAATTAAATTATCAATTTCATAACTTTTGAAACATAGACACAAAGAAATAGTGATAAAAATGGATATGTAATTACATATAAATTTAATTATAATAATAATATCATATAATAATAGGAATTATACACACATAAAAAATAAATGAGTGGTGAATAAGATATATATCTCACTGAAATAAAAAATGAGGTGAAATTCCGTTACCTTATGTCATGAATTTCATCAAACATGTGAAAAACTCAATTGTAATACATAGAAAATATTATAAATATAATTACGAAATATATTATTATGGCTAAAAATATATCGTTTTGGTTATGACATTATATTACTCATTTATTAATAACACCATTTTAATCATACGTTTTTGTTAATATCCTCTTTGTTCATATATGTCTTGACTTGTTATTATTGATCCACTTACTCAAATAATGATTTATTTGTTTCCGTAATTTATAAAATGGTTAAATATATTATATATTCCATATATATTTATATATAATAATCCATATAACATAATATTATAAAATCGTCTAAACCATTCATGGGGACGGTAGGTCGTACGTACGAATGAACATTTTTACAATTTTATTGTCACATGGAGTGAAAAAAGGTAATTTAAATATATATATAGTATAATTAATATATAATAATTATTTCATATATATCATATAATTTCACTTAATACATCGTTAATAAAATATATGTATGGTGTGATTTAATCATATCTCTTTGAGGGGCGACTTCCACACTTTCAGAAACGAAATTAGCGTACTTACAAAAAAGGGAAAGCATGAAGGTATGTGAATATAATAACTAAAGAAACACAAATATATAATAAATATAATATTTAACACATAAAAAACTATTTTTTATTCATAATTACAAACCATGATTGTTTATAATGGAAAAACAAACGACAGCATTTCGTGGGGAGGTAGTCCACCGTACAGAAGAACAATAAGTTCATTACCCCTTTGATTGAGGTGTGTAGATTTTCAGGATGAATAATTAGACTAAAAAATCTCAATATATTTTGGATACTAGTTTTTTTATATAATCATGTATTGTCATATACATAACTTAAGTTAAAGTTATTTTTTATTTATTTTCCATTCATGCTTTGTTTTGAGGGTTTCCCAAGCATTTATGGAGGAATGGGTGAGTTTTTATGAATTGGGTCAAACCGTGAGCCCAATTCCAGATTTAAAAAAAAAATTTGATTCCATTATAAATTCTTCATTTTTAAATTTTTTTCATCCATTCCAATTCCTAATTGTCATCCCCGACATATTAACACCACCATATTTATTTGGACCATTTATAAATCCATAATCATGGTGGATATTGGTTTTTATTTAAGGAATTGGGCCTGCCCGAAAGCCCATTTTCTTGCATTAGAAAGAAATTTTAATTATTTAATATCTCCATCCCTATTTGCGTTTTTTCGGTGATTCTAACTCTCACCCGAGCCCACATACCTAAGGCGCGCCCACATTCCCTCCTCCCACAATTTGGAGCTCGATAAAATCTCAAAAATGGTCGAAACTTCTCTGGATTTCAGAAATCGTCTAGATTTGGAGGGGTAAATTGATCCTTTCATAAAGCCTTCTATTCTTACTCTTTTTTCACCCATTCCAATACGTACATGACCTTATCATTCTTGTTAGAATATAAATTAAATTTTTTCTGTTTTAAAATTCAGATTCTAGTCGATTTTGGGTCGTTTTCTTCAGGATTGTTTTGGGTAAGTGATTCCTTCTTGGTTTCTTCCTTTTCCCTTTGGGTTTCCTCTGTATTTAATTTTGATCTAAAATTTACAGAAGTTAGGGTTTGATCGCAGGGTTTAATTTTGTGTATTTGTGGTCAAATATTGTTTTTAGGGATGGATTTATATTCTTTGAGGTGCGGCGGTGGTGCAGTTGATGTTTCGCACACTGTTTTGAGGGTTTCGTCATAAAAGGTTGGTTATTCCATGTGTAATCATTTCTAGATGAGTTAGTTTGGTTGAATTACTTATTATGCATTTTCATTATATGATGTGTGTGGTGCAAAAATTGTTTATGTTGGATTCGGTTAAGAATTTATTTTTATTGTTTCATTTTAGCATAAAATTTCGTGTTTTTCATGTGTAACCCTTTGGGTATTGTTTGGAATTGTTTTATAACATACGAATTGGGTTTAATAAATCATGTTTGGGATGAAAATTCTGATTTGGTGGGGTATTGGTGTGCCAGTAGGTCTTAAAAAGTTTTTTTAAGGGTTTAAAGTGTAAAACTTTATTTTACTTCTTGAAAGTGATTTTGATAATGTGTGCGTTTCATGTGGATTTTTTGTGCTATTGTTTGAGGTGTTTGTATAACACATGGGGGTTGTTTAATAAATGTTTATGGGGCTTAAAATTCTGTTTTGAATTTTTATTGGTGTGATTTTGTCCTTGAAATATGGTTTTGAAATGGGTTTTATTTGAAAAGCTTTGGTACACTATTTAGAAGTGTTTTATGAAAGTTTTGAGTGGTTTAATGATTTATGTAAGAGGTGAAACCATATTGGAAAACTATTTTGGATTGTTTATACTTTCAAATGAGCCATTTTAGAGGTGAATAGTTCTGTTATGTGATGTTTAGAATATTTTTGGTGACTTTATACAATTTTTATAGGAGGTGTTGAATTTTGAAAGTTATGCAAAAAGTATGTGGGCTCTTTTTGGTATTAGTTTGATTTCAAAATGCATTTCAATGAAAAGAGGAATTGTGACTTGTGTGATGTACATGGGTCTGTTTGGTTAATGTGTGAGGTAGAAGTGAAATTTTTATGTGAAAAATATATTTCTTGGCTTTGTTGAACTTGTTTGAGCACAAAGGGAAAACCCGGGTATCTAGGTGGGTGGACGTGTACTAGTATGCTAGTTAATCCGTGGGGTTTGGCCTCAGTTTCACTTAGCAAGATTGATGATTACAACACTAACTAAACTATGATGATGATGATTGGGGACCACTAGGTTATGTGTATGTTCCCTACTAGTGTCTCGTGCAAGAGAATGGATATTGTGATAGTTACTCTCACCGAGATACGAGGTACCTGGGACCCACCACTAGCTAGTGCCTAGGGGTTATTTCCTATTGGTTGTGCTCATTAGATCTTTTATACATACCATCGGCATACGGTATATTTGGCTGAAAAAATCAGCATCTTTTGAATTTATTTTAATAGTGTTGATTCATTAAATTAGCCCACTTGAAAACTGTTTTTTTTAGTTGCATATTTTAGAAATTGTAACTAAAAATTACATGTTTTTGAAAAATTGCATTCTTTTCATCTATGAATGTCTATCACAGGGAATCTCTTAGAGGTTGTATCCTACTGGGAATTGGCTCACACCCTACTTACACCCTTGGTGTAATTATACTTGGTTATTTTTGTTGTCCCAGGTTTGGGTATAACATTTGTGCCAACAGTTCGGGGTTTCACTGGTTATTCATGATGCGGTGTTGTGGAGATGGCTTGAGGGAAATGCTTCTTTCCATGTTGAGGTTCTTGGGCTGTCCTTATATGGTTTTTTACCTTTTTAATGGTCTTTAAACATAGTTTTAACTTATGTATTTCAGTTCTGAAATTTTGTAAAAGATGGTTTTAGTTGAAAAATCCAGATTTGTTTTATTGAGTTTGTTTGTTGTTTAATGTTTATAAAATTGGGTAAATCATTCCCAATTATCATGATATGATACCCGGGCACTTTTGCCTGCCCGTGGGGATTGGGAACGCCCTTCGGGCATTGGCATGGGCCAGGTTTGGTGCCGGTTTGATGGCGACAAGATCCGGTTTGTGACAAAATGGTATCAAAGGGAGGTTCTAGTTAACTATTTGGGTCATGTTATTTGGGGAACAGTCAGGATACTCTGGATTTAGGATTTTCGGGACTTGGAATTTCGGTTATGAGTAGTGTGGATGATCACCACACCTCATGATGGGATTCAAGTTTCCAGGGGAAGTTGGGATTTTTCTATGTCTTTTGGTTTTCTTGGTCTGATGATGATTAGGGGAAATGAAAAGATAGTTGGGTTAATGGTCTCAGTGAGCTCGCAGGGTCTAGCAAGCCATGTGGATCCGGGGATATTCCCTAGAACACTCTCTGTGAAAGTGAAGTTATTGGAATATGGCCGCCAACCATATTTCCAAGTCACCCACTGAAACTAGTTTCCTCTCGCATTGTTTTGTGCTTTAGTTTTGAAATATTGGCACTTTTGTTTTCTAGTGACTTGGTTTTAATAATCGTAATCTTTTTATGAAATAATTTTCAAATAAAGAGGGAATGGTTTGGTTTATGAAATGGAGGAACTGAATTTTCAGAATTGTTTTTGAAATGTAAAATGGTGTGATTACACCTCTTTAAAAGCAATAACTATATTGAAGTTGGTTTTGAAAAGTGTTTCCAATAGAGTTTTCTAAACAATTAGAGTGTGTTTTAATGGGATGATATGTTTTGAAATTGATGTGAATATTTTGAATGTGAGTTATTTTCTAAATGGTTGTAACTTTCTGAAAATTTTTGTAAGATGTGAGTTGGGATTTTGATCTCGTGGTTAGCGGTTTTGAGAAAAAAGGAGGTGTTGGTAGACCATTTTGGTTTTGAAAAGTGGAAATAAATTTTGTTTTAACCTTTGGTATTTTCGTGAGCAACCACATGCATTGAGTTATATGGGAATATAGATGGTTGGTGACATGACTGGATGAGTGTCGAGATGGATATGAGGAGGGTTCCCAGTGTGGCACAGAAACATGCATGTGTAAGGCCCATGGGGTACCATTGGTGGATACGTTTACTACTAAAACATTTTTTTTCAATGAATTGGTTTTAAATAAAATCATGATGTCTTGATGAATAGTTTTGTATGGTTTGTATTTTAGGTTTTTGAAAATTTTGTTTTTGTGGGATGTTTTTTTAGTCCAATAACCCCTCCTATTTGAACTGCGTTTTGGGTTTATGTTTGGTCGGTAACCCGGGTAGAATGACCGGTTAGTAGTCTCCTTTGAGATATATTTCAGGACACCTTTATGGCGGTTACCTTCATATTTTTGGATCTGTTTTATGGTTATTTTTTACCAATGGACCATCTTGGTTGGGTCCTTGAATTCTCCCGTTGGATAAGGTACGCCCCCATTTAGGGTTAGTGCACAACTGAAGTGAAACTCGGATTGTTTCGTTGTTGGAAAATCCTCTAGTTGATCAATATAAGGAATCTTTTCTTGAGCATTGTAGAACGAGTCTACACCATTTACATCCTTGATTTTTTTAGATCCCATTTTTGTGGAAGAGTGCCCGTGGATGGTTAAAAGAGACCTTAGTTTCTTAAGCTACCTGATTCATCGAATGTGGAAGTTGTCTGGGGTTGTCAGTATAGATAGTGTCTTAGAGGGCCACTGAGTCCTTCGTAGTCTCTTCGAAGAAAGAGTTCACAATAAACTACCATTGTGGGAAATCTGGTCACGAGAAGATATTGTGGCCACTTTCTAGAATTATGTGTTGTTTGGGAATGTTGTATAAGGTCCCTCTCCAGGAATTGTTTATATCAGTCGCAATTGTCATGTTCGGTGATGCCTTATGATGTCATGTGCTCGATTGACCGTATAGGTGAATGTAGTGAAATCCTACGAGAGTCCCTATTATGTTAGGCAAATGTCTCCATTGTAAAGACTTCAAAATCATCAATTTTAGAGGAATGTGAGTGTAGGTGTTCTTTACTTCTATTGTTTCTCACCTGAAGAAACAAGGTGTGATGTGTGGGCATCTTCTTAGCCCTCATTTCAGTGAAATATCGGGATATGGTAAAGTGGGTTTGGAATATGTTATGTCTGGAAAACTTATCTGGGATTGAGGTGTAGTTTTTTGTGGCACCGATAGAGGAATTCTCATTCAGTGGGATTCAAATGACTAACTGTGAGGCCGAAGATGCTTCAATCATTTGAGCTCCAACCATAGGTCTCAGAGAGAAGCTGGCTCGTAGTCAGGGGAAATCATAGGGTCATTTAAACCCTTTTACAAAGTCCTATCCTAAATATGAAAGATTCGAAGTGTTTAAACCTATGGTTTCATTATCATTATTCTATTTTTCACATTTGGTGGAAATAGGTGGAGGGCCTTATACCCATGACATCGTCCAATGTCATTACCTCCCCCTTTGCTTTCCATTGAGTATTTGAAGAATGGTTGGAAATTTGGCTAGCCATGCTGAGCACATGGTTTGTGAATGATTAAGAGAGACCGTGTGCCTAGAATCCATGCAGGAAGATTGATCAGCACCGTTAGTTCACAGTTTAACAAATTGTGCAGACTAACCGTGTGACCTTCCCAAATCTTGAAATTTTTTTGGGTTTTTTTTCCGGCACATGCTAGTCGGTTAAGATGGTTGGTTCTTATGGTGTGGAGAACCACTATAATTCTCATATATGTTCCTTAGGAAATTTTGAATGGAAGTCTACCCTATGTACGAGGGAGTCTGTTCAGGCCTCCCCCTATTAGTGTCCTGTTTTTGTCCCGGAAAAACAATTATTGGTTGTCTCTTATGGTGGGGAGCATATTAGTGTCCCCCCGTACCAGTAACATAGATTTATCTATGGTTTTGGCTTGGTGTAGATAGTCTCGTTCAGAGATATCTAGCTACCAAAATCTTCCTTGAGTAAACGTTGGGACTGGAGAGTGCCCAATGGTTCAGTTAAAGTAAGGTAAGTGTAACCTTATTCAAAGTTATTGTTTGTTTGGGTGATTTGCATGAGTCTTGTTCAAATAGTGTTTGAAGAGTTTTATTTTGGGATAAAGTATGAATGTTATTGATCCTTTCAGGAAAGTGGTGTATGTTTTGGTTGTGAGAGTAATCCTTCCTTAATTGATCAATGGGGGTGTTTTGGCATTTGGGGATGAAACCTGGAAAAGGAGTACCTCTTAGTTTCTCAGTGGGGTTTGGTTGTTGCTTTAACCTTGCTGTGACTTTCCGGGGTGGAAAGTTTTCAAGGTGGGGAGAGTTGTCATATACATAACTTATTTTAAAGTTATTTTTAATTTATTTTCCATTCATGCTTTGTTTTGAGGGTTTCTCAAGCATTTATGGAGAAAAGAGTGAGTTTTTATGAATTGGGCCAAACCGTGAGCCCAATTCCAGATTTAAAAATAAATTTTGATTCCTTTATAACATCTTAATTTTTAACCATTTTTCATCCATTCTAGTTCCTAATTGTCATCCCCTGACATATCAACACCACCATATTTATTTGGACCATTTATAAATCCATAATCATGGTGGATATGGGTTTTTATTTAAAGAATTGGGCCTGCCTGAAAGCCCATTGTCGGCATTTAAAATAAATTTTAATTATTTAATATCTCCTTCCCTATTTGCGTTTGTTCAGTGATTCCAACTCTAACCCGAGCCCACTATCCTAAGGCAAGCCCCCATTCCCTCCTCCCACAATTTGGAGCTCGATAGAATCACAATAATGGTTCATACGTCTCTGGATTTCCGAAATCGTCCAGATTTGGAGAGGTAAATTGATCCTTTCATAACTCCTTCTATTATTACTCTTTTTCCACCATTACAATATCTACATGACCTTATCATTCTTTTTAGAATATCCATTAAATTTTTATCTGTTTTAAAATTCAGATTCTGGTCAATTTTGGGTCGTTTTCTTCATGATTATTTTGGGTAAGTGATTCCTTATTGGTTTCTTCCTCTTCCCTTAGGGTTTCCTCTCTCTTTCATTATGTTCTAAAATTTCCAGAAGTAAGGGTTTGATCCTAGGGTTTAATTTGGTGTATTTTTGGTCAAATAGTGTGGTCTAGGGCTGGATTTATATTCTTTGAGGTGCGGCGGTGGTGCGGTTGATGTTTCGCACCATGTTTTGAGGGTTTCGTCATAAAAGGTAGGTGATTCCATGTGTAATAATTTCTATATGAGTTAGTTTTCTTGAATTACTTATTATGCAGTTTCATAATATGCTGTGTGTGGTGAAAAAATTGTTTATGTTGGATTTGGATAAGCATTTATTTTTATAGTTTCATTTTAGCTTAAAATATGGTGATTTTCTTGTGTAACCCTTTGGGTATTGTTTGGGATTGTATTATAACATATTAATTTGGTTTAATAAATCTTGTTTGGGGTGACAATTATAATTTGGTGGGTTATTGGAGTGCCACTATGTATTAAAGATTTTTTTAGGGTTTAAGGTGTAAAACATTATTTTACTTCTTGAAAGAGATTTTGAAAATGTGTCCGTTTCATGTTGATCTTTTGTGCTATTGTTTGAGGTGTTTTTATAACACATGGGGGTTGTTTAATAAATGTTTTTGGGGCTTCCAATTTTATTTTTAATTTTTATTGGTGTGATTTTTTCCTTGAAATATGGTTTTGAAATGTGTTTTATTTGAAATGATTTGGTACACTATTTAGAAGTGTTTTATGAAAGTTTTGAGTGTTTTAATGATTTATGTAAGAGGTGAAAACATATTAAAAAACTGTTTTGGATTGTTTATACTTTCAAATGAGCCATTTTAAATGTGAATAGTTCTGTTATGTGATGTTTAGAATATTTTTAGGGACTTTATACAATTTTTATAGGATGTGTTTAATTGTGAAAGTTATGAAAAAAGTATGTGGGCTCTTTTTGGTGTGAGTTTGATTTCAAAATACATTTCAATTAAAAGAGGAATTGGGACTTTTGTGATGTACATGGGGCTGTTTGGTTAATGTGTGAGGTGGAAGTGATATTTTTATGTGAAAAATATATTTCTTGTCTTGTTGAACTTCTTTGAGCACAAAGGGAAAACCCAGGTATCTAGGTGGGTGGACGTGTACTAGTATGCTAGTGAATCCATGGGATTTGGCCTCAGATTCACTTAGAAAGATTGACACTTACAACACTAACGAAACTATGATGATGATGAATGGGGACCACTAGGTTATGGGTATGTTCCTTACTAGTGTCTCGTGCACGAGAACATATATTATGATGGTTACTCTCACCGAGATACGAGGTACCTGGGACCCACAGCTAGCTAGTGCCTATGGGTTATTTCCTATTGGTTGTGCTCATTAGATATTTTATACTTACCGTCGGCATACAGAATATTTGGCTGAATAAATCAGTAGCTTTTGAATTTATTTTAATAGTGTTGATTCATTAAGTTATCCCACTTGAAAATTGTTTTTTTAAGTTGCATCTTTTACAAATTGTAACTAGAAATTACATGTTTTTGAAAACTTGCGTGATTTTCGTCTTTGAATGTTTATCACAGGGAATCTCTTAGAGGTTTTATCCTACTGTGAATTGGCTCACACCCTACTTACACCCTTGGGTGTAAGTAGACTTGGTTATTTTTGTTGTCGCAGGTTTGGGTATAACATTTGTGCCAACAGTTCGGGTTTTCACCGGTCATTCATGATGCGGTGTTGTGGAGATGGCTTGAGGGAAATGCCTCTTTCCATGTTGAGGTTCTTGGGCTGTCCTTATATGTTTTTGTACCTTTTAATGGTATTTAAACATAGTTTTAACTTTTGTATTTCAGTTCTGAAATTTTGTAAAAGATGGTTTTAGTTGAAAAATCCAGATTTGTTTTATTGAGTTTGTTTGTTGTTTAATGTTTATAAAATCGGGTAAATCGTTCCCAATTATCATGATATGATACTCGGGAACTTGTGCCAGCCTGTGGGGATCGGGAACGCCCTTTAGGCCTTGGCATGGGCCGGGTTTGGTGCTGGTTTGATGGTCACCAGATTCGGTTCATGACATGTATTATGACTAATTATGTTGTCTGATATAGTAAATAAAATAAATGAACTTGAGGAAGCATGTTACCTCTTATTTGGATAACTCCGTTTGTTTTTCACCAAAGGCCATACTTGGATCAATTTATTCCCTATAAAAGGATTCGATTATAGTGTAAACATTGAAGGTAATTTAATTGGGTAAAAATTTTATGAACATATATGTTTTTATATATTTAAAATATAGGGAGAGTAATTGGCCTTTTATAGTTGCTGAATGGGACACACTTGGTATTTTTTAAAACAATTTAACTATATCCATGTTATTAACTAAAAATTAATAAAAATCAAAACAAACTAAAGAATAGAATGTTTATGGTTTAAATATATAAAAATAATATATTTTTTGAAAACTGTATAGTTCATTATGTCCCTTAATTTTACAGTTTAGTCCCACATTAATCTAGATTTTACAATAATCACGGTAATTAATTTTAATGACTTTGAGTAATACTTTTTTTTGTAATACATTAAGTTAATCATATTAAAATATAAATATTATATATTTTTAAAACTTATATTTACATTTTTATAAATTCAATTCATAAAAGATGAAAAATTAAGTTTATTGTTAATCTTAGAGACGTGGTGAGAAATTGGTTTTTTAATGTGAGAATGTTCGAATGTTTAGGAAGATTTTATATCTAAATTCATTATAAAAAAATTTTACTGACCTAAAATGAATTAATATAATAATAATTGATATATTTTTTTTCTTTAAAACCAACTTAAAATATAATTATACTCTAATAATAAATTGTACAAAAAATATTTTTTTAATTAAAATTTTGAATTATTCATTATTCATTCATAAAAGAAGTTTCTCAGAAAAATCCAAAAAATTTTCCAAAAGACAACAGTATCACATTGAATTCAAAAATTAATATGATTTTATCAAATTATATATCTATAATTTTTAGATATTAAATTCATTATTAATCACATTATTACAATAAATGTAGTCCTTTTAAAAAAATAGTATTTTCGAACATATAAAGACCTTACTGAAAATATTATGTATTATTATAGATATGATTTATTAATATAAAAAATTTATAAAATTTATTTATAAATTTTTTTTACTATTCATATTACTATGTTTAACATCTAAATTTAAACTATCCCTTTTTTATAATTACAATAATTAAATGTTTTCTCATAGAAATTCATTAAAGAGTGTAACGAAATCCATGCCGATGTTTCTTGTAGTGCATGATTAAAATGGTATAGAATATAACACAATAAAAAGTTAATTCATTAATATAAAAATATAGAAATTCAGTTTAATGAGAAATAAAAAAAATCTCAAAACATTAAATAAATTTGAAACAAACTAATTCACCAAATCACAGGGTGTTACATTCTACCCCTCTAAATATGAATTTCACTATCGAAATATGTATTGGTTATTAAATTTTTATTACATGAAACATCCATTCAATGAAACCCAAATCGAAAGAGTAAACACTAAAACCCCCTTTTAAAATGTAATGTGAGAAACATGATAGATACCGAAAAAACCATATTTATGTTTCCACATGGGAGAATATTAGTTCAAAGTGGAAACATGGTCCTGTTTGTGAAATATAACAATCTCATTCTAATAGAGAGTGATATATAAAACAGTGAAGATAATGTTATCAATCACAAATACATAAATATATACTTATCTAATGGGCCATTTTATTTAACATAAATAAATGTACTAGGATAACCCTTTTGGTTTCAATAATAGTTCAATAGATTTAAATAATATTCATGAGAATATATACTTACTTGATTCAATAATATCTCACCCACTATTGTGACATGATCATTTTCCAATTCACCACTTTCTCTAAAAAGGTGTGTGAATTTTTCGTTCTTAAACTCTATTAGAATATGAGGACCATAAATTTAATCATAGTTCATTAAATATACCATTATCAGAAGAAAATGTTATAATAGGTTATCCAATATTCAGAAATATGTATATTGAGATATAACACATTAATCATTGTAACCTCATCCAATTATTAGAATAAACTATTCAATAAATAGTGAGTCTTGCGACCCTCCTGAATGATGAAAATCCAAAACATTTGAATAAAGTTCGCTAAATCATCTTAACATTGATCCCCTAATTATCTTAAAGTAGCTCTTTGTTGACACATTTCAAACATGTGAATAACCTCATCGTATATTCTTTTAAAACAATGTAATAACCCATGTAATAATAAATAATTTTGTAAAATGGGAATCCTTCCTTATTCAAATTATTACAGTTCATATTTTGTAAATTAAAGAAGATGTAAACATAATCCAAGATGACATATACCACTGAGTCAACAAAATCTGTTACCTTTTCTGAGGTAAACAGTACCATCCAATTTTCTTATTCATATCCAACACATCTTTCTCCAGACATCATTATCTTAACATCAGGAGCCTATAATGGGTTATTGTCCCTTAGTCAAAATAAATCCATTCTATGAAATAAATTTTCTAGCACATCATTACCATTAAATATATCCTTTCAAAACATTAATGATAAAATAATAATGAAAATACTGATAAATTTCATGATTCATATAACATAATCTTTGAATTCAATGACATGTGGTCCCCAATTATCCAAGATTATTCTTAAACCATTACTCATGATTCATTATCTTATCCCTTAATAACACTATACTATAATATTAATATATAGATCATGTCTTAAGGGTCTTCAACTTCGATCCAATTATGATTCTCACATTTAATGAAAACAATACTATTAGATCATCACATAGCTTTCATATTTAATTTGTTGTCTCTTTATATTTAAAAGTATAACAAATAAATTTTTACCATCAACTGGATTATCATCATGGGATCTCTTCTGAGGAAAAGAATTATTATATTTCCTATAATTACCACATCTAAAACATTCATTGATAAATTAGTTCCTTCTAGTTTGTCCTGTTAACTAACACCATAAATCACAATTTGAGAAAAATTAATCGTAGTATAAAACCTCATAATCATGAATAATCAATTATAGAATGTCTAAATAAATACACATAATTTTTTCTTCTATGAAAACATAGGTATATCCTATGACATTCATTGACGTCCACTATTTAAATCCTTCATGATAGTTCATAAAGTGTTTGTTAATTACCAAATTATATCCCCCATGAGTGTGAAAACTGGTGCATAGTAAGGAATGTTTTCTATAACCAAGCTATACTTGATTCAGGCCCAAAACATATCGTTGAAGTTTTTACTCCTTGGTACATGTGTTCCAGAACCAAATCCACATACAATATTGGCTTTGGTGTGTATTTCTAATAAACCACTCACTCTATCCAATACAATAATTATAATTCATTTTACAAAACATAAATTAATCATTAGATTCACCCTTAGAGACATCCCTATAGATTTTCTTATAAATAACCTTGGGACTTCACTAAGGATTTATCACCCAAATTTCCATTGGATGAATAATGCATTCCTTTGGTATCATATTTAATGACCCAAGATTATCATATTTGTATATTTTATCCTTTTATTCGAATATTCAGTACTTTATAGAATTATATTCCCTAGGACCATAATAGATTAGTGTATTTGGAAAAATGGAAAAAATTCATATAACTATGTGAATGTTCTTAAATGTTTCCCAAAAATATCTTCTCCTATTGTACTTTTATAAAATATTATACTTCAAATTCTAAGGAAATGATATATTAGAAAGGGGTGAGGTCAGATGTTATGTAAGGGTAAAAAAGAGATACATAATCATAACATGAGCATAAGGGTAATAAAATATAATTTCAGGATCATACCCTACATATAAAAGATCATATTCCTATGTCATGGAACAAATATAGTTAGTTTGCAGGAAATGAATGGTTAAGGAAACAATAGTATAATAATCGAAAACATAACATTGGATTAAGACAAGGATTTATAGGCATACACATATGCAATTAAAATCTTATTTCAATGCTACCAACCATGACCTTTGATTCATGTTAGACTTGTGCTCTTAAATTGTGTACCTTCTTTGGCATGGGTATTTCCTCCCATGTACCCACTTGTTTTGATCTGAAGATATTATCCCATTTACCCTCATTTTTCAGGTGTAGGATTCCGTCCCTTGTAACCTCTTGTTTTATGAAAGGTATTTCCACCTATGTAACCTATTATTTCAAACATCTGATTCCCACCCATGTACCCTCTTTTTTAGTCTTAGTATTCCCTCTCACATACACTCTTGTATCAGGCTTATGATTCCCTATTGATTGATACTTGGATAAAATCCCATATAACCGCTTGTTTCTATATTAATATTCCATCTTGTTTTATTCTTGATATTACCCCCATGTACCCTCTTGATATCATAATGATTTTATCATTAGCATTTAAATTGGATTGAAATATATGTCCCACCTGTCACATTGGAAATCAAACTTGTAATTTCCAAAAGATAACAAGACATTCATCATATATCAATCCCTGAAATTAAATGGGTATCGTCAATATTTCTTCACATCCTAATCTATAGGAAATGGATTTGTTTTATAATGATTTTTTGAAATCATAACTCATGATAAAAATAAGGTTTCAAAAGCATATAAATTTTTTAAGTGAAACAAGTATCATAAAAAATATTCTATCAAATCATTAAATATTAAATAATGAATATTATTAGTATTAATAATCTATAACATTGTATGTAATATTAGATTGAGAAGGATTTAGGAATATCAGATAAAAAAATTATTATGTAATGTAGTCCTCATTTTAAAATTCTTTTCATAAATACATTTAAAAAATACATTTAATATGAAAAAGGTATATTATTTTTATATAAATAATTTTATTCGTTAAATAATTTTTTCTCCTTATAAAAATATTTTAAATATATAAATCATTTCTAAAAATTTATCATTTAAAAAACATTAAAAAAATAAAAAAAATCTTTACGTCATTTTGGAAAACCTTTTCTTGTATATTTTTTAGCAAAAAAAACATGATATCATTGAAATTCATTCATTGAAGATAACCTTTCAAAAACATATAAATATAGAATTGAAAATCATTTCAAAAACATTTTTTAAAAAAAACTAAAATTTTAAACCTTTTTCTTTGGTAAAATATTTAAAATACCAACAAATAATGAATTTTGGGAAAAAAATATTATAAAAATTATAAATTTTCAATAGATAAATCATAGAAATGATCCTTATGTTGGAAGTTAAGTCCAAACATTTTGAACAATCCTTTTACACCATAAAAATTTAAAAAAGTGCCTTAATTTTAAAATGAAAATAAGATTCATTTTAAAAATATTTACAAAAAAAATAATAAATTGGAAAATTAATTTAAATATAGTTGGATTATAGTTAAAAAATTAGAAAACATAGTTTTTAAATAACACTATATTCTGACCGATAATGTATGTAATGATGTATTTTCATAAAATCACTTAATTAATTATCTATATCAATGAAGAAGAAAAAATGGCATTATTACTTGAATATAACATGAGTAACCCTATTATAAAAAAATTCATGTGTTTTCATGAAATATGGATCATGAGGTTTCATCAATCGTAACATAATCATAAACAGTATCGATAAATGATGAGATTATAGAAATAAAACATTTCCGCATTGGTAACATTGAATCATAAAAAGATGGAAATATTCAAATAATACAGATATTGAAATATCCCGAAAATTATTGGATTCATGATAAAATTTTAAAGGATTTATAAACACCTCATACAAATTATTTGTGCATGTAATTCCATGAGTCTCAAAGAATAAAAATTGATTCAAAATTACTTTACCAATTTGGAAAAAATTGAAACATAGAACACATTAAATAATAATCAGAAAATAGATATTTTAATACCAATAAATTTTTATTTAATAATCATATAAAACAACCATGGTTAGTATACTCAATAAACAAAAGAAAGAAGTGGTTAATAAAACATGAATCTCACAGAAATTAAAAAGTGAGAAGAAATTCACATACTTTTAGTCTTCAGTTTCTTCATACATATTCAAACATCATTTGTTAAAATTATAATATTATTAAATATAAAATAATAAACAATATTATTATATCTATTACCATATATTATTTATTTATGACTTTATATCACCCTTTTATTAATAACTACATGTTAATGTTATGTTTTGGGTAATATCTATTTTTTTGAATATGACATGAGTTTTTATTATTGGTCATCATACAAAGATCATTATTAAAATATTTCCATAATTTCAAACATGGAATAAATATAATATATATTATTTATATTTGTATTTATAATAATCTATATAATATATATCTAATAAATGGAATACACCATTCATGGATGTGGTAGGTTGTACGTATGCATAATGGTTATTTCCATTTCATTATTATATTGAATGAAATAAGGTTTGTTACATATATTTATGTTTATATATAAATATATTAGAATTAATTTATCATATTATTTCATATATATTATATAAACTCAATAAACTCATCATTAATACATTCCATGTATGGTATGAGAGAATAATATAGGTTTGAGGAGGTGGTAGTCCACACTTATCCAAATGAAATTAGCGAACATATAGAAAATAGAAATCATGAAGGTATGTATTATATAAAAATTAATGAACCATAATTAAATAATTAATATAAATATATAAAATATAAAAATACATTTTCCATCATAATTCCTAAACTTGATAGGTGGTAAAGGAAAAATGAACAACATCGTTTTGTGAGGCTGTATTTCTCTATACACAAGAAGGGTAAGTTCGTTACCCATTTGATGGATGTGTGTAAAATGGCATATATAATAAAAATAATATCAAAATATCAGAATATTGAGGAAATTTTGTTTTTATAAAATACAATAATAATAATAATTTAGTTTGTATATATATAAATTAATGATCTTGAGTAAGGATGTTACCTCTTCTTCGGGTAACTCCTTTTTCATTGCAAAAAGGGATTCCTTTGAGGAATTTATCAAAAAAGGGAGTAATCAGTGAGAATGTTAAGGATTTTGGAAAGTTAATTAGGAATATCGTGTCTATACATATGTGGTTTTATATTTGTCAATAAGTGATAGAGTTGGAGGCCTTTTATATGGGAGGAAGGGGACATATTAGGCCTTTTTGAAAACATGTTAGGTGTACCCACAATATTAATGAGAAAAATTAATAAAAACCCTAATAAAACTCAATAATTGAATATCTAACGCCATAGTGTGACTATCCAATGGATTTTTGATAAATTATGTGTCACTTCCTAGTTAAGTGTAAAGTTTTCTCCCCTATCATTCTTAATTTTTCCTTAATAACTTTAATTTATTTTAATCACTATAACTAATTTTATTTAAAAAAATTATTTGATCTTATTGGATTATATTTATAATACTGATTAAATGATTGTTTCCCCGATTTTTAATATTTTATTTTAGTGAATCTTAAAAATTATGTTTAATGTTATTCCATATGACGTGGAAATAATGCATGTTTTTAAGTGAGAATGTTCAAATTTTAGAGAATGTTTTATATCTAAATTCAATAGAAATATGTTTAGAATAAACTAAATTGGATTAATATATTTATAATTTATCATTTAGGACTCTAATACAATCTTATAATATATTATATCTATAGAAATAAATTATATGAAAAGAATCATCGAATTAAAAATCAGTTATTTTCATTTTTTATCCAAAAAACGATGTTTCTCCAAAATAGCCCAAAAAAATCACCCTAAGACTATTTTCAAAGTATGAATTAAAAAATTAATTTTATTTTATCAAATTAGATTTCTAAAACTATATAATATTAAATCAATTATTATTAACAAAATAACATAAAAATTAGTTCTTTTGTGAAAATAGTATTTTCAAACATATAGAGAATACTAAAAATTGTATGTCTTATTATCAATATGATTTATATATATATAAATTTTATAAATTTTATTTAAAAATTATTTATTAAATTTCATATTAAAATATTTAACAGATATTTTAAAATAATCTCATTAAAGTAATTATAATAATAAAATTTTCTTTTATAGAAATTATGTGTCGTGTGTAACAGATGCCAAGTTGGTGTTGTGTGTAGTGAAATAATAACATGTGATAATGTATAATTAAATCCTCATGTAGGG
This sequence comes from Viscum album, assembly GCA_963277665.1. NCBI lineage: Eukaryota > Viridiplantae > Streptophyta > Magnoliopsida > Santalales > Viscaceae > Viscum > Viscum album. The sequence continues at coordinate 107,870,732 of OY728133.1, forward strand.
ATTTATTTTTAAAATATATATATTAAGTTAAATTTGAAATAAAAAATATATAAATAGATTAAATTAATGACAAAAATAATGATTCAAATGATCTCAGGGTGTTGCTACCACTTAACTTAAATCAATGTTTCTCAACTATCATTATTGTTTTGGCCACCTTATCTAACCTCATCCACCTCTCTGTTATCATACTGAATATATTTTACACTTCAAATCCCTTACCTCATCATATATATTGTTTAGATTAAATATAAAAATTTATAAGTTATTAAATTAAATTATAATTAATTTTTTTATCAGTAAACCTGTAAAATTATTTTTGTGGTTTCTTATGTTCTACAAAATAAATAATGGCCCAAAATCTTCCGACCACCAGAATTAAGAACCACTTCAATAATAATAACCAAATTTCTAGGTTTATTTATCAAAAAATTTCATCCAATTTAACCAAAATCATTGAATAAAAAAGGAAATGGTTTTCCACTAACAATGAATATTTAATCGATTTTAATAAATTTCTACCGAACTCATCTCATATATGTAAACACGATCCCCCTTATTAAAATGGTATTCCATTATGCTATAGTATAAGAATATCCAAAATCCATAATCTGTCACAATAAAATTAGATGAAAATGAAATAATAAAAGGGTGGGAGGAAGAGAGGGGAACCTATAATAATAAATTGAAAAAATTCATTTGGATCAACCAAAATAAAGGGGAAGAATAATTAAAATTGAGGGAATAAGGGATGAATTCCCCCTACATAATCCATGTCTGACAAGTTACCCCAAATAAATATATTAATTTAAAACTACATATTCAATTTTTATCCCTAGTTAGTAAAATAACGTGGGTCATTTTTGGAACCTGATACACCCTAATAGTGTACCTGATGCCATATCTAAAAGACCATAACCTATAGCCACCCAATCGTTAACTAGTACCATTCCACCAAGTTAAAAATTGTGGATTCCAAAAAATATAACTACCCATGATATGAGACTGGGTACCTGGTGAACTTATGGTAGACCCCGTTTAGTTCCAGATTCCGATGATAGATTTACCACATTATTTACTTCATTTCATGAATTATCAAATTCTCATCTAAAATACTACACACATTTAAAATAAAACTTCATTTAATAATTATTTTAAAATAAATTTAATATTAATCTAAAAATTATATTTCATCCCCACCTGCAATCACCCTTGATTCCAAATATTTTCAAGTTCCACTGACCGTCAAATATAAATGTTATTAAAAACACCACACCATAGCACAAATCACCTTTGATAATATTCCTTTAACATCTATTAAGACTCTCAGAGGTAATTAAGAATCCATTCATTCCCATCATCAAACATATATTACAAATTTTAAAATATACATTTCATGTAAGTTATAAAAACTATAAAAAAGTCCCTCATATCCAGCATTAGCCATTATACTCTATAATCACACCAACAATTACTCACTCTAATATCTATATATGTTTTCTCTTTTGATCTTTCATTAAACACATTTAGTGGTACTACCACTGCACTAACTATATCTAAAAATGCGATAGACTACACATTATAACATTTTCTAATTTTCTAACTCAGTAATGGGTCCCCACTGTTATTGGAATTTATATAATCCCTAATCACTAAAATCATAATCCTTTAGTAAGATTTACTAGTGTATGTCAAAACACATCCAAAATAGTGCTACACCTGGGTTACCCCTAATTCATTTTTTCTTAGATTAACTATCACATACATCAAACTCAAACCATATCCTGAAGCCTCTGTTCATCACACATGTCATTTTACTATCCTAAACTATGACCACACTCATATTCTAATTACCATTCTAGTATAAATATTTTAATTACACCATCATTAGTTTCTAGATGAACTGACTCTTTCTGACTATTTTTATCATAAATTTTATATGCCCCACTTGATATTTAATCCAAATAAAAGGTCATTTCTATACTAAACATGTTATCATATTATCATTGACTAAGGAAGTGCACAAATTCCATCCACCATAACAGCCTATCATATAAATATCATATATCACAATTTACTTGACACAATAACTCTACATGATCTTTTCAAATTAATATTCTCACATTTTTATTTCCCATCCACATGATACAACCTTGCTACTTGTACCCAATTGTATACCTAAAAACAAAAACACATCATACATGAATTCATTTGTAACATCACTATATAAATTTGACATCATCCTCCCATATAAATGGTTCAAAAAGTAATCAATTGTATACTCCTCAATATAACATTTCCTTTATTCCTAGTCTATCCACACTAACATATCCACACTCAATCATTATCCAAATGAAAACACTCATCCACTATACTTGTAATGTCCCAATAGACTTGTCCAATAAGCCTAAATATTTGGGTTATAACCATAATATTAATTAATAATATCATTGTATAATTACATAGAAAATCATATTCTTCAATATCCAGTTTAGAGTGATGTATCTAAAGACCAGGGTACTCAATCAATACCACATATTTTTTATTTTATTTTATGTAATATACATTATCTCACTATTAATTTCATAGTTTTACTAGTTCTAGTATATCCAAAATTTATGATCTCTCTAAATTAATCATCCATATTGACATGCTTATCACTCAAGTGGTTCATAACAAAATTTATCAGTTTAATCACCACATTACACACTCGTTGAAAGGTCATACATTATCACCCATAAAATACAACAATTTCACCTCTACTATATTTTTTCTGATCCCACAAACATTTGTATACATCACTATAATTACCACAACTATTACAGTAGTCATACCTCAGTAAACTAGTTATTACATGTCAATCTACATTGGACCATACCCAGAATAGCTCATTATTTTACCATAACAAAATTTTACTTTGGATTCGGTGACACCCATATCAATTTCTCAATCATGGTGATGTATATTAAACACATACATTAGAAATATTTTACCCAATCACCATTGATTATCATTTCACATGAGGTCCCATTAGAATCACAGGTCCTAACTCTATGTATTCAAGGAAATAGATAAAATCCATGTGTTAAAAATGAACACAAGTCCCATGATATTTTTCATCATCCTCTAATCAACACATTCCATAGTAAAACAAATGATGATGAATAAACTCACTAGATCACTATCCAAGGTAGTAATTATGTCATACTGACCCACATTACACATATATTGTGTAAAATCCCACTCTTTTGTGTCTGGGGTAAAAGAGTATTGAAGGTCACATAATAAAATGAATCAAAGAATACACCATCATATATCTAATATGATTCACATAGTATTAATCACTAAATTGTATGCTTCATATCCAAGGCCTTTACAACTCACCAAATAGATGACCACGTATTTCATTCGTGTAAATAACAATATAAAAGTTCTGATATATGCTTTTGGTCCCAAACAATCTAAAAAGTAATTCACCTTTCGATACTAATACTCGATAACACATCACTAATTTTTCATTTCTTGTATACAAAGAACCAACTAATTATTCCTATATCTACATTAACATTATGAATATGTTAAATCATTTATCATTGGATACCATCATGAATCACAATCATTCTTAAATAGAATTTGAACATGCCTTTCATTATTAGTAAAACTATTTACTAATTAATATCCCAAGTTATCTCATGATCTATATAAAACAATGCCTTGTACTTATAGTAAACACTCTATTAGTAAACATCTCATAAATAACATCAGTTGTTATGTCACATATATCATTAGGAAGTCCTTTTATTATCACACCCATCCAAATTTTTTTACATTTATTAGGTATCCCTATAACCAAAAACCCATACAAAAGTATTAATTTTTATTACATCTATATTCAGCTCATATCATTTCTATCCAATGAATCAAATCTAGGAAGTAAGCGTAGATATGAAATAGTTTTGTTGAAAACTACCGATATTTTATTTAAGGAATCATGGAAAAAGTATTTCATGATACATTAAATAATGAAACCCAATTTTATTTTTATTGAAAATGTATCCTTCGAAATATATATCTGTGCACCTTTCATGCAAACATGTGTTCCATATATGATGTATAATTCATGCCTCTTTCCACCCTAAACAACTATCAATAAAATAATCCATAATTCACAACCCATATTAGTATATTGTTTCTAAAATCCCATAACAAAAAAATTATTCCCAAATACCTGGAAATTCAAAAATTATATTATTATCTTGTTGAAAAAGAACACGTAAAAGATCCATTATCTGTTTTGACTAGTCCTATCATCATATAAAATATCCCAAATAAAAAGACATAAGAAAAAGGAAATGATATCATATTTCAACATCCTTAATCTACTTTACCTTAGTAGTAACTAAGCTGGGTAAATATTTTCTCTTATTCATGAATTCTTAGATGTCAGGGGCTACCAAATATCAATGATATTCAAATAAAACTACATGGGTTGATAGTACCATCACTATCATTGAAAAAACAATTCTTAAATAATTGAAACATACCTAACCAATAAAACATTACTTAAATACATAATTATATTAAAAATCATTGCATTATAGATTATAATCAACATGTTATAAAAATTGTACTCATGTAGGTCATTATTTTATATAAAAGCATGAGATAACATATAGGGAAAATCATATATAGTATATAATAAAATAATAAATGAAAAAAATAACGACCTAATATTTTCCCCTACATCAACCTAAAACTCTCACTAAATCATAGTAAAAATCATCCAATTTGATCACTGATAGATTATTCTATATTGTAATCATCATTACTACAAAAAGATATAAACATCCACCATGGTGTACTTGATGTGTGTAAAGATAGAAAAAAATGGGTTACCACCAATGTTGTCCATTGTAAAAACTAGTATATATAAAATTTCATGTACTGTATGAAATTATTTTTATAAGAAATTATATGAAGCATTATATTTAAACGTTGTGTAGTCAAGAATCATTCCATCCAGTCAAATCATAACTAAATTGACCAATTAAAGGATGGGAAAATTACTCCAATGGTCTGATCAGAATTTGAGGATCAATGACTTATCACTATCAATAAACAAGGGTGAATGAGATGAACATCTTAGAAAAAAATAAGTGAATGTTGAATCAACCAAACAAACAACCACAGTGAATCAGGAATCGCCATATTGGACAACTGGGTTGAACAACATTGTTATACTAAATAAACTATATGAATGTAGAATTTTCATACAATAGAATGCTTGTAAATAAGAAATAATCATATTATACCATCGAGGAAAACATGGAATCGTCATACAAAGAATCTAGGTGGAATAAATATTCACATTACTAGGAGAATAGATTAAATGAGACATTACCATACAATCAAAATGTGAATGATATATCTCCACAGTAAGCAACATAAAATGATATATCTCTACTTCTTAAATCAGATGAATGATTTATCACCATTACCAACCAGTGTGAATAGTATATCTCCACTACTTAAGTAGGTGAATAATGTATCCCTATACTATTCTGATGTTAATTCGGCATCACTACTACATGACCATGTGAGTTATTTATTAACACCGATTAACCTTGTGAAAAATATATCAGATCTAATAAACCTAGTGTATGATTTATCATTACTAAATGACCATGTGAATGATGTATCACCACACAATCAAAAGATGAATATTGTATCAACACACATAATCCAAGTGAATTATGTGTCACTAATACACAAAATGGAGAATGTTGTGTCACCATACAATCCAATATGAAATATATTTCCATTACTCAATAGGTGAATGATGTTTCAGAATATTATGTAAACATGAATAATATATCACCACTAATCAATGTGAAAAATATATATCCCCATACGAACAAAAGGTTACTGATGTATCACCACTACTAATCCTAGATAATAATGTATCACCAAAAAAACAAATAGATATTCGGTTATCACTACTAATATTATTGTTTTGAAGAATCATGATCATTGTAATAGAATCACCATATACAAAATCGATCCCATGGATATAACGCATTATCCCTCATGTTTAGCATAATTATTCTTAACCAACATGAATGTCATAGTAAACACCACTTACCACATTATTTATGTGAGTACACCCAATAAACAAGTTAACATTGAATGTATCCTACCCCTTTTGGATGTAACTAGTATATTTTTTCTTGCCTCTATTCTACAACCCATACATCCCACACATTCATTTTATACATATAGACCTATAATAAACCAATCAGTAGACATTATTCCCTTGGTATCCATTCAATCCTAATCAAACTAAGACACTAAATATAGAATTAACGTACATATTAAAATTCATTTTCCACCCCTTTTGGGTAACCCATAACACAAATAATTACTCTGATAACTATTTATTATCTTCAGCCATAACTCAATGCCCTATTTGGATTCCAGAAGTTAATATATCAGTCATACCATGGTCACTAGATTAATTTCAAAATTATGGGAATGATTTTGGTTCGCATTATATTATATCCCACACTATCTCTTATGAATCCTATCTACCAATGATTTTTGGTTTTATAGTAATATTAGAAGGACTATAAATGAGTCTATGTAACATCCCAGATAATTATCATATAATTTTTTTTTAATATATACTAATATTTATGAAATTGATAGAAATTTTACATTAAAATTGATGTTATTTATAACAGTATACTAGACACATAATAATTGGTTTCTCTAAAATATTTTGTTACACACAGGACTCAAATATACTATAAAATAATACATTATTAAGATCAGATATGTTTTATGAAAAATCAATTTTAAATATATTTTTCATCACATTTAAATGTTATATTTGAAAAAATAAACTTTTTCTTTAAGATAGGGATATCGAAACATACTTCGTAATAATTTTTTTTATTTTTATGATAAAACTCAATTTTAAATAAATATTGATGAACACTTCATTTTAATTCAAAATATATTTTTCATCAAATTTATTTATATTGTTAGATTTTCTAATTAATTGGTTTTAAAGTGTAATTAAATTATGATTCTATTAATTAATCCAATGTAGTTCACTGTAATAAATTTCATATTAAAATTTAGTAGAATAACTATGTGATATTTTTAATGTTTAATATAATAAACATGTTTTCTCATACCGACAACAAGATTAATTTTTAAAATTAACTTTTCCACTTAAATGAAGTGAATATTGAAAAACAGACATAAATGGTTTTAATAACTATAGAAATGTTGTCCAATATAATCAAAATAATTTTCGGAGAATAATAACATTATTATTTTATTTACCATGTTTTATGGTCAAATAAAGTAAATAAGGTTAAAATTAATATTATAATAATATAAATGTACCCTAATACTTGTAAAAAAATTATTGGATGAGTTATGGCCGCCCAAGACAATACTTGGGGAGAAAATGTGGCATTTGGAATCCAATTGCGTGTGATTATGACATTAATGACATTTTATTTAATGTAAAAAACGTCGTAAACATGTCTATTATTAATAAATAAATTAATATAGTGTTATATAAATTATCACATCGACTATAAAAACTCATTAGAAAGATAAAAAGATTACCTAAATCATGGTAATTTATTTATAATTTTTAGTAAGTAAACAATTAATTTTAATTATCACACAATGATGAGGAAATAGTATATTATTAATGTAACACCCCAAGCTTCCACAGTACGTTTCTCTTTCAATAATGCAATAGCTTTCATTGTACGCAACTTCAAGATTCTGACACACCGTGACCAATCAAAATTTCTATTTTGAATAGTAATACCCACATTTTGAATTTTTATATTTTAAAATAGATTTTATTTTTAGATTAGAAATATCGAAATTATCCTAGGGTGAAATTCTAGTATTTTTCTGAATACTTTCAGTTTTTGATGAATAGTGAAAATTACAAAATTTTATTTAAAAACAACTTTTTAATTAAAATAATTAATAGTGATAACTTATGGATTTGAGTTGTTTTAAAGTATATTTAGAATATATTTTTACCATTTAATACAATGTTGGTCATTGGACATAATTTCACATTTAAACTGGACATAAACAAGTGTCAATCTTTTGATAGTTATTATTACTTAAAAACACAGTTTTTGTTTTGACAGCGGGAATTAAATTTAAATTAATTAATCCCACTTCTGTGATTTGAATTTAAAAAATTGGATACAATATTTAAAATCAGGTGGTCCAAATTGTGTAAATAGGTAACTATTATTTTTAGACATTTTGAATTATTATTTCGGTAAATATTATATTTACCATGGTTAAAGGGTAAATCCGAGAAATAAGGGTAAAAAATAATATAATAATAATAATAAATTACCTTAAAATGTGTCCTCACCCTATTAGTTGATAAATTTTCGACCATGGGCACCATTGGGTTGATTTTGTGACCCCATGGATCCACTTTTATGTGATAATGACACTTTATATTAATCAAGTTAAAGTAAATACAAAAATGGCATAAGTATATATTTTTTAGAAATTTTTTTAAATAGGGTTATATATGTTTTATTTTAGACTATAAATATTAATTTAAAAGATAAAATGATTTCATACATAATGGTATTTTATTTATAATTTTTAGACATTGAATAATTAAATTTATTGATGACACAATAATGATCCAGTATTTTCTTTATTAATGAAAGAATCAAATAATTAGTATTATAAATGTTAAAATTAATATAATTTAAATGTTTTGATGACATCCACGAATTTTGTTGGTTAATATGACATGTTATTATTGGTTAAATAAATTTTTTTCTAATTAATAAAGTCTTTCGGACTTTATCAAAAACCAATTATTAAATATTGTCAAAATTGAAATAAATGAGTTTTTAAAACAAATATTATATTTTTTATTGATATTCTATTCCTAAAAATCTAAGGATCTGCCACAAGACTTATATAATAATATTTTTATCATTAATGGACCACTTGGGGGTCGCTTGGAAGTATATAGTAAATTAATTAACCATATAATATAAAAATACAAAGTGACATGGTAAATGTCAAACTATTTAACTAAGAGTTAAATATTAATGACAAGGTTAATATAGTGACCTAAACGTATCTATAATCTAATTTATGAAATTATTTAGACCCATATCCACCTTATACTTTGAATAATCTACTTTGAATCTATTAAAACCTGAATATGAATTTATTATAAATTAATACTTTATGTTTTTCTTAAAGAGCCCCTCCTCCCCCTTATAAAAGGACACCACTTCTAACAAATTATTCATACCATCAAAGCATTTTGGTTCGGCCAAAACCTGCCGAAATATCCTCTCAACTTCTCTCACTTCAACCTAGAGGCCTTAATTTGATCATAAATCCATCCTAAGGACCACTTTTGATCAAATCAAAAGGAAGAACCCGAAGAAGAGGTAATGTTTTCCCCACACTATTTCAAGTTCCTTTCTTCTTCAACTTCTTCATTCATTGTTATTTCCATTCTAAAACAATAACTCCAGTATCTTCTATATACTGTGATTTTATTAAAAATATATTACAACCAAATTCAATATTCTCTCTATCCTTTGAATGACATGTCACCATACATGCGTAAGTACGGCTTACCGTCTCCACGACATGGTGTAATTGTTATTCAATACATTATTATTTGGATGGGTATAATAATGATGTGTATTTGATGTAAATAATAAATATAAAATGATAAGGATTCTGTATATTTAATATACCATCCAATTATATATTATTTTAATATCAAAATAATGATATTTTCGCTCGTGCGTACGTACGGATTACCGTCTCCACGACGCGATGAGATTCATTTCCAAGATCACCATTCATCGATGATTATAAAAATATATATTACTAATAAGTATTTAATATATGACATAATAATGCTTCTGGAGATATATATTTATATATATATAAGTATTTATGTACTTACATATATCTGATTCACTTACATCTGTTCACTACTATATAAAAACGGAAACAACATTTATACATACATACGGACTACCATCTCCATAAATGGTGTTCTCCATTTCATATATACGTCTATTATACATATTTATATTTTAAATATATTTGATATATAAATCTTGATTTATATTATGGAATTATTTAAATCGTGATATAAGTGGTACTATCAAGAGTAACTAGTTAAAACATGTACAATTAAGATAGCGAATATTACCACAAATATTAATTAAAAAGGGAAATTATTATTTAATGGATAGTATAAAGTCACAAATGTATAATGATTGATATCATAAATAACTCTATGGTTCTGGTATAATTTAATAACATACTATAGTCTTCATACAAGAGGTTAAACGTACCCTCGACTAAAGGAATGTTCAAGCTAAGGGGTTTGCATCTCACTCCTTATTCCAGTGAGATTCATGCCATATTGCCACTATTACCTTTTGTGTGGTGTATGTACTGCCCATAATTGTATTCTTTGTGTAATAAAATTTAATTTATGTTTATTTACATATTCATTGTATGATACATCTTTCATGGGGTGTATGTTTCGTAAGTTACTAAATTGGTAAAGGTTAATTTCACAATATCTTTATTATCTGAGGTTATTTTTACATAAGTATCTACTGGGACATATTTATTATCTATGTCCATGTTTTATAAAAGAGTTTTCAAAGGGATTCCTTTAAGGGAATTTTTTATTACTAAAACATCATTTCAATTGTTTAAAATATTTATTCTTCTAAATCTTTCTCATTAATGCCCGCGTCTTCAAAATGGTTTATTTATATGGACATGAATGTTTTTAATATGATAATTCCGTTAAAAAGTTTCAAATTGGTATGGGACTCTATGATTCAAAAAATGTCTTTAAATTTCTTCTTTTCTGAAATGTGTGACTTTTAAATGTTTACAATAAAAATGGATCTTTCTCTCAAAGAGTTTTACAAATCATTTTCATCTATGTCAACATCCTTTGATTTATTTTAAACTTGTTTGAAGATGATTTATTATGATGCAGAGCTTATATATTGTTTTGATGGTTTGGTGATATGTTTGACCGTGGATGTGTTATTCATGGTTTAGGGATAAAGTATTGACATTTCGCATGCTAGTTTTAATACGAATGTTTATGTTATGTTTAAATATTTTCATATGAGGAATGAATTGGACTTAGTAAGTGACGGGTGGAGCCCACTATATCTCCTCATGCATCGGTAGGTCTCATGAGTCAAACTAGTGTCTTGGAACAAGGTCTTGACAAAATCGTATTTGTAGTCTTGGCACGAGGCCTTGACTATGTGCTTATGATTGTCAAGCATTATGCATTCTATCATTATGAAAGTGGTTATTTATATTGCATGTGATTACTCGACTATTACAATATCCATTTGAATAAGTAAATGTCTTTACTTCATTTTATTTTTTCCATATTATGCTGAAGTTCATGTTTAAAAGACATCAGTTTAGTTATACATTGCCTTAAATGTTTATGCTTCTTTATGAAAGTTTCCGTTGTATTGTTATCCTTACTGAGCATCTGAGCTCACCCCTTTCTATGTTTTATTTTTCCCCGGATGTGAAAAATTATTTTATGAATGACCTGCAGGGATAGTATGTGGGGATATTAGTGTGGTCTATAGAGACAAGATGTTGTTGTAGTTTTTCATTTTATAATGTAATATAAACTTTATGAATGTATCTAGTGATTCCAAGGCTACTAAACTAATTGGTCTTTCGGGGCATGATCTTTTGTGATCATGCCAATGTTATGTAATGATGCACCAACTATGGGTAACTGGGGTCAGGGCATTACAGTTGGTATCAAAGGAAGTTTAGTACAAACCATGGAAGCTAGATTTAGATAAACTCTGATTAGATCACATAGCCCTAAGATATACCTTGAGGATTAGTATAGAAGAACTTCCTCGAATTTTGGTAGTGTAGAGATTTTGTGAGTTTTCTATGAAAATACATCCTTGTCTAGATATGAGCAGGTAGAGGCGGCTCTAGCATAGATGTACCTTGGGGTAAAACCTGAAAACACCGTTTTGAGCTAGACTCAAATGGGAACTGGTGCATGACAACAGCCCTTGATGCACTCTTGGTTACGAAACTACTGGGGGATATGCTTAGGATAATTCTCATTTTATTTACAATCATTATGAAGGGTTATAAGTATATACTTTCTCAATGATAACATTTTTATAATTATGGATTATATCCAAAAACTGTTTAATTTAAGTTAAGAGTTTTACAAGTTTGGGATTATCTATTTTTTATCATAAACTAATTTAGTGTATGCCATTGTTTTGAAATGGATCCTAGTATAATGAATTAGGACTCCAGCAATACGCATGATCCAATGAGTAAGAAGAAACATATCTTTCATGGTATTAAGATAGAATTTGGAAGGAAAATAGTCTCCCACATATTATCATCATATGAAGAAATAGTATCCTATTTTTACTAGATAAGTAAAGAATTCTCGGAGTCCTATGGATTTGAAGGGAAGCTAGAGAAGGAAAGGATTGTAGATATAAGGACAGATAAAGGGAAGAAGGTAAAAAATGATTTTCCCATATGTGATAACTATGTAAAAAATCACCTTGGAAAATGGTTGAAGGGAATGGGAGTATGTTATATGTGTGGAGGAAAAGGACACCAAGTACGTGACTGGAATGGTAAGAAAAAGGTTTCAAATGTAAAAATCTTCATCTTCAAGGAGTTGGGACACAGCACGATCCAATGTCTTAATCATCAGAGTATGCCCCAAATGATTCTATTGGATAATAATCATGTTATGATATTACCACAGATGATGGGGAATAATTAGAGTTCTTATGTTGTTATTAGAGAATTATTTCATTTGAGTGTTTTATCAAAAATGTACTAGTTATAATAATTATGGAGTATATAAGGATTGTACCACAGTACTATTTCATTAAGGACTTGAGATTGTGTGGAACCAAGAAATGTGACTCAATAGCAGGTTAAATTTTTGGAAAATATATGGCTGGGATAAATATAATCCATAATATGGTTCTGATACCGAGGTAGTGATTTTGTAATAATACATGATTGATTTGGATAAATTATATTGGATATTCTTGACTACCTTGAAACTGATTAATGATTTGTATATTCCATCATTATTGGAGTTTAAAACATTTATTTGATAGAAAGAGTATATCCAGTATTCTATAAGGAATAAGGGATCATGAATGTAATCAATAAGGTTTTATGGTAATTCAATATGTTTTAGTGTTTTAAAAAAATACATGATGAAGGTATTCACATGCTATTAGTGGGTAAAAATGATCTACATTATGTTTATGTTTCATATAAATTTTGGACTGAGGGTTTAAAGAGGAATTTTGGATAAGTATAAAGGATGGAATGGATTATAATTTACATTAGATGCTATTGTTAAAGTTATTTTTGGATATTTATAAAAAGGACAATGCGCAGACCATGTGACAACCCGTCGCGTCAGACAAAGCTGCGGGAATCGAAACCACAAACATAGTGAAATTGGGATTTATCACCTACCACTAGACTACGTGAAGTCGATGGAGTGTATAATGTTGTTTTTGTTTTTTTAAACGTTCTGATAGATGAATTATAAATTTATTTTTGGAACACGATACGGTTAGGATAAATAGAATATTTTTGAGTTCTATTACCTTTTAGAGTGAAAGATGGGTTTGTGGTAAAAATTTATTAAAGAATGAAAGTCTACATGACAAGTAAGTATATTTCTCTACGTTCTTAGTAAATATCATAAATAAATTCCTCAACATTATAGAAGGTAACATAAAACAAAAACATTGTCGGTTGACTTTTCCTACTGGGGAATCAAATATCATTTAACCAATCACATGTTTGTGATTTTATGGTAGTTAACATTCTCCTAATCATATTTTCTACAACACTCCATCAGACCTTGACGGTTTGTTTCTCCTCCATATCCATGTTTTCATATAATCTTAGTATGGGATACCTCAGATGACATTTTTACTTCTCTTTCTTTATTTTAAAGTAATATTTTTGTTAACCCTCTTTCCGATATGGGTTTTCCACAATGGTATTTTCTATTTTCAACCTATTATTTTCAAAGAACATTTTCAAATTGTGGGGACGTAATTTATTGAAGGAGGTTATAATGTAACACCCCATGCTTCCACGGTATGTTTCACTTTCAATAATGAAATAGCTTGTATTGTACCCAACTTCGAGATTCTAAGACACCGTGACCAATCAAAATAGCTGTTATGAATAGTAATACCCACTTTTTTAAATTTTATCATTCAAAACGGACTTCATTTTTTAATTTGAAATATAGAAAATATCCTAGGGTGAAATCTTGGTATTTTTCTGAAAACATTCAATTTTGGATGAATAGTCAAAATTACTAAATTTTAAATAAAAACAACTTTTTTAATATAAATAATTAATAGTGATAAATTTTGAATTTGAGTGGTTTTAATGTATATTTAGAATATATTTTTACCATTTAATAAACTTTTGGCCATTACATGTAATTTCACATTTAAACCGAACATAAACAAGTGTCAATCTTTTGACAGTTATTATCACTTAAAAACACGATTTTTGTGTTGACAGTGGGAATTAATTATGAATTAATTTCTTCCCGTTCTGTTTTTTGAATTTAGAAAAATAAATTACATATTTAGAATCAGGAGGTCCAAATTTTGTTAATAAGTAACTTTTATTTTATGACATTTTTAATAATTACTTTGGTAACTATTTTATTTACCATTGTTAAAGGGTAAATCCACTAAATAAGGGTAAAAAATAATATTATAATAATAAAAAATTGCTCTAAAACATGTCCTAACCATACTGGTTGATACATATCCGACCATGGTCATATTTGGGTCGATTTTGGGACCCCATGGATCCACTTGTAAGTGATAATGACTCTTTATATTAATTATGATAAAGTAAATACAAAAATTACATAAGCACATATTTTTTAGAAAAACAATTTTTAATAGGGTTATATATTTTATATTTTCGATTATAAATATTAATTAGAAAGATAAAAAGATTTCCTACTTAATAGTATTTTATTTAAAATTTTTAGACATTGAATAATTAAATTTATTATTGACACAATAATGATGATGTATTTTCCTTATTAATGAATGAATCAAATAATTATTATTATAAATGTTAAAATAAATAAAATTTAAAAGTTATGATGACATAAACTAATTTTATTGGTTAATATGACATGTTAGTATTGCTTAAATGAATTTGTTTCTAATTAATGAAGTTGTTACGACTTTAACAAAAATCAATTATTAAATATTTTCAAAATTGACATAAATGAGTTGTTAAAACAAATATTATATTATTAATTGATATTCCATTCCTAAAATTCTAAGTATCAGCCAAAGGACATATATAATGATAGGTGTATCATTAATGTACCACTTGGGGTCACAAGTAAGTATATAGTAAGTTTATTAACCATATAATATAAAAAATAGATAGTGACATGGTAAATGTCAAACTATTTAACTACAAGTTAAATATAAATGATATGGTTAATATAGTGACCCAAGCCTGTCTAAAATATATTGGTTTACAGTATTTAGACCCATACCCACCATATACATTGAATAATACACTTTGGATCTATTATAAAACGAATATGAAAATATTATAAGTTAATAATTTTTTTTTTCTAAAGAGCCCCTCCCCCCTTTTAAAAGGACACCCCTTCTAACCAATTATTCATACGATAAAAGACTTTTGGTTCAGCCAAACCCTGCCCAAATATCCTCTAAACTTCCCTCACATCAACATATAATCCTTAGTTTGATCATAAATCCATCCTAAGGATCCCTTTTGATCAAATCAAAAGGAAGAACCCGAAGAAGAGGTAATGATTTCACCACCCTCTTTCAAGTTCCTTTGTTCTTCAACTTCTTCTTTCATTGTTATTTCAATTCTAAAACAATAACTCTAGTATCTCCTATATACAGTGATGTTATTATAAATATGGTACAACCATAATCAGTATTCTATCCATTGTTTGAATGAAATGTCACCATACATGTGTACGTACGGCTTACCGTCTCCACGTCGTGGTGTAATTGTTATTCAATACAATATTATTTGGATGGGTATAATAACGTTATGTATTTGATATAAATAAAAAATATAACATAATAAGGATTATGTGTATATGATTTACCATCCAATTATATATTATTTTAATATCAAAATAATGATATTTTTGCTCGTGCGTACCTACAGATTACCGTCTCCACGACGCGATAAGATTCATTTCCTAGTTCACCATTCATCGACGATTATAAAAATATATATTACTAGTAAGTATGTAATATATCACATAATAATTCTACTGGAGATATATATATTTATATATATAAGTTTATATGTACTTACATATATCTTATTCACTTACTTCCATTCAATGCTATATGAAAATGGAAATAGCGTTTATGCGTACGTACGGACTACCGTCTCCATAAATGGTGTTTTTCATTTCATATATATATCTATCGTACATTTTTGAAATTTAGATATATATTATATATAAGTCATGTTTTATATTCTTAAATTATATAAATCATGTTTTATATTCTTAAATTATATAAATCATGATCTATGTGATACAATTAAGTGTAACAAGTTAAAACACCTACGATAAAGAAAGCGATTATTAGCCGAAATATTAATTTAACATTGAAATTATTATTAAATGGATTGTATAAAGTCATAAATGAATAATGTATGATATCATAAATATTAATATGGTTCTGTTATAATTTAATAACATACTATAGTCTTCATACAAGAGGTTAAATGTACCATCGACTAAAGGAAAGTGGACGTTAAAGGGTTTTCATCTCACTCCTTATTCACATGAGATTTATTCCATATTGCCACTATTACCTTTTGTGTGGTGTATTTACTGCCCATAATTGTATTTTTGTGTAATACACTTAAATTTATGTGTATTTACATATTCATTGTATGATACCTCTTTCATTGGGTGTATGTTTCGTAAGTTACCAAATTGGTAAGGGTTAATTTCACAATCTCATTATTATCTGAGGTTGTTTTTATGTAAGAATCTACTGGGACATATTTATTATCCATGTCCATGTTTTATGAATGAGTCTTCAAAAGGATTCCTTTAAGGGACTTTTTTTACTAAAACATCATTTCAAATGTTTTAAATATTTATTCTTCTAAATCTTTCTCATTAATGCCCATGTCTTCAAGACAGTTTATTTATATGAACATGAATGTTATTAAAATTTTAATTCCTTTAAAAAGATTAAAAGTGGTATGGGACACATTGATTAAAAAAAATGACTTTAAATGTCTTCTTTTCTAAATTGAGAGACTTTCAAATGTTTTCATGAAAAATGAATATTCCTCTCAAAGAGTTTTACAAATCATTGTCATCTATGTCAACATCCTTTGTTGGATTTTAAACTTGTTTGAAGATGATTTATTATGATACAAATCTTCTATATTGTATTGAAGGTTTTGTGATATGTTTGATTGTGGATGTGTTATTCATGGTTTAGGGATAATGTATTGACATTTTGTATGCAAGTTTTAATACGAATGTTTATTTTATGTTTAAACCTTTTCATATGAGGAAGGCATTGGACTTAGTAAGTGACAGATGGAGCCCGCTAATGATCCTAGAAGAATCGTTAGGTCTCATGAGACAAACTAGTGTCTTGGCACAAG
This sequence comes from Viscum album, assembly GCA_963277665.1. NCBI lineage: Eukaryota > Viridiplantae > Streptophyta > Magnoliopsida > Santalales > Viscaceae > Viscum > Viscum album. Next base: position 107,888,549 of record OY728133.1, read on the forward strand.
GATTTGACAAAATATTATTGGTATTCTTGGCACGAGGCCTTGACTATGTGGTTATTATAGTCTGGCATTATGCATTCCACCATTATGAAAGTTTTTATTGATATTCAATATGATTATTCGACTATTAGAATATCCATGTCAATTAGTAAATGGAATTACTTCAATTTATTTTCTTCTATAATATGCTGAAGTTCATGTTTAAAAGGATTCAATTATAGTTATACATTGCCTTAAACGTTTATGCTTATTTATAAAATTTTCTGCTATATTGTTATCCTTACTGAGCATCTGATCTCACCACATTCTATGTTTTATTTTTCCCAGGATGTGAAGACGTATTTTATGAATGACCTGTAGGGATAGTATGAGGGGATTTGAGTGTGGTCTATGGAGACAAGATGTTTTAGTTTTTCATTTTATAATGTAATGTAAACATTATGAATGTGTCTAGTGATTGCAAGGCTACTAAACTAATTAGTCTTTCGGGACTTGATCTTTTGCGATCATGCCAATATTATGTAATAATGCACCGACTCTGGGTAACTGGGGTCCGAGCATTACAATTAAAGGAATAATCAAATAAAATAGAAAAATACTATTAAAATAAATACAATTTAAAATATTTGAATCCATAAACTAATTTAAAAGGTGAATTTGACATGTGATAAGTCTATAAAATAGTTTTTTATATTATACCTCTATTTAGATTTATATTTAAATACAATAGCTTTAATATTGTCAAAATTGTCAAAATTGATATTTTATAATAATCATAATTTATTAAAATATATAAAAACAATATATATCATTTAAAATTACAATTTTGAATTAATAATGTATAAATATTTATAAAGTGTACAATTATAGAAAATTGACCCCATATAATTAATATTTATTACCTCTAAATATTTAAAATGTTGTCACCATAATTAAAATTGAAAGGGAAATTTTATTGGGAAACTGAAAAAATACAGTTCAAAATAAACTCAATTAATGTCTAAAAATTATTCTATGAGATTATATGAAATTTGATAATATTATATTCTACATAACTCATTAAGGAGTCATTTGGTTTAAAAAATAAATTTATATTAAATTAATATATAAATAGTATCCAAGGGTGCATGTCCACTCTCTTATAAAAAGGTACCCAGTCTTCTCTAATAATCATACTTCAATAACAATTATGTTTGGAAAATATCTACCAATACCCTTCCTAGAATCCCTACCGACATTTTAAATTCCATATTTTTTGAATAATACCCTCCATAGAGGTGTTAAGTTGTTCTTAAAATGTGATTTACAGAAGAAGAGGTATCATTTACTTTAAATATTTCTATTTTATTACTTCATCCACTTCCTAAAAATATTTTTCATACTAGATGAAATAATAACTTAATTATCCTAAATATAAGGATATTTTATTATGTTAATATAAAAACATAAATCTATCTCAACTTATATACAATGGGAATGGAATTAATCATTTTTGTTCATATATAAACTACCACCTTCACGAACAGATATAATTTATTTTCCATAACTGTCTATCAAGAATTTCCATAGTGATAGAATTAATGATTTTATATGATTTTAATAACCTATTTATCATTATAGGATACAAATATTCCAATAATTTTCTTTATTTCCATGTACAAAATAATTATAATGTCGTTCGTGCATACGTTTGAAAAACCACATCCACGATACGATTTGAATCGTTATCATTCACTATGTGACTTGTGTGATATATATATATATGTAAATTTTAATGATTATTTTGATATTAATTATATTATCATCAATATGGGATTGTAAAATAATATATACTTTATTTCAATAATGATCAATGAAAAATGGAATTGTTAATCATGCATATGTATGACTTACTCTCTCCATGATTATAATGGTGTTCATTTTTCATTCCATTAATAAATCGTTTGACTTAAAATTTTTAATTGATATATAAAAGTGATTATTATGTCATGAATATTATTATGTATATTATCTAATTACGAAAACCTGAAAAATTTACATCATAACATGTTCATTATAGACTCAACATCCGAATATCGACAAAATGTCTGATTTGAATATAAATAATTAAGTAATATTTATAACATGATAATAATAAATATAAAAGGAATAGTAAAAATAAGAAAGGTTCTCATGAAATTATAAGTTAACCAAGGTTTATTATTCATGAATATAATGATTTTATGCAACGAGTTAGAATCAATGTAAGGGATTTAGTCTCAATCTCCTTTAATTATCTCATTTCTTTTTAATACGCACCTTTATAATTTTATAGAGTGTTTATACAACCCATGTAAAATTTCATATCCATATTTTACGTATTGTAATGTTATTTATTATTTTTCTAAATTTAATAATTCTTGATGATTATGATTTAACTGTCCATAGTTTTGTGGGACACCTTGAACGTTTAAAGATTTAATTATAGAATCTTTTCCCCCATGTTTTTAATTTAAATATTTATTTATATTTTTATAAAAATAATATATAGAATATTGTTTTTGTATATTTTTAGTTTCATTCAATGTTTTCAAAATGAATATTTTTATCCCAAAATATTAATTTCATTAAAAATGATAAAATAAATGTTTTTAACACATACGCCAATAACAAATTCATCACCACCGTGACCATTATTTGATATGATTCATGTACAAGACATAATGTTTTTAAAAGAAAAATAAATCCTATATTCCATTTTGGGTGTTTTGGTATTGAAAATGGGATTGAAGGTGGATTGACTATTTCAATATCTTCAAATGATTTCATGGGATTTCAAATCATATTTTATGAGTGAGATATTGATAATTGAAATATTATATGTGTTATGATTATATTTTGGTAATTTTCACTACCAAAAAAACTGTTTTTCCCAGCGCTAACCTTTATAAGTGCTAACGAAAAAGCATTGATAAAGGGGGTACATATATCAGTGCTAAAAAATCACGGATAAAGGGTACCATTATCAGCGCTAAAAAATTGCTGACAAAAGTACCCCTTTACCAGCACTTTTTTCTAGCGCTGATAAGGGTACCCCCTTTAACAGTGCTTTTTTTAGCACTGTTAAAGGGTACCCCTTTATCAGCGCTTTTTTAGTAGCGCTGATAAAGGGGGGTCTTTATCAGCGCTTTTCTAAAAGTACTAATAAAGGGTCTACTTCCAAAAAAAATAATTAAAAAATATATTAATATTTAAATATATATATATATAGTTATATTTATATAAATATAATATATATTTTTTAAATATAATTTTAATGTATTTTAGATAAGTATTAATATACAGTTACACTTAATATATAATATATTTATTGAAAATGGCTTATAAAAAATTTTAATAAAATATTTTCAATTAATAATTTGCTAATTATTATGGTGTAATAGTCATTCATAACAATTACAAGATCCAAAAAACCAAAAAATTAAAAAATGGACAAAAATTTGTTGAAAATGAAACTGAAACATCAAACGACCATAACTTTTGATCCGGGAGTCTGTTTGAGCTCTACCACATATCAAGTCGAAGCCTGCGACAAGCTCTAATCCATTAAAATTTTATATTACCCAATAACGGTTTTTCAAGGCCAAAATAGGCTTAGAAGGCCTCGAAAACAGATTTTTTAGTCAGGGTACCCCGATTTTTTTAACATTTTGTGGATTTTCACCCTCGTTTAAGGGGGTATTATTGGATTTTTTATGGGGACTGAATTTATTCCAAGGTATTACATTAATATTGATATTATGGTTTTGAAATTTTATCAGTTTTTATAATGCAATTCTATTTTTAACCAAATATATAACTATATGTACATATTTTGTATATATTCACACATAAAAATTTAATTTTTTAAATATATAATTAATCATATTTACATATAAAATATATTTGCTTTATCGAAATAATAACTAAAATCCATGTAATTTAAAATAACAATATATAACTATTTTTATAACTATATATTAATATATCTTTATATATATTAATATAACTATATATATTAATAAACTATATATATATTAATATAAATATAAATATATATTTTAATATAACTATAAATTTATATATTTATATAACTATATATATAATATAATGATATTAATCTAACTATATATATATTAATATAACTATATATTATGTTTTGAAGCTCAGTTAAAAGAAACAAATCCTCTAAATGCCAAAATTTCTATTTCCCTTGGAATTATACCTTGTATTGAAAACACGGGTTATTAAAAACTCCCACCTTAGAACTTATCATCCATGAGAAGCCTTTAGGAACAATGAAAATTTCACTTGACTTACAAGGGTCCTAAAGTCTCATTCAAAAAGTCAAATTGAGTTTCCAATATATAAATATTTTTATAAAATTTACATATAAAATATATTAGCTTTATCTAAATAATAATTAATATCCATTTTATTTAAAATACTAACATATAAATATTTATATACCAATATATTAGTCTAACTATATATATATATTAATATAACTACATATAAATATTGATATAACTATAAATATATTTATTAATATCACTATAAATATATATATTAATATAACTATATATATATATATATTAATATAACTATATATTACTATATGAATAAATATAAATAAATATATATATAAATAAATAGATATGACATTAACTAGAGAACAAATCAATATTATAGAGTGGTAAAGGCTGTAGGAGCACAAGGGGGAGGTCTCGAGATCACATTTTGGTGGAGGCAAGGGCGCACACATGGGGACTAGTGCTAATAAAGGGGGTGGGTGTAGCACTGATATAGGGTAGAGGGGAGGGGGGGTGTGGGCGGGCAGCCACTTGAGGGGCAGGAAAGTGATGTCTAAAGGGGTCTCACGCGTTATAAAAGCCGACATATTTTCATGATTTTTTAAAAAAATTTAAAATTTTTTTATTTTTTTTTTAAATTTTATCAGCGCTACAAAAAACACTGAAAAAGGGGTCTTTAATCTGTGCTAAAAAGAAAGCACTGATAAAGGACCCTTTTGTCAGGACTATTTTTAGCAATGATAAAAGACCCCTTTTATTGGCGCTTTTTTTAGCACTGATACAAGGGGTCTTTATCAGCGATTTTTGGAGCACTGATAAAGGGGACCCCCACTTTATCTTCTCTAGTATTAGCAAAGCTTTTCTAGCACTGTTAAAGGCCATTTTTAGTGCAAATAAATGGGGTATTTTTAGTAGTGTGTACATTTTAGGGGTGGTTGCATGATAAACCAAATACAAGTTGTTTAATGATAAACTAAGGGGTTGTGATCCTATAATGGATCTCCATATTATTGGGTAATGGGAATGTGTTAAACAATAAAGTTTCTAATAAGAGATATAAGAAATATACTCTAATGGGTATTCCAAATATAACCATGAAAGTTACTCACTATATAGATGGAAACGATATAATGTAAGTATGACATGTATTCCTCATGTTAACATTATTATTTATGATATCTAATATGTTTTTTAGGAATCCTATTATTTCATTATGTATGTTAAAGGTCTTATGTTTTTTGGTGAAAATTATGATTTCACGGATTTATAAGTATCCATGGAATAACAATTTATTTCATTATTTTATATTCAATTAATGATAATTTTCTTACCATTCCTAGTTTTGGAAGTGTTTTTAATAGGGTATATGTATGGGTAAAATAAAGAAATATTCCAAGATGATTGTTACGAATATTTTCTTTCAAAAATATAAATCATGTTTTATTTTAAAGAGTATCATTTTGGAGAAAAAATGGCTAGTGAGAATTGTCTAATTTGTAATCTTTGTGTTCGAATTTAATTATTACGGCCTAATTCTATAAAACAATAATCCTAAAAAAATCATGATTTTGGATCCTTGATTTAACACATGATTATGTAATGTTTAAGGATGGGTCCTTATATTTTGTATCATAGGTCTTCTTAGATAACTCTAGAAGTTAAGGTGATATTTAATCATAACTTAAAAGTTATATATAACCACAATTGTTAGAAAATAGAATGATTCATAGTTGTTTTAGTTAAATATAATTAATTTTACATAACCTAAATCAGTATACATTTGTTTTTATCTTATTTATAATATAGTATATGATGATTTAATTTATAAATTCACACCAACCTTGTTTGTTTTTGTAAATGGATGGATCCAGTGCGCACCAATATATAAATAGATGTTATGAAATTTTTTTGGTTCTATGAATAAGAAACTGAATGAAATATGAGCTCTAATGAGACATCTCATGGTTATTCTAACCCATCTATCAGGAGTTATGATTTACCACTAGAGCCTTTGTGAGTTTTCTAATTCATCATATATAAGAGAAATTAATCTGCGTGGATGTACTGGTAATAATCATAAAGGTAAGAATATTTGATGACATGTGTGTTGAGGATGTTGAAAGAAACTTATGGGAATGTTTTTAGGGGATGGTAATATGATATATATGTGGTATTAATGGTCATAAAGAAAAAACCTACTACGGAAATAGGAAGTGTTTATTTGACTCTATGAAAGGAAATGTTGTACTTTTTGAGTTATCAATAGAATGTTTTATATACATGAGTATAGACATTATGAAAACAAATGTCCTATTATAATGTTTTTTGGATTGGATCAAGAGGACCGTACACATATATGTTTTAATATACATAATTACATTCCCATTTAAGATTATGAAACTCAAAATTATTATAAAAGTTACAGATTATTTCTTTTCTCATGTTTTGAGATTATTGAATCTTAAGACCTGATTCATGTTTTTGTTTTTTGGATGTATTATTGATGAATAACATGAAAAATCTTTGTTAATGTGTCACGAATAATGCTAAATGATTAAAAATACTACATATATTGGATTCATTATCTATAGTAGACTATGTGATGATGAAATGTGTAAAAGTAGTAATGATAGTTTGATGATGTGGTTAATATGGAATATTTTTTATAGTATGTATATTATTGATATTTATTTTGTGAAAAATATATTTTAGGATGAATTATACTTTTTTGTGTTAAAATATTTAAGATGGTATGAATAACCATTATGGATTATATGATCATTGACTTGAGGTAATTATTAGTCATTAAATTTTGTGTTTCAAAACGAAATGTATGATATAAACATTGAGGATTAAACATGTAATGGTTATTTTTTAGGATTTTATCTCATTTTGGGAATGTTATAAAATTATATAATTTTAGGTAAAGGGAACCCCCTATAAAGTCTGACAACCAGTCAAATAAATCAAGGTTTTGGAAATACAAACCACAACTGAAGTGAAACAAGGAATTATCGCCTACCACAGGACTATGGGATATCTCTCATTTTTATATCATTTTATTTTTAGTTAAATAAGTTGATATAATATGATTAATTTAACTTTGGGAAGTTATGTTTTATAAATAAATGTCATTGATATAGTAAAATGGTTTTGGGATTATGTGACAAATGTTATCTTGGAAGATGTTCTCTATTTTGGGAAACCAATATGCCTAAGGAAAATATAAATGATAAGATTCTTTTTGAGGTGTAATGGTTGAATTTTATTTCAGAATAATTTATGTCTTTATTATGTACTTCTAGTGATTTAGTTAATTTATGGAAATGATTAACCTATTATGAAGAATATGTGATTTTTGAAATTAATGTTTTTGTATAAGACATTAAGACGGATGATGTTATTTTGAGTTAAATTTTAAAAGTTTTTTTGTAAGCTTGATTTAGAAGGTCTATATTATTATTTTTTTGATTCAATATTTGTTGAAATATTTTTGATTATTTTTAAGGATTATTATTTATTTAATTCCCTATGTTTGACTTTGTGAATTAATTTTTAATTTTGGAAATTAAAATTAGTCATTATTATTTTATAGATTATTATATTTGTGGTGTTATTTTATTTTTATCTTAAATTAGTAGTTTTTTTACTATTGCAAGACATGATGAATTGATAGTCAATATTTTGTGGATTATGTGGTTCTCTAAAAGTTTCTTCAATTGTTTCAGGGATGAAAAAATCCTCTTAATTACTCACTATATGGGGAAAAGATGATACTGTGGTGTAATTTGATTATTCGATTATAATATACTTCACATGTAAGTATATTTCCTAATAATACTAGTCTAGGTATTAAATGAATTCCACATTTTTTTAATAGGATCTTAAAAAAACATTTTCTATTATTTTTCATACTTAGAAATAAAAGAGAGTTTAACACGTCATACATTTGTGGTTTTCTTATTGTTATCATTTCCGAGATCATGTTTCCTATCACTCCCTCCAGAACCTGTTGGCCAGTTTTTCATCTATATCCAAGCCCTCCTACTTGGAATCCTAGTATGTGTTATCACGGGGGACCATTGTACTTCACTTTATTTTATTTGAAGTTGAAATTTCAATGCCACATTTTTAATGTGGGATTTCAATGATGTAATTTTGAACTGTGAATTCACAGTTTCTGATCCTAAATTTAAAATTTCAAGGATGCAATTTTCCAAAGGGGAAAATGATGTATCATGCCTAGTAATTATAGAATAATAATTTTCTATTTTTTTAATATTTGTGAATTGGATAGTAATTTTACATTAAAATGGACTCTATATCTATAACATACCTAACACGCAACAATGGGTTTTTCTGAAATATTATGATTCCCACAAGATTGAGATACATCGAAAAATAATAAATGTAAAGACCTGTAAATTTCAGAGAAAATTTTTTCAAAAATTCTTTGGGATTTTACAAGTACGCAGTTTTTGACAGCACCTGATTCCGAGGCCCGGTGTACCCAGAATCAATTTCTGAAGTTTAGCTCGGGTACATTTAGTAAACGAACGAGCAGGTTTTTCTATATTTTGAACCGGTGCTCGAAATTGAAATCCAAGGGCACCAATTAAACCGCAACGCTGGTAATTGCTTAAGGGGACCTTTACTACGGTTGCGTTTTCATGGGAGAAGAAGTTCAAAATTGTGGATTACTAATGAATTGAATAAAAATTTTGGAACAATTTTTATTCTAATCAAAGTGGTTATATCCTACATGGGGTAGTTGGGGTGGGACCCACAAGCCCCTAACTACCCATGTGAGGATATTTGTGAGGTGGGGCCCACACGAGCCCCACCCCTTCACATTCCTTAAAACTCCCCTAACCCCCTCTTAAAATTTGTAACTCATCTTAACTTGTGAAACCGATTTTCTTCCTCTCATCTCTCTCCCTCATTAAACTTGCCAACATATCACTTAATTAATTAGACAAATAATGGTTTAATTAATTTAGTGAATTGGATTTTTGAATTTTGTAATTTGAAATTCATGGCATGGATTAATAAAATAAGGAGAAGCCTTATTTTATTTTGTTTGGTGGGCTTGTTGTGTTTAGAGAAAGGGAAGGGAGCTCTTGAGACTTGAAAAACTTCATCTCCTTCGTTGAAGAATGCCAAGACTCCGATGAAGAACATAGACTCAGCGACCCTGGATTCTTCTTCTTATTCTTCCTCAGCGGCAAGGATGGAAACAAAGACGCGGTAATTCGCCAACGATGTCCCAATTTTTTTTCTTCTCTGCGTGATAAAAAGAAGAGACATCGCTCCCTTCTTGGACGTTCTCCATCAACGTCTACGAAACCTCACCACGTGACGCCGTCAACCACGATGACGACGTTCGTCATCGTTTGTTGAGGTAGGTGTTAATTTCAATTTTAATGGATTAAAACTGTGCTTTGGTTTGTCGTTGAGCATCTTGTTTACCATGGACGATTGCTATCATTTTACGTGGAGGGTGAGGCCGAACGAACACGGCCCAAAAACCCTCCGTTTTTATCGTTTATTATTATAGAATTGGTTATTGGTGGTGAAGGAAAAATGGTGTCGTCGCGCCATGCCAGGATCTTGACGAAGGGAACTTGCGTCGTCGCACCGGTTGTGCGGAACGAACGGTGGTCCGCAAAAAGGGTCGCTTCGGCGGATGAACAGGTCGGCCCGTCAGCCGCCCATGCGAAGAAGAGCCGTGGTGCCAGAAGGACACCGCTGTAGAGGACCGTCAGGCCCGTCGTCCAGCTGAGTAGTGCTAGACCGCGGCACCACGCTGGAGGACCGGCGGCCCACCAATGCGGGACACGTGTGCAAAGACCGGCCGGTTTGGAGAAGGGTGCACCGCCTGGCGCCGCCGGTGCAGAAGACCGGGGGAACCCCCCCCCCCCCCTGGAGCTCACTCGTCTTTGGCCACGCCGCTCGGCCGGCTGGCCGAACCAGCCGGGCCACGCGCTGGGCCGGACCGAGTCGGGCCGTGCCGGGCCGGGCCATGCCTGGCCAGGCCGGACCACGCCACTTCGGGTTGGGCCGCGCCACTTTGGCTTGGGCCACGCCTCTTCGGGACCTGTTTTTTAATTTCTCGGACCAGTCCGACACCCTTGCTGGGTCGGACCCATCTAACTGCGTCAACCGGACCCGTCGGCCCACTCGGCTAAACGGGTCGGGCCTATTATTCACTTAAACTTAAATAACGTAAGGACCGCACATCCGATCGACACGCCGTCTATGGCACTTGTACTCTCTCGATGAGATACTACTTTTTTAATACTCTAAGAGAGTTTCAGATGAATACGGATAACGGTCGTGTTAGAAATGAGTGTATTTCTAACCGGGCCACTAGGACGGAAAGGACAATATCTCTCAGACCGGGCATCCGTTTGACGCGCCGTCTGTTGCGTTGAGTTCCTATTGACGAGACGAAACATTGAAATACATCAACTCTGGACTTTGTGACAGTTGATGTATCAACCCCCTTGGCTCATGGTGCGGACCCTCCTGGAATCGAGCGTGCTATTTGTGGGAACCGTAGAGCTGGTTGTGACTGCGATGACGATGACGACTGTACTTGGATCCTATGTGGGTTCGGCAGCGAGGACGCTTGTACATGGATCCTACATGGGTTCGTTTGCGAGAATGACTGTACATGGATCCTACGTCGGTTCGATAGTGAGGAAGACTATACTTGGATCCTACATGGGTCGACAGCGATGGTTACTGGACTAGGATCCTACGTCGGTTCGGAAGCGACGACTTCTGTACTTAGATCCTACGTGGGTTCGGCATGGGAGATGATTCAGAGGCTATATCTATCATCTCCACACTTCTTCTTGAGAAGTATACCTATGTCATCTGAGTCTTGACTTTCAATCGTTATCATCGATGTGATTGACTTGCTTTCTTGTGTGGACTGAGTTGGGTTTTCATGTGAGGATTGGGTTGTACTTGGGCTCTTGACTAGGAGCCGAACTGGAATTAATGACATAGGTATATATATGGGAATATACCAAAGTATAGTTGGTTGATACTTCATTTTATTTATGTTTCCATTGTGGTACGTACTTTGTGGATCCTAGGAGACCTTTAATAGTCTCGAGGTCCCTACTGAGTATCGTATACTCACCCCTGTACAGGCTATGCCCAGACAATGTTGTGTTGGATGCAGATGACGGATATCACTGATTGTGGTTGAGTCTTGTGGAGCGGGACGATACCAGGAGGTGGACCACTTGGTGGGACGTACACAGAGCGGAAAGCTGGACCCGATGAGCTAATGAGACCATCTATAACCACCCTTTAGGTGGGATAGCTAGAGGATGACTCGGTGGTTGCTAATTTACTTTACTGATGTCATACTTTCTTTTCAGTTGTACTGTACTTTCAATTGGGTTTGTATTTTGGCCCATTTACTTTCCATCATTTTCTTTTGTACTCTGTTTATAGTGTTTACTTCATCTTGTGTACTCTGTTGTGTTTCTTTACCTATATAAAGGCAATTACTTCTCTTTTATTGGGATTTACGCCTTTGGTTCTAGTCGCCAGCCCCTGGCCTATGGAAGGAGGGCTTGGGGTAGTCACAGCACGGGCCCCGAGGACGGGTCGTGGAAAATTGGTATCATAGGAGTCGGTTCTACCGCAGAACATAAGACTCTGATAATTTCTTCTGAGTAAAGAAATAATGTTAAGTGTATCGAGTGTCGTTATCAGTCCAGGGAGTCCAGTGTTGGTTTGGCGGCTGACGTATCCATACACCAGGACCCTGACTTCTGATTTCAGACTCCGGGCACGAAAACATTGATTTCATGTGTGTTTAAAAAATTTTCTTTGTGATTACTTTGTGTTTTCTCACCAGGTATACTATGTTAACCATGGTGCACCAGTTTCTTTTAGGATGGCCCCACGATGACAACCATCTTGGGTTTCGAGCTTTGTGATAGATGGAATCCCACCGAGTGACAAGGCCTCAGTGCAGGGCCCCATTACAGTAGAGGTACTGGAGGTACCTCTACCCACTGAGCCACCGATGACACCAGCCCCAGCAGTTGAGAGTGAACGTTGCCTGAGTGAACTGCATGAGTTTCAGCGTCGAAGGCCACCTAGATTCCACGGAGAGACGGACCCTTAGGTAGCTGAGGATTGGCTAGAGTCTATCATTTGAGTCTTCAGATTAGTAAGGACACTAGCTGACCTCATGGTGATCTTTACGCTGAGTCTTCTGCACGCAGCAGCAGGTAGATGGGGGATCCTGATGCTCCAGGTGCATGACGAGGCATATCTACTTTGGACAGACTTTGAGAGACTTTTCAATTCGGATTTCGTTCCAGCTACTCTTCATGCGGTGCACATTCATTAGTTACTATAGCTGCGACAGGGCAGCATGATAGTAGCCCAGTACTTGGTGAGATTTACTGATCTCTCGTGCCTCTCCACGGACATGGTACGATACAATTCATCCAGGCGTGAACCATCGAGCAGGGACTGAGTCATGAGATCAGAGCAAAGATGATCTCCCTCAGTATTCCGATGCATACAGAAGTTCTGGGCAGAGCCCTTCTTGTGGAGAGATTTCTTGCTAAGCCTACACCAGCAGTGAGACCTACCACAGGGCGACACGTAGCGGAGTCTTCTGTATCCGGTAGTAGATATATGTTGCAGAGGTCCAAGAAGACCAGACCATCAGGTGGGCGACTTTAGGATATTGGTTCGGAGGTGTAGAGCACATGCAGTAGATCTAGTGATACAAGAGGCAGACAGTGCTATGCATGCGACGGGCAGGGCCACATGGCTCGTGACTGCTCGACCCGCCATTCAAAGGAGCAGCAGACTGTTGAGGGACCACCCAGGAAGAGGCAGAGGTTTGACCGTGGCGGTCTGCAAGGAGAAGGCTAACGAGGAAGAGGAGTTGGACGGGTTGCAGGTGGTGGACGATGCTTCTGGGCTCTACCACCACCACCACTAGGAGGTCAACCCAGACCACAGGGAGCTGGAGGACAGAGGCAGGCTCAGCTTCAGGCATTTGAGGCTTATGACCACGGCACACCTGAGATGATTTTTGGTACTATCTGTGTCTATTCCACCCTTGCTGAAGTTGTTATAGACACAGGACTGTGTCTTTATTTCATTGTCGTTGCCCTTGTTCGGAGCACGGAGATTCCGACGGAGTCGTTGTCTTGATCCTTACGGCTAGAGACTCCTATGGGAGTAGAATCAACGATTACACACTGGTGTTTGAAGTGTGAGATTACTCTAGGAGGTTAGATCTTTGGTTGGGATATTCTTGTAGTGGCGTCTAGGCCTTACGATGCCATCTTGGGCGTGGATTGGTTATCTACGGTCCATGCTCAGATCGACTATATTAGGCGCAAGGTGCGGTGTGTCAGAATAGATGGGAGCAGGTTCACCTTCACCGGCAAGAAGGGAGCCTTTGCAGCACAGGATGGACTCACACAGAGGAGAGGACAGCCGATCACACATCAGTTGGATAGTCTCATCCTAGGAGAAGTTGATGTGTGGAGTCCGAGTTTTCATGTTGTGGTGGATCAGTATGCAGACGTTTTCCATGACAATTTTCCAGAAATACCTCCTCGTAGAGAGGTAGACTTCTATATTTTTCTATTCCATAGGACAACCCCGATATCTACTCCATAATATCGTATGGCTCCCACAGAGCTTCGTGAGCTGCGGGTACAGCTGGAGGACTTGCATGGAAACGGAATCATCTGACCCAGTGTTTCACCATGGGCTTCTCCGATTTCGTTTTCCAAGAAGGCGGACGAGAGCTTATGCCTCTGTGTCGACTACCGTTGCCTGAACTTGGTGACCATGAAGAACAAGTATCCAATCCTAAGGATTGAAGACCTTTTTGATCAGCTCAAGGGAGCACGATGGTTGTCGAAGATAGACCTCAGGTCAGGCTATCATCAGTTCAGTGTTCGAGATGAGGATGTGCAGAAGACAACTTTTAGGTGTCGATATGGCCACTATAAGTTCTTGGTTATGCCTTTTGGTGTAACCAATTCTCTAGCAGTGTTCATGATCCTCATTAACAGGATATTCCAGTCTTACCTCAATCGATTTGTCGTAGTCTTTATTGACGACATACTGATTTACTCGACTACTGAGGAGGAGCACGCCTACAGCTTGCGGGTAGTACTGGACACACACTGAGAGCACCAGCTTTATTGTAAGCTCTCGAAATGTTAGTTATGGATTTGAGAGGTCCACTTATTTGGGAACATCATCTCTGAGGTGGGATTTTCAGTGGATCCTGTGAAGATCGAGGTAGTACTTGCTTGTGATCCACCCAGGAGTGTGACGGAGGTGCGGAGTTTCCTAGGTCTGGCTGGGTAGTATCAGAGATTTGTGCCAGACTTCTCCAGAGTTCCAACACCGCTTTCAGCTTTGATGACTAAGGGTAAACCCTTCATGTGGTCAGATAGATGTTAGAAGATCTTCCAAGAGCTGAGACTGTGATTGATCAGTGCGCCCATATTAAAGACCCGAGGAGGGAGTAGGGTGCGTAGTTTACCGCAATCCATCAGGGACTGGACTCGGGTTCGTCCTAATTTAGAAGTGGGCAGTGATCGCTTACGGATCATGACAGTTGAGGTAGAACGAGCAGAACTATGCTACCCGTGACCTGGAGTTTGAAGCAGTGGTCTTCGCCTTAACGATGTGGTGACACTATCTTTTGGGTTAGCGCTTTACAGTCTACTCTGACCACTAGAGTCTCAGGAATATCTTCTGGCAGAAGGACCTGAACCTGAGACAGTGGTGATGGATCGAGTTCCTCCATGACTATGACTTTGAGATAGTCTATACCTTTGGGAAGGGGAACATAGCAGCTGATTCACTCAGTAGGATATCAGGCATTCAACTACTTGGAGAGGCGACTGAGAAACTAGTTGTTTTGCAGATATCCTTCATGGATAGAGATGGAGAAACCTTTCTATAGTCGCTCACAGTCACTCCTCCACTACATCAGTGGGTCAGGGAGGCACATCATGTGGTTGTTGACTGTCAGACACAACGTGCACAGATATCCACAAGACTAGAACCTGATAGATTTTATGTAGGAGGAGAGCACGTCATCCTTTTCTAATGATGTACCATGGCAACAGTAGCATTACATGAGGAGGTTTTGAGAGAGTTTCACACTTCCCCATTGGTAGTACATCTAGGAATAGCGATGATGTACCATGATCACATACGACAGAACTTGTGGACGGTTATGAAGAAGGTTGTGGCAGACTTCGTTTCACGATGCCTCACTTTCCAGCAGGTGAAGGAAGAGCACCATGTACCAGCAGGCTTGGTACAACCCTTAGAGGTCCCGGTGTGGAAGTGGGACGGGATATCTATGGATTTCGTGATGGGGTTCCCACGAACTTCCAGTGGACATGTCTCTATCTGGGTGATTGTCGACAAACTCACCATGTTGGCCCACTTCCTACCTATCAGAGATCAGGGCTCAGTAGAGAGCTTGGGATTCCTCTACATTCAAGAGATCATACGGCTTCATGGTGTTCCATCATCTATCATCTCTGATCGAGAAGCTCGGTTTACTTCCTGGCTTTGGAAGGGGTTGTAGGAGGCTTTTGGGATGCAGATATGCCTGAGCACTGCCTTTCAACCTCAAATAGATGGTCCGACGGAGTGGACCATTCAGACTCTCAAGGACAAGCTCTGTGCATGTGTTCTCGACTTTGGTCGTAGCTGGGAGGATCACTTACCCATAGTGGAGTTTGTGTACAATAAGAGATACCAATCCACCATCAGGATGGCACCATAAGGGGAATTGTAAAGCCGACCTTGCATATCACCTCTGTGCTGGACTGACCCCTGGGATTCAGCACCCATTGGACCAGAGATGGTTCAGGCTACGTCGGAGAAGGTGCATATCATCCAGGAGCAGATGAGGACTGAACAGAGTAGACAGAAGTCCTATGCTAATAGGAGGCGGAGACAATTGGAGTTTGAGGATGGCTACCACAATTTCTTACGGGTCTCACCTCCACGTGGATTATAGAGATTTGGTTGCGGTGGAATGTTATCTTTGTGCTTCATCAGACCATTATAGGTTCTCAACAGGGTAGGTGAGGTGGAATATCGCCTAGAACTTCCACCTCAGTTACACTGGGTGCACGAAGTCTTCCACGTATCTCAGCTGAGGAGATACGTGCACGACCCGATGCATATCATTGATCACGGGGAGCTGGGCATCGATGATCAAAAGACTTTTGTGGAGGTCCCGGTGGATATCGAGGATCAACACGAGAGGATCCTACATGGATGGTGGATTCCTCTAGTACGCATTAGGTTGCAGCACGAGAACCTCTAGGAGAGAACATGGGAGCGGGAGGCTCAGATGCGTGCACAGTACCCCCATTTGTTTCCCTAGTTTATGATGGTTCTTTATGGGGACATAAATCAATGATGTGGGATAAATTTAAATACCATTAAATTTAAAGGAAAACTTTTTCTTACAATCTTTGGGATTTTACGAGTAAGAATCTTTTGACGATGCCTGATTCTGAGGCCCGGTGTCCCCAGAATCAATTTCCGAAGTTTAGCTCAGGTACGTTCAGTAAACGAATGAGCGGGTTTTTCTATCTTTTGAACCGCTGGTCGGAATTGAAATGTGAGTGCACCGATGAAACCTCAATACCGGTAATTTCTTAAGGGTACCATTACTGTGGTTGTGTTTTCAGGGGAGGAGAAGTTCAAAATTGTGGATTAATAAAGAATTGAATAAAAATTGTGGAACAATATTTATTCGTAATCAAGTCGTTATATCCTACATGGGGTAGTTGGGGTGGGACCCACAACCCCCTATCTACCCATGTGAGGATATTTGTGAGGTGGGCCCCACGCGAGCCCCACCCCTTCACAGTCCTTAAAACTCCTCTAACCCCCTCTTAAAATTTGTAACTCATCTTAACTTGTGAAACCTATCCTCTTCCTCTCCTCTCTCTCTCCCTCATTAAACTTGCAAACATATCACTTAATTAATTAGACAACTCATGGTTTAATTAATTAAATGAATTGGATTTTTGAATTATGTAATTTGAAATGCATGTAATGGATTAATAAAATAAGGAGAAGCCTTATTTTATATTTCTTGGTGGGATTGTTGTGTTGAGAAAAAGGGAAGAGAGCTCTTGAGACTTGAAGAACTTCATCTCCTCTGTTGAAGAACAACAAGGCGCCAATGAAGAACATCGACTCGGTGACCCTAGATTCTTCTTCCATTTCCTTCTCTACTGTAAGGAAGGAAACAATGATGCGGGAATTCTTCGATGACATCACGCATTGTTTTCTTCTCTCCATTATTAAAAAAGTAGAAGTTGCTTCCTCCTCGGACGCTCTCCGTCGACATCTACAAAACCTCACCACGTGACGCCGTCAACCGCGACACTGACACTCTTCATCGTTTGATGAGGTAGTTGTTAAGTTAAATTTTTATGGATTAAAATTTTTCTTTGTTTTGTCATTGAGCATCTTGTTTACCTTAGCCAATTTCTATAATTTTACACGGAGGGTGCGGGCCGAATGAACAGGGCCCGACAACGCTCCGTTGTTCTCATTTGATATTTTACAATTGGAAATTGGCAGCGAAGGAAACATGGAGCCATCGCGCCATGCCAGGATCGTGATGAAGGGAACCGGCGTTATAGCTCTGGTTGTGCGGAACGAACTGCGGCCCACAACGTGGGTTGCTTCGGCCGAAGAACCAGCCGGCCCGTCGGCCGGCCGAGCGAAGAAGAGCCACGACACCCGGAGGGCACCACGTTAGAGGATAGGCCGGCCCGTCGGCCGGCCGGGCGGTGCTGGACCGCGACGCAAGGAGGGTGCAGTGCTGGAGGACCACAGGCCCGCCCATGCGTGCCGCGTGCGCAATGACCGGCTGGTCTAGCCGGCCGGTTTCGGGGAAGGGCGGCGCCGCCTGGCGCCGCCGATGCAGAAGAACCCCCCTGGAGGCCGCCTGGCTTCGGCCGAACCGGCCGGGCCAGGCGCTCAGCAGGGCCGTTTTAGGCCGAGCCATGTCGGGCGAGGCCGGGCCGGGTCGCGCCAGGCCGGGCAGGGCCGCGCCGCGCCCCGTCGGGACGGACCGCGCCACTTCGGGCAGGGCCATGCCCCTTCGGGCCAAGTTTTGTAATTTTTCGGACCGGTCTGACACCCATGCTGGGTCGGAACCGTCTAACTGGTTCAACCCGACCCGTTGGCCCACTGGGCAAAATGGGTCAGGCCCGTTATTCACATAAACATGAATAACTTAAGGACCACACATCCGATCGACGCGCCGTCTACGGAACTGGGACTCTTTCGAAGAGACGGTCCTTTTGCGATACTCTAATTGAGTTTTGGATTAATTTGGATATCAGCCGGGTTAGAATATAGCGTATTTCTAACCAGGCCTCTGGGATAGAATATCCAATATCTCTCAGACCGGGCGTCCGTTTGATGCGCCGGCTGTTGCGTTGAGTTATTATTGATGAGACAGAACATTGGGATACATAAACGCTGGTCTTTTTGATAGTTGATATATCAACCCCCTGGGCTCGCGGAGCGGACCCTCCCAGAATCGAGCGTGCTTTGTGAAAGAACCCTAGAGCTGGCTGCGACTGCGATGACGAGGACGACTGTACTTGGATCCTACGTGGGTTCGGTAATGAGGATGACTGTACTTGGATCCTATGTGGGTTCGGTAGGGAGGACGACGATACATGGATCCTATGTGGGTTCGTTAGCGAGGACGACTGTACATGGATCCTACGTGGGTCAGTAGTGATGGTTACTATACCAGGATCCTACGTGGGTTCGACAGTGACGACTTCTGTACATGGATCCTACATGGGATTGTTAGGGGAGATGATTCAGAGGCTACATATATCATCTCCACCCTTTTTCATGAGAAGTATACCTATGTGAGCTGAGTCTTGACTTTCAATCATTATCATCGATGTGATTGACTTACTTTACTGTGTGGACTGAGTTCTGTTTTCCTGTGTGGATTGGGTTGTACTTGGGCTAATGAGTTGGAGCCTATTTGGAATTGATGACTTAGGTATAAGTACGGGCATATACTTATATAGAGTTGGTTGATACTTCCTATTATTTATCATTCGTTTGTGGTACATCCATTGTGGATTCTGGGAGACCTTCAAGAGTCTCGGGGTCCCTACTGAGTATCGTATACTCACCCATACACTGGTTATGCCCGCACTACATTGTGTTGGATGCAGATGATGGATAGCGCTGATTTTGGTTGAGTCCTGTGGAGAGAGACGGTACCTAGAGGTGGACCACATGGTGGGACGTACACGGAGCGGACGACTGGACTCTAGGAGATGAGGAAAAAATCTGTACCCACACTCGAGGTGGGGTAGCTGGAAGATGACTCAGTGGTTTCTGATTTACTTTACTACAGCCATACATTCTTTTCATTTGTTCTATACTTTCAGTTGGGTTTGTATTCTGAGCCATTTACTATCCAACACTTACTTGTGTACTAAGTTTACATAGTGTTTAGTTCATCTTGCGTACCCTATTGTGTTTCTTTATTTATATAATGGAAATTCCTTCCCTTTTATTGGGACATACACCTTTGGTGCTAGTCGCCAACCCCTGGCCTATGGAAGGCGGGCTTGGGGTAGTCACAACACGGGCCCTGAGAATGGGTCGTGACATTAAATTATTAATATTATTCTTTTAAATGACAGTTATCACATATCTATTATATTGAAATAAATGAACAAAACTAAATATATAACCTATACACATGTTTATTAAATGTTTATACTTTATTTTAATAAATTTTAGAGGCTTAAAATGAGAATAAAACCATGTTTATGCATTTATACTATAACATTTTTAAAAGTTATTTTTACCGTATTTTGACGGAGAACCCTTTTCTAATCTTGTTTATTTTACTTTTATAGGTCATGTTTGAATGAATAAATATCTTATTGGAAGCGGGACATAAAAAATTAATTTTTATTAATTTTGGTATTTTCTGAAAAATTTCATTTTTAATGAATAGTTAAAAACAGTACATTTTATTTCAAAAACAATTCATCTAATTTGTTTATATAGATATATTTTTCTTTTTAATTGGTTTATAAGTGTAATTAAATAATATTGTTATCATTTAATTTAGAGGAATTTATTAGAATCAATTTCATATGAAATCTAAATAGTTAAAATATGTGATCTGTTGAACGTTTTACTTTTAAAAAGTTTTCTCATTCTGACAATGGGTTTTATTTTTTTAATTTAATTTTTCAAATTTTGTTAATTTTATTTTAAAAATTATATATATATGGTTGTAATATGAATGAAAATTGTAGTCCAATATGATCAATATTATTATTTCTGAATTGTGAAATTATTATTTTATTTAACACAATTAAAGGGTAAATTGGGTAAATAATTGTAAAAATAATATTATAATAACATAAAATAATTAATAACACTTGTCTTATTCATATTGTATGAGTTATGGAAGACCAATACTATAAATGGGTTGAAATAATGGACTTTAGAAGACACATGGGTGTGATTATGACATTAATAACATTTTATTTAAAGTAAAAATAAAAATTTTATAAGCATGTCTCTTAATAATAATAAATTTACTATGCTGTAAAATAAGTGATTTGTTCAAATATAAACATTGATTATAAATCTAAAAATAACACCTAAATCATGGTAATTTATTTATAATTTTTAGGTAAATATAATGAAATTTAATTACGACACAATGATGATACAATAATATATTTATGAAACAAAGATTCATATAAATGAAACTAATAATATTAATATATATATTATATGAGATATTTGATTCCATATATGAATTTATAGGTGACTATGAAATGTTATAATGACGTTAAATCTTTCTTTTCAAGAAATATCTCTGTTTTAATTTTATTTAGATTCAATACAATGAGTAGTGTAAAAATTGACATAATTGATATTTTAAAATAATAATAATATATTAAATTATTTAAATATCCTAAAAATATTTTAATATTACAAAGTTGATATAATAAAATCTAAAAGTTAATTAATTATCCAATTATGGGAAATTGACCCCATATAAGTAATATGTATATCCTCTTAATGTTTAAAATGTTGTTACCATAATTAAAATTAAAAGTAAAAATGTAAGGGGAAACTAAAATTATAAAGTTTAAAATAAACTCATTACATGTATAGACATTATTTTATGTGACGATTTTAACTACAAACATATAATATTCAATATAAATAAAGTATGGAGTAATTTCTATTAAAAATATAATTTATATAAATTTAATATTTTTAGAGTCTCGCAGGGTGGCCCTCCCCTCTCATATAAAAAGGTACCCACTCTTCTCTAGTAATCACTCTTAATGAACCATTTGGTTTAACCAGTCTCTAACATATAATATTATTGTAATCAACACCGATTTATTGTGGCCTTATTTTCAGAGTAAATCCCTACTTATATGTGTTTATTTGTTCTTCAAGGGAGATTAATCAAATAGGAGGTATCGTTTTATTTAAGTATTTCTATTTTTTCACCATCCACTACCTTCAAATGTTATTTATCTAAGACAAAATATTAACATTTGTATAATAAATATACCACGATGTTATTATTTTTATAACATCATATAAATCCATATACACATTTATTAAATGGGGAAGGATTTAGTCATTTGTGTGTACATGTGAACTATCACCTCTACGAACTGATATAATTTATTCTAAAAAACTATCTCTCAGGACTGCTCATAATGATGTAATTACTTTTTTATATGATTTACATGACATGTTTTCATTATAAGAGAATATTTTATCAATTATTTTATTACATTATATTCACATAAAAAGGATAATGTCATTCGTGCGTACGTGTGATCTATGACCTTCATGAAGCGATGTGGATCGTTTATATTCACCACATCACATTTATAATATATTTAAGTACATTTAAATGATTATTAATTTTTTAATTACATTATGATCACTCTGAAAAGAAAAAATAATAATTTCTTTATATCCATAATTATAAATTAAAAATGGAAATGTTAGTAATGAATACGATTAGCCTATAGTATCCATGATGATAACATTCTTCTGTTTTCATACCATAATTATATGGAATTAATTTAAAAGATTAATTTATATATAAAAGTTATTATTAAGTCATGAATATTATTATGGAGATGATTTACTTTTTAACACATGAAAATTTACATCATATCATGTTCGTTTTCGACCCAAGTACATAATATCGACAAAACGCCCGACATGAACTTAAAAATAATTACATAATTTTTATAACATGTTAATGAGTCATATAACTAGAATAATAAACCTGGAAATGGAACCCACGAATGTAAATTTTTTCCAAATTTTATTATTCAAGAATATAATTATTGTACGTGATGAGTCAGACTCATGGTAAAAGATTTTGTCTCAATCTCCTTTTATTTGGGCATTTCTTATTAATATTCAGCATTATTATATTCTAAATGGTATATACAGCCACAATAGAATTTCATATCCATATTTATTTCTATAATAATGTAATTTAATGTTTTGGAAAATCTATTAATTCATAGAAATTAATATTTAAATGTTCAATGTGGAATGAGACACCTTGATCATTGAATGATTAAGTTATCAAATCATTTTCTTAATGATATTAATTTACAAATTTATTTTTATGTATTAAAAATTATTATATAAAAATTTAAGACTATTATTAATTTCATTAATTTTATCAAAATGAAACATTTTATAAGTATCATTTCTTTATAATTGACAAAAGGATCATTTTTTATCATATATGTTGAAAACAACTTATCAGCCACCGTGACCATTTTTGATATTAGTCTTACTCTACATGCCTTAATTTTTTTAATGGAAAAATAAATCCATTATTCATTTTTGGTACTTTTGGAATTGAAAATTGTTTTTAATTTGGATTGACTATTTCAGTATTCTGAATTTATTTCTTTTGATTGAAAATGGAATTTTATAAGTGAAATATTGATAATTTAAACAATTTATGTGTTCTAATTATATAATGGTTCTTGGAAATTTGATGGGTGGTTATGTGATAAAAAATATGGGTGGTTATATGATAAACATATGGCATGTTATCCCATGATAGCTCTGCAATGCCTTGGGTAATGATATGATGTTAAACAATAAGGATTCTACTAAGAGATTTAAGGAATATATTATGATGGGTATTCTATATGAAGGCATGAAGGTTACTCACTATGTAGCTGTGAATGAGACAATGTAATTATGATATGGATGCCGCAAGTTACCTTTATGATTTTTTATTTCTGATATGTTTTTAGGAATATTATTATTTTCATAGGATTGTTGAATAGATTATATTTCATGGTTGAAAATTACGATTTCCTTGGATTATAAGTATTCGGGGAATAATGTTTTCTTTCCTTATTATTTTCCCTTATTGATATTTTTGTGCTCATCCCTAGGATTTTTAATTATTTTCTCTTGATATAAGTATGGGTAAAATATAGTGAAAATTCATGATGAACGTTAAGAAAAGATTTATCATGGAAAAGAAATAATGTTTTATTTTAATGATTTTCATTTAGTGAAATAATTATATAGTGACTAGTAGTGTCTAATTTGTAATATTTGAGTTTTTATGAAATAATTATTGCCAAATTATCTAAAATAATAAACCTGAATATATTCCCATTGATAATTCCTTATATAACATAATATTATGTAATATTTAATACTGGGTCCTTATAGTCTATCATCTCACTAGCCCCACCTCACATAAGGGAAAACAGAAATGGTTCCATTTCTGGTTACTCGCACATTTTTACCCCTACATAAAAATAATATTAATCATAGTAATTATATATATATTAGTATTATTAGTCATCACCAACCTCAAATTTGTGTCATCCCATTCCTCAATGTGATTTTCACCACATTATCTAAACTCACACACTCATCAAATCTTGTACCCAAATTTCCCACAATATTGACCTCCACTCTCATTATATAGGTCAAATAAATTAAATATAAATAATTATACCTAATTAAATTAATTATTATATTATTAATTATTTTATTTAATAAAATGTAAAACTCATTTGGAAACCTCAAATTTCTAAAACTCTAAATGTAGATTTGACATTCATGTTATACAAACATTTAGATGCATTGAATGTAATATTCAAAAAATATCAAAGTGATTCATAAGATAATTTCTCCTAATTTAACTATAATATGACAATAATCATAGAAATTAATTCCCTCTTACATTAATTCCAATGGCATAGTTACCATAATTTTTTAGGATTGTGAATTTGAGCTAAAAATGAAATTTTTATTCCGGGTGTTGTTGAGTGGTAAAATGGTCATTTTCCCCTAGTTAATATTGAAGGATAATTTTTCTGACCACTCCATTGGTCATATAAGATGGAATTTACAATAGTATTAGAGTGTAGTGAAATTTAAATCTTATCATGTTTCGGAACAACACTTAATTTTTTTAAATTATATATTAAATTATTTATGTGGTTGGGAGTTGTGATGTCTATGTAACAGAGCATCATATTATAATTTGGGATATCTGTTTGACATTAGATTATTGCTTTTACTTTATTGATTTTTAAAACAAATTGGTTTTTTCAGAACTCTGATTTTTTTTAAAATGGTTTTTATATATATAATCAATTAATTAAAACACCCACTCTTATTTGGGGATTCCGACATAAAACGGGAGGGGTAGACTCTCCCCTTGTACACGATATCTAGACAATGATGGGTTGGGGAAAGATATTCCATAATACATCTTTCATGGTGTATTTTGATATTGAATCAAGGTGTGTCAACATCTGTATGGGGATTTAGACCAAAAGCTTTGGTGTTTTTAATGAGATAGAGCATGTTCTAGCTTTTTGTACCCTAATCCCCATATATGTCATCGTTTGTGTTCTGAAGCCCTGTTATGATTTATGTGGACCCTGTGAAGGTTGATTGATGCTTAATTGAGAAAATTGGGGTTTTATGAGGGAAATATGGGTTTCATCTTTAGAAATCATGACTACATGACATGTAGAATTAAGAACCCATGCTAGTGGTTCTTCCCATATATGGAATATGTTATTTTTTCTATAAACATGGTGTAATATTATTTCCCTATTAACAAATCCATGTGGCTGGGTACATGGATGGATGATTTTTGGGAAGTTACATGTTTTGTGTAAAGGTGCATATCCTGTAGTGGGACAAGGCAATGTGGCCATGTACTAGGGGAGAAACCCCAATTGCGGGGTCAATTATCTAGTAGTTATACATGGGAATACCCCATATATTAATTTTCCATGTTGTAGAAAATAATAATACTCAATGCTTATTCTATTTACTTTTTGTACATTTCTATATGAATATTTGATACTACACTTTGTTAACTCAAAATTACACACTGTTAACTTTTTCTACAAAGGGGGTTTTGGTTGTTTTGTCCCTCATTGTCAGGAATGAAATTTTACATAGATCATTCTAAGTGTTTTTTTCATGTATATCATGATTTTATAATCATATTTGAATTTAGAGTCAATTTGTATGGTGTTTTGGACCATGATAGAATTGTATGAGAATGTCCTTGGAAATTGTATTTTGAATCCTCCTGTGTGTTGGGATATGATCATTGAGGATCTAGTGAGGGTTGTGAGATCGGTGATCATCCTAGCATGATCAGAACACGGTAAAATGCTAGAGGTTCTATTGATAGATATCAAAATGTGTGATCATGTAGTATCTATGGGAAGACATTTATTTTCCAAATTAGTTGGTTTTGGTTTCTTGAGGTTTCTAATATTGAGTTTTAAATCACGTATTTGACGATCAGGGTTGATGGAGCTTTTGTACTAATTCTCTTACATCATATTTTGGTAATGATCATGTTTCATTGTGATATTTAGATATTTCTGATAGACATTTAACGATGTTCTACTATGTTTTAACAGGTTATGTAGTCATTAGATTGTGTAGTCACTAGTTGAGAATACACACATGGAATGGTATTGATATTGGATCCATTATATGTTGTCTTGTTGGCCAAGGATCAATTAGAGGTCATAGAGGAACTCTCTACGAGGTTTCTCTTGTTGGGATTGGACTGAGTGCTTTGAACAAATAGTGTAACCATTCATAGGGAATCCTACTCTTACTATGGCTTTTGGGATATTCGATAATCATCCAAAGGTAATAGTTTTTTGAAAAACACTATTGTGTTTTCTCTTGGTGGTGGATGTTGAGACATGGTTTACACTCATGGGGTTGTTTTGATGTGGTTGTGCCAAATAGTTTTGGAGAGAGGGGATTAATGTTATGGGTTTCCATCACTGAGTGATATTGACATGATGATTCAATGATATGTTTTAATATGACTAACATGGAGCTCAACATATAAGGTTCGATAGGATGTACATGAAACTCCATACTCATGAGATATATTGTTGGACATGAACTTCCATATTCGAACTAATTATTATCATGTTCATGGTGTTCCACATATATAGATTATTTTTATGGATACGTAAATATGTAAATATGGATAATCGTGGTGTTCGTTGAAATCTTCATCCCCATATTAGGGTATTGCCGACGTAGTTCCTCATCCATGGGATAAGGTGTTGGACATGGAAATCCTCCTAAATAAATTATGGTGTCGGACATGGAGTTCCTCCTCTCCAAATTATTGTAATGAGCATGGAATTCATAATACATGGATTTGGGTATTCGACTTGGAGATCATCATCCATGTTTTATGGTGTTGTACCTAGAATTCCACATCAACCAATTATAGTGTTTCATGTGGTGATCCTCGTCCTTGGATTAGGGAGTTGGACATGGTTTTATTAATCCCTGGATTAGTGTTTTTTACATAGATATTATAATCCAAATTTTACCGTAGTGGTCATCGAATTCATTATCCATGGTTTAGGGTGTTGTACATAGTGATCCACATCTATAGTAATGTGATGGACTGAAGCTTTAGGATCTATTATTTAGGATATTTGGTTTATATTTTTAACTAATTTTCTATGATTATTGTAGTTTTTCTTCATGGTATGTGTATAAGAGACTGATTTTTCTAGGTACAATGTACTAGATAATGATGGAGTTTGTGAGTTTTTTTGCGATTCCTAGTTACAAATTTCACATGTCATTTTACATGAAAAGTTCTCAATACATGATTAGATATGCCTATCACATGCCATAGCAGGTATAATATGTTTAGGTCTAAAACCTAAAGATGTACAGTTTCCTCTTTTATCATTATTTTAGTTTCAATTTTTCTAGGATAAGCATATTGCATTAAAATGTACTTATGGACCATTATTAAAGGTTCACCATTGGGTGTGTACAATATGGATTTATTTCTCACCAATATACATTCAACATAGTGTGAATGCATAGATTATGTATTCTTTTGATGGTTGATCATGGAAGCATGATGGACGGAGAAGAATCGTAATGATTGATGATTGGGTGGGCTTCTCATATAGAGTTGGCTACTCGGGCTAGCACAGATTGATAGGGAACTATAGACTGGGTATGTAAAATGGATAAGAGTAAGTAGTAGAGCTTAATATATTTATTTTGTTTATTTATTATGTTTTAAACCAAATAGGTGGTCATTTTAGTATCTATGGAATGGTTTTTCAAGCCTCTAATTTAGTTAATTTTATCAAAAAGTATTTCTATTTCATTTTATAAATTCAATCAATATACTTTGATTTATTTTATGTTTAGTTATTTAATTCTAGTTTCACACTCTTATATTGGGGTGTTTTCTACTAATTGAACCATCTTAAACCACAACATCACATCAGTAACCTCTCGCATATATGGAAGGGCACTTGAGGTCTTCTGGAGAACCAGCACGGGGAAATGGTTTCATGGTATCTGTGTCAGGGCACTAAAATGTCGTGTAATAGATGTTAATTTACATTTAATACAGTATTTGGGATTTTTTAGGCTCGAGATATAAGATTTTTTTGGATAATGGCATAGATATCAGCTGGTTCATCATGGAAAACTTTTCTAATAGGAATTATAGGTTATCATGTGGTGGGATTGATTTTATTTGTATACAATGCTATGTCTCTATGTTATATTTTGCGTGGGGACACAAATTTTGATAAGATATTATCATATATGTTGGATATATATAATTATGAAAATTAGAAAGAGGAAAGTGATTTTTTTTACTCTTGTATTTTTTAGGTAAGAGTAATCTCATGTATCACTGTAGGAATTTTGGATCCACATTTTATATTCCAACTAGTGTGTTACAATCAGATTTCCCTCAAATAAAAGGTATTGTGGATCTACGACGTGATTCTTTATGATGAGGATTCTAATGTACTATTTTTTCACTATATGATTAGTGACCATGTATGGTTTATATGGTATATGAATATAAATATTAGATCCTTATTGGAGTTTGGTTTGGTATGTGATACCATTAATTTTTGAGACACTATATATGGGTGTTTCGAAATGATTTTTTCATGTAATGATTGGAAAAGAGACTATTTGATGCCGAGTGAGTTTTGGCATTCTCTGAGTGGGTGTAGACATTGTTGGTTAAACCAAATAACATAAATCCTTATCTAGTGATTAGGTTTTTTTTTTGGGAGATCCAAGTTTCCTTACATGGAATTACTCATGTCTAGGTAGTTTCATCCTTATCCCTTTTGAGGGAAACCCAAGAGAGGGGTCAGACAAGTATTGTGCACTTTTGGGTGTCTGAAGAAAAAATAGATACATTGTAATTTTGATAATGCTTCACGATTTTTTTCACCCTAGTATAGTATCAAGCCACTTTTTCTGACTTTAGATATGATATGAATCACTTTTGAGATAGTATTATAATTATGGTTTCTTTTAAGAGAGGATTTATTGTTTTGAGGCCTAAACTGAGTGATGGTTATGCAGGAGAGTTTTTTCTACTAGATTTGAGATGCATCAAGAGTATATAAGGTAATAGGGGTATGTGGTTTGGTATTGTTTGTTTATTATTTGGTGATATGTGAAGCATTAGAGTCAGAATCAGGTTCTGTGGTTGGGTTAAAAAAGAGCATGTAATGATTATCTATTGATATGATCTTTGAGGAATTCATATTGACACACTTTGCTGATTGATTTTTGAATCAAATGTTATGTGAGAATGTGATCGAGGTGGAGGAATTGAGATTGTATCCATGAGTAGGTTGAGAAATATTTTGGGTGAGATGAGAGGTTTGTACAGATTGTGCCATGTTTCCCTTGTCATAAAATCCTGATGTTTGGAAAAATATGATGTATGGTGGTATTCATAGATGACATCACAGTATAATTCAAATCTATAAATTCTCATTCCCAATATATTGATATCATCCTATGTATGTTGAGAGATAATAAGATACATTCCCAACTAGAAACATTTTTTTATTTTTATTAATGGCCTCTATAGAGGTTAGGATCATGGAATAGTGTATGTGATGGCATATTTTTGGAGTTCACCACTAGATTTCTATAATTATTTTACATGTGATGTGATAAATGTAAGAAAATACCATGTTTTCTGTTTTCAGATGATGAGAATGAATGGTATTTGAGGTTTCTTTTTTCACCTACAGTGATAATGAAATATGATTTTCTTGTTCCACGGTTTGACTGTGATTGTTGAATAGGATGTGTAAATGGTGTTCAGTTGTGAGGAGACAATAAGGATACTACTATGGTTTGGAGTATTAGAGTAGATGTGTTTCAATAACCCCTTTTGAAGTAGGGGTGATGATATAGTGTTAAACAAATTAATCCGATTGATATACTTATATGGTAGTAATTTGGTGGGTGACTCCAATGGTGGGAAGTGTCATGGATCATAATCTGTTGTCCAAGGATTTGTTTTATATAATGGGGAGCACCATGATCATGATTATATTTGTAGTTATGAATCATATTGATATATTTTTTTGGTCAAAAGTAGTGGCCAAAACATTTATGGGTTTTATACCTTATCTTTTGAGTAATATTGTCTAACTCAATTATCATGCTAAGGTATAATGAAATAATTTGTGTGTGAATTGATAAAAAATGTTGGATTGCTTTTATTTTTTAGAGATCATTTAATATTAACGAGGATGGGTATGTTTATTATGGGGAGGTTATAGAGACATATGTTTGCTAGGATTTTTAATTTTGGTAGAAATATGATTTTTTATTTCTAGGAAATGTGAGGGTTAAAATGACCTCTTCCCAGGTATATTATCTCAGATATAGTTTTACCACTTATTTGGTCTAAAAATATGGTATTTACCATAAGATGAGAGTTTTATGAAATTGAGAGATGTTCATGTTTCAGATGAATTTATAATATTTAATTAATTGAATATTATAATATTTAGGTTGGTATGGGTGGGGATATCATTATATCAGAGTGTTAAATTGGGATTCTGGATCTACATTTGAGTCAAAAACTAGGGATTCTACAGGGTCTTGATATAAACTCAGTTCTAGTTTTAGGAAAATTGATAGGTGTTTTAAATGGGAATTATATAATTATTTAATTATAACACCCCCCCCCCTTTAGCCTTCCTATAAAATGTGGTTGTAAATACACAAGACTCTGATACATTAACATTGACACATAATAGTTGAATATTCATAACATTATATACTTATTCATTAAAAAAATATTTTGGTTCAGTGCCTTTGGAAACATGGACACATAAACAACTGGTCCATAATGGTTCTACAACATCCCCCACTACGTTCTTCATAACATGATCTATTCTTAAACCTATCATATATAATATATCTATTCATAACATAAATAAAGAGAATCAAGGAAATGGTGGGATTGTATTCCTTGTAAGGGTAAAAAAAAGAGATTTTAAACATAATGTGTTCATAAGTCTATGAGAACATGAGAATAATATTTTAAAACCATTCCCCTAATATAAAATATCATAATATTTTGTCATGGAATAAATATCGGTAGTTTAAAAGACATAAATAATAAGTTAATCAAAGAACGTGATACATAATATTATAACATTAGAATAGAAAATGGAATTAGGGCATACACATAAGTGTAAAAACAAATTTCCATATTAGTCAAGGATATTTTCTAAGGATTTCACACTATAATGGGTTTACTCTTTAAATCATCATAGTATTCATGGTTAATTCCCTATATTATCATAGTGGAAAATTCTCATTTCTAAACTTGGTACAAATACCATTACATTCCTTTTTATCTCATCAGACATCCACCTTTACCAAATCCAATGGAGTGAGATACAAGACCCACCCAACAAATAATGAATATCATATGCTAATGACACATGATCATAAAACATTCACCATATCATAACCCATGAAAAGAAATGTTCTTCATCAAACATTAATTATACATGATCCAATGAAATGAAATGGGTTTCTTGAAACATATAATCACAGAATAAACCCTGGAAAAGAAATGGTCTTTATAAAATAAATTCCTTCATAAATAAAATCAATATTAGGAGATATTAAAGATGTTATCATAGGATAATATACCCAATAAAGATTAATTTTCTTCAAATAACGTTTTATTATATTGAAAATTATTTTAAAATATCTCTTTAATCATTTCACTAGGAAAATATCATTTCCACATTGAAAAAAAATAATTTAAAAGATAAATGATTTTCAAAAACATTTTCATTGAAATCATCCTTTTGGACAAATAATAAATTCTATAAAGATTATTGACTATATGTATTAATGAAAATATTCTTTAATTTTTTTAATTGCTTTTTAAAAATTAAAACATTATAAACATAATTTTATTTGTAAATAAATATTGAATATTACAAATGACCTGTTTGAACATTGGGTCGTTATCATGGAAGGAATTTTTTTTCATGTCTTACATGTTAATAAAAAGTTTCCTTTCACATTTTTATACAAAACAAAAAAAATAACCTTTCTTAAAATGACATGAATATTACATTTGAAACACTTTGTGAAAATAATACATGGGTAAATATATTATTAATAAATTCTTGGGATAATTTCAAAAAATTCAAACATTTTTATTAAAACAGGATATGAAATATAATGGGGTGTAAAATTAAGAGAGAAATAATGATGATATTACATAGATAAAATCATTTGAACTCTAAAGTAAATGAAGATAATAAATTTAATAAAATACATGATTATTAAGGAAATTAACATATGAAAATAAAAATCATGATTTTATTGAGAAATAGATCATAATTCTTCATCATAAAAAGCATAATAATAAATAATCATGATAAACAATGATAATTAATCATAATACCTTTACCACTTTGGTATAATTCGAATTATATGTCCCATTAAAAAATAATAAAAAATAAAACTTTTAATATCCTAAAAATAACTGTATTAATTATATAACATGCCAAATTAGAGGTATATACTCTACTGAGAAGATGATTGATGGATAATTTAAGGTATTCCCTAATGATGAGAATGTAAACAAAAATCCTTTACTTTTTCAGTAACATTTGAGCTATAAACCCCCTGAAAGATTTATCCTAAAATTATATGTAGATACCCATATATTTCAAGATAATAATGGTAAAATAAATTCTTGGGTAGTATATACGAAAAATAAAATAATAACATGGTGAATATAGAATCTATCACATATAAAATAACGGGGCGATAAAAATACCTTATCATAATTCTCAAATTCCTTCATACACATTTGAACATTGTATATACTAAATAAATTTTTTATTTTAAGTCAATTACAGAAACATACAAATACATATGTATATCATATCATTTTTTATTTACTTATATCCATTTATTACCCATTTATTGAAATTTCCTTGTAAATATAAAGTTTCATATAATAATTACATTGTATTTCATCTATGTTTGGTTTTTTTATTTTCTATCTTATTACATGGATCATGGTTTTTTCACATATATAATTAAAATAATGATATTAATATCATATATATTAATCATATATGTTATTATATTAATCGATTAAATAAAGTGATAGGAAATGAAATGCACCATTCATAGAGGTTGGTGGTTGTACGTATGCATGAATTCTATTTCTATTTTCTTGATAGATTAAAATATAAAATGATAAATTATATAATAATATATAATATATAACACATAAATTCATTAAATTTATCCTTATTAGCATCTTTTCAAATAATATGTGAAAAATAAAACTCATCACTAAGCGAGGTTGTAGTCTTCCATACCAATGATCAACGTTAACATATCCCCAATGCAATGGAAATTAATTTGGAATATAACATATATTTAATATAGAGGTATAATTTTGCTAAAAATAATATATATTAATTAAATTTATAATATTTCCATCCATGTAAAATTGGAATAAAAAACAACTCACTCAGTTCAGAATGTGGTAGTCCACCGTACACACAAGCATCGTTATTTCCTTCCAACACAATTGGACATAAGAAAATAAAAACAGTATTATAATTAAAGAGGTATAATAGTATCATAAATATCATATATATAAATTAAATCCATAATTAAATACTACCATGAGAGGTTGTGATAGAAAAGAAGTAGCATCTGTTTGTGAGGTAGTAGTCCATCATACACATAAATGATGATTTGGTAGCTAATTTTATAGAAATGGATATGGGTATATGTGATTATATTAACATAATAAAATTAAATTAAATTTTATATAATATTATTATTTTTTTATCATGGTTAGAAAATGGTTAATGATGTTATAAGAATAATTATAATAAATTCTCCTAGCTAAAAACATTACCTCTTCTTCAGAAAACCTTATTATTATAAACATAAAAAATCTATATATTAGATTTATGATCTTATAATGGGATAAATGAATTGGATAGGGTAGTAAAAAAACAATATTCAGAGATTTTCTAAGAAAAATTTCTTTGGATGTGTGATGAATGAAGGATATGGGTGGACTTTTATATATGGGGTGGAGGATATACATATATTTTTTAAAATAATAATTTATAATTGTGTATTTTTCATGAAACAATGAAACAAAATGGTTCAATAAAAACCCATATAGGTTATAAGGCCATACATTGTCTATAAAATAGGTTTTTTGCAAGTCTCAAAATTAAATTAATCCTTATATTTTTAGTTTAACTCACGATAAAATCATATTATCCTTAACTGTAGTATTAAAATTTACAAATTTTAGTATTCTTTATAGATTGATATAATGTTAACCTAATTAGAAAATATTAACTATTATAATTCCAAATAATAAAAGAAATAAAAAAATTTATACTTATATGTGGAAACTTTTAATTTGACAGTACACCCATATATATGAGGTAAATAAGTTTCCAATAGAGAAAATCATCAAATGTTTTAATAAAAGGTATGTCACTAATCAGAATGAAATTGTATCAAAAATATTAATATAATTTATTGGAATATTATTTTAAAATCCCTTTGTAATTAATATTAAAATAAACTTTTCTGTTAATTATTTGAATGAAATGGTATTTTTTAAAAGAAAAATTTGTATTTTTCACTATTTAATGAAAATTTTATAATCTCATAAAGTTATAAAATATCAATTAAAGGAAATTTTGAAGTTATTATTTTTAAAATTATTTTTTTTCAGAGACATATTCTAAATGTGTAAAACATAATTTTAAACTAATTTCATAAAAGGTGACAATTTTTTATTTATAAAAATATAGTTTTCAATCAATGAATTTGATTTATTCTTATTTCACACCGAAAAAACACATAAGGTGAATGTTAATCATTTTTATGAATATATTACATCCAAATGTGATTAAAATTGATCATAAAGTATTATTTATTTTATTTATTTACAGAAAACATTTTTTTGAAATAAATATGTTTTTGTAAATAAAGATATAATTTTTTTTTCAAATGGAATTGATTTTAATTTCTAATTAATTAGTCACCAAATAATTCATATTATACACATTTATACAATATGATTTTGAATAATTCTATTTATTTCTATTGTTACCTTTAATTCTAATGACTAGGAAATAACTATCATATTAAATAATAATAATTTAATAGTATGTCACGTTTTGTTAAAACTTAGTGTTTCGTGTAATGTATTATCTCCATTAGAATAAATTCATTCGAAAAATATATATTTAAGAAAATATAAAGGTGTTACATCCTACCCTTACAATCCATTATCCCATGAATGTAATCCCTTTTTTACAAATAACTAATGATTATATTTTCTTATTACTTCCTCAGCTTCCCATGTAGCTCGGTGAAGCTGAATGTTTTAGCATAAAACATTTACTATGAGTGTTTACTTATTTTGGATAGCATTCTATGTACGATACATAAACCCCTTTGATTTTCCCCCATAAAAAAGATCATGTTCTTTTGGTATATCCCTTGAGTTTAGTACATGTAACGAATCAGGTTTTTAATTCATTAGCATAGTTACTTGGAACAAATGATGATCTTGAGATAGGTTTGGTGGATTTGTTAATCGATAGGTTACTTTCTTAGTATGATCAAGAATTAAAATGTGATCAATATATCAAAGGATTATATTTAATTTATATATTAAAAAAATTTCTATCCTTTAGTTGTGAATTATTTATTCTCTATTTTATATACTACTCTGAAAAATGAATATGAATTTTTTATGCATGAAGAACTAATATATTAAAAGATCCATAATAGAATTATAATTTATTCCTAATATATATTGTTATCATCATAAAAAATGATAAAAAAGATGTTCAATTCCAATATGTCTGAATATAGTAAACTAATATATTAATCTCTAAAAATAATATAATATCAGTCATAAGATATTTCATAAATGGTTATCCTTATAACACTTATGAAATAAAAAATACATATACAATATTAATAAATTTATAAAAACCCAGTTTAAAAATAATCCCTCAAATGTAAATAAATATTTCTTATTCCTCGCATATCAAATATGTGAATATCATATTTTTATATTCTCTTAATGAATGGATATAACTAAAATTACCATATAACCTCAATGAAACAATACATGATTCCTCATACCATAAATAAAACCACATATAAATAAATATATCACATAAAGTGAAAATTTATTTAAACTCCGTAAATGGTAACATATAAAAATTTATCAACAAATAATTATTCAGTTTAAGGATCATTAATAAGTTGAATTTTACATGATCCATATCAATTATCTATTTATCTAAACTAACAACATTTTCTCAATGATAGGAACATATTATTGCAGATCTTCCATTAATCATGTTTTCCCATAAAATACCACCATTATATTAAATCGTGTTTCTAGGTCATTATATCCATTCAAAATATTATTTTAATTTTCAAATTATAAACTTATATAGAACAATCCTTATATATTTCATTATTTATGAACATAAATTCATGTATTCCCTTACAAAAACACATCAATAACTCCACTTCATTCTCTAACTGTTAACTACGATACATTATCTATTTCATTAATACACATTTCCATGAGTATAAAATATGAATCATGTGTGAAAATTAATAAACCACAATTTGATCATTCATACCACATTTAACATAAAAATCTTTTAAAATAACACATAACATTGATATATAATTTTTTTGACTTCATCATCAGTAATATATCCATTACTCATACCACCTAGATGATTATATTTAATAGATTTCTCCCGAGGATACTGATTCATATAATTCACATAATATTCACTTTTAAAACATTAAAACACTGATGATTCCTCAAGGAAACCATTGTTCCCATACATTTTGTTAACTAATCATTAATTTGTCATCACCATATACGTTTTTTTATTTCCTTCTATTATGGACAAAAATATTCATCTCACCTATTTAATAAATTTAATTGAGTTCTTTTTCCTACATTCTCAATATATTGGAAATAAATTATTCATTACTCTATGTTATCTAATATATAATCTATTAGTGAGCTACATCCTTCTTATTTTTGGTCAGTCTTGGTGTTGTGTGAGGTTAATGTTATTATTCATATATCATGAAAACTGATTTGGAAAAATCAAAATATCTTTCACTCTAGCAGTCACCCATATTTTTTTATAATCAATACAATTTTTATCACATTAAATGTGAAACTAGTTTCATATGGTTCCATAAATTGACTAAAAACTAAAAGAATAGTATTTGAAATAGTATTCAATTGTGGAAACCAAATAATCATTGAAAACCTATTATAGAATGACAAAATCAGGAATCGTTATTTTCAATTTATGAATCATTTGGTGTAATCCTGAAAACTCGTAAAATTGGAATAAGAAATAGAATCTTGGCATAGAAATAATTATAAAAATCATCTGATTTATAGTTTTGGATCGTTTCTAATGGTATCATAGTGGAATGAATCTATTACCTAAACCAATATAGTAATTGTAATTCGATACGAATTCTCTCATAGTGTATGAAGTCCCTCACTAAACCTAGTTCACTCACCATTATAGTCCAACATATATCATGATAAATAATACATTACCCAACTCATTAGAGGGATATATAATTGCTCTAATAACATAATGAAATTTATACATATGTGGGGAACAAGATCATAAAACATTAATAATATCCAAACCCTTAAAAATAAATGGTCTTTATAATACATATGTTATTTTAGAACCCTGGAAATGATGTGAGTTTCATGAAACCTTTTTTATAACATAACCCATTGAAAAGAGAATAATTTCTTAATCATTTTTTATTATAAAAATATACCATATTGAGAAGGAATTATGATGTTATCTCTCGAAAATATCCTTCTAAAAATAATGTTACCTAAAAGTA
Organism: Viscum album; assembly: GCA_963277665.1. Taxonomy (NCBI): domain Eukaryota; kingdom Viridiplantae; phylum Streptophyta; class Magnoliopsida; order Santalales; family Viscaceae; genus Viscum; species Viscum album. The sequence goes on from OY728133.1 coordinate 107,926,819, forward strand.
ATTCATCTTTAATGTATAATTATATTTAATGTTCACCTATAACATTTCATGAGTAGCATATCCCTTCCAATATTAAAAAATCTTTTTAAAACATAAAATATTTTCAAAATCATTTTTTTAAAATAACCTTAGATACTTATAGAAAAATATTTAAATATCATTTAAAACCATTATTGAGGAAAATATATTTTCCTACAATAAAATCATTTTAGAAAAATATTAATCATTTAAAAAATGATTTCATTTAAAAATGAAATTTAAAATATATAAATAAATCTATAAATTATTAGGTGTTCATTGTGGTGGGAATTTCAACTTTTTTTATACATGCCATAAAAAATGTTCCATTCACATCTCCAATAAAATAGAAAAAGTCAATAGTTAGAAAATGAAACAAATATTTCATTTAATACACTTTTTAAAAAGTGGAACACAGATAAAAATATCCTTACTAATTACATTGGAAAATTTTAAAATATCTTTGAATACCTTTTTAGATTTCATGGATATGGAAGAAAAATGGTTTTTGAAATGGGATATAAATAAAAACGTTGTTTATATAAATATTATTTTGAACTCTATAGTACAAAAATAGAGGAAAGTGAATGAAACAATTCTATTATATTGAGATAAAAAGATTATATTAAATTTAAATATTTTATTTATAAAAAATTTGATAAGGTTTCATCATTGAATATAAAATAATAAACTATCTTATTACACAATGTTATTGTGACATTAGTCAATTACCATTTTGAAATCTTTTGAATCCTGGGAACTACTAAATAATAACATAAAATGAAAAATTGAATATCATGAAAATAATAATATTCATGATATAAAATTTCAAATATGTAGTATATACACCTCAGATATGAAGATAGGTTCATAACATAACTTAGGTCTCTAACAAGGTAATTTGAGACAAAAATCCCTTAACACTTTGGTACCTTTTGAACCTTAAACCCCATAAAAGAGAAATTCATAATTGGATATGTAAATAACCATAATTTTTATTATAATATTAAGAAATTTCATTCTTGGTTAGTATTTAATCCACAAAATAAAAACACCAAGTGAATAATTCTTTTGTATTATAGATAATAAAAGTTCAATAGAAACCCAATTCCAATAGACTCAACTTCCTTCAAACACATTCCAACCACATGTATAAGAATTATTTTATTATTATACATAAATAAAAAAACATAAATATGTATATCATACCATATATGATTAATATATGCACTTTTTTTACATATTCATTGGCCATTCATTTTTTAAATCATGTTTCGGGTAATAGTTGCTCTATTTCTGAAGTGTGTTTTTGATTTTTTGTTTTTTATCCACAATAATTGATCACGGTTCCCTAAAATCCAGAATTTTATGCCCGATATTAATATAATACATAAAAATTATGTATCTATTTATATTAATCCATAAAATTTATACATAATGTGAAATACATCATTTAAGGAGATGGTGGCCGTACAAACACAATAATGTTGTTTCCATATTCTCAATAGATGAAATGGTTAAATATTAAATAATATATTATCAATAAAAAATATTTTTTATTACATATATATCACATATATTCATTTAATTATTCTTTGTTACCTTCCATAAAATGTGTTAGTGAAAAAATCTCATCCCTTTACTATGTTGTAGTTCTCCAAACACATGAATGATGTTTTCATTTCCCCCATGGAATGAAAAATAATAATCTATATATGATATATTTAATAAATAATATAATTATGTTAAAAATAATATATATATATATATATATTCATTTTATATATATTTATAAATATACATGAAAAACCAAAATAAAAAATACCTCACAATGGATTGAGGGGGGGTAGTTCACCACACACATGAGAACGATTATTATTTCACAAAGGGAATTGTGGTAATAAGGTATATGTGTCATTAAAATTTTATAGTCATAAAAATGTCATGAATATCCTATATAAACATTATATTAAATATTAAATGCATCTATGAGTGGTGGTAAGGAAATTAATAACATCGTTCGTGAGGAAATAGTCTGTTTTACACAGGATCAATGATTTTGTATCACACTTAACGGAAGATGAGAAGTATTTATGTTATTAAATTAAAATAATGACATAAAATTATATGAAAAATATAGTGGTTTTTATTTCATTAATATTTGGATTAGATTTTATGCAGTTAGATTAAGATGTAAAATAATGACTTGTAGTTGCCAACATTACCTCATATTCTGAAAGCCTTGTTACCTTTAACCAAAGTCCATCATAAAATTAATTTATTATCCAAAAATTCCCTTTATTATGTGGGGGGAGAATTAATGAATATATTATGGTATTTAATTTTAATAAGAAGTTATTTTAATGTGCGATGAAGGAAGGAGAGTTAGTGACCTTTTATATGTAGTGGAGAGGACACACATTAAATTTTTTAATAGAAGAATCATTACCAACATATTAATTCGGAATTATTACACCAATATGAATAATTTTCAAATAATATAGGTTATGTGGCATAAATATATCTATAAAATTGTTTTTAAACACTTTATAGGTCATTTTATACCATATCAGTTTCGTTAAATCGCCTTGTAAACTCGTTTTAACCTTCATCGGGGAAACTAATTATTACTTCATTTACTATTCATTATATTACTAAATTATGGAAACCTCATTATCGGGTATTAATTATGATTATTATAATTATAGAATCCATTTTCAATAATTGAAAATTCCTAATTGGAATAACTTATTTTAAAACTAAATCCACAATAATGGATAAATAATGGTTTTCCCATCAATACAATCATCAAAAGATTAAATTTTTTTACATAAAAATTCAATAAAAATTTGATACATATGAAAAAAATTATTTTAAAATATATAATATTGAACTAATTTTAAATTTAAATCCTTATTAAATATTTATTTATTTATTAAATTATTCTAATGAAAACATATTTTTAAAGTAATAATAATAATTTTTCATTATTCACTGAATGATTTTTAATTTCAAAAAACGTTCAAAAAATAAATCCAATATAATTTTTAAACTATGGGTTCAAAAATAATGTTTATTTTTAAATATAAATCTTCTAAATTTTTTAAAAATATAATATGTTCCAATAAGGTGACAAAAAACATTTTTAGTGAAAAATACCATTTTTAGTTGTAGGATTGGAGTTATTCTACTCTCAAGCACAAAAAAAATAATATTAATGAAAAAAATTTAAAGAAAAATATATTATATATAATAGAAAAGATTTCATAAAGTGTTATTTATTTAATATATTGTGAAAAACCATATATTCTCTCATAAAAACGATTTTTCCAAAAGAAATTAATTTATTTTCTTATGGTTTCTATTTCCATTTATAATTACTTTTTCACCAATGAGTTTATTTTATATTAATTCTTAAAAAATATATTTCGATAAATTATTTGATCATATTTTTGACCCCATTATATTATCTTGGTGAGAAATATCATATTAGAAAATAATTTTTTAATAGTATTCTATGTTTCCCTAAAAGACTATGGTGCATGTAACAGATGATATTGAAGAAATTAAATTTATTTCAATTAAAAAATATTTCATAAAATCTCCAGGTCACACCGTGGCATGGTGAATCACATGTACAAGATACCTAGACACATTTGGGGAGGATAATTATATTCCACTTTACTTCATCCAATATCATGATCAAGACCAGTTCGAGGTGTGTCAGTTTCCGATGGAGAATTTAGACCCAAAGATTCAAGGTTTCTCTTGGTTATATGACGGTTTTAGTAATTTTATTCACCGATCAATCTATATGAATTTTTTTAAAAAGTCTATTGTATTTATAAGGACCCATTTCTGGTCTATTTATGGTTAATATGGGATAAAATGGGTGTTTATGGAGGTTCAAAGGGTTTTCCACTTCAAAAATCCTGACTACGTGGTGTGTGGTTTTAAGAACACACGACATATATTCTAAATGTTCCCAATCAGAGTATTGTATCACTATGAGAGGTAGGGGTGAATCAGTTGTACTCTTATACATTTACGTATCTTTCCAATTGAAACAACGTTTACCTCTGGTAAAGGATTTCAATTTTTTATTGAGAAACAAATCAACACACATCCAATAGATCACAATGGTTTAAAAGTTTTTTTGTTCAATAATAATTGTTATGTCCCTGGTATGGATTGAAAATGATACAAAAATAATCAATGCACTATAAATAAATCACTGGAATATAATGAGTAGGATGTGCCCTTTCACTTACAATGAAACAATAAAGCTTGTGCATGTGCATCCTCTTAGAACAGAAAGAAAATACAATTGTTTTGTAATAACTCAAGCATGATGCACTTCTTTTCAATCAAAAAATGTATTCAATTGAAATATAATACATCAATTCTATACCCAAAAGAATGTTAAGAACCACATAGACTTTTTTATTCAACAGTATGTCTGATCTTTTCGGATTCTGATTCCTTTGAGTCCGAATATTTGAAAAAATAGTCTCAATCCTATTTTTTAATAGAAAATAATAAATTATAATTGGAACAAAATCATTTCCCGAATAAAATTTTCAATCAAAATATAATACTAATGAGTCAATACCAGCCAAAAAATTGTCAAAACAAATAGGATTAATCTCTTATTCTCTCTAGAAACCGAGAGCGTCCCTCTCTTCTGTAATGAATATTGTAAGCAGAAGAAAGTATAATCTACTTATCATTTTATAGGTGAACCATGAAACCATTGGAGGGAATCCAAAAAAACATTACTGCTCACTCAAATTTATCCCAATTTGAATTTCCACCCAAAATATTGGGATAAAATATGATTTTTTCAACAATTATATAAGCTTCACAAATCATCGATAATATTTATCTTTACTTTTCCAAACTCCCATTTCAAATATCAATATGATTACAATTGATGAGAAATAAATGAGTCTGGTCATCTGAATCTAATTCTCTCATGTTGATTTCTTCAAAACAATGCTAGATACCATACCAATTGAATGTATTTGAAGAAATGTAATCATACTCTTGAGAGACCATAATTATTTCTAATGAATTTAACATCTATTAATAATAATTCATCAATATCCACTTTATTTTCTTTTCACTTCACCCACTTGAGAAAACACATCATCACATTCAAAACCTTTTCATGAATCTAGACATCTATTATAACATTGAATGCATTGACGATCTCCTATAGAATATTCTGAATTCATTTGAAAGGTATTATAACATTCAATTCATTATTGATTCATTATTATCAAATAAACTGAAGCATGATCTATTCATGATACAAATGGTCTGGATACAATCATCCTGAATATGATCATTTCTGGTTAAGATTGTTCTGGTTATGTTAAAATATAATTTGAAAACAATGATCTTCCCTGATACAACACAATACAATCTGATAAGGATGATCTGCCCGGATACAACACAAAACAATTTGATTATGATTCATCCTCAATCGACACCATCCAATTACTATTCATCTACCAGAATATGATTGTTTTGAAAAACAATTGGTGTCTCATCATCCATCGGCATCAACTCTTCCATCGGCACCACGTCGATTAGCACTACTTTCCATCGACATCGCCTTTACCATCCACATCACCCATTTCATTAGAACATCCTTTTTCATTGGTACTATATTCATTGGCATAATATTTCCATCGGAACCACATATATTATTTTAAAACACAATCAACACTACCTCTTAAATCAAGATACGATTGTTTTCTGATTTTATTTGAAAAACAATCGGTACCACCTCTTCAATTTGGATACGATTATTTTCTGATTGTTTTGAAAAAAAATCGGTACAACAACATTCTATCTTCCATATTGATATGATAATTATGAATATGATTATTTTCTGATTGTTTTGAATAACAATACGAATATTTTTTTTATTGTTTTGAAAAACAAAATTGAATACGATTCTTTTTTGATTTTATTTAAAAACAATAGATAACACATCTTTATATCATCCATCTAGATATGTTAAATCTAAATAGAATTGTTTTCTAATTTATAATAAAAAGAATCAGTACCACATATTTCTCTCTTCCATTTCAATATGATAAATCTGAATAGGATTATTTTTGGATTTTTTGTAAAAACAATCTGAATAAGATTCTTTTTCAATTGGCATCATATCTTTTACTTCACTTTCCTTATAAAAATTTGCATCACATGTTATTAATAGAACTCATTGTTTATTTGAAATAAAAATCAGCAAGGAATAATTATAATTACATCATAAATTGTCATAACCTTTCATTCACTCAAGTTTATTTATATCCTTCTCATTCCCGTCTTGAGAAAAAACATTCTGAATACATGAGTCCAATTGTGAGAAAACAAGTGGTCAATTCTTTTCAAAGAAACCCAAAAATAGATGCTTTCACAAAAAAATGTGAAGTGATTTCCTTTTCTCCAAACACAACTTGAAAACAAAAGAAAACACTTGAAAAGAAAACACCTTCATCATCAGCTTGGTCCTAACAATATACCCCATTAGATTTTTGTGTTTACCATGTTTCATGAATCAGTGATCATTTTACATAAAACAATGGATTATATATCAACAATTATAAGCCTAAATGAGCTAACTCATCATAGGATACAATAATAATTAATATAAAAACAATGTTACCCAAAAAAATTTTATCACAACCCAGTCAGTATTTTATTTATTATTATATGAAAACAAATCAATTTCTTTTCTTATAAAAACTACAACAGAAAGTTAAATAATTCAATCCCATAACAATTCTAAATTCACCTCTTACCCAAAACTATATGTTTTATGTTATATATTTATAAAAAAAATAATTCAACCCCTTGAAAAAAAAATCAAAAGTTAAGATGAGACAGGGGATATATATGCATACCTTATCCTTGAAGAGAATGAGGTCGAAGACCCTTGTTCAACCTAATTTGTGAGAATGATTCATTCAATATAGGTATTGTGAAAATATCACTATATCGTTCTAATATAATATCATACATTAGCACAAATTCATTCTTCTCTACATGAACATTGATTAAATTATATTTGATATCAATAAGTTATGAATAAGAATGTTGAACCAGATTCCTGGTGAGATTGATTGTACTAGGATTTTCACAACCCAAGAGAAAGGTTAACACCACTTCCATAAGTAAATCATCCAATTATATTTTCATCCACATATGTTTGTAGTGGCTTGAGTAGAAGAGACATACTCATATTATGACATACTGAGTGTTAATGAATTTGGTTTCATTGAATGCCTCCTAACTGTATTCTATCCTAGAAAGAATACCCCATTAGATGTGGATCTAATATCATTAATATTACCTACCAAATCTGTATATAAATAACAATATAATTCAACAAAATTGGTGTTATCATATTTGTTTCCAATGTTTTTTGTTCCTTTTATGTATCTGATAATTCATTTTCCAACAAGTAAATGTGATTCTTTTTAATCACTTTTAAAAATTTCACATAAGGTTACCACATAGACAATACCGTGTCTTGAGGTTGTCAAATACAATAAACTCTTAATCATCTTCTAATAAGCATTTTAATCAACATCTTTTCCTTCTCAATCATTACTCAGTTTTGTTCCCACAAATTTTTTTATGAAAACATGTTTTGAATTTTCCATGCCAAACCTCTTGAGATGTTATTTTTCGTACATTTCCTAGGAGAGTAAAATGTATTCTTTATTTTCTGGGATTTGTATCCCAATAATGTATTTTATTTTTCCCATCATGGACATTTGAAATATATTGTTTATTTATTCATAAAATTGATTAAAAAATTGTTCATCATTTCATCGAAGATAATATAATCAACATAGACAATTACAATGATTGAATACTCTTGAATTTCTCTGATGTAAAGGTTATTACCCACACTTCATTTTTTTAAAAACATATTTATTAAGCATGTATCCAATTTGGAATAACATTCCATTATAGCTTGTTTTGGGCCATACTATGACTTTTTCAATCTGCACTCATAACATTAATATTTTCCAATAACAGAGCCACTAGGCTGTTAAATTTAAAATACTTCTTCAAGATCACCATTTTGGAATGCCGATTTAACATCCATTTGAATGATCATGTAGCCTCATTGTGCGGCAATGGAAAGAATGATTCTGATTGTTTCATGTCTTGAAACTAGAGATAAGGTTTAATGAAAATCAATAGCCTCAATTTGTGAAACCCCCATTGTAAACCAATCATACTTTTTTTCGTATAACTTCATCTTTTCTATTCATCTTGTTCCAGAAAACCCATTCTGTGCCAATGATGTTTTTGTTTTTAGGATTTGGTACGATTTCAAATGTATTATTCTTTTCAATCTAATTAAATTATTCATTCATGTCTTGAACCCATTCCAAATGTTCAAAATCATTCTTCCCATCATTTCGTTCCACCTTTGAATATAAAAAAGTATGTATAATGGAATTGGTTTTTCTTTATATTTGAACCTCTTGATGTTGATCACCAATTATATTTTGTGCTTTCACATGATTCCTCATCCTTGGATAATACTTTCAAATTTCTTCCTCATCAATGGAAATAGATGACTTTGATTCTTCTCCTTTATTAGTAATATAATCATTTTTATTCTTATGAGAATTATCATCATTGACATTATTAGCTTCATTGTCTGCCTGAATATGTTTCTCTTTCTCAGATACTTCAATCTCTACAACATCAATGGAATAAAAAATTCTTTTTGTTTATTTTTTTATGTTTATATACCCTCTTTTTTCTAGAGAATAGCCATGATATATTTCATCCTCACCTTTCTTCTCAAACTTAAAATAGTTTCCACCTTTATTCTTTATAATACAAGGAATCTGGAACACACTAATGTTCTTCAATATTGGAGTTTTTCCATAAAACAATTCAAAGGGAGTCATACCTAATTTATGTTTATATAGAGAACCATTCTGAATAAAACATAAGTACTCATGGCTTTCTTCCAAAAGTAATGAGAATATCCATACTCAAGTAACATGGTTCTTCCCATTTGTACAAGGCTTCTATTATTTCTTTCAGAAACGCTATTTTGTTGGGAAGTGCATTAATATCTAATCTCATGCTGAATTCCATGATTCTCAAGATAGTCACCCAACTATTCAATTCTGTATTCACCACAATTATCAGTTCTCAAATTCATTATATAATACTTTATTTCATTCGTGTCATTTACTTTGAAATATTTAATCATTTTAAAATAATCTGATTTGTGTTTCATATACATAACACAAGTAATGTGAGTAAAATGATCAATAAAATTAATGTTGTAATTTTCTCCATGTGTTGATTTTTTTGTCATTGGCCGATATATATTAAAATGGATCAGCTCTAGAGGTTGTTATGAACAAATATCAACTTTCTTATGCACATAATTCTTAATTTTACCTTCCCCAAATATAGTGTGATGCCAGTCTCTTTTTCTTGGAAAATAAGAAATTTCTCAAACACTTTTGCTTTTAGATAACAGTCTCATGTTTCTATGAAAAATATGTCCATGCCTTTTGTGCCATAAAATATTTTATTCCACCATACACATGTAACAAGAGTTTTTTAAATCACATTATTGAAACAAATTTCCTTTCTTATGTTTTCCCCATATAACAATCTTTCCCTCTTCTTCACTCTTTACATAAATCTATATTTCTTGAATATAACATTGTTACCCTCATAACTCAATTGAGAGAAAGATAACAGTTTTTTTTCAGCCCATCGATATACAATATTATCATAGATTTCATATTTTATTTTCCAATAATGGATGACCCGAAACCTTTGATATTCAATGTTTCATCATTCCAAAATTTCACATAGCCTTTATTATAATATTTCACATCCTTCATCAATTTCAGGTCTCCTACATTGTGCGAAGAACCACCACTATGAAGTTTCCAATGTTGTTCTCTATTCATGTATTTTAATACAGCGTCAACAAAAAGTTCCTTTTCTCCTTTATTTTCATTCATCACATTCGGCTTTTGATAATTTAGAATATTTTTCAGAGATGGTAACAAAAAAAGACATCCTTTTTCAAGGATTCTCGATTCTTCATATCTTTCAGAAATAGTTTACAATGCTTGGAACCTATTTTTAATCGTGACATCATTTTTTCTAGATTGTTCACTTCTCATATTTTTTTTCATTGAACAGATTGAATCCACCTCAATCACTTCCTTTCATAACCTGTGGGGTAATAGTAATATTTTTAATTGAACCAACACATACATGTTGTGTGTCTGGATCACCCAAAATACCAAAAAATACCCCTAGAAAGAGTATTTTCCTTTAAAACATATATACAGATCATAATTGTGAAAACAATTATCAACTATCTTCATTTCACATTAAATTGGATTTTTCTTTTCTTTTCATCCTAGATAGGATCAGATGTATTTCAAAAATTTCCAGATCCAAATAAAAACATTTCGTAATAGGGTTATTCTGTAACTTATGAATTCTTCACTTTGACTACATACATTACATTCCATGCATTCTTCTTTTCAGACACAGTTCCATTATTCAGCTTATCCTTATAAGGTACCTTTTTTGAACCTAATCATGATTATCATTATGATAACATTCACCAATTTTAGTGATAGAGTTTTTAAAACATATACTTCTCTTTCCATCTTCATATAGTTTTTTGTGGGAAAAGTTCCAACTCTTCTTCTTTTTCCTTCAACATCACATCCAAATGATAATTACTATTCATTAAATATTCAAAATACTTCATAAAATCATCGATCTCTTTTACATTTGTTTCTTTCTCACTTGAAAAACATTCTTGGTTGCTTGAGCATTGATCTTACAACTTTATGTATTACTTTTCAAATCCTTCTGATCTTTCTCAGTCATTCTTTCAAATTTTCCTTCAAATGTATTTCAGGATGAGCTTCTTCTTCTTTAGATATACTACTTTTGAATTCTTCATCACTCACTATTTCAATTAACACACTGTAATTACCATTCATAGAGTATTTTTCAGATATATCATTACTCACTTCTTCAACATCATATTTGGACAATAAATATCTTCTTCTTATATTTGAAGAATTCATTTTCTTTTCATTTCTCTCCATGTTTCTTCCAAGACCATATTTTACTTCTTTATTCAATATTATTCTCCTATTATTTCGTTCTTTGAGAAAAATAATCCTCAAAGTGACAAATACCTCACATTCAAAACATTTCAAGGGAAGATTCCATTTATATATCCATGTACCTCTTTTCAAATATTTATAAAACAAGGATAATATTTCATTGAGATTATAACTGACATCATTTTTTAAGTCAGAATCACCATCTTCATCTACAATGAAAATCTTCTTTGTCATTTACTTCTTCATAGTCTAGAAACACATTGCTCTATAAAAAATATTTTTTTAATCATATCATTCTCTCCTCTCATTTTATAAGTAAAAAGAGTGCTATGTAAATCATCAATACATAATCTTTTAGGATCTCTGCCTTCCACTGAATAAACATTCACATCGATTTTTTTAATTAAGATTCTCATGATCTTTTCAAAAAAATTTGAGTCGTTTAGATTTTCACTAAGAAATATAATAGTACTCACCATGTCATTCACCCTGGTAAAAAATTCACCCACAAATTCATGCTCACCCATCATCAAATCTTCATACATTAGAATCCATATTTGAAATTTTTCGTTCTTCACTTTGGTATTACCTTTATATATGGTTATCAATTTATCCCATATACCTTTAATTGTGGCAACACATTTCACTCTAAAGAATTCACTTTCAGAAAGTAATGATAATATAACATTCTTGGCCCTTCCATCATTCTCATGAAACATATTTTCAATTTGTGTGAGTGGAGAACTATCAAAAATGGGAGGAAACCCAATTGTTTCATCTTTAATAACATCATAAACGATAGACACAAGATATAAAAACATTATATCTTTGAAGATATGATTGTTCTTTCCATCAAATACCATAATACCTTTACTATTCACACAGTACATGTTCTCCATCTGCAATGAATAATGAATGGAACCCTCTTTGATACCAATTAAAATTTCTCATATGGAGTATTGTATCACAAATATGGGTAGGGGTGAATAAGTGATACATTTTTCATTTAAGATTATATTCAATTAAAACAACCTTCTCAACCTGTTAAGGATTTCAATTCTCTCCAGAGACAAAAATCAACACATATCTAAAGGAAAGAAAATATTTACAAGGTTCACTATTCAATAATAATAGCTATATCCTTGGTATGGTTTCGAAATGATCAAAAACCAAACAATACATTATAAATAAAACCTTGGATTATAATGATTAGGATTTTTCCTTCCACCCATGTATCAGTATGAACAATACATATAGTTTATGTTCATGCAATAAGAAAAAAAATGTAATATTTTCTTTTATCAACTCATGTACCTACAATTATTTTCAATTAAACAAATATATTCAATTTAAATTCAATAGATCAATTCCCTGTCAATAAAAATGGTAAGAAACACCTACATATTGTTTTGAAACACTGAGTTCGATTTTTTCTGATTCAGATACCTCTGAGTCCAATTATTGCAATGTAACACTCCCAATCCGATTTTCTGATACAAAATAATATAGTAGAATCGAAACCACTTCAATTCTAGAATACAATTGTCAAGATAAAAAGAATACCAACGAATTGAAACCACCCAAAAAATTTGTCAATATGAATAGAATTGATATCTTCTATCACTAGAAACCCTTAGCTTTTATCTCTTCTGCCATGAATAGTGCAATAATATAAAAAGTACAATATACTTATCCTTTTATAGGCGGCCCATGAAACCTTTGTCGAGAATCCAAAAAACACATTCCCTCTCACTCAAATTTATCAATATTTGAATCCCCCCCCCAATATTTGGATACATTTTGACATTTTAAACACTTCTCAAAGTTTCATGAATATTCTATAATCTGCATCTCTTCATTTCCAAACACCCATTTAAATTATCAATATGATTAAAATTGATGAGCCATACATGGGTCTAATCATCTGAATCTAATTCACTCATGCTTATTTCTTCAAAATAATTCTAGAGACTATTCTAATTGAATGTTTTTTAAGAAATGCACTTTTCCACATGATATACCATCACTTTGTTTATTGAATGGATCCCCCTTGACAAATAATTCATCAATCTCAACTTTCTTATCTTTTCTCTTGACCCAATTGAGAGATCACATCGCCACATTCAAAACTTCTTGTTGAATCATATCTTCATTTATGACTTTGAATTCCATGAGTATCATATTTAAGAACTTATAAATTCAATTTTAATGTATTGTATCCTTCCATTCATTCCAACTTATGAATTTTAATTTGATCCCAAGAATGATCATTTGAAAATTGAAATGGTCGGTATATGATCATTATGATTATGGTCATTTCTAGTTACTGTTGATCTAGTTACAATCAAATTCAATATAAAAATAATGACCTTCCCTAATACGATACAATACAATCTGATAAGGATGATCTTCTAGGAGACAATACAGAATAATATTGTTGTGATTCATAATCAATTGAAAACATTTCATTCCTTTTATTCTATTCAGATACAATTGTTTTGAAATAAAATATGTTTCTCATCTTCAATCGGTATCACCAATTCCATCAGTACCACATTGATCGGCACCACTTTCTATCGGCATCACCTTTCCCATCAGCATCACCATTTTAATTGGAACCTACATTTCCTTTAGTACCACTTTTTTCATAACCACCTTTCCATAGGTATCACTTTGATTATTTTGAAACACATTCAGCACCACCTCTTCAATATAGATATGATTTTTTTTTGATTTTTTTGAAAAAAAATCGATGTCGCTTCATCAATCTGGATACGATTGTTTTTTTATTTTTATGGAAACAAATCAATATAACTTCTTTATCTCTACCATATCCATTTGATATATATGAATATGATTATTTTCTGATTATTTTAAAAATAAATATGAATTTGATTCTTTTTCGATTGTTTTGAAAAACAATCTGAATAAGATTCTTTTATTATTTTTTTAATAAAAATTTATACCACTTCATTATCTCTTCCATCCATATATGATACATATGGAAATGATTATTTTCTTGTTCTTTTGGAAAAAAATAATCACCACTTGTATCTCTCTCTACCATCTAGATACGATAAATATGAATATGATTATTTTCTTGTTGTTATAAAAAACAATATGAATATGATTCTTTCCAGGTTTTCTTGAAAGAAAATCTGAATATAATTCTTTTTTGATGGGGGGCATCTATTTCCCTCTCCATTTCTTATATAAATTATTCATCACATGTTCTCACTATGACACATGATTTATATTAAATACAAATCCTAAAGGCATCGTCACAATTACATTGGGAAGTATCATAAATTTCCATTCACTCATGTTTCGTTCTTTCCTTCTCATTCTAATCATATGAACAAACAATATGAATACATGATTCCAATTTTCAACAAACATGGGTCCAATTCTTTTAAAAAAACTGAAAACAAATGTTTTCATAAAACAATGTGTAGTGATTTCCTTTAATCAAAACATATCTTGAAAAAAAAACACACTCGACTAAAAAACACCTTTATCATCATCTTGGCCCTAGAATATTCTCTTAATTGAGGGATGATGGACTTTTTGTTTGTACATGATTTATATTTTATGAAACAAAAATCTAGTAATACTTCAATTTTTTACATGATATGTGATAGAGTACATGAGAAATGATGTTTGAAAAAATTATATGTTAAGTACTTAGGGAACATGATGAGTAGTGGGACATAGAAATATGGCCATGTACATAGGAAAAACCCCCATGTGAGTGGCACATGGTTATTTAGTAGTACATAGAAATCCAAAATGAAAACCCTAACTTATTAGTAGTACATAGTAAGAACCCACATCTAATCTTTTCATGTTGATGTACATTTCATGGTGTATATTTGATAGTGCTATCATGTGTCTATAAGTACATGTTTTGTACTTCTTCTAATGTGGGGGTTTTGAGGGTCTTGTCCCCATAGTGATAATTAGCTTGTGAGTGGTCCATTATGTGTGTTTTTAGGTAGATAAGGATGGTTGAATCATTTTATAATTTAAAGGCCACCTAGATGGTGTTTTTAACCATGATAGTGTAGAATAAATATTTACTTGATATATTGGTTTATAATACCCCAGTGTGGCGGGATGTGAGGTACATTCCCGTGTAAGGGTTGTGTGCCCGGTGGTCTGTATTGACAATGTGTTCTACTGTAATCTATTTTTGGTCCTTATATGGATATCAGATAAAGTGATTGATTAGTTTCTCTGAGTATATCATTGTTTTTTATAATTCATCTATTTCAATTTCTCAAGGATAGAGATTTTGGGTCTAGATCATTTATTTTTGTATCAAAATTTTAAGATCCATTTGTGTATGTATATTCCATTATATGGTGATTATTGATGAGTTTCACTATTATATTGAGACAAGTTTGAGATACTCATGGTGATATTATATTGGGACATAACAAATCAAGTGAACATTGGATGTGGTAATCGGTTGTTAGGATTTCCCACATTTCATGGTGTTTCTTTTGGATTCTTTTACATGTTCATATTTGGTCAATGATCTGAATTAAGCCATTGTGATCCACTTAAGGATTTTTCTCATAGTAGTAATGATTTTAGACCTAATACGAGATATAGGAACCCCTCATATAGTGTTTTTATCTTACTGGTGATATTGGGTCATCTGAGGGTCTTTTTATGGCATGGGTGGTTAGACCACTCTTGTTATAATTATATTTTCTTAGGGATGTTGATACATTTTTATGTTGTCACTTGGATGGGATAAAATGTTTTGTATAATTCTTCAATGTTATGGGCTTCCATCACAGAGAAATATAGTCAAGACCATCTAATAATATATTCTAGATGTCTGACATGGTGCCCCATATTTGAGGTTGTGAAGGTTGTCCATGACACTCCACACCAATGAGATATATTATTTGACATGTAATTAAATTTTTATGGTGATGGTTTTTGTGGAAAATGGATTCCATATATATATATATTTCAAAAAAAACATAGAGTTTTATTTATATATATTACTGTGTTAGACATGGTGATCCTCATCTACAAATTATGGTGTTGGACACGTTGTTCCACATCCATGGGTTTGGGTGTTGGATATTGTGACCCTCATACAATAATTAGGGTGTTGGATTGGGAATTACTCATCCATGGATTATGATGTTGTAAACGGAATTCCATCAATGAATTTTTCTATTGAACACTGAAATCCTCATCCATGGATTTTGGTGTCTAACATGTTGATCCTCATCTATTTATTTGGGAGTTGGACACAATGATCATCATCCATGGATTGGGTTTTTTTACAAGGAATGTATCTTCCATGGATTTCGATGTTGGACATTGAGATCCTCATCCATGGATTAGGGGGTTGGACATGGAGTTCTTTATCTGTCAATTCATGTGCTGGACATAATAATACTAATCCATTTATAGGTATTGTACTATTCCTCTAGGAATTATTATTTTTTGATATTTTGGTTAGATTTTGACATGTTATTTTGGTTTTTAAATGTTATTTGGTGTCATGTGACTACCTTATAAGGATGTGTATATTTATCCAACATGAGATAACAAATGATCATGTGATTTTTGGTTAGGGATGCCTTGTTTATGAAGCATGCATGTCATTTTGGATGAACAATCCTTGAGATGAGCTAAGAGACACTCAAATCTCTCTGAATCTGGTATTGTCAATTTAGTTCTAGGATCTAATGATTTTATGTGGGTTTTTTCCCTATTTTGGTGTTTCTTCATCGAGTATGAGAATATTGATTGAGAATTCACTTATAGGAGCATGTTAGAAGTTCACTGTTTGAGGAGGCATACTAAAATTTATTTTTCACCCCCTATATGTGCACATTGGTGTGTTTGAAAACATTATATATACTTTTTATGTAGATAATAGAATCATGATTGATATCATGGAGTCCTAGGGATATATGAGCAAGTGGGATGCTCATGTGGTGTGGGTTGATTTGGCTAGTTAAACTCAACAAGGAACTGGTGGCCAGGTATGTTGTAACGCCCTGACCCTCATTACCCAGAGTCAGTGCTTCATTACATTACATTGGCATGATAAAAAAATATCAAGTCTCGAAAGGCCGATTAGTTTAGTAGCCTTGGAAACACTAGATACATTCATAAAGTGTACATTAAATCATAAAATGAAAAACTACACAACATCTTGTCTCCATATAACAGACTCATTTCCCCTCATACTATCCCTACAGGTCATTCATTAAATACTTCTTCACATCCTATGAAAAATAAAACATAGAAATTGGTGAGCTTAGATGACCAGTAAAGATAACCATATAGCTAAAACTTTTGTAAATAAGCATAAACATTTAAGTAAATTTATAACTAAAACAAAAGCCTTTTAAACTTGTACATCAGCATAATATGGAAAAAATAAAATGATATAATGCCATTTACTTATTCACATGGATATTCTACTAATCGAATAATCACAAGCAATATCAATAACCACATTCATAATGATGGAATGAATAATGCTAGACTATCATAACCACATAGTCAAGGCCTTGTGCCAAGACACTAGTTTGTCTAATGAGACCTACCGATTAATCGAGGAGCTATAGCGGGCTCCTCACGCCACTTACTAAGTCCAATTCATTCCACATATGAACACGTTTAACCATAACATAAAAATTCGTATTAAAACTAGCATACAAAATGTCAATATGTTATCCATAAACCATGAATGGTATAAAAATAACACATCTATAGTCAAACATATCACAAAACCTTTAATGTAATATGGATGTTTTGTATCATAATAAATCAACTTCAAATAATCGTAAAATCCATCAAAGGATGTTCACATAGATGAAATAAAAACTATTTGAGAAATAACTCTTTTTTTGAAATAATTTAAAAGTAACAAAATTATAAAATCAGTTATTTACTTTTGAAATATTCTTATAAACTTGTAAGGTAAGCTTCAATGATTTTATAACAGTGTAAAATAGCTGCACCCGCTGTATAAGTTAAAAAAGACATGCATACCTTAATTTTGACAAAAAGGTTTAAAAGGACCTTGTTTGGAAAAGGATGGAAATATTCCTTTCAAACCATTTTATAAATAGTCAAAATGGGTATAAATGTCATTAAACCATAGTATAGTAAATAGTAAAAATATTTTGAAATACATTTTTAAGACACATGGATGTGTATGATAAAGAGATCCCAGTAGATAATTCCATATAAACAACCTCAGATAATAAAGAGATTGTGAGATTAACCCTTACCTTGTACCTTTCCTTGGTAAAGGGTAGTTTAACCACCTATATAATTATCAAATAATTGTTATTATATTTTACAATAATCATATAAATTAAGATGATATCATATATGATATTTTAACATTTGTTTTTTAATAATATCTTAGTATTATCGTCGTTTCGTGTGTTAACTTACTCGTTTTCTTTTATATGATTTGTTACATAAGCTGTGTATTTCATGGATAGGTAGTATCTTATTCATATCCAGAATGATATCATATACTTAAAAATTATTTTTAATCATCAAATGAGAATTATATTTTAATGGATATGATGGGGAATGAATCTCATCTCGTTCGTGGAGACGGTAGTCTGTACGTACGCACGAGTGACAATATAATTATTTTGATTTTAAAATAACATATAAATGGATGTTATATAATATATACAGAATCATTATAATGTTATATTTATTATTTACTTCAATTACACATCATTATCATACCCATCTAAATAATAATGTTTTGAATAACAATTACACCACGACGTGGAGAAGGTAAGTTGTACATACGCATGTATGGTGACTTGTCATTAAAACGATGGATAGAATACTGAAAATGGTTGTATCATATTTATAATAAAATCATAGTATATAAATAATACTGGATTTAATATTTTAGAATGGAAATAACAAATAAAGAAGAAGTGTAATAAGAAATGAACTTGAAAGAGGGTGGTCAAAACATTACGTCTTTTTCGGGTTCTCCCTTTTGATTTGATCAAAAGGTCTACATAGGTTTGATTTATGATCAAACTAAGGCCTCTAGGTTGAAGTGAGGGATTTTGATAAAAAATTTGGTCAGGGTTTGTTTGAGACAAAAGGCTATGAATGTGTTAATTAGAGAGAAGGTGGAGTCCCCTTTTATAAGAGGGGTGAGGGGCACCTTTGAAAAAATCTAGAAATATTATTTTATAATAAATTCATATTCAGTTTCTAATTACTCAAAAGTGGATTATATAAAGGTTAAGGTGGGTATAGGTTGAAAACCACTCAAAAAATAGTTTTTTGATAGGTTTGGGTCACTATATTAACTTTATCTTTTTGATTTATCTCTTAGTTAAATAGTTTGAAATTTACCATGTCTCTATGTATTTTTATATTATATAGTTAATAAACTTACTATATATTTCCAAGAGACCCCCAAGTGGCCGATTAATGATAAAAATATTATTATATAAGTCCATTAAACGAACCTTTGATTTTTAACAATAGAATATCAATTAATAATATAATATTTTTTTAAAATCCTTTATATCAATTTTGACACTATTAAATATTTGATTTTTTTTAAAGTCTTAAAAACATTATTATTTCGAAACAAATTCATTTAAGAAATCATAACATGTAATTTTAACCAATAAAATGTCTGGATGTAATCAAAACTTAAAAATTATATTTATTTTATCATTTATAATACCAATTATTTGTTTCTTTCATTAATATGGAAAATATTTCATCATTATTGTGTCATAAGTAAATTTAATTATTCAATATCTAAAAATAATAAATAAAATACCATTATTTAGGAAAAAAAATTATTTTTTTAATGAATATTTATAGTTGAAAATATATCATATATAACCCTATGAAAAATTTGTTTTGCTGAACGATATATGTTTATGTCATTTCTGTATTTACTTTAACTTAATTAATATAAAATGTCATTATCACTTACAAGTTTCCTCATGGGGTCCCAAAATTGATCGAAATATGCCCATGGTTGGAAATGTATCTACCAATAGGTTTAGGAAATGTGTTAGGGTAATTTAATGTTATTATAATATTATTTGTTTACCCTTATTTACTGAATTTACCATTTAACCATGGTAAATAAAATATTTACCGAAGTAATTATTCAAAATGTCTAAAAATAAAATCTACCTATTTAAATAATTTGGACCTCCTAATTCTAAATATGGAATCCATTTTTCTAAATTCAAAACACATAATTGGAAGAAATTAATTTAAAATTAATTCCCATTGTCAAAACAAAAAGCGTATTTTTAAGAAATAATAACTATCAAAAGATTGTCACTTTCTTATGTCCAGTTTAAATGTGAAATTATATCCAATGACTATAATTGGATTAAATGGTAAAAATATAATCTAATGATACTTTAAAACCAATCAAATTCATAATTTATCACTATTAATTATTTCGATTAAAAAAGTTTTTTTTAAATAAAATTTTGTAATTTTCACTATTCATCAAAATATGAAATTTATCAGAAAAGTACCAAAAATTTACCCTAAGCTAATTTTGATATTCCAAATTCAAAAATAAAGTCTATTTTAAAAAATTCAAATCATATAAGTTTCATTTATAAATTTATAATTAATTCCCATTGTCAAAACCAAAAGGCATATTTTTAAGAAACAATATCTATCAAAAGATTGAAATTTGTTTATGTCCAATTTCAAAGTGAAATTACTTAAAATGACCCAAATTGGATTAAATGATAAAATTATAATCTATTTATACTTAAAAACCATTAAAATTTATAATTTCACACTATAATAATTTTTTATTAAAAAAAGTTGTTTCCATTAAAATATAGTATTTTTCACTATTCACCAAAATATGACAGTTATAAAAAATCGCAAAATTTTATTGAAAGTAAATTATTATGTCCCGATTCTAAATAAGAAGATTATTTTGTCAAATATAATATATAAAAGTTTCAAATGTTGGATTTAAAAATCGGTTCATCATTAAAAGGGGGTAAAAGTGCATTTTTTGAAATAAATACTTCTTTTATCTGAAAAAAATGTATTTGTCTTAAATTATGTCTAAGAAACTCATAATATGGATTATAAAATTATAAGGATTATATATAGTTCAATATTTAGTTAATACTATTTATAACCACTTTTGAATGGCTAGTTTGGTAGTCTTATGGTGCGCTCGAACCTGGTTTTGCATGTTATTAAATTACATTGAAAAATAATGTACAATGACGTCGTGGGGTGTTACATATTTGGAAGGGATTATATTTGGAACTGAATCATGGTGAATTTATCTTTTAATTTTTTATTTATAATATGTGATCATATTTTTGGGTGATGAAATTGGTTTGTATTTCATGGTTGTTCAAGACATTACTGCATTTCATTTTTTTAAATCAAGCTTTTGTTTCTGTTTAATTATTCATTCATCACACTACAATGTATAAGATTTTAGTTTATTTACTTCATGATGTGTTCTATAATATGGGGTTATATTCTCCTCTTGGTTCCACCTTAGACCAACATTAAATTTCATCAACCTCTAGTATAAAAGGATTCAGGTATGAGGTTTTTTGGAAAACCATATTTGGGAATCAGTTTAGTGGTATCAGGTCCCAGGTTTTAAAAATGTATTTAAAATATCCTCTACCAAACTCATTCAACATCCATCTACAAAAGATCCATTATTCAAAAATGACCCCCCAAAATTGAATAATTTTTCCCAAAAACCCTAATCCATTATAGTAATATTTGATAAGATGGACATAATAAAATGGGTGATGATGATATGAGAATGTTTATAATTCCATTGAAATAACACCTCTGAGTTATCCTAAGTCAAGGTTGGAGAAATACGGGAATAAGGAGAAGATTGGAATGAAAACTTATTCTATAATTTAATTTAATAAGAGATTAAATTATACTGTTCTTAATTTTAATTCCCAAATTTAAATTTCTCCCCCACATTAAAAAAACATACATGGGTCATACTGATTTCATGTTACACTCTCACCATGTAACAAATTTTCTATCAAGAGGATCACCTCATCTGACCAACTCAACCACGTATCTGATACCAAAAAACTTATTATCGAGATGTTTATAATACAACATTTAACATACCACTAAATCACATTGGGTTCCCAATATAAAAAAAACTAGGTATCGAGTGGTTATACCAACCATTATCATATTTAACACCCTAAATTAATTATTGAATGGACTTTTGATGTCTCCCCAGAATCTAAAATATTTTCCAAAAAAACTACATTCAATAATTAATTTAAAAAATACAATTCTAATATGGAAATTTTAATTTACATATCCCCAAACCCACTGGGATCTGGTTATATTCCATTTTAGTAGACCTTAAAAGATATAGTTCATTACAAAACCACAACTAAACCCTATTATAATTTATTATAATCAAATGTTTTTATTAATTTAATATGATTATGTTTTTATAATATTTTATATATATAATTTGTTCAATTTTGTTTAATTTTTCAAATGATTTCAAACTATTTTAAAATTTTATTTTTTTATAGTACAATTTGTTTTCAATAAAAATTCAATTGATTAAATTTTACTCACAAATATATTGAAAAACTAACTATCCATTCAATTTAAAGACACTTGGTATGAAAAACCAATGCCTATTATTTAATGTGTCATATAAAATCCCCAAAAACATATATGTATATCAACTAAGTAGATATTACAGTCTTGTGGAATTTTAAAATTAGTTTTTCAAACATTTAAATGAATACTGGGTGGACCCCCACTTATGAAAATTCATCTAGATGAGGTTTTAGGTATATGAAATTCATTATTAAAGATGATCCACCTCGACGAAAAGATGAAATGTAACTAAAATCCACTAAACCAATAGAGTTTGGATCTTATCATCATATATTCAAACCCTAATCAAATTAGGATCAATAAATGTTTAACTTATAGCCTAATTGTGGAATGACATAAAACAACATCGTTCCCTAGAAGAGAATATTATAAATATGTACATTTGAAAAACATCGAAAATTTTTTTATTAAAGGGTTGAGTTTTACACCCCTTTTAGAAATTATAATTCTATGAAAATATTTCACCACGTGATGTTGAATATCATAGAAATTAGGGAAACATGTACCGAGAATTAAATCATGTCTAAAAGCTCATATATACTCCATATTTATTGAAAAATAATAGTTAATAATTAAAATTTTCTACAAATTTTCCATTATACTGATATTCTAATAAGCTATAGTGGAAATGATCATTTTAGTAGAAATGAGGTAGATTATTAATTTAAACTCTTCTTGTATGATAATTTCATTAGAGATATTCTTTTAATATTCATTATGAACATTCATTAATAATGCCTAATGGAGGAGTAACTCCGTGATATATATTTTCAATGATGGGAAACCTTGAAAAAATAGGATTCTCCTTACCCATTTTTCTTTCCATATTAGAATAAGGCCTTTACCAACCATCTATTTAACTTTTTCAAAATATGATGAAACAACATTATAAGATATTCTATATTCCCTATATTTTCATCATTGATCCAATAATTGATTACATCCATTGGATTCCAGTGATTCTCTATCATTTATCGCATCTATATTGATGAACCATTAACATAATTATATTCCATTATTGCTTATAAATATATTATAGTTTCATTCAGACCATGGATGTTCGATCCTTATTTCTTTAAATATAGTTATAATTAAATATGAACAACCTTGTTCATACACATTTCTGAATAGATATTAAAATAAAAAAATAAAAAATATTAATCTTTTGAACATTATTTTAGGTATTTCTCAGGATGTAAGAATGTGAATATGTATATAGGTGATTATACTTTTAATTAGGGTAATTTTACCTCCAAAAAAGTTACTCTTTTTTAATATTTTATTTTTGGGGAAATTAAATTGATTAGGTTATTATAGAATATGATACTCAACTAACCATGGAAGAGAGGAGATATAAGATATTTTAATGGGAAATTTATCCATAAAAACAAGATCAGGAGCCCAGTAGATGTACTCTATTATAAAAAAATACAAGAGGATACAAAGAAATTAATTTTAATAGGATTTCTATTTTAGAAACTACATTAACCATAATTTACTATTCCTACAGAAAAGATCAACATAAATTAGAAAAAGAAAAAAGATAATCAATAAATGGAATTTGGTAGGTGTTTGGGAAAAAAGGATTCATGTAAAGCTACCCACTCCCCCAGACTAAAAAGATGAGGATCCTCTATAATACATCATGAGCCAATAAAATGAAAAATGAGAAAACTAGATCATATTACCAAAGACCACGAACAAATCTTACTAACTAAATTATTAAAAATTATTTTCGATACACACTATTGAAAAATACATTAGTGTAATAATATATATATATATTCAATATCCAAATGATTTTTATTTTTAATATACATATATATATCGATGTTATAGAAATAATGATAAATATTTAATTTTTTTGAGAGGAATTTAATTCTACAATAACTAATTAAGGATATATATATCATTAATAAAGATAAAATACAAATAATTACATGGGATAGAGATGTTATCCATAATACATATCGAGAGTGTTAATATAATTAAATTATATAATAGTATAAAATCACTCAAAGGATCCAAAGAAACAAATATATATCTTTTTATCGGTATATAATTTTTAATATTTATTTCCACATGTCTTTTGAAAAAAGTTACCAACGAACTAATTTATTCAATAAAATGAGTTTTATATGAATAACATGAAAAATTTATCTGTAAAATCATAGTATGTAACAATCATTAAAAATTAAAAAAAATGATTCAAGTTAATATTTTTAGGATCCCCTTTATTTTATACATGGTGAATAAGTGTATAATTAAACAAAAACATCAAAAATATGATGTTTACCAATCATAATATATTCATTGTATTACCTGGTTGTTTTATAAATCTATAATCAATTACAATTAAATTCATTATTAAATGTTCTTAAGATATTCAATTATTCCTCAAAAAGACCTCACTATGTACAAACAATGTTATTGAGAGTGAAACCCTAATGCCTCCTCTAATAGGTCGTGGATTGTTGACTATATTCAAGGGTATACAAAAATAAAATGGGTGAAATTAATTTTTAAAAAACATTATATCAAAAAAAAATAACACATGAATATCACATTTCTTAATCAAAGGAGATTTCCACAAATAACAATAATAAAAAATGAACATTATTAATGCATAAAAAATACTAATGGTGAGAAAATAAAAAAAATCAAGTTCCCTAAAAATAAAAGTAAAATGAAACAATTCAATGCTAAATACATCAAAAATCTAATCAGATAGATTATATCTAAATTATCATTCATCTACACCACCATCACGATTCTATAAATAATAATGATTTGAATATAATGTTTGAGTGAGTATAAACATACCCAGTTGGATCTTCCATGAAACCATTTAGTGTAATTTTGAGTAGAATATACTAATACATCTATATATGTTGTAGATAAAAACTGATAAACAATCACTCTATGGTTAATCCATGAAACTACTCGTCAACATTACTCAAAATAAAAAAAAATCCCTAAGACACATTATATAAACACACGATAACACATATCAATATAAATATGTATATCAAATAGTCCAAAAATAAAACAAAGAAGATCACTACAATCAGTCATAATGACTCATCTCAAGAGGTTTATATCCCTCTTACAGATAAAAAATAATCTAAAAAACATACCCATACGAAAACTAATACCATCATCCCCTTGGATTTAGTTCTCTTGGACTAACTAATTTATAATTTTTTATTACCCATATATTCATGGACATTAATATTAATAAATATCAAACAACATTATGTGTGTTATTTTCTAAAGCATTAAAGTGATAATGTAAATATAATATTTCTCACATCAAAAGTTAATTTTAGTTTACCTATTTAAAGAGAACCTCAATGTGATCAGAGACTATTAATAGAAAATATTCTATAGATGGATGAACTAAAAGAAAAATGCGCTTTCTGATGGGTTGATTGTGATGGGCCCATCATCCATTGAAAATAGATAAGTTGAGGGACTATTTGCAAAGGTATTCATTTACTATATCAAATATTCTTTAATAAAAAATTATTTTTCATTGGAAAACAATACGATCATGAATACCTTTTATGTGGTGCGCGTTCCAAAATGTGGAAATATATTTGTGGTTGGAATATACCCTTATCCAAAATAACATTCCATTGTTAATGTTAATTTCATCTAGAATTAATTATTGAAACAAAAAAACTATCAGAATATGTGTATTCGTGATGTTATCAATAAAAAATTATTTTTTATCACCAACATGGTTATTAATTGTAGGTCCTAATTGCAATTGGTTGCATAAAAAATAAGTCAATTTATGATGGTTTTCTGTCGCAATTACACATGTAGAAAATAATCAAACCCAAACATACACCCACCAATTTCATTAATTATCTCCTCTTTAAAACTCACCTCTTGTCATGTCCACCTTTTTCTTCTCCATAAACTTTTAAATGTTATGAATTTTACAAGATAAATGTTTTTCATATTTCTCACCAATAAAGGGTTCAAATTTGTGTTATTTATTTAATTTTTTTAGTTTAAATTAATCTATTTCTCAATTAGATGTAATTATTATTAATTAGAAACAATTTTTTTAATTAGAATAATAGAGTTTTTTTAAAAAACTTATTTTCATGTAGTAGTAATTATTATTAATTTGAAATATTATTTTTTATTGATAATAATAAATTTTAATTAGAGATAATTAGTTGATATTAGTAGAAATTTATTTCAATTATTAGTATGTATTTTAAATTATTATAATTAGTAGTTATTATTAATATTTATATGTAATTATTAAAAAAATTGTAATTATTTTAAATTATAGAAAATTGTTGTAAAAATACTAGTAACACGAAAAAATTAGTTAAAATTAACAAAAATGGGGGTGGGGAATTAAAAAATTATAATTTATAGATCGTAGTAAAAAATAATTATATTTTTCTCTAGTATCTATTAACAATAGTAATTAGTAATTCATAGGTTTGTGTAATTAATAATAATTATTAATTTTTTAAATTAAATATCTAAAATATAGAAGCATTTAGTAAAAATTAGTCGTAATGAGTAAAAATTATCGACAATCATTAAAAATTAATGGCAATTATTAGAAATGAGTGGTAATTATTATATATCCTTGGTAATTTTTAGAAATAAACCCAAATAATTATAAATTGACTGTAATTGTACAAAATTAATGACAATTAGTAGAAATTATTGATAAATTGTAAAAAATAGGGATATTTACTAAAAATTACAATAAAATATTAATAAATATCTGAAATAATTATTTTTAAGTGATTATTTGAAAAAATTAGCTGTAATTATAGATATTAAGTAAAAATTACATGTTACTAGTAAAAATTAGAGGCAATTAGTAACAAATAGTGGTAATTTTTAAATATTACATGTAATTAATAAATAATAGTGAGAATTAGTAATGTTGGTATTAATTAGTAATAATTATCTATAATTAAAGGTAATTACTTTAAATTAGCTGTAATTACCATAACATCATAAATAATTTATTTAATTAGAATAACTTTGTATAAATTAGCAGTATTTTGTGGTATGTTGTCATAATTTTTGGTAATTATTAAAAATTATCACATATTTGTAAAAATTAGTGGTATTTGTTAAAAATTACTAGTAATTAGTAAATATTTGAAGTAATTACTCAATATTTAAAGTAATTGTTAAAAAGTTTCAATAATATGAAAAATTAGAAGTAAATAATAAAAATTAATAGTAACTAGTCGTATTTTTTAAAAATAAGTGCTACATAGTAAAAGTTTCCAGTAATTACAAAAAATTATTAGTTATTTCTAATCATTAGATATAATTTGTAATAATTAGTAGTAATTAGTAATTAATAGATGTATTTAGTAATAATTAGATCTCAATATTGAAAATTTATTGAAATTATATGTAATTAATAACAATAGAGGCCATTAATAAAAATTAAGGGTAATTAATACAATATTTCTTTAATGAGTGATACATTGTAAATTTTTTTGATAAATAACATATCTTAATAAAAATTATATGGAATAAGTAAAAAACTGTTTTATTTAGTAATTTATATTGGAAATCAATAAAAATTATATTACTAAAAATTAGTGGTTAGTAGTAATTAGAGGTTCTTTGTAAAAACGGTGGATAATTAGCAGTAATTAGTAAACAATAATATAATTAACTAAAAATTAGTGGACATAGTATAAATTAGTGGTAATTACAAATAATTTTTTTTCATTTTTAATAATTAATGTAAATATTAATAATTTATGGTAATTGTTAACAATTAGTGGTAATTGTTAAAACATAGTGTAATTATTAATAAATAATACTTTTTTGAAAAAATTTCTATTAATTAGTGGAAATTATGAAAAAAAATTACACTTTTTAAAAATTAATGATAATTAGTGAAACCTAATAAAAATTATCAATAATTAGTGGTAATTATTACAAAATATTGATACATAGTAAGAATGATCGATATATAGTAAACATTAATGGGAAATAGTAAAAATCAATAGTATATTGTAAAAATTTGTAACTCTATAAATTTTTTGAATTAATTTGTCTTTTTGATATTTTCCATTATAGATGACACATGAAATAGTATTACTTACATATATATATATATATATTAAATCACTATGTCAAACATTCCTTTTACACAAATCCAACTTGGATTTTTCTACATGTAATACCGACATGCCTTCTGTTTCACACAACACGACCATGGAAGACATGACACGAACCCTCGCATTTCTATGAAGTATAAATTTGTTATAATTTTATAAATGATATTAAAATAAAATATCAATAAAGGTAGAGATATTAATATTAATAACTACATTTGAAATAATTTCTTAATTTTTTTATAGAAATAAACACATTTATAATGATTATATACTTTTTTATAAAACCCTTACAGATACTATGAACAACACACCATGTCCCCCAATGGAAAAAATTAAATTATATTTAGAAATATATTGAATTGGAATATGTTTAAATAAACTTTATTTTTTATTTATGAATTTTAAAAATATCATAGTGTGAATTTTTGAAATTTTTCTGAGAATCATAATTTTTATGGTAAATAAGGGAAAATACATTTATTTAATGGTTGGGGATGAAGCCTCAATTTATTATATAACGCAAAGACATCTTTTAAGTCTGTGTAGAGGGAGACGCGTTATATATCCTAACGGCCTAAGCCCAATTGGTCTAAATACAAGGCTTAAAATTCCATTTTTTGGCCCAAAGGACCCCTCGGTGAACCGTACTGCTTTAGTGTCGCACTACTACAGTGCCTACTATAGTGCTGCCTCCACTATAGTCCTTGCTATAGTCCTCCACCGCTATAGTGGTGCTACTACTACATTTCCGCCACTACTACAATTCCCTGCTACATTACGATGGATATTCTTCCCTACCCGAATTTGATCTTGGGTCTTTTGGATGCCAACCAGGAGCCTCTACCACTTTGGTACATGCTCGTTGGCAATAAGGGAATATACAAAATTTCATATAAAATATATTGATTCATTTAATTAATTGATTATATAAAATTACACATTAAATTTTTTTAAGTTCATATTAGATCATTTATAAATATATTAATACTAATTTTTCATTATAATCAATTTCACGTTGAAATTGAATTTAGAAACAAAATAAAATTTGGAACGTATTTCTACTTCAAACACCAGTAATTTCATCCCATATATGAGATTTGGATTAATTTTAATCTTCCAACTTCTATAAATTTAATTTAAAAAACTAACATACACCATTGTATTAATTATAATATTCAGAGTCCAAATATATAATTTTTATTTCTGTCCAAAATTATTAGTAAATCTGATTAAAATTAATCATAATGGTTAATGTAGAATTAAGCGAAATTAGGGATAAACCATAATCTTACGGGCCAAAAGGACCTAGAAACTTCTCTAACCCCATTTTAATACCATATATCGGCCATAAAAATGATTATTTATTTATCTTTTTTTGGTATTACTTTTTTATTTAATTACATGTTTACACATAACTTGTTTTCAAAAATTCAAAGTCAGTCACTTTCCTTCCCAATAAAA
Organism: Viscum album; assembly: GCA_963277665.1. Classification (NCBI taxonomy): domain Eukaryota; kingdom Viridiplantae; phylum Streptophyta; class Magnoliopsida; order Santalales; family Viscaceae; genus Viscum; species Viscum album. The sequence goes on from OY728133.1 coordinate 107,957,279, forward strand.
GAAAAACATCTATCCCACTTCGCCAGACTGCTCATACCTATTATGCTAAAATAATATCATCCTAATACACTTCACAAGATCCCTAACATCATTCTAGAACCCTTACCTTGGGTAGAAAAAATCCAATGGTGCCTTTTGGAATAATCCAAATGAAGTTATTAGGTTAAGTGGTAACACCTTCTCTCGATATCTGTTATTTTATTTTCCTTCTCCCCCCCATCCAATATCATTATTACATGATCAACCATTTCAATATGATGTTCCATTGACTATACTATAACATTATGATATAGACATAATATCATTCATTCTATTAGTGATTGATCATTCAACTTTATATAATTTTATTTTTATTAATAATTATTCATTAATATATTATTACATTGATATTAAGAGTGATAAACCATTATATTTGTTCTGTATTATACATAGTGGTATCAAATTTACATATAGATATGCTTAGGTTTATAGTGATACCCAATTAAATTTATCATGAATTACATAATGTAATATCTTGTTCATTTTTAGGTGTATATGTCCAAGTGATAGATGATTCCTACAAAATTATGCATATGTATTCTAGGTATACCACTAACCTTTGTTATGTTTCATAGGGGTGATAATTTTTTCATCCACATTATACCTATAGATTTAATCCATTTTAACCCATAACATGTGGACTAGTTAAAGAATGTTCACACATACTTCATATTATTGTTATAACTTTTTATACATAGCTTTGTTGTGTTGGTAAATCATCCACCTATATAGTGAGCTATAATTTATAGCGCATACACCTATGATTTTAGAGTGATGATATACCATTAACACTTATTTTTTGTGTTTATGATAGCTCATTCAAAACATTATGATACTGATATCACATTCACCTAATAATTATAGTGACAACCTAACCTATTTAATATGATTATGGTGATAACCAATTCAAAATAATATGGAATAAAGTGAAATCCAGTTCACATAGTTAATTGTTATCTTGGGTGATGACTTCATCACCCAATCTCGATTTTAGCAGAAATACTTATTTCACCTAATATGGTGATTATAAATATTATTACACATTAGTTTTCTAGACAAGTTTATTCTATGGGTACATCATACCTTTCCAATGTTGTTCGAGGTAGGTATGATTTCTCATAAGGATGGATATTATGTACCCAATAATGTAATGATTTATATGATGGTATTTTTTTATCATATCATATTTTGAAAAAAACCTCTATTGACTACATTTATTTAGGAACAATATTGTTAATTCCCTACTAAATATTATTTTTCAAACCCTTCATGGGAATCCTGACCCACATGCATACTTCTTGATCATGTATTTTGTTAATTTGAAGGGCCATGTAGTAGATGGAGGATGTGGGGATGCATAACCAATGTAGGGAATTTGGATCGGGCAATGACTCCAATATGTTTTTATGATGTCTTTGTTCTTTCTTATATTTTAGTTTTTATTATATGTGAGTGAACCTATGGTTTTTCATTCCATAAATATTTTCTTATATTAAAATACAATATATTAAATTTTTTGTTACCATGTAATTAATTTTCTATACTGTTGTATTATCACTGTAATGTCTATATTATACTGTTAATTGTGAATATTAATTTATCTTACTACCACTACTATTTATGGAAATTTAATATCAGGTATAGTACCCATATATATTTTTACCAATGAAAATATATTGATAATGAACACTATAATATGTTTTTGAACACTTAACATCACATGGCCATATTAATGCACTACCCTTTTGGTTGATCGGACCGAGGAACACTAAAATGTTGTGTTTCAAGTAGTGTAGAAAAATTCTTTTCTTGTGTTGATTTATTATTTATTAATATAGCATAATTAGTGAAGTTAGTATCTGTGGTTTTTAAAAAAATTATTTTATATAGGTTAAAAAAATAGATAGAAATAATAAGATGTTATATAGGTCACTATAAAAACCATCATATAAAACCCTTAAAATGTAAAATTGATTGAATTTTCATATCAGTTATTTTATAACCGACATAAAAATAAATATTACATTAGATATAAAAATAATTTATGTAAATTTAATTGAATTTTTTTAAATTACAAATAACCAAATCATTAATAGATAAAAAACTAGTAACACTGGAAAAACCCCATCAGAAAATTCAAAAAAAATATTTAGATAGAAACATTGTTCAAATAAAAAGACATTAAAATTTGAAGTTTAGTCATGGAAATATATATTATAAATATAGATAAACTATAAAATCAATCTCTTATAAAATTCATCCAAGCCCTCATAAATTATTTGTCTTGCATCCATTATAATAGAGATAGCTGTCAAAAAGATTTGAATTTAAATTGATGTATTCAACATCTAATCTCGAGAAAAATATAAATTTATCAAAAGAAAAATTATAATAAAATTTGATTATATAATATTTTGGAAATATTCTGGATTTTATTATTTCATACAAAACACTAGGATCATAATACCCTTATTCTATTACTCCCTCTTGATGACGAATTTTTTTATAAAGAAGTTATCAATTTAAAATATCATTCGAATTATCTACTAAATTACAATAAATATAAATAAAGTCATATTTGAACACACATATTTGATAGTTCTTCCTCATTTTTGTAAATTAGTTATAGTTCACCCTTTCCCTATTTGAATACGTTAATTAAGAAATTAAATAAAACTATTATAATATAAAAATAAAAAAATAAAAAAAATTATATAAAAATTAATTAATATTTTCATTCACTTTACCATGGATAAATCATAACCAAAAAATAATAATTTCATATGGAAAATAAAAATAAAAAGTAAAATGGAAACATGTCATTAATTGGAATTTTATCAATGGAATTCTCTTTCGGAATTTATAATATCATCATAGATTGAAATACAATATTATATAATGAAAATGCACGACATGATAAAACTAATATAATTTATAATATTAATTTGAACAAAACAACTAGAGAATAAATATGGCCACAAGAAATGAATGTATTACAATGGGAAAAGAATAATATATCAAAATGATAATCATAAAATTTGGATCCACCTAATACTCTAGAATTATCACACTAACGAGCAACACTGTATAAATGAACCAGAATGTTAGTAATGTAATATAAAATTTGAAATGAATATATATATATTTGTGTGTGTGTGTTTGAGAGATAGATAATAGAGGTGAATGAATAAAAAACTAAATTAGATGTATTTATTGGAATATGGGAACTATATAACTATCTGAAATTTAGCCATGATAAATGTTATATGACTATTGGAATAGTGACATTACTATTGAAATTGTAATTTCACTATTGGGAATAGTAACCTAGGCATTAAAATTGTATACATACATATGGATGTGAGAATTAAATTTTAGGAATAATATAGAATGTATATGTGACATTTATATCCTTAAACAAGTATATAAATACTTTATATATGATAGAATATTTTTGTTTATTTTTTATAAAATATAATTTTTTATATTTATTTTTATAAAAATATAATGATTTAAATTAATTTTTTTCACAAAAACATTATATAAATTAATATTATGTTTTAATGTAATTGTTATATAATTTTATGAGACCTTAATTTATTTTTAGAAGTGTCGGGAAAATGAGCATCCGGTTTAAATTTGTATTCTCGCGAATAATTAAGTTTTATATTTTATTATTAATTTTTTCATATATATGATAAATTTTTTATAAATATGATTTATTTTTTAAAATATACACATATATAAATGGTAATGGTTAAAATTGGATATTTTTATAATATAGTTCATTTTTTTGTGAGTAGTGAAATATTGTACAATTCGTTATATAAAATTATAAACTAAATAAATGAATTTTTGAGAAATTAATAATGTAAGAACACATTGTTTATAACATACATGTACCATTTACTATATATACTCCCAAGAACCAACACTATTGTTAGACATGTTCTAATATAATAAAATAGTGATTATAATATTCAAAACGCCCCTCTCATAACATGAAAAATACCACCCTCACCCCCCAATTTCATGACATCTTATAAGAATTTTATGTATTTAAATTTCACCTCAAATGTCCTCCCAATCCTCTCCTACATTTCCATGTTCTACAAGTATCTCCAAAGTCCAAATTCTATGTTTATTAATGACTTTTTCTAGTATAAAACATTCAAGAGGTAATATATTCACGCAAACTCTCTGAAATTCTTTTGTTATTGAGAACCCTCCTAACCTTCCTCATAAAACAAAGAATAATTGCTCCAATATCATATATTTAAATGAATTTTATAGTTATAAAATAAAATATGTTATCCAACCTATTCTTTTTTCCACTTATTCTAAATACAAAACTATTATCCAAATTTTGTCACTCAAACCCCTTGGTCGATGGTGAAGTTTTTTCTATTACATCCTTAAAGGTTGATCATAAAATTATTATCAAAATTAAATAATATGAAAATAATTATATTATAACTTATTTCATGTTCTATAATGAATATATGTACCCTATGTTAAATTTAACAAAACTAGTTCATGATGGTCAGTAAAACCAACCACATTAACTAACCTTATGAAATTTAATTTTATACTTACTAGATCATATATGTGTTTTAAAAAAGGATATTTAGAACCATTGATAATTATATAATGAAATTAATATCATATCATTTCATATATACAGTTTTATAAAAAAATTCAAATAACTTCTATATGTATACACAAGTGATCCAACCATGTAACCATAAAATGAACACCCTCTGGAAAGAGAACAAAACACTATATCTAATTAAATTTTTTATTATTGAATCCAAAAAATTTATAAAAACTATATATAAAATGTTTTAAATTATGTAAAGAATTAATTAATTTTAATTATTCATGATATTAAGTGTAAGTGTAGAACAATTTTAGAACATATGGTATGGGATCAAATGGAGCCACACATTTTCATGAGTTATTAATTTTATAACACTAAATGACTTTCTATAGATCTATTTGATGTTATGATATTATTATAAATTTATTATATATGTATGTTTAATATATACATTTCTTATTATCCAATTTTTGATGGGGTAATAAATTATTTATGTTCATTTCTCAAAATTTTTCTTCAAAATTTATGATGGTTGCCGAAAACATTTCTATACCTTTTTGTTTTTATTTAATTATAATATAATGTATTTATTCAAAAAAATACCATAATTTTAGACCTATGATTATTTAATCATATATGTACTTCCGTAATATTTAATTTCTTCCTTTTATTTGAATATTTATAAAATGTCCTTTGGTTATGATATGTGAGTGATTATTCACCATATTTCAATCCTTGGTTAATACTTATAGTCATTACATATGATTGATTTTCTATTATGGAAAACATAATCATGTTTATGTTATTATGGGTTAAATGATATGGTTCTTCGATACAATAAGAGACATTTTGTCCCACGGTATGTTATTTATGGGATTATATTGTAAACCTAATCTATGATGGGACTCTATCCACCATGGGATTCTGTCATGGAAGCTACGCATGGCTTATTCTTATGTAATTTTTTATTATTTTCTAATTAATTATGTATTCATGATATTATGATACCACATACATTATGTTATTCTCCCATTTTATTATTTATGATCTTTAAATTTTATGATATCTTGTTGTGTCATTTGACTCAGATGTTATGATTTGTTATCTTGTTTATTTTCTTACAAAGATTTATCTCTTACCAAAATAGTTTTTATATTCTTAGTTTATCCTATGATGTTTTATGATAGAGTGAGTGGTTTCAATGAAATTACAACCATGTGTGTATACAATAAGTTTATGTGGCTTTGTCGTAGAAGTACATGTGGCTTATAAAATTGAAAAGTTCATATTGGGTGTTATCTCGATCATCACCTTCTGCCCAAAAATGATTCTTTTTTGTACACATGATTTGATACTCCTCAGGAATATACTATGGTAAATTCATAAACACTTTACAAAACATTATGATGTACTTGAATGAATTCTTATGTAAAAATCCTAAAATTAAAAATAACATGGATAGTCTAGATTTAAACCTATAAATTATAATTTAGGATTTATATGTCATTTATATTTCAATTATTATACATTTATTGTTTCCCTTTTTTATGATTATTTGTTAAACTATTATCATATTTTTTAACCTTTTTTTAGTATTTGACTAGAAATTTGATGAACCATACCAACAACCAACCAGATTAGAAATGTAATGATTTAACTTATGATATTTATAACATTATAGTAGGAAGTGATAAAAAAACTAGGATGTAATTACTCTGTTTAACAATTTTATGAATAATAACATGAATCATGTCTAACGACCTCCATCTCATTAGAAAGATCATGTTATGGTAGATTCATGTATATAAAAAATGCCTCAGGCCTTTAGTTGTTTATCCGATCCCATCATCACATTAATATGGAATATAAATATTGATATTATATTCAATATCCTATAATTATTAGTATAACTGGAAGTCATATTCATTATCTATAATCTTTAAGGGGAATCTTATCTGTGGTAGACACTAATCAAGAACATACAGTATCAAGACATAACTGATTCTATGGCATGGGAACTATCAAGAAAATAATTTTTAACAAATATTTTCCCGTAACTACATATTGTATAATGGAAAGTAACTTCTTCATACTAATAAAAAAGGAATGTGATTCTACTAGGGTAAATGGGGAAAACATCACAAGGATTTCATAATAATCCTCCAGCTATAGTATTAATATCAAAATTATGATGGAATTTTTATCTAATGGGTTAAATATGTTTCTATGAAAATATTTTTCAATTTATAAGTTTCATTATTATAAATATGTTTTTAATTGTTTTATTAAGGTTTATTAAGATAATGGTGAAACATAGCGGTCTCATGGGGATGGAGATAAAAAAAATTTAAATGGTGATTAATTCGAATGTATATATATATATATAATTCACATGGTGGAAAAAAATCCACCTACCCACATATAAATGTATGGGATGAAATTTCTTGAAACAATCTAAATGGGGTCATGAGATATTTTATTTCCGGAAATGTTGTGCTCTGGGATAATAAATGTCTAAAATATATGAAGAACCCTAGTAATGTGATTGAGGAAAAAGGTTATGATCATCACTCGGTTTATGGTAACATATCTCAACTATAAGAAACACATGAAATATGCCTGTCAATTCCCTCAGACAATGGTTTCTAGATAAAATCAATGACCAAAACAAACAAGGCCTGGATATAAAAGAAAAGAATATTATATCACAACTAATAAGGTGGATCTGGACAAAATTGTGGTGACAATTATTTTGTTTATTCATTCATGAATATGAGAAGAACTTTTATATTTCCACTTATTATTTCATATATATTTTGTTTTTTTATTATTCTATCACCAACTTAATATATAGGGGTTGATCTATTTGTGGGATAAGAAAATTGGGTCATTGATGCATTATATTTTTATAACTCATCACTAATAGAAATCAACTGAAATATCCTACCATTAAATCTTATGTTACTTCCTTTAATATATTTTTATGCCAGTATTTTAATAGATTGGTTTTTTATATATAAATCCAACATCAACCAATGGTAGCAGGATATCACACTTCATATCCTAAGAAATTACTTGGATTTGTACATGTTCAAAGAGGGGAATGGATATAATATGGAGTTATCATCTCAATTTTAAATATTATTATATAATTAGTAAGAATATCTAAATAAAATGATTTTAGACAATGAATATAATCTTTTTTAAAACATACCCATTGGGAGGGATTATACTAGTGTATTCCATGAAGTCTTTTCTTATATTATTCATAAATTAGAGTATACTTTTTATATTCAACTTATACCTAGATCTATGAATATATCCCAGACTCCCAATACAATGGACAATAATAACATTGAGAACTAAATATGTAGTTACAATAGAATCACTCCAAGAGTATTATATGCCTGAGTGCATCATCGTACGTTGTGATGGTTCTCTTTGTTATGATGAAGGATGGGTTAATACACCTCTTCATTAATTATAATGATCTCCAAAACGTATGGATTAATGAAAAGTATATCCTACCATAGATAGATTGATTTTTTGATCAACTTTGTGAGGCCCATTATTTCTCTATGGTTTACCTTTGATAGGGATTTCACAAATTAATGTCAGTGACGGAATATATTCTAAGACTATATTTCTAATAAGTTATGTAATTTATGCTTTCATAGGGATTCCCTTTAGACTCATTAATTATCCAGTAATCTTTATTAACATAATGAATAGATTATATAGAGATTACCTCAACAACATTCTGTTAGTATTTACATATTCTATTTTGATCTACTCTATGAGTCAGGAGTATCATTTGAAGAATATAAATATTAAAAAATGTCTTTACGAAAGGATAATATATCTATAAAGTACAATAAATTTATGTTTTTGATAGAGAATATACCATTATTGGGGAATGTTATCACCAACAAAATTTTATGGACCCTTCTAAGACAACGGATGATATAGAGTTGTTGTAATAAATATATTTAACAAATATCGGTAGTTTCCATAGGCTATCTAGATATTGTTGATTTTTTGTGAGAAACCAATTATGATTTGAAAACCCCATTAAAAATTTTAACTTGGAAGATGTAAATATTATCTTGAACGGTAAATATGAATATAGATTTAGGGAAATAAAAATAGGATAATCAATACAGAAGTCCTCACACCACCCTCAAGTGGGGAAACTATTCCTGGTTTAAAGTTATGTATCGTTGAAATTATTTGGATATGTATTAATGTAGAATGATAAATTAATATCCTACATTTCAATGTTGTCGGCTGTTCGAGATCAAAAACCCCAACACATTATATGGAGTAGGCTATTGTGATTCTCATATTCATGATTTGGTGTCACTTTCATTATATGGAGTAATGTGTGATATATATTTAGATCCTCATATCCTCAAATATAGATTCAGATTGAAGTATCATAGTATATTCCATGGAATATATTTTGATCTGATCAATGGCTAAGAGGGACAAACACACTAACATCTTGTGAAGGCAAACAAAGTGGCAGATTCACTAATTCAAAAGGATCATGGAAACATATCAATGATGTGAACTGAGAAGGATCCAATCTTCATAAAATTATATAGGATATATATGGCCATAAAAAAGTAAGTTACATGATAATTGTCATCACAGATGATTCCTCATCCATCCCTTTTAGGGAAGGTAGAGGGTGCTCAAAGTGATGATATGGTAATAAAAAAAGACATAAGCAACGAGAAATGTGAAATACCAATAGTTCAAAATTAAAAATAAATGATTTTTAATATTTGAGTCATGAATATGTGTACAATAAAATATCATGGTAATGGAATTTTTTAATGATAGTCATAAATCAACATTCTCTATCAACCTATAGATCATTAAGATGAAGTGATATCTCTGAGATCACTTTTGGGCAGACAACATGAAGATGTATATCAAAAAATATACATCAAAATTTTTGGTATGTCTGTAGGAGTTATATAACAGAAAAAATTAAAAGTGGATGATGAAACCAATATCCATACTTATATGGAAATTAGAAAACATCTCCATGTAATTTGTTTCTAGAATATAGAAGATATATATATGAAATAGTGTCATTTTTTTGTTAGATCACCTAATAAAGACTTATCACTTCATTGAATTTCAAGTTATCTAATCACTCGATCACTTATAAGGATATACATAGTATAAGTGGTGGGATATATGGGAAACCACTATCGATTCAATTTGATCAAGAAATAATTTTTAACTCCATGTTTAGGAAATGTATTTAACATGCTCTAAACACTAATTTAAACTCCAGTAAAAATTATGAATACAAAAATAATGGATAATAAAAGTGAAATTTCTAGAAACATGACGTCTTATTGAGAGGATTCTTGACTAACATAAAAGGATGGTATGATCAATATATTCCTCGAGTAATTTTCTCATACAATAATATTTTCGACATAAGCAACTAAATGGATCCATATGAAGCACAATGTGGGAACATTTGCAAAACACATGTGTACATGGATAAAGGTAGGGAACACAATATTTTCTATAATGAAATGGTTAATTAAATGGTTTAAAAGGTCACCTAGATTCATAAAAATATAAGTTATTATCATATATATTTGAAGAGTTATTCTATAAATCATTAATTATACATATAGTTTAAAATTATAATAAACGTTTCCTTTATATATCTCTATAGACGAGAGTTAAGAGATTTGAGGAGGAAAAGATAAGTCATAGGTAAATCTTAACCCTAGAGATTCATGATCATATTGAATTTTTTTGACTATATACATGAACTCCCACATACCCTTTTTCCAGTACATGACGTATTCCATGTATCTCTATCATGTATGAACATACCAAATTCCTCATATTTAATGAATTCATAGGTTTTATAGCTATAAAAGTATCTATATTATGTGGTTAAGTCAGTGATGATCTTAGACTATATAGTTAATGTTATAAACAAAAATAAAACTCACCTAGTCCAATCAATAATGTGAAAACATAAGTATGGGGAGGTTTCATGGTAATTAGGGGATGAAATAATGAAAAAGATCCCTCCGTTATTTTCACCTTATTGTGTAAAATTTAATTTCAAGGGAGAAATTTCATAAGGTGGAGAATGTAACTATATGATCTTGAACTTTTTTTAATGATATATCAAGATAATTATAGGTACTTCTTTACAATTTTTTGGTATATATTCTTTGGGTTTAACCATTGGTGTTTTTTTTGAAATTAATGAATTTTCTAAGGAAGAGGGGGTTTTCACTGTTGCCACGCGATTTCCCAAACCATACACCCAACCCAAAAATATATAAAAATAAAAACCGAGGGGATTTATATGGACGACACATATCTTTTCAAACCATGCAACCTTTTAGAAGTAACCATACACTAACCTAGAATATGTTTATTGTTAAGGTGATTGGTTTGTAAAATTGTGATCCCCTTTTAGGAAACAATTTTAGAAGATTATAAACCCCAAAAAATAAACTTAAAATTCACAAACCTCTGTATTATATCCTTAAACACCAAATAGTGACCCTAAAATTTTATCTCTTATTAATGGAGATTCATAGATGGATTACAAGGATCTAAAACCTCCATTCATAGTGAATTTAATATACATTTATTTATCTACACCTCTCCAAGTATGTAGTTTCTCCCAAATTAGATCTCTTTATATCCTACTAAATATCCTAGATAAAAGAGGATTGATTTATTAATTTCTTTTTCAAGGGTTTTGATCTATTATTTTTTTCTATTATTTTTTTTTGATGGTCCTCGCTAATAGAAATTTATTCATTTGATCTATTATTATATAATGTTTCTTATTTTTCATGGTTGTTCGACATAAAAATGAAAATTTCTATTAGCGAGGACCATCAAAAATCATGTGGTAGGTGTTCTATTGTTAAAATAAAATAGTCTTGAATTATATTATTTTTATTTCAATGTATAGTTTATATAAGAATATTATCAATTTAAATGATGAAATTTAATTAATAAATTGAGTAAATTAATTAATTAAAGGTTTGTGGAATTGATTGATTAATGGGATCATAAAATTGGGTAAGTAGTATATTGGTAAAATAGTTAATTGATGTGTATTAATTAATGGAGTTTTAGTATGGTAAAATTATATTAAATAATTTGTTTAATTGGTCGTCTAATTTATTATGCATTTGGTCAATTTATTTGGTTTATTTAAATAGTGGATAAATTAATGGGATATTGGGATTGAGGAATTGGACTAATTAATTTGTTAATTATTTAATTGGAAATGGGGTTGGTTAAAGTGGATTAATTAATATGTGAATTATTTAATAAGTTATATGCATAAATTTTGTTAAATTTATTGATGGTGATTTATTCTTATTATTCTATGTAATTAAACTTACGAACCAAATGTTTTGAGGTAATTGTAATGGAATGATATTATGTGAAATAATGATAAGATGGGTAAAAATTTAATAACTATTAATAATGTAATATATGTGATATTAATGTGTGGACATGTACTGATGCTTGAAAATAACATAGTGATCAATGGGGTGTGGGACTTAGACTAATGCTCCAAATACTCATATGTGATTATGAGGTATTATATAGGGTCCAAGGCTCTAAATAAACATATGAGATATCAAGTATGGGAAGAAGACTAACACACCAAATACCCAAGTGATTATTAATGTATGGGATAGGTAATGAGTCACCAAATTCCCATGGGGTGTTAAACATGATGTTCTATGCACAAGAAATTTCATTGTAGTATTATTCCAATTATCTGTGACATGATTTAAAATTAAATGATAAATGAAAAAACGGTATTTTTATATGGTTTAGACTCCAAAAGGGGATGAATATAGTATTGAGGGTTCAGTTTTCATTGGGATCTAATGGGTTTTGTGGTTAATTTAAATAATAATAAATTTGAGAAGTATTTACTTTTCCTTTAAATTTATTATTTTTATAAAGGAATGAAATTTTAATAAATATATATCATTTTATACACTTTTATGGTGGCTTACTACGTTTTCCTTTCACCCTACTCGGGTTAAATGATCACTCCCCGAATATACTTCATGTTTAAAGGTCATGATAAGGGAAGACTCCTAGTGTTAGATGGTCCATTTGTGATCGATCATGGATAGGGGAAATGGGCATGATTAAAAACCATCTCGGGTATTTTTAGTGTCATTATTTATTTTAGGGTTTTTCATATGAAAACTTGATAAGAACATAGAATGACGTATTTTATTCTATTGTTTTTATATTGTATTTCTTGTTTTAGTCATCTTCTGATTCTGGTTTTTCTGATTACATCTTATATTATTTTTACGTTTTTTATTCATTTTCTATTATTGGGATACTTTAATGAAGAGGTTTTACTCTCTCGATGATCAGTACTAGACCATCATAGCTAGTTGGTATCCGGTGGAATATGGATAGGCACGCCTGAGGTCATGTAACAAACTGGCATAGGGAATTGATGTGTATTACCCTGGCTGAGAATCTACAAAGTCGTATCAATGTTTTTTTTATTCTTATTATTTCTGAAATGTAGACTAAGGGATAATATTTCTCAGGCCTTAGTTGAGAGATCATTCATTGAAGCTAATAATATATGTATGAGGGTGAAATCCATGTACCAATGGAGGGATTATTGTTAATAATGTGTCTGGTTCTAGTTGGATGTAATTTCACATCGAGTGATTCACTTGTTTTGTTAACTGGTTATTGTTTTTTAAAATTTATTAGGATTGACTAATGGACTAGAATGGTACAATAGTTGAGTATGCATTCATCATTATAGTAACCCAATATTATTTTATAATATGATTCATTTTTGGCACACATGATAAAAAGGATATTTTGGTAAGTCATTGAAATTTAAAAATATTTCATTATTCTATAATTAAACATGAAATGGTTTCTAATATGGAAATGAATGTTGTAAAATGATGGAATGGTTTTTTAAATTGGTTTCTAATGAGAATAATGAATATGAAAATGAGTTTTACCATATTAACCCTGACATAGATATAAGATGGTTAAGGGTAGTGATAGTGACTTCGTTTTGACCATGTGGTGGGGTTTGGGGAATGACTTTTTATGACTTGTTTTTAATTCCTTATAAGTAAATGTGTAAATGTTGTGTTATGTGTCCTGACACATGTGTTTGTAATTTTATAGATATGAATACATGATGAAACATATTGAAATAATGATACGAGGACATTGTTAGGGATAATACTCTAGATGTAGAATCTGAGGCACTGATAGTTCTCGGATAAATAATTAGAGACACATTCTATGAGAACATAGCTTGATTCATTAATTTTAGGGGAGAGAGACCTCGATCAGTTAGTGAATTGTATTCCCAAGCTGACACAGGAGTTCTAGTTGCAGCACACTCCAACATTCACCTGAGTGGTTTGACCCGATGCCAAGGAGTTCAAGATTGATTCCATCAAGGCTATACATGAATATTTAAAGACACCTAGTGAGAGGAGGATAAATTTGGATAGTTACATCTAATGAGGATTAGTAAATTGATGTGAGATGTTTAGGCCTATAAAATGTAGGTTGATAATATGGAATTGAAGTAAATTTTAGTGAAGTTCCTGGATCACTTTAGTCCATTGATTTAATGATATGAGATATGACATGAGTACTTTCGGTTCTCTCTTGGGAGTTTGTATATGATGGACTATGCTAGTCAGTTTACAAAATTGAAAAACAATACCTATGACCTAGTAAAATATGAGAATTATACAGTTAGGTGTTTCCATAATGGGATTAAATATAAGATTAAGAATCATGTTTACATATTAAGGTCAAATATGTTTACTGAGGAAGTTGACTAGGATCTCATAACTATGGAGAACTTGAAGGTGGATTCTAGTTGAGGAATGATTGTTTTTTAGAGAATTAGTGGTTTTTTATTTTGATTATAGGATGTTCTTCATAGGAATTATGAATAGTGAATTGGAATGAAGACTTGAAAGAGGGAAAGATCAGTCACCAGGGATATTACTCAACTGCTTTTCCACAATTGTGGTATATCAGGATAGTATAATATAAATTCTCATTGACCATCATTTGAGTGTCTATATTATAGAATGATGGTACATCTACGATAGTTATTTCGGAACCCTTGACATACAGGTAATGATAGAGTAGCTTGGATGAATTAGTGTGACATAAGGGGATCATCTACACCATATCAGGATTGAAGTAGGGGTTCTACTAGTTGTGGTGGTAGAGGTAGTAAATGAGATTCTTCTGGGAATGATATCTCATATCAGCAGAGTATTGTTGTTGAGGGATCTCACGCTAAATCACAAGGAAGAACTGAAGGATAGTAGGAATCCATTAATCACATACTTGTGAACAGTGACTCTAGACCATTGATGGTGAGAGGTACTATTATTATATCATATAAGATAGATAGTGCCTTATTTGATATCAGTGACCATAAATATTTTATATCTACAAACCATGTGAATGGGATATGTCTCATAATAGAGTTTCTGAGTGAGGTTATGAAGAACGATACATAGTTGGCACTATAGTCAAGAGACATCATCTTGTGCAAGGGTTGTTCTCTCCGAGTTAGGGACTATCATTTCAGTTTTAAGAATTACATCTTTTACATGTCATCATTCAAACTAATTCCTGGTATGGACTGGTTTGTAGCATACTAAGACCGCATTTATTTTTATCAAATCACAATTAATTTTTTGTCTATGGAGGGTAAAATTATATTCATATTGCAGAGTGGGATATCACAGTGGGTTATACAGGACAAATACATTAGAAAAAAGGGAATATTTATTTTGAGGATGTATATTTTTTTGGATGATGTTGTTGTAATGTAGTATGACGTTACACCAATAGTGGATAGATTTCATGTTTTTACCATAAGTCATCTTATAGCTTCCACCAAAGAGAGATGTTTAATTTAAAATTAAGATCATAACTGTGGATAATCTATTTTATATTCCACTATATAGAATAGAACCATCATAACATCATGATAGACATACTCAACTGGAAGAGTTGATGGATAATAGATTAATCCTTCAACGTAAATATCTTTGGCGTTCTATAATATTTTTCTTAGAATTCTGATGAGACTCTACTCTAGTGTGTTTATTTCAAGAAGTTGAACCTGATGACTATGATGAATGGGTATCATCTTCCATGTATCAATGACCTATTTGACTAGTTAAGGCGGTCTTGTGTCCTATACAATATTAACTAGAGATCATGGTATCATCATTTGAGAGTTTGAACTTCTTATATAATGAGGAAACATTTATGAAGTATGTATAGAATATATGAGTTCATTTTGATGTCATTCAGGATGATGAAAACACTAGCAGTTTTCATGGCCTTGATTTAAAGAAGCATCTGCCCATACCTATATCATTTTTTGGTTGTACTTTTTGAAAACATCATTGTGTAATCTAATACTCATGACGATCATGCATATCATCTTAACATTATCCTAGGTACTCTATGAGAGAAGCATCTACACAAATAATATCTATGTGTTAGTTTTGGATAAATAATGTACACTTATTGAATCACATCATCTCCGAGGAAAAAATTCCAATAGACTCGAAGAAGGTTTGTGAAGTTGTTTCTTGGAAGATACCCCAAATATTTTATGGTATCTACAATTTCCTGGGATTGGATTACAGTTTTTTTAGGATAATATATGTCTTTTCCCAAATTTATACACCTATTTTTCCTTAACCAATAAGTGAAAAAACATTTTCATGTTCAGAAGAATGTGATTTTACCATCCAAGAGTTAAATAAGAACTTGAAATTTACACTAGAATTGACCATTCCCAATCCAGATGATAAGTATATGGTGTTTTGTGATGATTTTAGAATTATTCGTGGAGAATTTATTGTATAGAAAGGTCAATCTATCATATGTGGGTCATGGATGTTGAGAAAACATGAATGAAACTACCATACACATGACCTAAATTTATCATCAATGGTTTATGATTTGATGTGTCGACATCATTATATGTTAGGTGAAAAGTATATCATGTATTATAATCATCAGAGCTTAAAGCATATCATTTCTCATTAATATTTGAATCTCTTATAATAGAGGTGGTTTGAGTATATACAGTCATTTGATTTTTAGATTCCATATATACTCAAGAAGGGAAATAGTGTCATTGAATCTTTAATAATTAATATTTGTTTTATAAAATATTTAATATCACTCTAAATGAGATTAATTATTATAATTTAGGAAAATTAATAAATTGATATTTTTATAGAACTGTATGTCGTATCGTTAATGTTTATAGATGTATATGAATAATAAAACACATTTTCAATTGTTTTTATATGGATTTGCAAATATTATATATCAAAATAATTTATAGGGGATATATAAATATCGTAAAATAAATTTCCAAATAATAAACTTGTAAGGATTGAATTGTTTTTGGTTTATGTGAAAATGAAGTAGTGGAAGCTATGTACTTGATTGAAAATCACATAAAATATCGAAGAATTTACTTTATCATATTGAACAACATAAGGCTGTATCCATTTGTGAAAATATTGTATAAGTGTAAAAATAAGAATTTAATGGATCTGTATGTGTAGTAGAGAACATTTCTCATAAAAAATGAATAAAATACATTATCCATTATTAAAATACTAAATAACGAATGAAAGAAATCATTGTCTAAAAAAATGTGCCATCAACTATAAAACATTAATATATATATATATATGTAAAATAATTATATGCGAGAACTATATTAATTATTATAATTGAGATTTGTAAAAATTGATGATATACCGATTGATATAATCTTAACTATAAAAACATATTTGATATCATCATTTTATAACTTATGAAATCGAATAGAAAACATAAATTGTTTCCATCTATGTCTAGAAAAAATTAATAAACATTATGAATATGAATAAATCATTGAAATAATATAAAATAAACAATATTTTTGGTCATGATATAAAATAGAAGTGGTATAAGGTGGAGATTGGTCAATGATATCAGTGGTTATCATCGGGTTTTGAGGTAGGTGGAGGTGATTGTAGGTTTGGATATTTGGAGGAAGAGGGGTTAGGGTTCATTTAAATAATTAATGTTGAGTGCGACTGAAATAAAAAATAATACATGCATGGTGACTGAAAAAAAACATAAAGGTTTTTATGTTGGTCATTTTATTATCGACATAAAAAATTTATTTTTTAGATCTGTTTTGTACTGAGTGATGTAGTAAAATAGTTTTTCATATAGGTTATTATAAAAAATATATATATACACCTCAAAACAATTTTCCCTTACATTTATTATTAAACAACCAATGTAATATATTATAACATCAGTTGTAAAAAACTAACGTTATAAACGCATCATTTTACATTGTTTTCTACTAGTGTATATTTTTATTTTTATTTTCCTTTATATTTGGGAAATGGTGAATAGATATAGTATATTTATTAAACATGGGATTAAACATTTTCTTGGACTTATTTAACCCATTTATTTGGAAAATACATGTTTACTGGGATTATATATTTTTTATTTTTTAGGTATATAAATCTGATATTTTAAGAGATATGATGTGTGGTTATATTTCAGTGTTTTTGTCTTGGTATGGAATGTAAATAGATCTTGATTTTTTAAATTATATTTAGTACATAATATTCACGTTATATTCATATCCTTATTTGAGATTAATCATTATGAGATGTGTTCAATGTTTAATGTTCTAATTGAAACATATATAATATCTTAATATATAACCATATAGTGTTATTATATTCAACTAAACAATGGTGTATAATTTATCATTAATGTTAAATGATTGTATACATGATTCTATGTATACATAATATCTATCTTCGGCATGGGTATGTTCGAATTGAATTTTGGATGAGATATTTGAGACCCATTAACCACTGGATGTGTGTATAGAGTGGTAGGGAATTTTTAATGTTACATATTATATCAAATTGTGTTATAAAGATATTATATATATATAAACAAAAGTACACATTTGAATTTTTAGTGTTATACCACCTCTTAGGTATCTAGTTGAGTGTGAGGATGGCTAAAACAAGCATTTCCAAGTATATGTAGGTCTAAAAACCTTGTTACACATATACCCATATAGATGAGATACTGAGGGAAAACATGTTATATGTATAATAAACCTTTTTCATGGGACCCTAAGAGAAAGTACAAGTAACATACCAGGTAAATAAAGAATAAATAATTGTCATATTTATTAATATTTACGAATTAAATATTAATTTTAATTAAAAGGGGTTTCTACGTTCAATAGCGTACTTGATACGCAATGATTAGTTTCTTTGAAAACATATGTTGCACACTAGTAATAAAATAATATTATTTTAAATGTTAGTTGACACGTAGCCGTTGTACTAGAGGGAATGGATAGAAATAACTAAAATATGATTATATATGTTTTTAAATGTTTTTACATTTACCCAATAAATGATAAAGGCTTAAAATACGGAAAGAATTCAATTTTAGGCATTTATACCCAAATTTTCACTAAGGGTTCACTTATCACCTTTTGACGGCGAACCGTCATTAAATATAGTTTCGATAAATCTTATAAATTCTATTGGACCAAAAATAACTCTTCTTTAGAATCTAGACATCAAAATTTACTTTGTGTAAATTTTTGGTATCTTTCCGATAAAGTTCATTTTTTAATGAATAGTGTAAAATGTTGTATTTTAATTCAAAACCTATTTTTAAACTAATTTATTTATATGATTAGACTATCATTTGAATTGGTTTTAAAGTGAAATTAGAAAATATTTTTACCATTAAATCCAATAGTTGTCGTTGGAATTAATTTCACTTTGAAATCGGACTTAAACTAGTGTCAATCTTTTTATACTTATTGTTTCATAAAAACACGGTTTTTGCTCTGAGAGCGGGAATTAATTATTAAATTAATTAATGCAACTTATATTTTGTGAATTTTGTAAAATGGACTTCATTTTTGAATTCAGAATATCAAATATATCTTTGGGTGAATTTTTGGTATTTTTCTGAAAAACTTCAATTTTTGATGAATAGTGAAACCACTAAGTGGTACTTATAAAAACTGATTTTTTGTTTAAATGAAATTTTACCACTTCTGTGTTTTGAATTTCAAAAATCCGACATACATGGTTGTCATTTAGAAGTAAAATGTGGTTCAATGAGATTAAAATAATTTTTTGGTGAATAGTAACTTATTATGTTTTTAATCGCGATTAGAGGTAATTAGTGCAATTTAAGGCACAAATGATATTATAATAAAATGAAAATACCTTGAAACATGTCCTACCATTATTGGATGTGTCATGGCAGACCGAGACAAGTCATGGGTCAACATGGGGACCCCATGGAGCCACTTTGGTTGGGAAATGACATAAATAACTTTTTATTTATTAATAAAGTAAAAAATGATACACACATGAGATGTTTTACTAAACAATTTTTACATGGGGTTATACAAGTCAGATTTTTGACTATAAATAGTAATTGAAAATCTAAAAATATTTCCTACATCATAGTATTTTTTTATTATTTTTAGACATTAAATAAATTAAATTATTTATGATATCATGATGATGCAGCGATGACCTCATTATTTAACGATTTAAATAAAATGGAAAGATAATGTAATATCTAAGACATACACATGGCCCAAACCTATTGGATGGGTGGATTTCGAACCCTTATCACCTTATCCTCGAAATACATCAATGTGGGACCTCTTAAATCCGAATACCATTTTAAAAATAAAGTGACTTTTCTTTACTTTCCAAGAGTGCCCCTCCTCTCCTCTTATAAAAGGCCCCCACCTCAACCTCCTTACCCACACTACAAAAGCCTTTGTCTCAGACAACCCCTACCCATTTTGTCTCTCCACTTCCCTATATTACTCCTTGAAGCCTCACTTTGTGTAGAAGTCTTCCCAAGGAAACCTTTGAGCTCAAACCAAAGGGAGTTACCTGATTTTAAGGTAATGTATTCTTTTGAATCCTTTTGTTTTATTTTTCTTCTCCAACCCCCTAAACTCTTTTTAATATTTTCGTCTGTAACAACTCTAGTATCAGAAATATACTAGGATGTTTTTATAATAATTATTCTATCTACACTTACACACACCTACATCTAATGGTTAAAGAACATACTGTTTCCGTGGATGGCGAATTTCTGCCTCCCGAAACGATGATTGTTCAACATTCGTTTAAAACCTTGAAAGGTGGCCATTAAGATGACACTATATTTATATATGATATATAATATGTTTATGTTTTCCTTAAGCTTCTGTATTTTTCATTTTGGGCATACCTTTATGGTTTCCATTATGGGTATACGCGATATCTTCATTTTAGGAAGTCCGGATTACCGCCCCTCAAAGTGATGTGATTCGTTAATGCCATATGTGGGATGTATAAAGTATGGATTTAATGTTATTATATATGATGTTATACTGGAATTATTATATACCTCTATATCATTATTATTTCATTCCATTAAAGTATGAGATAGAAATGAATGTAGCGTTCATATGTACGTACGGCTTACCGTCTCCATGAACGATGCATTTCATTTCTTATCCCCGAATGTAATGTACTATTATAAGTACATGTATATAATGGATATATATGATGAATGATATATCTAAATTATGAATATAATTCTGGAATTAAAATATACATACCTCTCATTTAGTTTTAATTCCATAAATATGACAAAGAAATGAAAGTAGCGTTCATGTGTATGTACGGCTTACCGTCTCCATGAACGGTGCATTTCATTTCATACCTCTAAATGATTATGTAATATTATAGATACATGTATATGCTGGATATATATGATATATATGATATCCAAATCAGGAATGTCATTCTGGATATAAAGAACCTTTGACCACACGAACAACATGTAATTGTAAGAAGTCCACTTTCAACTTAAGAACCAAATATCGACAAAACAAACATTATTAACTTAAATGGTTACATAATGTTTATAACATGGCAATAAGTGATATAAAAGGAATAATGAACTTTACAAAGGTACTTAATCAAGTAGAAATTAACTCAAGTTAATTATTCAGGATGTTAAAGAACGATCGAGTCAAGTCGGACTCGAGGTAAGGGACATCATCTCAATCTCCTTTCATTGAGGCATATTTCGTTTTATACACAACTTTATTTTTTTCGGTGTATAAACCCCTTTGAATTTTACTTTTATACAAAAGGAATCTTTTTCTATGAAGCGTTTTACAAAATGACAAAACGTAATGTTTCTTTTAACGTACGCGGTGACAACGACTTTTTCCGCCGCCGCGAGTATTATTTGGTCTTTGGCTTCCTCAACAAGACGTAATGTTTTAAATACCATGTACTCTTTTATATATTTTGGTATTGAAAATGGTTTTTATAATGGATTTGTTATGTCAATATATTTTAGTGATATATTGTGATCAAAGTGTGGAAATTTTTTCTTTCGATTATATTTGTTTTATGTCTTATGATTTTATTATGGTACTTGGACATTTAACAGGTGGTTACGTGATAAACCATATGATAGGTGGTGCCGTGAATACCAGGATGGGTGGTTACGTTATAACCTCCAATGCATTGGTTATGGAATTCGGCCGTATGGATATTCCATTAAGTATGTATGGAAATTGGCCGTATGGCTATTCCATTAAGTGATATGTGTGGAAGTCAACCGTATGGTTATTCCACTTAAGAATGTTTATGTCCCAAGTTACCTTTATAAATGTTATGTGTTCTTTATATTCGTTTTATGGTAATCCTTTGGTTACAAAAAGGTAAGTAATGATACATTATTCAGAGAAGAGTTTTTACTACTTCATGAAGGTGAAGGTATTACTTTGATAGAGTATAAATGGTTTACTTGATGTTTGAAAAACTAATAGTTTTCATTCTTTGTGTATCCCTTACTGAGGTTTTTATGCTCACCCCATGTTTTTTTTGAAATGTTTTTCACAGGACTTAATGTGGAATAATGTTAAGGATGGGATGAAGGGAAGTTCATGCTATATAAAACATGGAACTAGACATGTTTCTTTTTAAGAGTTTTTTTATTATGGAAACTTAGTAGAAGTGTCTACTTTGTAATCTTTTGAGATGTAATAGTTATGTTCTAATTCTATAAAAGTATAAACCTGAAAAGATCATCAATGTGAATTATTCATTTAATTCAATATTAAGTAATGTTAAAGTTCGGGCTCTTATAGTTGGTATAAAAGGTCGGTTTAGACAACTTTAGGAGTTAGAAAACTGTTAAATTATAATATGATTGAAATGATATAGCATTTACAGATTACCATGTTGCTTCGCCTAAGATATTTCTGTGTTCAGAATGGTTTTCCGCAGAGGAAAAAAGCAGCTATGTTGGGATGACATCAAGAGGAAGACAACCTTCCTAATCATCAACCTAGGATGGTCAGAATCAGAACTAAACAGTTTTTTGCAGTGATGGCTCAGTTGACTCAAGTTACTACCGATGGAGTTGAAAAAGAATATTGGTGAATGCTCCAGTTTTAGCACTTCCTTCCTGGAATGGTGAGTTTGTTATATACAGTGATGCTTCATTGAAGGGACTTGGATGTGTCCTTATGTAGAATGATCAGGTAATTGCTTATGCTTCATGTCAGTTGAAAACTCATGAGGTAAATTACCCTACACATGATTTGGAATTAGCTGCTGTTGTTTTTGCTTTAAAAATTTGGAGGCATCATTTGTATGGAGTAAAGTGTGAAATATATACTGATCAAAAAAGTTTAAAGTATATATTCACTCAGAAATAATTGAACATGAGACAGAGGAGATGGATGGAATTAATCAAGGATTATGATTGTACAATCCATTACCATCCAGGAAAAGCAAATAAAGTGGATGATGCTTTGTGTCGAAAAAGTAATGCTTCATTAGCAATGTTGCGTTTGGAACGTGATCCTTTGGTTAAGGATTTGATGAAATTTGGCATATAAGCTGTTGGTGTAGGAAGTTCTTCTATTTTTTTCCAGGTATCAGTGAGATCATCACTATCAGATAGAATCAAGCAAGCACATAAGAAAGACAGTGAGTTGCAAAAAAAGGTAGAGCTAGTTCAGAAAGGTAATTTTCCTGAATTCGACATTGATAATGATTGTTTTTTGAGATTTGGTAAGAGATTGTGTGTGCCTTGTGATTCAAAGTTGAAGAGAGAGTTGTTATGTGAAGCTCATAGTTCTCCATTTTCAGTTCATCCTGGCAGTACTAAGATGTACAGAGATCTGCGGGAGTATTACTGGTGGGATGGAATGAAAAGAGATATTGCTGATTTTACTGTAAAGTGCTTGACTTGTCAGCAGGTTAAAGTAGAGCAGCAGTTACCTAAAGGGATGCTTCAGCCTTTACCAGTTCCAAAGTGGAAATGGGAAAACATATCCATGGACTTTTTTGTGGGATTACCGAGGACATCTCGAGGTAATAATGCAATCTGGGTTATTGTTGATCGCTTGACTCAATCTACTCATTTCCATTCTATACGAGATACTTTTTCCCTAGATCAAATTTCCCGTTTGTATCTTAAAGACATAGTCAGGTTACATGGAGTTCCTCTCTCCATTGTATCTGACCGTGATATCAGGTTTACTTATAACTTTTGGAAAGGCCTTCAGAAGTCGTTGGGTACTGAATTAAATTTTAGTATAGCTTTTCATCCTTAATCAGATGGGCAGTCAGAACGAACAATTTAGACCTTGGAGGATATTCTACGAGCTTGTTCGATGGATTATCAGGGAAGTTGGGACCAACATCTTTCTTTGGTTTAGTTTTCTTATAATAACAGCTTTCATTCAAGTATATAGATGGAACCATTTAAAGCATTATATGGGAAGCGGTGTCGAACTCCAGCATTTTTGGATGAAGTGGGTGAAAGGAAGCTAATGGGACCAGAATTGTTAGAAGAGATGGCAGAAAAAGTTGAGTTGATTCAGAAGCACATGAGAACATCTCAGAGAAGGCAGAAGACTTATGCGGATAACCAGAGGAAGGATCTATCTTTCGAGGTAGGTGATCATGTTTTTCTCAAGGTTTCTTCCAGGGAAAAGTGTGATGAGATTTGGTAATAAAGGAAAGTTGAGTTCAAGGTTTATTGGACCATATGAAATTATGGAGAGAGTTGGATCAGTTTCATTCCGAGTGGCTTTACCTCCTATTTTATCTCAGGTACACAATGTTTTTCATGTTTTGATGTTGAGGAAGTATATGCTAGATCCATCTCATGTTTTGTGTCCAGAGGTAGTTCAGCTGGAAGAGAACCTATCTTATGAAAAACAACTAGTCCAGATTCTTGACCACAGGGAGCAGGTGTTACGGAATAAGGTGATTCATCAGGTAAAGGTTTTGTGTAAAAACCATGTGATTGAAGAGGCAACATGGGAATCTGAAAATGCTATGAGGGATAAATACCCCCACTTATTTTGATAAGTGAATAAAATTGCGAGGACGCAATTCCCAAAACGGGGAAGGATGTAACATCCCAGGTAAATAAAGAATAAATAATTTTCATATTTATTAATATTTACGAATTAAATATTTATTTTAATTAAAAGAGGTTTCTACGTTCGATAGCGTACTCGATACGCAACGATGAGTTTCTTTTAAAACTTACGTTGCACACTAGTAATAAAATAATATTATTTTAAATGTTAGTTAACACGTAGTCGTTGTACTGGTGGGAATGGATAGAAATAACTAAAATATGATTATATATGTTTTTAAATGTTTTTACATTTACCCAATAAAAGATAAAGGCTTAAAATACGGAAAGAATTCAATTTTAGGCATTTATACCGAAATTTTCACTAAGGGTTCACTTATCACCATTTGACGGCGAACCGTCATTAAATATAGTTTTGATCAATCTTATAAATTCTATTAGACCAAAAATAACACTTCTTTGTAATGGGACATCAAAATTTACTTTGTGTAAATTTTTGGTATCTTTCCGATAAAGTTCATTTTTTAATGAATAGTGTAAAATGTTGTATTTTAATTCAAAACCTCTTTTTAATATAATTTATTTATATGATTACATTATCATTTGAATTGGTTTTAAAGTGAAATTAGAAAATATTTTTACCATTAAATCCAATATTTGTTGTTGGAATTAATTTCACTTTGAAATTGGACTTAAACTAGTGTCAATCTTTTGATACTTATTGTTTCATAAAAACACGCTTTTTGCTCTGACAGCGGTAATTAATTATTAAATTAATTAATGCAAATTATATGTTGTGAATTCTTTAAAATTGAATACATTTTTGAATTTGGAATATCAAATATACCTTAGGGTGAATTTTTGGTATTTTTCTGAAAAACTTCAATTTTTGATAAATAGTGAAACCACTAAGTGGTACTTATAAAAACTGATTTCTCGTTTAAATAATATTTTACCACTTCGGTGTTTTTAATTTCAAAAATCCAACATACATGGGTGTCATTAAGAAGTAAAATGTGGTTCAATGAGATTAAAATAATTTTTTGGTGAATAGCAACTTATTAAATTTTTAATCGCGATTAGAGGTAATTAGTGCAATTTAAGGCAAAAATGATATTTTAATAAAATGAAAATACCTTGAAACATGTCCTACCCTTATTTTATGTGTCATGTCCGAAAAATACAAGATATGTGTCAACATGGGGACCCCATGGAGCCACTTTGGTTGGGAAATGACATAAATAACTTTTTATTTAATGTTAAAGTAAAAATGACACACACATGAGATGTTTTACTAAAACAATTTTTACATGGGGTTATACAAGTCAGATTTTTGACTATAAATAGTCATTGGAAAGATAAAAAGATTTCCTACATCATAGTATTTTTTTTATAATTTTTAGACATTAATTAAATTAAATTATTTATGACATCATGATGATGCAGCGATGACCTCATTATTTAACGATTTAAATAAAATGGAATGATAATTTAATTTCTAAGACCTAAACATGACCCAAACCTATTGTATGGGTGGATCTAGAACCCTTATCACCTTAACCTCGAAATTTATCAATGTTGGATCTCTTAAATCCTAATACCATTTTAAAATAAGGTGACTTTTCTTTACTTTCCAAGAGTGCCCCTCCTCTCCTCTTATAAAAGGCCCCCACCTCAACCTCCTTACCCACACTCCAAAAGCCTTTGTCTCGGCCAACCCCTTCCAATTTTGTCTCTCCACAACCCTCTATTACTCCTTGAAGCCTCACTTTGGGCATAAGTCTTCCCAAGGAAGCCTTTGAGCTCAAACCAAAGGAAGTTACCCGATTTTAAGGTAATGTCTTCTTTTGAGTCCTTTTTGTTTTATTTTGCTTCTCCATCCCCATAAACTCTTTTTATTCTTTTCTTTTGTAACAAATCCAGTATCCTCAATATACTAGGATGTTGTTATAAGAAGTATTAGAGCCAAACTTACACACACCTACATCTAATGGTTAAAGAACATACTGTTTCTGTGGATGGCGAATTTCTGCCTCCCGAAACAATGATTGTTCAACATTCTTTTAAAACCTTCAAAGGTGACCATTAAGATGAAAATATATTTATATATGATATATAATATGTTTATGTTTTCCTTAAGCTTATGTATTTTTTATTTTGGGCATACCTTTAAGGTTTCCATTATGGGTATACGCGATATCTTCATTTTTGGAAGTCCGGACTACCGCCCCTCAAAGTGATGTGATTCGTTAATGCCATACGTGGGACGTATAAAGGATGGATTTAATATTATTATATATGATGTTATACAGGAATTATTATATAACTCTATATCATTATTATTTCTTTCCATTAAAGTATGAGATTGAAAAAAAAGTAGCGTTCATGCGTACGTACGGCTTACCGTCTCCATGAATGGTGCATTTCATTTGTTATCCCCAAATGTAATGTACTATTATAAGTACATGTATATAATGGATATATAAGATGAATGATATATCTAAATTATGAATATAATTCTGGAATTAAAATATACATACCTCTCATTTAGTTTTAATTCCATTAATATGACAAAGAAATGAATGTAGCGTTCATGCGTACGTACGACTTACCGTCTCCATGAACGGTGCATTTCATTTCTTACCTCTAAATGATAATGTAATATTATAAATTCATGTATATGCTGGATATATATGATATATATGATATCCAAATCATGAATGTCATTCTGGATATAAAGAAACTTTGACCACATGAACAACATGTAATTGTAAGAAGTCCACTTTCGACTTAAGAACCAAATATCGACAAAACAAACATTATTAACTTAAATGGTTACATAATGTTTATAACATGTCAATAAGTGATATAAAAGGAATAATGAACATTAAAAAGGTTCTTAATCAAGTACAAATTAACTCAAGTTTATTATTCAGGACGTTAAACAACGATCGATTCAAGTCGGACCCGAGGTAAGGGACTTCGTCTCAATCTCCTTTCATTGAGGCATATTTCGTTTTATACACAACTTTATTTTATTCGGTGTATAAACCTCTTTGAATTTTACTTTTATAAAAAAGAAATCTTTTTCTACGAAGCGTTTTACAAAATGAAAAAAAGGAATGTTTCTTTTAACGTACACGGTGACAACGACTTTTTCCGCCGCCGCGAGTATTATTTGGTCTTTGGATTCCTCAACAAGCCGTAATGTTTTAAATACCATATACTCTTTTATATATTTTGGTATTGAAAATGGTTTTTATAGTAAATTTTTTATGTCAATATATTTGAGTGATATATTGTGATCAAAGTGTGGAAATTTTTTCTTTCCATTATATTTGTTTTATGTCTTATGATTTTATTATGGTACTTGGACATTTAACGGGTGGTTACGTGATAAACCACATGACACGTGGTGCCGTGAATACCAGGACAGGTGGTTACGTTATAACCTCCAATGTATTAGTTATGGAAGTCGGCCTTATGGCTATTCCATTAAGTATGTATGGAAATTGGCCGTATGGCTATTCCATTAAGTGATATGTGTGGAAGTCGACCGTATGGTTATTCCACTTAAGTATGTTTGTGTCCCAAGTTACCTTTATATATGTTATGTGTTCTTTATATGGGTTTTATGGTAATACATTGGTTACAAAAAGGTAAGTAATGATACTTTATTCAGTGAAGAGTTTTTACTACTTCATGAAGGTGAAGGTATTACTTTGATAGAGTATACATGGTTTACTTGATGTTTGAAAAACTAACAGTTTTCATTCTTTGTGTATCCCTTACTGAGCTTTTTATGCTCACCCCAAGTTTTTTTTTTTGAAATGTTTTTCACAGGACTTAATGTGGAATAAGGTCAAGGATGGGATCAAGGGAATTTCATGCTATATAAAACATGTAACTAGACATGTTTCTTTTTAAGAGTTTTTTTATTATGGAAACTTATTACAAGTGTCTACTTTGTAATCTTTTGAGATGTAATAGTTATGTTCTAATTCTCTAAAACTCTAAACCTGAAAAGATCCTCAATGTGAATTATTCATTTAATTCAATATTAATTAAGGTTTAAGGCCGAGGCCTTATAGTTCATCCATATTTTATATAAATAATGATTTTTAGATGCAACAACCACTTTTATTTTTGGGTGCGGTTAGTCCTAAAGCTACAATGTTTTGGATTAGGTCACTATATGATATTTTCAAACATATTGAGATACTCACATAATGGATGGTACATCTGGTTGTGTATATATATTAGATACTATTGGTGTACTAGTGGTATTTTATTGTGTTGAAATATCAACATCTGAAGGTTTCTGTGATTTAATTTCATTTTTTATTTGAGTTATTATTTACCATAATTGGAAGGCTATCTAGAACCTAAGAGTGTATGCATATTACTAATGGGGATTTTCAGTGATAGAATATTCCACTCATATTACCATTTTTTTTTAATTTTTACCCAACTTAGTGGGCGGTGTGAGTACCATGGGATGAATATTGGATATAGGATTGAGGAATTTCATACAGACTAAGTGTGATATTTTTCAACAAAAAACATTTTCATAGGTTATAAACCAGACCCCTATTATTTAGTGAATATTAGTAGATAATTGACCATTTTAAATATCTAATTATTCTACTATGGTTGGGAGTGTGGTGAACTGCTAGTAGGAAGAAATAGTATGATGTTTATCACCTAGGAATAAAAAAACAATCATGTTAGCTTATTGGTTCATCTCTTATCATCAAAGGATGAATATACTTGGAGTGTATATTCCATGTTGGGAAATTATATATATAATATATATATTTATATATATCCCATTTGTGATTGGCCTCCAAAATAGTGTCAATCTAATAAATAAATTGAATATTTACAAATATTGTGTATGAGGGTTACATAGATAGCTAGTGGACATGTTTCATGGTAGAAATATGGTTTGAGAGTTGAGCCTTGATCATTACATCATAATGGTTGTTGGGGTTCTTGGGATCAATTGAGATTTCATGGTATATGTGGTTCATAAGGGTAGTAACTAACTCTAGGTTTTACACATCGGGTGACTGAGGCAACATGATCTCAAGGTCAAGGCTCATGTTAGCTTCTTGATATTGAACTTATTCCTCTAGACATGGGAGAGGGAGCATCATTTGTTAGAGGTACGATTATTTTTTCACGTACCGTGGATTCTATTTTTTAATATAGTCGATTCAAAATGTTTTATTTTAAAAGAGTTATAATGTGACATTTTATTAATCATTAAATAATTATGTGGGATTATTTCAATCGATACACCATTATGGGTTTAATCAGAGGGTATTCACAGTTTTCAAGAGTGCACTTTTATGATCAGTGGTTATAGAATCCTATTAGATTTATTCAACTTATATTTGAATACCTTCAATGTTAATCATAAAATTTATTGATGAATCTTTATTTATTCCACTTATACTTTTATCATTGATGGGTATCATTCAGGTCTTTTGAGGGTGATTCGTATATTGGATATAGTTCCATAAACTGTGCAGAATTTTTACTTTTTATTAAGAATATATTAATGAAAATATTATTATATAATCATTATTCTTCTGTGTAACATGAATATTCTATTTTCCTTAGATTATTTTTCACATAAAAAAGTTATAAAATATCCCATATATAAATAGAACCTTGTAATTATTTTATAATATTATTAAAAGTATGTCATTTGGTTTGGATAAAATCAATCTAATGAGACCTAAATTATGCTATGTGATTGGGTTCTGGAGGCTCATTATACATTAAGACTTCTTCTCATGATGTTTACACTTAATGCTTTCAAAACAAGGAGTCCATGAGGGAAGGAATTCTAATAGATATTCCATATGTATTCCATTCCATTGGATATTCCTATCTATAAATTTGATTATAGGATATTAATCATGAAATTATTGTTAAAATATATCATGAATCATGTAACTTGACACATAAATTAGAAATCTGATGAAATATTCTTATGAAATGGTAAAACACATTGGGTGTGTTATAACTGATATTTTATTAATTGAATAACCCAATAAGTGGGTTTTCCATTCCATATTAATGTAATAAAATGGTTCTAGTCCTACGATAGAATTAGAAAACTCCCATTAAATCCTTGTCCAAGATAGTTTTAAATATAAATTCATTTTTTAATGTCAAAAAAATATAAATCCAGATTATAAGGGTATGATATTAATATGAATCCTAATTTATTATATATCAATGAATAAATAGATTTTATTATATAATGAAATTTATATGAAGTCTTCTCCTTCAATAAAATTTAGTTCATTATTTAAAAATTCATGGGTGTGATAATAGAAACTGATATGGGACATAAGGTAAGATCACTTAAAGCCATTGAGAAAGAGGCTAAGAGGGTAATACATTAAGTTCACATAATATCCCATTAAATTTTATATAATTTAATATTAAGAAAAAAATAATTATTTTAAGATTTTAAAATAATAATTATTAAATTAAATTTGATTGCATAAATCCAATCACGAGATATTCTATTTTAGAATAT
The DNA here is from genome assembly GCA_963277665.1 of Viscum album. Lineage (NCBI taxonomy): Eukaryota > Viridiplantae > Streptophyta > Magnoliopsida > Santalales > Viscaceae > Viscum > Viscum album. Next base: position 107,989,063 of record OY728133.1, read on the forward strand.
GATAGTAAAAATGTATCGTTTGTTTAATGTTCAGATTATAATAAATAAAATTTTTATTTATTTCATGATATTAATGAATAAAATATAATTAATTTTTTTAAAATAATATGTTTGTTAAAGTAAATTTTTATCCATGGGTTTAGTGAATTTAATATCTGTATATTTTATTGAACAAATTATATATTATTATTCATGTTTTAATAAAATCTTTGGGAGGATTAATGGGACGATTTAAGGGATTCATGGAAATGATATATATTATTTAATATCCTTTAAATAAATATTAAATAATTTATATAGTATATGATATATAAACAAAGGCATGAAATGGAATATTATTATTATTACTATGATAATTATTCATGAGGATTACATAGAATTAAAAAATTACAAATGGTAATTATGAAATTATTAATTTTTTAACCATAAGTAAAAACATAATGTTTAATTTTTTTTATTGAAGATATTTTTTATATAGAATAAATTTAATTTATGAATTATATCAATCCATGGATAGAAATCCACTCATATACCCTCCCAATAATATATAAAAAAGAAAAAATATTATTGTGATCAATACTGAATGATGTTAAGTACTTGATTATATTACACTGGAAGAGAAATATTAAATAAATTTTTTAGAGACTCGTAAATAATATATGGATATGTTCAAAGGAAACCTCACTTGCTTTCTCCATCGCAACAACAAAATAACCAAGGGAGGTCATTGAAATCGATCAATTGTTTTATCAATTTTGAGTTAATTAACTATTTAAATAACTTTTAAACTAAATAAAATGACCCAATATATGGATTATTGGGTCTATTCATAAAGTTATTTAGATATTATGCATTTATATCATTGAAAAACCAAACTTGAGAACCCACCCAATACTTCTATAGTGTCATGGAATGAGTTAGTGGTATTAGAGCGATCATATTTTTATTTATAATTACCGATAAATTATTTGATCAATTTCAAGCATTAGATTTCATGTTTTTATGTTTAAATTTTTGTTCCTTATCTAATAATCAAGGTAGAAAATTCATTTCAGTTCATATAGTCAAGAAAAATAGAATAATATTGTATAAAACTCAGTGGATTATTTTTTAGGTTCTTATAATTTTGGATACCCATGTTGATTACACATAGTGAAAGGGAAAATACATATCATATACCCAATGTCAACCACTCAAGGTCAGAATAATATAAATAAAAAAACAGTGTATATTGGAAAATAAATTCATTAAACATTTAATATTCACCACTAGTTAAAAATTTGGATTGTTTAGAAACCCAAAAATTTCATACATAGATTTTAAATCTTATTATATCAATATCTATTACATAACTATATGATCCATTCAAGGAAAATAGAGGTTTACTGACATTAAGAACCTATATACATAAACAACTAATACCAATGAGATCTGAATCATCTCTCAGCTATTTCAACCGAACTAGAACCCTTTTAGTTATATAATACATATATAATTTCACTATATCCTAGGAAAAAGGAAACATAATAATGTTTTATGTCAGATTTAAAGTAAGGTTAAAAAGGGAGATATCAATAATAACTTATTCATAACATGTGTATAATGGTATGAGAACATAATATTAACATCTAGAAACCAAACCCAACATATCATATATCCAAATTATGAGTCATGGACTAAATATTAGTAGTTTATAATACATGAAACATAAAGTAATGAAATAACATGATCCATGATAATATAACATTTTAAAAACGAATACATTCTTTGCATAGACATAATCATAGAAAATTATTTCATTAATCAAGGATCACTTCTAAAAATATCATAATGGATTTGGTTCACATCCCATTACATTATATTTTAAAGACCAAAACTATAATATGAAATAGTTATAAATTATTACATCGGTTCTAGATATAAGAGATCAAACCCAAAATAATTTAATAGTTTAGTAGTCATGGTAAACTAGATTCATACAGTTTTCCCACATTACATTTGAATAAACAATTAAAATATAGTTTATTAATGAAAATATAATTATTACCTCTAGTATATACTTGTATATCATCTATAGTACTGTTATTAGATTCATAGGAAAGGAAACAAAATAAGTTTGAGCTCAAATGCCCAGTAATGGATCTAAACCTATAAATATTTTATGAGAAAATAAATAATGATCAATAAAAAATAATAAATATGGAATGAAAAATAAATAAACACATATTCCATTTAATCAATAAGTTTACTATCATGAGTAGATAAGGTATAATCAATATGGAAAGGTAAATAAATGAACAGATACTCATTTTAATCAATAACATGAACACAAAATGTATTCAGGTATAATATCAATGAAATAATCACATAGATTATAATATATAAATAATTAATAATGTAAATTATTTATAGTGGGATTCATGATCTCATTTATCATGATACCTTTCCAATAAATACCTTTGACAATTTAGTTTAACTGATCTCTAGGTTTACACTAGACTCCAATTAAAATAATGTTATCCAACTGATTCATCTCATGAGATTACTAATGCATCAAAGGGATATATATAATCGGAGACACCCATAACCACATTTCAAATACATTCCACATACATAAATTTAATTTATTATTTCATAATCAATTTTCCTTGTCAACAAATTTCTTTATTGATTAAGGAATAAAAAAATAATAATTTCCCCAGTAATTCATATAACTATCAAATTAAAATAACTTCTATATAAATGATATCTGGTGTAACTAATCATCATGCGCATGTTAAATCATAAGTATATTTTGGGGAATTATAATTTCAAGTGATTATAATATTGTTAATAATTCAAAGGAAATTTAACTATTATAAAAATTAATCAGTAAACAGAATAGAAATACTTGCCCTCGTTAAACTGGTCATAATCCATCCAAATAGTTAATAAGGATGTTATCATTAAATCATATCTGTAGTAGTGTATATATAAAATAATGGTTTTTTGTATTTTATAAATAACAATAACATTAAAATATCATTTAGACACTCTAATGTAATATAATTTTATCCCTCTTGAAATCAATTTTAAATAAATCACTATATTAAGGAACATGTTTTATTTAAAAATAACCTATTAATGTTTTAATGTAAGATTTAAATAAATTATTTTTCCTGATTTTTTAAGGATATATTCATTAAAATTATGTTACACAAAAATATTTCAATCACATTCTTATAAAAAATGACAATGAGAAAATATTCAGTAAATGAAATGAATATTCCTTTTATAAAAATTAGAGAATAAATTTATTTCTAAACTTGAATTTTAAAAATAATACTAAAAAATCATTGAAAACATTTTAAAAAAACATGGATTTAGAAGAATTGTTATTTTTGACTGAGGAGAGAAATATAGTGAGATTTTATAATAAAAATATAAATAATTTTAAGTCCCAAATAGTTGGGAATGTTAATATTACGTGAAAACTTCATGGATAACCATATTTGAAGAAATTTAATTTTTTTATTAAGTAATGTTAAAATAATTTCCTTCAATAAAAATTTATTTATAAAAAAATTTATTTTAATATAGAACACAAGATAAATATGTTATCACTTTGGTGACTTTTCAATCGTAAACCCCCTTAAAGGAATAACATGAAATGAAAATTTAAATAACATCTATATAAATAAAATCGCAGAATAACATATCAGTTTCAAATTATATACACCACCTAAGAAAATATAGGGGTTTAACCTATGATATATCTAAAAGAATACAATTTGAGAAGAGAAACTCTTACAACGACCAAAACCTAGAAGTGAGAATTAATCAATAAATAGATTATTTGTATGAAAAGTAAATCCAAATAGAATAATTTTAAAGAAAAAATAAGATAATAAAATGTACTTACATGAATAATCTATTTATATCGAAGGAAATGAAGATGTAATATAACCAAATGAAAAGCAATTGAGTTACAAATTTTTTTACCACAATGTAATTTCCATGTCAAATCGATTTGGATAAAATGATTATAATTCAAACATAAAATTCCATCAAGTATTATGGATTCATGATAATACATGTAAAATGGTTAGTATACACAATAAATATATAAATATTGGGAATATCATTATAAAATCTCTTAATATATGGAAATTGAGAAAAAATCCACTACCTCATTCATCCTTTTAGTGGAGAATACATTAACCATCCATATACTGATTTTTAACATGTTAATATTTTATTCATGTAATTTATTAATATTTATAATATTTTGTAGAATCCTTTTATAACATATTATCTCCCATTTCTTAATAATATTTCACTATATAATTGTTCTGCGTGGTAGCTTCCTTATTTTCTCTTCAATATTTTAATACCAAATTCCTAATTCTTGAGAATATATTTTAGTCCAAGTGTATCCAAAATTATTAAAAAAATTAAAAATCATATCATTCATTTTTATAATAAATTTTTAAATTTGAACATGTAGAATGGATCACATTACTTCATGGATATGGCAGGTTATAAGTTTACTTGATGGACATTATAATCTAACCAACAAGTGAATGGGTAAAAAATTGAGACATATATTAAAATTCAATATTCAATATTACTTCATATATATAACTTATATTCAAAAAATATATCTGTTTTACCTTATATGGAAAAGATATGTGAAAAAATTACATCACTTTGAGAGATTATTTTCTTCCATACACATTTGCCACATTATCATATTTTAAATGGAAAAGAAAGTAAGAAGTTATATTTGATATAAAACATTAAGAATAATTATTTTAGAAAATTTATTAAATATATATACACAATAGGATCCAAGGCTTTTCTTGAGGTACAAATCCTTTTTTTAGTCGAACACTTTTTTTGTCCAAGACCATATGTCAGGCTGTGGGCCAATTGGGTAGTTTTTCAGAAGGAAGAGGCTAGAGGTTTTTATTTTTCTGTAGGACAATTAAACAACCATTATTTAGACAATAGACATGTATTTCAATTACATGACATAAAATGTTTTGGCTATGAACCTTCACACCATGTAAGGGGATTTCATTGCAAGAGAACTCGTGAGTTACACAACGTGTAAGGAATTTACACCTTCTGTAAATAACGGAGACCCGTTTCTAAAAATAGAATCAATGGACTATAATTTTTTGGAAAACCTCTCACCTCACCCTCTCTCATGCATTGTAGAACCACCAATGACCCTTAGGTAGGCTTTCTCCCGGTTACAAATATGGGCTCCGTTTCGTTATCTGTTGGTAACATTATATCTATGTTGGTATGATCTTATTTCCTTTTTAGTTGTTCCTTATTATTCTGGATATTGGATGTACTGTTGTTATTTAATATCATATTCTATAATTTATTGATTTTTTTCATTCTTCACATTTCTCTAAATCTAATTCTAATTTGGACTTGATATTGTACAATCACGCCACTACCAAGCTAAATATGTAGGTATATACTTTTCCATTGGATTTTTTAGCTTTGTAAAGCTAATTTCCCATTATTCCACCCATTAGAATTGATGGTGTGGACTCAAAATTGAAATGTTAAATTGAAATAGAAGAAATATTTTCAATTATGGATTCCCACAGGTTTATTAAGATTCATTGGGGGTTGTTTCCCAAACCCAAGGCCACCCATAGTGTGTGCCATGCCTTTTAATTGGATGTTACCAATGATGAGCCACCTAAGGGGTGTTTTCATGTGTTTTATTAGTTTAAGGAAACTAAGTTATAATTTAATGGTATTGAATTACATTAATAAGTGAGGTTATACCTACTTGCCTTATGTTGTCATAATATACCAAGCCTAACATTATTAAATAGATTAAATGGAATTTGTTAAATGAGTTTGTATACTCATTAGTTGTTTTAAAAATAAATAAATGGATTTCATATCAATTTTTTTAAATGGTATTTTATAACCATGTGGCTTGTTTAATAATGAATTGAGATTGATGGGTCAGTAGACCCATGTGATATGTTTAAGGGAATATGCCGATAAATGGGTGGGTATACCCTTGTCTATTGATTAAATGTGAATAGATTACATGAGTCGGTATACTCATGATAGGTTTTTAAATATATGTTTCGGTAGACCTATATTTAATTAAAATTTAGCGTGGTATGAAATTGATTAATGATCATATATATTCCATTAACATATTTCCATGGATTTAGAATGTGGTAGTGGATGCATGGAGTATTAATGTTTCTTGGATATTGAATATGTTCGATGCCTCAGGCCTTCCCTTTCCTTGGATCTGGATTTCATGGACGCACGTAGGACATGTTGGTACACATGCTCTATGGAATCCAACTAGTGCCTAAGCAGATTATCCATAGAGATTATCGTATGGCTCAATATTGGTTTCATGTTATTCTACACCTTCTATGTATCCATTTGTGGTATACCCATCATTATATGTCATGGTCGTGGAATATATGACACATTGGATCATACTCCATGGATGTTGAAATTCGATACACTTCATCATACGGAAATTCCATGACAGATGTTCTTCATTTTCTTCTTGGGATCATTGGATCATAAGACCGATATAGGGATTACGATTTTACTAGAATATCTTTTTGTATTTTTGGCCTTTTTGATAGATGTATTGTACTATATTTCCATGTGTTTATTTTAGATTCCTTCAAGACACACGTATCATCAACATTATTTTATATGATACACTTTTTTCTTCGTAATATTTTATTATATTTCATGGGTTGAAACTATGATTGTTTACCAATTCCTCAAATTGTTGATATCAATTTTACACTATGTATAATCTTGTGATGGGGGAATATCCCCCCACTGGTACACATAGAACCACTCCACTTGTCGATGACCTCTTGAATTTGGGGAGATGTTCTTGAGGCCATGTGACCATCTAGGATTGGGGCACTGTTGAATGGCATTTGGCCCCATAATATTACAAAGTGGTATCATAAAAATTTATTTGGTGGGTTTCTATACTATTTGGTTAAAATATATAGGTATAAGGAGGAACATGTTTTTTTAATGATATCTGCTCAGGTGTAGCTAACCCATGTATAGGGACAACCATAATTTCCTCAGATGGGTTGCTGTTTTATTAGGAGTTTGACAATTAAAGGGGATTTTTTTATAGTGTTGAGTGATGAAATTATGTTGTGTTGTTACTATTGATATGATTTTCATTAAACTTTTGTTTTATCCCAATGAGATAAGGGTATTCTTACTCAAGCATGATATAAGAATCATTCATGAAATAACATCTTATGGATTATTCCATTCAATTTAGGATGCATTACATGATGCATCTTGTTATGATACGTGATGTGATAGTTGATCCTGATATAGTGATAGACATTGTTCAGTTGATAAAGAAGTGACATAATCATTCCAATCATAGTGTTTATGGGCCCTCATGGAGTGGATAATGAAACACCCTTTGAATCTTTTTTTAATGTAAAATAAAAGCTATATGTCATGAAGAAAATGGGCATAAAATATTATTTCATGAGGTGTTACTGTCCATCATGGATTGGAACATGGTGATCCAATGGTTAAATCATTTGAAAAAATTAATGTTAAATGAAAATGCAATGGATTGTAAAATAAAGACATAACCTAGACCCATATTTTTAGTGGGAAAGAGGTATAGTTTCTAGTGTTTTTGGTGGTCGTTCCTATTACAATCCTGGATTTAGGAGCACATTGTGGGTCATGACTTGGGTTTAAAAGTATTTTGACCTTCCATATGATTTTTGGTTATGACTATGATATTTTTCTATTATGAGGAGTGTGTTTCACATTATAGAGATATTCCACCATGAGCTGAAATGTGTGTTCTAGAAGAAGCACCCTCCCACGTTTTCGGGGGATGGAGGTCCATAGGTTGTTAATATATGGCATGACACCACATTAGAAATATTATAGCATATTGAGACACTTCATGAGAGGATGGTAAATCGTGTTTCATATAATCTTCGTGAAGCATCAATGCACTAGTGGGATGTATTGAATCAAGATCAAATGATGCGAGATATGGGTTGGACTATGTAACATCCCAGGTAAATAAAGAAAAAATAATTTTCATATTTATTAACATTTACGAATTAAATATTAATTTTACTTTAAAGGGGTTTCTATGTTCGATAGCGTACCTGATACGCAACAAAGACTTTCATTGAAGTCTTACGTTGCACACTAGTAATAAAATAATATTATTTTAAATGGTAGTTAACACATAGCCGTTGTATTGGCGGGAAAGGATAGAAATAACTAAAATATGATTATATATGTTTTTCAAATATTTTTACACTTTACAATAAATGTTAAAGGATTAAAAATGCAAATGAATCCAGTTTTTAAGCATAAACATTCTAATATTCTTTAAAAGGTCGATTAACCGCCTTTTGATGGAGAACCCCTTTTAAATACACTTTTTGACAATTTTATAAGCTCAATTTTTCAAAATAAAAATATTATTTATGATTGAGACATTGAAATTTACCTTGGGATAATTTTTGGTATTTTTCTGACAATGTTCATTTTTCAATGAATAGTGTAAAATACTGCATTTTACATCAAAACTGCTTTTTCATATAATTTAATTATATGGTTATATTATATTTTTAATTTGTTTTAAAGTGTAATTAGAATATATTTTTACCATTTAATTCAATTATGGTCATTTGGATTAATTTCACTTTAGAATTAGGCATAAACAAGTGCCAAACGTTTCATAAATATTGTTTCTAAAAAACCCGCTATTTGTTTTGACAACGGGATGTTTTTTTTAAATTAATTATTGAAATTTATGTGTTCGGAATTTGGTAAAATGAATTAAATATTTAAAATCAGAAGGTCCAAATTATGTAATTAAGACTCTTTTGTTTTTGGACATCATGAATAGTAATGACGGTAATTATCTTTAATTATCTTGATTAATGAGTAATCGGGTAGTTAAAGATAATAAGATAATGTCATAATAATACAAAATAACCACAAAACGTATCCTAAGGCTACTGGTTATCTCATGGCCGACCATGGGATACCTTGTGCCAAACTTGGGGGCCCCATGGAATAAATTTTGTGAGAAAGTGACTTTTTATCTTTTTATTTTTAAAAAATGTTAAATGTAACAAAGAATGTCTCACCTAAGTAAAATATTTTTAAATTTGTCTACATAAATGATATTTTGGAATATAAATATTAATTGTAAATCTAAAATGATTTCCTACATCATAGTATTTTTTTTATAAATTTTAGACATTAAATAAATTATATTATTTATGACATCATGATGATGCAGCGATGACCTCATTATTTAACGATTTAAATAAAATGGAATGATAATGTAAAATCTAAGACCTACACATGTTCAAAACCTATTGGATGTGTGGATTTCGAACCCTTATCACCTTATCCTCGAAAAAAAACAATATGGGACCATTAAAATCCGAAACTCATTTGAAAATAAAGTTACATTTTATACCTTTCAAAGAGTGCCCCTCCACTCCTCTTATAAAAGGCCCCCACCTCTACCTCCTTACCCACACTTCCAAAGCCTTTGTCTCGGCCAACCCCTGCCCATTTTGTCTCTCCACATCCCTCTCTAACTCCTTGAAGACTCACATTGGGCAGAATCCTTTCCAAGGAAGCCTTTGAGCTCAAATCAAAGGATGTTACCCGATTTTAAGGTAATGTTTTCACTTGTGTCCTTTTGTTTTATTTTGCTTCTCCAACCCCCTAAACTATTTTTAATCATTTATTTTGTAAAAAATACAGTATCTTAAATATACTAGGATGTTTGTATAACAAGTATTCGAGCTACACTTACACACACCTTCATCTAATGGTTAAAGAACATACTGTTTCTGTGGTTGGCGATTTTCTGCCTCACGAAACGAGGATTGGGCAACATTCTTCTAACAGCTTCAAAGGTGGCCATTAAGATGACACTATATTTATATATGATATATAATATGTTTATGTTTTACTTAAGATTCTTTATTTTTCATTTATGGCATCCCTTTATGGTTTCCATTATGGGTAAACGCGATAACTTCATTTCAGGAAGTGCGGACTACCGCCCCCCAAAGTGATTTGATTCGTTAATACCATATGTGGTACGTATAAAGGATATATTTAATATTATTATATATTATACCATACTGTAATTAAAATACTATTATGTATCATTATGTTTTAATTCCATTAAATATGAAATATAAATGGAAGTAGCGTTCATGCGTATGTACGACTTACCGTCTCCATGAACGGTAAATTTCATTTCTTATCTCAAAATGTTATGTACTATTATAATTACATATATATAATGGATATATATGGAATATATTAAATCTAAATTATGTATATAATTCTGGATTTATAATATATATATCTCTCATTTTGTTTTAATTCCATTAATATGGAAAAAAAATGAAAGTAGCGTTCATGCGTACGTAAGGCCTACCGTCTCCATGAACGGTGCTTTTATTTTTTTATCTCCAAATGCTATGGAATAGTATAAACCGAATATATACTGGATATATATGATATTTAAAACATAAATACTATTATGGAGATGATGTTCCTATAACTACATGGAAAATTATTTTCCAACAAGTTCAATTTTTACTCATGTACTAAACATCGACAAAAACGTCTGATACGAACTCAATTTATTAACCAATTATTAGAACATTATAATATGTGATATGAACTGAATAATAATATTTAAAGGAGGTCCTTAAGCAATTATAAATTGACCAAATTTTATTATTCAAGAGATTAAATAATGATCGAGTCATGTCGGACACGAGGTAAGGGATCCTACAACTCTCTTTCTTTTTTAATTACGCTCTTTTATGTCATTCCATTTAAAGCTCATATTGCTTGTTATTGGGATGTTCTTTTATATTACTCATACTGTAATTTTTATTGTTCATATGATGAGAGACCCTATTCTCTCTCATCAATCCATTTTTTAGGTTTTGGGTGGCGCTGTTAGGCTGCCGAATTTTCGTAAGAGATCTAACCTCTCTCATTCTTTTTAAGTACTCTCTTTTTTGTCACTTCGTTTAAGATCCTCTTTTTTATGTTGGGGGATGTTATTTTATATTCCTCTTTCTGTAAACTTTTTGTTAATATTATGAGAGACCCTACTTTCTCTCATCAATCCATTTTGGATGTTTTAAGTGGCGCTGTTAGGCTGCCGAGTTTTTGTAAGGGATTTTTCATCTCACTTTTATTCCCGTGAGATTTATGCTACATTTTCCACAATTTCCTTTGAGTGGTGTATGTAATTACCATTATTCTACTCTTTGTGTAATATAATTTCATTTATGAGTATTTACATCAATGATTTATTGTCCTTCTTTCATGGGGTGTATGGTTCGAAAGATACCCAAGTCAGTAAGGGAACCTTTCACCCTCCTTTTTTTAAAATACTTCTTTTGTTGGGACTTTTAATTCAAATATTTTTATGTTGGGATATGTTCTCATATATCCTTATTGATGTAAATTTTATGTACAAGTGATGAGATACCCTTTTTTATCTCTCATCAACTCTTTTTCTAAATTTTGAAGTGTCGCCGTTAGGCTGTCAAATTTTTTCAAGGGAACTTCTTAACCCAAATTTGATTCTTTTAGATAAACTTGTACTCCTTGAATATGTTGTTCTATGAATATGTGTGAATTAACTCGGATTGTTTTACACTTAATATCCTCTTATATTTGGTGTATTCGTTTTTCACACATAATTATGCAATTGATTTATCTTAAACCAAGGATACCGTCTTTGTAAGGGTCTTCATCTCAATCTCCATTCATTGAGGCATATTTTGTTTTATACACAACCTTCATTTATACAGTGTATAAGCCCCTTTGACTTTTACATTTATTAAAAAAAATCCTTTTTCTATGAAGCGTTTTACTAAACGACAAACAGGAATGTTTATTTTTACGTAGGCGGTGACAACAACCTTTTCCGCCGCCGTGAGTATTATTTGATCTTTGGCTTCCTCAACAAGCCGTAATATTTTTAAAGTAAAATAAATACCATATATTTTTTTTGTATTTTGGTATTGAAAATGGTTTTGATAAAGGATTCTATTATGTCAATATATTTAAATGATATATTGTGATTGAAATGTGGAAATGTTATCATTCCTTTATGTTGGTTTTATGTGTTATAATTTTATAGCGGTACTTGGACATTTTACGGGTGGTTACATGATAAACCATATGATGGGTGGTGTTGTGAATACCAGGACAGGTGGTTACGTTATAACCTCCAATGCATTGGGTATGGAAGTCAGATGTATGGCTATTCCATTAAGTATGTATGGAAGTTGGCTGAATGTCTATTCCATTAATTGATATGTGTGGAAGTCAACCTTATGGTTATTCCACTTAAGTATGTTTGTGTCCCAAGTTACCTTTATATGTTACGTGATATTTATATGGGTTTTATTGTAATATTTTGGTTACAGAAGGGTAAGTAATGAACTTTTATTCATTGAAGAGTTTTTACTACTTGGAAAAGGTGAAAAGTATTACTTTGATAAAGTATAAATGGTTTACTTGTTGTTTTGAAAATCGAACAGTTTTCATTCTTTGTGTATCCCTTACTGAGATTTTTATACTCATCCCAAGTTTGTGAAATGTTTTTCATAGGACTTAACATGGAATAAGGTCAAGTATGGGATCAAGGGAAAGTCATGCTACCAAAAACATGAAACTATACATGTTTCTTTTTAAGAGTATTTATTTTATGGAAACTTAGTAGAAGTTTCTACTTTGTAATCTTTTGAGATGTAATAGTTATGTCCTAATTCTCTAAAACACTAAACCTGGAAAGATCCTCAATGTGAATTATTCATTCAATTCAATATTAAGTAAGGTTAAAGGCTAGGGCCTTATAGTTGGTATCAAAGGTCGGTTTAGATAATATTAGAGGTTAAGGTATTCTGTAAGCATAAGTGACATTACCATAATGGTTAGGATTTCAGAAAGTGTCCTAGTTTTAGATAAAGTTAATGAGTAAGTATATATTAGTGTTTACCTTCCTCATTAGTACATTATGGTTTTGATGATATACTCACACTAAGATTTCTGTTTTTAGTGAATGGATGGATCTAGTAGGCACCAAAGAGACAACAGGTTTGAAGGAAACGGTGGTGGTTCTCTGATTAGGATACTAGAAAAAATGGGGGATTCAATGAGGAAACTCGTGGTTGTTCTAAACCTACTATCAAGGAGTCATGATCAACCACTTGAACCTTGGTATGTTCTGTAATGCATCATGTATGAGATGACCAATTGATGTGGAAGCTCAGGCAATAATTATAAAGGTAACCATTAGAGTTTATATGATCCTTGCTTTTGAGATAATTATGGGTTATTATATGATACGATGGAAAATGAAAGGCATGAGATAAACTTGAGGTTAAAATATGTTATGATTATTTTTGAAGATTTTACCTCGTTTTGGGGAATTTTTTATGATTTATATAGTTTTGGAAAAAGGACAACATGCAGACCATGTGACAACCTGTCACGTTGGACAAAGCTGCGGGAATCAAACCCACAACCAAAGTGCGACTCGTATTTATCACCTAGCACTGGACTACGTGAAGTCCATGGTTAGTTTGACTAATTATTTTTAGTTAGATTATTTTATGAATTAAGAGTAAGTCGATTTTGGGTTATCTATGTAAATTTATTAACCTATCATGGAGGATATGTGATTAAGTTAATTACTTTTCAATACAAGACATTAGGAGCAACTGATGTTTTTTGGAGATAAATGTTACGATTTAACTTGGAAGACTATGTGACTAAATCCTTCAAATATTTGGGTTTCAATCTTAGTTTGGTTTACTTTGAATAATTTTATGGACAATTTGTTTATCGAATGGTCCTCGTCGAACTTTGGGTTTTGTTGCACAAATTTTTGAGATTAAGAATATATTTTCTTTTTATAAAAGGTTTTCCTTTTCAGGATTATCTGATCTTGTACTAACCTTTTTGGTTTTGGTTTTGGATTTTGTCTAAAGACAAGGGAAATATATAGTTCTCTTTTGTGGATTAGGTGATTCTATAGAAGTTGATTATAGTACTCTTAATGCGAACAAGTCTTCCTAAAAAACGTCTTTTGGAGAAAATATGAGTTTGATTAAGGAATCTAGTAAATGTTGATAGTCTACATGACAAGTAAGTATGTGTCATTATGATTTAGTTAAGCTCAAAAAAATAAATTCCTCAATGAAGAGTAACATGAAACAACAATGTTGTCTGTTAACTTTTCCTACTGGGGAATCGAATACCGTTTAACCCATCACAAGTTTGTGATTTTCTTGTGGTTAACATTCTCCTGAACATGTTTTCTATCACTCTCCATCAAAACATGACCCTTTGTTTTTTCCTCCATGTCCATATTTTCATACTTGGAATCCTAGTATGTGTTAACTCGGGTGACCTTTGTACTTATCTTTATTTATTTTAAAGTTATTGTTTTACCGACTCTTGTTCCGATGTGGGACATTCAAGGATGTTTCCAAGCCCAATTTTAAAATTGCGAGAACGCAATTCCCAAAATGGTGGAAGGATGTAACATCCCAGGTAAATAAAGAATAAATAATTTTCATATTTATTAATATTTAGGAATTAAATATTAATTTTACTTTAAAGGGGTTTCTATGTGCGATAACGTACCCGATATGCAACAAAGAGTTTCATTGAAGTGTTACGTTGCACACTAGTAGTAAAATAATATTATTTTAAATGGTAGTAAACACATAGACGTTGTATTGGTGAGAAAGGATAGAAATAACTAAAATATTATTATATATGTTTGTCAAATATTTTTACTCTTTACAATAAATGTTATAGGATTAAAAATGCAAATGAATCCAGTTTTTAAGCGTAAACATTCTAATATTCTTTAAAAGGTCGATTAACCGCCTTTTGATGGCTAACCCCTTTTAAATAAACATTTTGACAATTTTATAAGCGCTATTTTTCAAAATAAACATATTATTTATGATTGGGACATTGAAATTTACCTTGGGTTAATTTTTGGTATTTTTCGGACAATGTTCATTTTTCAATGAATAGTGAAAAATACTGCATTTTACATCAAAACTTCTTTTTCATATAATATAATTATATGGTTATATTATCTTTTTAATTTGTTTTAAAGTTTAATTAGAATATATTTTTACCATGTAATTCAATTATGGTCATTGGGATTAATTTCAATTTGGAATTAGGCATAAACAAGTGCCAAACTTTTCATAAATATTATTTCTAAAAAACCCGCTATTTGTTTTGATAATGGGAAGTTTTTTGTAATTTAATTATTGCAATTTATGTGTTTTGAATTTGGTAAAATGAATAAAATATTTGGAATCAGAAGGTACTAATTATGTAATTAATACTCTTTTTTTTTTTGGACATTATGAATAGTAATGACGGTAATTATCTTTAATTATCTTGATTAATGAGTAATCGGGTAGTTAAAGATAATAAGATAATATCATAATAACACAAAATGACCACAAAACGTATCCTAAGGCTACTGGTTGTCTCATGGCCGACCATGGGATGCCTTGTGCCAAACTTGGGGGCCCCATGGAATCACTTTTGTGAGAAAGTGACTTTTTATCTTTTTATTTTTAAAGAATGTTAAATGTAACAAAGAATGTATCACCTAAGTAAAATATTTTTATTTTTGTCTACATAAATGATCTTTTGGAATATAAATATTCAATGGAAATCTAAAATGATTTCCTACATCATAGTATTTTTTTATAAATTTTAGACATTAAATAAAGTAAATTATTTATGACATCATGATGATGCAGCGATGACCTCATTATTTAACGATTTTAATAAAATGGAAAGATAATGTAAAATATATGACCTACTCATGTCCAAAACCTATTGGATGGGTGGATATCTAACCCTTATCACCTTATCCTCGAAACACATCAATGTGGGACGATTGAAATCAGAAACTCATTTGAAAATAATGTTACATTTTATACCTTTCCAAGAGTGCCCCTCCTCTCCTCTTATAAAAGGCCCCCAACTCTACCTTCTTACCCACACTTAAAAAGCCTTTGGCTCGGCCAAACCCTGCCCATTTTGTCTCTCCACATCCCTCTCTAACTCCTTGAATCCTCACATTGGGCAGAATCTTTTCCAAGGAAGCCTTTGAGCTCAAATAAAATGAAGTTACCCGATTTTAAGGTAATGTCTTCACCTGTGTCCTTTTGTTTTATTTTGCATCTCCAACCCCCTAAACCCTTTTTATTCATTTATTTTGTAACAACTCCAGTATATTAAATATACTAGGATGTTTTTATAAGAAGGATTCGAGCTACACTTACACACACCTTCGTCTAATTGTTAAAGAACATATTGTTTCTGTAGTTGGCGATTTTCTGCCTCACGGAACGATGATTGTGCAACATTCTTCTAACAACTTCAAAGGTGGCCATTAATATTACACTATATTTATATATGATATATAATATGTTTATGTTTTACTTAAGGTTCTTTATTTTTCATTTATTTCATCCCTTTATGGTTTCCAGTATGAGTAAATGTGATATCTTCATTTAAGGAAGTGCGGACTACCGCCCCCTTAAAGTGATTTGATTCGTTAATACCATATGTGGTATGTATAAAGGATATATTTAAGGATATTATATATGATACCATATTGGAATTAAAATACTATTATTTATCATTATGTTTTAATTCCAATAAATATGAAATAGAAATGGAAGTAGCGTTCATGCGTATGTATGGCTTACCGTCTCCATGAACGGTAAATTTCATTTCTTATCTCAAAATGTTATGTACTATTATAATTACATATATATAATGGATATATATGTAATATATTAAATATAAATTATTTATATCATTCTGGAATTATAATATATATATATCTCATTTTGTTTTAATTCCATTAATATGGAAAAAATGAAAGTACCATTAATGCGTACGTACGGCCTACCGTCTCCATGAACGGTGCTTTTAATTTTTTATCTCCAAATGCTATAGAATAGTATAAAACGAATATATACTGGAGATATATGATATTTAAAACATAAATACTATTCTGGAGATGATGTACCTATAACTACATGGAAAATTCTTTTCCAACAAGTTCAATTTTTACTCATGTACTAAACATCGACAAAAACGTCTGATACGAACTCACTTTATTAACCAATTATTATAACATTATAATATGTGATATGAACTGAATAATAATATTTAAAGGAGGTCCTTAAGAAATTATAAATTGACCAAATTTTATTGTTCAGGAGATTAAGGAACGATCGAGTCATGTCGGACACGAGGTAAGGGATCCTACTCCTCTCTTTTTTTAAGTACTCTCTTTTATGTCATTTCTTTTAAAGCCCATATTTCTTGTTATTGGGATGTTATTTTATATTAATCTTACTCTAATTTTTATTGTTCCTATTATGAGAGACCATATTCTCTCTCATCAATCCATTTTTCAAGTTTTGGGTGGCGCTGTTAGGCTGCCGAATTTTCGTTAGAGATCTAACCTCTCTCTTTCTTTTTAAGTACTCTCCTTTTTGTCACTTCTTTTAAGATCCTCTTTGTTATGTTGGGGGATGTTATTTTATATTCTTCATTCTGTAAACATAATGTTAATATTATGAGAGACCCTACTTTCTCTCATCAATCCATTTTGGATGTTTTAAGTGGCGCCGTTAGGCTGCCGAGTTTTCGTAAGGGATTTTTCATCTCACTTTTATTCCCGTGAAATTTATGCTACATTTGCCACAATTTCCTTTGAGTGGTGTATGCACTTCCAATTATTCTAATCTTTGTGTAATATACTTCCGTTTATCAGTATTTACATCAATGATGTAGTGTCCTTCTTTCATGGGGTGTATGTTTCGAAATATACCCAAGTCAGTAAGGGAACCTTTCACCCTCCTCTTTTTAAAAGACTTCTTTTGTTGGGTCTTTTAATTCACATATTTTTATGTTGAGATAGGTTATAATATATCCTTATTTATGTAAATTTTATGTCCAAGTGATGAGATACCCTTTTTTATCTCTAATCATCTCTTTTTCAGAATTTTGAAGTGACGCCGTTAGGCTGTCATATTTTTGCAAGGGAACTTCTTAACGCAAATTTGATTATTTTAGATAAACTTGTACTCCTTGAATATGTTGTTCTATGAATATGTGTGAATTACCTATGATTTTTTTACACTTAATATCCACTTATGTTTGGTGTATTCGTTTGTCACACATAATTATGCAATTGATTTATCCTTAAACCAAGGATACCATCTTTGTATGGGTCTTCGTCTCAATCTCCATTCATTGAGGCATATTTTGTTTTATACACAACCTTCTTTTATACGGTGTATAAACCCCTTTGACTTTTACTTTTATTCAAAAGGAATCCTTTTTCTATGAAGCGTTTTACTAAATGACAAAAAGGAATGCTTCTTTTTGCGTACGCGGTGACAACGACCTTTTCCGCAGCCGCGAGTATTATTTGATCTTTGGCTTCCTCAACAAGACGTAATGTTTTTAAAATAAAATATATACCATATAATTTTTTTGTATCTTGGTATTGAAAATGGTTTTGATAAAGGATTCTATTATGTCAATATATTTAAATGATATATTGTGATTGAAATGTGGAAATGTTATCATTTCTTTATATTGGTTTTATGTGTTATAATTTTATGGTGGTACTTGGACATTTTACGGGTGGTTACGTGATAAACCATATGACGGGTGGTGCCATGAATACCAGGACGGGTGGTTACGTCATAACCTCCAATGCATTGGGTATGGAAGTCGGCCGTATGTCTATTCCATTAAGTATGTATGGAAGTTGGCCGAATGGATATTCCATTAATTGATATGTGTGGAAGTCGACCTTATGGTTATTCCACGTATGTATGTTTATGTCCCAAGTTACCTTTATATGTTATGTGATCTTTATATGGGTTTTATGGTAATCTTTTGGTTACATAAGGGTAAGTAATGAACTTTTATTTAGTGAAGAGTTTTTACTACTTCGAAAAGGTGAAAAGTATTACTTTGATAATGTATACATGGTTTACTTGTTATTTTGAAAAACTAACAGTTTTCATTCATTGTGTATCCCTTACGGATCTTTTTATGCTCATCCCAAGTTTTTGAAATGTTTTTCACAGGACTTAACGTGGAATAGGGTCAATTATGGGATCAAGGGAAATTCATGCTACCTAAAACATGAAACTAGACATGTTTCTTTTTAAGAGTTTTTATTTTATGCAAACTTAGTAGAAGTTTATACTTTTTAATCTTTTGAGATGTAATAGTTATGTCCTAATTCTCTAAAACTCTAAACCTAAAAAGATCCTCAATGTTAATTATTCACTTAATTCAATATTAAGTAAGGTTTAAGGCTGGGGCCTTATAGACTAATTTCTAGAACTACTTCTATGAAAACATTTACTATGAGACTCGGCTTGCAGAGAGGGCTAGTAAGTACATGCCTCTATAGTAGTGTGACATGACGATTATGGATTACTCAAAACGCTTTACAGATATGTGGTTCTTTTTTCTGACGTACCATGATAATGATATTTCAAGAGAATAGCTCATTGTCGATGGTCTCAAAAATGCAATCAAATCTCATGTCAATGTGTTCATATTGACTTCTATCATTGAGATTTTTAATTAGGTTCTAATTATAGAGTATAACTAGAGGGAATTTTAGGGATTATAGTAGGGAAATCTTATCACTTGACTCAGTGGTTCAGTATCTTCTGGTAGGAAGCACCATTTTGAGGCTTCCAACGAGATGAGTGCAAGTCAGGCATGGAGTACTGGTAGCTCGGTATTTTATCATCAATTTTATATATGGGTCCACATAAAGGATCAGTTTTACCACAACCTAGATAATTCTCGATATTATGAAATGATGGGGCACAATCATATATTTTGAAGGACTTACCCATTAACTATGGGTGGTAGGGTTCGTCTTTGACACTATTTATAGGAGAGGATTTCATTTTTTGGCATCCTGTAGGAAGATGGAGCAGTGTTATTCATTCAGACCAAGATAGTAGTGGACATAGATGAGTCATCCAAGAACATGTAACACCTAGACATCATGGTGGACCTACTCCGAGTAGTGAGGTTGTGTCACATTTCTTTGGAATAGGCTAGATCTATTTTGTATATCCTATCCCCGAAAAGTAGGATGTCAGACCTTCTATGGTGAGTGGTGTAATCTTAGTAGCCTCTACTATTGAATCTACTCATTGTTGTACTAAGGAATCACATTGTTTCATATTTTACATGTCGTGAAAAGTATTTAGCTTCTTTTTTTGTCTTATAAGTTCATTATAAAGATAAATTTTCTATTGGAGGTTATAAAGGAGTGTGTAAACCATTGAAGCGAGTGAAACCTTGAGGTTGGTGGATGTCACTTCATCGGAGATCTAAATTTCCATGAGATTATATAGTTCGATATCAAACTAACAATGGATTGGATAGTATCTTATCAATCTTATGTTGACCATATAAATGTAGGATGACTTTCACATCACTAGATATAGTACTTTATAATCAAAAGGGTGCATGGGATGTTATAGTTGAGCTGGACCAAATACTTTGTGGGCTAGGTGCGATAACATTGCAGTTTTCTAATTTATATCTAGATGATCAGGTAATGAGTGAACATGGATTTCCACAAGTGGTATATTTCTTTAGGGATGTGTTCCAAGATGACTTTTATGGTTTATTACTAAAGTTTTATTCAGAGTTCTCCCACAATCCAGTTCCAGGAGATGCACTGGTATCCATTCTTCTTTATTGGATGAATCTAAAAAAGGTGGAAGAGATCAAGACAGAGTTATTGAATTTTGAGGTGAATTGGTTTATTCAACCCAATAATTCTCATTGGGATTCATTATTCCTTTAGGGAATAATAGGGATTGTACTTTTAGTCTATTAATTGATTATCAAATGTTGAATGAGTTGATGGTTAAGAACTGGTATCCCTTTCAATGGATTGATGGTGTGTTTGATCAGCTATGAGGATATCATGTGTTATTGAAATATGATTTGAGATCTTGATATCACTGGGTGCACATTCAACCTAAACACATACCTAAAAAAATTACATGATGGTATGGTTTATATGAGTATATAGATATTCCATTTGGTCTCATGAATATGCTAACAATTCTCATGGTGTTGTTGAATCATAGAATCCATCCTTTCGTGGAATCATTTTTTGTCATTTTCATGGGAAATATCTTGGTTTCTTCACATAATCGACATGACCATGCCAACCATCTTGAGATCATTTAAAATAAAATGAGGGAGCATCAGTTATATACTATGCACTCAAAGGGCCACTTCCGGATGGATCATATTCACATACTGTGTCACATTATCTAAGAGATAAGTGTATCAGTCAGCCCATATAAGTTGAGAGATTTAGTTTTCTGGGTAAAAACAAATAATGGTTTTGACGTATGGAGCTAATTTGTAATTTCTAGATATTATTAATTTTCATACATGGCTAATCATGCGAGAATATAAAATTATAGGAATGTATACTTAGGGTGTAATGTTTGTATGGTCATGATTTTTAAGACATGGAATTTTAGTAGGTGAACAAAAATTCGAAATTAGAATCATTACTGATACATCTAGACTTGGTTAATATAGTAACTATGTGTTTTTATGCATTAGGTATTAGGCTGAGAGCGTTGATAATGTTGGGGGATAAATTCGTAGCGCACAAGTTTTAGTAAAAAAGGTGACATGGGAGGAACTACCCGACACACGATCTGGAGTTAGTAGTGGTTGTTCATGGGAGGCATTGAGGGAAATATTACATTCGAGGAGAGTGTTTTTTTTGGTGTACACAAACAAAAAAATATCATGAAGTATATATTTACATAGCATGATCTGAATCTAAGGTTGCAGAGGTTGGTGGAGTATCTATAATATTTTGGCTTCGAGTTTTCCAACATGTATGGTAAAGGAAATACAGTGGATGATGCCCTGAGTAGGAGGACGCATATTTAGGTAGTACAAAAAGCCATTAGTGACTAGAAAACTATGGAGTTTTTCTATGAGATGGATTTTGAGGTTCATGACAGTCATGGAAAGATGTATTTAACATTCATGGTTGTGACCTATATCTTTTTCGATAGAGTTAGTCTAAGGAAACTATTGGATTAAAAAGGAATATTATTTTGGGAGAGTGTAGAGGGTGAGATCCCTAATCATAGTTAAATGGTAGGTGAGGATGATATCATTCATATACATAGTCATATAAGGGTTCTAGTGGACATAAACGGTGAGATGATGTGGGAGTTTGATGCTTTATCTTGGACAGTGGATCCTAGAGTCACCAAGATGTATTGCGACCTATATATTCAGTAGTAGTGGTCATGTATGCAGCATGGGGATTTTTGTTTTCTTATGTGGTGTTCAACATTTCAATATGTGAAGGTGGATCATTAGGGACCAGTAAGAATTTTACAATAATTATCTATTCATGAGTGGAAATGGGATGATGTCATCATAGATTTTTTGAATGGTTTTCCAAGGTTACCTCAAGGTAACGATGCCGTGTAGGTTTTTGAATCTAATGAAGGTTTCTCATATCAAAATGATCAAGTAGAACATTGGTTTTTATTTTCATGCAAGGTTTTATATCCTTTAGTTAGTACGATTTCATCAGGTTCTGCACAATATCATTTTCGATAGGGACAACCATTTTAAGTAACGTTTCTAGGAGATATTGTAGAGGGAACTAGGAGAATTGGGTATTGTGAGCACAACATACCACCCTCATACTAATGGCCAGTTAAAATGTACCTTACCAGTGCTATAGGACATGTTGTGAGCATGATTCCTTGATTTTGGGGGATCTTGGGGACACATATTCTATTGGATTAGTCCATCTACAGTAACAACTATTAGACACTGATATATATGGAACCATATATGGATTTGAATGTAAGGATCTATCAACAATTACATTGCATGCAAGAGGAAAGTGAGGAAAATTAATGAGACTACATCTCATGTCATAGACTTCTGAACAGGTCCAGTTGTTTTAGAAGCGAATGGATAATAAAGAGTCTCAACATAAATTTTATGTTGATCATCCTAGATGGACTATAGAGTTTGAGGTTGGGGATCAGGTCTTTTTATGTGTATCTCCATGGTTGGGAAATTGAGGAATTAGGGGATGTGGTATGATTTAACCTTAATATGTTGTGGGTATCCATGATTATGGATATATTTTGGTCAATATCCTAGCATTTGGTGTTACCATAGAGGCATCAAGCCATGAATGGCATCTTCCTTGTATCTATGTTGTGCATCTATCATTTGGACTCATTTCATTCTTTTCATCCAGAGGAGGATGAGCTATTTGTTGATGCATATTTTAAATCAAATCATATATGTTTTGTTTATAGGATCATGAGGTTCCTTAAGGCTGTTTAGTTCCTCTATTATGGGTTTTATGGAAGCATGTTCATTTACTAGAGGAGACTTTGGAGAAGGAGGCAGGTGTACATGTTAAGTGGATGGATTTATTCTAAAATGAATCTTTATATCCCATGAGAGGGAAATTTTTAGAAAAATTCATTTAAGGGGAATATATTGTAACATCAATGGTTTTTATTGAGGTGTAGATCCTTTTTGTGTGTTTGAACTCGTTATTTCTTTCTTAATACCCTATGATGGGTCATGGGTTTGTTGGGTAGTTCTTGGGAAATAAGAGGCTAGATGTCTATATTTTTGTTATAGAATAATTACATGACATGTAATTTGAATAAACAACATGAATTTCAATTAAAAAACTTATAATGGTCTATATAAGACTATTCACACACTGTAAATGAATTTTATGAGGATGGAACGCATGAGTTACATGATATATAAGGCATTAACACATCCTAGAAATACCATAGTCTAGTTTTTTAAAAATATAGTCACCGGTGTCTAATTTTATACAAATCCCTAACTTTTTCCCTCTATCATGAGTAGGAGCACCCCCAAGAAGACTAAGGAAGGAATTGATCCGAGTTTTAGATCTAGACTCCATTTATTTCTTTATCAGTCTAGTTAGATCTGTGATGGTAAGATCTTGTTTCATTTTTATTCATTACTTCATCTTATAGATATCAGTTGTGTTGTTTGGATTGAGAGTCATATACATTAATTTCTCATTATTTATTTTTTCTTCATATTTATACTATACTGATTCATTTCAATAATTGATACGAGATGATTACTCCATTACTGGGCTATGGTAGGGGGATTAGACGTTCCTTTTGGATTTTGGGTCTTTATAGAGCTATTTGTCATTATCATTCCCATCGAACATACTAGAGTGACCCAAAAATTGAAATTTTAAATTGAAATAGTTGAAATAGAACCTATTTTATATTCACATAGGTTCTTTGAGATGAATTTGTTGTTGTTTCCCCATCCCAAGGCCACCCATTTAGTACGCCATGCCTTTTCATTAGTGATGACCATTGATAATCCACACAAGGTGGGTGTTCATGATTTTTCCTAGTTTATTTTAGCTTAATTATAATTAAATTGGACTAAATAACATGGTTAGGATATGATCTACCTCAATTTATTGTGTTATAATAATATTCCATGCCTAACGTGGTTAAATGGGATAAACGGAATTCACCAAATGAGTGGGTATACTCGTTGGTTATTTTTCAATTTCATAAATGTATTTTGTTGAAATTGTGTTAAATGGGCTGGTACACACATGTGTATTATTCAATAATGATGTTTCATTGATGGGTGGGTATACCAATGTGATTTAATTTATGTAAAGTAGTTATAAATGTGTGGTTATACCATTATAATGCGATTAAATGGGAATTGATCACATGATTGGGTATACTCATGATATTTAATTGATTATATGAGTGGGTAGACTCATATAGAATTTAATTGTTATGTCGTATGAAAAGGATTAATGATCCTTTAAATTTCATGGGTGACTCTCTATGGATAAAGAACACGGTAGTGGACTCCTTGAATAGTGATGATTCATCGCTCTTGATTACATGGGATGCCTTAGGCCTTATACCCCTTGGATATGGCTTGCATTGATTCATGTAAAACATGTTATTACCCATGCTTCTATGACTCCAAAAAAATCCTATACCATGCTTCCATCAAGAATCTTCAGGAACTCAACAAGGTTGTCTTGGTCTTATATACCTTTGATCTGGACATTAGTGGTCTACACATCATTATACGATATAACCATGGAATATATGAACATTTTCTTATTATAGAGTGGTCGTGGAAACAAGATACACTTCATTATACAGTAAGGACATGGGATTTTTTAATGTATTTATTATACAGAATGACTGTGTTGTCCCAATATGGATAAATGTGTGGTGAGGCCATGTTTCTTGTTTATATTTCTTCTAGAATATTTATTATGAGCTGATACATGTTGTAGGGAGCCATGAGTGGTGGTCTGGTATTACATGTTTGTAGTGGTTACATCCCTTGGTAATTTACACTTACATTTATAGTTAATTACACTTGTTTAGAATATTTCATTGTGCTTCTCAGAACTATATGGATCTATGGGTGGCTTCATACTAGGACTTTTATCTCACACCCTTGGGGACCTAAGTACATTATATGGTTGCCTGAATTTAAAAGGGAAAGCACCCTATCACAATTTTTTTTTATTTTCTTCTTGGAATCATTGGAGAATTAGACCTGGATGAGTGTATTGATTTTATTGGGATAATTGTTTGGTTTTTCTTTGTCTCTTCAGTAATTATACTGTAATGTATTTCCATGTACTTATTTTGGTTACTTTATATATACATGTATCATAATCATTATTATATATTAGACTCTTCTGGATTTTTTCCATCCTTTTGACTTTCTTATGTTACAACTATGATTTTTTACCACTTTCACTACTTTTTTTCTTTTAATATTCATTTATGTATACAATGGGGATGACGGTATAGTCTCAATACTAAAATACAATGTCCCTTGATTCTTGTTGATAGCCTGTGGAGTTTGGGGAGATGCACTTGAGAACATGTGACCTACTTGGCTCATGGAACTTTTTAGTGGAATATGGGTCTAGACCATTACCTATAACACACTAAATCTATTATAATATTTAAACATGATAGGTTTTAATGGTAAAGGAGTCACATATGTTCATCCAGTAGTAGTCTTTTGTACAATGGTTTTATGATTTCACATTCCATTTGATTGAAGAGGATATATGTATAGATTATTTATTTATCATAATAACATATCATTATAAATTAGATACTAGTTTTTTATATAGTTTCTTTAATAAATAATTGTGGGTTTTAGGATATTAAATAATAAATAAATAACTTTGTTAAAATGATTCTCATCTATTAAATAAACCTCTTTTGGAACTCCTATTAAGGACAATAGGGATAATATTTTTATGAGAAAATCAACTCAATAATGGGTCAAAGTGTTTTAGGGATATATTTTATTATTATTTTTTCAATCAAAAATACTCGATACATTTTAATAAATAAAGGCCGGAAGTTCCCTTTTCTAGTTGAGGTTGAGTGGTTTTTTATAAACACCAAACACTATTAAATAATGAGAAGTCACTCTCACCCCATATTCACACTAAAATTTAAAAATAATGGAGTTAAGGGGAATTAAGGTAGATAAAAACATCCAAAACATAAAAAATAAACACGATTTAGTCATTTTATTTACTTATATACTAATTTTAATTAATTTTCTCTTTTTTGGTTCTCACCACATAAACTTGTATTTATTCATTGGAAAATGGTACCTTAAGTGTAAAATAAATTAATCCTTATTATATAATTTGAATCTAATGATTCATAAAACTAAATAAAATTTTAAGAATAAAGATACCATAATTTTGGAAATTTAATTTTGACACATGTACGTGTAAGATGAAAACACTATTTTTTAAACATTCTTGTGGTAAATAAATTTTATCGTATTTAATAATAATTATAAAAAAATAATTTAAACTTATTATATAAAATTAAATGTTATGATAAAAAATATATAATCCATTTTATGAAATATAATTTGTATAATTTGTATAATTTAATTTACAATAAAACCTACAGATGTGTTAAAATGGTTTTTTTATTGTAAATTCATTTTAGAATGATAAGGTGAACAAATTTTATCTATATAACTAGTATTCATAATTAAATTAATTTTAATACATAATTATATATATTTAATATATCAATTTAATTTAAATTTTTCCTAATTATTAGATATTTCAATTAGTTAAAATAGAAAAAATATTGTTCACATTAAAACAATTTTTATAAAAATGTGTTTTAAACCCTTAAATTAAACATATATTAAAATCAAATATAATGATGATTTAAATATATCTAATTGAATTAAATATAAATAAATACTACTAAGTTAATTTTAAATAATATTAAAATAATTTTAGTAATTTTAAATTACACAATTTTAAAAAAAAGAATGTATTTTTTCACCAAATATCCCTATGTTTCACTATCCAGTGAAAAATAAATAATTTCTAAAAAATACCAAAATTTTACCCTATGATAATATTGATATGATTATTTAATAAATTATTTTAATTTTAATAAATATTTTTTTTAAATTATCCAAAAAAAATTATTAAAATATTTTCTTCCAAAATAGAAATAAAAAACATTTTAGAAGGAAACATATTTTTGGGGAATAATAAATCATTGTTAAAAGTTTAGTGATAATTTATAAATATTTTATCAACAAATATATATTAATTTGGACCTTTATATAAAAATAAGAAATTATTTTATATTATCCATACTCACCAACTCAACAGCTAGGTCATAATGATCATATTTACATAATGTATGTATTTGGTTATTTAATCTCTGTGTTGTTTTCTATATACATAGTAAAAGAAAATATTCAGATTTTAAAATATTGAGAATTCATGTACTGAAATCTATCAAAGTTATTAAATTTATTAAAAATAAATATTCTATAATATTTGGGCGTGTTAAATTCTCCCCACATTCAATAAATTACATCCACAAAATTTTATTTTCAACTCGTATATAAAACTATTCACATTTGAAAATTATTTTTTTTAGAACCCACACGACAAAAAGGGTTAAAAGATATACATAAAATGGAAGAGGATATTTTGATGGTAATCTAGAATAACATATAATTTGATTTCTTTATAAGAGAACATTAGTGGGATGTGAAAATATGGACATCGAAAAAAAGTGTAAAAAATAATGGAGAGTGACATAGATCATTGATCACCATAAAAAGAATTATAAAGAAAAATTTAACAACAACCGAATGATAAATATACTTTAAGTTAAAATATCATTGACTTATTAGATACAAAGGTAATATAAAAACATTTTCTAACATTAGAATCATATATTTATTGGATTATTTTACTATAAAGATATTGAAAACCATAAAATGTACTTATTTTATATTTTTTTATTTCCAAATCACAATTTCATATATTTGGTGTTCTTTAATTAATTTCTACATCATTTATTACTCCTATAAATTAACTTAAAATAAGAATTTTATTTATTCCTGTTTCCCTAAATGTTATTATTATCAGATTATAAGATCCATAATATAATAATAAGTTATATCTATTATCATTAAATATTATCCAAAACTGAAATGGTTACACAAGGTAAGATTAAAAAATTGAATATTCCTTTATATGGAGAAATAATAAATTTCAGATAAAAATTATAACTCAAGGTTGAACTGATATTCTATAATAAATAAGTATCCATACTTTCTAATTATCCTCAATATTCTCATCATTAAAAAAATTCACATCAATGATCATTTCACACCTTTTAACATAGATCCCTAAAAATTTAATTACATTCTTCCCAAATAATCCATAATATTAAACCTAAAGGGTATATATATATGAACTGAATGAAACATTTCATAAAATATTAATAATCACCTTAATACAAAAAATATTTCATCATATTATATTCTTCTCAAAATAAGATTTATATTTATCTATCATATCTTTTATGTAAAAAATTTTAAAGTAACAAGTACATCACCACAAATATTTCTTATCACAGTACCCTTGTCGCCCTTCGATTGTGGGGTCAGGCCCTATGGAATTACAAGATTTGAAAGGTGGTCACCTGAAACATGGTTTGTCCATTTTTAAAAGATTATATTAATATAATTAATATAGCATTCTGAAAAATATTATTAACATTCAAAAAAATATAATTAATAGTCAAATCAATTTTCAATAAATACATATTGCTATAAAGATTATTTTTTCTACAAAATATAATAACCATAATTGAATACAATTACATTAACATACATGATCATATTAACCATAAAGGGTTTCAATATATATAAAATACTTCCCAAAAAATATAAAAGAATTATTCCTTGAATAACCTTATCACTAAAACATATACAGAATAAAAGGTTTCTATTCCAATAAATGATTTAAAAATGTATTTTATCATCTTAAACCCCCATCACATTAACCATAAAATGTCAAAATTTATGTTATTAAATACATGATAAAAGATACACTTATTAACATAACAATCATTAATTTTATCTATTGTCATTCATGTTCACCATATATTCAAATTATATATAAATTTTTATAAAAAAATATCAATTATACAAATAATATCACCCATGAGGTTCAAGCGGGGTGTGTAGTAAGGCCCATTCACATTTCCTATGTGAGGATCATGTTAAATCCCAATTCAAAATATTTAGAGTTATTTCCCCTAGTTACAACAATTTTAGATGTATGTCCACATACCATATCCATATAAGATTGTATTTAGAGAAGAACCCACACAAAACCTTCCTCAAGAAACATTAGGAATTAAATATATAGTTATCTATAAGGTTCAGAATTGGGTAATTTTTCTTAATATATGTTTTCCACAATATAGTTCCCAAGGATTCTACTAATATTTTTATCATTAAAACTACAAAAACTCAAACCCTAGTAGTATTTATTCATTGGTTACATTATTACATTGGTGATATATACAAGCAATCACATACAAAATTAAAAAATATTTTACTAGTCTTGGTGAATTATATACATAAATTATTCCCATATTAAATATTAATACACAAAATAGAATACAAGTTTTTCTTAATAATACAATTATTCCCACTATAATATCTTTTCATATAATCCACATTACACTTCATGGATTATTATTAAAGGAAAAAAACAAGGGCGAGCTCAATTCTTATTAAGGATTTAATACTTTAGAATCATTCTTGAGTAAATATGGATTTATTAACAAGGAATAATCAATATTATAAGGTAAATATCCAAACACACATTACAATTAATCAATACCATGAGTATCATGATTAGATTAGGAATAATCAATATATAAAGGTTCATAATTAAACCCAAATTCAATTCAATAAAGAAATTATATAAAAGAATCATTCATGGATAATAACAATGAAATAATATCATGGATAAAAATATTTTAATTCAAATTAAATTATAAGATTTATAATTTATATTATGATCTCAGGCATCATTATATCTTTATTGTTAATAACGTCGGAAAATAATGTTTATGAAATGGGTAGGTATACACTCAAACCCCATTAAAACAATCCTATAGATTTGATTTATTCTAATAGACTATCCATGAAAAGAGGAGATATCTATTGTGTGGTCCATCCATAACTTCATGCCCAATTTATTCCCCATAAATAAAATGATCTATTTAATTCATTAATATTATGACTTATCGACAGGTATCTATATCGTGTAAGGAATACGGATTCAAAATAATTTCCCTAGAAAATAATACAACATTCAATGTAAAATAAAATATATTAAATGATATATGGTTTAATTAATTAGTATAAAAATGATAAACAAAATGGATATTTAGTGGAAATGTAATGTCCAATTATAACATGAATGTGAATATTTCAAATTAATGTTAATGATTTCCAAAACTAATCGTGAAATATAATTTAAAAACATTAAATTTTCAGGATGATAATATAACAACCATAAAAAGAATAAGGTATTTTTCAAAACAATATATATCTAGTGAACTATATTTATAAAATTGTTTTCATGTTGGTGATTAATACTACTATTGAAATATCTTTAAAAAATTCTTATGTTAAATATCCATTTCACACTGAAACTAATTTATGAACAAAAATAATCCCATATTAATAGTAAAACCAATTTATTTAAAAATAAATATATAAAATTTCATTGTATTCTATAAATAAAATAATGTTAATAATGAAATAAGTTTATGTTAATGGTGATTATGTTAAAAACAATAATTCCACTTATATTATTTATGAAAACTCAAAAATTACATTGTTTATAAAATAGAAGAAAAATACCTTTTAATATATTTTTGAAAAATATATTAAGGTGTTAAAATTAATTGTAAAAATTATATAAAAAAATTAAAAAAATGGAAATAATATATTTTTTAGAAATAATATTTTTGACCGAAAAGGGAAATGAAGTGGAATTTTATAATAATTTTTTTCAATAATTGTAGGTTCCAAAGAGAGAAAATTGATAATATTACATGAATAAAACCTTAATAACTAGATATGAAAAAATTAAATTGGTTTATCATGAAATTATCAATTAATTTTCTTCAATGTAAATTAAATTATAAACAACATCCTTAAAATGAGATTGAAACATAAATATATTTATTACAACATTGGTAACTTTTTGAGGTATAATGATAATTAAATTAATAATGTAAAAGTAAATATAAAATACCATTAATGTAAACATATTATTGATATAACATATTAAATGGGTAGAAGGAACTCCTCATCAAATAACATAGGTTTATAACATGACATCTTTCCCAAATAAGACAATTTAGGGATGAGAAACAATTGCAATGATCATAACATTGATGTGAGAATTAATGAATTTATTTCTTATGTGTGTAAAATTTAAACCCACATATAAGAATTCTAAATACAACATATGATAATTGATAGACATTATGAACATAATCTAAGAATATCAAGGGTAATGAATATTAAATATAACACAATGAAAATAATTTGATTTATAAAATTCATTACCACTAGATAATTGTTAAGTCAAATCCCCCTTGTTGATGTAATTAAATTTCAAACATAAATACCATGTAGTGTTAAATAGTAATGATAATATATTTTAAAGGGAATTTGTATACATCATATAAAGTAATTTGGTGCATAAGAGTAAAATATTCCTCAATGAAAGGAAAATGATACATAATCTCTTACATCACACTTCAATTTAGTTGAACATGATTTAACATAAAATATAATGGTTTTAAACATTTTGTTTCTTTATAATATATATATATATATATATATATTAATATTTATAATATTATATATGATTTTTTATTACATCTTATCCCCCATTCATTAATAATCTTTTTTATTACAATTTTTTATGGTGTAAACTTCCTTCTTTTATCATATATGTTTTAAGATGAATTATATAGTTCATCATTATATTATATGGTTATATAATATATGAAAAGATATTTATTTTTTAAAAATAATTTTTTTCTTAGGTAAAATTTTATATTCATCGGTTATATTTTATCATGTAGAATGTATCACATCACTTCGTGGAGATGGTAGGTCTTATGTACACAAAAGCGACATTATATTTTCCTTAACAAGTTAAACAGTATGTAAAATAGGAATATATTAATCATAAAAAATAAATATCATATTATATATATCACATATATTAATTAAATTTATAATTAATTCCTACATTTAATGAGTATGTGAAAATTGAATTACAATGCTTCATCATGTGATAGTATGTTGTACAAATTATCGACATTATCTTACATTAAATTATTTTAAAGTAAGACATTATATGTGATATTATAAATATAGAATTATAATTATATGATAAATATTATATATATATATACAAACATTTAATCTATAATTATATCCAACATTGCGAGCTGTTCATGGACAACTAGTCACATCAATTCACGTGATAACAGTCTATCATACAAACAAACGATGATTTTTTTACCATTTGGAGAAATATGATATGGATATATGTTATTAAATTAACATAATATTTTCTATTTATATGGGAGATATGTTTTAATTATTTTGTAATTTTTATGTCATGATTTAAGTTAATAAATGATGAAATAAAAAATAAATGTCTTTGTTATGATGAATACCGTCTATTAGAAAAACCACATATGGATAACCCCTTAAAAACGTTTGGGTTGGTCTTTTTGGGAGATCATATTCTCAAGAATGTTTATAATTTTGTGGGGGAGATATTATGAAGGGGGTTTTGGGTCAAAATTTCCCAATTGGTGTGAATAATTAAGGGGAGAGAGTTCCATTTATAATTATGGAGGATTGAAATTTTTGTTAATACCCAAAGCTATTAAATAGGGGGAATTCACCCTCACCTTCAGTGCATCCAAAACTAAAATAAAATTTAATTTTTTGGTGTTAATATTTATCCACACCTCCATCACATAAAACAAAACATGTTTTAAATATTTTATTTAATTATCCTTTTCTCTTATTTACTTTTACTTTTTTACAAGGTGTCTAGTTTTTTGACCAATGTAAATAATAATTTAATCATAGAATAAAATCTCATTTATTTGATAATTTGTAACCATTTTTTATTAATATTAAAAAAAATTATCAAATAAAAAATCAATTTTTAGGGATAATTAATTTTTATATAAGTGTATGTAACATGAAAGCCCATGTTTTGACCGTAACTCTGATAAAATAATTTTACTATTTTAACTTTTAATTAAGTTGAAAACATAATTTTACTATATTGTATAATAATAATTATTATAATTATAATTTTTAATCAATTTTATTAAATTCAATTCATGGAATATGTAGAAATGCATTTAATATAAACTTGTAAATGTTTTGGAAAACTGTTTTTCATAAATGCATTTATAATGCATTATATTGTCTTATATTAACTATATTAATAGTAAACTTAATTAAATTTATTTATATTAATATTTATATATATAATAAATAAATGTAATTTAAACTAATAAATGTTAGGTTTTATTTCAATTACATAAAATTTAGAATCATTATTCCCTTTAAATAGTTTTCATACAAATGACTTTTTACAGAAAAATTTAACATATATCAAAATACAGTATAAAGATGTTTTCAATGTAATTAATTGAATGAAATATAATTTAATTATAATTATTCTTCCTTCAAATATTATTTAAATACTAATTTTACTTTTAAATAAATAAATTTAATAAAAATACCTAAAACTTCAATGAAAATTTGGAATTTTTTACTATTCATAGAAAAATTAATATTTTACAAAAAATATTAAAATTCACACCCAAAGATAATTTAAATTTAATTATTTCAAAAATATTGTTATTTTTATAAAAGAAACAATTTAAAATTTAGAAATATAATTATAAGATTTCATCATAAAAATAAATAGAATTTTTTTTTATGGAAACATGTTTTTTGTGGAATAATAAAATATTATTAAAAATATAGTTATAATTTATTAATAAATTGTTATGAAATTTATATTGGTTATAGCCTTTATATATATATATTTCATATAGTATTTAATCATATTCATTGCCTCAAATTCAATGGTTTGGTTATAAGGGTCATATTAAAATAATTTATTTTGTGGGATATTGAAGCTTGGTGTTGCATGTCATATAAGATATAGAACAAAATGTTATTAATTTAAAATATTTGGGTTTTATGTTGAGAAATATATCAAAGAGTTTAATTTTATTTACAAATAAAATATAACGTAAAATTTATAGTTTTTACATTCTCCCCAACTACAATAAATTTCACCATCCAAATTTTTAGTTGAACCTAGAAATAAATGGTTTGATATTATAAAATACCATTGTCTAAAACCCACATCATCAAAAGGGTATATAAATATTACTCTTAAAAATTAAAGGTTATTATGAAGGTTATTATTATTAACAGATAACCATGTTTCCAAGTAGGAGATCATTAGTGGGAATTATAAATATAGAGATTTAAGAAAAGAATAAATATTGGGGTAGGGTTATAGAGTTAGTTGATCATAAAAAATGGATAATAAATATAATTCCAACCATAAAAAACCATAATTCTATTATGGGCTAAAATTCCACAGATTTATTTAGTATGAATGTAATGAGATAAAATTTTTCAAGATATTTTTTTTAGTGTGGATGTGTTCATTTACAATCAAGGTATATAATAAATGAAAAAATAATCATTTGATATCTTTTCTTTTCATAATAAAAATTTCATACTCATTTCATGCTTTAATAAATTTTCCATTCATTTCTTACTCATTGAAATTTATTTCCAATATTATTTTTTTAAAACTGAAGCTCAAAAATAATATTCATAATGTATTGTAATATCTTCAGAAGAATAATAAGTTATTTCTATTTTCATTAAATTATAAATTAAAAAGGAATGGTTTCTATAGTTTGAGATAAAAAAAATTAAAGACATTCATAAAGAAAATTATAAATTTTACATCATAATTTCTACTAGTGGATTAACTTAGTTACTTATATTAATATATAACTTTTTATTTTAATTATCCTCAATAATCTTATCATTAAACAATGTTTTCACCACAAAAGATATTTCAAACCCTTCAACTTACACCCCTATAAATTTAATTTAATTATTTGTAAATAATCCTATATCTTAAACCTAATGGTTATATATATCTCAAATCAATAAAATGTCTCTAGAAAATATAATTAATGGCCTCTAAATAAAATTTACTTGAAACTACTATATTGATTCCAAAATTAACATAATATTTATCTATGAAAACATTTAATTAAAAAAATTCATACTAACCATTACATCATGTATGCCAATGGTAAGATCGCCACCCTTTTCCCCCTTATGTTTTGTTTTCAAGCTCTATGTCCTTACTTGATATGACAACTTGTCACCTTGAATTCTATATTTCCTTTAAAAAAAATATTAATCTAATTCCTATAAAATTTTAAAAAAAATTTATGAACATTGTCAATGATATAATTAATCATTAAATAACTTATTAAAAACTATGTATTTCTATAGAACTTATTTTTTCAGCAAAATATACTAACCATTATTGAATATTATTATGTTATAATCAATTATCAAAACCATAAATATTTTAAATAGACAAATAATTGTTTCCAAAAAATATAAAATATTATTCCTAAATGACCATTTTTCATAAATATATAATAAATACCACTATTTTATTCCCATAAATGTTTCCTAAAATATTGTTAATCATCTTAAACTCACATTCCATAAAACCAAAAAATGGGTATTTCTTCCAAGAAACTAATGACAAATAATACACATATCAAATGAAGAAACATTAATTTGAACAATTTTCTTTCATGAAAATTCACTAATTCAAACTATTCAAAAAGGTTGGTAATGAAAATATGAATGATATAAATCATATCCACTAAGACTCTCAACCCATGTGTTTAGTAAAGACCATTATCAAGTACATGGGGATGATATAGTAAATTTAAAACATTCTGTTTTAGGTTTATTACCCGAAGGTATAATTTTTAAATAAATATGTCCACTTGTAGTATCTTTAATTGGATGTATTGATATGATAAACCACATAATATCTTCCTCAAAAATACATTAGGATATTATTATATACTCAACCTCAATATCTGTTATGGGTTTATATTACGAAATCTATATATAAATAAATATATTTTCCATTGTTTGTAATAACCTTTCTCTGATACAAACAATAAATACCTTGACATTGGTAACCAATAATCAGTGGTTACTTTATTACCTTGGTGATAAAAATAATCGATGACCATAAAAATGACCAAATAAATTATAACCATTTTATTTAAAATACTTGTATGGTTCCCATATAAAATTATCATACACAAGTTAAAATATAATATTATTACCTTGACTGTCATTATTCCCAAAAGGAGATCCTTAAATATCATTTATAGTACACTTCCTACATTCCTAGAAAATAAAACCAAATACTGGTGATTAAAAATACTGAGTAATGGTTATATACAGAAGAATCTATCTGGTGTAAATAAATCATGATCTATAATTTCTAATAATTATATAAGGGTAAATATCTAGACACATTCCCATTTCATCAATTTAATAAATATCATGATTTTAAAGATTAATTCATAACTAAAGGTAAATAAATGAACACACATTCAATTTAATGAATAACATGATTAAAAATTTTATTCAAGGATAATATCAATAAAATAATCTCATGGATAATAATTACTAAATTATTAATGAATTAAATGATTATTAATGGAAATCATGATCACTTGAATCACAATTCCATTACGATCAAGACCTTATTCCAAGAAATTTTAACTAATGGGTGAGTATACACTAAAAATTAATTTATATATGACTAGCCAATTAGTTTATCTCATGAGGCTACTAATGAATCAAGGGGATCTCTATAACTAAAAACCATATAAATTTTTTGGTCCAACGCATTAATTATATATAGAATGATCCATTTAATTCTTGAATAATATTCCTTATCAATAAATTATTTTATCAAAAAAGGAATGTGGATTGATAATAAATTCCCCAATCAATCATATAAATTTCAAAGTAAAATTACATATGTTGAAATGATATATTTTTTAACTAATAATGACATACATGATAAATAACATATATATTTAGGGGAAATGTAATGTATAATGATCACAAGAAAGTAAAAATTTAAAGGGAATGTTAATTAATACAAACATTAATATTGAAAGATAATGGCAATAATTTCCCTAATCAAAATGATTGTAAGTCATATGGGGAAATAATTAGTATGGAATCAATACAATTTATATCTATATGGTTATATTAAAAAAATGGTTGTTGTCATTGATGATTATAAATACCATAAAATTAAATTTAAAAAATTTCTGTTGAAAATAAACATTTAACATTGATATAAAATTAAAAACTAATACTTTACAGAAAAAAAAATCATTAAATATAAACTTTTAATCATATAATATAGTATTCAAATAATTGAGTGTTCATGAAGATATAAGGTTTTTTCTATGATAGATAGTTTAATAAATATTTCTTCCACATTTTTGTAAGAAAATTCAAAAAAACACATTGATTGAAAAAAGTTTGAAAGATTATTTTTAAAACAATTAGTAAATAATTAAAATTATTTGTAAAAATGACTTCATAAAATAATAATAATTAATTTCTGATTTTTTTTTGAATGAAACTTATTTGTAAGAAGAAGAATTTTCGATTGAAGAGGGAAATGATGCTGTATTTTACTAATCAAACTTTTGAATCTGTATTATATACCAATGAGAGGATAATGGTACTATTTAATTAAAAAATGATGAAAAACTATATTATAATAATATTATATGACATTATTACACTGTTATTAAATAATATCATACAATGGGAATTCAAGTATTAATAGTCCCATTTAAAATAATATTGATACATAAATCTCTTACCACTTTTGGAAAATTTTCAATTGGAAATCCCATGAAAGGAATAACATAAAATGTAATATTATATATAATTAATATAAATATATTAATTATATAAAAGGTAATATTAGAAGTAGATGCACCCCCAAAAAATATTAAAGGTTTATAACAAACATATGGTCCAAAGAATATAATTTCTAACAAGATGCCCTTAAAATGATAACAATGTCAAAGTGAGAATTAATCAGGGAATAGATTATGTAAATAAATTGGAAATAAAATTAAAATAAAGGGACATACAACATAATATAATAAAATTCATTACACACGCAATCTTAGAATAAAAAAATGATGAAATAATATGGTC
The DNA here is from genome assembly GCA_963277665.1 of Viscum album. Lineage (NCBI taxonomy): Eukaryota > Viridiplantae > Streptophyta > Magnoliopsida > Santalales > Viscaceae > Viscum > Viscum album. The sequence continues at coordinate 108,028,114 of OY728133.1, forward strand.
TGTTGAATACAATTACAATTATGAAATTCAATACCACTATTCTAGTCAAGTGATTTTGATTGGGATAATTCAAATTTAAACATAAAATAACCTCAATATTGATGAATTCATGATTTATAATTTCAATTGAGTTTTATATATACTATATAAACAAATTAGGTGCATAACATTACAATATCCATCATTGAAACGAAATTGAGACAAAATACCTTACCTCACGCTTCTCTTTAGATGAGCATGCATTAAATGTTATGATTAAAAATAATTAATCCATTTTATGAAATATAATTCATATAATTTGTATAATTTAATTTAAATATTACTCTTAATAATTAATGGTTTTTAGGAAGGGTATCTTTATTAACAGATAACCATGTTTCCAAGTAGGAGATCATTAGTGGGAATTATAAATATAGAGATTTAAGAAAAGAATAAATATTGGGGTAGGGTTATAGAGTTAGTTGATCATAAAAAATGGATAATAAATATAATTCCAACCATAAAAACCATAATTCTATTATGGGCTAAAATTCCACTAATTTATTTAGTACGAATGTAATAAGATAAAATTTTTCAAGATATTTATTTAGTGTGGATGTATTCATTTACAATCAAGATATATAATAATAGAAAAAATAATCATTTGATATATTTTCATTTCATAATGAAAATTTCATACTATTGTCAGGCTTTAATAAATTTCCCATTCATTTCTTACTCATTGAAATTTATTTCCAATATTATTTTTTAAAAACTGAAGCTCAAAAATAATAGTCTTAATGTATTGTTATATCTTCAGAAGAAAAATAAGTTATTTCTATATTCATTAAATTATAAATTAGAAAGTAATGGTTTCTATCGTTTGAGATAAAAAAAAATTAAAGACATTTATAAAGAAAATTATAAATTTTACATTAAAATTCTTACTAGTGGTTTAACATAGTTACTTGTATTAATAAATAACTTTTTATTTTAATTATCCTCAATAATCTTATCATTAAACAATGTTTTCACCAAAAAAGATATTTCAAACCCTTCAACTTACACCCCTAGAAATTTAATTTCATTATTCTTAAATAATCATTTATCTTAAACCTAATGGTTATATATATCTCAACTCAATAAAATGTCTCTAGAAAATATAATTAATGGCCTCTAAATAAAATATATTTGAAACTACTATATTGTTTCCAAAATAAACATAATATTTATCAATGAAAACATTTAATTAAAAAAATCATACTAACCATTACATCATGTATTCCAATGGTAAGCTCACCACCCTTTTCCCCATTATGTTTTGTTTTCAAGCTCTATGTCCTTACTTGATGTGACAGCTTGTCACCTTGAATTCCAGATTTCCTTTAAAAAACAATATTAATCTAATTCTTATAACATTTCAAAAAAAATTATCAATATTTTCAATAATATAATTAATCATAAATAACTTATTAAATACTATGTATTTCTATAGAAGTTATTTTTTAGCAAAATCTACTAACCATTATTGAATATTATTATGTTATAATTGATGATCAAAACCATAAATATTTTAAATAGACTTATAATTGTGTCCAAAAAATATAAAATATTATTCCTAAATGACCATTTTACATAAATATATAATAAATACAACTATTTTATTCCCATACATGTTTCCTAAAATATTGTTAATCATCTTAAACTCACATTCCATAAAACCAAAAAATGGATATTTCTTTCAAGAAACTAATGACAAATAATACACATATCAAATGAACAAATATTAATTTGAACATTTTTCATTCATGAAAATTCACCAATTCAAACTATTCAAAATGGTTTGTAAAGAAAATATGAATGATATAAATCATATCCACTAAGACTCTCAACCCATGTGGGTAGTAAAGACCATTATCAAGTACATGGGGATTATGTAGTAAATTTAAAACATTCTGTTTTATGTTTATAACCTGAAATTATAATTTTTAAAGAAATATGTCCACTTGTAGTATCTTTAAATGGATGTATTGCTACGATAAACTACATAATATATTCCTCACAAATACATTAGGATGTTATTATATACTCAACCTCAATATCTGTTATGGGTTTATATTACTAAATCTATATATAAATAAATATATTTTCCATTATTTGTAATAACCTTTTTCTGATACAAGCAATAAATACCTTGACATTGGTAACCCATAATCAGTGGTTACTTTATTACCATGGTGATAAAAACAATCGATGACCATACAAATGACCAAATAAATTATAACCATTTTATATAAAATACATGTATGGTTCCCATATAAAATTATCATACACATGTTAAAATATAATATTATTACCTTGAATGTCATTATTCTGAAAAGGAGATCCTTGAATATCATTTATAGTACACTTCCTATATTCCTAGAAAATAAAACCAAATACAGGTGGTAACAAATACTGAGTAATGGTTATATACAGAAGAATATATCTGGTGTAAATAAATCATGATCTATAATTACTAATAATTATACAAGGGTAAATATCTAGACACACTTCCCATTTCATCAATTTAATAAATATCATGATTTTAAAGTTTAATTCCTAACTAAAGGTAAATAAATGAACACACGTTCAATTTAATGAATAACATGATTAAAAATTTTATTTCAGGATAATATCAATAAAATAATCTCATGGATAATAATTACTAAATTATTAATGAATGAAACGATTATTATTGGAAATCATGATCTCTTGAATCACAATTCCATTACGATCAAGACCTTATTCCAAGACATTTTAACTAATGGGTGAGTATACACTAAAATATATTTATATATGACTAGCCAATTGGTTTATCTCATGAGACTACTAATGAATCAAGGGGATCTCTATAACTAAAAACTATATAAAATTTCTGGTCCAACGCATTAATTATATATAGAATGATCCATTTAATTCCTGAATAATATTCCTTATCAATAAATTATTTTATCAAAAAACGAATATGGATTGATAATAAATTCCCCAGTCAGTCATAGAAATCTCAAAGTAAAATTACATATGTTGAAATGATATATTTTTTAACTAATAATAACATACATGATAAATAACATATATATTTAGGGGAAATGTAATGTATAATGATCACAAGAATGTAAAAGTTTTAAGGGAAAGTTAATTAATACAAACATTAATATGGAACGATAATGGCAATAATTTCCCTAATCAAAGTGATTGTAAGTAATATGGGGAAATAATTAGTATGGAATCAATGCAATGTATATCTATATGGTTATATTAAAAAAATGGTTGTTTTCATTGATGAATATAAATACCATAAAATTAAATTTAAAAAATTTCTGTTGAAAATAAACATTTAACATTGATATAAAATTAAAAACTAATACTTTATAGAAAAATAAGAAAAAAAATTCATTAAATATAAACTTTTAATCATATAATATAGTATTCAAATAATTGAGGGTTCATGAAGATATAAGGTTTTTTCTATGATAGATAGTTTAATAATTATTTCTTCCACATTTTTGTATGAAAATTCAAAAAAACACATTGATTGAAAAAAGATTGAAAGATTATTTTTAAAACAATTAGTAAAAAATTAAAATTATTTGTAAAAATGACATCATAAAATAATAATAATTAATTTATGAATTTATTTTTGAATGAAACATATTTTTAAGAAGAAGAATTTTCGATTGAAGAGGGAAATGATGCTCTATTTTACTAATAAAACTTTTGAATCTGTATTATATAACAATGAGAGGATAATGGTACTATTTAATTAAAAAATGATGAAAAACTATATTATAATAATATTATATGACATTATTACACTGTTATTAAATAATATCATACAATGGGAATTCAAGTATTAATAGTCCCATTTAAAATAATATTGATCCATAAATCTCTTACCACTTTTGGAAAATTTTCAATTGTAAACCCCATGAAAGGAAAAACATAAAATGTAATATTAAATATAATTAATATAAATATATTAATTATATAACCTGTAATATTGGAAGTAGATTCACACCCAAAAAATATTAAGTGTGTATAACAAACATATAGTCCAAAGAATATAATTTCTAATAAGATGCCCTTAAAATGATAACAATGTCAATGTGAGAATTAATCAGGGAATATATTATGTACATAAATTGGAAATAAAATTAAAATAAAGGGACATACAACATAATATAATAAAATTCATTACACATGCAATCTTAGAATAAAAAAATGATGAAATAATATGGTCTGTTGAATACAATTACAATTATGAAATTCAATACCACTATTCTAGTCAAGTGATTTTGAATGGGATAATTAAAATTTAAACATAAAATAATCTCAATATTGATGAATTCATGATTTATAATTTCAATTGAGTTTTATATATACTATATAAACAAATTAGGTGCATAACATTACAATATCCATTATTGAAACGAAATTGAGACAAAATAACTTACCTCATGCTTCACTTTAGATGAGCATGCATTAAATGTTATGATTAAAAATAATTAATCCATTTTATGAAATATAATTCATATAATTTTTATAATTTAATTTAAATATTACTCTTAAAAATTAAAGGTTATTATGAAGGTTATCTTTATTAACAATTAACCATGTTTCCATGTAGGAGATCATTAGTGGGAATTATAAATATAGAGATTTAAGAAAAGAATAAATATTGGGGTAGGGTTATAGAGTTAGTTGATCATAAAAAATGGATATTAAATATAATTTCAACCATAAAAAACCATAATTCTATTATGGGATAAAATTCCACTGATTTATTTAGTATGAATGTAATGAGATAAAAATTTTCAAGATATTTTTTTAGTGTGGATGTATTAATTTACAAACAAGATATATAATAATAGAAAAAATAATCATTTGATATCTTGTCATTTCATAATAAAAATTTCATACTCTTATCATGCTTTAATAAAATTCTCATTCATTTCTTACTCATTGAATTTTTTTTCCAATATTATTTTTTAAAAACTGAAGCTCAAAAATTATATTCTTAATGTATTGTAATATCTTCAGAAGAATAATAAGTTATTTTATTTTTCATTAAATTATAAATTAAAAAGGAATGGTTTCTACTGTTTGAGATAAAAAAAATTATAGACATTCATAAAGAAAATTATAAATTTTACATCAAAATTCTTACAAGTGGATTAACTTAGTTACTTATATTAATAAATAACTTTTATTTTATTTATCCTCAATAATATTATCATTAAACAATGTTTTCACCAAAAAAGAGATTTCAAACCCTTCAACTTACACCCCTAGAAATTTTATTTCAATATTCGTAAATAATCCTTTATCTTAAATCTAATGGTTATATATATCTCAACTCAATAAAATGTCTCTAGAAAATATAATTAATGGCCTCTAAATAAAATATATTTGAAACTACTATATTGTTTCCAAAATAAACATAATATTTATCTATGAAAAAATTTAATTAAAAAAATTCATACTAACCATTACATCATGTATGCCAATGGTAAGCTCGCCACCCTTTTCCCCCTTATGTTTTGTTTTCAAGATCTATGTCCTTACTTTATGTGACAGCTTGTCACCTTGAATTCTATCTTTCCTTTAAAAAAACAAAATTAATCTAATTCTTATAAAATTTTAAAAAAAATTTATGAACATTTTCAATGATATAATTAATCATTAAATAACTTATTAAAAACTATGTATTTCTATAGAACTTATTTTTTCAGCAAAATATACTAACCATTATTGAATATTATTATGTTATAATCAATGATCAAAACCATAAATATTTTAAATAGACAAATAATTATGTCCAAAAAATATAAAATATTATTCCTAAATGACCATTTTACATAAATATATAATAAATACAACTATTTTATTCCCATAAATGTTTCCTAAAATATTGTTAATCATCTTAAACTCACATTCCATAAAACCAAAAAATGGGTATTTCTTCCAAGAAGCTAATGACAAATAATACACATATCAAATGAAGAAACATTAATTTGAACAATTTTGATTCATGAAAATTCACCAATTCAAACTATTCAAAATGGTTTGTAATGAAAATATGAATGATATAAATCATATCCACTAAGACTCTCAACCCATGTGGGTAGTAAAGACCATTATCCAGTACATGGGGATGATGTAGTAAATTTAAAACATTCTGTTTTAGGTTTATTACCCGAAGGTATAATTTTTAAAGAAATATGTCCACTTGTAGTATCTTTAAATGGATTCATTGATACGATAAACCACATAATATCTTCCTCAAAAATACATTAGGATGTTATTATATACTCAACCTCAATATCTGTTATGGGATAATATTACCAAATCTATATATAAATAAATATATTTTCCATTGTTTTTAATAACCCTTCTCTGATACAAACAATAAATACCTTGACATTGGTAACCCATAATCAGTGGTTACTTTATTACCTTGGTGATAAAAACAATCGATGACCATACAAATGACCAAATAAATTATAACCATTTTATATAAAATACATGTATGGTTCCCATATAAAATTATCATACACAAGTTAAAAGATAATATTATTACCTTGAATGTCATTATTCCTAAAAGGAGATCCTTAAATATTATTTATAGTACACTTCCTACATTCCTAGAAAGTAAAACCTAATACTGGTGATTACAAATACTGAGTAATGGTTATATATAGAAGAATCTATCTGGTGTAAATAAATCATGATCTATAATTCTTAATAATTATAGAAAGGTAAATATCTAGACACACTTCCCATTTCATCAATTTAATAAATATCATGATTTTAAAGTTTAATTCATAACTAAATGTAAATAAATGAACACACATTCAATTTAATGAATAACATTATTAAAAATTTTATTCAAGGATAATATCAATAAAATAAACTCATGGATAATAATTACTAAATTATTAATGAATGAAACAATTATTATTGGAAATCATGATCTCTTGAATCACAATTCCATTACGATCAAGACATTATTCCAAGACATTTTAACTGATGGATGAGTATACACTAAAAATTAATTTATATATGACTAGCCAATTGGTTTATCTCATGAGGCTACTAATGAATCAAGGGGATCTCTATAACTAAAAACTATATAAATTTTTTGGTCCAACGCATTAATTATATATAGAATGATCTATTTATTTCTTGAATAATATTCCTTATCAATAAATTATTTTATCAAAAAAGGAATGTGGATTGATAATAAATTCCCCAATCAATCATATAAATTTCAAAGTAAAATTAAATATTTTGAAATAATATATTTTTTAACTAATAATAACATACATGATAAATAACATATATATTTAGGGGAAATGTAATGTATAATGATCACAAGAAAGTAAAAATTTAAAGGGAATGTTAATTATTACAAACATTAATATTGAAGGATAATGGCAATAATTTCCCTAATCAAAATGATTGTAAGTCATATGGGGAAATAATTACTATGGAATCAATACAATGTATATCTGTATGGTTATATTAAAAAAAATGGTTGTTGTCATTGATGATTATAAATACCATAAAATTAAATTTAAAAAATTTCTGTTGAAAATAAACATTTAACATTGATATAAAATTAAAAACTAATACTTTACAGAAAAATAAGAAAAAAAATCCATTAAATATAAACTTTTAATCATCTAATATAGTATTCCAATAATTGAGTGTTCATGAAGATATAAGGTTTTTTCTATGATAGATAGTTTAATAAATATTTCTTCCACATTTTTGTAAGAAAATTCAAAAAAACACATTGATTGAAAAAAGTTTGAAATATTATTTTTAAAACAATTAATAAAAAATTAAAATTATTTGTAAAAATGACTTCATTAAATAATAATAATTAATTTCAGAAATTTTTTTTGAATGAAACTTATTTGTAAGAAGAAGAATTTTCGATTGAAGAGGGAAATGATGCTGTATTTTACTAATCAAACTTTTGAATCTGTTTTATATACCAATGAGAGGATAATGGTACTATTTAATTAAAAAATGATGAAAAACTATATTATAATAATATTATATGACATTATTTCACTGTTATTAAATAATATCATACAATGGGAATTCAAGTATTAATAGTCCCATTTAAAATAATATTGATACATAAATCTCTTACCACTTTTGGAAAATTTTCAATTGTAAGCCCCATGAAAGGAATAAAAAAAATGTAATATTATATATGATTAATATAAATATATTAATTATATAACAGTTAATATTGGAAGTAGATGCACCCCCAAAAAATATTAAGGGTGTATAACAAACATATGGTCCAAAGAATATAATTTCTAACAAGATGCCCTTAAAATGATAACAATGTCAAAGTGATAATTAATCAGGGGATAGATTATGTACATAAATTGGAAATAAAATTAAAATAAAGGGACATACAAAATAATATAATAAAATTCATTACACACGCAATCTTAGAATAAAAAATGATGAAATAATATGGTATGTTGAATACAATTACAATTATGAAATTCAATACCACTATTCTTATCAAGTGATTTTGAATGGGATAATTCAAATTTAAACATAAAATAACCTCAATATTGATGAATTCATGATTTATAATTTCAATTGAGTTTTATATATACTATATAAACAAATTAGGTTCATAACATTACAATATCCATCCTTGAAACGAAATTGAGACAAAATTCCTTACCTCACGCTTCTCTTTAGATGAGCATGAATTAAATGTTATGATTAAAAATAATTAATCCATTTTATGAAATATAATTCATATAATTTGTATAATTTAATTTAAATATTACTCTTAAAAATTAAAGGTTATTATGAAGGTTATCTTTATTAACAGATAACAATGTTTCCAAGTCGGTGATCATTAGTGGGAATTATAAATATAGAGATTTAAGAAAAGAATAAATATTGGGGTAGGGTTATAGAGTTAGTTGATCATAAAAATGGATAATAAATATAATTCCAACCATAAAAAACCATAATTCTATTATGGGATAAAATTCCACTGATTTATTTAGTATGAATGTAATGAGATAAATATTTTCAAGATATTTTTTTAGTGTGGATGTATTCATTTACAATCAAGATATATAATAATAGAAAAAATAATCATTTTATATCTTTTCATTTCATAATAAAAATTTCATACTCTTTTCATGATTTAATAAATTTCCCATTCATTTCTTACTCATTGAAATTTATTTCCAATATTATTTTTTAAAAACTGAAGCTCAAAAATAATATTCATAATGTCTTGTAATATCTTCAGAAGAATAATAAGTTATTTCTATTTTACTAAAATATAAATTAGAAAGGAATGGTTTCTATAGTTTGAGATAAAAAAAATTAAAGACATTAATAAAGAAAAATATAAATTTTACATCAAAATTCTTACTAGTGGTTTAACATAGTTACTTATATTAATAAATAACTTTTTATTTTAATTATCCTCAATAATCTTATCATTAAACAATGTTTTCACCACAAAAGAGATTTCAATCCCTTCAACTTACACCCATAGAAATTAAATTTCATTATTCATAAATAATCCTTTATCTTAAACCTAATGGTTATATATATCTCAACTCAATAAAATGTCTCTAGAAAATATAATTAATGGCCTCTAAATAAAATATATTTGAATCTACTATATTTTTTCCAAAATAAACATAATATTTATCTATGAAAACATTTATTTAAAAAAATCATACTAACCATTACATAATGTATGCCAATGGTAAGCTCACCACCCTTTCCCCCCTTATGTTTTGTATTCAAGCTCTATGTCCTTACTTGATGTGACAGCTTGTCACCTTGAATTCCAGCATTCCTTTAAAAAACAATATTAATCTAATTCCTATAACATTTCAAAAAAATTTATCAAAATTTTCAATAATATAATTAATCATTAAATAACTTATTAAAAGCTATGTATTTCTATAGAACTTATTTTTTAGCAAAATCTACTAACCATTATTGAATATTATTATGTAATAATCAATGATCAAAACTATAAATATTTTAAATAGGCTTATAATTGTGTCCAAAAAATATAAAATATTATTCCTAAATGACCATTTTACATAAATATATAATAAATACAACTATTTTATTCCAATAAATGTTTCCTAAAATATTGTTGATCATCTTAAACTCACATTCCATAAAACCAAAAAATGGGTATTTCTTATAATAAACTAATGACAAATAAAACACATATCAAATGAACAAACATTAATTTGAACATTTTTCATTTATGAAAATTCACTAATTCAAACTATTCAAAATGGTTTGTAAAGAAAATATGAATGATATAAATCATATCCACTAAGACTCTCAACCCATGTGGGTAGTAAAGACCATTATCAAGTACATGGGGATGATGTAGTAAATTTAAAACATTCTGTTTTTGGTTTATTACCCGAAGGTATAATTTTTAAAGAAATATGTCCACTTGTAGTATCTTTAAATGGATGTATTTCTACGATAAACCACACAATATCTTTCTCACAAATACATTAGGATGTTATTATATACTAAACCTCAATATCTGTTATGGGTTTATATTACTAAATCTATATATAAATAAATATATTTTCCATTATTTGTAATAACCTTTTTCTGATACAAACAATAAATACCTTTACATTGGTAACCCATAATCAGTGGTTACTTTATTACCTTGGTGATAAAAACAATCGATGACCATACACATGAACAAATAAATTATAACCATTTTATATAAAATACATGTATGGTTCCCATATAAAATTATCATACACAAGTTAAAATATAATGTTATTACCTTGAATGTCATTATTCCAAAAAGGAGATCCTTGAATATCATTTATAGTAAACTTCCTACATTCCTAGAAAATAAAACCAAATACAGGTGGTAACAAATACTGAGTAATGGTTATATATAGAAGAATATATCTGGTGTAAATAAATCATGATCTATAATTACTAATAATTATATAAGTGTAAATATCTAGACACACTTCCCATTTCATCAATTTAATAAATATCATGATTTTAAAGTTTAATTCATAACTAAAGGTAAATAAATGAACACACATTCAATTTAATGAATAACATGATTAAAAATTTTATTCAAGGATAATATCAATAAAATAATCTCATGGATAATAAAAACTAAATTGTTAATGAATGAAACGATTATTATTGGAAATCATGATCTCTTGAATCACAATTCCATTACGATCAAGACCTTATTCCAAGACATTTTAACTAATGGGTGAGTATACACTAAAATACATTTATATATGACTAGCCAATTGGTTTATCTCATGATACTACTAATGAATCAAGGGGATCTCTATAACTAAAAACCATATAAAATTTCTGGTCCAACGCATTAATTATATATAGAATGATCCATTTAATTCATGAATAATATTCCTTATCAATAAATTATTTTATCAAAAAAGGAATGTGGATTGATAATAAATTCCCCAGTCAATCATATAAATTTCAAAGTAAAATTACATATGTTGAAATGATATATTTTTTAACTAATAATAACATACATGATAAATAACATATATATTTAGGGAAAATGTATTGTATAATGATCACAAGAAAGTAAAAATTTCAAGGGAATGTTAATTAATACAAAAATTAATATGGAAAGATAATGGCAATAATTTCCCTAATCAAAATGATTGTAAGTCATATGGGGAAATAACTAGTATGGAATCAATACAATTTATATCTATATGGTTATATTAAAAAAAATGGTTGTTTTCATTGATGAATATAAATACCATAAAATTAAATTTAAAAAATTTCTGATGAAAATAAACATTTAACATTGATATAAAATTAAAAACTAATACTTTACAGAAAAATAAGAAAAAAAATTCATTAAATATAAACTTTTAATCATCTAATATAGTATTCAAATAATTGAGTGTTCATGAAGATATAAGGTTTTTTCTATGATAGATAGTTTAATAAATATTTCTTCCACATTTTTGTAAGAAAATTCAAAAAAACACATTGATTGAAAAAATATTGAAGGACTATTTTTAAAACAATTAGTAAAAAATTAAAATTATTTGTAAAAATGACTTCATAAAATAATAATAATTAATTTCTGAAATTTTTTTTGAATGAAACTTATTTGTAAGAAGAAGAATTTTCGATTGAAGAGGGAAATGATGCTGTATTTTACTAATCAAACTTTTGAATCTGTATTATATACCAATGAGAGGATAATGGTACTGTTTAATTAAAAAATTCTAGAAAACTATATTATAATAATATTATATGTCATTATTACCCTGTTATTAAATAATATCATACAATGGGAATTCAAGTATTAATAGTCCCATTTAAAATAATATTGATCCATAAATCTCTTACCACTTTTGGAAAATTTTCAATTGTAAACCCCATGAAAGGAATAACATAAAATGTAATATTAAATATAATTAATATAAATATATTAATTATATAACAGGTAATATTGGAAGTAGATGCACCCCCAAAAAATATTAAGGGTGTATAACAAACATATGGTCCAAAAAATATAATTTCTAACAAGATGCCCTTAAAATGATAACAATGTCAACGTGAGAATTAATCAGGGAATAGATAATCTACATAAATTGGAAATAAAATTAAAATAAAGGGACATACAACATAATATAATAAAATTCATGACACATGCAATCTTAGAATAAAAAAAATGATGAAATAATATGGTTTGTTGAATATAATTACAATTATGAAATTCAATACAACTATTCTAGTCAAGTGATTTTGAATGGGATATGTTTCAAATTTAAACATAAAATAATCTCAATATTGATGAATTCATGATTTATAATTTCAATTGAGTTTTATATATACTATGTAAACAAATTAGGTGCATAACATTACAATATCCATCATTGAAATGAAATTGAGACAAAATACCTTACCTTATGCTTCACTTTAGATGAGCATGCATTAAATGTTATGATTAAAAATAATTAATCCATTTTATGAAATATAATTCATATAATTTGTATAATTTAATTTAAATATTACTATTAAAAATTAAAGGTTATTATGAAGGTTATCTTTATTAACAGTTAACCATGTTTCCAAGTAGGAGATCATTAGTGGGAATTATAAATATAGAGATTTTAGAAAAGAATAAATATTGGGGTAGGGTTATAGAGTTAGTTGATCAAAAAATGGATAATAAATATAATTCCAACCATAAAAAACCATAATTGTTTTATGGGATAAAATTCCACTGATTTATTTAGTATGAATGTAATGAGATAAATTTTTTCAAGATATTTTTTTAGTGTGGATGTATTCATTTACAATCAAGATATATAATAATAGAAAAAATAATCATTTGATATCTTGTCATTTCATAATAAAAATTTCATACTCTTTTCAAGCTTTAATAAATATCCCATTCATTTCTTACTCATTGAAATTAATTTCCAATATTATTTTTTAAAAACTGAAGCTCAAAAATAATATTCTTAATGTATTGTAATATCTTCAGAAGAATAATAAGTTATTTTTATTTTCATTAAATTATAAATTAGAATGGAATGGTTTCTATAGTTTGAGATAAAAAAAACTATAGACATTCATAAAGAAAATTATAAATTTTACATCAAAATTCTTACAAGTGGATTAACATAGTTACTTATATTAATAAATAAATTTTATTTTAATTATCCTCAATAATATTATCATAAAACAATGTTTTCACTATAAAAGATATTTCAAACCCTTCAACTTACACCCCTAGAAATTTAATTTCATTATTCGTAAATAATCCATTATCTTAAACTTAATGGTTATATATATCTCAACTCAATAAAATGTCTCTGAAAAATATAATTAATGGCCTCTAAATAAAATATATTTGAAACTTCTATATTGTTTCCAAAATAAACATAATATTTATCTATGAAAACATTTAATTAAAAAAATCATACTAACCATTACATCATGTATGCCAATGGTAAGCTCACCACCCTTTTCCCCCATATGTTTTGTTTTCAAGATCTATGTCCTTACTTGATGTGACAGATTTTCACCTTGAATTCCATCTTTCCTTTAAAAAACAATATTAATCTAATTCCTATAACATTTCAAAAAAAAATTATGAAAATTTTCAATAATATAATTAATCATTAAATAACTTATTAAAAACTATGTATTTCTGTAGAACTTATTTTTTAGCAAAATATACTAACCATTATTGAATATTATTATGTTATAATCAATGATCAGAACCATAAATATTTTAAATAGACATATAATTGTGTCCAAAAAATATAAAATATTATTCCTAAATGACCATTTTACATAAATATATAATAAATACAACTATTTTATTCCCATAAATGTTTCCTAAAATATTGTTAATCATTTTAAACTCACATTCCATAAAACCAAAATATTGGCATTTCATCCAAGAAACTAATGACAAATAATACACATATCAAATGAACAAACATTAATTTGAACATTTTTCATTCATGAAAATTCACCAATTCAAACTATTCAAAATGGTTTGTAAAGAAAATATGAATGATATAAATCATATCCAGTAAGATTCTCAACCCATGTGGGTAGTAAAGACCATTATCAAGTACAAGGGGATGATGTAGTAAATTTAAAACATTCTAATTTAGGTTTATTACCCAAAGGTTTAATTTTTAAAGAAATATGTCAACTTGTAGTATCTTTAAATGGATGTATTGCTACGATAAACCACATAATATCTTCCTCTCAAATACATTAGGATGTTATTATATACTCAAACTCAATATCTGTTATGGGTTTATATTACCAAATATATATATAAATAAATATATTTTCCATTATTATTAATAACCTTTCTCTGATACAAACAATAAATACCTTGACATTGGAAACCCATAATCGGTGGTTACTTTATTACCTTGGTGATAAAAACAATCGATGACCATAAAAATGACCAAATAAATTATAACCATTTTATATAAAATACATCTATGGTTCCCATATAAAATTATCATACACAAGTTAAAATATAATATTATTACCTTGAATGTCATTATTCCGAAAAGGGGATCCTTGAATATCATTTATAGTACACTTCCTACATTCCTAGAAAATAAAACCAAATACTAGTGATTACAAATACTGAGTAAGGGTTATATACAGAAGAATATATCTGGTGTAAATAAATCATGATCTATAATTCCTAATAATTATAGAAGGGTAAATATTTAGACACACTTCCCAATTCATCAATTTAATAAATATCATGATTTTAAAGTTTAAATCAAAACTAATGGTAAATAAATGAACACACATTCAATTTAATGAATAACATGATTAAAAATTTTATTCAAGGATAATATCAATAAAATAATCTCATGGATAATAATTACTACATTATTAATGAATGAAATGATTATTATTGGAAATCATGATCCCTTGAATCACAATTCCATTACGATCAAGACCTTATTCCAAGACATTTTAACTAATGGGTGAGTATACACTAAAAATTCATTTATATATGACTAGCCAATTGGTTTATCTCATGAGACTACTAAGGAATCAAGGGGATCTCTAAAACTTAAAACCATATAAAATTTCTGGTCCAACGCATTAATTATATATAGAATGATCCATTTAATTCCTGAATAATATTCCTTATCGATAAATTATTTTATCAAAAAAGGAGTGTGGATTGATAATAAATTCCCCAGTCAATCATATAAATTTCAAAGTAAAATTCCATATGTTTAAATGATATATTTTTTAACTAATAATAACAAAAATGATAAATAACATATATATTTAGGGGAAATGTAATGTATAATGATCACAAGAAAGTAAAAATTTCAAGGGAATGTTAATTAATACAAACATTAATATGGAAAGATAATGGTAATACTTTCCCTAATAAAAATTATTGTAAGTCATATGGGGAAATAATTAGTATGGAATCAATACAATGTATATCTATATGGTTATATTCAAAAAAATGGTTGTTGTCATTGATGATTATAAATAGCATAAAATTAAATTTAAAAAATTTCTGTTGAAAATAAACATTTAACATTGATATTAAATTAAAAACGAATACTTTACAGAAAAAAAAGAAAGAAATTCATTAAATATAAACATTTAATCATCTAATATAGTATTCAAATAATTGAGTGTTCATGAAGATATAAGGTTTTTTCTATGATAGATAGTTTAATAAATATTTCTTTCACATTTTTGTAAGAAAATTCAAAAAAACACATTGATTGAAATAAGTTTGAAAGATTATTTTTAAAACAATTAGTAAAAAATTAAAAATATTTGTAAAAATGACTTCATAAAATAATAATAAATAATATCTGGAATTTTTTTTGAATGAAACTTATTTGTAAGAAGATGAATTTTCGATTGAAGACGGAAATGATGCTGTATTTTACTAATCAAACTTTTGAATCTGTATTATATACCAATGAGAGTATAATGGTACTATTTAATTAAAAAATGATGAAAAAATATATTATAATAATATTATATGACTTTATTACACTGTTATTAAATAATATCATACAATTGGAATTCAATTATTAATAGTCCCATTTAAAATAATATTGATACATAAATCTCTTACCACTTTTGGAAAATTTTCAATTGTAAACCCCATGAAAGGAATAACATAAAATGTAATATTAAATATAATTAATATAAATATATTAAATATATAACAGGTAATATTGGAAGTAGATGCGCCCCCAAAAAATATTAAGGGTGTATAACAGACATATGGTCCAAAGAATTTAATTTCTAACAAGATGTCCTTAAAATGATAATATTGTCAAAGTGAGAATTAATCAGGGAATAGATTATATATATATATTGGAAATAAAATTAAAATAAATGGAAATACAACATAATATAATAAAATTCATTACACACGCAATCTTAGAATTAAAAAAATGATGAAATAATATGGTCTGTTGAATACAATTGCAATTATGAAATTCAATACCACTATTCTAGTCAAGTGATTTTGAATGGGATAATTCAAATTTAAAAATAAAATAACCTCAATATTGATGAATTCATGATTTATAATTTCAATTGATTTTTATATATACTATATATAGCTCATCCTCCTCTGGATGAAAAGCATGAAATGAGTCCAAATGATAGATGCACAACATAGATACAAGGAAGATGTCATTCATTGCATGGTACCTCTATCGTAACACCAAATGATAGGCTATTGACCAAAATATATCCCTAATCATGGATACCCACAACATATTAAGGTTAAATCTTAGCACGTCCCCTAATTCCTCAATTTCCCAACCATGGAGACACATATAAAAAGACCTGATCCCCAACCTCGAACTCTATAGTCAATCTATGATGATCAACATAAAATTTATGTTGAGACTGTTTATTAGCCATTCACTTCTAAAACAACTGGACCAGTTCAGAAGTCTATAACATTAGATGTAGTCTCATTAATTTTCCTCACTTTCCACTTTCATGAAATGTAATTTTTTATAGGTCCTTACATTCAAATCCTTATATGGTTCCATATATATCAGTGTCTAATATATGAAAATTTTCTTATTATAGAGTGGTCGTGGAAACAAGATACACTTCATTATACAGTAAGGACATGGGATTTTTTTATTTATTTATTATAGAGAATGACTGTGTTGTCCCAATATGGATAAATGTATGGTAAGGTAATGTTTCATGTTTATATTTCATCTAGAATATTTATTATGAGCTGATACATGTTTTAGGGATCCATGAGTGGTGGTTTGGTATTACATGTTTTTAGTGGTTACATCCCTTTGTAATTTACACATACATTTATAGTTAATTACACTTGTTTAGAATGTTTCATTGTGCTTCTCAGAACTATATTAATCTATTGGTGGCTTCATACTAGGACTTTTATCTCACACACCCTGGGACCTAAGTATATTATATGGTTGCCTGAATTTAAAAGGGAAAGCACCCTATCACAATTTTTTTATTTTCTTCTTGGAATCATTGGAGAATTAGACCGGGATGAGTGTATTGATTTTATTGGGATAATGGTTTGGTTTTTCTTGGTCTCTTCGGTAATTGTACATTAATGTATTTCCATGTACTTATTTTGGTTACTTTCTATATACATGTATCATAATCATTATTATATATTAGACTCTTCTGTATTTTTTCTATCCTTTTGACTTTCTTATGTTACAACTATGTTTTTTAACCACTTTCACTACTTTTTTTCTTTTAATATTCATCTATGTATACAATGGGGATGACGGTATAGTCTCACTACTAAAATACAATGTCCCTTGCTTCTTGTTGATAACCTGTGGAGTTTGGGGAGATGCACTTGAGAACATGTGACCTACTTGGCTCATGGAACTTTTGAGTGGAATATGGGTCTAGACCATTACCTATAAACAGAATAAATCTATTATAATATTTAAACAAGATAGGTTTTAATGGTAAAGTAGTCACATCTTTTCATCCAGTAGGAATATGGGTCTAGACCATTACCTATAAACAGATTTAATCTATTATAATATTTAAACAAGATAGGTGTTAATGGAAAAGGAGTCACATCTGTTCATCCAGTAGTAGTCTTTTGTACAATGGTTTTATGATTTCACTTCCCATTAGATTGAAGAGGATATATATATAGATTATTTATTTATCATAATAACATATCATTATAAAGTATATACTAGTTTTTTATATAGTTTCACTAATAAATAATTGTGGGTTTTAAGATATTAAATAATAAATAAGTAACTTTATTAAAATGATTCTTATCTATTAAAGAAAACTCTTTTGGAACTCCTATTAGGGACAGTAGGGATATTATTTTTAGAGAAAATCAACTCAAAAATGTGTCAAAGGGTTTATGGGATATATTTTATTATTATTTTTTCAATAAAAAAATACTCTGTAGGTTTTAATAAATAATGGCCGGCAGTTCCCTTTTCTAGTTGAGGTTGAGTTGTTTTTTATAAACACTAAACACTATTAAATAATGAGAAGTCACTCTCACCCCATATTCACACTAAAATTAAAAAATAATGGAGTTAAGGGGAATTACGGTAGATAAAAACATCTAAAACATAAAAAGTAAACACTATTTAGTCATTTTATTCACTGATATACTAATTTTAATTAATTTTACTTTTTTAGTTCTCACCACATAAACTTGTATTTATTCATTGGAAAATGGTACCTTAAGTGTAAAATAAATTAATCCTTATTATATAATTTGAATCTAATGATTCATAAAACTATATAAAATTTTAAGAATAATGATACCATAATTTTGGAAATTTAATTTTGACACAAGCACGTGTAAGATGAAATCACTCTTTTTTAAACATTCTTGTGGTAAAAATTTTTTATCATATTTAATAATAATTATAAAAAAATAATTTAAACTTATTATATAAAATTAAATGTTATGATTAAAAATAATTAATCCATTTATGAAATATAATTCATATAATTTGTATAATTTAATTTAAAAGAAAACCTACAGATGTGTCCAAATGGTTTTTTTATTGTAAATTCATTTTAGAATGATAAGGTGAACAAATTTTAACTATATGACTAGTATTCATTATTAAATTAATTTGTATACATATTTATATATATTTAATATATCAATTTAATTTAAATTTTTCCAAATTATTAGTTATTTCAATTAGTTATAACAGACAAATATTGTTCACATTAAAACAATTTTTATAAAAATGTGTTTTAAACCCTTAAATTAAACATATATTAAAATCATATATAATGATGATTTAAATATATCTAATTGAATGAAATATAAATAAATACTACTAAGTTAATTTTAAATAATATTAAAATAATTTTAGTAATTTTCAATTACATAATTTTAAAAAAAGAATGTATTGTTTCACCAAATATCCCTATTTTTCACTATCCAGTGAAAAATAAATAATTTCGAAAAAATAACAAAATTTTACCCTATGATAATATTGATATGATAATTTAATAAATTATTTTAATTTTAATAAATAATTTATATAAATGATCCAAAAAATATTATTAAAATATTTTCTTCCAAAATAGAAATAAAAAACATTTTAGAAGGAAACATATTTTTGTGGAATATAAAATCATTGTTAAATGTTTAGTGATAATTTAAAAATAAATTATCAACAAATATATATTAATTTGGACCTTTATATAAAAATAAGAATTTATTTTATATTATCCATACTCACCAACTCAACAGCTACGTCATAATGATCATATTTACATAATGTATGTAGTTGGTTATTTAATCTCTGTGTTGTTTTCCATATACATAGTAAAATAAAATATTCAAATTTTAAAATATTAAGAATTCTTGTACTAAAATCTATCTATGTTATTAAATTTATTAAAAATAAATACTCTATAATATTTGCGCGTGTTAAATTCTCCCCACATTCAATAAATTACATCCACAAAATTTTATTTTCAACTCGTATATAAAACTATTCACATTTGAAAATTATTTTTTTGAAAACCCACACGACAAAAAGGGTTAAAAATATACATAAAAATGGAAGAGGTTATTTTGATGGTAATCTAGAATAACATATAATTATATTTCTTTATAAGAGAACATTGTTGGGATGTGAAAATATGGACATCGAAAAAAAGTGTAAAAAATAATGGAGAGTGACATAGATAATTGATCACAAAAAAGATAATTATAAAGAAAAATTTAACAACAACAGAATGATAAATCTACTTTAAGTTAAAATATCATTGATTTATTTGATACCAAGGTAATATAAAAACATTTTCTAACATTAGAATCATATATTTATTGGATTATTTTACTATCAAGATATTGAAAACCATAAAATGTACTTATTTTCTATTTTTTATTTCCAAATCACAATGTAATATATTTGGTGTTCTTTAATTAATTTCTACGTCATTTATTACTCTAATAAATTAACTTAAAATAATAATTTTATTTATTCCCAGTGCCCTAAATGTTATTATTAGCAGATTATAAGATCCATAATATAATAATAAGTTATTCCTATTATCATTAAATATTATCCAAAACGGAAATGTTTACAGAAGGTAAGATTAAAAAATTGAATATTCCTTTATATGGAGAAATAATAAATTTCAGCTAAAAATTATAACTCAAGGTTGAACTGATATTCTACAATAAATAAGTATCCCTACTTTCTAATTATCCTCAATTTTCCCATCATTAAAAAAATTCACTTCAATGATCATTTCACACGTTTTAACATATATCCCTAAAAATTTAATTTCATTCTTCCCAAATAATCCATAATATTAAACCTAATGGGTATATATATGTCAACTCAATGAAACATTTCATAAAATATAAATAATCACCATAATACAAAAAATATTTAATTATAATATATTCTTCTCAGTATAAGATTTATATTTATCTATCATATCATTTATGTAAAAAAAAATTTAAAGTAACAAGTACATCACCACAAATATTTCTTGTCACAGTACCCTTGTCACCCTTCGATTGTGGGGTCAGGCCATGTGGAATTACCAAATTTGAAAGGTGGTTACCTGAAACATGGTTTGTCCATTTTTAAAAAATGTTATTAATATAATTCTTATAGCATTCTGAAAAATATTATTAACATCCAAAAAAATATAATTAATAGTAATATCAATTTTCAATAACTACGTATTCCTATAAAGATTATTTTTTCTACAAAATATAATAACCATAATTGAATACTATTACATTAAAATAAATCATCATATTAACCATAAAGGGTTTCAATAAATATAAAATACTTCCCAAAAAATATAAAAGAATTATTACTTGAATAACCTTGTCACTAAAACATATACAGAATCAAAGGTTTCTATTCCAATAAATGATTTAAAAAAAATATTTCATCATCCTAAACCCCCATCACATCGACCCTAAAATGTCAGAATTTATGTTATTAAATACAGGATAAAAGATACACTTATTAACATAACAATCATTAATTTTATCTACTATCATTCATGTTCACCATATATTCAAATTATATATAATGTTTTATAAAAAATATCAATTATACAAATAATATCACCCATGAGGTTTAAGCGGGGTGTGTAGTAAGGCCCATTCACATTTTCAATGTGAGGATCATGTTAAATCCCAATTCATAATATTTAGAATTATTTCCCCTAGTTACAAAAATTCCAGATGTATGTCCACATACCATATCCATATCAGATTGTATTTAGTGAAGAACCCACACAAGACCTTCCTCAAAAAACATTAGGAATTAAATATATAGTTATCTATAAGGTTCAGAATTGGGTAATTTTTCTTAATATATGTTTTCCTCAATATAGTTCCCAAGGATTCTACTAATATTTTTATCATTAAAACTATAAAAACTCAAACCCTAGTAGTATTTATTCATTGGTTACATAATTACATTGGTGATATATATAAGCAATCACATGCCAAATTAAAAAATATTTTACTAGTCTTGGTGAATTATATACATAAATTATTCCCATATTAAATATTAATACACAAAATAGAATAAATGTTTTTCTTAATAATAAAATTATTCCCACTATAATATCATTTTATATAATCCACATTACACTTCATGGATTATTATTAAAGGAAAAAAAATAAGGGCGAGCTCAATTCTTATTAAGAATTTAATACTTTAGAATCTTTATTGAGTAAATATGGATTTATTAACAAGGAATAATCAATATTATAAGGTAAATATCCAAACACACATTATAATTAATCAATACCATGAGTATCATGATTAGATTAGGAATAATCAATATAGAAAGGTACATAATGAAACCCAAATTCAATTTAATCAATAAATTATATAAAAGAATCATTCCTGGATAATAACAATGAAATAATATCATGGATAAAAATATTTTAATTCAAATTAAATTATATGATTTTAAATTTATATTATGATCTCAGGCATCATTATACCTTTATTGTTAATAACTTCAGAAAATAATGTTTAAGAAATGGGTAGTTATACACTCAAACCCCATTAAAATAATCCTATAGAACTGATTTATTCCAATAGACTATCCATGCAAAGATGAGATATCTATTATGTGGTCCATCCATAACTTCATGCCAAATTTATTCCCCATATATAAAATGATCTATTTAATTCATTAATATTATGACTTATCGAAAAGTATCTATATCGTGTAAGGAATACAGATTAAAAATAATTTCCCTAGAAAATAATACATCATTCAATGTAAAATAAAATATATTAAATGATATATGGTTTAATTAATTATTATAAAAATGATAAATAAAATGGATATTTAGTGGAAATGTAATGTCCAATTATAACATGAATGTGAATATTTCAAATTAATGTTAATGATTTCAAAAACTAATCATGAAATATAATTTAAAAACATTAAATTTTCAGGATGATAATATAACAACCAGAAAAAGAATAAGGTATATATCAATACAATATATTTCTAGTGAACTATATTTATAAAATTGTTTTCATATTGGTGAATAAAACTACTATAAAAATATCTTCAAAAAATTTTTATGTTAAATATCCATTTCACACTGAAACTAATTTCTGAACAAAATTAATCCCATATTAATAGTAAAACCAATTTATTTAAAAATAAATATATAAAATTTCATTGTATTCTATAAATAATATAATGTTAATAATGAAATAAGTTTATGTTAATGATGATTATGTTAAAAACAATAATTCCTCTTATATTATTTATGAAAACTCAAAAATTACATTGTTCATAAAATAGAAGAAAAATACCTTTTAATATATTTTTGAAAAATATATTAAGGTGTTAAAATTAATTGTAAAAATTATAGTAAAAAAATTAAAAAAAATCGGAAAATTATATTTTTTAAAAATAATATTTTTGACCGAAAAGAGAAATGGAGTGGAATTTTATAACAAATTTTATCAATAATTGTATGTTCCAATGAGAGAAAATTGATAATATTACATGAATAAAACATAAATAACTAGATATGAATAAATTTAAATTGGTTTATCATGAAATTATCAATTAATTTTCTTCAATGTAAATTCAATTATATACAACATCCTTAAAATGAGATTAAAACATATATATATATATATATTACAACATTGGTAACTTTTTTAGGCATAATGATAATTAAATTAATAATGTGAAATTAAATATAAAATACCATTAATGTAAACATATTAATGATAAAACATATTAAATGTGTAGTAGGATCTCCACATCAAATAACTTAGGTTTATAACATGACATTTTTTCCAAATAAGACAATTTCGGGACGAGTAACAATTGCAATGATCATAAAATTGATGTGAGAATTAATCAATTTATTTCTTATGTGTGTAAAATTTAAACCCACATATAAGAATTCTAAATACAATATATGATAATTGATAGACATTATGAACATAATCTAAGATTATCAAGGGTAATGAATATTAAATATAACACAATAAAACGAATTTGATTTATAAAATTCATTACCACTAGATAATTGTTAAGTCAAATCCCCCTGGTTGAAGTAATTAAATTTCAAACATAAAATACCATGTAGTGTTAAATAAAAATGATAATATATTTTGAAGGGAGTTTATATACATCATATAAATTAATTTGGTGCATAAGAGTACAATATTCCTCAATTAAAGGAAAATGATACATAATCTCTTACATCACACTTCAATTTAGTTGAGCATGATTTAACATAAAATATAATGGTTTTAAACATTTTATTTCTTTATAATAAATATATATATATATTAATATTTATAATATTATATATGATTTTTTATTACATCTTATCCCCCATTCATTAATAATCTATTTTATTACAATTTTTTATGGTGTCAACTTCCTTCTTTTATCATATATGTTTTGAGATGAATGATATAGTTCATCATTATATTATATGGTTATATAATATATGAAATGATATTAATTTTTTAAAAATAAGTTTTTTCTTAAGTAAAATTTTAAATTCATTGTTTTTATTTTATCATGTAGAATGTATCACATCGCTTCGTGGAGATGGTAGGCCGCATGTACGCAAAAGTGAAATTATATTTTCCTTAACAAGTTAAATAGTAGGTAAAATAGGAATATATTAATCATAAAAAATAAATGTCATATTATATATATCACATATATTAATTAAATTTATACTTAATTCTTAAATTTAATGAGTATGTGAAAATTGAATTACAATGCTTCATCATGTGATAGTCCGTTGTACACATGATCGACATTATCTTACATTAAATAATTTTAATGTAAGACGTTATATGTGATATTATAATTATATAATTATAATTATATGATAAATATTATATATATATATATACAAACATTTAATCTATAATTATATCCAACATTGAGAGATGTTCATGGCCAACTAGTCACATCAATTCACGTGATAAAAGTCTATCATACAAACAAACGATGATTTTTTTACCATTTGGTGAAATATGATATGGATATATGTTATTAAATTAACATAATATTTTCTATTTATATGAGAGATATTTTTTAAATATTTTTTAATTTTTATGTCATGATTTATGTTAATAAATGATGAAATAAAAAATACATGTCTATGTTATGATGAATACCGTCTATTAGAAAAACCCCATATGGATAACCCCTTAAAAACGTTTGGGTTGGTCTTTTTGGGAGATCATATTCTCAAGAATGTTTATAATTTGGTGGGGGAGATATTATGAAGGGGTTTTTGGGTCAAAATTTCCCAATTAGTGTGAATAATTAAGGGGAGAGAGTTCCCTTTATAATTATGGGGGATTGGAATTTTTGTTAATACCCAATGCTATTAAATAGGGGGAATTCACTCTCACCTTCATTGCATCCAAAACTAAAAAATAATTTTTTTAATGAGAATGTTTATCCACACCTCCATCACATAAACCAAAACATGTTTTAAATATTTTATTTAATTATCCTTTTCTCTTATTTACTTGTACTTTTTTACAAGGTGTCTACTTTTTTGACCAATGTAAATAATAATTTAACCATAGAATAAAATCTGATTTATTTGATAATTTGTAACCATTTTTTATTAATATTAAAAAAATTATCAAATAAAAAATCAATTTTTAGGGATAATTAATTTTTATATAAGTGTATGTAACATGAAATCCCATGTTTTGACCGTAACTGTGATAAATTAATTTTACTATTTTTACTTATAATTAAGTTGAAAACATAATTTTACCATATTGTATAATAATAATTATTATAATTATAATTTTTTAATCAATTTTATTAAATTCAATTCATGGAATATGTAGAAATGAATTTAATATAAAATTGTAAATGTTTTGGAAAACTGGTTTTCTTAAATGCATTTATAATGCATTACATTGTCTTATATTAACTATATTAATAGTAAACTTAATTAAATGTATTTATATTAATATTTATATATATAATAAATAAATGTAATTCAAATTAATAAACATTAGGTTTTATTTCAATTACATAAAATTTAGATTCATTATTCTCTTTAAATAGTTTTCATACAAATGACTTTTTAAATAAAAATTTAACATATATCAAAATCCAGTATAAAGATGTTTTCAATGTAATTAATTGAACGAAATATAATTTAATTATAATTATTCTTCCTTGAAATATTATTTAAATACTAATTTTAATTTTAAATGAATAAATTTAATAAAAATACCTGAATGTTCAAAGAAAAATCGGAATTTTTTACTATTCATAGAAAAATTAATATTTTATAAAAAATATTAAAATTTACACCCAAAGTTATTTTAAATTTAATGATTTCAAAAATAATGTTATTTTTATAAAAGAAACAATTTAAAATTTAGAAAATATAATTATAATATTTCATCATAAAAATAAATAGAAATTGTTTTTGATGGAAACATGTTTTTTGTGGAATAATAAAATATTATTAAAAATTTCTGTTATAATTTATTAATAAATTATTAAGAAATTTATATTGGTTATAGCCTTTATATATATATTTCATATAGTATTTAATCCTATTCATTGCCTCAAATTCAACAGTTTGGTTATAAGGGTCATATTAAAATAATTTATTTTGTTGGACATTGAAGCTTGGTGTTGCATGTCATATATGATATAGAAAAAAATGTTATTAATTTAAAATATTTGGGTTTTATGTAGAAAAATATATCAAAGAGTTTAATTTTATTTAAAAATAAAATATAACGTAAATTTTCTAGTTTTAACATTCTCCCAAACTACAATAAATTTCACCATCCAAATTTTTAGATGAACCTAGTAATAAATGGATTGATATTATAAAATACCATTGTCTAATACCCACATAATCAAAAGGGTATATAAATATTACTCTTAAAAAATAAAGGTTATTATGAAGGTTATCTTTATTAATAGATAACCATGTTTCCAAGTAGGAGATCATTAGTGGGAATTATAAATATAGAGATTTAAGAAAAGAATAAATATTGGGGTAGGGTTATAGAGTTAGTTGATCATAAAAAATGTATAATAAATATAATTCCAACCATAAAAACCCATAATTCTATTATGGGATAAAATTCCACTATTTTATTTAGTATGAATGTAATGAGATAAAAATTTTCAAGATATTTTTTAGTGTGGATGTATTCATTTACAATCAAGATATATAATAATTGAAAAAATAATCATTTGATATCTTTTCATTTCATAATAAAAATTTCATACTCTTTTCATGCTTTAATAAATTTCCCATTCATTTCTTACTCATTGAAATTTACATCCAATATTAATTTTTAAAAACTGAAGCTCAAAAATAATATTCTTAATGTATTGTAATATATTGAGAATAATAATAGGTTATTTCTATTTTCATTAAATTACAAATTAGAAAGGAATGGTTTCTATAGTTTGAGATAAAAAAATTAAAGACATTCATAAATAAAATTATAAATTTTACATCAAAATTTTTACTAGTGGATTAACATAGTTACTTATATTAATAAATAACTTTTTATTTTAATTATCCTCAATAATATTATCATTAAACAATGTTTTCACCACAAAAGAGATTTCAAACCCTTCAACTTACACCCCTAGAAATTTAATTTCATTATTCGTATATAATCCTTTATCTTAAACCTAATGGTTATATATAACTCAACTCAATAAAATGTCTCTAGAAAATATAATTAATGGCCTCTAAAGAAAATATATTTAAAACTAATATATTATTTCCAAAATAAACATAATATTTGTCTATGAAAACATTTAATTAACAAAAATTCATACTACCCATTACATCATGTTTGCCAATGGTAAGCTCACCACCCTTTTCCCCCTTATGTTTTGTTTTCAAGATCCATATCCTTAATTGATGTGATAGCTTGTCACCTTGAATTACAGCTTTCCTTTAAAGAAACAATATTAATCTAATACCTATAACATTTAAAAAAATTATGAACATTTTCAATAATATAATTAATCATTAAATAACTTATTAAAAACTATGAATTTCTATAGAACATATTTTTTCGGCAAAATATACTAACCATTATTGAATATTATTATGTTATAATCAATGATCAAAACCATAAATATTTTAAATAGACATATAATTGTGTCAAAAAAATATAAAATATTATTCCTAAAAGACCATTTTACATAAATATATAATAAATACAACTATTTTATTCCCATAAATGTTTCCTAAAATATTGTTAATCATCTTAAACTCACATTACATAAAACCAAAAAATGGGTATTTCTTCCAAGAAACTAATGACAAATAATACACATATCAAATGAACATACATTAATTGGAACAATTTTCATTCATGAAAATTCACCAAATAAAACTATTCAAAATGGTTTGTAAAGAAAATATGAATGATATAAATCATATCCACTAAGACTCTCAACCCATGTGGGTATTAAAGACCATTATCAAGTACATGGGGATGATGTAGTAAATTTAAAACATTCGGTTTTATGTTTATTACCCGAAGGTATAATTTTTAAAGAAATATGTCCACTTGTAGTATCATTAAATGGATTTATTGCTACGATAAACCACATAATATCTTCCTCACAAATACATTATGATGTTATTATATACTCAACCTCAATATCTGTTATGGGTTTATATTACCAAATCTATATATAAGTAAATATATTTTCCATTGTTTGTAATAACCTTTCTCTGATACAAACAATAAATACCTTGACATTGGTAACCCATAATCAGTGGTTACTTTATTACCTTGGTGATAAAAACAATCGATGAACATACAAATGACCAAATAAATTATAACCATTTTATATAAAATACATGTATGTTTCCCTTATAAAATTATCATACACAAGTTAAAATATAATATTATTACCTTGAATGTCATTATTCCCAAAAAGAGATCCTTGAATATCATTTATAGTACACTTCCTACATTCCTAGAAAATAAAACCAAATACTGGTGATTACAAATACTGAGTAATGGTTATATACAGAAGAATCTATCTGGTGTAAATAAATCATGATCTATAATTCCTAATAATTATAGAAGGGTCAATATCAAGACACACTTCCCATTTCATCAATTTAATAAATATCACGATTTTAAAGTTTAATTCATAACTAATGGTAAATAAATGAACACACATTCAATTTAATGAATAACATGATTAAAAATTTTATTCAAGGATAATATCAATAAAATAATCTCATGGACAATAATTACTAAATTATTAATGAATGAAATGATTATTATTGGAAATCATGATCTCTTGAATCACAATTCTATTACGATCAAGACATTATTCCAAGAAATTTTAACTAATGGGTGAGTATACACTAAAAATTCATTTATATATGACTATCCAATTGCTTTATCTCATGAGACTACTAATGAATCAAGGGGATCTTTATAACTAAAAACCATATAAAATTTCTGGTCCAACGCATTAATTATATATAGAATCATCCATTTAATTCCTGAATAATATTCATTATCAATAAATTATTTTATCAAAAAAGAAATGTGGATTGATAATAAATTCCCCAGTCAATCATATAAATTTCAAAGTAAAATTCCATATGTTGAAATGATATATTTTTTAACTAATAATAACATACATGAAAAATAACATATATATTTAGGGGAAATGTAATGTATAATGATCACAAGAAAGTAAAAATTTCAAGGGAATATTAATTAATACAAATATTAATATGGAATGATAATGGAAATACTTTCCCTAATCAAAATGATTGTAAGTCATATAGGGAAATAATTAGTAAGGAATCAAAACAATGTATATCTATATGGTTATATTCAAAAAAATGGTTGTTGTCATTGATGATTATAAATTCCATAAAATTAAATTTAAAAAATTTCTGTTGAAAATAAACATTTAACATTGATATAAAATTAAAAACTAATAATTTACATAAAAATAAGAAAAAAAATCATTAAATATAAACATTTAATCATATAATATAGTATTCAAATAATTGATTGTTCATGAAGATATAAGGTTTTTTCTATGATATATAGTTTAATAAATATTTCTTCCACATTTTTGTAAGAAAATTCAAAAAAACACATTGATTGAAAAAAGTTTGAAAGATTATTTTTAAAAAAATTAGTAAAAAATTAAAATTATTTGTAAAAATGACTTCATAAAATAATAATAATTAATTTCTGATTTTTTTGAATGAAAATTATTTGTAAGAAGAATAATTTTCGATTAAAGAGGGAAATGATGCTGTATTTTACTAATCATACTTTTGAATCTGTATTATATACTAATGAGAGGATAATGTTACTATTTAATTAAAAAATAATTAAAAACTATATTATAATAATATTATATTCCATTATTACACTGTTATTAAATAATATCATACAATGGGAATTCAAGTATTAATAGTCCCATTTAAAATAATATTGATACATAAATCTCTTACCACTTTTGGAAAATTTTCAATTGTAAACACTATGAAAGGAATAACATAAAATGTAATATTAAATA
Organism: Viscum album; assembly: GCA_963277665.1. Taxonomy (NCBI): domain Eukaryota; kingdom Viridiplantae; phylum Streptophyta; class Magnoliopsida; order Santalales; family Viscaceae; genus Viscum; species Viscum album. The sequence continues at coordinate 108,059,293 of OY728133.1, forward strand.
TAATTAATATAAATATATTAGTTATATAACAGGTAATATTGAAGTAGATGCACCCCCTAAAAATATTAATGGTGTATAACAAACATATGGTCCAAAGAATATAATTTCTAACAAGATGCCCTTAAAATGATAACAATGTCAAAGTGAGAATTAATCAGGGAATAGATTATGTACATAAATTGGAAATAAAATTAAAATAAATGGACATAAAACATAATATAATAAAATTCATTACATACGCAATCTCAAAATAAAAAAAATGATGAAATAATATGGTCTGTTGAATACAATTACAATTATGAAATTCAGTACCACTATTCTAGTCAAGTGATTTTGAATGGGATAATTCAAATTTAAACATAAAATAACCTCAATATTGATGAATTCAAGATTTATAATTTCAATTGAATTTTATATATACTATATAAACAAATTAGGTGCATAACATTACAATATCCATCAATGAAACGAAATTGAGACAAAATACATTACCTCGCACTTCTCTTTAGATGAGCATGCATTAACCTCCTAGATAATTATTTCAAAAAATAAATTATTCTATAAAAAAACCATATTATTTTTTAAAATTTTATATATGATAATTTTATAACATTTTATCGACCATTAATTAATTTTGTCAAATTATTTCTATTGTCTTTGATGGTAATTGCGTTTTTATATCACAGATGTTTTAACATGAAAGTCATGGTTCCTAAATATATTATATAGATACCTAATATATATAATTTTCATAATTTTATAAATAAATTTTTTTTAATTATATACATTTTTATAATCATTATTCAAATTAAAAACATAGAAAATGGATCACATCACTTCATGAAGATACAAGGTTGTACATACATGCGAATGCCATTATAATTTTCTTAATGGTTGAGAGGGTAAAGAAGAGGTTGATATAATAATTTCCCAGAATAAATATCATTTTCTATACATAACATATATTCACTAAAATTATCTTTATTACCTTTCATTTAAATCCTGAGTGAAAAAATTACATCACTTCGCAGTGTGGTAGTTCATCATACACACAAGCGACATAATCATATTTTAAATAGATTAGAAGGTAAAATAGATTATGTGATATTAAATATTAGAATGATTAATTATGTGTAAGATAATATATATATATATATAGCCCATCATTTCATTAGACAATGATAGGTGTTGATGGAAAATGAGTGACATCTTTTTTTGAGGGGGTAGTTCATCGTACATAAGGTCGATGATTTCATTTCCCATTTTATGGAATAAAAGAAAAATATAGGTTTCAAAATTAACAAAATAACATCGTAGAATATGTAATATATTCATTTATAATATAGTAATTATTATGACATAATTTAATTTTTTAAATTTATAATGAAAAAATAAATCTCTTTGTAATGATGATTACCTTCTCTTAGAGAAACCTAATGTCCATCTCTATTTAATGAATCTTGGGTTTCCCTCTTTTGAAGAAAATATGATCACTAGTGTATATAATTGTGTTTGGAATATATTTTATAGGTTGTTTGAGGCAATTGGCTGTAGATTTGTGAATAATTGAGGGGATGGCGTGCCCTTCTATAATTGAGGAGTGAATTTTTTGTAAATACCCAAAACTATTCTATAATGTGAAGTCACTCTAATCCCATGTAACTCAAAATGATAAAATAATTTATTATATTAAATTTTTGTTCAATCCATACCTAAACTACATAAAACAAAAAAATTTCAAACAATGTATTTTATTATTCCCTATGTTTATTGATTTTTACTTTCTAAATTCTCATTACAATAACTATTTTTTATAAACGAGGTAATTAATCCCTTTAGAATAAAATATATTTAAACATTTTAGATATTTTCAACACAATTATTATTAATATAAAAAAAATTATCAAATAAAATGCTAGGTTTTGTGGAGAATTATGTCTCATATAAGAACATGTAACCTGAAAAACCTTGTATCCGCCTTAATTATAGAAAAACATTTTTTCTAACATTAAGAAATATTATGATAAAGAAACATTAAGAATAAAATATAATATTAATATTTATGATTAAAAATTTTATATCCATTTTATATAGTTAAATTAACATAATTGGGAGACGTTATTTAAAATAAAACCCACAAATGTGTAACAAAATTGGTTTTCATGAAATGCTTTATTCAAGCATATGATGATCTTATATTAACTATATGACTAGTAATAATTATTAATTTGAATATAAATTAAAATTTAGAGATATATAATATATAAATTTTATTTAGATATTTCCTTAGTTGGGGTTATTTTTAATATTTAAAATTAAAGATCATTTTCACTTCAAAATTGTTTTTCAAAAAAAATGTTTTTTGACGCCTGAAAATAAAATAATATAAATATCATGTATAAATATTATTTAAAAGTAATTAATTTAATTAAATATAATAAAATAATAATTATATTACTTCTAAATCATATTCAAATCATAATAAAACTTCTAAATTAAATAATTTGTTAAAAAATTATTATTTTACAAAAAATCATTATTTTTCCATATTCGCTGAAAAATAAATATTCTTTGAAAAATAATAAAATTTCACTCAATATAGTTATCAATATTAAGAATTAAAAAAATTATTTTAATTTTATAAAATATAATATCCTAAATATAAAAAAATAATAATAATAATATTTTTACAAAAGCAATAAATCCCATTTTTGAAGGGAATATATTTTTTTATAAAATAAATATCTTTATTACATATTGAAAGAATATTTATTATAAATTAATCAATAAATTTAAAAAAAATTATATTTTTATATATTTCATAAATTAGTTAATCTTATTTATATCCTATAATTTATTTGTTATGTTATAATGGCTATATGTAAATAATATATATTTTTCTCTTATTAAAGCTCAGTGCTTTGTGTCGTATGTGTTATTGAACACGGTGTTCTCTTTCAAGATATCAATGTTTCATATACTCTAAGTTATCATAGAAATTTAATTTATTAAAATGAAATATATTTTAAAATGGCATGGTGTTACATGTATATTTATCCATGTCTCACTCCCAAGACCATCATAGTTCACAATGTCCTTTATTTAACTAGGTTCAGTCCATATTCCAGTTATGATTATCTTATGAGATATCCATCATTTCCCAAGGGATTATAGGGATACATAATTCATATACCACCAATAAAATAACCATAATTCATTCATATGTGTTCCATAATATCATAAAACTTTCATTATATTAATATATCATAACCCATATAAATGAAACGAGATTTGTAAAAATTTTAACACATTATAATACCAAAATCCATAGAAAGTAAATTAGTTTCTCAAATCTTCTATAAATCACATTAATAAACAATAAAAATTAGTAATATTGTTTTTATTATTGAAAAATATATGAAGTAATTTATAATTAAAATCAATGGATGATATCATTGAAAAAAATTTCATTAAAACATATTTGAAATATTTCTTGAGGAAAATATCATTTTCTTTATAAAAGAAAAGATACAAAACAGAAAAAATTCCGAAAAATTATTTAAAATTATTTATTTGAAAATAACCATATATCATTGTTGTGTAATCATATAATCATTGAGAAACCATGGTGTTGGGAAATTATAGCCACACCATGTTTATTAAAATAAAGGTTCCTTTTATATTTTTAGTAAAAATTTAAATCCACATCAATTAAAAAACAAAAATAATATTAAATTAAAAAATTTATATAAATTAAGAGATTTGTAAAAAAGAATTTAAAAAACATATGGTATTACTAAAAATATTCTTTAAATTGTTTTATTGAAAATATGGACATGGAAGAAATTGACTCCCAAAAAAAGAGGAAATAATGCCTATTATTATTGAAAACATTTTACAAATAATATTAAGTTGAAAAGGGATAAAAATGGTATTATTACATGAAAATATTATGAATCTCCAAATCATAATAAAATTAAAGTGGTTTATCAAATATGAATCATATAATTTGGCACATTTTAAATTCAATAATAATCAGTCCTGATTAAAATGGGAATGAAACATAAATATCATACATCATGTTTAACATTCTTCATTGACACTGTAAAGTCCTGTATAATTTCACAAACTAACTTGTCTCTACCTTCAACTAGACACCTCAGTTCACATGCAACTTACCCTAAAGGGTGATCCCAATCCCCACAAGATGGAAACTACTGTCGTGAATCCAAGAAATCACCATGGTAATGATTTCATCCAAATAAAACATGAAATAATATATAAACTAAAGTTATGAGCATGTATAATAAACCGAAAATTTATCATAAATTATTAAAAAAAATTCATCCATAAAAAAATACAACTAAACAAGGCTAAAACTAAAACCAAACCAAACTAAACTATCACCAACACTATATCCATGTGGCCTCATGGACAGAAACATCCACAAACCGACCTACTATGAGACATGAACAAACCATAAACCTACACCAGAAAAACAACTAAGGTCTACTGATATCGGATTGAACATGTAGGGTATGATCATAAGATAACTTAGTATGAAATCACCAAATAATCCATTAATTTAAATTCTCTAGAGAGTTTACAAACACTAGTTTGGAAAAAATATATAAAAAATTTTGAATTGTAATAAACAAACACAATTATCCATTTTTTAAAACAATAAACACCATGTACCCATTTTCAAAATAGATTATCACCATAAACCCAAATCCCCTAACAAAAACCCAATCAAAGATATTACAAGTAATGGTTAAAATAAACGAGCAATGTAAAAAGTAAACAAAGAGAAATCGGATGTTAATAAGAATATATAGATAGATACATTGGGAATTTCCAAAACATCAGTAGAGTGATCTCTCTATCTACATGGGATAGACTCACCAACCAAAATATGGTGCATCTCTATATCCAATAACACACTATCTATTCAATCTTCCCATCTGGTAGACTAATACAACTTGGACTCTAAAACATCCAATGTGTACCTACCCCTCTAGTCAAGGTCAATAAGCTACAATTACTTGACCATATAAAAGAATCCCAAGAAACCAATGGTAATATTATGTGATGGGATAAGGAGTCCCTCGCATGAATGAATCAACTTACATAAGGCCACTACACTTTTCTACACCAAATACAGACACTATCTTTGTGACAACCCACTCTTCGGAAAACTTCCATAGGGCTGGCCATCTCACAACATGACATTAAAAATTCCTATGAAAGTGTTCACATCACATTATATTGTTAAAAGTTTCCAAAAAATAGATAATATGCCCAGCCAGAATTTTTACATCCAAACACATAATTTATTTCAAAAACTCTATAAATTTCCAATCGATCCTTCAATATTATGTATCAAAATAAATTAAAAAAATGTTTCCTAACTATTTTTAAAAAAACATAAAATCCCCCATTCTTGTTAATTGTGAAAAAAATACCCTAATTTTTAAAATTTGATTCTATTTCCAAGGACACTTCAAACCATTTAGAAAATTCACAACACACTTAAAAATGTCAAACAGATATTCAAATCCTTTAGATACGAACCCTCTTTTATACAATACCAAATGGTCCAATATTTTGTACATAATGCATGAAGACAACATTGATTCATTAGAAACTATGGGATATTTAATAAATAATCGAGAGTTTAATGAAGTAATGAAGGAGTATGGATACGTTTTTCGAAATCTAGATGTTTATGTTGATAAAGCTCATACCATCCCACTATCATTTTTGTACCCATCCTTGGGTCTTCCCCAAGAACACATAGATGTGCCCAAATCAAATGGACCACCATAAGTATCCATGAAATTACCCAAAACAATTTTTAATGCTACCACATATTCTCTATCACCAAAAAACAGTCAATAAATTTGTTCTAAATAATAAGAATCACTGCTAACAACATATAGGGATCATGTTGAAATAAACCCATTCCATCAATACATAACCAAGAAAAACACATTCTAATGTTACCCTATTTCATATTAAAATAATAATTTTAATTTTATGAAACTTTTTTACTATATATATACATAAGAATATTTAAAGAACCAATTTGAAAACCATTTTTACCAAATTCCACCAACATGAAAGCACCAAAATAAACCAAAAAAAACACCTCACAATCATGAAAAACACAAATAAAAATTATTTAAAAATACACCATAGTAAAATGGATTGAATAAATAATGAAATTTATGGAGACACCTTCCTCAACAACGTGAAAATACAACAAAACATTAGGATGAGGAATTTCTAATCCCAAGAGCTAAACCGCACACCCTTACATCCATAAAAACCACTCATGCATCATCCCTTTCCTCTAGGATTTATAAAATAGGGAAACACCACCATGGGTGAGAAATAGTTCTCGAGAGGATGACGGAAATAAAATTATTTTGAATATAAATCCAAATAATATACTTGAGGATCCTTCAAGAGGCATCAATGGTGGTTTGGGAGTGAGAGAGAGGGGTTTGGAGAAGCCCCATGGTGTGCTTAGGTCGAAGGGGGAGGAAATACTGATTTGTGGCTAAAATAATGGATGGTGAACATATTAATTTCTTATTATTAATTACTGGTCATCTCGTAGGGGTTTTTAACACTATTTGAAAATTCATGTAACAACTGTGTTGCCTCTTCTGGACAAGAGGGGCACCCTACATGCGCTAGCCACATGGTTTACCAAAATGTGTACCATATGTTCCAAATGCCTCTACCGGATTCCAAAACCAAGTAACATGGTTTTACAATGATTTACCAAACCTTGTGCAATATGTTCATCTCAACATTGGATACCCAGTAGATGGTGTACAGTCACCTAGGAAAAGATTCATGGTTTCCCCTAATCGTGTGCTTCATATTCACCCCTTACTACCTAGCCCAAAACATCTATTTATCAATGAAAAGTCAAAATTTTAAATATAGAATCAACCCAAAACTCATCAAAAATATCCAAATCCAATAGAATAATAAAATAACACCAAAAAAACCTTTTCCCCTAGAATGTCTCCTAGTTGAGAAGTAAAATTTTTTTATTCCTTGACAAACCAAAATCAAAATAAACCAATAACCTCTGAGATATCATTCATTTCACAAGACACACCTAAATACTATTAGAAGAAACTATAGGATAATGGATTACATGAGAACATTATAGGGTTCTACCCACCACAGGATTCTGATTACCAGTGTAGAACAATTTTGTGCAGACCTAATGCAAGGACTCCTAACACGAACTAACCCAGAATTATTTTCATTGGATAAAAACCACTAACAGAACTATAAATTTCCCACACTAACCAAAACAATACAAAACCATGGGGAAACCCAAAAAGGTAACTTGATCCAAACATTTAACTTAAACCAAAATCCATCAATTCCATAAAAACTAAAGCATATTTAAATGAGTCTATTTAAAATGGAGACCAACCCACACAGGTGATAAGAACACTAAAAGAATAAACAATGATTCAGTATTCCATATTTAGTTAAAAATAACCCAAAAAATCATGAAAAACAATCTAATCACAATTTCACAATGTAAAGATTTACTTACAACAGTTAAAAAACTAAAACAATGAGAATTCATACATCTCCACCCCATCATGGGAGATAATATCTAGGCCAAGGTTTAGCACCACACACCCCTAGAGAATTATAGACTATGTAGGAGCATCACTATAGGTTCCATGAATAGAGGCCTAGTGTCCATAGTGTCTACTACCTCATAGTTAAGAGATAACATCCACTGATCAATACTTGTTTGGGAAACGCTTCCTAAAAAACATCTCCAGGTGACCCAAACAATCGCAATGGTTTAACGTCTTCAAGGGGTTACAACAAGAATACATTGAATACTAATTTGACCACACTGGTGGAACATAATAGAGTGGTATGATGAACTAGAGACCCGAACGAATGAAGAAAAACCATCAAACATAGGTTCCTTCATTATGAACTCCACTCTAGATGGGGAATCTTCATGAGAAATAAGAGATTTTGTATTTCTAACTGCTTAGGCTCTAAAAACCAGCTTGGATAAAAAAATGAATCATCCAAAAACATCACAAAACAATGAACCTAAGAGGATATGTCTCTCTCCGTGATCATTGGGAAAAGATCCAAATTGACATAAAAAATCTTTCATCCAATCGTATTATGCTATCTCTAGATAGAATGATAATAGAATCTTGAAATGTTCAACATAACAATTCACTATATTATGACCTTGTTGGATATTCATAATATCTTACACATTCTTCATCTTCACCTTCTTAGGTATGAAACTTAAAAAAATTTGGATTTAAGATAACCCGAGTCATCCAAAAGAGAAATGATGATGGGATGATCTACATCCACTGATCCAAAGTTGGACAGTCAAACAAACCCAAAATAGCACATACTCTAACAACATTATTAGTTCCTTAATATCTTAGGATTCACTCAACTCACTAAATCCATTACACTATATTTAATGAAACTTGATCACTATTAAAGGTAGGTAGTGACCTACAAGAACAAAAAATAGGGAAAGATTCACTATAAACATTGAGGACATTTTGGGTAGAATATTATGAATATAATAAGGTTCATAAAACCAAAAACAACATCAACCGAAAAAAACACCCATAAAGAACATCTCAATCCGATGAAATGGGATAATAAATAATACACTAGAACACATCCAAGAATCCTCTTTTCAATAATCACCATTTCCACTTCAATTTCCAAAAAATCCTTCTTCTAAGCATGATTTCCAATAAAAAAGGCCAATTTTCACATACAAAAACACAATAACTAAAATGAAACCAATTTGAAAAATCATCATCCATTAAATTGTTTTTTGAAAAATCAAGCCAAACATTTAACTTCAAATACATGCCCATAGATTCCTAGAAATCTTCCAAAATAATCCATCTACATTTACTTCTTTAATGAACATGTGCCAACATGAAAATCCCATAAAAATCCACACATATGTGGAAATTTATAAAAAACCCAAGATTCATACATTCCATTTCACCATCAAACCCAAGAATTTGCCAAATGTTATCAAATAAAATTGCATTCCCTTTTAAAATCCATTTTTGGTAATTACAAAACCACCTAAAAATTCAATATAAAAAACCACTTCCATTTTAAAATATTACTCGGATAATAAAAAAATAGAAAATAAATAGTGCCAAACTATTGATGTGTAGAACTAGTTTCCTTGCCTAACCTGGTGACATGGTTAGTGGGCCATGACCCAAGTAAGCCACAATGACAAGGAGGATCTTGAAAAATGTACTAGGAATCCAAATGGGTCACTACCCCATGTGAGATCATGACATAACACCAGCTTGCCTCTATTTTCATTCCTCACCCAATACAACCCCAAAAACCAAAAAAAATTGATAACCTAGACTACCTAAAGAAACATGAGGTTTTAAATGAGAAAGTATTCATGAAACTATTCTTCTAGCTATCTATTGTTCCTCGATATTACTAGACTCTAATCTTTCAGAAACCCCAAATAAAAAATTGCCTCCTTTGAGAATATTTTTATAATAACCCAAAATAGTATAAGTGAAATATCCCATTTGATATAATTAAATATATTATTTTTTAAAATTAATATAAATAACACATGCACTCTATTTGTTATGTTGTATCCAATTGGATTTTAATGACCATTAAGTATCATTACGGTTCATAATATAGTCCTGGAACATAAATAAAATGACCAGCATAAATATAGGGATTTAAGAAATCCTTTCAACTTAGAAAAAGGAGGTGAAGGCATCTACCAGTATGACCATTCTATATAAAGAACATTTTTGAGATATTCTAAGGTAGATATAATTTCAAGGTTGTACCCTAGACTAATCCCATGCCGAGATCCAATAACATATGTATGAACGAAACTATTTATGAAATAATTTCATACCCATTGAGATCACGACACAAACCCGGTTCAATGAACGAACCCATGACAGCCCCAGCATCGCACTCCTTACACTTAGTGAGTAAGCTGGTGTAATAAAGTTATATATATCAATACCCCATCATTATTATTATTCAAATTATTTTTGTATAGAAAAATTAATATACTTTTATTATATTATTTTATTTAAAAATATTGTATTTTTGGTTAATAACAAAATAGAATTAAGAAATCTATTTCGATGAATTAAGAAATAATATTTTAATAAAATTTTAATATTAAATTACTTTTATTAAATATAAAAGGCCATTTAATGTTTATGAAGATATATGTCATTTTTATTAAGGGTTTAAAACTATTTTTTCCAAACCCAATCAATTTTCATTAAATATGTTTCTATATTTTAAAAATGTAAATTGAAATATTCTTAAAATTATGTGTATAAAATTAAAATAAATTATGATCAAGACATCTAAATTATCCATTAGTGATTTTTTCATACTTTAATGAGACAATAGAAATTTTGGGGAAAATTAAATATCATATAAATAGTATATTTTATGTCATCCTAACTGCCTAATAATGATGTAATAAGCACTATGAATGAGATATTTGGACAATATAAGTTTTAACATTTAAATAATTTAATTTTTAATTTTTTTTCTTATTTAATAATTCATTATAGAATCCTCTAAAATATATAATATATTTTGTGATTTTATGTTCATTGCATTGTTAATGTGACTCACATCCACAGAATCAAGGATAATACTTTTATATCTTCAGCCCATGGCCTTATAAAATAATGTATTCCACTATTATAAGGAAAGAATAGATGTTGAAATCCCATTGGAATATTTTTGGTTTCAAATATTTAATTATAATGATTCCAAAACCTATGTTTATGAAAGGTTAAAGAATTCCCCTATCATTTCATATATAAACCAACCCAAGAACCCACTTCTCATCAGTTATGTAATTACAGTACTGTTATATTATTTACTTCCCTATATAAAATGTTCTCATGGAAACTCTATATCTCAAGAAGACCCTCTTCAATATTTTGAAGTCACGCACTCAAGTAAGGTTTCCTTCTATTCTCACGTTTATCGAATTTTACCTATTATTTCAATCCCTATTATTTAAATTTAAAATGTTGTTGAATGTATTAATTGATTCATCATATGTCCCTTATTTTGTTTGAAAGATCATTGAACCATTTACCTCTCATTAATCCCTCCCGCATACACCTATTACCATTCAGACATTTCATAAGAGTTATTCCATTTATCCTCATTCTTTATATTTCTTTATTATATTGTGCATTCTATTTCCAAATTCCATATATCATGACATGTATTTATATAGCCATGTTACTATATATTTCATTTCTATATGATGATATGTATTTTTCACTCTCATCAACCATTAGTATGAATTTTTATGTCACGTCATTAGGCATAAAAAATTTCACCATGAATCTCTATTACATCAGAATTGTGTATCTGAATACCATTCCCATTACCTATCATGGGTTATCAATATTATACACATATACCTTTTTATTGAGGACTTATATTTATTTATTCGACACCCCTTGATAATGGAATAAATTATAATGATGAGTGAATCCATGCTTTATGATCTTTGTGGTATACTTATTCATGTGAATAAAATGAATCTGAAAGATTCACCCAAAATTATATAGCGCTCCAATGCATTGGGTAATGTTTAGTATAATGATATGACATGTTGGGATGGGGGTTTACCTGAATCTTCTATTGTAATTTTTCAACTTTTATTTCTTGAGAGTTTATCGTTGACATATGATGTAATGTTTTAAGATTTTTCCACATTTCCATGTTTCGATTATCATGTTATATCATACATGTAGGTCCAGGTTTCTTTTATGATTTATTGATATGCACGTTTTCTAACAAGGGTTTATTCCTCATGTTCTTCTATTTTTATTCCCATACTTGTATTTATAGCTCATCCCATTATTATTCATGTCAATAGGTTATCCCATTCAATGTTCACTACATGGACTATGGTGGTCACGTAAACAATTTTTTCAATAATGGTGTTATATTTCATGTTTTATGTTATTATATAATGTTCCTAATTTCAGAAGGCACTATAATAATTGAACATTCTAGTTGTATTAAGTGTATTTATATGTCATTAAATATTTTATGAATGAAATAAAAATAATAGTGTTTTCATAGTTGGTATGAAATGAAGTTTTTAGTTATTTTTAGGATTGGGATAAAAAAACACATGTGAAAACCTTAGGGATAAGATGAAGTATACTATAAACATACCACGATTTTGGTGAATATATATTAATTGGTTTATTAATAAAATACATCCTTGTCTAGATATGAACATGTGGATGTGGCTCTCACACTAATGTATCTTGGGTTAAACCCAGAACACACAGCTTTCAGCTAGACACAAATGGGAATTGGATAAAAATAGTAGGCCTTATTTTACATCTACTTTGACACTACTGAGGGATATAATTTGATAAATTCATAATATTAGTATGAACCATTATTAATTGAAATAAAGCCCATACAAAAATATGTTAGGAAATAGATCATGTATAACCTAAATTGAAGCCTGTAAATTCATAAGATAAGTAAATAAATATAATTTATATGTTATCCCTTTAATGTCATTGGATTCCCCTTTATGTGTGTAATAGTTTTAAATACATTCCCATAATTTTCCTTTTACTCTTTCCAATGACAAGTGATAAGAGGAATCAGGCTAACAACCAATGCTTAAGTCAATGTAATCACTGCCCAAATGAGATTTTTAATCCGATGGGAGTGAGAATAGAAGACATTATAATTATACTCTCTTATTTAACTCATGATTGGAATACAAAGATAGATCAAGTGGAACGTCCAACCTTCTTAAGAATGAATAAGTAACAATCACGATCTTTATGAGACAAATTCTTCATACTTTCAATGGATCATATGATCCCTCAATCACTGAACAAAGAATCCACTCCATTTATGGGATATTCTCCATCCTTCAATGCTCAAAACAAGAGAATATTTCTCGTGATGCTTATTTTAGGGAGGATAGAAATGGTAAATGGTGGAAATTGATCAAAAATATCAATCCTGACGAAGCTATCAAGATTATGAGATGGAAGTATTTTTAGAAAATGTTGTTTGATAAATATTTTCCTCGCACAATCCAACTTATGATGGAAAGGGACTTCATTTCCCTCAAGAAAACAAATTATGAATCTATCATAGCATATGTGGAAACTTCAAAAGGCTTTCACTATATGGATCTTGATTTTTTGTTCCCACTAAATGAATGTTTTTTCACATCATTGGTTGGATAATACCTAAGGTATAGAAATCCTAAGTGAGTCATAAATTTGATAGCTATGATGATATTTTTTGATGTTCCCTCAAATTCAAAATTGTGATTAGAAAATCTATGTGTTATCGAAGGGATATGAAGTGGAAGGTAGATTCAAATCTGCGAGGTCTGATAGAGAGATCTAACGGTTCCTAGAAATTTAAACACCCCTCTTTCCAAATAAGCAGAAATAAAAACTATATAAATTGCCTCTACAGGATGATAAAATTCTTTAGGTGTGCAATGTAAGGGAACTGATCCAAGGATTTATGGAATGTAAAACCCATTATTGTGATGGAGGAAAGGAATGATATATAAACCCTCTATGAATTGTTCATTACTAAAACTTCAAGGAACTAATGTATTTCTCAAACCAATTCACTAAGCTAAGTATTATTAGAGGCATCCAAAAACCTCCAAGGCCACAAGGATGAGATTTTTCCATAACTATTTCCAAAGTGAATCATGACAATGAAAAGGTGACAGATATTGTAGTTATTCATACATGAATATAAAACATAATTTATTATTCTAGTTATTTTAATTCTTTTATATCTTGAATGTTTAGTAGAACAATCCAAATACCACAACAAATCATAGAAATAGAGATGCTGGAGAAACCAGTATGTGGGACAATAATATAATCCCTTATATATAACTTCTCCCCAATCACAATTTATGGATTGAACTTCCCAAAGAAACTTATCATGCATCCCTCTGTGTAATTTGATTCAATTATAGGTGCCAATTTCATTTCCATATATTGATCCAAAATAAATTGTAGTGAAGGGAAAATTACTTTCCATATAGAAAATCAACCCCCAATTCTATAAAAGTTAAAGGAGGAGAATTAATATTTTTAGAACCAACTTCTCAATCGTAAATATTACTACCATATGATAATGTGTATCTTGCTCAAATGATCGTGTCTAATGAAAGAAACATCCCAAAAGACACACATATTATGAGGGAATTCATTGAGGTGTTTCTTGGGGAATTTTTTGTCTTCCTTTTAGAAGAGATATTTAATTCTTCATTGATCTTATACCTGGGGAGTTTCCAATATCCAAGACTCTATATAGAATACATTCTTTGGATGTTTTGGAGCTAAAGAAACAAATATATGAGAATCTAGTTAAAGGGTTTATATATAAAAGTGTTTCACTCTGGGTTGTACTAGTTCTTTTCGTCAATAATAAAGATGGGCCAATGCCCCATTCCATTGATTATCATGATATCAACATAATCATGATTAATAACAAGTATCATTTTACATGAATTGATGAATTATTTGATCAGTTGTGTGGGGAACAATACTTATCCATGGTGGATCTGTGGTTGGGATATTACCATGTAGGGGTGAAGAATGAGGATATCCCCAAGAATACTATTCTTATAAGTTACATTCATTATGAGTTCATATTGAATGAATTTTTACTCACTAATAATCTATAAATCTTCATGGACATGAAAAATAATTTCTTTATATATTACCTCAAAAAAATTTAGGTAGTCTTTATTAATGATATTCAAATATACTCCAATTGTAATAATGATCATGATAGACATTTCAGTACTATGCTAATGTCCTTGAGAAAGGAAAATCTTTATGCCAATTATATAAAATGTTTATTTTCTTGAAGGAAGTCTTTTTCTTGATGAATATCATCATAATAAATTGGATATCTATTGAACCTTCAAATACTGGGGAAATTGAATGATATTCAAGGCTAAAATTTGTGATACATATACATAGTTTCCTTGGATAATCATGTTATTATCATTGATTTGTGAGAAAGTTCTTGTGTTTTTCAAACCCTCAAACCATGATAACTCAAAAGAAAGTCAAGATTTCATGGAATGATGAATGCGAAGAGGGATTTATGGAGTTAAAAAAGAATGATTATCACTATTCTCATTCTCACACTACCCCCAAGTAGAGAGATTTTAGTGGTATTTAGTGTTTCTTCGAAGAAGGTATTGGGTTGTGTGTTTCTTCAAAATTAAAATTCAATTTTCAATACATTAAGGCAGTTGAATTTTCATGAGCAGAACTATATAAAACATGTTCTGGAGTTGGATACAATGATCCTTTCATTGAAAATTTTGAGACATTACCTCTTGTGGGAGAAGTGTGAAATATATAAAAATTACAAAAACCACAAGTATATATTCACATAGAAAGAGTTGAATTTGATCCAGAAATGATGGTTAGAGCTTATCCCGACGTTGACTACTCCATTCACTATCATCTATGGAAATAAAATAAAGTGAAAGATGATATAAGTTAAAAGGATCTAGAAACACATTAATTTATGATTATTGAGAAGGATCTGATCTTCTTATACCTTTAATGGATGGACATGAGAATCATAATAGACGGAAGAACATAAATCATTTATCAAATGATTTCTCAACCACCTTATATGGGGAGTTTAATATAGTATGAAATAGATATTGTGGGAATTTAAAAGAAAGTGGAGACTATTAAGAAGAGATTATTTCTCAGAGATCAATGTGAATGAAGAAGGTGTTGTAGTATTAGGGTGAAGACCATGTGTACTGTAAAATCGTGAATTTAAGAATAAGTTATTGGATGATGGACATATCTCAACCTGCTCTATCCACAATAGAATCACAAATATGTATCGAGATCTTTGAGAATAATATTGGAGTGGAAATATGAAGAAGGGGATCGTAAAATATACATAAATATGACCCATTTTTTGAAATTTAAGGTAGAAATTGAATGATTCTAAGGCGATGATGAAACCATTAAACATACCTATATGTAAATTGGAATAAATAACCATATAATTTTTCACTGAGCTTCCTATGACATCTATAATAAACAATGCTATATGTTTTTTGGTGCATCATCTTACAAAGACTACACACTTCTTTTTAATTCAAGATTATTTCTCATTGGGTAATTATTCATTAATATACATTAGAGAAGTGGTGAGGATATATGGTGTACCACTATCGATTGTATCTGATTGAGATTAATGATTCACCTATAATTTATATAAGTGTCTCCAATATGCTTTGAATACTACGTTAAGCTTCAACATAGACTATCACCATCAAACTAATGGCCAATCTAAGTTGACTCTCTAGACACTTGAGAACATTTTGACAACAATATCAATGGACATAAAAGGGGGTGGGATCAAAATATTATTATGGTTGAGTTATTTTACAACAACAGTTTCCATTTAAGCATCCAAATTTCTAGGTCCTGAAATGGTCGAGGAAATGGTGATGAAGGTTAATAAAATTCTGCAACTCATAAAGTCTGCTCAATGTTGACTGAAAATCTTTGTTGACAATTGTCTACAAGACCTATAGTTTGATATTAGTGACATGATATTCCTTTATATCTCACCCTAGAAGAGGGTAATGGGATTTGGGAAGAAGTTAATGCTTGGTCCAATGTACATTATCCTTTTTGATATCCTTGATCGCATCGAAGGAGTGGCCTACTGACTAACACTACAACCAAACCTATCTCAAGTACAAGATGTATTCTATATATAATTATATAGAAAGTCAATACTATAACCCAGTCATGTACACAATCTAGAGGAGGTACCATTGGATAATGACATGCCTTGTGAGGAGAAGACAGTGATGTTCTTAGTTCATATAGAAAATATTCTACGGATTAAAACTATACACCTAGATAATGTTTTATAGAGAAACCACATGTTTCAAGAAGCAATGTTGGAACTATAGGAGGTGATCAAACTAAGTTACCCTCGTCATTTTTAATTTGGGAAATAAAAAATTTGAGGGTAAAATTTCATAAGGGGGGATTATTGTAACGACACGAACTATTATAAGTGAAACTTCCCTTTTAATTTAATTAAATGTCATGTTTTGTAAAGTGGATATAGAAAAAACATACACTCCATTTGTTTTATTATATCCAATTGGATTTAAATTTCCATTTAGTATCATTACCATTGATAATATAGTCATTGAACAGTTATCACATGAGTAGTATAAATAAACGATTTTAATAAATCATTTCAATAAAGTCAAATGAAGTGATGTAATCATCCTGTAGGATCATTCCCTATAAAGACCATTTATTAGAGCTTCTAAGGGAGACAGAATTTATGGAATTTTCCCTAGACCAATCCCATTCTGAGACCCATCATCTTAAACATGAGGGAAACTGTTTACGGGAGAAGTTTAAGATCATCGAGATCACATCCCAAACCTTGTTCACCGAACAACCCCATGAATGCCCCACCATCACACCACATACTCATGAAGAGTATTCTGGTGTAATAAAATCATATGGATCAAGACCCTTTCATTTTGATTATGTACATTATTTTTTTATAGAATAATGAATATACATTTATTTTATTCTTGTTTCTAAAACTCAAATAGTTTTTTTTGTTAATATTATAATTGAATTAAGAAATGTAATTTGATGAATTAATAAATAATATTTTATTAAAATATTATTAACAAATTAGTTATTTTAAATATAAATGATAATATAACTTTTATGAGTTGAAAATTTATTTTTATTAAGGGTTAAAAACTGTTTTTTCAAAACCCATCAATTTTTAAAAAATGTCATTTTTTATTTTAAAAGTAAAAAATGACATATTTAGACAATTATTAGGATAAAATGAATATTATTTTTTGGAATTATAATATCAAAATTATCTAGTGTTAATTTTTCATAATTTTTTGAGAGTAGTATTTTTTTGAAAAATTTAATTACCAAATAAATATATAGCATTTTTTATGACGCCATAATGGACTAATAGTGATGTAATAAACACTATAAAATAAATATTCAGAAAAATAAAACTTTTAACATTACAATAATGTAATTTTATATTTTTTGACTTATTTTTTCAAGCCTTGTTAAATCCTCCAAAGTGCATAATATATTTTAGGATTTTAAGTTCATTTCTTTAATAATGTGACTCACCTCCACATAAGCAAGGACAATATTTTGTTATCTTCAGCCCATGACCTTATAAAATACATCATTCCACAAATATTTGACAATAACCATGAGAAAAAATCCATTTAATGATTTTTTTATTATTTATATATACAGATTCTAAAACCTACGTTTCTGAAATATTAACGTATTCCCCGATCATTTCCTATATAAACCCACCCATGATCCCACTTCTATTCAGTAAATATAATTGTAGCATTTACATAATCTATACTCACATAAATATAATCGTAAAATGGTTCCCCATGATCTCAATAGGTCACTCTTCATGCTTTTTAATACACACACTCAAGTAAGGGTTCCATCTATTCTAATTTTTATTATCCAAGATTTTTCATATTGTTACACCCTTGTATTATCACATAATAATTATAGGGTATGTATTATCACCTCACACATACTACCCTTATTATATTTAAATGATTATAGATCCCTTTAACTCTCATTAATACCTCCCATGTACAGCTGTTACCATTTTACAATTTCATAAGAGTTATTACATTTCTCCTCTTTCTTCATGTTTCTTTATTTTGGTATGCCTTATATTTCCAAATTCATAATGTTTGGAAAAGTATTTCTAGAACCCTATTACTTTAAATTTCATCTATATATGATGATATAAAACTTTATCTATGATTATCCAATGTAAGAGGATAATATTCATTGTTTTTATTATAATATTCATGTGTTTCATTATTCATAAACACTATTTTAGGGCATTTTACTATTTGAACATTATTTCACATTTTAATAGTAATACTTTCATAATGTGCACTATTAATTGGTACATATTTGAAAACCACCTAAAAATTTATATTGATTTTATTTTTAGTTCCCCCTTGATATAAGTAATAATTCATGAATTTGGAGCACTGGATGATTCAAATTGGAAGACCACCATAGTGGGCCTTAAACAAACAACATTCTGTGTCAAGCGTACTAGAAATCATCCCAATAAAAGTACTTCATAAAACATGAATCAAGCCCAATTATTTTAAAATATTAAATGAATATAAAGGATATCCTAAGAAAGATTTCATTCATCAGAGTCCCAAGCTAATTCGAATGTTTGAATGGTGTTTTATATGGCCCAATTTGAAGAAGAAATTTTGGGCCAGATTCTATGGCCTAGACAAAACATCCCACTATTTAAATGATATATCACAAACAAAAAAATATTTTCAGTGTAAATTTTATAAGATATTAGGGGAAATAAGGGGTACCATTGTATCCTTCTGCTTTACACTCAAATTCTTCCATCTATAAGTTCATTTTGGTTCCTATTTTTGGTTAATGCATGTTGGCTGCCACTTCATGTCAAGAGTGGTAAAGTATCATCTACATTAAATTTCCACCCATCTAGTCCCACCATAATTAATTAAATAGACATATAATGATGGGGGATCAATAAAATGTTTCCTAAATTTTTATTTAAGGTAGTAGTGGTGGAGGATTTGGGGAGCTTGTTGTTTTGTTTTCATTGTAATGTTTTTATGCCAATTTGTCTTTTTAATGTTCTTCTTTCTCATATAAGTTGTTTGAATAACCTATTTTTATAAAAATTCTTCTTATACTCTTTTTATATTCTTATTCATGTCACAGTGGTTCCATTGCGTCATAGGGTGAAATTATTGACACCTAAAATTGTTCAATTTTTTACACAATGGTGGAGTGATCATTATTTTCTTGTGTTTACTTCGTTAATTCCACCCTCAAAAGTCTGCTTCCTGCTTCCATTGAGAACATGTAATTAATAGTGGGATAACAATTTTATGGTTTTATCAAATGGAGTGGAAAAGGGTCTATATTGGATGTTTTTTTCACTATATAAATTTTAATTAATTTCTTTAATTTTAGTTCCCTTTATTCAATGATTATCTGTCATCCTCATCCTAATATATTTTATTCACCTACTTATATATTATAATTAGATCCTTTACGATATATTTCTCATGAAAATGATCTCAAAAACTTATATGTTATTATAATGTTTTTGTGAAGGTTATTAACTATTAAGTGATGAGGTTAGTTTGAATTCATTAAATGAATCATTCTCGAGTTAATGAAATTGAAATCTTTAATAAATAATTCCATCTAATACATCCCATGTTATAACCTAAGATAAACCCTTCTATTAAATTTAATTCAATTAGGTCTCATAGTGTTGATTTAAGCTATCTTAAAAAACCATGTTTTCCACTTCATATCCAAAAATATATCTCTTTAGATTTTGTTTCTATAGGTTCTTCTAATGTCTCTAAGGATTCGACAACCTAATCTACACGAAAAGAGACTGCATAACCCATAGAATATGGGTAGATTTGGGAGAGAATAATTTTTTTGTGCATTGTTGGGGACCAAGTAAGTTCTATAGACCAAAAAACCTATTTCATCACAGCCATTCTTCTATTATCACTTTTATTCTATTATTATTCCCTTTATCCCTTTTTTTCTTTTGATTTATGTCAGCATATACCCGTGATAACCCAGACAGATTAGTAAGGGTGGAACTTCCTAAGATAAGGTATTAAATATTACCTAAGGGATTGTTTACAATTGATGAAAATATTCCAGAAACTCCAAATACACTAATTAAAAAAATTCCAATAGATGTTATTCCTAGAAATCAAATTGTAAACCCTATGGGGGATCAAATGAGACACACAAAAAATGATCTGAACATAGGGAATGTAGTCGATCAGAAAATGAATTACTACCTCACACTATCTTTGAAAAATTCCACATTCATGCTTTATACATAATTCCCCATAAGATTTCAAATACATCTTTAAACCCATTATCCAAAATCGCATCCCCACATTTCATGTAATAGAGTCTGAGATGCCCTACCCACATGTTAAAGAGTTCGATGACTTTGTAGAAACCATGTGTCGCCCACATCAATTAGAATAATATAAGATGAGGCCTTTTCATTCTTCATTAAATGATCAAGCTAATTGTTTTTTAAAAAATTTCATACCTTCGTCCATCAACTATTGGGACCAATTACAAAAAGAATTCTAAAAAAACTACTTTCCCCAGCAAAAAACAATTTCACTTAAAAATATTATCCAAAAAAATTGATAGAGAGGGAGAGTTAGTCTATGAAACATGGGAGAGGTTAAAAGACACCATAAACATGGTTCCACACCATAGTTTTTCCTATTCCTGAAGAAGTGATAATTTCATAGGAATGGTTGGGCCTCAGGAACAAATAATTCACTGAAATGATGAGTAAGTGTACCTTTAAAAAAAATCCCCCAGTGATGCTTACGAGTATTTAGAAATCCATGCTGAAAAAAATCAAACATGCGGACCATCACCATATTCTGATAAGCCACAATGGACTATTGTAATTCAAACACGTAATGAAGAGTAAATACCTTGTGTTATACTCCTAGTACTCATTAGGAAGTTTGATGAGATAGAAATTAGATATATCCATGAAATCCATAGAATAGACCATATATTCACAACATGTGACAAACATGACCACAAAATAGTCAACTTCCCAACGATTCTATCCATCATGGATTCCCTTCTAGGAGGACCATCTGCTGATGTAAATTCAATAAACTTTCTAAATACCCAATACCAAAACACATTCAAACATAGGTATAATGACCACCCAGGCTTTTGTTAGAAAGATAACCAACATCCTAGCCCCCCAAAAGGACCAAACCCCTACCCTACACAAAATTATAAATACCATTTCCAATTCCAACTACAACCATTCCAATACCTACTTCCTCATGTCCAATAATAACAACCCATCCATCAAACAAAGTATCCTCCCCGGATAAACCAGCCAACACATACTCTCTTCTAATCTATCCCTCTCCCAATCCTTGAACACTTGTGTAAAAAAATAGAGAAATTGAACTCAGAAGTCTCTTCCCCTAAAAAAGAACATCAAACCATCAAAAATTGAATGTCACCCATGTCTACACAGGCCATTACACAATAAAAATTAAGGGAAGTGTTAATTTTTAATCAAAACTCATTAACAAATAAAGGTTGTGATAGTTTTAACAACTTGTAAATAAATTGAGATAACTGAAAAAATAATTAAAAAACAATATAATGATTTAAACGCTACTGAAAATTCAAATGAAACACATGATAAAACATAAAAATATGATAACAATGTGAACAAATGAAATCTTCAACAATCAATCCCACAACCTGTACCATTCATCAACACATGAAGGGAAAAACCATGCTCGAATTGAGTTAAACATTAAGGTAAATATTATAACATTTCACATTGAACATTCCAATCCTAGATGATATTAAAACCATTCCTACATACTCAAAATAAATAAAGTACCTCTTATCATTTAAAAATAAAATTTCTAGTAAGAACCATGTCCTTCTAGTAGAAAATGTTATTACAATAATCAAAATAACCCTTCCACCCAAGATGAAACACAGAGGATACCCTTACAAAAATGTTAAACTAGAAGAGAATATTGTTTTCAATGCCTTGTGTGACCAAGGTGCTCATGTCAATCTCATTCCCAATGTTTTGTACATTCTGTTATTCTTAGAAGAGATCCAACCCACATTTATCACACATCAACATGCTTATCATACCATTAGAGTTTCAAGGGGTATTTTAAAGGATGTTTTGGGAAAAGTAGAAAACTTCATCAACCCTTATGACTTTATTGTCTTTGAAAATAATCCAAAAATTAGCAATAAGAAACAAACACTATTCATCCTTGGCCATACCTTCCTTTTAAAAATAAAATCTATTATCCGAGTCCGAAATGTGAACTTAACCATCACCTTTGGAAACATGAGTTTAGAATTTAACATCTATAATGAAAACGTTCAAATAGGGGATTATGATGATATTCATGTAGTAAACATGATAGTAATCATTTATAATGCATCTATAGAACAACATAAATTATTTGAGGAATGTTTATGTCAGGATATGATTTATTTATTTTCTTAAGATTAAGGAAGTCTATATCCATGGATAGAATGACATTCATATTACTCCTATGAAGAAATATTGAGAAAAAAAAATCCATGAAATTTTTCATGAAACCACATTCATGGAGACCAGTCCAACTACATTCCATAATAATGATCAAACCTGTCTAGTAGCTGAAACATCTACACATAGAGAATATATATTATACGTAATTTTATGAAAAGAATTTTATCTCTATCTAATGTATTAATATTATACTTAAATTTTGAACCAACCAGATCCTGAATTAAAATAACTTCATGCTATACATAAGTATTAATTCTTTGGAGAATATGGAAAAAATCCAATTTTAATTTAGTATTATCTTTATGATTATCATGAGAGGATTCTTATAGATGTCCATAGGAGAAATAATAAATCCATTGGTTGGAACCTATCTAATATTCATGGGATTATCCCACTTATTAGGACTCATAGGACTGTTTTGAAATCTGATTAAAAGCCATGTCATCAACCTCAGTGGCGACTCAATCCCAATCTCACAGAAGTAGTGAGAAAAGAATTTCTGAAAATGATAAAAGCTAATATCATCTATAACACAGCTGAGAGTGAGTGGGACGTCCAAATAAACCTGGTTCCAAAGAAGTCTGGAATCATAATGATAACTAATTAGGATAGGGATATTCTTCCAACTAGGGAGATTAGTTGTTGGAGAGTCTACACTGACTATTGGAAGCTAAACTCATTTACCATGAAAGACCATTACCCATTACCATTCATTGAAGAAGACCTCGATGGACTAGATGTTCATGCATTCTACTATTTCTTTGATGGGTACTCATCGTACAATCAGATTGTGGTCTCCCTATAGGATCAAGGGAAGAATACTATCACCTGTCCATTCAGACCTTTTTCTTTCAAATTCATGCCCTTCAGGTGACGCAATTCCCCTGGAAACATCTAGTGGCGCATGATTGGAATCTTCTTGGAAATCGTAGGGGAAATTATATAGGTCTTAATAGATGAATTAATTAATTTTTGGGATACATTCTAAGGATGTCTTAAGAATGTGGGGAGAGTTTAGTGAAGATGTGAAGAAAACAATATGATCATTAGTTGGGAAAATTACCATTTCATGGTTAAAAAGGGACTAGTCCTTGGATATCTCATCTCAAGCAGGGTTATTGAAGTCTATAAAGCCAATTTTGACATAATTCATTACCTTCCATCCCCAAAAACATTCAAGGATGTGAGGTCTTTCTTATGACGTTCTGGTTTCTATAGAAGATTGATTAGAAACATTAATTAAATTTATCTTCCACTTTTTGGTTTTCTAGTAAAGGATTCTCCATTTGATTGGACAGAAATATCTAAGGGTTCATTCTCCACCCTCAAATCATCGCTCACCTCTCCTCCCATCATGAAATCCACATATTTAAACATTTTAATTGAACTCATGTGTGATGCATGTGAATTTGGTTTAGGATCTGTGTTATGACAACATTGTGATAAAACTCATTATGTAATTTATTATGCATGAAAATCCTTAAATAATTCCCAAATAAACAACACCCCACTGATAAGGAGTTAATTGATTTTGATTTTTCCATAAAAAAATTTAGGTCTTACCTCTTAGGATCCCCCATCAATGTGTTCACTGACCATTATATTATAAATTACCTCTTCCAGAAACAACATGCTAAGGCAAGATTTTTTATGTGGGTCCTTATATTACAATAATTTATCCTCACAATCTAGGGAAAATGGTGTTGCAAATGTTGTAGCAGGTCATCTATCTGAGATAGAATTTAATTTCAAATTATATCTCATTTATTTTTCTGATTAATTCCCTGATTGACACCAAAACTATGTGAGTGACTTACCTTGGTCTTCTAACATAAACAACTTCTTAGTTATAAGAGTCATTCCAAAATTAATAGGGACTCAAGATAGAAATAAATTCATTTATAATGTCGATAACTAGGTGTTTTATGATTTATTCTTCTATATGTTCCACCGTAACCAAATCAGTAGAAGGTGTGTCCCAGAATCCCAACAAGAGTCCATCCTTAAATTATGTCATAGTGAAGCATGTGGAGGTAAAATTTCTTTGAAAAAACTATTGTGAAGGTTATTCAGTGTGGACTCTTTTGGACAACCATCTCCAGGGACTCCTATATATATTTTTCAATGTTTTCCAAGGTGTCAACACGTAAGGTCCCTCAAAAAAGGAATCAAATTTCCCTCACTCCCATATTATTTATTGAAATATTTGAGTTCTGTGAAATTGATTTCATTGATCCATTCACAAACTCTAGGGAATATTTCTACATTCTTTTAGATATAAATTATGTATCAAAAATTGTTGAGGCCATTGTAAAACAATCTAATTATCATCAAACGATGATTATATTTCTCAATGAAAGAATCCTCTCTATATTTGGAATATATAGGGATATCATTAGTGATCATGGAACTAATTTTTTCAATCATCCATTTTTAGCACTCATGGGAAAATATAGAATTTCTCAAAAAGTTCCCACTTTATACAACCCATAGAACAATGGTCATTTTGTATTAGCTAACCTATAAATCAAACAAATTCATGGGAAAAAAGTTCATCCATCTTAGAAATGTCGGTTGGGAAAACTCTAATATGCACTTTGGGCCTATCGAACTGCATATAAAACCATTTTATGATTGTACCCATATAGGTTAGTTTATGGTAAAGCATTCCAATTTCTAGTGTGGCTTGATCATAATTCCTTTTGGGAAATTATGAAAACGAATTATGACCTCTCATTGGTTGAACAAAAATGAAATTATATCTTAATGATCATTATGATCATAGGATATATGACTATGAAAATTCAAGGATCAATAATGCTAAAGTATAATCCTACCAATCTTGAAATATTAAACTTCAAAACATTTTAAAAAGTAAAAATTTTCTTTTTTATATCTTTAAACATCATTTAAACCAGATAATGTTCATGTACAGATGGTGAGGTCCATACATATTGCATAAGGTGTGCCCCCATGGGGCTGTAGAAATTTGAGTTCCCACTAATGGTTAATCTTATTGAGTTAATGGTCATAGAGTCAAACCATTCATTGAACCATTAAAAAAATAGGAAGTTTATGAATACTTGTGTTAACTATCCTTCAATGAAGAAAATACATTAATAATTAAGGGTCTAAGTCGAACTAGAGATGTTAAATAAAAGCACTGCTTGGGAGGCAACAAGTGGTTTTCGTGATTCTAAGCATTTTTATTCATCGTTATTTCTAAAATATGAATAATGAATCATTTTGATACATAAAAAATTGAATATGATTTTCCCTTAGACTATTGACATGTTCTTCTATTTTGATTATGGATGCGTATGAAAGAGATGGGCCATATTCATCTATTTCACGTGGTGTGATCCCTGAGTAATACCTTACACAAAAATTTAAAAATAATACAATTTTTCTTCCATTTATTTTATTTTTATGTTCTCATAGGATATAATAAAAATGAAAAAAAAATCAAAAATAATTTTGAATATGGTATTACATTAGACTGTTGACTTTTTCTTCTATAATGATAATGGATTGGTATAAAACGGGAGTGCCATACTCATCTGTGTCATGTAGTGTGACCCCTAAGTAATACATTACCCAATAATTTAAAATGAAAACAATGTTTCATTAGTTTATTTTATTTTATTATTATGCGCTTGAAGGCTAATTGAAAAATACAAAAAAAATAAAATCACAACTTGTAGGTCGTGGGGAAAATCATGTCACAACTGATGAATCCATGGGGACTTGATCCTTGGACAAAAGGGAGATAAGGAAACACCCATTCAACTTCAACCATGTAGTGAATTCATTTCATGATTCTTATTTTAAATATCCTCTTTTAACACTTCTCCCATAACCCCTTCTCAATTTTTTTAACACTGTGGATACTGTTATTTTATGTTGGGGGAGATGAAATTAAAACAATTTCTTTTGTTTGAAAAACAAATGTGTGTAAGGGAGCTTTTATATGACTTTTAATATGAAAATACAGATTGAAAACTCTAAAATTGGATATCAAATAATTTATAATGCTTTTATTTTGATTTTAATGCATGTTTAAGTACATGTTTATAGATTTTGGAAAGTGTGGTTGTCCAATGTTATTTTCCACCTTTTATATATTCACCCATTTAAAAACAAAAAATCAATGCAGTTCTTCTAAATTTGGGGTGTTAGTTTGAGTTCTTGGGGACCCATAATAAATAAAATAGGTTTGGTGATCATTTTAATTTTAGTACAAGTGTTATAATAATAATAATAAATAAATAAATAAATAAAATTTTAAAAAATATTGCACGTAGAGAAATGTATTGACCTAATATATGGATTTCGGCACTTGGAGATCGTGACTGCATCATTTTATTTCCTTTAGTTTAGAATTTTATCTCTATTTTTTTAAGTTGATTTTTTTTATTGTGTGGACATGAGATGATGCTCATGTATGTGAGATTCACTGGGCTCCCTAAAGACTTTGAGCCTAGGAGTCATCGGTAATGTCTTGCAGCTTGGGTTGAGTCGATTGAGGTCAATTTAAATTACAATTTCAAAATTTTAAATTAAAACAAAAATAAAACAAAAATGAAAAATTATAAGAAAGGAATACTCATCTTCATATTAAATTTTTATTCCACCATGTGCTTCTATCTTTTCTCCCTTGAATGAAGATGAACACCCATGTCTATTATGACACAAAAAATTTCATGAGGATTAATTGAAATTAGATGAAATATGGCGATGAATTTGAACAATGTAATGGGCTTGGGGTTGGGATATTCTTCTGGACCTAACTTGTTTTAAATGATTTTGCTGGATTTGAAAAAAAATGGTATGAGGTCTTTGGGTGAGCAATGTGTATAAAAAAATTTTGGAAAAAGGAATTTGAATTACATATTTTGGAGATAGAGTTTTTCTAAAGACTAGATAAATTCATTTTGGAGTGTGATTATCCAATAAAAGTGGATAATATTTATTTTTTATATTATAATTTTAATGTGTTTCATTATTCATAAACACTATTTTAGTGCATTTTACAATTTGAAAATTATTTCACATTATAATTTTAATTCTTTGTTAAAGTTCCATAATACGTGGTACATATTTGAACCCCTATAAAAACAAAAAAAATTATTGATTTTATTTATAGGTCACCCATACTATAAAGGACAATTCATCTTTTGAATCACTTAATGATTCAAATGGGAAGACCACCAAAGTAAACCTTGAAAAAAAACATTTTGAGAGAAGTAAAATGGACATCATCCCAATAAATGTAATGTATCAGAAAATATTCAACAACAATTATTCTCAAAATTTTCTGAATATAAAGTATATCATGGGGAAATTTTCATGAAAAAGTGTCCCAAGCTAATTCAGACATTTTAATGGAGTTCCAGGCGGCCAAAGTTGAACACGAAATTCTAGGCTAGATTTTTCGGCGCAGAAAAATATCCCCCCATTTAAATCATATCTCCAAAAAAACAAAATATTTTTGGCTGAAATCTCATAAGATATCAGGGGACATCTGGGTATCCATTTTATCTTCCTATTTCCCACCTTAATATGTCCATATAGAAGGTCATTTTTGCACCTCTTTTTGTGTATGGAATATGGATGCCACTTCAGGTCAAGAATAGAAAAGTATCCTCCACATTAATTTTATACCAACTACGCCCACCACAATTATTTAAAGAGACTTGGAATTTTTGGGGATCATCCAAAGGATTCTTAGATGCATATATAAGGCTGTAGTCATGGGGGATTTGGGGATCTTGGGGATTTTTTTCAATGTAATGTTATTATATCGATTTTTCTTTCTAAACATCATTTTTATCATGTAAATTGTTCAAATCACCATAGTTTTTAACAATATTTATTCTTCTACTCTGATTATATTTTTCAACATATCATATTGATACCATTACCTCAAATTGTGAATTTATTCACACCAACCCCTGTGAAATTAATCAAAAAACGATGGACTGATCGTTATTTTCATGTTTTTACATATTTAATTCAACCCTTGTTAGTCTACATCTCACTTACATTGAGAACATGTCATAAATGGAGGTAAAACACTTTTATTGGTTTATCCAAGGGAGTATCAAGTGGTTCAATTGGATTTTATTTTTCACTATCTAAATGTTTATTAATTTCTTTTATTTTATTTCCTTTTATTCAATGAATTTTCTTTTCCTCTTCCTAATTGAATTTATTCAACATATTTTGTGTTATACTTAGATAACTTACCTTCGATAGATCATGATAATGATCCTCCAAGTGTATATTTTATATTCATGTGTTTGTTAATGTGTTTAACTAGTAAGTGATGAGTTTAGTTTGAATTAATTGAATTAATCCTACTCTAGTTAATGAAATTTAAATCGTTAAAAAAATAATTTAATCCAATCCATCCTTAGTAATAACCTAGGATCAACCCTTCTCATTAATAGAATAAAAATAAGGTATCTTAGTGTTGATTTAAACCATCTTAAAACAAACCCATGTTTTCTACATTCTAGAAAAACATCCATCTCTTTGGATTATGGTTCTATTGGTTCTTCTCAGGTCTCTGAAGATTCAAAAACACAAGATATAGTACAAGCGACCTCTTAACCCTTAGAAAATTGATAAATTTGGGTGATAACACTCTCTCATCATCCCTTTTTTTGTTTTTATGTCACTTCATTGGGATTCTGAAATTGTACCATGATTCTCCATCTGAAAACATTTAATTAAGTGAAAACTTTACTCATTCCCTATCAAGAGTGTTCACTTTTATAAAAATATACC
Organism: Viscum album; assembly: GCA_963277665.1. Classification (NCBI taxonomy): domain Eukaryota; kingdom Viridiplantae; phylum Streptophyta; class Magnoliopsida; order Santalales; family Viscaceae; genus Viscum; species Viscum album. The sequence goes on from OY728133.1 coordinate 108,089,443, forward strand.
TTATTATTGAGAACATTCATGTATTAATTTCACACCCATTGATCATGGAATAAATTATGATGACTAATGAAGCCATGATTCATGATATATGTGCGAGACATAATCATGAGAATGAAATGAAAGTGATGGGTGTGCCTGATATTACATAGCGCTCTAATGCATTGGGAAATGTTTAGTATCATGATAAGACATGATGGGATAGGGGTTTACCTGATTACATTATGGAAATTTTTCCAATATCATGTCTTGGTAGTTTATTAATAACCTATGATGCAATGTTTTATGTTGTTTCCAAATTTCCATGTTATGATTATCATGCTATATCATGCGTTTAGGTTCATGTTTCTTCTGTGATCCATTGATATGACTATTGTCTAACACGTGTTGTATTCCCCATGTTATTCTATGTTTATTCCATTACTAGGATTTAATGATCAATTGTTTCCTATGTATGTCCTCGGGATATCCCATGCAATGTTATGTAAGAAGGAATGTTGTGGTCATGTAAGAGATGTTTTCAATAACGATGTTGTCTTCCATGTTATAAGTTGTTAGGTAATTTTTTAAATTCTCCAAGACACTAGACTTCTCAATATTTTTGAGTTTTATTATATGTAATTTTATGTCATAAAATTGTTAATTAATGTAATAAAAAGAATAATATTGTTATAATTTTATTAAGAACCAAACATGGTCAACCATAAACTAATCAGCCAAGATGACCAATGAAAATGAATAAATGGAAATGATGATACCCACCATTTGGAACCTACTATCGATAATCCCTGAAATCATCCTAGGAATGATTTCATCCCATAAAGAGAGGATCCGATAAAAAACTAAAAAAATGGATAACATAAAAATAACTGACAATTGATCTTAAATATATACAAAAATTGAACCATATAAATATACATCTGAACAAGGTCATAACTAAAACAAAAACAAACCAAACTGCTACTAACAATATCTCTATGTGACCTCGTGGTCAGAACCATCTTCTATCTAACCTATTAAAAGTCATTACAAAAAAACCTACACCTACAAAACAACTCAAGTATATCAACACCAAATGGCAGAAGTAGGGTCCGAACATAACACAACTATGTAGGTAACCACTATAAAATTTATTCATTTCTGTTCTTGGGATATTCTAGTAACACTATTTTGGAATACATATAAAAAATTTGGTTTTTCTCATTTTAATAATTGAGAAAATCATTCCCTTTTTAAAATAAATACACTATTCATGCCTATTTTCAAAATTTGTTATCATTATAAAACCAAATCCAAAAACATATAACCAATCCAATAAATACAAGCTTATGTGAAAAATAATATGTGTAATGTAAATAGAAAACAAGTTGAAGTAGAAATTAAACAAGCACAAATAGATTTATACCATGGTAATTTCATAAAAATCCCTAGAGAGATCTGTAAACGTACTTGGGTCAGACTCTCCTGTTGGCCTATGGTGTAAAAAATAGTCAAATACTCAATGGTTGTTCTAACTGCTAATAGTAGCACAATCTCTACTTTCCTCTAAATCATCCATGGGTACCAACCCAACTAATAGGGGTAAATAAAGAACCATCAATCAACTCTGTAAAGGTTCCCAAGAAACCCATGGTAATAGTATATGGTGAGAGGAGGATGACCTCACATGTGTTACTCACCATATCTAAAACCACTACCATTTCCTACCAAAGACATCTCAACCACCTATGCAATAATTTAATTTTTTGAAATCATCTATAACAGTTCCCATCTCACAATTGACCAGTCGCAATATCTAACATGGTCTTCCCATCAGACGATCTTTTATAACATTTCTCAAAATATTTTATGAGTCCCCCTATGAATTTGTATATATAAAACAAAAAATTATTTACAAAACATATATCATAACACATCATAGAGGATCCCATGCCGTGATTCCCCATTCCTACCTCCAATGGGCCAGGGGCTGGTGACTTGCACTGAGTAGAAATATCACTAACATGGGAGGCATTTCCTAAGTACCTGTACACATGAAAACATATACAAGTCCACAAAATGTTTAAATATAAAAACCACTGAGAAAAAAATTCATACAGTAGGAATAAGTGTAAATTTTACATGGCCAAATACAATCCCACCACATATAAAATTGCATCCACATGTATAACCTATATGTAAAATGTATTGGGACAATTCATTGAAAGATACATGAATACACCTCAATCTATCTAGTCTCACTATGAACTGAATGGTCCTAGTCTTCCTATGACTCCATCCAAAGTATATTGTCATTACAACACGCAAAATGTGATGGAACAGTCCATGCATGAGTGAGAATAAAAATACTAATTTGGACATCCCAAAACTCCAAAGTAATACAACAAAGGAAATTAAGATCATTTCTACACATATATATGTCTACAACACATATAAAAAAATAAACAGATATACTCAAAACAGGGCACATAGTCTAGAGGTAAGTCAAAAACACTATATAATAGACATGGTAATTAATATTGAAGAATTTTCTGAAACAATAATATAATAGAACACACACCTAATTCTTATAAAACTGATGATGTACGTCCAAGATATCTTCTCATCATGTAATTTCATAAGAGGGAGACGTTGAAAGATCTGATGAGAATATGATTCACTGATGATGATCATTGCTAGGTACATGGGGTGATACCAACAACTCAATCTGTATTTACCAACTTTGTATAGGATCAACACCCACATAATTTTGATCATGTCGATACAAGTAAATCCACCTAGGGAATGAAGATGAATATGGTATCCTTCACTGTGTGTCTCGAGGGATTTGAATAAATATATCCTAGAATTAGAACTAAATTTATTGTAGTCCTAAGAGTAGTAAATGATTCATACCAACGATCCTAGGAATAATGAAGGTAGCAACACCTAATTAATATTTTCCATGATATTCTTGGCAAGAAGGTCAAGACATGGAGAAAAGGATACACAACATTTAATAGGGTCACACGTTGTATCCCTTGATCCCAGGTACTACCTATGTACGAATTCTAGTGTCATTTAAACCTTGTCATGTATGATAGGGGTACATGATGTGTAGAATGGTCACATGTCATGTCCTAGAATCCAGGGTCCTCTCATGTACTTTGGTCAGGTGCATGTACATATCATCAACCAGTGTGTCTATTCTTGTGTAACAATTCATGGGGTTACCCATGTACTGAATCCAGGATTGGTCATGTGGGGGATTAAATACATATATAAATCCCATTTAATACTCATTATGTCCATGTACTTTTTATTGTACATTCTGAGTCCATCCAAAGCAGGAAACATGCCATGTAGTAGGGGACTACACACTATGCGTATCAGGTTCTCCAGAAACATGTCTTCTTCTTCATTCTCACAACATCGATCACTCGGATTCCATTCAGGTTTTCAATTCACATTGAAACTCCATATCCAAGCACATCCATTTATCCTAACACAGAATCAATGAGATTTGGGCCTTCAAACATATCATAATATGTGATCGTATCCATTCTTCATTAACGTTGAAGAGTGTAAAATATCCTCCCATCGAAATTCAATCAACTTCCATTTCCACCACTTCTCCTCCATAAAGTCATATAATGTGAAAAAATAGATTTTCCAAATGGGGTTTAAAGCATGGGGATGAATGAAGAACACATGAACCATAGATGAAAGAAAATCAGGATAGATGACCCTTGATTTATGGTCATGTTGGTCTTGGTTTGTCCTCGTCATAATGATAAATGAATCCAAACTAATCTCAATAATAAACTCTTGAAAAATCTTATTAATTAATCTCATCCTATAAATATTATAGAACCATGGATAAATTTGTGTAAGGATTGGTTCACATTTATAATAGGAATCTAGAATGAGGAATAAATTAATTAAATCAAATTCCCTACCTCGATTAGGATAGTTCACTGATAAATAATAGTAATTGTATCTTCTTTATGGGAAATATTTGTCAAGATTAGTGTGTGTTGACTAGTGATCCAAGGCCTCGTCATCATTCATTGGAAGGATCCTCTATAGGATCTCTCTCAGACAACTCCAGATAATTCTATGATTATGAGGCTTACCCTATTTTTCTGAAAAAATGGTATTATTTAAGGATATAGAGCCTCATTGCATCAACAACTGAAATAAAAAAAATATTAATTTATATTATTTATTTAAACATCTGTGATTACTTTTCCAAAATTGACCCATTATAACCAATGATAGGTTTCTCCAAGGGTAACTCTATAATTATGAACTAAATGGTTCCCTCAAATTTCTAATAAGTTAATTCATTAAAATTTTATTCTAAATTTATAGGAAAACTATGATTTCATTCTATTTATTGTTTTAATATTATTTATGAATTTCTTCAGGGTACAACATTCCTCATAATCACACATTGTCTCAGGGTATAGTCTATAAATTAATCTATATATGATTTAAAATTATTTCATTGGTAAATTTGGTACATTACATTCTCCCCACCTTGGGGCATTGCGTCCTCAAAAATCGAAAAAAATGAGACTCAAAAAGGTGAGGGTACTGGGCACGAATATGAGACTTCTAGTCCTATGTGATCTCTTGTAGATTCTAATGTTTCCACCATACATGTACCAAAGGAACCAATCACCCCAGAATGAGAATCTCCTTTCAATCCTCGATATCCATTGGGTACATAGAAAAATCCCCTCTATCATTGATGTCCAACTCTCCAATGTCTATAATGTGTGATGGGTCATGCATGTACCTTCTTATCGATGAGATGTGGAAGATTTCATATACCTGGTATAACTGTAGTGGTATATATTAGATATATGGATCCTTTCCAACTCTATTCAGTATTTTTAAAGGGATAATTAACCTTTGAAATGGCTTGCTTCGATGACATAATCTACAAAACTCATGTCGATGTGAAACTCATACGAACACATGGTCTTCTTAATAGAACACCAATGTCCTACATTGTCAATCAGTGTATGAATTATTTTTTCTCTATGCTATTTGCATCTACTCCTAAGTGATAAAAACCATATCTGTATTAGCTCTCACCAACTCTGGGACCATAAGTTTTGACTCTCCTGGTTCATTTATTTATAGTGGAGAACTGTCGGGTTCCCTGTACAATGCCTTAAATGGTTCTATACCAATGTTGAAATGGTAGAAATTATTGTTCAAAGACTCTACCAATGGAACGTGATCCACCTTACTGATGAAAAAATATACCATCCAATCTCACAACATGTCCTCTAGAACCTAAATGTTCCACTCTATCTGGCTATCATTTTGTGGGTGGAACATTATGATCATGAAAAACTAGGACCCAAATTCCCCCTACAATCCCTTCTATAACTAGGATGTAAAGAGAACATCATGATATGAAAATATAATCAATGGAACTCCATGGATCCAAAAAATATCCAGAATATAGAGGTGTCCCAATATCTCTACTGAACTCTTCCCTCAGATAACTAGCAAGTGGGATGACATGGTGAGTCAGCCAACAATCACCCAAATGGAATCATTTTTCTATCACATACGTGGTAATATTATCATGAATTAAATATATATCCCATTCAAATTCCATACCAACACCTCAAGGGCTTGAGCTAAACCCATTGGAACCTAGTTCTCTGCCTTCACTTTCTGACAGGTAAGGCCTTGAGGGACAAACTCTACAACTCCTTTCAACATCCATGGATACCAGAACTAACCTCAGAGGTCTTGGTACAAAATTTTCACAATAGAATGTACCTCCAAATTGGTTTTATGAAACCCCCTTTGAACCTTATCAAGCCACATCACTGGTAATACTATATGTTCTCTGAAAAAAACATTATCATCAACTTTTGACTATACATCAGGAGTGTTCCCTATGGACATCTGAGCACATAGGGTCATGAAGTTGGTATCCCCCAGATCTATCTCCATGAATTTATGTAAGAGTGTAGGTATGAAAACCATAAACTAGATGCAAGATGCTCTATCTCCATCCATAATGGATTACTATAATGACACAAAATTCACTAATGCATTGCACAACAACTGCGAACTAGATATCCTAGTGATAACATATGCTACCACATTACCCTCTGATGTGTATACACAATCTCTAAGTCATAATCCTATATAAACTCTAGAAATAACCTCTGTTTTATGTTGTGCCCATTCTTAGAGAATATTTTCTTGAGACTCCTATGTTGGTAGTAGATGATAAACCACTCACCCCTTAGGTTGTGTCTCTCCATCTTTAGTGGGAATACTAGCACTACAATCTCAATATCATGGTTTGTGTAGTTATTGTCATGTGGTCTCAACATGAATGAATCATTGTCAATAAAATCATTCCATTTAATTAGGACACAATCAATTTTGGTTCATGATTCATTACCGAACACTATATACTCAAAACCCTCCTTCGACATCATCATGATCGGAGCACTATTCAATCATAACCATACCTAATAAAAAGCATTCCAAAAATTCTCTATCATCACAAAAGTATACCCCTTTCATTTAAATTCATTCATTTGTTTTGATATCATTGATATATTTGGAATGAAATTCCGATAATACCCTACTAGCCTGATGAATCTTCTTACCACCATCATGCTCTTAGGTGTCTCCAATGCTAACACTACCTCGAACCTGGCTAGTTCCACTACCACTACATCAACTAAGATAATCTGTCCCAGAATGTGGATCAACTGAATCTAGAAATAGAACTTTGAGTTTCTCCCATAATATTGGATCTCTCAGAATACATCTTGAAATATCTTTATGTGTCTCGTGTGCAACTATTTAGATGCTAAATACACAACGATCCCACTGATGAAGACTTCCACAAACTGGTCTATTTTTGGTTGAACGATGTATTTCATGAGTATCGTGAACTCTTTTGGGTTGTTCAACTTGCCAAAGGGAGTCACCAAGTACTCATTATTAATGTAATTAAATCTAAAGGTCATTCTTGGCATATCATCATCTCGTACTCATAGCTGGTGATATTCTAATTAGTGGTCAATGTTTGAGAACCATCATTCCCCTTTCTATTGAACAAAGTGGTCATTAATCCTTGGTAGTGGATATTTTTTCATCATGGTAACCTAATTCAACCATCGATAGTCAACACACAACAACATCCTTCAATATTCCTATTTAGAAAACAAAACTAGGGCTATCTATGGTGAAATAATGGGTCTAACAAAACTCTTACACTTCAATTAATTCAACTACACCCTCATATCATAGAGCTTTGTGGGAGCCATGCAATATGCATGTGTAGATATCACTACCATCCTGAGGTGTAAATCACTTCATAATTATATCTCTTGGTGGGGTGGTAAAACTATAAAATCTTCAAGAAACACATCCTCATACTCTACCTCTTCTACAAAAAACTGGAAACTCATAACATCCACTGCACCTACGGTCAGGCTAGCCAACTGATGAGCCATCAGTAGCACCCCCATAAGAATGTGTCCATCTTGTTCTCCATGGGTTTGCTTTTCACTGTCAATGCAAAACCTTGTTCCATCACTCTGGAAACACTTCACCCTTCACATATAATATTCAATCTAGGTATGATCAGTAAATAACCAAAATTAAAATAATTATGTATTAAGGCCATGACACTTCTTCCATGATGTTCCAATAGAAACACACACCTTTAATATTCAGGTCACATTGTTGGTACAAGTGTGTGATCTATGAGTATTCTCCAGTAGGAGTCTCTATGATAAGGGTTGACTAAATTGTTCAATCAGAATATCTTGGGTTTTTTTGGGATATGTGGTGAAAAAAGAATAAGTACCTCATATTTCAATTACTACTAATGATAAATTAAAAAATATACTGATCCTAACTAGGGTAATTCTTGTATCCCCAAGTTCATAATCCTCGACTGCATGCATCTATCCTCACCCCTATCTTGTATCTCTATATTCTTGGAATTGAAAAACTTGGGGTGGTGGTGAAAACAAGTAAAAATATTGATCAACTCATACTTCACTCCTATAACCACTACCACATAATCCACCCTATGGATCTTCCTACTCATTCCATTTTATCTACCTCGGTTTTCCATCCATAGACCCCTTGATTGAAGTACGGTGGGTTGGAAAATATCGGGTGAGTTTACCTCTGTCGACATATGAATTGAATCGCCTCTCTCTAGGCTGACTGGACCCACCCTCTGATCCATGAACTGTTGATTATATGTCCTAGGACCTCCTCTTGAATCTTCTCCCACTTCTTGGTCCCTAGGACTAATTCCGGTTTCCTACAGTCGAGGTCCCTTCTCCTACATGCCCACTGATGATTGTCGTACGCCTTATCTGCTCAACATAATAGCATTAAACCACCAAATCCGACTCAAGAAACCTATTATAAATAAAAATACTTACAGGGATAATGTTGGATTTTATGTAACAATACAGACCTCACTCGAATGTCTGATCCCTAATGAACTAATCTCGAACCATATTCATCGAGTACCAAGAATAGTTGGTGAAGCTAGATAAATAATCGACCACCGATAAGCTTCCATTCTAGAGCTCAAGAAGATACTGAATATGCACTTCCCCCATCATAACTCTTGAGAACTCTTCTATAAATATGTTCTCAAACTCTTTCCATGAAAGATTATACTCATCGTATATCATTGTATTCAAACATCACTATCACCCTATGGTGCCATATAGAAGGCTTGCTGCTAGGACCAGTGATCTGTAGGTTACTTGACTAGTTATAAAATTCATGTCACTACCACAAGCTAGTACTCATACACTTGTTGTTGAAGCTCAACTCATAACCTAAGCATCTTTGTAGCTAAAACTTATAAATCCTACTCAAGATTCACTCCTCTTCTACTAGTAATGTGGGGACCACATGCTACTCTACAGGGGGCAGTATGGTTGGTTCACCACTGGAAGGTAACATCCATGTTATGGGTCCTTGTATCGAATCCTCATTATAGAGGGGGTCATCATCATGATAAAGCTACTAAATTCTAGCAAGTATACATTTTGGAGACATTTATAAATGAATAAGATGTACAATGATAAATGAGTATGTCTAGAGAGCATACTCAAGAAGGATATAGAACCAAAAATCATTCATATATGAATCATCTAAAATTATTTTCCCAAAAAATCATATTCTCTTTTACAGAGCCCAAAATAAGGTTAATAGAGTCATGGTCTATGGATACATCGGTCTCCACACCAACAATGGAGTCCATATCATGAAATCCAAACTCAAAACACAATAAACTATTTAACCAAACCAATCACCCAGACTCTTGGTCATAAAGTATAATCGACATCTTGGATACCACACTTTCATGTCCCATCCTAGTGGGGAATGTTGAGTGAATCTCCAATCCCACCTCTAATAGGTGGGAAGGTGACTAGCACGAGGTAGGCCTATCACTAACATGGGAAAAATTTCCTATGTACCTGTAAACATGAACACATCTCCATGCCCACAAAATGATCAAATGTAAAAACATCTATGAAACCAATGCATTCATACATATATATCCCACAGAAAGTATGATTGGAAGAAATGTAAGGTAAACACGGATAAATAAAATCCAACCACAAACAATTTGTAACCACATGTCCAACCTGTGAGTATAATGTAATGGAACTGTTATTTGAAATCTACAGGAACACACCTCAGTCTGTCTGATCTCACTAAGCACCGTTTGATCCTAAACAATGAAGGGAATTAACAAAAGGTCAGTGTTCTACCCAATACATGACATGTTTGATCAAATACCATGTAGGGGTGAGTATAAAAACCTTTAAAAGGACACCCTAAAACCACAAATCAATACAAAAAAGTAAATTACAGTCATCCCTGCACAAATATATATGTATAGCATGTATAAAAAATATATTCTGATATACTAATAAAATATAGATGACCTAGAGGTAACTCAGAACCACTTTATACTATCCCTAGGAATTTATCTCAAAGAAAATCTTGTAACACTCATCCTGGATAACAGACTCCTAAATCTGATAATACTAATGACATTTATCCAAGAGATACAGTTGATCGGGTACTGCCATGGGAGAGAGAAACTTATTGATTAGAAGAGAATATGATACATATATGAAGATCATAGCCCGTTCCACGGGCTATATGAAAATATAAATTTTTATTAACCCTATATGTATAGGATTTGTTCCTTCATAGTGTTGGTCACATCGATACCAAGAAATCCACCTAGGTCAAAAAAAAAGAATTGAGTACCCAACTCTATGCCTCTTGGAGGATTTCAACAACTAAATCCAAGAAGTCCTATAGAAGGGATTGTAGTCCAAGTTGTAAGAAGTGATTCATGCCAAACATCAAAGGAACAATTTTGGGAACAAACCCTTATGAAAATTTTATATGATATGGAGGAAAGGAATATTAATCCATCTAGAAAGGGGTGCATGGAATGTATGAGTGTCCCAACCCGTGTCCCTTGCCCCAGGAACTACACATTGATAATGGATTGTGTCATTTAAAATATTTCATGTAGAGGAGTGGTACACAGTATGTTGAAGGGTTACACTCTATGTCCCAGCATCTGAGGTCTGCCTGTGTACTCCATCAATATGCCAGTACAAGAGGTCAACCCGTGTGTCTCTACCCGTGTACCAGTACATAGTGAGCCCATGTACCTAATGCAAGCATATTCATGTGGGGGAGTACAAATCATGTAGGAAATCCTTGTACTCTACCACATTTCTATGTAACTCCCATGGTACATGCTGAGTTTATCTAAATAGGCACACATTCTTTGTAATCAGGTTATACATTGAGTGTGTATTTAATTTTTCTAGAAACCTGTATTATTCCTCCTGCTCATGTCATCAATCACCATGATTCTATTTTTATGGTCGGTTAACCAAAAAAATCAAGATCCAATCTCTTACAATTATCCTTACATCAAATTGATGGGATTTGGGCCTTCAAACAGCTCATGAAATTTGATCATACTCATTCATGTTTGCCAATGAATAATGAAAAATATTCACCCTAAGTCGTTCAATCTACTGCCATGCCCCCTATCGCAACATTGTCATGTTGTCCTGATGCTAGATATAAGGATTCATATAATTAAGAATATAATTGAGGGATAGTTGATCGATTATTCACAAGGGGCTCAAAGAATGGGGAAGAAAGGAGAACACATGAACTTGGTGGGTAAATCCATAACAAATTGAGATGAAAGAACCTTGAATGATGTTCGTATTGTTCTCGGTTTTTCACTATTAGAATGATAAATGAATCCAAAAAAATGTCAAGATTCATCACCAAACAATCTATGAAAATAATACCATACTACAAATATTATACAATTGTGGATTAATCTGTTCCTGGATTCGTCCACGTTTAATAATCAATAAAGTGGGAAAATGAAATAAATCAAACACCATACCTTGATATGGATTTTTTGTGGATGAAGAATGGACACTGAATCATAATCATTGGTGAGATCTATCATGATTGGTATGAACAGATCACTAATCTAAGGTCTCATTGTCGTTCATTGAAAGTATCTTCCATAAGATCTCTCTCTAACATCTCGATATAATTCTAGGGTTATGAAGAAATCACTACATTTCAAAAAAAGTATTATTTAAGGATAAAAAACCTTTTTTTGTCAACAAATACAACTAAAATTAATTTTATTATTTTAATTTACACATTTCTAGTTATGTCAAGTATTTTCCAAAAACGACCCGCACTGAACAATGTTAGGTCTTGCCTAAGATAAATATGTCATTATAGACTCAATGGTGCCCTAAATTTTCTGACCTAGGAACTACTTTATATATTATTTACCTTTTTCATGAAAACCACATGTGCATGGCATTTAATATTCTAATATTTTTCATGAATTTAATCTAGGCACATTGGGCCTTGTAATAACATGCAATCTCAAAAACGGGTCACAAAATTTATCCATATAATATTTAAAAATATTACATGAAAAAATATGGTACATTAATGAAATATAAAGTTATAACTAGGCCTTCAAAATTAACCATTCCATTAAATTACAAAAATGTTTCCGATCCATTTCCAAAACAAAACAAAACACTACTTTCATGTTCCCCATTCCAAACAGGTTTTATATTTCAAATCCTATTCCATTTCTAACTCAACATCAAGCTAATTTAAAAACTCACAACATAATTAATGTTGGAAAATTGATTTTCAAAACATTTAGAAACCAACCCTCTTTTATAGTGTCCCAAACAAGTCATAATATTAAAAAAATCACTTTAAAGAACTATTGAGTCATTATAAACCATGGAACATTTAAAAAATGATTGGTATTTTGAAGAAGAAAAGAAGTTTGAGGGATAAGTGTTTTGAAATCCATGCTTTTATGTTGATAATGCTAGTCCAAAACCATTATCATTTGTGTTCCTATACATGTGTGCACCCTGAGCACACATGGATGTTCTAACAACCAATGGAACTTGACAAATATCTATGAAATTACACAAAATCATTTTCAAATAAACTACACATGCTCTACCCACAACACACAATCCATATATAAGTGTTAAACTATAAAAATAACTAAAAACAACAGATTGTAATCATATCACAACAAAACCAAGCCATTAAAACAAAACTAATCTAAACACATTCTAATTCTACATAGATTCAAATAAAAATATTATTTTGAGTTTTATGAAACATTTTGAGTTCATATATTCATAAGAATATTTAAAGTAACTCTTCTATAAACATTTTTACCATATTACACCAAAAAAATTAACCACAAAACCCCAAAAAATATATCATAATAATTTTAAACACATTTATAAATTATTTAAGATTACCCTATCATAAATTATTATTTATTAGAAAGAAAACTGTGGGATATGACACTCTTAATGATGTGAGAATGATAATAAACTATGGGAGGAGGACATTCTAAGACCAAGACACAATTTATACATACTAATATCCATTAAAACAACACATGCATCATCCCTTACCCCATGGGTCTGTCCAAGAGAAAACCCCCACCAAGGAAGACCAAGATTTCATGATTGGAGAAATTAAATAAAGGGAAATTAAACACAAATCCAAAAATACCCTAGGAAACAACAACGATAATCAATGGAGGTTGGGTTGTAAGGGATAAAGATTTAGAGAATTCTTCGGGTGCACCTAGTTTGGAGGAGGGGGGTAAATTTCATTGTGGGGTTAAAAGAAAAGAGGTTAAAATCCATTTCATATTATTAATTATTGGGAAGCTCGCACAGTTTGGTATCATGGTTTGATAAACTAGGAACCAAACATGCACCCTATACTAGAATGTTGTTTCACCACACATGTTCTAGACACATGTTTTTCCAAATTATGTTTCAACTATTCGAAATTTCTATTATTGATTATATAACCGATCCTCATGGTTTCAGAAGAGCTTCCCAAACTATGTGTAACTCAAGGGTCTCTCTACTAGACACCTGACCCAAGCTACTTCGTTACCTAGGAAAAGGGACAAAATTCTCCCAAATGGTTCATTTCCCATGTTCCCCTTGGATTTAAGCCCAAAAAATCCATTTCTAATGAGGACTCAAAAATTTAATCCACAGCTGAACCTAAACATCTTCCAAAACATCCAAGGCCTTGAAAGGAATAAAAGATAAATGATTTACATGGTCGAGTTGTGACATATAATAATTTTAAATTTGATATAATATTTGAACATAATCATTTATATACTTATAAGTTATATTTTATTCAAAAAAAATGTAAACACTAATTTATTAATAATTCCATATAATAAAATTTATTTTTAGGTGTTAACTATTTCAGTTTATCTAGAAGTATTGTTTTGATAATTCCACAAACTATACATTAATCATGATTCCCTAATCTTTATACCTTTAATAAAAATATAAATATCACATATACTCATTAAATAAAAACTTTTAATCATCCATAAATGGAAGAGATATAAAAATAATTTATACGAATCATTGTGACTCTATGTCATATGTATCCATGAACAGTTCATTCATTTGATAACCAATATATGAAAATAAATATAAATTTTATTTTTTATTGAAACCCATAAATATTTCATAAATCATATATATATATATGTGTGTGTTTTTTAAACATAACTTTATTACCATCCATGTAATGAAAAAATGAAAAATTAATCACATCATTTCATGGAGGGGAAGTCCAAAAATATGCATGAGCGATGTTATAAATTTCCCATGGATGTAGAGGTAAGAAGATGAATATGATATTATAATACAAAAAGAATAATTATTTTATAAATATTATATATGAACATTAAAACCATCGTAATATCTATCAATTAATTGTAGTGATTAAAATTGAATTGTATCGCGACGAGGAGGCAGTATTCTCCACATATGTATGAGGGATACATTCACTTCCCACATAATATAAAAACATTTTATAATGGTGGTTACATTAAAATAATAAAATTTAATTAAATTTAGGATAAAAAATTAATTATATTATAATTAATACATTATATTTATATGAGTTATAATACAAAATGATATGAAAGAGGCTGGGTAGAATGATTACCTCTTATTCTATATAACTCCTTTAGACACAGACATATGGACCCTTGGAATAGTAATTTTACATAAATAAAAATTATATTTAGTGTACATTATAGTTTATAAAATATTTTTTAGGTGTTTTTTGAGATATATGTATAAATTGATTTAAATAATATAGGGGAGGGGTGTCCTTTTATATGTGTGGGAGAGGACACACTAAGAATTTCATAGAAGATTAAAATATAAAAATGTATTCTTCAAGAAATATACTAAAAATGGACATTTATTTGAATTTGGAATAATATAGGGTCAATATATGTCAAAAAAATAATTATTCCTCATTAATTGAAAAATTGAACTTTACTTTATGGTTTGACCCCCTTCTAAACATGTTATAACCATAATAGTAGAAACATACTTTTTTTATGATATATTATGACCAAATAGTATTTTCAAATATTACTTATTCTTATTTAAAATTTTAATACTTTTTGTAAAATTTAATTCACATAAGTGATAAAATTTATTTTTAAATGAATCTGACAAAATGTGATGTAAAGCAGTTCTCCAGAAAAATTATTTCTTACGTATAAAATGTTTTTATAGAAAAATAAAAAATAAAATCTATTATAATTACATTAATTGGACTATTACTAATATAAATGAACTCATTTATATTTTTATTCATTTTAAAATGAATTACCCTTGTAAATTCTTGCAACTAAAATACAGTTTTCGATAAAATTATTATTTTTTAATATTAATCATAAAATTAATCCTTTGAAAAAATATAAAAAATTAACTATAATTTAATTTTATTATTAATATTTCAAAAATCGTGTACATATTTTTCATTATATTGTATAAAATTAGAATTTATTAATTATATTATTTTTTCATAAAAAAATAAAATTTGTTTTTGAGAAAAAGATGTATTTTTAAAACATATAATAACATTAATAAATATTGAATAATTATTTTTCAATATATATTAGTAATCTAAATCATTTAAATAAATATTTATAAACAATTTTATACTTCTTCATATTTCCAATTAAATGGCCTCGTTGTAACAATATACCATATTATGGTTCATTTAGACTCAGGGTTTTCATGTATCAAAAGCGTTGAAATATTAAATTTATTTGAGGAGAAATATTTATAAAAATATATGGGTCTCAAATTATAAATACATTAAAATTATTTTTCCTTGAAAATTATATCACTCTAACAAAATATTGATGATAACTTTATTTCATCACAATCTTGGGTTCACAACTAACATCATTGAAATTCTGATTTCTCTAGAGATCACAAACATTGTGAGTATTATTATTACATTAAAATTATATCATTAATCCAAGACTTCTATCAGTTTCTACTCACATGAAAGATCATTCTCGAATATTATAACCTATTATCAATTATTTACTTCTTAAGGATAAATATCCAGAACACATCATGAACATGAGTGAGGTTCAGCAGAAGCACTAAGGGTAAAAATATAATCCTTACATGATCAAGAATCATGAAAGGGGGAATATATCTAGGTCTCATTTTTCAATTAGTTTTATATATCTTAAACAGACTCCATGGGTAATTTCATTTCAATATCTTCTCACATATTTCTTATTACATTTTCACTAATGGTTTTCATTATAACTTTTATGTTGACTCTTAGCTACAATTATTTGTTACTGAATGAATCCAAATATTTATATCATTTCCATCCTATCATTGGACCCAATAAAATTATTTCTCTTACCTCAAACCATCATGTTATATTTATACCCATCATCTATAGAAGGGTTCATAAGGATCCATTTGAACTCTCATGTGAATGATAATTTTCTAATAAAACTTCAATTGAGAAATTTGTTGATCTGATCGACCATGAAAATATAAATAATATGATATAAAAATATTTTATAATATATTAATGGTTATTTCATATTAACCAACTATTTCAAAATTATAACATGTTCTAAAAAATTATTAATCCCTAGCTTATTAAAGACTTCCCCAAAATGTTCTGATAATCCTCATATATCAATCAAATACAATAAAATGTGGTACTCAATATAACCTTACCACTTTAGTAATATATATTCATAGATATTTGTTAAGAGATAGATATTATATTATAGTATAGAATTGTGGTGACTTTATACGTCATTTTAGTATAACTAAAATAGCATTATAACCATTATGTGATTTGAGGAGTCTGATAGAAAAATCCATGGTGATATTTTCCCATTTATATTTTTGTATGGATAGTGATTGTAAAAACCCCATATATTTTTTTTCGTTATCCTTAACATATTTAAATACCATGAATTGTGATACCTACTCTTTAATATCTCTCTTTATGTTTTTCCTACATAAATTCTCTTTTGGAACACTATATAAATTATCACTTCAAGGATCAATTGAAAATGATAAAATATGATCCTCATACAATATCTCCATATTAAAATTTAGTAATAATGATAAAAATACATGGTCCCTAATCCATATAATTCCATCAAAATCATGTTTTAACTCAAGAACAATTCTCAACTTCTTTTTTATATCTATGTCTTCCTTTTGTGACTCTATAGTCATTAATTGGATAGATGGTTCTATACTCATTTGTGTGAGACAATATTTCTCAGTATCCTTAAATATTTCATGTTCCATAAATTTGAAATTTTAAAATATTTTATCCTTTTGGATCTTATTCATAAATAAACTAGAATGACCCTTTTGACCTAGAGTGTCTACAACCTTTTCTACTTTTTGAGTTTGGTATTGTATTTATCAATCATGATCGTTAAACAAATCCAACCATATTCTATAGTATATATTAATCTATTTATGATTTAATATATTCTATAATAACTTTTGATCCATATATATATATATATATATTAACCCATTCTTGTTAATGATTGTGGCTTCATACCTTTAATGCAAAAAATACCACAAAAAAATCCAAATCACTAGTTAGGTAATTTTACTCATAAAAAAAATTTGTGAGGTATAATCTTTCAAAAAATTATTCTACATAAGTATTTTTATTATTACCATATTGTATGAATATCTATGTATTACATGAACTTCTCTATTATAGGGTAACGTAAACAAATGGGATCTAGCATTTCATTTCTTTAGTTTATTAAAATTTCCCTCACATTTATATGTGCAAAAGAACTGAACTCCACTCTGACATAACAGGGTATGTGGATTAGATAATAATGAAATAACTCTCCAATAAGTGTTTATTATATCTAGATCAAGCATGAAAATGTGGACATTAGTAATACCTTTTGTTCTTGGTCAACATTTAATCACATACATCATTAATAGAACCCCCAATACACCCTTTCTTGAGATTATATGACCCAAAAAAGAAATATTTATGTTTCCAAAATTCACAAGTGTTTAATTTTTCATATTGATTATCCTTAGGGAATAAATTATAATTCTTAAATGATATTAATTATTTTATTTTATCATGGAATATATAAAAATATCATCCATAAATACTACAAAAAAATGAAAAAGGTAAAATCTAAATACTATATTCATTAAATACCTAAGGATAGAGGTGTCCACAGTAAGAAAAAATTAATAAATATAAATTATTTATTTCTATACCTCATATGGAATTTTAAATTGGGTATGTATTCTCATTTTACACTCAATTTATAGTACTCTAAATGAAGGTCTTTCTTGTAAAAAATTTGAGTTCATCTTAATTGATCGAAGAAATCATCAATGTGCCGAAAATGATACTTATTCTTGATTGTGATCATATTATGTTCTTGGTAATCATTGAAATCCACATGGATCAATATTTCCATTATCATGATTATTCCATAGTTTCTTCTTTAATTTATACAACATAATCAGTTCCATTCTATATGGATACTTTGAAATAGGTGTATCACCAAGAATGATATCAATTGAAATCTCAACATCATGATTCACATGAAAAAAAAAATATTGTGAAAAAAAATCAATAATCTCTCCTTTAATGGGAATATCATGGATTTTGAGTTTCTCACCAACC
Organism: Viscum album; assembly: GCA_963277665.1. Classification (NCBI taxonomy): domain Eukaryota; kingdom Viridiplantae; phylum Streptophyta; class Magnoliopsida; order Santalales; family Viscaceae; genus Viscum; species Viscum album. The sequence goes on from OY728133.1 coordinate 108,108,103, forward strand.
ATATGATATTAATACCCATTTAGAATAAATATCAAGACCCAAATAATGGTTTCAATTTCCATTAGATGTTCATATTTAATATCACACTGATAGATGATCATAGGTTATTTTTTATATCATATGTGTCTTAACTACCATTTAAATTGAAATGGTCCTTATATAAAGAAAGAAAATACATGCACGAAATAATAACAAATTCCACTAGATGGAGAATTCCACGATTTTCAAGAAATATTTTCCCAGAAACATAAATCACATAGGATTTGTTGAGATGAGAAGAAATCCTAAGACCATTGAGATTTTGCATTCCTAATTCAAAAAAATCATTTGGGTGGAATTGTGATCCATTGGAAAATATTTTAGATATAAAATAAATGGAAGATATAGAATTAAAAAAAACATTAGCATTTATAGAGTATATGGAAATTCTACCCTTCAACGCGTTATTATAACACCCCATATCGACATAGTGATTGCATGATATTCCCTATTACATCTATGAATAAAAGGATTATAAAATGAAATATTATCATTAAAATTTGGACTCCATAAATAGTTATCATAACACCCACACACCATGCATTCAAAACATTATAGTTTGTGTAGTGATTTTTTCGACTTTTTCATTGTTTATTTAATTGACTGGTCTCTTCACATCACTTATAAATTATTTTACATGAAGGAAATATTTTCCCCAATTATAAAATTTACAAATCCGAGTTTGAAAATTTTCTCTATGATTCTATTAAAACATCAATCATAAATACATGTTTATATTCTTAACTCCATGAATTTTATTATTATAATTTCCATTGAATTCTGTCTTTAATTTCTTATCATAACCATGAGAATAATAGGTAACTTCAATCTCCATTTTGACTGTGAAATCACACAAAATGAATTCTTCATATCTGTTGAAGTATCTCATGGGTAACACAAATTGAGTAATTTTTTTACTCTACAGATGAATCAATCAATATTACTTTTAGGTTTGATGATAATACTACAAGTATAAGATAGAGGTCGTTTAAAATTTTCCCCATAGATATTAATGGATTCATATTACTGATGAAATATATCAAGGAATTACTTATCCATTTTTCGTATAATGAATACATGAAATGTGGTTATTTAAAAATAATATCCTAAAAATTTATCACTCCATGTAGTAAATGTCATCCCTTTTCTTAATTTTTTTAATAAATGTCTACAGTTGATAAACATGTACTTTTAAATGGTATAAAACCAAAATAACATCATCATGTTCCAAACACATGATAATAAAAAATATATTTTTAATTGTTATAATACCTTTCCTAAAAACTACTGGATCAGTGGACCCAATAACAAAAAGATTGATATTTCCCCTTAATGGAATCAATGGAATATTGTTCCATTCTGTTCTTATTTTTAGGATCATTGTGATTCATATATTGATACATTTTCATAAAAATAAACAATACTTCTCATTATAACTCTCATATAATTTAGTTGTTAAGGAGTAAAATCATTTCATTTCCCATTAAATTCATTATTAACAAGTTTATTTCAAGTTCTACCCATTTAAAAACCTAAAATTCATAGTATGAGAAAAAATAATCATAGTGGGAAATAATATGATTATGAAAATCATTAATTGGATGTCATAATCCAAACAAACTATTTTCAATATAGAATGACATAGTATTATCATAGGTCCTCCATGGTCAATATCTATTCAAATACAGTGTAAAATGTCAAAATTAAACAGTGAATTAACCCATAGACATCTCATAGTAGTGTATATTAAGGTGTTCACTCTTAGGCCCACTTATCATGCATCAGTGGTGATCAAATTAATAACCAGCATTCCATATTCAGTATTCGTACCTCTAAGTTCATCTATGATTCAACCACATCCATAATATATTATCTAGAGAGGGAATTATTTTATAATATATCCACACTCATTTATTTATCATATAATATGTTGTTCTCTTATTGTAAGGTATATACTAAGGGTTTTCAATAAATTTTATGAATCATAGTATAAAAAATAATCATAAACTTACTATGATACACACAAAAGTGACCCAGAATTTTCATAAATGGATATTATATCATTTTAGATGAACATTCATTACATAAAAATATTATCCTCACATTAACTATAATTCTATATAATATTTTGAAACCTAGATACATAAAAAACTTTTACAATAGATATTTACTTCATCTACAATTTAGTTAATCATAACTAGAACTCTTATTAGACATAACATACATAAAAAGTTCTCCATGTCGTCCAGAAATGGAAAACATAATAACATGTGAACAAAATTTTTGATTAAGTAAAAATAAGGGAGATATCACGTATCACTTAATCATATCATGTGTTTAAGGGTAGGATAACAAAAACAGAACATTTGAAAACCATAGATACCATATCATAGATCATAATCATAGGTCATATAAAAAATCATGTAATTCCATAGCACGTAAATCATAAATGAATCAACTAAAATGAGCCATTAGTGCTTAACATTGAAATAATACATATGTTTTGGCCACACAAAAAATCATATAAAAATATTTCTTTAGTCACGGAACACAATCTGGACTATTATAGTGTATTTTTTTACTTTTCATTCCTTAAGATATTTAGTATGCATTCACTCCAAGGTATACCAAACTAGACATAGTACCTTTGTAACATTCCAACATCATTTATCCCTCATGGGATCAATTCTGGCAGCTAATGTGACCTTAGTTTTACTTACCCATATTTTAGATGATATCAACTAGCTTTGAGGCGTTATGGAATATAGTGGGGAGACTATACATTTTGATACATAGTAGTAATAATAGTGTAAAAAATATAAATAATCAAACATCTACCCATGAAGAATAAATGGAAAAACTAATAATCAAGTAATAATAAAAACCCATTTAATTAGATGTTTAATATAGCTATTTAATATGTGGAATTTCATACAAAAAACATAATAGAAATGATAAAAGTATCAATATCTCTAGTCCTGAACACTAATTTAAACGCATATCAAAACTCAAACCCATATACCAATATATTTTTCAACATTTGGCCTCTTTAACATATCTATACTTGCATCCATGAAAAATTTTGCAGGTACCAAATGATAACTCAAATAGTGTGTGAGTAACCATAAATAGGAAAACACCCACGGTATCTAAAAAATCATGTCTAAAATGCAGTTCATATAATAATAAGATAAATATGGGTCTTAATTCATTTATTAAGTCATCACGTCAAATTAAAACATCTAACCCTCAAGCACGAGTTCAGCACCTAGGGGCCACCATACATTCTTTGGAACAATTCTAGATATATAGAATCTTTTCATGGGACTATTCAAAACATATACATGACCCACCAAAGGTATATTCCACCAAACAATATAAAATACATCATAGATATTCTTATGATTTATAGAATGACCTAGAATGGAACTATATACATTACATCATGATAGGGAAGAGTCCCATAATCATTACAAGATGACTGAGTATATCCATATAATCATTAAATCATGAATGGGTAGATCCATAAAAGGATTATAGAATAATTGATCAAATACACATAATAATTACAGTATATAAAACATTTCATTATATTCCACATTGTTTAAACAATCCCATTACTAATTAAAACCCCTTTATTCTATTGATACATGTAAATAATTACCATGGTATTCCAATTTTAATTTACAAAAAAACACTCATTAGTAATATAATTCATAACATGTTCAGCGGTAGGAACAACTCTTGAATGCCCATAAGTTTGTTATCACTTATAATGGACTCAATGGGATACAATGAAGTCAAAGAAAGTGTTTTTTTAAAGATGAATTATAGAATTTTTTTTCATGATATTTTTTTCATGATATCACTTAATACACAAACTAGAATGATGAAAATGATCTTATGGGGTTGTTCTAGACCACCCCTAGAAAGGAATAGAGGACGTAGGTAACCTCTCAATTTTTGAGGTATCAATTATATTATTCATTCCCTTCCACAATGTAATGAACCAAGACGGGTCACCATTCGACCCGGCGCCCGACCCGGTCGGCGACAAGGCCAGAAGGGTGTTCCCGATCCCCATGGGCTGGCAGAAGTGTCTGGGTATCGAAAAATTACATGGGAATGATTTACCCAAAATAAAACACAGAAAGAAAACTAACAATATAAACAAACTGAAACTGGAAACGGACAACCAAACATGCCTTTAAACTATAAACAAGATTAAAGTTTACAATTCAACTAAAACCCAAAGTGAACAACATCAAAGTTAGAGGACTAAAATTCCAATACCAACCTCCAAGTGATGACCATCAGCAACATGAACCACCATCACTATGTAGAGTGTCTCAACCTTTAATACACAAGGTCAAGGTCTACATACACCCAAAGGTGTATATAGGGTGTGAGAAAAGATCCCAGTAGGATGTCACCCAATAAAATGGTTCCACACATAATTATTAAATGACAAATACATTTGAAATTTTAACTAAAGCATGAAAGAAAATTCTTAAATAGTTTTAAAGAAAACAGAATTAGCGAAAATAGTTTTAATGGAACAACTTAATTTAAAACACACACGCACATACTTTTTAAAATAACCAATGAGTCACACTGATGATCGTAAAGTAACCAATGAGCACTAATATTGGAGAGGCTGCATGGGTATCAGCTACCTTGGGTCCCTAGATCTTCCTGTCTCGGTGAAACATGGCTTAAGAAGGCCACGACCCTCAGAAAATGTGGCTTTGAAGGCCACGGCCCTCAGAAAGGAACATGTCTAGTTAGTGTTGTAATTGTCAGTCTTGCCATTGAAACTGGGTCGAGTCACCTTCGGAACACTAGCTCACTAGTCTAGTTCACCCTCCTAGCTACCTGAGCTTCCTGATTTGTGTTCATGCAAGTTTCAAGATCATGTCTCACGTCACACTTATGAATAAAATCTCAACATGTTACTTAGACATGAAAAAACACCATTTTCACACCCAAACCCTCTTTTAAAACCATACACAAACCAAAATCTTTATAAAACATAATATGCATATGTTACATACTCAATTAAACCATTTACGCAATAAAAAAACATATCATTAAAGAAACCACCACTTACACATGTAAATAACATTTTGAAATAAGGTGCACACTAAAAATATATTAAAACTAAATCTTCATCAGTTACAAAACCAACTAAAACAACTTTTCATCCTTAATAACCATTTAATAAAACATTTAAGATTTTTAACAAAAGAAAATTAAAGAGCAGAGCATGAATTTACTCACAAAACCAACCCAACTCTCTTTCTTAACCCAACACACACAATGCCACATCAAGAGTTCAATCCACACCACTTACACCAATTAAAGAAACTGTTTGAGTAGTTTAAAACAAGCGGTAACAAACGATGAAATAATTTTTTCACTAAAGATACATTTGGTTTTATTTAAAATGCCACTTTAGAACCAAACACACAACATAATCTTATCAAAACATGCTTTTCACCACAAATATCATTTAATTTTAACAAATTACAATTTATATAGAAAAAAACAAACCAAAAAAACTGCATGGTCTTATGTAAAAACGCACCCAAACCTCCGTTTTAGAATCAAACACACAATAAAGTCACACTAAAACATATTATGCATCCATTCCATGATCTAATATGCCAAATGCACAATTTATAAAACACTAAAAACCAATATGACATGGGTTTTCATGGTAAATCACACTAGTATCACATGGACACATAAATCACAAATCAATGCATATGTGATCTCAAGAGAATAAAATAAAACCACTTCACACCATGAAAACTAATTAAATAATATGCTGAATTAATTAAACACTCAAATATATTCATCAAACAATAATTATAAGCGGAAACACCTACCTTGACGTCGAACCCCACAAATTGATGTGAGATCTTGAAATTCTAGTGTGAAACATCAATTGCGCGCTGTTTGCACTGCAAGGAACCTCGCGTGAATTCAAAAACTCGAATTTGGATCAAAAAAATCATGTTATAACCCTAGAATCATAACATATACCCGCTGGAGAAAAAACAAACAAAAATCAAAAGAAAAAAGACATCAATAGAAAAATAGTTAACTGAAGGGGGGTTCCGCCCGAAGCGGAGCCGTGGGTAGGGCTTCGGCCATATAGAGGAGGCACCAGCCAAGATCCACTAGAAGAAAAAAACACAGCATCCATGGAGAGAAGCACGCGGGAGGTTGCGCCAATAGAAGAGATAGGGGAGGTGCAACAACTGCCTGAGGGAAGTAGAACTGACTGGAGTGGGAAGGCCGGAGGATTTTTAAGGAAGACGGGATGCGCGGTGGGAGGTAGGGCATACCGAGAGGGAGAGGCAGCGTGCGGCGGACCAGGATTTCAAGGGTGGTGGTGCTGCAGCGCGAGTTGGGGAAGCCGGCAGCAAGGCGTAGCGTGCAGGAGGGGAAGCAAGTGGCGAGGCGTAGCGCGTAGGAGGGGGTGAGCTGCGTGACAGGATTGCAACTGGGAAAGGGGTGTTCCGTGATAAAAGGGGTTCAAACCCTACCCAAAATGAAAATAAATAATAAAATAATAAAATAAAAGTAAAACTAATAATAAAATAAAACTAATAATAATTTCAATATTAATAATTATATTATTCTTAAACTATAACCTTGACAATAATAATAAAAATAACAATAACAATAACAATAATAATAATAATTAACATATTAATATTATTAATATTAATAATAATTGGAGTAATAATAATAACTTAAATAAATTTTTATCCTTAGGAATAAAAATAATAATGATAATAATATCCTTAAGTATTGAAACAATACATTAAATTTTTATCAAACTTCTTATTTTATTTTATTTTCATTTTATCCCTCTTAAATTTTATTTCTTTGTTAATAATTACTTTTATTTAATTAGTTTGAACACCAAGCAGGCGTGCGGGGAATCGAGCGATGCCGCGCAGGGATCCAGGTGAGGCCGCGCGGCTTCAGCATTCCCCTGCCCATGCGTGGGATGCCGCCAAACCCAAAATATTCATTTATCAGCAGAGTGTAAAATTTTAATTGGCTCGGTCCGCACACTGACCATGATTTTCACGAGAAAATAAAATAATAAAAAATAAAAACTAAAAATTAAAACAATTATAATAATAATGATAATAATAAAAAAATATTATTAATAACATCCCCAAATAATATCATTATTATCATTAAAAAAATATTAATTTTAATTCTTTTTTTTCACACCTTTAATTTTATTTATTTATTAATAAATCATTTTATTTAATTAGTTGATCGTCGAGTAGGGCGTGTGGTGAACCGGTGGAGGCCGCGTGGATTTAAATGTGGTGCACTAGATGTAGTCAAGAACAAAACACACATTCTAAATAAGTACACAAAATTTTAAACCGGATCCAACTCGAACCCTTGTGAAAAAAAATTACAGGGCCATAAAATAATAAAAAAAAATTTAAAGGGACAGCGTGTGACAATTATCCCCCACCATAAAGCATTCATTCCTCGGAAATCCACACCCAAGGCTGAGGCCCAAAGTAAAAAAACGACACCCCCCTATGGTTAAGAAAGGATCCCTATGAGAAGTAGGTTAAGTGATGCAAACACATCATGATCAGAGAAAGTGACTCAAAAACAATTTCAAGAAATGAGTAAAAAGACTTCTTGATATGTGATGCCTGCCCTAAAGGGTAAGAACACCTCGAGATGACTGTTTTATAAAACGAACTCTTGAACCCATAGAAACCACCCTCACAAACTGAAACACCTCAAGTACCATAGAACGAAATATCACACCATTTTACTGGAATGAAGAAACAAGACCAACGCACATCCATAGAATACTCCAATAACCTACCACTTAACCATCTCTAGGAAGAAAACTGAAAGGTCCAACACGGGAAAGCCCGATGGGGCTTCCCACCATTAAAAACATTCCAATTTCCGTGACAAGAATAGGAAATCGACACGAGGAGGCCCGGGCGGACTCCCCACCATTGTGAGAAAACCCAACACCAACAGATTGTAAAGAAATTTGTGAGAGACTCATCATGGGTCTCCCCACCATTAGAACTAACAGAGGGTATAAAAAATTGAAAATTCTCCAACGGTGACCAAACACCCCACCACAACGGGCGGGGAGGGAGGGGCCCAACTATAGGGGCGTTAAAACCACAACCCAAAACAAACCAGCATCTTCCTTTCCCTGGATGATCACTATTCAAATTTGAGACCACATAACCCAACAGACCCCATAATGTCCACTAAAAGAGATACATCTGGTGGGATGCAACCCTCATGACTTTAAGGTGACAAGACGATCATGCCTCCTAATAGCCACGGGAAACCCCATGCACCCAAATGGGTCATTCAGAAAGAAACAACCAAAAAAACAATTTAAATTGAATTTACTTTCTACATCGATGATAAAAATAAATTTGGGGTCCCATACACCCTCGAGGTTCCTGACCACGCGCCAGCTTCACTCTGAAGCCTTTGGCTGGAGCCCTTATGTTTTAAGCATCTCCTGCCTCACAGTCAGTTATTGATGACTCATGAACGGAGCTTCTCCTTTTGGTGTCACACTCAACGACACTACAACCAAGGAAACACTAGCAACCACAACACATTACGACATCCAACTGATCATACACAGAACATTCACCAACAAAAGAGTTGAAATGGTGCATGTACATCACCCATTGTCACACTGATTGAGATCACGACACCAAAAACTATCACATAAACATGACCATTGCTGTAGAGAAGAACATTATAGGGAGAGGGACTTCAAAAATGCGTCTTAAATAACACTTGATTCCTACAATCGACCGTAGCATCCCCATGTGATTAGGTCTTCAACACTAGTGGCCTAACATAGACCCTCTCTTAAACGAAACCAACGAAAGACTAAAGGTCATTTAGAATAGTGGTCAGCACCGACCACTCCATTCTGCTTCCACCATCCCCCCTGGAATCCCTTTTTCCGTTTCTAGGGGGAACCTTCAATCACGACAGTGTTAAACTTCATACCCGACAAGTCAGACACTCAAAAAACCCAAAACTCCTTTTAACTCCCCTTACATCTATCATCCCGTAGGAAGAGCATCTACTTAGATGTAAAAAGGAGAGTTCGGTTCAATTCTAGAATTCAAGAAGAGACTCCTCTGATCAACTGGAGGGATGACCAACAACGAATTACCTGTGGCCGCACTTCAATCGCATGTTAACGCTCTATGGGGGCATACAATAGTCAAGAGAGAGAACCTCATACCCAATCAAACTAGTCCAATGGCCAATAAATATTGCAAGAGAACACTAAGTGTATAGGGGAAAACACTGCATGGAATTCCTAAAGCACATTTCAAAAGAATTCACCAACTACACACTTACATACCAGCTTACAAATAAAAATTCAATCTCAAACACAATTCATTCAAAAAGGATTCTCGACCCAAAATGCCTCACATCCAACATGTAAAAATCACAAGGACACACCATTCAATCACCGGCTATATTAAAACACCAAATTTTCCTTTAACAAGACATTCAGAATATAAGCAAAGCCAGTGGGTCATACAAACACCAATGGTGTCCCATGGGCCTCGCACATGCATGTTCTTGTGCCGCACTAGAACCCACCTCATGTCCATCCAGGCACTCATCTGCTCATGCAATTAACCATTTCCCTTTTCGTATACACTCATGCATGTGGTTTTCGAAGAGAGCGCCAAGGATCAAAACCAAACCATTCCATTTTTCAAAACCAAAACATCCAACCCACACCATTCAAATCTCATACATCATTTTCTTTTTAAAGTGCTTTATTTCAAAACATTTTTCCAAAGCATTTTCAAAGACCAAATCATTTTTCATTGAAAACCAAATTTCCATGAATCCAGAACAATGAGACGTGGAATGATGCAAGAGGAGACTAGTGTTAGCTGGCGAATAGAACATATGGTTGGTAGCCATACGCCAATCACACCACCACCACAGAGAGTATTCTAGGATAACTTCCCCAGCTTTTCATGGCTTGCCAGACCCTATGATCTCACTAGGACCACTAACCCTACTCCTTTTTTCATTTCCCTTAAACAAAAATTAACCACAAAGACCGAAGATGTAGACAAACATCAACTTACTTTGGTAACATGAGTCCGACCACGAGTTGTACTGGCCAAGAACCTTGCTCGCAGCCAGGAAGTCGAGTCCCTACAACCTTAATTCAAGTCTATCATGACTCTATCCCAAAAGAAGACGACTGCAGAGAGCAAACCTACCCCTCTAATACCATTTTTTCAAGAACCAAGTCGGGTCTCCATTCGACCCGGCACCCGACCCGATCCGTGACAAGGCTCGAAGGGTGTTCCTGATCTCCACGGGCTGGCACAAGTGCCCGGGTATCCAAAAATTTCATGGGAACAATTTACCAGAAAAAAAAAAGACAGAAAGACAACTAACAATATAAACAAAATGAAATTGGAAATGGACAACGAAAAATGCATTTAAACTAGAAACAATTTTAAAGTTTACAATTCAACTAAAACCCAAAGGGAACAAAAACAAAGTTAGAGGACTAAAATTCCTATACCAACCTCCAAGTGAAGACCATCAGCAACCCAAACCAACATCACTAAGCAGAGTGTCTCAACCTAGAATACACAAGGACAAGGTCTACATACACCCAAAGGTGTATGTAGGTTGTGAGCAAAGAGACCAGTAGGATGTCACCCAATAAAAAGGTTCCACAGATAATTATTAAATGACAAATAAATTTGAAATTTCAACTAAAGCAAGGAAGTAAATTCTTAAATACTTTTAAAGAAAATAAAATTAATGAAAACAGTTTCAATGGAACAACTTATATTAAAACACACATGCACTTACTTTTTAAAATAACAAATGAGTCACACTAATGAGCATAAAGTTACCAATGAGCACTAATATGGGAGAGGCCGCATGGGTATCAGCTAGCTTGGGTCATTAGATCTTTGTGTCTCGGTGAAACGTGGCTTAGAAGGCCACGACCCTCAGAAAACGTGGCATAGAAGGCCAAAACCCTCAGAAAACGTGGCTTATAAGGCCACGACCCTCAGAAAGGCACTTGTTTAGTTAGTGTTTCAATCGTCAGTCCTGCCAGTGAAACCGGGTCGAGTCACCTCCGGAACACTAGCTCACTAGTATAGTTCTCCCTCCTAGCTACCCGAGCTTCCTTCTTTGTGCTCAAGAAAGTTTCAAGTTCATGTCGCACATCACACTTATGCATAATATCTCAACAGGGTACTTACACATGAAAAAGCACCATTTCCACACCCAAACCCTCTTTTAAAACCATATGCACACCAAAATATTTTTAAAACATAATCTGGATATGTTACATACTCAATTAAACCATTTACGCAATAAAAAAACATTTATCAATAAACAAACCACCACTTACACATATAAATAACATTTTGAAATAAGGCACACACTAAAAATATCTTCAAACTAAATCTACATCAGTTACACAACCAATTAAAACAACTTTGCATCCTTAATAACTATTTATTAAAACATTTATGTTTTTAACAAACAAATTTTGAAGAGCAGAGCATGAAATTACACACAAAACCAACCCAAACCTCTTTCGTAACCCAACACACACAACGACACATCATGAGTTCAATACACACCACTTACACTAATTAAAGAAACAGTTTGAGTAGTTTAAAACATGCATTAAAAAATGATGAAATAATGTTTTCACTAAAGATACATTTTGTTTTATTTAAAATGCCACTTTAGAACCAAACACACAACGTAATCTTATCAAAACATGATTTGCACCACAAATATCATTTAATTAAAAAAAATTACTATTTACATAAAAAACAAACCAACAAATAACTGCATAGTCTTATGTCAAAACGCACTCAAACCTCCTTTTTAGAATCAAACACACACTAACATCATACTAAAACATACTGTTATGCCATTGCATGATCTAATATTCCATGTGCACAATTTATAAAACTTTAAAAACCAACTTGACATGGGTTTTCACAATAAATTACACTAGTATCACATAAACACATAAATCACAAATCAATGCATATAAGATCTCAAGAGAACAAAATAAAACCACTTTTCACCATGCAAACTAATTAAATAAAATGTTGAATTAATTAAACTCGCAAATAAATTCATCAAACAATAATTATAAGAGGAACTACGTACCTCGATGTCAAACCCTAAATATTGATGTGAGTTCTTAAAATTCTAGCGTCAAACATCAATCTCGCACCGTTTGCACACAAGGAACCTCACACGAAATAAAAAACATGAATTCGGAACAAAAAATTCTTGATAGAACCCTAGAATCAGAACATATACCCTCTGGAAAAAAACAAACAAACAAAACTCAAAAGAAAAAGGACAACAAGATAAAAATACATAACTGAAGGGGGGTTCCTCCCGAAGGGGAGCCGCGGGTAGGGCTTCAGCCATGTGGAGGAGGTACCGGCCAATATCCATTAGAAGAAAAAAAACAACAGCCATGGAGAGCATGAAACGAGAGGTTGCGCCAATAGGAGAGATAGGGGAGGTGCAACAGTTGTCTGAGGGAAGTAGACCAGACTGGAGTGGGAAAGCCGGAGGATTTTTAAGGAAGGTGGGGTGCACGGTGGGAGGTAGGGCGGCCCGGGTGGGAGAGGTAGGGTGCGTCGGTCCAGGATTTCTGGGGCGGTGGTACAGCAGCGTGAGTTGGGGAAGCCGGTGGCGAGGCGTAGCGCGCATGAGGGGGGTGAGCTGTGCGACATGATCGCAACTGGGAAAGGAGGTGTGCTGTGATGATGGGGGTCCAAACCCTACCCAAATTGAAAAAAAATAAAAAAATAAAAAAATTCAAGTAAAACTAAAAATAAAATAAAACTAATAATAATTTCAATATTAATAATTATATTATTCCTAAACTATAACCTTGACAATAATAATAAATATAAGAAGAATAATAATAATAATAATAATAATAATAATAATAACAATTAACAAATTAATATTATTAACAATAATAATAATTTGAATAATAATAATAACTTAAATAAATTTTTATCCTTAGGAATAATAATAATAATTATAATAATATCCTTAAGTATTGAAACAATCCATTAAATTTTTATCACACTTCTTGTTTTATTTTATTTTCATTTTAACACTCTTAAATTTAATTTCTTTGTTAATAATTCCTTTTATTTAATTAGTTTGAACATCGGGCAGGTGTGCGGGGAACCGAGCGAGGCCGTACAGTGATCGAGGTGAGGCCGCGCAACTTCGACGATCCCCTGCCCATGCGCCGGACGCTGCCAAACCCAAAATAGTGTAAAATATTAATTGGCTCGGTCCACACTCTGACCAATATTTTCATGAGCAAATAAAATAATAAAAATGAAAAAATACCAATTATAACAATTATAATAATAATTATTATAATTATAATAATAACAATAATAATAGTAATAACATCCCCAAATAATATCATTTTTATCAGTGAAAATAATTAATTTAATTTTTTTTCAAACATTTAATTTTATTTCTTTATTAATAAATCATTTAATTTAATTAGTTGACCGTCGAGTAGGGCGTGCGGTGAACCGAGGGAGGCTACGTGGATTTGACTGTGGTGCGCTAGACAAAGTCAATCCCAAAACATGCATTTTAAAAAAGTACACAAAATTTTAAACCTGATCCAACTCAAAACCCAGTGAAAAAATTTATTGGGCCATAAAATAATAAAATAAAATAAATTTTAAAAGGACATAGTGTGACACACAAGGACCAAAAACATTACTCTCTCAATATATAACTACATTATCTAATATAAATGGTCTTCTTCTTTATATTGGAAAGATATATGGTAATCCATATAAGGGATGCTGTAACGCCCCGACCCTAGTTACCCAGAGTCGGTGCTTTATTACATAACATTGGCATGATCACAAAAGATCAAGTCTCGAAAGACCAATTAGTTTAGTAGTCTTGGAAAAACTATATATATTCATAAGTCATACATTACATTATAAAGTAAAGAAAACTACAACAACATCTTGTCCTAAAATCACCTCATACTATCCATGCAGGTTATTCATAAATTACTTCTTCACATCTTGGGAAAAATAAAACATTGAAAGGGGTGAGCTCAGATTCTCAGTAAGCATAAAAATATAGCAGAAACTTTCATAAATAAGCATAAACATTTAAGACAATTTATAACTAAAACAAAAGCCTCTTAAACATGAACTTAAGAATAATATGGAAAAGATAAAATTAAATAATGATATTTAATTATTCACATGGATATTATACTAGTCGAATAACTAAATGAAATATCAATAACCACTTTCATAATGATAGAATTCATAATGCCAGACTATCATAACAACATAGTCAAGGGCGCGTGCCAAGACTACAAATAAGATTTTGTCAAGACCTTTTGCCAAGACACTAGTTTGTCTCATGAGACCTACCGATGCATCGAGGAGCTGTAGCGGGCTCAACCTGTCACTTACTAAGTCCAATGCATTCCTCATATGGAAAGGTTTAAACATAACATAAACAGTAGTGTTAAAACTAGCGCACAAAATGTCCCTACATTACCCATAAACCATGAATGGTATAAAAATAACACATCCACTATCAAACATATAACAAAACCTTCAATACATTATCGAATATTTCTATCATGATAAATCAACTTCAAAACAAGTTTAAAATCCATTAAAGGATTTTGACATAGATGAAAATGATTTGTAAAACTCTTTGAGAATAATACCCCTTTTTCATGAAAACATTTAAAAGTCACACAATTGAAAAAGGAAGATATTTATAGACATTTTTGAATCAAAGTTTCTCATACCACTTTGATACTTTTGAAAATAATTATCATTTTAAAAACATTCATGTCCATATAAATAAATCCTTAAAAACATTTTAAAGACATGGAAATTAATGAGAATGATTTAAAAGAATAAATATTTAAAACATTTGAAATGATTTTTTAGTAAAAAAGTATTTTAAAATAATCCCTTGGAATCCTTGTTCATGAAACATGGACATGGACAATAAATATTTCCCAGTAGATACTTACGTAAAAACAACCTCGGATAATAAAGAGATTGTGAAATTAACCCTTACCAATTTGGTAGCTTACGAAACATACAACCCATTAAAGAGGAATCATAAAATAAATATGTAAATTCACATAAAGTAAAGTGCATTACACAAAGAATATAATTATGGGATGTACATACACCACACAAAAGGTAATAGTGGCAATATGGCATAAATCTCACGGGAATAAGGAGTGAGACGAAAACCCCTTTCTTTGTACTTATTCCTTGGTAGAGGGTATGTTTTCCTCCATTATAATGGTCAAATAATTTTTATTGAATTATAAAACAATCTTATAGATTAATATGATATCATATATGATCTTTTAATATTCCATTGTTAATAATATCTCAGTATTATCATCATTTCGGGTGTTAACTTACTCATTTTCTTTTATATGTTTTGTTACATAAGTCGTTTTTGTTATCTATAGGTTGTATATTATTCATATACATAATGATATCAAGTCTTTAAACATTATTTTTAATCATAAAATGAGAATCAGACTTGTATGGATATGATGGGGAATGAATCTCATCTCGTTCGTGGAGACGGTAGTCCGTACGTACACACGGGTGATAATATCATTCTTTTGATATTAAAATCATATATAATTGGATGTTATATCATATATACAGAATAATTATCATGTTATACATATTATTTACATGAATTAAAAATAATTATTATACCCATCCAAATAATAATGTATTGAATAACAATAACACCATGACGTGGAGATGGTAGGCCGTACGTACGCATGTATGGTGATATGTCCTTCAATGGATTGATAGAATACTGAATATTGTTGTACCATATTTATAATAACATCACAGTTTATAAAATATACTGGAGTTATTATTTTATAATGAAAATAACAAAGATATAATATGTTGAATAAGAAAGGAACTTGAAATAGGATTGTAAAAACATTACCTCTTCTTCGGGTTCTTCCTATTGATTTGATAAAAAGGTATCAATAGGTTGGATTCCTGAACAAATGAGTGCCTCTAGGATGAAGTGAGGGAAGTTGAGAGAGTATTTTGGCAGGGGTTGGCTGATCCAAAAGGCATTGATGATAGGAATTTGAGAGAAGGGGGAGTGCTACTTTATATGAGGGGTGAGGGGCACCTAAGGAAAATCATAAAATATTATTTTATAATAAACTCATATTCAGTTTATAATGGCTCCAAATTGATTCATATCGAGGATAAGGTGGGTATGGGTCGAAATCTACTCATCCAATAAGTTTAAGACAGGTTTGGGTCAATTTAGTTTTAACTCTTAGTTAATTAGTTTGACATTTACCATGTCTCTTTGTATTTTTATATTATATAGTTAATAAACATACCATATACCTCCAAGAGACCCCCATGTGGTCCATTAATGAAACACCAATCATTATACATGTACTTTGGCCAAACCATAGATTTTTATGAATATAATATAAATTAATAATACAATATTTGTTTTAAAAAATCTTTTATGCCAATTTTGAAACTATTGGAATTTTGTTTTTGATAAATTCATAAAAGAATTATTACTTCAAAAAATATATATATAACCAATCCTAATATGTCATATTAACCTATAAAATTATTGAAATTCATAAAAAGTCTCAAATTAGATTTATTTTGATATTTTTAATATCAATTATTTTAATATTTCAGTAATTAGGTAATTACTGCATCAGCATTGTGTCATAAATAAATTAGATTATTTATTGTCTAAAAATTATAAATAAAACACCACTATGTATTAAATCATTTTATATGTATAAAGAATATTTATAAACAAATTTTTATTTTTTATAACCCTATTTTAATGATGTTTTAGTTATTAAACTTTGATTTTATCTCTTTTAACTCTTCTTTGAATTAAATAATAATAAATGTCCTAATCTAATCCAAGTGGACCTAAATGATAATATTTTATTCCTCAGGTTGTGTTTGGTCGAGACACACTTGTACAATAAAATTAGGACTTGTGTTAGGGTAATATTAATATGATTTTTACCCTTAATTACCCTATTTACTTTTAACCGTGGTAATCATAAGTAAAAAGTTACTATTCCCCAAAAATTATTTTCATCTCATTGAACCACATTTTACTCCTTGATATTAACCATGTCTCTCATATTTTCAAAATTATACCCACAGAAGTGGTAAAATTATGTTTTATGTGAATTTCCAAATTCTCCTAGGAGGTGGGTAAAAGACGGTGAAAAGTTCAATAAAAATTTTATATATCTAATACTATTCTAAACTAACACTAATTAATTACATTGAACTTATATAGGTATTATGTATCTATTTTGACATTAATTAAATTTAAATAAAATAAATATTTATTTAAATAAAAAATCATTTTTATCTATAATTTAGTGCTTTTTCACTATTCATTAAAAAATGAGTGTTTTCAGAAAAATACCAAAAATTCAACCTAAGATCATTTTGATATTCAGAATCCAAAAATGAAGTCCATTTTAAAAGATAAAATTTATAAAATTTCAAAAAATGGGTATTACTATTCGTAATGGCTAGTTTGATTGGCTATGGTGTGTGTTAGAACTCGATGTTGCGTACAACACATGCTACTATATTATTCAAAGAGAAACATATCATGGAAGCTTATGGTGTTACATTATCCCCTCCTTCAAATAATTTCATCCACAATATTTTCAAAATTGTTCTTGAGAATATAATGGAAAGTCCCACATTGGAAAAAGCGTCAATAAAACTATCACCTTAAAATAAAGAAAGAGAAGTACGAAGGTCACGCAGGATAACTCGTACTCGGATTCCATGTGGGAAAACATGGATATATAAGATAAACTAAGTGTAAAGTTCTAATGGAGTGGGATAGAAAACAATATTAGGAAAAAGTTAACAACAAGAAATCCACAAACTTGTGATGGGACAAACGGTCATTAGTTTCCCAGTATGAAAAGTATACATACAACATTTTTTTATGTTACATTACATAAAGTTGAGGAATTCATTTATGAGACAGACTAAGAAAATAAAGAGATATACATAATTTTTAAGTATAGTTTCATTCTTTAATAAATTTCCACCACTAAATCATTTTTTCAAATGATTAGTATTCATGAAGACTTGGTCACACTGGAAGAGCATGAATAAACTTCTATAGAATCACATGATCCATGAAGGATGAACTATATATTTACCTTGTATTTAGAGATTAATCAATACCAAAACGGTTAGTACAAGACCAGATGATCCCCCAAAAGGATATTCCTTTTGAGAAAGAAACACTAATCTTAATTTCTAAAATTAAACCAACAATACCACAATGTTAAATAAATACCATTCAATAAAAAATTGTCCATAAATCCTTCAATATAATCAAAACTAATATTGAAACCCAAAACATACAAGGATTTGGTTATGTAGTATTCCACGTTAAATTGAATTTCCAAATGACAACAACTACTCTTAATGTCACATATTGAAAAGTAATTAACCTAATCACATATTCCTTATTATAGGTTAATGATTTCCATAAATAACCCAAATCACTATAAATCCACAATAAAAATGTATAAAAAATCCACCATTACTCCTCAAATGAAATCTCATAGTATTCTATTTTCCTTGGGCATATAGTGTTCCCAACAAAGTGAACATCTTCCAAAATAACATTTATCACTTAATCACCAAATCATTTTCCTATAATAATGGTATTCATTTGATAAGACACAAGTACCCAAATCATCATATTATTTATCAATAAAATCATTTAACTACAAATAATTAGTCACACTAACCAGGGACATCACGTAGTCCAGTGGTAGGCGATAGATCAAAATCTCACTTTGGTTGTGGGTTTGATTCCCATAGCTTTGTCCGACGTTATGGGTTGTCACATGATATATGTGTTGTATTTTTTCAAAAACTATATTTTATAACATTACCAAAATGAGATAAATTCCTCAAAATAAGCATTAAATAATTTAACCACCAATGTTATCTCATACCTTGGATTTCATCCCAAAATAAAATAACGTGTAATTTCCTCGAATTCAAGGATCATATAAAATCAAATTGTTATTTAAACTATATCCACAAGAGAAAAGATAATTCTTCCTCAAATATCATTTTCACATAATAAATTTCAGGATTACACATATAAGAGAAAATTCAACCAAAGTAATCTCAACATCAACGAGAACTAATACCTTTAAACATTTTTCCATGCATTTATTTCCACATAGGTTCTTCCTTAACCAAGAGGTTATCCAATGGAATAGGGTATTGACTTGGGTGATTCCATGGTCCCTTAAATTTATGACAAATAACCATAATTGGAATCTTAGGATCATTTTTATTTTCTTCCATAGTACCCATCATTTTTCCTCGGCAATTCAGTACTTTATGCCCTTCTTTCCCACACGTAAAGAATTTATTTTTTCCATTGAGTCACTTTCCTGTGTGTCTCCTTCCACATTTATGGCATGAAGGAAATTTAGCTTTCTTCACTCCATGGTCTCCACAACTGGAGCTCTTATCATTCATTACCATTCTCTTCTTTGTTGAGTCCGGGAGTTGGTTAATATATATGTTGTTGATCATATTTTTGAAAAACTGATTTTTCATTAACACGATATCTTTTACACCTATCAACATTCCATTTTTTTTCTCATTTCCCCCACCATTCCCATCTTGTACATCATTCTAACTGTTACTATGACTTCCTTGGACTACAGCCATTGACTAAAATCAAGAAATCATTTTGTGAGTAACAGTAGTAATTAAATCATTTAGAGAATATCATGAAACCATATTATCAATTTGAAACACCTTAGGATTATCCAAGGTCATTTATTATCATCTTATATTAAAATACTTCAAATCATTTTGTAAAGAAAATGTAAATTATCCTAAGCATGTCCCTCAGTAGTGTCGTAACCAAGAGTATAGCAGAGCCTGTTGTCATGCACCAGTTCCCGTTCGAGTATATCTCAAAGTGGTGTTTTCAGGTTTTACACCTAGGTACGCGTATACCAGAGTCACCTCTACCTGGTCGTATCCAAAGAAGGATGTATTGCTCGGAAAACTCACAAAATCTATACAATATCAAAATTCTAGGATGTTCTTCTATACTAATTCTCAAAGTCTATCTTAGGGATATGTGCTCTAATCAGATTTTTTCTAAATATAGTTTCTATGGTTTGTACTAAACATCCTCGGATTCCAACTGTAATGCCCTGACCCTAGTTACCCAGAGTCGGTGCATTATTACATAACATTGGCATGATAACAAAATATCAAGTCTCGAAAGACTGATTAGTTTAGTAGTCTTGGAAACACTAGATATATTCATAAGTCTTACATTACATCATAAAGTAAAAAAAACTATAACAACATCTTGTCTTCATATCCCCGCATACCATCCTTGTATGTTATTCATAAATTACCTCTTCACATCCTTGGAAAAATAAAACGATGAAATGGGTGAGCTCAGATGCTCAGTAAGGATAAAAATATAGCAGAAACTTTCATAAATAAGAATAAACATTTAAGGCAATGTATACATAAAACAAAATATTTTTAAACTTGAACATCAGCATAATATGGCAAAGATAAAATAAAATAACGCCATTTACTTATTCACATGGATATTCTACTAGTATGATAACAACATTCAATATCAGCAACCACTTTCATAATGATGGAATTCATAATTCCAAACTATCATAACCACATAGTCAAGGCCTCGTTCCAAGACTACAAATAAGATTTTTTCAAGGCCTTGTGCCAAGACACTAGTTTGTCTCAAGAGACCTACCGCTGCATCGAGGAGCTATAGCGGGCTCCACCTGTCACTTACTAAGTCCAATTCATTCCTCATATAAAATGTTTTAAACATAACATAAACTTTCATATTAAATATAGCATACGAAATGTCAATACATTACCCATAAAACATGAATGGTATAAATATAACACATCCATAGTCAAACATATCAAAAAACCTTCAATACAATATGGAAGATTTCTATTATGATAAATCAACTTCAAAACAAGTTTAAAATCCATTAAAGGATTTTCACATTGATGAAAATGATTTGTAAAACTCTTTGAAAGAAATACTCCTTTTTCATGAAAATATTTAAAAGTCACCCAATTTAGAAAGGAAGACATTTAAAGACATTTTTTAATCAAAGTCTCCAATACCACATTGAAACATTTGAAATGAATTAACATTTTAAAAATATTCATGTCCATATAAAAAAATCCGAAATGTTTTTTTAAATACATTGACATTAATGAGAAAGAATTAGAAGAATAAATATTTAAAACATTTGACATTATGTTTTAGTAAAAAAAGGCCTTTAAAATAATCCCTTTGAAAACTCTTTCATGAAACATGGACTTGGATAATAAATATTTCCCAGTAGATACTTACGTAAAAACAACCTCGGATAATAAATAGATAGTGAAATTAACCCTTACCAATTTAGTAAATTACGAAACATACACCCAATTAAAGAGGTATCACACAATGTATATGTAAATACACATAAACTAAAGTGTATTACACAAAGAATACAATTATGGGCAGTACATACACCACACAAAAGGTAATAGTGGCAATATGGCATGAATCTCATGGAAATAAGGAGTGAGACGAAAACCTATTACGTTGTTCTTTATCCTTGGTTGAGGGTAGGTTAGCCTCCTGTATAATGGTGAAATAATTTTTATTGAATTATACAAGAATCATATACATTAATATGATATTATATTTTATGTTTTAACATTTATTTTTCAATAATATCTTTGTATTATCATCATTTCAGGTGTTAACATACTTGTTTTCTTTTATATGTTTTGTTACATAAGTCATATTTGTTATGGATAGGATGTATATTATTTATATATAGAATTATATCAAGTCCTTAAACATTATTTTTAATCATAAAATGAGAATTAGACTTGTTTGGATACGATGGGGAATGAATCTAATCGCCTTCATGGAGATGGTAGTCCGTACGTACGCACGAGCGATAATATCATTATTTCGAAACTAAAATCATATATAATTGGATGGTATATCATATATACTTAATAATTATCATGTTATACTTATTATTTAAATTAATTACACATCATTGTTATACCAATCCAAATAATAAATTATTGAATAACAATTACACCACGATGTGGAGATGGTAGGCCGTACGTACCCACGTATGGTGACATGTCATTAAAAGGATGGATGGAATACTGAATATGGTTGTAAAATATTTATAATAACATAACAGTATATAAAAGATAATGTATTTCTTATTTTAGAATTGAAATAACAAAGAAATAAGATGTTGAAAAAGAATGGAACTTGAAAGAGGGTTGTGAAAACATTACCTCTTCTACGGGTTCTTCCTTTTGATTTGATCAAAAGGACCCCTTAGGATGGTATTCTGACCAAAGGAGGGCCTCTAGGATGAAGTGAGGGAGGTTTAGAGAATATTTGGGCAGGTTTTGGTCGATCCAAAAGTCTTTTAAGGTATGAATTTCAGAGAAGGGGGAGTGCCCTTTTATAAGAGGGGTAAGGGCTCCTTAGGAAAAACTAAAAATATTATTTTTAGAATAAATTCATATTCGGTTTATAATGGATCCAAATTGATTTATTTTAAGGATAAGGTGGGGATAGGTCTAAATCCACACAACCATTAGGTTTTAAACAGGTTTGTGTTGCTTTAATAAGATTATCTTTTAGTTTTAACTCTTAGTTAATTATTATGACATTTACCATGTCTCTTTTTATTATTATATTATATAGTTAATAAACTTAAAATATACCTCCAAGAGACCCCCAAGTGGTCCATTAATGATAAAAATATCATTATATAAGTACTTTAACCGAAAATTATATTTTTATAAATAGAATATCAATTAATAATATAATATTGTTTTAAAAACTCTTTTATGTCATTTTTGACCCTATTGGGTATTAGGTATTTGATAATTTCATAAAAGCATCATTACTTCATAAAAAAATTATATAACCAATCCTAATATGTCATATTAACATATTAAATTAGTTGAATTCATAAAAAATCTCAAATTACATTTATTTTGATATTTATAATATGAATTATTTTAATATTTCATTAATTATGTAATTACTGCATAAGCATTGTGTCATAAATAAATTAAATTATTTAAGGTCTAAAAATTATAAATAAAATATTTTTATGTATGATATATTTTTATATTTCTAATGAATATTTATAATCAAATTTATCTTATGTATATCCCTATATTAAAAATGCTTTAGTTATTAAACTTTGATTTTATCTCTTTTAACATTTCTTTGAATTAAATAATAATAAATGTTCTAATCTAATCCAAGTGGACCTAAATGATAATATATTATTCCTAAGGTTGTTTATGGTCGAGATACACTTGTAAAACAGAATTAGGACTTGTGTTATGGTAATATTAATATCATTTTTTACCCTTAATTACCCTATTAACTTTTAATCGTGTTAAATAAAAGTAAAAAGTTACTATTCACCAAATATTATTTTCATCTCATGGAACCACATTTTACTCCATGATATTAATTGTGTATTTCAGATTTTCTAAATTCCACTCACATAAGCGGTAAAATTATGCTTTATGTGAATTTCCAAATTCTCCTAGGAGGTGGGTAAAAGAATGTGAATAGTTCAATAAATTTTTTATATATCTAAAATTATTCTAAAAAAACTCCAATGAATTACATTGAACTTATATAGGTATTATGTATCTATTTTGACCTTAATTAAATTTAAATAAAAAAATAATTATTTAAATAAAAATTCAGTTTTAAACTATAACTCAGTGTTTTTTCACTATTCATCAAAAATTGTATGTTTTCAGAAAAATACCAAAAATTCACCCTAAGCTAATTTTGATATTCCAAATCCAAAAATTAAGTCCATTTTGAATGATAAAATTTATAATATTTCAAAAAGTGGGTATTACTATTCATTATGGCTAGTTTGATTGGTTGTGGTATGTGTTAGGACTCGACGTTGCGTACAACACACGCTACTATATTATTAAAAGAGAAGTGTACCATGGAAGCTTGGTGTGTTATAGGTGCATTCGAGAAAAACAATGTGTTATAAGAATTCCATGCACTAAATGTTTAAAACGAGGATGGGTGCATCGTATTCATAAAGTAAATAAGGAATTCACATTTTAATCATTTTCTATCATATATGGTAAACAATACATTTCACGGACATCAAAACCCATAATGGGTTATTTAACATCATTTACCCATTTAATGATCTGAGTGTTTTGATTCCTGGGGTCCATTTAGGGGGTGAATTAAATTCATTTGGTCTATTCAATAGATGAATTGAATTAAAGGGTTCTATTCAAGGGGTGAATTAAATTTAATGGTTCTATTTAGGGGTGAATTTAATTATTTAGGTCAATTTAATATACGAATTCAATAATTGAGGTATAACAAGAACCATTAATGGGGTGAATAAAATTCATTAGTTCATCCATGAACAATTCAAGGAGTGAATGAAGTTTATGGGGTCTTCCAGAAACTATTATAGGGACTAATGAATTTTATGTGGTCTAGCCCAACCTATTAAGAAATTGTATGGTTTTCATGGGGTCTAAATCAGGGAATTAATATCATGAAATAGAAATTCACAATGTAAAATTATTCTAATGCAAAACTCATATTCTTCTCTTGTGACACCATGACAGCATTTTACAAAACCATACCATGGCTCCTCAACCAATTTTTTTAAAAAATTAAAACCAAATAATGAGTTTTACCAAAATAGAAACATGGATGTTATAATAAAAATACGGGATCTAACAATCACCCCACCATTTAACATATCATACATGAGCTATTATTCAAAGAACATTTTTATGTATTGGAAGAAAAGTATGGAAATTAACAAACATATCAAATTCCCTTTCCCTGGTTTCGCGTTAATCATGACCTTGAGCCCGCTATTATTTAAATATAGGAAAGGTATTCCCTTTGATATTCTTCACAGTCCGATCCATGATATAAAATAAATTATCCTTAAAGGACACATCAATATCAAGCTTGACACTATCAACGTCCATAATGTGAGAAAAATCAGGGTGATATATTTGAAGTTATGATACATGAAACACATCATTCATGGAACTACATTTATTTACATGTTATAAATGTTAACACATTTTACTATCCCATTAACCTATATAAAATAACATTAAAACCCATGTAAATAGCTTCCCTTTCTTCCAGATATGGGGTTGTCCCAACCTAGATGATAGATGATGTAAAAAGTAAATGTCCAACCTCAAACTCCATAGGTCATCCCAAATGGTCAGCAAATCATTTCTATTGGCACTACAGAGTCATAAAACAATTTTTTATTATCTTAACCTACTTATATATATCCATTATGAGACTAAGAACAAAAGGGATAACTCACCTACATCTAACTTAAAAATAGGATAATTTTATTAACATCAATATGAGGCCTTGAAATTATTCATTTGTATATATTCTTGTCTTTCATTATTATATGAAAACACTGTGAGTGCCAGGTGTTACTCCCATGAACTAGATATTTAAAAAACATAGTCTTGTAAAATATACACAACAATTCATATCACCCATTCATATTTTCCCTTATTTAAATTAATGTATGTTGTACTTAGAAGAACGTGTGATCCCAGTTCCTTTTGGAGACCCTGTTATAACTAACACTTGAAAAAGGAAGTTGATCAAAAATGATACTCTTCATAACACCTTACAGTATAAATATCTCTTATACATAGTGACTACCTAGATCATAGACTATGATGTTCTCTTGATAGGAATGAATGGGGTTACTTTAAATATCTAATTGTTGAACACTTAGACTATATAGGTTTTCTGTGGTGTCTTGGGTAATCCAATCGTGAAATTCATTGTTATAACCTCCCAATTCCATTCTAGAGATATAAAATTATAAAATAGCCTAGTTGAACTATAATACTCATTTGTTTCCTACTGACCGATGAAACATCACTCCATAAATCCCACTGCCTTTTTTCCTCATTCTTATCATTTAGTAACATATACAGAGATAATGATAAATATTTTTAAGATTAATATGTTCCACCCATCTAAAATCATGAATCTCCCTCATTAATTCCTCATACAGTCCCACAAAAACCCATACACAAACTTGGATTGGAATAACTTCAATGGTATCAAGAGACCATCATGATAGTGGATACCCATAGTATATGTTGTACCTCATATCTATTCCCACATGACCAAGTAAAGAATATTTATTGATTCAGTCTTGGATCAAGGGTACAACATATTTGAATGTTATAAATACTCTTCCCTTGTAATAATAAACATCTAGATTCATGTCCTCAAATAGTTCCATCAATATCCACTTATCACGAGACTCTTATAAAGTCTTTTTCTATTAATTCATTATCAAAGAATCAACAATGTTGTTTTCATTTCATGGTGTGTATGCCATCTCAAAATTGAATTATTGTACATACTCAACCCTCCTTCTTTACTGAAGGTCCATATATCACTATGAAAAGATGTACGAGACACTCTTATGGTCCATTTACACAAAAAACCCCTAGAAATAAGATAGTGTCTCCAACATCTCATTTCATGTACCACCACATCTAACTCCATATGATATGTAGGATAATTAATCTCACATGTTATCATCTTTGTGGATCCATAAGAAACCACTCTATCCTAACACATCAGAACTGCTCAATGTTTGACCCCAAGCGCAGCATAGCATATTCTATATTCCTTACCCATCATAATTAATGTTATTATTGATTTTTAGTTCATCCAACACTTCATCTCCAAAAAAAACTCTTAAGTATATGACCAATCAAACATCGCCCTTTTCTTGGTCATCCAATACATCGGTGCTTTAAAACAAAAGAATTAATGGATGAAACACTAGTAGTATCCTCATAAAACCATAAACATTCAAATTAATAATATATTTTTTGGCCTTTCAAAAAAAATACCATCGTTGTAATCTTTAATTGGTTCACTACCACTCTGGTCTCTGAGATAACATTACATAAGATGTTCACCTTTTAGATCCTAAATCTACATTAGAATAGCTATGTGTAAATTCAATTCTATATTAGTATACTCAAGATGATGATAGAATGTTTGGCCTAGTATTATTTAATTATTATTACACTAATATTTCATTGATTAAATCCATTACAATTTAATATTGAAAAGGATGAAAGATCAAATTCATTAGGGTTCCGAATATCACTTGTGCATTCTTTTGAAAAAATGTCATCACTATAAACTCAATCATGCAATACTTTCTCTTAAAATATGTTTAGTCTATGTCTAAGGATATAAACCTGAAATGATGATACCCTAACCTTAAGTCAACCTAGTAGAGAATTCAACAACATCTCCTCAAATCGAAGAGATCATTGATGCATGGAATGGGATAATGGTTCTTTCTTTTTTTTTGGTTCAGCAACCAATACTTCAGACATAAGCCCAAACTTATATCATAAATATTTTATAAAATAATAGGATAATCCCATGGATAAGTATTATTCTATATGAATACATTATGTTAATATATTTCAACTAAAAAATAAACTCATAAAGCTTTGATGGTTCCAATATGTAAATATGGATGAAAACTGGTTCAGCTCCAAGAACCAACATGATCATGTACACGGTAAACTATTCATGTGTTAAACTAAAGAAATCTTATGTAATGAAACCATAAAAATATTCTAACAAAATTGGAATAGTATCATTCTACATTTCACCATCATCCAGAACACGTCTTGTTATCTAATCAATGAGATAATACAATCTACTTTGAATTGGCCCTATGTGACAATCTCAAACATCCAATTCCCCATAGTGAGTATAGATTCCCCAATATAAATAAAAAATGGTGACTCTATTTCGATAATATTTGAAAAGATCATGGAATATAACTATCTTATCTGTACATAAAATCAAATTTAATATTCTTATTTCTAGAGAAAAATATATCATAGTGAATGTCATCCACCAATTTCAAGGGAACATTTCATGTTGTGTGTTATATATTTTGAATACACTTACAATCATGTGTTAATGGTCATAATTATAGAAAATCGCTGCACAAACCAAACAAAAACAATTTTCAAATTGAGAAAATATATGGGAATGTTGTGATCCTCTGTCATAAAAATAATATAAATGTAATATGATAAAAGAATCATACCTCTAATAGTAGAAGGTTCTATATCTGCCCATTTCGAAGTAAAATATATCACATGCAGATGACTCACCACTTCTACAAAGGGATCCTCTATAAAATCCATGTTCTACTCCTACATGATGGTATATCCACTCATGTTTTGTGGAACCATGCCCTCTTCCTTGGCCAAAATGCCCAGGGGAAATCGGGCTACAAGTCTACTGAGGGGTAGTTCTATCCATTCAAGACTCGAGTACATGTTTGGAACCCCTTCAACTAGTCTACTACTATAGAACCATAGAGATCCACTATAGATAGAATATACTATTTCCAGAATTACACTCCATGGTGGGGTAAGGATATTGGGTGTTCTTGCAGACAAAACATTATGTACTGACAAAAACAATTATAACTGAAATTCATTCATCAATAGTTAAATGGATTATTATGATATGAAATTATATAAATCAAATGATCCACTTTTGTTATTTTGGACCATTATATGTTATTTCTATCCAAATTAAAAGAACCATTATTTATCACAATCATTGATAATATTTCCCTTATATGGTAATCGTATGATTAATATATATATAGGGTTATGTTAACTATTTTCAATATAGAAAAAGAAAACAATGACCTCATCCAGTAGGATAATACCCCATAAATCACATTTTTTATAGCTTCTAAGAGATATATAATCATTGGTATATTCCCTTGATCGAGACTACAATGATATTAAACAACTAAATTGTGATTGAAATGGTTTATGGGAGAAGATCAGGTTAATCGATATCATGGCCCAAGTAATGACCATCGAACCTCTGCTAGAAAATATCAAAATCACACAACTAACCCTTTGGGAAATCATAGGTCTAATAAAAGGTTATGTATCTAAGACTAAATTATAGGAATTTTTATATTTATTTATATAAATTAATTATAATTTTTATCTTTAAATGTTAATTTATAATAATTAAATAATAACATTGATATAAATTATATTTTCATTCCATGAAAGAGAAATTGTATTTTAGGATATATATTGTTTCAATCAAGACACCATTTTTGATGAAATCATGATGTTATTAAATAAATATTATTTTTAAAAAATATTAATATTAAGAAAAATTATTAAATATAAATTATAATCTAATTTGTGATGTCATATATAATTCTTATAGGGTTCAAAAAATGTTCTTATAAAAAACCAATATTTTTAATTAAATGTGGATTTGTGATTTCAATGTAAAAATTATTATATTTTTATTTTAATTATGATAAAAAAATATTATTTTTTTAATTATCACATTATAATTATCCAATTGAAATTTTTTCAAAACTTTTAGAGTCAGATGAATTTTTGTTTAAAAGTTAATTATGATATAATTTTAAGATATGTATTATGACTTCATTATTTCCAAATATTGATGTGATAAATAAAATAAATAATATATAAAATGAAAATTATGTTTCCCCATGAAAATATGTTATTTAGGACCTTTAATTAATTTCATAAACTCTTAAAGAATAATATAAAAAATCATCTCATTATGATCATGACTCACTATCCTGATCTCCAGGGGTATTATTTTTATGATTTTTTAATTTTCTTTATAGAATAACAAAATAAAATTATATTTTATAGAATCCATGGGTAAATTTTTTTGGATATTTTTTTTGGATAAATTTACAATATAGATTCAAGAAATGAATTTTAGAGATTAATATATATTTATCCTATCATTTGAAATAAAATCCCACCCAACACCTCATTAAACATCACTCAAAACTCTTGTAGAGTAAATTCTCTTTACCCATTCCTCTATTTAACCCTATAATTGATCCCCCATACTTAAAACAAGCTCCTCTCAATATTTATGAACTACCAAACCAAGGTAATGGATCCTCTATTTCTCTTTATTCATCACCTTCTTTATATTATGCCTTTTGATTTTGAATTGTTGAAGTTGGGATATGTTTTTACAAAACCCTCTTACATTCCTTATGATTTCCTAGTTATGGTGTACCCAATTCACTCTTAATAAACCCTTATATGAATAATTACTTATACCTAAAATTCAGAATAAACTATATTAAAATGCTTCCATTATAAACATTATTGTAGTGAATACCCATCCCCATTTAAACTAAATGGTATTCACCTAGATGTACCCATCCAAAATTTATTGGGTAATTCATTTTATGTGCCCCAATATACTAAATCATTGGGTTAAAATTGAAGAAATATGTTCTACTTTTTCATGGTCCTTTTCGAACCATTATTCTAGTACATGATATAAATTTTACGGGTGATCCTAGAATTATATACCCATCTGTTAAATTGGGTAAGGTTTTTATCTCTCGAGATACCATGTTTCTTGTATGGGTGGATATCCAAAGTAGACTATGTTATGCTATCTCATTATATTTCCGTGAATTTTCTGTATGATGTCATGTTATATAACATTTTTACATTTCCATGTTTACTTTATGTAATCAAGTTATATCATGCTTATTTTTTCAATATTATGACTCCCAACCATCTTTTGTTACCATGGTATGCATCTTTTCTCACATGTCATATTTTACTTTATTCAATGCTTTTTTGATTCCCTTACTAGAAATCATAAATTTAGTCTTTAATATCTATTCCCAATCTATATGAATATTTGTTTTAAAAGAAAATGTCAGTTTTAAGGGAGTTTTTTTGTAGTTTTAAATAATAATGTTGTTTCAAGTTCAAGTTGTCATTATGTATAACTAATTTACCAAAAAATTGTGCCTCAAAATATTTTTGAATTTAATTATATATACCTTTATTTAATAAATCGGCAATTAATGTATAATTTGTATCAGAGCCGAGGATAGTTATTTTTTTGGATTTGGATTAGAATACTCCAGTGAAATCCTTAAGGTTAAGACTAAACATAGAGAAACGTTCATATATTTAGTTAAAGTATATAGTAAGTTGTTTCTAAGAAAATACATCCCTTTTTGGATAATATGAGTGGGTGTGCCTCTATCACAACTCTACATGGTAGAAATGACAAAAAATGGTGCATTAAGATGGACATGATCATCCACAGGATCACAATAAAGACGTTATTTTACACACCTCATTTGACACTCATGGGGGTATGATATAGTAAATTTTGGAGCTCATTATGAACCATTATTAAGGGGATAATAATTACCATAATATTTTATAATAATAATTAGATCATCTATAACATATTTTGAAACCATCAAATTCAAAGGTTTAGGTATATATGACATTTAAGAGTCATCCCATTAATTTTCCTATTTTCCCATTTATGTTTTTAATTGTTTAATGAATATCATCTATAAGACTATTTATGATGTCGTAAATAACTCAAACTAAAATAAAATAGTTAATGGAATTCTTATCATTCATTCATCAACTTCAAATTCCTTATGTGATTGTATTTCCACACATTCATTCAAATCACACATCATTAGTATAACCATTCATACACCATCACAAAACATGGAAGAAAACTTATTAGTGATGATATAAATTGGGGATGTTGTTTCATCCCAATCATATAACTATTCCCATTTCATAACTTTTTTGATTAATTTACCAAAAAAACCCTGCGATACTCTCTTTAGTGGAATTTGATGTTATTCTTGGTATGGACTAGTGTTACTTATATAGAAGAACTTAAATTGTTGATAAAAGTAATTCATCCTTCAAATAATAAATCACTCTATTAATATATAAAAGTGATATGAGTATAATGAATCACTTTTGGTACCATCATCTAAATCATGGATATTATTTCATTTTTAGTAAGAATATATAAATCAAATGAGTGAAACTAAGGAATATGTAATCCTTGATGGAATGACCACTATAATAAAATATTATTTTGTATTTCTGTGAAATTTTATTTGGATTCCACCATGTCATGAGGTTGAATTCTATATCACTCTCATACTATGAGATTTTCCAATATCTAAGACTCCTTATCTAATATCCATTATTGAAAACCATTTAGGTGAAGAAGAAACTAGAGGAGAACCTATAAATGGGGTTTTTATTCCCAAGTGATTCATTATGGGGTTACTTAGTCCACTTTCGCACGAAAGATATAAAAATATTTTTCTAAATTTATTATTTTCCACTCAATAAAATCATTATAAAGAAAATGTATCTTCTTCCATAGATTGATTATTTATTTGATAAACTATTTAGATTCCAGTACTTTTTTGATGTGGATCTATGATCAGGATATTATCATGTTAGTGTGATGAATGAGGAAACTTCAAAGATTGCTTTTTATAAAATGAATGTGATCTAAAAGTTCATTATTATGCAATTAAGAATAACTAATGACCCATTTATTTCTTTATACCCGATGAATATATAATTTAGGGGTTACCTTGAAAAATAATTGGTAGTGTTAACAGATGAAATTATTATTTATTCCAAAAAAATAAGAACATGAGAAGATTTTGAATTATATATTAAATATGTTGTGATAGAATAATTTAATTTTAAAGTATCATAAAAGAGAGTTATGGGTGTATAATGTCTCGTCCATGGGTATTGATATCACATATAAATGGATTTCTATGGAAACATAAAAAATAGAGGCAATTGGAGGATGTCCCAGACGAACATATGTGCTGGAAATATGTAGTTTCCATCAATTAACAAGGTGTTATCGTTTATTTTTTATAAACTTATCAGGTTTTCAAGCCCAATAACCAAAATAACTCGAAAGGGACCCGTTCTATTATAGACTGATGTATGTTAAGAGAGAATCTAAGAGTAGATGAATATTTTAACCACTACACCTAGGCTCACATTATGCACTACTGGGGAAGTATTTTTTATCTATACTGATGAATCCAAAAAATGATTTGGTAGTGGACTCATTCAAAATGAAAAGGCAATATCTTATTTCTCTGAAAAACTAATGCACCACAATCATAAATTCCCAAACCATGATCTATAATTCACTTTAGTGAACTTCATATTGAATAATTAGAGACACTATCTCTATAATGAGAAGTGAGTCATATATATGGATAATCAAATCCTTATATATATATTCAAAAAAATGATATCAATAAGAACCAATGAAGGATGCTAGATCTTATCAATGATTTTTCTTGATCAGTACATCACCATCTTGGTAATTAAAACATAGCGGTAGGTTGTCTTAATAAAAAGGACCTTGTAACCATATCAATGATGAAAATTTCAATGGATCCAATAATCCTAGACATAAAGAGGATTGAAATGGGAATAATAATAGGATCATTATCCTAACATGGTCAAATTCATACTCAACCATTTATTCTTGATAGGATCAATGAGGCATAGAATGATAATTATGTGTTATAGAAAATTGTAAAAATTATTCTAGAGTTTAACTCTTTTAAATATGGAGTTAGATGTTTTCAAACCTGGATATGTGTCCCATAAAAACTAGAACTGAATATGAAACATCAATATGATTTACATATCTCATCATTCTAAATTATCCTAGGAATCACTGTGATATATATAGATATTAATAAATAACTTCTGGTGGGATAGCATGAATAGAGAGATTTTACTGTTTATTTTAAAATTCTTCGTATGGAAACAATTAAAAGATGAATGATAGAATTATGGCAGCCTTTTGTGACAATTACCCATAAAAATATGGAAATGGGAAAACACAATAATGGTTTTTTTCAAAGGACACCCAAAGATCCCTTGGGGTTATAACACCATTTGGATGGTATTCAATCACCATACCAAGTCAATGCATTTCATTGCTATTAAGGAATATTTATTTATTGAAAAAATTGACATGATATACATAATGGGAGGTGGTAATAAGTCTTGTATTTCTACTCTCTATTTTATATGATTGATATATATGGTTTACCATGAGGTTTTGGGGAAGCCTTCATTAAGAATTGGATATTAAACTGAGATCCAACACTACATACCACCCTTAAACTAAAGGCTAGTATGAAAGGACCATCCAAACTCAATAAGATATGGTCAAATCATGTTTAAATAATTTCAAATGATATGGTGGTCAATACATTACCATATTAGATATCTCATTGTAAACTAGATTCCATTATATCATTCAAATTGATCCTTATAGGGATTTTTATGGGAAGAGGTGTTGAACTATGATATGTTGTGATGATGTTGGAGAGAAAAATAAGATGGTATCTGATCTTATCCACGAGATTATAGAGACTCTTAAAACCATTCAGTGTCATATAAAATCCCTAATGTGTCAGTATAAATGTTTTGTATACAATAATCGACCAAAACTAGATATTCAGGTCACCAATAATGTTTTCCTTTCTATACATTGAAGTAATAAATTCATGATTTTTGGGAATAATGGAAATCATATTCCAAGATACATCATCCCCTTTGAGATCCTTGATCTCAATTGAGTTGTGGTGTAACATCCCATTACCTTCTGTCACATATTTTCCATCTCATTACATGTTTTCCACTAAAATAGGGTGCATCATGGTAGGCACAATGATTGAGATAATATTATATAGAAAATGACATATGTTGTGAAATGAATTTTTATTTTAATTACTAGATAATAGGTATAAATGTGTAATTGATTAATTGGGTTCTCCCCGATTTTAGAGAATGCTCGACGCGGTTTTGGGTTTTTGTGCAGGAATATGTTGTTTCTATAGGTTGTTAAGTGATTACATGTCTTGTGACTAAATTTAATTATGCGTATTTGATTTCAATTCTCATTTCATGAGTTCATTGCATAGTGTAAAAGAGTACATTTCTACTAATGATTATATGTCATTCAATGATAAAATTAGGTTTTTAAGGAAAAGGAGATGGGTTATCTTATATACTTATTTTTCATGGTTTAAACAACATGTAATGTTATTACACATTTTCTATGTCTCATGAGTTACAATTATAGGGTGCTGCATGGAAGATTATTCATTTATTCTTCTTTATTAATATTACTTTTTTATCAAGGAGTATTATCTAATTATTTTCTGATCATCTATTTGATTTGAATGTTTTATTTCAATGATTGGTCATCATGGAAGTTTCATTATACCTCTAGGGATCTATCATGAGATCATTATCTAGGTCCATTCCTTTGTTGGTGGTGGTGTAGTGGGTGTACATTCTTGAGGACCTTTGTTGTCATTATTGTCTTCTTCTATTTTGGAGGATCCCGTTTCAGGCATATGTGACCTGAGTTTTTAGATTGGTAGTTTCATCTCTATATTGTTTTGGGGAACAACCTAATTTGGATTTGATAAGAAATTTATAAAAAATTGGATTGATCTATTGATATGAATTGTTTCTATAAAAAGGAAAAATAAAATAATTTTTCTATTCTTTGGATTTGAAACAATTATGTTATATAACATTCCTTTTTTTTATGTTGACCATGATTGGATTATTATTGAGAGAATTATTATGGAAGACATGGGTGGGATCTTACTGAGCGTGTTAGATCACACGCTATGCATCCCTTTAGATGTTCGTAAACCATGATATATCATTTAATATAGGCAAAGGTAATTCACTGAAATTAGATGGTATGGTTGTTTGTTAGATGGGTTTTGTTAACTATGGGTGAGACTATTAGAGTTTGTCTACACTATCACATAGAGACTTTTGGAGTAGTTGTTTTAGTTTTGTTATTGTTTTTAGTTGTACATGCCTCACTCATATTGTTTTACTATCATTTTAGTTGTATTATTTCCATTGTTATATACTTATTTTGACATATAAATTAATTTTTTCTTGAACTTTTACTTTCTATTTTAGTATATGTGTAATTGTTTCATCTTAAACATGGTAAAATCATCCCTCTATTTGTTGTTGATTCCTGGGGGGATAGTCTCCCACCCGTGGTGATAAATAACTCTTTATAGGTATGTAGAAATTCCATTAGATATCACTTTGAGAGGTTATCCAGGTTGGATTCATCATATTTTGTATCATAGGTGTTTTTTCTTCATGAGTTCTTATCTTG
Source organism: Viscum album (assembly GCA_963277665.1). Lineage (NCBI taxonomy): Eukaryota > Viridiplantae > Streptophyta > Magnoliopsida > Santalales > Viscaceae > Viscum > Viscum album. Next base: position 108,144,595 of record OY728133.1, read on the forward strand.
GGATGTTTGGTAGACTAGAGATAGTATTTTTTGGACATGATGTGTTGATTTTGGTGTGTTTTTCAATATCTATTATCATAACAACGCTCATGTTTCAATGGGATGTTGGTATGAATGTCTCATATTTTTATTTTTTTCCTAAATATTTTTTTTCCTCATAAGTTGTCCTCTATAAACCGATATTTTTCTAATTTTTATCATTCATGTTGCTTCATAGTACAACATTATACCTCTATGATGAGTTACAAGTGTTCCTTGGGATGGATTAGATGATTCTATTCAAGATAATTATCCAATGGATTGTAGTTTTTTCAAGGATATCATGATAGTACCTCATGATATAAACCAGAATGTACCAAAATTCTAGAATGCAATTTTTGAGGTACATCAAGGAGATGTATGAGACAAGAATGGATCATGGGAGTTTGTGCATGAGAATCCACGATTCCATGTGGTTATGAATGAAACTTAATATGTAGACGAATATAATGACTTGATTGATCACATCATTGAATTCATGGATACAAAAAAGAATATCTTGTTGGAATATGTGGTGTTTGGACTTGAGGGCCCCAAAAATTGATGGTGGGATTCTATAGTACATTCTGATAATCACGTAGTCTTAGAATGAATGTGACTTAAGACACACTTCTTCCAAAAAAATTACAAAGTTGCTGATCATGGAATACTCTATGGGGTTCATATCATTCTAGTAGGGATATTGTTCTATGTCTCCACACACCGATTGGTTTGCATAGATTGTTTGTTTCTTACCAAAGGTGGTAATGAATGACCATATCCAAGCTCAGAATTACCAATAGGGTTTGCAACTAGATGGAAGATCATAGGTATTTATATTTATTTTTTCATCTCATGAGGAGATAGTGGACAGGTCTAGGATAAAAGAAACGAATATAGAAGACGAGGTTGCATATTCTTCTCCTTCTCTTCCACAAAGTGGTCTCTTCAATGAACTGTAAGGGAAAATATTTTGTGTAAATATCATCACATGAGTGGTGGAGGCGGTTCTTAGTAGTATCCTTATCCTACACAAACAATTTCTCCATGTGGTGTGCATTTGACTTTATATTGTAGTGGAATGGTTAAAAAAACCTACACTTATTTCCATTCACCTACAAATATGTGAAATATTTGTGTATAATATGGAGATTTGTATTGTTTCTTTTAATTTGTGGCTACACCTCAATACGATCAGGTATTGCTGGCTCCAAAGGCTACTATATGGAAGTTACATACTTCAATGACTACAGGAATCCATTAATATGATTCAGGATTGAATCAACATCATGTAGTAATTGAGTTTCTAGAAGAGGTAGATGTTGTTCTTGTGATAGTGAAAAGTATTATATTTATTTCATCTTTAATTGAGATTTCATTATTTGATACTGGTGCTTCCCATGCATTTATATTTTTATGTTTTTTATATGTTTAATCTTTTTAATGGGATTAATTCCTTTACTATAGAGATACATACACCTCTTACGAAGATGAAACAATATTGGTTTTTTTGACATTCATGTACACTCTCGAAATCAGATGCATATTTAGTATAATATTTTTCTTTTTCTCAATCTAGATTTTTTTTATTTTAACATCTTGATATATTTTATTTTCCCTCATCATGAATATTTTTATTGTTTTCATTGATTTTTTTCCTTTTTTACAGATGATGGGAGCTCTTGAGTGTTTAATGGAGTGTGTTATCTAAGGAATGGATGTGTTGTAGCTTTCCTCCCAGAGCTATGGGATTTGTAATATGTTGTAGTAGTTTATCATAGTGATGTTTCATTTTTTTTATTCTTCATGATATTTGATAGAACATTCATGATAGTTTCCCATATAATTTATTTTGTATTTCAGTAGAGAGGGTGGTAGAGTTCACAATTTACCACATTCCAGGTACACATCTAGTTTCTACACCATATTATCGTATGCCACCAGCGGAGCTGAAATAGCTCGAGATTTTGTTAGATGATCTGATGGAAAAAGGTTTCATTCAACCTTGTGTTTTGCCTTAGGAATCCCATATTCAATTTTTAAATAAGGTAAATGGTTCTCTCCAATTATATTTGAACTATCAGACATTGAACTAGGTAATTCTTAAGATCATGTATCATTAACCTAATGTGGATTATTATTTTTGACCAGTTAATGTGGAAAATGGTTTTTTAATATTTATCTTCATTCCCATTATCATATTCTCATATATTTGGAGTCTAATATTCCATATATGGATTCACGTAGTAGGTATGGCCCTTAAAAATATCATTTTATGTCATTTGGTGTTATAGAAACCCCTTTTATGGATTTGAGGAACCAGATATTCCATTAGTATCAATAAACTTTTTGGTGGTGTGCATGGATGATTTTTTTATTTCTTTGAGATCTACCATGAGCATGAGCATAATTTATGTTGCGTTTTGGAAATCCTGATTGTTTTATAATTTTATAAAAAATTCAAAGGGAAATTTTTGGAGTCAATAATTTATTTTATTGAGGAATGGGATTTCTGAATAGGTATTATAAGTTGATCTCGAAAACATGATGGTTTTACTATAATGTGAATATCCATAAAACGTATTTTACTATAAGATCATCCTTGGTCTTAGTGGATACTATCAACATTTTTTCCGGGATTTATCTAAATTGGAATCACCTTCGAATAATCTTACCAATAAGGGGTTATATATCAAATAGGATACCAAATTTCAGGCTTCTTTTAACTGGATGAAAAAACATCTGACAATGGATTCTAGCTTGATCTTACCTGAGCCTGGTAATGGGTATGTCGTATTTGGTGATGCATATAGCACCGTATTGGGTTATGTGATCATGTAGGATGTCATGTGATGGATTATGAAACTTATATTCTTCATATATAAGACAATAATTATATCACACATGATTAATATATTTATTTAGTTATGAATTCACTTAAGAGTTTGTGGAACTATCTTTATAGGGTGAGGTTTACAACCTATTTTGACTATAAGTGTTATATTTATATATAATCTCAAAAAAAAATTAATTTACGATACTATTAGTGGGTGGAATACCATTAAAAATTTTACATTCAAATGGACTATACACTACAGAATAGTAATTTCATTTTAGACCATCTTATTAGTAATGTTCCACCGCATGATGTTTTGGAATTGAAGTAGAGGATCATTATGGGGATTTTCACTCATCTTCATTTGGATGATTATAAGTATATTTGAGGTAGGAATGAACTAGTGTTTAGTTATTTTTGACACTCCTATAGTCTATTATGAAAATCCAGAAGTGATATGATGTGCTCATATAAATTTTAGATACCTAATATAGTGGGGGAGACCATTTTTGGTTGGTCTCTCTCTTCAAATGTTATTGTCCATTTTTTGAAATTGGTTTTCATCCCAGTATCAGTGAGGAGATAATTTTTTAATTTTTATATTTATTCATGTTCATTCACCTATGAACTAATAATATTTATTGTAATATGAGTAGGTTATTTTGGTGGTTGGGTATGAATTGTGACACTTATTAAAATACGTACCATTGATACACCTGCCAAATGAGAAAGGTAGAACATTTGAAACCTTATAGTTTCCTTCAGTATCTTTCATTTATATTTATAAAATTTGATGATGTTTCCATGTATTTTTTTGTGGGATTACCATGGACACTTTGAGGGAGGTTTGTTTTCTAGGAATATTTTGATAGATTATAAAAGTGAACTCATTTTGTTCAAACTAGAAACAGAACAAATTTTAATCATTTGGGTAATATGTAGATGCTATAAATTGTGAGGTAACATGGGTTTACATCTACTATTGATTTAGATTGGGTTCCTTGGTTTACTTTTGTGTTATATATTATTCACCAAGAGGCAGTTCGGACTCATGTCAGGTTGAGTATAAATTACCATACATATATATAAATTCATATAGAGCATGGTATTCTAATTTTATAGGACATGATTTGTGTTTGTTTATTAGATTTTTGGGGATCATGGGATATCCATCATGGACTGGTTGTGTTATATTATAAAATTTATTACTAGTTATCATGAATAATTGTTCCATTCAAGGATTTGTATGATCACCCATGTATATAGCCCCTTTGTTGGGAAGATGAGGGTAAAGGTTGTTTGGATGGACTGTGTTTGGTTTAGGATATGTTTATGAGGATTCATTATATACATTGGAATATGGTTGTAGTGTAGAGTTGAAGTATAATTAGGTGGATCTGCAGCATTTTCCTTCGTACATTTTTAGTATGTGAATTGTTTTTCAAGAAATTTTCACCTTTATTGGGTCACCATCATCTTGGAAAATAAAGAAATATGGTTCTAAGTTATGTTGGGCCATTTCATATCACCAAATAGATTGGGAAAGTTTCTTATCAATAGGAATTTCTAGTTCAGTTGATAAGAAATCTTGTAGTTTGTTGCATATCACAGCTCAAGAAATATCATCTTGATCCCTCTCACATTTTGAGTCGGTAAGAGATTGAGTTAGTTCTAGATGTTTCTATTGTCGAGCATCTAATAAAGATCATTTCCTCTCATGTAAAATTCATGTGTGGGAGGCGGATTCTGATGGACATAGTGTTCTGGTGAAAAAGAGAAGATTCTCAATAGTCCTGGGATTATCAGTCCTCAATGATGGTGTAGGGGCCTCACTGATTTTCCGGACATCATTCTTCCAATTGACTACCTAGACAAGGAATGTCTTATAGTGGGAATTTGGTAACATATTATTAATTTCATTCAGGTATTTTCAAATCTATTTACTTGTTTCCATCATTAATTGGGTGCATTATATGACTCCTAATTATAGGGATAATTTTCTTGAGAAAAATGACTAAAAGTTGAGAGATGTGTGTTTATTTGAATTAATGGATTCTAGGTAAAAATGTGTAATTTCATAATGGGGTTCTCCATGTGTTAAGATAACACCTAAGGCGGTTGTAATTTTTTGTAATAATCATTTATTTTGGAAGGATTCTAGGAGATTACATTTTATATAACCAGTTTACACATTATTTAATTGATCTACATTCTCATGTCATGAGCATAGTATGCAACCAACAAGAGTACATGTCATATAAATTTTTCATTCCATGTAATGTTAAAAAAATTTATGAAAAATATGTGGGTTTATTGGAATACATGAGTGTCATGGATTACATGAAGTGTAATCGGATTACACATCATGTATGTTTTGAGAGTTGGGATTTTAGGGTACTATATTTATGGTTTTTCATTAATTCTTATACATCGTTCTTCCAACTCAATATTAGAATCATTATCTAGTGATTTTTTGAACCTCCTTTCAAATATTTATTGATTCATTTGGTGATTGATGATTATGGAGTTTTTGTTTCATTTCTTCATATCTATTATGAGGCCTTCATATATGGTCATTCATTTTTTGGTTATAGTGAATTGGTTTTTGTCACGACCCCCTCCCATCAAAGATGCCCCTCCTGAGCTGGCAATGGTGAAAGGGAGATAATGACCCCCGAGTCCTGCCTCCAGCAGGCCCCGGGGTGGCGACTAGCACCAAGGGTAAGAGTTTACACAAATATGGGAGGCATTACCCTTCTTATTATTTTGGATCGGGAAATAGGACAAGACAACCACCAAAAGAGAAAAGAACAAGGTGCCGAAAAGAAACCCAGCCCATATGCATGTATAAATAAACTGAAACGGGTACAAGTACAAAAGCTGAAAGTACAAGCGAGTACAGTACCAAAAGAAAAACAAGAAAACAACAACTGCACAACTCCCTCTGCCTGACTAGTAGGATCCCGCACAGCCCTGGAAGTCCTCCTGAAAACCTGAAAGCAGTTTTATATACGTAGGGTGAGCATACAAGTACACTCAGTAGGGAAAACAAAGACTCTCGTGCACAAGTGGGGGAACGTACTAAAGTCCCATGAGAAAGAGTAAACCAGACACCTAACAAGGAAAACTATCCATCCCAGACCTCACCAAGGCTCGCTCCCCAAATAACGCAAGTCAAGTAATATATATATAAGAGCACATCGATGTTTGGGTACCCCGCGCCACTTTCCCACTGGTTATTGAGACATCCTACGCATCGGACCAATCCCGCCATTCTCACCGCAGTCCCACTGCCGCACCCGCCCGCACACACCTAGGCCACAGCCACACGCAGTCCCACTGCCCATCCCGCCTGCACACACCTGGGCCACAACCACACGCAGTCCCACTGCCGAATCCCGCCCGCACACACCTGGGCCACAACTGTCACATGTAACCATGCCTGCAAACACCTAGGCCAGAGCAACCACCGCCACGCCCGAAGACACCTGGGCCTCATCCCGAAGACACTTGGGAAACCACCTGCCGCACACACCTGGCCAACCACCACAACACCCCGCCCGAAGGTTCTTGGGCTAATAATGGACTTCAGGCCATCACAGCCTGCCCGAAGATACTTGGGCTATCCGGGAAAGGGAGCAGAAAAGGAGCTAATAACCAGCCACTAAGGATAGTGTTGGGAAAAACACCCTTCCCCCATAAATGGGGGTGTTCGGCACTGAGTGCTCAACTTGGGTGGGGCGCGAATAAGAAACAAAAAGCTAAAAGTATAGATATAGGTAACAAACACTCACCCAAAGCTTATGTTTTCCTAGCCAACCTACAGAACACAACACTACTGCACCCAAGTCACAGTTCACGACCCTTGCCCACAAAACCATTTGTCCCAATTCTTGTCCCACGTTCAGTCAAAATGATCAATTGATTTTAAGCACTACTGGGCAACTACCATAAGCATAACCAAGGAAAGTGTCAAAAGCAAGGATCAACCAAAACACTCACACCCGGTTTTGTTAACAGAGGATCTCTCCCCAATTTGTGATATTTTAAGTAACCACTCGGATTTAAAACTCACAACCACCGAATCCATACCAACAGGAGATCCCATCCCCAAATTCACACAACCACAGAGAGTATAAAAGAACAGGGGATCCCATCCCCTCCCATATTTCCAGCAATCGGCCCGAAAGGAAAACAACCAACCACCACTACCAACACAAGTCAGGGATTTTCAGATTTAAACGACTTAACACACTCCATGATTTCCAGTTCCGTGTGTTCTAACCGGGAATTATCACAGAAGGGTTGATCCTGGTGCTTTCAATTATTCAGCCGGATGTACGTGATTAACCAATTTCACAGCAGGAGTTCACAAATTCAGCATCCCATTTAAAACATCACGAGGGGGATTCATCAGTGCACATACAACGACCACCAACGGCCTCAATTTTCAGAAACATAAACCAGTACAACAAAAGGAATGATCACAGGATAAAGCATAACAATGATCATAACCCCTTCCCCTTCTTTCTTTAGAACTCCGTTTATTATCTTCATTTAGGTTTGGTTCATCCCATTCCATGAGGACAAAAATAACGTCCACCCCGCATGATACACAGAAGTGAGAGACGAAAGAAATTCCCTACCTGTTGATAGATGATCGACGTTTAGGTCGGGGGCGCGGAACTTTACGGATAATGACGCGGCGGTCCCGATGCACCAGAAGAGCCACGATCGAAGAAGGGGGAAGCCACGGCCTAACCCTTAATTTATAAGAGCTGGGGACGGTTGAGATGAAAACGCAAAACCGCGTAAGACGAGGGAGTCGTGGGTTGACCACGTGGCTTGACTCATCATTAAAGGTGCTGGGTGGTTTAAACTGACCCATGAATTAATGAAGCATTTGATTAAAACCTTTGCGCGCGTTTCGGATTTCCAAGATATTTTTAACAAGGCATAATAGGGTTTAAAAACCCTATTTGCGAAAAAAAGGAGCGTTACTGGAACAACTTGGCAAGGCCGGGCGACGTCGGCCGGTCTCACCGATCGGTGCGACCGATCGGTCTCACCGATCGGTCACACTGACCGGTCTCACCGATCGGTCGCACCGATCGGTCTCACCGACCGGTCTCACCGATCGGTCGCACCGACCGGTCTCATCGATCGGTCTCACCGTTCGGCACCCTTTAAGGATCCGGATTTTGGCAAAGGAAGGGACCAAGGGGGGTCTGGGTCATCACATCAGATACCTCTTAAACGATTCTCGTCCCCGAGAATCAAAACAAACCAGAAGGAAAGAGAGGATCCGAACAACCATCTTCGAAGATACCTCTTAGGAGTGGACCCCCGCTAATTGAAAACACTCCCCTATCAAGAACCAAGCAACATACCACGCCAAACTGCCCGGTCATGTGGGTTTGGGGAGTTCCCCTCCCCCATGTCAAGATATTATCCGCTTTGGGCGGCACTGACTCGCCCGCACGGGTTTAATCGCATCCACCTTAATGCGTCTTGATTAGGGGTCGGGTTCCCCCTTCCCTTTAGCCAGGGCTTTCCACACATAACAGAGGGAAGAGACTAGTACATTTCACAGCCAAAAGTCGAACGTTCTGTCACAACAGGCACCAATGGTTCAAAGCTCAGAACAACTCGGGGTATTGGGCACGCATCTGTGCTTCCCTCTCCCACATACTCTCTTCGAGGCCGCCATGTCTCCACAACATACGAACCAAGCCGATGGTTCGTCCACGGAGCACTTTCTCCTTGCGATCCTCGATTCTCACTGGTCGTTCCTCGAAGGTCGCGTCTCCTCCCACATCTAGCTCTCCCCAGTTGATGACATGAGAGTCATCATGTAAGTACTGACGAAGCTGGGAGACATGGAAGACGTCATGGACCCTCTCCAACTGAGGTGGTAGGGCCAGCTGATATGCTACCTCGCCAACTCGCCTCAGCACCTCGAAAGGTCCGATGAACCTAGGGGAGAGCTTACTCCCCTTTCCGAACCTCCGCTGCCCCCGTCGAGGGGAAACCTTCAAAAACACATGATATCTCATCTCGAACTTCAGGGGCCTCCTCCGACGATCAGCATAAGATTTCTGCCGATCCTGAGCTGCTTTCATCCTCTCCCGCACTAGCTGGACTTTCTCCGTGGTGCCCTGCACTACTTCTGGTCCAAGAGTACCGGTCTCACCAACCTCTGCCCAGCATAAGGGTGAACGGCATGGTCTTCCATACAAAGCCTCAAAATGAGCCATGCCGATAGTAGAGTGAAAACTGTTGTTGTAGGCAAACTCTACTAAAGGCAAGTGTCGTACCCATGATCCTCCGAAATCCAGAACACATGCTCGCAGCATGTCCTCCAATGTCTGGATAGTCCGCTCTGTATGTCCATCAGTCTGAGGGTGAAAAGCAGTGCTAAGGCGTAGCTGGGTGCCAAAAGCATGCTGTAACCCCTTCCAGACTCGTGAGGTGAACTGAGTGTCCCGATCTGAGACGATAGTCTTCGGAACTCCATGCAAACGCACCACCTCATCCATGTACCTCTGTGCTAAGGTACTCACGGGTCCTGACTCCATGATAGCCAAGAAGTGAGAAGATTTTGTCAATCGATCCACCACTACCCAGATAGCATCATGCCCGCCCTGAGCTCTGGGTAGTCCCGTGACGAAGTCCATCGAGACATAGTCCCACTTCCACTCGGGAACATCTAGAGGATGCAACAGACCACCAGGAACACGGTGTTCAGCCTTCACCTGCTGACACACCAGGCATTTAGCCACGAACTCTGCCACTGCCCGTTTCACCCCGGGCCACCAAAACTGTCCCCTCAGGCCTTGGTACATTTTCGAAACACCTGGATGTACTGCCAGGGCTGAGCTATAGAACTCACGAAGGATTTCATCACGCATCACTTCTGGAACAAACAACCTCCCATGAAAGAGCATCCGGTGTCGGCTGTCCTCCGACCATCCCTCCGGAGCGTTCCCCTGGTCGACACGATCCCTCAACACTTCCACCTCAGGATCTCCCCACTGAGACTCTTCCACTTGCTGCAACAAAGAGGACTGTACCGTCATCTGAAACAAGAAGCCTCTAGTACCTTCCACCCTTGCATCCAAGTGCAAGGCATCCAACTCCCCCATCGCCTTCCAAGCATCAGCAGATTCCCGAACCACCTCCTGATGCGGCTTCCTGCTCAGGGCATCAGCCACAACGTTTCCCTTACCTTCAGTGTATGAGATCTCAAAGTCGTAGTCCTGTAGAAACTTGACCCACCTCCACTATCGCAAGTTCACGTCACGCTGGGAGAAGATATAGCGCAAGCTCTTGTGATCGGTGAAGACCACAAACCGCTCCCCAAAGAGGTAATGTCGCCAAGGCTTCAATGCGAACACTACCGCTGCAAGCTCCAAGTCATGGGTGGCATAGTTCCGCTCATGGGGGAGTAGCTGCCTGGACCCGTAAGAGATCACCCCTTGTCGCTGCATCAATACGCACCCCAAGCCCTGTCCTGAAGCATCACAGAATACCTCATAGGCCATCCCTTCTTCTGGTAATCTCAACACTGGGGCACTAACCAGTTTTTCTTTTAGGTATCTGAAGGACGACTCACATTTCTCGCTCCGCATGAAAACCTGGTCCTTCTTGGTCAAAGCCGTCAAAGGGGCTGCTACCCGGGAGAAGTTGGGTACGAATCTCCGGTAGTATCCTGCCAGTCCGAGGAAACTCCGAACTTCCGCCACATTCTTGGGTGCTGCCCAAGAAACAATTGCCTCAACCTTTGATGGGTCGACTGCTACTCCCTGCTCAGACACTACATGTCCGAGTAAGTGCACTTCTCGTGCCCAGAACTTGCACTTTGACAACTTCCCATAGAGCTGGTGCTGTCGGAGGACCTCTAAAACTGTCCTCAGGTGCTCTGCATGGTCCTCTTCTGACTTTGAATAGATCAAGATATCGTCGATGAACACCACCACAAACCGATCCAGGTACTCCCGAAAGATGGAGTTCATAAGCCCCATGAACACGGCCGGGGCGTTCGTAACACCAAAGGGCATGACCACGAACTCGAAGTGCCCATACCTGCACCTGAACTCCGTCTTCGGGACGTCGCTATCCTTCACCCTCAGCTGGTGGTACCCGGATCGCAGGTTGATCTTCGAGAACCATCCTGCCCCCTTCAGCTGGTCGAAAAGATCATCTATCCTCGGGAGAGGGTAGCGGTTCTTGATCGTCACCTGATTCAGCCTCCTGTAGTCGATGCACAACCTGAGGCCACCATCCGCCTTCCTTGTGAACAAGACCGGAGCACGCCACGGTGATGCTCTTGGACAAACATAACCCCTCTTCATCAGATCGTCGATCAGTATCTGCAACTCCCGTAGCTCCGAAGGTGCCATCCGGTAAGGAGCCATCGAGATTGGTCGAGAGCCGGGCTGCAGGTCTATCCCGAACTCGATATCACGTCGAGGGGGTAGAGTCGTCACCTCCTCAGGAAAGACGTCCATAAACTCACGAACGATCTCTGGTACTTCCACCATTTCCGCATCTACTGATTCTATCGTCAGTTCGGTCAACAAGGAGAGGAGAGGTTCCTCCCTCCTGTTTCCCTTCGGACAGCTCCTCTCGCCGGTGAAGGTAACAAGCTGGCCGTCCAAACCTAAGAACACCACCCTTCTTTGGAAACAGTCGATGACGGCGCACACAGAAAATAACCATTCGATGCCTAGGATGACATCGTACGGCCGAATCTGTAGTAGAAGGAGATCCTTAACCGACTGATGTGGCCCCAAAATCAGTCTACATCCCCGACAAACGAACAGCAAGTCGGTGTGACCTCCAACTGGTGTGCTCAACACCAGGGGCACTGGATGTCTCTCGGCATCTAGACCCAAGGCACGGGCTAGACTGGGTGCAACAAAGTAGTGCGAAGCTCCGGTATCGAACAAGGCATAAGCAAGAGTGTTAAACACACTGATCGTACCTCGAACAACCTCCGGCCCTGCTGGAACTGTTGCTTCGGCGGCGTGTAGCTGTCCACGCCCATCTCCCCTGCCCCTCGGCTGTCGGCCACCTCCCCGACCATGCCCTGGTCGAGGTCCCTGGGGAGCGCCCTGAGGTCGGCCTCCTCCTCCAACGTCTGCCTGCGGAGGAGCGGGGGCTCGCTGTCCCTGCTGCTGCTGCTGGAAGGGTCTGGCTGGAAACTGCTGCTGCGGCGGATGCTGGGAATGACTGCCACTGCTGTACCGTACCCGATCGGGGCACTGACTTCAGAGGTGTCCAGGGCTTCCGCAGATGTAGCACCGTGGTCCCGAGCCTGAAGGGAAAGAACGTGGGCCAGGGGATGGAAACTGCAACTCTTGTGGTCTGCTCCCTGCGGGTCGGAACCTGGAGGGTCCCGATGCTGGAGGCCTGGTGCTGACGGCCTTCCCCTTCGATGGTCCCAGCTGGATCCCTTCTCGTGACAGTCCGCCCAGAGCATGCATCCTTTCCACCACTTCGGCCTTCTTCTGGACCTCTAAGTATGTCGGAAGGGTAAAGGGGGTAACAGCATACTGGAGGGAGGGTCGGAGCGCCTCCTCCAAACGTCTTGCCCGAGACTCCTCATCGGGGAAGAGGTCCGGAGCGAAACGCAGGAGGTCCTTGAACTTGATTCCAAGTTCCCTCACGGACATGCTCCCCTGCTGGAGGGAGAGTAGCTCCTGCCTCTTCTCCGCCATCATTGTCGAGGAGAGGAACTCCGCCCGGAACTCCTTCTCGAAGTCCACCCAAGAAACCTTAGACCCCTTCCTACTCCCCAGGTGAAGCATCCACCACTAACGTGCCGCTCCTCGCATCTGGCTAACAGCCAGAGGAACCCAGTACTCGGTCGGGGCCCCAATCAGGCCGAAGGCTATGACTAACTCCTCTAGCCAGCCTTCCGTCTTCATATCGGAGGTGATGCCCTCATACTTCTCGAGGGCCTGTCGCTGGAAGGCTCGAAGAGTCTTCTGCCACTGGTCGTCCTCTTCCTCTCGATCAGCTCTCTGCCGATTGGCCAAGGCAGTCTCAGGGGCCTCAATCGCCTGTACCACACGTGGTCGCCTTCCAGGTGCCATAGCTGCAAGGTAAACAAGGAAAGCCTAAGCCCAAGTAGTGCAAAGAAAAACGTTCTTAAAACTTATTAAGATTTAAATTATTATTAATTCCCAAGACATCCCAGAAACACAAGAACACAAGTCATCATGATGCATGTATCTTTCCTAGGGTCTCTACCCTGCAATCAGTGTGGCCTCACTTGGTCGTTCGGTAGGTCCAGAGTCCTTGCATCGGATCACGGGGGGCCCTAAAATCCCGTGTCCTAGCCGGTCTTCCCTGGCCTAATTCACGCTCCAAGGTCACCCAACACAGTTGCCTTACCACCCCATTCAATCCTCACTGTGCCTAACTCCAGACTCCATCCTATCTCTCAACCATCAGCTCTGATACCATTCTGTCACGACCCCCTCCCATCAAAGATGCCCCTCATGAGCTGGCAATGGTGAAAGGGAGATAATGACCCCCCGAGTCCCACCTCCAGTAGGCCCCGGGGTGGCGACTAGCACCAAGGGTATGAGTTTACACAAATATGGGAGGCATTACCCTTTTTATTATTTTGGATCGGGAAATAGGACAAGACAACCACCAAAAGAGAAAAGAACAAGGTGCTGAAAAGAAACCCAGCCCATATGCATGTATAAATAAACTGAAACGGGTACAAGTACAAAAGCTGAAAGTACAAGCGAGTACAGTACCAAAAGAAAAACAAGAAAACAACAACTGCACAGCTCCCTATGCCTGACTAGTAGGATCCCGCATAGCCCTGGAAGTCCTCCTGAAAACCTGAAAGCAGTTTTATATACGTAGGGTGAGCATACAAGTACACTTAGTAGGGAAAACCAAGACTCTCGTGCACAAGTGGGGAAACGTACTAAAGTCCCGTGAGAAAGAGTAAACCAAACACCTAACAAGGAAAACTATCCATCCCAGACCTCACCAAGGCTCGCTCCCCAAATAACGCATGTCAAGTAATATATATATAAGAGCACATCGATGTTTGGGTACCCCGCGCCACTTTCCCACTGGTTATTGAGACATCCTACGCATCGGACCAATCCCGCCATTCTCACTGTAGTCCCACTGCCGCACCCGCCCGCACACACCTGGGCCACAGCCACACGCAGTCCCACTGCCCATCCCGCCCGCACACACCTGGGCCACAACCACACGCAGTCCCACTGCCGAATCCCGCCCGCACACACCTGGGCCACAACTGTCACATGTAACCATGCCTGCAAACACCTAGGCCAGAGCAACCACCGCCACGCCCGAAGACACCTGGGCCTCATCCCGAAGACAGTTGGGAAACCACCTGCCGCACACACCTGGGAAACCACCACAACACCCCGCCCGACGTTTCTTGGGCTAATAATGGACTTCAGGCCATCACAGCCTGCCCGAAGATACTTGGGCTATCCGGGAAAGGGAGCAGAAAAGGAGCTAATAACCAGCCACTAAGGATAGTGTTGGGAAAAACACCCTTCCCCCATAAATGGGGGTGTTCGGCACTGAGTGCTCAACTTGGGTGGGGCGCGAATAAGAAACACAAAGCTACAAGTATCGATATAGGTAAAAAACACTCACCCAAAGCTTAGGTTTTCCTAGCCAACCTACAGAACACAACACTACTGCACCCAAGTCACAGTCCATGACCCTTGCCCACAAAACCATTTGTCCCAATTCTTTTCCCACGTTCAGTCAAAATGTTCAATTGATTTTAAGCACTACTGGGAAACTACCATAAGCATAACCAAGGAAAGTGTCAAAAGCAAGGATCAACCAAAACACTCACACCCAGTTTTGTTAACAGAGGATCTCTCCCCAATTTGTGATATTTTAAGTAACCACTCGGATTTAAAACTCACAACCACTGAATCCATAGCAACAGGAGATCCCATCCCCAAATTCACACAACCACGGAGAGTATAAAAGAACAGGGGATCCCATCCCCTCCCACATTTCCAGCAATCGGCCCGAAAGGAAAACAACCAACCACCACTACCAACACAAGTCAGGGATTTTCAGATTTAAACGACTTAACACACTCTATGATTTCCAGTTCCTTGTGTTCTAACCGGGAATTATCACAGAAGGGTTGATCCTGGTGCTTTCAATTATTCAGCCGGATGTACGTGATTAACCAATTTCACAGCAGGAGTTCACAAATTCATCATCCCATTTAAAACATCACGAGGGGGATTCATCAGTGCACATACAACGACCACCAACGGCCTCAATTTTCAGAAACATAAACCAGTACAACAAAAGGAATGATCACAGGATAAATCATAAAAACGATCATAACCCCTTCCCCTTCTTTCTTTAGAACTCCGTTTATTATCTTCATTTAGGTTTGGTTCATCCCATTCCATGAGGACAAAAATAACGCACACCCCGCATGATACACAGAAGTGAGAGACGAAAGAAATTCCCTACCTGTTGATAGATGATCGACGTTTAGGTCGAGGGTGCGGAACGTTACGGATAACGACGTGGCGGTCCCGATGCACCAGAAGAGCCACGATCGAAGAAGGGGGAAGCCACAGCCTATCCCTTAATTTATAAGAGCTGGGGACGGTTGAGATGAAAACGCAAAACCACGTAAGACGAGGGAGTCGTGGGTTGACCACGTGGCTTGACTCATCATTAAAGGCGCTGGGTGGTTTAAACCGACCCATGAATTAATGAAGCATTTGATTAAAACCTTTGCGCACGTTTCGGATTTCCAAGATATTTTTAACAAGGCAGAATAGGGTTTAAAAACCCTATTTGCGAAAAAAAGGAGCGTTACTGGAACAACTTGGCAAGGCCGGGCGACATCGGCCGGTCTCACCGATTGGTCTCACCGATCGGTCCCACCGCTCAGTCGCACCGATCGGTCTCACCGATCGGTCTCACCGATCGGTCTCACCGAACGGTCTCACCGATCGGTCGCACCGATCGGTCTCACCGATCGGTCGCACCGATCGGTCTCACCGATCGGTCGCACCGATCGGTCTCACCGATCGGTCCCACCGATCGGTCTCACCGACCGGTCTCACCCATCGGTCGCACCGATCGGTCTCACCGATCGGTCACACCGGTCGGTCTCACCGATCAGCACCCTTTAAGGATCCGGATTTTGGCAAAGGAAGGGACCAAGGGGGGTCTGGGTCATCACAGTTTTCCATTCTTGATGGACTTTGTTGTTATTTTTCTTTTCATCCGTGTGGGTGGACCCTATTGAGGGCATGTGTAACCAAAAATTTTAGGTAGGTTCTTTTTTTGTAGCCATTATTGGCGAACATAATTTAAATTATTTTGATAAATTTTTATATAATTTTAATTGAATGATTTACTCATTTGTCTTGAGTGGGTGGAAAAAGAACATTAAGTTATTTTTCTATGATTTTATTAAAAAAAATTTAAACTACATATCATGCCTTGTTTTTATTAAATTTGAACATGATTGGATTATTTTACCATGAATTTATTTGGAAAACCAGGGTGGGGCCTTCTAAGACTATTAGCTTACACCTTGTGCACACCTTCAATGTGGTGTATACATTGTAATGTATTTTGATGTAAGAAAATGGTATGTTCGTTCATGAATTTTTTAGGTTTTCTTTCATATGGGTTTGGTTAGTTAGTGGTGAGTTAGTGGGAGTTTTCTGACACAATCACATGGAGACTTTTGGAGTTTTCATTTTAGTTTTTTAATCTTTTTTAGTTGGCATAATCTCTCAGATATTTTTTCTATTATTTCTGTTGTATCACATCAATTTTTTTGTATTAATTATGACATATATATTAATGTTTTCTTCCACTTTTTCTTTCTATTTGTGCATATGTTTTATATTGTCTGGTTCAGGGTGGGAAAAATTGTTCCCTTTATTTGTTATTGATTCCCAATTTCTACTTACTAGCCTATGGTGGTTAGAAATTCCCATCTGGTATGTTGTAACTCGAGTCGAGTACCAATTTTGGAGGGTATCCATGTCAAGTTAATCATGTGTGGACATTCAACTAGCACTCCTACCTAACCTATCTCATGTACATAATGTGTTACATGAATCCCTATTGAAGAAGTACATTACAGACCCATCACATATACCAAATCCAAATGTGGTACCATTGTACAATGATCATTTATGTGTTGATCATCCAATGAAGATCTTAGTTCCTATAATCAATGATCTAAAATCCATGAAAACTCACTTGGTGGAAGAGTTGTAGGGTAACCATGAATTTTAGGAAGTGACTTGAGAACCATAAGAGGCGATGAAGTAAAAGAAACCTCATCTATTTTAGTGGGTGAATAGAATTTCTATGGTTAAATTTATAAAGGGGGTAATAATGTATAGAAACTATCATTTATAAATTAAAATATTTATTTAAATCATTAAATTCTTTATTATAAAATGAAACTATAATAAATATAAGAACTACATGGGTTATTTTAAACCAATGTAATTTATTTCATATTTGAATTAAATGAACATTAAGCAACATAACTATTGATAGTATAGACATTATACAATAATAATATGATTATTATATATATAGGGTCCCGATAAAAACATCTAACATAGAAAAAGGAAGTGATGGCCTTGACCGGTAGTATCATACCATGTGAAGCCCATTTATTAGTGACTCAAGAGTGATACTATCAATAGGATTTTCACTTGACATATCCCTAGCCTGGATTAAACAACCAATGAATAAGTGGAACACTTTATTCTAGATGTTTAGGTCGATCATGATTCGAGACCAAAACATGGTCACTGAATCACCATATAAAAATCTCATAATCTCACACCTTGCCCTTATGTAATTTTCTATTTTAATAAAATGAAATGTATCTAGAACCTAACTATATGATTTTTAATATTCTTTTTATAAATTAACGATTATATTTATCCTTAATTATATGTTCATTATGATTAAATTATAATTTTTATAAAAAATATATTTTGATATGATAAAACACATATTTTATTTTAGAGATATGATTATCTAAATGAGAAACTATTTTTGATCAATTAAAGAACTTTTGAAATAAATTAATTTTTTTTAAAACATGTTTATTAAATAATATTTATAAAATATAAATTTAATATAATTTTATAAAGTCAAATATAATTTTAATAATGGTTACAAAATTATTATTTTAAAAAAACATTATTTTATTAATAAATGTAGAATTTTTATTTAAAATCACAAATCATTATATTTAGAGAATTATTTTGATTTTTTTATGTTATCAAATTGAAATTATCCAGTTGTGAATTTTTAATAACTTAATATGAAATTAGAATTATGGGGTAAAAATTTAAAACTAAATATTTCTAAAATATGTATTATGAAATCAAAAAATTGAAAAAACTATAAACATTATCCAAAAAAATTATTTTTCCCTCTAAAATGTTAATTTTTTGAAGTTATTTTACAATGTTTAAAACCCCTTAACTAATCCTCTAAAACATATATTTTATTTTAATACTCTAAAATCAGTAATTTTTATCAAAACTCACAACCACCTCACCAAGAGTATTATTTCAATAAATTAAATTCTTATCCTTATAAAATAAGTAAATCAAATCATATTTGGTAGAAACTATGGACAGAACTAATGGATAGTATGTTGATTTGATTAATTTATAATATATAAACCGAAACCTCTTTTTATAAATTAATAAATATGTCACCTCTATTTTGATATAAAAACACATCCAACATCCCAATCCACATCAATCAAAACTATTAGAGCATTATGTTACTCCTCCCTTCTCTCAATAGAGATTCATTCTCAAAATATAGAGTAATTCTTTCAATGTCATTTCAACCAAACCAAAAGATCATCTAATATGATCAATAATGTTTTTTATTCCATTATGTATAAATTCTATATAGGATTTAAGAAATATTAATTTCATCTAGTTATAAAATATTAATTAACTAAATAAAACTTATGAGTCATGCAGTATCATATGTAATCTAATTTCTTAGAGAACATTTGATTATATTTTTCATTTCATTTCATTTTTATAAGAGCGTATATTTGAGATGTTTCATTGTAAATTTTCTCAGTGTTTCTATAAGGCCCCAGCCTTAAACCTTACTTAATCTTGAGTTATTACAAGATTACACATTGAGGATCTTTTCAGGTTTAGAGTTTTAGAGAATTAGATCATGAAACTTGCATTACATTCCACATTTAAACAAAGTGGTTACATAAAAGACAGTATTCATTCGTCCCATCAATGGAAACATATTTAAAATGAAACATGGATTCTTTCTTGACACATCCTCGACACTATCATCACATCATGTACCTTTCCCTTGATGTGTGAAAAACATTTCAAAAACTTGGGATGAGCATAAAAATCTCAGTAAGGGTTATAAAAATATGGAAAGGAAACATGAGTTCGTATATACATAAGAATGAAATCATACTTTACCCATAAAATATAGGCATATCAAATCATGAATAAATCATAGAAAACATAATACATAAAGGTAACTTGAGGCATTCATAACATTCTTACGTAGGGAGTAACCCTCTTGGTTACGTTTGGAATACCCATCACAGTATATTCCCTAAATCTCTTCGGAGAAACCTTAACGTTTCACTCCTTCGCGTTACCCAATGCATTGGAGAGCTATAACGGGCTCACCCGCCCTTAGTTTATCACGGAACCACCCGTTTTCATAACAATGCCCAAGAAACATAACATAAATGTGTCACATAAAACATGCATAAAGGAAACATAACATTTTCACATTTCAATCACAATATAACATTTTTGTATATTGAAATATTGAATCCATTCAAAAAGAAACCATTTCCAAAACAATTTAAAACATTTAATAAAGAGATTTTTGAATCAAAGTGTCCCATACCACCTTGAAGCTTTTAACATTCTAAACCATTAATATCCATATAAATAAATCCTTAAAACCATTTTGAAAACATGGATATTAATAAGAACAAATAATTAAAACATTTAAAATGATATTTTGGTTAAAGGGGTTTTACCAAAATTAGAGACACTTGAATACAATAATCGAGGAATAACATTTAGTCAGAACTTTATAATATCATGAGAATAAAAGGATTCATGATATAATACTCCAAAGGATAGTATATACACCATATAAGAGTGAATTGGTGCATAACTACAATGAGCCCTCAATAGAAATGTCAAATGTGATGAAATCCCTTATAAAGAAGGTATCCTTGAATTAAGGACAAATAAATCTCAAAAATATGTGTGAAAAATATATATACACCCAATATAAGTGGATATTAAGTGTAAAACAATAAAAGGTCATTCACACATATTCAATGGATGACATATTCAATGACTACAAGTTGAACCCAAAGAAATCGAAATTGGGTAAAAAAGTTCCCTTGACAGCCTAACGACATCACATCAAAATGAGTTGATGAGAGATAAAAAGTGTATCTCATCACTTGGACATAAAATTTACTTCAATAAGGATGTATGAGAACATATCCCAACATAAAAATATGTAAATTAAAAGACCCAATAAAATAAGTCTTTTAAAAAAGAGGAGGGTGAAAGGTTCCCTTACCGACTTGGGTATCTTTCAAAACATACACCCCATGAAGAAATACAATAGGTCATTGATGTAAATACTCATAAACGAAATTATATTACACAAAGAGTAGAATAATGGGCAGTACATACACCACTCAATGGAATTTGTGGCAAATGTAGCATAAATCTCACGGGAATAAAAGTGAGATGAAAAATCCCTTACGAAAACTCAGCAGCCTAACGACGCCACATAAAACTTCTGAATATGGATTGATGAGATCAAATAGAGTATCCCATAATATTACAATAGAATTTACAGCAAGTGGAATATAAAAGAAAATCCCCCAACATTGCAAGGAGGAGTTTAAAAGAAGTGACATAAAGGAGAGTACTTAAAAAGAAAGAGAGAGGTGAGATCTCTTACGAAGGTTCGGCAGCCTAACGGCGCCACTCAAAACTTCCAAAATGGATTGATGAGAGAGAATATGGTCTCTCATCACATGAACATAAAAATTAAAGTAGGAGTAATATAAAATAACATCCCAATCATAAGAAAGATGAGCTTAAAAGAAATGACATAAAAGAGTGTACTTAAAAAGAAAGAGAGTTGTAGGATCCCTTACCTCAGGTCCGACTTGACTCGATCGTTCTTTAATCTCCTGAATAATAAACTTGAGTTAATTTATAATTCCTTAAGATCCTTTTTCAAGTTCATTAGTACTTTTATACCACTTATTACCATGTCATAAACATTATGTAATCATTTAAGTTAATAATATTTGTTTTGCCGATATTTGGTTCTTAAGTCGAAAGTGGACTTCTTACAATTACATGTTGTTCGTGTGGCCAAATTTTTATTATATACATAATTGTATTCATTATGTAGATATCATATATTTCATATATATCCAGTACATGCATGAATTTATTACATTACATAATCATTTAGAGGTAAGAAATGAAATGCACCGTTCATGGAGACGGTAAGCCGTACGTACGCATGAACGCTACTTTCATTTCTATTTCGTATTTTATAGAATGGAATAATAATTATATAAAGGTATATTATAATTAAAGTATAATATCATATATAATATCATATTTCCATCCTTTATACATCCCACATATGGTATTTAACGAATCAAATCACTTTGAGGGGGCGGTAGTCCGCACTTCCTTAAATGAAGATATCGCGTATACCCATAATGGAAGCCATAAAGATAAGACAAAAATGAAAAATACAGAAGCATAAATAAAACATAAACATATTATATATCATATATAGAAATAGTGACATCATAATGGCCACCTTTGAAGGTGTTAAATGACTATTGAACAATCATCGTTTCAGGAGGCAGAATTTCACCATCCACGGAAACCGTATGTTCTTTAACCATTTGATGTAGTTGTGTGAGAGTGTAGCTCGAATAAATCTTATAACAACATTCTAGTATATTTAAGATACTGGTGTTGTTACAAAATAAGTAAATAAAAAGTGTTTAGGGGGTTGGAGAAGCAAAATAATACAAATGAACATGAGAGAATGAATTACCTTTAAAAGTGTAACTCCTTTTGATTTGAGCCTAAAGGATTCCTTTGAAAGGATTCTGCCCAAAGTTAATCCTCTAGGATGAGGAGAGGGATGTGGAGAGAGTAAATGGGCAGGGGTTTGCCGAGCCAAAGGCTTGATGAGTGTGTTAAATGAGGTAGAGGTGGGGGCCTTTTATAAGAGGAGAGGAGGTGTACTTTTGGAAAGTAAAGAAATATTACTTTATTTGAAAATTTGTTTCGGTTTTAAAAGGTCCCACATTGATATAATTCGTGGATAAGGTGATAAGTCTCCGAATTTCACTCATCCAATAAGTTTTGGACATGTGTAGTTCATAGATTTCACATTATCTTTCCATTTTATTTAAATCGTCAAATAATGATGTCATCGCTGCATCATTATTATGTCATAAATAATTTAATTTATTTAATTTCTAAAAATTATAAAAAAAATACTATGATGTAGGAAATCTTTTTATATTTCCAATGAATATTTATAATCAAAAATATGACTTGTATAACCCCACTTAAAAATTGTTTTAGTAAAACATATCATGTTTGTGTCAATTTTACTTTTACATTAAATAAAATGTTATTTATGTCATTTCCCAAACAAAGTGGATCCATGGGGTCCCCAAGTTGACCCATGGCTTGTGTTGGTCGGCCATGATACAACCAATGAGGGTAAGACATGTTTCAAGCTCATCTCATTTTATTAAAGCATTATTTTTACCTTAAACTACACTAATTATCACTAATCGCGATTAAAAACTTAATAAGTCACTATTCACCAAAAAATTATTTTAATCTCATTCAACCACATTTTACATCTTAATGACAACCATGTTTGTCGGATTTTAAAAATTCAATACACATTAGTGGTAAACGTTCATTTAACTGAAAAATCAGTTTGCTTGATTACCACTTAGTGGTTTCACTATTCATCAAAAAATGAAGTTTTTCAGAAAATTACCAAAAATTCACCCTAAGCTATATTTGATATTACGAATTAAAAAATGAAGTCTATTTTACAAAATTCAAAACATATAAGTCACATTAATTAATTTAATAATTAATTCCCGCTGTCATGTCAAATAGCGTGTTTTATGAAACAATAAGTATCAAAAGATTGACACTAGTTTAAGTTTCATTTCAAAGTGAAATTGATTCCAACAAACACTATTGGATTTAATGGTAAAAATATTTTCTAATTTCACTTTAAAACCAATTCAAAATATAATCTAATCATATAAATAAATTATATTAAAACGTGGTTTTGAATTAAAATACAACATTTTACACTATTCATTAAAAAAATGAACTTTATCGGAAAAATACCAAAAAATTAGACAAAGTAAAATTTGATGTCCCGATTCTTAATAAGAGTTTTATTTAGTCCAAAAGAATGTTTAAGAGTGAAAAAAACTATATTTAATGACAGTTCTCCATTAAAAGGCGATAAGTGAACCTTTAGTCAAAACTAGGGCATATACGCCTAAAATTTAATTCTTTCCGTATTTTAAGCCATTATCTTGTATTGGATAAATGTAAAAACATTTAAAAACCATATATAATCATATTTAGTTATTTCTATCCATTTCCTCCAATACAACGGCTACATGTTAACTACCATTTGAATTAATATTATTTTATTATTAGAGTGCGACGTAAGATTCCCAAGAAACTCGTTGTTGCGTGTTGGGTACGCCATCGAACATAGTGTCCCCTTTAAAGTTATTTAAATATTTTATTCACAAATATGGATAAATATGAAATGTCATATTCTTTATTTACCTGGGGTGTTACATCCTTCCCCCTTTTGAGAATTGCGTCCTCGCAATTTTAAAATTGCGCTTGGAAACATCCTTGAAAGTCCCACATCGGAACAAAAGTCGGTAAAACAGACACTTTAAAATAAAGAGAGATAAGTACAAAGGTCACCCAAGTTAACCCATACTAGGATTACAAGTATGAAAATATGGACATGGAGGAAAAAAAGGGTCATGTTCTGATGGAGAGTGATAGAAAACATGTTTTGGAGAAAGTTAACCACGAGAAAATCACAAACTTGTGATGGGTTAAACGGTATTCGATTCCCCAGTAGGAAAAGTTAATAGAAAACATTTTTGTTTTAAGTTACTTTTTATTGAGGAATTTATTCATAAGGAAACATAATCACTTATCATATTGACTTTAAACTTTTATTAGATTCCTTACACAAACTCATATTTTCTCCAATAGACGAGTATTTAGGAAGACTTGTTCACATTAAGAGTACTATAATAAACTTCTAGAGAATCACCTAATCCACAAAATAGAACTATATATTTCCCATGTCTTTAACCAAAACCAAAACCAAAAAGGCTAGTACATGATCAGATAATCCAGAAAAGGATAACCCTTTATAAAAAGAAAATCTAATCTTAATCTCCAAAATTTGTCCAACAAAACCCAAAGTTCAACGAGGACCATCCAATAAACAATTTGTCCATAAAATTCTTCAAAGTAAACCAATATAAGATTGAAACCCAAATATTTGAAGGATTCAGTCACATAGTCTTCCAAGTTAAATCGTAACATTTATCTCCAAACAACATCAGTTGCTCCTAAAGTCTCACATTGAAAAGTAATTATCCTAATCACATATCCTCCAAAATCAAATTACTCTTAATTCATAAAATCATAAAACTAAAAAGAATCGGTCAACCTAACCAGGGACTTCACGTAGTCTAGTGGTAGGCGATAAATACCAGTCGCACTTTGGTTGTGGGTTCGATTCCCGCAGCTTTGTCCGACGCGACGGGATGTCACACGGTCTGCGTGTTGTCCTTTTTCCAAAACTATATAATTCATAAAACATTCCCCAAAATGAGATAAAATCTTCAAGAATAATCATAACATATTTTAACCTCAATTTTATCTCATGCCCTTCATTTTCCATCATATCATATAATAACCCATAATTACCTCAAAAGTAAGGATCATATAAACCCTAATGGTTACCTTAATAATTATTACCTGAATTTCCACATCGAGTTGGCCATCTCGTACATGATGCACTAGAGAACTCACCAAGGTTGAAGTGGTTGATCATGACTCCTTGATAGTTGGTTTAGAACAACCATGAGTTTCCTCATTGAATCCTCCATTTTACCTAGTATCTTAATCAAAGATCCACCACAGTTTCCTTCAATCCAATTGTCACATTGGTGCCAGCGAGATCCATCCATTCACTAAAAACAGAAATGTCAGTGTGAGTATATCAACAACACCATCATGTACTAATGAGTAAGATAAACACTAAGATATACTTACTCATTCACTTTATCTAATACTAGGACTCTTTCTGAAATCCTAACCATTATGGTAATGTCACTTATGCTTAAAGAATACCCTAACCTCAAAAGTTATCTAAACCGACCTTTGATACCAACTATAAGGCCCCAGCCTTAAACCTTACTTAATCTTGAGTTATTACAAGATTACACATTGAGGATCTTTTCAGGTTTAGAGTTTTAGAGAATTAGATCATGAAACTTGCATTACATTCCACATTTAAACAAAGTGGTTACATAAAAGACAGTATTCATTCTTCCCATCAACGGAAACATATTTAAAATGAAACATGGATTCTTTCTTGACACATCCTCGACACTATCATCACATCATGTACCTTTCCCTTGACCTGTGAAAAACATTTCAAAAACTTGGGATGAGCATAAAAAGCTCAGTAAGGGTTATAAAAATATGGAAAGGAAACATGAGTTCGTATATACATATGAATGAAATCATACTTTACCCATATAATATAGGCATATCAAGTCATGAATAAATCATAGAAAAAATAAGACATAAAGGTAACTTGAGGCATTCATAACATTTTTACATAGGGAGTAACCCTCTTGGTTACGTTTGGAATACCCATCATAGTATATTCCCTAAATCACTTCGGAGAAACCTTAAGGTTTTACTCCTTCGCGTTACCCAATGCATTAGAGAGCTATAACGGGCTCACCCGCCCTTAGTTTCTCATGGAACCACCCGTTTTCATAACAATTCCCAAGAACCATAACAAAAATGTGTCACATAAAACATGCATAAATGAAACATAACATTTTCACATTTCAATCACAATATAACATTTTAGTATATTGAAATATTGAATCCATTCAAAAAGAAACCATTTCCAAAACCATTTAAAACATTTAATAAAGATATTTTTGAATCAAAGTGTCCCATACCACCTTGAAGCTTTTAACATTTTAAGCCATTAATATGCATATAAATAAATCCTTAAAACCATTTTGAAAACATGGATATTAATAAGAACAAATAATTAAAACATTTAAAAGGATATTTTGGTTAAAGGGGTTTTACCAAAATTAGAGACACATGAATACAATAATCGAGGAATAACATTTAGTCAGAACTTTATAATATCATGAGAATAAAAGGATTCATGATATAATACTCCAAAGGACAGTATATACACCATATAAGAGTGAATTGGTGCATAACAACAATGAGCCCTCAATAGAAATGTCAAATGTGATGAAATCCCTTATAAAGAAGGTATCCTTAAATTAAGGACAAATAAATCTCAAAAATATTTGTGACAAATATATATAAACCCAATATAAGTGGATATTAAGTGTAAAACAATAAAAGGTCATTCACACATATTCAATGGATGACATATTCAATGACTACAAGTTGAACCCAAAGAAATCGAAATTGGGTAAAAAAGTTCCCTTGACAGCCTAATGGCATCACATCAAAATGAGTTGATGAGAGATAAAAAGTGTATCTCATCACTTGGACATAAAATTTACTTCAATAAGGATGTATGAGAACATATCCCAACATAAAAATATGTAAATTAAAATACCCAAAAAAAGAATTCTTTTAAAAAAGAGGAGGGTGAAAGGTTCCCTTACCGACTTGGGTATCTTTCAAAACATACACCCCATGAAGAAAGACAATAGTTCATTGATGTAAATACTCATAAACGCAAGTATATTACACAAAGAGTATAATAATGGGCAGTATATACACCACTCAATGGAATTTGTGGCAACTGTAGAATAAATCTCACGGGAATAAAAGTGAGATGAAAAATCCGTTACGAAAACTCAGCAGCCTAACGGCGCCACATAAAACTTCCGAATATGGATTGATGCGATCAAATAGAGTATCCCATCATATTACAATAGAATTTACAGAAAGTTGAATATAAAAGAAAATCCCCCAACATTGCAAGGAGGAGTTTAAAAGAAGTGACATAAAGGAGAGTACTTAAAAAGAAAGAGAGAGGTTAGATCTCTTACGAAAGTTCGGCAGCCTAACGGCGCCACTCAAAACTTCCAAAATGGATTGATGAGAGAGAATAGGGTCTCTCATCACATGAACATAAAAATTAAAGTAGGATTAGTATAAAAGAACATCCCAATCATAAGAAAGATGAGCTTAAAAGAAATGACATAAAAGAGTGTACTTAAAAAGAAAGAGAGTTGTAGGATCCCTTACCTCGGGTCCGACTTGACTCGATCGTTCTTTAATCTCCTGAATAATAAATTTGAGTTAATTTCTAATTCCTTAAGAACCTTTTTCAAGTTCATTAGTACTTTTATACCACTTATTACCATGTCATAAACATTATGTAATCATTTAAGTTAATAATATTTGTTTTTCCGATATTTGGTTCTTAAGTCGAAAGTGGACTTCTTATAATTACATGTTGTTCGTGTGGCCAAATGTTTATTATATACAGAATTGTATTCATTATGTAGATATCATATATGTCATATATATCCAGTACATGCATGCATTTATAACATTACATAATCATTTAGAGGTAAGAAATGAAATGCACCGTTCATGGAGACGGTAAGCCGTACGTACGCATGAACGCTACTTTCATTTCTATTTCATATTTTATAGAATGGAATAATAATTATATAAAGTTATATTATAATTACAGTATAATATCATATATAATATCATATTTCCATCCTTTATACATCCCACATATGGTATTTAACGAATCAAATCACTTTGAGGGGGGCGGTAGTCCGCACTTCCTTAAATGAAGATATCGCGTATACCCATAATGGAATCCATAAAGGTAAGACAAAAATGAAAAATACAGAAGCATAAATAAAACATAAACATATTATATATCATATATAAAAATAGTGACATCATAATGGCCACCGTTGAAGGTGTTAAATGAGTATTAAACAATCATCGTTTCGGGAGGCAGAATTTCACCATCCACGGAAACCGTATGTTCTTTAACCATTTGATGTATTTGTGTGAGATTGTAGCTCGAATAAATCTTATAAAAACATCCTAGTATATTGAAGATACTGGTGTTGTTACAAAATAAGTAAATAAAAAGAGTTTATGGGGTTGGAGAAGCAAAATAAAACAAATGAACATGAGAGAATGAATTACCTTTAAAAGTGTAACTCCTTTTGATTTGAGCCTAAAGGCTTCCTTTGAAAGGATTCTGCCCAAAGGGAATCCTCTAGGATAAGGAGAGGGATGTGTAGAGAGTAAATGGTCAGGGTTTGGACTATCCAAAGGCTTGAGGAGTGTGTTAAATGAGGTAGAGGTGGGGGCCTTTTATAAGAGGAGAGGAGGGGTACTTTTGGAAAGTAAAGAAATATTACTTTATTTGAAAATGTGTTTCGGTTTTAAAAGGTCCCACATTGATATAATTCGTGGATAAGGTGATAAGTATTCGAAATACACTCATACAATAAGTTTTGGACATGTTTAGTTCATAGATTTCACATTATCTTTCCATTTTACTTAAATCGTCAAATAATGATGTCATCGCTGCATCATTATTATGTCATAAATAATTTAATTTATTTAATGTCTAAAAATTATAAAAAAAATACTATGATGTATTAAATCTTTTTATCTTTCCAATGAATATTTATAATCAAAAATATGACTTGTATAACCACACTTAAAAATTGTTTTAGTAAAACATATCATGTTTGTGTCAATTTTACTTTTACATTAAATAAAATGTTATTTATGTCATTTCCCAACCAAAGTGGATCCATGGGATCCCCAAGTTGACCCATGGCTTGTCTTGGTCGGCCATGATACAACCAATGAGGGTAAGACATGTTTCAAGCTCATCTCATTTTATTAAAGCATTATTTTTAACTTAAACTACACTAATTACCACTAATCGCGATTAAAAACATAATAAGTCACTATTCACCAAAAAATTATTTTAATCTCATTGAACCACATTTTACTTCTTAATGAAAACCATGTATGTCGGATTTTCAAAATTCAATACACATTAGTGGTAAACTTTCATTTAACTGAAAAATCAGTTTTCTTGATTACCACTTAGTGGTTTCACTATTAATCAAAAAATAAAGTTTTTCAGAAAATTACCAAAAATTCACCCTAAGATATATTTGATATTACGAATTCAAAAATGAAGTCTATTTTACAAAATTCAAAACATATAAGTGACATTAATTAATTTAATAATTAATTCCCGCTGTCATGTCAAATTGCGTGTTTTATGAAACAATAAGTATCAAAAGATTGACACTAGTTTAAGTCTGATTTCAATGTGAAATTGATTCCAACGAACACTATTGGATTTAATGGTAAAAATATTTTCTAATTTCACTTTAAAACTAATTCAAAATATAATCTAATCATATAAATAAATTAGATTAAAAAGTGGTTTTGAATTAAAATACAACATTTTACACTATTCATTAAAAAAAATTAACTTTATCGGAAAAATACCAAAAAATTACACAAAGTAAAATTTGATGTCCCGATTCTTAATAAGAGTTTTATTTGGTCCAAAAGAATGTTTAAGAGTGAAAAAAACTATATTTAATGACAGTTCTCCATTAAAAGGCGATAAGTGAACCTTTAGTGAAAACTAGGGCATATACGCCTAAAATTGAATTCTTTCTGTATTTTAAGCCATTATCTATTATTGGATAAATGTAAAAACATTTAAAAAACATATATAATCATATTTAGTTATTTCTATCCATTCCCACCAATACAACGGCTACATGTTAACTACCATTTGAATTAATATTATTTTATTATTAGAGTGCAACGTAAGATTCCCAAGAAACTCGTTGTTGCGTGTTGGGTATGCCATCGAGCATAGCGTCCCCTTTAAAGTTATTTAAATATTTTATTCACAAATATGGATAAATATGAAATTTCATATTCTTTATTTACCTGGGGTGTTACAGTTTCCATTTTTTATTGTTAATTTTTTAATAATTATGACCTATAAAATTCTAAGAGTGGAATATGTATCTCATAAACCATAGAGTTCAGTTATTTCAAAGAAATTTGACTTACTGATGATCAAGGATATTGAATAGGTGATCGGTGAAAGATATACCTACTACTGATATTTCAATCGAAGAAGTTCATGATGTTTAACTTCCTACTACTGATTATTTTATTTGAAGAATGAATAGTGTCTAAAGCTTATTGTTAGGATTGATATATTATATCAATCCCTAACCATCTAGTTTTAAAAGTAAAGAGTTATATCTATTGAAGGGTTTTCAAAAATTATTTACTTTATTGTAGTATCTATAATGTTATCCAATACTCCACATATTTTATCATTTGGTTTATTGATTTAATTTTCAATTTTATTATCATTATTGGTTAATTTTTTTCTTCTAATAGTTTTATTTTTTATTCATATTCCAATTATTATTATTTACTGGTTACTATTCTTTACATTGATTACTCTTATTGTTTTGAGTATATAATTTTGATTTAAAAATACTCATTTATTGGGAGAAATTTTCTTATATTTTTTCATACAATTTCCCCATCACATTTAAATTACATATATTCACCTACATGGATAACAATTGGTATTAGATCCTTATTCTACTTTAAGAATAAAAAAAATATTCTTATCCAAACTAATATTTTAATTCTTGCACAGACATGTAAAATGAAAAAGGAACTTTTTTGAATCATGGTAGGGTTACCAATAAAAACATTAGAGAATTTTATTTTTTGATGGAAACTAATATTTTATATCACATATTATGATTACAAGAAAGATCATAAGAATTTCATGGATATCAACATTTGAATTTATCTTTTTATAGAAATGAAAAAATATTAGAAAATTGTTGATAAATATATAATAACATTTATTAATATAGAGAATATCGAATATCAAGATGATTAAAGATCTATAAAACTACTTTAATAAATGATTAAAAAAATAAATATACATATATCAATATTAATTATATAGAATGGTATTTAGAGAATACTGGAAAGGTGTCAATTCATAATATATATTATTTAGAAATCATATGAGTGATTATTTGAGATAACTATTAAGAATTTCATTTCCTTAGAAGATATTTTGGGTTTAAATTTCACATAAGGTTCATGAGAATCCTAAATATCCTTAAGTAACATGATGGGAATGTGGTCAATGATGGTATTATTTTAAATAAAATTTAATCATTATTCTGGATGAATGAGATCTAACAGAACATATATTAGTGACACTATGAATTTGAAAATTCATAATCTTTATCATTTGATAAGAAATATTATACAAAATGATTGTGTACTAAAAAGATATGATAAGGAAGAAAAAATAACAATAAAGCTCTTTATAATTAGATGTGTAATGATAAAAAAATTTAAATGTAAATTTTTAATCCCAATACAACAAATAATACATTTTATAAACATTATTCAAATGGTAGTTGTTTACAAGTTAGTAAATGTGACATTTCTCATCTTTTAAAGTAAATGAACAAGATTTAGAAAAATAGTTACTTCTGAGAATATCAATAAATGAAAAATAAGTGTAATTTATGAGATTAAGTAATATAAAAAATTTATATGTTATGGATTAATGAGTCGTAGACACATCCTAATAGATTTTTTTGGGACATAAAAAGGGAGAAAATCGAGGATAATTCATAAGTGGAAAGGAAGAAAGAAATTTTAGGCTAAAATTAAAGCATTGATTTCTATTGAAAATACATTATATTCAAATTATAATAGTAAATTATCAGGAAATAATAGCTGGATGACTGTAAGATATTATGCCAAATCCTCTAAAAATAAAAAAAATCTTAATGAGAAAGGTAACATTTGAATAACTTATAAATTTATCATTAGATCCTAATTTTTATATTAATTTTTATTACAAGGATGATTCCCCATCACTCCAAAAAAATAAAGATATATGAAATTTTATAAGAAGAGAAATAAATAGTTCATGAAAGGCTATAATTTGAATATAGAGAATATTTATAAAAAAAATGTTAATATTTTAATTAATATATCCTAGTAAGATTCTAAATCTAAATGTGTTACAATCAGGATGAGTATAACTTAGTTATAAAACTAATGTTCTATGTTATTAATCCTAAAACTCTTATATCTAGTTCTACATTGAGTGGGGAGAATTTTTCTGTTAACTAAATACAGGTAAAAAAACCCATAAATGTTTCCTAATTGGTTTTACTTTTGGAAATTCACATATTTAGACAATATATATCAATAATAATATTGAACTTTTTTATATTAATTTCATAGTGGAAGCCATTAGTACAAATTGTGTTCTTTTAACACTTTTTAGTAATTCAAAACACATAAGTATTATATTTATAGTGTTATTACAACTTTTTATCTTCATAGGTTAGGTATAATGTGGGTTCTAATGGTTTTTTTATTACCATAGTAGACCCATGAAATATTGGGTACAAAACTATTAACTATTATTATTTGAAGAAGTAATTTTGAGTACCGATAGTTGAAAATAATCATACATGGATATCTATTTCTCTTAGTATATGATCATAGAGAATTATAACATCTAAAACATATATAATGTCAGTGTTTGATATATTACATTTGGTGACAATACATTATGAATAATTATCATAATTAGAGATGTTTTTTCATAAAAAGTCTTTAATTTTTAATGTATGTTTTTTATGAGGATGTAATCACGAAATAATTATCATAATCCAATTATTTGATGAATTTTATTCTATAAAAATTGGGAATGAAAAATTTATCATCACAATTATGGTAAGAGTTCACTTTTTATCTGTTGATTGGAATGATAATGTTTACACATTAGAACTAGAGAACTTGAGTTTCCAAAACATAAAATTCATTATGTTAGCTGAGTATAAATCTCTCTTATGGAATATATGGATAAGAAAATGTCAATTTCTGAACCTTACGTATTCTTTTAGGTAAATGACTAAATAGGGATCTATGAAATAACATGTACAATTAATCTAATGTATTTTTCCCCTATCATAGTTTTAAGAAACATATTTTTATTTTAAAATCAATTAGTGGTGTATCCCCATTAAACCCTTTAAATTTAGTTCACCTTATCCCTATTAGACCATTAAATGTTAAAAATATTAAATTTAAACACTACTATTGTGTCTTGATTTAATATTATACCTTATTTACTTAGGTTTATAATTAAAATCTTAAATAAAAATTGCTGATATTTTAAAACATTTTCTACTTATAATAAAAAAGATAAAACCCTTATCATTTTCTTTATTGTGAGAGAAAAAAATAGATATTTTTTAATTTTTTTACTTTAGAAACTTTTTTTATCGAAAAATACATTACTAATAATTTCTATACACCAAGAACTCCACAACAAAAATATAGTAGATTAAAGAATCCGTAGAACCCTTTAGGTAATTACCTATACTTATTTGTGTGATTATTTCATTGATAATAATTATTGGGAAGAATATATTAAGACTATCTTGTATACTATAAATGTTGTTTTACTTCATTTGGGTTTTGATAAAACACCATATGAACCTCAAACTAGAGGAAATCCAAAACATAGTTACAACAATATTTTCAAATGTAAAAAATTTACCTTGAATACTACAAAAATTGCTTAATTGTTTTTGGAAAATCAATGTATATTTCAAGGTTACTCTACCACAGTTAAGTCTTATCATGTTTTTAATAAAATGAAAAATACCATTGAATAAGCATTACATGTCACATTTAATGAGACTAGTCCTTTTTGAGTGTCAAAACATCATTATTTTGAATGTAATACAGATTTTGTTTTTGAGGCCATAACTACTATGTTACTACAAGTTGAACCACATCCTTAAAAATTTAATATACCAAAATCAAGTCTATTTAAATCCTTGTTAACAAAATAAAATATTATTCTATATGAGAAATGAAATTTTTCTTTACTAATAAATAATTAAGTCTAAAAACCATCCTAGTGATAATATCATTTGTGATATAGATAAATCAATTATAGATTGAGGCTTCCTCTGAAATGATTTTTGTAATATTTTATTAATTTTTTAAATTTAATATAAAATGATATATAGTGACTTGGGGTAAGATAGTAGGATAATTAATAATTAATAAGAGATTAATAGATTTGAACATAAAAATATTTAGGACAATATTGGTCACAAATGGATATTTTATTTATAGGATCTAACTAGAATTTATAAATTTTATTTTATAATAATGTAAATATTATATAGAATAAAGACAAACCAGTTGAAAAGGGTTCTAATCTGGAAGAAAATATATATTATAGAGAAATGGTTAAATTAACAGTCAGTCTAAACTCCATCCAAATTATTTTTCCTTCACTACTCACCATAACATCACTATATTTATAATGGATATAATGAGTGGATTAATTAACAGATACTTTTGAGAGTAACTCTATGCTGAGACACCTATCTGTTTCAAATATATATATTTTACAAAACATGTATTTAAACATTTCATGGAATTCATTGGATTGAATGAATCCCTGAGATCTAGTTATGATATATTTTCTAGATTCATACATAATAAAGAAAATTTAATGGAATAGATGATCCCATTCTTTTTCCATTAATGTTTTCAATGACATGATTATTATAAAAATATATGTCGATTAAATTATTTTCAATTTAACCTAAAAAATAACTGCATAGTGTTTTTTAGATCATATGTAAATTAAATTTTAGATTATTATTATTGTAGAACTTAGTAATATTTATAGCATCCAAAAAATTTAGATATCAGAAACAACTATATTATCTCAACATTATTATAGCTTATATTTACTGAAGAAAAATCTATTTCACATTGTTTACAATAGTACTAACTCAATAGGTACCTCATGTATACATGATATTGATGAATTATATAAAAATTTTAATGTATTATTATTTAAAAGAATGACAATATTTTTACATTATCAGACATTTTTTGGCCAAAAATTATTTTTTTAATGTGAGTCAAAATAAGATTATAAGCTAATACTAATTAATATTAACTCAAAAATTTTAAATGGGTCTTGCATTTTAATAAAGGAATATTAAATATCAAACTATTTTATTCCTTCATAAATATTATTATTCATATGATTTATTTAGATTTGTTCTGTAGTAGTTATATAATGGATCGAAATATCAACTGCATAATTTTTTATTTACTTTTTGAATATTTTATCTCATTGTCCAACAAGAAGAAAAAATAAGCTACACATTCCATTTATAAAACTATAGTATATGGTAGCTAAAAATTATTTTTCTCAAAGGTTATTCATAAAAAACATACTCATTGACATTGGGTATAGTATTAATAAGTGTATTATTATTTTTATAACACGGATTCTATTTACTTATATATGAATCTATAAAATCGTTCATTATACAAACACATAGATATAAAACAAAACTTCTATTAGAACCACAAATAAAAAATATATTTTACTATCAAGTTTATTTGAGCAAAACAAACATAAATATAAATTTTTGAACAAAATATTAAATTATAATATATTTTAATACATTAAATAGAAGTTAGTTTTGATCAATTATAAGTAAACATGTGTTTTGTTTCTTGTTTTGTTACCATATGTAATTAAAAACACCTCATAAAATGGGGGATAACTTTGTTAAAATTTAATGAGATGAATTGATATTATCTAGATGATTATTAAATGGAACATTTCATACATATATTTAACATATTCTAGAACTATTCCTAAATTATGTTACCCTTAATAGTTTAATTTAACTATATTTATCCTCTGAATGGTAAAATTATTTAATATTTAGTTACTCTTATGTGACGATCAGTTTTAGTTTGGTATAATTTTATTTAGTTATATAAATTTTTATTTTAATGAATTATCATATTCTGTTATTTTTTTTTGTTATTTCATATTATTAAATTTTACATATTTATAAGTTATTATTATGTTTGAGTAGTCTTATCTATCATTCACTCATACATATGATTTTTTATTTTGTGAAAATTTGATACATATTTGATTGACCGTTAATGAAGGGAGAGTTGTTTTGGATATCAATGAACATGAGACTATTTTTTATACTATAAAAGAGAATATAATTGAGTTAAAATATTTATGAAACCACATTATTTCCAAGAATAAATATATTGGAATTGAAGGATATGTTCTGAAAGGATTGCTTCATATATTTATATAGGTTATTGATTATTATCATTGAATTTATTTTTATTTCAATTTATTTGAAAGGGGGAGAATGGTACTCCATTTTTTGATGTTTTAGTAAGGAGAAAATAATCCCACCATGAAAACATACTTTATAAGGATTAATATTTATAAAAATTATAGGATGTTTCTATACTTGATTATTTTAACAGCCATATGTTTTTCCTCATTACTTTCAATTACTCTTATTTTTGTTATTTTTTTTCAAAATCTTAATGGGGTAAAATCCAGAAAAGAGTTGATAATTTTTATTTTGCTTATACATTATCTTTTTATAAAATTATGGGATTTTACATTATGAGGGTATTTTTTTTACTATCCTCATGTGTTTATTATTGAAGAGATTTTAGATTCTTAAATTAAAAATCCATAGGGATATTTATTAGATGTTAAAAGATTTATTGTTTTTAATTTCTCATAAAACATACATTTTCTTAATACTTCATGTGTTTAATTTTGTAAAAAATGTTGATATTATTAGGCTAAATAACTCTTTTTATCCTTATTTTAAAAATCACAATATACCTTTCATTGATTTTATGTTAAATTGAATAATTTGGTTAGGTTATTCTATGAATGGTATATAAATTATTATTATCTATGTTGTAATAAATATAAGAGAAAATGTCTAATTTCTAAAACATTGACTAGTTATGTTGAATTTTTCATTGGAAATATAGGTACCTCGTTGGATAATGAAAGGAAACTCCAATGTTGTTACAAGAAAATCTAAAGATCTCTGAATATGACCAATAAATATTGTTACACTATCATTTATAAATTTAATTGAGGCTTTGAGGAATAAAAAATGTGAATGGTTACAAAACATGAGTAAATTGGTATAAATTAGTGATTCGTGTTTAATCATACAAAAAATTTTCCCCTAGAGTTATTCTAGTTATATTACTTCATTCAAAAAAAAAATTTAAAGAGCATGTATTTGTTATGCTTCATTATAAAGACTCCTACTTATTTATTATATATTTTTTCATTTTTTATTCACTTTGATCGATGAGACTCTAGTTATTAAATCTGTATCATTAAAATATTGGATTTTATCAAATTCTAGGGAACTTGGACTCACAGTTGATTGGGTATATTGAAGTGATGTTTAGGACATGGAATCTATATTAACAATGTTTTTTTGAATATATTCCTAGTGAAAAACATCCTATTGACAACTAGTGATGTTTAAAAAAAAATAATGTTTTTATCTTGTTGATAACATGGATCTAGTTGGCTGACCCACTAGTTGTTTTCATTTAAAAAATAATAGTTATCCTAATAGTGACTATTTAGAAATATAATATCATTTATAGGTGTTTTTAGATTTTTATTTAACACTTTGTATTATTTCATTTCATTTATTGATTTTATTTATGATGTATTTTCATTATGACATAACTGTTTATATTCTAATAATTTTTTCCTACAATATAAAAGACTTGTAATTGTATCCCATTTAGTATATTTTACATTCATTAATTTTATTATTTAAACTTTATAACATCTAAACATTTGACTTAGTCAAGTGGGAGAAATTATATTTCTTGTCTATGAGACTAAACTTTACCCCTGACCCTTGTAGATGTTATAAATCTACCAACTACAAAAACACTTGGTATAATAGTAATTATTTACATTTAAACTTTTATATTTTATGTATTATTATTCTAAGATATATGAAATTAATTATACTAACTTGCACAAGAGGAAGGATAGTTTTTTATCATGGTGGGTTTATAAATCATAACATTAAAATATTACAAAATTTTAGAGAAATAAATATCATCATTTTCATCATGTGGATTAACATGAATGTGAAAATTATTTTAAGGCGTGAAACTCTCTTTTACCTAATTTATTTGGAATAAATATATTAATATTTCATCATGTGAGAAAACGAATAGTATTTATTGAAATATTAAAATTATAGTCATCATAACATCTTATTTTCTAGAAACAAGAAGATAAATACATTAAGGTGGATACTAGTAATTTGGTGTTCTTATGGTAGAGCTAATGGATTAGGTGAAATATAGGTACATGAAAATTGTGAATATATTTTTATTTTCATGGTGTGAAAGAGTTCAGTCATGATAATATTATAGATATAATTTTTTAAATTCATCTAAATGTGTGTGAATAAAAATTGAAAATTATCATTGATGTTAATCATTTGATGAAACTTAGTCTGGATGATTTGATCATCACACTTATGAAATATGAGAGTACGGATAAAAGATGTGTTAAGAAGGTAAAAAATAAAAATGAAGTTATATTTTCATCTTTTTCTAGAATTTTATCTATTATAACAGAATATATTATGCCTAATACTACTATGAAAAAATATTTTATAAGTATTTTATCATTGTTCTTTGGATTTTAGTGAAGGTGAAAATGTTCATCTAACAAAGTGAATGAATAATTTTTTTATTATAAAATAAATTTAGATGATTTTAATAAGGATTAGAAATAAAATTATATGAGGAATAATTATATATAAATTTATTTTCTATGAATTTATAAACTTTAGATACATCTAAAAATATCCTATGAGAGTTAATGAGTTCAAAAACGAATCTTAAGGAATTTATAAAATGTAATGAAAGAATAAATTTAATGAAATGAATGACACCTTGAGTTATAGAAAATATCTTGCATCTTTTGATTATAGTATTTAATTAGATATTGTAAAAAATAGGAAAATTATTCTATTTTATGATAAAACCTCTAAAAATGAAAATTTATTAATAAGAATGGTGATAGTAAAATCTCTTATTAATTTTTCTTAGACACTAATTATCCCTTTATATCATATGATAAGGATTATTATCTATAATTTTATGAAATATATATATATTTTACATTCATATATAAAAAAATAAAATAGATAATGAAAGACTAAATGTTTTCTTTAGAAAATACTACTAAAGAAAATGAATGTATTATTATTCTTACATCCGAGTTAGATGATAAATAATTTTTTTCAACTCATGATTTCTATAACATACTTATAATAATAAATTATGATATATGTACTCATAAAAGTATTTTATCAAATTTTAGTTCCTATAGGTAGAATTATAATTGGATCTGAATATA
The DNA here is from genome assembly GCA_963277665.1 of Viscum album. NCBI lineage: Eukaryota > Viridiplantae > Streptophyta > Magnoliopsida > Santalales > Viscaceae > Viscum > Viscum album. Next base: position 108,184,295 of record OY728133.1, read on the forward strand.
GTAGATATTGACCCTTATAATATTCTGATATGGTTTTACATCCAGAAATTACATTTTTAGTCAAAATATTTCCATCCTAAATCTGAACCTTCTATTATAAGGCCCCAGCCTTAAACCTTACTTATTCTTGAGTTATTGCACGATTACACATTGAGGATCTTTTCGGGTTTAGAGTTTTAGAGAATTAGATCATAAAACTTGCAATACATTCCACATATAATCAAAGTGGTTACATAAAGATAGTATTCTTCATTCCCATCAATGGAAACACATTTAAAATAAAACATGTATTATTTCTTGACACATCCTTGACTCTATCATCTTATCGTGTACCTTTCCCTTGACCTGTGAAAAACATTTCAAAAACTTGGGATGAGCATAAAAACTCAGTATGGGTTATAAAAAACACATGGAAAGGAAACATGAGTTCATATATACATAAGAATGAAATCATACTTTACCCATAAAACATAGGCACTTTAACATACCTCATAAAATCATGAATAAATCATAGAAATCATAAGACATAAAGGTAACTTGAGGCATTCATAACATTCTTACGTAGGGAGTAACCCTCTTGGTTACGTTTGGAATACCCATCACAGTATATTCCCTAAAATCTCTTCGGAGAAACCTTAACGTTTTACTCCTTCGCGTTACCCAATGCATTGGAGAGCTATAACGGGCTCACCCGCCCTTAGTTTATCACGGAACCACCCGTCTTCATAATAATGCCCAAGAACCATAACATAATCATATCACATAAAACATGCATAAAGGAAACATAAAATTTCCACATTTCAATCACGAGATATCAATACAGCACATTGATATAAAAACATTATTAAAACCATTTTCAATACCAAAATAAAAGAAAAGTAAAATATGGTATTTATCTTTCTTTTAAAAAGAAGGTATGGCTTGTAGAGGAAGCCGAAACTCAAATAACAGTCACGACGGCGGAGAAGTCGTTGTCGCCTCATACGTACGACAAAAACATTCCCTTTTGTCATTTAGTAAACGATTCGTATAAAAAAGATTCCTTTTGAATAAACGTAAAAGTAAAAGGGGTTTATACACCGTATAAAAGCAAGTTGTGTATAAAATAAAATATGCCTCAATGAAAGGAGATTGAGACGAAGTCCCATACCTCGTATCCGACTTGACCAGACCGTTCCTTAATCTCCTGAATAATAAACTTGAGTTAATCTCTACTTTCTTATGAATCTTTTTCAAGTTCATTATTCCTTTTATACCATGTTAGGAACATCATGTAATCAGTTAAGCTTATAATGTTTATTTTGTCGGTATTTGGTTCTTAAGTCAAAAATAGACTTCTTACACTTACATGTTGTTAATTTGGTCAAAGGTTCATTATATCTAGAATGGTATTCATGATGTATATATCATATATGTCATATATATACATTACATACATTCATTTATAATATTACATCACATTTAGAGGTATGAAATGAAATGCACCGTTCATGGAGACGGTAAGCCGTACGTACGCATGAACGCTACTTCCATTTCTATTTGATATTTTCTGGAATGGAATCATAATGATATAAGAGTATATTATAATTCCAGTATAATAACATATATAATATCATTAACTTTATCCTTTACATATCCCACATATGGTATTAACGAATCAAATCACTTTTAGGGGGCGGTAGTCCGCACTTCCTAAAATGAAGATATTGTGTTTTACCCATAATGGAAACCATAAAGGTATGCCCAAAATGAAAAAAACAGAAGCTTAAGGAAAACATAAACATATTATATATCATATATAAAAATAGTGACATCATTATGGCCACCTTTGAAGGTGTTAAATGAGTGTTGAACAATCATCGTTTCGGGAGGCAGAATTTCGCCATCCACGGAAACCGTATGTTCTTTAACCATTTGATGTAGTTGTGTGAGAGTGTAGCTCAAATAAATCTTATAACAACATCCTAATATATTGAAGATACTGGTGTTGTTACAAAGGAAGTAAATAAAAAGAGTTTAGGGGGTTGGAGAAGCAAAATAAAACAAATGAACATGAGAGAATGAATTACCTTTAAAAGTGTAACTCCTTTTGAGTTGAGCCTAAAGGCTTCCTTTGAAAGGATTCTGCCCAAAGGGAATCCTCTAGGATGAGGAGAGGGATGTGGAGAGAGCAAATGGGCAGGGGTTGGCCGAGCCAAAGGCTTGAAGAGTGTGTGAAATGAGGTAGAGGTGGGGGCCTTTTATAAGAGGAGAGGAGGGGCACTTTTGGAAAGTAAAGAAACATTACTTTATTTGAAAATGTGTTTCGGTTTTAAAAGGTCCCAAATTGATATAATTAGTGGATACGGTGATAAGGGTTCGAAATACACTCATCCAATTGGTTTTGGCCATGTGCAGTTCATAGATTTTACATTATCTTTCCATTTTATTTAAATCGTCAAATAATGATGTCATCACTGCATCATTATTATGTCATTAATAATTAAATTTATTTAATGTCTAAAAATTATAAAAAAAATACTATGATATAGGAAATACTTTTATCTTTCCAATTACTATTTATAATCAAAATTCAGACTTGTATAACCCCACTTAAAAATTGTTTTCGTAAAACATATTATGTTTGTGTCATTTTCACTTTAACATTTAATAAAAAGTTACTTATGTCATTTCCAAACCAAAGTGTCTACATGGGGACCCCAATTTGACCCATGGCTTGTCTTGGTCGGCCATTACACAACCAATAAGGTTGGGACATGTGTCTAGGTCATTTAATATTATTAAAGCATCATTTATACCTTAAACTACACTAATTACCACTAATCGCGATTAAAAACTTAATAAGTTACTATTCACCAAAAAATTATTTTAATCTCATTGAACCACATTTTACTTCTTAATGACAACCATGTATGTCGGATTTTCAAAATTCAATACACATTAGTGGTAAACTTTCATTTAACTGAAAAATCAGTTTGCTTGATTACCACTTAGTGGTTTCACTATTCATCAAAAATTGAAGTTTTTCAGAAAATTACCAAAAATTCACCCTAAGCTATATTTGATATTACGAATTCAAAAATGAAGTCTATTTTACAAAATTCAAATCATATAAGTCACATTAATTAATTTAATAATTAATTCCCACTGTCAGAGCAAATAGTGTGTTTTTATGAAACAACAAGTATGAAAAGATTGACACCAGTTTAAGTCCAATTTCAAAGTGAAATTGATTACAATGACCACCATTGGATAAAATGGTAAAAATATATTCTAATTTAACTTCAAAACCAATTCAAAACATAATTTAATCATATAAATAAATTAGATTAAAAAGCAGTTTTGATGTAAAATGTAGTATTTTTCACTATTCATTAAAAAATGAACATTGTCAGAAAAATACCAAAAATTCACACAAGGTAAATTTTGATGTCCCAATCATAAAGGATAAGTTTATTTTGACAAGCATAGTTTATAAAATTGTCAAAATATAGATTCAAAAATGGTTTGCCATCAAAAGGAAGTAAAACAATCTTTTAAGAATATTAGTGTATTCCATGCATAAGATTGTATTTATTTTCATTTTAAGCCTCTATAACACTATCTTAATAATTAATAGACATAGATAAAAATATATATTATTCATTACTTACTTGGGATGTTACATCCTTCCCCCCTTTAGAAAATTGTGTCCCCGTAATTTATTTACTTATCGAATAAATGGGGGTACTTATCCCTCATTGCATTTTCAGATTCCCATGTTGCCTCTTCAATCATGTGGTTTTTCAACAAAACCATTACCTGGTGAATCACCTTATTTCGTAACACTTGCTCCATGTGGTCAAGAATCTGGACCGGTTGTTCCTCATAAGATAGGTTCTCTTCCAGCTGAACTACCTCTGGACTAAAAACATGAGATGGATCTGGCATATACTTTCTCAACATCGAAACGTGAAAAACATTGTGTACCTGAGATAAACTCGGAGGTAAAGCCACTCAGTATTCAACTGATCCAACTCTTTCCATAATTTCGTATGGTCCAATGAACCTTGGACTCAACTTTCCTTTCTTACCAAATCTCATCACGCTTTTCCAAGGAGAAACCTTGAGAAAAACATGATCACCTACCTCGAAAGATAGATCCTTCCTCCGGTTATCCGCATAACTCTTCTGCCTGCACTGAGCTGTTCTCATGTGTTTTTGAATCATCTGAACTTTTTCTGCCATCTATTCTACCAATTCTGGTCCCATCAACTTTCTTTCACCCACTTCATCCCAGAAAGCTGGAGTTCGACACCGCTTCCCATATAATGCCTGAAATGGTTCCATCTGTATACTGGAATGAAAACTGTTATTATATGAAAACTCAACCAAAGAAAGATGTTGGTCCCAACTTCCCTGATAATCCATAGAACAAGCTCATAGCATATCCTCTAATGTCTGAATTGTTCGTTCTGACTGCCCATCTGATTGAGGATGAAAATCTGTACTAAAATTTAATTCAGTACCCAACGACTTCTGAAGGCCTTTCCAAAAGTTAGAAGAAAACCTGGGATCACGATCCGATACAATGGAGAGAGGAACTCCATGTAACCTGACTATCTCTTTAAGATACAAACGGGAAAGTTGATCAAGAGAGAAAGTATCTCGTATAGCAAGGAAATGAGCAGATTTGGTCAAGCGATCAACAATAACCCAGATTGCATTATTACCTCGAGATGTCTTTGGTAATCCAACAACAAAGTCCATGGATATATTCTCCCATTTCCACTCTGGCACTGGTAAAGGCTGAAGCATCCCTTTCGGTAACTGTCGATCGGCTTTAACCTGCTGACAAGTCAAACACTTCACAGTAAAATCAGAAATATCTCTTTTCATTCCATCCCACCAGTAATACTCCCGCAGATCTCTATACATCTTAGTACTGCCCGGATGAACTGAAAACGGAGAACTATGAGCTTCACATAACAACTCTCTCTTCAACTGTGAATCACAAGGCACACACAATCTCTTCCCAAATCTCAAAACGCAATCATTATCAATGTTGAATTCAGGCAACTTACCTTTCTGAACCAGCTCTACCATTTTCTGCAACTCACTGTCTTGCTTCTGTGCTTGCTTGATTCTATCTGATAGAGAATATCTCACTGATACCTGAAACAAAACAGAAGGACTTCCTGCACCAACAACTTCTATGCCAAAGTTCATCAAATCGTTAACCAAAGGATCACGTTCCAAATGCAACATTGTTAATGAAGCATTACTTTTTCGACTCAAAGCATCATCCACTTTATTTGCTTTTCCCGGATGGTAATGAATTGTAAAATCATAATCCTTGATTAATTCTAGCCATCTCCTCTGTCTCATGTTTAACTCTTTCTGAGTGAATATATACTTTAAACTTTTGTGATCGGTATATATTTCACACTTTACTCCATACAAATGATACCTCCAAATTTTTAAAGCAAAAACAACAGCAGCTAATTCCAAATCATGTGTAGGGTAATTTACCTCATGAGTTTTCAACTGTCGTGAAGCATAAGCAATTACCTGATCATTCTGCATTAGGACGCAACCAAGTCCTTTCAATGAAGCATCACTGTATATAACAAACTCACCATTCCTGGAAGGTAGTGCCAAAACTGGAGCATTCACAAATCTTATTTTCAATTCTTGAAAACAATCATCACATTCTTTTGTCCAGATAAACTTAACACCCTTCCGAATTAGCTTAGTCATTGGACTAGATAACCGTGAAAAATTTCTAACAAACCTTCGGTAATAGCCCGCCAAACCCAGGAAGCTACGAATCTCGGTTACATTTGTGGGTCTTGGCCATTCTTCCACAACTTTTGTTTTTGCAGGATCAACAGTTATTCCATCTTTAGAAAGAATGTGACCAAGGAAAGAAATTTGTTGCAACCAAAACTCACACTTGCTGAATTTCACATACAGTTTCTTTTCTTTTAAGGTTTGCAAGATAACCCTTAAATGTTTTTCATGCTCCTCATTACTTTTAGAAAACACCAAAATATCATCAATGAAAACCACCACAAACTTATCCAAGAACTCATGGAAAATTCTATTCATTAAATCCATTAATACAGCAGGTGCATTGGTTAGCCCAAAAGGCATTACTAAAAATTCATAATGGCCATATCTCGTACGGAACGCGGTCTTCGGAATATCTTCCTCCTTTACCTTCAGCAGATGGTACCCCGATCTCAGGTCAATCTTTGAAAAAAACTGAGCTCCCTGGAGCTGATCAAACAAATCATCGATATGAGGCAAAGGAAATTTGTTCTTAACAGTGATATTATTCAAGGCTCTATAATCAATGCAAAGTATCATAGAACCAAATTTCTTTTTAACAAATAAAACAGGAGCACCCCATGGTGATGTGCTAGGTCTAATGAAACCTTTCTCTAATAAATCTTGCAATTGCTCCTTCAACTCTAAAAGTTAAATTTGTGCCATTTGATAAGGGGGTTTTGAAATTGGCTAAGCATCAGGAACTAAGTCAACAGTAAACTCAACTTCCCGATCTGGTATTATTCCAGGCAACTCATCAGGAAAAATATCAGGATACTCATTTACCACTGGCACATCATTAATCTGAACAGTTCCTTTTTTTCAACGACGTGTGAAAGGTAACATTCATTTCCATCTTTCACAAGTTTCTCGGCCTCTTGATATGTTATCAAAAGTAAGGGTTCATTCTTGTAAACAAACTGAAAGTCTTTCTGAAAAGAAACTTCTTTAGCTCTATAGTCAATCTTAGCATGGTAAATAGAGAGCCAATCCATACCCAGGATAACATCAAACTCTACTAGAGGTATAATAATAAGGTTTGCAAGTAGGTTCTTTCCACAGATAAGGATAGGAAGATTCTTATAAATTCTTTTTGCCTCGACACTTCCCCCAGGTGTTTTTACCAAAAGTTCAGGAGTCATTTCTTGAGATGGTATTCCCATTTTACTAGAAAAGGTTTCAGAGATGAAAGAATGTGTAGACCCGAATCAAACAACACACTGGCATAATCTGAAAAAACAAACAAAGTACCTGATACAACTTCATTTGATGGCCCGACATCTGCTGATGTAGTTGCAAAGGATTTCACCACCCCTTTCTTCTTGTAGTCTAACTGCTTCCCATCACTCAAGCTCTTTGTCGGACACTCGTTTGCATAGTGACCCATCTCATTGCACTTATAATATTTCACTAACTGTAAGTCAAATTTGTTCTTACCTCCACCTTGATCCTTTTCAGTGCAATCACGAGCCTTATGTCCCATCTTACCACATCGGTAGCACTTCCCAGAATTTAGAAGACATTCCCCAGCATGCCTTTTTCCACATTTATCACAAAGTGGAAACTTAGTTCTCTTACCATCAGACTTTTTTGAAGAATTCTTACCTTTCTCCTGCCACCTCGGTCTCATCTTCTGCTGGTTGTTATAGAAAACTTGGTCATCGGCAAACTCAATTTCCACCTTCTCAGCACATCGAACAATCTTTTCATAACTTTTAAACTCACGAGAAGCTAATGCCCTCCGATACTTTGGATTTAATCCTGAGTAGAAATGATTGATTTTACTATCAAGGTCTCGGATAAAATTTGGAGCATACCTTGCCAATCGGGTGAACCTTTCTTCATAGGCAGCCACTGAGTCTTCCTCTTGCCTCAATTCCAAGAATTTATTTTCCATCCTAAGTCGAACAGCCTTAGGAAAATACTTCTCAAGAAACATACCTTTGAATTCATCCCAGTCAAGAGCATCAATCTCATCAGCGTCCCTGATTTTTTTAACCATAGACCACCACTGATCTGCTTCACCCTCCAAACGGTAAATAGCAAGACTTACCTTTTGATTTTTTGAACACCCCATGACATAAAAAATCTTCTCCAGTGCTTTAATCCACCCTTCAGCTAGCACAGGGTCAGATGATCCTCTGAATGATGGTGGATGTTGCCTCATGAAATGTTCCACCACTGACATGTTCCTCTACGGTTGATCTGGCTAATCTCGTGCATGGATACCAGCACCATTTATCGCTTGAGTCAACTGCGCCATTACTGCAACAAACTGTTCAGTTCCAATTCCGACCATTTCTGGATGCTGATTCGGAAGGTTATTTCCTTCTATATGCCTTCCTAGCACAGCTTCCCTGTTTCCTCTGCGGAAAACCATTCTGAACAAACATGTCTTAGATGAAGCAACATGGTAATCTTTAAATGCTATATCATTTTGAAAAAAAAATATTTTTGGATAATCATTTAATAGAATTCTAACTCCTAAAGTTATCTAAACCGACCTTTGATACCAACTATAAGGCCCCAGCCTTAAACCTTACTTATTCTTGAGTTATTACAAGATTGCACATTGAGGATCTTTTCGGGTTTAGAGTTTTAGAGAATTAGATCATAAAACATGCATTACATTCCACATATAAACAAAGTGGTTACATAAAGATAGTATTCTTCATTCCCATCAATGGAAACACATTTAAAATAAAACATGGATTATTTCTTGACACATCCTTGACTCTATCATCTTATCATGTACCTTTCCCTTGACCTGTGAAAAACATTTCAAAAACTTGGGATGAGCATAAAAACTCAGTATGGGTTATAAAAAAAACATGGAAAGGAAACATGAGTTCATATATACATAAGAATGAAATCATAATTTACCCATAAAACATAGGCACTTTAACATACCTCATAAAATCATGAATAAATCATAGAAATCATAAGACATAAAGGTAACTTGAGGCATTCATAACATTCTTACGTAGGGAGTAACCCTCTTGGTTACGTTTGGAATACCCATCACAGAATATTCCCTAAAATCTCTTCGGAGAAACCTTAACGTTTCACTCCTTCGCATTACCCAATGCATTGGAGAGCTATAACGGGCTCACCCGCCCTTAGTTTATCACGGAACCACCTGTCTTCATAATAATGCCCAAAAACCATAACATAATCATATCACATAAAACATGCATAAAGGAAACATAAAATTTCCACATTTCAATCACGAGATATCAATACAACACATTGATATAAAAACATTATGAAAACCATTTTCAATACCAAAATAAAAGAAAATTAAAATATGGTATTTATCTTTCTTTTAAAAAGAAGGTATGGCTTGTAGAGGAAGCCGAAACTCAAATAACGGTCACGACGGCGGAGAAGTCGTTGTCGCCGCATACGTACGACAAAAACATTCCCTTTTGTCATTTAGTAAAGGCTTCGTATAAAAAAGATTCCTTTTGAATAAACGTAAAAGTCAAAGGGTTTTATACACCGTATAAAAGCAAGTTGTGTATAAAATAAAATATGCCTCAATGAAAGGAGATTGAGACGAAGTCCCATACCTCGTATCCGACTTGACCCGACCGTTCCTTAATCTCCTGAATAATAAACTTGAGTTAATCTCTACATTCTTATGAATCTTTTTCAAGTTCATTATTCCTTTTATACCATGTTAGGAACATCATGTAATCAGTTAATCTTATAATGTTTATTTTGTCGGTATTTGGTTCTTAAGTCAGAAATAGACTTCTTACACTTACATGTTGTTAATTTGGTCAAAGGTTCATTATATCCAGAATGGTATTCTTGGTGTAGATATCATATATGTCATATATATCCAGTACATACATGCATTTATAATATTACATCACATTTAGAGGTATGAAATGAAATGCACCATTCATGGAGACGGTAAGCCGTACGTACGCATGAACGCTACTTCCATTTCTATTTCATATTTTCTGGAATGGAATCATAATGATATAAGATTATATTATAATTCCAGTATAATAAAATATATAATATCATTAACTTTATCCTTTACATATCCCACATATGGTATTAACGAATCAAATCACTTTTAGGGGGCGGTAGTCCGCACTTCCTAAAATGAAGATATCGTGTTTTACCCATAATGGAAACCATAAAGGTATGCCCAAAATGAAAAAAACAGAAGCTTAAGGAAAACATAAACATATTATATATCATATATAAAAATAGTGACATCATAATGGCCACCTTTGAAGGTGTTAAATGAGTGTTGAACAATCATCGTTTCGGGAGGCAGAATTTCACCATCCACGGAAACCGTATGTTCTTTAACCATTTGATGTAGTTATGTGAGAGTGTAGCTCAAATAAATCTTATAACAACATCCTAGTATATTGAAGATACTGGTGTTGTTACAAAGGAAGTAAATAAAAAGAGTTTAGGGGGTTGGAGAAGCAAAATAAAACAAATGAACATGAGAGAATGAATTACCTTTAAAAGTGTAACTCCTTTTGAGTTGAGCCTAAAGGCTTCCTTTGAAAGGATTCTGCCCAAATGGAATCCTCTAGGATGAGGAGAGGGATGTGGAGAGAGCAAATGGGCAGGGGTTGGCCGAGACAAAGGCTTGAAGAGTGTGTGAAATGAGGTAGAGGTGGGGACCTTTTATAAGAGGAGAGGAGGGGCACTTTTGGAAAGTAAAGAAACATTACTTTATTTGAAAATGTGTTTCGGTTTTAAAAGGTTCCACATTGATATAATTCGTGTATAAGGTGATAAGGGTTCGAAATCCACTCATCCAATTGGTTTTGTCCATGTGTAGTTCATAGATTTTACATTATCTTTCCATTTTATTTAAATTGTCAAATAATGATGTCATCGCTGCATCATTATTATGTCATTAATAATTAAATTTATTTAATGTCTAAAAATTATAAAAAAATAATATGATATAGGAAATCTTCTAGCTTTCCAATGACTATTTATAATCAAAATTTGGACTTGTATAACCCCACTTTAAATTTTTTTTCATAAAACATATTATGTTTGTGTCATTTTCACTTTAACATTTAATAAAAGGTTATGTATGTCATTTCCAAACCAAAGTGTCTCCATGGGGTCCCCAATTTGACCCATGACTTTTCTTGGTCGTCCATTACACAACCAATAATGTTGGGACATGTGTCTAGGTCATTTCATATTATTAAAGCATTATTTATACCTTAAACTACACTAATTACCACTAATCGCGATTAAAAACTTAATAAGTTACTATTCACCAAAAAATTATTTTAATCTCATTGAACCACATTTTACTTCTTAATGACAACCATGTATGTCGGATTTTAAAAATTCTATACACATTAGTGGTAAACTTTCATTTAACTGAAAAATCAGTTTGCTTGATTACCACTTAGTGGTTTCACTATTCATCAAAAATTGAAGTTTTTCAGAAAATTACCAAAAATTCACCCTAAGCTATATTTGATATTCCGAATTCAAAAATGAATTCTATTTTACAAAATTTAAATCATATATGTCACATTAATTAATTTAATAATTAATTCCCGCTGTCATAGCAAATAGCGTGTTTTTATGAAACAACAAGTATCACAAGATTGACACCAGTTTAAGTCCAATTTCAAAGTGAAATTGATTCCAATGACCACCATTGGATAAAATGGTAAAAATATATTCTAATTTCACTTCAAAACCAATTCAAAAGATAATCTAATCATATAAATAAATTATATTAAAAAGCAGTTTTGATGTAAAATGCAGTATTTTTCACTATTCATTAAAAAATGAACATTGTCAGAAAAATACCAAAAATTCACACAAGGTAAATTTTGATGTCCCAATCATAAAAGATAAGTTTATTTTGAGAAACATAGTTAATAAAATTGTCAAAATATAGATTCAAAAATGGTTTTCCATCAAAAGGCAGTAAAACAATCTTTTAAGAATATTAGTGTATTCCATGCATAAGATTGTATTTATTTTCATTTTAAGCCTCTATAACACTATCTTAATCATTAATATACATAGATAAAAATATCTAATATTCATTACTTACTTGGGATGTTACATCTATACTAAAAGTTAATGATATGTTAATTAATGAAAAATATATTCTTTAAACAAGATTTAACTGTTCAAAACATATAGAGACTATATTTCGAGAGAAATGTTTATTCTTAAAAATAAAAGGGTCTGAAATATGTATATTCCCATGGTGTTTTGTTATAATTATCATATCTCATAACATTTTGGTATAAAAACATTATCCATGATTATTTATAGAATGACGTATCAGTACTAGCAGCTAAAACACGTGGTATACAGAAATTACTTTCTCTAAACATATAAAGGTAAAAAATTCTATCTTTTGGAACATACATAAAGTAACATGTGGATTTGTTACATATAAAGACCATGTATTAAGATAAATTACAAAAATTATAGATATTTATTCTATAATTATATATTTTATTTTGAATGTAATTAATGTTTTTAGAATTAATAAAAAGAACATAAACATAAATTAAATATGTGATAAAGGATACTTGGGAAACCTTGTGAATAATAAATATACCACCATAAGTTATAGATGAATACACTAGTTAGTTGACAATATGGATGATAATTTTAAAACATTATATCAAGAAAATCTTTGTTACTATAAAAATCCTATCCTTAGTGTGTTTTTGGATATGTATTGGGTATGGAATGGAAGGTTAGGGAACAACAATGTTCGGACCACAGCTAAACATTATAAGAAATTGATAGTGATGGATCTATCAGAAATTATGTTTAAATATTCCAGGGTCGATGAACCTTTTCAATATGGTAAGAAATATAGGTTGAGTAATATAACATTTTGTGAAATATTAACTTAAAAAAAATTTACTAATAGATCATATAGAACTTTTGGAGCTATAAATCTAGGATTATTAGAAGATACCATACTTTTTTTATTGTGTTTATGATTAAACCAAATTCATTGGGGGTTATTTTCTATCTCATAATTCCAATAATCTATCATCATTTAAAAAATAAATCTGATTAGAATGACAAAAAGTTACATAATTTCAATCTAGGTTGATCATAATGAATACATTCAAAATATACTTATGAATGTTTTTTAATCAAAAATACATTATTCATACTTTATCATCATCAATAAATATACAATATTATATCATATTATTTCTAAGGAATATAAAACATCACAAAATTACATGGGAATTACCTTTTAAATTTTGAATTTCTCTATCTTTTTTTGAACCCATTATCATTGCTTGTAAAATTATTATTCATGTTTCACTTCATCTAGATTTTGAGAAAACACCTGATGAATTGTTGACTAGTATAAATCCAAATCATAGTTACTTTAATATTTTTTTATTTTAGGTAGTATCTTTTAATAATAAAGATAATTTAATTTTTTTTAAATAGATGGTGAAGTTATATTAATTTTAACTCCATTACTAGTAAGGCCTTGGTGTTTTTGAAAAATATATGAATTACATAGAAGAAATTGTACATGGAAATTTTTATTAGATCTGTCATTTTTTCTAGTTCAGATATTTATATTTTAAAATTAATAGAAATTTTATTTTGGAAAATTCAATTATTTTATTATCATATTTTTAAACACATCCATAGGAAATTAATATACCATAAGATTAACTAATTGATTCATTACTAGAGAAATATGTATTAAATTATGTTATCCATCCGAAAGAGGAGGAGAAACATTCCTTTTTACCTGAAACTCCTTCAACCTTAAGGAATCATCCTAGTTACAATGTCATAATTGATGTATATCAACTGGTTAGAAGTCAAAATGTTTTAAGGAATAAATGTTCACATGTTGAATTTCTATATGAATTATGAATATGAAATTGTAGATGATTCTTCCTGAGGTAATAGTTGGATAGTTTTTATGAAATAAGAGATTAATAAATTAAATAATAATAATTTTTGGACACTGTTTGAGAGCCCTAGTGATCTTATAGTTAATGGATTCTTCTGGGCTTTCGAAAATAATTGTGTTGATAATGGAATTATCATAAAAAATTAGTCTAGTTTAGTTATTATAGTTAATAATCATAGATAATTAATAGATTATAGGGAAAAGTTTCCTAGTTAATTTGGCTCGAATCGATATGTATTATTTTCGACTTAACATCTCACTTTAATATTAATATGTTAAAATGGATATAAATATTTCATTTCCTAATATATAGGTTCAAGAGTATTTATATAATGAAAAAATAGATTGTTTTTATGATATCAATTTATTGGAACATGTTTTTAAAACCAAGACACTGTATGGAGTTAAACACCCTCTAAGAGCCTTGTATGATATATTTTATATAGTATAAATTTATAATAAATATCGTATAGAAATAGGTGACCCCATTTTTTATCAAAAAACATGAAATCACTATTATTGATATGTTTTTTAAATTCATTATTTTATATTCATCCAAAAAATAATTCTCACTTTTTTTAAGAAGATAAGAAAATATAATTTGATATGATAATGATGTGTGTACATAATTATATTCTCCAGAACAAAAATAAAGTACAGGATATAAAAAAATATCTTAACTCAACAAAATTACATTATAAATTTACACAAATATTTTGTTTATGACAGTGATTATACTATTAAAACTCATGTAGGTTCCTCTTGTAGACATGATCACAATAAATATGGTAAAATAGTTAATTAGAAATTTTATTGAGGGTTGATTAGAAGGTTACATTAATTATTATATAGTTGACTAAAAATAGGTTTTATATAGTTTTTTATGAGAATCAAAGATAACCAGAATCAATAACATATTATTCTAATTAAATAGATCTTTTGTTACTTTAAATGATCATAAAAACATAGTGAATTATATTACTCTCTAAATTAGTTTATTCATAATATTAATTCAGAAACTATCATTCATTTTTCATAATGAATCTCATGGACAATTATATAACTCATCATTACCATGTCAAAGTCTTAGTCTCATGGAAAAACAATAAGAAACATTTAGTTCCACTTTCCCCAGCTGAATCTAAATATATTTCTTATGGATGTTGTTGAACTCAATTATTTTATATAGCTTACACTCATTGACATTAGGTTCAATTATACTAAATATTTTATATATTTTAAGAACAAAAGTGATATTTATTTTTTTGGAACCCATATCAGCATCCATGCACCAAACACATGGACATAAGACACTAAATCCTTCAGAAAAACACATAAAAATATGATATTATTCTAGATTTTATCAAAACAAAAAATTATATTGCAATAGAATTTTACAAAATTTTTATATTCTTATGGATTTAAATATATTAAATATAATTTAGGTATAACCAATGTTAAATGGTTATTTAATTTACGTATAATCAATGTTAATCTTAATATAATTTCTTTAAATCTTACCCATTAAATTGAACTTATCAGGCATAGTTTGACCATCATATGGATCAACTCCTAAAAAAGTAACCCTTTATAGTAAAATTTAATGATAACTAACATTTATAATTTAAGTGTTTTAATATTTTATTATTCTTATGTCAATACTGCCTCTTAATTATTTAGAATCTTTTATTAATTTTTATAATTTTTTACTTTCGAGAATTATAATCATGTGTAATTTTAACTTTTTTGATTTATGGATTTGAATTTTATATATTTTTTAGTTATTTTTAGGTTTCATTAATCTTATCTAATATTTACTCATATAAAATATTCCATACTTTGATGAAATATGATAAAAAATAAATTTACCCTTTCCATGGGATATTTGTTATTTGACATTGTAGAGGAGTCTATTTTTATTCTATAAAAGATAATAAAATTTATATAGGGAATTTTATATAACCATATTCATCATAACAATATAATTAATAGGTATGAGAAGATGTATTCTAAAAGGTTCACTCCTTTTATTCTTTTAATTTTTTGATTCTTATGTCTAAAACAATTTTCATTTTCACTAATAACAAAGGTGTAAAAATGAATTTATTGTATTGTATTTATTTATTAGGATGAAATTAATCCTAGAGAGAATATTGATGATATTTAAAATATTATTTATATAATTATATGATGTTTCTATAATTATTTATTTTAACATCCATATATGTTTTTGCAGAAAATTCTATAACACTAATATGTGTTATTATTTTTTTAAAACAACGAGGGGGTGAATTTTGAAATTTTATGATAAATAGTTTTGGAATAATTTAAAATCCCTTCTGAATGAGTAGTTAACAATACAATATCCACAAGTAAAAAAGAGAATATAAAATTTGTCCTTGTCCTACCAATAAAGACTTATAACATGATGTAATAAACCAATTATAAAAACCTAAAAAATTCCCAAACAAGTCCCTAGAAGAACTCGCATTCACAAATTGAAACAAACATTTCCTATGTTGCAAGATCCCCAACATTAATTACCATATTCATTGTCCAATATTAATAAAAAGAGAATAATCTACATCCATTAGTGGTCATCGGAAAGTATAAAAATATTTTTAGTAACACCCAAAAACATCAACCCTATAAAATCGGATGAAAAAAATTATAAAAACATATTCTCCAAAAACCAAAAAATACAAACCTAGGAACTATCAACATTTATCTACAAGATTCACATATAAGAAACCAAAACACAAAACTACCCCCATAAAACCATGGAATATCCCAGCTAGCCCCTATGATGAACATGAACACTTATAAATGGCATCATTCAAGGAGAATCCATTTAGTTATAGTAAATGTAATGGTTCAGATTACTTGGAAAAAATCTATTGAAATGGGAGTTATTGAGCTTTCTAATCCTATACATCATTATCTTTAATGTGAAATGGATGTCTTTATATAAACTTCCAATATCAAGGTAACTATGATTTGAGAATCTAATATAATTCCTAAATTTTATTCCTTGTATTATACCATTCCTATCTAAATTATGTACAACTGATGAAAGTCACATAATAATCCCAAGTATTTTAGAATATATTCAATTAAAGTATTCCATACCCGCCAAGAAAACAAATAGATTAAATTTTATTAAGAACAGAAACCAACTGAGGGAAAACATGGCTTTAATGAATAAAGGGAATCTAGTATCTGGAACCATATCAGAAAAAATACACATAAAATGTTCAAATAACCCCATTTGGACCATCTAACCTGGGTAAAAAATACATACTAATCTAATATAAACAATAAAAAAACCATGTTTTAGAGTGAAAAACATCCCCAAAAAATGAATATCCATTTAGCCTTATCAACAATCAGTGAAATAAAAATAGTGGCCTTCATAGTATAGACAGTAAATAGATCTCATTTTCTAATCCATCTACTGAGATCAGAAATGTCTATGTAAACTAAATAGTTACACATAGTATTTAATAACAACACAAAAATCAATAAAAGGAAGTTTACACTATAATAATCAGAAAAATATTCTCATATATAATAGTGGTGAACCTATAAAACCCAAATAGAATCCTTTATAAAAAACTGCTTCTTACTATGTTGATTCATAATAATAGTGTCATTTTTTACCACACATTTAATACCCAAACCACCCAACTCAATTGGATGGGTCATTTAATTTCAAGAAATATGTACCTTTTCAGTATTTCCCTTTACCGTACCAAATAACACTTCTACAAAGTGAATTAATAATATTTTTAATGATTTTAGGAAGGGTATTAACAAGAACCCAATAAAGATACAAATAAATCAACATTTACTTAACTAATACATCTCTTCCCACATTTTTTAAAATATTAGAAGAACAACAGAGGATGTAGTAGTGAACATCTCTATTAATAGAAAGATGACTAAAATTGTAAAATTATTTGATGACTAGGTAATAAGCATATATTCACATGAAGGTGTCATTCCTTGAAATTAAGATTATTAATAATTACCTACACAACTTCTTGAGAGAATCCAAGAATGAAAATATTTCTTTAGAGGACATTAGTAGTGGGTAAAGACACACAACCTAATGATTTCCTGTCTCAATAAAAATATTAATTGACCATGAAATATTAATTGAAATTTAAAAATGGTCAGTAGTTAGCATAACATGGGAAAGTTTTACTTTATGAAATTTAGGTTGAAATCCGAAACCCTTACTTAGTTATCCTCTCAAAATAATTTATAAATGTTATACATCACAACGATGAGAAGAAAAAGAGATAATGAGTATGTTTTTATCAATCCTCCCCCTAAAAAAATATCCTCACAACTCACTATAGATTATAACTATGTAGTGAGTAGAGGTGATTCAACACATTATCCATTTACTGAATTTAGAAAAAAAATATAAAACCCATCACAACATTATCGTTATATTACCAAGGAATGGAATCATAATATTACTAATTCTTAATATCTCAAGAATATTTAGTGAAAATTTAATTTCTTGGGTAAATTCTCAATAACCTTTACACGAGTAAAATATTTTTAGATATATCTCATCTATAGAAAAATTCTTCTTTCACATATCCAATAAAGACATGGAGGAAACTTTTAATATGATTATAAATTATATTTTAGATGCATTTATAAAAAACATTACAACAATATATAGGGATAAAATAAGAATAATATTTATGGTTCAAAACCTTGTTAATAAAGGAAATAATTATGTTGTTAAATCCAAAAGGAAAATAATGACTCCAAAAAAATTAATTGCACCATCAATAACACTAAATAAAACTAATTATGTTGATTCCTTGAAAAATTAATCTATTAGTTTATAGGTATTTTTCATTAACGATGCAAAACATGGAATATTTAAAATTAATGTAAAAGAAGAATCTATAAATATTAAACCATTCATGTTTTATTACTACTATGTTGTTATCAAATTGGCCTATATTAATATTTTTTTGAGGGAATATAGAACACAAAAATACTCATAATTTGATTAAGGATAATGTTGTTAATATCCTAGGGGGAATCTATCCACAAACCAGATCCATTATTAATAATAATAATTATATTCTTAGATTCTGTTCTATAATAAAGGAATAAAAAATATAGTACTTTGAATATTTTTCCTTAATTAAATGATTTTTATATCCTTACTTATGAAATAGGTTCTAAAAAGAATGGATTTCATTCATATTAGTAACTAAATACAGATCTATTCAACAAATATTCGAGTTATTTGACCGTTTAAAAATATCTTATTCTATATGGGAGAACGCATTCCTAATATATTCAATTTTACAAGATAGACTCAGTCTCCAATTTTAAAATGTTAAATAGACACCTTTTCAACATCCCTCAAAACTTATGAAATATGAATGGGATTATGGTTCGAGTAGTAGGAGAGTAAAACCTGATTCACATGGTAAAATAAATTTTATTCCTTGCAGTATAATTTACAAAACCTAAAAGGAAATAAACTTTTTATATTGATGTGACTTGTTAAAATGAATGGGAAATGTTCAGATCATATGGGGGAATCAAGGTGAAGAGCCTAGAAAAGAATTGTACCAACTAACCTTAACAAGGGAACTATCAAACTAATTAAAAACAATCATTTCACCCTTGTTCCTATTAAAATAACTATAATGATAACCTATTGTATGATGACTATAACAAGCCTTCTCATTATTTCACAAATAAACATAATTTATTACATAAAATTTTCACCTAATATAACATAGATGATTAAGATATATATTGTCTTTTGGGATTAGGAACATTTCATATCAAATTAAAACATTAAATGTATATCATTATTGAAAAATTCTTTTGCATGATCACACACATTGCTTCGTTCTTAGCATTTCATGGGATAACCTGAGGACATGCAGCAAAATATGTTGAGCTATAAATCCCTAAAAGTATTAAATAATGCATAACTTGAATAATACAGAACATGTTAGGAAATATTCATATAAATTTATCATAAGAGAAATATGAACATAAAGGCATTATATTTCATTATTATCATAACATGGAATTGATGCAACATCATTTAACATGATATTAACATGAGCCAAGAATCATTTCACATGGAGAATTATTAATCTATAATTTCACAAGAATTATCATGAGTAAACCCTCATTTAACTTATCATATCATGGTACTCATCTTTACCCAATGCATTGGAGTGATATCAAGGAGCACCCTTCTTCATCCTATCATTTCATGCATATGTGTGCCACATGGATCATATAACATGGATTTATTAAGCATCAAAATTTATTCCATGATAGTGGAATGTGGAATTAATACATGAAACAATGTAATCAATAATTAAATGTGTATAAAGGTGAATACCCATGATAGAGAAATGAGTATGGTATTCACTACACACTGACCTTGGCTTGCAAAATCGCAGTGAATTTTAGCAGCATAACGGCGTGGCATAAGAATTCATAAAAATGGTTTATGGGGGAGAAAGGGGTTTATAATAATATTTACATGAATTGGAGATTAATTGTGTCATATAGATATATGTCACAAAATATTTAATGTAATTTATATTCATAAAAAAATCGTGAATGTAAATGACGAGAGAAAAATCCACTATGAAACTTTGGCATGGTAAAGGGTGTACATGGGAGGAATTAATGAGAGAGAAATGGGTGTATAATCATTAAAACATAATTATGAAATTATATGGGAGTTTTGGAATCATACCCCAACATTTTTATTTGAATAGATAAGGTTATAACAATATAATGAAATGTGGACAAAAAAATGAGCGAGGAAGAAATACCTTACATGGAAGTGTGAATCCAAGGGCATGGGATGGGATTTACAGAGGATATTTGGGAGCATGAAGATCCTTTGGATGATTTTAGATAAAGGAGGTAAGGGTAGGTACGTTTTATAAGGGTTTTTGAGTGAACAGAAGTGTGTGATTGGGTGGGATTATAAAAGGAAAAGTTTGGGAATTCTTTATTATTTAGGTTATGGACACTACGAATTAAACAAATCCAAACCAAAAACCATATAATGGTTTTTTCCATGGTTTTTTCCCAAAGGGAGTGGAAGACATTATTTTGTTAGGTAAATGGCCTAAATTATTAATATATTGTTCTTTATTATGTGGAGGTGAGTCACACTCTCAAGAAAATCTTTTAAATGGTTAAAATGTCTTATAAGTCGTGGATGGTCTACTAAGGCACCATAAAATTAATCTAAAAAATATAAAATAACATTTTTTAAAGGTAAAACATATATTTGACAAAGATACCTTTTATATTATTTTATTATATCAATATTGGATTATTATGATGTCATAAACCACATTATATATTTAAATGGTATTTAATTTCTACACAAAATTTGATTGCCTCAAAAAATTATAAAAAATTCACCGTTGGATAATTTCAACATACTGATTCCAAAAATAATATTCAATTTATCTAAATATTTTCTATAAATATGAATTTTTATTTTTAGAAACCATACATTTATCAAAAATTCCTAGGGT
This sequence comes from Viscum album, assembly GCA_963277665.1. Classification (NCBI taxonomy): domain Eukaryota; kingdom Viridiplantae; phylum Streptophyta; class Magnoliopsida; order Santalales; family Viscaceae; genus Viscum; species Viscum album. The sequence goes on from OY728133.1 coordinate 108,205,610, forward strand.
TTGAAAAAAACGGATTTCAAACCTTAATAAAAATTACAATTGTATTCATAAAAATTATATAATCATTTATATTCAATAAAAAATAATTTAGTATTAATATTTTATTAAATTAATATTTAACTAAATAAATCCATTAATTTATTAAAATAAATTTCTTAATTGAATGTTAACTAAATAATAATATTTCTGCTTTAAAAACTATTTATAACGTAAAAATAATGAAGAATATATAGGGTACCTCACTATGGATACTATCACCATGTATCACATTCCATATAATATAATATAATAAATAATATAAAGGTAACCTCACTACTACTTTCCCATTAGTTCTCCCCTCATCCCCAATATCACATGTCTTGAGCCTATCTATCCGAAAAGGCTAGCCCATATACACTTTGGAAAACCACTACAACATTCAACTTATGCATCACAACACCACCTCTAAATAACCAATGTAACTAGGTACTTTCCATGAGCCACCATAGCCAACATAATGTGTATCTTACATTTGGTATTATACCTCAATCCATCACATCCCATACACCGATTAATGATCCCAAATTTTTCATGCCCTATACATATTACACCTATAGTGTTCCTTAGGAATATATATCCAGAATACAGGTGTGTGAAATAACCACAAGTCATTATATACCTATACACATATATATGGGGAGACCTATCCACTATCAATACCAGCATAAGTAACTACCAATAGAAAATGATCGGTGCAAATGGGGGTAGTCATCCATCCATCCCCCCACTAGGATGTTTCGGAAAACACCCCCAGGGCTTCGAATCCCTGGGGTGTCAATTTCCCTAAACAAAAGGTTGGAGTAGCATATTGGAACAAAAAATAATAATTAATCTAATATAGCTCACATGTACACAATCGGAATAACCTTGTCCCGTACTAAACTATATCTAACATCTCTCGAACTCCTATCTGCCACTACTAAGACCAGATATCTTATCAACACCCAAACATTGAATAAGCTATAATAAATTACTTTTTACATTTTTATCAGTTACACCCTATGTTAATTAATTATTTGACCATTTATTAATCATTAACACCTCCATATTACATTAAATTTCCATTTCAACAATTTTCAATTCCCTCTAAAAATATGAAAACTAATTCCATGAATTATCTGAAATATAATCCCAGCATCCCATCGTAGTATGCTACAGCCCCAGGGGTTATAAATTTTTTTATTTAATTATAACATTACTTTCCATATTACCAGGTACTCTAGGAAATCATCATGTGCTACAAAATAATGCATCAAACAATGTACATCCACCCACCTCATGCAGTGTGGGATGGAGAGAAGATAAAAAAGAAATATTTTAGTTGTCCAAACAATATATTCAAACAAGCACTCATCTTTCATAACAATAGGAAATTGTAGTTTCAACGTGTTCGATCATCCCTTGTGTCCTACTCAATAACAAAATGCATATCTTTATGAATCTCTCCACTCTAATCATCAACTGCTACCATAAAAACTGGGCCTCCATGACCCACATATGAAAACATCCCTCCAATATCAGCAATCCAAGGCTTACATCACATCCAGTCCTCCTCACCTCACATCACAAGTATCATATCTAGAGAACATCACAAGAAGAAATAGACAAACATAGAAAATAGGATCATGTCCCAAAATTATTGCATTCATTCTTCACACACATTGATCCTTAACGGATCCAAATAACATGGCACTCATCCATTACAAGCAAGTGGGAAACTTAGTCCCTACAAAGGAATTTTATTTTATCACACAACTGATTCTTATTCCATCTTGAATTTAGAAATTCATTATTAATATGTTCAAACTATAGAAAACCTAAGAAAAATTCTATCATAATATATCATAAATTAATTAATTATGCCTTTAATTCCCTTATCAACAAGAATCAACATGCATCTGGTTACATTACAAATTCAATTAAACATGCATACTTTCACCAAATTTAATTATCAGCAAATTAGAACAACTACCATATTCATAAAATTTGTGTATTTAATCCTTTATAAAATTAATTATCAAATAATTCTGGTATTATGTTATTTAATAATTTATCATTGTAAAACAAGCATAAGAATCATAGCAAATAATACCACGCTATATAGAACATCAAGAGGCAACCCATTATCATTGTATAAATAACAATTTACCCATGTAATTGATACTAATTTTAATCCAGTTCATTTAATTATTATTCTAATTTCATTGCAATATGTAGGAAAATTCATGTTGGATCAAGGATTGCACCTAAATAAAAAGAGTATCAATGAAGACCCTACCTCTAAACGGTGTCAACTTTATTCTCATTAGAAAAAACCATGCAATGGATCTCCGATCACCCCTCCCATAATAATTTCATCCATTCGAGGATTTCAATGTACAACCTCCCTAAAAATCAAAATAAACCCAATTATTAACATGGGAGATCATACACTATCGTATGTTAAGAATAATGGGAGTAAAAAATATCCTACAAAAAAAACACGGAAAAAAAATAGAAAACACACATTGGATCAACCTGGGTCATCATAGATTGAATATGGAATCCCGATGATCAATTCTCATCAAAGGGTTCTCCAAAATGCCAAAGTGGGGTCTACCAGGTTTCATAGAGAAAGAGGGAAAGCCTATGTAGTCGTAGGGTTATGAATAACCCAAGAAGCTACAAATGTTTATATCATCACTCCAATAGTTAATTACATGATGTGTAATCACTATTTAATTAATGTAATCTACAGGGTTCGGTTCTACTGAAAAAATGTGTTGCCTATTTATTTTACTTAACCCTAGGACATATATATCATGAAATTTTCTTACATGGATTGTAAATATTACATGATTTTTAATACCTCTTTTTTCCATCAATTCATATCATTCTCTTCTAGACTTCCTCTCATCCTCCATCAAGCACCTTGATCTTTAGAAATACACAAAGTATTAATCCATGCTGATTCGGGATCATAAATTAGATTGCACTCAAAACATTCTAGTCCTCATATATCTAAAACCAACCTAAAGATGAAATAGAAAAAGTTTCATCCAAAAAGTAACCCCATGAGATACCTCTCAATATCTCATGACACCACAGGAATTAATCCATCCTCATCCAATCATAAGGGTCTAGACATTGGGAGCATATAATCTAATAGTCGAGTCTTATCCACCAATAGTAAGATAGTACACCCATATAACCTCATGAATCTAAACATAGAAACCATGTGGAATAATCTATGTCACTTCGCCAACCTTGGAATGAGATTAAATGAAAACAAGTATCATGAGAGAGAGAGAGAGTGCCATATCATAAACTATAAAATGGTCTACAAGAACAAAACAAATATCTTAGTAATAAAAGATCTAAAAATCAAACATCTCAGGGAACTGAAAATGTATCCACAACACATGTTCTTAGTTACTCCCCTCCACACCATTTTATATACACAAGACTCGAACCAAGGGGATTGGATTCCCATTAAACACCTCCCCCTAGTTGTCCTGGATCTACAGAGGCCACTCCATGAAGGTCTCACCATCATAAACAGAGATATCACCCCAATCAATGACATTATTTTCATCATAAATATAATGGAATTGCTAAAACTAGTGAACAAACATAATGTATTTGGCTTATCTAAAGTGTAAATGCTATCTGATACGCCACATCTCTAACAAGATCAGACACCTCGAAGGGCCCAAAAAATGGGCATAAATCATACTCCCATGACCAAACCCTTACTTCCCATGATGGGGTGTCACCATTCTGAACACATGATTCCTTGTATTAAACTCTAGACGTATCTTCCTATGATCAGAATATGATTTAGGATAATCATGTGCTACGTTCATCCTCTTATTAATCACCTTAACCATCTCTATCTTATTATGCATGAGTTTCACCCTGATAATTTTTTACTCTCCAACCATGCTCTAGCAGAATAGGGAATGGAATGTATGGTCATAAATGGATTCAAATGGTGTCATACCAATGGTGGAGTAAAAGAAATTATATTAATAAAACTCTACCATGTAAAGGTGCTTCATCCACAAACCTCCAAAATCAGGGATGTAGGAGAACCACATGTCTTCAAGAGTCTAGATGGTGTATGCTCTCTAACCATACGACTATATAAGGAAGGTAGTGCTAAGGAATATCTGAAACCAAAATAATGATGGATAACTCTTAAAACCTTATAAGTAAAATGAGGATGTCTATCGGATATGATCATCCTTGGGACATTATGAAGTCTCACCACCTCCTCTATATACTTCCTCAAAAAAACCTCCATGAAGCTATAATCCTTGATCACAATAAAGTTGGTCTATTTCATCAAATGATCCAATATTAATCATATAGTGTCATATCATCCCTGAGATCGAGGTAAACCAGTGACGAAGTCCATCATTATTTTCCCTCACATAAAAAAATATCTAATAGCCTGAGAAAATCACTATAAACATGGTTCTCCTCATTCACCTTCGGGAAGACCATACATCGAGACACAGACACTAAAACTTCACACTTAAAACCATGACCCCAAGAATTCCCTCTCAAAGATCAGTACATATTTTTCATGAATGGTTGTACTGTAAAAGGATAATTTTAGAAGACTCTGAGAACCATCTCATGCATTACCAATGGAATTATTTTAATTCACTGAAACAACATGAAGTTATGTTCATCCTCAAACCAACCATCATGGGCTGCTCTAAAAACTACTCGGTCCCTTCAGAACTCCACCTCAAGATCCCCCAACTGGGCCTCTTCCACCTTCTGTACTGGAGATGACTACCAAATCATTTTAAAAAGGCAAAATCTATCCCTTATTTCTCCCATATATAGATGAAATGTTAAATTTTCTTCCATAACTCTCTAGGAAACACTCTATTTAAGCACTGCATCACTATGAAACTTCTTGATTAGTTCATCGGATAAAAATTCCACATTACTTTTGTATAAAAAATCTAGAGGCCTTAATCATATAAGAACTAAATCCATCAAAACTAATGCATGTTATGGTCAAATTTTGAGAAAACATACCTTTCGATTTTGTGATTAGTGATGATCAAAAAATGATCTCCAATGAGGTAATGTCTCAAAAACATCATGTGAAAAAACTACCACCGCAAACATGATATAATAGGTGTTATAATTATTCTCATGGGGAAATAACTGTTGAGACCTATAGTAAATGATTGATGTATGCTGCATAACAATATATCATATCCCAAGATGTGAAGTTTCACAAAAAACCTCACACTAAACTACTTCTGATGGTAGAAAATGAACTGGAGCACTTACCAACATCTCCACCAGATACCCAACAGCTACATGAAATTGATTAGTCTACAAGAACACCTACTCCATTCTAGTCAATTCTATTAGATAATTCGAAACCTGAGATATATCAGCTATAAACCACCTATAATATCCTATAAGACAACTGGAACTTCACACCCCTTCCACTGTCTTTGTAGATTCCTAATACACAACTGCTTATATCATTAATGGATCAACATCATCTCCTTACATGGATAATAAATTCCCTATAAATCGAACTTATGAAGCACAAACTGACACCTAGAAAACATCTCAAACAATATCTCATGGATATGAACTTTCAAAATAGAACATATATTCTATACATGATCCTCATCATTCATAAAGTACACAAGAATATTGTGAATGAAAACCACTGTGAACATATCCTGTTACACATGGAACATTGTTTCCATAAACAACATGAATATTTCTGGATAATTCATCACCCCAAATGGAAAAAAAACAAACTTGTAATTCCCATGGTGACAATAAAAAGTAGTATGTGGGATAACCACATATTTTACATGAGTCTAATGATTTCCCGACCACAAATTTATCTTCAAGAACTAACTTTCACCTTTCATTTGATCTAATAAATTATATATCCATTTAAGAGGATAGTGGTTTTTCACTATCACATGGTTCAATCATCGATAACTATTACATAACTGCAAGCTTCCATCAGTCTTCATTATGAACAAAACTGGTGAACCCCATGGTGACACACTTGGAAGAACAACACCACATCGTAATAGACCATCGAGCTACATACATAGACCTCAAAACTCATAAGTAACCATAATTTATAGATTCATTGAGAGAGATGACATTCTTGATTGTAGATTGATCCTGAACTCGATATGTCATTGAGGTGGTAATGTTACATCTTCCTCGTAAATGAGTTCAGGGTACTCTTGTACATCCCTAGGAAACACCATCTACTGAACACCCAATGGGCTCAGTGTCATCTCAGTCATAAAGGATGACATGGATGGGGAACTCCTTTGATCCATGTGAGTGTCTCACTCTCCAATAGTCATTGTTGTCTCGCCATTATCATCGAATAACACATCCAACATCCTGAAGTAATCCATGATTTCTTGTACTGAATATAACTAATCCATTCTAAGGATGATGTCATATTTTTGTATCTGTAAACATAGAAAATCTCCCCAATAGTAGTGCTTCCAACGAACTTTCTCACATTCTCTACATATATCAAAGAGGTTTTCTCATCCTACAATTAGAATAGTCAATACTAAGGGCACTGAAATTCACTCTACCTCATGTCCCAAATCATGGAAAAGGGATCGTGGTATGAAATATTTTTTACCTTGATTGAACAAGGCATGGACCCATGTAGAAAACAATAAAAGGGTACCTTGAATGAAATCTTCTTGCCTGGTGTTAGTGACGCTAAATCATGTAGCTGACCATGACCTATTTGTCACATTCTCTGACCATGAAGACATCCACCTCTAGGGACATGCTCTACTCTCTGAGGATGGTGGGAACCCTGTGGTTGTCCTCTTACATCCCCATATAATCTTTGTTGATCCCAAACTGGAGAAACATAATGCTTTTGACTCATTTGGAACTACCTTAGTGGATGAACCAATAAAGGAACATTTGGAACACCTTGGATACTCATATGGTTTAGTGCTCTCATTATTGAGGACTTCATCCTTCAATAGAAAAACATGTATCTGGTCACTTGGTAGAGGACACATAGCTATTTCCCTCAGAGAAACAAGATATTGAGGGATGGGACCTACCCTTGACTGACCGGATGCTCTTCTGTATTAATGACAAGGAACCCCAGACCACAACTGTATTTTGTGAGGAATCCTAGTGACTTCCCTTAAATGATGATATTTTTCTAGTTAACATCCTCTCGATTACCTCTACCTTCACCAAGACATTGAGATATGTCATTATCATAAAATCGGTGACCTAACATTGATATCTAGATGCAAAGCCTCATAGAATAGACTATCAATGGACTCCTAGTCTACAAAAAGGTCTGAAGCATATTGTAGAAGGTTTCATAAATGGATCTCGAACTCTCGGACACTAGAGATCTGGTGAAAAAGGTTAAGAACCTCATAGTGACTAGTCGCCTTCACAGTCGAAAAAAGAAAATCAGTATTGAAGAGGTCTCAAAACATCTCCCATGAGACTGCCTACTCTCTATGATCCATGAGGAACAAAAACCACCACTGCCACACTTCCACAGGTAGCATCATCACAGCCAATGTTACCCTATTCTCAAAATGATCACGGATTGAACTGAACGATATCTCAACTTCCTTCAACCAGTATTCCATGACTACATCGAAAATAAATCCCCCATACCTTTATAATATATGGAACTGAAAAATATTGTATTTTCCTCCTATAAGTTTCATCATATTCAACATCTAACCATTAATGATCTTCTAGTGTGAGCGAATGAACATATTCTGTGTGAACCTGACAAAAAAAATTCTCTTAAATGCATTCAAAAATAATAATAAATAGTTATTGATCCTAAAAATTGTATATAGTAAAATTTAAAATTAATTAATCATTTTTTATTCCTTTTAGGTTAACCTATTCCATGGTCTACCAGTTCAAACATGGATGTAACGAAGAATAATGCATGATCTATTTCAAGGTATCTACCCTGCAACTAATAACACCTCATTTTAGTAGCCACTGTAAGATTAAAGTTTCATGAATCGGATCACAGTGGGACATAAACACATGTGTCTCATCTACTCGATCATTTTTACAATGAATTCTAAACATGAATAAAATATTTACTGTACCATCCCGTGAATCATCACCTATGAATACCTCCAAAATCCATCTTATCCCTCGACTAGTGCTATAAGACCACTTTTTCATGACCCCCTCCCCATACGGTGTACCCCTCCTGGGCCATAAATGAGAGAAAAGAGATAGTGACACCTAAGTCCCACCTCCAGTAGGCCCTATCTTGGAAACTAGAACCTAGGGTATAGTAAACATGCATATGGGAAGCATTAACCTATAATGAAACACTTTTTAATGAGATAGATAAGTTAAAAACCCAACCAACTCCTAAATATATTAAAATATAAAATAAAACCCAATTAAAAATATGTATAGACATGCAATTACTAAAAAACTAGAAGGAAAAATTACAATTACCAAAAAATGGTAAAGATACAAGCGACCACAAATCCCAAATAGCTCTTGAAAACCCAAAAAGACTAGTAATCATAATAATTTCCATACTAATTCAATTGACCTAAAAATAGTGTATATATATATGTAGGGTAGATTTAACAATATACTCAGTAGGATCCTCCCCAAATCCTCTTGTGCAAATGATAAGAAAAGCAAGCTAAAGCATAGTGAACAAAAATTTAAACTAACTACTCACCTAAACAGGTATACTACATTCATAGAATCACTATGGATACTCTCACCCAATATTGCGTATATGTTTATATAATATAATAAATTACATAAAGGGTACCTCACTAACATTTCCCCATAGGTTTACCAGTCTTCTCAAACAATGCAGTTCTGGAGTATCTCTCCTAAAAAAAGGCTAGCTAGTAGATCCCTGGGTAAATCACCAAAACATAAACCTCATTTATCACACCACCACATCCACATAAAAAAATTAATCAGGTAGTTTCCAGGATCTACCATAGCTCACATAATGTGTTTCATACATTATTCATTATAAATCAAGCCATCACATCTCATGCACCGAGCAAGGATCCTCAATCCATCACAACCTATTCACATTATACCTATAGTGGTCCTTAAGAAACTATATCTAGAATGCAGATGTGTGAAATAACCACAACCCATTATAGTCCTCTACACTCATATATGGGAAAAAATACTATGAATACAAGAAAAAGTAACTACCAAGAGAAGATAGTGGGTCCAAAGGGTGTAGGTCAGTCATCCATCCTCCCAAAGAGATGTTTGGGAAAACAGCCCCCAAGTGCTTTGAATCCCTAGGGTGTAATTTTCCCTAATTGATAGGGTAGAGTGACATATATAATCACAAAAATTACATGATATAGTATATCTCACAAAAACATTGTGGGACTAACCTAGTCTCAGACTCAGTTATAGTTAATTTTTCTCAGAATCCCATCTACTACTTTTAGGACCTCATGTCCTATAATCACAAAACTATTTCAAGTGATAAAATATATTACATTATTAATTTTCATCAGTTTTACTTTATGTTAATTAATTATTTAACCATTAATTAATCATTAACATCTCCACATTACATCACATTACAATTTCAACAATGTTCCATGCCCTCTATGTATAAGCAAACTGAGTCCACTGCTTCTCAGAATTATAACCCCATCATTGCATCCCAACAAGCTCCCAACTCATGGGTTAAAAGTTTATTAATTTTTTAATAAAATTTATTTCTATATTACCAGGTAATCTAGGAAAACATCCTAGGCTACTGAAAAAAGTATACAACCAATAACATCCATCTTCTAAAAGTGGTCGGGAAATGAAAGGAGATAAACAAACAATATTATCGTCATTAAAAAAATAGATTCAAACAAGAATATATCATTCATATCAACCTATAAACTCAGCTTCTAAATATTCTGTCATCCCAAGTGTCCTACCTAAAACTCAAAAGCATATCATGATGCATCCTTCGACTCTAGGTGTTAACATCAGCCATAAAAACAAGGCATCCCTCAACCACATACAACAACAACACTCAAGGCTTAGCCATCCCAGGCCCACATCACATCCGAGCCTCCTCTCCCCATATCAAAAGTTTCATTTCTAGATCACATCACAAGAAATGGTATTCAAAAATATAAACCAATCTCTTGTCCATAAATAAAGGAATTCAACCTTCACACCCATCGATCCCTCGTGGCTAAAAAGCATAAGGCACTCGGTCATGATATATAAGTGAGAAACTAGAAACCAAGGAATGAATTGTAATTTATCAAACAACATCATCTAATTCCAGCTTGAATTAACGGATTCGTTATTAAAAGGTTACAATTATGGGAATCCTAAGAAACAAGTTATAATATGATATCATAAATTAAATGAATATTTAATATAAAATTCCTTCCCTTCCTTTATCGACAAGAATGAACATGCTTCGGGTTTCTTAACCAATTCTATTAAACATTCATACATTCATCAATTTGATAATGATAGAATTACAATAACAATCAGATTCATTAAAAATTCATCCTTAAAACATTATCCAATTAATTGTCAATTAATTACATCTTTATGTTATTTACCAAATTCACATTATGAACCATGCATAATAATAAAAACAATAATAACACCAATCAGAATCCCCATTTGAATCATGGGAGATCATCCTCCATCATGTGGAAAGAAGAATGGGTGGAAAAAAGAGATCGACAGGAAGAAACCACTAGAAAATGAAGAAAAACAACACACATAGGGTCCACTCGGGTCACCATAGATTGAATATGGAAGCCCAATGATTGATTCCCATCAATGGGATCTCTAAAATAATTAAGAGGGTACTATAGGCTATCTTGGAATGAGAGGAAGTGATACTGAATACGTAGGGTTATGAATAACCAGGGTATCTAAAATACTTAAAACATTACAAAAATGGGGAATGACATGGCATGTAATCCCATTTCATGTTGTTTAACCCTTAGGGTTTAGTTCTATCGAAAATGTATCACCACATCATTCTATATAACCCAAGTAATTACACGTCATGAACATGACATTCATGATGAGTAATTATAACATGATGGGTAATTCCTCTAATTTCTAAAAATTCACAACCATCACCTCTATACCTTCTTCGAGCCTCTTTCAAGAGCCTTAGTATTTGGAAACATGAAATTGGATGATCCACTTGGATCTGAGCCCTTACAACATACCAATGAAAATAATTATAAAAATAAAATATGAAAAATAAATTCTTTGTTGAAATAAAAAATTGATTATAAATAAAATAAGTACATTAGTTTAATCTATCTACTCATGTTCTAACATCTGTAAAATCACCTTTAAATTGATTATTTAATTCAGGTAGAAATATATTGAAATAATCTAAAAAATTATATATTTTTCTTGCATAAAATCATCTCAAAATCATACTGATAATATTTTTATAATTTAGAGATCATTCTTGTCAAATAGAATAACTAATAATGAGTCTTCATGATCACTCACCAATAGTTTACATTATATTTTGTGGATTTCAATATTAATTTAGACAAACATATACTTTATATAATGTATTTGAAAAATATAAAATTCAAATAGAAAATATTAATAGTCATGGAAATAAAAAAATGAAAATCATTCTAGTGCATATAAGTGATGAATTATAATTGCGAGGCCAAATATTTCCATCCTAATTCTCAGCCTTTTCATGGATATCCCACATTATTCATAATACTAACTCTAATTTAATTTAATTATAAATATTTTTCCATTATGAGATATAAAATAGTATGAATAGTTATTTTTATATTATATTACATAAAAATTAATAGGCAAATTATAAATATTGAGCATTATAATTTAAAATATTAATACATGTAACCTGCTAAAAAAAATTATGTCACAAATTGTTTTTTTCTAGTACAACATAGGAGTAGTAGAAATAGTAGATGTTTTTATTCTAGGACTAAGATATTGTGATGAATTAAGTGATGTGAAGTTTATAATTAATAAATAAGGATCATTATCTATAAATTATATTTTATAAATACAAAACTACATAATGTTACATAACCTATATCAAACAATTGGATATTTCATGTCTTCCATATGATACATAATTAATTAATGGCAGAAAATGTGAAAAATGAATATGGAAAAAATATGAGTAGAATATTTTCCATATAATATAAAAAAATAAAACATTAATATATTTCCATGTAAAATATTATCTTAGAAATAAATTTTATATATACATACTTGATTTAAAAGATGAAGTGAAATTTATAAAAGCATTTTCAGAAAAATTATTTCTTCTATAATGGAATTGGAAAATCAATATTATTCATAAAATTTAAATTTTCAACATTTAATAAAATTATAAAATCAATGAAAGGTAAATAATTTCCACCTCCTTCAAATTGATAAAATACTTTCCATACTATCATTTGTGAGTTTTGATTCATGAATTGTATCTATAGAATTCCTCAAACCTATTATGACTAAGAGGATAACATTAATCAATTTCATACATTAATGTATAAAAAAATAAATTTATTTTTAAATAATTCATGATCATTATATGACATAATTAGTTATAGTTCCATAGAAATTACACCAATCTTCATGGTTCAGGTCTATTTTCCATGTGTTCTGGATTATGGAAATCATGGTTAACATTTTTCTAAGAAATTATTAAAAGAAAATGGGTAAGCATTTTCAAACCATACTAGATGAATAAATTATTGAAATACCATAAACATAGTCTATATATCAACTAAATAATGTTGTGATTTTGAAAAAAGGGAAGTGTTTCCTAATATAAATTCTCTTTACTTAAGAAAGTGTATATAAAAATAGTGAGACATATCAATGGTATGTAAAAGAGAATAGACCACATGTAATATATAATTGAAATTTTAAAATGACAATTTCATGATAGTGAATGAATAAAGAAACAAAAAATCATGGTAAAAACATAAATATTAAAAAATGAATATATAGTTTAACATTTGTAATGAAGTATATAGTATTCAAAAAGTAATATTTTTAAAAAATAAATATAGTTAATTCAATTCATTGAATATTTCCATACATTAACATACACTTAATGATGGTATAAAACATCAAAAATGAATATATATTATAAAATATAGAGTTCAAACTAAAATTTTTCAACTATAACATCTATACCCAATTGATATAGTTTTGCAATGTGCTTCTATTAGATGTGATTTTCTTATATGGAAGAAAAATATATAAATAAATAATTTCAGTCCACTACCAGTTAGTGATTGAAATAAATGCAATCACTATGTACCATTCACAATGGATCACTCAATCTACCATGTTTGAGTGATATCTTCGTCATAAACATCATGTATAAAATTTTACTTCCCTATTGAATTTATAGATAGATAAAATAGTACTCTCAAATTTAATATAAATCAAATACAAGATGTGAAAAAAGAATTCATACATGGATTTTACATAATAACCATTAGCATAAAATGCCCAAAAATTGTTAATATAAACCATATATCACTTCTCAAATGAATGAAAAAAATATACAATCAAATCATAATGCCACATAAATAATATCTTTAGACATATATAACTTTATTGGCATTCCAAGTAAATTAAATAGTGATGAATTTAGTATTATATATAACCCATCATGTCCTGATTACGTGAAATGAAAGCAGAAATGTTAAAAATACATTTTTCAACAAATATACTATAGAAAATAAATATGAAAATTGTATTTTTGTCACATGTTATTGGAAAAAAGGAATAATAATTATAAATTTCAATTGATTCACTGTCATCAAATATTTCATGGCCTATATTTTAATATATAATTTAAAAAAATAGGTATAAAATATAATTTAGAAAATATGACATATAAAAAATTAGAAAAACTAACTTATTTAACAATTTAATAATTTAGTTTTATTCTCTTACAAATACACTTACAAAAAGCAAAGAACAACCCTATTAAATAAAACATGGTATACCAACTAAAATAATAAAATAATTTTAATAAATAATCATTTAATTAATATTAATTAAATGAGACATATCAGAAACATTTGAAACCTGTAAAAATAAATAGAATATAAAACCTTAATAAAAATGATTGTATAATTACCCATTTTAAGCATAAACTAAAAGATACATACCTAAAAATAAAAAGATTTATGTTGTGCTGATATTTATTTAAAAATACATAACCATTTATATAGAAGGTAACAACCCTTTGAAAATAAACATAGTATACCAAGTTAAAGTGTCTAATTATTGTCTATATACTCGTTTTTTTAACTTTAATTTAAATAGATGTATCTGATAATTGAAATTGAAATCATTCAAGAAAAATAGATTGCCAAAAAAATAAAAAGATGTGTAAGATCATATTTTATACACGACTTAGTTCCATTGAAAATCTATAATAGAAATGAATGTTATAATATTAAAAACAGAATATTTTGATGGTAAAGATAAAATAATTAACAAAACTAAAAATATGAAATTTAATAATTTTCATAGCTGTTATCAACTCATACATGGATCTTAAAACATAATAACTATATTCCAAAAATCATTTTTGTGGATGACACTATGGATAAAACATATTAAATTAGAAATCGAAACAAACTTATATATAGAGAAAAAACGAAATATTATCAGATATAAAATAAATTTTCCATTACATCCATGTATTGGATTTTATTTGGATACTTTATCAACAACTGATATTTTGTAAACTTTTTTCAAGACCTCCATTTTAATATATATTATCCAAAAACAATTGTAAACAATATGTATTAAAAAAACTTATAAAAACAATTATAAAAATCTTTTGTAACAATTTGGTAAATGTTTTATGAAATCAACATATTATTGTGAAAATACAATATAGTTTAAACTATACTGGGCAGAATACACATAAAATTTGGTGGCCCCTACAATATAAAATGTTTATAATTAAAAAATATTAACTAATATTACTTTTTAATAATAATAGTTCTCTAAACCATCATGGAATTGCAAAATAATCACTTAATATTTGTACTATATAATATCTCTGATATATATACATATCGACCATGAGTATTTCTATATTTCACATCCATTGATAATAATTCAGGACCTATAAGACTATATAGACTAGTGGTATCATTTCAAATAAAAGGTGAGTGTAGATACCTAATTAATTATATAATGTAGTAATTCACTAGAAATCATACTTATTTAAATAATGAAAATTGAAAACATAGATATACATCAATGTAAATCAAATTCAATTCTATCACACTAATCTCATAAAAATCAAAAAGTTTTATGATATATTTATTAAATATTCTTACTGTATTGACTCTTACAAATATATCAAAAAACATATGAGACACATAAATGTTATCTACGAAATTAGAAACATTTGGATAATATTTTTATAAAATCATAAAAAACATAAGCATCTAATTTTTTTATTCCTAATTTTTTTATTTCCTTTATAATAATTCTTTTGATATTATACATCTATATAAATTTAATTTAAAAAAACAATACAAGTAATTTTTAATAAATTCTAAATAATAATTTAAAAAAGTAAACACTATATGTCATATATTGAAGATGTTTAGTTGGAAAAAGATAAAAACAACTCATATAATATCCAACACTAGTAACCTCCTTGGTAAGAAATGTTATTACACTAGTCAGATCAATAATATCATGTACTGATATTCTTACATGACCCAACTATATAGGATTGTGATGTCAAAAAAAACCCCAAAAATATTTACTTCTTTGTACATTAAAATATGTAAATGGGGATTTCAATCCTATAACTCACAGTTATGGTTGAGTTCTAATGAGGGGGTAGAGGTTTCGAATAATTAGATTATTGATCTCTTATTGAACCAAAGTTTTCTATAATCATTTTCCCCATCAGTAAATGATACCCTCTATGTGATAAATTATGAGAATATATATTAAGAAATTGGATCTTGTCAATGAGATATTCTTCAGGCCTTTTATATAAAAATAAACTAATAATTATTTCAGTAATATATAATAAATTTGACAATATTAAATTATTGTCATACCAAAATTGCTTCATCTTATTGTATGGTAATAAATTTATTCCATGTATTTTCATTAAATAATCATTACTTGAGGAATGTATTTTCATTAAATAACATCCCAAAAACATATTTTTTGTGTACATTTTTTTGAAAACCACCTCTATGAAATCACAAGTAAATATTGAAATCATTTCGTAATTTATTTATTTTATTTTTGTTAAAAATCGAATTCCATATATAATGGATATATTAAATATTAATCGTTTAAAATATATAATATTTCAAAAATGTTATAAAAATAAATAATTTTAGTTATTTTCCCATTATGGACTCCCATAGATTCTCTTATTCTATCTAGTTGATGTACATACAATCGTTATATGAGATGTTATTCCAGCAATGGCTTTTCATGGTGATATAACTGGTAAATTGCATTGGATTTGGGCTATTGAGGTAATTATTTTAATAAAATTTAACATGTATAATCAGGTCTCCTTATTTAATTGATAGTTTTTGTTAATGTGTAATCACATGTTTTCTAACTGTAGAAATTGACTTTTCTTTAGAAGAAGGAGAATACTCCTCCATATATGGCGCATTAGTTGTCCTGCAATTATTTTTGTTAAATTAAAAAATTTATTTCACTATATTAATTATATTAATTAACACATAATTACATGAAAAAAAAGACTTATACCTGAGTAAATGTTCTTATTCCATTATTTTTGTCAAGTAAATAATTAAATGTAATGAAATTCTATATACATGAATAATTTTAGATAATGAAATATTCAAAAAATGATAAAAAAATTTGTAGGTAAATAAATATTATCATTCTTGTGTATATTTCAAAAAAATTAAGGATTTAATAATTATTATCTCACAAATATTCATGATAAACTATTATATATAATCCTTGAATCTAAAATTATTGAAAAATCTATAAATTTAAATATCATAACAGAAAACAATTTTTATATGCATAAATTTGACCAATAGAAAATAATATACATCAATATTTCCAATCAAAAATACTTCTCTATAACTATTGAATATAAAATTAAACACAAAGATCGTATAAATAGTCAAATATATATTATTAAACATCTAAGATTTTACAAAAAATAGATTTTAAACATGTAATTTTAAAAATTTATAAATAATATAAAAAATTACTTGAATAATAAGGAGAGTAATTTAGTGATTTCTCTTATACTTTCAGCATGATAATTTTATATATCATGGAATATATATGAATTATAGTCATTGTTAACATCAAAATAAATTTATTAGACAATAAAACCTTGTACAAATATATACCTACATCATAATCCTCATCTCCCAAACAATTATTTTCCCTTGAAATAAGTCAGGGCATTGGTCATTCAATGAATAAATGGATTAAAAAAATTTATTTTCATGTGTCACCATGATAATTGGATCCTATTTAAAAATAAATATTTTTAAACAAACCAATGTCAACCAATAATCATCATGTCACACCCCAGTATTACTATAAATCCAGTTATACTAAAATATTTTTAACCAAAATTTAGTATTACAAATTTTACAAATGTTCTAAAAAACTACATAATATGGCATTAATGAAAAAATTATATTTTCATCTTTTTTAATCGAAAATTCAGTACTTTGGTGATAACCACTACCCTATCATTTCAAATGTTCTCTTCTGGTCCTTATTTTGTTTAAAAATGTATAACCATTAATATCAAAACCAGACCATGTGATCACATTATGTTATGTTCCCCTTATAACTATTTCAATGTTTCTAATATAGATATATATATATATATGATTAATTCATTTTTAAAACATGAAACAAATTTCCTTTTATGGTTAATCATCAACCACTTTTCATTTCATTTCAAATTTTGTATGTTTAATTACACAATAAGTGATGATATATATGGTTTAACCTTATCTGTGTTGTTAAAAATGGTTAAATTTTTCAGCATCACTTCATCTCAGGGAATGAACAATAACATTGAGCCTATAATCCTTATACCTTCACTTTCAATGGTCATATGTCAAGATATAGTAATACTAATATGTTTCACATAAAAAAAATCAGTAATGAACTCAATAACCTCTTATGATACATTATTTTGAATAATAGATGCCTCTGATTGATGATTTTTTTAACATATCCATTTAAAATGTGCATATATCCATTAAATTTATATATCCAACATAAAAAAATAGAGCATCCTATTATTATCTAATGCACCAGATGAACCATTATATCAAAAAACATAGTTTTTAAATATATTTATTGTTAAAAAATATAATAGAATCTTTATTATCTAACACATATTAAAAATTAATATCAACAATATTACTACAAATGGATTTAAAAAATAGCATAACTCGTTGACAGTCTTTTTAACATGTGTCAAAAATATAACACATAGTGTGACCAATATAAATTCTTTCATCAGTGTATGAAAGTCATCAAATTTCATACCTATTAATTTACAATCCATCAATGACACCAAATTATTAATGTTTTTAGAATCTCCATTGGGGTCTTTAATTACATGAAAATGCTAAAAAAATCATCTACTCTCTCTTGGTTAATGTGTGATAACCTTAATTTAAATATATTTTATTTCCATTCATTGTGGAAGTAAACTCCAAAACATATTCCCATAAATATGAAGTCCAATTTAGCCAGAAATCCATCATTTTTATGTCCTTTTATGTCTAAAATTTTTCAATGAAACATTCTCATATGTTTTTATCATAATGAATAACATCGATGTTATGATTTATCTCTAAAAATACCTAATAAGATAGTTCAAAAAATCTAAACGGTTTCTTCATTATATTTTTTTGATAACCAAATTTTACTTTCTTTCCAAATGTGAAATCAAAATTTTTCACATTTTCATAGTATTCATTAATTGAAAATGGTTATGGAGGATGATTATATTCCTTTAAACCATTAATTTTTTTTTTCAATCCACAGTAAGGATAATAATATTTAATAAATCATTTATTTTTCATGTACATTTTATTCCTTCTATTTTGTAAATGATAATATAATATCTCATCCTCATAAATTAAACAGTCTTCATATACCTTAACAATATATCTGGATATGTTTCCATATATAAAAAATTCATTTTACTGAACATTACCATAGCACACAAAATAAAATTCGCATTATTGTATTAATTGAAAACTATAACACAAATCTCCATTGGAAGGTCCAAATTAGTAATAAATGTTGAAATATATGAATTAATATCATTTCATGGCTATTTTTTGTCTTGAAATCATTGACCTCATCAAAAAAATATTTTTTACTCATAATTATCTATGGGGATAAGTTGTAAACTACCAATGAATTTTTTATGAAATATGTTGGATACATAGACTCACATATGGATTCATCCCATTTGTGAATATATCCTTTATAAAATTTCAAACATAACATTAAAAACAATGAAATTATTTATCAAATAGCTTCCACAATTGTTAATCTGAAGGGTGAATTGCATTACCATCAGAGCGATGCTCATTTTTATGTCATCATAACATTTTTCATCAATTGAATTTGTAAATAGACACTTAAAACGAGTAATTATTGGAAAATGAAAAATCTATTTTTCATTGGGTCTGATTTTGGTACCTAAGAATGGATCAGAGTTGAATTATTTTCATTTCTAAAAGGAATTATTGGAAGATATAAAGATAATTTTGTATGAGGATAGATTTGTGGACTAGAGAATGAATTAGAGTTGTGTTTTTCATTCATCATATATCATGATGTCCCAAAAATTTTTATTCTGATAAATATTGATTTAATTTAAAATAGAACACACAATCACTAGAAAAATAATATATCTTTGTATACCCCAATATCATCCAGAAGAATATTTTTTTCATCATAATTAGAATCTGGAAGCCCATTGCATTAAGTAAGTAGCTCTTTTTAAATTTCAATTAACTCTGAAAAAGTTTTAACACACCATCAATTTCTTTATTTCAAGATAACTAATCTCACAAATATTGACAAAACTATATATTTAGTGAAGTATAAAAAAATGGTTTCTCAGAATCCCTATACAAGCATTAAACAATTTCTATTTTTAATGGTTTCAATGCCTCGTGAATTAATTATTCATTATGATCAGATTTATGATTCTGAATATTTTCACTAACATTTGATGTTTACTTTTCCATTTATTCATTATTCCAGATATGAAATGTATAATTACCACTATAACCATAGAGAATGAGATGATCCTTGATTTCTTTAGAATTTAACATTTCATATTCAAACACTTCATGGATTTCCATAAAATAAAATATTTTTTGTAGATTTAGTTTAGAAATTTCAAAGAAATTATCAACTCCTTCTTCATATTCACTAGTGGTTATTCATAAATTTATCTAATTACAATCAATTAAATACCTATGACCACAATATAAAAGGAGAATATGTTAAAGCATATAACATTTAAAATTTTATAAAAGATATATAACATTCACATAAACATAAACATTAAAACAAAAAAAATAACATGAAAAAATTATCATAACTAAATTAACATAACCAATAGTTATCATAACAAATAATTGTACATAATTAATGTGAGAAAAAATTCTCATAATAAAAAATTAATTGTAAACAAATAACATAAAAACAATTCAGAAAAATTGTTCCTAAATTCAAAATGATTGTACAATAAATTATGTAAACTATTATAAAAACAATTATATAAAAATATCTTACATATAATTATCATAACTTTTATATGAAAAATAATAAGAAAAATTATACAAATTGTTATATATAAATATAATAAAAACCATTATATAAACAATTATACAAAATATATTAATCCAATTATTATAAATAATCATAAAAATAGTTAAAAATAAATAATATATATATATAGTTTTTTATTAATCCTTGGAAATTACTCTTCATAAACCAATATCCCACATAACATTAGTTAATTTCGATAAATTAAAATTCCATGTCCACTACCTTTTTAAATAGTCTCAACCTCCGTTATCTGACATGATCTAGGATAGCTCCAATAACCATCAAATTTACATAGTGATATTGGGGCATAAAATGAAGTAAATGGAATTAAATTCCATGAAAATTAGTAATGATGTAAATAGATGATAATTTTAGTGTAGAAAACATGATTATTGTATAGAATAAGTCATGATTCAATGATCTATACAACCACATACTTCGTCAATTTGACTAATCAAATGAATCATAGTGTGATTATACTCATGAAAATGGTATATCATTCTTCCTTGTCATTTTATGACAACCTATACACATTTCAATATCTACATTATCATTTTTTAAAAAATTCATGAACTCAGTTATTCAAATATATAGTATGTGTTATCTATTTTAAGATATCACTTGATATGTAATCAATTTAATTTTTTTAGTTCTTTTACTACACACATCATGTTTGGATACGAAAATTATATAAAGATTGAATAAATATCATATACACTTAATCTAACCTCAATAAATCTTTCATCATGTATTTTATTTATTTCATATCATGATTCAATAATAATCAAACTCAATTATTTAAAATGTTATTAAATAATTTGTAATAACATTATAATGATGATATTTTTTTAAAAATAATCCTTCACATACTTAATCAATAAGAAATATATATGGACTACTCCAAAAGGAAAAAACATCTCCACCACATCACAAGATTGTTAGGAATTATTTAAGAATCATATTTTTTTAGTAAGAACTTTTTTTCTCATGTAAATTTAATTGGTATTTACATTTTGAAATTTATATTTTGTGATATCATTTACTCTCATCATTTTCTAACATGTGGAATGAACATGATCGTTGATTAATCTTCTATAACATATCGTTAAACATTAAAACATTAATAAGGTTACAAACAATTATGATAAAAAAATGAAACTAAATTTATTTTAAAAACACAAGAAAATTTGGGATCTTGATAGTGTTAAATTTATCTTCAATTCCATAAAACATAATCAATGTCCACATAAATAGATTGAATACTGTGTGTTTGATGAAAAACAATTGAAAATATAATATAAAAATTATAAAATAACATCAAATCGGTGTTATGGGTTAACAGTAATAACACCTAGCTCATTGAATTATAATCAAGGATAAAAGATACCAGATAAATCAGGTAAAAAGTGGATGAAAATCAATTTCATGATATAATCAAAATTCATCGATGGGCGTCGAAGATGTATGTGTTGTCATCATTAAAGAGTCGATCGAGAGACGGTTATGATCAAAAGATGAATGTGAAAAGTGGATGGAAATAAACTTGAGGAGGGAACCAATGGTCATATAATCCATAGTTAGTCAATATTTTGTCATGGGGTAGCATTTATGAATAAAAAGGTAAATAATTGAGTTGTTTATATAATTTTAAATCTTTTTTAATGGCAATTTTACTAAAATTGATGTTAAAATGTTTTTCAATTTGATCTTTAACTATAATTTTCTAAAAACATGGACATTAAAAATATGTATTGAATTTATGTTATTAAAAAACAGAAAAGAAATTATTAATTTTATATTTAATATTAGTACTAAAAAACGATGTTAAAACATTTTGTAAATTATTTTTATTTTCACTTCTAAATAAAATGAACATTAAAAATATATTTTAAAATCCCTTAACATTGTATTATATAAAAAACCCATTGAAAATTAAAACATAGGATTTTTATATTTTGATTTAATAAAAAAACTACATTAAAAATTTCACCATAATATCCTTAACATGAATTTATAAAAAACCTCTTCCCTTTAAAAAATACATCACCATTGAAAATATAACTACACATAGTTTAAAAAATTCAAAATCATTTACAATCCATTATTCGACTTCAAAAACAAAAATTCAACTTTTTCAATTTAATATATTACACACACCAAACACAATGTATATAAGTAAACATTATCATTAATAATGTCAATGTAATGGGAATGGTCATAAAGGCTTCTAATAAAGGGATTGAATAAAATTAATCAAAAACTTGAGTTTGAAGAAAAATAATAAAAAAATCAAAAATATAATCCTAAAAATAAAAAGAAAACATACCAATTTATAAAAAATATATTAATATATGATACATATAATGAGGAAACTTCATAGGGGCCAATGGGATAGATGATGAAATTGAGAGGTTGACCTGCAACAAGTTGGTTAACTATCACACAACGGTCAACTGGATCACTCTAAGTAGTCTTCTCAGGGATGATCCCCAAAGACAAGTGTTATGTACAACTAGGGTAACTATCCCATTATATACATCAAATCATAAAACATTTACCCACTACATATTAATTAGATTTCTTGATCTCCCCTTGGAATAATAATTAATGTGTTTTATGGCAAAGAAATGTGATCACATGAAAATAATAAATCCCCTAGTGATAGTACCATAATCATGTCTATCCCACCTCCCATACTACACTTAATAATACCCCCAATATATGACTACAACATGAATAGAATAACAAATTATTTATCCCATGGATAACACAATATCATCAACAATGCCTGGTGGTTAACAAAGAAAAAAAACATCAAATCCCATGTGCCAACATGGGCCTTAACTTTTAACATATACATTTTTAAATAAATCATTAATATTATTTTTATTTCAAACACATTTATAAAATAAAGTATAAAAACATCCATGGCCAACCACATATATTGAAGGAAACTCCATTTTCCTTTATAAGCCCAAACCACCCTTTAAAAAAGTAATTTAAATACAAAAATGGATCCCATTTTGGAAATACCACTTGTTCTCAATCCCAAATAAAAAATATTGTTTCTTAATTAAAATATACTTTGTTGTTTATAAATCATTAATAATGTATAAAACACCATTTCACAACCAATTTCTATTTCACTAATAAAATAAACCACTTTTTGCAAAGGAAACCCCACCTAATTAAGTAAGACCATTAAAATATAAAAACCAACTATCATATAAATAACTAATGTAAATATAAAACACAATTAAATAATCTTGTAGTCATGGAACTTATATATAAATGGAAATGAATCATAAACACCTACCTCTATTGTATTATCCATGTTACTTTCAATGAAAACCCACTGTAAATGTACTTAAAAGGGGGATCACAACCCCTGGGAAGTAGAAAAACAAATTTAGCACAACCCTAGGCATGAAAACCTACCAAAAATAGAAACTAGGGTAATAAGAGAATAGAAAAAAAGTAATAACATTCAAGAATAATAGAAATGGAACCCAAACCTTTCAAATTAGGGGATGAATTTCCATGAAACCCCTTCAAAATTTACATGGAAGAGATTTGGTGTTGGAGATAAGATCATAAAAGGCATCCATGTTGGTGAAAATTGAGTTGGGATTTTATTAGGAGAAACCCCACTTAAAAACCCTAATAAGAAAAAATAAACATCTTATAGTGGGTTTCACATTTTACCAAAATTGTTAAACAAACCATACAGTAACTGTGCAGATCACTTTGGATAAAAGTGTAGTAGGATGCACACTTATGAATAACCGATTTTTAAGTATGTGACTTAACTGTGGGGCCTATAACAATTCCCCAAAATTTTATCCTTTTAGTCTAAAATTTCAAAAACATGAGGGGCTAAACTATTCATCAAATACCCTTAAGAAAATACACTAGGGATGTGACATCCCCCAACCCATTCTGCTTTTCCCCCAGAAATTCAAGAGTCAAGACAAAGCTAAAAATAAAAAGATACAAACCACACTCAAGGAAGTGAGGTGAGGTGGATAATTTCCCAATACATGTATCCCTAATAAAAACTTCTAATAATTGATTATTACTCTAAATAGAACCATCAAATCCAAAAGGATACTAATTTTCTCCACGTAAATCATAGCCCCACCCATCAGTACAAGTCCCAAAAGTAAATGGATATAAATAATATTAACACTAACCTCTGTAAGAGATATGTTTAAAGGAATTCCATAACCAGATACTAAATGGTCACTTTAATAGGTTCATAGTACTCTATGGGTATATAGGGACCTAAATATGGAACACCATCCATGAAGAACCCCACAAACCTAGTACCACTAAATTCTCCATATTAAAAAGAAAACATTCATCTTAATTATCAATGTAAAAAACATATGGTCTCTTAAAACCACATCAATAAGAAACAATCTTTTAAATAGGTCATGACATAATAAAATACAAGATTCTCTAATAGAATAAAATTAAACTACAATTAATGTTCTCAATCAATAAAACAAAAGACATCTTGTAATCCGGAATCCAACAAAACAAACCAAAATAATTCAAAAGATAAAATACATACAATCATTTCACTAAAACAAACGCATTTGGTATAAATATATAGCCATATGAAAATTACTATTATGGGCCTTAACCCCTTTTAAAAAAAATAACGAGAACTATTTCCCAAAAGTAAAAATGTAACTCACCATAATTCATTTTGGAATCATTCAAAATGATTTATCAAAACGAATTCAAAGCGCAGCACTATGATCTAAAAATACTACATTTCAAATTATTTCCTATATCTAATTTTAATTTGAATTAATAAACTACTCATCCTTTAAATTTTGTAAAACACCAAAAGTGACTATTTTCTATGTTTTAAGTTCCTCTTCAAACCATTATTTCAAAACTATTATCCTAAAATACATTTCAAAAAAAAGATTCCAGATATGTTTTCATAAATCCAAAGATAGAAAATTTCAAAAACCAAATCATTTTTCTTTAAAGCAATCAATTATATTTAAAATAACACTGAAATTTAACAACATTTTTCTAATTGGGATTTAAATATTTTAAGACATCAAAAAAGGTTCAAAAGGTACTTCTAACAATTTTCAAATATATAGGAACTTAAAAAATCACTTGAACCACCCAATATAATCCTTTATAAGTTAAAATAAAAACCTATAATCTCATTTCAAAATCCTAACAAGTTCAAAACCTATTGATGATTCCATATTCAATTTTAAATCCACCATTATATTTTAACACTACTTTTCATTCCAAGCCTTATAAAAAATTCCCAATGGAACAACTCATTCTTGAAAAACCAATTCACCTTCAACACATATAAAAAAAACCTCCCAACATGTAAGGGTAAGACATTAAAATATTGAAATATTAAAACTGCGAAGTACTGTAGAAAATAAATCAAATATATATGAGTTCTAAACACTAGGAATATAACCATCCAAAAAGAATACCCTAGTAATACAAATCTATTTTATATCAAGAATCTTATCAAAGGAACCTTGAAATAAGAAAAATCAACGAGCATAACCAGTAATGATCCTAAAAGAAAACAAGTAGTCCATATAACCAAGGAAACTAGAAACACTATTTTGAAACATTCTTTAAAATAAAATTCAAAAATATTTGAAAACATCATTTGAAATGTAAAATGTTCTCCCACAACACTTTTCTCGAAACATCAAGCCATCATTAACACCTATCGGTGTCAAAAATAATTTAAGCCAATGGTCAATCCCCTTCTCTTTTAAAATATTCATATATTTTTTTATAAAATGAATTCTCAGATACCTTTCAAAATAATTTCAAAACTCTTCTTTGAAATAAAAGACCCCATGTAAAACACATTCTTAAAAAAATAATAAAAAATCCACATTAAGAATTAATGTGAATCCTAAAATTCTACTTTTCGACTAAAATAACATTCAAATGAAATTATTTTCTTTATTTACTTTTCAAAACATAACACACATTGTTTTAAAACTAAAATAAAATAGGTTTTCATAAATGAAATATATTTTCCAATTAATAAACTCCACTTTGGAAAAGAATGTCTCCAAGGTAAATAACCAAACACATTAACGCATATCTCAAATAAAACCACATTAAACTAAATAAATTGGCATAAACATCCTAAATAAAACTCCATAATAGTATAATACACCAATAGAATATTCTATTGGAGTTAGTCAGGGAAGAAATTGTGGCAAAAGAATAATTCCATAGGGTAAAATTCATTGTGAATTTTCTGGTCGCATGGGTGGTAAACTGTGAACCAACATTGAAATAGGCATTGTCATGGTTCTTTAACCATGTCGCATAAGTATTGGACTGGTTACCAGGCTGTTCATACAAACTACGTGATTGTGGTCCATTTACTAATTTTCCACACGAAAACATAAATTGACCCTAACATCACTAATACACTCATGGATGATAAATGAATCAACTAGAAACATAGGAAAATACATCAAAACATCCAAATCTGAAATCATAATTTAGACCCAATCCTGATATAGCCATGGAATATTATGGATTATTTCAAAAAAGAATTTTTCATGACCTTGTATGCACACATGGCCTATGTCCTGACAACAATCCCAGTCTCAATATTATATAGACACATCCCAAATAACAATTATGGTTTCTAAAATACCATTATTTAAAAAACCAACTTTGGTCATAAATCTGTCAGATTCTCAATCCGGTCAACCAAATACTCAAGGAGCATCCCTTATGCTCTATGGATAAAGAAAAGCAACATGGGTATCAAACATAACCATTGATGATTATTTTACCCTCATGAAACCAAATATAAACATTCCTAGAATGAATAATAATAAAAAAGTGACAAGAATAACGTCATGATACATCTCATATAAATCAAAAAACTAATTAATTCTACTTACCTATAATGAAATATAAAAAAATAAAGCCCATGGATTTTGGAAAATTAGTTATCCAACCAGTTCCATGAGACCAAATGTAACAGCCCGAGATTTTATGAAAAATATTCTTTCTTATTTTACTAATGTCTTGTGTTGTACGCTACACCAAAAGGAGCTTGCACAACACACATCCTTGACTTGACTTTCATTACACGCAATCGCGACCTTCCTCGATAGCGTGTGTAGTACGCAATACCGAGTTTCACTAAACAACGATATGCTATAAAAATATTATTAAAACTAGCAGTTATGAATAGTAATAACCACTTTTTGAAATCCAGTAAATCTTATTTTTCAAAATGAACTTTATTTTTGGATTCGGAGTATCGAATTTAGCCTAAGGTGAAATTTTGGTACTTTTCGGATAACTTTCATATTCTGATGAATAGTGAAAATTACTAAATTATAATTAAAAACAACTTTTTTAATCGAAATAATTAATAGTGATAAATCTTTAATTTGAGTGGTTTTAAAGTATATTTAGAATATATTTTTACAATTTAACACAATGTTGGTCATTGGATGTAATTTCACATTTAAACTAGACATAAACAAGTGTCAATCTTTTGATAGATATTGTTTCTTAAAAACACGCTATTTGTTTTAACAGCGGGATTTAATTATAAAATTAATTAATGCAACTTTTATGTTATGAATTTGGTAAAATAGACTTCATTTTTGAATTCGGAATATGAAATATAGCTTGGGATGAAATTTTGGCATTGTTCTGAAAAACATCAATTTTTGATGAATAGTGAAACTACTAAGTGGTAGGTTAAAAACTGAATTTTTGCATAAAACTTAATTTTACCGCTTCTGTGAATGGAATTTCGAAAATCCGAGAGACACGGTTAATATCAAGGACTAAAATGTGGTTCAATGAGATGAAAATAATTTTTTGGTGAATAGTAACTTTTTACTTTTTTACCACGGTTAATAGTAAATAAGGTAACTAAGGGTAAATATGATATTAATATTACCCTAACACATGTCCTAATTCTATTGGACAAGTGTAATTCGACCAAAAACAAACTTAGGAATAAAATATGACCATTTAGGCCCACTTGGATTAGATTAGGACATTTATTATTAATTTATTTAAAGAAGGGTTAAAATAGTTAAAATCAAAGTTTAATAAGTAAATCATTTTTAATATGGGGTTATACATAAGATAAATTCGACTATAAATATTCATTAGAAAGCTAAAAAGATTTCCTACATGATGGTATTTTATTTGTAATTTTTCGACATCAAATAATATAATTTATTTATGACACAAAAATGATGCAGTAATTATCTTATTAATGAAATATTGACATAATTGATAATATAAATACCAAAATAACTGTAATTTAAGACTTTTTATGAATTCCACTAATTTTCTAGGTTACTATGATATATTAGTGTTGATTTAATCAACTTGGTTCGAACATATAATTCTGTTATGACTTTCACAAAAATCATATATCAAATAGTGTCAAAATTGACACAAAATAGTTTTTAAATCAAATATTATATTATTAATTGTTATTTTATTCCTAAAAATCTAAGGTTCGGCCAAATGACTTAGATAAGGATATATATATTAATAATAAACAATTTGGGGGTTCGTTTGGCATGTTATAGTAAGTGTATTAACCATATAGTGAAAGAAAACAAAAAGACACGGTAAAAGTTAAATTAATTAACTTAGAGTTAAATCTAATTGATAAGGTTAAAATAATATCTTAAACTTGTCTAAATTCTATTGGTTGATAGGATTTCGACCCATCCTTACTTTAGCTTCGAAATAAGACCCTTTGGAACCATTATAAACCGATTTTGACTTTAATATAAAATAATATTTTGAGATATTCCTAAGGTGCCCCTCTCCTCCCCTATAAAAGGACACCTCCTCCCCCTCCTCCTCACACCAATTTGAGCACTCAAGCTCGGCCAACCCCTGCCAATTTCTCCTCTCCACTTCCCTAGCAACATCCTAGAGGTTCTGGTCTTCCTCAAAGACCAATTTTAGTGCCCTAAGAGGAGGTCTCAAAGAGGCACTTCAAAGAAGAGGTAATTACCGTTACCAATTCTTTCATCTTTATTTCTTCTTCCACTTCTTCTTCTTAGGTTGTTTCATTATGAAGTAATAACATCAGTATCACTCATATACTGATATGTTATTATAAGTATGAAACAACCCTATTTCACCATCTATCCATCCTACGGAAAAAGAAATCACCGCGCGTGCGTACGTACGGAATACCGTCTCCACGCCGTGGTGTAATCTATTTTCCACCACCACCTTACATGGATGGGTATAATGGTGTAAAGAATAACTATACATAGTTATTACAACATCATATTGATTCTGATATATTGTATAATCCACTCCAATTCAATTCAATATTTATAGAAATGATATCATCGCTCGTGCGTACGTACGGACTACCGTCTCCACGACGCGATGAGATTCATTCTCCATGTTAACCATTTAAGAATGATTATAATGTATATATAAGAAATAATAATGAAATATATGACATTTTAAAGCTACTGGATTTATTTATATATATACATATGTATGTAATCTACTTACTTCCATTTCAAGACAATAAGGAAAGGAAAACAGCGTTCATGCGTACGTACGGACTACCGTCTCCATGAACGGTGTTTTTCATTTTATTTATCTACCTATTATATATATATATATACTGAATATATATGATATATAAATCATATTTTATATTCTGGAAGTAAGTAAATCATGATATAAGTAATAATGATGTCAAGAACAACAAGTCAAAACACCTACGATAAATGAAACGATTTTACCCAAAACGCTTCTTTAACATGGAGTTTACAAAAGAACGGGTAATATAATGTCATAAGTGAAACATATATGATATCATAACAATGAATATGATTCTGTAATAAGTCAATAACATGATTTAAATCATTATACAGGAGGTTCGGACACTTACAAAGCAAGTCGGACCTAAGGTAAGGGAAATATCACAATCTCATTTTTATCCGAGATTGTTTATTCGTAAGTATTTACTGGGGTTTATTTTATCATCCACATCCATGTTTCCTCAATATGTAATATTATTTCCATCCAACTACAATGGTTTAAATCCAATTTTACCCTTTGGTTAGTTTTTAGTAAAAGAGATGAAAGGAATCTTTTGTCGTTTATCGTACGAGGTACATTTTGACTTTTTCGACAAAAGTACAAAGAATGTTTTTTTTAACTTATACGGCACGAACGGATTTCTACTGTTTTATAAAGCCTTATTTTCATGAAGCTTCCTCTAAAAGATTTCATGACTATTTTCAATAAAATCTCTTTCTTTTAAAATTGCATGATGTTTTGTGAAAAGAAATTGATTTTGAAGAAGAAAGGATATTTTCCTCAAGAATTCAATTCAAGTGTTTTATCAAAATTATTTTCCATCTAAGATAATAAAGGGTTCTGTTTCTATCCATATTTTTATATTGATTTGACTATGTTGAGATGGAATTATGTTTATGAATTCCTTTATCTTATATGAATTGATTTATGATGTCATGATGTTTCAAGAATCCCATTTTTATTACATGGGTTATGCGATGATGTATGATTTATGATTTTGTGGCACACATAAGAAAGGATTCATTAAGAGATGGGTGGGACCTATATCTCCCTCCAATGCATTGGGTAAAGATTTTATATCTCATGAGATAGACATGGCTGGAATGGTAGGTTATACCGGTTCATTGAAACAGGACTGAAACGAGGATTACTCGATTCAGAAAGGGACTTTGTCCACTAAGATAGTCTTGGCAATGAGTCTTGACTAACAAGAAATGATTCTCTATGATTATGTGTGTATGTCACAATGAGTAATGTTTTATGTTATGATTTCATTTTCACTTCTATGATTTATTCCATGTTAATATATTATGATCTCTTTTGCAGGTTTTGATTTTCAAAAAGATATGATATGAATTTTATTTCCTTTATTTGCCCTTGCTGAGCATTTGAGCTCACCCTTTTATGTTTTCTTTTCCCCAGGATATAAAGAAAGGTTTTAGGTAAAAAAAAGGAAGATCTTTATGGGAGATGTTGAAGATCTTTCACCACGATTAGAAGATTACGTTCCGAGTTTCCAAAGACACTAAACTATTACGGTCCTTGTGTGTGTGTTTTTGTAATGTACTAAGTATTCCGCAAAAGTAATGTAAAGTCCATGTACGTCAGGCTTCGGGTCTCTACAGTTGGTATCAGAGGAAAGGTTTAGTCAACCTTTGGAAACTAGGATGCGAAAACGTTAGTGAGATCCCTTGAGATATTTCTAAGGTATGTCTAGGGATGTCTCTAAGGTTAAATATACGTATAGGTTATAGTAATAGAATTACGCTAACGATCATAGAATTAAACCTAAGATGTTGGATATTGAAGGTAATCCCCCTTTATTATGTTGTTTTCCCTAGCATGATTTTTGCCTCTCACACTATTCTTTATGGGTTTTAGACGATGGCTGGAACCCGAAGGAACCGTGTTGATCAATGCAATGGACAATGCAATGATTGCCCTCCTGAACAAACAAATGTTATGGGAGATGGAGTGCAAAATCTTATTGCTATACTTACACAAGCTATGAATCATTCTGGACATCCAAATGAGCAGAGAAGGGAACAATATTCTATTGAGTCCTTCATGAGGCAACGTCCACCTTCTTTCAGTGGGTCTACTGATCCATTAGTTGTTGAACAATGGATTAGTACTACTGAAAAGATATTTTCAGTTCTTCAATGTTCTGAACATGATAAAGTCATCTTAGCAGTATATCGTTTGGAAGGTGAAGCTGATCAATGGTGGAATCTTATCAAGAATACGAGGCCAAGAGATGAAATTGAGTCCATGGAATG
This sequence comes from Viscum album, assembly GCA_963277665.1. Taxonomy (NCBI): domain Eukaryota; kingdom Viridiplantae; phylum Streptophyta; class Magnoliopsida; order Santalales; family Viscaceae; genus Viscum; species Viscum album. The sequence goes on from OY728133.1 coordinate 108,238,435, forward strand.
GGACGAGTTCAAGAACTTGTTTTTCAGTAAGTACTTCCCTCGTATTCTTCGAACAAAGATGGAGAAAGAGTTTCTTGAACTAAAGCAAAGGAATGATGAATCTGTTGGTACCTATGAAGCAAATTTTACAAGACTTGCAAGGTATGCTTCTAGAATTATCATCCAACCTGAAAGTAAAGTTGATTGATTTTTCAGTGGCTTAAAACCAAGACTTCGAAGGGCATTAGCTATAAGAGACTTCAGTAGCTATGAAGAAATTGTGCGTTGTGCTATCAAGGTAGAAATGGAAGTTGGTGTTACATATCCATCTCATGGTTTTGACAAGAAACGAAAGATGGAGTTCAAGGAGAAATCTCAGAATAATGGTGTAAAGAAGATGAATGTTTCCTTATGCACAAAGTGTGGAAAGAAGCATGGTGGAGATTGTCTAAAAGGGACTAGAAAATGTTTTAAGTGTGGAAAAGAAGGTCATCGAGCAGCTGAGTGTCGAAGTAATGGAAAAAGGGTTTCTAATGATGTGAATAAAGCAAACACTGCAGAGAACGCACCGCCAACACTTCAATGCTTCAAGTGCAAGGAAATGGGGCATTATGCTAATAATTGCCCTAATCCAAGGGTTAGTGATGATCAACATGAGCAACCACTGAAGGCAAAGGACAAAGGGAAATCACATGCGATCACTATTGGCAATGTTGAATATGACAACGATGTGGTGGAATGATTAAGTGTTTATGTAATGGGATTCCAAAATAATGTAGTATCATTGAGTATTGCAATATTTATTGATGTGGTATTCAAAGTGATTGAGATATTTTTTGGAAATAAGATGATATGCGCATAATGAAGACGAGAAAATGAAATTTTTAATAGTATTCATGAGCTCATGATTGATATAAGGACTAAGTGATATCATGGTCTGAGTATATAGAATTTTGAGGATTTTGGTATGTGGAAAGTGTTAACTTTTAACTGCACTCATTTTTTCACTAAGGTATTCAAGAGAATACACGATTAAGGACTTTGAATGTTTGGAATGTGACCAACAAGACATATCTTATGATATGTGGGGATCAACGACAGTATTAAATCTCTGGTAATCGTTGTCACTATATTATGAGAGTGGACTGCAGTATTATGTATAAGCCTAAAGATTAGACTGGATTATGTTGGACATAAGTTAGTATTGTTTAAGGATAGAAGATTTTCGATATTATTGATGGGATGTTATAGTAACGTAGTTTTAGAAAAAGGGACAACCTGCAGGACGGGCGACAGCCCATCGCTTCGGACAAGGCTGTAGGAATCGAACCCACAACCGAAGTGCGACTGGCCTTTATCGCCTACCACTGGCCTACAGGAAGTCCCTGTTTAGTAGAAACTAGTTTTATTATATTAATCAGCATGATATATGAAGTATAAGTCCATTTTAGGAACCATATATGATTAATCTCACTATAGAATGACTTATGTATATTTAATAACTTTTGCTAACCTTTTGTTTGAGACAGATGGAATGAACAGTCATTCTATCACATGATCTTCTAACACTTCACAAATAACAAATTCAACTTCATTTATTTAAGAGATGAAGTAGAAATTGTTCAAGGCACGAACAAAAGTGAGATTGTACCAAAATAAAGTAAGTATTTATTCTAAGAAAATTTTCAACTTTAGGGAAATGATCTTGAAAACCAAAAATGTTGTCCTAGTGATCTTATACCTGATGAATCAGATGGTACCTTATATCATCACAAATCTATGGATTTGTGATTACTGGCTTTTCCATAGCCATGTTCTCTACCACTCTCCATCAGAACATGATGGTTAGATTTCTCTTCCATATCCATATTTTCACCTATGTGGAAACCCAGTGATTAGTTTATTTGGGTAATCGTTACATTTCATACTTTAGTTTTTAAAGCCAATTTTTGGTATTCCCTTTTACGATGTGGGTTTCTATTAAAGAAACTTTCGAATAGTAAACCATTTATAACCCCGACGAATTTCGAGGGCGAAATTCATTTTAAGGGGGGTAGAATGTAACAGCCCGAGATTTTATGAAAAATATTCTTTCTTATTTTACTAATGTCTTGTGTTGTACGCTACACCAAAAGGAGCTTGCACAACACACATCCTTGACTTGACTTGCATTACACGCAATCGCGACCTTCCTCGATAGCGTGTGTAGTACGCAATACCGAGTTTCACTAAACAACGATATGCTATAAAAATATTATTAAAACTAGCCGTTATGAATAGTAATAACCACTTTTTGAAATCCAGTAAATCTTATTTTTCAAAATGAACTTTATTTTTGGATTCGGAGTATCGAATTTAGCCTAAGGTGAAATTTTGGTACTTTTCGGATAACTTTCATATTCTGATGAATAGTGAAAATTACTAAATTATAATTAAAAACAACTTTTTTAATCGAAATAATTAATAGTGATAAATCTTTAATTTGAGTGGTTTTAAAGTATATTTAGAATATATTTTTACAATTTAATACAATGTTGGTCATTGGATGTAATTTCACATTTAAACTAGACATAAACAAGTGTCAATCTTTTGATAGATATTGTTTCTTAAAAACACGCTATTTGTTTTAACAGCGGGATTTAATTATAAAATTAATTAATGTAACTTTTATGTTATGAATTTGGTAAAATAGACTTCATTTTTGAATTCGGAATATGAAATATAGCTTGGGATGAAATTTTGGCATTGTTCTGAAAAACATCAATTTTTGATGAATAGTGAAACTACTAAGTGGTAGGTTAAAAACTGAATTTTTGCATAAAACTTAATTTTACCGCTTCTGTGAATGGAATTTCGAAAATCCGAGAGACACGGTTAATATCAAGGACTAAAATGTGGTTCAATGAGATGAAAATAATTTTTTGGTGAATAGTAACTTTTTACTTTTTTACCACGGTTAATAGTAAATAAGGTAACTAAGGGTAAATATGATATTAATATTACCCTAACACATGTCCTAATTCTATTGGACAAGTGTAATTCGACCAAAAACAAACTTAGGAATAAAATATGACCATTTAGGCCCACTTGGATTAGATTAGGACATTTATTATTAATTTATTTAAAGAAGGGTTAAAATAGTTAAAATCAATGTTTAATAAGTAAATCATTTTTAATATGGGGTTATACATAAGATAAATTCGACTATAAATATTCATTAGAAATATAAAAAGATTTCCTACATGATGGTATTTTATTTGTAATTTTTAGACATCAAATAATATAATTTATTTATAACACAAAAATGATGCAGTAATTATCTTATTAATGAAATATTGACATAATTGATAATATAAATACCAAAATAAATGTAATTTAAGCCTTTTTATGAATTCCACTAATTTTCTAGGTTACTATGATATATTAGTGTTGATTTAATCAACTTGGTTCGAACATATAATTCTGTTATGACTTTCACAAAAATCATATATCAAATAGTGTCAAAATTGACACAAAATAGTTTTTAAATCAAATATTATATTATTAATTGTTATTTTATTCCTAAAAATCTAAGGTTCGGCCAAATGACTTAGATAAGGATATATATATTAATAATAAACAATTTGGGGGTTCGTTTGGCATGTTATAGTAAGTGTATTAACCATATAGTGAAAGAAAACAAAAAGACACGGTAAAAGTTAAATTAATTAACTTAGAGTTAAATCAAATTGATAAGGTTAAAATAATATCTTAAACTTGTCTAAATTCTATTGGTTGATAGGATTTCGACCCATCCTTACTTTAGCTTCGAAATAAGACCCTTTGGAACCATTATAAACCGATTTTGACTTTAATATAAAATAATATTTTGAGATATTCCTAAGGTGCCCCTCTCCTCCCCTATAAAAGGACACCTCCTACCCCTCCTCCTCACACCAATTTGAGCACTCAAGCTCGGCCAACCCCTGCCAATTTCTCCTCTCCACTTCCCTAGCAACATCCTAGAGTTTCTGGTCTTCCTCAAAGACCAATTTTAGTGCCCTAAGAGGAGGTCTCAAAGAGGCACTTCAAAGAAGAGGTAATTACCGTTACCAATTCTTTCATCTTTATTTCTTCTTCCACTTCTTCTTCTTAGGTTGTTTCATTATGAAGTAATAACATCAGTATCACTCATATACTGATATGTTATTATAAGTATGAAACAACCCTATTTCACCATCTATCCATCCTACGGAAAAAGAAATCACCGCGCGTGCGTACGTACGGAATACCGTCTCCACGCCGTGGTGTAATCTATTTTCCACCACCACCTTACATGGATGGGTATAATGTTGTAAATAAAAACTATAAATAGTTATTACAACATCATATTGATTCTGATATATTGTATAATCCACTCCAATTCAATTCAATATTTATAGAAATGATATCATCGCTCGTGCGTACGTACAGACTACCATCTCCACTACGCGATGAGATTCATTCTCCATGTTAACCATTTAAGAATGATTATAATGTATATATAAGAAATAATAATGAAATATATGACATTATAAAGCTACTGGATTTATGTATATATATACATATGTATGTAATCTACTTACTTCCATTTCAAGACAATAAGGAAAAGAAAACAGCGTTCATGCGTACGTACGGACTACCGTCTCCATGAACGGTGTTTTTCATTTTATTTATCTACCTATTATATATATATATATACTGAATATATATGATATATAAATCATATTTTATATTCTGGAAGTAAGTAAATCATGATATAAGTAATAATGATGTCAAGAACAACAAGTCAAAACACCTACGATAAATGAAACGATTTTACCCAAAACGCTTCTTTAACATGGAGTTTACAAAAGAACGGGTAATATAATGTCATAAGTGAACCATATATGATATCATAACAATGAATATGATTCTGTAATAAGTCAATAACATGATTTAAATCATTATACAGGAGGTTCGGACACTTACAAAGCAAGTCGGACCTAAGGTAAGGGAAATATCACAATCTCATTTTTATCCGAGATTGTTTATTCGTAAGTATTTACTGGGGTTTATTTTATCATCCACATCCATGTTTCCTCAATATGTAATATTATTTCCATCCAACTACAATGTTTTAAATCCAATTTTACCCTTTGGTTAGTTTTTAGTAAAAGAGATGAAAGGAATCTTTTGTCGTTTATCGTACGAGGTACATTTTGACTTTTTCGACAAAAGTACAAAGAATGTTTTTTTTTAACTTATACGGCACGAACGGATTTCTACTGTTTTATAAAGCCTTATTTTCATGAAGCTTCCTCTGAAAGATTTCATGACTATTTTCAATAAAATCTCTTTCTTTTAAAATTGCATGATGTTTTGTGAAAAGAAATTGATTTTGAAGAAGAAAGGATATTTTCCTCAAGAATTCAATTCAAGTGTTTTATCAAAATTATTTTCCATCTAAGATAATAAAGGGTTCTGTTTCTATCCATATTTTTACATTGATTTGACTATGTTGAAGATGTAATTATGTTTATGAATTCCTTTATCTTATATGAATTGATTTATGATGTCATGATGTTTCAAGAATCCCATTTTTATTACATGGGTTATGCGATGATGTATGATTTATGATTTTGTGGCACACATAAGAAAGGATTCATTAAGAGATGGGTGGGACTTATATCTCCCTCCAATGCATTGGGTAAAGATTTTATATCTCATGAGATAGACATGGCTGGAATGGTAGGTTATACCGGTTCAGTGAAACAGGACTGAAACGAGGATTACTCGATTCAGAAAGGGACTTTGTCCACTAAGATAGTCTTGTCAATGAGTCTTGACTAACAAGAAATGATTCTCTATGATTATGTGTGTATGCCACAATGAGTAATGTTTTATGTTATGATTTCATTTTCACTTCTATGATTTATTCCATGTTAAGATATTATGATCTCTTTTGCAGGTTTTGATTTTCAAAAAGATATGATATGAATTTTATTTCCTTTATTTGCCCTTGCTGAGCATTTGAGCTCACCCTTTCATGTTTTCTTTTCCCCAGGATATAAAGAAAGGTTTTAGGTAAAAAAAAGGAAGATCTTTATGGGAGATGTTGAAGATCTTTCACCACGATTAGAAGATTACGTTCCGAGTTTCCAAAGACACTAAACTATTACGGTCCTTGTGTGTGTGTTTTTGTAATGTACTAAGTATTCCGCAAAAGTAATGTAAAGTCCATGTACGTCAGGCTTCGGGTCTCTACACCAAAGGTTAGATCACAAGCTCTGTGTGACTCTCCAATCACCACCATCACCCGCAAAACACCCTCTTTGCGAAAGAGAGAGACAACAACCCAACGTGAACATACCTACAAAAGACATGAAGACCAAATACCCAACAATGATAGTATATATATTGTGATCTCATGCTAACAGGGAAAAACACTAAGATCAATTCATTCCTTTTATAAAAAAACCAATATCACAAGTTCATAAATTAGAGAAAAAAATTGTATTTATTTTATTATGAATAATATTAGAGTAAAAAAGTGTGGAAGATAAACAATCACAAAGAAACATTTTTTAAATCCTTGAAATTGTTTTACCAAAACCCAATTCATTTATAATTTCCATCCATTTCTCTAGAAAACACCAAACCATATAAAATAAATCCTGAAGTTGTTTAAAACATTTCAAAAGTGTTTCCTATCAAGAATTAGAATTTGAAAACCCACATTCCCCTTTTCAAATTAAAATATTACACCCACCCTACACAAGGAAAACATAAAAACAAGGGAAAAAATAATCTCAACATAAACATATTGTTTATAAAGTATTTTAATAAATATATGGTGTAAAATTAGTTAAAAAAATGAAAAAACCATAAATGACTCAACACACCAAAAAATGACATTCAACAAATAAAAAGCACACAATATAATATTTTAGTAAAATGGAAAGACATATGATACACATAATGAGGAGACATCATAAGAGAATAATGTGATAGCACAAGACAAGTATATGTGGACCTACTATCGGTAGGTAGGATGTTAGAAATTAGTCGACTAGGTCACTCTAAGAAATATCCATGGTGATGATCCCCTTAGTCATATGTTACATACAAATAAGAGATATTATCAATTGCAATTACACAACTATCCAAATAATTTCCCACTAAAACCAATTTATTATTCTCAATCTCCATATAGAATAATATTTTTGTTGGTCTATGATCAGAAAATTTCATCACCTGAAAATAATAAATACCTTAGGTGTAACACCATAATAACATCCATCCCAACTCCTAAACTACCCATAACTAGAGCCTTATTCCATGAGTATAGTGTGAATCATATAACTATGAATCCATCAAAAGGAGTATTAATCATCAAAATAAATGTTGGGGATTAACAATTTCACAACAAAAGTCACATAAAATGTTCAATATGGGCCATCACGTATCACATATATATTTGTAAATTTATATTTAAAATATTTAGGAATTAAAATAAAATTCCTGAATAAAGAATAAACACTATTATTCAAAACCACATACATTTAGGGAGCCTCCATTATCACATTATAAAACCAAACGACAAAAACACAATTTGGACTGAATCCCCAAGAAAAACGTATATACAATAATGAAAATAGACATTTATATGTTATAAAACCTGAAGAATGTATATATCCCCTTTATAAGACAAATTTTGTTTATATAAAGGTTGCCAACATCTTATTCCAAAGGAAACCCCACCCATATAAGGAATCCCACATAAAATTCCATACTAGCTATCATATATGTCAATAAAATAAATATAAAACACATTTAATGAATCAATAAATCATGGTACTCTTATATAAAAGTAAATTAATCAGAAAAACCTTCTTCAAGAAGTAGAACCAGGTCTCCTTAGTCGAAATAAATTGTAAAATGACTGAAAAGAGGGCTTATAGCCCCTAGGAAGTAATGAATAAAATTTAGCACAACCCTAGGCATAAATATTAATTGAACATTTCCACTAGCGTTGTAGAAGAATGGAAAAGGGATGAAAACCCTATAAGGAGAATAAAGGAAACCAAAAAAATTAAATCGGGCGAAGAATCACTAAGAAACACCTTCAAAATGCACATGGAGGATCTCTAGAGATGAAAATATTACCATGAGAGGGATCCATGTCCAAGGAACTCAAGGGAATGAAAAGAGGAAAAACCCCACATAAAAATAACACATATTGATAAAAAAATTCCCTCTTTTGGTGTGTTTCACAGTTTACCTGCATGGTAAAATGAATCGTGTGGTAACCATGTAGATCACCACTATCAAAAAGTGATGTAGGCTTAGTACTTAAGATAAACATTTTTTATCCATGTGACTAAATAGTTCATGACAGAAAAAGTTTCAAAAAATTAACCATTTTCCAAAAATGTCTCAAACGCAATGGGTTAAACCATCTATCAAATAACCCCATATAAAACTAACACTATGGGTGTCAGAAACTCCATATAAATCAACTTTATGCCCCCCAAAATATATTGATTCAATAAATAAGTTAAAAATAAATATCAAAAGTCCACCCTACATAATGTGAGGTGAGTTTCAAGATGAACCACTTGAGTCTACATTTAGAAGAAACTCCCAAGAAACAAAAACTATTCTGAACCAAATTATAAAATCCACAAATATACTAAATTACTCAAAGAAAAACACAACCACACCAATAAGTACAAGACCAAAAATGAAATAGAGAACATAATTGGTTCTTCCCAAAATTTAGAATTCTTTTAAATGGTGTCACAGAATAGAAATCCTATAATGAAAATCTCTACTATGTAGAAAATTCCCCAAAAATTATCAAATAAACACTTAAAAACAAACTTTGGATTCCTCAATGGAATACCAATATTATAATACTCAACCACAAAAGGTTCTATCCATTAATAATCTTAACACACACCTCAAAAATAGATATGTTTCATTTAATTCCTTAATAATAGATGACATGGGCCCTTAACAAGGGCCATCGTACTCTATGGGTAAACTAGGACCTAAATACATATCATCATTCTCTATAAATCACATAAAATTATCACCAATTATTTTTCCAAATATAGATGAAAAAATTAATCCTAATTACCCTCATATTGGTCAAATGGTCACTCAAACCCACATTAACTATGAATTGGCCTTAATATAGGTCTCAACACAATAAAAGGCTGAATAATTCAAAAGAATACAGTCAAACAATAATTCATGCTCTCAATCTCTAAAACCCAATCCATTCTACATGATAAAAGATAAAAACACAAACCAAATGAATGAAAAATATAATATATAGACAACAAATCTCCTGACCCAATTGGGATTGATAAGTTTTCAAACAACATGGCTACTTCCAAAAGGCACTTACAATAATTACCAAATCACTTGCCACCTTAAATAGTTGCCTGAATCTCCCACGAAAAAATTAACAGTTGAAAACCACACATCACATTTAATTTCATGATGAAAATTATGTCAAAATAATTTTTGTATTCTAAATTAAATTTTAAATCCACCTTCCAATTATAATAGTACACATCATTTAAAGTCTCAATTGAAATTCCATGTGGAAACTGTATTTCAAGAAAAACAAATCCACCTTGTACAAATTTAAAAAGAAAACCTCCCAACACATAAGGGTTAAGCTTTAAAACTACACATTTTTAAAACTAATGAGCAGTAAAGTATCTAAATATAGAATAATGTTGGTCTAAACCCTAGAAAAAACACATAAAAATAGAATCCCCAAATAAAAACACCCTCTTTCCAATCAAGAAGCTTTTGGGAGGAACTTAGCAATAAGAATAATACAAGAGCGTAAGTGATTGTGACCCTTAGAAACAAACAAGTGGTCCCATAACAAATTGAACCTGGAAAAAACTTTTTAAGAACATTCTTTGAAATCAATTTTTAACCTCATTGAAATTATCATTTTAATGCTAAAATATTCTCTCACAAAATTTTTTGAAACCATAAACCCATTTTTGAAACCCACCGATTTGAGAAATCATTCAAACTAAGGGTCAACCACCTTCTCTTTCAAAATAATCATATATCTATTTATAAAAATAAAATATCACATAGATTTCCAAAATAATTTAGAAACTACATTTTGAAATAAACTATACCAAGTATATCACTTTAATAAACCAATTCTTAAAATATTCAATTTAGTAATTATTGTGCTTCAAAAATTCCAATTTTTTAAGAAAATTCCATTCAATGAAAAAAAATATTTTCTCAATTTTGAATCAAAACCCTCACAGTTTTCCAAATACCATGAAATGATTTCTCATAAATGGGACGTCATTTCTATTTCCAAAAATAAACTTCCACTTCCAAACGAATTCCCCAAGGGAAAAAACCAAGTAGTCCAACACACATATAAAATCAAACCACATTAAAAAACACCACATGTCATAAAAATTCCGAAGTAAAACTCCCCAATGTTATACAGCGCCAATGGAATATTACCTTGATGTAAATACTAGAATAAGGGGAAGAATAATACAATTTTAAAGGTAAATACACACTATGTATAGTAACACTACAAATCCTGGTAAACCCTCTTCCCACTAAAAAAAGATGTAACCAAATTATTAAACAACATTAATAATCCATAAATATGTCAACATAACAAGAAATTCCATCCATGAATTAACACACACAGAAATATTTAGAAAAAGAGATAACCAATTAAACCTAGCATGGGGAAACACTACATGGACCAATAGAATGGAACAAGACATATACAGGTGGACCTATTTTCAAGAGCTTAATGGTCACACATTAGTAACCTGGATCACACTAGAAGTATAATCTAATTCATTCCCTCTATACATGTGTAATGTTCACCGAGGGGAAATCTCATGTAATACCCCAACTATCCAAATAATTCACCTCTAATTTCCACATAGTAGCCTTAATCTCCCTAAGGAATAATAACATAGGTGGACCAAGATAAAATAATTTCAGCACATGAAAATAACAAATACCCTATGTAAAACATAATAATCATGTTCATCTCAAATTCTTCAATAGTGACCCTTCTTTTTATGAAATTAATATTATATAATTTTAAAGATGTAAAAAAATTAACTAGAGATGATCAAATGGTTTTATGTCATATGAAAATTTTGACCATACATAACTTTCACAAAAAAAAACATAACCATTTATTTAATTCATTTTTCTCTATCTTCATGTTTTTCCTTCTGTTCTCATTACTACGGGTATCCACCTGAGGATATACATCAAAAAGGGGTTAGATAAAAAATATTAAGAGGATAGAAAAAATAATTAAACAATATGAAATGGGGTAAGCATAATCATAAAATCATCATCATGAGAGGAAACATCAGATAAAGGCTTGTAATGTGGAAATGCATACAAATGAAACGTCATGTTTTTGTGGTCCACTACCACAGAGAGTTGTGAAAGATATATAGAATCATGTTCATGCATATTTCACATTAATAATGATAAAAATAATATTACTCAATGAATTGGATCTTTATATAATTTCAGGAGCACCCATAACATCGTATCATTTACTTGCACAATATTATATCGGGAGCACCCATCATATCATAACATTTACATTATCATGCATGCCATATAGAACATATATTAATCATGAACATAAAATAACCCATGGAAAGGAATTTGTTTCATTTAATAAATCACACATTCACAAACAAATGGTTCCTAAATGAAAGAAGTAATAATATACATGATATATGAATCATCAACATTAACTAAAGAAGAAACAATATCTAGAAGTGTGATTTTTTTTATAGAAGAGTTATTTTAGAGACCATTTTTTTGTGATAATACCAATTAAAAACATTTATATACAATAAAATGTAACATAATGATGAATAAATGATATTTAAGGAATACGCATATTGAAAACAAGGACAAAGAGGGGAAACCCAAAGAAACCGATAGGGGTTTGAGAATTACATTACCTTATGTATGAATGATTTCATCACACTAATGTCCTATATAATAACATTCAATTAATTATTTAAAAATTAAAAAACATTTAATAAAAGAATATAATTTATTATGGGTTTATTAAGTTCTTTTATGGTCCTTCATTTGAGTTATAGAGGATAATTTTTGTCATTCTAGTGTGTTTATTTTCTTAGTTTTCATGATCGATTCATTTGTATACATTAATGGAAGTTCATTTAAAATGAGGACGAACATCCAAAAATGTTATTATATTTTATTAATGATCCTTGGTATACTTAAATTTTCTTAAAATAAATTTGGTTATATTCCATGATGATGATTCAATAGATAAAATTTAATGATAATTTTTTAAGGATAATTTTGGTGTTTTTTTAAGACAACGAAATCGTTTTGTTTTATCATTTATTATTTTGAGTATAAGATGTTTCCAAAACAAAAACAGGGTTTTAACATAGGCTTTAAAATATTTTTCAAAACTATTTAATGGTTTTATTAACATTTTTGAATTTTTTTAGGTAAATTGTAAGTGTATCACCCATGATGTCAGTAAATTGACATATCATGTGCGACGATTTCATTTTTAAGATAAAAGTGAGAGAAGGTGGATTTTAATGTTGGGTATTCCATTAAAATGATATAATTCCAGTATATTTTAGTTATTGGAGTTATCATTCCATTTGGATAAAGGGATATGAGGATAGAATAATACAATAAATTATAATTGACTAGAAATTAAAAGAAAAAGTGAGAGGATTTACCTATTGAATTCTCATCTTGAGATCCTCCTCAAAAAACCAAGGATTGTTCTTTTTATGAAACCAAGATCACCTAGTCATGGGGGATTGGTTAATAAAGATTATTGGGCCAAAATTAGGAAATGCTAAAATCTTGAGAGGTGTGAGTAAAATAGCATGTGAGGGGTGTTATTTATAGTGTATGAGAGGGGTGTTTTCTTGTTATTTTAATCATTAGTTTATTATTTTTCTCGACACAAGAAATATATTGGATTATTTTGAATCAATATTTTAATTAGTGCAGTTTTGCTTGAACCAATGGTCCCTTACATCATCTATGACTCAACCATGACTAAATTTTTTTGGTTTTTAGCATTTATCGAAAATTATCATATGTCACTATTCACCAGAAATTCATATATATCGGAAAAATCACAAAAAATCAACCTAAACATTTTAAAAATGTATAATTCTAAAACAAACTTTATTTTAATAAATATAATTGAAATGTAATTAATTAAATTTTTAATTAAAATAATAATTTACATAAAATATAAATATATTAAAATTATAACTGATTTTGTAACACGTTGAAAAATTACATAATGTATCATAAAATTATCATAAAATAATAATACATGATAATATTAATTTATGAATACATTTTATGAAAATATATTTTCTTTTAAATTATTATTTTAATCAGAAAATTGTAATTACATATTTATGACTTATAAAAATGACAACTCATAATTAATTATTTTTAAATTATTTACATACTAATACTATGATATAATTATATTATATTTTTACTAATTATATTCCAGAATTTAATTTATACTCTCATGGGTGAGTCTACTAATCTTTTGGTTAGTTTATTGTTCATAACTGTTATATTACTATTCCTAAGGTAATGTTAACATTTTATTAGTATTTGTTCCTCAAAATTTATAAATTCTTATTATTTTTTTAATTATTTATTTATAAAGATTTAATTATGGTCTATATATAATTAAAGGTGATTTATACTATGTTAATTTATGATTAGAAGGGTTAAATTCAATTGATAACATTTTTTTCATTACATTCTTCCCCCCTTTTAAAATTTCACACTCGAAATTTTGTTGTACATAAATAGTATTGGGTAATTCTCCTCCATCGCCTCCTCTAGTTCCTATGATGATTCTTCATACTTAGGGTTCTTCAAATACACTTTCAAATGGTGTAGTGTCTTGTTGGGTAGAACCTTATCTCTTCGATCTAGAATATTTACTTGTTACTCCACATAAGAGATGTCATCATCCAGTTGTACCAGCTTTGAGTTCATTACATTTAAGGGATATGGTATGTACATCCTCATGAGTGATATGGGGAACACATCATGAACATGATCCATATTTTGTGGAATTAAAAGTGGATAAGCTATGAAAACAATGAGATGAATGATCTCAGAGGGGCTATTTTACTATGGGCTTAGATTCTCATTCATTTCAAACCACATGAATATCTTCCATTGTAATATTCTAAGTAATAATTTATCTCCAACATCGAACTCCAAGTCCCTTTGATAGTTTTCATCATAGATCGTTTTCCATCATTACATAAATTTTATAATATTTTGGATTTATTGAACCTCTTTTGTTATCTCATTTACAAGATCATGTCCAAGTAGCTTTCATTCACCATCGCCATCCCGACATGTCGGAGTTATACATTGGTTTCCAAATATAGCATCGTATAAATCCATATGAATACTCAAGTAGAAGCTATTTTTGTATGAGAACTCAACCAATGGGATATAATTATCCCATAAACCATTGAATTCTAAAGATCATGCTCTTATCATATCATCGAGTGTACGAATAGTCTTTTCTGATTGGCCATCAGTTTGGGGTGATAGATTTTGATGAAGTTCAATTCATTGCTCATGGCATGTTCAAGACTCTAAAAATTTAGATGTGATCCTGGGATCATAATCAGGTATAATTGAAAGTGGAACACCATGCAGTCTCACCACTTGCTTCATATATATCTTTTCATGTTTATACTATTAGTGATCTTCATAAATAGAAATAAAGTCAGAATTCATGGTGATTTAGTCACACACAATCCATATAACATTATTCACATTGGATGTCTTCAAGAGACCTATAACAATTTTAATGGTGGAATCCTCCCATTTTCAAATTGATATTGGAATTGGTTTAATCATCCTGTGGGATTTTTTTACTCTGCTTTATCTTTCTGACATATCATGCACCTTCCGGTATACTCTGTAATCATGTTCTTCATGTTATTCCACCAGAAGTGTTCTCAGAGATCAAGATACATCTTGGTACTCCCAAGATGGATAGAGAAAGTTGAGATGTGTTTATTTTCTAATATATCCTTCTTTATCCCAAGTTATGAAGGCTTATATAGAGCCTTATTCCAAACCAAATCAGACCATTATCATTGATTTATAACTCTTGCGTCTTCCCTTCCTTTTAGTATTCACCTTCTTTTGAAGCACCATATCAACCATTTATGGATCCTTAATCTTTTCATTGTTTTATGGTTGGGAAATAATTGGTAAAGGTAGGATTTATTCCCTACTATTATTATTTTCAAATCCATCCTTTGCATGTCCACAAAGATAGGGTCGCTCCAGATCCGCAACAAGTATATTGTAGCAGGATCTTTCCTTCCTAGAGCATCATCTACCTTGTTCTCATTTTTTTGATTATAGTGAATATACCAATTATATATTGGATTAGCTCAAACTATCTCCTTTTGTTCATGTTGATATCATTTTGTGTGAATATATACTTCAGGCTCTTGTGACTGGTATATATGTCACACTTCTCACCATAGAGGTTGTTCCGCCAATTTGATGAATAGAAAATCACAATTAATAGCTCCAGATTAGGCGTCGGGTAGTTTTCTCATATATCATTATTGTAGTGAGGTTTAGGCTATCACATTATCATTATTAATTAGTACATAACCTAATCCTTTCATTTATTCATCATTGTTTGTCACAAAACATTTTCCACTATTTAGTAAGGTGAGTACTGGTGCAGTGATCAGCCTTCTCATTAACTCCTTAAAGATCTCCTCACATTCATTCATCCAGAAATAATTTACCCCTTTCCTTGTTATCATAGATTGTGGTCTTGAAAATTGAGAAACATTTATATTAAAATTTTTATAGTACCTTGATATGCTAAGAAAACTATGTATTTTTCTAACACTAGAGGTTTTAGTCCATTCTTCAATTGTCTTTGTTTTTTAAGGGTCAACAGAAATTCCCTCACTTGTGATCACATGACCCAAGAATGTGTCTTGATACACCCAAAAGTCACACTTACTGAATTTGGAATACAAATTCCACTTCCTCAAATTCGACAATATAAGCCATATATGTTCTTCAGTTTCATCATTTCTCTTATATGAGATGACAATGTCATAAATAAACACTACCACAAATTTATTGAGGTAATTTATAAAGATTATATACCTCAAATAAATGAATATTTTAGGGGAATTAGTTAGTCTAATGGGTATCACCAGAAAAACATAGTGCCCATACCTTGTATGGAAGGTAGCCTTCTGAATACCCTCCTTCTTCATCTTTAGCTGATGATATCCACATTAGAGATCCACCTTTGATAAGTACTGATCTCCTCTCAACTGATCTATTATGTCATCAATAAATGGAAGAGGATACATTTTTATGGTGATCTTGTTGAGTTTCTGATAATCAATAAATTTCTGCTTTGATCTATCCTTCTTCTTGACAAATTGCACTAGCATACCCCATGGTGAGGCACTAGGATGTATGAACCCTTTGTCAAAGTACCTTTACAGTGGGCCTTTAATTCCTCTAGTTTGATAAGAGCCATCGTATAGGGACACTATGATAGAAGAGTAGATCTAGGTATGATTTCTATAGAGAAATATTCCTCATGATCCAGGGGCAGTTTGGGTAACTCTTTGGGAAATACATCATTGTATACCCTCACAATTTGAATTTCCCCTAGGCTGATACCATACTTTGACTCAACTATTCGAGTGTCATATATGTATTCATGGAGAATCAATACCCACACTATTGAAATATTCTTCAATGTATATTCAATGTCATCCTTTAATTTGTATATGAGGATGGGATTGTTCAAAATATTAAAGGATATTTCCTTCTCCGAACAGTTGATGTGTTCTCTATATAATGAGAGTGAATCGATTCACACTATAGCATAAAATTATACCAAGGGAAGTATTATGAGATTCATTAGAAGAATCTTCCCATATAAATTGATAAGATAAAATTCCATGACTTTGGTCGTAATGATTTCACTAATTAGTTATTTAACATATATCTCTACTTTAATATTTTATCACATCAATTCAATGGTTCTAGAAAACTTGTATGATATAAATGAATACGTAGAACCCAAATCATATAAGTGTTTTCGATGTATGAGTGAATAGAAATTATACCTTTTACGACTTCATTTTCTTTCTCCACTTCTGCATCAGTGATGTCCTAAGCCATCCCTTTCTCTTTTGTCTTTGGTGGCTGATGAAGCTCATTTCCCTCAAAGACTCAAGGTTTAGTGCACAAGCTTGCATAGTACCCTTACTCCATATATTTTAGTATTGGACCATTGTTGGTGCTATCTTTTCATCCACTAAATTATCCTACTTACTCATGTATTTATGATATTCATGAGCTTGGTTGAATTATCTCCCACCTATGAATAATATTCCTCTCCTTTTTAGGTAGTTCCCATGATAACTCTTACCACATTTCTGAAATGTGGGTGGTTGGGTTTTTTTCCTCTTTTCTCATGAGATCCTCTGGAATGAAAAAATATATATTGTTTCTTATCTTCATATCCATGTGACCATTCTACAAACTCCATATCCACCTTGAGAGAACATCAGAAAACTTCTTCATAACCCCCAAAGATTTTAATTACAAGATCCAATCGAAGGTTTGGTTTTAGACTACTAAATAATATGTCAATTTTTATATCATTGTTGATTACAAAACTCGAAGCATGCCTTGTAATCCTTTTAAATATTTTTATTAATCTAGGATAGATTCAACATCCTTTTACTTCATCTCTATGAATTATATATCCATCTTTGTTCGATTATTTCAAGAGAAATACCTATCAATAAAAATTATCATAATGTCTTCCAACTTTATCTCTTCAATTTCAACCCTCTCTTGGTGTTATTAAATAAATATCATCATTGATCAGCCTCTACATCTAGATTATAAATATATATAGTTTATTTATCCATATAATAACAATGAAGCATGAAACAATAACATCTCCATCGAGTTGACTCACTATTTAGCAACTAGTGGATTGAAATATCCACTAAACATTGGTGGTCGTTACCACAAAAAAACACAGGATAGAAAGTTTCTCCCTCTTTGTTCATGGAGGAAGTTCAACATTATTTATGTTATTTTTTATAACCAAATATATATTTAATCATCACCATGAAATTTTTAACTCTATCTTCTAAAACAATGGGGATTTCATTCGAGCAATTGATGCATTGTCCATCGCACGGGTTGTTGGCCATGTTGCTTCGGGTTCCCACCATTTTCTAAAATAGAAAAGGCTTAATAAACAATAAGTCTACAAGATATCAACAATATATCCATATTAAAATTAACTCTAAATTAATATTATATGAGATCTCTATGTTTAGAAAATCATCTTGTGTACTTATATATACGTTGTCGTACTATGGGATTCAAAAAGGTTATCTAATCCTACTTCCCAAATTAACTAAATCGTACTCTTATAAGAACTATAGAAACACTTATTTTTATTAAATTAATATTAAATAATTTTAACAACATAGAAAAATTATCCAATTTGGATCCAAAGGATTACTGTCATGGGAGAAATTGGACTATACGTAACCTTTACAACATACAAAATAATCGTTTATTTAATTCCTTCTTCTCTATATTCTTATTGCCCATTAATTTTCTCTTTAATACATGTTGTCACCTGGGGATATACATAAAAAATAGGTGATAAAAAATACTAGTAATATATATAAAGTTCATGAAAAAATATTAAATGGGGTGTGCATAATCATAACATCATCTTCATGATAATAATAATTGTATAACATCATGAAATGTGTCATTGCATAAAAATAAAACAACAAGTTTTAGTGTTCAACTACCACACATAGTTCTCAACAAATATAGAAAACATTTCACACATTTTTCAAATTAATCATGTTTTAAATAACATTATCCAATGAATTGGAGATTTGTATAGTACTGGAAACACCCGTCATATATTATCTTTTACATTCCGGTATATAATTTTGGGTGCACCTGTCACATCATAACATTTACATTATCGTGCATGCCACCTAGAAATTATATTAATCTTGGATATAAAATTACAAATGGAAATGAATGGGTTTCATTTCATAAATAATACATTCACAAAAATTGGATTCTCAATTGAATAATGTAAAAACATAATTGACATGAAAATCATAAACATTGAGTGAAGAAGAAACAATCTCAAGATGATTTTTTAAAGAATTGTCATTTTGGAAAACATTATGTCTGTAAAAATATAAATTAAGAAAAATTTGTATCAAAAAAAGGTAATATAATTATGAAGAATTTATATTTCAGGAATATTCATACTAAAAATGGAATGGTAGTGGTAAACCCCAAGGAAATAGAGTTGGGTTTGAGAATTCCCCTTACCTTGTGTCTAAATGATTTCTTCACATTAATGTCCTGTATAATCACAATATATTAATTAATTAAATATTCCATAACATTATATAAAATAACATAATTTATTATGGTTTTTTTAAGGAATTTTTTGGTCTTTTTTATCAGTTATAGAGTTTAATTATGTTGTTTCGGTGTGTTTGTTTTCATAGTTATCATGATCGGTTCATTTGTATACATGTATAGAAGTTTTTTTAAATGAGGATAAACAGCCATAATTGTTATAATATGTTATTAATTGTCCTAAAAAATCTTAAATTATCGTAAGATGTATTTTTTTATATACCATGAAGATAATTCATTAGATAAAAGTTAATGATGATAGTTTTAGGTTAATTTTGGAGGTTTTTCGAACACAACAAACTCGTACTATTTTATCATTTAGTATTTTGAGTATAAGATATATACATGACATAAAAAATGGTTATAGCATAAACTTTAAAGTATTTTTTAATTGTTTTAATGGTCTTATTAACATCTTTGAAGGTGTTTATGTAAAATGAAAGTGCATCACCCACAATGTCAGCAAATTGACACATCAGGGTGACGATTTCATTTTTAAAATAAAAGTTAGAGAGGTGGATGATTTTAATGTATTATATTCTATAAAATGATATAATTCCATTATATTTAATTTAATAGTGTAATAATGACATTCATCTAATGATAGGTTAGGAGAAAATAATAAAATAAATTGATGTTGAAATGAAATTAAAAGAAAAAGAGAAAGGATTTACATCTTGAACTATCCTCTGGATATCCATCTCAGAGAACCTAGACAAGTTATATTGATGATACCAAGAGCTCATGGATGTGGTTAAGGGACTATGGAAGATTATTGGGTATAAATTAGGCAAGTATCAATGCTTTATTGGTGTGAGAATAATCAGATTTGAGGGGCTGTATTTATAGTGGAGGAGATGAGTGTTTTCTTATTATTTTAATCATTAGGTTATTATTTTTCCCAATACAGTAAATAATGTGTAATAATGTGGATAAATACATTAAATATTTCGTTATTGTTCTAAAAAATTGTCACTTACCTCTTTCATGACTCAAAAATATATGTTTTTAGAATTTATCGTAAATTATCATATTTTACTATTCAACAATAATTAATGTATTTCAAAAAAATCTCAATAATCACCCTTACTATTTCTCAACATGTTAAATTCAAAAATGAAATCCATTTCATAAAATTATTTTTCTTAATATTATTAATTTAATTCATAATTAAAATCATCTTTTTCTTGGAAAATACAGATTTTAAAATTATAACAACTTTTGTACCACTTTGAAAATTACTTATGGTCTCATAAAATTATCATAAAAGATTAAGACATCAAAATATTAATTTATGAATACATTTCAGCAAAAATAAATTTTATTCTAATTATTAAATTAATCATAAAAGTTTTATTAAATATTTATGACTGATAAAAATATAAACACATAATTAATTAATTTTTAGATATTTACTTACATATACTGTGATAATATTATATAATATTTTCACTTATTAGATACCAATATTTTATTTATAATTTCATGGGTGATTCTACTATTCATTAATATAGTTTACTATTCATAATGGTTATATTACTATTCCAAATTTCAAGTTACAATTTCATCAAAATTGATTCCTTAACTTCTAGAAATACTTCTTATTTCATTAATTATTCATTTAAAAAGTATTTTTTTGTCTTTAAATATTTTTTTATGATTTAAACAATGTTACATTACAATAATAATGGACTAATTCTATTGATAATGGTTTTGGTCATTACACCTTCTATTCCATTAATAAGATCCCCAATCTATGAGCACAACATGAATCAAATAACAAATCATTCACCACATAAATAACACAACATCATCTATATCACAAGGGGGTTTAACAAGGGAAAAATAAGCGTCATATTGAAAGTTCTATCAGTGCTTTCACATATAATGTATATATATGAACATCTCATTTTATAATAATATCTAACTGAAACACAATTACAAAATAAATCAAAAACACATCTTAGTACAACCACATTAATTATAAGATACTCAATTTTCACTTTATAAAAACAAATCAGTCTTCGAAAAAATGATACCCTTTAAATACAAAAAGGGATCCAAGTTTCAAAGAAACATTTAGTATAATTTCAATTTAAAAGGTCATTTTAAAAAAAATCCACATTTTTATTTTAAAAAATATAAAGAATTCAAAATATATAATTTCTAAATCATCTTCCATTTCACTAATAAAATTAACTACATTCTCCAATGTAAAACACACCCAATCATTGAATAATTTTAAAAATAAAAAATATATACCATATACATGACTAATTTAAATCTAAAAAACATTTAATGAAAAATATAGTTAATAAAATTATAAATAGGAGTCAATGAATTGGAAACACCATCCTCATTTGGTGGAACCTTGTCACCTTCAAAACAATCCACTACAAAAATACTCAAAGGAGGTAGTACACCCCTTATGAATAAACAACACGAATTGGTGCATAACTAGGCATAACAATTTACCAAACATAGCCACTATGGTTCTGGGAGAATATTATTAAGTAAGGAAACCCAAGAAGAAGAGGAAAGGAGCCCAAACAATTCAATCTAGGTGAAGATTCACCAAAAAAAACCATCCAAATCCACTTAGAGGAGATTTGTAGAGGGATATAATCCCATGAGAGGTGTACTTGTAAGAATAAATCATGTAGGAAGAAAAGAGAAGAATCCCCAAATAAAAATAACCCAAAAGGTAAAAAATACACCTTCTTTGATTGGTTACATAGTTTACACACCCGGTTAAGAAAACTGTGGGGTAACCATATAGATCACCTCTGTCGGAAAGTGCAGCCGACTAGACACTTAATATGTGTGGTGTTTGACCATGTGACTTAACTGTGTAACCTTTAAAATTACTTAAAATTTCACCCTATAACCCAAAATGTCTCAAACTTGAGGGGTTAAACCATTCCGAAATTACCCCCACATAAAATTGAAACCATGGGTGTTTGTAAATAAGTCTATGGTCAAACCATTGAGAATTTAAAGAAAAACTAGTATATTTATTCCACCAATTATTGAACGAAGTATATTTTTGAGATATTTATATTATGATTATTAATATTGTAATTAAATTTTTTTTATTAAATATATTATAAATAAGATATAATAAATCAATTTTAAATGATGGTTTACATAAAAAGTTTCATCTTCTTCACTCATGAATTCATTGAATATTTTTGTTCTAAGGTCATAGATTATAAATTATCTAAATATGGTCAAATACACCCATTATACATTAATCAATTAAATTCATTTATTTAGATAAAAAATCAAATTAATTTAACAAATTTATAAATCAAATAATCAAAAGGAAATTTCAAATTAATTTTCAAAATTTCATTCTCATTTTTATCATGGATTTTCTCCCTTAATAACAATATTTTTAAAATAAAAACTATATATTAATATATCGATTTTTAATTATAATATTCAATGTAATAATTATTCCTCAAAAGAATCATTAAAACCCAGGTTCACATAATTAAACTCTTTAACCCTTACCTCTAAGAATACATTTCCCTTCT
Source organism: Viscum album (assembly GCA_963277665.1). NCBI lineage: Eukaryota > Viridiplantae > Streptophyta > Magnoliopsida > Santalales > Viscaceae > Viscum > Viscum album. Next base: position 108,261,555 of record OY728133.1, read on the forward strand.
AGACTGAATGATCATTAATTGGTAATTATTAAATCATCTTAAGAATTAATATTTTAAGAATAAATAATTTAATGTTAAAAAAAAGTCATCAAAGAAAATTAAAAAGTAAAATTTTATGAAAATTGGTAAACTAAATGTTATATTATATCCTCTAGAATGAAAAATTCTGCCAGAAAACATATTAGTCAAAAACTCACTAAAATCATAAAATAATTATTTAAGGCCCAAAAGAACCATTAAATATTAACTCTATATATCTATAAAAATATCATTTCTCTCATACATAGGCCATGTAAAGAATGGGAAAATCCTTTTTTCAAATATATATTCATTTATAATGAGGTCTCACCAAGACTGGGCTTCATTGAGTCGCCCCTATTTTCTTTAAATTAACAAAATATGCAATCAGAGAGTAGAAAAACTGGGAACTTGCATAAAATAATATCTTTATACCCTAGAGATATTAAATTAAATAAGAAACATAAAACATGGAATGGTGGTTTGAAATCATTAAGTGCATATTTTATCCATTAAACATCATAATTCTATCCATTTTAATTCGTTAAGGAATTTATTTTCAAACTTACATAGGAACTGTGACATGATTATTGTTCTCTTAATTCAATGTTTTTTTTTCTTCCCATAAAATGTTATACAAATATTATTGTTTATCTAAATCGATAAAAATACCTTTAAGACTTTAAAAAGAAAAACAAATAGTTAGAATTAATCTTTTTTTACTAAACATACACTATGAAAATATGAATTTTCATTTTACCAAATAAAATATTTAAGGAAATGAATAAAATATTACATTATTTATGAACTATCTATTTGATAATATAAATGATAAATGAATCAAAGTACTCAATAAGTATTTTTTACCACCAGTGAAGTGGCTATAATCTAAAATGAGTAAGTGATTTTTCAATTATAATTCAACTAATCAAACCTCTGTTTTCTTATTGAAAACAATAGATTAAAATCAGACCGACCATGAGAATATCGACTGGTTAGTAAAGTGACGTTGAGATCCAATAACACCCTCAAATTCTACGTTACCACATGTAAAATTCATGCTATTATAGCCTAACTTTACTTTCACTAAAGAACCTATTATGCCCAATGAAATATGTTTGTGACCATTCTTGTTGTTCATAGTCACATTAGTGACTAAAAATAAAAATTAAATGCTAAAATTAAACCAGCCATTGAAGCTACCTTAGTACCTACTCTGATCCAATTTTCTTCAATCTTCCATGTAGTCACAACTATGTTACCTCAAGGAGAAATTTTCAATCTATCATGCTCATAAATCCCACCTACCATGCTTATCTAAATGATATCCTTTATAAAGAACAAGTTGATAATGGATGGAATCCACTAATTTCAAGTTATCATATATACTCAATAGGTGATTATTGTTGATCCCAACCATCCATTTAACCTAATAAGTGGTGTCTTTTCGAATAATGAGTCCATATGTGCTTGGACAAACCATTGTTCAAGCAGCTATATTAATTTCTCATGCTGGTGATTTGTTTTTTGTATTTTTTTTCATGTGTGAAAATAATGGGGACCCTAGATCCCCAACTAAGTGAGTTTGGTAATTTATGGATTCACACTTGAGTAGACGAAGATGAAGATTTAGTGATATTAAAGGGATGAGATCAAGGCCCATCAACCTAAGTCATTGACTGACAATGGGTTCTCTAGGGATCTGGTTGATGTTGTATGTTTAGAAAGATGATGAAATAATTAAGGGTATATAATATAAAGTAATTTTAATTTGATGGGAAATAAATAATAATTATGAATAAAAAAATCTAAAAATCCCTCTTTAGGAACCATTATATTTTTGAAATAAGGGATTATATAAGTGATTTATTTTTCATTTGAGAAAGTATGATGATAAGACCCATGTGAGGTCAATTGATGAAGAATGAAAATTAAGTATTAACTCAGTTTCTGACTCCAAGTTCATCTAAATGGTAATATACAATATTCCTAACATGATTTCTAAACCTAGAAAAATAAATATTATGCATCCTACAAAAATTAAAACATCATAGTTTTCATGAGAAATGAAATAATAAAAAAAATTCACAATAAAAACACTTCATTTTAAAATATATGATTTTTTTCAATATTTTTATTCTATATTTCTAATATTTTGGAATATTTTTGAAAATAAAAAACTCATAAAAAATTCCATTATAATAAATTAGAAGTATATTAAAAAAATTATATTAAAAAATATGAGCAATCGAGTCGAGAAAATTCTAAATTTAAATATTCAATTATACTATACTAAAATGATATAATCAAGTAGTTATTAAAGGATAAACAAATTAAAATAATTTTTTTATCATTTAAGAACCCAAAAAAGAGAATTTTTATTAAAATTTTAAAATTATTTATAATTTCACTCAACTTGCAAATTATTCAAGAGTTATGTATTAAAACCCAATTTTTTACATCAGAAAAACATTTAATGTGCTAAAATTGATGTGGAAATTTCTTTTAAAATGTCCATATAAAACTCTCCCATGCATAAGATTTTTTGCCCTAAAAAATTCACTTTTTTTCTTTTTTGTAGAAAAAAAACAATATTTCAATGTTATTTCACAGTGTATCATGTTAAAACAATTGTTTCTAATAGAACCAAATTTTTTGGTGGGCTACTATATAGATAGAAAATTTCAATCTAGTCCTAATTAAGTTAAAAATTAACACCATTGATCTATTAAATAAATACACCTCCCCCATTGAAAATTACATGCATCTTAGATGAAGTCACTAGATATAAAATTTTAATTGCATTTCAATTCTAGTTTTGGGAGTACACCCAGGTTAGATATTATAGGAATAGAAACTATAACATGGGTAACATTATTTATAACATTCCCTTGCGTTCTGAAAATCAATGATTCATTGCTCCCTTAATTCATACAGTTTAGATGAATATTTTATAATTAAATTTTAACCTTATTCATTTGTGTTAAATATTTCCTTCACCTTAAAGAATTAATTTTTGACATATAAAAACTTTTTTGAAAAATCTTTCCCAACCAAAATATTCCTCATATCACGATCCAATAAAATTATTTAATTTATCTATTATTTATTTTCACAACACACCCAGTGCCTTTATGTGATAGATTCTCCAAGGGGTCCCAATTTCAAATTTTACTCTAGGTTCAATGGTCTTATATAATTATCTTCTTATTTGGATCAGTTAGGTTAGTGTTTCAAAAAGGTTGTGTCCCTCAAGATTAGTTTCCTAAATTATGGTTCCTCTGTTTATAATCCTATTCAAAAAATATTGATCTTATCTCAATATAATACATACTTTATCATGTATTGATATTTAAATCATGTTTTGGGGTTTCATTTAATATAATATTCACATTTTCCTCATCAAAAACATTTTCAAGAATCATATTGAATTTTAGAGTGCTAAAATGTTTTTTGATTTTAGGTATGAATACCTCAATTTTTTTATAATGAACTATATTTCATTCAATACCTTTTTAAAAGATAGTTATTGTTTTAATTTTCAAATATTATTTTAAAACAGTTTTCTAGTTCTTTATATATATATATATTTGAGTTTTAGTAAATTGGTCTCACATTCCCTCCACATAAATGGTTATATATTTTTACCAGGACACTAGTTAAATAAATAGGTTTAATGAAAATTAAATATTTTAAAACATTTAATTTTTCAATAGGTGTTAATCAATTGGGAAGGATATCAAATTTGATTAAAAAAATTAGTAAAAATAATCCTAATAATAGTGGTGAAAAAGCTGAAGTATTAGTGAAATGATGGGATAAAATTTATATATAGATTATTTTGAATTGTTAATATCCAAAATCATGGTGAAAAGATATAATATAACAAGAATGATACCATAAAATGAATTCAAACACGGAAAATTCTATATATTCCATATGGAAATTTAATTTCTAGTTTTCATTTTTTTTATATTTTATTGTGTTTTGTCTTCACTAATGTATAAATGATGCAAGGTATAGTGGAATGTGGTTGGTCAGTTCTCTAAAATTACCATACTAAGTATGAATAGATTTTATACTCTCTAGATAGAAAAATTCCCTAATATAATCAATGGTGAAACCAGTTTCACATCAGAAACATCTTCTTAGTTGATATCGATGTGCATCCCTTGGATGAACTTTACTTTAAATAGATAAAATTATGGAGACAAAATAGTTATAAAACTAATGCAATAGAAAATACGTCTCACTAATTCTTAAAAATAAATTTTATTTAACAATTGAATATTGAGGTAAATGGATATTTGTTGTTACAAAATATACTTTAATGAATAAAAATTATCAATAAGATCAATATAACTCCCCTACCATAGTTTACCCAACAGAAATAATAAAAAATTTCAATATATACAATGTAGTCGTTGAAAAAAATAATAATTGAAAGAATAAATATGTTCTTACTGATAGAGAACCCCAATCATCCTCTAAATCTCTAATATTCATAGAGTCAAGCCTATATAATTTCTCTATGATTTTACTCCTGGTCTTTTGTTTTTTTGTCAGTTGTATCTTATCTTCATTTATAATATAGGGGCTCTCCCTCCTATAAATTGTTCATATTCATTTTTCATGATAAATTAGAAAAATACATTTGAACACATCTATAAACATTACATACATTATAATTGTATTTCAAGAGGTAATTTTATTACATTTTAATATCTGTATGGTTTATAGTTTTATATATTTCTTTCATCACCCTTATATAAGTTGATATTACAATCCAATATTTAAACAACCCCTTAGTATCCAGTTTTCAACAAAATTAAATTTTTAGGATATAACAAGTCCTCTTTTCATGACATATCGTTTCAATTTTTATCTTGAACTCATCCTTGTACCTACTCTTCCTTAATACCCAATGAAAAATCATTTCTAAATTTGGGAGAATCACAAAAATTCACATTAAAAGATATATAAAATGAATAAAATAAACCATATATTTCAATAATACTTATACAATATTTGTCCATTTTCAAAATTAATCATTAGGCTCAAATTATACATTCTATTTCTCATGACACCATATTTTCTACCCAAATATTTCAAAAACAAATTTCATAAAAAATGTTAAAGGAAAAACTTAAACTAATAAATGTTACATTACATTCAATAAAAACAAAATAATTGTTTTTTAAATAATTTTATACATTATATTATAAGGAAACACAATGTGTGAGTCAAAGGTGCATCCTGATATCATAAAGGAGAAGGCTACTGCGGAGTCACATGGGTGAATAAAATAATGAACGTTCTATGATAATATCATGGAAACATAGGTACTGTGGTAGAAACATAAAATATGTCATATGAAATATTCAAGGACATATTATAGGAAAATATCACATGGTAGCCAGGGTCCTATAGTGGATTATTCTTACCCCATAATCCCATACATAATGTCTCTTGAGAAAAAAATATTACCTAATTTTTAGAGTGCTATCTGGTCGCACCCATCACAACATGTTCATGATTACACATTCTATAAGAAGAAAATAAATTATAAGGAAAAATATAATAATTAACTATGTAAATAAAAAATTTATACACTTTCCCCCTATCATAATAAAATGATATTTATTAAGAAATTCGTTAAAAATGATCAAATGGAATGTATTACCCATTCAACATAAGAGAGAGTAAGCTATGTATATATGATTGATAGAAATATAAAAAATAAAAAACCATTCCATAAAATTAAATAGGTATGGAAAGTGAGTTAGATAGATAATTCCCATAACCCATACAGGGTGGTTTAGAGAGATCCCTTACACCCATAAGAAAAAACATTCTGGATATCAATATAAAAATTCCATATAGAACCCACATTTCATAATACATATAAATAATAGGGAAATCATTATTTTATTTAAATAAAATAGGGAATATTATAAATAAATAGAAATATTAAATAATATTGGGGAAGTAGTAAAATTTATTTACGTCATATACATCAAAATATAAAATTATTATTCCTTTTTAGTGAAATCTAAAACGTTTAGTAAAAAATAAGTAGAAAATGCCTTTTGAAGTCCTTTGAAAAATGAAAAAAGGGACATAAAATTTAATTCCGAATTCATTTATGTCCCATAAAATATATTAACTAAATAATTTTTATAATTTTTATTTACAAGAGTAATATTAAGAAAATAAATCATTAAAACCATGAAAATTTGTTTTTTGAACTAATCTTTCCCTCACATAATCCCATAAAAGTATTACATTTATAATATATTATAAATTAACAAAAATATAGTCAAAAGGCCCTTATAATCTATTAATTCATAAATAATTTTTTTTTATAACAATTAGAAGAACATGACAGGGATGAAAAGGAGTTGTAATGAGAAACTCTATAAGTGGGTTTTTTTAAAAAAATCCCCTTAACTTGATTATAAATTTTCACGTAAATTAATTAGGTTCCTAAATAATAAATTTATGTTAATTATTTAATTTCATAAAAATATTTTTAATATTTTTTATCCCTCTTATTTTATTTATTACAATGTTATATTCATTTAGTTCATCATTTAACGTGATTTCAATCATTTTGATGATATTTGGATCACAAGTCCAAAATGAATTTGAAAGGTTGACTTTTGTCAATGGGGTTATTATTTAATAATATAAAAGAATATTAATAATATAATAACTATAATTTTTATTCATAAATTATACCATTAAAACAAACCATGAAATATGGTTCTGAAAAATGAACTATGTTACAATTATGTATATGGTATGTCGTATGTACACAAGAGTACTTCTAAATTTTTTCAAAAATCATGATGGAAATAAGGAATGTTTTATTTTATATTTCCTTCATGATTTTTTTTTTCATAAATACATTTTTATTTCTATAAATACATTTTTATATACCATACATCTAATACTGTAAACAAAAACAAATCACAATCCTTCATGGAGGTGGTAATATATATGTACGCATGAATGACATTATCTTTTTTCACTGAATGGAATGTTAAGAGAAGAAATGATATATTAATTTTGAATAATGATAAATATTTATTAAATATCATATATTTACATTAAATATATAGTTATAAATAAGAACTGGAGGTGATGATGAAAAATTAATTACATCACCTTATGAGATGGTAGTCCACCATACACAAAATTAATGATTTTGTTTCTCATTTAATGGAAGCATGTATGGATATAGGTTTTTAAAATGAAGTCATAAAATTTAATTATATTTTATATTCTTATTTTCTTATATCATCTTGGTCGAATACTGTTTTAAGGAATTTTATGAAGAAATAAAACAAAAATGCTTGGTTGAGAACGATACCTCTTAAAAAAAACTCAGTTGGATTACAATAAATGCTTTCTTATGCAGGTTTTATAATTAAAAAAACCTATAATAAATGGTAAGGTAATAAATTAATATATTTTTATAGGCATTGAGAATCCAAAAATCAATTTTATTTTTTAATAAAATAGTATAAGAGGTTCCCCATTATATGTGAAGAGAGGGTCACTTTTGAATTTTCTTAAAATATTAAATTAATATAAATAAGTATTAATATATAAGAGGATCTAAAAATATATTATTATAATATATAATGAGTTTTAATATAAATACTATCACAAAATAAAATTTTTACATTTTTAGATGAGGTTTTTACCCATAACTCTTTGTTTTAACCCATGTTAAGCATTTTTTATCATTTATCATGACAACAATTTTTTTACTATTTAGAGTTATATATAGTTAATATAAAAGAACATATGAAAAATAAATGTATGATTATTTATATTTTAAACCAAATCACAATTAAATTTCTAATGATAGGATTTTTATTAATTTAAATCATTTAATAAAATATTATATATTATAAATAATTATTAGTGGCCTTATTATAAATAAACATTTAATTTGTATTTGAATAAAACATGAAAATAATGAACTTATAATTGAATCAGATAACAAATAAACAAAATATTATATTTATCAAAAAATAATTTATGTAATTGATAATTCCTTAAATTTTATTTCATTTCATGTTTTTTAAAATCAATTAATTTTTTCTATTAATTGAATGAATATTATGCCCATATTTCATAAGAATTTAAGGTAATTATTTCCATAAAAAGACATAATAATTAATTAAAATGATATAAAATAATATTTTATGTTTAAAATTAATATTAATAATTTAACATAAGTTGTTTTTACCCAATCATAAAACAATATAGATATTAAAAATAAGAAAGTGTCATTTTAGTCTTTATCTTTTAGTCAATTATTATAATGGTCAAAATAAAATAAATATAGCACCATGTAGCCATGTATTTTATAAATGAATGGAAATGGCCCAAATTAACTCATTCAATGAGATAAAGTCATGTTTTATGGTAAATTAATAGTTTAATAAAAAAAATTAAACTATAAAACCTCGATTTACACTTATTTTTGTGATACTTATCTAATGTAGTTGTTATGAATAATGACTACAAATAAAAGGGCTCTATTTTCTACAATTTAAAATTATATATCCTAATATTGAATCCATTTTTATAAATTTAATAAATATATATTTTATAATTTAATTTAAAATTAATCATTCAAAATTCCATGAAAATCGGTTTTTTAAGTATAAAAAATATTTATTTTTGAAATTAAAGTGTAAAATTATTTAGATAGGAATTAATTATTTTTTAAATAATAAAACATAATAAATTAAATTTGAAAATGATAAAAAATTTGATATAAAAATTAAGACATTAAAATGAAAACACAGTTTTTAATATAAATTTGTATTTTTCATTATTCAGTAAATTTTTTTTAAAAAAATCTAAAAAATTAACCACAATATGTTTTTATATTTTTTATTATATGTATTTATTATCTTTATCAATTTAAAAATATAAATGATCTATAAATTATTTATAGTGTTTCTCATGGAAATAAGAAAACAAATTTTGAAGAAGATGTATTTTTTGAAGAATAAAATGAATTTACTAAAAAATGATTGATTATTAACTCATAAATTATAAATATTGAATTAGAACATTATATTGATATTAAAATTCATTTAATTATATTTATACCTAAAAATTTAATGTTCGGGTTATAATGGTTGAATATAAATAATATATTGTGTGGTTCGTTTAAGATCGGTGATGCGGGTCATACAAGCTATCAAACATAGTGTTTTCAATTTAATATCCTGGGGTGTTACATCCCCCAAATAAATCGAATCATCAAAATTTTTATTTTAACTATTTAATTTGAGGTTTCACATTTGAATATAATTTAATTGAAATCTCATATCGTAAAAAGGGTTAGTATATTTTCTATTAAAAAAGAGCGAAAATATAAGTTTGGAGGTCATATGGAATAATACATAATAGGATTTCAAATAGAATAAAAATTAATAGTAATTAAAAATATGTAAATGGAGAAAATTATATTCTAAAAATTATTATAGATGGTGATAGAGAATATTTATCACAAATAGTTAAGTGGTCATGACAAGTTAACGACCACATAATGAAAACCAAAAGATTTGTAAAAAATACTATAAATTCATTAGAAATGAAGGTAGTAAGAAAACACTTTTTTATTTCACGATCCTTTTCTTGGTGTTTATTAGTTATTTTACCACCACAACTATTTATATAAGAAAATATTATTACTTGATAAGAATAAATTTCTACCACAATCTCTCATTTTTCTTCTAGTGATGATTATTCAAGATGAATTTTTTATTCTTAAAACACTTAAATATGATTATAATACATCATATAATTCCATAAAAGGATAAAAAATTTATTCATTATAAATTTATAGATTCACCTAAAATAGTTTTGTTAGCACAATTTAAGAAAATTCCGAAAATTAATAATCATCAAATAAAGAAATAGACCATTAATCACTAAATCATCAATAATAAAAACAAATATTCAACTTGGATCATTCAATAAAAATATAACCTCAAAATCATTCAAGATATCCCAAAATAAGATATAACCCCAAATATTAAAATGACGTTTTCACAAACCCTTCATTGCTAAATTTGACAATTATCTCTAAATATCATCAATCACTCTTAATGTATCATACTAAAAGTGTATATTCCATAATCATATACTCTTAGTGATATGCTAATAATTTCTATAAATAACCTGAATCACTAAAAATACATAGGAAAATTATATATTCTTTAAAAAATTTATATAATTTTTATATGTTCCGTGATTTTAAAAACCAAAACACCATTGATAAAAAATACATCTACAATATAATTCTTGAATACCATCACATTACTACCTTGAAAATTTATCCTCAATGATTGGTGAAACATTAGTCCTTCCATGATCTAGGAGTTATCCTTTAGAAGTTTTCATTGATTTTAATAATTCATTGGCTCCCAACATTTAAGATAATGAACTATAAATATATCATTAGGATGAAATTTATTTCTCTACTAACCTCTTTATTTCCCCTATGCAATTTATTACTCTATTCCATTTTGTCTAGAAATAAATAATTTTCATATTCCTTTAATAAATTTTCCAAGGTGTCACTTTAAATGTTTGTATTAAGGTGTAAATTGATACTTCATTTCCCCCTAGACACCGACACCCTAACTCTTATTAAACACCATTATTCTCTTATTTTGATAGCATGGGAGTTGGTAAAAGTATAGTTGGTTAATCATATATCATGATAACTGATTGGGAATAATCCATGTATATTTACCTAGAGTCATAATACCATTTTTTTCTAATATTAACCTCATTTTCCATCACATTCAACATTATTAGATATCTTCCTGGTTCTAGATATTTACTAAAACCAAAAAATCATGGTGTAGAAATAATAATCATAATCATAAAAAATAATTTATATTATATTTAAATAATGGAACCTTATTTTGTATATTTGGAACCTTAGTTTTTACCATGTTCAAACATTCATGATGGTTCATAATGGAAATGTGAATTAATAAAAAATATATAATGAGAGTGTCAAACCATGTGTGTATTAAGGGAAAATTCATTGTGCATCCAAATTATAGTAAAGATATATTTAACCAAATAACTATACAGATATAACCCCAAGTTTCATTTCTAAAAAAAACTATGTCAACCTATAGTAACCAGATATAGATTTATTTATTGTAAAACCACATAATCTTTATCTTTCTGAAACATTAAGATTGTGTCTTATACAAGAAATTATCCGTATGGTTTTAACCCAAAGTATCTAATATTAATCTCTTGTTTTTAACCATTTCTTTGATATTAACTCTAATGATCAAACATAAACATTAAATAATCTTTATTTATAAGCCATGAATTAATTTTTTTAAATTTTAGGATCTTTATGGTTTAGAGATTATGATTTTTAGAGAATTATTCCATCACCCATATATAAATAAATATTAAAATAAAATGTTGACAGTTCCAATCAGTATCCTTTTTCCCATCAAAAAAATCTTTGAAGATATATAAATGGTTCGTATTCATGACAAGACTTCAATTTTTTTACCTCATTATTTCCCTATTCATCCATTAAATCCAATGAAAATATTTTTAAACATGAAACAATGATATAAATATTATTAAGGGATGTATAAAAATAACAAAATATGCATGTCATTTCATGACTACTTATATAATATTTTTCAAAAAATATTATCTTTGGGTATAAAATAAATACATTATTTCCCAAAAATTAAGTATTGAATGTCAATGTATTATATAAAACATTTTACAAGAAATAAAAAAATCAATGTAAAACCCCTAACAGTTCCTTTACAATAATGAAAAACATATGACAGCTTTTTCAAAAAACAGTTTCACATTACATGTTAGTCAAAGGTGTAACATGATATCATAAAAGAGAATGCTCAAGCGTAACCACATGGTAGAATAAAGTAAGGACCCTAGTATCATAAAATCATGAAAAAATAGTAAATATAGACATAACACAAAACAAGATGGAATCATAAGGCATGTCTAACATCCAAGACAACATCGCTTGGTTGATTGAGTGTGATAATGGATTAGCCTTGCACTATAATCCCATACATGACATCTCATGAGAAAAAATAATTACCCTATTCATTTGAAATCTATCTAGGATCACAAATGATAGAATGTTATTGATTATTTATTCCAAAAAATTAAATTATATTGAAAAAACATAATAATTTTCCATGGAATGAAGTGGGTTTTGTAATCTTCCCAAATGTAATAACCAAAAATATATTTCTTATAGAATTAATTTGAGAAATGATCATCACCATGTATTTCCCTATCAAGGGAAGTGATAATTATATATATATATATATATATGATATACATATATATATGATATAAAATAATTCAATTACGTTAAATAGGGATACAAATTGATTTAGATATAGAATGGATAAAACCTAAAAAATGGGTCGTTTTGAGATATCTCTTACCTATATAACAAAAAGATATCTAGATATTAAAATTTTCATTAAATTTAAAAAAAATGAAAAATCGTTGAACAAAGATAAATATGTTTTAAATGAATAGATATGGGGGGCTATAAGGAAATACAAATATAAAATAATGATAGAAGTGGAAGGAAATTTTTTTGATGCAGTATAACCTAAAATAAAACATTCCTTTTGTCTTTTGTAAAAAAATTCAAAACATTCCATATAAAATATTTAAAATGATTCATTGTAAATACCTTTAAAATAAATCCAAAAGAGTTAAAACAATTTCTTTATAGTTATTTTATGTTATAAAAAATAAATCAATATAATTATTTTAATAGTGTCAATCTAGAATTGAATGATATAGAAAACAATTCATTAAAACCTTTAAAACGAGGTTTTTAAAGTGATGTCTCCATTATATAAAACAGAAAAAAAATATAAAAATATTTTACAGGTTGTAAAATATGGTAGAAATGAATTTTATTTTCTATTTTATAATAATTAAACAATTTATTGTAACATTTACATGAACATTAAAATAGAAGAAAAGTAGTATGAATAAGAAACATTAAAAGAAGATTTTTAAATAAAAGTCTCTTACCTTGAGTCGGACACATCACAATTGTTCAACATCTTCTCTAATAATAATATTGTATAATGTAATTAATTTCATAATAAGATTTTTCAATTTTACTGTTCATTTTATTTTATTTTTTATAATGCTATATTTAATCACACATTAATTTATGTTTATGTCAGACGTTTTTAAAATATTTGGCTCATAAGTCCAGAATGACATTAATTGGTTGACTATTGTTAGAATGGTCAATATTTCATCATATAAAGAATAATAACCATGAAAGTATTATAATTTTTACAAAAAAGTAAACTTTTAGAACCAACCATAAAATAATTTTATAAAAATAAACAATGTTACCGTCATTGATAAGGTAATTTATAGGTATTCAACATTGACATTACCATTTTTCACAAATTGTGATAGAAATTGGGTAAGTGTTATTTTGTCTTTAAATAATGATTATTATATAATAAATGTAATCTAATTTATTCAAATATACTTATATATATTATCCATGTGATGGGGTAATGAAAAAATTCACATCACTTTGGGTGTGTGGTAATCCACACCTATACAAGAAAAGCGTTATAATCATTCAATGAATTGAAAGGTAAAAAATATATGATATATAAAAATTAAAGACAATTAATGATTCAATAATAAAATTTATTTATATTAAATCCATTATCATAAATGGTCTTGATATGTGATGATGAAAAATGATTTAAATTTATTTTGTGAGGTGGTAGTCTGCCAGAAACCCAAATGATGGCTCTGTCTCCCAGTCGATGTTAGATGATATTGATGAATTCTATAATATTAAAATAATAAAAAATTTGTATATGTTATATACCAATATTATTATATAATATTTTTTTGTATGATCCTATGGAGGTATAATTTTAAATTAAACAAAAATACAGTGTTAAAAATGATACCTTTTCATGAGGAAACCTCTTTATGTTGTCACCAGAATCTATATTAAAAAGGGATTTGTAATCAAAAGAAAGTCATAAAACATGGTAATTAATGTATGTAATGGATTTTAGTAACTATTTTCTGAACCATAATGATTTTTATGTGTGAATAAAATAGGACAATAGGTCCCCTTTATAAGAAAGGGGAGGGTTACTTTTGGAATTTCTTACAATATTAAAATAATATAAATTAATTTTCATGATAAAAAGTTCTAAATTAATATAATTATAATGTAATATGAGTATGGCTAAAAACTATATCATCCAATAAAATTAAATTATGTTTATATTATATTTTTACTCTTACCTTTTTTTAACACACATTAACCATTTTTTGACAAATAATGTGACAACGATGTTTTTTGTATGTAAGGGTCAGGGTAACTGTTATAAAAGACAAATTTTCAAATTAATGGAACATGATTGATATTTTAAACCATATCTAGGCTAGTTTGATTATGATAGTATTTTTTGGAATTTTTTAACATTTAATAATATATTATTTACTATATAATATCATTAGTGTGATTTTTGGAACTATTAATTTAATTTCAATTTGAAGAAAAAACATGAAAACAATATTATTTGAATATTATAAACTAAAATATAATTAAAATGTTATATTTAACTATTAATTTTTTTAAAACAATTTTTTTATTCAATTTACATTATTATTTTAAAATCATTTATTTTATTTTTCTGTTATGTTAATAAATAATCGGTCATCATTACATAAAAAAATTTAACATAATTATTTCATTTTGAAAAATTAGAAAACAATTTATGAAGATAAAAAAACATTTCAATTTTAAATTTATATTTATAACTAAAAATAACTTGTTTTTATCCCTTATAAAATTTATTATGGATATTGAAACAAATAAAGTGACGTTTTTGTCATTATATTTTATGTAATTATTTTAATGATGAAAATCAAATTAATATGCTACCTAGTGGAAAAATATTATATATTTTTATGTAAATAGATTAACTTCAATAATAAAAAAAGATAAAGGAAACTCTCAGGGTCATGATTTAGTCCTTATTATTTTATTTTTAACCACAATTACCCAATTTACCTTTAAAGTGGTAATAATTATTTACAACAGTTACTCATCATAAAGACTTTAAATAAAGGGGCCATATTTTCAAAATTTGTACCTAATGATATAAATATATAATTCATTTTTCATATTAAATTTATACACTTGGAATAATTTAATTTAATATTAAACCTGTGAAATATGAAGAAAATCATTTTTATCAAAAAAAATGAGTTTTAAGAATAAATTTTTTTAGTAAGTTATATTATAAAATTATATAAAACGAATATAATTGGATTGAAATTATTAAAAAGTAAATAATTTATTTTTTTAAAAAAATAAAAAATTTATAAAACTAATTTGAAAACATTTTTAAACAAATGTTGGTTTTAAATAATAATCGGTATTTTTTCAATGATCATTGAGAAATACAACTTTTCAGAAAGAAAAACTCCAAATTTCACCGTAAGGTAAGTTTGATATAATAATTTCAAAAATGGTATTATTTTTATCAAAAAAATTAATAAAATTTTGATAAATTAATTATTATATTTTCTTATTAAATAAAATAAAATAAATTTATGATAAAAAACTATTTTTTTAATAATAAAATGAAATTACTGAAAAATGAGTGATTATTTTCAAAGAAGTTATCAATATAGATAAATACCTTTATATATATTTTTTATAATGAATTTAATATTATTTATACCAACCAATTAAATAGATAATTCACAACAGTTATATTTAAATAATATATTTTTCAAGTCATTTAAACTTAGTGTTGCGTGTTGTATATGCCATCAGGCATAATGTTATTATTTTAAAATATTGGTGTGTTATGCTACTAGTCTCATACTCCTATATTTTATCATTCCCCTGTTATTTTATTTCTATCCTTTACATGGCCACTCTAATATTCATATTATATTAGGCTATAGAGAAGAGCACATGAACCTCAAGCATAATGCTCAAATCCTCAAAAAACCATGTCAAGCAATGACCATGATCAAAATCATATATTCTATCCATGAAAAATGATCAATGGGTATGAATATTGATTGATGGATACAAAATATTCCTTACTATATTTAGTCAAAATGATCTTATTTTGTTTTATTATCCAAGCTAATTCAACCAAGAAAACTCAAAAGATTCAAGTTGATCGTGACAAGAGAAGCATTGCATTTTTAAATTGTCGATGATCCTTGAATTGAGTTTTGATACTTCCAGTTTTATTTTTCTTGGCCTCAATCAAGTTGGGAGTCATGAAAAAAATGTATTTTATACATAAATGGTGAGGAGGTGGATCTCTTCTCTGATCATTGATTCTCGCACAGCTATCACCACATCAGTAGTGAAAACTGATGAGGGTTAACTTGTTCGGTTAAAATGTATTTATGGGTGGAAGATACGATCACAAGGTTCAGTCAGTGTCACCCATGGAATCATTATCATCAGTAGTTGATATAGTTTTTGGCTTCAATACTAATTTATTTCTGGTGATGGATTTGTGTGGCTGGATTATCTTTGTTCATCAGCATTTGAATCATAAAATTTTTGTCCACCATTAGAACTCAACATTTGTAGTGGAAAGGCCATCTTCAAGCTGGACTCGAAAAGTTGGATTTATGTTCATGTTATATTTGAAATTTATCCAGGTGGTAACTTGGCTTCAATTGATAAATAGGTTAAATAACAACAAATAATTTTAGGTATTTTATTATCACCCATGGTACCTTCCATAGTAGCTTCAAATATTTATTTATGTTAACAAGAGTGGATTTTAACTATAGGAATGGTCACATGAATTTTTTCTTGGTAGTCATGGTTTCTTAAGTGACTATGAGTCTATGTTTAGTTAGCTTGGATTTCACATATGGTGCGTTGTAAATTGAGGACATTGAAGGTTCTCTTGATCATTGTAATGACAATGAATGTTTCTCATGTTTGGTTATATTTTTTGTCTTGTGGTCAATAATAAAATTGTTTCACTAACTATAGAATTATATACTCAAGATCACTTCATCATTTGGGATTTTAATCACTTAAATGAGGGTCTATACAAAGACTATGAGGGAAGCATGCTGTAACTCCGCATGATTACTTTCAATCTGGTATTGGTTTTCCATGCACCATAGGCACTTAATAGATTTTCATATTTTAATATTCATCCCAAAAAAATAAAAAAATCATTATTTCAATGAAAAATGAAATAAAAAAATAAAAATTTTCCAATCAAATGATAGATTTTAAAATTCAATATTCCACAATATATTTTAATGGGAAATATGTAATATTAAATAATTAGGTTATAAAATTGAAACCTTAAAAAAATTAGAAAAAAAAGTTATGGCATATAAAATAAATTGATTTTTTTAATATGAGCATTCATTAAAAAACATTTTGAATTTAAAAATTCAATCATATTTTACTAAAAAAATCATCATGTAGTTACTATTTGAGATATAATTTTTACTAAGAAATATTATCATTTATGCACAAAAAAACGAACATTTTTATTAAAATTTATGATAGAATTTCATGTTTTACCCAAATTACCAATTATTCAATAATTATGCATTGAATCCCCATTTATAATTCAAAAAACATTTAACTAACTAATAATGTGGAAAATTCTTTAAAAAAACCAAATAAATGGGTTTCAATGACCATTTGATTATATGAAATTCAATACTTTGGAATTTCATTTCTTAGGAAAAATGACCAAAGACACTTTTTGGAAGAAAATTAAAATGAGCATGTGTGATATTATACAAACTAATTGAAGATACAAGGTATTAACTAGATGAAATATTGATATTGTGTGGATCAAGGTTGACCAATATTTTACAACCATTTCATGTCAAATAAAAATGTTGGTATAGTTATTGATCTATTTACATGAGATTCGAATAATATATTGTAAGAATGTTTAATGAAACAATAACACAGAAAAGTATACATTGTTTTATAGTGTTATGATGAAATGAGGGGGAATATATATGTATATTATGAGTTTTGTATCATCCAAGAAACATGAATTCATTAATATCATAAATGTATTGTTATTATTTTTGAGAAGGTCACATCATTAACCCAATATAATGGCCTCTTGTCAGAATAAAATTAACTCTATTTTCATTTGAAAATAAAAAACTATGATGCTGAATAAGATTACAAATATAATTCAAATTGCCTTTTAATAATTTAGAAAGAATCTCTATTGATTGTGTTGAGAGTAATAAAGAAATTCAAAAAGTTTTATTCTAATTTAAAAATATTATTTTAATATGATAAACTCAATAAAATAAAATTATCAGTGTACTTATCACTTTTTTAGAGTTCACTACTAAAACCTATATCAGTACTAAGATGGATTAAATCTTCATAGGATTCATCCATGGGGAAATTGATTATTATATAATTTTAACCTCATTAATTTTTTTTATTATTATGGATTTAATATCATTCACCTTTTTCCCTTTTTTTATTTCAAATGACCCATGCTCTATAATTAAATTCCATATTCAAAAATTAATAAATTACAAAACTATGTTCTTATAATAAAAATAATTCTTAACAATCATTTTATCTCCTCCCATAATTTTTTCACAGTTTAGATACCATGAAATATTCTAATACAAATATCTATTTATTCTCCAATTATTTATTCCTATCCAATAAAGATGCATCGATATTTATAAAAAAACCCACTAATATTCATGATAAATATATTGAAACAAATCATAGTAATTTTAGATCATATGTAATATAACGTTTCATTAACTCTATTCCCTCTTAGATATTCTAAAATAATAGTCATTGTGACTTATGATATGTTATTTAATAAACACATATGTATTTTATGATCTTTTTTCCTATATTAAAAAATAGATATTTTTTATTTTTTTAGAAATAAGAACAATCTAACAATATTTTAACTATAGAAATTTCTAATTTAAATGATTTTTAGTGGAATATTATTTATTCTTGATTAATTTTTCATAAGAAGCCCAATTTTATTATTTTTTTCATTAATTATCAACTATTTTGTCTTGAAGAAATTTTCATGTCATTTAACTTATCTATAAAATATTTTTTATTGTTTATTCTCTATTATTAATATTATATAAAAATGTTACATACTTACAAAAAATATCTATAATTCTAACATATTTTATCCTATAAAAATTTAATCTTATTAGATAATTGATTCATGGTTTTCAAAAAATAATATGCCTATATAATTTGTATCCCTTTTTATTTTTAGTACATAATGTCATAACACAATTTTTTGTTCTATTAATATCTTTTTGTGATGTACCTTTTATAAATTCTCTTTGTTATGGTCCTTTTTCTATGTCAAAAAAAATCCTGACTATTTTTAATGCTTCATAATTAGATAAATGTTATGTTTAATAGAAAAAAATTGAACTGACTAATGGATTAAATTTAATCTTATAAATTTTTTATCCTAAAATTAATTTTCTACGTATTCTGGTTTATATTTTATATTTCTTCATTACAATATTTCATTTAAAGGTAAACGTTTCCCCCTAAAATACTATTATATTCCTTTTCTTTTCAAAATATTTTAAATATAATTAATATAATTAACTTTTGTAAAATTTTATATGATTTTCAATGTTTTATATAATACTTTATTAAAAAAAATTCTACAGTAAAAAACATATTCTTTAAATGAGTAAATGTTTCATGTAATATTTAATTGTTTTATTTTCATACAATAAATAATACGTTCTTAATCATTAAATATTTTATATACTGAAAATTTTGATTTATACTCAATTATATATTCTATGAATCTACTTTTATATTTAATTATCTGAAGATCTCAATAAAATTTTTATTATAATTATTTTATTTAAAAAATATAATATCATGAGTATTTCAATCTACATTATCAAAAAATAATGATAAAATTTACAGCTTCCCAATTCCATGTGTATTTTAACCCCCCTATATATATTTTCAATATAATACATTCCCTTTCATATCACTATATGTGGTCTTAAAATTAACAGTTTATAAACGTTTCCAAAAAATAATTTCAGGTTCTCCAACATTGAATTTAAATGGAATACAATCATACATTAAAATAATTTTACGATATATTTATCATTGAGTAAAAATGGAACCAAACCACTTTATTAATTTATTGTTTCTAAAAATATATATAACATTATAAAAACATTTGTCTCTTATAAAATCTTTTCATACAACTCATTAGATCACATAGTCTTTATTTTTAACTCAACATAATAACCACTTTGAACTCCCTCTAATTTCAATTATTCCAACTTTTAATTCTCCAAGAATAAATATCACCCAATCCAACGGTACATTTATCATTATCTAATTTATAATATTTTTACCCCTCTTTTATAAAATAATATAAAAAAATTCAATGGAATAGGACAAAAAAATTATTCCTCAAAAAAAATATTGATCATTTATATTTCATTGAAACACTCTATGCCTTATGTCCCATGAAGATGTTTATTTTTATTGATAGTGTTTTTTTATTGGATTCTTGAAGACGTTATATAGTTTTTGAATGTGCATTAGGGATACTTCATGATATTCAAATTATGAATATTTTACACAACTGGAATTAGTGTTTCATAGATTATGTAGTCGAATAGTTTGATAGCTTCTATGTAGCGATAGAGGAATCTACGAAAAAGATATAAAGAATGAAATTAATTCACAATGTGTAAATAAATTAGAAATATGCATTATAACTTTATGTATAATATTTTTTTAGGAAATATGTGTGAAATTAACATTAAAAATCAGGTATACAATGTGAACGCATCGAGGATTGGGTTATAAATGGGAATTTTAGAAAAAAAAGCATCCTCATCTGGTCAGGGTATTATTATCCCATCATAGAAAACCCTAGGTTTCTCTTAGAAGATTTTACTCCCCATTCCTCCTACTTTGATCTATTGGTTTTTGTGGATCCCCATTGGTGATCAGTGGTGTCTATTCCCCTATTTCCCATGGTTTTATCTTATTCATATATTTGGGATCCATTTTGGTGGAGTGTTTTTTGTTTAGGTTATGATATGGGATTAATTTTTTACAATCCTTGACATGGTTTAGGTTAATTTATGGGTTTTCATGTAGTTGTAGTTCTCAAAAACTTCTACATCACCCAATTCTATGTAGTAAGTTAAAAATATTCTTTGAGGTAGGTAATCACATATTTATATCTTTTTTATATCATGTGGGATGGGTTTACTCTTGTTTATATATGTGGGGTGGTTTTGTTGTCTTATTCATGGTAGATTAATTTGTTAATTTTTATTAAATTTGGTGAAGGGGAGTGATTCACATGATTTTACATCACAGTTATTATTCTGATATAGAAAATTGTATTAGCTAAGATCCCGGTTGAAAATTGTGGTTATTGGGGGCATTGTTTAGACTACTTTGAAATGAGTTATGGGAAAAATTCTTGTTTTTTGTTTCTTGATATCACCTAATATGAGAATTGGGTCATCACTCTTATTTGGTTAATTTAGTTATTTCCCCAAGATTATAGACTGTGTGGTAATCCCATTTAAATAATGAAATAGAATTGATAAAATCAATTTTATCTAAATCTATAAAAAAATTCATGACATGAGGTGATGTGTCTCCATGTTGTAGGATGTAGATGTGCAATTATTATGTGTATGGGGAATTCCGAGAAAATGGGTTAGATTGTTCGTGCTTTTGGTGCGGTAAAGTTAGGGTTTTTTTTCAGATTTGCTTTTGGGGCACCAAATTGATGGTTTTCTTGGCTATGATTTTGGAGTATCCAGGTCGTGGTATGTTTGTCTATGCTTTTAAGAGAAAATTAATGGATTTTGGATTTTATTTTTGTGTGAAAATGTGATTGTTTTTTCGGTGCTTTTGGTTGAGGAGGTGATGTTATGATTCAGACGATGTGGTGATTATGATGTGTGGTTACATTGTAATAGATGCTCAGGTAGAAATTGAATTGGTTAAAAATTGATTAAAATGACATGATTTTATTTTTTTAACAGGGTGAAAATTATTATTCAACAAATAAATGATGGTTTGTGTATTTAAATGTGGATGGTGCATAATACTGAAATTCATGACATATATAATGGGATTGGTTGAAGATGAGAAATGTCGCATGTGGCTTGTGTGTTGTAATATATTTAGGTGTGGTAGTGACTATTGATGTGTTATAATTTGGTTATAATTTCATTGGGAAACCATAGGTTGGTTTTTTTGTGGCATATATATACTCAAATATTTTTTTTCTATAGGCACCCCACCCATATAGAACACTATGTTCCAAAACCTATATATTCTCACAAGGAGTTATTTTCCCAATATCCCAATGATGTAGATTGATATCCAGCTACCCGCTCTTTACCAATCTCTCTTCTATGTGAGTATATATGAATATTCTATGATGAACTGGGTATGATAGTGATTGGTGATGGACTAAGTGTCTTAGGGATTTGATGTGACCATGTTTTGGGGAGGTTTATGGTGGGGGTGTTGCAAGGTAGGAGGATGACATGATGTTGATTTATTCTAGGTTCATGATACCCTAAAATAATAGTTATGGTTTTTCTATGATATCCCAGCTATCTTCATGTGATATGTGATGTGACCATGTTATGGGGTTGTAGCCTTGGTTTCTGTCATTGTGATATGATGTGTACCTGTTTTGGGGTGGTGGTATATGTTATTTGAATGATATGGGAGCAAGAGGACATATGATGATTGGGAGTGAGAGTATAAAGTCAGTTGGGATGTAGTGTGAAGTTCCCTTTATCAATATGCTTCTTATTATGTTATTATACTTGGTTTTCATTATTTTGTGGGCATACGTTAGTTATATTGAGATAAATATTCAAATATTGAGCCATTTTTTGTTCCGTTGTTTTCTCAAGGGTGCATTGGTATTCTTCCTTCACATGATTGTGAGAGACATTAGTTTTCCTAAGGAGATAAATTGTATCCTTTATGTATATAACATAATTTTTAGGTTTCCATTAGTAGCAAATGGGACATGTTTTACATTACTATCTCAGGCCTCTTTATAGTTGTTACATCACTACATAACTTTTCATTTTGTTATTTACATTTAGAGACTTTTATCAATATCAATTTTTTTAAAATAAATTGTGGGATGGTTTGGGTATCATTTTATGTTATTTAAAGGAGTTTATTTTGGAGAATTCATATTATCTCATATTATTATAATAATATAAGGGTTATTCCACAAATTTATTGATATTTTTATACCCTTGGTGCTAGCCACCAACTTGGGGCCAACTAGATTTGGGGATTGGGGGTCATCTTCTCTCCCCCAACATTTTTGTATCATTAGTGTGAGGGGTAATTATAATGTGTAATAAAATGTGATGGTTGAGATATACGACCAAATTCAAAGTTAGGCATAGTGAGGATTTGAAGTGTTGGTATAGAAACAATGAAAGTTCTCCTTGGGGTGTAACATTCTAGGGATAATATCTATGACATAATATTTTAGGGCTGTCGTGATCCAGTTCACAAAAAACTGATCTTTTTGAATGTCCCACTAGGGTGGACATGTTTATAGGGTAGAGACCGAAGAGGGGTATATCTATAATTAAAACTTGTATTCATATTTTAATTGTGGTTTTTTTGGAAATTTAAAATGAATTAATTGAATCTTAATAAAATTCCATACTATAAGGCTTATGAAAATGTAGTTTTCCATTTTAGATATGGTTCATAGTTGTCATCCATGTGTTCTTTATACAGTTAAGGTTCAACATGCTGATTTGGATGATCTCCATAGGGTTGATCTGGTTGAGGTGGATAATCAGTGGAATAGGATATTTCTCCTTCTCTATATGTAGGATTTGAAGATATATGATGTGATTGTTTAATATGTGGAGATAGAGATATAGTTAGAGAATCCTATGATCACTTTTAGTTTGATATTGGTCATGATGGGTGTCTGGTCCCTTTGGTAGCCATTCTAATGCGAGGGATGCAATAACTGGGTGAGAAGAATGAGTTAGATGTTTAATGGGCAGAATTTTAATATTGATCTTAGAAGAGTTCATTTTATTAACTATTAATATAGTAAAGATACATGAGCTTCATTTCCTTCAATAGTGTATTATTTCACTAAGAGGGATGGGAATAAAGCTCAAAGAACATATAGATTTATCCTCAAAACATCTTCCAGATGAGGAGTCTCTTATGAGACATCTTGAGTAGTCACTCCATCCTTTGATCGAGTATATACTTACTCGGTTAAGGTTTCTAACATATAAATATATATGTTTAAAAGAAATAATATGTGATCAATTAGATGCACTCAAGAGGATGTTTTCCATGAGATGAGAGCCAGTAAAGTTCCTTGGGGAAAATTGTTGTCAGCGGATGGCCATATGCACTAGAACCTTATAGATTTTGACAAGCGGGGAGTCAACTATGGTATTTTCCCTTCCGGCATTATATTGTTGGTGGTTTCTATTATTTTCTTGGAGATATTGGGATTGTTTTTTTTTCTTATGGGGTTTGATTCCATATATCAAACCAATTATCAGTGGTTCTTTGAGATTAGTTTTGTAGATTTGGTCATGTTCTGCACCAGACTTATCAATTGGGGCTAGTGAGACCATTTCAATAACAGTTTCATTAGGCTTATGTTTCACCGAGCAGAGATAAAAAAGGTATAGGTTGGCCTCAGGATGTTGAAAATTTATAGTGACCTTGACCAAAGTGTATTAGTAGATGTTTTTGTTGGTAAATATGTATAGGAAGTAGGTGTGATCAATTGAGTGTGGTAGAGGTAAGAGTTCCATAAGGGACAAATAACATTTAAGTTATAATTAGTTTTTCATCTACCCTTTTTCCTTTCATGATTTTGGAAATTTTTCCTCTTTTTTATCAACTATTCCAGTCCATACATTAGGACTATATATATAGGGTCATTTTCTTCCATGGTGTTGATAATTAAAATTAGAGGCTAGACTAGCTTTTTTGATGTGTTTCAGTGGTGTAGATAGATGTTGTGGCCACATCGGTCCCATGTGAACCTTTTCTTTTTATATGTAGCCATATGATGTAATCCTAGACATATATTAGATGTATTATATTTGTGATACTGTCAACTACATCTGGGGGAGTATCATGTTCTCATATTTGGATGGATAGTGTGTGGATTTTTATAGAGAACAAGGTTGTCAGGTGGGATGTTGGTGTGTGGACCCCATTATTTCCTTGATGAATAAGTTAAAGGTTAAATCTATTGACACCAGGATAGTAGAGTTCCCAAAGTTCATTGTTGATTTTTTAGATGTCTTACGCTATGAGGATGATATGCTTCCACCTTGATGTGATATTGAGTTTACGATACACTTGACGTCTAGTACTTCTATGGTTTTGAATGATCCAATTCAAATAGAAAATTTTGAGTTATGGGTGTTGAGGATTTAGATAGATGACCTAATGTATATGGGTTTTATCTAATCCAATGCATCATCATGGGGTTCAATAGCATTGTTTTCCAAGAATTTGGATAATAGTATGAGTTTTTGTATAGAATACTAATAATAGAATCGGGTAACACTCCAGAATTGTTACCCTGTTATGAGTATATATGATATTTTTGACCTGTTGATAGGGAGGTGTTTGTTTTATAATATCGATTTCCATTCAAAATATCATCGGTTGAGAGTTAGAGAGGTTGATATCTTGAATTCTAACATAAGATGTAAGTAAGGGTGCTTTGTGTTTGCAATCATGTCATTCGGTATTAGGAACACACCATCTATATCCACGGAACTTATGAAATAAATGTCTAATATTTTCATGGACTGATTCTTCATCATATTCATTGTGGATTTATTGGTCTACTCTGACACAGAGGTGGATCATGTCAAGCACCTTAGATTTTTTATAGGTCCCTCTATACCAATAGCTCTATGGGAATATTTTTAACTATGAGTGAAGGATGTGAGATGTGCATTTACATAGACATGTGGTGTCATGGAATGGTGTGTTAGTGGACTAGTTCACTGTTGAGGAAGTTGTTTCTTGTAAAAAACCAATAAAATAGTAGAATTTTATATTTTTATTAGTCTTATAGTATATTATCAGTGGTTTTTAGAAAATTTACCTCGAGTTGTAGCCCCAACAATATCAATGACTATGAAGGATCAAGATTTTCCATGGACTTATCTATTCCTAGTAGTGTTTAGTTACATTAAGGGAATCTTGGTTTGTTCTATAGTGTTATAGTTTTCTGGGTAATGTTTGATGTATGAGGTATTTTATGCTTCTCATCTAGTGTTTGGATGTGATTTGACTCATTATCGAGAAATAATCTCATATGGGTCTAGAAGGTTTCTCCCCAACGAGCATAACTATTCCACCCATGATCTGGCGCTAGAATTGCATGTGTTTTGACTAAAGTAGTAGCATAATTACCTCATTTGGGAGTGATTTTTGGTCTTGATAGATCATCAGATATTGATGTATATATTTTCTACGTGTGATTTGAATCTGTGACAACATAGGTAGATGGAGTTTCATTTAGATCATGATTTTTGGATCTCCTAAACCATAGCGAATTGGAAATTATTTGGATGAAACATTGATTAAAAATTCATTAAAGGATATAGTTCAAGAGTCTGAGGATGTTTGGAGAGTTATGGAGGAGTTTTCTTCCTTATAATTAGATTAAAGGTTGGTTTATGGTTGGTGTTTTATGATTCATATGATAGTGCATTATTCTGTAATGCACCAGTTGGAGGAGTCTAATTAAGTAGACTCATCGGTAGAGGTGATGTGTGATCATGTTGTCCATGGTGATACTTTGACAGGATTCTTGTAGAATGTCTATAACCAAGTAATGTTTCAAGGGAGAGTGTTTCATATAATTAGGATGTGTGAGGGAGTCCTTTATGAATTTCATGACACTAATTTGGTGGTACACCATGGTGTATTCATGATTTACTATGTTTTGAGGATTCCTTTTTGGTGGCACGAGATGAAGTGGGATATGGTGGATTTTGTTGCAAGGTTTATGGTTTACCAATAGGTAAAGGATTTTCATGATGTTCCAGGCAATTTTTTGTAGCCATTGGATGTTCTCAAGTGTAAATGGCATAACATATTGAGAGATGTTTTCATAAGGAAACCCTAATCCCAGTGAGGTTTTAATTCTATTTGTGTAAACATTGACTGGTTGATGAGGTCAGACCACTTCTTAGTGAGAAAGGAGTCAGGAATAGTTAATGCTTTTTCTAAGAGTTATTTGGATTATGTGGTGTAGTTTCATCGAGTTATGAGGTCCATTTTCTAGGATCTGGATTCATGTTTTACTTCATGTATCTTTAGGGGATTGTATCCTTATTTTGGAAGTCAGTTACACCCCAACACTGCATTCCATCCTCAGATGGATGGGTAGATAGAGTAGATTATCTAATAGTTGGAAGATATGTTGCAAGAATTAATCATAAACTTTTTTATATAGTTTTTATAACAATTTTCCTTGGTTTAGTTTGATTATAATAATATTTATCACTCATCCATTAGCATACACCCATTTTAGGCTTTGTATGACTGGCATTTTCATTTCCCATTGTATTGGATGGAGGTTGGGGATGCATTAGTTCTTGGTCACAATGTGGTGTAGATCATAAAAGAGAAAGTTTAACTTGTTTATTGGAGGATGAAAGTATAATAAGACTGCAATAAGTGTTATGTTGATCATTGTGGGGATTATAGTTTGAGGATGGGGACCATGTTTTCTTGTTGGTTTCCCCAATACATGGGACTCATAGTTTTTGAAAGGAGAGTATGCTTTATCCCATGATTTTTTTGCCCTTTGAGATGTTGGGGAGAGTTGGAGAGCTAGAGTGTTGGTTGGAATTTCTAGCATAGTTGTAGAGGATCCATGACATATTCCATGTCTCTGAGGTGCATCAATACATTTAAGATGACATAGAAGTCATTAACTGGGGATAGTTGGATATCGAGGGTGACATGATGTTTGTGGAGCTTAAAGTATAGAACCAGGATCTATAAGAGAAAGTGTTTCATAGATGAACCTTTCATTTGGTTTGTGTGTTGTGGAGGAATGGTGGAATATATGAGAGTTCATGGGAGAAATATACACAGATGCAATACCAATACCTTTTTCTACTTTTAGTTTGGATTTTCATTATTTGTTTTTTCATATATGATAAGATTTTTTAAACCTTGTTGACTTATCTGATTATTTTTTTCCATAATATTTTATGTATTATGTGATAAATTTTGGAAATATGAAATGGGGATCAGTTGATACCTTATTGAGATCCATTACAGAATGATGTGATTAACAACTTGTCGTAAATTTAGTGCTTCTAAGAGAAGATATTATATTGGCATGGGTGATGGAATTCATTGATACATACTTTATGGGTATTGTGGTATGTTGATTGTGATGATTGTTGGATTGGGATGTGTGGGGTTTGGATGGTTGTGTAGCTGGTTGTGTGGTGTGTGGTTCCTTGTGGTTGGTATTGGATATTTTAGTGATCTGATTGTGTAGTGATGAGTTTGTGTGATATTTTTTGTCGTCGTTCGGCCTTTCTTGTTTGGCCTATAGTAGTATTAGGTGTGTGATGAGATCCTTGAGAGGTATCTTCTGGGGTAATTTTTTAGACCCTTTATCTTTATTCCAGGTTTAAATTTTATTCACAATGATGAGAGTCATTTGATAGGTTTCTAATGTAATTTTTTATTCCTTCTCGAATAGTTACTTTGATGGTTTTGGGTGTTGTAGGTGTTCCAAAAGCGTATTGAAGAGGTTCCACAGTGGTTGGATGTGTAGTAGGGATTCTGCAAGATATTCATGTCATGAATGTTTTATTTGACATGAATTGGTTTTTCATGAACTTTCTAGTTGGATCAATTCATAACCTAGTTTCGATGATAGATGAATCCATGAAATGGATTGGAGTTATGAAATTAATTTTGGACATGTAGTTAAATCAGGTCAAGGAAACATGAATTTCTACAGAAGAGCTTTATTTGGGAAAATTATGTGAAATTTAGATTTTGAATTGATTACACAATGCTAAACCATCAATAAACATGATGTAAATAGTAATTTCATCTGACCCCCTATTTATTTGATTATTTACTTCCTCTCTCATTTTTCTCAAAACCTGTGAGACTCTTGGAGGTTCTTATACCCCTTCCTCCTACTTCAATTTTTTCATTCTGATGGATACTCATTCTCATTTTATAGTTATTTCTTCTCCCTTTACCATGGTTTTCTATTATTCTTCTCCTGTAGGTTAATTATGGTTGTGCAGTTTTGGTTTGGATTGTGTGTTAGACTATGGTTTTGATAACCCTAGATGTGTTGTAGGTTGATCCATGGATTTTTAATGTTGATGTTGTTTGAATGAATTTATTATTCTCTCAATAGTGTGTAATGAGTTGGAAAACGTTATTTTATGTAGGGAATACCAGATATCTAAATTTTTGTGTCATGTGGGAGGGGGTTTACTATTTTTACCTATGGTGTATTTTTTCACTAAACTAGTCAAGACAACTTAATATTTTATTTGAAATTGATGGGGGGGAAAGGGATTGTTTAAAATTATTTTATAGATTTTTTTACTATTGATACATGGTCAATTGCATGGCCTAAATTCCCAATTGAAAACTGTGGATTCTAAGATATTTTCATATTGTTTTGGAATGAGTTATGGAACACTTTATTTTTGTTCTTTGTTTAATATCACTGTAAATGAGAAATTTAATAATCACTTATATATGGCTAATGAAATTGTTTCCCCTCCACTAATAGAAATAGGGACTTCAACATCGAAGATATGGCATTGATTTTTTATAAACCAATGAATAATGTATTTGTGGGAAAATGTTTGAATAGATTTAAACATGAACTCATGGAAACAAATCATTGACTTTTGGCATCATTTTTTTGAAGCTGATGTCAAAGAAACCACAGAAATGATTTTTGGTGTCAGTTTTTATAAAACACTAAAACCATAAATTTAAAAACAACTATTTTGTATTGTTTTTCACAAATATAGATTTTGAAAATATTTAAAAAAAATTTGGTGTTAGTTTTTTCAAAAATCAACATCGAACACATTAAAAAACACGGATCAGGAAACCCTCGTTTTTTTAGATATGTAAAACCCATTATCTTGAATCATGATAAACTTGACGGCGACCCGATGATCCCAATGGCCATTTTTGTTTACTTTCATCAATTATTATCTTCATTTCATGATATCTAGTGTCAATTACTCATCGTATTTCATTATTTCATTATAAATGGAAGTATTTCACTTCTAAAACCATTTTCCAACTGATCATCACCCGTGATTTTCATTTATTTGTTTTTTCTTATTTATTATTCATTTCTACAGACATTTTTGTTACGTCCAATAGTGTTTGTTCATCTAATTAATTTGAGGGTGAATGTTCCAATTAAGTATCCAATTCCCTTGGTCAACATAGAATTTTATATGTTTTTATAAATTTTAATGTTAAATTATTTATCATTTAGATATATTGTTGAGTTATTATTTCAAATATTTTTTTGTAGTTGATTCTTATTTATAATTATATTTATTAGTGTTTGTATATTTTGATTAATTTTTTATTTGATGAAATTATTAAATTGACATGATTATATTGTGAAATGAACAATTATATAATGCTTCATTGTTAATCAATATAATGTTTATCAAATTTATTGAGCCAATATATTTCACCCATTAAATTTATGGAATTTTTAATACCTTTTGACACATGAAAAACTAAACTAATGTAAAAACTATATAACAAGTACTAATTCATGTTAGATGATTGAAATTAATTAGATTATAATACCAATTAAACCTACATATATAATTTGAAAGTAAATAATTTACTATTTTCAAATTTAGAAGATATATAATTTATATTACCATTGGATTTTTTTCAAATAAAATATGTAAACATTTATTTAATTGACCTTAATAAAATAAATTGACCGTATTTAAATGATTAAAAAATACTTCAATACATAAACTAATATATTTAAATTAATTAATTTTCGTATTCATTTTCAATAATATTATAAAATTATAAATGTTTAAATGGTCATATTATTTTAAAACAATATATTATCATTAATTAGTTTCCATATTCTTTTAATGTTTCCTATTTTTTTACCAACCATTTTCATTAAATGTGTTTATGTTTAAAATATATCTTTTTATATAATTATTTATTTCTTTATTTAAATTTTTATATGTTTAATTATATTCACTGATTATATTATGATATCAGGTATTGAATGGTTCATAATTGGATAAATTTATGAAGAACCACTAGTGAATATAAAAAATGTTTTAAAACATATATTTTATTTTATTTCCACGTGTGATGTGTTTGAATATAGGAAATTTAAACTCCATAGAAATCAATGATCATCTCATTTTTTATGGTTTTATCATTAATTACCCATGTTGGATCCAGCATGGTGGAATAATTGAAAATTCTACATCTAATGTTGATGAAAATATTCATAATGAGTTGGAGCATCGTATTAAATAATAAATTCCTGATTTAGGTGTTGAAACCATCAAAAAACAAATAAAATTTGAATTATCATATGGAGATTCTGAGAAACCGTAATTCTTATCTTATAGTAAATATACAATGTTATCATTAGATTTGAGATTAGTTAACTTGAATGAAAGAAATGAGTATAGTGATAAAAGTTTCACCAACATACATGATATTTTAAAATGTGATACTTCTAGAAGAAAACAAGATTCCATATTCAAATTAAGAGGCAAAGAAAATATTATTCTTAATTGGATTAGGGTATAGAAAGAAACTTATTTTCCTTAATTATTGTGTGTTTTATAGAAATTTTTTTTGAATATTTATCAAGTTTTCCAACATGTGGTACATCATGCTATAAGATGGATGAAAAGGTAAACTTAGATTCATTCTCAGGTACTAACAAATAATCTCATGAAAAATAAATTTTTTTTCGTTCTAATGATAGTATCAAATAATTACTTTACATATTTATGATAATTCAATTGTGATTATTTCTTATGTACCAGAATCAAAGCTAGTGCTAAATAAATTTCCCCCCCCCAATAATTCCTCATTAAAGCGTCTATTTGAAAAATTATTTGATGCAAAAAGGTTAAGATGACATGTAGATGAGTTCATATCTAATAGTAAATTATATCACCATAATGATTCACTATAGTGTATGATATTTGATTAAAAAATCAGGATTTTTGAAGTGACATCAGAAATATCATAATGGGATTGTGTATTGATGGAATGAATCCATATTCGAGCATACGTGTCCAACCTTGTTCATGTCTTGTTTTTTTTGGTAGTTTACAACTTTTACACACTTATATGTAGAAAGAAAAAATATTTTATGATGAATTTTATGATTTTTGGAAAAAAAAATAGATGGTAAATGATATTGATGTGTAGCATTCACCATTGATTGATGATTTTAAATTGTTATGGATGATAGGTGCTAAATATTTTGATGCATTCAATAGAGAAATTTTTTTTTGTGTGATATGATAATTTTCACTACGAATGATCTTCATACATATGGAATCATATCAGGATTCAGTGTCAAGGGACATAAATAATGCACAATTTATGAAGAAGAGACTTCATATTATCAATTGTGGAAGGGAAGAGACACAAAGTCCATGGGACATCAAAGATTTTTTCAATTTGAAAATCCTTGTTGTAGATTAAAAATCATTTATTGGTTTATAGGAATAAAATATTCCCCCATGACCATTGTGAGATTAATTATATTGTGATAGTCTGAAAAATAATTATTTTACATTTGGAATACAAATAAGTTATGGTCGTAAATAATGTATCTAGAAAAAACAATATATATTTTTTGAACTATATTATTAGATATTTTTAAACATAAAACATAACACTGATATTACGCATGTGGAGAAAAATATATGTGACAGTATTATTGGAACATTTTTATACATAAAAGGAAAGTAAAAAAATATTCATTAATGCTATATTGGAATTTATATCAATAGAAATATGTTGGGATCTATCTCTCACTATGAAAGAAAAAATAATATATTTACCTTTATCAAGTCAAACATTAAAAAATACTATGAAGATTAATTTTTTCAGTGTTTTCATGGTATTTTAGTACCCAGTGTTTATTCATAAAATGTGAATAATTTGGTGTCATTGAGGTATTGTAAATTAATAAGTATGAAATCTCAAGATATCCATGTATTGATGAATGAAATTATATCAGTTTCATTGCCTGGTATATTCCCGAAATCCATCATTAATTCTATCATCAGGTAATATAATTTTATCAAATCCATTTGAATAAAATTTGTTGACATAAATTTATTGTATGTATTAGAGAATGAAGGTGATATTATTATTTTTCGACTAAAAATGTATTTCCCACATATGTTTTTTGATATAATGGTTCATCTGGTGATTTATTTTTGTATGAGATAGGAATATTTGGGCCCACTCATTTACTATGGATGTATACCTTTGAAATATATTTGAAAAATTTGAAGGGATATGTCTAAAATAATTATTTACAAAAGGAATATACATTTCAATAATATGTATCGAATGAGGTGATTGAGTATTGTACTAATTATTTGTATAATGTAGACCATATTCCTCTCCCCATGTCATTAAATATTATAGTTTAAAGTGAAGGTAGTGAGATTCAAGCCATAAAGGTATAGTACATTCCATGTGATGATTTTATGAGGCACATTTATACATTTGGAACAACAAAAATGAGGTTCAATCATATATATCATCCCATATTGTAGAATTAAAGAAATGATACCTGAAAAATAGTGGATCATTATTGAGCATTAAAATACATTTTTTCAGGGTTTAAAGAGAAATTAATCACAGATATATCTACATTTCAAACATAAAAATTGTTCAAAGTGGGTACATATCTTAATGTGATCACATGGTTTGGTTTTGAAATTAATGGGTACACATTTTACACAAAGTAGTTTGATGAAAAGAGTACCGTTCAAAAGAATGGAGTAATGGTCAGTGCAAAAGTGCTTAATTTTTTTGTTAAAATGATAAACACCCAATTTCTATGTCAATGCCATATTTTAACGTTCTTTAAGTTGTATGGAAAATTGATTATATTAAATTTTGAGTCACTGTGTGTAAGTGTAATTTTCATGCTTGTAATTGTGGTGTGAACCATGAAAAATATGGTTTTAAACTCTTTGATTTGAAAATATTTAGTTGTAATGAGAAACCATTTATCAATGCCACACCTAAAAACAAATTATTTTATGTTATAGATCCATTGAATGACCAGTGGTACATCATTCAAAAAGGTAAAATAAAACTTTTGGATGATGAAGATGGTGATGATGTTATTGATTTATATGAGGCTTATTAATGTATTATGGGATATCTTGATAACAATGAATTTAATACAAGCATAGTGCCTGAAATTTGAAATTGTCATGATAAATGGATTTGGGAAAACACTAAATTACTCTCCTAATTAATCTGCTAATTATTTACATTATATATATTTTTTTAGAATTTACATATATAAAAACTGGATTATTTAATAACTATTGGATATTTTATTATATATATTTCATTTTTATTTGATTTTTTGTGTTAAATATTGATATTACATGGTCATGGTTAAAAAAATTCAAGGAAATACCCAATGTACATTGTTATATTTTGGCTTAATTTACATATATGAGAACACCTTCTCAAATTTTGATATTTAAATATTTAAATTATTGTATCATTATAGAAGTAATGTTTATATTAAATATTTCACCTTGTATATTTTTTTGTTAATAATCATAACATAATTATTGTTTTTAAACATTAAAATTCTTTCTAGTTTTCTTACATACATATTTAGGTTTTCCAATTTTTTAATTACTATCTTGTATAATAATATTCAGGCACACGATAATTTCATTACATTTTCTTGTTATAGTGGAAGATACAGATACATGGAAAGAATAACATCTATTAAGTTATTTGACTTTTTTAATATTATTAAATATACATTAATATAATTATTTAATGAATCAAAAATTTTAAATTACTGAAAATAATTGTAGGACTTCTAATGAGAATTTTTGGGGGAGTCTTCTTTTTTTAATACTCAGAAATAAAATTCTCATGTTTTAAAATGTGGAATTATAGGTTTACCAAAATTGTCAATTTAACATGAAGATGTGCGATTACATATTAGTTTTAATGATTGTAATAATGAAACTATTACAAATGTAATGTAGTTTATTAGTTAAATCGACATATAGATCCATTACAAGATTAACATTTAATATACTAATAGGAGTCTATCAACAATGTTGAAATAGATCATCTTTCAGAGATCGTGAAGGTAAAATTTATCAATTGATTTATTTTACCTCATTTTTTGAATATGATATATTTTAAATGACTAATTTTTTTTGTTATAAAATTATAGATGACCAATAATTTTGATGAATCAAAAGTAGTTATGAAAATATTGTTTTCCTTTAGAAATAGTTTGATATAGGTATTTAAAAACAAATTTGATAAAAAATTATGTGTTTGGAAATATATAAAATGACAGCTCATGCCTAAAGTTTCAAGTTTTAGATAAAGATACATAGAAGAATTTTTTTTTTCACCTGACATGATGAAACATTTTAGGTATAGAAATTATATTATATTGTATTGTATAATTATATATATATATACCAAATTACATAATATTTTACTTTATATATAACATTCCTCAAGTAAATACCATCACGATATCCAGATTCAAAATGTATACCCCCATAAATTATCATGTGGTGGGTATCAGTTATTGGAGAAAAATGATTGATGGAATGTTTAAAGCACTAAGATCTCACTCCACTAGTTTTTTTGCTGAGGTCTAATTCAGTCCTCCATCTCCCCACACTCCCCATGAGAATTGGAAAAGTGAGAGATGAAAAAAAACGAAATTTTCTTACAGTGAAAGATAACTAAGTAGCCGAAAGAATATTAAGTTAATAATTATTTTTTTCATGAATTTTTGTAATTAATAAATTAACAAAAATAATATTAATTTTTATGTTTTTTACTTCTAGATGAACTCCAGAAGAAATAGACATATGTCATGTTAATTTCTGAGGGTAGGATGGATATTCTAGCCACTACATTAAGAAATATAGAAACCCTTGGTCATATAACCGAATACGAGGCCGATGTTAGTATTCAGAATGTTTTTGGTAATCAAATTAAACAATAATGATACCCAAAAACCAAATCCTTAAAATCTCAGTTGAAAGATATGAAATATTTTAGGGGTGATCAAATTCAAGATGTTGTGCAG
Source organism: Viscum album (assembly GCA_963277665.1). NCBI lineage: Eukaryota > Viridiplantae > Streptophyta > Magnoliopsida > Santalales > Viscaceae > Viscum > Viscum album. The sequence continues at coordinate 108,298,142 of OY728133.1, forward strand.
TATGCTAAGTTAGAAAAATTGACAAGAATAGCATAGTATTCCCAACCTTCCTAGCTTTCCTATATATATCCTACCCTTCCTCCCTCAGACGAAACCATATTATCTGAGTTGTTTGCAATAGATCCTGGTATACATGTTGTAGTGTTTGGAGATGCGCATTTTTTTGGGGAACTTTATACATCACCATACTAATCATATAGCTTAGGATAGAATATGAGTACCTGATATTATTGATCATATTTCACTACTATCATTCCCTACTATGGAGGTTACTGGAGTTGAGGATTGTATGGGTCATTGTTTTCATGGTCCATCTATCCTTCTTTATCAAATTTCATATTATGTAAGAATTTTTTTAATATTAATTAAATCTAATTAAAAATTCTTAAAAAAATTCTACTATTTATCTTATATAAGAGTATCTAAAATCTAATGAAATGTGAATAAAGTATTGAAAAATGTAGAGGGACCAACAAATAAAGATACTTCATATATTTCTAATGGGATATAAATATTATCTCAGGTTTCTTCTTTCGAGGCTAATATCTATGAGTTTCAGATGTCGAATAACATATGTGGAAGATATTATCCATTAAGAATATTCAGAAATTTTATCATGGATGTAATTAATTATTAAGATCCCAATGATCTGATGATGAAGTTGTTTTCCATGCTAGTAAATTGACTTTTTATTTTTTATTTTTTTAATTATCGATTTTTTAAATTGACTAACTACATTAATTTTTTAATTAGGTATCTACACATGCTTCTTGTTCATAATCAAAACACAAGTGTTTATGGTTTAATATATCCATAATTAATTTCCATGTCTATACAATATGGTTTGACAAAAAATTGAAAGGAATATATATGTGATAATTTATTAATGATAGGTCTTGGGGGTTGATTTTTTTCCATTTTTTGATGGGTAAGAACAAAAACCTAATTATGAACTAATGATCATTATAATATCATTAATTGTGATATTTTTTATTATAGGTTAAATTGGATGTTAGGAATATTCTACCCAAGTGAAAACATATTATATTGGTTTTTCTCTTTATTAGGTGGTGTTCGTAGAAAATTTTCCAAAATATTTCACAAGAAAGTTATTTGTTTTTTATAAAATCGTTATTTTTAATTATCATTGTTTTACATGTATTATTAATTTATATATATGAAAATTCAGTTCATGGAATAAAATTAACAAATATCACTTGTCAATAATGAAGCCAAATAGAAACAACTATGTGGATATAAAGATTATTATTTTTATATTAGACATTATTTTGATTTTTTGATATATATATATATATATATATATTAGTTTTTATTATCATGTTAATTTTATATTAACTAACGTTTCATCATCAAAAAGGGTATATAGAATGTGGTTATTATCTTATATGATTATTTTATGAGAAAATCGTAGTTGGGGTAACGACTAATTTTGATCAGGTTAGTCATATTAATTATTTTTTATTTTTTTATTATTGAATTCTATTTTTAGTCCTATATCATTCAATGTTCTTTTAAAAATATTTTGATGTTAATTCTTACACGAAATATGAACATAACCATCTTCAATCATTGTTTACAAACTATCTATTAACAGTGATTAAGAGTTTAGGTGTGTATATTCTTATATTTCTGATTATTATTAAATTTTACTAATAAAAGTGTTCAAAAACAAATTTTTGTTGTATAATAAGTGTTTGAACATAATGATATCAAACAATGCTCAAACGATAAGCAACAATGATCATGTTGTGAATTCCAAGTATGCGTTTTTTAATTATAATTTATAATAAAAATGCATAAATAATGTTTTTATTACCTTTTTAAAAGTATTTATGTTTTTATAGATTTTTAGTAAATGTTAAATTTTGTTTGTTGGTTTTATTTTTTTCATTTATTACATTGGATTTTGTATATTTATGGGGTTTCATATTAATTATTTTCTAAAAAAATATTATCTTTTGGTATCGCTTTTTGGAAAAAAATTATGCTCAATCATTTCAAAAAAAATTGAATTGTTTTTGGTATCAGTTTCTCTTTCAAACTAACGCCAAAACCAATGGGGTTTAAATTTTTTGTGTCGATTTCATAGATAAATCAATGTCAAAAATGACATTTTTTTGTCCTGGTTTTCAAAACAAAAATTCCAAATGCCTTATTTTTAACATCACTATTATAGACGTTGGTTAAGAACCGATGTCAAATTTGAAAAAAAAACATTAAATACTATTTTTTCACTAGTTCTAGGATAATTCTCATAAATAAATAATTGTATTTGATAAAATCCCCTTAAAAAATATTTTAAATATTTTAGGAAATGTTTTGATGTGTGGCCATGTAGTTGGATAACGATGTGTGGTTATTGTGTGGTTGGGCTGTGTGAAGACCATGGGTGAGATGTGGCCATGATCATGGGTTGGTGAGGTGATTGTTTTTTTTGGATTTTCATTTGGGGATTGTGAGGTGATGTTTCATATTTTCTTTTGTGGTAGTGATGTGATGGTTTGTTTGGTTGTGATTTTGGGATGGTGAGTTTACGGTTTGTTTGGAAATGCTATTTGGAAAATAATATGATGATTATTTTTATTTTTTCTTATGGAGCAGAGAGGGGATGAGTTGATAAGGAAGATGAGATGATTGTAAAGTATTGTATTATTGTAATAGATTACCATGTAGTAATTGAATTGGGTAAAAATTTATAATTGCATGATTTTGTTTGTTTAGTGGTATAGAAATTATTAATGGACAAATAAATGATAGTTTGTGGAGTTAAATAACATTGATCCTTAATGATGAAAAAAATATGTTTGATAATGAGATTTCTTGGAAATGTGAAATATAACTTGTAGAATGTGGGGTGTTATATATTTAGTTATGGAATAGAAATTTCATGTGTTGTGAGTTGGTTAGTGTTTTTTATGAACCCATAGGTTGGAATTGGGTGTGAATTATATATATATATATATACACATTTATATTCTGTGTGATTTCTATATGTCCCTCATCATCATAGAGCACTATGTAATAAAACTCATATATATACACATTGGTGTTTTCCCAACAACCCAATAAATATGATGGAAGGATAGAAACATAATATTTCTCTCTCTCTCTCTTCTAGGGGAGTAGATATTTACATACAGTGATGGTTAGAGTTCTGATAGTGGACTAGGTGATGACCCATGTGTCATCATTTGAAATTGCATCTAACCATGCTATGAGGAGGCTTGTGGTGTGGGTCCTACATTGTGGGATGGGGGCACAATGATTATTTATTTCATAATCATGATATCCTACAATTGGGATTATGGTTGTGATGTGATGGTCATAGGAATCTTTGGGTGAGATGTGATGTTACTATGTTGTGGGTTGGAGGTTCATGTGTCTATGAGAGTGATGTGATGTGACTATGTTTTGGGGTGGTGGTATATATTATTTGGTAGATATGGGAGTGCTAGGGTATAATGTTGTTGTGTGAGAGTGTAGGCTTACTTGGAAAACAATGTGGGGTACCATTTATCAATATTCATTTTTTATGTTATTATACTTGGGTCAATTTATTTGGTCATTATGGCTTTGTGAGGTTGGTATGGATAGTTTTCATGCTTATGTGTTGTTGATTCTGCTATTTTCTGATGGGTACATTAGTATCCTTAATTCACATATGTATAAGAGACAATGGTTTCTGTAATGAGTATAATTATATGGTCACCCTCCTTATATAATCTGATTTTTCAGGTTTCAAGGAGGACTATGTGGACCATTCTAGATATTTTTAGCTCATACCATCATAGTTATTTATCCTCTTAACTTGGTTTTGGGGTATTTACATTTGGTTAATTTTATTTATATTAATTTAATTTATACATGATTGTGGGATGGTTTTGGTAATATTTTATATTAGTTTTTGTATTTTCTAGTGTATGATTCATCTTATCTTTGAAATCTATATTATTATATAGCGTAATGCATCCCATTTCATGATATTTTCATACCCTCAGTTCTAGTCTCTAAACTAGTTCCTAATGGATATGGTAATGATGGGTCATTTTCTCACTTCAATTATTGTTTTATAATTGATGGGAGAGGGTCATGAAATTCAACAAAATTTTTACTATCTCTCATTTCAAAATTCCTTTGTGAAAATTTCATTAACATAAAAAAATTTTAATACACTTAATATTTACATTTCCTTCTGTAATATTTTCTTTGATAAAATGAAATTAAATATCAATATTTTGGATCATGAATATTATAATAGATTATTTCAAAAAAATTAAATCACATTAATCATCAGATTTAATATTTTGTGGTATGCTTATATACAACATAAAATCGTCATATTCCTCCTTAGTCAATTAAATTTTTTTACATTTATATGTTATATCCCATAATCAACCAAATAAATGGTCATTATAACTAATTTTTTTATAATAATGGTAACATACAAAACTAATACACAAAAAGTCATTGTAAAGATAAAACTATTTCCTACATCCTAGTATTTCTTTTATAATTTTTAGACGTTAAATAAATTAAATTATTTATGACATCATGATGATGCAGCGAAGTCCCCATTATTTAACGATTTAAATAAAATGGAAAGATATTGTAATATCGAAGACCTAAACATGTCCAAAACTTATTTGATGAGTGGATTGAAAACCCTTATCACCTTATCCTCAAATTAATCAATGTGGGACCTCTTAAATCCGAATATCATTTTAAAATAAAGTGACTTTTCTTTCCTCTCCAAGAGTGCCCCTCCTCTCCTCTTATAAAAGGCCCCCACCTCTACCTCCTTACCCACACTCCCAAAGCCTTTGGCTCGGCCAACCCCTGCCCATTTTGTCTCTCCACTTCCCTCTCTTACTCCTTGAAGCCTCACTTTGGGCAGAAGTCTTTCCAAGGAAGCCTTTGAGCTCAAACCAAAGGGAGTTACCCGATTTTATGGTAATGTCTTCACTTGAGTCCTTTTGTATTATTTTGCCTCCCCAACCCCCTAAAATATTTTTATTAATTTCTTTTGTAACAACTCCAGTATCTTCAATATACTATGATGTTTTTCTAAGATGGATTCGAGCTACAATTACACACACCTACATCTAATGGTTAAAGAACATACTGTTTCCGTGGATGGCAAATTTCTGCCTCACGAAACGATGATTGTTCAACACTCATATAACACCTTCAAAGGTGGACATTAAGATGTCACTATATTTATATATGATATATAATATGTTTATGTTTTACTTAATCTTCTGTATTTTTCATTTGTGGCTTACCTTTATGGCTTCCATTATGGGTATACGCGATATCTTCATTTTAGGAAGTGCGGACTACCGCCCCCTCAAAGTGATGTGATTCATTAATTCCATACATGGGACATATAAAGGATGGATTTAATGTTATTATATATGATGTTATACTGTAATTATAATATACCTCTATATCATTATTATTTATTTCAATTAAAGTATGATATATAAATGAAAGTAGCGTTCATGCGTACGTACAGCTTACTGTCCCCATGAACGGTGCATTTCATTTCTTATCCCCAAATGTAATGTACTATTATAAGTACATGTATATAATGGATATATATGATGAATGATGCATGTAAATGATGAATATAATTCTATAATTAAAATATACTTACCTCTCATTTAGTTTTAATTCCATTAATATGACAAAGAAATGAAAGTAGTGTTCATGCGTACGTATGGCTTATCGTCTCCATGAACGGTGCATTTCATTTCATACCTCTAAATGATTATGTGATATTATAAATACATGTATATTCTAGATATATATGATATATATGATATCAAAATCAGGAATGTCATTCTGGATATAAATAACCTTTGACCACACGAACAACATGTAATTGTAAGAAGTCCACTTTCGACTTAAGAACCAAATATCGAAAAAATAAACATTATTAACTTAAATGATTACATAATGATTATAACATGGAAATAAGTGATATAAAAGGAATAATGAAGTTGAAAATGGTTCTTAAGAAAATTGAAATTAACTCATGTTTATTATTCAGGACGATCAAGTCAAGTCGGACCCGAGGCAAGGGATCCTACTCCTCTCTTTCTTTTTACGTACGCTCTTTTATGTCATTCCGTTTAAAGATCATATTTCTTGTTATTGGGAAGTTATTTTATATTACTATAACTGTAATTTTTATTTTAATATGATTAGAGACCCTATTCTCTCCCATCAATCCATTTTGGAAGTTTTGGGTGGCGCCGTTAGGTTGCCGAATTTTCGTAAGAGATCTAACCTCTCTCTTTCTTTTTTAAGTACTCTCCTTTATGTCACTTCTTTTAAGCTCCTATTTGTTATGTTGGGGGATGTTATTTTATATTCATCTTTCTATAAACATTATGTTAATGTGATGAGATACCATATTTGATCTCATCAATCCATTTTTGTAAGTTTTATGTGGCGCCGTTAGGCTACCGAGTTTTCGTAAGGGATTTTTCATCTCACTTTTATTCCCGTGAGATTTATGCTACATTTGCCACAATGTCCTTTGAGTGGTGTATGTACTACCCATTATTTTACTCATTGTGTAATATAATTTCATTTATGAGTATTTACACCAATATTGTATTGTCCTTCTTTCACGGGGTGTATGTTTCGAAAGATACCCATGTCGGTAAGGGAACCTTTCACCCTCCTTTTTTTAAAAGACTTATTTTGTTATGTCTTTTAATTCACGTACTATTATGTTGGGATATGTTCTTCTATATCCTTATTTGTGTAAATTTTATGTCCAAGTGATGAGATCCCCTTTATCTCTCTCATCAACCATTTTTGTAAAATTTTATGTGACGCTGTTAGGCTGTCGAATTTTACCAACGGAACTTCTTAACCCAATTTTGATTTCTTTGGGTTCAACATGTAGGTATTGAATATGTCATCCTTTGAATATGTTTGAATAACCTTTGATTGTTTTACACTTAATATCCACTTATATTGGGTGTATTTATATTTTTCACACATAATTATGAGATTGATTTATCCTTGATTTAAGGATACCTTCTTTATAATGGATTTTATCTCATTTTACATTTCATTGAGACTTCATTGTTGTCATGAACTAATTCACTATTATATGGTGTGCATACTGTCCTTTGACATATTATATCATGAATCCATTTATTCTCATGATATTATATAGTTCGTATTAAATTTTATTCCACTATTATTTGTATTCAAGAGTCTCTCATTTTGTTAAAAACTCTTTAACAAAAATATTGTTTTAAATGTTTTAAAGATTTATTATTCTAAATATTTATCTTTAATGTCCATGTTTTCAACATGGTTTTCAGTATTTATTTATATGGCCATTAATGTTTTAAAATTATAATTCCAATAAAAGCTTCAAAGTGGTATAGGACACTTTGATACAAAAATCTCTTTTAATGATTTTTGAAAATGGATTGATTAATTCAATATCTTGGAATTACTTATTTTGAATGAAAATGAAATCTTGTCATTGAAATATTTATATTTTCAATATTTTATGTGTAATGATGGTACTTGGACATTTGACGGGTGGTTACGTGATGAACCATATGACGGGTGGTGCCGTGAATACCAGGATGGGTGGTTACGTTATAACCTCCAATGCATTGGGTATGGAAGTAGGTCGTATTGATATTCCATTAAGTATGTATGGAAGTTGGACGAATGGCTATTCCATTAAGTGATATGTGTGGAAGTCAAACTTATGGTTATTCAACTTATGTATGTTTATGTCCCAAGTTACCTTTATATGTTATGTGATCTTTATATGGGTTTTATGGTAATCTTTTGGTTACAGAAGGGTAAGTAATGAACTTTTATTCAGCGAAAATTTTTTACTACTTCGAAAAGGTGAAAAGTATTTCTTTGATAACGTATACATGGTTTAATTGTTGTTTTGAAAAACTAACAGTTTTCATTCTTTGTGTATCCCTTACTGAGCTTTTTATGCTCATCCCAAGTTTTTGAAATGTTTTTCACAGGACTTAGCGTAGAATAGGGTCAAAGATGGAATCAAAGGAAAGTCATGCTACCTAAAAAATGGAACTAGACATGTTTCTTTTTAAGAGTTTTTATTTTATGGAAATTTAGTAGAAGTGACTACTTTGTAATCTTTTGAGATGTAATAGTTAAGTCCTAATTCTCAAAAACACTAAACCTGAAAAGATCCTCAATGTGAATTACTCATTTAATTCAATATTAAGTAATGTTTAAGGCTGGGGCCTTATAATTGGTATCAAAGGTCGGTTTAGATAACTTTAGAGGTTAGGGTATCTTCTAAGCATAAGTGACATTACCATAATGGTTAGGATTTCAGAAAGAGTCCTGGTTTTAGATAAAGTGAATGAGTAAGTATATCTTAGTGTTTACCTTCCTCATTAGTACATGATGGTTTTGTTGATATACTCACACTGACTTTTCTGTTTTTAGTGAATGGATGGATCTAGCAGGCACCAAAGAGACAACAGGTTTGAAGGAAACTGTGGTGGTTTTCTGATTAAGATACTAGATAAAATGGGGGATTCAATGAGGAAACTTGTGGTTGATCTAAACCAACTATCAAGGAGTCATGATCAACCACTTGAAACTTGGTGTGATCTGTAATGCATCATGTACAAGATGACCAATTGATGTGGAAGATCATGTAATAATTATAAAGGTAACCATTAGAGTTTATATGATCCTTACTTTTGAGGTAATTATGGGTTATTATATGTTATGATGGAAAATGAAAGGCATGAGATAAACTTGAGGTTAAAATATGTTATGATTATTTTTGAAGATTTTATCTCGTTTTGGGGAATGTTTTAAGAATTATATAGTTTTGGAAAAAGTACAGCACGCAGACCGTGTGGCAACCCGTTGCGTCAGACAAAGCTGCGGGAATCGAACCCACAACCAAAGTGCGACTGGTATTTATATCCTACCACTAGACTACGTGAAGTCCCTGGTTAGTTTGACTAATTATTTTTAATTAGATGATTTTAGGAATCATGAGTATGTTTATTTTGGGTTATCTATGGAAATGATTAACATATCATTGAGGATATGTGATTAGGTTAATTAGTTTTCAATATGAGAATTTAAGAGCAACTGATGTTATTTGGAGATAAAAGTTAATTTGTACCTTGGAAGACTATGTGACTAAATCCTTCAAGTATTTGGGTTTCAATCTTAGTTGGTTTACTTTGAATAATTTTATGGACAATTTTTTTTCGAATGGTCCTCGTTGAATTTTGGGTTTTGTTGGACAACTTTTGGAGATTAAGAATAGATTTTTTTTAATAAAGGGTTATCCTTTTATGGATTATTTGATCTTGTACTAACCTTTTTTTTTGGTTTTGGTTAAAGTATAAAGACATGGGAATTATATAGTTCTCTTTTGTGGATTAGGTGATTCTCTAGAAGTTGATTATAGTACTCTTAATGTGAACAAGTCATCCTAAATACTCGTCTTTTGGATAAAATATGAGTTTGTGTAAGAAATCTAATAAAAGTCGAAAGTCAACATGATAAGTAATTATGTTTCCTTATGAATAAACTCCTCAATAAAAATTAACTTAAAACAAAAATGTTGTCTATTAAATTTTCCTACTGGGGAATCAAATACCGTTTAACCCATCACAAGTTTGTGATTTTCTTATGGTTAACTTTCTCCTAGACATGTTTACTATCACTCTCCATCAGAACATGACCCTTTGTTTTTTCCTCCATGTCCATATTTTCATACTTGGAATCCTAGTATGGGTTAAGTCGGGTGACATTTTTACTTCTCTCCCATTCTTTTAAAGTGATTGTTTTACCGACTCTTGTTCCGATGCGGGACTTTCAAGGATGTTTCCGAGCCCAATTTTGAAATTGCAAGGACGCAATTCCCAAAAGGGGGGAAGGATGTAACACCCCAGGTAAATAAATATTATGACATTTTTATATTTATCCATATTTGTGAAAAAAAATATTATTATTACTTTAAAGGGAACGCTATGCTCGATGGTGTACCCAATACAAAACAACGAGTTCCTTTGAAATCTTACGTTGCACTCCAATAATAAAATAATATTATTTTAAATGGTAGTTAATGCCTAGCCATTTTAATGGCGAGAATGAACAAAACTAACTAAAAAATGATTATATATGTTTGTCAAATATTTTTACTTTTTACAATAAATTTTAGAGGATTAAAAATGCGAATGAATCCAATTTTAAGCGTAAACATTCTAATATTCTTTAAAAGGTCGATTAACCGCCTTTTGATGGAGAACCTCTTTTAAATCCACTTTTTGAAAATTTTATGTGTTATATTTGACAAAATAAAATTCTTCTTTAGAATCGGGACATCAAAATTTACTTTGTGTAAATTTTTGGTATTTTTCCGAAGAAGTTCAATTTTTAATGAATAGTGAAAAATGTTGTATTTTAATTCAAAACCTCTTTTTAATATAATTTATTTATATTATTAGATTATCTTTTTAATTTGTTTTAAAGTTAAATTAGAATATATTTTTACCATTTAATCCAATAGTGTTCGTTGAAATTAATTTCACTTTGAAATCGGACTTAAACTAGCGTCAATCTTTTGATACATTTTGTTTCATAAAAACACGCTATTTGTTTTGACAGCGGGAATTAATTATTAAATTAATTAATTCAACTTATATGTTTTGAATTTTTTAAAATAGACATCATTTTTTAATTTGGAATATCAAATATATCTTAGGGTAAAGTTTTGGTATTTTTCTGAAAAACTTTAATTTTTGATGAATAGTAAAACTACAAAGTGGTACTTATAAAAACTGATTTTCTGTTTAAATAAAATTTTGCCATCATTGTGTGTTGAATTTCGAAAGTCTGACATACATGGTTGTCATTAAGAAGTAAAATGTGGTTCAATGGGATTAAAATAATTTTTTGGTGAATAGTAACTTTTTAAGTTTTTAATCGCGATTAGAGGTAATTAATGTAGTTTAAGGTAAGAATAATGTTTTAATAAAATGAAATGACTTAGAAACATGTCCTACCCTCATTGGATGTTTCATGGACGACCAAGACAATCCATGGGTCAACTTGGGGACCCCATGGAGGCACTTTGGTTGGAAAATGAGATAAATACCTTTTTATTTAATGTTAAAGTAAAAATGACACACACATGAGATGTTTTACTAAAACAATTTTTACATGGGGTTATACAAGTCATAGTATTGACTATAAATAGTCATTAGAAAGATAAAAATATTTCCTACATCCTAGTATTTGTTTTATAATTTTTAGACGTTATAGAAATTAAATTATTTATGACATCATGATGATGCAGTGATGACCTCATTATTTAACAATTTAAATAAAATGAAAATATAATGTAGTATCTAAGACCTACACATGTCAAAAACTTATTGGATGAGTGGATTTAGAACCCTTATCACCTTATCCTCAAATTATATCAATTTGGGACCTCTTAAATCCGAATATCATTTTAAAATAAAGTGACTTTTCTTTACTTACCGAGAGTGCCCCTCCTCTCCTCTTATAAAAGGCCCCCACCTCTACCTCCATACCCACACTCCCAAAGCCCTTGGCTCGGCCAACCCCTGCCCATTTTGTCTCTCCACTTCCCTCTCTTACTCCTTGATGCCTTACTTTGGGCAGAAGTCTTCCCATGGAAGCCTTTGAGCTCAAACCAATGGGAGTTACCAGATTTTAAGGTAATGTCTTCACTTGAGTCCTTTTGTATTATTTTGCCTCTCCAACCCCCTAAAATATTTTTATTCATTTCTTTTGTAACAACTCCAGTATCTTCAATATACTAGGATGTTGTTATAATAAGGATTCTAGCTACACTTACACACACCTACATCTAATGGTTAAAGAACATACTGTTTCTGTGGATGGAGAATTTCTGCCTCACGAAACGATGATTGTTCAACACTCATATAACACCTTCAAAGGTGGCCATTAAGATGTCACTATATTTATATATGATATATAATATGTTTATGTTTTACTTAAGCTTATTTATTTTTCATCTGTGTCTTACCTTTATGGCATCCATTATGGGTATACACGATATCTTCATTTTATGAAGTGCGGACTACCGCCCCCTCAAAGTGATGTGATTCGTTAATGCCATACATGGGACGTATAAAGAATGGATTTAATGTTATTATATATGATGTTATACTGGAATTATAATATACCTCTATATCATTATTATTTCATTCCATTAAAGTATTAGATAGAAATGAACGTAGCGTTCCTGCGTACGTACGGCTTACCGTCTCCATGAACGGTGCATTTCATTTCTTATCCCCAAATGTAATGTAATATTATAAGTACATTTATATAATGAATATATATGATGAATGATAAATCTAAATGATGAATATAATTCTGTAATTAAAATATACTTACCTATCATTTAGTTTTAATTCCATTAATATGACAAAGAAATGAAAGTAGCGTTCATGTGTACGTACGGCTTACCGTCTCCATGAACGGTGCATTTCATTTCTTACCTCTAAATTATTATGTGATATTATAAATACATGTATATTATATATATATATATGATACATATGATATCCAAATCAGGAATGTCATTCTGGATATAAAGAACCTTCGACCACACGAACAACATGTAATTGTAAGAAGTCCACTTTCGACTTAAGAACCAAATACCGACAAAACAAACATTATTAACATAAATTATTACATAATGATTATAACATTGAAATAAGTGATATAAAAGGAATAATGAAGTTGAAAAGGTTCTTATGAAAATAGAAATTAACTCAAGTTTATTATTCAGGACGTTAAAGAATGATCGAGTCAAGTCGGACCCGAGGTAAGGGATCCTACTCCTCTCTTTCTTTTTAAGTACGCTCTTTTATGTCATTCCTTTTAAAGATCATCTTTCTTGTTATTGGGAAGTTATTTTATATTAATATTACTGTAATGTTTATGTTCATATGACGAGAGACCCTATTCTCTCTCATCAATCCATTTTGGATGTTTTGGGTGGCGCCGTTAGGCTGCCGAATTTTCGTAAGAGATCTAACCTCTCTCTTTCTTTTTAAGTACTCTCGTTTATGTCACTTCTTTTAAGCTCCTATTTGTTATGTTGGGGGATGTTATTTTATATTCCTCTTGCTGTAAACTTTATGGTAATGTGATGAGATATGTTATTTGATCTCATCATTCCATTTTTGTAAGTTTTAAGTGGCGTCGTTAGGCTGCCGAATTTTCGTAAAGGATTTTTCATCTCACTTTTATTCCCGTTAGATTTATGATACATTTTCCACAATGTCCTTTTAGTGGTGTATGTACTGCCAATTATTTTACTCATTCTGTAATATACTTTCATTTATGAGTATTTACATCCATGTTTTAGTGTCCTTCTTTCATGGGGTGTATGTTTCGAAAGATACCCATGTCGGTAAGGGAACCTTTCACCCTCCTTTTTTTAAAAGACTTCTTTTGTTATGTATTTTAATTCACATACTATTATGTTGGGATATGTTCTTCTGTATCCTTATTTGTGTAAATTTTATGTCCAAGTGATGATATCTCCTTTATCTCTGTCATCAACCCTCTTTGTAAAATTTTATGTGACACCGTTAGGCTGTCGAATTTTACCAAGGGAACATCTTAACCCAATTTCGATTTCTTTGGGTTCACCATGTAGGTATTGAATATGTCATCCATTGAATATGTGTGAATAACCTTTGATTGTTTTACACTTAATATCCACTTATATTGGGTGTATTTATATTTTTCACACATAATTATGAGATTGATTTATCCTTGATTTAAGGATACCTTCTTTATAATGGATTTCATCTCATTTTACATTTCATTGAGACTTCATTGTTGTCATGAACCAATTCACTATAATATGGTGTGCATACTGTCCTTTGACATATTATATCATGAATACCTTTATTCTAATGATAATATATAGTTCGGATTAAATGTTATTCCACTATTATTTGTATTCAAGAGTCTCTCATTTTGTTAAAAACTCTTTAACAAAAATATCGTTTTAAATGTTTTAAAGATTTATTATTCTAAATATTTATCTTTAATGTCCATGTTTTCAACATGGTTTTCAGTATTTATTTATATGGACATTAATGTTTTAAAATTATAATTCCAATAAAAGCTTCAAAGTGCTATGGGGCACTTTGATTCAAAAATCTCTTTTAATGATTTTTGAAAATGGATTGATTAATTCAATATCTTGGAATTACTTATTTTGATTGAAAATGAAATGTTATTATTGAAATGTTTATATTTTCAATATTTTATGTGTAATGATGGTACATGGAAATTTGACGGGTGGTTATGTGATGAACCATATGACGGGTGGTGCCATGAATACTAGGACGTGTGGTTACGTTATAACCTCCAAAGCATTGGGTATGGAAGTCGGCCATATGACTATTCCATTAAGTATGTATGGAAGTTGGCTGAATGGCTATTCCATTAAGTGATATGTGTGGAAGTCAGCCTTATGGTTATTCCACTTATGTATGTTTATGTCCAAAGATACATTTATATGTTATGAGATCTTTATATGGGTTTTATGGTAATCTTTTTGTTTCAGAAGGGTAAGTAATGAACTTTTATTCAGCGAAGAGTTTGTACTGCTTCGAAAAGGTGAAAATTATTACTTTGATAAAGTATACATGGTTTACTTTTTGTTTTGAAAAACTAACAGTTTTCATTCTTTGTGTATTTCTTACTGAGCTTTTTATGCTCATCCCAAGTTTTTGAAATGTTTTTCATAGGACTTAGCGTGGAATAGGGTCAAGGATGGGATCAAGGGAAAGTCATGCTACCTAAAAAATGGAACTAGACAAGTTTCTTTTTAAGAGTTTTTATTTTATGGAAATTTAGTAGAAGCGACTACTTTGTAATCTTTTGAGATGTAATAGTTATGTCCTAATTCTCTAAAACTCTAAACCTGAAAAGATCCTCAATGTGAATTACTCATTTAATTCAATATTAAGTAAGGTTTAAGGCTGGGTCTTTATATAGATAGTAGTGTTAGTTGTTGTGATATGTGTAGAATTAGCTATAGCATTATGTTATGAAATATGGTTGTGGTTTGATTTTTTGGAATATTATTATAGTATGTGGATCTGGATTATGGTTCTATTATAAAGATATGGGTAGGGATAAGTGAATCAGGATGTATATCATTAGGATATGAGGGTGGAGGTTTTGAAATATAAGTGGGTATGATGTACCACCTTTGTTATAATTTATTAATTTATATTATAATATTTTAGACAGATGTATAGAGTGATCCTATAGTGATATGGGTTTGCAGTTGAATGGGGATGGAACATAAGTCTCATTCCCAATTTATTCATTAAGGATTTAGTATGATTCTCTGACATTGACACTAATTTCAATGAATAATCTCAGATACTTCTATATATTGTTTTTACATATTTCCTTAATGATTTTATAGAATGTGTGTGAATTTACTAGTGTGTGATGTGGTTATAAAACATCATTAGAAGATATTATAACCTTCATAAAAATCAATGTTATTACATGGTATTAATCTAGGGATATATTTTTATTTCTTCATATGATATCACATTCATTATTTGTTATTATTAGTGGGAATTTTGTTTATTTATTTGTAGAATTTTTTTCATTGTTTGTTTTCTCAATTTAACTTTGATTACATTGTGGAAATGCATCCCACATTTTGATTATTATACCCTCACTACTAATATCCAGCTCATAAACTATTGGAGATGAGCGTTTTCGGACACACTCAACTTTGATACAAACACAATAGGGATTGTGGCAGATAAAATTATTAAAAATATCATGATATTTATCTATTTTCATTTGAATCATTATTCCATTAAAGTTAATTTTGTCTCCCCTTTATTTTTAATTAAATACGTAATCTTTCCTCATCTCAGAAGAAATCAGTATTCTATGATATTTAACCATAATCATCTCATCCAAATATCTATCATATATAGATAATAGTTTTAATTCATATATTTTTAGAAATATTCTTCATATATTCTTCACAATGATACAGTTAAGTGTTTTATCATATCCTCTGATAGTTTTCATTGTATAATTTATCTTTATAATGAATTTGTTGAAAAAATCAACATCCATCATCATTATATCATTAAAAATTTATCCATATTATTTCAACTTATCCTCTCATAAATTATTACATACTTCATAAATGTATTATAATTAAACACTAATATAATGGAAATTCATCCATCCCATGACATCAGTGAACTCATTTTTAGAAGTTGATATAATGATGCAATTTACGACCCTTTGATCATTCTAATAAATTTTCTTATCAGTATAGACCTGTAAACACCATTCTCTAGATGTCTTAAGAAAATAGAAATGGATCCCATCACTTCTAACATATTAGTTAAAATATATCAATAATAGAGATATTACAATAACAAAAACAAATAAATAATGGAGATTATCCTTTTTTAATCTAATATTTGATAATCTAAATTTTTAATTTGAAAAATAATTCCAAAAAAAATTTATTATATAAAAGTAAGTATTTTATCTCAATGATCTAATAAAGGGAATCTCATAATGATACAACTTTATGTGATATGGTATTCACTATATGAAACACTAATAGGGGGGATAAACTAGTGTAAAAAATTGATATATACCATTTTGATAATCCTATTAAATATTTTATATTTATAGATAATTTTTAAATTTTTTTCTAAATCTATTTTTAAAATTAATATGAATAGAAAATGAGGAACACAAGAGAACATGTGATTTCAAAATGTTTTCCTCTAATGCGGATGGATATATCCTTGGATGGTTTTTTATTATACAAGACACATAAATCCACTAATTTCATAAATGAATTACTTGTGTCTGTGATAATTTGTGCTATTTGACCCAATATAATGGGCTCTGGCATGGACACAATTTTCTCATTAATTCACACAAAAATAGA
Source organism: Viscum album (assembly GCA_963277665.1). Lineage (NCBI taxonomy): Eukaryota > Viridiplantae > Streptophyta > Magnoliopsida > Santalales > Viscaceae > Viscum > Viscum album. Next base: position 108,315,192 of record OY728133.1, read on the forward strand.
AATCTCAAGGTTTTAAAGAAGGTAATAATTAATCTTCAGAGATACTATATACCATTCTTAAATATTTTTTATTAGTACTATTAAGAGTCATGTTGTTTTTCCAAGATTATTTTTTATATTATTCATATATATCTAACAACATAAAAATAGTAAAATTAAATTTCAAATTTAATTGATCATGAAATCATGAAACAATAAATAATTTGACTAATTAATCAGAATATTATTAGTTAATAAGTAACTCTGTGTCCCATCCCTAATAATCTACAGAACCTAATACTTGAAAAATAAACAAATAGAAGAATGTAAATGGGAATGATTAAAATGGGGGTTACTGATCAAGAAACATGTATTTACAAATTTACTTTGATGAATAAATATGATCTTACATGGGAAATAATTTGATGATCATATCAACTATATTTAATATTCTAGGATTATATCTATTAATAATTGATTTTTTACACTTATAAATATAATTTTATCAATTTTATATTATTATATCTCCAGGTATTTGGTTAGAAAATGAAAATAATTCACTAAATACTACCAATGATCCAGTGATTTAGGTTTGACTTTATAACAAAAACAAATAAAGGAAAAATCCAATAAATATAATTTCTTATTTACGTTTTTTATTATTTTATTGTTTCATAAACCCATGATATTTTTTTCAGTATCATTTTTTGTTCAATTGAATTTAATTTACTGATATGAACCATATAAAAAGCATGCTTACAATGAATAAGTAGAATTAGTGAATAATATTTATAACATCATTTTAATGGATAACCTCAAATTATATATTTTGAGTTTGAGTTTGACATACAAATAAAAAATAAAATAAATAAAAAATATTATTATTAAAAAGCTATAAATCATTAATTATAAAAATAATTCATGTATAAAAAATGAATATTGGTATTTACATCAACTTTCTCCATGGGTGATCATAAGGATCCTAAAATATAATGGGGTATAAGAAGAACAAAATTAATAAATAAATATATCCAATAAAAATATCACAATCAATTTGGTGTTTCAAGATTTTAAAATTATATTTTGTTCTATTAAATAATATTTTTTCAATTTATCTCTAAAAACATCAATTCTTCTGGTGATAAGGAGATATATATTTGACCAAGAAATTACCTTTAATTTAACAAACCTAATGATATCTTCAATTACCTAATAATTCCTTTATATTTTATAGAGACACAATACTTCTTGTTTTTATTTATTAACACAAAAAATTAATCTATTTGAAATTATATATAAATATATATGACTAATTACCTAGTCATTTTAGTTTTATTAACCCACACATTTTTAAATAATTATTATTCATTTGGGAATAATATGTTTGGATTTATAACTCACTAAAATTTATTAAAATGAATCCTATTATATATAAAATCGTAAAAAAAATTATAAATTTGTATTACTGTAGTGAATGTTAAACTTCAATCATCCTAAAAAGTATCAAATGTGCTGATGTTTAAAAATCATAATGTGTTGAAAACAATTAATGTACATGTTGAGTTTCATGAAATAGGATTAAATAATTCATGAAACACCCCAAAAACATTATTAATCATAATTAATCAGGTGAAAATATTGGATAACTAAATTTCTAATCACACACCCTACACATAATCCTTTACACAATGGAGAAAAATAATATTTCATTTATTATATAAAATGATAATGATTTATTAAAAATGATGTTTTAAATAAATTATAAAAATATTATTAATCAAAAAGCTAAAAAATTAATTAATAATAATAAAATTTAAAATAATTGTCTCATAAATTGAATAAAAATAAATTCTATTAATATTTATTACATTGATCAAGGATAAAAAAATTATGAGCCAATTATTCCATTCATTATTCATGTGTTATTTTTATACACAATTCTAGTCTATGTTTCTACGAATTATTCAATGTATTTAGATCAATTAAGACATTTTGTCTTACGTTGTTCATTTATATTCAACATATTCTCCTCCATTATAACGAAATTTTAAGGCCTTCTCAGATAATCATTCCTAGAATTAAAACTTAAATATAATGACCTATATATCCCCTTATATTGTATCTTTCATCATAATAACCATTATTTAAAATATATTAATATATATATTAATATATGTGCTGTTTTTTGAAAGTATGAAAAATAATATGATAATACGTACAAATATTTTTCAATCGAATATTATTATGAAATTGATCAGATGAGAAACAAATATATGGAAACCCCATTATTTAAAATGAAAAAAAAAATTAAATAACATTTTTATACGTTCAATTGTGTAGGAAAAAATAGTATGTCTTGGTTATGTTCAATGTTATGGAGAGATATTGAAAGTGTCATTTATATAAAATACTATCAGAAATTATTTTGTCAAAATATCAATAATTTTATGAATATATAGCAAATGATATCATTGATTAACATCTATATTTACTAATATATTCTACTAATTAAAAATTATTTATCATTATTAAACATATTATTAATGATAATTGAAAAGTTAAAAATGAATTTTTTATAATTTCCCAAGACATTTATAATCATGTTACATGATTTGTGGAAATGATTTTTATTTTTTTTTACTAAAATATAACTAAAATGTGTTTTTCTCAACTAATCCTAAAATATATATTATCCTCAATATAATAATGACATATAATGATAGGGAATATTGGAACAATTTATGTTGAAAATAATATGGTATCCATTTTCTTGAGTGATGGTTACCCATCTTTTTCATGTGCTCATACTTCGTGATAAGACTAGAGTAATAAATTTATGATTCATATGATTCATTTAATGTTTGGTAAGATTCATTAATACTACATGATTTACAAATCTCAATCCCTATTAAATAATTATTGAAAATGAATATATATAAGGAGTTTTTTGTAAAAAATGTTAGGCTGATGGTTTATCTAGAATAGACATAAAAACAAGATAAAATGAAGGATTGTTATTAGGGAATTTTTTAACAAAACACTTGTTATAAATTAATGACTTTCGAAAATGGATTTTCATGAAGAGAATTGTATTTATTCAAAATATTTCAAAGAGGGTTGATTTAAATGTGTGTTGAGAGATGATAAAGATCCAAATGATTAAAGAGTTTTAAGTATCAACTTCTTGATGAATAAATATATAAAAATGAAAGGGTAATATTGAGGATATCATTAGAGATTTTTTATATATGAATTGGGAACTAATATAGATCATAGCTATTGAATTTTCCTTGCACTAAAATTGATATTAGTAGTCCACTCATATGTTAGTAATTAATATTGACCAAGGAAATATATTTACAATTTATATTTTGGATAAAGCATATATATCTGAAATATTTTTTTAATCTAGACATAATTAGATTCAAATACATGTGATTATAGAATATGTGTACACTATCAACAAAATATTTCTCATGATGTGGAGAAGATGGATCTGATTGGAGATGAATGAAACAAGATAAAGTTGTTGACTAACTATCCTTATATTATAAAGAATGAATTTTATTAAATATATTGATGAAAATAATTTCTTCTTGGTTGGATGATGTCGAGTTTTAAGATGATAATTAATGAGACAATTGAATCTATATCAAAATAATCAAGAAGAGTATTTATATAGTACACGATTGTTTGGGAATTGTGTATAAGATTTTTAACAGGGTATAATATGATCCAAAATTTATTAATTATGTGTTCAGATGAGTTATAGTGATTGGAGATTCCATAAAAGAGTTTGAAGTGATTATCAGATTAACCTGAGATGTTTTTTATTTCTAAATTGATGTTGAGAAATTTAAAAAGACAAATGTAAGTTTTTCTCATAAAATTATTTTTAAAATATATGGAATTCACTATGATATGCTGAATTATCTTAATGATATGTAATATAATCTAGTAGTTACAAAGTGATATGTAACATATGTTCTATGGAGTGTATGGTTTTCTAGTTATAAGTAATATATCCCAATTTATATGGAAGATATTTCATGATTACATTCTGAAATATAGTAAATGGAGAAAACTAAACTGAGATATGTAATATATATAGTGGATACATAGTATATCTTATTGATATAAAAGATATTTTCTATAGTGTACATTGTAACATGAAAATGAAAAAAAACACTAAGATAACTAGGATATTAAAATAATATATAATATATCTTAGTGATACAAAAGATATTTACTATAGTGTATAATGGAATATGGGAAATGAGAAAACAACACTGGTATATATATATATATATATATGATATTTGGAGTATATGTAGTATATATTGTATATATTAGTTGTAAAAAAGATATTTTCTGGTGAAGATATCATAATATGGAAAAATAAACACAATATTGTAATATGTAAGTGAATTTTAGAGTACATAATATATCACATATAGAATATTAGATATTATAGTGAAGAAATTTATAAATGTTTTAGAACCACTAGGATATATATCGTATTGTTCCTGATAATATATATATTTAAAGGATTTTATACAGTTCCATTGAAAATATTTTTTTTTAGAGTATGTTTACGATTTTTAATCTTACTATAATGATATGTAAAAAAATTAATTTCTTACGTAAAGATCACCATTTAATGTAAAATGTGATATTTCGATAAATCAAGTAAAACAGTGATAAGATTCTATTCATTGATTAAATATCATGATTAAGCTATGATAAAGATAAGGTTAAATGATGAATTAAATTAGAATATATTGAGAGGATCCTAGAGTAATAATTCTTGGATTTAAAATAACAATTTTTGAAATAATTTTTCGAGATCAAAGTAGGTGAAATTACTAGAATAGATATATGACCAATTTAAATAAAAATATGGGTACTTTTGGAATCTCAGTTGAGAATTTTTTTTGAGTAACCTTAATATTAAGAGATCCTATGAAGGAAGATCACATGATTATCTTGAGATATTTGAAAAAATAACATTCAATAGATAATGTTTCTGAATATCATGTGTGTCAAAGAAATATAAGATCTAATATTATTTAGAGATATAATATTGTATGGCTTGATAAAGTATAAGGGGATAGGAGAAGAGAAAAATGATTTAATGTACTTATGATATATACTCTATTATCATCGAAGGCATTAAATATAATAGATAAAGAGTGAGGTAATATTCATCAAGATACTATTGGATTATTATGTTTTATCCATTTGAAATATTATATGAATGAGGAATAAGTCAATGAGAATAAATAAGTTTTCTACATTTGTTGATCATTCTGATATTGAGTTAAGAGTATAAGGTCAACATATATACTATTTTATCTAATATTATCTGTGAAATAAAAATACATTGATGAGGATAAAAATATTTTTAATTGATGTTGTGATATCTTGTAGAAGATTGATGATCTTATTAGGTAGTGGGTTTCGGAGGACCAACTATTTAATTGGGAGATCAATTACAAAAAAGAAATCAAGAAGTTGTAAAAAATATCAGGAGATAATATATGATTTGTATGAGGTGTCCTACTTGTAATCACATGATTATTAAATTGGATATAAATGTCTCTACCTTAACCTACAAAATAAATGATATAGTCATCCACATCATGGGAGAACCTTGTAAAATTATGATGTATTACTACTCTTCTATACTTTACAATAATTCTTATGGTGTTGTGTGTTTGTAATTGATAATAAGTTCCACTCATCATAACTAATACATATGTTAGAATACTATAAGTGGTAAAAGTTAGTAAAATAAAAGAGAATTTGTTAAAATTGATTTATATTGATTCACCCACTATTCGTATTATTTCATAACAAATTGTTCACTTCATTAATTTACTATCAAAATTTAGGTTTGTTGTGGGTGTGGGTGGGTGAACTACCTCCTAAATTTGGATCATGGGTGATTGGTTATGTTCATAAATCAGTTTCACCCAAAAAAGTACATACTATATAAAAAATTATTGTTTTTATCATTAAAAATTTATTTCATAAACTCATTATGACAGTTATTTAATTTTTATAATTTAATATTATTTAATTTCATAGGATTTAAAATATTTACAAGAGAGTGATATGGTCTATATAAGAACTTTCTGAATTATAAAAAAAAGATATTTTCTAATGAAAAATGATATTCCTTCTAAAATAAAAGTCATTCTTATAGTATTTAGGTTCCCAATATAATTTAATGTTGAATCCACACTTTGTTTGTGTCATGGAAACATAGAATTCAAACGAATTATTTTCATCCATGCATTGTGAGTATTAATTTATAAGGGAATTTTTTTTATTTGGGTGAGAAGAATTTTTATAGTAACATTCCATTCCATAACCTTTCATAGCTAGGTGATCAAAATTAACATATGAAATTATTCATAATTATGTCCATATGAAGTGGTTTTAAGATATATTAAATATAAATTAAAAACCAAATTAATTAATTAAAAATAAAAAAATTGGTTGAAATTTTTGAATAAAAAATAAAATTAAAAAATTTATAAAAAAGAATTTATAAAAAATATCCATAAGTGATTGTAATAAAAATATTTTGGTTTCCTTAAAAATATATTATGATTTTTATTTTGTGGTTGTGGCACATGAAATTTGTTATGTAATTATCTATAATATCTAAATTCTAGAAGTAACCCTAACTAATCTATAAATGAATCCTCTGATGAATAAATTATAAAAATAACTAAATTCTTGAAAATAAATTATATTTTATAAATGAGGTTTAAGTGATTAAGTAACATGAATTTGTTTGATAACACTAAAATTCTATGAAAATTTGATGTTATAATTGAATATAATCACCTTGAGGAAATCCTTTAACTTTCAACATTCATTGCTTTAAGATAACGGGTTTAAAACATTTATTTCTTAACTAGTAACTCAAAAAAATAGAATGTTTCCCATTGAATTACTAGTTATTATTTTGTATCAAAAAATTATTCACTATCTAGTATCGTTAATTGAGTGATTTGTGTTCAACCTCATAACCAAAACTCATCCATGAAAAACCAAGAAACATGATTTACATTCATGGTTTTTATGATTTTATTTTGACATGATCTCATGAAATAAATTTTCATGGTAAATTGTTGGTTATTTTGAATCCAATATACTTATATGAAACACATAAACACTATTCGTCAAAATTTGAAGATGAAATGGGTGAATGGTGGGTAAAACATCACTTGATTGGGTACCAACAAAAAAGATCATTTGAGTGTGAATGTTAATTTCTAGTACAACAACTAAATAAATATAAATGTATAATAATTAAAAAAATTGAGTTCAAATATATATTTTTTATGATCATTCTGGTAATAAAATGAAGAATATTAAGATTTACATCATGATCATCCCCAAGTTATCATAAGGATTCAAAAACATCATGTTGGGGAAAAAGGAAAAAATAAAAAAATAAGCCACTCCCATTAAATTATCACCCTCCCATTGATTCTCTATCAAATTAAAATATTATTCTGGTGTTTTAATAGAAACATTATTCATCTTATCTCTAAAAAGAAATCAATTTACTATGTGGTAAAGAAATATGTCTTTGAAAATTTTATTCCCTAGAATTTAACATGTTTAAATACTATTTCAATCAATTAATCTTACCATAACAGTTTATAGAGACATATTATTACTATTTATATTTCATTTTACACTGAAATTTGATTATTTATATTTACATATCCTAATTTATTTCCAATTTTCTGAAGGTGAGTTAGTTATGTCAACCAAAAAAATTCAAATTATATTATTCATTTGGGCCTCATAAATTCAGACGATACAATTTTTCTAATTGAATGAAATTAATATCACTAACAATATTATATATTAGTAAGTGGTTTTTTGTTTTTAATATTATAGAAAATTTTATGTCAATAATACTGAAGTTGTACCCTTATATAAAAATATCAAACACAGTGAATTTTCCATTTTTTAATATATTTTTATATAATGAATAAAAATATCTATCATAAACAAAATGTGTTTAATGATGGGATAAGACACACTAAAAATTTCAAAAAATTATTTTAAGAGGGAAAATATTTTATAATTTATTGTGTGACAAGTATTCATCATATTTTTAGTAATCATAACTTCACTCAATATCAATACCAAATCAGATCAACCTTTTATATGATTCAACCATGTTTCAAATGAGTAATTAATAATTTAAACTACATGAATTTTACTTAATATTTTCAATTTATTATAATTAATGATTTAAATTTTTTCCTTTTTCATGCCCTATACTATAAAATTACTATTCACAATCATAAAGTTATAGGATATAAAGCCACAATCTTCTAACATCAAATCACTAAATCCCACGTGGCTTTTATTCCTCAAAAAACATTCTACAGTCATGATGATTGAAAAATATTAAAATTAAAAACTATTATCATCTTCATTTAATATTATCATAATTAGTATTAATACCAATAGATCATTAAACAAAATAGTCAATAATATATTTAATATAAATATAGTCAGAAAACTCACAAGTAATGAATTAATTATTTTATTTCCTTTTAAAAATATTATTCAAACCCTCTTTGATCATTAAAAATGGCAGTCATGGTAACATTATATATAATATGATGTAAATGTATTTAAGTTTATTGATTTTTTTCTATTTTTATATTCTATGACATTAAATTATTCATTAGGTATTCTCATCCTTCAATAATATTTTAATCTCAGATGTTTTACAAATAAAGACTCTTTTTAATGACATTGTTGGAAATTATTATCACCTATTATTGAAACTATTTTGTATTTTACAAATTTTTTGTCATATTTTATTCATAAAAATTTTTATTTAGAGGAAATTATTCTATGATTTTCTATCTCTATAATATACTATATACTTTATCTTCTCTATAAAATGTTTTAAATTTTAAACAATTTTTCCATATATAAATAATGTTCACAATTAAATTGTCAAATAAACTATCCTCTAGAAAATATTTTATTTTCATATAATTTATTTTTATTATTTTTATATATTATACACCTAAAAAATTTTCCTTTTTAATTTCAGAAATTCTAATGATAAAAAAAATTTTGTGACCTTATAACTTTTAGGAACTATATAATTTTTACATTAATTTTGTAGGGTCAATTTTTTATGTCAAAAAACATGTTCTATTCTCTTATTTTATATTTTCTTATTTTTGTTCATATTTCTTATGAATAATAAAACATTATATGAACTGATAAATGATTTAAAATTACCTATTTAAAAATTTCATAAACCACAAAAAATGTTATGAGAATTATAAATAATATTTTTTCTTTTTTCTTATCAATATTATATTATATATAAATTCTTCTCTCCCTTATAAATAGTAATATGCCTTTTTTTCATATATTCATAATTTTATAAAAGTTTTATAATTATATAAATTTATTATATTTTATGAAATGTATTTTATCACTTTTTAAAAAAATTATAACTCAACGCCTAGTTTTTCACATATAATTTTTTTTAACTCATTTATAAAATATTAGCATAGTAAATATTCTGTGTTTATTTTTAAAAAATTTAATTTACTATAAAATAAATTTATTCTCCTTCCAAAAATATTATTTATAAAAAATAAAACATCACTATTCCTTTAATATTTTAGTCCACATTAATATATGTGAACTATCAAGTACATAAGCTAGTGGTGGTTCTTAGTTCACTATAACCTTTACAAGTGTTTTTAAGAGATATGATAACATCATTTTGTTGATCCATAAGGTTGAAACCATATAAAATATCAAGATATTAAAAATTAAATTATAAAATTACGTTTATAAAATAAATGATAAAAAATTTTATAGTATACTTGATATGATAATTTAATAGTCATCCAAAAAAAGTATGGTATGGTATCTCTACTAAATACATTAGGAATACCAAAATGGAATTGTTTTTTAAGGTGTTATTGAATTTTATTTGTCTTGATTCAGCCTATATTTGGTTAAATATACCTTCCCATTCCAAATTAGTGTTTTAACCAAGAGACAAATATATTATAATTAAATAACATTTCATCTAAGACAATTCAAAATACACCATCTAATATTTAGATTGTGAGTATCAAAAAATTTCTATTATAATTATTTTCTATTGTATATAATATTTAAAATATATAATTTTATATAATATTGGTCCTAAATTTAATAAATTTTTCTTTTCTGTATTAAAAATAATAATGGTTTTATTATTTCTATTATCCCTCTTGGAACAAATTTCTTTTAACAAATGGGGGTATATTTATTAATAATAAATTATTTTTTGAGAAACTAGGGGGTGGGTACTTGATATTAGTGAATTACAATAATAACTATAAATTTTTTCTTATGATAAAATATGTATTACCTATTTAATAGGTTGAGGAAATATACCAACTCTAGATGCATAATAATCTTAAATATGATACTTATTTTATAATAATCTTGATTGATTTGTATTTCACATGGTTGAAAATAATTAAGAATCATTTTTATAGGATAAATATTCTCTCTAAAATTAGTTTATAATTTGTTATGACTTCATTAACCATATTTTTTTCCCTCGTGTTTATTTGGTTCATGTGTGTGCATTCTCATTAGTTCCCTGTATTCCCTTAACATTTTAGGCTACCAGGCTTTTAGCCTATGTTCTATGCTTAAGTAAACCGACCAACTCAATCATGTTAGAATTTCCTAGCAATCCTATATTATACTGGTTCTTTTTATGGAACTTCCTTTTTTAGGTACGATTTTCATTGGTCACCTTTGATTTTTGGTTGTAGTTTTATTTTATCTAATTAGTTTATGAAATCATCTTCATCTTAGGATTATCACTAAATCAAAAAAGATATAACATGATTAAAATCAACAAATTTGGAAATGATGTTAAATAATGGATACAATATGTGGGATTCCAATTCAATTTTATCTAATTTATTCATAAATTAAACATCCAATATACCAATCTAGTCATTTTAATCTACTCATCCTCAATGTATCCCTTATCAATGATTGGTCCCTTAAAATAATATGTGGGGACTTGTGACCCATCTCATATGTCTGTTATTTTATAAAATTCCCCATGTCAATTTGTAATGGTACCATACCCTTAATTTTAATCAAATTCCTATTATATAATTTCCTTTATCATTATTAATGTAATTAGGGCCCTTGTACCCCATTTAAAAACACTATTTGATGGGAATTTTTCATTTATGTACAAGTGGGTTATTACAAAAAAAACTAATAATGATGGTGTAGTGACTTTATATAATCTTTTATAATTGTAAATAGATTATAGAAATATGAAATTTACTATGATAAAATATTTTTACTGATTAAAATGATAAAATCCATCCAAATATATTTTCTTTATAACAGATTATTATGATTATGACATCAACCATAGGGATTTCAAAATATCATTATTTAATGAAAACATATTTTATTTTTTTATTTGAATGAAACTAATTTTTTTATGATTTAAATGAAATTTATAATGTTTTAATGTTTTAATGATCAATTTCTGGATTGAATGAAGTATTAAAAGTTAGAACATTCATTTTTTATTTTGTAAAAAACAACATGTTCTCATCAATAATAAATATGGGTGTCTTATATAAGATTATTGGTGGGATTAGAGTTACCTTTTGGTATTATATATATATTTCATGATTAATTTGAGAAATGATATATTAGATTTTCATTATATAAAGGAATTTTTTAAGAAAAAATGATCAATAAAATGAGAGAGGAATCATATATTCTAAGAATAAATATTTATGTAAATGGATCAAAAATTTATCTTATTAGAAGATAAAAATTTATATTTTTAAAGTAATATATATTTTTATCATGGATAATTATATGAATTTATATTTATAAAAAATTATTCACCTTGGATTAATTGCCTAACGTCCTAGAAGAATTTTTTTAAGAAATGGAAGGATTGAATTTAGAAAACATCAAGAAAGAGTTCCTTGTTAACTGATTATGGAATTAAAATATAATAAAATCATCTAACAAAAAACATTCCCAAATTACCCATGATTTATATAGTTTTATTTCCCTCATAAAAATTATACTACACCAAAAATCCATTTTCCATTATTCAAAAAAATCATTTTGAATTGTATAAATTTTCCAAGAGAGTGAGTGATAGAATTGTACTTTTCTGACATGAAAAATGAATGTAGAGTCAACATCCATCCAATTATTTCTCTAATTAGTGTAAAAATATGGATAACCAAGATAACCCCCTTTATCTCAACTTCAGAAGACATAATTGAGCCATTTAATTTGTGAAATCACAATAGAGCCCCTCATATTGGATCTCTAAAAATTCATCAATTCCTACTAGTTTCGGGCATCATTTGGCATCACATAACATGTAAATTTTTTTGCAATATTCACATGGGGTTTCTACACAATAAAAATATACCCAGTATATATTTTAATATTACCCTAAATTTCATGTCAATTAATGTCTGATAATTCTTGTATTTATTTTGCTATAATTTCTTTTGGCATGGAATTAGCCAACTTAAATGATGAAATTAATCTTGTTATGTTTTTTTTAATATTTATATCTTTTCCCTAGAACATTTAAAGGATATTATTACATGATATAGTATTGATTATTTCTCTAATAATCATCAAGAATATATATCTAAATTGTATAGATTTGAATATGTTGTGACATCCAAAGATCAAATCAAGAATAGATTCACCTTAATTTCCTCAAATTAAAATAAGTTACTAATGGTTGATTTTAAGAACGTATAAACACTATAATTTAGGAGCTATTTTTTTATATTATCCATGAACTCTTTATTAAAATTACACATAGAGAAAATAAACATTCCAAATTTCATCATAATGTTTTTATTCGGTAGTTTATATTGAGAAATTATCTATATTGGTATAAATCTAGTTGGAGTGATCCAAGGTAAATAAATCTAATGTATAAATTTAAATAATACTATTGTATAACCAATTAGGGAATAATAATAAATTTATTATTATATAGACCCCTTAATCATTGGTTTTTCTATAAAAAGTCCCTATTGGGTATAAACCAATAGTTGCAGGTTGAATCGCATACAGAAATTAGGTGTTGATTGAATGAAGTAGTGATTTATCCTTAATGTCTACCTAATGGTTAGTAATTTTTCCCATGAAATAGTCAACTAGGGGTGTTATAACCCAATTTTCAATATAGATATATATGTTAGTGTCTAAACATGATATCTATCTATATTTTCTTATAACTGCAGTGTAAACATGTTTTAGAGTTGTACAAAAAGAAGATCACATGTACTAAGTCTTACCTAATCTGTGTTTATCAATGAATCTAGATTAAATGAACTGATTACCATTTGAGTGTTTACATAAAATAAATCCATAAAATTAGGCTTGTGGTTTTTAATTGAAGTGTTTATGGTTTTTATACCAATTCCCCCTTCTCTATTGGTCATGCAGGTACTGTTCCATAGGACAATAACCAATTTCCTTTCTAAAATATAAAAACTATATATAATGTTCCTAATAAATTAGTTCATACACATTATGAAAGTAAATTGATATTAATATACCATATATGAATATAAGAAATTATGGATGAAAATTATATTGACAAGTGATAATCATCCTTCAAGGAAAAGTTTATTTTATATCCAAGTGTTTAACAAATTTTGTCTACTAATAGAAATATCCCCAAAATGAGCTACTTTAAATCATCCACATGAATATAAAAGTTCCTGTGAAATGGTCATTATCAATATTATATTGAATATCTCTTATATATTCTCAACTCTATAATATAGGTGTACAAAAATAATGCTTGAATTCGATTTATTATGATTTCCATGTGGAATCCTCAATATGATATTTAATATTATCTGAGCATAATGAGTTGGTTTTAAAAATACCCTGGTTAATTTTTTATGTTTTTAATTAGGTAATTTTTTATATATTTATATATATATATAAGGTTTTATTATTATTATATGGATGTGAGTAACAGAACATTGTAAAAATTTACATCATGTTATATTCTAAGTAAAAAAATATTATTTTAAATTTAATTTCGGGTTTTTGTTCTTCCTAAATTGTGGATAAATGAAATGGAAGAGTTTGAATAATTAAATAATGGTTCATTATATAATATAAGATGAATATATTTCAAGATTAGTTATAATAAAGGAGGTTTTTTGGATAAAAATTTCATTATTGAACTTGGTATTATTTCCAATGCAGTGAATCCTATATAGCTCAATTGTGATAAAAATGGAGTTATATCTTACTATAAGTAACCTCATTAATTCATATTAAAATATTTACCTTAGTGACACTAAATTTATTTGGATTTAACACACATAGATTAGAAAAAGTATAAGAACAACACTAATACCCAAAACATCTAGAATCTATCGATACATTTATAATGAAAAAAATGAAGAAGAAAATGGAATGCCTTCCAACAATCAATAAAATATTCAAAAAAGAGTTTCATAATATTCATTGAGGGGAAACCAATGGTTTAATATATCCTAGGATATCTTTAGATAATGTTAATCACAAGAAACTCATATAGGTTATCTTTTTATTCATGGTCTACTACAACCTTTTATATTTATAGTAGTGAAATATGAGTTCTCAATAATTGTATTTGTTTGAGAAGTTAAAATTATAGTATTAATATAATAGAAAAAAACCATTTGTATAAATATTGAACTGATTTATATATTCCTTACAAAATCTCAAACAGTCAGCATATATTGATTGAAAATTTGAAAAGTATCCAAACATTTAAATCCTTAAAATATTCAATCTAATCACATTAATTGTAATTTAATTATTAAAATGTTATGTCGGATGTTAAAACTCCTAAAATTCATCATCAAATGTTGAATCGCTCATTAATGATAGCTATAGTTGGATATGGAGTACAAACCAAGGATCGTACAAAAAAATAATAATCTAATACTCATCGACTATAGTACAGTTTCTCACACTATGACTTGGTTCACATAATTTTATTTCACAACAAGGTCAAAGCAACCATTTTTGTCCTATAGTGTGCATATCCTTCAATAACACACTTTCACTAAAATCCTCATTGACATAATTTACTTTCACATTATGAAAAAAAAATTAAAAACATCATAAATCATATCCAAATAAACATTGTGATATTTTCTAAATATTTTTTTAAAAAATATATCATATATTTTCACTATATGATTCATTATATTTAAATAAAATTTAGAAATATATCCAAAACATATTCTATATATCCTCCAAAACACATCTAAGGTATCCTCAAAGTTTCATAAACATTTATGAATTCTTGAATCCATATATTTAATAAAATAGTATCCTTTGGAAAATAATTAATGCTTATCAAAAAACAAAGTGAGAAAGTGTGATATCTATCAATAATTTTTATCTACATACTTACTTCCACAAGTTATATCATATACTAATCATAATCAAATAAAACCATTTTCTAATATATTTTGTTCCAATGGGACATGATATATGTCAATTCCATGCATCCGACTCATAGATTCATGATTCTCATATTGGTCAATTGATTAATAAAATTTAATTATTTTAAGAGGATAAGAACATCACCTGCCCCTCACCAAATTAGATAATTACATCACATGTACCTTATCTAGGTATAAAAATAAATTTCCACAATCTATCTCAATTGAGGGATAAGAAGTTATATATTATTTATGAGAGGACAAATCCCTTCTAGCTTATGCCTCCGCAAGTGACATGAATAGAAAGATGCCCAAAAATCCAATTATTAGATAAGCCACATGGACTACATAATAAACGTATCATAGTATAAAAGTTCAGATGATATGTATATATTCAAACTCATTTATAGGGATTTAATAAAAAATCATATACCCTTATTTTACTAAAGACATAGTGCATGATACTTTATGTTGTATACTTAGCAATTCATCCAATGACAAAAACTAATTTTTTGTCTCATGAGTATATTTCTTATCTGTATATATAATATTACCCATTTTTACCTTTAAATATCACTATAAACTATAATATTATATGGTGATAAGTATTTATGGAAACACGAATTCATAATTTTTTATGTTAATTATCATTAAAAGTAACAAAATATATCTATCCTATGTGGAATAATGGTATACAATAAAATAACTTTTTGTATAACATGATACATTTTATATTATTATACTTATTTAATAACCCCAAAAAAACCATGCATATGTTCTCATATAATCATATCCCATATAACAGACAATCATAGAGGTCTTATTTTTTATTAACTTTTTAGGACATGTTAATCTCATTAAATCTCAATGTAATTACTACCACATATCTATGTTTCCATTATTTATAACTCAAAACACATGTGTCTGATCACCAAAACATACAATGTAAAGTGATTTATATTAACAAAAAAACACATAACGTTAACCCCACTAATTCTTCCATCATTCAAAAACCACCTCCATCCATCTTGGTCCTACAAAGGTTTTCGAGTAGCAGCGATGGTCTAGATATATGATATTGGGGATAAATTACCTTATGGTGAGGATATAATAATAATAGAAATAGTATTAATAAATAAAGTCACAATGGAAGAATGTGATAAAACTTACTGAAATTATTAATAATAAATTAAAACAACAACGTAAAAAATATTATCCATACATATTAGATAATTAATACATTTCAGATAATCATTAAAAACATATATGATATCCCAAGGAAAATCATATAAGTATATACTTATAAATAATAAAAGAAAATACATCTAGATGAAATGAACCCACAAGTGTATTTGACATCAAAACCATTCACTCACATTGAATCTATGGTCACTGAGGTCTATCCCATGAGTCTGATCATATATTTGATCTCAAAGTCGTAAAATATGTACTTTCCCCAAGGGACTCTTATAGGTTGTGAGTGTGATCTTAGTAGTCCACAACCAATGTGTTTCTATCTTAAATCCATATTTATATCAATTTATTCATACATATATAAACATCATTAAATCTCATAAAAAATAAATAAGCCACTCCAATTTCAATAAAAAACTACATGGAAGCATTTACCAACCTCATTCAACAAAATTGTAGAATGATATATACCTGACATATCATATTAGGATAACCATATGTTCCCCAACCATTTACATATTCAAGTAATCTAGAAAAATATAGAAAACTATACTATATATTCCACATGTAGATACAACCAATGACCCATCATCATACCCAAATAATATGTCACAAGTCCCTTTGACTTCCATTTAATTAATCACCAGCATCATACCAGTCTGAAATCCCATGTTAGAGTGTTTTCCATCGTTCCATATATAATTAACTACCATTAGCTCGATATCCCCACATCCCAACATTTGGTGAGATCCGTCCTTTAATAATCATTGACCATTATCCAAAACACATATTGTAATCCAGATGACCCAATAGATAGTATCACTCACATTAAACTATGGATTTATATAGTTTGACCCTTCACCATAACTGATGTTCAACAAACATCACCTATGTTGTGATATCTATAGATGCCTACACCCATTATGAGTGGTAAAAACTACATCACTGAGTCCTTATCCTATATGCACATGACTCTGACAAGTCTATCAAATAACAATAGGGAACAAAAATCACCATCCATCCTAAGACACGCCATCTGATGGAACTCTGTCACCACATAAAAACCTCTTCACCCAAACCTGGCTAGGTAATCACCATATGATCAACCCAAAGAACCATGTTGATATAATTCTGGTGATCAACATTTCCCTAAGTACCTCTAACTAAACCCAACACATTCCCATGGAACCTTTAGAATCATATCAGAATTTAATTAATTTAATCAACTGGAACATCATTCCAATCCAAATTGGAAACTGAATTCACACATACCATGACATTCTATGATTTTTTAACATGAATAAACATAGATTTTCCCATCTATATCTCATAATAAAAATAAAAAAATTTGATAAATTTTATCAATGTTCTCACCCATACTACCTCACTCATGTATATTCAAATGGGCATCCCATAGGATGTGTATAAACTATGAGAAAGTTATGAACCACCAAGAATATTATTGTTGTCACTCACTAGTTTAATATCAGCATCTATTCTGAGACAAAATAGAGGGAATAAAATAATCAAAGAAAAACATTATAAATATGGTAAATAATAGTCTTATCTCTAACAATAGAATACACTTGACTGTGCTCAAATTGTATCTCAACCAAACAACATTGGCCAAAGATTATAGTATGAATAAAATGAGATCCATGGATGGAGGATATACTCAAATTGGGAGAAACAATGTGATAAAAAATATAAATAAATTCAATTGAATTCAATAATTTCACACTTTTTATATAGGTGCACAGTTAGGCAGCATTGTTTGTTTAATCATGCACCAATTGTATTCACTCAATGTACAAAGGGGTTATCTCCCCAAACAGATGGTGCATGGATTGTCACACCATCCATAGCCTATAATCCCTCTCTATAATTAATTATACGTGTCTCTCATGGTTTACAAGAAACCTCACATTTTTAGTACTAATCATTCTCTTGTACATAATTGGCCACTTCGTTTGGGAGATATAATTATCACTAACCTTTCTCCAACTGTGTGACTAGGTATGTGACTCTTCAATTCTATTTTTCAAATATTGATTCTTCTAAAACAAAAAATAACCACTGATAAACATACTAGTAATTTATCCCCATATGAAAAAAAATTAACATGTTCCAATTCTCGAAATTATACTATAATGTTCAATTAAAAAGTTTTCTAATCAACCAAACAAAAAAATAAAATTTCCTAAAAATATCAACATGTTCAAAAACCTATGGATTTATCGGTGATTATTATCATAACTTCATGAATCATTAACTATCATGTTCATGTGGATGATTACCTGATTGAATGTCAATAGAAATATTTTATTAATAAGAAGTCGAAGCAGGAACAAATGTATAGGGGATGAAAAAAATCACAGAAGCTAAAAAAATGAAGACCAAGGGAATCCATTCACACAATTGAAACACAGTAAATAGTAAGAGAACCATTGTTAGATAAAAAATTAACCAATTACTTGGGTTGCCTTTGTTAGCGAGAAAATCTGCCGACATGTTCCCCTCTTTCCATGTATGAGAATCCATAAAATTTTAATTATTTATGGATATGTTGGACCTAATGTGAAAAATAATATTCCATGGACACTCTTAATGAAATTTCACTACATTAACTAAAATGGAGGACTCAAGTTCAACTTCTGAAAGAGATATTTAATGTTCCTTATATAATATATAGCTTTATAATAGAGCCAAATCTCAATGATAACTAAAGAACCCTTACCAAAAAATGTTTATAAATTTGGGATAACTGAACCATGAAATTCAAAAATGACACCACCTCTGCACATATTACCTTGCATGTAAGAACCATCTGTTTTAAACTTTAGACCTTACATAGGTGGTTTCAACTTAAAACTAACTCATGTACCCCTCTTCCCTGATGAAACATCCCTAGAAGAGAATCCAATAAGAGAAAGTGACATAAAAAACGAGTCATGAAGGCATCATTTCACTAATCAATGAAAGAAAATAAAATATTCAAAACCATGGAACTAATATACTATAGAAATGTCTATGATCAATGATTAAAAATATGGTTTTAGAAATCCCATAAAATCGAGCTGGTTAGGATTAAGAAGAGAGTCAACAACTTTTTTGTCACACAACCCAAAGAGAGATACCCTACTCTGTAAAATGAAATCATCAACTGAATTAGCCCCTCCATACATAACCAGTAAACCTAATACATGAATCCACAAATAATTGTCCCATTCACTATAATGAAAATGATAAACGCTTTATTGTTATACATTTTTATAGAAATCTCACTTCGATTCCAAGGGATGTTGATTAATTGAATATTTTCATCTGCTGGGATGGCATTGTTGTGGATTCTATAAAAGAGGATGTCATATTTTGAAAATATTTCTTTTTAGCATAGTTTAGATCCCAAACTAACAATATTGGTTGAAGAATCAGTCATACTGTGAAAAAGTGTATAGTTGAGTTTCCTATATGACAAAGCAATAATAAATCATTGGTTAGGGTCATATAAAAAATGAATACTACGCATAACCTACCATTTGACCACATTGGGAACTGAATTAGTGAACTAAGGATAGGCACAATCTTGATGAAGTGTGATATCCACGTAGGGAAAATAAAATGGAACCAACACTATTGTGTTTCCAAAACGAAATGTCTTCACATGTAACAATCCCCTGGGAATTTCCCATAATAATAATAGGAATAATTTCAAGGATTTCAATAGATGAGATACATCCAACCTGTTTATCCAATCATAAGGTAAGGCAACATACTTTATTCTTATTAAAGTAAAACAAAGAGACTACCCGAAAATAACCTCTCAAAACAAGTTTTCATGAAATCACCTCATGTTATCTTAAATACCTTTGAGATTAATTCCCCCTCTTGAAGAGGTATAGAAAGACTATAATAGGTAGCCCAATGAAGAAGCCCTTAGTGATGAAAATCCTAATAAAAACATTTTATAAGACATTTCATTTTCATGAGGACTTATTTAGTAGGGATACTCATAGATAAAACATGCATTAGAATATATGAAAGAATTCTATTAACCAACATAATATTAAGTCCAAAAGAATGAAAATGACTTTTCATGCTCATGATTTCTCCCAAAATCATAGCAACAATATTATCATAGTGATGGATTCTGAACCTCCCATTATAAAGAGGGGAACCTAGATAATCCTAAAGAAAACATTGAACAGGAAAACCAATCCTCCTATGAATATTATTGGTCTTCCTTGAGAACCCCTTATTGGAGATAAAAAACACCACTTTTGGTAACATTCACACATTAACCAGCTCTATTGCAGTAATAATTTATATTTTATCTGAAGTTTCTAATTTAATTATGACTTTCATTGATAAACTCGTTATTGTTACAAAAAAGTCATAAGCTCATAATGTTTTATTAATTAAAATATTTTGTAATGTATTGCTTCCTATCTTAATATAAATTTCATTCAATGATCATGTAATATTTCATAAAACGTCAATAAATATAAATAAATAAATAAATAATGATATCAAAATACAAAATTATTTTAGGTTTAATAGTGTAAAAAATTGATAAATTTATCATTATTTGAGTATGATTGATTATATTATTCACATATTCTCTAGTAAACATATCATGTTATAATGATATTACTCAAACTCACATGCTCTTGAAATATCTACAAGGCCCTAATTTTTTTTTATAAAACTCAATAAAAATCAGTATCTATATTTTCAAAATTCTATCAAGGAATTTCTATTTTCACTCTCATTACCTATGCTCCATCAATATACTCATTTGTTTATAAATATTATTTTTTACATGGATGAAATATTAAGGGGAAATATAATATTTTGTAACTTTTTAGTTATATAAATCAAATGAGTAACATTGATAAGATCTATTTCATTTCCCCTTGACCTAGGTTAGATATTTCTTTATTTTTATAATATTTCTTGAGAAATACATGATAAAACATGTACAATTAAATGAAAATAACTAAACATTAAAAATAATACAACTACATTATTTAGGTGACATTAGTACAAAATTGATCTAATGGTGAAATTTTGCTGCACAATTGATAAATCAATACACATTGGATAATTAAAAATCATTACTAAATATTTCATAACTAAATTTTATGTAATTAAAAACATGGAACTTCATAAGCCACACATGAGAACAAAATAGTTTATACAATAAAACAACATGATCTATGTGGCCATTATGCAAGGTTAATGTAAAAAATTAATTGTTCATTAAATATCCAACATCATATACTATAACCCAAAAATTTTAGCAATCATTATTTATTAAAAATGAAATATTAACTATACCTTATAAACAATACCTTATCAACTTAAATGTAGTCCTAATATTCTACCATTTTAAATTTATTATTGACAAAGATCATATGTCTTTAAAAAAGTACACATCTATAATTCAAA
Source organism: Viscum album (assembly GCA_963277665.1). Lineage (NCBI taxonomy): Eukaryota > Viridiplantae > Streptophyta > Magnoliopsida > Santalales > Viscaceae > Viscum > Viscum album. Next base: position 108,337,376 of record OY728133.1, read on the forward strand.
AATTAGTACACTTCATGTCATAAACATTAAGTAAATTCAACATTTCAATTCTCCCGTACATTAAAATTGTCAAAATCTACCTCATTGACAATAAATATAATTTAAGATTTCAATTAATCTCTCCCTCTTACATCATCCTCTATTAATAACTCCTAGAAAAATATCCTATCATCCTTAATTTAATATATGTTTTGGGGTTTTAAATGTGAAAATATACTCTGTGGGGTGAGGGTAGACAATTTATAACTCTTTAAGTTAAAGGCGGTGGTTGAAATATGAATTCAAAGTTTTATTTCTAAAAAACTCCTATTGGAGGTTCCATTGAAAATAAATCAGTTGGATGATCAGATATAGGGATTTAGTACAAATTCACCACCCATTTCTCAAGCTTATCTTTAATTAAGTGATGCTTTTACTTCAATATTTATGGGTCTAAATTATTAGATAACTTTCTTAGATAATTTTATTTAACTATTATTATCATGAAATATGTAAATACCCTAACAAACATCATCACTATAATTCTTCATTTATTGACTCACCTAGACCAACTATGTAAATTATTGGGTAACAAATATATAAATATGAATATATTCTAGAAAGATTAGAAATTATTTGGACTAGAGAAAAATTATAATGACCCGATATTTTAAAAATGAAATTCTATTATAAATAAATATATATATTTTTAGATAATGTAGTAATAAAAAATGAATTTACTATATTTCAATTGTTATATTAAACCATTATAAAATATAACCATAATTATATGTTATCATTAAAATACCATTAATCGTCCTAATCGTTGTTTATATAGTAATTATATAGTGATTATCAATAAAAATATATGTTAAGAGTTATAATAAAGTTTAATTGACATAAAAAAGAATAAGTAATTCCCTTGGCTAGACTCTATTGACTTTAGTTTTTCCATATAATACTTTAGAGTATTTCTAGTAATATTTCTAAATCCTAATATTGAGTTTTTGTGGAATTTTTGGGCCCATACATCCTTAGTGTGGTGATATTTAAGACATTAAATATTTTATGTCATGTGTGCATACATTTCATAGAAATTTCTTTTAACACCTACGTGGAGTTTCTGATCATAAATCTAAGACCGTAGTTGAACTAAGAATGTAGTTTTACTCGAGGCATGATATAAAATTCACATGTTTCAGTGACCAGGTTGAAAGTGACCATTGGTGGGATGTTGATGAATTGTTTATTAATTTAATAATATTATATATATAAACCCCCCCCCCCTAGGATTATCCTCTCCAAGAATGTATTGGGGAGCAATGTGGGTGTGGTTGGGTTCCTCTGATGGAGCAGTTGAGATATATGGTTCCAATATAGGATGATCGCCCATTTATTTGGCCACATATTGGTTTCATGTTCATCATTAGATGAATCTTTGGAAAATAAGTGTTCATCTTATGTATGAGATTATTTGGCTGGTGCGGTGGTCTCATCCATGCATGTGTCTTCCACAATCTATGGGTATTAGAGAATCTTGGATGTTTTTCCATGATTTGATACATGGGTGGTTGAGATTTCAATTTCAGGTCATAACATGAAGGCATATTGTGAAGAAGCTCTGATTCTTCAGGTAATGGATGCACCTCAGAAAATAGTGATTTTGGGTGATGCAGAGGGCGGAAGTCACAAATTTTTTACAGGGTTGGAGAATCAGACCCAGGTACATCATGGTGTTCATGATAAGGGAACCTCTATGACTTGATCCTTTTCTAGATTAAACGGTGGGCTCCATTATTCCATTCTAATAAAATGTAACATTGTGCACATCCATGCTAACCCTGAAGCTATTTCAGAGTGGCTCAAAATGGGTTGGATCTCGATCAAATCACATTTATTTCTTCCTAAAGGCTCGCAGCCTTAGAAAATAGATGAACACAATGATTGTATTTTCATTTATTTGGGTTTATTCATCATGGAATTGTGTCTCTCTAGGATGGGGATACTTTCATATTCTCTTCCCCATGGATAAACTGAAATTCTGAGCATGGAACTTTGGTTCCACTGGAATCAAACATGGGATCATTCAACTTCATGAATGGGATTAAACTTTCAACCCATTTGAGGTTGGTAACACCACTAATCAAATTTGGGTAAGGGTTATGGGTTAAATTTGATACTTTGGAACTCAAATTTTTTTTATTCTATGGCACTATCTATTAGAATCTTGATTAAAATTGACAAGGAAACAGATGTGATGTGATTTGGTCAATTCACTAGGTTCTTGGTTGAGGGTGAATTGGGACCGGATCATGTTGATAAGGTTATCCTTTCAACCGATGATGACATTGTTGAGTTGAAGATACTTTATGAAAAAATGCCAAAATTTTGTAAGGACTGTAATGTTATAGGTTATGAATCATCTACCCTTATGCTCTTTACAATATGAATGATTTATTTTTTGCATGGAGGTGATATGAGAAATTGTCTTAAGAAGATAAAAATTTCACCTCCTCATATGGTTGATGTTCCCCCTAGTCCCACCATCCGAAGGATGACAAATATCCTTGTAAGTATGTTGATGGACTTAGAATTTCTACTAATAATGCTGAATAGAATAATAAAGTGTAGGGATTTCTTCTTGAGGATGTAGTCAATCCAACAGTTGATGATAATGTTGGTCATTCTAGTGACTCACATAATGTCTATGCCTGTAATTATGAGAATAAGACAATGTCTTGGGCTAACGTATTTTCCGAAGAGGAAAATTTCCATAATTATGATACTTGTAGTAAAGACCATAGTTGTTACATGTAGAAAATTCAAATATTTTTTACTCCTCAAATTCCAGGATGTGGTGATGGCTTAATATATAAACAAGTGATTGAAGAAGAAATTCAAAAGAAGGTTTATCATCAACTTTGACATGAAAGTATGGCTTCTTCATGTATCTAAAAGGGTTTGAAAATTTTATAATCTTACTCTCTATTCATTTCTAAAACATTCCATGCTTCATAAAATCCAATTGTGGATAATGAGGGATTTCATATTTTTTATTAAAAGATGACGAAGCCGCCATTTGTACCTCCAATGGGGGATGGAAAATCGATTTCCGGTAACCCTTATCCTTTCTCGGATGAAAATATTGATGGTCCCATTGAGATACTGGACACAGTTCAGGGCTCTCTTAATTATATTAAGAATCATGAGATCCTTGTTCCAGCTGAAACAATGGAGGTTGACTAGATGATTACTCTAGTAATGAGAGACGCTTATACTGAAAAATGCAAAGATCATCAAGGGGATAGCTCTGATTATGATAGCACTTATCCTGAGAAAACTTTTAAAAGGCCTCCTGATTATCATTAAAGTTGGGGGATATTGAAAGGTCAGGGGAATGGTTGCGGAAAGGCTGACTTGTATTTAATTTGATAAGAAAAATGAAATATAACTGAAATATTCAAGAAAAATATAGGTTGGTAGGTTTTTTTCTTTGGTTTTTTCATTGGGTTTTGCGTTGTTTTCTCGTTTTTTTGGGTTATTTATTTTATTTACATATAATAAAATAGTAAAACCTCTGTATTTCTAAAAAAACATCCACCCCCTACTCCCACACATGTTTGGATTTCTACATAAAGAGGTGGTATGGGAGGTTCTCTCCAACTATGATGGATGGACCAAGAAGGAGGTGAGGCTTTAAGGTGTCGTCAGACCTAGTTTTTTATGCTGATCATTCCCAAATTGAGGTCTAGAAACTTCACAGAATTATGTTGAAAAATAATATTCATCATTTCATCATTAGGTTTGAAAAATTATGATATTTATGTACCAATCCACATAAATACATTTTTTTAGCATTTTTAGATCACAATAATGAGTTTTATATATCCCTTAGGGGTAAATATTTTGGTTTCAAGTGTAAATCGAGGGGGGGGTTTGGTAGGATTATAGGGATTGCCCATTAATAAATCCCTATGAAATTTTGTGTAGTGAATTCTCACATTTCATATGTTCTTTTCATTTCTGGAATATGATATTTGGGTACTACACACTATGTACATGTGGTACATGCTGTGTAGTGACCCCAGGCCATGTGGATAAGGATATGGGAAAGCATGCCATATAAGGGGAACGTTCGTGTGGATGTACATGAACAAATCCCCTATATATGTGGGATGGTGGAAATGGTTAGGTATATAGGTAGGGGATGTGGTACATGGGAATGGTCTCCTGTACAAGGGAACAGTTGTGGACATGGGCTTGGTCCATGACAAGTGGAACATGTCATGAACTGTTGGTACACACCATGTATTGTGACATGGCCTTTCAGGAAATGTGTGGTGGAGTACATGGCCATGTTATCAAACAACATAAGCCGTCATGTTACATATGGTTCATGTTGTGTATTCTTTTTATATATGTTGAGTATCGAGTGGGTTCATGGCCAGGGGGATAGTTTTGAGAGACACATTGTGTACTATGGGTATATTTAATGTACTCCCCTTAGAGTTATCCTCACACATATCCCGCTTTATGAGTCAGATAGAGGCCCATGAAAATCCTATCTAGTGTAGTTTAACATAGAGAAAATGATGGTGGCCTCTGTTTTCTCATGAGAGATGGGACACAATGTGGTATATGCATGATTATGGTTAGTGATGCATAGATGAGTATTAGTGGGAGTTATCCATTAATCCATCCCTATGAGGGTAAAATGTGGTATTATGTCCTCTAAGTGGGATTTTAATCTCCTCTTACATGGACGTTGATACACTACATTGAGGGTGGATTTAATGGGTTTCGTGGAATCATTATTTGTATGATCCCATACATAGAAGATGGATTTGAATTGGATTTTTAGTATCAAAAAACAGTCCTGGGTGAGATACCCTATTCATGTATCATGGTTATATTTCTTAATAGTGTTCATAATGTCTATCATTGGTGTTAGTTATCATCCACAATTTTAGTGTTATGATCATCGGAGATCTATACTAGGTTTGTAGTGTCACCCAATGGTCATTGGTGTGATCCCCTATCTAACATTTGATATATTCTTGGTTCTAATAGGGTTTCTTGATTCCCCCTGAAATATAAGTTACATAACCTACCTAAGTATCCTAATCCTCTAGGTACCATCAAGGCATTATTGTTGGTGAGTCTCTATGTTCATGTTCTATTAGATGAACTCCATTAGGGATGGAAGGTTTATGAAATAGGCTTAGTAATACTTGGGGATTGAGATAACTTGGAAGAGTTTCATCAGAGATGAAAATAGTATTGATAATGTTTGTGATATTTTAGTTTAGTTCTATCAGGAGGCATGCCTCATGGAGTGAGGCATCCCAAAAAAGTTATACATTGTTCTTCGAGTAGAATATTGTGCAAATATTTATGGTTGAGACCCTAAGACTTAATGTATTTTATTAGTATATCTAATTTATTCTAGGATTCCTTTTAGTGATTTTTGATTGAAATTCAATGTTGGGATGAGCTAACTAGTCATTTATATCCACAGAATGGTTGAGATGTAGTTTTTTATGCTCTCTCCCAATCTCTCTTGGGTTCTCCTCTGGATTATAATATTATTTTCTTTCAGTTACTCCCTTTTATTTTTAGGATTGTAGGGCTCCTATTTGTTATTCTTATACACACATGTTCCTAGCATCTCCCCACACATTCTATTTCATAAAAATATCACATACCTTTTAAAAGCTTCATATGAGGACCTAGAGTAGGCTGGGTATAGCAAGATAGACAGGCCGAGGTTTGTACCAATGGTTTTATTTGAGATTAGTCCCCTCATACAGAGCAGGTTGTACATGTTTATTAATTTCTAGTGTGGAGGTATTTTTCCATTATCATGATTTTAGTACTTTTTTACAATAATTTTTTGATAGATGTATGCATTCATTTTTATATTAGTTATATTATTATATCTGCAATATTACATGGAGAAAGATATTTGTGTGTATATAGGTACCATAGACTAAGAAATCCAATATCTTTGATATACCTAAATAATGGTGGTATCTATCCCCTAAAATATTGGTGGTGGTCTTGGGGTAGTCACACTTATATATCACTTTCCATGTCTGCTCTATTAGTTTGGGTCGTGATAGAGTGGGGTCATCGAGGGTTCCACTTTTGGACCACAGAGTTTAGATTGTCAAGTTGTGCGGTTGATTTTGGATTATAGAAATAGTACTAAGTGTTCCGAGTACATTATTAAGGACAAGAACTCCATTTTTAGTGTAGAACCTAACGTATACATTCCCCAATACTCTGATAACTTAATTATTGACTTGATATAGGTAGAAATTGGTTTTAAGGAAACTTATGTACATATATCATATAAGACTTTATTGTGGTTTACAATCCCTACATGAGTCCGCACCCTTTATATACACTTTGATCATGAAATATCTTGATTTTATTTTAGGTTTCCACTATGATAACATCAAGATAGGGTTCCAATGTTGGAATGTGATTACGAACTTCTTAGTTATGAGGCTTCTATGAAAGGTTATGAATTGGACTCGGTACCTATGAGTGGTTTTCAACTCGATCCACCACCCATTGTGTAGTAGTTAGTTATATTCATACATGATAAGGATGTAAACAGGATGAGTGTATTGAATGAGTTTCAAAGGTATATATCTCCCAGGTATTATGTGAGCTAAACCCCTAGGTAGATGATGACTATATTGAGGTAGTCACATGCATTTTCTGCCATGGGAGGACACATCTCGATTAAATGGTGGTCCTAGCAGAGAGTATTATTCTAGGATACATGGGGTGATGGTATATTCCGGTGATATAGTCCTAACATGAGACTACGATCACTTGGATAAAGATTTATTATCTCTTCATGGAAAAGTTTTATCCAGCCATGTTTTGATCAGTGCGTATCCAGAAACATCTATGTCATTATGTGGGTAGAATGACCATGGTCAAGAATTTTGTGAGGTTCACCGAACTCTTTAGATACTCACTAGATATGTAACTATATCCATTTTCAGATCACGGGCCTTTGATCTTTGATTATGTTGAGATATTATTGGATTATTTCTATCACTTTTCATTCCCACCTATGATGGTGTTCTTGAGAAGTCCTTTGTAGTGGTGGGATTTCTCGTTGACAATAATTTGATGGTTGGTGACAGGAAAAATAGTGTTGAGGATTAAAAAATTGGTAGTCCATGGTTGTATCAGGGTTTTAGTTATGTGAGATGCTTCTAGATATTGTCCCAAGATATAGGTTATATGGCTCAAAGAACCTAGTGTGGTTTAAGATAGCTGTGGGAGATGTGGGGTTTTACTTATGAAGAATGGGGATGTCTCACATGATATTTTCCAAACCATCGTGCTATTGAGGTGGAGAAGGTTGATAGACCTCCTTGGAAGGGACACTGATATGACCATGGTGTTATGCATTATGATGGATACAAGGTCATGTTTTGGAGTATAAGGGAATGTATTAGAGTATTTAAATATAAGGGAATGTTTTGGAGTAAAGGGGATGTTTTTGAATATTTAAATAATGTCATTTCACCCGTGTTTGAAGTTATTGTTATATCAATGTAATTACCCAAATACACTAGCCTTTATGTTCTACTGGAATTTTATTAAGTGTGTCTTTATATATTATATCCTGAATTGAAGTTTGTAAAAGATACGGGTTATCCTTTTCATTAACAGAGACAAATATAGTTATTTATGTGGATTGGAACTAAAAAACCTTAGTGAAATACTTGTGGATAACACTAATCATATCAATATATCCCTAAAATTTTTTATATAATAGTTTGTTGTTTTTAAAAGAAAATACATCCATGTATGGATACTGGAATGTGGATGAAATTGTAAAAGTGTTGTGTATGGGTTTAATAACCTAGAAAAGGGTGCATTGGGTATTATCTAAATAATCACCTAATGTAATAAAAAATAGTCCTATTACTGGAGACCTAGTTGAACAGGCCCAAGGGATATGCTTTGGTTAGTCAAATGATTTTTGAAAACCATTATGATGGGAACAAAAACACATATACTATTTAATATCATGAAATAGATAGTGGATAACATATATTAAAACCAATAAATTAAAATGTTAATGAATACATTTCATATTTTTGTTATACATTTAATGTTTGTAGTTTCACCTTTATATGGTTAATATATTAAACTTTATTATTCCTAATTTTATTTTATCTTAGTTAATAGATGGAAATAGGAGGAACTAATTCAATAATAAATATGATGGGAAATGTGATGACTATGAAAATGAGATGCCTAACCTGATCGGATTAGGGTTCAAGAACTTTATGAATACAATTTCTCAATTAAATCATGTTTTGAATAGAAATTTGAATCATTATAACACCCAAAACACCCTAATAAATATATAGTTTCAACTAAGACCTGTATGCAACAAAGGCCTCCAAATTTCATTGGATCTTTTGATACTGTTTTCATGGAAAAATGGATCAAATCCGTTGAAAATATCATCCATTTTCTAAAATGTTATGAGAATGATATGTTTGTTCTAGTTGTTTAAAACATGGTGGGAGAATTTGATCAATTTTTTGACATTGATATAGACTAATAATATAATGTAAAAAATCATGTTTGTGGATTTGAAAAGATACAATATAAAATTCCACAAATATTATCATTGCACTCTCCAACATAAAATAGAGAAGGATTTCCTTGGCCTTAATCAAAAAGAAAATTAATTCATCAATAAAAATGATCTAAACATTAAAAGACATTCATGATATGCCTCTAACTTTTTTATTGACATTGAATGTTAATTTGACATCTTATTAAATGGGATAAAGATAAATTTTTGAAATGAAAAAGTGATTTGATAACTTAATACCTATGAAGAGATTGTCATATGTTCCCAAAAATTTGAAATGGATATTGGTGAAGCTCAAGGGTCAAATGGTTCTACATTATGGATGAAAATAATGTAATTTAATACACGCATGGAAATGGGTAAATCTCAAATTGGTAAGAATTCCTAAAATCCCACATGTCAAAATTTTAGGAAGAACCATCCTAGAAATTTCCTAATGAGAAAAAGGAAATACTATAGGTGTGGTAAAGAATGGAACCTATCGTGATAATGTCTAAAACGGAAACCCACAAATGCAATGTAATAACCAAATTATCCAATAAACTATCATCCTAAAATTTATTCGTATTCTATACATTCTTTTATATCACACAATTTTATTAGAACTATTCAAAGACCACCTCAAAACACAGAATTTGAGTTATCAATTATGGTAAAAAATGGTTTAATTAATCCATCCCAAGAATATAACTTCTCAAATATTAATATTTTTCAGATTAATTTTTTATACAACCTTGTGATACTCTCATTATTTTAATTTGATAAAATTTTGGGTATTGATTTTCTTTACTTATATAGGGCCCATATAAATTATTAAGAGAAGTTAATCACCCTGTTTATCATCAATTGCCTTAGTATTCATTACAATTACATGTAAGAGGATTAATCTCATTTGGAATCATCATCTCAAGAATGGATATTATTCCCTTTTGAGAAATCATAACTATCTCAAATGATTGATATTAAGGAAAAGAAGATCATTGATGAAATTTCCATTATACGTGTAGAAATTGATGAGTATTACAAAGAATTGACTCGTCTTCCTCCAAACGAGAGACTAACTTCCCCATTGAAATTACACTTCAACATTTTCCAATATCCTAGACTCTATATGAAATAGAACCTATTAAACATAAAATTTTAATGAAGAAACTAAAGGATAATATGGATAATGGTTTATACACCCCAGTGCTTTACTATAGGGTGTTCTCATCCTATTCAACAAGAATAATGATGGATTAACTCCCCATTTCATTGATTATTGTTATTTAAATAATATCATGATAAAGGCCATGTATCCTCTACCAAAAATTCGTTACATATATGATTGGTTATGGGAAGATCAATACTTCTCTAAGGAGAATCTTTAGTTGATAAATTATCAAGTAAAAGTGAATAAGGAGGTTATCCCCAAAACAACATTTTATATAAATTTTAAGAACTATTAGTTCTTTTTTATCTCATTCAGACTCCATAATTATCTATTTATATTCATGTAATTATTGAATAGAGTCATTAAGGATTACCTTACAATTTTTTTGGTATTATTTACAGAATATTTTCTTATATACACCAAAATAAAGGATAAGCAAGAGGAGCATTTAGAAGCTATGATAAATTCCTCGATAAAGAACAATGTTTATGTATAGTATAGAAAATAAAATCTATATATAGATTATGTATCATTTATGGGGTATTTTATCACAAGTAAAGGAAAATCAATAGATCCTTTAAAGATAATGTAAATTAAAAGATAGCCAAAACCATCATCTATGATGGAGATCAATAGTTTCCTTGGATTAGCTGGGTGCTATCATCAATTTCTGGGAAACTTTTCATGGTTTTCAATCCCACTAACCAAGATAATTTACCAAAGAGTGAAACTTATATAGACTGGTGAATATGAGGAAAGATTGAAAGAGTTAAAGAATAGGATAATCCCTGAACCTATGCTCACATTACCAAATAGTGGTGAAGGATTTTTGTTCTAGATTAATTAATCCAAAATTGTATTGGGTTTTTTACTCCAGAAAATTGAAAAATTGATATCCAATGAATCCCTCTATATTAATATCCATTACAATAACTATCCAACACCTGATCTAGAATTAGATGTAGGGATCTTTTAATTTAATATATCGAAACATCACCTCTATGAGAGAACTGTGACATATATTTAGATCATAGTAGAATAATGTATATATTCACACAAAAAGAGATCAATATACACCAATGAATGTCGGTATATTTGATCAGGAAATATTACTATTGAATCTGTTACCATCCTCTTAAGGAAAATAAAGTGGAAGATACTCTAAGTATAAATAATCATTGAACAATGTCCCTAATGATTATTGAAAAGATCCAGTATTGTTTTACATGAAAAGGATAAAAATGGAGATTGTAAATGGAATAATATACTTCCTTTAGTAAATAAATTTCCAGGAATCCATTATTGATTGGATCAAGGATGCCTAAAAATATGAGGATAAGTTACAATAGATGATAGTGAATAGTATGGAATTAAGCATTACTAAACATGGAGTTATATGGTTTGGAACACAAATATATGTCTCATAAAAACTATAATTAAGGATTAAACTTCTAGATCAGGTGAATAAATTATCCTTCTTGATCCATCCAGAAAGAACTAATATGAATATAGATCTAAATAAAAACTCATAGTGGGATAATATAAAAAGGGATATTATGAAATTCCATCTCAATTCTTATTATGTCCGCAAGTCAAGGATGAATTATATAGTCCTATAAGATTGATTAAATCATGTATCATTCCAATATGAAAATGGTAAAACATAACCATGGATATTTTTGTAGGGATCCCCTAGAAATATTAAGGAAATAACTTTATCTCAGTGGTAGTTCATTTCCTTAGGAACTCAACCCATTTCATTGTTATCAAGAAAAATTTTCACCTGACTAAATAATTTTTATATACATAAGATAAGTGGAAAAAATGAATGGATTACCAGTATCTATTGTATCTAATCAGGATTTGAGGTTTACCTTGAGGTTTTTCAGAATCTTTGAATAAGGAATGGATACAAATATGGGTTAGAGTACTTATTATCACCCTCATATATATGGTTGGTCTAACATAACCATTTAAAATATATTAGATATTTTTATATATTTCTCAATCTATTTCCATGGATTTTGGGATTTACACATTCCCCTAGTGGAGTTATCATATAAATAAAGTTTCAATTTTAGTATTCAAATAGTACTTTATTTTTCACTATATGGGAGGAGGTGTTGGACTCCAGCATGTTAGGATAAAGTTTGAGAGATGAAGATAAGGGTAACAATTATTATCCATGAGAATATAAAGTTAAAAACATTATTTATCATATGAAATCCATGAAAATTCAATAGAAAATATACACAAACAATTTTTAGTGAGACCTATAGTTTTAGATCAATAATAAAGGGTTCCTTTGAATATCACCATGCATGAAATTTATGAGTTTTGGAAGGAAATTAATGCTTAGTCCTGGATAAATCAACACCTTTTTATCCTTGATTACATTGGATTTGTGGACTATCAACTATAACTCCCACATATCATATCTCAAGTAAATTATGTGTTCATTTATCTCTATTGAAGAAGTACATACCAAACCCCTCATATATACTGATTTCTAAGGTGTTACCTTTGGAGAACGATCATTCATATGAGTAGTGATTGAAGATATTGGATCATAGGGACATTGTTCTATTATATAATATAACATACCTATTCCATGTAATATAGTGGAACCACAAGTATGAGGAGCTAACATAGGAACTAGAAGAGGTGATGAAACAAAAGTATCCTTGTCTGTTCTAGTATATGAAATAAAATTATGATGTTGAACATTCTAATGTGGGGAATAATGTAATTAACAAAAATTCTATAAATTATATTGCCTTCTAAAAAAATAAATTTATTATTAGGTAATATAATTATTGAAAACACATTAACTATATTTCGATATTTATTTTTAATTCTTATAAAATATAGGCATAATTGTTTGTTAGTATTAAAAGATCATTAGGAATCATAATAATTTTTAATATAGTCATTGTAGAATCATATTAAATATTATTATATATTAAGGGTTATGATAAAGACTAATTTATATGGAATGAAGATATATGGCCCCAACCAATAATATCATAACCTATGAATCCCATTTATCTGATTTTTTAAGGGATATGGAATCAATTGGATTTTCCCGTCACCAGTACCAAGAAAATATTCAATAAGTAAAACTTGACTAAAACCATTTATGATATAAGTTTAAACTTATCAAGATCACAACCCGAACCTTATTTTTCAAACCACCCCAAAAATGTCCTATTATACCACACCTTACCCTTAGAGAATACACTAGTGTAATAATTGGTTATCTATCTAAACCCTTGTAGTGTGAGTTTGAATTTTTTTTAATATTTATTATATTTATTCATATTCTTTATTACATTATTATATTTGATATTGATAAAACATATATTTTAATACTATGAAGTCAAATTTTTTATTTCGAAGAAATATTTAATATAAATTAAAATGCACAATATGATAAATTCAATAATAATAGAATAAATTTTATTTTAATTAAATATTATTATTAGATAATATTTATTTAAATAAAAATGATAATTTAATTTGGCTAAGTCAAATGTATTTTTCATAAGGTCCAGAATGTTTTTTGTGTTATAAAAACTAGTAATTTCCAATAAATAATTGTTTTTTCAAAAGTTAAAATTATCATGTTTATAAAATTAATTTGGGAAAATATATATTCATTTTGTAATAAACATATTGAAATAGACACTGGTGAATTTTTAATAATCATCCAAGGATGTCAGATTTTTTGATAAAAATTTAAATACAGAATAAATATATGGTATGTATTTTGAATTCATCATGCCCAAAAAGTTATGTAATAAATAATATAATGATAATAAATGACCAAAAATAAATTTCTACTTTAAAATATTATTTTTTTGAAGTTATTTGATTAATTTTACAAACCTATAATGAATCTTCTAAAACCTATATTTTATTTTATTTTTTTAAAACAATCCTTTATAAACAAGACTCCCTTCCACATCATCAATGGTATTATTTTAAGGAATTTTGTTCATAGAATAATATAATATTGAAAAGAAAATAAACTTGAAAAACCAAGGAAAAATATATTGTATGGTTTGTATGTTTTTAATTTTATCACTTTGATTCCAAAACCAATGTTTAGAAATTAATAAATAATTACCCTCTCTTTTCCAATAAATACCTACACAACCTCTCATTAAACATTACTCAAACCCCACTTAGAATGAATTTAATCTCCCTACACCTCTATAAATCCCTCCCAATGTATACCCAATCTAATAAGAAGCACATATCAGTCTTTTAAAATCATACTCTCAAAGTAATGGATTATATTCCCATTCTTTTTATCAAGTTATTTATTCATATTAATCCCTATTGATTTTCAATTTTTTATATTGTAATTTTTTCTACCCATAAAATTATTTTCCTTGGGATTCCTTTTAATGGAAATACACCATTCAATCTCATTAAACACTTCCATGAACCATTATGTACACTTGTTATATTGTAAAAATTATCTTCTGATTTCATGAAATGTCTCGTGTTTTTCAAAGTGTCATTTTTTAATTAATTTTGAAAATTTAAATTTCTATTAAGTTACATGTGTTTTGGTAAAAATAAGAGTAATATCGAGGTCCTAGGATGTTGATAACACCTCCAACCAGAAATACACATTCTATAACACTTACATGACATGTAATTTGTTTACACGATGTATGACATGGTGTAAAGGATCGGTGGTCCAACCCAAGGAATTGACAACCTATAATAGGGTTACACATCATGAACCCAATACAAAATGTGGGTCATTTACCTTATACGTAATTTTTGGGAAATTTTTTAAAGATCCGGTGGGGATCAGCACCCTCATATCTTTGTACACAGAGGTAGTAGTGCCCAACATTCACACCTCTCTTTACCATACCCTAGGTTTTATATGTTCTTCTCCATCTGAGTTTTGATAGGAGATCTGTTATTCATGTTTCGATCATGGTGGTTTTCTTTCAACTCCAATTTCGTATCTTCTTCTGTCATCTCACCATATATAGTGCTAAATCCATGGGTGCACTTTTCCCTTGTTTTTAGGGAATTTTTCCAAATCATCTATTTGTCTCATTTTCTCTCATTTTAGAGGCCAATATTAGAAGATATATTGAGTACTAGTACATGTTATTTGGAACCTTTATTTATCAAGAATTTTGTGGATATTTTGGTTATGTGTTCCAAAACATGTTGTTAGATTGACTGAGTAAGAAACTAATAAATTAAATTATTGTTTGTAAATTATCAGATTGATGTCATGGGATGCCTTTGGGTATTCCATAGACTTCTATTTTGTGATAATCCTGGTAAGGGGGTTCAGAGAACTTGTTATTTTTTGTCTTGGTGTGCTATAATTAATTAAATTGAAAGTTTTTTATAGATTGTTGGATATTTATGAACGTGAAAGATGTGGCCTAGAGATTGAGTTGTTGATGATCAACTAGTTTTATGTGACTTAGTCATCAGGTTTGGCTTGACCTAGGTAGTTAGGGTGATGTAGATCCCCATTTTGAGATGACATGGTAATCAGGACATGAGGTGGTGAGGTCTTCTGGATTGGGGAATGGCAAGTGTGATTTGATATGGCATTGACCATCGAGATTGAATGAAATAGTCGCAGGGGGAGGAGGTTCAGGGTAATTCTTCTTGGGATTTTTAGTGATTTTATCTCATTTTTTGTTAGAAGATTCACTATTTGAGTCATGTGAACATAGATTGGACCTAGATTTTGGTGGTGTTGACCACTAGTTGTGGGTGTAGGACACGATAGACTTTACAGCTTACGTGATGGATTTGACCATCAAACCTGTTTCAATTTCCTCACCATAGAAATCCATGGGGATTTTGATGTACCATCAGTTGATAGTTTTGAACCCATCTGTCTATGGGTAGGCCTCTCTATTACACTTGGGGTCATTAGGCCATGATATTTTAATGATGTATACCATTTTCCATTGGTACATAATTTGTTGATCCGATGTTGTTTATTTATTAGAGGAAAGAAATTGTTTTACCGTGGGATGTCGGGCATTGAGATAAAGTGGATTTATATTCTAATGTATGAATGGACAAGTATTTATTACTTGGGAATGTTGTTATGAAGTATATAATGGAAAAATAAGATGATTTATTCTTTATGTATATTGAGAATAAGGGAGGAAGGGTATTTATTAAATGTTCATGTGCTAATAATTTTTTTTAGCATACCCATTCATTATTATCAATAATATACATTAACACATTAGTGATGACCTTATTGAGATTATTCTCACACTATACATCGGAACATAAGAATTTGTTTCGATTTTATATCTCTATGATCAGGTAAGGGACTGAGCTTATGATCTAGACCTTGGAAGTCATTTTGGACCATTTTCATGGAACGGGTAGCAAGGTTCCTTGGTGGTTGTTTCATTATCTAGAGTTTAAATTCTATTTTTAATTTTTTTATCATTCATGTATATGTATGTACTGATGGTTTACCATGGGTGACTCTATTTTATATAGTTTTGTATGACCAATTATGGAATATTTTCTATATGTGTAATTATTTCCATTAGGCATATTTATTATTATTCTACTTTTCTACTATTATTATATATAGTTTGATATTTATAGTACTATATTTTTTCTTCTTCCACTTCTATATATATATATTCCATTATTATTATCACTACCAGAGGGTACAATTTACCCATCATCACCAATTTACACCCTCACTTTGAGTTGTAAGGCTTGAGATACAGGGAGGTGCACCTAAGGCCCAATGGTCAACCGACCCAGAGCACCATTTAATGTGACATCTGAGTCAGTGATCTACAACTAGTATCAGAGTGGTTTCCACCCCTAAGATTATGTAGAATAATTCATCTACATACTGATGGTATCAAATGATTTTATTTTCTTCGTTGGGTATTACTATTTGGGTTTTGGTAGAATCAAGACTATGATGTTGTTAGTACTCGGTACATACCTCATGTTTGGGTGAATATATCCATATTCATGGGGGAAAAACAAATTATCTATTTTGGGAAATTCATGTTATTATTTTCTTGTTGATAGTTGATTTTATATCCACCTCCTGTGGTGTACTTGGGTATGATATTTATTCATTATATGTATTTTAACCCTTTGATAGGTATGACAAGGGAGGTTTATTTCTATATCAGGATAGGCACTTAGGCTCATAGGATGTTTGTTTTCCTGGGATTATTTTTAGGGAAAGATATTTTTCTAAGAGTGGATAGGTTTTTTAATGTGTCAAAAAAAGGATTTAAATAGTTTTTTCCTTCTTATCTTCCCTTTGGTTGCATTCTACGCAACTATATCTCGCATGTGGTTCTAATGACATATATATATGTGAAACTCTATGATTACTTATGAATATGATATATGGACAAGACTCTAGTATGAGTAGGAAGGTATGATTATAGGGGTGAGTTGTTTAAATTGAAAATAATAAATCTAAATAGTGTTTTCTTGTATATCCTCTTTGGTGGAGTTCTACTCAGATACCCCAAATTGAAACCAATGATATGTGATGTATAAATTTGATGTGGGTAATAATAGAGCCATGAGTTCAGTAACATGTGATGTCTAAATCTAGTGTGGGTAGGCAGGGGTGATGAGTCTGGATGATATTTGATACCTGACCATGTTATGGGAAGGTAAGGGGCCTTGAGGTCTGATGTCGTGTGACATAGTGCGATAGGGGAGTGTAAGGAAGGTGATATTTAACTTCATATTATAGTTTTTCATATCTGTGATATATATATTATGGTTTTCTAACCATCTTGATTGGTATTGAACATGATTCCACCTAGATGAGATTTAGTGGAGTATCGGAAGGGTGATGATTTGGTGTCACATGATCATGCACGGGATGAGGCCCCTAAGGGTCTAGATGAGGTCATAGAGGTTTGTAAAGATCATGAGGTGTAGGAAAAATAATAGGTACATGGTTAGGTATATGTAGGATAATCGTAGGATTTGAAATATTTTGGGACATGGCTTAATGAGAAGTTCAGGTTTATCTTGGTATGTGTCATACATAGTATTAATCGTGGAGATCCGGGAGTTGAGCCATCTATAGAATATCTGACTCCAGAGTTCCAATCATAGAATCTACCACTACGTTAGGGTGAGGGTGGACCATAGGTGAAATAGAATGGGATAGAGTTAGTTCTGACCATCTGTGACTATCTCGAGTCACCCCCATGGGTGTAGGGTGTAGTTGGAAATGGACATGATTATAGGGATGGAAAATCCCTAGTAGGGTGTATAGTTATAGGTTAGCATGCATGAGGTACTAACATGAAAGGAGTCTGAAACTAGGTTTCTTTGAACTCTTCTTTTCGGAGACCTTAATGGATGTAAAATCCCTCAGTTTTATGAGTCTCTCGAAGGGGGATACATCATTCATTGACTATGAAGCTACCATTACATATTAGTTGTGATTTTCACTCACTATGGTGGGTGATGAAATCACCAGGGAGTATACATTCAAGGATGGATTATGGAATGATATTATTGTGTAAAATAATATATCCAGGATGTCATCCTTTTATGAGGTAATTGTTAGGTTATTTATAGCTAAGGAAAATCTAAATGGCCTATCTTTTTCAATCTGGGTGACAACATTTGGTGATTCTAGCAGTGATGCTTTAAGTAGTAGGTATTAAGGTTATGAGGATTCTCAATATGATGGTCAGTCCAAATATTCGTGAATCACACTATGGAGTGGGTCTTCCATGGTGTGCTTTAAATGATGGTATCCAGGACGTTTTTGTACTTAGTGTAATCTGACTCTAAAAGAGTGTCGGGAATATGTCTATATCAGGTATCATGAGACGTTCAATACGAATCCTTCTTTGATAACTAGGATTCAAAGAACAAGGAATACTCTAGGATTAGTGGTTGGACTTAGAGTATAACCAAGTGCTCGTAAATGGAATTTAGTTACACATGAAGGTCATGGAAGAAAGACTAGGACCTAGAAGTAGTTTCACTAGCCCGTAGCTGGTGCAACTCTATAGGTTCTCTAGGCCTTGGGTAGTCAGCCTTTAGGTTAGGTGTTTATAGTAGAGATATGAGGTGCAGAGTAGGCTTGGGATCCAGTAACGGTTAGATGTATTTCAGGATTATTGGAATGACCAGTTTTTTTTCCTTTTATCTTTTCAATTTTTTGGTGCACGAGTTGAAAGGATGTTCTTCTTGGACTAACTGGGTGCTAGTTAGTAGGTTTTAATTGGTTATGATGTGTTATAAATATATATATATATTTGGAGTGTTGTAATTTTTACTTATTATGGGCATTGATGTGATTCGGGTTTTATGTTTAATGTTCTGAGTCATGATAATTGTATCACTAAGAGGGGGATGGGTGATTCCTTGATACTTTTTCTTTTATGTTTCTTTGAAAAAACCTACACCTCCTATAAAAGATTCAATTACTTTATGAAAGAAAATCAAACACATATATAAAGGAACATATTTATTTTCATGGTTCAGTATTCAATTAAAATAGATATGTCTGTGGTATGATTTGGGAATGATCAAACACCACGCAATACACTAGAAATCAATCATTGAAATACAATGAGTGGGATATACCATTTCAATTGTGCTTCGCTATTTAAACAATTCTAATAGTGCATGTGCACCCTTTTATCATAAATATGGTAATAAAAAATTATGCAATAACTCCTTTTACCTACAATTCTATTCAATTCCATAAATGTATTTAATTGAAAACTCTTGTTAAATTTCTTACACAGAAGATGGTAAGAACTTCATGGAATTATTTATGTAAAAACAAAGCCTGATTTTCCTAGTCTGATTCCTCTGAGTACTATTATTCTCAATACGATTCTTATAGGTTTGAGTTTATATAGTACAAAAAAAATAACTTTGACAGAATATGGTAGAGATGAATCAGATCCTCTTAAATTTTGATTATGGGAAACTCAATACGATTCTATATATATGATTATTCCACAATCCATTATTCCCATTACAAAAATAAAAAATTTTATTATTCATCCAGATATGATAATCATCCAAATATGATTGACAATCCAAGTATGGTAGTCATCTGAGTACAATAATCACTGAGTACAGTGATCAACTGAATACAACATTGTGATCATGTGTCTTCTTTTTCAATTCCATCCTTCAAAACATTTTCAACAAAAACACAATATGAAAATCCTCTTTTTCTATCTACAAACTCATAGCTTCTATCTATTTTGTGGTTAATAGTACACCCTTCATCAAAAAAGTACAATGTACTTTTTTCCTTTTTATGTGACCCAAAAATGATTTTATGGGAAACCCAAAAATCGTTCTTCCTCACTATAATTCACCTAAATCTCAATTACCCCTAAAATATTAGGTGTATGTCAACTCTTCTCAATGATTTTCGAATATTATACAATATTCCATTCTTATTCAGACATTCATTTCAATTTACAATAAAATTTCAATTTAAGAATACTATTTTATGAATTCAGATTCTTCAAAACAAAGATCGGTATCAATTGAATGTTAATTTATGAATAAATGGATGCCACTCTGAATGCTGAATATAACCAATATTTTGAATTTCATGTTCCCCCTTAACATCACATTCAGAAATCTCCTTCATCTTTTATCTCAAACAACATTAACTTATTCACCTTTTCTCTTGACCCACATTATTGATGATCAAATTAATTAAACCCCTCTTAATTGGCTGACTACATTATTGATCATCTTATTTTATTTTCATTACATTCATTGGTCTTGAGAAATTATTCCTCTGATTATAATGGCATAAAAATTACAACATTATCTTTTCCCATAAACTAAATTAACATGCCTCTAAATATGTTTTAGGATCATATGCTTCAATTCTTGACTTACATTTGAAAGTATTAAAACATTCCATCCTCCAAAAACCTATTTCTTTCCTTCTCAGCCTAGATCTGATTGTCTTGAAAATGATGTTTTTTAGTATGCTTTTCTTGGACACAATCATCCGAATAATTATGGGTATGATTAACTAGATATGATTATCTTGGGTATGATCTTTTGAGTACAATTATCATCAAACTATTCTTCTGAGAATAGAATCACCCCAAATTTTTTTCACTCCCCCTTTATTTCAACAAGCATGCATCAAAAGTTCTCTTATCAACATATGATTTATAAAATAAGAATAAGCAATGAATAATCAAATTTTATTAATCATAGTCATGCAGACTTCCACTCTATGTCAAAATAATCACATCTTTCATACCGGATCTAGAGTGAATCTCATGACCATTTACATCTATTAAGATGCATTCTTCATGCGTCTGATTCTCTCATTCCAGATCCAAGGTAATTCTAAATAGAACCTTTTCTTCCAAACAACATCTCTCATTATTATGGATAGAGTGAGTACAATTATTTTGAAAACAATTTCCATTAAAATTTCCACCAAATAAAAAGTGAGGTGATCTACCTTTCTTCTTTCATCTTCAACTTTATTAACAAAAAAATAAAACATTTTAAAACAATCACATTCATTATCATCTTGGTCCTAAAAATCTCCCCCTATGGATTTTTTTTGTTAACCAAGTTTCATAAATATCTGAATTTTGTATCCTAAAGCAATGGATCACTTTTCAACAATTCTAAGCTCACATGATCTAACTCACTGTAGGAAACAAGAAGTATTGATAGAAAAACCATGCTATCCAGGAGTAGTGATTATGAAAACCATTTTCATTTTCTTTCCTCATATCTTATTCATATTCCCAATAATATAAATCAATTATTTTTCCAACAACCACTATAATAAATAGTTTTAATAGTTCATTCACAAAACAATGTTGAATTCATTTCTTACCCACAAACCCCTGTTTTTATATGAAAAATATTGATTTATGAAAAAATAATCCCCCTTGAAAATTATTGACCAAAGTAATATGATATAGGGGATATAAATACATACCAAAACTGTTATGTGAAATTGGTTGGACACCCGTGTTCAACCTCAATTTAGAGAATGATTCTTTCGGTAAAGGTTTTGTGAAAATGTTAGCAACTTGTTATGATGTTGGAGCATATTCCATCTTCAATACATTATTTTCTACATTATTTTTGATAAAATTATTTTTTATATCAATGTGATTTTAATGATAATGTTGAAATGGATTCTTGTTGAGATTGATCATACTTTGATTATCGTAACCCGATAGCAAGGGTATCTTCACTTCAACATGTTAATCATCCAATTGAGTTTTCATCCATACAAGTTGAGTAGTGGATTGAGTGGAAGCAACATACTTAGCATAACCTATACTGAGAGTTAATGAATTCTATTTATTTGAATTTCAACAAGAATAATTCTTTCCTAGAAAGAATAACCCACCATTTGTGGATCTTCTATCATCATCATTTCAGGTCCAATCAGTATCTGAATACCAAAAAAATCAATACTATATTAGATACCATAACTGATTCAGAATTCTATGATTCCATTGATGTATATAGTAATTTGTTTTCTAGAATGTTAATGTGACTGTTTTGGAGCACTCTGAAATCTTTAAAATAAGGCAACAACATAAACATTTTCGGGACTTGATGCAGTCAAACACAATAAACATCAAATCAAAATTCTAAATTATTTCTGATCAACATCTTTTCTTTATAAATATTTATAAAACATTTTTACTACTAATATTGGTGTGTAAATAGGTTTTGTTTTTTCCATTACAAACCTCTTAATATGTTCTTTAGCAAACTTTTCTTGAGAATGAAAAATATATTTCTTCTTTTGATATATTTATAACCCAAGAAAGTATTTCGTTTCCCCAAACATTGGATTATCAAATACCTTTCCAATTTTTTCAGAAAATAATTCACAACTTAATTAAACATTCCTAGTACATATAATTTCATCTATACACATTATCACAATGAGGGAATATTATTGACTTTTTTTTGTAGAGATTGTTATCCACTCTTCCTTTATGGAAAGTAATCTTTCTAAACCATGTATTTAGTTTGGAATATCATGCCCTCAGATCATATTTTAGACCATACAAATACTTTTTCAATTTTATACATAACTTTCATCTTTTCCGATAACAATTAAATAATGTTATTCAATATAAACTTCCTCTTCAAGATCACCATTCTGGAATGCGGATTTAACATCCATTCTAAGGATCTTATAACCTCATCTTTCATAAATAACAAGAAAGATTTTGATTGTTTCATGTATTTACACTAGGGAAAAGATTTAATCAAAATAAATACCTTCAATTTTTTAATGCCCTTTTCACAAAAATAATGTTGTGTTTCTTATCACTTCACCTTCATAACATATATTGTTCTCAAAAACCCACATTATGCCAATAATGTTTTTATTTTCTAGCTTGGGTATAAGGTACCATATATGAGTATTTTCAATTTTATCCAACTATTAATTCATAGAATGAACACATACTAGATTCTAAATAGATTCATTCACATCATTCTAATACACTTTAGAATATAAAGTAGTATGTGTGAAAGAATTTGTTGTTTTTATTATTTGAACCTTCTAATGTTGATTAATAATTATATTTTAGGCTTCCACTTTCTTCCTCATCCTTGGATGATATTTTCAAATAACCTACTCATCACTGGAAATAGCTAAGTTTGTTTCTTCTTCTTTGGAAGTAATACATTTGTTTGTATCCTTATCAAAAACAAATCTAAAACTTTTTCAATTTCCTTGTATGGATGAGATTACTTTTATTTATCTGTTTTTTCGATTATATTAGCCTTTATTGAATCAAAAATTCATTTTATTGTTTTTTGAAACATTTATATCCTATTCCTTCAAGATCATAGACAATAAAGATTTTATTATCACGTTTCTGCTCAAACATTCTATAGTTTCCTCATTTATTCATTATAATACATAGACTCCCAAAAACTATTAAGTATTTCAAATATGGATTATATCAATAAAACAATTCATATGAAGTCATATATTATTATGTCCTATAGAAATAACATTTTTAGATATAATCAGTAGTAATAATTGATTTTCCTCTGAAATTAATGTGAAATACCTCGTTTAAGTAACATAATTCATCCCATTTTTACAAAACTTCTATTCTTTCTTTTAGAAACTCCATTTTTTGGAAGAGTGTATGCGGAACTATTATCATTCTGAATTCCACGCTTCATAATATGACATTCCAATTATTCAATTTTTTATTCCCCACAATTGTATATCCCCAAAATCTTCACTAAATACTCACATTCTTTTTCATGTTTCCTTATAAACTTTTATAAATTTTCAAACCATCTAGATTAGTCATAATAAAAATAATAAATGAAATGAAAGTATAATCAACAATTAAAGTGATTAATTACTTATCCCCATTTTTTTATTATCTTTTCATTGGCCTGTAGATATCAGAATGAGTCATCTCCAAAGTTTTTTTTTAAAAAATCACATCTTTCTTATGCATTGATTTTGTAATATTTCCTTTCTGAAGAATAGTGAAACACCGATATATTCTTATTGTAAAATCATTAATGACTCAGACACATTCTATTTTATATAACTTTTCAGGTTTCCATGACACATGTGTCCTAGCCTTTTATGCCACAATTTACTTTCTCCCACTATAGTTGTGTAATTAGAGTTTTGTATTTCACCAATCATAAACAAATTTTCTTTTGATTATTTCCCTCTTGCAACAAACTTTTCATATTCTTCATTTTTAACAAAAACCCCATATTTTCTAATGATAAAATAATTACCCACATCAAAAAAAATTGAAACACATAGAAAATTGTGTTTCAACACATCAAAATATAATTCTTTCATAGATTTCAACTATTATTTTTCAATGATGCTTTATCCAACACCTTTGATTCCAAGTGATTCATCATTTACAAATGATATGGTGTCTTCTTTAAATAATTTCACATAATTAAAAATGTCATATCTCCTATCATATGAGAAGAACACCAACTATGAATAATCCAAGGTTTTTATCCTTTTGTGGCTTTCAATGTCATTCCAACAACAAGATCTTTTTCTTCATCCTTTTTATTATTTATCTTAGGATTCTAAAAGTTTTTTAGAATATTTTGGTGTTATAGTAACAAAGCAGGGAATCCTTTTTCAAGGTGTCCATGTTGTTCACATATTTCAAAAAAAATTCTAGGGGTTGGAACCTATTTTCAATCATTACATTAACTTTTTGATTTTTCTTCAAAATAATCTTATCAAACTTCTTCTTTTGAGTGAATTTCTCCCTCTAAAACCATGACATTAATAACATATCAAATAATAGTAATGTTGTTCATTGAACCAACACATATTTTCCTTGTTTCCAAATCCACCAATATACTAGAAATATTAAGAGAATGGTTATTTTCCTCTGAAACATCCCTAAAATCCAAGATTATGAACACATTTATCTATGAGATTCTTATTTTTCTTTTCAGATCCGTCAACCTCTCTATTATCAATTTTATTCTTCCCTTTATTTTATTCATTATTAAAACTGGAAGTATTAGAAGCATTTCTATAATCAGATTATTTCAAAAGATTTTTAGACTTAGGGTTCTTTGAGACTTCTAAATTCTCAACATTGCTGGTGTTGGCCACATACATGACTATCCTAGATTTATTCTTCTCAAAAACAATTTCATCTTTCTTCTGATCCTTAGAAGGAATATTTTGTTTATCCATCTCGGGTTTCTCATTTTGATAACTGTCACACAATTTAGTGATAAATTTTTTTGGAACTTTGACTATTCTTTTCCAATTTAGAATGTTTTTTTTCGAGAAGATCCAACTCTTATTATTTTTCTTTAAACTTTACTTATATATTCTCAATATGATTCTTATATTCTTTAAGTTATTTCATTAAATCATAATTCACCTTCACCAGCATCTCATTCTCATTACAAAACATTGTTGATTTATTATTAATTAATATTCATCTTCTAATCTTTTGTTTTTCTTTTTAACCCTTCTATTAATTATCAAACATTATTTAAACTCTTCATTCAGATGATTTTCAAGATGATTTTCTTCTTCGTCAAAACTATTACTTCTGAATTATTCTTAATTTACTATTGTAATTAAAATATTTTCAATACTATAATGACCTGATTTTTTGGATTTAGAATCACCCCCTTCTTATTCATTATCTATAGATAACAAAATTATTCTTTTGGGTTTGAATAACATACTTGAATTCCCTATGGATTTTATTTTTCATTATCTCCCTATTTCTTACATGATCTTATTATTTTTCTTTCTTCGTCATTATTTTCCTCTTATGTCTTTCTTCGATAAAAATTAGCTACAAAGTGACCAACTCCTCCCCATTCATAACATTTTAGGGTAATTTTCTCTTTTTATTTCTCTGTATCTATTTTTATATTTTTTGAAAAAAAGAATAAATTAACATTAATATTTCTATATACCTCATTTTTGGTGTCAGAATCCCCAGCTTCAACTTCAATGAGAATCTTCATTGAGTTTTATTTCTTAACACCCTTGAAATAAATTTCTCTATCAACGTTTTTTTATTTTCATATATTTCTCCCATCTCATTTCATAAGTGATGAAAGTGCTATGATAATCATGAAGATATAATTTTTAAGGACTTATTTTTTCCAGTGAATAAACATTTGCACAAAAATTGTTGGGAAGGATTCTTAATATGTTTTCAACAACTATCAAATCATCTAACTTTTCACCAGAACATTTGATAGTACTTATAATGTAATTTACCCTGGAAAATGAGTCCTCAATAGATTCATACTCACACATCTTTATGTCTACATACTTCAATCTGTAGATTTGATGTTTTTCTTTCTTCACTTTTGTATTACCTTCATATATGTTATTCACCCTATCCCATATACCATTGGATGTGGTAACACCATTCACCCTTAAGAATTCAATATCAAATAGTGATGAAAATATTGTATTCTTGGACCTTCCATCATTCTCAAGATTCGTGTTTTCAACATATGTAAGAGAAGATTTATAATGAATAGAAGGGAAACATCTATTAAATCTTTAAGAACATCATATAAAATAAACATAAGATAAGGAAACATTCTATCTTTCCAGATATGATAATTATTTTAATATAAAACTGGAATACCTTTACTGTTTACACAATTCAAATTCTCCATGATCTTCGCCTGAAAACGTCAAAAAATATTATGCAAAGGGAAACTACTCTCTAATACCAATCGAGAGTATCCAGTCAAGAATATTGAATCATTGGGAGGGGGATGGGTGAATTAGTGATACTTTTTTATTTTATCCTTATTTGAAAAACCATCTTCCTCCTCCAAAAGTCTTAATTCCCTAATGAAAAAAAAAATAAACCCACACATCTAAAGGCATGTCTGTATTTACAAGGATCACTATTCCATAAGAATAGTTATGTCCTTGGTATGGTTGGAAATGATCCAATACCACACAATCCACTTGATATCCATCATTGGAATACAATGAGTAGGATATACCCTTTCACTCATGTAGCACTATGTAATCCATTCCAATAGTGTGTCTGCACCTTCTCTTAAAAAATAGGGTAATACAAAATTTATGTAACATCTCATGTTACATGTGCTTATTTTCAATTCCAAAAAAAAAGTATTCAACTAAAAACACTTATTTGGTTCCTTAACTATAAGATGGATAGAGATTATTGGACTTTGTTAAGGAAAACCCATGTCCAATTTTCCTAGTATTATTTTTCCAATCCAATTAATCCAAGTATGATACTTTCTGATACTATTCTTCTAGGTATGATTCTCCCTAGTTCAAAAAATATTCAATTGATAGAATATGGTAGAGATGAATTAGTACCACATCAATTATGAGTACAAAAAACTCAGTATGATTCTCCCAAAATGATTCTTACTCAATATGGAAATCTAAGTATGAAAACACAATATCTAATAATTCATCTCAATATTATAATCAGATGAATATGATTGACAAGACAAGTTTGGAAATCAGGTTATTATGATAATCACATAGTACGATTTTCATCTAAATAAATTTTTTTGATCTTGTCTCTTATCTTTCACTTAAATCCTTCAAAAAATTTACAAAAGATCTCAAAATAGATATCATATTATTCTCTCTAAAAACAAGTAGCTTCTCTATCTTCTATGGTGAACAGTACACCAGTCATCAGAAAATAACAACATACTTTTCAACATTCATAGGTGACCCATGGATGATTTGGTAGGAATCCCAAAAATATTTCTTGCTCACTTAAGTTCACTCAAATCTCAATTTCCCCTAAAATTACAGGTTTATATCATCTCCTATCAAAGATTCTCAAATATTTTAAAATATTCACTTCTTCTTCAGACTTTCATTTCAATTTTTTGTCTGATTTCAATTTAAGAGTTCAATTTTCTGAATTTGATTTCTTCAAAACAAATCTTTGTACCAATTGAATGTGAATGTATACAGAAATGGATACCACTTCGAATGCTGAATACAACCATTTTTTTAATTTCCAAGATCCCCCTTGATATAACACTAAGAAATATCCTTTACCTTTTCTCTCAAAACAATTTAACTTATTCAGCTTTTATCTTGACCCAATTTATTAATAAACAAATCAATTCAATCCCTTTTAAATGGTCGAATAAATTATTGACCATCTTCTTTTATTTTATTTTCATTCATCATTCTTACTGAATTCTTCTTTAGATTATGATGGAATATTGATTCCACCTTTCTCTTTTCCCATCATCTCTATTATCATTCTTCTAAATATGTTTGAGGATTGGGTGCTATAGTACCTGACTTACAATTGAAATTATTGAATCTTTTTAACCCTCCAGCAACCAATTTCATTATTTCTTATCCCTAATCTGATTACCTTGAGTATGATCTTTCTATGTATGATTGGAATGGGTACGATCATAATTATCATTATAGGTATGATTATCCTAGATTTTATTATCCTATGTATGATCATTTGACAATGATTCCGAATAACATTTTCTTTTAGAATAAAATCAGCCTGAGTCCTTTTCACTCCTCTTTCCTTCACCAATCTAGCATCAAATGACCTACAATTAAATTTGGATTTAGGAAATAAGAATCAGTAAATATTCATCAAATTTAATTATTCGTAGACATACGAACTCTGATTATCCATAAAAACAACAACTCCATTCATATCGGGTCCAGATACAATCTGATGACTATTTACTTCCAACAAGATGCACTCTCCCTGAAACAGATTCTCCCATTCCAGATCCAAGGAAATTCAGAACATAACCTTTTCATTCAAACAACATCTCCACATTATGATGGATAGAGTGGGTCAAGATTTTTTTGAAATCAATGGTCAGTAAAATTTCCACCAAATAAAGAGTGAGTTGATTTCCCTTTCATATTCATCGTCAACTTTCATAACAACAAAAGACAACATTTGAAAAAAAAACTTCATCATCATCTTGAAACTAACCTATTTGAGGTGTATATGCATATGGGTGTCAATGTGATATGGGTTATGTATGAGGTGTTATGGAATCAGAATTGTTTTTGGTCATTCATATTTATATATGATGTGGTAAAATTATTAAGAATATTTTGTGATGTACGATTTATGTGAATATTATGAGATTTGGGATTTTATGTGTTCTACATGTGGTATAGTTACCTTGGGAATCTAATGAGATGCAATACATGATGGGTGTCAGAAACAAATAGGTATTACTTGTGAACTTGATGAGGTGGAAGAGTGGAGATGCATCTCTAGGGGACTTTTGAGTTGAGTGGTGGTTAGTGGACCAGTGTATATTTTGTTTTTTTTTTGGAAATACACTAGGTAGGTAACTCTTAAGGGTGGGAGTGCCTTGAGGGATGTTTATATGTTAGTACATGACTGGGGTAGATTGGGTAGCTTTTCATGACATGGGTATTTTTGTTCCCATCTCCATGTAAATATTAATAGCTCTTGGAAAATATATATTAAGGGTGGTATATTATAATTTTTGTGTTTTTGAATGGGTGGTTTTTTTGTCATATTAACTTTTATGTTTCGATGGATGTATTGGTTGTTAGAGTAAAAACCTGATAAATATCAATGGAACGATCTACTTAAAATATCTCGAGTCATAAATACACATTTTATAACAATTACCCAAAAGGTATGTCATTTACATGATGTGCAATAGGGATTGAAGGATCAGGGGTCCACCATTAGGAATTCTTGATGTAAAAATGGGTTATATGTAATGAACTGAATACACAACATGTTCAATTTAAACACATTATAAGTTGTAGTGAATGTTTTTTTAAGATAAAGGGGGATCAACCACCACATTTATTCACACAAATAAGAAGTAACACCGATCTTGCATGCCTCTCCTTCTCTTACTCTACTTTTTATTGTTCTTCTCCATCTCATCTCTTATATGAGCTTTGTCTATCACACTGGAATCATAGAGGTAATCCATCAACTCTTCTATCTTCTCTTCGTCTATTATACTTCTATAATAAATTCAAAAAATTTCTATCTCATTTCTTTTATTTTTAGGAACTCTATCCAAATCATATATTTCTCTTGTTTAAGATCGAGTTAGTTCTAAAATGAGATGAGTGAGGGCCTACTAGTACAAGTTATGTGGATCCTATATTTATTGTTTACTTTTCTGGTATTTTTTGGGTGAGTTCCTAAACAATTCATTAGTTTCACCAATAAATACTATTATAAATTAAAAAAATATTTCTAAATTATCAAAATGATTTCATCGGATGTTGTTGGGTAAACCGTAGACCCTTATTGCATGATAATCATTGTAAGGTTATTTAGATCACTTGGGAGGGTTAGGTTGAGTGTTCTCTAATTAATAAAATTGAATTTTTTTTAATCATTGTTGGTTCTATGGGAATGTTGCAGGAATGGACTATATAATTTGCGATGATGTTGACCATTGAGATTGAGTGACATGGTCGCAGTGGTATGAGGTGAAAATGATGTGGCTTAGGATGATTTTGGATTGATTATCACCTTTTTTTATTCAATGCGATGTTGGATTCATGTGACCATAGATAGTATTTGGATTGATGTGGTATTGACCACACATTGTGGGTGCAGTCCCTCATGGACTATGTGTATTAAGTCATGATGTTGAAAATCAGACATGTTTGGGGGTGATATCCCTAGAAAGACAGGTGGATGGTGATGGAACATCAGTTGGTGGTGTTATGACCATAGGTTGGGGGATGAGGCTTGCCACTACACATGATGACATCGGGCTGAGATATTTGGAGTATGTATATCATCATGCCACTGAATATTGGTTTTTTACGTGGAAATATTTATTTATTAGAGGATAGACATTGTTGTACCGAGGGACATCAGGCTTCAAGCTGATGGGGATTTTAGATATATGTTTTGAGGGACTAGGTACTGATTACTTGGGCATGTCATGTGGATGTTTTATTTTTAGTAGATTGAACATGGTGTAGGGTGACATGATTATTGATGGAACCTAAGGTTTCACCTTTGATGATTTTCTCTGGTGGATTCCTTGGGCACTGAGCCATGGACACTAATAACTTTTTTTATATATATAAAGACAAGTGTTGTATTTAATATATATAAATGGGGGAATGTGTTCACAATTATACTTTTGATAGCCAAAGTGATCATTTCCTTATGGTTGTTGAGAAGAAGTGAGGCGGGTTATTTATTAAATCTTCATTTATAGAATTTTTATTTTTTTTAGAGTACACCTAGATTATAGCTGATGTAATACAATAAAACATTAGTAGTTTCCTATTGTGATTATTCTCAAACCCCACACAGTCCTTTCGAGATGCATGTAGACATTGTGTTTCTATGATCAGGTAAGGGAATAAGTGAAAAAGATGGACCTATTTCAGGGGATAGAAGGCAAGGGACTATGGTGGTTCTTCCATCAGTCGAAGTTTACATTTGAGTTTCCTTTTTTAATCATGCTTATATATATATGTTCTGATGATCAGCAACAAGAGACCATGTTTTTATGTTGTTCTTTATCAGCTGTTATGGAATGTCTTCTCTATATGTTATCACTGCCTTTGGGTTTGTTTATTATATTGACGTTATTTTTTTATATTTACATTGAGTTTGATATTTCTTCATTATTTTTCATTTTACATATGTTGTTATATTTATATATAGACAATTATTATCACCACCTAAGGGTATATTACCCAACATTCAGCTCTTTCCACTTTAGCTACTAGTTGGTAGCTTTCGAAATTTGGTGATGCAGACCTAAGGCCCATTATTCAATCGGCCTAGAGAAATATTTAAATTTGAATCTAGGTTGGGGAGCTATATTTCTTACACCCAAATTTTATGTTGTGAATACCCATACTCATTTAAACTCAAGGGTATAAACCTAGATTTATAGACCCTGTATTTATTTTGTTCTTCCATGTATGTAAACCTCACTTTTTAATTGTAATGACCCACCAATTATCATTGTCTTGAGAGTACAATGAGTCATTAATAGACATTAAGAAACATCCCCAAGACCCCAAAGGCGAGAAATAAATGTTGAAGGGTTTCAAATAAAGGTTGGTGGATGATTTACCCTTTATGAAATAACCCATAAACCAACCAGACATTACCAAAAATTAAATATATAATGCATGAAAAAATGAATGACAACTAAACAAATTTATTTATGTCAAACCACATCAAGTACACAACAGTGGAAAACCAAACCAAGCATCAAAGTACACAGTTGATGAACAACTCAAGACTTTCAAAATACACCATGACTTTGTGCTTCATAAGCTCCAAACTCCACAACATCTCCCAATAATCGCCAAGAGACACTAGCAATAAGATGCTTTACCTTTACCTGTATCTCGGAACATGACATTTGGAAAAGCACCAATGTTCCAACACAGTGGTGAGTATAAAACTCAATAGGTTTCCTTAATGACTTCCCTACTCACGCCACTAAGATATAATAGTTAGCAACATTTATATAAAAACAATTCATATAAAACATTTTCCCAACAGCAGTTTATAACTAAATATAAACAAGTTTCCAAAACCATTCATAACCAAATCCATTCTAAGATAAATTTAAACAATTTTCCAGCAACTTATTTTTCAAAAAAATTACCAAACATGCATTAGAAACATTTAACAAACATTCCTTTTTGGCATACCCAACCATTCCACAAACCCAAGCAACCAACCATGCATGCTACCTAGAAGAGGGGAGAAGCCCTAACCCTTATCCATCCCAACCATGATGGGGGAGACTTATTACCCTTATCCAACCCAAATGCACACGAATGCTTGATGGGGGAGAGCCCTAACCCTTATCCATCCCAACACTGTTGGGGGAGACCCCTAACCCTTATCCGTCCCGAATGCAATATGAATTTTTGACGAGGGAGAGCCCTAACCCTTATCCGTCCCAGAATGATGGGGGAGACTCCTAACCCTTATCTGTCCTGAGTGTAATAAGAATGTTCACAACCATATATTCCAAAAAATCATTCCAAAACAACTCTCTCAATAAAAACACCTTTTTATTGAAAACCATTTTCCCTCAAAATCATTTAAATGCCACACTATTTCAATTCCAAACCATTTCAATAAAACCCCCTTTTATTGAAAACAATTCCATCAAAGTCATTTCAATACCAACCTATTTTAATAATACACCCTTTTATTGAAAAACCATTTTTCATAAAACCAATTACAATTCCATCCAATCAATAATTTAAAATCATCATTTTAAATTAAAGAATTCAAATCAGTTTGCACAACAATTCAACAAGATTTCACAGTTTCACTAAAACCATAAATCAGCACTAAAGAAGATTTATTCCATGCTTTTCACAATCAAATCAAATCAAACAATCCAACTTGAAACTATTCCACTCAATTATAAAAAAAAGGAGTCGAGAGTGAATCCACCTACCTCCATGGTTTTGACGAAAACCCTAACAAACGAAGAACGCTCATGAAAATTGGGTTGCTTCTTTAAAACCCTGCATTAGATCTCTTCTCCTGGCACTATCAAGACCAAATCACATCATATTTAGCATCCACACACTTAGATCTACCCATAAAAGGAGTAGTTATAATAAATAGAGGGATGAGGATAAGTAGATCTATGTAGATCTAAAAACCCAATCAAGAACGAAGAAGAATGATCACATACCTCAAAAATCAAGCTTCGATTCACCAAGAGAAGCATTCAAATCACCTCTGGGACAGTGGTAGAACGCTCATGGACCTTAGGAGAAGAAAAATCCCATGTTAGGGCTGATTAAGAGGTTAAACGGGCCACTTAGAGGCAAAAACCTATGAGATCCAACTTTATAGGATATCATTTATGTGGCTGCACGGTTTACTCGCATGGTTAGATAAACTGTGCGCTAACCGTGTGTTAGCCACTGCCTCAGCAGACACTCCACGCATGGTTTGGCCACACGGTTAGACAAATCGTGCACCTCCCATGTGAAGGCTACTGCCTCTAGAACCAACTCCGGATGGTTTTACCGCATGGTTTAGACAAACCGTGTGTCATCCGTGCGACTTCCCCTTTGCCTCAAAACATCATTTAAAGTTCTCCCAACTCTCCCATTCAACACCCTTAACTTTAAAACGTCTAAAATCATCATGAAATGGTTTCATACCAGAAATCGGGGGTACTAAATTCTCCCCAACATTGGTATTTCCATCCTTGGAATGTATAAAACCTCCATCAAACTGAAAGAGTTCTAGCCACTACTCTTTCATTTTCTTTTGACGTTCCCAAGTCTCTTCCTGAATTTGACCATGATGCCATAAAACCCACACTAGACTGATGCTTTTTCCATGTAAGACATTCTATTTCATATCCACAATTTCTATCAGTATATGTATCAACTAATAATCCATCTCTAGGTCAACGTGATCTCATCGGATCACATGGTCAGGATCAGGCTGATACATTTTCAACTGAGATACATGGAAGACGTTATGAACCAAAATGAACTATGGTGGTAATTCCAACCGATATTCCACCTCTCCATCCTGTTCCAGTACCTCAAATGGGCCAATGTATCTAGGAGATAACTTTACCTGCTTCACGAAATGACAATGTCCAAGCCTTGTAGAGATCCTCAAGAAGACATGATCACCCACAATGAACAACAACGGTCTTCGACGGTGATCTGTATAAGATTTATAATGACTCTGAGCCATCTCTATCCACATTATAATCAACTAGATCTTCTCTGTTGTTTCTAGGAAAACGCTTGGTCTGACTAGTGATGCTTCAGCAGTTTCCACCCAGCATAGTGGAGAACGACAAGGACACCCATACAATGCTTCACACAGAGCCATGCTTATCGAGGCTTGATAGATGTTATTGTATGGTAACTCCACTAAGGGTTTATCCTCATCCCATGTGCCACCAAAATTTACTACACAAGCTTGCAACATATCTTCCAAGGTTTGTATCGTCTTCTTCGATTTTCCATCCATCTAGGGACGATATTCCGTGCTCATAGTCAACTTAATTCCAAGGGATTGCTGTAATGATATCCAGAAATGAGATGTGAACCTCAAATCCCTATCTGAGACTATAGACATTAGTACACTATGCCTCTTTACCATTTCTCGGATATAAATTTTTGAATGATATTCCACTGTATGGGTTTCACGAATAGCGATGAAATGGGACGACCTGGTTAGATGATCCACTATCACCCAAATGGAAACGTGTTTCCAGACCGTTCTTGGAGGACGTGTAACAAAATCAATTTCTATCTGATCCCATTTCATCAATGGGATAGGTAAAGATTGTATCATACCAGTTTGTCTCTAATGCTCTTCTTTAACCTGCCAACAAGTTATGCACCATGAGATGAACGCGGACACATTATTTTTCTTGCCTCTCCACTAAAATTGTTCCTTCAACGCTTTATACATCTTTTATGTACCTAGATGTACAGTCTATCTTGAATGGTGGTAAGAATTAAGGAGTTGTTCCAGAAAAACCATAGGTACAACCATCCGATCTTTGAAACACAAAATTGAACCCTCATCAAGTTTCCATCCATCAATGGTCTCCCCACCATTGATTTTGAAAATACAACCAGACATTCTACACTAGATGTTTGTGCTTCTTTGATCAGATTTACTAAATCAGGAACAGGTTTTCTGAAAAGAAAACAGAAACATCACCTTGGTCTTCACATTCCACATGCATGTCGGCTAAGACCGGCAATAACTACCATTCGGCTGAAGCTTTATTAGCTAACTGAGAATATGAAATTCTACTCAATGTATCTGCCCCCGAATTCCCTTTTCCTGGTGTGTACGTCAAGTCAAAGTGAACATCTTGAGATACTCTATCTATCTCCTTCACCTCAGATTCAAATCTCACTGTGAGAACATTTGTTTCAATCTTTTTTGATCTGTAAACAAGGTAATTTTCTCACCAAAGAGATAATGTCTCCATGTTTTCAAAGCATGGACGACTGCAGATGACTCCAAATCATGTGTTGGGTAATTTTTCTCATGAACCCTCAACTTCCATGAACCATAAGCAACCACATGATCTATTTGCATGAGAACAAAACCGAACCCTGATCTTGAAGCATCACAATACCCCACATACCCCTGTTCTAATTCTGGCGAGATCAAGATCGGTGCTGATGTAATCCTGACTTTAAATTCCAGGAAAGACTTCTGACATTCTTCTATCCATTTTAATGGAGCATTCTTCTTTGTTAGAGCTGTCATTGGGGAAGCTAGTCGTCAGAAATCACACACAAAGCATCGATAGTAAAAAGATAGACCAAGAAAACTTCTTATCTCAGACACATTTTTGGTGGTTTCTAGGAGATAAGGGATTCTATCTTTCCAGGTTCTACAAAAATGCCTTTCTCTGAAATGACATGGCCAAGGAAATGTACTTATTATATCTAAAAATCACGCTTTGATAATTTGGAATACAAACGATGATATTTCAAGATTTGTAACAACATTTCCAGGTGCAACCTCATGATCATACCTTGTTTTTGAAAAGACCAAAATGTTATCCACAAAGTCCAAAACAAAAGAATCCAGATATTGTTGAAATATCTGATTCATCAATTCCATGAAGACTACTGGTTCATTAGTCAGACCGAAAGGCATGACTACATATTAATAGTGGAAATATCTACTTCTAAAAGTTTTCTTTGGAATATCCTCCTTCCGAACTCACTATTGGTGATATTCTGATCTTATGTCAATCTTGGAGAACCACTGATCTCCCCTTAATGGATCGAACATCTAATCAATGCATGGAAGTGGATATCCATTCTTAATCATAACTTGAATAAGCTTATGATAATCAACACGGAGACAGAGAGTTCCATCTACTTTCTTTACAAACAACACGGGTGCTACCCATTGAGACTTACTTAGTCGAATAAACCCATTGCTTTCTAACTCTTCCAACTAGACATTCAATTCCAACAATTTAGTAGGTTCCATCCAGTAATATGGAAGTGATATAGGATTTTTTCTTGGAAGGAGATCAATCGTAAACTCTACTTCTCTTATGGGAGGTAACCCATAGAATTCTTCAGGAAAAAATTCCATGAACTGATCCACCACTGCCGGAAGAACACTCTGCTTAATACCCTCTACCAATTCCAACGACAACACTGCCAACTGATACGATAATGTTCCCACTGCTGGTTCCAAAACCACGTTGTACCCTGCCTTTCATGCCTCTCTCCCCTAAAGAGATGTCCAACACCATTGTGTGTCGTAAAATCCATTGTTCACGCATTACAGTCGATGTGGGCCTTAAATGCCACTAGCCAATCCATTCCTAGGATTACATTATACCCATCCATCTCAGGAACTGAGAAATTCCACATTAGCTTAACCTCACCCACAACAATGACACATGATCTACACAAGAGGGCTTGACACTCTCTTCAACCCAGAGGTGTTTGAAGTTTCAATACCAAAGTAATCATTTCTACCCTTAAACCCAGCATCTCAACCACACGGGAAACGATAAAAGAGTTTGAAGCACCCATATTCCCCATGGGTACCACCATGATTCCTCCACCTAGAGCTCCCAATAGATCCCGCTTTGCTACTGATGATCGATTCAATATTTATCTATAATAACCGATACAATGCACAGTTATCTTTTGAACGGATCTATTGCCTTAACCCCGCTTCGAAGATCCTTGTGTTCAATGACGTGCTACCCGCAACCTCAAAGCAAACCACAAAAATCTCATAAACTTAGCTTCATACTCCATCATAGACATATGCTCTTGCTTCAGACTGAATAAATCAGTTGTGCGCTGAATTCTGAACATATGTGGGTACAATTGTTTGTTGAACAATTATTCAAAATCCTCCCATGTAAGGCCTTAATCCAATTTAGCATGCACCACTAAATCCCAACATTGATGTAAAAGATCCTCAAGCATATACATCACCAACTGGACCTTGAGCTCTGATGGTGTACCGATGAAATCGATGATACGATTCATCCTACTTAGCCACACCTCCGCCTTTTCGGGTTCAGCATCACCCCAAAGGTTCAGTGGATTCTGCTTCATGAACTAAATGGTATGATCCACATGCTTTGGTTCATTCATCCAGTTCCCTGTATCCATAACTTGAAAATCATGCATGATACTCTGAACTTTCTCTTGGTTCACACGTGGTTCAGGTGAAACCACATTCTCCGTAGCTTTTTTGGGTTGCTACTGACAACGCCTACCGGGTTCCAATTTCTAAACCAATAACATCCTCCATCAATCTCACTCTCTAGCAATACATGGCTTTTCATTTAATATTCTATCACGACATTATTTTCAAAATGACATTTTTCCCATGTTCAAACATATTTTAAAACAATACTCATGCGTTTTGAAGATCAAACATTTTTCAAAATACACCAAATACATTGTTTTCAAAATCTTTTACTTGAAAACAATTTCTGCATTTTTCAAAAATTCACACCAGGCACCAAATCACAAATCATTCCTCATAATGAGATATGCAATCCTAGTGGGAAGTAATTCCTCTACAATGAATGTCATGTTTGTCTCATTAGCTAAACCAATGACAATGATATTTCCATCATTCTAGAAGTATATCCAAAACACTTATGTACCCAACACCGTGGTAACTTGAAGTTTTTCATAAACGGGTTAGCTATGTCCTTTTATGATATAGATTTCAAGTTCCAACAATCCTACTCCTATCTAAGATTTCGACCCACGGAATAGACAAGGATTAATTTCTACTCCAAGAACAAGAACATCAATGACTACTTGTTAGGCAAGGACTGAACAAGCTGATACCACTTGTAATGACATAACAATTCTCATTGGCTTGAGAGTAAAATGAGTCATTGCTAGACCTTAAGTGAAATCACCAAGATGCCAATGGCTGGAAATAAATTCCGAAGAGTTTCAAATACAAGTCAGGGATGATTTAACCTTTATGAAATAACCCATAAACCAACCATGCATAACCAATCATTCACAATATGATGCATGAACAAATGAATGACAACTAAACAAATTTATTTTTGTCAAACCACATCAAGTACACAACAGTGGAATACCAAACCAAGCATCAAAGTACACAGCGGATGAAAAACTCAAGACTCCCAAAAGACACCATGACTTCATACTCCATAAGCTCCAAACTACACAACATCTCCCAAGAATTGTCACGAGCCACAAGTAATAAGATGCTTTACCTTTACCTGTATCTCGGATCATAACTTCTGCAAAAGCACCAAATTTTCTACATAGGGGTGAGTATAAAACTCAGTAGGTTACCCCAATGGCTTTCCTACTCATGCCACGTAGATAGAAGAGTTGGTATCATTTATATAAAAACATTTTATATAAAACATTTTATCAAAACCAGTTTATAACTAAATATAAACAAGTTTCCAAAACCATTCATAACCAAAGGCATTCCAAGAGATACATAAACCAATTTTCTATCAAGTTATTTTTGAGAAGAATAACCAAACAAGCTTTAGAACCATTTCACAAACATTCCTTTTTGTCATACCCAACCATTCCAAAAACCCATACAACCCACCATGCATGCTACCTAGAAGAGGGGAGAAGCCCTAACCCTTATCCATCCCAACCATGATGGGGGGGGGACTTCTTACCCTTATCCAACCCAAATGCACATGAATTCATAATGGGGGAGAGTTCCAACCGTTATCCATCCCAACCCTGATGGGGGAGACCCCTAATCCTTATCCATCTCGAATGAAATATTAATGTTTGACAGGGGGAGCCTTAACCATTATCCATCCCAGAATTATGGGGGAGACTTCTAACCCTTATCCTTCCCGAGTGCAATAAGAATTTTCACAACCATATATTCCAAAAAATCATTCCTAAACCCTTTCAATAAAAACACCTTTTTACTAAAAACCATATTCTGTCAGAACCATTTAAAAGCCACGCCATTTGAATTCCAAACCATTTCAATAAAACACCCTTTTTATTGAAAACCAATTCCATCGATGTCATGTCAATACCAAACCATTTCAATGAAACACCCTTTTTATTGAAAACCCATTTTTCATCAAACCAATTACAATTCCATCCAATCAAAAATTTAAAATCATCATTTTAAATTCAATAATCAAAATCACTTTGCACAACAATTCACCAATATTTCACAATTTCACAAAAACCAAAAATCATCACTAAAGAAGATTTATTCTATTCTTTTCACAATCTAATCCTTAGAAACAAACCAATTTAAAACTAAGCCACTCAATTATAATAAGAGGAGTCTAGAGTGAATCCACCTACCTCAATGGTTTTGACAAAAACCCTATCAAACGATGAATGCTCAAGAAAACATGGTTTCTTCTTCTAAAACCCGGCTTAGATATCTTCTCCTAGAACGATCAAGAAAAAGCATCATCATATTTGGAATTCACACAATTCGATCTACCCATAACAGGCTTAGATCTAAGAAACCAAGAGAAGAGGAGAAGTATATCAAAGTAGATCTAAGAAATCGATCAAGAACGAAGAATAATGATCACATACCTCAAGAATTCAGCTTCAATTCACCAAGATAAGCCTTCGTATTGCCTCCAGAAAAATGGGAGAACCCTCTTTGTCCTTTGGAGAAAAAAATCCCAAGTTAGGGATTCTTAAGAGGAAAAACGGACCACATAGAGGCAAAAACATGTCAGATTTACCTTTATATGATATTATTTAAGTGGTCGTGTAGTTTTCTCGCACGGTTAGAAAAACCGTGCACTAACAGGGCATTAGCCACTGCCTTAGATGACACTCCATGCATGGTTTGGTTGCACGGTAAGTCAGACCGTGCCCCGCCCGTGCGAAAGCTACTGCCTCCAAGACCAATTACGCACGGTTTTATAGCACAGTTTAGACAAACCGTGCATCATCTGTGTGACTTCCCCTTTGCCTAGAAACATAATTTAAACCTCTCCAAACTTTCCCATTTATCACCCTTAACTTTAAAACCACTAAAACCATCAATAAAGGGTTACATACCAGAAATAGGGGGTACTACATTAATCATGTGATTAAATTTGATTAAAGATATTTTAATTTTTTACAGTCTATATGGCAGAAAAATGAATTTACATAATATGAATTTCATGGGTGGACCTAGAATTATATATCCCTATAAATTCCTAGTCATCATAAAATAATTTTATAAGGATAACCTATCATGGGGATGAGTATTCACTACATAAATGTTTGGAAAAGAAAGTCAAATGATAATTTTGGACTCATAATAGGGGTACATAATGATTCATGGAAATGTTTAATGAGATTGAAATGGGTATATAGTCACTTATACATCATAATAATAGTAATATATATCTATAAATCATATTCCAACATCAAAAATTAGAAATAAAAAAGGAATATTATGAAGAATGTGCTTGAGTATGTAAGAGAATGAGATGATCACTTACCATGAGAGAGAACATTTAAATGCTCAACTGGTTATTTGTAAGTTCTTTGGAAAAACATGGGAGGATATGAATATTTAAGGTAAGATAAAATTCATCCTCAAAGATATTTTATTGGAAATTAATAAGAGTTTGTGTGGGTTTTTATAGAAAAAGTTATTGGAATTCTTTTTTAATTTATAAAAACAGGTTTTGAACTCTATATGATAAAATAATCAAAACCAAAAAAAAATTATCATGGGTTTTGCACATTTTTTCAAACAAATAGTTGTGTTTCTAAGTATTTTATAATTAGAGTACTTTAATCATTAAAATAATACTCTTAGTGATGTGTAGTTGAGTCATGTTGTTAAAAAAATAATTTTAAAACAGTAAAAATATAATATAGGTTTGTAGGTATTCATTATGGGTTTATAAAATTAATAAAATAACTTAAAAAATGTTTTTTTATTAAATTTGATACAAAATATTAGTTTTTTAAACTCTTTATATTATTTAGAACATAACTTTTCAGCTTTTATAATGTCATAATACATACAGTATATTTTGTCTGTGTTTACTTTTTTTTCCAAAAATTAGACTATCTCAAAAAATTATGTAAAATTAATTATTAGAAAATTTAAACATTATTATGTAAAAAATAATTTTATATTATAAAAATATATCTCTAAATATTAAATTTTAATCTTTTAAATTGAAAAACATCATTTATTTAAATATATGAATTTTTATGGGGATAACTATTTTCTAACCCCCCATAAAAATTAAATAAGACTTAATTAAATTATATTATCATT
Source organism: Viscum album (assembly GCA_963277665.1). NCBI lineage: Eukaryota > Viridiplantae > Streptophyta > Magnoliopsida > Santalales > Viscaceae > Viscum > Viscum album. The sequence goes on from OY728133.1 coordinate 108,379,977, forward strand.
TATATTTAAATATGTATTATCTAATAATATTATTTTATTAAAATATAGTTTATTTCAAAAAATATTTAATTTTTCCAAAGAGTTTTTTAATTTAAATATATGTTTTTCAAAAATTAAATATGAGTTTCGACGTATCAAAATGTTATTTTTTATACTGATTATTTAATCATTTATATAGAGGCAATAAAAATGATAAATATAATAATTATTTCAATAAAAATATATTTTACTATGTTAGAGTACACCAGTATATGCCTAATGGATATGTTGTGTGATGCTGAAACTTTATTAAGGTGGTTCGGAAAACATGGTTTTTGATGTAATATGTATAATATTGAACTTATCCTATAAATGGTTTTGATCATTATTTAGTTGTTATTCTTGGATTAGTATTCTTCATAGGAAAATCGAAGTGAACCCATCTCTATCAATAGAACTTATAAATGTGATTTATAGGGTATAATCATACTGGTCAAGTCCATTACTTCTTTAATACGTTTCAATTGTATTTTATCATACCCCTTAATATGTGCTAATAATAATGGTCATTTTACAATGGATATATTATTAAAGGTTATTCTTCCTAACTATCTTTTAAATACAAGAGGATATAACTTTTAATGTTCTAGAATAACCAATGCAGTGCTTGAGTTTTCGACACCTACATTTCTTAGTAAATCATTAATTCATTTGAAAATAGAATTTCATTTATAATACTTCGTGTTATTACATTATTCGACCTTTAGAATGTTTATCCTCAAAATTTCATTTCATACACTAAAATAGATTAGGGTAATTCTATTTCAACACCTCTTTCGGTTACTATGTTTATTCCTTAAAATTTTTGTTTGGCCAGTATTGATTGACTAGATGAGTTGCATTGTTTTGTTTGAAATTTTCTTTATAATCAATAATATTCACCTTCTATTAATTTTATGAAATATCACTCTACAATTGTAATAATTATGGATTTTTTACATGTGAGGGGTCTAGTATTTACTTAAATAAGAAGGATACATGGAACACATAATGTACTTATGATAAGTTAGGTGGGAGTGATATTTGATAGGTTGTATCGCTGATTTGATCAAGGATTTTAGGGGGTCTGATTTATCTTTAACAAAGATTTACCTTCTTCCAAAACCTCATGTCATTCATCTATGGTGATATACTGATGAAAATTTTTTCACCAACCTCAAACTAAAGCTCTCATAAATGATTATTTTCATTTATATTTTTAAACATTTTCTAGATTTCATATAATGTTGAATGGTTTGAAACTTCTCTATCATCTATTTGAAATAATCAGGTCCCATAATCTTCTACTCTCCAACATCATCCCAATATATTGGAGTTTGACACCTCTTTCCATATACAGCCTCAAAAGGTTCTGTTTGAATGCTAAAATGGAAGATGATGTTACATGAAAGCGCTACTAGGAGAAGGTATTGATCCCAACATCCTTGAAAATCTATTGAAGAAGATATTATCGTATCCTCTAGAGTTTGAATAGTTACCTCATACTGACCACCCGTTTATGGGTGATAAGTTCTATTGATACTTAGTTTTGTATCTAGTTCTTTTTGAAGGGTTATCTTGAACTTCAAATTAAAATGTGAATCTTGATCATATGCAATAGAGATAGATCTAATTTAAAGAGTCTTACCACTATCCATGTGTAGATCCTGTAATGATATCCAAGATGAAAATATTCCTTGATATAAATGAAATGTGTTTACATTGTATGGTGATCGACTACTAGATAGATTTTATTATTTTCAATACATGTCTTAGAGAGTCCTATGAAGAAATTCATGAATATGTTTTCTCATTTCCATACTGGTATTGGAAATAGTTGCATCATACCCTTGGACTTATTCCATTCTTCCTTGACATTTTTACATACCAATCATCAAGATAGAAATTTTGGAATATCCCTCTTTAGGTTATCCTAATAAATTTTTTTCTTCAGATCTATATAAATCCTATGGATTTCTACATGAATAGAAATGGATGATCTCTGTTCACCATACATACATTTCCTTCATATCTATGATTTTTATGGGACACATGTCTGAGATCCAAACCTTATACCTCTATATTTAGAAATTTTAACTCTGAAATATTAAATTCCTTTTTCTTTAGCTTAACAAAAAACCTTTTGGTCTTCCTTAATTATCTCAATAAAAGAGGTTCAGAAGTTATTTGTGAAGGTAAGTAAGAATATCCTTTTATTATTCCCATGTTCATCCTCTATATTTCCAATAAGATTGGATCCCTTAAAATCCTAATCATGGATATGTTGAAAGATCCTTTATACTCAAAGTAACATCCAATTTTTTCACATTCCAAGAATGGTAGTGGATTGAAAAATCATAATCATTTATCATATCTAACCACCATAAGTAGTGAATATTGAGCTCCATTTTATGTGAACATATACTTGGGGATTTAATGATCTGTATATATGTAACACATGTCCATATAGATAATGTCACAAAATCTTCAAAGTGAGGGTATTGAGTCTAATTCTAAATCATGAATTAGGTAGTTTCTCTCAGGGATATTTAATTTGTGGGAGGCATAAGCTGTCACTTTGTTATCTTGCATGAGTACACAACCCAATCCATTTTTTTATTCATATCTATAGATCACAAATACTTTCCCACTGGTGGATAATTTGAGTATAAATTTACTGATTAGCCACTTCATTAACTAATTAAAACTCTCCTCACAATCATTAGTCTAGATAAACCGGAATCACTTATGTGTTATCTTTGTTATTAGGCTTGATAATCATGATAGGTTTCTCACAAATTGATCATATTACAGATAAAATCCAATTAAACAATGGATTTCAATCACTATTTTTGGTCTAAGACATCCTTCAATAGTCTCTGTTTTTGAACGATCCACATATATTCCTTTATAGTGATAAAATTACCCAATAATTTTACATCATCCATCCATACAGCACATTTATTGTAATTTTCATAAAACATTTATTTCTTCATATTCAACAATTAATTATTCAAATGCTCTACCTGTTATTCCTATCTTTCGGAGTAGATAAGAATATCGTCTATAGATTTTACCACAAATTTTTATATGTATTCCCTAAATACTCTATTCATTAAGTCCATGAAAATAGTTTTAGAACTAGTGTGTCCAAATAGAATCACTATGAACTATTAATTATCATATATTGTATGAAAATTAGTCTTCATAATATCCTCTTTCTTCTCCTTTACATGGTAATATCATAACTGAATATCCACCATGGACAATTAATAGACTCCATATAGATAATCCAAAGTGTCCATAATATGTGGTAGAGGATACTTGTTATTTATCGTGATCTTTTTGAGATTAGGATAGATAATGAATAAGTGAATTGACTAATCCATCATCTTAATAAAATAGATCGGTGAACCCAACAGTGAATCACTTGAGTGTGTAAACCCTTTATAAAAATTCCATCACATTTTCAACTTTAGCTGTTCTGTTAAAAAGTTTCAATTCTATATAGATTCTTGGATATCATAAAATCTCTAGGTATATGATCAATTGTGAACACAACCTCGTTAGTTGGAGGAAGTCTACAAAATTCTTCAGGAAAAACATCAAAAATATTCACCTACAATGGGCATCTCACCAAGGTGATCTTTTCCTTAGTAAAAATCATTTAAACTAGACATTATTTCTTTATAAAGAAATAATTTCCAATATTGAGATGATGGTACTAAAGAAGATACATCCTTCACATTACACCTATATACATTTGGAGGGAGATTATATATATGGAGGGTGATTTAGTTATTTGAAAAAAATTTGTTGTCTCCATACAAGTAAATCCAATTCATACCTAAAATAGTGTTTAATTACACTAATGGGTGGATTTCATGGTTTTTTGAAAAAATCAGCCAAAAAATATATATAGTGGAGGATTATATATTTGGGATGAAATAATTACTCTATTTCCATTTCACATTGATATCTCCACTTCCATGTTCCCATGTTATTTTTAGGTAGTTCTATTAAACTTATGTAGTATAGTAGAATGTTTAGAAATTGAATCAAATAGTAAGTTCACTATTCTTGAATAAATCACAAGTGTACCTATCACAAAATTGATTCTGAGATTCACCTTAGTAGTTATGATGGTATAATATTTCTGATTAGCCACTAAATGAGGCTAATATTCATTGTTAATATACATAATTTTCATGTTCTTTGTTATTTAGAAACACCATTTTAGTGCATTTTACACTTTGAACATCATTTCACATTATGATTGTAATACCTTCTTAAAATGCACTATTATGTGGTACGATTTTGAACATCATTTAAAGTACCCAATGATTCATCTGATTTTAAGGAATTGAATATTACATATTTTAATTTGATATTTTTGGAAATTTATCTACACTTAAATATGAACATGTTTGATTCAGCGATCAGTGGAGAATTTATGGAGGATGATGGAGATATTTGGCAATGAAAGGAAGCAATTCTGGAGAAGGCAGATTGGACACCAGCCCACTGATGAGACTGTGGGGCCCAACATACAGGCCCATTTAATCCCGAATTTCATGGGATGCTAGAAAACATGTATAGGAACAAATCACGCCTCATGATTTAATGCTAATTCGGCCTCCATGTTGGTCATTTAGTCGGCCCACGTTAGAGATAATATTCTAGGCCAGATTCTGTGGCCCAGAAAAACAGTCCACTACTTTGATCATATCTCGGACTCCACAACTCCAAATGGGCCCAAATTTACAGGCGGTTAGAAGACATCCGGAGCTCCATTTTCTTCTTCTATGGACCACCCTGATTCGGCCGTCTCTAAGGTCTTCCAGATGCATCTGTTCGGTGAAGTAAAGTTGGCTGCCACCTCGGGTCAAACGTGGAAAAGTCCAAATTCCACAAGCTTTCCACCACCTATAGCCTAGAAAAATTAATTAAGATGCTTTGTACTGTTGTTGTTTCAACCCAAGGCTCCAAAAATGCCTATTTAAGGCAGTGGTGGTGAAGGAGTTGAGGATCTTGGATGCTTTGTTTAATTGTAATGTTATGCTGCATTTTTGTTGCCTCAATTTTGTCTTTCACATGTAAGTTGTCCAATTCACTTTAGTTTCTTAATAAATGTTCTTCTTCTACTCTTATTCTGTTGTTCTTAATATCACTTTGATACCATTGGATCATGGTGTGAATTTATTCACACCAACCCTTGTGAAATTATTCACACAACGGTGGAGTGATCATTTTATTTTTGTTGTTTTCTTTACTTCTCCATTTCCTCCCTTATGAGTCTACTTTCTGCTTCTATTGAAACCATGGGATCAATGGAGGGCTAACCCACTTATGGGTTGATCCAAGGGAGTATAAAGGGGCTGGATTTGATGTTACTTATCACCTAATTAATGTATAATCACTTCTTTAATTGGGATTTTTATTTGATGATTTTTAAACTCCATCGTCCTTGTTGAATTTAAAGCCACACACTTCAAGTACTAATACGATCCTTTACCTTGAAGTGCTCAAAACTTTGATCCTTCAAGTGTATAGGTGATTAGTATTAGAGGGTGTAGGCATTAAACCAGTAAGTGATGATGTTGTTTTATCTCCTTAAATGAACCCATCTCAAATTTAAGAAATTGAAATCATTAAAAAGAAAATACGTCCAATCCACCCCGAGTGATAACCTAGGATCAACTCATTCTTTTAAATTGAATCCACTTAAATCTTTTAGATATCTTTAAAACCCATACAAAATCAATCCAAGTTGGCCACTTCATAGCCAAAAATCCATCCCTTAGGTTCTGTATCTTAGGTATCTTCTTAGGTCTCTGTGGAATCGACAACCCAAGCTACACTAAAGGACCGTTCTACCCTTCTTCTCTTGGGTAAATTTGGGCGTGAACCAATTACCCTTCCTCTATAGGACTTGGAGGTTGTTAATTTCAGTTATCATAAAAAAAACATTGTCTTATAGCATTAATTAACATGGTTTCCATGTTCATTCTAGTTGAAATGTTGGATAACTAACCGAGTGTTGACTAGATAATTCCTTTCTTCCATAACAATATTTTTTTTCTCTTATAAATACACTCTAGTTTTGTGACCTTCCTTCCTATACCTAAATAATTTCCTAGTTCCCTTCAGTAAATTTTTTGTATGCTTCTTCTAATACTTTTGATAAGTGGGATATTGGAAATTATTTCCCCCATGATATTTCTTTGACACACTTCTAGAATTAAAACCCAATCTCCACATTATATTTCGACAACTAGGAGACAATTTATATTATCCAATATTAAATTCAACTTTGAGGGAACATCAGATAATTTATTCACAGCTATCAAAGACTTGAATTTCTAAATATTTTTGTGGACTCACCTTTTTCCAACCATAGGAGTCAACATTAATTTCAGGATTAATAAAACATGGAGGCACATAATGAATGATTTTTAAGATTATCCTCATACAATCTGTTGGTTTAATCATCATTTTTCTTTACTCCATGGAATTAGCTATCAATGTTTAATCAGAAAATGTGAGGAATATATTTATCAAAAAAAAATTAGAATTATTTTCTCTCAATTGCTTTGATCTCTTCTTTGTCATTTTTATTTTTTATCAATGCTCACCATAGATTATTTTCTCTATACAAATGATAAATAGCTAGCACAAACTTTAATTTTTTTGGATTATTGAAGGATGAATAAGATATTTTTAAAGGACTGTATCCATTATTCCATGATTAGGGGATCAGAATATCACATGAAATTCATAGTTCATTGATACATAATGTTCTCAATTGAAATAGTCTCTTTCTTAGGGGTGTGAGTTTTAACCCTGATTAAAGTCAATATTCAAAACATGATTTAATTGAGAAATTATTTCTGAAATGTTCTAGACTCATTTCCCCATTAGGTTGGGAATCTCATTTGAGAATTCATCACATTTCCCCTCACCTTGGTCGTTGAATTGATTCCTCTAATTTCCATTTATTGACTAAAATATATTATAAATTAGGGATTTTAATTTTTATATTGTTTAACACATACGTACAAAATCATAAAAATTAAAGGGATAACTAATAAAATACCTATATTCCTTAACCAATAAACTTCTATGTAACACCCCAAGATTTCATAGTGTGTTATTTCTTCAAAATAATTCAATAACTTGCACTACACGCAACACTGAGTTCAATCACACCATGACTTACAAAAAAAAGCCATTCAAAAGAGGTTATGAATAGTATTATCTAAATTTTAAACTTTATATAATCCTTATAATTTTAGAATCCATATTATGAGTTTCTTAGATATAATGCAAGAACAAATTCATTTTCAGTATTGCACTTTTATCAACTTTTAATAGTGAACCCTTTTTAAATACAATATTTTAAACTTTTTGACTAAATGGGGACATAAAAAATTTAAAATGAAACATCCCAAGCTTCCACGGTACACTTTCTTTGAATAATGTGATAGCGTGTGTTGTACGCAACACCGAGTTCTAACACACCATAACTAATCAAACTAGCCGTTATGAATAGTAATACCTACTTTTTGAAATTATATATATTTTATATTTGAAAATGGACTTCATTTTTGGATTCGGAATATCGAATTTAGCCTAAGGTGAAATTTTGGTACATTTCGGATAACTTTCATATTTTGATGAATAGTGAAAATTACTAAATTTTAATTAAAAACAACTTTTTTAATCAAAATAATCAATAGTGATAAATTATGAATTTGAGTGGTTTTAAAGTATATTTAGAATATATTTTTACCATTTAATATAATTTTGGTCATTGGACATAATTTTACAATTAAACCGAACATAAACGAGTGTCAATCTTTTGATAGTTATTATCTCTTAAAAACACGCTTTTTGTTTTGACAGCGGGAATTAATTTTAAATTAATTTCTGCCACTTCTGTGTTTAGAATTTAGGAAAATGGATTCCTTATTTGGAATCAGGATGTTGAAATTGTGTAAATAGGTAACTTTTATTTTTAGACATTTTGAATAATTACTGCGGTAAATATTTTATTTACCATGGTTAAGGGTAAATCCGGTAAATAAGGGTTAAAAAAATAATATTATAATAATACTAAATTACCCTAAAACGTGTCTTAACCCTATTGGTTGATACATGGTCGACCATTAGAATCTTTGGGTCTATTTTGGGACCCCATGGATCCACTTGTAAGTGATAATGACACTTTATTTTAATTTAGTTAAAATGAATACAAAAATGACACAAGCATATATCTTTTAGAACAACAATTGTTACATAGGGTTATATATGTTGGATTTTAGATTATAAATATTCATTAGAAATCTAAAACTATTTCTTACATAATAATATTTTATTTATAATTTTTAGACATTAAATAATTTATTTTATTTATGACACAATGATGATGCAGTAATTACTATAATAGTGAAAAATTAAAATAATTGATATTATAAATACCCAAATAAATATAATATGAAACTTTTAATGAATTAAACTAATTTTCTAGGATAATATGATATATTAGGATTTATTTAATTTACTTTGTTCGAAGTAATCATTCTGTAATGAGTTTCACAAAAATCAACTATTGAATAGTGTCAAAATTGACATAAAAGAGTTCTTAAAACAAATATTATATTATTAATTGATATTAAATTCCTAAAAATCTAAGGATCGGCCAAGAGACTTATATAATGATAGTTTCATCATTAATGGACCACTTGGGGGTCGCTTGGATGTATATAGTATGTTTATTAACCATATTATATAAAAATACAAAGAGACATTGTAAAAGTGAAACTAAATAACTTAGAGTTAATACTTAAAGATAAGGTTAATATAAGTACCCAAACCTGTCTAAATTATATTGGTTGAGTGGTTTTATACCTATCCCCACCTTAGACTTTGAATAGTCAACTTTGGAGCCATTGGAAACCGAATATGAATTTATTATAAATTAATATTTCTAGCTTTTCCAAAGGTACCCCTCACCCCTCTTATAAAAGGGCACTCTTCCTTCTCATTTCTTCACACCTTAAAAACCTTTTTGTTCGGCAAAACTCTGCCCAAATACTCTCCCAACATCCCTCACTACAACCTAGAGGCCTTAGTTTGATCAGAAAGCCATCCTAAGGATCCCTTTTGATCAAATAAAAAGGAAGAACCCGAAGAAGAGGTAATGATTTCACCACCCTTTTCTAAGTTCCTTTCTTCTTCCACTCCTCTTTCTTTGTTCTTACCATTCTAAAATAATAAATCCAGTATCTCACATATACTGTGATGTTATTATAAATATGGTACAACCATATTCAGTATTCTATCCACCCTTTGAATAACATGTCACCATACGTGCGTACGTACGGACTACCGTCTCCACGTCGTGGTGTAATTGTTATTCAATATAATATTATTTGGATGGGTATAATAATGATGTGTAACTCATGTAAATAATAAATATAACATGTTAATGATTCTGTATATATGATATACCATCCATTTATATATTATTTTAATATCAAAAGAATGATATTGTCGCTCGTGCGTATGTACGGACTACCGTCTCCACGAACGCGATGAGATTCATTCTCCATCGTATCCATTCAAGTATAATTATCATTTGATGATTTAAAAATGATGTTTAAGGACTAGATATCATTCTGTATATGAATAAGATACAACAACCATGGCTTATGTAACAAAACATATAAAAGAAAATGAGTAAGTTAACTCCCAAAACGACGATAATTCTAAGATATTATTAACAAATCAATGTTAAAAGATCATATATGATATCATATTATTATATATGATTCTTGTATAATTTAATAACAACTATTTCACCATTATACATGAGGTTAACCTACCCCAACCAAGGAAAAGTACAAGGTAAGGGTTTACTTTACAACCTCTTCATTATCCAAGGTTGTTTATACGTAATAATCTACTGGGATCTCTTTATCATCCACATCCATGTTTCTTAAAAATGAATTTCAAAACATTTTTACTATTTACTAAGATATGAGTTAAATTCATTTATACCCTTGTTTGAGTTTTTATAAGAGGTTTATAAAGGAATCTTTCCATCGTTTTCCAAACAAGGTGATTTTTAACCTTTTCGACAAAATTAAGGTAAGAATGTTTTTTTAACTTATACGGCGGGTGCGGCTATTTTCCGCCGTTATAAAATCTTCAAAGCTTCCCTTACAAGCTTATAAGATTATTTTCAAATAAAATGTTTGATTTTATATGGATCTTAAATGATTTCAAAATAAAAGTAGATATTTCTTTAAAAAGAATTTTGATTTCATCTATGTCAGCATCCTTTTATGGATTTTACGCTTATTTGAAGTTGGTTTATTATGATACAAAACTTCTATATTGTATTGAAGGTTTTGTGATATGTTTGACTGTGGATGTGCTATTTTTATACCATTCATAGTTTATGGTGAATGTATTGACATTTCGTGTGCTAGTTTTAATACGAATGTTTATGTTATGTTTAAACCCTTTCATATGGGAATGCATTGGACTTAATATGTGACGGGTGGAGCCCGCTATAGCTCCTCGATGCATCGGTAGGTCTCATGAGACAAACTGGTGTCTTGGCACAAGGCCTTGACAAAATATTATTTGTAGTCTTGGCACGAGGCCTTGGCTATGTGGTTATGATAGTCTGGCATTATGCATTCCAACATTATGAAAGTGGTTATTGATTTTTGCATTTGATTATTCGATTAGTAGAATATCCATGTGAATAAGTAAATGGAATTATTTCATTTTATTTATGCCATACCATGTTGAAAGTTCGTATTTAAAAGGCTTTTGTTTTAGTTATACATTGCCTTAAATGTTTATTCTTATTTATGAAAGTTTCCGCTATATTGTTATCCTTACTGGGCATTTGAGCTCACCCCTTTTCTATGTTTTATTTTTCCCAGGATGTGAAGAAGTAAGTTATGAATGACCTGTAGGGATTTTATGAGGGTTTAATAGTGTGGATTGTGGAAACATTATGTTGTTGTAGTAGTTTTTCATTTTATGATGTAATGTAAAACTTATGAATATATCTAGTGTTTCCAAGGCTACTAATACAATCGGTCTTTCGAGATTTAATCTTTCTTGTGATCATGCCAATGTTATGTAATAATGCACCGACTCGGGTTAACTGGGGTCGGGGCGTTACAGTTGGTATCAGAGAAAGTTTAGTACAAACCTTGGAAACTAGATTTAGATAAACACTGATTAGAGCACGTAGACCTAAGATGAACTTTGAGGATTAGTATAGAAGAACTTCCTAGAATTTTGGTATTGTAGAGATTTTGTGAGTTTTCCGAGCAATACATCCTTGTCTGGATACGAGCAGGTAGAGGTGGCTCTGGCACAGATGTACCTAGGGGTAAAACCCGAAAACACCGCTTTGAGCTAGACTCGAACGGGAACTGGTGCACGACAACGGGCCTTGCTGCACTCTTGGTTACGACACTTCCGGGGGATATTCTTAGGATAACTCTCATTTTATTTACAAATCATTTTGAAGGGATTATGAGTATATACTTACTCAAAGAAAACATTCTTATGATTATGGATTATATCCATAAATAGTTCAATTTATGTTAAGTGTTTTATAAGTATGGGATTATGTATTTTGATTCATAAACTGATCAAGTGTATGCCATTGTTTAGAAATGGCGCCCAGTAGAAGGAATGAGAACTCCAGAAATGCACATGATCCAAAGAGAAGGAAGGATCACATCTTTCATGGTCTTAAGATAGAATTTATAAGAGAAATAGTCTCCCATGTATTATCATCATATGAAGAAATAATATCATGTGTTGATAAGATAAGTAAAGAGTTTACTGAGTCCTATGGCTTTGAAGGGAAGAAAGAGAAGAAAAGGATGGAAGAGAGAAAGATGGATAAAAGTAAGAGGGAAAAGAAGAATTTTCCCATATGTGGTAACTGTGGAAAGAAACACCCTGGAACTTGCCTGAAAGGAATGGGAGTTTGTTATAAGTGTGGAGGAAAAGGGCACAAAGTACGTGACTGCAAGGGTAAGAAAATGGTTTTAAATGTACAATGCTTCATTTGCAAGGAGTTTGGACACTACGCGAACCTATGTCCCAGTCATCAGACTATGCCGCAAATGATGATATTGGATAATAATCAAGTTATGATACTACCACAGATGAAGAGGAATGATTAGAGTTCTTATGTTGATTATGTCAATTGAGTGTTGTATCAACAATGTACTTGTTATAATAATTATGGAGTATATAAGGATTGTACTACAGTACTATTTCATTAAGGACTTGAGATTATGTGGAACAAAGAAAAGTGACTCAATAGCAGGATAAATTTTTGGAAAATATATGGTTGAGAGAATGATAAATCATAATATAGTTCTGATACTGAGGTAGTGATTTTGGAATAATATGTGATTGTTTTGGATAAATTATATTGGATATTCTTGACTACCGTGGAACTAATTAATGATTTGTATATTCCATCATTGTGGGGGTTTAAAACATTTTTGGATTAATGAAGTATATCCAGCATTCTATATAGAATAAGGGAGCATGAATGTAATCAATAAGGAATATGGTAATACATGATGAAGGTATTCATATTCTATTAAGGGGTAAAAAGGATCTATATTATGTTTACCTTCCTTATAAATATTGGACTGTGAGTTTAGACAGAAGTATTTTGGATAGTTCTAGTTTGGATTATTTTGGATTGCCATAAAAGGACAACCCGGAGGTCGGGCGGCAACCCGTCGCGTCCGACAAGGCTGCGAGACTTGAACCCGCAACCGAAGGGCGACAAGGGTGTATCACCTACCACTGGCCCATGAGATGTCCTGGATTAAATAATGTTGTTTTTTTTAAAGATATTGTAGATGAATTATAAATTCATTTATTTTGGAACCCTGTACGAATAGTATAAATAAATAAAAAATTACATTCTATTATCTTTTAGAGTGAAAGATGAGTTTGTGGTAGAAACTTATTAATGGATAAAACTCTGATTATAAGGTAAGTATATCTCCTTATGATATTATCCAATCTCATAAATAAATTCCTCAACATTAATAAAAGGAACTTAGAACAATAATGTTTCCCTAGATGGTACCTTAAATCATCACTAATTTATGGCTTTGGGATTGTTGGCCTTTTCATAGCCATGTTCTCTACCACTCTCCATCAGATAACTGATGGTTAGATTTCTCCTCCATATCCATATTTTCCTACATGGAACCCTAGTATGTGTTATTTTCGGTAATCTTCATACTTTCCACTCTTTATTTTAAATAGAGGCCTCATTAATTCATTTTTCGATGTGGGATTTCAACTAAGATATTTTGAAACGTCAAAAATGTGTTATCCCAATACCCTATATTTTGTTGAACCGATGGTACTTCAAATCATCATAGATTGATGAGTTTAAGGACCTCAATTTTATACTTTTTTGTGATTGATGACCTCAATCACTACCTATAAATATTTACATTTTTCCTCCAATTATATGTCTCTAATTTCCACCAATGTTCTCCTAATCAAGATCATAATTTGGTGGTGACTCTTTCATTTCTCTTTTCCTCATATTAAGACTAAATTTTAGTAACCCAATTTCCGATGTGGGTTTTCCCACAAATATATTTTCTATTTTCAACCTTTTATTTTCGAAAAACAATTTCAAATTGCGAGGACGCAATTTATTGAAGGAGGGGAGAATGTAACACCCCAAGATTTCATAGTGTGTTATTTCTTCAAAATAATTCAATAACTTGCACTACACGCAACACTGAGTTCAATCACACCATGACTTACAAAAAAAATCCATTCAAAAGAGGTTATGAATAGTATTATCTAAATTTTAAACTTTATATAATCCTTATAATTTTAGAATCCATATTATGAGTTTCTTAGATATAATGCAAGAACAAATTCATTTTCAGTATTGCACTTTTATCAACTTTTAATAGTGAACCCTTTTTAAATACAATATTTTAAACTTTTTGACTAAATGTGGACATCAAAAATTTAAAATGAAACATCTCAAGCTTCCACGGTACACTTTCTTTGAATAATGTGATAGCGTGTGTTGTACGCAACACCGAGTTCTAACACACCATAACTAATCAAACTAGCCATTATGAATAGTAATACCTACTTTTTGAAATTATATATATTTTATATTTGAAAATGGACTTCATTTTTGGATTCAGAATATCGAATTTAGCCTAAGGTGAAATTTTGGTACATTTCGGATAACTTTCATATTTTGATGAATAGTGAAAATTACAAAATTTTAATTAAAAACAACTTTTTTAATCAAAATAATTAATAGTGATAAATTATGAATTTGAGTGGTTTTAAAGTATATTTAGAATATATTTTTACCATTTAATATAATGTTGTTCATTGGAAATAATTTTACAATTAAACCGAACATAAACGAGTGTCAATCTTTTGATAGTTATTATCTCTTAAAAACACGCTTTTTGTTTTGACAGCGGGAATTAATTTTAAATTAATTTCTGCCACATCTGTGTTTAGAATTTAGGAAAATGGATTCCATATTTGTAATCAGGATGTTGAAATTGTGTAAATAGGTAACTTTTATTTTTAGACATTTTGAATAATTACTGCGGTAAATATTTTATTTACCATGGTTAAGGGTAAATCCGGTAAATAAGGGTTAAAAAAATAATATTATAATAATACTAAATTACCCTAAAACGTGTCTTAACCCTATTGGTTGATACATGGTCGACCATGGGAATCTTTGGGTCTATTTTGGGACCCCATGGATCCACTTGTAGGTGATAATGACACTTTATTTTAATTTAGTTAAAATGAATACAAAAATGACACAAGCATATATCTATTAGAACAACAATTGTTACATAGGGTTATATATGTTGGATTTTAGATTATAAATATTCATTAGAAAGCTAAAAATATTACCTACATAATGATATTTTATTTATAATTTTTAGACATTAAATAATTTATTTTATTTATGACACAATGATGATGCAGTAATTACTATAATAGTGAACAATTAAAATAATTGATATTATAAATACCCAAATAAATATAATATGAAACATTTAATGAATTAAACTAATTTTCTAGGATAATATGATATATTAGGATTGATTTAATTGACTTTGTTCTAAGTAATCAATCTTTTATGAGTTTCACAAAAATCAACTATTGAATAGTGTCAAAATTGACATAAAAGAGTTCTTAAAACAAATATTATATTATTAATTGATATTAAATCCCGAAAAATCTAAGGTTCGGACAAGAGACTTATATTATGATAGTTTCATCATTAATGGACCACTTGGGGGTCGCTTGGATGTATATAGTAAGTTTATTAACCATATTATATAAAAATACAAAGAGACATTGTAAAAGTGAAACTAATTAACTTAGAGTTAATACTTAAAGATAAGGTTAATATAAGTACCCAAACCTGTCTAAATTCTATTGGTTGAGTGGTTTTCGACCTATCCCCAGCTTAGCCTTTGAATAGTCAACTTTGGAGACATTGGAAACCGAATATGAATTTATTATAAATTAATATTTCTAGCTTTTCCAAAGGTACCCCTCACCCCTCTTATAAAAGGGCACTCCTCCTTCTCATTTCTTCACACCTTAAAAACCTTTTGGTTCGGCAAAACTCTGCCCAAATACTCTCCCAACATCCCTCACTACAACCTAGAGGCCTTAGTTTGATCAGAAATCCATCCTAAGGAGCCCTTTTGATCAAATGAAAAGGAAGAACCCGTAGAAGAGGTAATGATTTCACCACCCTTTTCTAAGTTCCTTTCTTCTTCCACTTCCTCTTTCTTTGTTCTTACCATTATAAAATAATAAATCCAGTATCTCACATATACTGTGATGTTATTATAAATATGGTACAACCATATTCAGTATTCTATCCACCCTTTGAATAACATGTCACCATACGTGCGTACGTACGGACTACCGTCTCCACGTCGTGGTGTAATTGTTATTCAATATAATATTATTTGGATGGGTATAATAATGATGTGTAACTCATGTAAATAATAAATATAACATGTTAATGATTCTGTATATATGATATACCATCCATTTATATATTATTTTAATATCAAAAGAATGATATTGTCGCTCGTGCGTACGTACGGACTACCGTCTCCACGAACGCGATGAGATTCATTCTCCATCGTATCCATTCAAGTATAATTATCATTTGATGATTTAAAAATGATGTTTAAGGACTATATATCATTCTGGATATGAATAAGATACAACAACCATGGCTTATGTAACAAAACATATAAAAGAAAATGAGTAAGTTAACTCCCGAAACGACGATAATTCTAAGATATTATTAACAAATCAATGTTAAAAGATCATATATGATATCATATTATTATATATGATTCTTGTATAATTTAATAACAACTATTTCACCATTATACAGGAGGTTAACCTACCCCAACCAAGGAAAAGTACAAGGTAAGGGTTTACTTTACAACCTCTTCATTATCCAAGGTTGTTTATACGTAATAATCTACTGGGATCTCTTTATCATCCACATCCATGTTTCTTAAAAATGAATTTCAAAACATTTTTACTATTTACTAAGATATGAGTTAAATTCATTTATACCCTTGTTTGACTTTTTATAAGAGGTTTATAAAGGAATATTTCCATCGTTTTCCAAACAAGGTGATTTTTAACCTTTTCGACAAAATTAAGGTAAGAATGTTTTTTTAACTTATACGGCGGGTGCGGCTATTTTCCGCCGTTATAAAATCTTCAAAGCTTCCCTTACAAGCTTATAAGATTATTTTCAAAGAAAATGTTTGATTTTATATGGATCTTAAATGATTTCAAAATAAAAGGAGATATTTCTTTAAAAAGAATTTTGATTTCATCTATGTCAGCATCCTTTTATGGATTTTACGCTTATTTGAAGTTGGTTTATTATGATACAAAACTTCTATATTGTATTGAAGGTTTTGTGATATGTTTGACTGTGGATGTGCTATTTTTATACCATTCATAGTTTATGGTGAATGTATTGACATTTCGTGTGCTAGTTTTAATACGAATGTTTATGTTATGTTTAAACCCTTTCATATGGGAATGCATTGGACTTAATATGTGACGGGTGGAGCCCGCTATAGCTCCTCGATGCATCGGTAGGTCTCATGAGACAAACTAGTGTCTTGGCACAAGGCCTTGACAAAATATTATTTGTAGTCTTGGCACGAGGCCTTGGCTATGTGGTTATGATAGTCTGGCATTATGCATTCCAACATTATGAAAGTGGTTATTGATTTTTGCATGTGATTATTCGATTAGTAGAATATCCATGTGAATAAGTAAATAGAATTATTTCATTTTATTTATTCCATACCATGTTGAATGTTCATATTTAAAAGGCTTTTGTTTTAGTTATACATTGCCTTAAATGTTTATTCTTATTTATGAAAGTTTCCGCTATATTGTTATCCTTACTGGGCATTTGAGCTCACCCCTTTTCTATGAATTATTTTTCCCATGATGTGAAGAAGTAAGTTATGAATGACCTGTAGGGATTTTATGAGGGTTTAATAGTGTGGATTGTGGAAACATTATGTTGTTGTAGTAGTTTTTCATTTTATGATGTAATGTAAAAATTATGAATATATCTAGTGTTTCCAAGGCTACTAAACCAATCGGTCTTTCGAGATTTAATCTTTCTTGTGATCATGCCAATGTTATGTAATAATGCACCGACTCTGGGTAACTGGGGTCGGGGCGTTACATTCTAGGATTCAATATAAGTTATCCCTGATCGATTTCCTAACATAAAATCATATGGTAATTTTTGTTACCATAATAATGGTTCATAAAGAGTTTATGAATTTGTTGAATTATATCGACTTGGAGTTTCAAAAAAGGTATAAAATAACTCTTTTTTTTGTTATTGTTTGTCCCCCTAGGGCTCATGCCACGACATACCCCAAGCCTGCCTCCCGAATTCTAGGGGTTGGAGACTACATCTGAAGGTGTCAACCTGCAAGTGGGAGGCATTTTCCTATGAACATGTATGAACTCACAGACAACCACATCTCAATGCTAGAAGAGTAAACATGAATGCAACTAAACAACCACAGAGTAAAAGTACAAACTATAGGTCAAATGGGCCAGAATACAAACCCAACAATAGATAAACTGAAAATAGAAAAGTGCAAGGAAAACTTTGAAAGTCATCTGCGGGAAACCCCACCGGACATGTTAGTGTAGAGTAACTATTGGAAGCCATAGAAGTATGCCCCGCCTACCTAGTCTCGCTGGGAACCATCGGGTCCTAGGCCACCAAGTCTTCCATCAAAGTGGTAGTCGTCTACACCATACACAACATGTATAAGTGAATTCCATGAAGGGGTGACTAAAAAAATATTTAATAGGGACCCTAAACAACCAAGTAAATAAAACAAAGAACTCCACAAATAAACCATGAAGCATGATCATGAAACATGATCACAAATCAAGATACCTCCCATAATTTATAATCTAGAGTATGAAAAATAAGACCATCAATCATATCACAGAACACATTGGGCTACTAGAGAACTCCTCCTCAATGAGTATAGTGGGCATACCAGGTCACACAGAGAAATTTCCCACTAACCATGGACTATTGTGGTACTCTTCCGTGCGGATTACCATGGGTATGTTGGGTCACACAAATCACATCCCCACTGTGGGAATGTTGGGTCAAACAAATCATCTTCCCACCTTGGACATACTATGGTACTCCTCTTATCGAGTATCATGGGTCTTCTAAGTAACACAGAGTTGCTTCATACCATGGGTATGCGGGGTCACACAGAGCCACTTCCCACTGAGCCATCATAGCTGATCCACACAAGGACTCTTGTCAATAGTCTTCAGGTCTCATCCAACCACATGGTTTTTTCACGTAGTGCACTTGATTCCGAGACAACCACTCCTCAATCCATTCATCCAATTTTAACTTTCATGAAATCCTCTGTATATTATACTAAAATAGATCCCTCCTCATGAGGGTTTAAACAGCGCGAACATCTCATCAATCATACATATGGTTTGTATGTTATTGGTGTTTTAAAAAATAGGGGTTGATTATGTCTAGGCTAAGTACGACTTGGTCAGACTGACCCAACCAACCTGGCCTCGAGGCCCCACATGCCCCTTTTTAGTTTAACTAACCCGAACTGACCCAGTTCAGGTCTGGGTTAGCCCAGTACAGCATGTCCAGTGGGCCAGGCCCATTGGGAATTGCCAGACCTGACCCAGTTCGGCCGCAGGTCCATACCACTAGGTTACTCGGCGACCCAATATCATCCATCCCGGCCAAATGGGGTGGTTCCGGCCCACTAGGACCCCACTTCCTGACTCGCCTACTGTAGGCCATATATGGAAGGGATACTGTAGGAGAGCGCATATCCCTCCTACCTCATGGGTCGCTGAAGGGCCACCTCCTCTAGCTCGGACGCACGATGTATCAGTGATGTTACCCTGTGGCCGGCCTTCCACATGAGGTCAAGGGACCACATGTCCTGAGAACTGCTACATACGGATTTGGGTTTCATCACCGAAACAACATAGGTGCCGCATCCTTCCAACATCCACTAGAATGGCTGGCGTCTCCTCTTATTTCGGTGCAGCCCAAGCCAGTTGTGGCTACCTTCACTAGGGGTCATCGTGGCGCACCAACACTGACCCACAGCTGCAACTGTCAGCACCGGCATGCCAGAGGGTCCTTTTTTGAACCACTACTTCCACATCGGGGGTCTATTATTCGCACCATCTATGCCTTCAGCATCTGTGGGGAGCCTTCTTCCCTACAAAAGACTAAAATCCACTTTTCCTCCATTTTGGAATCTTGATTATAAAGAATGAATAAGGAGAGGGGATTAGACCTTGTTCATGTTGGATAGCAACCTCTACATTAGAATTTCCAAATAGGGGAGGTTTGACGATGACAGTTCTATTGGATAATCATCAGTACTAATTCAAAAACCCCAAGGAAAACACTCTGAGGCAAGAAAAGAAGATCCATGCATCAACTTGTTCGCCGGATGATCTGCATGCACTATTTTAGAATATGAATAGGGAAAACATAAAATAATTAAACCCCTACCTCGATTGTCATTCTTCATAGGAGCATTCTGTCCGTGGGGATTTAGGTTATGATTAAAATCATCGGCATTCGTCGCTCCCCAGTCTTGTTTGTCATCGATGTCGTTAGAGGTTCAACGATGTTCAATATTAATTTTTGGAGAAATTTCTTGGTGTTTTTTGGTCAGAGAATTTCCATAGTTTAATTCTCATTTATACAATTTATTATCCTATTAAAAAGAAAACATGTCACATGCGTCCTACGCTATTTCATTTTTGAAACAACGTATCTATTACATGCCATTTAATGTGTCGTTATGCTACACATTTATGATCAATTAATGAGATTCCATTAATTCACCTCATTGTTGCATCACAATGTCAATATTTTCTCACCTAATGGTTTTGAAAAACAAAATAAAATATCTTTTAATTTACTTTATTTTTTTCAAAAAATTCGAATATTAACATTTCCATCCGACCCTTGTTGGTTGAAATTTGGTCCTTTCTAGGAAAATATCGTCGATCGGAGTTCAACAGTGCCTTTGGATTTTCAATCTGAGTACTAGTTCAAAATTTAGAAAAACCTTCTTGCACGTTTACTTAAAAGAACTTAAAAAAATGTTTAAAAGTCCATTTTGGGCTCACCGGGTCTCGAAATGACATTCCATCACAGTGTTTTGTCTCAAAATAATTCCATATAATTTAAAAAAATTACACAAATATTTTGATACATTTCATTACTACACTCTTTTTGGGATTCACATCCTCATAATCGAAAACAATGTTAAACAAACAAATGGGGGTACTGAGCACGAATCTGAGCCTCCCGGTCCTATGTGTTCTCCTAGAGATTCCCATGTTTCCTCCTCTTTCCTCATCCCTGGACTCTAGTACTAATGTCGTAGGTGCTGGAACATCTTCTAAACACCAAGAAATAATGAAAATTGTGATGTATGGAAATACCTAAACTCCTCCTCCCGCAACAACATTGGTACTACTGTGGGTCCTCAGAAAAGGATGACATTCTCCCCACCCATAGAATATCGATCAGGGGTGTTCCCTATCGACATCTGGGTACGTATAGTCTTGTAGATGGAATCTCTGAGTTGAACCTCCCAGAAATTCTATATGAGTCGAGGGATAACAACCGTCGATTGAAGAAAAGATGTCTCCCCTCTATCCATGATAGATATCTAAAGCGAGGCAAACTGCTCTGAGGCCTTTTTAAGTCACTGTGAACTGGGTCTCCTACTATGAGCATCCTCTAACCTATTTCCCTTTCCAAGAGTATGGAATACATTGAAGTCATAGTCCTAGAAGAACACCAGCCATCACGGTTGTCTCATGTTAATGTCATTATGTGAGAAGATATACCTGATACCCTTGTAGTCGGAGTATACAGTAAACAGATCACCCATAAAGTAGTGTCACCACATTTTCAAGGAAAATACCACTATGACTATCTTCAAGTCATGGGTCTCAAATTTTGGATTATGTTTCCTCAACTATGGTGATTCGTAGGTGATCAATGGTCGATACTGCACTAGGACACAACCTAGTCCGGTCTCTGATGCATTGTAGAAGACTACATACCCAATGTTCTCTTTTGGTAGTATCAAGATAGGGGCACTCTCCATTCTCTGTATTAGCTTTTGGAAACATTGGTGGCACTTCTCTATACACACGAAGGGTTTTCTCTTTCTTATCAAGGCTGATAAAGGTTCTGCTACTCTACGTTGGACTGCCTGTGTTGAGATGTAGGTCCCAGAATGAGGGCATTGTTCTCTAATGGTGGGTTGAATGTAATATCCTAGAATGATAAAGTCTTAAATGACTAAATTATAGGACTCATGTCAATAAGGTGCACAATCCATTTCTTGAGCCTACCTGATAGAAACTCCATTGTTAATCATGTTTGGCATACAGTAGGGATTGGGATGGGTGACCTTTTGGGATGTTTCCTTGTGTGTATGTGAGTTAGGAAAAGATAGACTCGAAAAGACTAGTGTTTGCATGTGGGGAATTTCATTAATCATATGACCTATTCGGGCATGTGGGGGGGTATAGGGTGGGGACCACATGTTTGTGGGGTAACTAGTGGTACCTAGTGGGATAGGACAAGACGAATGTGTTAAGCCGGCATGTCTATGCCGTCACTAGGGCCCCGTTGTTACATTTTGAGATTTCAGGACATTACATTTGTGGTGCACCATGTGAGAATAAAGTCAAATCCCAATGCATCCTTTTTGAGGATATTACCCTAAGGTACCATTTTGCCAGATCTATATCTACTAGTAGTATTTAGATAATAATTTATTTAATGGTAAACCTATTACTCTATACATTACCAAAATTTTGGTATTTTTTCATTTTTTTATTCTTATACCTAATGCTTTCACTAATTTTTTACAATACTAATCACCAAAAATATCTAGGCTTTCCTCTATCCCAACTATGACAACTATTATTTTAAGACAACTTAATTCGTGATTTTTTACATAAAGTTTGGAATACTAAAATCCCAAAGAAAATAATCATAATCTATTTTTAAAATTAGGTACATAGAAAAAAAACATGATACATTTCAAAAAAAAATATCTTAAATCTCTCAAAAAGTCACTTAAATTTCAATTTCTCTTCTAAAAGTTCATGGGATAGGCTTGGGAAATACATAATAAAAGGTTAGTTATAAATCCAAGTAAGGTAATATTAAAAGTATAGTATAAGGTAAATAAGAATATGTGATTCAATAGGAATATCAATGTAACATAAGAGTATTACGAATCATAAAATTGAACATCAAATCATGATATAAGATCAGAACATATAGGCATCATGGGAATGTGGAAACAACATAAAACATGAAATCACAAACCTATGTCAAGTATAACCACCTAGAAATCCTAACATAGTGTTCTTAGTATAACCTCCCATGAGCCACACATGGTATATCATGAGATAAAAACATTACCCAATTCATTAAGTAGCTATATAATTCTAGTCCCACACTTCACATTCATAATATATACATGAATAAGTGTTCCATATAGAACATGTAATATAAGGATGCATTTCATCACATTTAATCTAGTGACTAATGAGTGTGAGTTACATATATGTAATTATAAAATAAGTAATTGGTGGATAAATCTTTTTCAATTCCTTTGAGTGGAAATGGGTATGGGTATTCCCAATATAGATGTTTGTTAGGGAAAATCAATTATAAATTTTGGCATCGTAATGGGGGTATATAAAGATCAATGGAAGGGTTAAATGGGATTGAAATGGATCTATAACCACTTTTAAATCATAAGTATAGTAATTGAGATGTGTAAAAACATATTCTAATGTGATAAATTTTAAATAAAAGGCATAACATAAATATGGTTATTTAATATGGAGGGGAAGGATAGGGTCCCTTAACTTGAAGGAGTGCTTTAAAAATCATGGTAGGAGCTTCTTATAAGCTTGGGAACACAATGGGAGGGATATAGAGAAGGGAGGGTAAACTAAATACATTCCAAAAGGTTTTCAGTGAAGATGGATGGGAGGTTGGTGGGTTTTATTGGAAAAGATAAGGGAATTCATTATTAATTTCTAAACATATGTTTTGGACTATATGTGATAAAATAATCAAAACAAAAAACATTCCTTGGGTTTTGACCCATTTGTTCTGTAAAATATGATATTTTTTCAATATTTCACAAGGATAAAGAAAAAAATTATTAAAACAATACCCTTTTAATGTGGAGGTCAGTCATGTTGATAAATAATTAATTTTAAATATTTAAAATATAATTTAGATTTTGGAGGTTACATTTAGGGTTTATAAAATTAATAAAATAACTTCAAAAACAAATTATTCTAAAGAGGAAACATAATTTACATCGATAATACTAGTTATAGTATTAATTACATCACTTTTTTCTTTTATTATTTCATAATAGATACTATATAATTATACCATATTTAATTTTTTCCTAAACAGTAGACTATCTCAGAAAATTATAAAAAATTCACCATTAGAAAATTTAAATGTGCTGAATTAAATAATAAGAGTAATTTAATCAAAATAGTTATATAAATATAATAATTTTCAATTTTAAATCAAAAACCCCATTTTATGAAAATTATGTTTTTTATGATGAGAACTGTTTTGTAACACTTATAAAAGTTACATTGGAATTCAATAAATTGTATTATCAATTATATTTAAATAATTATTATATAATCAAAATATTTTATTAAAATATTATTTAACGTAATAATTATAGAATTTATCAAATCATAGTCATAATTGAAAATGTATATTTCTCCAAAATACAATTTGAGTTTCTTCATATTAGAATTTATTTTTTTTTCAACCTCATTAATTAATATTTTATAAATTTGAAATAAATGGGTATAAATATAATCATTATTTTTTTGAAAAAGTAAAAATTCATATTACTCGGTTCTAGATGCATAACGCCTCATTACATAATTATACTCCCTAAGGGTACAGTGTGTGATGGTGACAATAATTTGGGGTCTTAGCAAACATGGTTTGGTTCATGATCATGATAAGATTTAACCTCTACCATAAATCGTTTCACTCATGATTTAGTTATTGAATATTATAATGTTCTTGGTCATGGTAAAATCCAAGTGATTCCATAACTTGTTAATAGTTGGTGCTTAATACCCAACTATACAGTACTTTTGATTACTATATCATGTACACAGTTAGATATACATGATGTATACATACCATTATAGTGTACATATTTATGTGTCTACTATTTAATGGTAATTTCCATAGACTAGTTTTCATATCAACAGGTTATAGAAGATCCCAAGAAATAAGGGGAACCTCGAGATATTGTGAAATTAATATTAAACATGTCATATGGTTTAGTTGTATCTTTATTTCTAGACAGAATATATATTTGACTATCATGTGTTGTGTCTCGTAAGCATTGAGACATCCTCTCATGAAGTTTGTGCATAGTTGTCTCTAGTAGTGAGACCATGAGGATGGACCCTCCAAGAGGAAACCACTTGTTTTTGGAGTCATTGGATGTTCCTATCTATAGATATGTGTAATGGTCTCCTGTCTTGAGATCATTAACAATGTGTGACATTTGATCACATACATTGTTGTAAGGAAAAATCAATGATAATGAAATCATGGCAAGGTATCTTCTGTTGGGTGCTTCATTGGTGGAATGGAATTGGTTGAGTGATCAAGAAAACATTGGTCTCTTTCAGGATGAGTAAGTAATATATCTTAGGCCATGTTGATCAGGACGGTAGTACCTTCATAATACTGTGGTTATGGTAGCCGAGGGTGTTTTTTTTTGTTAGATCAATTAATAATAAAGCATTAAATGGGTGATGAGTTGAATCTGTGTCCTAGTTTATGAGATATTAAAGACCGAGAGATTATATTACACAGTGTGTTTGTAGGTGGGTTTCGATTGCTATGACTATCCTTATCTCTTGAGGGTCCATGATTTTTTTCTAGATCCTACTCTTTTTCTATGAATAGTATTCAATACTATAGAGATAGAGTCCCAGGGGATCACATAGAATAGAATATTCAAGAATCTATCATATCGAATTGAATAGGTATATAGGAAATGGTGGGACCCACCATTGGGGTTCAAGTTTTTTCAAAGGAAATATGATCACAAAATAAATAAATAAATTCATATAATTAAAGTTAAGAATTATTGGAATTGAATATATATATTAAATGTATTTATAACTTTTAATGTAAATATGTCTAAACTATTAGTTGAAGGAATATTAATTAAAAATATTCAGGGATTGTTTAATATTTGTGGTAACGACAAGTTGAGTTAATTTCACGGGTATTATCATGTAATATATTTTTTATATTATAGGAAATTTATAATAATATAAAGGGTATTTATGGATCATTATAGTACTCATAATATCATTTTTATTGCATGTTAATTATTCGAGGGCTGGAGATGCAATTCTAGGTAATTGAAAAGACACTATATATAGAGGAGGACAGACCTTAAACCCAAACTATTCACTTCCTCTCTCTACCATATTACTGAGAGAGGGGATATTGAACAAAGTGTTCGGATCGAGCTCTCTTTCGTGCTTTGCAAGAAATCTGATGTAGTGATCTTTTGAGCATTGAAGGTGTTGTTACATTTCTATGCTAGAACTCAGAATTTGATGATTACAACTCCTTTAGTTTATTGAGGCATGTGCGGATTGTTTATGGTAATTAAAAATTAGATTATTTGAATAGTTACCGTCGACAATAATTAGACGCCTAGTGCGGCTTCAAATCCAACCAGTCATTTACAGTTTTAATTTTGTTCTTAAAACTCTTCTTGCAGGATCCTCATCATATTCTGAGCAACGTCTCACTGATGATGAAGAATTCCTACTAATAATTAGTGGGAAATTCTAAAAATCCATTTTTTGGGTCTTCCCCTATGTACCTGGTACCTTAAATAGCTATCAGGTAAATATGTGTGATTTTAATCCAAAAAAATTAATTTTTTGTTAAATAAAATAGACGGTGTCATTCCGGTCTGAATGTCGTAGACTGTGAGTAAATATGACAAAGGATAGCCTTGTTATGGCCATCAAAAATTTTAAATATGGATTTAAAACTCACTTTACAGGTTTTTTATGAAGAAAATTTATATTTATATATACTATGAAATACCTGAAGCTAGCCGGTTTTTATTTTTCCGGTGAATCCCGATAGTGGTCTAAGTTCTGATAGCCTGGATAGTTTTTTCCGATAGTGTATTTTTTATAATAATTATTATTATAATATTATTATTATTATTATTCTAAGACAAATGAATTAGGATATTGAAATTTTTTGTATAAAACAAATGGTAAAAAGTTGTGGAGGATTAATTTTTAGCTTGGTCAACATATAGCCAAAATCAAATGGGCTGGCAACATGACATTTAAAACCAAAAAAGATATAATAAAAAATAGGGTTTTTTCTAAAATAATGGGCCACACCCACCTACCTCCAAACCACCAACTAGACCATCCACCAACCTTTCCTCTGCTCTCACCACCCCTTAAGCCACCTCCAACCAGCCGCCCACCTTGGTCCTCTCCTCCTATGGTCTAAAATCCCACAAACCAACTCCCCACTAACTGTCATTCCTCCCAAGTATGCTATCCCACACACCACCATCGATCTTGGATCCCACTACCAAATTCCAAATCCTCCCATATCCAATGTGATGTATTCGTTCTTAGATCCAGTTGTCAGCCACAGTGCCTTGGTTTCCCTCACATGGATCGTCCATTATCCTCTCATTTAGTCATGCCTCCCCTTTAGATGACTTAGGCTAGACTCCCACCACATCCCTCCTCCCCTCACACTATCCCCCCCCCCTCGCAAGCCATTGTGCCTCCCTGTTTTGCCATCCTGTGTTTGGTTGTGAGTTATTTTTAAATCTATTTTATTTTTAATTTTTTTTTAACAGACTAGGTTATAAGTTTTTTTAAAAATATGCCACAATGGCGGCCTCTGCGATGCCGCCTTTGGGTCTCAAGTGAAAGGAAGCATCGTCAATGCCTCTTTTCCCCTATAAATAAAAAAAATAAAAAAAAAATTTCATTTTTTGTTTTTTGTTTTGTTATATATATATATATATAAATAAAATATAAAAATAAAAAAAATCAGCAAAATTTATCCGCTATTTAAAATCCAGTAGTACTGACCTTAAAGCAGTCAGTATTCTATGAGAGGCTATCACCCAGGGATCCCTTTTATAGGATAATTTACCCTAGATATCATTCTGCAATTCCAATGTAGCATTCTGGTTCTCCCTTTCCTACGCAGAACATTCTGCATTTCTGATGTGGGATTTTGTTTCAAGTACGTGACTTTGAAATACTATAAAATATAAAATATAAGACCAATATAAATGAATCATAAAACATAGATTAAAACTGTGAAAAATAGTTGAAAACAAAAAGAATTTCATAAAAAATGATGATAAAAATGATTTATAAGCTTTCAAAACAACCTACTTGAAGCATAAAAATGTTTCAAGTACGTGACTTTGAAAGCCTAAAAATATATAAACTACAAGACCAATATAAATGAAACTTAATAAATTGACTAAACATATAAAAAATATTATAAAATAAAGAGAATTTTGTAAAAAAATGTTGATGGAAAATAATATATAATTTTTCAAAGACACCTACATGAAAATTAAAAATGTTTCATGAACATGACATTGAAAGCCTATAAAATATAAACAATTAGACCGATATAAATGAAACATAAACCATGGATTAAGCATATAACAAATAGTTTAAAATAAAAATAATTTCATAAAAAAGTTTCATGAAAAATAATTTATAGGCTTTCAAAACCACCTACTTGAAACCTAAAATTGTTTCAAGTATGTGCCTTTGAAATCTTATTAAATACAAAAAATAAGACCGGTATAATTTAAAGATCAAACATGGATTAAACATATAATAAATTATTTAATTAGTAAATTAATATTATTAATAATAAATTATATAATAATTAATTAGTTATATGAAAATTATTAATAATTATCCAATTAATTAGTAATATAATTATTCAGTCTATAATAGTTAATTTGTAAATTAGTAAAATAATTATAAATTATAATTATTCATTATAATTAATAATTAGTAATTATTTAAAATTATTATAAAATTTTTAATTAGTTAATTGTTAATATAATTATTAATTATATAATAGTTAACTAGTTAATTAGTAATATAATTATAAATTATAATTATTCATTATAATTATTCATTATATTTATAATTATTCATTATAATTACTATTTATAATTATTAATTAGTAATTATTAATTATTAATTAGTTAATTAATAATATAATTATTAATTATATATATATTAATTCTATAATAATTAGTTAGTTTATTAGTAATTATTAATAATTAATAATTAATAATTTGTTAGTTAGTTAGTAATATAATTTGTTAATTAGTAATATAGTTATTAATTATTTAATAATTAATTAGTTATATAGTAATATAATTATTAATTATATAATAAGTAATTAGATAATTAGTAATATAATTGTTCATTATATAATTTCTAATTAGTTAATGTTTCCGATGCTTTCGCCAGGGCGCGTGCATCCGTCTGTGGGGGAGGATGCATAGCTGTTGCCCTGCATTCCCGCTTTCTAAGGGCGGGCGGCATTCGCTCCTTATTCAGGGACGTCTGCTCCTTAATCAAAACCAGGATGATGGGATGTCGGTTTTTCCTTCCATGGATTCCTCCTCAGAACTCATCACCTAGTATGGGTCTCCCTCATATATTTAATACGTTGTTCATGAAACTCTTCTCAGTGACATGTTTCTATGGACGCCGGTTAATTACACAACTTCTGTCAGGACATTTCAAAGGGTCCGGTCAGGGCAGCAACCTTTAGTTGGGGGAGTAGTCATGTCGAGGCATCAGTAGTGTGTCTGAATGATGGGGAACTAGCGTGTCGGTCTTTTGTCCCTTGTCATAGGGCTTCTCGAGGGCGTGGAAGCCCGAGGCATCCCAAATCGAGCACGGGAAATTATATTCCATAGGCATATACCTGAGGTTTTCCTCAGCTTCCTATGTTTGACATAGGTTATGCCGTAGGTTTAGCATCCAGCGGAGATGGTTACGGCAAGGGCGTGCCATCCGAGGATTTCCTCAGGCATCTCATGTTTATCACGAGGTAGGTCGCAAGTTTAATGTCTAGCAGAGATGGGTCGGCCTGATCAAAACACTAGCTGGAGTGGATCAGATTGACAAATTTCCCTTGAAGGGATGCCAATATCGGAGGCAAGCCGTGTCCGGCTTCCTGAATGTTGTGAAGAGGAGAGGAATGGCATGATCTCACCGGGATATGGCGGTCCGGGTGAGAATCATGGTGGATGATGGATGGATGGATGAAGCGGAGGGGGACTGAGATGGGACTATCGCAAGGGTGACAGTGAGATTGGGCTTGAGCCTCGAAGAGACCACCTACGTATCCCCATGGCAGGGAATCAATGTTTGCATAGTTCGGGGTCGTGCTGGTGAGCAGACGTGAAGGTGGACCTTGGCCCGATGGGCATCGTCAGCGAACCGACGTGGAGGTGAACCCGGGGGTCCACTGGTGGTGGGCTTGAACCTCGTGGAGGATTCCTATGTACCATGCCTTGACATGGATCAAAGTCCCCGTAGATCATGTGGAATGTGGAATACAGTTTAACGTCATGCGGGATGGGGGTGAACCGACGTGAGTGAGGTCGGAACGACCGGGTGATGGGCTTGAACCTTATGGAGGCCTCTTACGTACCATGCATTGACATGTATCAAAGACCTCATAGTTCAGAATGGTGTGTGGGGGAAACGATGCGAATGAGGACCTTGGTCCGAATGGTGCGGGGCTTACACACTGGGCTGCCCAGGTGCTGGTGAACTGACGTGAGGAAGGTCGGAGTGACCAACAGGTGGTGGGCTTGAACCTCTAGGAGGCTCCCTATGTACCATGCCTTGACATGGATCAAAGACCTCATAGTTAAAATGGGGCTTCGTCGGCGAACTGACGTGAAGGTGAACCCGGAGGTCCACTGGGGGTGGGCTTGAACCTCGTGAGGCTTCCTACGTACCATGCCTAGACATGGATCAAAGTCCTCGTAGTTCGGGTTGGTGGGTGTCGGCAAACTGACGTGAGAAAGGGACCTTGGTCCGATGGGAGATGGAATTGAACCTCAGGGAGGCCTCCTACATACCACGCCTTGTCATGGATCAAAGTCCTTGTAGTTCGGGTTGGTCACAACGTCTTGCCGTCGAAAGGGAATGCAGTTTAACGTCATGCTGGACGAAGGTAGAACCTGACGTGAAGAAATAACAGGTGGTGGGCTTGAACCTCATGGTGGCTTCCTACGTACAATTCCTTGACATGGATCAAAGACCTCATAGTTAAAATGGATGTGCAGTTTATCGTCATGCTGGACGGGGGCATACAGTTTAATGTCATGCTGGACGGGGTGTTGTCATGGCCAATTCTTACTCTAATCCCACGTGAGTCATGCTCGGTGTGAGAAACAAGAGGTAGCAGAGACCGAACAATCATGTCGCGAAGGGTGCGTCCATGAGAAACGAAGAGGGGCTTACACGTTGGGAGGCCCATGGTGCTGGGACTTACTCCAGGATGGAGTCCTGAAGTGCGACAAAGCGCGGCAGAAGAGGGATTTGGGACCAAAGATGGAAGGGGCCTCGTTCCCTATCGCGCCCTCCACTGGCCATGGCAGTGGGGAAGTACAGAGGTTCATGGGTGCTACCTTCCGCAAGAGAGGGTTGGGGCTTATACCAGAGTGGTTTCCCTTCTCCCATGGACATACGCTACTCCAAGAAGGAGGATATCATCCCGTGTGGGGGTGATTCCATTCCCATGGAGACGAGTGACATAACGAATGTCCGAGATGGGGTGGACCCTGTGTGCGAGGCACGGGGTCGGATCACAGTTTAAGGTCATGTGTTGAAGACGAGGTGCTTGGCATTTTAACGTTCTGCAGCTTAGACGAGAAGGGTTCACTCTGCACCCTTAGGACTTACATGACCGGCACCCTTTTCTCCTTGGGGGAGGGAAGGTACCAGTAAGGTCGTGGTGAAGGGGTGTCTCAGAGCGAACCATCGAGGGGTCCACGTTAGTGTGGCTCTACGAAGAAGCAATATCTGTTAGCATTCCTATGCGAATAAGCACTAGGCAGCGCAACGCTACAAGTGGTGTTGTCCGTGGGACATTGAAATCACATCGTGAAAACCTGGAGGGTCACACGGGAGGAGGAATTTCCAAGAAAAAGAGTTTTATTCGCGAAGTGGAGTGCCTTGGCCTTATCATGGAGTAGAGGTGTGAATGGGGGGTGCTTCGCAAAGTGGAATAGTATTCGCGGAGCACTGCCTCATGAAGCAGAGGTGCCTCGTAAAGCAAGGTGTTGCGAAGCAGTGTGCTTCGCGATATGTGGCGACCCTTCCTTGGCATGGGGATCACTAGTACAGGATGGGTCTTTCACGAAGCATAAATTCTCCACGGCCACCCAGGTTCCCTTGGGAATCCCCTTCCTTCGTGAATGCCCTAGGATTCGTGAAGGGCATCCCTCTCGGAAGAGGGGCTAAAAACGAGACAAGGCAAAGGCATCTCGCGAAGTAAAAATACCTCGTGGAGCTCATGATTCCCGAGGTGAAGGGTGATTCTCGATTCGGGAGTTGAGAAGACGAAAGGTCATATTTTCCATCCCCTAGACATAGGGGGAACCCATTATTTATAAGAAAGGGGTGCCACAAAGCAGAATTCACACGGCTCGACGGGGCGGTGGGTGCTTCGCGGCGGGCTCGCGAACGTCAGGTTGTTTGCATAGCGTTACCGCCTCCTGTGCTCTATGGAGGGCTTGCGAACGTCAGGATGTTCGTAGAGCGGTACCACATCCTATGCTTTGCGGGTCCACGATGCTCGGGGAGATTTGCGTCGAAGCTTCACGAGGCAGCATGCGGGGATTCTTTTTCAGCCCTTCTTTTTGTGCAATATTTTGGCACCAACAAATTCCCTCCTCATACTTGGAGCCGCGGAGGGATGAAGGGCCAAAGTCTGAGTGAAAATCACCAAAATGATCGGCGGTTCACGATGCGGCCTCATGAAGGGGCCCGCGGGGCTACCGGTGGCCCCATGGTCCGGACGCGCCGCGATGCTCCGCGCGGGCGGGACGCGCCACGAAGCTCCAGGGTCATCTCCTATAAATAGGGGGCTGACCTCTATTTTTTCCTCTCGCTTCTTTTTTCCACTTGCGCTCTCGACTTTGTGAAGCTTCGCGTCCTCCGCGTCCACACTCTGCGAATCAAGCTTCACGGCGAATCATGAGTCTCCAACTCCACGACCGTGCCAAGAAAATTTATGTTTGCTGGCCTAGGCCTGACTCCGCATCTTGGCTTTGTGCCCGAGCATTGCGAGGAATCATCGCGATCAAGCTTCACGATCCAGCCCGAAAAAAATCCTTTTCTTCGTGCTTAAACCGAAATGGCCCATCGAGAGGCTGTATTGGGGGTCCTTGTAGACGCCGCCTAGAGGGATGAGATGGCCAACTATCTGGGCCTAGGGGAGATGGTCTGAGGCCACTTGGACCATACTTCATTGACAGAACTGCTATCAGAGGGTCAAAAGAACTATCTGTAGTGTAAGAAGCTACCCTTGTATGGCTTCGGGATGAGGGATGACGTCTTCATCCCTGAGGCGAGTAGGGATGAACCAGCTTGCTGGTTCAGGATCACGCCATGCCAACGCCAGTGGTTTGGGGTGGCCGATGGTCATGCGCGGGAGGACTTCACACCCGTCACCGCCAACTTTCTCTACAATCATGTGAACAATTTTGACGGGAAGCCACTGCAACTGGAGACGTCCCCTCCTCTGTACTGTACCATGCTGAAGGTGGCTTTGCAGGATTCGAAGAAGGGGTGGTCCGATAAATGGGACCTATGCCAGGGCGGCAACTTCACTAATGACTGGGCAAGGGCCTACTGGGTAGGCGCCTCATGTGAGGAGTTTGGGGCTGAGATGAGGAGAGTGGGTTTGTATGAGGCATAATGGGACTTCTAATTCCACATTTACCAACTGAAACAGCTGATGCCGGAGATACTGAGCAGATGGTCGTCTAGGACCAATACTTTTCACCTGCAAGATGGGGAGGTGGGCATCAGCCTGTGAGATGTCTACCAGATTTCGAGGGATCCGATCTTGGGGGCCATGTAGGATGAGTTCCTCCACATCATGAGCGCGTTGGAGGACACAGAGCAGATGTTGCGATTGGCATCGGCGCTGATGGAACTGGTCCCTGGAGAGGACAAGGAAGCAGTGATAGATGTCCACTTTAAGAAGTGGTTCGAGCGGTTCTGAAACTTCCCGGAGAATCGAGAGTTTCCTCCGAGGCCTCAGACATGTCCAAAGGTGGCTCAATGGGGCAAGGATCACTCGTACTGGCGGGTCTTGGAGGATAGCCAATGGAAGACTTGTGGTTTCAGCGTCAACACTGAACAGCAGCCGATAGTTAGGCTGGAGGCATGCCTCACAGCCCTTATCTGTGGTTGGATCCTACCGGTGAGGGATACCAGCATGGGGGTGCGGCCCAGCTCGTTTATCATGGCGTACATGCTGGCCATGGGGCAGTGGGTCAATCTGGGGATTCCAATGCTCGCCAGGCTATACAAGATGCTGCGGCATGTTAGCGAGGGAAAGAAGCCACCATGGATATGCGGGCCCTTCCACCTTTTGTATGGGTGGATTGCAGTGCACATCCGGGGGATTTACGAGTATCCAAACCCTATATCTCTCCAAGGATCAAACTTCCACCCCTCCATTCTGAATGTGGCCAGGAGCTTCCCTTTCAAACTAATCATGTCGATGGTGGTGAACCGGGTGTGGAGGGCAGATGAGTTTAAATTCCACCCATTCCCATTGTCGATGGGGATACTCACTGACGATGGGCAGGGAACGGAGGAGCGTCGAGCTTATCTCCTGGCCTTTCGAGGTGGAGTTTTGGTGGCACGAGTGGATCATGAGCCGCTCTGCGAACCGTACACCCTGCATCGGTTTGCGAGGCAGTTCCGGTGCCTCCAGTGGCTGACTTCGCAGGTCTACTAGGAGGTGCGTCACAAGGAGCACCCTTGTGTGAGGAGGCATCTGTGGCTCATGTTCACGCGGGAAGATGGGAAGATGAGAATTATATTGCCTCCATCCCCTGCCACTTTCGGATTGGTGAGGGAGTATGCCATTAGCTGGGAGGCTGCTTATCCAAGGGAGATGCTGAAGCAGCCAACTATTCGGGTTAGTCACGGTGGGCCTCCTCTATCCCGAGGTCGGGGTCGGAGGGCAGTAAGGGCCTCTCATGGTGGCGGGGATCACGTGGCGGTGAGACCCGCACCGGCCGAGGTTTTGGCAGCGGTGGCGGACCCGGTGATTCTGGAAGAGCAGGGCCATCTGGAGGGGCGGCCACCGAGGGGATATCTTAGGATATACACTCAGGCTCCGAGGAAGCAGTTGCGTCATATCGACATGGTAGAGGATGCAGTCTTCCCGGAGACCTGGGACATTTGGGATGTCAACTGGTAATTCCTCATCCCACCCGAGATATGGGCGCACTTGAATCGCCTTGGGATGGAGTTACCGGGCATAGGCCCAGTCCGGGCTGGTTTCATGGTGTCTCTGGTGGAGGCGGAGTGATACTTGGACGAGCTAGAGGACTACGTCTACTCCAGTGGTGTCCCACACCCAATGACAGACCGAGTGAGGGTACTGTTAGATCGGACGGTCCCCCCACAGTTGTCAGCCACCAATCTGAGGGAGCGCTTCCCCCTATCGGAAGAATTAGAGGACTCCTCTCGAGAGGATGAGGCTAGTGGAGGGAGCCTGTTGGAGGAGGGTGAAGTCGGAGACCAAGACTTAGATTATGATGATTTCGCAGAGGATCTCGAGGTAGCATTCCGAACTTCTTTCCTTACGGTCCTTCCTCAGTCCATCATGGATTTTTCACCGATGTTTGAACCATGAAGGAGGAACTTGTACGCAGGCCTCGCTCTCACCCCTTGGCGGGTGGCGATATAGGACCTTCAGAACCCGCACCTACGGCTACGTCCAGTTTAATATCTGGTGGGGCCAGAGCACCCGAGGTGGCTCCCCAAGAGTCTCTAGACCTTCCAACAGTATACGGAGGGCCACACCTCGGGGTCCCGTCAGTATCAACTCAAGATTTTCACCAGGAGGTCGATCTCTGTAAGTTTCCTATACTGGATTCATTGTTGTCATATGTAGATTGTGCCAACTAATGCTGGTGTCCCTCTCTATCGTACAGTTCTTCGACTGGCGTGGGCTGATGCGTGAAGGCTGGTCGTGATGTCTGGCGGCATCCCTCCTAGGGGCATGTCGATGATGGTGGAGATTCTCCCCCCATCTCCCCGAGCTGCAACACACACTATCATCAGCGGGGCCACCAGAAGGGTCATGCCTGATGTTATTGAAGTGGAGTCTGATGATGAGGATCAATCGGCCGACCCAAGTCCTGTCACGCCTGCTCCGGCGCCAGATGTCGTGCCGGATTCAACACCAGATGCAGATCCTGCTGAGGACTTCCTACGGGCGTATCCTGCATACGAGCCTACTAATCGCGCAGACTAGGACGAAACTGCCTCTGATGAGGAGGACAGCAGCATAGTCCACCACCGATCGTGGAAGATAATCACGCGCTTCATCAAGGACACCCCCCAAACGCTATGGGTGAACGAAATGGACAGACTTCGCTCACGGCTACGCGAACTGTGTGCTGGGGGAGTGGATTCCCAACATCCTCATGCGCTCATCCGAGACCTCATGGCCGAGAAGATTTTGGAGTATGATCACGGTCTCAGCGTGGGCTGGCGGCAGAGGAATGTGAGTAACATCAAGACGCTCCAGGAGGCTGAAAGAGAGGTCCAACAGATGCAGACCCAGGAAGATGAGCACTAAGCCTCTCTTAATTCATAATCTGAGCTGATCTCACGGTTGAAGGCACAACTGGCAGAGGCAGAAGAGCATATGAGGCAGGCTTCCGGAAAGATGGATGTCATTCAGGCTAGCGTAGAAAGGACCAGGGCCAAGGCTGACGAACTTTTCTCCGTCGCTGCTGAGGATGAGTGGGAGTTGAGTCGGCGGCACCATGTCTTGGACGCCACAAGCCGAAGGGTGGCGGAGCTGCAATGTTCTTTTGACGGGGTCAACCCGTCCATGGGGGGATTCGACCACTGAGTATTGTAACAAATTACAAACCTTTTAATGGTACTTTCACGCTTCAATTTTTACTTCTTTTGAATACCGTATCATGAATGATTTCCACTGTTTGCATCGGTTCATTACATCACTATAATGTTGGTGGGACGTCCGGCGACAATTCCCCAAGATCGCGTGGGTCAAGACCGATGTGAGATATAGGTGATAGTTGCCTCATCGTCCCTCCCAACATGGGAGTGGAAAACAAGCTTCGGGCATCCAGGGTTTGGATAACCAGTCTGGATTTTCGGAAGGTGGGAGAGGCCTGGCCAGAGAAGGAGGTTCTTAGAACAACCGAATTACCGTTTATTTAGTGTTCTCCTATGCACGAACGGTGCAATGCCAGGGGCGCTGAAATCAGTCCTAACAAATGGAAATGTGAAGTATGGATCACGATGCCCAAGATTCGGAACACTGCGGGGATGGCGTGACAATAAAGGACAATCGTTAAACGTGTTGGAGACACTATATCCTTACTGAGTTAGCCTGAAATAGGGAAAAAATTGAGGGTCGACCATTGACCATGTTCGAAACATGGGACTAGGTCACAAATGTTGTCTGTCAATCCTTCGGGACGTTGGCCCAGGACAGTTGGCGAACCCTAGGTCAAGCATCCATACTGTTAGGAGGTCCTTCTAGACAAGACCAGTCTTCCAGAATGTTGGCCCGGGATGGTAGGTGAGCCAATACGGCATGGGACCAGGTCGTTAGGGGGTCCCTTCAGTCATGAAAGGGGATGAGGGTCCGAAAAAGGGGTACGCAAAGTGTGGAATATGGAGCGATGGTTTGTCCGAACAGAATCCAACACTTAGGTAGTTACACCACCGTGGTGGGAGTACGCCAAATGGGTGCATTGGTTTGGTTATAAATCCTTTCTTATTTGGGATAGGGCCTCTCTAGAGAGGGGTTCGGCTAGGGGGCTGGAAAAGGGAATGATGGGATTAATGATTTCTATGGTCTGGACCCTAGGAAAAATACCAAGGTGTCTCTACGTATCCCATGAGGTTGGGAATCAAGCCATACGTAGTTCTAGAGGAGAACAGATAGGAAAATTCTTATGGGCTGGACCCTAGGAAACATAAAAGGGTGTCTCCACGTATCCCATGAGGATGAGAATCAATCCATACATAGTTCTAGAAGCGTATTTTAACGTCACGCAGGACGATGAGAATCCTGGCTGTGTTGGAACACATCCTGCCAAAACTACTAATCCCACGTGAGTCATGCTCGGTGTGGGAAACAAGAAGTAGTGGTGGGACTTTCCTGACACAGAAAAGGGTAGGTTAGGCTGAAGGGACACACGATGAATACCACCCCCATGATAATAACACGCCCATGTGGCGCACTTATATGTGCGAAGAGATAGAGCTGAATATGTTCGAATTCCACTTGAACATGAGGAAGTGGAAATGTGTGAATCGTGTTGCTCGAGAGTTGTATCACAATGATGGTGGCATGATGATAGAGGATAACTGTTAACCGTGATGGAAACGCAGCATTCATATCACGTTAGCCTAGAATGCGGATAGACAAATGATGGTTGACCATTGAGGATGTTCGAAAAATGGGACCATGTCGCAAATGTTGCCAGATAACCTTAGGGACGTGGGCCTGAGTCGATCGGGGGCCCATAGGCCCAACTTCCATAGAGATACCATAATCCTCGTATCCATGTCGTCCGAGGGTCCTTTTGGATGTGGAATAGGATGAGGATCCAAATAGAGAGCTCATGAAGCTTGGTCATGGGACGAGGGGAATGTCCCCATGAAAATCCCACACTTCGGGCTCATTGTCAGAACACATCTGAATATGACAACGAGATGTATTAGATGGAGGGGGGAGAGTCATTTCCAACAGTGAGATCTTAGTTTAGGGTCGTAGAATTCATACCATGAATGGGTAAGGGGGAAGGGGACACATGGAAAGGCGGTTACAAAACCCGACGCGAATGAGGACCTAAGCCCTACTTACCATGTGTTCTCCGAGGAAATGCTCAAGTCGAGGGACCGAACATGAAGGGTAGGCTGGGCCTGCAGGGAAGTGCCCGGACTCTCCTACGTATCTCATGATGATGAGAGTCAAGCCATACGTAGTTCTTAAGGGTGACATGGTAAGATACTAGTGCCAGGGGAAAAAGGGAAGTGTGGGCGTGGCCCTTGTAGTGAAATAAGTGGAATTTGATAAATCTTGTTTGTCCTTTACGGTGAGTGTTTTTTTGTGAAGCGATGGTCCTAGGGTAGAAGGCCCTGGTGTCTCATCAAGAATCAAGCCGTAATAGGCACTAACAAATGGCATGGAACATGACCAGTACCCAACGTGATTCCCTCTACAACGAGGTCATCAAAATGTAGTGTCGTTTTTCATCGTGCGGCCAGGATGATAATGTCATAGTTTATGGTCATGTGACTAGACCAAAAATACATTTTAACGTCATGCAGCGTAGACATAGCAGAGACAATTCTAGGCAAGGAATGTGTATGGTGTCGCGTGGCATAACTGACGTGAATGGGGACATAATCCCACCTTATACCGTACACAGTCCCGAGAGAGGTACCTCAAGCCGAGGGGCCCACATATAGGTGAAAGGTAACGGGGGAGAGACGATTTCCAGATGAACTGGACCCGAAAACGAGACGTTCGGGTGGTCCTACGTATCCCATGAGGATGGGAGTTCTGGCTGAGCGTAGTTCTTAGGAGATCTTAGTTTATGGTCTTAGAGCTCGGACCATGGGTGGGTGACAAGTTTCCAGGTAAGCAAAGACCTCATCCCGGTCCCTAAGCCCACGTGAGTTAAACTCGGTGTGGGAAACAAGGGGGGAGATCCTTATCACAATACCCAAAACATCCCATTAGGGGGAGTCGGTGAAGAGCCCCGAAGGACACCTTTGACATGACTTTGTTCCCCCAACGCGCAGACGTGCACGGAGGAATAGTACCAAGAGTTCCAAAACTCTACTTGGACATGATGAGACAGGAAAAGGATGTGAATCATGTAACTGATATTTCGGTCTTAATGGGGTTGGCGTGGCGATAGATGATAACTATTAACTGTGGTGGAAAAAACAGTTTCCATATTTCGTTAGCCTGAGGTGGGAACAAAAAACGAGCATCGACTGCTCACCATATTCGCAACACGAGATTTTTATCGATTTGTTGTCTGAAACCCTTAGGGGCGTTGGCCCATAACTGTAGGAGAGCCCTTGGGAGTAGTATCCAGGACATTCTTGGGGGTCCCTCCGGGTGTGAAAGATAATGGGATCCCTGATGAAGGGATACACAAAGCCTGGAAAGAGGGTGCGGAAATGTCTGAGTAAATTCTAGCATTCCAGGTAATAAACTGGAGTAACCTTATGCACATTGGGGAACCGTCGGAAAGGGTCGACGAAATAGCTCGAGAATGAGAGGCACATGGTGTGGTTATTACAAGACTGACGTGAATGAGGTCATAATCTCGTACCACGCCATATAATCCCCTCGTGGGGGAAGGGTAGGCCAAGGGGCCATGGTGGGATGAAGATTCCCAAGAGATGGGGCTGGACCCGAAGCCTAGCCATTCAGGTGATTCTATATATCCCATGAGGATGGGAATAAAGCCACATGTAGTTCTCTAGATGCAGTTTAATGTCATGCGGGATGAGGAGGGGAGTCCTATACCCCCAAATAGGGGAGGTGTACGGTACAGCGAATAGACCGACGTGAATGAGGACATAATCCCACACCACACCATACACTCCCATAAGAGAGGACATGGGCTGGGGCCCGAAAAGGCCAAGGGGCCTGATTGTTAGGCATTGGTCAGGAAGGCCTGACTTGCATGCAGTTTAACGTCTTGTGGTAAGAACGAGGGATAGGGGCCCAAGGAGGCCAAGGGTCCTGAGGTTGGGCCTCAGTCAGGAAGGCCTGACCTACTTGCAGTTTAATGTCTTGCAGTAAGGACGAGGGTCATGGGCCCAAGGAGGCCAAGGGGCCTAAGGTTGGGCCTCGGTCAGGAAGGCCCGACCTACATGCAGTTTAATGACTTGGAGTACGGACGAGGAAAGGTATGACTATATCTCATCCGGGGATATGTACGATATGGTGAGTAATCCGACGTGAATGAGGATGTTGTCCCACACCACACCGTACAATCACGCAAGAGGGTGAGTCAGGGAAAACCAAGGGGCCTGAGGCCTAGCCGCGGTCGGGGAGACATGACCGGCTTACAGTTTAACGTCTTGAAATGAGGACGAGAAGAGATATTAGTTTAAGGTCATAGAGCTCGGACCATTTTGCAGTTTATTATCTTGCAGGACTAGGATGCAGTTTAAGGTCATGCAGGACCATTTTTCCCTAGGCAAAGTATCGCTTGAGGAACTTGGTGTTAGTGGGAGGAGTTATGTGCTCACCATTCGTGGTTTCCAAGGAGTATTCTCTGTTGGGGTAAACCTTATGGATGACGTAGGTTCCTTCCCATTTGGGCTCTAGCTTGGGTGGTTTCCTATCGGGGATCACTGGCGCTCGAAGGGCCAGGACCAGATCACCCTGCAGAAAAGAGTGAAGGCGAACCTTCTTGTTGAAGTCCCTTGCTATCTTATTCTGATGCCTTTCCAGATTGTGCAGGGCATGCATCCGATTCTCGTCCAGTGCTTCCAATTCAGCTAGACGAATTTTATCCACCTCATCTGGCGCTTGTTGGTCATAGACTGCAGTGCATAACGATGTCAGCTGGATCTCAATGGGTAGGATGGCCTCAGCCCCACACACCAGGGAATATGGGGTCACCTGGGTGGAATTGCGAGTCGTAGTTCGATAATCCCAGAGGGCGTTGGGGAGCTTGTCCGGACAAATTTTCTTGTTCTGACCATCCATTTTCTGCAGAATGTTAGAGAGGGTTTTGTTGAATGCCTCGATCTGCCCATTTTCCTGTGCATGATAGCGGGAGTTGTGGTTTGAAAGTATATTGTACTTGGCATACAATTTTTTCAGCTCACCCACTCGGAATTTGGTGCTGTTATCGGTGAGGACAGTGTGAGGGACCCCAAACCGGTGGATGATATTGCAGCTCACAAAGTCAGGGATGGAACGGGCCTTGACCTCTTTGAGTAGAACTGGCTCTGCCCACTTGGAGAAGAAATCTGTAGCAGTTAGGATGAACCTACACTGGTGAGCTTTTGCTGGTGGATATGGTCCCACTACATCAAGTTCCCACACCGAAAATGGCCAAGGGTACCTGGTGGAGTGGAGGGGTTCCGGCAGCTGATGCAGGAAGTTGGCAAGAACATGGCACGCATGGAATCTATTGGAAAACTCGACACAATCATGGATAATAGAGGGCCAGAAGTACCCCAACCTCCGGATTTGGTGGGACGACTTTGGCCCAGCTTGATGGGAACCGCAGTAACAGGCGTGAACCTCCAGCATAACCAAATAAATCACGACTCCATGAATACAACGGAGGATAATTCCATTCAAGCGCCGCTAATAGAGGATCTGCTCAAGACTAGGACCACTCTGGAGGGTAAATTGCAGCACGCGGCATCGAATTCGCTCGCGCTCAGCCCGGTCATCCAGCAGGAAACCATTTTGGAGATACTCGAAAAAAGGTGCCCTCCAGTCGGAGTGGCTTCAACCACTATGTCTGACGAACCCGTGACCCCTGACATAGAGGGTCCGGCTGTGAGATGACTTACCCGCAGGCCATCATCGTCCTTTTGGGTGACGGGGGAAATCACTCTCCGGTGTGCCACATGTATGATCAAATCATCTTTCTCAAGTTCCGCGAGCGACGTAGCTATGCCATCCAAAGCTTCAGCTCGGTCGTTCTGTGACCGAGGGACATGGGTGACCTCTGGCCAAGAGGAGAACTGGGCCATCAGGCGGAGGGTGCACTCCAGCAATGGCACACGATCTGGCTTCCTAATGACATAATCTTCATTGACCTTCTTGATTGCTAGCTCGGAATCTCCTTTCACATATAGATGGGGCACGTCGATCTCAAGGGCCAACTCGAGGGTGGTGATGAGGGCCTGGTACTCTGCTTCGTTGTTGGTACAGCCTTCTGACAACAGGAATGAGTATGGTAGGACGGCTTGTTCTGGGGTGATAAAGACGATACCCAAGACCACTCTGTTGAGCTTAGGATCTTTTAGCCTCCTACCGGTGGGGATCCGGGAGGCACCGTCGAAGTGCATTTTACAACATGAGACGGCATGATCGACTTGGAGTATCGTCTCACCAGGAAAATCCAGGTCCAGGGATTGATCCACAGAGGCTGGATGGGCAGCTAAAAATTCTGCCAACGCCTGTCCCTTAATGGCCTTCTGAGGTATGAACCTGATATCAAACTGCTGGAGGATCACCGCCCACCATGCTAGTCGACCAGTCAACATGGGGAGGTTCAGGATGTTCTTCAGTGGGTCTGCCCGAGAGACCAATTTTACCTCATGGTTCTACAGGTAATGTCGCAACTTCTGTATAGTAAAAACCAGCGCAAGGTAGCCCTTTTCGATAGGGGAGTATCTGATCTCCATATCGAGAAGCATGTGCCAGAGATAGTAGAGACTATTCTCCATACCCTTGTTATTCT
The DNA here is from genome assembly GCA_963277665.1 of Viscum album. NCBI lineage: Eukaryota > Viridiplantae > Streptophyta > Magnoliopsida > Santalales > Viscaceae > Viscum > Viscum album. The sequence goes on from OY728133.1 coordinate 108,423,578, forward strand.
TCTGGGCGAGAAGTGCACCGAGGGATCGATCCAAGGAGGTCACTTAAAGGACCAGCAGCTTTCCGGAGACGGGTGGCATCAAAACCAGATGTTAGAGCAGGTAATTCTTGATTTCCTCGAAGGCGGTCCGACACTCTTCATCCCATTCTTAGGTGGCACCCTTCTTCATGAGCCGGGAAAAGGGCTTACACTTGCCGGCCAGATTCGCGATGAATCGGCATATATAGGCTAAGTGGCCTTGGAGACCTTAAAGTTCCCGAATATTTCTTGGGGGAGGCATTTGGCTGATGGCCTTGATCTTTTCTAGGTCGATCTCAATGCTCCGGTATCTAACAACAAAGCCAAGAAACTTCCCAGAGGTGACCCCCGAAGGCACACTTCAACGGGTTCATCTTCAGGTGGCGGGAACAGAGGAAACCGAACACTTTCTCAAGGTCTTTGAGATGGTCCTGGCACTGGCACGATTTGACCACTAGGTCATCCACGTAGCATTCCAACAGCGTCCTGAGAATAGGCCTGAATATGTGATGCATGGCCCTCTGATAAGTGGCACCTGCATTATTCAGGCTGAAGGGCATAACCTGGTAACAAAAGGTACCTTGGGGACCCCTAAAGGAGGTGGACTCCTCGACCTTGGGGGCCATCCGGATCTGGTTGTACCCATAATACCCATCCATGGAAGAGAGAGCTTGGAACCCGGCCATGGCACCAATTAATAACTCTGTCACTGGGAGGGGAAATTCATCTTTTGGGCAGTGGCGATTGAGGTTGCGGAAGTCGATGCAGACCCTGATCTGCCCATTCTTCTTCCTGACTGGCACAATGTTGGAAAGCAACTTGGGGTACTGGATTTCCTTTATGAAGTTGGATTTGAGAATCTTGTCAACTTCAGCCTCGACCATAGCACCATGAGAAGGGTTCATCTTTCTGGGAGGCTTCTTAAACCCGCGATGGTTTGACGGGAGGCCCAGGCGGTGAATGGCTACCTAGGGATCTAGTCCTGGCATCTCGTTGTAACTCCAGGAAAACACATCACAGTGTTGCTTGAGAATGTCTATGTACCTCTATTGCTCCTCGCGGGACATGGTTACAGTGATCAATGTGGGTCTTGGATCTGCCTCGCTACCAAGGTTCACCTGTACCAGTTCATCAACCGTGGTAGAGACGCCTTCCTCAAATGAGGGGGGGGGGCTTCTCCAGATCTTCCTCTCCACCCATGGAGGGGTTTCCCGCAAAGGAGGCTTCCTCTGGGATATCAAACCCTGACGGGCAGCTGGTGCCTGCTTGGGCAGCAGTGTTCATCGTATCAGGAGACCCACTCTCCACTGAGACCACAGCAATGAAGGCAGTCGATCCTATCCCATCTGGCCTTCGGCCCAAGGTTCTACATTTAATGACATCGAAGCAGTGGTGATGCGTCATCCTGAGTCGGTTGATTCCGTCCAGGTGGAAGAGACACCTATGACGTACTGTCGTTGTCATAAGCTTGACATTCCGGTACCGCACAGGGGTAGGAGTATCCGGGATCACCTGAGCCTGGTTGGTGTAGGAGTACGAGGTGATTTTCCGTCGTCGCTTGGACATGGGAACATGCCTTCCTTGCATACCCGAAACAACAAAACATTGCCCCATGTCTGGGGTCGTGACCTCCAATCGGTGGATCAGAAGGATGTAGGCATCATCCATGCTTTTCCAGGGATCACTTGTGACCAAGGAGGGTTCATCCTCACTTACTAGGATTTGCTTATCCTTGCTCTTGTAATAATGAGCATCCAGATAGCGGGCTTCACAAGAGGCGAAAGGAGACATATCTCTTTGGAGCGAACCTACTCGACAATTGAGGTAGTATTTGAGGCATTGGTGATACAAAGAAGGGACCTCTTCGTGAAGATGGAGCCATGGCCTACCCATCAATGCATTGTAGGCGGTGTCCTGGGAGACAACCATGTACTCGGTGCTGGCAATTAAGCCACCGAACTGAGTCTTCAGGTGGATCTTGCTTACTGAGGATTGCTCGGTCCTCTCGTATCCCTCGATTCTGAGGTCAGAGGGTGTCAAATAATCTTCAGACAAACCCAACTTTTGCAGTGTCCGAGTCGGGATTAGGTTGATCCCGGAACCCATGTCAATGAGGCAGCAGCGGACTTCCACGCCATTGAAGTGGACAGTGATGTACAGTGGGCGAATATGCCCCTGTATGGGAGGGTATTCATCTTCACCGGATAACGAGATAACTGCCTGGCATTCGGCGTTCTCAATTCCCTCGGTGTTGAAGGCTTCCGCAGCTGCTACCTACGACTCAAACTGAAGGGGGTTCCTTAGGGCCTTGGCAAGTGCTTCGTACATTTCAGACGATAGGAAAAGGGCCTCAAGTATAGAAATCCTTGCTGGAATGCCTGCCAGGTGCTTCAAGACATCATAATTTCATGCCAAGCGTGAGCCTCTGCATACAAGAGGTCATTCTGCAGTTCGCAGCATAGCGGGTCCTGCCGGTTGGACCGGTGGTTGGCTAGTGCTGGGTACATCCCGCTGCCTACTAGTTGAAGCATGGAGAGTATTTTTCAGATTAGGATTGGACAGCGGAGATGGGCCTATATCCGCGCAAGACTAACTATGATACGGATGAGGCAGCTCTGCCTGATCTAGTAGCACAAACGGCGGTGGAGGTAGAGCTGAGGGTGTCAGATGGGGTTGTGCGTGATGAGCTCTACCCTGAGCCTGCTGTCTGGTTTTAGTAGCATGGAAGGCATGGCTGAAAGTGCCCGCTGACGTGCCTCGACGATCGGCGTGGTTTTGGTTCCGCTGACATTGATGTCGGCTGGAAACGTTGGGGAGGCATGCCTTGCATCCCCCCTCGTCGGGAGTCATATAGGGCTTTACCAGCATCACGGTGTTAACCGAAGCGTACCCCTAGCTGTCACTCGATGAGTCGTCCACCACCGGGTGGATTCAGGGAGGAATCCCCATTTCAGGGGGCATAAAGTCTCCAATAGTGCGGGATGACGATGACAGTGGTGGATCACGTTGCTTCTTCTTGCGTCGTCGCTGCTTTCCCTTTTGGGAAGAGGTCGGCTGTGAAGACGATGAAGAGGTAATGGATACTTCTCTTGAAGGCTCCAGGTGATTCAGGCGTGCCCGAATGATACCCTGGGCATGTGCGATGGTTTTTCAATCCATACAGTCGTCGTATTTCTAGGACCCATGGCTGGGAACCTGCTGCCACCTCCCTTCGTTGTCGCTACTGATCTCTGACCCTACAAAGACACCTGCTACTTGTGTTGGTGTTGGGCCCAATCTGACTATGTTGTTGTAAACCTGGTCTTGAAGCCAGTCTTTAAACACATAGCATTGCTTGAGGGTGTGCCCCAGAATCCAATGATAAGGATAGTAGTTGGGGCGATCGGTGAGATTCGCCTCCGCCGGCCTTCTGCACTCGGGTAGGCGCATGATCCCTTGCTCTAGAGCACATCGGAAGTATCCAGAGACCTGATTCTCATTGAACGAATAAGTTTGGTGCCTTCATTCCAGATAGGGGCCCTAGGGGCCTGGCCCTGATGAGGGGCCGGAGGGGCTTGACGAGGAGGCGATGCCTGATTGTCTCGCCTAGGTGGTGGTGGCACATTATGCGGGGGAACATGTTGATTCTGAGGCGGTCGCTGCTGGGCAGGAGCCTGCGCATGAGGTGGAGGACCTCTGCGGGGTTGTGGGGCTGATGTCACTGGCAATAATTCCAACTTCCTGGGGGCTTCTATTTGGGCCACCGCGGCGGGTTCGGCTCTGGCATCCCTCCTAGCTGAGATCACAGGGGGCGGCAAACGTGCCTGACTAGCCTGTTGCAAAGCCTCCTCGAGGAACTGAGCCTTATCTGAGAAATACCAGATCCCTCCAAGGTTGTTCTTAGTGATCAGGGAAGGAACCAGCTCCGTTTTAACGTTCCCTGCATACATCGTTAGTAATTTCTCCTGAGTTAGTGGCATGTCGAGGGAGAATGTAAGTCGCTTCCACCGGGTGATGAAGTCTGTGACTCGCTCATCAGGCCTTTGTTTTCACTTGAAGAGGTCTATGATGTTGGTCTTTCACGTGGTGGAGCTGAATTGGTATAGGAACTGCCGGCGGAGATCCTCCCAAATGGTGACCGACCCGATAGGGAGCTGGTTGTACCAGATGAATGCGGGACCCTCCAATGTCTGCACAAAACATCAGAGCTTAGCGGCTTCTTGCGGGGTCGGAGTCCCCAGCATGGGTCCACACCTAGAAGAAAAATGGGCCAAGTGCTGCGGCGGGTCCCCTGTCTCGTTGAAGGGTGAGAAAGTGGGGTTCCCAAAATCGGGGGGTGCGGGCATGTCATCCACCCACGCGGGATATGGCTTGCCATCCGGGGGGACTGCCACCTGCCACGTTTCTAATGCTTCGAGGCGGGCAATGAGTGCTGCTATAAGATCATCCAGGTGGGGGTCCCTGTCTTGACGGGGATCCCTAATCACAAGTGCGTTTTCCGGGTCCTTCGACACGGTAGATGGCTTCAGCAGCTCGTGGAGCGACTGGCGGAACGGCATGCGGGGCGGCTGGGGGAACCCGGGCTGGATTCCTCATATTGCCCTGTCGTTCAGGAGGGTTTGGCGATACATATTGCGCCCTCTTGCTGTGAGTTTCGGCTTCTTCCCTGTCTGCTGAAGTAGCATGATCAGGGTGGCCCGGAGGCATCTCGTCGGGGGGGGGGAATTATTCTTGCCCCTGCTACCCCGGCTTGGGATTACCATAGTCGGGTCGCCGCTCTGAAACGCGCTCGGCCAGGAGTTCGTCAACCAGACTCTTCTGCTCAGCAAGCTGTTGGCGTAACACGGCCTTCTCGGGATCTTCTTCCGTCTTCTATACAGAGGCGGACAGATCGGAGTGCTTGAAAGGTCTGACATGTTCCTTACCCTTACCGGCATTTCGACTGAGTACCAGTGACTCATTGGGTAGAGGGAGGCCTAGAAGGTTCCTCTGCTGACGGGTAACCCTCCCTGATGGGTCCAACAGTGGACGTATGCCCTCAGAGGGTAAGTATCCATCGAGAAATTCAAGCTCGTCTTCCTTGTCCACTACGTCATCCATGTGGTCTGCAACCCCTCTTGAGGGAATGTCCTTAATGTCACATAATGAATCGGGCTATCGTCGGATAGGTCTGAAGAGGAGAATGGCATAGTGTCCCCACCCATAGACTTGCACATGGGGGGTAGCTTCCCTGATTACTCTGCGGAGTACTTTGAAACTCTGAACATATTTCCGTTGAAGGGTGCTCTGACGGCCTGGTGACTCAGGGCGCTGGGTCACAGGGAGTGCGTCCAAATCGATCAAGTGGAATTTCTCGCCAATTTCTTCAAAGTTCACTAGACCCCTGGGGTACAACACCCACTCGTAACGAAGGAGAAAGTGTGTCACCCATAGGGTTCGGCAAGAGCACCCCACTTCCTCTGGGGTAAGGGACTTTGGTGCGGGAATGTTCGGCACTGCCGTCGGCCAGATCTTCTCTGGGAAGTGATCCACTGCGAGAATGCTCCAGAAGCTCCTAGGTTCGAACTCAGGGTCTGGCCTCGTATTGCCCCACTCATCAACCGGAGGTGGCTGAGGGAACGGTAGCGGTACCGAGGTGGACCGCTGGGACAGTAAACATGGCAGCAGAGAATACGGAGAATGAGCTGACTGGCCGCCGAACTCCGAACCATCCTCTAAAGAGTGAGGTGACCGGACCCCGATATCGCGATATGATGGAATGATAGCCACAGCTTCTGGAACAGGAGTTGAGGTCACCGGCGATGGGTTACGTCGTTGCTCTACCGTCATTGGTCCCCAAAACAGCTCCCTGTGATCTCTGGTAGAGGTTGAGGGCACTTCTGGGGACGACGGTGGTGATTGCGCGGTTGGGACCTACGAAATTTCCAAAATTCCTTCCTCATGGATGTACCTATGGAGGGAGGCGGGAATCCGGTGGACCTCGCATTCTGGGAGAATGAGGCTGACACACTTGGACCCCGCCCTAGTCCTTGACACGGAGGATCGGGGAGAAGTTTCCATTGTTGAGTCGCATTCCACTTCAGAATCAGAAAAACGGGCAGGTTCGATCTCCATCCGGCCTTCCCAGGACTCTTCTTGTGGCGGCGACGACCCACCCTCCTTCCCCTAGATGGCTTTTCAGGACAAGGTTGATCCTCAGCATGTGGTCTCAGGGCAACGCTGACGCCATGGCGGAGAGGGTTCCCGCTTGAGATAACCGGGGTGTGAGGGGCACCAGGGGAAATTTCGAAGGGCACAAGGGGAGGGCCCCCCTGGACAGTACCCACGTGGATGGAACCTCTGTTGGAACCATCAAGAGCATGGGGAGGACCTCCATGGTTGATGTGGGCGGAGCGAGGCTGAACTTCACTCCTCGAGTTGCTGGGGCGAGGAGGACCTTCGCCCGTCACGGAGAGGACATAGGGAGGACCCCCATGTTGGAGAGGGACCACATAGACAGTGCCTTCATATTGACGGTCGGGGGAAGGAGGAGGGACTCCATACCCTGTATGGTGGGCACGGGAGAGGTTTCTGCACCGAGCGTCACTGTAGCGGGGCAGGCCTTCCTTCGGAATGGGCGTAGCACGAGGCATACCTCCGTGATGAGCTTCAGAGCGGGGATGGACCACACTCTATGGAATGGTGGTATAGAGAGAACCTCTGTATGGAGTGACGTTACCATGGATTGGTTTGCGGTAATCATCCCTCGGGCCTGCGACCCCGAGAGTCAACCCAGCCTACCCATGGGGCGGCTGAGGCCTCGATCCTGGTCGGGTGAAGGAGTGCCCCTGCTCAGTGTATGCAGGGACTCCATGATGCACGTCAGTGGTGGCTCGGGCCACAAAAGTTGTTGACATCGACGCCCCTTGACAAGAATCCTCAGCTCGGGCCCGACGCTGATGTCGGGTTAGACGGGCTGGTGCTGACTGTGCAAGGGCATAGCCTACCTGCTCTTCTGGCGAAGCCAGTCGGCGGCGCTAACATGTCTGGATGGAAGCCCTTGCCTGGAGCCCCTGAATTGGGACTCTGAGCGGGTCGAGTCGGGCATCACCCACCTCATCAGCGTAAGGCGAGAAGTCGTCGAGGCATTCTTGGCACAGGCTCCTGAAACGATTGAACGTTGGGGTGGGGAGCAGGGGCTCCCTGCGCGGCTTTTGGGGGCGGCGTTGACGGCAGGGCCTGGATTCCTCTAAGTCCAGGCAGGCCATATCCCGGGTTGGGATGACCCCTTCCTCCTCGAACCTGCATACAAGGTTGTTGATCACCCTTCGTTGGATGATCTCTGACGGGGAGGGGGACGTGGGCGTCCCGTATTCACGGATATAGAGGTCGTTGCAACGGCAGTGGAGCCACGCAGAGCGGCTGTGCTGGTATTTCCACATCCCCTGCGTAGGCGAGGGGGCGGTGATCGTGTCTCCACAACAGCTTCATGGTTCCTAGGAAATGGAGAGATCAACTCATCAGCACTACGAGGAAAAGTATTGACAAACAGTGCACTAGCGTCATTGACTTTTCCATGTCGTTAAGAGGGATCCATGCCAACACGTTTCTAAATGGAATTCCCCACGTTATACTGCCCCAACATCCGGTGATTTTTATGCCTGGCCCGCCATTTTCTTGGCAGGACCCGGCGCCGGATATCTGGATCCGGTGACATGTCGATCTACTGGTTTCTCGAATTCTACTAATCTCCACATTGAGGAGAATGATTACACGTCGGGTTCACCATTTTTATTTACAATGCTTTAACCGGGGCGCACACATCCATCTGTGGGGGAGGATGCGCAGCTGTAGCCCCATATTCCTGCTTTCCAAGGTCGGGTGGCATTTGCTCCTTATTCAGGGATGTCTGCTACTTGATCGAAACCGGGATGATGGAATGTCGGTTCTTCCTTCTATGGATTCCTCCTTGGAACTCGTCACCTAGTCCGGGTCTCCCTCATGGATTTAATACATTGTTCATGAAACTCTTCCGAGTTCCATGTTCCCATGGACGCCGGTTAATTACACTACTTCTGTCAGGACATTCCAAAGGGTCATGTCAGGGCAGCAACCATTAGTTGGGGGAGTAGTCATGTCGAGGCATCAGTAGTGTGTCTGAATGCTGGGGAACTAGTGTGTCTGTCTTTTGTCCCTTGTCATAGGGCTTCTTGAGGGCGTGGAATCCTGAGGCATCCCACATCGAGCGCGGGGAATTATATTCCATGGGAATATACCTGAGGTTCTCCCCAGCTTCCTATTTTTGACACAGGGTATGCCACAAGTTTAGCGTCCAGCGGAGATGGTTATGCCAAGGGCGTTCCATCCGATGTTTTCCTCAGGCATCTCATGTTTATCACGAGGTAGGTGGAATGTTTAAAATCCAGTAGAGATGGGTCGGCCTGATCAAAACACTAGCTGGAATGGATCAGATTGACGAATTTCCCTTGAAGGGATGCCGATATCGGGGCCAACCCATGGGTGGCTTCCTGAATGTTGTGAAGAGGAGCAGAATGGCATGATCTCACCGAGATATGGCAGTCCGGGTGAGAATCAGGTTGGATAATGGATGGATGGATGAAGCGGAGGGGGACTGATATGGGACTATCGCAAGGGCGATAGTGATAAGGGCTTGAGACTCGAAGAGACCTCCTACGTATCCCCATGGCAGGGAATCAAAGTCTGCGTAGTTTGGGGTGGTGTCGATGAGCCGACGTGAAGGTGGACCTTGGCCTGATGGGCATCGTTAGTGAACTGATTAGAGGTGAACCCGGGGGTCCACTGGTGGTGGGATTGAACCTCGTGGAGGCTTCCTACGTACAATGACTTGACATGGATCAAAGTCCCTGTAGATCAGGTGGAATGTGAAATACAGTTTAACGTCATGCGGGACGGGGGTGAACTGACGTCAGTGAGGTCAGAACGACCAGGTGATGAGATTGAACCTTATGGAGGCATCCTACGTATCATGCCTTGACATGGATCAAAGACCTCATAGTTCAGAATGGTGTGTCGGCGAACCGACACGAATGAGGACCTTGGTCCGGATGGTGCGGGGCTTACACACTGGGCTACCCAGGTGCTGGTTACCTGACGTGAAGAAGGTCGGAGTGACCAACAGGTTGTGGGATTGAACCTCTGGGAGGCTTTCTACGTACCATGCCATGACATGGATCAAAGACCTCATAGTTCAAAGGGGGATTCGTCGGAGAACCAACGTGAAGGTGAACCTGGAGGTCCACTGGGGGTGGGCTTGAACCTCGTGAGGCTTCCTATGTACCATGCCTTGACATGGATCAAAGTCCTCGTAGTTCGGGTTGGTGGGTGTCGGCGAAACGACATGATGAAGGGACCTTGGTCCAATGGGAGATGGGCTTGAACCTCAGGGAGGCCTCCTACATACCATGCCTTGACATGGATCAAAGTCCTCATAGTTCGGGTTGGTCACAACGGCTTGCCATCGGACTGGAATGTAGTTTAAAGTCATGCTGGACGAAGGTAGAACCTGACGTGAAGAAATGGCGGGTGGTGGGATTGAACCCCATGGAGGCTTCTTACAAACCATGCCTTGACATGGATCAAAGACCTCGTAGTTCAAATGGGTGTGCAGTTTAACGTCATGCCGGATGGGGGCATACAGTTTAACGTCATGCTGGATGGGGTGTTATCATGGCCAATGCTTACTCTAAGCCAACATGAGTCGTGCTCAGTGTGAGAAACAAGAGGCAGCCGAGACCTGACGATCACATTGCGAAGGGTGCGTCCGTGAGAAACGAAGAGGGTCTTACGTGTTGGGCGGCCCATGGTGCTGGGACATACTCCAGGATGGAGGCCCGAAGTGCGACAAAGCGCGGCGGGAGAGGGATTTGGGACCAAAGATAGAAGGTGCCTCGTTCCCTATCGTGCCCTCTACTAGCCTTGTCAGTGGGGAAGTACGGAGGTGAAAGGGTGCTACCTTCCGCAAGAGTGGTTTGGGGCTTATACCAGGGTGGTTGCCCTTCTCCCATAGACATACGCTACTCCGAGAAGGAGGATATCATCACGTGTGACGGTGATTCGATTACCGTGGAGACGAGTGGCATAAAGAATGTCTGAGCTGGGGTGGACCCTGCATGTGAGGCACGGGGTCGGATCACAGTTTAACGTCATGTGTTGAGAAAGAGGTGCCTGGCAGTTTAACGTCCTGCATCTCAAATGAGAAGGGTTCACTCTGCACCCCTAGGACTTACATGATCAGTGCCCTCTGCTCCTTGGGGGAGGGAAGGTACTAGTAAGGCCGTGGTGAAGGGGTGTCGCAGATCGAACCATCGAGGGGTCCACGTTAGCATGGCTATGAAAAGAAGCAAGAGATGTTAGCATGCCTCTGCAAAGAAGCATTAGGCGAAGAAAAGCTACGAGTGGTGTTGTCCGTGGGACTTTGAAATCCTATCGTGCAAACCTGGAGGGCCGCACGGGAGGAGGAATTGCCAAGAAAAGGAGTGTGCTTCGTGAAGTGGAGTGCCTTGGACTTACCATGGGGAAGAGGCATGAATGGGGGGTGCTTCACGAAGTGGAATAGTATTCGCGGAGCACTGCCTCGCGAAGCAGAGGTGCCTCGCGAAGCAAGGTGTTGCGAAGCAGTGTGCTTCGCGATATGCAGCGACCCTGCCTGGCATGGGGATCACTAGTACAGGATGGGTGTTTCTCAAAGCATAAACACTCGGCGGCTACCCAGGTTCCCTTGGGAATCCCCTTCCTTTGCAAATGCCCTAGGCTTCGCGAAGGGCATCCCTCTCGGAAGAGGGGCTCAAAACGAGACCAGGCAAAGGCATCTCGCAAAGTAAAAATACCTTGCGGAGCTCATGATTATCGGGGCGAAGGGTTATTCTCCATTCGGGAGTTGAGAGGCCAAAAGGACGAATTGTCTGTCCCCTAGACTTAGGGGGAACCCATAATTTATAGGCAAGGGGCGCCGCGAAGAAGAATTCACGCGGCGCGAAGGGGAGGTGGGAGCTTCGCAGCGGGCTTGCGAACGTCAGGCCGTTCGCGGAGCATTACCGCCTCCTGTGCTCTGCGGTGGGCTCGCGAACGTCAGGCCCTTCGCAGAGTGTTACCGTCTCCTATGCTCTGCGGAGGGCTCGCAAACATCAGGCCGTTCGTGGAGCGGTACTGCCTCCAATGCTTCGCGGGGTCGCGATGCTCGGGGAGCTTTGCGTCAGAGCTTCGCGAGGCAGCATGCGGGGATTCTTTTTCGGCCCTTCTTTTCGTGCAATATTTTAGCGCCAACAGTTAATTCGTAATTACTAATCATAAGTTATATAATAACTAATTAGGTAATTAGTAATATAATTATTAATTATATAATAGTTAATTAGTTAATTATTTGAGAATGATAGAGCCAATAGACTTTTTATATTTAGTTAATTAGTAATATAATTATAAATTATAATTATTCATTATAATTATTAATTAGTATTTATTAAAAATTATTATATAATAATTAGTTAGTTAATTGGTAATGAAATTATTAATTATATAATAGTTATGTAGTTAATTAGTAATATAATTATTCATTATAATTATTAATTAGTAATTATTAAAAATTATTATATAATAATTAATTAGTTAATTAGTAATATAATTATTCTTTATAATTATTCATTATAATTAATAATTACTAATTAACTAATTTAAATTTATATAATTAATTATTTAATTAGTTATATAATTACTAATTATATAAATTTAAACTCATCAATTAGTAATTATTAATCATTAATTATATAATATCTAATCAGTTAATTAGTAATATAATTATTAGAAATATAATAGTTAATTAGTTAATTTTTTGAGAAAGATAGTTTTGATTCAATTTTTATAATTAGTTAATTAGTAATATAGTTATAAATTATAATTATTCAATATAATTATTAATTAGTAGTTATTAAAAATTATTATATAATAATTAATTAGTTAATTGGTAAAATAATTATAAATTATATAAAAGATAATTAGTTAATAAGTAACATAATTAATCATTATAATTATTAATTTGTAATTATAAAAAATAATTATATAATAATTAATTAGTTAATTAGTAATATAATTTTTCATTATTACTATTCATTATATTTATTCGTTATAATTATTAATTATAAGTATAAATCATAACTATTAATAATTCATTAATCATTATAATTAGTAATTATAAATTAGTAATTCATGATTATTAATTAACTAATTAAATAATTTATTATATGTCTAATCCATGTTTGAACTTTAAATTATATAAGCCTTATAGATAGAATTTTATTGGCTTTCAAAGGTACATACTTGAATAATTTTTTTGTTTCAAGTTGGTGGTTTGAAAGCCATTAAATTATTTTTCATGAACATTTTTTACAAAATTATTAATATTTTCAACTATTTGTTATATGTTTAAACCATGTTTTTAGTTTCATTTATATCATTTTAATTGTTTATATTATATAGGCTTTCAATGTCATGTTCTTGGAACATTTTTAAGATTCATGTAGGAGTTTTTGACAACATATAAATTATATTACATCAACATTTTTTACAAAATTATTTTTATTTTCAACTATTTGTTATCTATTTAATCCATGTGTTATGTTTCATTTATATTGGTCTTGTGGTTTTTATTGTATAGGTTTTCAAAGTCAAATACTTGAAACATTTGTATGTTTCAAGTAGGTGGTTTTGAAATATTATAAATAATTTTTTATCATCTTTTTTTATGAAATTAATTTTTTTTACTATTTTTTGTATGTTTAATCCATGTTTTATGTTTCATTTATATTGGTCTTCTAGTTTATATTTTATAGTCTTTCAAAGTCACGTACTTAAAACATAATCTCACATCAAAAATGCAGAATCATCTGTGCAGGAAAGGGAGAACCGGAATCCCCCATCAGAAATGCAGAATGATTTCCAGGGTAAGCACTCTTATAAAAGGGAGATATGGGTGAGAGCTTCTGTCAGAATCGTGATTTCTGTAATGGAAGTACTGCTGTATTTTAAATAGCGGATAAATTCTGCGGAAATTTTTATTTTTATTTTTATATTTGTTTTATTTATATATATATATAATCGAAACAATAGAAAAATAATTATAATTTCTTTAAAAAAAATATTTGCCTTTTATTTTAGAAGAAAGGAGGCATCGCGGATGCCGCCTTTGTGGCATATTTTTTTTTTAAAAATTAACCCATCATGTTTTACAAAATTATTTTTTAAAAAAACTTCTAAAAAATTGGTTCTGTTGTCAATCCTGGATACCATTTCCTAGTGGAAATGGCTGCCCTAGCCAACGCAGTGTAGATGCGCATAGATATGGAAGTCGGCCTCTGCAAATTGGTCACCCTCTACCTTCCCTATTGAGGTTCCATATAGCCTCCATTCAACTCCATCCAGGTTGCTCAGAACTCGGTGCTTCCCTCCTGCGTGAGTTACCAGCCATTGGTGGAAACACTCACACCCCCTCTATAGGTGTCGTACTACCACCCTCACAACCATATTCTTCTAGGGTCTTCACTGCCATGCATGTCTCATAGTCGTAGCTCACCACCTTCTCAGAGATGACCTCTTGTTGTGGGCTGAACTTTCCTCCCTAGCCGCTGGCGTGGCCGTCTCCACCGCACCTAGGAACCACAATTCCACTGTTCTCCATGTGTCTAGTGGTCACCCTAGTAGAGTTCAGACTATCCAAACACCTACAAGCCCACCTAACAACATCTTCATGAGAGATCTGGTTAACACCTCTAATGTTGAGCTACTCAGTTCTCTTACCGAAAACCTAGGTATGAGGTAACATCTCCCACACCACTACCTAGACTGTGTACGCCTGAAAATAGGTTGGGTTAGCTTTTCCCAACTAGGAACAAGTCTGGGTGGAATTTCCCAAACAAGAACACCCCTGCATGTGGTATGCATAGCCTAGAATGGGAATGCACATCCTATCCGGGTTTTGGGGCTCAGGTAAATTTATTTAATCAAAACATAATTAAATTATTAAATTTAAATTTTATTTTATATTAAATTAAATAAAAAATGGTAAAAAGTTTCTTAAATTTCATATTAAATTAATTTAAATCTTGAGATAAATTAAATTATTTAATTAATATATATTTTTAATTAAATTAATTATAAGTACCAAACTACATAAATATTTTAATTAAAATTAGAGTGGCTTTAAATTTAATGTAAACACTCAATAAATTTTTTAATTCATGTTTAATTTTATTTATGAATTGATTTTATTATGTAATTTTAATACATATTAGATTAATAATGACCCATAGACTAACCAATGCATGTTTGATGTATGTTTAAATAATTTAATTTAATATTAAAGAAGATATTTGTAATAAGTAGTTTGTTTTAAAGGTTATATGTGAGTCAGCTATGTCATTATATATATAAGGTTCTCCGTCTCCATCTTTCTCAGTTGTATTTTACACTCTTGAGACCCCCTCACCTACAAGAGAGTATAATTATATATTGAAGAGATGATCAGGTGACGCACTTCAAACCGATCTATGGAAACTCACCAAATAGAAGTTGTATGCATTCTATGGGAAAGTGCAACAACATGAGTCGCATGTGACACAGTTCAAGGTATTACACCAAGGGACTAGGTTGATCCAGTATTCACTCAATGGATCAATCAATAGTCTTAACTCATAATCACATATTCGTTTTATTTTTTCTTGGTTAATTATTACATGTATGTGTATTTTACATGTGATCACATAGAATAATAAAGATGCAAGCACAGATAAAATAATCATTAAACGTGATGGGTTTTTTATTTATTTTATAGTTAATTCTGAGCATGATCACATAGCATCTGCATATAAATTAGAAAATGATTTCATTTTTTCACATGAAATTATAAAAACCTCAAAGAAATATTAAATCATAACTACCTTCCATCATTTAAATTTGGACAAAATTGTGTGTTCAGGGTGCCCATCATGCAAATTTGAGGGTGTCTCTTTCTACCCTGGAGTTCTTATGAGAGTGGTGCATTGATATAATGATGTGTTAGTTAGGATTAGCCGAAGATAACTTGAAATCAATTTATTGTAAAGTGTTGAGTAAATCATGTAATGATTTTAGAATATGATACTTCGCTTAATAGATCAAGGAACCGCGAGTTAATGTTGTTGGTTATCTAAACGCCAACCTTGAACCCCCCCCCCCCACCCACCCAACCCCAAGTAGTGGTGTATTTAAAGCTTATAATGTATGGGGGGTTCAAGGATCCCTGCCACTACAATACCCAAGTGACATATTATTCTGATTCAATCATAGAGGGTTCATAGAATTTGATAAAATAGTGAGATATTTTTAATGATTTAATTAATTAATCCAAATTTCTAAATCAGTAATCCAGATAAAAATTACTAATCTTATTTTTTTATAAAATGGATATTTATACCACAATAAATACTATGATAAATAATGGAAAAATTAAATGTCGACACTGTTTCATGTTTCCAAGTGTAGTACATTAACTTGCACCAAGATGTTTGTGTCCCTATACCTATTAAGCCACCTCAAGAAGCAACATTGAGAAATATGATTACAGGTGACTCATGTGTTATGAATATGATGATTATGTCATTGTGATAGCATCAATTTATGATTCTTGTTTTTGTCACGTCATCAGGACATTGGTGATATAACATTTATTATCATATATGAGATGTTTTCAAGGGGAAAGTGAAGAAATATATGAATAGGAAATGATTACACTAGATCTGTGTAAATTAAAAGGTGGTTTAATATCTTTTAATACATCCTATTATAAATATTTTTTAACCCATTTAATCCAGCCTCATTTTAGGTAACTAAAAAAATAGATTTGACTAATTGCTTCATTTTCTATTTAGGTAAGGTTATCCAAGTAAATAAGAACATAAAAGGTTGATTATCCTTTCAATATTTTGGTGTGGAAATTTAAGGACAAGGAGAAAATTTCAACGGAGAGCGTAATGATAATGGAACATTCACCACACTATTCAATGAAAAAGGTCTTAAGAGAGGTTATTTGAATTTAATATCAATAAATAAATCTATGGTGGGTTAATCACAATTAACTGATGTAAATAATAATGTTAAAACTCCATCAGGTATAATCATCAATATAAAATCTTATTTTTTTTGTTTTACTTCTTGGGTATTAAATGCAATATTCCTATCACATATTTTTATTTAAATACAGAAACCAAGTTTATAAACATTACAATAACTAATTTTTATTCTCCATGTAGCTAAGAAAGGGTGATTCCAAAGTCATCTGTTAGAAATATATGACTTCTATATTTTTAGGTGAACGATTCTTGTAAAAAAAATTGTTATGTATAACAAAAAAATTCTTCTCATGTGTTCTTTGGATTTTAGGAAACATTATTCTAGGTTTTAGAATGAATTTTTTCTTTGGTGTCAAATACTCTACCAATACTTTAGTAATACATAAATAATATGGAAATACCTGATGAGTATAATATATAAGGCTTATTTACCTTGTTTTGTAAAGATAAATATTTATTAATAAAATATATTGTCGAAATCCAGGATATACATGTTATATAATTTAAACTCAGTCGAAATAAACACCTTAGGTATGATCAACATATATACTTTTCTTGGGATAAAGAGACCAATAGAAATAAAGGTAATTCACAAGGATTTTGGAATTAGTTCAACAAATGATCAAGAACTATTATGAGGGAAAGCTGGTGGTAAAAAAATCATTGGATTCCATTAAGTCATTAAGGAATGTAAAAGTGATGTATAGTAAATGCATTGTTAGAATATATGAGTTTCCTCTAGCCGACATACTGAAGAATATCTTGACCAATCATTCATTCATCAATATAATGTAGTGTAGAGTAATTCCTAAACGCACATTACCTTGTCGATATCCCAACATTGATGTTAGTAAGGAGGTTCTATGGTAAGTATTACATGTTAACAATGATCAACAAAATTTAGCAGGGAGTAATTCCTAAACACATGTTTTATACATCAATGTTTTGATGGGAAGAGTTTCAATGTTTCAAAATGAATAAAATGCCATTATATTTCGTGGTATTTTTCAAAAATGACAATGATATCCCATAACCACATTCCAGTTATAATGACTAATGGATATTATAAAAATTTTATTGTAAATACATTTTTTCATAAGGATATGTTATTGTATGAAAAAAATTAGGATATAGAAAACATGAATTAAGAAAAAACATAATGTGTAGCTAAATTAATAGTCCAAAACACCTCTTAGGATATTACCAAAATCACTAAGATATAACTTGGTAGTAAAGTGATAGAATACATTTATATAAAAGGGTGCACGTCTCTTTTGAGATAGTGGGATCTAGATTAACATGAGTTAGGTCAATTCCATAGATGAACCTATATTTGGCATAAGAAAAAGTTTTTAAAGTTTATGTGGAAACTGAATTTTCTAGAGACACATACTTTATAGGATGGTTAAAACTATAGTGATGATTAAAACCATAGTGATGGTTTTCTATGCACCACGTTTGGTTATCCATTATTATTTGTAAATATTAATTACTATAGAAGCTTTTATAATCTTTATCTAGGTGCCTTCTGACTTTTGGTAGGTGATCTTGATTTCAATCCTTTTAATCAAAAACACAATAATTCACAGATCTAGGTACACATTCATGGGCTCAGTTAGGTTCTTTGGCATCCTAGAATTTTAAATAATGTTTCATCTTGTATTGGGGAACCTTTGAAGCATGATGATAATACAACTATAGGAAATTTTTAGTATTATGCAAGGGCATTGGTCGTTGTTTATCTTATGCATCCAAGGACAGGTAACACCACTATGTTGGTTGATGGATTAAAGATTGATTTTGAGTTTGAATAAGAACATGTTCCCTATTATGGTGATTTTTGAAAATTTGTTGGCCATCAAGTTTCTGAATGCATACATGTCCTCAATATATAGACAAAAATATTAGTTTTTTCTAAGCATAAGGAAACTGGGAATTTATAAATGTATTTCCTCCTCCTTTGGTGGTGGATGCCTCTAAAAGGCCTCCTGATCAACTTGTAAGAGATGTTTCCATGGATAGAAAGGAAAGGAATTCCATTGTTGGGGTGGAAATTTTTTAAAAGTTGGATCACGAGAAATCCAAGGGAGTTCTCATTGACAACACTGAAAGTAGTAAGGATCCCTCATCTGGAGAAGGTCCTGACTCTCCCAAAAAGTATTGGGTATATGTGGTTGGAGTCTCGGTTCCTGATTGTGGAAAGGATGATAAAGAACTTGTGTATTCCCTATAGAGCATGGGAAAGTGTGTGATAGTTACATATTCCTCCCCATATCCACACATCACATATCCTCACTCTAAGGGTATGACTCTCATGGTGAATGCTTCTTACCTGAAGGAGGGTGAACTAGATGGGTATTATAAAGAATATATGACATTGAAGTGAGGTATTCATCCAAAAAACCACGAACATGGTCATGTTGATGATTTGGATATTTCACATGGTTGTGGCTGGTTTATCAGGCCTTCTCCTAAGGATCTCACTCCAGAGAAGGCTGAACTCAAGGAAAAATACACTACATTCTTTAATCAGAATAATTCTCAGTTAGAATGGGAATTTGCTGATGAAATCTCAAATCATGGTTACAGGGACAACCTTGTTTCTCCTCATTTTTAGTTTTCTTTCCAAGATGAGGGCATACACATTGTGTGAATGTAGGGTCCTGATAATTCCACCAAGAGGAGAAAATCATCCCACAATCACTTTGTAGAAAGAATCAAGTGCTTTTACAAGTCTATCAAGGTGATGGGACTCAAATTTTTTTGCAATTAATTGAAGTAACTTGAAGGAATTCAAGTGTTCAAGGTTTTTAAGTGGTCATGTACCATCACCGGGAAAGGTACACAGAGTAGATGGATCGCAAATTGCCAGGTATGTGAGATGATCCGCGGACCACTAGCCCACGAGGCGATGGATAGCTAAAAAGGAAAAACATGAACCACATTAACCAAAGGATTTACATGTATATAAATTTATTATTCATACCATATCGTGAACCGATCAGTTTGCAGACGAAGCAAACGGGTAGGGATCTGTGAACCATTGTCACGAACCAAAGCCTTCATAAACCCAGGTTGATCGAGTCTTTCGTGAGTCATGATATTGCTTCAATGGGCCTCCATAAATGGTGATGTGTGCCCAAAAGATACGATTTATCTGATGCTCTATAAAAGGAGCATCGTAGAAGTATAGGGGACACACATAGGTATAAGGACATAGAGAAGGATAGATAATGAAATATTGAGAGACACTTAGAGGTTGCACTCTAGCTTACATCTTGTGTCATCAGTGAAGAACGAACTACGAACTAATCTCTCCGCAGGTACACCTCACCACGAACCATAAAATAGGGTAATATAATAAAAATAAAAGAACAAAACACGTATTTGTTGAACTATAAACCAAATACTTCTCTTGGATGAACTCCCCATGAACGATGATCCCCCAGACCATCCTCTAGTATGGTACTTCGTGTAGTGTACTGCTATGCGAACTGAACCCGATGTCGTGTACCAAATAGATACGCAGCTATAACCAAAATCGGAATGGTGAGCCCTATACCACCTTGGTATGTGGTGGGATATACCCATGCCTGCGTACCGCATGGGTACACGGATAGCCCCTCCTCCCACATACCACTATGGTATGCGGAGCCTCCATTGTCCCGCATAAAAATTTAGTACGCGAAATTTGATGTTGTTAGGTATTGTTCCCACCGGTTCCAACATCACCCCTCTACTACCGTTTAGTTCTCTATGGTCCCTCCACTACCCATCCCTCTGGTATTTGGTCAAAGCCTCCTCCGAAGCCACTAGACCCATATGTTCAGACCATCGGGTGCATCAGCGCACCCCTATTGAATCAACATACACACGGTAAGTGTCGTCACGAAGGCCCTCCCTACATAGTTGTAGGCTCCATCAATTCCTATGAGGGTACATTCTCACAGTAACCCAGATCCCCACCCTTAGATGCTACTGTGAACCTCTCTATTCTCAGAAATAAGGGTGATCACTTTTTTTCAATTCAATGAGAAATAGTGATTGGTCGAAGGGGTTATGTTATCTCCCCCTTTTTACAAGGATGAAACTCCTCCCCTTCCTAGAATGTGATCTGAGGCCCTCCCACTGGGGTAAGTCCCCAATATTCTGTGGTCGGCCCGCATGACCTTTAATTCCATATCACATGGAATGATTCATTTCTACGCGCCCTTGAGCATCGTCATCCCAGCCTCTTTCATCGCAGGTTATCCCTCCCCCACCATTCTGATAGGAGGCATGTGCATTGTTAAATGTTTCACATACTCATGTTTCTCACACTAATCATGAATCATGTGAGATTATAGGTTTGTGAAGATTACAATATCCACACATTCTGAACTACTAGAACTCTGATTCCTGATCAAAACAGGATACGTAGGATGCCTACAAGAAGACTCGAGATCAAAAGGGTTCCCATCCAAAAGGGTCCACCCAATCATGCCCCTTCAAATGGGAATCTTCTTTGCTTAATCCCCTCACAATTGGAACTATGTGGGTTCTAATTATTCTCCCGAGGATACGTAGGAATCCCTCTTTGTGGGCCCAATCCCAACATCAATTCACCGTCTGTCCCCCTCGATAATGATAAACTCCAGAGCACCTTATTACATGGTTCAATTCGGCATCACCTCTATAGCAAAAAATATAGGCATCCTTACGACGATTTTTTAAACCAAAGGTATCCCATAGACACATTATTTAGTAATTAACCAAGGATTCATGAACTTATAAACATGACATAAATATATAAGAGAGTCATAGAACATCCAAAAATCCTCCCCGAGAAGGGATCAGTGAGCCTGACCTCCCATCCTCTTGACCACTGGAGTCCTTAAGTGTCGTTGGCCAAATCATCATCCAATGAGCACCTGACTTTGGAAAGAAGTTCCATGAATCATTGATACTAGGGTTGTTGGGAATTAATGGCTCCATGAATAAACTCGTTAGAAACCATCTGAGGAAGTTACATCCAAGAAGGACCTAATACATGAGTGCTCGACCCCCACACAATCACACACTGGGACCAATAGTTCTCTACAGGTTAATTCAACCTTCATTAAAGGATAATGACACTGAACGATTCGAAACAAAGGAATGGTAAATTCAACGAGAACCATCATCTCGGGAAATATGAGATGGGTGATGATCCTCATTAGACTATTTCTACACCACCTGAAAATGCACAACCTTTATGGCGAAACAAAAATATAGAACCCAACATGAATCCTTAAACAAGATGTTGGTTAGACCCAAATGATAAATGATAAAAGGATACAGCACATCAGATCATTTTGTTTACCCTGGTATGTGAATAACATGCCACCACAGAGGTGGAACAAAAATGGTGAACCAGATGTGAACCATTAACCAAGGTGGCCCCTCTCCCCAAATGCTAAAATACAAAAGTACACTACACATTGGACCATTTTTTTCTCCCCGGTATGTGAAAAACGCACCTCCTCGGAGGTGGAAAAAAATGGTGAACCTGATGTGAATGCTTAACCAAGGTGGTCATCTCACCCCACTCAAGCCCTTTCACCTCGCAAACAAAAGGTGAAGGGGGACAAGATGAATTAAAAATATGAATATGTTTAACGTAATGAGACTTTGATGAGTTTTTTTGGTCTATTTGACATATATATACATTTCAAGTTCTAGTATAGTTACCTTCAATCCAAATGACATCCCAACAACCCACAAAGTCTTGCCCATCAGTGATCCCTTAGGCGGACGGGGCCTCAACAAAGAGGAAGACCCCATCGCCTACCCAACGTCTTCAATGCTTGGTATACAAAACATTGATCAATGAGTACCAATGAAATGGAACTCTCCCTACGCTGGATACCACAAGACAAGAACTTCAGTCCACAATGGTTTGTTGGCCGCCTCTTCAGTTGCTAATAGTACCCCAGCGCAAGGCGTCCCTGATGGTCATCTCAAACCTTTTTGGGAGCCTATCCCTAGAATGTGATAATGAGTCCTCTCTTATATTAGGGAGGTAGACGATTCCAATTCTAACGAATTCATCTCAATTTCATAGGTGTCCTACTCACAGACCCCTTCTAGAGAGCATCGCCACCGACACTGGACGACCAGGCCTCCTCCCACCAACTGGGACCTTATGCAGAGGGCACCATCCAAAGTCCAAGAGAAAAGGGCTCCTCGGGTTTCCCACAAAGGGTGGTGAATATATAACCAGTAACACATTGTCACTATGGTTCCTAAGGAGCAGCTCTGTCATATTAATGTGGTGGTATTCAATGGGCAGACACAGAACTCTACCCTCTCCACTCAAGCCCACCACAGAAATAGGGTGTCACAATATGAGAGCATGCACGTTTCTATTGTTGATCACTGGTCCTGTCGGGAAAATAGAGTGAAAAACTATAGAAATATGTACATATATTCTGATGCATTATAATCCTGTAATCCAAAATAGGGCCACCACCAGCTACACGTAGGCACAAACACATGCTGATGCATTTCAAGACTAAAATCTAAATAGGGTAGAAACAGATTATATGCAGGCACAAACACCAGTTGACCCTTTTCAAGACTTTTATCTATATTGGGAAGCAACCATCTACACACATGTATAATCAATTGTTGAGGCATATCAAGACCTCCATCTAAATTGGGAGCCAACAAAATACGAGAAGTGTCAAATTTCAATGAATGCATAAAAAGCCCGTGAGAAAAATACAACAGCAAGAGAGTAGATGAAATTCCCTGCTCATGAATATGAAGACCACCAATAAAATATGGTGGAAACCAAAGAATATAATATGAGATAGACTCGTTCCTTTGTCCCGACATAGGAGAACTGCCAGTATCTACTAGCAACTCATGGAGGACCGAAGTAGGCACAAAATCCTACCCCAACATCGGAATGGGGCTTCACACTTATTCTAGCCAAATATGTATCTCAGCACATCATAGAAATTATGGAAGATCATACATCGATTCCAGACAATATCCTTCCAACATGCAAATATATCATTGCATCAGCGGAAAAGGTGTAAAATCGGACCCATGACCCAGTTTCCTCGAATGGAATGACTCACTCGCAAAATGAGTTAGTCACTATGGTTTATTTATGCTTCCATTATCTAGTCCTGGAATTTCAATGAAAATATCTAACAACATACGAATGACCGGATTGGGAAAAAATACATGTTCTAACTGGGGGACGCCTATTCAATATGGTTGCCGCTCTAGGGAAAGCATATATCCCTACCAAAACAAAATATTCCCATAGGCATATCCCAATGACATAATGGGACCCAAAAAGATAGTGACCTATATATGATGGCCATTACCAACAGAAGATGGACTCTATTACCTGCAAGGGAGCACCTAAGATTGAAAAGTGTTAAAGGGAACCGGAAAATGAAGAGCACATACATGATCCTGCTCTGTTGGAAGGTGGGGTTCTTGAAACCCTCAAACATATATCAACAAAGGCTCAAGACCATGTCATTCTATTACCAAATTATTGAAGTCGTAGTAGTAGTTTTGAAGGTCCTCCGCGCAATATTACTACTAGTAGCTCTGAAGGTCCTCCACAGAGCACCCACGGGGCCTTACTCTGTGGGCCATGAATGATCAATCATGATAGCCTATCTCCTGATGCGCGTCGGGGTATCCCTAACCTTGACCTAAATATTATAAATTAATAAGGTCATCCCCTTGTTGTTTTCCACCCTGATGGTCCTCCCATGGGTATATGTTGTAGATATGCTTCTACCTATAGTCAGATATCGAATCATGATGGTAGTCATCTCCATGATGACAGTCATTGCAAATTCCCTCCACGCAATGAAAGATGATGTGAAGGCCCTCCCCATGGAAATGACAAGCAATGAGAAGGTCCTCCCATCATTGTAGTACATTCTGAAGGACTTCCCCAAGATGTAAACTAGAGAAATTCTCTAGGCTGCTAGGTATCAAGTCATAATGGTAGTCCCCGCCCTCATGAAATTCATTGTGAAGGACATCCCCAAAATGATGGTTATTGTGATGGCCCTCTCCAAAGTGGCATCCATCTACATGAAGGTCCTCCCCTTGCCAGAACAAATATGAGGATGCCCTCACATGTTGAGGTGCTTGGAAATGAGTCAGAGTCATTGGAAACTCCATCTATAATGACTGATATTCTTTTTCGACCAGAGGATGGCTCGAGGAATGATCATCTTCTGAGCCACCCCAAGACATATGAAAATCAATAAGGCACCCACCAGCCCTATTTCATGGAACAAAATTATTAAGAAGTAGTTGTTTTGAGAATATCAAGTAGAGGAGCCTCCGAAAGAAGAGTAGTATGATATGTTTCATGTGAGAAGACAACTATCTTGGGATAATGTACCAGTGACGTATTGGCCTATGGCCACTTCTCACTTCGACATACCAGGATAATTTTATGGGTAATGCATGCATGATATTCACCTCAATATGTGGACAACTATTCAAAAGCTAAAAGAAAATTTCATACCTTACAAATGGTACGTGGACCACATCAGCACAATAGGGGAGCTTCGCCATCTAATCGACCTAGAATCCCTCTCTTCCACAATGCAGCCCCAATCAGAAAGGTGAAAGAAAAACCTTGAACTAGAATGCCTCCATGCACTTCATAAATTGTGTCACCTCCTAGGAAATTCCCCAGCTGGAATTCACATTCAGGGATGGGTAGAACATAGAACTCTACACTTCACCCAATGTCTCATCCAGCAGGCCCCATTGGAAATGACATCCTACAATGTCATCGTCCATAGGCAGTAATCAAGTGAAACCCCTACTGAAGAAAGATGGTATACTCAACAAAAACCATCCCAAAGTAAGTCTCAAAAGCATTGGGCCCGAAGAGATCATGCCATCAAAAAGATTTTGAGCCAATTAACCAGGAACATCCAGTATGCTCCCCACCTAAGGGAATCCAACCAGCAAGCAATACCCATATCATAAAAAGACTATAGACTTTGTGGAGGACGAATCACATAATCGGAAAACACCTATGTGGGATTACATGAAATTGAAAGAGAGGAAATAGCAGTGGATGATACCATGATACAGGAACAACACTAGCCCCAGGGGCTGGGGGAATTTTTAAATCAAATTTCCCCAATATGACCAAAAAATCTAGGTCGTAGCACATCAACACGTGAATGGGAACAACCCCAGCCCACAGGGATGGGGAATTTTTACCCAATATCCCCGTAAAGCGGACATTTTTCTTCCACCATCTAGGAAGAACAATGGGTATAGTAGTTACCCATTCCACCCCTTCTCATGGTACACACCCTCCGAGACAAACACACATTATAAGGTCATACTAGGTCTCCCTTCAGTTCAATTCTTGCCAGGAAACACGAAGAATACCACATAACAGAATGATAAATTCTAGTAAAGGGTGTAGAAAGCCTTCCTACCATTCGGCACCAGGTACACCACCCCAAATTTTGTATGCCTCAGTGGACGTGGTAAATGTAAACCCCACAGATCTCACAGGAAACAACACAAAGGAAAGAGATGTGAAGAAAGATGGTTCCCTCCTAGCGGCATCCCACACTGAGCCTGATGGAGTGCATGCCCAGAACGAGAGAACAATTCTTAATTTGGGCACCAATTAAACTAACCCCACTTTACATCCCCCAAAAAACTCCAACAAGAAGAAAAATAAATCCATGGTCATATCTGACTCGCCAGCTCCTCCATATGAGAATGTATCCCTAACCTTCAAGGAATGGTTTTACATTCTGGAAGAAGAAATGAATGTGCTTAGGTGAATTAAAGTCGATCTACATTGATAGAGCTATCTCGCAGGATTTGAACCCCCCCATAGAACATCAAAAGGTGCTGCCAGAAGAGGTGTTCATGCGATAAGAACTCATTCTGGTGAATGAAGCCAAGATCATAGGACCACTCAACCCAGCCCTAGAAGGACATCAAAACATTCCAAACTGGAATGGCGGTCGGAATATATCTATGTAAACCCTCAAATGATACCTTCAGCAGGGTATCAGCCCCAAATTCAAGTAGCACATGCACGCCCAGTCTTGGCCACTGCCACACCAGCTCAAGCTCAAGTCCGACAGGACAAGAATCAAGGTATCTTAAACACCTTTGAGAAGCTAACAGCTCTTTTAGAAGCCATGGAGGGGAATCACGCTTCGATTCAACCAGAGGACAATCCCTCCCCTGAGTGGGTGAGAAATATTCCCCCACCAATAATCTTCAAGAACCCCATATTCCCAATATTTCATGGCTTGGGGGACCCGGAACAGCATTTAATGCATTTCCTTATCTTCTGATCCAATGATGGCCACTCAAGAGCATCATGAAGCTATAAAACTCAAGTTCTTCATACGAACCCTATAGGGCTCATCTTTCATATGGTATATTAGCCTTCCATCCAATTCAATTATAGGCTAGGAAAAAATGTCCCAAGTGGCCTCTTGTGCCCTTGGGAAAATAACGGGAAAAGATGAAGCGACTTTTGTCCCGCTTATGCCACCCCTGACACCCTCTCTAGTTGTGAGGTCCCCACCGAACCGTGCGGGACCCCCTAGAAGCCAACAAAAACCCCCACATCAATAAGATAACTGATAGGGTGCTAAAATAAATCAGTTCTATGAACAAAGAAATAATTTTTATTTCTTCTGAGATGACCAGGTTTGTGGCTATTTTATAGCCTCCATGAATTTAAATGTTCTCTGGATACCAAAGCTAATTAGAGATGATGAAGTAGGTCTCGACGACCATCCAAATTATTTTACATATCACCAAATATTGAGATATACTATCCAAGAGTGATTTGTTTTCAAGTATATCCTTCAAAAGATGGTGGATTCTAGGAAAGTCGGTTTGGGACTGCTGCCAACACAAGTGGCATATGTTTCCACCTCAATCTCAAGAGAAGAAGAGGAATGGAAAATAGTCACCAGTAAGAAGGTGAAAACGTTTTACAGCTGGATGACCTGAAAGACCATTAACCGAGTCCATGGAATCCTCTAGGCGTAGATGAAGCAACCAAATCTACCCCCAAAATCTCCCAATACAAAACATCCATCCTCTTTAGCTTTGTTGTCCTCTAAAGTCTTGATGAGAAGAAAGCCAGAGTAAGATGATGAGCTGATACCAAAGTTGAAGTTAGTGGTGAATCATTTAGACTTCATCCCATATGTCTTGGTACAATGTTCACCACACCTATAAATGATAAAATGGGAACCACCCTGCCAAACAGCACCATTAGAATGAGACACTCAGACTAAAACAGTTTCAGATCATGAAATGATCTTCAACTCTATTAACATCATCCACTTGATGGGACCCTTCTCTGACGAATACTACCACCCCAAACCCAAATTCCCGACATCCAATTGGATATTTGGAATAAGAGGCCGCAAAGGACAAAGGTTTCATAGAAGGCAAGATTATTGTAGGAGTCAAATTCTCGGCCATGACACAAGTCAAATAGATAACCTCATGAAAACTCATGGAAGGACCCTTTGAATAACACAACAAGAATCAGAATACTCTTTCACCCCCCTTCGACAAAAATCCCAGCCCGGTTATCTTAGAATGTACATCATGGGTAGAACAAATACTAAATCGCCCATGGTATACAGGTGGACCAGTTCAGCCCAATGTGGGAAGTTCTGTTGCACCGCCTGTCCCTATCACAGAGGCTAAATGATCCACACACAAATATAAAAACCCATAATGTTTCTATAAAAGAGAGACCATGATCTAGGAAGCTCCGACCTTTAGAATAATAGTATGATATTTTAAATAAAATGGATTCATTACTAGAAAAGATGTTGATCCTTGATGTGTTGATCATATCCATAGATCTTACGGAGGCACTCATTGAAGCCTTGATAGGTCCCCTGGAGATTGAGGCTGATGTAGCATTAGTGGAAGTCTACCGAACATAGACTAGTCCCAAATAATGTCACTCCATCATCTCTTTCACAGATAGGGATGAAGATTCCCTCATGAAATGGAATATTAAACACTTATATGTGTCTCGTAATATAAATAGAATTTATTTTCGGAGGATCATTAATGAAAATGAATCTGGAGTTATCCTCCACCCACTATGAATGCTTTGTCGGCTGGGATATGATGAAAATAGCTTGACAACCTGGACTACAACTCTACCATGATATGAAAAAATTGAGAAGAAACTATTGGGAAAAATCAAGTTTAAAACTTGGCTCGAAGATCTCAAATTAAACCTTGAGTTCCTTGTGGTGTGACAAATTTTGGCTTTCATGTTTTTGTTAGGGAGGCCTTGGATGCATCATCATGCTGAAATTTCATCCTCATACCATCATTGCATCAAATATTTCACTAATGGAAAATATGGGACATTGCACACCGATAAATCCCCATTTGAATCCTGTGAGTAGCATTATATCAACACAGGGTTCTGTGAGTTGGAATGAAAACATCTTTCATCCAACAAAGTTGATTGGATCAACGCCCTGAATGGATTAGAGATGGCTCATGCCGACCTCCTCCACCAACATTGAGAAGAGTGTGTGATACCCATTAACTAATTTGAATGCAAAAATGGAAGCCAAGATGTACACTCAGTTGTCTTCATGGTCTCTATAATGAACACCATGTCTAGGGACCCAAAAGAGCAAGCTGACTCCCACGATGCCTAAAAATACCTATGAATGATGTGCTCGGACCATCCTTGGGGAATCAAACTACCCTTTCTCCACACACTAAGGAAAAAGACGATTTATTTTCCAACATCAGAAATTTCATCTCAAAAATGTTTTCTCCATTAGAAAATAAATATTATGAAGATGATGATGATGATGAAGAAGAAGACCTCAAAGATGCCCCTCCTGTATTCGAAAAAAGGTGTCTCCAACAAAATTGATGAACATAAAAAGATTAATTTTAGCAAAGAAGAAGACTTACGGTCCACCTTGATCATTATGGCCATGCCTGTTGAGGAGGAGGAGGCATACACCTCCTTTCAAAAGAAGAATCAAGATGTGTTTTCGTGGAATTACATTGAGATGTCATACCTCAATCAAGAAGTCTTGACCCATCATCTAGGCTTACCAGAAGATCACCGAGGCTATAAATAGGAATCCATAAGGACCCACCATATTCATGCTTCCAAAATAGAGGCTGAATTTGACTAGCTGATTAAAGCCAGCATTGCACATAACGTCCAATATCTGATCTGGATGGTGAACATAGTACCTGTCAAAAAAATTAATGGACAGATTATAATTTGCATTCACTTCAAGGAACATTAATATAATTTCCCAAAAGAAGACTTCCTGGTCCCAATAATAGAATTTTTGATTGATGAAATAGCTGGATATGAAGCCCTCTATTTTATGGACAACTATTTTGGGTACAATCACATCCATATGGTCCTAGGAGATGAAGAATATACAGCTTTTAGGGCACCTTAGTGAGTTTTCTATTATAAATCGGTGTCCTTTGGTCTAATGAATGTCGCTGCCACTTGTCAGTGAGCCATGCATCACGTCTTTAAGCACTTTTTGGAAATATTTGTCAATTTTTATGTCTATGACCTGGTGTTTTAATCATGACAGTGTTTGAACCACCTGGTTGATCTTGAAACAATCTTCAACATAGTGAAACAGAACATTTTAATGATCAGTCCCCTTAATAGTGACTTTAGCGTTACCTTGGGAAAATTCCTTAGCTTCGTCTTATGCCACTGTGGCATAGAAGTCGACTCTGAGAATAAAAAATATTTACTTGGCATGTCCCCACCTCACATCCTCACATATTTGAGAGATCTCCATGGTCACCTCACCTACACCCCTTGGCATGTCCCCACCTCAAATATGTACTTGGCATTTCTAGGAATTATCCTACATTCTGGCCAAGCACCCCTTGGATGAACAACACCATTGGATACCGAACTTCTAGATAAAGAAGTATTTTTCTTTCAAGAAAACCCCCAAACATGGGAAATGTACTTCGATGGTGCATCCCGAATCCCGAAAGGGAAAAGGAAGGAGGATCCAAAGCTCAACAAAGTTGGTCTGGGAGTCAAAATCATATATCCGAAAAAAGGAAATCATGCCTACTCTTTCCTATATTTGAAAGGGTGCACAAACAATGAAGCGGAGTATCTGGCCCTCATTGCATGTCTGGAATTCGAAATCCAGGTGAAATCCAAACACTTAAAAATAATGGGTGATTCATATCTAGTCATCAAACAGGTCAATAGTGATTATTCTATCAAGAAAGAAGTAATGGTTCCATTGACGAACCATGTTCGAGAACTGATGGAGGAATTACCATTAGAACAAATATTGACTTATGTCCCCCTATCACAAAATGCTCAAGCCGACACTTTGGAAAAGGCAGCAATGTCCTTGGCTGATCCTGATTGGGATGAAAAATTCATTAGAATTGCTCACCACCGAATGGTCTTTCCATTCATCCAGAATAATACGAAGGAAATCTATGAAATTATTTATGTTCTTGAGCCTTATGTCCATACCAACCATTGTATTTCGTCCATTGAAAATTACATTTGGCATGGGGAGCTCCCACTAGATAGGGCTGGAAGGGAGTAGGTCTGAAGACGGGCAGTCAACATTTTTCAAATACAATGGGGTAACCCACAAAAATATTCTTTAAAAACAAGGTATGGATGAAGTCCTACTCGGGTGCATTGATGGAGAAAAAAATACCATCATGAAAGAGGTTCACAGTAGAGCTTGTGAAGCACACCATTCAGCAACCAAACTCTCTCACCAAATCCAGAGGCTTGGATATTACAAGACCACCATGATTCAAGATTGTGCCATATTCACTAGGAAGTGACATTCCTACCATCTTCATGCTAATTTCATACACCCCCCCCCCCGAGTTACTTCATACAGCTAATTATATCTGGCTGTTTGTTTCCTGGGGGATGGATGTTGTGGGACCATATCCAACCGCCATATCCATACAATTCAAGTTCATAATCACGACGACCAACTTCTTTTCCAAATGGGCTGAAGTCGTACCCCTTATAGGATGTCAAGGAGAAAATCATCATCAAATTTTTTAAGGCCAACATCATCATCAGATTTGGTTCCCCTCATATAATACTGATGAACAACAATAGCAAATTCTTCTTTGCTGAACTGGACTAGCTATGCCAAGAGTATGGAATTAACGCGAACTGTTAATCTCATTACCTTGTGGGAGCCAATCGTCAGATAGAGGCTTTAAAAAAGACATTGTCCAAAATAATTCAAAATATGGTTGATAATGATAACAAATCTAGTCAAGAAAATCTCTTTCATGTTTTATTGGCATACCAGACCACGACCCGCACTGCCACCTTGGCAACCCCGTACTCACTGTTATACGGGTAAGAAGCGGTTTTGCCTATGGAAATCCCAGTTCCATCACTTCGTGTGGAAATTTTTGATCATCTTTCCATGGAAGATAATTCCCAGAGATGGTTTGATGAATTGGAGCAGCTATATGAAAATAGGTTGCATACTCTGCACTATTTGGAAATCTACCAAAATCGGATCACACAAGCCTTTAATAAAAGGGTTCACCTTCGATCATTCCTCGAAGGAGAAATGGTGTCAGTCTGCAGGACCCTGAAGATACTTCGAAAGAATACCCAATAGATTGTACAAATGTGGGAAGGACCATAAGGCATACATATGGTCTATTCCAATGGGTCACATGCCCTGATATCAATGGACGAACAACTCATCACGGCCCGTACAAATGAAAATTTCATGAAGAAATACTTCGCATAATATAAATTCCAAGGTCCAGGATCTCCAAACCTAAACTATGAGTCATAAAAATTCCCCCCATTTTAAGGTCTAAACTCTAATACCTTTAACTATGAGTAATGAAAAAATAACATGAAGCCAAGGTCCGGGATCTATGACCCTAAACTATGAGTGAAAATGCCCCAAATTATATGGTCCAACCTCTACGACCCTAATCTATGAGTTATAAAAAATCCTCCAATGCTAAGGTTCGAGATCTATGACTATAAAATATGAGTAAAAATGTATTCAAATTCCATGGTCCAAACACTAAGACCATAAATTTTGTGTAACAGTCCTATGAACCCATATCGTGGACCAAAATCTAAGACCTTAAATAGTGAGTCAAAAATGCTCCCATATCATGTCCCAAACTATAAGACCTTAAACTATGAGTCATTGTCCCTTCCACAAGATGTTAAATTATATGGAACTCATCCCTAAAACATGGTGTTAAACTATGACTCATGTCCTCACCATAAGATGTTAGACTGCGTAACACTAAATGTTCTAATCACATTACAATAAACTATATGATCTCTCACCTAACTGTGTGCAGATTGATTCCTACCCTCATGGGGTACGTAAAGATGCCTCGATCCTCGATCTTGGACCATCCCCCATCAAAAAAATTCCTCCATCACGCCCCTATCTACCCATATTTGTAGAGTATTCCCTTATCAATATTTGTTTATCGCATCAAGTATAACATTCATGAGCATAGGATGTGTGGTAGATATTTTCTTATGAAAGTCAACTATGGGGTAACATGATAGACCTAGCCACTGTGATAGGTCAAATGAATGTGCTCCTACCCTTTGGACCAAGCCAAATTGGTACAGGGTACTAACAGAACTATGTGCGGCTTGATTCTTGCCCTCAAGGGATACATAGCGATGACTAGATCCTCGATCTTACCATATCCCCATCAAGAATGAATAAAAAAATTCACCCATCATATTTTCTACCTCCCTGCACTTGTGAAGGAGACTCTGCAGCCACTCTTTTTTTATCACACTGAGTATAACTCGCGTGAGCTTAGGATTAGTGGTGAGGATTCTCTTACACAAATAAATCGTAGGGGAATATGATAGGCCTGAAACCCATATAATGTGAAACATAAATTCCCTCAAATGTAACAAAAACATCTAGGAAAATATTGTATGGAACATTCAAAACTACTTGTGGCTTGATTCATGCCCTCATAGGATACATAGTGAAGCTTGGATTCGGCAACCGAGCGCAACCACCATCAAAAAATGTCCCTTTCCCCCATACGTAGGTTAAACTAGTATGGGGAGTCTATAAAAGGTCCTATCGCATGACAATAAACTGTGAAATTATTCAAGAGTTATGTGTGGCTCAGTCCTTAGTATTATTAGATTCCACACGTGGCTCTCAGTCATGAGAGGTCGAAAGATCCTGCTTCCCATTATACATATGGTTCAACCCTATGTGGAAGCTCTAAGTAGTTCACAGTTAATCGTGGTATTGGTATTCTCAAATTTCTAGGCACAACATTCCTATTTTTTACACTCCATAACTCAGGAAAAAATCGGTCCCCATAATCATCCAAGGACATCTGAGATGGAATGGGAGTGTCATGCGAACACCTTTTCTTGACTATGCATATCATGCCCTGGTGGCTCTGCATAGGTTGCCACAAAAATGGTGGTCAATCATAGGAAAATTCATCCTCAGGAATTTCTTCTCTTATATCAGTATTCCCAATGGCTTCTAAGCCCCATGTCATCCCTCCAAATTCAAGTTTCCCCCATGACTGTGGTTTACACCTTCTATCGTCACTCATGTCTAAGGATTAGCAGAACATCCTGATTGCAATTAACCTGAAACTACTGAAGATATTTATGATAATAAAATATTCCTCAGCACATTACTCAAAACTACATATCCCCGCATCTTCAAAACATGACTCTAAACTACATAACAGTGGTTTAATCCCCAAATTGGTCCTCTAATGCTTAAATTTATATTCCTAAGAAATGACATGGAATCCATGTGATCCATTATTTCTCACACCAAGAATAGATCACATGATCTTAGGGATTTTAGTGAGATATCCTCCATGGAGTTATGAAAAAATAGTCTAAGAATTTGGTCCTATCAGCACTGCCCTAAAAGGCATGTCACAATTCCCTCCCTCAAGTGGAACCATATGTCCTAGCACAGTGGTGTTAAATAACAAGGTATCCCAAAGATGTAATTAATTACTCACCATGTGTAAGAGTTAGATCTATGTAAGGGACACACATTTCCATGAGTAAACCACAACCCAAATATCCCCAATATGTCTAGATACACTCCTGCCATATTCCATTTTTCATGATTTGAGTGATCTTGAATCCCCATAACCCTCCAAATCCATCTAGGATGGAAGGACAGCGTCCTGTGGGCACCTTTGCATCACTATGCACATCATGCCTTAGAGGCTCTATATACATCACCCATAAAAACAACCATCAATCAATGGAAAATTATTCCTTAGGATTTTATTCTTCTATCTCAATATGCCCAATATCTTCTGAGCCTCGTCCCATCCCTCTTGATTCAAGGGCTCTTAAAGTTGTGTTTTAAACATTACTCCAATTATATATCCTAGATATATTAGAACATATGGCCCCAATTCATCTCTGTTCCCTTTGGAGGATTCTAAAGATTTCCCATACATTTGCGTGAAGTTGATCTGTATACAATGGAATAGTTCCCCACTCATTTCCGATTTTCCTCAAAGAAGCTCAGTTAAAATGACCCTTTTTGATTCTTAGGTGCAGCCCTGAATGAAGTTCACAAACTGTGTTCAGAAAAAGCCCAATAACCATTATCCTCAATAGACATAAAAGATGGAAGGCCAGTGTCCTATAGAATACATTGCTTTATTATTCATATCATACCCCTGTGGTTATGCATATATCATCCACAAAAAAATGACCCAAAATTATAGGAAAATATATCCCCAGAAGAGTCATCTCCATATTATTTATGCTCATATGACATCCTAGTCTTGTCACACCCCCAGATTCGGAAAACTCTTGGATGACGGTTTATGTACCTCTTTCTTCTCAAGTTCTCCTAACATAAAAAGTCTCTTAATTGTCTAGATCAATCACCAGCTCTCCCTCACACAAGAAAGAAGTGTGCGGGAACAATTTCCCACTCAAAGCCGACATGAATGTCCCTAATGTATTCAGACACCACTACTCAGGCATGCCACCCACTGTGGCTCCATATTTCAAAACAACATCAAAATGTTGCAAATCCTCATAATACATCAGAAATGGAATGCCAATGTCTTGCGAACACAATTTCATGACTGTTAATATCATGCCCAGTGGTTCTGTATATATCGCCCAAAAAAATGACCATCAATCAAAGGAAAATGCGTCACTAGGAGAGTCCATTCCTACATCTGTATGCCTAAAAAGTCTCTTGAGCCTCAAGCATATACAGAATCCACAAATCAAGGTTCATGAAAAATCCTTAACCCATATCTGAAGGATACTAGAACATTCCTGGTTAACAATCTCAAGTCATGGCCCTATCCCATTAAGTCTAGTCAAAGTTTTTCAACTGAAAAAATAAGTATCAAGTTTGACTGGTAGGACAGAGAACTGCCAGTGAAAAATATTCCATACATTCTAGAGGAAAAATATGAAAAGGGCGCCTCTGTGAAAATAAATTCAAGTATTGGTCCATTAAAAAAATAAAAAATAAAAAACATTGACCCATCAGAAAAGACATAAATATTTATAGATTAAAAACCCCTAAATGGAGGCCTAAGAAAAATTAAAGTTATACCTGCTAAGCCCATGTCATGGAGTATCAGGAAAATATCAGGCTTGTAATTAATAAGGAATAAAATTTTGTGGGGTTTTCCTTAAAACTTATCCAATAGTTGAAATAAACTCACTGAGTCTTGTGGATTAGGAAAACAATTAGAGCTCGATTCGATTATTCCATTTTGTTAATTTAAAGTCATGGTTTATAATTAATACCCGATTGAAATAATTTTTATAGGAAGAGAAAAGGAAGGGAAGTTTAAAAGCCAAAAATATTTCATTGGTTTCAGCCAAAGTGGAGGAATATCCCCAATTTAGAGTCTCTCTAGAGCATTAAAAAAATGAGAGAGTACATATCATAATTTGGGAAAGAACTACAATAGGGTCTGGTTCACCCTTTCCAAAAAAATGGAATGTGATTGCCACAGTCCATCGGTAGTATGTTCTATGGAATTTCTTTCCTCAGCTTTGACCTTCAGACGCACCAGCTCCAGAACATCTTTAAGTTCTCACCCCTTCTTCTAGACGGATTCATAATTGGTATACGAAGAGTCCAATTGTCCCCTCAACCTAGCTATGTGGGATTCGAACTCCCACAAGTCCTTCTCTTAGGTCTCCACCAAATCACGAGCATTCAACTCCTTGGTTTTCAGATGATCAAATTCATCCTATGTATCTCGGTAGGTTGCCACCTAGTGATGGGAAGAATTGAACCCGGACAGCTTTCCCTTACAGGAGAGAGGCCCTCTCAAGAAATAATGATTTGGTAAATGAGTAGGTGTATGTTTTGATAATCAAATATTCTAAAACCCAGCTCAGTGAATAAATGCTGAAATTGTCACCCTCGTCTGTAAAATTTACCAAGGGTATCTCCACGGCAAGAGAAAATAGCTAACATGGTGCCACTTTTTGCACTGCCCAGTGCCTTTACACAACACCAGTACATTCATGATACCCTACTTCCATGTGCTTGTAAGAAATATGTGTCTCTATAAGAGTATGGAGTGTCTTAGGGCAGGTCACCGAAGATGGGAGACTCTTTATGAACTAAGATGGCCCAACCACTAGATATGGATGTGGAAGACTAACTACGACCTTTGGGATGATTGGGGATACTCAGCTGGTTCCAGTCTCATTATGATCTTTGGAAATATACACAGGATGCGAGTAGTCTTAATCACTTCCCACCAAAATGGGTTGTACTAATGAAACCCCTCCCAAATGCTTTTGACGACTGACTGAATGCCTTCTTACCACAAGGGAAGGGGAAAGAGGTGTATCCATGTTGGTTGTTGTAGGTATGGAAATAAAAGATGTTTATGTTGTACTCTTCTTAGTATAAATAATGTTTCACATGGTCTTCGGGGCAAGAACGTGGAAAGAAATGTTCAATGGTTCTTGAACCCACAGAACTGGTTCTTTCAGTATCCCATCAGGGTAACAATATATCCATGGTTGGGCATATGCTAGCTATAGAAAACTGGGCCCCATTGTGTTAGGAATAGTAATCTCCCAAGAATCCCCTTCTTCCATCATCATAATACATAATTGGAAGAGAACTAGAAGGTGAGATTCTCCCCGTAGTTGATCAACCGGATGTAGCGTAGTCTGCTAAAGGAATCTGAATTTCCTTACAAACCTGTAGGGGAGGTATGGCTCACAAATGACTACTCGGTTTATACAAGTAGTGATCATCCCGTCATGAAGGTTGATGAGCTATGATCTTTCATCTAATGAACCAAAACCCTCACCTCTCAATGTTCCATGAGGGGTAGGATTCGGTGCATACGAAAAATGATAGGCGTCGTTCGATAGCCCAACCGTATCAGTAACACTCAAATTCCTGGGAAGAACAGCAAAAATGTTGAGAAGGGCAGGATGAAAGTCAGAATGGGGAACCTTAGAGGTATGTTGGTATTCAAAATTAAGGAATTGTTCCACCATCTATCCGTATATGAATTGAAACGGTCTGCTAAGATGATGTGGAGGCCTAACTTCCTGTATCTGTCCTAACAATTCATAAATATGTTTTGGGTTGGAAGGGCCAAATTAATGGGTCGGCCATCTTCTAGCATGGTATCCATCATCAAAGTGTTTTCCTGAACCCCCATGTATACGTCGCGAGATGGGAAGATCCATCCACTTAAAAATAAGGTGAAGAAACCTCCCAGTCTATGCGTAGGTGAAATGTCTGGCTGATGCTCATATCCCCATGTGGTATATCACTATGCTTTAAGTGTAGCACAATATGACCCTGTAGTTTGGTGGGACTAGAGAGTGGGATGAGTTCGACTATGTTGATCCCTTATCTTGGGACATTTCTTCTACAAGAATAGCCTTATCTATGATTCGAATGGGATGAGGGAACGAGCCTTGAGGGGATGATCTAATGATCCTGCTGCCATGACCAGTATGCTCCATATAAAAGGAGACACGTAATCTATGTCATTCCATATGGGGGATATCAGGACGATATCATCATACATTTCTCTATGGAGGGGAGCCCCCCAAGCTAGTAGATATCCCATAGACTAATTGCAACCTCCTCATGTAGTACTTCGAAGGTGTTGGTGCTCCAACACCAGCGGCACAGTTATTTGAAAGGATTTCTCTTAGTGAAAAGATTGAAAACTGAAAAACCCAGGCTTCTTGGTATAAGCCAACCACCTCCAGCTGGTTGGGGGACTCTAGACAGGTCTGATCCACCCAGAATACCCAAGACCACTCATTAGAGAAACATCCTCTATCCCAAAAATCCCACTTATTCTTCTACCCACTACTAGGATTTCCTCGGGAGATGCTAAAAATGAATGGTTATTCTTGAGAGTCTAGTCTCCGGACACCATCGTAGCACTCACGATTGCCTTAAGTCCATGCTCAGCCTCACTGTATAAATACATTCTCCTAAATCAGGGTGGTGATGACTTCTACTGGGGAAATTTTTGCACGGTCATGACCGTGCGGTGCCTCCAAGAAGATTAATGGGATGACAGGGTCAGGAAATGGCAGAGGCACATCGGTAGGATGACCAAAGCCAGAAAGTTGAAACTGTATGGATAACAGATAAGATAATTGCTCATGCATCAAGAAGACCGTCAAAAATCATTCATGGGGAATGATATGGGAATGAAGATGGTTATCACTATCCCTTCCCATGGTTTCCCTTGTCTTCACCGATGTTGAAGAACCTTGTGAATAAACCATTGTATCTTGTATTGGACATTCCAAAAGCCAATGAGAATTCAGTCCAATAAAAAATTTGGGGAAAAGGCTACGGGAAAAATGGTTAAAGGACTTAAAACGTGTCTGTAAAAGGCTTCACGTACTCTTCCTAGAAATGGTATGTGGAAGGATAATTTCACGTACAACATGACATGTGGATGATAATTCCCCTACAACTATGGTATGTAGATGAATTTTACCGCATGCAACCATGGTAAGTGGAATAACCACACGACGCAGGCCCGGGAACCATTGGCTGGTGAATAGAACGGTTTGCGGAAGGAAAAAATATAAACCTTGGCCTCAGTTAAGTTCACATTCAGAATTTGTGGATTAAAATTTAAGCTTGTATTAATAATTTCTGAAGTTTGGTTCACAGATCCATGTCCAGTATACAGAAAAACCATCTATGTAGCATTCTTCGACATGGAATTTTAATTTTATGTCTTAAAATTCCACATTCCCATTTGCAAAATCTTAAATATGGTATGCAAACGATGAAACGGAAAGAAAATTAGTTCGTGGAATGTACAAAGAAGTTAGGGAACAAGATTTTCGTAAGGAGCATGATATACGAGAGAAAAGGATGCCGGGAAAGTCTGGAGTGCTTTTTTTTCCATGATAAATGGTAAAAGAAAAATGACATGGGCCCCTATATATAGGTGTGGTCCCCTCCTACCAGGTCCACCAGTTCTACCATGAACCATTTCTGTTCAAGATTGCTTCTACATCAAAATAGTCCCCTTTTCGTTCCAAATAGAACTAATTATGATGGGGGCATTTGTAGGGTCTCTCAAATTCCTCCTATAGGGGAAAATCCCCCCAAAATTTATTTGAAGAAGGAATCAAGTGCTTCTACAACTCTATCAAGGTGAAGGGACTCAAATTTAGTTGTAATTTTTTGAAGGAACATGAATGAATTCAAGTTTTCAAGATTTTTTATGTGGCATGTGTACCATCACTGAGAAAGGAACGTAGAGGAGATGGATCGTGAACCACCACGTATGTGAGACAATCCACAAACCACTGTCCCATGAGGCGATGGCCAGTGGGCAAGGAAAACTTCCAATCGTGTCATCCAAAGCAATCACGTGCACATAAACCTAGTCTACATACCATACCACAAACCCATCAGTTCACGGATGAAGTGAACGAGTAGGGATCTGCGAACCATTTTCATGAACAAAAGCCTCTACAATCTTTAGTTGATTGAGCCCTCAACGGGTTTGGATATTTCTTCAATGGGCCTCCGCAAATGATGTCATGTCCCGAATAGATACGATTGCTCTAATGCTCTATAAAAGGAATATAGTAGAAGTATCGGGGACACATAGAGGGAGACAGACAAAGAGAACGACAATCAATGAAATATTGAGGGAGACATAGAGGTTGAACTATGGATTCCGTCTTGTTTCATCGGTGAAGCATGAACCGCAAACCACTCCCACCATAGATACCACAGGCCGAGAACAATAAAACAGGGGAATTGAATAATAATAATAAAACCACAAACCTAACTGGTGAACCAAGAACCAAAGACTTCTTGCGAATGAACTCTCGGCGAATGATGATCCCACAGACCCTCCTACATTATGTTTTTATGTGTAGCGTACCGCTACACGGACTGAACCCAATGTCGCATACCAAATTGGTATGCAGATATAACACAAAGTGACATGGTGAACTGCATACCACCTTGGTATGCGGTGGGCTATACCCATTCTCGCGTACCTCATTGGTATGCAGATGGCCCCTCTGCCCGCAAACCACTATGGTATGAAGATCCTCCCTCATCCCACATAAAGAGTCAGCATGTGGAATGGGGTGTTTTTGGGTATTTTCCCCACCGGTTCCAACCACACCCCTCCACTACCATCCAGTCCTCCATGGTCCCTCAGCTAACCAGTCCTCTAGAATTAGGTCAAAGCCTCCTCCAAATCCACCAAACCCATATGATCATACCATCAGGTGCATCAGCACACCCCATTGAGTCTACATACCCATGGTACGTGGAGTCACGAAGGCCCTCCCTAAAAAGGTGCAGGTTTCGGGAATGCCTGTGAGGCTACATTCCCACTGTAACTCGAAGCCCAACCTTGAGACACCGACATGAACCTCCCTATTCTCAGGGATAAGGGTGATCATTTTCTTTTCCATTCAATGAGGAATAATGTTAAGTCAAAGGGGTTATGTTCTC
This sequence comes from Viscum album, assembly GCA_963277665.1. Classification (NCBI taxonomy): domain Eukaryota; kingdom Viridiplantae; phylum Streptophyta; class Magnoliopsida; order Santalales; family Viscaceae; genus Viscum; species Viscum album. The sequence continues at coordinate 108,464,751 of OY728133.1, forward strand.
TCCACCCTTTGACAAGGAAGAAACTCCTCCCCTTCCAAGAACGTTCTCTGGTTCCCTACCACTGAGGTATATCCCCAATCTTCTCAGGTCATGCTACATGAACTTTAATTCCATCTCACATGGAAATGATCATTGCTCCATGACCTTGAGCACTGTCACCCTGACTTCTTCTATCAGGGGCTCTCCCTCCCCCACCAATATGGGTGGAGGCATGTGAATTATTGAATATTTCACACCCTCTTAATTCTCACACCGAGAATAACTCACGTGGGCTTAGAGGTTTGTGAAGATTACAACATCCACAAATTTTTAACTATGATAACTCTAACTCCTAGTCAAAACAGGATACCTAGGATGCCTACCAAAAGGCCCGAGATAAAAAGGGTGCATATCCAAAAGATTCCTCCCAATCTTGTCCCCTCAAATTGGAAGCTTCTTTGTATCAGTCCCACACAATCCGAACTACGTGGATTCTGATTCCTCTCTTGAAGATACATATGAATCCCTCCTTGTGGCCCTGATCCCATCATCCAGTCACCTTCTATCCCCTATTGGATGGAGGATAAAATCTTGAACACCTTCTTACATAGATCAAGTCGGCTTCACCTATGTAGCATAAAATATATCCATGCTAATGATTATTTTTCAAACCAAGCGTAGCGTGTGGACACACTCTTATGGAATGAAACAAGGATTAAGGAACATATGAACAAGACATAAATCTATAAGAGAGTCCCAAAATAGGTAACAATCCTCCCTCAAAAGGGTTCTGTGAGCCTGACATCCCATCCTCTCGACCAATGGAGTCCTTAAGTGTCGTTGGCCAAATATTCAGCCAACAAGATCAATCCTTTCGATAGAATGTCCATGAATCATGGATACCACAGTCTTTGCGCATTCTAGGCTCAAAAAATATACTAATTGGAGACCATCCATGAATGTTACATCCGAGAAGGACTGATTGCATGAGTGCTCGATCCCCATGTAATCTCCCGTTGGGACCAACAGTTCCCGAAAGGTTAATTGAACATTATTTAAAGGATAATGACACTGAATGGGTTAAAAAAAGGAAGGGTAAATTTGAAGAGAACCCACCTCTATAAAAAATTAATACTGGTGATGATCCTCATCATACCATTTCTGCACCACCAATAAACGTTCCACCTTAGATGTGGAATGTGAACCCCTCCATTTTCTCTTTCATGTCTCGTCTTTTTCTTTTCATTAAATTTTTGTAGGAATAGGTTCACTTAGTTCCTGAACCATTTTTGTAATTACTATAGGCAAGTAGTATATTGAAATTAGATGAGACAGACTAGATCAATTAAAACTCAGTAATTAATTCCAAAAATTAAAGTGAATAGATGATAATTATTTTGAATACTCTGGTGGGTATTCAAATGGGATTATACATGGATGGTATAAGAATTGTACCAATAAGGCTTAATTAGTTATACCAAGTCAATCTGTCTAAATCCACTAGAATTTTACAGTTCATATCTCATATCAATGATACTTTTATTGATAATTGGATGTCATGAACAAAATTAATAGAAGGAGTCTATATGATGAAAACAGTAAGGGGTCATCACATCACATAATACTAATAGAGTTTGCAAGTTACTGATGTCCAATTTAAGATTAAAGTAAGAAACTAGACTAAATAATATTCATTTGGAATGAATGTTTTCCATGTGTCTACTACAGTTTAGTGGGTACACCCTTGTTTTCCAAGTTAAAGATGTTCAGAAACAAATGGAAAACATATATTGGTCTTAAAAATAGTTAATACAAGGATAAAAGTAATTATATAGAAATTTAATTAAATTAGAAACCAAAGATAAAGGTAACATGATCTACTATGGTTTGTCTAAAGGTTTCATAGACCCAGTCAATCGTATATATAGTGACATGATATTGAAAAATATAAGATGGAACAATTCAAAAGAAGAATTTAATCCAGTGTCACGTGACATATATCTCTCCAGGTAGACATGTTAAGAACATAGGAGGAGATTAACATCGTGATTTGAATTCCATATGCTTTAGAGACGGATCAATCACATATTCCATGATATGTAAATGAATTGATACATCCAATATATAAATTATAGTATTGAAAATATTAGTTATATCTAGAAGAATAGAAATTGAAATAGTTATAACTATCAGATTGTACTTTCGAAAGTACAAAAAAATGTACCTGGGATGTGGAGAAGAAAAGATACTAGTTTTCAAGGGACATAAACTAGTATTCCTTATATCAATGTGATCTATTATCGTAGTATGTATATGTTGAAGAGTGAGAAGATATCATATAAGCCAGTGGAATCCATACATACAAATACTGATTATGTTATAGCTTCTAGGGTAGCTAAGAAGAAGTTAAATTCAATTTGTTTTTTCTAGTTCTTGGAATCTCATCTAGTAAGTAAAATATTACCATAATTTATATTATGATACTCTTACTATCCAATATGTCATGTAAAAAAATTAGACAAAAGGGATATACTCAGGGATACCATTTTTTGAGAAGTTTTACTCAAGTAGATGAGGTCTCATATAGAAGAATAACTATCCGATGGAAACATGGAATACCCAAAAACTAAATTCAGGACTTTGTATAATAATTTTTTTGATCATGTGAGAGCTAACAAGGTTTTCTAGAAAGTTGGATCGAGTGAAAGTGGGAGTGTTGTAATAGTGGGTTCCCTAGACTCAGCAATGATGTAATTTTGAAAACTATATCATGTATACAGTTAGATATACATTATTTATACTTACCATTATAGTGTATATATTTTTGCATCCACAATTTAATTATAATTCCTATTGTTATTTATCATGTAAAATGGTTATAATAGATCCTAGACTATAATGAGAACCTCGAGACACTATGAAACAAATTTTAAACTTGTCTTAGGGTCTGGTTTTATCTTACTGATTGGGAATAGTATATGCTTGACTATCAGTTTTTCTAAACCATAAGCATTGAGACTACTAATCATGAATTTATCACACGGTGATCTCTAGTAGTGATATCGTAAGGACTGAACCGCCAATATGAACACCACATATTTTGGGTTTCATTAGTTTTTCTCATCCATGGAAATATGTAGTAGTCTCCTTACATGAGATCCTTAAAAATGAGTTCCATTTGGTCATGTACTTAGATGCAAGGAAAAAACATGATAATAAAATTGGGGAAAGCTATCTTAGGTTGGGTGTATCATTGGTGGTATGAAATTTTTTTAATGGAAAAGAAAGGATTTTTTATTTCTGGTTGATGATATAATATATCTCAGGCCATGTTTATCAGTATGGTTGTACCTTAATAAGACAATCCACGGTAGTCAAGGGTAAATCCACCCAGATATATCAACAAATAATAAATAAAGAAAAGGCCAATGACATGACTGTGTGTTCTACTTTAAGATTTATTAATAACAAAGAGATTATATTACACTGTGTGTATTCATAGTTGGTTGTTATTTTTATGACTATCCTTATCTATTTAGGGGTCATGATGGGTTGTTATATCCCACTCTTCATATTTGAAAAGTATTCACTAATATCGAGATAAGGGCTTAAATGGTCACACACAATAACGTATTCAAGAATCTGTCTTGTTCTGTTGAATTCGTATATAGGACATGATGGGCCCCACCACTGGGGTATGAGTTTTGTCCAAAAAATATGATCACCATAGAAATAAATAAATTTATATTATTCAAGTAAAAAAATTCATTGAATTTATTTATTAATTATACTTAAATGTTTTAATGTAAATAAATGGAATATATTAATTGAACAAATATTAGTTTAAAATATTCAAGTCTCGTTTAATATTTGCAAGAATGAAAAGCTAAGTTAATGGCTCAGTTATTATCAGGTAATATATTTATTACATTATAAAAATGTGATAAAAATATAAATGGAATTAATGGCTCAGTATAGTATTCATAATATCATTTTTATAGAATCTTAATTATTCAAGGGCCAGAGTGGAAATTCCAAGAAATAGAAAACACACTATATGTAAAGAAGGAGAGAGATTCACAATGAACTATTCACTTACTCTCTCTCACTCTTTTTCTATCTCCCACATTCTTGAAAGAGAGGGTCTAGATCCAGAAGAATGGATCGATCTGTCTTTCATGCATCGAAAGAATGGTGATGAAGTGATCATGGCAGTTTTGATGGAATCATCGTATTTATGTTCTAGCACATTTAATTTGATGATCGGATCACCCACATTTTCTTGAAGAATGTGTGGATGATCTAGAGGAACTTGGATTCAGATTCATCGATCAGCAATCACCAATGAAGAGAATACATCGAGTGTGAAATTAGATTTAACCAAGTATTTATATATGTATTTTTTTCTTAAAACTCTTCACATAAGGTCCTCGGATTATTTTAGGTTGCGTTTAACCGATGATGAAAAAATCATGTTGATCATTGATGGAAAAATATTAAAAATAAATCCTTTTGGGGATTCTTCTAGGGGCCCAATACCTTCACATATTCTTCATAATCTTTGATAAATTGGCTTCATAATGTAAGATCTTTCTAGTTGAGGTCATCTCTTATTTATTTTGTGTAAATTGAATTTTATCAGTTCTCTTAATATATACTAATAATTATTTTCGTTGTACAATGGATATATTATCTGTGGTTATGATACTTATTGTTATTTTTATTCTAACAGGATATAACTTAAAATGGTAAAAAACGACATAAGTAGTGCATGAATTCTTTATAACTATATTTTATAATAAGAAATTTATTCATTTTAAAAGGTAATTCCATTAAGTTATCATGCATTGATGTTCATGATTATGATTATCACCTTTCAATGTCAAAAATATTTGTTTCTTGATTCGCATTTACTACTTTACTTCATGTTATGATTTTATTATTATAATAATTGGATTTATAAATCAGCCATTTCTTATGTATATCCATATGATATATCATGAAGTATTAAAATATTGATGGGATATAAGAGAATGTTTTGTAGTTTTTGAATAATTTTGTTTTATCCATGTTTGATGTTATTGTGTTATGTATTTAATTATCTAAAGACACTAGGAATCATAACATTTTGATATTTTATTAAGTGTATATTTATGTAATAAATCATTAAATAATGTGTAAAAAAAATATTTTTCATAAAAATAATCAATGCAGTATTAATTCTACTTAGACCAACCAGATATTGTTGCAATTAAACTTATTTGTGATATAAAAAACACATATTTTTAGTAATAAATAATTTATTTATATGTGAACTGGTTAAAATATTATAATGAAAATTTATATCATTTAAAATGGAATCATTGGGAAATAATCATTGAAAATGGATCCTTTATATAGAAAATCATTACATTAGTTACGGGGTATTGGAACCTAAATGGAAATTATATATATATTTTTTGTGTATAATGTATAGTAAATTATGTATCTTGGTATTATAAGTACTACATGTTTATGAAATTATATAAGAATAATGTATTCTCGTAATTTTGGTTTAAAATTGTTCAATGTTTTCATTTTAATTTTGCAATTTAATATCATGAAATTTATGTTTTCTATTAGGAATTTTTATTTTCTTTATCAAATTCCATTACATGAAATATATGGTGTATATCCATTTCTATTAGTTTCACATTTATTGATACATCTAAAACCTATATTTCTCATTTATTTTTGATTTTTCTAGTTTGAGAACCTTGATATGGGATAGAGGAAGGAATAACAAGAGTTGGAGTTGATTCTATAACAACATGTAGTGATTGAAATTGTGAATCATTGGTTCACAATGTGAATAAATGTTTACAACCTAGATAAATAATTTCTAGAATTTCAATATATGGGTTTTTTAGATATGAATTATTGAGTTATGGTTTTAATTTTTATGGTGGGTTTTTTTGTGATTTAATATTCAAAGGTTTCACATCATTAAAGGATATATTCCTGATATGAAATTACTCTATGTTTTTTTGGATTGATCACCATGTTTTTTGGTTGATGTGAACCATGTGGAGTTCTTGGAGTGAACCATATATTCACATAATGAAATTATAAAATTGTTTTATTTCTATAAGATCCATTCTACCTCTGATTTCCTACATTCTCTTATTATTCCTCTAAACATTTAAATCATTTTGGGAACCTTGAAAGCCTATGATCTTTGGCATTCATCCTTGTATTCTAGATACTCCACATTAGTTGTTATGGGCGATTAAATCTTAAAATTATCCCCAATTGCTTCATTGTTTTTTTATTTGTTTTATAGATGTAGGTTTTTTGGATTTTTGGGTTTTTTGGGATATGTTTTTTATAATATATCACAATATTATAGATTTATTAGAGGATTTATTGTGCGTTTGTGTCCCTACACTTCATTCATTCTTGATTTTTATTTACAAAATAATTAGAACACTTATTTTGATGTAGGAGATTCATGTTTTCTCAATTTTATTTGAATAAGGGGAATTATTCTTCGTTTTCATTAAATTTTTTGAGTGGTGTTAATGGGTATAATGAATATAATAAAATGAAAAAAATGAAATTGATATGAAGTGGTGTGATGATTATGTGGATAGTATATTTCCATGATATTTATTTTACTTGTTCCATTATTTATTCATGTTATTGAATTATTCCATTAATTATTCTATTTATTAGAGAACAATCTTTAAATGGTAAAATAATTAATGATGATAAATTAAAATAAGAATTTTAATATAAATTTTTAATGCCTGAATTATTGTCTATTTATTGGTATACTTAGTTGTTTATGGAATGATTGCCTTGGTTATGATGTGGCATGTTGATGTAGTGGTTTCTTGGGAGTAGTTTTATGGAAATTAAATAATTTTACCATATTTAATGATGTTGTAATGGTAAAAAAATATGTGTGTGAATTTTTGTTGATAATTAAATTGGTAAATATTGGTGGGTAAACTATTATAAAAAATAATAGGAAATAGAACCCCGGTTTTGGACCTTTGTGTGATGTATGTGGGTTGATAGTTCTATATTGTAGTTAGTAATTAGTGGAATGATATTTATTAATGTTCCAATAATGGTTGTAGTGGAGTTTCTTATATGGAACCATGGATATAGGCCTCTATAAGGATGTTATATACCTATATTCTCTTATGATTTATTACACACCCTTCCTGAGTTGGATAACCTAGCTAATACATAGATATCATGGGGATTTGTTTCCAAAACATCTATTATGTGGAGGATATATGTCGATGAATACCCCAACTCCCTTGATCTCCCTTTAGGATCAACTTCTGGTGATGCCGGTGGGGGATGATGAGATACGTGTTGGGGGTCTTTCATGGTAGGACGAGGGTGTGAGTTTTTGTCTAATGAATTCATGATACCCTAATTATCAGGTTATCATATATGATTTATGCGTCTGGTTCCATGTCATGTGATATATGGTTGGTTTTTTATGACAAGATATACGATTACTGTCATAATTGGTGGATATGGAAGATATGGGAGCAACAAATGTCTTCACATTGGGTAAGAGAATAAAACCAATTGGGAATTAGTGGTAGGGAGACTTATAAAGGTTATGGTGGGTTATTATTCTACTACTGGATGTGTTATTTGGTGAGAAATATTTTGTGAGGAAGATGGAAACTTTTTTACCAGTATTGTGGTTAGATAGTCCTATTGTTTGTTCATGAGATCACTAATACGTTTTTTCACTTTTACACAAGATATATTGGGTGTTCCTACTTATTATAGATGTAATTATCACCCCCAATATATATATACAATTATTTAGGTTTCTAGAATGGATTTGGAGTTTTAGTTAGACCGTACTATATAGGAATGTGGGTTATTATGGTTATTTCCACTAGATTTGCTTTTGGTATTGTTTTATATTAAGAGATGTTTTTATCCATTTTATATTCATGTATATGGGATATCACTAGTTTGATAATTTGGTTTATATTATTTATATGATGGATTTTATGGGTGTTAGTTCATATTATCTCTTTATCATTTATCTATATTGTTGGTGATGCCTCTTATTTGACTGTTTTATACCCACATCGCTAGTCGCAAACTCTGGGCCTACTAGAGGTTGTACTCTGGGGGTCACTCTATCTCTTCACTACTAGTTCCAGAGGGGTACAAGTGGTGGGGGTTGTTATAGAGTGGTATAATAGGTTTTCGATTACGATATGGGGAGGGGTTTGGAGTTAGTAACTAGCAATTATTGTATGGGTTGGTAATGAAACCGTGTTAACCAAACATATTATGTGAAGAAAATAATAGATAGCAACTAAGGTAACCAATTTTAGGGGCCCCATTAATCCTAAGACCTCTAAATATACTAGGTAAATTGATATTTCTTACAGTGTAGGGACATAGGAGAGGAACATGCATCATACATTCTTGAGTTCTATTTTGAATGGGGTGGTATTAGTGATAAATTACTAGTTTGACTAAATTAATATAAATAAACAAATTATTATTAGGATTAGGTATTCCTATTTTATTTGTGGAGATTCTAGTTGTTTGTTTCCCATGTGTGGTCTAGGATGGTGAGATTCATTAGGATATCCATGTGGATTGTCTAAGGGTTGATTCTGATTGGGAGGATAAACAATTGAATAATACATTACATGACTTTTATCATCAGATCAAGGAAAAGTATGAGGTTATAATATAAAATATTGATATGAAACACTATTGGGAGGAGCTGGAGATTTCTATCAACTTTATTTGAACCTAATATGAGTATTGGTTTCCCTTTTATGTTCGCTATTTAAGGGGATCAATACGTTAGTGGTAGGTATTGTGTCTTGGGGAGCAGGTGTAAACCAATTTATCATGGTCTAATTTTCTGTAGGATTTTATGGATGAGTTTTATTTTTGAGGATGGTTTATGTGGAATGGAGCTAAAAATTCCTCTAAATTTAGTAGTAGGATATGGTGATTAAGATTAGGGACCTTCAGTTATTTTACCCTAACATATTTTCATATGATGAGTCCCAATCATGAAACATATAAGAGGAGTTTCACCCCACCCTTTTATTTTGTAGTCTCTCAAATGTTTTTACCTACATATTTGGAGGTTTTTAAGAGAACATATGTGATAAAGAGTGTGAATTATTGAGCTAAAATTACACTAGTATAGAGTCAATAGAGACCATCGTGAAACAAAGAATCAAATGGAGGGTCATGGATGATCGGTCAGTCAAGGTTTTGATCTATTGGGAAATAGTTCCAATAATTAGAATCATTTTTCTTGAGGGATGGAACTCCTTACATGTCTACTAGGGGATATTATATTTTTTTATGGATACATAGTATATGTTAATTACTTGAAGAAACTATCTTCATTCTCAAAGTTTAAGTATGAATAAAGTAGTCAGGCACCCTTCCAGAAATAGTGACACTTACCCCCAATGTAGTTTTAGCACCAGAGCCTTCTAACATATGTTCAATAGCATATTCAGACGGACTATTCACATATAGTAGATGGTAGAGTTAGTAGATTAAAACTGCAATATTTCCATCCCCATCAAATATATAGGCTAGAGCATGGATCTTCAGACCCCCACCCCCCATAGTGAAGAATAAGATTTTACCAAGGATAGATGAAAATGATAGAGTCATTATATCTAGTGTAGAAAAAGGTTTTTTTTGTATGATTAGTTTATCAGGAACCCTATTTTCTAATTTTTTTAATGTGTTGGTTCAAAATTATTTGTTTCTTCCACCTGTATCTATGTTTTGGGAATGGATTTGGAGAGGCTTTTCACACCCATAGTTATATCCATGCTAGTCAAAGTCCATTCCATATCATTTGATTTGTGTCAAGGATGTAGACTAATGAATTGTAAACATCATTAATTAGAATATTTTGTTGTATTTTAGATATAAAAATATGATATCATTATCAACATGGATTTGTTATATTCCATTCACATGGTGGCTAACTATTTTGTAGATGAGATTTTTGTTTTCTCATATAAAAGGATGAATTATGGTGTTTTCTAGTGAATGATGCTTCCATAATTGTAGTATTATATAATACCCCATTCTTTACAAGATTTTTCAGTCTAAGATATAGATAGTGACGAATCTGTTGGTGGATACTCCCATAGTTGTTAGAGAGTCTCTATATTTTTTCCCTAAGGAGGTTGTGACACTACCCCCATTGAAATGATGATAGGTTTTTGGTAGGGTTATATATGGGTGTTAAATCTATTTAATTAAATCTATATTGGATTAACCCTTGGATTTATATAATATGATGAAATATGGTGATGAATAGATATAGAAATGATTTTACCATTCTAGAATATTTATTTGGGGATGTCTTGTTTTATTTTCAAGAAGTTTGATTGTAGTCTAAGGTTATGCATAGACTATGGGATGATTAATAAGGTGATGATTAAGAAATATTACCCTCTTCTAAGAATTAATGATCTCATTGACTAGTTTATAGATGCTATATGGTTTTTTATGATCTATCTATGGTATTTATATCATCAACTTTGGGTGAAAGTGGAATACATGCCATATATTTCATTCTAGTGCTGGTTTGGGCACGTCATGCTTGTATTAATGTTATTTGGTGTCACAAACTCACTAGTTATGTTCATGGGGATCATGAAATACATATTTCATGATCTTATATACTAGTTTATAGTTTTTTTAATTAATATAATTCTCATATACTTGAGATCATATGTGGTTCATTCCAAGAAGTCGGGGATTTTTTTTATAGGCACTTAGACACCAGTAGCTATATATGAAATTTACCAAGTGTATGTTATTTACATGACATGTGTGTTTCCTTGTAAATATGGTGTCATAGAAAGAATTATTGGTGAATCCAACAATTTCTTTCATGGATCCTTTTTTGGAATAATCCAGGAATGTGATGGAGGTCTATTGATTTCTTTGTATCACATGTTATTATTGACGTATTATATCTGGTTTCACATTTATTTCATCCAAATTAATAACTCTAACATGGAAGGATCATGAATTTATTTATATTGATCAGTTCTAGATATAATTTTATTCCCTAAAGGGGTATCTAGTCAGTAACCCAATACTTCAGTTTCCCAAGGAGTTCATGATGTTTGAGGATTTTTGTGACACTTCTTTCTTGGGTTTGGGATGAATCATGATGCATCTATAAGAAATGTTTTCCTATGGATCGTGGTTGTTTCACCCCCACAAGTATAACTTCACACTATTGATATAGAGATGAAAGGGGTGGTGTTTTTATATGATATTTAGTAGTATTTCCTCATCGTGGAACACTTTTTGGTGTTCATAGGCCTCAAAAGCCAAAGGTTTATTTTTGCCACCATGACCTAAATCAATGAAAACTCAGGTGGATAGAGTTTCTCTAGAAATATGATTTTTTGAACACATATACATAAATGAAGAGAAAATTCATGGAGGATTTTTTGATAAAAAGGTTTTTGAGATCTGTTTGATAATCAATGGATGTTTGGAGGGCGATGTGGGAGTTAGTGGTTTTTCATATTAGTGTATAGGATGTTGATGGTATAAAATTTCTCTTCCAGATAATGATAGATACCACTTTATTGCATAAGGCTGAGGAGTCTCACTGGATATACTTGGAGGATGAGGTTATGCTTGACCATATCATTCATGGTGATGCCTTAATTTGATGATCAGAGGATTGAAAACATTGGGTTATGTTCTAGGGAAGGATGTTTGACCCATTGTAAATAAATGAGGGAGTCCTCAATGAGTTTCATATATCACCTATGGTGGTGTAGAATATGAATCTAAGATAAATTGTGTCATGAGGAAAATTTTGGTGTCTAGGAATCAGGTGTTCGGTAGAAGAGTTCATGGCATGATTTCTGGTCTTCCAGTGGGTTAAAGTAGAACATCATGTCCTTTGTGGTATTTAGTAGCTTATGGATTCTCCTGAATAGATGTTGGAAAAAAATTATATTAATTTTATGATAGGAATACCTCATTCTAATTGAGAATATTATGTTATCTAGGTAATTATGGACTAATCGATGAAGTCAACTCAATTTCAAGAGATCCTGGAATTGATGGATGTTCTGTTGGGTTGGTACATTGATGATGTGGTGAGGGTTCATAGAGCCCTAATGACCATCATTTCAGAATGATATCCCCAGTTTATTTTGTGAATCTAGATGGTATTTCACTCTTACATTATCTCTTTGTTATTCCATAGTGATTTTTTACACCCCCTTATGGCTGGGTAGATGAATAAAACTCTCTAGAAATAGGAGAATAAGTTATGGGCATGCATCTTAGATTTCGGTGGATCATTGGGTAAAACACATACCATTAGTTGAGGTGTATTATAACAATATCTACGACTAATCATTTAGTATAGACTCCTTTAGTCATTGTATAAGAGGCCGCATTGATCCCCATTAAGATGGAATGCGACCGGAGAGGTAGTATTTCTTAGTTCTGATGAGGTGAAGAGAATGATAGAGATGATTCATGTGGTTTTTTAGAGGTTGAAGGTGGTACAATACCTTTATAAGGCTTATGTAGATTGGGGAGTAGTCCTTTGGTGTTTGAGTTTAAAGACCATGTTTTTATAAAGCTTTACCCTTAACTACATTAGTGGAGTTTTTTTCATAGTAGAAAATTCCCTCCACAACTTTTTAGACTCATTGAGCTGTTAGAGAGCATTGATGAGTTGGCATACCATTTCTCTCTACCTCTATAACTAGATAAAGATAATGATGTCTTCCATATTTCCTATATCCATTATTATCTTCATCATGATTCCCACATCATTGATTCGGGGTGTTGGATATTAGGGGTGATGCAATATTCATATAATGACCAATCAATATTCAAGACCATCATGTGAAGGCACTATGAGGGTGTGATATCCTCTTGGATAGAGTTTCATTAATAAATAATGGTTTGCAGATACAACTTGGGATTAAGTGAAGTAATTTCACACACAATACATAGAGTTTTTTTGTTTATTGTTTTGGTTGTTTTAAAGTAATACTTTTTTGATGGTTTTTGTATTTTTTATGGTTATGTTTTGAGATTTTATAGTTATGTTTTGAGGTATGGTTTTATCTTGGTTTAAGGGGTATCTCCTAGGGGAGTGTTTGGTGGCTTCTGGTGGTTGGTGCTTACCATTTATTTAGTCAGTTTTGATTTTCCAAGAAGATAGTCATTTTAGAGGTATCTAATGTAAGGGACCTAACCATTATTTCTCATTAATTTTGGAGTTTTTGGTATTTGGATCATTAATATGGAATGGAGGAAGGGATAGGATTAGGTGGAGTTAAATATACAATTTTTGGTAGTGATTCACATCATGAATCACTAGTTCATGATGTGAATGAACATTTTTAGCTCATGAGACCTGATTTCTAGAATTTATATATAGTAGTAGTAGTTTAGGATGTAAATTCTTGATTTAGAGTGAAATTATATGGTGGTATTCCTAGTGGTTATTTCTTCAAAGGTCACATGGCGTGAAAGGTTATATTCATGACATGAAAATATACATAGTTTTTCATATTGATAACCTAGTTTTTTGTTAGAGGTGAACCTTGTGAAGTTTAAATACTGAACTATCAGTTCGCATCAAGAATTTGGCGATTTATATGTTTTTGATAAGATCCATCCTCTCTCCTATTTCCCTCATTATACTATCATTTCTATAAAATCCTCAAGATATACCTATGATATTTTTCAGTTCCCTAATATCCTATGATATTTATAATTCATCCTTGGATTGAGAATATTTGATAACAATGATACCGAGTGAGTCCTTTATTGATTTATCTATAAGAGATTCCATTTTTATTCAGAGGTTTCACAAGGATTGTATTTTCCAGAGTTGGGGGTTTTTTTGGACATTATTTTGAGGATATAACACTAAATGTAATGCTAGTTCGAGGATTCTTTATGTGGTTGTGGACCAATAGTTCATCCTATCTAACATTGAGTTTTTATAGAAAATAATGAAGCTTATTTAGAGGTTGGGTATTCATGGTATATCTTTTTTATGATCTTATATGGAATTATCAGGATTTTTCTTCCCACTGTGAACATATTATGAATTTTCATAAAAAAAAGATAATAAACCTGGCAATTGAAATTGAAAGGGAATAGTGTGATGTGTTTGTCTTTACTGTATTTATTTATTATTGATTAATTTTGTTCCAAACTACATGATTGTTTTGGAATTATTCTTTATAGTTTTTTCTTGATTTTATAATATGGATTAAATGGAAATATAATTAAATTTGGTAAATTAAAATACTAAAATAAATATGCATGTTTTTTTCTTGATTTATTGTGTGTGTCTTTGTGGCCTTGTTTTTTTTGTGTCTTTGTGGACATGGTTATGATATAATGACTTGAAATTGTTGTTTCTTGATAGTGTTTAAGTAGAAATGGAATAATATTATCGTATTTTATGATATTTAATTAGAAAAATAATTGGTTCTAGAGAATTTAAATTGATAATTAAATGGGTAATTATTTATGGAAAAACTATTAAATAAAATAATAGGAAATAGAACACTGGTTGTGTACTTTTATAAAATGTTTGTGGCTTGGTATTTCTATATTAGAGGTAGTTCTTGATGTTACAATAATTAGTACATTTCTGATGAGTTGTATGGAAGTGTTTCTTATGTGGACCCATATGTCTGGGCTTGTTTGAGATTATTATATACCTATCTTCTATTATAATTTTCTTATGCACCCCACACGAGTTAGGTAACCTGACTGACACCTAGAGACCTTTGGGGGTTTCTTTCTCTAACATTATAGATATGGAGCTTATGGATGGATGAATATCCTCTCTCCCATACTCTCTACCCATTATAATATTCTAGTGATGTCGGTGATGTATGATGTTATATGTGGTGGGTTTATGTGTGGTAGGATGAGGGTGAGAGATTGATTTCATATGTGTTCATGATACCACAATACCCTAGTTATGATATATGAGTTATGCAATTTTTTCAATGAAATATGATATGTGGTATGTTCCAAATTATATGATATATAGTTGGTTTCATAATTGGACGATATATATGGGATGGGAGGAAATGATATCTTCAAAATGGGTGAGAATGGAAAACCAGCGGAAAAGTGGTTATGGGTAGCCTTGTATTAATTTTTATAATATTAATATGGTGCTTTTGGATGTTTTATTTAGTGAGAGATCCTTGGAGAGGTTGGAGGTAATTTTCAACCTTTTAGGTGTTGATTAGTTATACTATTTCTCATCGAGGAATTAGTATGTTCTTTTCACTTTTAATCAAGAGACCTTAGGTATACATACTGAGTATAAATTTTATTCTCCCCTTATACATATAATTGTTTTAGGTTTCTATGAGATATTTGGTTATCAATATGGATATTAATATCTTATATATTTGGTTTTTTGTTTCTCTCATATGATTTTATTATAGTATTGTTTTATCTTTGAAGTTATCTGTATCAATTTTATATTAATGTGTATGGGATCTGACATGTATGGAATTTTTTATGATGGATTTTTTGTGTTTTAGTCATCGCATTTCTTGACATTTTTTTATTTTGGGTAATTCCTTTTCATTTATGTGTTTTATACCATCAACACCAGTTTCCAACTTAGGGACCACTCGAGGTGGGAATCGGGGGTCACTCTTTCCCTTCACTTTCAGCCTAGGAGGGGTACTAGTGGAGGGGTTCTATGACATTTGGACTTATAGAAACCTTAGTGGGTAGATTATTAATTACAAACTAGTCCCTTTGATAACATTAAACAAAATTACATATCATTCTTCTACTTATTAATTTATCACTTTTTTAGAATAACGTATATACTCATCCTTAGTTGTTATTAAGGAATTTTCATATTATTTCCTTCAAAACCAGTCTACACATTTTCTTGTTAACTAAAATAATCCACCAACAAAATATTACTATTCATCAATACTCCGATCTCAATTTTTAATATTTTATATAATAAAATTCTATATGTAGAATCCATATATAATAACACATAGTAAATAGTTCCTCTGAATAATCATAAAACTCTCTTTAATACCTAATTTTATTGGGGTTTTAGTAAAAATAGGATTATTGAAAAATTATAGGGTGGGATGAACTTCAATTATAATGATTTTTGAATGTTCGAGGGGAAGTAATGTGAAAAAAATGAATAAATCTTGTTTTCAAGTAGGATGTGAACTGGTGGATCAAGGTTGTATTAATGGTGTTTCTGTCTTGGTTTGGGTGATATGCATGTTAGATATGGATTAGAAATAGATGACTTGTAAGGATAAAAGGTCACTTATGAGTTATTTGGAATTTTAATGTTTCTTGGAGGTAGATGAGCATTATAAGTTGAAGGTTTCCTATTGTTTCAATCAGTCAATATCCAGGATAGAATATTTTTTTATTGGAGCAATGATGTAGTCAACTATGTTGTTGGAAAAGTCAATCCAATAGGTTTATTAAAAATAATAATAGATGAATTAATTTGTGTCATGTAATTTATATAGGTTTATAAGACTTGATTTATGAAATAATATTTCCTGTTTAAATATATCTTAGACCCATTTGGTACAAGGGTTAACCCTGGAGGGATGTATAAACATGCTCTATTTTTTCACTTCGGTTTGTACATAGCTTCATTTTATTTGGACTCGTTTAATAATTATACAAATTAAATGAATGTTTTTATATCGTTTTTAAACCTTAAAACTGAGAAATTATAAAAAAAATTCCTTGTAATAATCAAATATTTTAAAATATTATCTATTTTTATATATTTATTATCATAAAAACTACTTCCACTCTCATTTTTTTATTATTTTATTCCAACATAAATAGGGTAGAAATAACAACACAATTTTAAATTTCATATATTTTTAAAATGTATTTAACATCATTTATTTATGAAAAAAATTCCATTCTTTTGTAGTATCTCTTATAGACCAAGGAATAAAGTTAGATTACTAATAATTGACATTTCAATCATTGATATCATAGATTCTACATTCTATGTTTAGTTTTTATCCTTTTTCCTTCTACATATAATATCATTAGTGTTAGAAAATACTATTACCATATCTCAGAGTCATTTATTCAATGATAATTTATGGTATACCCTTCCCCTTCTAGATCATAGCTTCATCAATTGTGTGTCCAATTTTTCTATATCATTCTCTATGATCCACATGTATCCCAAAAAAAAGGTTTTTACAATAAAAATCTATCATCACCATGTTTAATTAACTGAAACTAATCATTATATTTAATAAATATTTATTTATTCTTTACTTCATTAAAGAAAATTGGTTTTATATCAATTTTAAACACCTCAAATACTATTTGGAAAGTAATTTATAAAAATATTATAATTATATTCAATATTCAACTTGAATAAAATGTATCTTTAACATGATCTCTCTTTATAAAATAATTTAATTAACATACAAACATTGATTTTTTATTTGTAACTTCCCTATTTTCATTCAAATGATTTCTAAAAACTATTTTCATTATGATGATATTTTATTAATTGGGTCCTAGAACAATGTATTATGTCCTATTTTTCTCTATATTATTCAAATATATATTTATAGAAAAATCCTATTTCTCATTAATTTTAGATTTTTTTATTCACATTAACTCATCATGTGAAAAAAAATATTTAATTATAGAGTTCATTCTTCTAATCTATATTGGTGTTTAATATAACATAGAATGTTACCTTAAATAATATCTACTCTAAAATCTATATTTCAGAGGTGAGACTCTATTTGTGTCACATTAATTTTATCATCACTGGTATTTAATTAATCTTTTGAATCCTTGTAAATGTCATAAGAGTTTTTTGGAAAATATTCATCGGATTCACTCTCAATAATCGTAGAATTATTTCAAAAATATAATTTTTTTCTCCTCATTCCCTTCAAGATGTACATTTAATCCATATTTTTCATCCTTTTGTTATTAAAATTGTAAGACGTGTTTTTTTAATTCTAGGAATATTTTCTCACTAGAATTATGTTGGGTTTTAGTAGAAATATCCCTCATCCAAACTTAATTAAATGTTATCAAAAAACACACATTTCCACAAGATTCAATAGTTAATTTAAATTAAATAAATCCTAAATAAATAGTATACCTCTTTATTTTTCAAAGACATGTCTAATTATTTGTAAAATATTGACGAAGATCACTGAGAGTAAAAATAATCCCTACTATATGACAATAAAATGGTTTTACGAATATTATAATGATTATGTAGGATTCTCTCTTACTCACGGTCTATTAAGACCTTATTTAACGATAAAGAGAAAGTAAGACCTTCAAATTTGGAGTTTTGAACACACAACTGCTTATATCTTGTATAAACATTGAATGAGGATTGAATCACTAAATATTTTGTCCAATGAAAAAACATGGACTCCAAAATGTCATAATTCAATTTGACCATAATTGAAATGTTTCAAAATTTTACAACTCTTTATATCATTAAATTAAATTATTATATCAGATATTTAAAATTTATTAAATAATTATAGATACTTAAAACTTTTCAAATATAATTATATGATTCTTTTAACAAATCATGAAATCTAACAGTGGGAAAAACAATCAATTGAATGCATTATCATATAGCACATGTAGTTTTATGGGAATTATCATGACATAGTAACCCTTGATATGATGTAGTTTACATAAATTCCAATCCTGGAATGGTTAATATCATTTCATTATGGTTTAGATTTATTATATATTTTTATAAATACCCAACTTGTACTAAAACCACATATACTTTATAAATTTACACCTTATATCACATCATATATTAATACTTGTGAAACCATATTCAAAAATATTTTTAAATATCCTAAAAACATCTTTTGGAGAATTTATTATACATTTTCACTATATATTACATCATATGTACCAACTTCTGAAAAATAATCCAAAATTATAATTTTATATATTCTTCAAACACTTTTGGATTATATCTCAATGGTTTATATTAATAATTTATAACAAAACATAATCCTTCTACACAAAACCAACATGTATGTCCCCTCAAAAAAAACTTTCATTGATAAAAATTTTGATTTTTTTAATCTATCATTGTATGAAAATAGAATCCCCTTGTAAAACATTAGTGTTAATCAAACTATAAATGGATATATCATGATATTTATCAAAAATATATTTACATATATATCCTTATTTGTGTCCCCTAGATGTATCATATAGAATATACAAACCTTTTTCCAGTAACATCTGATGACCATGACACATAAAGCATGTCAATACCTTATAACTAACTCATATATTCTTCATTCTCTAAGTATAGAGTGACTAGATAAATTAACACATCACATGTATTTAGACTAGATAGATGATCAAATCAAATTCCCCTTATCCAAATAGATATTCACATCACAAGTCACTTATATAGTGAAAATTTTACATTTATATTATCTATCTCAATTAAGGGTCCAGATATCATACTCATCATATGAGAGGAAAATTTCATATTCATTAAACCTCAACTGATAACATGATCAAAAATATACCTAACCACTGATTATTATCTCATCTTCAAGGATGTAATAAAAAAGTTATCAAAGTATGAAGCCTCACAAGTTAAGTATCTTTTCAACCTTAGGGAAAAAAATTCAATTTGAAACATAAACACATATTCTACCAAAGATATTGTTTATGGTACATACTATAGTTTATATAGTGGGTAATCTAATAAAAAAACTCATTTTCTATCTCAATATAAAATCATATATCTCTATATGTGTAACTCCCAAACCCTAGTTACCTAGAGTAGGTGAATTATTACATAACATTGGCATGATCACAAGGAAATCATGTCTCAAAAGACCGATCAGTTTACTATTATTAGAAATAATACTTATACATAAGTTCTACTTTACAACTCGAAAAGAAATACAACACTAATTTATTCCATTAGAAACATATGATCCTACTAGATTATGCCTGCAATTCATTTATAACTAACTTCTTCATATCTCGGGAAAATGAAACATAAGAAAGGGGTGAGCTCAAATGCTCAGTAAGGGTATGAAATATAGCATAAGATAACATAAATATTAAACATGTTGAATAATTGAAAACACATTCCTTTTCAAAAAATAAAAATGAACACTTTTATGGCAGGAATATGAGCTGAGTAAATAATTCCATAATAAAACATAATCATGGGTATTATACTAGTCGAATGACCAAATGAACCATTAATATTATTTTCATAATGATGGAATGTATAATGTCAGAAATTCTGAAACATTTTGTCAAGGCCTCGTCCGAGACGTCTAAAAATTATTAAGCCCTCAGCCAAAACCATATGTCAAATTGGGAAAGGCCTTGGAAAATTCCATATCTAGTTGTCTCCTGAGACCTACCGATGTATCTAGGATCCATAGTGGGATCCACCCGTCACATACTAAGTCCAATACATTCCTCATATGAAAAGGTTGAAATATAACATAAACATTCATATTAAAACTAGCATACGAAATGTCAATATTTAAACCATAAACCATCAATGGTATAAAAATAACACATCAATTAAAACATATCACAAGTACTTCAATTCAATATGGAATATTTTTATCCTAATGAATTGACTTCAAACAAGTATAAAATCCATCAAAGGATGTTGACCTAGATGAAATCAAAACTATTTGAGAGAAATATCTCTTTTTTTAATCATTTCAAGTTAAATAATTATAAAAGAAAACATTTCTTTTGAAAATATTCTTATAAGCTTGTAAGGTAATCATTGATGATGTTATAATGGAAGAGAATAACAGCACCCGCTCTATAAGTCAAAAAACATTCTTACAATAATTTTGTCGAAAAGGTCGTAAAGTACCTTCTTTGGAATACGACTAAAAGATTCCCTTAAAAACAAATAAGTTCAAATAAGGGTATAATTTACTTTAACCCATTGTCTAGTAAATATTAAAAAGATTGAAATTCATTTTTAAGAAACATAGATGTGGATGATAAAGAGGTCCTAGTAGATACTTACGTAAAAACAACCTCGGATAATAAAAAGATTTTGAAATTAACCCTTACCTTGTACTTTTCCTTGGTTGAGAGTAGGTTAAAATCCTGTATAATAGTTAAATAATTGTTATTAAATTATAAAATAACCATATAAATTAATATTATATCATATATGATCTTCTAATATTCCTTTATTAATGATATTTTAGTAGTATCATCATTTTGGGTGTAAACTGATTCATTTTTCATTATATGATTTTTCATGTAAGTAATGTTTGTTGTGGATAGGATGTATCTTATTCGTATTCAGATTGATATTAAGTATTTTAACATTATTTTTAATCATCATATGAAAATTATTATTCAATGGATATGATGGGGAATGAATCTCATTGCGTTCGTGGAGACATTAATCCATACATACGCACAAGCGACAATATCATTATTTTATTATTATTTTTATCTTATTTACTGGATTTACCCCTTTAACCACGATAAATAAAATATTTACTAAAGTAAATATTCCTAATGTCAAAAAATAAAAGTTACCTATTTACAAAATATGGACCTGCTGATTCAAAATATGGAATCCATTTTTCAAAAATCAAAACATAGAAGAGGAAGAAATTAATTTAAAATTAATTCCGATTATTAATTTAAAAAACGTGTTTTTATGAAATAATAACTATCCAAATATTGACACTTGTTTATGTCCAGTTTAATCGTGAGATTAAATCCAATGACTTAAATTATATTAAATGATAGAAATAAAATCTAATTATACTTAATAACTATTCAAATGTATAATTTAACACTATAAATTATTTTTATTAAAAAGTTGTTTTTAATTTAAATTTAGTACTTTCACTATTCATCTAAAACTGAATGTTTTCAGAAAAATACCAAAATATCACCGTAAACTAATTTCAATATTCCGAATCCAAAAATAAAGTCCATTTTAAAAGATATAAATTATAAAATTCTAAAAAGTGGGTATTTCTATTCATAACAGCTAGTTTGATTGGTCGCGATGTGTAAGAATCTCGAAGTTGCGTACAATGCAAATTAATTCATTATTCAAAGGGAAACGTACCATAGAAGCTTGGTGTGTTACATTCTCACCTCCTTCAAATAATTTCAACCTTAAAATTTCTAGAATATTACTTCATAAAAAGATTCAGGTGGTTCTTTATCATATGTTCCTCGGGTACCCACGTTGCCTCTTCCATTTTATGGTTTCTCCATAGAACTTTTACCAGACGAGTCATCTGGTATCTCAAAACATGTTCTCTGGTATCATGAATTTTGACAAGCTCTTCACAATAAGATAGATCATGTTTCAGTTCAATTTCCTCATAGGTGAATACATGTGTTAGTTCAGGCATGTATTTTCTCAATAGTGATATGTTGAACACATCGTGATCATTAGAGAGACTTGGCGACATTGCCATCCGGTAAGCTACAACCCCAATTCGTTCTAGAATTTCGAAAGGTACAATGTACCTGGGACTTATTTTACCCTTCTTACTAAATCGCATGACTCCCTTCCATAGAGATACCTTCAAGAAAACATGATCCCCTACCTGATATTCTAAATCCTTCTTTCGGTTATAGGCATAGCTCTTCTTCCTACTTTGTGCGGTTTTGATGTGGGTTTGGATAACCTTCACCTTTTCCATCGTTTCCTCAACATATTCTGGGCCTATGAGTTTTCTTTCACCAACATCATCCCAAAAAGTTGGTGTGCAACATCTCTTTCCATATAACGCTTCATATGGTGTCATCTAAATACTTGAATGGAAGCTATTGTTATAGGAAAATTCTACCAGAGGTAAATATTGATCCCACATACCTTGAAAGTCATGTGAGCAATATCTCAACATGTCTTCTAAGGTTTTAATAGTCTGTTCTAATTTTCCATCAGTTTGAGGGTGGTAGGAAGTGCTCAAACAAAGTTCAATATCAAGGGATTTCTAAAGACTTTTCCATAATCATGATGTAATACGTGGATCACGATCAGAAACAATCGATAGGGGTACTCCATGGAGTCTTAAAACTCCATTATTATATAGTATTGCTAAACATTCAAGTGGGAAATCTTCTCTTATAGCAAGAAAATGTGATGACTTGGTAAGACGATCAACAATGACCCATATTTCATCATTCCTTCTAGATGTCTTTGGTAGCCCCATGAAAAATTCCATCGTAATATTATCCCATTTCCACTTAGGTATGGAAAGAGGTTGCATTACTCCTGTAGGATATTGTCTTCTAGCTTTCACTTGTTGACAAACCATACATCTTGACACAAAATCAACAACCTCCCTCTTTATGTTGTCCCACAAAAAATATTCCTTGAAATCTCTATACATCTTAGTGATACTAGAGTGTATAGAGAAATTGGAACTATGAGCATCTTCCAACAATTCCCTTTTTAGATCAGGTATATCGAGAACACAAAGTCTCTTCCAAAATTTCAAAATTACATCTTCATACACAAAGTCACTCTATCTCCCATCATTCACAGCTTTAATATTCTTTTGAAACTATTCATAATCGGTCTGAGAACACTATATCCTTTCTAGTAAAGATGGGTTGGAAACCATTTCAAAAAATTTGATGTTTCACCTTCCATGGTTATATTCATGTCCAACTTTAATAGATCCTTATATATATGATACTTTTCAACTCTCATCTTCTTCAGAACTCCATGATCCTTTCTTCTCAAAGCATCTTCCACCTTATTTTTGTTCCTTGGGTGGTAGTGTATCGTGAAATCATAATCCCTGAGTGGCTCAAGCCATCTCTGTTGCCTCATGTTGAGTTCTTTCTGTGAGAAAATATACTTCAAACTCTTGTGATCGGTATATATCTCACATTTTTCACCATAGAGTTAATGTATCCATATATTCAAAGAACAAATTATAGCCTCTAGCTCAATATTATTATTATCATAGTTTTTCTCGTGAATTTTTGGCTGTCGTGATGCATAGATAATAAGCCTATCATTTGGCATAAGGAAACAACCAAGTCCTTTCTTTGATGCATCACTATGAATAAAAAACCCATCATTCCCCGATGGTAGAGTCAAGATAGGTTCATTGAATAATATTTTCTTAAATTCTTCAAAACATTCTTCAAACTATTTTGTATAAAAAAAATTAACCCCTTTATGTGTGAGCTTCGTTAATGGGTTAGCCAATCAGGAAAAATCCTAGATGGAATGCCGATAATAACCTGATTAACAAATAAAACTGCGTACCTCGGTTATAAACGTTGGCGCAGGCAATTCTTGGATGGCCTCAGACATAGAAGGATCAATAGAGATTCCATTCATAGAGACAATATGTCCAGGAAAAGAAATATCTTGAAGCCAGAATTCACACTTGCTAAACTTCCCATATAATTCATGTCTTCTTAGAGTCTTTAGAAAAATGTGAATGTGATTTTCATGATCTTCGTAACATTTTAAGTGTATCAAAATATCATCAATAAATACCACTACAAGTCATCAAGATATTCCTTTAAAACTCTATTCATTAGATCCATGAAGATAGAGGGTGCATTAGTCAATCCAGAAGGCATTACTGTAAACTCATAATGCATGTACCTAGTTCAAAATGTTGTTTTCAGAATGTCTTCCTTTTTCAAAAACAACTGATGATATACAGATCGAAGCTCAATCATTGAAAAACATTTAGATCCATGAAGTTGGTCGAATAAATCATGAATGAGAGGTAATAATACTTATTATTTATTGTTATAGCATTGATTTCCATGTATTCAATGCACAACCTCATAGATCCTCATTTATTCTTAATAAAAAAGAACAGGGGATCCCCATGGAGAAACACTAGGTAGAATAAATCCATTATTACTCAATTTCGCTAATTTTTTCTTTAGTTCCACTAATTATATAGTGGACATTCTAGAAGGGGTCTTTCATATGGCCCTTGAAATATTAATTAAATCAATGGGAAACTCAATTTCTCATTCTAGAGGATGTCCAGGACAAAATTTTGGAAACACATCAACATATTCTTACACAATAGATATATCCTCTATTTGAACATTCCTTTCCCCACCCAAAGTTATATCATTCTCTTCCTCCACAATAATTGAATTTAGTTGAGATATTGGAATTGGATATAGATAAGAATTAGGTGGTGACATTTCTGCTCTAAAGATAAGGTACTTCTTATCATCATCGAGAATTGCAACCTCCTTCTTCTTACAATAAATTTTTGTATCATGGTCTGAAATCTAATCCATACCAAGGATTATATCAAATTAAATCATGTGTATGACGATGAGATCAGAATATAAAGAACATTTATGTGTCCTAATGGGAACTGATTTACAAAACTTTTTTGTAATGATACATCCCTTAGGTGGTTTGACTGATAACTACCATGATAATTCAAATTGAAAATATCTAATTTTCAAAGAAAAAATGGAATATATGAAACAACGTGATGATCCAGAATCAAATAAAGCATTGTCTAAACATGAGGAAACCATTAAATTACCTGCCACCATGTCTTTTGAAGCTTTAACCTCAACAGTAGTTATCGCATAAGCTTGTCCTTGATCCCATGGACTTTTTTGAGGTATATTTCCCAGACTCTTAGGAAATTTATTCACATAATGTTCCATCTCCCTAAAATTATAGCATTAAACATTGGCAGCATCATTTTTCCCTTACAATCACGAGAAAGATGTCCTTTCTATCCACATTTGTAGCCTAATTCTTTTACTTTTAGATAGGCACCAGGGTGCTTCCTTCCACAATTATCATAGGGTGGAAATTAAATTCTCCCCTTCTTCCATATTTTTTTATTTCCTTTCCTAGAATGTTTAGAAAATCTCTTCTTCTCTTGCTTTTCTTTAAAGTCATAAGACATAGAGAATTCCTTTTCTATTTTGATAGCACACGAGATAGTATCTTCATACGATGAGAAGGATTTCGATACTAATCCTCAATGGATAAATGGTTCTAACCCATAAAAGAAATGGTCAATATTAATTCTTTGGTTACGTATATAATCTGTAGCATGCCTTGATAATCTTGTAAAGTTATCCTCATACTTTGCAACATTTTCATTCCCCTTTTTCCTCAGACTCAGAAATTTCCTTTCCATATCCGCTCGATGGTCTTGAGGAAATTATTTTTATAAGAAAAGTTCTTTAAACTCCCTCCATTCCATACTGGACCCTTCTTCATCTTCCTTTGTGTTTTAAATCATTTACCACCATTGATCAGTATCTCCAGTGAGATGATAAACTACCATGACAACATTTTCCTTTTCGCTACTCCACAAAACATGAAATATTTTCCCCAAGGAATTTATCCATTTCTCAACCAGTAATGGATTTGTACTCCGATTTAATGTTGTTTTTTATTGCCTCATAATGCGTTCTAACATTGATCCCCCGCATTGTGGATCAGGGTGCTCTATATGGGTAAGGTTATTATTCATAACCTGTGTGAGTTGTCCCAGTATGGTGATAAGATGATTTGCACTAGTTGCATCACCAGCTCCACTAAACTTATCTTGAGTAGGAGGGAAATACCTACATGGATTACGTGCATTCATATGGTTTCCATTCCTTCCACTAGGCACCATTTCTAAAAAATTTCATACACTAGATGAGTTTATGAATCACAATACATAATTCCAAACATGTAAAACAGTTAACATAAATTGAACATTTTATGGATATAATCCATAATAAAAATGTTTTATTTTAGTAAGTATATACTCACAAACTCTTCATAATATTTTTTAAATAAAATGAGAATTATCCTAAACAAATCCCCCAGAAGTGTCGTAACAAAGAGTGCAACAGGGCCCGTTGTCGTGCACCAGTTCACGTTAGAGTCTAGCTCAAAGCGGTGTTTTCCAGTTTTACCCCTAGGTACATCTGTGCCAGTGCCGCCTCTACCTGCTTGTATTCAGACCAGGATTTATTGCTTTGGAAAACTCAAAAAATCTCTACAATACAAAAATTCTAGGAAGTTCTTCTGTACTAATCCTCAAATTCTATCTTAGGATAACATGCTCTAATCAGAATTTTACTAAATCAAGCTTCCAAGGTTTATACTAAACTTCCTCTGATACCAACTGTAATGTCCCAACCCTAGTTACGCAGAGTTGGTGGATTATTACATAACATTGGCATGATCACAAGGAAATCATGTCCTGAAATACAGATCAGTTTAGTATTATTGGAATCAAGATTCATACATAAGTTCAACTTTACAACATGAAAATAAATACAACACTAATTTATTCCATTAGAAACATCCAAACCTCCTAGATTATTCCTGAAAGTTACTCATAACTAACTTCTTCATATCCTGGGAAAATTAAACATAATAAAGGGGTGAGCTCAAATGCTCAGTAAGGGTAAGCAAATACAGCGAAAGATAAAAATAATATTATGCATGGTGAATAATTGAAAACACATGCCTTTAAAAATAAAAAACATGAACACTTGTATGGCAGGAATATGAGCTGAGTAAATAATGCCATAATAAAACATAATCATGGGTATTCTACTAGTCTAATGACAACAAGAACCATCAATATTATTTTCATAATGAGGTTATGTATAATGTCGGACATTCTGAAACATTTTGTCAAAGACTTGGCCAAGATGTCTAAAAATGATTAAGGCCTCGGCCAAAACCATATATCAAATTGGGAAAGGCCTCGAATAAATCCATGTCTAGTTGTCTCATGTGACCTATTGATGCATCAAGGATCTATAGTGGTCTCCACCCATCACTTACTAAGTCCAATACATTCCTCATATGAAAAGGTTAAAATATAACATAAACATTCATATTAAAACTAGCATACGAAATATCAATACATTAACTATAAACCATGAATGGTATAAAAATAACACATCCACAGTCAAACATATTGCAAGACCTTCAATTAAATATGGAATATTTTAATCATAATGAATCGACTTCAAACAAATATAAAATCATCAAAGGATGTTGACCAAGATGAAATAAAAACTATTTGAAAGAAATATCTCTTTCTTCTTTTAAGAAATCATTTAAAGTTACATAATTAAAATAGAAAACATTTATTTTGAAAATATTATTTTAATATTTTAGGGGAAGCTTCGACGATGTTTTAATGGCGGATAATAACCGCACCTGCCATATAAGATAAAAAAACACTCTTGCCTTAATTTTGTTGAAATGGTCGTAAAGTACCTTGTTTGGAAAATGACTGAAAGATTTATTTCAAAACATATAAGTTAAAATAAGGGTAAAAGTGACATTATCCCTTTTTCTATTAAATATTAAAAAAATTAAATACATTTTTATGAAACATGGATGTGGATGATAAAGAGGTCCTGGTAGATACATACATACAAACAACCTCGGATAATAAAGAGATTGTGAAATTAACTGTTACCTTGTACTTTTCCTTGGTTAAGGGTAGGTTAACCTCATGTATAATAGTTGAATTATTGTTATTAAATTATAAAAGAACCGTATACATTAATATGATATCATATATGATCTTATAATATTTCTTTGTTAATGATATTTCAGTAATATCATCATTTCGGGTGTTAACTGATTCGTTTTCATTTATATGATTATTTACCAAAGTAATGTTTGTCATGGATAAGATGTATATTATTCATATAAATAATTATATTAAGTCTTTAAAAATTATTTTTAATCATCAAATGAAATTTATATTTCAATGGATACGATGGGGAATGAATCTCATCACATTCGTGGAGACGGTAATCTGTACGTACGCACGAGCGACAAAATCATTATTTTGATATTAAAATCATATATAATTGGATGGAATATCTTATAAACAGAATCATTATTATGTTATATTTATTATTTACATCATTCTCATTATTATACCCATCCAAATGATGAACTATTTGAATAACAAACTACACCACGACGTGGAGACGGTAACCCCTATATACGCACGTATGGTGACCTCCTCATTTATAGGATGGAAAGAATAATGAATATGGTTGTACCATTTTTATAATAACATAACAGTATATAGAAGATATTGGAGTAATTATTTTATAATGGAAACAATAAATAAAGTGGAAGTGGAAGAAGAAAAGAACTTGAAAGAGGTGATGAAATATCTACCTTTTTCGGGTTCTTCCTTTTGATTTGATCAAAAGGGCTCTGTAGGTTGGCTTTCTGACTAAAGGAAGGCCTCTAGAATGAATGGAGGTCAGTGGAGTGGATATTTGGGCAGGGGTTGGACAAGGCAAATTGATTTGAAGGTGTAAATTTGAGAGAAGGGGAAGTGCCCTTTTATAAGAGGGGTGAGGGGAACCTTTGGAAAAAATTGAAATATTATTTTATAATAAAATCATTTTCATTTTATAATAGCTCCAAAATGAATTATTTAAATTATAAGGTAGAAATGGGTCTAAAATCACTCAACCAATAGGTTTCAAATAGATTTGGGTCACTATATTAACATTATATTTTATATTTAATTCTTAGTTAAATAGTTTGACATTTATCATGCCTCTTTGTATTTTTATATTATATGGTTAATAAACATACTATAAATATCCAAATTAACCTCAAGTGGTTAATTAATGATAAACCAATAATTATATATGTATTTTGGATTATCCTTAGATTTTTATGATTATTATATCAACTAATAATATTTTCTTTGTTTTAAAAACACATTTATGTCAATTTTGACATTATTTAATAATTTATTTTTGTTAAAGTCGTAAAAACATTATTACTTAGAAATAAATACATTTAAAAAACCCAAATATGTCATTGCCACCTATTAAATTTTTGGATGGCATAAAAGACATTCAAATTAGATTTATTTTGGTATTTATAATATCATTTATTTGATTGTTTCATTAATAAGGAAAATACTGCATCATTATTGTGTCATATATAAATATATTTATTTTATGTGTAAAACTAATAAATAAAATATCCTGAGGTATAAAATCTTTTTATATTTATAATGATTATTTACAGTTGAATATATCAATTATATAACCACATATAATTTTTTTTTACTAAAAGATATTTTCTTTTTTTATTTTTTTCTTTACTTTAGATTATTTAATATAAAATGTCATTATCACTCCCAAGTGGCTCCATGGGGTCCCAAAATCGACCAAAGGAAGCCCATGGTCGGACATGTATCAAAAAATAGGGTTAGGACACATGTTAGGGTAATTTAATATTATTATAATTTTATTCTTTTAACCTTATTTACTCGATTTACCCCTTTAACCACAGTAAATAATATATTTACTGAAGTAAATATTCCTAATGTATAAAAATAAAAGTTACATATATAAACAATTTAGACCTCCTGACTCCAAATCTGGAATCCATTTTTACAAATTCAAAACACAGAATTTGTAGAAATTAATTTAAAATTAATTCCCGTTTTCAAAATAAAAAGCGTGTTTTTATGAAATAATAACTATCAAAATATTGACACTCCTTTATGTCCAGTTTTATCGTGAGATTACATACAATGGAATAAATTATATTAAATGATAAAAATATAATCTAATGATACATAAAACCCATTAAAATAAATAATTGTACACAATAAATTATTTCGATTAAAAACATTGTTTTTAATTAAAATTTAGTATTTTCTCTATTCATCAAAAATTGAAAGATTTCAGAAAAATACCAAATATTCACCATAAGATAATTTCAATATTCGATGTCCAAAAATGAAGTCCATTTTGAATGTTAAAATTTATAAAATTCTAAAAAGTGGGTATTAATATTCATAACACCTAGTTTGATTGGTCGCAGTGTGTTAGAATCTTGAAGTTGCGTACAATGCAAACTGTTGCATTATTCAAAGGGAAACATATTGTAGAAGCTTGAGGTGTTACAGTATGAAACCCACTCCATATGAATTTTTATATTTCATCATAACCATTCATAAATCATAATTACGATCGATTAGGGATAAAGAAAATATATTTTATAAAGAATATATAATTTTCAAATCCCATTGTAACCTATAATACTTAATGATGACCATCAATTGGGAATAAATAAAATGTTTTTTTATGTATTCATAACATATTATAAATACTGATGACTCTAGATTAGTGGTCATTTCTAATTATAACATGCTAAATATTGAGAGTTTAATTATTATTTTACATCATGTAATATAGACAGCCAACATAAAAAATAATAATGTAG
Organism: Viscum album; assembly: GCA_963277665.1. Classification (NCBI taxonomy): domain Eukaryota; kingdom Viridiplantae; phylum Streptophyta; class Magnoliopsida; order Santalales; family Viscaceae; genus Viscum; species Viscum album. The sequence goes on from OY728133.1 coordinate 108,496,075, forward strand.
ATAAATATTTATTAAAAAATGAAATATTTTATATACTGTTATACCATTTTAAAAATACTGAAAAATCGTATATATGGACCATTATAATCTTACCCTGTATGATAAACCACTGGGGAGGCATTATGTTTGTTTTATTTTTAAGGTGTTGTTAAACTCATTACATAGCTATGTAATTAATTCCAAATATCTATATAACCTTATGATAAATTCTCCCACAAAGCTATTTTAATGGGTTGATATCTATTAAGAATTATTATTTGAATAATAGAGAGATTGTGATTCATAGTCCTCATATTAAATTATTAAAAATAATAATATTTAAACTTATTTTCTTCTCAAAATATAATGTTGAAATGTTAGCAACTCAGTGTTTTCTTAAAAACTTATATTCTATTCTACGTTTATCATTATCTGGTAATTTTTTCATCAAAATTTATCTTTGACGTAATTTGGTAACAAAATTAAATGTAATTATTTATATTGATATCTTTCATTACCAATATATTCGAAAAAAATTCTGGATATAAAGTAACATTCATGTTGAACTAGACTAGTATAAATATTTATTTTCTAAACATTAAATATATCCAAATTTAAAATAATTCAAAAAAACTCTTAAATATTATATTTTCTCAAAAAATTATTTCTAGAGAAAACACTTTTATATAAGGAAATAACTATAATTTCTTTTATAGAATTTTTTAACAAATAAACTGTTAACAACCACTAGTGAAAATTGTATTTAGAGAGTAACATCTTTCACATTAGTTCTCCATAACCAATGTGAAAAATCCATTTATATTTCGTTATCACATCAGTTAGAATATAACCAACATGGAAAATCTAAAATCACACTTTATCATTTCAGTTATAAAGTATCCGACATGATAATTTGGTTATTCACATCTGTTGTATTTTAACCAATTTGATCAAAAAATTATCATTGATTTATCACATCGGTTATAATATAACCAATGTGATAAAGAAAAATTTTGATGTCTGTTTATGCATATTGGATGTGATATTTAGATTAAAATTTTATGAATTGTCATTTTGAAGCATTTCGGTATTATTCAATGTCATGAAATAAAGTTAATTTCTCATGTTTGGAATCCCTAACCTCATCCTTTCTTCAATCCAGTGGCCTCCAATCTCAGTTTTTCATCTTCATACCTAATCAATTTCGTCTACCTCATTGTTTTGAATTCAATCGGATCATCCCTCAACCTTCAAGTAAGCCTCAAACATCGACCCACACTCATTGATGCCCTATCTCTTTCTTTTTTTTTGATTCTGTTTAATCAAAACTCTCATTACCTTATTTTTTATGACAAGTGATTTTCTATGATTAAACAGGTTGTTTCTTAATCTAATTAGGGAATTGGAATATTACCTAGTGTATTAACTTAGCTCTTATAGTGTTAATAGTGATAGAATCATTTCATAGGTATCGACTTAGGGTTATTTTTTTATTATTGGCTTGTGATAAATGGTTTATCTAATTGTGTTTTCATTAAATACTTTTAAGGATTTTATGGTCTCCTCTATGATCATTTCAATTTGTAATGATATCCAATTTTAATAGTAGGTGTTATGGACCCTTATAGTGAATTTTTGGGTTATTCATATGACATGCGTACAACTTGATTTTGTAAAATAAAATTAATGACAAAAATAAATTTTGAAAGTAAGATTGGAGGGTATTTCATTGCAACTTAAATTTACACTATGGTTAAGAATTGCATTTGCCACGGGTTATTTTAAATGGGACAATCATACCATCACAAAAAATAGATATTTGTGATGGGGGGGGGAGGAGGACCCATCGAAAAAGGTTTGGTGTGAAATGTGTACCAAATTGAGGGAAGGGTATTGGCGATATGTTCATGTTGTCCTCAAAAATGACTGACATCAGTTTTTTGTATTTGTGATAGGGTACATGTCTTGTCGCAAATAGTATGTCAGTAGTTACCCATTTATGACGAGTCTCATCACAAATAAATTTTTATCGACCGATTGTAATTAATGTGGGCATTGACCATTTGTGATGGAACCTGTCATAATTAATCCCATCGAAAATAATCTAACCTATATATACCCTCATCTATTTTCCTCTCATTCTCCTCCTTTCTCAATTTATCTCTTTCTTTCTTATAAAAAATTTTCTTCTAAAATTTTTCATAGTTTAAACATTTAAATCATAGAATTATCTACATCTTTTCTACTCTAAAAGCTTCAGTTTAAAGGTATTGATCTATCTTTTTATTGTTTAGTTTTTTTATTTTAAAATATTTATAATTTTTGTAAATTAGATGCAATTAAATTAAATTAGAAATATATATTTGTTTTTTTTTCAATATTTATTTTTATGAATAATTATGTCTAAGTGTTGATTAGAAATAATTAGAAATAATTTGTAATAATTGGGATTAATTAGTAATAGTTGCACATGAGGCTTAGCCCGGTTGTTAAGGACTCTGTAAGTGAATCCAAGCAACCAGGGATCAAATCCAGCCAGAGGAAAAATTTCTAGGCACTATAGCAGTACTGTAGTAGGTACTGTAGCAGTACTATAGCAGGCACTGTAGCAGTACTGTAGCAGTAAATGTGTAGTACTGTAGTAGGTACTGTAGTGAGAACTGTAGCAGGCACTGTTTGGCACTGTAGCAGCCGGGAATGTGCCCCCGTTTGGGCCTTAGGGCCACCGATTTGGTCCCTGAGTCTTATATGGCCATCTATCCACCCAGGCCTTCAGGTCAGTAAGGCCTTTGGGCCACCTCAAGGCATTCGGGCCACCTTAAGTGCAGATGCAAACCAGACAACCTATAAGGAACAAGCTCTACAAGGAGGATGAGCAATGAGCTTTCACCATAGCAGATGCTAAATAGATTGCAAGAATGAGAGGGTATGGCACCTGTCATCGAGATAAGCCTATACATGCACGGGAATGCCTAGTCGAACAACCATGCGAAGGTGGAGAGCTGATTTCACGATGAGGATGCTGGGAGGAGCAGTTCCAAGTAGTTAGTCTGGGTTGTATGTAATGTTTGAAGCCTACAGGCAATGAATTCCTCTAAGGCCTACGGGCCATGTAATACTTACGCCTACGGGCCTTGTTAGGGTTCCACCTCACCCCTTGAAAGGTGGATTATCAGAATCAATAAAAATTAAGGCCTTCGAACCATTGGAGGAGGAGTAGTAGTTAGGATTAATTAGTAATAGTTTGGAATATTTAGTAATAATTAGGATTAATTAGTAATAATTAGGATTAATTAGTTACACAAAAGATTAATTACAAATAAATAGAATTAATCCGAAACAATTAGGATTAATTAGAAATAATTAGTAATAATTAGGGTTAATTAGTAATAAATAGTAATAATTACAAATAAATAGTAATAATTTTTAACAATTATTAATAATTAGTAATCATTAGTAATAATTAGGATTAATTACTAGTAATTAGGATTAATTAGTAATAATTAAGATTAATTTGTAATAATTAGGATTAATTAGTAAAAATTAGTAATAATTTGGATTAATTAGTAATAATTATGATTAATTGGTAATAATTAGGATTTGTTGGTAATAATTAGGATTAATTAGTAATAATTGGGATTAATTAGTAATAAATAGTAATAATTGCAAATAAATAGTAATAATTAAAAATAATTAGGTATAATTAGTACTAATTTGTATTAATTATTATTAATTATGATTAATTAGCACGAATTAGGATTAATTAGTAATAATTATGATTATTTTTTAATAATTATCAATAATTAGTAATAAATTGTAATAATTAGTAATAAATTGTAATAATAATAAATAATTTGTAATAATTACAAATAAATAGTACTAAATTGTAATAAATAGTAATAATTATTAATAATTAGTAACAATTAGAAATAGTAATAATTAGTAATAATTAAGATTAATTCATAATAATTACTAATAATTAGAATTAATTAGTAATAATTAGTAATAAATATTAATTATTAGTAATAATTTGTAATAATTACTAACAATTAGTAACACTTAGAATTAATTAGAAACAATTTTTATTAATTATTAATAATTAGGATTAATTTGTAATAATTAAGATTAATTCTTAATAATTAGGATTAATTAGTAATAATTAGTAATAATTTTGATTAATATTTGATAATTAGGATTAATTAATAAAATTTAGGATTAATTAGAAATAATGAAGGTTAATTAGTATGATTTGGGATTAATTAGTAATAATTAGGGTTAATTCGTAATAATTACAATTAATTAGTAATAATTTGTAATAATTTGTATTAATTAGTAATAATTAGTAATAATTCATAATAATTAGGATTAATTATAAATAATTAGTTATAATCAGTAATAATTAGTAATAATTTGTAATAATTAGTAATAATTAGTAATAATTAGTAATAATTAGTAATAATTAGTAATAATTAAGATTAATTCGGATTAATTAGTAATAGTTAAGACTAATTAGTAATAATTAGTAATAAGTAGTGATAATTTATATTAATTATAATTAATTAGTAATAATTAGGTTTAATTGGTAATAATTAGGATTAATTAGTAATAATTAGTAATAAATTGTAATAGTTTGTAATAATTAGTAATAATTGGGATTAATTAGGATTAATTAGTAATAATTAGGATTAATTGGTATTATTTATGAATAATTAGGATCAATTAGGAATAATTAGAAATAATTAGGCGTATTTAGTAATAATTAGTAATAATTAGTAATAATTATTAATAATTAGTAATAATTATGTTTAATTAGGAATAATTAGGGTTAATTAGTATCAATTAGGATTAATTAGTTATAATAAATAATAATTAAGATTAATTAGTAATTATTTGTAAGTATTTTCAATTATTAGGATAAATTAGTAATAATCTTGATTAATTAGTAATACTTTGGATTAATAAGTAATAATTTGGATTAATTAGTAATAATTAGTAGTAATTAGTAATAATCAGTATTAATTAGTAATAATTAGTAATAATCAGTTATAATTAGTAATCAATTGGAATAAATTTATGTACATTGTGACAAACTGGCATAATTTCCCACAGATTGGAGGCATTCCTTTTTATCGACACCTCAACTCCTTACAACTTTCTCCCATTGAAATTTATATAAAAAATAAGATCGAACATATGTTGGGCCATATTTTTTATAGTGATTTCAGTTGAAGAATGTTTTATGGAGGTGATTTGTCAGAGAAAAGAGGCTCTTTTTCCTAACTAGTCATTTTCTTAGAACATCTCTAATTGAAATCACAATGAAAAGTATGCTCCAACATATGCATATAAATTTTCGTACGTACAACTCTGGATAAAAACGGGATTAGGCCTCCTTACTCTCCATCATTGTGTATACAAAAATGGATATCTATATATCAGAGTAGAATTTTGATAGTGATTTTAGTCGGGGAAAGTTTCAAGGGGATGAGACGTCGAGAAAAAGAGCTACTGCCAATATGATGAAAATTGTGGTGCCAATAATTAATAATAATTAGTACTGAATACCTGTAATTAGTAATAATTAGTGTAAATTACAATAAAATTTTATAAATGAGTGTATATTGGTATGAAAGCCTTAAAATAGTATAAATATCTTTAAAATAATTGAAATTATTATCAATTGCTAGAAAATAGAATTTAATTATCTTGTATTTTTGTGATACTATTTATCTTATATCTAATTATATAAAATAACTAATTATTTCATATTTTTTAGAAAAATATAGAACAAGAAATTTGATAACAATCATTATTAGATGATCGTGCTAGGATAAACCAATGCCAAAATCCAAATAATTCTAGTTTAAATCTTGTATATATAGAGGGTGTTAAACCTTTCTTTTCATTTGCATCATCAAAAACAGAATTGTTTTTAGAAGTAAAAAATGAGTGTCCTTGTAAAAAATGTGTTCTGAAGACGTATGTCACATTTGACAATATTGGAGGTCATTTTGGATTTCAACCAGTTTATGTTTTTTGGTATAAACATGGTGAATGTAGTTCGAGAGAAGATACTAATAATTTTGTTCTCAATATAGCACAGTTTGAAATTTTAGTACATAATTTGGAAGGTCCATATTTTCAATAAACTAAAACTTAGGATGATATTGATTTAGCTCTTGAGTTGGAATTATATCATTTATATGAGTTGTTTGGGTCTGATGCGGATGCCTTATATCCTAGATGCAAGATAAGAATTGTTGGAGTAGTTTCTAAATTTATGGCTATTAAATCAGATATTCAAATACCAAATAGTTGTTTGGATTAGATATTCACTGTTACCATAAGGAAATGTGTTTCCTTAAAATTTAAATGAGAGAAAGAGATTGGTTCATAATCTGGGATGTGATTATTAGAAGATTCATGCATGTTAAAATTACTGCATCTTATATTATAGTTAAAATGATTTGTTGAGTAGTTGACCTACATGTGGAGAATCAAGGTATAAAGAAGATAAGCAAGGGATGTTTGGAATTATACCTATAGAAAATTGAGTTATTTCCTACTCAAACCCACATTGTAGTGTTTATTTATGTCTCAGAACACTCCAACATTGATGTCATGGAACAAAACCAATATTTCAACTAGTAAAATCTTAAATCATCCCTTTGATGGTGATTCAGGGAAACATTTTGACCATGTACATCTGTCTTTGGCTTTAGAATCCCAAAACGTATGATTTTGTATTTATATTGATGGTTTCTATCCATTTATTTCTTATGGTAGTCAGTATTCAGGCAGGTCTACCTTTATAACTCCCTAAAATTTAACTCTGTGGATGTTGAAGAAGGAGAAAAATATAATTGTGACCTTATTAATTCTAGGTCATCTAAAAATTAATATTGATGTTTATTTGAAATCATTGATTGATGAGTTAAATTCACTGTGGATTAATATTTTCAGTACCTATGATGTTACTACGAAACAAAGCATCCAATTGAAATATACATTGATGTAGAAAATTAGAGACTTCCTATTATATGGAATGTTATCTGGATGGAGTACACATGATCCCAAATCATGTCTGTACTGAATGAGAGGCAACCAAGCATTTATTCTTGGAAATGGTAACAACCTTATTTTTTCAACTTTCATAACAGATTCCTTCCAACCGATCATCATTTTTGAAGAAACAAATATCATTTCACAATAGGAATAATTGAAAAATATGGGCCTCCAATTATGATCTCAGTTATAGAATTAAAATTAATTGTCTCTTAATTAATTGGCATCAAATTTAGACCAATAATAAACCAACAGATAATTGATGGGATTGAAAGAGAGCCCAGTTGGATAAAACAGAGAAATTTTTTATATTTTCCATATTAGTATGATTTTTTGGTCCATCGCATGTTGGATGTGATGTCTTTTGAGACGAATTGTTTTGATAATTTATTTCATACAATTTTGGATACACCAGGTAATATAAAAGATAATGTAAAGGAAAAATTAGATCTTTCCCAAATTTACAAGTGATCAGAACATGAACTATTTTAAAATGTCAGATCATAGAATTTAATGAATCCAAAATCATTTTATACGATATCCAAAGAGAGTTTTTTATTATTTTGTTAGTGGATTGTAGATTTGAGACTTCCAGATGGTTATGATTCTAATTTGGGAAGATGTGTCAGAAATGGTCATATTACTGAAACTAAATGTCTTGAATGTCATGTTTGAATAGAAAGACTTTTACCGATTAGATTAAGAGGATTATTGAATCATATGATTTAAGATTTGAAAATAGACATTTCATATTTTTTTCGAGAAATTTGTGTGTCTACAACAGACCACGATGCAGTAGGAAAACTACAAGAATATGTCTTTTTAATTTTATGTAAACTAGAAAAAAAATTAATATCAACTTTGTTTGACTCAATGGAACATTTGATATTACATCCGCTACATGAAAAAAAATGTGGTGGTCTAGTACAGTTCTGATGGATGTACCCATTCGAGAGATTCATGTAGAAATTGAATAAAACTTATGTAACAAAGCATCAATTGAAGGCTCAATTTTAGAAGATTAATTGCAAGGGGAAATCTCTTTTTTCTTCTTCCATTACTGTAAATCTGAATATCCCTCAAACACAATTTCAAGGGTCGTAATGAGGGAATTTTTTATGATGACATGAGCAATAAATTATATGTTTTCAATCAGCCCAAACTTGGCTTCGTTGGAGTTCATGAATGACGGATTTCATATGATGAACGTCACAGAGCTCATACATATATTCTTCTCAAATGTGTAGAAATGACACAATTTTTACTATGAGTTATCCTATTTCTTATTCCATAATTTTTGAATAGTGCATTAATATTATTTTATTTTGAGGTTATATGATAATCATATCAAGAAATAGTTTCCACAAATTATAGTAGCTTCTATGAAAGAATGTTGTCAAAAAAATTCCTACAGATTTCATAAACTCGTAACACAAATTATTTTTGATTTTCACATAAAAAATTAATACATGTTATAGTGATAACTGTTTTAAGAAATTTCAGGTATCTCAACATGCTATAATAATTGATAATAGATTCGTGTGTATTGATTACACACCATCCAAAATGGTTAAATCTTATAGTGAATATGTGGTGAATGGTATTGGATTTGATACAGATGCATATGGGGTATGAAAAATGGATAATGATGTTTCTTGAGAGGATATCATCATTGAGAAACTGAAGTTGAATTTTATAGAATGATTTAAGAAACTGTATAATTGTGTTATCTTGGACAACATTACATAACGATGGTTAATTGCAAGTGGTTGGATACTGAGATAGTCTTGTGTGTTCATCCAATACATGGAATCAATAATAATAAATATAAAAGTATTATTATATTAAATGAACCATTTTAATTGGATCATCATGCACTTAAAATTTATTATGCCAATTACTGTGATATTTCAATAGTGTTTGGTGATTGGTGGAGCATAACAAAAATTAAATCTCAAGTTAATCAGTTTACTATAAGTGAATGTGGTTCCTATGAAGTGAAATGATTTTAAATTTTTCAAGAGACTAATCAAAATCCATATTTTTCATGAAGATACACAGATATCATTGATGACACCCCACAATTAGGAGTCGATGGTGATGACGATGTTAATGATTTTACAACTGAATTTGAAATGACAAGAGTTTATAAAAATGAAACTAATATGGGAATTGATTAAGTTAAGGAGGAAGATAATGAAATTAAAATTGACAGTTATGAAGATAAGGATGAATATGGGAATTGACATAGTTAAATGATAGTTATAATCATATATAACATATATCTATATATAATAGTTGTTTTTAGTTGTTTTCTAACAATAATAATTTTGTGTTTTAGATGGATGAGGATTTGTGTCATCTATTGTAGGAGACTAATCTACCATTGGATGAGCATTATATCAGATCATCTGACCCTTATACTATTAGCGATTCAGGTAGCACTCAGAGGGGGTGTGGTCTTTCTCGACTGATGATTCTGGGTCCTATACCCGAGAAACGTCCATATCTTGGGTTTGATCCACGCATATAGAGGTGTGTTTACTTGTTTATTTTCGTTTGTTTTCATTAATTTATTTATATTCTAATTTTTTTATTAATTGGTCCTTTTTTCACATCTTCTTGAATATTTTTGTTGGATAAGGTAGATCGCTTTTGCACATTTTTTCTAAAGTGTGGGTTTCCAAGGATCATATTCCGATTGATATTCAGCACTGCATGTTCGAGCATTGGCTGGTATGTAAATAAATAATATTTATTTTCAAATTAATTTAATTAATAAATTGATATTTAAAATTATTTTTATGGTTTATGGTAGCCCACTAATGAGAGCATGGGTAAGGCTATATTAAAGTCATGACATGGAGCTATGTGTCCATGGTAACCTTAGTTTTTTCACAATTTGAAAAGGAAAACAATTGAGAAAGAAGGAGTGAGAGAGTTTGATGAGACATGTAATATCCACTAACCTGATTATATATCATCTCAGGTTTGGGATGGATTATTTATACACAGGTTGAGTAAGTGGTTTTAGAGTAGATCATCAGTAGGTCAGAAAATTAGGGGAGATAGGAGGAGACACATCGAGCTGGTATTCGTACATTCAGTTTGTATAGGGAGAATATGGTAAGTAAAATTTTTAAAATATTTTTTATAACATTAAATGTAAATGGTTTATTTTATATTCATATAGTTAGTCACAAAACCCAATATTATAGAGTTTGACATTTATAAGGGGATGTACAGTGATCCATTCACTATAAATATTAGAGGTTCTCGCCAGCATCAGATTGTGGTCAGTATAATTTTAATTTGATTTTTAAATTTAAATGAAAATAATATTATATCTATTTTAATTTTAAATTAAAATTGAAGGATTAATATGAGGCTGTGACTTCACACACACATACTGAGAGCCAGGATGAGACTGATGGTCAGACTAGTGCCAACCAATTTGATGAGGTAGCATGGATGCAGGCGACCCAATATGCCTTTAAGAAAGGCTAAGTTATTGGTATTGACTCTCGATTGATCCTTGGGAGTTTTTATGTCACTGTTGTGGTGTCAGCATCAAACTCGAGAGGATATCACAAAGATTCATCATCATTTGATGCACAATATCAAGAGTAGCTATGAGCTCGAAGTGGTATTACAAATACTATGCATAGTGAGGAGGAAGAGATGTGTGAGTGGCAACAGTAGCAGCTGGAAGAGTTCCATTCCAGTAGTAGTAGAAGATATATGATTAGATTTATCAATGGTGGCATCTACTAGAGTAGGAGTTGATGGATTACATGTGATGTCTAACTCATTATTTCGGGATGGAGTTCCCTCCACCATCTCCTCCAACTCCTCCATACGACACTCTCCCTCAATGAAGTATTTTTATTTTATAATGAAACATTTGAACGTAAATTTAATGTAATATTAACTATTTAAAAATTTAAATATTGTGTTTTTTATATAGTTGTGAATATTACAATTTTTTTATTTATTTATTTTTGTTATTATTTTTATTAATTTTTAAATAATATATTGTTATATTTTTCAGAATAATGAGGTTTCATTATATTAAAAATATTAATATTTTTATTTAATTCATATTAATAATATTATTATTATTATTTTATATTATATTTAATTTTATTTTACTAATATTAATATTATTATTTCATTTAAATTATTATTATATTAATATTAATATTATTTTATAAATAATTTTATTCTACTAAAATTAATATTATTATTTAATTTATATTTATTCTGTTTTATTTTATTTTTTCCCATTATTTGTGATGGGACCATTGAAAAAAAAATGTAAAAGTTGGGAAAACTATTTTTGACAGTACCACTACCCATCGAAAATAATTACTTTTTGCGACAGACCATCGTAAAAGGTAATATTTTCATTTCTATTCTCTGTAACATGACATTTGCGATGGAACCCCATCAGAAATGATCTTTTGCAATGGGAACCCATCGCAAATGTACCATCGCAAATAACTCTTTATCAGTAGTGTTGATTAATCTGATAATTCTAATGATTTTTTTTATTTAATTATGATATATTATTAAATCACACATTCTTATTGAAAACCTTATTTGTGGTTTAGTATAATTTAAATTATTTTCAATCTCTTGTAAAATTCTATTAATTTTTTCCTTGAATGTGTATTGTTATGAAATATTATAGATCCCTTTTATAGGTTTCCTCGTATAACCATGCCTAACATGGTTGCAAGTGTACAATTGTATTTATTTTCATTTATATGTTATATATAGACTGAATGATTTTCCTTAATATAGTATCATTGAAATATAAGGCTTCATGATGTATTATATAGTGATAGATGTGTCCCAATAGAATTGGTATATTCAAATCAATGATTTACCTCTTTTTACTGCAATGTTTATATTTTCCAATATTGGATAAGGTGACATGAAAATTTTATCAGGGATGTTTAGGGGTTATGTCTTGGTACTATTGGAATGTTTGAGTTACGGATTTGGGATTCTTGGGATGGAATTTCATGAACTAGGAATGAATAGTATAACAAAATTGGGAGAAAATGTTAGAAACGATTCATAAGTCATATATTTAGTGGAACATTAGGATATCTATATTCCTTTTTTATAGTGACTATTATATATGAATTACCATGATTTATTAAATAAAAACTCATAATGTTATTATAATTCTCCAGAAACCATATTTTATGTTATATAATTAATAAGAGTCACTATAATATTTATATATGTTATGATTACTAGTTTAGATCTTATTTATTATTTTAGTATATAATATTTATATAGTTTGAATTATTGATCACGTTTCCCTCCATCTATTCAGTTTCATATTACATATAACCCTAAATGTTTTCTATTTAGTATAGTGCAACAGATATTATATTATTGTTTATTATATTGAGAAATCTATATTTTGATTTTGAAAATTATTCACAATAATGGCTAATAATTGTTTTCTCTCCATGGTGATATGAAGTTTTTTTGTTGAAAAAGTCATAGTAAGGGAAACAAGTTTTTTATCCAATTTAACGAAATAATTCATTAAACCTTTTATTTAAATATGTAGTGGTATTCGATATTATAAATTTGAAGGGTACATAATTTTTATCAATAAAATATCTAAACTTATATTCCATTATTGTCAATATTTTAAAATTATAATTTTGAAATACACACATATTTGTAAAAATAATGACTGTTTTGATACCTTAAAATTATGATATCTTTGATATATATTTAAACCTTTTTTGACTTGAACAACTTATTATCACATTTATCACCACTATATTACATTGGAAGGATATTTATTTGGGATATTTGTTATGGATAATATTGAGTCAAAGTTATATTATGAAACCTTGAATAAGTGATGAATATGAGGAAGGTTTTGATGATTTTTTAGAATTTTATAAATAAAATGTCCCAAAAAATAACATGATTTTATATCCATGCTTTAAATGTTTAAATATGAATAAGTTAAAAATAATAGAGATCAATGATCATTTATTTTTTCATGGTTTTAATGTGAGTTACCACCCTTGTATTTCGTAGGGTGAAACTAGTTAGAATATTAGATCTAGTACTGATGATACTTTACAAGATGATAACTTCTATGCAATTAATGAAATGATTAGTGTTATTAAAGATGAGGAAATTGAGAACAAATCCACAACTGAGCATCAATATAGAGATATCGAAAACCATTGTATATGGATTGTATGGAATTTATGGTTTTATCATTAGAGTTTATATTTATTGAGTTAAAGTTGAAATGTTTTGTTGGAGTGATATGAGTTTTATATATTTACTACAACTTTAGAAATATATTCATCCTAAAGATAATAACATTATTGATTCAAATTATAATGAAAAGAGAATACTATTCCCTATAGGATTAGTGTACAAAAAAATAGATGCCTTCCTGAAAGAATTTGTCCTATATAAGAAGGAATATAAATTTCTATCAATGTGTCTTAAATGTGGGATGTCATGGTATAAATTTAAAGAAAAAGTGCATAATTATTTAGCAGTTATAGAGACCCCTGCCATGGAATATTGGTATATTCATATAATTCTTCATTTGAAGCGTTTATTTTAAAGTTCACATAATGAAAAAATGATAAAATGAAATACATATGAGTGGATATGTGATGGAAAACTATAGCATCCAGCTAATTGACCACAGTGAATGAAAATTAATCAATAGTTTCCTAAATTTGGAAATGAAGATAAAAATGCCAAACATGGACAATGCATAAATTGAATGAATCCATATTTAAGCCTTAGTAAAACACATAGTTCTTGGCCTGTTTTATTGGTAATTTACAACTTCTCTACCAAATTGTTTATGAATTGAAGATATTTCAGGTTGAGATAAATTACCTTTGATGAAAAATAGCCCCAAAATGATATTTTTGTTTTTTGTCACCATTAATTGATAATTTAGAACTGTTATGGGAGGAAGGTACAATGGTGTATGATTCTTATAAAATGGTATATTTTCAACTACATGCAAGGTTTATGTTCACTTTAAATGACTTCACAACATATGGATATTTTTCTCGATATAGTGTTAATGGGAATAATGCTTTTCTAATTTGTGAACAAAAGACTTCATATTATCAACTAAATCACGGGCGAAACTTATACATGGGTCATCGAATGTTTTTTTATGAACCACTCTTATAGAAGATTAAAAATGAATTGAATGGTTTACATGAATTTAAATTACTTCAAATCCTATATCTAATAATGAGTATTTTGAGTTGTTCAATAAAATCATAGTGGCATTCATAAAGATAGAAATCTATAAATGACCAAAATATTTAGAAGAAATGGTCATTGTTTTTTGAGCTACCATATTGAAGATATAATTAGGTAAAAAAATAACATTCATGTGATGTAAGTGGAGAATAATATATGTGACGTCTTCATTGGAACATTACTAAAAATTAATAGAATGACTCAATATGGGATGAATGAAATATTGGACTTACAATAAATTGGAATAAATTTGGAGTTATCCCCCACACCTAATATAAGGAGAACATTACTACCTCAAGATTTTCATACATTATCCAAGAGGGAGAATATTATTTTTGGTTATTGTCTTCATGATATGAAAGTGACATAGGGTTATTATTTAAATGTAAAAAAAATTGTGTCTTTAAAGTATTTCATGTTGACAAGTATGAAATCCAATGATTTTCTTGTCATGATGAAATAACTTCTACTAGTTACATTTTGTGGAATATTTCCCATTCATTTCAGAATGATTATCATGACGGTGTGTTATCTTTTCAATTCAACTTCTAATAAGGTGATTGATATGACTTCTTTGAATACATTGGATAATGAAGTGGTTTCTATACATTGTCAATTGGAACTTTATTTTCCTCTATATTATTTTGGATATTATGGTGCATTTAATGGTTCACTAAGTGTGAGAAATATAGCTTTTTGAACCATTATATCTTTATTAGATGTAACCTTTTGAATGGTATATGATGATATTGAAGCGTTATATTAAGAGTCCATATCAACCTAAAGCCTCCATTTTTTGATAATTATATATCTAATGGGGTTTTGGTGTTTTTTACAAGCAATTTTTCTATAGTAGAAAAAAATCAATTTGTCCACATCTTGTCATAAATGAGTTAATTATAGTGGAAAGTGGATCTGAGGCAAGAAAGTCAAATCATTGATAGGTGAAGATATAAAGAAGGTACATTTATAAATTTTTAATAATATTGATGATTCTCATACATATTTGACATTTTATATTAATGTTTTGAAACAATTTTATCCAAAGAAGAAAAATATATGGGTTTTGAATGGGCATAAACAAAACTTTTTTCCATGGTTTCCAGAGACCATGTTAGGTATATCAGATGCATTAGAAACATTGATATGGTTAGTGGGTGGTCAAAGTTTAAATTTGATAACAGGGTATAGTTATGACATTAATGGCTATAAATTTCATAAAAAACGATCAAGACAATAGATGTGGAGTTTAAAATTGTAGTGTAATGGAGTTCGTAGAAAAAAATTCATTTTTTGAGTGCCAAATACAAAAATACAATTTGTGTATCGACTACATGTTATGAATCCATTTTAGAAATATGGGAGGTTAATTAAATAAAAATTCAAGTTCTAGTGTTTATCCTCAAGTGGATTATTGGTAAGAAAAGTTATATGCATGATGAATTTATAATGAAATTAATTAATATGAATTCATTAAAATACAAAATTGAATCTTTTATCATGAAAACACATGAAAAAAAAATTCTATATTCTTGATCAATCTGATATATAGTGGTATATTGTTTTGTAAGGAAACCACATATGTTTGTTATGATAAACTTGATGAAGATGATGTTTTATGTGATATGTCCACTTCCAAGGAAATGTTAACAGAAAATATTGATAAGAATGTTCTAGAAATGGTTTTTACATATGTAATGAACATTGTGAATGAATTTGGGAATAAATACTTCAGTACATTCCTATTATTATAGGTATCATATCTTTATTGATGTTTTACTATTTCAAATTTCATAAATTGTTAGATATTTAAATTTTATTCTCATTATTAAAACATTTATTATAACTAATAAGTTACATTTTTTGTTTACATTAGTTTAGATTGTTCAGCTTACCATGTTTTCATCATTTCATCTCTAATAAATTATGTGTTATGTTTAGTGTTACTTTTTTTTGATAATTTTTTATTTTTTATTTATATTTGTATGTAATAGTTGGATTAAAATATTTGTGTACTAATTTTTTATTACTTTCATTAGTAGTATAATAGCATATCAATCATCTAATCCACCACATAATGGTGGATATGATTGTACTCATACCTCGGGGGAGGAATATACACATTCTTCTATTGACTACCCTCTTCATCATTCTTTACATATGACATCTACTTCCCATTGGGGAAAAGAAGAGTTTGAGGGTTGTTAAACATGGAACCACACATTTAACAAAATTATTAGTTGTATGTATCCAAGATAAGGGGATACCAGTAGACATTTATGATAATCATATTCCAAGTGGTCCAAATTCAAAACAATTCATGACTTTAATAGTAGTATAAGGTAATATAAAATTTAGTATTTTGTTTGATGATTGGAGATTTGTTGACAAAGTGACACTATCTCATTTGTGGGATGTATTTTTGGTAAGATTTTTTGTTCTTATTTTACTTATGTTGTAATGTTTATAGTAATATATGTTTTCCACCTTCTTATCATATGACATTTGATATAACTGATACTAGAAGCATTATAAAAAATGATTATCATTTGATTCTATGAGATGGAGGGATTTTAAATAAACCCACACATAAGATTTCACTTTTGGGAATAGGGAACATCATAATCCCTTTTATATATATCCCTTTATAGATAAAAATACAGGGAATATATTATTTGAAAGTAGAAGATGAGATTTGTTTTTGTTAAGTGTGATTTTACCATTTAAAAGTTTTTTAATATTAATTATCTTATTAATGATTTATTTATGATTTATTTTCTCTCAATTTATAGAAATATTTGAGATATCATTATGATATCCAATATATAAATTTATACATTCATAATTTATCTTGGGTGGGGTATATGTTATCGAAAGAATAAATGATGGCTAAAAATTTCAAACACTGAGAGCTGAGTCATTATGCTCTACAGAGGATGTCCTTTCTAAGAGTCAAGGGTTATTGATGAGCGGATTGTAAGATGTTTATGTTATTCATTTATTTATGTTAATTTTCTTTCATTATATATTGTGATTAATTGTGGATATTTTCAAATATTTTATATATGATTATCTTGAGGAGTAGAGAAAAAAGGGGGTCTTGATAGATTTGGGTAGGAAAGATATTTTAGAATATGAATTTGGAACTCTTAAACAGCCAGGTCGTGTATGAGGATACCCGATAGGTGTGTCAGTGAAAAAATATTTTCTACATTCTATAACTTCTTCAAGTGAGGATCTTTATAAAATAATAAAATAATTATATTTTTAAGTTCATTATATTTATGGGATGATTGAGGGAAGGATTGTTGATTCAATACAGTTGATGTTTTTAGACTAGAAAAGATTATTTTGGAGTGCTGATCTGACTCCACTTCCACTAGTAGTTCCCACTCCTCCTACTTATCTAACTCCTCCACCTCCACATGCAGACCCCACACCTTCTTATCTTACTCCTACACCCATCCTCTATAGCATCCAAGTTATTTTGAGAAATATTTAGATAATACCCTTCATATTGTTTCATATGGGATGACATTTTATATGTGTGAAACCAGTAATCATTAGCAGATAGTGATTGAGCATCATAATGTCACTATACATGATATTATAGATAGATCAGCAAGAATACCATGTTCTACAAATGAGTTGAGTATATTTGGAAAAATTATTGACCATTGTTTTCATTTTCCCATATATACTTCTTTGACATGTTTCCATATAGGAATTTGTGTATTTTATATTTTATCATTTTCCTATTAATTTTTTTATATAATTTTAAATTTTAAATATTTATCTATTTTTTTAAAGGAATATTTAATGGGTAAATTAATATTTTGTAGACAAAAACAAATATTATTTAAAACATCATTTACATTTTCTACCATTATTGATAGATTCACAACATATTCAAATATTTTATTAGATGTATATGAGATTGAAATTGAAGATGCTTTTTTTGGAGGGAAATCATTGTCTCTCTTTAAAATATTATATCATGCAACTTGTACCGAGAGATAAGTTAGGCATCAACCCAATGAAAATGTTTTACATGTTATTGGGTTAACATAAATTTTCTGTTCATTTAATTTATTTAAAATTTAAACTTATATTTTTTTATTAGGTATCTTTGTAAAATTTATAAAGAAAAAGATATGATAAATGTATATATATTTTTATTCCCATGGATAATATCACCTATAGATAGGAAAGTGAATGATGCAACAATAATGGATTATATTTTTGAAATAATTCAGAATAATGCAATTATTCAGTTCAGGATGATTTATTATTTTCACATGTAAGAAACATATATCTTAAGAAGTTTTCTATATATATCATAAAATAATAACCACTGACATTATATTTTCTTTTATGTCATGGGCCATTAGATTTTGGGTGTTTATTTCAAAATAGATAGTGCACTACTGGCTATGCTCTACTCATGGTGAAGTGTGAGAAAATTTTAAAACTATATTGGAAACATAAGTTAGAATATTTTAATACTTGTTTATATTATAATGAATTAAATTTATATATTAATATTATTTTCATATAGTTCATAGAATTTCTATAAAGAGAAAAAAATAAGACGAGTTCCAAGATAAAATATACAAAAGAAAGGTTGAATTTACATATTCAATTACAAAACATGGGATATATGTTACTTGAAAATGTTATTTTGAATTGAAAAATTATTTTAAAAATTAATTTCATAAATAATAAGGCATAAAGAAATGGGGATAATTTTTAAAATATTTATATATGAAATAATTTCAACTTCGACAGTTATGAAGTTCAATTAGGTTATATTTTTTAATAAAAGTTTCCTTAATATTTCATTCATTTCATTCAACATACAGGTTAAATTATTTACTTTTAATTTTTATTTTTTATGACCCCCAGCCTTATAATGCATAGTAGTTGAGAAATTTTCAAATAGAATTGAAGAATAATTTCATTGATTGTATTAAATCTTAGTTTCTTGGGGTTATATATTATAAACAAGAAATTTCAAAATTGTAAGTTTATTTTTGTTGGTTGCTCTACTACTTTTTAAAAATGAAATATCAAAATTGTAAATGTATTTTTTGTTGTTTTTTGGATTCTTTTTTTGTGGGTATTTTTCTTGTAATTTTATGTTCTTCTTTTCTACAGATACGATGCAAACATAACAAAATTATAAAAACTGTTTTTTATCACATCGATTATGTGGTAATGAACAAGATAAACCAATAATCATTGGTTTATCAAATCGGTTACCATATAACATACATGATAAACCTTTCACATCAATTTTTTAGAAAACCGACGTGATAAACTATTTATCATGTCAGTTATTACATAGCTTATTTGATAAACCTATTTGTATTGGTTTAGGACATGCGTTCTCTTGGAACCGATGTTGTAATCCTTTTTCACATCGATGTTTTTGGTAAATTGATGTAAAAAATCACATCAATTCATTAATAAACACCTGGAAAATGCCTACATAAATTTATTTACAATGCTAGTTTTAATTATCCGATATTAAAAGCATATTTCTAATTCCACCTTCAAAAACACTGCCTAATAACGGTTGTGAAAATGAATTAAATGACATGAAAACCCTTTTTGTGCACTATTAAACCATATCTTATATATTATTCTATATAGTTGGAGTGAAATTATAAAAGTATGATATACTGTTTCTGATAATCCACTACTTCATAATGTGACCTCTTTCCCTTATATTTTTACTAATAACATGAAAAAACTCTTTTATTTTGGATAACACATTTTTATCTTTATCTTCACATTAAACATGCTATAGAATTGCATAAATCATAAACCATGCATGTAAAAACATTAATTTTATAATATTTATTATAATATTTTTTATAGATAACTTCCCTTATCATATAATATAAAATAAAGTGAAAAATATGCATCCTTTATTTTGATTCATTTTTTTTGTAATCCATTGCATGTCCCTATTTGTTGTATTATCCCTTTTCTTCATCATTTAAATGTATACTTAAAGATCCATCCATAAATTAACCATTAATTTTGAACTATTATATATATTTAATATAATTATTTAATGTATATTTTTCATTATATGCTCTTTAAAATACTTGGTGTGGACTCTCCATGGATTTTTTTAACTCCTTAATTTATTATATAAAATTTCATCCTCAATGTTCAGGTTTAAAACTATGTAAACCATACACATTGTGCTTGAATTATCCTTTGTTTTAAATGGCCCAAAATAACTATTTGACCATCCAATATTATTATACATCCTTAATTTTTTATCATTTCTTGTTTTCTTCAAAACACGAAAGCCTGGACCACCCATGTCCTGCTCAGTTATCTTTAACATATTAAGTATATCATGTAACAATTTAATGAACTCATTCAGATCATAGTCTGAAATAAAATTTTGAAACCTTTATAATAATTATTATATCATATATTTAATGGCTATATATATCCATAATAGAGACCTTAGTCACTCTAATTCATTAACATGCCCAATCATATTGTGTATAAGAGTAGAGACTAAATTTTTTTTTGTTAAATCATATTTTAACATGTATTTTGAAACTACTAGGAAAATATTTATATGATTCTCATAAGTATTCAGTTTTACTTATTTAATATATTCACCAATCACCTAATGACGAGAGACTTGATCTAACACATAAAATATTAATTCTTTAATATGGACTATTTATTGTCCAAGATAAATTATGTAATCTTTAGGAGGATTGAGTTGAAGATGAAAAATAACTCTAAAATTTTCAACCACTCTGAGACGTAATTTGTCTATAAGTTATAACATATAGTCAATCAAAGTATAAAAAAGTGATAAATATTTTAGAAATAAATAATATTTGAAGATAAATAATTAACCAAGATCGAAAATCAAATGTAATTTAAGATTAATTAAGATTAAAAACAAAAAATGAAGTTTTAAAGGAAAATATGAAACCTCTGATAAGAGATATTATTTACCATAAGTTCTGATTGGGGGAAATATTCACTTTTATCAGAAAGTAACTAAATATTTTTTAACCAAAACCAATGTATAACAGTTTTAAACCTATAACTTCATTGAATACCCTATTAGAATATACATTTTATGATCTAGGAACTTCCTTCACTGAATTTTATTAAATGGTAAGTCCATCCAAAATATCGAATTTTATTAAAATAATTAGCATCAAGTGAAACATTATAGTTTTTTAAGCTTCATGATTTGGAATAAAAAGGATTAATATCTCTAGAACCTCATCGATAATGACTATCATAAGCATCCAAAAATCATATCCATGTGAAGTTACAAAGTCAATTAGAATTCCATTGAGATGTGGGATGAATATATGGTTTGATTTTTCATAAAAGAAGTTATATTAATCATTAATGATAGTTTAAGGTTTCAATAAACATAGTATAAACTCTCTCATTCCTATATTGGAATAAAAATTTAAAAGATAGAACAACCCACAAGGATTTATAAGGTTTTCCTCAATGTGAGATCTTAATCCATTATAGGTTTGGCGCAAGTTTTATGGAATGAATTATCAATAAATAAGTAGTGATTATAGAATTTGTGTGGTGTATGTATCTGAATCCATCTATGTTTCTAATAGAAGATAAAAATGAAGGGAAAAATATAAAATTGTACCTACACAATGATAACAACTATGCAGGAAATTATTTATCATGGTACCATCAACCTTAATATTCCTTCCTATCTCTCTTGGTGGAATTAGATCATATTTCCTACACTAGATAATTCATAACTAAATAATATATTTTTTTATACAATACATTAACTTCCATAAAAATATCATTGGTAAGAAACAAGTAAACCTTCCTCTCATGGTTATTTGGGATTATTTAGTCACACATGAGAGCATTCATGAATAAAGCAATCAACTTCCACCAAAAAAATTGTATAGATCCATGATAATGGAATTATCATTCCTTTCCACTTTATAATTCTCCGAATGAATATAGGTATTTCTCTAAAGTTCAATCTCTCCAACATACAATAAGTATCTTGTATAGGAGTGTGTTAGTTCCTTTTCTCACTTTATTCAACATGTCATTTATATCCATTTATAACATAAATAGTTTCTAATTTTTTTTATTAAATGTTTCCATAATTATTATATAAAAGTTCCCTAAAAGTACGTTAAAAAAGTCTCTCTAAAAAATATTGGTTTTACTTTTGGGAGGTAGTTACTTAAAATATTTCAGATTTACAGAAAATAATGTATTAAAATTCTTCAATTATTTTTTCCCTTAAAAATCTTATTTAATATTCTCTTAAATATACATTCAAATATCCTTTGGAATAGGCATGAATCTGTGATTGACCACTATGGAATAAATTTTTAAAATTGTCTCATAATAAACAATCATCATATATTTGGATTATGGTGTTTTCATTTAATAAGATATCAAATGAAATGGCCTATCATATAAAGTGTGTAACATCTTAAGAAGTTATCCATCATATGATAATTGAATAATATGATCTTAACATCATACATGGATAACTTATGCATTTATTATATCTTTTATAATAAAGACATCTTTTCAAACAAACATCTTATGTGAGCCAATAATCTTATGAACTATAAAATATATTACAAGAGCCTTATATCTTATAAAATAGCAATATATTATAGAAATAGGATACCTTATGTAGTAAATATATGTTACAATATAACAAGTATCTTATGAGAATCTATTATTGTATGAAACTTCTCTCCATTGAATGATCCCTTTCATAAGAAGTAATTCCTTCATATTTAGTAGGGAATCATTTCATAAAAAGTATTACTTTTTTGAAACTTCTGTAAAAGATTCTTGATTGCCCAAAATAAATGCAAATTACTCTTCAATTCCTTTTAAACATTTTAAAATCACTACAAAAACAATTATCACAAATCTTAACATAATTTTAACTAATGGTGGATAACAAAAACAACTTCTTCAATAATTAT
Source organism: Viscum album (assembly GCA_963277665.1). NCBI lineage: Eukaryota > Viridiplantae > Streptophyta > Magnoliopsida > Santalales > Viscaceae > Viscum > Viscum album. The sequence goes on from OY728133.1 coordinate 108,519,411, forward strand.
AAAGGAGCTTCAATATCTGCAATTGGAATTGTTTCCAACTGAATGAAACTATTTAAAAATTAACTCTTCTGATAAACAATCTCATCCAAGAGACATAAAATCACATTGTTTGTCTTGTGAAAATAATTATTTGAACACAAAATTTTTTTAATATAGTTTTTGAGTAAACTCCATCTGTCAGTGGAAACCAACTTTTGGAAAAGTGAAATATGACATCCCCCTTAATCCATGAACTCACATATTCAAAAAATTTCCCCTTTACAAGATTGACATTGAAACTAAACATATATTGATAGAAATGAACCTCCCCCGCCTATTGGACATACCACTTATCCACCTTTAATAATTGAAAATGTGTCTTCTAAAAAAATACTTGTGAATCTCCTTTTACACCTTTGAAAACATAATAAAAGGGTTATTGGGGGTCCCCCAAATGTTATAAATTTTGTGGGAGGGGATAAATATTCTTTTTCATTCATAGTGTATCATGTTTTTCCTTAGGGTCAACCTTGGAGAAAATATCATCCAACTGATCTTTAGTAGGAATAAATTTTATCATAATGTCTCCATTGGCCACCCACTTTTAATAAAATGAAATATGTTATCTATATTATTGTACCTTGATTGTTGTACTATATTTTTATAAACATCAATATAAAATTCATTATAAAATGTATTTATATGGGTTTTACAATTTTTACCATCAAATCATCATGTTTCACCCTCATCGATTTCATCTTACTTAAAACACTAGTAGCAGATACATACTCAGCCTATGTAGTTTTCAATGTCAATGAGTTGTTTTTCTTGTAATTAAAAATCATATACATATCTACCATTGAAAAAATGACACCATAAAGTGACCTTATATCATCACATTCCGCTACCAAGATTTTATTTATATTTTTGGATGGATTCAAGTTATTTCCTCTCTTATATAGAAGCCCAAAATTTTTTTTCCCTTTAATATATTTGATAATTCTTCAAACAGAAATAAGATGTCATTATTTTGTATCATTCTTGTATCTATAATATATATTCATAACATATTGAATATCTTTCATAGATATCTTAAAAAAATGAAAGATACTAATATGTTATTTCAATTCTCTTAGATTAACACTCTCTCCATCAGCATCCTTTAACAACTTAAGCCCCACTTGTTTGGTTGTGGATACATGTTTTGATTCCTCCATATCAAAATTCTCTAATAACAATTTTTTCATACATATCTTGGTACAATAAGATAAAATTCTTTCATTGTATCACTTTTTATCCTAAAAAGAACACTGACACTCTTATATTGATATCTTAATGTGGTTCTTCTTTTTATAAGAAAATTCATTGAAATTTATCTATTGATATCCTCTAAAATAATGCCATAAGAATAAAAAATTACAATAAGTGTGTCAAATTTTATCTCCATGACGTATATTTTGGTGTTCACATTTCATTTTGATAATTTAATGTTCTACAAATAGTTTTATTGCTTTTAATAGCATGACATTAGGGCCTATTTCAACCCATAAAAATCATTTTCCAGTTTTCAACCCTTAAAAAATTATTATCAAGAAAGTAAATGTGAAATCCATATAATTGATTTCATATTTCCTAAAGCTACTACAAAATAAAATTTATAATAACTTCAAACATTGAAATTGGAAAAATGGTATCTTAAAAATTAATTCCTCCAACATGAGACTACCCTTTGAGAACCAGTCTAGACATGATTCTTATGACTTCTCCTTTCTCATTAAAATTATTTTCTAATATTCACATGGTCTCAATAACATTTTAATTTAGATTTTTGGTAAGATAATAAGCTCTATTATTCTATATTTATTATAGTTTCTTATTCATATTACGAAATTTTTCTTTAAAATAATAGTTTTTTCCATTGAATTTGGCTCAAACTAAGATATTAGAGCACTTTAATCTTTATATCTCACTATTATCATAGTTTTAAAAGATGAATTGTCATTAGAAATGTTATTTTTGGTCTACAAATTATTCTACGCTTCCTGATTCCTATATTTTTACCTTTTATTAGAATCCAACTCATCTTTGTTTAGATTAGAGCCAACATTTATTATCTGTGTTTATATATCAATCTATCCTTCCCAAAATTCCAGATAACATTGATTACTAAATTCAATAAATTACATAAAAATAATTCATTCATCCCATTGATTTTAGGTATGTTTTCAATGATATTCACAAAATAATACTCTAAATCATTTTGAAACCATTTATTCTTGATTTTGTGCCCATTTCCAGTAGATAAGTACCATAAGAAGATACCCTCTTCAGCCATATTTTTAAATTAACCTATATTTTCACTTTTAATATTTTTATTATGGTGACTACCAAACACCCGAAAGTATTATACAATGGGTTTTTTTCTTGTACAAATATTCATTGGAATTCATGTTGGAGTTAGACTACACCATACATTTATTTTTAATATACATAGTTAACAAAACGTTCCTCTAATAATTTTTTTAGAGATTATACTTTTCCAACACAGTCCTTCCAAATTCTACAAAAATTCTATTATTCCTTTCAAATAATCAATTTTTTTGTGAGTGTAAGGATTTAAATTTTTATATTTAATATATTTTTTTCAAGATAATAACTAAATGATCTTATTATGAACTCCTTCCCAATGTCAGATCTTAATTTCTTGATGCTCATCCATAAATATCACTCAACTTTTCTTCTAAATATTTTGAGCATATAAACTACTATATATTTATGTTTTTAAATATCAAATTAGTCATTATAGAATATTCATATGTAAATTTGATTAAATAAATATCACCTTGAGTGTAATTTTGTCTAATGGATCAACACATATCTGACAATATCAAAATAAAGGTATAGGTGTTCGGATTTTACACACTTTTATGACAACTTTGAGTGATTTTACCCTTTTATAATGTCTCACATATTTATTCCCTTTCTATTTTGAGAGAAGTAAAGTATCTCAGGAAATATCACATCGAAAGTTTTCATAAACTTATTTTACATAGAATACCCAGACTTTTATGCTATAATTTACTCTCTTTACTTGAGCTCAAGTAGTATGAATTCTTTATTTATATAACATAAGATATGTTACCAATGGCTATCTCACCTATGGTAATTATCCTTATTTTCTTTTTTCTCATGATGAGGCATGTTTTATTTCTAAATATAACCCTTTTTCCATTATAATGTATATTTTGTAGACTCAACAAGCTATGTTTAAGCCCATTAATAATTAAAACATATTTGACTTTAGTTTTTTGACTTTAATCCAAGTTATTCAAAAAGCATTAATTTTTTGAAATTTATTGTTGAAAAAAGTCACTAAAACACCATTATGTTTTTCAATTATTTTTATCACTTTGGTGTGTCATTTCATGTGTAAATATCAACCACATTCCAGAATCCATGGATTTCTACATTTGATTACCTTGAGATCCACATAAACAATGAGAGAATTCTTAGCCTTTAATTTACATTGAGTATTTTTTTCTTTATAAGTTTATTATTTTTGACCTGGGATCATGGTTATTCACTTTATTTATTGTAAATTCTGGTCACATATTCCATAAATATTTTTAATACAATCAAATCTATTTTTTACAGGCATCACATATGATTCTTCATTCACTACATTTCTTCTCATTGGTATACTGCGTCATTTTTTTGAGTAACTCTCCCTAAATTGAAATATTTTCTGATTCCAAGGAATATATATTTTATACAATAGAATTATGTCTTTATTACCATAATAACCACAATACCATTAGTATCCCCTAAAACAAATTATTTTATGAAACAAATAATTATATCTTATAAAATATACATATTTTCTAAGTGAAATATCATCCTTCTTCCATATTGGTTTAAGGTAATCCTGATTCGATTAAATATTCTAAAAATACTTATATATATTATTCATTTTATGAGGGGTTCTCACAGTCAAATTTTTTCCATATTAGCATAGAACCTATACCATCAATTGAAATAGATTTAGGTTTTTATATATAAGTGGTGACGATATTTGTAAGAACCTGGATCTTTTTTTTCAGGTATGTCCTTATTTTATGGGTTTTTTGTGGAAAAAGAGAAATTTATAGAAATTTCCTAAGTATACAACATGTACTTTATGAGTACATGTCATGTACTTGGTTACCGCGCGTAGCCGTGTGCTGGCCGTGTAGCTGTCGTGCACCCGAATATGTGGGGGTGACTTGGAGACTGCCTAAAGAGGAGTACAAAAAAGGAAAGTACATGCCGTGTACATATAATGTTCATGATGTGTATTTTTTTCATTAAATGCACGGGGGTCACGTATGATGGACAGAACCTCCTTATTCTAGGTCTGGTTCGTCTAAGAGATTCCATACGACCACAATATTTCATCGACCCCCCAAGCCTCTATCTGATATTAGATTTGACTGTCATTGATTTCATTGGGATCACCTCAATAAGCTCTTCCTTCTTCTAGAGATTTGTTTCTTGACTCCTCTTCTTTCTAAAGTTATCCTTAGTTGAACATTTCAGGCGTTTTTGCAGATCTGTGGTGTTCTTGGGTGATTCAAGGCTTGAGGTTCACGTATGGCTATCTCCCAACACCGAGCTAGGTGGTTTTTGCCATTTTTTTTAATGTATTAGAGTTATATGTAAAAATCGCCAATACCCATGAATAGGGTATTTCATGTTTACTGTTTTATCCCTATTGTTTTCCTGCTATGCTTTTATGCTTCAGTAGAGGTTGATTTCATGAGAATAGGGTTAATTTCTATGATTTGGAGGTGTTTTCACATGCATGTTTGTTTGTGGATGTTTTGTTTTACTTATCCTATTTGGCTGCCTTGTTTACCCATTCCTAGTATTGTAGGATGGTGTGATCATTGTTCTAACATGTTGTTATGGCTTAGACTATTATCTAAGTAGTTCTTGAGGTTTACTTTGGCCGATACACATTTCTATGCTTGCCTGACTTACATAGGGCTATGCGAACGTGCTGTATAGACCATAGGGAGAATGAACATAAGGGAATCTCTAGAGTGTCTTTTCTACTTATTATGTGATACCACAAGGGGAATTGATGTAATTGCTTCCTCATATGTCTGTACTTTTTCAATGTAGGCCACATGGGGAATGTGCCGTAAGTGCTTCCTGAGAGAGCCTTTAGTTACCGATACCAGACTATAGGGGGAATTGATGGTGAGTTCTTCCTCAAAGAGTCTATGATTAAGCTGAACTAGAGGGGTTTGGCTGAGTGTAATTCCCATAGGTTTTCTTTTGATGCTAGGTAGAACCAGAGGGAATAGGCTTTGAGTAATTTCCAGAGGGTTTCCTTTTGTGTTAACCTACTTTCTTGTGTTTCTAGGTAGGAACAAAGGTGATAGGCTGTGAGTACTTCCCAGTGGGTTACCTATTTTTGTTTACCTACTTTAATTAGCTATTTCTTGATACATGAAACTGAATGCATTGAAATTGTGGATTGTTTACTGCTGAGTGCTTTATTGTTTACTACTTTCTATTACTTATTACATTCCATATATTCAATGACTATTAGGAAAATATCATTTGGTGTTTCCCTACTAGGATTTAGTCTCACACCCTATTTGGGCCATACTTTTTGGACCAAACAGATTATATTACTACAGGTATAGATAAGGGCAAGTGCCCTTCTACTTCAAGTACTTGATTACTATGGAACTAGAGAGCATGGGACCAAGCTGAGGCATTCGATGTTGATGAGTTGTTATCTATTTTCTTTTGTACTTTGGTTTATTACTATTTTTATTTTAGCATTGTGATTTGTTTGGCTTATTTCCTAGATATATGGGTCATGCATCATTTATATATATGTGTCTGTGTGTCTGTGCTCCAGTTTATTGTATTTGAGTATTCAACTATTTACTTTTTTACGGATTATTATTGCTTCTCCTATTGTTATTATTCTCTTCTATTTTGTTACTCTTCCAATGAGGGAATAGATTCCCAACTATCACACCAAAGGCCCTCACTACTAGTATACAGCCTCCGGCGTTCAAGGAAATGTGGTAGAGGCCATGTGACCAATCGGGTACTGGGCACCCCTAGGCGGCTTCCAAAACTGAGATGTTACGAATTGGTATCAGAGGGTTCTTGTCTTCTTTACATACTATTTTGATCCTATAGATAGGGATAGGAAGGAATAGGTACTTGGTAATAAGATGTGCCCAAGAGTAGCTAAACTGTGTATATGAAAAAGCCAATCTACCTCATTTATTACAATCTTGTCTGGTTTTTCAATTTTACAGTTGATTTGATTATCACCATTGGGTGAATCACATGTATTGTGTTGTTATCATTTATTTTATTGAGGGTATATTTCTGTTTCAACACGATGAGAAGATGGTATTCCATCTCATGCATCATATAGTTACTTGATAGAAATCAAATGTCATGCATTATTTCCATGCCATTTAGGGTGAATTATTGATTTCATGTTGTTGTGATAGATTTTGTGTTTAATATGCATGTTGTTGTGATAGTTGCCGTTATAAAATACATGTTGTTTAATAGGGTATTTTTTGTGTAAGGTTTTATTTGAATGAATTCCAAACTTTGGTTCTTGAGGTGTTATGGGCCCTCATGTACTAGAATTTGGTGGATCATTGTCTTGTTTACCTTTTTTATAAAAATTATGAGATGCCAAGCCTTGTTTCACTAGGAGTATAGGCCCTCACAGATCGTAATTTGGCACCTTACTGTGGTTTTAGTCTTTTTTTGGGTTCCAGAGTATTTTCTGAGGATTAAAGTCTGGAAAACCCCAGAATACACGGATTATAATGCTAAATACACACCATGAGTTCTTCTTTTCAGGAAGTAACTATTTTTTTATTTACACATCGTGTACTGTATGTACAAGTCGTGTAGTCTACAACTGTGTCTCAGACCGTGTGGGAGGGGACACTGGGTTTAGAATATTTGGTAGGACATGTTGTGTAGCGGATGTACATGTCGTGTTGTAGAACCGTGTAACTAGCCGTGTCACTAATGATACGGTCTGAAAAAATCATCTATGTACACGCCGTGTCCAGCTGGAACACGCATTGTAGTGTGAGCTGTGTAACATGCCATGTTACGAACAACACGGGTTGGTGAAGTTTGTCTAGTACATTCTGTGTCTGGAACTAACGCACCATGTAGTCTTGTTCTGGGAGAATCATGTAGCTTACTTATGTAGTAGAACTCAGGTAGGGGAAGAGGATTCACATTCACATCCTTTAGTGGACATACATGAAATTTATCCATGTTTTTTCAAACATTAATACTTTCTATCTCATGTTCCCTTGTTACACTTCTAGTTTCTAGTCCTTGATATCTTGATCTAATGTGTGTGCTTGACCTTGCAGTGTCAAGCCACTGAAACATCCTTTGGTTGTTCGCTAGTGGAAAGGCAGTGTTCAAGCACTTGACATGGCTGATCTGGGACATCCAGCTGATCCTCTTGTTGTGCCAGTCTTGGCACCAGCCATTATACCAGATACAGGTGGTGATGCATAGTTCATGGAAAGCTTCATGAGGATGATGCAGACCTTATAGGGAGCACCGCCTCTTTCCTTATCTATGGTAGATTTGACATGGGTTTTCCAGTAACAACATCCTCCCACATTCTCAGGGGAAGTAGGACCGCAGGCTGTCAAGTCATGGTTGGAAGAAATTCTGTCTATATTCGAGCATCTGTAGATGCCTTCATAGAGGAGGGTCAAGCTCGCTACGTATATTCTTAGGAATTCTTCCAAAAGAAGGTGGGATGTGATCTCTCAGGTGGGACGTTAGCAGGTTGTATCTTGGGAGGCGTTCTGGTGTATCTTTCAAGAGTACTTATAACTGGATACCTTTAGGGATGATCGAGCTTGAGAGTTTATGATCCTGGAGTAGGGTACTATTTCTATTATGTAGTATTCCTCTCATTTCACCGAGCATCAATGCTTTACAACCTTTCTACAGGTAGATGTCTTTTTCCTAGAAAAAAATGTTTTAGGATGGTCTAAGACAAGACATCCTCTCATGGGAGAACAACATCAGGTTGAATTCTATCACTTCTATAGTCAACCAGGCACTGATCTCGGAGAGGAATCTGGGGGATTATGAATATATGAGCCAGGGCGGTTTGACAACTAGAGTTAGTATCCCTCCTAATGACAACAGGAAGCGCCTTATTGAGTCTACGCATGGAGATCCTAGGAGTCAAGAGATATCTTCTTGTAGCCAGGTGGTGTGCTACCAGTGTGGGAAGAGCGGGAATACAATGACACATTACTTGAGAGACCCAGTGGAGTGCCGAACTTGCGGAAAGATGGTTCATCTTAAGAACTTCTGTTAGATATTTTCACTAGTATCTAGTGACAGGGGTTCTTCTATAACTCCTCGTTCAAGATAAGAACCACCAATTTCTCCTTAGTTTGGGAACTAGAGTTCTTTTGGCCATTCTGGAGGAGGTGGAGGTTGTGGATGTCGTAGACAGTCACCCAGTTTCCAGTGACATTAGGGCAGATCAGCTCAAAGTGGTCAGGTAGGGTCGCAGGGCCGCGGTGCAGGTCAGACATTTCTAGTGGAGCATACCCAGCAAGAGCAGGAGCCCAAACCCTCTGTAGTTCAAGGTACGATCTTAGTGGCCTCAGTATTAGCTTCTCCCCTTTTCGATACAAGGTCCTCCCATAGATTTATATTTTTTGCTATTGTTTAGATCCTTGAACTCTGTATCTTTTCTTCTGCCAATATCTTAACGTTAGACACTCCGTTGGGGACTAGAATTGCTAGTATACATTAGTGCAAGGAGTTCCCTCTATAGATTTTTGGGTGTCACTTTTTAAGGGACCTCTATGTCCTAGTGATGATAGGCTATGATGTCATTCTTGGAATGGATTGGATAGTTCCCTTCCAGGATGTTGTTGACTGTTTTCGCCATAGGGTGATTTTCACATCACTAAAAGGTGGATCGTTTCTTCATATGGGTGATTGGGATGTCCAGGTGAGCAGATCAGGACCCGAGCAGCATTGGTTGGAAAGAGTTACAACTCAGATGGATAGTCTATATCTAGATGACTGGGGGACTTCACAGTTATACTTTCTTCCAGCGGTGGATCATTTCAGAGATGTCTTTCTAGGGGACTTTTTATGTTTCCTTCTGGAGAGAGAGGTAGAATTTTCTATTGAGATTGTTCCAGGAGCGGCATCAGTGTCCATTCCTCCTTATAGGATGGCTACAACAGAGTTGCAGGAGCTCAAGAAGTAGTTGGAGGAGTTAAAGGCAAAGGGTTTCATCTGAACCAGTACTTCTCCTTGGGGTTTTCCTATTTTATTTGTGAAGAAGGCATACTGTACCCTCAGTCTTTATGTGTATTATCGAAAGATGAACCAGTTAATGGTCAAGAACCGATACCCCTTTACAAGTATTGATGATCTATTTGATCCGCTTAGAGGAGCCCGAGTGTTCTCAAAGATTGACATGAGGTCTGGTTAACGTCAGTTATGTGTTAGACCATCTGATATACGTCTCATAGCTTTTTGAAGAAGGTATGGTCCATACGAGTATATGGTTATGCCATTCGTTCTCACAAACGAGCCTACAGTTTTCATGGCACTGATGAACCGAGAGTTCTATTCATACTTCAATTCTTTCATGGTAGTCCTCAAGGATGATATCTTGGGGTACTCTCATGCTCAGAACAACCATGCTACACATCTTGAGATCTTTTTCAGTACACTGAGAGAGCATCAGTTATATACTAATCTGTCACGACCTGTCCCATGGGGCCCGTATCCGGACTACCCCAAGCCCGACTTCAATAGGCCAGGGGTTGGAGACTAGAACCAATGGCTTAAATCCATAAACCATGAAGGCATTTCATTTATAAACTGAAACAAACACAACAGATTACACAACTGGAAGTAAAAAATCTAAGTAAAACTGTATACAAAAGAGAGTGCTGGCAGTAAAGGGGGCCAGAAATACAATCCCAACAATAAATTACAAGGAAACGAAAAAGTAAAATTACAACTGAAATAATAAAAAGAAATGCAGCCACTGGTCCATTCCTCGGGGTTCCTACCTGAAGGGTAGGTACATATAGCCTCCTCAGCACTCCACGTTCGTCTATCCGCTCAATGTACTGCCACACCGAGTGGTCCACCTTCAGGTATCATTCAGTCCTGCTACTATCTGCCCCAATTAGCGATGTCTGTCGTCTACAACCAACATAATGTGGTGTGGGATTAGCCCGTGCAGGGGTGAGTATAACGATACTCTGTAGGGACCCCGAGGCCCTCAAGGTATCACAAAATCCAACAAGGATAAACCAAAAGGTATGAAATCAACGAATAACCATTACTTAGGTATATGCCCATACATATACCTATGTTCTCTAGTAACCCATCTCAATCATGAGGAAAACACTAACATCATTGACTCACCTCAGAACCATGATTTTATTCTAGGGGTGGTAACATGTAACACTCCCTGTCAAAATGTCGAAACCTCGGCTGCTGGTGTACTCCTCCTCTATAGAGTACTATGGGCATGCCGCGTCACACAGAGCCACTTCCCACTATCATGGACTGTTGTGGTACTCCTCCTGTCGAGTACCATGGGTTTTCTGCGTCACATAGAGTTTCTCCCCACTGTGGGTCTGCCACGTCACACAGAGGCGCTCACCGTCATAGCCTGCTGAGGTACTCCTCATGTTGAGTACTGTGGGTTTGCCGCATCACACAAGGGCACTCCCCACTGTGGTTCTGCCACATCACACAAAGGCGCTTCCCATTAGGCTAGTCGAAAAACTCTGAGTTGAAAGGTCAGCAGTCATCAGGTCTCAGCCAGCTACTAGGTTTCTGTACTCTGCTTGCTCATCTCTGGGAGGATCCGCTCCATGAGCTACAGGTCAATTTTATAACTTTCACGATGTCCAAAGTAGAAGTACCTCAAATGTTCTCCTCGTCGTAGGGGTCTCAACGCACTAGATGGTGCGTCAATCAAATGCTCGGTCTGTGAGGTATTGGAATTTTCATCCAAGGGGCCTTGTTGGATTTTAGTATAAAACGAACCCAACCATACCCCAATTGTGTCCAAACCTCAAGTGGGATATGCCAAATGAATTTTCTCACTCTAATCTTTCCTTCACTGTAGACGACTCGTCGATCGGACACCCATATCCCATGATATGGGCGAAACGGTGAAACAGACCTTAGCAGCTCCGGGTCCGGTCCGAACCAGTCAGACCGACCTGGTCTGTGGGGCAGCCCAGCCCGAGGGGGTGGCCCACGCTGGGTCCGGCCTGGCGGCCTGTAATGGGTCCGCCTCATCCGCATCCAGGGGGGATGTCGCGCGCCCCTAGCTCCCAAATGGATTAGCTGTTTGTGTGGAAACCCAAACTAGTGTCAGGTGACGCTGGTCAAGATCACGCGGGACCCGCTCCTCCCAGCTGGCCGAGCGGCCAGCCGCTCTAGCTCCTCCGTCGTGTCCCTCCCTGGTCGCGGCTCCTTGCTCCTCCGTGTGGTGCGACAGCGCCACGCCTCCTCTGCCGTGGCCTGGCCTTGTCGTGGCCCCCTAATCCTCTACACGGCGCGACGGCGCCCTACCACCTCTCGGCGACACGATGGCCTTGCGCCACAGGTTTCCTACGCGGTCGGCCCGATGCCGGTCACCGCTGCTCCGTACCACGGTCGTCAACAAATGAGGAGAAATGAAGGGGGAGGTTTGGGCCGTGATCGTGCAGCTCTAGCCCTCCACATTATGATGATATCAATCGGAAAAATAATTACCCCAGATTGAACAACGTTTAATGGAGAAAAAATCAACTCAAATCACAAAACAACCCCGACCTCAGGTTCGATCGTTGATGGTGGAAGGATAGTTTAGAGAAGACGAAGTCAAAGACAACATCAGCATTATTTGTGGGCATCTCTTCCCTTTAATTCCCCATTTGAAGTTCATTCTTCTTTGGTGGAAGAGGCATTTTTCGTGGGTGATGGTTCTTCATTGGAGAGTTCTTATCCTCCCCAAACTCCACCAACATGCTAAGCCAAAAATAATAGGGGAATTGTCTATTATTTTTTGGCACAAGAACACAAATAGTTGTGCTTAATTAAATGAGACAACCCATTTAATTAATGGGGTGGAATTGACTCAAATTCAAAATTATGGGAGGTGGAGAGTATTAATTAAATTAAGAGAGGGTTGACACATTTAATTAGAGGGGAAAACTCCAGGGTTTCTCTAATTAATTGGGGGTTCCAAGGGGTTACAACCCCCGGGTGGTCCCAACCAACGATATCCTCCCAAGGGAGGTTATGTGAAGGTGGTCTCCATTACCATGACCTCTCATGGGAAGTTATGGTGTGATGGACCCCACCTCTTACCTCCCTTGGAGGTTTTAACCACCACAAAAATAAAAATAATCTAACACTTATTTTTATTTAACTTTTTCCTTAAAACCCCAAAAACTAAGTTTTATTCTTGACGGACTACCGTCGAGGTGAAAGTCCTCTTAAGCGAATGTCGGTGCTGCGAGTTCAACTGTGCCCACAGATTTCAATTCCAAGAACCAGTTCAAAAGTTATAAAATCTTGCTCGCACATTTACTGAATGAACCCGAACAAAACATCATAAATTGATTCTGCACACATCGGGCCTCAAAATCAAGCACCATAAATTTTCAAGGACTCCTAAAAATCCAAATAATTTAAGAAAAAAAATCCTTAGAATTTCTTGGGTATTTAAATTATCCCCACCTCAGGGATGTATGTCCCTGTAAGCTACAACTAGAACTAAGGGAACAAATGGGGGTAATGATCACACATATGAACCTCCTGCTCCCATTTACTCTCGTGGAGGTTCCCATAATGCTAGCGAATGTACACTAGAGGTATCGACCGTCCACGTTGGACACGCTCCTGTCGGTCTTCAATCTCTACTGGAACCTCCATGATAGTCACCCCGTCATCGATGTCCAGCTCTCTATGGCCGGTGATGTGGGAAGGGTCATGCACGTTTCTCCTCAGCTGAGATACGTGGAAGACATCATGCACCCGGTGCAAATGAGGTGGTAGAGCTAAGTGGTAAGCCACCTATCCTACTCAGCTAAGGACCTAGAAAGGTCCAATAAATCACAAAGATAACTTGCTACCTTGGCCAAATCTTTGTAGACCTCGTTGAGGTGAGACCCATAGAAATATGTGGTCACCATCCTCAAACTCTATAGGCCTCCGTCTCCTGTCAGCATACGACTTATGCCTGCTCTGTGCAGTCTTCATCCGTTCCTGGATGATCTTCACCTTCTCGATCATAGCATGCACCATCTCTGGTCCCACCAGTGCTGACTCCCCAGGGTCTGTCCAGCACAATGGTGATCTGTAAGGTTGCCCGTACAAGGCCTCAAAAGGTGCCATACTGATGGTGGAGTGATAGCTGTTGTTGTTAGCGAACTACACCAAAGGTAAGTGGTCCTCCCAACCGTTACTGAAGTCGAGGAAACATGCATGAAGCATGTCCTCGAGTGTCTGAATGGTCGGCTCAGTCTGAAAATATGTCTGAGGATGGAAGCCCCTTCCATATCTAGGAAGTAAACCATGCATCTCAATTGGAGACAATAGAAGAAGGTACTCCATGTAAACAAACAATCTCTTGCACATGAGCTAGGGATAACCTGATCTAAGGTTTATCTTCGGGAACATCATGCTCCCTCCAGCTGATCAAAGAGGCCATAAATCCTCGGAAGTGGGTAGTTTTTCTTCACGGTCACCATGTTCAGGCGATGGTAGTGGACACAGAGCCTAAAGCTCCCATCTACCTTCTTGGAAAATAGAATCAGGGATGCCTAGGGAGAAACACTAGGCCGGATAAATACCTTCCCCTGAAAGTCCTCCAACTATACCCATAGCTCACAAAGATCAGTAGGAGCCATCCGATATGCTGGAGTAGATATCGGTGTCATTCCAGGGTATAGGTCAATGTAAAAGTCCACCTCTCTATGAGGAGGTTGTCCTGAGACATCGTCGGGGAAAAAATCTGCATATTGATCCACCACTACAGGATAAGTTGGACTCTCCACATTGACTGCTCTGAGGGTAAGGCAAGACAACTGGTGAGAGATCAGTTACACCCTCCTCCAAGTAAGTCAGTCTTGTGTAGAAAAGGATCCCTTATTGCTGGTGAAGGTGAACCTAGTCCCATCCGGGCGGACACATCACACCTTTCTCCTAATACAGTCAATTTGAGCATAAACTGTAGAAAACCAGTCCATACCCAAGATGACGTCGTAAGGCCTTGACGTCGCTATGAGGAGATCCCAGACAAACCTTTCACCTCCTAGAGTAAGCTCACACTGTCGGCACCAGTGCGTAATCATCGAGTCTTCTTATGTAGGAGTCTCTTGCTATAAGGATCGATCCATCTACTCTTTCAGAATCTACGAGCTCCAAACAAGGGAAGTGGAAATATAATAATGACTGAAAACTATGTCTATAAGAACTACCTCTAAGGTGTAGTAGACACAGATAGTACCTTGAATCATCTCCGGAGCACCATGGTCGTAGGCCTCAGCTCCCTAAAGCTGAGCTGTCCCCTGTCCACCCACTCCTGGTGGTCGAGGTGGACCTCTTGGTGGTGGTGGTGGTAACACCTCGTAACGTCGTCCATAACCAGCTACTTGACCAGCTCCTCTGCCACGTCCGCCTGCGCCCTGCGGAACACCTCGATCGAATCTCTGCATCTACATGGGAGGTCCCTCAACTGTCTACTGATCATATGAATGGTGGGTTAGATAGTTCCGAGCCATGTGATCCTACCCACCACATGATTAACAATGTCTGCTCCTAGAAAATATGTCATGCCCTGGGTTCCCTAAACAACTAATCCTGAGTCATGCAGTCATCCACCCATGGGTCTGGTCCTCTTGTACCTCTTCTTCATCTGTCTACTGCCAGCTACAGAAGACTCTATTGCATGTTGACTAGTAGTGGGTCTCGCTGCTGGTGACTGCTCAGAAAGGAAACTCTCCACAAGGAGGGCTCTCTCTAACACCCCTGCCTGCGTCGGGATGCTGAGTGAGATCATCGAAGCCATGATCTCTCACTGTATCCCCTACTCGAAGGCTCAGGCCCTAAAGAATGGGTCTCATACCATATCTGTGGAGTAGCGTGATAGAACAGTGAAACTCACTAAGTACTGTGCTACTGTCATGCTACCCTTCTACAGATGAATTAGCTCCTGTATCTACACTGCACAAAGGGTGGCTGGTACAAAATATGTCCGGAATAGGCACTCGAAATCTGTCCAGAGATGTGTCGCCTCATTGTGGACATGGAGCATCAGGCTCCACCATCTGTCTGTTACTGCCTGAAGCGGAATCGTAGCAAGGATCACCATAAGGTCTGCTAGTGTCCCTACCAGCCTAAAGACTCTCACCACAGCCTCCAGCCAATCCTCAGCTGCATGTGGGTCTGTCTCTCCCCGGAACCTGGGTGGCCTCTGGCTCTGGAACACATGCAACACGCTCAAGTGGCATGCATCGTCTACTACTGGGGCTGGTGGCATTGATGGCTCAATGGGACATGGTACCACTGGTGCCTCCACTGGTAAAGGACCCTTCACTGAGGCCTCGTCACTCAGTGGGTTGTCAGAGTGTACGACTCTCGGGGCTCTACGGGGAGGCATCCTGAAAGATACAAATGTGACACGGTAAAAACATTATACCTGGTGAGCTGACCTGGTTGAGCTGACTTAAGGAATCTGTTAAAGACAAACCCATGCAATCAATATTTTCATGCACTAAGTCAGAAATCAGAAGTAAGGGTCCATGAGTATGGATACGTCGGCCACCCGCACCAACAGTAGACTCCCAAAACTGAAAACCACACATAGTACCCTTAACACTATTGCTTCAATGAAAAGAATGATCAGAGTCCTAAGTTCGATGGTAGAACCAACTCCTCTGATACCAATTTGTCACAACCCAACCCCCAGGGCCAATATCGTGACTACCCCAAGCCCGCCTTATTTAGGCTAGGGGTTGGTTACTAGCACCAAAGGCGTAGATCTTAAAAATAGGATGTCATTGCTTTTATAAACTGAAACACACACAATAGAATATGAAACTGGAAGTAAAACACTATGTAAAACTCTATACAAAAGAGAGTTCTGGAAGTAAAGGGGGCCGAAAATACAATACCAACAGTAAAGTACAAGGATATGGAAAAGTACAAGTACAAATTAAAGATGAAAAACCAAAGCATCCATTGGGTCGTCCTCTGGGGTTCCAACCTGAAGGGTAGGTACAGATGGCCTCCTCAGCACTCCACGTATGTCTATCCGCTCCGTGTACCGTCAGACCGAGTGGTCCACCTCCAGGTACCATCCAGTCCTACTACTCTCTGCCTCAATCAGTGATGTCTGACGTCTACAACCAACACAATGTGGGGCAGGCATAGCCCTTGCAGGGGTGAGTATAACGATACTCAGTAGGGACCTCGAGACCCTCAAGGTCTCACAAAATCAAAAAAGGAAAAACTAAAAGGTATGAAATAAACAAATAACCATTACGTATTTATATGCCCATACATATACCTAAGTTGTATAGTAACCCATCTCAATCATGGTGAAAACACTAACGTCATTGACTCAACTCAAAACTAGGATTTTATTCTAGGGGTGGTAACATGTAACACTCCCAGTCAAACTATTGAAACATCGACTGCTGGTGTACTCCTCCTCTGTAGAGTACATTGCGCATGTTGTGTCACATAGAGGTGCTTCCCACTATCCTGGAATGTTGTGGTACTCCTCCGGTAGAGTGTCGTGGGTCTGTTGCATCACACAGAGGTTCTCCCCACTCTGGGTCTGCCTCGTCACACAAAGGTGTTCCCCCTCGTAGCATGCTGAGATACTCATCCTGTCGAGTACCGTGGGTCAGCCATGTCACACAAAGTTGGTCCCCACAGTGGGTCTGCAGCTTCACACAAAGGCTCTTCCCACAGGGCTAGTTGAAACACTCCAAGTCAAAAGGTCAGCAGTCGTCAGGTCTCAGCCAGCTACTATGTCTCTATACTCCGCTCGTTCGTCTCCGGGAGGATCCGCTCCATGAGCTATAGGTCGATTCCCCAACTATCATGAAGTCCAAAGTAGAATTATTTCAAAGTCCTGCCTCGTTGTAGGGGTCTCAACGCAACAGATGTCACGTCAATCGGACGCCCAGTTTGTGAGTTATTGTCATTTTCATCCCAGGGGCCCGGTTGGATTTTAGGTTGAAACCAATCCCACCATACCCCAACTGCATTCAAACCTCAAGTGGGATATTTCAAAAGAACTGTTTCACTCTATGATTTCTGTCGCCTCAGACGGTTCGTCGACCGGACACCTGTTGTCCAAGATATGGGAGAAAAGGTGAAACATACCAAAGCAGGTACGGGTCCGGTCCGACCCGGACTGGACTGGGGTCCGACCCGGTCTACGGGTCCGACCCGATCGGTGGGTCTTACCTAGTTCGTGAGTCGGCCTGGCCTGTGGGGGAGTCCGGCATGAGGGGGCGGCCCGGTCCGAGGGGGCGACCCAACCCGAGGGGGCTGCCCGGCCCGAGGTGGACGCCCAGTCCGAGGGGGCTACCCGGCCCGAGGGGGCCGCCAGGCCCAAAGGGGCGGCCCGTCCCGAGGGGGCGGCCTGAGCCGAGGGTGGCTTGGGCCGAAGGAGGCTCAGCGGCTCGCAAGGGGTCCATCCAGGCGGCTCGGCGGCCTGGCGACCCACAGAGGGTCCGCCTCAGCCGCGTCCAGGGGGATATCATGCACCCAAGCTCCCGAACGGATTAGCCGTTCAGGTGGGGACCCAAACCAGCGCCAGGTGGCACCAGTCCATATCACATGGGACCCACTGGGTCCCGCTCCAGCTCTTCCGTCGTGGAGTACCCTGGTCGTGGCTCCCTGCTCCTCCGCGGGGCACGACGACGCCGCACCCCCTCCCCCGCGGCCTGGCCTAGCCGCGGCCCCTTGCTCCTCTGCACGACGTGATGGCGACACTCCACCTCCGTCGCGGCTCGGCCTGGCTGCGGCCCCCTTATAGCAACCCTACCTTTTCTTACATTACTAATACATCATTTTAAATATAAAAATCATAATAGTATCACACATAGAGGATCCAAAGGTTTAGTGTCTTGGGAAAACTAGGACCATACATAAGAATTACAACATCAATAATAAATATTTATTTAATTTATTCTTATCTAGATTCTTATTGGCACTTTTCCTCTCCTTAGTACATGTAGCCACCTGAGGATATACATCAAAATGGGTGATCTAGAAGCCCAGTAAAAGGATAGATATGAACAATATAGCATGGGGTGAGCATAACAATAACATGGGAAAAAGATCATGAACATTAGAGGAAGCATAAATATAAGACTTGAAATGTGGCAACGCATAACAAATGAAACATCATGTATTAGTGGTTAAATACCACACATACTTGTGAACCAAGCTAGAATCTTGTTCAAACATCATTTAACATTTAATCATGAAGTTCATCACTTTACCCAATGCATTGGAGCACTGTATAATTCTGGGCACACCCGTCACTTTGAAACATTCATATTGCGCTATATAATTCCGGGTGCACCCATCACATCATAACATTGTCATTGTCATGCTTGCCACATGGAACATATATCAATAGTAAAAATAACTAACCCAAGTAAAGGAATTGGTTTCATCTCATAAGAAAAAATTCATAAACGTTGGGTTCCCAAAACAAATATGTAATATCATTCTTGATACAAGAACCATCAACCTTGAATGAGAAGTAAAAGGTGAGTTCTAAAAATAAGAGTTCTTTTGGAAAACATTTGTTTGACATAAAAAGTAGTAGTAAACATGTATATCAAATAAAAATAAAAAAATTATTAAAAAATGATCTTTAAGGAGTAACCATATCAAAAATGGAGTGAAAGAGGGAGAACCCGATGAATGAAAGTTGGGTTCGAGTATTTCCTCTTACCTTGTATCTGAATTCTTCCTTCTTATTAATGTCATGTATAATGAAATTATATTCATTAATTAGAAATCCATAACCTTCGTGTAAATTTATATGGTTCATTATGGTTTCATTAAGTGATTTTATGTTCCTTTGGATGAGTTATACAGTTTAAAAACATTATTCGGGAATGTTTGTTTTTATGGTTTTCTTAAGTGATTCACTTGTATTCTTAAATTGATGTTTGGGTAGAAAATGGGTAAACATCCAGAACATATATTAACTATTATTAATCATATTAAAGGATTTTTAATGATATTATAATGAATTATATTAGATTTGTGTGGATGAATCATTAGATAAGAATTAAATGATGATTATTTGGGTTAATTTGGGCGGTTCTTCGATCATAATGAACTTGTTTTAACTTATCACTTTATAATATAGTCATAAGTTTGTTCCAAAACTTTAAATAGGATATAATAAATATAAAATGTTCCGTTTCAACCATAAAAATGGTATCATGACGAGATCTGAAGGTAGATATGGAAGAATAAATCATGTCGTTCTTGAAGGTGATAAATTAACACCTAACGAACAACCTTCTCTTTACTAAAATAAAAGGAAGAGGGAAAGAGGATTGGATAATATTTTCATCATATAATTTAAGTATATGTATAATATTGGAGGTAAAATAAAATTTTGATGAAGATATATGGGGATAGATCAAGAAATGAACTTGAACTTGAAAGGAAAATAAAGGAGAAGAGGGAGAGAAATTACCTCTTCAATCCTCCTCTTGAGATCCTCCTTATGGAAGCTAGGCTTGGTCTTTTGATGAGACCAGAAGATTTTGGATGTGGGAGAGGGGATAGGGAAGAGGTTTGGGCAGAGTTTAGAGAAGGCTTGGAGCTTGAGAGGTTTGAGGATATGAGGTTGTGAAGGGTGGTTTTTATAGTGGAGGGGAGAGGGGTTTCCTTAATATAAAATTCATTAGTTTATTAATTTCCCCTAAGACAAGGAATAGAGAGTCTTGAAAGACCAAAAATATTAATTTTATCATGTTATCCCGAACCAAGTGGTATTACATCAGTCTAACATCATCGATGACTCAATTAATCCCTTATTTAGCATTTATTGTGAATTATCGGATTCTACTATTGATCAAAAATTCCAGTTTTTCAGAAAAATATCATATATTTACCCCATTCATTTTTTGACTTGTATAATCCAAAAATGATGTCAATTTTTCAAAAATAATTTTTTAAATATGATTAATTTAATATTTAATTAAAATCATAATTTACTTAAAAAACAGTTTTTAAAATTAAAACTAATTTTATAGTGCTTTAAAAAATTACTTAGGGTCTTATAAAATTATATAAAAACTATAAGAAATTTATTTGATAATTAATGAAAAAAATTTATAAAAATAAATTTTCTTTTAAATTAATTAATTAATTATAATTATTTATTTATGACTTACAAAACACCAAAATGTTTAGTTAGGTCGAATTGTCACTTTCTAAGATGTCTAAATTTTATTTAATTATTCATGAGTAAGGTTACCCTTATGTTGGATGATTTACTGTTCATAAAGTTCATATTACTATTAATAAGGGTAGGTTACTATTTACAAGGGTACGTTACTATTCACCGAACATTATTTTTGTTTTATTAGACACCAAAAATCATCTTGAACACAACTGTGTATGTCAGATTATCAAAATTCAAAACACAACAGAGAAAAACTTATGTTTAAAGGCCACTTATTACATAGTAGTTCATTATGTTGTGTATTCATGTTATTTTATGACATAATTATAAGAATGGAATTTCCATTGAAAAACTTTGGGTCGTTACATTCTTCCCCCATCAAGAAAATTCGCACCCGAAATTTCACTTTAACAAAAAGATTAGGGTACTTCTCCTTCATTGCCTCTTCTGGTTCCCAAGTTGCTTCCACATACATATAGTTCCTCCACAACACTTTCACAATATGGGTTGTCTTGTTGCGTAGAACCTTATCTCTCCGATCTAGAATCCTTACTAGCTGCTCCTCATATGAGATATCATCTTCCAGCTGCACCACCTATGAGTTTAGTACATGTGAAGGGTTTGGTATGTACTTCCTCAGTAGTGAAACATGAAACACATCATGAACTTGAGCCGTATTCGGTGGAAGTGCAAGACGATAGGCCATGGCTCCTATGCAGTCAAGGTTCTCAAAGGGGCCAATATACTGTGGGCTTAACTTCCCTTTCTTCCCGAATCGCATGACTCTCTTCCATAGAGATATTTGAAGGAAGACTTTATCTCCAATGCCAAACTCCATATCCCTTAGATGGTTGTCAGCATAGATCTTTTGCTGACTTTGAGAAGCATTGATGTGTTTCTAGATGACTTGAACCTTCTCTGTCATCTCTTGAACAAGATCAGGTCAAAGAAGCTTTCTTTCTCCAACTTCATCCTAACAGGTTGGAGTTCTACATCGCTTTCTATAAAGAGCTTCATACGGAGCCATCTGAATACTCGAGTGGAAGATATTGTTGTATGATAACTCAACCAATAGTAGATGCTGATCCCATCCATAATTGAATTCTATAGAGTAGGATCTTACCATATCTTCATGTGTCTGAATAGTTCTTTTAGACTGGCCATCAGTTTGGGGGTGATAGGCTGTGCTGAAATTTAATTATGTACTCAAAGAATGTTGAAGGATCCTCCAGAATTTAGATGTTAACCTTGGATCACGGTCAGAGACAATTGAGAGTGGAACACCGTGCAATCTCACAACTTCCTTCATATATATCATTGCAAGTTTTTCAATTGATAGATCTTCTCGAATAGCGATAAAATGGGAAGTCTTTGGGAGTCATTCAACCACAACCCATATTGCATTATTTCCCTTCGACGTCTTAGGGAGACCCGTGACAGAGTCCATAGTAACATTTTCCCATTTCCACATGGGTATAGGAAATGGTTGCATCATGCCTTTGGACATTTTTCGCTCAGCTTTAACTTGCTGACATACCAAGCACCTTGATATTTATTCCGCAATCTCTTTCTTCATGTTATCCCACCAGAAGTGTTCTCAGATATCACAGTACATCTTGGTACTCCCAGGATTGATAGATAATGTGAAGATATGTGCATTTTCCAATATATCCTTCTTTATCCTGGGTGATGATGGCACAAAAAGCTATGTTCCAAACCAAATCACGCCATCACCATCGATATGGAACTCTGGCAGCTTCCCTTCCTTTACTACATTCACCCTCCTTTGTATCTCTACATCATCCCTTTGTGCATCCTTAATCTTCTCCTGGATGGATGGTTTCACAATCATTTGGGCAAGGTATGATATATCCTCATCCCTTATTATTTCCAAATCCATTTTTGAATATTCAGGAAGATAGGATCTTTCTCAATCCACAACATGGATAGAGTAGCAGGTTCTTTTCTACTTAGAGCATCAGCTACCTTGTTCTCCTTTCAAGGATGATAGTGAATAGAGAAATCATAATCCTTGATTAGATCTAACCATCACCTTTGACACATGTTGAGCTTATTTTGTGTGAATATATACTTTAGGATCTTGTGGTCGGTGTATGTGTCACACTTCTCACCATAAAGGTATTGCCACCATATTTTCAAGGCAAAAATCATGGCTGCCAACTCTAGATCATGCGTCGGGTAGTTCTGCTCATGGATCTTAAACTGTCATGAGGCATAGGCTATCACATTATCATTTTTCATGAGTACACAACCCAAGAATTTTTTTGAAGAATCATTGTATATCACAAAACTTTCTCAACTTTTCGGTAGTGTGACTATAGGTGTAGTGATCATCCTTCTCTTTAGCTCCTTGAAGCTTCCCTCACATTCTTCCATCCAGACGTACTTTACCCCTTTCCTTGTTAACTTAGTTAGTGGGTTTGACAATCTTGAGAAGTTTCTCACAAAACATCGGTAGTACCAAGCTAATCCAAGAAAACTACAGATTTTTGTGACACAGGTGGGCCTGGGACATTCCTCAATCGCCTTTGTCATAGAAGGATCCACAGAAATTACCTCACTTATGATCACAAGTTCCAAGATTGTGACTTGGTTCATCCAAAAGTCACACTTTCTGAACATGGCGTACAACTTCTATGTTATCAATCTCACCCACACATGTCTTAGATGTTCTTCATGTTCCTCCTTTCTCTTGTATTAGATAAGAATATCATCAATAAACACTACCAAAAAATTTTCGAGGTAATGTCTAAAAACTCTATTCATCAAATCCATGAAGATTGCATGGGAATTATTATGTCCAAAGGGCATCACCAAAAACTCATAGTTCCCATACCTTGTTCAGAAGGTAGTCTTTTGAATATCTTCCTTCTTCACTTTTACCTGATGATATCCAGAACTAAGACCCACATTTGAGATGTATTGAGCAGCTCTTAACTGATCGAACTAGTCGTTAATACTTGGGAGAGGATACTTGTTCTTTATGGTGATCTTGTTGAGTTCCTGATAATCGATACACATCCACATTGTTCCATCCTTATTCATTACAAAGAGCTATGGCACGCCCCATGGTGATGCACTAGGGTGTATGGACCCTTTGTCCAGATGCTCTTTCATCTACTTCTTTAACTCCTACAGTTCGATAGGAGCCATCTAATAGGGACACATTGAGATAGGAGTAGCTCCAGGTATGAGTTCAATTGATAACTCTACCTCATGATCTGGGGAAATTCCGGGTATCTCTTCGGGAAATACATCATTGTATTCCCTCATGATGGGAATTTCTTAAAGGTTGGAACTTTCCTTCGACTCAACCATTTGGGAGAAGTATGATTCTTCATAGGGAATCAACACCCACACCATTGAAGGATTTTTCAAATGAGATTCACGATTTTCCTTTTATTTGTAGAGGATCATGGGATGGTTTGGAATATGAAAAGATATTTCCTTTTCCTAATAGTTGATATGTGCTCTATATAATGAGAGCCAATTCATTCCCATTATAGCATCGAATTCCACCAAAGGAAATATTATTTGATTTGACTGAAGAATCTTCCCATATACGCCAACAAGAGAAGAGTTAAACACTTGGGTTGCAATGATTTCACCACTTGGTGATTTTATAGATATATCTACTTCAAGGTTTCAGGGCTTTGAATAGGAAGTGTACCTTGTACGACTTCATTATCATGATCCACCTCTGCAGTAGTGATGGAATGATCCTTCCCTTGTTCCTTTGGCTTTGGTGGCAACTGACACTGATTACCCTTGAGAACTCAAGGTTTAGTGCACTGGTTTGCATAGTGCCCAAGCTCCCTACAGTTGGAGCATTGAACCGTGAGTGGTTCTCCCCTTTCATAAGCTACATTCTCTTTCCTTTTCATGTATTTTCGACACTATTGAGCATGGTGTCCTTCTTTCCCACACTTGAATCACTTCCCCATCCCTTTGAGGTGGTTCCCATGGTGTAACTTCCCACATTTTTGGCATGTGGGTCATTTAGTTTTCTTCCCACCGTTATCATTAGATCCACCAGCTTGATACTCCATTTTTTTTTTCTTATCACCATAGCCAAGGGACCATTCTCTAAACTCCACCTCCACTTTGAGGGCACATCAAACAACTTCTTCATAACTCCCAAATTCTTGAATTACAAGATCCTTTCGAAGGTGTGGTTTTAATCCACTAAAGAATCTATCATTTTTTCTATCATTTTTTATAACAAAACCCGAAGCGTACCTGGAAAGCCTTGTGAAATTCTCTTCATAGGTTGTGATGGATTCTCCTTCTTTTTTCTTGAGCTCTATGAATTCTCTCTCCATCTTTGTGTGAAGAGTTCTTGGGAAATACTTGTTAAGAAACATAATTTTAATTTCTTCCCATTCCATCTCTTCGATTTCCCCCCTTGGCTTGGTTTTCTTAATCAAAGCCCACCATTGATCGGCTTCTCCATCTAGATGATGAAAAACTAGGGTCACGTTCTCCATCTTAGAACAATGAAGCACAAAAAAGATCTTCTCCACAGAGTTGACCCACTGTTCCGCAAATAGTGGATCAGAAGATCCACTAAACGTCGGTGGTCGTTGTCACATAAAACATTCGATAGCCAGTTGCTCCCTCTTTGGTGAAGGAGGACATTCCCCATTATTATGGTTATTGTTCATAACCTGAGATAATTGGGTAAGAATCGCCATGAAGCTTTGAACTCCACCTCCCAAATCATTGGGGATGTCATTCGGGCAATCGTTGCATTGGCCCTCGCAAGAGTTGTTGGCCTTCTTTCTCCTAGTTCCCACCATTTTCTAAAATAGAAAAGGGTTAGAACAGAACATAAGTAAGAACTTCATGAATAATGTATTCATTTAAACAATTTATACCAAAAACATAACATACGTTATCCCTATGTAAATATTCTTGTGTGCATATTTATACTTAGTCTCATGCTATAGGCCTTCTCTAGGGTTCACTAATCCTAATTCCCAAATTAACTAAACCTCCCTCTGATACCAACTATAGAGACCGTGTTTTTTCTTACATTACTAATACATAATTATTAATATAAAAAACATAATAGTATCACACATAGAGGATCCAAAGGTTTAGTGTCTTGGGAAAACTAGGACCATACATAATAATTACAACATCATGCACAAACATTTATTTACTTTCTTATTATATAGATTCTTATTAGAACTTGTCCTCTCCTTAGTACATGCAGCCACCTGAAGATACACATCAACAAAGGTGATATAGAATCCCAGTAAGAGGATAGATAAAAACAATACAGCATGGGGTGAGTTTAATAATAACATGGGACAAAGATCACGAACAGGAGATGAAGCATAAATATAAGACTTGAAATGTGGCAATGCAAAACAATTGAAACATCATGTATTAGTGGTTAAATACCAAACATAATTGTGAACCAAGCTATAATATTGTTAACACGTCATCTCACATTTACTCATGAGGTTCATCACTTTACACAATGCATTGGAGCGCTGTACAATTCTGGGCGCACCCGTCACTTTGAAACAATCGTATTGTGCTATATAATTCTGGGCGCACCCGTCACATCATAACATTATCATTATCATGCTTACCACATGGAACATATATCAATAGTGAAAATTACTAACCCAACTAAAGTAATGGGTTACATCTCATATGAACAAATTAATAAACTTTGGGTTCTAAAAACAAAGAGGGAATAACATACTTGATACAAGAACCATCAACCTTGAATGAGAAGTAAAAGGTGAGTTCGTAAAATAAGTGTTCTTTTAGAAAACATTTAGTTTGACATAAAAAGTAGAATACAACATGTATATCCCAGAAAAATAAATAAATTTATTAACAAATTATCTTTATAGATTAACCATATCAAAAATGGAGTGAAAGAGGGAGAACCCGATGGATGAAAGTTGGGTTTGAGAATTTCCCATTACCTTGTATCCAAATGCATCCTTCACTTTAATGTCCTGTATAATGACATTATATTCATTAATTAGAAATCCATAACCTTTGGGTAAATTAATATGGTTCATTTTGGTTTCATTTAGTGATTTTATGTGCCTTTGTATGAGTTATAGAGTTTAAAAACATTATTCAGGAATGTTTGTTTTTATGGTTTTCTTGAGTGATTCACTTGTATTATTAAATAGTTGTTTGGGTAAAACATGGGTAAACATCCAAAACTAATATTAAATGTTATTAATAATATTACAGGAGTTTTAGTGATCTTATAATGAATTATATTAGATCAGTGTGGATGATTCATTAGATAAGAATCAAATGATGATTATTTGGGTTATTTTGGGTGGGTTTTTGATCATAACGAACTTTTTTTAACATATCACTTAGTAATATGGTCATAAGTAAGTTATAGAACTTTAAATAGGAAATAATACATATAACATGTTTGGGTTCAACCATAAAAATGGCTTCATGACCAGATCTGAAGGTAGAAATGGAAGAAGAAAGCATGTCGTTCTTGATGGTAATAAATTAACACCTCACAAAAAACCTTCTCTTTAATAAAATAAAAGGAAGAGGGAAAGGGGGTTGGATGATATTTGCATCATAAAATTTTAATATATTTATAATACTGGAGGTAAAATACTATTTGGATGAAGATATATGGGGAGAGATCATGAAGTGAACTTGAACTTGAAAGGAAAATAAAGGAGATGAGGGAGAGAAATTACATCTTAAATCCTCCCCTTGAGATATTCATTAAGGAAGATAGGAAAGGTCTTTGGATGAGACCAGAAGCTCTTGTACGTGGGAGAGAGGCTAGAGAAGGGTTTTGGGCAGAGTTTAGAGAAGTCTTGTCTCTTGAGATGTGTGAGGAAATGAGGGGGTGAAGGGTGGTTTTTATAGTGGAGGGGAGAGGGGTTTCCATAATATAAAATTCATTAGTTTATTAATTTCTCATAAGAAAAGGAATTGTGAGTCTCGAATGATAAGGAATAGTAATTTTATCATGTGATCCCGAAACAAGTGGTCTTACATCAGTAGAACATCATCAATGACTCAATTAATCCATTATTTAGCATTTATTGTGAATTATCGGATTCTACTATTCATCAAAAAATCAAGAATTTCAGAAAAATCTCAAAAAGTTACCCCAACCATTTTTCGACGTGTAGAATCCAAAAATGAAGTCCATTTTTCAAAAATAATTATCTAAATATCATTAGTTTAATATTTAATTAAAATCATAATTTACTTAAAAAACAGTTTTTAAAATTAAAACTGATTTTGTAGTGCTTTCAAAAATTACGTAGGGTATTATAAATTTATCTAAAAACTATAAGACATTGATTTAATAATTAATGAACACATTTTAAGGAAATAAATTTTATTTTAAATTAATTAATTAATTATAATTATTTATTTATTACTTACAAAATACCCAAACGTTTACTAAGGTCGAATTGTCACTTTCTAAGATGTTTAAATTTTATTTAATTATTCGTGGGTAAGGTTAATCTTATTTTAGATGATTTAATATTCATAAAGGTCATATTAATATTAATAAGGGTAGGTTACTATTAAAAAGGGTAAATTACTATTCAACAAAAATTATTTTTGTTTTATTATACTCCAAAAATCATCTTAAACACAACCATATAAGTCAGATTTTTAAAATTCCAAATACATTAGAGAAAAACTTATGTTTAAAGGTAACTTATCACTTAGTAGTTCATTATGTTGTGTATTCATGTTATTTTATGACATAATTATAATAAGTGAATTTCCATTCAAAAGCTTTGGGTCGTTACACCCCTGCTCCTACACGCGGCGTGATGGAACCGTGCCACCTTTCGACGACCCGATGGCCTTGCGCCGCCGGTTTCCTTCACAGCCGGCCCGACGGCAGCCGCTGCTGCTCCACACCACAGTTGTCAACAAACGATGAGAAACGAAGGGGGAGGGTTGGGACATGTTCGTGCAGCTCGAGCCCTCCACATTATGATGATATCAATCAGAAAAATAATTACCCAAGATTGAATGATGTTGAATGGAGAAAAAATCAACTCAAATCACAAAACGACCCCTACCTCGGGTTCGATGATTGACAGTGGAAGGAGAGTTCAGAGAAGACGAAGTCGAAGACGACGTCAGCGTTCTTCGTGGTCATCGTTTCCCTTTCTTTCCCCAATCGAAGTTTGTTCTTCATTGGCAGAAGAGGCATTCTTCGTGGGTGACGGTTCTTCATTGGATAGTTCTTCTCCTCCCCAAGCGCCACCAAAATGATAAGACAAAAATAATAGGGGAATTGTCTTTTATTTAGTGGCACAACAACACAAATAGTTTTGATTAATTAAATGAGACAACTCATTTAATTAATGGGGTAGGATTGATTGAAATTCAAAATTAAGGGAGGTGGAGAGATTCATTTAAATGAAGAGAGGGTTGGCACATTTAATTATAGGAGAAAACTCAAGGGTTTATCCACTTAATTGGGGGTTCCAAGTGGTTAACACCCCCTGGTGGTCCCCAACAAAGATATCCTCCCAAGGGAGGTTATTTTCAAGTGGGCCCCACCACCATAACCTCTCATGTGAGGTTATGGTGTGGTGGCCCCCACTTATAACCTCCCCTTGAAGGTTTTAACCACCACAAAAATAAAAATAAGCTAACACTTATTTTAATTTAACTTTTTCCTTAAAAACCCAAAAACTATCTTTCATTCATGACTGACTGTCATCGTGGTGAAAGTCCTATTAAGCAAATATAAGTGCTAAGAGTTCAACGGTGCCCTCAGATTTCAATTCCGAGCACCGATTAAAAAGTTATAAAATCCTGCTTGGACGTTTACTGAACGTACCCGAACAAAACTTCAGAAATTGATTTCGGGCACACCGGGCCACAGAATCAAGCACCATAAATTTTCACAAACTCGTAAAAATCACATGAATTTAAGAAAAAAAAAATCTACAGATTTTCCAAGTCTTTACATAATCTTTCAAAATGCCACTTTTGGATTGACCAGATTCACTTCTTGGGTAATGTTATCTCAGAGACAAGATTATTAGTAGACACATAGAAAGTGAGAGTAGTGACTTCCTAGGAGCATCTGAAGAAAATATTTGAGGTACAGATTTTCTAGGGCTATCTGGATACTATAGACACTTCATACATGACTTTTCACGCTTAACAACACCACTGACAGGTCTGACTAAGAAGGGTGAAAAGTTCTTGTGGTCAGAATCTTGTGAGTCATCCTTTCAGAAGATGAAAGGGAGATTGAATTTAGCACCGATAATAGTATTTCCAGAACCATTCAAGATCTATACTGTTTACAGTGATGCATCAGGTCTTAGGATGGGATCCATGCTTATGTTGGGAAAAGGAGTCATTGCATATGGGTCTCGGGAGTTGAGGACACATGAGAGGAATTATCTGATGCACAATCTCGAATTGGATGCAGTTTTTCATGCCTTATGCAGTTAGAGACATTATATGTTGGGAGATCATTTTGTGGTTTTCACTAACCACAAAATTCTCACGTAAATCTTCACTCAGTGTGACTTGAATTTGAGACAGTGAAGGTGGGTTGAGTACCTTCAGTCTTTTAACATTGAGCTTGACTATACGCCTGGGAAAGGAAACGTTGTGGCTAATGCATTGAGTAGGAGGACTCAGATATAAGCAATTCAAGAGGCCATCATTGAGTTGTAGCTTATGGATATGTTCTTTGAGAAGCATTTGTAGGTGCACGACAGACAAGGGTAGACTTTTCTTTCTTCTTGTGGCTATTACCTCTACTCTTCATGATCGAGTGTGAATGAGGAAGCTATCAGATTCTAAAGGCATTGTCCTACGTGAAATCGTGTTAGGAGGGGACCATATTCTTAGATGGACCATAGGAGAGGATGATATGTTGCATTTCTAGGGGCACGTATGGGTGGCAGTAGATATACGTGAGGAGATGATGCAAGACTTTCATTCCTCAGTTTGGAAAGTTCATCCTGGTGTCACAAAGATGTATCGTGATCTACACCATCAGTACTGGTGGCCAGGTATGAAGAGAGATGTTTCTGGTTTTTTCATGAAGTGTTACACCTATCATTAGGTTAAAGTGGAGAATCAGCGACCAGAAGGGCTTTTGCAAGAGTTACCCATTCTAGAGTGGATGTGGAATGATGTTGCGATGAATTTCTTGAAAGGTTTTATGAGGTCACCAAAATGAAATGATGTTGTTTGGGTTGTCATTGACAGACTCATGAAGGTTTCTCACTTATTTCCGATCAAGAAGACCTTGAGCGTTGATGAGTTGGGACGATTGTACATCTGTGAGATTGTATGTCGGCATGGGGTTCCACACTCCATTTTTTCAGAGAAGGATGCACATTTTACTTCTTAGGTTTGGTAAGGGTTTTAGAAAATGTTGGGTACACAGGTACTTTTGTGTATAGATTACCACCCCCAAACAGATAGCCAGTCTGAGTGGACAATTCAGATGCTTGAGGAAATTCTCCGAGCATGCAAATTGGATTTTGGAGTTTCGTGGGAGAAGCACATAACTCTTGTGGAGTTTTCCAACAATAATAGTTTCCAAGAAACTATTCTGATGTCACCTTATGTGGCTTTTTATATTAGACCGTGCCAATCACCCTTATGTTGGTTGGAGGTAGGAGAGGCAGCTATGTTTGGATCTCGTCTTGTCCAGGAGACCACAGAGCAGATAGAGTTGATTCAGAAAAGAATAGTTATTGCACAGTCTTGACAGAAGTCTTATGATGATCAGTGGAGATGAACTCTAGATTTCAAGGTCAGAGATCATGTTTTCTTTTGTGTCACACCGAGGTTGGGACACAGAAGGATTATGAAAGAGGTTATTCTTTTGCCAAGGTATGTCAGGTCATTTGAGGTATTGAAGAGAGTTGGGCCGGTTGCTTATCGGTTACTGTTACCTCACAGGTACAGGTCTATGCTTGACGTTTTCCATGTTTCTCAGCTTTGACGTTACTTCTTAGACTCATATCATGTCTTCCAACCCGAGGAGGTTGAGTTGGAAGTGGTTTCATCGTTTGAGGAGCATTTTATCCATATTGTCAATTGAAGTATAAAATTTCTCTGTGGCAGGTATGTTCCTTTTGTATGAGTACTATGGTAGAATGGGGGAGTACAGGACAAGACTTGGGAGAGAGGGGTTGTTGTACGATCCTAGTGGCATGAGTTGTTCGGGGTTTCTTCTTCTTCTACGCCACCTTGATAAGAAAATATATGGGATGAATTTCTTTAAGGGGGGAAGTTTGTAAAAAACTGGATCTTCTTTTTCACGTATGTCCTTATTTTCTAGTGTTTTTTTGGAAGAAGATAAATTTCTAGAAATTTCATAAGGACACACCTTGTACTTTATGAGTACACACCATGTACTCAGTTACCATAGGTAGTCGTGTTCTTGTCGTGTAGCTTCTGTGCACACGACCATGTGTGGGTGACTTTGAGACCACCTAAAGCAGAGTATGTAAAAGGCAATTACACGCCATGTACTTCTAAATTACACGTGGTGTATTTACTTTTTTTTCATTAAATGCATCGGGGTCACGTCTGACAGAAAAAACCTCCTTCTTCTAGGTCTGGTTTGTCCAAGAGCTTTTGTACGACCGTGATCTTTCCCGTGCCCCTGAGCCTCCATCTGTTCTCTGATTAGACTGTCGTCTATTGTGTGGGGATCGCCTCAGTAATCTCTTCCCTCTTCTAGAGCTTCATTTCCTGGTTCCTCTTCTTTCTCAAGTTATCCTCAGTTTAATGTTTTAGGTGTTTTTGTAGATCTACAGTGTTCTTGGGAGATTCAAGGCATGAGGTTCATGTATTGTAACACCGCAGGTAATTAAAGAATATGAAATCTTCATATTTATCCATATTTGTGAGTAAAATATTAATATGACTTTAAAGGGGACGCTATGCTCGATGGCGTACCCAATATGCAACAACGAGTTTCTTGGGAATCTTACGTTGCACTCTAATAATAAAATAATATTATTTTAAATAGTAGTTAACATGTAGCCATTGTAATGGAGGGAATGGATATAAATAACTAAAATATGATTATATATGTTTTTAAATGTTTTTACATTTATCCAATAAAGGATAGAGGCTTAAAATATGGAAAGAATTCAATTTTAGGCGCATATGCCCTAGTTTTCACTAAAGGTTCACTTATCACCTTTTGATGTTGAACCATCGTTAAATATAGTTTTGTTCACTCTTAAACATTCTTTTGGACCAAATTAAACTCTTATTAAGAATCGGGACATCAAAATTTACTTTGTGTAAATTTTTGGTATCTTTCCGATAAAGTTCATTTTTTTAATGAATAGTGTAAAATGTTGTATTTTAATTCAAAACCTCTTTTTAATCTAGTTTATTTATATGATTAGATTATATTTTGAATTGGTTTTAAATTAAAATTAGAATATATTTTTTCCATTAAATCCAATAGTGGTCGTTGGAATTAATTTCACTTTGAAATGAGACTTAAACCAGTGTCAATCTTTTGATACTTATTGTTTCATAAAAACACGCTATTTGCTCTGACAGCGGGAATTAATTATTAAATTAATTAATCTGACTTATATGTTTTTAATTTTTTATAATAGACTTCATTTTTGAATTCGGAATATCAAATATAGATTATGGTGAATTTTTGGGATTTTTCTGAAAAACTTCAATTTTTGATGAATAGTGAAACCACTAAGTGGTACTTATAAAAACTGATTTTTCCGTTTAAATGAAATTTTTCCATCTTTGTGTTTTGAATTTCAAAAATCCGACATACATGGTTGTCATTAAGAATTAAAATGTGGTTCAATGGGATAAAAATAATTTTTTTGGTGAATAGTAACTTATTAAGTTTTTAATCGCAATTAGTGGTAATTAGTGTAGTTTAAGGTAAAAATATTGCTTTAATAAAATAAGATGAGCTTGACACATGTCCTACCCTCATTGGTTGTGTCATGGCCGACCAAGACAAGCCATGGGTCAACTTGAGGACCCCATGGAGCTACTTTGGTTGGGAAATGACATAAATAACTTTTTATTTAATGTAAAAGTAAAAATGACACAAACATCATATGTTTTACGAAAACAATTTTTACATGGGGTTATAAAGATCCGATTTCTGATTATAAATATTCATTGGAAAGCTAAAAAGATTTCCTACATCATATTATTTTTTTTATAATTTTAAGACACTAAATAAATTAAATTATTTATGACATCATGATGATGCAGCGATGACCTCATTATTTAACGATTTAAATAAAATTGAAATATAATGTAAAATCTATAAACTAAACATGTCCAAAACTTATTGGATGGGTGGATTTCGAACCCTTAACACCTTATACACGAATGATATCAATGTGGGACCTTTTGAAACCGAAAAACATTTTCAAATAAAGTAATATTTCTTACTTTCCAAAAGTGCCCCTCCTCTCCTCTTATAAAAGGCCCCCACATCTACCTCTTTTCCCACACTCCTCAAGCCTTTTTCTCGGCCAACCTCTGCCAATTTACTCTCTCCACATCCCTTTCCTCGTCCTAGAGGATTCCCTTTGGGCATAATCCTTTCAAAGGAAGCCTTTAGGTTCAAATTAAAATGAGTTGCACTTTTAAAGATAATTCATTCTCTCATGTTCATTTGTTTTATTTTGCTTCTCCAACCCCCTAAACTCTTTTTATTTATTTATTTTGTAACAAAAACAGTAACTTAAATATACTAGGATGTTGTTATAAGATTTATTCGAGCTACACTCTCACAAAACTACATCAAATGGTTAAAGAACATACGGTTTCCGTGGATGGCGAAATTCTGCCTCCCGAAACGATGATTGTTCAATACTCATTTAACACCTTCAAAGGTGGACATTATGATGTCACTATTTTTATATATGATATATAATATGTTTATGTTTTCCTTAAGCTTCTGTTTTTTCATTTTGGGCATACCTTTATGGTTTCCATTATGGGTAAACGCGATATCTTCATTTAAAGAAGTGCGGACTACCGCCCCTCAAAGTGATTTGATTCGTTAAATACCATATGTGGGACGTATAAAGGATGGAACTATGATATTATATATGATATTATACTGTAATTATAATATACCTTTATATCATTATTATTACATTCTATAAAATACGAAATAGAAATGAAAGTAGCGTTCATGTGTACGTACGGCTTACCGTCTCCATGAACAGTGCATTTCATTTCTTACCTCTAAATGATTATGTAATGTTATAAATGCATGCATGTACTGGATATATATGACATATATGATATCTACATCATGAATAAAATTCTGGATATAATAAACATTTGGCCACACAAACAACATGTAATTTTAAGAAGTCCACTTTTGACTTAAGAACCAAATATCAGCAAAACAAATATTATTAACTTAAATGATTACATAATGTTTATGACATGGTAATAAGTGATATAAAAGGAATAATGAACTTGAAAAAGGTTCTTAAGGAAGTATAAATTATCTCATGTTTATTATTCAGGAGATTAAAGAACGATCGAGTCAAGTCGGACCCGAGGTAAGGGATCCTACTCCTCTCTTTCTTTTTAAGTACACTCTTTTATGTCATTCCTTTAAAGCTCATATTTCTTGTGATTGGGATGTTCTTTTATATTAATCGTACTTTAATTTTTATTTACATATGATGAGAGACCCTATTCTCTCTCATCAATCCATTTTGGATGTTTTGAGTGGCACCGTTAGGCTGCCGAATTTTCGTAAGAGATCTAACCTCTCTCTTTCTTTTTAAGTACTCTCCTTTATGTCACTTCTTTTAAGATATTCTTCGTTATATTGGGAGATGTTCTTTTATATTCCAATTTATGTAAAATTTTTGTTTATGTGATGAGATACCCTATTTACTCTCATCAAACCATTTTGGAATTTTTAAGTGGCGTCGTTAGGCTGCCGAGTTTTCGTAAGAGATTTTTCATCTCACTTTTATTCCCGTGAGATTTATGCTACATTTGCCACAATTTCCATTGAGTGGTTTATGTAATGACCATTATTACACTCATTTTGTAATATAATTCCATTTATGGGTATTTACATATTCATTGTATGACACTTCTTCTATGGGGTGTACTTTTGGAAAGTTACCCAAATCGGTAAGGGAACCTTTCACCCTCCTCTTTTTAAAAGACTTCATTTGTTATGTCTTTTAATTCACATACTATTATGTTGGGATATGTTATTCTATATCCTGATTGATGTAAATTTTATTTCCAAGGATTGAGATTCCCTTTTTATCTCTCATCAACTCATTTTCTGAATTCTTGAAGTGACGCAGTTAGGCTGTCGAATTTTACCAAGGGAACTTTTTAACCCAATTTCGATTTCTTTGGGTTCAACATGTAGTCATTGAATATGTCATCCATTGAATATGTGTGAATGACCTATTATTGTTTTACACTTAATATCCACTTATATTGGGTGTAATTATATTTTTCACACATATTTTTGAGATTGATTTGTCCTTAATTTAAGGATACCTTCTTTATAAGGGATTTCATCACATTTAACATTTCTATTGAGACTTCATTGTTGTTATGCACCAATTCACTCTTATATGGTGTATATACTGTCCTTTGGAATATTATATCATCAATCCATTTATTCTCATGATATTATAATGTTCTTATTAAATGTTATTCCTCAATTATTGTATTCAAGAGTCTCTAATTTTGGTAAAAACCCTTTAACCAAAATATCGCTTTAAATGTTTTAATGATTTGTTCTTATTGATATCCATGTTTTCAAAATGGTTTTAAGGATTTATTTATATGGATAATAACGGTTTAAAATGTTAAAATATTCAAGGTGGTATGGGACACTTTGATTCAAAAATCTCATTATTAAATGTTTTAAATGGTTTTGGAAATGGTTTCTTTTTGAACGGATTCATTATTTCAATATACTAAAATGATATATTGTGATTGAAATGTAGATATGTTATGTTTACTTTATGCATGTTTTATGTGATACGTTTATGTTATGGTTCTTGGGCATTATTATGAAAACGGGTGGTTCCGTGATAAACTAAGGGCGGGTGAGCCCGATATAGCTCTCCAATGCATTGGGTAATGCGAAGGAGTGAAATGTTAAGGTTTCTCCGAAGAGATTTAGGGAATATACTGTGATGGGTATTCCAAACGTAACCAAGAGGGTTACTCCCTACGTAAGAATGTTATTAATGCCTCATGTTACCTTTATGTCTTATGTTTTCTATGATTTATTCATGGTTTGATGAGGTATGTTAAAGTACCTATGTTTTATGGGTAAAGTATGATTTCATTCTTATGTATATATGAACTCATGTTTCCTTTCCATGTTTTTATAACCCTTACTGAGATTTTTATGCTCATCCCAAGTTTTTGAAATGTTTTTCTTAGGTCAAGGGAAAGGTACATGATGTGGTGATAATGTCAAGGATGTATCAAGAAATAATCCATGTTTTATTTTCAATATGTTTCCGTTGATGGGAAGAATGAATATTTTCTTTTATGTAACCACTTTGTTTAAATGTGGAATGTAATGCATGTTTCATGATCTAATTCTCTAAAACTCTAAACCTGAAGAGATCCTGAATGTGTAATCTTGTAATAACTCAAGATTAAGTAAGGTTTAAGGCTGGGGCCTTATAGTTGGTATCAGAGGTCGGTTTATATAACTTTAGAGGTTAGGGTATTCTTTAAGCATAAGTGACATTACCATAATGGTTAGGATTTCAGAAAGAGTCCTAATTTTAGGTAAAGTGAATGAGTAAGTATATCGTAGTGTTTACCTTCCTCATTAGTACATGATGGTTTTTTGGATATACTCACACTGACCTTTTTGGTTTTAGTAAATGGCTGGATCTAGCAGGCACCAAAGTGACAATGGGTTTGAAGGAAACTGTGGTGGTTCTCTGATTAAGATACTGGATGAGATGGGGGATTCAATGACGAATATCATAGTTGTTCTAAACCAACTATCAAGGAGTCATGATCAACCACTTCAACCTTGGTGTGTTCTCTAATGCATCATGTATGAGATGGCCAACTCGATGTGTAAATTTAGGTAATAATTATTAAGGTAACCATTAGGGTTTATATGATCCTTACTTTTTAGGTAATTATGAGTTACTCTATGATATGATGGAAAATGAAACGAATGAGATAAAATTGAGGTTAAAATATGTTATGATCATTTTTGAAGATTTTATCTCGTTTTGGGGGATGTTTTAAGAATTATATAGTTTTGGAAAAAGGACAACACGCAGACCGTGTGACAACCCGTCGCATCGGACAATGCTGCGGGAATCGAACCCACAACCAAAGTGCGACTGGTATTTATCGCCTACCACTGGACTACGTGAAGTCCCTAGTTAGTTTGACTGATTCTTTCTAGTTATATGATTTTATCAATTAAGAGTAAGTTGATTTTGGGTTATTTATGAAAATGATTAACCTATCATGGAGGATATGTGATTAGGTTAATTACTTTTCAATACGAGACTTTAGGAGCAACAGATGTTGTTTGGAGATAAATGTTGCGATTTAACTTGGAAGACTATGTGACTAAATACTTAAAATATTTGGGTTTCAACCTTAGTTTGGTTTACTTTGAAGAATTTTATGGACAATTTTTTTATCGAATGGTCCTCTTTGAAATTTGGGTTTTGCTGGACAAATTTTGGAGATTAAGCATAGATTTTCTTTTTAAAGGGTTATCCTTTTCTGGATTATCTGATCTTGTAGTAACATTTTTGGTTTTATTTTTGGTTAAGGTTTGAAGACATGGGAATTGTATAGTTCTCTTTTGTGGATTAGGTGATTCTCTAGAAGTTGATTATAGTACTCTTAATGCGAACAAGTCTCCCTAAATACTCGTCTTTTGGAAAAAAAATATGAGTTTGATTAAGGAATCTAGTAAAAGTTGAAAGTCAACATGATAAGTGATTATGTTTCCTTATGAATAAATTTCTCAATAAAAATTATCTTAAAACAAAAACGTTGTCTATTAACTTTTCCTACTGGAGAATCGAATACCGTTTAACCCATCACAAGTTTGTGATTTTCTCGTGGTTAACTTTCTCCTAAACATGTTTTCTATCACTCTCCATCAGAACATGACCCTTTTCTTTTTCTTCCATGTCCATTTTTTCCTACACGAAATCCTAGTATGGGTTAACTCGGGTGACCTCTGTATTTATATTTCTTTATTTTAAAGTGATTGTTTTACCGACTCTTGTTCCGATGTGGGACGTTCAAGGATGTTTCCAAGCGCAATTTTAAAATTGCGAGGACCCAATTCCCAAAAGGGGGAAGAATGTAACATCCCAGGTAAATAAAGAATATGAAATTTTCATATTTATCCATACTTGTGAGTAAAATATTAATATGACTTTAAAGGGGACGCTATGCTCGATGGCGTACCCAACACGCAACAACGAGTTTTTGGGAATCTTACGTTGCACTCTAATAATAAAATAATATTATTTTAAATAGTAGTTAACATGTAGCCATTGTAATGGCAGGAATGGATAGAAATAACTAAAATATGATTATATATGTTTTTAAATGTTTTTACATTTATCCAATAAAGGATAGAGTCTTAAAATACAGAAAGAATTCAATTTTAGGTGCATATGCCCTAGTTTTCACTAAAGGTTCACTTATCACCTTTTGATGTTGAACCATCGTTAAATATAGTTTTGTTCACTCTAAAACATTATTTTGGACCAAATAAAACTCTTATTAAGAATCGGGACATCAAAATTTACTTTGTGTAAATTTTTGGTATCTTTCCGATAAAGTTCATTTTTTTAATGAATAGTGTAAAATGTTGTATTTTAATTCAAAACCTCTTTTTAATATAAATTATTTATATGATTAGATTATATTTTGAATTGGTTTTAAAGTGAAATTAGAATATATTTTTACCATTAAATCCAATATTCATCGTTGGAATTAATTTCACTTTGAAATGAGACTTAAACCAGTGTCAATCTTTTGATACTTATTGTTTCATAAAAACACGCTATTTGCTCTGACAGCGGGAATTAATTATTAAATTAATTAATCTGACTTATATGTTTTGAATTTTGTAAAATAGACTTCATTTTTGAATTTGAATATCAAATATAGCTTATGGTGAATTTTTGGGATATTTCTGAAAAACTTCAATTTTTGATGAATAGTGAAACCACTAAGTGGTACTTATAAAAACTGATTTTTCCGTTTAAATGAACATTTTCCATCTTTGTGTTTTGAATTTCAAAAATCCAACATACATGGTTGTCATTAAGAAGTAAAATGTGGTTCAATGGGATAAAAATAATTTTTTGTTGAATAGTAACTTATTAAGTTTTTAATCGCGATTAGTGGTAATTAGTGTAGTTTAAGGTAAAAATAATGCTTTAATAAAATAATATGAGCTTGACACATGTCCTACCCTCATTGGTTGTGTCATGGCCGACCAAGACAAGCCATGGGTCAACTTGAGGACCCCATGGAGCTACTTTTGTTGGGAAATGACATAAATAACTTTTTATTTAATGTAAAAGTAAAAATGACACAAACATCATATGTTTTACGATAAAAATTTTTACATGGGGTTATAAAGATCATATTTTTGATTATAAATAGTCATTGGAACGATAAAAAGATATCCTACATCATAATATTTTTTTTATAATTTTTAGACACTATATAAATTAAATTATTTATGACATCATGATGATGCAGCGATGACCTCATTATTTAATGATTTAAATAAAATGGAAAGATAATTTAAAATCTATAAACTACACATGTCCAAATCATATTGGATGGGTGGATTTCAAACCCTTAACACCTTATCCACGAATTATATCAATGTGGGACCTTTTGAAACCGAAACACATTTTCAAATAAAGTAATATTTCTTACTTTCCAAAAGTGCCCCTCCTCTCCTCTTATAAAAGGCCCCCACCTCTACCTCTTTTCCCACACTCCTCAAGCCTTTTGCTCGGCTAAACTCTGCCCATTTACTCTCTCCACATCCCTCTCCTCATCCTAGAGGATTTCCTTTGGGCAGAATCCATTCAAAGGAAGCCTTTAGGCTCAAATTAAAAGGAGTTACACTGTTAAAGGTAATTCATTCTCTCATTTCATTTGTTTTATTTTGCTTCTACAACCCCCTAAACTCTTTTTAATTATTTCTTTTGTAACAACAACAGTATATTAAATATACTAGGATGTTGTTATAAGATTTATTCGAGCTACACTCTCACACAACTACATCAAATGGTTAAAGAACATACGGTTTCCGTGGATGGCGAAATTCTGCCTCCCGAAACGATGATTATTCAATACTCATTTAACACCTTCAAAGGTGGCCATTATGATGTAAATATTTTTATATATGATATATAATATGTTTATTTTTTCCTTAAGCTTCTGTTTTTTTCATTTTGGGCATATATTTATGGCTTCCATTATGGGTAAACGCGATATCTTCATTTAAGGAAGTGCGGACTACCGCCCCCTCAAAGTGATTTGATTCGTTAAATACCATATGTGGGACGTATAAAGGATGAAACTATGATATTATATATGATATTATACTGGAATTATAATATAGTTTTATATCATTATTATTCCATTCTATAAAATACGAAATAGAAATGAAAGTAGCGTTCATGTGTACGTACGGCTTACCGTCTCCATGAATGGTGCATTTCATTTCTTACTTCTAAATGATTATGTAATGTTATAAATGCATGAATGTACTGGATATATATGACATATATGATATCTACATCAGGAATACAATTCTGGATATAATAAACATTTGGCCACACAAACAACATGTAATTGTAAGAAGTCCACTTTTGACTTAAGAACCAAATATCGACAAAACAAATATTATTAACTTAAATGATTACATAATGCTTATGACATGGTAATAAGTGATATAAAAGGAATAATGAACTTTAAAAAGGTTCTTAAGGAAGTATAAATTAACTCAAGTTTATTATTCAAGAGATTAAATAACGATCGAGTCAAGTCGGACCCGAGGTAAGGGATCCTACTCCTTTCTTTCTTTTTAAGTACACTCTTTTATGTCATTCCTTTAAAGCTCATATTTCTTGTGATTGGGAAGTTATTTTATATTAATCTTACTTTAATTTTTATGTAAATATGATGAGAGACCCTATTCTCTCTCATCAATCCATTTTGGATGTTTTGAGTGGCGCCGTTAGGCTGCCGAATTTTCGTAAGAGATCTAACCTCTCTCTTTCTTTTTAAGTACTCTCCTTTATGTCACTTATTTTAATACCTTCTTTGTTATGTTGGGAGATGTTCTTTTATATTCCTATTTCTGTAAAATTTATGTTGATGTCATGAGAGACCCTATTTACTCTCATCAATCCATTTTGGAAGTTTTAAGTGGCATCGTTAGGCTGCCGAGTTTTCGTAAGAGATTTTTCATCTCACTTTTATTCCCGTGAGATTTATGATACAATTGCCACAATTTCCTTTGAGTGTTTTATGTATTGACAATTATTACCCTCCTTTTTTAATATAATTCAATTTATGGGTATTTACATATTCATTGTATGACACTTCTTCGATGGGGTTTACTTTTCGAAAGTTTCCCAAGTCGGTAAGGGAACCTTTCACCCTCCTCTATTTAAAAGACTTCATTTGTTATGTCTTTTAATTCACATACTATTATGTTGGGATATGTTCTTATATATACTGATTGATGTAAATTTTATTTCCAAGTGATGAGATTCCCTTTTTATCTCTCATCAACTCATTTTCTGAATTCTTGAATTGACGCCGTTAGGCTGTCGAATTTTACCAAGGGAACTTTTTAACCCAATTTCGATTTCTTTGGGTTCAACACGTAGTCATTGAATATTTCATCCATTGAATATGTGTGAATGACCTATTATTGTTTTACACTTAATATCCACTTATATTGGGTGTAATTATATTTGTCACACATATTTTTGAGATTGATTTGTCCTTAATTTAAGGATACCTTCTTTACAAGGGATTTCATAACATTTGACATTTCTATTGAGACTTCATTGTTGTTATGCACCAATTCACTCTTATATGGTGTATATACTATCCTTTGGAATATTATATCATGAATCCATTTATTCTCATGATATTATAAAGTTCTGATTAAATTTTATTCCTCAATTATTGTATTCAAGAGTCTCTAATTTTGTTAAAAACCCATTAACCAAAATATCGCTTTAAATGTTTTAATGATTTGTTCTTATTAATATCCATGTTTTCAAAATGGTTTTAAGGATTTATTTATATGGATATTAATGGTTTAAAATGTTAAAATCTTCAAGTTGGTATGGTACAGTTTGATTCAAAAATCTCATTATTAAATGTTTTAAATGGTTTTGGAAATGGTTTCTTTTTTATCGGATTCATTATTTCAATATACTAAAATGATATATTGTGATTGAAATGTAGATACGTTATGTTTCCTTTATGCATGCTTTATGTGATACATTTATGTTATGGTTCTTGGGCATTATTATGAAAACGGTTGGTTCTGTGATAAACTAAGGGCGGGTGAGCCCGATATAGCTCTCCAATGCATTGGGTAACGCGAAGGAGTGAAACGTTAAGGTTTCTCCGAAGATATTTAGGGAATATACTATGATGGGTATTCCAAACGTAACCAAGAGGGTTACTCCCTATGTAAGAATGTTATGAATGCCTCAAGTTACCTTTATGTCTTATGTTTTCTATGATTTATTCATGGTTTGATGAGGTATGTTAAAGTACCTATGTTTTATGGCTAAAGTATGATTTCATTCTTATGTATATATGAACTCATGTTTCCTTTCCATATTTTTATAACCCTTACTGAGATTTTTATGCTCATCCCAAGTTTTTGAAATGTTTTTCACAGGTCAAGGGAAAGGTACATGATGTGGTGATAGTGTCAAGGATATGTCAAGAAAGAATCCAGGTTTTATTTTCAATATGTTTCCGTTGATGGGAAGAATGAATATTTTCTTTTATGTAACCACTTTGTTTAAATGTGGAATGTAATGCAAGTTTCATGATATAATTCTCTAAAACTCTAAACCTGAAAATATCCTCAATGTGTAATCTTGTAATAACTCAAGATTAAGTAAGGTTTATGGCTGGGGCCTTATATGTATAGTGATCTCCCAACACCAAGGTAGGTGGTTTGTGCCTTTCTGTTGAATGTATTTGAGTTATATATGAAAAATCCCCAATACCCATTTACAGGGTATTGCGTGTGTACTTTTTTAGCCATATTGTCTTCCTGTTATTCTTTTATACTTGATTATAGGATGATTTCATGATAATAAGGTTAATTTCTATGATTTAGAGGTTTTTGCCCATGCATGTTTGTTTCTGGCTGTTTGGTTTTTCTTAGCCTATTTGGCTGCCTTGTTTACCCATGCCGAGTATTTTAGGATGGTGTGACCATTTTTCTGATATGCTGTTATGCTCTAGACTTCTATGAAATTAGTTCTTGAGGTTTACTTTGGCCGATAATTGTTTCTATGATTTATTGTCTTACATAGGGCCATGAGAACCTAATGTATAAACCATAGGGATAATGGACGTAAGGGCCTCTCGGGAGTGTCTTTCCTACTAACGATGCAAGAACATAGGGGGAATTGAAATAAGTGCTTTCTGAGAGTGACTGTAGTTCCTCTACGTGGTC
Organism: Viscum album; assembly: GCA_963277665.1. Lineage (NCBI taxonomy): Eukaryota > Viridiplantae > Streptophyta > Magnoliopsida > Santalales > Viscaceae > Viscum > Viscum album. Next base: position 108,563,687 of record OY728133.1, read on the forward strand.
TATAGGGGTAATATGATGTAACTGCTTCCCTAGAGATCCATTAGTTACTGATATGAGACAATTGGAGGAATTGACTGTGAATGCTTCCTCAGAGAGTCTATGCTTAAGCTAAACAAGAGGGGTTCGACTGATTATATTGCCCAGAGGGTTGCTTGTGATTCTATGTACGACCAGAGAAGATAGGCTCTGAGTACTTCAGAGAGGGTTACTTTTTGTGTTTACCTGCTTTCCTGTGTTTCTAGGTAGGACCAGATGGGATAGGCAGTGAGTACTTCCCAGAGGGTTACCTATTTTTGTTTACCTGCTCGAATTTTCTGTTGCATGATACATGAAACTAAATACATTGAAACTCTGGATTGTTCACTGTTTAGTGCTTCTTTGTTTACTGCTTTCTATTACTTATTACCTGCTATATATTCACTGACTATTTGGCGCAGATCATTTGGTGGTTGCCTACTAAGATTTAGTCTCACACCCTATTTGGGCCATGCTTTTGGGCCCAAACAGATAATATTGATTTAGGTAGATATAAGGGAAAACACCTTTCTACTTCAGGTATATGATTGTTGTATAGCTAGAGAGCATGGGACCAAGGTGAGGCCTGCGATGCTAAGGATTTGTTATCTATTTTCTTTTGTACTTTGGTTTAGTATTGTTTTTATTCCAGCATTGTGATTTTTTTGGCTTCTTTCCTAGACATATGTATCATGAATCATTTATATATATGTGTGGGTGTGTGTGTGTGCTCCAGTTTATTATAATTTAGTCTTTCGCTGTTTACTTTTGTATGGATTATTAATGCTTCCGTTGTTGTTATTTTTCTATTATGTTGCGTTACTCTTCATGTGAGGGCATAGTTTCTCCACTATCACACCCAAGGTCGTCGCTACTAGTTGGCAGCCTCTAGTGTTCGGGGAAATGCGCTTGTGTCCATTTTACCAAATGGGTATGGGGCACCCTTGGGCAGCTTTTGAAACTGGGAAGTTACAATATTAACTATGTTTATTAAATAAATTCTCAACACCTTATGAACAATCAACTTTCACTTTAACATATTTATAAAATTCACCTATCATCTTTCCCTGGTTCTTCATGGACATATTATACCTTGACTCATCTTAGTTAATCACTTATTTTTGTTCATTTATCTTCTTCCAAAATTATTTTATGATTCTCTCAAGATCTGTCACTTTCACTATGAGAAGATTGATCTTCTTAATGTTATAACATAATCTAATATGAATCTCATATTTTTATTTATTCATCTTTCTCACATAATTTTTAATATATTTGGATTCTTTATAAAATCATGTATTCCTCTCATTAAAAAAATAAAAATAATTTCTAACATGTATACCATATAATTCATGTATCCTTATTCTTCGCCGATTGAGATGTATTCTTTATTATCAACATAAACTATGAAATTGGAATATTTTCTTGCTCACTCTTTATTATAATCACTCTTTGAGGGATAAAAATATTCTTCCTCCTTACTGATCATACTCCTTTTCTTACTTCTCTATATTATATTTCTATATTCATATAAATTTTTATATCCCTTGAATGATTTTTCTTTCAATATCTTCCTGATACTCTCTTAATTATCTTACTCATGTTACTCATCACACTTCCTTAATCTAGTGTCATCTATAGAAAAAATTATTATAACCCCACGAATAAAGAATTTAACTAGGATATTTCCTTAATAAATTAGTTTACCTATTTATAGATATTTTTTATATTAAATCCATTAATCACTTATAGATTTATAAATTTCATCTTAATCATATAATACACTATAGGGATCATATTTATCCTCCTGTATCTTCAACTTATTCATATCTTTTAATTTCATCTCATATTTATCATTCAACTTAAAAATTGGTTCTTTTTACAGATCATAATTAAGAAGAGTGTTGCGAAGTTCATCAAGAGAAATAGGTTACCTATCTCAAATTTCTAAAACATTTAGGATGAAAATATTTAGAAAATTTATCATTAACTTTTAAAAAAAATATAGGCTTCTAGAATTTCACCAAATCTTCTTATATGCCTCACAATTTCATTTAATTTGATGAAATAGCCATCAAATGTTTCATCTTCAACCATCCTGATATCTTAAAACTTATTCCTATATATTTTTAGTTTGGAATCATTGATCTTTATATTCCCCTCATACATTTTTTTTTATTTTATTCCTTATTTTATGTATTTTAGCAACCCTGTCAATTTTTATATACTTTTTTATACAAAGAAGATTGAATTGAATTCATAGCCTTCCCATCAACCTCTAAATTCCCCTTTTCTGTAAAGTTCAACTAATTGTTCCTCACAATAGGTTTAAACCCCATTATAAAAACATAAAAAACCTATGATCCTTAGAAAATTATAAAATATAAACATTTGGTTCTTTCACCCTTGAAATTTCATCCCATTAAAATTGGGGGTTTTCTTTTTCAGCTGAATTCATACTCCCCATTCTTTATAATGGTAGAATATCATAGGGAACCTGGTTTTCTATGATACCACTAAAATTTCCCAAGTCAGCCAAAATACCACTAAGAGGGGGTAAATTAGAATAATTTATATTTATAAATTCTTTTCAAATTAAACCTCTATGTTAATTTAACGTTTCATTCCACATAATATAAACAACCATGAGGTCAACTTAAATATAAATGATTGGATATAATATAAGGATTAACATGGTTCAACATTAATATGGGGGCTTAGTATTTTTCAATATCAGGTCATATTTTGATACCTATATTATAACTAAAATAATAGTGATTACAAGATAGGGGTAGTGTACATCCTTGTCACTTCCTAGGCTACCTATGGTAGATATAATTTAAGTGAAAAATACATCCTTGAACATTCATACTGATAATAATAATTATGGTAAATATTTTCCCAAGTACCACAAAACATAATTTTTTCCTTTAATATGGGTAAATTTATATCTTGTTCTTAAATAGATATTTATGTTCCAAAGAATATATCTTCTTCTAAAGATACATTTACTTCCAAACATATATCAACGAGAAGCAGCAGGGCAACCTTCTTATCCCAGTTCTTTAAGATGGTCAAGTCACATATAGGTTAATCAATGCATGAAAATATGTCTATCCTCATTAGTATAAATATCTTACATCAAAAGAAATAGAATCCTCCTTCATCATCTTATTTAAAATTATCAAAGGTAATTTAGGTTAGGATCTCTAATAATGTATCTCATAGATATTGAAAGTATCTAATGAAACTGAGTATTGAAACCTTTTCATGATTATCTAACACATAATTCCTTTTCTTTTAAAATTTTATAATTATTCAATATTTTCATGAAATGATTACATAATTATTTTATGGTAACTCCCATGAATATTAGTCACATTAAATCTCCCTAAAAATATCAGTTTCAATCAGAATAAATAAGAACTTTAATTATTCAAGATTTATCAGCCATAATTAATTTAAAATTTAATTTAATGTTTTAATAATTCTAAAAAATATCTCATATAATATTATTTTAAAACTCTATTAATATCTCTTTATGAATAGACTTGAATGAAATCTTAACCACTAATAAATATATTTATGAAATATTCTCACAATAAAGAATCATATGATATTTAGATTCTCCAAATTTTACTCAGTAAGATATCATATCAAATAGAATATCATACAAATTAACTGACATATTATGAAGTTAGATATCATATTATAATGGTATATTATGATATAAACTTAATAAATTTATATCCAACATGTTTATTATGTCTTACATGAGAAACAAGTCTTTTGAGATAGATATCCTACATGAGCATGTATCAAATGTGATTGAAACACCTTGTAAGATCATGTTATCTTATAAAGCAGCTACAAGTTATAGAAACATTATATCTCATGTGGTTGATGTATCTTATGAAATACTATGTATCTTATGTTCATATGAAATTGTTTAAATATTGTCTCTTATAAAGGATCCCTTTTATATTATGTAATGATTTCATTTAAGGTTGTAAATCATTTTAAAGAAAGCATTTTTTTTCCCAAAACATATGTATATGATTATATATTGCTCCAAAAAAATGAAAAAAACTCTTTAATTCTGCACCAACCTTTTTAAATCACATCAAAAACAATTCTCAAAAATCATAACATAATTCTGACACATGATCGAAATCAAAAAAAAATCTGTATTGATTCTTAGAAAAATTTCATGCTAAAAAAACTATTTGATAAATATAATAAAAACAATGATTTTAATGGGATAACTGGTAGGTGTTACATTAAAACCTCACACACAAAAGTTCATAGTGACCATATTATAAAATAATACAATAATAATCACTCAAATATTTGAGATGGTGGACAAAATCACTATTGAAATTATTCTGGATATATATTATATCATCTACTCCATGAATCTCGATTCAATTTATATCTGATGGTGTAACAAAATAAAACAATAACATATGAGATAAATTTTTTTTTATAAAATATTGGTAATCCTCATAGAATCTTTCTGTGAATTATTCAGAGCAACATCACAATTATCCATAAATTAGACAGATAATTTACTTCACTGAAACATATAATTTAAATTTTTAAACTACACATCAATAACTTATAAAATATTCTATTCATCCCAAGTTAAAACTAATGTTTATTTGGATTTCAAAAATAAGGATACAAAATATTCATTGGACTTTTTATAATAGAAAATTATTAAAAATGTATTTTTTAAAAATTAAAAAATAAATTGTCCAATAAATTAAAATAAAACATTTTTATTTTGACATCTAGGAGACATACATTGTTAAATCAATCCATTATATTCCCCTTTTATTCTTTACAACTCAATTAAAAAAATACATTATTATATAAAATTATCCAACTTTATCAAAGGAAAGCAAACTCTTCTGAAATATATAAAAGCCTTACTCTTCTCAAATATCAACCCTTTTGTGATTTTCCAAATGAGAAATTAAGAGAGAAAAATTAGACAACTTGAAAGAATAAAACATAATTTTAACATATACAATTATAAATAAGTAATTGGAGAAATATCCATGTAAATTACATAATTTTTAATTCCCCTTGAGGTATGAAAAGAATACACAAGAATAGAGTTATCTCCCTTAAATTCTGATTTTTACTCTAGAGAAGTACTTCTCCCCTTTAAAAAACATCATAAGAAAATACAAACCTCTCTACACATTTGGGATTAATTTAATTTAAAAATATATATGGTGATAATAATAAATATAAGATAAAAACAAAATAAATAAACCTTTTAGATGTTATTATCATATATATGGATGAAGTTTTTCGATTGAAAATGATTATGAATGATATTATGAATAATTCATGTTATCTTCTATAAAATTTAAAACAAACGTATTCATGAGTTAGTATCAAAAAAATAACTCCCCTTTCTCAATGGTTAATCAAAATAAGTGACAAAATATTTTAACGTAATAAATATTTAATAAAATTAAAAAATCATACAAGATTTTTCAAACATAAGGTAACATCATAGATACATAAATGTGAGATTAATGATATATAATAATACGATAAAAAATGTAGATAATTAAATTTAACAAAATTTGATCATATATAAAAATAGACCAAATAAAACATAAAAATGAATACGAAGATATGGTTTTCACATAAGAGTAAAATCATGGAGTAAATGAAATATTGTAAAAGATAAATACTATTAAATATATTGTCTAAATAAGTTAATTAAACATAGTTCTATAAGATATTCAAGGTTCATTTGATATGCTCCACTCAGTGAACTTCAAGAATATATTAAGTACCTTTAAAAATTGGTCTCACAATTTTATTTTACAAAATAACTACCTACCATTTATAAAATAGTTTTTTAAATCCATAAAATAGTGAAACACGAAGATAAACTCATGATAACTTAATATTGATCATAACTATATTCTATTTTATGTATTAAAATATATTATATTGTTATGTTTTAGTAAAAATACTAGCAAGATGATCATCAGTTTTATGTGTGTACCATAGGAAGACATGTCTTATATAAATTTTTATAGATCATGAATAATGTGGTGGGATGTTAGACAAATAAATAGGACTTTTACTATTAAAAATAATCCACATTTGGGAAATATTTAACCAGAAATCTGTTTGAGTGTGTTTCATCCAGAATAACTGAATGTAACAACTTCCACCTACCAAATATTCATCTTTAGAAATAGACTGTGAAAATTAATGTTTCTTCTTAATTAGAAAAAGAGACTAAATATTCATGGAGAATGTGAAATTTTTTATAAGTTATCTTCCAATACATTCTCAAACATTAAAATTCTATATTTGAATAACTCTTAATTGTAAAATTAGATAAAAAATAATAAAATACTCTAATTTATAATGTTTATTTAATATAGTGGAAGATGTATTTAACTTTCGTAAGATTATTCTATTTTTGATTATAATGGAAAATTTAACATAATCACACATATTAAATAGTGTCTTCTTTACTATCCATAAGGTAAATTAAACTTCTCACCATCACTTCAAAAAAAATTTAACAATCATTTTCATGGATTCAACAAGGTTAAGTTTACCTGAGGTACCATTAGAATTAATGATACATGAATAATTATCTAAACCAAAATGATTAAGAAAATATATAATGTAATTTTTCTGAGTTAAGATAACTCCTTTTGATCTCTCATTTATTTAGAATCCAGGAAAGTAATTAGGTCCAAACATCATACTCATCTCAAATTCACTTTAGATAAGTTATGAAAAACAATTAGCATGTTTTTTTGGTATAAATGAAAGTAATTCCATGGAATTGTATTAAAATGGTGTCATTAAAAACACACTTTATAAAAAGAGTATCATATGGTGTTCCTTTAAAATTTTCTTTTTAAAATAAAAATCCAGTTAATTTATCTTACCATTCTCTTATGTTTTTTTTCATATATAAAGTTCCTTATTTAGTTAAAAGACATTTTCAAAAAAATAGTTCCATCAACACCAGGGGTTGTTTCATATGAAAATTCTCTTGAACATAACTGTTAATGGATGAACACTTTGTATAAATTTTTAATATAGTAATTCTTTTATGAGCTTTAAAGTATAATATAATTTGTAAGGATTTAGTAATAGGCATCAAAGAAAAAGTTTATTTATAGTCTATGGCATCTTCTTTGTTATATCCCTTAGAATCCATTCTAACCATATTCTAAACAATTATTCTATTCTAATTATACTTATCTTAGAAGAAATATTCGACTCATATTACTAGAATATCATTTGTTCATTCAACCAAAGTCTAAACCTTATTCCATTATAATTGATTAATTTCTTATTTCGTTGTGATTATACAACTATCATCAACCAAGGTGTCATCTACCATTTTAGGTTCAAATTTTGATAAGAATAAAATTTAATCACCTTTGTTTAATAAGAAAACTCTAATATTAACTGGTTGATCCATATCACCTATGATTTTATCATATGGATTATTTTATAAGATCATATAGTTTCAATGTAAAAACACAATACCATTCCCCATCTACTGGATGATAAGTTTTCATTGAACTGCATTTTAGATGTATAAACTTCATTAGAATATATTTTATTAAGATAAATTTCTATGGATGTTGTTTATTTTATATAAGTAAAAATAGGGTTTAAAATTTAAAAACGTTATTATTCTCATAATCTGGATGTTATAATATTATAGAGGGAATATCCACATTAAACTAAGCATGTACCATTTCATCCAAAAAATGTGTTAATATATAGAAAACCTAATAATACTTAATTTTGGTGGAGTAAACAATAAAAATAACTTCATTGTACTTCAAATAAAATTTATCTAAATTATATTTACAATTCAAAATGGATATCTTATATTCTAGAACAATAGAGTGACTAGATTTCTTCTTCCTTGAAATCCAAAATCGGTATGGTTTTTTATATAATATTGGGAAATGTAACCCTCAATTTATAGTATAACATGAATTAACAATGGGTCAGTCACAAAAATACATAGAAACAAAATATTCACAGAATAATTTGTTTGCAATTTTTTTGAAGGGATAAGTTTCTCATTCCACCTACACCATTTTGTTTCGGGATTTTTTGTTATGAGTGACTATGAGTAATTTATTTTTCACTAAAAGAATATTCAAAAAGGGAATTTACAAAATCACTACCATAATCTCTTTAAATAGTGAAAATATGTAGTTTTTTCAAATTTTTAACACAAGGATAAATGCATTTTGAAAAAATAGTGGTGCTTATAACTTAAGAGAAAGAAAATAACTGCGGTAATTCATAGTATAATGATCAAATAAAGAATACATATATTATTTTCCATGATATTTTTAATTATTTTGAGACTAAAATGATCCATGAAAACTAAATTTAATGGTTTGGAAGTTGATATTTCCCCAATAGTTTTATGACTTTACATTAATTGGTTATAATATTGGAAAGGGTTGTTAACTCTAGAATAATTAAACTCATCATCTAATAGATCTTTCAAAAGTCTTATCTGAAAACATTTATCAAAGTTTCAATCATTGTGGGGTCCTAACCACCTCCTCAAAATCCAATAATTATCCTAAACTTCATAGTTTCAAGTTATGTTTCAGAAATAAATATCATATTTTTGGTAGTGTAATAATTATCATGCCTTATAAAATATAATTCACGAATCATTAAATACTTGTTATAGTGCATTTATCATTCCAAAATTTCAGGGAGTATCTGTCATCACATAATTAAAATATTTTTTTATGTCTGTGATTAATCAAAAAAATTATATTTAAAATAAAATTGGTTCAAGGAAATGAAACATCATTTATACAAGTAACATATTTGATCTTCACTTTTTATATGTTACAATGGTTAAAATTATTTCCAATCATATGTTTAGAATGATCCTTTTACATGTAAAAACTATTATGTATATAGGTACTCATCATTTTCTTCTAAAAAACACAACTATATGTTTGGTACGAATACTTTCTTAGGTCCTGTAACGTTGGAAAAAAGAAATTCTAGAAAACACATCCATCCAACTCTATAGTGTTGAAAAGTTTAAATATCTTTAAAAATATAAATCTTATGAGTTCCAAAGTATTCATATCTATTCAAAGAATATTTTTTTCACTAATAATATCTTCTTTTGATATTTTTTATAGAATGGTAAACTTTTTGGAATGAAATAGTTAGATTGATAATGTGTCTTTTCAAAAGTAAAAAAAAACTCTAAAAGATATTTTTGAATGATTTAAATATCTCCAAATCTTATAAAATTTCTCCTTAAAGGAAGAAAAATTAAAAATATTATTTTTTTCACTATCAAAATCATATTTAAGTTTCATAAATTAGATTACATTCATTATGAGTAAATATATAATCATATTTAGTGTCATACTTTTAGGTGATTTAATAAATGTTACCATTGTCCTTAGCAAGACCATTCTTATCCTAATCAAATTATTTATTAGACATTTAATTTTTATTCTATGAAAAATTCATATATCTTTACATAATTTCAAATGATATAGTATTAACTTAATCATCTAAAGAAAAACCACAAGAAAAATCTAAATATAAATTAATAAGTACATCAGGAGTTACCTTTTCCATGAAATGAATTTCATTTTCTGATGCATTTTCATAAAATATAATAATATTTTGGTTTTTTCCATTTTCTTCTAATGAAATATCATATGTAAATTTGGATTCTATTGTGATCCAACTATATATATAACCTTTAACACTTTCTTCCCTTTCTATTTTGAATTTACTTTTGAATCTCTCATATTCATATTCAATTTCAAACAAAATCCGAATTTGTATCAATTTCTTAAGATCATAATAAAATATATTAAATAGATAATTATATATATATATATATATATTACGTTTGAATGATCATTATAGGAGTCCATATTTATAGAAATTTTTTTCACACACCTTGAAAGCTAGGAAGGTTCCCCTTTACTAAGATCAAAAACACAACTATATGAATTTCATTTAGATTTTATCCTCATAGTATTACTAGAATTTGAAGAATTAAATTTAGAAGTTAAATAATTATATTTAGAAGAAAATGAAACCTCATTTTTTACTTTTCTATCTAATCATATCTCTTATGTTAATTTTCATATAGTATTATGTTTCAAATCAAATAATCTACGTTTATCTTCATAATTTGTTTCATATTGTCAATTATTTGGAACATGGATTATAATGACCTAGGTATTTATAGAATAATAATTTTTCTTTTATATTAATATATATGAATAATATATTAATTTATGTTAAATGGTATCATTTTTTCAATAGTGTACTCGACACGCAACAGTGGGTTTCTCCAAAATCTTATGTTGCACACAACATTGAGTTATACCGATAAATAATATAGTAATAACATTATTATTTTAAATGGTAGTTAACGCCTAGGAATTGGAACTTTTAGAATGAATATTATCAACTATCTTATGAAAATATGGTTTAAACAAGTTTAATTAATGATTCATTGGTTACTAAATTTATTATAAATGGAAGTAAAAACCAGTTGAATATAAAGTATGTTTTTTTAATGAAAACCTATTTGAATTGTGTTTATAAAATTATAGCACTATATATGTATTTTTATTTAAGGAAATATATATGTTATATATTAAATTTAATGTTTTAAATTCATCCTATATATTTTTATATATTATATAAGAAAAAATTTAATTTTTTAGATAAATGAATTATTTTCTAAAAATTTAGTTTTACCATATTTTGAAGGAAAACAATTTATAAATTTAGTTTTTCAGACCTTTATATTATATATTTTAGAAAATAAACTTCTAATTTAGATGTGTGACATAAAAATTTACATTGTATAAATTTTGTATATTTTTCTAATAACTATCATGTTTTGATGAATACTAAAAATATGCTAAATTTTTTACTGAAAACATATTTTTCCATCAAGATAATTTATATGGTTAAATCATGTTATTTAATGATATTAAAGTATTAATAGAATATATTTTTATCATTTAATCTCATTTTGGTTAGTTGGTGTAATTTCACAGTGAAATTGGACATGAACACATCTAAATCTTTCGACAGTTTTTACTTTTTAAAACCCAACATTCTGGTTTTGACAACGAGAAATAATTTCAAATTAATTACTAAAAATTCTATGTTTTGAATTTGGAAAAATTGATTCCATATTTGTAATAATAATTTTCAAATTGTGTAAATAGTTACCTCTTATTTTTAGACATTAGGAATAGTAACTTCAGTAATTATTTTATTTATCATGGTTAAATGGTAAATCTTGTAAATAAGGATAAAAAAATAATATTATAATAATATTAAACTACCTTAACACATGTCCTAATCCAATTGGAGGAGATATGTCCGGCCATGGTCATCCTTGGGTCGATTTTGGGATCTCAGGGTGCCACTTGAGTGTGAAAATAGAATTTTATTAGAATTAATTTAATGTAAAGAGAAAATTAACATAAACATGTATCTTTTACTAAAAAAAATTTAATATAGGATTATATAATAGATATATTTTACTATAAAAATACATTAGAAATAAAAAATGATTTCCTACATCATGGTATTTTATTTATAATTTTCATACATTATATAAATAATTTAAATTATGAAACAGTGATGATGGAGTGATTGAGTCACTAATAAAGGATTCAAATAAATGATATTATAAATATTAAAATAAATGAAATTTTATTATTTTGATGTGATCCATGAATTTTCTAGAAGTTTTTGAAATGATATTTTTGATTTAATTCCTTTGGTTCAAAGGAATAAGGTTGATATGAATTTGTAAAAGTCATGTATGAATAGTGTCCAAAATTGATATAATTCATAACTTATAAGATAAAATAGATTATTAATTTATATTAAATTCATAAAAATATAAGATTCATCCAAATGGTTAAGAAAACTCGGAATATGTCATAAACGAAATTATTATTGGTCTTTTGACATGATATGGTAATTACATTAACCCACAATTTGTAAGTAACATTATATCACAATATGATTAAAAAGGGTGAAATAAGGGTTAAACCAAATAGATAAGTATAAAAAATAGTCAGAATTTGTCTAAAAATTATTAGATGACGGTTATTTGAACCAAAATCATCCTATATTAAAATTTAAAAAGTTTGGGACCATTTTTAATTGAAATATAATTTATAATAAATTAATATTTCGTGTACTTTCTAAAGTGCCCCACTTCCCTCTTATAAAAGGCCACCATGTTTACCCACTTACACACAGCTCTCAATCCCCATAGATCTTCCAAATAATTCTAAAATAAGCTCCCAATATCCCTCCCTTCCTCTCAAAATCCTTACCATGTGCATAATCCAATTCAAAAATTCATGTTGGGCTCAAATAAAAAGAAGGTAACTGATTTACAAGAATATAAAGAACGAATGAGACAAGTTGGACTCAAGGTTAGGGAACCCTTCACCCTCCTATTTTAGTCAAAGACTTATTTTATATTACTAATTTTAATTTACATTTTTTTATGTTGGGGTATGTTATTCTATATCCCTTTATCTATCCATTTTATGTTCAAATGACGCGAGACCCTTTTCGCACTAATCAACTCATTTTATGAATTTTTACGTGATGACGTTAGGCTACCAAATTTTCATAAGGGGACTTCTTAACCCTATTTCCATTAATTGGTTTGATCTTCTACTTCTTGATTATTTATTTCAATTATTATGTGAGAAATGAATTTTGATATCTTATTTAGTATTTATACTTTATTTATGAGGACTTCTAATAAATACACATAATCAATCTATTTGATTAATAAAATGATATTTTTAAGGGAATTTCTAACCACAATTTTTACTCTTTGGGTTTTATGCAAACATCATTGATTATATTATGCCAAGATTATGTGTGTAATAACTATTTATTTATTTATGATTTAATTTCCATATCAATTTTTGTGGATATACTATTTCTACACATAATAACTCCATTGAGAAATTCTTATGTCATTTATATAAACTTTGTAAGTGAAATCTTAACTCAAAATCCATTTATTGAGTTGATTATCCATGGCATTGGTTTCTTACAAGAATATTTTTGAATGACCTATGATTTTTATACACTTAATTTCAACATATATTGAGTGTATTTATATTTTTAAAGATAATTATGTCATTTATTTCTCTTTAATCAAATTATGGGATCTTTGTAAGGTAGTTCATCTCAAAATTTATTTTTCTGGCATATCTTGATGTTATGCACCTTTATTTTCCTATAAGGTGTATATAGAACCCTTTGACCCAGAATATCATGAATTATTATATTCTAATGATATTAAATGTTCTGTAAAATTTAAATCCTTAATGATGTGTATTTAAGTGCCTCTCAAGTGCTAAGGGACTCTTTAACTAAAACATTGTTTTAAAGGTTTTAACGATTTTTTCATTTAAAAAATTTTATTTCATATCAATGTTTTCAAAATGGTTTTTAAAAATTAATTTATATGGACATGAATGTTTTAAAATGATAATTTATTTTAAAAGTTTCACAGTGGTATAGGACAATTTGATTCAAAATTCTCTTTATTTGATGTATTAAATTATTTTTGAAATCGAATGAATATTTCAATATCTTGATATGATCTCTTATGATTTCAAATGAAATTTTACGAGTCAAATGTTGATAATAACAATATTTTTGCATTAATATTATATAACGGTACTTGTACAGTTGATGAGTGGTTATGTAATTAAAAAAATAGGTGGTTACGTGATAAAACAATGATGGGTCATTATGTGATAAACCAAATGATAGGTGGTTCCATGATAAAGCAAGGATAGGTGGTCACATTATAAACTCCAATGCATTGGGTATGGAAATTAACCGTATGGTTATTCTAGTTAGTGATATGTCTAGAAGTTGACCGTATGGTTATTTTGTTAATGTATATTTATATACCAAGTTATCTCTATATGTTATATGTTTCTTTCTATGGGATGAATGTTAATATTTTGGTTACAAAAAGTGTAAGAAATGATCTTATATTCCGTGAAGTGGTTTTTCTACTTCTTAAAGGTTAAAATTATTCCATTATGATAAAGTTTTAATGGTTTGCCTATTTTTGCAAGAATAAAAGTTTTCATTCATTATGTATCCCTTATTCAGATTTTTATTCTCATACCATGTTTTGAAATTTTTTTCATAGGACATAAATATTAATAGATTCAAGGATGGGATTAGGTAAAATTTAGGCTGTTAGAACATGAAACAATGTCATGTTTCTTTTTAAGGAGTTTTTGTTTTAGGAAAATATGGATAGTTAGTAAAAGTATCTAATTTTAGTATTCAAGTTGTTATGTATTTGTTATGAGCTAATTATCTAAATATCTAAACCTTAAAAGATCCTCAATTTAAAATAAATTAAAATTATTTACCTAACTCATGATTATGTAATGTTTAAAGTTGGGGCCTTATAGTTGGTATAAGAGTAAAGGTTTATACAACTATAGAGATTAGTATTCTTATTTTGGGTTAGGGTTATGATAATGGGTTTATGATTTTAAGGTATATTATAAGTTCAATTAATTGGATACCCTTTTTAGGATTATGTTATTTCAAGGTGGTTAACATTATTTTTGGAGACATTCACCTTTGAAGAGATTATGGGTTATTAGATTTTGGGAGGGAAAATGTGAGGTATGAAATAACCTTTGAAGTTAAAACATGTTTTGGTTATTTTTTAGGATTTTATCTCATTTTATTAATTTTACTATAATTATAATGTTTTTGAAAAAGGAAAACTCACAAACCATGTGACAACCCATCGTGTCAGACAAAGCTATAGGAATCAAACCCAAAACCAAAGTATGACTGGTATTTATCACCTACCACAGTACAAGTGAAGTCCCTATTTAGTATTCCATATTCATTGTGGTTATATTATTTTATGGATTAAGAATAAGATGAGTTTGGGAACTTATATTTTATCAAATGGATATCCTTAGTATAAAAAAATGATTTGGTGATTAAGTGACAAATGTTATTTTATAAGACGTTCTCTTTTTTAGTACCATTATATTATTAAGGTAAATATAATACGTTGTGATTTAATTGTGAAGTTATGGTTGAATTATATTTTGGTAATAATATATTATTCTAAATTTGGACTTTTGGGGAATTAGAGACTTTAAGGAGTGATTAACCTATTATAGATAAAATATGATTAGGTTAACTACTTTTGGTATGAGACATTAAGAGTGGTTGATGTTATTTTGAGATAAATGTTAAAATTTATCTTGGAAAACTATGTGATAAAATCCTTATGAGTTTTGGGTTTCAATATTAGTTGGATTATTTTGAGAAATTTTACGAAATTTTTTTTGTTGAATAGTCTATGTATAACATGGGTATTACTATTGAATTTTTGAGATTCAATGTAGTCTTTTTCTTATAAATGATTATTATATTTTGGGAATTATCTAATCCTATACTAACCATTTTGGTTCTAGTTAATGTTTCAAGATAGGATGAATAAATAGTTATTTTTTCGGATTATGTGATTCTCTATAACTTGATTCATATTCAGTAATCATTATTTGGTTGAAAAGTTGAGTTTGGGGGGAATTTTATTAATGGATGAAACACTACATTCAAGTAATTATATTTTCTTATGATCTTAGTCAAGGTCCTAATAAAATTATTCAACTATATAAAATTATCTTAAATAAAAAATGTTATACACTTTCTTTTATCAATAGAATTTTACCCAACCACAAATTTATGGTATTGTCGTGGTTAACTTTCAATGAACATGTTCTATATCATTCTATATTAGTCGATGAGAGTTAGTTTTTCTCACATATCCATGTGTTTCTACATGGAATCCTATTCTGTGATATCTCATGTCACCTTTGTACTTCTTTTTCTTTATGTTAATGTGATAGTTTTATTGGCTCTACTTCTGATGTGGGATTTTCAGTAAAGTTTCTAAGCCCAATTTGAAAATTGCGAGGACGCAATCTCCAAAAGGGGGAATGATGTAATTGACCAGGTATTTATATAATAATATGTTTTCTTTTTTATTAATATTTATGAATAAGATAATAATTTTACATTAAATGGGATTCTTTTTGTAATAGCAAACTCGACATACAACAATGGGGTTCTCTAAACTCATACGTTGCACACAACATTGAGTTATACTGAAAATAGTATAGTAATAATATTATTATTTTAAATAGTTGTTAACACCTAGCCGTTGAAAAAGCTGGATGGAATAATATCAACTGAATTTTTAAAATATGGTTTACATGTTTAAATAATGATTCATCAGTTACTAAATTTATTAGAAATGGAAATAAAAACTAATGGAATATAAAAGATATTTTTTTGAAAACGTATTTGAAAAGAGAATGATTGAGTTTATAAAAACATATAACTCTCTATATATTTTTATTTAATGAAAAATATATGTTATATATTCAATTTAATTTCTTAAATTAATCTTACATGTCTTTTAGATACGATATAAGAACAAAATCAATTTTCGAATAAAAAAGTATTTTTCTAAAAATGAAGTTTTATAGAATTTTGATGGAGGACCCTTTACAAATTTAGTTTTTGAAAACTTATATGTTCTATTTCAAAAAATAAACTTCTCTTTTAGAAGAGGGAAAAAATTTTACTTTTTATGAATCTTTTATTTCTTTCTCATAACTATCATGTTTTGATTAATAGTAAAAATAAGCTAAATTTCAATTAAAAGCAATTTTTTCCATCATGATAATTTATATTGTTAAATTGAATTATTTGGTGGTTTTAATGTGTAAATATAATATATTTTTACCATTTAATCCAATGTTTTTCATTGTAAATATTTTCACATTGATGTTTCACATAAATACATTTTAATCTTTTTATAGTTTTCACATCTTAAAAACCCGCATTCTAGTTTTGGAAACATAAATTTAATTTAAATTAATTAATTAAAATTATATGTTTTGAATTTTAATAAATGTATTGCATATTTGGAATTAGAAGGTTCATATTGTATAAATAGATACCTTTTATTTTTAGACATTATGAATTGTAACTTTAGTAATTATTTTATTTACTATAGTTAAAGGCTAAATCTTGTAAATAAGGGTAAAATATTATATTATAAGAATATTAAAATACCCTAACACATGTCATAATCCATTTGGACGAGATATGTCTGACTATCTAAATCCTTGGGTCCATTTTGGGACCCGATGGAGCCACTTCGGTGTGAAAATGAAATTTTATAAGAATTAATTTAAAGTAAAAAAGAAATATAACATAAACTTGTATATTTTACTAAACAAAATAAATATAGGGTTATAATTGATCACTTTGACTATAAATATTCATTATAAATATAAAAAAATTTACTACATCATGATATTTTATATATAATTTTTAAATATTAAATAAATAAATATAATTATGACACAATGATGATGCAGTGATTGTTTCGTTAATAAAGGATTCAAATGAATCATATTATAAATATTAAAATAAATTTAATTTTATTATTTTGATGCTATCCACTATTTATTTGGATGATATTAAAAAATTACATTTGATTTAATGCCTTTGTTTCTATGTAATCAGGTTTTTATGAATTTTTAAAAAAGTCATGTATGAATTGTGTCCAAAATTGACATAATTCATTACTTATAACATAAAATAGTTTATTAAATGATATTAAATTTATAAAAATCTAATTTGTGTCCATCAGGTTAAGAAAAGTCCAAATTTGTCATAAATGACTTTTTTGGGTTTTTTTACATGATATAGTAATTACATTAATCCAAAATATTTAAATAACATGATATCTCTGTAAGATTAAAAAGGTTAAAATAAAGGTTAAACCAAAAAGATAAGAATAACAAAATTTTCAAATCATTTCTAAATATTATTGGATGATGGGTATTATAACCAAAATAATCTTATCATAGAATTAAATTAGTCTTGAACTATTTTTAATCAAAATTGAATTTATAATAAATTAATATTTCCAGACCTTTCTAAAGTGCCCATCCTCCCTCTTATATAAGGCCACCATCTCTACCCACTTACACACACCTCTCAAGCCCCTTGGCTCATCCACATTATGTTCAAATAAGCTCCCAACCCCCCCCCCCCACTCCTATAATCCTTAACATAGGCATGAATAAATTAAATAAATCCTTTTGGTCTCAAATCAATAGAAGTTACCTGATTTAAAGGAATATAAAGAACAAACAAGACAAGTCTGACTCAAGGTAAGGGAACCGTTCACCCTCCTCTTTTACCGAAGTCTTATTTTATGTTATGAATTTTAATTTTAATTTGTTTATTTTGGGGTATGTTATTCTATGTCTTTATTTCTTTTCATTTTATGTCCAAATGATGAGGGACCCTTTTTGCTCTCATCAAATCATTTTATGAATTTTTAAGTGACTCTGTTAGGATGCCAAATTTTCGTAAGGGGACTTCTTAATCCAATTTCTATTCTTTGGGTTGATCTTCTACTTCATGATTATTTCATTCTATGGTTATGAAAGAAATGAATTTTGATATATTATCTAGTATTTATACTTGATTTATGAGGATTTATAATGAATACTCATAATCAGTCTATTTGATTAACAAAATAATCTTTGTAAGGGAATTTCTAACCTCAATTTCAACTTATTAGGTTTTATGCATACTTAATTTATTATATTATTCCCAGATTATTTGTGGAATCATTATTTATTTAATTATGATTTAATTTCCACTTCCATTTGTGTGGATATATTGTTTCTACACATAATCACCCCATTGATAAATTCTTATGTCGTTTATGAAACTTTGTAAGGGAAATATTAACTCAATCTCTATTCATTGAGTTGAATATCCATGTCATTGGTTTTTTTCAAGAATATGTGTGAATGAATTCTGATTATTTTACACTTTATATCCACTTATATTTAGTTTATTTATATTTTTCAAACATAATAATTTCATATATTTAACCATAATCTAATAATACGATCTTGGTAAGGGACTTCATCTCAATCTTCTTTATTTGTGGAATATCTTGCTGTTATGCACCTTTATTTTCCTATAAGAGGTATATACAACCCTTTTAATTATAATATCATTAATATTATATTATAATTATATTAATATGTTCTTATAATATAAATTTTTAATGATATGTGTTCATGTTTTTCTCAAGTGGAAAGGGAATCTTAAACTAAAACCTTGTTTTATATGTTTTAATGATTTATTCATTTAAAACATTCTATTTCATTTCCATGTTTTAAAAATGGTTTTTATAGAATTTATTTATATAAACATGAATGTTTTAAAAAGATAATTTATTTCAAAATATTCACAATTGTATGAGACACATTGATTCAAAATTCTATTTATGAAATGTTTGAAATGGTTTTTGAAATGTATTGAATATTTCAATATCTTGAAATGATTTCTTTCGATTATAAATGAAATGTTATGATTAAAATGTTGATAATTAAAATATTTTATGTGTTACGATTATTTGACGGTACATGGACATTTGACGGGTGGTTGCATGATAAACCAATGATTTGTGGTTACATGATAAACCAATGACGGGTAGTTACATGATAAACCAAATGATGGGTGGTTCTCTGATAAACCAAGGATGAGTGGTTATGTTATAACCTATAATGCATTGGGTATAGAACTCGGCCGTATAGCTATTCCATTTAGTGATATTTTTGGAAGTTGACCATATGGATATTCCATTTAAGTATGTTCCCAAGTTACCTATACATGTTATATGATTCTTTCTAAGGGCTTGAGGGTAATATTTTTGTTACCAAAAGGGTAAGCAATGATCTTATCTTTAGTGAACAGTTTTTTCTACTTTTTAAAGGTTAAAAGTATTACATTATGATAAATTTTTCATTGTCTATATGTTTTAACAAGACTAAAAATTTTCATTAATTATGTATCCTTTACTGATCTTTTTATGCTCATACTAAGTTTTGAAGTGTTTTCACCAGACATAAAGATGAATTGATTCAAGGATGGGATCAAGGAAAAGTTACGCTATTAAAACATGAAACGATATCATGTTTCTTTTTAAAGAGTTTTTGATTTATGAAAAAAATGGATAGTGAGTTGAAGTGTGTACTTGTAATATTCTTATTTTCATGTATATGTTATGACCTGATTCTATAAATCTCTAAACCTGAAAAGATCCTCGCGGTTAAGTAAATTAAAATTATGGACATAACACAATATTAAGTGATGTTTAAGGATAGGGAATTGTTTGGATAGTCAGTCATTAAATTATATTTCAATGATTTTTTTAATAGGTTGTTTATTTGTTACATCAATATCACTAAGGGATTAGAGCATATTACCTATCATCTTAAATATATTATTTATTTACACTACTAATTCACCAAGAAGAAAATGAAAAACCCTGATAATAAGCTATAATAGTATATCTTTTTGAATCATGTACTTGGGATGTTCTTAAAAGTGTAATTTCAATTTTTTACTAAATACTATTCATCCTTTCTCATGAATTAGTCTGACTGTAAATGATTATCATCACCAAAAAAGTAATTTTTTATAAAAATTGTACCTTTTTTGATATTCTAAATTTTCCTCTCTAGTAAAATAATAAATTTCCATTATCAATATAATATAATGTTTGGTCATTGTTTTATAATAATCTATGATAGCATTGATAAAAAAATCATTATCTGATGATGCCATTTCTCATAGTCATCTCAATTATGGTTTTTTGCTCGTATTCACGTTATCCAATGATATGATTGATATTCCTAATATATAATAATAAATATATCATTAATGTATCACTTGTTAGTCTAATAAATCATGATATCAATAGTATCATAAATAAATTATGAGATAAGATTAAATATTGATACTACAACTAATACAAAGTGTATTAGAAAAAATATATGGAGTCAGGCATTGAAACAAACCACTAATCTTCAGATGATAATCTAAAAAATCCAACAAAATAGTTTATTTATCAAACAATTCTGATCAAGGGAAATATTCTCTTTTATAACAAAAAGTTAGGAGATTCGATAACTATAAAAAAGGTATACGAGTTACATTTAATGAGCTTCATCGAGAACTTTAACATAAGATACAAGTTACACAATAATAACATCATCGATTAAGATTCAGTAGAAGGAAACAATATCACTATGATCCTCTTTTATTAGCATGTTTAACAGAATGTTCAACACCATAATTTGTAAGAAAAAAATATTAGAAGTATTAAGGTCCCCATCCTTAGATTGTTAATGATTATAATGATCAGAAGAAGACTATATTTATAGCCTTGGAATTTATTTGATCACTAAGAGATGAAGTAATTATTATATTGACAACACTATGATATTTTAAAATAAAATTTCATTCATTTAATATCATAATATACATACTTAAAACAATATAAATTAAACCACACAAATTAATAATTTGATTCACAGTTTGGTGATTAAAATTACAATACATTTTCCTGTACTTTGAATCATCCATATAATTATCCTCAGAAAAATTCCTAGAGATCTGGCTAAATATTTCTCAACCTAGTTTCCAAAGGGTAACTAAACCTATACTATGAATCCAAATATATAGACCTAGTATTTTCATACATAAATATTACATCATTTTTATGACCATTTATTTCATTACACTAACAAACAATTTATGATTATAAAGGTATGGTTCCTTTGGAAATAAGGAAACACAAACAATTTATTCATAAGTGAACTAAATCATCTCCCATTTTGTTAGTGAAAACATACACCATTCTTAGAAATATAATATAGAATAAATTTATTTATAACCACGAGAAAGGAAACATAATTAATGTTAAGCTCATATGCATAGAAACGGTAAACAAGGGATATACATAGCATAAAATGAAGATAAGAGTTTTAGAGCATGATCATAATATTTTATAACCATTCCCTACATGTCAAAGATCATAATATTAATGTGTGGACTAAATAATAGTTTTTCATGTGGACATAATCATAATGGAATAAAATAACATGATCTATAAGAGTAAATATTGGTATAAGATATAAATTTTTTGAATACACATAAGAATAGAAAATCATTTACAGAGTTTTCATGGATCACTTCCAAGGTTATCATAGTGGAATGGGTTAAGTCCCCAAACCATCATAATAGTCAATGTTAACTCCCAAGACTATCATAATAGAAAATTTTCCTTACTGAACCAAGTTCAATCCATGTTCCAATCATTTCTATCCCATAAAATGTAAATTTTTACCCAATACATTATAGAGAGATATAGGTCCCACACATATCATAAAGAAATACATATATATATATATACTCTGAAATATCATAAAACATTCACAATATCATAACCCATGTAATAAAATAGGATATATAAAAATTTCATTATATTATAACTTGTGTAAAATAGATAGTTTTCATAATCATTTGATCATTTTATCACAGCATAACCCATGGAAAATAAGCCGGTTTCATAATAATTTTATCATAGTATAACCTTTGTAGGATAAATGGTTTTCATAAAAATAATTTCATCATAAAAACCCTTTATAGAAATAATATGATGGTAATACTTGTATCATATCCCCAATAAGTCATATATAACTTTAAATAATGTCTTCCTTTATGGAATGTGATTTTTAAGGATCATTTAAAACATTTCTTGGGGAAAATATATTTTCTACTTTAAACAAACATTTCATAAAAACATAAAACGTTTTGAATTTTATTTTTCATTGAAGATAACATTTAAAAAATATAATAGAGGCTTTATGAAAAATAATTTTCATGATTTTGGAAAATTCTTTTGATATCGGGCATGTTAAAACAAACATTCTTATCACAATTTTGGTAAAAACCGAATGATATTTTTTTAGAAAATTACATAAATATTCCTTTCAAAAAAATTATAAAAAAACAAAAAAATGGTAAAAAAGTGTTTTGAAAATCTTAGTATAATATAAATAAATTTTCTTAATAAATTTTCAGGAAATTTTATTTTTGATGAAAATAGATTTCCAATCGTAGAGGGAAATAAAGTCAGGTTTTATGGAAACTCAATTCTCAGTTATTTTAATAAAAAAAGATTTTTGAAATGGATCTATTACATAAAAATATCCTTAAAATACTAAATATATTAAAATTAATTATTTTATTGATATATTTATTATAATAATTTTCCTCATAATCATAATGTAAAACAATTGCAACAAACGATGAGATTGTAACATAAAATATTTACCACTTTAGTAACACTGAATTATAATACCCATGGAAAGAATAAAATAAAATGAAAAATAAAATATAATGAGGATAAATAAATTCATGATATTAAAAGTCAAAGAGTCTATGTATATACCTCGTAAAAGAATATAGGTTCACAACATAACATGTGTCTCAAGGAAGGAAGATTGAGAAAAATTCCCTTCCTTTAAGTCATGACATCCATCGTACACATTCAAACCTCCTATATAATATATATAAGTTTATTATAAATCTATTATAGAACCATATTTATATATCATAGCATATATTATTTTATTATGACCTTTATTACCCATTTATTAATAATTCCATGTTAAAGTTACATTTCAGGAAATAATTTTTTAGTTTTTCATATATGTTTTAAATTATTGTTTTTTGGTCATATTAATTTTTTCATGGTTTAATAATATAAATATTATTTACCATGATATAAATATAATATATATTCTGTGTATATGTGGTTAGATTAATCAATAAAATTTAGTGATTAAAAATGAAATGCACCATTAAGGGAGATAGTAGATCACACGTACACATGAATGTTGTTTCCATTTTGTTAATAATTAAAAGAAATATTTTTATTTATTTTTGTTACCATTTCATAATAATTTTTATTTAATATATGTCACATATTTTCATTAAAATCGTATTTATTTCTTTCCAGGTAAAGTGTGAACGAATCACAATGATTCGTAAGGTTGTAGTCTGTTGTACACACGAACGATGTTATCATATTCTCACAAAATGGAATGTAAAAAAAATAAAAAACTAATATAATTATTCCAAAAAAATAATAATATCAATAATATCATATAGACAATAAATAAATCATTTTTATCTTATTGATAGGTGGTAATGTAAAAACCAATTACATCAATTCGTGAGGCGGTAGTTCATCGTACACACGATATATGATTTTATAAACCATTTGATGGAATTAGAGATGGTTATAGGTCATGAACTTAAAATAACAACCTATAATTATATGGTATATATTGATGTTATTATATCATGAAGTTTTAGTAATAATTGGAGGATTTGGAGGAATAAATAAAATAAAATGGATCATTGAAAAACATTACCTCTTCTTTAGGAATACTCCTTAAGTTTGCAGAAAAAGCATTCCTAGGTTAGATTTCATTACAAAATAAGACTTCTAATATGCTACTATAGAGTTTAGAAAGCTATTTGGGAAGTTACTTTTTGAACCAAATTTTTTTTAAGGTCTGAATAGATTAGGATAAGGGGTGACCTTTTTAAGTTATGTGAGTGGCACACCTATAAGTTTTTTAAATGAAAAAGTAATACTCATGTTTTTATCATTCCCCAAGGCTCCAAAAAAAGTATTCTTGAGACTTAGACAATAAAAGGTTAAAATATTACTAAAAAATTAAATTTCTAAATGTTATGGTTTATTTTTAACCCCTATCTTTTTAATTTAACCCCCAATTGACCAATTTTTACCTTAACCAAGGTAAATAATTTTTATTATTTTCAATATTTATTTTGGTAAAAATATTAAGTTTATGTTATTAGATAACATAAACTATGACAATAAAAAATATTTAATACATTTTTAAATATTCCTTCCACATATTTGGAAATTTTTAATTTAAAATTAATCTCGTAGACATGGTGAAAAGGTGGCTTTTTAAAGAGAATATGTTCCTAATATTGAAAATATTTTTTGTCAAAATAAAAAAAAAAATTAGATAAAATGACTTATATTGTATTTATAGATATATAATTGAACTAATTTTACTTTTAAAACCATCTTAAAACCATTTTTATGATTATAAAATCTTTAAAATTAACGACACTTCTTACTAAAAACCAATATATTTCATTATTCATCAAAATATTTATTTTTTCATAATAATAAAATGAATCCACCATAATCTATTTTTGAATTGTAATTTATTAAAAATGATGTTTATTTTAATAAAATTACTTTCATATAAGTACTAAAAATTAATTTTATTATTTTTTACAAAAAAGAGATGACCATCATTTTTTGATAAAAATTTATATTCAAAACATATATACACTTTTCCAAAAATAAAAAACATTTTTACCAATATGTTTTATTTATATAAAAACATTACAATTAATATACATAATTTATTTATTACTATTTTTATCACTAATTCTAACAAGTGGGTTATAATGGTCGTGTTGGCGTAATTATATTAATATTATATAATTATTCGTTAAAACTCAATATTCTATATAATGAAATATAAAACCAGTGGTGCATGTAACACAAGATTAAATAAGGGTTGTTTAAAACTAAATATATCATAGAAAATTAATTTATTACAAAGAATAATAATTCATAAAAAACATTGTGTGTTACAGGAACCATAATCCATGATTAAATGAGGATCATAGGGATCGAGTAAGGACCCAAAATCAGGAATACTCACTCAATAAACTCTAATTCATAAATTTATATAATGAATTAAAATATATAAAACACTTATCTAGATCATTCCCAAAGAATGAAGAATAATATTTAAAGATCTGGACAATAACTTCCAATTACAGGAGGGCACTATAAGAAACTGAATTAGATTTTGAAAAAACCTTTTGGATCTATTATCAACAGAATTGATCTATGGTTTTTTTCTAATTCCCTGAACATTTAGTTTAAATTTATAAAAATTTAAATATCATTTTTGACAAGCAATGTCGAGCTTCAAGAAAATGAGATATATTATAAAAAATTTATATTTATATGGGACTTTTATAACCTAGCCCTTGAATTGGTGGGTATGAATATGAGAAAAATTTATTATGAAATTAATATATAATGTTCTTGTTCAATAACCAATAATTATTTAATTCATAGTAAATAATAATTCATTTTTTAATGAAGTAATTTTTTGGTTCAAAAATTCGTTTTCTTCAAAAGTGATTTTTATTGCATTTTGTGTTTGGAAATTATAATTAATTTCTTAAAGAAATTAATTTTATTCTATAAAATAAAATAAATTATGAAATAATCATATAAAATTTAACATATGATGAAATTTTATGTTTTTTCTAAATTTATTGATTTTTCAATGAATAGTGAAAAATGCCAATTTTTCAAATACAGTCATTTAATTTCATTAAATCAATTAATTCATAAGTCTAATTATATATTAATTTTTTTTATTAAAGTTAAATATTTTCCCTTTTTCTTATAATAATATAATGAATTCCATTTTAATATATAATTTTTATGATTTTTATATAAGTAAATTCTTATACATGAAAACAAACTTTTCTAAAAAAATTGTTGCGTTATATTCATTAATATTTAAAAATATTTTTTAAAATTGAATTTATTGAACCATAAGAAAATGATACAATTTTTATAATTTTGAGGATAAAATTTGGTAAATATAAGCCTTTTATTTTTAGTCATTATAAATAGTTAGCAAATATTTGTCACCTTGATAATGGTCAAATGGGTAAAAAGGGTTAAAACCAATAGGTAAGGTATCAAAATAAATGCAAAACATTGATTTATTTAATTTTATTGTATAAATTAAACTATATGAATCCCATACTCTAATATATGTGATTTTTGTGCTATTTTCCCATGATAATGACATTTGTATTATTTTAAGTAAAGAAAATTCAAAAATGTAACTCTCATTCCTTTTATTTATTTTATATGATCACATAGGGATAGCATTATGTTATGAATGGATATAAATATTTATTTTTAACAAGATTAGTTTATATTTATTATTTAAATTTATTATTAATTTTTATAAAGTATATAATTACCTTGAATGATGATACAACGCTAACATAATGTTTGTGCAAGTAGTAGAAAAATCAAAGTCATGGTTTTTGAAAATATAAAATGTCAAAATTTTGGGATGAATTATGATTTTACAAAAAAATTATAGTAAATAATAATGTACAATTTTTGGTAAATTTTATTATATTCTGATTCTATTGATATATTTTTGACGTTAAATTCAAATTAGATAAATAGATCCAAAACTGATGTAACTGATATTTTATAATAAAAAAAATTCTATTAATTTATTTAAAATTATAAAAAACTGTGTTTATATAATTGAATTTTATATGGTCATTTATAATACCATTTTCAATTTAATGGTTAATTTTATTTTTATCTTAACATTCTTCACTCCTAATGTGAAAAAAACACAGATATCACAGTAAGCGGCGGAAGGGTTAATGAGGGTTTACAAAATGTGATAAGGCTGAAAACATCACATAAACTTATAATAATTTCATTGGATGAGAATAGCTTGAATCATTATCATAATTGTCATTATATATAAATTTTTTTATAATTTTCCAAAAAAAAAATTTATATTAATTTAATACTTTAAGAAATTTCAAGAATGTCCGCCCCTCGCTTATAAAAGGACACCCATGTCTTGTATTTACTCCATAATAAGATACATCCCTCAACAATACGCTACCCAATTATATTCTAACCCTAAATATACAAGAAATATGGGTTCTAGTATTCTTAAAATACCATTCCAAGTGTCCATAATAATGGATTTAATGAAGGTTGACCGAAGAAGAGGCAACCGTCTTACAAGACATCATCCAATTAATTTATTATTAAACCTTTTATAAAAATGTAATAATTATAAAAAAAATAATAAATTTAGTATCCTAAATAAAACTAAATGTTATTAGGATTATGAAACCACAGTTATCATCCCCTTATTCTGTCACATGGGAAGTTAATGTATTGCTTATGCGTATGTGTCAACCACCACATCCACATAATGATACAATTCATTTCACTTCAACATCCTTCATTGATAGTTATTATGATTGGTTTCATTTTTAAATATTATATTTATTAAATAATTATGATTTTTTAATTAGGATTTCATATCTACCTTCTTACCTTCTAATCTGTTGGGAAACAATAATCTCTCTCATGCGTACGAATGTACTACCACCTCTGTGAAGCCCTATGATTCATTTTTTCATTTCCGAATTACATGGATGATAGTAAAGATATATTTAAATTATATATGTGTTATTTAATATATAATTATGATTTTTTAATGATATAATAATATTTATATTTCATTCCATCATATCGTTAGAAAATGAAAACACTGATCATGCATATATATGGTCGAACGTCTCCATGAACGGTTTTCCAAAACTGTGTGCATTGCTAGTGAAAAGCAATAAAGTGATGTTATGTATGTTTGGAACATTATTTTTTCAAATTTTCACCCAAAAAGTTGAAACTGTGAAACCCCATTAATAGAGGAAAATAGCTAAGGTGCACAGTTTGAAAAATTTTACAGCCCTATCCAGCTATCCCAGGGTGTATAATTTAATTATTCTAGATTTTTCAAAAAAAATTACCAAACCCATTATTGACCTCCAATACACTCTAACTCTACCTAGAAAAATTTCCTATGTCTTGGAGGCTCTCTTGGACCCCTTTCCCCCCCCCCCAACCCCTTTATAAGAAAATAAAAGTGTTGTTAATCATGTTCTATCTTCTTTGGGTATGTTAACCTTCTCTAATTGGTACCTCCCACTCTCTCCATC
The DNA here is from genome assembly GCA_963277665.1 of Viscum album. Taxonomy (NCBI): domain Eukaryota; kingdom Viridiplantae; phylum Streptophyta; class Magnoliopsida; order Santalales; family Viscaceae; genus Viscum; species Viscum album. The sequence continues at coordinate 108,592,661 of OY728133.1, forward strand.
TTCCTTAATACAGTTTTTAAATCATAGTGTTATTGGAGGATATAATCAAAATTATTTTAGATCTTGAATCTTGGTGTGATTATTAGATATCTTTTTCCTATTTTTTCATTGGAGTTTCCTATTACATGTTTTGGGATTAGTTATATTATGATCCCAATGTATGTGGTTCCATTTATGATTTTATAATTGACTTAACCCTAGATTTATTGATTTAAAATAAATTTCTTTCAGTTGAATTGTGAAAACTTAATTTGATTTAAATTGGTATCTTTGTTTTCATGGGAATTAAAATTGGGGGAAACCCCCCAATTTTATTGAATTGGGGTGTTATTTATATTTGGTGATGATTGTGGAACATGAATTGAGAAAATTGAATTGTTAAATTTATTTTTGAAAATGATTTCAAATTTTTATTTAAGAAAAATTAATTAAATTATTTTCAATGAAACCCATTGGATTTATCCTATAAAAAGGAATAATTTGATTAAAACCATATTTTAGTTTTTAAATGGAAATTGTCATTTTAAAATGGAAATGGGTTAATTTTATTTTAATCAGTTTTGAAATAAATTTCCCATTATTGTTTTTTGTTTGAGCATATGCATGTCTAGGTATTTAGTGAGATATTATGGAAAAACACACTATTATGGGAATTCCATAGCGAAAAATTTCTTCTTTGAAACTATAGCATAAACATATTGGAAGATCTTATCCCCAGTGGAATTTTGGTTAGAATTCATTGGCTACTGTTGGAGATATGTTTGTACACATTACCATTATCATCATATGACTATGTGAGGATCCAATAACCTGGAACTATCTTATATCTTAGGAGATGAACAAATTTTCTCTTTATGGTTATTTTGATATATATTCCATTTTTTGTAAACATTTTTACATATTCCTTGAAAATTTATATAAATTTTTTAATATAAATTTATTATTTAAGCCATTGTTTAAAAAATTTCCAATAAATTTAAATGTAAATAATGATTGGTGTTAAATGTGATACTATACTACCATGCTTGATTATTTAAAAATGAATTGTTTTTTTGGAGAGTTAATTGTGACATATTTTTAAATAATCCTTACTGATCCCCTACTGGAAATTTATCTCACACCGAACATGTTCCTTTGGGAGTTTGTATATTTCATCCGACTAGGTTTGAGATAGGAGAAAGAACTACTTATAGGTGGTATTTTCTATTTAAATTGAGTATTTGAGCTACTATGTCCCCTATGACTTGGGTGTTTTATACTTTTTTCTAGAAATTTGATGTTTTACTTAGGGTTTTGATATCTTTTTGATTTCTGGTATAGTTCTCTGAGTGGATTATTTTTTATGTTGACATGTTTCTCTTTCTTCCATTGTATTTGTGTCAAAAAAGTACCAATGTTTTATTATATGATGTGAGGTTACTATTTCCAACCCATGAGTTCGAGAATGCCCTTTGATATATGTTAGGAATAGATCATTTATCATGGCCTAAGGGTATCCGATATGATTCATCAAAAATTAGTGTCATAAAAAAAATTAATAATATTTCCTTGATGTCAATACGTAGCAGTGTAGCCTTTTCAGGACATAGAAACTAGTTACCACTAAATCCCATTCCATATATCAGTGTAATGATCATTAAGTCACTAGGGTTGGTTCGGGAAAGTCATCTTAGGGATTATTTCTAGTCTATTATATACTTTTTATTTAAATATATTGAAATCCAAATCCTATTTATCTATCTACTAGGATTAATTTTTTCTATTAGTCTTGTTTGACAGTTGTTTGTTGTAACCTTTTTTATGTATTGACTTTTTTTTTATGATTTTGAATAACATCATTTCTCTGAGAAGATGTGAAAATGGAATCCAAGAGTAAGCTAATAATGAACCATAGTGAGAAAATCCACTTCTAGACTAGAACCTAGTTCAGGTTATCATGCATAATTTTTATGTTCTTGGACAAACACCTACACCAATTCCTTTTTCGGTTCCATTTGTGGAGCCTCAAGGGAAATTTTACATAATCCTTCTTAGGAGTTCCTTCTCCAAAATCCACTAGAGTTTCAAGGATCAAATAACCCTCAACTGGACGAATATCAGTTGGATGATATCAAGCTTCTCTTTGAGTTCTTCGAAGCACCAAAATAATTAAGGTGAAATGTGCCACCTTCAACCTAGAGGGACTTCGTAGGAGATGGTGGGACATAATGGTGATAAAAAAATAATAAGGGATTGTTGTGGTAATATTTTAAAATTATTTTCACTAAGAAATTATATCAATATTTGATGTTTTTTCCAAGGTTATAATGTTTTCTACACTCGAACAGGATGATAGGACCATGAAAAAATATAGAAATCATTTTTCTAATATTGTGCAGTTTTCACCTGAGATAATATCGAATGAGAAGATGAATACTCTATAGTTTGAGATAGAACATTTATTTTATATTTTTTATTAGATTTTATTTCTAAATATATTTTCTTATAATTATGTTATTGATAGAACATTGATGGCTAAAATGGACCTGGATAGTAATTCAGGGTTAATGGGAGTTCGTTTTATCACAGTGGTAGTTCTGTGAGTTCCCATAAATGGAATATGAAGTTTAATGATTCTCATAGTGGTCCTTGATAGCAGAGTTTATGTAGAAATCAAATACAGAATAGAAGAGTCCCTTGGATTTTTTACATGTGTGGAAAACCTTGGCACTCGAAACAAGTTTTCACTAAGTCACTAAAAATATGTGGTTTTTATAGACACTCAGGTCACTTATAGAAATTATAAAATTTATTTTCTACACCACATAGTAAAATAGAATCAAAATTTCCTAATAAAACCATGGTAAAATCAGTTTATTCAAGGAAAATGTTTTTCTATCCATAGGAATCTGAGATGAATCTTCATCTTCTAGTGGAAGAGTCTCTAAAGAAAAAATATATGGGTCTATTGACTGTGAGAGCTACCATCACGATAGATTCATCATTGGTGATTTCTTTATTTGATACTATTTCACCTGATTATTTTATTTCAACCCATATTTTGAATCTTCTAAATCTTCCTATGGATCCCTTATCTTATGTGATATATATTTCTACACCCCTTAGAATAAAGAGATAGCTGGGTCTCTATAGTCTTGTGTTTTTTCATTATTAGATATTGAGATTTCTTGTTATTTTCGAGGTCCCTATATGAAGCCACATAATTTAATTTGCAGGATTATTTGGATCATTAATAATAAATCCTATATTGATTGTTATTTTTGATGGGTCTCCATTACTACACATAATGGGGTGTGTTGTACCTTTCAGGAAGAATGATACTCGAGGTAAAGTATAGATGAACATTCTTATACAATGTTTTGGAATGTTATATTAGTGTTTGTTATGATCTTGAGAGGGAATCTTTGAGTGGTGATCTCCCTCCATTTTTTGTTCAGTTTACTGACATTTTTTCTTCTAACTTCCATTATTTCTTTCCCAAAATATAGGTATAGTTATCTATTGATTTACTATACAGTAATCAACTAGTGTATATTCCCTCTTACCAAATGGCACCAGTAGAAATGAAGGAGTTAAATACTCAACTGGATGATATTTTAGAGAATGTATTTATATGCCTGAGTGTGTCACCTTGGACGTTACTAGTTCTCTTTTCTAATAAAGTTGACGGGTTTCTTCTCCTTTGTGTTAATTACCTAAAAATAAATCAAGTTACGATATATAACAAGTATATTTTCCACATATTGATGATTTTCTTGACCAATTGAAAGGTTCTTAGTTTTTTTCAACGATTGGTCTTCGATTTGGATATCAATAGTTGATTCATTAGTGAATATTGATGGCATAGATCTGGTATAAATCTTATACTAATCATCATCATAGACCTTTTGTGTTTTCATTTGGTGACCATGTTTTCTTGATATTTTCACTCAATTTGGGTAATCGATGTCTTAGGATGAAAGGAAAACTTTCTCCTTATTTTTTTGGACCATTTGAGGTTTTTGAAAAGGTGGGTAATGTGGCATACCATTTATTACCTACACCATATTAGAGATCGATACATAATGTGTTTCGTGTATCTCATCTACAAAAATATCTTTCTAATCCATATTATGTTCTATGGTGGAATGATCTTAACATTGAGCCTAATTTATTTGTGACTGAGAATCCAGACATGATATTTGATTCTAAAACCATGGTACTTTATGGGAGGATGATACCTTTGGTTCAAGTTCAGTTGATAAATGACATTGATACTCATGAGACATGGGAGAGGGTTGCAATGAAGAGAGAGCAGTGACCTCATCTTTTTTTACAAGGAAGCTTCTTAATAGGTTTTCTAGGGATAGAAGGTTATTATGGTGGGGAGGTTGTAACATATTGTTACTATATTAAGGTAATCTTATGCCAATATTTTCATCATTATCTGGTAGGAATTATTTCAAGGGTTCTTCCAGTGAAATTTAGGAAATTTTAAATTTCTCTTGGTTTATTAACGATTAGCACATGGTTTTCCAAAACTGTGTGCACTTCAAGTGAAAAATATGAAAAAAAAGTGCTGAGGGTTTTTCTACGTCGAGCATAATATTTAAAATGGTGGTCCCATCAAGGAGAAACAAAGAAACCGCACCAGTAATGGAGCATGATTATGGTTCATAGTTTGACAACATGTATCCATCCCCAGCTAACCTTTTAAGTGGGGTTTAATTATTCTAAAAATAATTTAAAAATTACTAACCCCCACCCTTTTGACCCCAAATCTACCCTAACTCGACCAAGATTGATTTACATGGTTTTAGAGGCTCCCAAGTACCCATTTTGTATACTCTAAACCCCCTTATATTCATATAAAAGTGCATCAAATCACATTCAATGTCCTCTGAGTATGTGAATATTCTATTTGTGGTCTCTCCCACTCTATGATTCTTTCTCCCAAGGGATTGTTATATATCTATATTGTTGGTGGATCTAATCCCTATGGTATTACATTTTTAATCTAGGTGTCATTATTGAATATACTGTTCCTATGTTATTCGTAGTACTTTCCCGTTGTGGGTGTTGTCTTTCATGATCCTATAATCCTGAGGTAGGTGGTTTTATTTAATATTTTCCAATTTATTTAACCCTACATTTAATGATTCAAATTGAATTTATTTAAATTGTATTCTGAAAACATAATTTGATATAAATTATGATTTTGATTTTCTTTGGCATGAAAATTGGGGGAAACCCCCTAATTCTCGTGAATTGGGGTGTGATTGGGATATGATTGCAATTTTAGAACTTGACATTTGGAAATTGAATTGTGAAATTGATTTATAGGATTGATTTCAAATGTGTATATGAGAAAAATATATTTAATTATTTTGATAGAAACCCATTGATTTTATCATAGTAAATTGTATAATTTGATTAAAACCCCATTATGGTTTTTATATTTTAATTGGAATATTGAAATGAAAAAATGGATTACTTTTATTTTAAACATTTTTGAAATAAATTTACAATTATCGATTTTTATTTGAGAACATTAATTCTTAGGTAGTTAGTGAGTTATTAGTTAGAAACATTCTTGGATGAAAATCCCCTAGCAATAGATTGATACATTACAACTCTAACATAAACTTATTAGCAGATCTTATCCTCAGTGGGATGTTGGTTATTCTTCCATCGTTATTATCAGAGAGACATGTTTACAAAATGGTGTTATCTTTATATGAGTTTTTGAGGATACCATAACCTGATCCTATTTCACTTCATGGTATATGATCATGTTTCTCCTTTGTGATTATTTTTATTTATATTCTATTGTTTGTAAAAAAAATTAGAAATGACTTGTGAATTTATATAAATTGTTTTATATAATATGTTTATCTAGGACATTGAAAAGAAATGTTTTCCATCAATTGAAATGTAAATCATGGTTTTTTAAATATTCATCTGTACTTCCATGCCTATTTATTTAAAATTGAAATATTTATTTGGTAAATTAATTTTGGCATCTTATTATGTAATCCTTGGTGAGACCCTGCTGGACTTTAATCTCACGACCTGTCTATACCTTTTGGAATTATTATACTTCATCCTTACAGGTTCGAGTAAGGGAAAAGAACCACTTGGAGGTGTTAATTGATGATGATCTTTGGGTTTGAGATATGATGTTAGTAGGTACTTGGTTTGTTTATCCTATTTTCTTGTACTTTGATGATGTACTTTGGGTTTTTTATTCCAGTTTGGCTTCTGGTACACTTATCCCTATAGATATTTCTTTTGTGCATACTAACTTATTTCTATTTATTCATTTCTGTTTGTCAAAAACCCATCCCCAATTTTTCTAGTTTGATGCCAGGTTCTTATAGCCAACTTGTCACTACTGGAATTCTTGGTAATTGTGACGTCCTGTTTGCGACGGTATCCCGTCGCAAATAGGCTTTAGCGATGGGGCCCCGTCGCAAAGATCCCATTGTAGAAAACGCCGTCACAAATAAGCCTCTGATTATATGTATTATTTATACATAAACTTTTTTATGGCGGGTGCATTACAAATAGTTTTTGTGACGGGCCCGTCTCAACAAAGTATTTGTGATGGGTAAGTAGTCCTGTCGCAAATATGTTTTTTAAAAATATTTCATTAGACTTTTTGCGATGGGGTCTCGTCGCAAAAGGTCTCGTTGCAAATAATAAATTAATTTTAAAAAAATAAATTTAATATAATTACGATTAATGATAAAATAATATTACTATTATTAAAAAAAATATAAAAATTCCCAATATTTACAAAAAATAAATAAATTATAAAAAATTATTATTATTATTATTAGAAAAAAAAACATTAAAAATATAATACTAAAAAATATATTTAATAAAATAATATTATTATTGTTAAAATAATAAAATAATAAAAATTATTAAAATTATCAATATTCACAAAAAAAATATACCAATAGTAAAATATTAAAAATTAAATTACGTAATATTTTCACCGATATAAAAGACAGAAAATGTAAATAATTCATATTACAATGTTAAATTAAAATCATTTTAACATAAAAAAATCACTGGGGATTGTTTTCTGGAGGAGGTGGAGGAGCTGAAGGAGCTGGTGGAGGAAACTTCATCCCTAAACTACGAGTCATATGACGCATGTACTCCATCTGCTCGTGATGTTGTTACTTCCATCGATGCATCTCCTTCTCATGTTGTTGTTGCTGCCATCGACGCATCTACTCCTCGTGATGCTGCTCCTGCTGCTGCTGCCACCGACTCATCTTTTCTTGCTGCTTCTGCAGATTCTCTATAAGCTCAGCCTGAGCTCGCAACTGCTCCTGATATTGTGAGCCAGAAGATGATGCCTCTGCACGAGCTCCTCTCGAGCTGGACGCCGACATCGCAGCAGTACCATAATAACTACCATGAGTCAAATGTGAGCCGATAACAACTACTCTGCCCTTCTCAAATCCATACTGAGTCACCAGCATCCATGCCGCCTCATCAAAATGGTGCGCACTGGTCGAGTCCGTCATCTCATCCGAACCCTCAGCCTGTGCCTGAGAGGTCGCAGCCTCATATGACCCCTTCAATTCTAATTTAAAATTAAAATTGTGAAAATATTATATGCAGTTAATTATCAAACTGAAAGAATAATACTAACCACAATCTGACGCTTGCAATCACCTCTAATCTCTCCAGTGGCTGGATCACTGTACATCCTTCAATAAATTTCGAACTCCATAATATCGGGATGCTCGACTGCCTACAAAAATATAAAATAAACTGTTTATATTTAATGTTATATTAAATATTTAAAAAATATACTTACCATATGATATCTATGCGAGTTGAATTTACGACTACCAGCTCGATGTGTCACCTCCTGTCTCCCCCAATTCTGTTGTCCCACTTAAGATATCCTCTGAAATCCACCACCCAACCAGTGAAAACAAAATCCATCCCAAACATGAGATGAAATGTACTCTGGTCGGTGGGGTCTACATGACTCATCAAATTCTGTCACTCCTATTTTCTTAATGTCTTTCCTTCTCAAATTGTGCAAAGACTGACAAAAACCATCATGCATAGAAACCTTCCATGCCGCATGGATGACATCACGCATGCTATCATCAATAGGATACCATAAACCATACAAATAATTTATAATATCAAGTTAGTAAAATAAATTTAAAAATAAATATTATTTATTTATGTACCAGCCAATGATGGAACATTTCACATCACACATCAAAGATAATATGTTCCCATGTGATCTATGGTTGAGAAAAATAATTGTGAAATATAGCACTCCCCTGTCCAATAGCTACATGCTGAAAACTATGAAAAAGGAATAAATAATCAAACAATTAATATATATATAAATAAATTAATGAAATCTAACTAAAATATATAGGTTACCATACCTCCGTATGTGTGGATCGAAACCAAGATGTGGACATCTCTCGAGGATAGGGTCATGAATCATCAGTCACGCAAGACTGCGCCCCCTATGCGTACCTCATGAACCACCAGTAGGCTGAGGGTCAGATGATCCCACATTCCCATCATCCAAAGGTAGCTCAGCCTCCTCTAAATCATGCAATATATCAGAGTCCATATGAAACACAAAATTATTATTGTTAGCAGGTAGTTGAAAATAACTATTATATATAGATATATATTAGTTTTGATTATAACCAGCATTTAACTATGTCAATGTTCGTCTTCATCCTCTACTCCATAGCTGTAAATTTCAATGTCTTCATTTTCCTCCTCAGCAACATTAATATCCATATGAGTTTCAGTTTCAGCATCTCTTGTCATTTCAAATACATTTTTAACATCATGAACATCTTCATCACCATGGATCCTTAATTGTGGGGTGTCATCGTTGATATTCGCGTCTCTTTGTGAATCAGATGGATTTTTAGTAGTCTCTTGAAAATTTTCAATTCCATCCACTTCAGCGGAACCACATTCAGTTTGAGTAAACTGATTTTCCCGAGATTTCATTTTTATTATGCTCCACCAATCTCTCAAGTCTCTTGATGTAGCACAGTACATTGCATAATAAATTTGATGTGCCTGTTGAGCTAGTAAAAATGATTCATTTACTATAAGAATACTTATATATTTAACATCGACGATTCCATGAGTCATATGAACATGCAAGCCTCTCTTAGTATCCAACCACCGACATTTAAACATTGTTAAGTAATTCTGTCCTAGATAAAACAACTCAATAATTTCATCCAAAATGCCATAAAAGTCTACATAAGTTTCTCTGTGATGTGAACCTCTCAAGAAAACTCCACTATTCATTGATTTTTTTTGATTCCCCGTATGCATGTGTATGAAATTGAAAACCATTCATTACATATGAATTATAAGATTTAACCATTTTGGATGGTGGGTTACTCAATACACACAGTCGCTTTTCAATTTTATCAGCATATGGAGACACCAAAATTTTTCTAAAACAATTATCAATATAATAAATAATAAAGGGAATTGATATTAAACCATCAATAATTTATGTTACCAGGTTTTAAACCATTGAGAAAAAAAAATTTGTCTGCGTTCTTCAAGAGCAGCTGCTGTAATTTGTGGAAGTTGTTTCTTGATATGATTATCATATATCCTAAAAATAAAATAAGTTTAAATAATGTAACATAAATTATATAATAACTGATAGAATAAATCATAGGAAAATTGATGTCATTTCTTCACAGTTGAGCAGAACGTATGTATGAGCTCTGTGATGTTCATCATATGAAATCCATCATTCATGAACTCCACCGAAATCAAGATTTGGCTCATTAAAAAATGTTAATTCATTTTCCATTTCGTCATTAACATTCCCCTCGTTTAGTCCCATGCAATTTTGTTTTGAGGGATATTGAGATTCAAAATAATGAGAGCAGAAAAAAGCAATTTCCTATTGCAAATAAGCTTCAGCAATTGAGCCTTTAACTGATTCTTTGATACGTACTTTTTTTAAAATTTCTACATGCATCTCTTGAATGGGTATATCCATCGAAACTATACTGGACCTCCACATTTAGCTTCATGTGGAAAATGTAATATCATATGTTCCATTGAGCCAAAGAAAGCTAGCGAAAAGTTTTTTCCAGTTTACATATAATTACAGAAACATCTTCTTCCAGTTTTCTTAGCGCATCATAGTCTGTTGTCGCTAAACATATGTCTCGAAAAAATATGATATGTATGTTATTGAATCCCAAATCATAGAATTCAATAAACCTCTAAATCCACTCATCATAAGTCTTTCCATTATAACATTAAAATCATGACTTTTTAATCCAGTAATATAACCATTTTTAACACATCTTCCCAAATTGGAAGCATAGCCATCTGGAAGTCTCAAATCTGCAATCCACTGAAAAAATAATAAGAGTTCTCTTTGGATAGTGTATAAGCTACTTTTGGCTTCATTAAACTCTGTGATCTGACATTTTCAAAGAGTTCAAGTTCTGGTCACCTGCAAATTTGGAAAATATCTAATCGTTCATTTACAGTATCTTTGTTATTACCTAGTGTATCCAAAACTGTATGAAATAAATTATCAAAATAGTTCTTCTCAATATACATAACATCCAACATGTGGTAGTCAAACAAATCTGACTAATACAAAAGATCCCAAAAAATGCTCCATTTTATCCAATTATGTTTTTTCCCAAAGCCATGAATTTTCTGTTGGTTTATTGTTGGTCCAAATGTGATGGGGGTAATGAAAATACAACTGATTTTAACTCTTTACCTGAGATCATCTTTGTAGGTTCATCCATTTCAATTATAACTTTTCTGAAATGAAATTTGTTCTGCCGAAAATGATGATCGTTTGGAAGAAAATCTATAGTAACAATCAAAATAATAAGGTTTTTTTCCATTGACGAGCATAAAGGCTTTGTTTTCATTCATACAGTAAGGCCATGATTTTGGACCATGTGTACTCCAACCAGATAACATGCCATATTCAAGAAAGACACTAATCGTCCACATGAATAGAGCTTTTAATATGAAATTTTGTTTCGCAGCAACATCATATGTATTAACACCATCACTCCACAATGCATTTAACTCATCAATCAATGGTTTCAAATAAACATCAATATTCTTTTTCGGATGTCCTAGGATTAATAGAGTCAAAAAGATATAAGGCTCCTTCATCAACATCAATGGAGTAAAATTGTACGGAGTTATAAAGATAGGACAACATGAATACTGACTACCATAAGAACCAAATGGACAGAAAACGTTAGTAGAAATACCCAATCGCACGTTTCGGGATTCTATAGCAAAATATGGATGCAGACGGTCAAAACGTTTCCATAAATCACTATCAAATGGATGATTCAAGATTTTATCCGTTGAAATCCTGGTTTTGTGCCAGGACATCATTGACACTATGTTATGAGACATAAATAAACACTACAACCCTGGTTTAAGGGGAAAATATCTCAACTGTTTTACTAGAATCGATCTAGACTTCCCTGGTTGAGCTTTTTTATACCTCGATTCTTCACATGTGGGAAAACTATCCAATGACTCATTTTTGCCAGAATATAAGATGCAATAATTTGGACATGCATGAATCTTTTGATTACTAAGGCCCAGATTACGAATCAGCCTCTTTCTCTCATAGTAATTTGCAGGAAACACATTTCCTTTAGGTAAAATTGTTTTAACCAAATAAATATCTGATCAAAATTGTTTTTGACATTACATTATCTGATTTAATAGCCATAAATTTTTCAATCACTTCTAATTTGCTTATCTTGCAACCGGGATATAATTCATCCTCAGCAAACCTCAACAACTCATAAAATTCAGATGGTACCAACTCAGGAGTTAAATCAATATCATCGTGAGTTTCAGTTTGTTTCACAAATGGACCTGCAACATCATGTTCTAAATTTTGAAATCGTGATGGATCTGGAATCATGTTATTAGGGTCTTCTCTGGAACTGCATTCACCATGTTGATACCAAAAAATATAATCTGGTTGAAAACCAAACCGCAAGAGATGTCCCCCAACCTTGTCGAATGTTTCAAACATTCTCAGAGAACATTTTTTAAAAGGACACTTAATTGTGCCTTCTGAATCATATTCTGGTTTTGATTATGCAAATGCTAATAAAGCTTTAACACCCTCAATATATACAGGATTTAAACCAGAACCATTTGGATTTCTACGATGATTTATCCAAGCACGATCATCGAATAATGACTGATGTCGACTTCCTTGTTCCTTATTTTTCAACAAAGAATATAAAATCATCACTGTTTTTGAATATTTTGAAATTATAAAAACACTATCTGAAAAAAGAAGAGAATTAATTACAACTACTTAATAATTGTTACTAATTATTACAATTATTACTAATTATTACAATTTATTACTAATAATTACAATTTATTACTAATTATTACAATTTATTACTAAGTATTACTAATTATTACAATTTATTACAATTTATTACTATTTTAGCAACACTTATCAATACTTAGAAAAATAAAAACTGCTTGAATAATGAACAGAAATTTGGTGATCATCCTTGTGGAGATGATTACAAATTTTTCCTTCATTATCTAAGCAGATTTTATTTACTAATTATTACTAATAAAAAATTATATTATCATTATTTATAAAAAAACAATATTAATATTATTAAAATAATAAAATATTTATAAAATATTAAAATTATCAATATTCACAAACGAATTTGCACTATTCTTACCATGTTCAAATCTCAAAGAGTCGCCAATTGCCATGTCATGCGCAATAAAAAGTTTGTGTCAGTCATGTCCAATGTAAACTCTATAATTTTACTTACATGGTTGATCACCTCACATGTAGTGTTGCAATAGGACGGCCAAAGTAATTTTGTTCTCGTCTCTAAGAATCATCTTGCTCCCTTTACATAGATCATTCTTCCTTAAAAATTTGAGGGGATATCATTATCTTTCCCTTAAATTTTCAAGAAGGGATGGTCTTTGTAAAGGGTTATGTGAGATAATTCGTATAGATGAAAAGGGCATGACTTGGGTTGTCATATTGCAACACTACTTGCGAGGTGATCAACCATGCAAGGATAATTATAGAGTTTACATTGGACATGGTTGACATAAACTTTTTATTGTGTATGACCAGAAAATTGGTGACCCTTTGAGATTTAAACATGTTAAGAATTGAGCAAATCCTGTTGAGAATATTGATAATTTTAATATTTTAATTTTTTTTATTATTTTATTAATATTAATATTGTTTCTTCATAAGTATTGATAATATAATTTTTTTATTACTAATTATTACTAATTATTACTAATTATTACTAATTATTACTAATTATTACTAATTATTACTAATTATTACTAATTATTACTAATTAGTACTAATTATTACCAATTATTGTTAATTTTTACTAATTATTGCTAATTATTACTAATTATCACTAATTATTACTAATTATTACTAAATATTACTAATCATTATTAATTATTAGTAATTATTACTAATTATTACTAATTATTAGTAAATATTTTAATTATTACTAATTATTCCTAATTATTACTAATTATATCTAATTATTAGTAATTATTACTACTTATTACTACGTATTACTACTTATTACTAATTATTACTAATTATTAGTAATTATTAGTAATTATTCCTAATTATTCCTAATTATTCTTAATTATTCTTAATTATTACTAATTATTAATAATTATTACTAATTATTACTAATTATTACTAATTATTACTAATTTTTACTAATTATTGCAAATTATTGCTAATTATTAGTAATTATTAGTAATTATTAGTAATTATTACTAATTGTTACTAATTATTACTAATTATTACTAATTATTACTAATTATTACTAATTATTATAAGTTATTAGTAATTATTAGTAATTATTCCTAATTATTCCTAATTATTCTTAATTATTCTTAATTATTCCTAATTATTCCTAATTATTACTAATTATTACTAATAATTACAAATTATTACTAATTATTACTAACTATTAGTAATTATTAGTAATTATTAGTAATTATTAGTAATTATTTTTAATTATTATTATTTATTACTAATTATTAAAAATTATTACTAATTATATTTAATTATTACGAATTATTAGTAATTATTAGTAATTATTATAAATTATTAGTAGTTATTAGTAATTATTACTAATTATTACTTATTATTACTAATTATTACTAATTATTAGTAATTATTATTAATTATTAAAAAGTATTACTAATTATTAGTAATTACTACTAATTATTACTAATTATTACTTAATATTACTAAATATTAGTAATTAAGACTAATTATTAGTAATTATAACTAATTATTACTAATTATTACTAATTATTAGTAATTATTACTAATTATTACTCATTTTTACAAATTATTACTAATTATTACTAATTATTACTAATTATTAGTAATTATTACTAATTATTACTAATTATTACTAATTATTAAATATTCTTACTTATTATTACTAATTATAAGTAATTATTAGTAATTATTAGTAATTATTAGTAATTATTCTTAATTATTTCTAATTATTGATAATTATTGCTAATTATTGTTAATTATTCCTAATTATTGCTAATTATTTCTAATTATTGCTAATTATTGCTAATTATATCTAATTATTCCTAATTATTGCAAATTAATACTAATTATTACTAATTATTGTAAATTAATACTAATTATATCTAATTATTGAAAATTAATACTAATTATATCTAATTATTACTAATTAAATCTAATAATTACTATTTATATCTAATTATTACTAATTATATCTAATTATTGCAAATTAAATGTAATTATTTTTAATTATCACTTACAATAACAATTTCTTACTAAAATAGATATAAATAAAAATCATCTGAAATCTAATTCAATTAAAACTAATAAACAACACTTAAATTTAACATAAAAAAATAAAATATAAATACCTTAAACTTTGATATTCTGAAGCTATTGAGGCCCTCCAATTGCTCTCATATAAAAATTGTCAACTAAAAGAAATTTTTTCCTGGAAACTGAAGAATGAAAAGAGAAAGAGAGTAAGATCTGAGTGATTTGGGAAAAAAATGGATGGGGGTATATATAGGTTAGATTAGTTGCGACGGGGTTATTAGCGACGGGTTTCCCGTCGCAAATGGTGGTATTTGTGACGGGTCCCATCGCAAATACTCTTGCCCGCATTAATTACAGTCAGTGGTAAAAAGGTTATTTGCGACGGGACCCGTCGCAAATACACCTGCGTGGTTTGGCGCGCAAGTTGCGCCAAACTATTTTCCACAGGAGATGAAAACCAATCGCAAATAATTGGGTATTTGCAACGGTGAAATTTTCCCGTCACAAATAGCTTCCAAGACGGGTTATTTGTGATGGGAAGAAATCCCATCACCAATAACCCGTCGCAAATAGTTATTTTTTTCGTAGTGTGTGGGCATTAGGAACACCCTTCGAGCTATGTCAGGACTGGCTTGGTTATCAGGGTACCAAGGAATCTAGGCCGGTTTGTGAAAAAATTTGTGGTGCTCACACTATCAATGAATGTGTTTTATGATAGTTTTTTACGAAAATTATTTTTATTCTAATATACATATAAGGTTCTCCCTTTCATGAGGTTTTGATTGGAAGATTACCAAAGTGGTAAGGGTTTATCTTTTCAAAATTTCTTCTTTGTGAAATATGTTATGTTATGAACCTATATTATTTTATGAGGTGAATATACAACAACTGTAATATGTTGTATCATAAATATACTTATAATCATAATTTTTAATATTTAATTTGAATTTATTCTTTCGTGGTTCTTACGATTACAAAGTTTCCAAAGCGGTAAGGGTTTTGTATTTCAATATAATTTTATTCCTAATTTGTTAGGCTCAAAAATATTTTGAAGTAAATTATAAAACACTTTCTTAATAAAACCATTTAATTTTATTATCATATGTTTATTTGTGTAATTTTCATGTAATATTATCATTTTCCTCTCTTCAGTATTTAAAATGATTGAGAAATTTTTTTTAAGAAAAACAGAATTTATTTCCCCATTGGTTGCGAATATGTTTCTTCCATGTACATGTTTTCGTCAAAATATTTTCAAGAATGTTTTAGATATTTTTCTATGATTTTATGAAATTAATTTTTACCCATGTTTTACAGTTTATAAACAAATCAAAGGAATCATCTTTCCATTTTTAAATGAGGTACATTTTACTTTTACAAAAAGTGTGAAAAGAATATTTTTATAACATACACGACATGAATAAAATTTCCTATAATTAATACCACAAAACTCATTGAATCTTACATTATAGGTGTCTATGGTAATTTAAAATAAAATGTTTTCCATAATATTTTGGACTATTTTAGATTTTAAATAAGTGACTTCAAAATTAAAAATGTATTTTCCTCAAGAAATATTCCAGTGTTTTTAAAGAGTTTTTTATGTATGATAACATCCTTTGATGTAAATTATGATTTACTAGGGATATGATCCAATTATACTATCCTAATTCTCTATGTGAATTTTTTATTTTTATTATGATAATATTTTTATAAAATGTTTTTATTATCTATGGTTTATGAATTGAATAAATGTTTAAATGTTTATAAAAATCATTTCCTTTACATGGGTTATGATATATTGATATAATAAATGTTTTATGATCTTATAAAACATATATTAATGGATTATGATTATGTGATGGGTGGGATTGGAATTATATATCCCTCCAATTCATTGTTTAATGATATATATCTCAGAAGATAATAAGAACCAAAATGGGGAGTGAACCCAATTAAATAACGTACTTTGTCCACTATAATACTCTTGGGAGTGAACTATAACTGTAGATATGATATTACTGGGAGTAAAACTTGACTATGGATATGAATTTCTTGGGAGTGAACCTTGACTAAAGATGAGATAGAATAGGGAGGGAACCCAATATACTCTATTAGTCTTGGTATTGATCCCAACCGAAGGAAATGATTTTATATGTTTATATATATGCCATAAATTTATGTATTATGCCAAGAATATAATCTCATTTCTCATGTTCATTCATTCTTTTGTGATTAATGTCTTGTGAATTGTGAGTTTTATTTCATGACCAATGTTTATTAACTATGATTTGATGGGTGTGTTTTTCAAATGTCATGTTCAAGTTATCATACCCTTAAGATCAAGTTATTGTTATAATATCGTTGATATCTCCCTTTATTTCCTTGATAATAATTTGATATATCCATTTATTATATTTCATTTCCCTTAGGATATGAATAAAGTTTATATGTATGATAATTATAATAATGGTGAACGTTGTGAAAAACTAATTGGTAGAATATGTAGACATTTTTTTTACCATTTTTTATGAATCCATGTTTTCAAAGACACTAAACCTTTACGGTTCTATCTGGAATCATAGTTTTATATAATTATTAATATATAAAATGTAGGTGTGAAATTATGGGTTTCTATAGTTTTTATTAGTGAATGGTTTTGTTAATATTTAGAGATTATGGTTTGAAAACATTTTTCAAAACCCCAGGGATAATTGTGAGTATATAATAATATCCTAAAGTAGGGGTAAGGATGATATTGTGTGATTTACTAGAAAATAAATC
Source organism: Viscum album (assembly GCA_963277665.1). Lineage (NCBI taxonomy): Eukaryota > Viridiplantae > Streptophyta > Magnoliopsida > Santalales > Viscaceae > Viscum > Viscum album. Next base: position 108,610,341 of record OY728133.1, read on the forward strand.
TATGTATAGATACTAGCTAGTGGATGTAGTTGTGGAATATATTCACTTAGGGGTAATAACTCTGAAAGGGTTGTATTTGGTATTAACCTGATCATTGCTAATGCATGATGAGTGTACCTAAGATTTCACACCAACCTAAAAACTCATGGGGTATATTCTTGTGTAAATTCACATTATCTTTATCTACCATAATGATGTATTTGAAAATATAATTACCATGGATGTCCTAGATTAAACCTAATGTGTCATAGAGTGAAACTAAGCTTTTATGATGTAGAAATTCTATAAATAATTTTTAATTATTACATAATTACTGACTATGGTTATTTTTGTTCACACTACACTCTTTGGTTTTAGTCCATGGTTTTAATTAGAAGTAATTGTGTTAATGGTGAATGTTATAGATAATTTAGTGATTTTTATCATGAGAAACCAAATGGAATTGTGGATGGAATGTGAAATATTATGATTAGGCCTCATAAAATATTGTAATATATGACTGATAATATAAAAATTAGTCAGTTTTCTAATGCGTAAAATAATAGAAATATAGATTTTTATGGATGTTTTTTTGGTGATGAACATAGATAAAAGAAATTTAATTTTATTCATGTCATAAATATGGGAAGAAAAAACCAGGATAATGTATCAATGTAACGGGAAGATTTATTATAAGTAGAAATAAAGGGACAAAAGAAATTAAATTCTATATAATTTTATGTATTGTATGTGGGGAACATGGTAATTATCTGAGTCAATTCCCTAATCTGAGGTATATCTCCTAGACAAAGAAAGGGCATAGTTATTCAAATAGGTGAAGTGGAATGATTAAAGTGATTATGTATTGGTATTTTATAATTATGTTATATAAGTATTTTATCAATGATATTATAGTTATAAGAATCACAAAACATATAATGATTGTTGTGTAAAAGTTTTTCATTAAGGATTTTCAAGAATATTTTGAATGGTACCAATAACCTATAATATTGACTTAATAATGGAGTTATTTTTTATATAAAACACATGATTCAGGGAAAGATAATCCTTAATATGTTCTTGATGATGAGATAATAATTTTTATTTAAGATAACTATATTATTGGTATTGATAATGTAAATGGGATTGAATTTTTGACCTTGGGACTAATTAGTGATTTTATGAAAATGTGGTTTATGATATATTTGATGGAGTTTTGTACATTATTTTATACATGGAATATATTGAATAATATTTGAATTTTATTAAGTAATAAAATGACAATTATTTTTTCATTCATGTATGTTTTCATTTAGGTTTTATAGTGACTTAGTTTACTACTCTGTTTTCTAAGAATATATGATCATGGTATTCACATATTTTGTATTTGACATTAATAGATACTTTATGCTTTTTGTGGGATTAATGTTTAGTAGTTTTTGGAAATTTAGTATATTCTTTATAAAATATTGTATTTTTAATTTTTTTCAGACATATTTTAGAAGTGTTTTAAGGATAACTACTTATATAAGGGTTTATGTTGCATTTTGTGTTTTATTTTTTAATGATTTAGATATTAATGCATGATTTATCCATATTAGATAACCTATGCTTGTCATTTTGGTTTTGGTAAATATATAGATATAAAAGGAATTAAATTTCATTATTCTATGGATCTTATAATCCATTAAAATTTAATTTTATTGATTCAGGCCTGAAAAATTCATCTTGACTATTCATTTTATAGAGTAAGAGATTAAGAGAAAATTGTTTGAATAACAACCAAGGGATGAGAATGTGCTTATGATATAGAAATAAATCATATAATTATATTTTCTCATGTTCTATATATTAATATTAAAGTAATCCCTCATCTTCCAAAAAGGATCTTGAAATAAAAATCTTATCTTTTTTACATTTATTCCTAATGAATTGATGGTTTTTTCACCCCACACTATTTTATGGTTTTGTGTTCATTATCATTTAGATGACCATGTTCTTTATCACTCTCTATTACTCATTAGATGATAGTTTCTCCTAAATTTCTAAATTTTAACTCTCCACCAAGGTTCTTCTTATAAGGGAACCTGATTAGTTGTATTTTAGGAAACCTTTATGTTTCCCACCACCCCTTTTCAATCTATGTTTTATTTATACATTTATACGGTTTGGGTTTTCAAAAATGTCATTTTCAAAATATTGAACCTTTTATTATCATGATAAAAAACTAGGGGGTGAAATTTATTTAATTGGGAAATAATGTAACACACCAAAAATATTGTTTAAAATAATAATAATCTCAATAACATTCATAAAATGTAACACTAAGAAAAAAGAAAAATATAATATATTATGAAAATATTATTTCTTTAATGTAACAGTTATAACCTATAAATTGAATTGGCATGTATAAATATATGTAACAACATTATGAAATAAATTAATACTATTCCTAATAAAAAAATTATTTATTAATTCTTAATAAATAGAGACCCATTTTTTGGTTTAGTCATTTTACACTTCAAAAATTCATTTTCATAAAAAGTGATTTTATTGAATTTTTTGCAAGGAAATTATAATTAATTTATGCCACTTTTAGAAATTTTTGTTTAAAAATTAAAATAATTTATTAAATAATCATATTGAAAGTAAATGATTTTAAAAAACCTAAAAAGTAATATTTTTTTGACAAATTATTGTTTCACGTGAATTTTTTAGTTAATGGGATATGGTTTATAATATCAACCATTGTCCTCTTAAGGGTCAATTTTCTTTTATAGTAACTTTCATAACCCCTAAAGTGTAAAAAAATTGATATCATGGAAATAATAAAAATGGTTATGGGGGTTAAAACAAAGTGATGAGTGTGAAAACATCACCAAAACTGGTCCAAATTTTATCTTATGAGAATATATCAACTCATAGTAATCCTATATTATAAATATATCATTACATTAAAATTTTACATGAAAATTAATTTATATTAATTTAATACTTTAATAAGTTAAAAGAGGGCTCCTCTCCTAACTTTTAAAATGAAACCCCTCCTATATTTTCATAAAAAACATCTCAAGAAACCTATTATTAAAAGAAAATATGTTATGTACTAGAAATTGAATAGGTTTTGTGGTTGTTTTCATTCCTCAATGTAAGATCAATTATTTTACAAGAAAATGGATCTTATGGTTCAAGAAGACAATAGTACTGAAGGTGGTGTTGTTTCCCAGTGTTTGTCAATTTTTTGGGTCCATAAATTGGAGTATGGAGAAAAGTGATTTCAGAAAAGTGAGTTGCATGAAAGATTGAAAGAGGTTTGGAAACTTGTGCCAAGGCTTGATTTGGGATCAGTTCATCAAAATATGGAAAAGTAAAATAGTGCATGAAGTATTTTAATGTGTCTGGAAGATGTGGTTGTGCAGAAGAATATTATGAGCCCAATGTGATGTCAAAAGGGGAATAGCTTGCTCAGAAAGAGTCCTACACGCACCGATGAAGATACATAGGAATCTAGTTCACACGGTCATCAATTCCTATAAATAGATATCAACCCATACTCAAGACACAATATTTTTTCAACGATGGTATGGTTGCTTTATCATGAAAAATATTTGTGCGAGAAAAAATTTCATAATGTTTATCTTGTGTGAAAAGTTTTCCTTTAATCTAAAAAGACTATTTGAACCTTGTGGTGTGGGTTCATGAGAGATAAGGGTTGTGCAAAAAATAAGTGTTGTGTGAATGTCATATTTTGCGACAATCTCAAATCTTTCATGTGAGAGCGGGTGTTGTGTGAAATTTTCACTGTATACTTCTAATAGGATTTTGATATATAGTTTGTGTGATCATTGCTTCCAAGTACATCAATTCCTGAAATTAATGAAAGAAGAGTCTTGTTCTAGATATAGACAAATACTTCAATTAAAATATATTTAAGAGACCTTTATGTCCCTAAACTGAGTGTGACTTCACCCATGAGAGTGAGCTAGGGGAGTCAACAGAAGTGTTCTGAGGGACATAGTGATCTATCCCTGAACCATTGTAATGGAAGTGTTCTTAGTACAGAGTGACTATGTCTGAACTCTTATATCCAATAACTAGTGAAGATTAGTTGACCTTGGTGTGACTGAAAACTTGTCAGTGTATACTCCTTAGATGTATCCCTTAGTGGTAAACCATATAAAATTGTGGTGTGTCTTGTCTTTACAATTTAATGTATGTTTTCTGAACATATATATCATACATGTTTAACAAGTTCTTTCCAAGTTGAAAACAATATCCATCACATTAAATGAAAATGTTTACACCCTGATTCACCCATCTCGTATCAGGGTGTCCTGGGGTCCATTAAGTTGTATCAGATCCATGGTTCGTGTATGTTAGATTATCTACAGTAAATCTATTCTATATTGAAGAGTAGATTTTCTTTTCTATGTCAATAATGAATTATATTTTTGATTAAAATTAATCTATCTATGATCAAAAGTATATATCTAGAAATTCAATGATGAACATGAAAAATAAAGAGAAGAGACAGTTTAAGAAGTCCCTCTTATTAAAAGAAGAGGTTATATCTGGTTCTCCATGCCTATATGAAAATTAATACATATCAAGATTGCAAGGTATAGAGTAGGTATCTCATGTTACCACCAATGAAAATGTCAAAAATTCTACATCATTCACTTCAAAATTTCTGAATGATCAGGAGGTATGTATTAGCACCTTTGAAAGTCTCTGTCAAAAAGAATATCGTAGAACAAGTGGAAGTGTTCATCAATCTAGAACCTATGATTAATTTCAAATATTATGAAAATAACTTCATTATATTACCAAAGAAAGATTCATCATTGTTTCTTGTTTTTTTCAATGTATATAGGATGAACTCAATAATTTGAGAAAAGAAGAAGATTCTATAGAGGAATGATTGTAAATAAAAATTATTTAGTGCTTGAAGCTCTCTTGATAGGTTGGAACCTTTGATTAAAAAAAGTCGTAACATGAAATAACTACCTCAAAATACCTCAAATAATTTGATTAGAAAGAGAGAGTCAAAAAGGATCTTAAAGAAAATATCCTTGTTCTCTAACACCAATTGAAAAATATCGCTGATGATAAGGGTCTACAATTGGATGGAATTTCCGTTAAGATCATGGAAATAGAATCATTTATTTAGAACAAAGTGATGCTATATGAAGAAAAAGTTTTTACAATGAAGAATGATTGTAAAGAGAATATGATTATGATTTCTATTCTAAAAATCATCCTCAATATGAAATGTCAAGATTTGGAAGCCCAGTTGGTTGATCTTAATGGGACAAATACTAAGACTTCACAAAAGAAGGGAATAATTTTTTTTTCTACTCATTGATCACTTGATGATTCTGAAGCTAAAATATCAATAACATGTGATAAGAATATCATGACATACATTGATGATCTATCTCAAGGATATTAGAAAAAATAGGAACCATCCATACCACCTTGTATTTTTTCCTTTAAAAAAATTAACATGAAGAGTTCAGGTTTTAAGATAAATACTAGAAATATATGGATAAAAAAATGATATATGAAACCTAACACCATGACTATGGGGTAGGAAAAAGGGTATGGAATTATATTTTAATAAAAGAGAACAAATATTCATAAAGAAGTCCCAACAACCTTGTACAATATATATAAGAAAATCATGATTTCTGGATCAATTTTTGTGCTGCAACAGATTTGGGAATTGTACATTAAATTTTTTTAGTACAATCCACAACATATAAAAGAAAAACTGAAGACTACCTCATGGGGGAAGCCAGATAAAAAAAACCAACATTCACATGTTCATAAGTATATGTTTACTACAAATAGATTTGGAAATTCTTGATAAAATATGTGATGTATGCAATTATATTGTTCATAAGGATGGTTAATGTTTATCCCAATATGAATATAGTGTTTAGGAAAAAATAATACCACAAAAGCTTGTTATGAAAGAAAAATCTACCTTGGAAAAAATTCTAAAGAATTTTTTGAGCAGAAATCCTCCAAAAAAGGTATGAAATAATAACAGTGAGAAGACCTTGGTTTTTAAATCTATGAAGAAAAAGGGCAATACATTCAAAATAACAACTAATATGGATGACACTCTGAAGAATCCATATAAAGGATCCAAACATTCTACCACGGTTCCCAATGACATATTTGTTATTTGGCCAGAATATTTGGAAATAATGAAGAAACCTATAGATGCACGGGCTAAGGCTGGTGAAAAACAAAGGAGATGATTCCATATGTTGAAGAAAATATTTAGGAGATTCAAAAATCAAATGGAAACTCAGGTGCTGAAGAAGTTTTTTGTGAGATATGCATGAAATATTTCCACATTCAAAAAGTTATTTTAACTATATAACCAGAGCAAGAATCATTCCTTAAAGAAATTATGAATGTATTATCCATGTTGGCTATTATGACGAACAATTATCTGCACATAGAAGAAGACAATGTGAAGATATCCATACCACTAAAACATAAATCATAATATATAGTTAGATGTGCAATCATGAATACTGGATAAAATGTAGAAACATTATTCAGAAGATCATATCAACTGTACAGTTCATATTGATGAAGAAAAGAGGATCCACCTTATTCCCTAATATTTTATGTATTTTATCTGTGATTATAATTCAGGGAATTAAAGGTGATGAATGTTCTCAGGTGTAGAACCTTAGAAGTAGTTAAGGATTTCAATTATTGATTTCCAAGATGAAGAAGTCACTATCGTTGATTGATTTCTCAATTTGTTATTAAAATATTGATATGATGGAGAATAATTTTTGATTAAGATAAATTTTTTCTATTCTTGACTATTATGATAAAGAAGGTAAAATCATGGATCTATCTTATTTATAGAATACTATACAATAAGTGTTCAATAAGATCATCCTTGGTGATGGTGGGATAGTTTGTCCAATGTGGATAGTCACAAGTTGAAGATCCATTCTAGTCTAGTATCCATACATAAATTTCCTAAAATTCATTTTTGATAAGATCCACCATTATGAAGATGTTGAAATTTTTTTCCCTTAAGCGGGAGAACAATTATGAATGATAAAGAAGCTTTCAGAACCATTATTTTAATTTTTATCTAACTGGATTATTCTGGAAATTTCATGAAGATCATGACATTAGAAAAAGGGATTTCAATGGTCAAGGGACATATTCAGATGATGAAATATTGGAAGGCTTGTAAAATCATATGGGTTCACACAAAGAATATGATTCCTAAGAAGAACCATAAGAGGAAACTATGGATAATGAAATTTCATCTGAACATCATAGGAGAAACAAAAGAACAGAAATTATTTTAACCAATATCATTGGGGGTTAGACAACTCCCACAAAGAGAAGAAGAATGAGAAATGCTGAACATACTAACTTCTTATAAATTGTGGAACCAACCTCATTTGAAAAATACGTAAAGGCTATTCACATATTGGAGGATTTTATATTGAGGTGACATTTTCTCCATTAGCTAGACTGGAATCAATCAGACTTTTCCTTGAAATGGTAATTCAAATAAGATACAAAGTCTATCTAATGGATATAAAACCAACATTATTTAATGGTGTTCTTAAGGAAGATTTTTACATTGAACAACCAGTCACAAGTATGATTTTAATTGATGAAGAAAATGTATACAGATTAAATAACCCTCTTTGGTTTGAAGTAGCACTATGAGTATGATATTCTCACCTAGAAGTGATTTAAAGGAAAGACCAAACTTATATTTCATAGGGATGTTTGTCAAAGATTTTTTGAGGAAATTCAACATGCATGACCCCAAACCAATATCAACTCTGATTGTGGTTTGGATGAAAATGTGAAATCATAATGATGGGACTTCTGTGAATCCCACCACCTATAATACAATCATTGGCAGCTTATTGTACTTAACATCAATAATTCCAGATATTGTATTTTCTATATGATTTGTAGCCCTCTTTCAATGTGATCCAAAGTAAGATCATATGGAGTTAGTTAAAAGAATAATTAGGTACATACAAGGCACCCACAATTATGGATTATATATTATTATAGGAAGAGATAGTGAATTATTGGCATTTTTTAATATTTATTGAGCTAAAGATGTTATTGATTGAATGTCTGGAACTGGGGGAGCATTCATTATTGGCAAGAAGTTTTTGGGATGTTTTAGTAAGAAACAAAAAAGTTATTCTTTTCTTATAGTTGAATAATAATATCTATCAACTACAAAGGAATGCACACAACTACTATGGATGAAGTAATAACTGACCAATATTAGTGATGAAGTGGATTAACTAGTGGTGATTCACTCTGATAACAAGATAACAATTTATCTAATGAAGAATAATGTTCATCATTATCATATGAAACACATTCAAATAATATATTACTTCACCAATGAAAAGGTTGAACAAGTCATGGTTAAAATGAATCACGTGGGAATAGATGAGCAAGTTGCTGATATTCTGACCAAGCCACTGGAAGTAGATATTTTTTTAGAAACATTAGTTTAACCTCAGTGTTCAACCACCACCCAGTGCATGAGGAGGTTATAGGTGTCCCCCTCTCCACTATTGTATAAAATAGTTTAATCTGTTTGTGGATGTGATGCAGGTTTATGGGGGAGATATGATTAACAAGGAGTGTGGTTTGAGCTCTACATGTTATAATTTGGCTCTTTGGGTTTATTGTCAATGGGGAGAATAAAGAGATTAAATGATATAATGGAGGATAATTTTTAGTAATGATTTAAAATAGTGAGTTTCAAATATGTTATAATGGGGGAGAATGATAAAAGAGAAAAAAAATTCATTGTTATGCAAAAATAGTTCACTCAAAAACATGATAACCTCATTCATGTTTTACCTCTGGTTTTCTACATCGATCATTTATCATGTAGACTTAGAGTGTTGGCTGAGTTGATTATTGCGTATTAGGTTTTGATATTGGATGGTTCTCTATTGAATCAATCTGTAGATATCCAACCAACCCAAAGGGGGTATTGTTGGATCCAAAGATGTTATGTTCTGGAAATGAAGTAGGGTTTTTGTTTATTTTTAATCCTTAATGGATGATCAGAAAGTTTTCAAGACAAGGGATATTATGGTTTATGTAGAAAATAGTATTGAAGGAGGTTTCATTTCCTTGTGTTTTCCAAAAATTTTGCTCTAAATATTAGAATATTGAGAAAGGTGATTTGGGAAAAGTACGTTTCATGTAATATTAAAGGAGTTTTGGAAACATGCATGCGAGGATTGATTTGGGATCAGTGTATCAAAATATGTAAAAGGAGAGCAATTCAATATTGATATCAATGTACCAAAAATATGAGGTTGCAGGGAAGAATCTTATGTTCCCAATGCGATGTCAAAATTAGATTTTCACACTCGAAAATAATCTTATGTGAACTGACAAATATGTGTTTTAATCTTGCTTGTAGACCCATCAAGGCCTATAAATAGGCGGCTACCCACACTTGTGACATACTAATTTTCCAATGATGATTTTTTTGTTGTACCATGTAAATGATTTGGGAATGAAATAATTGTAGAAAGTTAATATTGTGCCCAAAGTGTTCCTTTAGTCTAAAAACACCAAGTGAACTTTGTGGTGCGGCTATGCAAAAGATAAGGGTTGCATGAAAAATAAGTGTTCCATGAAATTTATCTTTCAAAAAAATCCCATATATTGCATAAAATAGTAAGTGATGTGCACAAGATTAAGTGTATACTTCTACCAGGCTTTTGATATTAAATTTCTGTGATCAGTACATCTAAGTGCATCAATTCCAAAAAACAATGAAAGCAGAGGCTCAGGCTGGATAGAGACAAATAAGTCAATATAAATCTATTGAATAGACCTTTAAGTCGATTAACAGAGTGTGACATCACCCAAGGCAATGACCTAGGGGGGGTTTAAATATGTGTTTTTAGGGACACAATGGGGTATCCCAGAACCATTATAAAGAAAATATATCTGGCATAGAGTGACTGTGTCTTAACTCTTGTATTATATAACTAGTGAAGATTAGTGAATCTTGGTCTGACATAAAACATGTGGAGTAAGCTACATTGATGTATCCCTTAGTGGTGAACGATGTAAAATTGTTTTGTGTCTTCTTGATGAGTGTTAATTTTTTATTGCTGATCATATCCATCATACAGGTTTAATGTGTTCCTTCCAACATGGGTACAAGATCCATCACATTAAAAGAAAAAGTTGATGCCCTGATTTACCCCTCCCCTCTCATGGTGTTTTAAGGTCCTACACCAATCTCGATAAAACCCTAAAATATTTTCTTAAAGACTAACCTATACAAAAAATAGAGGTTTAGTTAGTCTTAAAATACCATGAAAAGGGTGTTTAAGAAAGTATCTGAAGGTGGTTTATGAAAGAAGAGGTAATCGTCTTACCCATCCTATTTAAATTTATTTCCTATTATACCTCATTTAAATTTTTGGTATTAATCATAAAATAATATATTATTTATCCTTAACATACTGAAATTTTATTATTATTATTTAACCATGATTATCCACCATGTATTCCATCAAATGGGAACTTAATGTATCAGTGGTGCTTACATGTGGACTACCGCCACTACATATCAGTACAATTCATTTTTGATCACCCTCATTCATGAATAATATTATGGTATATTTCATAATTATATTTGAAATTTATGATATAATTATTCTTATGGAATTATAATATCATATATACCTTCTTACCTTCCTATCCATTTGAAAACAAAAATTTTGCATGTGCATATATGTGGACTACCATTTCAGGTAGTGATGTGAATATTTTTTCATTTTTAATTCACTTGAATGGAAAAATGTATATATTTAAAGTATTTATATCTTGTTTATTATATGATTTTTATTTTTTAATGATTAAATGATAATTATATTTCATTTTTTCTTTCTCTTATAAAATGAAAACAACGAGGATATGTATGTACGGCCTATGGTCTCCATGAATGGTGTAAATATTTTTTTATATATAACTTTATAAATGTTTATAAATAATTAAATAATGAATATAAATTATATTTTTATCATTAATAACATTATTTATATTATGTAACCATCATCAAAATACAAGGACTATAACTTCCAAACTGAATCATCCTTGAAAAATGAAATAGTTAACACTTTCAAATAGTGATATTAATAATGAATTCTTAATAAATAGGTGTTGAAATATTATAAGTGTATCATATATGATACTATAAGTATTTAAATTATTATTTTAAAGAAAAATAATAATTTAAAATTTATTATATAAGATTTTTTATCACTTTAAATGAAGGTAAAACATGTGGTAATGGATTCTATTCTCACTTTTATTTTTATGATAAACATGACATAATCACCACATATTTCCATTGTAAAGTTTATATAATGAACATAAATTTATTTTATGGTTATTTTTATGAAAATTACTAGTATTTATGAATAAATATAATATTCTCTCTTTCCTTAGGTTTCCATTTGGATATATCCAAGGTGGTGTGAGTTTATTTTCCCAAATTGACTTTTTTGGGACATATGTTATATTAGGAACACATAATCTTTTATGAGGTGTATATAAAATACCTTTTAAATTTAATATCACAAATATACTTATGAGCATGATTTTGAAGTTTCATTTGAAGATATTCTTTCATGGGGCTTGAGATTCAAAAGATACTAATATAGTAATGGATTTATGTTTGAATCTCATTTTAATCAGGATTATTTGTGATTGAATTTCCGTTAAAGTAAATTATATTAAATTTTCATTAAAACCCATTTAATTTTCTTAACCTATGATTATTCATGTAATTTTATATTTATAGTACCACATTCCTATATTTGTTTCGTTAAATGATGAGTAATAATTTTTCAATTAAAATAGAATTTATTTTATATTTGGTAAATATTATTTTTCTTCCATGCTAATTTTTTCTTTAAAAACATTTCAAGAGTATTTTTATTATTATCCTATTATTTAAAAATTCATTTTTACCAATGTTTTTATTTATATTAAAATGTTTTAAATAAATCTTCTTGTTGTTTTCTAAACAACGTTATTTTGGATTTTTACCCAAAATATGACTGGAATCCTCATATCAACGCACTCAACATGAACATAATTTATCATTGTCATGAATGATCAATTATTTGATTATTACATTAAATTTTTACATTTTTTCAAATAAATTGGTTTCCCTTTTATTTTTTAAATATTTAGACGTTAAATAAGTGATTTAAAAATGAAAAAAGTATATTACAAATGAAATATTTCATATATATTTTAAATAAAATATTCATCTATGATATCATACTTTAATACTAAGTAATATTTAGTATAGATATAATCCAATGATACGATACTTATTCTCTATATGGATGGTTTATGATTATGATTATGAGATGTTTATGAAACTCATATATTTTCTATAGGTTATGCTATGATAAAATATTGAAGTATTTATGAAACACGTTTCCTAAACACATGTTATGATATATCGATATGGTGGATTTTTATGATCTTATAGCACAAATATGAATGGAGTATAATTATTTTCTTTATGGTAACAAAATTATATCTTCCCTCCGATTTATGGGGTGATGATTGATATCTCATTAAATTGTAAGAACTCAAATGGGAAGTGAACCTAGTTTAGTAAGGGACTTTTTCCACTGTGATTGTCTTGGAAGTGAACCTTGAATAATGATATGATAGTATTGGGAGTGAAAAATGAATAAAGATATTTTGTAATGGGAATTGAAATCGATCCACTATGATAGTCTTATCAATGATCCATTACTACGAAAATGATTTTCTATGATTATGTGTATTCCATAAACTTATTCCTTGTTCCAATATTATGATTTTAAGGATAAAGTCCATTGATTGATTTATCATTTGTGTCATATGACTATCATTTATTATTCATGACTCATTATTATGATCCATGATTTGATGAGTATTGTTTTCAAATTTTAATCTCATGTTATTATACCCTTATACTAAAATTATGCTTCTAATATCATTGGTATCTCCCTTGTTTTCTCATAATTAGAATTTTACCTCACCCTTTATTATGGTTCCTTTACCCAATGATATGAATAAAGGTTTTATGTATAATATATCTAATAATTGTGTTTTTTAAGACTTAATTTGGGGATATTCTAGATATTTTATGTTCCAATTTTTTATGTATCCAAGTTTCCAAAAACACTAAACCTTTATTGTTCTAGAATCACTCATAATGTTATGTAATGACTAATATTTATTATTTATCTAAATAAAGTATGGGACTCTATATTTTTCAAGAAGAAAGTATAGAATCTAGAAGAACAATGAGTAATTAAAAATAAAAAACCACTTACCTTTAAAATCCAATATCTGACGCTCTTAGATCAAATATATCCATGCTTTTAAAGGAAATAAATATCTTACATCTATTATTGCAGCCTAATCGGTTAGGATACTAAATAAAAAGAATAATAATGATTCCAAATGAATTTTTTTAGTTTTTAGGGTTAAAATTCATATTAATTAATTTTTGTCATGTTTTTTGGCCACACAGTTTGTCAAACCATGTCAAAATCAAGCACCCTACTCTAGGATATTGGGGAAGTCACACTGTTTTAGAGGAAAAATTCACATTTTTTACTAATTGTTACCCTCCTATGGTACTCCATCACAAGATTCATGATTTCCTAAGAAAAATTTCACATTTTTATATAATAGTGAACCAATCATGAAGAGGTGTAGAAACCCTAAAAACATTCAAAAGTCATAGAAAATAACTTGAGAAAACGCCCAAATGAATGATTTTTAGAACAAAGGGATGTAATTAACTGAAAGAAACACTATTATGGGACACAATAAAACATTGAATAAAAATTAAAAAACCATATAAACACATAATAAAGAAAATCATCATGTTTATTCAAATTCAAAGTAAAGTGTATTTCAATTTTCAAGATAAGGATACATATGTATCATTCGGAATAACACTATTCTCTTGATTCTATAAAAAAAATGTTGTTTATTATCTTAATATTCTCTATTTAAATAATTTATTTGAAGGTCAAATATAATAGTGATTATGTTTTTTTCTATCAATATATATCTTTATTAGTTAAGTATCATGTTATGTAATAATTTATAAATGAATTTTATTAAAAATACACTAAATTGATGTCCCAGCTTAATATACATCATATATATTGGAATTAAATTTAGTGCTTATCCCATTTTATATCTATTTAGATAGACCATATTTTCAGTCAGGTCATATATGACTCTTGGATAGTTGAACAAAAAAAAATTTCCAAAATATATTATATAATTTTTCCTAATTATATTACGTGGGTATCATAACATGTAGGATTTTCCAAATAATAAAAATACAAATATCGCAATGGGACATGGTTTCATAACTTTAATAATTATCCACATCCATCATGCCTTATACAAGATAATCTATGTTCTTATAACTCTTCAATTTTTTGAAACTAAATGATTAACGTCTTCACAAGTTCTTTCTCTATAAGGAATATAACACCTAATATTTTAAGGGATTTTAACATCTCTCCATATCATATTATGTATTCCCTTAATGTGTGATTTTATTGAAGTATTTATTTTTAATAAATCCCATAAATATAACAAAAATAATATGAATTAAACATATTAATTAATAACACTTAATACAAATCAGGATCTATATTACTTACCCAAAAATAAAATCCAATTATATTCACACATATTTGAGTATATCATAAGACTATAGTCGATAAAGTCATTTTATATAAATTATTGGAATTAAAAAAATCAAAATTCCAAAAAGTGAATTTTTGGTGAAATAGGTATCTGATCCCTACTTTTCTAGATAAATCCTCAACCACCATGCTAATGAGAATTTCGACCTAAATTATAACACTTGATAAATCAATACTGAGAATAGACCATAATTTCAATACAATAATAACAACTAATGAATATAAATCATGACCAAATTTTACCATCACGCTTTTAACACATAATCATATTATAGTTTTGGATAAACATAACTAAATATTGTGACACACCAAACATGTAACTCCTTATACACATGGAATATTATCTATAAAAATCATTTTGAATCTTTAAACTAAAAAATTCATTCATTCATAATACAAAAAATTTATATCTATAATATAAATAAAGATAAAATTAACTAAATAGATGAAAATTTTATAAATTTATTCGTGACATAAAGATTTATAAAAATTTCAAAAATAAATAAATTATAAACAGTTTATATTTCTATAAATAAAAAAACATGAACATGAAAATTTATTTCAATATAAAAATTTCATATTATAATGGTATTATATATGAACTCCTTCATATTTTAAATATATGATATTTATGAAAGTATATACATTTTATATTCGATATGAAAATTTCATATTTCATGTAAACATGTTACATAAATTGAATATAACATCTTTCACTTTTTGAAAACCTCTAGTGAATCCATCAAATCTAATTTTTAAAAAAAATATTTAAATTTTAAAATAAATAATATTAATATAAACATTTTTAAAAAAATTATTAATTAATATTCTCTCTATGAAACAAATATTTTCATGAAATGGGTGAGCCACATAGTGTCACCATGAAAAATATTTTTACCAGTAGGGTGAAAAGAGCCAATAAAGAAAAATATCTTGACCCCTTCTTTGTCCATTCCGTTGGAATCAAATGAGTTATACACAATGTTCCCTTTATTCCATGTGTATTGAAACTTAGTTTTTCCATAAATTAGCTAGCTAAGCTTTTTACTGGTGTATTCCGCGATCTTGAATTGTGGAGTTAAATGACACATGAAC
The DNA here is from genome assembly GCA_963277665.1 of Viscum album. Lineage (NCBI taxonomy): Eukaryota > Viridiplantae > Streptophyta > Magnoliopsida > Santalales > Viscaceae > Viscum > Viscum album. The sequence continues at coordinate 108,626,231 of OY728133.1, forward strand.
ATGAAAATGAGTTCATAATCTGGTTACATGCAATTAAATGTAATATTGAGATCCCTAAAAACTTTTAGAACCCAATTTAGGGCCAACACCTATATGATGAAAGTTTTTATGGTTCAATAATATATATTGTAGGTTATCACAACCATCCCATTGAGTTCCAAATGTTGGGACCATGTTGGGTGGAGAAAATGGTAAGAAGATTTTGTTATTAAAAAGTGTTGTCTTTTATTGTCAAAGAAGATAAATCAATTCACTTTGAAAAAGACATTAAACTATATGATGCTTTGATGAATTTTGTTTCAAAAATATCAAAAGTTAGAATAACATTTGATGCAAGCCTTAGAAAAGAATGGAGGATTTAATGTGCTGCTAGTCATATATATTTTTGATTGTAAGGAATGATATTGCTGGAAGACATGGAAGTTTCAGTACTTCCAATTGAATGTATGACGATGCTAGATTTGTTCGATGAAAGGATACATATCATGATACCGGTGTTTTTGATGAAATATGGAGAATGGTTATGTAGTGTAGTAAGAAGATCCCTAAAAAAGGAATGGATGATATGGATTTGAAACAAAAGAACATTTTAAGGTGGTGTTATTTTCTAGTGTTTGCTGAATTTTAGGGCCTAGAAATCGATAGATGGAGAAATGAGCTTTTGGAAAAAAAATTCATGTTCATGTTTAAATATTGCTTGGTATGTTGTGTGAAAGGGGAGTTACATGATCTAAACATCAAAATATGTAAAAGGAGAGGCTTGTGTGAAAGATTTGGTTTTGCGCACAAGATTGGTTTTTGCGCGCCAGATTGAAGGGAGTTGGGAATATTGCACGCAAGGCATGACTCGAGGTCCAAACATCAAAAAATGGAAAAGAAATGATGTTTGAAAAAGATTCAAGAAGTGTGATAAATATTAGGTTGGCACGAAAGAGACTTACATTCCCAATGCAACGTTAAATGGGGTTTTGTGCGATGCGCCAGGATCTTATGTGACGCATTGGGGTTTTTGCGCATAGGGGTCAATGGAGTCTATAAATAAGAGGTGACCCTCTCACATTAGTTGTACTCGACACATAATGAAATCTTGAGCTTTGGGGCACAGAAAAATATTATGACATTTAGATTGCATGAAAGAAATAGATTTTCTTGAATGAAGGAGATGTTGCATGCAAAATTGAAGTGGCGTGCAAGAGGTGTTTCGTGAAAAATGTCAAAACTTTCACACGTGGCATCAAAGTTGTGCTCAAGAAACCTAAGAGAGTGAGTGAGAGATTTTGGGGCTTTTCACATATTTGGTTCTGTGAAAGATAGTTTGTATCGGATTTTGGGTAAGAAAGTGAAGATTTGTACATCAAAAAAATACACATGTTCAATTGTAAAGAAGACCTGAAATACTGTAATTGTCTATTTGTGTTAAAAGGGTGCACACACACTTGTGGATTATTTTCCACGTTCTATATGAGTGTAAGGGTATATCCTACTCTTTTAATTTGACATAAAAGGATTGTTTTCCAATGGATTCTGTGGTACTTGATTATTTCTATACCATACCAAGGATACAGCTACTCTTGTTGGGTAATTCACCAAGTCAATAAGGTGTTCTTATGGTTGTGTGTGCTAAGAAAAGAAGAAACTCTTTAATAGGAGGAAAATATTGTTTCAAAGAGAAAGAAACATAAAAATACAAAGATACCACTGATTCACCCCATCTCCTCTTAGTGGTATATAGATCCTAATTGAGAACTTCAATTGGTATTAGAGTCGTGTTTTCTTCATTGGTTCTTTGCTGACGTTTTGGAGAGAAGTTGTGATGGAGAATCTGAATTGCATCAATAGTAAGGGAATTCCGATATTTGATTGCAAGAATTATCATATCTGGAAAGATATAAGATGCCTTATCCTATGTCTCTTGGGTATGAAGATCTTGAAACTACAATAGATGGATTTCCTCCTATTGATGAAATAGTACCTATTACACCTGTTGAAAACAAAAATCCTAAGAATTATGGAAGAGCTAAAACTACATTACTCTCATCACTTTATGAGAGTGATTTTTTTAGATTTAAAGGTGTTTCTGTATAAAATGGAATATGGGATAAGATGAAGAACATCTATGAAGGAAATGCCATTGTGAAGAAGGAAAAACTACAATTCTTGAGGATGAAGTATGAAGACTTGAAAATGGGAGAGTCTTAATCTATTGGAGTCTTCTTTACAAGGGTTAATTATATTGTTAGTATAATTATAAGTCTCAATGAAAAGATGAAAGATTCTATAGATGTTGAAAAAATTGTGATAATTATAGATGAAAATTTTGATACTAATGTTTCATCACTGAACAATAGAGACCTTGAAACTTTATCTCTGGATGATTTTCATATCACTGTTATAAAGTATGAAATGAGAAGGGAGTAGATTATGAAGAAAAAATAAAAAGCCGATAGAGAAATGTTTTACAAGGCTGCATGGAAAGAGAAGTTATAAAAATTAATATTGAAGAAGAAGCTGGTGAATCTGACTTTGAAAATGAGGAATTTCGAAATTTTGATGAAATTTTATCCTTGTTTTCTAAAAATATTAAAATAGGAACATAAAAATACAAAGGTTAACTCACTATGAAATGTTTTGAATGTGGAGATTTTGTCCACTTTGTGGCTAATTTCCCTCAAAAAGGGAAAGATGAAGAAGGCAGAAGACCAAGAAGGTCATGGAAGAAACAGGGTGGAAAGGATAAATATTCTGGTAGAGGTAAGGATAAAAAGTTCTTCAAATCAGAAAGAAGAATATTTTTTTCAAAACATAAAGAAGATGATGATAAAGAGGCAGAATCTGAAAAAAAAAAATGTTACTGAGAATGATAGAGAGAGTACGTTTTTTTCAAGAGTTAATAATAATGATTCTGAGATTAGTAGTACTAAAGAAGAAGAAACTCAACACGAACAGTATCTGAAAGAAGAGGTGAAGGAATGTTTGAGAAATATCAGAAGTATTGAGAAAGAAAATATAAAATAGAAAAATGAAAACTCTTAATCAAATGACCAAACATGTTTTCTTGATATTAATGAAAATATAAAAATTATATTGATGATCTAAAAAATTATCTTGAGAGAGAAAATAATCGTAATGGTCATCTGGAAGTAAATCTGAAGTCAAAAGAAGATATGTTGGTACTTGTCCAACATAAACTTTCTAAAGATGAGGAAACAAACACAAGGTTCAAAAATTCAGTTACAGAAGTTAGTGAATGTTCTTCTATGAATGAACCTAATAAGTATCAACATAAGTTACCCTCAAAGGTTGAAAATAAAGATGGAATTTTTATTGATAAGAGAAATTTTGGAAAGGCTAATTATTTGTTCAAAGTTAAAAATATTGAAAAATAAGAAGCATCTAGAAATATTGAGTTCAGAAAGATGTCTACCACTTCTGGTTCCAGTAATACTGAATAGAAATCTGATCTTAAGAAGCAAGTTACAATTGAAAATATGAAGGTCTATGTTCAGAAGAATTCTAGTATGAATATTGGTGAGATGCATGTTCACAACTCTAGTCATTATGGAAGATTCCGAGGAAAATATAAATTCTATGGATACTACTAGTATTGTGGTGAATTTGGACACGTGGAAAATATGTGTTGGTTTAACCAACAATATTACAATTATTCCACATTTTTTGAAAGACAAGTATTGAGGGTGATTCAATCCATCCAAAAGAAAATATCTCTAAAGAAATTTTAGAAGATATCTGTGAAGGTTGGTGTGAAGGTTGTGAATGGGTTCCAACCACTAGAAACTATTTTTGAAATATATAATTGAACTAGACGTCTTGTTAAGGGATTCCTTAGTGTGTTACCAAAGCAACATAAGTTTTCTAATAGTGCTCAGAAGCTAGAGTTTTAAAAACCTAAAAGGGATGAGTCTTCTACGTCAGAAAAGAAATATTTCATGGTTTTATGGCCTAAACAATTTGACATAGCTATGAAATTGGAGGAAGCACAACAAAAAGTGAAAGAAATGGAAGAACAACAAGCTCTCGTTGTCGAAAGTGCTTTGAACGCTACAAAAGGAGAATATCCCTAGATTCTTGATTGTGTGTTTTCCTCTCATACGGAAGGAGACTCAAACCTACTGTATAATTTCAATGAATTCAAAGAAATAATAGTGACATTTGGAAATAATGAATCTCTAAGGTTCAAAGCTATTGGATAAGCAATCATTGGAAATGAAAAGATGAAATCTAGGTAAAAACTATATGTTTATGGGATGAAACATAAACTGTTATGTGTGTCAAAACTCTTGGATGGGGGAAACCAAGTTATCTTCAGAAAATATAGATTTATTGTAAAAAGTGAAATGATGGAAATATAATTACAAGATGCCAACATACACGAGGGAATTTTTTCCCAGTTGGTGAATTGAAAAACTCTTGTTACATGGGTGTGGCAGATGAAAATAAGTTATGGAATAAAAGTCTAGGACATATGTGTTAGAGAAATATGTGAAATTTATCCAAGTTATATAGTGTTTGAGATATTCCTGATTTATCAAAAAAAGAGATTGACATTGCACTATTTGTGAGAAAGGGGATATTGTAAAATCAATGTATAAGAGAATTGAAATTCCCCCAAAATTACCCTTGGATCTCATCCACTCTGCCATTTTTGGACCAATGAGAAAGCAATATTCAAATGGAGATATGTACTTAATTAATTTCATTTAAAACTTTACTCAAATTACTTTTCTTATTCACACAATACATAAGTCAGATACTCTGACAATGCTTAACAGTTTTAGGAAGAAAGCAGAAAAGGATTGTGAGTATTCAGTGAAGTAGTTGAGCACTGATAATGGTGGTGAGTATAAGAATAAAGAGTTTAAAATATATCTTGAGAATCATGGAATTCGGTATTAGTTCAATTTACCATACACACCTCAAAAAAATGCGGATATGGAAAGAAAGAATCAAAGTCTTGTGGAAATAGGGTGAAATATGTTACTTGAATGTAGACTTTATCATTATTATTTTAGGCAATCCATGAGCACTTCTGTGTATCTTTAGAACCAATGTTTCTATAGGAAAAACATAGATATGACTCTATACAAAATGTTCTACGAAAAAACTCCAAGTTTGAAACACTTAAGATTATTTGGCAGTCTATCCATTATAAAGAAGAAGGGTGGAAACCTATGAAATTATGAGATTTCCATGTGGGGAGAAATGAAATACATTCTTGGGCTATAAATTTCACAGAAGAATAATCACATTTTTTCTGTCTCAAGAAAAGTATCCTAAAGAACTTATAAAGAATTTTGGAAAGGAAAATTTGATACGAGTGTCCACACCCATTTCAGTGGGAACCAAGTTGTCGAAATATGGATAAGGCAAGGAAGTTGATTAGAAAGAGTTTTGAAAGATGATTAGAAGTTTGTTTTATTTGACTGACTCAAGACCTGACACTGCCTATGTTACCACTTTATGTGCAACAATTCAGATCCCTCCTAAAGAATCACATTTGATTACTGGAAAAATAATTCTCAAATATATTAGAGGCACAAAAAAATTTGGAATCAGTAATGATGGAAAAAGAAATATTGATCTATTCAGGTATTCAGATGTTGACTGGGTAGGAAATATTGAGGATCAAAGATCCACATCTGGTGGAGTATTCTTTTTGTGGAAAAGTTGTGTTAGTTGGCATACCAAGAAATAGAATTCTGTAACTCTTAGCACAGTTAAATCAGAGTATATTATTAATACTCAAGATGCTACTAAACTAACATGGATAAAGACTCGGTTGGAATATATACTTGTTGAAGTAAAGCTACCCTTTATCATGGGTTGTGATAATTATAGTGAAATCAATCTTACAAGAAATCTGGTATAATATTCTCATTCAGAACACATTGACCTGAAGTACCACTCCATCAAAGAGAAGGTGGAGGATAATGAATTGAGGTTTGAGTACGTTCCTACATCTGAACAAGTTGCTGATATATTCACAAAACCATTACTTATGAGACCATTTGAAAAATTGAGGTTGAACATGGGTGTCCAACCTCCTTCTCATCAAGGTTGAGGTACATGTTTCTTTCCTCACTCACATATTAACTTTGGATATTGTTTTCATGGGGGATAATTGTTTCAAAAATCTATCCTTATAAAAGAATTCATAAAGGGAGAGTTTTGGGTATGTTATGAATCCAGCATGTATGTGTGTAAACAATTCTAACTATTTGTTGGAGTTTTTGTAGGAAATATTGTTTTTTTATTCTAGGAAATTGAAGAATTGAATAATGCTGAGATAAAATCTTGGAAGATGTTATGAAGAAGGCTGAGGATATATGATCACGAAATTGTAGTTACTCCTTTTTGACAACATGGTTTTGGCTGTCAAAAATTCTTGTTTCCTACAATGAGTTAGCTCACATAGGATTATAATTGTTGAAAATTGGCCAATTTCATGATGTTATAATGTTTAGTTTTTTATGAATCTTGGTTTACAACAAAATCCAATGGGGGAGATTTTTGGGGCCAAGTTGGATGGAGAAGAAATTAAGAAGAGTTTGCTATTATAGAGTGTTGTATTTTTTTGTCAAAGAAGATAAATCAATTCACATTGTAAAGGACTCTAAACTAGATGATGATTTTCTGAATTGTATTTAAAAAATATCATAAGTTAGAAGAACATGGGATTCAAGCCTTATGATTTAAAGGGACAGTAAAGTTGCGGCCACTCATATACAGTTTTTATTGGAAGCAATGATGTTGCTGGAAGATTGGGAAGTTTCAGTACTTCCCATTGAACGTCAGATGATTCCAAAGATTTTTTATCAAAGGATATATATACTAATAGTGTAGTTTGTGATGAAAGCTATAGAATGGTTATGGAATGTAGTGAAGACAGCCCTGACAATGGAATACACAATCTGGTGGTGACATAAAAGAACATTTCAAGGTGGCACTGTTTTCCAGTGTTTGCCAAATTTTAGGGCCTAAAAAATGGGAGATGGATAAATGTGTTTTTGGAAAAGGGTGTTGCGTTCAAGTTTAAATATGGATTGGTATGTTTTTCACAAGCGTATTTCTATGATCCAGACATCAAAATGTGTAAAAATAGAGGCTTTCGCAAAAAATTTGGTTTTGTGTGCAAGATTGGTTTTTGCGCGCAATATTTAAAGGGGTTTAGAATCATACGTGCAAGGCATTATTGGAGGTCCATACATCAAAAAATGGTAAAGGGATGAAATACAAAAAATATTCAATAATTTCACAAAATATGGGGTTGGATCAAATGAGACTAACATGCCCAATGTGCCATAAAATGGATGCGTCTGGATCTTGAACGACACATTGGGGTTTTTGCGCGTAGGGGTCAATGAGGTCTATAAATAAAGGGTGACCCCCTCACACTAGTTTTTCTAGACACTTAGATAAATCCAAAGATCTAAGGTGTGTAAAAAAATTATGAAAAGGAGATATTGCGAAAGAAATAGTGTTGCGTGCAAGAAGGAGAAATTCCACGCCAGAAGGGAGTTGCGTGCAAGATTGAAGTTGCGTGCAAGAGGTGTTCCACGACAAAAGTCAAAACATGCACACGTGGCATAAAAGATACATGCAAGACACCATGGAGGGTGAGTGAAAGATTTGGGGTCTTCATGCGTATTTGGTTGTCTGTATGATAGTTCGTATTGTCTTCTGGGTAAGAAAGTAAAGATTTTTACTTCAAAGAATACACCTATTCAACTGTAAAGATGCACGAAAATATTGTAATTCTTTATTGGTTCTAAGAGGGGCACACACACTTTCAGATCGTTTTCCATGTGCTTCACGAGTGTAAGGGTATATTCTACTTGGTTTATTCCACATCAAATGATTATTTTCTAGTGTATTGTGTGTACTGGATTATTCATATACCATACCAATGATGTACCTACTCTTGTTGAGTGGCGAACCTTGTAAAACTTGTTTTACTGTGGTTGTGTGTGTTTAGCAGAGAAAAAACTCTTTAAAAGGAGGGAAAGGTTATTTCAAAGATAAGGAAACATAAAAAGAAAAAGATATCACTGATTCACCCCTTTTCCTCTTAGTGATACATATATCCTAATTCAAAACATCACCAAACAATACAACCACTTCCCATGTTGTTGTTCATGAATAATTTATCAATGTTATGTTTAAGAACGAAAATAGGGGTAACTATAAAGACCCAATGTTTTATCAATGGAAATTACATTATTAATAATAAGTCATTTAATCACATGAAATAACAATAAAATCAACTACTATGTACTATCTAACCTTTAAACATAATTCTATCTCTACTGTGATTTGTATTTTGAAAATCTGACATACACAGTTGTGATTAAGAATTTATTCGGAGTATATTAAGATCAACTTAATATTTTCTGAATAATAACTTAACCTTATGAATAGTAATATTACCCATATGAATAGTGAAATACCGAAATAAATAGTAACCTTAACTATGATTATATATAAATAAGATTCATGTGGAAGTATGACATACCTATATCTAGGAATAAGAAAATAAATTTTTTAAAATTATTGTTTTTCGAGTAAATTGTAATTTTAATTAAATATTAAATCAATTATATTTAGAAAACTATTTTTGAAAAATGGATTTCAGTTTTTGATTCTACATGTTGATAAATGGTTAGGGTGAATTTATGATATTTTTTTGAAATACTTCAATTTTTAACAAATAGTAAAACACATTAATTTACAGTATAAATACATTATACTTTAAATACACTATTAATGACATCATAAGTGATGAAAGAACCCAAATATCTAAATCACATGCATTTATTACTATTATTTGTTAATTAATCATCAATATTTCTTGTCTCATGTAAATATAATATACTATTGATTATAATATTATGAAAACCCTCCTCTACTCCACTATAGATACCACCCCTCCTTGCCTCTTCTCTTCACTCCTTTAATGCCTTGTGCCTTACCCATATTTTTTCCAAATCACTCCCCAAGATCCTCCCCCAAGTATAATATCCCTTGGTCTCCTCAAAAGACCAAATCCCCTCCCCTTAATAGGCTCTCAAGGAAGATTTAACCAATAGGTAAATTCCTATTTTCTTTTCTTTATTTTTCTTTTAAAGTTCATTTGTTTTATTTTCTATCCTTACCTCTACCGATCAAAATGTTATAAAAACTCCAATAACATATATGTATTGTAATTTATTTATGATAATGTAATAATTTATTATCATCCATACTTTAATCTTATTTTATTTTAGTAGTAAAGACACCATCCAAGATTTGTTAATTTACCACATTCAAGGATGATAGGTTTTCAATTTCTATTACCATCATCAATTACGATCATGAAACAATTTTCTTGTTTGAACCAGAACATTATATTTCTATTATTTCTCATATATGGTTCTATAATACTTTTGAACACATGGTTTTTTATAAAACAAAACATGTTCTTTGTGGTCAAAAACCGCCAATTAACCTAGAAGGTTGTCACAAATGTTTTATATGATGATTCAACTTCACTCCATGTTAACAAATTAAATTTTCAACCATGTAACCTTTTGGATATTAAATAATAAAATATAACATCAATTCTGGACAACAACCTTCATCATACATGTTTATCTGAACATGAACTGAGCATTAAAACCAAGCAAGAAACCAGACCCAAACAATGAAATTAAACCTCATAACCATTCAAAATTGTTATAAATGAACATAAAAAGGTTATAATAAATATTTTACATATAGAATAGGTTCTAGAATTATTAATTAATTAACCTAATTTTATAATTTTAGTTATTAAGTTCAAGAAAAGATCACCATTGGATTTAAGGTAAAGGATCCTCTCCATTTCACATTTATTCAAGAATGGCCACTATGCTATGCCATTTTATGTGTAATACCTAATTATGGGGTATTATTATCTCCCCCTCCATAATTCCATCATGATTTATAAGTTATGAGAAACCATTTTCTCTCTCATAAATCCCTCTTAAATACATCTTATATCATGCCGATAATTCGTATGGAATTACACTGGAATCTCTTTTATTCCTTCCGATTTCCCTATCTTTCTTTTACCAAAATGAAGTTATCTTATCTTTTTATGTGAATATTATTTATTCTGTATAAATGTACCAAATTTATTTGTCAATACCCTTTCATCATTCTCTATTGAGTATATACACGTTTTTATGTGATTCATTCCCCAATACCTACCGATAAGCAAACATGCTTTAAGGAAACATCCAAAATTCTTACTCAATTTCAAATGCACTATATAAGTTATTTTACGAACCAATTTTCCTTATAAAATAAATCTTTTTTTTATGAAAAAATTTTTGGTTTACTTCTGGTTTTATATAATCGATTTTTACCTTTTCTATTTTAAAGGATCTATAGTATTTTCCATAAAATCGCACAAAAATGTTTTTATGCTAAAATTTCTTAGACACTTTTCTTACATGTTATAAATTATACAAGAAATAACATAGCATGAAACATAACTATTTTTTACGTATGAATGTACATTTATATTTTAGTTCCTTTCTTTCATGGACACTTTTATGATATGCCAATTTGTTATGATTTATGTCATTATTATGGTACCCAATCCTTCCCATGGGTAACCCATATGTTTATATATGATTGATTATATATGATATATTATGTGGAAAATATATTCATGGAATGTTAAGATGGGTGCATCTAGATAACACTTCAATTCATTGGGTAATGTTTAGTTCCATGAGACATTATGTGTGAAAGACTTTGCGGTTAGCCTTGGTTTGTGCTACTATGCGCAACAGTATTAGCGGTTAACTTTGACTTATGCTACTATGGGAAAAGGCCTTGGAGGTCAGCCTTGACTCATAATAAATTCATTTTTTATGTTTCTTCCACATTTCTATGATTCCATGTTTATATGATCCCATGTTTATATGTTATTATTTCTTATGTTACATGTTTTTTATATCTTCATGTCATGACTTCTATCCCATGTGCCTATGCTTTGTTCTTATGGTAATTCACTTACTGATATTTTCACTCAACCCTTTGTTCATGTTATCCCCATGTTATCCTTTGAATATTTTTAATCATAATGGAAGTCAGGAGCTCAATTTGAAGATTAAATAAAGAAGTGTTTTTTAGTCTTAGGTTTTTGTTTTATGTACCTAGTATTCAAAGACACTAGACTTCACAATCCTTGGTTTGTACTCTTATTTATAATTGTGCTTAAAATAATTGAATTTATTATTAAAAAGGTGAGGGTCACTATAGTTGGTATCAGAGGATGGTATAGTTATTTTGGTGATTAGGAATAGATAACCTTAGTGTGAACCTTAAGGATGTGACTATGTATAAGAAAACATCCCTAAATTTTGATAATTATAGAGTAAGTGGTTTATCATGAAAATACATCCATATCTTGATAAAAATATGTATAGGTGTCTCTAGAATAGATGTTCCTAGCAGTGAAAGCACCAACAAGGAGTTTTGGTCCTGACCCGGGGTATCCTGGTATACGACAACAGGCTTTCCTGCACTTCTGGTTTGACACACTTGAGGGATATGCATTGGTAAATTCATGAGCATAGTAAAAACCATTATTAAGGAAATAAAAGAACAATAATAATATAAGTTAATAAATAGATCTGGGATAACCTATATTGAAAATAGGGAATCAAAAATTATGATATACTTATCCTTTACAATTTTATCTTCTTATGTTCAAAGGTTATTTTTTTATGCTCAACAGATAGGTATTCAATCCCTCTAATTGTAAGTTATTTTTCGTAGTTAATAGTGAGAAATAAAAGAACATGTGCCAACAATTAATGTGATGGGGAATGTGAATATTTCCTCAATGATATACCTGATATGATGGGAACAGATGATCGAAACATTATGATAGTACTTGCTCAGATGGATCAAGTTGTGTAAAATAACTTTAATTATGTGGAATACCCTCCTCCTATAAAGAAAGAGTAAGTTGTCATAGATCCTTTATGTGGAAAAGGCTTACCATTTTTACTGGATCGTCTAATACCCACCTCGTAGAAATGTGTATTATCTCCATTGAAAATATATTCTATGTCCTCCAGTTATCGGAAGAAAAGAAAGTTGTGCTGGTGGTCTATTGGTTTGGTGGGGAAGCTGATCAGTGGTGGATCCTGATCAGGAATAAAAAGTCCCAAGAGGAAATTTATTCCATGGATTGGTATGAATTCAAGAGGATGTTTTTCAATAAATATTTTCTTTGAACCCTCTTTCTCAAAATGGAATGAGAGTTCTGTGGAATCAAGCATATGGAAGATGAGTCAATAGGGGCATATGAAGAAAGCATTACAAGGCATTCAAGGTATGACTCAGGATTTTTCATGAACACCAAAAGAAATGTGGATCACTTATTTAGTGGACTAATGCTGAGTCTATGAAAACTGTTGGAGATTGAAGACATTGAAATTTATTAGGAGATTGTTTATAATTCCCTCTAGGTTGAAATAGAGATTGGAGTCTCCCAGTTATTTCATGGGCCCTGTGAAAAGAAGTGGAAAATGGAGAACAACATCTGTGGTTCAACAAAAAAATCACATGATGGAAAGAAGCCCAAATGTACCCCTTGTAAAAATTGTGGGAAGATTCATCTTGGGGACTATCTAAAGGGAACCAGGAATTGCTTCAAATGTGGAAATATGGGACATCGGGCCAAGAACTTCCACGGGGTATAAAAAATCCCACTAATGTGGAAAAATAATGGAAGGTTTAGATCAACACTCAGCCAGTTCTGTTGGGTTACAACTATAAGGATCATGGAAATTATGAGGAAAATTTCCCTAAGCCAAGGGTTGTCGGAGGAATCAACAACAACCTCCAAGGAAACAAGGAAGGGATTATTCTATCACTACTGCTGGGGTGGATCCGAACAATTATGTGGTGATAGGTATTCTTGTTATTCATTCAAGAATAGTGAAAACACTATTTGATTCTAGTTTTACACATTCTTTTATATCTTTTAATTTTAGTAGAACTATTTAAGCACCACCTCAAAATTTGGAGGATACATTATCTGTGAGAACATGGATTGGATAAATTATTGTATACATGGTTTATAAATCTTTCGCGGTTAATGTTTTTGGACTGAACCTCATAGAAAATATTTTCATACTTCTTTTAGAGAAGTTCGATGCTATCTTGGGAACGTATTGGCTATCTTTATACAGATCAAGCATCAACTATCAAAAAGGAATATCACTCTTCACATCCCAAAGCATCCTCTAATTCATTACAAGTTTATGGAGGAAGATGAACTTCCATTATAACCATTGTATCTTGTTTGGATATTAATGTTTTATGAGAAATCATGTCTACCTCAAATGATTGGGATAATGGACAGAATCATGCTTGAAGACTTGCCCATTGTGAGGGATGAAACTGATGTATTCCCTAAAGAGTTTCATGGTCTTACTCCTGACTGAGAGGTTGATTTCTAAAATTAACTAATTCCAAGATCTCTTCATATATCAATTATACCTAATAGAATGTCCACTATAGAGTTGGAAGAGCTGAAGAATCAATTATAGGAGAATCTAGAGAAGGGTTTTATACACCCGAGTGCTTCACCATGGGGTGTTCCAGTACTCTTTGTCCAGAATAAAGATGGATCAATGTGCCTCTTCATTGATTATTGTGAGCTCAACAAAATCACGATAAATAACAATTATCCACTTCCACTGATAGATGAAATGTTCGATCAGCTTCATGGGGCCAGTTATTTCTCTAAATTGGACCTTCAGTTGAGATATCACTAATTATAGGTGAGGAAGGAAGATATTTCCAAGACTTCCTTTCGAACAAGGTATGGAAACTATGAGTTCATAGTGATTCCCTTAGGACCAACTAAGGATCCATCATTTTTCATGGATTTAATAAATAGATTCTTTAGATATTACCTCAAAAAATTTGTGGTAGTCTTTATTGATGATACTATGATATACTCCAAGAGCAATAAAGAACATGAGGATCATTTGAATACAATTTTAAATAATTTGAGAAGGTAGAAGATGTGTGAAAAGTATAGTAAATGAGAGTTATAGTTGGAGGAAGTATCATTCATATGGAATTTTATCACTAGCAAAGGGATATCTATAGACCCCTATAAGATAAAGGCAATTGAAGTGTGGACGAGGTCAACATTTGTAACGGAGTTCTGCAACTTTTTGGGTCTATCTATGTATTATTGATGATTTGTGAATAACTTTTCATTATGGTCAAAACCAATGACCATGTAGACACAAATGGGAGTAAAGTTTGTCTGGAATAAGTAATGTAAAGACTATTTCAAGGAGTTGAAAAAGAGGCTTGTCAATGCTCTGGTACTCACTCTACCAATAATTTGAGAACTCTTTGTGGTGTACAGTGATGCTTCAAAGAAGGTATTATGTTGTATGCTAATGAAAAATGATAAAGCGATATCCTATGCCTCAAGGAATCTGAAAAACCATGAGAAAAACTATCCTACACATGATCTAGAGTTGGAGGAAGTGATCTTTGCATTAAAAATATGGTGGCATTATCTCAATGGGGAGAAGTATGAGATATATACTAACCATAAGAGTTTAAAATATATATTCACACAAAAATAGCTTAATATGCATTGGTGAAGATGGATAGATCTTCTCAAGGATTATGACTACTCAATCCACTACCATTCCAGTAAGTCAAACAAGGTGGTGACTGCTCTATGTAGAAAGGATCCTGCATCTTTATCCATGATGAGAATTTATGAGTATCTAATATTCTTAGTTTTTTAGAGGATAGACGTGGGAATAATTAATGGAGGAACATCAAAAATCCTTTCTGATGTGATTTCTCAACCATCCCTCATGAAGAAAATAAATGATGCTCAAAGAAAAGATGTCGAAATTCCGAAAAGGGTTGGACCTATCAGAAATGGTAAATCCTTAGATTAAATGATTGATGAGGAAGGAGTGGTAAGATTTGGGTCCGGATTATGTGTACCATATAATCTAGAGATAAATAAGGAGATTCTGAATGATGCGCATAGCTCAACCTTTTCTATCCACCCAAGGAGTACAAATATGTATCAAGATCTTTTAGAAAACATTTGGTGGGACAATATGAAACATGAGATTTCTGAATATACATCAATGTTCCTGGTATGTTAGCAAGTGAAGGATGAGAGGAAAAATTATAATGGGATGATGCAACCACTACCCATACCAACATAGAAGTGGGATAATATTACAATGTACTTTTTCACTAGACTTCTAAGGACATTGATAGGAAACAATTCTATATGGGTTATTATGGATCATCTTACAAAGACAGCTCACTTTATCATAATTCGAGATAAATTATCATTGGATCAAATTGCATGGATATATATCAAAGTAGTGGTAAGGCTACTTGGAGTACCACTATCTATTATATCTGATCGAGATCCAAGATTCACCTCAATGTTCTGTCAGAGTCTCCAACCTGATCTAAGCACAGAACTAAACTTCAGTACGGCCTATCATCCTCAAACTGATGGACAATCTAAGAAAACCATTTAGACACAGAAAAACATATTTAAAGAATTTTCTTTGGAATTACAAGGATTATGGGACCAAAATCTTTCACTGGGTTAATTATCCTAAAACAAAATTTTCAACTCAAGCATCTGAATAAACCCATACAAAGCCTTTTATGAGAAAAGGTGTCGAACACCTGAGTGTTGGCATAAAGTCAGTGAGCATAAGTTACTATGACCTGAAAGGGTCGAAGAAATGTTATAGAATCTAAAAATCATTCCGCTGAACATTAAGGAATCCCAAAGTCGACAAAAAATTTATATATACATCTGTTGATGAGCCATTGAGATCAAAGATGGAGACATGTTATTTGTATGCATATCTCCATAGAAGAAGGCCATGATGTTTGGGAAAAAAGTGGAAGCTAAGTCCCAGGTAAATCATCCCCTTCGAGATCATTTATTTTGTTAGAGTTTTGGCATATCGACTAGAACTTCTTCCTACCATGAACAAAGTATATGATGTATTTCATGTATCCCTCTTAAGGAAGTATAAACAAGCCCCTTCACATGTAATCTCTTCAGAGGTGGTACTGGGAGAGAATGATCTTTCTTATGAGGAGTAGCCAATAAAGATCTTGGATCATAGAGACATGGTTCTACATAACAAGACTACTCACTTGGTCAAATTACTATGGAAGAACCATGAGTACAAAGAGGCAACATGGGAACTGGAGGAGGTAATGAATGAAACGTACCCCCACCTGTTTTTTTCCTAGAGTATAAAATGAAATTTCAAGGGTAAAATTTCTTTAGGGGGGAAGAATGTAATGACCCAATGTTTTATCAATGAAAATTCATTTCATAATAATATATTATATAATAACATGATATCGCAACACAGTGAACTACTAAGTACAATGAGACCTTTAAACATAATTCTCTCACTTTTGTGATTTATATTTCAAAAATCTAACATACACAATTGCGATGAGTAAGTTATTTGGAGTCTAATATGATTAAATTAATATTTGTTGAATAGTAACAAACCCTTATGAAAAGTAATATTACTCATATGAATAGGGAAATACCCTAATTAATAGTAACCATACCCATTATAGTATATAAATATGATTCATGTGTAAGTACAATATACCTGTCTGGGAATAAGAAGATAACTATTTTAAAATTGTTATTATTTTAGTAAATTGTGATTTTAATTAAAAAAATAAACTAATCATAATTAGAAAATATTTTTTGAAAAATGGATTTCATTTTTGGATTCTACATGTTTAAAAATGGTTAGGTTTAATTTTTTGGATTTTTCAGAAATACTTGATTTTTTGGCGAATAGTGAAATACATTAATTTTCTGTATAAATACATTATAATGTAAATCCACTATTACTGATATCATAAGTGATTAAATCACAAAAATTTTGAACTCACATAAATTTATTACTATTCTTGGTCATGGAATCATCACTATTTCTTTTTTTAGAGAAAAATAATAAACTAATAATTATAATGTTTTTAAACCCTCCTCTCCTCCTCTATAAATACCACCCCTCCTTACCTACTCTCTTCACTCCTCTCAAGCCTTGTGACTTTCCTAAAATCTACCCAAATAAATTCCCAATATCATCCCCCACATTTAATAGCCCTTGGTCTTCTTAAAAGACTAAATCACCTCCCCTTAAGAGGCTCTCAATAAATATTGAACCAGGAGGTAAATTCATCTTTTCTTTTCTTTATTTTTCTTTTCAAGTTCATTTTTTTTATTTTCTATCCTTAAATATCCTCATAAAAATGTTATGAAAACTCTAGTACCTTACATTTATATGAATTTTGTTATGATAATGGAATAATTTATTATAATATCTCATTTACTCTTCTTTTATTTTAGTATTAAAGACACCATTTGAGATGTGTTAATTTACCACATTCAAAGGGAATGGGTTTTCAATTTCAATTAACATACTAAATTATGGTCACGAAACCATTTTCAGGGTTGAACCAGACCATAATATACGTATTATAACCCATCTATTTTTCTATAATCCTTTTTTACACAAGGTTTTTGTTTGTAAAATAAAACGTGTTCTTTGTGGTCAAAACCCGATAATTAACCAAAAAGGTTATCACTGAAGTTTTATATAATGATTAAAATTAACTCCAAGTAACCAAATTAAATTTTAAACCATTTAACCTTCTGGATATTCAATAACAAAATATAACTTCAATTCTGGACAACCACCTTCATCATAAATTTTTATCCAAACATGAACTGATCATTAAAACCATCTGAGAAAACGGACCCGAACAATAAAATTGAACCTCATAACCAATCAAAATTGTTATAAATGAACATAAAAAGCTTATAATAAATATTTTACATATATAATATGTTTTCTAATTATTAATTAATGAATCAAATTTTATAATTCATGTCATTAATTACAATAAAATATCTCCATTGGATTTAAGGTAAGTGATCCTCTACATTTCACTATTTCTCAAGAATGTCCTCTTGTTATGACATTTTATGTGTAATACCTAATGATGGGGTATGATTTCTAACATCCCAAAAAATCCCTAATTATGAATAATTTATTAGAAACCCATTTCTCTCTCATGAATCCCTCTTAAGTACACCAGATACCATTCCTATAATCTATAAGGAATTCCACCTGAATCTCTTTTATTCCTTCAGGTTTCCCTATCATTCATTTACCAAAATAAAGTTATCTTATCTTTTTATGTGCATATTCTAAATTATATTTACATGTAAAAAATTCATTTATCAATACCCTTTAATAATTATCTTTTATGGATATACAGTTTTTTAAGTTATTCTCTCCTCAATACCTCCTGATAAGAAAACCAGTTTTAAGGGAACTTCCCGAATTCATACAAGATTTAAAATGAACTATATCTTCTATTTTAAGCCACAAATTTCTCTATAAAGTCAGTATTTTAATTATTAAAAGTTACTTGGTTCACTTCTGGTTTTATATAAAGGATTGTACCCTTTTCTATTTTAAAGGCTCTATAGTATTTTACTTAAAATTGAACAATAAATGTTTTAATGCTATAATTTCGTAGATAATTTTTTTACTTGTTATCACTTAAACATGAAATCACATTCCATGAAACATGACTACTTTTACCTTATGAATTCTCATGTTTATTTTATTTCCTTTATTTCATGTACACTTTTATGATACGCCCAGTTGTTATTATTTATTTCATGATTATAGTGCCCTATCCTTTACATATGTAACCCTTATGTTTATATATGATTGATTATGTATAATTAATTATGTGGAAAATATATTCATGGAAATTTATGATAATTGTTCCCAGATAACACTGTGATTCATTTTGTAACAATGAGTATCATGATACGTTATGTGTGATGGTCATAACGGTTAGCCTTGGCTAGTGCAACTATGTGCAAAGGTCTTGGCGGTTGGCTTTGTCTTGTGCTACTATGGGAAACACTCTTGGATGTTAGACTTGACTCATACTAAATTCTTGTTTTATGTTTCTACCACATTTTTTTGATTTCATGATTATATGATCCCATTTTTATATATTCGGATTCCTTATGTTACAAGTTTTTTTATAAAATCATGTCATGCTTTCTATTCCTTGTTCCAATGCTTTGTTATTATACTTATTCCCTTACTAGGATTTTAGCTCATCCCTTTCTTCATGATATCCCTTGGTTACCTTATGAAGATGTTTTATCACAATGGAAGTCAAAATACAAATTGTATGATTAAATAAATAAGTGTTTTTTTATTCTCTTGTTTTTATTTTTATGTACCCAATCTTCAAAGACACTAGACTTCACGATCCTTGGCTTGTACACTGATGTATAATTATGCTTAAAAGCATGTAATATCCTATGTAAAGTTCAAGGGTCACTTTATTAACCATTTAATTCCACTTAATGTTGGTTTCTATGAGAGTATATCTCATTGTGTGAAATTCATATTATTTAGAGGTGTGATAATAAATAAGATACAAGAGGTAGTGATTTATTTTTTAAAATAGAAATCATACAATTTCCATCCTATTTGATTATTAATTTGATTGATTTTTCATATTACTGGTCAAATTAAAGATCAAAGAAGTTATAATATAATCTATATGAAATATTGTTAACATATCAGAAAGAAATTAATTGATATTTCAAATTACCAATGGAATATTTAATATAGTATAAATACAAAAAAATATGGAGTACTGGTAATCAAATAAAATATTTTCTGTAAAAGAATATTATCAAAATTAACATTTTCAAACTACATTCAATTTAATATATTTGAAAAATATAAATGGTATTAATTAATTTAAACCTATCATAAGGTATTCTTGATTTCATAACTATGAGAAGTTTTTTCTTACTTTTCTTATAATCCTTCAACAAACATTTCAGTAGCAGTTCACTTCCATACACCATAAGTACATGAGCTCTATCTTCGTTTCCATGAAGTCCCTTAATATAGTGATTGAAAATTCTTTTGTCTTCTTATCCCAAGGAGGGCTCGATCACATAGGATCAATAAAAGAATAATTACTATGTAAATATAAATTTATTTATAAGGAAAACCTTATGCAATGGTAGTTCTTATCTAAAGTGATCAAAAATAAAAATTGCATTGATTGTAATCAATATCATCCATAATAAATTAAAAAGATTCAAAATGACTAAAATTTTTAGAATACTGATAGTTACTTTATTTTTACTTCTTCTAACACTAAAGGTGTGACCCTATTTATAGGAATCACTGTAAAAAATTTAAATTTTTGGATTCGATATTATAATAATTCAATTGTAACTATATCAGTAAAAATTCATTCATATAATAATAAACTAATAATGTTGATTCATATACTAATGGCTTAGATTAAACCAACAACAATTATTTTTAAACCAAGGGATTTAATCTGGAATGAAACTTTATGTCACCTAATTTTCATAAAATATTTTTACATCCTTAGTATTTAATTTACGTGAAGTTTATTCTACTTAAACATAATAACTAAAAACAAAACAATAGAGTTATATTATTTTAATATAATGTGTATTGTGATTTTAAAAATAATGTAACTGAATAATTAAGTTAATAATCTTCCCCATTTTGGGAAAAAATACATGAAAAAAAATTTATGATAGAAACTATAATTAAAAAAATCTCCCCTAGTCTTTATGAAATAAAACTTCTCCCCATTCATTGAAACAATAATTTTAAAAACAATATTAGAAGAAAATTTTACTAATATTTTAAAAAGAATCATTATAGAAAAATAATTTGATAGAAGGATATATAAGATAAACAAATAATCCTGGATTGGTGGATATACAATATAAAAAAATATTAAATTTCTCCCCTATTTTTAATTTCAAAAATAAATATAGATTAAAAAAAATATAAAATTTAATTCTATTTGAGAATAGATCGATTTTTAGTGTATCTTTCTTTCATACAATTCATAGTTCTTCATGTATTTAAAAAAACTATTAGCATGGTTTATGTAATAGAATTTTTCTACATCAAATACATTTCAACCATGGGTTCTTATCTGACAATATCTTCTTATAAGGAAAGTTTTAGTTTTACTTTACATTCTCTATTAGTATTAAGGATATTATTTTGAATATTTTTATAATAGAATATATGATTCTTTAATATCAAACATTTAACTTCACCATTTTCACCAATAATTCGACAGAGTGCTTTAACTTCATTTGATGCTTTTTCTGATTTAGCATAGAAAACATTGAGATTTACAGATGGTTATGTATTCTTATTTTTATAAAATCTTAGAAATATACTTATGATGAAAATCATTTTACCACAAAAAAACAAAGATGAAAAATCTTATGAAAAAATACTAGATATTATAGTACGTTTAAAGGAATTTAATTTTTCTAATACCCAAGAAGATTTCCATTATTAAACAAGAGTTTCTTAAAATATTTCACAGGAAATAAAAGGCCAAAAAATATATTTTACATATTATTTTATAATTATATTTAAAATTTATTTGAATAAAAATTAAAATTTTACCTTTTGGGAAACAAAAACAATCCTCTATAAGAAGTAATTGATTAAATTTATTAATTTTGGATTTCTCCCCTATGTTTAACGATAATAGTAAGAAATAAATAAATTTTAATGTTAAAAATTAAACATTAACAATGATCTTCCTCCTTCATGGATGGTTCAAGAAAAATTATAATAAAAGTAAAATATCTTGATAAACTATAAGGATTGAAAAATTGATAACTCTGAAATACCATTAAATTTTAAAATCATATAATTTTTAAAAAAATGATCTATTTGAAAAAAAATATTTTTTTAATAAAACAATTTTTCAAAAAATATAGGTTTGATAAAAAATCATTTTAAAAAAAGATAAGTTTCAAAAAAAATTGGAAAACATTTTAAACTCAAAAACTGTTATTTATAAAATTGGATTGATGAAACCATAATTGGATTAAAAATCACAAAAAGTTAATCATTCCAAAATTATTTGTAATAAAATTGAATCTATCAAGATTTAGAGTTTAGGTAAAAAAATAGCAGGAATGTTTTTCATTCTGATAAATTCAAGAATAATATATACTTTTTGGGTTTGATCCCTCAAAAAATGGTGACTTACTTCTATATTCTTTGATCGTGAGTGATGTACTAGATTTATAGACAAGAAAATAGAACTAGTATTATCAAAAAGAATAGAGTTCAAATAAAACTAAAATAAAAATCATTTTGTGTGTGTTTTACATCCCAAACCCTTGAGTACAACTACTTCTGGCTACTATATATTCTAATTAAGTGGTAGAAATTATTATAGAATGTTGTTTCATAAGGGATAAAGAGACTAAAAATTTTTCTAATAAATGAAATGTTCTGGATGTATATTTTCTATATAACATGAAACCTTGAAAGTGACCATTTGAGTAACGTTTGGGAGAAAAATCATTTTTTAAAGAATAAAATAATCTAAGTTCTAAAGTACCTTTAAGGAATATAAAAACACAATATACCACTTTCAAGAAATATTATTTCAGATTACCTTGAAATATCAATCATAAATATACTAAAAACATTATGTTTGGTCAACTATTAGATAGATATTATAAACTTATAATCATACTATTATTCATCTATTGATCAACTAATTTACAGGATTCATCAAGATCATGTTTTATAAATACTTAGACCATAGTACTTATATTTGATTCTTTTTAAAAACCAAATCGTCACAGTAAATGTTTAATAAATTTATTTTGAGTTTAAATATTTACTTCTATTTGTTAAAAAACTTGAAAACCAAGGGAAACTTTAACTTCCCCCGTCATACTAATTTCAAACCCATTTTTTATATATGAAAAAAAAACAATCCAAAATATATTTTTGAGCTTAACCATGAATATTTCCATCAATATAAATTTTAAAATTGATTCCATTTTTTAAAAAATTATTTACCCAAAGTGTTTAATCAGTACATTAATAAAATTACTTTTAATTAATTATCTAGTAAATATATCATACCAATCGCTTGTGTATTTTTTAAGTCCATATAGATTTTTAGAAAGTTTAAATACTTCTTATAGAGATTTAATATCTTCAATCAAAAGGGTTTATCAATATAAAAATCCTATTTTACACATCTATTATGTTAAGAACATTTTACATCGATTTGAAATAAACTAAAATTCATATGAGTTGTAAAGGATAATAAGATCTTAGTAGATTCTAATATAGCTACTTGTGAAATTTTTTCATCATTTTTTATGTATTCTTATTTAAAATAACCTTTAGTAATAAGTATTTATTTATTTATAATAATTATTCCATTTTCATCAACTTTATTTCTGAAAACACATTTTACTCCAATTACTAGTAGATATATAGGATATTCAACTAGGTTAGAAATAAAGTTTTATTAAAATTAATTATGATTTCCTTACATGGAACTTATCCAACTTTCATGACCTAAATAATTATATGATTACTTAGGTTGAAATTTTGACCAGAAACCATGATTCTTACAATGATTTATTAGGGA
This sequence comes from Viscum album, assembly GCA_963277665.1. NCBI lineage: Eukaryota > Viridiplantae > Streptophyta > Magnoliopsida > Santalales > Viscaceae > Viscum > Viscum album. The sequence continues at coordinate 108,649,880 of OY728133.1, forward strand.
ACTTATAGTTTAAATTTATTGAATTATATCTCATTTAGAAGGATAATTCCTTAAGATCATCCAATTTTTATAGAATATGGTAATATGACCTTTAACTAATGAATTTATATATATTATATTGAAGTAGATTATGGAAATTAAATATATTATACTCTTACTTATAGAGTATTTACAATCAGTAGTTATAAATGTAACGACCCAAAATTTCATTAATAGAAATTCATCTTGATCTAATTAAATGTATTATAATAGTTATATAAAATTTGAACTTCATTGGTTTTATGATTCTTGATTTTAAAATACCGTTATGAATTGTGACCATTTGAAATATTGTTGTTGAAATGTGATCACATGATTAGTATAAATATAGGGCTTTAACAAATCCAATTTACTCAGACAAAGGAAGAGATGACCTCATCCAGTAGACATTCCCCATAAAAATACCATTTGTTAGAGCTCGTAACGGATGTGGAATAATTGGGATACACTCTTGACCAATCCCAAGATGATCTTGAACACATTAAGCTTGACAATAACCAACTACGGGAGAAGTGTAAATTAATAGAGATTACCACCCGAGCAATGTTATTCGAGCCACCCCAAGATTATGTCACCATCTCACACCATAACCATCAGTCTTATGTGGGGGTTATAATGGGTTATGTTACAATAACCTAGCACTATGACAATGTATATTATTTTTTTTTGAATAATTTTCATTCATTTTATTATTGTTACTTTGTAAATAGTTTTTAAAGCACAAATAGTATTTTTAGTTAAAATTCAACTAAGAAATATATTTTGATGAATTAATGGATTTTTGAATTAATTAATATTTTAATAAAATATTTTTACTATTAAATTAATTTTCATTAAATATAAATTACCATATAATTTTATGAATGCAATTTTAGTTTTTATTAAGGTTTGAAATATGTTTTTTGTCAAAACCCAAGAATTTTCTGTAAATGTAGGTTTTTCTTTTAAAAGTAAAAAATCGCATATTTATAAAATTATTTAGATAAAATGAATATTAGTTTTTTGAAATCAGGACATTGAAAGTATCCAATGGTGAATTTTTCATAATTTAATGAGACAGTTGAATTTTTGTGTAAAAATTAAACACCGTTTAAAAATATACTGTGTTTTATGACATCATAATGACCCAATAGTGATGTAATAAAATAATATAAACATTATGTTCGGCCAATATATGATTTAACATTAATATAATTTTATTTTGGGTTTGTTTGATTTCTTTTACAACGATTTCGTGGACCCTTTAAGGCTTATAAAACATTTTATCTTTTTAAATTGTTTTCTTTGAGAGTGTGACTCACCTCCACATAAGCAACCCTATTATTTTAAGAATTTAGGACATTAGCCTCATAAAATATTGATTTACACTCCCCTTTGGGAAAAACCATGGGAAAAACTGTGGGCTGGCTTGTGTTTTGGATTAGTTTAATGTGTGGAGTCCCAAACCTAAATAATAAAGAATTCCCTCTCCTTTCCTATACAAACCCACCTAAGATCCTACTCCTCTTCACTCAAATCATTTGGATTTCGACCAACCACTGTCCTCCTATATCTATAATCCCCCAAAGGTTCCCTAATCTCCCAATAATCCTCTCTCAAGCCTCTTCTAAGCCTTTGGGATCACAATTCCAAGTAATGGATTTATTCCTTTCTCATTTTTGTCCAATTTTCATTAAGTTGTTATGCCATTTTGTTTCCAATTAAAAATGTTTGGGTATGATGTTGTACCTCCCCTATACTTCCCTATTTATGTTTCAGTGATGAGGTACCCATTTATCTCTCATTAAATGCCTCCCATTTACACATGTTTCCATGCTAAAATTCCATATAGAATTTCTCTCTCCCCATTTACATTCAAGTAATTCTTTAGTACCAGGAATCTAAATTCAATTAAAATTATTGGTACATGTATCTATATGACCCCATTATAGTTCATTTCATGTAAATATGATGAGACACCCCTTTCACTCTCATAAACCATTTTTATGAATTCTTATATCACGTCGTTATGCTGTCAAAATTGCACCACGATTTTTCAAGACAAAGTCATTGTGTCATGAATACCATGCCCATTTCTCTATTAAGGGTATTAAACTTTATGAACATTAACATACTGTTCAAGGAGTTTCATGTATGAATTCCACACTACTTTATCTTGGAATAAATGATGATGTTTAATGAATCCATGTTTTATGATCCATGTGGCACAGTTATGCATAAAATGAAATGATTAAGAAGGGTGCAACCTGATAGCGCTCCAATGCGTTGTGTAAATAATAGTATCATGATAGGTCATGTGAACTGAGTGATGAATCATGCTAATTCAATTGTAATGAGGGTTTACTCGTGGTTCTTTTGAAATGAGTGTTTACTCATGCTTCATGAGCAATGAGCCTTAGCTCATGCTAATTCCATGTTAAGTGTTGTTGCCACATTTCCTTGTTATGTTATATTATGCTCCATTTATATTCCTAATGACTAACATATATTGTATTATTATTGTTATTCTATGTTTATTCCCTTATTGGACTTTATAGATCACCTGTTTCTTATGCATGTCCTCAATTTATCCCTTCCAAGGCTAAGTACGAGGGAATGTAGTGGTAATGTAAAGGAAGTTTTCAATAAAGATTTTGTGTTTTTTATGTTCTAAGATCTTATGTAATGTTCCTTATCACCAAATACACTAGACCTCCTGATCTTCCATGTTGTATCAAGTAATGAGTGTATATAATAAATCGTGTTTAAGTTGTTAATAAAAGCAGTGTTGTTATAGTTGGTATCAGAGGATATGGTTAGTTATTTTTGAAATTAGGATTATAAAACCCTAGTAAAGCCTTAGAGACAAGACAAAGTATAATAAAATAATCCCTAAGTTTTTGTGATTATTGAGTAAGTGGGTTATAAAAAAAATACATCCATGTCTCCATACGATAAGAAAGAGGCGGATCTAAAAAAGATGTACCTAGGGGTGAAAACCCCGACAAGGAGTTTCGGGCTTGACCCAGGGTATCCTGGTACACGACAACAGGCCTTGCTGCACTCTTGGTTATGACACTCTGGGGGGATATGCTTTGGTAAATTCATAAGCTCAGTTTGAACCCTTATAAAGGGAATTAAAAAAAATCCCCTAGAAATATATGTTAGAAAGTAGATCATGAATAGAATAGATTGAAGCCTATTGATTCATAAGTTAAGGAAATAAATTTTTTTTATAAGTCATCATTTTTGTCCTTGGATTACCCTTTATGTATTACCCCTAACTTTCCTTTTCTTCCATCCAATGGCCGGTAATATGAGGATTCGAGCTAACAACCGATGTGAGGAACAATGTGATGATTGTGCTAATGAGATGCCCAATCCTATCGGAGTGGGAATCATGAACTTTTCCATGATTCTCTCTTAGTTAACAAAAGATTTGAATTTAAACATGGTTCAAGAGGAACGTTCATCCACCCTTAAGAAAGAACAAGTCGCTATCGAGAGCTTCATGAGATAAAGGCCTCTAACTGTTAATGGATCATCTGATCCCTCAATTTCTAAACAATACATCAACTCGATTGAAAATATCTTCTCTATCCTTCAATATTCTGAACAAGAGAAGGTTCTCCTGACTTCTTATCGTATGGAGGGTGAATCTGATCAATGGTGGACGTTAATAAAAAATATGAAGCATGAGGAGGAGATCAAGGCATTAGAATGGAAGGATTTCCAGAAGATGTTTTTTGATAAATATTTTACGTGCACCCTCCAAACTAATATGGAAATGGACTTCCTTGCTCTCAAGCAAAAAGACAATGAATCTATTGGAGCGTACGAGGAAAAATTCACAAGGCTTGTATGATTTGCCTTCGGCTTTTTCATTACCCCCGAATGCATGGTTGACCACTTCTTTTGTGGGCTGAAACCTAGCCAATGGAAAGAATTGGTGATCCGTGACTTCGGAAGCTATGAGGAAATTGTATGATGTGCCTTCAAGGTCGAAATGGATATCAAGGAATCTCAGGAGAATCATGGGGATAAGATGCGTAGGGTGGACTTCAGTGTTGGAAGTCTAATGGATAAATCCAACAGTGCTAAGAATATACAGCACCACACTTTCCAAAGGTGCATAAAGAAGCACCCAAGAAATTTTCTGAAGGGGACGAGTAAATGCTTTAGGTGTGGAAGAAAAGGGAACCTAGATGTTAACTGCGGACAAGAAAAACACATGGCTAAAACAAAGGAGAGCAATGCTCCGTTAAAACCTCAACACGTTGTTCATTGATACAACTCCAAAGAACCAGGGCATCTTGCAAATCAGTTCCCTAAGCCAAGGGCTTTCGGAGGCAACCAACAACCTCCATGGCTGAAAGGGAGATATTTTTCCATCACTACTACCGATGTGAACCTCGAAAATGAAGTAGTAACAGGTAAGCTAGTTATTCATTCAAGAATAGTGAACGCACTTTATGATTCAGGTCCTACGCATTCTTTTATATCTCAAAATTTTAGTAGAACAATCCCAACACCACCACAAATCATGGAAGTTAAGATATCGGTGAGTACGGAAAATGGGGTAATCATTACATCCCAAGAATATAACTCCTCCTCTATCATAATCTGTGGATTGAATTTCCCATAGAACCTCGTCATACATCCTATGTTGGAATTTGATGCAATTATTGGAATGGATTGGCTTTCCTTATATAGAGTCAACATAAATTTTCATGAGAGGGAAATCACTCTCCAGGTGGATAATCGACCCCCGATTATATATAAGGGCAAGGAGGAAGATGAATATTCTTTATCTCTATCAACTCAAGTGTGGATATTACTACCCTATGAGTAGGCATATCTAGCTCAGATGATTGAGTCTAAGGAGGAAACAATCCTTGAAGACATGACTATTTTGAGGGAATTTATTGATGTGTTTCATGAGGAATTGTCTGGCCTTCCTCCAAGAATAGATTTTGAATTCTCAATTGATCTTATACCTAGGGCACTACAAATATCCAAGACTCCATAAAGAATGGATGTTGTGGAGCTTGAGGAGCTAAAGAAACAACTACAGGAGAATTTGGATAAGGGTTTATACGTCCAAGTGCTTCACTATGGGGTTCTCTAGTCCTCTTCATCAAGAATAAGGATAGATCAATGCGCCTTTTCATCGATTATCGTGAGCTTAACAAAATCATGATAAATAACAAGTATCCTCTCCCACTAATTGAAGACTTGTTCGATCAATTGGGTGGATAAAAATACTTTTCCAAGGTATATTTGTAGTCGGGATATTATCAAGTAAGCGTAAAGAAGGAAGATATTCCCAAAACTACTTTACGTACAAGATACGGGCACTATGAATTCATAGTAATGCCTTCAGACTCACTAATTCTACAACAATCTTCATGGACATGATGAATAGTGTATTTTGGGATTACCTCGAAAAAAATTTTGGTAGCCTTTAAAGATGATATTATGATATACTCCCAGACCAAGGAGGACCATGAGGATCATCTAAGAATTGTACTAGAGATCCTGTGGAAGGAGAACCACTATGAAAAGTACAACAAGTGTGAGTTCTAGTTGAAGGAGGTCTCATTCTTGGCCCATATCATCACAAGAAATGGGATATCTTTGGATCCATCCAAAAAAGATGCAATTGAGGGATGGATGAGGCCAACATCGGAAACAGATATCCATAGCTTCTTCGGGTTAGATGGATATTATCGATGATTTGTGAGAAATTTCTCATGATTTTACAATCCTCTTACTAGGATAACTCGGAAGGGAGTAAATTTTTCATGGAGTGATGAATGCGAAGAAAGCATCAAGGAGTTAAAAAAGAGTCTTATCACTGTGCCCATGCTCACTTTACCCACATGTGGAGAACTTTTTGTGGTATTAAGTGATGCATTGAAGAAGTTCCTAGGATATGTGTTGATGCAAAATGAAAAATTCATTGCCTATGCTTCAAGGCAGTTGAAGGTTCATGAGTAGAATTATCCAACACAGGATTTGGAGTTGGCCGTGGTGATCTTCACTTTAAAAATTTGGGGGCATTATCTTTTTGGGGATACGTGTGAAATATATATAGACCACAAAAGCATAAAGTATATTTTCGTAGATAAATAGTTGAACATGCACCACAAAAGATGGTTAGAGCTGATCAAAGACTATGACTGGTCAGTCCATTACCACCCTGGGAAAGCGAACTAGGTGGAAGATACTCTATGCATAATGGACCCATAAATTCTATCATTGATGATAATTGAGAAGAATCTAATCTTCTTATACTTGATGAAGATGAACATGGAAATCATAAATAAGGGAAAATCATCAATCCTTTCACAAATAATTTCTCAACCGTCTCTTTTAAAAAGGTTAAAGGATGCTCAAAAGGATGATGTAGGAATTAAGAAGAAAGTGGAAGCCATCATAAAAAATAAATACTCAGAGTTCAATGTTAATGAAGAAGGAATTGTGATATTTGGGAAAATACTATGTGTTCCATCAAGTCCAGAGCTAAAGAAGGAACTTTTGTATGATCCACACAATTCAAATTTCTCTATTCACCCAGGAAACACAAAGATGTATCGATATCTCTGAGAGAATTATTGGTTGAATAATATTAATATGGAGATTGTTGAGTATACATAAAAGTGCCTACTGTGTTAGAAAGTGATGGAATATGGGAATAAGTCTAAGGGGATGATGCAACCATTTCCCATAGAGGCATTGAAATGGGATAACACCACCATAGACTTTGTCACCAGACTTCTGAAGACATCCAAAGGCAACAATGCAATTTGGGTTGTTGTGAATCATCTTACAAAGTCTACACACTTTATAAAACATGGGAGGATTTCTCATTGGATCAACTAGTACGGATATATATCATGGTAGTGGTAAGGTTGCATGGAGTACCACTATCTATTGTATCCAATCGAGATCAAAGATTCACCTCTACGTTTTGGAAGAGACTTCAACATGATCTGGATACTGAACCGAACTTCAGTAATGTAATATCCCAAGTATGTAATGAATAATATATATTCTTATCTATGTCTATTTATGAATTAGATAGTTTTTTAGAGGCTTAAAATGAGAATAAATCCAATCTTAAGCATGGAATACACTAATATTTTTAAAAGATTGTTTTACTGCCTTTTGATGGAAAACCATTTTTAAATCAAACTTTTGACAATTTTATAAGCTTTATTTGTCAAAATAAACTTAATCTTTATGATTGGGACATTGAAATTTAGTTTGGATAAATTATTTGTATTTTTTTGACAATGTTCATTTTTTAATGAATAGTGAAAAATACTGCATTTTACATCAAAACTGCATTTTCATCTAATTTAATTATATGGATATATTATATTTTTAATTTGTTTTAAAGTTTAAATAGAATAAATTTTTACCATATAATCCAATGGTGGTCATTGGTATTAATTTCACTTTGTAATTGGGCATAAACAAGTGCCAAAATTTTCATAGATATTGTTTCTAAAAAACCCGCTATTTGTTTTGACAACGGGAATTATTTTTAAATTAATTATTGCAATTTCTGTGTTTGGAATTGGTAAAATTGATTCCATATTTGGAATAAGAAGGTCCAAATTATCTAATTAAAACTCTTTTGTTTTTGGACATTATGAATAGTAACGACGGTAATTATCTTTAATTATCTTCATTAATTAGTAATCGGGTTGTTAAGGATAATAAAATAATATCATAATAATAACAAATTACCCCAATATGTGTCCTAATGCTACTGGTTGTTTCATGGCCGACCATGGTATGCCTTGTTCCAAACTTGGGGACCCCATGGAATCACTTTTGTGTGATAATGACTTTTTATCTTTTTATTTTTAATGAAAGTTAAATATAACAAAGAATGTATCACCTGAGTAAAAAAAATTTAATTTTGACTAAATAAGTGATATATTGGACTATAAATATTCATTGGAAAGATAAAAATATTTCCTGCATCATAGTATTTTTTTTAGTAATTTTTAGACATTAAATAAATTAAATTATTTATGACATCATGATGATGCAGCGATTACCTCATTAATGAATGATTTAAATAAAATGAAAAGATCATGTAAACTCTAAGACTTACACTTGTAAAAGACCTATTGGATGAGTATATTTAGAACCCTTATCACCTTATCCTAGAAATACATCAATTTGGGACCTTTAAAATCCGAAAATCATTTGAAAATAAAGTAACATTTTATACCTTTCCAAGAGTGCCCCTCCTCTCCTTTTATAAAAGTCCCCCACCTCTACCTCCTTACCCACACTTCTCAAGACTTTGTCTCGGCCAATCCCTGCTCATTTTATCTCTCCAAATCCCTCTCTTCATCCTAGAAGCCTTACCTTAGGCAGAAAAATCTTCAAGAAACCCTTTTGGTTCTAACCAAGAGGAGTTACCCGATTTAAAGGTAAAGACTTCTCTAATGTTCTTTTGTTTTATTTTGCTTCTCCAACCCCCTAAACTCTTCCTATTCATTTATATTGTAACAACAGAAGTATATTCCATATACAAGGATATTTTTATAATAATTATTCGAGCTACACTTACACACACCTTCATCTAATGGTTAAAGAGCATATTGTTTCCGTGGATGGCGAATTTCTGCCTCACGAAATGATGATTGTTCAATATTTTCTAACACCTTCAAATGTGGACATTAAGATGAAATTATATTTATATATGATGTATAATATGTTTATGTTTTCCTTAAGACTCTTTATTTTTCATTTTTGTCATACCTTTTGGTTTCCATTATGGGTAAACGTGATATCTTCATTTTAGGATGTGTGGACTACCGCCCCCTCAAAGTGATTTGATTCGTTAATGCCATATGTGGGATGTATAAAGAATGGAGTTAATGATATTATATATTATATTATAATGTAATTATAATATACTTTTATATAATTATGTTTCTATTCCATAAAATACGAAATAGAAATGAAAGTAGCGTTCATACGTACGTATGGCTTACTGTCTCCATGAACGGTGCATTTCATTTCTTACCTCCAAATGTTATGTAATATTATAAATGCATGTATATGATGGATATATATGATATATATGATATCTAAATCATGAATATAACTCTGGATATAATGGATACATGATCAACTTGTAATTATAAAGAGTTTATTTTTGACTCATGTACCAATGATCATTAAAACGACCGTTATTAACTTAAATAATTACATTGTGTTCATTAAATGGTAATAAGTGATATAAATGGAATAATGAACTTGAAAAGGATCTTAAGAAAGTATAAATTAACTCATATTTATTATTCAGCAGATTAAAGAACGATCGAGTCAAGTCAGATACGAGGTATGGGACTTCATCTCAATCTCCTTTCATTGAGGCATATTATGTTTTATACACAACTTTCTTTTATACGGTGTATAAACCCCTTTTACTTTTATGTTTAATAAAAAGGTATCTTTTTTATACGAAGCGTTTACTAAATGACAAATGGTAATATGTTTTTATCGTACGTATGCGGCGACAACGGCTTCTCCGCCGGCGTGACCATTATTTGATCTTCAGCTTCCTCTACAAGCCATAACCTTTTTTAATGAAAAATAAATACCATGTTTTACTTTTATTTTATTTTGGTATTTAAAATGTTTTTCATAATGTTTTTATATCAATGTGTTGTATTGATATATTGTGATTGAAAATTGGAAATGTTATGTTTCCTTTATGCATGTTTTATGTGATATGATTATGTTATGGTTCTTGGGCATTGTTATGAAGACGGGTGGTTTTGTGATAAACTAAGGGCGGGTGAGCCTGATATAGCTCTTCAATGCATTGGGTAACGCGAAGGGGTTAAACGTTAAGGTTTCTCCGAAGAGATTTATGGAATATACTGTGATGGGTATTCCAAACGTAACCATGAGGGTTACTCCCTACGTAAGAATCATATGAATGCCTCGAGTAACCTTTATGTCTTATGATTTCTATGATTTATTCATGATTTTATGAGGTATGTTAAAATTATTATGTTTTATGAGTAAACTATGATTTCATACATGGAGTAATGTTTTCATTTCGTACTTTTATATCCCTTGCTGATCTTTTTATGCTCATCCCAAGTTTTTGAAATGTTTTTCACAGGTCAAGGGAAAGGTACATGATGTGATGATAGGGTCAAGGATGTGCCATGAAAGAATCCATGTTTTTTTTTAAATATGTTTCTGTTGATGGGAAAAAATGAATACTATCTTTTATGTAACCACTTTGTTTAAATGTGGAATGTAATGCATGATTTATGATCTAATTCTCTAAAACTCTAAACCTAAAAAGATCCTCAATGTGTAATCTTGTAATAACTCAAGATTAAGTAATGTTTAAGGCTGGGGCCTTATAATTATGGCCTATCATCCTCAAACTTATGGCCAATCAGAGTGAACTATTCAGACACTGGAAGATATGTTAAGATCAAGTTCAATGGAATTTAAAGGAGGTTGGGATCAACATCTTCCTATGGTTGAATTCTCCTACAATAACAGTTTCCACTCGAGCATCTGAATGGCACCTTATGAAGACCTATATGGGAAGAGGTGTATAACACCGACATGTTGGGATGAAGTTGGTGAGCGTAAGCTTCTAGAACCAGAAATGGTCTAAGAAATGGTAGAGAAGGTGAAAATCATTCAGCAGTATATCAATGCAGCCCAGAGTCAACCGAATAGTTATGCAGGTAACCATCAAGGAGACATTGAGTTTATAGTTGGAGACATGATATTTCTATGTATATCCCCATGGAATAAGGTTATGAAGTTTGGAAAGAAAAGGATGTTAAGTCCTAGGTACATTGGCCCCTTTGAGATTCTTGATCGTGTCAGGGTTGTGGCATGTCGACTAGCACTTCCACCTACCATGGCCAAAGAACATGATGTCTTTCATATATCCCTCTTAAGGAAGTATATAACATACCCTTCACATGTACTCTCTTAAGAGGTAGTACAACTAGTGGATGATCTTTCTTATGAGGAGAAACCAGTGAAGATCTTAGATCGTAGAGAAAAAGATCTACAAAATAAGACAATGCCCCTCATCAAGATGTTGTGGAAAAACCACAAGTTTGAAAAAGCGATGTGAAAATCGAAGGAAATGATGAAGCAGAGCTACCCGCATATGTTTTAGTGTGGGAAAAGGAAATTTTGAGGGCATAATTTCTTAAGGGGGAAGATTGTATAACCCAAACATTCATTAATTGAAATTCCTCTTCATCTAATTAAATGTCTTATTATGGTTATATAAAATGAAAACTTCATTGTTTTTATGTTTCTAGATTCTAAAATACCATTATAAATTGTGACCATTTCTAATATGGCTGTTTAATAGTGATCACGTTATTAGTATAGATATAGGGATTTAACGAATCCAATTTACTATCACAGAGAAAGCGATTGCCTCATCCAGTAGAATTTACTTGTACGAATCCCATTTTTCAGAGCATGAAAAGAGGTGATGTAATTGGGCTTCGCTTCTAACCAAGCCCAAGCTGAGCTTGAACACATTAGGCTTGTATGAAATTGACTACCGGAGATGTTGATGTTAATAGAGATTACCACCCTAGTGATGTTATCTGAACCACCCCAAGAGTTTGTCACCATTTCACACCTTACCCTTCAGTCTTATGTGGGTGTTATAATGGTTTTTGTAACAATACCCTAGCACTATGACTATGTACATTATTTTTGTTTAAATAATGTGCATTCATTTTATTATTATTACTTAGTAAATAGATTTTAAAGCACAAATAGTATTTTTAGTTAATATTCAACTAATAAATCTATTTTGATGAATTAATGGATTTTTTAATTAAATAATATTTTAATAAAATATTTTTATCATTAAATAAATTTTTAATAAATATAAATTATTATAGAATTTTATGAATGCAATTGTAATTTTTATTATGGTTTGAAAGCTCTTTTGGTCAAAACCCATGAATTTTTGGTAAATGTTGGTTTTTATTTTAAATGTAAATATTCACATACTTATAAAATTATTTAGGTAAAATGGATGTTATTTTTTTGGAACCAGGACTTCGAAATTATACAACGGTGAAGTTTTCATAATTTTCTGAGACAGTTGAATTTTTTGGTGAAAATTAAATACCTTTTAAATATATAATGTGTTTTATGACATCATAATGACCCGATAGTGATGTAATAAAATATTATAAACATTATATTAGACCAAAATATGTTTTACCATTAATATAATGTGATTTTTGGTTTGTTTTATTTATTTTAAAAAGTTTTTGTGGACCCTACGAGGCTTATAAAACATTTTTTCTTTTTAAATTGGATTCTTTGAGAGTGTGACTCATCTCTACATAAACAACCCTATTATTTTAAGATTTTTGGCCATTAGCCCTGTAAAATATTGTTTCTCACTCCATTTTGGAAAAATCCCTGGGCAAGCACCATGGGATGGTTTGTGGTTTTGATTAATTTAATGTGTGGTGTCCCAATCCTAAATAACAAAGAATTCCCTCTCCTTTCTTATATAAACACACCCAAGCTCCCACTTCTTCTTCACTAAAATCATTTGTAGTTTGACCAACCATTGCCCTTCTCTATCTAGAAACATCCCTAGGTTCTCTATGATCCTAATAATCCTCTCTCAAGCCTCTCCCAAGCCTTTGGGATCACACTTTCAAGTAAGGTATTTCTTCCTTTCTCAATTTTTTCTAATTTTCATTAAGTTGTTATGCCCTTTTGTTTTTAATCAAAAATGGTGGGGTATGATTTTTCACCTCCCCCATACTTCCATATTTATGTTTGAGTTATGAGATACTCCTTTCTCTCTCATTAAATTCCTCCCATGTACACCCATATCCATGCCGAAATTCCATAAGAATTTCTCTCTCCTCGTTTACATTCAAGTAATTCTTTTATATCATGAATGTAAATTCCATTACAATTTATGGGACATGTATATATATGACCCCCTTACTATCCATTTCATATAAATATTATGAGACACCCCTTTCTCTCTTATCAACCATTTTTATGAATTCTTATGTTGTGCTGTTATGTTGCAAAATTGCACCGTGATTTTCCAAGCCAAAGTCATTGTGTAGCGAATACCATGCTCATTTCTTTATCAATGGTATTCACCTTTACTCACATTTACATATCTTTTAAATATTTTAATGTATGAATTCAAAACTCATTTATTGTGGAATAAATGATGATGTTTAATGAATCCATGTTTTATGATTCATGTGGCACACTTATGCATGAAATGAAATGATTAAGAAGGGTTCACCCTGATAGTGCTCTAATGCATTGGGTAAAGTATAGTATCATGATATGTCATCTAAAATTAGTGTTGACTCATGCTAATTCATGTGAAACGAAGGTTTACTCATGCTTCATGTGAAATTAGGGTTTGCTCATGCTCTATGTGCTATGGGCCTTGGCTCATGCTAGTTCCATGTTAAGTGTTGTTGCCACATTTCTTTGTTATGATTATCACGATTTATCATGGCTTTACGTTTATGTTTTTCTTATACTCCATTGATATGCCTATTTAATAACATGTATTGTATTCCTCATGTTATTCCTTGTTTATTCCATTACTGGGCTTTATAGCTCACCTTTTTCTTATGCATGTCCTCAGGTTATCCCATGCAATTCTAAGTACGGGGGAATGTAGTGGTCATGTAAAGGAATATTTAAATAAAGATTTTGTGTTTTTATGTTCTAATATGTTATCCAATGTTCCTAATCCCCAAATAAACTATACCTCATGATCTTCCATGTTATATCAAGTGAAGAGTTTATGTAATAAATCATGTTTAAGTTTTAATAAAAGCAGGGTTATTATGGTAAAATTATACTTCGGTAAATTAATATAAGGGTATTTGAAAGCATCATTGGTATTATGAATTTCGGATGGTTTTATTAAAACAAAATGATAGAATTCATCAAAATTAACATTTAATGTTTTCTTAATAAAACTTTAATTAAAAAATCAATAATCTTTACTAGTTATATAATAAAAAATTAAAATTCATTCATCGGATTTGAAATAAACATTATATAACTAATATTTGTTATTCAGGATGAATACTTTTCATCCAAAATCTATATATAAATAATGTTTTGGGTGTCATAAATTTCATAACTCATAAGGTATTTTAATAAGAAATGGCATGAGTAAAACTCGATTTATAATTGAAAAAGTATTACTCACATCCTCAGTCCAAAAATTTTTATCAACAAAATGACCACTTAGAAAATTTTGAGTAAATTACTATATATTGTTATTTCTTTATTCAACTACCCCATTTTATAATGGTATTCTTAGTGAAAAAATAATATGAGAAATATGTTTTTACAATAAATGGTTTCAAAATCATAGTTAATAAACTCACCAACATTATCACTTAGAATAGTAACCAAAGGTAGGTTTTTATCATTTTTAATAGAAGCACTCAATACCTGAAAATGGTTAAGATATATGGATTTTTTTAGTATGAAAATAGAACCAATTAAATTTAGTGTAATTATCAATCAATAAATATACAAATTATTTTCATCCAATACATTCAGTTCAGGTAAGAAAAAATAAATCCCTGTGAACTAACTATAAAGATTCGATAGTTTAGACTTCACTTTTATATTTTAAAAAATGAGTTATATTACTTACCAAATTGATTAATATCACAAACTATATTTGATTTAAACTTATGTTCTATTCTATCTCTAACATGTCCTTTTATAGATAGTTTAATTAAATTATGGAAGTTATATTTTATTGGTGTTCTATTCCACAACAAAGAAAAGTCTTTGGATACACATAAAATGGTAAATTCTATTGAATTATTTCTTCTAATTATAGTGTGTGAACATTTTCATGTCTATTGACTGATAAAATGAAATTATTGATATGTGTATTTTATTCTTATATTTTATGGAATTTAAATGTTTTAATTTGTTTATTTAAATGACTAATCTTGAATATTTTTAAATGTTATTACTTGTTTTACTTTTTATGACATGATACAACCCATAATTGGAAAACAAATATATATATATATATATATATATGAATATTTGATAAAATTTCACTTCGTACTAAAAGGCATAGTGAGGCGGCGTGAAACTAAAAAATTTAAGATATAGTAGAGCTATGAAACTAGTACATGACATTTACATGTTATTTATTTCATTACATGAAGTGAATTCATCAGCAAATTTTACTATATCCTTTTGAAGTCATAACATATTACACAGTGTGTACACTATACACGATGTGATAGTTCAGGACATATAAAGATACAAATAGTTCATCATTGACGTAGATTACACGTCATATCAATTTACACGTTATGATAGTTTTACAAAATAGGAAAATAAAAAGACATCTTTTTGGCCCGGGGATAAAAAAATCCCTATTTATTCATTCCTCAACTGCACCATTAGATACATCTCATAGGGGTCCTTGATGATGGACAATGTCAAACCAATACACAATGTAAGAGACTTATTTTTTTAGTTTTTTTATGGTTTTCATTATTATTTTAGGCACCCACTCTTGGATATAATGAAGGATGTATTTCTATTTTCCATCGAATTTGTGATTAATGGGTATTGAATAATTATCTTATTTTATTTTTTTATTATAATTTATACTGGGATTTCATTTTTTTTCTTCATTGCGATCTCTTTCTTTATTTTTCTAGCATGATCATTTTGAGAGGAGATAAGATAATTTTTTAATTTCATTTTTTCATTGAGAATGACTGTTTCCTGATATGATTGAATTTAATTTATTAGTTTGATATCAAGGGTTTATACTTCCTCCTTGACCATTGGGTTTGTTCTTACCCTATGTTCAAATAAGGTTTCTGGATACCCATTATTTTTAATCCATTGTACCTGGCCATGACAAAAGGAGAGTTTATGTTGGATAACATTTACCATGAACGTTAGGCTTTATATGACCTTATTTTGATGACTAAAATGTTTTTTTTATTTCATGTATTTTTATCCCATGTACCTGGATTAATTTTTTCATAGTATCATTTTTCAATTTTATACTCCCAGATTCTACACCAATCACATGATTATTAGCTTAGATTCAATCTCTACATATCAAAATTAGTTTAGGTCTTAATTATAAAATTAATATTTTCTCTAACCCTGTCTCTATGGGTTCAAAATTATATTTTCAAATCCTATAATACCATGTTGTTTAGTTGTTTTTTTATTGGTGATATAAATTTAAAAATTTAGTAACCCTGCAGGAATTAATGACACCCCATGGCTTATAAAATTTTTGGTTTTATTACCAGGGATAAGAATGGAGATTTTTATTAGTTTAATAATTTAGGCAGCCTGTTTTTATTATATTTTTTGTTTCCTTATTTTAGTGTAGGATTTTTTATTAATTATTTTTTATTACTTTTTACTACACTAGGTATTTTTGGTTATGATGGTAGGGATACAGGACATGGTGACTACCATGGATTGTTTCACCTTCCTGATGGCAGATAAAACACAACAAATCAATGAAATTAGAATGATGAAAAACGAATCCAATGATCACTCACAACCATACCCAAGAATTAAATAAAAAACACCCCATTGCCTAGAGCTAGAATTATATGACTAGTGTCATGAGAAAGAAGAATTGAAAAATAAGGAGAGGTATGTACCACTTCTGAAGTATATATTTATTCTAATAATGATTCCCTTGACTAAATAGGTTCATAGGATGAAGGATACCTTAATTTTGAACTTGTCTTGGTTGCAGCACAATTCAGTATTCAGTGATAAGAATAATGAAAAGAGGATGACACAACTGCTACATTTTTCATGGATTTTTTTAGAAAATCTAAATATGCCCAAATAAGTGGAGGAAGAACTAGTTGCACACTAATATGGCTTCATAGAGGAACAAAATTCCGAATCAATAATATGAGGAATTTAGAATTTGGTTGTATAACATAAAGAGAGCATCAAATAAGTCCAACACATGAAACTAGTAGTTAAAGGAAATAAATTTCACCGACTTTGGATTGATTCATAGATCATGTTAGTTATATTAATACTATCCAGACTCTAGTCACCACCTAAGAATTCCAAGCTAATTTTATAGAGGACAATTCGAACCAGACTTAAGAAGATTAGCTCTATAAATCACTCCAATCAGTTAATCGAGGTATGGTCAACCTAAATAACCATTAAAAGGTGAAGATTCTGGGAGGAAATTCTATTTTTATCGCTTTATATGAATTTATATTTTTTGGTTTATTAGGATTTAATATTCTATTTGGATTTAATTTCAACCTAGCTTTTGTTTTTTATCATTTTTTGACAGACCTAATATTTTACATTATTTTTATTATCTGTAGGTCCAACATAGAATAACTTCCAAATAAAAATGTAGCTGAAGAAAGAGAAGTAATAAGACCACTAAACATCATGAAAATCATTCATTTCATGAATCCTAGTGAATACACATTATGAGAGAAGTACACACTATGAATCTACTGTAAGAAGAAAATATGAATCCGTGTTTCATGCATTGATTGTAAGGGGAATAAGTGTTTCAATTCTGTAATTTTCTACTCTACTCCCCACATTTTAATTATTTTGAGGCTTATTTTTTAATTTCATTCCCCCACATGATTCTTTCTTTACTCAAATGAACTAAGAGACATAAACTACCTAGTATAATTTCCATTTGACAAATTTATATTTATTTTTTAATAAATTTGAATGAGAAAAATGGGGTAAATAATTAAAAAAAGATAAGCATGTGGATCAGGATTTATCAAATCAAGATTTAGGGGAGAATATTAATTTTGGTAAATGAAATTTGTTTAGATTTATCCTAACTTGAATTTTTTATATTTTAATTAATTGATTTTATTATTCATATGCATTTCTATGAGTGATTGAACCGACCTATTGTCTCATTCCCAATATATTCTATAAAAAAATATTTCACATTCTTTATATAGTATATTTCTTGTAAAACTATGGTATGACTTCTTCTAGAACTTTCTTAGCACATTATCAAATTTATGACTGAAAAAATTAACTTTTAATATTATTGTGGTGGTATTTTTTCCATTTATCATTAAATAAACCTTTCATTAATCATTTTTATGGCCATATAATCCAAGAATAATCTTGATAGGAAATGTGCTGAGTTACAAGACAATCTTATTCATTCCTACCTTCCTCTAAATGATTTTCATAAAAATTTAAAAGAATAAGTGTATGGGAGATATTTTCCAGGGTGTAATGTGATATAATTCAAGGAGGATATTTTTATGGATTATTTTTCAATGTGATTTGGGGATTTTTCCATGAATTTTTCATTATAATTCATTATACAACTACCTTGTAAAAAATTATATAAAAAATAACTGGATAAAAATGTTTTGTGTCTTAGGAGGATCGAAAATCGCCATTTTTATCTTTTGATTTTATATGTTTAGGTGGTGGATGTGACATTTATCCTAATCATAGATTTTTAAATAAAAAATAATATAAAAAAGGGAAAGAGAGGTTTATTCATTAATTGTTCTTATATATATATATTGGGCCCACATTGAGATTTGGGGGGGTAGATAATGATGACATTTGTAGAGGGATATTTTTATTAACAGTATATTTTGATATCATGCATTATGCTTTAGATTTAAAGTTACTTTTTAGGAATTATTTTTGCATATCATTTACCTACCTAACAAAATCCATGGAGTTATTTAATCATAATGATGGACCCCTCATGATTATTTTTAATTTTTTATTTATGAAATAGATATCTCATATTCCTTCCAAGCCAATGGGAAGTGACATGTTTTTTAGGTATGTGTTGAAATATAGTTACATTTTTACCCTAATAATGGGAAGGAAAAATCATGTAAGGTAAATTAAACATGTAATGCATGTTAATAATAATATGAAAAATGAAAATGGATGAGTGAAAAATATTTTAATTTTAAAAATAGAAATGTAAAATACATTATTTAATTGTTTCATTGGAAATTGAGGCATTAATGAATTTTTCTATGTGATTATTTAATTTTTAATTTCCCATTTGATAAATTCATTTCATTAAAGTTAAATTTAATTTATGTTATGGTTAGTTTTCTTTGTAAATTATAGAGATTTCACCATTTAGGAAAAATCTGAATCTAAGTGTGGGGGTATTTGATATGTGTATTTCATGTATGTATTTTATGATATTTTAATGTATTGATTTTTTATTCAAATTATTAGCCTTTCCAATTTGTGAATGTTTTGATTTTTTTTATGTTTTAGGTTTGTATATGAATTATCTTTGGAAAACAATAAAAATAGATGAATATGGGAGAAAAGGGAACTTTGTGCCTTGAGGAAAAGAGAAGTGGCGTAAAACTGGAAAATTACAGAAATTGTATAGCTTTGAAAGTGGAGGACATTTACACATGTATTTCATTTCACTATGTTAGTTCATCCGGAGATTCCACAACCACAATTTAATGTTTTGACATATTACACACTGTGAAAAACTATTACAAATTCTATAAAATATTCAAGACATTAAATTTAGGGATATAGAAACATTAGAATAATTCTCCACTAACATTGATTACACTCTGTGTAAATTTACGTGTCATGAATGATTCTGGAAAATACAAATTAAAGATACACTACAAGCTAGGGGTTTGAAAAACACCTATTTATTTACACCTCATCCACACCTTTAAAGATATCTTAGAGGGAGCCTCGACAACAAATGATTCCAAATCAAGTTTCAATACTAGAGCCCTACTCATGTTGTTTTATAGGAATTTAATTATTATTTTCTTCACCCTCCCATTGAAATAAATAGGGGTGATTTCATTGTTATGTGTAATTCATTATGAACATGGCTTGAATAATTATGGTATTTTTTTATTTCAATTTTTCTTGAAATTTCATGTTTTTTCTTCATTGTGAGCTATTTCGTGAAACTTCTTGCATGACCATTGTGAGAAGGGTAAAGAAAAGTATTTAATTTCTTTAGTTTGTTAAGAATGACCATTTTATAATTTGATTCAATGCCCTTTTTTAATGGGAGATATAGGGTTTGTACTTATCCCATAACTATCAGTTATTTTCTTACCCTGTGTTTAAATAAGGTTTTAGTTTACCCATTATTTTCAATCCAAAGTACCTACCGATGAGAAAAGGAGAGTTTATTATAGAGAGAATTTAACATGACCATTTCAATCATTATTACCCAATTCTAACTAAATAATAATAATTAATTAATAATTTCATGCCTTATTATCCTATTAACCTTGATTCATTGTTTCCCATCATCCATATTCTATTTTCTTCTCCCAATTTCATTAATAATCACTTACATTGTAGCTTAGATTCAATGTTCATAAATCAAAATAAGTTTATTTTTTCATTATTAAATTAATATTTTATCTAACTCTATCACTGTGGGTTCGACCTTAGATGTGAATATCTTATACTACACTATAGTTTAGTTGTTTTTTGATTCATGTTATAAATTTATAAATTCGGTAAACCTTTAGAAATTAAAGACCCACTGGGTTATTTATTACATTATGAAATTTAAATAGTATATTTATTATTTTTTATGTCTCTAAGATATCCCTCGTAAAATAAATAACATATTATAATAAGGTTTGTATTAACTCATAAAACATATAAAAAATTTGAAATTATTAATTTTTAAGAAAATAAATATCATTGATTCTAATGATTTCTCCCTATGCATTGTCACCAAATGTAACTCATCCTCCTTTCATTTTATTTAAATTTAAAAATTAAAAATTGTATCTATTAATATGTTGTAAAAATCCATAATCCATGTACCATTTTATTCACCTACTAGTACTCAGTTATTTTCATGAAAATGTAAAAAATAAGTTCTTAGTACCCACATATATTTGGGTCTATTTACCTTATAAAATAAAATTTTAATAACTTTCATATGTCCAAGTATTTTCTATCATATTAAAACTAGTTCTTATGAAATAAATTCTTTTTGTAAACCAAAAATCTACACATTTTTTAAAGAAAAATATTTACTTCAGTGACCTCCTCTTTGAAATTTAGTACAAAAATGTACACTTTTAGGTTCATAATAGTTTGACTAAAAATAAGTTTTATCATAAGTATAAACAAATCCATTATAATTTTTAGAGGGCCTTATTTATTTATACATTTTATCAAAACTCTCTTTTCTAGAATTTAAGTTAGTTAAGATTTTATTTAAAGTAAAATGTTGAATTTATGTTAAATAATAAAATTTTTGTTATCTAAATTTTCATCAATAGATTTTTGATCAACTAAATTACAATAAAAAAATTACATAAGAATATGTTTTTAAATCAAATTCAATTGAATGATTTGAAATTTCAAATTGTAATTTTGAATTTGTTTTATTAGCATTAATATTTTTTTATTTAAGAGACCCATTGGTGAATATTATTTTATTATTTTTTTTATTTTTACGAGTTACATATCTATCCATTTCATCTATAGTAGGTGAAGTTTCTACATATTAAAATGAATTAATATTTTCAACATCTGAATTATTGTATTTTTCATCTTTAAATATATTTAAATAATAATTTTAGTATTATAAGTGAATTTATAACCTAGAAATAAAATTTTAAGGGATTCTATAGTTACATTAACTTTTATTACATGGAATATTTAAATAGCAACCAATTATTTTATATATTAATATAAAACGTTATTCCAATAAATCTAAATATTCTTCACTTTCACTTGTACTCTAGGTATCCAATTCCTTCATGTTTTTTATTTTACGATACATTATCTACTTTCTATTTTTCTTATTTATTTTTAGACAATCTGGTATTATATAACCTTCCATCTTATATTTATAGAATATAACATCTGAATATTGTTTCTTATTTCTTTATCTTTACTATTATTCTATTGAGTATTTTGAAAATTTTAATTAGAAACAAGTGTATTCGTTCATCTTAAAATTTAGTAAATTTCATTATTTTTTATTCTAAATCACTTTATTCAAAAATAAAACATTTCCTTTTTGAATAAAAATAATTATAAGTGTTGGTAAAATTATTAAAGGTATAAGAATTTGTATTATTTGAATTAAAAAAAATTCTTCGATATTTTTACTACTCCCTTTTACAAAATATCACCTAACTCGGCTCTCATATTGAATTAGTGATCCTATTAATTTATCCATAATCATCTTTATCAAATATGTAGTATCAATGATGACTTCCCTCTTAGAATCCCATTATTTATTAATAATAAGTAGTGAATCGAGTTTGACATGTAAGTCATTCGAATATTTTTAGGAATATTTCGAAAGCTAGTCACTGACATGACTTGGGTTTTTGGGGACCATTGATCATCGATGTGGGTATTTTAAAAATATTAAATATATTTTTACACACAAGCATGATTTCTCTTAAAATGTGGATTAACTACCGAGTAGAGTCTCGAAACATAAATCTAAGTCCACAGTTGATTTCAAAACATCTTTTTTACCATCGGCATGACATTAATTCGTCCACAATAAGTGTGGGAGTGAGGCTGAGGTGGAGGGACGTTGAGGGGTGATATTATTAATTAAATGAATATTTTAATTAAAGAATCTAACCTAATTTTACCCCCATCATATTGGGCACACAACTCACAAAGAAGATCTAATCCTCTCCTCTCCCCTTTGTCAATAGATGACACCCAAGCTAAATTAATTTGATGAAGCATTGCTAGTCTTAAATCTGGGCATTGATTGTCATCAGATTGAGGAGCAGCATGATTCAGCTATCATTTTACACATGAAGCTTTAGTGTTTCTCCATAGATCTTGGAGGTTTTTTTGTTTTATTCCTGGCCACAATTTTTCATTTTTTTTGTGGATTTATATCACTATTAAAAAGTTCTAGATATCCCTCATTGTTTTTTCTATGGGTTTTGGGGTAAACAGGGGCTAATCGTGTGGATTTAAAGGAAATTCTCATCTGGAATAAATGTCTACCTGGTGTGTAATTCAGTGATACATTCCCTCTATATCTCCCTATTGAGGGAAGATAAGTTTTAGGGACTATACACTTTGGATCGGGCTTACTCATATGATAGTGACCCCGTCTCATGTAGCCAAAGGACATGGAAAAGGAATTTGTGTTAACGTTCATGGTCGTGTAAAAGTAAATTCCTAAAGTACATGAACAAGGGGTGCTAGACACATTCATAGGAAAAACACATTGACAAGTGTCCATTTTTCCTGAACACACTATGTATTATGAGATACAAGGTGTGTGAGGGACACACCTAGCTGGGCCATGTGAAAAACGAATGTGGGTAGAGGCTAGATGAAGCAGATCATGCAATGTACAGGTTATACATTCCATTTACCCCTACATGGCCAAGCCTGAATATGTCAATGGTAGACATGTCCAGGTTCATAGGTGATTCTACATGTCATGTGTCCTCCTGTGCACATCTTGTACTTTTTTAAGGATCTTCTTGATATCTTCTACTTTTTGTATCTCCCTCACTAGAACTCTAATTCATGCTTGTGAAGAGACTATCCTACAATTTTTTTTATAGAATGTGATAGTGGAATATTATTTGGCCTAAAATATATAATGTGAAATTTTTCAAGCCTCAAACATATGTATAAGTGCGTAAAATTGGATGGTGATTAGGGTGGATCACTGGTTTTTCATCAAGTTCAGTACCCTTCTCTTTCACCTTAGGATGTGGGTACCTTAGAATCTTTTGGATGGTAAAGTGGAGATACCTTGTTATAACTTGGCACGGGTCCCCCGTATTATTTTTATAGTTATATAGTGTTCTCCTTCTTAGCTAGGTTATGGAACGTCTATACTGGCTGGTCAGCTAGTATAGTTACTCCCCTATTATACCAAGGTGTTGGTCCTCTATCATTGGTGTTAGTACTCCCCTTCTGTTTCAGGGCACAGTTACTCTAGAAATTACATGTAGATATATTGGTTACCCCCCCCCCCATTGTTTTATTGTTTTGTTACTCTATTCATCGATTTGGAATTCCCCTATCCTTTTAGGGTTCATGTACTCCTTACATGTTTTCTTAGTAGAGTTGTCACTCCCCTATCATACTAGGGAGAATGTCCTCTAGCCTTGGGTTGGTACTACCCTATTATTTCAGGGTGTATGTCCCCCATAGAAATCGAGCTAGAAGATTGGTACTCCCGTGTACAAAAATGGTGTGGGTCCTCTATCTATATAGTGGTAGTCCCCTATCATACCAAGGTGTGGGTCCTCACCTACGAAGTAACAATCACTATTATTCGAGTAACAACGGGGATAGGGTCCTTCACTAGAGTTGGAGCACCCTCAACTGTGGAGTATGGTTATGAGGAGTAGGAACCTCTACTATATATGAGTGACTCATGGTTATTCATTAGTGATCCCTCACTAGACTGAGTTTCGGACCACTCCATACAGGAGAAACAGAGTTTTAGAGGGTTTGTTGTGAGCTAATGCTCCCTTGACTACAAGAAAATTGTGAGGTGTGGGTCACTCTATTCTATGTCATTATAGAGGATTTACACAATGAATTTTCTTTAGTAGTGCTCTATAAAATATTTGAAGTGGTGAGTGGTGAGCCTCTCCACATGGATTTCTTTATCTTGTGATGGGAACAATGCAGTGATGGAAGAACCTGTAGTGTTAGGCATGATTTGTTCCAGATGGAGTATATCTCTCAAACGAGTTCCATTTGGGATGACAGAGATCATGTAGTGTTTTCTCCTAGTTTTTTATATCACTAGAGCCTCAAATTGAATCTTATTTTTAGTTATGAGGTCAAACCCTCATAAGACGTGGAGTCTCATATGATTATATCTGAGTAATTAAGGGAGTCCTTGAAGATATTTCATGTGTTTGGGTTGACACACCTTAGGGAATGGCCTAACTAGGTGTCCTTAGCCGAGGATGTTTCAATATGGGGTTTCTCTCTCAACTGGGTTCCCTCTAGATATATTGAGAAAACTATTTTCTTTCAGTTTCTCCCTTTTCATTTGGGTTTTGGGTGCCTAATAAGTATTTTTATACTCACAGATGCATGGGATTATCCCACATGTGTTTTGTCTTGTAAATACCACAAGCCTTTTGATGGTGTCCTCAGAGGACCCAAGGATGGCATAACATGGTAAGCTAGACTGACTGGGGAATTTATCGAATATGGGATGATGAGATTTTCAATAGTTTATTTTAACATCAATACCCTCTTTATGATCATGTTGGATGATTTAATAGTTTTATTTTAGTGGTAATGTGTTTTTAACCTTTTTATACATTCATTAATTCTTTTTTACTATAGTTTGGAATAGTTATATGCATTAATTTCAGTTTCTATATTTTTATATTCCTACATTGTTTCATTGAGGTATTTGTGGGTGAATCAATACAGGTACCTTATAAAAATTCCTCACATATATGTGATGTACCTACTCTAAGTTATGTTCTAGCCCTTATCCTATTGGAGGAAAGCTTGGGGAGTTGCTTCCCAAATCCCTTCTGGTCAGGTCATGATAGAGTGGTATCAAAGTGGGTTCAACTTTAGGACTGCAGTGTCCTGATCTTGGTTTGGGTTTTATAGTGAAAGTGTTATGATGTTTCAAGTTTGACTCTCGGGCTAGATGTTTTAGTGTTAGTGTGGTGGCTGACGTATCAGTTCACCAGAACTCTAAAAACCTACTTTTCAACTCAATACTTTAGGACATTGGTTATAAAGAAATAATTGTACGTGTATTATATAGAATTGTGTTTTGGTTTTTTGGCCCTTATTGAGCCATATATATAGATATACTATTTAATATTTGTGAATCTTGTGTTCTGTTTTAGGATTCCACCATGATGATAGCAATATAGGGTTACATGGAAGAATTTTGGTGATGATCTACCCTATGTAGAGGCTTCTGTAAAGGGAACCAATTCTGATTTGGTACCTCTAGGTGGTCATCTAGTTGATCCACCACCCTTAAAGAATCTATTTTTGATGACAATTCTGACCAAAGGTTTACATTGTTTTAGTGCACTATATGATTTCTATAGGTAGAAACCTCTAAGGTATCAGGTTTATCCAGACTCACAAGAATCTAATGACCGGCTCAAGGAAGTCATGTGTATTTTTATCAAAGTGAGGAAAATTATGATTAGATGGTGGTCCTTGCAGAAAGTCTTCTTCAGGGTTTGTCCAAGTGATAGTGGAGTTTAGTAATACAGACCCATGACGAGGCATTGCTCACTTAGGTGTATTTCAAGCTACACTTTAAGGAATATTTTTCCCATCCATGTTGAGGTTGTTGTGTAACCATGGGATTCTGCATCTTCAGAAAGGTATAATGTCTGTGTTGGAGTACTTAGTGTGGTTCACATACCTATCATATTACTCATAAATATGGTGCAAGTCCCATTTTTCAGAGCTCAGAACTTTGAGAAGGGATTCAATAGAGAATTATAATAAATTTGGATCCTTTTTGCCTCCCCTATTATATGGGGTTACAATAGCGGGCTCTGGTGGTAGAGATATACATGGCAGAGTGACAGGAAGATGTTTCCCATAGTGGTGCTCATGAGGCTGAGTAATTTCCAACAACTAGATGATGGAAGAGGATAGTATCATGGTATGTGAGGAATAATCATGTGCAGACTTAGGCACATGGTCATGTATCATAGGATCCACAGTAAGGATTAGGTCAGCTATAGAAGAGGTGATTTTATGCTTACGATGGCTAGAGGGAATCTTCCTAGAGATTTTCTAACCCATCATAATACCTAGAGGGAGTCAGTCGATGGACCGTCATAGAAGAGGCAGTGTTTGGAGCAGGGAGATTCGAAAGATCACAAATGTGGTGGAGGATTTGGGAGAGTGAAAATTGGTGGAAGGTAGTTCGAGGTGTTTCCACCACCACCCACATGAGATTCATACTAGTTGCAAGGAGATGAGTACACGAGAAAGCTCAATTTTAGGCCATAGAGTCCTTTAACCCAGAAGTTATGAGGATGAAAAAAGGTATTTCTATGTCCATTCTAATTTCATTAGTATTAATTGGTAGACATTGTTTTGAAGTACTCTTTTCTTTTCACTTCTTATCATGGTTTAAACTGTGTATATGTGAGGCATCAGTATAACCATGTGTTGGTTTTATTCGACATTGCTTCAAATTCATGAGGAATAAGGGTCCTTTTCCCCATCAAGAATGATTTTTTCCTATGAGTAAAAATTGTGTGTGTGATTTAGTGCCACCTGATGTGGATAGTATCTTGGTGTGGTGGATGAGTCTTTACCTTTTGTGTGTTCAAGACCAGGTGGCGTGTTGGTGGTTTTTTTATAAAGGGATTGATAAGACCCATTGGGAGAATTTGTTTACCCCTTTGTTGTTCATTAGTACCCTCATGAAATTGGCATTATCTTTTTAAAATAGATGCATGAGGAGGACATGGTGTAGTTTGTCATAACTTCAGACTCACATAGAGAAAGGAAACATTCTCCATAGAGATATATTTTTTATGTGATCAAAACCATGAGGGTGAGTCAGTTCCTCCCAAATTAGACAGTGTTGAAGTATGGTGGATAAGTTCTCTTGAATTTTTTTTTCAGACGATGTTGTGTGATAGATTGTCAAAGTAGGTCCAAGCATTTCCAATGGTGTTTTTCTTCTTGATCCTTTTTTATTGACAGTATAGGTGGAGGGAGAAACTTCCTTAGAACCATTACATAGTGGTATAGTTAGACCTTATAATGTTTCCATATTATAGATTGGTTTCCTACTATCCATATTCAACTAGTATTCCACTAGTGGGTGTGGTGGGATTTCTGTTCTAGTGATCTACGTTACAGTTAGAGTTTTTCAAATGAAGGCCCAAATATGACCCAGTGTTTACACTTGGGAAGCCATATTGTTTTGTTGGTAACCTCACAAACTCAATTGAAACCTCTATTGAATGAATATTATGGAGTTCTAGGTGCATTTTATCTAGGTGTGGATGAGAACTGTGGTGTTACATTGGAATCTAAATTAGGTTGACGAGGTGGCGTACTGGTGGACTTCATGACTGTAGATGAATCGTGGTGCTTGGTGATTTTCCACAATTCATCTTCGACATAATGTGTGACACTTTGATTCATGATGCTAACCAGGTTAATGTTTTATGTGAGTGTGGTTTGTCCTTGGTGGTTCCCCAGAGTGCTTTTTTGGAAGCAACACAAGAACTCCTGGTGAGCTCATTGGCATGGGAGTTCCAGCAGAGAGAAATGTTTATTCCCTCTTTCCCTGGAATTCTATTTTAGGGGATGAAAAACATTAAGGTGGGCTAAATTTAGTGACTTGGGTTTGAATTGTATGAATTTTGAATAATTATAAGAATATTTACAAAGGTAGGCATTGAGTAGGCACGAGATTCTAGGGCCTAGGGATCCTCAGCATGGTAATTTTAAAATAATTATATATATTTAGTCACACCTGCATAGTTTCTCTTGAAATAAGGAATAAATAAATGAGTTTAAAATAATAAATATGAGGTTTTGGTTCAATTCATAACATCATGTTTACCCTAAGAGATACATTAAGTTATCTGTTTCAGGTGTGAGAATGAGGGAGAGTTGGTGGGATGTTGAATGGTGGGATTATTAATTAAATAAAAATTTTAATTAAATAATCTAACTTAATATTCTCCCTGTTATTTTTGGTGAAAAACGCACAAAGTAGAGCCAATCCTCTCCTCACTCCTTTGGTGATGGTTGAAAACTAATCCTAATCGATGTAATGAAGTGCAGTCGATCTCTATACCTAGTGTTGATCGTCGTCAGATCGAGGAGAACCATGATCCTGGCATCATTCTACACTATAATCTTCAGTGTTTCACCCTCAAGGTTGTAATCTTTGGTTTTTGGTCTCTATCCCCTTAATTTTAATTTTTTTAAGGTTGTATATCCCTATTACAATTTCTAGAGATCCCTCCCAGGTCAATCTGTAGGATTCAGAGTAAATCAGGGAGAATGTAACGATCTGAACTATTATAAGTGGAATTTCACTTTTGATTTAATTAAATGTCTTATTTTGTAAAATGGATATAGAAAAAACATGCACTATGTTGGTTTTATTATATCCAATTTGATTTAAATAATCACTAAGTATCAATATCATTGATAATATAGACATTGAATAGTGATCATATGACCAGTATAAATATAAGGTTTTAACAAATCCTTTCAACACAGAAAAAGGATGTAATGGCCTCAACCAGTAGGGTTGTTCCCTATTAAGACCATATATCAATGATTCTAAGGGATATATAATTTCTAGGATTTCCCTAGACCAATCCCAAGATGAGATCCAACAACTTAAGCATGAGAGAAACCATTTAGGGGAGAATTTCAAGCTCATCGAGATAATATACCAAACCATGTTCACCGAACGGCCACATGAAATCCCCACCATCTCACACTTTACTCTTAGGGAATATGCCAGTGTATGAAACGGATATGTATCAAGACCTAATCATTATGATTATTTACATTATTTTTTATAGAAAAAGGAATATACTTTTATTTTATTATTGCTTTTAAAGGACAAATAATATTTCTGATTAATATTCAAATTGAATTAAAAAATATATTTTAAAGAATTAATAAATAATATATTAATAAAATATTGTTAGTAAATTAATTTTATTAAATATAAATTATCATGTAATTTTAATAAGGCCAAATGTAAGTTTTATTAAGGTTTAAAAACTATTTTTGTCAAAACCCATTAATTTTCAATAAATGTCGGTTTTTATTTTAAAAGTAAAAATTGAAATATTTTGAAAGTTATTTTGAAAAGATGAATATTAATTTTGGAATCCGGACATCATAATTATCTAAAGGTGAATTTTTCATAATTTTATGAGACAGTCTAATTTTTGGGTAAGAATTAAATACCATATAAATATATAGTTTGTTTTATAACATCATAATGGAACAATAGTGAGGTAATAAACACTATAAATTTGATATTCAAAAAAATATATGTTTTAAATTTAAATTAATGTCGTTTTAGATTCTTTTGACTTATTTTATAAATCCTCAATGAATCCTTCAAACTGTATAGTATATATAATGATTTTAACTTAATTTATCTAATAATGTGACTCACCTCCACCTAATAAAGGATAATATTATAATATCTTCTTCCTTTGGCCTTATAAAATAATTTATTTTCACTCTTATTTATAAAAAATCATGGGCAAAAACCATGGGAATGTTTTTGGTTTTGAATATTTAATTATATATATTCCAATACATAAGCTTGTGAAATATTAAATAATTACCCTATCATTTATTATATAATCCCTCCCAATATCCAACTTCTCTTCACTAAAAATACTTGGAGCACGTCCTTAATTTTTCCACCCCTCTCTAGAATCCTCCCAAGGCACCACATTCTTTCAAGAAGCCCCTCATCAAGCTTTTGAAGTCACATACTCAAGTAAGGGTTCTTTCATTTCTCATTTTTATCGAAGTTTAATTAGATTGTTACACCCTTTTATTTTCAAATAAAAATGATGGGGTATGTTCTCACACCTCCACCATAATTCCCTTATTATTTTTTAATGATGATAGAACCCTTTCTCTTTCACTAATCCCTCCAATGCACACCTATTACCATGCCAAAATTTCATATGAGATATTTCATTCATCCTGTTTCTTCAAATTTCTTTATTACGTTAAGACTTCTATTTCAAAATTAATTATCTTGGAAAATGTATTTATATGACCCTATTACTTTACATTTTATTTATATGTGATTATATACCCCTTTATCTCTCATGAACTGGTTTTTGTGAATTTTTTTTCATGTCATTAGGCTACTGAAATTGCACTACGAATTTCCATTCCTAAATAGTTGTATAGTAAATACCATACCCATTACCTATCAAGGGTGTTCACTTTTATGAAAATATGCATTTTATTTAGGACTTAAATGTATCTGTTCCGCACTCCTTGATATTATAATAAATTATAATGATGAATGAATCCATGTTTTATGATCTATGTGGCACACTTAATCAGGATAATGAAATGAAACTGATGAGTGTGACCAGAATTATATAGTGCTCCAATGCATTGGGTACTGTTTAGTATCATGATTTTTCATATTGGGATCGGGTTTTACTAGATTCCTTTATAGGACTTTTCCCACTATTAATTTTTGAAAATTTATCCTTAACCTATGATTTAGTTTTTTATGTTGTTCCCACATTTCCATGTTATAACTATCTTATTATATCGTGCCTTTATGTTCATGTTTATTTTATGATACATTGATATATGTATTTTATTACATGTTTTTTCTTCCTCATATTATTCCATTTTTATTTCCTTACTAGGATTTATAGCTCACCCCTTTCTTATGTATGTCCTCTAGTTATCCCATGCAATGTTAAGTACAAAGGAATGTTGTGCTCATGTAAAGGATTTTTTCAATAATGATGTTATATTTCATGTTTTTAGTTGTTCTATAATGTTCTTAATTTACCGATACACTATAAGTATCCATATTTTGGGTTGTATTAAGTGTGTTGTTTTTTCATTAAATCATGTATGAATGTAAGAAAAATAACAAGGTTTTTATAGTTGGTATCAGAGGAAATTTTAGTTATTTTGGGGATTAGGATTAAAAAACTCTAGTGAAAGCCTTAAGGATAATACTAAGTATAAAAGAAGCATCACTAAATCATTTTGAGTATATAGTAAGTGGTTTATAATGAAAATTCATCCCTATAATGATATGAACAAGTGAATGTGGCTCTGGCATAGATATATCAAGGGGTAGAACTCGAAAATACCTCTTTGATCTTGACTCGAATGGGAACTGGTGAATGAAAATGGTCCATACTACACATCTGGTTTGACACTCATGGGGGAAATGATTTGATAAATTCATAAGCTTATTACGAACCATTATTAAGGGAACAAAAAAACCCATAAGAATATACGTTAGGAAATAGATCATGGTTTACTCAGATTAAAGCCTAGAAATTCATAAATTAAGGAAATAAATGTAATTTATAAGATATCCATTTAATTTCATTGGATTCCCCTTTATGTGTTTAAATTTTTATAATAATTACTCTTAATTTTCCTTTTATTCTAGCCAATGGTCGGTAATAGGAGGAATCAAGCTAGAAACCGATGTGAAGATCAATGTAATGACTTCCCTAGTGAGATGCCCAATCCAATGGGAGTAGGAATCAGAAACTTATTCATGATAATATCTCAGTTAACTCATATTTTTAATAGAAACCCATATAAAGAGGAAATTCCAACCCCCCCCCAGGAAATAACAAGTCGCAATCAAGAGATTCATGAGACAAAGGCCTCCTACCCTCAAGGGATCATCTGATCCTTCAATATCCGAACAATGAATCAACTCTAGTGAGAATATCTTTTCCATCTTTCAATGCTCTAGAAAAAGAGAAGGTTTTTCTGGATACATATCATATGGAGGGTGAAGCTGATTAATGGAAGAAATTGATCAAAAAATACAAATCCTAAGGAATAGATCGAGGCAATGGGATAGGAGGATGTCTGGAAAATGTTTTTTGATAAATATTTTCCTCACACCCTTCGACTTGAGATGGAAAGGAACATCCTTTCACTCAAGAAAACATATGATGAATCCATTATATTGTATGAGGAAAACTTCACAAGGCTTCCATGATACGCCTCTAGATTTTTTTTATCCCCAAATGCTAGGTCGATGGCTTCTTTCGTGGGATAAAACCTAGCTTAAGGAAAGTCTTGGAGATCTTTGACTTTGATAGTTGTGAGGAAATTGTTTGATGTGCCCTAAAAGATGAAATTGAGATCAGTAAATCTCAGCGGTATCATAGGCATAATAAGTGGAAAGTGGAGTTAAATTCTAGCGGTCTGATAGAGATATCTAATTGTGCCAAGAAATTTCAACACCCCGCTTTCTAAAGGTGCATAAATAAGCACCCTAGAAATTTTTTAAAGGAGAAAAAAGAAATGATTTAGGTGTAAGAAACAAACCTAGCCATTGAATTTTGGTATGAAAAACAAGATACTATGATGGTGTGTCATGACTCACCTTCTTCAAGATGAGGAGAGGGGCAACAAAGTGCCACACCCTTCCTTCTTCAACATTAAGGAGAGACAATGACCCTCAAGTCCAACCCTCAAAAGGCCGTGGAGTGGCGACTAGAACCAAGGGTATATAATCTCACCCAAAATGGAATGCATTTCCCTTTTAACGAAAACAAGGTCAGAAGATAAGATGGTAAAAATCCCAAAAAACATAAACAATTAATATAAATGAAACCAAAATCCAACCCATTCATGATTTAAACGTAAACTGTGACAAAAGTAGAACCAAAGAACCAAAGAAAGTAGAAAAATAAAGAGACTAATCAGTACTGCAATAACTATCATGATGCCTAATCTAGTAAAGTCCAACACAGTCTTCAATTTCCTCTTGCAAACCTGAGAATAGTTTTTTAAATGTAGGGTGAGTATGAATGTATATCTAGTAGGAAAACAAAATCCACCTGTGCATAGGTGGGGGGACATACTAATCCCCATGTGAGAGAAAAGTATAACCTCAATTCACCTACCAAGTATTACTAACTAGCCTAGCCTCACAAAGTCACACTCACCAAATAACGCAATTCAATTGAAGTATTAATATAAGCACAATGACATTTGGGTACCCCACACTACTTTCCCACTAGTTATCCATTAATTCCTAATGGATAATGTCTTGATGCTACCACTCTTCCAAAATGGAGTCCCACTGCCACAACCTACCCCCACATACCTGGGTCTCAAACCACATTACACATCCTACCCACAGACACCTGGGCCACAACAACCGCACCTCTCGCCTGAAAAAACATGGGCCTCATCCTGAAGACACCCAGGAAACAAACGTGTCCCATAAACACCTATTCCTCTCACCCACACAAAAACATTCCTGAAGGATCTTGGGTGAGAGTAAACCACAAGCCATTATAGCTTACACGGATATGCTCGAGTGGTAAGAACATAGATGAGGGTGCAAGTAAGAAAGTCAGTAACCAGCCATCCATCCTCCCACCGGGGTGTTGGGAACGACACCCTCCACCATGAAATGGGTTTGTTCGTCACATGATGATAAAAATTGGTGTGGTGAGTACAAAAAAACAAGGTAATATAATTTATACATATAGGTAAGCAAACATGTATCCCAACCTACAGGTCCCAAAACAAACAACCATCCCACCAGAACTACTTTTGTTACTACCCCTATATGCACAACCACACAAGCAGCCACTGCCAAAGTATAAACCCAACCCCTTTTCATTTAATCACATTCCATTCATTAACTAAGGGGTCAAATTTAATTTCTTCCAACACTACCCAAGGAAACTACCAATAAAAACATCTATAACCGTTCTTTGAGAGTGAATATCCTGATTAACTAAAAACACATCAACCAACACACTTCATTCTTTGGTACTGCCAACATTGAACAAGGGAAGAGGGAACAAGGTAAAGGATTTCCATTTTAACACCCATTCATAAAATCAACAGGGAATGACCAACCAATAGTCCCACTGTACCCCCTCACCCATCCCTATATTCGTTTTCATCTACTTCCAACAGTCATTCTTCAATGTTATCTCACTCAATCATGCCCTCACAACCATTCCCAGAAGCCCCACTACACAACAACACCACACCTGGTACACCTATAAACATGAATTCATGACACAACTCAGTCCTACATCCCCACTACCCAACCACCACCCAGATGTAGTCCCAAATCATTACAAGTCCATCCCTTCGGCAATCAATCAGTCTCTCAACCTGAAATTTGGTCACACCTTCTGTACCACCCTATACAAAATGTCAATAGATAAACACCACCAAAAAACATCCTTGCCGCACAAACATACCCTTCCAAATTCACAGGACCAACCCCTCTATCAACCCCCCCCCCCCCCCATACTCATATGAAAGGTACCAACATCAACTCCACACAACCCCCATGAAGTACAAAACCCAACCAAACATAGTACACAACCACACCATTAAGTGAAGCATATTCGTATTTAGTCAGAGGGGTTATTTAGTTCCACTTTAAATAATAGGGGTGATCCCATAATAGGTTTGATCCTAGGGCATCCATTTATTTAACCAAGTATACATTATGAAGAAGATTTAATGTTACCGCTTTTTACCAAAGAATCATAAAATATACAAAACACCACCAGTTCTCAAGAAAATACCACCTACGACCATGATTTTTATAAGGCCTTATAGCCCATACAATTCAAAATATGGTTCAGGATAATAATTTCAACATCATGCGTAACATTATCAATTCCCCACCGTTATTTCATTGACTGCTATTATCTTTTGATTATCATATTCCCCCTTATTTATTACTTGTTTAAGAAAATTATTCTCTTATTATTCATAAGAAATAATTTGTAATCCCACCCCGCTTGATGCATAATTAAATAGAGGCTGAATAATCCCTACTTAAACCAACAGGAAACTAAAACTCTTCTTTATGCCAAAACAGGGGATCGCCCGAGTAGTAGGAAGCTACAAGAAAATTGGATATGAAAGGGATATATCATAGGGTCATAAATCATCTAAATATAAAGGCTATATGTGCACCAAGAGAAAATATAAGATATGACCTCTACATTTAAAGAAAATACAGATCCTATATCATCGAAAGAAATTGTTCTAAAGGCCATTAATGTGGGATTTTGGTCAAGATCGCGTTGTTTGAATATCTCAAAGTAACTAGAGAGTAAATATATTAAATATATTCTTATTACCCTTTTAAATGACCATTAGAATGACCAAACAAGGATTTAAACTCGATTTATGTCAAATATACATAAGAGGGAAAAATTGGAAAAACTCAGGAAACTGAAAATTTGGAAAAGAGTGAGACACCATTTGGTGTGCCACCATTTCGGTGTGGCACCATCCCTGAGCCACTATTTTGGTGCCACTGTTTCAGTGTGCCACCATTACGACACCATTGTTTTGGTGTTCCACCATTTTGGTTCCACCATTACGGTGTGCCACTATTATGGTTCTACCATCTCGATCTTCCATCTTCATGGTGCCAATGTTTTGGTGAAACCATTTAGAGAAACCGTATTTTTGGAAAACTCCCGAAGAAAAACATTGTGATCCCTAAGAACACTATAATCACTAGATTTTCCTAAAACAATGTCCCAGGAAAATCCGGGTCATTACATAGAGGAAATAAATTTTCCTATAAACCCCCAGTGCATTTTCCATTGGTACAACTGCAAGGACCTAGGGAATTACTCAAACCAATTCACCAAGCCAAGGGTTTTCAGAGGTAACCAACAACCTCCAAGGTAGAAAGGGAGATCTTTTTCCATCACAACTACCAATTTGAACCCCAACAATGAAGTGGCGATAGGTATTCTAGTTATTCATACAAGAATAGCGAATGTGTAAGGTCCCGACCCCAGTTACCCAGAGTTGGTGCATTATTACATAGCATTGGCGTGATCACAAAAGATCAAGTCTCGAAAGACCGATTAGTTTAGTAGCCTTGAAAAGACTAGATACATTCATAATTATTACATTACATCATAAAGTAAAACAAAAATACAACAACATCTTGTCTTCATATCCCCTCATACTATCCCTGCTGGTCATTCATAAAATACTTCTTCACATCCTGGAAAAATTAAAACATTGAAAGGGGTGAGCTCAGATGCTCATTAAGGATAAAAATATAGCGGAAGCTTTTGTAAATAAACATTAACATTTAAGTCAATGTATATCTAAAAAAAAGCCTTATAAACTTGAACTTCAGCATAATATGGAAAAATAAAATGAAATAATGTCATTTACTTATTCACATGGATATTCTACTAGTCGAATAATCACATGAAATATCAATAACCACATTCATAATGATGGAATTCATAATGCCAGACTATCATAACCACGTATCCAAGACCTCGTGCCAAGACTACAAATAAGATTTTGTCAAGGCCTTGTGCCAAGGCACTAGTTTGTCTCATGAGACCTGCTGATGCATCGAGGAGCTATAGGGGCACCACCCATCACTTATTAAGTCCAATGCATTCCTCATATGAACAGGTTTAAACATATCATAATCCATAACATAATCGTAACACATAAAACATGCATAAAGGAAACACAACATTTCCACATTTCAATCAAAAGATATCAATACAACACATTCATATAAAAAAACTTTCAAAACCATTTTCAATACCAAAATAAAATAAAATTAAAACTTTTTAAATATTTTTCATTTAAAAAAAGTTATGGCTAGTAGAGGAAGTTGAAACTCAAATAATGGTCATAGTGGCGGAGAAGTCGTTGTCACCGCATACGTATGACAAGAAAAACATTACTATTTTTCATTTAGTAAAACACATCGTATAAAAATATTCCTTTTGAATAAATGTAAAACTCAAAGGGGTTTAAACACTGTATATAAGAAATTTGTGTATAAAACAAAATATGCCTCAATAAATGGAGATTGAGACGAAGTCCCTTACAAAGATCATTTTTTTAAAATAAAATAAATCTATTATTTTTATTCACTATAAGTACACATAAAGAAAGTACAAATACAATATAGGACATAATAATATCATGACATAATTTGAAAGTAGGAGATTAACCCAAAGAATAGAAATTGGGTTATGAAGTTCCCTTACCTCGTGTCCGACTTGACCCGACCATTCTTTAACCAGCTGAATAATAAACTAGAGTTAATTTATAATTTCTTAAGAACCCTTTTCAAGTTTATTATTCCTTTTATATCACTTATTACCATGTTATGAACATTATGTAATTATTCATGTTAATAACGATAGTTTGTCGATCTTTGGTACTTGAGTCAAAAATAAACTTCCTATAATTACAAGTTGTTCATGTGGTAAAATATCCATTATATAAAAAATTATATTCATGATGTAGATATCATATATATCATATATATCCATTATATACATTGATTCATAATATTACATAACATTTAGAGGTAAGAAATGAAATGCACCGTTCATGGAGACGGTAAGCCGTACGTACGCATGAACGCTACTTTCATTTATATTTCGTATTTAATGGAATGAAATCATAATGATATAAAGGTGTATTATAATTCCAGTAGAATAAAATATATAATATGATTCACTCCATCATTTATACATCCCACATATGGCATTAATGATTCAAATCACTTTGAGGGGGCGGTAGTCCGTACTTCCTAAAATGAAATTATCGCGTTTACCCATAATGGAAATCATAAAGGTATTCCATAAATGAGAAATTCAGAAGAATAACGAAAACATAAACAAAATATATATGTCATATATGAAAATATTGTCATCATAATGGACACCATTAGAGGTGTTAAAATAATATTGAACAATCATCGTTTCGTGAGGCTGTATTTCGCCACCCACAGAAACAGTATGTTCATTAACCATTAGATGAAGGTGTGTGTAAGTGTAAATAACATAATTCTCATACCAAAATACTAGTATATTTAAGATACTGGTTTTGTTATAAAATAAAGGAATAAAAAGATTTTAGGTGGTTGGAGAATTAAAATAAAACAAAAGAACACAAGAGAAGACATTACATTAAAATCGGGTAACTCTTTTTTATTTGAGCCAAAGGCTTATTTGGGAAGAATAATGACCAAAGTGAGGCTTCTAGATGTAATATAGGTAATTTGAGAGAGTATTTGGGAAGAGTTTGGCAGAGCCAAATGTATTTTATGGTGTGAATAAGGTGGTAGACGTGGGGACCTTTTATAAGAGGAGAGGAGGGGCACTCTTGGAAAGTCATGAAATGTTACATTATTATGAAATGATTTTCGGATTTTAAAGGTCCCACAATTATATATTTCTAGGATAAGGTGATAAGGGTTCGACATATACTCATAAAATTGGTTTATGACAAGTGTAAGGCCTAGATTTTACATTATCTCTTCATTTTATTTAAATCGTTAATTAATGAGGTAATCGCTGCATCATTATGGTGTCATAGAACTTTTAATTTATTTAATGTATAAAAATTATATAAAAATATCATGATGTAGTAAATCGTTTTATCTTTCCAATTAATATTTATAGTAGAAAAGTTAACTTATATAACCCCATATAATAATTTGTTTAGTAAAACAACACATGTTTGTGACAATTTTATTTTTACTTTAAATAAAAATTTATTAATGCCATTTTCTTACCCTAGTAGCTCCATGGGGTCCCCAAGTTGACCCATGGATTTTCTTGGCCGGCCATGACTCTTCCAATAAGGTTAGGAAAAGTTTCAAGATATTTTCATATTTTTATAATATCATTTTTACCTTAAATTTCACTAATTAACTTTAATCGCGATTAATAGAACTTAAAGGTTACTATTCCCCAAAAATTATTTTAATCCCATTGAACCACATTTTACTTCATAATGACAACCATTTATGTCATATTTTTGAAAATCAAATCACAGAAGTTGAAATGTTTCATTTAAACGAAAAATCAGTTTTTTAACTACCACTTAGTGGTTTCACTATTCATCAAAATTTGAAGTTTTTCAGAACAATGCCAAACTTTCACCCTAAGATATAATTGATATTCCGAATTCAAAAATGATGTCTATTTTAAAAAATTACAAAAATATATGTTTCATTAATTAATTTTATAATTAATTCCCAATGTCAGAACAAATAGCGTGTTTTTAAGAAACAATATATTTCAAAAGATTGACAATTGTTTATGTCCAATTTCAAAGTGAAATTAATTCTAATGACCACCATTGGATAAAATGGTAAAAATATATTCTAATTATAGTTTAAAACCACTCAATAGTATAATTTATCACTATAAATTATTTTTATTAAAAAAGTTGTTTTTAAGTATTTTTCACTACTCATAAAAAATTGGAAGTTCTCACAAAAATACCAAAAATTCAACATAGGCTAATTTCAATATTCCGAATCCAAAAAAGAAGTCTATTTTGAAATATAAAATATATATATTTTCAAAAGGTGGGTATTACCATTCATAATGGCTATTTTTATTGGTCGCGGTGTGTTAGAATCTCGAACTTGTGTAGAATGCAAGCTATTTCATTATTGAAAGAGAAGCGTATCGTGGAACCTCGGGGTGTTAAATTCTCCCCTCCTTCAATAAATAGCATCCTTGCAATTTGAAATTTTTCTTTGAAAATAAAAGGTTGAAAATAGAAAATACCTTTGTGGAAAACCCACATTAGAAATAACGTTAATAAACTTTAGCCTTAATAAGAGGGAAAGGGAAATGAAAAAGTCACCCCCAAATTATGATCTCGATAAGGAGAATATTAGTGGAAATTAGAGACATATAATTGGAGGAAAACATAAATATATGTAGGGAGTGATTGAGGTCATAAAACACAAACAAGTGTAAAATTGAGGGCCTCAAAGCCTTAAATCTATGTTGATTTAAAATATTTTCAGTTCAACAAGACATAAGGTATTAGGATAACACATTTTTTTTAATATCCCTTTAATACAGTTTAAGAATTAATTTATTCATAGCATAAGAGATAGATAGATATATATTTATTCTTTACAAGTAGAGTTTCAACCTTCAACTAATTTCTACCACAAACTCATTTTCACTCAAAAAGATAATAGAACACAAAAATATTATATTTATCCTAATCGTACAAGGTTCAAAATATTAACCCATACCATTTAGATTAGGAAAACTATTTTGTAACAACCAGGGTCTTCCTATAGGCTAGTTGAAGTTAATAAAGGTCTGTCGTACTATGGTTGTGGGTTCGATTCCTACAGCTTTGTCCGACGTGACGGGTTATCCCCCGACCTACAGGTTGTCCTTTTCCTAAAACTATATTATTATAATATTCCAAAAATAATATTCAGAAATGTTTTAACCTTAAACAATACTATCCAAGGTTCAACATAATCCATTCCAACATTTATAGTTATCCAAAATACTTTTGTCCAACTCACAGTCCAAATTTTATAAGGAAGGTAAATATAATAAAGATCCTTTTTTGTGTAACAACATGTGAACAACTTCATCATGTATTCTTTTAAAACACTACAACATCCTGAATTACCATAAATCCTTATTGATTACATTCATGATCCCTTATTCCTTATAGAATACTACATATACTCCTTTTATCCAAAAATGTATACAAATCATTAATCAGTTTCAAGGAAGTTAAGAATATCCAATATAATTTATCCAAATCAATCTTTTATTATTCCAAAATCACTATCTCGGTATCAGACCCATATTATGGTTTATATTTCTCTCAACCATATATTTTCCAAAAATTTAACCTGCTATGTAGTCACTTTTCTTGGTTCCACACAATCTCAAGTCTTTGATGAAATAGTACTGCAGTACAATCCTTATATACTCCATAATTATTATAACCAGCACATCATTGATACAACACTCAAATGACAAAATTCACTAATAAAAACATAAGAACTCTAATCATTCATCCTCATCTGTGGTAGTATCATAACTTGATTATTATCCAATAACATCATTTGGGGCATACTCTGATGATTTAGACATTGGTTTGCGTAGTGTCCCTACTCCTTGCAGATGAAGCATTGTATATTTGAAAGCTTTTTCTTACCCTTGCAGTCACGCACTTTGTGTCCTTTTTCTCCACAATTATAACAAACTCGCATTCCCTTCGGGCAAGTTACAAGGTGTTTCTTCCCACATTTATCACATATTGGAAAATTCTTCTTTTCCCTCGTCCATTTATCCATAATTATCTCTTCCATCCTTTTCTTCTCTTTCTTCCCTTCTAAGCCACAAGACTCAGAGAATTCTTTACTTATCTTATTAACACATGATACTATTTCTTCATATATTGAGAACACAAGGGAGACTATTTTCCTTCTAAATGTTGGATTAATACCGTGAAAGATATGATCCTTCTTACTCTTTGGATCATACGTATTTATGGAGTTCACATTCCTTCTACTGGGTTCCATTTCTATTCAATGGCATAATCTAGGTTAGTTTATGAATTGAAATGAATAGTTACAAACTTGTAAAATACTTAATTTAAATTGAACGGTTTATGGATCAAATCCATAATCATAAAAAATGTTTTCTTTGAGGAATTATATACTCATAATCCCTTCATAATGGTTTATAAAAAAATGATAATTATCCTAATCATATCCCCCGGGAGTGTCGTAACCAAGAGTGCAGCAAGGCCCG
Source organism: Viscum album (assembly GCA_963277665.1). Taxonomy (NCBI): domain Eukaryota; kingdom Viridiplantae; phylum Streptophyta; class Magnoliopsida; order Santalales; family Viscaceae; genus Viscum; species Viscum album. The sequence continues at coordinate 108,692,293 of OY728133.1, forward strand.
TTGTCATGCACCAGTTCCCATTCGAGTCTAGCTCATAGTGGTGTTTTCGGGTTTTAACCCTAGGTACATCTGTTCCAGATCTACCTCTACCTGCTCGTATCCAGACAGGGATGTATTGCTCAGAAAACTCACAAAAATCACTATAATACCAAAATTCTAGGAAGTTCTTATTTACTAATACACAAATTCTATCTTAGGGCTATGTTTTCTAATCAGAGTTTATCTAAATCTAGATTCCAAGGTTAGTACTAAAATTACTCTGATGCCAACTGTAACGCCCTGACCCCAGTTACCCAGAGTCAGTGCATTATTACGTAGCATTGGCGTGATCACAAAAGATCAAGTCTCGAAAGACCGATTAGTTTAGTGTCCTTGGAAACACTAGATACATACATAAGTCTTACATTAGATCATAAAGTAAAACAAGACTACAACAACAACTTGTCTTCATATCCCCTCATAATATCCCTGCAGGTCATTCATAATATACTTCGTCACATCATGGAAAAATTCAAACATCGAAAGGGGTGAGCTCAGATTCACAATAAGGATAACAATATAGCGGAAACTTTCATAAATAAATATTAACATTTAAGGTAATGTATAACTAAAAAAGCCTTTTAAACTTGAACTTCACCATAATATGGCAAAATAAAATGAAATAATACCATTTACTTATTCACATGGATATTATACTAGTTGAATAATCACATGAAATATCAATAACCACTTTCATAATGATGGAATGCATAATGCCAGACTATCATAACCACGTAGCCAAGGCCTCGTGCTAAGACTACAAATAAGATTTTGTCAAGGCCTCGTGCCAAGACACTAGTTTGTCTCATGAGACCTGCCGATGCATCGAGGAGCTATAGCGGGCTCCACCCGTCACTTATTAAGTCCAATGCATTCCTCATATGAACAGGTTTAAACATATCATAATCCATAACCTAATAATATCACATAAAACATGCATAAAGGAAAAATAACATTTCCACATTTCAATCACAAGATATCAATACAAAACATTGATATAAAAAACACTTTCAAAACCATTTTCAATACCAAAATAAAAGAAAATTAAAACATTGTAATTATTTTTCATTTAAAAAATGTTATGTCTTGTAGAGGAAGATGAAACTAAAATAATGGTCACGGTGGTAGAGAAGTCGTTGTCGCTGCATACGTATGACAAGAAAAAAATTCCTTTTTTTCATTTAGTAAAATGCATCGTATAAAAATATTCCTTTTGAATAAACGTAAAACTTAAAGGGGTTTATACACTGTATAGATAAAATTTGTGTATAAAACAAAATATACCTCAATGAATGGAGATTGAGATGAAGTCCCTTACAAATACAATATTTTTAAAATAAAATAAATATATTATGTGTATTCACTATAATTACATATAAAGAAAGTACAAATACATGATAGGACATAATAATATCATGACATAATTTGAAAGTAGGATATTAACCCAAAGAATAGAAATTGAGTTAAGAAGTTACCTTACCTCGTGTCTAACTTGACTCGACCATTCTTTAACCTCCTGAATTATAAACTAGAGTTAATTTATAATTTCTTAAGAACCTTTTTCAAGTTTATTATTCCTTTTATATCAATTATTACCATGTTATGAACATTATGTAATTATTCATGTTAATAACGGTCGTTTGTCGATCTTTGGTACTTGAGTCAAAAATAAACTTCTTATAATTACAGGTTGTTCATGTGGTAAAATATCCATTATATCCAGAATTATATTCATGATTTAGATATCATATATATCATATATATCCAGTATATACATTCATTCATAATATTACATAACATTTAGAGGTAAGAAATGAAATGCACCGTTCATGGACACGGTAAGCCGTACGTACGCATGAATGCTACTTTCATTTCTATTTCGTAATTAATGGAATGAAATAATAATGATATAAAGGTTTATTATAATTCCAGTATAATATAATATATAATATCATTTACTCCATCCTTTATACATCTCACATATGGCATTAACGATTCAAATCACTTTGAGGGGGTGGTAGTCCGCACTTCCTAAAATGAAATTATCGCGTTTACCCATAATGGAAATCATAAAGGTATGAAATAAATGAGAAATAAATAATCATAAGGAAAATATAAACATAATATATATATCATATATGAAAATAGTGTCATCATAATGGCCACCGTGAGAGGTGTTAAAAGAAGATTGAACAATCATCGTTTCGTGAGGCTGTATTTTTCCACTGACAGAAGCAGTATGTTCATTAACCATTAGATGAAGGTGTGTGTAAGTGTAAATCAAATAAATCTCATAAAAAAATTCTAGTATATTTAATATACTTGTGTTTTTACAATGTAAAGGAATAAAAATATTTTAGGGGGTTGGAGAATCAAAATAAAACAAAAGAACACAAGAGAAGACATTGCCTTAAAATCGGTTAACTCTTTTTGATTTGAGCCAAAGGCTTCCTTGGGAAGAATTCTGCCCAAAGTGATGCTTCTAGGTGTAATAGAGGGAATTCGATAGAGTATTTGGGTAGATTTTGGCCAATCCAAATGTCTTTTATGGTGTGAATAAGGTGGCGGAGGTGGGAGCCTTTTATAAGAGGAGAGGAGGGGCACTCTTGAAAAGTCATGAAATGTTACATTATTATGAAATGTGTTTCGGATTTTAAAGGTCCCACAATTATATATTTCGAAGATAAGGTGATAAGGGTTCTCAATATTCTCATGCAATAGGTTTTTGACAAGGTTATGTCTTAGAATTTACATTATATTTTCATTTTATTGAAATTGTTAACTAATGAGGTAATCGTTGCGTCATCATGGTGTCATAAAAATTTGAATTTATTTCATGTATAAAAAATATATAAAAAATATCATGATGTAGGAAATATTTTTAGCTTTTCAATTAATATTTATAGTATGAATTTTAACTTATATAACACCATGTAATAATTGTTTTAGTAAAACAACACATGTTTGTGACAGTTTTATTTTTACTTTAAATAAAAAGTTATTAATGTCATTTTCTTACCCAAGTGGCTCCATGGGGTCCCCAAGTTGACCCATGGATTGTCTTGGTCGTTTATGACTCATCCAATAACGGTAGGACAAGTTTAAAGATATTTTCATATTTATATAATATCATTTTTACCTTAAACTTCACTAATTACCTTTAATTGCGATTAATAGAACTTAAAAGTTACTACTCACCAAAAATTAATTGAATCCCATTGAACCACATATTACATCCTAATTAAAAAAATGTATATCGGATTTTTGAAAATCAAATCACAGAAGTGGTAATGTTTCATTTAAACGAAAAATCAATTTTTTAACTACTACTTAGTGGTTTCACTATTCATCAAAAATTGAAGTTTTTCAGAACAATGCCAAAATTTCACCCAAAGCTATAATTGATATTCCGAATGAAAAAATAATTTCTATTGTAAAAAATTCCAAACATATAAGTTTCATTAATTAATTTTATAATTAATTCTCGTTGTCACAACAAATAGCGTGTTTTTAAGAAACAATATATTTCAAAAGATTGCCAATTGTTTATGTCCAATTTCAAAGTGAAATTAATTATAATGACAACCATTGGATAAAATGGTAAAAATATATTATAATTATACTTTAAAACCACTAAATAGTATAATTTATCATTATAAATTATTTTGATTAAAAAAGTTGTTTTTAAGTATTTTTCACTATTCATAAAAAATTGGAAGTTCTCGCAAAAATACCAAAAATTCAACATAGGATAATTTCGATATTCCGAATCCAAAAATGAAGTCCATTTTGAAATAAAAAATATATATAATTTCAAAAAGTGGGTATTACTATTCTTAATTTCTATTTTTATTGGTCGTGGTGTGTTAGAATCTCGAACTTGCGTATAATGCAAGCTATTTCATTATTGAAAGTGAAGCGTATCATGGAAGCTCGAGGTGTTACAGAATGTGTATTTTTATTCTGGTTTTAAGCATTATTTTATATCTCAAAATTTTATTAGAACAATCCAAACACAATCACAAATCATGTAAGTAGATATTTTAGTGAGAACAAAAAATGGGGCTATTATAGCATCCCATGTTTATAACTCCTTCCATATCACAATTTGTGGATTGAACTTCCCAGAGAAACTTATCATACATCCCTTGGTATAATTTGATACAATTATTGACACGTATTGGATTTCCCTATATAGATCCAATATACATTTTCATGATAGGGAAATCATTATCCATATGGAAAATCAACCCCTGATTCTATTCAAGTGCAAGTAGGAGGATGAATGTTATTTTACAACATCATCTCAAGAATAGATATTAATACCATATGAGAATGCGTATCTTTCTTATATGATAGAGTATAAGGAAGGAACCATCCTCAAAGACATTCCTATTGTGAGGGAATTCACTAATGTGTTTCCTGATGAATTTCCTAATCATCTTCCTAGAAGATATGTTGAATTCTTAATTGATATTATACTTGGGTGTTGAAAATATCCAAGACATGTTATAGAATAGTTGTTATGGAACTTTTGTAGCTAAAGAAAAAACTACATGATAATATGGATAAAGGGTTTATACACCATATTGTTGCACCATGGGCTGCAGTGGTCCTCTTCGTTAAGAAAAAGGATGGTTTATTGCACCATTTCATTGATTATCGTGAGCTAAACAAAGTCACGATAAAAAAAAGTATAATTTTACATTAATTGGTTATTTTTTTATCAGATATGTGGAGCACAATACTTCTCCAAGGTGGATCTGCGTTCGGGATATTACCATGGGTGAAGAAGGAGGATATCCTCAAGACTGCTTTTTGTAAAAGGTATAGGAACTATGAGTTCATAGTGATTCCATTAGGAATCACTAATTCTCTAGAAATATTCATAGAATTGATGACTAGAGTCTTTGTATATTACCTCAACAAAATTGTGTTAGTATTTATTGATGATATACTAGTATAATTCAAAAGTGATAAGGGACTTGAGAAGCATTTATGTACAATGCTAATGATCTTCAGAAAGGAAAACATTTATTCCGAGAACAGAAAATGTGATTTCTGGTTGAAGGAAGTCTATTTCTTGGGGCATATCATCACATGAAATGGGATATCATTAAACCCTTAAAAGACTGATAAATTGAAGGATGCATAAACCCAACATCTATGATATATATTCGTAGTTTCTTCATATTATCATTGTATTGTCATTGATTTGTGAGAAATTTATTATGATTGTCAAACCCTCTAACCGTGCTAACAGGGAAGGGAGTCAAGTTTTCATGGAATGATGAATGTGAATAGAGATTTAAGGAGTTGAAAAGGAGTATTATCACTAAACTCATGCTCACACTACCCACAAGTAATGATATTTTCATGGAATTTAGTGATGTTTCCAAAAAGGTCTTGGGATATGTGTTGATGAAAAATGAAAAATTCATTTCCTATGCTTTAAGGTAGTTGAAATTTCATTAGAAAAACTATCCAACGCATGATATGGAGTTGGTTCACTGACCTTTTCTTTGAAAATTTGCTGACATTACCTCTTTGGGGAGAAGTGTGAAATATATATGGATCACAAAATCTTCAAGTATATAGTCACATATAAAGGGTTCAATATGTTCCAACAAAGATGGTTAGAGTTCATCAAAGACTATGACTTCTCAATTCACACCCATCTAGGGAAAATGAATAAATTGAAAGATGCTCTAAGTAAAAAGGATCCATAAACTCTTTCATTGATGAGAATTGAGAAGCATATAACCTTTTTATAATTTAAGAGGATTTAATTGGGAATCATAATGGATGGAACATCATAAGTTCTTTCTCAAAATATTGTTCAATAATCTCTTCTAGAGAGGTTAGAGGAATCTCATAGAGATGATGTAAGAATTCAGAAGAAAGTGGAAAATATTAGAAGAAGGAAGCCCTTTTAGTTCAATGTTAATGAAGAAGGTGTTATAAGATTTGGGTCAAGACAATGTGTACCATTAAATCATAAGTAAAATAAGGAGTTATTAAATGATGCACATAACTCAGCCTTCATTATCTATCATGGATGCACAAAGATGTATCGAGCTATCTGAGAACACTATTGTGGAGAAAATATGAAGAAGTAGATCACAGAATATACATAAATATGTCGCATATCTTAGAAAGTGAAGGATAAAAGGAAAAAAACTAAGGGGGTGATGAAACCATTACCCATACCAGCATAAAAATGGTAAAATATCCCAATGGACATTGATATTGGGCATCCAAAGACATCTAGAAGAAACATTGATATTTGTTTTATGGTGGATCATATTAATAATAATGCACACTTCATTGTGATCGAGGAGTATTTTTCATTGGATCTACTGGTACAGATATACATCATAGAAGTGGTGAGGCATCATGGTGTACCACAATCTATTGTATCCCATAGAGATCCTAGATTCCCCTCTAAGTTATGTAAGAGTCTCCAAAATTCAATTAATACTGAGTTAAACTTCCTCACGGCCTATCACCCTCAAACTGATGGCTAATCTGAGTGTACTATCCAGACACTTGAGGACATGTTGAGAGCATCCTTAATGGACTTCAAAGGAGGATGAGATCAACATCTTCCTCTGGTTGAGTTCTCTTACAATAGTAGTTTCTAATCAAGCATACAAATTTATCCTTATGAATCCCTCTATGGGAAGATGTGAAGAACACCTGCAAGCTTGGATGAAGTTGGGGAACAAACAAGGCTAGGTCCATAAATGGATGAGGAAAATGTGGAGCTGGTTAAGACCATTCAGCAGCACATCAAGGCTGCTCAGAGTTGACAGAAAATCTATGATGACAATCATCAACAAGACCTAGATTTTTATATTAGTGACATGGTATTCCACTAAATATCTCCATGGAAGATACTAATGATATTTGGGAATAAGGGAAAGCTTAGTCCAAGTTACATCGGCCCTTTTTAGATCCTTGATCACATTGGAGCGGTGGCCTACCAACTAGCACTCCCACTTAACATATCTCATGTACATGATGTATTCTATTTATCCCTCTTCAGAAAGTTCATACTAGAACCCTGTCATGTTCTCAATATAGAGGTCGTACCATTGAAGAATGAACTCTCTTATAATGAGAATCTAGTGATGATCTTAGATCATATAGACAAAGTTATAAGAAATAAGACAATGCACCAGATCAATGTGTTTTGGAGAAACCAAAAGTTGGAAGAAGAATCATGGGAACCAGAAGAGGTGATGAAATAAAGTTACCCTCATTTCTTTTAATGTGGGAAATGATAATTTTGAGTGAGAAATTTCTTAAGGGGGTATATTATAATGATCCAAACTATTATAAGTGAAATTTTATTTTTGATTTAATGAAATGTCTTATTTTTGTAAAATGGATATAGAAAAAACATGCACTCCATTTGTTTTATTATATTCAATTGGATTTAAATAACTATTAAGTATCATTACCATTGATAATGTAGATGTTGAATAGTGATCACAAGACTAGAATAAATATAAGGTTTTAACGAATCCTTTGGACACAAACAAAGGAGTTGATGGCCTCAACTAGTAGGACCATTCCTTATGAAGCCCATTTGTTGGACCTTCTAAGGGAGATAGAATTTTCAAGCTACACCCACGACCATGCCCAAGTCAAGATCTAACAACTTAAGAATGAGAAAAACCAATTACGGGAGAAGTTCAATCTCATTCAAATCACCACCCAAACCTTGTTCATTGAATGACCCCATAAATGCCCCACTATCACAAACCTTACTCTTAAGGAATATTCTAATATAATAATGGGATATGTATGAATACCCTAGTATTTTGATTATCTACATTTTTTTATATAATAGTGAATATACTATTTATTATTATTGTTGTTTTTAAAGAACAAATAGTATTTTTGGTTAATATTTAAATAGAATTAAGAAAACTATATTGATTAATTAGTAAATAATATTTTAATATAATATTATTATTAAATTAATTTTATTAAATACAAATGATCATATAATTTTTATGAGGCCAAGTGTAATTTTAATTAAGGTTTAAAAACTCATTTTGTCAAAACCTATAAATATTCAATAAATGTCAGTTTTTATTATAAAAGAGAAAATTGAAATTTTAATAAAATTACTTGGATAAAATGAATATTATTTTTGGAATCATGAATTCAAAATTATCCAATTGAAAATTTTTCCTAATTTTCTTAGACAGTCAAATTTTTGGGTAAAAATTAAATACCATATAAATATATACTGTGTTTTATGACATCATAATAGACCAATAGTGATGTAATATACACTATAAAAGGATATTAGGATAATTAGAAGTTTTACATTTAAAATAATGTGATTTTAAGTTGTTTGACTAATCTTATAAATCCATAGTGAATCCTTTAAAATGTATAACATATTTTATAATATTAAATTCATTTCTTTACAAATGTGACTCACCTCCACAAAAGAAAGGATAATATTTTAATATCTTCGGCCCATGGCCTTATAAAGTAATTTTTTCCACTCCTCATTTTCAATAACCTTGGAAAAAATAAATTTAAATGTTTGTGTTTTTGAATATTTTATTATATAGATTCCGAAACCTAAGTTTGTGAAATATTGAAAAATGTAACTCTCATTTTCTATAAAAACCCAACAAATATTTCACTTCTCTTCACTAAAAATTCTTTGATAACATATTTAATATTTCCACCCCACTCTAGAATCCTCCCAAGGTGCCCCAATCTCTGAAGAACCGCTCTTCAGGATTTCAAAGTCACACAATCAAGTAAGGGTTCCTTCCTTTCTCATTTTTATCCAAGTTTCCTTATATTGTTACACACTTTTATTCTCATAAAAAAATTGATGCGGTGTGTTTTTTAAACTTCTACATAATTCCATTTTTATTTTTTAATGATTATAGAACCATTTCAGTCTTATTAATCCCTCCCATGTACACCTGCTTCCATGCCAAAATTTCATAAGAGTTATTCCATTCCTCCTCTTTCTTCATGTTTATTAATTATGTTACACCTCATATTTTCAAATTACATATCTTGGGACATGTATTTATATGAAACTATTAATTTAAATTTAATATAAATATTAATAGATACCTCGTTCACTCTCATCAACTATTTTTTATGAATTTTTACGTCCTGCCTTTAGGCTGCCGAAATGTCACTACAAATTTCTATTACAAAAACAATTGTGTAGTGAATACCATTACCATTACCTATCAAGGGTGTTCACTTTTATTAATATATGACTTCTTATTTAGGACATACATGTATGTATTCCACAGTCCTTTATTGTGGAATAAGTTATAATGATGAATGAATCCATTTTTTATGTTCTATGTGTCATACATAGCCATTAGAATGAATTGAATGTGATGGGTACACATAGAATTATAGAGAACTCTAATGCATTTGGTAAAGTTTAGTATTATTATAATTAATGTTGAGATATTTTTTACTTGATTTCTTTATGGGACATTGTCCACAATGATTTCCTGGTAGTTTAGCCTTGACCTATAATGCAGTGTTTTAAGTGGTTTCCACATTTCCATGTTATGATTATCATGCTATATCATGCATTTGTGTTCCTGATTATTTTATGCTCCATTAATGACCATTTTTTCTAAAAATTATTGTATTACTCTTGTTATTCCATGTTTATTCCTATACTAGGACTTATTTCTCACCTCTTTCTTAGGTATGTCATCAGGTTAACCCATCCAATGTTAAGTATGAAGGAATATTGTGGTCGTGTAAAGGATGTTTTCAATAATTATGTTGCATTTCATGTTTCATGTTGTTATGTAATGTTCTTAATTTCCAAGTACAGAAGGCTTACCATTATTTTGGGTTGTATTAAGTGTAATTTTATGTCATTAATTCATCTATTATTGTAATAAAAAGAATAGGGTTGTTATAGAGAATCAAGAAAATTTTAAGGTAATTACCATATGGAGTAACTGTATACAAGGTGTTTAGTTAAATGAGACACATCATGCATCTCTTCTAATTTAAAGAATATGTATTTTTGGGACTTCAGGTCATGTACTTGTAACACCCCAAAATTTTGTGAAATATTTTTTTCAAATAAATTTTTTTTTTATATTTTACATTTCACGTGACACTAGAAATTGTTATATATAAATATATAAACACAATGTAAAAAATTCATTTCATATGGAACTAATTGGATTGAGCAACATGAATCACTTAATTATCTTTCAATACACATAACATCAACTTGGCATGCGCTACATGCGACACCGACTTGGCATACGTTACATGTAATACTAAGTTTATACAAAACATCATTTTATTGTTATAATTATTTAAATGAGTTAGTTATAACTAATCTGTTAAAACATGTTAATGTGAATAGTAATAATAACTTTTAAAATATTTTTATAATACTTTTATATAAACAAAACATATTTATAATGATCAATATAATATTTTATAAAGCCTTTGTATGTTTAAAAAAATATTTTCTTGAATGAACTTCTTTTCATTTACTTCTATGAAGAGAAAAATTAATTTTAGAAACATCTATAAACCGAATTTGATAAAATAAAATTCCTTTTTTGAATTTATAATTCTGAAATTTTATTAGGGTGAATTTGTGGGATTTTTCTTAGAAACTTCATTTTTTTATGAATAGAGAAAAATGATATATTTCACTTAATAATTTTCTTTTTGTTAAAATATTTGTTAATGTTAAATTATAAATAAAATTTGTTTATAGTAACATTAGATCAATTGTAAATATATTGATACAATTTAGGCCATTACAATCAATTTAACAGTGAAAATGAAAATATAAAATTAACAATGTTTTTCTACTTTAAAACCTCATTATTTCGTCTCATCTACAAGATTATCATTAATATTAATTTTTCCTCTTCTGTGAATTGAATTTCAAAAAATGGACATACACCATTTTAATCAGTATAATTATTAGTGCCTACTTATTTCATGTTAATATTCTTACCAAAAATATTAGTAAAAGTGATTAAAATTAATCACAGGGATTAAGGCTAAATTAAGCATAATTAGGGAAAAAATCATAATCTTGGGGGCCTAAAAGACCTAGCCACTTGTCTAAAGACCCTCGTTTGGAAATATTTTAGCCATAAACATTCCATTACTGATTTTTTTTTGTTGGAATGACATTTTTTTGTTAAAACATGTGTACACCTAACTTGTTTTCAAAAATTACAAGTTTTTCTTGTTTCTTTTCCTATAAGTGGCCACCACCTCTACCTCTTCTTCACACATCTCAACCTCTTAGGTTTGGCCAAGATCTTCTAAACTTTATTATAAAAATACCTCCCATACTTATAGAATATTATTCTTGGGTATAAATAAATCCAGGGAATACTTTTGGAAAAACACAAAAGTAGTTTCCTAGTTAAGAGGATTTTTGAAGAATATGACGAGAGGAAAGACACAAGGTAAAGGAATTTCACCTCAATTTTTATTTCTATGAGATACATGCTTTATTAAACACCCATTACTTTTTTGGGGTGTGTATACAACCCATTTATGTTTTATATTATTTTTATACTTAAATTTATGGGTATCTACATACCAATTATGGGATCTTTATTTCATGGGCTTAATGATTCTAAAGTTACCAAATCAGTAGAGTAATTTTGTCTCTAATTGTCTTCCTTAACACAAATATTTTTTATAAACCTATGTTTTTTAATGATGTTTATATGATTAAAATTGATATGTTATATAATTAATCTACTTATTTCTATGATATTTTATAATTCATGTAATTTAATTTTCTAAAATAAATAGTGTACTCGCATGTAACCAAGTGGTAAGAGTTTATTGATACAATACCATTGATTTTTGAGATTGTTAATGAATATATTTATTTTGATTCCATATATCAAGATAACTCATGATATTCCTTATACACTATTTATGCAAGATATATCCATGTATTAGTACCATTTTCCTCTCTCTGGTACTTATGATAATCAAATAAAAAAAATTTATGAAAAACTGAAAGTATCTCCCTCATCGGTTGGAAATCTATTTTGTGTAAAACAAATGTTCCCAAAAATGTTTTAAAATTTTTTTTCAAATTTTATTTGAAGATATTTTTCATGGAAAAAGTATTTAAATTTTTTTCATAGTTTTAAAAATCTTTCATTACAAGTTTTAAAAGTTATTTTCAAAGAAATGGCTTTCAAAATAAAATCAAGCTTGCTTTATAAGTTTTCAAAGTACCTTCAATGAAATGGTTTTCAAAACCATTTCAATCTTTCATTATATTTTTTCAAAAAAAATCAATGAAATTTCTTTTGAATATATTTTAAATATTATTTTAAAAGTTTTTAAGGGAAAAGGTATTGAATTTTTTTTCAGGAATCTTTTAAAAGTTTTCTTGGGAAAAGGTTTTCAAAATTGTTCTAAGCATTCTTTCTAATTTTTCAAGGTATTTTAAAAGAAAATGTATTTCAAAAAGGTTTTATGCTTTAAAAGTCTTTTTCAAATAGTAAATGATATTTTCCTCATGAAATATTTTCAAAATATTTTTCCATGTTATTTTCCATCTAAAATTGCATCTATTGTTGTTAATCAAGACCTCCAGGGAAACGATCCAAAGTTTCCATTCATATTCTTTCTTATATGGTTTATGTTTTTATAGAATAATTCTCATGTCATGTGTTTTACTTCCATGAGTTCTATTCAATTGAAACCTACTTCTCTTCAAAGGTTATTTTTTGATTAAGTGATTATCAAACCTATACCTTTTCCTATGTTATGATGTGATGAAATATTAATGATACCCATTTCATTTCATGGGTTATTATTTAATCTTTATAAAAGCCATATCCTATCATGGTTCTTGATATGATGATTTTTTGGCACAATCATGAATGATTGCATTAGGTTATGGGTGGGACCTATATGTCCCTCCAATTAATTAGGTAATGTTAAACATTTTTTTAGATCAAAGCGTACACGAGAGGTTATCCCAAGCCTGAAACAAGATGGTATATAGAGGACATACCAAGACTGAAACAACAGGGTATTCAAGATGATATACCAAGCCCGAAACAAGATGGTAAATGGGAGGACATTCCAATATCAAAATAAGAGGGAAATATGAGGACATCCTAAGCCCAAAATAAGAGGGTACAAGGGAGGATATCCTATGCCTGAAATAAGAGGGTACATTGGAGGGCATCCCAAGACTCATGTAGGTAAACAGGTGATGGACACAAGCCTAAAATATTTCGAAGGCCATAGAAGGCCGCCTTAATATGGGGTTTTTATATTCTTATGTTTTTTACACAATTACATGTTTTATTCCTATGTTATTCTTTCATATATTTTGTTCATTATTTTCTTATGAGTCATATCTTATGAAAATTCAATATTTATTATGATTTCTGATATATATGGTATTATCTTCAAAGTTTATGCTCAAGTTCCATACCATTTTTTCATGTTATGCTTATGAATTTTCTTTATTTACCCTTACTGAGTATTTGATCTCATACATTTCTTATGTTTCCTTACCCTACGTTATATAGAAAGGTTTTAGGTTGAAGTATTAAAGGTGGAGATATTTATCAGGGAATTTGAAGATCTTTTATGAGGATAGAATATTTTGATTCCACATTTCCAAAGACACTAAAATATTATGGTCTTGAGGAATGTATTTTTGTAATATATTCAATATTCATCTAAAATGATGTAATATCCATGTATCTTAAGCCTAGGTCACTAGAGTTAGTATAAAAGGAAAAGTTTAATTAACTTTTAGAAACTAGGATTATACAAATTAGTGAGATTTATAGGTATATTTATAAGGATATTTCTAGGGATCTATCTGAGGATAAGTATAAGGTTGCATTAATGTTTAGGAAAATGTCCTAGAATTTCGGTAAATGATATAGTTAGTGATTTTAAAAAAGTTTTTAAAAATAAAAAGGATATTTTCCTCAAGAGTTTTTTAAAGATATTTTTATGGTATTTATATTCATAGATTACAACAACATTTTTTCCTTACTCCAATGTGTATATATTGTAATGATATCATCCTTATTATTTCTTTTAACGGTTCACGATGAGTTTAACAATAGATGTACTATTTTGATACCATTCACTTTAATATGGATGGTCTATGATTATATTTATTAATTAGTAAAAAATTCATAGTTTTTTTCGAGTTTTAATGTAAATGTCGATGTTAATTAAATTTCACCCATTTTATTTGATAAATGTATTGGATTTTATATACAATGGGTGGGGAGCTCTATGTCCCCTCAATACATTGATATGTTTCATGACAAAAACTAGATATGGTATTGGATAAGTACTTCCCATTTAATATATTCTTGGCCCGAATCCTTGACAGTATTTTATTCTTATCATGAATACTTGATGATATTAGATTTATTGGCATGAAGTATTGACAGTATTAGATGTGTGTTGTACTTAACCCTTTATGAGTATTTAATGTCACCCAATTTTTGTTTCCTTTACCCAATATTCCATGAAGTTTATTATGACTATTTTCCAGGGATATGCTAAATGTAATAATGTTATTCTCAAAAAAAATATGTTGTAATATATATTTTCATATGTAATGTAAGTCCCAAGTATGTATCTAGTTTACCAAGACTAATAAAATTATCTGTCCTTCGAGATTCATTTCCATTAATATTATTCCAATTTCATTTTATGAGGTACCAGCTCTGGGATACTAGGATTGTGTCTATATAGTTGGTATCATAGAATGTTTTTTAGAAACCTTGGGAACTAGATTTATGAAAACATAGATTATGGAACATAACCCTAAGGTATAATTTAAGGATAAGTATATAAGAACATCCTAAATTTTTTTGTGATAAATATTATATGGTTTTCCTTTAAAATACATATATTCCTTAATACTACAAGTGGACATGGTTCACGATAATGACCCTTATAGTACACTTGATTTAATACTCCTAGGGGATATTCTTAGGATAAATCATATTTCCTTTACCAACCATTATAATGGATTTGAATAGATTAAGACAATAAATTTCCTATGATAACCCTTTAAACATGTAATATCAAACATTGTAATAAAAAGGATGAATTATTTAAGTATTAGTATTCAATAATTAAATTATAGAAGTATTTTACCAACGGTATTTCATTTATAAGAATCAGGAAGAATCTAAGGATTGTGTTAAATTTTAGAAGAACATGTTTCTTAATTAACTTAAGATTTATGAAAACCATAATCGTACTATGATATTAAGTTTGATCACAAGTACAAATTCATAAACACCACTTTTCAGGTTTTACATGATAGGACTTTACCAAGATTATGTAAAATTTATAAAAAATTATGGAAGGTATATGATTTAGTGGAAAAGTTATTTAAGGAATAATTCATTTACATTTTATAGACATAAGATTAATGGTATTTATCTAATTTAGGGTTAATATGATCGTTAATGACATTTTAATAATGGTAAAATAATATTATTATACTATCACAAAAAGTATTTAAGCCCCAAGTAAAAAAGGAAATTTAATGATTAATTTTATTTCAAGGATATTAATAATATTTTATTTAAACATTATAGGAATTGTATTAAAATATTTTATAAAAAGGAAAGCCTTTATGACAGGTGAAAAACCATTATATCTTGAAATAGTATAGGTGTTGAACCCACATTAGGAGGATGATAAGGTTTTAATGCCAACCACTGAATTACACAATGTCCGGGATAAATAAACACTATTTTTAGGTAAAATATTTGAAAAAATAATAAAAAATAGTGATGAACCATATGTGTTACTTCTGAGTTTTATATATTAATTTATTATATTAGATAAATTATATTAAATATTTTTGTTTTTTAAAATAGTTATAGACATGAAGAAATACTTTTCTCTCTTTTATGAATCATATGATCCGTTACAAGTAAATTTTAGTGCTTTAATAATAAAAAATAATTTATAGATATTCACTTCTTGGAGTTATCAATTGATGAACAAAAAAATCATGAAATTTTATTTATAGAAACATATCAAGTATGTATATTTTTTTTATTTACATAGATAGTAGAATAATTCCATTACATTTAGAAAATAATATTGAAATAAAAAATGATACGCTATTAAATTCATATTAGATGAATCAAATTGTATTTTAAATCATTTAATATTTATGTCTTTGAGTCCCTAAAAATTTTATATCATTCACATTTTTGTGATCAATAACCTCAATCACTCTCTACAATTATTTACACTTTTCTTCCATGTCCATATCTTCACTTGCCACCGATGTTATCCAAATACAAAACCTAGTAATATGTTATTACATTTGAACTTGGTAATTAACTTTCCATAATATTAAAATGATTTATTATGAACTATTTTATGACGTGCATGTTTCAATAATATTATTTCCAAATTTCAAACACTTTATTTCCATGTTCAAATTTAAATTGAGAGGTTTGAATTTATTTAAAGAGGGGAAAATGTAACACCCCAAAATTATAAAAGAATACAATTTTATAAAATAAATTATGAGACATGAAATATTGAGTTTATATTTCAATCCACAAAACTCCCATTTTATCTTATGTTATATGCAATAAAAAAATTCTTCGATAGCTTGGGTTACAAGAAATACCCAGTTTTACTGAATACTGTTAATATTATTATTTAAAATGATAATAATCTTCTAGATATTAAATGGGTGGTTAGGAATAATATTAACTAACATATGAAAATATATGGTTGAATTCAATGGTTAATAATTAATTATAAATATAAAAACTAATTTAATATAAAGTAATTTTTAATAAAAACTATTCTCATGAGCCAAATGCGTGTTATCATAGTAAATTAAATTAATTACTATAATTGGATGATATTAATTAAATTTATATAATACATATTAAATAATTTGTTTTTACACCAATATCTTTTATTTTATATTCATAAAATAAGAGCAAATCCAATTTTACACATAAAAAGCTAAATTTTTTAAAGGCGGTTTTGCCACCTTTTTTTGGTGCACTTATTATAAATATAAATTTTAAAACATTTATAAATTATATTTAAACAAATAAACATCATTTTTTGAAATAAAAATGTCAAAATTTTCTTTGAATTAATTTTTATAATTTTTCTCATGAGTTTCATTTTTAGATAAATCGTGAAAATACTTATTTTTAATTGAAAACTGACTTTTCATCTAAATAATTTATAATATTATATTATAGTTTAAATTATCTTTATAGTAAAAATAGTTAAATTATAAATATATTAGTTCAATTTAGTTTATTTTAATCATTTCCATATTGAATTTTGATGTAAAAAACATTGTAAAATTTTGATCATTTTCTCCTTCAAAAACTTCCATCTTGCCATGCCTACAGGATTAATTTTAAATAATTTTTTCCTCTTTCTAATATTGAGTTTGTAAAAAATGGATTTCCATATTTATAATCACAATAATTTATTATATATAATATTTTCAACTTATTTTTTGACCAAAATTATAGTGAATATGATAAAAAATATTTATAATGATTATGTAAAAATGGTATTTCTGGAAGGTTCAACATACAATATAAAGGCTAAAATTGCATACCCATTTGTCCAAAAAATATTTTTTGGCCATATTTACACCATTATGACCTTAGTATATAATTTTAAGTGATTTTTGACAATTTTTTAAGAAATATACCCAGATAATAACTTCAGTAAAGAAAAATAACAAAAGATATTTTTCTTCCATTTAATATCTATAATTATTTTTGGAAAGGGATAAAAACTACATAGTTTCAATTATAATAATTATTTTAAAATATAAATATATTTTTCTCCATCATAATAATTTATATTATTTTTAATATATTAATTAGTTACTTGAAATTCTTATGAAATACTAACACGGTAATAATTCAGTTAACAATTTAATATAATAAATTATACAAAAAAAGTGAAGTAAATTGAATAAATTATTATATTCATTTTTTAGATGAATATATCATGTTACACAGTTTTTAACTTAATATATTATAATTCCATTGTTTTTTGGATATTTTTTAAATTTAATTAAAATTAATAATGCCAAAATCGGCATTAATGATATTTTATAATAAATGATATTTTATTAATTGATTTAAAATTACTAAAAACCTATATTCTTTCAAGTGATTTATAAATTTCAATAAACATATAAATATTGTCTATTCATAGATATATTTATATATTATAATGACTATATTGACCATTAAATAGTAAAAAACTTGATTTGTGTGGTTATGGTTTAAGTGTTTTTTTCAGGTTACTTGTTTTTGTGTTAAAATTAAATTCCAACACACATATGATTTTTTTATAATATATATATAATATTTAAAATCATTGGGTCAACATTATATATCAATGATAATTTTAACTTAGTATTAATGGATAAAATACTTAATTTAGAAAACTAGTTACCATAATGAAAACCCAAAATGAAAAAATTAGGAAACATAGGAGTTAAGGAACGAAATATTTAAAACATGAGTTTCTATTGTGTGGTTGGAGTGTCCATCAACCACTTAATTCCACCCCCCCATTAATTATCAACATTGTATCAACTTTAGGTAATATTTACCTCCCAATAGTGAATATATTTCATTATTTACATGAATGCCCCTCCTTCTCAACAATAAAAAGTAACCCACTCCCCACACTTACTCACAACTTTTAAGAGATTTGTCCTAACAAAACTCTTCCCAAATCACTCACAGGATTCTCTCCACTCATTATAGAATCACTAGTTTTCAAGAAAGAAAACACTTTATGTTTTTAGTAAAAACCTAAGGAGCATACCTGAAGAAGAGGTAATGCTCTTCTAAAAGCATTTTTTATTTTATTTCCATACTCAACTCATTTAAATTACAATATAACATACTTATATAATAACCTCAATGTCTTAAATATATTGAGATGTTTTTATTTTTTAAGTTTATGACATAAAAATTCACACAATTCTATAAAATGTGTTATAAATTCATTTTTAGTTTGTATGGCAGACTACCATCTCACAAACAGATGTCATTTGCTCATATATACCTTCATTATTTCCATTTTTGGAATATGACATCATCTCTCATGTGTACATAATACTACCACCTTGTGAAGTGATTTGATACATTCATGCTCTATATATAATGTATTATAGATGGTTTTAATAAACATATGTGATAAATATACAAATTAATGATAATATAATGACAATATGTATATATATATATATGTATAGTATTGATTTTTTTTATCAATACGAAAAGAAAATGGAATCAAAATTAAAGCGTACAAACGACCTACCATCTCCATGAATGATATATTTCATTTCCTATTACAAAAATTATATATATTACTCTAAATAAATATATACAGAATATATATTATATTTATATAATTTTTTAAATTCTAGATATGATTAAATCATGATCAAAGTAAGAGGAAAAAATTAACAAGTCAAAAGATACTCCAAAAATAAAGTAGTTATTACCAAAAATTATTAAAATAATGGATTATTATTAATGAATAGGTAATAATATGTTATAAAAGGATAATATATGATATCATAAATATTAATATCCTTCTATAATAAGTTAATAACATGTTTGAAACCATTGTACAATAGGTTAAATAATGGTCAACAAAAAAGAAGTGTGTGGTAAGGGACTTCATCTCAATTTTATTTCATTGAAGAATAGTGTAATATTTTACGCATAATTAATTTTATATGGTGTATATACATCCCCTTAACATGTAATATAATGAATAATTAATTCCTACTGGTATTTTAAGTTTCAATTTAAATTCTATCATATAATGGTATTTGAATTAAAAGTTACCATGTGGTAAATGATTTCATAACTCAATTCCCATTCATTGGGTTATAGTACTTCATCATTATTGTAAATATTATTTCATTATATATATATAATGGATTTTGGATGTTTATAATTTTTTCCCCCTAATTTTATATGGATTTATAATTAACACACGTAATTGATTCAAGGATTAATTTTCACTTCAACATTATGATCATTTTAAGGGTTCATTTCACAATATATTTATAATCGATATTGTTTATTCATCAACATCCAATAAATAAAAATTATATAACCATTTTTAATAAACCATTTAATTTTCATATACTCTATTTATTCATCATATTTTTTAATTAATAGCTCCATTTTTTCACACTTCGGTAATGACAAAATGTTTTAATATAATGTAACTTCATTTCAATCTTTGGTCCAAATCTTTCTTACAATAAAAATGTTTTATTAAAATTATCTCTTTACCCTTTTAAAAATAAATTATTAAAAGAAATTTTGACCCATTTTTTATTTTTTCAAAACAATTTCAATGGAATATTCTTGTTGATTTTTGAATAGGGAACTTTGCTATTATTTTTACCATGTAAAAGGAATATTATTTATGGCATGCACAGAATTACACACTGTTATGACCATCATTTCTTTAAATCTTCCCCTGCAAGTTTTTATGATATTTCTAATGAAAATATTTTTAGAAGTGATTTTCAAATAAAATAATTTTCAAAAAATTGAAAAGGATATTTTCCTCAAGAATATTTTTGAATATATTTTTGTGGTATTTACATTAATCAATGTAAAATAATCATTAAACTTACTCCAATGGGTATATATTGTAAAGATATCATCCTTAATATTTTTCTAGATGGTTCTTGAAAAGATTAACTAGGGACGTATTATTTTGATACCATTCACTTTATTCTGATTGGTCTATAATTGGGTTTATTAATTGGGTAATGTATTTAAATTTTGTATGCTAGTTTTAATAAAAAACAAATTATGTAAATTATGTTTCACCCATTTCATATGAGGAATGAATTTAATTTCATATGTGATGGGTGTGTCCTTCTATATCCCCTCGATGCATTAGTATATTTCATGAGACAAAATACTTGTTGTTTTGGTTGATACCATCTCATTTATTTGATTCCTGGAAAGAAGCTTTGACGATATTGTATTCTGGGAATGAAAACATGATAGTATTATATATCTTGGAAAAAATACTCGATGGTATGTTTTAGATATCCATCATTATGAATTTAATCATTGTGATTTTAATTATTGATATTCAAAATAATTATTCAATTAGTTAGAATATCGATGGTTATGTTTCATACCCATGTGATTATTTGATCATCATTTATTCCTACCATATTATGCTCAAGTTATTGATTAATGGAATGTTTTTCAGTTATTTACTTTTCCATGTTGATTATCCTTATTGATTAATTTTTTTCATCTATTGTATTTATGCTTACTAAGCATTTGGGGACACCCTTATTTTTTCACTTTCCCCCGAATTCCATGAAGTTTATTATGATTGTTATGAAAGTATATTATATATAGATTAAATTTATTCTGAAAAAAAATATGTTTTAAGTTTTATATTCAGATGTAATATAAGTTCCATGTATTTGTCTTTTTTACCAAGACTATAAAACTAATCAGTCCTTTAGGATTTGTTTCATTGTATCTTATGCCAATGTAATAGTAGTATACATCGACTCTATGATGTATGGATTGGGTTTCTATACATGCTATTAGAGGAAGTTTATTAGAAACCTTGGAGAATATATTTTTGGAAAAAATACGTTATATAACATAACTATAAGGTATAATTTGATGATAAGTATATAATAACATTAGAATTCATAAGATAGATATTATGCGGCTTTTCATTAAAATACATACATGTCTGAATACTTCAAGTGGAATTGGTTTGGCATATATATACCTAGGGATAATAACTATGAAAAGGTAACATCAGGTTTGACTCAAGAATAACTAATACATGACAATGGGATTTACTGTGCACCTAGTTTGACATTATCATGGGATATGCTTCAAAAATAATTGTTTTTATATACAAAACATTATTATATATTTAAATAGATATAGATAATTAACAACCTAGTTTAAACCATATACCATGGATGGACCTATGTTGAAATAAAATGGATGAAGTATTTTTGTATTATTATTCAAGAATAAAATTGTAGAAGTATTTTTCCAATGGTATTTTGGTTATAAGAATTGTGAAATATATAAAGATTGTGTTAAATTTTAGAAGTGCATGTGTCTTAGTTAACTTAAAACTTTTTAATACCATCTTGGGATTATGAGTTCAAGGTTTATCACAAGTTGAAATTATTAAAAATATTTTATTAGGTTTTATATGATAGGAGTCTGAATATTAAAGAAATCTTGGAAGAATTTATGGAAAATATATATTTTGGTGGAAATATTATTTGAACAATAATTCATTTACATTTTATAGAAATAATTTTAATGGTTATTATATCCTTTAGGTTTATTATACTCATTGATGAAATTTTATTAATATATAAATAATATTATTAGACTTTGTAAAAAACTGTATTAAAAACCATAGTAAAAATGCTATTTAATGATTAATTTTATTTCAAGGATGTTAATCATATTTTATTTGATCTTTTTAGAAATTATAATGATATATTTTTCAAAAATTATAATAACATGTTTAATGGGTGACAACCCATCATACCAAGCGTGGTCCTAGAGCTTGAACCCACAACTGAAAGATGATAAGGGTTTAACACCAACCACTGACCTACATAATGTCCTGGTTAAAATGCCATTATTTTTAGGTTAACTATTTAATAAAAATAAATATTATTGATGAACCAAAAGTGTTAATTTTTTAGTTTAGTGATTAATTTATTATGTTAGATAGCTTATAATAACTATATTGGTTTTTGGAAAAGAGTTATAGGTCAGCGGAAATACTTTTTACTCTTTTATGGATATTACGATCCATTAAAAGTGAATTATAGTGCTTCAAGAAAAAATATTTTATGGATATTAATTTCATGGAGTACGTTTTAGAAGCACCACCAAAGTACGAAATTTATTTTACAAAAATGTATCAAGTAAGTATATTCTCTTATATTCATATACAGTTTAATAATTCCACAAAATTAGAAAAAAATATTGAAATAATAAAATTTTCACCCAATTACATTCATATCCAATGAATAAGATGGTCATTTAAATTATCACATATTTTTTTATTTGAGTCCCTTTAATTTTAATTAATCAGAAACTTTATTGTGATCAATAACATCAGTCACTCTCTACAGTTATTTATGCTTTTATTTAATGTCATTGTATTCACTTTCCACTATTTATCTCTTAATTAGAAACCTATTTTTGTGTTATTACATATGAACATATTTATTCACTTTATATCTAATTAAAAGAATGTTTAATTAAAAATTTTATGATGTTGTTTTTTCATTAGTGGTATTTTCAAATGTAAAACCCATGATTATGAGATCAAATGTAAATTAAGATGACAAAATTTATTTAAGGTGGGAAGAATGTAACACCCAAAAATTCTAAATGAATAAAATTTTATTAATTTTTTATGTGAAATGAAAAATCATTTTTATCTTTTAATTCATGCATCACTGATTTTATCTTGTTTTTCACGAAATAAATCCTTTTTTGATAACTTTCATTACATGGAAGATCATGTTTTACCAAATACTATTAATATTATTATTTAAAAAGAAAATTATCTCATAAAAATTAAATTGAATTTTTTTGAATAGGATTAACTAACTTTTGAAAATATATGGTTGAAATCATTGTTTAGAAATTAATTATTAATATAAAAACAAATTGAATATAAATGAAATGTTTTTATAAAATATATTTATGCGTCAATGGAATTTTATCTTAAAAAATTAAATTAATTACTATTAGTGGATGATATTAAGGAAATTTATATATTATATATTAAATAAAATTTCATTACATTCATTTAATATATTTTATATTCAAAAGATAAAAAACAAATCCAATTTTACACATAAAAAAAGTTGTGTTTTTCTAAAGAATGATTCAATTCCTTTTAATAGCGCACTTATTTTAAATATAATTTTTTGAATTTGATAAATTAATTTTAACAATATAAACTTTAGGTTTTAAATATAAATGTTCAAATTATCTTATGTTAAATATTTTTTATTTTCTAATAGGTTTAATTTCTTTGCGAATAGTGAACAATATTGAATTTTAATTGAAATTTGACCTTTTGGCTAAATAATTTACAATGCTAAATTTTATTTTCAATTGGTTTTAAAGTAAAAATAGTAAAATCATATATATATATATATATATTAATCCAATTTAATTTATTTAATCCTTTTTCAAATTAAAATTTTATATAAAAAATTTTACACTTTTGAACATTTTCACATTAAAAATCTATTCTCTCACCACATCTACGGGATTAATTTTAAATTAATTTTTTCCACTTATGTGAAATTAATTTTGAAAAATGGATTATATATTTTGAATAATAATAATTTATAATAGATTCAAACAAATTTATTACCACAATGAATAGCTAAAATGTTAGAAATATTTACCACGGTTAAGGTAAAAATAGTTTTACTTGAAAGTTAAATAATAATTTAAGGGTCTAAATGACCTTACCATTTTTACTACACCCATTGGATGGAAATATTCATAAATTTATTGCCTTAGGATATAATTTTAGGAATTTTGGAAAACTTTTCCATGAAATGGACCCATATAACAATTTAAGTAATAAAAAAGATGAAAAATTTACTTTTCTTCATTTTAATATCAATAATGATTTTGAAAAAGAATAAAAACTTAATAGGTTCGATTATAAATATATGTAGTGGTATGGACCCACCTGGTCTAGTATTATTCCAAAATCATAGTCCTATCAAATGGTTCCACTGAAGTAGTGCCCCAATCACGGTCGCACACCGAAACGATGGCACTGCATACGGTGTCCCACCAAACTAATGGCACCATGACAGTGGCACCGTAACGGTCACACCATCATAGTCACACGCTAATATGGTGGCACTTCTTACGGTGGTACCATGACGGTGGCACTATGACTATGGTACTACTTAAGGTGTCTCACCAAACGGTGTCCCACCCTTGTTTCTTTTTCCTGACCCACTCCCACAATGTATCTTTTAACGTAAGAGTGTTTTTAATACCCCTTTAAAAGCCATTAAAATCCCATAAATGATATTAAAAATTCTCCAAGAGTCATGTGACCCTTGACTTGCAAAGAATTGTGGCTTTTTTTCTTTGTCACCACACACTTTTCCCGTACTTTCTAGTTTCACCCATGTTACGTGTTTTCTTATATTGAAAGGAAACCCTTTAACTCACAGTCATTATGGAAACCTCTCTGATGAGAATTATTAAATAACATTTAATTCCATCATGTGTAACCATCCAACTACATGGTGAAACCATGATCTGCCTTTAAATCCATTCAAAATTGATATCTTGTAACTATAAGATCTTTCCTTTTTATTGCACGGTAATTCATTATTCTTATATGCTCATCTTTTTTTCTTTCCATGGTTCTTTTGGAGTCCCCCTTCCCGAGGACAGTGGGGTGCCTATGCTGGAGCCTTTCCTGTCCACTCTTGGATCCCCTGGAGTTTCTCCCCTTCAATTTGTGTATCCCCAGTTCTTGGAACGTGGATAAAAACTTTGATCATTGATCATCCAGGTATGGTTCTTCCTTCGTCTCTCTTTACTGTGTATCATGAGCGGGTTGGTATGCTAATATTTCTATGGGGAAAGATGAAATAAAACCTTAATGAAGATAATATACATACTTTTAAAGAATAAAGGGGGTGTGTTTGAGGATATTTTTGTAAACTTTTACCCATTCTTATATATTGTGAATTGTATGGTCATTTATTCACTAAAAATCAGGGTAGTTGGCGGTCTTTCCTGATGTACTAATGGACCCTTGTTTTTTGTGATGATTGAATGGATATAAAATTGAAATTAGTTAATCACGTAATATCTATTTATTAAATGGATTTTCAGTAAACAAGAATCATTGTGTGATCACCCATGTTAACCAAACGAAAAATAAGGAACTCAATTAATGGTGTGTTTAAATCTGGAAACTCCTTTGATCTGTCTTGGAAATATTGTGGTTGTTTGATTGATTCATGTGGGGTGATATGGATGGGGATAATATCCCTTGTTCTGATATAGTTATTGGTTTTTGGATCTAAGGTCGTGTCGGGCTTGGTTTGGTTCTAGTACTTTGAGGGATCTTATGGATCCATTTTTTTGTTCTAACTTATAAGAGAACCATGTGTTAATGCTTAAATTGATTCTTTATTGTCTTTCCTACCTTGGCTTGTTAATATGCCTATTCGTTTCCTAGTAGTGAAGAATTATTTAAATGGAATCACTTTAATATGAAAACAATAATGGGTTTAATGGGGAATTTTTTTCTAGGAATGATTTGTGAGTTTTTTTTTGTTATTTTAATTATTTTGAATGGATAGTAATGAGGGTGTTTGTGTATGAGCCAGTTGGAACCCATAGGTTGGGATGAGTTCTTGTTTACCTATATATATAATTTAGTTCTTATGTTTCTTATTCGTTCCCCACCCAAGTTGAGAACATCGTTCTGAACACCCCCATTTCATGGGGGAGGGTGTTTTTCCAAACACTCCTTTGAGTGGATGGTTATTAGCTCATTTTATGCTCCCTTTTCCGAGTATCCCAAGACTCTTTGGGATGTTTTTGATTTCCTGAGGTCAATTATATCCTAATATTCATTGGGATGGGAATGTTTTGGTGGTTGGCCCAGGTGTGTGTAGGTAGGTTTTTTCCCAAGTGTCTTCTGGATGAGGCCCAAGTGTCTTCTGGCATGGCGATAGTTGTTTTGAACTAGGTGTATGTGGGTGTTGGTACATGTGGTTTTGGCCCAGGTGTTTCCAGGTAGGATGTCTGGTTGTCGTAGCCCATGTGTGTGTGGGTGGGGTGTAGTAGTGGGACTATAGTTAAAATGGTAGGGAAGGTCTGACATGTAGGATGTCTTCAATAACCAGTGGGAAAGTGGTGCGGGGTACCCAAACATCAATGTGTTATTACTATTACATTACTTGACATGAATTATTTGGGGAGTGTACCTTGGTGAGGTTTGAGTGTATAGTATTCATTCTAGGTGCTTTTGTTATCTCATTTTCTCACGGGGCATTATAATGCCTCCCCACTTGTTCATGAGATCTTTTTGTTTTCTATACTGAGTATACCTATATACTCACCCAATATATATAAAACAAATTTCAGGTTTCCAAGAGGACTTTGATGATCGTGCCGGACCCTATTAGCTTAGACATTGGGACTGCTGACGTTGATATTTTTTTCTTTTCTTTCAGTACCTCTCTTTAGATTTTTTCTTCTACTTTGTAGAACATTATTATTGGAACACACATATGGGAATGGATTGTTTTGACTTGACTTTTACTTCTAGCTTGGATGTTTTTTGGGATTTACTATCTTACCTCCTTATCTTTCAAAATAAAAAAGTGTAATGAATTCCATATTATGTGTGATTCTATACCCTTGGTGTTATTCGCCACTCCAAGGCCTATTGAAGGTGGGTCTCGGGGGGTCATTATCTACCCTTAAACTTGAGGAGGGAAGGGTTTGGAAATATATTGTCCCTTCCATCATCTTGGTGAAGGCGGTTGTAGTAGAATGGTATCAAAGGTGAAGGTTTATTGAGAGAGAGGATGGAGTTCAGAGTTAGGCACAGCAATGATTGCATGGGATGGTATGGAAATAGTGTTAAGCAATCTTGGTTCATGAGATAGGCTAGGGAAGACTCGCTAGGACACGGGATTTTAGGGCCCCTCATGATCCGACGTAATAGCTCTGGGCCTACCGAATGACCAAGTAAGGCTACACTTATTATAAGGTAGAGACCTTATGAAAGTTATATGCATCATAATGACTTGTGTTCTTGTTTGTCTTGGGTATTTTGGGTATTTTAATTAAATAAATGAAATTTCTAAGAAAAATTTAAAAGAAATATTCTACACTACTTGGGCTTAGAAATTTCTTGTTTACCTTGCAGCTATGTCACCCCGATGATGACCATGAGTAGTCTGGGTGATCGAGGCCTAAGATAATGATTTAGCTTATCAGAATAGGGTTGATCGAGATAAGGATGATGGCCAGTGGTAGAGGATGATTTGTTCTTTTTAGCAGCAGACCCTCGGCAAGTACAAGGGTAGCGTCTCAGACATGGAGACAGAGAGATAGCTCGAGGAGGTGGTGATAGCTTTCCGCTTGATCCGGGATCTGACGGAGTAATAGGTTCTTCTAGCTGTAATCCAAATGTGGGTAGCATTGAGTTAGTGGTGGAAGATCTCCATTAGGGAGAAGAGGGAGGATGAGGTTTCGTGGACTTACATTGAGAGGGAGTTCCGGGCAGAATTCCTCTCATCCACAATGAAGGTTGATAAGAGGTAGGAGCTACTCTCGATTCAGTAGTGGAGTATGTTAGTGATAGAGTTGGGGATCAAGTTCAAGGGTCTACTTTACTTTTATCTAAACCTCTTTCCAGATGAGGAGTCTCACGAGAGACATTTAGAGGAGGCACTCCAACCTTCTCTTTAGTATGTTATTACTCCGTTCACTCTACAAACATACTTGGAGGTCCATAAGAAGGATAAAGTGGTGGAGTGGATGCACATGCTAGTAGGTGTGCCCTGAGAAGGGATCCAGTTGGGATCATCAAAGGGGAAGGCTTTCAGCAGTAGGCCTCTAGCGTTTGGGCCTTCCAGGTTTCAGCCAGTGGGGAGCAGACCCCAGCAGTTCCAGTTTCAATCTCCCATCCCTCACCCTTTCTTTTCTGTCCCAAGAACGAGATGCTTCTTCTATGGAATACATGGTCACCTTTAGAATCAGTGCCCAGAATGAGTGTAGTACAATGGGGGTGGGTCAGTTCAGCACCCACCTCAGCAGCGACAGTTTCTATCCAGGCCCTTTTAGAAGCAGGAGTAGGGATAGCGAGCTCCTGCTCCTCCAATTGCAGACGTTTCAAGATGAGTCTCACCTCAAGGTGCTCCTCTGGGACCTCATCCAGGGTGTGGTCATGGAGGCGAATGACAGCCGAGGGTTAGAAGAGCTTTGTGTGGGTAGTGGCATGCCATTGAGGCAGCATTTTTAACAGAGCCAGATGTCATTCGAGGTGTGATCAGCTTGTTTAGTACTCTTGCATGTGCCTTGTTTGATTTAAGAGCTTCACACTATTTTGTTGCACCCAGTCCAGCCCATGATTTGGTTCTAGACAGAGAGACACTTTTTTACCCCTAGTTATGAGTACGCAAGTCGAAGGTTAGACCTGCTTGTCTCGGGTTTGCCAAGGATGTAGACTAATGTTTGGACCACATCAGTCTAGTGGGAACCTTCTTTTGATATAGATGCAACAATGTAATGTCATTTTAGGCATTGACTAGATATTATCTATGTGTGCCTTTATCGACTTCTTCTGAAGAAGGGTTGTGTTTTCAGATATGGGTGGCCTACATGTGCCTTTCGTCGGTGAGTGAGGTTTCTTGGAGGTTAGATGGCGAGTGGAGCCCTTTCTTTCCTTGTTGGCTGAGCCATTAGTGGACTCATAAATTATGGAAGCATCTAGGATTTTTTGTGAGTTCATGGACGTATTCTCTGAAGATTCGTTGACTCTACCCCTCAATGTGATGTTGAGTTCTAGATAGACATGCAACCCATTGGCCGTACGATTTTGATGTCTCCCTATCGGATGGTGCCTTCTGTGTTGCGGGAGTTACAAATTCAGATTTATGATCTAATGAATAAGGGTTTTCTCCGACCATGCATGTCACCATGGGGTGATCCAGTCTTGTTCGCGAAGAAGGCAGATGGTGGTGTCAGGCTGTGCAAAAACTACCGGATACTGAATCAGCTAACGGTCAAGAAATGTTACTCTCTCTCAAGGATAGATGACCTTATTTATTAGTTGAAGGGGGAATGATAGTTCTCCAAGATCGACCTACAATTTGGATATCACCAGTTGATGGTGAATGAGGGTGACATCTCAAAGACTTCCTTCTGGTGTAGATTTGGGCACTTTGCATTCGTAGCCAGGTCGTTCAGTGTTACGAATGCACCAGTTGTGTTCATGGGGATCATGAACTCCATCTTCAGGGAATATCTATACTGGTTTGTAGTCTTGTTTATTTACAACATCCTGGTCTACTCAAGATCATAGGAGGATCTTGCTGGTCATTTCAGGATAGTTTTAGAGGTCCTTCGGTAGCACCATTACTATGTAAAGTTGTCCAAGGGTAAGTTTTGGACACTAGAAGTTCACTTCCTTGGACACATGGTGTATGAGCAGGGGATAGTAGTGGACCCATCGAAGTTTGGGGCATTTGTTTCTTAGGAATCCCTATGAATGTGATGGAGGTTTGGAGTTTTTTCGGTGTGGAAGGATATAACTGAAGGTTCATAACTGACTTCTCTAGATTTGTAGCTCCTTCGATAACTTTAACCAGAAAGGACCAGGCCTTTGTGTGGAGTGAATAGTGTTAGGCAGCCTTCAGTTATCTGAAGGGTAAGTTGGTTAGTGCCCTAGTGTTGAGGTTTCCAGAAGAAGGGGAGATGTTTGAGGTGTTCTATGATTCTTCAGTCCAAGGCTTGGGGTGTGTGCTAATGCAACAGTAGAGGTTATCTATTATGGATCTAGAAAGTTACATCCCCATGAGTGTAACTATACCACCCATGACATGGAGCTCGGAGCGGTTTTGTTCGCACTAAAGTTTTGGTGGCACTACCTCATCAGGGAGAACTTTGTGGCCTTCACGGATCATAAGATCTTGAGGTATATCTTCTCCCAGCAGGACATGATCTTGTGGCAGCAGAGGTGGGTGGAGTTTTCTTAGGACTACGACTTAGAAATCTCATACACTAAATGTAAGGGGAATGTGGTGGTCGATTCCTTGAGTAGGAAGTCACAGAAGGATGTGATTCAAGAGACGGAAGGTGCTTGGAAGGCGATGGAGGAGTTGGCTACCCAACACCTGGATGCAAGGGTGGAGGATAGCAGAGTTTGTCTATCCTATATGTTAGTGTAGTACTCTCTATTGCAATAGCTAGAGGAGTCTCAGTGGGGGACTTAGAGGCTGAATTGATCTGCGATTCTGTTGGCCAGGGTGATGCTCTAGGTTGATGGTCATAAGATAGGCAGAATTGGATGTTGTTTTCTGGGAAGTTGTTCATCTCGGAGGTAATGTGTGACAGAGTTCTTAGTGAGTACCAAAAATTACCCCTATTAGTACATCTAGGAGTTTCCAAGATGTACGAAGTATTGAGGGGTATTTTTTGGTGGTTGTGGATGAATCGGGAAGTGGTAGAGTTTGTGGAAAAGTGCCTCATGTGTCATCAGGTGAAGGATAAACACTGCATCCTAGGTGAACTATGACACCCTTTAAATGTCCCCGAGTGGAAGTGGGACAACATCTAGATGGATTTCATCACAGTAATACCCAATGTTCAATGGGGTTCAATGCTATCTGGGTAGTGGTGGAAAGGCAGACCAAATCAGCTCACTTCCTGGCAATCAAGGAGTGGACTGTGGTGGATTCCCTAACACAATGGTATGTGGATGAAGTGGTGTGGTTTCATGGAGTTACGAGTTCTATAGTCTCCGATTGGGATACCCAGTTTACCTCACGGTTCTAGAAAGGGTTTTAACATGATTTTGGCACCCAGTTATGCCTCATCACTGCTTTCCTCCCCCAGAGAGATGGAAAAATAGAGCACACCATCCATATATTGGAGGATATGGTACTAGAATGTGTTTTGGACCTTGGGGGTTGTGGATATGGAACTTTCCTCTAGTTGAGTTTTCCTACAACAATAGATATCACTCTACCATTGGAATGGCTCCATTTTAAGCCTTGTATGGAAGGTCGTGTTTCTCACCCATGTGCTGAACAAAGGACAGAGATGAAGGTGTTCATGGCCCAGAGGTAGTGAAGAGCATGGTGGAGATGGTTCATATTAAATGGGAGAATATGAAGTTGGATTAGGACTGGAAGAAGTCATATGTTGACCATAAGAGAAGACCCCTGGAGTTCGAGGTTTTGGACCACGTTTTCTTGAAGGTCTCCCCTCGACGTGGTAAATAGAGATTCGTCAGGGGGAGTAACCATTCTCCATGGTTATTCGAACCCTTTGAGGTGTTTTGGTGGGTCCGTGAAGTGTATTATCAGCCGGCGCTACCACTACCACTACTGAGGGTGCATGACGTCTTCCATGTGTCTCAACTCCATCGGTATCTACATGATAATTCACATCACCTCAACTGGGAAATGCTGGATATCGAGGACTATGAGACATTCATAGAGAGACCTGTGAGGATCGAGGATCGTGAGTAGAAGGTTCTCTGTGGAAAAACCATTCCCTTGGTTTGTGTGTTGTGGAGGCATAGTGGCATCGTGAAGAGTACTTGGGAATGGGAGGAATAGATGTGTGGTCAATACCTAAAGCTGTTTTGAGTTTTGTTCTGTTCTATTTTATACTTGTTTGTGATGTAGTGTATGACCTTGTTAACTATGAAATGGATTGTCTCCCTTGTTCACTAGATGTGTGTGAAGAGTCTTTACTTTAGGGAGGGGAGGACCTGATCCCTAATCAATACGCATTACATTGTATGTGGTTAAACCCGTGTAGGCGAGTCAGTACCACCCAAAGGGGATAGTATCTTGACATGGAGGAAGCTTCTCCCTAATACATATGTCTGGATGGTATGACCATTACATATTCATATGGATACATGAGGGAGAGGTGTCCCAAGAGTTGGAGGAGGTTTACTCTTGACAGGTATCCTTCGAGGTGGTTTTTCAGACCCTCTCTTTTCTTTGAGTCTAGTGCATTCTCGAGGGTGAGAATAGTTAGAGAGGTATCTGATGTAATGTACTAGACCCTCCTAGTCTAGTACTTTTCCAAAATCTTCATCCCATCAAATGGTTCAACCAAAACGGTGGCACCAGTCACAGTTGCACATCAAAACAGTGGCACCGCTTACGATGTCCCACCGAACAAGTGGCACCATGAAGGTGGCACCGTTATGGTCGCACCATCACGACGGCGCCTAGAGGGTGGCACCATCACGGTTGCACCTTCACAGTCGCACACCAAAATGATGGCACCGCTTACGGTTTCATCGTGACAGTGGAACCGTGACCATGGCACCGCTTATGGTGTCTCACCAAACAGTGTCCCACCCTTGTTTCTTTTTCCAGTCTCTCTCCCACAACATATCTTTTTCCATAAAAGGGTTTTAAATACCTCTTTCAAACATATTAAAATCCCATTAAAGGTTTCAAAAATATCCCAAGAGCCGGGCGACCCTTGACTTTCAAAAAATGTGGCTTTTGTTCCCTCGGTGACACACCATTTTCGCATACTTTCATGTTCCTCCCCTATTACATGTTTTCCTCTTTTAAAAGGAAACCCTTTAACTCATAGCCATTATGGCCACCTTTCTAATAAGAATTATTAAATAAAAATTTATTCCATCATGTTTAAGTATCTAACTACATGGTGAAACCACAATCCGACTTTAAATCCGTTCAAAATTCATATCATGTAACTCTAGGATATCACCTTTTATCGCACATGAATTCTTACTTCTTTTTGTCTTGTCTCTTTTCCTTTCCTTGGTGTGTTTCGAGTCCCCCTTCATGAGGCTAGTGGTGCTCCTATGATGGATCCATTCTTGTCCACTCTTGGATTCCCCTATTCTTCTCCCCTGCAAGTCGTGCATCCCCAGTTCTTAGCACATGAAGAAAAACATCGATTCTTGATCATCTAGGTAGGGTTCTTTCTTCGTATCTCTTTATTTTGTATCATGAGGGGTGGGTATGATAATGTTTCTATGGGGACAAATGAAACCAAACCTTAAAAAAGATAATAAAAAGACTTTTAAAGAATGAAGGGGGTGTTTTTTATGATGTTTTTGTACTATTTTAACCTTGCATATATGTTGTAAATTGTATGGCCTTCTATCCACTAAAAATCATGGTTGTTCATTTTCTTTCCTTTCACACTAATGGACCGCTGTATTCTATGATGATTGAATGGGTGAAACATGGAAATTGGGTAATCACGTAATCTTAGTTAATTAAACATATTTCTAGAAAAAAATAATCCTTGTGTGATCACCTCGGTTAACCCAATGAAAAATACGGAACTCAGTGAATGGTGTGTTTTAATCTAGAAACTCCCTTGCGTTGTCTTGGTAATATGTGTGGTTGTTCTGCTTGATTCTTGTGTGGTGACATGGATAGGGATGGGGTCCCATGTTGTGGATTAGTTGTTGGTTTTTGGATCTAAGGTTATGTGTGGCTGTATAGTGGTGCTTGGTTTGGTTCCAGTACTTTGAGGGATCTCACGGATCCCTTTTGTTGTTGTTCCTTACAAGAGAACCAGGTATGAATGCTTAAATTTCTACTTAATTGTCTTTACTTCCTTTTCTTGTGTCTATGAATGTTTGTTTCCCGGTAGTGAATAATTTTTTAAATGGAACCACTTGTATATGAAAACAATTGGGTTTAATGGGGAGTTATTTTCCAGGAATTAGTTGTGACTTGGTTGTGGCTGTTGTAATTCTTATGAATGAATAGTAATGAGGGTGTTTGTATATGATCTGGTTTGGAACCCCTAGGATGGGATGAGTGTTTTTTTACCTGTATTTATAATCTAGTTCATATGTTTCTTATTGAATCCCCACCCAAGTTGAGAAATTTGTGCCGAACACCCCTATTTCATGGGGGGTGGTGTTTTCCCAACACTCCTATGAGTGGCTGGTTAGTATCTCATTTTCCCCCTTTCCCAAGTTTCCCAAGACTCTTCGGATAGTTTGTTATGGACTGAGGTCCATTATAGCCCAAGATTCTTCAGCCATGGAATGTTGTAGTGACTGGCCTAGGTGTGTGCGGGCAGGTTTTTTCCCATGTGTAGTCGGGATCAGGCCTAAGTGTCTTCAGGCATGGTGTCTGTGGGTGTGGTTACATGTGATTGTGGCCCAGGAGTTTCCAGGTGGGATGTGTGGTCATGGTAGCCTTGGTTTGTACGGGCAGGGTATAGTAGTGAGACTGTGATGAAAATGGCAGCCAAGGTCTGACACATAGGATGTCTTCAATAACCAGTGGGAAAGTGGTGCAGGGTACCCAAACATCAATGTGTAATTAATATTACATTACTTGATTTTCATTATTTGGGGAGTGTTCCTTGGTGAGGTTTGGGTGGATGGTTTCCTTACTAGGTGCTTCAGTTATCTTATTTTCTCATGGGGCATTAGAATTCTTCCCCACTTGTGCAGGAGAGATTTTGGTTTCCCTACTGAGTATACCTGTATACTCACCCTGTGTATATAAAACTACTTTTAGGTTTCCATGAGGACTTCAAGGACCGTGTCGAACCCTATTAGCTCAGATGTCGAGACTATTGAAGTTTTTTTCTTTTCTTTTGGTACCTCCCATTGGTGTTTTTCATGTAATTTGTGGCACTTTATTATTGGAACATGCATATGGGAATGGATTATTTTGGCATTACTTTTACTCCGGATTTAGTGTTTTCTCTGATTTACTATCATATCTCCCAATCCTACTAAATAAAAAACGGTAATGCCTTCTATATTAAATTTGATTATATACCCTTGGGGTTAGTCGCCACTCTAAGGCCTATTGAAGGTGGGTCTTGAGGGTCATTATCTCTCCTTCAACTTAAAGAAGAAAGGGTTTTGGAAATCTGTTGTTCCTTCCCTATTCTTGGTGAATTTAGGTTGTGACAATATTATATTTTAACAAAAATAATATTTCCACTATTAATAATTTTTAATTATTTTTAATAGATTAATTCATAACATAAAATTCTGATGAAATTCTAACAAGTAATTATTTAGTTATCAATTAAATAAAATAAATGGTATGAAAATTATTCAAAGTGGTGTAAATTGAAGGAATTATTGTGTTAAATTATTTTTCAGATGAATATATCATGTCAAACATATGTTAATATTATATATTTTAATTAAATCATTGACTTTATATTCATTAAATTTAAATAAAATTAAAAATGTCAGAATTGACATTAATGTTTAATAAATGTAATTTTATTAATTGATTAAAATTTACAAAAATCATATCTTTCATAATTTGATTTTAAAATTTTCATAAATATAAAATATGTCCCATTAATGGAAAAAAAATTCAATTATAATGAATATATTGACCGATAAATAGAAAATAAAACTTGGTTAGTGTGGTTACTGTTTAAGCAGTATTTCTATACGTTGCTCGTGATTATTTTAAAATTAATTTCAAACACACAAAGAATTTTTTATAGGATATATTTCATATTTATTTATTTTATCCAAATTATATAGTGAGTATAATTTTATTTTAATATTAATGGATAAAATACTTAGGTTATAAAACTAGTTATCATATTGAAAAACCAAAATGATAAAATAAAGAAACTTATGAGTTAAGGAAAAAAATGTTTAAAAAATGTGTTATATTGTGTGTTTGAGGTATGTATTGAAAAAATAATTCCTACACCAAATTAATTTACAATATTGGATCCAGTTTTGGTAATATAAACCACACAATAGTGAATACTTTTGAGTATTTATAATAATTTTACTCCTCCTCAACTATAAAAAGGCCCTCACTCCCCCCACTTATTCACACCACCCAAGCCATTTTACTCAAAAAATATCTGACCAAATCACTCTAAAAATTACATCCCCTCATCCTATAAGAATTATTTTGGTATAAAAACACATTTTATGGTTTTAGTAAAAACCTAAGGAGGATACCTGAAGAAGAAGAAATGTTCTCCTAAAATCATTTTTTATTTTATTTCCTTATTCACGTTGTTAAATTTATATTATACCATTATTATATAATAAACATAGCATATTAATATATTGAGATGATTTTATGATAATTTATGACCTATAACATCATACAATTCCATCAAATGGGTTACGAAATCATCGTTCATGTGCATGATGGACTATCACCTCACGAACCAATGTTTTTCATTTTTTCCTTTCCACCTTTCAAGGTTCAGAATAATGATGGATTTATAATTGATATATTATATTTATGAAATTTATGATTTTATTGTTATTATTTAATTAGTATAACACACATTTTTTCATTCATTCCATTTTATTGGGATACAATATCGTCACTTGTGTGTATGGCAGACTATAGTCTGGCGAAGCAATTTGATTTGTTCACAATTTACATAGATTGTATTTATGATAGTTTTAATAAAAATATATGATATATATCATATAAAAATTATACTATAATGATAATATATATAATTAATTTTATCCTCTTTCTTTCAATGCGAACAGAAAATGGAAACAACCTTCATGAGTACATACAACCTACCATCTCTTTGAACATTGTATTTCATTTCCGATCACCAAATTTTTTGGATTAATATAAATAAATTTATATAGAATACATATAATATTTACATAATGTTTTAAATTCTTGAGATTATGAAATCATGATCTATATAAGAGGGAAAAAATATCAAGTCAAAACATACTCAAAAAACAAAGAAGTTATTACCTAAAATGATGGAAATAATGAATGATTATTAACGAATGGGTAATAATATGTTATAAAAGGACAATATACATTATAATAAATATTAATATGGTTCTTGAATAAGTTAATAATATGTTTAAAACCATTGTACATGAGATTTATGAACCTTCAACCAAAAGGAAGCATGAGCTAATGGATTTCGTCTCAATTTCATTTCATTGAGGCATATTATAATTTTATGCACCTAATTACTTTTATATAGTGTATATACTAACACTTAACATGTAATATAATTAATAATTAAATATTCATGGTATTGTAAGTTTTAATTTTAATTATTTCATTTAAGGTTTGTTGACGCTCCTTTCGTCACAGAATCTAAAAATCGGAAAAGGGGAATATCTGAGCTCAAAGTGATTCTACCTTTGAAGAAATTATCAAAAATAGACAAAGGCATGAACAAAGGATCAAAAGCAACGGCACCGCGCAAGTTCTATCACTGTCATGCAAGTCTACTTGCGCGACGCCCTTATGGTCGCGCAAGTGACTTGCGCGACCTAAGTGATAACCGCCCGATAACCACCCCGGGTCTTCTCCTGCCTATAAATAGACCATGTGGGCCCCCCATTCAGGAGGATCTTTTTCCAGAAACTCAGATTGAAGCTCCCGACGCCCAAGTCTTTTCTCAAAGCTTCCAGAACACTTCTAAGGTAATTTCTTACCGAGAACGAATGATCTAAAGAGAGGAAGGAAGGCCTAAGTGTTGAAACTCATCAACACTTGCGCGCCTGAGTGGCCAGCCCTTAAGGGAAGTGGTCCCACTTGCGCGCCGCCTTATTCCTTCGATAGAACTTGTGCGTCCCTTTTCTAGAAGAACCTCAAGAGAATTATAAAGGCTTTAAAAAAGAGTCGCTCAAGTATTTCAAATGCTGGTTGACCATCGCGCAAGTACACCACATGTCGCGCAGGTATACCTGTGTGACCAATACTTGCGCGCCCCCGCAATACATGCGTGCCTTCCAAGACTTGTGCGCCCCTTCCTTTTTGGGTGCCTTTCTTGCCCATTTCATCCCTCTTAAGCCATTACACCTTTTCTTTTCAAGATTCAGTCTTCAAGACACTCTTCAAATCCATTTATGGCAAGATTTCATGATTTGACTTCCTTATCTGAAAGGAATTAGGTGGAATATCTCTCAAAACCTAGTGATCTAAATATCTTTATGTCACTAAATATGGAGATTTCATTCATTCAACCTCATCCTTTAAGATGAGAGAATCTTTAACCTGGGTCTCCTTTTCAGGAATAATCCCAGGTCCTAAGTCCTCTAATTTTGGGCATCCTCCTCAGGAGTAAGCCCCAAATTCTTAAAATTCCCAAACATGTGCATCCTCCTCAGGAGTAAGCCCCAAACATTAATCCCTTAACTTGAGCCTTCTTTTCAGGAATAAGTCCCAGTCATAATTTCGGGCTTCCTTTTCAGGAGTAAGCCCCATGTCCCCTAACCTGGGCTTCCCTTTCAGGAATAAGTCTCAAGTCCCATAAATTCTCTTTAACCAGTCCTAATTTACGTTTGATCTGGGATTCCTTCTCAGGAGTAAAACCCAGTTATCAATCCTCTCCTGATTTGGGTTTCCTTTTCAGGAATAAGTCCCAAGTTAGAGTATTCAAATCTCCATGAAGCACATATACCTTTATGGACCCTGTTCCTGGATTTTCTCCCTAAAGTAAAATCCTAACCTTCATATATCTGGGCAGTCATATATACAGAAGCCCCAAACCATTTCTTATGATTGCCTCTGTCATGGAACAATTGTCTAATTTTTACCAATACCTCTTGTTTCTCACACCGAGCATGACTCATGTGAGTTTAGAGTGTAAAAGTAATTGTGACATCCTTCTTTGAGCCATCAATCATAAACATCATACTCCTTTACTCGAACTACGTGGGTTCTGATTCCTTTTCCAAAACAAAGGATACGTAGGTAGCCCATCTATGGGTTCGATCCCAACTTTGAAATAATTCATGTCCTTCTGAATGACAATAAACTTCAAGTGACCCACTTAGTGGATTTAAAACCAGCCTGGTCATCATAATGACCAAGAGACTTTTATAGGAATGTTTTGAAGGTTACCATTGACCAAGAATCTCTAAATAGATATAGATGATTCTCTATTAATGAAGAACCTCGAATACATATAAAAGATTCTCTAAATTTCTTACATATTTAATCATTGATTGTCAAAACTGAAGGAAAATCTCATTTTATACTTGGTAATGTAATAAGGATACATGAACATAACTTAAATCTATAAAGAGAGTCCTGGAATAGACAATAATTCCCCTCAAAAAGGTGTGATGAGTCCAACCTCCCATCCTCTCGACCAATGCAAATTCCTAAGCCTCATCAGTCCACAAGATAATGAGCGTCTACCTTTGGAAAGTAGGTCCAAATGGATGTGAAATCATTGGATTTTTCCGGTTCTACGAACAAACCTGCTAGAAACCAATCGGAACGTTTGAATCTCCCATCCAGGAGGTCATCCCCGAATTCCGAGGGAAACAAGGTTATTTTAATTAAAAGTAACCACAAGTTAAGGAATTTCATAACTCAATTCCATTTCATTGATTTATATTACTTCCTCATTGTCATTGATAATCTATGATAATGTGTATAATTACTTGAGAGTATGAATTAATGTATTTCCACTTGTTTGATGAGGATTTAAATTTTATACACATATTCAATTCATTGATTAATTCTCACTCCAATGTTGTGATCGTTGTAATGGTTTATTTCATAATCTCATCTTAATCGAGTATTTTTTTCATGAATTTCTATTAAAAGAAATTATATGACCATTTCATAATAAAGCCATTAATTATTTCCTCACATAATCATTCATGATAATTCTCAATTGATAGTACTGTTTTTTTGACTATTTAGAACTTAAAATTATTTATAAATTTTTTTAATAAAATATTACTTCATTTATCTCTTTGGTAGGAAATCTATTTTCTTACAAAACCATGTTTTCTAAAAATATTTTCAATAACGTTTTATTTACCTTTTGAAACATTATTTATTAAAAAAAATATATATTTTTTTATTTCTTTATAAATGTTTCTAATGAATCTTCTTGTTTCTTTTCGAACAAGAATGTTTTCTGACATTTTTACTGTGTAAAAAGAATATTATTTAAGGAAATTATAGAATTACCTACCAACATAACCTTCATTTGTTTGAATATTCCTATGAAATTTTATGATAATATTTTTAAATAATATTTTTTTTAAACTAATTTTCAAATAATATTATATTCAAAATGTTTTTCAAAATGTAAAGAATATTTTCATCAACAATGTTTTTAAAGATCTTTTTATGGTATTTATATTTATCAATGAAAAATACATTTACCATTACTCCAATGGTAATATATTATAATGATATCATCTTTATTATTTCTATTAATGGTTCTTGATTAGTTTAATTGGGTATGTACTATTTTGATACCATTCACCTTACTTTGGGTGGTCTATAATTATGTTTATTGATTATGGAAATTATTTACGTTTTATATTCTTGTTTTAATAAGAATTATTTTTTCAAATATGATTCAATCCTTTCATATGAGGAATTCATTTGATTTCTTATGTGATGGATAGGGCCCGATATATCACCTCGATGAATTGGTAGGTTTCATGAGACAAACCCAATATGGTTTTGGTTGTGGCCTTCACATTTATTAGATTATTGGCATGAAGCCTTTACAGTATTGGATTCTTTTCATGAATCCCTGATAGTATTAGATTCCTTGTAAAAATTCTTGATTTTATGTTTTAGATGACTATTTTTATGTATTCCATCATTATAAATTATGTTATTGATATTACATGTGATTATTAGATTAGTTAAAATGTACAGGGTTAGGTTTCATGCTCATGTGATTATTTAAATGGAATTATTTGATCATTTTTTATTCCTACCATATTATACATAAGTTATTGATTAATGTCACATGTTTTATTTTTTTACCTTGCAATATGTATTATGTTCATTGATTCATTTTTTTTACTTAACCCTTACTGAGTATTTCAGCTCAACATTATTTTGTTTCATTTTCCCAACATTCCATGAAGTTGATTATTACTATTATGTAGGTATATGTTGGATGGAATAATGTAATTCTTCAAAGAAAATTAATTTTATATTAATATGTAATATAATCCCCCTATATGTTTCTAGTTTACCAAGAACACCAAACTAATCAGTCCTTCGGGATTTATTTCATTATATCTTTTTTCAATGTAATTGTAACAGGCACCAACTCTCAGTTTCTAGGATTGGGTCACTGCATTAATTTCCAAATTTATACTCAATTACATTCCCCATACTCTCCCTCACTTAATAATGCTACTTGTCTCACCAAAATACCATTTCAAGGATCCTTGGGTAGCGTAAGAGGATACATCCAAAGGAAGAGGTAAGATTATCGACTTACTCTTTCAATTGTATTATGCTTCTGACACCCCCGTACGATCCACATAAATATAAAAATATTAGAATAATTATCCTAGATGAACTAATACATTATAATTATGGTTAAATATTCATCTTATTCCCCCCTTCTTTAATTCCTAAAATGAATTAGTTGTTTATAATACGGTTGGTTCAATGTCTCCATAAAAAACTTGTTTCATTTTTATTAACCACCTTCACGGATGTTCATATAAATATTAATATATTTAAATAATATTTTGATAAGTATATTATAAATTATTTCATTATCTGGAGTTAATATATATATATATAATATTAAATAACATGAAACTAGTTCGTGATGGTCGGTAAAACCACCTAATTGAACTAACCACGTAACATTGAATTTTTTTATAAGTTAATAATAACTCCATAAAAAAGGATATATTGAAACATTATAGATTATATAATGAAATTAATATCATTAAATTTAACTTCTAATTTTTTATTCCCATTTTAAATAAACCTTCATAATTACACACATGTGATCAGACCATGGAACCATGAAACAAATGCTCTCAGAAAAGAGAAATTAAACATTATATTCCATTGAAATATTTTTAAATTAACATAATAAAATTATAATAAATAAAATATAGATATAAAAAAATTTAACTAAGTAATTAATTAATTTAATTTGTTTATTCATGAAATTAATTGGAAGTTCAAAATTATTCTGGAATATATGGTTAGGGGCCTTTCTAAACCACCATTTTTTTGGGTTATAAACTTTCTCTCTCTAACTCACTTTATATATCTATTTTATATTATAAAATTATTCTAAATTATGTATATATGTATCTTTAATATATAACTAGTTGTTTATCCCTTCATTTTATGGGGAAATATATGCCTTATGTTCATTTGTTAAAAGCCTTATTTAAAATAAAACCTAATCAGGGGAAAATTTTCTATCTTTTAATCATTTTATATAATTATTACATAAATTATTTCAATCCCAATTTAACACCATATATTGAAACATATTCTTATGCACTCATATATGAACATCAATAATATTTAATTTTTTTTCTATATGGAATATTTATTAAATTTACTTTGATTGTGATATGAGGAAGGAATATGAAACCCTTTTATTTCCAAGTGTATTTCTTATTTCAATGCCTTATTATTTATTTAATTTTTTGGAGCACATAATGATGTATATGTTATGATGGGTGAACCCATATAGAACTCCAATGTAATGGGTAATGTTTTTTCCTCATGATATGGTATGTATAGGATCAGGGAGTGCACCTAATCCATGATGGGAGTTTTTCTACCATATGATATTATCTATACAGTTAGACTTACCTTGTTCTTATCTCATTTTTTTGTTTCTTCCACTTTCCTATGTATCAATTATCTTATTATACCATGTTTTTAAGTTATACACCCATGTAACTATTCATGAGTCTTATCTTTTATGATATCATGTTTTGTTGTTTGAATCACATGTTATGCCTCACTACCATGTTTATTACCTTAAGAGGATTTTTAATTTAAACCTTTATTTTTTATATTCCCTAGGTTATCCTATAAAATTTTAAAAGATAAAAGAGTTTTAGAAGATAATTATAGGTAATTGAATAATGATTTTTTATTTTAGTTTCTTTTTGATGTATTATGAACCTAGTATTCCAAATACACTACGCATTATGATATTTGGGTTGTGTTTATTTGATGTTTATGTTTAAAATCATGTAATATTATTTTTAAAATTCTTGGGTTAATATATTTGGTATCAAAGTAAGGTCTAGTTATTATTTAAGATTAATAATAGAATACTTTAGTGATAACCTTAGTGATATGTCAATGTATAAGAGAATATATTGAAATTTTTGTAAAGTATAAAGAGATTGTTTTAAAAGAAATTACATCCCTATCAGGATAATAAAAGTGGATATGGATTTTAAATAGTTGTGATTAGTGGAAATAACCCCAAAATGGAATATTGGATATTAACTTGACTGTCACCTACTATACAAAAAAATGGCATTGTTTCATGCCTAGTTTGAAAATCATTGGTTATATGCCTTGGAAAACTCACAAAATCATTATAAACAACTATGAGGAACATGAATGGATTTTTATGTTATAAACCCTAATAGGGGAACAACCAAAGTTAACGTAGATTGAAACATAGAGACTCATAAGATAGTATATACTTTTTATTTATAAGTTTTTCTTTATAAGTTCATATTTTCCCTTTTATATGTTTATTAGTTAATGTGTTCTCATCAAATTATTCGTTTCTTTTAGTTAATGGGGGGAAATAAGAGGAACTGTGAAAATTACCAACATCATAGGTAATGTGATTATTTTCCTAATGATATGTCAAACATTATCAGATTGAAAAATGATAAATTCATGGAAGTATTGGCTCAGATGATTGAAGTTATCAATAATAACTTTAATCGTGTGGAAAACCCTCCTTATCCTAAGATAGAGCGAGTTTTAGTCAAATATTTTATGTGAAAAAAGGATTCATACCTTTATTAGGCATCCTGATCTATTTATCAAAGAACAATAAATAAAATCAATTCATAAGATATTCTCATTCCTTTATTGATAATAATAAGAGAAATTTGATATGGTAATGTTTCATCTTGAAGGAGAAGATAATCATAGGTGGACACTGATCAAGATCACAGATTTTTAAGTGGAAATTGATTCTATAGAATTGGATATATTAAAAAAATATTTTTCAATAAATATA
This sequence comes from Viscum album, assembly GCA_963277665.1. Lineage (NCBI taxonomy): Eukaryota > Viridiplantae > Streptophyta > Magnoliopsida > Santalales > Viscaceae > Viscum > Viscum album. The sequence continues at coordinate 108,737,181 of OY728133.1, forward strand.
TATATTGAACTGTCCACCATAAGATGGAGAGGGGGTTCCTTAGACTGAAACAAAAAGAATATTAGTCTATTGGGGAATTCAAGGAAAAATCCAAAAGGATTACATGGTATGCCTTTGTATTTGTAATTAAAAAAAATAATGTGGTACATTTATTTTTAGGGCTAGAACCAATTCTACAAAATGATTTCAGTATTTGATACTTTTAATTTTATGTAAAAATTTTATATTATGACCTTAAGGTTGAGATGGATATTGGTGACTCATAGTTAAATCGTTGGCCTCAAGACAAAAATTACAAAAAAGAGACTACTTCAGGATGATCAATGGATAAATATCATGGAGTAAATAAAACCCAACATCCCATGTGTCAAAAATGTAAGAGTAATTATCCTAAAAACTATCTCAATCGAATTGTTTTATTCTTCAAATTTGGTAAAGAGGGCCATCATGATAATAAATTTCTAAGATACATGAATAAAACTTATAGTACAATAGATTAAATTAAGGTTTTGATCATAACTCAGCCTATGCTATGTTTTTTCAATTTCAAAAACACATAAATTTTGTAAACCAATTCCCTAAGACAAAAGGTGTTTGGAGAAAATCAATAATGACAACCTCAAAGGCCTAGAGTAGGGTATGAAATAAGTTATCTCTACTACGGAGGTGGATCCTGATAATGATGTGGTTACATGTACGTTTGTTACTTATTTAATAATAGAGAACTTATTTTTTATTCTTGTTTTGTGAAATTTCATATATTTCATGTTTAGTATAACTCTTCAATGACCACCTCAAAACATGGGGGTGAGTTATCTATGAGAACATAAAATGGATAAATTATTGTATCCCAATTATTTAACTCCACCCTGATCAATTTTTAAAGACTAAAAATAATATATAGTCTTTTTATACATCCTTTGGTAGAGTTTTATTATATTTTGAGAATAGATTTTCTATCATTATATAAATCCCATATCAACAATCTATAGAGGGATATCTCTCTTCACATCCTAATTCATTCTATGATTTTTTACTAGTGTAGGGAGGAGGATAAATATCCTATGTAATATTCTACTAAAGAATATATATTACTATGTTATGAGAAATAATATCTAACTTAGATGACTAAAAAAATTTAGAATCATTCTTGAAGATATTTTTTTTTGGGATTGTAATAACATATTCTCTAAAGATTTTCATGGTCTTACTTTGGACTGAGAGGTTGAGTTCTCAATTGATCTTATATCTAGATCTCTTCCCATATCCCAGATTCCCTATATAATTTACACCATTTATTTATAATAACATAATAATAAGTTAAAATAAAATATGGACAAGGGTTTTATACACCTGAGTGCTTCACCATCGGGTGTGCCAACCCTTATTATCATGGAGAAGGATGGGTAAATGGTCACTTTATTGATTATAATTTTATTAAAAAACCTGATAAAGAATAAGTATCCACTACTATGGATATATGACTAGATCGATAAAAATTGTAGATTCCATTATTTACCTAATTTTTACCTTTAATCAGGGTATCACCGATTAAAGGTGAAGAAGAAATATATTCCCAGAATTTCATTTTGAATATTTTATGGACACTCTGAGTTCATATTGATTCCCTTACAACTCACTAATTCTCCATAAATATTTATGAACATAATGAATGGAGTCTTTATAGATAACCTCAAAAAATATTTGGTAGTTTTTCTTGAATATATTCTGAAATACTCTAAAATCAAGGAGAATCATGAGGAGAATTTGAATACTATGATAAATAATTTTTTGAAACGATAATATATATGATAAGTAATGTAAATGTGAGTTTTTTATGGTGTAAGTATCATTCTTGGGAAATTTTACCACCAGAAAGGTATATCTTTGGACCCTTCCAAGATAAAGTTGGTTGAGATGTGTTCTATACAATCATTTTTAATAGGGATCTATAGATTACCTATACTGGTTGAGTATTACTTGTGATTTGTGAGAAACTTATGACGATTTTAAAAACCACTAATAACGTTGACTTAAAAGGTATTAAAGTATGTTTGGATTGATTAATACAAAGAAATAATCAAGTAATTAAAAAAGAGTATTATCACTACATCAGTCCTCATGCTTCCCTCAATTGGGGTACTTTTCATTCTATACAGTGAAGCTTCAAAGAAGGTCTTAGTTTGTATACTAATTATAAATGAAAACGTGATATATTATGCATCAAAGAAGTTTAAATTTCAAGAGAATAATTATCCAATGCATGATTTTGAGTTTCCTATAGAGATATTCACATTGAAAATATGAAAACAATATCTCTATAGGGATAATTGTGAAATCTATAAAGATTATAAGAGCATGAAGTATATATTCATACAGAAAGATCTTAATATGCATCAACTATGTTGGTTATAACTGATCAAGGACTATGAATACTCATTCCACTACTATCTTTGGAAATAAAATAAAGTGGAGGATGATATAAGTAGAAAATATCCATAAGCCTCATCAATGATGAAAATTGAGAAGGATCTAATATTATTATACTTACAACGGATGAAAAAGGTGATGATAAAAGAAGGATCATTATCATTCCTTTATCAAATTCTTTCTCAACCATCCATTTTGGATAAGATAATGGATGATCAAAGAGATTATCTAGAGATACAATAGTAGGTGGAAGCTATAAAAATAGTAAATCCTCATATTTCAAAATTGATGAAGAGGGAGTTGTAAGATTTGGGTCATGACTATATATACCATCAAATCCAAAGATAAATAAGTAATTGTTTAATTAGGCACATATCTCAACCTTTTTCATCCACTCAATGAGAAAAAAGACCTATTGAGATATTAAATATAAATATTGGTGGGAAAATATTAATAATAAGTTCATATAATATACATCAATGTTTTTGGTACTTCAATGGGTAAAGGATGAAAGGAAAAATTCAAGGGAATGATGTAATCATTACCAATTCCTACATGAAAATGTGAAAACAAAACCATATACTTTGTCACTAGACTAAAAATTCATCAAGAGTAAATTATTATATATGGGTGGTGGTGGACCTTCTTATAAATACTTCTCACTTTATTTAATTTTGAGAAGATTTCTTACTTGATCAACTTGAAAGGATATACATTAGAGAAGTGGTAAGAAAACATGGAACACCAATATCAATTATATTTTTTCAATATATGATATTTAATTCACATGTTGAAAATATGGATATTGCCATGAACCTATAGCCACATTTATGAGGCCTATATCCACGGCTTTAAAAACATGGCTATATGTTAGTTTTCCATGGGCTATAGCCACAGTTATGTGGCCTATAGCCTTTTTTTTCAAAACCATTGATAGAGGTCACTTTTTTCGAGTTCTATAGCCATGGTTTTCAAAACTGTGGCTATACTTGTCCCACCCTTGCACGGAAGATAAATTTTCCTGTAGAAAATAGAGTCGGAAACCCTATTTCCACAGTTTTTAGCCTACCATCACGGTTTTTAATAATTTATATATAATATTAGATATATAGATACCCAAAATTCAGATTATTTTAGTGTTTATGTGGTTTAATACTATGGGAGAGGTACTGAGATCGAATACGGCCGGTGAAAATTTATTTTTGGGCTATTTCCATAGTTTTTCAAGCTAATAGTCATGGTTTTAACTATGGGAATAGGTGGTTATTTCCATGGTTCAAATTGTGGACACAGGTCAACTACCATGGTTGGCTATGAGGTAACCTATTTCCATGGTTTCGAAAACTGTGGAAATAGTTCATCCTCGACTACCATGGCGATATCCCCCAGGATTGGGAAAAACTGTGGCAATAGCTCTTTTTCAAGTTGTGCTTCTATGTTCTGGAAAAGTATCCAAAAGTATCTAAACAATAAGTTTAACTGAAGTATAAATTTTCACCCCCACCCCCAAACTAATATTTAATCTATGTAGACTATCTAGATACTATAATATAGGTTGAGAGTGTGCTCAATGGACATCAAACGTCGACGGTATCAATATATCTTAATGGTCGAGTTCTCATACAATAATAGCTTTCACTCAAGCATCCAAATGTCTCCATATCAATCCACTTATATAAAGATATACATAAAACATATCTTCTATAATGAGGTTAGTTAATACAATATGTGGGGACCTGAAATGGTTGAGGAAATGGTAGAAAAGGTCAAGACCATTCATTATCACATCAGGGCCACATATATTTGATGGAATAACTATAATGAAAATTGTTAACAAGACCTTAAGTTTGAGTTTGAAGATAAAGTGTTCCTATATATATCACCTTGTAATAGATTCATTATATTTGGAAAGAAGGGAACTAAGTAAATCAAACCCTTTAAGATTATTAATCACATCAATGACGTAGCCTATAAACTAACATACTCACCAACCCTATCTCAAGTACTTGATGTATTCCATGTATTATTCTTAAAGAAGTAAATACGATATCTTTTATTTGTACTAAATTAATAGGTTTTATAGGTGTAAAATGATATCTCAAATGACGAGTAGTTGGTAATGATCTTGTACCATAGAGATAAAGTTCAATGCCGTAAAATAACTCAACTTATCAATGCACTATCGAGAGACTATAAGTATGAGGAGGAGACATGGGAACCATAAGAAGTAATGAATAATAAGTATTGTTTCCTATTTTCACCTTAATATGTAAAATTAAATTTTATGTGAAAAATATCTTAAGGGGGATAATTTAATGACCTACAATTTTATTAGGGGAATTTCCCTTATAATTATATAGATGTTCCATATTTAGTAAAGAACATACAACACTTGATGAAACCAACAACATTTTATTATATTAACAATATATTTATAGAATAAAAATACTTATAATAATTGAATGATTTATATTGGGACAAAAAATAAAAAATAAGATAATAATAATAGGAATATTTGGATCAGCTCAATCCCCTAGAATAATCACACTCATGAACAACAATAATGATTTAAATAATAATATTAGTAATGAAATATGTATTTTTGAAATAAATATATAAATAAACTTGAGAAAAAAATATAAGTGAGTGATGAACGAGTAAAATATAATGTATTTATATAATATAGGGATCCCATATGATCGTTACAAATCTAATTGTTGGAATAGTAATCTGACGGTTTGGATAGAAATCTGACTGTCAGGAATAGTAATATCACTATTAGAATAGTTCCCCCACTTATGGAAGTGTAAAATAATATTTATTTATCTTATAAAATAAATTATTATATATCTACACAATGTAAAAAGTAAATGTATGTTTTAAAAATGATAAATTAAGTGTTTGTATTTTTGTAAAACATAAATTATTTAATTTCCCTTTTATAATAAATATAATGTCATAAAATGAATTTTTATTTCCATAAAATTGATTAAAATTTAATATTATGTTTTATTATAAGGATAAGATAAATTTATGATACCATAAGTTATTTTCCCAAGGGTCATAAAATGGATCATAATACTAAAATTGATATTTTTCAAAGAAATGAAGATTTTATTTAAAAATTAAATTTATAATATTTAGAAAATTATTTTCATAAAATGGATTACATTTTTCTATTCTTCACATCAAAAAATAGTTTGGTTTTTTTTGTATTTTTATAAAATAGTTGAATATTTAGTGAATAGTGAAATATGGTAAAATGAGGTATTTAACATTATAAGATAAATGCATAAATTTTTTAGCCGTGTATGATGTAGGAGAACAATATTTAAAACTCACATGTAATATTTATTTTATATATTCATAGGAATAAATTCTATTTGTATTCTTGAACCAAAATAATAAACTAATCCATATAATATTCAAAAACACCCCTCTCTTCCCCTTATAAATATAACCCCTCACTGCCCCTTATCCTCAAAAATTATAAATCTTGTATCTTTCATAATTATCACCAATTACCTTTTCAATACACTCCCACATGTATTAGTGTTTCTGGACATACCAAAATACCATTTCAAGGAGCCCTAAGGTGTTTCCTAAGAGTAGACAACTAAAGAAAGAGGTAAGATTCATGAATAATGTCTTTCAATTATATTATTCTTCTACCACATACATATTATTCTCATGCACATAGAAATAGAAACATAAATATACTAAATTTATTGATATGTTATTATTATTGAGTAATATTCATCTTATCCCCTTTCTTCTTTCATTCCTAAAAAAATGTTGTTTACAATATGATTAGTCCAACGCTTCAATGGAAAATGTACTTTTTTCTTTACCACTTCCAAGGATGGTCATAAAAATATTATTATGGTTAAATAGGAAGATAATAATTATATTATAACTTAATTCATGTTCTATAATTAATAAATATATATATATTATTAAATAAGACAGAATTAGTTCATGGTGGTCAATAAAAACACCTAAATGAACCAACTGGGTAACGTTAACATGTTTGATAAGTAAATCGTCCCTATATCAGAACAAAAAGTGATATTTTAGACCATTAAAATTTATAGTATGAAATGAATATCATTTCATTTCACTTTTGGTGTTTTATTTCCATTTTACAATAACTTTCATAATTATACACAAGTAATTCGACCATAGAACCATGAAACAAACTCTCTAAGAAAAGATAAATTAAAATTCATATCCCATTGAAGTGGTTATAAATGAATATAAAAAAATTATAATAAATAAAATATATATGTAATATTTTCTTAAATACGTAATTATTAATTATAATTTTGTTATTTAGGGCATTAAGTTTAAGTGTAGAACGATTACGGGACGTAAGGTAAGGGATCTCTTTGAATCACTCTTTTTTCTTAGGTTATGAAATTTATCTCTAACTGAATTTATCTCTATATTTTATATTATGTAGTGATTATAAATAATTTATATATTTCTCTTACATATATTCACATCTTATTCTCTCTTTATTTTATGGGTAAATACATGCCTTAAGTTAATTTCTCAAAATCCTTCTTTAAAATCAAACTCGATTAAGGGAAAATTTTATATCCCTTAATAATTTTATGTAACACTAATTTAAATTATTTTAATAAAAAATAAACACCATATTTTTAGACCTATGATTATGAACTCCAATATGAATGTCCAAAATATTTAATTTCTTTTTATCTTTATAATATGTATGAAGTGTTATTTGATTAGGATATGAGACATGATTATAAAACCCATTTCTTTCCATGGGTAATTATTATGTTTATTACATATTATTGATTTCCTTTTATGGAACACATAAGCCTGAAACTTTTATGATGGGTCTTAACATATAGTGGTCTAATGTATTGGGTAAAGTTTTTTTCTCACGAGACTATATGAATGGGATTAGGGAGTGAACCTAATTCCTGATGGGACATCATCAACTATGTGATGTTGTCATAGTGGTTAAAATTGGTTTATTATTATTTCATTATCATGTTTCTATAAAATTATTATGTTTCAGTGATTTTATGAAACCAGGTTCTTTATGTTATGCTCCCATGTGATTATCCATGATCTTTATCTTTTATGATATCATGTTATTCTGTTTGACTCACATGTTATACCTTGTTACCATATTTATTCCCTTACTATGATTTTTATCTCATCCATTTATTTATGCATTCCTCATGTTATACTATATTGTTTTATAAGATCAAAGGGATTTAAGATCTAATTATAGTGATGAAAATAATGATTTTTTATTTTAGTTTTTTATGTATTATGAACCAAGTTTTTCAAAGACACTAGGCCTCATGATCTCTGGGTAGTGTTTATAGATGTTTATGTTTAAAATCATGTATTAATGTGTAAAATTCTTGAGTTAGTATAACCTAGTTTTTTTAGAAACTTTAACAATTATCACCTATATTATAATATTCCTATGTACTATTTGTGGATATAAGAGTTGAAATATTTTAGGCATGTGTTGTCTAAGATAGTTATCTTCATGGATCCTATGATGATTTAAGAAATGATGTATTGGGAAATTCCCAATAATTTCTTTGATATTAAAATATTTTTCTGTCGAAAAATGTACAATAGATTATTAATTTTATTATTTCTCTATGTTAGCATCACTATTGATGGAATTAACCAAAAAAGGGGAAACGTTTTATTGGGATGAGAAGTGTTTAATATCATATAAGGATTTGAAGGTTAGGTTGATGTTTGTTCCAATCTTGATTCTTTCTAATAATGGTAAATTATATGATGTGTATTATGATTCCTTGGGTATCTGATATGGGTTTTTTTATGTATCCAGATCACATCATAGCTTGTAATTCATGAAAAAATCACCTTTATGAGAGGAATTACCCAACCCATGACCTTGAGTTGGCAGTAGTGATGAATGAATTAAAGATTTGGTCTGAATAACTTTTTGTGGAATGTTTTATATAATATTTTAATTATTAAAGTACGAATTTCATTTTCATCCATATATATCTGGTCCTTCTATAGAGAAATTGGGTGGAATAGCTCTAAGACTTCATTATTGATAGAGCACACACCCCAGGAAAATAGAACTTGGTGGATAATGCATTGAGTAGGAAATTACTATCTAAGGATATAAAATAATAAATATCATAATGGTGCTTTAAGAGTTCATTTAATGAATTTCATTTGAGTGTAGATTAAGAGGATAAATAAGTGTTTATATCCAATGTGCAAGTTTTTTCTTTCCTTTTTGTTAGGTTTTGACTTTAGTAGGAAATAGATATTGATTTTCATTCTATAATTGGAAACATAAAATGTGGGAAGGCTTTAGGTGATTACTCTCATCCTCGAAATAGTGTCATTTGTTTCATATATAGTCTTTTTTCATTTTATACTTCAGCAGGAATATATGGAAGGTGGTCACATATCCAATAATGATTTTCACCTAATGTCTAACATTTTTTACTACAATCTTAAGTGGAATTATTGGTTTTAGGGATAAAATTATTAGTTTATATTTCATTTCGCGGTTCCTCGCATGTTAAATAATTATATTTGAGAACTATAGTCGCATGAGTTTATTATAACCTCTTAAAATTCTACTATATAAATGGGATTTTATTTCTATTGATTTATAATTAGATTTCATAGGACTCTGAGTGGGAATAATTCTATATGGTTAATTATCGATCAGTTTTTAAAATGAGCTTAACTTCTCCCAATTAATATCTCAATTAAACTAGAATAGATTGGATTCTTATGTCTATGGAAGGTTATAAGAATTAATGGCATGACTTAGGCCATAATTTTGTATTAGGACCCATGATTTAATTATCAATTTTAAATGGCTCTTTAAGAAGTGATGGTTTCACTTTGAATTTATGCAAGAAATATCATCCAAAAATGAATTGTTAAACTAAGAAGTCCATCCAGATCCATGAGAATATTCTTTGACTTAGTGTGCTAGATTCATACAGTTCATAAAAAAATCATTTACCATTAATCAAATTCTCATATAATAATAGTTACCAGGCTTCAATTAATATTTCACCCTATGAGTATTTTTATTAGAGGCCACCATGATGTTCTCCTCTTTATGGGTAAGTAATGGGAGAGTGTTCCTTTTTGGTACCTAGATTTTTTTGGGAAATGATGAATAAGGTTTAGTTGTTTCAAAAGAGGACTGAAATGTCTTAAAGTCTCTAAAAATACAATTTTGACCTTATTTTTCATCATTTGGAGTTTACGGTGGGTGGTTGTGTGTTTCTCAGGATTTATGCTTGACTATGACATCACTTGTAGGGTAAACAATGTAAAATAATGCCACAGTATGTTGAATCTTTTGAGATCATGGATCATCTTATAATAGTGGAATGAATTCTAGAATTTTTATCTAATTTTACATTTATTAATGATGTATTTAAAATTCCATGACTTGTTAAATATTATCCGTACCATATCTCCAACATGAGTGGGAGATCTTAGAGTCGGAACCCAACACCACTACTTTTTAGCAGTCTGTTCATATTGTATGTTATCATAATAGAGTGATACATTGTAAATATATCACATTGGTTTCTGTGATGTAGTAATGAAGTAGATATATCCATGACACATAGGAGCATGGGGCTTATGTGAGAGAATATAGGCATCACCTATTTTTAAAATATGATCGATGAGAAATTTTTTAAGATAGTTTGTGGAATGGTGGGGATATTTTGACACCCCATGTCATTTATCAGTTATAAAGTTTTATAAATATTTATTTTCATCCTTAATTTTCTATCGGGATAGTTATACTTTGGTATATTTGGTTATTTAGAGGATTTTTGGCAGTTCTATAGCGAAGAACAGTATTTTGAACGTCAATATGCCATGGTGGGTGAAGAAAATGCATTTTTGGTCTATACCATGGGTATATTAATGTTATGGTGTAGGTTATGGTGTAAGGGGGAGGTTTGTTGTATGAAATTTCCCAAATAGCACTAGTTCGCGGTGCTCCTTGGGGGCACATTGTAGTCATTTTGGATAAACCATGGTGAGATCTACTCTATGGACATTTCCCTAGTGGAAATGTGAGATCCCATGAGTAAAAATAAAAGGGGATAATGTAATTCCACACAAAATCCTTTCCTCAATCCTTATTTAATTTTGGACCGATATAGGGACACCATTATTTTCTATGAGGATCATGCCACTGTGAGGCTCTAGGTAGTTTCTTTAAAATATGAAATTTCTTATCCACCCTCACTTGATTTTAATCTCTTCTACTGATTGTTTCTTCACATTTTTCACTCTAATAGATCTAAATGTTGGATTTTTCTTCTTCAATATCCTTTTATAATCTATTATTTATTTTAATGGAAATATTTAAGGTTCATATAAATTTCATTTGGATTCATCCTTCTCTTCCCTTGTGTCGCATTTTCCTCCCATATTATTTGAGTATTTGAACCTTAGTTTCCAGATGGGGTGGAAGATTTGGATAGTAATGGGGGTTTAATGGAATTTATTGGTTGTTTATGTCTAAAAGGTTCCCTTTTTTGATTCTTATGGTTTTAAGTAATGGCGATGATTTTACTACGGTTTTGAGGAAGTTATTTCTATATAACATATCCTTACATTAATATACTATGGTTTCTTATATTTTTCATTAGTTTTATTGATAAATTATGTTTTATTTTACTTGTTGAGAGATAAATATTTCTTATATTATATGATATTTTGTGTGTCTTGGAATAAATGCTGGTTTCACTTGATTTCCCTTTTAATTCTAATTTTGTGAACTCTAAATTTTTGATATATTAAATCAAGGGGTTTTTTCTCTTAAATTTTTTTTAAAAATATAATTTGGAAAATAAAGTGTTTTTGAGTGATATTTTTGTTAAATTAGTATGTTTATTGTGTTGTGAAAGGAATGATTATGATAATAACAATGAGTTGTTTCTATGGTGTGGAACATGGGAGATATTGGGTATGTATGGGTGACATGGATGGGTACTACCCTATTGTAGATTGTTTGTTGTTTGGGGAATGTGGTCCAAGTATCTTGAGAAAGAAATGGTTGGATTTTGACACCTGTGAGACTGTGATATCGCTCTGAATTCATAGGTTCACATATATCAACAAGTGTTCCTTGGGAAAGTTCTAGTTACCTTAGGCCTAAGGTTATAACCCAATTTTTTCCAGAATAGGTTTTATGATCCTATTTTATTGTTTAGATACTATGATATTGTTCAGGAAATGTTTATATTATTTATATATTATTAATTCTATTTTCATGTTGTCTTAAAGAATATATATTGTCTATTGAAAACCAAATAAATTACAAGGTGTTTTCTAAAAACATGATCCCATGAAATATAGTGGGTATTTCAAAGAAAAGATTTCAAACTATAACTAACGGATGAATTTGAAATATATTATATATATTCATGATGGAATTATATCAGGTGTTTTATTACACCCTGAATATGCTTTTGGTCATATATGGAAATAGTTTTGTAGGATACATGAAAATTCAAGGGAACCACTTTATATATTGGTACTCTTTGATGTTATTCATCCTTCCTAGTATAGTATCAAGTGGTGAGAATTGGTCACATGTTAGGTTTATCATGGGGAATTTTTGGGGGAGTCCTTTTAATTTGTTTTATAATAGTTTTATCGGCCTTATCATCCTTAACATATTTTAGGTTTATCTAGTATTTATTTTAACATTATCACTTTAATTCATTTTTAAAAGTGATTGGTTTTTATTATTTTTATACTTGTACTCTATTTTATTATTTCTATTATTTGACTAGGTTTATTTTTTAGTATGGACTTATTAGATATGAATGGTTCATGCTAGATTTATACATGCAAACAGTGTTTTGGTTAATTTAATTCAACACTGAAATCATTCCCATTAATTAGATTTGATTCATGTGAAATAGTTTTCATCATAGGATGATTGGGAATTCACCTTGGGTCTTTTGATGGGCTAGGATGTGTGAGATATGTGATAGGGTTGTGGACCCATACCAGATCATTACAAGTCAAAAACCAAGGGAGAGATTCCAAAGGATTATAAAACCCTAATGATGAAGCTTCATTACATATAATCATATGCCTTCTCTATGTTATCTTTCAAGATAAAATTCTTACCAGTATCATTTTTATCAATGTATGGTAGCATTTATTATAAAAGAGACATATTATCATGGATGATTATACCTTTATTATGGTCATGTTGTTCCATATAAATCATCCTAGATGAAAACATAGATAACCTATCATTGAAAGTTTTATAAATATTATTCAAAGAAAAACTACACATTCTAATCAGCTAGAATGTTTTTAAAAAATATGAATAATTATTCATAGGAATGAGCACCAACATTTTCAAACAAGTTCTCTAGTAATATTACACCATAAATAAGTCTTATATGACCTAAATTGTGTCTTTTTTAACATCCTATTCCATTATTTAGATATATCACATAAATCTATATAGTCTTAGTGAAATTTCACCATTCATAAATTTTATAATATTATAAATTACACTTTCTTTTAGGATAAATTCAAATACCATGTTTTCATGGGAATTAGAGATGGATGGTTTGTCTAGGAAGATGGGTAATGTCTTTCAAATGAATGGATAGTTATTATTTCTAGATATCTTACTCTTATAACCTGTAAGAAAATTAGAATAGTAATACACTTTTTTGGGACTAATAATATCCTCACCATTAATGAGAATAACTTCCTTGAGTTAGAGGTTTAAGTTTTATAGATATTTTATTTCATTAGGACAAGTATTAAAAAATAATGTTTTATTATTAAAATCTTTAATCCACAGTGCCAATGAATTCTCCCTCATCAATCATTATTCTATAATCTATCTCTATGATTGAAGACCTTGTTTCTTATTATTTGTACCAAATATATATTCATCACGTCTATCTTGATGGGATATATTAATTTATTTTATTTATTTTTTTAGGTCCTCGTGTTAAATTGGTTACACTACCTAATCTAGTGGCTGCTAATTTAGAACAGTTTTAAAGAATTTGATGTTGTTTTTTTAGAGTCTTCTAAGGATTCTATTACTTATTACATTACCATGATTCATAGGTAACATAAATGAAGTTTATTTTCCAACTCTACTATTTATAATAATTAAATTATCCAAATAGATAAGTAGTTTCTCCCAGTTTAAAATCGATAGGTAAGTGGTCTAAAAAACCCATAGGAAATTGTCCACCTTAAAATTGGGATATCGAGATAGGATATGGATATTTGAGAAGAATATTTCTAATATGACTAAGTCCCGCTTCAAACCATTATTATTCGTTACAATTATGTTAAATTATTCCATTTCCTACCTATAAAATATAAACCCTCATTTATTTCCTATATAAACAAGGATAAAGTTGAATGATCCCCCAATAATCTATAGTAAGGACCTTGGAACAAATTTCTAAAGTTATTTCCAAATCAAATCTCTTTCACCGATTTCACATTTTGTATAGGATACTGATGGGAATAATGGTTATTTTTATTTCATTTGTAGATTATCTTATTGAGTTGAATAATAAATCATATCGTTATGTTTTAGTTATATAAAATATTGGTATACATGTTACATGGGGCTGATATAAAAACTATTTCATATGTATTTTACTAGAATATCCCTATGGTTAGACATTATCTAATAAAATATCACCAAAAATATGCCAAAAAACTAAAAATCATATATTAATACTAAAATTTTATAAAGAAAATATTTAATAAAAATAATAATTTTAAAAATAAATCATTAACATTTTTGGTTATAATAAATCTCATAGTTATTTACAAATATTAAAATAAAAAAATTATAAATTATAAATTTAGTTTTTTTTGTTAATAAAATTAAAATTCAAAACCAAAATAAAAAAATTATTTACCAAATTAATGTTTTTCTAGAAAACCCCCATTTTAGTATAATTTTTTGGTTTTTTATTCAGTTTTTTAATATCCATTCATTTAACTTCCTTGTTAACCACCCCTATTTTCATTCATGTAAAATATAGACCACAAGAATTATAGAAAACACTATTTCCAATGAAACCCATTAGGGTTTCTCCTCACATGAGAAGTGATATATAAAAAATAGAGATATTATGTTTTCATTTTTTTAATCATTTTATTTTAGGAGGTGATGGATAGTTATTTTGGGTTTGGGGGGTCAAAAAACATAAAACATTTCAACTTTAAAATTATTTTTGATTCAAAAAGCTATTTGATCTGATTTTGGTAATTTTTCATGAACTAGTTTTTCATATGGTGGTATTCATATCCATATAGTTAGATTTATTATTTTCTCTCTTTTGGGATGAAATATACATTCTTCCATATTTTACACTATAATTTTATAATTTATAAGAAATTATTTTTATCCAACTGATTTTTTCAAATATCTATCATGTCCTCTTTTATTTTAAATAATTCATATTTTTTAGATTAGGCCCTGGGGTTTTCCTTTTTTGATTTTTCTATGTTAAAATATATTTTTAGTCAATATTTACTTTTTTCACATTTTTATACTATTGTACATCATATTAATTTTTAGGGTTGTTTAAAGGGAAAAAATTAACTCTAATTTATATTATCATTTTTAATTAATTTATGAATTTACCACTCACTTACTTTCCCAACATCATGTATTATACCTGTAAATTTTGTTTCAAAAAATTATGGATTCTAATTATTTCTAGATTATTTTTTTGAATGATGTCAGTTTTAAGTTGTAGTGATTAAAAGGGAAGGATGTAATTTTTCTCAAGAAAATGTATCTATTAGTGTTTACTACCACTAACCCATGATGAATGTCAAGTGAATAAGGGGAGTTTGAGAATGAGATGGTTATTGGTTTCATTCATTAGTAATTTGAAGATAAATTGATAAACTATATTTTCAATATCTCTCTCACCTGAACTTTTTGGGAGAATATTGAGAAAACTTATGCATCCAATATGAGAAATAATAAACTATTTTATCTTAAATATGTTATGAACTTGAGGTAAAAATAAGTTAAATAAATTTATAATTATTTAATTTAATTTTAGATCTATTTTGATCAGGTATCTATAATGGGTATTATTTTTAGGATGGGTTTATAGAACTTTGGTTACATAAAAATTTACCTAATTCATGGGATATTTTATGTGTTACTCTAACTGGATCAACTTATAATGATTTTTTGAAATTTATTATTATCAATTATACTATTTTAAATTAATAATATATGATAAATACTTAAGAAATAACTTATTCATAACCTTTGTTCATAGAGAATAGAGTAGAATTTTAAAAATGAAATAGGGAAGGATCATATGTGGTAAAATCAAGGGAAAGCAGTTAATACATGATAAAGTAGAAGGAGTTTGAGTGTAATAATTTTTGAAATAATGGGGCTCTTAATAGATTTTTTATTAGATGGAAATTGGAAATAATAAAATGAATAAAAATTGTGATGTTGATTATCACATCATTTCCACTACATGGGTGATCTTATTATTATTTATCATTTCATTAATATTAATTTTGATGAATATTTTTGGGTTATTGATTGTACTCATTATTTCATGTGACATCAAGGAATACTTTCATTATATATTATTTCCTAGGTAATTTGGGGATTTTAAATATGGGAAATTATATCAATGAAAATATTTTAGATATGGTAAATAATTTTTTAGAGACCAGTATTGAAAGTAAGATTATTTTTAAGAATGTTATACATTCTCTTGAGGTTCATTTGAATCTCATTTCTACTCATGTCCTTAATGATTATGGTTTTTTTAGAACTTTCAATGATATAAAATGGATGTTTTTAAGGGTTCTTTGATAGTGTTATGAGGAAAGAAGATTATAGTTTTGTATTATATCAGATCCTCTATTTATTTTCACATTAATTTCATTGATGACTATTGTGTTTCTTTTAAATTATAGAGCATGATACTTAGATATAAAGTTGGAAGGAACTTGGTGGTATTACTAGGAATAATTTTGTTCCATGTGTAAAGAGTGTCAAATTTAACACATGTTGACACTATATGGCTGTAAAATAGATTATGGTCAGTTTCAAGAGTCATACTTTACAAAAAGATTCAAAGGTTCTTGAGTTGGTACATTCTGATGATTATGGTACTTTTAAATCTAATTATTTTAGCGGATGGATTTATTTTTCTAATTTTACTAATGACTAATCACCTAATATTTATCTTTATTTTTTTAATGCAAAAATTGTATTAGATAAATTATTTTAAGAATTATTTTGGTTTATATGTTAGAGTTATATAGATAAGAAGCTTAAATCAGTTCAAACATACATTAAGGGTGGGTATTATAGTTCTTTTAATGATTTTTATATTTAAGAAGGTATTCGGTATCAAAATATTCCCCCTAATACACCTCAATTAAATAAATTTTTTGAGTGTTTCAACTAAAGGATTTTTTGTTGGATTTGATAAAAATGGATATTAGTTTTTTTGTGGGTGAATGAAAATTAAATATATGAAATTTATTTGTTTTTAAGTTCTTTAGGTGACTATGATAGTGTATGTTTTTCTAAAAACTGAGTTAGAATTAGATGATCTAATGATTTTAATGAAGTGGTGGCTAATTGAATATTTAAAAGTTTTTTAGGATGTGGTGATGTTCCAAATGTTAAAGCATAGATAATGAGTAGAATTCATTACCTATAATTAAATAAATTACATTTAAATAACTACATAATATGATGTTTTTATTATTTTGGATGTAAAAGACCAGTCGTTAATTTCAGATGATTTCACAGGTCATGGTGTAAGGAGATGGATATCACTATATAGTAAGATTTGTAAGAAATTGGTGATGTTTAGTATGTTTTAGTACTATTAAACATAACTTTATATATAGAAAATTAAATTTATTCCTCTTGTATGTAAGCTTTAGTTTCAGAAAAAAGAATTGAGATGTGGTAATGTTTAGTGAAGCATAATCTAGAGTGTGATACTACCAATAAAGTTTCATTTATGAAGAAGGTCACAATGGTGGAATCTTATACACATAACTTCTTTTGGGAATAATTTATTATGGATTTCAATGTTATGTAAGTACATGTATATTTTGAGAAAGTGTACTATATTAAATATAGTTGTGTGTAATTATAAAGTTAAGGAAATATTCTTATACAAATCAAGAAAACTTTAACAGAAGTGAATATTATATGGTATTTTCAAACAAATGAATAATTCTCATACAGGTGGGGAGTTACGTGAGTGTGAGATGTTTACAAAGGAAATTAGAGTAAAGGAATATTTCTCAAAAAAATATAATTTCAGGATTTTAATGATAATAGGGTGTAGTAAAAATGATGTTTTTTTGTCTAGATTTTCATGAATTAATAAATGTTGTGAGATTTTCCTGAAGCTATAATTCCATGAATAAAAGGTTTTAGGATGTGAGAAGGGTTTTTATTTTCATATAAATACCTTGTCCCCAAATAAAAATTGAGATACTAGTAAAATTAATATTTTCAAGATATTAATACTCTTTTATTTTACCAAATTTTATTTTTTTGAAGGAGTTACATAGACCGTTGTGTTCCATGGATGAATTTTGTGAATTACTGAGTTTTATGAAAATATTTTTTGGAAAAACCTTTGATTTCTGTGAATCTATTGTCCAAAAATAACTAAAATGGGAAGGATTACGCATAATACTTACATAATATGATGTTTCATGAAAGTAATCATTTTTTTATTCTCTCTAGGTGAATAAAATATAAAAATAATAGTACACATTTCCAAATATGGTCTTTTAGAAATGGAAGAAGGAGGACCTTTAATGACACATCAAGGTACATGAGGATTTGGATACAGATAATAGAAGTGATAATTCTTGTTTAAGATTATATTTAACTAAATTTATTTAGTGATATTATTAAATAAAAAGATTCAGGCCTCACATTGAGGTATTGATATCATTCGGTATAGAATAAAGAGAGCACAAAAATACAAGTTCAAAAGGGCATTAAATCCAGATCTATGATGTAATCAGTGTCAGGTGTTAAATAGAGACAAAAAATTACATCCCAAAACTAGTGATGAGACCCACTAGTATATAAAAAATTGAAGATGTTTCATCTAAATAGTTATCATAGTGATGAAATGGGATTTCCCTTATGAATTATTGTGAATCTCTCCAAAAAAATGTAATATGTTTAGTGTGTAATATTACCCTCCGATGTGTCGACACGCCATCAAGGTATTATATATATATTATCCCTTTGTGGTTAACTATTTAAAGTTCATGTATCATTTAATTTTTTTACATTTCATCATTCATGTTAGTTATTGTGTGATATCAGCTACACTAGGGGATAAAATATTAAACATGTTTTTTCTAAAAAGGGAACAAAATCCGTATAAACATGGGGACCCAAATTATAGAATAATTTCAATTAGTGATCACCCAGACTCATCGCAAAAGAATGCTTTAAATAAACCCAAACCCAACACTAGAAAAATGAATATGACATTGATTGAAAGAGTGGTGTTTACTTTTTTAATTAATGTTTCATATACATTTTTTGGGAGAGGCTTTATTCACTACTGTATATATTATAAATTTATCACCTATAATTATTTTTAATGAAAAATACTCCTGACATGTTTGTTATTGAAAATATATCAAGTATGATTACTTGTGTATTTTTGGTTACAAGGTATTTATTCATGTTCAAAGAGATGATAGATCTATGTTGGATGGAAGGAAATGGCAGTGCATTTATATTGATTATGAGCATGATGAGTTTTTGTATAGCTTTTATGATCCTTTTTTCAAATAATCCTATCAAGAGTTATGAGTCTTTTTTATAGATGATCATACTATCACTGATATTCATTTTCTAGAAATATCCACCTCTCAAAATTTATATGTTTTTTCTGGTCTTGTTATAGATTTTTATTCATTTTTATTGCATGTTGTTGATTCTGATTATCAAATTGATCTATAGAATGATTTTATTGGATAACTTTTTGGTGTTAGTGTTTTTTATTCACTTTTTTTCTAATGATAAAATTTCATGGGCTATTAAGGAATGTGTAGTTCCACTTAACAAATCATCTTGACATCATATCACTTCTAATTGGTATTCACCCAATGTGCATGTGCGATTAATTAAAGGTTGGAACCATAATTTTTAAATGAGATAATGGAAAGTGAGAAGAATTAAAAATTGGTTGATTTAGTGGATGATGAGATGAGATCATTTCATGATATCCACACTTTTTGAGATGGTCAAGTTACCTACTTGTTAAATAGATTTAAAAAATTAGTGGGTTTATTAGGTTAAAATGAAAAATATAATATTGTTCCATGATATAAATAGAATTTAGTTATTAAATAATTTTGTAAATAGAATTATATTGGTTTTAATGAAATTTTATCACCTACTATCAAAATTTCTTCCATTCTAGTTTTTCTAAGTTCGGAAACTAATTTGGATCTATATATTAAGAATATAAATGTGAATATAGAATTCTTCCCTGGTGATTTTGATGAGGATTTTTTATATAACATATCTAAGGTTTTTTTGAAATATATAAATTATATTGTGTCTATAGGTTGAAAAAAAGTTTATATGGTTTGAATAAATATTGGAGAAAATTCTATAAAAAGTTTTGCCTCTCATTTTTCTTCCAAGATTCAGTAAGACCCTTTTTGATCAATTTTTCCAAGATCTTTTTTATGATAATTGTATTATATTTTATCATTATATTGATGATATTATTATTGTTGTCCATGATGATTCAAGTGAAAAAATATTAAAGAAGGATGATTTTTTTTGTGATGAAAGGATTAGGGGCCCAAAGATAGATTCTTGGAAAATGATCTCTCTTGATTGAAAGGTTAATAAATCGTAGTTATCTTTATATAGAAACAATGAAAAGGTTATTTAGATATTTTCTAAGAACAAATACAAATTTTTTAGTACTCCTATTGATTCAAATTTTAATCATTGTTTTATTTCCTCACATTCTACTAATTAGGATTGAGAAGAGAGTCATCAAATTCCTTATTAATCTAATGTTTTTTATTTCATGTATCAAATGTTATTTACTAAACCTGATATATCTCATGTAGTTGGTATTTTCAATCATTTTTTATAAAATCTAGATAGAGAATATTAGATATTAGTAAAGTGGATATTTATATATCTTTATGGTACATATGATCATAGATTATTTTTTCTAGTGGGGAAACTAATGCATTATGGATTTATAGATTCAGGAATGGAAGGAAAAATTTATTAAAGGAATTTAAATTTTGGTTATTTAATCATTTTTATAGGGGGTTATATATTGGGATCCAAGATTGTAGATATGTGTTTCTCTGTGTACCACAGAGTCCAAATTTATTATAGATATAATGTCATATAATGAATTTTTATTGGTGAATAATTTTTTTATGATATTAATTTTAGTCAGGAAAGGTCTATTTTAATTTGTGAAAATAATAGTACCATTTGTTTGAAGAAGAATCCCACTTTTCATATAAATAATCATATTTATGTGTGATATCATTGGATACATGGAGTCCTCAATTCGAGGTAGTTTATGCTTGATATGATTCACATAGAGTGAAATGGGTCAAACAAATTAACTAATTTTTTACCAAAAGAAAAATTTGAGACTTCTAGAGTAATTATAGGGATGGGGATGATCCCCAATTGGGTCTGAGGGTAAGTTTGTTAAGGGTGTTACCCACATGGGGACCTAAAGTTATTTTTTAAAATAAAAAAATAAAAAATGAGTTATTTTCTTTTATTCGTTTAGAAGATTTTAGAAAAATGTATTTAAGTATTTGGGGTGTGTGGAATTCAAAAATGGATAACTTTTCACACTTCTGATTGGTTTCAATTGATGGTGGTTTTAAACAAAATTTTAGTGATTTTTCATACCCATTTTTGTATATAGAACTATTTAGATCCATATAGTCAAATTTATTATTTTCCATTCCTTTTAAAATAACACATTATTTCTATTACATTTTGTAATTTGTATTTTTTTCTATATTGGAGAGTGATGTAGTTGAGATCTCAGTCAATTTTTTGTTTCTCTTCTATGAAATCTTTAGTTTTAAAATATTCTTCTTTTCTTGACTAGTTCCAATGGTTTTCACCATTTTGGGTTTCCCGTGTTAAAAATATAGGTTCTCAACATTTAATTTTCAATATATATTTTTATACCATAGAGAATTTGATTAATTTTTCTAGATCATTCACGTGAAAATAATTTTTATCCCACAATGAATTCATTTTATTTATTTATTTTCACATCTCCACATTCTACCTTTCTGAAAAATTGAGAATCACTAACATAGGATTCAATGAAGCTAGCTTCAAGAAGAAATTAATGGATAAATATCTTATATATATGATTAAAAGACCCATATAACCCATGATATTACAAGTAGTTTTAGAAAAACATTAAAAACCTTAATCATGGATAGATCTCCACCAAATTTATAAACTAACATCAAGGAAATTTTTGTGTTGAATCAAAGTGGGAGGATTTTGAAATTCCTTTGACCTCTTCTAGTTCCTTTAACATCACTATAATATGAGTAATGGATGAAAATGAAACCAAGGATGTCATAGAGGAATCCTTTAAAAGGTAATCCATAAAAGATTGGGCTTATCTTTCTTAACCAAGAAGGATGTGATCGATGGCACGTCCATTATTGGAGGAAGCTGGAGCTACCATAATGTGGTGGGACAAACCTATAGGAATGAAATTTCAAAATCTCCCATTAATAGAATCAAATTTGAATAGTCCAAAACACTAATATTTTTCCTCATTTTATAATATAAAAACACTCAAATTAATCAACCATGAAAATTTAAATATTTAAACAATGTTTTTATCCATAAAAATAATTTCAGATTGTTTTAAATTCCCTATCATATTTGACATGCAGTTGTAGGGCCAACATTAGTAAAGTTTTTTGAGAATTTTGAGAAAAATAATTTTGTTTTATAAAAATAAAATCATTGAATATTTTAAAAAAATCAATATAGTTCTTCTCAAGTGAGAAAAATACCTAAATAACCATGGAATTGTTTCTTGGGAGAATCCATTTTGAAAAAAGCTTTTAAAATTCAGAATTTTTAGAACATATAGTGATTTTTTAGTTCTATATACTTGTTTTCTTATAGAAATGTCATTCCCAAATAAACCATGATCATTTTTATCGGGTACATGATTGTAAAAAATATATTTTTTTTATTCGTTATTTCCTAAAAACATTTTTCATGAGCATTTTTTGAAAACATAATATAATTTTATAAATTTAATTTAAACAATGGCATGGCTTATTAATAATGGGGTGGTTTGATGAATTATCATAAACCATGACCATTTTTCTATAAGAAAATATTATTTCTAGAAAAAATCCTTTCCCCATATTCTTTATCTATTCAAGACTCGTCTCTAAACATAACGGATTTCAATAAGATACTGCCATTATCTTTTAATTCGGATAAACACTGTCTAAACACAGCTAAAATAAACAATTAAACACCATTTTCCCATAAGATCCAAAACATTCATTTGAATTGAATAAAACATAAATAAATAAATAAACCTATTTCTTTAGAAAATCCTTAACTTCTTCTTTAAAAATTTTTATGAATAAAATTATGAGGTAAAATTATCCCTTTTATGAGGGTAATCCATAAGTTATATGGATATCTCAATGATTAATAAGAATTTTCTCTTACTCAATGTATTCTAGAACATTAGTTAAAGATAATGGTAGAATTATATCTTTCACTTTGAAGTTTTAAAAACACTATCAAATAAATCTCAAAAAATTATTTCACAATGATCGAAAAAAATTTATATATCCAACAAAGGATACTCTTTGGACTCCCAATTGTGTCAAATATATTTTTCTATATTTTAAATGTTTCATGAACATTTTAAAATGTTATAACTCTTTTTAATGTATGGTGTAGGTTTTATGACAACTGTTTAATTTATAATAATCATTATGGACACTTAAAATAGCATAAACATCAATATATGGTATTTAAACTGATCATAAAAGCAAGTAGTAAGAGAAATGAGTAATCAAAATGCATTACTGTATAATATATGACCTGTTATATACAAAATCATGACACGGAATCCTTTTCTACAACATGGTACAATTTATTAGAAACTATGATATGGTTACAGTAACCACATCATAGTTTAGAAATAATTTATATTTTTATCACATTGCTTATAAATTTCAATTGATTATATTTTTTTTCATAACAAAATTCTTTCTTATAATCAGAATAAAGTATTTAATATTATAATTTTTATTGTACACATTTTATATGAATTAAAATTCTCTCCAATGCTAAAAAATGACCTATTCTACTCATTAACCATATTTTTTACAACCTATTTATGTAAAAATATTGAAAAATAATGATCAATCAATATAATATTTTTCCAAGTTTTTTATATTATTTATATCATTACTTATAAAATATTAAAACTCAAAAACTTAATTTTTTCCCTTTTTTATTAAATAAAGATTATATTCAGTGAAAATTAATATGAATTTAAAATTTTCATGGCTTAATTATCCTAATTTTATAACTTTATTTTTGTATGTTAATCATGTACTAAGGATTTCACGAAATTGGATTTGGGAAATTTTTGGATAGTTAGGAATATAATATTCAGATTTTTATTTATTTTTTTAATTAATTGTATATTTTATAGTGTTTAAAGATTTAAAAAATGATGTGATTTAATGTTTACAGAGAACTAAGGGTGATCGATGATGTTTGGAGTAGAAACTAGAAAGAATTATAGTTTTTGTGTTGTGTTTTATTTGGCTCATAGTTTACAAAAATGTGTAATTGAACATACCCAGAGTACAATAGAATTCATGATTTATAAACCATGCATACTGATATGTTAATTATTAACCACCACCACCCCCCCCCCCCATTTTAATTCTTGATAGTAACAATATCATTTTCTCTTTATTTTAAATCTCATATCAATAAGGGTTATGTATTGTCTCATATTTTCCATGTTTTATTTTTAAATATTATATGGAATTATTACAAGACCAGGCACAGAAACGAAACATCATTCTGAGGCCCAATGATCCCAAAATTATGGTTTCAACTTTTTTGTGTTAAGTGAGTCGGCATATGTGTGCGGTTGTGGATTTTTCCAAATGGATGCCCAGATTAAAAATATTATTGCACCGTTGCTTTAAGGACGACAACTTTACCAAATAAATGAGTCTAACCTCGACCGATGAGGGTCGAGTGAAAAGATAATTTTCATACATTTTTAGTAAAATAAAATAAAATAAATTCGCAAAGTTTATATTATTTTATTTGAAAACATTTGTTTCAGCGCAGTGACGGGGCACCTGTTTCATTAAATAATTCCATGTCATAATCACTCTGAAATAGTAATGATGACTCATTAATACTATAGTGTGATTGAATTATGAAATGTTTTTGCCCTTTTTAATGGGTTAATCATATGTTTCTCGTTGGCAAAGGTTGAGAGAAAACTCTGGTGGAACCTTGGAACCATAGAGAGAACTCTCAGCGACGATCGATGATAAATCAAAGCTGTGAATCACTGTGCCAACAAAGTTGAAGGATATCGACAATGAAGACAGTATGAACTATTCATCAGTGATCGATCCTTTTTGAGGTAGGGTTTGTTAATTCGATTCTCCTTTCCCCGTTTCTGAATTTAAATGATGAAAATGGATCAACCAAGAAGAATTTGATCTGCGGATTCATGCGTTCTTGTGGGAGGGTTTCATTGGGTTTATCTCGGGGAATTAAATCCATGTTAAATTATTGTTTGATTCTGATCTGTTTGATCCTACTAATAGGAGTGGATCAACGCCGTGAAAAATGATGGCGGAGGTTCATTGCTCGATTTTGTATTGGGTTTCTTTCCCCTTTATTTTCTCACGTGTTCTTCGCATTCTTCATTGGGTGATGAACAACAGATTGTTTCGCACCTGTCTTCCAATGAAACAATCCCAAACTGGAGATCTGACATTGCAACGACCCTATGGAGGAGCGATGGCCATGGCAGATGACAAATCATCTCGGATCAAAAGAGACTGTTCTTCGAGCGTTCTTTGTGATGGAGGACCCAAATGCAGTTTTGGGGCCGATCAGAGGCCCAAAAACAATGGAGACGACTTCCGGATGTAATGAATACCTTGAATCTGGATTTTCATAGTGATCAGACCGTCAAATTGAAGAAAAAAGTGTCACGGGAGGTGCGCTGGGGAGAAGCGTCGATTCTGGAAAATTCCGGAATACATGGTGTGTACTTCCGAAGAACATGACATGTAGCACCGGTGGCAACATCTAGGGTTTCGGGGGTCAGATAGGAGTCACACGGCATGTGGCCCTAGTCACACAATGCGTTGTACTTTCCCTGAATCTCAGCATGTATTTTGGAAAGTGCACGGACACTGGTAGAATGTCACGGCTTCGCGACATAGCGTGTACTCTCTACGCAGCATAGCAGAGGCGGCTATGTGGGACTTAGCGTGTATCCAAGGGATACACGGACATGGAGTGTCGTACACGGTCTTTTACTACACAACATGTCTAGGTGAGGCTGGTAGTGTGGGCCACCCTATGTACCGATTACACGGGTTGGCATACACCGGTTGAGACCATGTACAGGCACAAGGCCAGCGTACACGGAGCCGACCCCAGTTACTCGGACATGGTGTGTAATCTGTACCGCATGTCATGTACTAACTTTTTCTACACCACCATCCAAACGACATGGTCTATTGAGTACTCGGGGTCAGAAGACACGGCGTGTGAGTTTTCTACACGCCGTGTAGTTTTTTGGAATATGGATTGGTCTTCTTTTCCACCGTATCTTGGACATGTTTCTTCTAGGTTAGTACCCCTTCTTCTCATTCCCATAAAGGTCAGGCATCATTTTCTTTTTACAAGAGTATGATCCGTTCAGCAGAACTTTCTGTGATAGAGCCAGGCATCCCTCTAAGAGGCCCGGAGTTATATCCTCTATCCATTCCTGACCCTAGGTAGAGTCAAGCATTGACGTGACCAACTCTATTATGCATTGATCCTCTACCTAACTGGTGAATCTAAATGAGTCATGGTATCTGCGATGGTCCTGTTAGTTGTCTTCATCTGTGTATCATGATATTTTCCACTCGGGAGTGTGTCTCCAGTAATGAGTGTATCTATCTATCATGATCTTTCCCACTCAAAAGTGTGTCTCCCGTAATGATTGTATCTATCTCTCATGGCGTTTCCCAAGGAATAGTACTTCTCGGATGGACGTCATTAGACCTACTAGACTTGTGGAGTGTGTTCCCCTAGAACGAGTGCTCGTGGAATCTTTGAAATGAATCGTTAGAGGGGGTATGCGGTTGTGTGACTTGTCTCTAGACTACAGGTCTGGATTTTGAGTATATCTAGATTGTGTTATTCTATTATATGTTCAGTATACATATACTATGTAGAGATGATTGTGCCTTTATTTTGTTTATTTATTTGTGGTTTCTGGGGTCCTCTACTAAGTATTCTTATACTCACCCATGCACGGGTTTTTCCAGCACATGTCGTGTCTTGTGCAGATGAGCAGCCTTTTGATAGAGTTCAGGGCGGACCAGGACAAGACTGAGCTTTCTGAGTTCCTCACAGGCCGAGGAGTTCCTATGGCTATGGGCAGTAGTCCCAGTAACTTTTTGTGTTACAGGTTGGACTTTGTAGTTTTCTGACTCTTTTTTTGGTGGGCTTGTATTCTGTCCATGTTTACTTTCAACACTTTACATTCCATCGCACTCTGTTGATTTGGTTTAGTTGTATGCTTGAATTGTGTTCCTTAGTGGTTTCTACATTTCATCATTTGTGGTCTTGGAGATGTGTGCATGTGTACAGGTTCTTAGGTAATGTCTCTCATGTTAGTAATATGCCTACTCGGTGCTAGTCACCAGCCCCTGGCCTATTGGAGTTGGGCATGGGGAGTCGCGACGCGGGCCCCAATAGGACGAGTCATGACATAGTGGTACCAGAGGTGGTCGGTTCTACTTTAGGACCAAGAGTCTATGATATTGGTTTGGGGCAATAGTGTTAAATGTTTCGAGCTCGGCATTCAGGCTAGAAACTCCAGTGTTGGTGCGGGTGGCTGGTGTATCCATACACCAAGAGACTGATAACCTACTTTTTGACTCGGTACATGAAAACACTCGTTGCGGGGAAATAATAGAATCGTACAAACATCATATAGAAATGGGTTGTGTTTTCCATATACTTTGTTTCATCTATCCAGATATACTCATTAACCAAGGTACATCTTGTTTCCTTATAGGATTCCTCTACGATGCATACCCACTAGGATTCAGCAGCATGATCACGAGGACGACCCCCTTAGTGATGAGGCTTCGATATAGGGACCAGTTCCCTAGGCGTTTCCACCTGGTGGTGCACCTGTTATGCCACCACCAGTGGAGCAGCCCGTGGTACATGCAGTACCGACCGACGAGGGGCGCAGGCTAAGCGCACTCTATGAGTTCCATTGATAGTGACCCCTCAGGTTCTGAGGTGATCCTGACCCTTAGGCGGCTAAGGACTATCTTGACATGGTGACCGGAGTTTTCCATCTTGTGAGGACACTAGAAAACCATATGGTGATCCTAGGAGGGAGCCTTCTTCAGGGTTCGGCGAGGCGATAGTGGAGTCTGACCACACAGACTCATGATCAAGAAACTATTTCATGGATGGAGTCTGAGAGACTCTTTAGGGAGGTGTTATCTCCGGTTACACTGAGAGAAGTACACATCTAGTAGCTCTTCAACTCCAGTATGGCAGTTTGACGGTATCTAACTATTCATCAAGGTTCACCAACCTCGTCAAGTACTTGATGGATATCGTCAGGGATTAGTACTTCAGAGCTCGGACCATCGAGAGAGGTTTACAATGGGACATACGATCTAGTTTCGTGCCTCTATGAATTTTGACTTATGTTCGAGTGCTCGAGAGGGCCTTGGTGATCGAGAGATTCTTTGGAGAGCAGAGATAGCAGATGATAGTCAGCTGTAGGCAGACAGGTCCAGAGACCTCGGCAGCGGGGAGCCAACATCAGACATAGGGATCAGGATGTGGGAGATGTCAGAGGAGGACCCAGGACAGGGAGTCGACAGTCCATGGCTCTCAGGGTGGATCCAGTCATCTTAGGGAGAAGTAGTGCTACTCATGTGATAGAAGGGGATATCTTTCTAGGGATTGTCTGACCCATCGAGCTGCAGACTGGGAAGCAGAGGATGGACCACCGAGGTAGAGTCAAATAGTGGATCAGAGAGACCCACTAGGTGGCAGACATGGTAGAGGAGTAGGGAGAGCTGCAGGTGGTGGAAGATGCATCAACTTACTTCCACCACCACCCCAAGGTGGTCCGCACCAGGCTCAGGGAGCTGGGGGACAGGGGCGGGGACAGCTACATGCGGTCGAGTCATACGACCCAGGGGTTCCAGGGATGATACAAGGTATGATCTGTTTCTTCTCTACCTTAGATGTCGTAATCATATACACAGGTTCCAGTCATTCCTTCTTCACCACATGCCTTGTGCGAAACCTTGAGATTCTGATAGATCCATTGACTCGATCCTTACACTTGGAGACACCTATGGGAGGAGACTCAATTATCATGCACCTTTTTAGCTGGTGTGATCTTACCCTTGGAGGTGAGAGTTCCGGTTGGAATCTCTTATTGTTAGTATAGAGGCCTTAGGATGTTATTCTCGGTATGGATTGGTTATCCTCATTCTATGCCCAGATTGACTATTTTAGGTGAAGAGTGTGGTGTGTCTGCAATGATGGGATGTGGTTTTCTTTTGTCTGATAAAAGGAGGCACAGGTAGGACAGAATGAGCTCATTCATAAGAGGGTACATTCGGTCACTAATGAGTTGGCTAGCCTTTCCCTCAGAACATTCTATGTGATGAGCTCTCAGTTCCTAACAGTAGTGGCAGAGTACGAGGACATCTTTACCAATGATGTTTTGGGACTACCTACCAGCCAGGAAATCGACTTCTTATTTGACTTATACCTTGAGACGGCACTGATTTCTTCATCAGCATATTGTATGGCTTCTGCAGAGCTTTGCGAGCTGAGGGTGTAGTTGGAGGATTTGAAAAGAAAGGATTTTGTGAGACCCAGTGTTTCACCCTAGGCGGCTCCAGTCTTGTTTTCCAAGAAGGAAGATGGAAGTTTGATGTTTTGTGTAGATTACAGGTGTCTGAATTAGGTAATGCTGAAGAACAATTACCCACTACCGAGAATCGACGACATCTTCGATCAGCTAAGAGGGGAACAATGGTTCTTGAAGGTTGACCTTTGATCTGGTTGTCACCAGTTATGAGTATGGGGTGTGGATATACCGAAGACTACTTTTAGATGTCGCTACAGTCATTATGAGTACTTGGTGATGCCTTTTGGCACGACGAACTCCCCCACAGTGTTCATGGGACTGATGAACCAGATCTTCCAGTCGTACTTGGATCGGTTCGTAGTGTTCTCTATCGATGACATCCTTGTGTAATAGGCATCAGAGTATAAGCACAGGAGACACTTGTGGATCATTCTAGATGTACTCCAAGGGCACCAGCTTTATGGGAAGATCTCGAAGTGCCAGTTCTGTATTCAGGAGGTCCACTTTCTAGAACATTTCATCTCAGCAGATGGAGTAGCTGTGGACCCAGCCATGGTGGAGGCAGTGTTATCATGGGAGCCACCTCGGAGAGTGATGGAGGTGCGAAGCTTCCTTGGGTTGGCAGGATATTACCAGAGATTCATTCTTGTTTTTTCTTTAATATCAGCACCGATTATAGCCTTAAACAGGAAGGGGAAACCCTTCATATGGACGGAGAAGTGCCAGCAGTATTTCGTGCAATTGAGACAGAGTTTGAAGAGCACCCCAATCTTGAGATTACTGGAGGAGGGTGTTGAGTACGTATTTTTCTACGATGCATCATGTAATGGGCTTGGCTGTGTCCTGATGCAGAGACAGGCAGTGATTGCTTATGGTTTGCGCCAGCTTGGGCCACATGAGAAAAACTATGTGACCCATGATCTTGAGTTGGAAGCGGTAGTCTTCGCATTGAAGATGTGGCGACACTAACTTATGTGCAAGTGGTTCGTCATCTATTCTGACCACAAGATCCTCAAGTACATCTTCTCGTAGAAGGATCGGAATCTGAGATAGAGGCGTTGGCTAGAGTTCCTCATGGATTATGATTTCGAGATCATCTATACTCCTGGAAATGGGGACAAGGTGGTGGATGCTCTTAGTAAAAGGTCAATCTCGCAGTTATTGAGTGAGGCGACGTAGTAGTTAGCCACGCTGTAGTTATCCTTCGTGGATGAAGAGGATGCAGCTTACCTGCAGTTGATGGTTGTCACCCCTCTAATCTTATAATGAGTTAGGGAGGCGCATCTTGGGGATGTGGATTGTAGGCTTTACGTGCTCAGTTTTCCACAGGACATGCTCTGGATGGATATTCACAAGGTGGGGAGCACGTACTTCTTTTTAGAGCATGATCTGTTGTACCATCGGCATTGCGAGAAGAGGTCCTGAGAGAGTTTTATACATCCCCCTTGGTGGTACATCCTGGAGTGGCAAAGATATACCAATATCTATGCTGACAGTTCTGGTGGTCAGGCATGAAGAAAACAGTAGCATAGTTCATTTCTCAATGCCTTACATGACAGTAGGTGAAGGATGAGCACCAGGTTCCAGCAGGATTAGCTCACCCATGGAAGTTCCATAGTGGAAGTGGGATGGAATATCGATGGACTTTGTGACAAGCATACCACGAATTTCCAAGGGGCATGATTCCATCTTAGTGATCATTGACTAACTCACCAAGCCAGTCAACATTCTAGATATCAGGGTGTAGAGTTCCGTAGAGAGCTTGATATGCCTCTACGTGTAAAAGATAGTTCGGATTCATCGACTCCCTTCAACGATAGTCTTGGATTGAGATGATCGCTTCACATCCCGGTTGTGGAAGGGATTGAAGGAGGCTTTTGGGACTCAGCTACGCTTCAGCATAGCGTTCCATACCCAGAATGATGGTCAGACGGAGAGGACCAATCAGGTTCTGAAGGATATGTTGTAGGCCTATATCTTGGACTTCAGTCACAGTTGGGAGTACCACCTACCACTAGTGGAGTTTGCGTATAATAATATCTACCACTCCACCATTGGTATGGCTCCATTCGAGGCCCTGTATGGGAGACCCTACCAATCACCGCTTTGCTGGACCGACCCCAGAGTGTCAGAACTCATGGGTCCAGAGTTGGTGAGAGCTACCACCGAGATGGTGCAGGTCATCCGGGAGTAGATAAAGAATGCACAAATCCATCATAAGTCTTATACTGACAGACAACGGAGACCCCTGGAGTTTGAGGAGGGAGACCACATATTTTTTCGGGTATCACCTCGACGAGGGTTATGGAGGTTTGGCTGAGGTGGTAAGCTATCTTTGAGGTTCATCAGATCTTTTCAGATACTACGCAGGTTCGGCAATGTGGCATACCACCTAGCTCTACCACCGCAGTTGCACCGAGTACATGATGTCTTCCACGTGTTGCAGTTGAGGAGGTAAGTGCATAACCCATCACACATCATCGAATAGGGTGAGCTGGACATCGAGGATGGTAAGACCTTTGATGAGTACACGGTTGAGATCAAGGATCGGCAGAAGAGGATCCTTCGTGGTGATCAATTCCCTTGGTGCGCTTCGGTGGCAGCACTGGAATCTTCAGGAGAGCATGTCGGAGCAAGAGGCTCAGATCCATGCCCAATACCCACATCTTTTCAAGTAGTCATTGTTCTGGATTTTCAAGGACGCAAAGTCCCATGGTGGGGATAATGTAATGTCTCAGATTTTCTGTGTTTTATTTTTAAATATTATAGTGAATTATTACGAGACCAGGCGTAAAGAAGGCACATCATTCTGAATCATGGTGATCCCGAAATGGTGGTTTGAGATTTTTTAGGTTAAGTGAGTTGGTATAAGTGCACGGTTGTGGCTATTTCTAAATGGATGCTCGGATTGAAAATCTGAGGGCACCTTTACATCTAAGATGACAACTTTACCTAAGAACGAGTCTAACCTCGACCGGTGCGGGTTGAGGGAAAAATTAATTTTCAGACATTTTTAATAAAATAAAATAAAATAAATTCCCAATTTTTTTATTTTATTTGGAAACATCCGATGCAGCGCAGCGATGGGGCACCTGTTTCATTAATTAATGTTATCCTATAATCACTCTGAAACAGAAACGCTGACTCATTAATACAACAGTGTGATGGAATTCCGAAATGTGTTTCCCCTTTTTAATGGGTTAATAGTATGTTTCTCATTAGAAAATGTTGAGAGAAAACTCTGGTGGAATCTCAGAACCTTGGAGAGAAATCTCGGTGACGATTGACGATGAATCAAAGTCATGAATTATTGTGCCAAAAAAGTTGAAGGATCTTGATGATGATGGAAACATGACTTCTTCATCAGAGATCGATCCTTTTTAAGGTAGGTGTTGTTATTTCGATTCTCCTTTCCCCATTTCTGAATTTAAACGACGAACGCGGATCAAACATGAAAAAGTTGATCCGTAGATTCATGCATTCTTGCAGGAGGGTTTCATTGGGTTGATCTCAGGGAATTAATCCATGTTGAATTATTGTTTTATTCTACTCTGTTTGATCCTACTAATGGGAGCCGATCAACGTAGTGACAAACAACGGCGGAGGTTTATTCCTTGATTTTCAATTGGGTTTCTTTCCCCTTTCTTTTCTCGTGCGTTCTTCATGTTCTTCGTGGGGTGATGAACAACGGATCGTTGCTCACCCGTCATGCAATGAAATGATCCGAAACTAGAGATATGACATCACAATGACCCTACAGAGGTGTGACAGCCATGGAAGATGACGAATCGGCTTAGATCGGAAGAGACTGTTCTTCGAGAGTTCTTTAGGCGGGAGGATCCAAACACGTTTTCAGGGCCAATCAGAGGCCCAAAAACAACATAGATGACTTGGGGACATCGGGGTGACCTAGAATTAAGAGTTTTGTGGCAATAAGATTGTCAAAAAGAAGAATGAATCATAACGGGAGGCGTGCCGGTGAGAAATGTCGATTCTGGAAAATTCTGGAATACACGGCATGTACTTCCGAAAAACACGCCGTGTAGCACCTGTGGTGGCGGCTAGGGTTTTTGGGGTCACATAAGAGTCACCTAGTGTGTGAACCTGGTCACATGGCATGTTGGACTTTCCTAGAACCTCGGTGTGTATTTTGTAAAGTACACGGACACAAGGAGAACGACATGGCTTTGCGACATGGAGTGTACTCTCAACGCAGCATGGCAGAGTCGACTACGCGGGACTCAGCGTGTATCTAGGGGATACACAAACATGGGGTCTAGTACATGGTCATTTACTACACCACATGGCCAGGATATTCCAGTAGTGTGGGTCTCCCCGTGTACTGATTACACAGGTTGGCATACACAGGTTGAGACCGTGTACGGGCACATGGCCAGCATACATAGAGCCGACCACAGTTACTCAAACACGGTGTGTAATTCGTACCACACGTCGTGTACTGACTTTTTCTACATGACCATCCTTACGACACGGGCCGTTGAGTACCCAGGGTCAGAAGACATGGTGGGTGAATATTCTACATGTTGTATACTTTTTTGGAATATGTCTTGGTCTTCTTGTCCTATGTATCTTGGACATGTTTCATATGGGTTAGTGCCCCTTCTTCTTGTTCCCCTAAAGCTCAGACATCATTTCCTTTTTACAGGATTGTGATCCCTTTAGAAAAAAATTCTGTGATAGAGTCAAGAATCCCTTCGAGAGGCTCGGATTGAGATCCTCTATCCATTCTTGACCCTAGGTAGAGTCAGGCATCGACGTGACCAACTCTATCAGACGTTGATCCTCTACCGAGCTAGTGAATCTGGATGAGTTGCGGTATCCTCCATGGCCCTGGAAGTTATCCTCATCTATTTATCATGATCTTTCTCACTCAAGAGTGTGTCTCCTATAATGAGAGTATCTATCAATCTTGATCTTTCCCACTCAGGAGTCTGTCTCCTGTAATGAGTGTATCTATCTCTCGTGTCATCTCCTGATAAAGAGTACATCTCAGATGGATGTCATCAGAGTTACCAGACTCGTGGATTGTGTTCTCCCTAAAATATTGCTTCATGGAATCTTCGAAATGAATCCCTAACAGGGGTATGTGGTTGTGTGACTTGCCTCTAGACTACAGGTCTAGGGTTTGAGTATATATAGATTGTGTTCCTCTGTTATATGTTCAGTAGACATATACTCTGTAGAGCTGAATGTGCCTTTATTTTATGTATTGCTTTTTGGTTTTTTGGTTCCTATACTTTGTATTTTCATACTCACACATGCACAGGCTTTGCCCACATGTGTCGTGTCTTGTGTAGACGAGCATACATTTGATAGAGTCCAGGGTGGACAAAGATAGGACCAAGATTTCTGAGTTCCTCAGAGTCTGAGGCATTCTTATGGATACGAGCAGCAGTCCCAGTACCTCTTTGTGTTACAAGTTGTACTTTGTAGTTTTTAGACTCTTATTTTGGTGGGCTTGTATTATAGCCCATTTTACATTTAACACTTTACTTTCTATTGCACTCTGTTGGTTTGGTTTGGTTGTATGCAAGAATTTTTCTTCCTTAGTGATTTTTACATTTCAGCATTTGTGGGCTTTGAGATGTTTCCATGTGTACAGGTTCTTAGGCAATGCCTCCCACATTAGTAATATGCCTACTTGGTGCTAGTCACCAGCCCCTGGACTATTGGACGCAGGCTTGGGGAGTCATGGAACGGGCCCCACTAGGACGGGTCTTAATAGGTTATCCCATTATTCCCAGGGATATCGACCTAGGGAGTTATATTCTTGGGAATTATTCAGGTGAGGTCTGGGTGATGTCTCATATTCTTATCTCCTTATCACCCATATCTATATAAATTTTATTTTATAATGATCCATAAAAGATTTATAGTGATTTAAAAAATAGGATTTAATAACATCTTGATGTAATTTTGGATCCATGCTTAAGGAGGCTTGAGAACATTGATGTGGGAATATTTACACCATATGGGATATTATAAATACTAAATAATATTCTAAATTATGTATGAAAGATTCATATGTTATCCAATGATTTTTTTGAAAGAACTTTTCATCTAGATTTATATTTTTTCTTAGGTTGAAAACCATTAAGTTACAACATGGAGGATAATCATTGATGTGTGAGATTTTGGTATGTGTAGAAGTATATTTTACTCATCTTTTTTATGGGTTATGGTAAAATTTGATGCGTGTCGATTTCTTAATATATTTTTTAGGACTTCCTAACATTCATGATTTTTATATAATGATTTAAATTTTTGTTTTCAAATAAAATAATTTAGGGATATGTTTTTATGGGTTGTACTAATATTTTTATCTATTTATATTGATATATTAATTTTTTTATTGTTTCCATCACAAATTTGAAGTTAAAAGAGTTAAATTATATATAATTCCATGTGTTTTCAATGATTTATTCTAGAATGGTTCTTAGAGTAGGATTTTGATAATTTCAAAAGGTTTTGAACGATAGAAGAAAAAATAATTAAGTAGAATAATCAAATTATTATGTTGAAATTTTGAGAAAACTAAGATTATATGTTTTTTGTATTATATTTTAAGGTAATAAATTATGGAGATATTTATATATAATGTTGAAAAATTAATAACTAGAAAAATATTTCATTGTATAAGAGAAGTGGGTAATTAATAAAAGTGAAGTAAATTAATTATGGTGTTTTATTCATCATAATGGATAAATATTGAAGTATTTAGGTGTTTAGGATAAGTTATATTGAAATAATATGTTTTAATAAAATTAATTATGATGAACATGGGGAAAAAATTAATTATGGTATAGTATTTAATATTTGAGGTGTGATCATCCATATAAAGATATGTAATTTTGAATTTTGGACATGTACTATGGATATTATTTATGGATTTGGGATATTAAAAGTTAGATTTTAATAGATTCATATATTAAGATGTAATAATTTACATTGGGTTTCAATTTTGAATTAGATTATTTTATAAATAAAAAAAGGAGACTATTTCTTATAGAATCCATTCATCAACTGAAGGAGACTTTAGTTGGATGTCTTGGAAGGATAAAGAGTTTTTTATAGTTATATTAGATTATTATAATTTCTATATCAATTCTGAATATATATTTAGGTGTTTTCAGTTATATATAAGGGATAGACAGTTAAGTAATTTTTTTTTAATGGTGGTTGTTTCTATTTTATTCATTTATTCTTCTGTACAATTATTCTTCTAATTGACATGATAATTATTCAGTGATTTTTAAATTCAAATTTAATATATGAAATAGTTTTTAAAATTTTTTCTTGACCATGGAATGATTTTGGGTATGATATATTCAAATATTTTTTTAAATTACAAAATTTCTTAGTGAATAAAATTAATTAATTGTTAGTTTATTGGATTTTTTGTATATAAAATAATTTTAAAGCATGGACGCTATATTAAAATAAATTATAGAGTGGGAAATTATTTCAACTAGGTGGTGGAGGATATTTGGGATTCCAATAAAAACATAGAAACAATATATAAAAAATCACATATTGGAGGAAATCTTGCCATTATTTATAACAAATACTTCAATTTAGATTAAGGAGTTACAATATAATTACAAAAAAAGTATATTTTATTTGATTATAAATATATAATTTTAAGTTGTGAATATTGTAAAATAACTCAATTACATACCAAGAAGATATTGTTTAGTGATCTTATGGTTTATTAAAGTGGTAGAAGTGTGTATATGACCCTAAAGAGTAGATAAAATGTATACCATTATACTTAAAAAGAGAGGATATTTTAAAAAAAACAAGTAGAAAAATTGATTGAAGATGTGGAAAGTAAAAAATAAAGTGAAAAGGATGTTCAAAATACAGTTATAGAAGGAGTTTTATTTTCATAAAAACCACCACTACTATTCTTAGAGAGAATGAAGCAAGGTAAAATTGATTCATAAAGGATAAATTTTATGTAGTTTTTAAAAATACATATTATTATTTATTTTATACAATATTTATATCAACATGAATATATATAAACTATTTTTTAGGAAATTTATTTCAAGTAAAAAAACTATAAAAATGGAAAGAATACAGCTTATCGGAGAATTTCTGGTTGTGGTGTCAAGGAGTCTATGAAATAAGTAGCCAGATCCTTGTAGTTTTTCAATTTAAATTAATATTATATCTTATGTGTTGGGAAATTATTTTTTTGATTCTTATAAAATGTCGAATATTACAACATTATCAGCAGTTAGAAACCTTGGGTTAGAGGAGATGTAGCCTACAAAACATTCTCTTCAATTTGAGGATATAATAGTGATATATGAATGACGATTGATTTTGGATGTTTTAGTTAAATGGGGATAAATTTTACTTTCTTGTGTATATTATTGTACTTTATATAGATTAATATAAAACATAACTTATTATTTTATAGACATTTTTTAAAATGAGATATTATTTTATTATTATTCAAGGTGGAGAGTTATCATTGAGATTTTGTGGTGAGTAAGTAAATTTCAACATCTATCAATTGAAAAAAAATAGTGAATAAAAAGAGGTTGGGAGTGTGGATAAGAATATCTCATTTGAATATGTTAATGATATTCATGAAAGAAATGATAAATTTAATATAATTAAGAAATAAAATTAATAATAAATTAAGAAAATAAATATACGATAGGGCTAATTTTGAGGACTCGAAATGCTAAAAACAATTATAAAAATAGAAGTAAAATAGGGACAAAAAAATTTAGAAATTAACATTTAATTTTTATTTCATAACTATAAATTAGTGTATTTTTTCATTAGAAGTGTAAAATTAAACCCTCAATTAGTAATAAAGTTTATTTTAGAAAAGGGAAAAGAGGTAAATCTATGTAGAGGAAACTCAACTAAGACCATTCATTTATATGAATTGGGGAATTTAATTTTTCTATATTAATAAATGACATGGTGAGGTCATATGTAGATAGAATACTTATAACAAATCACTTATGGGTATTAACCCAAGTAATTTACTTTAGAATTAGATTTTTGGGTCTATTTTAGGTTTTTTAGTGGTTAAAATTCAATCAAGTTATCTTTTTTAGATTTAATATAATATAACTTTTACTTTTACTTTTTTATTTTTATGTTTTAGGTTTTTTATCTTGGATAAATATAAAAAAAGAAACAAAAATAGAATAATATTTATTAGATATGGTAGTGTTTTTATAAATTCTATAATTTTTTTGTTATTTAGTTTAATTACCATTTAATTATTTGGAGTAAAAATTACATGTTACACTTAGATTTATAAAATATTTTTTATCTATAATATAATAAATTTATTTATAATACTATTGTACCTGATTTTACATTCCATTTTATGAAAAATTTAACCAAATAAGATGTTGGGTGAATGGGTAAATATTAGAATGTAAATTTTTATTTGATGAATCATAATTTAAAGGGATTATTTTATTTAGGTAGATGAAAATTTGGTTTGAAATAATTTTGATGTGAAAATTTTCAAGATTCATTTTTGATGGATGGTATATTTTAGATTTAAAGTTATAATTGGGCCTACTCCATCAAAGAAATAAAAATAGGGTGTTGGAAGATAATGTAATTAACTTGGATTCAACAATATATGGTAGCCTTTCCCTTAATTTTTTAATTATTATAATTATTTGTGAGAGGAGATTTATGGTGGGAATAAATGTTCTTGTTCAATTTGATATATAATTATATTTTGGATTTTTTAATGATCATCCAGACATGACCTTTGAAAATGTTCTAACTATTACAATTAGTGTTGGTAAGTGATCAATAAATTTGAAAATGAGCGATGTGAAACGTTTTCCTTGAACTAGTAAAAAATATTTTACCACATTGAGATTATAACAAGATTATTTAATAACTAACACTAAAAATATTCTTAATATTGGATATAAAATAACTGAAGTTTAATTCATGATCTGGTTAGTTTTCACATCAGTAATTAAAAAATTAATGTTAAAATTTACTTTATAATATTATTTTTTTAGAAGAAAACAATGTTAAAAACATTTTAAAAAATTAAAAGACATATATCAGAGTATCCTTCCCTTTTTTTATGACGATTTATTTTGAAACCCTAGTTATTTAACTTGTTTATCTACCTCTCTCCTTTGAGTATCAATCCATTATCACCATTTCACCACATTTTTTATAATGATCTAACCTCAATAATTAATCTACTAACTCATTAGATCTTTTTACCTACTCAACCATATTTATATAGTCATTAATTCTTTATCTTGTAATATTTCTAAGTCATATACCCCAATTTTCATTTTTTTTAATAGATATTTTTTTGGGAATAATGCTATTTATTGAATCTCACTATCTCTATGTAGTTAAAAAATATGTATTTATCGGATGGAGTGAAAATTATGACCAGGTTTACTCCTGATACATGTAGGAATGATCAGAAGAAAACATTCGAAGTTCTGCATCTAATAAGTTATAGTGAAAAAAGTTGGATATTTAAAATTCCCTATGAGTGATTATTTATAGAAATATTCAATAATATTAATATCATGTAAGGATACTTTCATTTAAAGTATACTTCTATGAGAAAGTAAGATAAGGTGAATTTTTTTTATTAAATGGGCCAAAAACCTATAATTTACTTAATGTAATTTTAATTTTATAATTTTATACAATATTTTCGATCTTGTTTTTTGTCTAAGTAATTGTGTGCATATTTTAATATTATATAACATTTCATTCAGTTATTTTAATATATATTGTGGATTTTATACAATAAAATTAGTTATTTTAATAATTTATTTTATAAGTGGATTTCAATGACATTAATTTAAAAAAACTAACCTATAAATCCTAGAACAAGTTGATCAAAATTAGGCTTTCACTGTCAGAAATATTTATAAATAAAATAAAAGGTCAATTATAACAATGGTTTTTATAGAAAATATAAAAAAACTACTTGCTAAATCCTCCATATTAACATCAATCATTTTATTCATGTTAAAAAAATTGTGTTAAACGAGTATTATTCTACTATTGATGCATTAGTTCAACCAAAAAATTGTGTGTTTGAAAAGAAATAGAGGGAATAGAATACAAAATATAGTGTGAGTTATGTGTGTATGTGTGACTTGGAATGAAATTAAAAATATATCATTACTCGAATTAAGTGTTATAAGTATTATATCAAAACAAGTTTTAAATTAAAAAATGTAATGGTATTAAAATACATGTTTCATTTTCTTTAATAGAAAGTGAAGAGTTGATAATATATTATTTTGTGTTGATGGGAAGTCTTCCTTTATTTATAATTTTGTAATTTTACTAATTTTTGTGATTAAACTTAGGTATAATGGATTTTATTTGTGATTATGTGGTGATATATACTTAGAAAAAGAAATAATTTAGTTTCTTTCAATCTATATTTTTTAATGATTTTTTATAGAATGAAGATTATAGGTAGATTTAGAGAATTTTGAAATATTTTGAATGATATGATCAATAAACACACTAAAACGTCGTCAAATTATAACATGATAATTAAAGAAAATAAATCATGGAATTATTTTTATATATTATAGTATAAATGAATATATTTCATCACGATTTATATGTAAGATTGAAAAATGAAAAATGAAAAATTCATTAAAATATAGAAAAGAAGTGGGTGATAACTAGAATTGGAGAAAACGTACCATAGTATAGTATTACACTGTAATAAATAATTTGTAAAGGCTATCGGTGGTGAGGAGAATTTAGGGCCTATTATTACATTATAATGGAATTGATTATGATTAATAGGGGATAAAACATTTTAATTTTAGTGTAAAACTAAAATACAGATGTGAAGATTTGGAATTTTGAATCATGGTTTAAGAATTTATAGATTCAGTATGAATTTTTTATATTTCAAGTTTAATTTTAACTAATGCATAAATTATATAATAATACCTTACATTACACCATTATTTTTTTCAACGTTTTTTATAAAAAGAGGAGGATGATAATTCATTCATCAACTTAAGGAGATATCAGTTAGACATCTTGGAATCAAATATACCACTAGTTTGTTATAGTTATATTATATTATAATATTATTCTGTAACAATAATGAATCAATATTTTGTTTATTTTAAATATTTTGATGGAAGACAAATATTAGAATTAATAATGAAGCGAGATTAAATGATTTTGATATTTTATTTTTAAATTGGATTTTAGGGGTGTGAGGGATTGACTAAACCAACCAAAACTGAATGAACTAAACTAACATAAATAAATTAAATTAAATTTCAATATATTAATTATATAAATTTAGTTTTTTAATATTATATAATTTATTATTTCAATTTTGTTCAGTTTTGAAAACCTTCACTATTCTTAGTGGTCCTAAACCAAAACTAAAAAATTAAATGAAGTATTTGAATAATTTTTTAATGTGTAAGTTATAATTATATTTATGTGATAAAAGTGGAATATAATATAAATAATTTTTTATTTTTCATTATAAT
This sequence comes from Viscum album, assembly GCA_963277665.1. Taxonomy (NCBI): domain Eukaryota; kingdom Viridiplantae; phylum Streptophyta; class Magnoliopsida; order Santalales; family Viscaceae; genus Viscum; species Viscum album. The sequence continues at coordinate 108,779,437 of OY728133.1, forward strand.
GAAATATGAGGAACATATGTGATGTTTAGTAGAATATAATTCATTAAATCATATTGAAATTTTTATTTTGCATTATTAAATCTCTTTAAAACATTCTCGTGTTGTTTATTTTTTCCATATTGATAACTATTTCCTTAATTTTTCTATTAAAATGATCATTTTCTTTAATATAATGTCTCTATAATATATTTTACTATTATCTTTGCATTATATTATAACCCTTTTCTATAAAGGATTAAGTATTTATTTTTTTTATGAATTATACAAATATTATATAATTTTTTATCATGTTTCCTTAACTGATCTAAACCATTTGTAACCACTATAAACTAATAGGTTTGTTTTGTGATGGTATTAGCCAAAACATTAGTCAATTTCAATTTTTACATAAGGTTTTTTTTAATTGGTCATTTGAAATCAGTGTTCTTAAATGATTTAAAAAACTTATGCACACCCATGGTAATTTTTTTAATTCTTAAATTCATTTATTATTTTATGATATTATTATTTTGCTAAACATGATCATTGTTCATTGAATTAAGCATTTAAATTTAATGGATCGACTATTTTCTGGAATTTATTCTTGATAAAGTAATGAGTTTGAGTATTATATGTTTATTTGTGTTTTTTGGATCACATTGTTTCTTTTGAATAAAATTAATTGATCATGATAAAATTTTCTTTTAGAAATTAAAGGTAAAATTTAATACCATGATTTTTTTAGAATCAATTATGAAATATAAAAGTAATTTATTAAAAGTATCAGAATTATAATTATATCATAATCTAGAATTTATAATCACTACTATAAAAATAGCATATGGTGTAAGGTCCAAATTTTTTCTAAATCCTTAATTTTATCATTTCATGAGTGTTGTTGATGTACAGGGATTTTTACTAGTAGTTTTAGAGTGTTATGAAATTTTATTTTTAATAGTAAGTTGTATTTTAAGTGAATCTATTTTTTTAGTTTTTTGTATGGTTTTTTAAAATTTCTAGAATGATCTTTATTTATTATTAATGGGTTGGAAGTTAACTTTATATATCACCATTTTTTAACCTTTATGTATTTCCTTTTTCTAGAAATAATACATACATGTCACCCTATGCCACAGATATGACCATTATGTTTCGATGATTTTCTGAATTTTCAGAATGTAAGAGTAAGAATATAATATGTAAAATTAATATTTCCATAAAAAGGAGTTATTTACCCATACATAAGTCATTATTTAGTGTATATCAGTAAAGTATTCAATGCATAAGTGTAAATTCAAAATCCCAAATAGTTATCCCCTTTTTCAATTTTTCATTAAATAAAAGTAATTTTCTTTATCTAAAAGAATATTACCCTATATTGTTTTCATGTTGATCCTAAAATATATATTATAATTCCTAATGAAATTATCATTCATAAAACCCTTGTAAATTGGGAATTTTTTTCATAATAAAATTAAAATTTCTTTTTCAATATTTAATCCACGATTTTAGGAAATTTGAATTCAATGACATAGAAATAATCAACATTACCTAGATTCCTTTGGTTATTTAATTTTAAGTGATAGTTATCTATGAGTTTAAAAATGGAAACATGTGAGATCATTCTAGATGTGCTCAACTAATCTTGTATCATTGCGAATTAATGGAATCTGAATTTCATAAAAAAATTAGTATGTATCCTTCCTATTGTTTGACCTTTCCCCACTTTATCTTGAACCATACGCAGTTTTAATGATTCCTTAACTTGGATAAAAATTTCCTCTTTGATTTGAAATGTCTTTACATTCTCTCTCCCATATATTATATATTTAATTTTTTCCTTATAGGGTTTCAACATTAATATATTTGTTTTTGATGGGATATATGATACATAATAACTTGAATAGGTTACATGGAGCTTATTATAATTGTTTTAGTGTTCGAATTATGTTCCCTTGATATAAAATAGATCTACCCCCATGAGGATTGATATTTATAAGCCTTTCTGAAGAACCCATTTTTTTATGATTTTTATTTTTTCAATGGTTATTAATGAAATAAAAAGGTATTATTAATGTAAGTATATTGAAAATGTGATAAAGAATATATTGCCGGAAGGTTTGGTTAAAATATTCAGGATTAGTGTTGAAATTTATATATCTTGGATGATTTAGTGAATATGAAAACAAAATAAGTTCTCAAGTATTATTATCTTAAGAAACATATACTTGGTGTTTTTCTATCAGTGAAATTAATATATATTATTCATTACTCTTAAGGTGAAATTTCTAGGAAGACTTTGAGTTTACCTATTATTATTGGTGATTGTTTCTTAATATAATAAGTGATACGATTGTTAGTGATTTACATTAGTTATCAAAATTGAGATGTCTCCTTGTGAAGTAAAATGGGAAGAGATATCAAGATGATCTGATAGAGCATGGTATACAAAGGCTATCAGATGGAATGTTCATCAAATAGACATTTATTATGTTATAATGGAGTCCATCGGATAAATATTTCCAAATTAATTAATCCTAGTCCATCCAACGAACCAATAGGTAAATACCATTGGTCATAAGATTAATTTGGATATTATAGATTACATTCATAGTTAAATCAGAAATATTATGATCATAAAAACATAATCAATTGATTTTTTTTTATGTGTTCCTCATTTGATCAAACAACACAGTGTCTTATGATTGTGATATAAATATAATGAAAGGAATAATAGAAAAGTCTCAATAAAAGGGAGAGAAATACGGAAATTACATACTAATCTTAAAAGTATCAAATATCATGAATACTAAAATTTATCATAATTTAACCGAATGTTCAAAGGGGTATACTGAATAATGGTTGGTAAATGATCCAGTAATTAAGATATTAAGTTGTGGTAGAATTCAATAGAGATAAATTTCTCTAAAAAAGTAAATTCTTCATGAGTTATATCAAATTAATAACTATAAAAAGACCAAAAGTTATGTTAAGAAGTCTTTTTGAATGAATAAAGGAGTTTCTGACACATTTCATTATACATAATAATGGTTGTGAAAAAGTGAATGACTGGTTACTTATTGATCAAACTAATGTTTCCTAACATAGTCAATAGTTAAAGGAAATATGTCAAGATCATTATACTGATGCTTCCATGAAATGAAAACAGGCCGAGTAATATAAATTCATCTAATGGAGTTCTAAAAAATAATCATATATATGTTCCTAAGAATATTCATCAAATATAATTCTCCCTATAATTTATTAGAATAATTTTTTTTTGTTTTATCTTACAATTTCATCAGTGTTATTCCATTAAAAATCTATTTGCATGTTCTCCAGATAGAATGATATTTGTTAATGTAAAATTTTTATCTGATGTACTTAAATGAAGTTGTGAATATAAGTTATTATAAGATAATTTTATTGAAGTATCCAGGTCATCAAATAGAAAGGTTTTGGTCCAAGTCATTGTAAAAACATACTCATATGAAGTTCATCAGTAATAGTTTTTCTAGTAGAGGCAATGGTCAATGGTTTTTTATTCATGTCATTAGAATTAGTTTGAGTCTTGTGAAATACTTCTAAGCTATTTCTAAAAAGTTTCGAATAAACACTAGTCATAAATTTATTATCCATATGAATATTGTAATGATGAACTATATTAAATGATTTAAGGTTTGAAAGGATTATTGATGTTTTTTTATAGATATTAAATGTGCTGATTTTGAGCTGGTTATTCAACATAACAAAAAATCATGGAGGAAAATCATGATTTTCATTAGGTCATAAATATATTTTAAGGAGTTCAATGATATTATGTTTTAAGTGTATTTTAATCTTATATTTAAGGTGGCTTAAATGCTATGTGGTAAAGTAAGTTTCTAAGTGGGGAACTCAAACGTTTCAAACATTATGTTTGAAATATAGTTCATATATTTCCTTAAAATTTCAATGGTGTTACACCTATATAAAGGGGTCCTGATGCATTATTGAAAAAATTTATGTAAAGAGAGTTGTATGAATGTTCTCTATATTAAATAACAAAAGTATCATTAGAAAGTAATGGCCATGAAGTGTGTGGGAATTCTTATTTGGAACGATGTTTTGTAAGTTGTGGTACATGATAGAATATAAGTAATGGACAGAGATATAAGTACACTAAATGAAGAAGTGGTGATTGGAGGGACAATTTGAAGAATTTTCAGTATGATGAAAAATTCATGGAGTCTTATTATTAATTGGTATCTTATGAATAGTGTTTAGAAGTTATCATACAAAAATTGGTGAATAAGAAAGGATAGTACGGATAGTCACTGGGTGAACTTTCATCAAACAGATATGATTAAATAGAAGAATCATAAAGTTATATTCTGAATGAAGTAAGAATAAGAATTTATCCTTACATGTTGTTGTATAAGTTTCCAGTGAATAAGAAGTAAGTAAATAACAAAGAAACACTATGAAATCTAGAATAAGTCTAAAAATATGGGGTAAATTTATAGAGTAATAAATTAACTAATGAAGTTTAAGACTATCCATATATTCAGTATATAGATCAAGCATAGATATGCAGGTCGAAAAGGTTATTACAAGTCTAAGGATTCATGATTATTTTCTTATCTCCCCTCATAAAGTTTAGGTAACAAAACTTATGTTGAGGATTGTTTCTTTAGACAAAAAAACTTATAATTGGTATCAAATTATAGTAAAGAATCTATATACTATTAATCTCCATACAAGAATAGGACTAGATACTCTTATTTATTATTGAACCTGGTAAAAATATCATATTTCATCCTTTACATGATTTTATATACATGAATAAGATAAGGAAAATAGAATAGGATAATGAATATCATAAAGAGTATAAAAAGTAAAGGAGTAAAAAGTAATTATTGATTTAAAAATTTCCAAACACTAATTCACCCTACCCCCCCCCCATTTTAAACATATTCTATAGTGTTCCATTAAATTAGTAACATATTCAAGGTTAGATTATATTTAATTCTTTAAATAGAAGTTATTTTCTTTTTATTATTTTAATTTCTTTCTAATAATAAAAATTAAGAGTAGTTTTGTTTAATATTATATTATCTCTGAGCATAATTTCATTTATACCAAGAAAATAATGAACATGACAAATATTGAGAAAATAAATCAAAAGAAGTTGTACCTCTTAAGCCAAGAGAAATAAGGATGTTTAGTTTCCCAATCTCATCATAATAATGAATTCAAATATATCTTGGAATGTAAATAACAGGTGGTTCAATTTTTCACCACGGATAATGAAAACATTCCTACCTTTAGTGTATCATGAACAAATTATTATGTGGTATGTGAGTATTCTTTTACAATCTATCCCCAAAAAAGTAGAAAAAAGAATAAATGGTGATGATAATAGATATAAAAATTCTAAAGATATATCATTTGGTACATTAATGAATATTTTTATTATATTTTGAAAGAAATAGCCTACCTTATTTGTGCATCCTTTGAAAGAATGTAGTAATACTTCACCCAGCTTATAAAAGAAGTAGATTACATGGATAAGTCTTTAAAAAAAGTTCTATAATGATAAATAAATACAAACAGGTTGAAACCCATGAGACAAGTAAAATGAATCCTCATACAATTTCCTTAAAACTTTAAGGTGAACGCCTCAAGTAATTTAAAGATAAGTTTTATTCAAGAATACTCCAAAAGAAAATAATCATAAATTTGATGAAAAGTTGAATAATAGCATTGAGGTAAATGATTTTCAATTGGAGGTAAAATCCAAAAAAAGATCATGGAACTTGAATCTTCGTAACAAAATAAAGATAATTATAATGAAAGGGATATTGAACTTATAAATAAGATTTTTGAATAGAATTTGATTATGATTGAAGATCATAAAAACACCCGCAATATGAAATGTATATAATTGGAAGTTAAGTTGTCCAATCTTAAAAAGACGTATATTGAGATTTCACAAGATAAAATTGTATATTGGAAAATAAAATTACAAGTATGGATGAAGAAAAGTGGTAAGTATTCTTATAACTTATACATAGTGGATATGAAAATAAGTATGGAAGCTAATTCCCCATTTAGATCCCAAATATTTATGCAGAATATCCATAAAACATTATATAGAAGATATAATAAGATCAAGGTGGGTGGGTTAATGTTATTTTTGTAACATATTTAGATATTGTGCATTGGATTTTTGGAAACATCCACTCAATATTAAAGCACAAAGGAAGTCCATGTCAAGGGATTAAATTTACATATGAATAAGTAATATCTACAAAATAAGAAATATATTTATACTTCTAATATATTTGGAAAGAATGAAAATATTTGTGGTGTATAAAATAGCATTGGTCACAAGGATGATGAATTATCTTTTCAATATGTATACAATGATGATAATAATATAAGATAAAAATTTTGGTTAATAAAAATGATTCATCCTTGGGAATTAAGTAGTATAATGATATAAATAAAAATTCTCTGAAGAAGGAATCAAGTATGAAATGTGAGAAGTCCTTAGACTCTAAATCTAATAAGTTGAAGAAAATTTCATCATCCAAAAGATCTAATAAGAAGGATCTATATTTGAAGAATCCATATAAATAAAAACAAATTGTGGCCAATGTTCCTAGTGATATCTTTGTAATCTATCAAGAATATTTGGAGATATTGAGATAAATAGAAGAAACTCAAGCAAAGTCTAGGGAGAAAAGAAAATAGAATATTCCATATAAACAAGGGTAGGTATTTTGTGTGAAGTGAAATTTTATGAGACACACGCCTAAATGTTGTTATAAAATAATAATAACACAATAAATGTAAAATATTAGGATTTTTATTAAATATTTCTCTTTAAATAATTTTATTTATTTGATAATTTTCTTTACAAACAACAGTGAGTTTAAAAGAACCACAATATACTATTAAAATATTATTATTCAAAATAAAAGTTATACATTAGATTGGTGGGAGTTAATAGGACTAACTGAACTTGGAAACATTTATGGTTATATATGTATAATATTAATTCATAAGTTATAAACTGATTATAAATTAAAATAAAAAATCATTTGAAAGAAAAGGAAATATTTTTTTAAAAACATTTTTTATGCATGTAATGTATTTTACCATAATAAATTAAATTAATTCCTATTGGTGAATTATTTTAATAAAATTTATATATTATTTAATTTATAAATTTTTTCAAACAATTTAGAAAAAAAATTCTAAGCATAGGATAAGAATAAATCCATTTTTATGCTTAAAAAAGTATTTTTTCTAAAAAGAAATTTCTGTCATATTTGGCACACTTATTTTAAAATTATTTCCTTCTATTTATAGTTATTAAATTAAATAAAATTAACTCAATATTTAGAATCATGAGGTTAAAATTTGATAAATAATCTCCTTTTATTTGTTGTCAATATCAATAGTAACCATGGTAAAATTTACCACACCAATAAAGGGTAAATCAGGTTAATCTAGATTAAAAATAAGTGATAATGCCTTAATTAATTAAAAAAAATATTATTTTATGATAATGTTTCGACTCTTAACACCTTAGTATTTAAATTAATTTTTTTAATGACACTTTCCCATGAAAATGAATTATATATTATTTAAATCAAAGAAAGTTACAAAATACCACACTTTTGTTTTCAATAACCTTTATGTGTCCACGTAGGAAAAAAAGTAAGTTATGAATGAATCTAATCATTTATTTTGAGATTAATAAAATTAAACTTTTTATTTAAATTTATTTTAAATTTTTATTAATTATATAATGACCATAATTACTTATGTAACACTAATGTAGTATGCTTCCATTTAAAAATAAAACATAGTAAATTATTTTAAAAATATTAAAATTTATATAATTTTAATGATTTAATGTATACCATGAATTTTATAGATCTATAAGACATATTATGGATTTTTGAAAGAATTAAATTTGAAGTATAATTTTTTATTGATGTATTTAAAGTTGAATTAAATAAAAAGTGTCAAAATTGACAATAAGGATATTTTATCAAAATAATATTTTATAAAATTTTTTTAAAATAATAAAAGTCTTAAAATAATGCATTTTGGTTGTGATATGGTCTAAAATGTGATAAATGGACCATTTACAATCTAATTTACACCTTATAAATAAAAATTTAAATACTTTCGTGTTAAAAAAGTTGTTATCGTAGTTAAAATTAAAATTGGTTAATTAAGTGTTAATCAAAATGATAAAGTTTAAAATTACACCAAAACTATTACAAATTGTAATTTTTGATGGTATTGAAACCCTATCCAACCATATATTTGAATCCATGGCCATTCTTAGGAATTTTTTATAACATCATGAGTTTTTAAAATGAATGACTATGTTCAATAGCATACAACATACACAACACCGAACTTAAACAAACAAAAAAATAATGTTACAATGTGATCATTATAATCTTGTAGTTAAATTTGTGGGAATGAAAAATATTAATGACAATATGAAATATATAATTTTAATACTCATTTCAAATTTATTAATTTATTTTTTGTAAATAAGAACTAGATTTTTAGTCAAGTAATTTTATTAATAAAATCATATTTTATTCAAAAATGATTTTATAATTTTTTGTGAATAAAAAATAGAATTATTTTTTGTAGCTATTAGAAGATTTATTTAATTAAATCTATATAATTTTTTAAATCATAATCTCAAAATTATTCTATGGTGATATTTTGAAAATTTTATGAAAAGTTCTATTTTTTTAATGAATAGTAAAAAATGCTAATTTTTATTAAATATATATTTTTAAAGTATTTAAAATGTCTATTTATGTTTCATATTATTATTAAATTTTTATTATTTCATTTTTAATTTAATTAATCTAATTGTGGTTATAAAAATTTAATTTATACTAGAATTTAGTATAAATATATTTTAAATTTTACAAAAGGTATTTTTTGAAAACAACTGTTTTTCATTGTGATTTCTCATTTTAATTTTAAATTAAATTTTTAAAATTATTAATTTTTAATTTTTAAAAATTTATTCAATGTTTTTAATCATAAGGTCAAAAACTAGTAGAAAGGACCCATTTAAATTTAGACAATATCAATAGTAACCATATTAATTTTTATTACCATGGTAAAGGATAAATCAAGTAATTAAGGGTAAAAATAAATTGATAAGATCTAAATAATGACCCTTACACATGAATAAATTTTATTGGATAAATTTTACTAGACCCATTACACCTAAATATATAAATAGAGTTGTTTAATGAAGAATTTTCCAAGAAAATGACTTATATACTATTTAAATTAAAGAATGTCACAAAATGTCACTTTCTTTGTCTTAAATATCTCTTATGTGTTCAAATTTGGAAAAAGGTCAGTTATGAATGAATTTAAGTTTCCATTTTTAAATTAATAGAATATTTTCATGATATAAATTTATTTATGGATTTTGGGGCCACCTGGATGAGGTTTTGATGTTTATAATATTTTCTTTAATCAAAATTCAATGATGTCACATTCATGTTATTAGTAATTATATCATTTTTAATATGGGGTTATATAGTAAATATATTCAAATATAAATAATAATTTAAAAATTAAAATATTTATCTAAATATTAGTAATTTATTTATATTTTTTATTAATAAATAATGACCTTAAATTCCGACACAACACTGATGTAGTTATTATTCAATTAAGGGGAAAACAAATAAATAATATTAAAAATATTAAAATAAATATAACATGAGATATTTATAGTTATACACAAATTTTATAAATGTATTTTATATTTTATCAATTTATTATAATGTTTTTATCTAATTTATCTTGTTTCTTTTTATATTTTTAAAAGTCAATGTATTGGATTGTGTGAAAATTGTCATTTATGGTGTTTTAATATAAATTATATTTTATTAAATGATATAGAATTCCTAAAAATCTTATATTCAGAAAACTTTTTTTAGAAGGTTTAAAATTTCATAAATAAATCATTTATGTTACGTTTTTCATTTTATAGTAAATATATTAAGCCTCAAAGTGTAAAAATATATGTTGTCACTTTAAGAGTTAAAGTAATAAAACAAGGGTTAAAACCAAAAGATAAGGATTTAAAAAATAGTCAAAAGTTGTCTAATTTTTACTTTATTAAGTTATTTACACCCATAATCATTCTATATTATAAATAAATTCGTTTTTATTTCTTTTTATTTGAAATTGAATTTATATTAATTTAATATTTTGATAAATTACAAGAGTGCCTCTCTCCTCACTTATAAAATAGAACCTCTTCTTCTCAATCTATCACACTAAAAACCATTTTATTTCGGCCAATAACAACCCAAATACATTCCTAGAATAACTCACCACATTATATAGCTCTTTTTTTAGGCATAATAGCACCCTCAGTGGTCTTAATGTTTTAATCAATGAAATATTTCTAAAGAAGATGTATTGTTTTTAAATAAGTGTTTCTGTAATGTTTCTTATTAAAAATCCCTATGAACTAATTAAACAATTATAAAATAATAAATAAAATATCCTAAATATACTTATATTTAATTATATTTCTTTTATAACCCATATCCATCTCCACTTCCATAAAATGTGAAAACAAATTAATCATTCATGTGTGCGGTGGACTACCACCTCACGGACCGATATAAATTTTTTTCCTTCATAATCTCTTAATTATGGTTATAATGATGGAATTAAAAGCTTATATATGATATTCATGAAATATTTATCATTTTTCAAAGACATTATATCATTTATCTACTTACCTTTCCAATCACATAGAAATGATAACGATGTTTCTGTGTACGTGTGAATTATCACCTCCATAAAGTGTTGTGGTTCTATTTTCATCACCATATCACATGAATGATACATATAAATATATTTCGAGAAGTAATATGATATTTATGGTATTATTATAAAATTTAAATATAAAATTATACTTAACCTTGTTTTCATAATGATCATTTAAAAATAGAAATGTTACTCATGCCTAAATACAGCCTACCATCTATATAATTGTAATGTAGTTAATCATTCATGACCATAATTAATGGATGGATTTAAAAGTTTAATATATGTATAGTAATTATTAATATTTCAATAATATTATTCTAAAAATTATGTAACAATTACCACTATAATTAGATATATCATACCAAAGTCATTTTGAACTCATGAATCGAATATCATCAAAACATCTAGTGTGAACTTAAATAATTAAGTAATTTTTATAACATAGAAATAAATATATAAATGGAATAATAAATTTTGAAAAGGTTAAAAATAAATTAAATAATTTAAATAATTTTATTATTTAGGAATATAAAGTATATACGTGAAAAAACATACTTGATCTAATCGACTATCTTTTGAAAAAACATTTATAAAAGTTTCTTTTAAAAAAATGTAAAAAAGAATTTTTTTTAACTTATAGAGTATGATAATATTTTCCTTACACCATGACACTTTAATGATTCTATGATTACTTTATATTTTTCAGGTTTATTTCCAAATAAAATGGTTTCTTTATTATGTGCACTATATTTTGATATGAAAATTCATTTTAAAAGTGTATTTTGATGATATTTTCTTTAAAAATGTTTTTAATGATATTTTTCTCAAAGGAAACCCCTTTTAACTTTTTTTGGTTTTCTGGTATTTGAAATTATTTTTTAAAATAAAAAGATAGTTTTTATTCAATTTCTTTTATATGGTATTTAATGAATTTTTTAAAGGTTTTATGATAGAAAGTGAACGCATAAAATATTTTATTTATGATAATTTACATATGAATTATATGTGAAATGGGAGGGCCATGTATCACTTATAAAAAAGGTTGATACCTATTATAAATCATCATTGAGCCCATTATAGATTATAATTTTGGTATACATAGATAGCGTCGGGTGAGCCCATTTTAGTTTTGGGTGTCCCTAGATAACACTCTGATGCATCGGGTAATATATCTTATCTTTTAAGATAAAAATGAGAGAGTTATAAAAGGTTTTCTCCTATGAATTTAAATAGGATTTATTTATTTCTCAAATGGATTTAAAATGGTTTTCTAATATGATGCTCTAAGTTCCAAATAATTGTTTTTTAAATTTATTTTTATGGGTTTTAAAGGATTTCTTTGAGAAAACCATGTGTGTGTTTTTCATGTGAAAATTTTTTGTTGCATTTGCTTCAAGAACATTATATGGGTTTTATTGTTTTTCACTAAACTAATTGATATTTTTTTTATATACCTTATTTATATTTTTTGTGTGTATCTCAAGTTTTAAAATGTTTATAATAGGTTTAAAGGATGAGTAACGTAAGGATGAGAACAATATGAAAAATTGTGAGGTTATATAAATGAAAATAAAGCATGTTTTATTTTATAAAATTTTTTTAAGAAAATTAATAGTTATTAAAACTTTCCTCTTTTAATGTATGGTTTTATTTGTAATATATGTTTCTAATTTTATAAAACTCTAAACCAAAAATATATTTGGGAAATGAAAGAAGTTTCTAATTTAAAAAAATAGAATATGTATTGTTTATGATCAGATCCTTACCGTTGGTATTAGAGTAGGGTTTAGATAATTATAGAGATTAAGATGTTTTCCATTAGTATTTTATTCTGTGTTATGAATTTTATCATGGGTTTACAAGTTTTGTGTTTATTATTATTTCATGGTCGTAGAAACTGATTTGAGATTTTAAGTGATGGATTTTGAGGTAATTATGGGTTATCAAATTTTTGGGATGAAAAATTAAAGGTATGAGATAACCTTTGAGGTTAAAACATATTAAGGCTAATTTTTAGGATTTAATCAAATTTTTGGAATTTTATATGAATTATATAGTTTTGGAAAATTGATAACCTATAGACTATCGGACAAAACATAGAATTTGGAAAGGCTATAAAAATTGAACCCACAATCTAAGGGAAACAAGGGTGCATCTACTACCAATTTCATACATGAATTCTCGGTTAGTAAAACTTTTTATTATTAATTAAAATATTAAATGGATGAAGAATAAGTTTATTTTTGGCACATAATTTTTAATATATAGATAACCATAGGATTGAAAAATGATTTACTGATTAAATGATTAATGTTATTTCAAAATATGTTTGCTATTTTTCTTATCATATATGATCAAGGAAAATAGAATACTATGGAATTTTATTTGAGGAATAATGTTTGAATTATATTTTAGAAAAATATATGATTTTATTGTGGATGTGTGGTGAATCGGGTAATTTATAGAATGATTAACATATTTTAGATATTATGTGATTTGGAAATATACTTTTTAGTATGATACTTCATAGTTAATTCATGTTTTTTGGAGAAAACTGTTAAAATTTATCTTGAAAGACTATGTGATCAAATCCTTCTAATTTTTTAGTTTAAATCTTTGTCTATAATATTTTTGAGAAATTTTAAGGACATATGTTTATTAAATGATCTAAGTGGAATTTTTGGTGTTACTATTGAATTTTGATGACTAAAGTAGTTTTTCCTAATATGAAGGTTTATTTATTTAGATAATTATTATGTCTTTTATTAACCATTTTTGTTTTATTTAATGCCTAAAGATATGAGAAATAGAATATTTTTTCTAGTTTTTATGATTTGTATAATTTGATTCTAGTGCTTAATGCATCAAAAATTCATACTCATTATTTGAAAATAAAATATAATTTTGTGGTGGAAATTGATTAAATGATGAAACACTACTCTTCAAGTAACTATTTTTACTTATTCTTATAGTATATAGGGTGAAATAATTCTTCAAATTTGGGAGAGGTATTTTGAAATAAAAATGTTATTTGTTTACTTTTCTTATAGAGAAATCAATAGACTTATAACCCATCATATATTTACATATTTATGATGATTAACATTATAATGACCATGTTCTCTATCACTCTCTATAATAACTTGATAGTTATATTTCTCTTCCATGTTAATTTTTCAAACATGGAATCATAGAATTTTTTTCTCTGTCTACCTTCATACAATCCTTTCTCTCTTTTCAAGTAAACTTTTTATTGGCCCTTTTTCTGATGTGGGATTTCAAAAAAGGTACTATGAAAATTAAAACCATATTTATTTAGAATGACTTCAAATTGAGAGGAATAAATTTATTATATTGGGTTGAATCTGACATCTCAGGTTTTTAGAAGGAGATACTATGTTCAATAGCATACAAGATACACAACACCAATCTTAAATGATCAACTATATATTGTTATTTTGTGACTATCATAACATATCCATTAAACTATAGGGAATTAGTAGTATATAATGTTCATAATTATTTGTAATGTATTAATTATTTTTTTTAAATATGTTTTAGGTTTTTATTAAAGTCATATTTTTCATAAAAAACTTTTTTCCTTCATAATATATTTCATTGGTTTTTATATATAAATAATATAATTAAATTATCGAACTATTATAAATTTTTTAATTAAATAAATATAATTTTCTAAAATAATTATATCAAAATTATATATAGTGAAATTCTAATAATTTTATGAATTTTTTTATTTCTTAATGAATTGTAAAAAATACTAATTTATATTAAAAATTATATTATTCTAGTATTTACAAGGTAAAATAATGTTTCAGATTCTTTTTAAATTTTCATTAGTTCATTTTGATTTAAATTAATCCAATTTTGGTTTTCTAAATAGATGTTATACTTTAATTTAGTATAAAAACATTTTAAATTTTAAAAAGTTATTTTTCCCAAAAAACTACTTTTCATTGTGTTTTATCGGTTTAATTTTAAATTAAATTATGTAACTTATGTATTTTTAATTTTTGAAAATATATTTAATATTTTTAAACATAAGGTTATAATTTAGAAAATTGGCCCTTTTTATTTTTGGAAAATATGAATATTAACCTTAGTAAGTTTTATAACCACGGTATAAGATAAATCGGGTAATTAAGGGAAAAAATAAAATTGTAAGAATAATAAAATTACCCAAACACTTGAAAAAAAAATTATTTGATGAATTTAATTAGACCCTAAACATATAAGAATTAAAATTTAGTTATTAAATTGACACTTTTCCATACCAATTACTTATATTTTATTTAAATCAATGAAAGTCACAAAATGTCACTTTATTTGTCTTAAATATCTAGTATGTGTTTGAATAGAGAAAAAGGTTTTTTATGAATGAATCTAAGTGTAAATTTTTAACTTAATAACCTTATATTTATTATATAAATTATTTATGAATTTTTTTTCCACTTAGACTAGATTATGATGCTTATAATATTTTATTTAATGAAAAGTCAATGATGTCATATCCATGTTATTAATAGATATCTCATTTTTAATATATGGTTATCCAGAATATATCTTCAACTATAAATATTAATTTTAAATCTAAAATATTTATCTACATCATGGTGATTTATTTATAATTTTTAGTGATGAAATAATTACCTTAAATGCTGACACAACACTTATGTGGAAACTATTTAATTAATGGAAAAAACAAATAAATGATATTAAATATAATAAAATAAATATAGAATGAGATAATTATTATCATAAACTAATTTTATATATTAATTTGATATTTTAGGGATGTATTAAAATATATGGATCTACTTTAGATTATTGTTTTTATATTTTAAAAAGCTAATGTAATAAATAGTGTCAGAGTTGACATTAATGATATTTTAAATTTAAAAATATTTTATTAAATTGTATAAAATTAATAAAAATATTATATTTATAAAACTGATTGGGATTAGGTTTAAAATTTCATTAATGACTCATTTTTAGTTATGTGGTAATTTTATAGAAAATATATTGACCCTTAGAGTGAAAAATTACAAGTAGTCACTGCAATAGTTAAAGGGATTAAATAAAGGGTTAAAACTACAAGAAAATGATTAAAAAATTTTAAAAACTTGTATAAATTTCATTAGATGAAGTTATTTCTACCCATAGTCATCCTATATCTAAATAAATTATTTTTGAGCCATTTAAACTTGAAAATTAATTTATATTAATTTAATATTGTTTGAAATTTCAAGAGTGTCCCGCCCCTATCCTATAAAAGAGAACATATTCTTCTTAATATATCACACTTAAAAACCATTTTAGTTTATAAATTACTATAAAATACCTTTTTATAATTCCTCACCACGTTATAGGGTATTTTTTTAGGTATAACACCACCCTTTTTGTTCTTAATGTGTTAAGCAATGAAGTTTTTCAAAACAAGGGGTATCATTTTTAATTAAGTGTTTCAGTTTTTTTCTTATTCAACATCTCTAAAACTTACTTAAACCATTATAAAATAGTATATTTAGTATCCATCATATACTAATATTTTATTATTTTTGTTTATTAACCTATTTTCATCACCACTCCCATCAAATGGGAAAATAATTCATCATTCTTATGTACCAAGAACTACCACCTCGCGAACTGATATAATTTATTTTCCTTCACAGTCTCTCAAGACTAGTTATAATAATGGAATTAAAAGTTTATATATTATATTAATGAAATATTATTAATTTTTAAAATATAACATATAATTTATGTTCTTACCTTTCCAAGAATATATAAATGATAACGTTGTTCGTATATACGTGTGAATTATCACCTCCATGAAGCGATGTGATTAATTTTTTCGTCACCACATCACAGGAATGAAACATTAAAATATATTTTTATAATTAAAATTATATTTATGATATTTAAATAATTATTTAAGGATAAAATTATTCTTACCTTATTTTTATAATGATCATTCAAAAATGGAAACGTTACTCATTTTTTTGTACGACCTAACATCACTGTGATTGTAAGATAGTTAATTTTTCATAAACATAAATAATGGATAGATTTAAATGCATAATTTATGATTAATTATTATTATTATTCCATTAATAATATTCTAGATATTATGGAATAATGACCACTTTAACTAGGGACATCATACCATATTCATTTTTTACTCATGTACCGAATATCGTCAAAATGTCCAATGTGAAATTAAATAATTTGTTTATTGTTATAACAAATTAAGAAGTGATATAAAAGGAATAAAAAACTTTAAAAAGTTCCCTAAAAATAAAATAATTAACATAAGGTTATTATTTTGGAAGATAAAGTACATACATAAAAAATCGAACTCGAGGTAAGGGGCTTTCATTTAAAAAATCTTCTATTAAATTTTATTTTTACAAAAGTCAAAAAGATTGTTTTTTAACTTATATGGAATGATCATATTTCCCCACAACCATTATGCTTTAATTATTTTAAGATTCATTTATGATTTTTCATTGTTATTTTCAAGAAAATGTTTTTCTTATTATGTGTTCATTATTTTTATTTGAAAAGTTGATTTAAACAACGTTATTCTGATGATATTTTCTTCAAAAATGTTTTTAATGATATTTTCTTCAAACAAAAACCATTTTAAAATTATTTGGGGTATTTTTTTATTTAAAATGATTCTTTAGGAAAATAGGGTTTTTTTATTCAAATGTTTTTTCATATGTAATTTAAAGATTGTTTCAAAGGTTTTATAATGGAATGTGAAGGTAGGAAGTATTTTATTCATGATAAGGTACTTAATCATTAAATGAGAAATAGGTGATCCTGATATATCTTATATGAAATTTTTGATCCCCATTATATATAATTGGTGATCCCATTATATCTTATATATTGGGTGCACCTAGATAGCCCTGGGTGAGCCTGTTATAGATTTAGGTGCATCTCAATAATGGTTTGATGCATTGGGTAATGTACATTATCTTTAAAGGAGAAAAGGAGGGAGTTACCAAAGGGTTTCTCCTATGGATTTAAATGGCTCTAGTTATTTCTATCACAAGGTTAAAATCAGTTATAAATGTGATTCTCTATGTTTCCAAACATAGTTTTTAAATGGATTATTATGTGTTTTAAAGGCTTTCTTTGAGAAAATCATGTGTGTGTCCGTTTTTCATAAAAAAATATTTTTTTCATTTGATCCTAGAACACTAAATAGTTTTTTATGTTTTTCACCGAATTAATGGTTTTATTTCTTTTTATTTTCCTTACTAAGGTTTTTGTGAGAATCCAAAGTTTTAAATTGTTTTTCACATGGTTAATAGATGAGTAGGGACAAGGATGAGGAAAAGATGAAATTTTCATTTAATATCAACTAAAAGAAAAAAAAAATTATTTTATAATGTTTTTGTTTGGTTAGAAAAATGGATACTAAGTTAAAGTATCGACTTGTAATGTATGGGTTTACTTTTTAATAGTTTTTCCTAATTCTCTAAAACTCTAAACCTAAAATATATTTGATAAATGAAAGCGATTTATAGTTTTAAAATAACTAGAATATGTATTTTTTAAGGTTATATCCTTATATTTTTAATGATAATGAATTTATTATAATTTTATTTATTGGTAAATTAAAAAAATTTCCCTCACTTAAATTATAAAAGGGAACCTCTTCCCTCACTTATTCACACCACTTTGAGCCTTTAATCTCAACCAAACTCTAACAATTTAACTTATTTTCTTCCAAATTCACATTCTAGAGGTTATTCTTTTCCCAAAAGACAAACAATAGACATTTCAAAGGATATATAAATAAGTCTTTTCAAAGATGTGGAAGTTATAGTGCTTTAAAAGCAAGCTAAACTTTAGGTAATGGTCTATTTCACAATCTCATCAATATTAGTGATTGTTTATTATTAAGTCTCCCCTAGGAAATATTTCTATTCTATATCCATGTTTTCTAAAAAATTATAAAATGTTTTTAACTTATCCTATTATTTTTTAAATTCGTTTCTACAAATTTTTTTCAAAATGGTTTAAAAGTAATCTTTTTTCCATTTTCCAAATGAGGTACTTTGTGAATTTTTCAACAATAATATGAAAGGAATGTTTATTTTGATTAAACGACATGAATGGATTTTCATTCCTTAATAACTAAATTTTTATTTGGATATAACTTTAAAAATATATATGGTTATTTTCAAATAAATTATTTTCCATTATAATTTCATAGATTTTAAAAAATTAATTAGTTTTAAATGGAAAGGTTATTTCCCTCAAGATTTATTCTAAGTGACCTTTCAAAATCATTTTCCACCTATAATAAAATTCTATGATATTACTTATTATTTAATGAGGATATTAACCAAGGATACTAAATTTATTATTTCTTTGGATGGTTTATGTTTATGACTAAAAGATGAACTTTTTATGAAAACTATTTCTTGTCCATGGGTTATGTTATGGTGGAATGTTTATAAAACCCATTTATATTCATGGGTTTTGATATGATCAATTATTTATGATCTTATGGAACACAAATGTGTTATTTTCATTATCTTATGGGTGGTACATATATATCCCTCCAATTAATTAGAAAAATATTTATATATCATGAGAGAAATAGTACTCGAATAGGTAGTGAATAGAGTTTAGTAAGGGACTCTGTCCACTATGATAAACTTGGGAGTGAACTTTTACTTATATTATGGTTTTGGGAGTGGAGTCATTCCATTATGATAATATTTTCAATTATCTTTGGCTACTAAGTAAATGATTTTATATTATTATGTGTATGCCACAAATCCATTAATTGTGCCTATATTATGATAGCATGGTTCATGTTCTTTGATTTATTTATGATTCATGTCTTATGAACTTCCAGGATTTATGTCATGACGTAATATTGTGATATTTGATATACAGGGTTTGGTTTTTAAATTTTAAGATTGTGTTATTATACCCCTATATTCATGTTATGCTTTTATGATCATTTTTATCTCCCTTTTTTACTCTTAATAAGAATATAATATCACCCTTTTCTTATGTTTAATTTCCTTTGGTTATTAATAAGTGTATTAATTATGACATTTCTAATAAGGGTTCTAGTTATGAATAAATAAGTAAGAGAAGATTTAGATATTCTACTAACCATTTATTTAGGTTTCCAAGTTTCCAAATATGCTACACCTAATCATTATAGAATGTATTTAAGTGTTATGTAGTTAATATTCATCTATTATGATTTAATATCAATTAATGAAAGGAATGGGTCTCTAAATGAAAAGTTCATAATGATTATTAAAGTTAAACTAGGTGATAAAAGTTCTTGAAAAGCTATTGAGAAGAGAAATTTCGAACACAAATAAATTAAAGTGATAATATCCATGTATCTGTAATCATGTTTAATGTTTATGTGTGTATGCATTAAGTGTAATGAAAATATAGAAATTCTGTTGATAAAACTATCTTAATATTTTTGTTTAAATTAATAATCAAGGGATATACACCTTATTACCTTAACCTTAGTGTATTATATTTGTTTTTTTATAACAACTAAATAGAAGAAAATCATGATCTCAGAGAGATTACATGAGACAGTGAATGGGTTGTCAATATTGTACAGTATTATTTAAGGAAGTTAACATCCTTTGAAAAAGATATATTTTGGTGTATTATCTACATGAAGATCCTAAAACATATTTTTAGAAAAGATTAATAATTATGAATATCATGATAAATGTATCCTTAAGGGGGAGACAAGTGAAGTAAGACGAAGCTACACTGATAATCATTATATCATACAAATCTAGTCATTATGGAATGTGCCTAAATGAATTTCATTATAAAATGGATTTCAATATTAATCTATCATAATTAGTTACACAAGATAAAAATATTAAAATAAAGGGTGATAAATTGAATTAATCAGTGACATAATAAAATTGGTTGTATGATAGTGCTCCAAGGATTCTTATCCATCCATTTTTACTTGAATTTTTTATCCTGTATATTAAAATAAGTACATAAGTTTCAAGTTTATTTATACATAAAATATTTTATATCAAAATTAGTATATTTATCCTATAATAAAAGTGGAAAACCCTTAAAGACATTCTAATTTGTTGTAATACTATGTGGTATCACGATCAGTTGGTAAAAGAAATTTTTTTATATAAATCAAATCCTCTTGTTTTATAAACCGAGCATGGATCATGTGGAAATAGAGTGAAGTTATGGATAAAAAATATCTTAATAATGAACTGATACCCTTTTCCCATAAAATTTGTATTTATTTTTAATAATGGGTGATAAAGTGAAAGGAAAGTTATGATTAGTAAAGGGAAGAAAAATAAGATAAAGACTCGCATTTTGACATAATCATTTTAAAGGATCATTGATGTGACATTATATACTTGATCTATTAGATCAAGTGTTGAAACATGTTGTATAATTTTTTATAAAATAATAAAAAGAAAAATATATTGACCATGGGTCATTTCGGTCTAGATATTTGAAGGATTAGGAAATATTAATACATATCAGAGTATAAAAGATTCTATAAACTCAAATCTGGAATCACTGGAGATATACTATTAACTAACACCATTATTTGTTGAAATTATATTCATCAATATACCTATTAAAATAATTTTAAAGATTGGAGTGATGACAAAAGCACTCAACAAGGAATTTTAAAACCATAGGAGAAATAATTTCTCTTTTAAAAATTTTATAAAAAAATTTCTAAAATACTTTTTATATCAACTATAGAAAAATTGATATTGAAAATAATTTTTACCATAATTACATATTAGGGTTTCAAAATCCATAAGATATTATTTTCAAAAAAAATAATTATAAAACTATTGAAATCCCATTTTATTTCAAACATTATTACCTTTGAAAAAAATATTTATTTCTCCTTTTAAACATTAACAATTTACTTTTGAAAATAATAAATATTTATGTAACATAATTATTATTTTAAAACTATAATAAAACCATGTGCACACTAAGAATATTGATGGAATAAAAATCTCTTTTAGGAAAAGTTCATATTTTTAACATGGTTTAACTCCCGATTTCCCATCATCAAAACCAGTATCCAAGTGCCAAATTTTTAATAAAACATTTTTGTAAAGATATCCTTACTCATTATAAATCCATTAAAATAAATTTCAAAAAATTCAAATTTATGTGAATTATTTCCAAAGAGGTAAATAATTTCAAATCTAATAAACTTAATAGAATTTTACTTAAATAAAATCCATAATTTTATATATATTTGGAATAATAAAAACAATCATAAGAAACACTTATAAATAATATCGGGAGATTAATCTTAAAAAATTGGTTTTCATAATATATATTGAATTTCAATGAATAATATAGTGAATGTTCATAAAAAATATGTAATCATGAAGGACATATATTAATAATAAAGAATATTTCACACATAAAATAATAAATTTAACACTTTAAAAACCTCTGTGGCATTTGAAAAAAATTTACCTATGAGGATTTGTAAACATAAAAGTGGGAAATTTAAGAAATAAATATCTCATACAAAAGATCATTAAATAATTATTTTATAAGAAAATTCTTAGAATAATCTCCCCTTCAAAGAGGGTTTTAATGAAAATATTTTTCCTTGTAGAAAGGGTTTTTCCATAAAATCTTAAAAATAGATTTATTAGCCCATATACTCTTACAAAAAGGAGTTTTACAAAAATATAAATCTAATGAAAATATTTTCCCTTATAATAAAAAATTCTATTGAAAAATAAAATAATTTTCCTTTATAATTAATGTTTTGGAAAATTAATAGAATCAAAAAATAGTTTTCCATAGAAATAGTGTTTTACAAACCATAAAATAAGAGTTTATTAAAATAATTCCCTCATATATAAAATTATTTTCAAAATAGTAATAAAATAATTTTTCCCTAATTCATATCAAGGAAAACATAACCTACCATTGTGTATGATCAATTTCTATATAGAATAACATTTTAACTATTAAATTTTCTAATTCTAATTCTAAAAATCATATATTCTATTAGAATATTACATTTATATTATAAATACATTTCTTATATGTATTAAATATAATTTTATTTAACAACATTAATATATTTAGATACTTCAATATTAATTTATTACTAAAATTTATTTCTATAATTTGTTTAAAATATTTATTATTAATATTATAATCATTAATTATTATAATATAATTTCAAAAAAATATATTTATTTTTATTTCCTGAAAATTATATTCACTTAGTATGATAATGTCTTTTTTTTCTTAATATATGTTGTACTAATATTAAAATATATTCGTTTTATTTCATGGAAATTATACAAATATTGTTAAAGAATTATTAACTTAATAAAAAATTTACTTCATTTCTAGAAAAGTATTATATTTCTTAAAATAAATATTATGTTAGAATATCTCCTAGATTGTATTAATTTTGAAAATAGTTTATATTCATTTATTTATAAGAAAATTATACTATAATTCATGATATGTTATATTTCATCCCCTTAAAAAAATTGTCTCCTTGCAATTTTGATTACATAAATAAATGTTTAATTTTCAAATTAACCTCAATAACCTCAACATAAAAATATCAAATAAAACATGAAGGTTATGAACAACATTAAAATTATATCTAAGGAATAAAAATAATTATTTCTCAAATAAATCGATACTTAACCAAAGCATTTTATTAAAATTAATTTCTCCCAAAATTATGAAAACTATGATCACTATATCTCTCATTAACCAAAAATATCATCATCCACTTAAAGCCTTATGTTCAAAATGAGAAGAATAAAAAAACTATACATAACTAGTATCATAATAATGTATAAAGTTGTCTAAACCTTTCCTATAATACCAAATGCGAAAACCCAGACTCACACTCCTAGGTACATTATTAAAACATACTATCTACATTTTTATAAAATAATTAAATGAAAAATATATAGAATGAGCATCTTTTTAGTCTAGATATTTAGAGTATTAATAAACCTTAATACATATCATAGTTCATAAATAATTCTATGAACTCTTTTATAGCTTTTCTCAAGATAGAATCTTAGTTGAGACCCTCTTCCATTGATCTTATATTCATCACTATAATTGTGAAAACAATTTTAAAACTTTGGGTGAGAATAAAATTTCTTAGTAAGGGTTTTTAGAACCATAGGTGAATTATTTTCTATTTTAAAATTCTATAAAACCCTCTGGAAAAAAATGATTTATATAAAATATAAAACATTTTATATAATAAATATTTTTTTCATAAATAAATGTTTAGGGTTTTAAAAATCCATAATATATTCCTTCCAAAACATTAATTTTAAAAACTAATTATTTTGATAACAAACTTTATTTCAAATATAATTTCCTTTTCAAAGAATGAATATTTCCCCTTTGAAACTATGACAACCCTTCTCTTTATTAAACACTAAAACATGATTTACTACATAAATTTCACTTAATACCACATAGAAGATCGATAGGTCTAGTGTATTTGGGGCTTACAATAATTACATAGAAACTTAAAACACGAAATAGAACATCTATATTGAAAACTTCTTTTATATGACCACTATATTCCCTCGTTCTTAGCAATGCATGGGATAACCTGAGGACATGCATAAAAAAAGGGTGAGCTATAAATCCCAGTAGGATAGTAAACAAGGAATAACATGAATATTACAATACATATTATTAAATAGGCATATCAATGGAGCATAATAGAAACAAGAACATAAAGGAATGATAAATCATTATAATCGTAACAAGGAAATGTGGCAGCACCACTTAACATAGAATTACGATGAGTCAAGGATCGTTGCTCATGGAGCGTGATTAAACCCTAATTGTACATGAATTAGCATGAATCAACACCCATTGCACATGATGTATCATGATACTATACTTTCCCAATGCATTGGAGCTCTATCAGGGCTCACCCTTCTTAAAAAAAATTTTCATGCATAAGTGTGCCACATCGATCATATAACATGGAATCAATCAACATCATAATTTATTCCATGATTAAGTAATATGTAATAAATACATTAAAGTACCATTAAATATGTATATGTGCATAATGTTGAATACCCTTTATAGATACATGGTTATGGTATTCACTACACAATGACCTTGGCATGGAAAAATGCAGTGCAATTTCAGCAGCATAACCACATGATATAAGGATTCATGAAAATGGTTTATGAGAGGGAAATGTGTTTATCATCATATTTACATTAAATGGACAGTAATTGGGTCATATAGATACATTTACCAACAAACATAATGGAATTTATATGCATAATACATAATAATTAATTGGATATAAAAGAGGAGAGAGAAATCTCGCACAAAATTTCAGCATGGTAACGGGTGTATATGGGAGGTATTAATGAGAGATAAAGGTGCCACCCATAATCCAAACATAAAGAGGTAATTATGGGGGATGTGATAAATCATACCCCAACATTTTTAATTGAAAACATTATGGCATAACAACTTAAATAAAATTAAACAATAATAAGAAAGGAAGAAAACCCTTACATGGAAGTGTGATCCCAAAGGCCTGGGAGAGGCATGATAAAGGCTTCTTGGGAGATTGGGGAATCTTGTGAAGGTTCTAGAGAGATTATGATAGAGGTTGTATGAACTCAAAAGTCTTTGATTGAGGATGAAGTGGGAGCTTGGGTGGGTTTATATAGGAAAGGAGATGGAATTATTTATTATCTAGGTTTGGGTCACCACACATTAAACTAATCAATACCACAAAACATCCAATGGTTTTGGTACATGGTTTTTTACAAATTGGTGTATAAAAAAATATTTTATAAGGCCAATGTTCGAACTTCTTAAAATAATAGGGTTGCTTATGTAGAGGTGAGTCACACTCTCATGGAAATTCATTTAAAAAGTGAAAATGTTTAATAACTCTTGGAGGGTCCACTAATGTTTTTTAAAATAAATAAAACAAATAAAAAATCACATAATATTAATGGTAAAACATATATTGACTGAATATATCATTTATAGTATTCTATTACATCACTATTGGGTCATTATGATGTCATAAAACACATTATATATTTAAACGGTATTTATTTTTTACCCAAAAAATTGACTATCTCTGAAAATTATGAAACATTAACCATTGGATAATTTTGACGTACTGATTCCAAAAATAATATTCATTTTTTTTAAATAATTCTTTAAATATGTAAATTTTTATTTTTAAAATAAAATCCAACATTTATAATAACTTCTTGGGTTTTGACCAAAACGACTTTCAAACCATAACAAAAATTACAATTAAATTCATAAAATTATATGATAATTTATATTTAATAAAAATTAATTTAATAATAATACTTTTTTATTAAAATATTGTTTAATTCAAAAATCCTTTAATTCATCAAAACAGATTTCTTTGTTAAATATTAACTAAAAAATACTATTTTTGCTTTAAAAACAATATAAAAAATAACAATAATAAAAAGAATATATATTAACTATTATATACAAAAATAATGCACATAATCATAGTGTTAAGGTCCTGTTACATAAACCATTATAACACCTGTATACGACTGAAGGGTAAGGTGTACGATGGTGACAGACTCTTGGGGTGGCTCGAATAACATTGCTCGGGTGGTAATCTCTATCAACTTCCACTTCTCTCGTAGGCGGTTCCTTTAGAGATTAACAAGTTGAATCTCGGCTTGGGATTGGTCAAGAGATAATCCCAATGATGGCACCTCCTTTCCGAGACTTGAAAAATGGGCTTCATACAAGGCAAGTCTACTGGAAGAGCCCATCGATTCCTTGGTCTGAATAAATTGGATTTGTTAAAGCCCTATATTTATACTAATCATGTGATCACTGTTCAACGACTATATTAGCAACGATCACAATTATTAATGGTATTTTAAAATATAGATACATAAAACAAAATAAGTTCATATGTTATATGACCCTTTTACATAATAATACATTTAATTAGATCAAGAGGAATTTGAATTAATGAAATTTTGGGTCGTTACAATCTTACCCCCTTAAGAAATTTCGTCCTCGAAATTTACTTTTCCAACACTAAAACAAATGTGGGTAACATTGCTTCATCACTTCTTAAGATTACCACATCTCTTCTTCAAACTTGCGGTTTCGCCAAAACACATTGATGAGGTGCATTTTCTAATTTTGTAGAACTTTTTCTCTATGATTTAAGATCTTCATCGGCTTCTCCTCGTAAGAATGATCATCCTCTAGTTGTACTACCTCTAAAGAGAGTACATGTGAAGGGTATGGTATGTACATCCTTAATAGGGATACATGAAAGACATCATGTACTTAGGCCATGGTAGATGGGAGTGCTAGTCGATAAGCCACAACCCAAATACGATCAAGAATCTCGAAGGGGATGATGTACCTAGGACTTAACTTACCTTTATTTCCAAACCTCGTGACCTTTCTCCCTGGAGATATGCATAGGAATACCATGTCTCAAACTTTAAACTCGAGGTATCATTGAAGGTTATCAACATAAATCTTCTGTCAACTCTAGGTTTCCTTGATATACTACTGAATGGTTTTCACCTTCTCCACCATTTCTTCGACCATTTCTAGTCCTAGAAACTTACGCTCACGAACTTCATCCCAACATTCCGGTGTTCTGCACCTCTTCCCATATAGTTCTTCATAAGGTTCCATTTGTATTCTCGTGTGGAAACAGTTATTATAGGAGAATTAAACCAGAGGAATATGTTGATCTCGTCCTCCTTTGAAGTCCATTAAATGTGATCTTAACATATCTTCCATTGTCTGGATAGTACGATCAGATTGGACATCAGTTTGATGATGATAGGCCATAATAAAGTTCAGTTTAGTCTACAGAGCATGTTTAAGACTCTTTCAAAACTTATAGGTGAATCTTGGATCTCGATCATATATAATAGATAGTGGTACTCCATGCAGCCTTACCACTTCTCTAATATATATTCATGCTAGTTGATCTAATGATAAATCCTCTGGAATTTCAATGAAGTGTGCATATTTTGTAAGACAATCCACAACAACCCACATTTCATTGTTTCCATTGGATTTCTTCAGAAGTCCGGTGACAAAGTACATGGAGATGTTTTTCCATTTCCATGTTGGTATAAGAAATTTTTGCATCATCCCATTAGACTTCTTCCTCTCTTCCTTCACTTGCTGGAACACCAGGAACTTTGATGTATACTCAGTGATCTCCTTCTTCATGTTATCCCACTAATATTTCTCTCAAAGATCTAAATACATATTTCTGTTTCCAAGGTGAATAGAGAAATTTGAACTATGTGCATCATCCAAAACATCCTTCATCAGCTCTGGACTTGATGGAACACATAGTCGTTTCCGAAATCACACAATTCCTTCTTTATTAACATTTAACTCCAAGGATTTTCCTTTTTTGATAGCTTCCACTTACTTTTGAATTCCCACATCATCATTTTGAGCATCCTTTAACCTTTCCAAAAGTGATGGTTGAGCAATCATTTGTGAAAGGATTGATGGTATTCCATTCTTTATGATTCCCATGCCCATCTTTATCAAATATAAAAAGATTATATACTTATCAATTCTCATCAATGATAGAATCACTAGGTCTTTTCTACCTAGAGAATCTACCACCTTGTTCGGTTTCCTAGGGTGGTAATGGATTGAGCAGTCATAGTCTTTGATTAGTTATAACCATCTTCATTGGAACATGTTTAACTCTTTCTATGTGAATATATATTTGAGGCTTTTGTTTTCTGTATATATTTCACACTTATCCCCAAATAGATAATGCCACCAAATTTTTAAATCTAAAATCACTATAGCCAACTCTAGATCATGTTTTGGATAATTATTCTTATGAACCTTCAATTTCCTTGAATAATAGTCAACGACTTTGTCATTTTTCATCAACACACAGCCCAAGACCTTCTTCAAAGCATCACTAAATACTAAAAAAAGTTCTCCACTTGTGGGTAATGTGAGCACGGGCATAGTGATGAGCCTCCTTTTCAACACCTTGAAGATTTATTCATATTCATCACTCTAAGAAAACTTTACTCGCTTCTGAGTTATCTTGGTAAGAGGGTTGGTTAATCATGATAAATCTCTCACAAAGCTTCGATAAGATCCAGCTAACCCCAAGAAGCTACGGATATTCGTTACCGATGTTTTCCTTAGCCACCCCTCAATTGTAGCTATCGTGAAGGGATCTATAGATATCCCATTTCTTGTGATGATATGGCCCAATAATGATACCTCCTTCAACTAAAACTTACACTTGATGTACTTTTCATAGAGCTTCTTCTTCTGCAAGGTATCTAGTACAGTTCTTAGATGCTCTTCAGGATCCTCCTTGGTTTTGGAGTATATTATAATATCATCTATAAAGACTACCACAAATTTGTCGAGGTAATATATAAAGACTCTATTAATCAAGTCCATGAAGATTTCTGGATCATTAGTGAGTCCAAAAGTCGTTACTATGAATTCATAGTGCCTGTTTCTTGTATGAAAAGTAGTCCTGGGGATATCTTCCTTCTTCACCCTTACTTGATAATATCCCGACTGCAAATCCACCTTGGAGAAGTATTGTGCCCTATGTAGCTGATCGAACAAGTCATCAATTCGTGGGAGAGGATACTTGTTCTTTATCATAATTTTGTTAAGCTCATGATAATAGATGAAAAGGTGCATTGACCCATCCTTCTTCTTGATGAAGAGAACTAGTGTACCCCATCATGAAGCACTTTGGCATATAAATCCTTTATCCAGATTCTCCTGTAGTTGTATCTTCATCTCCTTAAGCTCCAAAAAATCCATTCTATATGAAGTCTTGGATATTAGCAATTCCCTAGTTATAAGTTCAATAGATAATTCAACATCTCTTATAGGTGGAAGACCAGTCAATTCCTCAGGAAAAACTTCAGTGAATTCCCTCACAATAGGAATGTCTTCAAGGATGGTTTCTTCCTTAGACTCAATCATCTGAGCCAGATATGTGTGTTCATAGAGAAGTAATATCCATTCTTGAGATTATGGATCTAAATAATATTCATCTTCTTTCTTGCGCTTATACAGAATCGGGGGTCAATTCTCTACATGGAGAGTGATTTCCCTCTTACAGCAATTTATGTTGGCTCTATATAGGTAAATATAATCCATGCCAATAATTGCATAAAATTCCACCAGAGGTATTATTATGAGGTTCGTCAAGATTTTCAATCCGTATATTACGAAAGGGGAGGAGTTATATTCATGGGATGCAATGATTTCACAATTTTTTGTACACACCTACATCCTTATTTCCATGATTTGTGGTGGTGTTGGGATTGTTCTACTAAACAATCAAGATATAAAAGAATTTGTAGAACCAGAATCAAAAAGTATGTTCTCTATTATTGAATGAATAACTAACATACCTATCACCACTTCGTTTTTGGGTTTCACTTCAGCATTACTGATGGAAAAAAGCTTGCCCATGCTGCCTTGGAAGTTGTTGCTTGCATCTGAAAACCCTTGGCTTAAGGCACTGATTTGTGAGATGCCTGAGTTATTTTCTGTTGAAGTAATGAATAATGAATTGAGAGTAAAATAGAGAATTCCTCTCCTCTGTCGCATCCATGGGATTTTCTTGTCGGGAGTTAATAGCTAGGTACCCTTCTCCTCTACACCTAAAGCATTTCCTTGTCCCCTTCAGGCAATTTCTGGGGTACTTCTTTTCGCACCTTTGGCAAGTGGGGTACTGGATTTTCTTATCAGCATTGGATTTATACATCGAACTGGTAGAATTGAAGTCCACCATATGCTTCTTATCCCCATGATACCCCTAAGGTTCTCCGATCTCTATTTCAACCTTGAGGGTACATCAGACAAATTCCCCATAGCTATCGAAGTCGCAGATCGCCCAGGCTTTCTGTAGGCTAGGTTTCAGCCCACCAAAGAATCAGTCAACCTTGTATTCAGGGGTAATGACAAGTCATAAGCATATCGTGAAATCCTTTTAAAGTTTTCCTTGTACGCTCTGATAGATTCTCCGTCTTTTTGCTTGAGATCAAGGTAAGTCTCTTTCCATCTTAGGCTGGAGGGTGCGTGGAAAATATTTATCAAAAAACATCTTCTGAAAATCCTTCCATTCCAATGCCTTGATATACTCCTCAAGATTAGTATTTTTGATCAATGTCTACCATTTATCAGCTTCACCCTCCATATGATAAGTAGTCAGGATAACCTTCTCTTGTTTGTAACATTTACAGATGGGGAAGATCTTTTCAATAGACTTTATCCATTGTTCGGCGATTGAGGGATCGACTGATCCATTAAAAGTTGGAGGCCTTGGTCTCCTGAAGCTTTCGATAGTGAATTGTTCTTTCCTAGGGGGGTTGAATGTTCCTCTTGACCCATGTTTCTATTCAAATATTGAATTAACTGAGATTGTATCGTGATAATGTATGTGATTCCTTCTCCCATCAGATTGGGAATTTCATTTGCACAGTCCTCACATTGATCTTCACATATGTTGTTAGCATGAGTCCTCCTATTACCAGCCATTGGCTGGAATAAAAGTAAAATTTAGGGGTAATACATAAATGGTGATCCATGGACAAAATAGATGACTTATAAATAGCTTTTATTTCCATAACTTATGAATCTACAGGCTTCAATATATGGTATCCAACATATATTCTTAGGGGATTTTTTTTAATTCCATTAATAATTGGTCACACTAAGATTGTGAATTTACCGATGCATATCCCCTAGGATTTTCATAACCAAGAGTCCATCAAGGCTTATTGTCATGTACCAGGATACCTCAAGTCGAGCCCAAAACTCCTTGTCAGGGTTTTCACCCCTAGGTACATCTGTTCCAGAGCTGCCTCTACCTACTCGTATACAGACAGGGATGTATTTTCTTGATTAAAAACTTACTAAATACCCACCAAAACTTAGAGATTATTTTATTATACTTAGTCTTGTCTCTAAGGCTTCACTATGGTTTTCTAATCCTAATCCCAAAAATAACTAAATCAATCCTCTAATACCAACTATGACAGCCCTACTCTTTATTACACACTAAAACATGATTTATTACGTAAACTAAAATTGATACCACATAGAAGATCAAGAGTTCTAGTGTAATTTGGGCTTATTATCATTACATAAAAACTTAAAACATGAAATTCAACATCTTTATTGAAAACTTCATTTACATGGCCACTACATTCCCTCGTACTTATCATTGCATATGATGACATGAGGACATGCATAAGAAAAGGGTGATATACAAATCCTAGTAGGGGAGTAAACAAGGAATAACATTAATATTACAATACATTTTAGGCAATAGGTATATCAATGGAGCACAAGAAAAACATGAATATAATGTCAGGATAAAGCATGATAATCATAACATTGAAATGTGGCACCAACAATTAACATGGAATTAGCATTAGCCAAATCTCATTTCACATAGAGCATGATTAAACCCTCATTTCACATGAATTATCAAGATAAAACACCATTTTCACATTACGTATCATGATACTATACTTTACCCAATGCATCAGAGTGCTTCCAGGGCACCCCCTTCTTAAACATTTCGTTTAATGCATATGTATTCCACATAGATCATATAACATGGAATCAATCAACATGATAAGTAATTCCATGATTAAGTAATGTGGAATAAGTACATGAAAGTACCATTCAATGTTTATATGTTTATAAAGGTGAATACCCCTAATAGAGACATGGGTATGGTATTCGCTATACAAAGATCTTGGCTTGGAATAAAGCGGTGCAATTTTGGCAGCATAATACCGTTACATTAGGATTCATGAAAATTATTGATGAGAGGGAAATGGTTGTCTCATCATATGTACACGAAATGGATAGTAAGGGTTCATATAGATACATGTCCCAATAAACGTATTGGAATTTAGATTCATAATACAAAATAATTACTTGGATGTAAAAGAGGAGAGAGAAATTTATCACGGAATTTCGGTATGGTAACGGGTGTACATGGGAGGTATTAATGAGAGAAGAAGTGGTCTCCCATCATCTAAAAATTAAAAGTGAATTATGGGGAGGTGTGAAATAATACTCCAACATGTGTAATTTAAAACAAAAGGGCATAACAACTAAAAGAAAATTGGACAAAAATGAGAAAGGAAGAAATCCCTTACATGGAAGTGTTATCCCAAAGGCGTGGGAGAGGTGTGAGAGAGGATTCTTGTGAGATTTGGGCACCTTGGGAGGATTATTGAGAGAGGAGGGAAGAGTTTGGACTAAATACAAATTCTTTGAGTGAGGAGGAAGTGGGATCTTGCAAGATTTTATCTAGGAAAGGAGATGGAATTCTTTATTATTTAGGTTTGGGTCACCACACATTAAACTACTGAATAACAAAAACCATCCAATGGTTTTTTCCAATGTTGTTTGCAAAAGGGGAGAGGAAAAAAAAATTATAATCCAAATGGACTAACCTCATAAAATAATAGGGTTTCTTATGTGGAGGTGAGTCACACTCTCGAGGAAATTCATTTAAAAAGTTAAAATGTTTTATAACTCTTGGAGGGTCCACTAAAGTTTTTTAAAATAAATTAAACAAACCTAAAATGAAATTATTTTAACATTAAAATATATATAGGCCGAACATATCATTTACAATATTTTATTACATCACTATTGGGTCATTATGATGTCATAAAACACATTCTATATTTAAACGGTATTTATTTTTTACCCAAAAAATCGATTGTCTCAGAAAATTATGAAAAAGTAACCATTGGATAATTTCAACATCCTGATTAAAAAAATAATATTCATTTTATATAAATAATTTTATAAATATTTTAATTTTTACTTTTAAAATAAAAACCGACATTTATCAAAAATTCATGGGTTTTGACAAAAACGGCTTTCAAACCTTAACAAAAATTACAATTGCATTTATAATATTATACAATCATTTATATTTAATAAAAATTAATTTAATAGTAATAATATTTTATTAAAATTTTATTATTTTAAATATCCTTTAATTCATCAAAATATATTTCTTATTTGAATATTAACTAAAAATACTATTTGTGCTTTAAAAACTATTTACAAAGTAATAATAATTAAATAAATGAATATTCACTATTATATAAAAAAATAATGCACTTAATCATAGTTCTAAGGTCTTATTACAAAGCCCCTTATAACACCTGCATAAGTCCTAAGGGTAAGGTGTGTGATGGTGATATACTCTTGGGGTGGCTCGGATAACATTTCTTGGGTGGTAATCTCTATCAACTTCCAATTATCTCATAGGTGGTTTCTTTCGAGCTTAACATGTTGAAGCTCGACATGGGCTTTGTCAAGAGTGAATCCCAATGATGCCACCTCCTTTCGGTGCTCTAACAAATGGGCTTCATACAGGGAAAGTCTACTAGATGAGGCCATCGCTTCCTTTGGATGAGTAAATTGGATTTGTTAAAGCCCTATATTTATACTAATCATGTGATCACTGTTCGATGGCTATATTAGCAAAATTCACAATTCCTAACGGTATTTTAAAATCTAGAAACATAAAACAAAATAATTTCATATGTTATATAAACATTTTACATAATAAGACATTAAATTAGATCAAGATGAATTTTCATTAATGAAAGTTTGGGTCGTTACAGAAACATAAAAAAAATTAATTTGAAAAATATTATCATTATAGAATATAATGATACCTGGAAAATCATGGAAAAAAATGTCCTATATGAATATTTAAGGTAGAAATATCAATTTTAGGAAAACTTTACCTTGGAATCATGGGGTCACTCCTCTTTTTCCATCATCATAAACAATATCCAATTCCTATAATTTAAATAAAAAATTAAAACAACCTTTTATCATTATAAATCCTTTAACATAACCTTTCAAAACTTCAAATTTAAGAAATTTGGTTTCAAAGAGTGAAATAATTACATAGCTAAAAATTTAACGAAATTTTTCATAAGTAAAATCTAAACATTCATTAATATTATAAATAGTCTAAACATTCATAATAAAGAATAGTTCTTATAAATTAAAACTAAGCAAATTATTTTCAAAACATATACTAATTTCAATGAATAATATAGTGCATGGACATACAGTACATGTAATCAGGAATTCCATCCCAAAATTTTAATGAATATTTTACACATAAAATAATTGATTTATCACTTCAAAAACATCCATGAAATTGGAAAACAAAATTACCTTATGATGATTTGTAAACATAAAAATTCTAAATTTAAGAAATAAATATCTCATAAAAGTGATATTTTAACAAATAATTTTGAATAAAATTCTTAAAATAAACTCCATGATAAAGAGTATTTTAATAAAAACATTTTCCCTCATAATGATAGTTTCTCCATTAAATTTTAAAAAAAGATGAAAATTAAATCCCCTTACAAAAAGAAGTTCTGAAAAAATAGATATTTACTGAAAACTATTTCCCTTTAAATAAAAATTGTTTTGGAAAATAAAATAATTTTTTCTTATAATTTGGATTCTAGAAAAAGAACACAAATTTAACAACAAATTTTTTCTTTAAAAATATGGTTTTACAAACCATGAAATGGAATTTTATTAAAAACAATTCTCAAACATGAAAAATATTTTTCAAAAATAGGAATAAAATCATTTCCCTCTTATGTAACTCAAGGAAAAATCATTTATCCTTACATAAATTCAATTTCTATGTAGAATAAGATTTTAAATTATTAAATTTTATAATTATAATTCTAAAAGACATATAATCTTTCAACATATTCCATTATATTATTAATATGTTTCTTATGTGTCTTAAAATTAATTTTAGTTATCAAAATTATTATTTTACATACATTGATATTAATTTATTACCAAAATTTATATCGAAAATTTGCCTAAATAATTTATTATTAATTTTATAAACAGTAATTTTAATAATAAAATTTCAAAAAAAATATTTATTTATATTTTCTTATAATTATATTCACTTATCATGGTAATGAATTCTTTTATTAATATATGTTACACTATAATTAAAATTTTAATATACTTACTTCAAATTATTAGTATTTATATTAATCAAATATTATTTAAATATTAATATATTTTTTTAGTATATTAATT
Source organism: Viscum album (assembly GCA_963277665.1). NCBI lineage: Eukaryota > Viridiplantae > Streptophyta > Magnoliopsida > Santalales > Viscaceae > Viscum > Viscum album. Next base: position 108,815,500 of record OY728133.1, read on the forward strand.
TTCTATAAATATTTTTTATATTCCACATTAAAATTTATATTAGTTAATTCAGTATAATTAAAAAGTTCTTAGTAATTAATTAACATATTAGTGTTGTGTTAATAATCAACCTTTTGATTTGAAAACAAAAACAATTATGGTTAATTGTAAATTTCAAATGAATACATATTAAATGTGACTTTTTATTTAATAAAAATCTATAAATATTATATCTTGGAAAATATAAAAATATGGTTAAAATAGTATTAACGTATTCCAAAATTTATTCAGTTCCTAGTAAATTATTTAATATTTTAACATAAACATTATGTTAAAATATATCCTATATTGTTCTAATTATTAAAAAAATAATATGATAATGGTTTATTTAAATAAAAATTATACTCTATTTCTCATGATGTTATATTTGAAATTATTTCCAAAGAATAAAATTTGGGATATTAAAGATACCACATTGTGCATTATTTGCATTTATTGTCACTGGTTGTTAATGAAATAGAAATATTTCATGAATTTCAATATATTTAAAAGGTTATAAATAAAACATTTCTACAAGGATCTATTTAGGTATGCAAATATAGTAATGAGGTTGATGTAGATTGGAAGATTAAATAAAAAAGAAAATAAAATAAGTTATCAAGTGTTGTTATCATAACAATCATATACTTGGTGTTATTTCCTTTACTCTTATAGTGATTATTCATTACATAAAATGTGAATGTTATTCGAATAATTTGAGTTTACTTATGCCGATTATTTCTATATTCTTACTAAAACTTATGTTATGATTATTGAAGATTCACATTTGTTTTCAACCTTATGATGTTTCCTTGTGATGATTAAATGATGGAGACATTTATATCATCTATAAGAGTTCGTCATACCAAGGTGATCAGGTGGATTTTCCATTAGATAATATTTTATAAATTCATAATAGTTTCCATAAAATGAATCTTTCTAAAGCTTTCTAACATTGTTCATTAGATGAACCAAAAGTTAAAGGCCATCAGTATAAGGAAATATTATGAGATTACTGATTATATGTAATGTCCCGGTTCTTGTAGCCTCCCAGAGACGCCATGTACCCGGTTGGTCACATGGCCTCAAGCGCATTTCCCCAAATGCCAGAGATGCCGAGTAGCAGCAAGGGCCCTGGGTGTGATAGTGGGGGGAACTATTCCCTTATTGGAAGAGTAACACAGCATAAGAGAAACAATATACAATAGTGGAAGTAGTAAACATACCAACAACAGTAATAGCAGAAGACTAAAATAATAAATAACTGGAGCACATATATAAATGATGAATGGAACATATGTCTAGAAAAACATCCAAAAAAGTCATAATGCGGAATACAAAACTAATCCAGATTACAAAAGAAAATCAATAAACATCCCCACAACATCTCAAGCCTATGCTTGGTCCCATGCTCCCCCAGCTCCAACGCAGTCAAGTACCTAAAAACTGAGGGTGATTGCCCTTATCTATACCTGCAGCAATATAATATGTTTGGGCCCAAAATCATGGCCCCAATAGGGTGTGAGACTAAATCCCAGTAGGCAACCCCCATGATATTTGTGCCTAACAGTCAGTGAATATAAATGGTAGGCAATAAGTAGATGGAAACAATAAACAAGGAAATACTCAATAGTAAACAATTCTACAATTTCAAAGCATTCAGTTTCATATATCAAGTAAGCAGCTAAACACAAATAGGTAACCCTCTGGGAAGTACTCACAGCCTATCCCCTCTGGTCCTACATAGTAGGAAAAGCAAGCGAATAACACAATAGGTAACCCTCTAGGAAGTACTCACTACCAATATGTGGTGCTCTAAAATTAATTCCAGGGGAATATAGTTGATACCTATCAGGGAACTCCATGGGTGGCTACACCCCCTGGGTGGGACACACCACCATCCCCAGTGGCAGCCATTTCCTCATGAAGCCCTTGGGCGGAGAGCCATGCTTCGTCCAACGCTCACATGTGAGAGTTCCCAAGGATCGGATACATTCCTACCTCATTTTCCTCTGATACCAACTATAGATACCCAAAGCTTGACGTACATGTACATTACATTACTTTTACGGAATACTTAATTCATAACAAAAAAACAAAACTCAAGGATCGTAATAGTTTAGTGTCTTTGGATACTTGGAATATAAACTTCTAATCATGTTGAAATATTTTCAAAAACTCCCATAACGATCTTCCCCTATTTGTTTCCTTACCTAAAACCTTTCTTTATTTCCTGGGGAAAATAAAACATAAAAAGGGTGATCTCAAATGCTCAGTAAGGGCAAACATAGAGAACATAAAACAATCTATATTCATTTGAAAGCAAAAACTTGAACATGAAATTTAAACATCAAAATATTGAGCAAAGACATAAATCATGGAAGTACGTACGGCATATATCATAATGGAACATCAACCATGATAAAATATAATGGGAATGAAACATGTAATTATGGAAAAAATTCAGCAAGTGTTATGATTTCCATAGTAGCCAAGGCATTGCTGCCAAGACCATCTTAGTGGACAAAGTTCCTTTCTGAATCGAGTTCACTCCTCGTTTCAGTCCTGTAACACTGAACCGGATTAACTTACCGTTCCATCCATGTCTATCTCATGAGATATAAATCTTTACCCAATTCATTGGAAGGAGATATATGTCCCACCCATCTCATAATCAAATCATTCTTACTTATTCCACAAAATAAATATATATCATTCATAATAACCCAATAAATAAAATGGGTTTCATAAAAATCATCCCATCATCACATAATCCATATAAAATATATGGATATCATTTCATAATAATAAAATTGAAACCATGTAAATCATAGAGACATTATACTTAAAACATACACATATGAAATAATGTCATCATAGATGAAAAATGGTTTTGATAAAACACTTGAAATGAATTCTTGAGGAAAATATCCTTTCTTCTTCAAAATCATTTTCTATTCACAAAATGTCAGGAAATTTTAAAAGAAAAGGATTTTGTTGAAAAGATTCATGAAATCTTTTAGAGGAAGCTTCATGAAAATAAGGCTTTATAAAACCGTAAAAATCTTTTAATGCCATATAAGATAAAAAAACATTTTCCTCGTACTTTTGTCGGAAAAGTCAAAAAGTACATTGTATGGTAAACAAAAGAAAGATTCCTTCCATAAAAGTAGAAAAGGGTAAAAATGACTTTAAACATACATGGAAGAAAATTAAGCATTTTATGAAAACATTTTGATATCATATGGACGTGGATAATAAACATAACCCCAGTAAATACTTACGAATAACAATCTCGGATAAGAATGAGATTGGAATAATTATCCCTTACCTTAGGTCTGATATGCTTCGTATGGATCTGAACCTTCTGTATAATGATTTAAATAATGTCATTGACTTATTACAGAATCATATTCATTGTTATGATGTCATATATGGTTTACTTATGACTTTATATTACGCATTCTTTTGTAAATTCCATGTTAAAGATCGTTTTGGGTAAAATCATTTCATTTTTCGTCCATGTTTTGACTTGTAATTATTCATATGATTACTTAGATCATGATTAATTAATTCCAGAATATAAAACATGATTTATATATAATATATATTCATAATATACATATATATAATAGATCGATAAATTGAAATAAATACACCATTCATGGAGACGGTAGGTCGTACGTACGCATGAACGCTGTTTCCGTTTCCTTATTCAATTGAATGAAATTAATTATATGACATACATATATATATACATAAATCCAGTAGAATTATTATTTCATATATTTCATGATTACTTATTATATATACTTTATAATCAGTCTTGAATTGTTAACATGGAAAATGAATCTCATCGCGTCGTGGAGATGGTAATTCGTATGTACGCACGCGTGATGATATCGTTCCCATATTCATTGAATAGAATTAAAGTTAATGATCTAATATCTTAGAATCAGTATGATCTTATAATAATCATATGTATTTATTACTTACACCATTATACCCATCCAAGTAAGGTGGTGGTGGAAAAACAGATTACACCACAGCGTGGGGACGGTATTCCGTACGTACGCACGCGCGGTGATTTCGTTTTCTGTAGGATGGATAGATGGTGAAATAGGGTTGTTTCATATTTATAATAAAATATCAGTATATTAGTGATACTTATGTTATTACAATATAATTAAACAACTAAATAATAGGAGGTTGAAGAAGAAATAAATTTGGAAGAATCGGTAACGGATATTACCTCTTCTTCGATATGCCTCTTTAAAACCTCCTCTTCGGGCAAAAATATTGGTCTTTGAAGTAGACCAGGACCTTTAGGATGTTTCTATGGAATTGGGGAAGTAAAATTGTAAGGGTTTGGCCGAGCTTAAAGGCTCAAAATTGTGTGAGGAGAACATGTAGGAGGTTCCCTTTTATAAGGGAGGAGAGGGGCACCTTTGGAAATATAAGAAATATTAGTTTATATTAAATCCTATCCACACATAAAAACTTCCAAAATGACTCATATCAGAATAATATATGATATAGGGTTGTAATACCATCAAAAAATAAAATTTAGACATGTTAGGAATTTATTTTAAACATTATCAACTTTATTTATCCTTATTTAATCAATTTAATTTATTTGTGGTAATAACATTCTAAATTTTAAATTATAACAAATAATTACTTATTTGTTGGGAATTTTTCATAATTAGATACTTTATAACATTTTAGACCATATAAATTTAAATTTATAATTTAAAAAAATTGTGATTTTTAAACAATTTTATAGTATGTTATTTTTATAAAATAACATTAGTGTCAATTTTGACACTATTCATTTATTTGAATTTAAATAAAATATATAAAGAAGATATGTTCTAAATAAAAGCTTTAATAGATTAATAAAATTTCATGTGTTTCTATAAAATTAGTGGATCACATTAAATAGTTCATATAATATTTATTTTATTATTTTTAAAACCATTTATTTGGTTTATCTCTTAATAAAATAATTACTACAACATTTTTGTATAATTATTTAATATACTTATTTGTTGCATAAATGCTAAAAATAAAATATTATGATGAATATAAATCTATTATATTTTAAAATAATACTTTTATTCTAATTTATCATCTTAAAATAACAATATTTAAATTGATATGTTTATTAAATTATGAAGGTGACAACTTTGGAATCATTTAAAATAACAAAAATATAAGTGTCATAATCACTTTTATAAGGATCCAAATGGTCAAATATTAGACCATTGGATGATTATGGTTTAAAGTTACATGACCAATAAGTTTTGGTCAGGGTTTTGTGCCTTTTATGGTCACTATTTGTTTAATAAAAACTATATTCTTTATTTTTCACTAGATAAACAATTTCTACATCACTATTGTGTCACAATTAATGATAATTATTTAATCCCTAAAAATTCTAAATAAATTCATATGATGTATATAATTGTATTATATTTATGGATACTATTCATTTTAAAAGTTTCATTAAGTTTATAAATAAATTAAAATTATTATACTTATAAGATTTAAGAAAGTGACATGTTGTCACTTTCTTTAGTTTTAATAATAATTAAATTATTTTCATGGAAAAAAGTCCATTAAATGAATCTAATACGAACCTTAGGTGATATGGGTCAACGTTTAGTCATCCAATAGGATTTTGGTAGGTGTTAAGATAATTTTATAATCTTATATTTACCCTTAATTACCCGATTTACCTTTAACTATGGTAAATAAAATTTACCGTAGTTACTATTCATAATGCCCAAAAATAAAAAGTAGCTTATTAACATAATTTGGACCCACTGATTCCAAATATGGAATAAATTTTTCCAAATTCAATACACAAAATTTTTAGAAATTAAATTAAAATTAACCTCGTTGTCGAAAGAAAATGGGTTTTAGTTTAAAACATTGTAAAAGATTGAATTGATTTAACCTACGAATTCAAGGTAAAATCAATGCTAATGACATAAATTATATTAAATGATAAAAATATATTCTATTTATACTTTAAAACCATTCAATATTATAATTTAACCATAAAAATTATTGCGATGAAAAAAGTTGTTTTTAATTAAAATATAGCGTGTTTTTACTATTCATCAAAATATGAAAGTTACCAGAATAATATGAAAAATTTATCCAAAGTAAAATTTTTTTTCTTGATTCCAAAGAAAAAATTTATTTTGTCAAATTGAACTTATAAACAATTCAAAAACTAGATTTAAAGTGGGTGCGCCATCAAAAGGCAGTAAAACTGCATTTTTTTAAAAATACTTATTTTACCCGAAAAATTTATTTTATTCTCATACCATGTTCTAGAAAATATGTAAGATGAATAATGATGTTATAAAATGAAAATTTTAATTAATACTATTCACAACGGCTATTCCATAATAATATTATAACAATATATCGTTGTTTAGTGAAACCCGGTATTGCGTACTACACACGCTATCGAGGAAGGTTGGGATTACGTGTAATGCAAGCCGAGTCAGGGTTGCGTGTTGTGAAAGACTCCTTAGTTGTTTTTTATAACAGAATACAACCATATTTAATTTATACATTGAGTATATATATATATATACACTCAATGTTGTGTAGAATGACTTCTATCAAACGAACTTAAAATTTTGTGTAATACGATCCAAGAATAGTGTTGCGTATACTGCAAGATAATATGGTGTATAGCATAAGATAATCTTGTTGTAGCATAAAACACATGACATCAAATAAATTAAAAATAATATTTATCATAACATATCGGGTTGTTACATTCTACCCCCCCTTAAAATGAATTTCGCCCTCAAAATTCGTCGGGGTTATACATGGTTTTCTACTTGAAAGTTTCTTTAATTGCAACACACATTTTAAAATGAAATACCAAAACTTAACTGTAACGGTTACCCAAATTAACTAATAACTGGGTTTCCACATAGGAGAACACAGGTGAAAATATGGATATGGAAGTGAAATATAACCATCATGTTTTAATGGAGAGTGGTAGAGAACATGGCTATGAAAAATCCAATAATCACAAAGTCATAGATTTGTGATGATCTAAGGTACCATCTGATTCGTTGGATATAAGGGCACTAGGACAAAAATTTTGGTTTTCAAGATCATTTCCCTAAAGTTGATGAATTAAAAGAAATACTTACTTGATTTTGGTACAATCTCACTATTGTTTTTGAATTGAACAATTTCCACTTCATCCCTTAAATAAATGATGTTGAATTTGTTATTCGTGATGTGTTAGCAGATCATGTGATAGAATGATGGGTCATTCCATATGTTTCAAACAAAAGGTTAGTAAAAGTTATAAGTCCATCTTATGGTTAGATGAATCGTATATGGTTCCAAAAATGGAGTTATTCTTTATTTATCATACCGCTTAATAAAATAAAACTAGTTTCCACTAACCAGGGACTTCCTGTAGGCCAGTGGTATGCGATAAAGTCATATCACACTTCAGTTGTGGGTTTGATTCCCACAGCCTTGTCCGGCGCAATGGGTTGTCGCCTGTCCTGCAGGTTGTCCTTTTTCTAAAACTACATTATTATAACATTCCCGAAATAATATCGAAAAAAATGTTCTATCCTTAAACAATACTAACTTATGTCCAACATAATCCATTCCAATATTTAGGCTTATCTAAAATACTTCGGTCCAAGCTCATAGTATAAAGAAAAAAATTACTATAAAGGTTATCTACCAAGAATTTGAATACAAGCATTTATCTCACATATATCATAAGATATATATTGTTGGTTGCATTCCAAACACATGAATACCTTATTCATATATTCTCTTGAAACATAAATTACCGTAGAACCTTTGTAAAAGCATGAATACTGTCAATAGGTAACTCTTTCCACATACCAAAATCCCAAAAAAAATCTATATAATCAAACCATAATATCACTTAGTCTTTATATCAGTCATGAGCTCATGAATACAATCAAACATCTCATTATCTTCTTATCCCTTCATTATGCGCATATCATCTACTTTCCAAAAATATCTGAATAACCTTCCATGGTTACCGGTACCATTCAACATATACTTTCAAATACTTTAGGAAAAACGATAGTGTAACAATCCTTAGATGATTCCTTATTCCATAGTACCATACATTATTCTTTATAAACATACAATCATTCCACTAACTTCTTAAACCACTGACTGAGCTTCATCATTTCTTTCATCTCATATTTTATTTTTAGTCTCTTCATCATCATCCACATAAATACTACTCATATGACCATTCTGATTCTCTTCATGAGATTTTACCTTAGGTAATTGGTTTTCATAATTCCCATACATTCCACATTTAAACCATCTAATCATTGTTGATGTCGTAGCAATACCATTATCCTTGTCCATGGTGTTAACTGAACCTTTACCTGTACACTTACTAGCTTTGTGTCCTTCTTTTCCACACCCAAATCATCTTCCAGTTCCTTTGAAACATTCTCCTTGATTCCTCTTCCCACATGAATTACATGAGGGAAATTGAACTTTCTTTCCTCTGTGATCATCTTGAAACTCCATCTTTCTCTTATTATATGAGTTGGGAAACTTACCAAAGTTTAGATTATTGATCATATTATGAGATTGATGATTAGGCATAATAACGATGTTTGGACTTCCAAATCTTGTTTAATTTGGTTTCTCATGAAGAATATCATTCCATTGTCCATCATATCCTCCATTATCGTGAATCTTCCAGTTTCCAGCCATTTTCTGAAACCAAAAAAGAATAGTGTGGGAGGCAAAAATCATGCTAGGGAAAACAACATAGTAAAGGGGAATTACCGTCAATATCTAACATCTTACATTAAATTCTAAGATCGTTACCGTAGTTCTGGGACTATAACCTATACTTATACATAATCTTAGGGACATCCCTATACATACCTTATAAATATCTCTAGGGATCTCACTACGGTTTTCGCATCCTCGTTTCCAAAGGTTAACTAAACCTTTCCTCTGATACCAACTGTAGTAGTCTGGAATTACTTCCAGTGGACTATATTTGATACTTATCAGGGCACTCCATGGGTGGATACACCCCCTGGGCGGGACACACCACCATCCCCAGTGGCATCCATTTCCTCATGAAGCCCTTGGGCAGAGAGCCATGCTTCGTCCAACGCTCACAAGTGAGAGTTCCCAAGGATCGGATACATTCCTACCTCCTTTTCCTCTGATACCAACTGTAGAGACCCAACTCTTGATGTACATGGACATTACATTACTTTTGCGGAATACTTAATACATAACAAAAAAACAAAACTCAAGGATCGTAATAGTTTAGTGTCTTTAGAAACTTGGAATATAAACTTCTAATCATGTTGAAAGATCTTCAAAAACTCCCATAACGATATTCCACTTTTTGTTTCCTTACCTAAAACCTTTCTTTATTTCCTGGGGAAAATAAAACCTAAAAAGGGTGAGATCAAATGCTCAGTAACGGCAAACATAGAGAACATAAAACAATCCATAAACATTTGAAAGCAAAAACGTGAACATGAAATTTAAACATCAAAATCTTGAGAAAAGACATAAATCGTGGAAGTATGTAAAGCGTATATCATAATGGAACATCAACCATGATAAAATATAATGGGAATAAAACATGTAATTTTGGCAACCATTCAGCACATGTTATGATTTCCATAGTATCCAAGGCATTGCTGCCAAGACCATCTTAGTGGAAAAAGTCCCTTTCTGAATCGAGTTCACTCCTCATTTCAGTCCTGTAACACTGAACCGGATTAACTTACCATTCTAGCCATGTTTATCTCATGAGATATAAATCTTTACCCAATTCATTTAAGGGAGATATAGGTCCCACCCATCTCATAATGAAATCATTCTTACTTGTGCCACAAAATAAACATATATCATTCATAATAACCCAATAAATAAAATGGGTTTCATAAACATCATCCCATCATCACATAATCCATATAAAAGAGATGGATATCATTTCATAATAAGAAAAATAAAACCATGTAAATCATAGAATCATTATACTTGAAACATACACATATGAAATAATGTCATCTTAGATGAAAAATGGTTTTGATAAAACACTTGAAATGAATTCTTGAGGAAAATATCCTTTCTTCTTCAAAATAATTTTCTTTTCACAAAATGACATGAAATTTTAAAAGAAAAGGATTTTGTTGAAAATATTCATGAAATATTTTGAAGGAAGCTTCATGAAAATAATGCTTTATAAAACCGTAAAAATCCTTTAATGCTGTATAAGTTAAAAAAACATTTTCCTTGTACTTTTGTCGAAAAAGTCAAAAAGTACATTATATGGTAAACAAAATAAAGATTCCTTCCATAAAAGTAGAAAATGGTAAAAACGACTTTAAACGTGCATGGAAGAAAATTAAGCATTTTATGAAATCATTTTGAGAGCATATGGACGCGGATAATTAACATAACCCCAGTAAATACTTACGAATAACAATCTCGGATAAGAATGAGATTGGAATAATTATCCCTTACCTTAGGTCCGATATGTTTCGTATGGATCCGAACCTCATGTATAATGATTTAAATAATGTCATTTACTTATTACAGAATCATATTCATTGTTATGATATCATATATGGTTTACTTATGACTTTATATTACCCATTCTTTTGTAAATTCCATGTTAAAGAGCGTTTTGGGTAAAATCGTTTCATTTGTCGTTCGTGTTTTGACTTGTAATAATTCATATGATTACTTAGATCATGATTACATAATTCCAGAATATAAAACATGATTTATATATAATATATATTCAGAATGTATATATATATAATAGATCAATAAATGGAAAGAAATATATCGTTCATGGAGACGGTAGGCCGTACGTACGCATGAACGTTGTTTTCATTTCCTTATTGAATTGAATAAAATTAAGTATATGGAATACATATATATATATATAAATAAATCTAGTAGCATTATTATGTCATCTATTTCATGATTACTTATTATATATACTTTATAATCATTCTTGAATTGTTAACATGGAAAATGAATCTCATCGCGTCGTGGAGACGGTAATCCGTACATACGCACGAGCGATGATATCGTTCCCATATTTATTGAACCGAATTGGAGTGAATGATATAATATCTTAGAATCAGTATGATTTTATAATAATCATATTTATTTATTCTTTACACCATTATACCCATCCAAGTAAGGTGGTGGTGGAAAAACAGATTACACCATGGCGTGGAGACGGTATTCCGTACGTACGTATGCGCGGTGATTTCATTTTCCATAGGATGGATAGATGGTGAAATAGGGTTGTTTCATATTTATAATAACATATCAGTATATTATTGATACTTATGTTATTACAATATAATGAAACAACTAAAGAAGAGGAGGTATAAGAAGAAATAAATTTTAAAGAATCGGTAACTTATATTTCCTCTTCTTCGATACGCCTCTTTGAAACCTCCTCTTAGGGCACAAATATTGGTCTTTGAAGTAGACCAGGACCTATAGGATCTTTCTAGGGAAGTGTAAAAGTAAAATGGGAAGGTTTTGGACGAGCTTAAAGGCTCAAAATTGTGTGAGGAGAAGATGTAGGAGGTTCCCTTTTATAAGGGAGGAGAGGGGCACCTTTGGAAATATAAGAAATATTAGTTTATATTAAATCCCAACCACACATAGAAACTTCCAAAATGACTAATATACAAATATTAGATGAGATAGGGTTGTAATACCATCAACCAATAAAATTTATACATGTTAGGAATTTATTTTAAACATTATCAACTTGATTTATCCTTATTTAATCAATTTAATTTATTTGTGGTAATAACATTCTAAATTTTAAATTATAACAAATAATTACTTATTTGTTGTGAATTGTCCATAATTTGATACATTATAACATTTTAGACCATATAAATTTAAATTTATAATTTTTAAATATTTTTTTGACATTTAAACAATTTTATAATATGTTATTTTTATAAAATAACAATAGTGTCAATTTTGACACAATTTATTTATTTGAATTTAAATAAAATATATACAGAAGATATGATTGAAATAAAAGCTTTAATAGATTCATAAAAGGTCATATGTATCTATAAAATTAGTTGAGAACATTAAATAGTTCATATAATATTTATTATATTATTTTTAAAACCATTTATTTGGTTTATTTCTTAATAAAATAATTACTACAACATTTTTGTATAATTATTTAATATACTTATTTGTTGCATAGAAATTAAAAATAAAATCTTATTATTAAGATAAATCTATTATATTTCACAATAATACTTTTAATATAATTTATCATCTTAAAATCAGAATAGTTAAATTGTTATATTTATTAAATTATGAAGGTGACAACTTTGGCATCATTTAAAATAAAAAATATATAAGTGTCATAATCGCTTTTTTAAGGCTCCAAATGGTCAAATATTCGACCATTGGATTATTATGGTTTAATGTTACATGACCAAAAAGTTTTGGTCAGGGTTTTGTGCCTTTTATGGTCACTATTAGTTTAATTAACACTATATTTTTGATTTTTCACTAGATAAACAATTTCTATATCACTATTGTGTCACAATTAATGATAATTATTTAATCCCTAAAAATTATAAATAAATTAATATGATGTATATAATTGTATTATATTTCTGAAGACTATTTATTTTCGAAGTTTCATTAAATTTATAACTAAATTAAAATTATTATACATATAAGATTTAAGAAAGTGACATGTTGTCACTTTCTTTGGTTTTAATAATAATTAAATTTTTTTCATAGAAAAAAGTACATTAAATGAATCTAATCTGACCCTTTGGTGATATGGGTCGACTTTTAGTCATCCAATAGGATTTTGTCAGGTGTTAAGATAATTTTATAATCTTACATTTAGCATTAATTGCCCGATTTACCTTTAACTATGGTAAATAAAATTTACCGTAGTTTCTATTCATAATGCCCAAAAATAAAAAGTAGCTTATTAACATAATTTGGACCCACTAATTCCAATTATGGAATCCGTTTTTCCAAATTCAATACACAAAATTTTCAGAAATTAAATTAAAATTTATCTCATTATTGAAAGAAAACGGGTTTTTGATTAAAACATTGCAAAAGATTGAATTGATTTAACCTACGAATTCAAGGTAAAATCAATTATAATGACATAAATTATATTAAATGTTAAAAATATATTCTATTTATACATTAAAATCATTCAATATTATAATTTAACCATACAAATTATTGCAATGAAAAAAGTTGTTTTTAATTAAAATATAGCGTGTTTTTACTATTTAATCAAAATATGAAATTTACCAGAATAATATGAAAAATTTATCCAAAGTAAATTTTTATTTACTGATTCCAAAGAAAAATTTTATTTTGTAAAATTGATCTTATAAGCATGTCAAAAACTAGATTTAAAGTGGGTGCGCCATCAAAAGGCAGCAAAACTGCATTTTTTGAAAAATACTTATTTTACCCGAAAAATTTATTTTATTCTCATACCATGGTCTAGAAAATATGTAAGATGAATAATAGTGTTATAAAATTGAAAATTTAGTTAATACTATTCATTAGTCTAGTCCATAATAATATTATAGTAGTATATCGTTGTTTAGTGAAACCCAATATTGCGTACTACACACGCTATCGAGGAAGGTCGCGATTGCGTGTAATGCAAGACAAGTTAGGGTTGCGTGTTGTGAAAGACTCCTTAGTGGTTTTGTATAATATAATCAAACCATATTTCATTTATACATTGAATATATATATATACACACTCAATGTTGCATAGAATGACTTCTATCAAACGAACTTGAAATCTTCTGTAACACGATCCAAGAATAGTGTTGTGTATACTGCAAGATAATACAGTGTATAGCACAAGCTAATCATATTGTAGCATAAAACACATGACATCAAATAAATTAAAAATAATATTTATCATAAAATATCGGGTTGTTACACAATCCCCTCTGGTCCTACCTAGAGACACAAGAAACCCTATGGGCATTACACTCTGTCTAACCCCTCTCGTTCGACTTAAGTATACTCTCTGAGGAAGTACTCACCATCAAATCCTCCTATAGTCTTGTATCGGTAACTAAAGGAACTCTGGGGAAGCACTTACATCACATTCCCCCTATTTCCTGCGTCGAGGAACTACAGACACTCTGAGAAAGCACTTACATCAATTCCCCTTATGGTCTCGCATCATAAGAAGAAAAGACACTCTGAAGAAGCCCTTATGTCCATTCTCCCTATGGTATGTACACCAGGTTCTCATGGCCCTGTGTAAGTCATGCAAGTACAGTGAAGTGTATCGGACAAAGTAAACCTCAATAACTACTTTTCTAACAAGTCTACAGCATACCAGCATGTCAGAACCAGTCACACCATCCTACAATACTAGGCATGAGAAACAAACAAGGCATCCTAACAGGCTAAGCAGAACCAAATAGCCATAAACAAAGCATGCAAGGGCAACACCTCCAAAGCATAGAAAATCACCCTATTCACAATCAATTTAACCTCTACTCAAGAATACAAGCATAGCAGGAAAATAATAGGGATAAAACAGCAAACATGCAATACCCCGTTCATGAGTATTGGCTATTTTGCACATATAACTCAAATAATTTCAATATAAAGGCACAAACCACCTACCACGGTGAAGGAAGATCGCTATACGTTAACCTAAATCCTTGAATATACCAAGAGAATGGTAGATCTACAAAAACACTCAAAAAGTTCAACCAAGGATAACTTGGGAAAGAGGTGGAATCATGAAACAAAGCTCTAGAATAAGGAAGATCTTACCGAGGTGATCCCAAGGCAATTGATGATGGTCGAATCAGAGATCGGATGCTCGATCGGGGGCTTGGAGGAAGATCGCAGCCATACTGGTTCTCTTGGACGAACTATGTCGAGACGTAAATGATTATGTTCGTCAGATGCGGCCCCTGTACATTTAGTGAAAAAAAATAAATTACATGGTGTGTACTTGCCTTTATCGGCCCCCGCATTAGACAGTATCTAGGTCACCACACACGGCCATGTGTACGGCCACTTCATGGCCATCACATGGCTACTCATGGTAACAGAATACACGGCGTGTACTTGAAAAATTTACAGAAACCCCTCTTTTTCTCAAAAATGACCCGAAAGAAAGACATACCTAAAATGGAAGATTCTGGTTCTTACAAACTTCCCCCTTGAAGAAATTTGTCCCCAAATTTCCCTAGCAAGGTGGCGTAGAAGAAGAACTCTTGAACAACTCCAACAACTGTGGTTGTAAATCAGCCTCCCTCTCCCAAGTCTCATCCTGTACTCGCCTGTTCTTTTATTGCACTCATACTAGAGTAGCAGACCGGCCACGAAGAACCTTCATACTTCGATCAACAATCTGGATAGGATTCTCTTCAAAAGATGCATACACTTCAAGCTCAACCTCCTCGGGTTGAAAGACACGAGATGGGTCTGAGAAGTAACATCGAAACTGAGAAACTTAGAAGATTTCATGCATATCCCGGTACCACTGAGGTAACTACAACTAATAGGAAACCGGCCGAACTCTCCCCAACACCTAAAATGTCCTAACATACCTCGGTGAAATCTTCCCCTATCTTTTAATCCTTTTGTGTCCCAAATTTAGTGTGACACGTAGGAAAACCTGATCCCCAAACTCAAACTCCTTATGTCATCTCCGTTGATCAGCATAAGACTTCTGTCGAGACTGTGCAGTGTCCATCCTTTTCTGAATCAACTCTACTTGCTCTATGGTCTCCTGGACAAGGCAATGTCCCAGCACAGCTACCTCTCCTATCTCCAGCCAGCAGAAGGGTGATCGGCATGACCTATCATACAAATCTTCATAAGGTACCATCTGAATAATTGCTTGAAAACTATTATTTTAGGAAAACTCCACAAGAGGTATATGCTTATACCAAGAACCTCTAAAATCCAAGATTCATGCTCGAAGCATGTCCTCAAGCACCTAAATTGTACGTTTGGATTGGACATCTATCTAGGGATGGTAAGCTAAACTCAAAAGTACCTATGTACCCAAAGCCTTTTGTATCCCCTACCATACCTGGGAAGTAAACTGTGCATCCCTGTCTGAAACAATGGAGTTTGGAACCCCATACAGACATAAAATCTCTCAAATGTACAGTCATCCCAACTCATCAACGCTAAAGTCTCCTTGATCGACAAGAAGTGAGAAACCTTCGAGAGTCTGTCAATGACAACCCAAACTACAACATTACCTCGAGGTGGCCTTGGTAAACTTGTCACAAAATCCATCGCAACATCATTCCACTTCCACTTGAGAATGGGTAACCGCTGTGACATCCATAATGGTCATTGATGTTCCGCCTTCACCTGTTGATAGGTGGAACACCTCATGAAGAAACCAGCAACCTCTCTCTTCATACCTGGCCACCAATACTTGACGGTGTAGATCACAATACATCTTTGTGACACTAGGATAAACTTCCCAAACTGAGGAATGAAAGTCCCACATCATCTCCTCATGTATGTCTGCTGACACCCATATACGCCAATATAACCACAATATTTCATCCTCACCTATGGTCCATCCAGGAATAGCATCCTCTCCTAACACTCTTTCCCATAAAACTAGGCCTTCAGAATCTGATAAATGCCTCATTCGCACTCGATCAAGAAGATTAGAGGTAACAGCTACAAAAGAAAGAAAAGTTTTCCCCTGTCTATCATGCACCTCCAAATGCATCTCAAAGAACATAGAACTAAGCTACCACTCACTACTGGCCTCTAGAACTGCATGTATTTGAGTCCACCTTCTCAGTGCATCAGCTACTATGTTACCTTTTCTAGGCGTGTAGGAAAGCTCAAAGTCAAAAGACTAAAGTTACCCAAACCACCTTCTCTGATTCAAATTTATATCACACTGGTTGAATATATACTTGAGACTTTTTTGGTCGATGAAAACCATAAAATGCTCCCCCAGCAGATAATTCCTCCAACGGTGTAAGGCATGAACAACTGCAGCCAACTCGAGATCGTGCATTGTGTAATTCCTCTCATGTGGCTTCAACTGCAGATACCCTTACAAAATGACTCCTTCTCCCTGTATAAGCACAGCCCCCAGCCCAATACCTGAAGCATCACAGTAAATAGTATAGCTCTTGCTAGGATCTGGAAAGACTAGTATCGGTGCTGAAGTCGGTCTCTCTTTCAACTCTTGAAAGGATGACTCACAAGAATCTATCCATATGAACTTTGCACCCTTTTTAGTCCGGTCTGTCAGAGGTGCTGCTAAGCATGAGAGGTCATGTCTAAAGCGTCTGTAGTATCCAGCCAACCCTAGAAAACTTTATACCTCAAATACATTCTTCGGCTGCTCCCAGGAAACTACGGATGTCACATTCTCTAGGTCTACGGATACTCTTGTCTCTGAGATAACATGACCCAAGAAGTGAATATGGTCTATCCAAAAGTGTCATTTTGAGAGAATAGAATATATCGGATGCTCTCTCAATGTACTCAAAACGATCTCAAGATGTGTGGCATGGTTGTGTAGAGTGTGGGATTACACCAAGATATCATCCATGAAGACCACTGTGAAAGAATCCAAGTATGGATGGAACACTCAGTTCATCAGTGCCATGAAAATTTCAGGTGCGTTCATGAGACCAAATTTTATAACCATGTACTCTTATAGACCATACCTTCTTCAGATGGTTGTAAGAGGTATACCAGATGGTCTAACGCACAACTTATGGTAACCGGATCTCAAGTAAATCTTTATGAACACCAGAGATCCTCAAATATGGTCAAAGATATAATCAATACTTGGAAAGGGATATCGATTCTTGATCATAAACTTGTTCAGCTTTTGATAATCCATGCAAAGCTTGAGTGTACCATCTGCCTTCTTCACAAATAGGACAGGCGAACCCTAAGTGGATGTACTGTGTTGGATGAAACACTTTTCATGTAACTCCTCCAAATGCTTCTTGAGCTCCTGCAACTCTGGTGTAGCTATTCTATATGGAGGAATGGACACTGGTGCCACTCCTGACACAAGCTCAATAGAAAATTATACCTCTCGCTCCGAAGGAAAACTTGAAAATTTCACTATAGAGACATCTCTGAAACGATCCACCACTGGAAGAACGTCTAATCATGAAGTACCCTGGTCATCCAGATATAGACTAGCCATCTGGGTTGTAACTCCTCCAAACCCATGATGCTCGGGTCCCGCTCTACTCTCCTGGACATCCAATTCAACATTATGAAGAAACGATCTGCCCTCTGGTGAAGTGAAACTCTCCCTACAGTGATAACAGTCGACTACTGCATGGAAGGGAACTAACCAGTCCATTATAAGAATGACATCATAGCTTGTCATCTCTAGGATATAGAGGTCCCATAAAAAGTGACACCCACCAACCTCTAGAGGGTACTCCTTGCACTATTGTACACTATCCGTTCTTCTCCCCAATAGAGTGTTCAGTGTCCAGACATCAGAAGAAGAAAAGATACAGAGCCCAAGGCTCTCCAAAATAGAAACAGATATTAAGCTATGGGAAGCCCCTGTATTGAAGAGAGAAGAATCTAAAAAAGAGGCAACTAAGATCATACATTGAACTATGGATGGTCTGAAATCCTACTCTTGATGGGTCTGCTCCACTACAAAAGTAGGACCTGCACCGCAGCCCTATGACCCTACCTGTATACCCTGAGCTGATCCACCCTGTTGTCTTTGAAAGCTTGGAGACTGAATACCACGGCCATGACCTCCACCTCGGCCTGAATGGCTGGAAGAAATCCAGTTCCTAGACTGATGAGAAACTGGTGGTGATGCTCCTGTATAAGGATTCATAGAATAACCCATGTCACCAGCTGCTAGTGAGAATATCTGAAATAAGTGTTGAAGATGGCTCATCATTCCTCAAGATGGGTACTCCACTGGGTCTCTCATGTAATGTGGCATCATGTGCCTGCTCTTCCCGAACTGGTGGCACACCACCTAGCTACCAAAAGAAGAGTCTCACCTCCTCAGATCTCCTTGGGTACACTCCCTACGGTGTTTCCTGCTATCAGTATGAGGGATACTAACTCTATATATTGATCCTCCCTGGATCACATCTCCAAAATCACTCACATTATTCTCTGTGATCAGCACATAGTTGACTATAGAAGTGGTATAAGTCAACCTAAAGATATTCACTTGCGATCGGATGTCGTGCCTTTGAGAATCCTCAAACTTCCTTGCAGGAATAACTCATCACCTCCTGGAATAGGTGTGAAGCACTACAGCTATATGAAGTGAGAATAATTCTCCATAATTGAAAGAGTACCCTAATCCATACTTATGAACTCTAGTTCTCGATCAGCACTCAAAGTCTCCAGATGGAAGTAGTCATAGAATTCATGCTGGAACTCGTCTCGTGCCATAACTTGTTGGCGTCCTGCCTGTGAGATCGCATCCCACCATCTCTTGGCAGAATCCCAAAGCATGTATGTAGAGATCTTGACCATCCTATCTGGAGGAATATCCATATGGTTAAAGATAGATATCATGGCCTCTAACCATGACTCTACAGCCTAAGGTCCTCTGTCCCCTAAGAAACTGGGAGGATGCTGCTGCTTAAAGACCTACGTCAGATCTTCCATAGACGGAGTGGGAAGCAGTACTCTACATAAGGTCTCTATGGACCTCATAAATCCCTCTCAAAATTGTGCATCATCACCTATGTCCGGAATTACGGTCGGTTCCAAGACCAGTACAACTGGGGGATCATCGGCAAGCCCATGATCATCCATGTCCGGTGTCTGATCGTTGCCCTGCAACTGGAAGACAATCGAAGGACGTCTCAGTGGCATGAATTTTTTAGGTCAAGAACACACCTTAGATCATTATTATCAATGAATGAAAGCTAGAAGCATAAGTTGGGAACATCAGAAATAATGATTTCATGTTTTACAAAACACAGATACACGACGTGTATATTACTTACACGGCGTGTACTTGAATCCTCTTCTCCTGCCCAAGTTCCCTTACACAGCTAAGCCACATGGTTATCCTTATAACAATACTACACGGACTGTTAGTTCTAGACATGGCATGTACTAGACAAACATCACCAACCCGTGTTGTTAGCTACATGGCCGGTTACACAGCTGACTATACAAGGCGTGTTCCAGACGGACACAGTGTGTACATGGAGAATTTCACCGACCCGTGTTGTTAGTTACATGTCCGGATTCCAGGATTACACTACAAGGTATGTTCAAGGCTGACACGGTGTGTTTAAACTATGTTTTTATCCCTCTGAGTCATTAGTTACATGGGTAAACACTAGGTCTAAACACACGGCGTGTACATCAGGTACACGACGCATTTTCCTCTGTTTTTTCCAACTCTGTGTCCCTGCCCACACGGTCAGTGACATGGTTAGAGACTACACGGAGTGTACATAGAGTAAACGACATGTACTTAAGAAAAACAATTTCTTCCCGAACAGAAGAACACATGGCATGTAGTTAAAACTACATGGCGTGTATTCTAGGTTTTTTCAAACAGTAATCCTTAGAAACTGCTCTGGAGCCCAGAAAAACACTGAAACGAACAATAAATGGCCAAATTCCAATATGTGATGACCCATAATCCCCCGAGAATAAAATCTTGGTATCTTATACATGTCATAAACAAGCATAAAAGTGAAATGATCCACCAATTTCCGGTCCATGATGGCCCATAAGACCTCAAGAAACAAAGTTTGGTGTTCATTCAAACAAAACCATACACAATTTAATACTCTATCAAACAATAGGTATACTATCATGGAATCTATCACAACAGCATGCATATCTATCAGAACACCTATCACAATAACATGCAATCTCTAATGCACCCTAAATGGAATGGTAAGCATGCATGACATGTGATTTCTAGCAAGTGTCGATATGATGCATGAGATGGAATACCCTCATCTCATCGGGTTGCAAAAGAAATAGAACATAAATATCATCAAAAATAACAGCACAATACATTTGAGTCACCCAATGATGAAAATAAAATCAAACGTAAAATTGAAAAACCATAAAAATTACAATAATGAGGTAAATTGGATTTTCTCTGTACGTGGGTTATCTATTCTCAAGCACAGCTTATTACCAAGAACCTATTCCTTCCTATCTCTGGATAAAGGCTCCAAACATTAATTCAAGACAAAATAATTCCTATGATACCACTTTGTAACATCCCGATTCTGGTAGCCTCTCAGAGATTCCATGTACCCGGTTGGTCACATGGCCTCAAGCGCATTTCCCCGAAAGCCAGAGGTTGCTGACTAGGAGTGAGGGCCTTGGGTGTGACAGTGGGGAAACTATGCCCACATTTGCAGAGTAACACAATGGAATAGAAACAATATACAATAGAAGAAGCAGTAAATATACCAACAACAGTTACAACGGAAGACTGAAATAATAAATAATTAGATCACATATATAAATGATGCATGGTACATATGTCTAGGAAAATAGCCAAACAAGTCATACTGCTGAATATAGAACTAATAAAAAGTAAAAAAGTAAATCAATAAATAACTCCACAGCATCGCAAGCCTATGCTTGGTCCCATGCTCTCCAGCTCCAACGTAGTCAAGTACCTAAAGAATGAGGTCTCTTTCCCTTATCTATACCTGTAGCAATATAAAATGTTTGGGCCCAAAAGCATGGCCCAAACAAGGTGTGAGACTAAATCCCAGTAGGAAACCACCAAAAGATCTATTCCTAATAGTTAGTGAATATATATGGCAGGAAATAAGAAGATATAAATAGTAAACAAGGAAGTACTCAATAGTAAACAATTCCACAATTTCAAAGAAATCAGTTTCATATATCAAGTAAGCAACTAAACACAAAAAGGTAACCCTCTAGGAAGTACTCACAGCCTATCCCCTATGGTCCTACCTAGAAACCCAAGCAACCCTCTGGGTAGTACACTCAGTCTAACCCCTCTGGTTCATCTTATGTATAGACTCTCGAAGGAAGCACTCGCCATCAATTGCTCCTATTGTCTCATATTAGTAACTAAAGGCACTCTAGGGAAGCACTTACATAACATTCCCCTGTGGCCCGTGTCGAGGAACTACAAACACTATGAGGAAGCACTTACATCAATTCCCTATATGTTCTCGCGTCATAAGAAGAAAAGACACTCTGGATAATCACTTACGTCCATTATCCCTATGGTTTGTACACCAGGTTCTCACGGCCCTGTGTAAGTCAAGAAAGTACAGTGAAGTGTATCGGCCAAAGTAAACCCCAAGAACTACTTGGCTAACAAGTCTAAAACATATCATCATGTCAAAACCAGTCACACCATCCTACAATACTAGGCATGGAAAACAAACAAGGTATCCTAACAGGCTAAGCAGAACCAAACAACCATAAACAAAGCATGCAAGGGAAACACCTCCAAAGAATAGAAAATCACCCTTTTCACAATCAATTTAACCTCTACTCAATCATAAATGCATAGCAGGAAAAAAATAGGGGTAAAATAGTAAACACGCAATACCTCGTTCATGGGTATTGGTGATTTTGCACATATAACTGAAATACTTTTAACCAAAAGGCACAAACCACCTACCTCAATGAAGGGAGATCACTATACGTGAACCTCAAGCCGTGAATCACCCAAGAACATGGTAGATCTACAAAAATGCTCAAAATGTTCAACTGAGGATAACTTGGGAAATAAGAGGAATTAGGAAACAAAGATCTAGAAGAAGGAATATCTTACTGTGGAAATCCCAATGCAATTGATGGCGGTCAAATCGGAGATCGGATGCTCGATCGGGGGCTCGGAGGAAGATCCCAGTTGTACGAGTTCTCTCAGACGAACTAGGTCGAGAAGTAGATGTTTTTTTCTGTTAGATGTGACCCAGGTACATTTAATGAAAAAAATAAAATACATGGCATGTACATTAGAAGTACACCGTGTCTACTTGCCTTTACTGGCCCTCACATTAGGTGGTCTCCAAGTCACCACACACGACCGTGTGTACGGCCACTGCACGGCCAGCACATGGCTACCCGCGGTAATTGAGTACATGGAGTGTACTTAGAAAGTACAGGGTGTGTACTTCAAAAATTTCCAGAAAAACCACTTTTTCTCAAAAACAACCAGAAAGAAAGACATACCTGAAAAAGAAGATCTGGGTTCTTACATTATATTCACAATTACGTCAAATATATTATGATTGTAAAAACATAATTAGTTGATACTTAATGACGTGTTCCTCATTTGATCAAACATCACAATTTCTTATGAATATGATTCAAAATTAATTTTTTGAAGGGAAAAAATTCTCAGTGAAAGGGAGATAAATTAGACAATGATTTACTAATCCTCAAAGTATCATATATCATAAATACTAATAGTTATCAAGATTCAATCTTAAGTCCAAAGGGGGATATTGAGAAATGGTTGTGCGATGTTAATGTTATTAAGATATTAAATTATGGTATAACTCAATAGAGATATGGTTTTAGAATAATGTGAATTATTTTTGAAGTTATCTCAGATAAATAATTTTATGAAGATAAAAAAATAAAAGCTGAGAAGTTATGGGGAATAAATGAAGGAGTTCCTGACATAGGTCATTGGATAGAATGATGGTTTTTATAAAAGTGTGTGAGTGTATTCTAAATGACTAGAAAAATGTTTCCTAACAGTCAAACATTTGAGGAAATATTTAAAGATCATCAGACTGAAGTTTCCATGAAAATACATATGTTTGAGTATTACAAATTCATCAAACGGTGTTCTTTGAAGTCATCGAAAAAAAGTTCCCATGAACAATCATCATTCAGAATTATTCATGTAATTGATTCAAGGATGTTTTTTTATTTTATCTTATAATTTCCTCATTTTAAGTCCATTGGATAAACCATTTACAAGGTTGTTAGATAGATTTATTATTTTTTATTTAAAATTTATATTGATTGTACTTGAATGTGTTGGAACCATGGTCTTCTATGCATTATTTGGAGTATGGTTTGTGTTTTTTGTCAATAATCAATAAAAGTTCGGATCGTGTACCCGCAAAGAGATCATATCGTTCAAGCAGACAACAGTATTGAAGGTGGCGTCGTTTCCCAGTGTTTGCCAAATTTTTGGGGTCCAAAATCTGGAAGTTGCTGAGCATCGCGAAAAGTGGATTTTTATGAAGATAATAATTAAATATGGAAAAGGCGTGAATTTCGCGAAGAGAGGATGCATGGTTTGGAAATCGCGAAGACTAGAAGAATGGAGGCGGTGAGTCTTCGCGATTACGTCAAATCTTCGCGAAAGAAAGAGTTGAAGCGCATCGCGGCGGTGAAGGGCTTTGTGGGGGAGATTCACGGAAAAGGTTTGAAGGAATGATGATGGTGATACACCACGATTACGATGGGCTCTGCGATCTGAAAATTTCCAAGGTGCTTCATGAATTGGACAAAATTCCGGCAGAAACTTCGGAGCTTCGCGATTTGAGATGACGTGGCGTTGACTTCGCGCGGAAAGTTCGATGGTCGGTGGAATCACCTATAAATAGAGGCCGACCCCCTCAAGAGAAGCAGAGAGAGCTCTCAACAAAAAAACTTTGCTCTCAGTTCACAAAGGTCACTCGCGAAGGCAGTCTGCTTCACGAAAGAGGAGCTTCGCGGCGGCTATTCTAGCTCCGCGAAAGTCATGCGCCCCGCGTTGGCTCAGTGAGCTTCGCGAATAGGAAGGAGCATCACGACTGCCAAGCATTGCGAAGGCTTGTGCATCGCGAGAGTGCTTTGCGATTGAGCTTCGTGATTGAGCTTCGCGAAAAGGCAGGGGCTCTGCGAAGACTTGTTTGAGATTTCCAAAATTGGGAGCCTTGCGAAGTAGGGTACTTTGTAAAGGCCCTTTCCAAAGTTTGTTTGCCCAGTGGACAAGGGAAAAGGGGGTATTCATCAGTGGATGGAATTTGGAATTTAACAGAGCATCAACTCATGACTCTGATGCAAGCAAAGTCTCATGATGAATAGGAGACAAAGACCTTCATGTCCATCTATTGAAGAGACCTTCATGTCTATAAACTGAGTGAGACTTCACCAACGGCAGAGAGCCAGGGGGAGTAAATGGGAGTGACCCAAGGGACGCAGTGAGATATCCCTGAACTTTTGTAAAGGCAGTGAGCCTAGGATAGAGTGACTGTACCCGAACCTTTGTAATCTACAGCTCGTGAAGCATAGTGGATTTAGGTACGACCGACAACCTGTTGGCGTATGCTCCTTGGACGTAGCCCTTAGTGATGAACCAAGTAAAAATAGTTGTGTTATCTCTCTGCATGTGAATGTTTCATTGCTGATCATATCCATCATACAGATTTAAGTTGTTCCTACCAATGTGGGCACAAGATCTACAACTTTAAGAAGAAAAATTTGACACCCTGATTCACCCCTCCCCTCTCAGGGTGTCCCAGGGTCCTACAGAAGGATGTTGTGAAGAGAAGTTTTTACATGATTATTAGATGGAATTATCCAATTCATCATATAGAATTTTGTGGTCCAATTCATCGGAAAGACATATTCATATGAATTTTATCTATCAAAGTGTTATAAACAAGGAAATATTCAATGTTTTTTCATGAAAGTCATCAAACAGGGGTTGATTATTTCTAAAGACTTCAAATATGTTCCTACAACATTGTTAAGAAACATTACTCAAAGATTCATTGGTTAGATAAATTTTGTGAATATATACCAGATGGAATACATGATGGTTTAAAGGTATTTAATATGATTTTTTCAATATATAAAATGTGATTATATTGAGCTTGTCATTCAACATTCTAAAAAATCATGGAGGGAATTCATGATTCTAACTGAGTCATAAGGGAGTCTGAATGAGTTCATTAATGTCGAGTCTTAAGGATATTTGAATTATATATTTGATGTTTAAGTATATTAAATGAAATTAAGTTTCCAAGTATGAGGCTAAAAAAATTTTAGGAAGTTTGAAATAACGTTCATGCATTTACCTAAAATTTTAGAGGTGTAATGCCTATATAAAGGGGTGTTGATGCATTTTAGAAAAAAAGTGATGTGAAGATAGTTGTGTGGTTTTGAATCATAATTAATATTTTATGTTATGTAAGAAATTATCATCCATAAAGAACAGGATAAATTCTCATTTGGGTCAATGTTCTGGAAGAAGAAGTAACATATGGATCAAAAGCCCCAGATGGAGCTACAAGTTCACCAGATGAATAATTTATGATATGATGGAAAAGTTGAAGAATCATTGGTTAGAAGGATACAAGTTAGAGTCTTATTATCGAGTGTTATCTTATAAATTCTGTGTGTAAGTGATTGGAAAAAATATTGAAGAAGGGATCATATGAAATATCATTAGATGAACTTTCATCAGATTGATAGGATCATGTGGAATAATCATATAGAATGGATCTAATTGAAGGAATAATAAGTTTCTTCCATATTGTTATACAAGTAACAGGTGAAAATTATGTAAGTGAAGAACAAAGTAGCACTGTGGTAACCAATATAAGTCTTAATGGGTGGAGTTCTTTCTTAGTGTTATAATGTAACTAACTAATTTTATAAATTTCTACATGGGAAGTATAAATATATATAGTGTAGTTTCATGTGGACAAGGATATTACCATTCCAAGGATTTTGTATTGTTTTCTTATCCCCCAATTAATGTGTAATGAAACACACTTAGAATAAGGATTTTTTATAGTTAAATAATTGAACTTTGTATCAACTCATTAGAGATAATCCATATACTACTCATCGCCATATGTTTAAGGGAATAGATACTATTATTTAGAAGTAATAATTGTAAAAATATCATGTGCAATACTTTACCTTATATCATATAATTTAATACGATAATGAAAAGAGAATAGGATAACAAGGATCCTAACAGACTAAGGAGATAAAGGCATAAAAATTATTGATTGGTGGAAAAAAATTCCAACACTAATCCACCCCCCACCACATTAGTGTTAAGAATATCTCAGAGTGGTCCTTTAACTTTATCCTATCTTCCAGAAAATATTTTACTTGATATACTGTATAAATATTCTATGATATTATTTTTGAACCTTAAAGTCCTTTGATTGTTATCCCTTTAAAATTAGTGGTGTAAAATCTATTCAATTTCCATCCACATATAAATGAATGAATAAAAATATCATCATTCTTCTGTATTAGAAACCCTCCCATTAAATCATATCAGTTGGGGCTCATTGTATCACTCCAAAATTTAATAAAATTCCCTTGAAAAACTCCAATTAACATAGTAAATATATACTCTCTCCTTATTATCGGTGAAGATAGTTGGTCCAGGGGAGGGATTACTATTTAATTATGTATTTATATTACCATATTATTTTATTATTTTGGTATGGTTTTTTGGTCCAGGGGACGGAGTTAGTTTATATTTCTTATTTACATAATTTTTTATAGTTTTATTTTTGTCATGTATTGATTCTTACAGTGATTTTATTATTTCATTTGTTTTTTTATTTTGGAATAGTATTATTATTATTATGTTCCTTTATGATGATTGAAAGATAAATTTATGATTCTATTAATATGGTATTTCACATTGGAAATAGAAAATATATTGTAAATAAAACTAGGAGGGTGGAATCTGGGTAGGAAATGAAGTTATGAAATAATGGATACAATTCATTGTTATTTTTATCTTATAAATTATTTATGTGCTACTATGATAATTATTGATAATATGTTCAATAATACTTTTATTTATATGTTGTTGTCTTTTTTAATTCTGTTATGCTTAAATCATATGTATAAATGAGAAATTATTAAATAATTATAATATGATGAGAATAAAATACCCCTATAATTAAATGGGGATAATTTTAAAATTATAATCTAATTTATTGACGCATTATAGGATTTTTATATTAAGATATATTTGAGGGATGTTCTATGACAGTGTTCTTGTTCTTCCCTATTATTTCTATAAGTATATTTTTTCTATGGTATGGCTATATTATTTTAGAGAGATATGGTATATTTTTAGTCTCTTGAGAGTACTTGACTATTTTGTTAGTCTTTTCCCTTCCATGGAATGATGTATTTGGGTTTTGGGTTGGGTAGTGAGAAGTTAAAAGAATAAGAGGGAGGGGTAAGTCTTATATGTGGTTATGTTTTAAATTTTGGATTTAAGGTGTAGGTTATGTGTTTTTATTTGGTTAGTATCGTCTTAGAAATTGGTTTTGGTGGTTTTGATGTTAACTCATGGTCAATATTGAGTGTTAGTTAATGTAAATATATGATTGTGTTTAATTAGCTATGTAAATAATTAGTTAAGAAAATAATTAGTGGGTAAGATAAGAATTTATCATGGATTTTATATGATACTTGCTAGTAGAGTATTGTATAAATTTATGATGTTTATTATTTTATGAATTGATATAGTTAGTTTATTATCCATGACATGAGGTTATCTATGGTAGTACCTTTTGATGTTTCGTTGATCTTTATAAAGGCTTTTTCTTGTCAATTAGATTTGTCTAATTATTTGTATGAGTGTATGTTTATTTTATTATTTTTCTATAAAAATATGTTACTATACCTATAGGATATAATGGATTTTAATTATCTCAATACCTTCGGATATTATAATGGATTAAGTCATAGTATATTTAAAAATGGGTTGTGATAGCTAAAGGTTATTTCATGTATTGTTTTATATGTTATAATAGAATATGGTTATGACATTAATTTACATATTTACTATTGGTAAGGGAACCATATTATGGCTTCCATAGGGTAGAAAGTGAGTTCACTGTAAGTAAATAATCACTGATTTTTTTTCATAGAAAAATCAAACCACTAGAACTTCCAGGTATCATAGAACATTGGAATTAAAAAATATTCTTCACTCTAGTCACCCCTACTAAGTTACACCTTCCATACACACCATTGAAAACACTCAATATATTTAAAGAGACAATAAGAAAATATAAATTAGACACATAATTATTTACATGGTTTGAACTATTGTCCTATGTCCATGATAGAACACTTCCAAAACATTATTTCAATAGAAAAACAATGTTATGAAAAATTATAGATTAATATCCAGTTATTATAGTAAATTTTAAGTAATAATTACAAGTTATTTAATCAATCAACACAATATTCATTAACATATAGTCCCATCACTACATTATAAATATAATCAGTCATTCAATCAAGTTACACTGATAACCAAGAATCATGGAAAATTATCTATTTAATTTACTATTATCCAGTAGCTTCAACATCCTTAACCACTATAGATAGTGGACTTTTCATAGCCCCCATCTAGTTAACGGACCAATCTTTAAAATACCATTAAATTTGTTCCAACTTAAGGAAACTATACACACATATTGATGATGTTTTTACTACTACCATGAAAATATAGATTTGAAATTTTGAAGTTCATCTTTTCGGTAAGATGAATATAATAACTTGAAGAAGCTTCAAAATATCAACAATATACACTTGAAGATTTATTAAAGGGACCTCCTTAGAATACTCCATCACTTAGGTAAAACATATCCTATTTACTTTATGCATTCAAGGTTCTCCACCATTCTCTATTCACCTAATTCTAACTAAGCCATAGTATTACCATTGGAATTCAGGGAAAAAACCTTCATGGATATTTCTGTTGTATTTTTATTTCCTATTATCTTCCACAACTTTAACACTTTATCTTACAGTATATTCTAGATCAAATGGAATTTCAATTCACTTTGTTTCATTCTTTCTTAAAACACTGGATTTCATACATAGTGAATTTTACTTTGACTATCACAAAATAACACTCCTCCATACAGTGACCTTACAATATCCTACCATAATTGAATTAATTATACTAACTCCTCTCTAGTTTTTATATCTTCAATATATTCTAATTCTGTAATAGAAAAAGAAACTATAGTATCTAGCTAAGACATCCATCTAATCGTTATTCCACCAAATGTAAACATAAATCCCATCATCCTCTTTTGGGTTTCTACATCCCTAGAAAATCCATATTTATGGATCCTTGAAAATGATCATATAACCAAAAATAGAAAATTGTATATTTTTATCCCTTCAAGTATCATATGATCCACTTCATGGATTCCCAATGTTCCCTCCCAAGGTTTGATATAAACTAACATACCCTCACACTACAAAGTAAATATATATCCAAACACAAATAATTTCATGAATTAATATTATAACAACAAATATATAAAGTTCTTTATCCACTTATTAGACATCATATTCAAATTTCAGTGCATGTGCCCTGGATAACATGAATTGTTTTGTGAGAGGGTTTGAGATGGGTTTACATCTGGCCAAACAAAACTTCTTAATAATCTTCTGGATGTAATATATTTAGGATAACACTAGAGTAATAGATTTCTAATCCCTCCCTATTCTCATCCCAAATAATTTCTTTATCTTAGAAAAAATCCTTCATTTTAAAATATTCTATACTACTTATGCTTCATCTCTTAAATATGTGAACTCTATGGACACATTAGAAACACGTCATCTAGGTAGACTATGAGTATGATGTAATTCCCATAAAACCATAACTTCAAATAATAGTAATGATTGGAGTCACATCATGTGAAACCTTCCTTCATTATAAAATTTTAAAACGTCTATTTCAACTAACAAGGTGTCTGTTTAATCAATAGGTAGTTCACTTATTCTTACAAATAAGCCCCTTATTCTAATGGTCTTTAAAACCCTTGGGCTAAATCATGTGTATCACCTCCAATAAATATCCATTAATAAAGGAAGTATTAACATCCATATGATCCTAGTGTAAACCAAGCGATATGATAAGACCCAGCACCATCTTGATGGTAGTATGGTTAACTAATGGTGAAAAAATTTCTAAGAAATTGACTCCTTCTTTATGTTAAAATACTTTCAAAACCAATAATTCCTTTTATATAATAATACATTATATTCTTCCTTCAAGTAGAATACTCATTTATTCTCCAATGATTTCTTTCCTTCCAATGGTTCATCCAACTCCTAAGTTTAATTGAACTTATGGGAATTTATTTCTTCTTCCATGTATGACTCTCACTAATTTGAGTCACTCAATGACTTTTCCTCTTTCAAGAATTCATGTTCCTCAATATCTATTAGAATTAAGAAGTTTTTATAGGCCCTGTATCATGGAACTAGTTGCCTAACTATATAATACCTTCTGGGATATTCTCTTTTGGATCTGTTATTTCTAGTTCCCTGAATCCTAATTTCTCAACTTATGTTTTCTTAACTTTAGGAATTTATTTGGGATTCAGAAGACCTAGATTATTTTGTAATTTTCATTACTATGCATATTTTTGTGATCTTATGAAAATATTCAATACCATTAAATCTAATAAACTATTAGTTATCTCATAAAAACAACTTGAACTTCAATACTTTTTTTATCCTTAATGTTATATTTTTTCATGTTGTAATCATTCCATAGGATTTTATTATTTAAGGGGATGTTACAAATTCTTATGATTTAGTTCTTCTCATCATGCCATATCCTAAAACCAAAATCTTAATTCGCACAGATAACCCAGAAAAAGGTTTTGACTTTTACTTCATCATTTAATTTTCTTCCACATTGATGAGTTCATATGATAAACTTTCCAATATATTAAGGATCACAACTTACAATGCCTTAATGGAGCATGTCTCTTCCATTATATTTTTCCTCATCGAAGAGGCTTGAATTATATTGAATATATAGATTTATATTTTTTTTTCTCCCACAAAATATCCTTGGTAATTCACGATTGCACATGAATGCATCTTTCTATCTCAATCAAATTTTGGTTCAATATCCCTACCACTCAATATTTTAGGCAGTTCCATGTGTCATCCTCTCTGTCCTGATCCCCTTCTTCCAAAAATAATCTCTGAAAGTTACATCCACTATATTCTCTATCATTGTTGGACCTGATTAATTTTAACTCTTGATCACATTATAATTCCCACAAGGATTTCCTTTGTAAAAAAGTACTGAAAAAATTATATTTATGACTAAGTAAATACACCCATTACTTTTTTATTTAATAATTGATGAATGATTCAAAGTAAAGTGATATTATGTGATATTGGACTGAGTAAGGGCCCCATTTATTAAAGTGAATTATATATAGCTTCTAGGATATAGGATTATCACTATTCAAGTTGAATGAATCCCACTTTTTCTTCTCCATTACACATCTCCCATAACCTCTAATAGTTGTGTTCCTAAAAAATATGATTTTACCTACTATAACCATCATATTCTTTTCATTAAGGTGACCCATCCTATTATTCCAAACCTCTATATATTATGAGGTTGTAATTTAGAAAATTTCACTTCCATATAAACTTCTAGTCAGATAAAGGTTCTCATCTTTTAGTCCATGCACCACAACTACAGATCCTCAAGTCACTTTCTAGACTCTATTCGAAAAGTTTATTCTGAAGCCTATAATATCTAACTACCCCATTGAAATGAGATTATTTAGTAGACCTGAAATTTAACTCACTTCTTTGAACTAGATAATATTCATATTCTTCATCTACATATTTACATCTCCCTTTATTAAAATATCTAAATCTTCCTCAACCGCTATGTGGAACCTACTATATCTTCTTGATACATAGTTATCCATGAAACCTCCTTCTATCAATGATTGGAAAGATTCAAAGGAGTAAACAACCCATTAATTTACGTGAATATTAATATTGAGTAGTATATCTTCACATTCCTCTATTATAATAATATAAATTGAATGTTCAAAATCATTACATCTAGTACCTTCCATATGATTATAGAAATTCCTCTAAATATTTTCAGGCTTCCCACAATGACAACATGTAATTCCTTGATCGATCAATTTTATATTAATTTTTTTCAAGGACCTATCATCTGGTCATCTATGATTCCTTCTCTAAGTTGATTTTCCTCTTTATTAGGCATTTAGTATTATGCTGGAAGGTTATTCAGCCTACCTTCTTCAAGGATCCTCATTGAAAATCAAATAAAAAAATTTATTTGGAAAAAAATTCAATATTTCTATAGGAAATACATACCATAGTAACCATACCATCCCATTATTCTAGTAAACATAAAAGTATAATGATTTCTTATACATCATCTATGAAATTCACTTTCACTATTTCATGCTGATGTCTAATCATGTTGATGTTTTTCACATTATTTTTTATTAACTATAATTCTAGTAACATAATGATAAAAATAATTCATAGTAGAAAAAAACTTGTTTAATGTCACTAGATTCTTGTAATGTTATCCAGGTAAACCATAAGTTCAACTATCATATTCTTTTATTTTATGATTAAATATATGTTTTACTCCAATGATATCTTCACTAAACCAAGTGAATTTCTA
Organism: Viscum album; assembly: GCA_963277665.1. NCBI lineage: Eukaryota > Viridiplantae > Streptophyta > Magnoliopsida > Santalales > Viscaceae > Viscum > Viscum album. Next base: position 108,849,062 of record OY728133.1, read on the forward strand.
TCCATCATTTCCCATTAACTTTCTCCCACTTTTTGTTCTTGTCTCCAATTAATGGAAGTTCATGATCCTTTTTGAAAATAAATTCCTTTATTGTTATCCACCAAAATCCATAATTGATTCCATCAAATTGAACGATTCAAACCATTCCTTATTTGGAATTCATATATTCTAAAGATAGTAAAACCAACTGAAATCAATATAATTATAATGTTATTGAAAACGTTACATGTGTAGTTGAGTGTTTCCAACTAATATTTTAGACTGCGTTTTTTGGAATCGAACCTTATTATAATTTACAGATGGTATAATGTGAGTTCATTAGAAGTAAGTACTCACTAACGGTTGTGCATATGAAATCAAACCACTAGAACTTCCATTCATCTTAGAGAATTGAACTTAGTAATTTTGTTACACCATAATCACTACTAATAATTTTCACCGTCCATATAATCATCTGAACAACTCTAATAGAATTCAAATAGATTGTAATAAAATATAAAAGTGTGTGAACAATGACTTATCTGGTTCAAAATTTTATCCTACATCTATGGGAGAACATTGTAAAATATTAATGAACACAAAAACATTGATATAAATCATTATAACTTAATATATAGAGGTTACACTTAACTTCAAGTAAAAATTACAATTACATTTATCAATCAACATAATAATCCTTAGTAACTATTCCCACATCTACTTTATATATATAATTAGGTGGTCAAAATTATTACACTTCCAACCGAGAAACACGATCATCCATTCATTGACTTTACCATTATTTAATAGCATTCACTACCTCAATCACTGTAACCGGTGGATTGTTCAAATCCCCCATCCAGTAAACTGTAAATTTTTCCAAATCCATTCAAAATTTATTTAACTTCTAGAAATCATACATGCATACTTAAGATGTTAATTTTTATCCTTTAACGAGACCGTTTTGAACTTCTAGAGTTCCTCCTTCCAAGAATTTTAATCTTATACCATGAATAATATTCTTAATCCTAATACTTAAATGGGTTGTAATGTCTTAAGGATAATTGTGTTTACGTGTGTATACAGGCTGTAATGGATCAAGGTTTTGATACGTGCACCTATATAGGAAATAATAGATCAAGATTATAACATGTACACATTTCTACTAAGTGTGATGAGCTGGGTGTATATAATATATTTTGGATTTGATGGATATGGGTTATATAATAATTTTATGAGATGATGATTTAGTGATGTGTTTATTGATATGTGTTTATAGTTTTGGTGATGTGGTGTTGTGGAGAAGATGTGTTATATGTGGAGAAGATGTGGTATATCTGGATATATAGCGGTGGATATGATGTGATTATGATGGTGAAGTGGTTGATTGGATAAAACCTATGTGAAAGTGATATTTAATATTATTATTAATATTATAAATTTATTATGATGATTCAAATAGAGTTAATTTGTTTCTATATCTTATCCATAATTCTTATATAGATCTGGAAACCCTACATTACCCCAACTATTTATACTAATAAAATATTAATCTAATTTGATGTGATTGTTTAGTTTGATTGTGATATGATTGTATGATTCTGATTTAATTTTTTTTTTGTAACCTTATAAATATAAAATAACTATTTCTTACTTAATATTGTATAAATTTATTGATATAATATGAAAATTTCAGGTAATTGCAATGACCCAAAATCTTAAACAATGTTAAACTAATGTTACTTTTGATAACTTTCATTACACACTACACCTAATGTAGAAAAATAAAAAAATTATAATAACATTATTAATAAATATATAATAAACACCAAAATATAAAATCATGAAAATATATTACCTTTGGAAGATAAAAAATTAATATGATTTAATATTGAAAAGGTTATTTTCAATAAAAAACATTTTCTTTATGTTATATAATTTATTTTAAAAATTTATTTTAAAAATTCTATTATTTAAATTTGATAAAATAAAATCCATTTTTTAATTCCTCAAATCAAAATTTTCTTATTATTTATTTTAAAATTTATTTCATCAAAGGTTTTTTTAGTCAAAAAAATGGGTTTTTTGAAAACTATATTATTTATGATTTTATCATTATTTAAGTGCAAACTAGAAGACTAAAAAACATTTTAAGTAATAAAACATGTTTTTGAGGAATATAATTATGAATTCTAAGATACTATTTGAACTTATAAATTTTATTTTTAACATTTTTAAAACTAAATTAAAAAGTCACTTTAATAAGAAAAATGGTATTATATATTTTCTTCTAATTATGTGTCTTGATAGTGAAATTAGGATTTCGATTTCTTTAAAAGACACATAGATTTTATTTTTTTATAATAAACTAATTTTTGTCACAAAAATAAGTATCTATGGTAATATTATCTTGTATATAAAATTTTAAACATAATAATGTGATTTTCCTAAAAACAATTATTCTTACACTTTATTTACATTTTTCATTAAATAAAAACTTCAAACCCTTAAAATATGTGTTTATTAAAATGATTTAAAAATTAAAAATAATAAGTTTCCAATTATTTAAAGGAATGATCTTAATTTTTTCATTGATATTAATAATTATGGTTAAAAATTAATTATCAAGGTAAAATTAAATTAGGGTAAAAGTTAAAATGTTAAAAGAAAAAACATAAAAACAATCTATGTTGTATTCTAAATGAGCAAATGAGGATAATATTGACCCACCTACACTTCCCATATAATTTTTTCTAATTTTAATCTATTGAAATTTTAATAGTAGCATTACATTATTGAAAATTTAACGATTACTTCCAAAACTACCCTTCTCTACACTTATAAAAAGGTAACTCTTCTACTACATAGGGACTCACCACTCATTTGAATTCATCATTTAAAATATTATAATTTTCTCCTACTATAACCATCTTTAATTTCCAAAAAAAAAAATTTCACCCTTAGTTTTTAAAGGCATACATTTCTATGGTGTTTTCTAAGAGAAAACTCAAGGTTCCAACATGATTAATACTTTCTATTTTTCATTTATTTTACTCAAATACTTTCTAAATAATATTTAACCATACTAATATAATGTGATAAGTATCATTAGTATACTTTTGTCTCGTTTTTAATTAGATAATAATTATTTAAACCTTTCTATCCACTAAGAAAATAAAATAACATTAATTGTTCATACATGGGGACTACTGCCTCCACGAAGTGATGTTTTACATTTTTCATCACTACAAGAGCTACCAAGGTTATATTAGAAGCTGGCGGTCTATGGATTTTAAATTTTTTCATTATAAGGATAGTGATACATGTTGTCTCTAATGATCCAATCCCTAGTATGGTCCGAGAATCTCATATAAATTAAACATAGCACAAATGCATAAAATGAAAAAATACCATTTTGATCTGATGTTGTGCTCGACATATGCTTGTCACTAGTGATCACTACATGAAGGATCCAAAATAATTATCCCTCTATATATTCTATACACACTTCAAAAATCTACTAGAACGTCAATCATTGAATTCGGAGTGCTACTACAAAGATCTCACGATGCCTTTGATGCCCCAACAATCAGTGCATCGTCATGCTTTCAATGCATGGGGCAGAAATCAACTTGATCTACTAGATCCATATTCCCTCTATCTAAAAAGAGGTAGAGTATAGAGAGGATCTGGAAATCTCATAATTAATAGTTCATTTTGTGTGATCCTCTCTCTATTTGTAGTGGATGTTCAAAATACCTAGTACGGTTCCCACACCCAAGTTAATTAAAATTACACTAATAATAATAATTATGACCAAATAAAATGCATAATAAATATTATATATATTTCATCAAAAATTTCTAATATATAATAAATTTATTAGACAATAAAACTGAGTAACTTAACTCTACACGTAATTATTGTTTAATATTAAACGAACTTGGAATATTAAAATAATATTTTTTTAATTAATATTATTCCTCATATTTACATAACCTGTAAATAATTTAAATAAAAAAATTAAACCCAATTATTATTTACTTGAATAATAATGAATTTTTTTATTCTTCAATGTTTGAGGACTTTGACAACACTCAAACCCTGTGGTGGGCCCCATCATGTCCAATTTACTTATTCAATATAATATGGTGGATTCTTGAATATGCTATTGTGTGTCACGATCTAGACCCTAATCTCGATAGTATTTAACAGTATCCATAGATGAAGAGTGGAGTCTATAAACCCATTTGTCCCTTAAAGTGATAAGGATAGTCATAGAAATGGAAAAAAAACAATGTAAGCGTATTGTGTACTATAATCTTCTTGTCTTTAAATATCTCATAAATCAAGATGTTCACTTATGTCATCTTCATCTTCTTGATTTATTATTTTTTGATCTAGATAGACATATTTACCCTCTAATTCCTTGTCCAAGTATTTATGAAGGTACTACAATCCAGATAAAAAATTCTGAAGATATATTACTTCCTCAACCTAGAAACGACAAATACTTTATTGACCATTCAATCAATGCCATACCACCAATGATCCTCCCAAATCAAGCTACCTCACCATGATTTAGTAATCATGGTTTATTCCTTACATCAATGTACATGATCAAATGGAACACATTGAAAATGATCTCGAGTCAGGAGGCCAATTCACATGTCCATACATAGGAACAACCAATGACACATGAAACATGCAGTGTTTTTATTGGCGAGTATGTTCTTATCATCTCTGTACTTGTGATCATCAAGTGTGAACATAATGAGAACATGTATCAATGATTATGATCCCCCATCACCTAATAGTCAAACATCTACTATGTCTAGTCAATAAGATGTATATAGACCATAGGACCTTTGTTTAAGATTAATGTCATAATATATCAAGGTCCTAATTATAGCATGGGGTCTTCTGTAACCTTTAGATATGAAAATTAATCTATATACATTACCATTAAATACAGGTTGCAGAAATATCTACACTATAATGGTAATAATACATCTTGTATATCTAACTATATACATGATATGGTAATCAAAAGTACTGTTCAAGTTGGTTCTAGAGCACCCACTATTACAACACTTCTACTTTCACTAGATCAAACTTTCTAACGAACCTTTTTAGCTCTCACATGATAAAGATCATGTTTCTAGAGATTTGTGAACTTAGTTACTATGTCTTCCATGTTTCCATTATTTGGCTATTCTATTATATGAAGCCTCATATCTTTAAGTATATATTATAAATAGATGGTATCCATGAGTATATCACTTTTTCCCACTATCATAACCTCACATCATTGATAGTACCAGTATTATAATTAATATTATGATAGTACTTTACTTACAAGGTGTGATTCCAAGAACTGTAACAAATCTTTTCAATTAAAAACTATTTCTTATCTTTCTAAAAAGTTATACATACATGGTATTTATAGTTATGCCTAACACTAGCTTTTATGATCTTGTCTCAATCATCACCTTAGCCTAATTGTGATACATGATCATGTTGATCTAAGGAAGACAATTTTGTATCCCACCATAACTTTTATACCATCTTCTCCACATACCAGGTACAAATCCTTTGAACATTCCCAAGTACAATTAGATAGTTTTTATATCTTTACTTATAGTTATCCTAGAAATAAATGATATTTTCCTTCTATAAATTATATTTTTGAAATATCATATCTTTTAAATATAATTGAATATGTGATTGATCTATGGCTGAAGCATATGAAACTCAACTCACCACTTAATATCCTCTCAGGACATTGCATGTAAAATTTGAGGGATTTATGCCATGTGTCATTGGTAATAATTTTCTAATGAATTGTTCTAGCTTGTATTTTTCAATACCATGTCACTATATGTATGATTAACTAGGTCTAAAAACCCATTAGATATACCTTGGTAGATCATGTTCCCTGGAACATAGGTTTATACTTTAACTCAATCACTGCAGTATTACTTTAATCCTAGTCTTAACTAACTTCAAGACCAATAGTATTTTACCATATGTCTCCAAACATATTTTATTTAGAAAATAATGGCGCTCCAAATAACCTCTATTAGACAAATGGAAACATCTATTCTAAATTAATATTATATGATCTTGTAACTTAATTCAATCCTAAGATGGATTCCATTAACATGAACCCATATTGGTATTATGTGATTTCATTATCCCTTTCTGGTTACGTCATATAGACACCTTCCCTAAAAGTTCGTCTTGACATCCAACTTCCAATTAAATGATCATAGAAATTAGATATGACAAGATAAATTCTAATGGATTTAAGAATATCAACATGGTATAACTAATCAATCCATATTGTTACAATTCTTGTACCGCCCATGTATCATTTCACTTGAATACCCACTGCATTAATCAAAATAATAATCCGCTTTGTAATTTGATACATGGAATCCATTATCGAATTTTAATTGACCTTTTCAATATTAGTAGAGTACAATATACTTCCTACATGTATGAATTATTATTCACATTGAATAATTTATCAATGTTTGTAGTGAATATAAAACCATCACTATGGTTTTAACCTTCCTACGTAGTATGTGTCTTTGGAAGATTTATCTTCCATTCCTCTTGTGTAACTTCTTCCTATTCTAAGTACATGTGTATCTATAGAATTGACTAAACCCAATTCAATCTGGATCCCCCTATCTCTAATACAAATGTTTACCCTTATATAGAAATGTAGTTTATCACTTGACTACCCCTTTCCTATAATAGGGATTTCTGTAATATCCTATGAAACTTTTTGTATAATTACTTTTGATGCACAATTTGTTTAGCTTGATGAAAGTTTGTTTATATCCTAACAAACTATATGCATCTAAACACATGTCCTTATGACATAATTTATTTGCATCATACTATGACTCATATGATATCCATTTTTCATTATAGTTGGCATATAGTTATGGGATATCATCATTATTTGAAAATCATGTCTTAAAATATAATGGAAGTTTCTATAAGTTAAAACAGTGATAACACTTACACAATGACTCTAATGTATAAAGTTTTTATTTATAAATTTATCCAAGATACATTTTTTTGATCAATGTTAACTTGTAAGACTCGTCATTGATCCTCCTTATTGATGGCATATCCATGATGTGGATAATGTAATGTGCGTTTAAGAACTACTCCATGTTACATTATACTGATCTATGGATGCTTGGTTAAGATATTATTCGGTATACCAGCCTGAATCATCTTATATCTTCTAACCATGCATATTCCATACTTTCCCGATCAAGATATTCTTTGGCATACCGGACATAAGCATCTTATTTTTTATGACCATGCATATTCCATAAATAAATTTTTTATTTCTTAAGGACTTTAAGGTATCTTATGAAGTATATTCACCACTAGCTTGACTTTAAAATAGTTCACACTCTCTTGTTGAACTAATTCTAAAATCATTGTAGCATAACTTTATTTCTAAAGATTTTTTTTGTTCAAAAGTAAATAAGTATATACATCAATAATACCTATGGTGTTTATCTCCACTGAGTCTAAAAACAAAACTAGGTATATCCTTGATGCCCACTTTTAGTTTTACGTGAAAAAGAATTATCCTTCCACAACTTGGTATATAATTCTTACATTTTATATTCATCATGTATTGCCTATGATTGAAGTATTACTAAACTTTTGATTGAGTATAAAAGACCACACAAAAAAATAATTATTGAACTTGTAATAATGTCTCCTTCTATCTAATGGACATGTGTGATTAATGGTTTGGTAATACTCAGTGAAATTTCTACAAAAAAATAGTATCTTGGAAATTATAATTCATTTACTTCTCAGTACTAATATAAGAATCACCCTTTCTCAACCACTTGAAGAATTAACATTACTTCTAGTAATGATTCTATTACTAACTTGGTAAATTTATTTTGATACACATATGTGAAAAGAATATTGTATGTAATACAAAGATGTATGATTAAAACATTACATAAAATTGTTGAATATTCACTAAAGAAGAAGTGGGTACTTTCTTATTCAATTCAATTCATTATATTCATCATCCATAGAATTTATTTCATGTTATGAGTATAAAATAACCTCCTATTTAACAGCCAACCTCATTTCATTGAAGGACACTAAAAATATTCCTTTGGAATTACACTTGCCTTTAGCCTTTTCACCTTGTCTTTAAACTTCTTTTCTATAAGAACTAAAGATTAACCTTTCTTTATGTTCTTTATTTACTTAGAAAATTTTACCTAAAATGTATCAAAGCACTTTACTCTATACTGTTTGTTTTTTAAATCATAAACAAAACTAAATTAAATGGGTGAAAATGATATGATAAAGGTATCCATTGAAATATTCTGATATACCTTTCAATTTACACATGACTAGTGTAATTATCACTCATTTATATTTGTATTCACTCTCTCCTCATAATATTCCCATAGATGATAAAACATGTTATATCATTCATGTCCAAATGTGGTGACCTTATCTGACATTGGACATTAATGATAGTATAATGACATAACCATAATATGCTTCATAAATGAGTCTCATGTAGGCATCATTTATAACCTCACTTCATGCGGTGGCTTAACATGTATAGGGACACCGACACCTTGAATTTATGATATAGTAGTATTGTATGCAAGCGCTTGTAATACACTTGGAAATTCGTGTAGTTTAGAGATTTACTATTTATATTATTTATTGCAGCTTATATTGTGGTATTAATTTCCATTTTATACAAAATAAATTCTATCATATTATTACTTTTATGTTGATTACCAATTTAGAAATTATTAATTAAATAAATAAATCATTAAATGGATCACACTATCTTATCAAATTCTAGGAACCCTTTTTACTAGATTCAGAATACTCTGTTTCTTGAGTATTCTAGTGGAAATGATCCATGAGCTTCTTCTAATAGACTAAAATCTATGGATATGCAACTACTCGAAGAGTTCAAGGTAGGATTTTGTCTAGTCTATTGCATTAACTCGCGGTTCCTTGATCTTTTGAGTGCAGTCCCAACTTCTAAAATCATAAACTTGATTTTCTCAATGATTTCCTATAAAGTGATATAAAGTTATCTATGGTTAATCCTTAATACCATTTTAATTAATTCAACCCATATTTCTCATAAGAACTCTCCAATAGTATGAGGCACCCTCGGTTATGGTTGACCGATCACACCAAACACCTAGTTGTGTTCAAATTCGAATGACAGAAGGCACTTAATGACTTAATATTTCATTGAGGGTTGTTGTTATTTTTCTCTTGATGAATGTAATACATTTCTATTCATCTTCTTTATACTATGTTTTTTTGCTCACAAATGAACATTAATTGAAAAATCATTCATCACTTCTTTATGCATCTTATTATTTATTATTTTATATATTTTCCCACTGTTATAAAATGTATAAAATAATAAATAAATTCCTAAAGGAAATATATTACCTGGATGGTCTTGATCATCTAATATTGGATGATCTATTTAAATTTAATAGACCAACTGTGACCTAAGGGCATGATACCTGAGTTGTCGCTTGGCTCGTGATACAGCTTGCTGCCATCCAATATATCTGCTTCTCATCTGAAGTATCACCTTAGCTTAGTGTGGTTTGTATCATGCACCACCCTCATCATGACATACCACCTAATCTTGGTGGGGTCCATGTTGTTCATCATCTTTGTCAAAAGTTCAATTATACTCATGTGCAAGTAAGCGCAACTACGGGTGCAACGTACGTCAGACAAATTGGACATATTGTCCCTTATTCATTTTGACCAAAAAAGATAAAACAGAGACTTTCTAAATTAATTAATTATTTTACAAACATAGCATGCAGTTAAAATAATTAATAAAATAACAACAACCTGATCAACATAGAACGGTTCAATTGCTTAAGACCAGTGGGTGGTTCAAATTTAAAGCACGATAAAAATTAAATTAGAATAAACTAAATACAATGGTATTTAACTAAATTAAATTAACTAATTAAATTTAAATAATTTAATTATCCTCGCTCTATTAATTATTATAATTTTGATAACAAAAAATTAATTAATTAATTAATTAATTAATTAAAAAAAATATTTTATTTTATACCCGGGAATTAAAATTATTATTTTAGACTAAAATTAATATATTAATTAATTTAATTTAATTAAAAAATTAAATTAACTAAATTAATTAATTTTGGTTATTTAAACTAATTGTCTGGGCCTCAAAACCCCACACATGCCCAAAACGGATGGCACTAAACCCACGAAGACCCATTTATTGGATCGTACAAAGCCCGTACAAGGATTTTCTGGGCAAGGATGGTCTACCTAGACCGTTTTCTTATTTTTTAGACCCTCTCAATACACTTACGGGGTGATTTAGGTCCATCATAACATATTACAGGGCTACCTCGTAGCAATGGGGACTCCAAAGAGTTGGAAGTGGCAACCGGTGGCCGGAAAGGGCCAGATCTGGTTGAGGGGGTGGTCCTTGTGGTGGTTTTCACTGGAGAGGTGGGGTTCTCCTTGTACTATGGTACTAGAAGGAGATACAGTCATCACTATGTTCTCATGGTGGTAGCCACAGAAGCCTCGATGGCTAAGGCTGGCTAGTGGAGTGGTGCATCACGGAGGCTAGTCGAGTTCCGACTAAGAGACGGCACCACTGACACTCAAAGGGAGGGAAAACCCTAGATCTTGGGTGAAGTTGGGAGAGGAGGTGCAGTGGTTTTCCTATCACCAGAGGGATTTTGTACCAGGTGGAGGTGCACTCCAGAGCAGTAGAATGATAGGGAAGTGTCATGGATAGTAGTGGTTCTCCCAGTCCTAGGAGGTGCGGTGTGGCCTTCCAAGGCTGAAATTGAAGGGAGGAATTCACAGCCTCATTGGGTCTGGCCACTATAATAGAATACTCCAATGAGGGAACCAGCCATAGGGGTGACCATGCTAGGATGTTTTGGTAAGTCAAAGGCCAGCCGAGGAGGTGATGGTGGAGGAGGGCATCAAGGGCTCATCGGTGAACAGGGGAAGGCTGTTGAGCAGCGGCTTGCTCGATAGAAAGGGACCCCCAACCAAGGTCCCTATTATGACTTCCCTTTTGTTTTTTTATTCTCCCAGTTCATGAATACATCCTTTTTTTATTATTTTATATCATATGTTGAATTCTTCACATCTTCTAACTCATGTGGCCTTGTTTTAATTTTTTTCCACATTCTATTCAATAAAATTCTGAATAATAATATTCATTTTACTTATAATAAATTATTATTATTATTATTATTACTATAAAAATAAAATAAAATGACAATAATAATTGTTATTATTATCAAAAATCCACAAAAAATGGTATAAACATATTTCTAAAAGTTCATGAAAATGTAATACACATGAACAAACAGGAAATGATCAGTAAAAAAATTGGATGACAACAACTTGGTCAACCAACCTCAAATTGACTAACGCTCAGAACCATTGGGACCAAAATCAGTTCCTCTAATTAAATTTAAAGCAACTTAATTTTTCTAGGCTAGGAAAATTTATGTGATCCCTCGTATACCAATTAAAGGTACCAAGGTCACAAAAAAACTGGTGGGCAGGGGATTTTAAAAATTTTCATCAAAAGGATGATGAGACTGGTCATCTCTAATTATCTGATCCCTGGAATGATCTGAGGATCTCATGTAGTTTATACAGAGAAAAAAAACATAAACTAAAAACATACCTTTTCGATCTAAAGTAACTTTCGATATCTTTTTATCGTCGGAGATCGCTACTTAGAGGGTCCGAAGCAGGATCCCTCTAGATCATCCACACATGCTTCAAAAATTTACTAGAGTTTCAATCATCATCTTTCTGGTGAAAGCATTGGAATCCTATGATGACTTTGACATCCTGGAAATCCCTTCATTGTCATGCTTCTAATGCATGAGGGAGAACTCGGTCTAATATCTTGAATCCAGAGTTACTATCTTTAGAAAGTGGAAGAGGAAAAAGATGCTCTAAAAATCTCTCAATAAATATATCATTGTGTGAGATCCTCTCTCTATATTTATAGTGGATGTTCAAAATACCTGGTAGGGTTTCTTGACCCCCATTAATTAAACATCGACTAAATAAAAAAAATTATAATAAATTAAAATACATCATAAATATTAGTTATAATTTATAACATACCTATAATATATATTAAATATGTTATGTGATATAACTGAGTCATTTAACAAGACTTGTAATACCCGCTTAATATTAAAAAAATATGGAATATTTAAATAATATTCATTTGATTAATATTATTCCTCATATTTACTTAACTTCTAAATACTCTAAATAAAAAAAATTCAAAAAGTATATTATTTACTTGGCTAATAAGGAATTTATTTATTCATGGGTGATTAATGAAATGGATAACACTTGAACCCTATGGTGGGGTCCACTATGTTCAATTTGCCTATTCAACAGAATATGGTGGATTCTTGAATATTCTATTGTGTGTGGCCCTATAGGCCCTTATCTTGATAGTAGTTAATAGTATCCAAAGACCAAGAGTGAATTCTATCAACCCATAAAGGCCCCTAAAGAGATAATGATAGTCATAGAAATGAAAACCAACCTACAAACATGTACTATGTACTATAATCCCTTTATCTTTATTTATCTCATAAAGAATGATGTAAACTTATGTCATAGCCCTTTTCATTCTTTATTATTTATTAATATAACTAGAAAAATTAACCCTCCACATACTTGGACAAGGACTTATGAAGGTACTACCATCTTAGTCAATAAGGCCATAGATATATTACTTCCTCAACTCAAAAGTGGAAAATCCTTTCTTAAACATTCAACCAATGCCATACTAAGAATGAGGCACCCAAAAAATCTTCCTCGACATGATTTCATTACCATGTTTTTTTATTGCATTAAAGTACACTATCAAATGGAACACATTGATAATGATCTCAAGTAAGGAGACCAATACACATGTATGTAGATAGGAACAACCAATGACACCTAAAACATGTGGTGTTCCAATTGGAGGTTATGTCCTCATTATCTCACTAATATATATAACCAAGTGAATACTTTATGAGAATAATTCTCAATTCATATGATATACTATCACCTGATATTCAAATATCTACTGTGTCCAGTAAGTAAGATGTATCTAGACCCTATGACCTTTATTTATGACTAATGTCATAGTATCTTGATGTTTTCATTATATCTTAGGATATTCTATTACATTTTTATAAGAAAATGAATCTATGAAAATTACTATTAAATAGTGGAAGAACATATATCTACACATAACAGTATGAACACATCATGTATATCAAACTGTATACATGATATAGTAATAAAACATATTGTCCAAGTTGGGTCTAAGGAACCCTCAATTACAACAGCTACCTCTTAAGGCTGGTATCTAGGAGGAATTTTGTGAATAATTATGTTTTATATGTCACAAATTAAATTTTCAAATGATTATTTTTTATATACCATCATTCATTTCGTTCACTAAAAAATGGAATCGTTAATCATGTGTACGCCGGACTACCGCCTCCACAAATTATAAATTACATTTATTATCACCAACCATCGTTTATAGATCATATAATCGAATTAATAAGGATATATTATGTTTTTTACATGTTAAAATTTTTTATATTTCATATTACCATTATAAAAATACATGCATTTTCTCATTAAATCATTATGACATGTTACCATTTGGGTCAATTTAATCTCCAATGAAAACGATCTTATAATGATTATGTCATAAAATAATATTAGATTTCACATAATTTTTATATCTTGTAGTAATGATATATTTAATATGGTTTAATTATTCTATAAATTTTTTGTTAATATTTAAAATATTTATTAATATATCACCTTTCGATCATTAAACACGTCGAAAACTAGTTCATTGTGTTTTCCAGTTACACTAGTAACATTTATGTCTTTCATATAATGAAACAATAATCAATTAATCATTGAAAAAAATTGTTATTATATATTTAATTATCTTATAATGATGAAATTTAAACCACTTAGTGATAATCAATCCCATCTTCATGAAGTTTTTATGAAACAAAAAATCAAATGTTCTAACACCTGATGATGAAAGTAGTTGTAAATATATAAAGAAATTAAAATATAGATATAAAATAATTATAAAACGGTATCTATTATTATATTATGATTATTAAATAATATATTAATATACTTATGTTTATTATACAATAATATAGATAAAATTCATGTAAGTGGGAATACATGGTAACAGTTTCTTTGTCTCATTTTAAAATTCATGATATATGCTTGATATTATGCACCATTGTTTATTTTATATGGTGTATTCACTACCCTACTGCCTTAAAGTATAATAAATATCTACAATTTCATGATACATGAATTTCATTTTCATGGTAACCCTCTTATTCTTATTTTACTATTACAATAAGTGTTTTTGGAAACACAATTCTCATTCATTGAGTCATGATTATTCTTATTTAACATATTTCATATAAGTTGGATAAATTATACCCGTTGATTTAATTATTTATAAATTTATATTTTATAAAATGATTTAAATTTCTATAGCATAAAAACTATCAAAATTTCCCTTTATTAATTATTTATGACATCTAAAAGGGATTTGGATAACTCAATGTTTCTTTATTTGAGTTAAAATGTTAATCCTTGAGCATAATTATTTTTTTTGGTAAGTCCTTATATTTCCTATTTTATAAGATTTTTACTTATTTGTCTCTCTATAAAATGATGTTTTTAACTCAAATATTCTTAATTTGTGAATTTTTTACACATAAATGTGTGACATTTTTATGAAAAAAAATATCATCTACATTAAATATGGTTTTTCCTCCATTTCCATGTTCGTTATCCCTAAAACTGATTTTCCTTTCCTATTTTAAAAATAAAAATATATGTTTTCTCATGTGACTTCCATATTACTCTTCTAGTATTTTAAAATTAAACTTTTTATACCACTTTTACAAAGTTTGTTTTAAATAAATTAATTTCAAGATAATCAAAATGTTTTCAATTCTTTCATTGTTAAATGTTTTATCTTCCACTATACATTATTTTTGAAAACCTTTATGTATTTTCAAGGATATTTTATTTGGAAATATTTGTACAAAAAAAAATTAGATTCTTCTATTCCTTTACAAAAAGTGTTTTGAAATTAATATGTACAACAATGTTTTAAATGGTTTTGTGAAAAATTATATATTTTCACTTATATTTACCATATAAGATTTATCTTTAATGAAGTGATGTTTTGATCACCCTATATTTTTATTATGGTATGATTTGTTTTATATAATGATATTTTTGATATCATTTGATTTATTCAGTTCATGTAATGTTTTTTTTTAAGGTTTAAGAAACCCATTATTTTTTCATGGGTTCATTACAATATGATGAGTGTTTGTTTTCAAGTGGAACACAAATGTGTAGATTTTTATGGGTGGGGTTCTATATGGTCATTTATTGAATTTTTTGAGGATTTATATCACATGAGATGATGAAATGTTACATAAATGATATGGATGAATATTTTTTGACAAGTTTTTTGTGTGATTGTGATGTAAGAATCTTTTTTCACAATTTTTGTGTGTGAATATGATGTGGAAATATTTTTTCACATATTTTTTTTGTGAATGAGATATAGGGATATTTTTTCACATGTTTATTATGTAAATGAGTTACATGAATCTTTTTTTGAAAGTTTTCTTATGAGTTATATGTGAGAATCTTTGTTCACAATTTTTTTATGTAAATGATATATGGGAATATTTGTTCTTTAGTAGTATAATGAATGTGATTTCGGAAGATTTTTCACAAGATTTTTTATGCTAATGTTTGTTCCATAATTCTTTATTATAATACTATTAAATGACATTTCTTATTTTTTTTGGCATATGATTATTCTACTAGACTTATGTTTAATGTTTTCTAATTCCAAAAAATCTTCATGGTATAAGTTTGTTAATTTGATATTACACAACCTTCCATCATGACTTTTGGTAAAATCTTATTATACCATGTTTTTTTAATAAAATTTTTATTCTATGTTTATGTTTTCTCTCATTATTATGATATAAACATTTTTGTCATGTTTTTATGTTTTCCTATCCTAAGTATTTGAACTTACCCATTTATTTATTTTTCCATTCCCTAGGTTATAAAAAATAACAATAACATATGGGTTGTCTATCAGGTAGTCTAGTAGAGTTAAATTATAAATAAATATTCACTTGGTTTTCTTATTTAGATAATACTCAAATACACTAAACCAAAATATTATTCAAGATATGTGGGATTATTGTGATATTTATTGTTTAAATTATTAAAATGATGTAAAATAAAGATATTGTTTTCTTGGTTTTCTATAGAAATGCAGTTAAAGGTGATGTTTATGTGATTCGCCTATAATATTTCCAACTTTATTAATCCCAATTCTTGATTTAAATATAACTTATACTTATTTGATATCATGAATTTATATCTTGATGCATTTATTTCAAATAAATATGATACTATTGAGTTCAACTTAGTGCTTACCCCTATACTATTTTTTGAGTTTTTTATAGGACAGTATGGTGGACATTCAGGGATGTTGTTGTTTGAGTAGCTGGAGTAGAGTCTAAGAGATTATCCATACATTATGTTGTGCCATTATATATAGTAACATGTAGTGTTATTTTGAAAATTTGTAAATTATATATTTTTACTTTATATATATAGGTATTTTATTAGTGTTTTGGTTATATTTTCGTGGGATTTATAAGGGTAATTCATCGTATGTATTTGAAAGATACCCTCTGTGTTAGTCATCAATCCATAGCCTAGTGGAGGTGGAATCCAAGGGTTACACCTATCTTTAAAGCTAACCTTGGTGGGGTTCTAGTAGGTTAAGTTCATGACAAATTGTTATCATATATTTTGGTTGAGATATAGGATTGATGTTGGAGTTAGTCACAAGTGAGGCTTGTATGGGTTAGGTATGGAAACAATGTCATTTAACCTAACCAAAAAAGTAGGTGGGGATTAGATAGAATATAAATCTTTAGGGCCTATTGTGAATGATTTAAAACCCTTATTTTCAAGTAGAATGGCTTGAACATGGTTATCATGGTCCCCTTTTATCTAATTCAAGGACCATCACAGCAAAATAAGGACATTTAGGTTAGAATGCAATGATTGCAGGGTATAAAATTTAGAAAGGGTACATATTATTGCCCCATTATTATTTTCTTATGATTACATCCATTAATGTTATTTATAATCTTTATTTTGAGTTTATTTTAGGTTTAGTGTTTGAAATCATCCTAAGGAATCATTGGACCATGAAATGAATCAAAATTAGTTTGGAGGGTCACTTTAAAGACACTGACTAGGAAACAACACTAACCATCTAGTAAAAGACCACCAATATGCCAATATTACTAACATAACCATCTATCGCACTGTGAATCACACCATCTTGTGGGTGAATCTCATTAGTTACCAAGTGGATTCTATATTTACTTAGAGAGCTATATGAGTCTCACTGACTAGCTAGTGAGATCAAGCGGCTATTCAATGACTTCGATCAAGAACAGTCAAGAGTGAATTAAATGGTGATCTAAAAGCTTTTACCTATCTCTTAAATGGATTGAATCGATCTAGGTAACCTCTAAAACCAATGAAAGCCATAATTATATATCAAGGGAAGCTTGGATATCTTCATCTCTAAAAACCAATTTTTACCATATGATTCTTAATCAATCCACAATGACCAATTGAAAAATAATTTCAAGTGAAATTTCATTTCCAATCATCAAAATCCAACCAATCATTAACTTATTCAACCCTTTTTCTTTTTTTCTCCTATTTGGGTCATTTTATCCATTGTTTTTTCTTAAGGATCTTATTTTATCTTCCCTATGTCTCTCCATCTGTCTTAATATTTCATATTCTTAATATCTTCTAAAGATATTCGAGTTTTTTGTAATGGATTTCTAAAAAACAATCCTCTATTATATTTATCTTCTTTTTTTTGGTTCTCACCATGATTAAAGTTAGGGTTCTTTGGTTTATTGGTTTCTATTAAAAATAAGGGATTCATTTCTTATTTTTTTTGTTTCTATTATAACTAAGGGATTTCATCTTTATTTGGTTTCTTGACTATTGTATGTCAAGGGAAAAATATATCCTTCTCAAACATTCTTTAAGGAAGGACATGTGGGGTCTCATTTTAAAGTTATTATTAAAATATTTTATAAAAGTGGAACTTTTAATTTTGAAAATTTACTATTTTTTTCATTAAAGTTTTAATTTATTCTACTCTCATTTTAATTTTATTATTTTATACTTATATCAATTTTTCCTGATAAACGCATTTATTTTATATCATCATTTAAAAAAAATTAAAATCAATTCTCATTTCTCTTGTGATCTTTCTCTGAAAAATATGTAAATCATTATAATAGGTTGGATTTAAGATAAAAAAATATTTGGTATTATAATTAGTGTTTTCATTCATACAAACATATATTTAAATAATGTACTGTTACTAATTATGTTCCATTAATTTTTAATTAATTAAGTTTTTCTTATTAAAAAATTATTTCTTATTATTCATGTTGAAGAAACCCACTCCTTTACTAGTTATGAATTTTTGGGGAAACTGGATATTTAAATTTTAAAGTGAGGTTTATTTTGTTAATTGAGATTAATATTGGAATTAAGAGAGTTTGAGTATCCCCAGTAAATGTCATTTGATTTGGATTGAGTATTGGGTGGTTCCTCAAATGATCGGGTGAATCTCATAAACTTTGGGTTGAATTTTGGAATTATAGATAGGGTATTAACCCTATGAATAGTTACCACATAGATAGGGGAAACTATGTGGGGTAACCATGTGGATTGGTTTTTTATATGGGGTTTTCACATGGTTTTCATATAGTTTCAAACAAGCTATATGAAATTTTAAATTTAGTTTTAGAGGTAATTTTCATGGTTAGCACACATCTTGAAAGATGATATGGTCAAACCATACAACCTGTTAAATTTTAATAGAAATAGATATTTTAAAAAAATCAATTATAAGCCTTTACCCATATCCCCTCCACTCTTACGCTCTTTCATGTGTGATATCCATGAGCCTCACCCCCTCTCTTATCCTTTGACACCTTTGATTTTGGTTAATTTCGATGGTGTTTCTTTATAATTTTAATATGAAATATCTCATCTTCTGAATCCATTATTCTCCCTATTTAAAACATCTCTAATTCAGTTTCACATGCTAGTTTTTAGAGAGATAATTACACTATATCACAAAGGAATCAACCCTCTTGATGGGTCCATCATATGAGAATAATATAGGGAATCCAAAAAGGATTTATTCATGTCATCATTCACCATTTTCCTGAAGTTATTCTTCTTGGTGTACTTCTTTAGGGATTTTGATTAAATTAAATTAAAATGTTCATTTAATCACTTATAAGTGGTAGGGATTTTCTGTGTCTTGGTATTCCATTTTTTTAAGAGTAAAATCCATACAATTTCTTATAGTTTCAATAACAAGATGATATCCAAATTGTTTAAGCATTATTCTTATTTAATTTAAGTCTTTTAATTACTTTTATATTTTAATTTTTTTTGAATAATTATTTATAATGTTTTAACTTTAATTATTGGATTACATGGCTATATATATGTTCTTATAAGTTGATAATATTCTTGGATGAACCTATGTATTGATGTTCAGGATATGAATTAAAGGAAAAATAAGTCATATGAGGTAGGTGGCCTTGAAATTATTTGGTTATCTTGCTCATTTTTTTGATTTTATGTTTATGTTTCACCATTATTATATCTTTTTTCATGTTTCATGACTTGTGTGATCTCAAACATAAATTGATAAGTGGACACATTATCCTAATATTCAATATATACCATAAAGAATGAAAAATAGTTTTATAGTGGAATATTCATAGAATGATCCCTATTGGACATTTTTATATATTTCATGATAAAGTTTCTTCAATTTCAAGAGAAATAGGTTTCCTTTGAAAATATGTTTTAAAAGGGGCATAGTTTAAAATTATTTCAATGGAAAATTTGTGGATTGATTCATGGGTTTCAAAATGGAAACTTAAAATGAAAATGGGGGTTTTTTAAATAATTTTTTATTAGATTTTTTCTAAGTTCCTAGTTTGAGCATGTGTTTCCATTTCTAAATGGATTTTAAAAATTGATTTCGATTTGGTTTTCATTGTAAAACTAAAAGGGATTGTTTGATCTATTTTTTCTTGAAACAATGAGCATTATGCCCTATTTTCTAAATAAGGTGTTCTTTTGTATGTTCCCCTTACTGTGATGGCCTTATTATCTTTTTGTTTCCTGATGATGCATGATATGTGTGATGGTCAATAGTAGTTTATTTTTGGTATTTAAGATGTGGATTGACCCTGATGGATATAATAGAACCCTTAGATGGTATAGATATCTTAAAAGGGTCCTAAATTATTTTGAGTGGTGTTAATATCATAAAGATGGACTGCAGACATGATATGGTAATGTGGTTAAGGAACTCATGTTGGGTTTCCATGCTATGATGTGACTTAAAGAACTCTGATGAGTTCCCCAGTATCATGTTAATGCTAGAGAGGGTTTGTGTGACACATGGTCAGTGATTATTTTGGGTTACACATTAGAACCTGAACTATTTTTATGAGCATTATATGGTTGTATTAGAAAGGATAAGATTTCATATTTAGTGGATGACTATGATAATGTGAGATGGGTTCGGAGAATGGCCAAACCATGTGGTATGTGATGATAAGTTCTAAGATGAGAGTGTGTCTGTAGCACCCCAAACCTTTTATGGTATATTTCTCTTAAATACACTATATTCATTAGGTAGCCTATATTTTATGAATCACTACGACCCTATGGAAAAAAACATGGTTACTTATAGGAGATAGCCATAACTTAGCCACTAAACTTAAATTTACTTACTCTGTGTTTTGAATTTTAAAAATCTGATATACACGGTTGTGTTTAAGATGATATTTAGAGTTTGATAGAATTAACATAATTGTCGGTGAATAGTAACTTACCCTTATGAATAGCAACATACCCTTATGAATAGTAACTTACCCTTATGAATAGTAATATGACTATTATGAATGGTATCCATACCCTTGAGTGTATAAATGAATTTAGACACCCTAAAGATGAAGATGAATATTCTAAGTGTTTATATATTTCGATTAAATAATGTTTTAATTAAATATTTAATTAATCTTAATTAGAAAATTATTTTTGAAAAATGGACTTCATTTTTGGATTCCACATTTCGAAAAATGGTTAAGGTGAATTTTTGGTATTTTTCTAAAATACTTGAATTTTTTATGAATAGTGACATACCATAAATTGCAAAATTAAGATAAATACACTAATTATAGAGTCATGTGTGATTTTCTGCTGATGTAATCCCACTTGGTTCGGGATCACATGATAAAATTACTATTATTGGTCATGGAATACTCACTATTCTTTTTCTTGAGGAGAAATAATAAATTAATGAGTTTTATATTAAGAAATCCCCTCTCTCCTCCACTATAAAACCCCCCTCTCACCCCCCCCCCCCTCCATTCACTCCTCTCAAGCCTTGTTCCTTCTCCAAATTCTATCCAAATACCTTCCCAACCTCCTCCCCCACGTCTAGAAAGCTTTGCTCTCATAAAAAGACCAAAACCTCTCCCCTTAAAAGGTTCTCAAGGAGGAAGTCTCAAGAGGTAAATTCCTCTTTCAAATCCCTTCTTTTCTTTTATGTTCTTTTATTTTTGTTTCTTTTCTCACCTCCCTTCACCAAAATAGTTTGATAAATCCAGTAACATACATGTAATGTAATTATTTCATGCTAATGATATATATTCGATTATCATCTCTCCTTTCTTCGCTTTTATTTGAATGAAATGAAAGCACCGTTTGAGATGTGCTAATTCAGCACATTCAAGGACAACAGTTTATCGATTTCTATTATAATATTTAATTCTGTTCAGGAAACCATTTGTGTTATGGTTGAACCAAATTATTATTTAATATATCCTATTTTTAGTTCTGTAATACTTTTTTACACATGGTATTAAGTTATAAAGCAAAAAAAATGTTCATCGTAATCAAACCCATCGATTAACCAAAACGGTTATCACTAAGGTTATATATATAATAATTCAACTTAAATCTAAGTAACCCAAATTAAATTTAAAACTGTGTAATCTCATGGATGTTCACTAATAGTGTATAACTTCATTTCTGGACAACCAAATCCATCTTATATATTTATCCAAACAAGAATATAAGTGATCCAATCATTTAAAACCAAGTAAACAAACGAGCCCGAACAATAAAATTAATCCTTATAACTAATAAAAACACCTATAATGAACTAAAAAAGATTGTAATAAGTAATTTAAATATAAAATATGTTCTGGACTAATTAATTATTAATAATAATTTGTTTATTCAGGTCTTTAATAACAAGTCAAGAACACCTTCAAGCATAAGGTATGGGATCCTGTCTCTCACTTTTATTCAAGAATCCACCCAATCTTGTGTGATTTTTTTTTAATTTCTAATGATGGGGTATGTTTTCTCAACTCTCCCATACTGCCCTTTTGACATATAAATAATGGGATACCCATTTACCTCTCATTAAGACCTTGAAATAACACTCGTTACCATGCCAAAATATTTGTAAGAGGTTTTCTCATCTCATCTTCAATTCTGTGAGATTTTCATTGTTCACCTCTTATTTATTATATGTGGTATAGGTGTACTACCATTTGACATATTTTATCATGGTTACCATTATATTCAATGTATTCTCTGACTCTTTTGGTGGTTATTAACTTTTTTCATATGACTCAATTGAATACAACATGGTAACGAGCTTTGTCTCAATTTTCACATCATTGTGACTTGCTTAGTAATTTTTCACCTACTCTTTCATATGTGATGTACCTACTGCACATTTGAGATCACTTTTCAATTTCAATTATATTCCATTTAAATATCCATATTCTCATATCATGGATATTATAATTGTCTAAGTCGTATACCATTTTATATAAGGTATTTATTTTGAATGTTGTTTTGACTGTGGAAATGTTGATGAATCAGTATCCTCTAATCTATACGGATAATGTAAATACATATTTCTCTTGTATTGAATCTATTTATAAAGAATGATTTGGATATATAGGTGGTGGGGCCCACTACAACCCCTTGATTCATCGGTAGCTCTCATGAGACAAAACAGTTTGGCGACAAACCCTTCGAGTTTGTTTCCAAAAATCAGACAGGTTTCAACCCATAGAACTAAACCGTTTTTATGGTATTATGGTTCATGTTCCAGATACATGAAATCCAATTAATAAGCACTCTCTTTATTCATTATCATTTATTATTATTATACATGAGGTTTTCACTATGATAAAATCTATGGATGCAGTTTCATTTTCAGTTTATTAATGGCATTAGTTATTCATTTATTCACTATGCCATATTGATTATGTCCGATTGATTGTGATTCACTTATTATTTTACTCATGATTCCACTATTTTTAACCCTTAATGAGCATTTGATCTCTCCTTTTTCATTGTTTACCTTCAACAGGTGATCATGAGAAGGTCTTTTATTGAGTTCGTGTGGTTGCAGTTTTTAGTTTTGTTATGTATTGTATCGTGTAAACTTATCCAATGTAATTTATGTTAAATCTATGTATCTAGTTTCTTCAAGACTACTAAACTGATTGTTCCATCGGTATTTCCATTCCTTCTAACCATTCCAATATCAAAATTATTGCACCGACTCTGGTCTAGAGGGGTCGAGGTGTTATAGTTGGTATCAGAGGAAGTTTCGTAGGAAACATGGAAACTAGAGTAGGAAATATATAGTAGGGAACAAACCCCGAAGGTAGTATTTGAGGATAAACTTACAAGGACATCCTGGTATTTTGGTAAGGAATATATTATGTGGATCTTTCAAGCAATACATCCATGTCTGAATATGAGTAGGTAGAGGCGGCTCTGGCACAAATGTATCTAGGGGTAAAACCCGAAAACACCACTTTGAGCTAGACTCGAATGGGAACTGGTACACGACAATAGGCCTTGCTGCACTCTTGGTTATGACACTCCCAGGGGATATGCTTAGGATAATTCACATTTTCATTACAAGCCATTATGAAGGAGTTTAATGTAAATTTTACCTTAGATAAACCATGTTTATAAGATTAGCTATGCATATAATTTAAATCTATGTTGAGTGCATTTCTATTTAAGATTCATAAACTAATATAGTTTATCCCATTATTTAGAAATGGTGTCTAATGGAAGGAGTGGAATCAATACTCGTCGGCAAGGTAGGGATTTCCCTACTAAGCAAGTCAACACATTCAATGTTTGAGCAGATCAGATCATGACTATATTGGGACAGCTTACTCGTGTTGTAACGAATAACCATTCCAAACCTGTGTTGGATCATTTCATACGGAAGAATCCCCCATCTTTCACTGGGACTACTAATCCAGTGGTAGCTGAGTAGTGGATGAAGTCACTTGAAAAGAAATTCATGGTGTTAAGATGCAATGAAAATGAGAAGGTGGTGCTGGCAGTATATTGTCTCAAGGGTGACACTGACCAATGGTGGTCTCTGATATAGAATACCATGAAGGAAGAAGAAATAGAAGATATGGAGTGGAGGACTTTTAAGGGAATATTCTTCGAAAAATATTTCCCTCATGAGCAATGAACTGAAATGAAAAGTAAATTCCTTAGCTTAAAACAAAGGGAAGAAGACAGTGTTGCGGAGTATGAGGCTACTTTTACAGGGATGTACAGGTATTCTGTAGATTATGTATGTGACTTGGCAGACAAGATTGATCATTTATTTGAAGGTCTTAAGCCAAGTCTTCAAAGGGCACTAGCTTCTTAAACATTTTCATCATATTATGTAATTGTATCAAATGCCATCAAAACAGAGAGGGAATTTTCTAGATCAAATCTTTTCAAAGTAAAACAAGATATGAAGCGGTACTCACATAACAAAGGAAAATAAGAAGCACCATAGAAGAGTAAGGGAACAAACAGATTCCCATTATGCGATAACTGTAGAAGGAATCATCCTGGTAAATGCTTGAAAGGCATGGGAGTCTACTATAACTGGGGAGAAAAGGGTCATCGATCTAATGAATGCAAGGGTAAGAAACAATTCAATGATATTCAATGTTGTAATTATAGAGACATGGGACACTATGCCAATGAGTTTTCTAAGAGTCAAGGAAACATGCCTCAGAAAAATCCAAGAGAGCAAGGGAGAGCCTATGTGATTACAACCGTGGAGGTTGAAGTTCATAGTGACGTGGTGGCAGGTAGTTTAATTGTTTCCTCAAACTTAGCCAACACTTTATTTGATTCTCTATCATCACATTCATTTATATCCTCTCAGTTTTCCAAGAAAATTAGATATGTCCAATTTGATTTAAGAAAGGATTTGTCAGTCAAAACTCCCATGGTATGTATTATTGCAACAAAGGCATGTTGACTAGTCCCCCTCCAAACACCAAAACATGCTTTAGTTGCTAATCTTATCATCATACCCATGACTGAATTTGATATAATTCTTGCTATGGATTGGCTATAAAATTATTATGAGAGGATTTATTGTATGAAAAAGGAAGTTACAGTTTTCCAAAATGGTATAGAATCCCTTGTCTTTGGGGAAGAAACTTCGCCACCTGATTCTTACCTAGAACCACCCCCAGTAGCTCTATTGAATGAAATACTTGGAGAGGAAGATAAAAAAATATCTATGGGAGAGTAAAGAAATCTTCAAATTGAAGATGTGCACATAGTGAAAGAGTACATTGATGTATTTCCAGAGGATTTACCAGGACAGCCTCCAGAGCGGGAAGTTGAGTTCTCTATTGATTTAATTCCTAATAAAAGACCTATATCAAAGAATCCATATAGAATGGACACTATGTAATTAGTAGAGATAAAGAAACAACTAGAGGATTTGAGTGAAAAATATTTTATTCGACCTAGTGTTACTCCATGGGGAGCCCCTATCCTCTTTGTCATGAAGAAAGATTGACCCATGAGGCTTTGCATTGATTATAGGGAAATCGATGCTATTACAATAAAGAATAAGTGTCCTCTACCCCGGATTGATGATTTATTTGACCAACATCATGAATATCAATACTTTTTGAAGATTGACCTTTGATCTGGATATCATCAACTGCGTGTGAGGAAGGAAGATGTTCTAATGACAGCATTTCGAACCAGGTATGGGCATTATGAGTTTACAGTGATGCCTTTTGGACAGACTAATGCACGCTCTATTTTCATTGATTTAATGAATAGAGTTTTCAAGAAATATCTTGATAACATTGTGATATTCATAGATGATATCCTAGTATACTCAAAAATCTATGAAGACCATGAGGATCATTTAAGAACTATTCTGAAAACTCTTAGAAGAAATCAATTATATAAAAAGTTTAGTATGTGTGGATTCTGGCTTCAGTCAGTTTCTTTTCTAGGCCATATTTTCTCTAAGGATGGAATCCTAGTTTATCCTATGAAGACAAAGGCAATCCAAGATTGGCTCATGCCAACAAACATAACCGAGGTATGCAGTTTTATTGGCTTAGCAAGTTACTATCGGAATTTCATTCAGAATTTTTCCCGACTGGCTAACCCGCTAACCAAGCTCACACGTAAAGGAGTTAAGTTTAGGTGGAAAAAGAGTGTATAGAATGATTTGAAGAATTTAAAAGAAGATTGGCCAATGCTCCAATTTTTACTCTTCCATATGGAAGTGATGGATTTGTGATATACAGCGATGCATCAAAGAATGGGCTGGGTTGCGTCCTTATACAAAACGATAAAGTTATTGCTTATGCATCAAGACAGTTGAAGACTCATGAGAAAAATTATCCAACTCATGATCTTGAGTTAGCTACTATAATCTTTGATTTGAAGATATGGAGACATTATCTCTATGGTGAAAAATGTGAGATTTATACTGATCACAAGATTTTGAAGTATATTTTCTCACAGAATGAACTCAACATAAGGAAAAGGATATGGCTTGAACTACTCAAGGATTATGATTTCACAATAAACTACCACCGAAGGATGGAAAATAAGGTGGCATAAGCTTTGATCAGAAAGGATCATTGAGTTTTTAGCAAGATAAGAGTTGAAAGGAAACCTATTTTCATGGATCTAGTAAATATGGATATGGGAATAACCATGGAAGGTGAAACATCAATGATTTTTCAAATGGTTGTCAAACCATATTTACTAGAAAGGATAAAAAGTTCTCAAGATGATGATGAAGTGTTTCAAAAGAAGATTAAAGCTTTGAATGATGGGAGATTGGGTGACCTTGTATATGAAGATGGAATTTTGAAATTTGGGAAGAGACTTTTTGTTCCCGATATACCTGGTCTAAAAAGGGAATTGTTGGATAATGCTCATAGTTCCAATTTATCTATACACCCTAGTAGCACTAAGATGTATAGAGATTTAAAGAAACATTTTTTGTGGGACAACACGAAGAGGGATATTGATGATTTTGTGTCAAGATGTATGGTTTGTCAACAAGTGAAAGTTGGAAGGCAACAGCCTAGAGGAGTATTGCAACCTCTTCCCATTCCTGAGTGGAAATGGGATAATATCACAATGGACTTTGTCAAGGGACTACAAAATACTCCTACAAGGAATGATGCAATATGGGTCATTTTTTATCATCTTACCAAGTCAGCACATTTTCTTGCTATAAGAAAAGATCTACCACTTGAACGTCTAGCAAGAATATATATTAATGAAGTTGTGAGACTTCATGGAGTACCCCTATCAATTGATTCTGATTGTGATCCATGTTTTACATCAAGATTATGGCAAAGTCTTCAGAAGGCCAAAGATACTGATCTTCGTTTGAGCACTTCCTACCACCCACAAACTGATGGACAATCAGAACGGACTATTCAAACATTATAAGACATTTTGAGGCCTTGTTCACTTGATTTTCAAGGCATGTGGGATCAGTATTTACCCCTCGTGAAATTTTACTACAACAATAGCTTCCATTCAAGTATTCATATTGAACCATATGAAGCATTATATGGGAGGATATGTCGTACACCAACTTGCTGGGATGAAGTTGGTGAAAGGAAGCTCGTGGGCCCAGAACATATTGAAGAAACAATAGAAAAGATGAAGATTATCCAGAACCATATCAAAATAGCTCAATGTAGGAAAAAGAGCTACGCAGATAACCGAAGGAAGGATTTGGAGTTTCAAGAAGTAGATCACGTTTTCTTAAAGTTATCTCCATGGAAGGTTATTATATTATTCGGTAAGAAGGGAAAGTTAAGTCCTAGGTACATCGTACCTTTTGAAATTCTGGACCGGAATGGAGTCGTAGCTTACCGTTTGGAAATGCTGCCAAGTCTCTACAAGGTTCACAATGTGTTACACGTGTCAATGTTAAGAAATTACATGTCAGACCCAACACATGTACTCACTTATGAAGAAGTAGAACTTGATCCAGATCTATCTTATTGTGTAGAGCCTATTAAGATTTTTGATACTAGAGAACAATTATTGAGAAATCGGACGACTCGTCTAGTAATGGTTTTATGGAGGAACCATAAGATGGAGGAAGCAACATGGGAGACTAATGATCTTAAGTTAAATACATACCCAAATATTTTTAGGTAATATTTTGTGAATTTCGAGGACGAAAGTTTTGTAAGGAGGGAATAATGTAGCACCTCAAACATTTTATGGTATGTTTCTCTTAAATACATTGTATTCATTAGGTAGCCTATATTTCATGAATCACTGAGACCCTATGGAACAAAACATGGTTACTTATAGGAGATAGCCATAACTTAGCCACTAAACATAAATTTACCTACTCTGTGTTTTGAATTTTAAAAGTCTGATATACACGGTTGTGTTCAAGATGATATTTAGAGTCTGATAGAATTAACTTAATTTTTGGTGAATAGTAACCTACCCTTATGAATAATAACCTACCCTTATGAATAGTAAAATACCCTTATGAATAGTAATATGACTCTTATGAATGGTATCCATACCCTTGAGTGTATAAATGAATTTAGACACCCTAAAGATGAAGATGAATATTCTAAGTGTTTATATATTTCAATTAAATAATGATTTAAGTAAATATATAATTAATCATATTTAGAAAATTATTTTTGAAAAATGGACTTCATTTTTGGATTCTACACATTGAAAAATGGTTAGGGTGAATTTTTGGGATTTTTCTAAAATATTTGAATTTTTTATGAATAGTGACATACCATAAATTGCAAAATTAATATAAATACACTAATTATAGAGTCATGTGTGATTTTATGATAATGTAAGCCCATTGGGTTGGGACCACATGATAAAATTACTATTCTTGGTCATGGAATACTAACTATTCCTTGTCTTGAGGACAAATAATAAATTAATGAGTTTTATATTAGGAAATCCCCTCTCTCCTCCACTATAAAAACCCCCTCTCACCCCCCCCCCCCATTAACTCCTCTAAACCTTGTGCCTTCTCCAAATTCTATCCAAATACCTTCCCAACCTCCTACCCCACGCCCAGTAAGCTTTGGTCTCATAAAAATACCAAAACCTCTCCCATTAAGAGGTTCTCGTGGAGGAAGTCTCAAGAGGTAAATTCCTCTTTCAAATCCATTCTTTTCTTTTAAGTTCTTTTATTTTGTTTCTTTTCTCACCTCCCTTCACCAAAATAGTATGATAAATCCCGTAACATACATGTAAAATAATGTTTTTATGCTAATGGTATATATTCCATTATCTTCTCTCCATTCTCCACTTTTATTTGAAAGAAATGAAAGCACAGTTTGAGATGTTCTAATTTAGCACATTCAAGGACAACAGTTTATCAATTTCTATTATAATATTTAAATATGGTTAGGAACCCATTTTTGTTATGTTTGAACCATATTATTATGTAATATATCCTATTTTTAGTTCTGTAATACTTTTTTACACATCGTATAAAGTTATAAATCAAAAAAAAATTATCGTAATCAAACCCACCGATTAACCAAAAAGGTTATCACTAAGGTTATATATATAAAAATTTGACTTTAATCTAAGTAACCCAAATTAAATTTAAAACCATGTAATCTCATGGATGTTCACTAATAGTTTATAACTTCATTTCTGGACAACCACATCCATCTTATATATTTATCCAAACTTGAATATATGTGAACAATTCATTTAAAAACAGGTAAACAAATGAGCCCGAACAATGAAATTGAACTTTATAACCAATCAAAAAGGCCTAGAATGAACTAAAAGGGATTATAATAAATCATTTACATATAAAATAGGTTCTGGACTTATGAATTAATTATCCTAATTTTTTTATTCATGTCTTTAATAACAAGTCAAGAACACCTTCAAGCATAAGGTAAGGGATCCTCTCTCACACTTTTATTCAAGAATCCACCCTATCTTGTGTGCTTTCATTTTTAATTTCTAATGATGGGGTATGTTTTCCCAAATCCCCCATATTTAACTTTTGACATATAAATAGTTGGATACCCCTTTACCTCTCATTAATACCTTTCAACAACACTCGTTACCATGCCAAAATATTTGTAAGAGGTTTTCTCATCTCACCTTCAATTTTGTGGGATTTTCATTGTTCGCCTGTTATTTCTTATATGTGGTATATTTTTACTTCCATTTGACATATTTTATCATGGTTCCCATTATATTCATTATATTCTGTGACTCTTTTGGTGGTTATTAACTTTTTTCATGTGACTCAATTGAATACAACACAGTAACGAGCTTTGTCTCAATTTTCACTTCATTGTGACTTGCGTAGTAATTGTGCACCTACTCTTTCTTATGTAGTGTACCTAATGACCATTTGAGATAACTTTTAAATTGAAATTATATTCCATTTAAATATCCATATTCTCATATCATGGATATTATAATTTTCTATGTCGTATACCATTTTACATATGGTATTTATTTTGAATGTCATTTTGACTGTGGAAATGTTGATGAATCAGTATCCTCTAATATATATGGATAATGTAAATATATATTGCTCTTGTATTGAATATATTTATAAAAATTTATTTGGATGTATATGTGGGTGGGTCCCACTACATCCCCTCGATGCATCGGTAGGTCTCATGAGAAAAAATAGTTTGGCAACAAACCCTTCGAGTTTGTTTCCAAAAATTAGACGGGTTTCTACCCATAGAACTAAACTGTTTTTACGATATTATGGTTCATGTTCCAGACACATGACATCCAATTAATAAGAATTCTCTTTATTCATTATTATTTATTATTATTATCCATGAGGTTTTCACTATGAAAAATTCTATGGATGCAGTTTCATTTTCATTTTATTAATGGAATTAGTTATTCATTTATTCACAATTCCATATTGATTATGTCAGATTAATTTTGATTCACTTATTATTGTACTCATGCTTCCACTATTTTTAGCCCTTACTGAGAATTTGAGCTCACCTCTTTCATTGTTTACCATCAACAGGTGATGAAGAGAAGGTCCTTTATTGAGTTCGTGTGGTTGCAGTTTTTAGTTTTGTTATGTATTGTATCTTTTATTCTTATCCAATGTAATTTATGTTAAATCTATGTATCTAGTTTCTTCAAGACTACTAAACTGATCATTCCTTCTGGATTTTCATTCCTTCTAACCATTCCAATATCACAATTAATTCACCGGCTCCGATCTAGAGGGGTCGGGGTGTTACAGTTCTTGGGTGTGTTTATTTATATGAATTTGTGGTTCTATAGTGAAATACCTTAGGTGAATTACTTATGAGGTTTTAGAAAGATATTGTGCATCAAGTGTGTTTATATATATATATATATCATAATTGAGGTTCTAGGTTGCATTTCCATCATTTCATGTGATATCTAGTTTCAAGGTGATCTGTGGCCTTCAAATATATGTATTTTATTTCTATTTATATGGTCATTTTTAATGAGGGTTCAGGAACTAAGGGAATTATATGATCTCTCAATAATAGAGGATTTATACCTAGTTTTGGGTATGGAATTTGACCACCCCCCCCCCTATTTTATGGTTACATGGTTCCAAGGATAAGAATATTTCCCTTGGTGACATTCTATGTTTTGGTTATGGGTACATTCTCCCCAAGTGATTTTTTTTATTTCAAGTATGTATTTATTTCACCCCAATGGTTATTTTATTCCATGGGTGGGTATATTTCTATTATGTGAATCCAATGTTCTGAGGATGGGTATATTTTCCCTGGGTGATTCCTATATTTGAGATGATATGGTTGACACCTAATGACATAGATTTTATGTTTGATGATCATTACATGTTATATATCTGAATGAGTGTTTTTCATTGTCAAGACTAGACTCCTTATATATATATATATATATCATGTATATCTACTTGATCACAGTTTCGCTTAGTATTGTCAAAGAATTAGGTATAATTGCTGGGTCATTGAACTCACCCCATACCCATATACACAACATGGGTTTGGATATACATGGGTAGATAATCATGTTTTATCTCATGAAATAGGTACTTCATGGATCCTAATACATGGTATCGGTCTATAAATTTGTAGAAGCAGAGGGTTTGGATTATTTGATTATGTTAGTCAGGCCGAAAGCTGGTGTATTTATTTTCAGTTATTATTGAGAAAATATTAACCAGTGTTTTATGTATTTACATATGATGCATGCTATTCCATATTTATATACATCTAATTTTTTATGTTTTATGAATCTTATAGATAGATTTATTGGTTTTTTATTCTAGACTATGGGGGCCCATGGGGATACCTATTGTTTATCTACATATTATATCTGATATCCATTATATGTATATTTAAATTGAGTTATCCAATGATTGTAAGGGGTTACCTAAAGACATGGAGAAGGAGATATCCATCCTTCCATAATGGAAATGACTGGTGAGGTGGTACCTCCCCCTTCAGAGGGGGAGGGACCCACCCCATCTGTCAATAAATCACATCATCCTCTCTTCTTGTAATTTTCAAACCCAAATTTTATTCCTTCTCTCAAATCTTTCTTTGACCTAATGTCCTTGATTTGTTCAATGGATTCTAGTAACTCAGTCTCTCATCCTTGGTGTTCACTAATTCATCTTCACTTTAGAATCTAATAATGATATATCACATCAAACAACATCATCCATTGGTAGATTCTTTCAATAGGTTTATATTTAGTTCTTTGGGATTACAAGATCATGCAAATATGGTTATTTCCAACAAAAATAATATTATGATTCAATTCACATCAGAGAAAAACATAATTCATAATTTGGATAGATCCCCCCCACCACTTCTATAATAATTAATATTTCTTCCTATTTCATTGGAACTTCAATTTTAATTTGAATCTTGATACCTTGATAATGGATATTTGGGTAAGGTTTCTTGAACTCCCACACCATTTTCATAATCATTAGATTATTCAAATGATAGGGAATATTTTTTGTCTCTATTTATATTCTAATAGTAGAACCAGATCTATATTCCACCCAATGTTTATGAGAATTTTCATTGAGGTCGATGTATCAAGACTAGTGAAAAAGTATTATTGGCTCACCTTTAGGTAAAATTACACTGTAAGAAGACTATCATATTTGAATCATGGATTGATTTAACTTCTTTGTGAAAATAATGGGTCACCTAATAGTGTATTGTAAGCATGGGAGTATGATAAATTACCCTAATATGTATGTGGGGATTGATCACAGTGGTGAGTATTTGGAGTCTTCTCTTGATGTTGATCTAAAGAAAAAATACCAAATTTTATGAAGTAGTGATGTAGAGGAACCTTTCATTAGACCACATGAATACTAGGAGTCATTAAAGTTAGATCTACATGTTAGTCTTGTAGTGGGTTATTTGGATCCATATAGAGTAGTCGAGGTTAAAATAATTCATAAGGGGGCATGTCTATTTCTTCAAGACTCAGTAGTTTCTAAATTGGTCACCTTAGCCCGAATGGCCCAAAGGCCTTCATTTTTATTGATTTTTGATAACCCCCCTTTCAAGGGATGAGGGGGAACCCTTTTAAGTCCTATAGGTTCATATATTGCTTAGCCTGTAGGCATAAGAGATTTCATGACCCAAAGGTCTTAGGGAATTCAACCAGACAATCTACAAAGAACTTCCCCTCCCCAACATCTGCATCAAGATAGTATCTCTCTACCTTCGCATGGCCATCTGGCTAGTCTTCCAATGCAAGAACAGGTTGGTCCTAATGGAATAGCCATACCATCTCATTATTACAAATCCATTTGGTTTTGCTCTAGTGATTGCACCTGCTCTGAATCCTCTTCTAGGGATGCTCCTTTTTTGTAGTGTGTCTGGGGAAACTACATGTGGCCTCAAGGCCTTGAGGTAGCTCGAAGGCCATAAAGGTGGCCCGAAAGCCCAACTGACCTAAAGTTATGGGTGGCCTGAAAGCCTTAAGGACTCCAATCCCAAACCAGTGTACCAAGGTGAATAGTTCTAGCTACTATAGTAACGAACAATACCTACTATAGTAACTGCTACAGTGCTC
Source organism: Viscum album (assembly GCA_963277665.1). Lineage (NCBI taxonomy): Eukaryota > Viridiplantae > Streptophyta > Magnoliopsida > Santalales > Viscaceae > Viscum > Viscum album. Next base: position 108,883,817 of record OY728133.1, read on the forward strand.
GCACAGTGTATAGTTCTTCTATAGTTCCTGTACAGTGTACAGTTCTACTATAGTACCCACACAGTGTACAGTCCTACTATCGTGCCTACTACAGTACTACTACAGTAACCTGGAAATATGCCTCTACCTAGTTTTGAACCTGGGTCTTTTGGATGCACTTAAGGATACCTCACCAACTGAGTTGAGGCTCATGTTCTTGGTCACCTTCTATGCTCAAATGGTATAGGGAAATTTCAGGATAGTTATAGAGTTGTCTAATCATAGCTCAGGGGAAAGGTAGGCATTTCCTATAACATAATCCAAGGCACTGAGTGTGATGATGACTCCATGTAATACTTCATTATAAAACATTTTGAATTTCTCTATTCTTATAGACCCACAAAAAAGAGTCCTCTAAAACCCTATATTTTAATTCTATTTCTGTAATAGTGTAAATTGAAAATGGTGTGTCATCATATTTCATGGTATAAGGAGTTGTTGGTTCCAAGAAGAAGGTGATCTCAGGAGTTAAAATTTATAACAAGTTCTAGATTTTAGGAGATCAAATATCAGGAAAGATAAACGCATAATTATTAGAATCAATTAAGTATAAAATAAATAAAAAGGTTGATACATTGATAGGAAAAAATTTTGTTCCCAAGGACATGGTCCTTGATGTTCATCACCCTATGTGTGATAAATAAGTAGACTCAAAATATTCTTCAGAGTGGGAATAATATCATCATATATTGATAACTGGTGGTTATGGATTGAGGAACAAAAAGTAAGTCAATGTTCTTGGAAAATTTTCATTCAATAAAAATAAACAAACTAAGAAGTACAAAGACTACTCCAACCTTCTAAAGCCTATGGTCACGTATTTGATAAATAATTGATGATAACTAAAGAAAATTCTAGATCAGGTCCAATGATGGTTCAGAAATGTCATACTATATGGGGCTAGAAACACCTCCTAGTGATGAGAATGTTGGACTATTGATTATTTTCTATTCAAAGGAAGAGATGTTAGATTAATATTTCAATATCAATTTTTCAAAGCTGGATACTTATAGAATATAAAAAAGGTCAATCTATATTTCTATTAATGAAGAGAAATCTGAGTAGATCAACAAAAAAATATCAGATATTTCCACGTGGAATCAATGAGATGAAAATCTATTTAGAATAATATACCCAGACTTGGGAAAAGTTGGCCAATCATTTTGAAGACCTTATCAATGAAAATTAGAAGATGAAGGTAACTTTGCTATAATAGGCCTTATATAAGGTGAGTAATTACAATAATCATAGTTTTTATTTTAATGATTTTATGAGTTCCTTATATGTTTAATGCACATAAATCATGGCATTTTCGGTTTCCCACTTTTTCCTTAAAGGATCTCTGGTGGTAAAAAAAAATTAAGTTATTCCATTATATAGATAATTAATTTTGAGTTTTTAGTAGTTTTTTGAATGATTCTTGTGGTTTATATTAGAGGTAATAGTATCTCTATAATTATTTTAGGCCCTCACCACTAGTCGGTAGCCTATGGAGTATAGGGATGTGCGCTTGTGGTCTTGCAGATTCCTTGGGTAGGTGTTGTTCAGGTGGTCTAGGATAGGTAATTAAAAAGTTGTATCATAGAATTTTTTGGTATAGGATAGTGTTAAATATAATTGGATATAGTTTATCAAGAATCAAGAGGTAGTCCGAGTAATCTCCTATCCAGTACGACATCATTTGAAACCCGGTATTCTAGGGGAAGTCTAGTTCAAGGACTAGGAACTCTTAAATGAATAAGTTGTTGGATTTCATTAAGGATCCCAATATGGGATTAATGAGTCTTGGGATGATTCATAGGGATTTTTTGTGGTTCCAGTGAGTCGTTCATGCATCATGATAGTGGTATTCTTAAGGAAAGATACGTGTTCCTATGAAAAATTTTGTTTAACATATATCCCCATCAGAATTAATAATTAATTAAAAAAACGTATAATATATTCAATTTTTCTCAAATATAATATAAGGGGTGATTATATTAATATGGATTTAAAGTATTTTTTTAACCAATTTTGATTGTTATTGATTTTCCAATATAAATAATTTTTTTTAGATGGTTAGTATTTTAGAAAGACCCAATTTTGAAAGGAAAACCCATGTAGTGGAATGGGGTGTGTGTAAAATGGTTTTTAAGGTTAGTTTTATGTTAAATGGATCATAGAGATGGTGATTCTGAAATGGTTTGAGATTTTTTAATTTTGAGGAAATATAAGGACAATGGTTTTTATAATTGAAATTCAAAGTGAATTTTGATAACGGGATTATTGTTTATAAAAAAATACTTACAAGGCCAGTTATTTTTTGTAATTTTTGTTTTGGTTGAAATCCTTTGAATTCAAAGCTTCGTTTTAAGAACATGGGTTTTTTTATGTGTGTAAATTATGTAAATGGATTTATAAAATAAGCAATTAGTACGAGCATTTATTAAGTTTCTTGGATTTTTATTTGTGGGTATGAAACTATTTTGGTTGGATGATGGAAAAAAGAAATCATTACTTGTGTAGACAAGGTTAACTTATTTTTCTATAATGGATCAGTAAGACCCTGGATATTGGGAATTGTATTCATTAGGTATGTTATGGTTATTTCAATATATCTTATTTTTATGGGATCATTGATGGATATGGATTTTATTATTGGGATTGAGTGGATGGTTCTGAGTTGTAGGGTTTAGGGATTAGACCCCTTTATGTTTGTTTTGATGATTTCAACAATTGGATCAGTTTGTGTGAGTTTTATATATGTGATTCCTATATATAGGATAATAATTATATTGAATCTAACTCATTTAGTGGATTATTATGGTGATAAAAACCATAATTCTATGGAAGAATTGGTTTTTAATGCTTCAATGTTTTAGGTATTGATGGGTGTGGCTGAGCATCATCTTGGTGCTTGGTGATCTATGATTAGTGTTAGCACTCGAGTATAAGTGGGGAGGTCATGTCCAGTTATTATTCTTAATAATGGACAGTAAATTTTTGGTAGATATCATATTTTGGTTCATTTTGGAAATTATAAGGATACTCCTATGGTGGGGAGCTTCAAATTGGTCATGGTTGTATGAACCTTGTTTTGACAAGGTTGTGGTCATAGTGAAACTATTTGGTGGATAGTTGAGATGGTATTAGGATGATAAAAATGGATATAACTATATATAGAGTTTATTTTAGTGTTATATAGAGTTATTATTTAATAAATAGGCACAAAATGGTATTGTGATCTGTGATTGAGTCAGATTGGTGATGTAATTGTGCTCATGCATGAAGTGTAATGGTTTAATGGATCAGTTGAGGATCCAACCTTGGAATTAAATCATGAACCAGGTTTAGAATCTAGTTTGGGTGTTAATATGGTTCATACATTCCTTTTGTAGTTAAGACATCATGGTAAATTGGGTGAGGTGGTGGTGCATCGACGGATGAGGTCGATCTTTTTTATTAAAATTTGACCTAAAAATGGTAGATTGATTTTATTATTTAAATATATGTGCTGAGGTGGAAACTATATTAAGATAATCACATAGGATAATGTTGAGGTGGTTTGGGGATTAGGAAAAGTTTTGTAGGACAATTTTTTGTATTTAGTCTTGGTTGTCAGAGTGTCATAGTGAAAGTTTGTTTGGAATTTTGAGATAGAACGTAATGTTTTGAGCATGAATTAAAAACTAGAGTAAGTTGGGATTAGTGGTCATAGTACTAATGATACTTATTGAATATGATAAATGTTATGGTGGGTATATTTTAAATCCTTGATCCTTTATAAATTATGAATTTTAGGGGAAGTTTTTATTTTTTATTTTTAGAGTGGGGGTTATTTTGAGAATATAGATTTGGATTGCAATTCTAAGAGTTGGAGAATCCCAAGTAATTTTTTTTGAATTTATATCAAGGAACATAAGGTGAATAATGTTCATGTGTGAATTTTAGGGAATTCAGGATGAGTTTTGGAAGTTTTTAAATGGTTTTACCTCAACTAATTATTAGCACATGGTTAAATGAACTATAAGGGGTAACCATGCAGCTTGGTTTTGTACAGAGACTCGCTGAAACGTTTGTACACAATTGTAGAAAAACCGTGAAAAATATATAATTTAGTTTTATAGTGGATTTTTATGATTATTTCATGGTTTAGAAAATCATATGACCAAATAGTGTGGGGTGTATAGCCTTAGATGGTGAAGGATGCACAGTTGGTGCACGGTTTGGAAAACCATGCATCAAAACTATGTGGACCACAAAATTTCATTAAAAAGGGGATTTTACCAAAATTTTAATTTTTGGACTTTACCCATATCCTCTCTTAACTTATCAACTCTCAATTTTTATTTCTAAGAGACTCTACCCTTCTCGTATCCTTCAATCCCCCTTGATTTTGGTGTATTTTGACAGAATTTCTCCAGCATTTTATGGTGAAATATAATATATTCCTCCTTCATTCTTCTTCATATAGTGTTATTAAATAATTAAATTAGAATATCTAGAGATTTTGGGAGATTATTCTATCAGATCATAGTGTAATAATCCAATTTTACGGGCCTTCATGTGCATCTTATAGAGGGCATCCCAAATTGAGGTACTCAAGTTGTCGTTCATTGTTTTCATTAAGGTATGTATAATTATGGATTTATTTCGTTTTTTTCATAAATTAAATTATATTATTCATTGAATAGTTTTATGGTGATATGTATTTTTGATTGCATGGTATTGGGGGTGTGGAAGGAGTAGGCCACACCTCATTTCTTGTGGTTTTAACAAGGGGATGATGCCCAATAAGTTATTAGGCACAATGTCTATTTAAATTAAAAAATTTAATTGATTATAAATTATAAAATTGGTTTTGATAATTAATTATAAATTTTTATAATTAATTATACGGTTTTTTGGCCTCAAGATTTTATGTGACTCTTAGACTAGCTTTGGAAGTGATGGATGAATAATGAATTAAAGGAAAATTAATTCATATGAGGTTGGTGGCCTTGATTTTATTTGTGTATCCTTCTCATTTAGTGATTTTATGTTTTTTTACCACCATTATTATATATGTATATATATTTTATTACCTTTATGATCTAAACCATAAATTGGGATGCGCTCACATCAGCATAATAGTCAACATGGACTGCATAGTTTGTTAAATAGTTCAATGGTGGAACCTTGGTTAAACGCGTGTTGGAAACCATTTATATGTATTTCATTATGTAATGTGTTTGATTTAAAAGAGAAAAATGGTTCCTTAAAAAAAGAAAAAGTGTTTTTCTTAAAATTATTTCAAAGGAAAATTGGTTTATTGAGGTATGGGTTATAAAATGGTAATTTAAAACAAAAAGGGGGTTTAAAAGATTATTTTGTTGGATTTAGCTATGGGTCCAGTGTGATTAAGATGACATGTGATTATATTTATAATTTTTTTAAAGGTGGAATTTGAATTGGATTCTAGATGATGTTTGTAAGGGCTTAGTTGATATTTTTGGTCTGTTTGACCTCATAAAGGTGGTGCCCTATTTTCTAAAGCATGAGTGATTTTTTATGTTCCCCTTGTTGTGATAGCTTTGTGTGTTACTTGTGAATTTATGACGCATGCTATGTGTGATGGCTGATAGTGTTTATTTTTTTTATTAAAGTGATTTGTTGATCCAGATAGATATAAAAGAACCCTTAGAGGGTAGAGATAGGTCATAAGGACTCTGAAGAACGTTGAGGGGCGTTAGGACTAGAAATACGGGTTGGGTCTGAGAGATGGTAATGTGATTAAGTAACACAAGTAGGTTATTAATTGTAGGATGTGACTTACAGAACTTCAGTGGGAACTCTGGTATCATGTTAACCCTAGAGAGGGTTGGTGTAAGGTATTGGTAGAGATGAATTTGGATGTCACCTTAAAACTCAAATCATTTTTTTGAGCTTGATATGGATGTAGTGGTGAGGATAGGTCATATGCTTCAGAGGCCATCCAAGATTATGTGATATAGGTTTTCTTGAAATCCAACTCATGTAGTATGTAATGAGAGGTTCAGTGAGGGGAGTGTTTTGAAGTTGGTTCTCCAGAACTAGCTTCAACATAATTTATAATTATATGTATTCATTATTTTCAATATTAATAAAAAATTTATCACATCACGATTGTTCTTTGGAAAGACATAGTATATGATAATTTCTTAAGAGTTACTATTACAGAAAAAGTTAATAGAAAATCCCCATTATGATGAGAAAATAGAATTAAAGTGATGGTATTATTAAAATATATATTCTATAGCCAAATGATATCATTTTATGGGATGAACATGATACAGTCTATGAATGGTGGAGACTCATAAGACATTGAGGAACATGCGCATTGGGTACACCATTGTTAATTTTTAGTGTAGGATATTGTGAGAACACGACCCGGTAGTAGGAAATCCACATTTATATGTTTCATTATATGTTCCAGTTTTTGGATGTGTGTATTTATCCTTAGACTTTAAAAAATTATTAATGGATATCATTAGTTGTATACTTTTATTTATTGATGAAAATAATTTTGACATATATTTTTAGTGAATTATGATACGTTGGGTGCATGGTGAGTGATATTGCATTGATGAATAATATGAGAAAATACTTTTCCATTATATTCTTTAATAAAGTCAATATCTTTTTCCCTTTGGTTGGAATGAAATATCCAAAATAAATCCATCGCCATGGTGTTCTGCAGGAAGGTTTATTTCTGAAAATGCAAAGAAAAAGACATCGAGTATATATGTTGATGACATTAGCATGCCACTTTCTTATTTAGAGATACCATGATAAAGGGATTATATTACATATTAATCATTCATAGGTGGTTTCATGGCATTTAGAATTTAAATTCTTTCTCTATGGATGTCTTGAAATGTTTCTAAATTCTTACATTTTACTTTGGGTAGCACTACTAATTCCAGTGAGAAAGAGTCCTATAAAATCACACACTGAGTGTATCGAGAGCCTCAATTAAATATTATTATTTAAAATGTTGAATATACATTATTATTTTATATAGGTTAATAGAAATTCATCTTTATTTGATTGCATATATTCTGTCACTAGTTATTCGAGAGAATATTTGTGGGAATAATAGTTATTAAATATTTATTTTTAATTTAATAAATTTATTATTTATTTATTTATTAGAAAAAAATAATGTGATATTTATTTATTAAATAAATATTCATTATTCAAGGATGAAAAAATATTATTGAGGAATGGTGGACCGAGTTTAATCAGTCTAGAGAGAAATAATATATATTAAATATTATTTGAATAAATATTTTACATAATTTATTCAAGAAAAAATATTTAATTAATATTTTAGTTTTGCAAATTTTTAATAAATATTATTATTATTTTTTCGTGGGGTTTATTGGGGGGTAAAAAATATGGTCTTATGTGTAACTACAATTTTCTAACTCTAGCACTATTTAAACACAATTTTATTATTTCCAACCTGAGTGTTTTCCATTTGTTTTTTAGTTCACAAAAACATTTAGATAATCCTATTAGGCCCTATAGATATCCTCTCCAATAATTATATAAATAATAAAGATCAATCCTCCCCTGCCACCCCTTTCGATTCTATAGAGAACAAGTATATTCCTTCTTTGAACCAATTCTCATGGCTATCAAATATGAACAACACAGAGTTTAGGATATTCTATTTTAGCACTCAAAGATTCTAATGGAATCACACAAAGTTTCATGGTGCATCGGTGGATAACAAATAGTGGGAACCTACAAAATATTCTTATGTCATGATGATGGTGGTACATAGATACATTTTCATATTCATCAATTAAGAAAGAATTTATCACAAGGTATAAATCATTATGTGATGATCTTGCATTTTGGTTCTAGGATTCTTTCATAAATTAATCCCTGAATTATGTATATTGGTCATGAAGTTATACATCATGTAAATTTTTTGATTATTAAAAATTATAATAAAAATATGTGTTGGTCATTCCCAACAAAAAATTTCAATGCACCCAAAATCATTAAGTGGTATCAAATTAATTGCATAATAATTTATAATTACTCAAGGATAATTGATGGATTTATGAATTTATCATTAGTTTTCATTTTTTATTTAATCATTATTTAATTCATAATCATGAGATATAGTCTTATTCCTACTTTTTCTAAAAAATATAATAAAAAATTGATTAATTATAAATGAATTGCATTTAAATAACTCTTCCATGGGTTTCAAGAATTATTTCTAGATAACACAATAATAAATAGAGTGTAGCCTATAGGTACATGTCATGTACCTGTGTTTAAAGAAGCTGGATGAATCGTGAATTAATTTGGAGCATCATGAATTTATTTCATGTAATGTGTAATTAATACACACCACATATCGAATGGTCCATCATAGTGCATTGTTATCTAGACGACACATCATTTAACTTATATACATGATTTTTATCTCATTACACTATTGGAATTAGAGGTATTTTCAATGGGATTTTTGTGATAGGATCCCGTCGCAAATAAGATTTAGCAATGGGGCCCCGTCGTAAATAGCTCGTTGAAGAAAACGGTGTCGCAAATACTATTTTTGGCGATGTGCTCATCGCAAAAAATAGTATTTGTGACTAGAAAGTTTATCATCGCAACTAAGTCTCAAATTATATACATTATATATATAAAACCTTTTGTGATGGTCCTGTCAAAAATACCTTTTGTGACGGGTTTGTCGTCCCGTCACAAATACGTTTTTTAAAAATATATATTTAAAATATTTACGATGGGTGCCCATCGCAAAAGGTCTTGTCACAAATACTAAACAAAGTAAAAAATATATTTAATAAAATTATGATTGATGAAAAAATAATATTAATATTATTAAAATAATAAAAAATAAAAAATATTAAAATTCTCAATATTCTCAAAAAAAATATAAAAAATCAACAAATATTATTATTATTATTATTAGTAAAATAGAAAAACATTAAAATATATAATACTAAAAAAATATTTAATCAAATTATGATTAATGAAAAACTAATATTAATATTATTAAAATTCTAAATATTTACAAAACAAATATTAAAAAAAGTAATAAATTATTATTATTATTATTAAAATATAAAAATATTAAAAAAGATAATACTAATAATAAATATTAAAATATTAAAAATTAAAAAAAATTAAATAATGTGATATTCAGACCAATATGAAAGACAGAAACTGTAAATAGTTCATATTAAAAAAATCTTGAATTCAAATGTTTTTAACATAAAAAATAAATGGGGTCATCTTCTGAAGGAGGTGGAGGAGCTGTAGGAGATGGTGGAGGAAACTTCATCCCTAAACTATGAGTTAGATGATGCATGTACTCCATCTTCTCATGATGTTGATACTGTTGATACTACTGCCATCGACACATCTCCTCCTCATGATGCTGCTGCTACTGTTGCTGCTGCTGATGCATCTCTTCATGCTGCTTCTGCAAACTCTCTATAAGCTCAGTCTCAGTTCGCAACTGCTCCTGATACTGTGAGGCAGAAGATGATGCCTCTGCACGAGGTCCTCTTGAGCTGAATGCCAACATCGCAGTAGTACCACAATAAGTACCATGACTCAAATGAGAGCTCATACCAACTCTTGGCCCTTCTCAAATCCATAACGAGTTGCCTACATCCATGCCACCTCATTAAAATGGTGGGAACTAGTCTGATCAGTCATTTCATCCTAACTCTCAGTCTGTATCTGATTGGTCGCAGCCTCATATGACTCCTTCAATTCCAATTCAAAATTAACACTGTGAAAATATTAAATGCAGTTAATTGTCAAACTGAAAAACAAAATACTAACCACAATATGATGCTGGCGATCACCTCTAATCTCTCATGTGGCTGGATCACTGTACATCATATGATAAACATCGTACTCCATAATATCGAGATGCTCGAATACCTGTAGAAATATAAAATAAACAATTTATATTTAAAGTTATATAAAATATTTAAAAAGATACTTACCAGATGATCTCTATGCATACCGAATGTATGGCTACCAGCTCGATGTGTCACCTCCTGTCTCCCATGATTCTACCGACCCACTAAAGATATCCTCTGAAATCCACCTCCCAACTAGTGTAAACATAATCCATCCCAAACGTGAGATGAAATTTACTCTGGTCGGTGGGCTCTACATGACTCGTCAAATTCTATCACTCCTTTATTAATGGTGATCCTTCTCAAATTGTGCAAAAACTGAAGGAAACGGTCATGCATAGACACCTACCATGCTGTGTGGATAGTGTCATGCATGCTATCATCGATGAGAAACATATTGTATACTCCATTAATTTCTATGGGAGGCCAACATGCCTAGTCCCTATAAATTTACTGTAGATATATTGTAATGACCCAAAATTTTTAATAATTTTTGTTTCCTAATTTTGTGTGTTATTTAATTTAATACTCAACAAAACTATTTCATTTGATGAAATGAGTATAATTAAAATAAGACCGTTGGGTCTCAACTATTATATGAGAATTGTTCAATATGACCGTTGGAAACTAAATGTTGCGATTATTGTTTATAGATACAAGTGATCTTGGTCAATTAATACAGAAAGAAGATTGGATGGCCTCATCCAGTAGTCTCGGGCCGATCAAATCCCATCTGATGGAACTTGGGAAGGAGGTAGCACCACTGGGCTTTGCTCTAGGCCAAACCCAAGCTGAACTTCATCATGTGAAGCTAGAAAGGAATCGGCTTCGGGAGAAGTTCAAGTTGATAGAAATCACCACCCGGGCAATGTTGGCCGAGCCACCCCAATATTCTATCACCTTAGCACACCTTACACTTAGGTACTATGCTGGTGTTATAAGTGGCTATGTAACGATACCGTAACTTCCTTATGTAATCCTTTTAGATAAATAAAATTGTGATTTCTTCTTATGGTGAAGTTTGTGAATTTTTAAATGTCCTGATAAATATAGGATGTAGATTATTGTTTATTTTTTTGAAAAAAAGGGGTATTTTAAAAATTTTATGTAAACCTTTAATAATTAATAATGTGTAATTATTTTCAAAAAATAATCTTCTATAGTTGTGTTCAGTATGAAATTTAGAGTCTAATAAGATCAAGTTAATTTTTTATGAACAGTAAATTATGAATAGTGATTTTATGCTTATGATTGGTAATGTGGCCAAATGTGTTAAGTAACCTCACTTAAGAAAGTATTAATATAATTTAGGCACCTTTATTAAGTAATGTGATTCAATAAAAATAGGTAAATGACTATTTCAAAAATTATTGGTTAAGTATTAGTTTTTTTAGGTGAATAGTGTTTTTTATTTAAAAATTAAATTAAAAATATTTAAAAAATTATTTTTTAAAAATAGAGTTCATTTTTGAATTCAAATCATCGATATTAGGTTAAGGTGATTTTTGGGGATTTTTCTGAAAAATTTGAATTTTCGATAAATAGTGAAAATACAGTTTTCAGTTTCAGGTGTTTAATGACATCATTAAGGATGTAATAATTATGAAATCATTATGTTCAACTTATGAATAGTAATATAAGGTATGAGGTGTCCCAAGTGGCCAATACCATGGGAAAATCACATGGGCAAACCCATGGTTTTCCCAATACCACTAATGAGGTGTCCCATGGCAATTAATGATTTGGCCCCTCACTTCCCCTATAAATACAAATCCTTTCTTTTATCCATTTCACTCCAAAATCCTCCTCAACGAATTTATGGTCTCCTTACCTCCCAAGTAGTCCTCCCAAGGTTCACTAATTCCTCCCAAGGTTTCGACCTTCAAGCTTTCGAAGTTACTCTTCAAGGTAAGGGAATATTTCACCCTCCACTTTTAAGCCATGACTTTCTTTATGTTGTGTCTTCTAGTTTCCATATCTTTATTTTGAGGGTATGTTATTATATGTTTTCATTACTTTACATTTAATGTCTAATTTTTTAGAGACCCTTTCCACTCTCATCAATTTCTTTTCTGAATTTTTAAGTGACGTTGTTAGGCTGCCAAATTTCTCGTAAAAGAAATCGCATCTTCTCTTTTCTTTCATGTTTTTTTTTATCTGGTATGTCATTAAAATATCCATACCATAATATTATTATGTACCTATACATTATTATGAATTATTTGTGAGTTTTTGACCTTTTTCCCCTCTCTTTTCAATGTTTTCTAAAACCATGTTATATAGTCGTTATGATGCAGAAATTTTGCCTCAAAATTTCTATCCTTTCTCTCCAGAAATTCTCTGGTTTTATTTATGTGAATACCCAAACTTATTTTATTTCTATGGTTGTTCATAAATATATAAAGGTGATATATTTGATTCATTAATTGACATACATATAACCCTCACTCCCTTTCCAAGGGTTATAAATGACATAATGATCTTATTTTAAAGAACTTTTAAAACGTCACGATCTTGAAATGAAACCCATTTATTTTATTCTACATGGGTTATTTATGAAATGTTTGATTATGATATATGTGGATAAAATGAAAGTAAATACATATTAATGGTGTGACCTGATATTTCTTCAATTCATTAGGTAAATAATTAATCTCTATAGATGACAAGTTTCACGATACCTTGGTGAATAACCAAGGTAATTTTTATGACACCTTGGGGATGGACCATGGTGATATGTTCATGAATGTCTAAATGAAATGTTATAGACACATATTCAAGTTATGTTTCAAGTTATTTTCATTATGATATTCTTATACATCCATTTCTCATGTCTTTATGTTTTTATTCACGTTCTAATTGATATCACAAGTAAACTGATTCCCTTGTTTACCCTTACTGGGCCTTCTGCTCACCCTTTCATTTGATGTATGTCTCCAGGATATGAGATGTAGTAATTTTATATAGAATGAACCTATTATGAAGCATTAAAAGTTGTTTATAAGATTTTTTTTATGTTGTTTTCATGTATTATGTTCCTAATTTCCATAACACTAGACTTTAAAGATACTCTGTTTGTAAAATGTAATGTAAAGTTATGTAATAAAAAGGTGGGATTCCATATAGATGATAATGAACTATACACGATGTGTAACAGGATAGTACATGCCTAATATATTACATATTTTTTCTGAATTTATAATTAATTTATTATATTTTTTAAACCTTATCTACAGATGTTTTTGAACCATTTATTAGACTCATACATTCCACTTGATAGGTCTTATACATATTAAATTTATAATTAATTTCTATGTAATATTCAGAACTACATATTGTGTATAAATAATAACACATCGATTACTCTAAACTCATTAAAATCATAACAAACAATGTAAATAACATGTTCTTGTGTGTCATTTATTTTAATAACACGTCATGAAATTATATTATAAGACACGTATGTTACATACTGTATGAGTAATCAATATACATCCATCACACATTTCGGGTAGTTCGTATGTGTACTCACGATATTGCCTCTGAATTTTTATATTTTGTACTTAATAAATTTTAAATAAATTTTATAATTTGTTTAAAATAATGATAGATGAGAAAATCATAAATTTTTGGATTAGAATTAAGATAAAATAATTGATTAATTAATGAAGATGATTAATTGATTAGGTCATGATTTATCTTAAATAAGAATGATTGGTAATGAATGAAAGTTTATTAAATACATAATTCATTTAATATATTTGAATGATCATAAGCACATACTATACCTTTTTATGTGATTATTTTCCTTTTAATTTGTTATTATTATTAAATTAAATTGATGACTTGTGAATCATATCTTCTTTCATTACATAAGGGCCTACATTCCCATCACCTATATATAAATAAGTATTATGTAGTGGACAGAGATCTCAAGAGAGTAGAGGTAGTTCAAACTTGGATCTTAGGTGAATCAAATTTAGGATATACTTGGTAGGATAGTTGGAAAGATGTAACACAAACCAATTCATAGTTCAAGATATTTTTCCCCTAGGTCTAGGTTCATTTTATCATCAACTAGATAATTTAAACATTTGGAAAGGATCATTTGTCATACTATTTTTAATTATGTTAGTTATATCAATTCACATATTTAATTTCACAATGGATTTTTATTTGTGGTCATATAAATTAAAAAAAATAAAATCATGCAAGATATAACTAAAATAAATTGGATTATGCATAAAAGTTTTCTAAGACTTGGTTAATCAATTGAGTAAATCTGCTTAATATTAAAAAAATGTGGTAAATATAATAATGGAATACTTTATCATAAAGATGAAAATACCTAAAAATATATATTAATTAGGTATATTCTTACACTAATTAAGTTAAAATCAAACCCTAGTTCAAGGTACATGACCAGCCCAAGATGGGGTGCTTTCAATTATTGGGGAATTTTAGCATGAGTTTTGGGTGAATTAAAACTTAGTTCACATCTTGGTTGACTTCCCAAGTAGTTATCAGTGTAACTAAGAGGAAAGAGTTGGGTAAATCCTTATTTATGATTTTAGGATTTGATGGAAAGATCAAGAACATGTGAGATAATTCATTTATGAAGTTTTTTATACCTAAAACTCCTCAAATAACATTCTAGTCCCAAGTTTGGGTTTGAAAATTGGATTGTGGGTCCTTAACACTAGAATATCTAAGAAATGTGATATTATAAAACCAATGGTGTGGGATATTGGGTTGTGATAAAATAATGGAAGATTAGTAAAATTAATATTTGTAGTTTATATTCTATAAACCAGATAAAGTATTAAAATTATACCCATCTTCATTATAGAAATGGAAACCCACATAACTTCAACTATATCACTATGATCAAAACTGGATAAATATAACCTTATCATTATCACTAATTTACAAAAATGGAAAATATTATCTCACATTATTTTATGCCATTAAAAATATTATATGAGCTTAAAAACCTCATTCCTAAAGCACCTGGAAAATAGGCTAATGAGGAAGAACTATTTCTTTATATGAAACGAATGGATGATTCCATATATCTTCAATGCTTCATGATATCAATCATGTACTATGATATTTTGAATAAACATGAGAATATGGATGTGTATAGAATCATATCTCACCTTTTTTACCTTTATCAAGAGTAGGAGAGACAAGAGATATATAAAATATCCAATGCACTATTCACATAAAATCTTAGAGAGTTGGTGCTAGTTGGGCCTCATGTAGTCAAGATGATTGGATATAAAGAGTTCTTAAATATCTTGGGATTTAATACCCCTGATGAGTCGTACATAAATTATTCCTTTCCTAACAACCTAAATGATGCTCCAGTTTCATTATGAATTACAATATGAGCAATAATAAGAATACTTTTTTATAACTTCTTACAATCATTCCCCATGTCAACAAGGACATAAGGCATGAAAAACCAATGGTCCATATGGTGAAAAATAAAAGGAATAAAATGAAAAATGTAACTGAGACTCATTCAAATCCTAAGGATCCTAAACATCATATTTTCAATAATAATATGATTCAAAAGTAGGAAAATAAACAAAATGCAGTGTGTTTTGGATGTGGAATGATAATCCATTATAATAATAACTAAACCCATAATAAATATAAAGGTAAAAGTGTGTTTTCTATATTTTAACATTTGGTATTTGATAAATCTTGTGGTTCTCACATCTATATGAAAATATAGTAACCAAGTAGATTCCAAAATATTTCCATAAGAGAGGTGGATCTTAGAGTATCCAAATTTCATGAATTTATACTTTGGATATATGAAACTACCCCTTTTCATTGAAAACTATAATAATTTTTTTTAAAGATATATTATTTGTTTCATGTCTTACTAAGAACATCGTCTTTGTTTCTTTCCTTGATATAGATGGATTTATTTTCAAATTTTTAAATAATAAATGAATATTTTACAAAATAAAAATTTTCAATGTATGGTACAACTAAATAATGATATTTATATGTTAAATTAAAAAAACAAAGTTTTTGAAATATATAGAAAATCATTTCACACAAATAATATAACACCAAGCTGTGACATTACCATCTTATTCATGTAAATGAGAAGCATATGAAAAAGATCTATTGTGATTTTTATTTAGAATATTTTGTGATAATAGAAATTAAAATATTACATACTTGTTTATAATTTAAAATGCCTAAACCATCATTTCATTAATTGGGTGAAAGGACCACATGTCTTCTAGGATTGATACACATGAGTTTTTGTGGATGGTTTTTAGTAGAATCTAGATGTGGATATTTTTACTTCATAAATTTTACTAATGGATTTATTATATATGGTTATATCAACTTAATGAGGTATAAGTTTGATTCCTTTAAGAAATTAAAATTATTCAAGAATTAATTAGAGAATAAACATAGTAATAATATAAAGACTATTTGATTAGATTATGGTAGATATTATCTTAACCAAAACTTTGGTAACTTTTTATAGGAATTTGGGATACTATAAAAACTCACATAAAATTATACACCATGGTATAATGGTGCTAGTTAAAGGAGGAATAGTACCTTAATAAACCAAATGAGGTCTATGATGAGTCACAAAAATATTCCATTACCCTTTTGAGGGTATTCATTAAAAAACATAGAATAAATATTAAATTTAAGAAAAACAAAGGAATAAAATATAATATTATTTCAGTTATGGAGTGTAAATAGACATGGTTTTCACATACTTGTGCATGGGGATGTGAGATGTTTGTTAAAGCCCGCTAAGGAAACAAACTATCACATTCAGAACTAAAGTGTATCTTCAGATGGTATATCAAGGAAAAAAGGTTATTATTTATACAACAATTATAATTACCTAATATTTTTATGAAATATTTCTCTTTAAATAATTTTATTCATTTTATATCTTTTTGTTACACATAAGAGTGAATTTAGATGAACCATAAAATGTTATTAAAATATTATATGTCCATTGTTTCATAGCCACTAGATTAGTGGGTATGCATAGAAATAACTAAATTATAAAAAATATATAGTATAAACATTTATAAAATTAATTAATTAATTATCCAATGATTGTCATTAAAAAATGTTTGAAAATAAAAGTGATGTGTTTTTTGAAAAATTGATTTTATGCGTGCAATGTATTTTATATCAATATATTAAATTAATTCCAATTATTGAATTATTTTATTTAAATTTATATATTATTTACTTAATAAAATGTTTTAAACATTTAAAAAAATGTTTTTATAAGCACAAGGATAAGAAAAAATCCAATTTTATGCTTAAAATGTATCTATTCTAAAAAACAGTTTTTGTCACATTTTTCATTGTGAATTTAAAATTTATTTCTTAAATTTATAGGTGTTTAATTAGATAAATTTAAATATATATTTATAATTAGTATATTTAATTTTTTTAATTATTCCCCTTTTATTTTTTGTCAATATGAATAGTAACTGTGGTAAAATTTATCACCTCAATAAAGGGTAAGTAAGGTTAATCTGGATTACAAATAAGTGATAAGGCGATAATATTTCATCTTAACTGTTATAGTATGAATATAATTCTACCCTTAACACCTAAGGTTCTAAATTGAGTTATTTAATGGTCATTTTTCCATGAAAGTTACATATATATATAATAAAAATCAAAAAAATTTGCAAAATGTCACTCTTTGTTTTTAATATCTCTTATGTGTCCACATAGGTAAAATGTATGGTATGAATTTATATAAGTATATACTTGGATATTAATAAAATTATTTTCATTATATAAAATTATTTTAATTTTTTATTAATTATATAATTTTCTTAATTTCATATACAACACCAATGCAATATTTCTCCATTTAATAAAAAATATAATAAATGATTTTAAAAAAGTAAAAAGGGATATAATTTGATTTATTTAATATTAACCACAAATTTTATATATATATATGACATATTAGGGTGTTTTCAATGTATTATATTCAAATTTACCCTTTTTATTGATGTATTTAAAGTGAAATTAATTAAATAGTGTCAAAATTGACAATAATGATATTTTATCAAAATAATATTTTATTAAATTATTTAAAGATCATAAAAATGTTTGATAAAAAATTTTGATTATTATATGGTCTAAAATATCATAAATTTTCCATTTATGTTCTAATTTATACTTTATAAGTAAAAATTACAACCTTTTAATATTGAGAACTTTGTTACTGTGGTTAAGATAAAAATAGGTTAACTAAGGGTTGATCAAAATGATAAAGTTTAAAAATACACCAAAACCTATATAAATTATTCTGGTTTATTGGATTAAAATCCTATCCCATATTTTCTTTTAATCCATTTCAATTTTAGGTATTTTTATGGATATTGAATTTATCAAAATTTATTCTTTTGAGAAATTCCAAAAGTTCCTCTCACCTCAATTATAAAAGGGCCCCTCCTCCCTCATTTCATTACACTAATTTGAACCTTATATATTGACCATATTATGAAACAATATCTTATCCAATACAATATATAAATTATAGAGGTGATTTTATTCCCAAAATACTAACCCTAGATCCCTTTAGAGGGTATTTAAATGAGTAATTTCAAAGAAGTGGTAATTGCTCTAATCGATCACTTTATTTTTATTCTCTTATTCACCTCTTATAAATCTATGATATTTATCATAAAATAATAAATTTATTATCCTAAATATGATTAAATTATATTATTATTATGAAAACCCCATTATACACCCTCTTTACTATAAAACAAAAAGTGAAAGTATCACCCGTGTGTGAGTATGGCTTACCATCTCCACAAAGCGACACAATTAATTTTTCATAACAAACATTTATGGATGGTTATTATGATTTTTTAAATATTTATATATTTTAGTTATGACATAATTATTATTATAAAATTATAATATCATTTCTAGACTTTTACCAACCAATCTTTTGTGAAACGATAACTTTGCTCGTACATGCATATAGACTACCATCTTCATGATGTGATGTGATTTGTTTTTAATTTATATTTCATATGGAAGGTAATAATTATGTATTTGGTAAATATATTTTATAAATATTATATAATAACTATACTATAGATTTTAATTAATATTTTACTTTGTTTTATTCTATCCGTCGAAAAATGAAAATAGCATTCATACATACATATGACATATCATCTCCATGAATAGTGTAATTTATTTTTCTATCTCTAATTTTTAGTAATTAATCTAAATATGAATATAATTGAAATATATTATGTTTGTACCATGATAAAGTTTCTATAAATAATTTTAAAATGATCAAAGTTTAAGGATTATGACTATTGAACCAAAACATGCTTGGAAAACGAAGTAGTTATCACCCAAAATAGTGATTTTAAAAAATATTTTTTAATAAATAAGTGATAAGATGTTATAAATAAATAATAAATGGTCTGATATATATTAATATCATTATTTAATACATTTATAAAAAATCCATATTTATTATATATGAGTTTTGAGGAAATGTGAGACTTGGGTTAAGGGTTTATTTCGCAATCTCATCATTATTCAGGATTATTTTTTATTAAGTATCCACCAGGGAATATTTATCTTCCATATAAATGTTTTCTAAAAAAAATTTAAAAAATATTTTTTCTATTCTTATAAAATTATTTAAAATCATTTTTACCTATGTTTTAATTTTAAAAAAATGGTTTGAAAGGAATCCTTTTTATTGTTTTTCAAACACAGTATTTTAAAACATTTCCAAAAAATATGGAAGTAATTTTTTATTAACTTGTATGGACTGATAATATTTTACTCAATTCAACCTTCATAAGTGTTTTAAAAATTTATTTATAAGTTTAAAAGTTTATTTTCAAAAAAACCCTTTGAAATTGCATAGGTTTTTTAAAAAGATATCTAATTTTAAAATGGAAAAGTTATTTTCATCAATAATTATTCCAAGTGATATTTAAAAATAATTTTCCATCTAAGATGACATCCTTTTATGTTACTTAAGATTTATTGGAAATATGAAATAAGGATTTCACCCTTTTCTTATTTTTACTTTCCCCAGGATATAAATAAATATATTAACTATGATATTTCAAAAAGGGTAATAGTTATTAAGAAATAAGTGGGAGATTATGCATATATTTTATGAACTAGTTGTTTATATATCCATGTTTCCAAAGGCACTATTCCTTTTTGATTCATAAGATTTGGTTTATATAATTTATTAAATATTCATATAAAAATATGTAATATCTATGTATGAAAATATTGGGTTTCTGTAGTTGGTATTATATGATGGGTTTAGTTAACCATTGGAAACTAGGATGAGAAAAACTTTAGTTGTATTTCTAGGTATAAGATAAAAGCCTAATATTTTTATATGAATCATGAATGACCTAGGTAAATCCTAAGGATTCATAAAATAATTTTTCATGATTTATACCTATTTTAAATTATTTTTCATGATTATGTAGTTTTCCGCTATGATTATTGTTTCTCACACTAAGATTTTTTGTTTTAGTCAATGGTTAGAACTTGAAGTAATCATGTTAATTATGAATGTGATGGAAAATGAAATGATTTTCCTCTACATCAACGGAATGTTATAGGAGGTAGAATAAATAATCTTACTACTATGATCATGAAACATTCTTAGTCTATGAATCATGTTGTGTTTCCAAATGATCAAATGAGGGAACAACGTACTTTTGAATCATTTATGAGGTAATATCCACATTATTTTCCTAGATATTTCAATCCACTAGTGGAAGAGAGATGGATTAACACCCTTGAGAGAGAAAATTATATTCCTAAATGCTCATTCCATGAAAAATTCATCCTAACTATTTATCATATGGAAGGTGAATCGGATCAATGGTGGAATATTATTAAGAATATGAAGAAAGAATATGAAATTTAATGCAAGGGATGGAATGATTTTAAGGTGATATTATTCAGCAAGTATTTCCCCTTAATTATACATACAAATATGGATATAAATTTTTGAGATGAATAAAAATAAAGATGAATCCATTGGTACCTATAAGAGAAATTTTATGAGGCTTTCAAGGTATACCTCTGGTTTAAATATCATCCCTGAAAGAAAAATTGATTTTTTTTCTTTGGTGGCTTAAAACCAATTCTCTAAAAGTAATTAGCTATAAGAGACTTTGGTACAAGAAATTATTTGATGTTCTCTCAATGTGGAGATGGATTTTGGAGTTACCCATAAATCTCATGGTTTTGATAAGAAAGGAAAATTGGAATTCAAAGTAAATTCTAAAAACCATGGAGAAAAGAATATGATATTTCCTTTATTCTCGAAGTGTTGAATGAGAGATGGGGGAAATTGTCTTAAGGGGACTAGGAAATATTTCAATTGTGTAAAAGAATTTAATTGGGAAATAAAATTACAACGTTATGGGAAGATGTTATCTAATGATATGAATAGAGATAAATCTCCACATAATAGAACACCCATGCTCCAATCATTCAAATTCAATTAGTATGGGAATTATTCCAATTGGTACATGAATCTCAAAGTTTTTTATGATAATTATCAAAAACCTCTTAAGGACAAAAACAAAGGTAAATCTCATGATATCATGATTATTTAAGTGTATTATGAGAATGGTGTAGTGAAAGGTACACTTATCATAATCTCTATAATAGTTAATGTATTTTTTGATTATGGATCCACCCACTCTTTTATTTACAAATAATTTTCTAAGGGTATCACTATTTCACCTCAACAATTATATGTTTAGTTATCTATGAAAACTCTTAATGTAATAATGGTATTATCTCAAGTATATAGTTATTCTATGATTTAATTTTATAGGAAATACTTCCTAAAAATTTTATAATTATCCCTTTAGTTGAGTTATATGTTATTCTTATCATGGATTGGATTTCTTTATAAGGATATCATATCAATTTATAATTAAGGGAATTCAAATTTCATATTCTGAATGAACTTGTGATCATTTATTGATGAAAGTTTGAATATGACCTTCAAATGGAAGTTGCTTTCATATTTTTCATCTTAATGCCTGCAAATGAAAGTTATCTATCTCAGGTGGTTGGGGAGAAACTTAACATTAAGGATACACGTATTTCATGGGATTGTTTGATAAATTTATGGAATAATTAATAAGTATTACATAGAATCGTGATGTTGACTTTTCAATCTAAATCATACCTAGTGATATACCTATTTCAAAGACCCCTTATAGAATGGCCCCAATTTAGTTATGGTAATTGAAGAATTAACTCCATGAGAATCTTGATAAGGGATTAATATAGCCTAGTGTGTCTCTATATGGTACACCTATTATGTTTGTTAAGAATAAATATGTATCAATGAGACTCTGTATTGATTATCAAGAACATAACAAGATCACTATCAAGAAAAAGTATTATATACCTCATATTGATAACTAGTTTGATCAACTATGTAGAGAGAAATAATTTTCTAAGATTTATCTTCATTAAAGATATCATAAATTCAATGTAAATAAAGAGGATATACCCAAGACTTTATTCAATAAAAGTTATATACATTATGAATTTATAGTTATATTTTTTTTCTTATTAATTACATTGTTATCTTCATGGACATAATAAATAGATTCATTAGTGATTATCTTGAACAGGTTTTGGTGGTCTTTATAGACAATATACTTATATATTCAAAGAGAAAGTAATATCATGAATACATTTGAGGATTTTGTTAAAGAATCAGAGGAAAGAAAATATTTATGAAAAATTTACCAAGTGTGAATTTTTTCTTCATAAAGTTTCATTTTTTGGGTATATAATCTCAAGTGAGAGTATATAAGTAGATCATTCAAAGAATAAAATTATTGATAAATGTATTATACCAACCACAATGATCAAAATATATATTTTTCTTCTTTTTCTGGATATTATCGAATTTTTTTGAAATATATCTCATGATTATTTAATCAACTCACCATGTTGTCTCATAAAGGAGTTATGTTCAAATACACAGATGAATGTGAAGATAATTTCAATGAGTTGAAAAGAATTTTGGTCAATGCACTTGTGATCACACTACCTTGTAGTGTAAAATTTTTTTTAATCTATAGTGATGAGTCAGATAAGGTATTGGGATGTGTTCTCATGCAAAATGATATGGTGATAGCTTATTCCTAATGCCAATTGAAGTTCCATGAACAAAATCACTCAACTCATGATTTGGAGTTAGCTGTGGTAATGTTTTAATTAATGATATGTAGTAATTATCCTTATGAATAAAGGTGAAACATACATTCTATTCACAAATGTTTGAAAGATATTTTTACTCAAAAAGATATGAACTTGTTCCAAAGAATATGGTCGGATCTGATTGAAGATTGTGACAGCTCAATACATTACCACCCTAGGAAAGTGAATATGGTGGAAGATACTTTGAGCCAAAAGTATCATGCTAGATTATATATGATGAGTATCACAAAAGATCTAATATTTATGGATATATAATATATGTATCTATAAATATTATTGTAAGGAGAGAAATATTATCTGGATCAAATGAATATTCCAAGTGAAGATTGAAGAGATGTATAAGGAAGATGTAGAGTTAAAAAATGATGAGAAATATTACTGAGTTTAAACTTGATTTTTATGGAATAATAAGATTCATTAATAGTGTATATGTTCCTCTCATACCATATTTGAAGAAGGATTTAGTGTATATGGCTTATATTTCATTATTATTTATTCATCCTGGAAGTAAAAAAGACGTATAGATACATGAAAGAGTGTTTCTAATAGGATGATATGAAGATAGATATTGTATAGTATGTTTATTGACCCTTAGTTTTTCAATAAGATAATACTAAGAGACAGAAGTCTAAGGGGATGTCACAACCATTAATCATACATGAATGTAAATAGAAAAACATCATCATTTATTTTGTCATCGTACATCTGAAAAAATATAAATTCCACAATAATATATTGGTTATAGTTGATCTCTTTATGAATTTAGCACACTTAATTTATATTAGGTATGATTCATAACTTTATTTTCTTAATGAAATATATATTAAGGAAATTGAAATATTTCATGGAGTACCATTTTCCATTATACCTAATAAGGATGTGAGGTTTGCCTCGAATTTCTGGTAAATTCTTCAGTAGGATCTTGATACATAGTTAATATTCACCATTTATTATTTTCCTCAGATATATTTAGTCTGATATGGCCATTAAAATTATATAAGACATGTTTTGATCTTTCTATATAGATTTAAAATGTGTTTTGGAATAGCACCTACCTTTAGTATAATTCTCTTACAACAATAGCATTCACTCTAGTATTCATATGGATCCTTATAAAGGCCTATATGGTAATAAGTGATTAACTACAACATGATGGGATAATTTTGGAGAAAGAAAGCTATTGGAACTAGATCTATCTGAGGAAATTCCAGATAAGGTTAGATCTATTCAACAACACATAAGAGAAGCTCAAAGTTGACAAAATTTTTATACTGAGAATAATATGAAAGATCTAGAGTTTGAAGTGGGTGATAATGTATTCTTATGAATATCTCCCTTTAATAGAGTGGTGAGATTTAGAATAAGCGAAATATAATCCCTAGATATATCATCCCTTTTGAATTTCTTGATTGTATAGAGATGGTAGCTTATTGATTGTATCTTCCTCCAAATATCTCTTAAGTTCATGATGTGTTCCATGTATCTCTCCTGAGGAAGGGAATACCTAATCCTTCACATGTACTAAACTTAGAGTACATACCACTAGAGAATGATCTTTCTTATTAAAATCAACCAGTAGAGATTCTGGATCTTAAAGAGAAAGTTTTGTGAAATAAGACCTCTCACCTGGTGAAAGTTTTATAGTGAAATCGCTAATTTGATAAAACTATATGGGAACCTTAACATGTGATGAGGTACAAGTATAATAATATGTTTTTATTAGAGTGATAAATTTTGAGGGATAAATTAATTTTAAGGAGGTATATTGTAAATACCGAATATATTTATGAAATATTTCTCTTTAAATAATTTGGTTTCTTTGATAGCATGCATTACACACAAGAGCATGTTTATATGAACTTTGAAACATTATTAAAATATTATATATCCATTACCGCTCAGACATTATATTGGAGATTATGAGTAGTAATAACTAAATTATAAAAAATATATAGGAAACACATTTATAAAATTAATTCATTACATATCAATATATTATCATTAAAAAACAGGAAAAATAGTTGAAAATAAAAGTGATGTTTTTTATGAAAACATTATTTTATGTGTGAAATGTATTTTATATTAATATATTAAATTAATCCTTATATGTTTATTGTTTTAGTGAAATTTATATATTATTTAATTTATCAAATGTTTTAAAATTTCAAAAAATATTTTTCTAAGAATAGGATAAGAATAAATTCATTTTTATTCTCAAAATGTATTTTTTCTAAAAACCTTTTTTGATGCATTTTAAAAACAAGATATAAAATTAATTAATTCCATTTTATATATATTTAATTAGAAAAAATTAATATCATATTAATAATTAGTTAGTTGAAAAAAATTTAATTATTCCCCTTTTATTTTTTGTCAATATGAATAGTAACTATGGTAAAATTTATCACCTCGATAAAGGGTAAATCTGGTAAATCTGGATTAAAAATAAGTGATAAGACCATATATTTTCATCCTAACTCTTATCAAATGAATTTTATTTTACCCTTAATATCTATGGTTCAAAATTTAGTTATTTAATCGACACTTTTCAATGAAAATGACTTATGTATTATTAAATTCAAAGAAAGTTGCAAAATGACAATCTCTTTGTTTTTAATATCTCTTACGTGTCCACATAAGAATAAAAGTGTGATATTAATAAATATAAGATTATATATTGATATAAATAAAATTATTTTATTTATAGAAATCTATTTTTATTTTTTATTAGTTATATAATTTCCTTAATTTCTTATGTAGCATCAATTTAGTATTCATCTATTTAATAAAAAATATAATAAATGATTTTAAAAATATTAAAATTATTCTAATATGACTGAATTTATGCTAAACATAAATTTTATGTATCTATATGATATATTATAGAGTTTTTAAAGTTATATATTATAATTTCCCATTTGTATTGATGTATTAAAAGATAAATTAAATGGATAGTGTCAAAATTGACAAGAATGATATTTTATCAAAATAATATTTTATTAAATTATTTAAAATTCATAAAAATGTTAAATAATAAAAAATAATTATTATATAGTTATAAATTTCATATTATTTCCATTTATGGTCTAATTATCACCTTATAAGTAAAAATTAAAAACATTTAATAATGAAAAAGTTATTATCATACTTAAAATTAAAATAGGGTCACTGGAGGTTAATCAAAATGATAAGGTTTAAAATTACACAAAAACTTGTATAAATTATATTTTTGAGGGTATTAAAAACACATACCAAAATATATTTTAGTATAATTCCATTTTTAGGTCTTTTTATTGACATTTAATTTATTATAATTTAATCTTTTCTGAAATTCTAAAGGGGCCTCTCACCACAATTATAAAATGGACACTCCTCCCTCACTTAATTACACCACTTTGGGACTTATAAATTAAAAATTCCATAAAAAATTCTCTTTTCAACCTCCCTATACACATTCAATATTATTTTCTCTAAAATACCAACCCTAGAGCCTTTTAGAGGTGATCTAAAGGAGTTGTTTTGAAGAAGAGGTAATTGCTCTAACCGATCACTTTCTTTTTTTACTCTTATTTACCTCGACTAAATCTATGATATTTATCATAAAATAATAACATAAGTATACCAAATTTTATAAAATATTATTTTGATTATAAAAAATTCCATTATACAACCAATTTCCCATAAAATAAGAAGTTAAAGTATCACTCATGTGTATGTATGTCTTGTCGTCTCCACGTAGTGCTACAATTCATTTTTTCATAACCTTATTTTAAGAATGTTTATTATGTGTTGTTTAATATTTATATATTTTATTTATGATATAATTAAACTTCTTTAATTATAATATCATGTCTACCTTTTTACCATCCAATTGTTTGGGAAATGATAATGTCACTCGTGCATACGTATGGGTTATCATATCCACGATGCGATGTGATTCATTTTACATTTATATTTAACATAGAAGTTAATAGGGATAGATTTTTTGAATATATTATATATATATATTATATAATAATGATGCTATAAATTTGAATTAATATTTACACTTCTGTCTTTCATCTTTCAAAAAATGAAAACAGCATTCAGGAGTATGTACAACCTAATGTCTCCATGAACAGTTTAATTCACTTTTCCATTTATAATTAATATGAATGATTATAAATATTTATAAAATTAATATATATTATTTTTATATCATGATAGAAAGTATAATTATAGGGACTGTTGAACCGAAACAGGTTGGAAAACAAAGCATTTATCACCCATAACATCGATTTTAATGAAACATTATTAATAAACTAGTGATAATATGTTATAATTAAATCATAAAATTTATGATGGAGATAAATTTGGTTATTTAATACATTTATAGTAAATAAATATTTATTATACATGTTTTTTAACATGAACATGGAAATGAAAGACTTGAGGTAAGGGTTTATTCCACAATCTCATCATTATTTGGATTGTTTTTGTTTAAGTATCCAATAGTAATTATTTCTCTTCCATGTAAATTTTTTATAATAATTTTTTTTTAAAGGATTTTAATTCTCTATGAAAATTATTTAAAATAATTTTTACCCAAGTTATAATTTTACAAAATGGTTTGAAATTAATCTTTTTTTCATTTTCCAAACAAGGTAATTTGTGACTTTTCTGGAAAAAAAATCCAAAGTAATGTTTTTTACCTTATATATAATGATCATATTTTACTTCCATAATGAAGACTCAATTCTTTGAATATTCCTTTACAAGTTTAAATGATTATTTTCAAATGAAATATGTTTAAATAAAAGTTATTTTTTAAAGAAAAGAGATGTGATTTTAAAAATTAAAATTTTATTTTCATCAAGAATTATTCCAATTGATATTTGAAAATAATTTCTTGTCTAATATAAAATGTTCCTGAAACCCATTTCCTTTCCATGGGTTAGGCAATGATGAATATTTTATGAAACCCATTTATTTTCATGGGCTCTGATATGAGGAATGATTTATTATATTTTGGAACACATGTGTATAGTTTTCAATATGTTATCGGTGGGACTTATATATCCCTTCAAGGCATTGTATAATGATTTATATCTCATGTGATAAATAGTATTCGAATGGGGAGTGAACCCAGTTCAGTAAGGGATATTTTCCACTATGATAGTCTTGGAAGTGAACCTTGGCTTCTATAATGGTTTAGGGAGTAAACCCATTACACTATGATAGCCTTGGAAAATATCCTTAACTTCTATGGAAATTATTTTCTATTTTCTGTGTATGTCACAATTTTATGTCTTATTCCATTTCCATTCTCTCAAGGCTCATGTTCCTTGGTGATTCATGTCCTATGAACTTCCATGATTTATTATATGAATTAAGACTATAATATTTGATATGAAGGGTGTGGTTTTTAAATATTATTTAAATTTTACTATGAACATATTCTAATGTTATTATTATGTAATCATTAATATATCCATTATTTACCCTTATTGAGATTTTAAACTCACAATTTTCTTAGGTTTCCTTTTCATAAGATATAAATAAAGGTACTAAGTATGATATGTCAAATAGGGTGGTAGTTATGAAGAAATAAGTTCAAGGTAATTTAGATATTTTATGAATTGGTTTTTTATGTTTCCAAGTTTCAAAAGACATTATACCTTTATGATCCTTAGGTCTGTGTTTGTGTAATATAATAAATATTCATCTAAAACTATGTAATATATATATATACGAAAATATTGGGTCACTATAAGACCTCAGAAATAAGGTGAAAGTATAAAGGCATGACATTTTTCATGATAGGGAGCACATCATAATGAATTATCATGGGATTAATAATTAATTTGATGAATTTGATGCTCAAGATGCACAAGAGTTAGTACTAGAATAAATTTAATTGGTACCTATGGAAGAAATTTCTCCAAAAACACAAGAACTATATAGAATCTCCTTAGAGGTTATAGAATCAGTTATAAATTTTTTTATATTCACTGATGATGGTGACTCATTATTGATTGAAAATAATGATCCCATTTTTTATAAAAAGGCATTAGAAATATTAGAAATTGTAAGATGGTAAGAAGACGTGAATTATGAGATGGATTCCTTATTTTTTTAATGGTTGGGGTCGAAGCCTCTATTTATTATTTAAAGCAAATACCTCTTTTTAAGACTGGGTAGAGGGATACACATTACATAGCCTGAAGTCCCAAGGCCAAGTGGCCAGAATAAAAGGCTTGAAATCCAATTTTTTTGCCCAAAGGACCCCTCAGTGAATAGTGATGCTATAGTAACTGCACTATTACAATACCTCCACCACTACAGAACTCGCTACAGTGACTCTACCACTATAGTGTTGTCACTGCTATAGTTTCACCACTGCTACAATTCCCTACTATAGTAACCCAGAAATTTTTCCCTACCCAGATTTGATCCTGGGCCTTTTGGATGCCAAGCAGGAGCCTTTACCACTTGGGTATAGGCTCGTTGGCATGGGTTCCTTATATCAAAACTAAGATTATGTTATATTAAGTCTTCCATTTAGTGTATACCCCATTGGTTGTAAATGGTTATTAATGATAAAATTGTATTTGGATGGTAAATTTAATACCTATAATGTATGACTAGTGTCTGAAGGTTTTAA
The DNA here is from genome assembly GCA_963277665.1 of Viscum album. NCBI lineage: Eukaryota > Viridiplantae > Streptophyta > Magnoliopsida > Santalales > Viscaceae > Viscum > Viscum album. The sequence continues at coordinate 108,913,715 of OY728133.1, forward strand.
ACAATGTCAAGGCATTGACTATGATGACACCTTTTTTCTAGTTTCCATGATTAAATCCATCAGAATTTTATGTTCTATAACAGCATTCCATGACTATAAAATTTGGTATATTTATTTCAAAATATCCTTCCTTAACAATAACCTTTAGGAATAAATCTATATCGAACAACTATAATGGTTTGTAACTTCAGGGAATTCCAAATAAGTGTTCAGGTTGTATAGATCCATTTATAGATTTAAGGAATCATCCAAGTCATTGAATCTTTTAATCGACGGAGCAATAAAATAATTTTTTTTCATTAATAATTATTGTAATTCATGAGTTTACAATTTTTTATTATTATTTCATTCATTATACAAGTATTATATTTTAATGACATATTACTTATTGGAAACAACATACCAGTCTTATAGTCGGTTAAGCACTAATTAAACAGGTGATTCTCTATGAAAGAATTAGTTGAAGGATCCAAAATTATATTGATCAAGATCTTTATTTTTGATCTAAGAGGAAACTTGGACTAATTCATGGTACATACATTTAACAAATACTAAAGATATTCAGTATTAAATAGTCTAAGAGAGTATTTGTTCTAGTGTTACATGGTATACATCTTTCCAATAATATGTTTCCTCGGACACAAGATGAGATAGAGATAATTATTAAGATCCCATAAACTTATATTATAGGATAAATCATCTATTTTATGTAATATAATGGGATTTATATCACCTATACCTTGAGTATGGAATTCAGGTATTATTTTAATATAGGTGAACAACATAAGACTTTTATTAAGGATACCCTTGAGAATCTGAAAATAAATTAGGATGTGTTATTAGTGTATAAAGGATATGAGGAGCTAGTCATATGGGGTTATACTGATTTTATATTTCAAATATATCATAATGAAGTAAAGTTATAGTTGGGATATCTCTTCAGTCTCAATTGGGGATTTGTGAGCTAGAAGAGTACAATGTAGATAATTATCGCTGATTCTACAGTGGAGTTTGAGTATGTAGAGTTTTATAAAGCATCCAAAGAATCTATTTGGATTTAAAAAATTTCATAATATATTGATGTGGTTCCTAACACCAAATACCCTATCACATTACATTATTATGAAACTATAGTAGTGGCTCTCGCAACGGATATAAGGTCATGCCGACAAAAAAAGAACATACTCTAAAAGCATCACCTCTTGAGGGATTTTTAATAGAGGGGTGATGTTTTGGTGAATATTATTTCAATGCAAGAAAACATTCCATACCTCTTAACTAAATATTTATCTCAGTAAAATCATGAGTATCATGTGAGATCTAGAGGACTAAAGGTTATTAGTGATTGTGTCTAGTGTAAGTGGTATTTTTTGGAGTTGGTGTCATAGAACCAACTCCTATGTACTTTATGATTACCTTTATTAATTATTTTTAATATTAATAAATGTATTATCACTTCATGATTGTTCTTATACATGATATATCGTGTGATAATATCCTAAAAGTTACCATTAAATTAAAATTTTATAGTAGTTCACTGCTATGATGGGAACCTAGAAGTGCCATGAAAATATTCCTAAAAAATATCTTTTATAGCAAGATGATATCATTTATGGGATTAATATGATATAGGTTATTGGGGGTGTATACTTATAGGTTTTTTAGGCAAATTATTTTTTTTCATTCCCTTTTTGATTTCCTATGTTGGAGATTATGAGAACATGACCCACTATTAGAAGAATTGGATGTTCATATCTTCATATGTGTGTATTGATCCAAAAAATTTAAGATTGTTATTAATAGATATCATTAGTCATTTACTTTTTTTAATGATGAAACTAATGAAGACATATGTTCTTGATGAAGTATGATATGTTGGGTGTTTCGCAATTGATATTTCATTAATTAATAACGAGAGAAAGAATTTTCTATTGTTTTATATAATTAAAGTAGATATATAAGGTGATTTATGGAAAGAGAATAGCCTAAATAAATACATGTAAATAATGTTTTGTGGGTAGGTTCATTCAAAAAAATAAAAAGAGATGTCAAGTATATAGATTGATGACACTTGTATGCAACCTGGTTCATTATAGATGTCATGATAAATGCAATATATTATACCATAAGTGTTTTTAAGATTTTTTATGTCATTGATGCATTAAATTCTTTTTATACGTGTGCTTTATAATATTATTAGAATCTAACCTTGGACTTTGGGGAGATCTACCTAATTGCACTGTGAAAGAGGCCTAGAGGGTCACACAGTAAGTGTATCCAGAACCTCAGTTAAATATTATTATTATTTAAAATGTTGAATAAATATTATTCTCATATGTAATTTTATATATATTCATATTTTATTGATCACATATATACATTCACTAGTTATTAAATATGATATTTTTTAGTAAAATATCTAACAAATTTTTATTTTCTATTTATTAAATATAATATTTATATATTTATTAGTGATTAAGGTAGTGAAATTTATTTATTAAATAAATAGTCATCATTAAAGGATTTGTAAATATTGTGGAGGAATTAAGGAATGAGTTTAATAGAGGTAGGGAGAAATAATATATGTTAAATATTATGTAAATAAATTTTTTAAATAATTTATTCAAGAAATAATATTTAATTAATCTTTGGGTTTTTTTCATGGAAAGAAAAATAATATTATTATTATTATTTGTACATGCGGTTTGTCAGGGATTAATAAAATAACAATGGTATATGTGAAATTATTTTATTCTAACCCAAGCACAATTTAAACCCAATTATATTATTTTCAATAAGAACACTAGCCATTAGTTTTTTGATGCACAATAACATTAGGATAATCCTTTAAAGACCTAAATAGACCCTGTGCAATAATGCTCTCAAGAACAAAGAGAGTTCCTCCTCCAACAACTCTCTCGATTTAAGAGAGAATAAGGTGATTCCTTCTCTAAATCGATTCTTCTCATGGTCAAAGAAGAACTTCACAAGCCTTAGGATATTTCATGCTAGAACTAATAGATTTTTATGACATATCTCATAGGTTCATGGTAAATGTGTGGATCACCTATAGAGGGAATTCATACACGATTACTATGATGAAACAATGGTACTATATAGGTACATTATCAAATTCATCAATAAAGAAATAATTCATGAAAAGGTAATTATTTAACTACTTAAATTAATTATAAATCGTTATGTGATTATAATACCTTTTGGTTCTAGAATTTTTTTCATCAATTAATCCTTAAGTTAATTATGTTGGTCATGATTCTCTATATTGTGTACATTTTTTAAATCATCATTGATTAGGCCAAAATTTTGAGTTGACCATGCCCAACGGATTATTTTATTGCATCCATAATAATCATGTTTTTTCGGGTGAATTTATTTATATACATTTGGGGCTCTAGTGAATTATTTATGAGGTTTCAAGAACAGACTGTTCCCTACGATTGTTTACATATATGTCTCTCATAATTGAGTTCCAAATGTAGATTTATTAGGGTGAATATGATACCTAGTTTTGAGGATATCTATTTCCTCCATGTATATATATTATATCTATGTATGTGTGAATTGTGAATGAGTTTTTTGGAATTAGGGGTGGGATACGATCCCTAGGTAATGGAGGCCTGATAATTGGTCTCGGTTCGGGAATGTAACCCCCCCCCCCCAAGTGTATGCTTATGTGGTTCTGGGGATCGGTATATTTACCATGGGTGACTTCTTGTAAAATTTGGCTGGTTATAATTACGCATGAAATTTATTATGTTCCATAAATGGTTATATTTTACTTGGGTGATTTATATGTTTTGGGGATGACTATATTTAGCCTGGTGATTCTTATATTCTGAGGGTGGGTATATTTCTATTGGATGGTTACTTATTCTCAGGGACATATGGAACTAGCTGAAGTGGGTTTCATGTTTAGTTACTAGTTCTATAGTAGGAATTGTTCCCATTGGGTGGTTAGTGTGACATGTTTAGAGGAAGTATAGCATTAAACAATGTAAGTATTGTGGGGGTTCAAGGTGATCTAGATGACACCTGATGACCTGATGTGTATATTTATTTTTAATTTCATGTTATGTTTTTGGGTGGGAGTGTTTCACAGGAACAACTAAAATTATTATATGTATACTATAATGACTTTGGTTTTGGTGTTTGGACACTTTGGATATTTCTATATATATGTGTGGGTTTTTCTTTAGAGTTGGAGTAGTGTTATGGGTATCATTGGACCTTGTAATCAATATATTAGACATATTAAATATATAAAATCACATGCATGAATATTTATAGAATAAATGATTTACCTATTGATCGGAGTTTATAATCAGAAAACTAAGTCCAAGGTTGAAACTGAAACTCAAGGATTACCATAGATGATACATAAGTTTTATACGCATTGGATTTGGGATAATGTGTTTTCATGGAAAAATTATTATTTTTCTTAAAATATTTAACCTAGCGGTGACCCCAATATAATATCTTTTGCATCAAATATCCAAGTATAGTTGTATAAACATAATAGATTTATAGGTAATGGATACGTCACCATGGGTAAATACCTTTGCAGTTTAAACAAAGGAAGAATTGAGGATCGAATGTGATTATGGTGAATTATGGGATTAATGGTGATCATGGGGGATTCATTAACAATATTTTGTGAAAATGACTTATTCTCTAATTATTGATCCATTTTTTGAGCTATAGATCAATATTTTTTGGATTATTTCCTAAAAAAATTTATTTTAAGAATGGATATTTATATCCTTTAAATTTCTAGGATCAGTTCTTCACATGGACTTATGCAATTATCTTCTTCTTTTGGCCATAAGTTTTATTAATTTCAATTTAGTTCTTCTTATTTCCTTTGCGTTTCCATGATTTTTATCAATGGATAGGTAATAAACATCCATTGATAATCTCACCATAATCTATTGTGAATTTTTATCTTTTGTTCCCCGCACTCTTCATCATTGGCCCTTAGGGTCAATGATTCAACCATTGCTGGTCTGGTTCAAGCATGATCAAACATCTTATAAGAATGATGATGTAGTCAACATTTTTCAAAAGTTTTGTAGAGAAATTATGGATTTTTGATCATTTTTTAGGATGGTGACTCTAACGGTGAAGGGAGATGTGACAAAACCAATGAAGATCACCAAAACTGTTGATTTTGACCTATGGTGGCTAAAATTCAATGGTGGATGATGTTTCCTTCAATAAAGTGGTCTTATACAAAGATTTAAGCATGTTTGGTGGTATAAAAGGTGATATACGGTGATAGAGTGATGTTTGGTTCGAAATTTTAAACTACATGGAATGTAGTTAGGAAAAACACATGTAGTGTGTAATGATTTTCTATGGTGTCTAGGTTTTATAAGTTAAATATCAAAAATTGTGTTCCTGATCCCATACATCATGTTCCCTTACTTAGGTAGTTGAGCTATCTATAGGGGGTACACAATCAGAAACCCGAGTGGCTCTATACATTGTGTCCAAAGAGATACTTGTCATGTGTTACTATCAGGGCATCCAATACATGTTTGGGGAAGAGCATGCCTAGGACCCCACATGGTCCCACATGTTGTGTATCTATAATAACGCATCAGGTGAATTATTTTTCACACACCATGTCTCATAGAGATACATGTTTAGGTCTTAACTTTGGATTACACATCATGTTCCCATAATGAACACATGGTGTTCTTTTACCAGGATATTCTACCCTTTGAATCTCCTCCTTCGGGACATGGATTTAGACCCATGAGTAGTCTATTCTGAGTGGAAATCTTTATAGGTATAGGTAGTTCCCTTTTTGAAATCATAGATATTATTAAAGGTGGTATGATCATATCACTCCTTCAAGAATGATCAAGTGAGGTAGATACACAATTGTGATTATCAGAGTTGATGTTGGAATTGGTATGCTCCTAATGGGGGTACATTCTATCAGGGTATGGATCACCCATATTCTTTTTATAGGGAGTTTTGGTACTCCCTATACACATCTCATCATAGGTTTTTATATATATAGTTAGTTCTACCCCATCATTGAGATCTAACTGGGATCAATTACTCCACTGATGTTGGTGCTCCCTCGATTAAGGCATCTTCCAACAAGGAATGGATCCTCCATTTTATTTTATTGAGGTTGCATTTGGATATTATAATTGGCACATCCTATATCTTTTAGCTACATATATAATCATATTTCTTATATTTCTATGAAGATATATTTTTATCTCTCTTCTATTGGGGTGCCTTTATGATCATATTTGTGTTGGGTTTCCTTCCCCTCTCATCTTGTGGGTTAATCTTACTATCATATTGTTATTTATACCATTATATTGTGTATTGTTTCTTATTAGGTATGTATATACTCACCACTAAATAGGTTTTTCCCACACATGTTGTGTCTTATGCAAATGACAAGTGGCTTGTTTGATACATTTCTTAACCCAGAGTAAAAGGATATTAGTTGTACTAGAATATTTTGATTGTGTATAGTGATCAGTACCTGGGATCATGGGTGAGTATCTCTCCTTCATCATCAATAGTCTCTTTGGGATGGGATAATTTCTATTTTTTTGGGTGTTTATTATTCCCCATTATTTATACTTATCTTCTTTTTTCATACTCTAAAGTTTAACTAGTGGTTATTTAATGTATTGGATTTCACTCTAGAGGTTTCAACATTTATTATCATACTTGTACTATTTTTTATATATATTTTTGTGTGTATAGATACTATAGTTTTGGTCCTACCATCATGTGAGATATTCCTACTCAACGCTAGTCACCAACCCCTATAATATTTGAGGTGGTATTAGTGTGTCGGTTCAGGATTGATGTCATCCCATGTGGGGCCTCGATAGGTCGATTCATTACAGATTGGTAGAAAATGTGGTATTTAATATGGATGGTTTTGGAGATAAATGTGTTGTGAGGGTTATTTTGGTAACTTAGGTAAATAGATTTAAGTTGAATTGAGTTTGGATCTCAGACCAGGGAACCCAATGATGGTGTGGTAGCTAATTTATCCACACACCATGTCTCGAACCACATACTTTTCAAGTCTACATGATGAGGGACCTATTACATGGAACAAATTGTACATGTATCACATAGAAATGGTTCTTTTAATTTCATGTCCTACATGATTCAATTCCCTATATATTCTTATATAAACAAGGTCCATCTTGTTAATTTTAAATATGACTCCAAAATGATAGCTATATAGGATACCGAGATAGGGTTTTTTTGATGACCAACTGAGTGAGGTGGATTTAATCTAAGATCATATTCGTGAGGTGTTCCCTCTAGGTGATCACAGATCTGTGCTTCCACCAGATTTGAGGCACATGGACCCACCTCTAGTAGTTTAGTTTGATGTTTGTCTGCAAGTTGATCATCCAATTATTCAAAAGGGACAATATGAAAATGTGTATAAGATTTTCTCATTGTATGAGTTTCAAAAACATAGAATTCTTAGGTTTCAAAGTGATTCAGAACCTCAAGATGCAGAGGACTATCTTAAGTCTGTGGATTGAGTTTTTCATCTCAGACAGACCTCATCCAATTAGATGGTTACACTTGTGAACAGTTTTCTTCATGGACCTACATAGAGCTGGTGGATTTTGGTCAACTATACCCTTGATAAGGTGAAACTCTCATGGTAATAGTTTCATAACTTATTCTATAATGAGTATTATCCTTTGACCTTACACTCTATGTGGATTTGGGAGATTCTAGAGTTATCATGGGGTGATATGAAAATTATAAAGTATGCATCATGGTTTACTAACCTCTCATGCTACTTTCTTAATATAGTATGAAATGGATACATGAAGAAATAAATTTTTGAGTTATTTAATAGGAAAATATGAGATATAGTAGTATCTCTATGCATTTTCACTAATGTAGGGGTACGAGAGTGGGCCTTATTGATAGAGAAGTCTCTAATAGAGGAGCATCGGTTAGCTGCAACTGGAAGTGTACATCATATAGTAGATTCATCTTCTAAATCCAATGGATACAAAACTTATAATTATTATCATATTATTCCTTCGTGTAAGCATGAACAATCTTAGGGATCATCAGAATAAGGATCTAGTCAACTAAGAGACAGAAGTTTTTATGCTTGAAAATAGTAGAGTAATTAGGTTCATGATTTCCTAACCCAACACTCTATAGATGTTAGTAAAATATAGGATGGGCCTCTATGAAAGAGTAAATTTTAAAATAAGTAATTCCAATATCTTGGACATCTTTTGATTGTGTAATTTGTCACTCAGTGGAGATATATTCACATGGAACCCCTTGGTAGTTTCGATGAAACCGTTTGAAATTATTCTAGGTATAAAAAGGATATCCATGATATGTTACAAGATAGACTTTCACTACAAGAGATTTATATTATTATGTGTGTATGGTATTTTATTTTTCTTCAAAGTCTAGAAGGACATGTTGGAAGAATGAGTGGGGATTGAGATAAAGAAGATGAAACCTATCTCATATAAATTGGTGAGTTCATCCCTTGGTGTAGTGAGCTCTTTAGATATCTATCTTCCAAAATTAGTGGATTAGTACTCAAATATATTTTCCAAATATGTTATGAGAATACCTCCACATGGAGAGATTGATTTATACACTTAATTTCACCCTAATACTAGACAAATATCTTCTACAGCATATCGAATAAACCCTACTGATCTCTCAAAGACGAGGGTCTAGTTGGAGGGCCTTCAGAATAAGGATTTTATTAGATCCAATATGTACACTAGGAATATCCAGTGCTATTCCTTGAGAATTAAGATGGGATATTGAGGTTATTTTTTGATTATAAGAAACTAAACAAGGTTATGGTAAAAAAAAATAAGTACCTCTTACTAAGGATCGATGACCCCTTTGACCAACTAAAAGGAAGGAGATGGTCTTGAAGATTAATCTCAGATATGGATTCCACCAGTTGTGGGTTCATGAAGAGGATATTCCAAAAATAGTATCTCGATGTCAATATATGAATTATCAGTTCTTTTTAATTCCATTTTGTGTGATTAATGCCACAATTTTTTTCAGGGGACATATGAATCAAATCTTTCAATATTATTGGATTGGTTTGTGGTTTTATTTTACAATGATATTTTTTATTTACTTTGTGTTAGATGATAAGTATGTAGAGAATTTTAGGATGGTTCTAGACATACATTGTATCTCTTGTAATATGGTAAAATCTTAAAGTGTCAGTTTTGGATTAGAGAGGATTACTTTTGGGGGAATTTCATCTATAAACTTTGTTTAGTCATGGACCTAATAAAGATAAAGGCAGTGCTTTCTTGGGAATCACCCAAGAGTGTGTCAAAGATGAAAATTTTCCTTAGATTAGAAGGTTACTATAGGTTTTTTATGGGATAATGTTCTAGTATTTCAACCCCATTGACTGATTTTACATTAAAAATAAATTTTTCAACTGAATCCAAAAATTTCTAAATTATTTTGATGATATAGGGTAGAGGTTGACTACTTATCTTATGTCGGGACTACTATAGGAGGGTTCTGATTATGTAGTGTTCTATGATGCCTCTAGATCTAGTCTTGAGTGTGTGTTGATGTAGAGGTAGTAAGTGATTTCATATGGTTCAAGGAAGATGAGACATCATGAGTATAACCACACATCCCTTGATTTGGAGTTATTAGTAGTAGTCTTATCCTTGAGGATGTGGAGGTACTATATAACAGGTGATCACTTTGTGGTTTAATCATACCACTTAAGTCTTAGGTATATTTGTTCCTAAAGATACCTTAACCTAAGATAGAGATGTCGGTTGGAGTCCTAATGGAGTATTCCTTAGAGATGTCATATACTCTAGGGGAGGTCAATATAGTGCTATATGAACTTACCCAAAAATCGTAGTCTCACTTGGTGGAGGAGGCATCAGGGAAATGGGCCTCTTTATATATGGCCCCAGTGGGGGATAGAGTCATGGATTATCTCTAGATTATTGTATTGACTCCACTACTTCTCCAGAATTTGTGAGAGGATTATTTTCTAGAAATTGATTATGAATCTCTATATAAATAAATATCATTAAGAGATTCATAGGGTTGTTTTCTGAAGGTGGGGAGTAAATCATCATTTTTTTAGGATAGATAGTAGTTCTGATTGCATTGTGTGAGGAGGTTCTGAGAGAGTTTTATGCATCCCCCTTAGTGATATATCTTGGAGTGGAGAAGATATACTAGGACCTTCGATGGTAGTTTTGGTGGAAAATTCTGAGGTGGATTATTACCAATTTGGTTTCTCAACTACACACATAAAATAGGTGAGGATAAAACATCAAGTACTGGTAGGTTTGACTCAACCCCTTGAAATACCTGAATTAAATTGGCATGGTATATTGATGGAATTTGGGATGGGAACTCCATAGGAATTGAGAGGCCATAATGCTATCTGGGTAATTATTAATTGGCTTACCAAGTCATCTCACTTTTTTATTAGCAGGGAGCATATTTTTTTAGAGTTTAGGGAACTTTTACCTAAATGTGGTCATCTAACTTCATGTGTTACTCTTGACGATTTTACCTTGACCATGATGACAAGATTATATCATGGTTTTGGATAGGTTTAGAAGAGGTTTTGGGGACCTGGTTACATATGATCATGGTGTTCTACCCCCCCCCCCAATATATGACTAGATAGAATGAACCATCTAGTTTTTATAGGATATGATAATGGCCTACATTTTGGACTTTGGTCATTGTTTGTAGGATCAATCTCCCTTGGTGGAGTTCACTTATAAAAAAAGATATCACTCCACTATTATCATAGAAATATTAAAATATTTACATGGGGGACCTTATAGGTCACCCTTAGGCTTGACATAGATAGGTGAGTCATCGCTTGTGGGACTGAAGCTGGTGCAAACAATGATGAAGAAACTTTCAAGTGATCCATGAGTGAATGACCTCTTGGAGTTGGCAAAAATATTATGTATACTGATGTCATATAACCTTGGAGTTTAACTAGGGAACCACATATTATTTAATGTATCTCCATGATGAGAAATAAAGAGGTTTATTCAGGGTAACAAGATGTCTATGAGGTTCATCAAGCCATTATAGGTCCTATACATGGGTTGGAGAGTTTTCTTATTACATAGACTTACCCCCACAGTTGGACAGAGTGCATAATGTCTTCCATGTTTCATAGCTAAGGATCTATGTGCATGGACCATCACACATTATTAACTTGGGTGAGCTTAAAGTGGAGGATGAAGCCACATTTTCATATTATTTGGTGTTCGTTGAGGATCAATGCAAGATAACCCTTCATAGTCAAGATATCCAGTCAATTTGATTTCTTTAGTAGCATGTAAATCTTTAATAAAGCTCATGAGAGTATGAGAGTCAAGTGTGAGCTAGGCACTATCAACTTTTTTAGTAAGTTTCTTTCTTTTTAGGGTGAAAATAATTGAATATGGGGAGAATTTAACAACTCCATTTTTTGTGTTTAGACCTATTGGATAGTTATTGATATATATGTGTGTGTGTGTGTTTGTTTGTTTGTGTGTGTGTGTGTGTTTCTTCAAATCTATCATAGTGTTACAAGTGCCACGGGATATTGGAATTGATATATTAAATATATTAAACCATGCATGAGAATCTTTTCTAAATAAATATTTTTCACATTAATCAAAGTATATAATTAGAAAAATGAAACTTTAGTTGAAACAAGAACATGGGGTTTATCTAATGTGTGATATAAGTTTCATAACATTGGGTTTCAGTAAAATGCACTTTCACAGATGGATTAAAATGAATAAAATTAATTAATTAATTTTATTTTTTGTAAAAGATTAACCTAGTGGTGATCCTTATATAATCTCATTTATAGATATTCTTTTGGGTTATCCATATAACCCTGGGATATTGAAAGCTATAGAAGATTTCGTCATGGGTACATACCTTCAACATTTGAATGAAGATGTAATCGAGGAATAATATCATGTGATCATGAGGAATCCTAGGATGAATAGAAAATGCAATGAATTCTTTAATGATTTTGTTAAAAAAATTATTTATTCACCAATAATAAATCCATTTTTTAGGTAGGGATTTTTATTTTAAGTATTATCAACCAAATACCTTTTTATTTTAAGAATGGATATTTACGTATTTTGGATTTCTTCGATCTATTATTTGCATGTCCTTGTAAACTTATCTTTTTCTTTTAGCCTTGGATTTTATTTTTTGTTCTTTAGTTATTCTAATTTCCTTATTTTTCATGATTGTAATAAATGTTTTTGTATAAAATGTATATCAATGATCTCACCCTAATCTATTATTCCATTATATCTTATGTTATTCACATGCTTCGTCATTATCCCTTAGGGTCAATGATTCAACTATTGTTATACTAGTTTGAGAAAGATCAAACCTTAGTATTCTCATTGGTTATAAGAAAGATAATGGTATTTATGTTTTTATAAATGGAAAAGGATAAATAGTATACTATTATTTGGGGTTTGAGGATTGGAACTCTAAATGATGAAGGGAGTTACAACTATCCTTGTGAGGATTGGATAAAATTAATGATTTTTACCAATGATGGATGGAAATCAACAATGTGGGATGTTTCCTTTAATAAAGGAGCCTTTGATGAAGATTAATGTGTGTTTTTTGTGGAATAGATTATATCTAGTGATGGAGGCATATCTACTTCGAAATACGGAACTAAATCGAATATAGTTTGGAAGAATACCTGCTATATATCATGGTTTTTTGTAGAAGATAGGGTTCACTAGTCGAGTAAAATGTCACATAATGTGTGGTTAGTTCCACAAACCATGTGACCTTATCTGGGAAGTCTGTCTATGTATATTGTGTGTATACTTAGGGATACAAGTGGTCTACAAGTTATGTCCCTAGAGGAATGTGATGTGTGGTGTTATCTGGTCAGTCAAGTTGTGTTTAGATAAGAACATGACCAATACCTTGGGTGGTCTCACATGCCATCTGTCTCTAATAACACACCATTCATATGGGTTTTCACATGACATGTATGGTAGTGATACATGGCCGGGTATTTTCATGGGAATGCACACTATATTACCTTGGGGATCACGTTGTGTTCTTTTCCCTTGATATTCTACCCTTTTTATCTCCTCCTTCATGAATGAAATTCAGGCCCACAAGTAGTCCATTCTGAGTAAATTCCTTGTAGGTAATGACAGTGTCCTTTTTTGATTTTACGAAACCAGCATGAGGTGTAATGATCAGATCTCCCATTCCAACATGATCAGCTAAGGTTGAGACTTGAGTTTGATCATCAAATTTGATACTAGGATCAGTACTCCATTGAATAAGGGACTTTCTCTCGAGTCATGGGTATCCCATATTATTTTTATAGATAGTTTTGTTACTCTCAAAACACATATGGGTGTGGTTCTTCTATATATAGAGTTGTTACTCACCCATAATCAAGATTTGGTGGGGAGTGGGTCCCCCACTAGAGTTGGTACTCCATTTTCCTTATTATTTCTTCATTTATGTTGTATAGGGTTTCCTACAATGTATGTATATACTCACCCTTTCATGGGACTTTCCCACAAGTTTTATGCCTTATACAGATAACAGGAAGCTTGGTGGAGAATTTGGTGGACCTAGAGTAGGTAGAAAATAATTTTACAAGGAGACTATGACCATGTACGGTGTTCATTTCTCAAGATCATGATCATTCCTCTATCTACCACAATGATCTTTCTGGGTTGGGATACTTTTCATTTTTTGGGTGTGTATTTTTTCCCCAATTTTTACTTTTCTTCTTTTTTATACTCTAATGTTTAGCTAGAGGCTATTGCATGTATTTCTTTATGCATTTTAGGTTTCATAATTTATTATTATCCCTTAAATATTGTATGTTTATGTGTTCATGTGTATATGTATTTCATGCTAAGGCCACCCATCATGTGAGATATGCATACTCGACGCTAGTCATCATCACTGGGGCTATTGGAGGTGAGCTTGAGGTGTTACTCTTATTATACTTATATCCCAATAAGGTCCTGAGTGGGTTAGGTTGTGACATGTACTACATGAAAATTCACTTGATCATATAAAGACTTAGAATTATCAAGGAATTTGGGATTCATTCTCGGTTTTTGGACTTTCCCCCTACCTTTGTACATGACATGGGTATACCTTCATGTTTTCTCTTAGAGTACAATTTCTTCTTATATATTGACATATAGAATACGTCTAGAAAATTTTGGAGGCTTGGGATTCTGAACATTGGATTATGTGAGTTGGGTTGGGGGCCAGTGTATTTAATTTTAGTTATTGTTAATCATGTGTTGGTGAGTGTTCTATTTATTTATATATGATGCATGTTATTCCATGTTTATATGATACTAATATATTATAGTCAATGAAACACATAGTTAGATTTATTATTTTCTATTATGGACTGGGGGCCCATGAGGCTCTTAATTTCATATCTATGGGTTTATATATATGTGATATATATGAGTTAGGTCAAATTTTCATTAGATTAGGGCATGAACCATGGGATTTATATTAGAGGGAATAGTCTTCCCATGACTACATTTTTCCCTAACTTCTATTTAGTAGCCTTTAAAATATAAGGAATCATATCTTAGGTCTTGTAGTGTCCCTGCATGGGATCCATTTAGGTTGTTTGGATCAGGGTGTTACACATGATGTGATATAATTCTTAGTTTTATTTCCACAAAATTTCATTCTTAAATTTTTAATTTAAATTTTCATTAATATTAAATAATAAACTAATATGTGCATGTTATGAATTAAAATTATTATTTAAAAAATAATAATTAGCAGAACAATAATATGTTTTCATTAATGGTGATTCATGTCTAAAATATTATTATTACCATGAATAAAATTTCTAGAAGTTTTCTTAATCTATAATTACATTGATAATTGATTTTTTATTATGTCAAAATATTTTGTAAGAAATGTTTTAGTAGCATTATTTAGATTCTAATGTATCCTAAAATGAAATTTTATTCCAGATGTTAATCAAAACTAGAAATTTAGAAAGCTTGTTGGAATTAAATGCAAGTCATGAGTATCATTTCATTTAATTTTAGAGAATTATTTTGTATGACTTTTTATTACATAACATGTATGAATTAATTAAATAATAAGGTTTATACCTAATATATATTTTAAATTTTAGGGATTAATTATTCATGATTTAAATTGAGAATAAATTGCATATACATGAACTGATTATTGTATATAAATGTATAATATTGCTAAATTATATAAGAAATATGTTATGAAATCATGATAAAATATGTGGCTTGTTAAATTTTGTTAATTCCATATTGATAATGATGAGTTCTAGTTGTCAAAATATGATTTAAATTTTATATATAATTTATTATTCTATGTTTTGAATATGTTTGAAGCATGAAGGATGAAATTCCTAGAAGAAAAATAGACCACTGATAGGGTAGGGTGAATCTGTTATCTCTTTTACATATTATTTTTTTTTAATTTAACAACCATGATTTTTTCAGCATCAATCCACACACTTTTTTATTCATAGCCTCACCCAAATAGAGTAATTAATAAAGGCTCAATACAAAACATTAAAGGTTTTTCCATAAATACACGATTCTTTCCATGATTAGTTATGCACTCCATACATGAATTCTCCACTATTATTAGTAATAGATTACAATGGGTTTGATTATGCCTCCCATACCTATAATTGTTTGCGCCTTATAAGAATTCCTCAAACAACTTCACATTGTAATCATAGCTTCTCATTGTGTTATACATACATACCCTGACATAAAAGCTTTCACAAATTCCCATTGTGTATACCCAATTGTTTACTTTTTGATCCAATAAAAGTAGATCAACAGGTTATCATAGCATGTCATTGCACCCAAGAATGATCACCTTCCTCTCATGGGAGATCCATCCAATACCAACTAATTGTTTTGGAATAGTACCTACAACACGATCTCCATTTGCACTCATCTTCACAACTCTTCAATATATATTCTCACTTATATTTCTCATTCACTTATCAAATACTGAAAGTATTTATCCAAATAATCATAACTTACACAACATATCATTCTCTCTATGTCTTCTATTTCTTATCACTACTTCAACTCACCTAAACTAAACTCTGAATGATGGTTTCATTCTTCTTCTTCCTTTATCTTTTGTGTCCAGTGATATTTATCTTCAAATAAATATAAAATACTCTTTTTTATTAGCTATAGGATATAGTTATTTCACTTAATTATTCATCTTTGAGAGGTCTCATATATCTAGGTTCACTCACCACTTCTAAAATTAGTGGTTGTTGCTTCCATTTTTATGTCTTCCCCCTCAATGATATAATTAACTCAAATGCATGGGAAACTACATTATTTTTATCCTTTTTAAATATCTATAAATAGGATATCATGTTGTATATCTCACTTCCATCTAAAATATCTATTATAGAAAACCCACTTTTGATTTCCCATGATATTCATTCATTTCTCTTTCAACTCAATGGAAACTCTAAGAATGCATTTATTTAATGTATCTCATGTGGCTAAATAAGTTTTTTATTTTATTCTTCATTAGTCTGGACTTCATCTCATTATTCAACTCAAAATATATCAACTAAATTCAGAAATCATTTTCTATAGTTTTATAATAAATATACAACACATCAATTATTATGTGGCATGAAACTCCTCTTTTGTGGCGTGGGAGTATTACCAAGAAAACCTATAAAGATCTCAATTTGAGTTAGTAGATAACAATAGCAGCATAAAACCTTATTTATTTATTCTTATAAAATATATTTATTTATTAATGATATAAGATATAAATAACTATTCAAGATTCAAGATAACTTCAGTTATACTATTCTTGAAAATTAGAATAAATTATTTCATCATATTTAATGTGGAATATATTATTCTACGCATTTATATTCATCTTTATAACCTTTAAGATCATCAACTCATGATTGTATCATGAATTTAAAAAGATCTATGATGTTTTGAAAATGATCGAATAGAATAAGAATGATCCAATTTCCATTTCAACAAAATAAAATAATTCCTAAAGATCAAATTTTCATTCACCTTTGATCTTCTTTTTTATCAATTTGATGGTCAGATTCTCAGAAATTCATACTTGTATCACACAATAATTTAAGTATTTTTTTTTTTTTTTTTTTATAATATCTCTTGAATCATCTCAAATGATTTTATCTCAATCATATTTAAATCAAGAAATTATATTTATTCATCCAACAAAACATTTGAATTTTTTTATGTGTTGAATAACTCTTATATTGGGAGAATATAACACTTACGATAATCACATCACACATATTGTTAGTGATATGGAATATACATTGAGAATGAAAAGAAAAATATGCACAAATGGATTTTACAATTTTTAATATTTTTTTAGGATCATACATTCTCTAGATTAGATGTAACCTACATTGGTAAGTTTCACATGTTCATTGAGATGAATGATGCATATGTTACTATGAATTTACATGTACACAGACATCCCTTTTCCAAATTCTTCAAATATACTAAGGATCACAAATACACATATCTTATTTCACATATAATTAGATTAGAAAACACACCTACATAGACCAAGGTGATGCTACACTAAGGCCTAAGGACACATATGCTGAATTACAAACTTATCCAATTTCCTAATTTATGTAATAAAATTCCAAAATGATTTAAACAAATTCAAAATTGATTCAAATCAATATTGATATATATAAAATAATATCAATACTTATCTAACCTTAAACCAAGATTTTATAAACACTAAATACAATATCCATCATTATGTGTACCTCAAATATGATTTATATATATTTAATCTAGTTTTCCTCTAATATTTGAATCTTATTTTCACACAATCAATACAACTTTACATGTTGTCCTAGAACTGATTCAGCATCCAATAGTCACTTCTAACTTATTCAATTATATTAGTTGTTATAGGTAGTACTCCAAATCTTAGTAGTTTTCTTAGACATATAAACTAGATCAAACAAACATCTTGTTTATTCATTTTATATTATCCATAATGGAAGTAACTCACTATATGTATCATTTAATAGACTATTCTTCCGTTTTCAATAGAAAATGTATCTTAACTCTTAGAAGATTAGTCTATAAATCAACTAATGTATGGGATACCCACTTGAATCAGTCAAGATAGGTATTCAAGGGAATCCAGCTTCTTTCATCCTTTACCCAAGTACATGGTTAAATTCTTCATGTTATTAATTACATGGATACTTTAATCCATCACCCAAGACTTTTCCATTTCATAATGAAATTTATAAAGATAACATGTATCATTGAAAACAAAAAAAAACTTCAATATAATTTCACTTTAATATCCCCCTTTGAATTTTGGATTTCAATTCAAAATTTACCCCAAAAATCAATGTCATTCTTTTCCCCCTAATTGACACTGAATGAAAGGGTAGGAAATTTCTTATCCCTGTGTATAGGAATAACTTTTTTTATTCTCCCTCTTAATGATACAAACTTTTAAGGGAAGGAAACAAACTCTTCTAAATTTAAGAAACATTTTTTTCCATTTTTATTCTACTTTCCAAGCTCTCCACTAAAACCATGAGAGAGGTATGACAGCATATTCTTCTTAGTAATTTGGCATCAACCAACTAACTTTATTTCTATATAGTACAACTGGTTAAAGAAAACAATAGATTCCAATTTAGATTATAAAAATACATTAACCAATCTCAATGTGATTCCAATTCTTTATTTCATAACTTAAGAGATACCCCAAGATACTTATAATAGTTTTTAAGAGACTACAGTCACATTAACACACACATCAAAAATTTCACGTGTAAGGAATTTATTCCCCATTTTATAGATAATCACCCACTTGTTAAGAAAAATAAATGTATATCAAAATAGTTGTCGGAGAGTGTAAATCATACCTAACCATTCAAATTTTAAAGGGGATGTCCAAAATTCTATAATTAATGGAATTTTATATATATCTTATTGAATCACCACTTTCAAATTCCCCCCTTAAGGGATGCTCTCCATACTTTATCACCTTCAATTTCAATCATTATAACAAAAATATAACTGACATGGGATTAGGTCATGTCCGTCAAAGTCATATCAGCTTGATAAATAGTGATAAGATAGATTTATCTACTTAGAAGATTCATTGAATTTTCAATGTGTCTATAAATCTTAATTTTTTCTTCTTTATTGATTCTCTAGCTATATTTTCCTTGAGAAATCATGGTCTTGCTCTCTTCGTTATCTTTATCCTTAGTTAAAATATGATTCTCAGCCTTGGTAACTAGATTAATTTAATTATTTTCATATTAGAATAACGTTATAGTCTATTTTGAATATAATGGACATATTATTAATATATATTTGGGACCATACTCTTACTTACATTTATATGCGGGATTCTTCTTCTTTTCAAAATAATATCTAACACTTGGATTCAATAGTACTTTACCTTGGTCACTTTTAAGATTTTTTGATTGGGAAACCATTTCGTACAATTTTCAGAAGTGTTACTAGATATATTGCACCTTCCACGCATGTTTTCATCAGATTTTGAGTTTTACTCTTTGGGTAGAATCTCATACTCATCATTTGTGATTTCTTTCATCAAGACAATCTTCTTGTTTCTCACTTTTACTGATTCTATTTTAATTTTCATATTAATCCATTTATTTTTATGGATATTCAAATCCTTTTTAAATTGGACCATGATGTTTAATTTTCTACCAAAATAAAATCATATTCTTTGTCTCTAGTGTAACATCTGTGTTATCTTTATTCTTTGGTTAATTTTTCTCATCTCTCTTATTTTGTTTATTAACCAAGGAAAAACACTTTATTATTTTATCTATTTCTCAATTTTTGGTGGTTCATTCCTCTTTTTAGTATAAAAATAATACCTTATGTGGCTATACCAAAATTCATCATAGTAGTTTCCACTCATGTTTCAAATTTCAAATAGATTATAAAAAATATCAAATATGCTCCATGTGGATAAATTATTTATGTTTGGTGATGTTTGTTTCACTCTAAAGGTTTTCTTTATTGATTTAGATTTACCCCCTTTTCTTTATGGATTATATAATTTTCATATAAAAATATATTATGGTAAAAATAAATAGCATGATTTTTAAATATCTAGTATTTCCAAGACCTCAAAATGAATCTTGTTCATTGGATTATGTATAAAATATATCCAAATTCACATTCTTGCTGACTTTGGGATAGAACCCCAATATTCTATGCTTTATTTGGGGGGTTTTGGTACATAATCACATATTTTCTTGAAATATTTGTGAATATCCTAGTATTTTAGATCTCAAAATTTTGTATTTATTTTAATTTTTCTCCTCCACTTTTCACAAAAACATGTTTAGTGAAAAAATGTGTATTTTAATAGTGGGATACATTTCTCAATAAACCTAAGGTAGAGGCTTCTCAAGATGATATATGTATCTCTTTTTCATTATTTTGAGGCTTTCCAAAAGCTAGAATCTCATATAAATTTTGTGCCGAAGAACATATTTTCTTTAATATTTGAGAAGTGTCATATTATGTAGATTACAAACTCTTCATCTTTATTTCCAGATAATGACATTTTATACTGAGAGTATTCTTCTCATCCTCAACTAAACTCATCCATCAATCTTATTCATTTCTCACCTTGTTCATTTGATCCTCATGATTTTTAATTGTCCTAATTAATGAGTTATCTTTCTCCTTTAATAATTTTGTTTTCAATTCAGGCTGGGAAGACATAATATCCATGAAGACTTTATAAAATTTATATATATAGTGTAATAATTTCTTGATAATATTCTTAAAATATTATTTCTCTCAAAAATATATTTGAAATTATTCCTCATCTTGAGAGAATCATTGAGTGTAAATTGAAACTTTTTCTTCATTAATATTCACCATATTTGTAATATTCTTACAATATCTTACCTTCGTTCCTCATGATTCTTCCATTTCATCAGCCTCTTCTTCCATATGTGACTTCTTATATTGAATTACCTTAAAATTTTTGAATATATAGGTCACTGACTCAAAAAGAATATTCTTGAGATAATAATTAACCTCAAGGTAGAGGTTTTTAGTATATCCCAAGAAAAAATCATAATATCTTAAAATTAATTTATTTTAGGAATCATTATATATAGATATTTAAAGACTCATACCACTGTAATTTCATTCAGCTAGTGAATGTTTCTATTTCTTCCTTGAACTCTTATTTTACTTACTTTCCAATTTTTCTTTCCTGTTTATAAATTTTTATCTAAAACTACCATTTATTAATCAATAAGAATATAGATATAATTCTTGATATGATACTCTTATTTATGCATATTAAATCTCCACTACATTTAGAATATTTCTAGGGGAACCTATATTTTATACTAGTAAAAATTCTAAGAAGACCAATAGACCAATGAGAGAGGAGGGGTGAATCAATAGCCTATTTTATAAATTATTTTCTTTTCAATTTACCCTATAAGAACTATTCAATATCAATCCACTCATTTTTTACTCATATCCTCACATGAATAGTGTATTAGAAAAAGGTTCAACATAAATATTTCAAAGGTTTGGCTATAAAGACCCACTCCATTCTATGACTACGTATACGCCCCCGTCATTGATTATTTGATATAGTTGGTTATATATTATAATAAATTTGGTGAATCCCATGCCTACAAAAATATTCATATCACAAGACTTAATCTAATATCTTCACACTATAATCATATCTTCTCACTGTAATGTCTTTGTATACCCTGAGTCACACAAGTTCCGAATATTCCAACCATGTGTGCACAAGTGCTTAATTTTATATCCTATTATAGTATATCAATAGGTTTAAATAGGATATATCTATATAAAATAATGATCTACATAAACTCATAGTATAATATTCGAATGATAACTAATTATTTATTAATAATACATGTAACTTAGTCTCCACTTAACGCTCATCATCACAACTTTTCAGCATATCTGATCACCTAGATTTCTTACTCCCTTATAAAACACTAAAAGGCTCTATATAAATGATCATAACTTATATAATAGATTATTATCTCTTTATATTATTCTTCTTTTTCATCTCGCTACTTCAGATCACCTGAACTGAACTTAGAATAATGGTCGGATTCTTCTTCTTCATTCAGCTTCAATATCCTATGATCTTCATATTTAACTCATTTTTGTATCATCATTTTTATTTTTATAAGTTTTTTTAGGTTCTTGTGTTTCTTATTCTTTGATAGATCTTAGTTCTCTTGGTTCACTCACCTCTTCTAGCCTTATAGACTTATACTTCCTTTTTTTATTTCTCCCTCCTCGATTCTCTCATTAACTAACATGCATGGGTGGTATAATTAATTTACTTTATTCCTTTTCAATATCCATAAATGGTATATTGTGTGATATTTATCACTATCATCCAAAATATCCATCATAGAAAACTCACTTTTGGGTTCCCATGATATTTCATGCACTTTTTTTCAACATAAGGGATATACTAAGAATGTCGTTATTTAATTCATCTCTAATAGATTAATAATTTACTTATTTTATTTTTAAGTAGGATCAACTAAATCTCATTATATAAATCAAATATATCCAATTAATATTCACATAATTTTATAAATTTTTATAATAAATATACAGTACATTATTTATTCTATGGTGTGGAACTTCTGTTTTTAGTGTAAGAATATTCATAAAAACATGTACATATCTCAGTTTTAGTCTACAGATAATACTTTTAGCTCATCACAATATTTATTTAGTTTTTCAAATATATATCTTCATTAATGATATAATATTTGAAGATAAGTTCAAGCTTTAATGTAAATTCTTCTACATTATTCTTGGAAAATATAAATAAATCATTTCAACACATTTAATGTTGAATACATTATTATACAAATTGATATTCATCCTTACACACTTTAAGATCAATAAATCAAGATCAAATCATGTCTTTAAAAAGATCCCTGTTGTATTTAACATGATTTAATATCATAAGAATTGTCTTATTACCATTTAATTATAATTAAATAATTCTAGAGGTTCAAATATTCCATTAATATTTCATCTTACTTTTTCGAAATTTGAAGATAAAATTCTCTAAAATTCAAGATTTCATCACACACTAATCTAGGTATTTTTTATGTTTATATCCTTCTATAACATCTCATGTATCATAAAAAATCAATTTATTTTCACCATATTTAAATCTAGAAACTATATTTTTTCATCCAAATGAACTTTCTAATTATTTTAAGTGTGGAATGATACTTAAACTAGGTTAATATGATACTTACACTGAGAAAATAAAAAAAAACTGAATGAATAATACCTACATTGTGCATAAAAACACATGTTCACATAAATTCATTTAAAAAATCCATTATCTATTGAGGATCACACAGACACTGGATTGGATAACACCTACATTGGTCAAATCACACATACATTGAGATGAATGACACATGTATTTATCTTTATTCATGCATACACTAATATTTCTTTTCCAAATTCATTATATCTATTAAGGATCACATGTATGAAGATCTAGTTTCATATATACACAGATAGGAAAACACACCTACATAGAATAGGGTGATACCTACACTAAGGCGTGATAAAATATACCTTGGATTCCAAAATTAGCTGGTTTACTTATTTCTATACTAAAATTGTAGAATGATTCAAATAATTTAAATATTAATTCAAATAAATCTTATTCCATCTCAAATAAAATATATTATTCCATAAAAATTATTCTGTATTCTATAGACACTAAATACAACATCCATCATGAAATGTACCTCAATAATGAGTTCTCTATATTTAAGCTATATCTCCAACAATATTTGAATGTAATTTTCACTCTATAAATAGATATTTACAAGTTTTACCAGAACATATTCATTATCAATCAATCACTTACAAATTCTTCACTTCTTTTAGTTATTGTAGACAGTACTCTAGACCTCAGTACCATTCATAGATATAAAAACCATATCAAATAATCATATGATTTTTTTTATTCACTATAATATAAGAAGCCCACCTCATGTATCATAAAATTCCACCAAAGGTATTATGAATACCTTCTCCAGGAAGTTCAAACCACAAATTGTGATAGGTGAGGAATTATATTCATGGGTTGCAATGATTTTCCTATTTTCCATTCTCACTGACATCTTTACTTCCATGATTTGTGGTGGTGTTGGTATTGTTCTACTAAACATTAAGGATATAAAAGAATTCATAGAACCATAATCAAAAAGTACATTTGTTATTCTTGAATGAATAACTAGAGTACATGTCACCACATCATTGTCAGGGTTCACTTTAGTAATAATGATAAAAAAACTTCACCCTTGCTTCCTTGGAGGTTATTGGTTGCCTCTGAAAACCCTTGGCTTAGAGAACTAGTTTGCAATGTTCCCTAGTTATTTGCAGTTGAAGCAATGAACAATGTTTTGAGGGTCAAATGGAGTGTTCCTCTCCTCTATCAAAGCCATGGGTTTTTCTTGATGGCAGTTAATTTCCATGTTCCCTTCTCTTCCACACCTAAATCATTTTCTTTTTCCCCTTCAAGAAATTTTTGGGGTGCTTATTTTCGCACCTTTGGCAAGTGGGGTGTTGGATTTTCTTATCTCTGTTG
This sequence comes from Viscum album, assembly GCA_963277665.1. Classification (NCBI taxonomy): domain Eukaryota; kingdom Viridiplantae; phylum Streptophyta; class Magnoliopsida; order Santalales; family Viscaceae; genus Viscum; species Viscum album. The sequence continues at coordinate 108,938,522 of OY728133.1, forward strand.
GGTTTATCCATCGAATTTCCAGAGTTAAAGTTTATCTTAAGATTATTATCCCCATTATACACATAAGATTTACCATTCTCCATTTCGACATTGAGGGCACATTGGAAAATTTTCTCATAGCACTCGAAGTCACAGATCTCTAGGGATTTCTATAGGCTAGGTTTTAGCCAACCAACGAAGTGTTCAACCTTGAATTTGGGGGTAAAGAAAAAGCTAAAGGCATATCATGAAAGCCTTTTGAAGTTTTCCTCATATGATCTTATGGATTTATTGTCTTTTTTCTTAAGGGAAAATAAGTCCTTTTCCATTTTAAATCGGAGGGTGCAAGGAAAATATTTATCGAAAAAAAAATTCGAAAATCCTTTCATTCCAATGCCTCAATATCCTGATCATGATTCAAATTTTTTATCAATTTCCACCATTGATCAGCTTCACCCTCCATATGATAAGCATCTAGAAGTACCTTATCTTTTTTAGAACATTAAAGGATGGATAAGATCTTCTTAGTGGAGTTAATCCATTGTTCTGTGATTGAGGGATCATATGATCCATTAAAAGTAGAAGGCATATGTCTCATGATGCTCTCAATTGTGTCTTGTTCTTTCTTAGGGGTGGGTTGAAATTTTATCTTGACCTATGTTTCTATTCAAAACCTGAGTTAACTGAGAGATTATCATGACAAATTTTGTGATTCCCACTCCCATCAGATTGGGTATCTCATTAGAACAGTCATCACATTGATCTTTGCATCAGTTGTTATCCCAAGTCCTCCTATTACTATCTATTGGCAGGAATAAAATGAAATTTAGGGGTAAAACATAAAGGGTAATCCAAAGAAAAAATGGATAACATATAAATTACTTTTTTTTCCTTAACTTATGAATTTATGGGGTTCAAGATATGTTTTCCATGATCTAATTGTCAACATATATTCATATGTGAATTTTCTTATTCCATTAATAAAGGTTCATACGAAGCTTCTGAATTTACCAAAGCATGTCCCTTGGGATTTTCCTAACCAATAGTGTAGCAAGGCCCGTTTTCATGCACCAGTTCTCATTCTAGTCTAGCTCAAAGCGGTGTTTTGGGTTTTATCCCTGGATACATCTATGTTAGAGTCTCCTCTACTTACTCATGTCCAGAAAAGGATTTATTTTATTCATAAACCACATACTCAATACTCACAAAAATTTAGGGATGTTTTTATTATACTTAGACTTATCCGTAAGGCTTTCACTAGGGCTTTATAATCCTAATCCCAAAAATAAGTAAACCTGCCTTTGATACTAACTATAACAACCCTACTCTTTATTTCACACTTAAACTTAACTTATTACATAAAATATTAACTTGTTTCAACATAGAAGATAGATATTTCTAGTGTCTTTTGGGATTAGAAACATTACATAAAAACTTAAAACATGAAATACACATCTTTATTGAAAACTTCTTTTTCATGACTACACACTTTCCATCGTACTTGGCATTTCATGGGATAACCTGAGGACATGCATAATAAAAGGGTGATATAGAAATCCTATTAAGGGATTAAACAAGGAATATAATAAATAATACATTACATGTTAGGAAATTGTAATATCAATGGATCATAATAGAAACATGAACATAAAGGCATGTTATAAAATGATTATCATAACATGGAAATGTGGCATTACCATTTAACATGATATCAGAATGAGCCAAGGCTCATTGCACATGTATCAGGAGTAAACCCTTATTTCACTTGAATTAGAATTATTAAACACTCATTTCACTTTATGTATCATGATAGTAATCTTTACCCAATGCATTGGATCGCTATCAGGGTGTACCCTTCTTAATCATTTCATTTCATTTCATGCATAATTGTGCCACATGGATCATATAACAAGGATTCACTAAGAATCATAATTTATTCCACAATAAAGGAATGTGGAATTAATATTTGAAAATATATAATCAATAAGTAAATTTTCATAAAGGTTAATACCCTTGGTAGAGAAATGGGCATTGTATTCACTACACAATGACTTTGTCTTGGAAAATCGCAGTGCAATTTCTACAGCATAACGGCGTGACATAAGAATTAATAGAAATTGTTGAAGATATATAAAGGGGTGTCTTGTCATATTTACATGAAATTTATAGTAAGGGGGTCATATATATACATGTCCCAACATATGTAATGGAATCTATATTCATAATACAAAATAATTTCTTTAATGTAAATGAGAAGAGAGAAATTCCTTACGAAATTTCCGCATGGTAACAGGTGTACATGGGAGAAATTAATGAGATATAAAGAGGTCTCTAATCATTAAAACATAATTAGGGGCGTATGGGTGAGGTGATAAATCATATACTGCCATTTTTTATTGAAAAAAATGGTATAACAATATAAATAAAGTTGGACACAAATGAGAATGGAAGAAATCCCTTACTTGGAAGTGTGATCCAAAGGCTAGGGAGAGGCCTAAGAAAGGCTTCTTGGTCACTTAGGGAGCCTTGGGAGGATTATATAGATATTAGTTAAGGGTTTTTTGGAGCTCCAAATGGTTTGATTGAAGATAAATTGGAGATTGAGTGGGTTTATATAGTAAAGGATAGGGAATTATTTATTATTTAGGTTTCGGAAACCACACATTAAACTAATCAAAACCACAAACCAACCCATGGTTTTTGCCCATGGTTTTTGTAGAAGTTAATTGAAAAATTTATTTTATAATTCCAAGGTCAGAAACTCTTAAAATATTATGATTGTTTATGTTGAGGTGAGTCACACTCTTAAGGAAATCATTTTAAAATGTTAAAATGTTTTATAAGTCTGGGAGGGTCTATTAAGGCTTTGTAAAAATAAATAAAACAAACCTAAAATCACATTATTTTAAAGGTAACACATATATTTTCTTAAAATACCTTTAATAGTATTTAATTAAAACACTATTGGGTCATTATAATGCTATAAAACACATTATATATTTAAACAGTATTTAATGTTTACCCAAAAATTTGACTGTCTCAGAAAATTGTGAAAAATTCATCATTGGACAATTTAGACGTCCTAATTCTAAAAATAATATTTATTTTATCTAAATATTTTTCTAAATATTTTTTTTACACTTTTAAAATAAAAAATCGACATTTATTGAAAATTCATGGGTTTTGACAAAAACAGTTTTCAAACCTTAATAAAAATTTCAATTGTATTCATAAAAATGATATGATCATTTATATTTAATAAAAAGTAATTTAGTAATAATAATATTTTATTAAAATATTAATTAGTTCCAAAAATCCATTAATTCATCAAAACAGATTTCATAATTGAATAATAACTAAAAATACTATTTGTGCTTTAAAAATCATTTACAAAGTAACAATAATGAAATGAATTTATATTCTTTATAAAAAAAATAAAGCACATAATCATAGTGATATGGTCTGGTTACATAACCCCTTATAACACCAACATAATACCTAAGGGTAAGGTGTGATATGGTGATAGACTCTTGGGGTGGCTCAGATAACATCGCTCGGGTGGTAATCTTTATGAAATTCCACTTCTCTTATAAGTGGTTCTGTTCAAGATTAACATGTTGAATATCAGATTCAGCTTTATCAAGAGTTAAGACCAGTGATGATACCTTGAAACTCCCTGACCCCAGCTACCCAGAGTTAGTGCATTATTACGTAACATTGGCATGATCACAAAAGATCATGTCTTGAAAGACCGATTTGTTTAGTAGCCTTGGAAACACTAGATACATTCATAAGTCTTGCATTACATCATAAAGTAAAACAAAACTAAAAAAACATCTTGTCTTCATATCCCCTCATACTATCCCTATAGGTCATTCATAATATACTTCATCACATCCTGGAAAAATTAAAACATTTAAATGGGTGAGCTCAGATGCTCAGTAAGGATAACAATACAGCGGAAACTTTCATAAATAAACATAAACATTTAAGGCAATGTATAACTAAGACAAAAGCCTTTTAAACTTGAACTTCAGCATAATATGGAAAAAATAAAATGAAATAATTTCGTTTACTTATTCACATGGATATTCTACTAGTCGAATAATCACATGCAATATCAATAACCACTTTCATAATGATGGAATTCATAATGCCAGACTATCATAACCACATAGCCAAGGCCTCGTTCCAAGACTACAAATAAGATTTTTTTCAAAGCCTCGTTCCAAGACACTAGTTTGTCTCATGATACCTACCGATGCATCGAGGAGCTATAGCGGGCTCCACCCGTCACTTATTAAGTCCAATGCATTCCTTATATGAAAAGGTTTAAACATATCATAAACCATAACATAATCGTATAACATAAAACATGCATAAAGGAAACATAAAATTTCCACATTTCAATCACTAGACATCAATACAACACATTTATATAATAAAAACATTATCAAAACCATTTTCAATACCAAAATAAAAGAAAATTAAAACATGGTATTTATTTTTCATTTAAAAAAAGTTATGGCTTGTAGAGGAAGCCAAAACTCAAATAATGGTCATGGCGGCGGAGAAGTCATTGTCGCCGCATACGTACGACAAGAAAAATATTCCATTTTTTCGTTTAGTAAAGCATTTCGTATAAAAATATTCCTTTTGAATAAACGTAAAAGTCAAAGGGGTTTATACATTGTATAAAAGAAATTTGTGTATAAAACAAAATATGCCTCAATGAATGGAGATTGAGACGAAGTCCCTTACAAAGATAATTTTTTAAATAAAATATATCTATTATGTGTATTCACCATATGTACACATAAAGAAAGTACAAATATAATATATGACATAATAATATCATGACATAATTTGAAAGTACGAGATTAATCCAAAGAATGGAAATTGGGTTAAGAAGTTCCCTTACCTCGTGCCCGACATGACTCGACCATTCTTTAACCTCCTGAATAATAAACTAGAGTTAATTTATAATTTATTAAGAACATTTTTCAAGTTTATTATTCCTTTTATATCACTTATTACCATGTTATGAATATTATGTAATTATTTATGTAAATAATGGTCATTTTGTCGATCTTTGGTACTTGAGTCAAAAATAAACATCTTATAATTACAAGTTGTTCATGTGGTAAAATATCCATTATATCCAGAATTATATTCATGATGTAGATATCATATATATCATATATATCCAGTATATACATTCATTCATAATATTACGAAACATTTAGAGGTAAGAAATGAAATGCACCGTTCATGGAGACGGTAAGCCGTATGTACGTATGAACGCTACTTTCATTTCTATTTCATATTTAATGGAATGAAATCATAATGATATAAAGGTGTATTATAATTCTAGTATAATATATAATATAATATCATTTACTCCATCCCTTATACATCCTACATATGGCATTAACGATTCAAATCACTTTGAGGGGGCGGTAGTCCGCACTTCCTAAAATGAAATTATCGCTTTTAACCATAATGGAAATCATAAAGGTATGCCATAAATGAGAAATAAAGAAGAATAAGGAAAACATAAATATAATATATATATCATATATGAAAATATTGTCATCATAATGGCCACCGTGAGAGGTGTTAAAAGAAGATTGAACAATCATCATTTCGTGAGACAGTAATTCACCACCCACAGAAACAGTATGTTCTTTAACCATTAGACGAAGGTATGTGTAAGTGTAAATAAAATCCTTATCATGAAAAAATCCTAGTATATTTTAGATACTGGTTTTGTTACAAAATAAAGTAATAAAAAGAGTTTAAGTGGTTGTAGAAGCAAAATAAAACAAAAGAACATAAGAGAAGACATTAACTTAAAATCAGGTAACTCTTTTTGATTTGGGCCAAAGGATTCCTTGGGAAGACTTCTGCCCAAAGTGAGGCTTATAGGAGTAAGAGATGGAAGTTGAGAGAGTATTTGGGAAGATTTTGGCCGAGCCAAATGGCTTTTATGGTGTGAATAAGGTGGTAGAGGTGGGGGCCTTTTATAAGAGGAGAGGAGGGGCACTCTTGGAAAGTCATGAAATGTTACATTATTATGAAATGATTTTAGGATTTTAGAGCTCCCAAAATTTTATATTTAGATGATAAGGTGATAAGGGTTCGAAATATACTCATACAATAGGTTTTTGACAAGTTTAAGTCTTATATTTTACATTATCTTTTCATTTTATTTAAGTCGTTAATTAATGTGGTAATCGCTGCATCATCATGGAGTCATAAACAATTTAATTTATTTAATGTCTAAAAATTATAAAAAAATTACCATGATGTAGATAATATTTTTATCTTTCTAATGAATTTTTATAGTCAAAATTTTAACTTATATTACTCCACTTAATAATTGTTTTAGTAAAACAACACATGTTTGTGACAATTTTTTATTTACTTTAAATAAAAAGTTATTAATGTCATTTTCTTACCCAAGTGGCCCCATTGGGTCCCCAAGTTGACCTATGGATTTTCTTTCTCGGCCATAACTCATCCAATAAGTGTTGGACAAGTGTAAAGGTAATTTCATATTATTATAACATTATATTTACCTTAAATTACACTAATAACCTTTAATCGCGATTAATAGAACTTAAAAGTTACTATTCACCAAAAAAAATTAATCCCATTGAACCACATTTTACTTCCTAATTAAAACTATGTATGTCAGATTTTTGAAATTCAATTCACAAAAGTGGTAAAGTTTCATTTAAATGAAAAATTAGTTTTTTTAACTTCCACTTAGTGGTTTCACTATTCATCAAAAATTGAAGTTTCTCATAACAATACCAAAAATTCACCCTAAGCTATAATTGATATTCTGAATTCAAAAATGATGTTTGTTTTACAAAATTACAAACATATAATTTGCATTAATTAATTTTATAATTAATTCCCACTATCAAAACAAATAGCGTGTTTTTATAAAATAATATCAATCAAAAGATTGATAATTGTTTATATCCTATTTCAAAGTAAAATTAATTCTAATGACCACCATTGGATAAAATGGTAAAAATAAATTATAATTATACTTTAAAACCACTCAATATTATAATTTATCACTATAAATTATTTTGATTAAAAAAGTTGTTTTTAAGTATTTTTTTACTATTCATAGAAAATTGGAAGTTCTCAGAAAATTACAAAAAATTCAACTTAGGATAATTTTGATATTCCGAATACAAAAATGAAGTCCATTTTGAATTATAAAATTAATATAATTTCAAAAGGTGGCTATTACTATTCATAACAACTACTTTGATTGGTCGTGGTGTGTTAGAATCTCAAACTTGCGTACAATGCAAGCTATTGCATTATTGAAAGAGAAGTGTACCATGGAAGCTTGTGGTGTTACATTCTCCCCTCATTCAATAAATTGTGTCCTCGCAATTTGAAATTTTTCTTTGAAAATAAAAGGTTGAAAATAGGAAATACCTTTGGGTAAAACCCACATCGAAAATAAGGTTAATAAAAATATAAATTTAAAAGAAAGAAAGAGAATTACAAAGGTCACCTAAGATAGCCCATGCTAGGATTATATGAAAATATGGATATAGAGGAGAAAAAAACCATCAAGTTCTGATGGAGAGTTGTAGAAAACAGGATTAAGAGAAAGTTTAACTATAAGAAAATCACAAACTTGTGATTGGTTAAAGAATCATTTATTCCCCAGTAGGAAAATTTAACCGACAATGTTCTTGTTTGAAGTTAACTTTCATAAAGTTGAGGAATTTATTTAGGATATTTACTAAGAATTTAAGGAAATATACATACTTGTCATGTAGACTTTTCATTCTTTAATAAATTTTCACCACAAACCCATCTTTCACTCGTAAAGATAATAGAACTCAAAAATATTATATTTATCCTAATATTTTAAGGATCCAAATATTAACACATACCATTTAGATTAGGAAAAATATTTTTTAATAACCAGGGACTTTCTGTAGGCTAGTGGTAGGTAATAAAGGCATGTCGCACTATGGTTGTGGGTTCGATTCCTGCAGCTTTGTCCGACGCGATGGGTTATCGCCCAACATGCAGGTTGTCCTTCTCCTAAAACTATAGTATTATATTATTACAAAAATAATCATCAGAAATGTTTTAACCTTAAACAATACTATCCAAAGTTCAACTTAATCCATTCCAACCATTATAGTTATCCAAAATACCTCTCTCCAGACTTTCTCTAAAAGGTCTTTAAATTCCATAATCAATTGTAACATTAGATTCCCCAATCAAAGTAAAGTTTCTCTTATTGTCACATAGTAAAAATATGATTACCTTCATCATATTAAATCCTTAATGGAAACAACAAGTAATGCAGTACAATCCTTATATATATCACATTATTCTTATAACTGTAACGCCCTGACCCCAGTTACCCAGAGTCGGTGCATTATTGCGTAACATTGGCATGATCACAAAAGATCAAGTCTCAAAAGACAGATTAGTTTAGTAGCCTTGGAAACACTAGATACATTCATAAGTCTTACATTACATCATAAAGTGAAAAACTACAATAACATAGTCTCCATAGTCCACTCCCATATCCCCTTCAGACTATCCCTGCAGGTCAGTCATAAAATATTTCTTCACATCCTGGGAAAAATAAAACATTTAAAGGGGGAGCTCAGATGCTCAGTAAGGATAACAATATAGAGGAAGCCTTCATAAATAAACATAAACATTTAAGGCAATGTATAACTAAAACAAAAGCCTTTTAAACTTGAACTTCAACATAATATGGAAAAAGTAAAATGAGATAATTCCATTTACTTATTCACATGGATATTCTACTGGTCGAATAATCACATGCAATATCAATAACCAATTTTACAATGATGGAATGCATAATGTCAGACTATCATAACCACGTAGCCAAGGCCTCGTTTCAAGACTAAAAATAAGATTTTGTCAAGGCATCGTGCCAAAACACTAGTTTGTCTCATGAGACCTGCCGATGCATCGAGGAGCTATATCGGGCTCCACCCGTCACTTATTAAGTCCAATGCATTCCTCATATAAACAGGTTTAAACATATCATGAACCATAACATTATCGTATAACATAAAACATGCATAAAGGAAACATAACATTTCCACATTTCAATCACAAGATATCAATACAACACATTGATATAATAAAAACATTATCAAAACCATTTTCAATACCAAAATAAAATAAAATTAAAACATTGTATTTATTTTTCATTTAAAAAAATTATGGCTTGTAGAGGAAGCCGAAACTCAAATAATGGTCATAGCGGCGGAGAAGTCATTGTCGCCGCATACGTAAGACAAAACATTCCTTTTTTCATCTAGTAAAAACTCTTCGTATAAAAATATTCATTTTCAATAAAAGTAAAAGTCAAAGGGGTTTATACACCGTATAAAGGAAAGTGGTGTATAAAACAAAATATGCCTCAATGAATGGAGATTGAGACGAAATCCCTTACAAAGATCATTTTTTAAATAAAATTGATCTATTATGTGTATTCACAATAAGTACACATAAATTAAGTACAAATACAAGATAGGACATAATAATAACATGACATTATTTGAAAGTAGGAGATTAACCCAAAGAACGGAAATTGGGTTAAGAAGTTCCCTTACCTCGTGTCTGACTTGACTCTATCATTCTTTAACCTCCTGAATAATAAACTAGAGTTAATTTATAATTGCTTAAGAACATTTTTCACGTTTATTATTCCTTTTATTTCACTTATTACCATGTTATTAACATTATGTAATTATTTATGTTAGTAACGGTCGTTTTGTCGATCTTTGGTACTTGAGTCAAAAATAAACTTCTTATAATTACAAGTTGTTCATGTAGTAAAATATCCATTATATCCATAATTATATTCATGATTTAGATATCATATATATCATATATATCTATTATATACTTTCCATTATAATATTACATAACATTTAGAGGTAAGAAATGGAATGCACCGTTCATGGAGACGGTAAGTCGTACGTACGCATGAACGCTACTTTCATTTATATTTAGTATTTAATGGAATGAAATTATAATTTTATCAAGGTATAATAAAATTCCAGTATAATATAATGTATAATACAATTTACTCCATCTTTTATACATCCCACATATGGCATTAACAATTCAAATCACTTTGAGGGGGCGGTAGTCCCCACTTCCTAAAATGAAATTATCGCGTTTACCCATAATGAAATCATAAAGGTATGACATAAATGAGAAATATAGATCATAAGGAAAATATAAACATAATATATATATCATATATGAAAATAGTGTCATCAAAATGGCCACCATTAGAGGTGTTAAAAGAATATTGAACAATCATCGTTTCGTGAGGCAGTATTTTGCCACCCACAGAAATAGTATGTTCTTTAACCATTAGACGAAGGTGTGTGTAATTGTAAATCAAATATTTATCATAAAGACATCCTAGTATATTTTATATACTAGTTTTGTTACAAAATAAAGTAATAAAATGATTTTAAGGGGTTGGAGAAGCAAAATAAAACAAAAGAACATAAGAGAAGACACTACTTTAAAATCGGGTAACTCTTTTTGATTTGAGCCAAAGGCTTCCTTGGGAAGACTTCTGCCCAAAGTGAGGCTTCTAGGAGTAAGATACAGAAGGTTAGAGTGTATTTGGGCAGATTTTGGCCGAGCCAAATGGATTTGATGGTGTGAATAAGGTGGTAGAGGCGGGGGCCTTTTATTAGAGGAGAGGAGGGGCACTCTTGGAAAGTCATGAAATGTTACATTATTATGAAGTGATTTTCAGATTTCAAAGGTCCCACAATTATATATTTCTAGGATAAGGTGATAAGGGTTCGAAATCGACTCATCAAATAGGTCTTTGACAAGTGTATGTCTTATATTTTACATTATCTTTTCATTTTATTTAAATCGTTAATTAATGAGGTAATCGCTGCATCATCATGGTGTCATAAACATTTACTTTATTTAATGTCTAAAAATTATAAAAAAATCACCATGTTGTAGGAAATATTTTTTATCTTTCCAATGAATATTTATAGTCGAAAATTTAACTTATAAAACCCCATGTAATAATTGTTTTAGTAAAACAACACATGTTTGTGACAATTTTATTTTTACTATAAATAAAAAGTTATTAATGTCATTTTCTTACCCAAGTGGCTCTATGGGGTCCCCAAGTTGACCCATGTATTTTCTCGGTCGTCCATGACTCATCCAATAAGGGTAGGACAATTTTAAGTGTATTTTCATATTTTTATAATATCATTTTTACCTTAAATTTCACTAATTACCTTTAATCGCGATTAATTAAACTTAAAAGTTACTATTCACCAAAAAATTATTTTAATCCCATTGAACCACATTTTAATTCATAATGACAACCATGTATGTAGGATTTTTGAAAATAAAATCACATAATTGGTAATGTTTCATTTAAACAAAAAATCAGTTTTTTAACTACCACTTAGTGGTTTCACTATTCATCAAAAATTGAAGTTTTTTAGAACAATGCCAAAATTTAACCATAAGCTATAATTGATATTCCAAATTCAAAAATGATGTATATTTTAAAAAATTCCAAACATTTAAGTTGCATTAATTAATTTTATAATTAATTCCCACTGTCACAACAAATAGCGTGTTTTTAAGAAACAATATATATCAAAAGATTGGCAATGGTTTATGTCCAATTTCAAAGTTAAATTAATTCTAATGACCACCATTGGATAAAATGGTAAAAATATATTCTAATTATACTTTAAAACCACTCAATAGTATAATTTATCACTATAAATTATTTTGATTAAAAAAGTTGTTTTTATGTATTTTTTACTATTCATAAAAAATTGGAAGTTCTCAGAAAAATACCAAAAATTCAACATAGGCTAATTTCGATATTCCGAATCCAAAAATGAAGTCCATTTTGAAATATAAAATATATATAATTTCAAAAAGTGGGTATTACTATTCATAATGGCTATTTTGATTAGTTGTGGTGTGTTAGAATCTTGAACTTTCGTACAATGCAAGCTATTGCATTATTGAAAGAGAGGCATACCGTGGAAGCTCGGGGTGTTACATTCTCCCCTCCTTCAATAAATTGAATCCTCACAATTTAAAATTTTTCTTTGAAAATAAAAGGTTGAAATAGAAAATACCTTTTTGGAAAACCTACATCGGAAATAAGGTTAATAAAATTTAGCCTTAATAAGAGGGAAAGGGAAATAAAAAAGTCACCACCAAATTATGATCTCGATAAGGAGAACATTAGTGGAAATTATAGACATATAATTGGAGGAAAAACGTAAATATTTTGAGGGAGTTATTGAGGTCATCAATCACAAACAAGTGTAAAATTGAGGGCCTCAAAGCCTTCAATCTATGTTGATTTAAAATATTATCAGTTCAACAAGACATAAGGTATTAGGATAACAAATTTTTTGTTTTATTATCCCTTTACTAAAGTTTAAGAATTAATTTATTCATAGAATAAGAGATAGGTATATATATATTTATGCTTGACAAGTAGAGTTTCAACCTTCAACTAATTTCTACCACAAACTCATCTTTCACTCAAAAAGATAATAGAACTCAAAAATATTATATTTATCCTAATCGTACAAGGTTCAAAATAATAACACATACCATTTAGATTAGGAAACCTATTTTTTAATAACGAGGGATTTCCTATCAGATAGTGGTAGGTAATAAAGGCTTGTCGCACTATGGTTGTGGGTTCGATTCCTACAGCTTTTTCCGACGCGATGGGTTATCCCCCGACCTACAGGTTGTCCTTTTCCTAAAACTATAGTATTATAATATTCCAAAAATAATATTCAGAAATGTTTTAACCTTAAACAATAATATCCAAGTTTCTTCTTAATCCATTCCAACCTTTATAGTTATCCAAAGTACTTATTTCCAACTCACAGTCCAAATTTTATAAGGAAGGTAAACATAATGAAGATCCTTTTTTTCCGCGTAACAACATGTGAACACCTTCATCATGTATTATTTTAAAACACTGCAACATCATGAATTACCATAAATCCTTATTGATTACATTCATGATCCCTTATTCCTTGTAGAATACTTAGATATACTCTTTCTATCCAAAAATTTATACAAATCATTAATCAGTTTCAAGGAAGTTAAAAATATCCAATATTATTTATCCAAATCAATCATGTCTTATTCCAAAATCACTATCTCAGTATTAGAACCATATTATGGTTTATCTTTCTCTCAACCATATATTCTACAAAAATTTAACCTGTTGTGGAGTCACTTTTCTTGGTTCCACACAATCTCAAGTACTTGATGAAATAGTACTGCGGTACAATCCTTATATACTCCATAATTATTATAACCAGTACATCATTGATAAAACGCTCAAATGACAAAATTATTTAATAACAACATAAGAACTCTAATCATTCCTCCTCATTTGTGGTAGTATCATAACTTTATTATTATCCAATAACATCATTTGGGGCATACTCTGATGATTTTTACATTGGTTTGTGTAGTGTCCCCACTCCTTGCAGATGAAGCATTATACATTTGAAACCTTTTTCTTACCCTTGCAGTCACGCACTTGGTGTCCTTTATCTCCACAATTATAACAAACTCCCATTCCCTTCAGGAAAGTTCCAAGGTTTTTATTCCCACAATTATCACATATTGGAAAATTATTCTTTTCCCTCCTCCCTTTATCCATCATTCTCTCTTCCATCCTTTTCTTCTCTTGCTTCCCTTCAATGTCATAAGACTCAGAGAATTCTTTACTTATCTTATTAACACATGATACTATTTCTTCATATGTTGAGAAGAAATGGGAGACTATTTCCTTTCTAAATGTTGGCTTAATACCGTGAAATATATGATCCTTATTAATCTTTGGATCATACATATTGTTGGAGTTCACATTCCTTCTACTGGGCAACATTTCTATAAAATGGCATAAACTAGGATAGTTTATGAATAAAAATACATAATTCCATACTTGTAAAACACTTAACATAAATTGAACAGTTTATGGATACAATCCATAATCATAAGAATGTTTTCGTTGAGGAAGTATATACTCATAAACCCTTCATAATGGTTTGTAAAGAAAATGAGAATTATCCTAAGAAAATCCCCCGGGAGTGTCGTAACCAAGAGTGAAGCAAGGCCTATTATTTTTCACTAGTTCACGTTCGAGTCTAGCTCAAAGCGGTGTTTTCGGGTTTTAACAATAGGTACATCTGATCTAGAGCCGCCTCTACCTGCTCGTATCCAGAGAGGGATGTATTGCTCTAAAAACTCACAAAATCTCTACAATACCAAAATTCTAGGAAGTTCTTCTATACTAATCCTCAAAGTTTATCTTATGGCTATGTGCTCTAATCAGAGTTAATCTAAATCTAGCTTCCAATGTTAATACAAAACTGTCTCTGATACCAACTGTAACACCCCGACCCCAGTTACCCAGAGTTGGTGCATTATTGCGTAACATTGGCATGATCACAAAAGATCAAGTCTCGAAAGACCGATTAGTTTAGTATCCTTGGAAACACTAGATACATTCATAAGTCTTACATTACATCATAAAGTAAAAAAATACAATAATATAGTCTCCATAGTCCACTCCCATATCCCCTTCAGACTATCCCTGCAGGTCAGTCATAAAATATTTCTTCACATCCTGGGAAATATAAAACATTGAAAGGGGTGAGCTCAGATGCTCAGTAAGGATAACAATATAGAAAAAGATTTCATAAATAAACATAAACATTTAAGGCAATGTATAACTAAAAAAATCCTTTTAAACTTGAACTTCAACATAATATGGAAAAAGTAAAATGAGATAATTCCATTTACTTATTCACATGGATATTCTACTGGTCGAATAATCACATGCAATATCAATAACCACTTTCACAATGATGGAATGCATAATGCCAGACTATCATAACCACGTAACCAAGGCCTCGTGGCAAGACTACAAACAAGATTTTGTCAAGGCCTCATGCCAAGACACTATTTTGTCTCATGAGACCTGTCAATGCATCGAGGAGCTATAGCGGGCTCCACCCATCACTTATTAATTCCAATGAATTCCTCATATGAACAGGTTTAAACATATCATAAACCAAAACATAATCGTATAACATAAAACATGTACAAAGGAAACATAACATTTCCACATTTAAATCACAAGATATCAATACAACACATTGATATAATAAAAACATTATCAAAACCATTTTCAATACCAAAATAAAAGAAAATTAAAACGTTGTATTTATTTTTCATTTAAAAATATTATGGTTTGTAGAGGAAGTCGAAACTCAAATAATGGTCATAGCGGCGGAGAAGTCATTGTCACCGCATATGTAAGACAAAAAATTCCTTTTTTCGTCTAGTAAAAACTCTTCATATAAAAAGATTCTTTTTGAATAAAAGTAAAATTCAAAGGGGTTTATACACCGTATCAAGGAAAGTTGTGTATAAAACAAAATATGCCTCAATGAATGGAGATTGAGACGAAGTCCCTTACAAAGATCATTTTTTAAATAAAATAGATCTATTATGTGTATTCACTATAAGTACACATAAATAAAGTACAAATACAAGATAAGACATAATAATATCATTACATAATTTGAAATTAGGAGATTAACGCAAAGAACGAAAATTGGGTTAAGAAGTTCTCTTATCTCGTGTCCGACTTGACTCGACCGTTCTTTAACCTCCTGAATAATAAACTAGAGTTAATTTATAATTGCTTATGAACCTTTTTCAAGTTTATTATTCCTTTTATATCACTTATTACCATGTTATGAACATTATGTAATTATTTATGTTAATAACGGTCGTTTTGTCGATCTTTGGTACTTGAGTCAAAAATAAACTTCTTATAATTACAAGTTGTTCATGTGGTAAAATATCCATTATATACAGAATTATATTCATGATTAAGATATCATATATATCACATATATCCAGTATATACTTTCCTTTATAATATTACATAACATTTAGAGGTAAGAAATGAAATGCACCATTCATGGAGACGGTAAGCCGTACGTACGCATGAACACTACTTTCATTTCTATTTCATATTTAATGGAATGAAATTATAATTATATAAAGTTATAATATTATTACAGTCTAATATAATGTTTAATACCATTTACTCCATCCTTTATACATCCCACATATGGCATTAACGATTCAAATCACTTTGAGGGGGCGGTGGTCTGCACTTCCTAAAATGAAATTATCGCGTTTACCCATAATAGAAATCATAAAGTTATGTCATAAATGAGAAATATAGAAGCATAAGGAAAACATAAACATAATATATATATCATATATGAAAATACTGTCATCAAAATGGCCATCATTAAAGGTGTTAAAAGAATATTGAATAATCATCATTTCGTGAGGCAGTATTTCGCCACCCACAGAAACAGTATGTTCTTTAACTATTAGATGAAGGTGTGTGTAAGTTTAAATCAAATACTTATCATAAAAACATACTAGTATATTTTAGATACTATTTTTGTTACAAAATAAAGTAATAAAAAGATTTTAAGGGGTTGGAGAAGCAAATTAAAACAAAAGAACATAAGAGAAGACATTACCTTAAAATCGGGTAACTCTTTTTTATTTGAGACAAAGGCTTCCTTGGGAAGACTTCTGGACAAAGTGAGGCTTCTAGGAGTAAGAGAATGAATTTGAGAGAGTATTTGGGCAGATTTTGGCCGAGCCAAATTGTTTTGATGCTGTGAATAAGGTGGTATAGGTGGGGGCCTTTTATAAGAGGAGAGGAGGGGAACTCTTGAAAATTCATGAAATATTACATTATTATGAAGTGATTTTAGGATTTAAAATGACCCACAATTATATATTTTTAGGATAAGGTGATAAGGGTTCGAAAGATACTAATAAAATATGGTTTTGACAAGTGTAAGTCTTATATTTTACATTATCTTTTCATTTTATTTAAATCGTTAATTAATGAGGTAATCGCTACATCATCATGGTATCATAACAATTTAATTTATTTATTGTATAAAAATTATAAAAAAATTACCATGATGTATGAAATATTTTTATCTTTCCAATGAATATTTATAGTCTAAAATATAACTTATATAACCCCATTTAATAATTGTTTTAGTAAAACAACACATGTTTTTGACAATTTTATTTTTACTTTAAATAAAAAGTTATTAATGTCATTTTCTTACCCAAGTGGCTCCATGGGGTACAAAAGTTGACCCATGGATTTTCTTGGTCTTCCATGACTCATACAATAAGGTTAGGACAAGTTTAAGGGTATTTTCATATTTTTATAATATCATTTTTACTTTAAATTTCACAAATTACCTTTAATCGCGATTAATTAAACTTAAAAGTTACTATTCACCAAAATATTGTTTTAATCCCATTGAACCAAATTTTACTTATTAATGACAACCATGTATATTGGATTTTTGAAAATCAAATCATAGAAGTGGTAATATTTCATTTAAACGATAAATCAGTTTTTTAACTACCACTTAGTGGTTTCACTATTCATTAAAAATTGAAGTTTTTCAGAACAATGCCAAAATTTCACCCTAAGCTATAATTGATATTACGAATTCAAAAATGATGTCTATTTTAAAAAATCCCAAACATATAAGTTGCATTAATTAATTTTATAATTAATTCTCGTTGTCACAACAAATAGCGTGTTCTTAAGAAACAATATATATCAAAAGATTGACAATTGTTTATGTTCAATTTCAAAGTGAAATTAATTATAATGGCCACCATTGGATAAAATGTTAAAAATATATTCTAATTATACTTTAAAACCACTCAGTAGTATAATTTATCACTATAAATTATTTTGATTTAAAAAGTAGTTTTTATGTATTTTTCACTATTCATAAAAAATTGGAAGTTCTCGGAAAAATACCCAAAATTCAACATTGGATAATTTCAATATTCCGAATCCAAAAATGAAGTCCATTTTGAAATAAAAAATATATATAATTTCAAAAGGTGGGTATTACTATTCATAATGGCTATTTTAATTAGTCGCGGTGTGTTAGAATCTTGAACTTGCGTACAATGCAAGCTATTGCATTATTGAAAGAGAGGCGTACCATGGAAGCTCGGGGTGTTACAATAACCATAATATAGTTCTTGAATCCAAAAACATAAAAAAAAAATTATTCAACTTTATCTGTAGTAACAAAATAAGCGTGGCCTTGCTCCCTTGGCCTTTTATGAGGTAAGTTTCCTTGGTGCTTAGGGAATTCATTTGCATAATGCCCCATTTCTCTACAATTGTAGAATTCAACATTGATAGCCTCTTTTTTCCCTTACAATCATGAGCCTGGTGAGATTTTTCTCCTCATTTGTAACAAAATCCCATTCCCTTTAGGCAAGTACCAGGTTGATTCTTCCCACAATTATCACATAATGGAAAATCCTTCTTTACATTTCTCCCTTTATCTATCTCTTGTTCCACCGTTCTCTTCTTCTCTTGCTTTACTTTATTATCATAAGATTTAGAGAATTCCTTTTCTGTCTTGATAGCACACGAGACAATATATTCATACGATGAGAAGGATTGTGATAATAAATCTCGACGGAGAAATGGTTTTTACCCATCAAAGAAACGATCAATCTTACTTCTTGAGTTATGTATATAATCTGCTGCATGCCTTGCTAACCTTGTAAAGTTAGCCTCATACTTTATGACATTATCATCCTCCTTTTGTCTCAGACTCAGAAATTTCCTTTCCATATCTTCTCGATGGTTACGAGGAAATTATTTTTCTAAGAAAATATCTTTGAACTCCCTCCATTTCATATTTGATACTTAATCATCTTCCTTTGTGTTTTGAATCAATGACCACCATTGATCAGCATCTCCAGTGAGGTGGTAAACTGCCATGATAACCTTTTCCCTTTCACTACTCCCCATGGCATGGAATATTTTCTCTAAGGAATTTATCCATTGCTCAGCTACTAAGGGATTTGTACTCCCATTTAATGACGGTGGTTTTTGTCTCATGAAGGGATCTAACATTGATCCTCTACATTGCGGATCATGGTGATCCATACGAGTAAGGTTATTATTCATAACTTGGGTGAGTTGTCCCAGAATGGTGATAAGTTGATCAGCACCAGTTGTATCTTCATCTTCACTATAATTATCTTGAGTAGGAGGGAAATCCCTACATGGAGTGCGTGCATTGATACGGTTTCCATTCCTCCCACTAGGCGCCATTTCTAAACAATGGCATAAACTAGATTAGTTTATGAATCAAAATACATAATTCCATTCTTGTAAAACACTTAACATAAATTGAACTATAATCATAAAAATGTTTTCTTTGAGGAATTATATACTCATAAACCCTTCATAATGGTTTGTAAAGAAAATGAGAATTATCCTAAGCATATCCCTCGGGAGTGTCGTAACCAAGAGTGCAGCAAGGCCCGTTGTCGTGCACCAGTTCCCGTTGGAGTCTATCTCAAAGTGGTGTTTTCAGGTTTTACCCCTAGGTACATCTGTTCCAGAGCCACCTCTACCTGCTCGTATCCAGACAGGGATTTATTCCTAAGAAAACTCACAAAATCTCCATAATACCAAAATTCTAGGAAGTTATTCTATACTAATACTAAATGTCTATCTTAGGGATATGTGATCTAATCAGAGTTTATCTAAATATAGCTTCCAATGTTAGTACTAAACTACCTCAAATACTAACAATAATGCCCCGACCTCAGTTACCCAGATTCAGTTCATTATTACGTAACATTGGCATGATCACAAAAGAACAAGTCTCGAAATACCGATTAGTTTAGTAGCCTTGGAAACACTAGAAACATTCATAAGTCTTACATTACATCATAAAGTAAAAAAAAACTAAAATAACATCATGTCTTCATATCCCCTCATACTATCCCTGCAGGTCATTCATAATATACTTCATCACATCCTGGAAAAATTAAAACATTGAAAGGGGTGAGCTCAGATGCTCAGTAAGGATAACAATACAGCGGAAACTTTCATAAATAAACATAAACATCTAAGGCAATGTATAACTAAGACAAAAGACTTTTAAACTTGAACTTCAGCATAATATGGCAAAAATAAAATGAAATAATTCCATTTACTTATTCACATGGATATTCTACTAGTTTAATAATCACATGCAATATCAATAACCACTTTCATAATGATGGAATACATAATGTCAGACTATCATAACCATGTATCCAAGGCCTCGTGCCAAGACTACAAATAAGATTTTGTCAAGTCCTCATGCCAAGACACTAGTTTGTCTTATGAGACCGACCGATGCATCAAAGAGCTATAGAGGGCTCCACCCATCACTTATTAAGTCCAATTCATTCCTTATATGAAAATGTTTAAACATATCATAAACCATAACATAATCGTATAACATAAAACATGCATAAAGGCAACATAACATTTCCACATTTCAATCACAAGATATTAATCCAACACATTGATATAATAAAAACATTATCAAAACCATTTTCAATACCAAAATAATAGAAAATTAAAACATGGTATTTATTTCTCATTTAAAAAAAGTTATGGCTTGTAGAGGAAGCCAAAACTCAAATAATGGTCACGGCGGCGGAGAAGTCGTTGTCGCCACATACATACGACAAGAAAAACATTCCTTTTTGTCATTTATTAAAATTCATCTTATAAAAATATTCCTTTTGAATAAACTTAAAAGTCAAAGGGGTTTATACACTGTATAAAAGAAATTTGTGTATAAAACAAAATATGCCTCAATGAATGGAGATTGAGACGAAGTCACTTACAAAGATAATTTTTTTAAATAAAATAGATCTATTATGTGTATTCACCTTATGTACACATAAAGAAATTACAAATACAAGATAGGACATAATAATATCATGACATAATTTGAAAGTAGGAGATTAACCCAAAGAACGAAAATTGGGTTATGAAGTTCCCTTACCTCGTGTCCGACATGACTCGGTCGTCCTTTAACCTCCTAAATAATAAACTAGAGTTAATTTATAATTTCTTAAGAACCTTTTTCAAGTTTATTATTCCTTTTATATCACTTATTACCATGTTATGAACATTATGTAATTATTTATGTTAATAACGGTCGTTTTGTCGATCTTTGGTACTTGAGTCAAAAATAAACTTCTTATAATTACATGTTATTCATGCGGTAAAATATCCATTATATCCAGAATTATATTCATGATGTAGATATCATATATATCATATATATCCAGTATATACATTCATTCATAATATTACGTAACATTTAGAGGTAAGAAATGAAATGCACCGTTCATGGAGACGGTAAGCCGTACATACGCATGAACGCTACTTTCATTTATATTTCGTATTTAATGTAATGAAATCATAATTATATAAATTTGTATTATAATTCCAGTATAATATAATATATAATATCATTTACTCAATCCCTTATACGTCCCACATATGGCATTAACGATTCAAATCACTTTGAGGGGGCGGTTGTCCGCACTTCCTAAAATGAAATTATCGCGTTTACCCATAATGGAAATCATAAAGGTATGCCATAAATGAGAAATACAGAATCATAAGGAAAAAATAAACATAATATATATATCATATATGAAAATAGTGTCATCATAATGGCCACCATGAGAGGTGTTAAAAGAAGATTGAACAATCATCGTTTCGTGAGGCAGTAATTCGCCACCCACAGAAATAGTATGTTCTTTAACCATTAGACGAAGGTATGTGAAAGTGTAAATAAAATAATTCTCATGAAAACATACTAGTATATTTTATAAATTGTTTTTGTTAAAAAATAAAGTAATAAAAAGAGTTTAAGGGGTTTGATAAGCAAAATAAAACAAAAGAACATAAGAGAAGACATTACCTTAAAATCGGGTAACTCTTTTTGATTTGAGCCAAAGGCTTCCTTGGAAAGACTTCTGCCCAAAGTGAGGATTCTAGGAGTAATATAGAGAAGTTTAAAGAGTATTTGGTTAGAGGTTGGACGAGCCAAATGGATTTTATGGTTTGAATAAGGTGGTAGAGGTGGGGGACTTTTATAAGAGGATAGGAGGGGCACTCTTGGAAAGTCAGGAAATGTTACATTATTATGAAATTATTTTCGGATTTTAGAGGTCCAATAATTAGATATTTATATGATTAGGTGATAAGGGTTTGAAATAGACTCATCCAATAGGTTTTTGACAAGTTTAAGTATTATATTTTACATTATATTTTCATTTTATTTAAATCGTTAATTAATGAGGTAATCACTGCATCATCATGGTGTCATAAACAATTTAATTTATTTAATATCTAAAAATTATTTAAAAATTACCATGATGTAGAAAATATTTTTATATTTCCAATGAATATTTATATTCAAAAAGTTAACTTATATAACTCCATGTAATAATTGTTTTAGAAAAACAACACATGTTTGTGACAATTTTATTTTTACTTTAAATAAAAAGTTATTAATGTCATTTTCTTACCCAAGCGGCCCCAGGGGGTCCCCAAGTTGACCCATGGATTTTCTTGGTCGGTCATGACTCATAAAATAAGTGTAGGACATGTTTAAAGGTAATTTCATATTATTATAATATTATATTTACCTTAAATTACACTAATTACCTTTAATCGTAATTAATAGAACTTAAAAGTTACTATTTACCAAAAATTATTTTAATCCCATTGAACCAAATTTTACTTCATAATGACAACTATTTATGTCGGATTTTTAAAATTCAATTCACAAAAGTGGTAAAGTTTCATTTAAACGAAAAATTATTTTTTTTAACTACCACTTAGTGGTTTCACTATTCATCAAAAATTGAAGTTTCTCAGAACAATACCAAAAATTCACCCTAAGATATAATTGATATTCCGAATTCAAAAATGATGTCTATTTTAAAAAATTCCAAACATATAATTTTCATTAATTAATTTTATAATTAATTCCCGCTGTCAAAACAAATAGCGTGTTTTTATAAAATAATATCAATCAAAAGATTGACAATTGTTTTTGTCCTATTTCAAAGTGAAATTAATTCTAATGAAAACCATTGGATAAAATGGTAAAAATATATTATAATTACATTAAAACCACTCAATATTATAATTTATAACTATAAATTATTTTGATTAAAAAATTTGTTTTTAAGTACTTTTTTACTATTCATAGAAAATTGGAAGTTCTCAGAAAATTAAAAAAAATCAACTTAGGATAATTTTGATATTCCGAATACAAAAGTGATGTCCATTTTGAATTATAAAATTAATATTATTTCAAAAAGTGGTAATTGTTATTCATAATGGCTACTTTGAATGGTCGTAGTGTGTTAGAATCTCAAACTTGCGTACAATGCAAGCTATTGCATTATTGAAAGAGAAGCGTACCGTGGAAGATGTGGGTGTTACATAATTTCTGAGCTTCAACAAATGGGATTCATATTGTGAAATTCTACTGGATGAGTTCATCACTTCCTTTGTCTGAGTAAATTCGATTTTTTAAATCCCTCTATTTATACTAATCATGTGATCACTGTTCAACAGCTATATTAGCAATGGTAACAATTCTTAACAATATTTTAAAATCCAAATAGATAAAACTAAGGAAGTGAATATTTTTTATATAACCATTTTACATATTATTACATTTAATCAGATCAAGAGGAATTTTCATTAGTAAAAGTTTGGGTCGTTACAAGTGTAGTAATCAACTAATGTATGGTATGCCCACATGAATCTATCTAGAAAGGTTTTTAAGGGAAGCTAGATTTTTTATTCCATTACCTATGGACATGGTAAGCTTCTTCATGTTATTATTTGGGTGGATAATTTAATCCATCACCCAAAAACTCACCATTTCATAATGAAATTGAAAAATATAATAAGTCCCATTGAAATTAAAACACAACTTCAATCAAAGGTCACTTTAAAGAGAAACATGTTTCAATTAAGTAATGAATTAAACGTGTTATAATATATTGATAATCAAATTATTATAGTGTAAATAATATAATGTGAGTGTTATAAGTACATTAATAATGAAAGAATTGGATATAAATTATCCTTGTTCACCACCCATGAAATGTTTCTCATAATGATGTCTAGTATCATGTGTTGAGTTAATAATCTTGTTTTTTACTGATTAAATATTATCATTCCTTATTATAATATGTCTATTAAAGCCAAAAATTTCGTTATTGTTCAAATTAAATTTTTTTAAATGATTTATTACAAAAATTTTATTCATATATTTGGTAATATTTTATATGATACTATGAAAATGATGTTTTTGATGTTATAAGGGTAAGGTTGACATGGGGATGAATTTTTTATGATCGTATTGAAATAAATATGGTGGTTAGATACTAGAGGATTAATTTCTAGTCAGTGTTTTTTTTATTTTATAGTTACTATTTTTTATTTTATAGCGTTAATTTTTTATTTATTAACTATTATTTGACTATGTGATAGTCATTGTCTTCTTATTTTTTAGTTGTTTTCAACTAAATTTCTTTATATGATAGTGAAAATAATTATGCCTATTATTTGGTTTCTATTACTTCTAGTATTAGTTTTTATTGGTTTAATTTCTTATAGAATCTTGTTCATAATGTATTAAATTAATTGATATGAAAATGAAAATATGATGTTGCAGAAATTAATAATAGTGTCTTACTAAGTTTATTCCTTATTTTATTTAATCTTGTGTTCTCTATTTGAAATGGTATTGTATTTTTATTGGTATTCATCATTTTAGATATTTTGATTTTTTTTGGTATATAAAATCAGAAATTTAGATCACTTCCTATTATTTAAATTTGGGAACTTTATTTTAGGTTGATTTGAAGGTTGTGATATTTTTTTCTTTATAGATATGTGAAGATATAGTTGCTAAACTCAATAATTTGACTATTTATTTCTTATATAAAAATATAATAGTAATGAGGAAGGTTGATTCCATATGGAAGGTTTTTTTGTATAGTGTCTAAGTAGGAAAAATAAAACTCAATAAATAATAAGGAATGACTATATTAGCAATGGTGTAAGAATCATGTGAAGTGGGTGAAACAATATATAAGTATGTAGCAATGTAAGAGTATAATAATAGATCAATAAATAAGAAAAGAACCTCAGAACATGAGGTAAGGGAAATTTATTGGATGGTTTATAAAAAAACCCCTCATTCATTCACTATGAAAATCACTAGAATTGAAACAAAAGTGGTTGGTTGAATATTTTGAATAGTAAACATATTACTGATATAATCCTATAGTTTTATAATGACAAAAATTACTCATTCGCAAAAATTATGAAATCTGTTTTCACTAAGTTTAAATTTTCATTTGTATTTTTTGTGTTACTATCAAGATAAAATAACTTTTCATATTGATTATTAGATTATTAATTATATTTAGATGAATTCAACTAAGATTTATTATCACTAATTTATGATGTTTTAGAGAAGAAACCGCCTAAAATTAAATATGAGAGTAATGTTAAAGAAAGAAATTCAAAAATGATGTAAACAAATAAACTATCTCAATATAATTCCCTAAAGAATTGTTATCCAAATATTAATGTTGAAAAAACAACATTAATAAATTTAAATATAAGTAGGTATAAAAAAGAATGAAATAGTGGGAATATTCTCTTTTAAGGAGCTCCACTTCTAGTTAAAGTTGTTTCCAGATTGCTTATTCTTCACAAAATTATCCTTAAAATTCCAAGTTTAAGTTTTCTATGATCATTCCTCAATCCTATCGATCATGAATTTTTTATCCAATCACTCTTTCGAGAGGGCCACGTTCACCACTTAAATGAAATTCATTCCAATCTACTCAACCTGGTCTCATAATTAGAAACTTCAAAATCATCTCCCCCATATTTCACGTGGTTATCCTTCCACTACTCATCATATCCCTCATGTGAATTGAGTAAATATCCTCCATAGAATATGTTACCCCCTCTTAAATCTATTACAATTCACATTGTGATATTCCTGAATAATTATAGGCTTTATTTATCCTTCATATTCCTTCTACAATCTTCAGGAGCTTCTATTAATTCCTCTTTAGCATCGATCTCATCTTTAATTCTCTATCACGTCTCATTAATAATCTTAATCCCTAATGATCTTTAATTTACAATTTAAAAATTAGGTATCCATGAGTAATTTCCCTAAAACACATATTTTCAAAATTTACAATGGATTTACAAGACATCCCAACTAAAATGATATTTAATATAAATGAAAATGGAATTTAAAAATAATTAATTTCAAGATCAGAGACAATTTAAATAGCACTTAAAAATTTCAATTGAATCTAATCACCCCCAAACAACATGATAATTTGTCCTTAGAAAATAAAAAAACTAATCTAAAGAAACTATAATTAATTACATCCCAAAACACCCATTTCCATTAAAATATTCAAAGATAAAAAAAATTCTTTCAAATGCACTAGAATTCAATAATTTTCCAATAACAACATTGGTTCAAAATAAAAATATAAATTATTACGCATTTAATATATAGAAAAATTAATTCAAAATAGGCCACATAAAATTCCCCCAAAAATAAGATATAACTTTTCCTCAAGTAACCAATTAAAAAAAATGTGAAAGAAAATGAGTCTCAAGAATGAAATGCTAAAGTAAAACAAAGAATTGGTTTTCAATAGTATTTTCCACCATGAAATATCTTAATTATAAAATTTGACTAATCTCTTTTAAATAATTCTTTTGATCAAAAGTGGGTTTTAGTTTTTAAAAAATGATTGAGTTGAATATTTTTGAAGGGTTTAAGTATGCACCATATTGAATTTAATTGAAACTTCCAAAATTATCTTTTACTACAAGTGCACAACATCACATAATTTTAACAAAGTAATGAAAAAATAGTTGGAATAGTGAGTTTAATAAATATAAGAATGAATAATTAACTCAACCACCAGTTTTAGCTTAAATATTAAAGAGTTTATAAGGATTAAGAATTTATTTCATAGCTCATTGAAATACATCTGTTAAAATTTTAAAACCCAATCAAAAAGTTCAAAATCATTAAAAAGTTTAAATCCTACTCCCAAAGTGTTACCATAATAAAAAATTACAAAGAGAGTAAATTAATTGACTAACACAAATAAATAAATATAGAAACATAAAATGGTTTACCTCCTTACATTGGTAAAATGGATGTCACACTTCAAAAAAAAATTAAACAATAGAGTAAGAAAATTGAAGCTCAAGATCAATAAATTGGAAAATTTAGGTGTTTTATATTTGTAAAACATTAAAGTATAGTTAATAATATTTAAGACTCCTCCCCGGCACATAATACCCAACATTATCCCCAATATTTAATCATATGGTAGAAGAAAATTTAAAATAATATGGTTCAACATAGAGTTTCAATTCATCAATTCAAAGAATGTTTGAAGGTTTATAAGAAAGTGTAAAACTTTTTTCCACAAATAAAAACAATGAAAAATAACATAGTACACAATAAGTTTTATAACTATTTACTACTATTAATCTTTAGATATGATTCATGAAATTAAAGTATAATTCATGTTAAAAGAGATAGTGTAAAAATATTTCCAAAACAAAGCAATTGTAAATAAGAAATGATAGAAATTTAGCACTCATAAACAATAAAAATTTATATAAGAAACTATAAATATTCAATAGTGGTTCAAGATTTTTTTTAAAAACAACAAAAAAATTAAATTTACCAAGGTATTGAGAAAAATAATATTTACATAAGTATAAAAAGTCTCCCTACAATATAGAATCTCAATTAAACAAGTTAATTCAAAAATACTCGCCATTATTTCCTTGAGTAAAGTTCCATGTTTGGTTAGTACCTGGTTCTACTAGAGCACATAGATAAACATGATATTACAATAGTAAAATATAAAAATAAAATACTACTAAATGTTATGTTTATGAGATTTTATCCTGATAGATCTAATAATAATATCATCATGTGGCTAGAAAAAATAGATGAACTGCTACTATATTTCATAAGCACAACACCAAGTGTCTATCAACTACACAGAAGTCCTCACTAACCATGTTGAGAATTGAACAACTGTATAACCCATCATATAAAATTGACTAAAACAAGCCAATTCTAAGAGACCATATAAATAAAAATATATATGAAGTATTATTACAGTTTAATCAACTACACAAAAAGAATTTTTTACATATTGAAAATTCAACAAGCCCTGTATTTACTATTCCAACTAACCAGATGGGGAAAATTAGATCGACCATAAAATAAAATTTACTAAAATGAGAAAATTTAATTGACCATAATTGAAAATTTCATACTAGTGTCAGATCGACCAAAAGATATAAATCAGATCGACTGCATGATGAAAATTAGATCGACCATAAGAAGAAATCAACTACAAATTAAAACCACTAACCAAACCTGAAAATTTTATAAGTACTAGAATAACTGTTCTAATTAACTGATCCAATATTAAATCAACCACAAGGGAAAATAATTGACTATAAGAAAAGAATTTACATAAAAAAGTTATTATAAATTATATTGATCATAGGATATAATCAATCGTAAGAATGAAAGGCATGGTCAACCATGATATGAGAAGGGAAAATTTACCATGTCTTAGATTGAACACATGAGGGGACCAAGTGACTGAAAGAAGGACCCAATAGGCTATGAAATTCTATGTGAATATGATTGAAGAAGTGATCATAAAGGAAAAATGACTGCAAGAAGATAAGAGAACATACCTAAAAACAAGTATTTTTTTATTAAAATAAAATAAAATAATCCATAGGTTAACTACTATAAAGTACTAAGTTTAAAGTTTTTAGTTAGAATTTGTGCAATCTCGTTCCTTAATTAAGGATATAGTAGCCAATACCTTTGTCTTACCCTTATAATAGACTTTTATCCTATGAAAATTTACAAAAAAAATTGATTCTCCTATCCAAAAAAATTATAAATCCTCACTGATAAGCACTCTCAAAATGGTGAATGTACCAAACAACATGGTCTTGAGTTTACCCAGATAAATCTTAAGTCTAGAGTTAAAAAGTAATACCCTTTTTTTAACCTTAAAGTTCTTATTTTTAATGATTCAGTAAAGAAAGAATTTTTTTATCTCTTTATAAATATTTTAATTCTCATATGACTCTCTTTAAAATTCATCAATATCACTTAGCACTAACAACCTTCTTTTACTAGAAGACATAAAATAAATATTCAAGAATTTCATAGCCCAAGAAGACTTATAATCCTACTCTGCAGGCTGATGAACTATTTTACCAAAGATAATTCAATAAGGATACATCCCTATGGGTATCTTATAAGAAATATTATAGTCCATAGTATCGTATCCAATTTAAAAGACTAGTATTTTCTAGAGTTAGAAACAATTTCTACAAAATTTTCTTAAACTCTATATTAGAAACATTAGGTTTCCTACTAGACTATAGGTGATATATTGTATCATTTTTTTAAACACAACTATATTATCCATTAAATTTTTGAACTTGAAATTCTTTAAAATTATTCTTTTATCAGCAATTCATGCTTTGGGCACTCCAAATGTGGAAAATATATTCTTTTTTATGAATTTAAAAACACTAATGACTAAGTTGTTCAGAAGTCCCACTACCTCTACCCACCTAAACACATATTATACAACCATAAGAATATAATAGTTATAATATTATTATTATAATGGTCCCATAAAATCTAAGCTCCAGACATCAAAAATCTCTACCTCTAGAATCTCATTTAATGGTATATACGAATTTCTACCAACATTTCCTAACCTATGGAACTTTTCAAATCCTACCAAAGTAATAATATAATCGTTGAATATAGTAGGCTATTAAAAATAGCCTTGAATATTTTCTAAATGGTAATATATCCCCCATTGTTTCTACCCCATAGTGAATTGGTACTTTTCCAAATTAAAAAAAGGTTTTTTTCTTAACATATTTGTAAAACAACTTCTAGATCCTGAAGAAAACTTTAAAAATTGCTTCTAAACATTGAGAGAACATTGATTAATACCTTAATTATACTTTATATCATATCTAATAAAATACAAATAATATATCTATAAAAGGTTTCAAGATCACCACATAATCCAAATTAAATTCATCGGTAGGAAATCATTCCAAATGGACATGTGAAGGTGATATTCTTCTGGTATTCGGGGGAAATTGGAATCTAGGTGTAACCATAGTAGACATAAAAAAATAGAAAAACACATTTATATACAACCAATCAAGAATTTGATCCAAAAATATCATTTTAAAACAATATTTCCAAGTAGAGAAGTTAGGTTTTCTATAATAAATGAAAACCCTCCTCTTATTCACTATCCTAGATTGAATTTGTTCATTGTTCTCATTTGTAAAATAAATTTTCAACACTTTTTGGACACAACCTAGATATGGATGAATCATGGGTTGTCTAAAATTGGAAAAATAATTCTAGTATCTATAAATATATCACTTTATCCCATTATACTTATTTTCTATTAGGATTTAATATTCTTATACCCTAAAATCTAGGCTCATGGTCAGGATCCATGGTAATTTTATGACTACATTAAGAATGGATAATACCTTTAATATTATCTATATACCAACCAATAAAATATTTTTACTTCCTCAAGAATATTAAAAAATTATCCTAATGACTTCCTTCTTGATTGGGTGAGATGATAATGGGTAATGAAAAACACTCACCCAGGAAAGAGTATTTTAGATAAACTGAAAGGGGTTTGAAAAACTATAATTGTTATTTTTTACTAAAGATAAGATGCATAGACCTAAGAGATCCAAGGTCATAAATATATCTCTTATATAAGTTACTGTAGAATGATTCATCTTTATCACTATTTTCTCTAGTAATTATTTCTTCATATTCAGAATCTATGAATTAGATATATATTTTTTATTAAGAAAAGTTATTAAGGTGATATAAGAACCCTTCTGTATACATATATAAAGACTCTTACTCTTTGATTGATTAAATTAAAATACAATTTTTATAGGTATTGGTATATTATTTATTTCATCAATCATTATCAAAAACATCTCCACATACACATAAATAGGTTCCTTAATTTCTAGAATCTCACCTCTTGAAAAAAATTATCCTTTAATGGGTTTTTAGTCCTTTTAAAAACACTAAATTCCTATTTTTTTACCCTAAGTTGAAAATCAGTTTACCCTTATACAAATATTTAATAACTCTTCATATGTATATAAGGAGACTAAAAAAGATTAAATGAACTTCCTTGTCACACTCCATTTCTAATATAATAAAATTAACAAGAAGGTATAATTTCACTTCTACAACTAGGAAGTTATCAACCCTTCTAATTGGGTGAGTAATTGATAATTCTACTAACTATAATAAAATAGTGTTGGGATGTGGTACTTCTAATTTCAAGTGTTGGAATAATGAAAATGGAACAAAATTAATATGCACACCAAGTTTGCATATATATTTAAACATGCCTCTATCTTATATGGTATATGTGATGAATAATCTTCAAAGATCTTGATGTTTATGAGGTATCCTATTACAAAGTATAAAATTTAACTCCTATATTAGATCTTAAGTGGAAAATTATTCTAAATATTTTTTATTAAAGATAATTTTCTTCAAGGATTTAAAATAAGATGTAATTTTAACTAAATAATTAAGTAAAGGAATATTGATTTTATGTTTCTTAAAAAGTTCATGTAACTTAATAAATTTAGGTTTGTAATTCATTTTCATAATTCTTTCTATAAAGGGTATAGTTGGGGTATAATTCTTAAAAAAATTCACATCCCATCAGTCTCTTCTTCTATATTTTTCTTCACTTTATTATCTTTTTTTTTTAATATTTTGTTCTTTAGGTCCTTAACTAGAATATAATGTTTTAATGATATTTTATAATTTCTATATAGATTTCTAGCTTTAAAGTTTTCAAGATTTTAGTTATCATTTTCATCCAAATTTTATTTTGTATAATGTTTAATATATTTTTTAAAATTCTTGGTGAGTTCTAAGACTACTCCTAGTAGTTATAGTCATATGGTTTTCTCTAGGATTCAATTAAATAGTGATTTCTAGTTTACCTTTTTCTATTCCACTTAACTCTATAGCCAACTGCACTATTTTTAACTCTATATTATGGATCATAGCATCATTTTGTGCATTATCTAAACCATACTAGGGTTTTTGGAAATCAAGACCTCTTATAAACTGCTATAAAATTACCCTGACTTCCTCTTGGGAACTATAAGTTTTAGGATTATATTGGTTTTATAATTTTGGCATGGTATATTGTAAGAATCCATGGGAGAAACCAGTCAAAACATCCTTTTTTTCTTTCCATGACAAATTTGGATGTTTTTTATAGTTTTGATTGTATGTCATGTCCCAACCCAAGATCCACTAAACTACTGATTTGAGATTGTTCATAAAAATGTCACAGGAATGACTCCCTTTATGTCAGTGGTTGGAGACTAGCGTTGAGGGTATACATGTGGTACAGTTGATAGACTATACCCTTTGTTCATATTTCAACATAATAAAAATAAAAAAAACAACATACATGTCCCATCCATAATAAATAGACATGAACTAAAATACTAAATCAAAACCCAAGTGGTAAGATCTGGATGCTAAATACAAAATAGGAAAGGGAGTACATAATTATCAATAAGTAAAATATCCCAAAATAAATAATATCCAAAAGACCCAAATATAGAATCATCTCTGGAAGACCTGATCTCAATCCTGGATCCTAGCTACCAATCACCGACCTAACTATACGACCATCCAGTATTCCACATCGTCCAATCCTTAAACCTGTAACATGAGACCAAGTAGCATCTGTTTAGGTTACCAAGTTTCAATGAATCTTGAGAAGGGTGTGTGTAAAATTCTATATGCCTCCACCAATGGTTTTTAATGAAAATAATGTTAGTACATGTAAATAATACAAGTGTGAAATATATAAATAATATAGTAAGAGTAAAAAATGTTGTGAATAATTAGAGGATACAAGTCATGACTTGGGTCTCAAGGCTATATCATGAGTTGAAACTACCTACTACATAAAATTCTGGTCATGTAACATGGTGGAAAATATCATTTCATGATATGTTTTTAAGGCACACTTCGAATGAAACTGTGATCAAGTGGTGAAAAAGGAATCCATGTGGATAAAATGGTAATTCCCTCTCATATTTATCCATAAAAATAATCATCGATCTATTATTAGTTCAAGAGAACACCCTTTAAATTTAGAAACATGGCACAATTAGAATCTCATCTTTCACCAAGGTTATTTCACACTAAGGATAATCAAACCAAATCTGTGGATCATATCTCAAATAATTTAAAAAGGGAGGCCCTCAAGAATCCCAGGAATTAATCTATGGAATTCATAAAACAAAGAAATTACTCAAATAAATGGGGGAGCCACCCTATGTAATTTATGGTAATGAATATATATATAATTCACTGGATTTACAAAGGCCTTCCACAACATTATCCTCATATAATTAAAAGGTCTCTTCATACCCTGACATTTAAATGCATCACCTAATAGAATCCTAGGCTCGTCCATGGAATTACATATCCATACAAATTATGGGAATCTAAGGAGGTCCTCTAGATAATTCCATACTCATAATCATTTCCAAGATTTCCAAACATATCATTCATCCATGATTAAAATAAATAAAAAATCAAAAAAAATATCATTTAATCAAAATTCACCATTCAGGTTCAATTCACATTTCCATTTTAACAATCTATATCCATATGAAATAAAGGGTGATAAATGTCATTATAGTCTACCCACTTTCAATACTACACAATTATTTCACTAGGTGAAACCCTATACTATCCCCATTAGCTCATCCAAAAGTAAGTCACAACATAAACTCACCCATTTAAATAATTCAACAAGGGTCTACCCAGACCAACCCAGCCTCCTAATTCCGAATAGGTTCTATGTCATCACTAATGATACTAATAATTCACTTAAATTATTTAGTTCAATAGTATAAATATTTATCATGACCACACATGCCAAATATTCAATAAAAAGGATAAAATTCAAGGGGGAGAATTTATACCACCTACATTCAAAGAAGCTTCAACATTTCCCAATGTAAAGAAACTAGTCAAAGACCGCTCAAGGATTGCATCATCAATTAGGTACCTAACACATGCCATGAAATCAAAAAAAATTAATTATAACTAATAATAATTAATTTAAAACTATTTATAATTAATTATAAAAAAACTATAAGTAGTTATAAGAGAATAAACAACAACCGATATCTTTTTACACAATGGAACTATAGCCAATCGCCCACTGAAAACATCATAGTGTTCCGTAGACCACATTTTGGGCCAAATTCCTAATAGAAATCACAAATTACATAGTTAATTTAATAAAAATTTTAGGAAAACTCAAATGAAAATCATCGTAATTTCATTCCTTAACAAAACTTTAATTCACTGGTGGGAAACACCATCTTAGGATGTTTTATATCAGGGAAGGATAAAATACCAAGTGGTGTTGAAGATAGTAAGGGAGGTCCTATTGGAGGCCTCGTGCACCAAAAACAAGGGGAAGAGGTGGGTTACCCCCTAAAAAACATAATGGGTAAAATCAGTAATCCACCCCCAACCTAAAATCCCACTGTCTAGGTAGTGGATGCCACTGGATGGTCGGTGGATGCTACCACTGCCAGACACCACCATCTTGTTAATAGTCTGGTGAAACTTGTAGCATCCACACCAACCAATTTCCATGCAACCTAGGGTTCTTATATGCATCTTGATACCATATTAAAAGTCTAAAAAACCTCTATTGAGGTTCTTAAACTCTTATAATTTCATTTTTCGGTTTGAATCAAAATCAATCTCATCCACCATATGAAAATTTCAAACTCCATTTTAATTAAAACACTCATATGAGCATAAAATTTGACAAAAAACAAAAAATAACACTTATCATCCTAGAGAATTCTTGATGGTCCTCCTTATGCCTCCTTGACCTATTTTATTTACCACTTTAAGGTTGAATAGCCTCATTCCATTTTTAAATTCCTAAAGCACCACTGAGGAACAACCATCAACTTATGGAACTCCAACTACCAAAACCCAATCCAATGCATGTTTCCAACATTAAAACATTGATATGGTACTTACCTGAGCCCATATATTCCCAAAAAAATGTTTTTTCCATCCAAAACACCAAACATATCCTTTGTGATTCCTATCATAATCTCTAACTTATGACCACCAATCTTTAATTCTTTGGAACATCAATCATCGTAAAACCTATCAAGACACCACTCCTAAATTACAACAATGTGCCTAGTGTGGTTTATGACCCCCAACACCTAAAAACGCATGAAAATGATAGCTATATATTGTTATGTTTTCTTATCACTACAAACTAAATGAGGATGGATGCATAACTATTCTCCATGCATAATCCAACGAAACATTATCCATTCCTCGAAATCCTAGTTTAACTTCTGAAATGCACTCTTCATTTATAAAAAATAAATGTTATATGAGGTTTATAAAATTCAACATCCAAAACCATATAATAAATAATGTTGAACCATCCTCCATTGACTCATCTTGAAAACACTCAGGTTCAATGGTTTAAACATAATCAACTAGACTGGTTACAATTCCTTCTCACTTGAAGGCATCATATATTCACTCGAAAAGGCTCACTGGATTCCATACACAACTCTTGATGGGTTTATATTATTATATACTCATTTTTTCAAAACCACCGCCATTCCATGTCATGAACATTGATGTACCTCCAACACAATCACCCATGGATAACTTTAAAACCACATCAGGAAAAAAACAATGTTCAGTCTCAATCCACCACCACACACAACTTTTCCATTGGTAATTCTTTGAGAAACCTGGTTATGCATATCAATTACTCTCCATCATCACCCTAATGTCACCATGACCACTCCATGTCCAGTTCCATATTCCCTCAACCATTTTTTTCATAAGGTTTATGTTCCCATTCACAAGACATCACTCCCCACCATAGAAGTTCATTTTCATCACCTCATTTGAAAAATTTCCAACCTCCAGGGACCACACTACATTTTTACCAAACTCAAAGTTCATACAGTCATTATTCTCTCACCTAAGTGGAAGAAAACACTAATCATAACCCATTACTGACTTTTGATATTCATACACATGACATTCTCATACATTCAGTCCACAATGAGGGTTTCACCCTCTGATGGCTGATAGTGAACTTCCTACCATATGGATTCCCTCATTTTTATACAAAAAGTATCCTCTAAGATCACACATTAAAAAATGTGATTCTATTCTGATCCATTATCAATGTATTCATGACCTTTATCACATTTATCTAGTTCAAGCCAAATAATTTATATCATCATGTTATGATACTTCCATGATGTTACCCTTCACTATAGGGAAATCTCAAAACTCTTATTCAAAGGCCTTGGGAGTTACCTTCTACAAGAGTTTCACCTAACCATGGCTACCCTACTTCAAGAGGGACATTTCACCTGAGACCCACCATAACCTCACTACTCTCTTCCAAGAATTTGTGAACTAATTCCTACCCTAAAAAAATTCAATAGTGCCACTAAAGCTTCTCGTAGATTGGAACAATTCTCAATGGAATGTAGATGGTTCATTTTACCAACCCAGAACTAAATAGGCCCCATGAGTATTTATCATGTGACACCCTATTTCTATTGAAATCAATGTGTACTTACTCGAAGCCACCTAGTCACACAACCCTAATGTCGCTACACATCTATGACTTGTTCATTCCACCATGATCTCACAAAAACTCAAGTCATATGCTCCCTTGTGATCATTACCAACCTAAATCAAGATCCAAAGATTATATCATTTATAGAACTAGGATCAAATTAACACTCAAGTATATGACCATTCTATATATCTTTTTAGGCACATTAGTATCAAGTAATTATTGATTCTTTCATCCAATTTCTTGACATCTCTCAAGAGTCAAGTCTACACCAC
Source organism: Viscum album (assembly GCA_963277665.1). Classification (NCBI taxonomy): domain Eukaryota; kingdom Viridiplantae; phylum Streptophyta; class Magnoliopsida; order Santalales; family Viscaceae; genus Viscum; species Viscum album. The sequence continues at coordinate 108,975,706 of OY728133.1, forward strand.
TACTACCACAAGAACACTTATTACTTGAGCATCATTACTTCCCATTAAAACTAACCAACCTTTATCCACACACTCATAGAATAATAACCACAGTTCCAGGCATCACATTGATCCTACCCTCACATTTTGATTAAAATACACAAGCACTAGCACTAAGGGAATCCAAGACCCAAAAAATTTTAGGTCACTCACAAGACTTCATAAAACATCCTATGGGTATAAAAACCCATATTTAATCTCACATAAAAACCAAAAAACCTCAATAGAACCATCTCACTTGAGTGGAGTATTATAATAGAATCTCCTTTCATAAACTGTACACCTCCAAGAACATACTGTGTTTCATCTCCAACCCAAAACATTCCACCTTGCTTCACCAAACCCAAAACCTTAAACCTAATGTCATTAATAACTATGATGTCAAAATAAAACCAAGAAATGATAGTTTTAGGCATCTAAATAACCCTAAACTATTTAAATAAACCTTAAAATTAAGGAAAATCATAATAGTGTTTAACATATAATACCAAGGCATCAAATGTTCCCAAGATACACCCTCGATAGAACCACCTACAAATGATCCTTTTGAACCAAGGAATCCACCCATGCATCATGAATTTAAAAGCATCTTAGAACCAGCTCAACCCCTCTCATATATACCTTTAAAAACAAAACTGACTTAGCAACCACAATTCACATCTCAAAACTCAAGGATCTACCTTCTAAAATAGGTCCATAACTCACACTAATAAGGGGGTCAAAAAACAAAATGAACCTCCCATTATTCAACATAATGAACATTATTAAAGTCTCACAAACTAGGATCTCACTCCAAATTTAAAACCCAAACATAGGTCCCACACCAAATGCCTACACCCAAACATGACCGCTCTCAACAGTCTAACCACCCATATAATGGTCATGATCATAGATACATAGTCAATCCATGGGAACTCTTTTTATCCCCAACTACCCACTCTAGGGATGAGTAACACATAAAAGAAATCCTCACATAACTTTGCTTGGTTAAATAATATTTTTTTCACAATCTATGAGGTAAAAACCTTATTATTTTATTACTAACACTTTATTTAACCAATTATGTAATTTAAATATTTCTAGATATCATATATCATACTCATTTTGGGCCTTTACCATTTCAAATCCCATCACCTTGGTTTAATTATATGAAATTTTAAACATACATTATTTAGTAAAATTCTCTTTAAGTTGTTCTTATCCCCCTATTTAAATGACACCAATATAAACTCAAACCCAAGTGTCACAATTTTAAAAATCGTTCCTTTAGTGATTGATTAGATAGATTTCTACAATTAAAATATATAGTAAAACGTTATTTAGGTTAATTCAGACACTTTAAATAACCAACCTATATTATACAATGATTCCTTTTAAAACCTTTTTATTTCTCAAAAAAATTCAAACTTTTACCATTCAATAAGGATTTAGAAATTATACCCTTTGGTTTGGTTAAATAGGATATCATTCACATGTTATAGAGGAAAAAAATTTATAGGTTTCTTGTTATAACCTTATTTAATTAAAGACATTACTCTAATAAACAAGTTATATTTACATATAAAGGGAGTTAATCTATGATTTATCAAAGTAGAGTTCCAACATACACTTATATATGGGAAGATCCATATAAATGGTTATGATCACTTAAAATTATCAACCATTATCAATAATATAAACCTATAGGTAGATATAAATTACCAAAAGAGATAATTCATAAACTATAAATAAGCATTATTACATGTAACTACCAGGAAACTATCAATCATAGGCAACACATGGATGACCTATAAATATTATGTGTTAAGAATGAATAAATAATGAACCATCTCTTTCAATACCAATCCATGAGATAAAATCACATAGATCAATAAAATCACACCCAAGTGAAACACTCATGGTGTAAATAAATCAAATGTAAAAGAGGAATTAAAGAATAAAAAATCCAACCCATGGAAACTTGGATTTTCCACCCATTTGTGGGCTTGAAACTCTCAAGTATGAGACCATTACCAAGAAAAGACACATCCTAGTCTTCTATATTCCTTTACCAAATAGTAAAATAAAATAAAAAGGCCTAATTCCATTTTTTTCATGACCCAACCCCATATCCACTAAACTAGTGTCCCAATCTAATGCATCACAAGACCTCAAGTGTCCCCCCCCCACCCCCACCCCACCTCCACCCCCAAATATGACAGAGTTTGTCGAATAGTAGTGAGGATATACATGTGTTATAGTTGGGAAATAATACCCTCTATTCAGAGTTTAACATAATAGAAATAGAGGAAATAACAAACATGCCATCACCAAAATAAAGATACAGGAACTAAAATACTAAATCACAACTCAAGCGATGAAATCATGATGTTATATCCAAAATAGGAAACAAGTGGAATATCCCAAAATAAATAATATGGAAAATACACAAATATATAATAACCGATATAATACTTAAGATCTATCCTAGATTCCATCTCCCAAGCTCCAACCTAGCCAACCATTCAACATCAAAATTAGTCCATGCCCTAATCCTATGACCTGCAACCAAGTGGCATCTGCTCAAGTACTTAAGTTCCATGGAGACCAGGTAAGGGATAGAGTAAAACTTAGTAGGCCACCACCAGTGATGTATAGTGAAAATCCATTCAATACATGTAAGAATGTAGGTTTGAAATATATAAATAAAGCAGTAAGAGTAAAATGGGCTACAAAGAATGAGAGGAACCTAGTTGGCCTCGAGTCTCAAGGAGACAACCCGATCTGATGCCACCTAATATAGACAATGAAATTCTCTAAATCGGGTTTAAAATATCATGTCATAATTTGGTTGCAAAGAACACTTCTAAGGAAACTAAGAACAAGTGGAAAGATAGGAATCCACATGGATCAAATAGGCCTTCCCTCCTAGTTTTATCCATAAAAATAATCATCAGTCTGATATGAACTCAAAGGACCTACCTTGACATTTCAAAACATAACTCAAATGGTATATCATATCATGCCTATGGGATTCTAACCCATGGATAATTAATCTGAATCCAAGGATATCATCTCATGTAATTCAATAAGGGACACCCTTAATAATTCACAACATTAATCTATATCATTCAGAAAACATAGAAATTACATGAATCCATGGGGGGATGTCTTATGGAATTCATAGTAACGCATTTTTGTAGAATCCACTTACTTTGTCAAGGTATTCCACAATATTAGACCCCATTGAAGCCAAATGTGTCTTTATACCCCATCATTCACTTTTATCCCCTAATGGAATAATAGGTTATTCCATGGCATTCCACGTCCATACAAATCATGAGAATCTGAGGAGGTCCACAAAAGCATTCCATAATCTTAATCATTTCCAAGAGTTCCAAACATATCACTAATCCATAATTCAAATAAATAAAAAATTCTACAGAAATACCATTTTATCTAAATTCATCGTTCATATTCAATTCACATTTCTATTTTAACAATCCATAACTATAAGAAACAAGGGGGTCCTAGAGGTCATTCTAGGAAACCCACTTCTTATAATATGCCATTATGTCACTTGGGGAAACCCTAAATTACCTCATTAACTCACCCCAAAGTAATTCACAACATAAAATCAGCCATAGAATAGTTTAACATGGGTCTTCTCATACCGACCGACCTTCCTAAGTCCCAATAGGTTCTATGTCATCACTATACCAACTAATCATTCACATAAATTATTTAGGTCAATCATATAAAGATTCAGAATGATTCTACATTAAAAATATTTAATTCAAGAGATAGACATTAAGGGACAAAATTTAGACCACCTATATTCAAATAATCATCATCATTTCCCAAGGGCTGAAAACTTTTCAAGGCCCGTTCAAGGATCATGTCATCAGCTAGGTAGGTTGTAAAGACCTAAAAAATCCTATGTAATTTTTTTTTAAATTATATGGAATTGTTCCGAGTCTGTAATTTCTGACGGCGCAAGATTTCGAGGCTCGGAGTGCTCGGAATGTTTTCCTAAAGTTTCTAAGTGTGTTCAGTGTGTTTTTGAGTGGGTTTTGGTAACTTCTGAACCGGTGCTCAGAATCAAAATCTGAGGGAACCGTTGAACTCGCAGCGTCGGTGATTTCTTAGTGAGACCTTCACCGTAGTTGTGTTCTAACGAGAATAGAAGTTGAATTCCAAACTTTTTGTGGGATAAAGGAGAGGAAATAAATTAAACAAGTTTTTTTTTATTTTCAAATCTTCTGGTGGGGACCACCCAATTTTGAAACACATCATTTATTGAGGTGTAACTCTTGGAACTCCCAATTAATGAGCCAACATTAATTGGTTGATTAACACAATTTAATGTTGGATCTTCATCTTGCATGGGGAATTGGTTTTCTCTCTGGGGCCAGAGAATTGGTGGAAGACGGATTTCCAATGAGGATCACTTCTTCCTTAATGTTCTATCCTCCAACGAAGAACCTTCGGTCGAGGAACGAAACCATCGCCAATGAAGAACGTCGACGACGTCATCTTCGACTTCGTCTTCTCTGAACTCTCCTTCCACTGTCAACGAACGAAAAATGAGGTAGGGATCATTTTGATTGATTTCGATCTTTTTTCTTCGTCGTTTTTGAGCTTCGATAATAGTCATTTGCTATCACCCTAATGTAGAGGGCACGGGCCGAACAAACATGGTCGGACAACCCTCTGTTGGTTATCGTTCATTGAAGGTGGTGGCGGCGCCATGGAACCGCTGGAGGAACGGGGCCCGGCCGACGAGCCGTGGCAGTACACGAGGTGACCGGCAACGAGCCGGTTGTGGAAGAAGCAGGCGGCAGTAGGGCCACCAGGCCGCCAGAGGGGCGCAGCATCGTCGCGCCGTGCGGAGAACCGGGTCGGGTCCAGGTGGGCCGTGGTGGTGCCAGAGGAGCGCAGTTTCGTCGCACCGCCCCAGAGGAAGTTGTCGCAACCACGCAGGCCACGGCGGTCGGACAGGCTGGGCATTTCACCGTCGCGCCATACCGGAGAAGCAACACGGCCATGGACCGCGGCAGACGGAGGAGGACGGGCACGCTACAGGTGATACTGAAGGGTCCCGCAGTTACCGGGGCGGCGCCACGCGTCGGCCGTTGCTGAAGATGGGGGGGTGTTACCCCCCCCCCCCCCCCTGATTGCTAGGGTGGGCCCCGTAGGGCGCCGCCACTAGCTGGCACCCCCGCTGGCCAAGCGGGCCGGCTGGGCAGGGCCTTCACGCCCCCTCAGGTTGGGCCACTGATATGGGCCACGCAGGCCGCACCACCCGCGGGTCGGGCCGCCATGCGGGCCTGGCCATTGCGCTGGGTCGGGCCACCACACTGGGTCGGTCTGCCACCGCTAGGTCGGGCCGGTTCTAGCGGGCCTAGTCAGACCCGCGGACGGGGTCGGACCCCGGTCCGGATCCAGACCCGGGTCGGGTCGGCCCGAACCGGGTCGGGTCGTCCTGAACCGGGCTGGTCTGGGTCGGTCCGGCTGGGCCAGACCGGACTCGGACCCAGTTCTAACCCATTTCACCTTTTTCTCATATCTTGGACTACGGGTGTCCGATTGACGAACCGTCTGCACCGACGGGAATCTTGGGACGAGAAGGTTTTTTTTAGCATACCCAACTCGAGGTTTGGATGCAGTTGGGGTACAACTAGGTTTGATTGAACCTAAATCCAACCGGGCCCTTGGAATGGAAACGTCAATAACTCACAAACTGAGCGTCTGATTGTCGCGTCGTCTGTCACGTTGGGTTCCTTATGATGAGATGAAACTACAGGTTACATGAACTCGAGATTTAGTGGTAGTTTATGTATCGAAACTTTTCTTGAGGAGCGGACCCTCTCTGAATCGAGTGTGTTGTGTGCAGGAACCCTATGGCTGGCTGCGACGAAGATGATAAGATCCTACGTGGACCTAATACTGTACCAGGATCCTCCGTGGGTTTGACAGTGACGATACTGGACCAGGATCCTCCGTGGGTTCGACAGAGACGATAGTAGACCGGGATCCTCCGTGGGTTCGACAGTGATAACTTCTGTACCGGGATCCTCCGTGGGTTCGACAGCACCGATACTGTTCCAGGATCCTACATGGGTTCGACAGAGGAGATAATTCAGTGGATACATCTAATCATCTCTACCCCTCTACTTGAGTTAAATACATGTGTGAGCTAATTCTTGACTTTAAGTTGTTATCATTGAGATGATTGACTCTACTTCCTTTGTGGAATGGGTTGTGCTTGGTCTAGACTGTTGGAGTCGGACTGTGATTGGAAACATAGGTACATGTATGGGAATATACCTAAGTAGGTATGGTTGATACTTCATGATTGTATCTTACTATTATGGTTTATCCTTAGTGTATTTTGGGAGACCTTTGGGGGGCTCAAGGTCCCTTAATGAGTATCGTTATACTCACCCATGTACGGGCTTCACCCGCACCTTGTTGTGTTCTGTGCAGATGACTGTTAGCAGTGATCGAGGCTGAGGGAGATAGACGGGAGGCTACTCGGAGTTGGACTAGATGTGACGCACCTCAGGGATGTGTTGTTCGAGATCTGTACCTACCCTTTAGGTAGGATTTTACCAAAGTAAGATCCAGGAGCTGTTTATATTTTTACTTGTACTTGTACTTGTTGTTCAGTTGGGTTTGTATACTGGCCCACTTACTTTCATCATGTTTTTTCTATATTAGTACTTATTGTTTTTACTTCTTGTGTTCAGACTGTGTGTGTTACAGGTTTAAAGGCAATGCCTTCCTTTTTTATCAGGGATTCACCTTTGGTGCTAGTCTCCATCCCGTGGCCTATGGAAGGTGGGATTGGGGTAGTCACGGCACGGGCCCCGAGGACGAGTCGTGAAATAGGTAATCCACACCATGAAACCAAAACAATTAATTATATCTAATTGTAATTAAATAACATCTAACTATAATTTATTATAATTAATTATAATTAATTATGTATAAAACTATAATTTTGAATGGGTAGTGAAACACTAATCAAAAGATTTTTCCAAAATGGAACTACAACCAACCACTCATTGAAGACCTACAATGTACCCCTGGCCATAGTTTGAGCCAAATACCTAAGAGGAAACACCAATTACATGGTTAATTTTAAACCAATTTGAGGAAAAACTAAATAAATATCACCATAATGTCATACCTTAACTAAATGTTGAGTCACCACAAAAAACAAATTGTCTGGGGATGTCCTATATCAAGGTCGAACAAAACCCCCAAAGGATATGGGTGATTCCTCCATGCTCTGGTAGAATCACCATCAAAAACCTAAACCATGGAATCCAAAAATTAAAGTTTATAAGTGGTTTCAAAAGGGTGATTCTAACCTCAACCCTCTAAAAGAATGGCTAAAAACATGCACCAACCCAAGGGGATTTTAATATAGGGAAGGAGGGAACTATTGAAGGCCACACACACCAAAAAAATGGGAATTGAGGGGTTTCCCCCTCAAAACTTAAGGGGGAAACTTGGTAAATTCCCACATTAAAAATTCCACTAGCTAGCTAGTGGAGGCCATCAGCTAGATTGTGGCTACGGGTAGTGTAATTTTCCACTTCCAGACACCATTGTCTAGTCGATGATCTATTGAAACTTACAGCAAACATCCCCAACTACTTCTATATTCTCTCTTGGGCTCTCAGCTACCTCCCGATCCCCCACATCAAGTACAAAATACCTCTACTGAGGTCCTCAAACTCTTGTAATTTAATTATGACATACGAATCAAAAAAATTCTCATCCACCATTTGAAAAGTTCAAACTATATTTGAAATAAAAAAACCCTTATATGGGCATAAGTTGTTACATTGTATTTTTTAGAGAAAGGATCATTCCTAGGATTCATACTAGGTCAATTCCTAGAAAAATTAACATTTCCCAGAATTTTTGTAGGCATAGAAAATATAGCATAGAAATATTTTGAATGAACAAACATACCATAGCAGCATTACTCCTCCCTAAGTGAATTTTGATGATATTCATTATAATAACATGAAATTTGGAATATATCTTATTGGATATAATTGTTTTCTTTTTTAACTATAGTTTTTATTATTGAACAATTGTGTTGTGATTATTACAATAGAGTGTTGAAAAAAATTTAAGATGATCATTAGTTTTATCAAAAAAGTATTCTACATGGAATTGATCAATAATTGTTTGGTGTTATGGGGTGAGGATATTGTAAAAATTATCTATAAGGAACTATGGAGTTCATTGATGGTTCAGACACTCCCTAAATAATCCAATAAATTTTTCTCAAGCTTTACGAAATAGCTTACTCTCATCTTGAGTAAATTTAGTGATTTTACATATAATTTATATTTTTATTGTACATGGATAAATTTTCATTACAAAAGAGTTGAAAACTAGATCCCATGTATCAAATATCTCCTCATCTAATTTTTGTAACAAATTTATAATATTTCTCTTCAATAAAAATTGGAAAAATCTCAGTTTCAATTCCTCCTCATGCATCCCTCAAAGTGGTGGCTACTACACAAAACTATATAATTCTTTATTTAATTAAAGAGAATATTTATTAGATAATACCTTCTATGATGGATGTATAGACAGTGTGAACTATTTGACCTAATATTTTCAAGACCTAAGGGTTTTCTTATTTCATGATTGATTACTAGAGACTATATGAACTTGGAAGTCCCTGATTCTAAATCTTTATTTCAATTAATTTCTCGGTGGATTGGGATTGATATTTTCATTTTGTTTATTATTCATAGACTATTTATTATCATCTATTTTAACTCAGTTTTTCTATTATATAGAAATTAAAATATTGTTAATCTCAGTTGTAAAGGGATCTAAGTTATGACTAGAAGACCTAGTTTTTATACCCAAATTATTTAGTAATTTTTTCAAAAACATAGTATATCATATTTTAAATTTTTAATACAATTATTTTTTAAATAATTGGAATCATCCTCCTTCCCTATAAATAGAACCAAAATTTTAAGATACATCCACTAAATTTGAAAAAATAACAATTTAACAAAGGGAATGTGTTTGTGTGTAGTGACCAAGGAATAAAACTAAAACTCGAGAAATAGTAATGAATGATAATAATAGAATTACTGAAAGTATAATATGAAGTGAGTAAAATAGTATCTAATAATGTAATAATTCAAGAGTGTGATGACAGACCAAGAAGAGAGTAAATAATAAAATAAAATGAGGTAATAGAACCTGATTTGAATGTTTATAAGAAAACTTCCATTCATTCACATTGAAAAGTACTGGAAAAGAAGAAGATGTTTTTTGTTGTATATTTAAAATGGTCAAACTATGACTAATATAATCCTATAGGGTTTCAACAATAGAACTATATCATTCAAAAAAGTGATTGAATCAGTTTTAAATAAGTCCAAATGGACATTTAGATTTAGTGTGTTACTCTCGAAAGAAAATAACTTTTCATATTTATTTTTATATGATTAAGTATCATTAAATGAATTTAACTAATATAATTTATCCTTGATTTTTGATGTTTTAGATAAGTAACTGGTTAATATAAAAGATGAGAGTGACATCCAAGAAATAAGTAAAAAATTATGTAAATAAATTAACAATCTCAACATCATTCCCCAAAAACGTTTTACCCAAAGATCATTATTGAAACAACAACATTAAATAATATCATTACAAGGTGGTATAAAAATTGAAATAAAGGTAAGGAATATTCTTTTATAAGGATATCCTCTTCAATCTCAAGATTCTACCTGATTTTGTATTCTATACCTACTCATCCATAGAATTTTAGGCTTTAGTTCTCTTCAACTATTTCTTTTCCCTATCAATCATGAAATGTGTGTCTGATCCCCCTTTCCAAATGACCGGTTTTCCATTTTAATTAAATTTATACTCATATCCTCAACTCGAGCTCATAAGCAGTATCTTCATACTCATCTACCCCATATTCCATGTGAAACTCTAGTCACTACTCAATATGTCCCTTACATGGCTCAAGAAAATCTCCTCCCCCAAAGTTTCAACCCCCACATGCATCTATTATAGTTCACAATGTGAAGTTCCTGGAAAAGTTCTAGTCTTGATTCATCCTTCCTCCAAATTATCATTTTTATTATAGAGAACACTTTTATAGAGAAACTGTGAAACTATCCAGTATAACCAAGAACATCACACCATATTACAGGTTAGAGAATCATAAAGGTCTAAATTCAACATATTATATGTGTCCTCCCTATATAATTTCCAATATATTTTTGTTACCCTTTTATCAGGATCGACTCTGATGCTTTCTTCAAAATGAATGGCTAGATTTTCCCACATCTGCATGAACTCTTCCACCATTATTTTCTTGGCGTTGAATCCTCTATTCATGATGATATGTTGCTTGATGATCTATTCTTCCTAATCTCTATTAAGGTCCACTTGAAATGGTTCACCATTCTGCCTTATTTCATCCTCTTTAGAAGCGTTAAAGATGAGGAACTTCTCTATTATTTCTTCCTCGGAGTGCATAAGAAGGTTACCTAGCTCCTCCTCTATAAATTCATGCGGTGATCCCTCCGTGATGCACATTGGTCTACCCTATTCAACCTCCTTACTCGGAATCCCCTAAGGAAGAGGGCTTCCAATATGCAGTCAAGACTTAACATCCTTCTTCTCCATGACTTTCTTCTTAGAATTAGGTTCATCTGTTACACTTCCACTACCCAAGTTCAAGACAACCTCATTTTCCTGATATTTTTTTGTCGCCTTACCTTCCATTATATTGTTTCCACCCTTTTTAGCTGATCTTGTCTCTATAGGCCTTGGGAGGTATGAGTAATCCTTGTGGCCTTTGGATTTTCTCCTCTGGCGCACGATCCAGCTACCCGGGTCCCTGTTTTATTTTTTCCCCTTCTTCTTCCTCGGGATGTGAAGCCCCCTCTTAGACCCTTCTTTTGCACTATCCTCCAATAGTGGGCCATCACTCTCTCCAACCCAGAACTCCTGCCTTGAAGGACAATCTCCCCCAGTTGACACCAGGTCAGGATTTTCAGATCCCAAACCATCAAAATGATTGATGGTGTTAATCCAAGATAGGGGAAAGCTCATCCATGCTCTTCCCCCACCCTTCACCCACTCCCCCAATTTTACTAGTACTTCTTGTAATCGAAGGTTGTGTCCCGTATTGTATGTTGCCTCAGATCCCTTACCGGCCTGAGCCACTTCTTTATAGGAATGTATCCTTGGGGCCTCTTCCATGCTGGTTCCCCCTGACCCCGGAAGAGCCTCTGCAGGACCCTCATTCACGTGATTCGCCAACTGCACCCCCACATCATTACTCACACACATTTGATTTTCCACACTGGTCACATCTTGCTAGGCTATTCTGTCCTTCCTCACACTAACAATCAACTTGATGCAGAAGGAGGTTCCTTCCAGGTCCAGCCTCAATCTACTAAAGACTTGAGAGACCATCGGGTTGGTTTGAGCCATTGAAGCCTTCTTCACTCAATAACTACATCCCAGACCCACCTATGTAGGCACAATGCACTCTGCCTCACCAACCGTAATAGCACCCAGACCAATATGACTCTTCTCCTTTTGTCCTTTAACAAAAATTTCAGGTTCCTTGGCACAACCCTTGCCCCCTCTCCGTACAGGTATCTGGGACCCCCTTCTACAGTCGTCCAGTGAATGTCCCAACCTCTTGCATCCAGAACAATAGTCAGTCTAGGTTTCGTAAACTACCTGTTGTTTGAAATGATATTCCTCTCCCATAGTTATCCCAAAAAAACTCAAATGGAGCTTTGGAAAAATCCATTTCCACACAAACACAAGGATTGATCGGGTGGCACAATGCCTCATTGTGATAGTCCGAGAACATATATCTACCAATTATATTTCCTAGCATACGCATAACCTAAGTATTCTAAAATGGTATGGGAAGATTGGGAAAACTTACCCACATCACCATTGTAGGAGGATCATGTTTCATATGCCAGTCGAACACTACGGCAAAATAGGCATTTAGTGGCGGTTTTTTCCCATTTCGCGGCAGTTTAAACCGCCGCTCAATCGATTGGCGGCGGTTTTGAAAAACCGCCGCGAAATCGTGCGTCGGGAAACTATTCGCGGCGGTTTTCAAAACCGTCGCAGAACGTTTATTTTATTTTTTTATTTTATTTCGTATTTATTTTATTTATTTATTTATTTCGTATTATTTTATTTACTTTATTTATCCATGCATGCACATCCCATGCACATGCACATGCCCATGCCCATGCACATGCACATGCACATGCACATGCCCATGCGCATGCACATGCACATGCACATACACATGCACATGCACATGCACATGCCCATGCACATGCACATGCACATGCAATATAAAGAAATTCTGCGTTTGGTGAGATTTGAACCCCTAACCTCTTGGATATTTGTTTGGTGAGATTTGAACCCCTAACCTCTTGGATATTTTCCAAAGACTTTACCACTCCAGCAAGCTCATCATGTGGTTAATAAACAGAATTTAATACACTTATATATATTAATTGAAAAAACAAATAATACATAAATAATAGATATAAACTCAATAATAATAAATAATAAATAATAAATAATAAATAATAAATAATAAATAAGGAATAATAAATAATAAATAATAAATAAATATAAGTAACAATTAATAATTAAATATAAATAATAAATAAATAATAAATAATAAATAATAAATAATAAATAAATATAAATAATAAATAATAAATAAATATAAATAATAAATAATAAATAAATATAAATAATAAATAAATATAAATAATAAATAAATATAAATAATAAATAATAAATAATAAATAATAAATATAAATAATAAATAATAAATAATAAATATAATTAATAAATAATAATTAATAAATAATAATTAATAATTAATAATTAATAAATAATAAATAATAAATAATAAATAATAAATATATAATAATAAATATATAATAGATATAAATAATAAATAATAAATACTAGATATAAATAATAAATAATAAATAATAAATAATAAATAATAAATAATAAATAATAAATAATGAGTAATAAATATTAAATAATAATTAATAATTAATAATTAATAATTAATTAATAAATAAATAAATAAATAAAAATAATATATAATATATAGTAAATAATAAATAAATATAAATAATAAATAATAAATAATAAATAATAAATAATAACTAATAAATAAATATAAAAAATAAATAAAAAATAAAAAATAAAAAATAAACATAAATAATTATTAAATATAAATAATAAATAATAAATAATAAATAATAAATAATAAATAATAAATAATAAATAATAAATAATAAATAATAAATAAATAATAAATAATAAATAATAAATATAAATAATAAATAATAAATAATAAATAAATAATAAATAATCGATATAAATAATAAATAATAAATAATAAATAGTAAATAGTAAATAATAAATATTAAATATTAAATATTAAATAATAAATAATAAATAATAAATAATAAATAATAAATAATAAATAATAAATAAATAATAGATATAAATAATATATAATAAATAATATATAATAAATAATACATAAATAATAGATATAAATAATAAATAATAAATAATAAATAATAAATAATAAATAATAAATAATGAATAATAAATAATGAATAATAAATATTAAATAATAAATAATAAATAATACATAATAAATAAATAAATATAAATAATTAATAATTAATAATAAATAATAGATATAAATAATAAATAATAAATAATAAATAATAAATAATAAATAATGTATAATAAATAAATATAAATAATAAATAATAAATAATAAATAATAACTACTAAATAATAAATTTATAAATAAATATAAATAATAAATATAAATATAAATAATAAATAATAAATAATAAATAAATATAAATAATAAATAATAAATAAATTTAAATATTAAATAATAAATAAATATAAATAATAAATAATAAGTAAATATAAATAATAAATACTAAATAAATAATAAATAATAAATAATAAATAATAAATAATAAATATAAATAATAAATATAAATAATAAATAAATATAAATAATAAATAATAAATAAATATAAATAATAAATAAATATAAATAATAAATATAAATAATAAATATAAATAATAAATAATAAATAATAAATATAAATAATAAATAATAAGTAAATATAAATAACAAATAAATATAAATAATAAATCATAAATAAATCATAAATCATAAATCATAACTAAATAATAAATATTAATAATAAATATTAATAATAAATATTAATAATAAATAATAAATAATAAATTATAAATTATAAATTATAAATTATAAATTATAAATTATAAATTATAAATAATCAATAATCAATAACCAGTAACAAATATTATTATTATTAATAATATTTTATTATTAGTAATAATAAATAATAATTAATAATTAATAATTAAATATAAATAATAAATAAATAATATATAATATATAATATATAATATATAATATATAAATATAAATAATAAATAATAAATAAATATAGATAATAAATAATAAATAAATATATATAATAAATATATATAATAAATAAATGTAAATAATAAATAATAAATAAATGATAAATAAATAATAAATATTAACAATAAATATTAATAATAAATATTAATAATAAATAATAATAATAATAAATAATAAATAATAAATAATAAGTAAATATAAATAATAAATAATAAATAAATATAAATAATAAATAATAAATAATAAATAACCAGTTACAAATAATAGATAATAAATAAATTAAAGTATATTATAAATAATAAATAATAATTATTAAATAATAAAGGAAACGTGTAAAAGTATGAAAAGACGTGATAAGGGATGAAAAATCATGAAAACGCATGAAAAAGGATGGAGAAACATATGAAGAATGAGGCATTAAAAAGAATGAGAACGCATGAAAACTCGTGACAACTCTGAAAAACTCCTTAATAATTCAACATAATCATCATAATAACCAACAAAAAACCATTGATAAAGATAAAAAGTCATGGAAACCGAAATAAACAATAATAAATGGAGCAACCGTTAAAACCCGTCAAAACGATCATAAAGAGACAAAAACATTGGACTCACATTAACTAAGATAACTTATGATCCGAGAGTCCGTTTTAGATCCGCGACCTGTCAAATCAAAGATCCTGAAATGAACTTCGACCTGAAAGGTGAAAGAGTCTGAATGGACAGGCGGATCGAAAGTTACGACCATTTAAAAAAAAGATAAAGGGGAACGGGTGCTACAAACGAGGCATTGAAAAACATAACAAACTCGATAC
Source organism: Viscum album (assembly GCA_963277665.1). Classification (NCBI taxonomy): domain Eukaryota; kingdom Viridiplantae; phylum Streptophyta; class Magnoliopsida; order Santalales; family Viscaceae; genus Viscum; species Viscum album. The sequence continues at coordinate 108,991,114 of OY728133.1, forward strand.
CCACTAAAAAGTCCATAACATATGATTTAGGAGTGCATGTGGGAGACGCGACCAGTCAAACTGAATCTCATGGAACGAGCTATGATCTGGCAGGTGGAGGAGGCCGAACTGACACGCGGATCGAAAGTTAGGTCTATTTGAAGACAAGTTCGACGGGACACTGGTGACGGAAACAGGGTTTTGGAGGCCTTCAGAGGGGTTTTTGGGTTCGAAAAACTTGACAATAGCTTGCTTGTGTCGAACTGATGCGTAGCTCTCTTCGCTGGCTTCGATTTGATATGTGGTAGAGCCCAAACGGACACCCGGAGTGAAAGTTATGCCCGTTTGAAGTTAGAGAACATTTTTCAACTTTCTTATAACTCTAATATCTTCCGCACCTTAGACCGTCTCATGGTTTTGATTATATGTGCCTCTAGATCTCTTCATGAGCTTCAATTTTACTAGTCTTGGTGCTTCAACGGACACCCGGATCAAAAGTTATGGTCGTTTTAGGGATTTCGGGGTTTCTCGTGTTTTTTTTATTTTTTTCATTTCATTTTGAGGCGGTTTTACCGAAATCGCCGCTATTTCGCGGCGGTTTTTTCAAAAACTGCCGCTAATCCTCAAATAAAATTAAAAAATAAATAAAAATAAATAAATTTTTTTTGGAATTTCGCGGCGGTTTTTTCGCGACGGTTTTTAAACCGCCGCGAAATGGCGGCCCGAAATGCATTTAGCGGTGGTTTTAAAAACCGCCGCTAAATGGCAGTTTTCTTGTAGTGGAAGGACAACCAGAAGAGGTAAAAACTGAATCCATTGACATTGTGAGGAGCATATGACCAGGATTTGATAAGATCGGCCTCTGAAGTGAAATGAACCATCATGTGCCAACTGTTTAGAAGACCCATATTCACCCTATCCTGCAGACCCCATACTCCAAAATCGTGCATGTCGAATGAATCGACAGAAGGAAGTCATTGTTTAAACCTAGATATTAGGGTATCCTTAAGTAGATTCGAGGAATCCGAGAACTCCGCAGATGATAATGGGATATTAGGGTATCTATCCATTAGATCTGGAACCTTTGGACTGAGAGGTACTTGGGGGAAATAAGGGAGGAAATTCATATCTGATATGGGAGAGAAGGAGGAAGTCGCTCCTTTGATGGATGGTGAGGGTCCCTCCCCGATCGGAGGGGAAGGGACCGGTGCAGGGGCCACCGCCGTCACTGGGAGAAGAAGGTCACTAGGATCCTCTTGAGAAAAAATTCCCTAGTGATTAGTCTTGATTTATCCTTAATTTTTCTATATAATCTATATAAGGTTTCATGAATTACTCTTCAAAATCCAAATCAACTTCAGTACCCTAAAAAATCTCATCAATAAACTTATCCCATAACAATCTTCAATATCAAATTTATAAATTAGGGATCCAAGACTAATTTCCCTTAAAAACATATTTCTAAAAATTAAAATGGAGTTAGAGGAAATCCCAAAAAATTATATTTAATATAAAAGGTAATGGAATTTCAAAATACTTAATTTCAAGACAAGAAACAATTTAAAATTCACTTATAATTTTTATTTCAATTTAACCACCAATAAACAACAAGATAATTTTTCATTAAAAAATAATAAAATTAATCCACGGAATATTTAATCAATTATATTGGAAAAATACAAATTTTCATTAAAATATTCAAAGAATAACAATTTCCTCTCAAAACCACCATAGTTCAGTATTTTTCAAAGAAAAGAACTAGTTCACATTAAAAATATAAATTATTAAAAAGTTAATATGTGGAAAAAAGTATTCAAAATAAGCCACATCAATATAATCTATGAATTTTGTTATAAACATTATTATTTTTCTGAGAATTTGATTAAGGATGATGGATGGCATATTATGTCCTAAAGTTAGTTTGTTGATTCTTTTTTATGTTGTTTTCATTATGGAATTATTGACATGAATAATATGAGGATTTGTGAGTCCCTTAGTTTTTGATAGTTAGTTATGGTTTGGGGAGTGAATTCAGTTATTGGTTGGTAACCCTACTCTTTCCTTTAAATAATTATGAGGTGAATCATAATTCTAAATATAAAATTTTTTTTTGTAAAAAAATGTGTCTATTGATTTCTATTAAAATAAGTGAATTTCCCTATTATTGGAAATTTACAAGCTACATTATGAAATTTTTTAAAGGAAATTATTTTTATAAAGCTTAATTGAATTTAACTGGTTAATGTATTTTCTCATATTAGTGTTTATTTTGAGACCAAGTTATGTGAATATAAAGAAGTAGTTATCAGGAAGTTAGTTACAGATGAGGGTAGTCGACACCATTCTCTTTGGATATATTTGGTTTCCCTCGGTGTTAAGGCTCTTGTTTCGGAGATATCTTCTCATGTATTTTAAGCTTTATGATTTTATTATTTTAGATTTAGTTGGATTATAAAAGGTGAGAATCATTTAAGATGAATTTAATTTGAGAACCCTAGTTTCACTATATTCCACATGGGTTGGGTTTCCTTTTTCCTAGGTTTTATTTTGATTCTAGGGTATGAGAATCTTTTGATAGGTATCTTATGTAAGGGCCTAGATTTTCCAAAATCCTTCCTATTATCATTTTATGGGTATAATGGGTATCTAGGGATCTTTTTTAGTAGTTTTGAATAATTTCAAAGGTTAGTGTTAATTTTAAGATAATTTTTTAGTAATTCTATATTTTGGGTTTTTGTATGATTTTTTTGTAATTCTATAGTTTCATTTATGTGTTTTAAAGGGGTCAAACATTACCTTTAAATATCAAATTTTTTTACCTTTACATATTTTCTTTTTTAGAAATAACCCATATATATTACCTTGTTACATGGAGAAGACCCTAACATATCAAATATTATTTTAACATTTTTCATTTTAAGATTAATTATATGATATATAAAAGTAATATTTTCAAGAAACCCATATTAATTAATTATCTAGTACATAAATGTTAAATATTAAATACATAATATTACATTCTAGATGGATAAGATTCATCCCCTTTTTGAATTTTAAGTATGTAAAATTAATTTTCTCCATGTGTAAGCGTCTTTCCATTTTTTATAAGTATTATTTAATGCTATTTTAATATTTATAATTGAATTATTAATCATAAAACTTTCAAAAATTGAAATTTTTTTTGTAATAAAATATTTTTCACCTCTTCTATACATGTGCCATGAATTTAAGACAATTGGATATCACAACATGGTGATAATCAACATGTCATGGTATCATTTGGTTATTTGTATTTGAGAGAGATTTAACTATGTTTTAAAAAATCAGGAGCATTGGGAATATCATGCTAGACATGATTGACCTACTCTTTCACATTGTTAATTAATATCATCTAAATTTTATATAAAAAATCGCATGTATCCTTCCTTTGGTTCAAAATTCCAAAATTTATATCAATGCTTAGGTGAAATTCTTGAATAAATATCTTTAAAGGATATTTCCCATTTGATATGAGGATTCTTTCCCTTATCTGAATTTACTATTTCTTATCGAAAATACACCTCCTATATCAGTACATAATCACTAATAGGGGAGGTGAATCGGTGATCTAATTATTTTTAAGTTTCCTTGGTTAAACAACCCTTGTACCTAGTTAAAGTGAATAGTGATTACTATAAAAAAATACATTAATTAATGGAAAATAATACTTACAAGTTTTACCTCTTAAAATTAGAAGGATAAGCCTTGGAATGATTTGGATTCCACCAAGATCATATTACCCACTAGTTTCAACATGTAGGTATAAATATAAGGATTTATCCTTAAACTCATGTTAAAAAAGGTTTCTAAACTCTGATAGTGCTTCCCATAGTGTTACAAAGATAAAAAACTTGATATCAGTAATAATAAATCCTTTCAAACATAACTATTAAATTTGATGTGGTGATTGTATTCCTCTTTTACTTCAACATGTAGAAACTCAATTATGATCGCAATACTTCATGCTAATTCTCACAATTGATTAATTCCTATTAATTTCTAATTATTTATCTCTGCACTGTACTCCATCTTCTATATACACTTAAAAAATTATTTCACATAAAATATTTTCATAACATCAATTAAAAATAATTTAATCCAGTTTTAATTTTTTTTAAATTTGAATTCAAACCAATAACATCCTTTAAACAAATCATCTAACCCCTATTTATTTTAATCCATTGGATCTTATTGATATTTTATATATCATTTATTCTATCAAAAATGAACTTATAGATCAAGTAAGAGAGATCTTAATTCATTAATTATGTCACATAAGCAAAAATGATCATAACAAAAACAATCTCCCAAACATTGATTACACCACAACCTAGGGAAAAATAATTGGCTGTTTTGCCTTCAAAACACCAAACATTATGGGCATGGTCAACTATATCTGTTCCTTTTTTCATGAACCTTTACCTTTCAACCATGACTTTTCAGGACATAGGTTTGGTCCTTATTTTCTAGTCTTTTTGAACTATAGATCCACCTATCGGGCATGGAATGCTTCAAGAACTACCATGGGAATAGTTTCTTTCTCATTTCACATAGGTACAATTGTAAGGACCCGACCCCAGTTGCCCAGAGCCGATACCTTATTTTATTACATTGTAATATAAACAAGGAATAAGAATCTTGGAGGACTGATTATTTTAGTATTATTGTAAATAAGATATATACATAAGTTCAACTTTACAACCAGAAATGAAAACAACATAGAAAATATGTAGGCAACTTTCATAACACATGGGTTATTTCAACATTTCATTCATAATAAAATTCTTCATGTCCTGAGAAAATAAAACCTAAGAAATTTTTGAGCTCAAATGATTTGTAAGAGTAAGTAATACAGGAGAATATAACATAAACATTAGACATGGTGAATAATTGAAAACACATTCCTTTTAAAAAAAACTTGAACATAATATGACAGAAAAATGAGCTCAGTAAATAATTCCATAAAATAACATAATCATGTATATTATAATAGTAAAATAACCACATGAACCATAAATACTATTTTCATAATGAGGGAATGAATAATGTGGGACAACATAACCATACTGTTAAGGCCTCGTGCCTAGACCATAAACAATCAATTTGTCAAGGCCTTGTATCAAGACCGTAGTTTGTCTCATGAGACCTACCGATGCACTGAGGGGATATAGGGGGCCCCATATGACACTTACTATGTCCAATTAATTCCTCATATGAATGGTGATAAACATAAACAACATATACATTCATATTGAAATTAATATATGAAATGGAAATAACATTCTCCAAACATTAAGCATAAACACTAACCATTCAGAGTAAATTAGTGACTTGTTTTAAGATAGAACATACATAGAAAAAATAATCATAAACCATTAAATTAAATATTTTAGATAATAACATAGAATTCTAATCCCAATAATACATAAGAATCAACAATAGTGTTGAAATAGATGAAGTTACTCTTATAAAATATTTGAGTAAATATTGAGATAAATACTCGTTTACTTTGAAAATAAGAGTTATTTTGGAAAATAATTTGTATAAAACCATAAGTTAAGTAAGATATTATTTTCATAATAAAATGAGTTATTTTATAAATATAATGGTTTCCAAAAACACATTATAGAGTGCCCTTAAAATAGGTAAGAATTAGAGAAATTCCCTTTAATCGAGCTTGTATTTCGGAAACAATTTCGAAAGTTCCTTTTAAAACATGTAACCATAAATGAAATAAGGAAATATTCTGGTTGGTAAAAATATATATAACCCACACACATAATTTTTTAGGAGTAAATAATAATACACAAGAGTTTCACTGAGTTAATTATACAATAAAAGTAACCCAAATGAAAATGGATGTTCGGGTGGAAAAAACACTTACCTTAAGTCTGAATGTGTTCCAATCTTGAACGTAAGATCTTGGAATATGAAATTATAAATATTAATAACCTATTTAATAACCTATTATAGATTTATTTATTTTATCATTTTTTTAGTTCATTTATTCCCTTATTGATAAGTTATTATATTGATTTTTGTCATTCTGGAGTGTTCGTTTTCTTTATTTTCATAACCGGTTCACTTGTTCTTAAGTAATGGTGTTCATGTGTAATGGATGAAAATATCCAGAATTGAAATTACATATTATTTATGAACATATAGAAGTGTTAATTTTCATTTCTATCATTTGGTTACATGGAAAAAGGATGAATCATTAAATGAAATATTTATGACATTCACTTAGATTATTTTAGCGGTATTTTGATTATTAGGAACTAGTTTGGTTGTGCGATTTAATAATATGTATTTATACAGGTTATTGAACATTAATTAGGTTATAAAACATATTTTATAGTCTGTTTCAACCATCAAAATGATTCCATGACTAGTAATGAAGGAGAGATTGAAGAACGAAACTTCGTCATCCATGAAGGTTATAAATTGGAACCTCATAGACGTTGATTTCATTTATAAAATAAAATAGAGGGAGAGGGATATTGATGGGGGTTATTCCATTAACATGATATAATTACAGTATATAGATAATACTTGATCGATCATGGTCATTCGTATAGAGTATGTGAGGATATAATTACAAAATAAAGTAACTTTAAATGAAACTAAATGAAAAAGAAAGGTGTTTTACCTCTTGACACAACCTCCTTGGGAACCTCCTTAAGGGAAGGGGTTTTGGTATTTTGGAAAGACCAAGAGCTCACTGTATGTGGGTAGTGACTAGGTAAGGCTACTTAGGCATAACTTTTAGGAGCTTCAAGTCTTTTAGGATTGAAGAGAAGAGGGAGTGGGGGGTGTATAGTGGAAGAGAGGAGTGAATTTTTAATATTTAATTCATTATTTTATTATTTCCCTCAATACAACCAATAGTGTTGTTTCATGTGACCCATAATAGTAATAAGTGCATGTGAGTTCTAACAAAGTGTTCATACATCACTTATGATGTCATAAATAGTGTATTTAACTGATAATTTTTTTATATGGTATTTTACCATATTTCTCTATTCATCAAAAATTAAAGGATTTCAGAAAAATCTTAAAAATTCACACCTACCATTTTTCAATATGTAAAATTAAAAATTGAAATCCACTTTTCAAAAATAATATTCTAAATATTATTAATTTAATTTTTAAATAAAATCATAGTTAATTCTAAAAATAACAATTTTAAAGGTATAATTAGTTTTATATCACATTGAAAAAATAATTAAGATCTCATTATCTTATTACCTTAAGAAAATAAAATATTATCATTATTTACTATTCATAAGGGTCATATTACTATTCATATTACTTTTCATTAGGGTATGTTACTATTCAACAAACATCAAGTTTATTCTATCAGACTCCAAATGACTTATTGATCACAACTCTAGATGACTATTTTTTAAAATTAAAAATATAGAAGAGTAAGAGTTGTGTTAAATGTCTAGATTATAAAATGAATTTATTTTCAAAACATTGGGGTTTTACATTCTACCCTCCTTACAAAAATTTCATCCTCAAAATTCACAAAATGTTATCTAAAAAGATTCTGGTATGTCTTCAATATAAGCTCCTTAGGCTCCCATGTTTCCTCCTCAATATTATGGTTCCTACAAAGAACCTATAGTATATGAGTCATCCGATTTCTCAATACTTGTTCTTTGGTGTCAAGAATCTTGATAGGCTCTTCACAATAAGATAGATTAGTCTCAAGTTCTATTTTTTCATAGGTGAGTAAATGTGTTGGGTCTGGCATGTATTTCCTTAACATTGATATGTGGAACACATTGTGAACTTGAAGAGACTTGGTGGAATTTCCAAATGGTAAGCTATGACTCCAATTCTGTCTATAATTTCAAAAGTTCTGATGTACCTGGGACTTAATTTTCTCTTCTTACTAAATTGTATAATACCCTTTCATGGAGATACCTTTAAGAAAATGTGATATCATTCTTGAAATTTCAAATCCTTCCTTCAGTTTTCAACATATCTCTTTTTCCTACTTTAAGCTATTTTTATATGGGATTGGATAATCATCACATTTTCCATTGTTTCCTCAACAAGTTCTAGGCCTACGATCTTTCGTTCACCAACATCATCCCAGTAAGTTGGCATATGACATCTCTTTCCATACAATGCTTCATATGGTGCCATATGAATACTTGAAAGGAAGTTATTATTATAGGAAAATTCTATGAGAGGTAAATATTGGTCCTACATTCCTTTAAATTCATGTTAACAAGACCTCAACATGTCTTCCAAAGTTTGAATAGTTCGTTCTGAGTGTCCATCATTTTGTGGGTGGTAGGTAGTGCTCAAATGAAGATCAGTATCTAGGGCTATCTCAAGACTCTTCCAGAATTGTGATGTAAAATGGAGATCAAGATCAGAAATAATTGATCAGGGTACACCATGAAGTCTTACAACTTCATTAATATATAGTCTTACTAAACATTCAAGTGGTAAATCTTCTCTTATAGCAAGAAAGTGTGCTTATTTTGTAAGACTATCAACAATGACCCATATCACATCATTATTTCTTAGAGTATTTGGTATCCCCATGATATATTCCATTATAATATCATCTTATTTCCACATAAGTATAGGAAGGGGTTGCATGAATCCTCTAGGATGTTGTCTTCCATCCTTCCTGTTGAAAAACCAAACATCTCGAAACGTAATCAAAAATCTCAGTCTTCATGTTTTCCCACCAAAAATGTTCCTTTAGATATCTATACATTTTTGTGCCTCTAGAGTGTATAGAGAAATTAGATCTATGAGCATCATCCAATAGTTCCCTTTATAGCTCAGGAATAGTGGGAACACAAATCCTCTTTCCGAATTTCAAAATTCCATTTTCATATATGAAGTCAATCAATCTCCCATCATTCACAGCTTTAATTTTCTTTTGAAACTCCTCATAATCAATTTGATAACTTTTTATCCATTATAGTAAATATGGTTTGGCAACCATTTGAAAAAAGTAATGATGTTTCACCTTCCATGATTATTCCCATATCCACCTTAACTAGATCTATGAATATAGGATCCCTATCAACTCTCATCTTGTTTAGAACTCCATGATAATTTCTTCTCAAAGAATCTACCACCTTATTTTCCTTCCCCAGGTGGTAGTGTATATTGAAATCATAATCCTTGAGTAGTTCAAGCCAGCTTCTTTGCCTCATGTTGAGTTATTTCTGTGAGAAAATATACTTCAAACTCTTGTGATTAGTATATATCTCGCATTTTTCACCATAGTGATAGTGTCTCCATTTCTTCAAAGCAAAGATTAGAGCTTCCAACTCAATATCATGAGTAGGATAGTTTTTATCATGCATTTTTAGCTACCTATATGGATTGTAAATCACACAATCATTTTGCATAAGGAAATAATAATGTTCTTTCTACGATACATCGCTATAGATAACAAACTCATCATTCCCTAATGATAGGGTTAGGATTGGAGAATTCACTAACCTCATCTTAAATTATTCAAAACATTCTTAACATTCCTTTTTCCATACAAACTTAACCCCTTTTCAAGTGATCTTGGTTATTGGGTTGGCTAAACGGGTTAAGTTCTGAACGAAACGCCAATAATAACCTGATAAACCAATAAAACTATGTACCTCAGTTATGTTCGTTGGAGTATGACATTCTTTCACAGTCTTTGTCTTTATAGGATCTATAGATATTCTATCCTTAGAGATAATTTGGCCAAGAAAGAAAACTGATAGGAGCCAAAAATCACGCAATTTAAACTTTCCATATAATTCATTTCTTCTAAGAGTCTTCATAATAGTGTGCAAGTGATTTTCATGTTCTTTATAGATTTTATATTATACCAGGATATCATCAATAAACACCACTAAAAAGTAATCAAGATATTCCTTGAAAACTCTATTAATCGGATCCATGAAAACCGATAGTTTATTAGTCAGTTCAAAAGGCATTACTGTAAACTCGTAATGCCCATACTTGGTTCGAAATGTTGTTTTTTGGAATGTATTCCTTCCTCACAAGCAACTGATTAAATTCAGATAAAAGATAAATCATTGAAAAATGTTGTCCTCCACGAAGTTGATCAAATAAATCATTAATTTGTGGAAGAAGATACTTATTCCTTATTTTAATATCATTGATTTCCCAGTAATCAATGAACAACCTCATAGAACCATATTTCTTCTTAACGAAAAGAACAGGGGATTCACATGGAGAAACACTAGGGAGAATAAATCCTTTATCACTTAATTCCTCTAGTTGTTTATTTAGATCCACTAACTCCACAGTGACCATTCTATAATGGGTATTTGATATGGGCCTCGAATTAGGAAATAACTCAATGGAAAACCAATTTTTCCGCTCTGGAGGATGTATAGGTAAATCTCTTAGAAAGACATCAACATATTCTTGCACTAAATGAAAAACTTCAATTTGAATATTATTTTCCATGAAAATAGATATTAGGTTCTCTTCCTCCCTAATAATTGAATTTTGTAGAGCTATTGGGGGTGGATCTAGATGAGAAATAGATGGTGATGTTTCAACCCTAAAGATAAGGGATTCCACACCATTCTCAAAAATTGTAACTTCCTTCTTCTTGCAATAGATCTTCACATTATAATTTGACTACCAATTCATACTGAGAATTATATCAAATTCATTCATCGGTATTATGATAAGGTTAGCAACTAAATCATGTTTATGTGTTATGAGGGGAACTAATTGACATGCCTTTGTTGCAATGATACATTCACTAGGGGTTTTAACTGATAACACTTTTATTAAATCAAATTGGACATATTTAATTTTCATGGAAAACTAGGAAGATATAAATGAAAGCGACAATCCAAAATCAAATAAAACTTTTTCTATGTTTGATGAAATTATCAATGTACCCTCCACTACTTTGTTAGAAACTTCAACTTTTATGGTTGTGACCGCATAATCTTTTCCCTTCTCCCTTGTCCTTCTTTAGGGAACATTTCCCTAATGCTTAGGACATTCATGTGCATAATGTCCCACCAACCTGAAATTGTAGCATTGAAAATTAGTAGATTATTTATTCCACTTACAATCCTGAGTTAGGTGGAATCTTTCTCTACACTTGTAACAGACTCTCATTCCCTTCAGGCAAGTTCCAGGTTGTTTCCTCCCACAATTGTCACAGTGTGGAAATTCAATTCTTATAATTTTCCCAATTTCCTTATGTCCTTTCCCAGAGTTTTAAGAAGCCTAATTCTTCTCTTTCTTTCCCTAAAATTTATAATACTTATAGAATTCTTTTTCTGTTTTGATAACACATGAAACTATGTCTTTATATGATGATAAATTCTTAGAGACTAGATCCCTTTGGAGGAATGGTTTCAAACCATCAAAGAATCAATCAATTTTTCTCATTAGATTTTGTATGTAGTCAACAGCATGCCTTTCTAGCCTTGATAAGTTAGTTTAATACTTTGCAATATTATTATCTTCCTTTTTCTTCAAATTTAGAAACTGTCTTTCCATGTCTGCTCGTTGTTCAAAAGTAAAATATTTCTCTAGGAATATTTCCTTAAATTCCCTCAATTACAACTCTTCTATCTCTTCCTCCTCCTTTTTGTTTTGGGTTAACTACCACTACTGATCCACATCTCTCAATAGACGATAAACTTCCATAAAGACCTTCTCTCTTCCATTACATCCCAAAGAGAGAAGTATCTTCTCTAGGGAACTTATCCACTTCTCAGCTACAAATGGGTTTGAAGTCCCATTGAATGATCTTGGTTGTTTTTTCATAAAGATATCTAACATAGCTCATTAATGTGGTGTATCCGGATTCTCCATATGGGTAAGGTTATTATTCATAACCTGAGTAAGTTTTCCCTAGTATAGTTATAAGTTACTCAGCGCCAGTCATAGCACCAGATCCAACATCATTATCTTTCATCGGAGGGAAATCCCTACAGGGGACACGTGCATTCGTACGGTTTCCATTCCTTCTACTAGGATCCATTTCTAGATGATGACATACACTAGATTAGGTTATGAATCATAATGTATAATCTTAACTTAACAAAATACTTATCATAAATTGAGATCTTATTCATGGCTAATACCATAATCACAAAAATGGTTTCTTTAAGTAAATGTTTACAATAAAATCCTTAATAATAAAATATAAAGAAAATATGAATTATCCTAAGAATATCCCCTGAGAGTGTCATAACCAAGAGTGAAACAAGGCATTTTTTCATGTACCAGGATACCCCGGGTCAATCCCGAAACTTCTTGTCAGAGCTTTAACTCCTAGGTACATATGTGCCAGAGCCGCCTCTACCTGCTCGTATCAAGAAATGGATGTATTTCTTGAAATATCCACATAATATATTCCTAACCAATGTATGTTTATCCTAAAAGACTATCCTAGGGACTCTTCCCTAATCTACATTTTCTAAATCTAGTTTCCAAGTTTTCTACTAAACTTCCTCTAATACCAATTGTAATGACCCGAATCCAGTTGCCCAGAGTTGGTGCCTTATTTTATTACATTGGCATATAAAAAAGGAATAAAAATTCCAAAGGACCAAGTAGTTTAGTATTATTGGAAACAAGATACATATATCAGTTCAACTTTACAACCTGAAATGAAAAACAACATAGAAAATCCTTAGAAAACATCTATAACACCTAGGTTATTTCAGCATCACATTCATAATGAAATTTTTCATGTCCTAAGAAAAAGTAACATAAGAAAGGGGTGATCTCAAATGCTCAGTAAGAGTAAGAAATATAGTGGAATATAACATAAACATTATGCATGGTGAATAATTTAAAACATAGGCCTTTTAAAAACACTTGAACATAATATGGTAGAAATATGAGCTGAGTAAATATTTCCACAAATAACATAATCATGGGTATTATACTAGTCAAATAACCACATGAACCATCAATACTATTTTCATAGTGATGGAATGCATAATACGGGGCAACATAACCATACTGTCAAGGCCTCATTCTAAGACCATAAATAATCATTTTGTTAAGGCCTTGTTCCAAGAGAGTAGTTTGTCTCATGAGACCTACCGATACACCGAGGGCCTATAGCCGGCCCCACCCAACACTTACTATGTCCAATTAATTTAAAATATGAATGGGGATAAACATAAACAACATATACATTCATATTTAAATTAATATATGAAATGTAAATAACTTTCCCTGAATATTAAGCATAAACACTAACCATTCAGAGTAAATTGGTGAATGGTTTTAAGATAGCACATCCACAGACAAAATAATCATAAACCATTAAATTAAATATGGTAGATTATAACATTTAATACTAATCCCAATAATACATAATAATCAAAAAGAGTTTTGAAATAGATGAAGTTACTCTTATAAAATCTTCGAGTAAATCTTGAGATAAATACTCATTTACTTTGAAAAGAGGATTTCTTTTGGAAAAATATTTGTATAAAACAGAAGTAAAGTAAGATAGTATTTTCATAATAAAATGAGTGATTTTATAAAGGTAATGGTTTACCAAAACAGATTATAGAGTGCCCTTGAAAATGTGTAAGAATTAGAGAAGTTCTCGTAGATCGGGCTTGTATTTTGGAAAAAATTTCAAAAGTTCATATTAAAATGTGTAACCATCCATAAAATAAGGAAATATTCAGGTCAGTAAACATATATATAACCCAAAAACATAATATTTGAGGATTACATAGTAATACACAAGATTTGCATTGAGGTAATTAGACAATAAAAGTAACCCGAATGAAAATGGATGTTCGGGTGGAAAAAGATCTTACCTTAAGTCTGAACGTGTTCTACTCTTGAACTTAAGCTCCTAGAATATGAAATTATACTTATTAATAACTTATTTCAGAACATATTATACATTTATTTAGTTTATCATAATTTTTTTAGTTCATTTATTCCCTTATTGATAAGTTATTATATTGATTTTCGTCATTCTGAAGTGTTTGTTTTATTTATTTTCATAATCAGTTCACTTGTTCTTAAGTAATGGAGTTCATGTGGAATGGATTAAAATCACCAGAATTGAAATTGAATATTATTTATGAACATACAGAAGTGTTAATGGTCATTTCTATCATTTTTTTACATGTAAATAGGATGAATCATTAGATGAAATATTTATGACATTCACTTAGATTATTTTAGCAGTATTTTGATTATTAGGAACTAGTTTGGTAATACGATTTAATAATAAATATGTATACTGGTTATTGAACATTAATTAGGTTATAATAAATATGTTATAGTCATTTTAGACCATAAAAATGGTTTCATGACCAGTAATGAAGGAGAAATTGAAGAATAAAACTTCGTCATCCACAAAGGTTATAAATTGGAACCTCATGGACGTTGATTTTGTTTATAAAATAAAAGATAGAGAGAGGAATATTGATGGCTGTTATTCCATTCACATGATATAATTCCAGTATATATATGATACTAGATCTATCATGGTAATTTTGATATAGGATGTGATGAGAGGATTACAAAATAAAGTAACTTAAAGTGAAACTAAACGAAAAAAGAAAGGTGTTTCACCTCTTGATACAACCTCCTTGGGAACCTCCTTAAGGGAAGGGATTTTGGTCTTTAGGCAAGACAAAGAGCTTCCTAGAGGTGGGGAGTAAATAGGGAAGGCTATTTGAGAAGAACTTCAGGGATATTCAAGGCTTAGAGGAGTGAAGAGAAGAGGGAGTGGGGGGTTTATAGTGGAAGAGAGGAGTGAATTTTGAATATTTAATTTTTTATTTTATTATTTCCCTCAACACAACCAATAGTGTTGTTTCATGTGACCAATAATAGTAATAAGTGCATGTGAGTTCTAAAAAAGTGGCCTCATATTACTTATTATGTCATAAATAGTGTATTTAAATGATAATTTTTATATACGGTATGTTACCATATTTCATTATTCATCAAAAATCAAAGAATTTCAGAAAAATACAAAAAATTCACCCCTACCATTTTTTGATGTGTATAATTAAAAAATGAGCTCCATTTTTTTTAAAATAATCTTCTAAATATTATTAATTTAATTATTAAATAGAATCATAGTTAATTCGAAAAATAACAATTTTAAGGGTATAATTAGTTTTATATCACATTCAAAAATTAATTAAGATATCATTATTTTATTACCTTAAGAAAATAAAATATTATCATTATTTAATGTTAATAAGGGTTATGTTACTATTAATATTAATATTCACAAGGTTATGTTACTATTCACTAAAAATCAATTTTTTCTATTAGACTCCAAAAGACTTACTGATCATAACTCTAGATGACCGTTTTTCGAAATTTAAAACATAGAAGAGGAAAAGTTGTATTTAATGTATATATTATAAAATGAATTTATTTTCAAAACCTTGGGATGTTACAACAATGTAAAATCACCATGTCCATTTTGTCCTTAACCATTTCACACAGGCACACTAGAAGACCACCGTGATAACCACCACAACTAATTTGGTCTTGGTCATTTCACATAGGCACACAACCAAAGAACCATGACCATCCAAATTCCTTCTACCATGGGCATGTCCTTGCTTGGATTCTCCAACATACCCTACACTATAGACATGGCCTTCTTAGACTATCCCTATTTTAACCATCCTTCTTCAATCTTCATAGAAATCTTTAATCATGATGAACCAATCATGATGTTTATAACCTTGAAGATCATTTCACATGGAATCAACTGATTTCACTTTGAATATGATTTATATAATAAAAAAAACACAATAAATAATATTCTATTCATAAATTATTTAACCTCACATTTCAAAATAACCATATTAGCATCTCATTGGAGAAAAAATCTCCCCTCTGTGTTTTTTTTCAACCAAAGAATATAAATCACTATGAAACTTTGAAAACATAGAAATGGATCAAAATCCAAAAAATTTAAGCCTGTGTGAGAAAACATAGTGTAGAAAACAATAAAATTTAATAACTATTACCATATTTTCTATAATATACCGATCTATATAAAGTTTCTTTAACACAAACTTCACAATCTTCAATTAGAACTTCATTATTAAATCATTAATTTTTCAAACCTGAATTTTTTTTACAACCACTTAAAATGAACTATTAAAATAGTTTATGCATAATGAAATTGAACCTTACCCCATTTAAAACCCCTATCTAAATATATGATCCCTAAAATATAAAGGCACATATAAATGGATAATCTACATACATCATATCCTCCCCCTTTTAAAAACAACTAGAATACAAACATAAAGGAAATATTTATGTTGTTATTTTTCTCTCCCCATTTGACAAAAAAATACAAGTACAAGATAAGAGAGGGGATAGATATAGAATATAATATCCCTATAATGAATAATATTGAACACCTAACATCAACATCATATTCTAAAATAATTCCTTTTATAGTGGATTGGTGAAAAAACCTTTCATCTTCTCTTATATATGAAAACATTCCAACACTAACTTATTTTTCTCCACTATATATTTGGTGAAGTGATATTTGATATCAATTTACTTGGATATTGAATACTGAACTTTATTATTTGAAATATAATATCACTTTTATTATAACAAAACCATAGTATTTGAATATTCACTTAAACTTTTAAATCTTTTAAATGATACTTCATCCACAAAATTTGTGTTGAGGCATGGGTGGAATTCATATATTCAGCCTCAGTAGTGCTCTAAGTAACCTAATTATTCTTCTATTAAAGTCGACAAACACAAATTCCACCAAGATAGAAATATCCACCTAATGTATTCCTCATATTATCCCATTATTTATCTGAAAAACAGAACAGATCAAGAATCCCATTACCATCATATTTCAATCCATAGTTCAATGTGAAATTAATGAATCTAAGTATTCTCTTTCCATCCCTGAAATGAGACACTTTTTGTACACATTGATATATGAAATAAATTGTAACAACATACACTATATCCATTCTTGATGATTTCAAGTAAAGTAAGCTTCTAATAAGCCTCTAGAATTCTCTTCAATAAATATCTTTTCTCTATTCATATTTTGTTAAAAAAAATCCCATTGAAACTGGAATGCAAATTCGCTTCAAATACACCATTCAAAATTAATTCAAAATTTCATTAGAATACTTATCTTGATAGAGAAAAATATAATATTTTTTTGATATATTTGTAAGACAATAGATTATATCATCTCACCAAGCATAGAAATTTCAAAAAAAATCTTCATTTATTTCGTAAATTATTCAAAAAATCCTTTATAAGTTCTAGTAAAAATAATATCATCTATAAAAACAATAAAAATTAAAAATAACTCATTAACATCTTTAATATAGATATTGATTTAAACTCTTCCTTTTTTGAATTTAAAATTATTAAATTAGGTTTCAGGATTAGAATAAAAAGATCTTAGGGATTTCTTTAGCCCATATAATTCCTTTCTAACCTGAAAATGAATTTCTCATCTTTAACAATCAGGAAACCACAAGGTTATTCAATGTAACCAACCTATTCTAATTCACCATTAAAGAAGGATAACATGAAATCCATTTGAAAGAACTTTCACAAACTTTTTTCAATAATGATAAGAAATATTATTATGCTTTCATTTCTTAAAACTTGTGAAAATGTCTCATTGAAGTCAACTCCTTCACCTTGTGCATATATTTTACACACCGAATTTTTTCTCTCACTAATTATCCTTTTAATTCATTTTTTTAGAAATCTTTCTTAGTTTTGATAATGTAATTATCTTTCCGATTGGGTAAAAATCACAAGTATCATTCATTTCAATCTAATTCATATCTTTACTCATTTAATCAATCAACTATTAATATTTCATTCCTTATTTCATATCTCTTGGTTCACCTTGAGAGAAAAATGAGATATGAGAGGTTATCCTCAAAGTTATTATTATTTGAATCTATTTTCTATGATTTCTAATGATATTTTGAACTTAAAATTGATTTCTCATCCTTGGATAATATGAAAAATATTATTCTTCATCACTTGAATTTTTAAAATCAGCTTCTTCAACTTGAACTTATACATAATTTCCACAATTTTCTAAAACTTCACCTTGTTGATTGACATAATTATATTCATCATAATCACTTATATAACTTGTTTCCTCGTGTAAATTTAATTTATTATTAAGTTCCATAAATTTCATATCAACAAAATAAAAGATCTTCACTCACTCTTCATTGTAGCAATGATACCCTCTTATATTTGGTAGATAACCAAGGAATATACCATTAACACCTCTTCTTTCAAATATTCCAAGATTTTAACCTTTAAATCTGATAATTTAAGGGCTTAAAAACACTCTTAGATACTTCAAAAATGTATATTTATTGTAATACATATCATATAATGACATATTATAATTTGGACTATAATTACAATGATTATGAATATAAACCACTTCATAAATAACTTGTTTCCATGAATAATGAGATGTGTTATGCTCTAATAATATAGTTTGATCCATATCTACAATACTTCTATTCTTTTTTTCAGACACACCATTTTTTGAGGTGTTTATAGTGTACTAAGTTCATCATAGATACCATATTCTTTAATATAGGATTCAAATATTCCATAGTATACTCAACACCATTATATGTTTGAATATTTTTCAAAGAGTAACCACACTCTTTCTCTACACTTCTCCTAAAACTTGTAAACCTTTTTAGAGACTTTTATTTGTTATTAATAATCATAATACATGTAATGTAAGTAAATTAATCAATAAAGGAAATAAAATAATTTTTTCTATTTATTGATTACTTCCTCATGGGACCATAAATTTTAAATTCAATTAATTCCAAAGGATGAGTATATTGTATTTCAACCTTCTTGTGTAGAGTATTCATAATCTTTCCATTTTTAAAAGTAGAAAATATTCAATTCATTTCTCTTTTAAACTTAGGAACATAATGAACATTGTCTCCATAAATAATCATACATAAGTTAATTTGTCCAAGATAACTAATTATTTAATTCCATAGTTTATTTTATTCTATTGTTCTCAAATAATAAGAATTCATGGTATCACAAATCTAAAAAAAATTACCCCTTGTCCATTTTTCTCTTATCAAGATACATCCATATTTCAATATCTTTAAAACCCCATATTTATAAAAGATCACTTCATTTCCTTCATCACATTATTGAGACACACTAAGAGTATTGTGTTTCATTCCACTATACAATGTACAATAGGATTTAAATTGATCTTTACCAATCAATGTTGATATAACACCTTTGATTTTGACTGACCCGTCATTTAAAAATGTCACAGAGGATTAGATACATTTTTAAACATCCTTTAGAATATTCAAACCTCACATCATATGTAAGGAACAAACACTGTCCAAAATTTAAGGACATTCTCCTTTTGATACTTTATAAGAGACCTCACAAACCAGATCTTTATCTTTTCCTTTACCCTTCTTCTTCTGATACATATCATCACTATTTATTGGGAACACTTAGTCTAGTATCATAAAAAACCCATTTTAAATATGACCAGGTTTTCCACATCATTCTTAAAAATCTTACAATGGTTGAAATTTATTTTCAATTTTTAATCTGTATTTCTCGTGTTGTTTATGAATTTTTCTCCTTTTAATAATGTAACTCCCCAAAATTTATTCCTTAAAAACCATATAAACTGATAATTGTATTGGTAATTAAACGAAAACATTATTTAAATTTTCTAAAAACCTCTATAGTTCCAAAAATAACCATAAAAGTCGTGTTTTCCATTAAAACCATCATGTTTTCGAAAACTGTGAACCTGTATTTCAACATTATTCTCACCATTAATATTAGTTCCGTTTTTAAAATAAAAATTTTCGTCAACTCTTAACTCTTTATTTTTTACATATAACTAATTTTTAGCATTTTTAACTTCACCATTTGTAACAATTTTTTATTAAAGTGATGTACTCAGAATTACCAAAATCTAGAAAATAACTTGATTTTTCTACAAACTTATTATTCTTGATTTGATTCTTCTTCTCAGGACCAACACAAGTTCCTTCAATATTTTTCTCTTTATTTGAGACTAATATTTTCTAATCTCCATGATCTTTACCTTTATTTTATCTTTAGTAAACTTCATGAATAGATTTCTTTAAATTCAACTTAAAATTTTCAATTTATTTTTCCATACTCACTAAATTTTTTCAAAAAGATTTAGATTTCACTTATTATTCCATATTAATTATTGAATTATTATATTAAAACCCCAATTTATTTAATTTGTTAAATTATTTCTATAGATTTTATTTTTCTTCAATTTGAACTAATTAAATTCTTTGGGAAGATTGATTTTCCTTCTTCATATTTTTTTATCTCTTTTCCCAACATGGAGATCATTAAGAGACACTCCTTGAGTTATTTTTTCATAAATAATTCCATCTTAGTTTCTTCATTATCCTCAACTATACTATAACTTTCACTAGTTAATTATTCTATATTCACCTTAACAATGAGAAGTTTTTCATCAATATCTTTTGATGTATTCATTTCCTCTTCTTTATCACTACTATCACTACTTTCACACTTAGATATGAAATTTTTTGCATTATATTTTGAGAGATTATTTCTATTCACATTAAAAAAACCCTTGGTTTTTTAAACATTTTTTATCACTATTTAATGAATCTACATGGGGATTCTTATCTTTGATCATTGAATCTATATTCTTTTAAATTAGGAAAATTTGGTGCAAAATTACAAACTACCCCATTCCCAAATCATTTTAGTGGAAGATTACCTTTAAAACCCCCCTTTTATATTATCACATTTAAAGAGATTAAAGACATTATATTATCAAACATATGATTCAAATCATAATCATAATCATAAAAATCATCATCTTATTTATTAAACTTCTTTTTATGCTTCTCTTACTTTGAGTCCTTAAAAGAAATTTCTTTTTGATCCTTACACTTATTCTTGAGAAAACATCATTTACTCATTTCATAGGCAATGATAATTATTTGAAAATAATATAAAGGAAGTGTTTTTAAATATCTATATTTTAGAGTAAAGACTTTAGCATCAAACCTATCTCGTAAGATATAAATTATCTTCTCAACCATTGTAGTATCATCCAATTTATCACCATATCTTTGGATTGTAATAAAACTTCAACTTACTCTTGTGAATAATTCATCAAAAGTTTTATCTTCTTACATTATTAGAATTTTTATTTCAATATCAAAATCTATATATTATCTTGATTCACATAATTATTTCCTTCATAGATATTTTCATGTCTATCACAAATTCCTTTGGATATCTGTATACCTCTCAATTTAAGAAATTACTTTTCAGATAATGATTACAATAAAGAATTCATAGCTTGACCATAATTCTCAATATTCCATCTATCCATTGTTTTCAAAGAAATATTATCAATATGAGGTGTATATACATTGGTTTAAACATTAAAATCTTCTAAAATAATATACAAAATATAAGGAAACATTCTATCCTTTCAAATATGATAATTTTTCATTGAAGGAAGTATCTTCTTTTTATTCAATAAATTATAATTTTTCATTACATACACCGTAAATTTAGTGATAAAAACTTTAAAAAAATAGAAAAAACTTCTCAAAATTTAAATATAAAAATGCAGACTACGGTAACATCCCTTTGATACCACTTAAAAAGGAACCTCCTAGATCATTTAAGAATCTCTAAGATGGGTGAATCATTGATCCATTTATTTTTTATTTTTCTTTTTGAAGAAAACCTCATAACCAATTAAAGTTAATATAGATTTTTTTCCCATACACATATAGAAATTAAAAATTATATTTACATGGTTCACCTATCAAAATGAAAAGGTGAGTCATTTTCATGATCGGGATTCCACTCAGATCATATTACCCACTATTTTTAAAATGTAGGTACAATGATTAAGTTTTATCCTTGAAATTATGTTTTAAATAGTCTCTAAACTATAATATCAAATCATAAACTACAAAAAATATAATAAAATTTATATCAACAAGAATAAATCTTTCTGAAAATAGCCTTTATTTGTTGATGTAGTGATTTTCTTCCTCTTCTACTAAAAACCTATAGAAACTCGAGTATTATTACTTAACTTTGTGATAATTTTCATAGTTAATTCCTTACTCTATTTTTATTCTTCTATATCTCTACACTATACTCCCTATTCTCTATAAACTTCAATAATTATTTCACAAAAACTATTTTCAGGGTAGAAATTATGAATAATGTAATCAAATTTTAGTTCAAACCAATAACTTCCTTCAACCAACTCAACTACTACCACTTAAGTTTGAGCTATTAGATATTATTGATCTTCTAAATATTTTTGAAACTATTGAAAATTCCATATAGATAATTTATTAGATCCCTTGATTCGTATATAAATAAACATCATAAAAACATCTCATAGTTGAAACAATCTCCCCTACATGGCATGCACTATGACCTAGTAAAAAATTCTTGGTTGTTTTACTCTTAAAAAATTGATCACCGCCTAGGTCAGGCCATTTTTTCATAAACCTTTACCTATAATCCATGACTTGTCATACCATAGGTTTTGTCTTTCTCCTTTGTATTTTTTGAACTATAGATCCACCTTTCGACCACGGCCTACTTCAAACACCACCACAGGCATAATGGATTTACCATTATTCACAGGTATAATAGAGAACCACTATAGGGACCCCCACATCCATTTTGGCCATGAAATTTCCTCATTTTCACACTGAATGACCAGTACAGGAACCTCCATGGGCATGGTTTTCCTAGATTGTCCGTCCTTTCTCCATACTTATCCAATATTCATAGAAATATTGAATAATGATGAACCAATATTGATTTTTATAACATATAACATTATTTCACAAGGAATCGATTGATTTTACTTTAAATATGATTTATGTATTGATAATAAAATCCAACACACATAATCATATCCTCTTCATGAATTCTTCAACTTCAATTATCACAACAACCATATTAGAATCTATTATGCTCAAAACTTATTTTATTTATTCCTATAAGGTTTCATAAACAATATATTTTTTTAATGGGTTATGTGAGGTAGAATAACTTGAATAGGTTGTTGGGATATTCTCACAATTTTTTTGGTGATCGTCCTCCATTCCCTCAACATGGAATGGCTTAACTCCTTCAAGGTGGGAGATATATAATCCTTTATTCTATATTCTAGATTATAAACTACCTGATATGCTATATAAATATTCTATATGATTCTTATTGAAACATAAATTCATTTTATTTTTATCCATATTAATACAATGAGTTAAATAAATTTGATTTTTATCCCCTTTAAAATGAATGATTAGAATATCAGTACTCTTCTTAATTGGAAACCCTATAATTAAATCATATAATTTATGACTCTTTATATCACTATAAAATTTGATAAACATCCCTTATCCAAAATCTAGATAAAAATGTAACTTTATATTATCTCATCGAGATCAGTGGATATGTTTAGTCTAGAGGGAGGGGTTATTATTTAATTATGAATTTATATTTTCATACTCTTCTCTCAATCCAGTATGGTTGTTTGGTATAGGGAAGGTGTTACCTTATATTTTTTCTTAATTTAAATTTTTCTTGTTTTAGTTTTTCCTAACTTAATTATTATATTTCTTTTTTCATTGCATTTATTTTATGTTTTAGAATATTATTATTATTATTTCATGTTTTTATGATGATTAAAAGATATTTGTACATTATTTTTATTATGTGAATTTATTTGGGAAATGGGAAGTATTTTGGAAATAAAATTAAAATGGAGAAATCTGTATTGGATTTTAAATTTTGAAACAATGTGTATAATTCCTTATTATGTTTCTCTGATTAATTATGTATGTGTTTCTGGCCTAATTTTTGATAATATAATAAATTATATTTGTATATATATTTTTTTGTGTTAATCATTCCATGCTAAAATCATGTTTAGAAATTATAAATGGCTAAAGAATGATGATATGATAAGAATAATAAAACCCTATAATTAAATGGGATTAATTTAAGAAGTATGATTTGGTTTAGTGAATAATTATGGGATATTCATGTTAAGATATATTTGAGGTATGGTTTCAGATAAAGGGACTTCT
Organism: Viscum album; assembly: GCA_963277665.1. NCBI lineage: Eukaryota > Viridiplantae > Streptophyta > Magnoliopsida > Santalales > Viscaceae > Viscum > Viscum album. The sequence continues at coordinate 109,015,311 of OY728133.1, forward strand.
TTATCCTATAATTTTATAATGTATAGTTTAATTATGGTTTACTTATATTATTTAGGAGGTATAGGGTATTTATTTGGTCTCTTGAGATAATTTAATTAAATTATTAGTGTTTCACTTCCATATAATGATATATTTCAGTTTTGGGTTGGGTAGTGAGAATTTAAAAGAATAATAGGGTTGGTTATGTTCTAGATAGTGCCAACAAGGGTCTCGTGTGGTGTTTTGGGCATGGGATAAGGATGATGGTGGTCTCTTGGTTGACCATTATGGTGTTCCAATGGTTTGGCTCTTCTAGATATATTATGGTTCTTGTTGTTACCAATATTTTTGGATGTAAATTTATTTGTATTCTCTAGTTTATTCCTCGATACATTTGGATGCAAGTTCATCATTTTCATGTGTTGTTTTGTGGGAGACCTCAGAAGATGTATGGGTGTGATGACACCCATCATTCATCCATTTATTTTCTTCATTAATGGACATATGGTAACCATGATTTGACTCTTTCTCGATGTTTTTAGTCTTATTTTTTACTACATTAGTTTGACATTGTTGTGATTCATCATATGCTTTGTTAGGTGGGTTACCCGAAAAAGGGAATGGTGTGTTTCCACCAATTATATAGCTCTCCTCCACATGTATGTGTTAGTTGGAGAGGTAATATGCCATGTTGTGATTCCATCATGGTGAAACTTCTTGGAGGAGGGGGAAAATCATAATTTTGATTGATCTCATGGGTGTATTGTCTGGTGAGGGTTAAAATAGGGTTTATCCAGTGATTTCCTTGATGTTTTCTTACCTTTGAGCTTGCAGGAACATTATGAACTTTATGTCTTGCATATTTTAGGAATTTTTTCCTTGATTATAATGGGTTCCCAATTATCCTAGTTTTAAAATATGATTTCTTATTTTTCTTTAAAAAGGGGGATTTCCCGCAACCTTTCAAAAAATAATTAGTTAACTAAATAATTAGTGGGTAAAATAATAATATACCATGGAGTATATATGATATTTAGTAGTGGTATCATGTATGATTTTGTAATTTATATCAGTTTATGAATTGATATAGTAATTTTTTTATTCCGTTCATAATGGTGTCACTTTTAGTACCCTATGATGATACATTGATCTTTATAAATGTGTATTCTTGTCTATTATCATTATATGATTGTTTTTATGATTTTATGTTTTTTATTATTTTTATGTGAATAAATGTTACTATATATGTAGGTTGCAATGGATTTTAGATATGTGTATACTTAAATAATATATAATCGACTAGCTTATAGTGTATCTAGAGATATTTTATAATGGCTCAAGGTTATCACATTTACAGTTATTACATTATATAGTGGATTACGGTTATGTATTTAATGTAAATACTTACATAACTTGTAATTTATTAAGGTGAAGTGTATGTATATATACATATGAAATCTATAATGGTGCAATGTTTTGACATGTGCACCTATATATGGTCCATAATGGCTTAAGGTTATAACATGTACACATTTCCCCTGACTGTGATGGATTAGGGTTATGTCATGTATTTGGGATATGATATATTGAGGTTATAGTATGATTCTATGGGATAATGATGTGGTGATGATTTGGTTCATATTTGGTTGTGGTTTTCTTAAAGTGATGTTGTAGATATGATGTAGTGGTTGTGAAGATGTGGTGATATATGTGATGGCATTATGATGGAGATGTTCTTGATTAGTTATATTCAAATTTCAAAATGATTTTTCATATTATTATTACTGTAATTAATTAATTATAATTACTAAAAGTGTGGTGATTTATTTATATACCTTATACATTATTATTATTTAAATTTAGAAACCCAAAATTACCCCTAATTATTTATACTAATGAAATATTAATATAGTGTGATATGATTGTTTTGTTTTATAGTGATATAACTTTGGGCTTCCCCTTTAATTGTTGTGTGACCCCAAAAAATAAAAAAATCACCATCATTTAATTACGCATGTATAAAGTTATTGATCTAATATGATAATTATAGCTAATTCAATTAAGTGTGATAGTTATGTGAATTGTATAACTATTCCCTTTGATCATGATTACTTGCTTAATACCATTTCTTGATGCAACACTTTATTCTTTTTAGTTGATATCATGCTTTTTTATCATAATGCATTTATTTCACATAGATATATAATTGTTTAGAAATATCATCCAACTTATTAATCCCAAGTGATCACCCGTCTATAGTTTTTGGAGTTGTTATATAGAACAGTTTAATGGATATTTAAGGATGTTTTTGTTCTGTGATCTAGAGTGGAGTCTAAGAAGTAATCCTTTTATTGTTATATTTAATTGTATATAGTACCATGTAGTATTATTTTTTGAGTTGGGAAATTTTATGTTACACAAAAATGGTATATATTGGATTTATTTATAATAAATTCTATGTTGGAAGGTGTTATCATTAGATGTCTTTCATAATAATAAAAGTACTAAATAAATTGGTGGTTATTTGGATGATCGTAGGTTTCTATTGAAAAAGAAGTATTTATATTATAAAATGAGCCATGTATTATAGAATAAGTTATTTTTTGGAAACTTCCATTTATCTACATATTATTCATTCCCATACTCAGCATCATATGCATACAAGTTCCTTGAAGTGAAGTGAAGTCTATATTTGTAAAATTTCTACCCATGTATGATTCATTGGTGAATTATATGAGGTATGTATTTAACAATGTAGTTAATTAAGAAAATATTTCATCCCTCATGCCATCTCCCTTTAAGTAGTCGGTATCCAAAGGCAGGGTTGATAATAACAAGGTAGCCAACCAATAGTGACCATATAGGTGATTACAAGTGTGGGACATCACTGGAATAATTAGTGGAGATAAATTAAGGTTGGTTCTCAAAATTGAAACATTGTATGGGGTGGAACTGTGACCCTCCAATCAGGGTGGACCTAAGGTATTTGTGCCCTTCCCTTAGTTCATCATGGTTGATATATCACTCAGTAGTAAAAGCAAGTTTCTAATGTAGTATATCTTTACATGGTTCATAGAGATATAAAATTATCATACATAAATATTACACCTTAATTGATGAATATTCATTACATGACATTATGACCCACACTAAAAAAATGGTCTATGTCCTTTGGAAACATGTCCATGTAAAGAACTTGTACATAAGAGAGTTAGGTCATCTCCCACTATGTTCTTCATAACTAGAACCATTCTTAGATATATCATACATAATACCTTTCATCAAAACCTAAGGAAATGAAACATAATAAAGGGTGATCTCATATGCTTAGTAAGGTTAAACAAGGGATTTGTCAATATATCATGAGCATATGGGTATGAGAACATGAGAATAACATTTGAAAACCTTAACCTTTATATCATATACCATAAACTTGATTCATGGAATAAATATTGACAGTTCATAATATTTGAATCATAATGAAATAAAATAACAAGAACCATAAGAACATAATATTTTCAATATTAATAGATATTTGGCATAAAAATAATCATAAAATATCATTTCCTTAGTAGTTAAATGCTTATTTTCAAGACTATCATAGTAGAATGGGTTCACTCCCTAAACTATCATAGTAATAAAGGTTCACTCCCAAGACTATCATTGATGGAAAATTGCCTTATTGAACTATATTCACTCCCCATTCCATCCCAATTTATCTCAGGATATATCAATACTTACCCAATTCATTGTATGGAGATATAGGCCCCACCCATTTTGGTTATAATGTAACCACCATCCTTAGTTACAATGAAACCACTGTCTTTGGTTATAAAGTAACCACCATCACATAAAGAAAATCATACATATGTGTTCCATAATATCATAAAACATTCCTCATAATATAACCCATAAAAATAAATGGGTGTTAGAAACATTTCATCATAATATAACATGTGGAAAATAAATAGGTTTCATAATCATTTCATTATTTCATCAAAGCATAACCTGTGGAAAAGGAATTAGTTTTAATAAGAATTTTATCATGGTAGAACCCATAGATGGGTTTCATAAAAAAACATTCCATCATAAACATTAACTGTTCAAAAAGAGAATAAGAATGGTATCCATGGATCATATCCCCTTTAAATCATTATTAACATCAAAGGATGTCATCTTTGATGGAAAATGATTTTGAAAGATCATATAGAACATATCTTGAAGAAAATAGCCTTCCCACTTTTAGAACCACTTTTTAAGACATAAAATATTTTAAAAATATTATTATTTTCATATAACCTTTAATGTTATGAATTAATCTTTAAATATCATTTAAAAATAGTCTTAAGGAAAAAAACCGTTCTTTGAAAATTATTTTTTAAAACTAAAAAATCATAAAACATTTTGGACATATTTTTCTTTGAAAATAAACTTTATAACATATAAAGGATGATTTTAAAATAATTATTTGTTCATAATGGGGTAAAATATCATTCATGACGTACACATTAAAATAAAGATTCATTTCACATTTTTGGTAAAAGACAAACAATCATAATTTGAAAAATAGCATGGAGATTCATTTAAAAAAATTAAAATTAAAACATTGATAAAAATTTCTTTAATAAATCAGTTGGTGAATTTTAAAAACATTTTTCAAAAAAATTTTAGAAAACATGATTTTGGAAGAAAAATTATTTTCAACCAAATAGAGAAATAAAGACAATTTTTATTAATAAAATTCCTTTGAAATATTGAGTACATAAAAAGAGGAAAATTAAGGTATAACATGTATTCTCATAAAATAACTAGAGGAAAATAAAATTCATGAGTTCATTGAGATATGGATCATAATATTTCATCACGGGAAACATAATCATAAACAATCTCCATAAACGATGAAATTGTATCATAAAACCCTTACCAATTTGGTAACATTGAATCGTAAGAACCATGAAAGAATAAAATTAAATGAAATTTATAATTCCATGAGAAGAAATAAATTAATTATATTACATATCAAAGGTTCTTTATATACACCTTATAAAATAAGATAGGTTCATAACAAAACGTATGTCTCAAAGAAGGAAAATTGAGATAAAAATCCATTATTGCTTTGGTAACTTTGGAACCATAAACCCATGAAAGTTTGATCCTAAAATGGATGTTTAAATCACCATAAATTTAATTATAATCATAATAAAATAAATTCATTGGTATTATATACACTATATAAAATAAATAATGGTTGAATATGGCATGTGTCTCACAAAAAAAGTGAGACATAAATCTATTAACATAATTATTGACTTCCTTCGTAAACATTTGAACTTACTTTATAGTAAATATAATTTTATTACATATATATTATTGATCCATAATTATATATATCATACCATATATGATTTACTTATATCCTTTTATTACACATTTATTAACAACTTCATGTTAAATTTATGATTTGGGTAATAACTACTTTGTTTTTTGTATATGTTTTGATTTGGAATTTTTGGTCCACTTAATTTGATCATGGTTCCATAATCTCCAAAATGTAAAAAATAATATATATATATATATATATATCATATATAATCATTATATATGTATTTATAGTAATCCAAAAAAATTATATACAAAATAATAAATACACCATTCATGGAGATAGTAGGTTGTACATAAGCATGAACATTGTTTCCATTTTCTAGATGGATTAAATGAAACAAAGTTAAGTAATATATTAAATTTAAAAAATAATTTTTTATGTAATATATATCTCATTTTTTTTTATTTAGACCTATCCTTATTACCTTTCATGTAAAGCGTATGTGAAGAACGAAACACATATCTTCATGAGGTGGTAGTCCGCCGTATACACGAATGACATTATCATGTCCCACGGAGTGGAAAGTAAGAATAAATATATGATATAATTATTGAAAAAGAATAATAAACTAATAAATATCATATATAAATAATAAATCCATCATTATATCTCGTCATGATATGTCTTGATGGAAAACAAATAACATCAGTTCGTGAGGCGGTAGTCCACTGTATGCACAAATGACGATTTACTAAACCATTTGATGGAAGAGGAAAATGATTTAGGTTATATAATTACAATAATAACATATAAATATTATTTAGATACTATTTTTTTTATATCAACATGTTATAATAATAATTCAAGTATGTGGAGGAAGAAATAATATAAAACGATCAATTACGGACATTGCCTCTTCTTCAGAAAACATCTTTTGGTCTGCACCAAAATAAATCATAGGTTGGTTTTATAACCAAAATAATAATTATAATATGATATGAGGTAATTAAGGAAGTTATTTTGGTATTTATTGGCCAAACTAATGGGCCTTTTAAGTGTTATGAGGATATGAGATGGGGTGGCCATTTGTAAGTGAGGTGAGTGTCACACTTTTCATTTTTGAAAACAAAAAAGGTATATCCACATTTTTCACATACCGTAAGGCCCAAAATGGTCCATTATTTATAATTATAGGAGATAAGGTATAAATATGGCCATAAAATGGTTTTTTAAAAATTTTATAGGCCATTATACACCTTATCATTTTACTTTAACCCCTCAGTAAACCCATTTTCACCTCAATCCCGGTAATTAATTTTTATTTATTTTACTATTAATAATGGTAAAAAATAAATGTTTGACTTATTATAGAATATAAATTACTCTAATTTAATATTTGGGATCCATTTTTTTAAATTCCATTCATATAAGTGGAAATTTTTTATTTAATATTAATCTCATAGGCACGACAAAAAGTGGGTTTCCAAAGAGAAAATGTTTAAAAGTTTTAAAAGTTTTTATATCAAAATTAAATATGAAAATGATTAAAATGAACTAAAATGGATATATATATATATATATATATATAGTCGAAGTAATTTTAATTTTAAAACCCTATTAAAATAATTTTTATTTTTTAAAATCTTTTAAAATAAAAGATAATTTTTAATAAAAATGGTATTTCTCACTATTCATCAAAAAAAATATTATCATAAAATTATCAATAATTCAATCCAACATAATTTTTGAACTAATATTTTAAAAAATAGCTTCATCTTTTCAAAAAAAATTCTAAAAATTAGGAAAAATTAATTTTAAAATATGTTCACAGAAGGTGACAAAACTTCTTTTTAGAAAAATATAGTTTTTAATCATAAAATTAGATTCATTCTTATCTCTTGTCTAGAAAAAAATAATATGAATGTTAAAATTTTGATTAAATATATAATATATAAATTTCATTAAAAAAATTCACTAAAATTTATTTTTTAATTTATTGAGCTAAAATGCATTTAGGTTTATAAAAATAGTTTTTTTGAAAAAGATTTCCTTTATTTTCAAATATTTTTTATTTTCATATCTAATTAATTGGTCACCAAAGAATTAGATTTATATACATGTGTAAACCATATATTTTCATAATTTAGTTAATCTTATTCATACCATGCATTCCAACGGCTAGGCGATCACTATCATATTAAATAAAAATATTTTAATAGTGTTTCGTGTTTTATTTAAACTCGGTGTTGTGTGTAATGAAATTTAAACTCAGTGTTGCATGTAACATAATATAAAATTATTGTTTCATGTAATTAAAGATAAAATCAATGTTTCAAGTAATTAAAATATCAAAAAGATTAAAAAAAATTCACATAAACTCAGGGTGTTACATGGGTGTTGTTCATCTATTAAAATACACGAAAATTAAATAAAAGGAAATTATTCCTCCTATATTAAACCTATATCCACATTCTAAAAACATTAATATTGAAACTTCTATATATCTAATCATCTATAAATTCCCATGATCACATCTCCACACAAAAAAAATTTAAGACCATTATGTATGAATATTTTTTGAAATGATATGGTGTTGGTATCCATGCCACAAAAATGAATACTATACCATCAATGAATTTCCAAATATCTAAATTTGAAAAATGGAGGGAACCTATATAGGAGTAATCCAATAGAAAATTATTTATCAATATATGAGTCATCACATTTGAATTATCAACATATGAGTGTTTGTGTATAAGTATACCAAACTATGAGTGACTTTTGATTATGTATCAGTCATCAAGGGTCTGGTATGATTCATCTGGTCAACTATGTAGGAGTATTAAGGGGGTATTAATAAGACTTTGAGTAGAGAACTTGTAAGGTTTTTATAGAGAAACATTATTTACTAAATTATATGATGATGTTTTGGTTCTTAATTTCATTAAACATCATAATAAAGTTGATATCATGATACAAGATATTGGTTTTGTGATAAAAGGGAATGTTGTGGTCTTTTTTACTATGAAGATAAGAGTTGGTCTGTAAATTAGTGGAATTCATGGAATTAAATGATTCACAAGAGGTACTAAAATTATTCATCTATACTTGGATTCAGATGTTTTATATTTCAGGAGATCATGGATAGTGAAGGATTAGATTTTCTTGATGGTTTCCATATTTAAATAAAGAAATTATATCAGGAAAATTAATATGCATGTTGGAATGAGAAAAGTACATATTTTAATGGTGAGGGATCTTGAGACTGTTATTTGTAGAGGTATCTATATTTGAAATATGGAAAGTGATCTTAGATGGTTTTATATATTTTATATGAATATTATAAGTAGAATAAAGGAAATAGATGATGAAAATAATTTTCCCTAAATATTTATCCATTTAATAAGAGAAATAACTTATGCTACCTTCATGATCTAATTTTCAAATTGAAGGATTATTGAAGCCATAAGTAATTCTTGGAGGATAAATTTGTTCACTTCAATGATTGTAAATTTAAGGAATAAGGGTGTTTTTGTTATATGGAATGGTGGAACATTTTAGTCCCAACAATGGAAAGGTGAAAGTGTTACAAAATAGTACTAGAATAGAGAGATTATTAATAATGAATTTATCTAGAAAAATGATACACCAGTTAATATATTTGTTATTGATGATGAACAATCCTACATGACTATAAACTATGGGTGTTCCTCCTTAGAGTAGTATGAAAAGGAGGAGGAAAGGATAGTTATCCTTAGACAAGGAGTGACCTAACTCTAAAACTTGTAAAGGAAGAAAGCCTTGGCATATAGTTACCAATACCAATGTTTTTACTAAGCTTGTGAAGAATAGAAAATCCTGGGGAATTATTATACTATTGACTATATGATTCTTGGATGTAGCCCATTACAGGTGAAATAAGTAAAAATCCTTATGTATTTAATTATTTATCATACTACTTTCAATTATGGTAATTTGGTTATATTTTGAGTGAAATAAGTTGATAAAAATGTTCAACACAGTTCCTAACTAAATTGGAATGAGATCCATAAATAGAAAGAAGTAAAAAAAATTAAGAAAAAGGTTAAATATATTTTCACCATGATCCCCCCCTCAGGGTAACTTTAGTAACTAACAAGTTATCTTTTCTATTTTTATATATTTGGATTTTATTAGTGGTTTGGTTTCATTTTCCTAGGATTTATGAATTCAAATCCTCCAATGTATATACATATACCCTTACTTCTAATCAGCAACCCATTCCCTATTGAGGGTAGGATTTCGGGGGTCAGACCTATCTTCACTCCCAACCCAAGTGGGATTCTAGTGGGGGAGGATCATGACATACAACCATGGTTCTATATCCATGTGTAGAAGGGTCATGGTTGTAATTCAGACTATATCTATAGGTGAAACATGCATGTTTCCATGAGGCCTCTACTTCCATGGGAAATTATACCCATGGTGATACACCCACGTGACAATGGGATATAGCAATAAGAAACTATGCTTGTGGATGTATGGTGACATGGTAACCAACAATTCAATGTGGAAAGAGAAGATAACATGTGCATGAAGAATCTATATCCATGAGCATATGTGCTCGTGGTTGTAAACTTTTCCTAGAATGCCCCTAATCCATGTTCTTTCTTTCTTGTGAAAAAAAGGATTTCTCACACATATACAGCCATGGAAATTCATTCCCAAGGCAGTATGGTCTCCTAGGAATCCCCTATCACCTTTTACATGAAATTACCATGGAGATATGATCTCATGGGAGAGACCCCTATAGCCACAGGAATCTATGACCATAGTTGTATGCATGTCTAAAAGATCATATTCTGTAAGAACCCACGATACCCTGAGAGGGGGTTAATCAAGGTGTATAAAGAATTAAACATTTTCTCCTTATTCTCATTCTTTAGGATCATGTTCCCCTATTATAAAGAACACTATTCAGTCTGTATTTAACTCAAGTGAATTGAAATCACACATCCAACACAAATGATAAAAGTAAAGTATGCAATAACAGTGTGATTTTACTTGGTTCACCTACACTGGGATACATCTAAGGACCATACACTCAGTATTGTACTTGAATACCAACATTCCACTATAACTCATTATTTTTATAGATAAAAAATTTTAAACAAGCTCACAATTTATTCAAGTTCCATAGCTTCTTCCCCTCTTTCACTCACTTCTTACAAAAGGGTTTAAAATATCAATTTATAGACATATAGGCCTGTTATCAAATTATTAACATGAAGGTCACTTCAATATCAGTATAAGAAACTTATATTCCTTTCATCTTCATTTATAAATAAATTATATGATGATTTATAAGTATTACTTCTAAATCTACTCACATATTTATCCAAATCCTTATAATAAGAGTTTTAACTTTGATATTTAATCAAACTTTACACAGTAACAATACTTTAGATATAATAATTCTAAAAATGGAATTATCCTTTAATGTACTCCATTAACTTTACTTAAATTATTTAGATATATTTATTAGAATCCAATGTAACTCTTGTTAATTTATTAAACCAAATATATTATTTAATGTATTCTGTTTTCCACTTTCTTATTCTCCAAAGATATTCACAAAAAGATATTCATCCTTGAATATGATCCGTAATTATATTTTTGTTTAGAAACAAAAATTAATTTATAAATAAAATATAAATTAAAACTGATTCTTTTGTATCATTTTCCCTTATCTATGAGTATATAGTTCTTTCTTATTTATGTTTATATATTATTCCTCATTTATTATTCACTTATTTTCAAACATATATCGATGATCCTAATAATGTTTGAATAATTTGAATTTAAAATTTAAAATTAAAATCTAACTTAATGTCTAACTTCACCTCCTTTAAATATAACTATTAGATTTTATTAAAAAACTATCAACCATTGAATTTTGAATAGGGTAGTTATTTTTTCTTAAATATCCACCAAACAACCATGTGGTTACCACATCTCCATTCTTATTCTAACTCTCTAAATTCCATATATCACGGTGAAGTATCTCTCTCTATGGTGTGATGAGTAAATTTTGACTTAACTAATTTCAACTACCATGTAGTTCATAGCATGTAAAAAAATCATGGTGAAAAGTCCTATTGACTTGGTAAAAACCCATATTATAGTTATACTAAAAATAGACCCTCCACATCACAGCCTTTTCCATGTTTCATGGCTAGTGTAAATTATATTTTATGATTGGATTAGTTGTGGAATAGTATACTCTCCCAAACATTGGTTTCCCCAAAACCCTATTGATGCAAATTATTAGTTTCTCACTTTTGTCACATGGCCCCTAGGTATATTATGTGTAACATAAAACTTACCTGTGTATAATAAAACCTCTTTATTTTCTCATTATGTTACTTTTATTTCAGTGTGGATCATTTCAGTTGAATCCCACAGTGAACTTCTGCCTTAACTTCTCTTCACCTTATAAAATCATATATGGAATCACCTATATTTACCTCACTATCATACCACCTTGTATGGTATCCCCCTCATTAGTTATACACTTCATTGGCACTATAATCTATGATTTCACCTTGTGTCATGATTCTACCTACAACTTAGAGTCGACCCACACTGTTCTCTCTACTCCTTCATCACCTCCTTGGTTAAGGCTGCCTTTGATATTAGCCAACAACATCTATGGATGGTTGGATACTTGGGTGTACATATCTTCAAAGTTTACCTATTTTGTTAATCTACATTCACCAATGTATCATGGTGAAACTTAATTAAGTGACCATAAATATAGAACCATTAAGAAGGGGTTGTCATCAAGGGTAATATTTTTATAATTTTATTTTCTTGGAAATAAACCTCTGTAATTTGTTAGTGTTTTTATACACTCATAATTTTAACTCAACCTTACCCATGTTCAAATATAATAAAAATAAATTCATGAAACATATTTTTAAAAGGTTTGGTATCAATGTGGGTACTTACTCCTCATCGCGTTTAGATATTCCTGAGGCAAAAATTTTCTACTAAGATCCATTATAGATACAAATGTGGATAGGGAAGGAATCACACTTTACCTAAGAATGTTGGTTATAACCAGTTAAAAAAAATTTCACCACCACTTTGATAAATATATCTTGAAAAATAGGTTTATTTAGCTATAATAATGATCTTCCTCTAAGACTATGAATAATAAATATGCTAGATTCTTCTCCAAACTTAACCTTTTGTAAATTTATGTCTTGTACTTATTTAACATTAAATTTATTCTTCAGGAACTCCTTCTTATTATTTTGTTCTCAGCAAATCACCAATCATAATAATTTCAAAAAAATTGGAAAATTGATTGTATCACCTTTATATACTTATCATTCCTTCAATAAATAATGAAAAATCAGGGGCTCTAATTTTGAAAATCCCACACAAATCAAAAAAAAATTATTGTCTTAAAAGCATATGATTTGTTTGAATTAATAATTATTTATAAGAATTTCCTTAAAATTTAGCACCAATGAACATTTCAAACCTTCAAAAGTCTTGGTGATAATCAAAAATAGTTCTCTATAAATTTTGATTCGTTGAATTTCCATCTAAGAATCACCACAATGTTTAGAGTGTATAAATATGAAGTAAGATATATCCAATAATATCAATTTTTATCCATCTAGTTATATTTGTAATAACTCCTCTGTCTGGTAAAACTTTGTAAAAGTTCATATGGTAACCTTTATGATTATTTATCTACTACAAACTTGTAAAATTGTATCTGATAAAATTCATAATTATCCATCCAGTATAACTTTGTGAATGTACATCCAATAACATTCATAATTACCCATTCGATAAAACAACATATATTTGTTGTCCTTCATAATTCTCTATCCGGTGATATTCACAAAAGTTTGTCTGATAGAAATGGATTTCTCTATATGGTATAACTTTGTAATTTTATTCCTCTGATTATCTCATGAAATTATATCTGATTTAACTTCTATAAAATTTATTATGATAGAAATGGTTATATTTTTATATTATATTCTCAAACATTCCTCTATCTGATCATCTTGCATCTATTAACCCTAGTTTAGTAACTTCACATTTCTATGTCTGGTACTATTTCTTATTTCCCTTAGTCTGATAAAACTTCATAAATTTATCCATCTAGTATAACTTTAGAGATTTATACATCCAATATAACTTCAAAGATATATTCTTCTATGGGAGTTATAAAGTATCATTCTAGTAAAAACTTTATAGATAAACCTTTGTATAACTGAAACTCCATGTATTTATAACCTAAAAAGTTTTATGATCTCCAAATTCACTAATTTATAACTTCAACTTTGTATAAACTATCTCTATTTGGAAAATTAATGAGGGAAATCAGCTTGAACCATGATAAATTTTGGTAATAATTGTGTTATAAACTTTTAGTATTATAAAATCATCATCTAACATTATATCAAGGACTTCATGAAATGTTCTTCTAGAAATTTCTAGGGTTATATGCATTCCTGTTGACAAAAAACACAACACCTTCCACAAAACTATGGGTTCTTTACTCTCTCCCTTTTGATTTTTTATCAATATTAAAACAAATCATTTTCAAACTAATTATAAAACTATAGCCTCTCTCAAATAAAAATGTTTTGACACCACAATATTAGATAAGTCAATATTTTTTAGATAATTCAATCCCTCGGTGATAAAAAAAAATTTGTTTCCATGATATGGATATAATTACCATCATCTTCTCATATTAAAAACTATAAATTTCATAACCTTTACTCCCCCTTTTAATGATAACTCCATATTAAGATTCAAAATAGAAAGAAAATAGTTATACTTACTATAATCCTTTGATAATAGAATCCAAAGTATAATGGGGGTTACTCAAGAAATTTTCTTAAGTCAATAGTATAGGTTAAACTTGAAGTTTCAACTTTAATTCCTCAAAAAATTCCCTTGTAAAATCTTTAGTGAAAATATCTACAATTTTTTATTTTTTGGAGATATACTCTAAATTTAAAAATCCAATCACAACCGTTTACTTCATGAAATTATAATTAATATCAATGTTCTTTGATAAAGAATATTAAATAGTATTTTTAGAGAGATTAGTGGAACTCTGATCATCACAAATAATTTTCAATGGTTTTTCAACATTCACCCTCAAATTTTCAAGTTGTAATTTCATCCACATAATTTGAGTACATGTATGAGTATTAGTAAAATATTTAGATTCATCTTTACTAATGTCATGACTTGTCCCCTCGAGCTCGTGTCATGACTACCCCAAGCCCGCCTTCTATAGGCCAGGGGCTGGCGACTAACACCGAAAGGCATATTCCCTAATACGGGAAGGCATTGCCCTTATAACCAGTAAACTCACAAAAACCAAGCACACAACAAGATAAAAACACAAGTAAACTGTATAGTAAAAAGAGTTTGTACACTAAGTAAAAGGGGTCAGAATAAAAGCCCAACTAAAAAGATCAAGTAAAACTGGAAAGTAAAAGTATAACTAGTAACAGCTCCTGTGAACACCCACCAAGGATCCTACCTGAAGGGTAGATACATCTATCGAACAGTTGTCTCTGCGGTACACCTCGTCTAATGTCCACCTCTGAGCTACCTCCAATCCTGGTACTCTCATCCTCAGTCAGCACTGTCTGTTGTCTACACCAAATGCAATAAGGTGCGAGCATAGCCCATGCAGGGGTGAGTATAACAATACTCAGTAGGGACCCCGAGACCCCTGAAGGTCTATCAAACTCCACAATGGAAAAACTACAAATCATGAAAACAACTCACAACCTTACTTAGGTATATGCCCATACATATACCTAAGTTATCAAGTATACTCATCTCATTCATGAGGAAACACAAGGCCCAACTCATTATCCCAAAGCTCAACTGTTCCATGAAGGAAAGAATGCCATGAAGGGAACATCACAAAGGTAAGTACCACAAAGGTAACACCACATAGAAGAATACAACAAAGTTATCAACACGAAGGTAAGGACTCATCTTACACCAGTTATAACATAGGTACGGTAGTAAATATGATTAGATGTAACTACCAAATCATCTTACTCTGTTAAGAGGCAAACCCACGTAGGATCCTAAATCATTAGACCCATGTAGAATCCTAAATCATCAGACCCACGTAGGATCCTAATATAGCAGACCCAGGTAGGATCCAAGAGTAGTCCCATTTGAATTCCTAGAGAAGATCTAGGTGAGACTCTCGAACACATACCCACGTCGGATCCCAAAGCACAGACCCACATAGGATCTCTTTCCCATGTTACAGCCAACTACAGGGTTCTCTCAATAAGCTCTCACTAAAGTCGATTGATTCTAGGAGGGTCCACTCCTCAAGCCACAGGTCGATACTCCAACAGCCACTAAGTCCCACAAAGAAGCATCCTAAAGCACTTCCACATAAAAGGGGTCTCAATGTAACGGACGGTGCGTCAATCGGCTGCATGGTCTGTAAGTTATTGGCCATTTAATCCCGAGGACCCGGTTAGATTTCTGTTCGATCCAACCTATACATACCCCAACATTATCTGAAACTTACGTGGGGTGTACAAAAAATACCGTATCGATCCAAGTTTTACAGCGCCGCAGACGGTTTCTCAAACGGAAGCTCGTAGCTCAAGTTATGGTCAAAAGAGAAAAAAGGGTCGAATATGGTTTGGGTCCGGTCCGACCCGGTCAAACCGACCCAGCCTGGGCTGACCCGACCCAGTTCGGTTTGACCTGGTCTGACCTAGGTCTGGCCCTGGGTCCGACTTGGACCGCGGGGTCCGATGCGGCCCGCGATGGGCGGCCCACTGGGCATCTCGCAGTTGGCAGGATGGCCAGCCCTCCTCCACAGCGCGGTCATGTGCCACGCCGCCACTGGCAGCCGGCAGAAAGCCATCCACCCTTCATCGTTGTCACGGCCTCGTTCCATGGATTCTACACACCGTCGGTGTTAATGCATGTCGATGCCTCCCCTTCGTGTGGCCGGTCGTGCATCGGCCACCGCCTCTGCTCTACCGCGGCCCTCCACCAGTGGCGTGATTGCGCTGTCGCCATATTCACGGCCAGCTGGTGTGCCATCCGCTGCTTCTGAGTCCTACCAGTGCCAGTTGCCGGAACCAGTCGTCGTCCTCCTCTATCGTGATGAATGCATCAAAATCCACAAAGGTTTCGGAGTGGTCGGGCCATGTTCATTTGGCCTTCACCCTCCATGTTAGAGCGGTAGCAAGCAACTTGTGGGGAGATATTCAATGTAAAATAAGTTAATAAAGATCAATCAAATGAAACCCCTACCTTGTCATTCAGTGGAGGAGTTGATAATTATAAGATAAATTCATTGACAAACATCGGTGTTTGTTGCTTCCGCAAATCACTTCTGATCCGGGCTTGGGGTCGGTTCCTCATTCTTCGTTAGAGAAAGAGTTTCTCAAATGTTATCCCCTTTGCCAACAATTTCCCTAAGGAAACGAGGAGCCAACAAATTAAAATTGTTTTATGAAATTAATTTACGTTTTCAAAATTTAAGTTGGCTCAAATAAATGGCAAAATTATTTAAATGGAGAGTTGAGAGGTTTTCCCCCATTAAGAGGGGTTTGGGTGGTCCCCACCACTATGAATTCAAATTGGGAGGTTTTTCTAGCTCGGGTGGTCCCCACCTCCATAATTTCAAAAGATAGGTTTCAAATGAGAAATAAAATGTTAATTATTTTATTTTTCCTCTTCCATGAAAAAGTGAAAAACTATCTTCCACCCTTGACCGACTACGGTTGAGGTGAAGGTCTCTTTAAGTGAATATTGGGGATACGTGTTCAATGGTGTCCTCGGATTTCAATTCCGAGCACCGGTTCAAAAGTTATAAAAACCCGCTTGCATGTTTACTAAACGTACTAAAAAAAAGTTCAGAAATTCATTCTGGGCACTCCGAGCCTCGGAATCATGTGCCATCAATTTTTGTAGACTCATAAAATTCCCATATAATTAAAAAAAATAGAATTTCTGGGTCTTTACATTCTCTCCACCTTAAGGCTTTGTGTCCCTGAAAGCCACATTACAAAAACAAGGAAAACAGGTGGGGGTACTGAGCACGAATATGAGCCTCCTGCACCCATGTGCTCTCCTGGAGGTTCTCGTGCTTCCAATGTACACGCACCAAAGGTATCGATCGCCCACAAAGGATTATCTCCTATCGATCCTCAATCTCCACTGGAAAATCTATAAATGTCGCCCCATCGTCGATGTCCAGATCTCCCCAGTCAATGATGTATGAAGGGTTGTGCACATATCTCCTCGACTGGGATACGTGGAAGACGTCATGCACCCGGTGCGACTGAGGTAGAAGAGATAGGTGGTAAGCCACCTCACCAACTCTGCTGAGGACCTAAAAGGGTCTGATGAACTTCAGAGATAACTTGGTTCCCTAGCCAAATATCTGTAATTGTCATTGAGGTGAGACCCATAAAAAGATGTGGTCACCATCCTCGAACTCCAGAGGTCTATTTCTCCTGTCGGCATAAGACTTGTATCTACTCTGTGCAGTCTTCATCTGCTCCTCGATGATCTGCACCTTATCTGGGGTAGCTCATACCATCTCTAGTCCCATGATTGCTGACTCCCCTGGGTCAGTCCATCACAAAGGAGATCTGAAAGGTCGGTTGTACAAAGCCTCGAAATGTGTCATCCCAATGGTGGAGTGATAGTTGTTGTTGTAAGAGAACTCCACCAAGGTAATGTGATCCTCCCAGCTACAACCGAAGTCAAGGACGCAAGCACACAGCATGTCATCAAGGGTCTGAATGGTCCACTCAGTCTGTCCATCCGTCTGAGGATAGAAGGTGGTACTCAAACAAAGATGCATCCTGGAATCCTCCTGCAATCCCTTCCATAGCCGGTAAGTGAAACGTTCATCACAATCGGAGATAATCGTTAAGGGTACTCCATGTAGCCGCACAATCTCCTATACATAGAGGTGTCCCAAGCTCTCTACTAAACTCTTCTCTCTGATCGGTGGGAAGTTGGTCGACGTGGTGATTTGGTCGACGATCACCCAGATAGATTCATGAACCCTGGATATACATGGAATTCCTATCACGAAGTCCATTGATATTCCATCCCACTTCTACTCTAGGACCACTAAAGGCTGAACTAAGCCTGCTGGTACTTAATGCTCCGCCTTCACTTGCTGACAAGTGAGGCACCGAGAGAAAAACTTTGCTACTTCTTTCTTCATTCCGGGCCACCAGTGTTGTCATCAGAGGTCCTGGTACATCTTCGCCACTTCTGAATGTACCGCTAGAGGGTATGTGTGGAAATTAATCAACACTTCCTCCCAAAGAGACACTGGTGCCATGGTATGTCCTCTAAAAAGGATGACGTGCTCCCCACCTTCAGAAAATCCATCTGGTGCCTACACTGAGGATATCTGAACACGTCGAGCCTCACAGTCAGTGTCCCCACGCTGTGCCTCCCTGGCTCACTGATGAAGTGGGAGAGTGATTGTAAGATACTGAAGAAAAGATGCTTCATCTCATTCCACAAAGGATATCTATAAAGCATCCAGCTGCTCTATCGCTTCACCTAGCAGCTGTGTACTAGATCTTCTACTGAGTGCATCTGCTACAACGTTACCCTTCCCAGGAGTATAGACTATTTTGAAGTCATAGTCCTGGATGAACTCAAACCAACGTCTTTGTCTTGGGTTCATGTCCTTCTGGGAGAATATATACCTAAGACTCTGGTGATCATAGTAGACCATAAAATTCTTTCCCATCAGATAGTGCCACCACATCTTCAAAGTGAAGACCACTGCTGCTAACTCAAGGTCATGGGTAGCATAGTTTTTCTCATGTTTTCTAAGATTTCAAGAACCATATGCAATAACATCTAGCTCCTGCATCATGACACATTTGATCCTAGTCCTAGATGTGTCGCAGTAGACTATGTACCCAACTCCATCCTCTAGAAGCCTCAAGATGGGGGAACTAGTCAGCCTCTACCTCAGCTCTTGAAAACTCTGCTGGCATCTCTCCGACCACACGAAGGGTTGACCCTTCTTTGTTAACACTTATAGAGGTGTTGTAACTCTTGATAAATCTATCAAAAATATTCGGTAGTATCCAGCCAAACCTAGGAAACTTAGTACCTCCATCACACTCCTGGGTGGCTCCCAAAAAAGTACTGCCTCAATCTTTGCTGGATCCACTACAACTCCATCCTCTGAGATGACATGTCCCAAAAAGTGAACCTCTTGGATCCAAAACTGGAACTTCAAGAGCTTACCATAAATTTTTTTCTCTAGGAGTGTATCCAGAACTATCTGAAAATGATATACATGCTCCTCCCCAGTAGCCGAGTAGATCAGTATGTTGTCGATCAAAACTACTACAAATAAATCAAGGTATGGTTGAAATATCTTGTTCATCAGTCACAGGAACACTGTTGGAGCGTTGGTCATGCCGAACTGGATGACCAAAAACTCATAATGGTCGTATCGACATCTAAAATCCATCTTCTTCACATCCTTGTCTCATACTTTGATCTAGTGATAGCCCGATCTGAGTATATCTTCGAGAACCACCATGCTCCCTTTAGCTAATGAAAGAGGTTGTCAATCCTCGGGATTGGGTACTTGTTCTTCATGGTCACCTGGTTCAGGTGTCGATAGTCAACACAAATTCTCAATATCTCATTCCTCATCTTGGTGAAAAAAATCAGGTCTACCCAAGGAGAATCACTGAGCCGGATGAATCCCTTCCCCTGTAAGTCCTCTAGCTATACCCACAGCTCACAAAGATCTGTGGGATCCATCTGATGTGCTGTTGTAGATATCGATGTCGCCCTAGGTTAAAAATCAATGTAAAAGTCCACATCTCTACAATGAAGTAGACCTAGAACATCATCAGGGAAGACATCCGGGTACTGGCCCACCACTACAAGATAGCT
This sequence comes from Viscum album, assembly GCA_963277665.1. Classification (NCBI taxonomy): domain Eukaryota; kingdom Viridiplantae; phylum Streptophyta; class Magnoliopsida; order Santalales; family Viscaceae; genus Viscum; species Viscum album. The sequence goes on from OY728133.1 coordinate 109,035,589, forward strand.
CAGACTCTCCACATCAACCGCTCTGAGGGTAAGGCTAGCCAAATGATGAGTGATTGGTTGCACTCTCCTCCAGGTAAGTCTATAATGTGCTGCAAAGGCTCCCTTCTCTCCGGTGAAGGTAAACCTTGTCCTATCAGTGCGGACACACCACAATTTTCACCTAATATAGTCAATCTGAGCATGGACTATAGATAACCAGTCCATACCCAAGATGACATCATAAGGCCTCGACACTGCTACTAGGAGATCGCAACTGAAGTTATCGCCTCCTAGAGTAATCTCAAAATACCAGCACCAGTGTGTAATCATCAAATCATCTCCCGTAGGAGTCTCTAGCTATAAGGATCGACCTAATGGATCCACCGAAATCTCCGACCTCTGAATGGGGGTAGTGGTAATAAAAGAATGACTGGAACCTGTGTTTATAAGTATTGCAGCTAAGGTGGAGTAGACCTAGATCATACCTCATATCATCTCTGGAGTGCTGTGATCGTAGGCCTCAACTGCCTAGAGCTGAGCTCTCCCCAGTCCACCTACTCCTTATGGTCGGGGTAGACGGCCTGGTGGTGGTGGCGGTAACACCTTGAATCGTCGCCCACCACCAGATATATGGCCAGATCCTCTTCCACATCCACCTGTTACCTGCAGACCTCCCCGGTCGAACCTCTGTCTCTGCCTGGGTGGTCCTTCGACCATCTGCTGATCACCCGTACGGTAGGTCGGGCAGTCACGAGCCTTGTGACCCTACCCTCCGCATGCATAACACTGCCTCCTCCTCGCATGACTAGATATGTCTTCAGTGCCCTGTACAACCGACCCTAGATCTTACGGTCATCCTTCTGTAGGTCTGGTCCCCTTGGACCTCTGTGACATCTTTCTACTGCCAGCTGTAGAAGACTCCACTACATGACGCCCTATGGTAGATCTCACTGTCGATGACTGCTCATCAAGAAAACTCTCCACTAATAGAGCTCTCTCTAACACCCCCGCCTATGTCGGGATGCTGAGAGAAATCATCTAAGTCCTAATCTTCCGCCTGAGTCCCTGATTTAAGGTCCGGGCCCGGAAGAATGGGTCTCGCACCATATCAGTGGAGTAGCATGAGAGGTCAGTGAACCTCACTGAGTACTGAGCCACAGTCATGCTGCCTTGGTGTAGATGAAGAAGCTCCTATATACGCACTGTGCGAAGGGTCATTGGGACAAACTCTCCCCAAAATAGGCTCTCAAAGTCTTCCTAGAGAGGTGTTACCTCATCGTGAACCTGGAGCATCAAGCTCCACCATCTGCCTGCTGCTTCCTGTAGAAGACTGGCGGCAAGTATCACCTTGAGATCAGCTGGTGTCCCTACCAATTGGAAGACTCTCACCATGGTCTCCAGCCAATCCTCAGCCACATGTGGGTCCATCTCACCCCTGAACCTGGGTGGCCTCAAGCGTTGTAACTCGTGCAACGCGCTCAAGCGGCGTGCACCCTCTACTCCTGGGGCTGGTGGAGTCGATGGCCCAACGGTTAAAGGTACCGCTGGTGCCTCCTCTGGTGCCCCTACTAATAAAGGGCCCTACACTGATGCCTCATTGATCAGTGGGCTATCATCGTGTACTATACATGGAACACTAACTAGATGTCTGTGTGGAGGAATCCTGAAAAGAAACAGGTGTGCCACGGTCAATAAGTTATACCATGTGAGATGAATCAAAAAGATCACAAAAAAACTTTTTGAAACACACATGCAATCAGTGTTTTCGTGCACTGAGTCAGAAATCAGAAGTCAGGGTCCTGGTCTACAGATACGTCAGCCATCGCACCAACACTGGATTCCCTAAACTAATAACCACACTCACTACACTTCACACTATTACCGTTAAAATATCATAGTCTAATGTTCTATGGTAGAACTGACTCCTCTGATACCAATTTTTCATGACCCGTCCCCCCGGGCCCGTGGAGTGACTACCCCAAGCCAGCCTTCCATAGGCCAGAGGCTGGAGACTAGCACCGAAAGGCGTATTCCTTAATATGGGAAGACATTTCCCTTATAAATTGTAAACTCACAAAAACCAAGAAAAAAAAGATACAAACACAAGTAAACTGTATAGTAAAAAGAGTGTGTACAATAATTAAAAGGGTCCAGAATATAAGCCCAACAGAAAAGAACAAGTAAAACTAGAAATTATAAGTATAACTGGAAACAGCTCCTGTGAACACCCGCCAAAGATCTTACCAGAAGGTTAGGTACAGCTCTTGAACGGTTGTCTTTGTGGTACACCTCGTCTAATGTCCACATCTGAGCTACCTCCAGTCCTGGTACTCTCTTCCTCGGTCAGTAATATTTGTCTTATGCACTAAACACAATAAGGTGCGGTCATAGCCCGTGTAGGGGTGAGTATAACGATACTCAGTAGGGACCCTGAGACCCCTGAAGGTCTCTCAAAATCCATAAAGGATAAACCATAAAGCATGAAAAAAACTGACAACCTTACTTAGGTATATGCCCATACATACACCTAAGTTATTAAATATACTAATCTCATTCATGAGGAAACACAAGGCCCAACTCATTAGCCCAAACCTCAACTAATCCACGAAGGAAAGAATACTACAAAGGTAACACCACAAAGGTAAGTACCACACATGTAACGCCACACAGAAGAATACCAAAAAGGTATCACCACGAAGGTAAGGACTTATCTCACACCAGGTATAACATAGGTATGGTAGTAAAGATGATTATATGTAACTACTGAATCATCATACTCTATTAAGAGGCTGACCCATGTAGGATCATAAATCATAAGACCCACATAGGATCCTAAATCATCAGAACCATGTAGGATCCTAACACAGCAGACCCATGTAGGATCCTAGAGTAGTCCCACTTGGATTCCTAGTGCTGATCTAGGTGAGACTCTTGAACACAGACCCATGTAGGATCCCAAAGAACAGACCCACATAGGATCCCTTTCTCATGTTACAGCCAGTTACAGGGTTCCCGCACTAAGCTCGCTTGATTATGGGAGGGTCCACTCCTCAATCCATAGTTCGATTCTCCAATATCTAAAAAGTCCCACAAAGAAGTATCCCAAAGGACTGCCACGTAAAAGGGGTCTCAACATAACATATGTTGCATCAATCGGACACCTGGTCTATAAGTTATTGGCCTTTTAGTCCTGAGGGCCCGGTTGGATTCATGTTTGATCCAACCCATTTGTACCCGAACGTTATCCGAAAATCAAGTGAGGTATACCAAAAAGACCGTATCGATCCAAGGTTTCTGGCGCTATAGACGGTTTGTCAAATGGAAGATCATAGCTCAAGTTATGGTCAAAAGAGAGAAAAGGGTCGAATCTGGTCTGGGTCAGGCCCTAGGTCCGACCCAGCCCATGGGGTCCAACCAGACCTATTGGGTCCAGCCCAGCCCGCCAGTGTGGCCCACTGGGTGGCCCTCAATGGGAGGCTCTTAGTGCGTGGCCTGATGGGCGGCCCACGTCCGACCGTATGGCAAGCCCTTTTCTATGGCGCGGCCATGCGCCGTGTAACCACTAGCGGCCAACAGCGAGCCGGTCACACTCCTTCACCATCACGGCCTAGTGCCGTGGCTCCTGCACACCGACAGCACGAACACATGCCTCCGCCTCCCCTCCGTCAGGCTGGCCGTGCGCCGGACGCCACCTCTACTCTGTCATGGCCGATAGGCCGCAGCCCTCCACCGGCGGTGTGGTTGCGCCACCACCGTCTTCGCAGCCGGCCTCCGCTCCTCAGTCTTACCAGCACTAGTCATCATCCTCCTCCATCGCGATGAACGCATAAAAAACCACAAAGGTTGTGGAGTGGTCATGCCATGTTCGTTTGGCCCGCACCCTCCTCGTTAGAGCAGTAGCAAGCTGCTCTTGTGGAGAGATTCAACATAAAAGAAATTAACGAAGATCAATCAAATCACACCCCTACCTTGTCGTTCATTGGAGGAGTCGAGAGGTAGAAGATGAAGTCATTGAATAATTTCAGCATTTTTTGCTTCTACAAAGCGCTTCTGATCCAGGTTCGGGGTCAGTTCCTCATTCTTTGTTAGAGAAAGAGTTTCTCCAAAGTTCTCCCATTTACCACGGATTTCCCCAATGAAATGAGGATCCAATAAATTAAAATAGGTTTATCAAATTAATTTAGGTTGGCACAATTTAAGTTGGATCAAATAAATGGCACAATTAATTAATTGGAGAGTTGAGAGGTTTCCCCCCATTAAGAGGGGTTCGGGTGGTCCTCACCACCATGAATTCAAATTGGGAGGTTTTTCTCGATCAGGTGGTCCTCACCTCCATAATTTCAAAAGAGATGTTTCAAAATAAAAATAAAATGTTAATTTTTTTATTTTTCTTCTTCCATGAAAAAGTAAAAAACTATCTTTCACCCTCGACCTACTGTGGTCGAGGTGAAGGTCTATTTAAGAAAATATCAGCGTTGCGAGTTCAACAGTGTCCTCGGATTTCAATTCTGAGCACCGGTTAAAATGTTATAAAAACCTGCACACAAGTTTACTAAACATACTAAAAAGGTTCAGAAATTCATTCCGGGCACTCCGGACCTCGGAATCATGCACCGTCAATTTTTGTGGACTCATAAAATTTCCATATAATTTAAAAAATTACATGGAATTTCCTGTTCTTTACAACTTAATGTTACTAAACATTGTTTATTACTATTCCAATAAATACAACTCACTCCCAAGATAAATTTTCCTCTAAATTTTTATTTTCAATCATCAAAATAACCAACCCAATTAGCATTTATTAACCCAAGTAGGTTTAACTTATTACTTTTTTATACAGTAACACATAATTCAATGTTCCTTTAACATACCTCAAAATTCTCTTGGTATTATTTATGTGAGATTTTTATGATCACTTTGATACCTATAATATAATTTTATAAAATAAAAAATATCTGGTCAAGATGTTATAAAATAGAATAAACATCTGATAAATTTTTGAATCTTTTTCTAATTCGCACTTTGGTCAGATTCATCTTTACTCATCTTCCTAGAAATAAAAAATATGTGTAAAAACCTCCTTTGAATCTTCTATGCCAAACTTTTTTAATAATTATCTAAAATACTTTTATTATGAAATAAGGATATAGAAATCACTTTTCATGATTTTTAGCCTAATAAATAAATTCATTTTACCAAGAATATACACTTCAAAGAGACTCTTAATTTGTTATAATAACTCTTTGCACATATTATATTTATCGCTTACAAGTATTATTTCATCAATATAAATAATAATAATTAAATTTTTGGAATCAGTTTTCATTACATAAATATTGTTATCAAATTATCCTCTAGAAAATTTTACTATTTTGTAGGAAAATATTAGGTTTTGAATAACAAGCTTAAGGAGTCTTCTTAAACCCATACAAGGATTTCTTCAGCATAAAAACTTTTTATTTTATTATGGTCAAGGAAAAATCCATCTTCTCATTCAATATAAACTTTTTCCTAAACTTCCCCATTTAAAAATTCTGACTTAACATCCATTTGATAAACTTGTTATATCTAATAAGAAGTAATTTCCAAGAACAATTTGATATTTTTGAGTCTTGAAAGAGGGGTGAATATTTATTCAAAATAAATACCTCCAACCTATTCATACCCTTTTTATATTATTATAAATTTATTTATTAAAACATCTCACTTTTTATTCAACTTGTTTCCAAACACCCATTTAGTTACTATGACATTTTTATCTTCAAGTTGGAGAATAAGTTCCCATGTATCAGTGTTTTCAATATGATCTAACTCTTCATTAATAGCTTCTAACCATTCTTTATGTTTGACAAATTTTGATAGTGATAGTAGGTATATTTGATATATAATTGTTGGTTTATTCTTTATTATTAGTTTCCATCTAGTTTAAACCTGAGATTCACTTATTATGATAATATTGGTTGGTTAAACCTATTTATGTATCTTGTGATATTCTTAGTTTTTGTTTTCCTTAGTTTATTAATCATCAATAAAGACTTCAGATTGTGTTTTTTATAATTCCAGTGCACTTCCTTTATTTTTCTATTTGGTTTTATCAAAAGGTTGTAAGATTCCTTCCATTATGACATCAAAACAACCATCTCCTTAATCTATCTCTTTGAACTTATTTTCAATAACCTTAACATCACATTACTCCATAATTTTGATTGATTTTTCATTTCATCACTTCTATATTATTTCTTTGTTTTTATACCCTACGAAGATTCATTAACCAAAACTTTCATCAAATTTACCTGAATTAGTATTTTTAATCTTCACCAACAAGGGAATTCGAAATACCTTAAAGTATTTAATAGTAGGAAAATTTTTATACAGCATTTCAAAGATGGTTTATTCTTCTTCTGGAATTAGAAAACATTTATTTTGAATATTTATAGTTGTACAAACTACTTCCCTCCAGCATTATTTTTATAGTTTATACTCAGAGAGAATAGATCATCCTATTTCAACTAGGCTTTGATTCTTCCTTTATGATACTCCATTTTTTTGTAGAGTGTAAGGAGAATTGTATTGATCTCTAATTTCCTAAATTGAAAAATAGGATTCAAATAAGTTACATGTAAACTTCTTTCCATGGTCTATTATCATTTTTATATATATACAACATGTTCCTTCTCAACCTCCTTCCAGAATATTTTGAACATTTCCACAATCTCATATATTTTTCTCATAAACATTACTTGATTCATCCATGTAAATTTATTAAGTATGGTGACAAAGTATCGATCACTATTGGTGGATCGATGTATCATTAGTATATATATATGGGAGTGAGTAATTTTAAGAGGTTAATTAGAAAAAATATCTATGTTTTGATGACTTTTTTTTTACCATTCTTCCATTTTGAAATGTTTCAAAAATAATCTCTCTTTCCTTATTAAGTTGAGTAAGATCACTCACTACTTATTTCTTATATATTTCTCCCATATTTCCTTGAACAAGATGGAAAAATATCATATTCCATAATTCATTTTCATCTTGAGCACTCAAATAACAAGAGTTACTTGGATATCTAATTTAAAACAAATTACCACTAGTTATGTCTCCCTTGGTAATAATATTTCCTTATTTTGAATTTTTTATAATTCAAGAATTTCTTTTGAAGATAAATTAATTCCCATCATCGCAAATTTTTTTGACTCTTATTAAACTTTGTTTAAGTCCATCAATAAACAGAACAACTTTAGACTTTAAATTTTTTATTTCAATTTTAGTTATGTTAATCAATTTTATTTTGATAGAAAATTCATTTCCAAATATAACAACACATAAACCATTTTTTCTAACTTTTTTTAGGATTTTCGTATTACCCGACATATGGGAAGAGCAACCAATGTTGAAAATCCAAGGATTCCCCATTTTTCTGGATTTTAATTCTACCTATGCTAATAATGTTTTCATAAATCTTCCCTTTACCAAAATTATGATATCTCCGAACATGTTCTTTCAGGTTCATCATATATAAATGATGTGTATTTTTTTATAAAATAAACTGAACATATACAAAACATTTAATACAATCCATGAACTTTTCTGGTCTAGGTTTTGAAAAATTAGACATTATACATTAAAATTTATCAAAACTATACAAAATTAAATTAAATAAACAAAAATCCTTTACATGCGCTGCCTTCTTGATGAAATACACATCACAAATAAATTTCATGAAACCTGTGAAAATATATGTTAAACAAAGGGTGAGTATTTATTTTCCTAGTAAGGGGTTTTAAAATTATTCGGAAATACTTTTAAAATATTTATTCTGAAAAAATAAATACATAAAAATAGGTTTCCAAAATATTGAAATTTAAAAAAAAAATTAAAATTTTAAAAATCATAAATTTCCAAAATAATAACATTTTAAAATAATTCCTTGGATTTATCCACTTGAAAATAATAATTTTGAAAGATTAATTATGATACTTAGGGGGCCATAATAAAATTGTAAGGACACTTAGTCATATCTCATATGGATAAATGTTCCCTTAAGGTCATGGGTTTACTCACCATACCATAACTTAATATTCGATACTCTAGTGTTAATTTTATGAAAACATTTTAATGGTCATGCCTTTCTCAATCATAACCCAAAAACGTTTCAAAATAATACATACATAAATTATTTTCTTTAAAAGAAAATAATATTAATTACTTATTAACATAGAATAATAATTTTTTGAGAATTTATAAAATCATATTTAGGATTAATCCATGTTTATAAATAATTGTTCCAATTTAAAAGTCATAAATATAAATTCATAATAAAATAAATGAATACTTGAATAAAAATGCAAGGAATGTCAATGATAATTTAGAATATATCCATATCTAAATTTTGAGTAACATACAAGGAGGTTAAAATACATTTTTACACATAAAATAATAACTTTATTTAGATTTTTTGCATAAAATGATAACTTATACATAAAATAATGAATTTTATCCTCTTATTTATAAACTAAAAAATTTAATGTTATTAATTAAAAAACTCATTTAAAATCATAGATTAATTATTTCAATAATTATTTCTCAACAATATATATATATATATATCAATATATATATATATATATCAATATATATATAGAGTTATTTAAAAATAGCTATATAATGAGATTTCATAAAAGAGTTATAAATTAAATCATAGTTTGAAAATAAATTAGAGACTTTGTTTTATAAAACATATTCTAAATAAAATTAATGAAATAAAAATAACCTTTTATTTGAAGAATATATATGTACTTAAACATATATATATATGTATAAATTTATAAATCAAAACATAACCCTTACAAACAATAAATTAAACCATAAAATTAAAATTAAAATTAAAATTAATACCTTGCATGATTTTAAAAAATTTAAGAGTATTAATACACTATATATATACTTATAAAAAAATTTAAAATAGAGATAACCCTTAACTTTATTTGAAAAGAGAAGAGAAAGTTTGTTATGAGTACAACGAAATTTAATGGAGGAACATGGGAAAGACAAGCCATGTATTCTTGGGTGTTCATAAGAGGGTTATATGTATAGTTAGACTTAAAAACATCACTCTCTTATAGAAAGTAGTGTAAAACTAATTATTTGGAAAAGAAAATGAAGGTTGTTTTATTTATTCAATATAATATGCGAATGGGTATATAAATATATGTTGGTCAGAGTGAGTAACTCAAGAGGGGGTGAATTGAGTTCCTAATAAAAAAATTGTTAAAATATTAAGTTAAAATAAAATCCCCTAATAAAACAAACTATCCAATTAATCAAAAAATCATATCAATATAATATATGTCCTTTTAAAATATTTCTCAAAGAGTGATTATGTCTTAGTTAAAATAATTTTTAGGATTAACTTATCTATTGAAATCAATTTACCTAGAAAAAAAATATAAACATGAGTTAAGATTAATTATCAAAGTAATAGTTCTGTTTATAGATTAAAAACAGTCTAGGATAAGATAAAGAAACAAAACACAATAACACAATGTGATAAACTAGAGGTTAATTTTCAAGATTACACTTAATCCCCTTCACATAGAAATCACCTATTGCCAACAATATTATAATAATAATCAAAAAAATCCATAACCTGTATCAGGTAAACAAACAATAGATATATGATGTCTAGGATAAAAAACCTCTTCCACAATTGTATATGGGAAGTAAAGATAACATATTCCACACAAGGACCTCTTCCATAAACACCATGGGAAAATAAATTTAAAGGAAAGAGATTATATCAAGTATTCTTCGGTTAGGTGCAGGAGACAGTGTGTATTTGATAACAGAGTAACAACACACTGCTCAAAAGAAAAACAATAAACAACAAGAGCATTAAATAATATAGTGATTCTTATTCTTATATGTTCAGAATGTTTGAAGTCCTCATATTAGTGTTGATGAGTAATTTGAGCTTAATTATTGAACAGTGTAGCAGAACAGAGGATCGTAGGAATCTGTAGGAACGTTCCAATTGATCTCTGTTAGTATCTCAATAAATATATATAATGAATTTAGTGATTATGTGTTGTTGATATTAATATTATATTAATTGTTGATATTGTACAGATTCACAATTTTGATTGTAAAATTTTATGTGTGTTTTTCAGTCAGTAATCATTGTATATGTCATATGTATTGAGTATAGAAAGAGATATGTCCTTCGTGTATATATAGAAGCATCAACTGGAAAAGATCCAAAATACTCAGATCAGCTTTGACTATGTCATGAATACTTGGTCCAATAATATTTTAATAGAAAATATTTATTAAGACATTAATGCTAAACTCCTCAGACAGAAATGGTAGCAAGGAGATGGTGGTGACCCAACATCTAGAGGTATATTAGAATGGCGGTGAATCAGGTTGATGATGACTCAGAGTCTGATAGTGCCTCAGAGTCTAACGGTACCTTAGGCTGATGATGACCCATATTTTGGTGGTAAAACGCCTGATGTTAACTCATCCTGGTGGTAATGATCCTAATAGTATCTCATCCTGATGGTAACAAGCATGGCAGTAACTTCTTCTTAGCAGTAACTCACCTTAGTGGTAGCTCCTAACATATGGTAACTCACCATAACACTTAGTCTAATTATGATAAAAATAGTTTTACCATATAAAATTATATCATACAATATGTAGATCATTATTATTAAAATAATCATGGTTTGTGATCATTAAAATAAGATAGTTTCAAACACACTCCACATAAGGAGGTACTAATATTCTCCCCCTTTTTAATGATCACAAAAAATGGCATTTTATAAGACATTTACTAAATAATTAAACATAGAAAATCATAGATGTATTTAATTTAAAAATAATCTTCTAAATATTTTAGAAGATATATGTGTGATATAAACAACTTAAGTGAAAACTAGAAATATGATAATATTATTATAATAAAATAAATTCCCATTTTACCTCCCCCTTTTAGATTAATAAAAATAAAATAAAAAGGAAAGATAAATTAGAATAACACTAAGATATTGAATTTAATATTAGCCAAAAAAATTTAGTATAGTAATATAATGATAAAAAGTTCAAGTACATGATCCCTATCAAAATATTGCATCCAATCGGATTTATGGTGTAGAGGTTCATGGATGATCGAATTTCTCTTTCCCATTGTCCTTATCTCTGTCCTGAGAGGAGACTATAGTAGTGAAAGTTGGAGTATGTGTAGTAATGGAATGGATTGTTGTGGTAGGAGGAAGAGTTTCATGAATAAGAACTAGCCTCATGTGTTTGATTACATCAGCTGGTAATAAACTCATAGGCTAAAATGATGTAGGTAGAAGACCTTCAAACTGATTAATCACTATAAGATGATATATAACTGGTTCTATGGTGGTAGTTAAAAGAACTATTGTCACATAAATTTCCTCTATTGAAATAATAGTTTTATTATGGAAATGTATGAAGGGTTTCATGAGATTGATAAAATCCATAATTATATTTCTTCCCCTTTCCATAGCACTGAATAAATCATTTTTCTCTTCCATAGATCTCTGGAAAACTACTGTGAGAACCTTCAATTGACTCACTTGTTCTTTGAAATCTATTTTCACCGGTGGAAACCTCAAATTTTCTTCAAAAAATTTGAAGTTATCATACATCTCATGCTTTGTATAAATCCTTGATAGATAATACTTTATTTCTTTCTTGATTATTTTATTATCATTTCTGATGTCATTGGAAAACTCACTTATCATTTTATAGAAATATTCTCCATGATGATGTATCTACCTTATTTGTACCTCATGAGTGGTCACATCACCCAAATCATTATTGATATCTTATCTGGTAATCTTGATGATCATATCTCTATCAATTTTTATTGGAGTAATAGGAGATACAGATGATGTAGAGGCAGCATTAGTCAGGATTTCCAACTTCTGAGAAATAGAATTCAAACATTATGAAAAAGAGGATGTCAGGACCTCTACTGAAGATTTAAAACTTTCCAATTATATTTACAATATTATATTATCCACTTAAAGCTCTTGAATATGAAATATTACTCTTGGTTATAAATGATATATAACCAACTCAACCAAATAATGGGTGATTTATTAACTAAGTCTAGAAACTGGAGAGGGTTGAGAGATGAGGACATTTTCAAAATCTGAAACTAAATTCCTTCTCAAGGATTCCAAATAAGAATTGAAATTTTATTAAAATTATTCTAAATCAGTTTATGTCACGACATCAGGAGGTATAACAGATTGAGAAGAAAGATGACCTATCTGCTCATGATACACTTCAGCCTCAGTAGATCTATCTATTTGTATATGAGTAAAAGGTTGAAACTCCATAGCTTGATCAATTTGATCCACTAAGTATCCTTCTATTATCACAATATTTTCATGCTCATAATCCAAACCACTATAATCCAAACCAAGTCTAACAATAATAGGATTCCTTTCCCAATCTTTAAAAGAAAAAAATTTAGGTCTTGTATAAGGAAGAATTGGAGATTCCTTACGTACTTGAGATGATTGAATAATTCAAGTATAGAAGGGGAAGGAGTATGAGATGTCTATATGTTATATGTTGGTTCTAATTTTTCCATTTGTTATAACTGGTCAATAATATTTGGATTCTTTTCCCCCTCACTATCAATTTCCACATATTCTTCACTAATAGTAGGTAAATAATCCATCTCGGTATCTTTAGATTGATTCTCATCTCTATGAGAACTTGATACCATGGGTGATGAAGGATATATTTGAACCATCTCATGATCATGATTAGTGGGTCAAATCCATTCATATAACTTCCATAATTATGATCATTTACATGTTATTCTCCATGTTCAGATCTATCATCATTATTTTAATCATCATGATCCTCATTATCTTTACTTTCATTTCCATCTGATTTCTCACAATCCAGATCATTATCTGCTTCCTCAGAATCATTTTCATCACTTTCATTATCATTACCAGTCTAGTCACTTTATGTTTTAGAGGAAGATGTTTTAAACTAGGCCACTCCATATAATTTAGTTTCCTCATCATCATTTTCATCTAAAATAGATTCTTGGGTAGGCAGATAACCTGGTGGACTTACAGATCCAAGAGAGACTTTTGGAGGAGATTTAGGAATCTTTAGTTCAATTCCCACTTCCACTAAAAATATTCTTCTTCTTCTTCCATTAATTTCTCAACTTTTTCACTATCATCATCATCAGAGTAATCAAATAACTCATCAGGTTCAAGACCAAAATCCACCATGTCATTGGTTCTGGTTGGATGATCAATAGGGTTGAAATAATCATACAATTTTTCATCATCTATTACCTAGCACTTCTTTCATGGATTCTAGCACACTTTAACCAGTTTACAAATTTTCTTTGATAAGAAAAAAACACCAAAATTATATTAATCTTCTTGTCCTTCTTTGAAACATACCTTGGCATCTAATATGGTAGAAATCATCCTAGTATATATTAAGGAATTTGATCTTGATCTCTTCTTGCACGTCTCATACATATGAATCATCAAAAATCTATACATATTGATCCTTTTCCCTTTTTTAATCATAAACAAGAAGTAAACATCTTAATATCTCATGATCTTGAAATATCCTTTTCTAGGACCCAAAACATGTTGTACAAACTTTAATAACATCATACATTCACCATAGAGTTCTACATCTGTATGTATCCTAAGGGTACCGTCTCTAGTCAAATATAGGAGTTCCTCTTTGTATTTAAATGTTTCACTGTCACTTGTAATACTTACTTGAAAATCCTTATATACCCCTTTATGAGGTACTTTTAAGTACTTTTCCCATTCCATTAAATAGAAAGAAATTTATTCTCTATCAATGAGACTTCTTATCATATCCACTTTCATTCCAAAAAACAAACTTAGCATTCTAATAAAAATCATATACTAACCTCAGATAATACACATGGTGGTTTGATGTAAACCATTTCATCCATTTCTGATCTTCTATAACTTTAAATAATAGCATATTGCTAGATAGAATCCATTACGCATCAATTTTCTTTTCTACTTCGACAGCCTATTTTCCCTGATGTGGGTTTTGTGAAACAATATCCAAACTATTGGAAGATAGTTTATATTTCTTGTATTTCCTCATCTCTTTAAAATTAGACACTTCTACTCACTTCACATAGGCCAATCAAGTCTGTTTGAAGGCTTAAGGGAGGAAGGAAAGATTATCGGTCTGAGAGGAAGACAAAGGTTCTAGAGTTCAAGGGGTTAATAGGTATTTAATCAATTTTATTTATTCTGATATATTTATCATTTAGGGATTCCAAAAAATAATTAATAATAACTTTAAAACAATAAAAATTTAGTTGTGAAAAATAATATAAATAGTAATAAAACAATGGTAAAAAAGGAACGATGACTCATTCAACAGTGATTTATCAACGGTGACTCATCAATGGTGACTTGTCAATAGTCACTCATCAATAGTGACAAGTCAATAGTGACTCATCAATGGTGAATCTTCAATGGTGACTCATCAATAGTGACTCATCAATGGTGAATCATCAATGGTGACTCATCAATGGTGACTCATAAATGGTGACTCATCAATGGTGACTCATTCACCGAAAACTTATCATTCTTAATTCATGTTTAATGTAGTTTAATCTCTCATGATTCAAAGTATTTGTAAACATATTAGCAAGATGATGTTCAGATCCAATAAATTCTAAGGTTATATCACCTTTTTGATAATGATATCTCAAAAAGTGGTGTCTTAGATCAATGTGATTTGTTTTATAATGAGATACTAGATTTTTGGAAATGTTTTTCACACTTATGTTATAACAATTTATTGGAACATGTATAAATTGGTATCCAAAATATCGTAAAGAATGTTTTATCCACAAGATTTGTGCATAGTAACTACCTATAGCTATATATTCATCTCTAGTAGTGGATAGTGAAACAAAATTTTATTTCTTACTTCACCATGATACTAGAGATTTTCCTAAAAGATGACAAGTTCCTAATGTACTTATTCTATATAAATTACAACCAATAAAATCATCATCTAAATAAGTTACTAAATAAAAATCATGTCTTTTTGGATAGAACAATCCAAAAAAATTTGTATAATTGAGGTATTTGAAAATTATTTTGATGGATAATAAGTGTGAATATTTTGGATATTCTTGAAAGAGAGCAGACATACACACACTAAAAATAATATTAGGTTGACTATCATATAATTATAAAATACTATCAACCATACCTCTGTAACTAGTTTGATCTAATAATTTCCTAACTTCATCAAGATCTAGTTTATAGGTGGTACTCATGGGAGTATCACTAATTTTAGTGTTGTCTAAGCCAAAACATTTTAAAATTTCATTAGTATATTTACTTTGATTTATGATAATTCCTTATTTATTTTAAAAAATCTGAAATCCAAGAAAGAATTTGATTTTACCCATTAAACTCATTTCAAATTCATTTTGCATTAGTTTTGAAAAATCAATACATAGGGAGTCTTTAGTATATCCAAAAAAAATATCATCAACATATATTTGTACTATTAAAACATATTTTGAAATTAATTTTCTAAAAATAATTGGATCAGTTGTACCTTTTAAAAAAATGAAATAATAAAAGGGTTAATCCTATCACACCAAACTATAGGATCCTATTTTAAATCATATAATGATTTTGTTAATTTAAAAACGTGATTTAGAAAATATAGATTTTTAAACCTAGGGGTTTGTTCAATAAAAACTTCCTTAATTATAAATCCATTTAAGAATAAAATTTTAACATCCATTTGATATAGTTTGAAATCCAAATGTTCGGCATATGAAATCAGTATCCTAATGGATTCATGTATTTCTACAGGTGAAAAATCTTTTTCATAATAAATACATATAATTATGATAATATCTTAAAAATACAACACTGAGGATATTTTTAGTTTATAGTTTCATATAATTATGATAATCTCTTACAAATCCATACATTATAAGGGGAAACTTATACTCAGTATCCATTTTCCTTCAAAAAAACTTTTTAAAATAAAATATGGTTTTTTTCATGATATATATTCATAATTTTAATCTTGACCTCATTTTGTCCCTAATATTTCTGAAAAACCTATGAAAAATATTTTAAAATATGGCATGAGAACAAAAATAAAAATAATATACATAAAAAAAGAAATTTTTTAGTTCATTGAAAACATGAAAACTCATTAAAACCATTTCTTAAAAATGTACCTTTTATCTGAAAATAGAATCATTTTTTTAAAACTATCATTATCTTACCTTTTGAAATCAAGATATTTTCATAAAAACTCATTAGAAATAATAGAAAATTAATGTAGGTTCCATGGTACATCATCATCATAATAAAACCCTTAGATAACCTTTATAATAACCCTTAAAAACCCTTATAAATTGGAATAAACATACAACTGACTTCCAATATAATTCTTCAGAGAAAAAAATAATTACCAAATGTAATGGAGCATTATTTTGGTGAAACAAAAACAATAATGGGTTCACCCATAATATATAATTGGTATCAATCATTTTTAAACTTTTTACAATGACCATATAATGAATAAAACCCCTGAAAAACACTTTTAAACCCATGTACAAATCACTTTTGTATATCAATGTGTGTTTTTTCTTAAAAACATTTAAAATATATAAACTATGCACATAAAGAAAAACAATTTTCTTTGAATATAACCATCTAATATTATATATTACACATAAAATAATTTAGGCACCTTATTTTTGGATAATCTGCTCACATCATATAAGTTAAAACAACATTCTTTTATACTTCTTTAAAAACAGATAAAAGGTGAACATTAAAAGAAGGTTTTTAAAATAAAGTAACTTACCAATTTTGAAACATTTGAATCATAATAGAAGTTAAATAATATCATTAAAAATATTAAATATAGTTAGAATATATAAATTCATGACATAACTTTTCATGGTGGTTGTATATACACCTCATAAAAAAATGGTTCATAACATCAAAATATACCTCAATGAAAGGATATTGAGAGGAAGTCCCACACCATAACTCCAAATATTCTTGTATATTATTTATCATCATAAATAATAAACTTAAATTAATTATTTAATTGATTAATAACCTTTTTAAATTTCATTATTCATTTTATATCACTTATTACCATGTTTATTACTTAATCATTTAATTTCACATCGGGTGTTTTGATGATGTTTGGTACTTCAGTCAAAAATGACTTTGGTCGGATGACTATGGTAAAATAGGTAATAATTATATCATATATATAATAAAATTAATGAAATAATTATCATTTTTATACATAAATTATACTTTTAAATCCATATATTAGATCTAGTTATGAAAAATGAACTACATTACAATCATGGAGACAGTAGGTCGTACATGCACATGAGTAACATTTCCATTTTTCAACGATAATTATGGAAAGAAGGTAAGTATTGTTTCATATTTCCATAATTTTAATAATAAATTAATTATAATATTTATTCTTTAAATATATTCATATATATCATCCATGTGTTGTTGTGAATAAAAATGAATCGCATCACTTCGTGGAGGTGGTAGTCCACATGTACTCATTAATGACGTTATCATTTTTCAATGAATAGAAAGATAAGAATGTAAATGATATATTATAAAATTATAATGATAATTATTTCATCAATATCATATATAAATATTAATTCCATCATTATAATCCTTTTTTGAGAGAAAATTATGGAAAATAAATTACATCAGTTCGCGAGGTGGTAATTCATCGTACACATGGACGATGCATTCATTTCTAATTTTATGGAAAATGAGATGAATATGGGTCATGAAATAAACATAGTAAAATATCATTATATAGAGGATACTATATTTATTATTTTATCATGGTTTAATAAAATTTTAAGGTAGTGGAAGAAGAAATAAAACTAGAACGTGCAGTTGAAAACTATACCTCTTATTTGGTAAACCTCATTTTCTTAACACCTTAAGCCCTATAATTTTGGTATTATGACTATGAAAAGAATTTTATAATGAGTTTTGGGATTACATGAATTGATTTTTTTATTTATTTTTCGAATTAAAATGGTTTTTAAGTGTGAATAAATTATAAGAATGGGTTCCCATTTATAAGGGAAGGAAGGGGCACTCTTGAAACTTTTCAAAATAATAAATTATTATAAAATAATATTTAATAAAAAATGTCTTAAAACATATTAATTTATAATATAATTTGAGTATGGTTAAAAATCCCATAATCCAATAAAAATTATACAACTTTTACTATATTTATGCCCTTATCTTTTGGTTGCAACCCTTAGTTACCCCATTTAACTCTTACCGTAACAACATAGAGTTTTAAAATTTGAGGGTTAATATAGTTACTATAAAATGAAATAAGACCAATAAATATACCATGGTGGATATTTTAAACCTTATCCTAATAAATTTTTGAAATATAATATTTTTTAGGAATTTTATATCATTCAATAAAATTTTGTTCACTATAAAATATCGATAATGTCAATTTTAAGAACTATTCATTACATTGACTTTAATACTGTCAAGATAACACTTATAATTAGAAAGAAATATTTTTTATATCACTAATATAAAAAGGTGATATATAAAATTATTTTATCACATTATGTATTTCAAATTATATTTATTTTAAAAAATTTAATATCATTTATTTAATTATTCTAAAAATTTAATAATTACTACATCAACGTTGTGAAATAATTTATAGTAATTATTTATTTAATAAAAATTAAAATTAAATTATCATGACTAATATAAATATATTATATTTAAAAATAATATTTATAGTTTAATATATCCAATATATAACACCATATTAAAAATATTAAACTTATTAAAAAAAAGAGTGTAACATTCTTGAATTTTCATTAAATAAAATTCTATAAAGTTCATAATCCTATCCAAGTGGCTCTAAAAAGTCATAAATTTGAACCTTGGTTGATTATGTTCTATTTTTACTCATCCAATAATGTTTAATAAGGTTTTAAGATAATTTTATAGTCCTTATATGTAACACCCCGAGCTTCCACGATACGCTTCTCTTTCAATAATGCAATAGCTTGCATTGTACGCAAGTTCGAGATTCTAACACGCCGCGACCAATCAAAGTAGTAGTTATGAATAGTAATACCCACTTTTTGTAATTATATAAATTTTATATTTCAAAATGGACTTCATTTTTGTATTCGGAATATCAAAATTATCCAAAGTTGATTTTTTTGTAATTTTCTGAGAACTTCCAATTTTTTATGAATAGTGAAAAATACTTAAAAACAACTTTTTTAATCAAAATAATTTATAGTGATAAATTATAATATTGAGTGGTTTTAAAGTATAATTAGAATATATTTTTACCATTTTATCCAATGCTGTTCATTATAATTAATTTCACTTTGAAATTAGACATAAACAATTGTCAATCTTTTGATATATATTGTTTCTTAAAAACACGCTATTTGTTGTGACAGCGGGAATTAATTATAAAATTAATTAATGAAAATTATATGTTTGGAATTTTTTAAAATAGACATCATTTTTGAATTCGGAATATCAATTATAGCTTAGGGTGAAATTTTGGCATTGTTCTGAAAAACGTCAATTTTTGATGAATAGTGAAACCACTAAGTGGTAGTTAAAAAAACTGATTTTTCGTTTAACTGAAACATTACCACTTCTGTGATTTTATTTTCAAAAATCCAAAATTCATGGTTTTCATTAGGAAGTAAAATGTGGTTCAATGGGATTAAAATATTTTTTTGGTGAATAGTAACTTTTAAGTTTAATTAATCGTGATTAAAGGTAATTAGTGATATTTAAGGTAAAAATGATATTATAAAAATATTAAAATACCTTTACACTTGTCCTACCCCTATTTTATATGTAATTTCCGACCAAGACAATCCATGGGTCAACTTGGGGACTCCATGAAGCCACTTTGGTAGGAAAATGACATAAATAACTTTTATTTAATGTTAAAATAAAAATGTCACAAACAAGAATTATTTTACTAAAACAATTTTTAAATGGGGTTATACAAGTCAAACTTTTGACTATAAATATTAATTAGAAAGATAAAAATATTTCCTACATCATGATATTTTTTTATAATTTTTAGACATTAAATAAATTAAATTATTTATGACACCATGATGATGCAGTGATTACCTCATTAATTAACGATTTAAATAAAATGAAAAGATAATGTAAAATCTAAGACTTACACTTGTAAAAAAACTATTGGATGAGTATATTTCGAACCCTTATCACCTTATACTCGAAATATATAAGTTTTGGACCTTTAGAATCCGAAAAATAATTTCATAATAATGTAACATTTCAATCTTTCGAAGAGTGCCCCTCCTCTCCTCTTATAAAAGGCCCCCACCTCTACCACCTTATTCACACCGTCAAGCCTTTTGGCTCGGCCAACCTCTGCCCAAATACTCTCTAAAATTCCTTCCATTACTCTTAGAAGCCTCACTTTGGGAAGAAGTCTTCCCAAGGAAGCCTTTGTTTCAAATCAAAAAGAGTTACCTGATTTTTAGGTAATGTCTTCTCTAATGTTGTTTTGTTTTATTTTGCTTCTCCAACCCCTTAAACTCTTTTTATTACTTTATTTTTTAACAACACTAGTATCTAAAATATACTAGGATGTTGTTATGATAAGTATTTGTTTTAAACTTACACTCACCTTCGTCTAATGGTTAAAGAACATACTGTTTCTGTGGGTGGCGAAATACTGCCTCACGAAACGATGATTGTTCAATATTCTTTTAACACCTCTAATGGTGGCCATTTTGATGACACTATTTTCATATATGATATATATATTATGTTTATTTTTTCCTTATTCTTCTCTATTTCTCATTTATGGCATAATTTATGATTTCCATTATGGGTAAACACGATAATTTCATTTTAGGAAGTGCGGACTACCACCCCCTCAAAGTGATTTGAATCGTTAATGCCATATGTGGGATTTATAAAGGATGTATTAAATGGTATTATACATTATATTATACTGGAATTATATTATACCTTTATATAATTATAAATTCATTCCATTAAATATGAAATGGAAATGAAAGTAGCGTTCATGCGTACGTACGGCTTACCGTCTCCATGAACGGTGCATTTCATTTCTTACCTCTAAATGTTATGTAATATTATAAATAAATGTATATAATGGATATATATGATGTATATGATATATACATAATGAATATAATTATGGATATAATGGATATTTTACCACATGAACAAAGTGTAATTATAATAAGTTTATTTTTGAGTCAAGTACCTAAGATCGACAAAACGACCGTTATAAACTTAAATAATTACATAATGTTCATCACATGGTAATAAGTGATATAAAAGGAATAATTAACTTGAAAAAGGTTCTTAATAAGGTAGAGATTAACTCTAGTTTATTATTCAGGAGATCAAAGAACGGTCGAGTGAATTCGGACATGAGGTAAGGGAATTTCTTAACCCAATTTCCATTCTTTGGGTTAATCTCCTACTTTCAAATTATGTCATGATATTATTATGTCCTATCTTGTATTTGTACTTTATTTATGTGTACTTATAGTAAATACACATAATAGATCTTTTTTATTTTAAAAATGATCTTTCTAAGGACTTCGTCTCAATCTCCTTTCATTGAGGCATATTTGGTTTTATACACAACATTCATTTATACGGTTTATAAACCCCTTTGACTTTTAGTTTTATTCAAAAATAATCTTTTTATACAAAGCGTTTTTACTAAACGACAAAAGAAATGTTTTTTCTTACGTATGTGGCGACAACGACTTCTCCGCCATTGTGACTATTATTTGAGTTTTGGCTTCCTCTATAAGCCATAACTTTTTTTAAAAGAAAAATATGCACCATGTTTTAATTTTCTTTTATTTTGATATTGAAAATGGTTTTGATAAAGTTTTTATTATATCAATGAGTTTTATTTATATCTTGTGAATGAATTGAGTAATTCTTATGTTTCCTTTATGCATGTTTTATGTGATACAATTATGTTATGGTTTATGATATGTTTAAACATGTTCATATGAGGAATGCATTGGACTTAATAAGTGACGGGTGGAGCCCGCTATAGCTCCTCGATGCATCAGTGGGTCTCATGAGACAAACTATTTTCTTGGCACGAGGCCTTGGCTACATGGTTATGATAGTCTGGCATTATGCATTCCATCATTATGAAAGTTGTTATTGATATTGCATGTGATTATTCAACTAGTAGAATATCCATGTGAGTAAGTAAATGGCATTATTTAATTTTATTTTTTCCATATTATGTTGAAGTTCAAGTTTAAAAAGGCTTTTGTTTTAGTTATACATTGACTTAAATGTTTTTGTTTATATATGAAAGATTCCGCAATATTGTTATCCTTACTGAGCATCTGAGCTCACCCCTTTCAATGTTTTAATATTTTCCAGGATGTGAAGAAGTATTTTATGAATGAACTGCAGGGATAGTCAGAAGAGAATATGAGTGTGGACTATGGGGACTTTGTTATTGTAGTTTTTCACTTTATGATGTAATGTAACATTTATGAATATATCTAGTGTTTCCAAGGCTACTAAACTAATCGGTCTTTTGAGACTTGATCTTTTGTGATCATGCCAATGTTACGTAATAATGCACCGACTCTGGTCAACTGGGGTCGGGGCGTTACAGTTAGTATCAGAGGCAGTTTAGTACTAACCTTGGAATCTAGATTTCGATAAACTCTGATTAGAGCACATAGCCCAAAGATATACTTTGAGGATTAGTATATAAGAACTTCCTATAATTTTGTTGTTGTAGAGATTTTGTGAGTTTTCTGAGTAATACATCCCTGTCTGGATACGAGCAGGTAGAGGCGGCTCTGGCACAGATGTACCTTGGGGTAAAACCCGAAAGCACCGCTTTGATCTAGACTCGAATGGGAACTGGTGCACGAAAACGGGCCTTGCTGCACTCTTGGTTACGACACTCCTGGGGGATATGCTTAGGATAATTCTCATTTTATTTACAAACCACTTTGTAGGGTTATGAGTATATACTTACTCAAAGAAAACATTTTTATGGATTATATCCATAAATAGTTAAATTTATGTTAAGTATTTTACAAGTATGGAATTATGTATTTTGATTCATAAACTAATATAGTTTATGCCATTGTTTAGAAATGGCGCCTAGTGGAAGGAATGGAAACCGTATCAATGCACGCACTCCGTGTAGGGATTTCCCTCCTGCTCAAGATAATTATTGTGGATCTGGAGATACAACTAGTGCTGATCAACTTCTTACCATACTGGGACAACTCCCTCAGGTTATGAATAATAACCTTACTCGTATGGAGCACCCTGATCCGCAACGTGGAGGATCAATGTTAGACCGCTTCATGAGGCAACAACCACCAACATTTAATGGGGGTAAAAATCCATTAGTAGCTGAGCAATGGATAAACTCCTTAGAAAAAATATTCCATGCCTTGGGGAGTAGTGAAAGGGAGAAGGTTGTCATGGCAGTCTACCGCCTCATTGGAGATGCCAATAAATGGTGGTCGCTGATTCAAAACACAAAGGAAGATGAAGAAGTATCAAATATGGAATGGAGAGAGTTCAAAGATCTTTTCTTAGAAAAATAATTTCCACATGACCATCGAGCAGATATGGAAAGGAAATTTTTGAGTCTGAGACAAAAGTAGGATGAGAATGTTGCAAAGTATGAGGACAACTTTACAAGGTTAGCGAGGCATGCTGCAGATTATATACGTAACCCAAGAAGTAAGATCGATTGTTTCTTTTATGGGTTAAAACCGTTTCTCCGTCGAGTATTAGTATCACAATCTTTCTCAACGTACAAATATATAGTCTCGTGTTCTATCAAGACAGAAAAGGAATTCTCTAAGTCTTATGACAACAAAGTAAAGCAATAGAAGAAGAGAACGGTGGAACAAGATACAAATAAAGGGAAAAAGGGAAAGAAGGATTTTCCATTATGCGATAATTGTGGGAAGAATCACCCTAGTACTTGCCTAAAGGGAATGGGAGTTTGTTACAAATGTGGAGAAAAAGGTCATGAGGCTCGTGATTGTAAGGGAAAGAAAGAGGTTATCAATGTTGAATGCTACAATTGTAGGGAAATGGGGCATTATGCAAATGAATTTCCTAAGCGTCAGGGAAACTTACCTTAGAAAAGGCCAAGGGATCAAGGACAATCTTATGCTATTACTACAGTAGAAGTGGAATAATTAATGTATTGGTGATTTTGGACTCAAGGATTATATTCTGGTTATAAGGATAATGTGATATATATAAGGATTGTACTGCAGTACTTTTTTTTCATTAAGGTTTTAATATGATGAAGGTAATCCTATTTTTAGTATGTGACAATAAGAGAAACATTACTTTGTTTGGGGAATCTGATAAATTGATTTTGGAATTAAGAGACCTTTTAGAGAAAGTTTGGATAGAGGTATTTTGGATAACTATAAAGGTTGGGATGGATTAAGTTGAAATTTCAATAGTATTGTTTAAGGTTAAAACATTTCTGAAGATTATTTTTGGAATATTATAATACTATCATTTTAGAAAAAGGACAACCTGCAGGGTGGGGCATAACCCGTCGCGTCGGACAATGCTACAGGAATCGAACCCACAACCATAGTGCGTCAGGCCTTTATTACCTACCACTAGCCTACAGGAAGTCCCTGGTTATTACAAAATATTTTTCCTAATCTAAATGGTATGTGGTAATATTTATAACCTTATAAAATTAGGATAAATAGAATATTTTTGAGTTCTGTTACCATTTGGAGTTAAAGATGGGTTTGTGGTAAAAAATTATTAAAGAATGAAAGTCTACATGACAAGTATGTATACTCCCTTACATTCTTAGTAAATCTCCTAAATAAATTCCTCAACTTTATAAAAGGTTACTTAAAACAAAAACGTTGCTGGTTAACTTTTCCAACTGGGGATTAAATGACCATTTAACCAATCACAAGTTTGTGATTTTCTTATGGTTAACTTTCTCCTAATCCTGTTTTCTACCACTCTCCATCAAACCTTGATGGTTGGTTTTTCTTCCATATCCATATTTTCATAGAATCCTAGTATGGGCTATCTCGGGTGACCTTTGTACTTATCTTTCTATCTTTTAAAGTTATATTTTTATTAACCCTATTTCCAATGTGGGTTTTATACAAAGGTATTTTCTATTTTCAACCTTTTATATTCATAGAAAATTTTCAAATTGCGAGGACGCAATTTATTGAATGAGGGGAGAATGTAACACCCTGAGCTTCCACGATACGCTTCTCTTTCAATAATGCAATAGTTTGGATTGTACGCAAGTTCGAGATTCTAACACGCCGCAACCAATCAAAGTAGTAGTTATGAATAGTAATACCCACTTTTTGAAATTATATAAATTTTATATTTCAAAATGGACTTCATTTTTGTATTCGGAATATCAAAATTATCCAAAGTTGATTTTTTTGTAATTTTCTGAGAACTTCCAATTTTTTATGAATAGTGAAAAATACTTAAAAACAAATTTTTTAATCAAAATAATTTATAGTGAAAAATTATACTATTGAGTGTTTTTAAAGTATAATTAGAATATATTTTTACCATTTTATCCAATGGTGTTCATTATAATTAATTTCACTTTGAAATTAGACATAAACAATTGTCAATCTTTTGATATATATTGTTTCATAAAAACACGCTATTTGTTGTGACAGCGGGAATTAATTATAAAATTAATTAATGCAACTTATATGTTTGGAATTTTGTGAAATAGAAATCATTTTTGAATTAGGAATATCAATTATAGATTAGGGTGAAATTTTGGCATTGTTCTGAAAAACATCAATTTTTTTATGAATAGTGAAACCACTAAGTGGTAGTTAAAAAAACTGATTTTTCGTTTAAATGAAACAATACCACTTCTGTGATTTGATTTTCAAAAATCCGACATTCATGGTTTTCATTAGGAAGTGAAATGTGGTTCAATGGGATTAAAATAATTTTTTGGTGAATAGTAACTTTTAAGTTTAATTAATCGTGATTAAAGGTAATTAGTGATATTTAAGGTAAAAATGATATTATAAAAATATGAAAATACCTTTACACTTGTACTACCCCTATTGGATGTGTCATGGACGACCAATACAATCCATGGGTCAACTTGGGGACCCCATGGAGCCACTTTGGTAGGATAATGACATAAATAACTTTTATTTAATGTTAAAATAAAAATGTCACAAACAAGAGTTATTTTACTAAAACAATATTTAAATGGGGTTATACAAGTCATATTTTTGACTATAAATATTAATTAGAAATATAAAAATATTTCCTATATCATGATATTTTTTTTATAATTTTTAGACATTAAATAAATTAAATTATTTATGACACCATGATGATGCAGCAATTACCTCGTTAATTAACGATTTAAATAAAATGAAACGATAATGTAAAATCTAAGACTTAAACTTGTAAAAAAACTATTGTATGAGTAGATTTAGAACCCTTATCACCTTATCCTAGAAATATATAAGTGTGGGACCTTTATAATCCGAAAAAGCATTTCATAATAATGTAACATTTCAATCTTTCCAAAAGTGCCCCACCTCTCTTCTTATAAAAGGCCCCCACCTCTACCACATTATTCACACCTTCAAGCTTTTTGTCTCGGCCAACCTCTACCAAAATACTCTCTAAACTTTCCTCCCTTACTCTTAGAAGCCTCACTTTGGGCAGAAGTCTTCCCAAGGAAGCCTTTGTCTCAAATCAAAAAGAGTTACCCGATTTTAAGGTAATGTCTTCTCTAATGTTGTTTTGTTTTATTTTGATTCTCCAACCCCTTAAACTCTTTTTATTCCTTTATTTTGTAACAACACCAGTATCTAAAATATACTAAGATGTTTTTATGATAATTATTTGGTTTACACTTACACACACCTTCGTCTAATGGTTAAAGAACATACTATTTCTGTGGGTGGCGAAATACTGCCTCACGAAACGATGATTGTTCAATATTCTTTTAACACCTCTAATGGTGGACATTTTGATGACACTATTTTCATATATGATATATATATTATGTTTATGTTTTCCTTATGCTTCTTTATTTCTCATTTATGGAATACTTTATGATTTCCATTATGGGTAAACGTGATAATTTCATTTTAGGAAGTGCGAACTACCGCCCCCTCAAAGTCATTTGAATCGTTAATGCCATATGTGGGATGTATAAAGGATAGAGTAAATGGTATTATACATTATATTATAATTGAATTATATTATACCTTTATATAATTAGAACTTCATTCCATTAAATATGAAATGGAAATGAAAGTAGCGTTCATGCGTACGTACGGCTTACCGTCTCCATGAACGGTGCATTTCATTTCTTACCTCTAAATGTTATGTAATATTATAAATGAATGAATATACTGGATATATATGATTTATATGATATATAAATCATGAATATAATTATGGATATAATAGATATTTTACCACATGAACAAAGTGTAATTATAAGAAGTTTATTTTTGACTCAAGTACCTAAGATCGACAAAACGACCGTTATAAACTTAAATAATTACATAATGTTCATGACATGATAATAAGTGATATAAAAGGAATAATGAACTTGAAAAAGGTTCTTAAGAAGGTATAGATTAACTCTATTTTATTATTTAGGAGATCAAATAACGGTCGAGTGAATTCGGACACGAGGTAAGGGAATTTCTTAACCCAATTTCCATTCTTTGGGTTAATCTCCTACTTTCAAGTTATGTCATGATATTATTATGTCCTATCTTGTATTTGTACTTTCTTTATGTGTACTTATAGTGAATACACATAATAGATCTATTTTATTTTAAAAATTATCTTTGTAAGGACTTCGTCTCAATCTCCTTTCATTGAGGCATATTTGGTTTTATACACAACATTCATTTATACGATGTATAAACCCCTTTGACTTTTAGTTTTATTCAAAAAGAATCTTTTTATACGAAGAATTTTTACTAAACGATAAAAGAAATGTTTTTTCTTACATATGCAGTGATAATGACTTCTCCGCCGTCGTGACTATTATTTGAGTTTCGGCTTCCTCTATAAGCCATAACTTTTTTTTAAAAGAAAAATAAACACCATGTTTTACTTGTCTTTTATTTTGGTATTGAAAATGGTTTTGATAAAGTTTTTATTATATCAATGTGTTGTATTGATATCTTGTGAATGAAGTGTGGAAATCTTATGTTTCCTTTATGCATGTTTTATGTGATACAATTATGTTATGGTTTATGATATGTTTTAACCTGTTCATATGAGGAATGCATTGGACTTAATAAGTGACGGGTGGAGCCTGCTATAGCTCCTCGATGCATCGGTAGGTCTCATGAGACAAACTAGTGTCTTGGCACGAGGCCTTGAAAAAATCGTATTTGTAGTCTTGTCACGAGGCCTTGGCTACATGGTTATGATAGTCTGGCATTATGCATTCCATCATTATGAAAGTTTTTATTGATATTGAATGTGATTATTCGACTAGTATAATATCCATGTGAGTAAGTAAATGGAATTATTTAATTTTATTTTTTCCATATTATGCTGAAGTTCAAGTTTAAAAAGGCTTTTGTTTTAGTTATACATTAACTTAAATGTTTTTGTTTATTTATGAAAGCTTCCGCAATATTGTTATCCTTACTGAGCATCTGATCTCACCCCTTTCAATGTTTTAATATTTTCCAGGATGTGAAGAATTATTTTATGAATGAACTGCAGGGATAGTCAGAAGAGGATATGAGTGTGGACTATGGAGACTTTGTTATTATAGTTTTTTACTTTATGATGTAATGTAACATTTATGAATGTATCTAGTGTTTCCAAGGCTACTAAACTAATCGGTCTTTCGAGACTTGATCTTTTGTGATCATGCCAATGTTACGCAATAATGCACCGACTCTGGGCAACTGGGGTCGGGGCATTAAATTATAATTTTATTTCTAACCTTTAATTATTGGGTTTACCTCTTACCGTGGTAACAAAAATTACTAAAATTGTTATTCATATTTTCCAAAAGAAAAAGGGAACTATTTGATAAATTTGCAAAAAAATAATTCCAAATATGGAATTTATTTTTAAAAATTTAATATTACAGAAGTTTCAGAATTTAATTTAAAATTTAAAGTGGTAAAAATAAATGAAAAACAGTTTTTTAGAAAGATGACATTTTTAAATATAAAATGTTTTTATACTAAATTAAATTATTAACTTCATTTAAAAAATCATAATTGTATAATTTTAAATAAAATTTAACTAGTTTAAATTTAAAAATAATCCAAAACAAAGCTTTACCTTTTTAAAAACTTTAAAAATACAATACCATTTTCAATAAAAATCAATATTTTTCACTATTCCTCAAAAATTCATTATTTTCATAAAATTATAAAAAAATAATTTTAAGAAAATATTAAAATTATGAATTCAAAAATGAAATTAATTTACTGAAATAAATTTTTTCAAACTTCAAGAAATTAATTATAATATTCACTCATAAAATGAAAGAAATCCCATTTTTGAGGAAAACACATTTTTAGATAACAAAATGACTTTACTAAAAATATATTTCTCATTTAAAAATCATTAATTAATACATTATAAATGGGTAAGACCATTATATATTTTATAATTTGGTTAATACTATTCATTCTCATCAATTTAACAGCTAGGTTATAATTGTGACCTTTAAATAATAATATTTCTTTATTCATTTAAGCTCGATGAGGTGTATCTTCTATGCTATCAAATATAGTGTTTCCTTTTAAAATATAGATATTTTACAAGATTAGGGTATAAAAATATACATGATTCCCTAATTATTTTGTGTTTTATAGGAACAAATATGAATTAATATCAAAAGTCCTAAATTTGGGACATGGCAATATAAGATGGATGAAAAATTCAACTCTGATTTATTCTCAAGTACCAGCATCAAAACACCTTCTAAAGTAATTTGGTACCTTCCAATAATTCCTCATTTGAAGAATTTATTTTTAAATTAAAATAATGCAAAAAGTTTAATGTAACATCTTGGGTTTTTTAATAGTTCTTAATTCTTGGGTAAATTTGAACTTTTAAGTTTAGTGGTCGAGATAACTTTTAAATTAGGCTTAAGATCTTAATCTTGAGAATTTAAATGCATTATTAAATTGTTTATAGATGGTTTTTAAGGCATGATAAGTGTCTAAGAGTTCCATTTTTGTTTTGATAGAGTTGTTCTTTGAGAATCAAAGTCTAAGAGAAATGGTACTAGGCATACAGTTGGTGCATGGTTAGGGATAACCATGCAGCCTGAACTATACGGCCCATTTGAACTAGATAATGGTTATAAAAAACTGTGTGAGGTGACCAGAAAACCATGAGATGTACCTATAATAAATTTTAGAGGTTGTGTATGGGATGTTCATAGGTTGATAAGTCGTATAGCCTATCCCACACACTTAGTGACACTTAGGTAGTGAGTGTGCATAGTTAGTGCACGGTTAGCTAAACCATGAAGGCCAAAACGTGCATCCCATTTTAAATGGGGTTCCCTTTTGAAAGTTTCATTTCACAATTAGTGGATGTTTATCCAAACTATTTATCCTAATCATGTGGTTTATTAAAGGGTTTGAAATTACCTTTCTTCTCCTCCCTTAAATTTATTTCTTTTTCCTCCTTTCTTCTCCCATCTGTATGCCTCAAATAGTCGTGGAGCTAGCCCTCTATAAGGTTCCCTTATAACTCCTCCATTTGAGCTCTGATTTGAATATTGTAAGGGGCATTAGAAGTATAGTGGTAATTCCTTTTCTCCTTTTTATTCCCTTATTATTTTATCATACTGTTTTGAATTCTATTTCCATATGAGCTCATTTTTCCTATTTTCTGGGAGTTTGTCTAAAATACAGATTTATCATGTTTTTAATTAGATTAGAGGGTGTTATTCAATGAGGGAGAACCTACAGGAATAAGGGAGGTGGTTCTAGTATTTCTCCTTAAATATACACATGTTATAGGATACATACCTAAATATTCATGTGTGGGTTGTTAGGGTGAAACCCTTAATAAAATAATTCTTATCATTAAATCATTTAATTGATGTTGTGAGATGTTTATGGGAAATATCTTGACTCTTTAATTATTTTAATAAAACTTTGGTGATTTTATATGGTTGTACAAGTTATATTGGTTGCCTTGATTTAATTAATTATATTATGATATGACTGAAGTGGTTCCGTAAGAACATGTTGGGAATGGACTGAATTACTTGGGTTGATGTGTATCACCAAGAATGAGAAAAAAGGTTCTTTAGGATGAGGTAATGGAAAAGTATATATGGAATGGTTATGACCATCATAATTGAGGCTATGTTATTTTTGTAATGAGGCAGATGGGGATGACCATGCCATGGATGGGCGGTGAGGTTCGCATGTGGAAACATGGTTTATATTTGGTGTGAATTAGGTATGTTCGATGATTTTCACTCATCGTGATTAGAAAATAGTATCATTGGAGTCATGTTCACAGATATTAGGAATCGGTTGACGTGATGTTGACCACTCGTTGTGGGTGGAGGCCATCATATATTTATTGGCTTAGGGGATGGTTTTGACTATAAGTTATGGAATATGTAATCACCGTAGAAATTCATGGTTGATGGTGAGTTAGACCATTAGATGGGGGTTGAGGCTCACTATTACATTGATGGATGATGGTTTTGGTTGATTGTGAGTGATACCATCGGGTGGGGGATGAGTCTCACTATGACATTCGTGATCGATTGGTCTGGATAATGGGAGGAAGAATCTGACCATACCTTGGGAAATTGGGTTGTTTATATTATGGTGATTTATTGTTAATTAAAGTATGGATATCACTGTTCCTTATTACTTCATGTTGTTGAGCTAGTGGTGGATGTTTTAGTAGAATTTTGAGGGACTTGTGATGGATTTTGGGATACCAGGATATTGATCCAATGGTGATTATTCAACTTGAAGTATGGGGGACTTGTGATGTGTTTATTGGGAATGATGATTGGATTATAGTATTAGTAGATATGAGGAATATGTGGTATCAAATGGAAGGAGGTTCTAGGTGAAATTTATTTGGATAAAATACCAATTTTATTCTGGTTTGACTGATCGTGGATACATCATTCCAACTTGGAATTGGAAAAAGTAGGTAAATGTTTTCTTGTGGCTATTGAGCATGAGTAAAGTGGGTTTCATATTTTATATGTGATTGTAGTTTCTATTTATATATTCGTACACTTTTATAAATATGGATTTAAGATAGGTACATGTTGTTTGTGTCCTGATAAGTTCATAATCACACCCTACACCCTCAGGATGCAAGTAGGATTTATGGATTTAAAATCTATTCAAGATTTGGATCGTGCTCTGGACCTTAGTGATCAGGGATTCACAGGTACATGGTATGGATAGCATATGTGACATGGTGTTCTTTGTGTCAATATAGAGTTTCATTTTTGGGATTTTGAGTATGTACTTATATGATTGGACATAGGAAATCTTACATATCTATTATTGTATGACAATTTGACATATATTCTTTATCTAACATGTATCAATGAATATGATTTTTCTTGTTATTGTTATTGCTTATTATTTCTTCTACTAATTTTTTGTTCGTTTTTTCACTAATTTTGGTCAAATTCATTCTACTAAGTTATATTATAATGAATATTATTATTATTATCATCTCCATAGGGTATATTCTACCCACTATCACCTAATAGACCCTCATTACTTGTCAAAATCCTTTGGAATACGGGGAGGCATAGCTAAGGCCTAGTGGAATACTGGCCCAGAGCACCAGTTGAGTGTCTCTCGGGTCAAGGAACTATAATTGGTATCAAAGTAGGTTCTTTTTTGTTTCTTCCTTGAAACATCACAACACATAGTTATAAAAATGTAAATCACATTCAATTGTTTACAAATTGTATTTATAGGACCTCAGAACACCCTGAGAGGGGATGGGTGAATTAGGGTGTCAATTTTTTCTTTCAAATAAATGTATCTTGTTATCATGTTGGTAGGAAATTGTAAAACCTATCTGATGAAATAATGTAGTAATTAAACATTCACATTCATAGAGTAAAAATAGTTATTTTACTTGGTTCACTGCTAAGTGATATTCTAAGGAGAATATGATGAAAATGTGTATTTCATACCTAAATCCACTAAATTTTAGTATTTATTGTGAAAAATATAAGTTCAAACATAGTCACTTTGGTCTAGGCACACTATCTTAATAAGATTTTAGGGATAGCACATTTCCACCCTCGGAACACTTCCACCGACTCCCACTGGCCCACTACCTCCAATGGCTCGAAGGCCTTCATTTTTTATTGATTTTTGATAATCCACCTTTCGAAGGGGGGTGTAACCCTTATAAGGCCCGTAGGCGTAAGTATTACGTGGATCGTAGGCCTTAGAGGAACTCATTGCCTGTAGGCTTCAAACATTACATACAACCCAGACTAACTACTTGGAACTGCTCCTCCCCGGCATCTTCATCGTGAAATCATCTCTCCACCTTCACATGGTTGTTCAGCTAGGCTTTCCCATGCATGCATAGGTTTGTCCCAATGTAAGGTTCCATAAACTCTCATTCTAACAATCTGTTTAGCTTCTACTATGGTGAAAGCTCCTTTTTTCTCCTCCTTCTGAAGCTTGTTCCTTGTAGTTTTTCTAGTTTGCATCTACACTTAAGGTGGTCGGAAGGCCTTGAGGTGGCCCAAAGGCCTTACTGACCCGAATTATAAGGTGGACCAAATGCCTTAAAGGACTCGGGGACCAAATTAGTGGACGAAAGGCCCAAATGGATGAATATTCTCGGCTTCTATAGTGCCAAACAATGCCTGCTACAATCCCCACTACAGTACCTGCTATAGTTCTGCACAGTTCCTACTACAGTACTGCTACAGTGCCCTGGAAATTAGCCCCTACCTGGATTTGATCTTGGGTATCTTTGATGCACTTAAGGAGTCCTCACCAATTGGGTTGAGGCTCATGTGCCTCCGGCCCACTAATTTTAGAGAATACCTACTCAGTTTAAAGACTTAAATGTTGCTTCAGTAGATTTGAATTTAAGTCTTTGTATCATAATAACATTATAATCTACCTATATTGATGTCTTGAGTTGATGCACTTGAAATCACTATTAACTTACACTAGATGTTAAATACTTCTGTTTTTTTAGATCCTTCATGAAGCTCAAATCCTTCCAGAAGAAAACTGGATTTATGGAGAACTAATTCAATGTGGAATACCCTATCATTATGAAACTTCTATTTCCAAGATACCTAATCATAAATCAAGATTAGAACAACCTTTTCATGATGCTCAAGATCACTTTGAATTTCTAATTTGTGAATCTCTTATCCATCGTGAATTCAGTATGATTCACCCGTTTCTTCAATTATTTTTTTGTATCAAATGAAGTGGGGGTAGCCACCTATTTTATAGGATCATCCTTTCATAAAGATCCCATGCCTCCAATGGCCTTTTCACGAACCTCCAAAAAAATGTTCATGAATCTCATCTATTCATGAAGCTCCATTGAAATTTAACCCATTCATGAATCTTCTCTTAGTCAGGAATAATCACTACCATCCCATTGTACACTTTCAATTCTTGTCATAGTCGTGAAGAACACTATCTTTCCATTGTGTGTCCGTGAAGCTACATACCTTCAAAAATATTCATTCCCTCACAAAGCTCAACCTTTTACAAAACTCATTCTTTTTGAAACCTAGACCTTTACCATATTTAAGAATATTCAATCCTAGAAAATCGCCTTTCATGAAACTTGCTCCTTCTTTCTGATTTTGAGCCCAAATAATTTTTAAAAACTAAGAAATTATGCCACCTTAAACATTATAGTATTCTTGTAGTGTAAGATAAATTTCCTTGAAAACTCCCTAATCAATCCAGTGTGTATTTACAACAAAAAATATATACTCTGTTTCCAACTTCCAGTTATGGCAGGACTTGGTTCCAAAAATCTCTCTCTTTGGGTTTTTTGGTAATTTGTTAGATAAATTCAATAAAGCACCATCCCTGAAAGGTGATAAAAAACTTATCCAACACTCTAATTATATGTGAGAATGTCTTAGTGTAGAAATAAATAGGCAAAGTAAGAATTGGGTTCTCGTGTTTTGGAACAAATAAATATGTCAAGATAAGCTATAAGAAATATGAATTGTTTCCTCGTAACAATTAATTATCATCATTTCATGCAAATTTTTCATGGTTTTTTAAAATCCCAAAACCAGAAAACATTTATATCATTGAATTTTTCTATTCTCTATCTTTGGAAATAAACCCAAAGAACTTGTATCTATACTATTATATCTCAAAAAAATTCTCATGGATTGTATATCCCCCATAAACCTACATCACTTACACAAATAGATGAAAATAGTTAACACAAATGAGGAGAGGGGATGGACTGTAACCACCTCATACACTAGGATGTGGCTAAAAACTCTATTTATTGAACATTTGTGCAACTAAAGTCTTAGTTAGAATGTCAAACACTTAATCATCAGTTCCAACATGCTCCATTTTAATCCCACCTTGTTTAAATTTTTCTTTGATGAAGTGATATCTGATCTCAATATCCTTGGTATGAGAGTGATTAACTAGATTCTTCAAAATATCAATTGTGATCATGTTATAAAAGTGAATCAACATTGGTTGTTTCACCTCATAATCAATATTTGTCAGTTGTTTCTTCATCCACAATAGTTGAGTGAAAGCCTTTCTACCAAAGATATACTCTGCTTTAGTTGTACTAAGATAAGTTCTTTTCTATTTATTGATCATCCATTCAACACATTTTTTCCTATAAAGAAAGAACCACCACTTAATGACTATTGATCTACCACATATCCAGACCAATCAACATCAGGGAATTATAATAATTTTTTATCTCTTCTAGCTGAAAAATATTGTCCAAAATTGAGTGTACCTTGAATATACCATAGGATTCATTTAACTTTTTCCAAATTCTCTTCCTTCAGATTACTTTGAAATTGATTTTCTAAGAAAGTTACAAAAATGATATCTAGATATGTTAAAGTTAAGTATAATAATCTTCCAATGATTCTTCTATACAAACTGAGATCCAGATATGTCCTTTCCTCAAGCTTTACAAGTTTTTTCCCAGCCGTAATCAGAGTCAACATTGGTTTGGAGTCATGCATGTTGAATTTCTTTAGTATCTCTCTTGCATATTTTTTATAAGAAATGAAGGAATAATTTTTATTATGAACCACCTAAAGCCCCATAAAGTATGTGAATTCATCAATAATAGAAATTTAAATTTAATATTTCATGTGATTAGAAAATTATTTCACTAATCCTTACCTTCTTCTGCCAAAGATAATATCATCCACATACACAAGAACCATAAATTGATCATTCTAATAATTATTCACATATAGATTATGGTTGAAAGCACCAATTTTAAACTCAATATTTTTTATATAAGAATCGAGTCGAGAATTCCATGCTCCTGGTACCTGCTTTATAATATAGAGAGCCTTCTTTAATCTTAAAACCTTAGTCTCATCATTTTCAATCAAAAATCTCAGTGGTTTTTCAATGTAGACTTCTTCTTCAAAAAATCCATTTAAGAATTCTATTTTGGCATACATCTAATATAATTTGTAATCTCTATGAATTTCCATAGTAGGGAAAATCTTAGTTGAATCCAATCTAGCTACTAAATAAAAAATTTATCCAACATCAATTCCTTCAATTTTTGCATAGCCTTTATGCACTAAGCATTCCATATTTCTGATCACATTTTCATTATCATAAAATTTATTTATAAGGATCCAATTTGTTCCAATCACATTGTGGTTTTTAGGTCTCTTAAAAATATCTCATGTTTAGTTATTATCGATCTAATCTAGTTCTTCATTCATGACCTTAACCCATGATTCATCATTTACTGCTTTTTCAAATGAGGTTGGTTCCATAATTTATACTTAGGTATAATGTGTTTCATTCATCATTATTCTTGTTTGTGTGGGTGTGGTCCAATCCCCAATGATGTTGTATTGATCAATTTATTCTCTTTTATTTCTTTTATGAGGTTCTGATGATGTTTCTTCATACATGGTTTCCTCTTCTTAATCTTCTTTGGAATCATCATCATTTTTTGATCCCTGAATGTTTTTCAATACTTTTATTTGAATCTATCCCTTTTCTACTTTCTTATTCATCTTCTATCATATCAACATATGATCTTATTGATATATTTATGGTTTTATCTTCAATGATATTAATATCACTACTTTCGATAATTCTTCCAACACAATTATTTTAAGATTTTTAGGCTTTAATATTCATTGAATATCCAATTAATATTCCCCCATCTATAGAATCAACATACTTTCCTTGATTTTCTTCTTTGTTTTGAATGAAACATTTACTTCCAAAAACATGAAAATACTTAAAAGAGTGATTTCTTCCATACCATAACTCATATGGTGTCTTGGTTTCTCTCATAAAAATCCCTATTCAATTTTGATTGTACACCACTACTTGACCAACCTCTTACTAGTAATGATGAGAAATATGACACCCAATCCAAATATTTCTAGCCATATTATTCACCTTTCCATTTATTTTTTCAAAAACTCCATTTTTATATGGGTTTATCACTACATACACCTCATGATTAATTCCAAGTTTTTTAAGGTAATTTTTAAATTCAATACATGTGTATTCTACTCTATTTTCATATCGTAGAATCTTTATTTTTTGTCCAGTTTCATTCTCATCTAATAGATGATAAATTTTCATGTAATCAATCATTTTTTGTTTCCTCTGTATAATCATTACACAAGAAATTATGATATAATAATCAATAAAAATAATTAATTACCTCTCTCTATAAGTTCCATGCACATTTATTAGACCACATACATCTATGTGGATAAGACCAAGTAGATTCAATGCCCTTTTGTTCTTTGGTAGATATGAACTCCCAACCATCTTTCCCCACATGGATGCATCACATGTATTTTCTCAATCATGATTCATATTTTAAATATATACAACTATATTAAGATTAGATATATGTTCCATGCTTTATTTATTAATATGACCCAAACTCTGGTGTCACAAGTTGTATTCTTCTTCAACTGTTAAGTAAAAAAAGTTCTATTTACTGTCAACCTGGTATAAATTTCCATTTGTTCTACAATCTATCATGATATAATTGCCTATAGTTCCTTTAATATTTTACCCCTTTTGATTAAATGTCACTATCAGTCCTAAGTTAAGGAGTTGACTCACACTCAGAAGATCGTGACATAAACCATCTGCATAGATAACTTTAGTTTTACTTAGCTAGTCATTTTCTAATATTGTACTTCCATTACCTTTGATATTTAAATAACCATCATTTCCAAATATAATTTTTTTCATCAACCTTTATTCAAAAAATCTTCATTACTTTTCATATGGGATGATCATCCACTATCATGAATACAGATGATATTTTTCTTTGTATATTTGAGGGCTATTTATATAAGGTTGTCTTTCTATATTTTATTCCTTTACTTCCATGAGATATCTGATTGAGTGAAGGAAAAAAAGAATTTCCAATATCTTTTAAATATTCATGGGTTCATCATATTCATATTCTTCTTTTAGAGAAGAATACCAATTTTCAATATAAATTCTTTCTATTTGAAAGTTATTGACTTGTATCGAGGATATATAGTTATTGTTTATACGTTTCCTCTAAATATAATGAATAAATTTATAGACATAGTCATAACAGTGAAAAAAATATCCATAGAAACTATTTATTCTATATGATGAAGGATATGGTCTCATTTTCCTTTTTTGACTTCCAAACTCTTCCCCATTTAGATATATCTTTGCCTCTTCATAGTAGGACATAGTATAGCCCAAAAATACAAATAATTGACACTTCAGAATGGGAAAATTTTTCTCAATTCTATTCCTCCACATGTCCCATTCTCTTGTAATAATTATTAACAGATGATCATTTCTGATTACTTGAGGATTATTTTCAAATCTCTTTTCTATTTGGTTTTAAGATTTATTTTTTGGTACATTGGGCACCTTTGTGTAATTTTCAACTTTCTTCTTCCCTTTATTTTGGCTCATCTCGTTTCTATCCTTTGATGTTTCTACATCACATCTAATTACACTTTTTCTCATACATGTGGAACTATTATCATTCAAATACTTCTCTACTTTTTTAAAAACCATGTTTATCACTTTCTAATAGATCTAAATCTCAAAAAAAAACTGTAATTTCTTCTTTGTTTCCCTTGATTTTGATTCAGTTTCTAGTTCACTCCTTAAAGTAACAACTTCTTCTTAAAGTCTATCAATTATCTTATCCTTACCCTCCAGTCTAGATGTAATGTCATTGATGAATTTTTCTTGATATTAAGTCCCGATATTATGTTCCATAAATTATTCTAAGATTTCAAGAGTTTTTATATGTTCCTCTTCTCCTACTTCTAGTCGATCAATTTCAGCTTCAATCTGATCAACATACTCTGATGACTCTTCCATAATGGTTGTCATATTTCTGGTTCCTTTTGTTTGAATGTTAATATTTTCAAGAGAAACCTAAATTCACACCTTGATATCAATAACACCAATCAACTAATTTTATTTTTCTTTTGAAGGTTCTGCCTTTTCAATTGTAACCATCATAGATGCTTGGATTTCAAATTTAAACTCTGGTTCTGCATTCTCCAAAAATTCATTATCATCTTATTATTATTTACAGATGAAACTATTTCTCTATAATATCTTTCTTGATTTGAAGTATCCCTTTTGGGGGAACCTTTTATGATTCTTATTCATGATTCCTTCTTCACATTATTCATCATCGAACTTCCTTGAGCACAAAGATGAAATGTGACAACTCTAAAACATTGAAAACAAGACAGTGGAAGATTTACTTAAAATCTCCCTTTTCCTCTCTTGAATTTCTTGGAAAAAAAGAGAAATAATTTTTTATTCTTCATTATCTTCATCGACACTATCTTTGGAAATAAAAAATCTTTCCACTGATTTGAATTTAATTTCCTTTATTACTCAATTTTTTGCATCTAATGGTTTGACACTCATTTCATAATCCACTAGACTACTTATCATATCATCAAGAGAAAATTTAGATAGATATCTTTCCTTAAGGGATAACACATTTGGATTGTACATGGGTGGAATCCTTCTCAATATTTTCTTCACAATGTAAAAATATTTAATTTCCTCACCAAGTCTTAGAATTTATTCAAAAAACTTCAGTAATTATATTAAAAATAATATTCATTTTCATCTGTATGTATTTTCATATCATCAAACTTATTGTGAAAAACTTGTATTTTGGCCTCCTTCACTTTTTTATCACCTTCATATATATTTTCAAATTTCTCCCAAATGGTATTTACTTAATTAAAACTAATAATATTAAAATATATTTGATTAAATAGAGTTGTAGTAAGGTAATTTTGTGCTTTAGAATCTACATCAATAATTTTCCTATCTATTTTAGTCATAGAAATATTTGTCATATTAATGACCTGAATCCCTTGGACAGTGGAAAAAAAGAACATCCATACCATTGGATATTAGATGAGATATCATCTTGTTCTTCCAGATCTATTTGTTTCTTTTATAAAAGATAGGGACTCCCCTAACATTAAAAAAATTATACATGAAAACAACATATGACAGATTTAACTCCAATAACCTGTATGCTCTGATACCACTTACAGGACCCCAGAACACCCTGAGAGTAGAGGGGTGAATCAGGTTATCAAATTTTTCTTTTAAATTGATGGATCTTATTCCCATGTTAGTAGGAAATTTTTAAAACTATCATTTGGAATCATGTATTGATTATACATTCACATACAGAGATACAACACAACAATTTTATTTGGTTCACCATTAAGGGTTAGACCAAGGAGCATACGCCAAAAATGTGTTGGTCATACCGAAATCTAATAATCCTCACTAATTATTGTGGAAAATAGAAGTTCAAACATAGTCAGTCTATACTAGGAAGACTTACTTAACAATATTTTATGGATAACACACTACCTCCCTCGGAACACTTCCATCAGCTCCCCCTGGACCACTACGTTGGGAGAATTATTAATTTATTTAATGACTTAAAGGTTTCTTTTATAGATTGGTATTTAAGTCTTTGTCTCTTACTAGAATGAGACTCTTCTTACACCGATGTCCTGATTTGATACACTTAAAGCACTAATCACTTACACTAAATGTTCAAAACCTCTGTTTGTGAAGCTCTTTCATTAAGATCCTTCACAAAGATCATGGCCTTCATGAATAAAACTACTTTGATGGAGAACTAAGTCAATGCAGAATACCTTGTCATCACGAAACTCCTTCTACCAACATATTTAAGCATCAGGAAAGACTATAATAATATTTTTATCATCCTCAAGATCACTTCAAATTATTAATTCAAAAATCTCTTAGACTTCATGAATTTAGAATGATTCAACCTTTTCACTAATTATTTTTCTTTTCATATGAAGTGTGGAAGCTTGTTATTTATAGGCTCCTTTATTCGTGAAGATCTCATTCCTTCAATGGCCTTTTCACAAACCTACAAAAACATGTTCATGAACCTCCCCTACTCTCAAAGATCCAAATAAATTTAACCCATTTGGGAAGCTTATCATAGTCATGAAGATTCATTGACATCCCATCAGGCACTCATGATGCTTTTCATATTCATGAAGAACGCCATCTATCCATTGCACATTCACAAAGAACTATACATTTTTAAAGCTTCATGAATTCATGGATTTTAACCTTTTGCAAAACCTAGTCTTTGTGAAACCCATACCTTTACCATATTTGAGAAGAATCAATCCTAGAAAACCACATTTCGTGAATCTTTCTCCTTCTTCCTGATTTTGATCCCATAAAGTTGTAAAACACAAGAAAATGATGCCACATTCCACACTATAATCATATTGTATTGTAAGATCACTTTACTTAAAAAAAATATCTAATAAAACCAGTGTGGATTGACAACATATATAAATTAGACTCTATTCCTAGTTTCTAGCTATGACAGTCCTTGGTTCCAATAGTATCAATGTTTTCATTTGTCCTATTGTTTGGGATATGGTAGACCAAAGAATAGGGTCTATTCAGAAGTGGGTAAATAGATCATGTTTGGGTAGCTAACGGTCTATGAGGTCAGATAACATGTGATATGGTTGTGGTAGGGGAGTGAAAGGGTTGTGAGATATTCTACCTATTACATCATTTTCTATTTGTGATATATATAATGTTTTTTTTTGTATTGACCAAAGTATTTGGTCTTCTACAAGATTCCACCTAGATGAATTATAATGGATCATTGAAGGGTGGATATTTGGTACCACTATAGGGTGAATGGGATAAGGCCCCTAAGGCTCATTTGAGGGCCCTAATGGTCAAGATGATTAAAATCCATAGGTAGAGGATCTAAGGCAGGAAAGGTAGTCACATAAAATGAAAAATTTTGGGGAATGGATAGATGATCATCTTGGGGTGAGCATCATATGAGTCATATAGAGTACCGATAGGGGAGATAAAGGAGATTATCTATCCATGGATTATATAAATCATGAGTTCCAATCTTAGGACCCAGTATTTTTTCAGGGTGAGTATAGACCATAGGTAGTATAGAACTAGATTGACTTAATGAAGATGATATTTTACCATCTCCATACACCCCCAGTTCAGAGGGTAAAGATGATACTGATAATTTCATTGGACCAGAAAAGTGTTTTTGGGACATACAGGTATAGGTTGGTAGACATGAGGGGCTAGAATGGAAGGATTTTGAGGCTAGGTTCTTAGAGAATTTCTTTATGGAGACATTGAGGGATGATTGAGCCCATGAGTTCATGAACCTATAGTAAGGGGATACATCTATTATGGATTATGTAGAGAGGTCTGTGGAACTTTCTAGATTTTATCCTTCTATAGTGGGTGATGACATCACCAAGTTAATAAATTTTGAGGAATGTTTATGATAAGACATTAGGGAGAAGGTTAATATCTTCAATGTTTTCCTCATTATTGTAGGCGGTGAATCAGGCTTTGATAGCCAAAGTAAATCTGACGGACCGAAATTATTTGAGCTGAGTGATAATGACAGGTGAGACTTGTGGTGATGCTTTAGGTAGCCAGGAGTGAGGCCCTAAGGGGTCTCAGTAGGGAAGTGATGCACTGAGGGGTCTTAGCAGGGAAGTCAAGACATATATTCGAGAATACCACTAAGAAGTGGGTGTTAGTGGTGTGCTTCAAGTGTGGGTAGTTGGATTATGTTCATAACCAATGTGAGTGGATTATAAAGGAGTGTCGAGCATGTATCTAGATGGGACACTTGGAGAGGTTCTGTAGGAATACTTCTTGGGAAACTGGGAGTTAGTAACCAGGTCAAACCTAGGGATTGGAGGTAGGATCGGGAGAAGTGTTGGAAGCTAGTATCTAGGATTCTACTAAATGTAAATGTAATGGAAGAGGGAGATAAACTCATTAGTGGGGTCATTGGATACTATCTAGTGCATCTCTATAGGTAGTTCGGGCCTTGAGTAGTTGGTCATCAAACTAGGTGCATGTTATTGATTTGGTAGGGTCAGAGTGGTTTTGGGATCTGAGGATGGTTAGAGGTACAAGTTTATCATGGTGTTTCCGTATGTTTTTTCCTAGTTGATATGGGTGTATGAGGATCGCATGTTGTAATTTAACTAATTGGGTGCTAGTTAGTATGTGTTCATCATTTATGATGTGTGATTACCTGAGATGCATAGGAATCGGGATATTTGATGGGCTTGCATATATATGTGTGTGATGTGGAATCACTTTTTGAGCATCTGTGTGATATAGGAATTGTGAGAATCAATTTCAATGCGGGACCGCATGG
This sequence comes from Viscum album, assembly GCA_963277665.1. Taxonomy (NCBI): domain Eukaryota; kingdom Viridiplantae; phylum Streptophyta; class Magnoliopsida; order Santalales; family Viscaceae; genus Viscum; species Viscum album. The sequence continues at coordinate 109,079,757 of OY728133.1, forward strand.
GTGTCATGTGTGACATAGGCACAAGGTGGGAATCTGATTAGGTATGGGACTTATAGGAATCAGCTACAATATAGGGCTCATGGGTTTCAAGTATGATATGGCTATGATGGAAAATCTAATGATATTTAGTAATGATAGTATTTTATGTGGGGACATGTATATCTATTGTGTAGTTGGAGGAACCATCATAACGTCATTTTAGTTCGATAATTTGTCGGGTAGGTAATTCCTAAGGTGGGGATCACCACAAGAGGAATTGACCTATGACTAAGTAGCTGGGGTAGTCCAACAATATGTTTAGGAGATGGGTGAATTTGGTACCATCTTAGTGTGAGACCTAAATGAATAGAGGATGAGATATTGTAAGTTTTGGAGGTCTTAATGTCCCAAATTTTGGAACCGAGCATGTAGCGAAAGTGCCAAATAGGTGTGTATTTAAATTTTTTTACTGACAATCGATTTAAACTTGTCGACGTCGGTGAACAGAAGCCTGGTCTTAGCTGAGGACCACACGTGGAGGATTTTAGGCACAAACATAAACTGTAAAATACATGGTTTAGATCCGAAGCTGCGCACAATGTTTTCACATCATTGGAAATCGCTGCTTAAAGAATCCAAATTCGAATTCATCTAGATCATTCACACACGCTTCAAGGAATCTATGGGAGCATCGTTCATTGTAATTCGGGTTCTAGTGGAAAATACCGACAATGCCTTCGACGCTCCAATGATCACCACATCACTTCGACTTGCGATGCTTGAGAGAGAGATCCATCCGAGCTCCTTGAATCCAGATCATATCTCTCTAGATCATGGGAGAGAGGAGAGGAGAGAGAAACCCCATGAAATAGTACTTGGAAAAATCCCCTCCTCTTCTATTTATAGTGATTAATTAAAATACCTGGTATCACCTCGTCGGCCCTGAATAATTAATGCACTATCAATGACATTTTATGACTACTAAACTAAGTCATAAATATTATTATCCTTCACTTGTAATATATTAAAATATATTACGTGATAATAATTGAGTTATTAGCTCGACTCATCACTCCCATAAATATTAATTTAACCTTGAATAATTTAATATTCATCAATTAATATTTTTCATGTATTTACTTAAAACTCCTAAATACATTTAATAAATAAATTCAATACTCATTATTATAAAATCAAATAATATGAATTAATTTATTTCATTGGTGATCATTTAACTTTGGACAAATCTCGGACCCCTGTGGCGGGGCCCACTATGTCCAAAACTCGTATTCAATTGAATAGGGCAGATTCTTGAATACAATATTGTGTGTGATCCTCTAGGCCCTTATCTTGACAGCAGTGAATAATATTCATAAATCAAGAGAGGGATCTAGCAACCCATTATGGACCTTGAAGAGATAAGGATTATCACAGCAATGACAACTAACCTACGAACACACACTGTGTAATATAATCTTTTTGTCAGTAAAATCTCATAAAGCAGGATGCACTCTCGTGTCATCGCCCTTTTCTTGATTTATAGTTTTTTGATTTAACTAAACGGATTTACCCTTGAATTCCATGGACATGGTCTTATAAAGGTGCTTCCATCCATATCAACATGGCCTGAGATATATTACTTTCATAACCCGGAAGTGACAAATCCTTTCTTGACCATTCAACCAATGTCATGCCACAAACGATGAACCTGGCACAAACTACCTCACCATGGCTTCATTTCCATGGTTTTCATCATGCATAAAAGTACGCAATAAAATGACATACATTGGTAATGATCTCAATTCAGGAGACCATTACACATGATCGTAGATAGGAACATCCAATGACACCCGAAACATGTGGTGTTCCTATTGGCAGGTTAGTCCTCATGATCTCACTACTAGAGATAACCAAGTGCGAACTTCATGAGAAGAAGTATCAATACTTATGAGCCCCCAGCACCTGATGGTAAGACATATAATGCGTCCAATTAGTAAGATGTATCTACACCATAGAACATATATTTAAGATTAACATCATAGTATCTAGAGGTTCTCATTATATCCTGGTAACTACTATAACCTTTCGATACGACAACTAATCTTTGGAAATTACCATTTCAATAGTGGACGCATAAAATTATACACTATAATGGTAAGATGAAATCATGGATAGATTAATGTATACACGATATGGTAATCAAAACCACTGAATAGTTGGTTCTAGGGCACCCACTATTTCAACACTCCCACTGGCACTAGATCCAACTTTCTAACCAAACTTGTTAGCTACTCACATGATGAACATCATGTTTCTGTTGAGTAACAGCTTTAGCTACTGGGTCTGCCATGGTTTCGCCACATGGCTATTCTACTATTGCGACCTTATCTCATTGAGTAAAACTTATCAAGAGATGTTATCCTAAGTATATACCTTTTTTTCCATTGTCATAACTTGACATCTTGGCTTGTAAGAATATCATAATTATGATAATACTTTTCTCACTAGGTGCGATTCCAAGAACTGGAACAAATCATTGCATTTAACTACTTCTTAGATATCTTAGAAGCTGCAATGTACTCGGTCTTGTATGTATGGCCACCACTGGCTGATATGATCTTGACTCACTCACTGCCTTTATCCTAATTGAAATAGTATATCACATTGATCTATGGAAGACTAGTTTGTATCCCTTGAAAACTAGTATCCTTTCTTCTCTACTTACGAGGTACATATCTTTTGTACTTGCTGAAGTACAATTAGATTGTTCTGACTACATCCCTTGCAGTGCTCCTGGATATAACTGATATTTTCTTATTATAAAATATACCTTGGAAATATCGGTTCTTGTATATATCACGGTATACATGATTGATCCATCGCTCCAACGTATGGATTTCAACTCACTGCATTTATCTCTTCCCATGTCATGGACATGTCAACATGGAGAGATTATGCCCTATGACATAGGCAACAATTCATCTCTTGAATTGTTCCAACATGTATTTTTCAATACAATGTCACTATATTTACAATTGACATGGACCAAGCAACCTATAGATCTGCCTTAGTAGATCCTATTCCCTAGAACTTAGGTTTCTACTTTAATTCAATCATTGGAGAGTAAATTCTATTTTGGTATTAACTAATTGTGAGACCAATGTCTATTTTTTATATGTTTCCAAACATATTTTTTTTAGAAAACATTGATGCTCCGACTAACCACACGTAGACACATGGTAAATATTTTTGCAAATGTATTTTCTATGATCATGTTACTTACTTTAATCCTAAACCAGATTTTAGTAACTTGCAACCTTTATTGGCATTCTGTGACGTGGACATCCCTTTCTGGCTGTGTCATATAAACACCATACACAATTGGTGGTCATGAAATCTAATGATAAATAAATTGATCATAGATATTAGCTATAATAAGTAAAATTATAACATATTTAGGCATAACAACTTGGTAAAATTAGTCAAGCCTTATTGGTACCAAGCTCATACCATCCATGTATCAACTCACTTGAATACCCACCGAAGTATTCAAAATAATAGCCCCTTTTCACTTTAATACTTGGAATCCATTAATTGAATTTTAGTTGGTTTTATCAATTTTAGATAATTTTCATATACTGCTTAATTATAGGAAATGTTATACAAATTGAATAATAGATCACTGACTGTGGTGAATATAAAAACCATCACCATGGTTTTATCCTTCCTACGCAGTATGTGTCTCTAGAACATACTTTTTTTTCCACATGTGCTTGTGGAACTAGTTCTTATGACAACTATTTTGTGCATCTTGAGAATTGACTAAACACAAGTCAATATAGCTCTCACTATCTCTAATAGATATGTGCACCCTTATATAGATATGTAGTCCCTTACTTGACTATAACTTTTCTATCTTAGGGATTTATGTAATATCTTAAGAAATCATTAGGATAAGTACCTTAAATTCACAATGTGTTTATCTTGATGCAATTTTGTTTGTATCCGAACAAACTATTTGCATCCAAACACATGTCCTTATAACATAATGTATTTCTATCATACTATAACTCATATGATATCCATTTTTCATTATAGTTGGCATATGGTTGTGGGATATCATTATTATTTGAAATGAATTTCATAAAATATAATGGAATTTTCTGCTAGTTGCAATATTGATATTACTTACATAAAAATTTTGATGTATAACATATGCATTTAGGAATCTCTCCAAGCTATATGTTTATTGATTAATGTTGATATGTAAGACTTGATCATAAATCCTCTTCATTAACATCAATGTCGTGATGCCGATAAGGTAATGTGCGTTTAGGAATTACTCCACGCTACATTATTATGATTGATGAATTATTGGTCTAGATATTCTTCAGTATCCCAACCCAAAGCAAATCATATCTTCTAACCATGAAAATACTTCACTTTATTATTCCTTAATTGCTTAAAGGAATTTTATGAAGCATGTATGCCTCTAGCTTATACTTGGAATAGTTCACGCTTACATGTTGAGTTATATCCAAATTCTTTTTGACATAACTTTATTTCTAAAGTCTTCTTTGTCCAAACTAAATAATTTGATAATACCCAAAGTATTTAGCTATGCCGAGCCTAAATATCATACTTGGTATATTCATGACGTCCATTTTTAGTATTACTTGACAAAGAATTATCCTGCCACAACTGGTTATAAGTCTTACATTTATATTCATCACCAATTGTCTATGATTCATGTATTACTGAAATAGTGATTGAGTTTACCGAAAACAACATTCATTCCAAAAACTGAAAGAATGTATCCTTGCATCCAAGGACACAAGAGATTAATGTTTGTGGTTATACTCAATCAATAGTTCAACACAAATCTTTCACTTGGAAATTAATGAAGTCATGTACTTCTCACTATTGGCCTAGGCATCACCCTTTCGCAGCCACTTGGAGAATACACCTAACTTCCAGTAAGGTTTCTATACTAACTTGGTTATTGTTTTTAAATACACATATGTAAAAATAATATAGTATTAAATATCCAAGTATTAAAAGGAAACATTACATTGATGAATATGCTTGATGTAGAAGCGGAAACTTGCTTCTTCAAATCAGTTTATGGATTTTAAACTTCCATACTATTATTTTACAATATGAAATGAAAATAAAAATAGTTAATACCTCATTAATTGAAGGACGACGTGAATGTATCATTGGAATTAAATTCCTTTGACCTTTACACATTGACTTTCAATTTATCCGCCATAAGAATTAAATATTATTCGTCTTTTATTCTTATTATCTTGGAAAATCTTACCTAAATTGGTAATGAAGCGTTTACTCAATACTTGTTCATTTTGTAACTTAAAATGAGACTTGAGTAATGTGGTGAAAATGATATTTAAAGATCATTATCAATCTTTCAATTTACACATGCCGGTGTAAACTTCACCTTATTCATATTATTGCTTCTCTTTCTCCTTGAAAACTTCTCAGAGATGAGACTTTATGTTATATCACCTATGTCTTGGTGTCGCGACCGCAACTGACACCGGACGTTAATGAAATCATAATGATATAACTATTATATTCTTTGTACATTAGTCTCATGTAAGCAATTTTTACCCTTGCTTCTTGAGGTATTTTAATAGTGTTGTGGATACTGACACCTTGAGTTTCCTATATCATAGTATTATACACACGCGCCTTTACTATTCAAGGATACCTGTGTCATTGTAGACATTTACTTTCTCCATTATAATATTTCATTTTTAATCTTGTGGTATAACTTGCCATTTTTTTTACAAAAATGAATTTTAGTAGATTAGTTCCTTTTATCTGAATTACCAGTTTAGACATTTTGTATTAATTACTTACATCATTTAATGTCTCCCACTATTTTATCAGATTCTAGGAACCCTCTGTACTAGAATCTAAATACTCTGTTGCTTGATTATTCTAGTGGAAAGGATCCTGGAACCACCCCTCATAGTCTACAAGCTATTTCTATGCCACTACTTGGGGGGTTCTAGGTAGGCTTTTGGCTAGACAACCGCTTTAGCTTGCGATTCCTTGAACTGTTGAGTGAAGTCCCAGCTTCTAAAATCAAAACTTGATTAACTCAACGCTTACCTATAAAATTACAACAAGATAGATATGGTTATTTCTTTTCTTCAATTTTAGTTAAGTCGACCCATACTTACTATAAGGACTCCCCGGTAGTAAGAGGCACCCTCAACTATGGCATGACCAGCACCTCAAACAGCTGGTTCTGTCCAAAATTGAATGATGGAAGGCGGTTATGACTTAATATATATTTTGAGGGTTTTATTATTTTTAATGTGATGAATGAAACCATTTTAAATTTTTATAAGCACATACTATGTGATCGCACTCACAACTGACCATGAAAGAAATATAACTTTCATCGCATCATGTGTTCATTTTATAACCCATAGGTCAGAGGATCGTAACCTCCCTTTGATACCACTGGTTGGAACCGAGCGTGCAGTGTAAGCCCCAAATAGGTGGGTTTTTAAAATTTTCTATTGAAGATTGACGTAAAATTTTTGACATCAGTGAATAGAAAGTCAGGTTTAGTTGAGGACCACGCATGGAGGATTTTAAGCACAAACATAAACTCTAAAATACCTGGTTTAGATCTGAAGCTGTGCACAATGTCTGTTCATCATTGGCGATCACTGCTCGAAGAATCTGAAGTCAAATTCCTCTAGATCTTCCACACACCCTTCAAGGAATCCATGGAAGAGTCGTTCATCGTAATTCAGGTGCTAGCGCAGAATACCAATGATGTCTTCGACACTCCAACGATCACCACATCCCTTTGACTTGTGATGCTCAAGAGAGAGCTCCATCTGAGCTCCTTGGATCTATAGAATCTCTCTCTACATCATGGGAGAGAGGATAAGAGGTATAATCCCCATGATATAGTACTTGTCAAAATCCTCTCCTCTTCTATTTATAGTGGTTAATTAAAATACCTTGTATCACCTCGTCAGCCCCGAATAATTAACGCACTATCAACGACATTTTATGACTACTAAACTAAATCATAAATATTATTATCTTTCACTTGTAATATATTAAAATATATTATGCGATAATAATTGACTCATTAGATCGACTTGTCTCTCCCATAAATATTAATTGAACTTTGAGTAATTTAATATTCATCAATTAATATTTTTCATGTATTTACTTAAAACTCATAAATACATTTAATAAATAAATTCAATACTCATTATTCTAAACTCAGATAATATGAATTCATTTATGCATTGGTGATCATTTAACTTTGGAAAAATCTTGGACCCCTGTGGCAGGGCCCACTATGTCTAAAACTCATATTCAACTGAATAGGGAAGATTCTTGAATATGCTATTGTGTGTGACCCTATAGACCCTTATCTCTATATTGGTGAATAATATTCACAAACCAAGAGCGGGATCTAGCAACCCATCATGGCCCCTAAAGAGATAAGGATTGTTATAGTAGTGACAACCAACCTACGAACATGAACTTTCTAATATAATCTCTTTGTCAATAATATCTCATAAAGCAGGACGCACTTTCGTGTCATCTCCCTTTTCTTGCTTTATTGTTTGTTGATTTAACTGGACAAATTTACCCTTGAATTACATTTACATGTTATTATAAAGGTGATTCCATCTATATCAACATGGCCTAAGATATATTACTTCCATAACCTGGAATAGACAAATCCTTTCTTGACCATTCAACCAATTCCATGCCACCAATGACGCACCTGACACAAACTACCTTTCCACGGCTTTATTTCCATGGTTTTCATCTTTCATCAAAGTATGAAATAAAATGACATACATTGGTAATGATATCAATTCAGAAGATCATTACACATGATGTTAGATGGGAACATGCAATGACACCCAAAACATGTGGTGTTCATATTGGCGGGTCAGTCCTCATGATCTCACTACTGGAGATCACCAAGTGTGAACTTTATAAGAATAAGTCTCAATGCTTTTGATCCCATAGCACCTGATCGTCAGACATATACTGTGTCCAATTAGTGATATGTATCTAGACTATAGAACATATATTTAAGATTAATTTCATAGTATATAGAGGTTCTCAATATAGCTTGGGAACTGCTATAACCTTTCAATGCGACAATTAAACTTTGGATATTACCATTTCAATAGTGGACGCAGAAAATTCTACACTATAATGGTAAGATGACATCAAGAATAGCTTACTATATACATGATATGGTAATCCAAAGCACTAAATAGTTGGTTCTAGGTCACCCACTATTTCAACACCAAATTTTTGATCAGGTCAAAATACATGGGTAAATTTGAAATTTTAAGTTTAGTGGTCGGGCCGAATTATAAATTGTGATTTGGAAAAAAAATATAAAGAATTTAAATTTGTTAATAACTTCTTTTAATATTGGTTTTAAGTATCAATAAGTGTCTTGGAGGTCTAGTTAGTTTTATAAAAATTATTCTTCAAGAACCATAGTTTGAGAGACACAACACTGAGCACATTGTTTGCACACCATTAGTGCTAACCGTGTAGCCCAAACTATGTGGTCCATTTGAAATAGAGAATGTTTTGAAAAAATTATGTAATGTGGCTAAAAATTATGTAAGTAACTTGAAAAAAATTGAGGGTTTTCATGGGTTTTGCACATTTTGAAATCCATTAATCCTATCCCGAACACTTAGTGCCACTTAGGTAGTGAGTTCCCACAGTTGACACCTAATTAGCTAAATTGTCTGGGCCAAACCATGAGACTAATTTTAAAATGGGTTCCCTTTCGACAATGGCACCACATTATTATAACATGGTTATCCAAACCTTATAGTTCATTAAATGGTTTTAAATTACCTTTATTACCCTCCCTTTTATTTATTTAATCTTCCTCTTTTCTTCTCCCATTCATGCGCCTCTAGAAGCCATGCAATTATCCTTATCCCTCTCATATGTTCCCTTGAAACTCCTCCATTTTTTCTCTTATTTGAACATTTTTAGATGCATTGGAATTTTAGTGGTAATTATTTAACTCTTCTTACCTTATTTTTTTATCTCACTATTTGTAATTTTATTTCCATCCAAACTCATTTTCCCTATTTTCATGGCATTTGTCTAAAATCCTGATTTCTCTCATTTTGGCTTGGATTAGAGTTCAATATTCGATGAGTGATCACCTAAAAGAATAAAGTAGGTGGTGAATATGTTTATCCTTAAATATACATGTGCTATGGGATGTGTACCTAAATACGCATGTGTGGGTTGTTCGGGTGAAACCCCAAATAAATAAATACTTTTCATTAAATCATTTAATTGATGGTGTGAGATGCCTATGGGAATGATATTTCCTCTTTAATTATATTAATCTCGGTTTGGGGATATTATATGGTTGAGAAGGTTATGTTGGTTGCTTTAATTTAATTAATTATATTGTAATGTGACTGAATTGGTTATATGAGAATGTGTTGGGAATGGCCTAGATTACATGGGGTGATATTAATCACTAGGACTGAGATGATGAGGTTTGTTAGGATAAGGGAATGGAAAAATATATATGGTATGTTGATGACCATTATAGTTGAGGTTATTTAATCATCTAAATTAGATGGATGGGGATGACAATGTTGCATATGGGTGACAAGATTAGTATATTCCAATGAGGTTTATGGTTGGTGTGGATTATGTATGGTTGGTGATTGATATTCACCATGATTAGCCAATAGAACCATTGGATTCATGTGCACACATATGAGGAATCATTTGAGGTGGTTTTGACTACTCATTGTGGGTGGAGGACTCTATAGATTTAGTATCTTAGGGGATAGTGTCAACCATCATATATAGAAGATGTGATCACTATATAAATACATGATTGATGGTGAGTGAGTCCATTAGATAGGGGCTAAGTCTTGGTATGAAAGTGATGGCCAATGGACCATATTGATGGTGAGTGAGACTATCTAGTGGGGGATGAGGCTCCCCATGACATTAGTGGTCAATGGGCTGACATGATGATAGGATAGATCTTGATGTGCCTCGGGACATTGGGTTGTTGAACCGATGGTGATTTATTGCACATTAAAGTATAAATATCATTATTCCTTGGGATGTCAGGCTATTGAGCTAACAGTGGGTATTAAAACAAAAATATGAGGGACTTTTGATGGATTTCAGGATGTCCAATTGTTGAGTCGACGGTGATTGTTCAAGTGGAATTCTAAGTGACTTGTGATGAGTTTATTAGTTTTGACGACGAGACATTGATATTGTAATGGATCAGACCTCTCTGGTTCATTCCTTTGTGAAAATGTGGTGTAGGAGGTGTTCTTAGAGGTCAAGACAACTTGGTGTGCGTTTGGGTATACTTTTAAGGAAAGTTAAAGGGTTATAACCTTCACCCGAGAGGCGCACGGTTTGTCAAACCGTGCATCCAAACCGTGCAAGGTTGGTGTTTGAGGTAGTAGACAATGAATGGTTAGTGCACGGTTTGTCTAACCATGTGGCCTAACCATGCGAGGAGTGTTTAAAGAGGCAGAAGCTATCACATGGTTAGCACACAGTTTGGTAAACCATGCAGACTAACCATGCGGGCACATAAAGTTAGATCCAAAAATTGTGGATCTGAACTATTTTGCCTCTAAATGGTTCGTTTAAGCCCCTAAGCAGCCATAACTCGGTATTACCCTTCCTTGGAGGTAGAAGAACCTCTTACAAGCATTTTTTAGGTGATCCGGAGGCTTCTATTTGTGAATCGAGGCTGGTTTCTCGAGGTATGTGATCCTTTTTGTTTGGTTTCTTAGATCTACCTAGATCTACTCCTCCTCTTCTCTCGAGATCGTAGATCTACGCCTTTTATGGGTAGATCTAAGTGTGTGGATGTCGATTATGATGATCTTTGGTATTGGTTGTATTAGGAGAATATATATAGGGTGGATCCTTGGTGAATCGGCCCGGTCTTCTTGGGCGTTCTTCGACCATTGTGGTTTCTGTCAAAACCATTGAGGTAGGGGATTTGTGGCTTCTCTAATTGTTTATGTGCAATCGTAGAGTTATCATGATTTGGACTTTGGATCCTAATGGAATTGAACTAATTAAATACTTGAACTGGATTAAAAGAATTGGTTTGATCTCATGTTTTTTCTTTGTGTCGTGATAACAGTTCGCCTCTTGATTTTCTAGATAGTGAGATATTTATGCCTTGCTTGTTAGCATGTTTCTCTTGATGAAATTGATAAAGAACGTAAATCTGTAATTAATTGATAATTAATTTTATAAAGATAAAGAGTCATGTAAATGAATCTGGTTTTTGTTGTTGTGGATGTTGTTCAAATTTGGTGTTAATCAAATTGAGGCTGATGATGTGTTTAATTCAGTTGGTTGGTAAACCTGAAATCTGTTGGTGCTTGTTGTTTGAAGGTCAGATACCTTGTTAAAGGGCCAAGAGCCCAAATTGATGTTATATTTTATTTCCTGTTTCTTGTGCTATGATGTTACCCTGGAGGGGTGTTGTGATATGTGGAGTCATAGAGGCATTGTGGTTGTGGCAGCGGATGATGCCTAGAGTGGTGAGATGCATCGGTTTATGCATGTGGGTGTCGGGGAGGACACTGGGGATGATGGAATGATATGGATGTGGTTTTTGGATGCTTGTGTATTCTTTGGTTTTTTATCTTCTTTTCTTTTCCCCACTGCTCACTGCAGCTGGTCTTGCTTACCCTTCTTCTTAAAGAGGCGAAGACACGCGGGGTATGCCACGTGCTTTCTGTGTTTAACCTCTCAAGGGAGAATGGGTTTACGCTCTTGCTATAGGTGGAAAAGACTCGATGGGTAGTACATTTACTCACCGTGTTGAGCCCCCTTGTTTTTAGTAGCATAGGATGATTTTCTAGAATTCCTGAGAATATGGGAAAGTAATTCTATAATGAATGTTTGAATAAATGATGTTAACCCATGGGGTTCGAGTTTGTGGAAACTTAATGATGAGGTTGAGAACTTTCGAAAAGACAGTGTAATTTTTGGATGTGGTGTGAATGGAATTTAATGTGGAATTTCTCAAGGTTAATTAATTTGTAAAGAATTAATTAACGTAAAGTGGAATTGATAAAAAGGGAATGAAGTAATATAATAAAGACCTTAAATGGTTGTGTGATTATAGGATACCTAGTCTTAGAAGTGGCAGCCCGAAGTCCAAGAGATGTTAGCTGCAGTTGTTTCTAAGACTATGTTATGCCCATAGTGTGGTTGTGTGTTATAGTATATTCTGTACTTTTTGTGTTTTTATACGCTACTCCACCCTGTCAGTAAGGGAAACTGTCACCCTGGGGATTCTGAGCCCTGGGGGGGTGTTTTCCCCAACATTCTGGTGGGAGGATAAATGGCTGACTACCCCCTTTAGCCCCGCCCTCTTCTCTTGGTAGATACTTGTGCCATTGTAACAGTAGTTAGTTTTCCCCATATATGTGTGTAGAAGTCTATAATGGCTTGTGGTTATTTCCACCCATATATTCTGGATATGGTATCCTATAGACTACTATAGGTGTAACGTGTATAGGCTATGATGGTTTGAGGATCCTTACTCGATGTATGGGCTATAATGGCTTGAGGTATAATACCCGACGTATGATACACGTTATTCGAGCTGTGGTGTCTCCCGGAAGCTACCTGGTTACTTTTGGTTGTGAGGATGGTGTGGTGCTTAGACCAGGTGTCTGCGGGCAAGCCTTTGTGGTGCACGAGGTGTAGATTGTGGATCTTAGCCCAGGTGTCTTCAGGCAAGCCTTTGGAGAGAGATGCACAGGACGTATGTCGTTGGGTAATAGTGGCAAACTAGTGGGGAAGTAGTAGTGGGGTACTATTGATATTCTTTTCTATATGCTAAATTCTTGTATGTGTTACTTGGTGAGAGTAGCCATGGTGAGGTTGGGAACTTAGTATACCTGTTTAGGTGATGAGTTAGTTACACTTGTTGTTCACTGTGCTTTAGCATGCTTTCTTTACTTTTTCACGAGAGGATTCGGGGAGGATCCTACTGAGTATACTATTATACTCACCCTATGTATATATAAACTATTTTTTAGGTCACTTAGAGCAGGTTGGAGATCAAGCTGATTACTACTAGCTTGTGGTTGGAGGAGTTGTCTGGGCTTGTGGTTGTTGTCATTTTACTTTCTTCTGGGTACTTGTAGTTTTCCCTTTTAGTTATAGTTCTTTTTCATGGCATTTCATATATGTACTTGGGTTTCTTTTATATTTCAGTTCTGAGTTGGATTTGGTTGGTGTATATCTTATCTCTCTCTTCTGCATGTGTTCTCTTAGAGGGTAATGCCTACCATTTGTGTGTCTATTATACCCTTGGTGCTAGTAGCCAACCAGGGGCCTACAAGAGGCGGTACTCAGGGTCATTATCTCCCTTTTCACATTGTTGGCCCAGGAGGGGTACACTTTGTGGGGAGGGGGTCATGACAGAGTGGTATCAAAGTTCTGGTTGAGTGATAGGATGGAGTTTGGAGTTAGGTACATGTGAGGTTGCATGGGTTGGTAGGGAAACGGTGTCATTCATGTTTAGCAAGTGAGGTAAAAACTGGAGACCGGCTGAGACATTGGTGTTTAGGGACCCCTATGATCTGATGCACGGACCTTTAAGTTTACAATGGCTAGTAAACAAGGTGATACTAGTTACAGGGTAGAGACCTAGGAAAGGATCATGCATCATTCTTCTTTGTGCCTATGTTTTAATGGGTAGACCTTGGGATAGGTTAACCTAAAATTAATAAAAAGAAAAAAATTAATTAATAAATGGTGACTCTTCCATATTCCAGGCTTAGGAGCTCCAAGTGTTTGTTATTTTGCAGGTATGGCTCCAGGTCGACGTCCTCATTAGGTTTGCATAGAAGATGTCCAGCAGGCTGTTCTAGCAGGTCGTCACAGGGTAGAGGTTGACGACGACGAAACATGGAGGAAGAAACTCCGAGAGTTTCAGTGCCAGAGTCTACAGAAGTACGAGGGCTCCATTTCAGATGTAGTCATGGAAGACTGGTTGGAGGAGGTCGAGATAGGCTTCAGTTCAATCCATGCTAGGAAGAAGCACTGGGTGTCCTTAGCTATGACGATGTTGCGTGGAGCAGCAATATAGTGGTGGTTCTTGTTCCTCAAGGATCATGAGGAGTCAGTGATCTCATGGGAGGAATTCTGAGACAAGTTCAGAGTCGAGTTCCTTTCCTCAACTGCAAAGGCATCTAGTCGCCAGGAGCTTCTTACCCTTCAACAGAGGATCTCTAGTGTTTGAGATTTTGGAATCCGTTTTCGGAACCTTTTACAATATGCTTCGGACCTGTTACCCGATGAGGAGACCAGGGCAGAAGATTTTTCATTCAACCGGGGGTAGGTCCCAGCCCTTCACATCTCATTTATCTGGAGGCAGCAACTCTTAGGCATATTCCAGGGGATCAAGAGCTTGTTTTTCTTATTGTGGTCGCGGTACTCAGTAGTGGGAGTGCCCGACCTTTCAGAGTGGTCATCTTGCACTAGGTGTTACGTTTCAGGTTCCTCCATTGAGGCAGTTCTAGCCAAGGCAGCAACAGCCCGTTGAACCAACTTTAAATCACCAAAGGGTAGATGGAACAGGCAAAGGACAACCCCATAACACTCCCCATCCTCAGAGAGAAAAGCACGGCCATGGTGGTGGTCGCCATCAGGGTCAGAGAGGCCGTGGAGGAGGTTGTGGTCAGCTTCATGCTCTAGTGTTGCCAGCACCAGATGAGCCAGATGTCGTTTGAGGTACCCTTTGCTTGTTTTCTACCTTGGTGTATGCCTTGTTTGATTCAGGAGCGACACACTCCTTTATATCACCTACCCTTGTCCATGCTTTGGGACTTGAGGTAGAGAGGCTTCCAGTGCCCTTGGCATTGACAACGCCAATTGGAGGTCGAGCTGACTTGTTTGAAGTATGTAGAGACTATGAGCTAGTGTTGGGGAAACACCTCTCTTGGGGAGATTTCCTATGTTTACGAATACAACCATATGATGTCATCCTCGGCATGGATTGGTTGTATTTGGTGTAGGATATCGTGTATTGCTTCAGGAAGAAGGTCATTTTCTTTGGTGCGGATGGAGAGAAAGTGGTGTTTGTTGGTGAGAGAGATCCTCAGATGGGCCATAAGCGCGTTCCATACTTATCATCAATGATGGTGGCTGAGATGATGCTAAGTTCTTCAGAGGTTCAGCAGTTGGCATTTCTTAGGGTCGTAGAGGAGTACCCTGATGTCTTCTTAGAAGAGGTTGTAGCATTACCCCCTCAACGAGAGATCGAGTTTGGGATCTAGCTACAGTCAGGAGCTTCTCCTATCCCTATATCTCCATATAGGATGGCCCCTTCTGAGTTATGAGAGCTGCATATACAGCTTGATGGTCTGTTTCAGTGTGGTTTTGTTCGACCAAGTGTGTCCCCATGGGGTGCACCCATTCTGTTCGTGAAGAAGGTCTATGGCAGTTTGCGGTTGTGTGTCAATTATCATCGCTTAAACAAAGTGACAATAAATAATCACTATCCTCTTCCACAGATTAATGATTTATTCGATCAACTGAAGGGTGCAATTTGGTTCTCAAAGATCAACTCACGGTCAGGATATCATCAGATGCGTGTGAAGGATGAGGATATCCTAAAGACTGCTTTCCGTTTTCGTCATGGGAATTATTAGTTTGTTGTAATGTTGTTTGGTGTGAAGAATGCTCCAGCTATGTTCATGGGTTTGATGAATGCTGTGTTCCATGAGTTCCTGGACAATTTCATGGTAGTTTTCATCAATGAAATCCTTCTGTACTTCACATATGAATAGGAGCATGAAAAGCATCTATGAGCTGTTTTGGGAGTTCTTCGTCGACATCAGTTGTTCAGGAAGTTGTCAAAGTGTGAGTTTTGGGCTCAAGAAGTCTGTTTCTTGGGGCATGTTGTGTCCCAATAGGTAGTTGTTGTGGATCCATTAAAGATTGAAGCAGTTGTGTCTTGGGCAGCTCCCAAGATAGTGTCAGAGGTATGAAGTTTCCTTGGTCTCGCAGGCTACTAAAGGAGGTTTGTATCCAATTTCTCACGGGTTGTGACTCCTCTGATAGCTTTGACCAGGAAATATTAGGCTTTCATATGGACTGATCAGTGTCAGGAAGATTTCAAGTATCTAAATGAGATGTTAGTAAGTGCTCCAGTCCTTTTTCTTCCAGTTGAAGGAGTTCAGTTTGATGTATTCTGTGATGCTTTACATCTGGGGTTAGGATGTGTTCTTATGAAATAGAGTTCAGTCGTTTCTTATGGGTCTCAGTAGTTGCGTCCCCATGAATGCAACTATTCCACCCATGATCATAAGTTAGAAGCCATGGTGTTTTCTATGAAGTTGTGGAGACATTACCTCATTGGTGAACGCTTTGTGGTTTTCACTGATCATAAGAGTTTGAGTCATGTTTTCTCCCAGCGTGACTTGAACTTACGACAACATCAGTGGATGGAGTTCTTATAGGAAAATGACTTTGAAATATCGTATACACCTGGAAAAGGGAATGTTGTGGCTGATGCGCTGAGTCGAAAGTCACGTAGTGATGCGGTGCGTGAATCTGGTGATTCTTGGAGGGTAATGGAAGAACTGTCAGCATTACATCTTGATATGGGAGAAGTTGGGGGTAGAGGCTATCTTTTTCAGATAATGGTGCAGTCATCCCTAGTGTAGAAGGTAGAAGAGTCCCAGTTGGGGGATCTTGAGGTGGAGGTCTAGGGAGACCAAGTTGTTTGTAGTGAGTCCCTTGATGGTTGGTCTGAGGATGAACAACATAGAGTGTTGTATCATGGAAGGATTTTTTCCCTTGGCGATGCGTGAGATGGTCCTCAGAGAGTTCCATGGTTCTCCTTTAGCGGTGCATCCTGGTGTGGAAAAGATGTACCGATCCTTGAGGAGTCATTTTTGGTGGCCTGGGCTGAAGCGTGCGGTTGTGGAGTTTGTGTCTCGATGTTTAGTCTTCCATAAGGTGAAGGCCGAACACCATGTTCCTGGTGGTCTTCTCCATCCATTAGAGATTCCTCAGTGGAAGTGGGAGGACATCTCAATGGACTTTGTTACTGGTTTACCTCAAGCTCCGGGAGGTTATGATGCTATTTGGGTGGTTGTGGATTTTTTAACGAAATCAGCCCACTTTATAGCAATCAAGGAGTCAAGATCAGTGGAAGTTTTTTCAAGGTAGTATCTGGAGGAGGTGGTGAGACTTCATGGAGTCCCTAGGATGATCATTTCTTATTGAGATCCTCGTTTTACCTCTAGGGTGTAGAGAGGTCTCCAACATGCTTTCGGTTCTCAGTTATGCCTTAGTGCTGCTTTTCATCCTCAAACGGATGCTCAGACAGAGTGAACCATCCAGACTCTTGAAGACATGTTGTGCTCTTGTGTTCTTGATTTTTGAGGTTCATGGATGAGGCACTTACCCTTGGTGGAGTTTTCCTATAATAATAGTTTCCACTCCACCATCGGTATGGCGCTGTTTGAAGCCTTTTATGGCCAGAATTCCATTCTCCATTGTGCTGGACTGGGGTCGGAGAGTGAGCAATTCTCGGACCGAAACTAGTGTAAAATACAACAGAGATGGTTCAGGTGATTTGTGAGAGGATGAAGGCAGCGCAAGATCGTTAGAAATCATATACTGATCAAAGGAGGAGACCCTTAGAGTTTAATGTTGTGGATCATGTGTTTCTGAAGGTGACTCCCCATCATGGGAAATGAAGGTTTGGTCATGAGAGTAAGCTTTCTCCTCACTTTTTTGGGCCTTTCGAGGTGTTATCTCGTGTTGGAGTTGTGGCTTTTCGAGTAGCACATCCCCCTCAGATTAGTCGGATACATTATGTTTTCCATGTATCACAGCTACGTCGTTATCTTCATAATGACTCCCACATCATCGTTTGGGGAGAGATTGATGTTGATGATGATTCCATCTTTGAGGAGCAACCTATGGAGATCCAAGACTTCAAGGAGAAGGTGTTTCGTGGGCGTTCCATCCCCTTAGTTCGTGCCTTATGGCGACACGGTGACATGGAGGAGAGTACCTAGGAAAGTGAATCATAGATATGTGCTCATTACACCGAGTTTTTTGATGTTTAACTCTTTCCATGTATCATTATAGCTGATGTGTTTATGAAACTTTCATGTTTATGATATGGATCCCTTTGTTGCTTTGGTGGCTTGCTCTCTTTTGAGAGGTATCTTGGTGGGTGGTTGTTCAGACCCTGTTTCATTTTCTCTTTAAATGGGTTTTGGATTCTTGAGGATGAGAATGTTTTGAGAGGTATATGATGTAATGGACCAGACCTCTCTGGTCCATTACTTTGTGAAAATGTGGTGTTGGAGGTGTTACGGGAGGTCAAGGTGACTTGGTGTGCATTTGGGTGGACTTTTAAGGAAAGTTTAAGGGTTATGGCCTTTTCAGAGGAGGCGCACGGTTTGTCAAACCGTGCGGCCAAACCATGCGAGGTTGGTGTTGGAGGAAGTATCCAGCACACGGTTAGCACATGGTTTGTCTAACCGTGCGGCCTAACCGTGTGAGGAGTGTTTGAAGAGGCATAATCTAGCGCACGGATAGCGTACGGTTTGGTAAACTGTGCGGACTAACCATGCGGGCACTTAAAGTTAGATCCTAAAATTGTGGATCTGAACTCTTTTGTCTCTAAATGGTTCGTTTAAGCCCCTAAATGGCCATAACTCAATATTACCCTTCCTTGGAGGTAGAAGAACATCTCCCAATAGTTTTGGAGGTGATCTGGAGGCTTCTCTTCGCGAATCGAAGCCAGTTTCTCGAGGTATGTGATCTTTTTTGTTTGGTTCCTTTGATCTACCTAGATCTACTCCTCCTCTTCTATCAGGATCTTAGATCTACACCTGTTATGGGTAGATCTAAGTGTGTGGATGTCGATTATGATGAGCTTTGATCTTGGTTGTGTTAGGAGAAGAGATCTAGGGAGGATCCTTGGGGAATCGGCCCGGTCTTCTTGGGCGTTCTTCGACCGTTGTGGTTTCCGTCAAAACCATTGTGGTAGGGGATTCATGGATTCTCTAATTGTTTATGTGCAATTGTAAAGTTATCATGATTTGGCCTTTAGATCACAATGGAATTGACCTAATTAAATACTTGAAATGAATTAAAATAATTGGTTTGATCATATGTTGTTGCTTTGTTCCATGATGACGGTTCGCCTCTTGATTTGCTACATAATGTGATATATATGCCTTGCTTGTTAGCATGTTTCTCTTGATGAAATTGATAAAGAACGTAAATCCATAATTAATTGATAATTAATTGGCTAAAGATAAAGAGTCATGTAAATGAATTCGGTTGTTGTTATTGTGGATGTTGTTCCAACTTGGTGTTAATCAAATTGAGGCCGATGATGTGTTTAATTTAGTCGGTTGGTAAACCTGAAATCTGTTGGTTCTTGTTGTTTGAAGGTCGGAAACCTTATTAAAGGGCCAAGATCCCAAATTGATGTGATGTTTGATTTCCGGCTACTTGTGCTGTGATATGACCCTGGAGGGGTGTTGTGATATGTGGAGGCATAGAGGCCTTGTGGTTGTGGCAGCGGATGATGCCTAGAGTGGCGAGATGCATCGGTTTATGCATGTGGGTGTCGGGGAGGACACCAGGGATGATGTAATGGGATAGATGTGATTGTTGGATGCTTGTAGATTCTTTCGTTGTTTATCTGCTTTGATTTTCCCCACTACTCACGGTAGTTTTTCTTGCTTACCCTTCTTCCGAAAGAGGCGAAGACATGCGGGGTA
This sequence comes from Viscum album, assembly GCA_963277665.1. NCBI lineage: Eukaryota > Viridiplantae > Streptophyta > Magnoliopsida > Santalales > Viscaceae > Viscum > Viscum album. The sequence goes on from OY728133.1 coordinate 109,099,583, forward strand.
TGCCACGTGCTTTCCGTGTTTATCCTCTTAAGGGAGAATGATTCTACGCTCTTGCTATAGGCGGCAAAGACTCGACGAGTAGTACATCTACTCACCGTGTTGATCCCCCTTGTGTTTAGTAGCATAGGATGATTTTATAGAATGCCTGGGAATATGGGAAAGAAATTCTTTAATGAATGTTTGAATAAATTATGTTAACCCATGGGGTTAGAGTTTGTGGGAACTTAATGATGAGGTTGAGAACTTTTGAAAAGACAGTGGAATTTTTAGATGTGGTGTGAATGGAATTTAATGTGGAATTTCTCAAGGTTAATTAATGTGTAATGAATTAATTAACGTAAAGTGGAATTGATAAAAAGGGAATGAAGTAATAAAATAAAACCCTTAAATGGTTGTGTTCTTATAGGATACCTAGTCTTAGAAGTGGCAGCCCAGAGTCCGAGAGACGTTAGCTGCAGTTGTGTCTAAGACTAGGTTATTCCCATAGTGTGGTTGTGAGTTATAGTATATTCTATACTTTTTGTGCTTCTATACTCTACTCCACCCTGTCAGTAAGGCAAACTGGCACCCCGGGGATTCTGAGCCCTGGGGGTGTTTTCCCCAACATTCCGGTGGGAGGATGAATGGCTGACTACCCCCTTTGGCCCCGTTCTCTTCTCTTGGTAGATACTTGTGCCATTGGCACAGCGGTTAGTTTTCCCCATATATGTGTGTAGAGGGATGTAATGGATTGTGGTTATTTCCACACATATATTCTGGATATGGTATCTTATGGACTACTATAGGTGTAACGTGTATAGGCTATAATGGCTTGAGGATCCTTATTCGGTGTATGGGCTGTAATGGCTTGAGGTATAATACCCGACGTATGATACACATTATGCGAGCTGTGGTGGCTCCCAGAATCTACCTGGTTACTTTTGGTTGTGAGGATGGTGTGGTGCTTAGCCCAGGTGTATGTGGGTAAGCCTTTGTGGTGTACGAGGTGCAGATTGTGGAGCTTAGACTAAGTGTATTCGGGAAAGCCTTTGGAGAGAGATGCACGGGACATATGTCGTTGGGGAAAAGCGACAAACCAGTTGGGAAGTATTAGCGGGGTACCCTTGATATTCTTTTCTATATGCTACATTCTTGTATGCATTACTTGGTGAGAGTAGCCATGGTGAGGTTGGGAACTTAGTATACCTGTTTAGGTGACGAGTTAGTTACACTTGTTGTTCACTGTGCTTTAGCATGCTTTCTTTAATTTTGCACGAGCGTCTTTAGGGAGGATCCTACTGAGTATACTGTTATACTCACCCTATGTATATATAAACTTTTTTTCAGGTCAATTAGAGTAGGTTGAAGATCATGTTGGTTACTACTAGCTTGTGATTAGAGGAGCTGTTTGGGCTTGTGGTCTCTGCTGTTTTACTTTCTTTTGGGTACTTGTAATTTTTCCTTTCAATTGTAGTACTTTTACATGGCATTTCATGTATGTAATTGGGTTTCTTTTATATTTCAGTTTTGGGTTGGAGTAGGTTGGTGTCTATCTTATCTCTCTCTTCTTCATGTGTTCTCTTAGAGGGTAATGCCTCCCATTTGTGTGTTTATTATACCATCGGTGCTAGTCACCAACCTGGGGCCTATTGGAGGTGGGACTCGGGGGTCATTATCTCCCTTTTCACATTGTTGGCCCAGGAGGGGTACACTTTGTGGGGAGGGGGTCGTGACAGATATTACTTGATATGTGGCATATGTAGTATCAAATGGAACAAGGTGTAAAGTGACATGTATATGGATGATATATCAATGTTCATTAAATAAAACTGACTATGGATACATCATTCCACCCTAGCGTTGGCTGAAGTAGGTAAACACTTCCTCATGGTTGTTGACCATCAGTAAAGCGGGTTGTATATTTTATGCATGAGTGTAATTGATATTTATTTACATATTCATACACTTATATAAATATGGATGTAATATAGGTTCACATTGGTGGTGGCCTACTAAGTTCATACTCACACCCCACACAGGCCCCTTAGGACACATGTAGACTTTAAGGTTTTGAGATTAAGTTAGGGATCGGGATTGTTCTCTGGACCTAAAGTGATCATGGATGTACAAGTTCATGGGATGGATGGAAGATGGACCAAGTTTGTTCTTTGCATCGAGCTACAGTTTCATTTTTAGTATTTTTATTATATCCTTATATGATCATCCATGAGCGATCTTGTATGTATATTATTGTATGACTATCTAACATGTATACTATATTTGGCATGTATATAGTTTTATTATTCTGAATTGTTATTTCCATTGCTTAATATTTCTTTCATTGAGTTGTTATTCATGTTTCTGCTGATTTTGGTATAATTTCATCCACTGAGTTATGTTATTATGATCACTATTATTATCATCATCATCAGAGGTTATAGTCTCCCCACTATCACCCAATGTACCCTCACTACTAGTTGGTAGTCTTTTTCATATAGGGAGGAATGCCTAAGGCCTAGTATCCCACCAGCCTAGAGCACCGGTTGAGTGGATCCAAGGTTGGGGAGCTATAGTTAAGATGGAATGCATATGAGGCAATATCTAATGAAAAATTATGTCACCCTATTGATTCACCATAGTATAAGAGTGTTGATAAAAAATTATTGATTTTTTATGTAAAGATAGAAATATCAAAATGGGACTGTGCATAGACGGAATGAAACCATATCAAGTCATCAATAGCGAATACAGTTCATAACCTGATTTTTTTAGTAGTTTATAACTTGTCTTCAAATATATGTATGAATAAAAAATATTATAATGCTTTTGATGATTTTTAGACCAAAAAATCTAGGAAATGATATTTATTTGTATCTTTCACCATTGATCGATCATTAGAAACTTTATAGGAGACAAATTTAACAATTTTTATGTATACAAGAAAGTGAATTTTATTTTTTGTGTTATTATAATATTCACTATAAATGACTTTCTTACATATGTAAACTTATCTAGAAACAATGTTAAGGGACATAAATCATGTCCAATTTTTGAAGAGGATAATTCATATTATCAATAATATAATGTAAAAAAGATAGTTCACAATGTATATCGAATGTTTTTGTGAATTAATCATCCTTACCATAGATTGAAAAAAAACATTTAAAGATTTATAGGAATATAATCACACCCCAAAACCATTGTCATCTAAAGAATAGTAAACCAAGGTGAAAAATGTTGATTTCATGTTTGTAAAGAAATGAATTTATGGTCATCAAAAAAATATCCATAATAACCATTATATCTTATTTTAACTACCTTATTATAATTTTTTAGAGACAAAACATAAAATTAACGTTATGCATATTGAGAAAAACATGTGTAAAAGTTTTATTGGAACTTTTTTAGACATAAAAGGAAAGAAAAAAAGATGCATTTCATGATATAATAGACTTTATATCCATGGGAATATGTTTAGATTTACCTCCCACAATGAAAGGAAACATAACATATTTACCTCCAGCTTACAAAATGTTAAGAAAGAGTGAGAAGATGGATCTTTGTCATTTTATGAATGGTATTAAAGTACCTAGTGGATATTCTTAAAATCTAAAGAATTTGGTGTCATTAAAGGATTTAAAATTAATAGGTATGAAATCTCATGAATATCATGTATTGATACAACAACTACTACTGGAATAATTGTGCGGTATATTTATAACATCTATCAGAAAGTCTATCATTAGGTTATGTTATTTTTTCAAATCTATTTTTTTCAAAGTCATTGATCCAAATTTATTAGATTTTTTGGGGAATTAAGTGGAACTGTCACACCCTGACCTACCATATTTATTTTATTTTATAATTTTCATTGACTTTTAAAAAAAATTTGGGGTTCGGGTTGAGTCATGGACTAAAAACTTTTGAGTTATGTCAAAAAAAATGCGCGTTTTGAGTTGACGTTGCTGAACACCTGGGTAGACCGCGTTTTGAAGACCCGCACGGCTCCGCTTAGACATCGGCACGATCCACCTGCCTTTAGAAAATTAAAATGAGTAAAGATTGTGATTTATTGCATTATTTAAAATTTTTATTGTTGGTAATAATTTTATAATTTTTATTAAATATGAAATGATAAATATTATTATTATTATTATTATTATTATTATTACTATCACTATTATTATTATTTTTATTAAGGAATTTTTATTATTAAAAGAATTGTTTTATCATGATTATATTTTTTTAGAGTTATTCTCATTATTACTATTATCATTATCATGTGTATTATTATAATTATTATTATAACTTCTAATATAAATATTATTATGAAAACAATATAACTTAATTACTTTTTTCTTTTTTTTCTTTTTTTTAAATGGAGAAGGGATTAGGGTTCAGCGTAGCAGGCCCCTTCCCCCATTTTTTTCCTTCTTCTTTTTTCCGCAGCCCTACACGTCGCCCCCTGTCGCCCTTTCCCCGCAGTGCCGGAGCACCCCCCCTGGAGCCCTCCTTCTCCTTTCAGCGCGCCAGCGCCGCCGCCTCTCTTCGCCAGTCCAGCCCGCACACGCCTCCCCTCTCTCATCTCATCCCCTTCACTCTGCACGAGCCCCCACCTTCCCCTGTACATTCCCCCATGGTTCCTCCCCCTGCCGACCTCCTTACCAGCTCCCCCTCTCAGTGCCCTTCCCTGCATGCGGCTCCCTCTACCAACATCGCCTGGCACGCCCTCAACCCAACAGCCTGCACAACCGGCCTCCTCTGTTGGCCACCCCACGCCCCTGCCCTGCCTGCTTTTCCACACAGTGCCTCACCCCACTTGGAATACCCTACACCGCGCGCCCCATCCCCCCCTAGCCATGTGTGCTCTAGCACCACACCCTCGGCCAGCACTGCAGCCTCCCCTCCCTTCATCTGGTGCGCACCCCCTGTTGTCGGTGCCACCTCCCTTCTTCGGTCATTCTCTAGCTAGCAGCTTCCTCCGGGGACCAGCAGGTCCGAATCCCCCTGTCCGGCAGGTTTTCCCCCTCGGGCCAACCTAACCAGTGACACCCCAACGCGGTTCCCCTTCCCTACTCTACGCACTCGACCAGCGCGCCCCCTTTCCCTGCCAACCTTTTTTTTCCACTACGACTCTGGCCGACCACTTTCCACTAGCGAACCCTACGCCGGTGTTTCCACCGCCTCTTTCCAGCACGTAATCTCGTCGATACATATATCTACCTCAAAACCTTTAAATTTATAGGTATTGAATTATTTTATGACTTAATTTCATTTAATGTTAATTAAGTACTTTTGGTTTTGAGTATATTTATTTTTAGAATAAATTATGTGGTATTGTAATTTTGTTCAGTTAACTATTTTGCCTAAACTATTTATTTCTGGCATGTTTTGTGATTAATGAGTTCAGTGCAATGTTTAGTTTTTTTTATGAACTTAGTTTGCGTCGTATACCCTATTGCATGTTCATGTGAATTAAGGTGTGTTTTTATGAAAACCAATCCTGGGTCATTTAATAACTTTTTATAAATTGTGAAATTGGATTATTTAACTATGAAAGTGGTTTGTATTCTATTTTAGTAGGGAATAGGTTTTCATTTGATCAAAAAAATATTCATTGAATCAGTTTTGTTTATGTGAAGTTGTGGGTGTCGCTTTGGAGTTTATAAATTTTTAAAGTGGTTTAGTAAGTTATATCGATGGTGTGAGTGGTGTTTTGAAAATTTTTCGAGGTGGTTCTTTCATATTTTTTGCACGTTTGGGTTTTTTTAAGTCTGTGTTTGTGTAATTGGTGTGAGTGGTGTTTTGAAAATGTGTCGAGGTGGTTCTTTCGTGTTGTTTTCTCGTTTGGGTTGTTTTATGTCTGTGTTTGCATAATTTTAGTTATTGTGTGTTTGTTGATGTGCGTTTTCAAGGTAACCTCACAATACTATGGTCATCGACTTACGTGTGTTTGTGCGTCGGTGCGAGGTGTGATACGACTTTGTGTTTGGAAAGTGATTCAGGGTAGGTCCCCAACTGCACTCACCTTTAAATTTAGAATTTATTAATTGCTTGATGTTTTGTTAATTTTTAATAAATGGGAAATAATATAAGATAATTAATTTTTAAATGATTATTTGGTGTAAAAAGAGATGTTTATTTTATACACAATACTTGAAACATTATCTTGATGAGCGGACACCAAATACTGAAAGAATGCATGTTTTTCCTTTAAACATAATTCATGGAATTTCAAATGTGGTTCTAGTTTTAAAGACAAATGATTTATTCTGAACAAGTGTTTCGGGTTTTCTTGAGAAATGAGGTTTTTCATTAAAGGTGGTGAAGGCCCGTTTGGCACTTTAATGAAATAAATTATTTTGGAAAAACTCACTTTGGGGTTACTAAGGGGTGATATTTTGTGTTCGTTGATTGCGTGAGTTGTGTGTGATATTTGTGCATCGTGACTAATTGATTTACATTGTGGACGCACCCCTTTTATTGTATGTGTCGACATGGGAACCCATCATAGTGAGTGAATCTTCTGAGAATGATTGTTGCACTAGTTTAAATTATGCACTGGCTAGTGGCCCCATAGTAAGGGAATACTGAGTTATTACTACTATGGGTATTGGGCCCCTCGGTTAGGCCATGCAGGTCTATGATGAGCATTAGGGAATTATGACTTCATCAAGTTATAGCATGCCTTCAGGATGAGTCACATGTATAGTACGTTCTGGATTTTTCATGAGATCCTAGGTTCGACCCATGTTTCCTTTAGTGTTTATTTGTATGTGGCGGACAATTAAGAGGTCTAGTTCAGTAGCTGGACCTTGTGTGCCACTTTTTTCATTGCCCTTAGTGTGTGTTGCATGTTGTGTGATTTCCCCTTTTTACTAAAAACTAAAATTTGGGTTTCTAAATGGTTCACCAAAACAGTTTTTTTGAAAATGAAATGCACATGTTTCTTCCAAACATTAAACTTGTTTTTAAATTAAAAAGGGAAATGGACTGTTACTTGTTTTAGAAATGAATGTGTGTGTAGAAACCAATATTTTATATAATTTAGTTCAAACCTGGAATTGATAAATTCTTTATTTAATGGTATGTTCATTGGGAATAGAATTAGTCGGGCCTACCTACTGAGTTTTAATACTCACACCTATAGTGTTTTCTTTTTTTTAGTTTCTGTTGCAGGTTGACATGAGCCTTGTTCTTCATGGGCGAGACTTGGTTGTGGTGTTGAGAGTGACTCTCGAGGTCACGAGGAGTTTTGGTCATGGTCAGGTTAGTTTTTTGTTGTTGGCCTCTTTTTTTCTGTTGTTTAATTACATTACGTTGTTCTATTTTCTTTCCAATGCTTTATTTTTTTTATCAGGTGAAATCATTCCCTCTTGATCTCTTTTGATGCCCTGGTGCTTTTCGCCGGCCCAGGAGGATCGGGAACTCTTCTCGGGCCATGTCGTGGGCCGGCTCGAGTGACCGGTTCGGGGTCGACCCAGGTTGGTTCGTGACAAAATGGTATCAAAGGAAGGTCGGCTCTTGAGCGGACCTTTATTTTCAGATCTCCCATCATTATTTGGGGTTTTCATGGTAGAAGGAATAGAATCGTCAGGACTCGAGGCGTACAGATGAGAAGGACGTCATGAACCCTTGCTCATTCTGAACCTCGGGTTACCATGGGATGTCTGAGTTATTGGTGTCTTTTGGTTTTTCATATGGTTTGTTTTCTATTGGGAAATGAAATGGGAGCTGGGAAAGTACCCTCCATGAGCTCACAGGGCCTGGAAAGCCATGTGGAGCCAGAGACATTACCCTAGAGTGCTCCTTGTGCTGGTGGCGTGACTGGCGTATGGCTACCAACCATATGTCTGAGTCACCCATCATCACTAGTTTCTCCCTAGTGAATCATTTGAGTTTTCCTTCCTTCTAAAAATTGCTTTGTAATGTTTTATTTTGGAAATTGTGAAATGTTGAAATTGAAAGGGAAATGACCATGTTTTGATTGTGTTCTTTGTTTCCTTGTTCCTTAGTGTTCACCCCCACGATGGTTTGATGGATGCCCAAGGTGCAGCTTCGGGTGGTGCGCCCCAAGTTAATCCTCCAGTTGATCATCCCATAGACTATGTTTTGGAGTTCCAGAAGATGAACCCTCCTCTCTTTTATGGACAAGAAGATCCACTTGAGGTGGATGAGTGGTTGTAGAAGATTGAGAGGAAGTTCAGTTTTATCGGTTTGCATGAGTCGTTAAAGGTGAAGTTGGATACCTTTATGCTTGAAGTCCCAACTTGGAAATGGTGGAAGTCTGTATCTTGGAATAATCCTCTGGAAGATCTAACATGAGAGTTTTTCAAGTCATCATTTATCCAATAACACTTCTCTGAGTTGACAAGGCTGAGGAAAATGATGGATTTGTGTTGTCTTCAGCAGGGCATTGAATCGGTACTGAAATTTTATCAATGTTTCATAGATCTAGTTCCGTATGATCAGTGGTTTGTTGCGAATGATCCAAGGAAGGCTCGACAATTTGAGTCTGGACTCCAACCTGAGCTGCAATCGAAAGTGGAAGAGATCAACCTAACCACCTTATCGGATTTTGTGGGGAAAGCCTTTTTGGCTGAAGTTGGGTTAGCAAAAGGACTTGAGGTGGAAATCCTCTAGCTTTGGAAAGCAGTGAATAGGATGGTGATAAGAAGAGTGAGAAGCAACCTGATGCTGGTGGTGCTGGTAGAGGAATCAAGAGGCCTTCAGACCTTCAGTCTTCTTCTCCACAGTGCAATGTCATGATCTATCACCAGTGTGGTAGGCAGGGTCACAAGAGGCCGGCGTGTCCGAGTGCTCCGAGACCCTGCCACACCTTTGGAAGTTGGGTTCACTTGCAATGATTCTACCATGGTGTTTCCAAGAAGCATGCTAAAGCTAGATGTGGCTTGTTGAAGGTCACCGCAGCCCGTCAGCAGGTGTGGGGCGATGTTTGGGGAACAGTTTGAGGTTTTCCCTTTGTAGTGTTCCCTATATGTAGTGGTTGTCTCTTGTGGCATTTCGTAGTGTTTCTTTTATTTTAGTGGTAAGAATGGTTGTGGTTGAACCTCTTTGAATCCTTTGTTTTGAAAGGAAGTTTTCTTGGTAAAATTCTGATTCGTGTGTTATGTTCGGGAATTTCTGAATCCTGACTGTGAGGCAGGAGATGCTTCGATCATCGTTGCTCCAGCCATAGGCCTCGGAGTGAAGCTAGCATGTAGTCAGGAGGACCCCAGTGGTGAAGAAGGGCCTTGGGTTAATCTTCATCCTTAGTGTGGCATGGTATGTGTGTTTTCGAGGGTGTGAATTTGTTGATGGGGAGACGAAAATAGTTTTGATGCTCTATCAGTCAGGCCCTTCCCTTCTTCCCCCCTCATGGTGGGGGTTTCTGGTCTGTGTGTAAATTTATTAAGTTCGTTTAATATCATCAGTTCTTATGGTGGGGATACCCACAGTGGGTCTCGCATAGTTACACCGAAATTAATTTAGGGTTATCCTGATCCTTATGGTGGGGAGTCCATTTGGGCCTCCCCGTGTCAGTATCAGAGTTTCTTTTCATGTATCATTTGGTGGTAGGTGGTCTCGTGCGGAACCACCAAATATTGAGTTCGTCCTCTCAAGTGAACGTTGATATTGGAGTACACCCAACATTTTCATTGGACTAATATTATAGGGATGAGTCTCGGAGGTGATTTAAGTTCGTTCATTACTTGGTTGAAACAGATGGTTTGGGTTCTGCTTGGTGATAGTTAAGGTGATCTTGTTTTATGGATGAGTTGTGTGTCATGGGTTTTCAGTGTCTGTTTAGATCGAAAAACTGGAGGTGCTTAAACTTTTGGGGGTGAGTGACACTTAAGGAGTCTCATCTTTGGGTCTTGACCTTATCTTGGCTTTCCAGGGGTGGAAAGCGTTATGGTGGGGAGAATTGTCACACCCCAGCCTACCCTCTTTATTTTATTTTATAATTTTCATTGACTTTTAAAAAAAATTGGGGTTCGGGTTGATTCCCGAACTAAAAAATTTTGAGTTATGTCAAAAACAAACGCACGTTCTGAGTTGATGTTGTTGAGCACCCGGGCAGAGTGCGTTTTGAATACCCCGTGCGGCACCGCTTAGACATCGGCACAATCCACCTGCCTTCGGAAAATTAAAATGAGTAAAAGTGTGATTTGTTGCATTATTTAAAATTTTTATTATTGTTAATAATTTTATAATTATTATTAAATATGAAATGATAATAATAATTATTATTATTATTATTACTATCATTATTATTATTATTTTTATTAAAGAATTTTTATTATTAAAAGAATTGTTTTATCATAATTATATTTTATTAGAGTTATTCTTATTATCACTATTAACATTATCATGTGTATTATTATAATTATTATTATAACTTCTAATATAATTATTATTATGAAAACAATTTGACTTAAGTGGGTTTTTCTTTTTTTTCTTTTTTTTAAATGGAGAATGGTTAGGGTTCGGCGCAACAGGCCCCCTCCCCCATTTTTTTTCCTTTTTCTTATTTCTGCAGCCCTACGTGTAGCCCCCTGTCTCCCTTTCCCCACAGCACCGGAGCACCACCCTGGAGCCCTCTTTCTCCCTTTAGCGCGCCAGCGCTGCTGCCTCTCTTCGCCAGCCTGGCCCGTACGCGCCTCCCCTCTCTCATCTCCTCCCCTTTTCTCTACATGAGCCACCACCTTCCCCTATACACTCCTACACGGAACCTCCCCCTTTCGACCTCTTTCCTAGCTCCCCCTCCCAGTGGCCTTCCCCTGCATGCGGCTCCCCCTCCCAGCGCCCTCCCGCACACCCTCCACCCAGCAGCCCGCACAACCGGCCTCCTCTGTTGGCCACCCCGCACCCCTGCCCTGCCTGCTCCGCCCCACAACACCTCACCCCCCTCAACCTACACTACATCGTGTTCCCCAGCCCTCCCTCTAGTCGTGCATTCTCTAGCACCACACCCTCGGCCAGCGCTGCAGCCTCCCCTCCCTTCGTCCAGTGTGCACCCCCTACTGCCGGTGCCACCTCCCTTCTTTGGCCATTCTCCGGCCAGCGGATTCCTCCGGCGACCAGCAGGTCTAACTCCCCATGTCCGGTAGTTTTTCCCCCTAAGGCCAACCTGACCAACGACACCCCGACGCGGTTCCCCTTCCCTGCTCCGCATGCCTGACCAGCACACCCCCTTTCCCTGCCGACCTTTTTTTATGGCCACTGCGACTCCAGCCGACCACTTTCCACCAACGAACCCTCCTCTGGTGTTTCCACCACCTCTTTCGAGTGAGTAATATTTTCGGCACATATATCGACCTTAGCACCTTTAAATTTAGAGGTATTGAATTCTTTTATGACTTAATTTCATGTAATGTTAATTAAGTATTTTTGGTTTTGAGTATATTTATTTTTAGAATAAATTATGTGGTATTGTAATTTTGTTCGGTTAACTATTTCTCCTAAAAAGTTTATTTTTGGCACGTTTTGTGATTAATGAGTTCATTGTAATGTTTAGTTTCTTTTATGAACTTAGTTTGCGTTGTATACCCTATAGCATGTTAATGTGAATTAAGGTGTGTTTTTATGAAAACAAATCCTGAGTTGTTTAATCACTTTTTATAAATTGTGAAAATGGTTTATTTAACTATTAAAGTGGTGCGTATTCTATTTTAGTAGGGCGTAGGTGTGAATTTGATCAAAAAAATGTTCGTTGAATCATTTTTGTTTATGTGAAGTTGTGGGTCTCTCTTTGGAGTTTCTTTATAAATTTTTAAAGTGGTTTAGTAAATTATGTCGATAGTGCAAGTGGGGTTTTGAAAATTTGTTGAGGTGGTTCTTTCGTGTTGCTTGCTTTTTTGTGTTGTTTTAAGTCTGTGTTTGTGTCATTTTAGTTATTTTGTGTTTGTTGCAGTGCATTTGTGAGGTAACCTCGCGATACTGTAGTCATCAACGTGCATGTGTTTGTGTGTCGGTGCGAGGCGTGACACGCCTTTGTGTTTGGACAGTGAACCGAGGTAGGTCCCCCACTGAACTCACCTTTAAATTTAGAATTTATTAATTTCTTGATGTTTTGTTAATTTTTAATAAATGGGAAATAATATAAGATAATTAATTTTTAAATGATTATTTGGTGTAAAAAGAGCCGTTTATTTTATACACGACACTTGAAACATTTTCTTGATGAGTGGACACCCAGTATTGAAAGAATTCCCATTTGGCTTTTAAAAATAATTCATGGAATTTCAAATGTGGTTCTAGTTTTAAAGACAAATGATTTCTTTTGAATAACTTTTTTGGGTTTTCTTGAGAAACGAGGTTTTTCTTTAAAGTTGGTGAAGGCCTGTTTGGCACTTTAAGGAAATAAATTATTTTGTAAAAACTCACTTTGGGGTTACTAAGGGGTGATCTTTGGTGTGTGTTGATTGCGTGAGTTGTGTGTGATATTTGTGCATCGTGAATGACTGATTTACATTGTGGACGCAGCCCTTTTTATTGTATATGTTGACATAGGAACCCGGCATAGTGAGTGAATCTTCTGAGAACGATTGTTGCACTAGTTTAGATTACGCACTGGCTAGTGGCCCCATAGCAGGGGAATACTGAGTTGTTGCTGCTATGGAGATTGGGCCCCTAGGTTAGGCCATGCAGGGCTATACTGAACGTTAGGGAGTTATGATGTCATCGAGTTATACCATGCCTTTAGGATGAGCCACATGTATAGTATGTTCTGGATTGTTCATGAGCTCCTAGGTTCGACCCATGTTTCCTTTAGTGTTTATTTGTATGTGGTGGACAATTGAGAGGTCTAGTTTGGTAGCTAGCCCTTGTGTTCCACTTTTTCATTTCCCTTAGTGTGTGTTGTGTGTTTTATGATTTCCCCTTTTTACTAACAACTAAAATTTGGGTTTCTAAATGGTTCGCCAAAATGATTTTTTTGAAAATGCAATGCACATGTTTCTTCCAAACATTAAACTTGTTTTTAAATTAAAAAGGGAAATGGAGTGTTACCTGTTTTAGATATGAAAGTTTGTGTGGAAACCAATATTTTATATAATTTAGTTCAAACCTGGAATTGATAAATTCTTTATTTAATGGTATGTGCATTGAGAATAGAATTATTCGGGCCTACCTACTGAGTTTTAATACTCACACATATAGTGTTTTCCTGTTTTTAGTTTCTATTGCAGGTTTAATTGAGCTTGTTCACCATGGGCGAGACTTGTTTGTGGTGTGTAGAGTGACTCTCGAGGTCACGAGGAGTTTTGGTCATGGTCAGGTTAGTTTTTTATTGTTGGTCTCTTTATTTTTTGTTTTTTAATTACTTTTCATTGTTCTATTTTCTTTCTTCTGCTTTATTTATTTTATCAGGTGAAATCGTTCCCTATTGCTCTCTTTTGATGCCCTGGTGCTTGTCGCCAGCCCGGGAGGATCGGGAACGCCTCTCGGGCCATGTCGCGGGCCGGCTCGGGTGATCGGTTTGGGGTCAACCCAGGTTGGTTCATGACAGGAAATCATACATTTTAAAATAAAAATGTATTTCCCATCAATTTTTTTTATATAATGGTTCATCTAGTGATTCATTTTGTGTGTAAGATAAGAATATGTGGGTCTGTTTATTTATTTTAGATGTATCCTTTTAAAAGTTATAAAAAATTAATGGATATGTTAATAATTCTCATTGACTGAAGGCCCTTATTGTTAAAAAAAATATGTATCAGAATAGGTGATTGAGTTATACACTCATTAATTGTATAAAGTGAAGCATATTGGTCTCCCTATATCTCTAAATTTTATAGTTTATAGTGAAGGTAGATGGATTTATGGATTAAAGGTAATGTTTATTCCATATGATGAGGTGATTCAGGAACATTTATACATTTTGAACAATACAGATGAGGTTCAACAATAGATATCATCAAATATTGTTTTATTAAATGTATTATATCGAAAAAAGATATAAAAATGGTTGATGATGGAGTATAAAAAGACATTTGTTTCATGGTTTAAAGAGAAAGTCAACATGGATTTATCTTCAATAGAAATATTTAAATGATTGGTTGGGGGAACATATCAAAATGTGATCACATGGTCTAGTTTTGATATTAATTATTCCACATTTTACACGCAAAAATCAGGATGATAAGTGTACTGTTAAAAATAGTGGGGTAATGGTCACCGCTGAAGCACTGAATTTTTTGAGTGAAAAAAAAAGATAAAAACCAAATATATACATCAATAATATATTTTAGGGTTCTTGAGGATATATAGTAAATTTATTATACTAAATTTTGAGTAACAGTGTTTATTTGTAACTAGGTTGATAGAAATAGTGGTGGGAAACATGATGATTTTGAATTTACACTCATTGATTTGAGAATATTTAGTTATAAAGAGGAACCATTTATCATGGGGACACATGAAAAGAGAATATTTTATGTTATTTTCCCATAAAATGATCAGTGGTCCAACATTTTTCAAGGGAAAATAATTCATTTTGGTGATGAGGATGATGATTATGTTATGGATTTATATGAGGTTTCTTTATGTATTATATGATTTCTAGATGATCAAAATGACTATAATTCAAACATAGTTCATGTTGTATGAAATTTTCATGTTGAAGGGATATGGGAAAACAATAAATAAATCTCCTAATTATTTTGGTAAATATTTATATTTTATTTATTTTATTAGATTTACTTGTGTAAAAACTCTATTTTTTAAAATTTATATGTTTAATTCTATATATATATATATTATTTATATGTTTTTATGTTAAATTTTATATTCAATAATTGTGGCTAATAGTTTTTTAATTGAAAAACCTAACATACATCATTATGTTTTAGTTAAATTTATGCATAAAAACACATTTTTGTAACTGTGATATTTAAATTTATAACTGTTGATCATTTATATTATTTTAGAATTAATGTTTATATTTAATAGTTTAGGCTATATATTTTTTGTTAATAATCAAGAATATTTTCTCTTAACTTACATATGTGTGACACTATTTTTTATTTACATATTTTTTATTAATTGTTTTTAAATATTCACTTTTCTAATAATATAAAAGTATAAGAATATCATTACATTCATATATTTCAATGATAGAAATAGAGGTAGAGGAACATTTACTGAGGTATATGTCTATTTTTTCAAATTATTAAATATTCAAAAAAAATATTGAATGAAATTAAAGTTTTAATTGAAAACAAATATTTTTAAGACTACTAGGGCACCAACTATAGTAAATACTGCTTTTTATTCTTCATAGAAAATGATTCATAAAGTTAGTAGACGTGGGATCATAATTTTATCAAAACTATCACTTTTTCATTGAGAGTAGAGGATGAATATTAATTTTGATGATAAAAATAACCTAACTATCCCAAATGAAATGGATTTTACAAGTTATATCACCATGCAGAGCTATTATAGGATTAAAATTTTCTATCCTGATTATAAGTCCATCGACAATATGAAGAAAGAGTAGTTATGGAAGTCTATAATAGTAAAATATCTCAATTGATTTATTTTTTGTCTCATTATTCGAATATTATATATTTTTTAATACTAGTATTTAATATATTAAATTATAGATAAAGTTCTAATTTCAAGATATGAAAGTAATTAAGAAAAGATGTATATCTTTATTAGTGGTTTTATGGATTGATTTTAAAACAAAATTGACAAAAAAATTATGCTTTTGGAAGTTACATAATGAAAACCCAAGCCTCAAGTATGGTTTTTTTGTGCAAATACATGGAAGAAATTGGTCACCAGTCAACATAGTAACGCATTTATGCTATGAAAAATATTGAATATTATAAAATTTCTTGTATATTATTTAATTACTTGTTATTTTATTTTTATGTAGTAGTAATCTAAGAGATATCACCAAGAGATTTGGTTGAAGAATTTATGCCCTCATACTTTATCATGTGGAGGGTATCATTTACTAGAGGAGAAAATGATTGTAGAAAAATTTGATGCGTTAAGAGCTAAATCTAGTAGTGGTTCAGAAGAGGTCCTGTAGCACCCTAAGGTTTTTTTATATATTTCTTTCCAATGAAATTTAATATTTTTGATATTTTTTACTACATGCAACACAAAATTAATATTTCATTACACAAAAAATTGATTTATCTTTCACTATGCATATTTATGGTGATATTGTGCTGACATCCAGTACCATAAAGACTTGTGAACTATTGGTGCTCCCATCAAAAACAACTTGAACTTAAATACTTTTTTATCTTAAATTTATGATTAATCCATGTATTAATCTTTCCATAATATTTTATAATTGAAGGGGATTTTTTAATTTATGATGATTTAGTGCTTGTCATAATCCCATAGCCTAAAACCAAAATCTTCATTCCCATAGACAACTAGAAAAAATATTTAGACTTTACCACTATCTTTTCATTTTTATTTATATTGATGAGTTCATAGGATAAACTTCCCAATTTTTTTAGGAATCCAACTTATAGTGACTTACCGAACCATAACACTTTTAGTATAATTTTTCCATTATATAGGCTATAATTATATTGACTATATAGGCTTCTATATTTATTTATTCCACCTAAATGGCCTTAGGAATATAGGAGTGTGCATGTATGAATCTCTCTGTCTCATTCAAATTATGGTTAATTATCTCTAACACTCTATTTTTTTGTGGAGTTCCAAGTTTCATCCTCTCGATCCTGGTCCCCTTCTTCTAAAATAACTTCTGAAATTTACTTCCACTATATTTTCCATTACTATTGGACTTGAGTAATTTTAACATCTGACTACAATCCAATTCCACCATGGATTTCCATTATAAAAAATTATTGAAAACATTATATTTATTCTTAAATAAATACACCCATACCTTCCTTGTTTCTTAATTTATGAATGAGTTAAATTAAAGTGATCCTTTGTGAGATTAGTCTGAGGAAGACCCCCATTTATTTGAGTAAATGAGCTCTAGATTCTAGGATTAGGGATTATGGCTATTCAAGTATAATGAAACCCACTTTTTCTTCCCCATCACACAATTATCATAATCTCTGATAGTTTTGTGCTTAAAATTAAATATTACTTTCCCTACTAGAGCCTTTATATTCTTCTCACAATAGTGACCCAGCCTATAATTACAAACCTCTAGATCTTATGAGTTTGTAATTATTTAAGTTTAAATTCTATACAAATTTCTAGTTATATAAAGGGTATCATCCTTTACTCCTCTCACCACAACTATGGATCCTCAAGTTACTTTCCAAACTCTTTTGGAAATGGTAATTCTGAAGCCTACATCATCCAACTTCTCCACTGAAATGAGATTCTCTCAGATACCTAAAATGAGTCTCAATTCCTTAAAACAAGTAATATTTCTATTATTCATCCAGATATTGACAACTAATTTTCTTACAATATCTAAATCTTCATCATCTACAAAGTAGATCCTACATAAACTTCTTGATACATAGTAATTTGTGCATCCTCTTTCTATTATTGAGTGGAATGATGCATCAGATTCAACAACCCATAACTCTACAAGAATGTGAATATTGAGTAATATATTGTCACATTATTCTATTATAATAATACAAATTGAACTTTCAAAATCTTTACTTCTGGTACCTTCTTTATGATTTTGGAAATTCCTCTAAATATGTCTATGATTTTCATAATTCCAACATGTGAGTCCTAGACCAGTCAATTTTTTATGACTTGTATTCCAATACTTATATTAAATTCATTGATGATTCTTCCTATGAGGTGAGTTTCCCCTTCCTTAGGAATTTAGTGCATTGCTAGAAAGTTATTTGACATCCCTTCCTCAGGGATCCTCATTGAATATCAAATTCAAAGTGTCTTAAAACACCAAATCATTATTTCTATAGGAATTACTTACCATAGTAACAATATTATCCTATGATTCTATTAAATTTAAATGTATAATGATTACTGATACATCATCTATGAAATTAAATTTTACTATTTCAAGATAAATTCTAATCATGTTGAAGTTTTTCACATGATTTCTCATTAACTATCCTTCCTGTAAACTCATGATAAAAATACTTCACACTAAAAACAAATTTTTAATTATAGTAGGTTTCTTATAAATGTATTATAGGGCAACCATAAGTTCAAATATCTTATTCTTCTCTTTTATGATTAAATCTACATTTCATGAAAGTTACATATTCACTAAACCAAGTGACTTCCTGTCTAAATTTTCCCATTACCTTTATCCATCTTATCAATATTTTCTCTAATAAATATAATTTTGAGATCCTTTTATATAATAAATTCTTCTATATTCATCCACCATAATCTATAATCTATTTCATTGAACGGAATTATTCAAACCTTTCCCTGTTTGTCCTTCATGTCCTCTAATGATAGTAAAACCAACTAAAATAAATATAATTTTAAGGTAGGTGAGAATGATACCTGATTAAATGAGTGTTTCCAAAAAATATTTGATATCACATTATTGGAATTGAAAATTATTATAAATTATAGATGGTATAATGTTAGTTCACTAGAAGTAAGTACTCTTTGGTGGTTCTTCACAGTGAAATCAAACCATTGAAACTTCCATGTATCTTATAGAATTTTAATTTGGAATTTTTTCACACCATAACCACTGATATTAATTTACACTATCCATATACTCATCTAACTAACTAAAAAATAATTAAAAGAGACAATAAGAAAATATAAAGTGTGTGGACAAAGATTTATGTGGTTCATACTTTCATCCTATGTCTATAGGATAACACTACCAAATCTTTATTTCACTGAAAAAATAAGGATATAAATAATTATAGCTTAATATCTAGTGATTACACTTAGCCTCAAGTAAAAATTAAAAGTAATTTTATCAATCAACATAATAAGCATCGAGGAATATTCCCAACTATACTTTATAGAGATAATTAGGTGGTCAAAATTTTTTCATTAAAAACCAAGAAATGTGTTCATCCATTCATTGATTTCACTATTCTTTAGTAAATTTCACTTCCAAAACTACTATAAAAAGTGGATTGTTCATATACCTCATTAGATAAACTAAGAAATTTTCCAAATCCCATCAAAATTTATTTAACTTCTAGAAACCATACCCACATACTGAATATGTTGTTATCACTCCCTTGATAAGACCGAGATGAACTTATGGATTTCCTCCTTCCAGTAAGTTGAATCTGATACCTTGAAGAATATTTTTAATCCCAACACTTACATGGGTTGTAATTTATTAAGTATAAGTGTTTGTGTGTGTGTTTGTGTGTGTATATTCATATAAAGTATTTAATACATCAAGGTTTCGATATGTGCACCAATATATGGGATATAATGGATTAAGATTATAACATTTACACATTTCCCCCAGTTGCGATGGACTAGGTGTATATCATGTATTTTTGTTGAGATGGATCTAAGTCATAGAATAATTCATTGAGATGAGTATTTAGTGATGTGTCAGTTGATATGTTCCCATAGTTTTGGTGATGTTGTGTCGTAGAGATAGTGAGGTGGTAATGGAGATAAAGCGGTGGACATGATGTGGTTATGATGGCAATGTGGTTGATCAATTATAACCTATGTGAAAATGATATGGAATATTATTATTGATATTATTAATTGATTATGATGATTTAAATAGAGTTAATTTATTTCTAGACCTTATCCATAATTCTTATATGAATCTACAAACCCAATATTAACCCCAATTATTTATACTAATGAAATATTAATCTAATGTGACATGATTTTTTAGTTTGATTGTGATATGATTCTAGGATTCCAAATTAAAATTTTTTGTAACCTTATAAATATAAAATCACTATTTTTTACTTAAGCCTATATAAATTTATTGATCTAATATGATAATTTTAGTAATTGTAATGACCAAAAATTCTAAACATTGTAAAAATGATGTTAATTTTGATAAATCGCATTGCATGCTACAAAAAATTTAAAAGAAAAAAAAATTATAATAACATTATTAATAAAGGTATAATAAATACTATTATTTTAAACCATTAAAATGTATTACCTTTCAAATAAAAAATAATTAATATGAATTAATATTGAAAAAGGTTATTTTCAATAAAATTTATTTTATTTATATATGTAATTTATTTTAAAACTTAAGTTAAAAAATTATAGAATTTAAATTTTATAAAATAAAATCCATTTTTTAATTACTCAAATAAAAAATTCCTTAGTTTGAATATATAAAAAAATTTAAAATGTTTATTTTTAGTCCAAAAATATTTTTTTTCAAAAGATATAATTTTTATGATTTTATCATTGTTTAAGTGTATCCTAGAAGATTAAAAGACATTTTAAATATTAAAACAATTATTTAAGGAATATAATTATGAATTTTAATATATTATTTGAACATATAAATCTTATGTCTAATATTTTTTAAACTAAATTCAAATGTCACTTTAATAAAAAAATGTATTATGTCTTTTCATCTAATTATTTCTTTTGGTGATTAAATTAGTTTTTATATTTATTTGAATAATAAATATATTTTATTTTTTATAATAAAATAATTTATGTCATAAACATAAGTATATCTGATAATATTATCTTGTATATAAATTTTTAAACATAATAACACACTTTTCCTAAAAAAATGGTCTTACGCGTTATGTGCATTTATTTTAAAATTAAAATTTCAAACCCTTAAAAATATGTATTTATTGAAATAAACTAAATATTAAAAATCATAAGGTTTAAATTAGGTAATATTTTCGGTCTTAATTTTTTCATTAATATTAATTATTATGGTTAAAAATTAATTACCAAGGTAAAAGGTAAATTAGGGTAAAAGTTAAAAAGTTAAAAGAAAACCCTAAAAACAAACTAGTTTGTATAAAAAATGAGTGGATAAGGATATTATTTGCCCACACACACTTACCCTATACTTTTTTCAGTTTTTATCCATTGAACTTTGAATATTAACATTACATTATTGAAAATGTAATGGTTACTTCAAAAACTACCCTTATATACACTTAAAAAAAGTTAACACTTACACCAATTTAGGACTCACCACTCCTATGGAATTATCCTTTAAAATATTTCAATTTTCTCTTCCTATAACCATCTCTCATGTATATAAGCTTTTGGTCACCCTTATTTTTCTTAAGGCCATCATTTCCATGGAGTTTTCTAAGAGAAAACCTAATCTTCCAACATGAATATTACTTTCTCTTATTCATTTATCTTACTCTAATACTTCATAAATCATATTCAACAATATTAATATAATGAAAAAAATATATAATTAGTATACTTAAATTTTATTATATTAATTGGATAACAATTATTTGATCCTTTCCATCCAATAAGAAAATAAAATAACATTAATTGTGCATACGTGCGGACTACCGCCTCCACGAAGTGATGTTGTTCATTTTTCATCATTTCATATCAATTATGGTATATATGAGGGATTTTAGGAATAAATATGTTTTATATGTCCCAAATAAAATTCTTAAATGATCATTTTTTATATACCATCATTCTTTTCATTCATTGATAAATAGGATCATTAATCATGTGTACAGCAGATTATCACCTCCATGAATGATGACTTACATTTGTTACCACCACACATCATTGATGTTTCATATAATGGATTTAATGAGGATATTTAGTGTTTATTACATATTTAAAATTTTTTATATGTCACACTATCATTATCAAAATACATCCACTTACTTGTTAAATCGTTATAACACATTACCATTTGGGTCGATTTAACCGCCTATGTAAACGATCTTATAATTATTATGTCATAAATTGTTATGAGATTTAATATAATAGTAATATAATATAATAATGATATGTTTAATATTTTTTAATTATTATATAAATTTTTTGTTAATATTTAAAATATTCATTAATATATCACCTTTTGATCGTTAAATACGTCAAAAACCAGTTCATCGTAATTTCCATTTTCACAAGTTGCATTCATGTCATTCACCTAATGAAATGGGAATAAATTATTCATTGAAAAAAACTATTATTATATATTTAATGATCTTGTAATAATGAAATTTAAATCACATAGTGAGAATAAATCCCATCTTCATGAATTTTGTACGAAACAAACAATTGAATTTTATAACACTTGATGATGGAAGTAATTATAATCAGTTAAAAAATTTGTGATATATGGTTATAAAATAATTATAAAAATCTATGTATGCTTATATTAATATTATTAGTTAATATATTTATATATCTATTTTCATTAAATAGGAGGTTAGATCACATTCATGTAAGTGGGTCTACAAGGTAAAGGTTTCTTTGTATCATTTTCAAATTCATGAGACATTTTTGATATCATGCACCATTATTTATTTTATATAGTGTGTTCACTTCCCTATTAAATTCAAGTATAATTAATATCTATAATTTCATGATACTTGAATTTAAATTTTATGTTAACCCTCTTATTATTACATTACCATTACCATAAGTGTTTTTGGAAACTCAATTCTCAATCATTGTGTTATGATTATTCTTCTTAAACATATTTCATATAAGTTGGGTAAATTATTCTATTGATTGAATTATGTGGTGATTTCTATTTTTATAAGGATTTACATTTTTACCACATAACACCTTTCAAAATTTCCCTTACTTCATTAATTATGACATCCATAAGGGATTTAGTTAACTCAAATTTCCTTTCTTTGAGTTAAAATGTTATTACTTGAGAATCATTATTATTTGTTTGGTAAATACTTATATTTCCTATTTAATAAAATTTATACTCTTTATATATATATATAATGATTTTTTTAACTCAAATATTCTTTATCAATGAATTTATTTCACAGAAAAGTTTGATTTTTTATGAAAAAATATCATCTTAGTTAAAGATTTTCCCCTCCATTTCCATGTTATTTATTCCTAAAAATGATTTTACTTTATTATTTTAAAACCCAGATATATGTTTTCTCATGTGACCTCCATATTAATATTCTCATATTTTAAAATTAAAGTTTTATTACTAATTTTACAATGTTGGTTTTTAATAAAGTCATTTAAATATTTTCAAAATATTTTCCATCCTTTCAAAATAAAATGTTTTATCTTCCACTCCACATTTTTTTGATAACATTTATATATTTTCATGGAAATTTTATTTAGAAATATTTCTAATATTTTTTTAAAAATTATTATATTTACCTTCAAAAAAATATTTTTAAGTAATATTTACTTAAATGTTTTAAAATGTTTTGTGAAAACTTTTGTATTTTCACTTCTATTTACACTCTAAGGTTTATCATTCATGAAGTGATGTTTTGATCACCCTATATATTTATTATGATATTATTCCTTTCAGATAATAAGATTTTTGATATCCTATTATTTATTAAGTTCATGTTATGTGATATTTTTAGAGGTTTAAGAAACCCATTAT
The DNA here is from genome assembly GCA_963277665.1 of Viscum album. NCBI lineage: Eukaryota > Viridiplantae > Streptophyta > Magnoliopsida > Santalales > Viscaceae > Viscum > Viscum album. The sequence goes on from OY728133.1 coordinate 109,123,035, forward strand.
TTTTTTCATGGGTTCATTATGATATGATGAATATTTTTTTCAAGCGGAACAAAAATTTATAGATGTTTGATGGGTGAGGTCCTATATAGCCTTATAATGATTTTTTTAAGGATTTCTATCTATGAGATAATGAAATGTTGCATGAATGAGATACATGAAGATTTATTCAAGATTTTTTTATGTGAATTTGATGCAAGAATCTTTGTTCACAAGTTTTTTTTGTGAATGAGATGTGGGAAACTTTGTTCACAAGTTTGTTGTGTGAATGAGATAAAAAAATAATTTTTCACAAGTTTATTGTGTAAATGAGGTACAGAGAGATTTGTTCACAAGTTTTTTGTGTGAATGATATGTGAGAATATATTTTCACAAGTTTTTGTGTGAATGATATATGAGAATATTTGTTCCTAATTTGTAGTGTTAACATGATGTGGGAAGATTTTTCCATAAGATTTTATATGTTTATATTTGTTCCATAATTCTTTGTTATACTATGATTTAATTACATTCTATAACTTTATATTCCTATGATTATGCTACTTTACTCATGTTTAATTTTTTCTAATTCCACACACTCTCCATGTAATATGTTTATTCTTGTGATATTACAAATATATTCATTATGAATTTTGGTCAAAACTTAATATACCATGTTCTTTTTAAAAATATTTTTATTCTATATTCATGCTTTCTCCCATGATTATGATTTAACCCTTGATGTAATGTATTTATGTTTTCCCTTTTTAATCATTTTAGCTCACTCTTTTCTTATTTTTTCCTTTCCCCAGGTTAAAAAAATATGTATAACATATGGTAAGTATAGAAGGGAATCTAGTGGGGTTTGATTATGAAGAAATATTCATTTTTGTTGCTTATGTTACTAATCCTCAAAGACACTAAACCAAAATTTTCTCTAAGATATGTGATATTATTATGATATTTAATTTTTAAATTATTAAAATTATGTAACGTAAAGATATTTTTAGCTTGGTTCTCTTTAGAAATATAGTTAAATGTGATAGTTATGTGATTCACCTAAAATATTTCCTACTTTCTTAATCCCAATTCTTGATGTAAATTTTACTCTTTATTAGTTGATATCATGAATTTCTATCTTGATGAAATTATTTCAAATAAATATGATACTATAGAGTAATCATAACTGATTACCCCTCTACAATTTCTTGATTTGTTTAACATGAATGTATGGTGTATATTTAGGGATGTTGTTATTTGAGCTGCTAGAGTTGGTTCTAGGAAATTATCCTTGCATTATCTTATAGAATTGTATATGGTACCATGTAGTGTTAGTTTAAAAATTGGTAAATGTTATATTTTTATTTTATATAGAGAGGGAGTTGATTGTTGGTTTGGTTATATTTTCCTAGGATTTATAAGGGTAGTTTCTCCCATGTATGTGACAGATACCCTCAGTGCTAGTTACCAACCCGTAGCCTAATGGAGGTGGGATATAAGGGTTACACCTATCTTTACTACCGACCTGGGTGGGGTCCTAGTAGGGGAAGTTCATAAAAAGGTTTTATTAGATATTTTTGTGAATATATAGTATTTATATCAAAGTTAGTAACAGGTGAGGCTTGCATGGGTTCGATAGGGAAACAATTTCATTTAACCTAACCAACAAAGGAGGTGGGGGTTTGATAAAATATAAATAGTTAGGGCCTCTTGTGAATGATTTTAAAACCATTAATGTTAAGTAAAATGGATAGTACATGGGTATCATGTCCCCTATTATCCAATGTAAGGATCAGAACAACCAACTAAGAACATTTTTATGAGAATGCACTAATTATATTGTAGAAAATTTTGAAAGGGTTCATAATATTGAATATTTAATTTTTTTGTGATCATAATAACTAAAGTTATTTCTAACCTTTATTTTAAGTTTATTTTAGTTGTAGTGTTTTAACATCATCATAACGAATCATTTAACCAAATTAAGGAATCAAAACAAGTTTATAGGGTCACTTTGAATACCCTCACTAGGAAACGGAATCAAGAATCATGTAGAAGACCACCAGCTAGATAGATGGTGGAGCTCATAAATTACCAAGTGGATTTTACAGCAACCTGGAGAGCAAAGGGAGTCTCACCGGATAGCTAGTGAGATTAAGAAACTATAATATAGATTCAATATAAAATAGTCAAAAGTGAATTAAATGGTGGTCTATAAACTTTGACCTAGATCCTTAATGGATTGAATTGACCCAAGGATCCTCTAGGACAAATTAAAGCTATAATTAAATATCAAGGTTGGATTGGATCTCATCATCTACAAACACCATTTTCCACCAAATTATTCTTGATCAATTCACAAAAAACAATTGTAAGATATTTTCAAGTGAACTTATATTTACAATCATAAAAAGGAAACCAAGATTCAAAATATTCAATATTTTTTCTTCTTTTATTCTATTTAATCCATTTTATCCATTGTTTTATGTCTTAAGTATATTTTTCTATATTCCATATATATCACTCTCTCTCTCTTAATCATTCACATTATTAATATATTAAAAATATATTTTAGTGTTTTTTAATGGGTTTGTAAATAACAAACCTCTCTATTCTTAATCTTCTTCTTTATGTTCCCACCATCATTAAATTAAGAGTTATTTAGTTTCTTGGTTTCTATTAAAACCAATGGATTAATTTCTTCTTTAGTTTCTTGGTTTCTATTAAAACCAAGTTATTTAATCCTTATTTGGTTTCTTAACTACTATAATTCAAGGGAGAAATATAACCCTCACAAGCATTATGTAAGGGGGGGGACATAGGGGATCATTTCAAAGTTATTATTTAACTACTTTATCAAATTGTTCCTTTTAGTTTCCAAAATCAAAATTTTTTCTTAAAGTTTTAATTTCCACTAAGCTCACTTTAATTTTATTATTTTATACAAAAATCAATGTTTGCATGATAATAACTTTTATTTTATAACATCATTTTAAAATTGTTTTTAAAATCAATTCAAACCCCTCTTGTTATCTTACTCTCACCTACACATACATCATTATGATAGGTTTGATTTAAGATATAATTTTGATTAGTTATTATGTTTAGTGTGTTAATTTATTCTAAAATATATTGATATTGTTTAGTATTATTAATTATGTTCTATTAATCATTAATTGATTGATTTTTTCTTGTTAAAAAATATTTCTTATAATTCATGATGAAAACCCACTCCTTTACTAGTAATGAATTTTAAGGTAAAATTGATTTTATTTAATTTTTAGAGTAAGGGTCATTTTGAGAATTGATATTAAAATTTATATTTTGAGAGTTGAAGCAACCCAAGTAATTTTGTTAATATTTTTATTGAGTACTGGGTGGTTCCTCGAGTGATCAAGTGAATATTAGGGGCTTTGGGTTGAATTTTGAATGTTTGTAAAAGGTATTACCCATATAAATAGTTACCACAAGGTTAGGGGAAACTATATGGGGTAACCATGCATCTTGGTTTTATACATGGAATTAGCAGATTGTTTTCATATATTTTCAAACAAACTATATGAAATTTTAAATTTAGTTGTATAGGTTATTTTCATAGTTGTCACATAGTTTGGAAAACCATGTGGTCAAACCATAAAACCTCTTAAATTTTATTAAAAATAAGGAGTTTACTGAAATTACCCTATGATACTTTACCCACATCCCCTCCTCTCTCCTCTTATCTCACGTGTGACATCTAGGAGCCTCTCTCCCTCTCTTATCCTTTTACCCCCTTGATTTTAGGGTATTTTGATGGTGTTTCTTTGGAATTTTAATATGAAATATCTTCTCTTCTTACTAAATTCTTCTTCCTATTTTATCCATCTATAATTCAGTTTAACTTGATAAGTTTTGGGGAGATAATTCTACTAGATCATAGTGGAATCATCCCAATTTATGGGGACTTCTTGTGAAAACTATATAGGAAATCCCATAGGGAGTTATTCAAGTCATAATTCATAATTTTCCTTGAGGTATACTTACTAGTGGATTTTCTTTAGGTTTTTTGATTAAATTAAATGAAATTGTTCATTTAATCATTGGTGAGTGATAGAGATTTTGTGTCGATTAATATTGGGGTTGTTTTAAGAGTAGATTTCACCCCATTGTTTATATTTTCAACAAACATCTGAATATAGTGGGTTTTATTGGGGTTGTGCCCATTTAAATTAATTTTTTAATTTAATTTTAAATTGTAAATTTGGTTTGAATAATTAATTATAAAGTGTTAACATAAATTATTGGATTTAATAAATTTATATAGGTTATTTTAAGTTGATGGGATTCTTTTAATAACCTAGGAAGTGATGATCAGGCTATGAATTAAAAGAAAATGACATCGTATGAGTTAGGTGGCCTTGAATTTATTTGATTATCTTGCTCATTTGGTACTTTTATGTTCATGTGCCTCCATTATTATATTTTTTTTCATGTTCCATGACTTGGGTGATCTTAAAAATAAATTTAGAAGGGATCACATTATCCTAATATTCAACATATACCACATATCATTATAAATGGTTTTATAGTGGCATCTTTATTGAAAAATCACTAATGGAACTTTTTATACATTTGTTGATGGTGTGTGTTAAATTTAAAATAGAAAAATGTTTCATATTAAAATGTGTTTTAAAAGGGGTTTAGATTAAAATTATTTCTAAGGAAAAGTTTTGAATGGAGTAATGGGTTTTAAAATTGAAACTTAAAATGAAAATGTGGTTTTCAAAGAATTTGTTGATGGATTTTTTCCAAGTTCCTAGTGTGATCATGTGATTCCATTTAAAAATAGATCTAAAAATTGGATTTTTACTTTGTTTTCAATGTAAAACCAGAATGTATTATTTGAGTTGTTTTGTTTCATTTGAACTAATGAGAATGATGCCCTATTTTCTAAATCATGAGTGATTTTGTATGTTCCCCTTATTTTGATGTACATTTTTTATACTTGTTTTAGGATGATTCATGCTATGTGTGATGGTCAAAAAAAATTTATTTTGGTATTTAAGTGGAGGATTAACACATATGAAAATAAAAAAAATCCCTTAGATGGTAGAGATAGCTTATAAGTACCTTAAATGATTTTTAGGGGTGTTAAGATCGAAAATATAGGTTGGGGTTAAGAGATGGTGATGTGATTAAGGAATCCTTGTTGGGTTTTTATGATAGGATGTGACTCAAGGAACTCCAATGGGTGCCCCAGTATCAATTTAACCCTAGAGAGGGTTGGTGTGAGAAATGGGAAGTGGTTATTTCAGGTTCCACCTTAGAACATGAATAGTTTTTACAAGCTTCATATAGCTATAGTAGCAACGATAGGTTGTTCTCTAGAATGGTCGACTATGATTGTGTGAGATGGGTTGGGAGGAGGTCCAACCCATGTGGTATGTGATGATAGGTTCTAAGATGAGTGTTTTCCCAAGTATGTTTATTTATATTCATTTGTGTTCATATGGTGAAATACCTTAGGTGCATGATTTATGGGGTTTCTGGAAGAGAGTGTACCTAATGTATGTTTATTTATTTATATATATATATATATATATATCATAATTGAGGTTCTAGGTTGGATTTCCCTAGGTTCATTTTATACCTGGTTTCAAGGTTATCTATGGACTTTGGGTATATGTATTTTATTTCTATTATTTGGGAATTGTGAATGAGGGTTTAGGAACCAGGGTCATGATATGATATCTTAGTAATGGAGGCCTGATACCTAGTTTTGGGTAGGCAATGTGACCCCCCCCCAGTGTATGGTTACATGGTTCTAAGGATGAGTAAATTTCTCTTGGGTAACTTTTTATGTTTTGGGTATGAGTATATTTTATCTAATTTATTTATTATGTTTCAAGGATGGGTATATTTCAACCTTTTGGATCTTATATTCCATGGATGGGTATATTTTTCTCAGGTGATTCCTATCTTTTAAGGATGGGTATATTTCCCTTGGGTGATTCCTATGTTCGAGATGATCTGTTTGACACCTAATGACTAAAATATTATGTTTGGTGTGCATGGAATTTTATGTTTTTGGGTGGGTTTGTTTCATGGGAAATATTGTACTCCTTATATACATACTTTATACACATACACTTGATCACTATTTCACTTATTATTATCAAGGATTTAGGTATTCTTACTAGGTCATTGGACTCACCCCATACACATGTTCATGGAATAGGTTTTGATTTACATGGGTACATATTCATGTTTTATCTCAGGGAATAGGTTCTAATTGGATCTTGACACATGGTATAGGTCTATAAAACTATAGAGGCAGAGGATTTGGAATATTTGATTATGTTAGTTGGGCCAAAAGCTGGTGTATTAATTTTCAATTATTATTGAGAATTTACTTCCTAGTGTGTCATTTATTTATATATGATTCGTGTTATTCCATGTTTATATGCTATTGATTTTTTATGGTTTACGCATCATATAGATATATTTATTGATTTTTATTCTGGACTATGGGGGCTTATAGGAATCCCTGTTTTATATCTAAAGATTTTTTTCAGATATCCATTATATGAATGGTTAATTATTAATTTTTAGTATATTTTTTAATGAACATTGGGATTTATATTAAATGGAATAATCTTCTCATGACAATTTTAGGCCCTCACCACTAGTCGGTATCCTACGGTGTATGGAGAGGTGCTCTTGACATCTTATAGAGTCTATGCGTAGGTGTTGTTCAAGCATTATGGGAAAAGGAATTAAAAAATGGTGTCATAAAATGTTTTGGGATAGGATAGTGTTAAATATAAGTGGATATAGTTTATCAATAATCAAGAGGTAGACCGAGCATGTTCCTAGATAGTATGACATCAGTTAAAACCCAAGTTTCTAGGGAAATTCTAGTTCAAGGACTAGGAACTCTATGATGACTGAGGTATTAGATTTCCTTGAGGATCTCGGTTTATTATGAATGATTCTTGGGATGATTCATAGGGCTCGTTTAGGGCTCTAGTGATTCATTCATGCATCATGACAGTGGTATTCTTAAGGCATGATATATGTGCCTATGAGCGATGTTTTTTAATATATTTTCCCATCATAATCTATTATCAATTAAAGAAACCTATAATATAATCAATGTTTTCTAAAATATATAATAGGTTTGATTATATTAATATGGATTTAAAGGGTTTTTTTAACCTATTGTGATTGTGACTTTTTTCCACTATAAGGAATTTTTTTTTAGATGGTCGGTTTTTGATAAAACCCCTATTTCTAAAGGAAAACCCATGTGGTTGCCTGAGATATGTGTAAAATGGTTTTGAAGGTTAGTTTTATGTGTAATGGATCATGGATCTTTTCATTTTGAAATGGTTTGAGAATTTTTTATTTTGAGGAAATATAAGGACAATGGTTTTTGAAATTGATATTAAAAGTGAATTTTAAAAATGGGATTATTTTTTATAACAATGGCCAATAAGGCCATGGATTTTGGGTGATTTTTTTTGGGTGAAAACCATTGAATTCCAATGGTAATTTTGAAAACTTGGGTGATTTTTGGTGTGTGTAAATTTTTTAAATAGATTTATGAAATAAGAAACTTGTACATGTGTTAACCGAGTTTCTTGGATTTTGATTTTTTTGGGTTAAGATTAACATGGGTGCTTGAATTATGTTCTTGGATTATGGGTATTTTTTGTACCAATTTGTGTGATTGGTGGGTGTTGACGTATTTTATATAGGTGATTTCTATGGAAATGATCACCATTATATGGGCTCGACCTCATTTAGTAGAGTCTTATGGTGGGAATCACCATGAGACTTAGAATGAATTGGTTCTTGATGCTTAGTTGTTTTAGGGATATATGGGTGTAGTTGAGAATAATCTTGGTTCTTAGTGATTAGTGCTTCATGCTATCACTCAAGTATGAGTGTGGAGGTCATTTTTAGTCATTATGTTTGATAATGGATTGGAATTGGGTGGTAGTGATCAGATTTTTGGTTCAACATGGAAATGATAAGGATACTTCTATGGTATGGAGCTTCAAATCAGTCATGGGTGTATGAACCTTGGGTAGAATTGGTCATGGGAAAATTGAAACTATATATTGGATAGTTAATATGGTATTATTACAGTGATGAATGGATAAAACTATATAGGGAGTCTTTATTAGTGTTTTATAAAGTTCTTATGTTAGAAATGGGAAAAAAAATGGTAGTGTGATCTGAGAGTTAGTTGGATAGTTTATTTAATGATGCTCATGGGTCAAGTGTAATGGTTTAATGGGTTATTTGAGGATCCAACTATGGGATTACATTAGCACTCAGGTTTGGAATATAGTGTGGTTTTTAATATTGTTTATTCATGCCTTTGGGGGTTAAGTCATTGTGATCAGATTGGGTGAGGTGGTGGTGCATCAGTAGATGAGTTCGAGCATTTTTTAGAAAATGTTATCCTAAAAATGGTAGACTAATTATCCTACATAAATGGATTCAGTGAGGTGGAAATTGTATTAAGAGAATCACATAGGATTGTATTGATTTGGTTCAAATATTGGGTAGGTTTTTGGTGGACAAGTTATTGTATTCAGGATTGGTGGTCATAGTTTCATAGCAAAAGTGTGTTGGGAACTCAAGGATAGAACGTGATGTTTTGAGCATGAATTGAAAATTGGATTAGGTAGGGATTAGTGGTAATAGGACTAATGGTACTTATTTAGATAATAAATTTTATTTATGGGAGGTTTTAAAACATTCTCTATTACAATTTATCAATTTTAGAGGAATTTTTTATTTTTTATTTATGGAGAGGGGTCATTTTGAGAATTGAGATTCGAATTGGAATTTTGAGAGTTATAAAATCCCATGTAAATGTTTTATAGATTTAGATCAAGGCCCAGGAGGTTCCTTGGTTGATCAAGGGAATCTTTGGGTATTTGAGATATATTTTTAAGTTTTTAAAGGGTTTTAAATCTGCTTATTGTTACCACATGGTTAAGGGAAACTGTACTGGGTAACCATGTAGCTTAGTTTTGTATAGGGAATTGGTGAACAGTTTGTACATGGTTGTATAAAAACCATAGAAAATATGAAATTAAATTATATAGGGAATTTTCATGTTTGGTTTAAATTTTTTAAAACCATACATCCAAACTGTGTAGGGTGTATGGCCTTAGACAGCGAAGGATGCATAGTTGGTGCATGGTCTGGAAAATCATGCGTACAAACTCTATAGTCCACCAAATTTTATTAAAAATAGAGAGTTTATAAAAATTAATATTTCAATACTTTACCCATAGAACCTCCTCACTTATCCTCTCTTAATTTTGATGTTCATGAGCCTCTACCCCTCTTTTCTCCTTTAAATCACCCTTGATTTTAGGGTGTTTTGATAGCATTTCTTCAGCATTTTAAGGTGAAATATCATATCTTCTTACTCCATTATTCTTAGACTTGTGTTATTATATAACTCAATTATAGGATATATGGTTTTGGGTAGATTATTACATGATATAATGGTGGAATAATCCTTCTTGATGGGGGCTTCATGTTCATATTATAGAGGGAATCCCATATAGAGACATTCAAGCCATCGTTCATCGTTTTCCTTGAGGTATGTTTCCTAGTGAATTTCTTTAGGGTTTTTTCTTAAATTAAATAAAATTAGTCATTTAATAGTTGGAGGGTGGTAGGGATTTTGGATTTCATGGGCTTAGGGGTGTGTCAGAAGTTGACCATGTCACATTGCTTGTGGTTTTGGAAAGTAGATGACACTCAATGAGTTTTTAAACATCATGCTAATTTAAATTATGTTTTTTAATTAATTATAAATTGTAAAATTTGTTTGAATAATTGATTATAAATTATTATAATTAATTATTTGTTTTTTTTTTGCCTCAAGATTTTATGTGATGCTTGTACTATCTTATGAAGTGAGGGTCGAATTATGAATTAAGGATAATTAAATCATATAAGGTAGGTGGACTTAATTTTATTTGTGTATACTACTAATTTAGTGATTTTATGTTTCTGTTCCACAATTATTATATATGTATACATGTTTCAAGAACTTTTTGGTCTCAACTATGAATTGGGATGGGATCATGTCAATATAATAGTCAAAATAGAATGCATCACTTATTAAACAGTTCGATGGTGGTACCTTGGTTAAATGAGTGTTGGTAGACCTTTTTATGGATTTATTTATGGAATTTGTGAAGTTCCCAGTCAGGATACAAGTATCACTGAGAGGGGGAGGGGGTGAATCAGTGATATCTTTTTCTTTTTAAGTTTCCCCTTTTTGAAACAACCTTCACCTCCTATTAAAGAGTTTCTTCCCTACTGAACACACACAACCATAGGAACACAAGATTTACAAGGTTCACTACTCAACAAGAGTAGCTATGTCCTTGGTATGGTACGGAAACAATCCTGTACCACACAATCCACTAGAAAACAATCCTTTGATGTGGAATACAATGAGTAGGATATACCCTTACACTCGTGCAGCACTTTGAAAACAATCCAATAGTGTGTGTGCTCCCTCTTAGTACAAATAGGGTAACACAATGTTTCAGTGCTTATTTAAAATTGAACAGATGTATTCTCTGAAGTACAAATCTTCACTTTCTTACCCAGAAGCCGGTAAGAACTCTCTTACGCACTACTGAATATGTGCGAAGACCCCAAATATTTTGCGCAGCCTTTAGGGTGCCTTGCACGCAATTCAAATGTCTTGCGCGTAAAAATTCCCTTTTGGCGCGGAAAACATTTTCGCACAACTTCCCTTTTTCATGCAAAGTTTCACTTTTCGCGCAGCTTCCCAATTTTTCACGCAACTTTCTTTATTTCGCAAAAACCTATTTCTTTTTGCATAACTCACTTAGTGTAAGATTTTACGTGCACCAGATCTTGGAATTTCTTCTAAGTGTCGAGCATTAACAAATGAGAAGGGTTAGCCTCATATTTATAGGCATATTTGACCCCATGCGAAAAACACTAATCCACGCGTAAAACCTCCTTTATGCGCATAAAAACTCTTTTATGCAACTTCATATTTCGCGCCATGCCTCAATATTTCGCGCACCTCATGCCTTTTCCATTTTTCATCCTTCTAAGCATGAAGCACCAATTTCACGCAAAATTCCACACCGCATTCCATATTGCGCGCAAATCCATCCTTTCACGCGACATCGTATTTCGCGCAATGATCCAATTTTTCGCGCAACTCATGCCTTTGAAATTTTTTGAGATTTTGATCTCAAAACATCTTTTGCGCGAAAAACATAATTCCTTTATTTCGCGCATCCCGTAGATATTTCGCGCAACCCGCTACTATTTCACGCACCACTTTATTTTTTCGCGCAACCTACCTAAATTTCTGCACACTCCATGCCTTTGTCATTTTTCGATGTTCTGACCTTGAATCATGCCTTTCATGAAAAAATCTAAACCATCTTCAATCTTTCATGCTCCATCCATTTCCAAACACATTTCTTCATCTCCTGATTTTTAGGCCCTAAAATTTGACAAACACTGGAAAACGACGCCACCTTAAACTATGCTTTTCTACCATCCTCAGATTGTCCATTTCTTTGTCATTTTCTCTCTTCACTGCTTCCCATAACCATTCTTCTGCTCTTATCATGAATCCCACTTATCTTGATATTTATCCTTTGATAGATCAGCTTTAGCATCATCAGAGTTGCAATGGGAACTGAAACTTCCCTATCCTCTAGCAGCATCATTCCTTCCAATCAAAACTTTATATGACTGGCATCATCATTTCTCCCCCTTTCCTTCATAAGGCTTGCATCACAAGTTCTCCTAACTCATGATATGTGTGAAATACATACCAGCAATGCATCGTCTGATTTGTGATCCTTCTACAAAGAGAATTGATTTATCTTCTTTGACAACAGAATACAACACTCTGCAAAGGCTAACTCTTCAAACTTCCTTCTCAATGTAACTTGGTCCCAATAATTTGTTTGATTTAAAATCAAAAAAAAATTCCTTTTAAATTCTATTTTAAAAATAATTTTTCTTAAAAGGATTTAAAGGGTAAAGTGTTGAATTGAGGTATAGGTTATGAGATGGTAATTTAAAATGAAGAAAGGGGTTTTCAAAGTTTTTTTTTGATGTATTTTAGATAAGGTAACATTATGATTAATACGTAATTTGATTCTATTTATAATTTTTTTTAAGTGGTATTTTAACTTGGATTCCAAAATAAATTCATAAGGGCTCAGTTGAGTAGTTTTGGTCTGTTTGACCTCATGAAGTTGATGCCCTACTTTATAAAGCATGAGTGATTTTGTGTGTTCTTCTTACTGTAATATCCTTATGTGTTTCTTGTTACAGGATGATTCATTTTATATGTGATGGATGATAGTGGTTATTTTTTGTATTAATGTGGTGGGTTGATCGAAATGGATATAACAGAACCCTTATAGGGTAGAGATAGGTCATAAGGAACCTAAATGGTTTTGAGGGGTATTAAGACCAAAAATATGGTAATGTGATTAAGGAACCCATGTAGGGTATTCATGATAGGATATGACTTAGGAAAATCTGGTGGGCACCCCAGTATCATGTTAACCCTAGATAGGTTTGGTGTGATGCATGGGTAGTGATGATTTTGGATGTCACCTTAAAGCTTGAATCACTTGTTTGATCCAGATATGGATATAGAGGTGAGGATAGGTCATGCTCTTGAGAGGTTAGTTGTGATTATGTAAGATAGGTTATCTAGATAGCCAACCCATGTAGTATGTGATGAGAGGTTCTGAGAGGTGAGTTTTGTTGGATTTAGTTTTCTATAACTAGATTCTATATATTTTATAATTATATGTATTCATTATTTTAAATATTAATAAACATATTATCACATAATGATTGTTCTTTTTCATGATATAGTATGTGATAATGTACTAAGAGTTACTATCACATAGAAAGGTCATAGAAATTCTCTACTATAGTAATAACATAGAATTGAAGTGATGTTATTCTTAAAATATATATTCTATATTCAGATGATATCATTTGATGGGATGAAAATGATACAGTCTATCAAGAGTGAAGACGCATAAGACTTTGAGGAACTTTATCATGGGGTACGCCCTTGTTAATTTCCAGTGTAGTATATTATGAGAACATGACCCACCGATAGGAAATCCACATTTATATGTGTCATTGGATGTTCCTATTTTTTGATGTTTGTATTGATACTTAGACATTAAAATTATTATTAATGGATATGATTAGTTGTATACTTTTATGTATTGATGAAAATCGTGACGACATATGTTTGTGGTGAATTAGGATACATTGGGTTTGTTGTGAGTGGTTATGAATTAATGAATAATGTGATAAAATATGTTTACCTTCTATTCTTTAATGAAAGTAGATATATTAGGTCCTTTGATGGGAATGGAATATCCTGAATGAATCCATTAACTTGGTGTTATGTGGGTAGGTTTAAATATGAAAATTCAAAGAAATAGACATTGAGCATATATGTTGATGACACTAGCATGAAACTTTCTTGATTAGAAATACCATGATAAAGGGATTATATTACATAGTAATCATTCATAGGATGTTTCATGTCATTATGATATTAAATTCTATATCTATGGGTGTCTTGGTATGTTTCTAAATGCTAACATTTGACTTTGGGTGGATCTATCTAACGCCACTGAGAAAAGGCCTAGAAAGTCACACACTAAGTGTATCTAGAGCCTCAATTAAATATTATTATTATTTAACATTTTGACTAAATATTATTCTTTTACATGGTTTAAAAGTTATTCATCTTTGTTTGATCATATATATTCAATCGTTATGTATTCAAGAGAATATTTGTGTGCATAATATTACATAAATATTTATTTTAAATTTAGTAAATATTATTTTTATTTATTTATTAAAAAATAATACATTGATATTTATTTACTAAATAAATAGTTATTATTCAAGGATCAATAAATATTGTTGAGTAATGGTGGACTAATTTTAATATGTCTAGGGAGAAATAATATATATTAGATATTATTTGAAAAAATTATTTAGACAATTTATTCAAAAAATAATATTTAATTAATCTGTGAGTTTTTCACATTTCAATAAAAATAATAATAATATTATTATTATTTGTATATAGGGTTTATTGGGGATTAAAAATAATAATAAGGGCTTATGTGAAATTATTATTTTCTAACTCTAGTACTATTTAAACCCAGTTATATTATTTCAAACCTGAATATTGGCCATTTTTTTGTACACAACAAAATTTAGAGAATCCTCTAAATCCCTAGAGAGTTCCTCTCCAAGAATACTCTAAAAAACAGAGTGGTCCTCCCCCACCACTCCTCTCGATTCCTGAGATAACAAAGATATTCATTCTTTGAATATATTCTCATGGTGATCAAAGATGAACAGTGAAATGGTTATGATCTTCTGTTCTAGAACTCAAATATTCCAATGGAATCACACAAAGTTTCATGGTGCATGAGTGTATCACCGTTAGAGGGAATATAAACTTTATTATTATGACATAATTATGGAGGTATGTAGATACATTGTCATAATCATTAATTAAGAAATAATTTATCAAAAGTTAATTATTTAATTTATTAAATAAATTATAAATCATTATGTGGTAATCCTACATTTTGGTTCGGGTGTTCTTTTATAAATTAATCCTTGAATTAATTATATTAGTCATGATGTTCTTCATTGTGTACATTTTGGAATAATGATCAACTACGATAAAAATCTGAGTTGGTCATGCCCAAAAAGCATTTCTACTGCACCTAGAACCGTCAAGTGGTATCAAAGTGATTTCATAATAATTTATAATTATTTAAAGATTATTGATTTATTTATGAATTTATCATTTGTTTTCAATTCTATTGTAATCATTATTTAATTAAAAATAATGAGATATCTTATTCTTCCTCTTAGTTCTCGCAAATATAATCAAAAATGGATTAATTATAAATGAATAAAATTAAAATAACTCATCCAAAGGTGTCTAGGATTATTTCTAGATAGCACATGAATACATGGAGTGTAGTGCATAAGTACATTTCATGTACCCATGTTTAAAAAATAGGACAAATCGTGAATTAATTATGAGAAACATGCATTTATTTCATATTATATGTAATTAATATACACCACATGTTGACTAGTCCATCCTAGTGCATGGTTAGATAGACTACATTATGTGTAACTTTCATACATGGTGTGTAGTCTATTAGTCAAAGATGAGTCATGTGTTAATTACATGACACACATGACTGGTAAATAAGTAACTCAAAGACCATAGGATGTGTAGCTCAGCTATATAGTGTATACTTTAATAATATACGTGGTAGGCTAACACACCCAGTCCCTAAGCATGTACTATAGATAGAAGATGAAAAACTATACATGACATGTAACTAGATAGTACATGACTTTTATATTACCTGTTTTCATAGAATTTAAAATTAATTTATTATATTGTTTAGAACTTATCAACATGTGTTTTGTGTGTCATTTATTTGACTCATGCATTCCATTTGATAGGTTTTATGTATATTAAATTTATAATTAATTTCTATGTAATATTCAGAACCACATATCATATATAATTAATGATACACTAATTACTATGCACACATTAAAATAATAACATACAATGTAAATAGCATGTGTTTGTGTGTCATTTATTTAACTTAACACACCATGAAATTACATGATAATACGTTTATGCTCCATACTGTATGAGTAAATTATATACAACCATCACACATGTCGAGTAGTTCGCATGGGTACTCACAATTTTGCCTCTAATTTTATATATTTTTTACTTAGTAAATTTTAAATAAATTATTTAATTTGTTTAAAATAATTATGTATGAGAATCTTAAGAATGTTTGGATGATAATTAAGATAAAAATATTTGATTAATTAATGAAGATAATTAATTTATTCGAGCATCATTGATCTTAAATAAGAATGATTGGGAATGAATTCTAGTTTATTAAATATAAAATTTGTTTCATATATATAAATAATCATGATAATAGACTAGACATTTGTATGTGATTGGTTTCCTTTTAATTTATTATTATTATTATTATTATTATTATTACTAAAATAAATCTATGACCTCCACTTCATCCCTCCTCTCATTATGTAAGGGCCTACATGACCATGGTGTCATTTTATGTAAACCCCTTAAACCAATAAATTTTTCCCTCACCTACATGTGAGTAAATATTATACATTTTATAGAGATCTTAGGAGAGTGGAGGTAGTTAAATTTTGGATATAAGGTGAAACAAATTCAAGAGATACATGGGAGGATGGTTGGAAAGATACAACATAAACCAAGTCATATTTTAAGTTGTTGTTTTTTAATTACATGGTTAGTTTATCATCTACTAGATAAACTAAAAATTCAGAAAGGATCATTTATCATATAATTTTTAATTATTTAATTTCAATCAATTTACATGGTTAATTTAATTATGTATTTTTAATTTTGATCATATAAATTAATGAATTAACAAGTATGCAAGATAGAACTAAAATAAATTGGATTATGTGTAAACATTATCTAAGACATGGTTAATTACTTAAGTGAATCAACTTAATGTTAAAAACATGTAATAAATATAATAATGGGAAATTTTATCATAAAGATAAAAATTACTAAACAATATATATTAATTTAGTATATCCTTACACTACTTGAGTTAAAATAAAACCATAGTTTAAATTACTTAACTGGCCCAAGTCGGGGTGTTTTAAATTATTGGGTAATTTTAGTTTGATTTTTGGGTTAACTTAAAATTAGTTTACATCAGGGTTTAATAATCAATTAATACTTAGTGGAACTAGGAGTAAAGAGATTAGAAAATCCTTATTCGTGATTTTAGGTTTGGGGATTCCACTCAACCGATCTAGAATCTATGAGTTAATGCATTTTTGGAGTTTTGTCTACCTAAAACTCTTCAAATAACATTTCAGACCCAAGTCTAGGTTATGATAAGGGTAATATGGGTCCTTGTAACTAGAATAACCAATAAATGGGATATTTTAAAATAAATGGTGAGGGATATTGGGTTTTTATAAAATAGTGGTAGGTCAATATATTTAATATTTATTATCTAAATTTTATAAATCAGATAAAGTATTAAAATTATGTTCTACTTAATTATAGAAATGGAAACCCACGTAACTTTGAATATATCACTATGATTCATACTAGATAAGGATAACCTTCTCACTAGAACTAATTTCCAATAATAGAAAAGTTTCTTGCACGTTATTTTATTCTATGAAAAAAAATTATATGTTCTTGAAAACCTCATTCATAAATCACTAATAAAAGAGTCTAATGAAGAAGAACTATATGTTTACATGAAACTTATGAATGATTCCATATATTTCCAATTTTTAATGATATCATCCATGTCCAATAAGCTTCTGAAACAACATGATTATATGGATGCATATAGAATCATGTCTCACCTTAATGATCTTTATCAAGATAATTAGATACAAGAGAGGTATGAAATCTAAAATGAATTGTTCACATGAAATCTTAGAGATTAATCACTATATTGGCCTCATTAGTTCAAGATGATTGGATACATAGAGTACTTAAACATCTTGGTCTTTAATATCCATGATGATTTGAACATAAATATCATCCTTTCCTCACTACCTAAATCATTCTCTAGTTTCATTGTGAATTAAAATATGAGAAATAATGAGAAGTCTCTTTTATATATTCTTACATTCATTCTATAAGTCTACAAGGATATGGGTTAGGAAAAAAATATAGTCCTTATGGTGAAAAATAAAAGGAATAATATGGAAAAGGGGACTGACACTCATTAAAAGTATAAGGATATTGATCACCATATTAGCAAGAATAATAATATTCAAAGGTAGAAAAGGGGAAAAAATGTAGTTTGTTTTTCATGTGGAAGCTTAATCCACTAAAAGAATAACTACACCCAGAAAAAAGGGAAAGATAAAAGTGTGTTTGTTATTGATTTCAATCATTATATATTTAAACATTGGTTATTAGATAAATATTGTGGTTCTCACATATATATATGAAAATACAGTAACCAAGTAGATTCCAAAATATTTCCATAGGATAGGTGGATCTTTGAGTATCCATATTTCATGACTTTCTACTTTGGATATAGTAAAGTACCACCTTTCATTTCAAACTAGAATGATTTTGGTTTTAAAGAGCTGTTATTTTGTGATAAGTTTTACTAATAACATCATCTATGTTTCTTTCCTTAACATAGATGGATTTATTTCCCAATTTCTATATAAATAATTAATATTTTATAAAGATATCATTTTCTATGGTATGGTACAAATAAATAATGATATTTATGTATTAAATTAAAAAAACAAGTATTTCAACTATATAACAAATCTTTTTTACATAAATCATATAACACCCAGCTATGAAATCACCATCTTAGTTATGTTAATGATAATAATCTGAAAAATATCAATCAAGATGGTTATTTATACTCATTTGTAATAAGACTAATTGAAAGACAGCATTCTTATTTATAATGAAAAATGATCAAACTATCATTTTATTGACAGAGTGAAAGTGCCACAAGGATTCTAGGATTGATACATACTAATTTATGTAGACCTATTTTAGTATAAGCTATATGTGGATATTTTTACTTCATAACTTTTACTAATGGATTCATTATATATGGTCATGACAACTTGATAAGGTATAAGTTTTATTCCTTTGAGAAATTAAAAGAATTCAAGAATTAACTAGAGAATAAAATTATTAAGAATATAAATAATATTTGATTAGATCAAGGTGTTTAATATCTTAACCATGATTTTATTTAATTTTTATGGTAGTTAGTGATTCTATCTCAACTCACTCCAAATTATACACTATAGTATAATGGTGTTAGTTAAAGGAGGAATTGCACATTACTAGACAATGTGAGGTTGATGATGAGTCAGAAAAATCTTCCATAACCCATTTTAAGATATTAAGTACACACTAAAGTATGTATACTAAATTGAGTAGCGATAAATATGTAAAATGGAATACTCTTTCAGGTATGGAGAGGAAATAAACACTTTTTTCACATACTTATGCATGGGGATGTGAGGTGTTTATTAAGTCCCACTCGGACAATAAACTAGCACCCTGAGGCATGAATTATATCTTTATATGGTATCTCATGGTAATAAATGATACTATATATATATATCCTATAAAACCCAAATATTTTTATGAAATATTTATCTTTAAATAAATTTATTTATTTGATATTTTGCATTACATGTAAGAGAAAGTTTAGACGAACTACAAAACATTATCAAAATGTCATATGACCATTATCTTCTATCCATTGGATTAGTGGGTATGAATATTAATAACTAAATTATGAAAAATATACAATCTAAAAATTTATAAAATTAATTAATTACTTATCAAATTATTATCATTAAAAAACAAAAAATAAAGTGATGTTTTTTATGAAAAATTTATTTTATGCATGTAATGTATTTTATATAAATATATAAAATTAATACCTATTGGTGAATTATTTTAATTAAATGTATATATTATTTACTTTATTAAATTTCTTAATCATACAAAAAATATTTTTCTAAGATTAGGATAAGAGAAAATCTAATTTTATGATTAAAATATATTTTTTCTAAAAATAATTTTTTTCTCGCATTTTTCTCACTTATTTTAAAATTAATTTATTGCATTTATAGGTTTTTAATTAGATAAAATTTATTTAATATTTATAAATATAAGTTTTAATTTTCTTAATTCGTCCCCTTTTAATATTTTTCAATATGTATAGTAACCGTCGTAAAATTTATCGCATCAGTAAAGAGTAAATCAGGTTAATCTGGATTAAAAATAAGTGATAGGTACATAATATTTCGTCATAAATCTTATTGTATGAATTTAATTATACCCTTAACACATAATTTTCAAAATTGAGTTATTTAGTCGACACTTTTTCATGAAAATGGCTTATATATTATTAAAATCAAAGAAAGTTACAAAATATAACTCTCTTTGTTTTTAATATCTCTTATGTATCCACATAAAAAAGGAATTATATGAATGAATATAAGATAATATTTTGATATTAATAAAATTATCTTAATTATAGAAATTTATTTTTAATTTTTAATAACTATATAATGGCCTTAATTTCTTATGCAACACTGATGTAGTATTTCTCCATTTAATAAACAATAGAATAAATGATTTTAAAAATATTAAAAGTGATATGATTTAATTGATTTAATTTTAACCACAAATTATATAGATATATATGAAATATTAGGGAGGTTTTAAAGTATTATATTCTAATTTTATTTTTGTATTGATGTATTTGAAGTTAAGTTAAATGAATAGTGGAAAAGTTGAGAATAATGATATTTTATCAAAATTATATTTTATTAAATTATTTAAAAATCATAAAAAAATTAAATAATAAAAATTTATTATTATATGGTCTAAAAGATCATAAATTTTCCATTTCTATTCCAATTTACACCTTATAAGTAAAAATTACAACCTTTTAATATTGTAAAGGTTGTTACTGTGGTCAAAATTAAAATAGGTTAATTAAGGGTTAATCGAAATGATATGGTTTAAAATTACACCAAAACTTTTCTAAATTATATTGGTTGATGTAATTATAAAACTATCACATATTATCTTATAATCCATTTCCATTTGGTTGTATTTGGATAGATATTGAATTTATCATAATTTAATCTATTGAGAAATTCCAAAAGTGATCCTCACCTCAATTATAAAAGGGCCCATACTACCTCACTTCATTACACCACTTTGAGCCTCCCATGTCAACCATATTCTAAAAAATTATGTTATAAATCTTCCTATACACATTCTAGTGGTAATTTTATTCCCAAAATACTAACCCTAGATACCTTTAGAGGATATCTAAAGGATACGTTTTGAAGAATAATTAATCACTCTAATCGATCACTTTTTTTCCTACTCTTATTTACCTCCTATAAATATATGATATTTATCATAAAATAATAATTTTAGTATTATAAATATTCTGAAATTTTATTATTATTATGAAAACACTAGTATACACCCTCTTTCTAATCAAACAATAATTGAAAGTATCACTCAAGCGTATGTATGACTTCTCGTCTCCACGGGGCGATACAATTCATTTTTTCATCACCATATTTTATGGATGGGTATTTTTATGGGTTTAATATATATATATATATATATATATATATATATATATATATATATTATTTATGACAAAATAACACTTCTATAATGATAATATCATTTCTAACTTTTTACCGTCCAATATTTTTGGAAACAATAATGTCGCTCGTGCGTATGTATGGACTACCATCTCCACGATACGATGTGATTCATTTTTTAATTTATATTTCACATGGATGATATTAAGGATGTATTTTATGAATATATTTTATTTATATGATATAATAATGATCCTATAAATGTGAATTAATATTTACCTTGTTGGAACCATGGTTGTTCTTTGTTGGAAATGGAGTCTGATTTGTTTTTGTTGTCAATCCACACTGGTTTGATCAGGGAATTGCAAGGTAAGTGATCATAAAGTACAAGATTACTATAGTATTTAAGGTGGGATAATTTCCTAGTGTTTGAAAAAAAAATGGTTTTAAAATCTGGAGGAAGATGATATCATCGTGAAATGTTGTTTATTGGGATTGACACTCCATAAATATGCTAAAGGCATGGTTCTTATGAAGACTAGGTTTAGAAAAGGTAAATATTCATGAGGATGTGAAGCATCGGGAAATGGAGCTTCTCAAGTACGCGATTATTTGATGGTGACCTCCACAACTATGAAAAATCTTACTGGAGCTTCAGAAATGGAGGATCTTCACAAAGATATTTTTTAGGTCCATGAAAAATGTGTTTGAGGCATGGGATCTTCACAAAGGGATGAGCCTATATATATGAGGCTTCCCCAATTTCATTAAAAATGAAAATATTTGGAGAAAAGGATGAATCTCTCTGAATTCATGAATTCCAAGAGTTTCGTGAATCGAGTATTCATTGTGAGCATGAGCATTACGAAAATACTTCTCCAGTCTTGAACAATTCTTAGTTATATTAGAAAAAGGAGTTTTGTGATGATGAGGAATTCTGTGATGAATCAATGAGATTCATGAAGGTAGTTTGTTCAGTGAAGACAGTTTTCTTCATGAAGGTTGTGAGCTTCGTGAAGGTGCATTATGAAGGAGCTCTGAAAATAGTAGTTTTGAACATCAGGTTTAAGTAAATAGTTCTTTAAAAGTGCATCAAATCTAGTCTATAGTGTAAGTAGATTCTCTTGATGGTTAGGGAAAAATAATTAAATGAAAATCTATTAAAGTTTCATTCAATTTGATAAATTGATTAAGGATTCTCCCAGAGTAGTGAACTATGGGGAGTCGATGGAAGTGTTCTTAGGGATGCAATTTTTTATCCCTAGAATCTTGTAAAGGATGTGTGTCTAGAACAAAGTGATTGTGTGTGGAATTTTTTGTTCCATAACTAGTGAAATTAGTGGATTTAGTTATGACCAACACACTATCGGTGTATTCTCCTTATACTCGCCCTTAGTGGTGACCTAAGTAAAACTGTTGTGTTGTCTCTATCTATGTGAATGTTTAAATTACTTCACATTACCATCAGAAAGGTTTAATATGTTCCTACCAATGTGGGAACAAGATCCATCACCTTTAAAGAAAAATTTGACACCCTGATTCACCCCTCCCCTCTCAGGGTGTTCTAGGGTCCTACAAGTGGTATTAGAGCCTATAGGCTACTAGAGTTAAATCTATCCTCTTTTTTTGTCATGTAGAATTCAATAAATGTCAGGGAATTCCCGCTCTTTGATGTAATAAACATTCATATTTGGAAGAATAGGATGATATCTCATCTATGATCTCTTTTAATGGAAGTTTTTTTACTACTGCATATGGGATATAGGTCACTAATGAAATAGGGTTGTCTATGATTGATACATATAGTAAAATTCTTGATGCAAATGATAAAGCATAGAATTCTCTTACTGCAGCTCTATCTAATAAAATCTATACAAAGGTGATGAGTTTTAATTTATCCAAGTCTATGTGGGAAAATTTGGAGAATATATATGAAGGGGATAACAAAGTAAAAGAGACCAAACTCTAAGTTTTTCACAATAGGTTTAATGATCTGAAGATTCATCCTGATGAAAATGAAGATACCTTTTCTAATCAAATTATTGAAATTGTTAGAGCTATTTTAGGACTTGGTGACGAAATTAAAGATATTAACATCGTGAAGAAAATATCTCACCTCTCTACAATCCAAAAGTGTCAATCCTTGAAGAAATTGATCTATCTAAAATTTCACTTGATGATCTATTAAGCATTCTGATGGCTTATGAAATGAGAGTCAAACTAGAAGATACAATGACTCGAGTAAGTAAGTAAATGGCATTAAAATACATGGGAAAACGTGAGGTTTATATAGATATATTTGATGAATATAATAAGTAAGATGAACTAATTTCTCTTTTTACAAATAAATTCAAGAGAGGAAAAGAGTTATTTGAAGTAAAACTTCCTCTGGACTATTTTCGATATGGTAGAGTTGGTCGCATTGCCTCTCGATGCTCAGGGAAGTTTGATAATGAAGAAAGTGAAGTTGAAAACATGAAAAAACCTCAAAAAAGGTTTCCAAAAATCAAAGACTACAAATCAAGAAATAAATTATAGATTAAGAGTTTAATCTATAAAGAAGAAGAAAATGATAGTGAATTTTTCAAGGATGAAGAACCAGAGTTTAAATCTGGAACCCAAGCATCAATGATGGATATAGTTGAAAAGTTATAACCTTTAAAATATAAATCTAGATATAATCAATTGATTGGTGATGCTGATCTCAAGTTGGAACTTGAGGATGATCTTGGTAATATTGAAAATCAAAGAAATATAACATAATAAATCGATCAATCCAACATCATTGGGGATTTTATAGCTCCTACATAGACAATAAAAAAGAGGAATGATTAAAATTCTTCCTTCTTATCAACTATAGAAATATCCTTGTTTGAAGAAGCTATAAAGGATGAATCATGGGTTAAAGCCATGAATTAAGAGTTATATTAGATTGACAAGAAACAGACATGAGATCTTATTAAGAGACTCAAAAATCACAATTTTATTGGAATGAAGTGTATCTTTAAAAATAAATTTGATGATAATGGAAATTTGATCTGAAATAAGGTGTGATTGGTGTGTAAATTCTATTCATAGATTGAAGGCATTGATGTTGAATAAACATTTTCTCTGGTGGATATATTGGAGTCAATCAGTCTCTTTATTACAATGGAAATTCAAATAGGGTACAAATTGTATCAAATGGATGTAAAAATAACTTTATTAAATGTTTTTCTTGAATAATATTTCTACATTGAACAACCAGTGGTTTTTCTACTTGTTAATGATGAAATGAAGGTTTTCAGATTAAAGAAGGAACTCTATAGTCTGAATTAGGCACAACAAGCATGGTATTCTCGACTAGATTCTTTTCTAAAAAAGATTTAATTTAAAATAGGAGGAGTGGACCAAAATCTATATGTGAAGAATTCTCATAAAGATCAATTCACGGTGTTGTTATAAGTAGATGATATTATATTTTGTGGAAAAAGGTAGGGATTAGTGAAAGAATTTTCCTATCACATTAAATAGGAATTTGAGATTTCTATGATTGGTGAACTCGCATACTTCTTGGGGATTCTAGTGATTCGGAGTAAGGACTAAAATTTTATCTCTCAGGAAAAATATGCAACATAGCTGCTAAAAAAATTTGACATGCATGACTCCAAACCAATGTTGACTTTGATTATAGTTGAAAAAAACTGGGAAAGTGTGAGGATGGTACATCTATGGATCCCACACTTTATAGAAGAATAATTTGAATATTATTGTAATTGAATGCGACATGGCCAGATATTATCTTTTCAACATGATTAGCATCCCGCTTTGAGATTTATCTAAAGGAAGAACATTTAAAAGTAGTAAAAATAATCATGGGGTACATTCAAGAAAATCAAAATTATGGCTTATACTTTGTTATAGGAAGAGATAATGAATTGTCAGAATTTTTCTATGCTGACTGGGTTGGAGATGTGGTGGATAAAAAGTACACAAGTGGTGGAGAATTATTTATTGGAAATAAATGTGTGGGCGAGTAGAGTAAGAAATAGGAAAGCACTTCTCTCAGTATTGCTGAAGCAGAGTATATCTCAGTTACAAAATATTGCACTCATATATTTTGGATGAAGAAACAACTAACTAGTATTGGTGATGAGGTGAAACATCTGATGGTGATTCACTGTGATAATAATAGCATGATCAATCTTATGAATAATCTAGTTTAGAACTCTCATACAAAACATATTGTGATCAGATATCACACTATCAAAGAAAATGTTCAACAAGGAATGATTCAAATGGATCATGTTGGAAATGATGATAAAGTGGATGAAATTATGACTAAGACATTGGAAGCACATGTGTTCAATAAACATCGATTGAACCTCGGTGTTCATCCAACTCTTAAGACATGATGAGGTTACGGTTGTTCCCCACTCCCCATTTTTGTTAATTGTTTTAATCTATTTATGGAATTGATATGGGGTAGATATGATCTAAGGGGTGTGTTTTGAGCTATAAAAGTACAAATATAGGTCCTTTTGATTTATTAAAAATGGGGGAGAATTGTGTAATAAATTCATGTTGAGTTGATAAGATTTCCTTATGAATTTTTTATTACTTCATGTTTTGAAAATCACAAACACTCTATCTCAAGGAAAGTTTTATTTTCCTTAAGAATTCATAAGGAAGATTTTTCTTCCTCAAGAAAAATTTATTCTTACCATGTTTTCATTGTTTATGTCAAAATTTCTCTAAACCTAACTCATTTTATTTATAATTGTAAAATTTGGTTTCATATCTAAAACCTTGGGATATTATAAATACTTAGATATAGAGCATTCTGTTTTCAGTATCCGAATTCAGGTTCCGAATTCTCTGAATTCAGATTCTAAACTTTCTGAGTTCAGACTCTAAATTCTCTAAATTCAGATTCCAAACTTTCTTAGTTCAGACTCTAAATTATCTAAATTCATATTCCAAACTTTCTGAGTTCAGACTCCAAATTCTCTGAATTCAGATTCCAAAATTTCTGAGTTTAGACTCCAAATTCTCTGAAGTCAGACTCCGAACTTTCTGAGTTCAGACACCAAATTCTTATGAATTCAGACACCATATTTCCTTGAAATTAAGACTCTATAATTCTATAGAATTTAGGATCCAAATTCTTTTGAAGATAGAATCCAAATATTCATGTATTATAGTCACCGAATGGTTTTTGATTAAACTCGGAACTTTTATTTCTTTAGACTCGGAAAAAATGGATTTGTTCAAGCAACCATATTTTTGCTTACCTTGTTATAAAATGATGTCATGCAATCTTTCATTTACTAACATCTGTTTGAGTGACAAATGTGAAGGTCCCTCTGAAATTTAAGGAAAATATGACCGTTGGAGGAGGGAGTTTACCGTTGAAGATGTGCCTATAAATAGGATCTCATTTGAACAAGCTCTATAACTTTTCTACGACTCTAGAGATTACATGCTTCGGAAGTGATTTCTAGAGAGATACTCTCATGCTTAGTGCATACTGAACATCTTGTTTAGGATTTCTTCGTGCGACTCTGATTGTTGTTGTGTACAATCGAGGGCTTCTGTGGATAGGAAGACAGAGTTGCTGACTACCTTGAAGTTCGAGAGCTTGTGGTGATAGCAATACAGACTCCGATATTTGTATCGAGGGCTTACCCTAGTGTGGGTAAGACATACTTTATTGAAAGTATAAATCAAGGGACCTTTATCCAAGGTTGTTGGATACCCTACTCTTTGGGTTAAAAGATTTCTTACTTGTTACTTGTGTTGTTTCAAGTTTGTTTTCTGATGCATTTTGATCATAAGGGTGAGTATAACTATCTTATAGTTTCTTATTCTTGTATACTCTAATTTGTAGGATTCTATACACTTTAAGGTAGAATTTTTGTTCTTGTAAACTTTTCTTAAGTTTCTTCCGGAACCATATTTCCAGAATCAATCAAGTTTGTTGAACTAAGAGGTCTTGTGAATTTACCTTGTTTAACCTTGTTAAACATAGTTTTTCATTAAGGTTAAAAAGGAAATATTTATACTATTTTTAAAGTATACAATTCACCCCCCCCCCCTCTTTTATATTGAGCATATACATAATTTTTTCTATCCTACAATTGGTATTAGAGGAGGTCTCTGAAATAATTATATTCACATATAAGTTTTCTTTCTCAGTTTTCATTGTTCTATATTTTCCTTTCTTAGGATATTTTTATCCTTGTTTACAAACTTTTACTATTAACAAGTTTGTGTGGAAAGATATTTTTCTTTGAGATGACAGGAATGAATGTTGGTTCCATAAACAACATAAATCCAAATAGACCACCTATATTTGATGGGAATGATTAAGAATATTGGAAAGATTGTATGGAGATTTTTTTTATCAATACTGGAGTAGAAAATTTTTCTATGATTACTGGTGGATATAAAATTCTTGACAAGGAAGTTAGTACTTTCACCAACCAAGAAAATCATTAATATCAACTGAATTATAAGGTATATAATACTTTACTTTTTTCCATGACAAGAAATATATATAGCCATATTTCATCTTGTGAGGCAGAAAATTGTATTTGGAAGAAGCTTTAAGTAACTCACTTTGGAACTTCAAAAGTTATTGAAACTAAGAGAGCCATGATTAGAGTTAAATATCATTGTTTCTACTTTCCTTATGGAGAACCCATATGCAAGGTATAACAAAGAGTCATGACTATTGTCAATAGTTTTTAATATATGGGTGAGAAAGGATTAGATGATGAAGCTCTTGTGGAAAAGATCATATACATCATGCCTAATGAATGGGAATCTAAGAGAACAACTATAGATGAAAATAGAAAATTTACCCAGATTTCTCTTGATGAACTATTTGGAAATCTTCTTCAAAATTAAACTAGAATGAAGAGATATGCTGATAATATTAAGAAGAAGAATGTAAATGGAAGCGTTTCTTTTACAAAAACTTCAAATCATATGAAAGCCAAGACTCCAGAGAGAGTTACAAGATCTAAGTCTAATAAGGTTACTGTTTTATCTAAATCAACTGAAAGTGAACATTATGAGAATGAACTAGCTAATCTTTCTTAAAGGATGAACAAAATAGTTTGAAAGAAATACTTTTAGTATAGATACAAGAATAAGGAAAGGATAATAAATACTATGAATTCACTTATTATGAATGCAAAAGAGTAGTACATATTAGGCCAGATTGTACTATGCTTAAGAGAAAAGATAAAAAGGAAAATAATTCTAAAAGGAATATAAAGAAGTACTACAAAGCTAAATATAAGAAATTTTTGAAAGCTAATGACACCTGGAGTGCTGGTGGTGGAGACTCTTATGGTGAATCCTCATATTACAAATCTTCTGAATAGAATAATCTTGGTTTACCTTCCAAGATACCAATTGAAAATCATTGTTTAATGGCTAAGGTACACAATGTTGAATCCATAACCAATGTATCCTTGAATGATAATTATAATGATAGTAAATACTATGAATCCTTGGATGAATAATCTTCTTCTGATGAAGATAATACTTTACCTACTTATGAAGAAGTTTCTAGGATTTCTAAGCTCCTTGAAAATGAAAATTATAAAGTCAAGAAAAATCTTGATAAAGAAAATTCTAGACTTTCTATTCTTACTAAAGAAATATCATATCTTTCTAAATATCTTTATAAGAAACCCCTTTATTTTTAAAATATTTCGAAAAACCTTGAGGAAGTTAATTCTGAGAAGGATAAACTTTCTAAGGATCTAGAAAACTTAATTTCTAAGAAAAATGTTTTCGAGCCTAACTCTAGTGCTAAAACTAATGTTTTTTAAGATAAAAACTTAGTTATTAGACTGAAGTCAGAAATATTTTCCTTGAGGAATTGTTTGTCAAACTTTACCTTAGGTAAGGAAAATTTTGATAAGATTTATTCCCAAATTCGACCTCTAAGTAATAATTCGGTTTTTGGTTATACAAGTTCAAAACTGACTTTCAGTAATAATTATTTTGTTCCTCAAAGTGCTCCATTCTGTACTAAGTGTCAGTGTGGTGGGCATTGGGAAAAAATTGTTCCTTAAACAAAACTCAGTCTTTAGGTTTTCATAAAGCTTATTTTTATAAGAAAATGTGGATTCCTAAAAAATTTCTTTCTGAAGTTTCTAGATCCAAGAACGTTTGGGTTCCGAAAGTCTAAATCTCTTGTTTTCAGAAAAATAAAGATAGTACCAACAACAACATATGGTACATGGATAGTGGATGTTCCCAGCATATGACTGGTAACAAAAACTTCTTTGAAAATATTATCAAGATGAAGGGAGGAAAAGTAACTTTTGAAGATAATGTTCAGGGAGAAATTATTGGTATAGGTAATATTGTTCTTCTTGGAAAAAATTTGATTTAAAATGTTTTATTTATTAAGGGTCTTAAGCACAACCTCATTAGCATAAGTCAATTATGTGATGAAGTTTACCTTGTGAATTTTAGGAATTTCAAGTGTTTAGTATATAATTCCAAGTAAGAGTTTATCCTTTCTACCCATAGGAAAGAGAATATTTACACACTAAACTTAGAAGACCTTAGGATCCAAGATCTACCTTGTCTTAGTGCAATGGAAGATCATTCTTGGTTTTGTCATAGAAGTTTAGGACACTGTAACCTTAGAAACCTATGAAAACTCTCTAAGAAAAGATTAGTTAAGGATCTACCAGATCTTATATTTGATTCTTCAAAAGTTTGTGATCCTTGTCAATATGAAAAGAAACATAAATCAAGTTTTAAATCAGTTAGTGAAGTCTCAACTACTGATGCATTACAATTGGTGCATATGGATATTTTTGGCCCAACATAAACTAGAATCATTGGAGGAAAATATTATGTATTTGTCTTAGTTGATGATTACACTAGATTTACATGGGTATATTTTCTATCAAAGAAATATGAAGATTTTTCTTATTTCAAAACTTTTAGATCCAAAGTTAAAATTGATAAAAACCTTCATTTGATAACTATCCATAGTGATCATGGAGGTGAATTTCAAAATTCTGATTTTGAAACTTTTTGTAGTAGAAAAGGCATTACTCATAACTTCTCAGCACCAAGAACACCTCAACAAAATGGTGTTGTTGAAAGAAGAAATAGAATTCTTCAAGAAATAACAAGAACCATGTTGAGTGAATATTCGGTAGCCAAACATTTTTGGGATGAAGCTATAAGTACTACTTTCTATACTATAAATCATGTTTTTATTAGACCTTTTCTTAATAAAACTTCTTATGAGTTATGGACTGGTAGAAAACCTAGACTTTCCTACTTCAAGGTTTTTGGTTGCAAAGTATTCATTCTGAATACAAAAGATAATCTACACAAATTCTCACCAAAATATAATGAAGGAATTTTCTTAGGCTACTCCACAAATTCTAAGGATTATAGAGTTTTCAATAAAAATACTTGTATTTTTGAAGAAATAGTATATGTCAAATTTGATGAAACTGATCCTTTTTTTTAAACAAACTCAACCTACATCTTCGAATGTATTTTCAAAAACTGATTATCAACCCTTGATAAAAGATCCTTCTGATAAGTAAAATGTTTAAGAAAATGTTTTTGAAGCATTTAACCTAGAATATTTCCTACTCTATGTTGATAAACAGGTTTTACAAAACCCAAATCATTTGTTTCTTAAGAATCATCCCAGTGATAGTATCATTTGTAATGTAAATCAACCTGCAAGGACTAGAAGTTCCTTAAGATATTAAGTATAACATATAGCATTCCTTTCCTAATTAGAACCAAAAAGCACTGATGAAGCTTTACGTGATGATAATTGGATAAAAGCTATGCAAGATGAGCTAAATGAATTCGAAAGGAATAAAGTCTGGACCTTGGTTGAAAGACCTAAGGAAACTTCTGTTATTGAAGTAAAATAGGTCTTCAGAAATAAATGTGATGAAAATGGAATCATAGTAAGAAATAAATCTAGATTGGTTGATAAAGGCTATAATCAACAAGAAGTAACAGACTATGAATAAACCTATGCTCTATTATCTAGACTTGAATCTATTCGTATTCTACTTTCCTTTTCAGCATTCTTCATTTTCAAACTTTTCCAAATGGATGTTAAATGTGCTTTCCTTAATGGTTTTGTCAAAGAGGAAGTTTTTGTTGAACAACCTCCTGGTTTTGAAGATTCAAAACATCTTGAACATGTTTAAAAACTTATCAAAGATTTTTATGGACTTAAGCAAGCCACTTGAGCTTGGTATGATAGACTTACAGGTCTTTTTCTTCAAAATAATTATGTTAAGATAAATGATGATCCAACCGTTTTTATAAAGAAAGATAAAAAAATGTTTTGATTGTTCAAATTTATGTTGATGAAATTATATTTGATTTAACTCAGCAATCTATAAATGATTCTGTAACACCCCAAGCTTCCACGTTACGCTTCTCTTTGAATAATACAGTAGCGTGTGTTGTACGCAACTTCGAGTTCTAACACACACCACAACCAATCAAACTAGCCGTTATGAATAGTAATACCCACTTTTTGAAATTTTATAAATTTTATCTCTCAAAATAGACTTCATTTTTGGGTTTAGAGTATCGAATTTATCCTAAGGTGAAATTTTGGTACTTTTTCGATAACTTTTATATTTTGATGAATAGTGAAAATTACTAAATTTTAATTAAAAACAACTTTTTTAATCGAAATAATTAATAGTGATAAATTATTAATTTGAGTGGTTTTAAAGTATATTTAGAATATATTCTTACCATTTAATACAATTTTGATCATTGGACATAATTTCACAATTAAACCGGACATAAACAAGTATCAATCTTTTGATAGTTATTATATCTTAAAAACATGCTTTTTGTTTTGACAGCAGGAATTAATTTTAAATTAATTTCTGCCACTTCTGTATTTTAAATTTGGAAAAATGGATTCCATATTTGGAATCAGGATGTCCAAATTTTTTAAATATGTAACTTTTATTTTTAGACATTTTGAATAATTACTTCGGTAAATATTTTATTTACCATGGTTAAAGGGTAAATCCGGTAAATAAGGGTTAAAAATAATATTATAATAGTACTAAATTACCCTAAAACGTGTCCTAACCTTATTGGTGGATACATTTACGACCATGGGCATTTTTGGGTCGATTTTGGGACCCCATGGATCCACTTGTAGGTGATAGGTACACTTTATTTTAATTAAGTTAAAATAAATACAAAAATGACATAAGCATATATCTTTTAGAAAAACAATTTTTACATAGGGTTATATATGTTGGATTTTGGACTATAAATATTCATTATAAAGATAAAAATATTTCCTGCATAATGGTATTTTATTTATAATTTTTATAAATTTAATAATTAATATTATTTATGACACAATAATGATGCAGTATTTCCCTTATTAATGAAAGAATCAAATAATTGGTATTATAAATGTTAAAATTAATATAATTTGAAAGTTTTGATGACAAACATGAATTTTATTGCTTAATATGAAATTAATGTATTTCTTAAATGAATTTGGTTCGAATTAATAAATTTTTTAAGACTTTAACAAAAATCAATTATTGAATAGTGTCAAAATTGACATAAAAGAGTTTTTAAAATAAAATAAAATATTATTAATTTATATTCAATTCATAAAAATATAATTTTCTGCCAAGAGACTTATATCATGATAGGTGTATCATTAATGTACCACTTGGGGGTCTCTTGGATTTATATAGTAAGTTTATTAACTATATAATATAAAAATACAAAGTAACATGGTAATTGTTAAACTAATTAACTACGAGTTAAAACTAAAAGATAAGGTTAATATAGTTACCCAAACCTGTCTAAAACCTATTTGTTGAGTGGTTTTAGACCCATCCCCACCTTAACATTTAAATAATACACTTTGGATCCATTATAAACCGAATATGAATTTATTATAAAATAATATTTATAGCTTTTCCAAAGGTGCCCCTTACCCCTCTTATAAAAGGGCACTCCCCCTTCTCATTAATTCACACCATCAAAGCCTTTTAGTTCGGCCAACCCCTGCCCAAATACTCTCTCAAAATCCCTCACTACAACCTAGAGTCCTTAGTCAGATCAGAAATCCAACCTAAGGAGCCCTTTTGATCAAATCAAAAGGAAGAACCCGAAGAAGAGGTAATGTTTTCACCACCCTATTTCAAGTTCCTTTCTTCTTCAACTTCTTCTTTCCTTGTTATTCCCATTATAAAATAATAAATCCATTATCTTATATATATTGCGATGTTATTATAAATATGGTACAACCATATTTAGTATTCTATCCATACTTTGAATGACATGTCACCATACGTGCGTACGTACGGCTTACCGTCTCCACGTCGTGGTGTAATTGTATTCAATAAATTATTATCTGGATGGGTATAATAATGATGGTTAATTCATGTAAATAATAAATATAACATTATAATGATTATTTATATATGATATAACATAAATTATATATTATTTTAATATCAAAAGAATGATATTGTCGCTCGTGCGTACGTACGGACTACCGTCTCCACGAACGCGATGAGATTCATTCTCCATCATATCCATTCAAGTATAATTATCTTTTGATGATTTAAAAATAATGTTTAAGGACTTGATATCATTCTATATATGAATAAGATATAACCTATCCATGACAAACACGGCTTATGTAACAAAACATATAAAATAAAACGAGTAAGTTAACACCCGAAACGACGATAATACTAAGATATTATTAACAAAGAAATGTTAAAAGATCATATATGATATCATATTAATGTATATGATTCTTGTATAATTTAATAAAAATTATTTCACCATTATACAGGAGTTTAACCTACCCCCAACCAAGGAAAATTACAAGGTAATGGTTTATTTTGCAATCTCTTCATTATCCGAGGTTGTTTATATGTAATAATCTACTGGGACTTCTTTATCATCCACATCCATGTTTCTAAAAAATGTATTTCAAAAAAATTTTACTATTTACTAGAATATGGGTTAAAGTCATTTATACCCTTGTTTGAATTTTTATAATAGGTTTATAAATGAATCTTTCCATCGTTTTCCAAACAAGGTCCTTTTTAACCTTTTCGACAGAATTAAGGTTAGAGTGTTTTTTTAACTTATACGGTGGGTGCGGCTATTTTAAGCTGTTATAAAATCTTCGAAGCTTCCCTTACAAGCTTATAAGAAAATTTTTAAAGTAAATGTTTTATTTTATAATTATGTGACTTTTAAATGAATTCAAAAAAAAAGAGATATTTCTCTCAAATAGTTTTGATTTCATCTATGTCAACATCCTTTGATAGATTTTAAGCTTATTTGAATTTGATTTATTATGATACAAAACTTCTATATTTTATTGAAGGTTTTGTGATATGTTTGATTATAGATGTGTTATTTTTATACCATTCATGGTTTATGGATGAAGTATTTACATTTCATATGCTACTTTTAATACGAATGTTTATGTTATGTTTAAACCTGTTCATATGAGAAATGCATTGGACTTAATAAGTGATGGGTGGAGCCCGCTATAGCTCCTAGATGCATCGGTAGGTCTCATGAGACAAACTAGTGTCTTGGCACAATTCCTTGACAAAATCTTATTTGTAGTCTTGGCATGAGGCCTTGTCTATGTGGTTATGATAGTCTGGCATTATGCATTCCAACATTATGAAAGTAGTTATTGATATTGCATGTGATTATTCGACTAGTATAATATCCATGTGAATAAGTAAATGGAATTATTTCATTTTATCTTTGCCATATTATGCTGAAGTTCAAGTTTAAAAGTCTTTTGTTTTAGTTATACATTTCCTTAAATGTTTATGTTTATTTATGAAAGTTTCTGCTATATTTTTATCCTTACTGAGCATCTGAGCTCACCCCTTTCAATGTTTTATTTTTCCCAGGATTTGAAGAAGTAATTTATGAATGACCTGTAGGGACAGTATGTGGGGATATGATTGTTGACTATGGAGACTATGTTGTTGTAGTTTTCATTTTATGATGTAATGTAAACTTTATTAATGTATCTAGTTATTCCAAGGCTACTAAAATAATCGGTCTTTCGAGACTTGATCTTTCTTGTGATCATGCCAATGTTATGTAATAATGCACCGACTCTGGGTAACTGGGGTCAGGGCATTATAGTTGGTATCAAAGGAATTTTAGTACAAACCTTGGAAGCTAGATTTATATAAACTCTTATTAGAGCACATAGACCTAAGATGGACTTTGAGGATTAGTATAGAAGAACTTCCTAGAATTTTGGTATTGTAGAGATTTTGTGATTTTTTCGAGAAATACATCCCTGTCTGGATACGATCAGGAAGAGGCTGCTCTAGCACAGATGTACCTAGGGGTAAAACCCAAAAACACCGCTTTGAGCTAGACTCGAACAGGAACTGGTGCACGACAACGGGCCTTTCTGTACTCTTGGTTACGACACTCCCGGGGGATATGCTTAGGATAACTCTCATTTTCTTTACAAATCGTTATGAAGGGTTTATAAGTATATACATCCTCAAAGAAAACATTTTTCTGATTATGGATTATATCCATAAATAGTTCAATTTATGTTAAGTGTTTTATAAGTATGGAATTATATATTTTGATTCATAAACTGATCTATTTTATGCCATTGTTTAGAAATGGAGCCTAGTGGAAGAAATGGAAACCATATCAATGAACGCACTCCGTGTAGGTATTTCCCTCCTACTCAAGATAATTATAGTGGAGCTGGTGATGCAACTAGTGTTGATCAGCTAATCACCATACTGGGACAACTCACTCAGGTTATGAATAATAACCTTACCCGTATGGAGCACTCTGATCCGTAGCGTGGAGGATCAATGTTGGATCTCTTCATGAGGAAACAACCACCAACGTTCAATGGGAGTAAAAATCCCTTAGTAGATGGGCAATGGATAAATTCCTTAGAGAAAATATTCCATGCCTTGGGGAGTAGTGAAAGGGAAAAAGTTGTCATGGCAGTTTATCGCCTCACTGGAGATGCTGATCAATGGTGATCATTGATACAAAACACGAAGGAAGATTATAAAGTATAAAATATGGAATGGAGGGAGTTCAAAGATCTGTTTTTAGAAAAATTCTTTCCTCGTGACCATTGAGCAGATATGGAAAGGCAATTTCTGAGTCTGAGACAAAAGGAAGATGAGAATGTCGCAAAGTATGAGGCTAACTTTAAAAGCTTAGCAAGGTATGCCAGAGATTATATACGTAACCCAAGAAGTAAGATTGATCATTTATTTGATGGGTTAAAAACATTTCTACATCAAGCATTAGTCTCACAATCCTTCTTGTCGTATGAAGACATTATCTCATGTGCTATCAAGACAGAAAAGGAATTCTCTAAGTCTTATGACTTTAAAGCAAAGCAAGAGAAGAAGAGATCTACTGATCAATCTGGTAATGGAAATAAGGGGAAGAAGGGAAAAGTTTAATATCCATCCTGCAGTAAATGTGGGAAGAAACACCTTGGTACTTGCTTAAAAGGAATGGGAGTCTGTTACAAGTGTGGTGAAAAAGGCCACCAAGCTCTTGATTGTAAGGGGAAGAAGGAAGCTACCGATGTCCAATGCTACAATTACAGGGATATGGGACATTATGCAAATGAATGTACTAAGAGTCAGGGG
Organism: Viscum album; assembly: GCA_963277665.1. NCBI lineage: Eukaryota > Viridiplantae > Streptophyta > Magnoliopsida > Santalales > Viscaceae > Viscum > Viscum album. Next base: position 109,160,003 of record OY728133.1, read on the forward strand.
AACTTACCTCAGAAAAGGCCAAGGGATCAAGTCCAAGCTTATGTTATCACTACTGCTGAGGTAGAAGCTCTGAAAGACGTGGTGGCACGTCATTTAATGGTTTCCTCAAGTTTAGCAAATGCATTATTTGATTATGGATCATCGCATTGTTTCATATCTTCCCAGATTGCTAAGAAAATTAGATATTTCCAATTTGATTTAACAAGGGAGTTGTCAGTTAAAACTCCTAAGGTAAGTATCATTGCAACAAAGTTTTGTGAATCAGTCCCCATTAGAGCACATAAATGTTCTTTATCCGCTGATCTCATCGTCATACCTATGATTGAGTTTGATATAATCCTCAGTATGGATTGGATTTCGGACCATGATGCGAAGATTTATTGTAAGAAGAAGGAGGTTACGATTTTTTATGATGATGATAAGGAACACCTTATCTTTAGAGCAGAATCGTCACCACCTAATTCTTATCTAGATCCACCCCTAGTAGCTCAACTAAATTCAATTATTGGGGAGGAAGAGAATGAAATGATTGTGGGTGAGGAGAGGAATGTTCAAATAGAGGATGTACCTATTGTGAAAGAATATTTAGATATGTTTCCGGAAGATTTACCTGGACATCCTCCAGAACAAGAAGTTGAGTTTTCCATTGATTTAATTCCTGGATCAAGGCCTATATCGAAGACCCCTTATAGATTGGACACTGTGGAATTAGTTGAACTCAAAAAACAACTAGAGGAATTGAGTAATAAGTTATTTATTGTCCCTAGTGTTTCTCCATGGGGGGCCCCTGTTCTTTTTGTTAAAAAGAAAGATGGATCTATGAGGTTATGTATCAACTACAGGGAGATCAATGCTATAACAATAAATAATAAGTATCCCCTACCTCGCATTGATGATTTATTTTACCAATTTCATGTAGCTCAATACTTTTCAAAAATTTACCTTCGGTCTGGATACCATCAGTTGTGTGTGAAGAAGGAAGACATTCCGAAGAAAGCATTTTGAACCAGGTACGGGCATTACGAGTTTACGGTAATGCCTTTTGGGCTGACTAATGTGCCCTCTATATTCATGGATCTAATGTGTAACATCCCAAGTAAGTAATGAATAATAGATATTTTTATCTATTTCTATTAATGATTAAGATAGTGTTTTAGAGGCTTAAAATGAAAATAAATACAATCTTATGCATGGAATACACTAATATTCTTAAAAGATTGTTTTACTGCCTTTTGATGGAAAACCCTTTTTAAATCTATCTTTTGACAATTTTATAAGCTATGTTTGTCAAAATAAACTTATTATTTATTATTGGGACATCAAAATTTACTTTTTTTGAATTTTTGGTATTTTTCCGATAAAGTTCATTTTTTAATGAATAGTGAAAAATGTTGTATTTTAATTGAAAACCTCTTTTTAATCAAATTTATTTATATGATTAGATTATCTTTTGAATTGGTTTTGAAGTGAAATTAGAATATATTTTTACCATTTTATCCAATGGTGGTCATTGGAATCAATTTCACTTTTAAATTGGACTTAAACTATTGGCAATCTTTTGATACTTATTGTTTCATAAAAACACGCTATTTGTCATGACAGCAGGAATTAGTTATTAAATTAATTAATGCAACTTACATGTTTTGAATTTTTTAAAATAGACATCATTTTTGAATTCGTAATATCAAATATAGCTTAGGGTGAAGTTTTGGTATCTTTCTGAAAAACTTCAATTTTTGATGAATAGTGAAACCACTAAGTGGTAGTTAAAGAAACTAATTTTTCGTTAAAATGAAACTTTGCCACTTCTGTGATTTGATTTTCAAAAATCCGACATAAATGGTTTTAATTAAGAAGTAAAATGTAGTTCAATGAGATTAAAATAATTTTTTTGGTGAATAGTAACTTTTAAGTTCTTAATCGCGATTAGTGGTAATTAGTGTAGTTTAAGGTAAAAAAAATGTTTTAATAATGTGAGATGAGTTTGACACATGTCTTACCCTCATTTGATGTGTCATGGCCAACAAAGACAATCCATGGGTCAACTTGGGGACCCCATGGAGCCACTTTGGTTGGGAAATGACATAAATAACTTTTTATTTAATGTTAAAGTAAAAATGACACAAACAAGAGATGTTTTACTAAAATAATTTTTACATGGTGTTATACAAGTCAGATTTTTGATTATAAATAGTCATTGGAAAGCTACAATTATTTCCTACATCTTAGTATTTTTTTTATAATTTTTAGACATTAAATAAATTAAATTATTTATGACATCATGATGATGTAGTGATGACCTCATTATTTAACGATTTAAATAAAATGGAAAGATAATGTAATATCTAAGACCAACACATGTCCAAAACCTATTGGATGAGTATATTTAGAACCCTTATCACCTTATCCTAGAATTATATTGATGTGGGACCTCTTAAATCCGAATACCATTTTAAAATAAAGTGACTTTTCTTTACTTTCCAAGAGTGCCCCTCCTCTCCTCTTATAAAAGGCCCCCACCTCTACCTCCTTACCCACACTCCAAAAGCCTTTGGCTCGGCCAAACGCTGCCCATTTTGTCTCTCCACATCCCTCTATTACTCCTTGAAGCCTCACTTTGGGCAGAAGTCTTCCCAAGGAAGCTTTTGAGCTCAAACCAAAGGGAGTTACCCGATTTTAAGGTAATGTCTTCACTTGAGTCCTTTTGTTTTATTGTGCTTCTCCAACCCCCTAAACTCTTTTTATTAATTTATTTTGTAACAAATTCAGTATCTTCAATATACTAGTATGTTTTTATAATAAGTATTCTAGCTACACCTACACACACCTACATCTAATGGTTAAAGAACATACTGTTTCCGTGGATGGCGAATTTATGCCTCTCGAAACGATGATTGTTCAACATTCTTTTAACACCTTCAAAGGTGGCCATTAAGATGTCACTATATTTATATATGATATATAATATGTTTTTTTTTTCCTTAAGATTCTGTATTTTTCATTTTGGTCATACCTTTATGGTTTCCATTATGGGTAAACGCGGTATCTTCATTTAAGGAAGTGCGGACTACCGCCCCCTCAAAGTGATTTGATTCGTTAAATACCATATGTGGGACGTATAAAGGATGGAACTATGATATTATATATGATATTATACTGGAATTATATTATACCTTTATATCATTATGATTCCATTCTATAAAATACGAAATAGAAATGAAAGTAGCGTTCATGCGTACGCACGGCTTACTGTCTCCATGAACGGTGCATTTCATTTCTTACCTCTAAATGATTATGTAATATTATAAATGCATGCATGTACTGGATATATATGACATATATGATATCTACATCATTAATACCATTCTGGATATAATGGATACATGAACAACTTGTAATTATAAAGGGCTTATTTTTGACTCAAGTACCAATGATCGTTAAAACGACCGTTATTAACTTAAATAATTACATAGTGGTCATGATATGGCAATAAGTGATATAAAAGGAATAATGAACTTGAAAAAGGTTCTTAAAAAAGTATAAATTAACTCAAGTTTATTATTCATGAGATTAAAGAACGACCAAGTCAAGTCGGACCCGAGGTATGGGACTTCGTCTCAATCTCCTTTCATTGAGGCATATTTTGTTTTATACACAACCTTCTTTTATACGGTGTATAAACCCCTTTGACTTTTACATTTATTCAAAGGGAATATTTTTTATACGAAGCGTTTACTAAACGACAAAAGGGAATGTTTTGTCGTACGTATGTGGCGACAACAACTTCTCCGCCGCCGTGACCATTATTTGAGTTTCGGCTTCCTCTACAAGCCATACCTTTTTTTTAAAAAGAAAAATAAATACCATGTTTTACTTTTATTTTATTTTGGTATTGAAAATTGTTTTCATAATGTTTTTATATCAATGTGTTGTATTTATATCTTGTGATTGAAAGGTGGAAATGTTATGTTTCCTTTATGCATGTTTCATGTGATACGATTATGTTGAGGTTCTTGGGAATTATTATGAAGACGGGTGGTTTCGTGATAGACTAAGGGAAGGTGAGCCCGATATAGCTCTCCAATGCATTGGGTAACGTGAAGGAGTGAAACGTTAAGGTTTCTCCGAAGAGATTTAGGGAATATACTGTGATGGGTATTCCAAACGTAACCAAGAGGGTTACTCCCTACGTAAGAATGTTATGAATGCCTCAAGTTACCTTTATGTCTTATGATTTCTATGATTTATTCATGATTTGATGAGGTATGTTAAAGTTATTATGTTTTATGGGTAAAGTATGATTTCATTCTTATTTATATATGTACCCATGTTTCCTTTCCATATTTTTATATCCCTTACTGTTCTTTTTATGCTCATCCCAAGTTTTTTGAAATGTTTTTCACAGGTCAAGGGAAAGGTACATGATATGATGATAGTGTCAAGGAAGTGTCAATAAAGAATCCATGTTTTATTTTAAATATGTTTCCATTGATGGGAAATAAGAATAATATCTTTATGTAACCACTTTGTTTATATGTGGAATGTAATGCAAGTTTTATGATCTAATTCTCTAAAACTCTAAACCCGAAAAGATCCTCAATGTGTAATCTTGTAATAACTCAAGATTAAGTAAGGTTTAAGACTGGGGCCTTATATAATGAATAGATTTTTCAAGGAATATCTAGATGAATTTTTGGTGTTATTTATTGATGATATCTTGGTATACTCCAAAATCTACGAAGATCATGAAAATCACTTGCGCATTATCCTGAAGACTCTGAGAAGACATGAATTATATGGGAAGTTTATCAAGTGTGAATTCTGGCTTCATGAGATTTCTTTTCTTGTCCATATTGTCTCTAAATATGGAATATCAGTTGATCCTTCTAAGACCAAGGCAATCCAAGAATGGCCTGCACCGACGATTATAACTGAGGTATGTAGTTTTATTGGTTTGGAAGGTTATTATCGATGTTTCGTCCAGAATTTTGCCTGATTGGCTAACCCATTAACAAAGATCACACGTAAAGGGGTTAAACTTCTTTGGACAAAAGAGTGTGAAGAATGTTTTGAAGAACTGAAGAGAAGATTAGTCAATGCTCCTATATTGACTCTACCATCGGGGAATGATGGGTTCGTTATTTATAGTGATGCATCGAAGAAAGGACTTGGTTGTGTCCTTATGCAGAATGATAGGGTTATTGACTATGCATCATGACAGTTGAAAATTCATGAACAAAACTATCCTACTCATGATCTCAAGTTAGTAGCTGTGATCTTTTCTTTGAAGATATGGAGACACTACCTCTATGGTGAAAAATGTGAGATTTATACTGATCATAAGAGTTTGAAGTATATTTTCTCACAAAAATAACTCAACATGAGGCAAAGGCGATGGGTTGAACTACTCAAGGATTATGATTGCATGATACACTACCACCCGGGGAAGGAAAATAAGGTGGAAGATGATTTGAGTAGAAAAGATCATGGAGTTTTGAACATGATGAGAATTAAAAGGGGTCCTATTTTTATGGACCTAGTAAAGTTGGATATGGGAATCAACATGGAAGGTGAAACATCAATGCTTTTTCAAATGGTTGCCAAACCATCTTTACTAGAAAGGATAAATACTTCTCAGACCGATGATGAAGAATTTCAAAAGAAGATTAAAGCTATGAATGATGGGATATTGAATGAATTTGGGTATGAAGATGGAATTTTGAAATTTGGGAAGAGACTTTTTGTTCCCAATATACCTGATCTAAAAAGGGAATTTCTAGACGATGCTCATAGTTCCAATTTCCTTATACACCCTGGGAGAACCAAAATGTATATAGATTTGAAGGAACATTTTTGGTGGGACAACATGAAGAGGGAGATTGATGATTTTGTGTCAAGATGTATGGTTTTTCAACAAGTGAAAGCAGGAAGGCAACATCCTAGAGGAGTCATGCAACCTCTTCCCATACTGGAGTGGAAATGGGACAATATTACAATGGACTTTGTTATGGGGCTACCAAAGACTCCTAGAAGGAACGATGCAATATGGGTTATTGTTGATCTTCTTACCAAGTCAGCACATTTTCTTGCAATAAGAGAAGATCTACCACTGTAACGTCTAGAAAGATTATATATTAATGAAGTTGTGAGACTTCATGGAGTACCCCTATAGATTGTTTCTGATCGTGATCCCTGTTTTACTTCAAGATTCTAGAAGAGTCTTCAAAAGGCCTTGGATACTGAAATTCGTTTGAGCACTGCCTACCACCCTCAAACAGATGGACAATCAGAATGGACTATTCAAACCTTATAAGACATGTTGAGATCCTGCTTGCTTGACTTTCAGGGTATTTGGGATCAATATATACCTCTGGTGGAATTTTCCTATAATAATAGCTTCCATTCAAGTATTCGGATGGAACCATATGAAGCGTTATACGGAAAGTGATGTCGCACACCAACCTGTTGGGATGACGTTGGTGAAAGAAAACTTGTAGGCCTAGAACTGGTGGAGGAAACGATGGAAAAGTTGAAGGTAATCCAAAACCACATCAAAGCTGCTCAAATTAGGCAGAAGAGCTATGCTGACAACTGAAGAAAGGATTTGGAATTTCAGGTGGGAGATCATATTTTCTTGAAGGTATCTCCATGGAAGGGAGTTATACATTTTGGTGTGAAAGGTAAATTGAGTCCCAGGTACATCGGTCCTTTCGAAATTCTAGAACGAATTGGGGCTATAGCTTACTGTTTGGCAATGCCGCCAAGTCTCTCCAAAGTTCACAATGTGTTCCATGTATCACTGTTGAGAAAATACATGCTTGAACCAACACATGTACTCACCTATGAGGAATTATAACTAGAACCTGATCTGCCTTATTGAGAAGATCTCATCAGGATTCTTGATATGAGAGAAAAAGTGCTGAGAAACCAGACAACTCATCTGGTAAAAGTTCTATGGAGAAACCATAAAATGGAAGAGGCAACGTGGGAACCCGAGGAACTTATGATGAAGAACCACCCGATTTTTTTTATGAAGTAATATTCTAGATATTATGAGGACGAAATTATTTGAACGAGGGGAGAATGTAACACCCCAAGCTTCCACGGTACGCTTATCTTTGAATAATACAGTAGCGTGTGTTGTATGCAACTTCGAGTTCTAACACACACCACAACCAATCAAACTAGTCGTTATGAATAGTAATATCCACTTTTTGAAATTTTATAAAATTTATCTCTCAAAATAGACATCATTTTTGGATTCGGAGTATCGAATTTATTCTAAGGTGAAATTTTGGTACTTTTCGAATAACTTTTATATTTTGATGAATAGTGAAAATTGCTAAATTTTAATTAAAAACAACTTTTTTAATCGAAATAATTAATAGTGATAAATTATGAATTTGAGTGGTTTTAAACTATATTTAGAATATATTCTTACCATTTAATACAATTTTGTTCATTGGACATAATTTCATAATTAAACCGCATATAAACAAGTATCAATCTTTTGATAGTTATTATATCTTAAAAACACGCTTTTTGTTTTGACAGCGGGAATTAATTTTAAATTAATTTCTTCCACTTCTGTATTTTGAATTTGGAAAAATGGATTTCATATTTTGAATAATTATTTCCAAATTGTGTAAATGGGTAACTTTTATTTTTAGACATTTTGAATAATTACTTCGGTAAATATTTTATTTATCATGGTTAAAGGGTAAATCCGGTAAATAAGGGTTAAAAAATAATATTATAATAATAATAAATTACCCTAAAACGTGTCCTAACCTTATTGGTGGATACATTTCCGACTATGGGCATCTTTTGGTCGATTTTGGGACCCCATGGAGCCACTTGTAGGAGATAGGGACACTTTATTTTAATTAAGTTAAAATAAATACAAAAATGACATAAGCATATATCTTTTAGAAAAACAATTTTTACATAGGGTTATATATGTTTGATTTTGGACTATAAATATTCATTATAAATCTAAAAATATTTCCTACATAATGGTATTTTATTTATAATTTTTATAAATTTAATAATTAATATTATTTATGACCCAACAATGATGCAGTATTTCCCTGATTAATGAAAGAATCAAATAATTGGTATTATAAATGTTAAAATTAATATAATTTGAAAGTTTTGATTACATCCATGAATTTTATTGCTTAATATGACATTATATGATTTCTTAAATGAATTTTTTTCGAATTAATAAAGTTTTTAAGACTTTAAAAAAATCAATTATTGAATAGTGTCAAAATTGACATAAAAGAGTTTTTAAAACAAATATTATATTATTAATTTATATTGAATTCCTAAAAATATAAGGTTTTGCCAAGAGACTTATATCATGATAGGTGTATCATTAATGGACCACTTGGGGGTCTCTTTGAAGTATATAGTAAGTTTATTAACTATATAATATAAAAATACAAAGTGACATGGTAATTGTTAAACTAATTAACTAAGAGTTAAAACTAAAATATAAGGTTAATATAGTGACCCAAACCTGTCTAAAACCTATTGGTTGAGTGGTTTTAGACCCATCCCCACCTTAAAATTTAAATGATATACTTTTTAGCCATTAGATACCGAATATGAATTTATTATAAAATAATATTTATAGCTTTTCCAAAGGTGCCCCTTACCCCTCTTATAAAAGGGCACTCCTCCTTATCATTAATTCACACCTTAAAATCCTTTTGGTTCATCCAAACCCTGACCAAATACTCTCTCAACTTCCCTAAATACAACCTAGAGTCCTTAGTTTGATCAGAAAGCCAACCTAATGAGCCCTTTTGATCAAATCAAAAGGAAGAACCCGAAGAAGAGGTAATGTTTTCACCACCCTCTTTCAAGTTCCTTTCTTCTTCAACTTCTTCTTTCTTTGTTATTCCCATTATAAAATAATAACTCCAGTATCTTATATATAATTTTATGTTATTATAAATATGGTACAACCATATTCAGTATTATATCCATCTTTTGAATGACATGTCACCATACGTGTGTACGTACGGCTTACCGTCTCCACGTCGTGGTGTAATTGTTATTCAATAAATTATTATATGGATGGGTATAATAATGATGTGTAATTAATTTAAATAATAAATATAACATGATAATGATTATGTATATATGATATAAAATCCAATTATATATTATTTTAATATCAAAAGAATGATATTGTCGCTTGTACGTACGTACGGACTACCGTCTCCACGAACGCGATGAGATTCATTCTCCATCGTATCCATTCAAGTATAATTATCATTTGATGATTTAAAAATAATGTTTAAGGACTTTATATCATTATGGATATGAATAATATACAACCTATCCATGACAAACACGGCTTATGTAACAAAACATATAAATGAAAACGAGTAAGTTAACACCCGAAACAACGATAGTACTAAGATATTATTAACAAAGAAATGTTAAAAGATCATATATGATATCATATTAATGTATATGATTATTGTATAATTTAATAACAATTATTTCAACATTATATATGAGGTTAACCTACCCACAACTAAGGAAAAGTACAAGGTAAGGGTTTATTTTTCAATCTCTTCATTATCCGAGGTTGTTTATAAGTAATAATCTACTGGGAATTCTTTATCATCCACATCCATGTTTCTTAAAAATGTATTTCAAAACATTTTTACTATTTACTATAATATGGTTTAAAGTAATTTATACCCTTGTTTTAATTTTTATAAGAGGTTTATAAAGGAATCTTTCCGTCGTTTTCCAAACAAGGTCCTTTTTAACCTTTTCAACAGAATTAAGGTAAGAATGTTTTTTAACTTATACGGCGGGTGCAGCTATTTTCCACCGTTATAAAATCTTCGAAGCTTCCCTTAAGATATTATAAGAAAATTTTAAAATTAAATGTTTTATTTTATAATTATGTGACTTTTAAATGAATTCAAAAAAAGAGATATTTCTCTCAAATAGTTTTGATTTCATCTATGTCAACATCCTTTGATGGATTTTAAGCTTATTTGAAGTTGATTTATTATGATACAAAACTTCTATATTTTATTTAAGGTTTTGTAATATGTTTGACTGTGGATGTGTTATTTTTATACCATTCATGGTTTATGGATGAAGTATTTACATTTCGTATGCTAGTTTTAATATGAATGTTTATTTTATGTTTAAACCTATTCATATGAGGAATGCATTGGGCTTAATAAGTGACGGGTGGAGCCCGCTATAGCTCCTCGATGCATCGGTAGGTCTCATAAGACAAACTAGTGTCTTGGCACAAGGCCTTGACAAAATCTTATTTGTAGTCCTGGCATGAGGCCTTGGCTATGTGGTTATGATAGTCTGGCATTATGCATTCCATCATTATGAAAGTGGTTATTGATATTGCATGTTATTATTCAACTAGTATAATATCCATGTTAATAATTAAATGGCATTATTTCATTTTATCTTTTCCATATTATGATGATGTTCAAGTTTAAAAGGCTTTTGTTTTAGTTATACATTGCCTTAAATGTTTATGTTTATTTATGAAAGTTTCCGCTATATTGCTATCCTTACTGAGCATCCGAGATCACCCCTTTCAATGTTTTATTTTTCCCAGGATGTGAAGAACTAATTTATGAATGACCTGCAAGAACAGTATGTGGGGATATGAGTGTGGACTATAGAGACTATGTTGTTGTAGTTTTCATTTTATGATGTAATGTAAACTTTATTAATGTATCTATTTATTCCAAGGCTAATAAACTAATTGGTCTTTAGATACTTGATCTTTCTTGTGATCATGAAAATGTTATGTAATAATGCACCGACTCTGGTTAACTGGGGTCGGGGCATTACAGATTCCTTTACGAATCTAATGAAATCTGAGTTTGAAATGAGTATGATGGGTGAGTTAACATTTTTCCTTGGTTTTAAAATTTCTCAAAAACCAGAAGGAATCTATATATCCCAACATAAGTATATTAATGATCTTCTTAAAAAGTATGGATATGACAACACTAAGAGTATAAGTACTCCCATTGGTACCTTAAATTCACTTGATCTTGATGAAGCTGGGAAACCAGTAGATCAAACATCTTTTAGAGGTAGATAGGAAGTCTATTATACTTGACAAATAGTCATCCAGACTTAATGTTTTCAGTATGATTATATGCAAGATATCAATCCAATCCTAAGGAATCTGATTTAAAGGCATTGAAAATAATTTTTTGCAACCTAAAGGGAACCATGGATTTAGGACTCTTTTATACTTCTGTAAATGATTTTGTTTTAAAAAGTTTTTCGGATTCTGATTTTGGTGGATGTAGAATGGATAGGAAAAGTATATCCAAAACTTGTCATTTATTAGGAGATTCATTAGTTTCTTGGTCATGCAAAAAGAAACACTCAGTAGCACTTTCCACTGCTGAAACTGAATATGTAGCAGCTGGAAGTTGTTGTGCCCAAGTGTTGTGGATGCAACACACACTCACAGACTATGGTATGAGTTTTACCAAAATACAAATTTTGTGTGATAATACTAGTGACATTTCCCTAAGTAGAAACCCTACACATCACTCTCATGAAAAACACATAGATATTATGCATTACTTTCTTAGATATCACACATAAAAAGAAGATATCATTCTTCAATTTATCGAAACACAAGATCAACTTGATGATATTTTCACAAAATCTTTACCATCTGATAGATTTGAATACATTAAACAGAAGTTAGGAATGATAACCATAAGGTAATCTTACATGTTAACTTCCTGTTGAAAACAATCTCCTTACAGTAAGGAACTCCTTTCATAGGGGGATTACATTTGTTTGTTAAGTTTTCAAAAAATTTCTTAGTCTAGAAATTTTTCATTTTCAAAATTTTCATATTATAAAAATTTTCGTAGTTTAAAAAATTTTCTTAGTCTAAAATTTTTTTTGTAGTCTAAATTTTTTTTCGTAGACTAAAATATTTTTTGTAGTATAAAAATTTTTTGTAGTCTAAAAATTTTTTGTAGTCTAAAAATTTTCATAGTCTAAATTTTTCTCAGTTTTTTTTTAGTTTAATCTTTTTCGTAATGAAAATTTTTGTATTTAAATTTTCGTAATGAAGATTTTTGAAGTTCAAAATTTTCATAATGAAATTTTTAGTAGTTATTTTTTTTTTTTGTAATGAAACTTTTCATAATCAAAATTATCGTAATGAAAGTTGTCGTAGCTAGATTGTTCATAGTCAAAGTTTTTGTAATCAAAATATTCGGAATCTAATGTTCTTCAAGAAGAATTTTTCTCATTACGAATAATCTTCCTAGAAATCCGAAAAGTATGTTTCCTTTCTTAAATTTTCATAATCATCTTTTACTTGTTGGTATTTTCATCTGTTTTTTTTTCATATTCATTTTTCCTTAAATTCAAATGTTTTTCTTAAAAAATCTCAAAAGATCAGATTCAATCAAAATTCTTCTTCTGCTGTCTCAACCGTTAGATATTCTCAAGAAGCTTTCAACCATTAGATCAGTCATGGAAGTTGAACTGTCACCTCAACGCCTATATAAAGGACCCCTTGATGGTTGTCCCACATCGATCTCCAAGTTCTTGCATGATGAAGCTCTACCCTTCCTACATAATCTCGTTCTGAACTTCTCAGATCTTCTTTACTTCTGAATGTCTGCCGAAGTCTCTTCCCAGAAATAAATGTTGACTGTCAATTCAATATCTGAATGGAAGATATATAGATAAAGGTTAGTTGATCCAAATTTTTATGCCAAATATGACTCTATCATTTCCAAGAATATCAAACTCAATGGCTGGAAGAGTGCATGTATTTCAAAACCAAAAGCTCAGGATTTGGTATATACGAATTTGTTAGTATAGTTCTATGAGTTAGTAACGTTCTTTAAGGAAGAAGGTGGGGTAAGTTTTCTTTCAAGTGTTATGGAAATACATATTCACTTTCTTACACCAAGCTTGCAATCTTGGTTGGTATTCCTTATGAAGGGGAAGCTGAGTTCAGTACTCACAAGCTACCTGATGTTCAAGGAAGTTTTATTAAGGAAAAATTCATGGCTTCTCTTGGCCTTTCAGAAGTAAAGTATCTGAAGATTCTTCACCTCTCTAAAAACTTTTGGATTCTCAAATTGTGGGTTCAAGGATTCATTATTCCAAGAAAATGTGATAAGGATACTCTAAAGAAGAGTGACATGTATATTTTGGATTTCTTGGTGAATCTAAGGAAGATAAATTTGGTTAAATACATTCTGATTATGATTTAGAATATCAATAATGGGAATTTTAAATCTCAAATTATTATGTATTCATCCATTCTGTCAAAGATGATTGTTTAGTGTTTAGAATCCTTCAAATTTCCTTGCAGTTCTAAGTCGAGGAATTATAAAGTCATGTTGTTAAGTGATGATACTTTGAGAATAATTAAAATTGGTTTTTCCAAATAATATGAAGAATTATATGATTTTCCTGAAGAGGAAGTTAAAACTCTTTCAAAGAAATAGAAGTTGGCTAAAACCTATAAAAAGGGTGGAAGGAAGAGGAAAGTGAAAGAAGTATAAGAGAAGGAAAAAACTCCAACGGTTAAGGAAATCCAGTCAGCACCTCCGAAGACAAAGAAAAAAAATCTTATCCTGATGAAGTAGTAGCAAAGTGGAGATAAGATAAGAAAAATCAGAAAAAAGGGGAGCCTAAGTTTGGCATGGATCCTGCTAAGGAAAAATCTTTGAAGTAAAAGGCAGCTAAAGAGCTTGAGAAGCAAGAGAAAGAGAAGAAGCAGAATAAAAGGTTGTCTGAGGCAAAGATATTCCAATCACTTCTAAAGGCTGCTAAGAAAGCATCTGAGAATATTCTGGTGCCAGAATCCTTTCTGATAGAACATTTACCAGAGACTCCGAGAAATAAGTTTGTGATTCCAGAAAAAGTTCAAGAAAGGAAAGTAGAATAAGAATAAGAAGAAGGCAGTTGTGATACTGAATATTTGATAAAGAAAGTTGAGGATTTTCATGAGAAGGAAATCCCTTCTGAAAAAATATCATTTTGAACCTCTGAAGTTGAGTCTTCAAAACTTTATACCCCAGGGAAAGATGAGAAGATTATAGAATAAGTGAAAAAAGTGTCTAAAGAAGAAATCTTCAACCATGATTTCATTCAGCCAGAGGATGCTGAGGTAGGAGCTGAGAAGGAAAAGTTAGATGAAGATAAAATTGTGAAACTATCTGATAGTGAACACGAATCACCAAATCAAGAAGAAGTCATTCAGAAAGTTGATAAGGGAAAACAGGTGGTTTTTGATACACCTAGAAGAGCAGTGGTGAAGAAGAAAGAAGTGGGTGCTTCATCAAAGAGGAAAGCTGCTGATATAGAAAAAGAATCCTCACCAACCAAAATCTCTGATTCAGAATTGTCCTCTCTTAGACATGATTTTGTAGTCTAGTCTTTGAAAAATCTTTTTGGAACTATCCCTCTATTTCCAATCATAGACTGCATATTCCATATGCTTCAACATACCATAAATCAAAAATCAGATTCAGTATCCATGGTGATGGATAAGTGTGTCAAACTTGAGGCTAATTTCAAAACCTTTTTCAAAAACTACGAAGCCCACAAAATATCATGCAAGAGGATGACTAGATGTTCAAAGAAAATTGTAGAATTCATGAGAATTCTTGATGAGTTTCAAGATAATTTCATGGATTCATTTGAAACTGAAGATAGTAATTTCAAATATCTCACCAAGTCTTTTGAAGAAAAGCTATCTCTTGAAGAAAATACTTGGAAGCAAGAAGTGAAAGATATGAATGAGAAATTATTTTCTATTGCTCATAGTTGGAAGAGAGAAAGGGATCTCAAGATTGAGATAGAAGAGAAGCTTTCTAAGAAGGAAAAATTCTTAAAGAGTCAGGTAGAATCTATGAAGGCTTGGGAAGAAAAAATCAAATCCTTAGAGAAGAAAATAGAAGATCGGGGCCATATTCTCAAATGTGAAGAGGAGGATCACAAGGAACTCAAGAAGCTCAAAACCAAAGTGAATATGTTGATTTCGAATGAGAAGGATAATCTTTTCCAAATCTGATCTTTTGTTGCATTTTCCTTGTTGTATAAATTCTTTCAATCTTAATGAAATTCTTGGATGTTCTCGTTTTTTGGTTGTTTAGTACTAATATTTCAGGTACCATATTTCTTTTCCATTCCCTTTATTACTTTTTGAAAATCACAAAGGGGGATAAATGAATGGAAAAAGAATACTAAGTAAAGAAGATATTTTCCTAATTAAGGGGGATTTCTTTTAAGGGGGGGTTCTTATAAATGAAGATTTTTGTATGCAAGATATTTTAAAATCTCATTCAGAAAATCAAGAATATGATCCTTAGGGATTTTAAAGCCTAAGGGGTAGTTAGTCATATTCATTATGATCCATAATTAAAGGGAGATAATTTTTTATTTACAAGTTCATAAAAAAATTTAAGTCCTTATATTTTTTCGTAAGGATGTTTGTGTTTTCCAAAAAGAGGTAGATTGTTGAGTCGATAAGGTTTCCTTATGAATTTTCCATTCCTTTATGGTTGGAAAATCACAAACACTCTATCTCAAGGAAAGTTTTATTTTCCTTAATAATTCATAAGGAAGATTTTCCTTCCTCAAGGAAAATTTATTCTTACCATGTTTTCATTATTCATGTCATAATTTCTCTAAACCTAACTCATTTTATTTCTAAGTGTAAAATTTGGTTTCATATCTAAAACCTTGGGATCTTATAAATACTTAGATATAGAGCATTCTATTTTTAGGATCCAAATTCAGGTTTTGAATTCTCTAAATTCAGATTCTGAACTTTCTGAGTTTAGACTCTAAATTATCTGAATTCAGATTTTGAACTTTCGGAGTTCAAACTCCAAATTCTCTGAATTCGGATTCCGAACTTTCTGAGTTCAAACTTTTAATTCTATGAATTCAAACTCCGGACTTTCTGAGTTCAGACTCCAAATTATTATGAATACAGACTCTGAATTTCCTTGAAATTCAGACTCCAAAATTCTATAGAATTCAGGTTCCAAATTATTTTGAAGATAGAATCCGAATATTCATGTATTATAGAAACCAAATGGTTTTTTATTAAACTCCAAACTTTTATTTTCTTAGACTCTGAAAAATGGATTTGTTCAAGCAACCATATTTTTACTTACCTTGTTATAAAATGATGTCATGCATTCTGTTATTTACTAACCATTTTTTGAGTGATACGTGCATAGGTCCCTCTGAAATTCAAGGAAAATATGACCGTTGGAGGAGGGATCCGACCGTTGAAGATGTGCCTATAAATAGGAGCTCATATGAATAAGCTCTACAACTATTCTACGACTCTAGAGATTATATGCTCCTGAAGTGATTTCTTGAGAGAGACTCTCATGCTTAGTGTGTACTGAACATCTTTTTCAGGATTTCTTCATGCGAACTTAATTGTTGTTGTGTACAATTGAGGGCTTCTGAGGATAGGAAGACAGAGGTGTCGACTACCTTGAAGTTCGAGGGATTGCGGGGATAGCAACAAAGACTCCAATATTCGTATCGAGGGCTTACCCTGTTGTGGGTAAGACAAACTTTCTTGAAATTATAAATCAAGGGACATTTATACAAGGTTTTTGGATACCCTACTCTTTGGTTTAAAATATTTCTTACTTGTTACCTGTATTGTTTCAAGTTTGTTTTTCACTGCATTTTGATCATAAAGTAAATTATAACTATCTTATACTTTTTTATACTTGTATACTCTAATTTTTAAGATTCTATATGCTTTAAGGTAGAATCTTTGTTCTTGTAAACTTTTCTTAAGTTTCATTTCCAAAACCATATTTTCATAATCAAGCAAGTTTGTAGAACTAAGAGGTCTTGTGAATTTACCTTATTTAACCTTGTTAAACATAGTTTTCCCTTAAGGTTAAAAAGGAAATATTTATACTATTTTTAAATTATACAATTCACCCCCTGTATATTGAGCATCTACGTCATTATTTTGATCCTACAATTCAATATTTTAAAATTTTGGTAGTTGTAAGTTTTTGACAAACCATGCAATGCTTCTGTGACGCGATGAGAATCTGGGGTTATAAGGAAATAGTTTAGGGCATGCAATGATTATCTGAGATGATCAGATCTTATATTGGAAATATTTAAGCATTCCAAAACATGAGATATCAATTCATGATTCCCCTCTTGTTTTCTACACTGATATTTGATCATGTAGACTTATATTCTTGGATGATTTGTTTCTCATGTATCAAGTTTTTTTAGTAGTTGGTTCTTTATTGAATATTTCTACATATTACCAATAAACCCAAAGGGGAATATTTTTGGAACCAAGTTTTTTCTTTTTTGTAAATAGATTCCATTTTTTGTTTATTGTCAATCCACGCTGGGTTGATTTTGGAATTGCAAGTCAAGTGATCATATAGTACAAGATGACCATATTATTGAAGGTAGCATCATTTCCTAGTCTTTTCCAAATTTTTGGACTCAAAATCTGGAGGAAGATTATATCATCATGAAAGGTTGTTTTCTAGTATTGAAACTTCATAAATATGGAAAATACATGGGTTTCATGAAGAATAGGTTTCAAAAAGGTAGATATTTGTAAAGATTTAGAGAATTGTGAAATTAAGATTTGTGAGTATGTGATGAGTTGATGGTGATCTTTACGACTATGAAAAATCTCACTAGAGCTTCCCAAATTGAGGAGCTTCACAGAGATGTTTTTTAAGGTCTAAAAAAATTATCTTGAAGAATGGTATCTTTTCAAAGGATTGAGCCCATATATATGAGTTTTCCCCCACTTCATCTGAAATGAAAATATTTGGAGAAAAGGATAAATCACTCTAAATTCATGAAGGCAAAGAGCTTAATGAATCAAGTATTCAACATGAGCTTAAGAATCACAAAAATAAATCTCTAGTCTTGACCAATGATTATGTATCTTGGAAAAATTAGTTTCATGATAATGAGTTATTCCGTGATGACTTGGTGAGCATTGTGAAGGAAATTTGTTCCGAGAAGGTAGTTTTCTTTGTGAAGGTTGTGAGTTATGAAAAGGAACATCGTGAAGTAGATCCACAAACAGCAGTTCTGAACATCAAGTTTGAGTAAATTGTGCTTTCAAAGTACATAAACTCAGGTCTATGGTGCAAGAAGAGTCTCATGATAGTCAAGGAAAAAAACTTAAATGAAAATCTACTGAAATGAACTTCAAGTCAATAAATTGAGTAAGGCTTCTCCTGGAGAAGTTGACTTGGCGGAGTCGATGGAAGTGTTATGAGGGATCCAATGTGATATCCCTAAAATCTTGTAAAGGTGGTGTTTCTAGAATAGAGTGACTATGTCTAAACCTATTTATTCCAAAAATAGTAAAGATTATTGGATTAAATTACGACCAACATACTATCGACATATGCTCCTTAGACTAGCCCTTAGTGGTGAACCAAGTAAAATCATTGTGTTGTCTCTTTTCATGTGAATGTTTAAATTAATTCACATTACCATCAGATAGGTTTAACAGGTTCCTACCAATGTGGGAATAAGATCCATCACTTTTAAATAAAAATATAACACCCTAATTCACCCCACCCCTCTCAAGGTTTTTTAGGGTCCTACATACCTTTCTTTCATTCTATCTATAAAAAAATGAAAATAGTGTTCATGTGTATGTATGGCCTTCCATCTCCATGAATAGTGTAATTAATTTTTTTATATCTACTTTTTATGAATGATTATAAATTTGTATATAATGAATATATATTATGTTTATAATATTATTAAATTATATAAATGATTATATCGTGATCAAAGTATAAGTACCTAGACTACTGAACCAAAACATGCTTGGAAAATGAAGCAGTTATCACCCAGAATAGTGATTTTAATAACAAAATATTAATAAAATGGTGACAAGATGTTATAAATAAATCATAAATGATATGATAGATACGAATATGTTTATTTAATACATATATAATAAATCCATATTTATTATACAATAGGTTTCAATGTGAACAAGTAAATGTGAGACTTGAGGTAAAAGTTTATTTCATAATCTCATTATTATTCAGGATTGTTTATATTTAAGTCTCTATTGGGAAATATTTATATTCCATGTCTATGTTTTCTAAAAAAAATTCAAGAATGTTTTTAATATTCTCCTATAATTATTTAAAATCATTTTTAACCACATTTGACATTTTAAAAAATGGTTTGAAAGGAATATTTTTGTCATTTTTTAAATGAGGTACTTTGTGAATTTTCCAACAAAACTATGGAAGGAATGTTTTTTTAATGAATATTGAAAGATTATATTGTCCTACATTTATTATGCCTCAATTATTTTAATCTTCCTTTAAAATATTATAATTTTATTTTCAAATAAATTTTTTTCATTTAAAAATGTATATTTTTTTAAAAGAGAAGTGGTTTTAAAACGGAAAATTTATTTTTCTCAATAATTATTCCAAGTGATATTTAAAAATATTTTTCCATTTGATATTACATCCTTTGATGTTACATAAGCTTTACTAGGAATATGAACTAAGTATTTCACCTTATTATTTTATTTATGGTTTATGTTTATGGTAAAAAGAGGAAATGTTTATGAAATTAATTTATTTTTCATGGGTTATGCTATGATGAAATGTTTATGAAACTAATTTATTTTCATGGGTTTTGATATGATGAATGATTTATGATAATATGTCACATGTATGTATGGTTTTCATTATGTGATGTGTGGGAACTATATATCCTTGCAATTGATTGGGTAAAGATTGATATCTCATGAGATAAATAAGACTGCAAAGGGGAGTGAACCTAGTTCAGTAGGGGACATTGTCCACTATGATAGTCTTGGGAGTGAAATGTGACAACTTCAATAGTTTGGGGAGTGAACCCATTAAAATATGATAGTCTTTTAAAATATCCTTTAATACTAAGAAAATTATTTTCTATACTTATATTTATTCCATAATTTTATGTCTTATGTCAATGTTATTCTCTCAAGGACCATATTCCTTTATGATTCATATCTTATAAACTACCAAGATTTATTCCATGACTTAATATTATGATATTTGATATATAGGTTATAATTTCAAAATGTTATTTTTATGTTCTTAGTTCATTATACTCATGTTATGCTTATGTAGTCATTGATATCTCCCTTGTTAACCCTTACTAAGCATCTGATCTCACCATTTTCTTATGTTTCCTTTCCCCGAGATATGAAGAATGATATTAAGTAAGATATCTCAAAAAAGGTTCTAGTTACGAAGAAATAATTGGGAGATGATGTATATATTTTATGAACCAGTTATTTAGGTTTCTAGGTTTCCAAAGTCATTATACCTTTATGATCCTCATATGTTTGTTTGTGTAATTTAATAAATATTCATCTAAAAATATATAATATCTATGTATGGAAAGCTGGTTTGTTATAATTGGTATCATAGGCTAGGTTTAGTTAAAATTTTGAAACTAGGATGAGAAAAACTTTAGGTATAAGTCAAATTATAGGATAAAATCCTAAAGTTTTGATAAAAATCAAGAATGTACTAGGTTAAACCAAAGATTTCATAAAATAAGGTGTCATGATTTTGAAATCTTATAGATGATTTTTCATGATTATGTGGTTTTCCACTGTGATTATTTTTTCACACACTATGATTTTTTGTTTTATTCAGTGGTGGGAAACCAAAGCAATCATATTAATGTTGAATACAATGGAAAATTGAATGATTTTCCTCTGGAGAAACTAAATATTATGGGATATAGAATTCAGAATCTTATTACTATTCTCACATAAACATTTTAGGCTATAAATCATGATGATTTTCCAAATAATCAAAGTAGGGAACAATGTACTGTTGAATCATTTGTGAGGAAACATCCACATTCTTTTCATTCATCTTCTAATCCACTAGTGGTTGAACAACAGATTAACACAATTGATAGAAAAAAAAATTATTATTCAATGCTTAGGACATGAAAAAGTTGTCCTGATTGTCTATCATCTGGAAGTTGAAGCAGATAAAGGGTGGAATCTTATTAAGAATAAAATACCATAAAAAGAAATTGAATTAATGTAATGTTATTATTTTAAGGGGATATTATTTAGAAATTACTTCCATTGTATTATACATAAAAATATGGAGATATAATTTCTTTAGATAAAGAAAAAGGGTTACGAATCCATTGGTACCTATGAGGAAATGTTTGTATTTAAAAATATACCTATGGCTTCATTATCTTCCCTGATATTAAAATTAATTGATTCTTTTGTGGCTTAAAACCAAGTCTCTAAAATGCATTATATATAAGTGACTTCAGTACCAATAAAGAAATTGTTCAATGTTATCTCAGTGTGGAGATAGATATTGGAGTTACCCATCAATATAATGGTTTTTATAATAAAGGTAAAATTGAGTTCAAAGTAAATTTTAAAAACCATGGAAAAAAAAGAAGATGATATTTACTTTATGCTCGAAGTGTGGAAGGAAACATGGGGGGGAATATTCTTAAGGGGACTAGTAAATATTTCAATTGTAGAAAGGAAGGTCATCCGAAAATCAAATACTGAAGTGATGGGAATAAGTTAGTTAATGATTTGAATAGAGAGAAATATCTACAGAATGCAATTCCCAAGCTCCAATTATTCAAATTCAAGGATTATGGTAATTATTCCAATCAGTGCATGAATCTAAAGGTTTTTTATGATTATCATCAACAACCTGTTAAGCCCAAATAAAAATAAAAATATCATGAGATCACAACTTTCGAAGTGTGTTATGAGAATTATATAGTGAAAGGTAAACTTATAATCCACTATAGAATAACTAATGTCTTATTTGATTCTGGATCCACCCACTCTTTTATTTCTAAAGAAATTTCTATGGTCATCACTATATCACCTCAACAATTATATTTTTAGTTATCTATGAAAATTCCTAATGGAATAATGGTCGCATCTCAGTTTTATGGTTCTTATCTGAATGATGTTTGTGGGAAAGTGCTTCCTGAAAATATTTTGATTCTCCCTTTAGTTGAATTATATATGATTTTGGGAATGGATTATCTTTCTCTATATGGATATCATATCAATTTCCAAGTAAGAGAAGTCATATTTCATATTTTTAATGGACTTATGATCATTTATCGATGCAAGGATGAATATGAACTTCTAATGGAAATTTCTTCCATATTATGGGTCTTAATTAATATAAATGAAGGTTATCTATCTCAGATGGTTGGGAAGAAACTTAACATTAAGGATACAGTTATTTTATGGCAGTTTTTTGATGTCTTTATAGAATAATTAACAAGTCTTCCACCAAATAGAGAAGTTGAGTTTTCAATAAAACTCATACCTGGTTCTATGAAATTTTCAAATACTCCATATATAATGGCCCCAATTGAGTTACAAGAATAGAAGAAAAAACTCCAAGAGAATCTTGATAAGGGATTCATATTCCTTAGTGTATCACTATGTGGTGAACCTATTTTGTTTGTTAAGAATAGATATTAATCAATGAGACTTTGTATTGATTATCAATAACTTAACAATATCACTATCAAGGATAAGTATCTTATACCTCATATTTATGACTATTTTGATAAACTATGTAGAGATTAATACATTTATAAGATTTATCTTTGTTCTTGATATCATTAATTTAAGGTCAAGAAAGAGGATATACCAAAGAAAATATTTCATACAAGTTATGGACATGATGAATTTATAGTTATATATTTTGGTCTTACAAATGAACTCGATATCTTTATGGAATTAACTAATAGAGTCTTTAGTGACTATCTTGATCATTTTGTGGTGGTATTTATAGATGATATTCTTATATATTCATAGAAAAATGAAGATCATGAAGATCACTTGAGGATTATGCTAAAGACCCTGATGGAGGAAAATATTTAGGAAAAATTTACCAAGTATTAATTTTGTATTCAAAAAGTTTCATTTTTTGGTCATATAATCTCAAGTGAGGGTATATTAGAAGATCCTTAAAAGATATAAGTTATTGATAAATGTCTTAGACCAATCTTAGTGACTAAAATCTATATTTTTCTTGGGATTTCTGTATATTATCAACATTTTGTGAAATATTTCTCATGATTATCTAATCCACTCACCAAGTTTACTCATAAAGGAGTTAATTTCATATAGAAGGATAAATGTGGAGAGAATTTCAAGGATTTTAAAATAAGTTTGATTAGTGCACCTATTCTCACACTACCCTATAGTGGATAAAGGTTTATGATCTATAGTGATACATAAAATAAGTTACTATGATGTGTTTTGATACAAAATTATATGGTGATATCTTATGCCCAATTCCAATTGATGGTTCATGAGAAAAATTACACATCTCATGATTTGGAGTTAGTTGTAGTAATTTATGAATTAAAGATATAGATTCATTATCTCTATGGAGAAATGTGTGACATATAAACTAATCACAAAAGTTTAAAGTATATTTTCACTCAAAAAGGGATGAACATTCTCTAAAGAAGAGGGTTGGAGCTAATTAAGGATTATGACTTCTCAATACATTACCACCTTGGGAAAGCGAACAAGGTGGAATATACTTTGATAAGAAAGTATCATGCAAGAATATCTATGATAAGGATCATAAAAGACCCAATATTTATGGACTTGTAAAGGATGTATCCTAAAATATTAAAGGAATTGGAAAATCTTGTCAGGATCAAATGAATTTTCAAACATTTATCCAAGTAAAGATTAAAGAGGCATAGAATGAAGATACAAAGCTATAAAAGAATGTAATAAATTTTCTTGAATTTAACCTTGATTCTTATGGAATAATAAGGTTCAGTAACTATGTATGTGTTCCTCCCATACCATATTCTAAGAAGGATTTGTTGTATAATTCTTAGAGTTCATTATTTATTCATCTTGGAAGTAAAAAATATGCCTAAAGAAATGAAAGAGTATTTGTATTGGGATGGCATGAAGAGATATATTGCAAAGTATGTTTCTTGTTGCTTGGTTTGTCATCAATTTAAGACTAAGATACATAAGTATAAGGTATTTTTACAATCATTAATCATACTTGAATGAAAATAGGAAAAAATCACCATGGGTTTTGTCATTAGAATCCCTAAAACATCTAAAGGCCATAATGCTATATTGGTTATAATATATTGCCTTATAGGGAAGATTTATCTCTTAATAAGATTGTGGGGATATATATTAAGTAAGTGGTAAGATTTAATGGAGTACTACTTTCTATTATATTTTATCAGGATTTGAGGCTTACCTCAAAGTTTTGGAAAAGTATTCAATAGGCTCTGGATACATGGTTAAGTTTCATCACTGCATATTATCCTCAAAAATGGTCAATCTAAGAGGGCCATTCAAAGTCTACAATACATGTTGAGATAATTCTCTATGGATTTAAATGGTATTTGGGATCAACACCTACCTTTGGTATAATTTCTTACAACAATAGATTTCACTCCAGAATTCATATGGATTTTTATGAATACCTATATGGAAAGAAGTGAAGAACTCTAACATGATCAAATGAAGTTGGATAATGAAAGATATTGGGACCTGATATAGATGAGGGAATTCCAGAGAATGTTAGATCCATTCAACAACACATAAGTGCATCTCATGGTAAAAAAAATGTTATGCTGAAAATAATTAGAAAGATCTAGAGTTTGAAGTGTGTGACAAGGTATTCCTATGAATATCTCCCTGGAAGTGAGTGATGATATTTTTAAAAAAAGGGTAATATAATCCCTAGGAATATCAGTCCTTTTGAAATTATTGATTTTATTTATATTGTAGCTTATTGATTGGCACTTAAACCAAATATCTCTCAAGTTCATCATGTGTTCTTTGTATCTCTCTTAAGGAAGTACATACATGATCCTTAACATGTACTAAAATCAGAGGTCATACCGCTAGAGAAATATATCTCTTATGAATAAAATCTATTAGAGATTATAGATCATATAGAGAAAGTGTTATGAAATAAGACCACTCACCTGGTCAAAGTTTTATAGAAAAACCACCAATTTAAGGAAGCTATATCGGAACCTGAAGATGTGATGAGGTAGAAGTATAATTATCTATTTTTATTAGAGTGATTAATTTTTATGGAGAAATTAATTTTAAGGGGGTAAAATGTAACACCCTAACATTTTTATGAAATATTTCTCTTTAAATAATTTTATTTCTTCAATAACATGCATTACACATAAGAGAAAGTTTAAACGAACCATGAAACATTATTAAAATATTATATGTCCACTATCTCTTAACAATTAGATTGGTAGATATGAATATTAATAACTAAATTATGAAAAATATATGACTTACACATTTATAAAGTTAATTCATTACTTATAAAAATATTATCACAAAAAAAATTGAAAATAAAACTGATGTTTTTTCTAAAAATTTTATTTTATGCATATAATGTATC
The DNA here is from genome assembly GCA_963277665.1 of Viscum album. Lineage (NCBI taxonomy): Eukaryota > Viridiplantae > Streptophyta > Magnoliopsida > Santalales > Viscaceae > Viscum > Viscum album. The sequence goes on from OY728133.1 coordinate 109,185,517, forward strand.
TTACAAAGATATATTAAATTATTCCCTATTGTTGTATGATTTTAATGAAATGTATATATTATTTACTTTATCAAATTTTTTAAAATTCAAAAAATGTTCTTCTAAGAATAGGATAAAAATAAATCCATTTTTATGCTTTAAATGTATTTTTTATAAAAATCAATTTTTGTCAAATTTTTCATGCTTACTTTAAAATTAATTTTTTCTTAATATAGATATTTAATTTGATAAAATTAATTTCATATTTATAATCAGTTTGTTCAAATTTGATAATTATTTCCCTTTTATTTTTTTCAGTATAAATAGTAACCATGGTAAAATTTATCACCTTGATAAAGGGTAAAACAAGTTATTGAATGAAGTTAGTTTGACTAGTAACACCTAAGGTTATAAATTTAGTTATTTAATGGGCACTTTTCTAGTAAAATGACTTATATATTATTAAAATCAAAGAATATTAAAAAATGTCACTCTGTTTTTAATATCTCTTATGTGTCCACATAGGAAAAAAGCATGATATGAATAAATATAAGAGTATGTTTTGATCTTAATAAAATTATTTTTATGATGGAATTTTATTTTTAATTTTTATTAATTACATAATGGCCTTAATTTCTTATGCAACGCTGATGCGGTATTTCTCCATTTAATAAAAAATATAATAAATGATTTGAAAAATATTATAAGTGATGTGATTTTATTTCATTAATGTGACCCACGAATTTTATGGATATATATGATATATTATAGAGGTTTTAAATAATTATATTATAATTTCCACTTTATCTTTATTTATTTACAGTTAAATTAAATAAATAGTGTCAAAATTGACAATGATGATATTTTATCAAAATAATATTTATTAAATTATTTAAAAAAAATTAAATAATAAAAATTTATTAATATATGGTCTAAAATTTCATAATATTTCCATTTATGGTCTACTTTTTACCTTATAATTAAAAACCAAAACCTTTTAATATTGAAAATTCTATTATCATAGTTAAAATTAAAATAGGTTAACTAAGGGTTAATCAAAATGATAAGATTTAGAATTACATAAAAACTTGTATAAATTCTATTATTTATGTGATTAAAAACCAATATTACCTTATCTTTTAAAAACTTTCCATTTGAAGGTATTTGTATTGAGATTGAATTTATAATAATTTAATCTTTTTTGAAATTCTAAAAGTACCCCTCACCTCAATTATAAAAGGGCCCATCCTCCCTCACTTAATTACACAAATTTTAAAATTATATCTTGACAAAACTGTTTAAAAAATTCTTAAAAACTTCCCTATCCACATTATATATGTTCTAGTATTCCCAAAATACCAACCCTAGAGCCTTTTATATGTGATCTAAAGGATTCATTTCGAAGAAGAGGTAATCACTCTAATCAATCACTTTATTTTTATACTCTTATTTACATAATATAAATATATGATATTTATCATAAAATAATAACTTAATTATCTTAAATATTATTAAAAGTTATTTTTATTATAAAAACATCATTATACACCGTCTTCCCCATCAAATAATTGAAATTATCACTAGTGTGTGCACACGGCTTATCATCTTCACATAGTGATAAAATTAATTTTTTCATCACCATATTTTATGGATGGGTATTTTAATAATGGTAAATTTTCAACTATTAACCATTAAAAATTTAGTTGCTCTGCTAATGTGTATAGTGTCACTCAGGTCGAATCCTCGGTGTTGGTACTTTTTTTTGGAGTTAATTATTTGTGTTTTCTATTTTGAAAGGGTTTTTTACAGATATTATATGAAATGAATTATTTATGTATTTGGTTTAATTATTTAATAATTATTGGGGTTAGTTCATCATTATGGATTTAATATTGTTATATCATTGATATTTTCTATGTATTTCATTAAATTAACACCCACTTCACAAGATTATTTTTTATTGGAATTCCCAAATGTTTTGGATTTAATCGAAGCCTCAAATAGGGCCTTGATCTCAATAAATTATTATTGATGAAAGGTTAAATATTACATGATCCCATGTGTACTTTTGTTTCCAATAATCCATGGAATCCACATGTCAAACAGAACATTTCATTAATCCATGACATTTTAAGTTCAACATACACAATATCAATTTAAAGAATATTAATCGAGAAAACGCACTCAATCACTTAGCATCCCTAAATTATAACTTGACACAGTGGTATATTTACTCATAAATTTAGATATATATTAATATTTTTATGAATTTTAGGGTGATGAGTTAAAAATAGAAGAAAAATAATGGGAAAATATAAAAGTAGTGCACCAAACACACACACGAATAGTGAAAAAAATTAAACAAAGTTTTTTATTAAATGAGAAAGTAAAAAAGGGAATTATTTTCAAATTTATTTAAAAAATTAAGAACATTAATATTACACAGAATACTGTAGATGATAATTATAAATTATGATAAAGAAACATGATTTAATATTTAATTGAAATGAAAAAAAACGTACACAATTACAATTGAAATCACTTGAAATACATGAATATAAAGCATGGAAGAATCATATCTCAAGTTTAAAATTGAGTTTTTAAGGTCCTTATAGTCCATTATTAAGGACATGGTAATTCCAAAATATCCTCCTAAGCTCTTAAATTCCAACCTATTACAAGGAGAATAGGAATATGAATTTATAGCCCAAGGTGGTGGACTGGTTTACTTCAAAAACTTTTCCTCGACTTGGATCACCAATTTTACAATTTATAAAACATAATATAGAGATATTTTATTCTTAAAAGTTTTATATATGGTTATGGATAGTTAACCCTAAAAAGTTTGTGTTCATTGGACTTTGGATCCCAAGTTATGACTACTTTACTAAACAAGGTTATTTTGTCTATTTTTTTGTCGAGTTTTTCCTTGGTCTAAATGTGAATGAATTTATGTCTATTAATATGAAATAAAATATTAACCATTTATTCTATAAATTTTTTCTTAAACATATTTTATTTTACACCATAAAATATCAGCTTTATTGATTAATTTTATTGGGAGAAAAGTCAAGAAAGGTGGTTTGTTTTTAATTCCTAGATATAATAGTGGGTTGGACTTCACAGCATCAGTTGGGCCCCTTTTGGTGGATTTGGGCCTTAAATTTTTATCCAAGATTTTTTATATATAAATGAATATATTATGGAATTTAATCAAATTTGGGATTCTGGATTAAGCCCATAAATTCTATCTTCATGGATGGCCCAGTTTTCATCATAGATTCAATGGGCCTTCTTGGGTGGTCCATATGACCATTAAAATGGAACAATTTGACAACTCTATAGTATAATGATATGTTTGAATTTGAATTAGGAATGATTAAAATTAATAATCACATAATTTTGATTAATATTTTTAAATATATGATAAAAACATTAAATTTTAGATTAATTAAATTAATTTGAACAATTCTATTTATATATGTTTATATTCAAAACATGAACATTGAATGAAAGTTAATCATTTTTAAGTGAAAATTATGTGATGAGAGTAATGTAAAATCATGAATAAATATGTAATATCAACTCCCCACACTTATTATTTTAAATTTACTCATTTACATCAAATATAAAAACATAACTAAATCATTTTTACTCACCAACAAATATTAAAAAAAATTCTCCAATTAGGGGGTCTAAACTAGTTCACTCGTCTAAAAATATTTCTACCAAAAAAATTTACAAAATAATGTTCCAAAAGTAATTCACTTTTCATGCTCAAAATTAGAAATGGAAAATGTTTTCACTCAGAACTCACTCCTCCCAAGGTGATAAAAATTTATTTATGGAGGTTCACTCATTCACTGACAAAAAGTGAAAATCTTAGAGTTCGTAATAGCTATAAGCTTCTATTACCTTTCCTAAAGTGCACAAGAATCAATAGGTATTTTTTAGGTGTTTTTTAGTGGATATGGGAGAGTATAAATATAATGTCCAAAATAGAGTAAAATGGGGTAAAACACCAACATGTAAAAATAAATTCACTATTATTTTGAAATGAGACATAGAAGGACATGGAAAAACATATTTAAAAGGGTGTTAATGTTCGAAGGAAGAAAATATATAGATAAAATTGGAATGGGTGAAATTAATAAATGTGTACAAAACACAAAATTTTACCTAACAACACAAGAAAATATGATTTAAGTGTTCTTTTCTTCTTTTTTTAAATATTAACTTGAAAAATATATCACACTAATCTCCCAACTTTTGTTTTATCTCCTCTTGAAACTAATCAGAATAGTTATAACAAGATTAAAGGTTAAGGAAGAGTGATTTTTAACCTTCCCAAGACATAACCAATTCTTTTTTTTCATTTTGTTGTTTTCTTTTCTTTTTTTAACACTTTTCAATATCATTTTACAGTATGTCATAAAAATATATACATTCCCAAACCTTGCTAAATAAAAAACTATCCCCCACACTTAATAATCCATGGAATTAATCTATATCACTGAGAAAATATAAACATTCCTTAAATAAATAGGGTAGATATCTTATGTAATTCATAGTAATGAATTTGTATAAAATCCATTGGCTTGCTCAAGTCATTTCATAATATTGGACCCCATTGAATCCAAAGGTGTTTTATACCCCGGCATTCACATGTGTACCCTAATAGAATCCTAAGATAGTCTGTGGAATTCCATGTCAATATAAATCATGGGAATATAAGGAGATACTCAAATGAATTTCATACTCATAATCATTTACAAGAGTTAAAAACATATCATTAATCCAAAATTTAAATAAATAAAAATTATAAACAAATTCCATTTAATCCAAATTCACCATTTATGTTCAATTAACATTTCCATTTTAAAAATACATAAACATAATCAACAAGGGGGTCCTAGAGGTGATTCTAGGAAACCCACTTCTTATACTACACCATTATTTCATAAGGGTAACCCCTACACTACCACATTATCTCACCCTAAATTAAGGCACAACAAAAATTCACCCCATAGAATAGTTCAATAAGGGTCTACTCAGATCAACCAACCTTCCTAAGTCCCAAGAGGTTCTATGTCATCACTATGACAACTAACCATTCACTTAAATTATTTAGGTCAATCATTTGAATATTTGTACTGATAATGAATTTCAAAGATGAAATACAATGGTTATAATTTAATGGAGATAATTTATACCACTTACATTCAAAGAAGCTTCAACATTTCCCAAGGGCCAAAAATTTACCAAGGCCTTCCCAAGGATAATGTCATCATATAGGTACATAATTCACACCACAACACCAAAACAGTTAACTATAACTAATTATATTTAACTAATATCTAATTATAATTATTTATAATTATTTATACATAAAACTACAAGCAGGAATAAGCAGTGAAACACCAACCGGAATATTTTTCTACAATAGTAACACAACCAACTACTCATTGAAGACCCACGGTGTACCCCTGACCACATTTTGGTCCAATTATAGAAGAGGAAACACTAATTCCAAGGTTAATTTAAAACCAAATTTTAGAAAAAAAGTAAATAAATTTCACCACAATGTAATTCCTTAATGAAATGTCGAGTCACCACGAAAAAACATTGTCTTGGGTCATCCTCTATCAAGGAAGAACAAAATTATCAAAGGATACAATTGATTCCTCCATGATCTAATAGAATCACCACCAAAAACCTAAACCATGAACTCCAAAAATTATATGTAGGATGAGGTTTATAAAGGGTTATTCTAACCTCAAAACTCTAAAAGAAAAACCTAAAAACACACCCCAAACCAAGGGGCTTTGAAGAGAGGGATAGAGGGTGCTACTAGATTCCACACACACAAAAAATATGGGAAGAGAGGGGATTCCCCCTCAAAACCTAATGGGGAAACTCAGTAATTTTCCCCTTCAAAAATCCCTTCAGCTAGTTTGTGGGGTCTACCAACTAGACTGTGGCTACAGGTAGTGTCACTTACCACTACTAGACGCCATCAGTTGGTGGATGGTTTGATTCAACTTTCAACATCCACCTTGACTACTTATTGATGCTCCCTTGGGCTCTTAGATACCTCTCGATCCCCAGTTCAAAGTCCAAAATACCTCTAATAAGGTCCTCAAACTCTTGTAATTTCATTATTACTTCTCAATAAAAATTTATTCCATCCACCATTTAAAAATTTCAAACTCTATTTGAAATAAAAAAAACTAATATAAGTATAAGGTGTTACATTGTAGTTATTAGAGAAAGAATCATACCTATGTTTTATATTAGATCAATGCCCAAAAAAGTGACATTTTTAAGTATCTAGGTAGGAATATCAAAGATGGGATAGTAATATTGGGAATAAAAAAACATATCATATTAGTGGTACTACTCCCTTAGTGAATTTTGATTATATTCATTATAATAACCTATAATTTGGAATTTAGATTATTAACTAGAATTTTTTTATTTTATAACTATATTTATTCTTCTTGGAATTTTATGTTGTGAGTATTACACTAAATCATTGAAAATGTTTTAAGATCCTCATCGGTTTTATCAAAAAAGTCTCCTCCTGAGGATTTATCTATAAGTGTTTGGTGATATGGGGTGAATATGTTATAAAAACTATCCATAAGGAACTATGTAGTACATTTATGGTTCATACACTTCCTAAGTAATACTCTAAATTTTTCTAAGCTTTATGGAATAACTAACCCTCATATTGAATAAATCCAGTGATTTTATGTATAATTTCAATTATTATTATCCTTGGATAAAATTTCATTATAAAAGAGTTGAAAACTTGATCCCATATATCAAATATCTCTTCATATAATTGTTGGAATCAATTTCTAATATTTCCCTTAAATAAAAATAAGAAACTCTCAATTTTAATTCCTCCTCACTCATCCCTATAAGTGGTAACTACTACACCACACTATAGAATTCCTTAATCAAATAAAGAGAATCTTTATTAGTTAATCTATTATATAATGGTAGTATAGAAAAGTTGGACTATTTGACCTCATATTTTTGTGACCTAATGGCTTTCCTAATTCATGATGGATTACTAGACACCATATGAACTAGGAAGTCCCTAAGTATAACTCTTTCTATCAGTTCATTTATAGGTGGAGGTGGATTGATATTTTTTGGGGTTGTTATTTATAGTGCATTTATTATCATCCATTTTAACTTTATATTTTTATTTTATATCACTTAAAATATTACTAATCTTAGGTATAAATTTCTCTATGTTCTCACTAGCATACCTAGTTTTTATACACAAATTTTTAAAAAAAATTGTTCAAAAACACAACAGACCATTTTTTAGAGGTTTTTTTTACAATTATTTTTTAAATCATTAGTCTCATGTGTCTTCCCTAGAAATGGAACCCAAATTTGAATATATATCCACAAATTTGACAAATTAACTATTTATTTCCTTTTTAAAACTAATATAGTAATTAGTAAGGTTAATTCTAATGGGAAGGTGTTTGTGTGTAGTGACCAAGGAAGAAAACCAAAACTCAAGAAATAGTGATGAATGATAACAATATAAATGCTACAAGAAGTTGGTGAAATGAGTGAAATATTATCTAAGAACATAAAAAATCGGGAGTGTGATGACAAATAAAGAATAAAGTAATGAATATAAGACAATTAGGTAAGGTTACTTGATTTTCTATTTTATAGAAAAATTATTCATTCATGCACTATAAAAATCACTAGAACTGAAACAAAAGCATTTGGATAGATATTTCAAATGTTAAACTTATGAATAATATAATACTATAGTTTTTCAACCACATAACTATCTCACTTACAAAAATTATAGAATCAGTTTTCAATAAGTCCAAATTTCATTTAGATTATGTGTGTTACTCTTAATAGAAAATCACTCATCATATTGATTCTCATATGATTAAGTATCTTTAAATGAATTCAAATGAAATCAGTTGTCATTGATTTCTAATGTTTTATAGAAGTAACTTCCTAAGATTAAATATGAGAGTGACATCCAGAAAAGAAGTGAAAAAATGTTGTAAAAATTTAACCATATCAATCTCATTCCCCAAATAAATTTTATCCAATGATCATCATTGAAACAAAAACATTAAAGAACTTAATTACAATATGGTATATAAAATATATATAAATGGAAGGAATATTCTTTTTCAAGGTGATCCTCTTCCATATCAATATGCTACTTGACTTTTTGTTCCATACCTACTTATCTCTAAAAGTCCAGGTTTGAGTTCTCTCTGATCAGTCCCATGTCATCTCAATCGTGCAATGTGTGTCTAATCCCCCTCTCCAAATGAATAGTTCTTCATTTAAATTCAATTCATACCCATATCCTCAACTCGATCTCATTATCAGTATCTTTAGACTCATCTCCCCCATATTCCATGTCTCACTCCTATCACTGCTCATCATGTCCCTCACGTGACTCAAGAAAATATCTTATGTAGAAGATGCAACCCCCATGTGCATCTATTATAACTCAAAATGTGATGGTCCTCGACAAGTTCAAGGATTGATTCATCCTTTAGCTTTATTCTAGAATCTTTAGAAAATTCCATGAATTCCTCTTCAACATATAACGAAGATTAAATTCCCCAAAAAATATCATTAATAAACATGTCCCCTGATGATCTTCAATTTGAAATTTAGAAATTATGGATCTATGAGTAATTTCCCTAAAATATATATTTAAAAAAATAAAAATGGAGTTATAGGAAATACCAAAAAATTATATTTAATATAAAAGAGAATATAATTTCAAAATAATTAATTTCCAGACTATAAATAATTTAAACTACAATTAAAAGTTTCAATTATATTTAACCACCAATAAACAACAAGATAATTTTTCTTTAGAAAATAATAAAATATATCCAAATAATATTTAATAAATTATATCCTAAAAATAATCATTTTCATTAAAATATTAAAATAATAATAATTTCCTCTCAAACCCACTAGAATTAATTATTTTTACAATAAAATAAGATATTCACATTAAAAATATCAATTATTACTAAGTTCAGATATGAAAAAAAAATTATTCAAAATAGGCCACATCAATATGATTTATGAATTTTTTGCTAACATTATTATTTTTATTAGAAGTGGATTGACGATGATGGATAATTCACTATGTTTAGAAGTTGGTTTGTTGGTTTTTTTATATTGTTTTTATTAGGGAATCATCAACATAAATAATCTAAGGCATAGTGAGTCCCTCAGTCATTGATAGTTAGTTATGGTTTAGGGAGTGAAGTCAGTTATAGGTTAGTAACCCTAATCCTTCCATTAAATAATTATGAGGTTAATATTAAATATAAATATTATATTATGTTTTGTAAAAAAATGGTGTCTATTTATTTATATTAAAATAGATTAATTTCCCACTTACTAGAAATTTATAAGTCGCATCCTAAATTTTTTTAAAGTAATTTGTTTTTAGGAAACTTAAATGATTTTAAATGGTTAATATATTATTTCAAATTGGTGTTTATTTTGAAACCAAGTTAGTTAAACATAAAGGATTATTTATTAGGAATTCAATTATAAATCAGGGTAGTCAATGCCATCCTCCTTCGATATGTTTATTTTCCCTCAGTGTTAAGGATATTTTTTGGGAGGTATCGTCTCATAGCTGTTATGATTTTTTATTTTGTTATTTTTTATTTGATTAGATTCCTAATGGAAAGAATAATTTAAGAGGAATTTAATGTTATAATCCTAGTTTCACTATCTTCCATATGGGTTAGATTCTATTTTTATCAGGTAATATTTATTCTCGGGGATGAGAATCATTTGATAGGTATCTAATGTAAGGACCTATATTTTTCAAAACCCTTCCTTTTATCATTTCATGGGTGTAATGGGTATCTAGGGATGTTTTCTAGTAATTTTTGATATTATGGAATATTAGTATTAATTTTAAGTTTATTTTTTTAGTAATTATATATTTTATGTTTTTTCTTATTGTTTTCTAAGTTTAGAGTTCCCATTATGTATTATAATGTGTCGGAAGTTACATTTACATATCACCATTTTTAACCTTTACATATTTCCATTTTCTATAAATAAGCCTTACATACCACCCTATGACACAGAGATGACCCTAACATGTCAAGACTTATTTTAAATGTTTAGAATTTAATATTAAGTATATGATATATAAAATTAATGTTTCAAACATAAGATTTATTTACCCATACTTAATTCATTATTTGTTACATAAATGTTAAGTATTCAATATATAAGAGTAAATTATATATGTGTAAGAGTCATACCATTTATAAAATTTTAATTATTTAAAATTAATTTTCTCCATGTGTAAGAGTCTTTACTTTTTTCTTCATTTGGATTTAATCCTATTTTACTATTGATAATGTAATTATCAATCATAAAACCCTAAAAAATTGAGAATTTTTTTTAAAAAAATAAAATTTCCTTCACCTATACTATAATTGTACTATGATTTTAGGAAAATTGAATATCACATAATGGTGATAATAAACATGTTATGGAATCCTTTCACTATTTGAATTTGAGATATATTTAAACTTATTTTAAAATGGGGGTATCATTGGGTAAATCATGCTGACAAGTTTTATTGACACTTTCACATTGTGAATTAATGGTATCTAATTTTTATAAATAAAAATTATCTTTCCTCCTTCCTCTAGTTAAACCTTCCCTAATTTCTCTCAAACCTTAGGTGAAATTCTTGAATCTATATATTTAATGGTTATTTTACCTTTGATATAAGGTTTCTTTCCCTTATCTGAATCCTTATTTTTGTATCAAAATTTCACCTACTGAATCAATAAAGAATGATGGAGAGGGGTGGTGAATCAGTGATCTAATTATTTTTAAGTTTACTTAGTGAAACAACACTCATCACCAGTTAAATTAAATCTTGATTTCTATCCAACATACACACAACAAGGTAAAATTAGATTTAAAAAATTTTCCTCTTAAAATGGGAGTATCATCCTTGTCATAATTTGGATTCTACCAAGATCATATTACCCACTAGTTTCAACATGTAGATATAACTAGCAAGGTTTATACTTGAACTCATGTTACAAAAAGTATATTAATATTATAGTGATTACCAAAGTGTTAAAAAGATAAATAATTTGATATCAATAAGAAATCATTTCAAACACATCCTTCATTTGTTGATGCAATGATTCTCTTCCTCTTCTACTTCAACCTATAATAACTCAGGTATGATCACTTCACTTTGTGAAAATTTTCAATGTTGATTCATTCCTATTATTTTCTTATCCTTTCTTTCTACACTCTAATCCCTCTTCTTTATAAACTTCAAAAATTATTTCACACACACACTTTTCATAACAGCGAATATAAAGAATGTAATATAGTTAAAAAAATTAAAATTTTAATTAAAACCAATAACATCCTTTGACCAAATCAACTACTCACACTTTATTTTAATCCATTGGATCTTTTTTATCATATATATATCATTTATTCTATCAAAATATCCTTAGAGATCATGTAATAGATCCCTTGATTCATACATTAAGTCCCATCAGCAAAATGATCATAACTGAAACCATCCCCCTAATGTGGCTTTCACCACAACTTAGTGAAAAATATTAGTCCATTTTAACTTTAAAACACCAAGAATCATGGGCATGGTCACCTACATATAGTAATTTTTTTATGAACCTTTACCTATCAACCATGGATTTTCTAGACATAGGTGTGGTCTTTCATTTCTAGTCATTTTAAACAGTAGATCCACTTATCGACCATGGCTTGATTCAAGAACCACCATGGGCATAGTGGATTTCTTATTTCACATAGGTACAATGAGAAAACCACAATGGGGACAAAGAAATCCATTTTTGGAATTTTCCATTTCATATAGGTTCACTAGAAGACCACCATGAGAACCACCACAAATAATTTGGTCTTGGTCATTTTACATAGGAACACAACCATTGCACCATGACCATCTAAATTCCCTCTACCATGGGTGTATCCTTGTCTGGATTCCCCAACATACCATCCGCCATGGACATGGTCTTCCTAGATTAGACTTGTTTTATCCATCCTTATTTAATACTTATATAAATCTTGAATCATGATGAACCAATCAAGATGTTTATAACCTTGAATATCATTTCAAATAGAATCAATTGATTTTACTTTGAATATGATTTACATATTGAAAAAAAATCACTTAATCATATCATCTTCATCAATTATTTAACCTCACATTTCACAAAAACCATCTTATCATCTCTTGGGCATAACAATCTCCCCCTTTGGATTTTTTTGTCAACCAAAGAATATAAATCACTATAAAACTATAAAAAATATTAATGTATCAACATCAAATAATTATAACCCTATGTGAGAAAACTTAGTTTAGAAAACAATAAAATTGAATAAATAATACCATCTTGTCTATAATATAATGATATATATGTAGTTTATTTAACAAAAACATCACAATATTCATTCAGAACTTCATCATCACATCATTAATTTTTCAAACCTAAAAGAATTTGGTAACCACTTATAATGAATTGTTAAAACAGTTAACAAATATTGAAATTTCACCTTACCCCTTTTCAAAACCCTATATTAATATATAATCCCCCTAAAGATAAAGACACATATCAATGGATACAACACCTGTATTATATACTCCCCCTTTTAAAAAAAATTGAAAGAGAAACAGAAAGGAAAGATTTATGTTGTTATTTTTTCTCCCCCTTTGACAACAAAATCCAAAGATAAGATGGTAGAGGGGATGGATACACCATACTATATCACTGTAATAAATAATATTGAAAACCTGACTTAAACCATAGATTATAAAATAATTCTCTTGATATTTTCTTGATAAAAACATCTTCCATATTCTCCTCTATAGGAAAAAATTCCAACTTTAAATTATTTTTCTTCACTATCACTTTAATCAAGTGATATTTAATATTAATGTAATTATATCTTGAATATTGAACTATATTATTTGAAATATTAATAGTAATTTTATTATCACATCCTAATAGTAGTTTTATATTAACTTCAACTGTTAAATAATCTAAATGAGACTTCAACCATATAATTTATGTTGAGGCATGGGTGATAGCCACATATTAAGCCTCATAAGTGTTCAAGGTGACTGAATTTTTCTTCCTTGAAATCCAAAAAACACATTTTCCACCAAGATAGAAATCTCCACTATATGTATTCCACCTATTATCAACATAACCTTCCCAATATGTATCTATAAATACAAATAGATCAGGCTTCCCTTTGCTATCATATTTCAATCCATAGTTCGATGTGACTTAAATGAATCTAAGTATTATCTTTCCAACCATGAAATGAGACACTTTTGGAACACTTTTATATTTGGATCAAAGTGTAACAACATATACTATATATAGTATTTAATATTTCAAGTAAATTAAACTTCTATCCAACTTTTGGAATTATCTTGGATCAACTTACTTCCCCTATTCATATTTTGTTAACTTTTTTCCACTAAAATTAGCATGGAAATAGGATTCAAATCCTCCCTGAAAAAATTATTCAATATTTTGTTAGAATATTTCTCTTAAGATAGAAAAATATAATCTTTTATTTGAGATATTTTTAAGATACAAAAGTATCTCATCTCACCGATCATATGAATTTTTAAAATTTTCTTCATTTCTTTAGTAAATTCTTCAAAAACACATTCACCACTTCCAGTAAAAATAATATCATTGACATAAACAATAATAATGAGAAATACCTCATTAACATCTTGAATGTATAGATTTATTTCAACACTTCCTTTTCTGAATTTCAACTTCTTCAAGTAGGTCTAAATCTTAGAATACCAATCTCTTGGGGCTTTATTTTTCCCATATAATGCCTCTTTTAACCTAAAAACACGATTATCATCTTTACCAATCAAGAAACCACATGGTTATTCAATGTAAACTTCCTCTTAAAATTCACTATTGATGAAGTATAACTTGACATCCATGTGAAATATCTTTCATTGTTTTTCTTATATAATGGTAAGAAAAATTATTATGATTTTAAGTCTTGAAACTGGTGAAAAGGTCTCATTGATGTTAACTCCTTCAACCTATGAATAGAATTTACATATAAATATTTATTTTTTATCACTAATTAACCTTATCATTCATATTTTTTTGGAAAAATCTATTAGTTATGATAATATGCTTCTCTTTAGGTATGGGTTCCAACTCCAAAGTCCCATTCTTTTCAATTTAATCTAGATATTCATTCATTGAATCAATCGACTCTTGATATTTCCTTTATTCTTTCATATATATTTGTTCAACTTGAGAGAACAATGATATATGAGAATATATCCTCAAAGTTTTTATAGTTTGAATATATTTTACATGATTTACAATGATATTTTGGGCTTGAACTTTCCTTTTTAGACTTAGATAATGTGGACAAGATTATTCTTCATCACTTGAATTTTCTAAATCAACTTCTTCAACTTGAACTTACTCATAATTTTCACCATTTTCTAAAACGTAACCTTGTTATTTCTCAAAAATAGATTTATAATCATCACTTATAAAAATTGTTTATTCATGTTAGTTTACTTTATTTGTGTGTTATATCACTTTCACATCAACAAAATAAAAAATATTCCCTATCTCTTTTTTATAACAATGATACCCTCTTCTATTTGGTAGATAACCTAGTAAGATACCATTAACTCCTCTTTATTCAACTTTTACAAGATTATCACCTTTAAATTTGGTAATTCAAGGGATTAAAACACTCTTAGATACTTAAAACTTGGATATTTCTTGTAATACATCTCATATTATGACATATTAAAATTAATCATATAAAGACAATGATTATGAATATGAACCACTGCTCCAATAACTTGTTGCAAGAAATAATGATATGTGTTATTCTATAACAACATAGTTTGAGACATATCCACAATAATTATATTATTTTTTAGACACGCCATTTTTTGAGGTGTTTATAGTGAACTTAGTTCATGATAGATACCATTTTTTTCAAGATAGGCTTCAAATATTCTAGTAGTATATTCAATACCATTATTTGTTTGAATATTCCTAAAAGAGTAACCACACTCTTTCTCTGCACTTCTCATGAAACTCTTAAACCTTTTTAGATACTCTAATTTATTATTCATAAACATAATACATATAATGTGAGTAATGTCATAAATAAATTAAATAAAATAATTGTCTCTATTTTTTATTACTTCCTCATGGGCCTACAAATTTTAGAGTGAATTAATTCCAAAGTTTGAGTATATTTTATATCAAACTTCTTGTGTGTAGTATTCACAATATTTAACTTTCGAAAATTATAACACATTCAGTTATTTTCTCTTATCAACATAGTAAAATCATGAACATTATCTCCATAAATAATCTTACACATGTTCTTTTGGCCAAGATAACCAATTCTTTAATTCCATAGTTTATTTTCTTCTTTCAATCTTATATAATAAAAATTACTATTATCACCAATTTGAAACAAATTACCCATTTTCCATTTTACTCTTATTAAGACAAATCCATATTTTAATATCTGTAAAAGAAACCCATATTTCTGAAATATCAATTCATTTCCTTTATCACATTACTAATACACACTAATAATATTTTTTAGTACTTCACCATAAAATGTGCTATTGGATTTCAATTGATCTTTACGAATCAATGTTGATCTAACACCTTTGATTATGAGTGGCTCATCATTTCCAAAGTTCATAGAGCCTTATTTAAATTTTTAAACAAACTTTAGAAAATTCATATCTCCCATCATATGTGAGGGATAATTGTGATCCAAAATCCATGAACATTCTCCTTTGAATGCTTTATAAGAGACTTCACAAACATGATCTTTCTCTTTTAATTTATGCATATTATTATGAGACTTATTAGAACTATCTATTGAGAAAATCTGTGCATGTATCATAATAAAACACCATTTTTCATTATTACCAAGTTTTCCACATCATTCACAAACATCTTCTAATGGTTGAAATTTATTTTCAATTTACAATCCATATTTCTTGAGTTTTATATGATTTTTTCTCCTTTTAATGAGATAAATACCCCATAATTTTTGTCTTATAAACCATATAAACTCATAATTTTATTAGTAAATAAACTAAAAAAAATTTCCAAGTTCCCTAAACCACCACAGTGCCAACAATAACTATAAAAATCATATTTTCCATTAAAACGTCATGTTTTCTAGAACTATGAACTTGTCTTTAAACCTTCTTCCCATCATTAATATTGGGTCATTTTTTAAAACTATAATTTTTCTAAACTCTTGAATATTTCCTCTTTATATCTAACTTATTTTTATCTGTTTACCTTTACTGTTTTTAAAAATTTCTATATTAAAGTCGATGTACTCAGAATTTCTAGAATCTATAAAATAACTTGATTTTTCTAAAAACATGTTCTTCTTGATTTTATTTTTCTTATCATGACTAGAATAAGTTCTTTTAGTATTTTTATATTAATTTGTGATTGATATTTTCTGATCTATATGAGCCTCACCTTTAATTGACCTTTACCCAAATTCATGAATAGAGTTCTGGAAATTCAACATAAATTTTTCAATTTCTTTTCCCATACTCACCAATTTTTTTATAAAAATATTTAATTTTCACTTCTTCGTCCATATCTATTATTTAATTATTATTTTCAATAACCAATTTATTTCATTAATTGACTTCTTTTTTCAAATTTTCTTTTTCTTCAATATGAAATGATTCAATGCTTCCAGAAGATTGATTTTCCTTCTTCTTATTTTTTATCTATTTTTCCAACTTAGAGATCTTTGAGAGACACTCCTTGAGTTATCTTTTCAAAAATAATTCCAACATAGTTTCTTTAATATCCTTAACTTCACTATAACTTTAATTAGTGAATTATTCTTTATTCACCGTAGTAATGAGAAGTTTTTCTTCAACATATTTCTAAATTTCATTTCCTCTTCTTTATCACTATTATTAATATGTTCACACTTATATAATAAATTTACCTCCCTAGATTTTGAAAATTTATTTCTATTTCCTTTCAAATAAACCCTTGGTTTTCTAAACATTGGTGATCACTTTTTAAATAATATCCTTGGTGCTTATTATTCTTCATCATTGAATCTATTTTATTTTAACTTAGTAAAATTTGAAATAAAATTTTCAACTATTATATACCCAAATAATTTTAGTGTAATCTTACCTTTAATATTCTCACATTTCTATAGATTATAGAAATCATCTTATCAAACCTATTATCTAAATAAGAATAAAAATCATAAAAAACAACATACTATTTATCAACCTTCTTTTTATGCTTTCTTAATTTGATTCCTCAAATAAAATTTCTTTTTAAACCTTTAACGTATTATTGGGAACACTTATTTTCATCATCTCATAGGCAATGATAATTCTATGTAAATAATATAGATGAAGTGTTTCAGAATCTATATATTTAGGATCTTAAACTTTAGAATCAAACCTATTAAGTAAGATATGAATTATATTCTCAACTATTTTAGTATCATTAAATTTATCACCATATCTTGGGATTATATTAAAAATATCACTTACTCTTGTGAAGAATTCATCAAAAGTTTCATCTTCTTACATTTTTAGAACTTCATATTTCAATCTCAAAATTTTCATCTTATCTTGATTCAACTAATTGTTTCCTTAATGAATATTTTAAAGCTTATCCCAAATTCCTTTGGATATATTGATATCTATTAATTTAGGAAATTTATTTTCAAATAATGATAACAGTAAGTAATTCTTTGTATGACCATCATTCTCAATATTCCTTTAACATTGTTAGAATGAGGTGGAAATACATCAGTTTTAACCCTAATAACTTCCAAATTAATAGACAAAAAATATGGTGACATCCTATCCTTCCAGATATTATAATTTTTTCATTAAAGGTGGTAATCCTCTTTATATTCACTAAATTATGATTCTACATGACATACACCATAAATTTAGTGACAAAAACTTCAAATAGATATAAACTCCTTCTCAAACTTAAAACATAAAAACACCAATGAGTGGAACCTCCCTTTTATACCACTTAAAAAAGAACCTCCTATATTAGTGAAGAATTTTAGAGAGGGGGTGAATTAGTGATCCAGTTATTTTTAAGTTTTAGCGGTGAAACAACCCTCATCATTGGTTAAATTGAATCATTATTATTGTCTAACACACACACAAAGGAAAAAGTATATTTTCAAGGTTCTCCCCTCAAAATGATAAGGCTAATACTTATAATGATATATATTCCACTAAGATCATACTACCCACTAGTTTCAATATATAGGTACAAAGATAAAGGTTTATCCTTGAACTTGTATTATAACTAGTCTCCCCACTATGACAGTACTTCCCACACTATTACAAAGATAACAAACTTTATATCAAATAGAATAAATCCTTATAAAAATAGCCTCTATTTGATGATGTGTTTATTATCTTCCTATTCTTCTTTAACCTATAGAAACTCAGGTATGATCACGTAACTTTGTTCCAACTTGCATAGTAAATTCCTTACTCTTTTTTACTTCTTCTTTCCCTATACACTCTACTCCTTGTTCTCTGCAAACTTTAATAATTTTTTTATATCTAATATTTTCATAGTATAAATTATGAATAATGTAATCCAATTTGAATTTTTAAAATTTAAATTCAAACCAATAACTCACTTCAACCAATTAAACTACTACCATTTCATATTGATCTATTGGATCTTATTGATCTTCTAGATATCATTGATACTATTAAAAAATACCATAGATATCAAGTAATATATCCCTTGATTAATCCATATATCCACATCATAAAAAATTGTCATAACTAAAACAATCTCCCCAACACAGATTGCGCCATGGCCTAGTATAAAATACTTGTTCATTTTACCTTCAAAACATCGAGCATCATGGGTGTGGTCAGCTGTGTCAGGCCATTTTTTTATGAACCTTTGTCTATCAACCATGACTTTTCAGACCATAGGTGTGGTCCTTCTCCTTTGTTCATTTTGAACTATATATCCACTAGCTAACCATTGCCTACTTCAAGTACCACCATAGGCATAGTTTCTTTTATGTTTTTCATGGGTATAATAGAAAAACACGATAGGGACCACCACATCCATTTTAGACTTGGACTTTTTGCATAGACACGCTGAAAGACTACCATGGGAACCACCCTAGGTATGGTATCCCTAGCTTGGCCCTCCTTTCTCTAGCCTTATCCAATATTTATAGAATGCTTGAATCATGATGAAACAATCTTTATTTTTATAACCTTTAATATCATTTCACATGGAATTTATTGATTTTACTTTGAATATGATTTATGTTTTTATAACAAATCCAACGCACCTAATAATGTCCTCTTCATTAATTATTCAACCTCACATATCACAATAACCATATTATCCTATATTAGGCTCAACACTTATTTTATTTCTTCCCATAAGGTTTAATTCACAATATACTTTTTTTAAATGAGTTATATAAGGTAGAATAACTTGAAAATGTTGTTGGGAGATTCTTGCAAATTTTTTGGTGCTAAGCCTCTATTCCCTTGGCATGGAATAGCTCAAATCCTTCAAGGAAAGGGATTTATAAGACTTTATTATATATTATATAATATTAATTACTTTATTTACTATGAAAAATATTATATGTTATTATTTTTTAACCTTAAATTCCTTTGATTGTGGTCCCTATGAATCCAATGATGTTATTTCACTTTACTTGTTATCCCCTTTTTAATAAATTATGGTAATATCATCACTCTTCTTAATTAGAAACCCACCCATTAAACCCTATAAGTTGTGTCTCTTTGTATCACTCCAAAATTTTATAAACTACACTTATCTAAACTCTATAGAATAAGGTAAATTTATATTATCTTTTTGAACTCGATGGAGATGGTTGGTCCAGGGGGACAGGTTACTATTTAATTATAAATTTATATTATAAAACTCTTTTCTCAAACTAGTATGGTTGTTTGGTCTAGGTAAGGGGTTACTTTATTTTTCTTCTTTATTTAAATTCCTCTTGTTTTAGTTTTTCATGACTTTATTCATATTTATTTTATAATTCTATTTTATTTATGTTTTAGAATAGTATTATTATTATGCCAAGTTGTTATGATGATTAAAATTTATTTATACATTATTTTTATTATGTGAATTTAAATGGGAAATGGGGAAGTATTTTGGAAATAAAATTATAAGGGAGAAATTTTTACTAAAGATGAAATTATGAAATAATGGGTATGATTCCTTTTTATGTTGATCTTATTAATTGTGTATGTGTTTCATGCTAATTGTCGATAATATACTGAATCGTATTTGTATATATATGTTTTTTTTTGTTATTTTAATCATTACATGCTAAAATCATGTGTATAAATGATAAAATATTAAATAATTAAGATATGATAAGAATAAGAGAACCCTAAAATTAAATGGGAATAATTTAAGAAGTATGATTTGGTTTGTTGACTCATTGTGGGATATTCATCTTAAGATGGATTTGAGGTATGGTTTCTGATAAAGGGATTTTTTTCCCTATCATTTTAGGAAGGATATTTTATCTATGGTTTAGTTATATTATTTAGGAGATATAGGGTATGTTTTTGGTCTTTTGAGAGTATTCATTTACTTTATTAGTCTTTTCTCTTCCCTAGAATTATGTATTTGGGTTTTGGGTTGGGTAGTGATAAGTTAAGATATGAATAAGGATGGTTAAGTCCTAGATATATTTATGTTTTAAATTTTGGATTTTATGTGTAGAGTATATATTTCTATTTTGTTAGTATCCTATTAGGAAGTGGTATGCGGGATTGTAAGGTTAGGTTATGGTTGTGTCTTAGTTAACAGAAATATATGGTTGTATTTAATTAAATAATTAAATAATTAGTTAACTAAATAATTAGTTGGTAATCTAAGAATATATCATGGAGTTTATATGATATTTAGTGGTGGTATCATATATAATTTTGTAATGTCTATTAGTTTATGAATTGATATAGTTATATTATTAGTCCTTTTATAATGTTGTCACTTTTAGTACCCTATGATGCTGCATTGATCTTAATAAATGTTTATTCTTTTCTAATATCATTATATCATTATTCTTATGATTTTATGTTTGTTTTATTATTTATATGTGAATCAATGTTACTATATATGAAGGTTTTAATGGGTTTTAGTTTTTTTCATACCTGTACAAGCTATAATGGATTCGGGCATAGTGTATCTATATACAGCTTATAATGGCTCAAGGTTATCACATTTATAGTTCTTACATTCTATAATGGATTACGGTTATGACTTTAATGTATATAGTGACATGATTTGTAATTGATTAAGGTGAAGCGTATATATATATATACATATTAAAGCTATAATGGATCAAGGTTTTGACATGTGAACCTATATATGGTCCATAATGGATTAAGGTTATAGCATGTACACATTTACCCTAACTTTCATGGCCTATGGTTATGTCATGTATTTGGGTTTTGATAGCTCAATGTTATAGTATGATTTGATTAGATAATGATGTGGTGATGAGTTGGTTGATATGTGGTTGTGGTTGTGGTTGTGGTGAAGTGGTGTTGTGGTGATGATGTGATGTGATTATGATGGATATGTGGTTGATTAGTTATAATTAAATTTGAAAATTATTTTATTATTATTATTTATATAATAAATTTATTGTGATGACTAAAATAGTGGTGATTTATTTCTAGACCTTATCCATTATTCTTATCTAAATATGGAAACCGGGCATTACCCATAATTATTTATACTAATGAAATTTTGATCTAATGTCCTATGATTGTTTAGTTTTATAGTGACATAATTTTTAGATTCCCCTATAATTTTTGTGTGACCCAAAAAACCCAAAATCACTATTGTTTACTTACGCCTATATAAAATTATTGATTTGATATGATAATTACAGGTAATGAAGTTAAGGGTGATATCTAGGTGAATTCTATAATTATTGCCTCTTATCATGATTACTTGCTTAATCCCAATTCTTGAAGTAACTCTTTATTATTCTTAGTTGATCTCATGCAAGTTTATCTTGGTAAATTTATTTCACATGTGTGTGGAATTATTTATAAATATGATTCTACTGAGTACTCCTAAGTGATCACCCCTCTACAGTTTTCTAAGTTGTTTTGTAGAATAATTTTATGGAGATTTGGAGATGCTATTATTTGGGGAGCTAGAGTGGATTCTAGGAGGTCATACTATCATTTCCTTATTTAATTGTATATAGTACCATGTAATGTTAGTTTGGGAGTTGGGAAATTTTATGATGCACCAAAAGGGTTATATTGGATTTTTTTACAATAAAAGCTATGTTGGAAGGAGTTAGCATTGGATATATTTCTTGATAAAAAAAATTACTAAAGAAAGTGATGATTATTGGAATAATTATAGGCTTTTATCTAAAGGAATTATTGATTTTACAAAATGAGTCATATATTATAGAAGAAGTTATTTTTGGAAAAGTCTGTTCATCTGCATATGAGTCATTCCAATACTCAGCCTCATTTGCGTATAAGTTCCTTAAAGTGAAGTGTGGTATATATTTTGAAAATTTATACCTATGTATTAGTGACTTATATAAGGTAAGAATTTTATTAAGTAGTTAATGAAAAAAAATTCATCCCTCAATTTATCTCCCTTGAAGCAGCAAGTTGCCAAAGGCAAGGATGAGCTTAACAAGGGAACCAACCAATTGTGGCCATAAAGGTGAGTACCAACATGGTTCATCACTAGCATAAGTAGAGGAGAAAAATTCAGGTTAGTTCTCAAGATTGAATCACCATACGGGTAATAATGGTGACCATCTAGGTAGGGAGGTCCTAAGGGTTTTTTCCCTGCCCTTAGTGCATCCTAGTTGATATACCACTTGGTAGTGAAAGAATGTTTCTAATGTAGGATAGCTTTACATGGGTTATAGAGATCTCAGCTTATAATGAATAAATATTACATATTAATAGATGAATATTGATTACATAACATAAGAATTCATACCATAATTTTTTAGGTCTAGTGCCTTTGGAAACTTGGACACGTAAAGAATTGGTCCATAAGTTAGCTATGTCATCTCTCACTATGTTCTTCATAACTAGTAACTTTATTATACATATCATACATAATACATTTAATCATAACTTTGGGAAATGAAACATAATAAAGGGTGAGTTTAGATTCTTAGTAAGGGTAAACAAGAGAGATATCAACATATCATGTGCATAAGGATATGAGAACATGAGAATAACATTTGAAAACCATACCCTACATATCATAGATTATAAAATTGATTCATGGATTAAATATTGATAGTTAATAAGATGTGAATCGTAATAGAATAAAAGAACATGAACTAAGAGAACACAACATTGGAATAAGTCATAGATTTTTTGGCATACACATAAGTATAAAAATTATTTCCAAAATAGCTCAAGCCTTATTTCCAAGACTATCATAGTGGAATGGGTTCACTCCCCAAACCATCATAGTATTCAAGGTTCACTCCCAATACTATCACAGTTGGAAAATTACTTTACTAAACTATGTTCACTCCCCATTCTAGTCCTATTTATCTCATTAGATATCAATCTTTATGCAATGCATTGGAGGGAGATATTGGTCCCACCCATATTGGTTAGAACGTAACTACAATACTTGGTTATATTGTAACTACCATCCTCGGTTATAATGTAACCACCATTACATAATTAAAATCATACATATTTTTGTCACAAGATCGTAAAACATTCGTCATATTAAAAACCATGAAAATAAATGGGTTTCATAAACATTTCATCAAAACATGAACTTTGGAAAAATAAAAAGGTTTCATAATATTTCCTCATTTCATCAAAGCATAAATCATGGAAAAAAGTTGGTTTCATAAGAATTTTATCATGGTATAACCCATGGAATAGAAAGAGGTTTCATAAAAATCATGTCATCATAAACACAAACCATTAAAATAAATAATAACAATTCTATCCTTGGAACATATCCCTGCTAAATCATAAGTAACATCAAAGGATGTCATCTTAGATGGAAAATAATGTGGAAAATCACTTAGAACATTTCTTAAGGAAAATCACCTTACCAATTTGAAAACCAATTTTTAATACATAAAAAATTTTCAAAATACTTTTCTTTGAAAATAACCTTGGAACTTTATAAATAATCTTTAAAGATATTTTAAAACATTTCTTGAGGAAAATAACATTTCATTGAAAACCACTTTTTAAAACTAAAAATTCATAAAAAAATGGACATAATTTTCATTAAAAAATAAACTTTGAAACTTATAAATGAGTCTTTTAAAAAATTGTTTGGTTATGATGGTTTAAAATATCATTCATTCCATACACGTTAAAATAAATATTCATTTCACATTTTCGGTAAAATCTAAAAAGGCATTGTTTAGAAAACAGTATGAAAATTCCTTTAAAAAAATTAAAATTCAAAAAAGGGTAAAAATTTATTTAATAAATCATTTGGTTAATTTTAAAAACATTTTTGAAAACATTTTTAGAGAACATGATTTTGGAAGAAAATGGATTTTCTTCTGAAGAGATAAATAAGGATGTTTTTTCTTAAAAACGTTATTTTGAACTCTTGAGTATATAGAAAGGAAAATTAAGAGAAAACATGTATTCTCATGAAATAACTAGAGGATAAGAAAATTTAAAAGTTTAATTAGAGATGGATCGTGATATTTCATCATCTAAAATATAATCATAAACAATATCGATAAACTATAAGATTGTATCATAAAACCCTTACCACTTTGGTAACATTGAATCATATGATACATGAAATAATGACATTAAATGAATCTTATAATATCATTAGAATAAATAAATTTATAATATTAAATGTAAAATTTTCTTTATATACACCTCATAAAATAAGATAGGTGCATAACATAACATATGTCTCAAATAAGGCATATTAAGACAAAAATCCATTATCGCTTTGGTAACTTTTGATCCATAAACCCATGAAATATTGATACTAAAATGGATATGAAAATATAAATAAATTTAATTATAATAATTATAAAATACATTCATGAGAATTATATATACCATATAAAAGAAACAAGTGGTGAATATGGCATGTGTCTCACAGAAAATAGAAGTGAGATGGAAATCCCTTACCATAAGTCTGACTTCTTTCGTACACATTAAAACTTTATTTATAATAAATATATTTTTATTATAAATATATTATAGAAACTTAATTATAAATATCAAACCATATATAATTTAATTGTTACCTTTTACTCATTTATTAACAATTTCATATTAAAGTCATGTTTTGTGTAATAACTACATTTCTTTTGTGTATGTTTTGATTTGGTATTTTTTCTTATTAATTTGATCACGGTTACATAATATACAGAATTTTAAACATGATATAAATATAATATATAATTATTATATATGTATTTATAGTAATCCATAAAAGTTAGATATAGAAAATAAAATACACTATTCATGGAAACGATAGGTTGTACGTACGCATGAACGTTGCTTCTATTTTCTCGATGGATGAAATTAATGAAAGTTAAATAATATATTAACTTTATAGAATAATTATTATGTCATATATATCAAATGTGTTTATTTAAACCTGTCCTTATTACCTTTTATGTGAATCGTATTTGAATAACGAAACACATTACTTCGTGAGGCAGTAGTCCTCTGTACACATGAACAACATTATAGTATTCCCATGGAATGAAAAGTAAGAAGGAATATATGATATCATGATACTAAAAGAATAATAATATAACAAATATCATATATAAATAATAAATCCATCATTATATCCATCTGTGAGATGCGGTGAAGGAAAACTAATAATATCAATTCGAGAGGCGGTAGTCCTCTATATATAAAAATGATGATTTCGTAAACCATTTGATGGAACATGATTTGAGTTGTATAATTATAATAATAACATATAAGTATATTTAAGATATGTATTTTATTATATAAATATTTTATAATAATAATTTAATGATATTGAGGAAGAAATAATGTAAAACACTTGATTAGGGGTGTTACCTCTTCTTCATAAAACTTATATTGGTTTGCACCAAAAGGCTTCTTAGGTTGTATTTATGATAAAAAATAACAATCCTAGGATGATATTAGATAATTAAAGAATCTATTGGGTTATTTATTTTTCAAACCAATTGGTTTTTTAAGTTTTAATAGGAGAGGATAGGGTTGGCCTTTTATAAGTGAGGTGAGTGGCACATTTATAATTTTTTAAAAGAAAAGGGTTTAACCACATTTTTCACTTTATACAAGGTTCCAAAATGGTTAATTATTGAACCTTATAAGTTATAAAGTCTAAATATTTCTATAAAATGGGTTTTGGACAAGTTTCTAGTTTATTTTACCCCTTATCTTTTTAGTTTAACCCCTCAGTAAACCCATTTTTACCTTAACCGCAGTAATTAAATTTTACTGCTTTTACTATTCATAATGGTAAAAAATTAAATTGGAATTATTAGAAAATATAAATTATTATAATTTTAAAAATGGAATCCATTTTTAAATATTCCATTCACATTAGTGGAAAATTTTAATTTAAAATTAATCTTGTAGACGTGACGAAAAGCGGTTTTCCAAAGAGAAAAAGTTCAAAAGTTTAAAAACTTTTATATCAAAATTAAATAAGAAATTGGTTCCAATAACCCAAATTAGATTAATATATATATATATTTTAACTAATTATAATTTTAAAACCATTTTAAATAATTTTTAAGTTTTAAAATTCTTTAATAGATTTGACAATTCTTAATAAAAAACAGTATTTTCACTATTCATATAAAAATTTATCTTTTCAAATAATTCTCAAAAATTCAATCCAATATAATTTTTACAATATTATTTATAAAAATAATTTTATTTTTTCAAATAAAGTTTCTAGAAAATGGAAAAATTAATTTTAAAATAAGTGCACGAAAGGCGATAAAACTACTTTTTAGAAAAATATAGTTTTTAATCATAAAATTGGATACATTATTATCTCTTGTCTGTAGAACACATAATATGAATGTTAAAAATTTTATTTAATATATAATATATAAATTACACTAAAATTTTTCACTAAAAGTAATTTTTTTAAATTTATTTAGGTAAAACACATTTGTGCGCATAAAAATAGTTTTTCAGAAAAATATTTTCTTTATTTTTAAAATAGTTTTTATTTTATTTTTTAATTAATTGGTCAACAAATAATTAATTTTATAAATATTTTTAAACCATGTATTTTTATAATTTATTTAATCCTATTCATACCATTCATTGTAAAAGCTAGGTGATAATTGTCATATTAAATAATAATATTTTAATAGTATGTCATGTTTTATTTAAAATCGGTGTTGCATGTAATAAAAGATAAAATTATTGTTTCATGTAACACAAGATAAACTCGGTGTTGAATGTAATGAAAAATATCAAAAATATTTTAAAAAATGTTTCACATAATCTCGGGGTGTTACATGGGTGGTGTTCATTTATTAAAATGCATGAAAGTAAAATGGAAGCAAATAATTCCTACCATATTAAACCTCCATCCACATTATAAACATGTGAAGATTGAAACTTCAACATATCTAATCATCTATAAATGCCTATGATTTCATCCCCAAACAACGTATTTTTAAGACTAGTGTGTGTGAAGATTTTTTGAAATGAGATTGTGTTGAAATCCATTCCACACAGATGCATATCGCACCGTAAAGGAAGTCTGGAATATCAAAATTTGGAAAAGGGAGGGAACCAATGTAGGGGTCATCCAATATAAAATTATTCATCCACATGTGATTCATTACATTTGAATCATCAAAATATGAGTGTTTTTGTATTAGTGGATCAACATATGAGTGAATTCCTATTATGTATGAGTCTTCAGAGATTTTTTATGAGTCGTCAGGTCAACTGTGTAGAAGTCATAAGGGGTTCTTCATAAGAATTTGAGTACAAACTTGTAAGGCTTTTAGAGAGAGAAATTATTTCATAAATTATGTGATACTTGTTTGGTTCTTAATTGATTTAAACATCATGATAATGTTGATATCATCATACAATATGTTTGGTGATAAAAAGGGAATATTATGGTATTTTTCACTATGAAGATAAGAGTTTGGCTGAAAAGCAGTTGCATGCATGTAATTCAATGATTCATAAAAGTTACTAAAATTATTCAATTAAAGTTGTGAGCTTTTAGGAGATCATAGGGATTGAAGGATTATAGTTTCTTGTTGGTTTCCATATATAAATATGGAAATTATAACGACCGATACTTTACATACATTGTTAATACTTCAAAATTGAAGCATACTTATTACAACATATAACAAAAACCACGAAAGGACCGTATAGGTATAGTGTCTTTAGAAACTGGGAAACATAAACAACTGGTTCATAAAGCATCAACTTTTCCTCCCACTTATTTCATCATATATAGAGTCCCTTTTTGGCATATCCTACTTAATAACCTTCTTCCTGACCTAGGGAAAAAACATACAAAAGAGGGTGAGCTCAAATGCTCAGCAAGGGAAAATAAAGGAAATAAAAATCATATCGTATCTTTTTGAAAATCATAACCTGCAAAAGAGATCATAATAACTTAACATGGAATAAATCATAGAAGTGAAAATGAGATCCCCATAATCATAAAATAAAACTTGAAACTTTGTGGCATGCACACATAATCATGGAAAATCATTTCTTGTTAGTCATGACTCATTGCCAAGACTATCTTAGCGGACAAAGTCCATTTCTGAATCGAGTTCACTCCTCGTTTCAGTCCTGTATCACTGAACCGAAATAACCTTCCGTTCCATCCATGTCTATCTCATGAGATATAAATCTTTACCCAATGCATTGGAGGGAGATATAGGTCCCACCCATCTTATAATGAATCCTTTCTTATGTGTGCCACATAATCATAAATCATACATCATCACATAACACATGTAACAAAAATGGGATTCTTGAAACATCATGACATAATAAAACAAATCATATAAGGTAAATGACTTCATAAAAATAATTCCCTCAAAACATAATCAAATCAATGTAATAATAGGGATAAAAACATAACCCTTTATTATCTTAGATGGAAAATAATTTTGATAAAACACTTGAACTCCATTCTTGAGGAAAATATCCTTTCTTCTTCAAAAACATTTTTCCTTTCTTAACATGTCATACAAATTTAAACTTAAAGAAGTTGATTAAAAATAAACTTGAAAACTTGTAAAGGAAGCTTCTTGGAAATAATGTTTTAAAAATCCATTCATGCCATATAAGTTAAAAAAACATTCTTCGTACTTTTGTCGGAAAAGTCAAAAAGTACCTCGTACAAAAAATGACAAAAGATTCCTTTCATATCTTTTACTAAAAAGACACCGAAGGGTAAAATTGGATATAAACTATTGTAGAAGGATGGAAATAATATTACATATTGAGGGAACATGGATGTGGATGATAAAATACACCCCAGTAATTACCAAAGTAAAAACAATCTCGGATAAAAGTGAGATTGTGATATTTTCCCTTACCTTAGGTCCGATTTGCTTTGTACGTGTCCGAAGCTCCTGTATAATGGTTTAAATAATTTTATTGACTTATTCCAGAATCATGCATATTTATATGATATCATATATGGTCATATTCATAGCTTCTTATTAGTAATATTTCATTGTTACTTGTTACTCGGGTCTTTATTGCCTTTTGTTCTTATGCGAGTTTTGCCGAATAAATTCTTATTCTTCTTTTAAGGTTATAGATAACTTATATCCAGAATTTTATTAGTATAACATATATCATATTTATTCATTAAATTCATTTATATAATTACTATGTAATGATGATCATGTAGAACGAGTCGCATCACATCGTGGAGACGGTATTCCGTACATACGCACGAGCGATGATATTGTTCCCATGATCGTGGAATTGTATTTAAGTGTATTTATACTATTTAAGTATCAATATCACTTTATAATAATCATATATAGTTACTAATTACACCATTATACCCATCCTTGTAAGGTGATGGTGGAAAATAGATTACACCACGGCGTGGAGACGGTATTCCGTACGTATGCACGCGCGGTGATTTCATTTTTCCGTAGGATGGATAGAAGGTGAATTAGGGTTGTTTCATATTTATAATAACATATCAGTATGTAAGTAATACTGATGTTATTACTTTATCATGAAACAACTAAAGAAGAAGAAGTTGAAGAAGAAAGAAATTGAAAAGATCGGTAATGGATATTACCTCTTCTTTGAAACGCCTCTTTGAATCCTCCACTTAGGGAACTAAGATTGGTCTTTGAAGAAGACCAGGACCTCTAGGATTATTCTAGGGAAGTGGAGAACGGATTTTGGTAGGGTTTGGCCGAGCTGTAGTGCTCAAATTGGTGTGAGGAGGAGGGGGAGGAGGTGCCCTTTTATAAGGGAGGAGAGGGGCACCTTAGGAATATCTCAAAATATTATTTTATATTAAAGTCAAAATCGGTTTATAATGGTTCCAAAGGGTCTTATTTCGAAGCTAAAGTGGGTATGGGTCTAAATCCTATCAACCAATAGGATTTAGACAAGTTTAGATTATTATTTTAATCTTATCAATTAGATTTAACTCTAAGTTAAATAATTTAACTTTTACCGTGTCTTTTTTTTTCTTACATTATATGGTTAATACACTTACTATAACATGCCAAACGAACCCCAAATTGTTTATTATTAATATATATATCCTTATCTAAGTAATTTGGCCGAACCTTAGATTTTTAGGAATAAAATAACAATTAATAATATAATATTTTATTTAAAAACTATTTTGTGTCAATTTTGACACTATTTGATATATGATTTTTGTGAAATTCATAAAAGAATTATATGTTCGAACCAAGTTGATTAAATCAACACTAATATATCATAGTAACCTATAAAATTAGTGGAATTCATAAAAAGTCTCAAATTACATTTATTTGAGCATTTATAACATCAATTATGTTAACATTTCCTTAAAAGGGTAATTACTGCATCATCGTTGTGTCATAAATAAATTAATTTATTTAAAGTTAAAAAATTATAAATAAAATATCATTATGTAGGAAATATTTTTATCTTTCTAATGAATATTTATAGTCGAATTTATCTTATGTATAACTCCATATTAAAAATGTTTTAGTTATTAAACTTTGATTTTAACTATTTTAACTATTCATTAAATAAAATAATATTAAATGTCATAATCTAATCCAATTGGACCTAAATGGTAATATTATATTCATAAGGTTGTTTTTGGTCGAATTACACTTATCCAATATAATTAGGACATGTTTTAGGGTAATAGTAATATCATATTTACCCTTAGTTACCCTATTTACTATTAACAGCGGTAAAAAAAGTAAAAAGTTACTATTCACCAAAAAATTATTTTTATCTCATTGAACCAAATTTACTTACTGATATCAACCGTGTCTGTCGGATTTTCGAAATTCCATTCACAGAAGCGATAAAATTAATTTTTATGCAAAATTCAGTTTTTAACCTACCACTCAGTGGTTTCACTATTCATCAAAAATTGAAAGTTTTCAGAAAAATACCAAAATTTCACCCTAGGCTAATTTCGATATTCCGAATCCAAAAATGAAGTCCATTTTGAAAAATAAAATTTATAAAATTTCATAAAGTGGTTATTACTATTCATAACGGCTAGTTTTAATAATATTTTAATAGCATATCGTTGTTTAGTGAAACTCGGTATTGCGTACGACGCAAGCTATCGAGGAAGGTCGCGATTTCGTGTAAAACAAACCAAGCAAGTGTTGTGTAGAAAAAGATTACTTTGATGATTTATATAACATAAAAGTCCCGGGTGTTACATTCTACCCCCTTAAAAAGAATTTCGCCCTCGAAATTCGTCACTTTGTAAAAAACAGATGAGGATACTTTTCCCTCATCATATCCTCAAGCTCCCATGTAGCTTCTTCAAGTTGGTGGTTCCTCCATAAAACTTTCACCAATCGAGTGGTCTTGTTTCGTAGGACTTTTTCGCTACGATCCAGAATCTCTATCGGTTGTTCTTTATAAGAATGATCTTGCTCCAGCGGTACAACTTCTGAGCTGAGTACATGTGAAGGATCAGGTATGTACTTTCTTAGGAGAGATACAAGGAACACATCGTGAACTTGAGATAGATTCGGTGGAAGCGCCAATTGGTAAGCTATCTTTCCAACACAATCCAGTATTTCGAAAGGACCGATATATCTAGGGCTCAACTTCCCCTTCTTTCCAAATCTCATAACCCTCTTCCAGGGAGATATTCATAAGAACACTTTATCACCCACTTCAAACTCTAGGTATTTTCTTTGGTTGTCGGCATAACTTTTCTGTCGACTCTGAGCTGCTCTTATGTGTTGTTGAATAGATCTGACCTTTTCTGCCATTTCATCAACGAGATTAGGTCCTAATAGCTTTCTTTCCCCAACTTCATCCCAGCAAGTTGGAGTCCTGCATTTCTTTCCATAGAGAGCTTCATAAGGAGCCATCTGAATACTGGAGTGAAAGCTATTATTATAAGAAAATTCCACCAAAGGTAGGTGTTGATCCCAACCTCCTTTGAAATCCATAGAGCAAGCTCTCAACATATCTTCTAGGGTTTGAATTGGTCTCTCAGACTGACCATCTGTCTGAGGATGATAAGCAGTGCTGAAACTCAACTCTGTATCCAGAGTATGCTGAAGACTTCACCAGAACTTCGAGGTAAATCTCAGATCCCGATCAGATATAATAGAAAGTGGTACTCCATGCAATCTTACCACTTCCTTTACATATATCCTGGCAAGCTGATCCAGAGAGAAATCCTATCTAATAGCAATGAAGTGTGTAGACTTTGTAAGATGATCAACTATGACCCAGATAGCATTATTTCCTTTGGATGTTTTAGGAAGTACTGTGACAAAGTCCATAGTGATGTTTTCCCATTTCCATTCGGGTATGGGTAATGGTTGTAACATCCCCTTAGACTTCTGTCTCTCAGCTTTAACTTGTTGACAAACCAAGCATCGAGAGACATATTCAGCAACATCTCTTTTCATGCCATCCAACCAGAAGTACTCTTTCAGGTCCCTATACATCTTCGTGCTTCCAGGATGAATAGAGAATGAAGAACTATGAGCTTCATCCAGCAACTCCTTTTTTAATTCGGGGATGGGAGGAACACAAACCCGATTCCTGAACTTTATTATCCCATCACAATCAAGGTTGAATTCAGGAACATTTCTCACCTTCTTTTGTAACTCGACATCTTCTTTATGTGCCACTTTAATCTTCACATGTATAGATGGTTGAACATTCATTTGAGAAAGATAAGATTTTTCCCCTTCCATTATAATTCCAAGATCCATCCTTTGTAAATCCATAAATATTGGATCTTTTGTGATCCTCATTGTGGATAAACTAGCATGGTCTTGTCGACTTAATGCATCTGTCACCTTGTTTTCTTTCCCAGGGTGGTAATGGATTGAGCAGTCATAATCCTTAATCAGCTCCAACCATCTTCTTTAACGCATATTCAGCTCCTTTTGTGTGAAAATATACTTTAAACTTTTATGATCAGTATAAATATCACACCTTTCACCATAAAGGTAATGCCTCCAAATCTTTAATGCAAAGATTACCGCAGCTAACTCCAAATCATGTGTTGGGTAATTTTGCTCATGGATTTTCAACTGTCGTGAGGCATAAGCTATCACCATATCATTTTGCATAAGAACACACCCCAATCCCTTCTTGGATGCATCACTGTAGATCACAAACCTTTCTCCACTACAAGGCAGTGTGAGCACAGGTGCACTGGATAACCTTCTTTTCAACTCCTTGAAATTCTCTTCACATTCCTCTGTCCAAACAAACTTAACTCCTTTCTGAGTCAACTTGGTGAGTGGATTAGATAATTGTGAAAAATCTTTTACAAAACGTCGATAATATCCAGCCAAACCAAGAAAACTTCGGATCTCAGTTACTGTTGTTGGCCTCGACCATCTTTCGATAACCTCTATTTTTGCTGGATCCACAGATATCCCCTCTTTTGAGATTATGTGACCCAAAAATGCAACTTTTTGAAGCCAAAATTCACACTTGGTAAATTTGGCATAAAGCTTCTCCTTTCTCAGGGTCTTCAATATAATTCTCAAGTGATCTTCATGCTCTTCCTTGCTCTTTGAATAGACAAGAATATAGTCTATAAAGACTACCACAAATTGATCAAGATAGTCTCTAAACACTCTATTCATCAGATCCATGAAGATAGCAGGGGCATTAGTAAGACCAAATGGCATCACTATAAATTCATAGTGTCCATACCTTGTACGGAAAGCCGTCTTTGGTATATCCTCCCTTTTGACCCTTAATTGATGATACCCTGAACGAAGATCAATCTTGGAAAAGTATTGAGCTCCACGTAGTTGGTCAAATAAGTCATCAATGTGTGGGAGAGGATATTTGTTCTTGATAGTGATCTTGTTAAGTTCTCGATAATCAATGAAGAGTCTCATTGATCCATCTTTCTTCTTAACAAATAGAACAGGTGCTCCCCAAGGTGACGCACTAGGGAGTATGAATCCCTTATCAAGATTCTCTTGGAGTTGCTTCTTCAATTCCTGCAACTCAATTGGGGCCATTCTATAAGGTGTCTTTGAAATAGGCAAAGCACCCGGTACGAGTTCTATTGAAAACTCAAATTCACGATTTGGTGGAAGACCCGGTAATTCCTCTCGAAAGAAATCATCAAACTCCCGTACGATGGGCATATTCTTAATTGCGAGTTTCTCACCAACCATTTGAGATAAATAACCTTCATTTAGTGGAATCAATACCCATAAAATGGAAGAAATTTCCACTGGAAGGTTATGTTCATCCTTGCATTGATAGACGATCATAGATTGATCTGGAATATGAAATGTGACTTCCCTTCTTTGTCAATTGATATGAGCTCCGTATAAAGAAAGTCAATCCATGTCAAGAATCACATCGAATTCCACTAAAGGAAGGATCACCAGATTTGCAGGAAGCACTTTCCCACAAACTTCGATCAGAGAAGAATTATAAACTTTTGATGCGATTGATGTTCCATTAGGTGTTTTCACAGCTAACTCAACATCTAATTGTTGAGGTAATACGGTGATACCCTTAGAAAATTCTTCAGAAAAAAAAGAGTGGGTGGATCCAGAATCAAATAAAACATTTGCTACTTTAGAGTGGATGGTAAGTGTACCTTTCACCACTTCGTTCTCGTACTTCACATCGCTGATAGAAATTGCATGTGACTTTCCTTTGTCTTTAGCCTTAAGAGTTTGTTGACGTCGACCATCATCATCAACCCTTGGATTTGGGCATTGATTGGCATAATTCCCCATCTCCTTGCACTTGAAACATTGAAGTGTAGTAGGTTCATTATGTGTATCCCTTCCTTTGTTTGCATCATTAGACATCTTCTTCCCATTATCGTGGCATTCAAATGCCCGATGACCTTCCTTTCCACATTTGAAACATTTACTTGTCCCTTTAAGACAACTCCCTCCATGTTTCTTTCCACACTTTGATCATAAGGGAAAGCTCATCTTCTTTTCAGTATGCTCTTTATATTTTCCTTTGAATTCCATTTTCCTCTTCTTATCAAACCCATATGACTGATGGGTTACTCCAATCTCCATCTCGACTTTGAGAGCACATCGAACGATTTCCTCATAGCTATTGAAGTCCCTTATGGCTAACGCCCTTCGAAGACTTGGTTTTAAGCCACTAAAGAATCGATCGATCTTACTCTCAGGTTGGATAATAATACCAGAAGCGTACCTTGTAAGTCTTGTAAAATTTGCTTCATAGGTACCAACAGATTCATCATCCCTTTGCTTCAGTTCAAGAAACTCTTTCTCCATCTTTGTTTGGAGAATACGAGGGAAGTACTTATTGAAAAATAAGTTCTTGAACTTGTCCCATTCCATGGACTCAATTTCATCCCTTTGCCTCGTATTCTTAATAATATTCCACCATTGATCAGCATCTCCTTCCAAACGATACACTTCTAGGATGACTTTATCATGTTCAGAACATTGAAGAACTGAAAATATCTTTTCAGTAGTACTAATCCATTGTTCATCAACTAATGGATCAGTAGACCCGCTGAAAGAAGGTGGACGCTGCCTCATGAAGGATTCAACAGAATGTTGCTCCTTCCTTTGCTCGTTTGGAAGTCCTGCATGATTCAGAGCTTGAGAAAGTTGTGTGAGCATGGCTACAATATTTTTCATTCTAGCTCCCATATCGTTTGGTTTCTCAGGGGGACAATCATTGAATTGCCCATCGCATTCCGCATTAACACGGTTCCTTCGGGTTCCAGCCATTGACTAAAACCAAGAAGAATAGTGTGAGCAACACTAATTATAATAGGAAAAACACATAATTCAAGAATAAAATTTTCACGTTTAAGGTCTTATCCTAGGTTATTCATGGCCATTTCTAAAACACTAAGATTGTGTTCTATGCTTAGACTTATCCTTAGGGTTCTCACAAAGGCTTTCACATCCTAGTTTCCAAAGGTTGACTATACCTTTCCTCTGATACCAACTATAACGACCCATACTTTACATACATTGTTAATACTTCAAAATTGAAGCATACTTATTACAACATATAACAAAAACCATGAAAGTACCATATAGGTATAGTGTCTTTAGAAACTGGGAAACATAAACAACTGGTTCATAAAGCATCAACTTTGCCTCCCACTTATTTCATCATATCTAGAGTCCCTTTTTGGCATATCCTACTTAATAACCTTCTTCCTGACCTAGGGAAAGAAAACATACAAAAGAGGGTGAGCTCAAATGCTCAGCAAGGGAAAATA
The DNA here is from genome assembly GCA_963277665.1 of Viscum album. Lineage (NCBI taxonomy): Eukaryota > Viridiplantae > Streptophyta > Magnoliopsida > Santalales > Viscaceae > Viscum > Viscum album. The sequence goes on from OY728133.1 coordinate 109,222,599, forward strand.
AAGGAAATAAAAATCATATCGTATCTTTTTGAAAATCATAACCTGCAAAAGAGATCATAATATCTTAACATGGAATAAATCATAGAAGTGAAAATGAGATCCCCATAATCATAACATAAAACTTGAAACTTTGTGGCATGCACACATAATCATGGAAAATCATTTCTTGTTAGTCATGACTCATTTCCAAGACTATCTTAGCAGACAAAGTCCATTTCTGAACCGAGTTCACTCCTCGTTTTAGTCCTGTATCACTGAACCGAAATAACCTTCCGTTCCATCCATGTCTATCTCATGAGATATAAATCTTTACCCAATGCATTGGAGGGAGATATAGGTCTCGCCCATCTTATACTGAATCCTTTCTTATGTGTGCCACATAATCATAAATCATACATCATCGCATAACACATGTAACAAAAATGGGATTCTTGAAACATCATGACATCATAAAACAAATCATATAAGGTAAATGACTTCATAAAAATAATTCCCTCAAAACATAATCAAATCAATGTAATAATAGGGATAAAAACATAACCCTTTATTATCTTAGATGGAAAATAATTTTGATAAAACACTTGAACTCCATTCTTGAGGAAAATATCCTTTCTTCTTCAAAAACATTTTTCCTTTCTTAACATGTCATACAAATTTAAACTTAAAGAAGTTGATTAAAAATAAACTTGAAAACTTTTAAAGGAAGCTTCTTGGAAATAATGTTTTAAAAATCCATTCATGCTGTATAAGTTAAAAAAACATTCTTTGTACTTTTGTCGAAAAAGTCAAAAAGTACCTCGTACGAAAAATGACAAAAGATTCCTTTCATATATTTTACTAAAAACACACCGAAGGGTAAAATTGGATATAAACTATTGTAGAAGTATGGAAATAATATTACATATTGAGGGAACATGGATGTGGATGATAAAATACACCCCAGTAATTATCAAAGTAAAAACAATCTCGGATAAAAGTGAGATTGTGATATTTTCCCTTACCTTAGGTCCGATTTGCTTTGTACGTGTCCGAAGCTCCTGTATAATGGTTTAAATAATGTTATTGACTTATTCCAGAATCATACATATTTATATGATATCATATATGGTCATATTATTAGCTTCTTATTAGTAATATTTCATTGTTACTTGTTACTCGGGTCTTTATTGCCTTTTGTTCTTATGCGAGTTTTGCCGAATAAATTCTTATTCTTCTTTTAATGTTATAGATACCTTATATCCAGAATGGTATTATTGTAACATATATCATATTTATTCATTAAATTCATTTATATAATTACTATGTAATGATGATCATGTAGAACGAGTCGCATCACATCGTGGAGACGGTATTCCGTACGTACGCACGAGCGATGATATTGTTCCCATGATCGTGGAATTGTATTTAAGTGTATTTATACTATTTCAGTATCAATATCACTTTATAATAGCCATATATAGTTACTAATTACACCATTATACCCATCCTTGTAAGGTGATGGTGGAAAATAGATTACACCACGGCGTGGAGACGGTATTCCGTACGTATGCACGCGCGGTGATTTCATTTTTCTGTAGGATGGATAGAAGGTGAATTAGGGTTGTTTCATATTTATAATAACATATCAGTATGTAATTAATACTGATGTTATTACTTTATCATGAAACAACTAAAGAAGAAGAAGTTGAAGAAGAAAGAAATTGAAAAGATCGGTAATGGATATTACCTCTTCTTTGAAACGCCTCTTTGAATCCTCCACTTAGGGAACTAAGATTGGTCTTTGAAGAAGACCAGGACCTCTAGGATTATTCTAGGGAACTGGAGAAGGGATTTTGGCAGGGTTTGGCCGAGCTTGAGTGCTCAAATTGGTGTGAGGAGGAGGGGGGGGAGGTGCCCTTTTATAAGGGAGGAGAGGGGCACCTTAGGAATATCTCAAAATATTATTTTATATTAAAGTCAAAATCGGTTTATAATGGTTTCAAAGGGTCTTATTTCGAAGCTAAAGTGGGGATGGGTCTAAATACTATCAACCAATAGGATTTAGACAAGTTTAGGTTATTATTTTAACCTTATCAATTAGATTTAACTCTAAGTTAAATAATTTAACTTTTACTGTGTCTTTTTGTTTTCTTACATTATATGGTTAATACACTTACTATAACATGCCAAACGAACCCCAAATTGTTTATTATTAATATATATATCCTTATCTAAGTAATTTGGCCGAACCTTAGATTTTTAGGAATAAAATAACAATTAATAATATAATATTTGATTTAAAAACTATTTTGTGTCAATTTTGACACTATTTGATATATGATTTTTGTGAAAGTCATAACAAAATTATATGTTCGAACCAAGTTGATTAAATCAACACTAATATATCATAGTAACCTAGAAAATTAGTTTAATTCATAAAAAGTCTCAAATTACATTTATTTGAGCATTTATAACATCAATTATGTTAACATTTCCTTAAAAGGGTAATTACTGCATCATCGTTGTGTCATAAATAAATTAATTTATTTTAAGTCTAAAAATTATAAATAAAATATAATTATGTAGGAAATATTTTTAGGTTTCTAATTAATATTTATAGTCTAATTTATCTTATGTATAACCCCATATTAAAAATGTTTTAGTTATTAAACTTTGATTTTAACTATTTTAATTATTCATTAAATAAAATAATATTAAATGTCATAATCTAATCCAAGTGGACCTAAATGGTCATATTATATTCATAAGGTTGTTTTTGGTCGAATTAAACTTATCCAATAGAATTAGGACATGTGTTAGGGTAATAGTAATATCATATTTACCCTTAGTTACCCTATTTACTATTAACCGCGGTAAAAAAAGTAAAAAGTTACTATTCACCAAAAAATTATTTTTATCTCATTGAACCACATTTTACTTACTGATATCAACCGTGTCTGTCGGATTTTCGAAATTCCATTCACAGAAGCGGTAAAATTAAGTTTTATGCAAAATTCAGTTTTTAACCTACCACTTAGTGGTTTCACTATTCATCAAAAATTGAAAGTTCTCAGAAAAATACCAAAATTTCACCCTAGGCTAATTTCGATATTCCGAATCCAAAAATTAAGTCCATTTTGAAAAATAAAATTTATAAAATTTCATAAAGTGGTTATTACTATTCATAACGGCTAGTTTTAATAATATTTTAATAGCATATCGTTGTTTAGTGAAACTTGGTATTGCGTACGACGCAAGCTATCGAGGAAGGTCGCGATTTCGTGTAAAACAAGCCAAGCAAGTGTTGTGTAGAAAAAGATTCCTTTGATGATTTATATAACATAAAAGTCTCGGGTGTTACAGAAAGTATCACATTAAAATTAATATACATGTATGGATGATAATATTACATATTTTAATAGTGAGGGATCTTGAGACTGATATTTGTAGAGAATTCTATATTTGAAATATAGAAATTGGTCTTGCATGTTTTTTTTATCTTCTATAAGAAGATTATAAGGAGAATAAAGAAAATAGATGATGAAAATACTTTTCCCTAAATATTTGTACATTTAATAAGAGAAAGAACTTATGCTACCTTGATGATCTAATTTCAAAATTGAAGAAGGATTCAATCCATGTGGAAGGCTTGAAGGAGAAATGTGTTTAGTTCTATGACTGGTGATTGAAGGAAGAATGAAGTCTCTACTATATAGAAAGGTGGATCATTTTAGTCATAACAATGGAAAGGTGAAAGCATCCTAGACTAGTATTATAAATAAGATAATATTAATAATGAATTTATCCAGAAAAAAATATACCAAGAAATATCTATGTTATTGATGATGAACTGACCTACGTTTCTATAAACTATGGGTGTTCTTCCCTGGAGCAGTGAGAAAAAGAGGTGGAAAGGGCACTGAGCCTTAGGTAATGAGTGACCCAACCCTAAACCGTGTAAAGGTAGTTAACCTTATAATTAAGTGACCACAAACATTATATCCACTAAAATTGTGAAGAATGGTGTATCTTGGTGAATTGATACACTTTTGATTACATGATTCTTGGATGTATCCCAGTGTGGGTAAACGAAGTAAAAAATCCTTATGTATTTCATTATTTATTTTACTACTTTAAATTATGGGAATTATGTGATATTTTGAGTAAAATAACTTTAGAAAAAGTTTGAACATGGTTCCTAGCTAAGTGGTAACAAGATACACAAAGATAAATAAGTAAAAAAAGTGAAGAAAAAGACAAATCTCTTTAAACCATGATTCCCCCCACCCCCCTCAAGGTGATTTTGGTACCTATCGAGTTATTTTTTTAGTTTTTATGTATATGAATTTGATTTGTGGTTTGGTTGTATTTTCCTGGGATTTATGAAGGTAATTCCTCCAATGTATATACATATACCTTTGATGATAATTAGAAAATCATTCCCTATTGAAGGTAGAATTTAGGGGGTCACACGTATCTTCACTCATAACCCAAGTGGAGTTATAGTGGGGGAGGATCATGACATACAAACAAGGTTCTATATCCAATAGTGGAAGGGTCATGGTTGTAATTTAGGTTATATCTACATATAAAACATTCTTGTGTCCATAGGGCCTCTACTTCCATGGGAAAATGTAGCTATGGTGATACACCCACATGAGCATGGGATATAGCCACAAGAAACTATGCTTTTGAATTTATTCTGACACGGGAACCAAATATTCAATGTGGAAAGATCACGAGACATGTGAAGGAAGAATTTATAGCCATGAGCATTCACGATCATGGTTGTAGGATTGTCCTAGAAGACCCCTAAGCCATGGGCATTCTTTCTTGTGAAAATAGGATTTCTTATACACCCATTCAGCCATGGGTATTCATTCCCATAAAAATATGGTCTCCCTAGAAGCCTCTATCACCATAAATATAGATTTTCCATGGAGATACGATATCTCGGGATACCCCTATAGCCACGGGCGTATGTCCCAAGGTTATAGGCCTATCCAAGAGATCATATTATGTAGCAACCCAATATACCCTGAGAGGAAGTGAATCAAGGTTTATGTAGAATTAAAAAATTTCTCTTTAATCTCTTTATTTAGAATTGTTTTCCCCTATTATAAGTAATTCTATTTATCCTATCTTTAACTCAATTGAATCCACATCACACGTCAAACACAAATGATAAAAGTAAAGTATGCAAGAACACTAGGATTTTACTTGGTTCACCCACACTAAGATACATACAATGACTATACACTCAGCATTGCATTAGTGTACCAATAATAAAATATAAATCATTGTTTGTGTGGATACAAAATTTTGAACAATCTCACTACTTATTCAATGACCATGGATTCTTCCCCTCTTTCACTCACTACTTACAAGAGGGTTACAAATATTTGTTTATATACTTATAGGACTCTTTGTAATTTATTTACATAAAGGTCACTTCAATATTATTATAAAGAACTTACATTACTTGCATCTTCATTTCCAAATAGTTGATAAGATTATTTCTAAGTTATGCTTCCAAAACCACTAAAATATTTATCTAACTCCTAGTAAGAAGAGTTATAACTTTGATCTCTAATCAACCTCCAAAAAAACAATACTTAGGATATAATAATTCCAAAAATGGAATTATCATTCAATGTACTCCATTCAATCTACTTAAATTATTTATATGTATCTATGATAATTCACTGTAACTATTGTTACTTTAATAAACTAGATATATTCTTTAAATTACTCTCTTTTCCACTTTATTGTTCTAAAAAGATATGGTTAGTAAATATTCATCCTTGAATTTGATATTAAAGGATATTTTTGTTCAGAAATAGAACTTCATTGATAAATCATATATGAATTAAAACCCATTTTTTTGTATCCTTTTATCTTCTCTAGGAACACATAATTCCTCCTTTATAGTTATCTATTCTTTCTATATTCTTCGTCTCTTTTTTTAAATATGCACAAATGATACTAATAATGACTGAACAATTTGAATTTCAAATTTTAAATTAAAATATAACTTAAATTACAAATTAATCTCCTTTAAATATACCTATTGTATTTTCTTTAGATAAATATCAACCATTGAATTTGAATTGGGTAGTTATTTTTTGCTTAAATATCCACCAATCCACCATTTGGATACCACATATCCATTCTTGTTCAAACTCTCCATATTTCATATATCACATTGAAACATCCCTCTATATGGTGTGATGATTCAATTTTGACTTAAATAATTTCAAATTCCATGTAGTTCATAGCATGTAACAAAACATAATGGTGAAAAGTCTTATCGACTTAGTAAAAACCCTGATTGTAGTTCTTCCAAAAAAAATACCTTCCACATCACATCATTTTCCATGTGACATGGCTAGTGTAAATCATATTTTATGATTGTATCAGTTGTGGCATAGTATAATCTTCACAATGTGGGTTCCCTCAAAATTCTAGTGATACTGAAAATTACTTTCTCACCTTTTTGGTGTGGCCTATGGTTCTATGATGTGTAAGATAATCCTTACTTGTGTGTAATCAAATCTCATTAGTCTATGTGAGGTCACTTGTCTTGTGGTGTAGATAATTTCATCTAAATCCCATAATGAACTTACACATTAACTTCTATTAACCTTATAAACTAGTATTTTGTATCAACTATATTTTCCTCACCATCATAAAAACCTGTACTACCCCCCCCCCCCACTAGTTTCACTTCACATAGTCACTCTACTCTACAATGTCGCAGTGTGTCATCATTCTGCCTACCAATTTGTACTGACTTGTATTGTACTCTCTTCTCCTTAATCACCACCTTAGTTGGGGATTCCTTTGATCTTTTACATTTGTATCCAGGGGTGGTTGTCTACTCAGGTGTCCCTATCTTCCTAGTTGTCTTATTTTTTTAATCTCTAATAAACATTATCGTATGGTGAAACTTAATTAAGTGACCAAAAATATAGAACCGCTGAGAAGGGGGGTTGAATCAATAGTAATGTTTTTATAATTTTATTTTCGTAGAAATAAAACTCTACAATTTTTTAGAGTTTTGATCCACTCATCCTTTTAACTCAGCCTCACCCAGATGCAAATATAATAATGATAAATGTAAGGTGTGCAGTTTTTATAAGGTTCGGTATCAATCTTGGTACCTACTTCTTATTTCATTCAGAATATCTGGAGGAACAAATTTTTCACTAAGATCCATCATAGATATAATTTGGATAGGTAAGAAATCAACCTTAACCTAAATAATGATAGGAAGGAATAACACTTGACCCAAGAAAGTTTATTTTCACTGGTTATAAAATTTTACTCCACTAATTTTAGAAATATCTCTTGAACGGCTAGCTTCTTCATATATAATAATGATCTTCCTCTAAGCCTATAAATAAGAAAGATTATATATTTTACTCCAATATTAATCTTTTATAACTTTGTGTCTTGTACTTATTTTTTCTAAACATTATTCTTTAGAAACTCTTTATTCTAGTCTTATTATCATCAACTTACCAATCTGAATATTTTCAAGAAATTTTGAAAGTAGGTGGTCACCCCTTTATATACTTATCTTTCCTTTAATAAACAATAAAAAATCACAGACTCTAATTTTAAAAGTCCTACTCAACTCAAACTTTTTTTGATTTTATTTAAAGCCTTTGATTTTTTTGGAGTCAACATTCTTTATATTAATTTCCTTAAAAAATTTCACCAATGAACATTTCAAACCTTCCTCAAATATTGGTGAGAATTAAAAACATTCCTTCATAAATTCTTATTCATTGAACATCAAACTTAGCATCGTCACAATGTTTAGAGTGTATAAATGTGAATTAAACTTGATCCAATAATATTTATTTTTCTCTATATAGTGATCTTTTTAATAACTCCTCTATTTGGTACAACTTTGTAAAAGTTCATTTGGAAACCTTCATGATTATCCATCTGGTGCAGCCTTATAAAATTCTATATGATAACCTTCATAATTATCCATCTGGTATAACTTTTTAAATGTATATATGGTAACATTTATAATTCTTCATTAAATAAAACTCTTCATTTCTAGTGACCTTCATAATTCTATATCTGGTTAGCTTTAAAAAAATATAATAGAAATACATTTCTCTATCTAGAAAAAAAATTGTAATTTTCTCCATCTGATGATCTTTTAAAAGTTTGTATGATCAAAATTCTATAAAATTTAGTCTGATATAAATGGTTTTCTTTATTTGGTATATTCTTATAATTTCCTACATATAATCATCTTGTGTCTTTTAACCCTAGCTAGGTAACTGCAAATCCATGTATTCATAACCTCAAACTTTGTATGATCAGCAACTTCACCATTTTATAACTTAAACATTGTATAAACTATCTTATTTTGGAAACTTCATGAGTGAACTCATCTTAAAAAATGATAACCTTTAGTAATAATGATGTTATAAACTTTTAAGATCATCAAATAATCATCTAACTTTATATCCATCCCTTCTGTAAATGTTCTTCTAGAAATTTCCAGAGTCAGACTCTTTCATGTTGAAAAAAATACAACACCTTCAAAAAAACTATGGGTTATTTAATCTCTCCCTTTATATTTTTTTATCAATATTAAAATAAATCCTTTTCAAACTCACCAAAAAACCATAGTCTTTCTCAAATAAAAAAATCCTAAAACTAAACTACTATATAATTCAATGTTTTTGATTGAATTGCATCCGTTGGTGATAAGAAAATTTATGGCCATGATATTGATATAATTACCCTCATATTTTTATCTTCGAGAACTATAACTTTTTAACCTTTACTCCCCCTTTCTATGATAACTCTTGCTTCATATTCATAATATAAAGAAAATATTTCTAATTATTCTCCCCCTTTTACAACAGAATCCAAAGTAACATGGGGGTTACTCCAAAAATTTTGTTTGGTAAATAGTAGAGGTTTAACATGTAGTTTCAACATTAATTCCTCAAAACTTTACCTTGGTAAATATTTAGTAAAAAAATCTAAAAAATTTTCTTTTTTTGAGATATACTCTAGATTTACATCTCTAATCATAACCTTTTCCTTCATTAAATTATATTTAATATCAATTTTCTTTGATAAAATATATTGAACAATATTTTTAGAGAGATTAGTGGAACTCTAGTTATCACAAATAATCTTAAATGTTTTTTCATTATTCACCCTTAAATCATCACGTTGTGTTTTCACCCACATCATTTTATTACATCTATGAGTAACAGCAAAATATTCAGATTCATCTATACTTAAAGTTAATGAACTTTGTTTATTACTATTCCAATAAATACAACTATCTCTTGAGAAAAATGTTCCTACAAATATTGATTTTGGATCATAAAAATCACTAACCCAAACAGCATCTATTAACCCAATCAAGGTTAACTTATTACTTTTCTTGTACATAAATCCATTATTCAAATTTCTTTTAACATACCTCAAAAATAACCTGGCAGTCATCATGTGAGATTATTTAGGATCACTTTGATACCTAACACAAAAAATTACAATATAAAAAATATCTAGTCAAGATGTTTTAAGATAGAGTAAAAATCTAATCAATTTTTGAAACTTATTTTTATTCTCACTTTGTCTATCTTCATTTTTACTCATATTCATATAGATATAAAGAGGTATAGAAACTTACTTCAAATCCACCATTACAAACTTTTTTAATAATTATCTGAAATATTTTTCCTGTGAAAGAAAGATATATCTTTCTGTTTTCATGATCTGTATCCTAATAAAGAAATTCATTTCCCCATTCATAGACATATCAAAGTACCTCTTCTTTTTTTCTAATTACTCTTTACATATATGATATTTATCTCCTAAATATATTATTTCATAAATATAAACAATAATAATTAAAGTTTTGGAACCTATTTTCATTATATAAATATCATTATCAACTTTTTCTCTAGAAAAGTTTAATTTTTATAGGAAATTATCTAGTTTTTAATACAAAGCTTCAGGAGTCTACTTCAACCCATAAAAGGCTTTCATAATATTAAAACTATTATTATATTATGTTCAAGTATAAATCCATCTTGTCATTAAAAATAAACTTCTTCCTAAACTTTCCCATTTAAAAATTCTGACTTAACATCCATCTATAGACTTTTTATATTCAATAAGCATCAATTTCCAAGAAAATTCTGATAGTTTTGAGTCTTGAAACATGGGTGATATGTATTCAAAATAAATACTTTAAACCCATGCATAATCTTTGTTGATGATATAATATTTATTTCTTGAAACCTCTCACATTTTATTCATCTTGTTCCAAAACACCCATTTAGTTCCTATGACATTTTTATCTTCTGGTTGGGGAATAATTTCCCACGTATCATTCTTTTCAATATGTTCTAACTCTTCATTCATAGTTGCTGACCATTATTTATGATCAACATCTTTTTATAGTGATGATGGTTATATTTGACATATGAGTATTGTTTGATTCTCTTTTATTATTTTCCTTCTAATATAAATCTAAGATTCACTTCTTCTAATAATGTTGGTTGGTTCAACCTATCTCTGTATCTTTTGAAATTTGGAGTTTTTATTTTCCTTGGTTTCTTCTTTATCACTAAAGATTTTAGAGTGTGTTTTTTATAATTCTAGTGCACTTACTTCATTTTTATCTTTGGTTATATTATAAGGTTTTAAGATTCCTTCCATTACGGCATCAAAACAACCATTTCCTTTATATGTTTCTTTGAAATTATGTTCAATAACCTTAACATCACATGACTTAGTAATTTTTTGTGATTTTTCATTCTATTAATGGTATCTTCTTCTTTTTTTTATATACCCCTAGAAGATTCCTTTATCAACCCTTTAATTAAATTTCCCTGAATTTTTATTTTAATATTCATCAAGTAGGGACTTCCAAATACCTTAAAGTATTTAATATTAGGCCTTATTTTATAAAACATTTCATAATAAGTTTATTCTTCTTCTGGACTTAAAAAATCTATTTTAAATATGTATATTTTCACAAACTACTTCCCTCCAAAATTATTTTGATATTTTATACTTGGAGAGCATATATCATCCCATTTCAACTATGATTTAATTATTTCTTTTTGATACTAAATTTTTTTTATAGTGTAAGAAGAATTGTATTGATCTCTAATGCCATTCCTTTAAAATTAAGATTCAAATTATTTACATGTAAACTCCTTTCTACTTTTTGTTCTCAATTTTTTGATATATACACCTTATTCCTTCTCAACCTCCTTCTGAGATATTTTGAACATTTACACAACCTCATATTTTTGTTTCATAAACATTACCTAATTCATCCATGTAAATTCATCAATGAAGGTTATGAATTATTCATCACTATTGGTGGACTGATGTCTCATTGGTCCACAGAGATCATAGTGAGTAAGTTTAAGAGGTTTACTTGACTAAATTACTATGTTTAGATGACTTTTTTGACCATTCATCCTTTTTGACATGTTTCAAAAATAATAAATATTTCCTTATTAAGTTGAGTAAGACTAATAACTACTTATTTCATATAGATTTTTCTCAAATTTCCTTGACCAATATGTAAAAATATCATATGCCACAATTCATTTTCATCTTGAGTACTCAAATAACAAGAGTTACTTGGATCTATTATTTGGAATAAATTACCACCAATTTTGTCTCCCTTGGTAATAATATTCCCATATTTTGAATGTATTATGATAAAATAATATCTTTTGAAGATAACTTAATTCCCATCATCACAAATTTGATTAGCTCTTATTAAACTATGTTTTAGTCCATCAATAAATAGAACATATTTAGACTAAATTTATTGTTTCAATTTCAATTATGTCGATCCATTTGATTTTGAGATAACATCATTGGAAAATGTAACAACACCTCCATCATGTTCTCTAATGTTTTTTAGGATTTTCATATCTCCCAACATATGGGAAGACCATAAAATGTTGAGAATCCAAGGCTTCCCCCTTTTGATATATTTTAGTGCAACCTCATATAATAATGTTTTTTAATCATTATTCTCTTTAAAAAGTTCCTTTTATTTCCTTTTGAGTAGAAATTGTCTGAGAAGAGTATTCATACATTCTTCTAAATTATAACTAGATTGATCACACCTTCCACATACCTTATCAAGACATTCAAACTTATTCCATCTTTCAAGATATTTCACTTATATAGTTTTATTATTAACATTTTTTTTCAACTTCTGGAACTTGTAACTATTATCCTTATAATTTTTCCTCCTTTTAGTATTTCTCCCCCTTGACTCAAGAATTGTCTAAGTAAGTGACATATTATACCAAGAGTTATAATATTTATGCCCAAATACTCAAAAAATCCAATAATAACCATTGAATATTGTCCATCCATGGTAATATGAATGTTGGTTGAAAGGTTTTTGTTGAGTTTAATTGAAATTTAAAATTTCCTTATTTCTTTTTGTGGAATATTAGTTATCTAGAAGTGACTATGTCATGACCCATCCTAGAGGGGCCCATGCCGCAAGTCCCCAATCACACATCTAATAGGCCAGGAGATGGAGACTAGCACAGAGTAGGCATATCACTGACATGGGAGGCCTTAACCTAAGTATATGTATACACAAACACATATCCAAGCCTATACAATAATGAAATGTAAAAAAAATGAATAACTATGCATACATACATTTAAAATCCCACAACCAAAGTATGATAGTAAATAAAGGAAACTAAACCAGGGCAAATACAAGCCCACCAAAAAGAGTCTGAAACATAAGTCCAACATGAAATTAAGTACTAGGAATACTGTTATAAAGACATAGGAATACACCTTGGTATGTCTGGTCTCACTAAGCACCGTATTTTCCTGGTCCTTTTAGGACTCTGTTAACAGGTCATTCTTCTACACAAGACATGACATGTGTGAGAAAATCCAATGAAGGGGTGAGTGTAACAATACTCATTAGGACACCTCAAAACCACAAAGAATAAAATAAAGAAAATATAGTAATCTCTACATAGGTATATGTCTATAGTACATATAACAAGAATATCCAGATATACTCAACAAAGACATGAAATCTAAAGGTAAATCATAGCCATAGTATACCGGCCTAGGATTCCAGCTCAAAGATTCTACAAATCACTCATATGGGAGAATATAATCCTAAGTTTGATATAATTGATGACGTCCATCCAAGATGTAATGATTTTCAGTTCTCATCATTTAGAAGTACATGATGATAGTCCAAAGAGAATATGATACATAGATTAGGATCACTACCAAGGCTATGGGTTGATACCAACAACTCAATCTATATTAACCAGAAAATTAAAGGATTGTCGACCACATAGTATTGGTCACGACAATAACAAGAACTCCACCCAAGTCATGAAGATAAATATAGGATCTCACTTTAAGCCTTTTATAGGGATTACAACTACTTTATCTAAGAAATTCCTACTAAAGGGTTCGTATTTCTAGGACAAGGAGAAGATTTAATACCAACCCTTAGGAAAAAGATAAGGGAAATATACCCTAAAAAAACTTGTATAAGATATAGAGGAAAAGGGATTTCATCCATGTATAATAAAGTACATTACTTGTATTAGGGGTCACGTGTTGTGTCCCTTTACCATAGGTCCTACCCATGTAAATGGCCCGTGTCATCAAACTGTGTTTGTGTAGAAGTGCACGGAGTGTATGCTACTCGTGTAGTCTACTCGTGTTCTAGTATATGGACTCATATAGTGTACATGTTCTCATGTACCAGTACATGGATTATCCATTGTACTTATTCTAGGTTGTGTCTATGTGGGGGAGTACACTGCGTGTAGGTAGGCCTTGTAGACCACCTCATGTCTGTGTACTTCCCAAAGTACATGTCAAGTCTCTGAGGATGGATCACACACTATGTGATAGGGTCACATGTCATATGATCCTTATCTTCTACTCAAAACCCTATCCACTACAAAGGGGGTACCACACCTTATGTAGATCTGGTTTACATTCCATGTAATGTGGGATTTTTCAGAATCCCAGATTCTTCCTCCACATGCCTCATCTGGTTCTCTGGCCTTCGATCCATCAATTGCCTTTCCAGGAAATAAAATATCCCATCTCACCAAATACTTTCCATCATTGAACAAAAAATTCTCTATCAAGTCTTCTCAAAAAAATGGACCTAATAATTGTTCATCATTATGCACTGAAGAATTCCAAATAACATGAAATCGGGCATCAACCATCATCTGATTCACCGACACTTCCTTTATCACACAACCGTCATGTAGTTATGATCCCAGATCTATGATATTGGATCATTGCACCAAGAAATAGGTGTGCAATGATTAATTGATCTAGATATGTCGAATCATTATCCAAATGAATAATTTCCCTGATGAATGAAGAACTGGGGGAAAGAACAATAATAGATGAGAGGAACAAACCTTGATTGATGTTTTTGTTAATATTGATTCATTTTTATGAGAATAAAAATAAAGAAATCAATAATCACAAATTAATTATCCCAAATAAATCTCCGCAAATAAATCCATACCACATTATACACAATTAATAGATAAATCTATTGGTTAATTGATCTATTCTTTCCATATAAATCAACAATGGGGAAAGGAAACAAATAAAACAACCACCCTACCTCAATTCAGATAGATATTTTATGAATAAAGGGGTTGTTCCATGATCTTTTGTGAGATCCTTTGAATCTATTTCATGTTGATCATAAATCTATGATGTGGTCATCATTCGCCTAAGAGAAATTATCCAACTTTCTCTCCAACAACTCTTCAATGGATCCAGGGTTATGCGGGTAACCCTAGTATTTTTCCATATTGTTATATTTAAAGAAGAAGTTTTAGGTTTCTACATCAAAAAAAAACAATTAAAATTATTTAATTAAATTATTCTACTCATTTTATACCCACGATGAATTTTTCATGAATGACTCATGTCAGCTAAGGTTAAATTGTGACAATGATAAAACTTGAATTTTTAATGCAACAATGCCCTCAGATTTCTGATTTGAGCTCTAGTTTATAAGTTATTCCACTTTTTTCAAGAAAAATTTGCATGCATATTATTTAATATATTTAATATATTTCAAACATTTATTCTGGGCACTTAGGGCCTTATAATTGCACTCTATCTCAGTGCCTGGTCTTTAAAATAATACATATAATAACCAAAAATAATACACAGAAAATTCAAGACATTACATTCACCCCACCTTGGGTTTTTACATCCCTAAAAAGACAAAATAAGGGCAAATCAAAAATATGTGGGTATTCATCACAAATCTAATTCTCCTGCTCCCATGTGCGCTCCTGGAGATTCTTGTGATGTCATCTAACACTTACCAAAGGAATCACTTACCCATGAATAATCCTCTCTTGCTAATCCTTGATCTCTGCTGGGTACTCAGTAAAGGTAGCTCCAACATCGATGTCCATCTCACCCCAGTTGATAACGTGTAATGGGTCATGTACGTACCTCCTTAGATGTAACACGTGGAAGAGGTTGTGTACCCAGTTTAACTGCATAGGTAGATCTAAGAGGTTCTCCACCTTTCCAACTCTACACAGTATCTTGAAAGGGCCAATGAATCTTAGAGATATATTGTCTCCTTGGTCAAATATCTGCAATCCATGTCGAGGTGAAATATGTAGGAACATGTGGTCTCATTCCTCGTACTCCAAAGGCCTTTGTCACCTGTCAGAATAAGACTTATGATGGCTCTGTGCAATCTCCATCCACTCTAGGATGATCTGTACCATCTCTTTTGTAGCTCACACCAACTATGGGCCCATGAGTGTTGACTCTCTTGAGTCAGCCTAGCAAAGTGGTGACCTACAGGGTCACCCATATAGAGGTTTGAATGGTGAAATACTGATGATGTAATGGTAACTATTGTTTTATGAAAACTCTACCAGTGGTAGGTGGTCCTCCCAACTATGGATAAATTCCAACATTCAAGCTCACCGAATTTCCTCCAGAACTTGAATAGTCAACATTTTATGGCCATTAGTTTGGGGGTGAAATGATGTGATCAAGTGTAACTGAGTCCCAAATACCTCCTGTAATCCCTTCCACAATCGGAATGTGAAGTGAGAATCATGATCAGAAATTTTCATCAATGTAACTATATAGAGTCAAACTATATCCTGCATGTAGAGGCGTCCCAAGATCTCTACTAAATTCTACTCTCATATAGCTAGAAAGTGGGATAACTTAGTGAGTTGGTCTATGATCACAGAGATAGAATCGTGTCCCTTGTATGTACATGGCAATCCCATCATGAAGTCTATAGATATACCATCCCACTTCCATTCTAGAACCTCAAGGGGTTTAGATAAATCTACTAGAACTTGGTGTTCATCCTTCACTTGATGAAAAATAGGGCATCGAGTGGAAAACTCTGAAACTCCTTTCTTCATCCTTGGCCATCAAAATTAACATCAGAGGTCTTGGTATATCTTTTAAAAACCTAGATATATCTCTAAAGGATATGTATTAAAATATCTTATAACCTCCTCCCTCAACATCACTGGTGCCATCGTGCATCCTCTAAAAATAATGATGTGCTCTCAACCTTTAGAAAAACTATCAGGATCATGCCTTGTGGGTATCTAAGCATGTAGGGTCTCACAGTCAGTATCTCCAAGTTGTGATTCTCTATCTTTCTATAAGAGAAAATGGGTGATAAGCATCGACTAGAGGTAATTTTCTCCATACTCATCCATAAAGTATAAATTTAATGAGTTCAATTTCTCTGAAACATTGTTTAGTAACTATGAACAAGATCATCTGCTAAGAGCATCTGCTACCACATTCCCCTTCCTAGGAGTATAGATAACTTCAAATTCATAATCCTAGAGGAACTCTATCCATCTCCTATGTCTCATGTTGATATCCTTCTGAGAGAATATATACTTGAGAATCTTGTGATCATAGAAAATGATAAACCATTTTCCCATTAGGTAGTGTCTCCACATCTTCAAAAGAAAAGACTAACATTGCAAGCTCAAGATAGTGGGTCGTGTAGTTATGATCGTGTGGTATAAACTCACATGAAACATAGGAAATAATTTCTTGCCTCTACACAAAAACACAACCAAGATCAGTCCCTGATGCATCATAGAACACTAGGTACTCAACACCCTCCTCTAGAAATCTCAAGATGGGAGTTCTCTTCAAACCCTACCTAAACTGTTGAAAATCCTGTTGTCACCTCTCTTTCCGCATGAAAGGCGACCCCTTTTGAGTCAAGTCTATCATGGGTGCTAATATCCTAGATAAATCAGGTATGAATATCTAATAATAGCCTTCCAATCAAAGGAAACTCTACACCTATTTCATTCTCTTGGGTGGCTCCCAATATGACACTATCTCAACCTTGGATAAGTCTAATAGCACTTCATTTACTGAGATAACGTATCCTAGAAAGTGTACCACCTGAATCAAAAACTAAAACTTTGAGATCCTTTCATAAATATGGCGATCTCGGAGTATTAAAAGAACTATCCTCAAGTGACTTGTGTTTTCCACCTCAGAAACTGAGTACACAAGGATATCATTGATGAACAGTACCTCGAACCAGTCTAAGTAAGGCTGAAAATTCCTTTTTAGGAGACCCATGAACATTTCTGGGGTGTTCATCATTCCAAATGGAATCACTAAGTACTTATAGTGATCATAGTGACATCTAAATTTTATCTTCAGAATATCCTTTCCCATACTCATAGCTGGTGATAGCTTGGCATGAGGTCAACCTTCGAGGACCATCACACTCGTCTCAACTGATCAAAGAGGTCATCTATCCTTAGTAGTGGATACTTTTTATCACCTGATCCAAGAACCGGTAATATACACACAACCTCAAGCTCTCATATTCTTTATTGGAAAACAAAACTGGGGTTAACCATGGTGAAACACTGGGTCTAACAAATCTCTTCCTCTATAAGTCCACCAACTATACCCATGGCTCATGAAGATCTGTGAGAGCCATCCGATATTATATTGTAGATATTGGTGTCTTCATGGGGTGTAGATCAATGTATAATTATATCTCTCAACAGGGAGTTAAACATGTAACATCCTCAGGGAAGACTTCTTCATACTCTGCCACCACTATAGGAAATTGGGAACTCATAACATCCTCTACACTATGGTTTAGGCTAGCCAACTAATGGGTAATTGACTACACCCTCTTATGAATGTGTCCATCCTGAACTTCTTAGGTACCCTTTTCACTAAAAAAGGAAAAACCAATTCCTTCATTGTAGACACACCGTATCATTTTCCTAAAACAGTCAATCTAGGCATGAACTGTAGATAACCAGTCCATACCAAGAATAAAATCATAAGGTCATGAGGATGATACCAAGATATTCCAATAGAAACTCTCACCTTCAAGGATTAGGTCACACTATCAGTACAAGTATGTGATCATTAAGCCTTCTCCTATAGGATTCTCCAAGCATAAGGGTAGAGACAAAGGTTCAACTAGAATCTCTAAGTCTTGTACAAGGTATGTGGAAATAAAGGAATACTAGAACCTGTGTCTATCAGTACTATAGTTAAGGTAGAAAAGACACATATTGTAACTTGAATCATTCTAGGAGCCTCTGGGTCATAAGCTTTGACTGCCTATATTTTTTTCTACCCTTTTCCTTTAACTCCCTGAGCCTAGCATGGACCACCTAGTGGTGGTGGTCATAACAAGTCAAAATGTTGACCACCTCTTGTTGCTCTCCCAGCTCCTCTACCACATCCTCCACCATAATAATCTAACTTCTCCTACCACTACCTCTACCTAGGTGTCCTATCCATGGTTTATCTTTTAAATATACAGCAGGTTAGATAATATCACGCAATATTTCCCCTAACCTCACATGAGTAGCACTGCCTCTATCTGAGTTGACTGGACCCACCCTGTGAGTCCTAAACCAAAAATCCTCTATCCTAGGACCTCCTCCTAAAATTTCTCTCACATTCAGGTCCTTGAGACTGACATCGGCTCCCTAATACTGAGGTATCTGCTCATAATTTCCCACTGTCGGAAACCACTGGTTGTATCTGCTCATCCAAGAAACTATCAACCACCAAAGCTCACTATAGTAACCCTATATAAGTAGGAATACACCTAGGCATAACACTGGATCAAATGTCTCTATGAATAAATCACTCAAAATTCCAAGCCCTGAAGAAATGGTCATGAATCATATCTATTAAGTACCTGTAAGGGTTGGTAAACCTTGATGAATACTCAGTTACTATTGTGATGCCATACTGGAGCTATAGAGCTCTTGGATACATAGATCCCTTAGAATATTTAGTGAGAAATCTTCTCTAAAAAGATGATCGAAATCTATCCATGAAAGAGTCACCTTGTCATAATATTGGGTCACTAACCCCCACTATCTCCCTGCTAGGCCGTGTATAAGGCTCACTTCCAGGACCACCATTTGATATTCTGGTGTCCTAACTAGACGAAAAACTCATGTCACTATCTCAAGTCAGTTCTCATCCACCTGTGGGTTGGGATCACCTCATAACATGAGGGTTCTATGTCACTGAAACTCATTAATCACACTCAACCTATGCACCTTATCCACTGGTACTTCAGGTACCACATGCTGCTCTACAGTTAGTGGTGTGTATAGTTCACCACCTAGAGATAACATTATAGGAACTAGTCCCTATATTGATTCCTCGTCACTAAGGGGATAATCCTTGTGATCATTCTGAATCCTAGCTGGCATACATCACTAAGGCACACTAAAAGTAAATAATATGTACCACGGTGAATGAGTATATCTAGAGAGCAGAATCAAGAAGGGCATGGAAACCACAAAACATTTCTATATGATGCATGTACCATTATTTTCCCTACAACCAGTGTTCTAATGTACCAATTCTAAAAGAAGGTTATCGGAGTCATGTTGTATGGATACATCAGTATTTGCACTAACGCCGGAGACCCCAGCTTGAAATCCAAACTTGAAACACTTAAAACTATTTCCCCAAACCAATATCACAAACTCTAGTCCTAAAGTAAAATCAAACCCTCTAATACCACTCTGTCACGACCTGTCCCACAGGGTTCCATATCATGACTTCCCAAGACCGCCTCCAATAGGCCAAGGGCTGGAGACTAGCACCAAGTTGGAATATCACTAACATGGGAGGCCTTAGCCTAAGTACCTATATACACACACAAATCTACAAGCCTATACAATGATGAAATGTAAAAACAACTAAACAACCATGCATTTGTATATCTAAAATCCCAAAACCATAGTATGATAGTAAGTAAAGGAAAGTAAATAAGGCCAAGTATAAGCCAACTAAAAAGAGTCTGAAACACAAGTCCATCCTAAAATGGAGTACTGGGACTATTGTTAGAAAGTCATAGAAACACACCTCAGTTTTTCTAGTCTCACTAAGCACCATCTGGTCCTGTTCTACCTAGGACTCTATCAAAAGGTCATTCATCTGCACAAGACACAACATGTGCAGGAAAATCCTGTGTATGGTTGAGTAAAACAATACGTCATAGGGCACCCCGAAACCACAAAGCATACAAAAAATTAAATATAGTCATATCTACATAGTTATATGTTCATAGAACATATAATAAGAATATCTAGATATACTCAACAAAGACAAACAGTCTAAAGGTAAATCGCAACTATAGTATACCATCCTAGGATTCCATCTTGAAGATTCCAAAAAACACTTGTCCGGGAGAACACACTCCTGGGTATGATAGCACTGATGATTTCCATCTGTGAGGTCATGCACATTAGGTCTCATCATTTATAATTACATGCTTGTAGACTAAAGAGAATACGATATATAGACGAGGATTACTGCCAAGGCCATGGGGTGATACTAACAACTCAATCTGAATTAACTCACAAATAAGTGGATCGGTGACCATATAGTGTTGGTCACAATGATACTAAGAACTCCACCTAGGTCATGAATATGAATATACGATATCACTCCGGCCTCTCAGAAGGATTCCAACAAATCGATCCAAGAAATTACTACTAAAGGGATCGTATTCCTAGGAGTAGGAGATGATTCCATACCAATCCTTAGGGAAAGGATTAGGGGAATGTAACCTAATGAAACTTGTCAAAGATATGGACTAAAATGGATCTAATCCATGTATAACAAAGTAAACATCATGTATTAGGGGTCACATGTCATGTACCTTGACCCTTAATCTTTCCCTTGTAAATAGCATGTGTCATCAAACCATGTTCGTGTAGACATAAATGATGTGTAGGCTGACCGTATAGTCTATATGTATTATAGTACATGGATTCATCTCATGTACATGTGATCATGTACCAGTACATGTCTTAGCATGTGTACTTGGTCCAGGTCATGTCCGTGTGTGGGAGTACATGGTATGTAGGCTACCAGTGTAGTCCACCCCATGTTTGTGTAATTCTCGAAGTACATATCGAGTCTCTGGGGAGGGGTCACATACCGTGTGATAGGGTCACACACCATGTAATTCTTATCTATTAACTGAAACCCTAGCCACCTTAAAGGAGGCCCCACATGGAATGTATATCTAGTTTACATGCTGTGTAATGTGAGATTTTCTAGAATCCCATATTCTTCCTCTGTGCACCTCGATTGATTCTCCATCTTCTGATTCATTGACCGCCTTTCCAAGAAATAGAATATATCATCTCTTCTTATCCCTTTTGTTATCAAACAATGTGTTTCTCTATAAAATCTTCTCAAAAAATTGATCTAAGAAATGTTCTTCATTATGCACCTAAGAACACTGAAGAATGTGAAATTAGGTATCCACCATTGTTTGATTCATTGTCGCTTCTATCATCACACTATTATCATGTAATTTTGATCCTAGATATACAATATCGGATTGTTGCACTAAGAAATTAAGTGAAATGATCGATTAATCAGGATATGTCAAACCATGGGCCAAACTAAGAATGCCCACGATGAATGAAGAACTTGGAGAGAAAAGTAGAAGAAAATATGAGAGGAACGAACCTCAATCAGTGTTCATGTAAATATCGATTCATTATCATGAGAATAACAACGAATAAATCAATAATCACAATGTAATTATCCAAAATAAATCCCCACAAATAAACCCATCCTACATTACACATGATCCATAGATCAATTTGTTGGTTGATTGGTCTATGTTCATCATAGGAATCAAGAATTGGGAAAGGAAACAAATCAAACAACCACCAACCTTGATTTAGATCGATTGTTGACAAAGAACGGGGTTTATCAGTGATCATTGGAAATATCCTTTGAATCCATTGAACATAAATCGTCGATCCATGATCTGATCATTGTTCACCTGAGAGAAATACTCCAACATTATCTCCATCAGTTGTGGATAACCCTAAAAATTTTCCATAATAGTCTATTTAAAGAGGATGGTTTAGGTCGCTACACTGCTACATCAACAAAATAATTTAAATAATTTAATTAAATTATTTTATTCATTTTATACCCATGATGGATTTTTCATAAACAACCCACACTGGCTAAGGTTATATCATGCCTAGGGTAAAACCTACATTTTAAACACAACAGTGACCTCTTATTTATGATTTGGGCTCCCATTTAGAAGTTATTTCACTTTTTATGGAAACCTTCATGCATATTCTATTATATATATTTCAAACATTTATTATAGGAACACTGGGCCTCAGAATCACATGCTATTTTAGTGCCTGGTCTCAAAAATAGTCCATATAATATCCAAAAATAATGCATAAAAAATCTGATACATTACAGACTATCCTCCTGTGATTGGTTTTTAAGGGAATTAATTTTTCAATATCCTTTTTAATTAATGCATTACCTTTACTTTTCTTTGAACCTGCATAGTTAGTAGAAATAATATTTGAAACTTTGTAATTATCAATTTGAGTTCGAACCTATTTTGTATAGCTAGATTTTCCATAAAATATTAAAAATTGTTGTTTAGCTTTATTTGTTTTTTATAAATCTATATTCTTCCTTTTTAAATATTTTTCATCTTTGAGACATGTTATTTTAGTATTTCCCAATTCTTCTTCTTGAATGGAAATTTTTACATAATTTTATTTTAATATTTTTTTTATTATATAACTTTTATTTTGAGGGATTTAATTTCCTCAAGATATCCTTCTTCTATTTTAATTAAATCTTCCATTCCATCTTTCTTACCAGGAAGTATGGATTTCTTAATTAGTTTATAGTTTTTCTTGAGACATGCTTCATGTTATAATCTAAGAACATATTCTTTGTATGTTTCTTCACCTTCTTCTTCTTTACTATTAGAATTTTACTCATGTTTCTCAACATGATCAATGGAGTTAGTGATTTTTTCTATAATATATTCATCTGATGAATTACTTTCAGTTTAGTTATTCTCATCACCTTCAAAAATTATTCTCCTCATTCTATAATATCTTCATTTTCTCTCCACAAATTTTTTTTCCCTCTTTATATTTTTTACCCCACTTATTCTTAGGACTGTTCATTTGTTCACCTTCTTCAAACTCACCCATTTTATGAAGTTTGAGGCAAAGAAGTTGATTTTTACAAACCTAAAAAAAATAGAGGAAGTTATCCCTTGTATTTTTCTTTACCTTTTCTAGTTTTCTTTGAGATGAAGGTCATAAATTGTGAATACTCTTAATTATTTAGAGATTCATGTTTGGGTATGTTGGGGAATTATTTTCCTTTCAAAATATTAATTTTCTTCATTACTTAAAAAGTAATTTCATCTTTTTCCTTCCTATTAAATTCCAGATCTTTCCACATTTTATAGTTAATAAGAATGTTTTAAATCTCATAAAGAGAAATAGTTTCTATATCCTTAATAACAGATATTTTAGATCAAATCCTTTAAGAAAATTACTCATCAATTTTTTGAAAATAATTGAATCTATAAATTTTTTTCTAAAACATATGATGTTACTGACTATTTCATTTACCCTTGTGAAATATTCATCAATGGTATCTTACTATTCCATTTTTATATCTTAAAATTTACTTCTCTTAATTTAAAGTTTTATTTCCTTCACTTTAGAATCACCTTCAAAAATCTTTAAAGTTTATACCAAATATCCTTAGCTATTTGAAGTCTCGTCACCTTTGCGAAGACTCTTTCAGAAAGAGACATTATGATTTTATTTCAGGACTTACCATAATCTTATAGATTCCTCTTGTTAGAAAAAAAATCATTGGTTCATCCTTTTATCTAGGTAGAAATCCAATAGTTATTTCATCCACCACTTCTAATCCAAGTGAAAGAATATAGGGTATCATCATATTCTTCCAATTATAATAGTTCGTATCATCAAAAAAACAGACTCCTCTAATATTAATTGAATATAAATTCTCCATGCTTAACAAATAGGTATAAAAAGGTATCCTCCCATATGATACCAATTAAAGTGACCAGAAATATAGCACCACTGAGAAAGGTGGAGTGAATTAGTGGTAATATTTTTATAATTTTTGTCACTTGTAAATAAAAATCTATAAATTTTTAGAGTTTTAATCCACTAAAACATTTAACTCAACCTCACCCGTATGAAAAATGATAAATATTGATTCAAGGAAAACATTTTTAACAAGGTTTGGTCTTAATGTGGGTACCTACCACTAGTAAAAATAGAGGCTATTGTGTTAAGGTTTTAACCTTGATTTCTTAGAAACCAATGTTAAAAGTGATGTGGGTAAATTTTAACATCAGTTTTATAAAAAACTGAAAGTAATAAGAAAACCTTTTAACATTGGTTATTAATAAAACTGACATTAAATTTGTTTTAAAAAAACACTAGCACCCCAAACCCACATTTGTTTTTATTTTAATCTCTCCTCTCAAAGTTCAACAGCACCTGGTGGCCCTTGACAATGATCGATCTTCTATTTTAGTCAATTTTCATCATCTTTTCACATTGTTTCTTCTTAATCTTTCAAACTTCATCCTTATTTAATGATCCTCGGTATTATTCAGTTTAGGGAAACCCTATTCCAATCAATCATCAATCATGATTCAAGGTTTTTTTTGTTCTTTTTATACTTTTTTTCAAATGTTTTTCTTCAATATTATAAATTTAACCCTATTTTCACCAACTTTGAGTGAGCACATCAGAATTCAGGATCATTTTTTCATTATCGACCACCAAATTTTGTAAATTAATTTTTATTTTCAAAAAACAAATAATTATCTGTTAGTTATAAATTTTATATGTCCATTAATTTTCTTGTATCTATTTTATTATTAGTTATCAAAAAATTAAAATTTGTTAAATTTCATAAAATTTTTATGATTATAAATTTTTTTCACTATAATTTGTTTCTTATTGAATTTTTTTTGTTGATAACTATTTTTATTTACAAATTTTTTATTATTATGATTTTTTTGTGGTTGAAATATACTTTTTTATACAATTTTTTTTCATTTATAGATTATTTTTATCGATATAATGACTTTTGATTAATTTTTTTGGTTGTAAATTATTTTTCATTTTTAAATTATTTTTAAAAAAATATTTGTTAAAAATTTATGTATATTTAAATTATATGTTTTTATATATTATTAATCACTTGTATTTGTATTTTTAAATGATATCTTTTGATCATTATGTATAATTTTTTTTTGTGATCAAATATTTATCAATAATTGATTGTTTTCATTATATGTTTTTATGTTTAAAAATTATCTATTTAAATATATTTTTAAATTTATATATATATATTAATATATTTACCTTTTATATTGTGATCTTAAGTAATTAATGGATTGTAATTGAATAAATTTATAAAGAACCACTAATGACTATGAAAAAGGATTTGATGATTTCTTGGAATTTTCTAAAAGACATATTTAAGACAAAGATTTTATTTTTTCTTTCATGTGTGAAGTGTTTTAATGTGAGAAAGTTAAATTCTAAATAAATCATGGATTATCTCATTTTTTCATGGTTTTATCCATAATTATACATGTTGGATCTATCATCATGAAATGATATAAAATTTAACATATAATGTTGATGAAAATATTCATCACGAGATAGAGGATCGTATTAAAGAATTAATTCATGATGTGGGCATTGAAAAAATTTAAAAGATATCAATTTTTTAATGATTGTATGAAGATTATGAGAACCCATTATTCTTACATTGTAATAAATTTATAGTATTAACAGTAGTTCTGAGATTAGTTAACTTGAAAGCAAGAAATTTATGGAGTGATAAAATTTTCTTTTAATTTCATGAAATCTTAAAAGATATAATTCAAAAAGGAAATAGGATTATAGATTCCAATTATTATTCAAATAAAATATTATTCCCAATGGAATTTTTAAGGTATTGGCCTTAATCATAACATATTCTAGTGAAATTATACTAGAATTGTTTTTCTTAAAATCCTAAAGATCATTTTGGTTTAGAGTTTAACAGAATTAGGAAAAATACTTAAAAAGTAAACCCATAAATTACAAGTGGAAACCTATACTCAATATTCATTTTTCCTACCAAATAAAACTTTTTAAAATAAAACATGGTTTATTTTCAGGATATATCTTCATAATTTTCATCTTAGACCCATATTTATCCCTACTCTTACTTAAACCCTATGAAAAAAATTTAAAATGTGGGATAAGAACAAAAATCTCAATAAGGTACATAAAATAATAAATCTGTTAGTCTAGTGAAAATATGAAAACCCATTAAAAACCTTTTCTTAAAAACATACCTTTTCATCTGAAAATATTATCATTTTTTCAAAAAGATCATTATCTTACCTTTTAAAATCAAGATATTTCCATAAAAAATCATTAGCAAGCATAAAAAAATCCATGTAGGTGCATTGGGAAATCATCATCATAGAAACCTTATATAACACATATAATAACCCTTAAAAAAAACCTTAAAAATTTTAATAACAATATGTATGACTTCCAATATAATTCTTCAAAGAACAAAATCATTACCCAATGTATTATAGCACTATATGGGTACAACCAAAGATATAAATGGATTACACTTGATATATAATGAGGATAAATCATTTTTAAACAATTTTTGAAGTAATATATCATGAATAGAACCTTGAAAATCTATTTTAAACTCATGTACAAAACACTTTCAGATATCAAAATAGCATTTTTCTTAAAAATCACTTTTAAAATCCATAAAATTCTCACATAAATAAGAAACCAGTTTATTTGAAAATAAAAATATAATTTTATAAAGGAAAAATAAAATCATTGATGTTTCACAATGGTAGGAAAATCACCTCATTCCGTATAATTTAAAAAACATTCCTTTAGACTTTTTTTAAAAAGGATAAAAGAGAAACTTTAAAAGAAGGTTTTTAAAATAAAGTCCATTAACACTTTTATAACATTTGAATAATAATATCCATGAAATAATATAATTTAAAAAATTAAATATCATTATAATATATAAATTCATGATATAACTCTTAAAAGGGGTTGTATATACACCCTATAAAAAATATAGGTGCATAACATAAAAAATATGCCTCAACGAAAGGAGATTGAGATGAAGTCCCCTACATTAACTCAAACTAATCATGTACATTGTTTATATTCATGAATAATAAACTTATATTAAATAATTACTTTCTTAATAACATTTTTCAAGTTCATTATTCCTTTTATATCACTTATTACCATGCTAATTACTTAATCATTTAAATTCACATCGGGTGTTTTGACAATATTTGGTACTTAAGTCCAAAATTAATTTTTACAGTTGAATATGCTCAAAGAGGTCAGCATTAAATCATATATAGAATAATATTCAGGAAATAATTATCATTTTTATTAACCAATTATACTTTTAAATACATCCATTAAATATGGTTATGAAAAATAAACTATGTTACAATCATGGAGACGGTAGGTCGTACGAACGCATGAGTAATGTTTCCATTTTTTGATGATCATTATGAAAATAAATTATTATTTTATCTTTATGGAAGGATAATAATATCTTAATTATCATATTTATTCTTTAAATGTACTTATATATATCATACATGTGTTTTTTTTTGAATAAAAACGAATCACATCGCTTCGTGGGGGTGGTAATCCATACGTATGAAAGAACGATGTTGTCATTTTTTAGTGAATATAAAGGTAAGAAGTAAAATGATATATTATACCTTTATAATGATAAATATATCATTAATATCATATAAAAATATTAATTACATAATTATAATCCATTATTGAGATATTTTGATGCAAATTGAATTACATTGGTTCGTAAGGTGGTAGTATATTGTACACACTAATGATGAATTCATTTCCCATTTGATGGAAGAGGAAATGTATATGGGTTATTACATAAACATAATAACATATAAATATATGTAGGATACTGGGTTTATTATTTTATCATGGTTTAATAAGATTTTAAGGAAGTATAAGAAGATACAAAACTAAAACATGCAGTTGAAAACTATACCTCTTATTTGGAAAACCTAATTTTTTTAACACATTAATCTCTATAAGTTTGGTATTATTACTAAAGAAATACATATATAATAATATGATGGGTTATATGAAGTTATTTTTTTATTTATTTTCCAAAAAAATGATTTTTAAGTGTGTATAAATGAGAATAAGTGGTGCCCTTTTATATGATAGGGGAGGGTACTTATGGAACTTCTCAAAATAATAAAATAATATAAAATAACATTTAATACCAAATGGATCCAAAATTATTAATTTAAAATATGATATTATTATGGATATAAATATCCTCATATAATAAAAATTAGATAATTTTTTACTATATTTCAACCATTATCTTTTAGTTTTAACCCTTAGCCCATTTAACTCTTACCATGACAACATGGAGTTTTACACTGTAAGGGTTAATATAGTTACTCTAAATTGAAAAAGGACCAATAAATGTACCATGGTTGATATTTTAAAAGTTATCTTATTCAATTTTAAAATTTTAATATTTTTTAGGAATTTTATATCATTTAATAAAATATTATTTATGTTAAAATATTTATAATGTCAATTTTAAGAACTATTCATTACATTGAATTTAATACTTTCAATATAATACTTATAAATAAAAAAATTATTTAATTATATAAATAACATGTAAATTTCATTTAGAATATTCTTTTATCACATTAATTATCCTAAATTGCACATATATTATAATT
Source organism: Viscum album (assembly GCA_963277665.1). NCBI lineage: Eukaryota > Viridiplantae > Streptophyta > Magnoliopsida > Santalales > Viscaceae > Viscum > Viscum album. Next base: position 109,251,841 of record OY728133.1, read on the forward strand.
TTTAATATCATTTATTTTATTTTTTCAATAATTAAATAATTAATGCATCAATGTTGTGCAAGCATTTAAGGTAATTATTTCTTTACTAAAAATTAAAAATAAATTATCCGAATTAATATAAATGTATTATATTTTAAAATAATATTTATTTTTGATATATCCTATATATAACACCATATTAAAAAATATTACACTTATTAAAAACAAGTGTGACAAGTTTGACTTTTCATTAAATAAAATACTATAAAGTTTGTAATCTTATCCAAGTGGCTCCAAAAGTTCATAAATTAGACCCTTGGATGACTATAGTAGATATATACTCATCCAATAAGATTTAATAAAGTTTTAAGGTAATTTTATAGTCCTTATCATTTTATTTTTAACCTTTAATTATCTCATTTACCATTTACTGGGGTAACAAAAATTATTAAGTTTACTATTCGTATTGTCCAAAAATAAAAAGGTCCTACTTACTAAATTTGGAAAAAATGATTCCAAATATTGAATCCATTTTTTAAAATTTAAATCATGGAATTTTTAAAATTTAATTTAAAATTTAAACTGGAAAAATGCAAAGAAAAACAGTTTTTTGGAAAAATTCCATTTTTAAATATAAAATGTTTTACACAAAATTAAAGTATTGAGTCTATTTAAAAAATTATAATTAGATTGTTTTAAATAAAATTTAACTAATATAAATTTAAAACTAAACCAAAGAATTATTTTACTTTTTAAAAAACTTTAAAAATAAAATATAATTTTCAATAAAAATCAATATTTTTCAATATTCCTCAAAAATTCATTAATTTCAGAAAATTATAAAAAAATAATTTTAAGATAACATTGGAAATATAAATTATAAATTAAAATTAATTTTTTCAAATAAATTTTCTTAAACTTCTAGAAATTAATTATAATATTCACTCATAAAATGAAAGAAAACCTATTTTTAAAGAAAACATATTTTTGAAGAATAAAATGACTTTACTAAAAATCTCGTATTTATTTAAAAAGAATTAATAAATAAATTGAAAATGGATAAGACCATTATATATTTAATAATGTTTTTAATACTATTTATTCCCATAAATTTAATGGCTAAGTTAAAATGATCACATTTAAATAATAATATTTATTTGTTCGTTTAAGCTCAATTTGGTGTATCTTATATAGTATTGAATATTGCATTTATTTTTAAAATCTTGGGATGTTAAATTCTTCCCCGCACACACAATTTTTGAAATTTAATCCTCATAATCTTTAAATTAGGCTTGGTAACCAAGGTTTGAATTTTAAAAATACATGTGTTGAAATCCCACATTATAAAAGGATTAATAAAACCTCCACATTGATATGAGAGAAATGAAAATGTGAAGGTAATCTATAATTACACATACTAGGTTTCTAAATAAGAAAATGTGGACATGGAAGATAAATTCCAAATCCTAAGGACTAATAGAGAGTGTTAGAGGACATGGTCATGATAAAGTTAACCACCAAAAAATAGTAAAGCTATGATAGGTTAAAAGGTCATTGATTTATACTAAAGAAAAGTAAAAAAATAACATTTTTCTTTCCAAATAATTTTCCTAGAGTTGAGGAATTATTTTATTGACTAGAGTAACAACATAAGAAAACATAATTACTTGAAAATTCTAGTTTCATCCCTTAATCAATTTCCACTAAAAACTAATATTTTTTTCCAAATGATGGGTATGAATTTTTCATGATTGAATCACTAGAATAAGCTTCTAGGGATCACAAAATATACAAAAGAAAAAAATATTCCTCATGTCTTTAGGAATTGACCAAAACCAAAAAAATTAGTACAAGATAAAATAATTCCCCAAAAATAATAAACCTTTATATGATGAAAATTTTATTTAATCTCTAAAATTAAAAATTAATACCCAAAGTTCACCATGGATCATACAAAAAATAAATATCCTTAAAATTATTCAAAAATATTTTATACTAAGATTGAAACCCAAAAATAAAAAGGATTTGATCACATAGTCTTCCAAAATAATTTTAATATTTATCTCTAAATCACATCAATGAGTCTTAAATTATCATACCAAAATATAATTTCTCTAATCACATAATCTTATTGATATAATAGTCATTTACATAAATTACATGAATCACCATAAAGAAACATTATGATAATATATTCTTCCAAAAGATAATTAAATCTTTATTTCTCAAATAAAACTCCATAATATCATATATGGTTCCTAAAATTATAGTTATCTTATTCCAAAATAACATTATTCACGTAATCACTAAATCAATTTATGATAAAAACATATGTTCCCAAAATGAACTTAACCTTTATCCTTCATATAGTTTAAATAAATAAAAACAATTTCATACTAACTAGGATGTCATGTAGGTCAGTGGTAGGCAATGCACCCTTATCACCCTTCAGTTGTGGGTTCAATCCTCATGGCCTTGTTGGGTGTGATGGTTTGTCACACATACTACAGGTTTTCATTTTTCAAAAACTATATTAATATAATCCTTATACAATTATAGTAATATGAGAAACATCCTCAAAAATAACCTTAATGTATTCATCATTAAATAAATTTTTTAACCTCAAATTTTATCTCATACCTTTCATTTTTCATCCCAAAATTTAATAACCCATAATTACCTAAAAATAATAATTATCTCCAAAAATATCATTAGTCTCATTAAAATTTCATAACTTAAATCCTTAAAAGGGTTTTATAAGGCATTGAAAATATAATAAACCTTAAAATTATAAATCCATGATGGTATCCATAACTCTTATTATAACCTCACATAAAAACATCCTAATCTCAAAAAAATTCTAAACCCTCCTTTGATACCAATTGTAAGGAATCATCCTTAATCATTACATATTCTAGTGACATTAGACTAGAATTAATTTTCTTACAATACTAAGGATCTTTTTAGTTTAGAGTTTTAGATAATTAGGAAAAAATATTAAAAATTAAACTCATACAATACAAGTGTACACTTATACTCAGTATCCATTTTTTCCACCAAATAAAAAAAATTAAAATAAAATATGGTTTCTTTTCATGATATATCTTCACAGTTTTCATCTTGACCTCATTATTATAGCTAATATTCCTTACACCCTTTTAAAAAAATTTAAAGAATGGTATGGGTTCAAAAATATCATTAAGATACATAAAAGAATAAATCTATGAGTCCAATTAAAACATGAAAACCCATTAAAACTTTTCTTAAAAATGTACCTTTTCATCCAAAAAAAATCAATTTTACAAAAATAGAATTATATTACCTTTTAAAATTAATATATTTCCATGAAAAGTAATTATCAAGCATATAAAATTCATGCATGTTCCTCAGTAAATTTTCATCATAGAACCCTTATAGAACCTATATAATAACCTTTACAAAAAACCTTTCAAATTGTAAAACTCATACAGCCAGCTTCTAATATAATTCTCTGGAGAACAAAATCATTAACTAATGAATTAGAGCACTATCTGGGTGAACCCAAATCTATAACAGGATCAAACATGATTTATAATGGGACTCATACTTTTATAAAAAAAAATCCAAGGACCATATCATGAATAAAAACCATGAAAACTATTTTAAACCCATGTAAAAAACACTTTTGTATATCAAAATACCCTTTTTCTTAAAAATCGCTTTTAAAATCCATAAACTATGCAAAAAAAGAAGAAACCATTTTATTTTAAAATAACCATGGAATATTATAAAATAAACATAAAATAATTGAGTTATCTTGATGGTAGGAAAATCCAATCATGTCGTATAAGTTAAAAAACATTCTTTTAGTCTTTTTTAAAAAGAGTTTAAAGATGATCTTTAAAAGGGGGTTTTTAAAAGAAATTATCTTACCACTTTTGAAACATTTGAATCATAATATCCATGAAATAATATTATTAAAAAACATTCAATATCATGAAAATATAAAAATTCATGATATAAATTTTTAATGGGGATGTATATACACCTCATAAAAAAATATAGGTTCATAACATCAAAATATGCCACAACGAAAGGAGATTGAGTTGAAGTCCCTTACCTTAACTCCAAATCATCACATAAATTCTTTATCTTCTTAAATAATATAATTATATTTAATATTTAATTTCTTAATAATCTTTTTAAATTTTATTATTCTTTTTATATCACTTATTACCATGTTAATTACTTAATCATTTAAATTTACATCGTGTTTTTTTACGATATTTGGTACTTAAGTCCAAGATGACTTTGGTCTGCTGAATATGGTAAAATAGATCATAATTAAATAATACATATAATAATATTCATGTAATAATTATTATTTTTATACATAAATTATACTTTTAATCCATCCATTGAATATGGTTATGAAAAATCAACTATTTTATAATCATGGAGATGGCTGGTCGTACGTATGCATGAGTAACATTACCATTTTTCAACAATCATTATGAAAAGAAGGTAAGAATTATTTTATCTTTACATAATTATAATAATACCTTAATTATAATATTTATTCTTTAATTATACTTATATATATTATCCATGTGTTGTGGTGATGAAAAACAAATCACATCGCTTCGTGGAGGTGGTAGTCTACACGTACGCACGAACGACGTTATCATTTTTCATTGAATATAAAGTTAAGAAGTTAAATGATATATTATACCTTTATAATGATAAATATTTCATTTATATCATATATAAACATTAATTTTATAATTATAATTCATTCTTGAGATATGGTGATGGAAAATGAATTATATCAATTCGTGAGGCAGTAGTCCGCCGTACTCACAAATGATAAATTCATTTCTAATTTGATGGAAGAGGAGATGTATATATTTTATTAAATAATAATAATAACATATAATTATATGTATGATAATGGATTTATTATTTTATAATTATTTAATAATATTTTAAGGAAGTGTAAGAAGAAACAAAACTAGAATGTGCAGTTGAAAACTATACCTCTTATTTGGAAAACCTTTTTTTTTAACACCTTAATCCCTATAATTTTAGTATAATGCCTGAAAAAATACCTATATAATTATTTTAGGGATTATAGTAATGGATTTATGTGTTATTGGATGAAAAAATTGGTTTTTAAGTGTGGATAAATGAGAAGAAGAGGTTCCCTTTTATAAGAGAGGGGATGGTCACTCTTGAAACTTCTCAAAATAATAAAATAATATAAAATAATATTTAATAAAAAATAGATCCAAACTTATTAATTTATAATATAATATGATGTTTTTTATAAATTACTTCATCAAATAAAAATTATATTTTTTTTTACAGTATTTATACCTTTATCTTTTTGTTTTAAACCTTATTTAACCTCTTTAACTCTTACCATGATAGCATGGAGGTTTACACTTTGAGGGTTAATATAGTTACTATAAAATAAAAAAAGACCATTAAATGGACCATGGTTGATATTTTAAACCTTATCATAATCACTTTGACTAATTTAGGTTTTTTTATAAATTTTATATCATTTAATAAAATATTGTTTACTATAAAATATCAATAATGTAAATTTTAAGAACTATTCATTACATTGACTTTAATACTATCAATATAACACTTATAATTAAAAAATATATTTTATTATACTCATAACATGTCAATTTAAGATATATAATTCATTTATCACATTATTTATCTCAAATTATATTCATTTTAATATTTTTAACATCATTTATTTCATTTTTCCAATAATTAAATAAAAACTACATCAGGGTTGTGTAAGAATTTATGGTGATTATTTATTTACTAAAATTTAAAAATAAATTACCATGATAAAGATAAATATATTATATTTAAAAATAGTATTTATGGTTTAATATATACTCTGTATAACATCATATTAAAAATATTAAACTTATTAATAACAAGAGTGGTACATGTTTGACTATTCATTAAATAAAATACTATGAAGGTCATAATCTTATCCAAGTAGCTCCAAAAGGTTATAAATTAAACCGCTGGATTATTTTGGTATATATATACTCATCCAATAATATTTCATCAAGTTTTAAGATAATTTTATAGTCCTTATCATTTTATTTTTAACCATTAATTACTTGATTTACCTTTTAGCATGGTAACAAAAATTACAAAGTTTACTATTAATATTATACAAAAATAAAAAGGGATATATTTAATAAATTTGGAAACATTGATTCCAAATATTTAATCCATTTTTTAAAATTAAAATTATATAATTTTCATAATCTAATTTAAAATTTGAACTGGAAAAATGCAACGAAAAACAGTTTTTCAAAAAAATGACATGTTTAAATATAAAATTTTTTTATACTAAATTCAAGTATTAAGTATATTTATAAAAAAATAATTGTTTTATTTTAAATAAAATATAATGAATTGAAATTTAAAACTAATACAAAACATAAATTTACCTTTTTAAAAACTTTTAAAATAAAATACAGTTTTCAATAAAAAACAGTATTTTTCACTATTTCTCAAAAATTCATTATTTTCCTGAAATTATAAAAAAAAAATAAGATAATATTGAAATGATTAATTAAAATTTTAAATTTATTTTTAAAAGTAAATCTTCTTAAACTTTCTGAAATTAATTATAATATTCACTCATAAAATAAAAGAAAAGCTATTTTTGAAGAAAATATATTTTTAGAGAATAAAATGATTTTACTAAAAATATAGTACTTATTTAAGAATAATTAATTAATTAATTGTAAATGATTAATACCATTATATATTTCATAATGTGTTTAATAATATTCAATTCTGTAAATTTAATGGTTGGGTTATAATGGTCACATTTAAATAATAATATTTCTTTGTTCGTTTAAGCTCGATGTTACATATCATGTACACTATTGAACACAGTGTTTCCTTTTAAAATATTAGGATGTTATGGGATTTGGGTATAAAAATATACATTATTTTCTTAATGATTGTGTGTTTTATATAAACAAATATGAATTTTTATCAAAATGTCCTAAATATGGGACATCACGATATAATATGGATAAAAAGTTCAACTCTGAATCATTCTATGGTACCAACATCAAACCTAATTCTAAATAAATTTGGTACCTTCCAATAATTCCTCATTTGAATCATCTATTTTAAAATTAAAATGATGTAAAAAGGTTAATGTAACTTCCCAGTTTTTTTAACGCATTAGAATTCCTAGGTAAATTTGAACTTTTAAGTTTGGTTGTAAGGCCAACTTTTAAATTGGACTTAGAAGTATAATATTTAGAATTTCAATGCATTATTACAATGTTTATAGATGTGTTTTAAGTCCTTATAAGTTTCTTGGAGTTCCAGTTTGGTTTTGAGATCATCAGGCTTTGAGAACCAAAGTCTAGGAGACACAGCATTGGGCGCACGGTTAGTGCTAACCTTGTAGCCTAAACCATGTGGCCCATTTGAACTAGATCACAGTTAGAAAAAACCATGCAAGGTAGATAGAAAACCATGCGAGGAACCTGTAACAAATTTTAGAGAGTTTTAATGGGATTTTCATGGTTTGACAAGTCGTACAGCCTATTCCACACACTTAGTGCCACTTAGGCGGTGAGTGTGAAAAGTTGGCGCAAAATTAGATAAATTGTGTGGGAAAAACCATGTGACACGTTTTAAAGGGGTGCCCTTTGGAAATTGGAACTACATAGTTGGTGTATGGTTATCCAATCTATGTGGCTTAATCATGTGGTTTATTAAAGGGTTTTAAATTACATTTTTTTCCTCCCTTCTATTTATTTCTTCTTCCTTATTTCTTCTCACATTTGTTCACCTCCAGAAGATATGGATCTCTCCCTTGACCTCTCCTAGGTTCCCTTATAACTCCTCCATTTTATATCTGATTTGAAAATTTTCAGGTACATTGGAGGCATAGCGGTAAGTCCTTGACTCCTCTTTCTTCCTTTATTCTTTTATCTCGTTGTTGTTAATTTTATTTCCATCCGATATCATTTTCCTTATTTTTAGGGTGTTTATCTAAAATTCTAAATTCTCTTATTTTTAATAATATTAGTGAATGTTATTCGATGAGTGAGATCCTGTGATTATAAGGTAGGTGGTGATTATATTTCTTCTTAAATATACATGTGTTATAGGATGCATACCTAAATATTCATATGTGGGTTTTCTGGGTAAAACCCTTAATAAATTAAAATATTTAATTGATTTTTTGAGATTTAGATGGGCATGATCTCTCCTCTTTAGTTTTTTTAGTCCAGTTTTGGGAATTTTTTATGGTTGTACAAGTTATACTGGATTCTTTTATTTAATTAATTATATTATGATATGACTGAATTAGTTCTATAAGAATGTGTTGGTCATGTCCTGGATTACTTGAGATGATGTTGATCACCAGGACTAAGACAATGAGTTTCATTAGGATTATGTAATATCCTAAGATATATGGGATGGTGAAAATCATTAGAATTGAGGTGATGTGATTGTCAGATTGAGACAAATGGTGATGACCATGCCATGGATGGGAAAAGAGGTTATCATGTGGCAAAGAGGTTTCTAGTTGGTATGCCTTATGTATGGTTGGTGATTTTTTCTCTCTGTGATTGTCTAATAACATCATTGAAGTCGTTTTCATACATATGAGAACTCAGTTGTGGTGGTTTTGACCACTCGTTGTGGTTGGAGGCCTCTATAGATTTAGCAGCTTAGGAGGTGATGTTGAGCATCCGTTGTGGAGGAGGTGATCACTATAGAAAGCCATGGTTGATGGTGAGTGAGACCATTAGATGGTGTTTGATTCTCTCTATGGGATTGATGGCTAATGGTATGGGTTGATGGTGAGTGAGACCATTGGGTTGGGGTTGAGGCTCACCATGACATTAGTTGTCGATCGACTGGGATGATGGGAGGATGGATCTCACCATACATTGTGATATTGGTTTGTTGATATTATGGTTATTTATTGTTTAATAAAGGAAGAATATTGTTGTTCCTTGGGATTTCAGGTTGTTGATTCGGTGGTGGATGTTGTAGTGGAAGTCCGAGGGACTTGTGACGGATTTTGGGACATTGAGCTATTGAGCCAAAGGTAATTGTTAAAGTGGAAGTATGAAGGACTTATGATGTGTTTATTGGGAATTTCTATGGGATGTAAGTATTACTTGATATGTGGAATATCTTTTATCAAATGGAATGAGATTCTAGGTGACATGTATATGGATGAAATATTGAGGTTCATCTGGTACAACTAACCATGGATGCATAATTCCACCACGGCGTTGTCTGAAGCAAGTAAACACTTCCTCGTAGTTGTTGAGAATAAGTAAATAAGGTTTTATATTTTATACATGAGTGTAGTTTCTATTTATTTCTGTATTCATACACTTGTATAATTGCGGATATAATATAGGCACATATTGGTGGTGTCCTACAAAGTTCATACTCACACCCTACATAGTTCCCTCAGGGTGTGTGTAGACTTTATTGTTTTGAGATCAGGTTAGGTATTGATATCGTGCTCTGGACCTTAGTGTTTTGGGATTCATAGGTGCATGGGATGGATATTAGATAGACCATGGAATTATTTTTCATCAATAGGGAGTTTCATTTTTGGATTTTGAATATGTCCTTTTATGATCGGCCATGGGCGATCTTGCATGTATATTATTATATAACTATTTGTAATGTATGTTTTAATAGGAATTTATCTAGTTGTATTCTTTTTTCTTGTTATTATCATTACTTATTATTTCATCTGCTGAGTTTGTATTCATATTTCCATTGATTTTGGTATAATTTATTCTACTGAGTTATGGTATTAAGACCATTATTATTATTATCATCACCAGAGGTTATATTCTCCCCAATATCACCTAATAAAACCTTAATTATAGTTAGTGGCCTTTGGAGTATGGGGAGGCACACCTAAAACCTAGTGTCCTACCGGCCCAAAACATTGGTTGAGTGGCTCCTAGGTTGGGGCACTACAAGTGGTATCAAAGTGGGTTCTTTTTTTGTGTTTCCTTGTATCATCACAACACCTGGGTATAAAACTTATAACCGCGTTCATTTGTTACAAATGGTATCAGTGTTTTCTTTTGTACAATTATTTGGGATATGGTAGACCAAAGACTAAGGTCTAGTCAGAACTGGGTAAAGATCTCATGTTTTGGTTCCTGTATCCCAATGAATGGGGGATAGACCAAGTTTCTAGGGGTGGTAAATTGATATTATGATTTTATCTTTTAAAATTGATTGATTTCCACCTCAAGTGACACACTTAGGTGTGATTTTATTTATATATACCATCACTTTTCATACATTAACATTACATAACTTTTTTATTATACTTAAAAAATTATATAAACAAATTCCCAATAACCATACCAGTCTAGTTCCTTTGGAAACATATAAACATAAATGCTGGTACATAAATGATCTACATCATCTCCCACTAAGTTCTTCTTAACTAGCACCATTATTAGACACGTCAAATATAATACATATCTTTATAACCTGGGGGAATGAAACATAAAAAGGGGTGAGCTCAGGTGCTCGGTAAAGGTAAAAAATGGAGATACGTAAGAATAATCATGAGCATAAGTTTATAAGAACATGATCATGAAAATAGAATATAATACCCTACATATTAAAGATCATAAACATGAATCAACACATAAATCATAGTAGTTCATAAGACATGAATAATAAGGAAATAAAGATCCACAAAATCATAACATATGAATAAAATGTGTAATTGTGGAAAACATATAAGAATATATAATTATTTACATAGTAGTTAAGGCATTGCTTACAGGGCCATCTTAGTGGACAAATTATTTTACTGAACTGGGTTCACACCCCGTTCCAGTCCTGTATTACTGAACCGAGTTCACTCCTCATTCCATCCCTATAATATTAAATCAAGTTCATTTCTCATTATATCCCTATAATACTTAACCAAGTTCATTTTTCATTCCAACCATATCTATATCATGAGATATAAATATTTACCCAATGTATTGGAGGGAGATATAGGTCTCACCCATCTCGTAATGAAATCATACATACATGTTCCACAAGATCATAAATAATCATATCATAACCCATGAAATTAAAAGGGTATTATAAACATGTAATCATATCATAACCAGTGGAAAAATATAGGTTTCATAATCATCTCATCATAAACATGACCTGTGAAAATAAGTGGGTTTGAAAAGCCTATAAACCATGAAAGAGAAACGGGTTTCATATACATCATGACATTAAAACATAATCCATCTAGAGAAATAATATGAATGGAAACATTTAATAATTTCCCCAAAAATGCATGATTAACACCAATGGATGTTATCTTAAATGGGAAATAATTTTTAAATAACTTTTAAAAACATTTCTTAACTAAAATATCCTTTCTTCTTTGAAAAATGAATTTTAAAACATAAAAACTTTTTCTTTGAAAATAGATTTGAAAACTTATAAAGGAATAATTTAAAACAATAAAACATTTTTAAAATCCTTTTTATTTAAAAATTATCTTCAAGGGTCATTTTAAAACATTTTTTAAAACATGGTTTTTAAAATTAAACATATTTCTGACTAAAGAGAGAAATATAGTCATATTTTCTTAAAAACATTTTCTTAATTATCTTAAGAAAATAGTGAAAAAATGGTATTAATATATGAATATATCTTGAATAAATAGAGTATAAATAAACTCATGAGTGTTATTGAGAGATTTATTATAATATTTCATCAAAGAAGCATGATCATTAACAATCTCGAAAAGCGGTGAGATTGTTTCAATAAACTCTTACCACTTGGTTACTTGGGATCATACTCTCCGTGTAAGAAAAAGAAATTAAATAAATATTAAAATATAATAAAAATAATTGTATTCAATATATAACATGTAAATTTTAATTATATACACCTCGAAAAAGAATTTAGGTTCATAACAAAACATGAGTCTCAAAGAAGGCAAATTGAGACAAAACTATTTTACCGATTTGGTAACTTTTGAAACTTAAACCCCATAAAATAAAGATCATAAAATTTATATGTAAATATATATAAATTTAAGTATACGAATCATTAAATAAATACATGGTAAGTATACACACCACACAAAAGGAATGGGTGGTGAATAAACATGTATCTCCCAAAAATAAAAAGTGAGATGAAATTCTTTTACCTTATGTCTTGACTCTCGTAGTAATCATACAAAATTCCTGTATAATAAATATAATTTTATTATAAATATATAAAATAACCATATTATTATATCTAATATCATATATGTTTTTATTATGACTTTATATTACCTGCTTGTTAACAATTCTATGTTAAGGTTTCACTTCCGGTAATATTCGTTTTGTTTTTCACATGTCTTAATTTGTTATATCTTTTGTTCTTATACGTATATCATGATTTCCATAATATAAAACATGATATAAATATAATTTTTATTCAGTATATTTTTATTATAATAAGATATATAATATATATGTATGAAATGGAATACACCTCTCATGGAGATAGTAAGTTGTATGTATGCATGAACGTTGTTTCCTTTTTTATTGTCGTATTAAAAGAAAGAAAGAAAATTACATGTGTGTGTGTGTATTATAATTAAATTAGAATTATTATTTCATATATATAATATAATTTTACTAAACACATCCTTAATATATTCTATGTAGTGTGTGAATGAATCACATCTCTTTGAGGGGGTGGTAGTCCACACTTCCTCAAACGAAATTATCATATTTACACCAAGTGGAAAGTATAAAGATGTTTTTTTTAAATAGATTAAATAAGTTTAATTAAATAATAATTATAATATATAACATATATAAATATAGTTTCCATCATAAATTCTATCATGATATTCAGTAAAAAAATGAACAATCATCATTTCGTGAGGTGGTGGTTCACCGTACACATAAATAGTATGTTCATTACCCATTAGATAGAGGTGTGTGTAAGTGTGGGTAAAAAACATAGCATAAAAAATAGTATATTTATTATACTAGTTTTTTATACAATCATGGAATAAATATAGTGGAGGGGTGGATAAATAAAATAAAATAAAGGGGCTTGAGAGAAGGCGTTAGCTCTTAATCGGGTAACTCTTATTGGTTTGTGCCAAAAGGATTCCTTAGAAGACTTTATGCCCAAAGGGAGGATTCTAGGAGGAATGGAGTATTTTTGGGAGTATATTTTAGTATATCTTGGATAAAAATAATTAGTTTTAGGGGTGTAAATAAGTGGAGGAGAGGGGGCCTTTTATAGTGGAGGAGGAGTGGAACTCTTGTAAATATTTGGAAAATGAATTCCACCAATGTTTTTCCCATGTAAAGTAGATATAATAATGGAAAAAAGTCTATAAAATGGAGTATAAGGTCTAAATATAGAAATAAAATTTCTCTTTGAAAATTTTTTAGGTCGTTTTGGGTCTTAAATTTAAGGTTTAGTCCTTAGTTAATCATAATTTTACCTTAATTGGTGTAATTAATTTTAATTACATTCACTAATCATTTTGGTCAAAACCTAAGTTGAAATTATGAAAAATTATAAATTATGGTGATTCCAAATATTTAATCCATTTTTCTAAATTCAAATCACATAATTTTTAGAAATTAATTTAAAATTAATCTCATAGTTGGGTCGAAAATACAGGTTTTTGAAGTGAAAATATTCAAAAAAATCTAAGTTTTTATACCTAAGTTTAGAGTGAAATTGATCTCAATGATCTAAATTGTATTGAATGATAAAAATATTAACTAAATAAACTTTGAAACCAATTTAAAATATAATTTAACTTTATAAATAAATTAGATGAAAAACAGTTTTGAATTAAAATTCAGTATTTTTTACTATGCGTCCAAAAAATGAAGCTTCTCATAAAAATCCCAAAAAATCACCCAAAGATAATTTAAAAATTATAAATTCAAAAATGAAGTTTATTTCATCAAATTAAATTTATAAATATTTCTAAAATTAATTTTATTATTTTTCACAAAAGAACATGAAAAGGAGTTTATTTGAGAAAATGGTATTTTTAAACATATAAATACTTTACCAAAAATTATATTTTTCATTATCAATATGTTATATTTATATAAAAAAATTATAAAAAATATTTGAAAAGTAGTTATTACTATTAATATTTATAAGTTTAACATTTATGTTATAATTATCTCATTTAAATAATTATAATAATAAAATGATGTTTCATAGAAACATCAGTGTTACATGTAATGTATGCCAAGTCAGTGTTGTATGTAACATATGCCAAGTCATTGTTCCATGTAAAATATTCCAAGTTGATGTTTTGTGTAACATACGCTGAGTCAGTTTCATGTGAAAGGAATTTTTAACTTAGTTCATTGCAAGACATAAATGAATATTTAATTTATTTGAGAAAAAATGTCCATAAAAATTGGGTTGTTGCATTCTACCATGATTAAAAGGAATTTCGCCCTCAAAATTCATCACTTGGGTAAAAAAATGAGGATACCTATGCTTCATCATATCCTCAATTTTCCACATAGCTTCTTCCAACTGGTGATTTCTCCACAAAACTTTGACCAAGTGAGTGGTCTTGTTTCGTTGAAATTTATTTATATGATTCATAATTTTAACTCGTTATTCCTCATAAGAAAGATCGAGCTTCAACGGTATAACCTCTAAGTTCAATACATGTGAAGGGTCAGGTATGTACTTCCATTGGATAGATACATGGAACGCATCATGGACTTGAGATATATTTGGAGGAAGTTCCAAGTGAGAAGCTATTGTCTCGATGTGATCAATAATTTCAAAGGGATCGATATACCTAGGGCTTAGTTTTTCTTTCTTCCTGAATCTCATAACTTTCTTCCATGGTGAGATTAATTGAAACACCTTTTCACCAACTTCAAATTCTAGATCACACCTTCGGTTATCATCATAACTTTTCTACCAACTTTGAGTTTCCTTGATATGCTGCTGAATGTTTCTAACCTTCTTGACCATTTATTCAACGATCTTAAGTCCTAATAGATTTCTTTCTCCAACCTCATCCCAGCTTGTTGGAGATCTACATTTCTTCCCATATAGGGTTTCATAAGGTACCTTCTGAATTATTGAGTGATATTTATTCTTGTATGGAAACTCAAATATAGGAAGGTGTTGATCCCAACCACCTTTGAAATCCAAAGAACAAGATCTCAATATATCCTCTAGGGTTTGAATTATTCTTTCAGATTTACCATCCATCTGAGGATGATAATAAGTGATGAAACTAAATTCTATATCAAGTGCTTGATAAATACTTCTCTATAATTTTAAGATAAACCTAGGATCCCAATCAAATTAAATAGAATGTGGTACTCCATGTAGCCTTACCACTTCTTTAATGTATATCCTAGGAAGATGATTTAGAGAGAAATATTCTCTGATAACAATGAAGTGTGCTGAATTAGTAAGGCGATCGACTACCACCCATATAGAATTAAACCCTTTATAGGTTTTCAGTAGTCTAACAACAAAATACATTGTGATGTTATCCCATTTCCATTCTAGTATGGGTAATGGATACTACATCCATTTTGAATTTTGTCTTTTAGCATTAACTTGTTGGCATACTAAGCACCGAGATACAAACTCTGCAATATCTATCTTCATTCCATCTCACCAGAAGTATTATTTCAAGTCCCTATACATCTTCGTACTTCTAGGATGAATAGATAATAAAGAACTATGAGCTTCCTCTAACAGCTCCTTATTCAAATGTAATATGGAAATAACACGTACATGGTTTCTGAACCTTATCATTCCATCCTGATCCAGGTTAAACTTAGGAACATTACTAACTTTCTTTTATAGCTCTACATATTCCTTCTGCACCTCCATAATTTAAATTGGATAGAGGGATGAGCATTCATTTGAGAAAGATAAGATTTTTTCTCTTACTTCGGGATTTTTATATCCATATTTTGAAAATATATAAATATTATATCTTTTGTGATCCTCATCATGGATAAGATAGCATAATCATTTTGACTCAAAGCATCAGCCACCTTGTTCTCTTTCCCAGGGTGGTAATGTATTGAGCAGTCGTAACCCTTTATCAACTCTAACCATCTTCTCTGGTTCATGTTCAACTCATTATGTGTGAATATATATTTTATACTTTTATGATCAGTATATATATCACACTTTTCTCCATAAAGATAATTCCTCCATATATTTAATGAAAAAATTACTGTCGTTAACTCCAAATCATGAGTTGGGTAATTTTTCTCATGAATCTTCAACTATCATGAGGAATAAGAGATAACCATATTATTATTCATAAGAACACATCACAATCCCTTATTGGATGCATCACTATAGATCAAAAACCCTTATCCACTATAGGATAATGTAAGAACATGTGCATTGACTAACCTTCTCTTCAATTCCTTAAAATTTTCCTCACATTCATCTGTCCCGAGAAAATTGACACCCTTTTGAGTTAACTTGGTCAGAGGATTAGATATTCATGAGAAATTATACACAAACCATCAATAATATCCATTTAAACTAAGAAATATATAGATCTCAGTCTCCATGGTTGGTCTATCCCCACATTCAATAGCCTCCATCTTTGATGGATCTACTGCTATACCATCTTTTGAGATTATGTGACCCAAAAATGAAACCTTTTGCAGCCAAAATTCACATTTTTTAAATTTTTCATATATTTTCTCCTTCCTTAGGGTATTTTGTACAATTATAAAGTGATATCCATGCTCTTCCTTTCTCTTTGAATAGAAAATAATATCATCTATAAATACTACCACAAACATATCGTGTTAATATTTAAAGACTCTATTCATTAAATCCCTGATTGAACTAACACCTCAGCAACCACCGCTTCTTTATGGGTTATGACTGATAGTGAAGGATCATTTAAATAAAAAGAACACTCACCCATATCTTCATAAGTGGATACATACTCTTCCAAGTGAGCATTTCAAGGACCTGCTCATTTTTTAAAAATTAGAATGTGTTTCCAGAATAATCCAATGAATGAAAGGAGTAAAGTTCCACATATAATAGAGGATTCTGGGGTAGAATACCTTGAAAATATAATTTTCTTCCATTCCTATTCCCTTCCAGGGAATTCTCACTGGAAGGCACTAAATCTGAAATGGTTCTTTCCAAAGTGGAACAGCCCCCCTCATCTGGGATAATAGACTTGGGAATTCATTATTATTGGTCTCCCAATTGCCTTGAAACACTTATCCCATAGTTGTATCATGGAGATAATATTTAGGGGATTGAAGTAGTGTATGTTCATCAGTACCCTCCTCCTATATGAAAAAAAAACATAAAGGAAATCAATATAGTTTTAATAGAATCATGTTTTTTTAAACATAGTAGTGAGATTAGTCTTCCCACTACCTAAATGAGATAGCCAAAATCGATCACGAACATTTGAAGTGAGCTGAGAACCACCTCTCAGTGAACCAAATATGAATATAGAAACTGAACATTAAATAAATATGATGAAGGTATGAATATAATGTATCATTTGTTATAAACAAAATATAAAGGTACAAGATTCAAAAGTGCATACCTGGGGATCAACTATCCAACCATGATACAGACCAATGTACAAAAGATCGAATATTGCACACTCAAGAGTAAACTCGAAATCATCAATTATTAAAGCATGGTGTATGCCAAGAAAATTTTATTAAAAACACAATAAATGGTTACTAATGTCTTGCAAAAAATGGTATAAAATAATCATTACCTCCTGAATTTTATATTCATGTCAATCCCAGTTGAAAGTCGTGGGAGAAAATCAATTACGTCGGCTATGTTTTCTTATTGATTCTATACATAGCATGAATCGTTATCCTGCATACTAGTACAAGTCATCAAACTCAAAATATGATCATTGAAACTAATTGGGTGGTTGCATTAAGAAAAAAATGGAAAATTAGACTACATACCGTCAGAAGTGTGTCGGAGGAGATAGAGGGACTGCCTTGGAGCAGCGTCATTGAGGATGTACGATGGTCTCATCGGAGGAGGATACAATTCAATATAATAATAATAAAACTTAACTACTACATAAACAAACATTGCTCATAATAGCATAATTCAATATATGTAGAAACATTCAGAAACAACGTAATACAATTCGATATTACAATAATTAAACCTCATTGTATAATAAAATTACACATATTAACAATCCAAAAATACAATTCACATCAATAGTGAGTCTCAGTATCGGTATCATAGGATTCATGATAACCCTCATACACACCTCCTATAGAAACACCATCATCACCTATCACACCACCAGTATCATCATCGACATTAGCATTAGTACCGGCACCGACACTGGGACCAGCTCCGGCTAGAGCTCTGGATCCATCTCCAGATTCAGCTCTGGAAGAAGAATCTACATTAGCAGAACTCATCAAAATCAAATATGAATCAATCTCTATAGCTGATTCTGGTGAAAGTATAGAAGAAACGGCAAACATAACTTTCTTCATATTTTCAAATATCACCTTTTCTGCTTTTTGAGTTGCTTCCTTGATTACGAAATTCATCTGTTCCACTGTGACCAAACCAGAACTGATACTCAAAGAAATTTTGTCATTAGACCAATATTGAGATGGTATAATATTCTTCCTAGGTCGAAAACACACTCTACCCTGATGCTCATCTCCTAATACCTGATGTAGATGATTGTTTGAGCCCAAATTTTCAGGTTCTTTTTCTACCAATGTCTCCAAATCATTCTGTTTATTGATATATAACATAAATTAAAATGATAAAATAATATAAGGAATTAAATTCAGTCAAAATAAAAGAAATTGAAATATACTTACAATCACCTTCTCAGTGTCAGTATTTTGCATAGTACCATCTTTCTTTTTTCTGCTTATATAAAACAAAGTAGAGTGAGGAACGTGACCCTCGATATTCAATTATTTTTTTTGGAAAAAACCAAGAAATAAATCAAAATTTGAAGTCAAAAAAAGTACACTAAATGAAGATAAATATTTTAAATATTAAATTACCTATGTTTTATCAAGATCTGGGAGTGAAGTGTGTCCACGAGTATAAACATGTTTCATTCCACTCTTATATCTTTTATTTCTATCTGATTTCTCTTATAAACAAATAATTATATAATTTCATTAACATAAATAAAACTCGTTTTCAAATAAATAAATGAATATATATATATATATATAAATTTAACAATTACCTTAAACTCTTGACTCTTCCAATAGCCGATCATCTCTTTGTATTATGATATTGGGCAATCATGAATCACCAGTACTTCTTCAATCTTTGTGTGAACTCTCTTTTTTCAACCAAGACATAACTCATACTTGTACGCTTTCCAAATTTCACCTAAATCCATTAACCTTGCAGCCTTGGAATTTTTTCCATCAGGAAAATTATATCAGAGCTAAAATGGACAAAATATTAGTTAAGAAAATATTATAAATTAATATATATAAAATGTGATTAACATTACTTACCTAAATCTCTACCCAGGAATTTTCCTTTATTTGTTCTCCAACTTCCCTCTAAATTATTGGTTGAACCAAAATGATATTGTTGCATCTAGAAAGTGTTCCCATATAGATTTTACATTCTGTACCATTATTTTTAATTATAGATTTGTCCTTATTGTATTCAACCATGATTTGCGTGTGTTGATTCCAAACCTCTCACATTTTTGTGCGGCCTCGTCTTCTGGTGGAGAATAGAGATAATAATGAAAAAAAAGTAAAAAGGGATAATAATATATATGAATTTATCATTAATCACTAACAGTAATGTTTGAACACATACCAGTAGATGGGGGATCTGTTGACCCCGGAAGTGCAGCGTCTAGAGGGGGTAGCCTCTGTGGTAGGTGGGATATCTATAGTAGGAGTACTATGTACAATAGATGTATAACCCTGTACAGATGAGGGTTGATATGGCAGTGGGATATATGGGGTCGTAGTGCTCTGTACAGTGGATGGTGGGAATGGAAAATAAGGAGGGATGGGAGTCTGAGAACTACCATCCGATGTGGGTGCGGGCAGAAAGGGATATGGAAAATGTGGGTATGGATAATATGGAGGTGGCATAATGGGAGGATGACCTTCTGGTGACTCAAGCAGCATAGTAGTAGGCTGAACTGTAGAATCAATACCCCTCACCATACTATCAGCCTCGGTAGTATAATCAAATTGTCTCCTCGATGAAGTAGCCTAAAATAACATAGATGATAAAATAAAATGAACAATAACAAGATAAATAATATGAAAGACCATAATATTCAAACATAAATTGTACTTACAGTGTTTTATAGATGAGACATATGTTGTTCATTTCTTCATATTCTTTTATTTCTTCTAATATCATCATATTCAGACATTTTGACCAGGAAATTTAAAATAATATTATCAAATAAATAGAAATAATGCAGAATGTTAAGTAATAAAATTGTATCATAAAATAATGAAATACATTTTCAATGTGATATTTATATTGATAAAATATAAAGACTTTTATATGTTTAATAATTACTATATATGTGCTTAAACAAAAATTGGTTAGACTACAAATAGTTTTATATTCAAAAATGGTATAAAATATACTAGTTAATTTGATATCATGTATGGAAGTTTAAAAAAACACATACAATATTATGATAATGTCAGGTAAATACTTACAAATGTGTCAATGTTCTGTGTGCTCAGTGACAGTTTCTGGTTCACAATCTGTTCTAGCAATTGATTCATTTTTGTCATCAAATGCAACATTTGAATAAATACCGACAGGTTCATCCACAACATCATTTTCATCCATGTATTTGTCAAAAATATGTCTAGGAATGACATCAAAAATAACACCAAATTGTTGTTTTAATGGGTCACTTACATAAAACACTTTTCTATCTTGTGACGCAAGAATATAAGGTTCATCAGTGTGAAGTTGGAAATTCATAGCAATCACTCTAAATCCACAGTTATCAATATGCATTCCTTGTCGTGTCATTGAATCAAACAACTTAAATTTAATCATTGCAACACAACCATGTGCATAGTAATCTAATAAAATGATTCTTTCAACAACACCATAATATGATATATTTTCTGACCGAGGTTGTCTATCTCATACACTCGCATAATAATC
Source organism: Viscum album (assembly GCA_963277665.1). NCBI lineage: Eukaryota > Viridiplantae > Streptophyta > Magnoliopsida > Santalales > Viscaceae > Viscum > Viscum album. Next base: position 109,273,045 of record OY728133.1, read on the forward strand.
TGTTTTGGCGCTTATCGTGACATGGTCATGCTGTGTTTCCATTTTTTCATAGTTATTTATAACAAATTTAAATTCATTGACAACCATTGATTTACAATCACGTACCACGTCGTATGGACCAAAGGATAATGCTTTTACTTCATATGATACTTCATTCATTGGTAGAGTTAAAACCTAAAAGATACCAACATTGAATATTAAACAAAGATATGTGATTATGTTATGAGAAGAAAAAAATCTATTACCCTTGACTTTAACCAAGCAGCAAATTCTTTGTTGTTCAATAGTTCCTTCCTCTTAATAGATAGAGAGCGATGTCTCTTTTTTATAATTTCTAAATGTTCTCTACAAATATAAAAGCTTAAAAATGTCAGAAGATTTAAAGAAATAAAATAATGAAAAAAATGCATATTTATTAGTTTAATTACTTGATATAATCATCAAGCACACCATAGTTGAATAATATTGTATGATGAGCCATTTCCCACTCTTCCCTTCTTAAAGTACACAATGAATATGATCCAGATATCCCCCTTGTTAGGGGAAGTAAAGGAAATGCAGGCTCAATGGGGTCATATTTGTAACACCCCGAGATTTTATGAAAAATATTCTTTTAATTTCATTGATGTCTTGTGTTGTACTCTACACCAAAATTATCTTGTACTATACGTAACACCGTATTAGCTTGCAGTATACGCAACACTATTCTTGGATCGTGTTACACACAATTTCAAGTTTGTTTGATAGTAGTTATTCTATGCAACATTGAGTGTGTATATATATATATATATTCAATGTATAAATGAAATATGGTTGGATTCTGTTATACGAGAAAACAAAGGATTCTTCTACTACATGCAACCCTGACTTGGCTTGTATTACACGCAACCGCGACCTTTTTCGATAGCGTGTGTTGTACGCAATACCGGGTTTCACTAAACAACGATATATGGTTATAATATTATTATAAACTAGCCGTTATGAATATTATTAACTAAATTTTGAATTTTATAACATTATTTTTCATCTTACACATTTTCTAGAACATGGTATGAGAACAAAATAAATTTTTTTGGGTAAAATAAGTATTTTTCAAAAAATGCAGTTTTGCCGCCTTTTGATGGAGCACCCATTTTAAATATAATTTTTGAAAAGTTTATAAGTTAAATTTTACAAAATAAAATTATTCTTTTGAATCATGATATAAAAATTTACATTGGATAAAGTTTTTATATTTTTCTGATAACTTTCATATTTTAATGAATAGTAAAAACACGCTATATTTTAATTAAAAACAATTTTTTTCATCGTAATAATTTATATGGTTAAATTATAATATTGAATGGTTTTAAAGTATAAATAGAATATATTTTTACCATTTAATATAATATATTTCATTATCATTGATTTTACATTGAATTCGTAGGTTAAATCAATTCAATCTTTTGCAATGTTTTAAATAAAAACCCGTTTTCTTTCGACAACGGGATTAATTTTAATTTAATTTCTGCAACTTATGTGTATTGAATTTGAAAAAAATTGATCCCATATTTAGAATTAGTGGGTCCAAATTATGTTAATAGACTACTTTTTATTTTTGGGAATTATGAATATTAACTACGGTAAATTTTATTTATCATAGTTAAAGGTAAATCGGGTAATTAAGGGTAAATATAATATTATAAAATTACCCTAACATCTTCCAAAACTCTATTGGATGAATAAAAGTCGACCCATATCACTTAAGGGTTGGAATAGATTAATTTCATGGACTTTTGACCATGAAAATGACATAATTATTAATAAAACCAAAGAAAGTGACAATATGTCACTCTCTTAAATATTATAAGTATAATAATTTTAATATAGTGATAAACTTCATGAAATTTAGAACATAAATAGTCTCTAGAAAGATAATAAAATTATATACATCATGTAAATTTATTTATAATTTTTAGGAATTAAATAATTATCATTAAAGGTGACACAATAGTGATGTTGAAATTATTTTATTGATTGAAATATCAAATAAATGGTTTTAAAAATATTAAAATAAATATTATATGATATATTTAACGTTCTCCATGAATTTTTTAGATAAATATGACATGTTATGAATCTATTAAATATTTTATTACGAACATATATTCTGTGTGGATTTTATTTAAATTCAAGTAAATGAATAGTGTCAAAATTGACACAATTGTTATTTTATAAAAATAACATAATATAAAATTGTTTAAAAATCACAAAAAATATTTAAAAATTTTAAATTAAAATTTATATGGTCTAAAATGTCATAAATTATCCAATTATGGACAATTCACAACACATAATTAATTATTTATAACAATTTAAAATTTAGAATCTTATTACCACAAATAAAGTTAAATAGATTAAATAAGGATAAATCAAGTTGATAATGTTTAAAATAAATTATAAACATGTATAAATTTTATTGGTTGATGATATTACAACCCTATCTCATCTCATATTTTAATTGAGTCATTTTTGGAGGTTTTTAAGTGGGGTTTAAATTTATTATAAATTAATATTTCTTATGTTTCCAAAGGTGCCCCTCTCCTCCCTTATAAAAAGGGTACCCCTTCCCTCTTCTATTAACACCCTTTTGAGCCTTAAAGATCGGAAAAACCCTTCCCGTTTCTCTTCTCCACTTTCCTATCAACATTCTTGAGGTTCTGTTCTTCTCAAAAGACCAACTCTAGTCCCTTAAGAGGAATCTTAAAGGAGATGTGTCAAAGAAGATGTAATCTCTTCTACCGATTCTTTCAAGTTTCTTTCTTCTTCTACTTACTCTTATTTAGTTGTTTAATTATGAAGTAATAAGATAAGTATCACTCATATACTTATATGTTATTATAAATATGAAACAACCCCATTTCACCTTCTATCCATCCTACAGAAAATGAAATCACCACACGTGCGTACGTACGGAATACCGTCTCCACGTTGTGGTGTAATCAGTTTTTCCACCACCACCTTAATTGGATGGTTATAATGGTATAAATAATAACTATATATGATTATTATAACATCATACTAATTCTAATATATTATACCATCCACTCCAATTCTATTCAATAATTATGGGAACGATATCATCGCTCGTGTGTACGTACGGACTACCGTCTCCACGAATGCGATGAGATTAATTCTTTATGATAACCATTCATGAATGATTATAAATTATATATAATGAATAATAATGAAATATATAAAATTAAAATTCTACTTTATTTATGTATATATATAAGTTATCTACTTAATTCCATTCAATTCAATAAGGAAACGAAAACAGCGTTCATGCATACGTACGGTCTACCGTCTCCATGAACGATGTATTTCATTCCATTCATCGATCTATCATATATATTTATATTCTGAATACATATTATATATAAATAATGTTTTATATTATTTAATTAATTAAATCAGGATATAAGTAATAATATCAAGAACAACAAGTCGAAACACGTACAATAAATGAAACGATTTTACCCAAAATGATGCTTTAGCATGGAATTTACAAAAGAACGGGTAATATAAAGTCATAAGTGAACCATATATGATATCATAACAATTAATATGATTCTTTAATAAGTCAATGACATTAATTAAATCATTATATAGTAGGTTCGGATACATACGAAGCATATCAGACATAAGGTAAGGGATAACCTTTACAATCTCGTTCTTATCCGAGATTGTTTATTCGTAAGTATTTACTGGGGATATTGTTATCATACATGTCCATGTTTTCTAAAAGTGTTTTTATGTATGTTTTAATTCCTTTTTACCCATTTTTATCTTTTACTACATGGTATGTAAGGAATATTTCTTTTGTTTACGTTACGAGGTACGTTTTTTACTTTTCCGGCAAAAGTAGGAGAGGAATGTTTTTTTTAACTTATACAGCATGAACGGATTTTTATGGTTTCATAACACCTTATTTTCATGAATATTACTCTACAAGATTTAATGACTATTTTAAACAAAATCCTTTTCTTTTAAAATTTCCTGGCATTTTGTGAAAAGAAAGTGATTTTGAATAAGAAAGGATATTTTCCTCAAGAATTCATTTCAAGTGTTTTATCAAAACCATTTTCCATATAAGATGGAATTATTTCATATGTGTATGTTTCAAGTATAATGTATATATGATTTACATGGTTTCACTTTTCTTATGATGATATGATATCCATTTTTTTTATGGATTATGTTAAGATGGGATAATGTTTATGAAACCCATTTTTATTCTTTGGGTTATGATGAATGATTTATGTTTATGTTGTGGCACAAGTAAGAATGATTTCATTTTGAGATTGTTTGGACCTATATCTCCCTCCAATGCATTGGGTAAATATTTATATCTCATGAGATATACATGGTTGAAATGGAAAGTAAATATGGTTTAGTAATACAGGTCTGGAACGGCAAGTAAACCCAGTTCAGTAAGGGACTCTGTCCACTAAGATGGTCTTGGAAGAAATGTCTTGGATACTATGGAAATCATATCATGTGCTTAATGTTTTTCCACAATTACAATTTTTATTCCCATGCTATTTTATCATTATTGATGTTCCATTATGATCTATGTCTTACGTACTGCCATGTTTTATGTCATTGCTCAAGATCTTGATGTTTAAACGTTATGTTCATGTTTTTAAGTTCAAATGTATATGGTTTGTTTTATTTTCTCCATGATTACCCTTACTGAGCATTTGAGCTCACCCTTTTTATGTTTTTCCCCCATGATTAAAAGAAAGGTTTTAGGTAAGGAAACAAAAAGGGGAAGATCGTTATGGGAGATGTTGAAGATATTTCAACATGATTAGAAGTTTATATTCCATGTTTACAAAGACACTAAACTATTATGGTCCTTGAGTGTTGGTTTTTATTATGTATTAAGTATTCCGCAAAAGTAATGTAATGTCCATGTACGTCAAGCTTTGGGCCATTATAGTTGGTATCAGTGGAAAGGTTTAGTTAACCTTTGGAAACTAGGATGTAAAAACTTTAGTGAGATCCCTAGAGATATTTCTAAGGTATGTATAGGTATGTCCCTAAGGTTAAGTATAATTATAGGTTATAGTCCTACAATTACGGTAACAATCATAGAATTAAACCTAGGATGTTATATATTGAAATTAATCCCCCTTTATTATGTTGTTTTCCTGGCATGATTTTTGCCTCTTACACTATTGTTTTTGGGTTTTAGACGATGGCTAGAACCCGAAGGAACCGTGTTGATCAATGTAATGGACAATGTAATGATTGTCCTCCTGAACAAACCAATTTTATGGGATATGGAGTACAAAATCTTATTGTTATACTTACGCAAGCTATGAATCATTCTGGACTTCCAAATGAGCAGAGAAGGGAACAATATTCTATTGAGTCCTTCATGAGGCAACGCCCACCTTCTTTCAGTGGGTCTTCTGATCCACTTATTGCTGAACAATGGATCAGTACCATTGAAAAGATATTTTCCATACTTCATTATTCAGAACATGAAAAAGTCATTCTAGCTGTTTATCGTTTAGAAGGTGAATCAGATCAATGGTGGACTCTAATTAAGAATACGAGGCCCTAAGATGAAATTGAATCCATGGAATGGGATGAGTTCAAGAACTTATTTTTCAATAAGTACTTCCCTCATATTATTCAAACAAATATGGAAAAGGAGTTCCTTGAGCTTAAGCAAAAGGATGATGAATCTGTTGGTATATATGAAGTGAATTTTACAAGGCTTGCAAGGTATGCATCTGGCTTTATCATTCAACCTGAAAGTAAAGTTGATCAATTCTACAGTGGCTTAAAACCCAGTATTCTAAGGGAATTAGCTATAAGAGACTTCAGCAGCTATGAAGAAATTGTGTGTTGTGCTATCAAGGTAGAACTAGAAGTTGGTGTTACATAAACATCTCATGGTTTTGACAAGAAATGAAAGATGGAGTTCAAGGAGAAATCTCATAACAATGGTGAAAAGAAGATGAATGTTTCTTTATGCTCAAAGTGTGGAAAGAAGCATGGTGGATATTGTCTAAAAGGTACTAAAAATGTTTCAAGTGTGGAAAAGAAGGTCATCGAGCAGCTGAGTGCCGAAGTAATGGTAAAAAGGTTTCTAATGACATGAATAGAGAAAAGACTACCGAGAACACTCCACCAACACTTCAATGCTTCAAGTGCAAGGAAATGGGGCATTATGCTAATCAATGCCCTAATCCAAGGGTTAATGATGATCGATGTGAGAAACCTCTTAAGGCAAAGGATAAAGGGAAGTCACATGCGATCACAATTTGTGATGTTGAGTATGACAACGATGTTGTGGAATGAATAAGTGTTTATGTAACAGGATTCTGATATAATGTTGTGGAATCTCATTTAAAGTATCGTGGAATATTGGAATATCAATGTATTGGATCATTGTGTTTTTTAATAATTTTATGGTACTGATAACCATGAAAAGTGATTGAAATATTTTTGGAAAGCAAATGAAATGTGCATAATGAAAGGATAAGGAAAAAATAATATGTATGATAGTAATCATGAGCTCATGACTAACATAAGGACAAAGTGATATTATGGTTTGAGTATATAGAAATTTTGGGATTTTGGTATGTGGAAAGAGTTAACTTTTGACAGAATTCATGTTTTCACTAAGGTTCAATGGGTATTCATTTTTCAAGATAATACATGATTAAGGTATTCACATGATTGGAATGTGATCAACAAGATATTTCGGGGATAAATGATGGTATTCACATGCTTGGTAGATGACATTTCTAGTAATTGTTTTCTTTATAGTATAATCTTGGACATAAGTATTTTGGATAAGCCTAAAGATTTGAAATGGATTATGTTGGACATAAGTTAGTATTGTTTAAGGATAGAACTGTTTTCGATATTATTGATGGAATGTTATAATTATGTAGTTTTAGAAAAAGGACAACCTGCAGGATGGGCGAAAACTCATCGCGTCGGACAAGGATGTGGGAATTGAACCCACAACCAAAGTGCGACAGGCCTTTATCGCCTACCACTGGCCTACAGGAAGTCCCTGGTTAGTAAAAACTAGTTTTATTTTATTAATCGTTGTGATAGATTAAGTATAAGTCCATTTTTGGAACCATATACAATTAATCTCACCATAAGATGGACTTATGTATATAACTTTTGCTAACCTTATGTTTAAGACAGATGGAATGACCTATCATTCTATCGCATGATCCGCTAACACTTCACGAATAACAAATTCAACTTCATTTATTTAAGAGATGAAGTGGAAATTTTTCAAGGCACGAACAACAGTGAGATTGTGCCAAAATCATGTAAGTATTTATTTTAATTCATTAACTTTAGGGAAATGATCTTGAAAACCCAAAATTTTGTCCTAGTGTCCTCATATCTGATGAATCTGATGGTACCTTAGATCATCACAAATTTATGGCTTTTTTATTGTTGGCTTTTTCATAGCCATGTTCTTTACCACTCTTCATTAGAACTTGATGGTTAGATTTATCTTTCATATCCATAATTTCACCTATGTTCTCCTATGTGGAAACCCAGTGATTAGTTAATTTGGGTAACTGTTACGTTTCATACTTAAGTTTCTAAAGATAAGTTTTGGTATTCTTTTTTACGATGTGGGTTTCTATTTAAGAAACTTTCAAGTAGTAAACCATTTATAACCCCGACGAATTTCGAGGGCGAAATTCCTTTTAAGGGGGGTAGAATGTAACACCCCGAGATTTTATGAAAAATATTCTTTTAATTTCATTGATGTATTGTGTTGTACACTACACCAAAATTATCTTGTACTATACGCAACACCGTATTAGCTTGCAGTATACGCAACACTATTCTTGGATTGTGTTACACACAATTTCAAGTTCGTTTGATAGTAGTTATTCTACGCAAAATTGAGTGTGTATATATATATATATATTCAATGTATAAATGAAATATGGTTGGATTATGTTATATGAGACAACAAAGGATTCTTGCACTACACACAACCCTAACTTGGCTTGCATTACACACAATCGCGACCCTCTTCACTAGCGTGTGTTGTATGCAATACCGGGTTTCACTAAACAATGATATATGGTTATAATATTATTATAAACTAGCCGTTATGAATATTATTAACTAAATTTTGAATTTTATAACATTATTATTCATCTTACACATTTTCTATAACATGGTATGAGAACAAAATAAATTTTTTTGGGTAAAATAAGTATTTTTCAAAAAATGCAGTTTTGCCGCCTTTTGATGGCGCACCCATTTTAAATATAATTTTTGAAAAGTTTATAAGTTAAATTTTACAAAATAAACTTCTTCTTTTGAATCAGGATATAAAATTTTATATTGGATAAAGTTTTGATATTTTTCTGATAACTTTCATATTTTAATGAATAGTAAAAACACGCTATATTTTAATTAAAAACAATTTTTTTCATCATAATAATTTATATGGTTAAATTATAATATTTAATGGTTTTAAAGTATAAATTGAATATATTTTTACCGTTTAATATAATATATGTCATTAGAATTGATTTTACATTGAATTCGTAGGTTAAATCAATTCAATCTTTTGCAATGTTTTAAACAAAAACCTGTTTTCTTTCGACAACAGGATTAATTTTAATTTAATTTCTGCAACTTCTGTGTATTGAATTTGAAAAAATGGATTCCATATTTGAAATAAGTGGGTCCAAATTATGTTAATTGGCTACTTTTTATTTTTAGGAATTATGAATACTAACTACGGTAAATTTTATTTACCATAGTCAAAGGTAAATCGAGTAATTAAGGGTAAATATAATATTATAAAATTACCCTAACACCTGAAAAAACTCTATTTGATAAATAAAAGTCGACCCATATCACTTAAGGGTCGGAATAGATTAATTTCATGGACTTTTGACCATGAAAATGACATAATTATTAATAAAACCAAAGAAAGTGGCAATATGTCACTCTCTTAAATCTTATAAGTATAATAATTTTAATATAGTGATAAACTTCATGAAATTTCAAACATTAATAGTCTCCAGAAATATAATAAAATTATATACATCATTTAAATTTATTTAGAATTTTTTAGGATTAAATAATTATCATTAAAGGTGACATAATAGTGATGTTGAAATTATTTTATTGATTGAAATGTCAAATAAATGGTTTTAAAAATATTAAAATAAATATTATATGAAATATTTAATATTCTCCATGAATTTTATAGATAAATATTACATGTTATTAATCTATTAAATATTTTAGTTCGAACATATCTTCTGTGTGTATTTTATTTAAATTCAAGTAAATGAATAGTATCAAAATTGACACAATTGTTATTTTATAAAAATAACATAATATAAAATTGTTTAAAAATCACCAAAAATATGTAAAAATTTTAAATTAAACTTTATATGGTCTAAAATGTCATAAATTATCCAATTATGTACAATTCAAAACACATAAGTAGTTATTTATAACAATTTAAAATTTAGAATCTTATTACCACAAATAAAGTTAAATAGATTAAATAAGGATAAATCAAGTTCATAATGTTTAAAACAAATTATCAACATGTCTAAATTTTATTGTTTGATTAGATTACAACCCTATATCATCTAATCTTTGAATTGAGTTATTTTTGGAGGTTTTTAAATGGGGTTTCAATTTATTATAAATTAATATTTCTTATGTTTCCAAAGGTGCCCCTCTCCTCCCTTATAAAAAGGGTACCCCTTCCCTCTTCTCTTAACACCCTTTTGAGCCTTGCAGATCAGACAACCCCTGACCATTTCTCTTATCCACTTTCCTATCAACATTCTTGAGGTTCTGGTCTTCTCAAAAGACCAACTCTAGTCCCTTAAGAGGAAGCTTAAAGGAGGTGCGTCAAAGAAGAGGTAATCTCTTCTACCGATTCTTTCAAGTTTCTTTCTTCTTCTACTTCCTCTTCTTTAGTTGTTTCATTATGAAGTAATAACATAAGTATCACTCATATACTGATATGTTATTATAAATATTAAACAACCTCATTTCACCTTCTATCCATCCAACGGAAAATAAAATCACCACGCGTGCGTACGTATAGAATATCGTCTCCATGTCGTGGTGTAACCAGTTTTTCCACCACCACCTTACTTGGATGGGTATAATGGTGTAAAGAATAACTATATATGATTATTATAACATAATATAGATTCTAATTTAGTATACCATCCACTCCAATTCTATTCAATAATTATGGGAATGATATCATCGCTCGTGCGTACGTACGGACTACCGTCTCCACGAACACGATGAGATTCATTATTCATGATAACCATTCATGAATGATTATAAAGTATATATAATGAATAAAAATGAAATATAAGAAATAAAAATGCTACTGTATTTATGTATATATATATTTCATCTACTTAATTCTATTCAATTCAATAAGGAAACGAAAACAGCGTTCATGCGTACGTACGGCCTATCATCTCCATGAACGATGTATTTCATTCCATTCATCGATATATCATATATATGTATATGCTGAATAAATATTATATATAAATAATGTTTTATATTATGTAATTAAGTAAATCAGGATATAAGTAATAATATCAAGAACAACAAGTCGAAACACGTACGATAAATGAAACGATTTTACCCAAAACGATGCTTTAGCATGGAATTTACAAAAGAACGGGTAATATAAAGTAATAAGTGAACCATATATGATATCATAACAATGAATATGATTATTTAATAATTCAATGACATTATTTAAATCATTATACAGTAGGTTCAGATACATACAAAGCATATCGGACATAAGGTAAGGGATAACCTTTCCAATCTCGTTCTTATCTGAGATTGTTTATTCGTAAGTATTTACTGGGGCTATTGTTATCATCAATGTCCATGTTTTCTAAAAGTTTTTTATGTATGTTTGAAGTCATTTTTACCCATTTTTATCTTTTACTACATGGTATGTAAGGAATCTTTCTTTTGTTTACGTTATGAGGTACTTTTTGACTTTTCCAGAAAAAGTACGAGAGGAATGTTTTTTTTAACTTATACGGTATGAACGGATTTTTACAGTTTCATAACACCTTATTTTCATAAAGCTTACTCTACAAGATTTAATTAATATTTTCAACAAAATACTTTTCTTTTAAAATTTCATGGCATTTTGTGAAAAGAAAATGATTTTGAAGAAGAAAGGATATTTTTCTCAAGAATTCATTTCAAGTGTTTTATCAAAACCATTTTCCATATAAGATGGAATTATTTCATATGTGGATGTTTCAAGTATAATGTATCAACTATTTAAATGGTTTCACTTTTCTTATAATGATATGATATACATTTTTTATGGATTATGTTATGATGGGATAATTTTTATAAAACTCATTTTTATTCTTTGGGTTATGATGAATGATTTATGTTTATGTTTTGGCACGAGTAAGAATGATTTCATTATGAGATGGGTGGGACCTATATCTCTCTCTAATGCATTGGGTAAAGATTTATATCTCATGAGATAGACATGGCTGAAATGGTAAGTAAATCTGGTTCAGTAATATAGGGATGGAACGGAAAGTAAACCTGGTTCAGTAAGGGACTTTGTCCACTAAGATGGTCTTGGCAGCAATGCCTTGGATACTATGAAAATAATATCATGTGATTAATGTTTTTCCACAATTAAAAGTTTTATTCCCATGCTATTTTATCATTATTGATGTTCCATTATGATCTATTCCTTACGTACTTCCATGTTTTATGTCATTGCCCAAGATCTTGATGTTTAAACATTATGTTCATGTTTTTAAGTTCAAATGTATATGGTTTGTTTTATTTTCTCCATGCTTACCCTTATTGAGCATTTGAGCTCACCCTTTTTATGTTTTTTTTTAGGATTAAAATAAAGGTTTTAGGTAAGGAAACAAAAAGGGGAAGATCATTATGGGAGATGTTGAAGATCTTTCAACATGATGAGAAGTTTATATTCCAAGTTTCCAAAGATGCTAAACTATTACGGTCCTTGAGTGTTGGTTTTTGTTATGTATTAAGTATTCCACAAAAGTAATGTAATTTCCATGTACTTCAAGATTTTGTCCATTACAATATTACTCATCTTTAGTTCCCATAATTCGATTAGACCACATGGTGACGTTAGCTAAGTACGATGAACAGAAATCTATGAATTCTTGTGCTAAATAAAATTTCACAATAGAGCCTTTGGGGTGATATTTATTTCTCACATAATATTTCAATGTAAATATCATTATTTCTATAGGATACATCCACCGACTCAAAACAAGACCACCAAAAAGAACTTATGTGGAAAGATTCACATTCAGATGTAACATACATGTGAAAAATGACAGTGGGAAAATTTTCTCTAAGTTGCAAAGAATAATCGGTGCATCTCTCTTCAATTTCTGAACAACACTTCTGCTTAGTCTTTTGGCACAAAGGTCTTAATAAAAATTACATAACTTACTCATATAAACTCTAACATTATGTGAAATTAAATTTCAAATGGCAACAGGAATCAACTCATGTAATAATACGTGGTAATCATGGATTTTAAGAGATTTAAGTTTCACATCTTGTGTATTCACCATTTTCGAAATATTACTTGAATAACCATCTGGAACCTTCAAAATTTCCAAGACCTGAAGCAATTGTTTCTTCTCCACATTTGTCATTGAATAACAGGAAATAGGTACTTTCCAATTATTTTGACCAATTAACTCAGGATGAAGTTTTGCTCTTATACCCTAATCTATAAAATCATGATGATACCGAAAATCATCTTTTGTTTTGCATTTGACATTTAAAATAGTATCAATTAACATCTCACAAATTTTTTTCTCGATATGAATTACATCTAAACAATGACGCAATAAATTTGATGACCAATACAGAAACTCAAAGAATATGCTTTTATTTATCCAATTTTTATTGGAATTCAAATTAACATATTTTCACTTTCTGATATTTGATTGACTTTTTCCAAGAACATAATTCAAATCATCAAGTTCTTTAACAATATCATTCCATGACATTCGTTGAAGTGTCTCATCTATCTCAACGGCATTATCGAACTATCTTAGATTTTTCATGTATGGATGATCCATCGGTAGAAATCGTCGATTCCCTATAAATCTAAAAGTTTGTCGAAACTTTAATCTTCAAAAATGTGTATTTTTCATACAAATAGGTCAGGATAATTTCCCTTTAGTACTCCAACCATACATCATTACGTTTTCAGGGAAATCATTTATCGTCCATAATAAAGCTGCACGAAACATAAAGTACTCTTTCATGAATGCATCATACGCCTGTGCACCAACAATCCAAAGCTCCTTTAACTCCTCTATTAATGGATACAAGTATATATCAATATCATTTCCAGGATCACTGGGTCATCGTACGGCTTCTTTCATCTTTATTCCATCTCATATTCTTTTCCATTTTTTCTGACATAAAAAGTTTTTAAAGCTTGTGAATTAAAGGGAAGTGCCACATCACTTTCTCTAGTATGCGAGATTGTGTTCTATATTTATTAGTCTTCCACCTTGATGTTCCACACTGTTTTCACTGACTTAACTCTGCATTTTCTTTCTAGAACAGAAAACAATCTTTGGGGCAAGAATGAATCTTAATAAATGAAAATCCAAATTTTCCAACCAACTTTGACGCCATGTAATCATTTTCTGGAATACATGCATCATCAGGCAGTAAATCCTTAATAAATGTAAGGAGATAGTATACTACAGTATTTCTAATTCCATACATTGTTTTTCCATGATATAATCACATTAAAAACTCAAGTTAGCTTATTTTTTCACATGCTTGATATACTGGGGTATTTTCATCTTCCATCAGCTTTCTAACACTCTCAACGTCATCATCCTGATTAATAGACAAAAACTATGTTCGGGTATTCATTTCCTCTTGCACTGGTCTACATGAGGAGCTGGCTTTAGAAACAAAAGAAAACCAACTGAAAATCAGATTTTTTATACCAATCCTTTCCGTTAAATCGATGTCATTCACCACTTGTGATTTTTCTCTATTGTGATACCACACATGATAATTTTTCTGGAAACCTTGTTTAGTGATATGATAACTCACTTCCTTGCGAGTTAACCATGGTCTTCCAACACAATAAAAATATGGGCATCAAATCAATCCACCATCTAAATCATTAGTGAATGCAAAGTACAAGAAATATCGTAACTCCTTCTAAAATTCATCAATGATCTGATCAATGTTGTACATCTAGTATCTATCCATTCTGAGGCATATAAACATACATTAAATAAATAATCAAGAAAATGATTTAACATTATATGTATTATTTCATAAGATAATAAGTAACCATCAATAACATGTCAATAAAAAATCATAACAAATATTATGGTTAAGGGAATTCATAAATGTTTCAAATTATAAAAAAATCATGAATAGTCACACCTTTCTATGACCACATAAGATTATTTTGGTGTACCTCCAACACCCACATTAAAACCAACAAGTTTGAACAATGACCTATTATGTTTTTTATAGAATTATCTGATGAGACCCCCCCCCCACCCCCCCCCCCCCTCCTAGACACCCCCCCCCCCTCCCTCTTGGACACCCCCCCTCCCTCTTGGATGCCCCCTCCCTCCTAGACAACCCCCCCCCCCCCCCGACCCCCCTGGACAACCCCCCTCCCCCTGCACCCCCACACCCCTTTCCCCCCTCCCTGTCCCCTACACACTACTCTCCCATACCCCTTCACCCCCCTCCCCCTCCTGGACAGCCCCCCCCCCCTCCTCTTGCACCCCCTACCCCCTCCCTACACACTGCCCCCCTCAGACACCCCCCCCCCCCCCCCGACCCCCCTCCCCTGGACAGCCCCCCTCCCCTGCACACCCACACCCCTTTCCCCCCTCCATGCCCCATGCCCACTACTCCCCAAGACCCCTTCACCCCCCCCCCCTCCTGGACAGCCCCCTCCCCTTTCACCCCCTTCCTCCTCCCTGCACACTGCCCCCCCCCCCCGGACACCCCCCCACTAGGACACCCACACCCCCTGCACCCCCTGCTCTTTGCCCCCCCACCTCCCACCTCCCCCCTCCTAGACAGCCCCCCTCCCCCTGCACCCCTTGCCCCCCTCCCTGTGAATTGACCCACTAGACACCCCCTCCCCCCCCCCCCCCCCGCACCCCTACACCCCTTGTCCCCCTCTTCCTACACCCCCTGCACACTGCCCCCCCCCCCAACCCCCACCCCAGACACCCCCCCTCCTAGACATCCCCCCTCCACTTGCACTCCCTGCCCCCTCCCCCTGCACCCCCACACCCCCTGCTCTCTTCACACTGCCCCCCCCCCCCCACCTCCCACCCCCTCCTGGACAGCCCCCCTCTAATACATGCTCACATGTGTTTTTTTTAATTGGGACAAACACAAAAACTAGGATGAATAGTGTATCAAAACACCTAAACATCTTGGGAACATCATCCTGATCAGTATGATATGTCATATTTCCAATATCACCCAGGTCAATCTAACTCAGAGATGGTCAGTTATCAATGCATAGTAGATCAAGAATCAAACTACTATCATTAAACACATATGGTATGTTGTAACCTTTATCCAACAAGATGGGTGTCTCTTGTATTAACAAACACTTGCCCAAGATTCCCTATAGAAAAAACTGACATGTTTATCCACCTTAATTCACCAGAAAAATGGAACTAAAAATTCTAGAGTTTTATTACCTCATGAAAATTCTATAATATTAATACATTTTGAGTCATCCATTAGAAAATAATGGAAGTTCAAACAACATACCATGTTGATAATAATTCTCAAGGAATGTCTATCCCACTTAAATTGTGAATTACATGATGATCATGTCTATAACAAGAATCAAATAATTTCACAAACACCCATCTAACCAGGGTGTCATTTTAAAATCTAAGATTCATACATGGGATAAACTTCACCCAAATGGAACCACACATCTGAAATGGTTCAGATGAATTTTAAATTTTTTAATATTCTGAGGGAGATAACTCCCTTAGTTTGGCCCCTTGCAAAAGAAGAAAGCATCAACAGAAAATCTAGGTTATGCTTAAGAGGTCACTAAGCTCAAAAAAATCATTTTTGTTCAATTGATAGATAAATAATCCCATGGGACACACTCATATACCCTCTCTAAGGAAACTATCAATTGAACATTAAAAATTATAGTACATGAGGTTGAAAACTAAAAACATTGTATTTAGGTTTCTTTTAAGGCATTACATTTCTTCAATTTATTTCTTAAAATATTCCAAGGCTTAGTTTTATTGAATATCCAGTATCATTCATGGAAAATAAATAAATATTTTCCTTTATTTAGATAGTTCTCCAATGAAACAATGGAAATATATCTCAAACTTATTTTCAAACATTAATTATTTATCTACCATACAATCAAAATATTAGGAAATTTATCTTATAAATTTCATTCTCCATTTTACATATACAATAATATTTTCATATTTGGATTAGTTAAATAGTATTTTAATTTCAGGTTCTAGAGGAAAGAACCCTATATGTTTCAATTGTCATTTCAAATAACATAATCCTAAAAATAATACATATCAAAATAGCTAAAAGGTATTCTATTAGTTGTAAGAAAAATTTTATGTAATATGCCACCATAAATCTATACATAACATCATATAAGAGGCTAAAAAACTTTAAAAACCATCATTCCATGGAATAATCATACCCCAATTGGGTTATGTAATATATAATATCTAAATAAATGTGACCTAGGTGGGTCCCATCACATCCATCCTAGGTTCATATAAATGCCACCAAACAACAGTTGATTTATTTATTAATGTTTAAAAACACCATTAATGGGTTATCTCATTAGAATCTTTCCCCAAATGACCTACATGGGTATAGATGTATATTTAGGAATTTATTAACATGGGTTGTCATGATGAAATTTTGTAGGTACTATAATTCATAATGGAAAACATTATTTATATGAATTACCTTTTAGTATATACCATGGTTTAGTAATATGCATTATAATTTCTAAATAACAATGATACTTGTATTTATATGTCATTATTGGAATTCATGTACCTAAAACTTGGTCTTAATCTTTGACTATAGAATATAGCAAGTCCGTTTATAATGTTTTGATTATATGGGTTACTGTTCCAAATTTATAAAGGCCTGAAAACATCCTAAATTGTTTTTGAAACCCATTTAACCATTACCATAAATTTTTTAGCATATGTAACATATGGTTCGTCATTGATACTTGTCAATATTGGTTAGTTAAGGTAGCACCATCACACTATATAGGAAAAGAACATTTAGGTTGATGCTAACACATTAATAACTAATAGTATATCACAATTATCACAAGGAATGATATCACATGTTAGAAAATAATATTGATTTATAAATAATAAACCACAAAATCAAGGTATATAGGTAGATAATGACAAATAATCATGAATCAATTAATAAAATCACCTAAAGAAAATATCACATATAACATAAAATCATGGTATAAAACCCACATATCATAGAATATTCAAGGCATTTAAATCTATATGTTCCTAGAATGATGAATGAAACAACATGTTAATTCCATGAAACCCAGGGATAAAATACCCTAATATCATAAATCTATATGTATAATAATTTAAATCAATCACTCAAGGTAAAATCATAATCAATTTTAATAACTATCAATAAGACCACAGTCCCATCCCTGAACACTTAGTCTTTTCTCCTTGCATGGGTTGAACACTCCCAGACATGATTATTTACCCTGAACTAACAAATTCCTAGAATCATATCTAATATAAAAAAATTGCACGATAATATAAAAAGAAACCTCTTATACCACTTTGTAAATTCCCAACCCAAGAGCCACTAAATAGATCCCCAAGATAGTTGGTTACATGGCTACAAGAGTGCCATTGCATATGTCAGAGGCAGCCGTCCAATAGTGAGGGTATAATTATGCTTCAATAGAGAGTCTATAACCTTATAAAAATAGTATCATATCACTATAAAATAACTACATCAAAAATAATAAGAAGTATATATGAATGACATAGAATCAAATGATAACAATAACTGATAAAATAGAAAATTCCGACTATACAATAATGAATTCATGTCCATATGAGGATATAAAATTTAAATCAGTAAACATACTAAAGTGGTTACTATAAAATATAGTACAGGTATATTAAAAGTTAAATATATATATATATATATATCTTCAAGACTATCCTAATTTCCATCACATCATTTTTCTCCTAACTCCCATATTCAAGAAGAATTTCATGAATGAAAAATACAGAACCTAATCCTGTAACCATGTGGTCTTTTCAGGTACAATAGTGGAAATCCATCCCAAATAGGGTGTGGGATATAATTAGTAATCCAACACCAATGGTTTCTAGATTTGTGTTTTAAATGATTATAAAATATAATAGTGCGGAAGTATATCAATAATGTTATAAAAAATAAATAATTTTAATCAATTTAGTCTCATTTTCCTCCAGGACACATGATCAACCATATTTTCATTGGCATAAGATTATATATATCTTCACACCTTCCATCATGTGTATATATGCATTTTGAAGATAATATATTTCCTAGATATAGATTAACTGGTGTTGGGTTTAGGTTTAGATCCAAGTAATCCACAAAGATGATCACATATCATATAGGGGTGCTATGTACAAGGTGAAAGACCCATGTATCACAATATAAGGAACAAAATTCCTAGGGTATCATAATTTATAAGGGAATCTACCACTAAGGGATGCCATACCTGAGTGTCACAATATATAATAGACCTCATCCCTAATAATCACAGCATATATTTGAAACCATTCCCATATGTCACAACATTTATGGGGCACCATTCATGAGGGATTCTATGTCTGAGTATCAAAATGCATAAAGGATTTCGTGCTTGAGTATCAAATATATAAAGGATATCATTCCCGATGAACACCATTCCCATGTATCAAAATTTATATAAGGGAAATCATGCCTAAATGATTCTATAAAAATGCTTCAAAATATATATGGGACTCCATGCTTTAGTATCATAAGGTAATAAAACAATGTCTAGGTGAACTATTTATAGGCAGTTTGGACCATACATGCATAGGTATATCATAGTCCATGAAAGTATCCAGGGATAAATGATTCTACATGATCATTATTTTTAGTCAATTTAATGCACTAATAAAAAATAGAGTCATGTGGGAAAACATTCCCTACTACATTTTAATTAATTACACACAAAATATCTATGCCTATAAGCTTTCCGTAAATAAATTAAATAATTTAAATAGGGAAGTTTATTTTATTATAAAAATAATATGCCCATGGGATGGTCCTTGAATCTCATCATTCAAATATTATTATTTAGATACACATTTTTATTTAATAATACAACACACCTCTATTGTTTCTTAATTCAATTTAGTCATCCCTTTCATGAGGGATTAATCATCACACCTCCAATTATAATCAAAATTGTGAAAGGCATTATAATTACAATCAGTTAAAGTATCAACCAAAATGGTTTATTAATCTTTTAGATGAAGCACAGATCACAGCCACAAAGGAAACACACCCATTTAGTTTTTTGGGTTTAGGAGAGAAACCAATAGTTCTATTAAGAGTACAATTTTTATTTAATATAATTCATTAGTATCTACATTATTAACTTCACATTTTAAGGGTTACAGATAGAAATTATAGTTTGAAACACAAATATATTATTCTAAAAAATACATATAGTAAGGTAAAATACATGTACCACCTACCTTATACTAAGGAATCTTCAACTGACCAAAATCAAGCTTTGATTCTATCCAGTTTGAGGGAAATCAATGAAAAAGACAAAAGAACGAAAAATAGTATGAATTAGTTCGGATGAAGATAGTGTAGGAGATGTAATGATAATTGATGAAGGAAAGGAATAAGAATCACATGATAACCATGGTATATCCAACATAACCAATGACACTCAATTTGGAATTTGGATGAATAATATATTTCTATGCCTAGAGGGGGGACATGGAACCTAGGGAAGGGTACCTATGTTTGGATTTGAGGATAAAATGGGAGAAAATAATTATTATGTGGGATGGGAAAACCCATAATTTATAAACCATTAATGATTTGCAGGATTTGTATACATGGTATGGCTAACTGAATGCTAATTGTGCATTTCTACTTCCAAAGTTGAACCAAATATGCAGGTAAAGAATGCAGTCTTTCAAAATCTGCATAGCCAATGGATAACCTATATTGTTTTCTAATGATATCCCCACACAACCATTCACATCGTTTAGAATGGTTACCCATCTTTGAATTACAACTAACACATGAAACCACAAATCACAGTGCAACCTTAAAATCAGAACATTGATGAAATTAGATGGTATAAAATACCTACATTGATTGGAAGCTTCCAGGAGGAGGGCTTCGCAATGACAGGTCGTCAGAGAGGAGGGTGTCGCGATGGGAGAGGTCTCCAGGGAGGAGGGTTCCATTGTGAGAGAGGTTGTTGGGGAGGAGGGTGCCATGGTGAGAGAGTTTGTCGGAGAGGAGGGTAACGCGGTGAGGAGAGGTCGGGTAGGAGAGCTCAGGAAGTAGAAGTCATCGAGGAGGAATCCACTATAGTGAGTAGAGGTCAGGGAGGAGGGAACCGTAGTGAGGATAATTCGTCGAGAGGATAATTCATCAGGGAGAGCAGGAGGTGAGTAGCGAATCGGGGAGGATGAGCCCGATACCAAATAGTTGACAGATGCGGTATAGCCACAGTGGACTAATTAAACCGTGGAAATTAGAAAGGTATAGCCATGGACCAATAAAACCATGGCTATAGTTCAGTGGCTATAGCTTTAATTTCTAGTAGTGATAGTAGGGAAATTAGTAAGACCAAAAGGCATCACTATATATTCCGAGTGTCCATAACTTGTATAGAATTTTATCTTCTGTATTTCCTCCTTATTGACCCTCAATTGATAATATCCAGAACGAATTTCAATCTTGGAAAAGTATTAAGCTCCACACATTTGATCAAACAAGTCATCAATACAAGGAAGTGGATACTTGTTTTCTATTATGATCTTGTTCAACTCCTAATAATCAATACATAGTCTCATTGATCCATATTTATTTTTCAAAAAAAGAATAGGTTCACCCCAAGGTGACACACTTGGATGGATGAATCCCTTATCAAGTTTTTCTTGGAGTTTCTTCTTCAATTCCTACAACTCAATCAGGTCCATTCTATAAGGAGACTTTGATATTGGTGTGAAACCAGGTATAAGTTCTACTGAGAAATCAACTTCACGTTTTGGTGGAAGACTAGGAAACTCTTTCATAAAGACATCCACAAAATCCTAAACAATAGTCATATCATCAATATCAATTTTCTCCCCAACCATTTGAGATAAAAAAAACTTTTTTGAATGGGAATTAAGACCCATACACTGGATGTAATCTCCACAGGAAGTTCATACTTATCGTCACATTGATGGATGATCATAGGAGGGTTTGAAATATCAAAATTAACTTCCCTTCCTTGAAAATTGATGTGGGATTTATGTAGAGAAATACAATCTATGCCTAATATGTCATAAAATTAAACAAAAGGAAGAATGATAAGGTTTTCAGGAAGCACATTCCCATAAACTTTAACCGGAGAGGAATCATAGACTTGGGATTCAATCATCGTTCCATTAGGGGTTTGCACTATTAATTCCATATCTAATCATTTTGGTGGAATCTTAACACCCTTATAAAATTATTTAAATATAAATGAGTGGGTAGGTCTAGAATCAAATATGACATTAATATTTCTACAGTGGATGGTAAGTGTACCTTTCATCGCATCGTTATCTCACCCCTTGTCAAAAATAGAGATTGCATGAGATTACCCCTTGTACCTCAACTTAAGTGGTTATTGACGTCGATCATCATCACTAGCCCTTGGATTTGGGAAGTGTTTAGCATAATTCTCATTCTCCTAACACTTGTAGAACTAAATCGTGGGAGGTGTATTCTATACATATTTTTCTCCATTAGAATTTTGCGCTAACTTCTTCCCATTATTTTTTTAGTGACTTGATTTTTTGGCCTTGTCAGACTTTGGAATATTTCTACGAAGAATTCCAGAGCTAGGCGCGAAGACGGCGTGCGATTCCGAGGCCCGGTGTGCCCGGAATTAATTTTATAAAAATATTAAGTATTTTTATACTATGCACGTGGCGGGGTGTTATATCTTCTAAATGGTAGCTTAGAACAGGAATCTGAGGGCACGGTTGCGTCCGGAATGTGTCGTTTACCCTAGGCAAGGTGTAAACTTTGCGGGCGCGGGCCTGCGGTGGAAAACGCCACCAGGGGCGTTTTCGTAAATAAGTGGAAAAGTTGGTTTACAAGCGTCAGCTCGAATAACTTCTGAAAGGAGTCTCGGATCGCAAATCCAACTCCACCTTTGCGTTCAGAATGGCGCGTTTACCCTAAGGGCGACCTTATCCTAGTTCGCGTCGGGCGCGGGGTCGGGGGCGTGTCGGGCCGGGGAGTTAAGCAGATATTTGTTGGAAACAAATATCTCGCCCCGTTGTTGGACGTGTGAAGTGCAGAAGAGTTCCCCCTCCTTCTCCTCCCCTTCCGACGGTGAATTGGCGGCTGAATCGCGTGATCAAGGTTTCGTCGAGCTCGGATTTCGACGGCGGGCGTTCCAGGATCGTGCAGCGGAAGCTTTGGAGCGCGGATCGTCGGCGTTTTGCCCGCGAGGTAGGCGGTTTGAGTTTTAAAATACCAGATCCCATTGTTGTGTTGTTTTTCTTCAAATTTTCATAAGGGTTGTATAGTTCGGGTCCCGGGATTTCCGAAATATGTTTCGGATATGAATTTGGAGCACTGGGGTGCTTCCGGTGGCTCCCGGAAGTTTTCTGGCGAAAACCCGGTTTTCTGACAATGAGGGGCGGCGGCCTTGGCGGAATCCGACGATGGCGCGGCGGTGGTGCGGCGGAATCCGGCAGTGGTGCGGCAAAATCCGGCGGTGGCACAGCAGAATCCGGCGGCGGCGCGGTGGTTTCCGGCGAGGCAGACGGTGGTCCGGCCAGGTTTTTCCGGGGGTTCTTTAAACCCCCGTATCTTGCAATCCGGGAGTCGGATTCGCGTGCCGTTTGCGGCGACAAAACCCTGACAGGGAGGCGAACCCTCCATTGTGGGTTTTAGGGTTTAAGGGTTCGGGATCGTGGCCCGGGAGCTTGAAAAGTCAAATAAAGTAATGTTATTTTATTATTTTACGACTTCGAGTCGTTGTAACTTCCACCCGGAGCGTCCGAATGACGTGCCGTCAGTGGCGTTGAGACCCTGGTGGTACGTCGGACTTTTTGAGATGGTTTTCGGGTGTTGGGATCGAGTTTGGGGTGCGGGCCCCACGAGACCGGGTTTTGGCGTTTGCGGAGAAACCCAGATTTTGCACTAGGAGTCCGATTTTAGCGGATGATTCGTCGATCCTATGTGTTTTTCTGAGAGGATCGCAATGGTGCGATCCGTTCGATGAGATTCGGAACCGAGGTGTGGGCCCCACCCGAGCTGGCTTTGGTGAATAGTACATTTTTCACCGGCTGTCCGTTTCGGACGAGCGAGTAGTCGATTCCGCTTGTTTTTCCGAGGGGATCGTCGTGGTATGATCCGCTCGATGGGTTTCAGGATCGTTGTGTGGGCCCCGCACGAGCTAGCTATGGTGAATAGTGCCTTTTTCACCGGTGCTCTGTTTCGGGTGAGTAAGCAACCTATCCTGAGTGTTTTTTCACATAGATCGCGGTGGTGGCCTCGGTATTGGCCTTGGAGGTGCGCAGTGTGGCGTTGTTGCGGGTCGCTCGGGTTAGCGATGTTTTGGACCAATAATGGTTGAGGGTAATCCCTTGGTTCGTTCCCATGAGGGTTCGTGTGGCATCACAGCCTTCGTATAGGTTTGTGATCCTCTCGATGGGATGTTTAAACTGTTAGAGTTGTGGCATCCCTCTGGTAGGCCCGGAGCGGGATCCTCTAGCATCTTCTCCCTATATCGGGTTCTTGGTATCGCTGTGACCGCTTATTCACGGGCGTTGATCCCCTATCTAGTAGGTTAACCCCATAGGGTTTGTGGCATCATCGGTAATATGATCCCCTACGCAGTGGGTCGTGCTCAGTAGGGTTGTGGAATCATCGGGTATACGATCCCCTACTCAACATGAGGTTTATAGTAGGGTTGTGGTATCGTTGGTTATACGATCCCCTACTCAGTGTTTGTTGTTGGTAGGGTTGCGGTATCGTTGTTTATGCGATCCCCTACTCAACGCGTGGTTTTGGTAAGGTTGCGGCATCGTCGGTTCGATCCCCTACATCGCGAGTTATACCAGATAGGGTTCCGGTATCATCCTTACCACCTTTATATGGGCGATGATCCTCTATCTGAGTGATGTGCTTCTCTCGAGCGCCAGATCGGGTTGTGGTATCCCCGAGCGGATCCTGGGTGTGATCCCCTATCTGTGAGAACTACGTATGCCAGATCGGGTCGTGGTATCCCCCAGCGGACCCTGGGAGTGATCCCCTATCTGTGAGCTTCATATACCGGAGTGGGTTCTGGTATTCCCTAGCGGACCCTAGGAGAGATCCCCTATCCGAGGAGTTTGTTGGTTATGTTGTTTCAACGAGGTTTCCTCAATGATGCTATCCGACGAGCATGATCTCTTGGGTGAGCGTCTGAGAGGTTTGAGAGAAACCCGATGGAGTGTATCTCTCGGACGTGTGTCATCTGGGATGACAGTGTTCATGGAGTGTGTTTTCCTGGTTGTGAACCGTTGTTGGTGATGAGGTCGGTACCTCTTGTGGCTTGGTGCGTGAGCTGGGTATATCTGGATTGTTCAAGGTGTATGTATGGGCATACACCTGAGCTGATCTGACTTGTTGTGTTTAGCTGAGGATGGTCACGATATGGAGTTTCTCTCTCGTCTGGGTTCCCTCTGGCTGGGATGAGTGGACCGTTGCCTTTCAGTTACTCTCTTTGGTTTTGGGTTTTTGGGGTGCCTACTAAGTATGTTTATACTCACTCCTGCACGGGCTTTGCCCGCACATGTTTGTGTCTTGTGCAGACCACAGGCCTTTCGACGGAGTCCCAGGAGGACCTGGAGCAGGTGGGCTGAGTGAATGAGACTGACCGGGGTGTTTGCTGGTGCGATGTCGAGGGAGATTTATGTTGGGTGTTTGTGGCAGTGTTCCCCTTCTTCAGAGCAGGTTGGACACGCTTTGTAGTTTTCTTTTGGTGGGCCCTATTTTTCCCTTTTGTACTTTTGTTGTTTCACTCTGGTTTGGGATAGTTTGTATTCATGCGTTCTCTTTTCAGTTTTCTATATCTTTGCACTGTTGCATGGAGGTTTTTGTGGGTGCGTGTGTACAGGTACCTTAGGTCAATGCCTCCCATGTGTGTGATAGCCTACTCGGCACTGGTCGCCAGCCCCTGGCCTATTGGCGGTGGGCTTGGGGAGTCGCGGCTCGAGCCCTGTTGGGTCGGGTCATGACAGAGTGGTATCAGAGGAGGTTCTACCTTTGCGATCTCAGAGCGTAGCTGGTCTAGCTGTGAGTTTGGTTGGGTTGTATAGCGGCAGTGTTATGATGTTTCGAGCTCGGTTTTTAGGCCAGAGACTCCAGTGTTGGTGCGGCGGCTGACGTATCCATACACCAGGACTCTGATAACCTGCCTTTCGAGACGGGACATTCGTACACTGGTCACAGGGACATAACGGTACATGCATCATATAGGACTGGGTTTTGGGTTTTCCTTGTCCTTCTTGAGTCAGCTCTCCAGATATACTCTTTGACTGTGGTGCGTCTTGAATGTATTTCAGGATGCCTCCATGACGACAACCAGTGAGGGTTTCACAGCAGGATTGTGGTGACGATCCACCCCGTGCAGAGGCTGTGGACCAGGGCGCAGGTTCTGAGGCTGGACCTCCAGGTGGTCCACCAGTTGAGCCACCACCTGTCGAGCAGCGAGTTGTGCCGGTGGTGCAGGATGAGGTTGTGCGCAGGCTGAGTGTGCTGCACGAGTTCTAGAGGCAGTGACCTCTGAGGTTTCGGGGTGATCCGGATCCCCAGGCAGCTGATGACTGGCTTGAGGCAGTCACCCGAGTTTTCCGCCTAGTGAGGACACCTCCATATCAGATGGTGATCCTAGCGGCGAGCCTTCTGCATGGTTCGGCCAGGTGATGGTGGAGTTTGGTGACGCAGTCCCATGATGAGGAGATGACAACGTGGGAAGAGTTTGAGCGGCTCTTCAGGGAAGAGTTTTATCCCGTGACGCTGAGGTCAGTGCGGATTCAGGAGCTTCTGCAGCTTCGACAGGAGAGCATGACCGTGTCGGAGTACTCAGCGAGGTTTATAGACCTGTCGCGCTACTCCCTGGATATGGTTCGATACCCGTTCTTTAGGGATCGGACCTTCGATCAGGGTTTACGCAGGGACATCCGAGTAGGTGTGGTTTCCTTGTGTCTGCCCACCTATGCTGGAGTGCTGGAGCGAGCGTTGGTGGTGGAGAGTTTTCTGGCTGAGCAGTTTCCCCATGTTAGTGCTAGGAATGTGAGAGATGAGACTTCATCAGTCATATTGGCATCTTGTAGCCGACGATAGAATCAGGGGTCTGGACGTGGTCGACGTTTCAGGAGGCGACCCCAGGATGAAGGATCTGAGGCTCAGGGCTCACAGGGCTCGCAGGCCAGTTTTGGTCTGCCGCAGGAGAGGCGGTGTTACGCTTACGACGGTCGGGCACATCTTGCTAGAGATTTTCCGACCCGACGTGCTGCTGAGAGGGAGTCGGTCGATGGACCGCCTTGGCAGAGGCAGCGTCTCGAGCAAGGAGGTCTGCAGGGCGGCAGACGTGGCGGCGGAGCGGGTGCTGCAGGAGGTGGTGGTGGGCGGTACCAGTTGCCACCACCCCCACCCCCAGGTGGTCCACGCCAAGCTCAGGGAGATGGTGACCGAGGGTAAGGACAGCTGCATGCCCTGGAGGCTATTGACCCAGAGGCACCGCGGATGGATAGAGGTACGTCTTGTGTCTTTTCTACTTTCTGCAGTAGTTTGATAGACACTGTCTAGCGGTACTCTTTCCTTTTTGTTGCTTGCTCGAGTTTTGTTCAGGGCGTTGGTAAGACCCTGTGTGGGTGTTGTTCGGCATGCTTTGATGTGTGAGGAAGGGGGATCCTTCCCCCACCGAGACGCATTTTTGTGATGCGATTAAAACCGTGCGGGCGAGTCAGTGGCGCCCAAAGCAGATAGTATTGAGGTGTGGTGGATGAGTCCTTCTGACTTATGTGTTCGGGTAGGGGTGTTTGTTAGTGAACCCACTGGTGTGTGAGACCCATTTGAGAGTCCAGTCGCTTTCCTTGTGCTTATGGCTTTTCAGGGAAGAAAATTTCTAAGGGGGGGAGGATGTAGCGACTTGATTTTTTGGCCCTGTCAGACTTTAGAATATTTCTACAAAGAATTCTAGATCTAGGCGCGAAGACGGTGTGCGATTCCGAGGCCCGGTGTGCCCGGAATTAATTTTATAAAAATATTAAGTATTTTTATACTATGCACGTAGCGGGGGTGTTATATCTCCTAAACGGTAGCTCAGAATGGGAATCCAATGGCAAGGTTGCGTCCGGAACGTGCCGTTTACCCTAGGCAAGGTGTAAACTTTGCGGGCGCGGGCCTGCGGTGGAAAACGCCACCAGGGGCGTTTTCATAAATAAGTGGAAAAGTTGGTTTACGAGCGTCGGCTTGAATAACTTCTGAACGGAGCCTTGGATCACAAATCTGAGTCCATCGTTGCGTTCAGAACGGCGTGTTTACCCTAAGGACGACCTTATCCTAGTTCGCGTCGGGCGCGGGGTCGGGGGCATGTCGGGCCGAGGAGTTCAGCAGATATTTGTTGGAAACAAATATCTCCCCCCTTTGTTGGACGTGTGAAGTGCAGAAGAGTTCCTCCTCCTTCTCCTCCCCTTCCGACGGTGAATCGGTGGCCGAATCGCGTGATCAAGGTGTCGTCAAGCTCGGATTTCGACGGCGGGCGTTCCAGGATCGTGCAGCGGAAGCTTTGGAGCGCGGATCGTCGGCGTTTTGCCCGCGAGGTAGGCGGTTTGAGTTTTAAAATCCCGGATCCCGTTTTTGTGTTGTTTTTCTTCAAATTTTCATAAGGGTTGTATAGTTTGGGTCCCGGGCTTTCCGAAACATGTTTCGGATATGAATTTGGAGCACTGGGGTGCTCCCGGTGTCTCCCGGAAGTTTTCCGGTGAAAACCCAGTTTTCCGGTGACGAGGGGCGGCGACCATGGTGGAATCCGGCGACGACACGGCGGCGATGCGGCGGAATCCGGCGGCGGTGCGGCGAAATCCGGCGGCGGCACGGCGGAATCCGGTGGCGGCGCGGTGGTTTCCGGCGAGGCAGACGGTGGTCCGGCCAGGTTTTTCCGGGGGTTCTTTAAACCCCCTTATCTTGCAATCCGAAAGTCGGATTCGCGTGCCGTTTGCGGCGACGCGACCCTGACGACGAGGCAAACCCTCCGTTGTGGGTTTGAGGGTTTAAGGGTTCGGGATCGTGGCCCGGGAGATTGAAAAGTCAAATAAAGTAATGTTATTTTATTATTTTACGACTTCGGGCCGTTGTAACTTCCACCCGGAGCGTCCGAATGACGTGTCGTCAATGGCGTTGAGACCCTGGTGGTAGGTCGGACTTTTTGAGATGGTTTCCGAGTGTTGGGACTGAGTTTGGGGTGCGGGCCCCACGATACCGGGTTTTGGCGTTTGCGGAGAAACGCAGCTTTCGCACCAGGAGTCCGATTTTGGCGGATGATTCATCGATCCTGTGTGCTTTTCTGAGAGGATCGCAATGGTACGATCCGTTCAATGAGATTCGGAATCGAGGCGTGGGCCCCACCCGAGCTGGCTTGGGTGAATAGTACATTTTTTCCCGGGTGTCTGTTTCAGACGAGCGAGTAGTCGATTCCGCTTGTTTTTCTGAGGGGATCGTCGTGGTATGATCCGCTCGATGGGTTTCGGGATCATTGTGTGGGCCCTGCACGAGCTAGCTACGGTGAATAGTGCCTTTTTCACCGGTGCTCCGTTTCGGGCGAGTAAGCAGCCTATCCTGCGTGTTTTTTCACGTAGATCGCGGTGGTGGCCTCGGTATTGGCCTTGGAGGTGCGCAGTGTGGCGTTTTTGCGGGTCGCTCGGGTTAGCGACGTTTTGGACTAACAATGGTTGAGGGTACTTCCTTGGTTCGTTCCCACGAGGGTTCGTGTGGCATCACAGCCTTCGTATAGGTTTGTGATCCTCTCGATGGGATGTTTAAACTGTTAAAGTTGTGGCATCCCTCCGGTGGGCCCGGAGCAGGATCCTCTAGCATCTTCTCCCTATATCAGGTTCTTGGTATCGCTATGACCACTTATTCATGGGAGTTGATCCCCTATCTAGCAGGTTAACCCCGTAGGGTTTGTGGCATCATTGGGAATATGATCCCCTACGCAGTGGGTCGTGCTCAGTAGGGTTGTGGCATCGTCGGGTATACGATCCCCTACTCAACAAGAGGTTTATAGTAGGATTGTGGTATCATTGGTTATACGATCCCCTACTCAGCGCTTGGTGTCGGTAGGGTTGTGGTATCATTAGTTATGCGATCCCCTACTCAGTGTGTGGTTTTGGTAGGGCTGCGGCATCGTCGGTTCGATCCCCTACATCGCGAGTTATACCAGATAGGGTTCCGGTATCGTCGTGACCACCTTTATATGGGCGATGATCCTCTATCTGAGTGATGTGCTTCTGTCGAGCGCTAGATCGGGTTGTGGTATCCCCGAGCGGATCCTGGGTGTGATCCCCTATCTGTGAAAACTACGTATGCCAGATCGGGTCGTGGTATCCCCCATCGGACCCTGGGAGTGATCCCCTATCTGTGAGCTTCGTATACCGGAGTGGGTTCTGGTATTACCTAGAGGACCCTAGGAGAGATCCCCTATCCAAGGAGTTTGGTGATTATGTTGTTTCAGCGAGGTTTCCTCAGTGATGCTATCTGACGAGCATGATCTCTCGGGTGAGCGTCTGAGAGGTTTGAGAGAAACCCGATGGAGTGTATCTCTCGGACGTGTGTCATCTGGGATGACAATGTTCGTGGAGTGTGTTTTCCTAGTTGTGAACCGTTGCTGGTGATGAGGTCGGTACCTCTTGTGGCTTGGTGCGTGAGCTGGGTATATCTGGATTGTTCAAGGTGTATGTATGGGCATACACCTGAGCTGAGCTGACTTGTTTTGTTTAGCCTAGGATGGTCACGAGATGGAGTTTCTCTCTCGTCTGGGTTCCCTCTAGCTGGGATGAGCGGACTGTTGCCTTTTAGTTGCTCTCTTTGGTTTTGGCTTTTTGGGGTGCCTACTGAGTATGTTTATACTCACCCCTGCACGGGCTTTGCCCGCACATGTTTGTGTCTTGTGCAGACCACAAGCCTTTCGACGGAGTCCCAGGAGGACCCGGAGCAGGCGGGTTGAGTGAGCGAGACTGACCGGGGTGTTTGTTGGTTCAGTGCCGAGGGAGCTTTTTGGTGGGTGTTTGTGGCAGCGTTCCCCTTCTTCAGAGCAGGTTAGACGCGCTTTGTAGTTTTCTTTTGGTGGGCCCTGTTTTTCCCTTTTGTACTTTTGTTGTTGCACTTTGGTTTGGGATAGTTTGTATGCATGCATTCCCTTTTCAGTTTTCTATATCTCTGCACTGTTTCATGGAGGTGTTTGTGGGTGTGTGTTTACATGTACCTTAGGCTAATGCCTCCCATGTGTGTGATAGCCTACTCAGCGCTGGTCGCCATCCCCTGGCCTATTGGCGGTGGGCTTGGGGAGTCGCGGCTCGAGCCCCGTTGGGTCGGGTCGTGACAATTTTGAAAATAAATTTCCCAATGACCTTCCTTTTCATACTTAAAACATTTACTATACCCATTAAGACAAATTCATCTATGATTATTCCCACATTTAGATCATAAATTAAAACCCATCTTCTTTTCTCCATGGTTATTAGAGTTCCCTTTGAACTCTATCTTCCTTTTCTTTTCAAAACCATGAGGTTGATACGTGACTCCAACCTCCATTTCTACCTTGATTACACAATGTAAAATATCTATATAGCTACTAAATTCTATTATAGAAAATTACCTTCTAATACTTGGATTTAATCCATTAAAGAACCTATCAACTTTACTTTTGGGTTGCATGATAATTCCTCAAGCGTACCTCACAAGTCTTGTGAAATTAGCCTCATAAGTATCGACAGATTCATAATCCCTTTACTTCAACTCAAGGAACTCTTTCTCCATCTTGGTATGAAGAATATGAGGAAAGTAATTATTAAAAAAATAAGTTCTTAAAATCATCTTATTATATGGATTCAATTTCATATTGATTCCTCATATTATTAATTTTAGTCCACCATTGGTCTGCTTCATCTTTTAAACGATAAACAACCAAAATGAATTTCTCATGTTCTGAACACTGAATGACATAAAATATATTTTCAGTGGTACCAATAAATTATTTAGAAGAAATTGTATTATAAGACCCTCTAAAATAAGGTGGATGTTTACTAATGAAGTACTCGACATAATTTCGTTCCCTCCGTTGATCATTTGGTAGTCTACCATGATTTATAGCTTGATAAAGCTGTGTGAGCATAGAAACAATATTTTTAATTCCAACTCCTATAGAATTATGTTTCTAAGGAGTACAATATTGAATTTTCCATATAAATCACCATTAACATGGTTCCTTCAAGTTCTTTCCATTGACTAAAACCAAAAATCATAGATTAAGAAACAGTTATAATAGTGAGGAACCACATAATCATGAAAAGTCACTTATAAGATGTCTAAGTTATGAAACCTTCCTTAATCTATGACACCTTCGGTTTATCCTAAGTTATTCATAGACAAATTATATTAAAATACTTTATAATGGTTTGTGAAGAGTTTTTTAATTCCCAAATCATCTCCCCTGAGATTGTCAAACCAGGTGTGCAGTAAGGTTTGTTATTGTGTACCAGATTATCCCTAGTTAGGCTTGGAACATCTTGTTAAAGGTGTTACCCCTATGTACATTTGTTCCATAGACACATCTACTTGTAGTATTAAAAAAGGGATTTATTTCTAGAAAACCACTCACTCTATCCTTTACCAAGATTCCATGACAGTTTCCTATAATTTTCCTAATCCTTAGACTTATCCTTAGACATAACCTTAGAGTTCTCACTATGGTTTTATAATCTTAGCTTCTAAAGGTTAACTAAACCTTTAATCTAATACCGACTATAGTGAACCCCTATTTTTATACATTAACATTATATAAATTTTTCAAAATACTTAAAATGTTATTCAAAGAAAATCCCAAATACCGTACAAGTTTAATGCCTTTGGAAACATAGAAACATAAATGATGGCACATAAATGAGCTATATCATCTCCCACTATGTTCTTCCTGACCAGAACCCTTCTTAGACACATCAAAAATAATACATATCTTCATAACTTGGGGGTAAGGAAACATAAAAAGGGGTGAGATCAGATACTCCGTAAGGGTAAACAAGGAATATACGTAAGCATAATCATGAGAATAAGGGTATGATAATATGATCATGAAAATATAAGATCATACCCTGCATATCAAAGATCATAAACATGAATCATGGCATAAATCTTGGAATTTCATAAGACATGAATTATAAGGAAATAAATAATATAAGCCTTAAAATCATAACATAGGAATAAAACATGGAATTATGGCATACATATAAAAATATATAAGTATTTATATAGTAGTCAAGGCATTTCTTCCAAGTCCATCTTAGTAGAAAAATTCCTTTACTGAACTAAGTTCACACCCTGTTCTAGCCTTGTATTACTGAACTAAGTTCACTCATCATTCTAGCTCTATAATAATATAGCTGATTTTATTTCTCATTATAGCCCTATAATACTAAATCGAGTTCATTTCTCATTCCATCCATGTCTATCTTGTGAGATAAAAATATTTACCTGATGCATTGGAGGGAGATTTATGTCTCACCCATCTCATAATGAAATCATACATACATGTTCCATAAGATCATAAATAATTATATTATAACCCATGAAATGAAATGGGTATTATAAACATGTAATCATATCATAAACTATGGAAAAAGATAGGTTTCATAATTATTTCATCATAAACATCACCCATGAAAATAAGTGGGTTTTAAAAGCCTATAACCTGTGAAATAGAATCAGGTTTCATAAACATCATGTCATAAAAACATAATCCATTCAAATAAATAATATGAATGGAAACATTGAATAATTTTCCTAGAAAGGAATCAGTTACACCAACAAATGTTATCTTAGCTGTGAAATAATTTTGAAAGATCTTTTAACAACATTTCTTAAGGAAAATATCCTTTCTTCTTTGAAAAATAAATTTTAAAACATAAAACCTTTTGAAAACGTTTTTCTTTAAAAATATATTTCGAAACGTATAAAGGGAGATTTGAAATTATTAAAACATTTTTAAAATCATTTTTCCTTGAAAATAATCTTCAAGTATCATTTTAAAACATTTTTGAAAACATTTTTTAAAACATGGTTTTTGAAATTAAATAGATTTTTGGATGAAGAGAGAAATACGATCAGATTTTCTTTAAAATATTTTATTAATTATATTAAGTAAAAAAGAGTGTAAAAATGGTAATAATACATGAATATATTTTAAATAAACATAATAGAATAAAACTCATGAGTTTTATTGATAGATGGGTCATAATATTTCATCAAATAAGTATAATCATTAATACTCTTGAAAAACGGTGAGATTATTTCAATAAACTTTTATGACTTGGTTACTTGGGATCATAACTCCATGTAAGAAAATGAAATTAAATTAATATTAAAATATCATGAAAATAATTTTATTTAGGATATAACATTTAAAATGGAAGTATATACACCTCAAAAAATAATTTATGTTCGTAACAAAACATGAGTCTCAAAGAATGAAAATTGAGACAAAACTATTTTACCGATTTGATAACTTTTGAAAATTAAAACCCATGAAAGAAAGATCATAAAATGTATATTTAAATACCAATAAATTTAATTATAATAATTATTTAATACATCCATGGATAGTTTAGACGCCACATAAAAGAAATGGGTGGTGAATAAATCATGTATCTCACAGAAATAAAAAAGTGAGATGAAATTCCCTTACCTTGTGTCTTGACTCTCATTGTACTCATACAAAATTAATTCATAATAAATATAAGTTTATTATACATATATCACATAACCATATTATTATATCTAATATCATATATGGTTTTATTATGAATTTATATTACCCGCTTGTTAATAATTCTATGTTAAGGTTTCACTTCAGGTAATATTCGCTTTGTTTTTCACATGTCTATTAATTTGTTATATCTTTGGTCCTTATACTTATATCATGATTTCCAGAATATATAACATGATATAGATATCATGTGTATTCCTTATATGTATATTATAATAATCTATATAATATATAAGTATGAAATGGAATACACCGCTCATGGAGATAGTAAGTCGTACGTACGCATGAATGTTGTTTTTATTTTTATTGTTGTATTAAAAGAAGGAAAGAAAATGAAATATATGTGTATATATATATTATAATTAAATTATAATTATTATTTCATATATATCATATAATTTTAATAAACATGTCCTTAATACATTCCATGTATTGTGTGAACGAATAATATCGCTTTGAGGGGGCGGTAGTCCACACTTCCTCAAACAAAATTATCGTATTTACACCAAGTTTAAAGTATAAAGATATTTGTTTAAAATGGATTATAGAAGATTAAATACATAATAAATATAATATATAACATATATAAACATATTTTCCATCATAATTTCAACCATGAGAGATGGTAGAGGAAAAATGAACAATCATTCTTTCATGAGGAGGTAGTTCATCGTACACGTAAACAGTATGCTTGTTACCCATTAGATGGAGGTGTTTGTGATTATAGGTAGAACCCTTCACATAAAAACATACTAGTATATTTAGGATGCTATTTTTTTATACAATAATGGAATAAAGAGAGTGGAGGGGTGGATAAATAAAATAAAATAAAAGAGCTTGAGAGAAGACATTACCTCTTAATCACACAAGAGCCTCAGCCCAGTTGGTGAGAACTCATAAAGTGAATCCAAGAGACCTAAGATCAAATATGGGTGAAGAAATATTTCCAGTACTGTAGCAGGCACTGTAGTAGTTACTGTAGCAAGTATTGTTCGGTACTATAGCAGCTGAAACTATTCATCTATTTGAGCTTTTGGGTCCCTGGTTTGGTCCTAAAATCCTTCAATGCCTTAGTTCCACCAAATTACTTTAGAAAATTAAGTATTACGGGTCACATAAAGGACTTTGGGCCACCTTAAGCTTTGTTCCACCTTAAGTCCTTCAGGTCACATGAAAATTGTGATTAAATAGACCATACAGACTCTATAAGGAACAGGCTCCATATGAGGATTTAGAGCAGGCGCATTCACCATAGAAGAGATAATGGATTTTAAAGAATGAGAGGATATGTAAATTTCGATCAGGACTAGCCTGTTCATGCACAGAAATCCTAGACGAATAGCCATGCAAAGGTGGAGAGCTGACATCATGATGTAGACGCTAGGGAGGGGAAGTTCTAAGTAGTTATAGTCTGGATTAATTCCTCTAAGACCTTAGGGTCATGTAATGTCACAAATACTATGTTAAATGTAAGGGTTCCTCTTAAACCCTTAAAAGGGGATTATCAAAAATGAATAAAAAATAAGGCCTTTGGGCTATTCGGGCTTAATTGGGCAACTCCTTTTGGTTTGTGCCAAAAGGCATCCTTGGACGACTATAGGCCCAAAGGGAGAATTCTAGTAGGGAGGGAGGATTTTTGGGAGGATATTTGAGAATATATTGGCCGAACCTAAGTGGTTTGATATGTGTAAATAAGTGGAGGAGAGGAGGCCTTTTATAGTGGAGGAGGAGTGACACTCTTGTAAATCTTTGGAAAATGAATTCCACCCACATTTTTCCCAGGGAAAGTGGATCCCATAATGGTCCAAAGTATATAAAAGGAAGTATAGGGTATAAATATGGCCATAAAATGGATATTTGATAAGTTTATATGTCTTTTGAGTCTTAAATATAAGGTTTAGTTCTCGGTTAAACTTAATTTTACCTTAATCGGTGTAATTAATTTTAATTATATTCACTAATCGTTTTGGTTAAAAACTAAGTTGGAATTATTATAAATTATAAATTATGGTGATTAAAAATATGGAATATATTTTTCTAAATTCCAATCACATAATTGGTATAAATTAATTTAAAATTAATCTCACAGTTAGGTTGACAATGTGTCTTTTTAAAGTGAAAACATTCAAAATTTTACTAAGTTTTTATACCTAAGTTCACATTGAAATTGATAGAAATGAACTAAATTTCATTAATTGATAAAAATATTATACAATTAAACTTTTAAACCAATTTAAAATATTTTTTAACCTTATAAATAAATTTTATGAAAAAGTAGCTTTGAATTAAAATTCAGTATTTTTCACTATTTATCCAAAAATGAAGTTTCTTATAAAAAAATCCCAAAAATTAACCCTAATATAATTTCAACATTATAATTTAAAAAATGGAGTTTATTTTATCAAATTAAATTTATAAATTTTTCTAAAATTAATTTTATTGTTTTTCACAGAAGGACATGAAAAGCATCTCATTTGAGAAAATAGTATTTTTAAACATATAGACTTTACTAAAAATTATATTTTTCATTATCAATATGTTCTATTTATATATAAAAACTATAAAACATATTTTAAAAGTAGTTATTTCTATTCATATTTCTAATTTTAATGGCTAGGTTATAATTATCTCATTTAAATAATTATAAAAATAAAATGATGTTTCATATAAACATCGGTGTTGTGTGTAACGTACGCCAAGTCGGTGTTGTGTGTAACACACACCAAGTCATTGTTCCATGTAACATATTCCAAGTTGATGTTATGTGTAATGTACTCTGAGTTGGTGTTGTGTGAAAGGAATGTTTGACTTATTGCATTTCAAGACATAAATGAAAATTTCATTTATTTGAGAAAACAAAATGTCCATCAAAACTCATGGGGTTACATTTTTAGATTATCATATTTTGACCCTTGGCTCGATATGGAAAGGGGGGGTTTATACATCATGATTTAAACTTAGACATATATGATTTTAATTTTTATTGGGAACTTGGAATACGTGAATAGGGGTTGGGTTGTTTAAAGTGTCAAAAAAAGTTAAACAGTGTTTTCCTATATAGCCTTTTTGGTCGAATTCTACTCAACGAGCCCAAGTATGTGGTTCCTAATGAGATCAGTATGTGATGCTATGTGTATATGGAATTTATGGTCCTAACTTTAATAATAGTAGGCATGAATAAATGAACGGGGTGAATTCTTTAAAATTTCAACAAAAATCTAAACAGTGTTTTCCTGTATAGACTCTTGGTGGAATTCTACTCAACCACCCCAGACTGATGATATCTGATATGCATGATATGGGATACCTGACTTTGATGTTTTTAATTAAGGGTCCATGAGTCTATATGACATGTGATATGGGTTTGGTAGGGGAGTGTAAGGGTTGTGAGATGCGCTACCTGTTACATCTTTTCCTGTTTGAAATATATATACTTTTGTTGCTGTATTGATCATGGTATTTGGTCTTCATCATGATTTCACCAAGATGGCTTCTGGTGGAACATCAGGAGGTAGGATATTTGGTGCCGCTAGAGCATTAATGAGATGAGGCCCCTGAGGGTTGGGATGAGGACCTTAAGGGTTAGGATGATCATGATCCACAAGTAGAGGCTCCAAATAAGGTGGGTCAATCATAGAAAATGGATTATTTTGGGTCATGGATATATGATCATCTCAGAGAAAGATTGGTATAGGTCATATAGAATATTGTAAGGGGAGATCAGGTAGATGATCTATCCATGTCTTATCTAACTCATGAGTTCTAGTCTCAGAACCCACTATTTTTTCAGGGTGAGGGCGGACCATAGTTAGCATAGAACTGGATCGAGTCTATACTGATTATATTTGACCATATCAAGACACCCCCAGGTTATAGGGTAAATTTTTCTACTTATAAGCTCAGAGGACCAGAAAATCACTAGTGGAACATACTAGTATAAGTTGGTAGACATGAGGATCTGGCATGGAGGGATTTTGAGGCTAGGTTCTTTGACAATTTCTTCCCTAAGATATTGAGGGAGGAACAAGCCTGTGATTTCATGAACATATAGTAGGGGGATACATATGTTATGGATTATGTATAAATTTTCCAAGACTTGACCTAATTTTCACCTTCTATGGTGGGAAATGAAATCATGAGGGTATGGCATTTCGAGGATGGTTTATAATAATACATTAGGGTTCAGTTTAACATCTTCAAGTTGAACTCATTCTTAGAGGTGGTGAATCAGTATTTGATAGCCGAGGTAAATTTGATAGACCAAACATATTTTATTTGGGTGATAGTGTCGGGTGAGACTGTTAGTGATGCTTCAGGTAGCCAGAAGTGAGTCCATGAGAGGTCTCAATAGGGAATTCAGGCCAAAGATTTGGGCATACCAATGATAAGTGGGTCATCAATGATGTGATTCTAGTGTAGGTATCCAGGTCATGTTCAGACCTAATGTGAGTTCCCTATGAAGGAGTGTTTATTGTGTATCCAGATGGGCCACTTAGAGAGGTTTTGTAGGAAGACTTCTCGGGCAGCTGGGAGTTAGGGACCAGGTTAGACTCAGGGATCTAAGGTAGGATCGAGAGTAGTACTGGGAGCCGGTGTCTATGATTCTACTATGAATATAGGTTGTGGAAGAGATAGATAGACCTATAAGTGGGGTCAGTGGGGTCAGTGGATGGTAGCTGGAGTAGCTTCATAGGTAGGCTAGGCCTTGGGTAGTCGAGCATCAGACTAAGTGCATGTTATTGATCTGGAAGGTTCATAGAAATCTATGGATCTGAGGATGGTTATAGTTACACCTTGATCATGGTGTGTCCTTATGTTTTTGGCATGACTGATATGGGTGCATGAGGTGAACATTTTTTAATTGAACTAACATGGTATTGGTTAGTATGTGGTCATTGGGTATAATGAGTGATTATAGGATATACATAGGCATCGAAACATTTGATGAGATTTCATATATATGTGTGTGGTGTGAAATCACTTTTTGAGCATCAGTGTGATGTAGGACTTGTGATCATTGGTTGTGATTGCATGACCTCATGGGTGTCATGTGTGACATGGGAATGAGGTGGGAATATGATGAGGTGCAGGACTTGTAGGCATCAGCTGTGATGCGGGACTCGTGGGTTTCAAGTATGACACGGATATGATTGAGCATATTATTAGGTGAAGTAATGATACTATTTCATGTGGAGACATGTATGTCCATTGGGTGGTTGGAGGAACCATTAGAATGTCATTTTGGGTCATTAAGTGGTCGGGTAGGTAAATCCTAAGGTGGGTAGCACTACGAGTTGAATTGACCTATGACTAAGTAATAAGGGTAGCACGGGAATATGTTTATAAGATGGATTCATTTAGTACCATCTCAGTGTGAGACCCAAATAGATAGAGGATGAGCTATTTTAATGTGGGGAGGTTGTAACATCCCAATTTTTTTGAATAGGTTGGAATTCACAGGTAAATTTGGAATTTTAAGTTTGGTGATCAGTCCAACATTTAAATTGGGATTTATATCATAATATCAAGAATTTAAATGTGTTAAAACATTGTTTTTAGATGTTTTTTAATGCCTGGTAATTGTATCAGAGGTTTGGTTTGGTTTAGAGAGAATTGAGCTTTAAGAAAAAAAGTTTGAGAGACACATCATTGGGAACACGGTTGGAACATCGTTAGTTTTAACCATGCGGCCCAAACTTTGTGGCCCATTTGAACTAGATCATGGTTAGAAAAAAATCGTGTGAGGTAATTTCAACAAATTTCATAGGGTGTTCATGGGTTTTTCATGGTTTGAAAAACCATGCAGTCTAGCCCACACACTTAGTTTCACTTAATTAGTGAGTACACGTGGTTGGAGTATAGTTAGCTAAACTGTGTGGGCCAAACCATACACCCCATTTTAAAAAAGGGTACCCTTGGGAAAATGGCATCACACTGTTGGAACATGGTTAAAAAAATTGTAAAGTTAATTAAAGGGTGTGAAATTACCTTTATTCCCCCTCCCTTTTATTTATTTCATCTTCCTCCTTTCTTCTCCTATTTGTGTGTCTCCAGCATCCATGTATATCTCCCTCTATCTCTTCTAGGTTCCCTTAGAAATCCTCCATTTTATTTCCAATTTGAACTTCATCAGGTTCATTAGAAGTGTAGTGGTAAGTCCTTGACTCCTCTTTCTTCCTTTCTTCCTTTATCTCACTCTTTGGAATGTTATTTCCATCTAAACTCATTTTTCTGGTTTTCAAGGATTTTACCTAAAATCATGATTTCTATTATTTCGGCTTGTATTAGAGTTTGGTATTCAGTGAGTGAGCACCTATGATCAAAAGGTAGGTGGTTCCTAGATTTCTCCTTAAATAAACTCATGTTATGGTATGTGTACCTAAATATGAATGTGTGGGTTGTCCGGGTAAAACACTTAATAAATTAACACTTGTATTTAAATCATGTAATTATTGTTGTGAAATGTGTATGGGAATGATCTTGCCTCTTTAATTATTTTAAGTTGGGTTTTTTAATTTTAGATGGTTGGGTAGGTTATGTCAGTTGCTTTAATTTGATTAATTATATTGTAATATGACTGAATTGGTTCTATGAGATTGTGTTGGGCATGGACCAAATTACTTAAGGTGATTTTAATCACTAGTAATGAGATGATGAGGTTCATTAGGATATGTTAATGGACCAAGATATATGGGATGGTGATGACCATAGAAATTGAGGTGATGTGATCATCGGAATGAGGTGGATGGTGATGACC
This sequence comes from Viscum album, assembly GCA_963277665.1. Classification (NCBI taxonomy): domain Eukaryota; kingdom Viridiplantae; phylum Streptophyta; class Magnoliopsida; order Santalales; family Viscaceae; genus Viscum; species Viscum album. Next base: position 109,314,273 of record OY728133.1, read on the forward strand.
ATGTTGGGGATGGGCGATGAGGTTCATGTAATTTCTCGGGTCCGGATGCCACTAAATGGTGCCTCGTACCCATTTGGCCACATGGCCTCAAGAGAATTTCCCCAAATACCATAGGATGATGACTAGTATCGATGGTCTAGGGTGTGATAGTGGTGAAACTATGCCATCATTGGTAGAGTGTAACACAGTGAAATAAATATTAACAAATAGCGGAAGCAGTAAACAACATGCAACCAAAGTAAAAAAATGGAAGACTGAAGGAATAAGTTAACCATAAGGCATATAATATCAAAATGATGCAGCATGTCACATGTTCTAAGAAAATAGTGAAACAAGAGACATTGAAAACAAGTACAATACAATAACAAGGTATGGTAAAACAAAATGAAACTCAACCGCATCACAAGCCTTGGCTTAGTCCCATGCTCTTCTACTCCAAAGCAGCAATCAAGTACCTATATAGGGATCCTTTCCCCTATCGAAACCTGCAGAAATATAGTCAGTTTGGGCCCAAAAGCATGGCCCAAATAGGGTGTGAGAAATGAATCCCAGTAGGCCACCACCAAAGGTCTGTGCCAATCTTTCAGTGAGTATATGCAGTAGTTGTGTGTAGAAATGACATGAAGTAACTAGTAGGCACTAAGAAATAAACAATCCTAAAAGTACTAGTATTAATTTATAGAGTTTACCATGTTCATAAGTAGTTTATTTACTTGATGTATTTAGGTCTTGGAATTCGGCCTAAGCCTGATATTCCCCGTAGAAAAGTAAAAACAAAAAAAGTCTCAAAAGACCTCCTAATAAGTAAGTAAAGTCTGAATCCAAGATTGTTCTTTGGCTTGGAAAATGTGTTACAATTCATTCCATTACATCATTTAAGTATAACCCAAGTTCATTCTTGAGATTCCTAAGTTGGAATTCAATTATCACTACAGGTGTAATTCTACTGACATCTTACGAGTTCATTCTCAGCGGTCCTACTAGGGAGCCCCAAGTATCACTCTTGATATTGGTATAAGTTCAAGTGAGTCTATCCTCAGTGGTCCTACTAGGGATTCCCAAGGTATCACCCTATGTGTAATATAATATTATGTCAATTTAGTCCATCTATGGAGGTCCTACTAGGGGGCCCAAGTGTCACCAATGACATATAAATCAAAAGCCTTTCGAGTCCATCCATAGAGTTCTAAGATGAACTCGTGTATCACCCAAGGTACAAGGTATAATAGTCATGTGAGTTCGTTCAAGTTGTTCTAATATGAACCCATATATCGCCCATTTCTATTTACCATTTATTCAATAAAACATTCCAACCTTCTTAACAAGCAAAAACACTGCATAGCAAAGGGGAAAACACAATCCTAAATCCATAATCAAACACTTACAATTTCTACACAATTGAAATTCCAGATAAATAATCAAGTTCATTTTAAACAACCCAATAAGGGAAAACTAAGGCATGGCCATAGAAATCCTAGGCCAAAAGGCTATACAGCACTCATCTAATGGAAATGGACCCACATGGTGGCCCTTAATCAAGAAATAAGGCTAAACATGCTTTAATTCATTAAATTAATTACTAGAACAATGGTAGGTAATAATAAGGATCAAATTTGTTTTAAGTAAACACCCTATAAATGGGTGTACGGCATAAAGACACATATAAACATATCAACAATTAATGAGAGGCACGAGACCACCTACCTCGATGTCGCACAATCGATATACCTCAACATTGGCCCTTGAATCGACCTAGAATGGAATAGATCTATGAAAAGGGGGAAACCATTCAACCCTAAATAACTTCCTCATGAAAAGAAATTAGGAATAATGTCTCTATAAGAATAAATCCATTATCAATTGGGTTCAAACGATACTGAAAAAAAAGGATTGGTGTTCCAACGAATCTTCAGAAGCAAAAATGAGCTCCAAACTCCTTGTTCTTCAACCCGACGAGTATCCTATCCAAATGAGGATAAAACAAGGATAATTACCATTTTATGCTAAAAAATAGAAGTATATAGTGCGCATATCATTTTACTATTCATAGTTTCACCGACTTACTTTACACGTCCTGCACCAACCTGCCGACATGACTACACGGCGTGTATCAGAAAGTACACAGTGTGTAGTGGCTTTTTCTTCTCTCTCATGCTAACATTCTCACACACCATGTATCTCTATCCTACATGGCTATACTACACAGCATATAGATAGGATTACATGGAGTGTAACCCTAAAACAACTTTTTTCCCAATTTTCCCTTTTTTTCTCAAAAAAATAACTCAAGGAAAAAGAATAGTAGAAAATTATACCTCAAAAGAAGAACTGGGTTCTTACAAACTTCCTCCATTAAAGTAATTAATCCCCAAATTTCCCTCCCAAGGGTGTTGATGGAATATCTAAGAATAACTCCAGCCACTAAGCATGTATGTCGGCCTCCCTCTCCCAAGTATCATCTTGTACTCGGTCGCAAAGCCATAGCACCCGTACGAGAGGAACCGACCGGCCTCGGAGAACCTTCTTGCTCTTTTCAACTATATGAATCGTATGATTCTCAAAGGATACATCAACCTAAATCTCAATATCCTCAGGATGAAAAATATGAGATGGGTCTGAATGATAGCGGCATAGCTGAGATACATGGAAAACATCGTGCATGGCTCGGCACCTCTGAGGTAACTATAACTGATAGGAAATCGACCCAACTTGATCTAGAATCTCAAAAGGTTTGACATATCTCGGTGAAAGTTTACCCTATCTCTAGATCCTATTATTCACCAACCTCAGTGTGACATGTAAGAAAACTCAATACCCAACCTCAAACTCCAAAGGTTGTCTACAGCGATCGGTATAAGATTTCTGACGAGACTGTGCAGTATTCATTCATCTATGAATCAAGTGAACCTATTCAGTAGTTTCCTAGACAGGATGAGGTCCCAGTATAGCCACCTCTCTTACCTCTACCAACATAGGGGTGATTGGCATGGCCTCCCATACAAAGCCTCATATGGATCTATCTGAATAATAGCCTAAAATATATTATTATAGGTGAACTTAACCAGTGGTATATGCTTCTCCCAAGATCCCCCAAAGTCTCATACATATGCATACAACATGTCCTCTAGAACCTGTATCATATGCTCTGACTGACCATCAGTCTGAGAGTGGTATGTTGTGCTCAGAAGCACCTGTGTACACAGCACCCTCTGAAAACTCTACTAGAAATGAGATGTAAATCGGGCATCCCTATCTGAAATGATATAATGGGAAACCCCATGAATTTGTACCACCTCTTGGATATACAGCTTTCTGATCTCATAAACACCAAAGGTCTCTTTGATCAGTAAGAAATGAGTGACCTTCATAAGCCTTTCAACTACAACCCAGATAGCACCGTTGCCTCTAGGTGATATCGGTAACCCCGTCATGAAATCCATAGCCACATAATCCCATTTCCACTTAGGAATGGGTAACTACTGTCAAATTCCAAATGGATACTGATGTTTTTCCTTCACCTGCTGACAGGTGGAACACCTTTTAACAAAACCAGCTACTTCTCACTTCATACTTGGCCACCAGTAATGGAAGCACAATTCATGGTACATCTTGATGACTCTGGGATGCACTGCCCAAGATGAAGCATGAAACTCCCACATCATCTCCTTGCGTATATCCCCTAGAACCCACACACATACATGGATAAATAGAACTTCATATTTTCCTATCATCCATCTAGGATGAGGGTCCTAACCGACCACACTCTTCCATAGAACTAGGCCTTAAGAATCTGGCAGCTTCTTCATCCTCACTTTGTCCAGTAGGGTAGAGGCGATAGCCAAAGATGAAAGATAATTCTTCCCCTAACTATCATGCACCTCTAAATGCATCTCATAGAACAAAGTCATAAGCTTCCACCTACCACTGACCTCTTTCACTACTTATATCTGAGTCCTCTTTCTTAGTACGTCATCCATTATATTGCCTTTTCCAGGCATATAGGCAAGCTCAAGATCAAACGATCGAAGGTATTACACCCAACTTCATTGCATCAGATTCAAATCACACTGAGTAAAGATGAATTTGAGAATTTTTTGGGCTGTGTACACCACAAAATTCTCTCCTAATAAATAATGTCTCCAACTGTGCAAAGTATGTACAACTGTAGCCAACTCGAGATCATGAATCAGGTAATTCCTATCACATGGACTTAACTGTTGTGACCCATATGCAACAACTCGATCCCCTTGCATAAGCACTAGTCCCAGCCCAATACCTGATTCATCACAATACATGGTGTAACTCTTTCTCGGATTTGGAAATATTAGTATTGGAATTGAATTCAAACGTCCCTTCAACTCCTGAAAGGCTACATCACAAGAATCTAACCATTCAAACTTCATACTCTTCTTATTCAAGCCTGTCATCGGTGCTTCCAAGCATGAGAAGTCCTATATAAAATGTCTATAGTAACAATCCATCCCCAAGAAATTTTGTACCTTAAAAACATTCTTGGGATGCTCTCAATTCACTACTACTTTTACCTTCTCTAGGTCCACTGATACTTCAGTCTCTGAGATGATGTGACCCAAGAAGTGAATTTGATCCATCTAGAAGTGGAATTTTTCGAGCTTAGCATATAACTGATGCTCTCTAAGTGTATTCAAAATGATATCAAGGTGTTTTTAATGGTCGTGTTGATTGTGAGAATACACCAAGATATTGTCCACAAAGACTACCACAAAAGAATATAAGTAGGGATGGAACACATGTTTCATCAGCACCATGAAAACTACTAGCGCGTTCGTGAGACCAAATAGCATAACCAAGTAATCATATAGGCCATACCTACTATGAAATGTGGTATGAGGTATTTATGTAGGTCTAACATGTACCTGGTGATATTCTGACCTTCGGTCGATTTTTGAGAACACTCGAGCTCCTCGAAGTTGATCAAACAGGTCATCTATCTATGCAAAGGGATATCGGTTATTGACTGTTAATTGGTTCATATTTCAATAATCCAAGCATAGACTAAGGGTGTCATATGAATTTTTCGTGAAAAGGACTGGTGAACCCCAAGGAGAAATATTGGTTCAGATAAAACCCTTAGCTTCTAGATCTTACAACTACCTCTTGAGATCTTACAACTCCATCATAGCCATCTTGTAAACAGGAATGGATATCGGTGAAACTCCTAGAACTATCTCTATAGTGAACTCCACCTATCTGACTGGAAGTAAGCCTGAGAAGTCATCCGGGAAAACATCCCTGAAATGATAAACCAATGGAAGGAAATATTCAATACATGTTCCCTGATCATCTAGATATAAACTTTCAATCTGGGTTATCATCCCCCCTAGCCCACGATGCTCGAGTCCAACTCTGCTTTTCTGGACATCCCATTAACCCTTATGTAGAAACTCTATACCACCTGGTGATATGAAATTCACCCTTCGACGATAGAAATCAACAAAGGCTCGAAAAGAAACCAACCAGTACATTATGATAATGACATCAAAGACTATCATCTCTAAGATATAGAGGTTCCATAGAAAGTGACACCCACCAATATCAATGGGAACTCCTTGAACTAATGGACACCTACCATTCTAATACCTAAAGGAGTGTATAGCATCATCACATTATAATAAGTATAAACACATAGTCCAAGGATTTCCACAATGGCCAAAAATATAAAACTATATGTTGCACTAGTATCAAAAAGTACAGATGATAAAACAGAGGTGAGTAGGATAGTACCTCTGATAGTAGAAGGTCTGGGATCCTGCTTCTGTTGGTTTTGTTGTACTTCATAATTCTAACCTGTATCGTGGCCCTAAGACACTTTTTGGCTACCCTAAGCTGACCCGCCCCATTGTCACTGAGATCCTAGGGCCTGGCTACCATGGCCACGCCCACCGCCTTGGCCTGAACGCTCTGACATATTCTAGTTTCTAGACTGGTGAGAAGTTACTAACCCTTCTCCTACACATGGAGTCTGTATAGAACCTCTCTCACTAGCCACTGGTGGAAATATCCTGCATAAGCACTATAGATGGCCAATCTTGCCACAATCTCAGCACTCAACTTGGTCCTTCGGGCACTGGGGCCTTGTATGCCCTAGCCTACTGCACTGGTAGCACCTCACCTGGATATCGAAAGAAAGTTTCTGACTACTCATATCCCTATGAGAAAGATTCATACGACGCTTCTTGATTATAGTTGAGACAGTACCAGATCTCGGTGCCCAACTGCCCTGGCTCGCACCTCCAGCTTCCAGCAAATTATGCTCGGTAATCAGCACCCGATTTACAATAGTAGAGACCAAAGTCAAACTGAATACATTCACCTGGGATTAGATGTCAAACCTGAGACAATACTTAAATAATCTAGCTTTTGATATGTCATCACCCATCATAATAGGTGTGAATCATTGAATCTCAGTAAACTATTCAGAATAATCCATAACTGATAGTGTTCCCTGCTCCAGGTGCATGAACTCCTGGTCTCAGTCATAACTCGGTGACTTGAGAAAATAATAATCATAGAAGGATGCTTGAAAGTATTACCATTTCATATCCCACTGATTCCCTACCTGCGTGATAACATCCCACCATATTTTTGTAGAATCACGCAGCATATAGGTCGTGAGCTTCACCCTCCTTTCGAGAGGCATCTCCAAATGCTCAAAGATAGTCAGTACTGATTCCATCCATGATTCTACTGGCTTTGGTCTGCCATCCCCTGAAAAATTAAGCAGATGATGCTGCTGTAATATACACGTTAGCTCTACCATCAATGTGACATCTTGTGGTACTCCCTAGATGGTCTACATGAACTTCACAAAACCTTCTCAGAACTGTGTGTCTACACCCACATTCGATATAAAAACTGGTGTCGCAGCTAGCACAACTGGAGGGTCCATTGATAGCCCATGGCCCACCTTTTCTAGAGTATTATCATTACCGCTCTCTTGGCATAAATCTCATGGTTTTCATGGTAGCATGACTCTATAAGGTCAAAAAAATACCTTAGTTAAAACTTATTGTCAAGGTTTTCTGTTCAAAAGTGCCAAAATGAAATAGGAAAAGATCGTCAAAATTTGGAAAAAAATAGACCTACACAACGTGTAACAAGGATACATGGCATGTACCCTTATGCTCTTACATGGTCATGTTCTACTTCCATCCTGTCTTGTATCAACCCCAAGTACACAGTGTGTTCCATGAGTACACGGCATGTAAACAGGTCTGTCCTCCTGGCCATGTACTCTCACACGACCAGGTCCACATGGGTTCTTCCAGGGTAGGCTACACGGCGTGTATCACAAATACACAGCGTCTTCTATCTGAACTCCAGGACTTATTTTTTCTCTCACACATCTCGTTACATGGTCAGATTCTACACGGCATGTACTCCTAGCACACGGTGTGTTCTTATTAAAATTTGGAACACCTTCTTCCCCAAATAGGAAGAACGCAAGGCATGTTAGGCTAGACAACACGTCGTGTATGTTGGGTTTTTCAGGACAGAAACTCCAGATTTCCTAGAAAACCCTTGTTCAGCAGACAAACTAACCAGTGGGATGCCAAATTCTGATCCGTGAGGGCCCATACTCCCTGCAAATGAAATTTTGGAACCCAAGCAGAGTATATCATAACATAATTATATTCAAAATGCTGAATCATGATCCACAAAATTCTGATCCAAGAGGTACTATACACCTCAAAGATCAATGTTTGGCATTCATCCAATTCAAACCATATCACGTACCAATACACCTATCACAACAGCAGGCATATCTATCAAGGTACTATCACAACAAAAAGAATATCTAGCATGAAATGTATCACAACAACATGAAAATATCTAATGCATCCTAAATGGAATGTCCCAATGCATGGAATATGATTCTAACAAGTGTTTATATGATGCGTGAGATTTAATACCCACATCTCATCGGGTTGCAACAAAAATAGAACCACAATTTCATTAATAGTAATGGAAAAGACCAAGTGTGTCACCCAACAGTGAAATTAACCCAACTGTAATAGTTCAAAATCCAAAAGCACAATTTAATTTGAGTCAATTTGAATTTTCCCTATACACGGGGTAGCTACTCTCGGGCAAAGATAATTACCAAATTCCATATCCTTCTTCGTACAGTCTATTGTATCCAAATAGTAAAACAAAGCAGAAAATAAATCTTTTGATACCACTTTGTAACGTCCCAGGTTTGGATGCCACTAAATGGTTCCCCATACCCTATTGATTACATGTACTTAAGCACATTTCTCCAAATGACAGAGGCTGCCGACTAGCAGCGAGGGACTAGGCTGTGATAGTGGGGAAACTATTCCCTCATTGACAGAGTGTAACACAGCAGAATAAATATTAACAAATAGATGAAGTAGTAAACAGCATGTAACTGAATTAAAAAACTGAATACTGAAGGAATAAGTTAACCAGAAGGAATATAATATCAAAATGATGCAGCATGTCACATGTTCTAAGAAAATAGTGAAACAAGATACACTGAAGTCAAGTACAATACAATACCAAGGTACGATAAAAACAAAATGAAACTCAATAGGATCACAAGCCTTGGCTCGGTCCCATGCTCTCCTGCTCCAAAGCAGCAATCAAGTGCCTGTATAGGGAGACTTTCCCCTATTGACACCTGCATCAATATAGTCTATTTGGGCCCAAAATCATGGACCAAACATGGTGTGAGAAATGAATCCTAGTAGGCAACCACTAAAGGACTATTCCATTATGTTAGTGAGTATATGCAGCAGTTGTGTATAGAAATGACATGAAGTAACTAGTAGGCAATCAAAAGTAAACAATCCTACAAGTACTGGTATTCATTTATATAGTTTATCGTGTTCATTAGTAGTTAATTTACTTGAAGTATTTAGGTCTCTTAATTCAGCCTAAGCCCGAAATTCCCTGTAGAAAAGTAAGAACAACAAAAGTCTCATAAGACCTCTTAATCAGTAAAGTCTGAAACCAAGCTTGTGCTTTGGCTTGGTAGATGTGTTACAATTCATTCCATTACATCATTTAAGTATAACTTGAGTCATTTCTTGATATTCCTAAGTTGGAATTCAAGTATCACTATAGGTGTAATTCTACCAACATCCTACGAGTCTGTTCTCATCGGTCCTACTAGGGAGCCCCGAGTATCACTCTCGATGTTGGTATAAGTTCAAGAGAGTCTATCCTCAGTGGTCCTACTAGGGAGACCTAAGTTATCACTATATGTGTAATATAAGATTGTGTCAATTTATTCTGTCCTTGGCAATCCTACTAGGGAGCCCAAGTGTCACCAATGACGTATAAATAAAAAGCCTTTTGAGTTCGTCCATGGAATTATAAGATGAACCCATGTATCACCCAAGGCGCAAGGTACAATATTTATGCGAGTTTTTTCATGGAATTTTAATCTGAAACCATGTATCACCCAATGCTATTTACCATTTATTCAATAAAACATTCCAACCTGATTAACAAGCAAAAACACTACATAGTAAAGGGGAAAACACAATCCCAAATCCATAATCAAACACTTGAAATTTCTACACAATTGAAATTCCAAATAAATAATAAAGTTCATTTTAAACAACCTAATATTGGAAAAAGAAAGCATATTCATATACATCCTAGGACAAAATAGATATACAACAGTCATCCAAGGGAAACGCACCCACGGGGTGGCCCTTAATCAAGCAACAAGTCTAAACATGATTTAATTCATTGAATTGATTACCAGAACAATGTTAGGTAATAATAAGGATAAAATTCCTTTCAAGGTGACACCTTATACATGGGTGTGTGGAACAAAAACACATATAAACATCTTGAAAATTAACGATATACATGATTCCACCTACCTCGATGTCGCACAATCGATATACCCCGACGTTGGCCCTTGAATCGACCTAGAATGGCGTAGATCTATGAAAAGGGAAAAACCATTCAACCCTAAATAACTTCCTCATGAAAATAAATTAGGAATAATAGATATAGAAGAAGAAATCCCTTACTGATTGGTTTTGAATGAGACCTACGATGAAAGGATCAGAGTTCAGACAAAGCTTCAGGAGTAAAAATGATCTTCGGCCTCCTTGTTCTTCAACCCGGTGAGTCTCTTGTCCAAATGAGGAGAAAACAAGGCTAATGGAAATTTTAAGCTGAAAAATAGAATTACATGGCATGTAAGTCTATATAAATGGCATGTATATCATTTTATTGTTCATAGTTTTACCTAATTACTTTACACGTCCTGCACCGACCTGCCGACATGACTACATGGCGTGTATCAGGAAGTACATGGCGTGTAGTGGATTTTTCTTCTCTCCCATGCCAACATGCTCACACACCATGTATCCCTATCCTACACGGCCATACTGCATCGCGTTTATATAGTATTACATGGTTTGTAACCCTAAAATAACCATTTCCCCAATTTTCCCTTATTTTCTCAAAAAAATAACTCAAGGAAAAAAGAATATAAGAAAATTATACCTCAAAATAAGAACCAGGTTCTTACAGTTCACATGTGGAAATGAGGTTTCCAATTGGTATGGATTAGGTATGGTTGGTGATTATTGCCCACTGTGATTATCCAATAGGGCCATTAGATTCTTGTATACACATATGAGTACTTAGTTGAGATGTTGTTGGACACTCATTATGGGTAGAGGCCTCTGTAGATTTAGCGGCTTAGGAGATGGTGTTGGTCATCAATTATGGAGGATGTGATCACTATAGAAATACATGGTTGATTTTGAGTGAGACTATTGGATGGTGGATGAGTATTGATGTTATATTAATAGATAATGGTCCAAATTGATGGTGAGTTAGACCATCATGTGGGGGATGAGGCTCGTTATGACATTAGTGGTTGATAGTCTGGGATGATGAGAGGATGGATCTTGATGTTCCTTGAGACATCAGGTTGTTGATCTGATGGTGATTTATTTTTCATAGAAGGATAGATGTCATCATGCCTTGGGATGTTAGGTTTTTGACCTAGTAGTGGATATTGCAGTAAAATTATGAGGGACTTGTGATGGATTTTTAGATGTCGGGTTGTTGAGTCTAAGGTGATTGTTCAAGTGGAAATCTAAGGGAGTTGTGATACATTTATTGGGAATTCTGACATGATGTCTCTATTACTTGATATATGGAATATGTAGTATCAAATGGAACAAGTTTTTAGGTGAAATGTATGTGGATGAGATACTGAGGTTCTTCTAGTATGACTGACCATGGATACATCATTCCACCTTGGTGTTGGCTGAAGTAGGTAAACACTTCCTCGTGGCTATTGACCATGAGTAAATAGGGTTGTTTATTTTATGCATGAGTGTAGTTGATATTTATTTATGTATGTATACAATTTTATAAATATGTAGGTGAGATAGGAACACATTGGTGGTGGCATACTAAGTTCGTACTCACACCCTGCACAGGCCCCTTAGGATGCGTGTAGACTTTATGGTTTTGAGATCAGTTCAAGGACTGGGATTATGCTCTAGATCTTATGATCAAGTATGAACAAGTACATGGGATGGATGGAAGATGGACCAAGGTGGTTCTTTGCATCGAGTTGGAGTTTCATTTTTTGTCTTTTGAGTATGTCCTTATATGATCGGCCATGAGTGATCTTACATGTCTATTATTGTATAACTATTTGACATATATACTTTATTTGGAATGTATCTAGATGCATCCTTTTGGATTTTTATTTCCATTTATTAATATTGCTTCCACTAATTTGGTATTCATGTTTCAGCTAATTTTGGTATAATTTCTTCTACTGAGTTATGGTATTGTGACCAGTATTATTATTTTCATCATCAGAAGGTATAGTCTCTCCACTATCACCCAATAGGCCCTCACTACTAGTCAGCATACTTTGGAATACGGGGAGGCATAACTAAAGCCCAGTAGACCATCGGCCGAAAGCACCGGTTGAGTGGACCCCAGGTTGGAGATCTGTAGTTAAAATGCATACAGATGAGAGAATCTCTAATAGAAACTTACATCAACCTACTGATTCACTATAGTGGAAGATATTTAATAAAAAAATCGTGATTTTGGAAGTAAAGGAAGAAATATTAGAATGGGACTATGCACAAATAGAATGAATCCATATCAAATCCTCAATAGCCAACACAGTTAATGGCCTATTTTGTTAGTAGTTTACAACTTGTCTCCATAGATATGTATGAAGAAAAAATATGCTATAATAAGCATGATTATTTTTAGAGAAAAATAGATATGAAATGATATTGATGTGTATATTTCTTCATTTATTGGTCATTTGAAACATATATGGGATACAGGTGTTACAATTTTTGATGCATATGAGAAAAATTATTTTCTTTTTTGTGCTATGATAATGTTCATTATAAATGAATTTCCTTTATTTGTAAAATTATCTGGATATAGTGTGAAGGGACATAAATCATGTCCAATTTTTGAAGAGGATACTTCGTATTATCAATTACAGAATAAAAGAAATATGGTGTATAAGGTACATCAAAAAAAATTATGAATTGATCATCCTTATAATAGATTAAAAAATTCATTTAATAATTTATAGGAATATAATCACCCCAAAAACCATTTTCAGCTAAATAATATTACAACAAGATGAAAATATTGGCTTCATTTTTTGGAAAGAAAGAAAGTTTTGATCATCAAAAAAATATCTATAAGAAATATTATATCTTATCTGAATTACCTTATTGCATATTTTTAGATATAAAACATAACATGAAGCTATTCATGTTGAGAAAAACATATATGATGGTTCTATTAGAACTTTATTAGACCTAAAATTAAATTGAAAAATATATTATACTTGATATCTATGGTAATGTGTTTAGAGTTAGTTCCCACTATGAAATGAAAAATAACATATTTACCTCTAGCTTGTATTGCATTAAGAAAGAGTGAGAAGATAGATTTTTTTCATTGTATGAATGATATTAAAGTGCCTAGTTTATATTCTTAAAATGTAAATAATTTGGTGTCATTAAAGGATTTTAAATTAATAGGTATGAAATATCATGATTGTCATGTATTGATGCAATAACTACTACCGACAACATTATGTGGTATATTTTTGACACCTATTAGAAAGACTATAATCAAGTTATGTTATTTTTTCAAATCCATTTGTAACAAATTCATTATTCCAAATTTGTTATATTTTTTGGGGAATGATGTTGCGCTCGTACTTTGTCAACTAGATATATATTTCCCACCAGTTTTTTTAATATAATGATTCATATAATGATTCATTTGGTGTGTGAGATAAGAATATGTTGTCATATTTATTTATGTTGGATGTATCATTTTGAAAGTTATATGAAAAAATTAAAGGAATATCTTAAAAATACTCATTTACCAAAGGCCTTTATTGTTCAATAATATGTATCAAAATAGGTGATTAAGTTTTGTACTAATTATTTATATGAAGTATAGCATATTAGTCTCCATATATGTTGACATTTGATAGTTGACAGTGAAGGTAGAGGGATTCATGCTTAAAGATAAAGTTCATTCCATGTGATTAAGTGATATAGGAGTATTTATACATTTTGAACAACACAAATGAGGTTCAACCATATATATCATTAAAGTTATAATATCTGAAAAGAAATAAAAATTGGTTAATGATTGAGCATAAAAATAACTTTATTTCATATTTTAAAGAGAAAGTCAATACAGATTTATCTGCATTAGAAACATTGAAATTATTTGAAGGGGTTCCATCTCTTAATGTGATCACATATTTCGGTTTGATATTAATGGTTACACATTTGACACAAAAAAACAGGATGAAAAGAGTATTGTTCAAAATAGTGGGGTAATGGTCACTACTGATTTTTTTAGTGTAAAAGATAAAAACCCAATTTCGGCATCAATGACATATTTTGAAGTTCATGAGGATATATAGAAAATTGATTATACTAAATTTTTAATAATAGTGTTTAAGTGTAACTGGCTTGATAGTAACAGTGGTGTGAAACATAATGATTGTATATTTACACTCATTGATTTGAGAAGATTTAGTTACAAATATGAAATATTTATCATAGAGACACATGAAAAGAAAATATTTTATGTTATTGATCCATAAAATGATCAGTGGTATAACATTTTTTAAGGGAAAATAATTCATTTGGGTGATGAGGATGATGATGATGATGTTATGGATTTATATAAGGTTTCTTTGTCTATTATGTGATTTATGGATGATAACAATGACTATAATCAAAACATAGTCCATGTTGTGTGAAATGATTATGTTGAACAGATATGGGAAAACACTAAATAACTCTCCTAATTATTCACATAAATATTTATTTTTTATTTATTTATTTAAATTTACATATGTAAGAACTCTATTTTTTTAATTTAGATGTTTAATTCTATATATATATTGATTATTTATATTATTTATGTGTTAAATTTTATATTTAACAGTTATGGTTAAAAAAATTTGATTGAAAATCCTGACATACACCATTATGTTTTGGTTAAATTTACACATATAAAAACACTTTTTTGTAACCATGATATTTAAATTTATAAATTTTGATTATTTCTATCATTTTAGAATTAATTTTTATATTTAATATTTTATTTTTCATATTTTTTGTTAAGAATAATGACACCATTATTATTATTATTATTAAACTTACACATGTGTGACACTTTTTTTACTTACATATTTTTATATTCATTATTTTTAAATATTCAATTTTCTAATAATATATAGGTACAAATAATATCATTACATTCATCTATTTCAATGATATAAAGAGAGGTAAATGAACATTTATTGAGGTATATATCTATTTTTTCATATAATTAAATAGTCAATAATAAAATTATTTAATGAAATTAAATATTTAATTTATGAAAATTATTTATAGGACTACCAGTGCACCACCTAAGATGAAGACTAATTATTATTCTTCAAAGAAAATGATTCCTAGAGTTAATAGGCATGGGATTATAATTTTATCAAAACTTTTACTTTATCATTGAGAGTAGAGTATAAATATTAATTTCTATGATAATAATAACACAACTGGCCCAAATTCAATGTATTTTATGAGTTATATCACCATGGATAGTCATTATAGAATTAAAATTCTATATCATTATTGGAAGTCTGAAGACAAGATAATGGAAGAGCAGTTGTGGGATTTTTTAATAGTAAAATATCTCAATTTCATTATTTTTTATCATTATTAAAACATTATATATTTTATAAGACTAATATTTAATGTATTCAACTATAGATGACATTCAAATTTTAAGAAATAAAATAAATTATGAAAATATGTCTATCTTTATCAGCGGTTTGATGGAGAGATTTTAAAATAGAATTGACAAAAAAATTATGTTTTTTGGAAGTTGCATAATGAAAACCCATGCCTCAAGATTATTTATTAGTTTTTTTATATAATAGGAATCTAGGAGATCTCACCAGGAGATCTAGTTGAAAAATGTATACCCTCATACTTTATCACACGGAGGGTATAATTTACTAGAGTATCAAATGATTGTAGAAAAATTTGATGCATTAAGAGCTAAATCTAGTAGTAGTTCAGAAGAGGTCCTCTAACACCCTCGGATTTTGTGAAATATTTTTTTTCAATTAAATTTAATATTTTTGATATTTTTCACTGCCCAAAATACTATATCAATCTTTCATTACAGGAAAACCTAAGTTATTTTATATTGCACGACATTGAGTTTTAACAAAACCATGATATATTATTAATATAGTTATTTAAATGTAACCATTATAAATTAGCCATTAAACCTAGCATCATGAATAGTAATAAAGAATTTTAAATATTATGTATAATTTTTTTATATAATGAAAGGATATTTATAAAAAATTACTTAATTTTTGTTAGTCTTTATATGTTTTGAAAATACTATTTTCTCAAAAAATGGTTTTTATTTATTTTTTTGAACAATAATAATATTAATTTTTAACACTTTTATAAAATTAATTTTATAAAATAAATTTATTTTTTGAAATAATAATTTCAAAATTATCTTAGGATTAATTTTTTGGATTTTTTCTAAGAAGTTTCATTTTTTATAAATAGTGAAAAATACTGAGTTTTAATTGAAACTTCCTTTTTATTTAACTTATTTATAAAGTTAAATTATTTTTTGAAGTGGTTTTACAATAAAATTATTTCAATTTTATATCCATTAATCCAATTTAGTTCATTTTAATCAATTTAATATTAATTTTGGATATAAAAACATTTCAAACTTTTGAACCTTTTCTCTTTAAAAACCTGTTTTCTCATCGTGTCTGTGGGATTAATTTTAAATAGATTTTTTTTACTTCTATGAATTGAATTTGAAAAAATGGATTCCATATTTTTAATAAGAATAATTTCTAATTTATAATAAGGTAAAATTAATTTTTTACCAAAATAAATAATGAATTTAGTAAAAATTAATTACCACAGTTAAAATAAAAATCGGTTTACCGGGGGTTAAACTAGAATGATAAGAGTGAAAATGACCTAAAATGTTATCTTAATTTTATTGAATTAATTTATTTATATATTGGACATAAAATTATCTTAAAAATATCAATTTATTTCCACTTGACTTTGAATATGACCCATATAATAAGTTAAGTAAAGAAAAGGACAAAAAAGATACTTTTCTTACTTTTAATATCTATAAAGCCTTGGGATAGGGACAAAAACAACATATGTTCGGTTATATATATCATTTTGAAATATAAATGTTTTTTTATCATGATATTTTATTTTAATTTTTTTATATGAAATGATTATGTTAAATTCTTAAGAAATGTTAGCAAAGTAATTATTTAGTTAACAATTAAATAAAATAAATAATACTAAAAATATTAAAAGTGAAGTAAATTGAATGAATTATTGTATTAAATTAATTTTTTATATAAATATATCATGTTATACAGTATTTAAAGTAATATATTTAAATTCCATAATTTTATTGATATTTTTTAAAATTTAAATTAAATGAATAATTTCAAAACTAACATTAATGTTATTTTATAATAAATTATATTTTATTAAATGATTAAAAATTAGTGAAATACTATATTTTTACAAGTGATTTTTAAATATTAATTAATATAAACTATGGTCCATTCATGGACCAATTTTTCTAATATAATGACTATATTGATCGTTAAATAGTAAAAACTCAGTTAGCATGTTTAAGATTAAAGCAGTGTTTTTCACGTTACATGTGCTTATGTTAAAATTAATTTTTAACACACATATGATTTATATTTTATAAATTATATATAATATTTATAATCAGTGGGTCCAAATTATATAATAATGATCACTCTAATTTATTCTTAAAGTATAAATTACCAAGGTTAGAAAACTAGTTATCGTAGTGAAAAAAAATGGTCAAAATATGGATACTTAGAAGTTAAGGAATGACATGTTTAAAAAATATATTTAATTGTGTGTTGAAGGTGGGGCTCGACCATATAATCCATAAAAAATTTTAATTATAATATTTGGATCCACTTTATTTGGGTAATACTTACCTCCCAATAGTGAATACTTTTGAGTATTTACAAGAATGTCACTCCTCAACTATAAAAGGGAAATCACTCTCACCACTTCTCCGCACCTATCAAGAAATTTAGATAAAACAATAAATATCAAAATTACTTACCAAATTCCCTTAAATAATCCTATAATACCTATTTTTTACAAAAAACCAACCAAGAAAGGCTTTAATGCAAACCTAAGGAGGATACCTGAAGAAGAGGTAACGTTCATCAATGAGAATTTTCATTTTATTTCTTCCTACACCCCCTTAAATTATTATTAAACCATGATTATATAATAACATTTGTATATTATATATAATAATATGTAGATATTCTAATTTTATGACCTAAAACCACACACACTTCCATTAAATGGGTTGTGAAATCATCATTCGTGTGTACTATGGATAGTTGCCTCGCAAACTGATGTCATATGTTTCTCCATTACCACCTCTCGTGGTTAGGAATAATGATGTATTTATAGTTTATATATGATATTTATGATATTATTATGATTTATTAATTATTATATCATACTTATATTCATGATTTTTATTTTTTGGGAATACGGTAATGTCGTTCATGTGTATGGTGGACTACCACCTCATAAAGCAATGTGATTCATTCACGCTTTATATGGAATGTATTAAGGATGGATTTAATAAAAATATGTGATATATATGACATAAAACTTTTACTAAAATGATAATATATATGTATATATATCATTTATTTTTCTTTCTATCAATACAATAAGAAAATGGAAACAGCGTTCATGTGTACGTTCGGCCTACCGTCTCCATGAACGGTGTATTTCATTTCCTATCACTAAATATTAAAGATTATTATAAATATATATATAATGAATATATATGATATTTATATCATGTTTTAAATCATTTATATGATTAAACCATGATTAAAGTAAGATACTAGAAATAACAATTCAAAACATATACGAAAAACAAAGTGGTTATTACCCAAAACGTAACTTTAACATGAAATTGTTAATAAACAGGTAATAAAAGGTCATAATAAAATAATTTATGGTATTATATATGTAATTTTTATTATTTAATATATGTATAATAAACTTATATTTATTATATAGTAGTTTTTAACAAGTACGACGGAAGCCAAGACTTAAGGTAAGGGGATTTCTAGTCTCACTTTTTTCTGAGACACTTATGACATATTCACCCCTCATTTATTTTTTGTGGTATATATACTGACTTAGGACATGAAATATCATGAATATAAATCATTTAATTATAATTAATGTTTCCATTTATGTTATTATTTCATGGGTTTATGATTCAAAAGTTACTCAAGTATTAATGGATTTCTGTCTCACTTTTTACTTCTATGAGATACATGCCATATCTGATACCTATTTATTTTATATAGTGTATATAATGACCATGTATGTATTTTATGATTAATATACTTAAATTTATGGGGATTTACATATTTTTTTATTATCTCTCTTTCATGGGGTTTACGGTTCAAAAGTTATAAAAGCAGTAAGGTATTTTTGTCTCAATTTGCCTTCTTTGAGACGTACACACCTATATTCTTTTACGAGGTGTATATACATCTCTTTGAAAAGTAATATAATGAATTTATTTAAAATCATTATATTTTAAGTTTCATTTTATTTTATTTCTTCATGATTCTAATGAATCAATGTTACTAAAGTGGTAAAGATTTTATGTTATAATCTCATCATTTATCAGAATTTTTTATGATTAAGTCTCCAATGTTGAAATATCATGATCTACCTCTCAATAATTATCATGAATTTACTTATCATATGGTTATTAATTATATATTAAAGTAATGGTTCTATTTTTTCACTATTTTTTACTTAATATAATTATAAAAAAAATTAATAAAATATGACTTTATTTCTCTTTTCGGTTGGAAATTAATTTTCTTCCAAAACCATGTTTTCTAAAAAAAAATCAAAATTTTTTTATTACTTCCTTGTGATTTTTAAAAGTAATTTTTACCCATGTTTTAATTTAAAAAAAATAAAGGAATATTCATTATATTTTCAAAAATAATGCTCGTTTTTATTTTACTGAAAATATGAAAAGAATATTTGTTTCTAACATGCACAACATGAATGGTATTTCCCATTGTCATGACCACTCAATGATTTCAATATTACCTTACAAGTTTTCAAATTTATTTTAAAATAAAATGTTTTACTTAATATTTTTGAAATTTTTATATTTTAAATAAATGATTTTGAAAATTTTTTATGTTTTAAAAATAAATTTTTCAAAGTGGAAAGGATAATTTTCTCAAGAAATGTTTTAAATGATCGATAAAAATAATTTTACATCTAATATGAAATAAATTAATGTTACTTGTGTGTTAATGGAGATATGATCTAAGGATACCATTCTTATTCTTTCTATGAATGGTTTATATTTATGATGGCATGATGTTTATGAAACCTGTTTCTCTTCCAAAAATTATACCATAATAGAATTATTATGAAACCTTCTTATTTTTTCATGAGTTATGCTATGATAAAATGATGAAATGGTTATGAAACCTGTATCATTTCCATGGGTTATAATATAATGAAATTTTTTATGAAACCCATTTTATTTCATGGGTTATGATAAGATGTATTTTTTATGATATTATGGCATGCATATGTAGGAATTTCATTATGTGATGGGAGGGACCTATATCTACCTCCAATTCATTGGGCAATGATAAATGTTCTATAATCTTAGAGGTTACATGGGTGGTTATCCCAAACCTAAAAAGGATGGTACATGGGTGGTTATCCCAAGCTTGAAAGAGGGTACATGAGAGGTTATCTCAAGATTTAAGTAGGTACATGGGTGGTTATCCCAGTACTAACATGTTATGAATGTCATGGTGGTTATCCTTAACATAATATTTTCTATGATTATTTGTATGCCACAAATCTATGTCTTATGCTAATGTTATGATCTCATGGATCATCTTATTTTATTATCTTATGATTCATGTCTTGTGAACTACCAATATTTATTCTATGACTCAATATTATGATATTTGATATGAAGGGTATTGTTTTAAAATGTTATTATCATGTTATCATACCCTTATGTTCATGTTATGCTTATGTATCTCCCTTGTTTACCGTTATTGAGCATATGAGCTCTCCCTTTATTATGTTTCCTTTCCCCATATGTAGGGTATGTCTATGAAGAGTACTAAATGGGAAGATCATTGTTCTAAACATTGAATATATTTCACCAGATTAGAATATCGTGATCCAAGTTTCCAAATTCACTAAAATATTATAGTCCTCAGGCATTTTTTTGTGTAATGTAATGAATGTTCATCTAAAAGATTTAATATCTATGTATGATAATTTTGGGTTGCTATAGTTCGTATCAGAGTAAAGGTTTAGTTATACTTTGGAAATTAGAATGATAAAACTTTAGTGAGATACTGAGGGATATTTCTAAGTAAATGTATAGGGATGTCTCTAACGATAGGTCTAAGGATGAGTCAAAGTTTAGGAAAATATCCTAGAATTTTGGTAAAGGATAGAGTGATTGGTTTCCAAGAAATTATATCCCTATTTGGATACTACAAGTGAATGTGGCTCTGGAGTAGATATACTTAGGGGTAAAAACCCTAAAAACACCATATTTAGTTTGAATCAATTGGGAACTGTTGCATGACAATGGGTCTTACTGCACACCTAGTTTGACACTTCTGGGGGATATGCTTTGGAAATTCAAAAACACTTTATGAACCATTATGAAGGATTTAAATAAATGATTACTATGAATGACCTAGCATAAACCTAAGGTTTCATGGATTAAGAAGAAGGTGTCACTATTTAGACATTCTGTAAGTTATTTTTTATGATTATTTGGTTTTCCACTATTATTGGTGTTTCTCACACTATGTTTTTTATTCAATGGATAGAACTATAATGAATCATGTTAACACTAAATACGATGGTAAATTTGGTGACTATGAGAAACCAAATTCGATAATGAATAGAGATAAAGATATTGTGATTATTCCTAATCATATATCACAATATATAATGAAAAACATGAAATTCAATGATATTATTAACACATTTAATAAGAGAAATATGTACTTTTATGAAATTTTATATAGTAATTAACATAGAGGAAAGAAGATCCATCTTCCTACATGCCAAGAATATTGGAAGAAGAACTTGTAGGAATATCTCAAATGGAGGGGAAAATGTTATCTATGTGGAAAGTAGGGTTATAGAGTAAAAAAATGTTAAGGAGGTCAATGTCTTATGTGTGGGGAACATGGGCATTACCCAACTCAATGCCCTGACCCAAGGATTAAATTCTTGACCAAGGAAGGAAATACTACATGCTAATCATTAAAGTTGAAGTATTAAAGTATTTATGTATTTGGATTCAAGAATTATGTTATATGAATTTTGAAATATATAAGGATTGTTTCGTATATAAGTTTTTCATTAAGGATTTGAAAGAATATTTTAAAATTTTCTGATAACCTAGAAAATTAATTTAATGGAAAGGTGATATTCATTTAAAACAAATGATTAAGATAAATATAACCCTTAATATGTTGTTTATCTTGAGATAATGATGTTAGGTTAAAGAGATGATTGATTTGGATAAAGTAAATTGGACGGTATTGATGGCCTCAAAAAAGATAAAAGATTTATTAAAAAAGTGTTTTATGATATCATTAATAGAGTTTATATCATTTTTGTATTTAATGAATATATCTAATAATCTATATTTTATGTAAGGAATGAGTAAGAATGTATGCTTTGAGTAAGGTTGTATGATAATTCAGGTTATTTCCATGTTTAAAGAGAATACATGATGAAGGTATTCACATGTTTGGTGTGTGATAATGAATATCTAATTTATGATATATGGGGGATTAATGATAAGTTTATTTTGTAAATTCAATGAACTTATTTATAAATTTTTTATATTTTAATCTTTTAGAAGGGTCTTAAGGCTAACCATTTATGAAATGGTTTAAGTTGAACTTTGTATTAGGATTTAGAGATTAATGTATTACTTCACCATATGATGATTTATGCATAACTTGTGCTAACCATTTTTGTTATGATGATAACTAGACACAAATGGAATGACTTATCATTCTATTTATAGATCTTATAATCCATTAGTACTTCATAAAAAAACTCACCTTCATTTCTTAGAATAAGAGATGAATTGGAAATTGATCAAGGCACAACCCAAGGGTGAGAATGTGACTATGAAATAAAATGAAATCAAGTAAGTATATATTCTCATGAAAATTATTTAACTTTAGGAAAATAATCTTGGAATAAAATTTTGTCTTGTTATCATCATATTCAATGATACAAATGACCTTTTTTCACCTCTTTGGTTTATGGTTTTTTGGTTGTTGACTTTCTATGAATCACCCACTTTCTTGTGATCAATTATCTTTATCAATATCTATAATCATTTATGCTTCTATTCCATGTCCAAATATTCACTTCTCGTTAATTTTATTATCTGTGGAAACCTAGTTATGAGTGAATTTGGGTCACAATTATGTTTCCAACTTTAAATTTTTTAAATCAAGGTTTATTATTTATTTTCACGATGTGGGTTTCTATGAAATAATTTTCAAATGATAAACCTTTTATGACTGAGATAAATTTTGAGGGTGAAATTCATTTTAAGGGGGTAGAATTTAACACCCTGAGATTTTGTGAAATAATTTTTTTAATTAAATTTAATCTTTTTGATATTTTTTACTACATGAAACACCAATTCAATATTTCATTACATGTAACCCTAAGTTAGATTACACTACACGACATTGAGTTTTAACAAAACCATGATATATTATTAATATAGTTATTTAAATGTAACTATTATAACCTAACCATTAAAACTAGTGTAAAGAATATTAATGAATAATTTTTAAATATTATGTATAATTCTTTTATATAAAGAAAACATATTCATTAAAAAGTAATTAATTTTCATTAAAGTCTATATGTTTCAAAAATATTATTTTCACAAAAAAAATGTTTTTTATTTCTTTTTGTGAACAGTAATGAAATTAATTTTTGACACTTTTATAAAATTAATTTTATATAATAAAATTAATTTTTGAAATCATAATTTTAAAATTTTCTTAGGATGGATTTTTGGTTTTTTTCTAAAAAGTTTTATTTTTTGATGAATAGTAAGAAATACTAAATTTTAATTGAAAACTACCTTTTCTTTTAACTTATTTATAAAGTTAAATTATATTTTGAAATGTTTTTAAAGTAAAATTAGTTAAATTTTATATCCATTAATCCAATGTAGGTCATTGGAATCAATTTTATATTTAATTTTCATATAAAAACATTTCAAACTTTTGAACATTTTATCTTTAAAAACATGCTTTCTCATCGCATCTACAATATTAATTTTAAATTATATTTTATAATTATATGAATTGAATTTGGAAAAATAGATTTAATATTTGGAATCATCATAATTTATAATTTTTAATGAGATAGACTTAATTTTTGGCCAAAATGAATAGTTAATACAGTAAAAATTAATTATCATGGAAAAGTAAAAATGAGTTTACCAGGGGTTAAACTAGAATGATAAGAGTGAAAATGACCTAAAATATTATCTTAATTTTATTGAATTAATTTATTTATATATTTTAAATATAATTCTCTAAAATATGGAAATTTATTTTCACTTTCCTTTAAATGTGACCCATATAATAAGTTAAGTAAATAAAAATACAAAAAAGATACTTTTCTTGCTTTTAATATCTTTCAAGTCTTGGGATAGGGAAAAAACAACATATTTTTGGTTATATATATCCTTTTTAAATATAAATGAGTTTTTTTATCATTATAATTTATTTTAATTTTTTTTGAGATGAAATAATTACTTTAAATCCTTAAGAAACACCAATAAAATAATTATTTGATTAGCAATTAAATAAAATAAATGATTTTAAAAATATTAAAAGTGAAATAAATTAAATGAATTATTGTTTTAAATTAATTTTTTAGATTAATATATCATGTTACACAGGATTTAACTTAATATATTTTGATTTCATCATTGTATTGATTTTTTTAAAAATTAAATGAATGATAAATGATTTCAAAATTGAAATTAATGTTATTTTATAATAAATGATATTTTATTAAATGATTTAATATTACTATAAATTATATATTTCTGACAAGTGGATTTAAAATATTATTAAATATTAACTATGTTCCATTCATGGACCAATTTTTCTATTATAATGAATATATTGTTCTTTAAATAGTAAAAACTCGATTAGCACGGTTAAGGTTAAAGTGGTGTTTTTTCACGTTATATGCGCTTATGTTAAAATTAATTTCCAAAACATATAGGATTTATATTTTATAAATTAGATATCATATTTATAATAATTTGATACAAATTATCTAATAATTCTCACTATAATTTAGTATTAACATATAAATTACCAAGGTTATAAAACTAGTTACCGTAGTGAATAACCAAAATGGTAGAAATTGGGATACTTTGAAGTTAAGGAATTAAATGTTTAAAACATATGTTTCATTGTGTGTTGGAGGTTTTGATCGACCATATCATCCCTAAAAACCTTTAATTATCATATTTGGATCCACTTGAGGTAAGATTAACCTCCTAATAGTAAATACATTTGATTATTTATAAGAATGTCACTCCTCCTCAACTATAAAAGGGAACTCACTCTCCCCACTTTTTCACACCTCTCAAGCCATTTGGCTCGACCGATATCTGAAAAAATAACTTCCCAACTTACCTCATCTCATAATAGAATCATTTTTTTACATAAATCCAACCAATCAAGTCTTTAGTGAAAACCTATGGAGGATACCTGAAGAAGAGGTGGCATTCATCAATGAGTATTTTTGTTTTATTTCTTCCTACAACCCATTCAGTTATAATTATACCATGATTATATAATAACATCAGTATATTACATATAATTTTATTTTTTTAAGTTAATTTTATGACCTAAAACTAGACACGCTTCTATAAAATGGGTTATGAAATCATCATTCATGTGTACGGTGGACTATCGTCTCGCAAACTGATGTCGTTCGTTTCTCTATTACCATCTTTCAAGGTTGGTAATGATGATAGATTTATAGTTTATATATGATATATATGATATTTATGATGTTATTATGATTCTTAAATTATCATATCATACATACCTTCATGTTTTCCATTTTGTGGGAATACGATAACGTCGTTCATGTATACGGTGGACTACCGCCTCACAAAGCAATGTGATTCATTCATGATTTACATAGAATGTATTAAGGATAGGTTTAATAAACATATGTGATATATATATAATAAAAAATACTACTTAAATGATAATATATATATATATATAATTTAATTTTCTTTATTTTAGTACGATAAGAAAATGGAAATAGTGTTTATGCGTACATATGACCTACCGTCTCCATGAACAGTGTATTTCATTTCCTATCACTAAATATTATGTATTACTATAAATACATATATACTAAATATATATGATATTTATATCATTTTTTAAATTCTGTATATGATTAAACCATGATCAAATTAAGAGGACAAAAAATAATAAGTCAAAACATATGTGAAAAACAAAGCGGTTATTACCCAAAACGTAGATTTAACATGGAATTGTTAATAAATGGGTAATAAATGGTCATAATAAAATAATATATAGTATGATATATATGTATATAAGTATGAATCTGTGATATATTTATAATAAATGTATATTTATTTTATAAGAGGGTCGAATGAGTACGACGAAAGTCAAGACTTAAGGTAAGGGGATTTCAAGTCTCTCTTTTATTTCAAAGAGACTTATGTCATGTTCACCACTCGTTTCTATTTTGTGGTGTATATACTGATTTATTACATAATATATCATGAATATTCATCATTAATGATAATTAATTTTTCCATTGATATTATTATTTCATACAGATTATGATTCAAAAGTTACTCAAGGAGTAAGGTATTTTTGTCTCACTTTTTACTTCTGTGAGACGTATTCTATATCCACTATATATTTATTTTATATGGTTTATATACTAATAATGGATTTATTTTATGATTATTATCCTTAAATTTATTTTGATTTAAAAATCCTTTTTTGTATCTCTCTTTTATGGGGTTTATGTTTCAAAATTTACTAAAGCGGTAAGGGGTTTTTTCTCAATTTGCATTCTTTGAGACGTAAGAACCTGTATTATTTAGTGAGGTGTATATATAACACTTTGAAAAGTAATATCATGAATTTATTTATCCTAATGATATTTTAAGTTTCATTTTATGTTATTACTTCATGGGTGTTATGAATTAATGTTTCCAAAGTGATCATTTATTGAGATTGTTTATGATTAAGTCTCCAAAGTCAAAATCACATGATCTACCTCTCAATGATTATCATGAATTTTATTATACTATGGTTATTCATGATATATTAAATAAATTGTAACATTTTTACACTCTTTTATACTTAATATAATTAAAAAAAAAATTAATAAAATTTGACTTTATTTCTCTTTTCAGCCGGAAATTTGTTTTCTTCCAAAACCATGATTTCTAAAAATGTTTTTAGAAATGTTTTATTACTCCCTTATAATTTTTAAAATACATTTTTACACATGTTTATATTTTTAAAAAATGTTTTTAAATGAATATTCATGTTGTTTTTAAAAATAATTCTCATTTGAATTTTATCAAAAATGTGAAAAGAATATTTGTTTTTAACATGCATGGCATGAACAATATTTATTGTTGTCATGACCACTCAATGATTTCAAGATTTACTTATGAGTTTTCAAAGTTATTTTAAAAGAAAAAAATTTCCTTAATATTTGGGAAATTTTTATATTTTAAATAAATTATTTCAAATGGAATGATTTTGAAAATTCTTTATGTTTTAAAAAGAGTTTTTTTTCAAAGTGGAAAATATATTTTCTTCAAGAAATGACAAGCAGACTCCATTATCTACAAGCTCCCTACTCCAATCACCAAATAGCCCAAGTGTCATGACCCCTCCTAGTGGGGACCGTGTCATGACTCCCCAAGCCCGCCTCCAATAGGCAGGGGTTGGTGACTAGCACCAAGTAGGCATATCACTAACATGGGAGGCATTTCCTAAGTACCTATACACATGTACAAATCTCCAAGACCACAAATGATAAAATGTAAAAAAACACTAAGGAACAAAATGCATGCATACAACTAAACCCAACCAATAGAGTACAATAGAAGTAAAGTACAAAAAGTAAAACTGGGCCAGAATACAATCCCACCAAAAACAAGAGTTTTCAAACTACAAAGTTCAACCTGTAAGTACAAAGAGGTATTGGAACTATTACTCATAGCCATAGGAACACCTTAGCCTATAGGGAACTCAAAAAGCTCGGTCCGGTCCTGGTCCACCCTGGACTCCATCAAAAGTTTGCTCATCTTCACAAGACATGACATGTGTGGTCAAAGCCCATACAGGGGTGAGTATAAAAATACTCAGTAGAGGACCCCAAAAATCACAAAGCAATATACAAGGTAAAGGTACAGTCAGATCAACATAGTATATGTCTACTGAACATATAGTAAGAGAAACACAATCTAGATATACTCAAAACCTAGACCCGTAGTCTAGAGACAAGTCGCATAACCGCATACCCCCTCTAGGGATTCAGTTCAAAGGTTCCATGAAACACTCATCCAGGAGAAATCATGTAATGACCTGCTAATTCTCATTGGCTTGAGAGCTGAATGAGTCATTACTAGGCCTTAAGCGACATCCCAAAGGTGCCAAAGGCTGTCAATAAATGCAAAAGGGTTTCAAAATACATGGGGGAAAATTTACCCTTTAACTGAAAACAACCAACAAACAGATAAAACTAGATAAACATCTCCAAGCAACCACTATATGATGCATGATTTAAAACTAAAACGACTCAACCATTATTTTCATAAAAACCCAACTAAGTGCAACAACGGAGTACAAAACCAAATCAGAGAAAACAGAAGAAAGACAACTACAAGAATTCAAGATGACAACCCAACTCCATGCTCCACAAGTTCCAAGCTCCAACATCACGAACCATCCCAAGAGTCACGAAGTAGTGCTATAAATGTGTGACACTTTACCTTTTACAACATCCCGATATATGACATCTGCAAAAGCACCAATGTGACAAAGCAAGGGGTGAGTAATGAAACTCAGTAGGTTTTCCCCGATGACTTCCCAACCCATGCCTCTAGGATAAAACATGTTAGCACATTTATATAAAACAATTTATATAAAACAATTCCAAAACAGTTCACAATATAGAAAATTCCACGTCAAATCCATTTTTTCAACAAAAACCATTTTCCAACAAAGAAACCAAGTAAAGTTTCCCAATCAAATTCATATTTCCATTTTGGAACTTTCATTCCATTTCACAAGTCCGCACAACCAACCATTTCACAACCCATGAAATCCACTATGCATGCATCGTTATGACAGTTCCATACTCATGAGCGGTCTCTCATCGATCTACCAAGTCGTCACAAGGTAATTATTCCCCATGTGCCATTACACTTTTTTCACCGAGCACAAGGTCATATTTAAACCAAGCCTCGTAAATTCAATATGAACACACACACCAAGTATGCCCAAAAACCACACCATTTCAACCATGCCAAAACCATTTCAATAAAACACCCTTTTATTGAAAACCTTTTTCCCACAAACCATTTTCCAAATCCCGAAAATCCATATTTTAATATCACTATTTTAAAATCAAGAAACCAAAACACTTTTCACAAACCATTCTTTCAATTTCCAAAATTTCATCAAAACCCATAAGTCATCACTAAAGAAGATTTATAACATGATTTGCACCACAATTTTACAATCAAAACCAAGCGATTAAATCAATTTTAACTAAGCCTTCAAGTTCTAAGAAAGCGAAATCGAGAGTGAAGCCACCTACCTCAACAAATTGGGTGAAACCAATCCACGGACGAAGAACGCTCAAGAACACCGGGTCAAAACTCCAAAAACCCTCCTTAGATCTCTTCTCCTAACACAACCAAGACCAAATCTTGTTATATTTGGCATCCAAACCCTTAGATATACCCATAAAGGGCGTATATCTAAGAAAACGAGAGAAGAGGAGAAGTATATCTAAGTAAATCTAAGAAACCGATCAAGAATAATCACATACCTTAAGAATCCGGCTTCAATTCACCAAGAGAAGCCTTCGGATCGCCTCCGGAATGCTTGGGAGAAGTCTTCCCACCAGAAACCAGGGGTACTAAATTCTCCCCACCATTGGCCTTTCTATCCCCAGAAAGTAGAAAACCATTGCTTGACTGAAAGAGTTCTATCCACTGGTCCTTCATTTCTTTCTCGTGTTCCCAAGTCCCTTCCTGAATCTGACCATGTTGCCACAAAACCTGCACGCAAGACTTTATCCTGCCTATCCACAATCCATACCATGATATGTATCAACGAAGCATCCGGATCTATGTCAATGTGATCCCATCTGATCACATGGTCAGGATCGGGTTGATACTTCTTCAATTGAGATACATGGAACACATTATTCACTACACTGAACCGTGGTGGTAATGTCAACTGATATTCCACCTCGCTAACTTGTTATAGTATCTCAAAAGGGCCTATATATCGAGGAGATAACTTACCCTTATTCGCAAAATGACGTTGTCCAAGCCTTGGAGAGATTCTCAAAAAGACGTGATCACTCACTGCAAATGACAACGGTCTTCAGCGATGATCCGCATAATATTTATGACGACTCTGACCTATCTCCATAATCTTTCTAATCAACTGAATCTTCTCCGTTGTTTCTTGGACAAGGCTCGGCCCGACTAGTGAAGTTTCACTAGTTTACACCCAGCATAGTGGAGAACGACAAGGACTCCCATAAAATGCTTCAAACGGAGCCATGCGTATCGAGGCTTGATAGTTTTTATTGTATGAGAACTCCACTAAGGGTATATGCTCCTCCCATGAGCCACCAAAATCCATTACACGGGCCCGCAACATGTCTTCCAACGTCTATATCATCCTCTCGGATTTTCCATCCGTCTGAGGATGATACGTTGTGCTCATAGTCAACTGAGTCCCAAGGGCATGTTGTAAGGATTTCCAGAAACAAGATGTGAACCTCGGATCTCTATCTGAGATGATAGACACTGGTACACCATGTCTCTTTACCACTTCCCATATATAGATTTTTGAAAGATCTTCCACCATATGGGTTTCACGAATTGGGATGAAATGGGCCGACTTGGTTAGACGATCCACTATCACCCAAATGGCATCGTGTTTCCGGAATGTTCTTGGAATACCTATAACAAAATCCATTGTTATCTGCTCCCATTTCCACACTGGGATAGGTAAAGACTGTAACATACCAGCTGGTCTCTGATGATCTGATTTAACCTGCTGAAAATTTAAGCATCGTGAGATGAATTCGGCCACCTTTCTTTTCATGCCGCTCCACCAAAACTATACCTTTAGAGCCTTATACATCTTCTGTGTACCCAGATGTACATCCCATCTTGAATAGTGGTAAGAATTAAGGAGTTGTTCCTGAAAAAATATAGGTATAACCATCTGATCTCTGAAACACAAAACTGAACCCGCTTCTAGTTTCTAGCCATCAATGGTCTCCCCACCATTGAGTTTTGAACTCATTATCAGACATTCCGCATCAGATGTTGGTGCCTCTTTGACCACTTTTACCAGTTTAGGAACAAGCGTAGCTGAAAAGAAAACTGAAACATCACCTTGGTTTTCACATTCCACATGCATGTCGGCTATGACTGACATCAACTGCCATTCATCTGAAGCTTCTTTCACCAACTGAGCATACGACTTTCTGCTTAATGCATCGTCCACCGAATTTCCCTTACCCGGTGTATACATCAAGTCAAATTCAAACATTTGAAGGCACTCCATCCATCTCCTCTACCTCAGATTCAAATCTCGTTGTGAGAAAATGTGTTTCAGGCTTTTGTGATCTGTAAACACAGTGAACTTCTCACCAAAGAGATAATGACGCCAAGTCTTCAAGGCATGGACAACTGCAGCTAACTCCAAATCGTGTTTTGGGTAATTCTTCTCATGAACCCTCAACTGCCTTAAACCATAAGCAACAACATGGTCTCCTTGCATGAGAAAACAACCCAACCCTATTCCCGAAGCGTCACAATATACCACATACCCCTATCCTGATTCTGGAAAAATCAAGATGGGTGTTGATGTATGGCGAACTTTCAACTCTTGAAAAGATATCTGACATTCCTCAGTCCATTGAAATGCGTTGTTTTTCTTTGTCAATGCTATCATAGGCGAATCTAGTCATGAGAAGTCATGCACAAAGCATCGGTAATAACCATCTAGACCAAGAAAACTTCATATTTCAAAGACATTCTTCAGCGGTTGCCAAGAAAGAACAGCTTCAATCTTTTCTGGATCCACTGAAACACCTTTCTCAGAAACGACATGGCCCAGAAAATGTACTTCTTATATCCAGAAATTGTACTTTGACAATTTTTCCTACAACTGATGGTTGCTCAAGATTTCCAACACTATCGCCAAGTGTTGCTCATGCTCAGCCCTTGTTCTTGAATACACCAATATGTCATCCATAAACACCACAAAAAAATAATCTAGATATGGATGAAATATCTGATTCATCAAAGCCATGAAGACCACTGGTGCATTCATAAGACCAAAAGGCATGACTACATATTCGTAGTGGCCATATCTGCTTCTGAAGGCTATATTCGGAATATCCTCCTTCCGAACTCGCAACTGGTGATATCCTGACCGTAAGTCAATTTTGGAGAACCGCTAAGCTCCCCTCAATTTATCAAACAAGTCATCAATGAATGGAAGTGGATATCGATTCTTTATCGTAACTTGGTTAAGTTTACGATAATCCACACATAGCCTCAAAGTTCCATCTGCTTTCTTTACAAACAAAACTGGTGCTGCCCACGGAGACACGCTTGGCCGAATAAAACTTTTGCTTTCCAGCTCCTCTAACTGCACCTTCAATTCCTTTAACTCCGTTGGTGCCATCATATAATATGGAAGTGAGATAGGACTGGTCCCTGGAAGGAGATCAATCATAAACTCCACTTCTCTTATAGGTGGTAACCCTGAGAAGTTTTCAGGAAAAACATCAGGAAATTGGTCCACCACAGCTGGAAAACTATTTTCCGTGATCTCTTCCAATGATGCCAAAGTCAACGTTGTTAATTGGTAAGAGATCGTTCCCACCATTGGTTCCAACAAGATCTTTGCACCTTTCTTTACCATCCTCTCTCGTCTTAAGAGATGGTCGATTCCATCCTTCATCGTAAAACTAACCATTCTCCCATAACATTCGATGTGAGCCTTAAACGTTGTCAACCAATCCATACCCAGGATTATATCATAGACATCCATCTCCAACATGGAGAAGTCCCATTTCATCTCATCTCTATCAACCGTTATAGCACATGATCTACACACGAAGGCTTGACATTCTCTTTCACCAAGAGGAGTTTGCAGTTTAACACAGAAGGCATCATTTCAAGTTTTAAGTTTATCAAATCAGCAATCCAAGAAGCAAGAAAATAATGGGATGTTCCAGTATCAAACAAAACTTTCATGATGGTAGAATTCAAAATAATCATACCTATCACCATAGACGGTCCAGACTAGTCATCCACAATCACCTGTTCTGTTCCATACAATTGCTTAGTTTCTGCACTTTTCTCCTTATTGCCTTGTTGAGATTTCCCTGGATGAGGTGTCATGCTATTCCTAGAATCACCATAACTGGATCTGTTCTGCTGGCGATACTGATTTTTTTGTCCTCGCCCTGTCGAAGCATAAGATGCTTGCGACACCTGGGAAGTGTCTCGCGCACCCGACCTGGGAGCACTGCGACAATATCACTGAATATGCCCCATCTTTTTACAATTGTGACATGCTTTTGGTGGTGCTTTACATTCTCATTTCATGTGGTAAATCGCGCCACATTGAAAACACCTAGCTTTCATCATGGGTCGTGGAGGAAGATTCACTGATCCAGCCGTCTGATTCTGATTTTCACTCCCACCTTGGAAGTAGGTGTCCCTCTTCCGCTTGTTCCCAGCATTAGAGTTCCCACCTATTCCCATGGGTATCATCATACTTCCTCATCCCATAACTCCTGAGATGTCTCTTTCTGCTATTGTTTCTCTTCTTACCATCTCCGTATAATCCGTAATACAGAGCACAGATATCTTCGAACAAATATCCTGTCGTAACCCTGATTCAAAGACGTGTGCCTTCAGCGACGCACTTGTAGCAACTTCCGGTGAAAAGCGCACTAAATTCATGAATTTAGCCGCATATTCCGTGACAGAGATATTCTCCTGCTTCAGGCTGAAAAATTCCTTCATCCTCTGGATATTGAACGTGTGAGGATATAATTTTTTATTGAACAACTCCTCAAATTCCTCCCAGCCCCGGCATTGATCCACC
The DNA here is from genome assembly GCA_963277665.1 of Viscum album. Classification (NCBI taxonomy): domain Eukaryota; kingdom Viridiplantae; phylum Streptophyta; class Magnoliopsida; order Santalales; family Viscaceae; genus Viscum; species Viscum album. Next base: position 109,348,495 of record OY728133.1, read on the forward strand.
TTAGCCTGCACCACTAGCTCCCACCATTGTCGTGCAAGATCCTCCAACATGTACGTCGCCAACTTTACTTTCAGTTCTACTTGTGTACCGATGAAATCAAAGATACGATTCATCCTACTCAGCTACACCTCTGCCCTTTATGGTTCAGAATCACCCCAAAAGATGGGTGGATTCTGCTTCTGGAACAGGACAGAATGGTCTACATGCCTTGACTCATCCCTCCAATTCCCCGTGTCCACCACCTGAAACTCTTGAATGATACTCTGAACCAGCTCTTGGTTCACACGTGGTTCAGGTGAAATCACATTCTCCGCAGCTTCTTCCGTTTGGTTTCTACGACATCTAACGAGTGCCATTTTCTATACAAACAACGCACGCCATTAGTATCACTTCCTAGAAACTAAAGGCTTAGCTTTTCAATATCTATTACACCACTATCACAACATCGATTTCCAACCATTTCTAAAACATATATTTTATTTCTTTTGAAAATAAATCTATTTTCAAAAAACATCAACCATTATCTTTTCAAAATCATTCATTTGAAAACATCCTTAAAATTTTTAGAAATCACGCTTTTGCATCAAACCATAATCAATTTCTTAGAATGATTTATGCAATCCTAGGGGGAATTCATTTCTCTATAATGCATGTCATGCTCGTCTCATTGGATAAACCCATGACAATGAGATTTCCAACATTCTAGAAGTGTATCCAAAACACTTATGTACCCAACACCCTGGTAACTTGAAGTTCAGCATAAATGGGTTAGATACGTTCTTTTATTCTATACATTTCAAGTTCCGACAATCCTACTCCTGTCTAAGATAACCACCCAAGGAATATAAAATAAGGAATTTCAACTCCAAGACTAAGAACATCGATGACTACTTGTTAGGCAAGGACCGAACAAGCTGATACCATTTGTAATGACTCGCTAATTCTCATTGGATTGAGAGCTCAACGAGTCATTAATAGGCCTTAAGCGACATCCCCAAGGTGCCAAAGGCTGGCAATAAATGCCAAAGGGTTTAAAAATACATGGGGGACGATTTACCCTTTAACTGAAAAAAACCAACAAACAGATCAAACTAGATAAACATCTCCAAACAACCACTATATGATGCATGATTTAAAACCAAAACAACTCAACCATTATTTTCATAAAAACCCAACTAAGTGCAACAAAGGAGTACAAAACCAAATCAGAGAAAACAGCAGAAATACAACTGCAAGACTTCAAGATGACAACCCAACTCCATGCTCTACAAGTTCTAAGCTCTAACATCACGAACCATACCAAGAGTCATGAAGTAGTTCTATAAATGTGTGACACTTTACCTTTTCCATTATCCCGGTATATGACATATTCAAAAGAACCAACATGCCAAATCAGGGGTGAGTAATGAAATTCAGTAGGTTTTCCCCGATGACTTCCCAACCCATGCCTCTAGGATAAAACATGTTAGCACATTTATATAAAACAATATATATAAAACAATTCCAAAACGGTTCACGATATAGAAAATTCCATTTCAAAGACATTTTTCCAACAAAAACCATTTTCCAACAAAGCAACCAAGCAAATTTTCCCAATAAAATTCATATTTCCATTTTGGCACTTTCATTCCATTTCACAAATCCGCACAACCAACCATTTCACAACCCATGAAATCCACTATGCATGCATCGTTATGACAGTTCCATACTCATGAGTGGTCTCTCGTCGATCTACCAAGTCATCACAAGGTAATTATTCCCCATGTGTCATTAAACTTTTGGCACCGAGCACAAGGTCATATTTCAACCAAGCCTCGTAAATGCAATATGAACACACACACCAAGTATGCCCAAAAACCACACCATTTCAACCATGCCAAAACCATTTCAATAAAACACCCTTTTATTGAAAACCTTTTTCCCACAAACCATTTTCCAAATCCCACAAATCCATATTTTAATATCACTATTTTAAAATCAAGAAACCAAAACACTTTTCACAAACCATTCTTTCAATTTCCATAATTTCATCAAAACCCATAACTCATCACTAAAAAAGATTTATAACATGCTTTGCACCACAATTTCACAATCAAAACCAAGCGATTAAATCAATTTGAACTAAGCCTTCAAGTTCTAAGAAATAGGAATTGAGAGTGAAGCCACCTACCTCAACAAATTGGACAAAACCAAGACACGGACGAAGAACGCTCAAGAACACCGGGTCAAAACTCCAAAAACCCTCCTTAGATCTCTTCTCTTAACATAACCAAGACCAAATCTTGTCATATTTGGCACCCACACCCTTAGATCTACCCATAACGGGCGTAGATATAAGAAAATGAGAGAAGAGGAGAATTAGATCTAAGTAGATCTAAGAAACTGATCAAGAACAATCACATACCTTAAGAATCTGGCTTCAATTCGCCAAGAGAAGCCTTCAGATCGCCTCCGGAATGCTTGGGAGAAGTCTTCCCACCAGAAATCGGGGGTACTAAAACTTACTCCACGATTCTGATATCTATAATGATGTCCATCCAAGAAGTATTGTTCATCAAGAAAAGCCATGAGAGATAGATATACGCATTCTAGGAGAACTCACTCCTGAGTGGGAAAAGATCATGATACATAGATGAGGATCACTACCAGGGACTTGGAGGATACCACAACTCATCCAGATTCTCCTTCTAGGTAGAGAATCGGTGTCCTATAGAATTATTCATGCCAATAGCTGACTCTAACTAGGGTCAAGAATGGATAGATGATCTCACTTCAGGCCTCTCGTAGGGATACCTAACTCTATCTCGGAAAGTCATGCTGAAGGGATCATACTCCTGTAGATGTAAACGATACCTAACCTTCAGGGGAATGAGCAAAAGGGGCACTAACCCAAAGGAAACTTTTCTAATTAATGGTAAAAAATGAGATCATTCCAAGTTTCTAGGATATATACGGCGTGTAGAAGGTGTCACACATCATGTCCCGCTACTCCAAGTATTTTCCGTTTGTAATGGATCGAGTCAGAGGGAACATGCCATGTAGAAAGGTAAGTACACGATGGGTAGGATGGACCACATGCCGTGTCCAAGTAACCAGGGTCCACTCTGTGTATGTGGTTGTGTGTCCGTACATGGCTTCAACCCATGTGTGTCATCCCATGTAACCGGTACATGGGATAACCCGTGTAACCAGCCTAGTCTAGCCGTGTGGTGGATTACATGGCCTTGTACTCTACCTCGTGTCTGTGTATCCCCAAGATACACACCAAGATTCAGGGAAGGTCCCACACACCGTGTGATAGGGATCACACATCGTGTGATAGGTCTCACACACCATGTGATGCCTATCTATCTCTCGGAACCCTAGCCGCCACAGAGCTGGTCCCACACAGCATGTTCTTCGGAATACACGTTGTGTTCTTCAGGATTTTTCAAAAAATGTAGTTCTTAATCCAGTGTTGTGGGGGACAATCTATTCTTTAATCTGGCTGCCTGATTTCCATGAAACTCAAGGTTTTTGGTTGTCCTAACACCACGAATCCAATTTCGTTGGTTTTGGACCTTCGGTCAGCCTCAAAAACGCATTCTGATTTACCCACATGAAGAACCATTAAAGATAAAGTTCTCCTAAACCGTGTTGATTCGTTTTTCACTATCTTCGTCGCACCTCCACTAGGTATTCATGATGTTTGATCTCCATTTTGGGGTCATTGTGCCAAGATACGGGCACGCAATGATTCATTATTAATATCCCCACAAAGAATGCAAAGAATGTGGGGAAGAGGGAGGAAGAAAAAATAAAACAACAAAGGAGGAACAAACCTCCACTTTCGTTCGTCACTGCGTTAATGCTCTCCCATTAGAAGGTTTAAACAAGGCAAATTAAAAACATCCAAACATGATAAAAGAATCCCCAAGAACAAACCCGATAAAGAAAATCTCTCCCGTAAGAACGAATATGCACAGGTCAACCAGTTCTTGGGTTGATTCACATTAATCATTTAATTTAAATAATGGGGAAGAAACAATTTTAAAAATAACCCCTACCTTGAGGAGGGATCGATCACTGACGAAGGGATCACGCTGTCATCATTGCCGAGATCCTTCAACTCCATTGGCATAGTGATTCGCACTCTTGATTCATCATCGTTTGTTGTCGAGAGTTCTCTCCAAAGCTCAAAGAATTATCTAGAGATTCTCTCAATCTTCTTCCAATGACCAACATTCAATTAACCCATTAAAAGGAGGGAACATGTTTCATCATTCTATCACGTTGAGTTGTTGTTGTTACGCTGCAACATTAATGAGTCAGCATTGTTGTTTCAGAGTCATTATGTTGTGTCATTAATTATTGAAATAGTTTCCCCATCATTGTGATGCAGTGAACATTTCCAAATAAAATAAAATAAACTTTTCAATTTATTTTATTTTATTTTATTTTAATTAAAATATTTGAAAATTAACTTTTTCCCTTGACCCACACCGGTTGATTTTAGGCCCATTCTTAGTTAAATTCACCGTTCCAGACATGACGGTGCCCTCATATTTTTAATCCAGACATCCGTTTAGAAACTTCCACACCCACACACACATGCTGAATCACTTAACTAAAAAAAGTTCAAACCACCATTCTGGGCTCACTAGGCCTCAGAATGATGTGTCGTCTCCGCGCTTGGTCTCAAAATAATTCTATATAATATTTAAAAATAATACATGGAAAATCTGAGACATTACACCATGTATCATGAGGTGGTGCTAAATACGTGTGATACTTTACCTTTTCTCATGTCCCAAAAGATTTCATCTACAAAAGCACCAAAGTTCCAAAGAAGGGGTGAGTATAAAACTCATTAGGCTTTCTCCAATGACTTCCCTACTCACTCTACTAGGATATAAAGGTTAGAAGCATTTATATGAAATAGTTTATATAAAACAATTTCTCAAAACATTTTATAACTAAATATAAACAAGATTCAAAATCATTTAAAACCAAAAGTGCACAAGTTTTATCTCAACAATTTTCTAGAAATTATTACTTCTAGAAAATTAACCAAAAAAATATTAAAACGCCATTTTTATATATCCTTTTGGTATAACCATTCCATTCCACTTTTTCACACACCCAACTATGAATGCTTCATTTCAACAATTCCATACTCGTGAGCGATCTCTTTTCCAGTCATCTTGTGTCCCAATGACTCATTCCCCTGATCCAGGGTCACGTACCTTATACCCCAATCGTACACGCCCCTTATTCAAGGTCCATCAAGCATGAACGCACACAACCTAATGTATGCCAAAACCATTTCAAATAACCATTTCAAACCACTTCAATAAAACTACTATTTTATTTAAAACCATTAAACAACCAATTCCAAGCCACCATTTCATTTCAATAAAACCATTCCTTTTATTAAAAACACTTTATTCAAATACTTTTTTTCACAATTATAGAAAATTTCCATTTTAAAATCTTCATTTTGCAATCAAGAATCAATCACTTTATACAAGAACGCCAATTTTTCATATTTCCAAAAATCAACATTCAATAAGGTTTATAAAAATCAAAAACATCCAATTCATTGTCACGACCCATCCTCGGGGCCCGTTCCGTGACTACCCCAAGCCCGCCTTCCATAGGCCAGGGGCTGGAGACTAGCACCAAAGGCGTAAATCCCGATAAAAAGGGAAGGCATTGCCTTTATAAAGTAAAAAAACACCATAGAGTACGCAAGATGAAGTAAATACTAAGTAAAATGAGTACAAATACAAGTGTTGGAAAGTAAATGGGCCAGAATACAAACCCAACTGAAAGTAAAGTACAACTGAAAGAAAGTACAGCAACAGAAAAGTAAAGCAGCAACACCAAGCCGTCCACTGGAATTCCCACCTGAAGGGTGGGTACAGATAGTCTTCTCAGCTCCTCGGGTCCGGCTGTCCACTCCATGTACGTCGCGTCCAGTGATCCTCCTGCAGGTACCATCCAGCTCTACGAGCCTCCACCTCGATCAGCATTGTCTGTCGTCTGCATCCAACATAACGTAGTGCGGGCATATCCCGTGCAGGGGTGAGTATACGATACTTAGTAGGGACCCCGAGACCCCCGAAGGTCTCCCAGAATCCATGAAGGATAAACCACAAAAGAAAAATACAATCACGAAGTATCAACCAACTCTACTTAGGTATATTCCCATACATATACCTAAGTCATCAATTCCAGTACTGCTCCAACTCACGAGCCCAAGTTCAACCCAGTCCACACACAAGAAATTACAACCCATTCCACATAGGAAAACACAACTCAATCCACACAGGATAGCAAGATCAATCATATCAAAGATAATGATTGAAAGTCAAGACTCAGATCACACAGGTATACTACTCACGAAGAGGGGTGGAGATGATAGATGTAGCCTCTGAATCATCTCCCCCGCCAAACCCACGTAGGATCCAAGTACAGAAGTCGTCGATGTCGAACCCACGTAGGATCCAAGTACAGTAACCGTCGATACCGAACCCACGTAGGATCCAAGTACAGTCGTCATTGCTGCCGAACCCACGTAGGATCCAAGTACAGTCTTCAACGCTGTCGAACCCACGGAGGATCCAAGTACAGTCGTCCTCACTGCCGAACCCACGTAGGATCCAAGTACAGTTGTCATCGTCGTCGCAGTCGCAGCCAGCTTTAGGGTTCCCGCACACAGCATGCTCGATTCCAGGAGGGTCTGCTCCACGAGCCAAGGGGTTCGATACATCAACTGTCACAAAGTCTAGAGTTGATGTATCACAAAGTTCTGTCTCATCAATAGGAACTCAACGAAACAGATGGTGCGTCAATCGGACGTCGGGTCTGAGATTTATTGGTTCTTTCATCCCAGGGGCCCGGTTGGTTTTTAAGATAAAACCAACCCGACCGTACTCCATCTGCGTCCAAACCTCAAGCAGAGTAATCCAATAGAACCGTCTCACTAAGAGGAAACCAACAAAGTTGACGGCACGTCAATCGGACATCCGGAGCTCAAGTTATAAGTGTTTATGCTCTGAGGGCCCGGTTGGTTTCGTGTTTGAACAAACATGGCCATACCCAAAGTTCTCCTAAACCTTGAGTTTAATGTACCAAAAAGACCGTCTCAATCCAAGTATCCCAACACAACTGACAGTGCATCGATCGGAGGTCCGTAGCCTAAGTTATGGGCGTTTGAACGGATCTGTCTGAAAACAGGGGGTTCGGGCCCGGTCTGACCCAGCCCAATACCCCCTGGGTCGGCCCGAAACGTGTCGACCCGACCCGAGTCCAGTTCCGGCCCGTTAGGCCGTGGCATGGCCCCACGCGGGCGGCCCGGCCTGGTGCGGGCCATGGTTCGGCTCGAGGTCGAGCTGGACACGGAGGGGGGGGGGCGCTGCCCCCCTTGTTTTGAAACGGCGGCCCCCTTTCGGGTCCCGCCCTTGCTAGCTGTCGGGGGTTACAACCCCCGAACATCCTGAAAAATGGCCAGCTGTAATAGTCGGCCGGTGAGCTACCGCGGGACCCCTGCCGCGGGTCCTGCCTCCTGGTGGTGCCGGCGGCCGGCCGAGCTCAGTCGCCTCCTCTCGAACTACCGCGACCATTGTCGTGGCTCTTCTTCGGTCGGCGCGGCGCGACGGCGCCGCGCCCCTCCTCCGCGGCCCGCCATGGCTGCGGCCCCTTGGTGCTCCGGTGTGGCGCAACAGTGTCGCGCCCCTCCGTCGTGGCCCTCTCTTGGTCGCGGCCTCCTTCGGCTTCACCGGCATGGCGCGACGGCGCCGCACACCTCCGTCGTGGCCCGCTCCGGCCGCGGTTCTCTCGTTCCAGCACGGTGAAACGGCACTGCGCCGTCTTCGCCACCAAGAACAACAGAGGTAAATAATAAGGGGAGGAGGATCGGCCATTTTTTTGCGATCTGACCTCCTCCCGTTGTGACGATAGCAGGCGGCCAAAGAACGAGTATACACAACGACAAACAAGCGCAAATTTAATTGATTATATTTGAACTTAACCCCTACCTCAACAAAATCGCGGAAGCTAGCGTCGCGAGGGTGGTTTCGATGATGGAGTTGTCATGCGCCCAAGGAGAGGATGGCGTCACAGACTGGCTGCGGAGAGGAGAAGAAACGGCACGTCGACCTCTCCTTGCGGTGATGGCGTTCTTCATCGAAGTATTGACGTTCTTCAACGAAGGTGATGGAGTTCTTCAAGACTTAGAGTTTCCTTCCCAAAGTCTCCACACAACGAAACAAACAAAATAAAATAAGGATTTTGCCTTATTTTATTTACTTATTCCAACCATTCAAAACTTCAAAAGATGAATTCACTTAATTAATCTTGAGTTGTCAAAATGATTGGGGTGTTAAGTTGGCATTATTAAAGAGAGGGAGAGTCACATAATTTAAGAGGGGGTTTTAGAGGAGTTAGGGAATTTGAAAAGGTAGGGGATCGTGTGTGCCCCACCTCCCTCATAACTACACATGGGTAGTTGGGTGGTCATGGGCCCCACCAACAACTTCTCATGAGAGAGTTTAACTACCACGGATAAAATAAAATTGCACACAATTTTATTTTACTTATCAATTAATCCCCAATTTTTTTACAACTCCTCCCGTGAAAACGCAACTCCAGAAAAGGTCTTCTTAAGCAATTACTGGTGTTGCGGTTTCATCAGTACCCTTGGATTTCGATTCCGAGCACCAGTTCAAATGTTAGAAAAACCCGCTCGTGCATTCACTGAACGTACCCGAGCTAAACTTCGGAAATTGATTCCGGGCACACCGGTCCTCGGAATTAAGTACCGTCAGAAACTGCGTACTCGTAAAATCCCAAATAATTTATGGAAAAAAATTACTTTAAATTTACGGGTCTTTACATTACTCCAACCTCAGGGCTTTACATCCCCATAAAGATACATCACAAACTAGGGAAACAAATGAGGGTACTGTGCACGCATCTGAGCCTCCCACTCCTAAGTGCTCTCCTGGAGGTTCTCATGTTTCCACCTGATACGCACTAGAGGAATCGACCGTCCACATAGGACCATCTCTTGTCGATCCTCGATCTCCACTGGAACCTCCATAAAAGTTGCCCCGTCATCGATGTCCATCTCCCCATGGTCGATGATATGCATCGGGTCGTGCACGTATCTCCTCAGCTGAGATACGTGGAAGACATCGTGCACCCGGTGCAACTAAGGTGGAAGAGCTAGGCGATAAGACACCTCGCCTATCCTGCTGAGAACCTGAAATGGTTCGATGAAGCGTGGAGATAACTTTCCGCCTCGGTCAAATCTCCGTAATCCACATCGAGGTGAGACCCGTAATAAAACGTGGTCACCATCCTCTAACTCTAGTGGTCTTCGCCTCCTATCATCATAGGACTTCTGTCGGCTCTGAGCAGTCCTCATCTTCTCCTGGATGACCTGTACCTTCTCCGTCTTGGCCTGGACCATCTCTGGTCCTACAAGTGATGACTCCCCAGGGTCTTTCCAGCACATAGGTGATCTGCAAGGTCGTCCGTACAATGCCTCGTATGGTGTCATCCCGATGGTGGAGTGGTAGCTGTTGTTGTACACAAACTCCACCAAAGGAAGATGGTCCTCCCAGCTGCGACCAATGTCGAGGACACATGCACGGAGCATGTCCTCGAGAGTCTGAATGGTCCTCTCTGTCTGACCATCCGTTTGTGGGTGAAAGGCGGTGCTCAGGCGTAGCTGTGTCCCAAATTCCTCCAGCAACCCCTTCCAAATCCGGTAATTAAAGCGAGCATCTCGATCGGAGATGATAGTAGATGGAACACCATGAAGCCATATGATCTCCTGAATGTAGAGGCGTCCTAAGCTCTCTACTGAGCCCTGCTCTCTGATAGGTAAGAAGTGGGCCGACTTGGTGAGTCGGTCGACAATCACCCAAATAGAGTTGTGACATCTGGAAGTATGTGGAAGCCCTGTCATGAAATCCATAGATATCCCATCCCACTTCCACTCCGGGACCTCCAAGGGTTGTATCAAGCCTTCCGGTACCTGGTGCTCCGCCTTCACCTACTAACAAGTGAGGCATCGAGAAACAAACTCTGCCACAACCTTCTTCATACCCAGCCACCAGTGTTGTTATCTAAGATCCGGGTGCATCTTCACCACTCCAGGATGTACCGCTAGAGGGGAAGTGTGAAACTCTCTCAGCACCTCTTCCCGTAAGGAAATTGGTACCATGGTACATCCTCTAAAAAGGAATATGTGCTCTCCTCCTACAGAGAATCCATCAGGTGCTTTTCCTGAGGATATCTGTGCACGTCGCATCTCACAGTCAATGTCCCCTCGTTGTGCCTCTCTGACCCACTGAATAAGTGGAGGAGTGACTATGAGAGACTGTATAAAGGTTTCCCCATCTCTATCCACGAAGGATATCTGTAAAGTGGCTAACTGCTATGTCGCCTCTCCAAGTAGTTGGATGCCCGACCTTCTGCTGAGAGCATAAGCTAATATGTTCCCCTTCCCAGGAGTATAGACTATCTTAAAGTCATAGTCTTGGAGGAACTCGATTCATCGCCACTATCTCAGGTTCAGGTCCTTGTGCAAGAAGATGTACCTGAGACTCTGGTGGTCAGAATAGACTGTAAGGTGCTCGCCCATCAGATAGTGCTGCCACATCTTCAGGGCGAAGACCACTGTTGCAAACTCCAGGTCATGGGTAGCGTAGTTATGCTCGTGTTACCTCAACTGTCATGATCCATAGGAGGACACTGCCCGCTCCTGCATCAGGACACACCCGAGTCTGGTCCCTGATGCATCGTAGTAAACTACATACCCTACGCACTCCTCTGGTAGCCTCAAGATGGGTGCACTGGTCAATCTCTGTCTCAGCTTCTGGAAGCTCTACTGACATCTATCTGACCACACGAAGGCTTTCCCCTTCTTCATTAACGTTCTGCAAAGCTGCAAAGATTTATCCTTTGCCGAAAAGAGAAATCTGGTCTCATCCCCTGGATGAACCACGTTCCTTTTCTAATACAGTCAATCCTGACATGAACAGTTGTAATTCATGCCTTGGATGACATCGTAAGACCTCGACGCTGCTACAAAGAGATCCAACTGTTACTCTTGCCTCTGAGGGTTGGGTCACACTGTCGGCATCAGTTTGTGGTCATTAGGTCTCTTCCAGTAGGAATCCCATATGTGAGGGTCAAGTCAATGGTTTTTTTAACTGGAACCTCTTAGTTTTATCATACAAAAGACAAGAAAGAAAACGTCACTATTGAAAGTGTCTTTTATTACTACAACTCAAAGTACAAAGTCACAAAGCAACACAAACAACGATGTCAACGAAGATAGAAGCATTATGGACAAAGGCCTCCATGTCTGGAGCTAGTCCCACTATTGTCTACCCACTTCCGGAGCTCCATGATCGTAAGATTCAGCTGCCTGAAGTTGTGCTCTCCCATGTCCACCTGTTCCCTATGGTCGGGGTGGACCTCCTGGTGGTGGTGGTGGTAGAGCCTCGAAACTTCGTCCACCACCTGCTGCTCGGCCAGCTCCTCTGCCACATCCGCCTTCTCCCTGCAGACCACCACGGTCGAACCTCTGCCTCTGCCTGGGTGATCCCTCAACCGTCTGCTGCTCCTCTGTATAGCGGTTTGGGCAGTCACGAGCCATGTGGCCCTGCCCGCCGCATGCATAGCATTGTCTGCCACTCGTATGACTAGATCTACTGCGTGTGCCCCGCACATATGAACCAGTGTCCTGAGGTCATCCACCTGATGGTCTGGTCCGCTTGAACCTCTACGACGTATGTCTACTGCCAGCTACAGAAGACTCCGCTACGTGCCGCCCTGCGGTAGGTCTCACTGCTGGTGAAGGCTCAGCAAGAAATCTCTCCACAAGAAGGGCTCACTCCAGTACTCTCGCCTGTATCAGAATACTGAGGGAGATCATCGATACCCTTATCTCATGCCTCGGTCTCTGCTCAAAGGTTCGGGCCCGGAAGAATGGGTCCCGTACCATGTCCATGGAGTAGCGCGAGAGATCAGAAAATCTCGCCGAGTACTGGGCTACTATCATGCTGCCCTGCCGCAGCTGTAGTAACTCCTGAATGTGCACCGCACGAAGGGTGGTGGGTAAGAACTCCCAAAGGAAGAGTCTCTCGAAGTTCGTCCAAAGAAGAGATGCCTCGTCGTGCACTTGGAGCATCAGTCTCCACTATCTACCTGCTGCCGCGTGCAGGAGACTCGCTGCAAGGATCACCATGAGGTCTGCTGGTGTCCCTACCAACCTGAAGACTTGAACAACTGCCTCCAGCCAATCCTCGGCAGCCTAAGGGTCCGTCTCCCCGCAGAACCTGGGCGGTCTCTAAAGCTGAAACTCGTGCAGTGCACTCAGGTGACGTGCACTCTCAGCTGATGGGGCTGGTGGCATCGGTGGATTAGTGGGTAGAGGTACTGCTGGTGCCTCCGCTGTAATGGGGCCCTGCACCGAGGCCTCGTCACTCGGTGGGCTGCCGTCTTGCACAAATCTCGGAACCCTAGTTGGCTACTATCGTGGGGCCATCCTGAAAAGAAACATGTGTGCCATGGTCAATACAGTATACCTGGTGAGCTGACACAAAGTAATCACAAAGAAAACTTTGAAACACACATGCAATCAATGTTTTCGTGCACTGAGTCAGAAATCAGAAGTCATGGTCCTGGTGTATGGATACATCAGCCGCCACACCAACACTGGACTCCCTGGACTGATAACCACACTCAATACCCTAAACACTATTGCTTCACACAGAAGAAATTATCAGAATCCTGAGTTCTGCTGTAGAACCGACCCCTTTGATACCAATTTGTCACGACCCGTCCTCAGGGCCCGTGCCGTGACTACCCCAAGCCCGCCTTCTATAGGCCAGGGGTTGGCAACTAGCACCAAAGGTGTAAATCCTGATAAAAAGGGAAGGCATTGCCTTTATAAAGTAAACAAACACCATAGAGTACGCAAGCTGAAGTAAACACTAAGTAAACTGAGTACAAATACAAGTGCTGGAAAGTAAATGGGCCAGAATACAAACCCAACTGAAAGTAAAGTACAACTTAAAGAAATTACAACAACAGAAAAGTAAAGAAGCAACACCGAGCCATCCACTGGAATTCCCACCTGAAGGGTGGGTACAGATAGTCTCCTCAGCTCCTCGGGTCTGGCCGTCCGCTCCGTGTACGTCGCGTCCAGTGATCCTCCTGCAGGTACCATCCAGCTCTACGAGCCTCCACCTCGATCAGCGTTGTCTGTCGTCTGCATCCAACATAACGTAGTGCGGGCATATCCCGTGCAGGGGTGAGTATACGATACTTAGTAGGGACCCCGAGACCCCCGAAGGTCTCCCAGAATCCATGAAGGATAAACCACAAAGGAAAAATACAATCACGAAGTATCAACCAACTCTACTTAGGTATATGCCCATACATATACCTAAGTCATCAATTCCAGTACTGCTCCAACTCACGAGCCCAAGTTCAACCCAGTCCATACACAGGAAATTACAACCCAATTCACACAGGAAAACACAACCCAATCCACACAGAATAGCAAGATCAATCATATCGAAGATAATGATTGAAAGTCAAGACTCAGCTCACATAGGTATAATACTCACGAAGAGGGGTGGAGATGATAGATGTAGCCTCTAAATCATCTCCCCCGCCGAACCCATGTAGGATCCAAGTACAGAAGTCGTTGCTGCCAAACCCACGTAGGATCTAAGTACAGTAACCGTCACTGTCGAACCCACGTAGGATCCAAGTACAGTCGTCATCACTACCGAACCCACATAGGATCCAAGTACAATCATCATCACTGTCGAACCCATGGAGGATCCAAGTACAGTCGTCCTCACTGCTGAACCCACGTAGGATCCAAGTACAGTCGTCATCGTCGTTGCAGTCGCAGCCAGCTTTAGGGTTCCCGCACACAGCATGCTCGATTCCAGGAGGGTCCGCTCCACAATCCAAGGGGGTTGATACATCAACTGTCACGAAGTCCAGACTTGATGTATCACAAAGTTCCATATCTTCAATAGGAACTCAACGCAACAGACGGCGCGTCAATCGGATGTCGGGTCTGAGAGTTATTGGCTTTTTCATCCCAGGGGCCCGGTTAGTTTTTAAGATAAAACCAACTCGACCATACTCCATATGTGTCCAAACCTCGATCAAAGTAATCCAATAGAATCGTCTCACTAAGAGGAAACCAACAAAGTGGACGGCACGTCAATCGGACGTCTGGAGCTCAAGTTATAAGCGTTTCCGCTCCGAGAGCCCGGTTGGTTTCATGTTCGAACCTACTCGTCCATACACAAAGCTCTCCTAAACCTTGAGTGTAATATACTTAAATTACCGTCTCAATCCAAGGATCCCAATTCAACTGACGGTGTGTCAATCGGAGGTCTGTAGCCCAAGTTATGGGCGTTTGAATGGATCTATCTGAAAACAGGGGGTTTGGGCCCGGTCCGACCCGGCCCAATACCCCCTGGGTTGGCCCGAACCGGGTCGACCTGACCCAGGTCCGGGTCCGGCTCGTTAGGGCGCGGCCTGGCCCGGCATGGCGGCCCAGCCCAGCGCGGGTGGTCCGGCCCGGCGTGGGTGGTCCGGTCCAGCGCGGGCCGCGGCTCGGCTCGAGGCTGAGCTGGACGCGAAGGGGGGGGATTCCCCCCTTGTTTTGAAACAGCGGCCCCCTTTCATGGCCCGCCCTTGCCAGCTGCCGGGGGTTACAACCCCCAGACTTCCTGAAAAATGGGTGGCCTTAATGGTCGGTCGGTGAGTTGCCACGGGACCCCCGCCACAGGTCCCGCCTCCTGGTGGTACCGACGGCCGGCCGAGCTCGGCCGCCTCCTCTCGAACCGCCGCAGCCATTGTCGCGGCTCTTCTTCGGTCGGCACGGCGCGACGTCGCTGCGCCCCTCCACCGCAGCCCGCCCCGGTCACGGCCCCTTGGTGCTCCAGTGTGGCGCGACGGTGTCGCGGCCCTTTCTTGGCTGTGGCCTCCTTCGGCTTCACCGGCATGGCGCGACGGCGCCGCACACCTCCGTCGTGGCCCACTCCAGCCGCGGTTCTCTCGTTCCCGCGCGGTGCAACGGCACTGCGCCATCTTCGCCACCAAGAACAACAAAGGTAAACAATAAGGGGAGGAGGATCGGTCGTGTTTGTGCGGTCCAACCTCCTCCCGTTGTGACGATAGCAGGCGGCCAAAGAACGAGTATACACAACGACAAACAGCGCAAATTTAATTGATTAAATTTGAACTTAACCCCTACCTCAAAAAAATCTCGGAAGCTTGCGTCGCGAGGGTGGTTTCTATGACGGGGTTGGCGTGTGCCCAAGGAGAGGATGGAATCACACACCGGCTGCGGAGAGGAGAAGAAATGGCACGTCGACCTCTCCTTGCGGTGACGGCATTCTTCTTCGAAGTCTTGACATTCTTCAACGAAGGTGATGGAGTTCTTCAAGACTTAGAGTTTCCTTCCCAAAGTCTCCACACAACGAAACAACCAAAAAAAATAAGGATTTTACCTTATTTTATTTACTTATGTCAACCATTCAAAACTTCAAAAGATGAATTCACTTAATTAATCTTGAGTTGTCAAAATGAATGGGGTGTTAAGTTGGCATTATTAAAGAGAGGGAGAGTCACATGATTTAAGAGGGGGTTTTAGAGGAGTTATGGAATTTGAAAAGGTGGGGGCTCCTGTGTGCCCCACCTCCCTTATAACCACACATGGTAAGTTGGGTGGTCTTGGGCCCCACCAAAAACTTCCCATGAGAGAGTTTAACTACCACGGATAAAATAAAATTGCACACAATTTTATTTTACTTATCGATTAATACCCAATTTTTTTACAACTCCTCCCGTGTAAACGCAACTCCAAAAAAGGTCTTCTTAAGCAATTATCGGCATTTCGGTTTCATCGGTGCCCTCGTATTTTGATTCCGATCACCAGTTCAAAAGTTAGAAAAACATGCTCGTTCGTTCACTAAACGTACCTGAGCTAAACTTTGGAAATTGATTTCGGGCACACCGGGCCTCGGAATCAAGCACTGTCAGAAACTGCGTACTCGTAAAATACCAAATAATTTAAGAGAAAAAAAAATTACTTGAAATTTACGGGTCTTTACATTCATCATCATTTCATCACAAGAAAATAAATTTGAAATTATTCCAATCAGTTTTACTAAGTGGATTTGAGAGTGAAGCCACCTACCTCAACCGTTTTGACGAAAACCAAAAACAGATGAGGAACACTCAAGAAAACTAGGTCTATTATCCATGAAACTACCTTATATATCTTCTACTACCAACATAAGGACCAAATATCATCATATTTTTCATCCAAAAACTTAGATCTACCCATAATGGGTGTATATCTAAGAAATCGAGAGGATAGGAGAAGTAGATCTAAGAAACCGATCAAGAACGATGAAGAATGATCACATACCTTAATAATTTGGCTTTGAATAAAAAGGGAAGCCTTCATATTGCCTCTATATTGATGGGAGAACCTTCTTTGTCCTTAGGAGAAGAAACATCCATGCCGGAACACCAAGGGGCCGCGGCCGGGGCAGGCTGCGGTGGAGGGGCGCGGCAACGTCGCGCCATGCCGACGCCGCACACCTCCGTCGTAACCCGCTCCGGCCGTGGTTCTCTCATTCCCGCGTGGTGCAATGGCACTGCGCCGTCTTCGCCACCAAGAACAACAAAGGTAAACAATAAGGGGAGGAGGATCGTTCATGTTTGTGTGGTCAGACCTCCTCCCATTGTGACGATAGCAGGCGGCCAAAGAACAAGTATACACAACGACAAACAGTGCAAATTTAATTGATTAAATTTGAACTTAACCCCTACCTCAAAAAAATCATGGAATCTAGTGTCGTGAGGGTGGTTTTGATGATGGCGTTGGCGTGCGCCCAAGGAGAGGATGGCGTCACACACCGGCTGCGGAGAGGAGAAGAAACGGCACGTCGACCTCTCCTTGTGGTGACGGCGTTCTTCGTCGAAGTCTTGACATTATTCAACGAAGGTGATGGAGTTCTTCAAGACTTAGATTTTCCTTCCCAAAGTCTCCACACAACGAAACAACCAAAATAAAATAAAGATTTTGCCTTATTTTATTTACTTATGCCAACCATTCAAAACTTCAAAAGATGAATTCACTTAATTAATCTTGAGTTGTCAAAATGAATGGGGTGTTAAGTTGGCATTATTAAAGAGAGGGAGAGTCACATGATTTAAGAGGGGGTTTTAGAGGAGTTAGGGAATTTGAAAAGGTGGGGGCTCATGTGTGCCCCACCTCCCTCATAACCACACATGGTAAGTTGGGTGGTCGTGGGCCCCACCAACAACTTCCCATGAGAGAGTTTAACTACCACGGATAAAATAAAATTGTACACAATTTTATTTTACTTATCAATTAATCCCCAATTTGTTTACAACTCCTCTCATGCAAACGCGACTCCAAAAAAGGTCTTTTTAAGAAATTATCGGCGTTTCGGTTTCATTGGTGCCCTCGGATTTTGATTCCGAGCACCGGTTCAAAAGTTAGAAAAACATGCTCGTTCGTTCACTAAACGTACCTGAGCTAAACTTTGGAAATTGATTCCGGGCACACCGGGCCTCGGAATCAAGCGCCGTCAGAAACTGCGTACTCGTAAAATACCAAATAATTTAAGAAAAAAAAATTCCTTGAAATTTACGGGTCTTTACATTCATCATCATTTCATCACAAGAAAATAAATTTGAAATTATTCCAATCAGTTCTACTAAGTGGATTTGAGAGTGAAGCCACCTACCTCAACCATTTTGATGAAAACCAAAAACAGATGAGGAACGCTCAAGAAAACTAGGTCGATTATCCATGAAAATACCTTATATATATTCTCCTACCAAAAAAAGGACCAAATATCATCATATTTTTCATCCACAAGCTTAGATCTACCTATAATGGGTGTATATCTAATAAATTGAGAGGATAGGATAAGTAGATCTAAGAAACCGATCAAGAACAATGAAGAATGATCACGTACCTTAAGAATTTGGATTTGAATCAAAAGGTAAGCCTTCATATTGCCTCTAGATTGATGGTAGAACCTTCTTTGTCCTTAGGAGAATAAATATCCTGAGTTAGATCCATTTTGGGGCAAAAACAAGTGGATTGATGGCAAGGCCAGCCTATATCCACTTTTTAAGAAGGTGGTCTTTAACCTACGCACGGTTAGTTCGCACTGTTACTCAAACTGTGCGCTAACTGTGCATTAGATATTGCCTTACAGATCACCCTGCATGGCCTCCTCACATGGTCTCCCTAACCAGGCTCACACCATGCCAAAGCTACTCTCTAGAATCTGAAACTTTGCACGGTTTCTACTAGGCTTTCCGCACAGTTTGGAAAAACCGTACACAGCCCGTGAACCTCTCCTTTGTCCCCAAAAACTTATTAAAAGTTCACTAAAATCTCCTTTCCTTCACCCTTATAATTTATAAACATAAAAAACAAAACATAAGGGTTACATACCAGAAACTGGGGTACTACATTCTCTACACTATTAGTCTTTCTGTCCTCAGAAAGTAAAAAACTGTTTTTACACCGAATGAGTTTCATCCATTGCACTTTCAGTTCCTTCTCGTGTTCCCAAGTTTCTTCCTAAATCTAAATATGTTTCCATAAAATCCACACTAGACCGATTCTTTTTTCACCCAAGAATTCCTCTTTCCTATCCACAATCTGCACTTGGATATGTACCAACGAAGCATCTGAATCTAGGTCAACGTGATCTCATCTGATCACATGGTCAGGATCAGGATAATACTTTTTCAACTGAGATATGTGGAACACATTATGCACTGAACTGAAACATGGTGGCAATGCCAACTAATATGAAACCTCTCCAACTAGTTCCAGTATCTCAAAAGGGTTAATATATCAAAGATATTAATTTCCCTACTTCCCAAAATGACGATGTCCAAGCCTTGGATAAATCTGCAAGAACACATGATCACTCACGGAAAACAACAATGGTCTTCAGCGATGATACACATAATATTTCTGATAACTCTAAGTCGTATCCATCCTCTTTATGATCAACTAAATCTCCTCCATTGTTTCTTGGACAAGGATCATCCCAACTAGTGATGTATCACCTATTTTCACCCAACATAGTGGAGAACGACAAGGACTCGCATACAATGATTCAAAGGGAGCCATATGTATCGAGGACAGATAACTGTTATTATATGAGAACTTTACTAAGGGTATATGTTCCTCCCATGATCCACCAAAATTCATTACACAAGCCTACAGCATGTCTTCCAACATCTATATCATCCTTTTGTATTTCCCGTTCATATAAGGATGGTACACCATACTCATAGTCAATTGAGTTCCAAGGGATTTCGGTAAGGATTCCTAGAAATGAGACGTGAACCTCATATCTCTATTTGATACTATAGAAACTGGTATGCCATGTCTTTTTACCACTTCTTGGATATAGATTTTGGATAGATCCTCCACCATATGATTTTCATGAATAGGGATGAAATGGTCCTACTTGGTAAGTTGATCCACTATGACCCATATGGAATCATGTTTCTGAACCGTTCTTGGGATACCTATAACAAAATCCATCGCTATATGCTCCCATTTCCACACAGGAATAGGTAAATACTACAACATACATGTTGGTATCTAATGCTCTACCTTAACTTTCTAAAAAGTTAATCACCTTGAAATGAACTCATCCACTTTCCTTTTTATGTCTCTCCACCAAAAATGTGCCTTCAATTCCTTATACATATTGTGTATTATTAGATGTACAACCTATCTAAAATGGTGGTAAGCATGAAGAAGTTTCTCCTAACAAGCCATAGGTACAACCATCTGATATCTGAAACAAAAAATTGAACTCCCATCAAGTTCACATTCCTCGATTTTTTCTCTATCATTGATTTTTGAACTCATAAACAGGTATTCTGCATCATATGTTTGTGCCCCTTTGACCATTTTTTACCAAATCAGGAACCATAGAGACTGAAAAGAAAACTGTAACACCACCTTGGTCTTTACATTCCACATGCATGTCATCTAGGACAGACATTAACTTCCACTCATTTGAAGCTTCTTTTTCCAACTGAGCATAATACTTTATACTCAATACATCTACCACGGAATTACCTTTTCCTAGTGTATACATCAAGTCAAATTCAAACATCTAAAGATAATCCATCTATCTCCTTTGCCTCATATTCAAATCCTGTTGTGAGAAAAAAAAATCATGATCTTATGATCTATAAACACAGTAAATTTATCAACAAATAGATAATGATTCCAAGTCATTAAGGCATGGACAACCACAAATAACTCTAAATTGTGTTTTGGGTAATTCTTCTCATGCACTCTCAACTGCCTTGAACCATAAGCAACCTCATGGTCTCCTTTCATGATAATACATCCCAACCTAGATCCTAAAGAATCATAGTACACCACATACCCCTGAACTAATTTTGGAAAAATCAATATAGGTACTGATGTAAGATGAACTTTAATCTCTTGAAAAGACTTATCACATTATTCGCTCTATTGGAATGGAGCATTCTTCTTTGTCAAAACTTTTATAGGTGAAGCTAGTCTTGATAAGTCATGCACAAATCATCAGTAATAACTAGATAGACCAAGAAAACTTTGTATCTCAAAGACATTCTTTAAGGGTTTCTAAGATATAACAGCTTATATCTTCTCTAGATCAATAGAAACACCTTGTTCAGAAATTACATGGCTGAGAAAACATACCTCTTGTATCCAAAAATCAAACTTTGATATTTTAAAGTACAAATGATGTTCTCTCAGTATTCCCAACATTTTTTCCAAGTGTTGCACATGCTCATCCATTGTCCTTGAATACACCAATATGTCATCCACGAACACCAAAATAAAAGAATCCATATATCTCTAAAATATTTAATTCATCAATTCCATAAAGACCATTGGTTCATTCGTAAGAGCTAAATAAATGACTATATATTCATAGTATCTATATCTTCTTCTGAAATCTATCTTTGGAATTTCTTCCCTCCAAACTCGCAATTGATGATATCCTAATTGCAATTCAATTTTAAAGAACCACTCAGCTCCCCTAAATTGATCAAATAGATCATCAATGCGTGGAAATGGATATTTGTTCTTTATAATAGCTTGGTTGATCTTACAATAATCAATGCACAGTCAAAGATTTCCATATGATTTCTTTATGAACAAGACCGGTGTTTCCCATGGAGACGTACTTGGATGTATGAAAATTTTTCTTTCCAGCTTCTCCAATTTCACTTTCAGTTCCCTTAACTCTGTTGGTTCCATCCTATAAGACATAAGAGAAATGATATTGTTCCTTGGAAGAAGATCAATCATAAACTCCACTTCCCATATAAGTGGTAACCCTAAGAAGTTCTTGGGAAATATATCTAGATATTGATCCACATTTTTTAGAAAACTAGTATCCTCGATCTCTTCTATTGATTCCAAATTCAACACTGCCAACTGGTAAGAGATCGTACCCACCACTGGTGCCAACAAGCTTGTTGTACCTATCTTTACAACCCTTTTTTCTCTAAAGAGATGCTCAATGAAATCCTCAGTAGTGAAACTCACTGTCTATCTATAATAGTCGATGTGAGATTTGAATGTTTTTAACCAATGCATACCCAGGATTACATCTTAGACATCCATCTCCAACACCAAGAAGTCCCATTTCATCTCAACTCCATCAAAAGTTATAGAACATGCTCTAGATAGAAAGGCTCTACATTCCCTTTCCCCAAGGGGAGTTTGAAGTTTTATCAAAAAGGGAATCATCTCAAGTTTTAAATTTACCAAATCAATATCACGAGAAGCAATAAATGAATGATATGCACTGGTATCAAATAGCACTTGC
Organism: Viscum album; assembly: GCA_963277665.1. Taxonomy (NCBI): domain Eukaryota; kingdom Viridiplantae; phylum Streptophyta; class Magnoliopsida; order Santalales; family Viscaceae; genus Viscum; species Viscum album. Next base: position 109,370,445 of record OY728133.1, read on the forward strand.
ATAAGGGTAGAATCCAATAGAATAGTACCTCTCATCGTAGATAGTCTAGTTTGATCATCTAAAATCATCTGCTTGGCTCCATACAATTGATTTGTTGTTGCACTCTACTCTTTGTTTCCTTTCTGAGATTTCCCTTACTTAGGAGTCATGGTGTTCCTAGAATCACCATGGCTATCCCTTCTCTACTGGAGAGACTGAGTCTGCTGCCCTCACCCTGTTGAAGCATAAGATGCTTGCGACACCTAAAAAGTGTCTCGAGCAACTGACCTCGGAGCACTGCGATAATAATGATGAAGATGTACCATCTTCTTATAGTTATGAAATTCTCTAGGTTGATTCATACACTCTTGCTTTATATGGTTAAGTGAACTACATTGAAAACGGCCTGATTAGCTCTTGGGTCATGGAGGAAGGTTCACTGATCCAGCCATTTGATTTTGATTCCCACTTCCACCTTATAAATAGGTGTCCCTCTTCTGATTTCTCCCAACATTCGAGTTCCCACCATTTCCTATAGGTATCATCATACTTCCTCCTCCCATAGATTTTAAGATATAATGTTCATCCATTGTCGCTCTATTCACTATCTTTATATAATTTGTAATATAGAGCACTGCAATCTTGAAGTGAATCTCATATATCATCCTTGATTCGAAAATGTGTGCCTTCAAGGATGAACTATACACAACCTATGGTGAAAAGAACACTAAATGCATGAATTTAGCCACATATTATGTGACAGAGAGATTTTCCTGCTTTATGCTGAAGAAGTTCGTCATTCTCTAGATCCTAAACATGTGAGGTTAGAATTTTTTGTTAAACAATTCCTCAAAATCCTCTCAAATAAGGCCTTGATCTAGTTTAGCTTGCACTACTAGATCCCACCACTAGCATGCAAGATCCTTGAGCATATAAGTTTCCATATTGACTTTCATCTTCAATGGTGTACTGATGAAATCGAAGATACAATTCATCCTATTTAGCCACACCTTCTATTTTTTGGGTTCAGAATCACCCCATAAAATGGGTGAATTCTACTTCATGAACTGGATGGAATGATCCACATGCCTTGGATCATCCCTCTGGTTCCCCATTTCTATATCTTGGAACTCTTGAATGATACTCCAAACTAACTCTTGGTTCACCTGTGGTTCATGTGCAACCAAGTTTTCTATAGCTTCTTCTGATTGGTTTCTATGATGCCTATTGAGTTCCATTTGTTAAAAAGTCAACAAACTCTATAAGTCTCACTCTCTAGAAACTAATAGATTAGCATTTCAAATTCTATGACATCAACTATCATAGCATTTCTTTCCAAAACAACCTCTACCAGGTTTAACCGTTTTTGAAAAATTCTATTCTTGATTTTGAAAATTAAACTATTTTTACAATTCATAAACCATTATCTTTTCAAAATCTTTCATTTGAAAACAATTGTAACATTTTTCAAAAATTTCCACCTTTAAAAAATATCATAAATCATTTCTCAAGATTAAATATGCAATCTTAGTGGGAATTCATTCCTCTATAATGCATTTCATGCTCGTCTCATTGGCTAAACCCATGAAAATGAGATTCCAATATCCTATAAGTGTATCCAAAATACTTATGTACCCAACTCCTTGGTAACTTGAAGTTCAACATAAAAATTTTAGATACGTATTTTTATGCTCTACATTTCAAGTCCCGACAATCCCACTCCTTTATAATATAACAAATCAAGGAATAGACAAGAATGAATTTTAACTTGAAGACCAGGAAAAATGATGACTACTTGTTCCACAAGGAAAAGAATAAGCTGATACCACCTATCTCAAAAAATCTTTTGGATCGAACAAACTGATATCATTTTTAATGAACCACTTATTCCTATTGTCTTGATAATATAATAAATCATTATTAGGCCTTAAGTGACATCCCCAAGATGCCAAAGGCTGGAAATAAATGTTGAAGGGTTTCAAATACAAGTGGGGGATAATTTACCCTTTAAGAAATAAAACCATTAACCAACAACCATAACCAACCAAACACCATATTATGCATGAACTAAGAAAGAAAAATCAGTAACTTATTTTATAACCAAAACCAAGCCAAGTGAACCACAGCGTAAGAAAAAAAACTATCAAATTAAACAATGGAAAGAAAAATAATCAACTCAAATATAAAAACAAGACTTCGTGCTCCACAATATATCTACTCCAATCACCAAACAACCCAAGTATCATGAGGTGGTTCTAAATACGTGTGATACTTTACCTTTTCCCATGTCTCAGAAGATTGCATCTGCAAAAGCATCAAAGTTACAAAGCAGGGGTGAGTATAAAACTTAGTAGGCCTTCCCCAATGACTTCCCTACTCACTTCACTAGGATAGAAAGGTTAGAAACATTTATATAAAACAATTTATATAAAACAATTTCCCAAAACAGTTTATAACTAAATATAAAAAATCTTCAAAACCATTTAAAACCAAAAGTTCACAATTGTTATTTCAACAATTTTCCAGCAAGTCTTACTTCAAAAAAACAACCAAACAAATCTTAAAACCCCATTTTTAAATATCATTTTGGCATAACCATTCCATTCCACTTTTTTATACACCCAACCATGTATGCTTCAGTTTGAAAGTTTCATACTCATGAGAAGTCTCTTTTACAATCATCTTATGTCCCAATGACACATGCCCCTGATCCAGGGTCACGTACCTTGTACCCCAATGGTACACGTACCTTATTCTGGGTCCTTCAAGCATGAACTCACACAACCTAATGTATACCAAAACCATTTCAAATAACCATTTCAAACCACTTCAATAAAACCTGTCTTTTATTAAAAAACCATTAAACAAGAAATTCCAAGCCACCATTTCATTTCAACAAAATCATTCCTTTTATTGAAAACAGTTTAGTCAAATCCTTTTTTTCCACAATTCTAGAAAATTTCCATTTTAAAATCTTCATTTTACAATCAAGAATCGATAACTTTATACAAGAACACCAATTTTCCAGATTTCTACAAACCAACATTCAAGAAGGTTTCTAACAATAAACAACATCCAATTCATCATCATTTCATCACAAGGAAATCAATTTTAAATCATGTCAATTAGTTCTACTAAGAGGAGTTGAGAGTGAATCCACCTACCTCAACCGTTTTGATGAAAACCAAAAATGGATAAGGAACGCTCAAGAAAATCGAGTCTATTCACCACAAAACTACCTTAGATATCTTCTCCTACCAACAACAATACCAAATATCATCATATTTGGCATACACAGTCTTAGATCTACCCATAATGGGTGTATATCTGAGAAACTGAGAGGAGAGGATAAGTAGATCTAATTAGATATAAGAAACCGATCAAGAACAATAAAGAACAATCACATAGCTCAAGAATTCAGCTTCAAATCACCAAGGGAATCCTTCAAATTGCCTCTAGATTAATGGGAGAACCTTCTTTGGCTTTAGGAGAAGAAAAATCTTGAGTTAGAGCTAGTTTGGTGAAAAAAACGTGTTAATTAATGGAAAGGATGACCTAGATGCATTTTTTTTAAGGAGGTGGTTTTTAACCTATGCATGGTTAGTCTGCACGGTTACTCAAACCGTGCAATAATCGTTTTTTAGATACTTCCTTATAGATCACCCTGCATGGCCTCCTCGAACAGTCTCTATAACCGTGCTCACACTATGCCAAAGCTGCTATCCAAAATATGTAACTTCGCACGGTTTCTTTTGGGCTTTCCGTGTGGTTTGGATAAACCATGTGCAGACCATGTGCCTCTCCTTTGGACCCAAAAACTTATTTAAATTTATACAAACTCTCTATTCCTTCACCCTTATACTTTATAAAACATAAAAATCATAACATAAGGGTTATATACCAGAAACCGGGGGTACTACAATCTGAGCTCACCCTTTCTTATGTTTCATTTCCCTAGGTTATAGAGAAAGTTTTTATATAGGGTATGTCAATGAAGAGTACTAAATAGGAAGATCTTTGAGGGAAAAATTTAATATCTTTAACTATATTAGAATATTTTGTTCTAAGTTTCCAAAGTCACTAAACTATTACGGTCTGCGGACATGTTTATTGTGTAATGTAATGAATATTCATCTAAAAGATGTAATATCCATGTATGAGAAGTATGGGTCTCTGTAGGTTTATTTATATCCTCCATCTCCCCACACTCTATGAAAAATGGAAAAGAGCGAGGAGGAGAAAATTGAAAAGTATCTTAAAAATCAATCTAAAGAAGTAGCTAAAATAATTGTAAGAAATTAATTTTTATTTTCCTTTAATGATTATATTTTTTAAATTAATAACACTAATATACCATTTTATTTTATCACTTCAGGATGAACTTTAGGAGAAAGCGATGTGGGGGACTTTTATCCCTGAGGGTATGATGGAAGTTCTAGCTATTGATTTAGAAAATCTAGAACACTCTGTCATGTAAGAGGATATGAGTTGGGTGTTAGTATTAAGAAACTTTTTGGTCATCAAAGTAAGAAAATTAAGGACACAAAAATAGATTCCTTACAATATGTGTTAGAAGACCTAAAATATTCCATGGGAGATCAAATTAAATCAGCTGTATAGGATATGTTTGAACAAATTATGAGACAATCACAACCTGCACAGTCTACCTACTTAGATCTTCCACCTCCTCATTCAAACCCGACCATGTACTGTGAGTTGTATATTGGAGATCCCTATGTACATATTGTAGCATATAGAATTGTACATATTTTTGCGGATTATGTACATCACCTTCCTTTTTAATTGGTTCTGGTAAGAGTATTGGTACATGATATTATTGATCCAAATTATCTAGTGTCATCGCCTACAGAGGAGGTTACCAGAGTTAGAGATTTTGTGGTTCATTTTTTACTTTGTCCAGCTAGCCTTCTTCATCATCTAACTTATGATGTATGCATTGTTTTTAAATATTATTTACATTTTATTGAAAATTACTAATAATTTTTTCTTATATTTAATTTATATAGAAGTATTTAAAATCAAAATAATTAGTACAAAAGAAACAAAAGGTTTAGGAACCAAAAAAATTGGATACTTCTGGGATTTCTAATGGGATAAAAGCCCATAATTCTTATTTCTTGGATAATAATTATGACTTTATGATGACACCTAATATATGTGTAAGAGAATATGCATTGAGAATATTCATAAAAGATATCATGGATCTTGTTATCTTTTATGATCACATCATAATTGTGTTTAAGTTTTTTTCTATTTAAGTAAATTTATTTTTCATCTTTTCTTTATTTAAATAAACATGACTTCAAGTGACTTAATTTATTACTTTTTAATTATGTATCTATACATGTTTTGCATTTGAAATGATACCACTACTATTTATGGGTTTATTGATCTAGAATACATTTCAACACATATGAAATATCTGGATGATGATGCTAGAGTTACATATATATGTGATAGATTAGAAAATACGAAGATTGGGTATTGGTTTATTCCATTATTTTATGGGTAAGAAGACTAAGATAATTATGAACTAATATTCATTATAATTTCATTAATTGTGAAATTTTTATATTGTAGTGTTCATTGGATGTTAGGCGTATTCTGCCCACATGAATGCACAGTATATTGGTTCTTCTCTTTATTAGGTGGAGTTTATAAAACTTTTAGAAAATTATTGAACAAGTTTTATTCTTTTTTATAAGTTATTTATTATTAATTCATATTTTGTATACATGTTTTGATAGTTTATTTATTAAAATACAAGTTATTGAAAAGTTTAATGATGATCACTTATCGATACAGGAGCCAAATAAAATCAATTACATTAAATTAATGGTAAATATATTTTATATTAGATAATATATTTTATATATTTTATATATATATATATATATTGGTTTTTATTTTCAAGTTAATGTTTCATAATCACTATATCACCATCAAAAAGAAATAGTGGAATGTGGTTATTATGTTTTAATATTCATGTTTGAGATAATCATAACTGGGGTAACGACTGAATTTGATAAGGTTAGTTATATTAATTATTTTAGGTTTTATGTAAAAAATATTACGTTTTTTAACCTTATAACATTCATTTTTATTGTATATTTTTAATTATGTCAAGCCACATATGAATGAATTCAAATTTTTTTTGTAAACTATTTTTTAATTATGGTTAAATTTTAAATTATCAGGTATGTCTCTTTTAATTAAATTTTAAAAAATAAGTATTTATACAATCATTTTTTACTTTATGTTGGTATTTTTGGTTTGTTTTTATAGGGTTTACAGGATCCAAATAAAATCAAATATGTGAACTTAATGTTGAATATATTTTATGTTAGATAATATTTTTTTCTCTTATATGTGTGTGTGTTTTGGTTTTTATTTTCAAGTTAATGTTTCATAACTGCAATTTTATCATCAAAAAGGAAGTGTGAATGTGGTTATAATTTTTTAGGATTCATGTTTTAGATCATCACAACAGGGGTGAATATTGAATTTGATAAGGTTAGTTATATTAATTATTTTGGGTTTATATCAAAATATTATGTTTTTTAGTCTTATAACATTCATTATTATTGTATATTTTAAATGATGTTGAGTTGTATACAAATGAATACCTTACCCATCTTCAAATATTTTTTACAGACTATTTTTTAAGTATGGTTAAATTTTAAATTATCATGTATGTCACTTTTAATTAAAGTTTAAAAAATGAGTATTTAGACAATCATTTTTTTATTTATGTTGGTATTTTCTAATTTTTTGTACAGGGTTTCATATGTTTTTGGTGCATGTAATTTAATCTATATTTTTTAAAAAAAATAGTTCTTTCCACATCGATTTTTTTATAAACTGATGTGGAATCATAATTATAGGAATTTCAATGTCAGTTTTGGGTAAAACCCAACATTCAAATCTACTTTACATGTTGGTTTTATTATAGAACTACTGTGGAAAGGCAGATTATTTTTTTTTAATATCATTTTTTTAAAAAAACTGATGTTGAAACATCACTTAAATTCACTTTTAATTTAAGTTTCAACATTGGCTTTCAAAAAAAACTTATGTCTAGACTATTATTTTTAACATATCCTACATCAACTTTGGTTAAAACCCAATGTAAAAAAATTAAAAAAATGATGTTAAAATATGATTTTACACTAATGTACTCCTTTTTGTGTTCAGAATCACCCAAGACATAGATTGTCCACTAAGATCTATTACATATATAAATGTGTATGGAGAAGGAAACATTCTTAACCTAAATAATGGTGGGAATTAATCACCCGTAACCAAAGAATGTTGGTTATCACCAGTTACAAAAGTTTCCTCCACCAATCTGAGAAATATCTCTTGAACCGCCAGTTTCTCCAACTATAATAAAGATATTCATCTAAGCTTGTATATAAGAAAGATTTCATCTTCTTATTCAAAAATAAATCTTCTGTAAATTTGTGTTTGGTACTTATACTTCCTAAACTTTGTGCTTCATGAACATCTTCTTATATTTTTCTTAGATTATCACAAATATCAATATTTTCAACAACTTTAAAAAGGATCCTATCACCCCTTTATATACTCAAATTTACTCTGATAAATAATAAAAAAATAGACTCCAATTTAAAAAAAAATCGCTCATCTCAAACTTTATTTGAACATCTTCAAAGCCTCTTATTTGTTCAGAGTCAACATTCTTCAAAAGACTTTCCTTAAAATTCAGCGCCAATGAACATTTCAAACATTCCTCAAATATCATTGATAATCATAAAATTTCATTCAATAATTTTGATTTTTTGAATGTATATCTCATCATAATCAAAATGTTTAGAGTTTATAAACATGAAGGAAACTTATTCCAATAATCTTGATTTTTCTTTATCTGGTAATATTTATAATAACTCCACCGTCTGGTATAACTTTGTAAGAGTTTATCTGGTAACCTTCATAATTCTTTATCTAGTACAAATTTGTAAATTTGTATTTGGTAACCTTCATAATTATCTATTTAGTATAGCTTTATAAACATTTGTATGGTAACCTTTATAATTATTTGTCTAGTGTGATTGATCGGATCCCTCGGCCCAGCAATATTGTCCGCTCTGGCCCAGTTGCTATCCCAGGCCTCACGGCTTTAAAACGCGTTGCTGAGGGGAAGGTAGGCACGGGAATTTCAAGCACCCACCAATCTCCCTCCACAACCTATGTGGGATTGGTTACCGGGGCACAGGCGCCAACAATCCTGGCGGGGGCCCAACAATCCTGGGCCCAGGACACAACATCCCCCCCCCAAGCCCACACCGGTCCCGAGACCAACCACCCTCTGATACCAATTGATTGATCGGATCCCTCGGCCCAACAATATTGTCCGCTCTGGCCCAGTTGCTATCCCAGGCCTCACGGCTTTAAAACGCGTTGCTGAGGGGAAGGTAGGCACGGGAATTTCAAGCACCCACCAATCTCCCTCCACAACCGATGTGGGATTGGTTACCGGGGCACAGGCGCCAACAATCCTGGCGGGGGCCCAACAATCCTGGGCCCAGGATTGTTGGCGCCTGTGCCCCGGTAACCAATCCCACATCGGTTGTGGAGGGAGATTGGTGGGTGCTTGAAATTCCCGTGCCTACCTTCCCCTCAGCAACGCGTTTTAAAGCCGTGAGGCCTGGGATAGCAACTGGGCCAGAGCGGACAATATTGCTGGGCCGAGGGATCCGATCAATCAATTGGTATCAGAGGGGTGATTTGAGTAATACCTTAAACGGTTTCAAATTCAAAGATCCATTGTGATGGCTTCAACTTCTTTCGCCCCCGAAGGCTTTTCATTGGGTCGGGCTCCATTTTTAGATGGGTCCGACTATAATTATTGGAAAACCCGCATGACCACTTTTTTAAGAAGCATAGGATATCCTATTTACAAAATTGTCATGCAAGGTTATACTTTGTCTACCCCCGACGAATCCAAATGGACCCCCGCCGATATTAGAAACTTTGAGCTTGATGGCAAAGCCATGAACGCTCTACATTGCGTCCTTGACCGAAATGAGTTCAACCGAGTTTCCACTTACACCTCATCTCATGAAATTTGGAAACTATTGGAAGTGACCCATGAGGGCACTAACAAAGTTAAGGATACTCGGTTAGATATGTATAGACAAGACTTTGAATCTTTTTCAATGCATCCAAATGAGTCTATTTCTGAAATGTTTACACGCTTCACTGACGTTTGCAATGGTAGAAAATCTCTTGGTGATGATGTTTCAGCTGAAGCAATGGTCAAGAAGATTCTATGGGTCCTTCCGAGCTCATGGGCACCTAAGGTGACGGCTATCCAAGAAGCTAAGGATGTAAAGAACATGCCGGTCGAAGAGCTCATCGGATCCCTAATGACGTACGAGATCACGATGAGGAGGCAAGCTCAAAAGGAGGGCACACCAATCAAGACACCAAAGAACATCGCCCTCAAGGTACAAAAAGAAGTAAGCTCCTCCTACTCATCCTCATCTTCATCTTCTTCATCATCAAGCGGTGACTCGGAAATGGAGAATCTCGCCCGCCAAATGCACAAATTTATGAAGAAACACAAGAAGAAGAAGAAATCCCGCAAGCACCGAAAGCAAGAACCCACCTCAAAATCCGAGCCCAAGGTGAAATGCTACGGGTGCGGAGAAAAGGGCCATTACAAGCCTGATTGCCCACTCAACAAAAAACGGGCCACGCAAAAGGAAAAAGGAAAGAAAAAGGTCCTCAAGGCGACATGGAGTGACACCTCATCATCCTCCTCCTCCTCCTCCTCGAGCGACAACGGTAACAAATGCCTAATGGCATTTCATGAGGTAACATCTTCCGATTCCTCATCCTCTTGTTCTTCAAATTCAAATTCTTTAAATCATTTATCCTATGAGGATCTCCAATACGCTAGAGATCAATTGGAGGAAGGTTTTCACGAACTTTCTTCCAAATTTGTTTCTTTAAAAAAGAATTTCAAAAAACTTTCCTCCGAAAAAGAACAACTTCTCAAAGAGAAGGAGGAACTCTCCCTAAAAATCCAAAATTTCCCCAATGTTGATTCTTTGGAATCAACCATCAAGGACCTTAGAGAATCCTTAGCCAAGTTCACCCAAGGTGAACAAAATTTGACCAAATTATTGGGTTCTCAAAGGGTTTCTAGGACCACTCAAGGACTTGGCTATACCAACCAAGCGTCCTCCTCCCATGCACCCACTGTTTTTGTAAGGGGGATCTCTTGTTATAAATTTTGCAATTATTGTAAAAAACCCGGGCATCTCATTTATGAGTGTGATTGCAAAAATGCCCGGTACGGTCAACCCAAATCTATTTTCTATTCCGATGAGTTCTATAGGAGAAGACCCGCCATGAGACAAGTATGGATTGAAAAATCCCTTCTAGCGAGTCTCTCCGGGCCTAAAATTGTCTCTTTTCCAAAACCTTCTCCCCGATGATTTTTTGTTTTATTTAGGGGGAGAAAGTTTCCTTATGTGTTTTCAAACTTTCAATTCAAACTGTTATTCAATCTTTTAATTTCAAAAATTTCATTTGGTTTCAAATTTCAAATTTCAATTGGTTTTTGATTCAAAACTTTCAATTCAAACTGTTATTCAAATTTTTCAATTCAATTTTCAAAAATTCCAATTGATTTAAAAATCTTGATTTTCAATTTTCCCTCAATCAAGTTTTATGCCCCGTGCTATTTTGATAATCACAAAGGGGGAGAAGTTTCTTGATTGATTGGGGGAGAAACCTTTTGATCATGCTTTGCTTTACATTTCATTTTATTCATTAAAGAATTCCTTTAATTCATGTTTTTACATTAATTGTTTTGGTGATTGTGATCATCAAAATAGGGGGAGATTGTTGTACCTCTCGTTCCCCTCGTTGTTTGATTTTCATGATCACAATCACCTTATTATTTGTCTAACATTGTTTTAAGTGTTTTTGTTTTATAGGCAAAAGATTGCCAAGGAAATGGGCCATGAAGCACATCAAGTGGACTGAAATTCAGTCCACCGGCCAACCGGTGTGATAGCACCGGCCAGCCGGTGGACCTGGCAGAGGCATTGCCCACTGCCAGGTTCCACCGGTCAGCCGGTGGCTCTGTCACCGGCCAGCCGGTGGCATCCTGGTTCAATAGTGAGACCTACTGTCTCACCACCGGCCAGCCGGTGGCCTTCTCACCGGCCAGCCGGTGGCTCCTGGGCAGAAGCTCTCTCAAACTTTCAAGGCACCGGCCAGCCGGTGGAGCTGTACTGTCCAGCCGGTAGCCCAGTCAAACTAGCCGTTGGCTTTGACCAGTCAACCCTCTTTTGGCCTCCAACGGCTCCGAAGACCTCTCCAACGGCTCCGAAGACTCCCCAAGGGTTCCATGCCTATAAATAAAGGCCAAGGAAGCCCCGGACACTCACCGGAACTTATACCAAGCCCAAGGACACTTTGTTGATCATTCGGCAATCCTCCGGCGAGCCACCTCAAGGAACCCCAAGTGCTCCATCCAATTCCACATCCAAGAGCACCACCAAAGAAGCTTGGAAGCGGCCTTCAAACTCTCCTATCAATCAAAGGCGCCCAAGGCTTCTCCAATTACGGGTTTTGTTGTTTTATTTATTTTGAGCTTTAAATTTGGGTTTGTGCCTACAAACCCCAAACTCTTTCTTCATCCCTCTTTCTTTTGGGTTTCACATCACCACTAAGGTGTGAAGAGGTTTCTTCAAGCCTTTCCTTTTAAAAGGCTTGTGTCATAGGTGAGCTAGCCTTCACCTGTAAGAAGGCTAGTGGGTTCTTGCTCAACCATTAAAAGCAAGTGGGTTCTTGCTCAACCATCAAAAGCAAGTTGTAATAGGTCCTAGTGCTACCTCAAAGCCTAGTGGGTTTCTTGCTAAAACCATTGAAAAGCAAGCGGTAGGAATCTCTCAACGGTTGAGTTGGGAGCGGAGACGTAGGCCGGGTTTTTGGCCGAACTCCGTTATCAATTTTGTGTCTTGCCTCAATTATTTCCGCTGCACTTTCAACTTTGATTTTAATTTGTTAATCATTTTTTTTAAAAGGCAATTCACCCCCCCCCCTCTTGCCATCCTTCCCATTTTTCTCCGACCTAACATAGTGATCTTCATAAAAAAATTTCTAGTAGAAATGGGATTTTATGTCTGGTACAATTTTGTACTTTTCTCTATCTGGTGATCTCTAAAAATTATATTCAGTCAAACTTCTACAAAATTTCATCTGATAGAAATGGTTTTATTTTTCCAATATATTCTCATACTTTCCTTCATCTGATCATCCTATATTCATTAACCTTAGTCCGATAACTTCACATTTCTCTGTCCAGTATGATTTCATATTTCCTTATTTCTGGTAAAACTTTGTAAATTTCTCCATCTGTTATAACATCATAGATTTATCTATCTGGTATAAATTTATATATTTATTCTTATTCTAGAGTTATAAAGTCTTTTTCTGATCTTTATATGTTCAATCACAACTTCATAGATCAACCTTTGTATAGCCAAAACTCCATGCCTTCATAACCTTGAACTTTATACAGTTTTCAACTTCATCATTTTATAACTTTAACATTGAAAAAAATTATTATGTATGGAAAATTTATGAGTAAAATCATATTGAACCATGAGAACTTTTAGTAATCATGATGTTATAAACTTTGAGGATCAACAAAGCATCATCTAACTTGAAATCTAGAACTTTTGAAAATATTCTTCCAGAAATTTATAGAGTCACACTCTTTCATGTTGACAACAAATGAAACACCTTCAAAAAAACCATGGGTTATTCACTTCAAGATCCAAATATGAAAAATTAAATGACTTTGATGAACTTAGAAAATATACTTATGTAAATTCCAGGAATTTTTCATTTTTCTTAATTCTTCATCAGCAATCACAGTGTGGTATTATTCCTTATGTCATGAATTATGCCTGCTTCTTAAAGAATGCAATATAGCCTTCACATTCCATCAACAATCTTCTTAAATCCTTATCCCATTTCTTTAAAATCAATGGACTTGATATTTAGATATATCAAGGTGTTTCTTTGTATTCTTCTACAATTGAATTCATGTGCTTCAATGTGCACCAACACTCTAAATCTTCTATGAACTTCCATCATCACTAAGCCTTAAATATGAATACAATTCCATGAAGTCTTCAATGTATTTTCATTACTTCAAAACACATCCATACATTTTCAACAAATATATATCATTCATTAATTCAACACACAACCTCATTACTTATTGCCAACAAATCCAACACAGCATTTTTTGTTGTAATATTCTCTCACTTTAGATTTTGTTGAAAATATTACCATTTCATAAATCTTTCTTCATCTAGATTAATTATTCATTCAAATCCTTCTCCACATTTGTTAATAAAATACAAAAGGGCATGCTCACCTTCAATTTTAGCTTTATGTTCTCTCCCTATTTGGGTATCTCCAAATTTTTCCATGGTAACTCCCCTTTTTCAATAATATGAAAAGTGGCTTTCATGATATTCACCTCCTCTTTTATATAAAAATTCAAAGGTTCTTCTCATTCATATATTTTTTTACTCTAAGTATTCTTCTCTATTTCTATAAACTCCATAGGGGTCCTTTCACAGCTCTAATCCCCCTTTATCTCATAATTCAAGGTCCTCCAAAAAAAGTGATTTTATGGACTTCTTATTTTATCCCTTTTGGAAATATATTAGGGTATCAACAAATTTAATTCCCATTGGTCAACATACTTATTTCACCATATTTACAAGAGTAAAACATCATCTTTTCATACCTCCAAGAATTCCAAATTAAGCGAGACTATTCCCTTCCTTCATATACACCTTCAAATCACTTGTTATACCAATTTTAGAAATGTTATAGAACTTTGAAATTCCTTTAATCAGCCTTCATTGAAACTTCGACATAAACCCTATTTCACTGATAGTTTCATTATTCTCAATAAATTTTAGTGAGTGAATTTTCCATTTGGAATTTGAGTCTTCAAAAAATCTTCTAAGACTATTGAGTCGAAACTCGATATAAGAAATAAGATTCATTGTTAATAACATTAATGTTTTCCATATCACTCACTAAATTTCATCAAAAAATTTCATCTTGAACAATTTAATTCCTTTTATAATAAACTATATATGATCTCAATCGCATTTACACAAAAAAAAATTAGTGTATAAGTAGTTAATCACATGAGTGTGAGACATACCTCATATTAAATCAATTAATACCACTTGTAAATGGGATTCTAGTGATACCAATTGATATCCATGATCTTTATTTCTTCACAGGACTTATCCACTCTCATATGATCATTACCACTTATAGTAACCTAAACACTAATTGGTCAAAAATAAATTTCTTCTCAATGGAATTTAGTATCCTAAAATGAACTCAAATTATATAATAAATTTAGTTCATAGCTAGATAGAAAAAATATTCCTCCTTCTTTATAGATGCTTCTCCAACAAGTTTTCCATCTAAGGGATACCTCTACTAGCACTAATGGAAAAAAATTATATACCAAAGGTTTGGAACCATTGGTATAGAATATACCAATGGTCTAATGTGTAATTTAGTGAAATGATATTAGGAAAGACCTATACCAATGGTTTGAACCAATTGTTGGTATATGTGGTCTATACAAATGGTTTTCAAATCATCGGTATAAGTAATTTCATAGGAAATACTTACACCAATGGTTTGGTCAAATGGTTGGTATAGGTGTTCTATACCAATGGTTTTCAAATTTTTAGTATAGTCAATTTCGTAGGAAATGCCTACACTGATAGTTTTGTCAAACTATTGGTGTAGGTATTCTATTAAAAAAATCCAGCATCGAGTATTGATCCTAGGATGTCCCAGTTATTTTCCAAAGACTTTATCACTCTACTATAATAAGTTTTATATTCATATATATAAATATATATATATATATATATAAACAGTTATTAATTTTGAAGTATTTATTATCATTATTATCACACATAAATAATAGTGTCACGTATACTAACCTTTTTCCCAAACCATTGGTATATGTGGACATAAGAAAAGACTATACTAATAGTTTAAGCAAACCATTGGTATAGGTGGTCATAAGAAAAGTCTATACAAAAAGATTTCCCAAAACATTGGTATATGTGGCCAGAAATCATACATGTACAAATAGTTTGGTCAAACCTTTGGTATAGGTGGCCATATACTATACCTATACCAACGGTTTGACCAAAATGTTGGTATATGTGGCCAAAAACAATATCTATACCAATATTTTGGTCAAACTGTTGGTGTAGATGGCCATTTACCATACTTATACCAATTATTTGACCAAATCATTGGTATAAGTAGCCAAAAACCATACTTATACTAACAGTTTGGTCAAACCATTGGTATAGGTGGCCATATACTACACCTATACTAATGATTTGACTAAATCGTTGATATTGGTGACCAAAAACCATACTTATACCAACAGTTTTCTCAAACTATTGGTATAGGTGGCTAAAACCCATACTTATACCAATGGTTTTCTTAAACCGTGGATATAGGTACATTGGTAAGGTTGTATTTTTAGGAGTGTAGATAAGGCTTGATACCATAATTCTAATTTCAAATTTGAATTGATTCCAATTATATAACTTAGATATGGTTTTGACACATTTTTACTCCAAATCAGGCTTAATACCATCTATACCTCAATATCTTAGCAAGTATAACCATATACAGAATTGATTCTTCATGGTAATTTCTTGACATAACTACTGATGCCACTTGATGATCATGTTTAGCCTAACATGGATTGAATTTCTTCATCGCTACATGTATATCTATATTCATTAAGATTATTCTTTCAATATTTTAATACACTATATCTAGGTATTTAACTTTGATAATGTCACTTGTAGAAAATATAATTCTACTTTATCATCCAAAAAATATCTTCTTTCAATATACACACAGTGCATACTCTTCTTATATCATTTCACATATAGTATATATTCATCTTCCCATAGAATACACACTCTTACTATACATCTATCTCTTTTGAATGCATACACCCCATGGATCGTATCTCCCCCTTAATCTTGCATCAGTCTAATCATCAGATATAGGAATTAAGTGCATAGGGAAAGGCGTACCTCTAACATCCTCAAGTAGGGGAGTGTGGTTGGTCATGACAAGCCAACCCTTTGCTTCCATTTTTCTTCCAAGACTCCATGGAGATTGTATTTTGTTTGTCACCACTTGTAAATACTTCCTTTTGAGCATTTGATTTTACATTCTCCAATTTATTCAGTTGAGTCTCTTTCTTAAAAGTGTGACTAATCCCACTTATGCATTATTCTTCATTATATTCATCAGTTATTCCACTTACATACTCGTTGTAGTCTTTTTTAGTTGTATTTATTTCAATGATACCATTGATTCAATGCTCCTCATTAGTTTTTTATTTTTCACACTCCTTTTCTTTTGGCTTCATGTGCATTCCCTATATAGAAATATTTCGATGATTCCACTATTGCAAGCTTCTTTTCTTTTCACAACAAGACATCCTCCTCCAGTGCTACAAGTCACTACATGTTATTTCTTTTTTATATTCTAAATAGATATCTTTATTCTTATATATTATTTTCTCACCATAAGGACAAATTCATCTTTCTTCTTGGTTTTCCATAGTTGCTTATTTTCCTTACATGAATGCTACTAAACCATAACTACCATTAATGCTCGACATGCATCCTTTTAATTTCTTGTCTCATCCTTCCTTAAGCACATAAATATGTTCTTTAATGTAATATATTCTCTTTTAAAATCACCTTGTTTTCTTTTCTCATAGAAGTAATGGATTTTCTCATCATACCTTCTCTTTTTATCATATCACAATACCTTGCTATATGTCCTTTATAACAACATTCATAACATCTTATGTTGTGATGATCATTATCTCTTCTTCTCTTCTATGGATTCCATGGATTCCTACCTGAAAATTCCTTTCTACGCTCATTCATCATGTGACCTTGTTGTCCAAAACAAAAACAAGTGTCTGTAAATTTGTAGCTTGTATTACTTCATCTAGGCATAAAAAAATTTTCATATTTTTATATGTAACTCAAACCACCAATATCACTATTAAAAGGATAATAATCAAAAAATATTAATTGTACCTTCTCTCTTGTGGCATTAAAGACTTTGATATATATTTTCTTCCCTTCATGATCTTAAATCAACTCAATAGCGTCTTCACAGAAACTCACTGTATGACTAGGCATCCCATAATAGAATCACATATGGTCATATTTTTCTCCATGAATCTAGTTTTTTTATTCAAAAAATTTATTCACTATCTAACTTAATTTCCTTGATTTATCTTGATAAAATCATGTTATCTCCTTTTTGTAGTTCATCATAGGTTTTTTGAATTCTCTGAATGATTATGTATCTAACCTCAAACCCACTTTGTTGAAAATAGTTGATCTTTTAGTTTCAATACATTATTCATAATTTCTTGAAGACTCAAAAAAATTGTACTAAGTCTTATTATTTTTTTTCATTGAGACTTTAACATTTTTCAACTTCACTTCCATACTAAAGCATTTCAATTTGATTAGATATCTCTCATCTAACAAAGAATTTACTTTTTATTTATATTCTATTTTGAGAAACCTCACTTTATTTTCATTTCCTTTATATAAAGATATACTAAATAACTCTCAAGTTATTTAATTATTTTTCCTTTTACATATAACTATGAATTCTTGGCAGCTATTCTAGACATTAATACTCATTCCACTAATTTTAATTTATCTTCAAGAGTATTTATTGAGAAATTATCTCCACCTCCATTCTTCTTATCAATTGACTCATCAAGGAGACATATTCCTTGAACTAATTTCTCAAAGATATTATTGGAGATCCTTGCAATAACATTATCAGATTCTTTCAAAAGTTTATCTAGAGATTCAATCTTTGTATATAGCTCTTTCCCACTACCCTTCATTGAAACCTTACCCAGCTCTTCTTCATTAGGACTTTCATAATACTCATGTGACTCATTTTTATAACTCAATCCTCCAAACCTTTAATATTAATACAAAACATCTTCTATGAGATCCTTAAAATTATTCCTTTTAAACATATAAATTTCTTCCTCGACAGAAATAATTCTCACATCTAATTTTTCAATAGAAACATTCAAACTTTCAATCACCTTGATTTGTTCTCTAAACTTTTTATTCTAATCAATATCTAATTTTGACTCTTCATGGGTTTCATTATAATCCTCAACAACTTGTTTAAACCATGTCAATTTAGCCTCAAGTTGTTCAACATTTTCATAGGACTCTTTCAATTTCCCTCCAATCTTCCACCTTTTCTTTATTTGAATATCTAATTCTTCAAGAGCACCCCCAAGCTCTACTTCAAGATCAAAACCTCCCTCTAGTTCATTATCATCTTGATAAATAATATCCATGATAAATTGATAGTATATATTTAAGATTGAACTTCCAAAACCGAAATAGAATTTTTAGGATTAAATACAAATTCTTCTTTAGCCAAAAAAAATAGGTTGAATCCACAATAGAACCTATCGGTTTTGATACTGCTTGTAAGAACCCAGGACACCCTGGGATGGGGTGTATTAGGGTACAGGTAGAATTAATCTTTTTATCCTTAGTTAATTTATTTATAATCTTGTTCCCCTATTAGAAGGAATACTATTCAACCTGTCTTTTCCTCAAGTAAATCCACATCACACATCAAACACAAGTTCTGAAAGTAAATCATATAAGAACACCAGGATATTACTTGGTTCACGCACACTGATCTACATCCAATGAGTATACACTCAACATTGTGTTGGTGCTCCAATAATCAACTATAACTTACTATTTGTGTGGATACAAACTTTAGAACAAGCTCACTAATTGTTCAAGGCCCACGGCCTCTTCCTTTACTTCACTCACTACTTCCAATAGGGTTACAAATATCATTTTATATACTAGTAAGTATCTTCTTGGTTTATTGACATGAAGGTCACTTCAATATTAGTATAAGAAACTGAAATTCCTTGAATTTTTATTTCTAAATAGATTCTCTGATAAATTCCAAGTGTTGTTTCTAAATCCACTGCCAAATATGTCCAAATCCTTATAAGAAGAGTTATAAATTTAATCTCTAATCAGAATCTACACAGAAGAAATACTTCAAGTATAATAATTCCAAAAATGGAATTATCCTTTAATGTACCTTGCTCACTTCACTTCAATGATTCGGATGTATCTACGAGAATCTACTACCGCTCTTGTTACTTCAAAAAACTAAGTATATTCTTTAATGTATTTGCATTTCCACTTTCTCGTTCCTCAAATATATGATCAGCAACTATTCATCCTTGAATATGATCTTCAATGATATTTATGTTCAGAAATAACACTTCCTTGCTAAATCATATATGTGTTAAAACCCATGTTGTTGTCTCCCTTTCTTCTCTCTCAAAACACACAGTTCTTACTTCTTTATTGTTCTCTATTCTTCCTATGGTCTTCTTATCTTCTTTAAAATCAATACTGTAGATCCTAATTATGCTTGAATAATTTGAATTTCAAATTTAAAATTCAAATATAACTTAACTTCCAACTTCACACCTTTAAATCTATCAATTGGGTCTTCTTTAGATAAATATCCACCATTGAATTTGAATTGGGTAGTTATTTGTTGCTCAAATAACCACCATGTGATCTCCACATCATCATTCTTATTCAAACTCTCCAGATTCCATATATCACAGCACTGCATCCCTCTTCGCGGCGTGATGAGTCAGTTTTGAATTAACTGATTTTAACTTCCATGTAGGTCGCGACGTGTAATAAACCTTTACAGTGTAATGTCCTGTAGACTTGGTAAAACCCCCGACTATCACTCTTCCAAAAACAGACCCTCCCCGGTGCAACATTTTCCATATGGCATGGCTGATGTCGATCATATTTTATGATTGGAATGGTTGCGGTGTATCATACTCTCCATGATGTGGGTACCCTTAAAACTCCAATGATGCTAAAAATCAATGGATCACCTCTACGTCGTGGCCTATAGCTCTGTGATGTGTAACATAATCCTTCCTTATGTGTAATCAAACCTCTTTACTTTACGGTGTGGTCACATGTCTTGCAGCGTGACTCATTTCAGTTAAATCTCATATCAAACTTCCACCTTAGTTGCTCTTCACCTTATTAATTGGGATGTGACATCTGTTATTGTTGTCTCACCATGGTATTGCCCCATACTACGGCCACCACGCCGATGTCGCCCCACACCGACACCCTACTCCATGGTGTCGCCCTGCATTGTGGTTCTACCTACCGCTTACCGCGCTGGGCTCTCTTCTCCTTCATCGTCGCCTTGGTCAGGGCTTCCTTCGAGCTTGGTCAACTACCTCCATGGTTGGCTGGTTGATTGAGTGGCCTTGGATTCAAAGCTGGCATGTTTTCTAAATTCCATTCATCATTGTGGCATGGTCATTGGTCTTGTGGTGTGGCGCAATGTGAGACTCCAAGTATGACAAAGTAAATGATTCTTACAAACCTAGAAAACATCATTACATAAATTTCATAACTTTGTCATTTTTTTTATTTTGTCTCAACAATCATGGTGTGGTCTTATTCCTTGCATCATGGATTCTGTCTACTTCTAGAATACAACACACCCTTTACATTCCATCTACAATCTTTGTCAAGTTTTAGCCCCATAACCTTGATATTTAGAGATATCACGGTGTTTCTTTTCATTCTTCCACAAGTGCATTCATGTGAATCCATGTGCACCAACTCTCCAAAATTTCTATGAACTTCCATCATCAATAGGCCTTCAATATGAATAAAATTTCATCAAGTCTTCGATGTCTTTCCATTGATTCAGTTTACAGCCATCTATTGTCAACATATTCGGATCATCCATCAATTCAATGCACTACCTCTTTACCTATTGCCAGCAAATCCAATACAACCTCTTTAGTTGTAACATATTTCCACGGTCACGAATGCCCATGGTTGTATGGGTGTCCCGTGAGACCCCTACAGCCACGGGCAAAAATGCTCGTGGTTGAAGGGGGTCTATGGCCTTGAGCATCGCAACCTGTGGCTTTACAATGTCGACTAAAAAATATTATAACTGATATAATAATTATAATAATATATATTTAAAAAATGTTAGATATATATATATTATACATATATACCAAACAATCGTCGTAGTGGAGTTACGAAATCCATATTAGATTACCAATTGGTCTCCAATTCGAAATTGGTTGCATGATAATTTTTTAAATATTGACGCATTATTTCCATGGTCACTGCCTGTGGCTTTAGGCCCTGTAACTTCATCCACGGGCAACTGCCCATGGCTATAAGCCACTACTTCCACAGGATGCACCCGTGGTGATAGAAATTTGACCCATGGTGGTTATTGTCATGGCAATAGGTCCTCGTTGTTGACCTGGTAGGATATGGCCACACTAGTAAAGGCCAAAGGCCATGCCCATGGTCGTAGGTAATTTTTCTAGTTGTGTGAATTCTCAATACGCTTTCATTATTAAAAGTTCATTTAATTAGTTTTAGTTATATTTCACTAATTCACATTACATGCCCTGAATTTTGAATCGAAGTTTCAATCCAAGGATAACATGTCATTCTAGATTCAACCTCAGACTAACCACGTACTACGCTTATGTAATTAATAATTAGAGAGAATTATTAGAAATTTTTAAACTCAATTCATGTTTGGAATTAACGATGCCTCAAGAACAGTTAGGTATGAATTATTTAGAATCTTCCTCAGCTACCTTGTAGAATGGGTATTGATTGGGTACAAGTGTTAAGAGTTATCATAAATTTCCAAAACTTGATTTCAAATTTTCATGTCATTAGGTTTTATGACATGATTGTGACTTGTGTTGGTAGAATGCAAATTTGATTATGGATCCTTAACTAGGATTAATTAGGTAATCTAGGAAGTGGATTTGTTTTTGGGGGATGTTTCTAAATTCAGTTTGATGTTTCAAGCTAGTTTTAGGTCATAGTTGAAGCAATGGACCATGTCATGGATTGCTCAATAGTTTCTCAATAAATTTTATGGAAGAGGATTTGTCTTTAATGATTGGCTTAGGGTAGCATGGAATTCTAGTCCTTGATTGAGTTCGCCTTGGGAGGTAGTTGGGGTGTCCTCTGTCTTTAGAATAAATTAAATTCTTTCTCATCCTTGTTAATTGAGATTTTGGTTTTGATTTGGAGTGTGCTTTGTGGATTTGGGTAATGAGAATTTGGTGAAATTATGGGAATCTTGTGTGATTGAAAATCATTGCCCTGGCAGTGCTCATATAAGCTACACAATCATGGGCTATGATTCATTGTTAAATGATTGAGTAACTTTTGAGGGGGGCAATGTTTAAACCCCAAAGACTTAAATGTGATTTAAGTAGATTACCCTATATGATTTAGTGGATTCAACTATGCCATTGCTTCAGAGTCGCATGGGAGGTAGTACTCTTTGAGAGATGGTTGGAATGGGCAATGGGAAATTTGAATAGTGGATTATGATGAGGGATGATTAGGTGCGTTTCTAGGGAGTAACATGGAAGGTCATGGGATTGTAAATCGTGTGGTTCCAACATTATTGGTGTTGAATTGAAATAATGTACTCGCCTAAGTGAGGATGTGGGGTCTTTGTGGGGAGAAAGCATGGAAAGACCTAAGAAATTAAATGTGTGTTACATGGTGATCTAAATCAAAGGGTTACATACAAAATATGCAGAGTATTCTATCACGAATTCAATTCAGGGAAATTTTAACCCAATTTTCACTTCGAGGGTGGGTTTTCTTAGAATCCTGAGTTGGGCTGAGAGCTTCATATGCCCATAGTTACATTGGAATGTGTTTGATGGTTAAATTGATCATTGGGAATACAAGGAGATGGAGTCTTAGTTATAGACTTGTTTGATGGGAATTAAGGAAGTTGAAAGATGTCTTCAAGGATATGTGACAGTTGGATTTGGAATGAGCCAATAGATCTTGGTTTTATTTAGTTCAAAGGTGCAATTATCCCAAATTTGGTAGATATAGAAGTTTTAATACGTTTAGTGGGATTATGGACGGAAATTATGAAATTTGGGTTAGGTGGCATGCACTATTAGATGCCCGGTTTGTAAATCATGCATTCTAAAATCAAGCATTTGTAGGCTAGTCTGCTAATTTCTGCATCATTTTCCCAAATCATGTATCCCCCTTTTTCCTCCTTCATGGCTTCCTTTAGCTGCCAGCCTCTAGGAAATGGTTCTAAGTCCCCTATGAGAGTTGTGGTTAGCCATTAAGAGTGATTTGGAGCTTGTAAAGATCGACAACCTTGAAGAAGTTTGATTAAATTGTTTAGATGTTGTTGGATGGGATCCCAATCGCTATTAAAATCAAAATATGTCCTTAAGCAATGAATATGGAATCAATGTTTTCCATGAATTGGGAGATGACATGAACCATATCTTGTTTGCAAAACAACCACTCATAATCATTGCAAAGCCCACAAATTCAAGACGTTCATCCGCTTAACAAACAATATTGCAAGAATCCACACCTTCATACCCTACGAACCCACCGTTCCAGCCGAAGTTGCTTTGATGGAGGGCCGAGATCCGGCTTCCTCTTCCTAGGGCAATGCCATTTCCCAACATCGGTGGCTTCAAGTTCATTAGAAACCCCAAAATTGGTTGATTCGGACAATGGCTTCCTCTCTATAGTAATAATCCTTTCACCCAGCAAAGAAGGAACTATCACATGTCCCAATGCCTCACATCCAGCTCCTTGCCTTCCCACCATTCTTACAACATTTTGTTCTGCAACCCTATTTCTCCTCGTTGATACAAAATCACTCTCCGCAAGAACTTGTTCACTGTTCTCCTTGTCATTTGTGCCCATTTTAGTCAAACATGAAGCCATCAAATTTCTACACAACACAAGTCAGTATGTTAAAACATTACCACAAGCATAATATATATACATACACATATATGTATGTATGTATGTATGCATATACACGTGTATATGCACCTATAGTTGGCACAAGAAATGCATGTTTATTTCCAAACTCAAGTAGCACTGACTGTTGCAATTTTTTGTTTTGTTTTTTTTTAAACCTTCATTGGAAGAATTAACCCTGCTCTAGCATGGATATTTCCAAACTCAAGTAGCATTGAATGTTGCAAAGACATCTATTAACATTCATCACAAATTCAGTAGTGTGTGTTAAGAAGATCCAACTAAGTTCTTTAAATATTAAGATTAGGTGTGAGAATGGTCCATCAACTTGGGCCCAACATGATGGCCCGAGCATAATCAAGCCAGACCCAGGTCGCCATACTAGTTTCAACAACCCAATCCATCAAGTCATCCCAACCCAACAGCCCAAGCTAAGTCCAAGCCTAATTTTTTAAGATATACATATATATATATATAGACAGACAAACCTAGGCCTCAATCCATTTCCTTTCTCAGTGTGAGCCATTGGGTTGGATTTCCCTTCCATGGAGCTAGTTTTGACGAATTGGTGGGGAGACTTTTGATGCTGTGTGTTCTGCAGATTGCCAAAGCTGGGGAGTTTTACTTCCTTCTCCAAAGCATTTCTACACTCATTGTGAGTGCCTGAGAGTTTAAAGGCTTTGATCGGACTACGGCCATGCTTCTGCAAAATTGAGATTTTTATCATATGTGATAACATGAATATGTTTAAATACATGTTGACTTTTAACCAAATGCTAAAGGTGAAAACTCATTACTGTGTTCCCAAATGTCACACGCCAATTCCCTTGGTCTAGGATACATGCACTTGGATTATGTGTCCTAGAATCCAAGAAAAATACTTAAAAATAAATAAAGGTAATAAGACGCCATGAGAGTCCATTGGAATGATCAGCCCAATCTTACAAACAGGATACTATTCATTATGAAATGAACATTCTCATTGTAGCACCCAAGGACATCAAGATGAACATTCTTTCATGCGAGGATAGAGACGTCTAATCCCATGTTAGAATGTTTTTCATATTATAAGAATGACCATTCTCATGGTCATTTTATTGTCAATTATATTTTGTTTCTAAAACCCATTACTTTAAATTTTATTTTAAGAATACCAAGTTTTTTTTCACACCCAGCTTTTTGCATCCTATCTGCATTCATAATAAAAAAAAAACTAATGACAAGTTCTTGTTAATTAAAACATATTTTTTACATTTTAAGAGATAAATGAAGTATTTTATGGATAAATTTATAGATTTAGATGAAATGTAAAAATAACATTGTTCTGCTCTATAATAATTATTGCTAAAAAATAATCTTATCATTTGTTATTAGTAAATGAAATGGAAATATAAAAAATGGGATGTTCAATTTGATTTATAAAGCAATAGTGCAAGCTAATGTCATTTCATTTATTTATTCTAGGTTGAATGATAGGTAGGTATAAAGTACCTTATCTGGCGAATCATTCTCAATGTGATCATGCTTGAAAGGTTTATTCTCGCCACACATAACTTGTTCGTTCAGCTTTCCCTCAGCAGTGAGACCTTCTTTCTTGAATTTGGCTTCTTTAGGAGAAGCAACAATGCTTTGTGTATCCAGCAAAGGAGATTCATATGCATAACTTGAAAACCAGATCCTGATATCAGGTGGCTCTGTCAAAACAGCAGACTATAAGAACTTATGCCTAGAGATTCCAACAAAGCTTCATATGATTACCAGACCAGAGAAGATTTACAAAGACAACTACAATCCCTGTCAGAAATTCAATGGGGACCTTGGTGGAGATTGTGAGCAGATTAAGAATCATAAACCATGAGATTCAGCAATTGATCTTGTGAAGAAAATTCATTAATTCCTAAACCCTTCTCAGTGATCAAATGAGATAACATGATTTAAGAAAGTTCTACAAATCAAAAATTGGGAACAAGAAATACATACCAGAAGGAAGTGATAGTGAGTAGGAATCTGGAATCTAGAAGAGAAAAGAAGAAAGAAAGAAAAAATCAATCTTCAAAAAAAATTAAACTTGGATCACTAAGAGGAGGAGCAATAAAAGTTGAAAATATAAAACAAGCCCGTGCAGCAAATTCCTCAACAATTTATGTTACGATAAAAAAAAAAAACACCATTCCAAAAGTTAAGAACGTGTACAATTTGAAGACGTGGGAGATCTTTGTAAATTTTGGAATTGATGAGTATAGAAAATTTCACCAGATTGTCATAGGTTCGGTTTTTAGCAGATTTAATTAATCAAATTAAATTAAACAATCAATGAAATTCACATTGTTGAAGCATCCAGAAGCTGAAGCATTTAAATGGACCAATTTGTAGCCATACCATTAGAGTATTTTTTACCAAAAGGGAGATTATTCATATCCACCCCCTGCTATAATACTGTTTCCTATCATAATATAAACAAGGTCCTTTTAGAGTTCGGCTAGGGTTTCTGTACAAAAATAAATAAATAAATAAGGCCCTTTGCTTATGATCAAAACCTGACTTTTGTTTGAGGGGTTGCATTAGATGACAGATCTCATCCCTGGACCTTTTATTCAAGGACCCGTAATGAACATGGCAACTTTTACAGACCAGACTTTCCTATACTTATCTAAAGCAGTACAGCACAAAAAATGTTTACTCTAGCCTTTCTAGCAGGCCTTCTTGTTTTAGTCGTAAGCGCGTAATTGGATTGCCGATGCTTGTCGCCAACCAAAGAATGCCAGTTCATTAAAACAGGGGAAATTGCAACACTACAAGATAACTTGAATGAGCACCGTAACTTTGTTCCCAAACACCTGTTCAGCATGGTAAATTAAGTGGAGTGATTTTTACCATGCCAACAGGCTTGAAATTGATGGCGTTCAATGAACACCAATGAGAATAACATTTCAAAATTGCTGAAATGGCAAGCTTCGAGAAAAAAAACAGAGAAAAACAGTTTTAACAGTATACCTCCACATACTGATCTTCTTGTTCTTCATCTTCAGCTGAACACGTCTCTCTCTTCTCAGCAGCTATATCAGGATTACTAAAATTCCTCTCTTTTCCAGTGTTATTTTCCTCAACATTTAAGCTCTTTTGATCATGTTCAGTTCCTCCAGTGAATGAACTCCTCGAGACATGGCTCGTATCCAGTGATGGGGATTCATAAACATAGCTTGAAAACCAATTCCCAATGTCGGGAGGCTCTGAAATACAACCGAAATTACGCAAGGCCATTTAATTGTGAAAATTAAACTCGTTTTTTT
Source organism: Viscum album (assembly GCA_963277665.1). NCBI lineage: Eukaryota > Viridiplantae > Streptophyta > Magnoliopsida > Santalales > Viscaceae > Viscum > Viscum album. The sequence goes on from OY728133.1 coordinate 109,397,782, forward strand.
TTTACTTCAAAAAACTAAATCTGATCTTGTTAAACACAGTTTACTTTTTCTGTTTCCCGGCCCGAGCTTTAGAAATGCGGGGTGGACAATGCGCACTTGAAAAGTAAAAATGTCTGAATAAGATAAAATTAGTAGCATGAAACGTGTAATTATGTTTTTGGTTGTTATGCCAAAAAAGAAATTGCTTGCACCACCGGGATCCCGGTTTCCTGCACTTTTTCGTGATTGAGTAATCGTATTCCAGACTATCCAAAGCATGATCCTCAGTCCCATTGTTATATACCCTTTTTCCCAAATTCCCAAAATTCTAGCAAAGTATTGATTCGAACCAGAAGGAGTTGGAAGTGAGCACAAAGAATCCGCAGCCTGCAACATTTAAATTCGTCTAAGAAATGAGAAATTCGCAGCTTTCAATTCAGGACATCCGCACTCGTGAACTGTAATCAAGGAGATAGATCGGGGAATATGAAGGCAGTACCTGGGATAAATCGAATGCCTTGAGATTTCGTTCGGATTCAGGCATCCGCTTCGAACTTTCTTCGTCACCTTCCGTTAATCGAAACGATGTGAGGTTTGGAGCTTCAGATTCGAGTGCGTGAAAATGCAGCTTTTTCACCAGTTTCAAACGTCCCGGCAAAATTGAGCGCCAATCCCTGCCCAAACTGGTCATTTACCATAATTTTTTATTAATTATAATTTTTTTTTAAAAGAAAAGATAATTATAATATATTTTATTATCAAACAAAAAATGAACTTTTGATTTGAAAGATAAATAAGCCTGAAAAATTGATTTATCGTTGATTTTATGTTCTATTAATTATATTGAATTGGTTTTATTCTGATTATAAAACACATTTAATTTTGATTTCTTGATATTTCTCTTTTTTCAATTTAATTTATTATTTAGTAATCAAATTTATCAAAATAGTGTAGAGTCCCGCACTTAAAAAAAAAAACTCACAATAAGCACATAGTTATTCGATGGGAGTGAGATATAGTCGGACATTGACAAATTTACAATAAGTTATCAACATTAATCTTGTTGTTTTGGGTTCCCTCTTTTTTGTGTTAATTAAATGTGGGTTTTTTATATTTGTTTTGTTTGTTTTCATCATCACCCTGGTCTTGGGTTTTGACCCTTCCGTGCGTCTCTTGAAGACCCCTATGTGAGTCTCATTCCATTTATTTTACCCTTAATGCGAGGTTTTATGTCCTACATATCCCTATTGAAGTTCCTTTTAGCTTTAGGTGAGTTTTGATTGTTTTGGTTTACCCTTGCATGAGGTCCTCCGACCTTTACGTATATTGGCTTTACCCTTACTTGGGCCTTTGTTTCTCTCCTTTACCCTTACGTAAGTTACTGTCGACCCTTACATGACCTTCGGTTTGTGGGTTTTGGCTCTTCAAGTTTACCTATACGCAAGTGGTGGTAACCCTTACACAATCCAAGTATGACCCTTTATGCGAGTGGCTCACCGACCTTACACAGCTGGATGTGACCCTTAGGCAAGTACCACGTACCCTTACACAAGTGTTGCTATACCCTTTCGCAGTAGTCTGACCCTTACGGTGCACCTGAATATCCTTACACGATACCCTTACGCCGCGGGTCTTGACATTTACATGGCGGCTCTTACCCTCATGTATCGGTTGATTTGACCTGTAAGATCCTGACCTTTATGAAGATGCCTCGTGCTCGTTTCCAGGTACTCCTTTACCCCTTGTTTTGGTTATACCTTTGTTGGGTTTTGATTTGAGGTTGTTTCGGGTGAAATTGGAGAAATATGGAAGCTCATGGGTATGTGCACGGTTGGTGCACGATTATGGCAAACTGCACGGTTTGCCCCAGGAAACCGCGTGCCCTTTTTAGAGCCACAAGAGGTGGTGCACAATTGGCGCACGCTTTAGTCAAACCGTGCAACCTCCCTCCCAAAACGGCGCACCCTCAGACAAAGGAGGTTTGCACGGTTGACACACGGTTTGTCAAACGGTGTGCCCGCCTAGGAGTAATCGTGCACCCCCTGAGTAAGGGCGCATGGTTTGACAAACCGTGTGCGAGGGTTTTAAACCCCCTAAAAATTTTATTAAAATTCCCGAACCCCCCAGTTTTTATCCCCATTCTCCCCCGCTCGACCTAATACGATCTCCTCCATTTTTTGGAAGCTCCCATGAGGATTCCAAGGCTCCTTGAACCCCTTCCAATGTGAATCGACGATTTGGTGGAAGGATTCGTGTTAGGTCCACAAGGCTGAATACCATGAGAGGGGGGGTGAATCAGGGTATGACTGTAAAGACCAGTAAATTTCAAGGAAATTTTTTTCTTAATTTTCTTTGGAATTTTACAAGAACGCAGTTTCTGACGACACCTGATTCCGAGGCCCGGTGTGCCCGGAATCATTTTCCGAAGTTTGGCTCGGGTACGTTCAGTGAACGAACGAGCGGGTTTTTCTAACTTTTGAACCAGTGCTCGGAATCGAATTCCGAGGGCACCGATGGAATCGCAGCGCCAGTATTTGCTTAGAAACGCCTTTTCCGGAGTTGTGTTTGCTCGGGTGTGGTTTTTAATTTTGGGGGGTTAAGTGAAGAAAATAAAATAAAGTGGTGCGACAACTTTATTTTATTTCACTTAAAGCCACTTAAAGCCACTTAAAGCTACTTAATCTAAGTTGAAGCGGATAGGGTGGAACCCGAAATATCCTACCCTCTTGGTAGGATATTTGTGAGGTGGGGCCCGCACGAACCCCACCGTTTCTTTTCCTCTAAGTAACGCACCCGCGAAAACTCCTCTTCAATGAAAGTCAACTGGTGCGTTTTCTAAAACTCTTAAACGCTTCTATTAAATGGATAGTTAAGTCGTTACCATTAATTCACCGAATTAATGGTTCGTTTCTTAACATGTTTTCAAACTGTTGGCATAATAATAAAATAAGACCAACACACTTTCTTCTTGGGGGCGGTTTGTTGAGAGGATTTGGAGAAACTGTATCTTCATCCTCCTTCGCGAAGAACGCGAAGAACGCCGACCTTTGACGAAAGGCGACGAAGAACGCCGAACCTTCGGAGATAGACGACACGACGCCGTGTACCGCGACGCCGACGATTCTCCTCCCCCGACGTTCTTCTGCAGCGATCCTTCCCCACGACAATCTTCGATCAACACCGATTGAGGTAGGGGAATACAGATCTTTTTAATTTCCTTTGTGGTTTTTATTCTTAACATGGACTTAATTCGTGAAATTAAATATGTGTGTTTTCTTTAACCCTCAGAGATCATCGACGCGACGCCGTATACCGCGACGACGCGACTATCACGACCCGTCCTCGGGGCCCGTGCCGTGACTACCCCAAGCCCGCCTTCCATAGGCCAGGGGCTGGCGACTAGCACCAAGGCGTAAATCCCGGTAAAGGGAAGGCATTGCCTTTGTAAAGTAAACAAGCACCACAGAGTAAGCAAGCGGAAAAAGTAAACACTAAGTAAAAACTGGTACAACAGTAAGTGCGGAAAGTAAGTGGGTCAGAATACAAACCCAAATTGAAAGTAAAGTACAACTCGAAAAGGGAAAACAACAACTGAAAGGTAAAGCCGCAACGTCGAGCCGTCCACTGGAAGTCCCACCTGAAGGGTGGGTACAGACAGCCTCCACAGCTCCTCGGTCCAGCCGTCTGCTCTGAGTACACCCCGCCCAGTGGTCCACCTCCAGGTACCGTCCTGCTCCGCCAACCTCGACCACGATCAGCGTTGTCCGTCGTCTGCAACCAACACAACGTAGTGTGGGCATAGCTCGTGCAGGGGTGAGTATAAGCTACTCAGTAGGAACCCCGAGACCCCCGAAGGTCTCCAAAAATCCACAAAGGATAAACCACAAAGGAAAGATACAATCACGAAGTAACATCCGACACTGCTTAGGTATATGCCCATACATATACCTAAGTCATCAATTCTCATTTGGCTCCAACATCCGAGCCCAAGCACAACTCAGTTCACACAGGAAAGAAAAACGTAAATCCACACAGGATAGCACAACCCAATCCACAAAGGAAAGCAAAACGTAATCCACATAGGATAGCACAACACAATCCACAAAGGAGAGCAAAACGTGATCCACATAGGATAGCACAACACAATCCATAAAGGAGAGCAAAACGTAATTCACATAGGATAGCACAACACAATCCACAAAGGAGAGTAAACATGATTCAGCTCACACAGGTACTTCTTCGTATGACGTTAGAGATGATCAGATGTAGCCACTGATTCATCTAAGCCGTCAGACCCACAAAGGATCTGTAGGTACTAACCTCCGCAATGACCCACACAGGATCGATCATGAAGTTGAACCCAAAGCTATTGGGAAACTCCTTCTCCATCAAGTACAGTGGTTATGCCGCTACAACCAAGCGCTTCTCTCTCACCTTGGACTGCTGTAGTACTCCACCTATCGAGTACTGTGGGCCTGCTGCTATAACCAAGCGCTTCCCACCATGGGTCTGCCGCTACAACCAAGCGCTCCCCCTCATAGACTCTAGAGGTACCCCTTCTGTTGAGTACCACGGGTCTACCGCTACAACCAAGCGCTCCTCCTCATAGCCTCTAGAGGTACCCCTTCTGTTGAGTACCACGGGTTAGCCGCTACAACCAAGCGCTCCTCCGTCGTGGGTCTGCCGCTACAACCAAGCGCTCCCCCCGTGCTGTTACAACCCAGCGCTCCTCCGTCGTGGGTCTGCCGCTACAACCAAGCGCTCCCCCTCATAGCCTCCAGAGGTACTCCTTCTGTTGAGTACCGCGGGTCTGCCGCTACAACCAAGCGCTCCTCCGCCGTGGGTCTGCCGCTACAACCAAGCGCTCCCCACTGGGCTATCCGTAACACACCGAGTTGTTCGATCAGCAGTCGTCAAGTCTCAACCGGTTCTAGGGTTTCCGCCCATGGCATGCTCGTTCCGGGAGGGTCCACTCCACGAGCTAAGAGGTCGATGCATCAACTGACATGTAGTTCAGAGTTGACGTATCCCAAGATGTACCGTAGTAGTCACTGCCGAAAACACGGAGGATTCCCGTACTGTTTTCATCATCGTCGCAGTCGAATCCACTGAGGATCTATGTACAGTCGTCGTCGTCACAGCAGCAGTTGCAGCCAACTCTAGGGTTCCCGCACACAGCAAGCTCGTTCGGGAGGGTCCGCTCCATGAGCCGAGAGGCTGATACATCAACTGACACATAGTCCAGAGTTGATATATCCAAAAGTTCCGTATCGTCAACATGAACTCAACGTCGTAGATGATGCGTCAATCGGACGCCCGGTCTGAAAGTTATTGACTTTTTCGTCCTAGGGGCCCGGTTGGTTTTTAAGGAAAAACCAATCCGACCGTACTCCGCCTGCGTCCAAACCTCGGGCGGAGTAATCCAAAAGATTCGTCTCACTTAGAGGTATTCAACAAAGTCGACGACACGTCAATCGGACGTCCGAAGCTCAAGATATGAGCGTTTCCGCTCCGAGGGCCCGGTTGGTTTCGTGTACGAACCAACCCGACCGAACCAAAAGTATTCTGAAACCTTGAGTGTGATATACCGAAATGACCGTCTCAATCCAATGATCGTATCTCCGCTGACGGCGCGTCATTCGGAGGCCCGTAGCTCAAGTTATGAGCAAAAGACCGAAAAGGTCCAGAAACGGGGGGTCCGGGTCCGACCCGACCCGGCCCGGCCCAGGCGCGACTCGGCCCGAACCGGCCCGGGCGCCGGAATTGGCTCGGCTGGTTACGGCCGAGCGGCGGGGGGCATGCTGCCCCCGCGTGAGAACACCGCGGCCCCCGCGTGGGGCCGCCCCTGGTCAGCGGACGCGGCAAGGCCGTGTCCCGTGTCTCACCAGACCAGCGCGGTCACGGGTCTGTTGGCCGCCGCCGCCGCGACGGATCCGTCCGGCGGCGCGCCGGGGCGCCGCCGTACCGGCAACCCGCGCCGCCGGTGGGTTCCACGGGCCACCGGAGTTGCTCCGGTGGTCCGATTCCATTTCCGTCTATGCCGTAGCTCCTCCCGGGTCCCGTTCTTCACTACGGAATCAACAAATCATCTCTACGGCCCGTTTTGTCATCGTTCGCCGTTCCGCACATCAACGAAGAACTGCGGAGGGTTGTCGGGCCGTGTTTGTTTGGCCCGCACCCTCCACGTTAGGTGATAACAAACGGGAATGAAAATATTCAACACATGAAAAACAAACAAGGCACAATTTTAATAAAATTAAAATTGAACTTTGATCCGGGTTCTTTGTTTTAGATGAACAACCATGGGAATAAATATTATTCTCAAATAAAACCCCTACCTCGTAGCTGTCGTCGGACGAGAGTTCTTCGCGGAATTGATTGTCGTGGTAGGAGGTGATCGTCGCGTCGTCGCGGAAGGGCGTCGCGTCGACGATCTCCAAGGGTTAAAGAAACACACGGATTTAATTATAACAATTAAATCCATGTTGAGGATAAAAACCACAAAGGAATAAAAGGACCACAACCTCTTACCTCAATGGATGATCGAAGATTTGTCGCGGAAGAAGGAACGTCGCAGAAGAATGTCGTGGGAGAAAAATCATCGGCGTCGCGGTACACGACGTCGCGGTACACGGCGTCGCGTCGTCGATCTCCAAGGGTTCGGCGTTCTTCGCGTTCTTCACGTTCTTCGCGTTCTTCGCGAAGGAGGATGGAGGACTTAAAGTTTCAGTCAAATTCTCTCAACGAACAATCCTCAAGAAAGGTGTGTTGGTCTTATTTTATTAACATGCCAACGGTTTGAAAATAGGTTAAGAAATGAACAAATTAATTCATAGAATTAATTTCAACGAATTAACCGCCCAATTAATAGGAGCGTTTAATTGTTTAAGAAAACGCCCCAATTGACCTTCATTAAAAAGGGTTTTCGCGGGTGCGTTACTTAGCGGAAAAGAAACGGTGGGGCTTATGTGGGCCCCACCTCACAAATATCCTACCAAGAGGGTAGGATATTTTGAATTGTACCCTATCCGCTTTAACTTAGCTTAAGCAGCTTTAAGTGGCTTTAAGCGGTTTTAAGTGAAATAAAATAAAGTTTGTCGTACCACGTTATTTTATTTCTTAACTTAAAGCCCAAAAATTAAAAACCACACCCAAGCAAACGCAACTCCGGAAGAGGCATTTCTAAGCAAATACCGGCACTGCGATTCTATCGGTGCCCTCAGAATTTGATTCCGAGCACCGGTTCAAAAGTTAGAAAAACCCGCTCGTTCGTTCACTGAACGTACCTGAGCCAAACTTCAGAAAATGATTCCGGGCACACCGGGCCTCGGAATCAGGTGCCGTCAGAAACTGCGTTCTTGTAAAATTCTAAAGAAAATTAAGAAAAAAATTTCCTTGAAATTTACGGGTCTTTACAGCGACGCCCTTCCGCGACGCGACGATCCTCTTCTTCCGTGACGGTCAATTCCGCGAAGAACTCACGTTCGACGACTACTACGAGGTAGGGGTTTTATTTGAGAATAATATTTATTCCCATGGTTGTTTCCTTCTAAAACAAAGAACCCAGATCAACTCATCATCAAGTTGATCCGCAATTGTTTTTATATGCGGGACGAGAACTTTTATTTATGGGAGTTTCTTTTTGGGAACTAGGTTCAATTTTAATTTATTAAAATTGTGCCTTATTTTGTTTTCATGTGTTGATTATTATTCCCAGTTGTTATCACCTAACACGGAGGGTGCGGGCCAAACAAACATGGCCCGACAACCCTCCGTAGTTTTTCGTTGATGCGTGGTTTAACGGCGTTTACGAAATGGGATCAGAATGGCGATTGGAGGCTTTCGCAGCAAAGTTCAGATCCCGGGAGAGCCGTAGGCGCAAACCATAGGCAAAACGGACTACCGGAGCACGTCCAATGGTCCACGGAAGTTTCCGCCGGTGTGCCACACCGGCAGCTGGAGGCGGCGGCCAACCGCCAGGAAGCGGCGGCGCCCGGCGCGCCGCCAGGAAGACCCACCGCGGCTGAAGCCGCAACGGCGAGGGCCGGTCCCGTGGCCGCGTGGGACCACGGGGAAGGGACGCGGCCTTACGCCGCGTCCGGTGACACGGAGCGGCCCCCACGCGGGGCCGCGACTCTCCTTCACGTGGGGGCAACGCACCCCCGCCCGCGGCTCGGCCGTAACAGCCGAGCCGACCCGCCGGCCGGGCCGGGTCGCACCCAGGCCGGGCCGGGTCGCGCCCAGGCCGGGTCGGGCCACCCTGGCTAGGCTGAGCCGCGCCAGCCGGGTCGGACCCGGACCCGGGTCGGGCCGACCCAGGGGGGGTTGGGCCAGGTCGGTCCGGGCTCATACCCCCCGTTTTCGGACCTTTTCAGTCTTTTGCTCACAACTTGAGCTACGAGCCTCCGATCGACGCACCGTCAGCGGAGATGTGATCCTTGGATCGAGACGGTCGTTTCGGTATATTACAATCAAGGTTTCGGAATACTTTGGGTACGGCCGGGTTGGTTCGTACACGAAACCAACCGGGCCCTCAGAGCGGAAACGCTTATATCTTGAGTTCCGGACGTCCGATTGACGTGTCGTCGACTTTGTTGAATTCCTATAAGTGAGACGAATATTTTGGCTTACTCCGCCCGAGGTTTGGATGCAGGTGGAGTATGGTCGGGTTGGTTTTGCCTTAAAAACCAACCGGGCTCCTGGGACGAAAAAACCAATAACTCTCAGACCGGGCGTCCGATTGATGCGCCGTCTGCGACGTTGAGTTCCTGTTGACGATATAGAACTTTTGGATACATCAACTCTGGACTATGTGTCAGTTGATGTATCAGCCTCTCGGCTCGTGGAGCGGACCCTCCCGAACGAGCTTGCTGTGTGCGGGAACCCTAGAGCTGGCTGCGTTTGCGATTGCGACGACGACGACTGTGCAGAGATCCTCAGTGGATTCGACGGCGACGAGTACAACACTCAGCGATCCTACGTGGGTCAGTGCGACAGATCCTTTGTGCGTCAGTGCTCAGCGGTCCTATGTGGGCCAGCGCCTACAAATCCTGTGTGGGTCCGATCCTGTGTGGGTCTTTGCGGGGGTTAGTTACCTATCGATCCTGTGTGGGTCAGATCCTTTTTGGGTCATTGCGGGGGTTAGTACCTATCGATCCTTTGTGGGTCTGACGACTTAGATGAATCAGTGGCAATACCCGATCATCTCTATCGTCATACAAAGAAGTATACCTGTGTGAGCTGAATCCTGTTTTCCTTTCCTTTGTGGATTGTGTTGTGCTATCCTGTGTGGATTTACGTTTTGCTTTCCTGTGTGGACTGGGTTGTACTTGGGCTCGGATGTTGGAGCCAAATGATAATTGATGACTTAGATATATGTATGGGCATATACCTAAGTAGTGTCGGATGTTACTTCATGATTGTATCTTTCCTTTGTGGATTATCCTTTGTAGATTCTGGGAGACCTTCGGGGGTCTCGGGGTCCCTACTGAGTAGCTTATACTCACCCCTACAAGGGCTATGCCCGCACTACGTTGTGTTGGTTGTAGACAACGGATAGCACTGATCGTGGTTGAGGCTTGCGGAGAAGGACGGTACCTGGAGGTAGACCACTGCGCGGGACGTACTCGGAGCGGTTGGCTGGACCCGAGGAGTAGAGGAGGCTATCTGTACCCACCCTTCAGGTGGGATTTCTAGTGGACAGCTCGACGATGCGGCTTTACTTTTCAGTTGCTGTTTTCCATTCCATTTGTACTTTACTTTCAGTTTGGGTTTGTATACTGGCCCACTTACTTTTCCGCACTTACTTTTGTACTCAGTTTTTACTTAGTGTTTACTTCTACTGCTTTCTTGCTCTGTGGTGTTTGTGGTTTACTTACAAAGGCAATGCCTTCCCTTTATCGGGATTTACGCCTTGGTGCTAGTCGCCAGCCCCTGACCTATGGAAGGCGGACTTGGGGTAGTCACGGCACGGGCCTCGAGGACGGGTCGTGACAAATTGGTATCAGAGGAGTTCGGTTCTACCGCAGAACTTGGGACTCTAATTTTTTTCTATGTGAAGCAATAGTGTTTAGCGTATTGAGTGTGGTTATCAGTTTAGGGAGTCCAGTGTTGGTGCGGCGGCCGACGTATCCGTACACCAGGACCCTGACTTCTGATTTCCGACTTAATGCACGAAAACATTGATTGCATGTGTGTTTCAAGTTTTCTTTGTGATTACTTTATGTCAGCTCACCAGGTATACTGTTTTGACCGTGGCACACCTGTTTCTTTTTAGGATGTCCCCACGACGGCAGCTAGCTAGGGTTCCGAGAGTTGAGCATGACGACAACCCGCCGAACGACGAGGCTTCGGTACATGGCCCTTTGACAGCTGAGGCACCGACGGTACCTCTACCCGCCGAGCCACCGATGCTTCTAACCCCAGCCGCTGACGATGCACGTCGCCTTAGTGCACTGCATGAGTTCCAGCGCCAGCAACCACCCAGGTTCCGCAAGGAGACGGACCCCCAGGCAGCCGAAGACTGGCTGGAGGCAGTGGTACGAGTTTTCCAGTTAGTGAGGACAACAACAGACCTCATGGTGATCCTCGCAGCAAGCCTACTGCACGCGGCAGCAGGCCAATGGTGGAGCTTGATGCTCCAGGTGCACGATGAGGCATCTATTCTCTGGACGGACTTTGAGAGCCTCTTCCGCTCGGAGTTCGTCCCAACCACCCTCCGTGCGGTGCGCATCCAGGAGCTTCTTCAGCTGCGGTAGGGCAGCTTGACGGTCGCCCAGTACTCGGCGAGATTTACCGATCTCTCGCGCTACTCGACAGACATGGTACGGGACCCGTTCTTTCGGGCTCGGACCTTTGAGCAGGGATTGAGACATGAGATCAGGGCATCGCTGATCTCCCTCAGCATTCCAACTCAGGCAGGAGTACTGGAGCGAGCCCTTTTGATCGAGAGCTTCCTTGTTGAGCCTTTATCAGCAGCGAGACCTACCGCGGGGTGGCACGTAGCAGAGTATTCTGCAGCAGGCAGTCGACGGATGACTCAGGGGTCCAGGAAGACCAGACCCTCATGCAGACGACCTCAGGACACTGGCTCAGTAGTGCGGGGCACACAGCGCGGAGCCAGTCTTTCGAGAGGCAGACAGTGCTACACATGTGGCGGACAGGGTCACATGGCTCGTGACTACCCGACCCACCATGCCGAGGAGCAGCAGACGGTTGAGGGGCCACCCAGGTAGAGGCAGAGGGTCGACCGTGGCGGTTTGCAGGGAGGAGGTGGACGAGGCAGAGGAGATGGCCGAGCAGCAGGTGGTGGGCGACGCTTTGAGGCTCTACCACCACCACCACCACCACTAGGAGGTCCACCCCGACCACAGGGAGCTGGCGGGCAGAGACAAGCACATCTCCAGGCAGCGGAGGCCTACGACCACGGCGCGCCCGAGATGATTCGAGGTACTATCTGTGTCTATTCTACCCTTGCTGAAGTTCTTATAGACACATGAGCAAGTCACTCTTTCATAGCCGCTGCCCTTGTTCGGAGCTCGGAGATTCTGATAGAGCCGTTGGCTCGATCCTTATGGCTAGAGACCCCTACGGGAGCAGACTCGATGATTACGCACTGGTGCCGGCAGTGTGAGCTTACTCTAGGAGGCGAGAGCTTCGGATGGGATCTTCTTGTAGCGGCGTTGAGGCCTTACGACGTCATCTTGGGCATGGATTGGTTATCTACAGTCCATGCACAGATTGACTGTATTAGGCGCAAGATGCGATGTGTACGCACCGACGGGAGTAGGTTCACCTTCACCAGCGATAAGGGAGCCTTCGCAGCATAGGATGGACTCTTGCAGAGGAGAGGACAACCCATCACTCATCAGTTGGCTAGCCTCATCCTAGGAGCTGTTGACGTGCGAAGTCCTAGTTTTCCTGCAGTGGTGGATCAGTATGCAGACGTCTTTCCCGACAACGTTCCAGGACTACCTCCTCGTAGAGAGGTAGACTTTTATATTGATCTGTACCTCGGGACAACCCCGATATCCACTCAAGCATATCGGATGGCCCCCGCTGAGCTTCGAGAGCTATGGGTACAGTTGGAGGACTTGCAGGGCAAGGGTTTCATCCAACCCAGTGTTTCACCCTGGGCTTCCCCGATATTGTTCGCCAAGAAGGCGGACGGGAGCTTGCGACTTTGTGTAGACTATCGTCGCCTGAACTAGGTGACAGTGAGGAACAAGTATCCGCTATCGAGTATTGATGACCTCTTCGATCATCTCAAGGGAGCACGATGGTTCTCGAAGATAGACCTCAGGCCAGGCTATCATCAGCTCAGAGTTTGGGACGAGGACGTGTAGAAGACGGCCTTCAGATGTCGGTATGAACACTATGAGTTCTTGGTTATGCCTTTCGGCATAACCAATGCTCCGGAAGTGTTCATGGGCCTCATGAATAGGATCTTTCAGTCATACCTCGATTGATTTTTCATGGTCTTCATCGACGACATTGTGTTTTACTCGACGACTGAGGAGGAGCACGCCTACCACTTGCGAGTTGTACTGGACACACTCCGAGAGCACCAGCTTTATGGCAAGCTCTCGAAGTGTCAGTTCTGGATACATGAGGTCCACTTCTTGGGACACGTCATCTCTGAGGCGGGAGTTGCAGTGGATCCTATGAAGATCGAGGCAGTGCTAGATTGGGAGCCACCCAAGAGCGTGACAGAGGTGAGGAGTTTCTTGGGACTAGCTGGATACTACCGGAGATTTGTGCCAGACTTCTCTAGAGTTGCGGCACCACTCTCAGCTCTTACGAAGAAGGGGAAACCCTTTTTGTGGTCAGACAGATGTCAGCAGAGCTTCCAGGAGCTGAGACAGAGATTGACCAGCGCACCTATCTTGAGGTTTTCTGAGGAGGGAGTAGGGTGCGTAGTCTACTGCGATGCATCAGGGACCGAACTCGGATGTGTCCTGATGCAGGAGCGGGCAATAATCGCCTATGGATCACGTCAGTTAAGGCCACATGAGCAGAACTATGCTACCCATGACCTAGAGTTAGCAGCAGTGGTCTTCGCTCTGAAGACATGGCGACACTATCTGATGGGCGAGCGCTTTACAGTCTTTTCTGACCATCAGAGTCTCAGGTACATCTTCTCTCAAAAGGACCTGAACCTGAGACAGCGGTGATGGCTCAAGTTCCTCCAGGACTATGACTTTGAGATAGTCTATACTCCTGGGAAGGGGAACATGGTATCCGATGCTCTCAGCAGGAGGACGGGCATTCAACTACTCGAGGAGGTGACAGAGCAGCTAGCCGCTTTGTGGATATCCTTTGTGGATAGAGATGGAGAAGATTTCCTTCAGTCACTCATAGTCTCTCCTCCACTACTACAGTGGGTCATAGAGGCACAACGTAGGGACGCTGACTGTGAGACGCGGTGTGCACAGATATCCTCAGGACATGCACCTGATGGTTTCTCCTTTGGAGCAGAGCACAACGTCCTTTTCAGAGGACGTACCTTGGTACCAGTTGCTTTACGAAAGGAGGTGCTGAGGGAGTTTCACACTTCTCCTTTGGCGGTACATCTTGGAGTGGCGAAGATGTACCAGGATCTCAGACGACAGCACTGGTGCCCGGGCATGAAGAAGGCTGCGACAAAGTTCATTTCTCGATGCCTCACCTGCCAGTAGGTGAAGGCAGAGCATCAGGTACCAGCAGGCTTGGTGCAGCCCTTGGAGGTCCTGGAGTGGAAGTGGGACGGGATATCTATGGACTTCGTGACTGGACTTCCACGCACTTCCAGAGGTCACGACTCGATTTGGGTGATTGTCGACCGACTCACCAAGTCGGCTCACTTCTTACCCATCAGAGAGTAGGGCTCAGTGGAGAGCTTGGGAAGTCTCTACATTCATGAGATTGTACGGCTTCACAGTGTGCCATCATCTATCGTCTCCGATCGAGATGTTCGCTTCACTTCCCAGATTTGGAAGGGGTTGTAGGAGGCGTTCGGGACGCAGCTACGTCTGAGCACCGCCTTTCACCCTCAGACGGATGGTCAGACGGAGAGGACCATTCAGACTCTCGAGGACATGCTCCGTGCATGTGTCCTCGACTTTGGTCGTAGTTGGGAGGACCACCTACCCTTGGTGGAGTTTGTGTACAACAACAACTACCACTCCACCATCGGGATGCCACCATACGAGGCGTTGTACGACAGACCTTGCAGATCTCCTTTGTGCTGGACAAACCCTGGGGAGTCAGCACTTGTGGGACCAGAGATGGTCCGAGCCATGACAGAGAAGGTCCAGGTCATCCAGGAGCGCATGAGGACAGCTCAGAGCCGACATAAGTCTTATGCTGATAGGAGGCGGAGGCCACTAGAGTTCGAGGATGGCGACCATGACTTCTTGCGTGTCTCACCTCGACGTGGTTTATGGAGATTTGGCCGAGGCGATAAGTTGTCTCCACGCTTCATCGGACCATTCCAGGTCCTCATCAGGATTGGTGAGGTGGCTTATCACCTGACTCTACCACCTCAGTTGCACCGGGTGCACGACGTCTTCCACGTATCTCAGATGAGGAGATACGTGCACGACCCGACGCATATCATTGACCATAGGGAGATGGACGTTGATGATGGGGCGAATTTTTTAGAGGTCCCGGTGGAGATCAAGGATCGACATGAGTGGGTACTACGTGGATGATCGATTCCTCTTGTGCGCATCAGATGGCAGCACAGGGACCTCCATGAGAGCACTTGGGAGCGGGAGGCTCAGATGCGTGCTCAGTACCCACATTTGTTTCCCTAGTTTATGATGTATCTTTACGGGGACGTAAAACCCTGAGGTGGGAGTGATGTAAAGACCCGTAAAATTCAAGGAATTTTTTTTCTTAATTTTCTTTGGAATTTTACAAGAACGCAGTTTCTGACGACACCTGATTCCGAGGCCCGGTGTGCCCGGAATCATTTTCCAAAGTTTGGCTCAGGTACGTTCAGTGAACGAACGAGCGAGTTTTTCTAACTTTTAAACCAGTGCTTGGAATCGAATTCTGAGGGCACCGATGGAATCGCAACGCCGATATTTGCTTAGAAATGCCTTTTCCAGAGTTGCATTTGCTTGGGTGTGGTTTTTAATTTTTGGGGGTTAAGTGAAGAAAATAAAATAAAGTGGTGCGACAACTTTATTTTATTTCACTTAAATCCACTTAAAGCCGCTTAAAGCTACTTAATCTAAGTTGAAGCGGATAGGGTGGAACCCGAAATATCCTACCCTCTTGGTAGGATATTTGTGAGGTGGAGCCCGCACGAGCCCCACCGTTTCTTTTCCTCTAAGTAACGCACCCGCGGAAACTCCTCTTTAATGAAAGTCAAATGGTGCGTTTTCTAAAACTCTTAAACGCTCCTATTAAATGGACAGTTAAGTCATTACCATTAATTCACCGAATTAATGGTTCGTTTCTTAACATGTTTTCAAACTGTTGGCATAATAATAAAATAAGACCAACACACTTTCTTCTTGGGGGCGGTTTGTTGAGAAGATTTGGAGAAACTGTATCTTCATCCTCCTTCGCGAAGAACGCGAAGAACACCGACCTTCGACGAAAGGCGACGAAGAACGCTGAACCCTCAGAGATCGACGACGCGACGCCATGTACCGCGATGCCGATGATTCTCCTCCCCCGACGTTCTTCTACGGCGATCCTTCCCCACGACAATCTTCGATCAACACCGATTGAGGTAGGGGAATACATATCTTTTTAATTTCCTTTGTGGTTTTTATCCTTAACATGGATTTAATTTGTGAAATTAAATCTGTGTGTTTTCTTTAACCCTTGGAGATCTTCGACGCGATGCCGTATACCACGATGACGCGACGCCCTTCCGCGACGTGACGATCCTCTTCTTCCGCAACGGTCAATTCCGCGAAGAACTCACATTCGACGACTACTACAAGGTAGGGGTTTTATTTGAGAATAATATTTATTCCCATGGTTGTTTCCTTCTAAAACAAAGAACCCAGATCAACTCATCATCAAGTTGATCCGCGATTGTTTTTATATGCGGGACGAGAACTTTTATTTACGGGAGTTTCTTTTTGGGAACTAGGCTCAATTTTAATTTATTAAAATTGTGCCTTGTTTTGTTTTCATGTGTTGATTATTATTCCCAGTTGTTATCACCTAACACGGAGGGTGCAGGCCAAACAAACACGGACCGACAACCCTCCGCAGTTTTTCGTTGATGCGTGGTTTAACGGCGTTTACGAAATGGGATCAGAATAGCGATTTGAGGCCTTCACAACAAATTTCGGATCCCGGGAGAGCCGTAGGCGCAAACCGCAGGCAAAACGGACCACCGGAGCGCATCCGGTGGTCCGTGGAAGTTTCCACCGGCGCGCCATGCCGGCACGGCGGCGCCGGCAGCCGGAGGCGGCGGCCGGCAGCGGCCGACCGCCAGGAAGCGGCGGCGCCCGGCGCGCCGCCAGGAAGACCCGCCGCGGCTGAAGCTGCGGTGGCAAGGGCCAGTCCCGTGGCCGTACGGGACCGCGAGGATGGGACACGGCCTTGTGCCGCGTCCAGTGACACGAAGCGCCCCCCATGCGGGGCCGCGACTCTTCTTCACGCGGGGGCAGCGCACCCCCGCCCGCGGCTCGGCCGTAACAGCCGAGCCGACCCGCAGGCCGGGACGGGTCGCGCCCAGGCCAGGCCGGGCCACGCTGGCCGTGTCGGACCTAGACCCGGGTCAGGTCGACCCGGTTTGGGCCAACCCAGGGGGGGTTGGTCCGGGTCGGTCCGGGCCAATACCCCCCGTTTTCGGACCTTTTCGGTATTTTGCTCATAACTTGAGCTACGGGCCTCCGATCAACGCACCGTTAGCGGAGATGTGATCCTTGGATCGAGACGGTCATTTCGGTATATTAAAATCAAGGTTTCAGAATACTTTGGGTATGTCCGGGTTGGTTCATACACGAAACCAACCGGGCCCTCGGAGCGGAAACGCTTATATCTTGAGCTCCGGACGTCCGATTGACATGCCGTCGACTTTGTTGAATTCCTATAAGTGAGATGAATCTTTTGGATTACTCCGCCCGAGGTTTGAAAGTAGGTGGAGTACGGTCGGGTTGGTTTTTCCTTAAAAACCAACCGGGCCCCTGGGACAAAAAAGCCAATAACTCTCAGACCGGGCGTCCGATTGATGCGCCGTCTGCGACGTTGAGTTCCTGTTGACGATACAGAACTTTTGGATACATCAACTCTAGACTATGTGTCAGTTGATGTATCAGCCTCTCGGCTCATGGAGCGGACCCTTCCGAACGAGCTTGCTGTGTGCAGGAACCCTAGAGCTGGCTGCATTTGCGACTGCGACGACGATGACTGTACAAATATCCTCAGTGGATTCGACGGCGACGACTACAGCACTCAGCGATACTACGTGGGTCAGTGCTACAGATCCTGTGTGGGTCCGATCCTATGTGGGTTAGCGCTCAGCGGTCCTGTGTGGGCCAGCGCCTACAGATCCTATGTGGGTCCGATCCTGTGTGGGTCTTTGCGGGGGTTAGTTACCTATCGATCCTATGTGGGTCAGATCCTTTTTGGGTCATTGCGGGGGTTAGTACCTATCAATCCTTTGTGGGTCCGACGACTTATATGAATCAGTGGCAATAACTGATCATCTCTATCGTCATACAAAGAAGTATACCTATGTGAGCTGAATCCTGTTTTGCTTTCCTTTGTGGATTGTTTTGTGCTATCCTTTGTGGATTTACGTTTTTCTTTCCTGTGTGGACTGGGTTGTACTTGGGCTCAGATGTTGGAGCTGAACGAGAATTGATGACTTAAGTATATATATGGGCATATACCTAAGTAGTGTCGGATGTTACTTTGTGATTGTATCTTTCCTTTGTAGATTATCCTTTGTGGATTCTGGGAGACCTTCAGGGGTCTCAGGGTCCCTACTGAGTAGCTTATACTGACCCCTGTACGGGCTGTGCCCGCACTACGTTGTGTCGGTTGCAGACAACGGACAATGCTGATCGTGGTTGAGGCTTGCGGAGTAGGACGGTACCTGGAGGTGGACCACTGGGCGGGACGTACTCAGAGCGGTTGGCTGGACCCGAGCAGTAGAGGAGGCTATCTGTACCCACCCTTCAGGTGGGATTTCCAGTGGATAGCTCGACGATGCGGCTTTACTTTTCAGTTGCTGTTTTCCCTTCCAGTTGTACTTTACTTTCAATTTGGGTTTCTATACTGGACCACTTACTTTTCCGCACTTACTTTTGTACTCAGTTTTTACTTAGTGTTTACTTCTACTGCTTGCTTGATCTGTGGTGTTTGTGGTTTACTTACAAAGTAAATGCCTTCCCTTTACTGGGATTTACGCCTTGGTGCTTGTCGCCCGCCCCTGGCCTATGGAAGGCGGGTTTGGGGTAGTCACGACACGGGCCCCAAGGATGGGTCGTGACAATGACTAATTAAAAATTATAACCCGTTCTAATCTTGTTTCACTATTAAACAAAACACTCTTCTCTCTCTTCCCATTGCACAATATAAGCAAAAAGTAAATCATGCACATGACACAATAATTTTTACTTGGTTCACCCTCACTAAGCTATGTCCAAGGAGCATACAATGGCTATGTGCCGCTGTACCAAATTCACTAAGGCACACTGCTGTTTACAAGGTTCGGGCTAGATCACTTCTATGCCCAGGCTCACTACCTTTACAAGGTTTATGGTCAACTCACTGCTTTCCCAAGGGTCACTCCCCATTTCTCTCTCTCTGGCTCGCTGCTGGTGGAGAGGATCACCTTCTTCCTCTTTCTTTGCTCACTACTCTAGAAAGGATCCACTCACAGTTTAGACCTGCAGGTCTCTTCGTTATCTCTGATGAATACATTATCTGTTGCAATTAGATGCTCTGTTGAAGTTCAACTTTCACCTGTAGATGAAATTCACTTTACACTGAGGGTATCGGGTAATCTTCCAGCTTCCACGTAGTCCTGAATCACTACTGGGAATCGACCTTACTTGGCGCCCTTCTCTAAGGTGGTGCGCAAGTATCGACACACAAGTTATAACTGGCGTGCAAGTCTACCTCAACCACTTGCACGACACAAGCTTCTTCAACTCAAAACTTGCGCGACTCACTTGCCTTTACGCCCAAACCAATATTGGCGCGTAACTAACAACAACCGTGCTTCTTCAAAATAGGCGCGCAAGTCCTACTTGCGCGACCCACCACCAATTGCGCGACCACCACACCTGCGCGACGAGAGCTCTGATTTTCTCTAAGTCTTGAACTCGTCACCAAATGAGGAGGGGTCGACCTGTATTTATAGGCATTTGGACACCCCGCGTGACGACACACAAGTCTCCCCTCGGCGCGCAAGTTTCGGCGCGCAAGTCTTCTGTCCCCCTAGACACTTGCGCGACCAACTTAAAAACTTGGGTGCCCCTTCTTCCTTTGCCATATTTTGATGATCTGACCACGAAGGACAAATGGCACGCAAGTTTCCGATCCTTCTAGGCATCGGCGCGCAAGTTCTTCCTCGGCGCGCAAGTCACTTGCGCGACCTACCCAATACTTGAGCGCCCCTTTTACATTTTCCATTTTTTGATGTTTTGATCTTAAAAAACATTGGGCGCGCAAGTTTCTTCACCTTCAAGTACACAAAGCACAAGTCCCTTTGCTAAAAACCACTTTCATTTGTCAATTTTCAGGCCCAAAAATTTGGCAAACACTGGAAAACGACACCATCTTCTATTTGTTATTTTTTTTACCACCTCCAGAACATCCATTCCTTTGTCGAAGTTCTTGAATCAAACATTGATCGTTGACCACAACTCTTGAACTCGACACGCCACCATGAAATCCACTTTTTCAACAAATTTTTATGTCATGGTTTGCTTTTTCAACAATCACAACATAGATGTCCACTTTGTCAACAAACACAATCTCTTCAAAAATGCTTCAATGATACCTTGAGGGATTTTTTCCCAACAATTCGACTTATCTTCCAGTATGTAATCTTTTATCATTGCTTTCCTCTCTCTCCCATCTCTCTTTCCCGATGAAGAGGAATAATTCCTCATCTGTTGGCAATGATTTAGATCTAGGTTTTGATGGATGTGTTTCATTGGACCTTGGTCCTAAGTTTTGATCCTAGATCTCTTCCGTCGTTGTGAATTTGACCATTCAACATCAAATTGAGGGTTGCGGTTTGGAGAATGTTTGTCAACAACCTCAAGGTAAGTGGTCTAATTGTCGATCCCTGTAGTCTTGATTATAATTGAGTGTACAAGTTGTGCAATTGAAATTTCCACATTGGACAATTGAATTTTAAATTGATTCAATTAATTGATTCCCTCGAGATTGTGAAACCCTTCACGAATTTCGTTGGAACCATTGATTATTTTGAGACTATACTTGATGGTAACCCATGGGGTGTGCCAATATAATTGAAATGTTGATTCATGAATTGTGCATGGTTGAAAAATTGAATTGTGAATATAGTTGATGAGTGAATTTATGAAATTGGTTGAATAATGGATTATGGAAATGGTTGATAAATGAGTTATGAACGTGGAACCATGTGATGTGATATTTGTGACCGAGTTGTGGGATATGGACTGCTTCTCCAAATACAAACGAGGTGCCAGACTGACACTCTAGGACCCCAAGATATATATATATATACACACACAAATATATTTATTTATTGCATATGACTAAGTTGTGAGACAAAAACACTTGCTCCAAATACCCACAGGGTGCCAGAATATCGCTCTAGGCCCCCAAAAGATATATATTTATTGTATGTGATCACTGATGTGTGGGATAGAGATTGCTACTCTAAGCCCCCATTGTATGTGTTTGTCGGAGTGGATACTCAAGAGGGGGGGTGAATTGAGATCCAATTAAAATTTCTGTTAAAAACAATTTTTATTAAAATCCCCCAATTTCATAAACAAATTAAACTGTAGTGAATTTATACAGATTATAAAGGTTCAATTAGTTTCTCAAATATTGATTAGTTCTTAGTTAACTTAATCTTATGATTAAATAAACTTTTGAAACTAACTTACTGGTTTACAATAAATATAAACACTTGCGAGTTTAAATATCAAAGTAGCTTTGAAAATAATTTATATTTCAAAGTAATAGCAGCGGAATATGAAATAAATATATATAGTATGGATATAAACTTTAACTAAAAACTCATAGGAGTTAACCAAGAGGTTCAGTCTCAAGCCGAGACTTAGTCCTCTCAAAAGTTTATATAAAGATGATCCACACCCTGGATTGGGGTTCAACAGTTTACAACTGTCCAGGTCCAAGACCTCTACCACTGTTATTCGTGGGAAACAAAACAACAGCAACAAGCTGTCCAGGTCACACACGACCTCTACCACTATCCACAGTGGGCAATGAGGTATAAAAAAGGTTTTCTGAGGATTTACAGATCCTCCAGTTAGAGTACAGGATCCAGTGTGTGTGTCTAATATAGTAGATAACACACACTGCTCAAAATGTAGAATAAATGAATCACAAAGCATAGAAGTAGAGTTTAGAAATGGCTCTGGTGATTTCAGTGTAGCTCTGGACACTTTTTGGATTTGATCAGAAGTAATTCTGAGTCCTCTTCTCGTTTTTGTTTGAGAAGTAGAGTGTCGTATGCTTCAGGTTCATAGGCAGTGAGATGTAGTCGATGAAGTTCTTCAATGTTCTTTTGTATGCACAGAACTCTTCTTGAGTATGCTTGATTGTGTATGAGCTTCTGTGTAATCTCTTGATGTGTATCTTCTGTTATGCTTGGTTCTTCCTCCTCTTCCTTCTTGTATTTTTGTTTTGTTTTTGAATGTCTTCCTTCTTCTATCCCTTGTACAGCAGCAGAGTCTTCTTGTATTTATGTCACGTGCTTCGGAAGACAGAAAAGGTTTCCTTTCCGCAGGTACGAGGTACGGTTTCCTGACATCCGACAACCTTTATTAATTAATTGATAGAGCATTAAAATATACCTGATATGACCGTTGGTTAGATTAAATAAAGATAAAGATAAAGAAATTCAAACAGTTGTTTATGACTATCGATGAGTTCAAGTGATCGGTAGGTCATCAGCATCAGCATTGGTGGCTAGACATCGGTGTGTCCTGACCGGTGACTTAGATGATTAGCATCAGCGTGTCATTTGATCGGTGACTCATTTGCATCGGTGTGTCATTCGATCAGCATCGGTGACTCAGATTGATCAGCATCGGTGAGTCATATTGATCAGCATCGGTGACTCAGATTGATCAGCATCGATGAGTCAGATTGATCGGTGACTCAGATTGATGAGCATTGGTGACTCAGATTGATCAGCATCGGTGAGTCAGATTGATCGGTGACTCAGATTGATCAGCATCGGTGACTCAGATTGATCAGCATCAGTGATTCAGATTGATCAGCATCGGTGACTCAGATTGATCAGCATCAGTGATTCAGATTGATCGGTGACTCATTTGCATCGGTGCGACCGTTGCCCTCTGATATGGATCGGTGCGACCGTTGTCTGATATTGGATCGGTGCGACCGTTGTCTGATATTGGATCAGTGCGACCGTTGTCTGATATTGGATCGGTGCGACCGTTGTCTGATATTGGATCGGTGCGACCGTTGTCTGATATTGGATCGGTGCGACCGTTGTCTGATATTGGATCGGTGGGACCGTTGTCTGATATTGGATCGGTGCGACCGTTGTCTGATATTGGATCAGTGCGACCGTTGTCTGATATTGGATCGGTGCGACCGTTGTCTGATATTGGATCTGTGGGACCGTTGTCTGATATTGGATCGGTGTGACCGTTGTCTGATATTGGATCGGTGCGACCGTTGTCTGATATTGGATCGGTGCGACCGTTGTCTGATATTGGATCGGTGCGACCGTTGTCTGATATTGGATCGGTGCGACCGTTGTCTGATATTGGATCGGTGCGACCATTGTCTGATATTGGATCGGTGCGACCGTTGTCTGATATTGGATTCAGAAGACTTCCAAAATACTTGTAAATCAATAAAAACATAGATAAAAAACATGATAACAGATTCACTAATAGATTGTGATTAAGTTTATGAGAAATCCAACCGGATTAAATAATAGCGATTTGTGATTATTAAAACAACAATCATAGGAATGAATTCAGCAATCTTCCAGAGGGCTCAACAATCTCCCCCTTTTTGATAATCACAAATCTTTTAAAAAATAGCAATAATAAAAACATAATGAGATATAAATCTCCCCCTGAAAAATAAATCTCCCTCATAGATATTAATCTCCCCCTTAGATATTAATCATTATCTCCCCCATATATATACATCCTTCTCCCCCATATATATACATCCTTCTCCCCCTTTGTGATAATCAAGAAGGAGGGAAAACATACAAATAAGAGAGTAAAAAAGAAGGCAGCATAGAGAATAGAGAGAGAGGAAAAAAATATTTTATAAAGTACAGAAGATTATAACCAACACATAGTTCACCCGATCAAAAACAATACACAACTATTTCTGGGGATACAAAGGGGATTTGACTTTGTCTTTGGGATTAATAGAGGGTAAGTTGGAAGGCTTGGGGGCAGGAGGAACTGGGCGAATTTTCAGAGGTGGTAAAATGACTCTGGAAGTTGGAGGAGAGGGTGCCACAGAGGTTTGGTGAGTATCAGTAGTAACTGGTTGAGAAGATGTCCGAGGAACTGGCCATAGTTGAGAGAGTGCCTGAGCAACAGAGAGCTGATTTGGAGCTACATCAGAGGCAGGAAGAGGGTCAGTAGTAGGAATCACAATGGCAGTGGCTTGGGCATTCAGATAAGGCTTCAAAAGATTTATGAAATTCTGAATAACTTCTGCACCATACTGCATAGCCTTTTCGAAATCATCTTTGTTCTCCATGAACTATGCCAAAGTAGGAGTAAAATCTTGCAACTGACAAACTTGAGCCTTGAAAGCTTGAATGATTGGAGGTAGTTTCAGATTCTCTTCCAACACCTTGAAATTTTCAGCCATCTCATGCTTTGTATAAATCTTTGAAAAGTAATGATCAACCTTTTCCTTGATCTCTTTCATAGCCTTTTTGGCATCTGCTGAATATACGGTTGCCATTGCATGACTGTGATCACAGTGTTCCTTCATTTTATTTAAAGAATCCAGATCAAGAACTTGTCTAACAGCTACTAAATCATCATGCACAACCTCCCTTAGAGCCTCGAGCTCATAGGTAGTGATTTTGGTTACTTTGGCAGTACTGGCTTGGCTAACTATTTGAGTTATCTCAGCTTTCAATCTTCTCAAATCAGACTTGTTGAGATGTTCAATTAAATTCCTCAAAACTTCCATCATACCAGAGATGGTTTATCTAAATTCGCTTGATAAAGATACTAAGCCAGTGTGGAGATCCTTCATAGTCTGGTTCATAGAGGCTATGTTCCTGCCAATAAGCTCACCAGTATTGGACAGGTCTGGCTTCACAGCATTCGATACGCTTTGTGAGAAAGCTTCCAACGATGCTTTAGAAACTGGAAGAGACACTTGAGTAAGGGAATTGGAAATTTCTTCTCTGACTATATCTCTCACAGCAGCTAGCAATTCAGTCTTTAACTTATCAAAATCAGCTTGAGAGATTGTAGAACCAGGCAGATGAACATCTACAGAATCAACAACATGAGCAGATCTTGCTTCACTTGGGAGGTTCTTCTTCACAACTGCAGTAGATTCTGACATTTCCTCTTCTTCTTCAGAATAGTCTAAGCCCAAAACAGCAAAACCAGGGTAGTCATCCCAAACAGCAGCACACAAGGTATATTTCGGTTTCTCATAACTTGCTGTTCCACTGATTTCTGGTGATTCTCTCTTGCTAGTGGCATCTGTTTCTGGTACTGTTTGATGTGTTTCCGTTGGAGGTACAACAAGACCATCTACAGGTCAGTTAACACCATCATCATCATCATCAACACTTTGTTGTGGTTCTATTGAAGGTTCAGCCAGACCATCTACAGGTCGGTTAACACCATCATCATTATTACCATCACCATCATCATCACCATCACCATCATCATCACCATCACCATCATCATCATCATCACCTTGCTCATTATCACTCTTCTCAGAGTCTTTACTGGTATAAACTTCAGTGTCAGTATCTTCTTCATCACCAAGAGTTGGTTCAGATTCAGGTAAGGACAAAGGTGGACTAGCAGGTTTAAAATCTATTCTTTTCTTTGGACTCACTGTATCAGGATCACTCCTATCATCCGGAGGTGACACACTTCCATCTTCTGTCTCAGCTTCTTCCATTATTTGACCTTTGGTAGCGTCATTTCTTTCATCCTCTTCCTCATCATCAGAATAAACTGGTTCCTCATTTGCTTTCAAACCAGGGTCTCTCAAACCCTTAGGCCTCTTTCCATGATCTGTGGGATTGTAGGCTTCATACAGCTTGTCTTCATCAGCAACCCAAAACTTCTTCCATGGATTCCAATTGATTTTCATCCTCTTGCAGATCTCTTTGTTGAGACAGAAAGGATGATCTGTTTCAGCTACTTCATCATCTTCATCAACACATTCTAGATTCTTGAGCATGGTAGAGATCATCTTGGAGTAAAATAAGGCAGTGGATTTCTTGGACGGTTTTACCATTCCATCTATGTGCACCATCACATATCTACACAAATTGATCTTCTCATGGGTTTTCAGAAGAAACAACAGGAAAACATCTTGGTACTTTACAACAGCAAAATCTCCTCTCCTAGGGAAAAGTTGGTGCTGAATAAACTTGAAAAGAAGTCTGCATTCACCATCCAACTCTGAGGATGTGATTCTCCTCGACTCTTTGTTTCCAGTCAAAAGCTCTAGAGCTAATTCATAAGAGAAGTAATCAGTGATTGGAGGAATATTCCCAGCATAATCCTCATACCGACCCTCATGGGGTACATTTAAGCACTCTGCCCACTGTTTAGATGAAAAGGATATTTTCTTTCCTTTTACTTCAGATGACATCCGGGAAACCTCCACACCATCTAGAGTGATTTTCAGATTCATATAGAAATCATGTACCAGCTTCGGGTAGTCTACTCGTGAGTTGTCTGAAAACCAGTCTGTCCATCCTTGCGATTCAAGAACTTGCAGCAACAGTGACTTACTTGATAAAAGCCAGGAAGAACTGACTTCTCTTTCTACAGCAACAATCCGAGTTTCCAGGTTCGGATTTATTGATCGTTGAGAGGTACTACTCGACTCGCCTCGAGCACACTTTGGAGGTACAGGACTGTCTGATCCTTTTCTCGGTCTCTTTTGCTTAGCCATTCAAAGATTTTGCGGAAAGCAGGAGTTCGAAGGTTCGAGGTAGAGGAGAAGAGAAGTTGAAGGGTTCGGCGGGAAATGAAAGGTCAAAGGTTTAGGGAAGAGAAATAGCCATGTATCATTTATTTCATCATTTAGGGTTCCCATAAAAAGGATAAAAGAAATTAATTAATTTATTACAACATAATAAAAAGTAATACAAAGAATCGGTTTGACAGACCGGTGTGACAGATGGGTTTTACTGATCGGTTTCACAGATCGGTTTCACAGATCAGTTTCACAGATCGGTTTCACAGATCAGTTTCATAGATCGGTTTCACAGATCAGTTTCATAGATCAGTTTCAGAGATCAGTTTCAGAGATCAGTTTCACAGATCAGTTTCACAGATCAGTTTCACAGATCAGTTTCACAGATCAGTTTCACAGATCAGTTTCACAGATCAGTTTCACAGATCAGTTTCACAGATCAGTTTCACAGATCGGTTTCACAGATCAATCATACACAACTCTTGTTTAATAAACTTCATTCTTTCAGAGCATAAAGACTTTTTAAAGATATCATCTAATTGATGTTCAGAGTTAATAAATTTTAGAGAGATATCACCTTTCTGATAATGATCTCTTAAAAAGTGATGTCTCACATCAATGTGCTTAGTCCTAGAGTGAGACACAGGGTTATTAGATATGTTAATTGCACTAGTATTGTCACAGTTAATTGAAACATGTTTAAAATCAAATCCATAGTCCAATAAAGTGTGCTTCATCCACAGAATCTGTGCACAGTAGCTACCAGCAGCGATGTATTCTGCTTCAGCAGTAGATAATGCAACTGAGTTCTGTTTCTTACTACACCATGATACTAGTGATTTTCCAAGTAAGTGACATGTTCCAGATGTGATTTTCCTATCTAACTTGCATCCAACAAAGTCAGCATCTAAATAACTAGTTAGGTCAAAAGATTTTCCTTTTGGATAAATCAACCTTAATTTACAGTATACTTAAGATATTTAAAAATCCTTTTAACAGCCAGTAAGTGTGACTCTTTAGGATTAGCTTGAAATCTAGCACAAATACACACACTAAACATAATATCTGGTCGACTAGCAGTAAGATAAAGTAAGCTCCCAATCATACCTCTGTAATTGGTTTGATCAACTGGTTTCCCAGTTTCATCAACATCCAATTTACAGGTAGTACTCATGGGTATATCACTTTCCTTAATACTATCCAAACCAAAACGTTTTAACAAATCCTTAGTATATTTACTTTGATTTAGAATAATTCCATCTTTAGTTTGAAAGATTTGAAATCCAAGAAAGTACTTAAGCTCTCCCATTAAGCTCATTTCAAATTCATTTTGCATAACCTTTGAAAAATCAGTACATAAAGAATTTTTAGAAGATCCAAAAATAATATCATCAACATAGATTTGTACTATTAAAACATCTTTTGAAAACATTTTTATGAATAGAGTGGGATCAGCTATTCCTTTTGTAAATCCTTTTGAAATAAGAAAGTTTGAAAGTCTTTCATACCAATCTCTTGGAGATTGTTTTAAACCATATAAGGCTTTAGAAAGTTTAAAAACGTGATTTTGAAAATGAGGATTTGTGAAACCAGGTGGTTGTTCTACAAAAACATCTTCAACAATAAAACCATTTAAAAAATCACTTTTCACATCCATTTGATATAACTTGAAATTCAGATGTGATGCATAAGCAAGTAAGATCCTAATTGCCTCTAATCTGGCTACAGGTGCAAAGGTTTCCTCATAGTCAATTCCTTCTTCTTGATTGTAATCTTGTGCAACTAGCCTAGCTTTGTTTCTAATGATGTTTCCAGATTCATCTACTTTGTTTCTAAACACCCATTTTGTGCCTATGGTTATAGTGTCCTTAGGTCTTTCTACTAATTTCCAGACTTTGTTTCTTTCAAATTGATTTAGTTCTTCTTGCATAGCTATTACCCAAAATTCATCATTGATGGAATCATTGATATTCGTAGGTTCTAGCTGTGATAAGAAGGCTTGATGTTCAACCTGATTTCTAAGAGAAGCTCTAGTCTGTGTCCCTCTATAAAGATCTCCTACAACAGCATCTAAGGGATGATTCCTCAGAATCCTAGTTGATCTAGAATAGGTAGGACTCGAGATTTTAGGTTCATCTACAGGTTGAGGTTCAACAGAAGCAGAGTCTAGAGAATTTCCAGAGCTGGAAGTTTTAACTTCAGGTCCACTGTTTTTATCATTAAGGTTCAAACCAGAGAGATCATCTTCAAGATTTTCAAGAGAGGTCTTAGATTCATGTGGATCAGTTTCATCAAATTTTATATGAACATATTCTTCCACACATTTGGTTCTTTTATTGAAAACTCTACAGGCTTTACTAGTAGTAGAGTAACCTAGGAAAATTCCTTCATCATTCTTGGATGCAAACTTGTCAAGATTATCTTTATTATTAAGAATAAAGACTTTGCAACCAAAAACTTTGAAGTAGTTAACTTTAGGTTTCCTATGGTTCCATAACTCATAAGGGGTCCTCTTAAGAACAGGTCTAATCAAGACTCTATTAATAACATAGCAAGCGGTATTGACAGCTTCAGCCCAAAAATAAATAGGCAGGTCATACTCATTGAGCATAGTCCTAGCAATTTCTTGCAGGGTTATATTCCTTCTTTCTACTACACCATTCTGTTGAGGTGTCCTAGGGGCAGAGAAATTGTGACTATAGCCACTGTGTGAGCAGTAAGATTCAAACTCATGATTTTCAAAATCATGACCATGATCACTTCTTAGGGTCTTAATCTTAAGTCCACTAAGGTTCTCTACAGACTTGGAATATTTAACAAAGTAAGAACAAGCTTCACTTTTGTGATCTAGAAAATATACCCAAGTATATCTAGAAAAGTCATCTACAAGAACATAGACATAGTGCTTCCCATTTAAACTAGAAACTCTAGAAGGTCCAAATAAATCCATGTGAACCAACTCGAGAGGTTGAGAATTTGACACTTCTTTCTTTGATTTGAAAGAAACTTTATGTTGCTTTCCCTTTTGACAGGGATTAAAAACTTTGTCTGCTGGAAATTCAAGTTTGGGTATGTCTCTTACTAAGTTCTTCCTAGAAAGTTTTCTAAGTGAATGTACATTGCAGTGTCCTAATCTTCTATTCCAAAGCCAAGAATCTTTTTGAAAAGCATTTAAACAAGTAATGTTTTGTTTATCTAAGGAATTTAAGTCGACAGCATAAACATTTTCATTTCTTAAATCAGAAAACACTAAAGCATTTTTAGAATTAAAAACATTGCAAGAATCATTTTCAAATTTAACATAAAAACCATCATCACATAACTGAGAGATACTTAATAAATTTTATTTAAGTCCATCAACAAATAACACTTTAGAAATCAATACTGAGTTAGTGTTACCAATCTGGCCTAACCCGATGATTTTCCCTTTAGAATTGTCACCAAAGGTAACAAAACCTCCATCAACTCTGACTAAGCTTTTAAAGCATGAAAAGTCTCCTGACATATGTCTTGAAAATCCACTGTCCAAGTACCAGGTCTTTCTACAGGAGCTCTTTAAGCAGGTTTCCTACAAAACAGATTTAAACAGGAAATGATTTTGGTACCCAGATTTTCTTGGGTCCAGACAGGTTAGCCAATAATACTTTAGGTACCCATATTTGTCTAATGGGTCTTATATAATTTTTATAAAAATCATTCATTGAAATATAAACCTTATTAGATCCATAACTATGAATATAACTGGTTGAGGCATATGAAGTTCCAGAGCTAGTTACATTCTGTCCAGATTTAGGAATAAATCTATTCTTGGTCAACTTTCTCTGTCCAGGTTTGTAACCTATTCCAGTAGTGTATTTTGGTGCAACTTGTTTTCCTAGAATTTGAGTTAGAGTTTCCTTACCATTGGTAAATTTCTATAAATCATTTCTGAGTTGCTCATTAGATAATTTCAATTCAGTGTTCTCCTTTAACAGTTGAGCACTTTTCTCTTTTTCAATAGTGAGTTCAGTTTTAATTGTAGTGGTGAGAGCATGCTATTTATTTAATGATTTTTATTTATCCTTAAGTTCATTGCATGTCTCTTCTAACATATCACAATATTCAAACAATTCAGATTTAGACATGTTATCACATTCAGAATCATCTCCAGAATAATATGAATTAGAAGCAGGAGTTTCTGAAGTTACCTCAGAAGTGTTTGTCATAAAACACATGTTTGATTTATTTCTGTGTTCTGTTTCAGAAACTTCAGATTCACTAGAACTGTCCTCAGAAGCACTCCAAGTAGCCTTCATGGACTTTTTAAACTTATTGTCCTTGTATTCATACTTCTTCCTGTATTTCAACTTTGGACAGTCAGCTTTTATGTGTCCTTTCCTTTTACACTCATAACAGACAAATTCATCTGATTTATCAGATTTCTTCCAGTCCTTTTCCAATGTCCCTTGTTATCATACTTACCTTTGTAGTTTGACTTTTTGAAAAACTTCTTCTTCCTATAAAACTTTTTAAATCTTCTGGCAATGTGATCCATCTCAGCATCACTGTCAGAGTTACTCTCACTGTCTTCACAGCTTGATCTTTCGTTTATAGTTTGAAGTGTTTCCTTATCCTTGTTCTTTGAGTTAGTAGTTTTGAAGGCAACAGACTTTCTTCTAGGGTCATCGTCTTCTTCTTTATTCACCTTGAGTTCCTCTTAATACATCATCGGTTTGCCAATTAGTTCTTTGACTGGCAGTTCTCCAATGTCACACGATTCTCTAATGGAGACAGAGGTTCCTCTCCATCTTTCAGGTAGACATCTCAAAATTCTCATGATTTGTTCCTTTGCTGGAACATCCTTTCCCAGAGAGGTCATTGTGTTGAAAATTTCATTGAACCTGAGATACATATCAGAAATGGGTTCATCAGGCTTCATTTTAAAATTATCATACTTAATAGTGTAGGCATTCAATCTCATCTCCTTAACATTTGTTGTTCCTTCATGAGAAACAGCTAAGGTATCCCAAATTTCATATGCAGTTTTACAAGAAGAAATTCTATTAAATTTTTCATCTACTAGAGCACAGTACATGGCATTCATAGCTTTACAATTATTATTGTAAGCAGTCTTTGTAGGTTCATCCCAAGTAGATCTAGCAGTAATGGGAATTTTATATTTAGATTCAATAGCAGTCCAAATATCAAAACCTATGCTTTCAAGATGAATTTTTATTTTGAGTTTCCACTGAGCATAGTTGTTTCCATTGAAAAATGGTGGCCGGTTAGTAGCAACACCCTCAAGTCTATTATCCATGATATCACAAAAAGAATTTTAAAGAGATAAAAATTTAGAAATAACAGAAATTTTAAGAACTTTAAAATACAACTAAAATCACAATTGAAAAGCAGAGTACTTTAAAAAAATATTTTCCAGCCTCTGATACCAAATGTTGGTCGGAGTGGATACTCAAGAGGGGGGTGAATTGAGATCCAATTAAAATTTCTGTTAAAAACAATTTTTATTAAAATCCCCCAATTTCAAAAACAAATTAAACTGTAGTGAATTTATACAGATTATAAAGGTTCAATTAGTTTCTCAAAGATTGATTAGTTCTTAGTTAACTTAATCTTATGATTAAATTAACTTTTGAAACTAACTTACTAGTTTACAATAAATATAAACACTTGCGAGTTTAACTATCAAAGTAGCTTTGAAAATAATTTATATTTTAAAGTAATAACAGCAGAATATGAAATAAATATATATAGTATGGATATAAACTTTAACTAAAAACTCAGAGGAGTTAACCAAGAGGTTCAATCTCAAGCCGAGACTTAGTCCTCTCAAAAGTTTATATAAAGATGATCCACACCCTGGATCGGGGTTCAATAGTTTACAACTGTCCAGGTCCAAGACCTCTACCACTGTTATTCGTGGGAAACAAAACAACAGCAACAAGCTGTCCAGGTCACACACGACCTCTACCACTATCCACAGTGGGAAATGAGGTATAAAAAAGGTTTGCTGAGGATTTACAGATCCTCTAGTTAGAGTACAGGAGCCAGTGTGTGTGTCTAATATAGTAGATAACACACACTGCTCAAAATGTAGAATAAATGAATCACAGAGCAGAGAAGTAGAGTTTAGAAATGGATCTGGTGATTTCAGTGTAGCTCTGGACTCTTTTTGGATTTGATCAGAAGTAATTCTGAGTCCTCTTCTCGTTTTTGTTTGAGAAGCAGAGTGTCGTATGCTTCAGGTTCATAGGCAGTGAGATGTAGTCGATGAAGTTCTTCAATGTTCTTTTATATGCACAAAACTCTTCTTGAGTAGGCTTGATTGTGTATGAGGTTCTGTGTAATCTCTTGATGTGTATCTTCTGTTATGCTTGGTTCTTCCTCCTCTTCCTTCTTGTATTTTTGTTGTGTTTTTGAATTTATTCCTTCTTCTATCCATTGTACAGCAGCAAAGTCTTCTTGTATTTATGTCACGTGCTTCGGAAGACAGAAAAGGTTTCCTTTCCGCAGGTACGAGGTACGGTTTCCTGACATCCGACAACCTTTATTAATTAATTGACAGAGCATTAAAATATACCTGATATGACCGTTGGTTAGATTAAATAAAGATAAAGATAAAGAAATTCAAACAGTTGTTTATGACTATCGATGAGTTCAAGTGATCGGTAGGTCATCAGCATCAGCATTGGTGGCTAGACATCGGTGTGTCCTGACCGGTGACTTAGATGATTAGCATCAGTGTGTCATTTGATCGGTGACTCATTTGCATCGGTGTATCATTCGATTAGCATCGGTGACTCAGATTGATCAGCATCGGTGAGTCATATTGATCAGCATAAGTGACTCAGATTGATCAGCATCAGTGAGTCAGATTGATCAGTGACTCAGATTGATCAGCATCGGTGAGTCAGATTGATTGGTGACTCAGATTGATCAGCATCGGTGACTCAGATTGATCAGCATCAGTGAGTCAGATTGATCGGTGACTCATTTTCATCGGTGCGACCGTTGTCCTCTGATATGGATCGGTGCGACCGTTGTCTGATATTGGATCGGTGCGACCGTTGTCTGATATTGGATCGGTGCGACCGTTGTCTGATATTGGATCGGTGCGACCGTTGTCTGATATTGGATCGGTGCGACCGTTGTCTGATATTGGATCGGTGCGACCGTTGTCTGATATTGGATCGGTGCGACCGTTGTCTGATATTGGATCGGTGCGACCATTGTCTGATATTGGATCGGTGCGACCGTTGTCTGATATTGGATCGGTGCGACCGTTGTCTGATATTGGATCAGGGAGGCCGTTGTCTGATATTGGATCGGTGTGACCGTTGTCTGATATTGGATCGGTGCGACCGTTGTCTGATATTGGATCGGTGCGACCGTTGTCTGATATTGGATCGGTGCGACCGTTGTCTGATATTGGATCGGTGCGACCGTTGTCTGATATTGGATAAGTGCGACCGTTGTCTGATATTGGATCCAGAAGACTTCCAAAATACTTGTAAATCAATAAAAACATAGATAAAAAACATGATAATAGATTCACTAATAGATTGTGATTAAGTTTATGAGAAATCCAACCGGATTAAATAATAGCGATTTGTGATTATTAAAACAACAATCATAGGAATGAATTCAGCAATCTTCGAGAGGGCTCAACAGTATGAATGTGAAATTGGAATTAAATGATTAATGAAAGTCCTTGAAAGAATGAAATGTGATATCCCTTTGGTGGATGATTCAGACTCCAACACGGGTTAGAGCAGGTATTATTGGTTTGGGTATCACTGTGAACCCAGGGACCTATGTGGTTAATTAAAGAACAATTTAATTTGAAAAGTGTTTACCTTATCTTTTGTATTTTATTCTTTATACAACTGCATATACTATTATATACTGTGTATTGTTTTAGACGTCATTGGTGGTGGTCTGCTGAGTTGTACTCACACCATACTCGAGCTGCCTGATCGGTACCTGGATAGACTTCATATTTGCCGGACATTATTGGGGCAAGAACCCTATGTTAGATGATTGAGTTTGGATTCATGATGGAGCATGTATTAGAGAACCAGACATGATATCAAGATCTGCCTGAGAATTGTTAGTGTGTCTTTATTTTGGATTTTCATTTGACACTTGACACTTATATGGAATGACATATCTACAATTTTGGTTTATGGTCTTTTATCCATGTTTTCATATTATCACGTGATGTTGGTCTTATTGATTATGGTATTATCCTGGTTATTATTTATTATATTTTGGTTATTGTTTATTTATTTCTATTGTTTTGTTACATTGATAAAGAGGGTATAGTCTTATCACATTAGATATTAGACCCTCACTGTTAGTCAGCAGCCTCTGGTGTATGAAGATGTGTGCCTAAGGTCACATAACCAACCATCTCGGGTTGGGGCATTACAAAGTGGTATCAAATGAGTTTTCTTTTCTTTTCATTTGTATTACATTTTGAGTCGACACTAGTGAAAAAATGGTTTTCTTGTTTTTTTTTAATTTTCTGCATTGCTTATTAGTCACTGTTACTAAAGGAAACGTTGTAAATATTGTATTTAACATTGGTTAAAAAAATAGACGCTATAAATCTATAATGGAACCGATTTTTTACATCAGTTATTAAATAACTGATGTAAAAGATCATGTATTACATCAGTTTTTTTATATGAGTGACATGAAAAACGCTTCGGGATGAAGGATTTTTACATCAGTTATTTAATAATCGATGTAAAACATTATATAACACATCAGTTTTTATATGAATGGTGCAGAAAAACACTATCCCGAAGCCTTTTTATGTCAGTTAATAATTAACTGTTGTAAAAAAATATATTCCACATCAGTTATTTTGAAACTGATGTGAAAGGGATTCGCGATGAAGGGTTTTTACGTCAGTTATTTTATAACCGACGTGAAAAATATTATACGACGTCGGTTCTATTAAAATCAACATAAAAAACAAACAAAGGACATTTTTAACATTGGTTATAAAATAACTGACGTAAAAACATTTTTTTTAAATATTTCATGTTACCCTTCCTCTCCACTATCGACTAAACCATAAAAATACAAAAACAAGCATCAAAATTACACATTCACAATTACAACATTCAAAAATTACAATATTAACTAAAAACAAAGATAAATCCGACCAAAATAACTACCAAATACACATTTACAATTACAACATTCAAAATTACAATATTTACTAAAAAAAAACTAAAATACAATAAAAACTGTAAAATATTTTCCCATTAAGCTCTTGTGCACTATAAGGGTGAGGGTCATAAAAAATTTACAGATTAAAAGGAAAGTAGTTAACATGGATAATGAATGAAACAAATTAAATATTAAGGAATAGTTTATAAGGAAATATAACCTGGTTGAACTTCGTAACTGTTCCAGTTGTAATTGTTTTATACATAAATCTTAATACATAATATCCACATTATTTTATGCCTTTTTGTTTATGAAATTGTTGTTTAAATGAGTTTGTCGATACAAATTATTATTTTTATGTAATATATCCAAAAATGTACTAATTATAAATGGAAATTCACCTTTACTTTTACATATTTGATCTTGGCGTTCTTTTTCTTTGTGGTTTTTCAAAAGAAATCGCATCCCCTGTTATAAAATAATATGAATGAAATAAATTTAAAATTAATTATAATATAAAAAACTATTAAGAAATTAAAACTTACTATTCCAATATGTTTTTAAAATTTCCTCACACATCTCCATGGATAGAGCATATCCAGTAAAGTGTCTTCTCCCTTGGACAAAAAACACCTAACATCCAAAGGTCACTGATATAAAAGAAAATTTAATGTTAGTGGTTATTATGTCAAAAGATAATTAACACTTTGTGAGATATATGTTTCATACCTCTCAATATAAGGAAACATCCAGTACAATGTAATTATATTCTGTTCAAATCTTTTAGCAATATAAACTGTTATTTCTTCTTTAGTCAATTTTCGCGCTTCAGGTGAAATTAACTGCGGGTACATAAATCCATATACATCTATCTTTTCATTATCCTCACACATTTTATAAATATACCTAATAAAAAACAGAGATAAGTATAATTTTTCAATAAATTTAATGTAGGGAAAGATTTATGTTAAGACTTACATGGAAAAAACTTGCTTCATGTTGATGCCCAACTTACCTCTAGTTACAAGCTCCATGGTATCATTTTTCTAAATCCCCAAATTTATTACATGCCCATATACATGAGATTCCATTGGAAACATATAAACACCCTGCAACAAATCTGAATATCTTAAAAATCTGTCAAGACTACTAGAATCTGTATCTGAAGTCATATCCCTTTATCCTTATTATTGGCTATACAACATTTCTTTTCCATTAAATTATTTTTGTAAATAAATAAATAAATATATTAACTTTTAAATGTTGAAACAAATTTAATACAAAAATAAAATAAAAGATAAAATATGCACATACCTCTATGGTAATATGTCACAGAATTCTAGATGGAAAAACTAAAAAGTTGTCGATACTTTGCCTAACTGTCCTCACCTCATCTGTAGGTAATGGTACTCCATATGATATATCTATAATATCCTTTACAATGACCCTATTCTTATATATCTCTAAATATTGATGATTAATGGTATCTCATATATAATATATCATCCCATATGCAACTATATGATAGTGAGGATTGTCAACATATAACTCAAAATAACTAGGAAGCTGTGGAGGAGAGGGTGTATAAGTAGGATAAAAAATGGGGTATACAGGAGGAGGTGGAGGAGTGGGTGTAGGAGTAGGATAAAAAATAAGGTCATAATAAATAATGGGGTCTGCAGGTGGAGGTGGGGGAGTGGGAGCTGCTGACGGAGGTGGAGGAGTGAGAGCTGCAGTCTGAAATTGTCTTTGCATGTCTATAAACATGGACTGTACCGATGCTCTGATATTTTCCTCCATCATCACATTAATATTTTTAACTTCAACCTCTAAATATTTTTTTTTATAAAAAACCTCCATTTCAGATGCTAAAGAACATGGTAACACTTTTGTCACCGATACACCCACCGGGTATCCACATACACGATCTGGGTGTTCGGGATTTCCCAGTGTTGTAGATAAAATATCTTGCCTCTCCTTAGCTAAAAATAACCACCGTGTTCCCTGGATGAATGGATCAAAGGCCTTCTTTTTTTTGTTGATTTTTGATAACACCCATTTCAAGGGATGAGGGGGAACTCTTACAAGGCCCATAAGCTTTAGAGATTACATGTCCCGTAGGATTAAGAGACATTACATGATCCGAAGGTCTTAGGGAATTCAACGAGACTATAACTAAAAGTAAATTACCCTCCCTAGCATCTTAATCATGATGGTAGCCCTCCACCTTCACATAGACATCCGACTAAGCTTCCCATGCAGGCACAGGCTGGTCCCGATGGCGTTTCCATACCCTCTCATTCTTCCAAATCCGTTGGTTCTGCTCTGGTGAGTGTGCCTTGTCACGCCCCGCAAAATGGAGAGGAGATCCAGTGGTGAGGTTCTCTAGAATCATCTAGAGTTCTCTATATATCCACCAAGTTCCAGAATATTCCAGACTTCTCTAGAGTGTTGTAGAACACCCCTTGGGCCTTGAAGGTTTCAGAACATTCTAGGCCTCCACGGAAGGTTGAGGATCTCTATGGGTTCTAGAATTCTCCATGTATATTCTAGTAGAGTAGGATAGAATACTCTAGAATCACGTGGAAGTGTACATATTCTAAAATGTTGTAGAATTTTCCACCAAGCCCTATATAAAGGGAGTGGATCCTCATTTGTAAACACACACAAAAGTTAAGATCATTTGAGAGATTCTTTGAACTTGTGTCTTGTGATCTTGTCAAATACTTCCCTTACGATCCTTACTTCCATTGTAAGTATTAAAAGTCTGAAATCTTCTAGGCTCTAAGAAAGGAAGCTATCTGAGTGCCGCACGAGATCTTGAGAGAAGGACATGTCCCGTGACAGTTGGTATCAGAGGTGTTCAAGTAAAGTGCTTCGTGATGGCAAGCTCGAATGTGGAGGGTCCTATTATGTTCGAGAAAGAGGCCATGCCATATGTTTCTAGGAAGAAGGGTGGAAAATATCATGAGACCATAGTGAATCTCAAGGAGAGTATCCTAAGTGTGGAGGAGTGCCTTGCTGATGTAAAGGAACAACTTGAATATGTCGAGGGAGACGATGAGGAATGGGCACTAGGCATCGTAGGCCTACATGATGCACTCTTCACTCTCCAAGATTGAGTGGTGTCAGTTGAGAGGTAAGCCAAGGAGAATGCTACTGAGAAATATGCCTTCATGGATTGGATGAAGGGGATCTTATCACAACATGGAGATGCTATGACCAGGTATGACCAAACTCTTGATCAACTTAAGAGGGAGTGGTTAAATTACCGTGGCAAGTTAGCTAGTGGGGTGCTTATGTGCAACACAACAAAGATTGATGTGCCTCATCCAAAACACTTCAATGGAAAGAGGGATGCCAAGGAGGTAGACAAATTCTTTTGGAAAGTAGAACAATACTTCGAGGCAATTGGCTTAATGGAAGACATGATCCGTGCGAAGACCTTCATTCTCTAATTTGGTGACGATGACTCTATATGGTGGAGGATGAAGAACCAAGAGCTCAAGGATGGTGGGAAGGCACTCCCATAATGGGAAGAGTTCAAAAAATGGGTCTATTATCAGTTCTACCCCAAGGAAGTGGATGGGAAGCAAGGAAAAAACTATTAACTTTGAAGCATACGAGGACTATCCATGAGTATGTTTGGGAATATGTCTCACTAAAGCTCCAGGTACATGGAAAGCCTGATTATGATCATATGTATGATTTAATCAAAGGTATTAAGCCATGGGAACAACAATTGGTGTGAGGTCGATGGCCTAAGACCTTCACCGAAGCTGTGTCCATTGCCGAGTCTTTGGTGGAATACAAGAAGAAGGTTGGACCCTCTAAACCCAAGAAGGAGTTCAAGGGTAAAGGTGGGGGAGACCAAGAGAGGAGGTGGAACTGAGATGCCCATGACAAGGGGAAGTCAAAGGAGTACACCAAGGACTTCTCAAGGGAATTAAATCCCTGAGGGTGCTACTTTTGTGATGGGCCTCACACATGGAAGGAGTGTCCCAAGAGGAAGGCACTCAATTCCATGTTCGAAGAGAAGGAGGAAGTTCCCAAGGAGTAAAAAATGGGGACT
The DNA here is from genome assembly GCA_963277665.1 of Viscum album. NCBI lineage: Eukaryota > Viridiplantae > Streptophyta > Magnoliopsida > Santalales > Viscaceae > Viscum > Viscum album. The sequence continues at coordinate 109,437,359 of OY728133.1, forward strand.
CTAAGGCTCTTCAATGCATTATAGGTGAATAACCCACCTAAGGCGCCACCTAAGGATGGGTTGATGTATGCAAAGGTGGAGTTTAATGGGAAGTCCACCTATGCGATGATCAACATGGGAGCCACACACAACTTTGTGTTTGAAGATGAGGTAAGGAGACTTGGGCTAGTTGTGTCCAAGACTACTAGTTGCATGAAATCCATGAATGACACACCACAACCGGAAAGTGGCATTGTCTGTGGGGTGACCCTTTGCATCCAACGAGCCCGTACCTGAGTGGTAAGGGCTCCTTCTTGGCATCCAAGAGACCCGGGTTCAAAACCGGGTGGAGGAGAATTTCCTGGTTACTGTAGCAGTACTGTAGCATTTACTATTCGGTACTGTAGTAGCCGGTACTATTCACCCGATTTGGGCCTTCGGGCCACCAGTTTGGGCCTACGGGTCTCCAGGGACTTCGGGTCATCAAATGCCTTCTGGCCATAGGGCCTTAGGGTCACGTAGACTATGGAGTAGCCCAGTTCACACAGAACAGGCCCCAGAAGAGGATCAGAGCAGCAAGAGTAGCAGCCACCAGATGCAGAGCTAACCGGATTGGAATAAAGAGAGGGTATGGAAGCCGCCATTGGGACCAGGCACCATGCAACTTTGTACGGGGAAATGCTAGCTGACCAGCAATGCAAGGTGGGGAGATAAGGTGATCAATGATGCAAGACGCTGGGGAGGGGCAGTTCTAGTGGGCTGGGCTTACAGGTCATGTATGGGCATGGTATGCCTCTAGGCCTTCGGGTCATGTATTGAGGGTCATGTCGGGCCTTGTTCCTTGGGCCTACGGGTCATGTACAGGTTCCCCTTCAACCCTTAAAAGGGGGATTATCTATAATAAAATAAAAATAGGGCCTTCGGGCCATTCGGAGGGTGACCCTTTGCATTGGTGAATGGAGGGGTATTATTGATCTCACTGTGGTTCCCATGGACGACTTCAAGCTTGTGTTGGGGATGGAGTTCTTCAAGAAATACAAGGACATACCAACACCTCACTTGGAGAAAATGGTGATCATGGAAGAGATAAGCCCATTCATGGTGACAATGAAGGTATGTGGAAATCATGACTTGTATTTAATTTTTTCCATGCAAGTGAAGAAGGGTTTGAAGAAGGTAGAGGAGACCTACTTGGTTTCCTTGAAAGATGATGGGCCGGTGGACAACAACCATGAGTTGCCGAAGGAGGTGAAGGGTGTGCTAAGGTATTTTAGCGATGTCATGCCACCAAAGTTTCCCAAGAGACTTCGACTCAAGAAAAAGGTGGATCATGAAATTGAGTAGGTGATGGGATCGAAGCCACCATCCATGGCACTCTATCGCATGGCTCCACCTGAGTTGGAGGAGTTAAAGAGGCAGTTGAAGGAAATGTTGGATACGAGACAAATCCAACCATACAAGTCACCATATGGATCACCCGTTCTCTTCCAAAAGAAGCATGATGGATCCTTGAGGATGTGTGTGGACTATCAGGTATTGAAGAAAGTCATGGTGAAGAACAAGTGCCCTATTCCATTGATAGAATATTTATTTGATCAGTTAGGCAAGGCACGGGTGTTCACCAAGTTGGACTTGAGATCAAGATATTATCAAGTACGAATTTCCATAGAGGATGTGCCAAAGACCGCATGCATGACAAGGTATGGATCCTATGAGTTTCTTATTATGCCATTTGGTTTGACTAACTCCCCAATGACATTATTCACCTTTATGAACAAAGCCTTCCACCAATACTTGGATAAGTTTGTGGTAATCTACTTGGATGAAATTGTAATATATAGTGAGAAAATGGAGGACCATGTGGAGCACTTACAAACCATGTTCAAGGTATTGAGGGAGAATGAGTTATATGTGAAGAGGGAGAAGTGTTCCTTTGTGAGGGATGAAGTTCTCTTCTTGGGGCATAAGATCAAAGGAGGCAAGATCATGATGGATCATGATAAGATCGGGGCTATTGATGAATGGGAGAGGCCAACCAAGGTTCCTGAGCTGAGATCTTTCCTTGGGTTGGTGAATTATTATTAGTGATTCATTTGTGAATACTCAAACAAGGTGGCTCCACTCACCAAATTTCTAAAGAAGAACAAGCCATGGGAGTGGGATGAAAAATTTGAGGAGGAATTTGAATTATTGAAGAAGACGATCATGGAAGAACCGGTCTTGATCTTGGTGGATTCAACCAAGCCTTATGAGGTACACACTGATGTCTCAGACTTTTCTATTGGGGGTGTTCTCATATAGGAAAGTCATCCCATAACTTTTGAGAGTTGGAAGCTGAATAACATTGAGAGGAGGTACACAGTTCAAGAGAAGGAGATGAAAATCATGGTACATTGTCTTCAAGAATGGAGAAATTATCTCTTGGGGTCCAAGTTTGTGGTGAATACCGACAATGTTTCCACAAGATACTTCCAAACCCAGAATAAGTTGACTCCAAAACAGGCAAGATGGTAGGAATTCTTGGCTGAGTTTGATTATTATTTAGAGTACAAGCCTGTGACAACCAATGTGGCGGCCGATGCACTTAGCCGGAAGATGGTATTTAGCCACTTGTCATGTGTGGATGATGGGATCTTGGGTAGGATCAAGGAAGACATGGCGCATGATCCTATAGCCAAGAATGTCTTGGATCTCGCGGTGGAGGGAAAGACAAGGAGATTTTGGGAGGAGGATTTCACTCTTCTTACTACATGGAGGAGGATATATGTCCCAAAGTGGGGGAACCTATGGAGGGATCTCATCAAGGAGTGTCATGACTTGAGATGGGCAGGACATCCAGGGAAGCACCGCACTAAGGCCTTGCTAGAGGGAGTATATTATTGGCCGAGGATGGAGGATGATGTGGAGTCCTATGTGAAGACTTGTCTTGTGTGCCAACAAGACAAAGTTGAAAATCAGTTGCCCAAAGGATTATTACAGACATTGCCCATTACAGATAGGCTATGGGAGACAGTCACCATGAACTTAATCGTCGCATTTCCGAATTACAAAGGGTATGGGAGCATCATCGTGGTGGTGGAAAAATTCTCAAAGTATGCCACATTTATCCCTACTCCAGCAGATGTGATGGTAGAGCTCACCGCAAGGCTACTCTTCAAGTATGTGGTGAAGTATTGGGGGATACCATGACACATCATCAACGATTGGGATCCACTCTTCATAGGTAAGTTGTGGAACGAGCTCTTTGGATTTTTGGGATCGAAGCTCCACTACTCTACGAGCTTTCACCCCCAGATGTATGGGTAGACGAAGAGGGTGAATGCCTTGTTGGAGCTCTACTTGAGGCACTTTGTGAGTGAAAACTAGCAAGATTGGTCCAAGTTGCTTGATGTGGCTCAATTCTCTTACAACTTTAAAAGGATTTAGTTGACGGGGAAGAGTCCATTTGAGGTGGTGACTAGACAACAACCCCTTACTCCTCACACATCGGTACTTGAGGAGAACTACCAAGGAAGCAACCCAACCACCTACACTATGACCAAGGAAGGGTGAAGGGATGTGATATTCCATCCTGGGGACAAGGTTATGGTGAAACTCTTGGCTCAACAACACAAATCATTCAAGAGGGTGCACAAGGACCTAATTCGGCAATATGAGGGACCATATGAGGTCGTGAACCGAGTTGGGGAGGTATCATACCGCTTGGAGTTTCCTCCCAAGATAAAGATCCATCTAGTATTCCATGTGAGTATGCTCAAGCCATATCACGAATACATGGAGGACCTGAGCAGAGGGGTGTCTACAAGGGTGCCCACAACGGTTGTTGAGTCGTATGACAAACAAGTGGATCTCATACTCGATGATTGGATAGTTCGGCAATGTGGAGTGCCATGAATCAATGAGTACTTGATCAAGTGGAAAGTCTTACCAGAATGTGAGGCAACCTAGGAACCCACAAACAACTTGTGGCAGTTCACATGGGCAATCGAGGAGTATCATCAGGGATGCGCCGGGGACATCGCCGGAATAGGTGGGGGAGGATGTCATGCCCTTCCAAATGGAGAGGAGACCCGGTGGTGAGGTTCTCTAGAACCCTCTAGAGTTCTCTACATATCAACCAAGTTACGAAATATTCCATACTTCTCCAGAGTGTTGCGGAACACCCCTTGGGCCTTGAAGGGTCCGGAACATTCTAGGCCTCCATAGAAGATTGAGGATCTCTACGAGTTCTATAATGATCCATGTATATTCTAATAGAGTAGGCTAGAATACTCTAAAATCATGTGGAAGTGAACATATTCTAGAATTTTGTAGACTCTTACACCAAGCTCTATATAAAGGGAGTGGATCCTCATTTGTAAACACACACAGAAGTTGAGAGCATTTGAGAGCTTCTTTTTACTTGTGTCTTGTGGGCTTGTCAAGCACTGCCCTTACGATCCTTACTTCTATTGTGAGTGTCAAAAGGCTAAAATCATCTAGAATTTAAAAAAGGAAGCTAGTCGAGTGCTGCACGAGAGTTTGGGAGAAGGCCAAGTCCTATGACACCCTGATCTGAATTGTCCTCTAGGGCTGCTCTTTTTTTGTAGAGTCTTTCTGGGGAAACTGCATTGATCATGTGGCCTGAAGGCCTTGAGGTGGTACAAAGGCCTTAAAGGTGGATTGAAGGCCTTACTGAATCGAAGGACTAGGTGGACCAAAATCATTAAGGACTCCAAGCCCAAACTAGTGGCCTAAGGTGAATAGTTCCAGCTGCTACAATACCGAACAATACCTACTACAGTACCCGCACAATACTACTATAATAACCCAGAATTATTCCTCCACCTGGTTTTAAACTTGGTTCTCATGGATGCACTTAGAGAGACCTCACCAAATGGGATGAGACTCATATGACTCTCATGTTCTCTTCTCCTTAAGAGGATCCTGTATAAATTATTTAAATTTTTTTGTAATGATTCAAAATATATAAATAATTGAATTAACTTAAATAAATAAATAAAATAAACACATTACAATTCTCTTAGCTACGACCCTCGATTATTCTATAAGATATTGCCCTTTTTTTTCATCTGACCCCTCTTCCATTTTTCATGTCTAGCCGGGGGGGATGGAGGGGCAACCTCTTCAGTGTTTGAAGACTTATCTCTCAATTTTTGTAAATTTTCAGCCATAATTTGTTCTTCCAATAAAATATACCCTTTTCGAGATAATGTATAAGGGTATACATTTCCATATTAGATATCCTAATGATATCTCCTCAACTATTGTAAATTAAGAACAATAAATCATTAAGAAATCATTAATAATATCATTAATATAAGAAAACTTCTAAAATTTTACATTGCACTTACCAAATATGCTTCTTGTATTCTACTTTTAACAAATTGTTTTCATGTGTCTTCATCTATAAAAGTATATACATGACATGGATTTTCATGTTTCCTATGCTCAAAAATGAAATCAGATGTGAGAGTTGATTTGAAATCCCTCCATCTCCTAACAGCCATTGATAAACATTTCCTCTTGACTCCTATAGTGTCAGGTATATCAAATTTCATCTGATAAGAAGATGGAAAACATATTATACTATAAACAATTCAAGATTAGTAAAACAATAAAAAAAGAGCTTACCAAAATGGTCTCCCGCAACTGAGATAATGTTGTTTTTTCAACACTTTTCCAATCATCAAACAAAATGTTGACTTTTCTTTTACCCCGTGTTGATACAAAAATCCTAATTTGTTTTGAATTAGGACCTCTTGGAATATCATTCTCATCAAAGTCTACCACTATCCTATGGTACTATCTATGAGCAATTGATAATTTCTATAAATGTGTGATTCCACGTTTACTAACCCTCAAAATATTCTTTAGCAATGTGGGAGTATATGAAGGTTGGGGATCATCAAGAGGAGCATATGCAAGTTCCTCCTCAGAGGTATGATTAGGACACTCCTCTCTAGAAGTATTTGTTTTATCAGTTGATTTATCTTTCATTATCCTTTAAATCAAAGAAAAAAACATTTAGTACACAAATATACAAATTTAACTATTATAATACTAATGTAAATAAAAAATAAAAAATTAAGAAACACAAAAATAAACTAAAACTTAACACATTGATATTCATATTTGTTATAGTTAACTAAAATGCTAACAGTAATGATATATGAAATGTTATGTAAATGAATGAAAATAAATCCAAAATTGGTGTAGGAATATTAAAAATGGTCCAAACTAATAAATCATTTTTACAAAAAAATAATATTTTTTAAATATACTCATATACTTTTTTTATTTAACATATCAGATTTAAAATATTTATAATTCAATAAAATCAATAAATATAGAAGTTATTTAATGGTAAACATGGTAAACTAAATAAAACTAAACTAATATAAACAAACATTTTTTACTTATTAGTTTTAATACATGTTTTAATAAAGAAAAAAAATTAAAATATCTGACATTTTATGAAATTAATAAAAGCAAACAAGAAATAAATATATGTTACTTTTAATATTAGGAATATACTAATAGATTGTTTTCCCAAATTCCTTCATCGTGATATTTTCTTATATCACAAACCATGTCTACAACGTTCTCATCATTATTATCTATTAATCTTTCCATGGAAGTAGGGATCCCACATAAATCAACATCTTCATCAAGTTGATCATCCCCAACATATTGTTTTTTTACTTGTAAAACAATAGACCACTACACATCAGATTAATCAAGAACATAGAAAATTTGTTTTCCACATGTTTTCATTATAAAATAATCAACTATTTCTTCCAATCTATTCATATTAAAAAGTGTCATTCCAAATTCATCATGTACAACACTGTTGTTACCGATAAACCATTTGCAGTTAAATAGTTGAAAATTAAATTTAATGTAATCAACCTCCCATATTTCTTCAATGACTCTATAATATACACTTGATTCATAAATTGGGTTTTGGTCTTTAAAACTCGAAAAATGCATTGCTTCTATGAACACAAATACATCACTATTCTGAACCACACTTCTATTGTCCTGATATTTCATATGAAATGTATAACCATTAATGTCATACCCAGAACATGTTATCACATTTAAACTTGGACCGCCCATTAACCATCTTAATGTCTCTAATGCATTTGATATACCAATCATGGTGTTTTTAAACCATGGAAAAAAAGTTTTGTTATGCTCATTCAAAACCCACATTTCTTTCTTATTTGAATGACATTTTTTAAACTCATTAATATGAAATGTTATATATGGTTGAGCACCATCTATGTTATTCAAGATGTTAAATGTTCCTTCTTTATCTGTTCAACTAACAAATATTTTGTTGGATTTGGTGGCCTAGAACCAACTACTTTGTACTTTATTCATTAATAAATACCTTATCACATCTTGATTGTTCTTCTTCATGACAATGCATGTGATAATGTCCTAAGGAAATCTTTTGCATTAATGGGTCATAGCAGATCCCTGCTATGATGAGAACCCGGAAGTGCCATAACACTATTCTTGAATATATATTCTATAGTAGGATGATGTTATTTGAGGGACACCAATAATACATGCCATTAGGGGTGAGGACTCACAAAACTTTGAGGCACCTTCTCATGGTGTGCGCCCTTGGTAATATCTAGGAGGATATTATGAGAACGAGACCCGCCAGTAGGAAATCCACATTTCATAGTGTCATTGGATGTTCCTATCTATGGACGTGTGTATTGGTCCTTAGACTTTAAGATTATTATTAATGGGTATTACAACTCATGAACTTAGATGTATTGACAAAAACTGTGATGACACACTATTCATAGCAAGGTAGGATACGTTGGGTGCGTCATGAGTACTACTACATTAACAGATAATGCGAGAAAGGATTTGTCCCTTATGTTCCATAATAGAAGTAGATATCTCATGGCCCTTTGATGGAATTGATATAGCCTAAATAAATCCATGGCCATGGTAAGGTATGAGTGAGTTCAATTCTATAAAGTCAAAGAAAGAATAATCGAGCACATGGGTTGATGACACTACCATGCAACCCACTTTATTAGAGATATCAATATAAATGGATTATATTACACGGTAAGCATTCGTATGAGGTGACACGTCAATGCGGTGTCAACATCTTTCTCTTGGGTGCCTTGACCCGTTGCTAGATAGTAATCTTGGACTTTAGGCAAGCCTGAATAATGCCAACGAGAAAGAGGACTAGAGGGTCACACACTAAGTGTGTCCATGTATCTCAGTTAAATATTAATTTAACAAGTTGAATAAATATTATTCCCGACTATGGTTTAATAATTATTCAAGGATTCCTGATCACATTTATTTCGACACTAGTTATTCGAGAGAATATATTGTGGGTGAAATAATATATTTATTAGCGAGTAATGCGGTTACAGTTATTTCAAAAATAAATATCCATTACTCAAGGACTAATAAATGTGGTGGAGGAAATAAAGGAAAATGGAAAATAAAAGTACACGCTGTGTATATTGAATATACACGCCGTGTAGTTTTATGAAAAAACGAGTACTTGATGTGTATTAATGATTACACGACGTGTAGTTTTTCCAGTCAGGATTTTGAGTAAATAATATCATTTTATTAAATGATATTTATTATAATCAGTGTGGGAACATGTCAAGGAATTAATCATTCGACATGGGGGTTTTCAATGAGAGTTAATGAAATAAATAAAATGTGTAACGTATTTATTTATTGTCATAACTCTATAACCTCAAACCCGATTATAAATATCCTCACAACCCCAACGATTTCCCCAATCCTTGTTCACAACAATTCTGGAGAGTTATCTCAAGGCTGAAAGAACTCCTTCATCCAAGAACGCTCTCAATACTGAGAGAGATCCACCTCCATCGGATCAAGGTGATTGAAGGTGGACATCGCAAGCGAAGGTTCTTCTGCGCTAGCACCCAGATATCCCTTCGGTGACGTCCAGAGATATGTGACACATGTGTGGATCACTGCTAGAGGAACCCTACACTTGGATTCTACGATGCAACGACGGATCACAAGATCGTGACCGAAGACATCAACAAATAAATAATTCCACCAAGGTAATTCTTGTGAATTAATTAAATTAATTATAACCAACATATGATGATACTATCTCTATAGTTCTGGGACCCCCTCTTTTGTTTTTCATTCTTTATTCTATTCCAAAGATCCGGCATTTTATATCATGACAGATCTCAATTTTAACATTGTTTAATGCTAAAATCAAAGTTGGGCTCTCCCACCAACACGCTTCCGCTGCGCCCGGAACCTACAGATTTGACTTTCAAACCAAGAATCTCCTTTACCCCATAATTAACTCATTCATGGAGAGATAGAGGCAAACCAATGTGCTCTTCCATAGAAAAGTTTCTCATATAAAACTCCACAACCTCCTCATAAATATACTTTTCAACAATGGAGGATTCAGGTTGATATGGATTCTTAACATACCCCTTCAATATCTTTATATAACTTTCAAAAGGATACATCCAACATAGATATACATATTCACAAAGCTTTATTTCTTGAACCAAATGAACTATTAAATACACCATTATATCAAAAAAAGATGGAGAAAAATACATTTCAATTGAAAAAGTATAGAAATTGATTCATTTTCCAAAATGTTCAAAGAATCTAGATCAATCACCTTATTAAAAATTGAATTGAAAAAATAACACACCTCATGATAGTATTTCTAACATAGTTGGGAAATATTCCATGCAATGCAATTGGTAGAAGTTGTTGCATCATGACATGACAATCATGATATTTCATACATGTCAACTTTAAATCCTTCAAAGGGACAAATTTTTTTACATTTTAAGAATAACCCTACAATGCTTTGATATCATTAAGACACTAACAAAAGATAATTTTTTCCCTCTAGAATAATGTATGAAAATTTGGGGGAAGAAATGTATGTCTTCCATTAGAAGTGGGAACTAACTCCAAACACATTCCCATTGATAGTAAGTCTAATCTTGCATTCAACCCATATTTAGTCTTTTATTTAATATCTAACAATATTCCAATCAATATTTCACAGATATTATTCTCCATGTGCATGAAATCAATGTTATTTTTCACTTCATGATATCACCAATATGGTAGCTCAAAAAATATTGACTATTTCTTCCAAATATGTCTATCATTACCATATTTATGCGTCTTTCCAAATGTCACATCAAGTTTTTGAACCCTCTCAAAATAATTATTATTGGATAAAGGTTTTGGAACAATATAAAATTCTTGTGAGCCATTTAATGCCTTTTTAAATATTCTATAAGAGTTATCCATATGCAAAAATATTTCTATGACCCATGTATACTATTTTCCTCCCATGATACAATTAACAATATGAAGTTTGTTGTTCACAAATTAGACACACTTTATTCCCCTTAACACTATATCCAAACGAATTTCCATACATTGGAAAGTAATTTATAGTGAACATAATCATTGCACTCAGTTGAAAATATTCCATTTTATAAGAATCATACACCCTAATATCATCCTCCCATAAGAGTTTCAAATCATAAATTAATGGTGACAAGAAAACATCAATATCATTTCTAGGTTGCTTTGGTCCAGAGATCATTAGACTCAACATGACATATTTGTGCTTCATACAAAATTCAGGAGATAGGTTATAAATTACCAATAAAATAGGCCATGAACTATGTTTCCTAATAAGACTTCGATATGGATTCATTCTATACATGAACATCCTAATTATGAGATTTATAACTTCATTTTTGAATATAGGAAATTGGTGATCAATTTTCTTCCACTATGGATAATCAGATAGATGATGTATTTTTCCTTCACATACCCACTCATCAGCGTGCCATCTTAACCTTTTGACATTATGTGAATTAGAAAATAAAATTTTCAAATGAGGAATTATAGGAAGATACCAAAATACCTTGGCAGGGGTCTCTGTAACCTCTAAATTAGCCTATTATTTTTCTTTCAACTTATACCATGATGTTTCACATTTAAGACACTCTGATAGAAATTTGTGTTCCTTCCTATAAATCACACTGTAATTCAGGTAGGCATGTATTTTATTGTACCCCAATCCCATTGGTCATAATATTTTCTTGTCCTTATAATGTGAATATGGAAGATTGTTGTCTTTAGGAATAATGCCTTTCAACAATTGTAGTAACTCTGTAAAACTCTTGTCACTCCATCCATGTCTTACCTTCAAGTTAATTAATCATAACACCAACGATAAAACCATAAAATCTGTACAACCAGAATACAATGGGTTTTCATCATCACCATACAGATGCTCAATTATTGGTTCTTTTTCAATTTTTTCTGCTTCAATATCATGAATCATTTCTTCAATTTCATCAGAGTTATCATCTTGTAAAGCATCATCATCAGTAGATCTGAAATTTTTCCTAGTTTCACCATGCTAAATCCAGGGGATATAACTCAGATTAATACCATGAAAAATTAAATGATCTTTGATCTATAAACTTTTTAACTTCTTCATATTTAAACATTTCAGGCATGGATAGAAAAACATGTCATTGTTTGGGACATTTCATTTAGCACATTCCAAAAAAATCATAAAGACCTTCCTCATATTCATCACTAATTCAATGTGTTTTAATCAAACTTTGAATCATTATTACCTATAAAAAATATCAAAATTATATATCTTGTTAAGATAAGCTAATTTTATTTTTATATGAAATATTTCATAATTTGAAAGTAACACAATTTTAAAATATAAAACAAATATATGCGTATTTGAAAAATATATTTACAAATTATAAAAAATAATAGAAGATAAGTTTAAATATAAATGATAAATCATAAAAAGATATGTATGAAAATAATTTAAAAAAGAAAATATAGTTAGATAATATAATTTTATATTTATACAAAATATGTCATAATTTGAAAGTAACATAATTTTGAAATATAAAAAAAATATATGAGTATTTGAAAATTATAATGATATTGTTTTTTATCAATAAGATAGAAAACCAATATGTAAAAATAAATCACCATCCACTAGTGTGATGTATTATTAACCTAATACATTTTTTTTGTGTCCATGTAACTCATGGAAAAATCAATACATAATAATGAAACCCTTGAAGTCATATAATAATTCACTAACATTTTATGTCACTCTATAGTTTAACATATTTCTATGATATGTGGTATATGAATAATGTCCAAGGGTTATATCATTTTATGGTAAGATTACTATTGTGAAAACCAACCCTCTTTAGAGAATTCTCCCAACTGTAGAAATAAACTATTATCTAGTGGTTCTATTTTTTTGAAAGGTAACATTTATACATGAATTCTACCTAATAAATTCAGTCCTTATACAGAGATTTGTATCCCCTATATGAGAAAAATAAATAATGGCATTTAATTCAGGGTAATTATAGGTAGTTTCACAACATCCACCCTATTTACCATCCACATCCAACAAGGTTCTAGGTGTTTCATGTTGTGTAAAAAGTTTACATGATTTGCAACCTCACATGGTCTCACCTTACATGAAACAAAAAATCTATTTATTCAAAAAATGAGGAATGCATAAATAAAAACTATAAATTTAATTAAATTAATGAAACATGGGCTTATAGTGAATGCATAGTGTGTAATTGGAATACAAATCATGTCACACATAAATTATCACATGGCTTGGACATTTACTTCATTACTAGATATAAATTCAATGTGATAACATGAGGAAATCAGTCAAAATATTGTGATATTTTATTAACTAAAATCGCAAAATTTATATTTAGGGAATCCATGAAATAAAACGACTGAAACTAAGGCATGTGAGGCTTACATGAGAGTTGCGAGTCAATCAGATAGATGTGATGAATAAAAAGATGATGAAAGAAGCTAAAAAAATGAGGTTGGAGGCCACATGATTGAAGAATTGATTCTAGTATTTTCACATAAGAGAGAACCGAGTTGCTGTTTCCCAAACAAAAAACACCTCAATGACTCAAAACAGGGCTTCATAAAATTTTTAAATGATTTATCACATCAGTTATTTCATAACCAACGTGATAAAGAGTTTTTATTACATTTATCATTTCAGTTATTCTATAATTGATGTGATAAGGCCAATTTTTTTACGTTGGTTATATAATAACTGACATGATAAATCAAGATAATTCATTTTTAACATCAGTTATAATATAACCAATGTGATAAATCAATTTAGACGGAATTGCACATCGGTTATAAATAATCAACTTTAAAAGGATGATGTGATAAATACTTTTTATACTAGTGTGGGTCTTGGTTATGAGCTCATGCATGAGAGTAGCTAACCCATGTATAGGGAAAAACCCAAGTACCCGGGGTGGGATTGTTAATATTGATGTTTTCTGTTATAGTTGGATGTTATTTCACCTTGGGTGATACACTTGTTATATGGTATTACTGTTTTATGGGATTTTCGTCTTGGCTCGGTATGACAATAAATTTGAGTATAAATGCATCATTTTAGGCACTCAGAACTTTATATGACATGCATCATTTTAGGAACACATTAAAAAGTAGGTTTTGGGTAAGTGGTTGTAATGAAAATGATTTTCCTTAATTATGTATTTTAAAAAAGATATGGTGCCTAATAAGAATTTGGTAATTGTAAATGATGATAATTATAGTAATTTAAAATGGATAAATGAGTGTTTAATGGGAAACCATGAAATGTGAAAGTGTTTTTATCTATGTTATCCATGAACTGGATGAAGGATAGTTGAGGGTAGTGTTAGTGCTTCTGTTTTGACTGTGTGTTAGGGTATGAGGTATTACTTGTTATAGACTTATGTGAATACCTCTTATGTTAATGTGGTAATGATGTGTTATGTTTCCTAAGATGTGTGTTTGATATTATAGAGACACACCTCCATGATGATGTTTTTTGATAGGAAAACAGGAGGACATGGCCATAAATGTGCCTCTAATAGTGTAACCAGTGACTCTAATAGTTTTAAGTGAGGTAACAAGAGAACAGTTCCATGAGAATTTTTCTCACTTTATGCAGTTCATGGATAGAGACACAGGTCAGGTTGTGTGGAATATGTCTGAGCTAACACACAAGTTTTAGTTTCACCACCCTATGATCTTCACCAAAGAGGGTGGACATGAGAAATTTGAAATCTAGATTGAGTATATCCAGATGATATTTGACCATTTAGAGACTCCTATGGAGAATAGAGTCAAACTGGGTGCTTATATGTTGAGAGGATCAGTGAAGCGCTGGTAAGATATTCAGAATCGGGACGAGCATATGGAGAATATTGTATAGAAAGAATTTCATGAGAATTTCCTGAAACACTTTTACCCATATAATCTCACCTTGGATAATGTAGTAGTGTTTATGTGGTTGAACTAGGGGAGTATGTTCATAATATATTATTTCAATCTCTTCATTGATTTACAATGCTTTGTTCCAGCAATGGCAGGAGATGAGACAATTGCGGCAAAGAATTTTCAGGATGAACTTAAATGTGAGATTAAGTCCCAAGTTAACATCTTTCAGTTGAAGAAGTTTGATGAGGTGAAGAATCAGGCTCTCATTTCTAAGGAGAACCATAAGGAGGCTTCTAATTAAATGAATGTGGTTTCTGTTGTATGACAAGTAGGTACATCTTCTAAGATTAAGAAGCACCGCTATGAGGGCTTCAACCAAGAAAATGGAAAACAAAGTGGCCAGGGAGAAGGATCAATAAATCAGATAAGTAACTAAGTATAATTCCACTAATTTTAGTAGGTTGGGTCACATTCATATCCATTTTCCATGACCACCAGTGGAGTGTTGATCCTATGACAGGATGAGTCACTTATAGAGGTATTATAGGAACCCTCAACTGATGGGTAGTGATGGAGGAACCAGGCCGAATCAGAGTGCTAAAAGGGTGTATTTTACCCTATATCAGTATGGAAGTTAGAGTTATTTTAGATGTGGTAGTTGAGGTAGTGTATATGGTACTTTAGGGCAAGAGTGTCCATATCAGTAGAGTGGTGCAACTCAGGGGGCTTAGACTATAACACATGGTAGAGGGACATGACAGTTTCATGCAGTTCAACTCGTACTGGTGGATAGTGAGGCTGAATCATTGATATTCATATGTACTATTCTTATAGATTATATGCTTTCTAGTGCCTTATTTGATATGCATTCCTTTAATTCTTTTATATCTACTCAACTTGTTAATGGTTTGAGTCTGATAGTGGAGTTGGTAAGTGGGGTTATGAAGATCGACACACCGTTGGGAGTGTAGTTGAGGGATATCTATTTATGTAAGGGGTGTTATCTCAAGGTTGGGGGGGGGGTATCAATTATATTGGGATATTTACATAATTTGCATGTTAGGTTTTTACTTGATCTTGGGTATGGACTGGCTGGTATCGTGCCAAGACCACATTGATTGTTACCATAAGATAGTGACCTTTACGTCTCATGAGGGTAACAATTATGTTCATCATGGAGAATGGGATATCTAGGCAGGTCATAATGGGCTAGTACATCAGCAACTGAGGGATATCACCGCCCGTTTTTCAATTCTTTTGCTGGATGATGGGGGTTTGAAACATGATGTCTTTCCACCCATACTAGACTAATTCCATGACGTGTTTCTTAAGGAATTATCAGGGCTTCCACCTGAGAGAGATGTTGAGTTTAAAATTGAGCTCACACCTTAAGATAAAACAGTTTCTATTCCACCTTATATAATGACACCAATAGATCTTCAAAAACTCAAGAATCAGTTTGAAGAGTTGAAGGATAAGGTATTTATCCATCCGAGAACACCGCCTTAGGGTTCTTCAGTTTTGTTTGCTAAGAAGGCTGATGGGATGTTGTGTTTGTGTGTTGGTTATTAGATTTTGAACTGAATTTCATTAAAGAACCATTATCCTCTTTCATAAATAAATGATCTCTTTGACCAGTTTAGAGGATCTTGTGTTTTCTCCAAGATCGATTTGAGTTTAGGGTATCATTAGTTGAGAGTTAGATCTTCTGATATACCATAAACTACTTTTAAAAGTAGGTATAACCTATATGAGTTTTTTGTGAGGCCGTTTGGTCTGACGAATGCTATGGATGTATTTATGGCATTGATGAACCGAATCTTTCATTCGTACCTAGATTAATTTGCAGTTGTTTTTGTGGATGGCATATTAGTTTACTCCAAGACTGATGATGATCATGACCAACACCTTGACATCATCCTGAGTACACTAAGAGATAATTATCTATACACCAAGCTATCTAAGTGTCAATTACGGATCAACATGGTACATTTATTGGCTCACATCATCTATGAATAAGGTGTGTTAATAAACCCAGATAAAGTTATGATATTTTTTTCTTGGGATCATCTAAAGAATGTTTTTGATATCCAAATCTTTTTGGGGTTAGTGGGTTATTATCAAAGGTTTATCTAGGAAATTTACCATTTGGAAGCACCAATTTTGGGTTTGAATAATAAGGCGATCAATTTTTAATGGTCTAGATCTTGTGATAATTATTTCTATAAATTTAAGAAGAATTTGACTACCACACCGATCTTGATCCTACCTGAGATGAGTGAGGGGTATACTGTGTTTTGTGACTCATCTAAGATCAGAATTTGATCTGTGTTGATGTAGGGATATCTAGTCATGTCATATGGATCATGGAAGATGAGGCCAGATGAACAAAATTACCCAATGTATGATCTCAAGTTAGTTGTGGTGGTTTATGCCTTAAAGTTTTGGTGGCATTACTTGTTAGAAAAAAAGTTCATTATGAATACCGATCATAAGAACTTAAAGTAAATCTTTTCGCAATGAGATTTGAATCTCCAAAAACATAGATGGGTTGAGTATATGGTGTCTTTTGACTTTGAGATATCATATACACCTGAGAAGGGAAATAGTGTTGTTGATTCTTTGAGTAGGATGACAGAGTTATGAAGTTCAAGAGTCTAGTTTTGAGTGGAAAATGATGACCTTGCTGGATGAGATGCATATTGAGGTTTAGAAGGGCTTGGATAAGATAAACCTTATATCCTTATCAGTTGAGTCTACACTTCTGATTTGGATCATAGAGAGGCAGTATGAGGATCTGCAGTGTTTGTCCTTGAGGAAAATCCTTGAAGGTGGGGAGTCACCTTCTGATTGAACAATATATAAAGATGAGATCATCTATGTATTGAACTAGGTTTTTGTGACTACATGTATGAATGAGGAGCTGATGCATGAGTTTAATGCCTCAAAGTGGGTGGTGCATCCTGGTTTGAATAAAATGTACCATGACCTATATAGACAATATTGGTGGTCAGGCATGAAAAAGGATATTGCATGGTTTGAGACATGATGTTACACCTATCAGTAGATAAATACCAAACATCAATGACCTGATGTTTTAATACAACTATTTCCCATTCTGGAATGGAAGTGGGATGATGTTACCATGGACTTCATAGTGGTTCTTTTAAGGATGCCTCATAAGAATGGTGTTATATGGGAGATTATATACTGATTGAAAAAATTATCCAATTTCATGCATATCCAGTAGACTTTCATAGTAGATCAATTGAGTGACATGTTTTTTTGGGAGATAGTATGTTTTCATGGGGTTCTATAGAGCATCATTTTAGAATGTGATTCATGTTTTACTTCACTCTTCCCAAAGGGATAACAAAAAATCATTGGGTACCTAGGTGTTTCTGAGTACGAATTTCCACCAAAAAACATACGGGCAATTAGAACATACTATATAGGTGCTAGAGGACATACTACAAGTATGCATCCTAGAATTTGGTGGGTCTTGGGAGAAGCACTTAGCACTTCTTAAGTTCAACTATAATAAAATTTATCAGGAGACAATTCATATGGAACTATATGAGGCTCTTTATGGTAGGCCATACAGATCACCTTTGTGTTGGATGGAGGCAGGTGAGTTAGAGATGTTGGGATCAAGTCTCATGCAGGAGACATCAGATTAGGTTCAGCTGATTTGAAAATGAATGGATATGGATCATAGTGGGAGGAAGTTGTATGATAATCGATGTCATTAAACCCTTGAGTTTACACTGGGCGATCATGTATTCCTTCATGTGTCACCAAGATTGGGTCACCGTAGGATTTAGAGTAAGGTAAAGTTGGCACCCAAGTTTGTGGAAAATTTTGATATTATAGAGATAATCAAGATAGTGGAAAACTGATTATCTCTTCCATAGAGGTATAGTGTTATGCATGATGTTTTTCATGTGTCACATCTTCGATAGTATCACCCTGACCCTTATAACGTGATCTATGTTGATCTTGATCCTGGTGCATCCTTTGAGGAGCATCCGATTCGTGTTATGGATCACAGTGAGAAAGTGCTGTAGGGAAATACCATGCTGATATTACAAGTGTTTTAGAAGCATGAACATGTTTATGAGGAAACATGGGAAAAATAATTAGATATTCAAGCTCAATGGCTTAATATTTTTACCTTGAAATCTTAGCGATGTTTGGGAGTATAATTCGAGAACGATCAGTTATAAGGTGTAATATCCTGAACTTTATGGAGATGCATCATACTTTTTTTTAGGTACTATGTACCCTTGTTTTTGTTTTACCTTGGTTGGGTTTTTATTTGGGGTTATTTTGGGTGAAATTGGATAAATATAGAATCCATGGGGTTGTTTCACGATTGGTTCACGGTTAGGGAAAACCATGTAGTTTGCCCCAGGAAACCATGCACCCCGTTTTGGAGCCATAAGAGGTTGCACACAGTTGGAACATGGTTTTTCCAAACCATGTGTCCTCCTTACCCAAAATATTCACCCTCAGATAGAGGATGTTTTTATGGTTGGTGCATGGTTTGTCAAACTGTGTGCCCACCGAGGAGTAATCATACACCCCCTGAGTAAGGGCGCACAGTTAAGGTGCACGATTTGGAAAATCGTGCTCCTTAACCCAGGAAACCATGAACATAGGTTTTAAACCCCCTAAAATTTTTATTAAAATTATTTAACCCCCTGGGTTTTATCTCCATTCTTTCCTGCTCGACCTAATATAATCTCTTTTGTTTTTAGAAGTTAGGATTCTAAGGCTCCTCTAACCCCTTCTGGTGTGAATCAAAGATCCAGTGGATGGATTCCACCTCTCTTATGGTATGTAATCTATTCTTATTGGTTTCCTATCACTCACATCTCTCTTTACCAATGAATAGGGATTATTTTTACACCATTAAAAATGGTTTAGATCTAGGTTTTGATGGATGTGTTTCGTTGGATCTTGGTCCTAACTTTTTATCCTAGATCTCTTCCGTCATTGTGAATTTGATTGTTCAACTTCAAATTGAGGGTTTCAGTTTAGAGAATGTTCATTAAAAACCTTGAGTTAGGTGGTATAATTATAGATTCCCATAGTCTTGATTATAATTGGGTGTATTATTTGTGCAATTTCAATTTCTATGTTTGGAAATTTCATTTAAAATTGATTTAATTAATTGATTCCCTTGAGATTGTGAAACCCTTCACGGATTCCATTGGAACCATTAATGATTTTGAGACCAAAATTGATGGTAACCCATGGGGTGTACCAATATAATTTCAATTTTGATTCATGAATTGTGAATAGTTGATAAATGGAATTGTGAATATGGTTGATAAATAAATTTATGATTTTTTTGAATAATGGATTATGGAAATGGTTGATGAATGGATTATGAATGTGGGACCATGTGATGTGATATTTGTTACTGAGTTATGAGATATGTAATGCTTCTCCAAATACCCATGGGGTGTTATAATACTACTCTAGGCCCCTAATATATATATATATATATATATTTATTTATTTCATGTGACAAATTTTTGGGATAGAGACTACTACTTCAAATACCCATGGGGTGCCCGACTGCTACTCTAGGCCCCTAAGATATATATATTTATTGTATGTGATCACTAAGTCATAGGAAAAAGACTATTGGTCCAAATATCCACAGGGTTCTAGACTGCTCCTCTAGGCCCCCATTGTATGAATGTAAAATTGGAATTAAATGATTAATGAAATCACTTAATAGAATGAAATGTGATAGCCCTTTGGTGGTTGGTTTAGAATCCAGCACAAGTGATCATGTTGTCATGAAATTTCAAACTTATTATGATTTAAATATTATTTTATAGTCTAGGGTGTACCTTAGGTCATCTCTCAAGGAGTTTTGGTGATTTAAAGTGCGTATTTTCAATAAAAAACTAAATAGTGGGGGTGGTTTTGAAAACAATTTTAAAAATAAAATGACTTAATTAAAGAGTTTAATAGTTTACAAAGAAAGATGGTGTTTTATAATAACAAGAGAAGAAGGTAATTTCAAGTTCACTACACATCTTTAATTATTCATTGTTATGAAAATATTATACGTTTTAATGGAATCCTTTGGATTAGGGTTATTAAGATCTTGATTCCCCTCTTGCCTCTTAAAACAATGCACAAAGAACCACCCCTTGACAGAAAAATCGTGTTGTCAAGGTTTGGACCTAAAACATAGATTGATGGATTCCAAATCATACTGAAATATTATGTATGTATGAGAGAAATAGGATACTTGTGTTTTTCCAATAAAAACAAGATTCCTACTTGAAATCTCAACCCAATTAGTGT
This sequence comes from Viscum album, assembly GCA_963277665.1. Lineage (NCBI taxonomy): Eukaryota > Viridiplantae > Streptophyta > Magnoliopsida > Santalales > Viscaceae > Viscum > Viscum album. Next base: position 109,458,026 of record OY728133.1, read on the forward strand.
TGAAATGAAAAGTGTTTCACTTAATTATATAAAAATAAATGTATTCAGAGGAGAAAAATGTTGAGATAAAACATAAGTGAAATATTTAATGCACAAATTACACAAAACAATTAAAATAAAAAGTGTCTAAACTCCCTCCCAAGTGTGTGTATCTTCCTCAAAATGACCTTCCACCGTTTAGCTTGCCATCGTGAGGAGGAAGAGGCTCGGGTGGAACTCCACCTTCATCCTTGATCCCCCTGTGAGGATAGGGGCCTCCAGAACTTCTTGCATGATTATAATACTCCTTTGTGTCTCAAAAATGGTAGATCATTTCATCTGGTTTGAACAACTAAATGATGTTCCCAGGGTGTTCTTTTATAGCCAAAATGGGAGGTGGTTTTAGGCACCCTGATTCCGAGAAACCAATTGGGCCATGGTTTTAGGCCACTAGAAAATATTATATTGATTTAAAAAAAACTAAAAACTTGTTGGAAGACCTATTTAATATATTATTTTCAAATTTTAAGGCCATATATTGTTTATAATAAGATATATTTCCAAAATATAAAGGCAAACTATTGACTCTATGCAGATTCATTTTCTTGGACATATTGATTTGTTTGGGCCTCTTAATGGAATAATTAGGATTGGATTTCTTCAAAAGATTTTCATAATAATAAATTTTAGATCATATAAAAAAATTTAAGCACAATTTTACACATAGATTAGTAGCAATATGCATTTGAGTCCACAGATGTTTTTGGATTCTTGCGCAATTTGGCCCATTTTTCTTCAACTTTGTTTGGGCCCTCCAAATTACCTCCACCTATAATAAAAACATAAAAACAAGTGAAATATCCATTTTTAACATTGAAAAAATTAAATTTTTGAATCAAACATGAATTTAAATTTGTCATTATATTTTTAATTTTCAATACAAAACCAGTTTAATATAGTTGTATGAGGGTGAAATAAAACAGTGAATCGTGGTGCGATCAATGGGACAAAACATGTAATTTTGGTTTGGGTTTCACCATGAACCCAGTGACCTATGTGGTTAATTAAAGAATAATTTAATGAGAAAACTATTTACCTTATCTTTTGTAATTTATTGTTTATATAACTTCATACACTGTTATAGACTAGATATTATTTTAGACATCATTAGTGGTTGCCTATTGAGTTGTACTCACACTCTACTTGGGATACATGATCAGAACCCAAATAGACCTCATGTTTATAGTATAGGATAATGTAAAAATACCTATTTTATTTTTATGAGTTGGGATTTGGGATGGAGCATGGATGAGGGAACCAGACATGATGTCGGGACCCACTTGGGAGTTTTCAGTGCGTCTTTATTTCTAGTTTTTCATTTGACACTGACACTTATATGGAATGAAATACCTACAATTTTGGTTTATGTTTTTTAATCCATGTTTTCATATTATCATGTGATTTTAGTCTTAATAATTATGGTATTATCCTGGTTATTTTTTATTAATTATTTATTTTGTTTTTTGTTTTGCTTTGATAAAGAGCATATAGTCTCCCTACATTAGATATTAGACCCTCGTTGTTAGTCGAAATCCTCTAACATATGGGGAGGAACAATTGAGGTCATGTAACTAACCATATCGGGGAACTAGCAGGTAGAACATGGTTTGGAACATTACATGACCCTTTGTGTGAGTTTTATTGACCCCTGCACATTGGTTTGTATGACCTTTACGCATGGTTTGTCTTCCCTTTATTTATCAGGATATCATGTCTTGATTTTTATCATCCATTCATCCATCTCTTATTTTGTTATGTTGTTATAATAACCTTCTATTCTTGATGGTATATCTTCCCTTGTTCTTCTAAATCAAAGGCTAATCAAAGAACTGACTTGCTCATGGGGAGTTTCTCGGATACGCTGAGAGATGGGGGGAGAGAATCTTGAAGGGAGAGATTTGGTGGCCCCCTTATGTAGGTTCTAATAACAATAGAAGCACTTATGGTGAGCATTATGTTTAGTATTTCTTTTAACATAGATTTTTTCAAAACCCAATAGAGGATCTTTTCACGTTAAATTTATAATTAATTTATTTAATATCAAAATAAATGATTTACAATGGATTATGATATTTTCTTTGATGTATATGTTGATCATCATAAAACAATTTTATGGATTACCTTTATTCCACTTTAAGTAACCAAGAGTAAAATCCCTTTAGTAATGATCCACACATTCTAATTTAATCTCTAGGAAACACTAATTGATTTTTTGGTGTTAGCATGGAGAATAAATTGTCTTTCATCATTCATGTTGATCACTCATCATTCGATATTTAAGGAATCTATCTTGCATTTATTCTTCTTAAGAGGGAGATAGAAATTCTTTTTGCACAATAATCCTATATTTCTTGATTATCCCTGCACAATAGACATAACTATCTATTTATAGAGCTTTGGTTTAGGTTAAAACATTATTTAATTGCATACCAAACTTAAAATAATATTTAAAAACCCCCATGACATATAATAATAATAATAATATGTTATGGTGTGAACTAAATCTCACAATGATAAATATTATTTTACTAGATTGTAAATTAATTTTCATCATCTAATGTGATTTTGGTCCACTTGAAATCCTCGACATTTATTGAATAACCAAATAATTATTTTATTCTCTTAAATACATTTTTTATTCACAAAGCATCGAATAAAAATTTATTAAATATTAAATAAACAAAATAAATAATTTATCCATAATCCAAAGAATAAATGTTTATTAAATATTCATATAATTAAATAAATTATTTAAATAATAAATAATTATTTATTACCTTGAGAATATTAAAGATCAATAAAACTTGAATAAAATTATTCATCAATCTTGATAATGATATTTATTTCATTAATTAAATTCAAATAGAATTTAATTGAGATCAATGGAAACACTTAGTGTATGACCCTCTAGGATTCTTTCTCATTATAATTAGGTGAGTACACTTAAAGTTCAAGATTATTGTCTAACAACAGGTCAAGACTCTTAATAGAAGGAACTTAATATTTCAATGTTGACAACCACATACGAATGATCACTGTGTAATATAATCTCTTTACTACAATATCTCATCAAGTAGGTTGAGCATCTATGTCATCAACCTATATGCTTGATATGCCTTTCTTTGAATATATAAAATAAACACATCATTACACCATGGCCATTGAATTTAATGTAATTGCTATATTCCAATAATAGGTCTAAGATATAAATTTCCATAAAGATAGAATGGAAAAATCCTTCCTCGAATTATCCATTAATGACATGTCAATTATGATGCACCCAACGTACCCTACCTCATTGTGAACATATGAAATCAATATTTTCATCAGAAAATTTAGGTGCATGAGTCATATCACACATTAATGATAATCTTAAAGTCTAAGGACCATTACACACACTTGTATATGATAATATCCAATGACACAAAAACATGCAGAATTCCTACTGGTGTGTATGTTCTCATAATCTCCCATCTTGGATATTACCAAGTACAAAATTCATGAAAAGAAGAATCATAAGCTTATGAGAACTCACACCTAACAGTATATGTACTATGTGCCATTAAAAATTATATTATTTGACCATATAACTATTTTTAAGAACATCATCATAGCATTTTAAGATTATAATCATAGTGAAGAACTTCCATTCCTTCTTTAATGTGACATATACTCTAGGATATTATTGTTGGAGTTGGTGTATTAGAACCAAATTTGGTGTACTTTATGATAACCTATATTCATTTTTTTGAATATTAATAAACACCTCATCATATAATGATTGTTTTTTCATGTGACATAGTATGTGATAACGTCTTATGAGTACATGTCACACTGAAAGGTCATCACAATTCCCCACTATGATGAGAACCCAAAAGTTCTATGAAATTATACTTAAATATATGTTCTATATCTAGATAAAATCATCTAAGTTACACAAATGATATAGGCTATCAGGGGTGGATACTTATAGGACTTTGATACACCTTATCATGGTACACACCCTTGGTAATATCCAGTGTACGATATTATGATAACAAGACCAACCAGTAGAAAATAAACATTTATATGTGTCATTGGATGTTACTATATTAAGACATGTGTATTGATTATTATAATTTAATATTATTATTAATTAGTGTTATAATCTACGTTCTTTGATGTATTGACGAAAATTGCAACGACATATGTTCACAGCGATGTAGGATACTTTGGGTGTGTCATGAGTAATATTTCATTAATGAATAATACGAGAAAGGATTTATCCCTTATGTTCTTTAATAGAAGTTGATATCCTAATCCCTTTTATGGAAATGATATAGCCTAAATAAATCCATGACCATGGTTTTCTATAAGCAAGTTCTATTTTCAGAAAGTCAAAGAAAGAGACATCGAGCACATAGGTTAATGACACCAACATGCAACTTTCTTGATTAGATATATCATGATAAAGAGATTATATTACACATTAAGTTTACATATGAGGTATTATGTCATTGTGATATTAAATTATTTCTGGAAGGGTTCCTTGGTGTGTTTCTAGATGATAACCTTAGACTTTAGGATGTTTCACCTAATGCCACTGAGAAAGAGGCCTAGAGGGTCACACACTAAGTGTATCCAGGATCTTAGTTAAATAGTATATTATTATTTATTATTTAACAAGTTGAATAAATATTATTCCCTCATGTGGTTTAATAATTATTCATGTTTTATTGATCACATATATTCCATCACTAGTTATTTGAAAGAGTATTTTGTGAGAAGAATATTTAATAAAAAATTATTTGGTATTTAGTGGATATCATATTTATTTATTTATTGGAGAATAATGAAGTGATATTTATTTATTAAATAAATAGTCATTATTCAAGGCCTGATAAATTTTTTGGAGGAATGGTAGACTGAGTTTAATGGTCTGGTGATAAATAACATATATTGAATATTATTTGAATAAATAATACTAAATTTAATTCATGAGTTTAGCACATGTTAGGAAATAATAATAATGATAATATTATAGACATGGGGTTCAACAAGGATTAAATAAATATTAAAGTAAATTTTTTCAATTATTTATTTCTAACAATAGCGGTATATAAATATAAATATATTATTTTTCAAGATATCCCATTCATTTTGTTGTGCACAACAAAATTAGGAGAATACTATTAAAGCCCTAGAGATATCCTTTCTTCAAGAACACTCTCAAGAATGGAGATAAATCTTCCTCCACCTTACACTCTCAAGTCTACATAGATCATGGATAATCCTTTGGAATATATTCTAGGGGCGATTAAAGGAGAATGGCACAAGCGATAGGATCTACTGCGCTAGCACCTAGAGATTCCTATGACGATGTTTGAAGATTTTTGGACCATATGTGGATCACCGCTAGAGGAAATTTAATCTTTATTCTTACAACGTAAAGATGGTACAATGTAGATCCATTTTCATATCTATCAATGAAGAAATAATTTCACACAAGGTAATTATTTAATTTCTTAAATTAATTATAAATAATATGTGATGATCCTACACTTTGGTTCTAACATTTATCCACAGTTTATATTCTTTGATTTAATTCTTTTGATCACAACATTCATCATCATGTAAATCTAGGATTAATCATCGATCATGAAAAAATTAAAGTTGGGCATGAACCATCCAACACTTCCTCTATTACCAGAACCTTCAATTGGTATCAGATTAAGGTCTCATAATTATTTATAATTATTAAAATATTGTTGATTGATTTATGCTATTATTATTGGGTTTTAATTACAGATTAATTGTTATTTAATTTGTATTGTGAGATATGATTTATTCCTCTTATTTTCTCATAAATACAATCAAATAAATTAATTTTATAAATGAAATAAGTTTGATGATCTCATCTGGAGGTGCCGAGGAATATAGCTGGATAACACAAGAGTACACATCATGAAACCTAGAGGTACATATCATGTACTAGTGTTTAATTCACCAAGAATTAATTATCATGTGTATTTATTACATGAGATGAATTTAATTATACATCATGTGTTGATCAGGCCATCCTGGCGCATGGTTAGCTAGAGTACACTCTATGTAACTTCTATACATGGTGTGGAGTCCTTTAGTTACAGACGAGCCATGTATCTTCTTATATGACCTACATGACTGGTGTCCATGTAACTCAAAGACCACACAATGTATATCCCATGTACACATCATTTACTCTAAAATTTTCCATAGCACGATTACACACCAATTCCCTAGGTGTGTTCATATGATAGATAGTGATAATAATACATGTCATGTATCTTAAATGTACACGCCGTATACTTTTACTAAATTACGTAGAATTAAAATTATTTTATTATATTTTTAAAAACTTATAATCATGTAATTGTGTGTGTTCATTAAGTTGATAAGACACAACATGTGATGGATTTTTTTACATATAAATGTTTAATTAATTTTCACATAATGTTCAAATTTACATATCATGTATAAATCATATTACAATTATTACTCTACGCGCATTGAAGCATTACACGCTACATAAAAATAAAAAAAACATGTAAACCATGTAATAATTAAGTTGATAGTACATTTAAATACATTATGTGATAATTCATGTATGACACATGTCTCTAGAGTAAATAGTATACGAGTATAACACACGTTGGGTAGTTCGGATGGGTACTGACCGTGTTGTCTCTAAGGTAAATTTTTGTACATAGTTTATTTTAAATAAATTTATTTAATTTGTTTAAAATTATGATGGATTAGAATATAAATGAAATCAATATGAGTATTAATATAAAGGAATTGATTAATTAAAGAATATAATTAATTGATTTGAGCATGATTTATCTTAAATAATAATGATTAGAATCGAATGATAATTTTATGAAATGCGTAATTAATTGAATTCATATGGATGATCATGAGCTTAGTCCAAACTTTGTATGAGATTTGTTTCTTTTAATTTATTATTAAATTATTTTTTTGGCCCGTGTTTCATCCCTCCTATTATTATATAAGGGCCTATGTGCCAATGGTTTATTTTATGTAAACACCTTGACCAATCATTTGGTTCCCTCACTTACGTGTGAGTAAAATCATATGTAATGTATGAACCTCCCAAGATATAGGAGGAATTTAAAATTTGGAGCTAAGGCCAAACCAATCTAAGCGAGATAGAGATGTGGATAGGTGGAAAGATGCAACAAAAACCTTAACTGGTTCAAGGTTTTTTCTCTAATTCAATGGTTAGTTTATCACCCAATAGATAAACTAACCATTAGTAAGATCTCATGATCATTCCTCTTTATTATTTTATTTATATCAATTTTCATGGTTATTTCATTATGTATGTTTTTTTGTGATCACATGAATTATTGAATTAACAATCATTCAATATAGAACTAAAATAAATTAGATTATGCATAAATATTATCTAATACATGGATAATCACTTAAGTAAATCCACTTAATATTAACAAGCATGTAATAAATATAATAATTGGAAATTTATTCATAAAATATAAAATCCCTCAATTATATATATTAATTTGGTATAAACTTCCATTACTTCAGTTAAAATCAAACTATATTTCAAAGTGCTTGGCTAACCAAAGTTGGGGTGCTTTCAATTATCAAGTAATTCTAACTTGAAATTTTGGGTTGAATTAACTTAGTTCACATCAAAATTTGACTTCCAAAGTAGAACTTGTTGTAACTGAGAGGAAAGGGTTGAGGAAATTCAATTTAAGGATTTCAGGATTAGGGATTCCACTCAACAAATCAAGGAACTATGAGTTAATGAAGCTGGTATTTGGAATTCCTACCTAAAACTCATCAAATTGCTTGCCCATCCAAAGTTGGGGTGATAAGAAGGGAAATATGGACCCTTTAAACTAGAATATATAATCAATAGGATATTAAAAATTCAATGGTAAGGGCTATTAGGTTTTCATAAAATAGTGGGAGATTAATAAATATAACACTTATTTTTTTTTAAATTTTATCAGATGAAGTACTAAAACTCTGCTCATCTTATTTGTAGAAATAGTAATAAAGTGACTTCAAATATATCACTGAAATCTATACATGAGAAGAATAACCTTCTCACCAAAATAAATTTCCAATAGTGGAAAATGTTCTTACATGTTATACTATGTCACAAAAGGAAATTATATGGGCTGGAAGAACCTATTCCTGATGCACCTGGTAATGAGGCTGGTAAGGAAGGGTTATCTCTCTATGATAAAAATTTGAACGATGATACAAATGTTTAGTGTTTCATGATATCATCCATGAAAAATGATATTTTGAAGTAACATGAGGACATATATTTATATAGAATGATGTCTCACCTTCAGGATATCTATAAAGAGAAGGCAAGATAAGAGAGATATGAGATCTCCAAATGCTCTATTTACAACTAATCTTAGAGATTTTTCACTGCTGGATCTCATGTAGTCAAGATTATTGACTATATTTAATGCTTATACATATTAGGGATTAAATTTACAGATTAGTTATGCATATATCTCATACTTTCCTCACTAACCAAGACCTTATCTAGTTTTATTATTAATTATAACATGATAAATAATGGGAAGTGTCTTTTACAACTTCTTAATTTGATTATTCAAGTGGATAAGAACATGGGGTGTGAAAAAACCATAGTACTTATGGTGAATAAGAAAATGAATAAAAAGTTGAAGGGGCCCAAGACTCATAAAAAGTCTAAAGATCCAGAGCACCAACACCGTACTTCCAATAAGAGGAAGATCTAGAGGTAGGGAAAGGAAAAGGAACTATTATGTTTTTCATGTGACAAGAAAGTTCACTATATGAAGAACTATATCCATGATCAATGGGAAGATAAAGGCGCATTCATTATTGAGTGTAATATTTCAATATCTACATGTTGAGTATTAGATATAGCTTGCAGTTCTCATATATATATCCAAATGAAGGAACCAAGTAGATTTCAAAAGATTTATATAGGAGAGGTGGATTTTTCAAGATACCAATGGTGTGAGGATGGATTCTATATCTATAAGTGACTACCAAATTTCATTTCCAACATAGATGATATTGGTTTTAAGAGATTGTTATTATGTACCAATAGTTACCAAGAACATAATTTCTGTATCATGACTAGATGCAGATGGTTTTATTTATAAGTTTGGGGATAAAAGTTACTTCTTTTATAAAGAAAACATATGTTGTTGTATGAAAAATTTAAATAAATGTCTTTATGTATTAAATTATGAAAACCAAGTATTAGAAATAGATAAAAAATCATGTTCAAATGATTCATATAACACCTAGTTATGGCATCACCATCTTGGTCATGTAAATGAGAAGTGTTTGACAAAGCTCTATCAAGATGGTTATTTAGACTCTTTTGTGATAAAACCACTTGAAATATGTCATGATTGTTTATAAGAAAAAATGACCAAACCAGTATCTAGTGGTCAGGGTAAAAGGGCCAAAAATATATTAGGATTGGTTCACACTGATGTGTATAGACCATTTCTAGTAGAATCTAGAAGTGGGTATTCTTACTTCATAACTATTAGTAATGACTTGAATAGATATTTATAAATTCAAAGAGTTTAAGAATTAAGTATTTAATAAAATTGGAAAGAAGATAAAAAAGATTTTATTGAATCAAGGTGGTGAATATCTTAATTAAGAGTTTATAGAATTTTTATAAAAGTTTGGGATTATATCTCAACTCACTCAACCTTAAACACCATAGTTGAATAATGTTAGTGAAAGGAGAAATCATACCTTGTTAGACATGGTAATTTTGATGATAAGTCATGCAGATCTTCCATTATCCTTTTGGGGATATACATTAAAAATTATGGCATATACATTAAACCAGGTACCAAATAAAGTGGAAAATGAAATTACCTTTGATTTATAGAGTGGAAAGAAACTTGTTTTGTCACATACACATGTATGGGGTTGTGAGGGATTTATTAAGGCCTTCTCAAGAAAAAAACTAGCACCTCAGGGAACAAAGTGTATATTTATAGGGTATCCTAAGGAAACAAAGGGATACTACCTATACAACCCCTTAAATAAGAAAGTCTATAAAATATTTCTTTCTTGAGAGGGATTACATCCTCAAAAAGGATAGTGGGAACAAGAAATAATTCTATGAATTCGATGCTCAAGATACACAAGAGTTGGTACCAAAACATATTTCATATGTACCCTTGTAATAAGTAGCTCTTGAAACACAAGTACTACATAAGAGAACTAGAGAGGTAATTGAACCAGAGATATATGGTTTTCTAGTCACTAAATATAGTGACTCATTATTGATTGATAATGATGAACTTTTATCTTACAAATAGGAATTATAGATCTCAAAAGCTTCAAGATGGAAATAATCCATGAATTTTGAAATAGATTCCATGTATCAGAACCAAGTTTGGGTTCTGGTCAATTTACCAATTTAGGTAAATATTATAGGGTAAAAATGGGTATTCAAGAGAAAAATGGACATGGAAGGTAAGGCAAATACCTACAAAGAAATGCTAGTGGATAAAGAGTTTAAACAACGTCAAGAAATTGGATATGATAAAACCTTTTCACCAGTTTACATGTTTAAATACATAAGAATTCTACTTTTTATAGAATATTACCATGACTATGAAATCCGGAAGATGGATTTCAAAATAAAATTTCTTAATGGGAACCTTCAGGAAGATGTCTACATGATAAAACTATAAGGGTTTATGACTTCAGATGATTTAAAAAATATTTGAAAGTTGTAGAGATCTATTTATGGATTGAATAAAGAATCTAAGTCATGGAATATTTGATTTAATGAAGATATAAAATAATTTGGTTTCATTAAGAAAAAATTTAAACCATGTTTTTAAAATAGGTTCAGTGGGAATTCAATCATCATAATAGTAGTATATATTTATGACATATTACTTATTGGAAATGACATACCAATCTTACAGTCTATTAAGGACTAATTAAACAAGTGTTTCTCCATGAATGAATTAAGTGAAGAAGCTTATATTATAGGGATCAAGATCATTAGTGATAGATCCAAGAGGCTTCTTGGACTAAGTCAAAGTATATACATTGACTAGATACTAAATATATTTAGTATAGAACAATCCAAGACAATATTGGTTCTAGTGTCACATAGTATACATATTTCTAAGAAAATGTGTCCTCTGACAAAACATGAGAAATAAAGAATGAGTAAGATATCACATGTTTTAGTGATAAGATAAATCATGTATTCCATATTATGTACTATAATTGATGTTGACTATGCATTGAGCATGGTAGGTAGATATCAAGAAGATCTAGGAGAACAATATTGGTCTACTGTCGAGGCTATTCTCAAGTATCTAAGAAGAACTAAGGTTATACTCTTGGTGTATAGAGGAGACGAGGAGCTAGTCATTAGGGGTTACAATGATGATAGTTTTTGGAAATATCAGAATGATTTTAATTCATAGTCAGGATATGTTTTTTTTGTATCAATAGAGGAGATATGAGCTGGAGGATTTCAAAGCAGCAAGTTGTTATTGATTCTAAAATAGAGTCCAAGTATCTAACAACTTATGATGTAGCAAAGGAATCTATTTGGATATGAATTTTTTTCTAGGATATTTATGTGTTACCTAGAATTAAAGACCTTATCACATTGTATTATGATAATATTGCAATGGTGGATCTTGCAAAAGAGTCAAGGTCACACTAGAAGACAAAGAATATAATCTATAAGTATCACCTCTTAAGGGAATTTTCTTAGAGGGGTGAAGTTGCAGTAAGTAGAGTACCCACTTAAGAAAACATGGTGTAACACTTAATTAAAGGCCCATCTCAGTATAAACATGAGTATCATGTGAGAACTAGTGGACTGAAGGTTGTCAATAGTTATCTCAAGTTCATGTAGGAGTATGTTGGAGTTAGTGCCCTAGAACCAAATTATATGTACTTTATGATAACATGTATTAATTGTTTTTAATAATAATAAACTCCTTATCACATCATGATTGTTGTTCTACATGACATAGTACATGATAATTTCCTAAGAAAAGTTGTTGCACTGAAAGGTCATAGCAGTTCCCCACTATGATGAGAACCCATAAGTGCCACAAAATTATTCTTAAATATATGTTCTATAGATGTATTAAATAATTTTAGAGACAAAAATGATACAGGATATTAGTTGTGGAGAATCATATAACTTTGAGACACCTTCTCATGGTGTATTACCTTAGTAATATATAGTGTAATATATTATGAGAACAAGACCCACTAGTAGGAAATCCACATTTATACATGTCATTGGATGTTTATAACTATAGATGTGTGTATTGATCATTAGAATTTAATATTATTAATAATGAGTGTTATAAGTCATGTGATTTGATCTATTAATGAAAATTGTGATGACATATGTTCATGAAGTGGTAGGATACATTGGGTACGTCACGAGTAATATTTAATTAATGAATAATGTGAGAAAGGATTTTTACCTTCCGTTATTTAACAAAATTTGATATCTCAGTCCATTTGATGTAAATGATATAGCCTAAATAAATCCATTTCCATGGTGTTCTATAGGAAAGTTTTATTTCTGGAAAGTCAAAGAAAGAGACATCGAGCACATAGGTTGATGGCACCAATATGCAACCTCTTTGATTAAAGATATCATGGTAAAGGGATTATATTACACCGTAAGTATCCATATGAGGCATTAAGTCATTATGGAATTAAATTATTTATCTATGGGTGCCTTGGAATGTTCTTATATTCTAACCTTGTATTTTAGGTTGCTTCGCCTAATGCCACTGAAAAAGAGGCATAGAGGGTCACAAACTAAGTGTATCTAGAATCTCAGTTAAATAATATATTATTATTTATTATTTAACAAGTTGAATAAATATTATTCCCATACATGGTTTAATAATTATTTATGTTTGATTGATCACATATATTCCATCGTCAGTTATTTGAAATAATATTATGTGAGCATAATATTTAATAAATATTTATCTTCTATTTAGTGGATATAATATTTATTTATTAGAAAATAATGTAGTGATATTTATTTATTAAATAAATAGTAATTATTCAAGTCCCGATAAATATTGTGGAGGAATGGCGGATCGAGTTTAATATTCTAGTAAGAAATAATATATATTGAACATTATTTGAATAAATAATATTTAATTTAATTCATGATTTTAGTGAATTTTATGAATTATTATTATTATTATTATTATATAAATAGATTTTTGAAGGGATTAAATAAATATTAAAGGTAACTTTTGAAATTATTTATTTCTAACCCTAATGGTATATAAACCCAATTATATTATTTTTCAAGAGAGACAATTAATTTTGTCGTGCACAACGAAATCCGAAGAATCCTTTCAAATACCTAGAGATCTCCCTTATCTAAGAACGCTCTCAAGAATGGAGAGTGATATTCCTCCACATTACACTCTTTATTCTAGAGATATCAAAGAAAATCCTTTGTAAGTGATTCTCAGGTGATCAAGTGTGAACGATGTAAACGATATGATCTACCATACTACCAATGAGAGGTTCCTATAGAGATGTTCGAAGATTCTTGGACCATGTGTGGATCACTGATAGAGGGAATCTAATCTTGATTATTAAAATGTAACAATGATACGACATAGATCAGTTGTTATATCCATCAATAAAGAAAGAATTTCCCTCAAGGTAATTCTTCAATTTCTTAAATTAATTATAAATAATATGTGATGATCCTGTGCTTTGGTTCTAATGTTTATCCATTATCTATATTATTTAATTTAATTCAATTTATCTTGAAATTCATCCTCATATAAATCTCATATTCATCATTGATCATGAAAAAAAGAAAAGTTGGGCATGACCCATCACACATTTTCACTACACCCATAACCTTCAATTATCACATCAATGTTATGTAGAATAAAAATCAATACGTGATAATATATTTAAATTAATATTCACATATTTTAATATACATGTAATCTTAAGTATAAAATTAGTTGGTTCTAGGGCACCAACTCTAAAAAATTCCCACTTACACTATATCCAACTGCTAATGACTGATTAATTCTCACATACAGAAACATGCTTCCACTGAGTATGGATACAATTTATAGGCCTATCATATTTCTATAGATAGGGTTAAAAAACCATATATATTTATAGAAAATCTATTTACCACAACATTACTATCTTGAGAAAACCCCTCAAGTAGTGATATAACCAAGTAACCACCTGTTGTTCCCATGTCAAAGTCTTGATATCATGACTAAATCTATAGTCAAATATTATCATGATAATGATAAAACTCTATATTTTAGTATAAACCCAAATAATAATAGTATGTTGTTAAAAATTCTCTGTAAGATGCATCAAAAGTCATAATGTACTCAGATATTGTAGATATGGTAACCATTGGATATAATAAGTTTTTCTTGTATATTACTTTAGACCTTTATATGATACTGATCAAATTGAACTATATGAAGACAAGTGTTCAATTACCTTATAAATAGTATTCCATCTTCTCCAGACACTATGAACTCATCCGGTTCTACTTTTCAAAGTACTATCAAATAGTTCTAACTTCAAGTCGATGCATTTATGTTGGATCTGTTTGATATTCACATACTATGCATCATGCATTAGTAATATCAAACATCAATACATATCATTTCATATGAGATAAATTCCTATCAATTAAGATTGTGAAATTATATTATTCTCAATAATATCTTCATATGCCTATTCATGTTCTACTGGAAGGATTATATGGCAACAAAAATTCAGTCTTGAATTGTTACAACTTTTATTTTTCAATACTATGTTAATATATGTACTATTACTAGATTTAGAAAACTCATAGATCCATTTTTTATATCTTGTTTACTAGAACATGGTTTCTACTTTAAGTTGAACTTTGAGAAATTTCATTCTTTAGTCTTAACAAACTAGTAAGATATATATTTTTTCATATGTTATCAACATACTTATCTTGAAAACTTATAATTCTCCCACTAACTAGTTATAGACACACGCCACTAATTCATTTCCAAATGAATATTATATGATTACTATGTATGATTTATTCATAAATTAATTTATGTAATAAACATATATTATTATCATTTATTGATGTCACTAGCCCTTTTAAGTTATGCCTACTAGACATATACCATAGGGTAGCCTTTTTATTTTGTCATATAGGTATCTTCCATTAGGATTCCTCTAAATGAGGTGGCCTTGACTATTAATATCCAAATACGTTGATCATAGAAGTATGATTTTGACAAGTATAATTCTAAATTATCTTAGTCATGATGATTGAATTATAGGTTTTTTCATATACTAGACCTTTAAAAATCAATCATGCTTTATTGGTATCATACTGTACCATCCATGTTTATTTTCTATTTAATACTCACTAGAAGTATCAAGTCTTAGAAACATTCAAAATACGAAATCCCCAAATTTTGATATATGGAATATATTAATTAAATTTATACATACTTGTAAACCTTAGCATATTACCATTTACTGCTTCATTATAGGAATCTTTATTATGAAATAATAATACATGTATCACCACTGTGGTGAACATAAACCACCTCTTTGGTTATAAATTCCAACACAACATGTTTCTCTAGAACTAATCCTCCCACTAATATTCATGGAGTCTAGTATTCCTATACCACTTCATGTGCATCCAGATCCTTAACTCATAGAAATTGAGTATACTCCCACTATATTCAAAGATATAGGATTCCTTTATGGAAATCTAGTTGATCTTGACAAGACGTTAATATCCTCATTGTCCATAGGATCATTAACTCAGATGCACCTTAGTGTTTGATGTTCATTTGTACCTAAAATAATATTTAAAAAAAATGTTTTCAACAAATACTTGTGAAAATTTCCTAATATATTCTTATTATATCATGATTTATATGATACCCATTAGATAGTTTAGTTGGCATATGGTTTAGTTGTATCACTTTTATTTGTAAAACACGTCTTGGAAGAAATAATGTAACATTTTCAACATATATAAGACTCACCATTGATTTCCCTTTTACTAAAATCTTGAAAATGATGTGTATAATGAAATTTGAGTTTGGTATTACCTTTAATTCACATGTATGATGAATAAATACTTGGATAATATATTCTCTGACAATCCATCTTGAATATTTTTTAATCTTTACCAACTGCAATCATTTACTTCACTGAGCATTTCTAATATTTCTTAAAGGAATCTCATGAAGTGTATGAAGTTATGTGTGGATCTAGAGTAGTTCACATGACCATGTTGAACTAAATTTAAAATCTTTATGATGTACCTTTATGTATAATGGTTTCTTTATCTTAACATGATAAGTAGTTTGTTTGTATACCTAGTATCTCAACACAATAGATACTAAAACCCCTTTTAATGGTATAAAAATTCAACAAATTTTAGTTTTATTAGATAAGTAATTATCTTTTCACAATCATTTAAGAGTCTTATATTCTATATTAATTATTAATTATAATGGATATTTGTGATTTAAGAGTTATTTAATCATTAGTTTAGTATTTAAGTATCATAACAACATTTATTCTGAAATGAAACAATGTATCATTGTTTCTAGTTAGATGCTGAGATAAATATTTTGGCAACACTTATTACAAACTTGAATCAATCCAATCTAGAAATGAGAAATAGTGATCTTTCCTTGGATGACATATGAATCACCCTTTCTCATCTCCTTTTGATTTTACTCTATAAAATTTTTATTCTTATTCATTTTCTATATTTAAATACATGTATGCTATAAGAATATTGTATTTAATACACAAGTGATGAATAAAAACTTTATGAATATACCTGAAGTGGATGAAACTGATTTCTTTTTCAATTCATCACAATTTATTTTCTAGTGTCTAAGATTTCCACATGATAAGAAACTAGTCTCTTGTTAATTCTTTTACCCTCAAATCCTTTATCTCTTTGAAGTATTTTTTAAATTATTTTTTGAATGTATATCATCCATGGGATCTATAGACTTTTCTTTAAAACTTTTCACCATAAGGGGTGGAGAAATAGGTTTCAAACAATCCTTATAAACTTGGTGAAGTATGGAAAAAAGTTTCCTGAGTGACTTATCCATTTCAATTATTTGGTCTTGGAAAAATAAGGATAACCTTGGTGGTAAGGATAATAAAATAATATTAATGGATAATTTATTATCCATGTGGAATCCTAATTTTTTTAATTGATCAATATGCCCTAACATTTTGAAAGCATTATTAGTAGCTAGATTTCCTTCTTCCAGTTTATAGTGATATAGTTAATTGACAATCTTATTTATTTCACTCCTTTCTTTATATTTATCAATATATTGGAGATGATATATTATGGTGTAAGAATCCATATATTTATGTTGTATCATTAACTCTCTGAACATAGTTGATAATATAATACAATGAACATAGGAAGCACCCTCAACATATCTATAGAAGGATACCTTTTCACCTTCACTCACTTGATGGGGTGGAAGAATAGAAATAGGGTATTCCAACACATAATACATTTTTTAGATAATAGTGCATCACATAAATGATTGTACCATATTTAGGAATTTTTATTTATAAGGACATACCCTGAGTTAAGGAATAATCACACTATTTTTGTGGTTTTTCTTTCCATTTTATATAATAATTAAAACAAATGATTAGTACTTTACTTGATTATAAATTATGTGAGAAATAATAATTAATTTTATTAAGTATCCCATTATTTTATCAAGTCCTAATATCCCTCACCATTAAACTCATAATTTCAAGTTATAAGGGCATTCAAGTGTAAAGATCCATATGCCCCTTCACATAACCCCAACAAGGGTTGGTCAACCTACTTAAAGTTATTTGGGTAGGCAAGTATTTTCCATCTACAATCTTATATCTCCTTTATCCATTGAGTGGACTCCCCAATCCTAAAATCATAACTTATATTTCTTCAAAATCCTACCTCCAAGTTAGATCAAGTATAGGGAGGGATATCTCTCTTAATGTAATATGGTTTATCCAACCCATAACCATCATAATAACTCCATGTTAAAAATAAGAATACCAATGAGGGTTAGTCAAACACTTAGTTATAAGGATTTAATTCCTAATAAAGTAATGGAAGGCTAAGTATGACTTAATATTTAGTTGAGGGATTTTAATTTATTATGCATAAATTTTATCTTTTTTATCCTTTACATGTCTTATTAATATTAAGTGGGTTTTACTTAATTAGTTAACCATATTGGATAAAGTATTTATACATAAATAATTTATTTATAATCCATATTTCCATATTAATTAATTTATTTATGTGATGGTGGTCTTGAATACATAAAATAAATAATGCTTATACATAAAAAAATAGATACATAAATGAATTAATCAAGAGATTATATAACAATTGATTTATTGAGTAGACAATAAATCAACCTATAAATTAGGGTAATAACTCCTTGTTATAATCTTAGCATGAGTTGAAACATTTCAGATGTCCACCTATGTATCATCTTGGTTGACATCATTATGGTTCTATCTTGAACCTTCTCCACACACCTTATGATACTCTATTAATTACACGTATTTATAAGTCACATGCAGGTGATGGGAACCAAAGGATTAGTTAATGGGGATTACATAAATAACCATGGACACACAAGTCATACATAATAATGGAGGGAGAGATGACTCACAAGCCATTAATTTAAATTTAATATTAAATAATTTCAAATCCATGAAAGAAATTAAATTAAAACATCCAACACATACACAAGTCTAGATCAAGTTCATGAACAACCATACATGAAACATATACACAAAAAGTAAACTAGTTAACATTCATTTTATTCATTATTTATTATTAAGATTAATCATCTTACATTAATTAATTAATGGCATTCATGGAAAATAAAATATAGAACCAATAGTCATAGTTTTATTATCATAAATTAATCGAGCATTTAATTTTTTTTAAAACCATTATTAAATTTTCAAACACACTAGGTATTCCAATCAATAAAACCAGGTTTTAATATTTAAATTATCAATTTAATGTAATTTAATTACAACCTTAATTAGGAAACCACATGGCATGTACTTACTAGTTACATGTTGTGTACCTCAGTTGTCATGTACCTAGGTTACATGCCCAAGCCTTTGGTCATGCAGCTCAGCTGGACTACATGACATGTACCGGCCAACTACACATCGTGTATCACTCTTTCCATGTATCCATGCAACCTATTGAAGTACTCAATGTGTTTTTCATCCACAACTACACAACGTGTATATACCAGCTTCATGCCATGTATTTCTCATGTCATGTGTTCTCATAACATTATAAATGACTCGACATGTATTTTAGATGTGGGAAATGATAAACTACATGTTGTGTACACTACATACACTTTTTGTATATCATTAATGCTCTAGGATATTAGTCTCATGCGATTTGATAGCGTATAATGACCACATGGATTGTGAAAATATCAATGTTAACCCATACAGACTACACAGTGTGTACGCCTTCTACATGCTGCGTAATCTGACATGTCATGTTCCGGGTTGGACTGGTCTACACGCAGTGTGCAATAAATTCACCGCGTTTAATTACCACTCATCGCATTGTGTGTCCCACAACACAGATAGGTGTAGTTCTCTGGGGAACACTATGTGTACTCTAGCTACATGTCGTGTAATACCATGCTATCAAATAGATTCCTTGAAACTTACTTATGGAATATTTTATCATTCTTTATCTCTTATAGTACTTAAGAAATTATGAATCTTGAACAAAGAACTTAAAAATTCAAAAACATGTTAATTCAAATAAGATTAAATAATTAATAATATGAAATGAAAAAAGTAACTAGCATTTCATATATTGATCAACAACCAAATAAATAATGATAAATTTAAAATGTGACCACTCTAATACCACTTATAGGTTCCGAGCACAATAGAAGTACTTGTGGTGGGCGTTATGTTTAAAATTTATTTTAACATAGAGTTTATCAAAACCCCAATAGAGTATCTTTTCACATTAAATTTATAATTAATTTATTTAAGATCAAAATAAATTATTTACCATGTCTTATTCGATGTAGACGTTGATCATCTAAAAACCATTTTTTTGGATTACCTTTGTTGTATTGTAAATATCCAAGTGTAGAATCTATCTAGTGGTGATCCACATGTTCCCCTTTGATCTCCAAGAAATTACAATTGATTTATAGGTTCTAACATGGTGCATCAATTATCTTGAATTTTTCATGCCGACTACTCTTCCTTTGATCTTGAAGGAATACCTCTTGTGTTTCTCATTCTTGAGAGAGAGAAAGAGGAATTTGAGAGATAAATCCATTGTGCTCAAATATTTTTTATTACTCGATTAGCCCTAGACAATAGACATAACCATCTATTTATAGAGACAAAGTTTAGGTTAAAACATTATTTAATTGCATATTGACCCTTAAATAATATCTAAAAAATCTCATGCCATATGATAATAATAATATAATTATTATTTTACTATGTGTACTAACTCACACAATGATAAATATTATTTTATTGCCTTGTAAATTAATATTCATCACTAAAAATGATCTTGGTTTGCTCAAACTCCTCAAAATTTATTAAATACTTGAATAATTATTTTATTCTATTAAATAAATATTTTATCCACAAACTAGTGAATAAATATTAATTAAATATTAAATAAATAAAATAAATATTTTACCCAAAATCTAGTGAATAAATATTTATTAAATATTCACATAAATAAATAAATTATTTAAATAATAAATAATTATTTATTAGCTTGTGAATATTAGAAATCAATAAAACTTGAATAAAATTATTCCTTAGTTTTGAGAATAATATTTATTCCATTAATTAAATTCAAATAGACTTTAATCAAGATCAATAGAAACACTTAGTGCGTGGCCCTCAAGGATTCTTTCTCGTTGACATTAGGTGGGTACACCTAAAGTTCAAGATTACCATCTAGCAACGAGTTTAAGAACCCAAGAGAAATAACTTAATGTTGCAACATCAACAATGACATATGAATGATCACTGTGTAATATAATCCCTTGGTCACAACATCTCATCAAGTAGGTTGCACATATGTTCCATCAACCTATATGTTTGATACATATTTCTTTGACTATCTGAAATAAACACATCATTACACCATGAACATGAAATTTAATGTGACAATTCTATTCCAACCAAAGATTTGATATATCAGCTTCCATAAAGATGGAATAGACAAATCATTCATTGACTTTTCCATTAATGATGTATTAATCGTGAAGCACCCAATGCACCCTACCTCACCATGAACATATGGCATCACAATCTTTATCATCAAATCTAAGTGCACGAGTCATGACATGAATTAATGATAATCTTAAAGTATAAGGACCATTACACATACTCATAGATAGGAATATTAAATGACACTAAAACATGCAGAACTACTACTAGCAGGTCTGTTCTCATAATATCATATCTTGGAGATTACCAAGTACGAACTTCATGAGAAGAATCCTCATATTCTAATGAGTACACATACTTGATAGCCTATGTACTATGTACTATTTTATAGTATTCTATCTGACAATAGAAATAGTTTTAAAAATATCATCTTAGAATTTCAAGGTTATAATCATATCGGGGAACTGCAATACCCTTTTTAATGTGATAGATACTCTAAGAAATTATCACATAAATTTTATTCATAAGAATAATCAATATGTGATAGAATATTTAAATTAATATTAACATCCTTGAATATACATGTAATCTTAAGTACAAAATTATTTGGTTCTAGCCTCTAGGGCACCAACTCCAAAACCTTGGTTCTTGGCTCACTGGAGAATAAGACGAGTTTCAAATAGTTAGTAGAGCTTTTTGTTGAATCCTGAAGGTGTTACAACCCCTTGGTGTTGTATAGAGAAGAACCTAGATAGTAGAGATGAACCTAGATCTAGACGTTCTTAACAATGTTAAACTTTGAGGACTTTTCATCAATGAATTCAACAGCTATTTCGACTCTTCTTCCTCAACAAAGGTTAAAATGAGCCCTGGTAAGGGGGTCTTGGCCCTCTTTTGGTTTTCTTTGTTGTTTTTTGGGGTTATTGTATGCTTATTATTTCATCACATTCCTTCTTATATTTTTTCTCATCCAGTTTTGTTTGTATTTTTCATGTTCCTTGTACTCAATTCCTTTTTCATAGTGTAAAACCCATGATGGTCCTGCCTCATGCACATAGTCCATTGTTTGAAGAATATAAATATTTGTGTCCCTTTATTCTGCTTTCCTTTCTACTTTTTGAACGACCTATAACTACTGAGCAGATTCAATTATTCTTGAATTCTAATTCTAATTATCCAACCTCTTGTGTATGAAATCTGGTTTTGATTTTCTTTATTTCACATATAATCTTTTTTATCCCCTTATTATGGTTCATTTTCATTGTATTCTACTTGTGATTTTGTTCCTTCTTTTGAAACTTTGTGGGGTTTTATCTTAATTATTAGATGTATTTTTGAATTTGGAATTATATTCTCATGATGTTTTTGTTTTTTCTCTATTGAATCAGTATGTACAGATTATTATATTCTATTATAATGAGAATTAATTGATAGTTTGGTTTGATGTAATTTCCACTTCCAGTGCATGTGATTTGTTTACGGCTTCAATGCGCTTTGTTCACTCATGGAATCATTTAAGTATTTCATAATTATTGGAATTATTCCTTGTTAATTTGTTCACTTTTGGATTACATTTTGAACATGTCGTTTTTTATTTATAATTTATGTATATTATAAACTAGATATAAACATCTTTGTTGTGAGGTTTCAAATTTTATAAAGAAAAATGCCCAAAATGATCCCAATATATTCAATGAGAATTTCCTCATAGCACCACAACTTGTAACAAAGTGGTATGAGAGCCTAATTAGGATAAATTTTGTATCATTAAAATTTAAAATTTCTTGTCCATTTATTTAAATTATTTGTTATTTTCTTTTTTTCTTTTGTAGCATGCTTTGATTACTTCATTTATCTAGGTTGTTTATCTCTCTTTGGCTACAAATTTCAATCCGATGTTGATTTTTGTTTCCTTACCTTTTTCCTATAACTTTTTGTGTTCCAACACTTCCTTTAGGACTATTGGATCCAGGTATGGACCTATAGTGAGTTTAATGTTTAGGATTGGGTATATTGTGGGATTAATGATCTTTCCTTAGATGATCACCAAGATTATTGGTTTTGCTATTTGACCCTTTTAGTAGATTTGTTTTGGTTTCCTAGTGTTAAGAATCATGTTTCATTAGTAATACTAGACTAAGATGTTTCCTTTTAGTGGATTGTTTCCCCCTAGTTCTTTATATTTCAACCCACATTTTTCTCACATTTTTCTCACATTTTAGAGTTGTCCTAGTATATTGGGATTGCTTTTATGTGTTCTTTTGGTTTAACTTTTTTTTAGGATCTCACCTTTTGTATTTTTTTAGGAAGTCCTCTCCTTAAGTGAAGATTCTATATCCTTATTAAGATGTTTAGTCCTTTGGTTTTTATTGGTTCAAGTGGAGACTCTTTTAATGTTTTATTTTCCTATTCTTCCACTCTCTGTTTTTCTCCTTGTTGTAAGTTTCATGATTTCACTATTGTTTTAGAGTTGAATTATTTTTAAATTATCTAAGTTTCATTTTTCCATGTTTTGTATGAGGATGGATACTGCTCTATTTGTTAGTGTTTTGTAGGATATGGTGAGCTATTGAGATGACCTCTTATGAAATGTGATTTGTTGGTCTCATTTTCCTTGATGATATTATCTCATAGGTAAACTCTAGTAAGTGAAAGTATGGAATTTTATTATTCAGTAGTTTAGAATTATTTAAATTATGATAATGTTTAATAGATTTATAATATCATTCAATTATGGGAACCATGTGTCATGTTGATTCATGGATGGGGGAATGCTTGGGTCATACCCCCCCTTTTTTTCATTTTAAGGAATGTCTAGTTAACGATAGTTTAGGTGGTGTAGAATCATCATGTGATTTAGGGTTTTAATTTTCAAGGTGAATAGTGTGATGAAGTTGCATATTAAATCCCTTCTTCATTTAATTTCCAAGGTATAGATTTGTTGTTTTGGGTTTCCCCTTTGTTGTGTCATTAATTAAATATGGGTTTCAATATACTTGTTTTATTTTTTTCCTCATCATCCTAGTCTTTAATTTTTATCCTTACCCAATTCTCTTAAAAACCCCTACATGAGTCTCTTTCCCATTTATTTACCCATACACTAGGTTTTATTTCCCATTAAATATCCCTGTTGATGTTCTGTTTACCCTTACATAAGTCCCTGGGAACCCTTATGTGGGTTTTGGTAGTTTTGGTTTACCCTTAAATGAGGTCCCCTATCCTTTATGTATCATGGGATTTACCCTTACATGGGAATTTTTTTCTCTCCTTTACCCTTACATAAGTCCCTTCTGACCCTTATGTGGCATTTGGTTTGTGGGTTCTATCCTTACATAGGTTTTAGATCTTCAGGTTTACCCTTATGCAGGTGTTTCTAATCCTTATGTAATTCAATTATGTCCCTTACACAAGTGGAAAACTACCCTTATATAGCTGGGTGTAACCCCCATGCAAGTGCCTCCTACCCTTACACAAGTTTTGTAGTACCCTTCCATAGTGATTTGTCCCTCACGCCGCACTCAGATACCTTTATGTGGTACCCTTATGTTGTGGATATTAACCATTATGTAGTGTCTCTCAACCTCATGTATCAGCTAATTTACCCTTATGTGGTGGTTTTGTTGACTCTTACGCATTAGTTTTTATTACCTTTAAGCAGGATTTGTTTTCTCTTGATTTATCGGGCAATTAGGGATTGATTGTTGTCATCCCTTCATTCCTCTATCAATTTGTAATGTCATTGCAATAACCTTTGATTCTTGAGGTTATACCTTACCTTATTCTTTTAGATCAAAGGATAATCTATGAATCAACTTGATCGTAGAGAGTGTCATGATACGACCCATAGGGTCCCACCTGGTCGGTGGAAGGATGAGTGTGGAAAACCTAATCTCACCTCCAATAGGCTAGGGGTTGGCAACAAGCACCAAAATGCATAACATAAAATGGGATGCCTTATCCTAAATTACCTGTATATATTCATATAACCATCTCCATGAAAAAGTGTAGAGGAATAATAAAAGGCAGTAACATCTAGAAGAAAAACATGCATGAAATAATCTATATGAAATACACCAGAGTATGATAGTAATAAATTAATGCATAAAATAAAGGGGAAAAATACACATCCAACTAAAAAAGAAGTCCCAATATGACTAAAACTATAAAAGAAGAAAAATTGAGAAATTATGACTCATGATATCCAAGTATGACTACCGTACACGGTCAATGCACCCAAGTATCCCTAAGATCCACTGATTTCTCTACCGATCTTTCTGTTGTATGCATAAGAAATGAAACATGCGAGAAAAGCCTGTGTAGGGGTGAGTATATACATACCTAGTAGGACATCCTAAAAACCACAAAGGGAGAAATAAAAATATATAAAATAATTCATATCAAGATAAAGAAAGAAGGAACTGAAACCCAATGTATATATATGCTTAGAAAGAAACCCAATAGAGAGAGAAATGAGATCTCTATATCATAACCCAATCCATAATCAATGAGTCTACCTAAAACTCTAATAGTCCATATCTAATACCCAATATCACACACAACATCACCAAAATATATGTGGAGGGTCCCACCCCTCGTCATTGCGCTCCATAGCTAAGGGAGCCACAACTCCCGTAGAGGACCCGTTCACCGTCGAAGCTCAATGTTGAGGGAGTACTGAAGGTTTCGAGCACAATGGAAGTGTCAGATGTGTCATTCCAAACTTTTTTTTTCATGATTGATGATTAATATGATATTTACATGATGTAAAATGTCATGATCAATAGAATTAAATTAAAGAATATAGACAATGGATAAACATTGGAACCAAATCACATGATCATCACATATTATTTACAATTAATTTAATCAATTAAATAATTACCTTGTGATATTTTTTTTTTCTGTTGATGGATATGACAATGGATCTATTTCATACTATAATTACATTGTAGGAATCAATAATAGATTCCCTCTAGCAGTGATACACATGTGTTCCACAAATCTCTGAACATCACTGTAGGAATCTACAGGTGCTAGAATGGTAGATACTATCACTTGCATCATTTTCCTTTGATCACCTTGTGAATCACTTCATTAGTATTATATTTTATCTCTTTAGACTCGAGAGTGGAAGGTGGAGGAAGATCACTCTCTGTTCTTGGGAGTGTTATGGGAGAGGGAGATCTCTAGGGCTTGAGAAGATTCTTGCTGGATCTCATTGTGCACAACACAAAATGAATTGGCTCTGCTAAAAAATAATATAATTGGGTTTATATACCACTAGGGTTAAAAAATAATAATTTAAAATTAACCCTTTATTATTTACCCAATCCATGTGGAACCCCATGTCTATAATAATAATAATATTATTATTTATTGATATGCGATAGACTTGTGAATTAAATTAAATATTATTTATTCAAATAATATTCAATATATATTATTTCTCACCAGACAATTAAACTTAGTCCGCCATTCCTCAAAAATATTTACCAATCCTTGAATAATGATTATTTATTATATATATAAATATCACTACATTATCCACTAATAAATAAATAAATATTGTATTCCCTAAATAGAAAATAAATATTAATTAAATATTTTTATCACATAATATTCTCTCAAATAACCAATGATAGAATCTATGCGATCAAGAAAATATGAATAATTTTTAAACCACATGTGAGAATAATTTTTATTAAACTTGTTAAATAATAAATAAAAATATATTATTTAACTGAGATTCTGGATACACTTAGTGTGTGACTCTCTAGGCCTTTTTATCAGTGGCATTAGGAGAAGAATCCTAAACTCCAAGGTTATCATCTAGAAACATTCAAAGCAACCCATAGAGAGAGAAGTTAATGTCTCAATGACATAATAACTCATACATACACTTAATTTATAATGTAATCCCTTTATCATGATATCTTTAATCAAGTAGGTTGTATGCTAGGGCCAACAACCTATGCTCTCGGTGTCACTTTCTTTTAATTTTTATAAATCAAACTTGCCTATATATTACCATGACCATGGATTTATTTAGGGTATATCATTTCTATCAAAGGTCCTGAGATATCAACTTCCATTGAAGAAAATAAGGGAAAAATTCATTCTCACATTATTCATTAATGAAATATTACTCTTGAATCACCCAACATATCCTACCTCACCGTGACCATATATCATCATGGTTTTCATCAATACATCAAATCACACAACTTATAACACTAATTAATAATAATATTAAAGACTAAGTATTAATACACATGTTTGTAGATAGAAACATCCGATGACACATATAAATTTTAATTTCATACTAGCAGGTCTCGTTATCATAATATCCTACACTAGATATTACTACGGGAATACACCATGAGAAGGTGCCTAAAATTTCTATGAGTCTCCACCCCTAATATCCTATATAATTTGTGCACCTTAAATTATTTCATCCAGTTAAAGAACATATATTTAAGAATACTATCATGGTACTTCTGGGTTCTTATCATAGCGGGAAACTTTTATAACCTTTCAGTGCGAAAACTACTCTTAAGACATTATCACATACTATGTTACGAAAAAGAACAATCATGATGTGATAAAGAGTTTATTAATATTCAAAACAATTAATATAGGTTATCATAAAGTAAATCAAAGTTGGTTCTAAGGCACCATCTCCAACAGACTCCCACTTGAACTAGAGCCAACTACTAATAACCTTTAATCCATTAGCTCTCACATGATACTCATTCTTCTGCTGAGATAGGCCTTTAGTAAAGGGTTCCAAAAAAATTTCTTCTATGGGAAATATTCTTATTGCAACTTCACCCCTCTAAGAAAAATCCCTCAAGAGGTGTTATTTCCAGAGTATATTCTTTTTTTATGACCTTGGATCTTTTTCAAGAGCCACTCCTATAGTATTATCATAATGCATTGTGATAGGGTCTTTACTTCTAAGTACCACATCAAGATCCAGAAAAAAGTTTCATATCTAAATGGATTCCTTGGCTGCATCATAAGCCGCTATATACTCAGAATTTTCTATAGAATTAATGACAACTGGATGCTTTGAACTATTCCTGCTCACAACTTCTCTATTGAGATAAAAAATATATTCTGACTTTGACTTCATATCATTATGATCTGTTTAAAAACTAGCATCAGTATAACCCTTGATGATCAGCTCCCAATCTCCTCTATACACTAGGAACATATCCTTAGTTATTCTCAGATACTTAAAGATAACCTTAACATCAGACCAATTATATTCTCCTAGATCATCTTGATATCTTCCTAACATGATCAATGCATAGGAAACATCAATTCTAGTACATAACATGACATACATGATTGTTTCTATTACTGAAGTGTATGAGATCTTACTCATTCTCTCTATCTCCAGTTGTGTTTGAGCACACTTTTTCTTAGAAAGATGTATACCATGTGACACTAGAACCAATCTACGCTTGGATAATTCTATACTAAATATCTTTAGTATCTGGTCAATGTATTTACTTTGAATTAGTCCAAGCAGCCTCTTGGATCTATCATGAATGATCTTGATCCCTAGAATATAGCCCGTTTCACCTAATTCCTTCATAGAGTAACACTTTTTTAACCATTTCTTAATAGAATGTAAGAATAGTTTGTAGTTTTAAATAAGTAATATGTCATAAAAATATACTACTAGGATAACAACCATATTCCCAGTAAGACTCTTATAAACACATGGATCACATTCACTCTTAATCAAACCAAATTCTTTTATAACATCATCGAATCAAATGTTTCATAACCTAAATTCTTGTTTCAATCCATAAATGGATCTCTGCAACTTAAAAATACTTTTGGCACCACCTAGAGTCACAAAACCTCCTGGTTGTTCCATATAGATATCTTCTTGAAGGTCCCCCTTAATGAAAACAGTTTTAACATCAATCTTCCAAATTTCATAGTCATGGTAACACTACAAAAAAACTGGAATTTTGTGACATTTCTTGAAAACGTCGCTATATATATATTTATATAACTCATTTCCTCACATAGATGTAAATATATATTTAGATATATATATATATATATATTAATATAGATAAACACACACACACACATCTTTATATATAAAAAACATATATATTTTAAATTTTGTCATGTTTTTAAGAAAATGTGTCTATTTTAGCGACATTTTTACTGGTGTTTTAAAACGCACCTAATCATATATATATATATATATATATAAATTTATAACTATAATTATATATATGTATACATACACTTATATATTTACACACACATATAAACACACACACACACACATATTAATATAAACATATAATATATATAAAACACACACACACACACACATAATATATGAAACAAACACACACAAATATATATATATATATATATATAATATAAACATATATATATACACATAAAATATAAACATATATTTAATATATATATATATATAAAATATAAACACACACACACACACACACACATATATATATAAACATAAAAAATAAAAAATAAAATATAAACATATATATATATATATATATTAATATATGTATATTAATATAAAAATATATATAATATTATTTTTTAAATATGGAAATCTATATATATATATATAAATATAACATAATACAATTAAATATTTTAAATTTAGTCACGTTTTAAAGAAAACATGGCTATTTTAGTGACATTTTTACCAGTGTTTTAAAACGTGACTAATTATATATATATATATATGATTATAATTATAATTATATATATGTATACATACACATACATATTTACACATAGACACACACACACACACAAACAGATATATATATATAAACACACACACACACACACACACACACATATATAAACATATATATACATATAAACATATATATACATATAAACATATATATATATATATATAAACATATATATATATATATATATATATTAACACACACACACACATATATTAATAAAAACATACAATATATCTATAATATATACATACACACATATAAACACACACACACACACATATTATAAACACACACACACACACATATAATATAAACATGTATATATATAATATAAACATATAAATAAACATAAAATATAAACACACACAGACACACACACACACATATAATATAAACATAAAATATAAACATAAAATATAAACATATATATAAACACACATACACATATATATATATATATAATATAAACATATATGTAAAATATAAACACACACACACACACAAATAAAATATAAAATATAAATATAAATAAATAAATAAATAAATAAATAAATAAATAAATATAAAATATTAATATTTTAAATACTGAAATCTATCAATATATATATAACATAATACAATTATTTATTCAAAATCAAAATAGGTGAGTTAGTCTGTTTCTTCGTTATGACCCTGGAGGTGTAGGGATTGACTTTTAGTGGAGGCATAATTTTTTATTGGGCATACATAAGGGGGGGTATGCATGGTACTGGAGGGGTTCAGGAGGGGGTTGGGGCATGGGTGTATGAGAGGGTGGAGTACATTGGGTTGGGGTGTGGGCATACGAGAGGTGTGTGTGTGGGGGGGGGGACTCTGAGTAGGGTGGGGGAGGGAGGGGTGGGGTCGTGGGCATGCGGGAGGTGGGGGGGGGGGATGCTGGGTAGGGTGGGAGAGGGAGGGGTGGGGTCATGGGTGTATGAGATGTGTGGGGACATTGGGTAGGGTGGGGAGGTTGGGGGTGATGGGTAGGGTGGGGGAGGGAGGGGTGGGGTGGATTGGAGGGGGTTGGGTTGTGGGTGTACGGGAGGTGGGGGGATGTTGGGTTGGGTTGGGGTGTTTGTGTGATTTTTATTGTAAAAAAATAAAAAAAATTATGAATAAAAAAACAACATTTCTAAAAAATGTTTGTAAATGAGGTGTCACTAATTAGAGACATTTATAAATGTTGCAAATTATTATGAATTTCAAAAAAAAAAATATTGACATTTTTTAAAAACGTCAGTAAATGTGGCGTGATTTACCAATATTTCTAAAAAACATCGGTAAATGAGGCATCTCTAAATTGGTGATGTT
Organism: Viscum album; assembly: GCA_963277665.1. NCBI lineage: Eukaryota > Viridiplantae > Streptophyta > Magnoliopsida > Santalales > Viscaceae > Viscum > Viscum album. The sequence goes on from OY728133.1 coordinate 109,489,501, forward strand.
TATAAACAACACTAATTATTATGAATTTAAAAATAAAAATAGCGATGTTTATAAATGTCGCTAATATAAAAATAAATGTCACCAATTTATGTTTTTTGGTAGTGTAAGCTACTATAGAAAGTAGAATTCTAATGAATTTAAACATGGAAATTGGTGAAAAAGTTTCATCATAGTCAATTCTTTGATAATGTTTAAACCCTTTATCCACTAGCCTTGCTTTATAGGTATTTACCTTAACTTCTGTGTCCAATTTTCTCTTGAATACCCATTTTCACCCTACAGGCTTTACATCAACTGGTGCATCAACCAAAACCCAAACTTGGTTTTGATATATGAAATCTATTTCATAATTCATGGCTTCTTTCCATCTTACAGCTTCTGAGCTCTCTACCGCCTCTTTGTAGGAGAGAGGTTCATCATTGTCAACAAATAACGAGTCACCATATTTAGTGACTAAAAAACCATATCTCTCTAGTTCTCTTACCTATATAGTGCTCCTACATAGTACTTGTGTTTCAGGAGCTAATTCTTCCATGGGATCCTATGGAATTTATTTCTCTACCAAATCTTGTGTATCTTGATCATTAACTTCATCGAAGTCAATATTTCTCCCACTATCCCTTTTTAGGATGTTCTCCCTTTCAATAAATACAGCTTGTATGGTGATAGTCACTTTCTTATCTTAGGTGTTGTATAGGCAATATCCCTTTTTTTCTTATGATACCCTATAAATATATACTTTATGCCCCGAGGTGATAGTTTTTTCCTAATAAGGCCTTAACAAATGCATCACAACCCCATACATGTGTATGCGATAAAATGAGTTTATTTCCACTCCGTAACTCGAAGGGAATTCCATTTTCCACTTTAGTTGGTGTTAAATTTTGTGTGTATGCCACATTTTATAATGCATATCCTCAAAAGGATAATGGAATATTTTCATGACTCATCATTGACCTTACTGTGTCTAATAAGGCATGGTTCCTCCTTTCACTAACACCCTTCCACTATTGTGTGTAAGGTAGAGTGAATTGAGATAGAATCCCAAACCCATATAGAAATTCTATGAACTCTTGGTTAAGATATTCACCACCTTGATCCAATTTAATCTTATTTATCTTCTTTCCAAGTTTATTTTCTACTTCATTCTTTAATTCTTTTAATTTATAAAATGGCTTAGACTTATACCTCATCAAGTTTACATAGCCATATCTACTCAAGTCATCTGCAAAAGTTATGAAGTAAAAATACCCACCTCTATATTCTATTATAAATGGTCCACACAAATGAGTTTATACCAATCCTAAAATCTTTTTGGACCTTTCACTATGTCCACTGAATGGTGGTTTGGTCATTTTTCTTTATAAAAAATCATGAAATATTTCAAGTTGATTTACCTCAAAAGAGTCTAAATAACCATCTTGATAGAGATCTGTCAAATTATTCCTATTTACATGATGATTATCCACTAAAAGAGTCTAATATTCATTGTTAATATTTTAATATTAAAGTGTTTTAATTTCTATAAACATCAATTTTAGTGCATTTCATAAATTGAACTTCATTTCACATCATTTGTGTAATTCATATTTAAAATGAAAATTTGGGCCCAATCAATCATCTATTTGTGGATAACATTGTATTAATTTTTTGAACTTGATTTTTTGGAATATGATTTATCACTTTATTTGAAACATTTTATCTTTATGATTGATGGATTAATCCTAAGGGAAGATGAAAATTTTTGGGCATGAATGCAGAAATTTTCCGAACAAAGCATAATGGGCCTAAGGTCCATAAAAAAAAATTGGGTCCCATAATCAAAGACTAATGAATCTAAAATTTTAACTGTATAAATATAAAAATATGGGTATCATTTCATTAAACTATATCTGTATCTAATTATGAAGATTTCATGGAGATAAATGGAGCCCAAGTTGACATTTAAATGGTGGGCTAGATTTGAACGCCCATAAAGTCCTTCCACTAGCTCAACCATAACATCCAAATGGATGGTCCAATTTTCCTAAAATTTTTATAAATGTTATAGAAAACATGTACAAAGATATTTTTCTTATACAACCCCTTCATATTCAGCCATATTTAGTTACAAATTCACATGTCAACAAGGTGGATGAATCTGGAATATTTTCATGGTCTACTTTGAAATGTCAAATTTCCCTTGATTTTCTCACCCTCCTTTTGACTCTCTCAATTAACGGGGAAGTAATATATTGATGGTGGGTAGAAATAAAGATACAAATATTAATATATAATAAGGATCCATATTTTTACTTTCAATCTAATTTTTTTCTTTCAATTGTAATTTTACGCTTTCAATTTGTAATCACATCTTCAGTTTTTTCCCATGTAACTTTTTCGTTCACCTTCATTTATTAATAAAGGTTATTATTATTCTCTTTTTTTACCCTTATTAATATCACTTTGGTACCATTTAATCAAGGAGTGAGTTTTTTCATGCCAACCCTTGTGAATTTCTTCACATAACGGTGGAGTAATTGTTTTCAATGTTTTTCTTCTTCAATTCCCCCCTCATAAGTCCACTTCCCACTTCCTTTTATGAAATAACATATATGGAGGGATAACCCTCTTATGGTATGATAAAATGGAGTATCAAGGGTATTAATTTGATTTTATTTTATGTTCCTAAAATTTTAAATCAGTTTATTATTTTAAGACTTCCATTCAATGATTTTCTCTCTTCTTTATCTTCGCCAAGTTTATCAACGACACATTCTGAGTGCTAGTACAATCAAATTCCTTGGAGTGACCATGAAATTGATCCTATAAGTGAATTAGTGATTATATTTGTAATTTTTTAATAACAATATTTGTGAATGAGGTTGTGGATTTATCTCGTTTTTTGGATTCATCTTGAATTAGTGATCTCAAACTTTCTAAGAAACAAATGCATCTAATCCACCCCAAGCAACAACCTAGGATTGACTCATCATAATTAATTATTTTAATTCAAGTAATTGTGTATGTTTTTTCGGTTCTTTAAATTAAATAATTAATTATTCAATTAAAATTAACACTAAAGTTGGCCACTTCATATCCAATCCATCTATCAAATCATAGTGTCTATAGGTTTCTTCTTTAGTCCTTGTGGATTTGACAACCCAAGATGTTCTAAAAACGACCAATTACACCATATAACTTGGGTAAATTTGGGTGTAACAAAATTTTTGAACCATTTACGGGGACAAAAGTAAGTACCTTAGACACTTATCTTCTTTTCTCACCCTAAATTCTCTATTCTCACCTTAATTTATCTTCTCTATTCCCCTTTCTGAATCTGTGTGTCCAAATAATCCCAAAACCAAATTTCATTCAACTACAATGATTATCTTCTAAAATACCCCTCAATAACCCAATTATATAATCAAATATGAAATAAATATTGGGAATAACCTCACATATGGAGTTTCTTTGACCAATCCATGAATGATTACACCACACTGGATGAGATGTACAATCACTTGGATGATGATTGTTTCAAGGATAAATTTACATCCCTCTAAAGGATTATTGAATAGATCAATACTAAGGATGTATAAGATGTTAAAAATCACATCCAACATAATATAAAAAAACTTATTGAACAATTTTGTGATAAAATGGAGAAAATTAATTTAGAAATGTTGTCATTGAGACCAGAACTAAAAGGAATTAAAATGGATATGGACCCCATTCCCACTTAGATTATCCATTCCTCAAATTTGATAGAATGATCGTGTTACATAGAAACCCCTCATGAATTTTCTGAAAAAATATCCTTTTTATTTGAGATATATGAATAATATCAAGGAAATGTTCAAGGGTATTTAAATCAGGAGGAAATTCATTTTTTGGATTCACAAGGGGAAAATTTGTATTCATGGATTGAATGTTCTAAATATTAATCCAATGATGATTTGTTATAGGCACCAATAATTGAACCATTTGGAGAGATAAAAAATATTGAGTCTATAACCACTCTAGAAATTCAAATGGAAAATTTTTGGGATGAATCATATTTTAAAAAGGAACCAATTATTTTAAATATTTTTGGAGAAGAAACAAATTTTGATTCAAATTTCAATTATTCTTTGGGAAAATTCAATGAAACCGAACTCAAAGTTACGATCCTTCCCTCCACACTCAATAATCCCTTAATTTATGATAACTAATAACATTCAATTATCATCCATTTTCATTAATAATCCAATGAAGGAGGAATGACACTTGAAATATTAGGAAAGACTCCATATGAAACTCAATCAACCATTATTGAAATTCCTTTGAATTTCACACTCATTGTTGAACATGGGTTTTCACATAAAACAAATTCTAAAAAAAGAATCAATATCAATCATGTATAAGTTGAAAATAATGGGGTCCTAAAAATGTTCAATGTTGGTATTGGAAAATATTGGGGGTCCAAGTCGAGCTAAAAACTTTAAATTAAGCACTTTCCGAGAGGCAACCTGACTTCTACATTTTTTTATTTTATTTTGTGTGTTTTTTTTCAAGTGAACCCCTTAGGGTTTCCAATTTGATTTAATATCTCTTGTTTTTGGGATTTAGGTGTTGATGTATTTTATTATTTCAAAATAAAACCCTTTCCTTCTAAAGTTCAAACTCTGCCATCAATCATTCCCAAGGAGTCAGCATGTGACGTGAAGCTAAAGTAATAAATTTCTTATTGATGGGCCATAAACTACAATAGAGGTGGTTTTATTCCATGGTTTAATTTCAAAACACATATCCCATCATTATTTACAATTCTAATTTCTCTCTTTTATTCTCTTTCAAAACTATGGGAAATTTCATTCTAAGTTGGGGGAAGTGAAAATACGAGATTTCAAAAAAATGGCCTTTTATAAAAAAATTCAATTAAAAAAAATTCAATTCATTATACTTGAATTCATTAATGTACATTGTAAAACATGAAAAAGGATTTTCAAATGATTTTGAATGACTTGATTATGATTTGAATTCATGTTTAAGTTCATGATCATAGTTTTTGGAAAGTGTGGTTGTCCGATGTGATTTTTCAAAGTTTACATTTTCATACTCTTAATAAAAATTACATAATGAACTTCCATTAGATATTGGGTGTAAATTTGAGTTCTTGGGTCCCTTTAATCATAACATAGGGTTTGGGGTCACTTTTAGTTTAATTTGAGTATCCCATTTTTTTTAAATAATGACCACATAGAGAAATGTTTTTTTCCAAATATGTGGCATCCGACACTTGGGGATCATGACTCCATAGTTGTCTTGTCCATATTTAGGATTTATATCTCTATTTAAGAGCATGAAATTGACAATATGCGTGGTGTCTGACACTTGGGGATCATGACTCCATAGTTGTCTTGCCCAGAGTTAGTCTTTTCATATCTACTTTGGTTAAAAAAACAATTTTTTTGGATACTCATATTAAGTTTTAATGTGATTCCCTCATATCTCTTCCATTTGTTTCCTCTTGAACAAGAAAATATGCCCCATTTATTTTGATATACACAACACATCATCATGCTTAATTGAAATTGGATAAAATATGATAATTAATTTTAACAAAGGAATGGGCTTGGGCTTGGGATATGATTTTGAACCTATCTTGTGTGAAATGATTTTGAAAGGTTTCATTATTGTTTAGAATGATATATTTTTTTTAGAAATGTATGTTAAAATGTTTTTGAAACAGGGAATTCAATGTCATATTTTTGAGATACTTTTTTCTCAGGACTATAAAAAATCAAGTTGGGGGTGTGATTAGCCACTAAGAGAGTCTAATATTCATTGTTAATATTTTAATATTCAAGTGTTTCAATGTCCATAAATTTCAATTTTAGTGAATTTCATAAATTGAACTTCATTTCACATAATTTGTGCAATTCATGTTTAAAATGAAAATTTGGGCCCAATCAACCATCTATTTATGGAGAAAATTTTATTAATTTTTTGAATTTTATATTTTGGAATATGATTTATCACTTTATTTGGAACATTTTATCTTTTATGATTGATGGATAAATCCTAAGGGAAGATGAAGATTTTTGGGCATGAATACATAAATTTTATAGACAAAGCATAATGGGCCTAAGGCCCGTAAAACAATAGTGGCCCCCAAAATACAAGCCCAATGAAGCTAAAACTTTAACTATAAAAAGATAAAAATATGGGTATCATTTAATTAAATTGTGGATGGAGATAATTTTGAAGTTTTCATGGAGATAAATGGAGCCTAAGTTGACATTTAAATGGTGGGGCTGATTTGAACGCCCATAAAGTCCTTCCACTAGATCTACCATAACATCCAAACAGAAGGTCCAATATGTACAAAGACATTCTCCTTCTACTAACCCTTAGTATTGTTCCATCTTTAGTTAAAAATTCACATGTTAACAAGGGGGATGAATCTGGATGATTTTCATGGTCAACTTTGAAACGTCAAATTTCCCTTGATTTTCTCACCCTCCTTTTGAATCTCTCAATTAATGGGGAAGGAATTTATTGACAGTGGGTATAAATAAGGATCCAAATCTTAATATATAAGGATATGGTGGTAAATGGAATTAGGATCCGTGTTTCTCCTTTCAATCTAATGTTTTTCTTTCAATTGTAATTTTATGCTTTCAATTTATAATCACATCTTCAGTTTTTCCCATATAAGTTTTTCATTAACATTCATTTATTAATAAATGTTATTATTCCTCTCATTTTATAACATTATTAATATCACTTTGATACCATTGAATCAAGGTGTGAACTTTTTCATGACAACCCTTGTGAATTTCTTCACACAACTGTGGAGTGATCGTTTTCAATGTTTTTCTTCTTCAATTCCCCACTCATAAGTCTACTTCCCACTTACTTTAATGGAATAACATAAATGGAGGGATAAAACTCTTATGGGATGATCCAAGGGAGTATCAAGGGTATGGATTGGATTTTATTTTATGTCCCTAAATTCTTAAATCAGTTCATCATTTTAAGACTTCCATTCAATGAGTTACTATCTTCTTCATCTTTTCCAAGTTTAATGATGACACATTCCGAGTGCTAATATGATCCAATTCCTTAGAGTGATCATGAAATATATCCTCTAAGTGCATTAGTGATTATACTTGTAATTGTGTAAGAACTAGATTGATGAATGAGGTTGTGGATTTATCTCATTTTTTTGGATTCATCTTAAACTAGTGATATCAAACTTTCTAAGAAACAAATGCATCCAATCCACCCAAGCGACAAAATAGGATCAAATAATCATAATTAATTGTTTTAATTCAATTTTTATGTGTTTTTTGGGTTCTTTAAATTAAATCATTAGTTATTCAATTAAAATAAACTCCCAATTTGGCTACTTCATAGCCAATCCATCCATAAAATCATAGTGTCTATAGGTTTCTTCTTCAGTCCCTATGGATTCAATAACCCAAACTACACTACAAATGATTGCTTACACCATATAACTTGGGTAAATTTGGGTGCAACAACATGAAAAATACAAAGATTCCATAGATAGGTGTTATATGAGTTGTTTGAACATGATTTTTTTAAATCTATTTACAATAATTTGTTTTCATAATTTAATACATAAAGACCATTATTTAAATGTTCCATAGCATAGAATGTGTTTTATTTATAAAATAAAAAACTTTTATTTACAAACTTGGAAATAAAATCATCTACATCTAGGAATGATATAAAAATTATGTTCATGGTAATTGTTTGTACATAATAAAAATCCCTTAAAACCAACATCATTAATATTGTAAATTAAAGGTGGTAGTCACTAATGGCTAGAGCAGCTAACTTCATACCATTGGTAGTTTTCGAATCTACCTCTACTCTAACAATATTTCAGAATATACTTGGTTCTTTCATTTGAATAAAAATGTGAGAACCAAAATCTATATTCAATAACCAATGTGTAGATATTTAAAAATTACACTTGATAACAAATGCACTATTAGATTCTCCTTGGTTATGGGTTCATTTCTTCTTCTAGTTGCCTTGGTTTCCACATGCAAAACATAATACCACCTTTTCTTTTCCCTTCCTCTAGATCTTTCTCTTCTTGGAAGGAAAATTCTTGGGATATTTAGACTCATTGTGAGTCTTGGGACCCTTCACCTTATTATTACTTCTCTTATTCAGTATAAGTATCCTAGGTTTTTCATGTACCATGCCCTAATTCTGTTAGTGAATCAGAGTAAGAAGTTATAAAAGACTCTTATCATTATTTTTTCATGTCATAATTATCAATAAAACTAGATAAGCTCTTGGATAATGAGAAAAGTATGAGATTTGTGTGAAAATAATTTGGTAATTTAATCCCTAAGATGTCTAAGAGTTCAATGTATCCAATAATCTCGACTACATGAGGTCCAACTAGTTCAGAATCTCCAAGATTATCTACAAATAGAGCATTGGAGATCTCATATCTCTCTTATCTCTCTTTCTCTTGATAAATATACCTAAATTGAGATGTCATGCTATACACATCCATTTCCTCATGTAGTTTCAAATGATCATCAGTCATGTATGATAGCATAAAACACTGAACATTTGTAACATCATTCAAATTTTTCTCATGGAGAGTCAACTCTTCCTCACTAACCTCATTATCAGGCGCATCAAGAATTGGTTATTCCAGCACATACAGTTTTATTTCATAGCATAGGATAACACATAATCTTCTTTTCTATTCTTGTAAATTTGTACCAGTGAGAAGTTTATCCTTCTCAAGTATGGATCATAATGATATGTTTGAATTCATTTTATTTTTAATTCTAAAAATAAGACGAGCAGAGTTTTAGTACTTTATCTGATAAAATTTAGACAAATAAATAAATATTATATTTATTAATCTACCATTATCTTATCTAAACATAATATCCCTCACCATTGGATTTGGAATATCCTATCACTTTCATAGATCCAAATTCCCATTATCATCACCCCATCTTTGGTTGATCAAGAAATTTGAAGGGTTTTAGGTAGTCATTCCAAATTACAACTCCATTAACTCACATTTTATTGATTTTTTAAGTATAATACCCAATAATAAAATCCTAAAATTGAATTTACTTAGCCTTTTCCTCTCAGTTACACCAAGTCCTTCTTTGGTAGTCAACCCTCGATGTGAATTAAGTTTAGTCAACCTGAAAATTTAAGTTATAATTCCTCTATAATTGAAATCACACCAACTTTGGATAGTCAAGAACTTTGAACTATGGTTCAATTTTAACTAAAGTAGTGGAAGGCTATACCGACTTTATATATATAATTGAGTGATTCTATATTTTATGTGTAAATTGATAATTACTATCATTATTACATGATTTTTAATATTAATTAAATTTACTTAAGTGATTAACCATGTCTTAGATAATATTTATGCATAAGTCAATTTATTTTAGTTCTATCTTGCATTATTATTAATTCATTAATTCATGTGATCATGACAAAACATCCATAATGAAATTACAATTCAACTTGATATAAATAAAATAATAAAGTGGTATTATCATGATATTTTACTAAATGTTAGTTTATCTAGCGAATGATAAACTAACTGTAAACCTAGGGAAAAAACACCCTGAACCATTTATGTTTCATGTTGTATCTTTCCACTTATGTATCTATCTTGTATTAGTTTTACCTCAACTCAAAACTTGAACAACCTCCAATAGCTTGGGAGCTCCATCCATTACATATGCTTTTACTCACACACATGTGAGGGGAACTAAAAGATTAGTTAAAGGGTTTACATAAAAGAAACCAAGGGCACACAAGCCATTACATAATGAGAGGAGAGATGACACAAAAACCATTAATTTAAATTAATAATAAATTAAATTAAACCAATCACATAAAAAGGTCTGGTCTATGATCATAATCATCCACATGTATGAAATGAATTACACATTTAATAAAATTAGTATTCAATTATAATGGTTCTTATTTAAGATAAATCGCACTCGAATAAATTAATTATATTCTTTAATTATTCAATTATTTTATCTTAATTATAATTCAAATTTCCTTGAGATTCTCATCCATCATAATTTTAAACAAATTAAATAAATTTATTTAAAATTAAATATTCACAAAAATGTAACTTGGAGGCAATACGATGAGTACCCATATGAACTACCCAACATGTATTATACTTGTATACTATTTACTCTTATAAAATGTGTCATACACTACTTATCATGTAATTTCATGACATGTACTATCAACTTAATGACCACACAGAATACATGGTATTTACATAGCATGTTATGCTTCAATGTATATAGATTAATAATTTAAATATTAATTATACATGATATGTAGATATGAACATTACATATAAATTAATTAGACATTTATATATATAAATCCCATCACATGGAGTGTACTATAAACTTAATAACCGCACAAAAAACATGTTGATAAGTTTTTCATAGTATATTAGATTAGTTTTCGATTCTGTGTAATTTTGTAAAAGTACAAAATGTGTTCATTGGAGATACACGACATGTATTTTTCTCACCATCTATCTGTGACACATGCCTAGGGACTTAGTGTGTAACCATTACATAAAAAATGTTGGAGTACATGGTGTGTACATGGTCTAAATGGCATGTGGTATCTGAGTTACATAGTCCCTAGTCATGTATGACATGTAAGAGAATAAAAAACCCATATGTGACTAAGGGACTATATTTCATGCACTAAATTCACATAGAATGTAATTTTTCTTAACATGTGCTAGGTTGGCCCGGTCAACACACGGTGTATAATTAAATTCACCACATGTAAAAAATGCACATGAATTGATTCTAAATTAATTATTGGTGAATTAAACACTAGTATAAGGTGTGTAACTCTAGGTTACATGGAATAAAATCTTGTGTTATCTAGACAAAACCCTTGGAACCTCTGGATGATATCTTCAAACTAATTTCATTCATAAAATTAATAAAATTGGTTATATTTTAAAGAAATGAAGAGGAAAAAAGTATATCTATCAGTCCAAATTAAAGAATGATTAAACTAGAATTGAAAACTAATGAAAATGTGTAAATAAATCAATGATATTTAAATAATTATAAATAATTATGCGACCACTCTAATACCACTTGAAGGTTTTTAGTACAACAGAAGTGTCAGATGGGTTGTGCCTATCTTTTATTTTTAGAATGATCGATGATTAATCTAAGATTTACATGATGATAAATGCTGTGATAAATGGAATTGAATCAAATAATATAAAAATTTGATAAACACTAAAACTAAAGCATAGGATCATCATATATTATTTATAATTAATTTAAGCAATTAAAGAATTACATTGTGAGAAATTATTTCCTTTTTGATGGACCTGACAATGGATCTACGTGTAACATTATTGCATTGTAGGAATCAATAATATATTACCTATTGTGGTGATCCACACATTTTCCATGAATCTCCAAATGTCTCTATAGGAATATTTGAGTGCTATAATGGTAGATCCCATCACTTGCATCATTCGCCTTTGATATCCCTAAGAATCACTTCCAAAGTATTCTCTTTGATCTATCTAGACTCAAGAGTATAAGGTGGAGGATGATCAAACTCCATTCTTGGGAGAGTTCTTGGAGAGAGATCTATCTAGGTATTGAGATCATTCTCTCCATATTTCGTTGTACACAACAAAAAATGAGTTGGCTCTACTAAAAAAATATATAATTGGGTTTATATACTCCTAGGGTTAGAAAATAATAATTGCACATACACCCTTTATTATTTATATATTCCCTATAGAACCCCATGTCTATAATAATAGTAATATTATTATTTCTTGACATGCACTAAAATCACAAATTAAATTAAATATTATTTATTTAAATAATATTCAATATATATTATATCTCACCAGACCATTAAACTCAGTCTTCTATTCCTCTAAAATATTTTATCAGGCCTTGAATAATGAATATTTATTTAATAAATAAATACCACTTCATTATTATCTAATAAATAAATAAATATTATATTCACTAAATATCAAATAAATATTTATTAAATATTATGTTTATATAATATTCTCTCAAATAACTAGTGACTGAATTTATGAGATCAAGAAAACATGAATAATTATTAAACCAAATTTAGGAATAATATTTATTCTACTTGTTAAATAATAAATAATAATATATTATTTAAATTAGATTCTAGATACACTTAGCATGTGAACCTCTAGACCTCTTTATCATTGACATTAGGTGAAGCAGCCTAAATTCCAAGGTTAGCATCTCGAAACACACCAAGGCACCCATAGAGAAATAATTTAATGTTGCAATGAAATAATACCACATATGATCACTTATTGTGTAATGTAATCCCTTTATCATGATATATCTAATCAAGCAGGTTTCATGCTAGTTCCATAAACCTATGCACTCAATGTCTCTTTCTTTGACTTTTTGAAAATAAAAATTTACTATAGAAAATCATGTCCATGGATTTATTTAGGTTATATAATTTCCATAAAAGGGCCTAATATATCAACTTCTATTAAATAAAAGAGGGAAAAAATCCTTTATCACATTATTCATTAATGAAATACTACTCATGATGCACCCAATGTATCCTACCTCACTAAGAACATATTTCATCATGATTTTCATCAGTATATCAAAGTATGTGACTTATTACACTAATTAATAATAATATTAATGTTTAAGGATCATTACATACATCTACAAATAGGATCATCCAATGAAACATATAAATATTGATTTCCTGTTGGTGGGTATTGTTGTCATAATATCCTACACTAGATATTACCAAGGGGGTATACCATGAGAAGGTTCCTCAAAGTCCTATGAGTCTCCACCCTTGATATCTTGTATCATTTTGTCCCTAAAATGATTTCATTAGGCTATAGAACACATTTTTAAGAATACTATTGTGGAAATTTTGGGTTCTCATCATAGCGGTGAACTAATACAACCTTTTAGTGTGACAACTAATCTTCGTACATTATCACATGCTATGTTATGCAGAATAACAATCATGATGTTATAAGAAGTTTATTAATGTTCAAAAAAATGAATAAAAGTTATCATAAAGTACAATGAAGTTGGTTCTAGGACACACAATCCAATAAGTACCACTATGTAGATAGAGGACCCACACCCAGTGTAGGGGATTACCATCTCTACCTATATAAAGAGTATGGGGGTCCCATGACCTGGTGCAATAGGGGAGTATCAGCCACAACATCTCTCCAAGGATATTTACCTAATAACTGTCATCATCAAGCATCACTTAAAGACTCATCATGCTCAGAACACCACACATCATATCTCATAAACCATAATTAAGGATACCATTACATTATATGAGGAAAAAAACTCAGGATAAACTACTTGTGAGGTAAAATCTAAGTCCTGAGGAAAGATATATGAGAGGAAGAAGTTTTTGGAGAGAATACACTGCATGTATAAAAGTCGATATGACACGTGGCCCCACCTTATCACCTACTCATGCTCTCCCTTGGACATGTATTGGTATCCATTTCATACCACATAGTGTATACAGGTGATACATGGTGTGTATGTCCACCCAAGGACCTAGGTATTTACTCCAGGCACACAGATCAACTAACCAAGTATAGACACACAACTTTTCCATGTGGTCACACAGTGTGTATGACCACTCGGGGTCCTGGTTGTGTACACCTGTCACACAGATGGGATACCTGGGTAGGGTCACACAGTGTGTGGGACTAACCACACAATGTGTGATCCTTAACTTGTGTGAAACCCCTAATCACTATGGGAAAATAAAGTACACGATGTGTGTTCTTCCACACTACATGACATGTAGTCATGTTTTCCATAGAAAATATAGTGTCTTTATGTAGATCTAGATTCACCTTATCCACTATAAAATCCACCATTTAACCACCCTAAATTTAAGGTTAATGACTCTGGTCATTGATTCCTGACCTCTGGTGGTTGGAAATCTGATTTTGATCATCCACTGATGAGCTGTCACGCACCCTGTAACTTTTCTCATCACCCTTTGCTACTCCAAATCCCCAATCAAAAAATAATCACAAAAAATACATCATGATTCATCTACAAATCATCACCCCATATTATTTTCTCACAAAATGCATAAATCTGAGGGTTAAATCATGCTCGAACCCGCCCCCAACAATGTAAAACCGCAACCCAGTGGACCAATGATGAAAAATGCGAAGAATCATGGGAATAAATGTAGAAGAACAAAGTAAATACTTCACTAGAAAATCATTATTTTCCAATGATCACATAAATAGGAATATAATATAGTGAAACTAGGTGCAAAAAAATATAGATTGAAATTGGGTTCATGCGATAAACGAATATACATAGATCAATAAAAAGATAAATAAAAATACATGTTTATGAATTTGGAAAAGGTGGAAATCCAAAAATAATGATAACTAACTTGATTAAGGATTGATCATTGGTGAAGAATGCATTCTTCAATGATGAATAAGACCTTTTTCATTCATTGTCTCTCGATCCACCTCGATCTGATCACTGTACATCATCCGATCATAATAAATCAATGAAGAATGTCTATTTTCCTCCTCTCAAATCCTCCTAGTGTTATGCAGATAATAATAGTGATTTTATATAATGATCTAATTATAAAGTATTATATTAGGAAATTTAAAATAAAATATATAAATAAATTATTTATTTTAATTAAACACACCCTCCAATGGTCACCTCCCTCAGAACATCTGAGATCGACCAACCTTAGGTCATGATTAGGGTAGACCCCACATCTTAGAATCAACAATGGTATCATATTTTCCATCTAAGGTATAAAATGACATGAAAACTAAAAACACTAAAATGATGCACACATGTGCAATAAAAATATTAATATTTTTAACATATTAATTTTGGGGTCCCCAAACACCCAAAATTATGCCAACTTTGAGGATAAATCTAGATACATACATAGAAATATTAAAAGTAAAAATCCATCAAAAACAGAGTCACTACACTCTCCCATCCTTCAAGTATTTTTTCCTAAAAAATCACAAGCCGCATAAAAGGTGGGGGTGATAAGACCGCATATAGCTCTCATGCTCTTAGGATATCTTCTACATGATCCTATGCTATCACATCACACGAACCTAAGGGATGTTACATCTATTCAGGACCATCTCATGTCAATCCTCAATCACCATTAGGTACTCCATGAAGGTGGATCTATCCTTGATGTCTAGTTCACCCGAGTCAATAATGTGCATTAGATCATGCACGTATCTCCTCAGATATGACACATAGAAGATTTCATGCACCTGATATAAATATGGGGGAAATACTAAGAGGTAATAAACCTCAAAACCCTTCATATGATGTCAAAAAACCTGATGAACCCCAGGGATAACTTTCCTCCCCAGCCAAATATCCATAATCCTCATCATGGGGAGACTATTAGAAAAACATGGTATCCCTTATTGAACTCTAAGGGCCTATTATTTCAATATGTGTAAGATTTTTGTCTACTCTGGGATGTCCCTATATGATCACAAATCACTTAAATTTTCTCTTTCATCACCTACACCATCTCTGGACTAATAAGGGATGTCTATCCAATCTCAGTCCAACATAAGGGTGAGCTACAAGGTCTCCCATATATGGCCTCAAAAGGTGTCATGCTGATAGTAGAGTGATAGTTATTATTATAATTAACCTATACTAATGTCAAGTGATCCTCAAAACTTTTACCAAATTCCTAAACATAGGTTCTCAGCATATCCTCCAACACCTGAATGATATGCTCATTCTGCCCGTCCTTCTGGGGGTAAAATGCTATGCTCATCTGTAATTTGGTCATAAAATCCTCCTTAAATCCTCTACAAAACCATGGTGTGAACCAAGAATTATGGTCTAAGACAATAATTGAGGGCACCCCATGAATCTAGATGATCTTCTACACATACAACCAACCGAAATTCTCAATTGAACTCTACTCCTTGATGGAAAGGAAGTTCACCAAATTCACAAGTTATTCAAAAATCACCTAGATAAAATTATTGTCTCTATCTTTCCATGTAAGACCCATAAAAAAGTCTATAAATATTCCACCCCATTTTTAATATGGGATCTTAAGAGGTTGTGTCAAATCTGTTGGAACTTGGTGCTCAACCTTCACTTGCTAACATGTGAGACATCGAGAGACAAACTAAGCAATCCCCCACCTCATGTTTGCCCACAAAAAATGACACTAAAGGTAAATATAAATATTTTACACACTAGTATATACAACCAAGGGGTAAGTGTGAAACTCACACATCACCTTCTCTTGTAGTGTGACTGGAACCACAGTTTGTCCCTAAAAAAGGATGACATGATTCTCTCCTTAATAGAATCCTTATGGTGAATCTCTTGAGGATATATGATCATGTAGAACCTCATAGTTGATGTCTCCTAACTAAGATTCTCTCAATTACTAAAGAAGAGGATTCACCACCATTTAATGAATAAAAACTACACCCCTATCCTCCATCAGGGTTAGCTACAAAAAATCCAATTGCTCAGACATCTCCTCCACTAGGTGAGAATGATACTTTCTACTAAGGGAATTTTCCACCACATTTCCATCCCTAGGAGTATAGAATATGTAGAATTGATGGTCTTATAGTAACTATAACCGATGTCTCTATCTCAAGTTGATATTTCTCTAAGTGAATATGTACATGAGACTCTGGTGGTCTGAGTAAAAAAAAAATCACTCTCCTAGAAGATAGTGCCTCCAAATATTCAGAGTGAAGAATACCACTACCAACTCCAAGTTGTGATTCATGTAATTCTTATCGTGGAGTCTCAACTACCTCAACCCATATGCAATGACTGTTCACCTCTCTATCAATACACACCAGATCCCAGCTACATAGGCATCTCAAAACACTACATACTCAACTTCCTCCTCTGATAGTCACAACATAGGATTACTGGTCAGCCTCATCCCCATCTCCTAAAATGATCCCTAACACTACTTTGTCTAGGTAAACAACTACCCTTTCTACATTAGGGCGGTCAAAGGGGTTGAAATATTGAATAAATATATCATAAATCTCCTTTAATACCCTATCAAACTAAGAAAACTACGCACCTACAACACACTCTTTGGTGGATCCCAAGAAATGACCAAATAAATATTTTTTGGGTCCATAGAAAATCCATGATCAGATATGGAATTCCCCAGAAATTAAACCTCATGGATCCAAAATTGATAATTTGAGATCTTAACATAAAGCTGGTGCTCCTAGAGTAATTCTAGGACCATAATCAAGTTCTCTGCAAGCTCATCCTCTAACACAGTGTAAATAAGTATTTCATCAATGAACACAACCAAAAATCAATTCAACCATGGTTGGAATATCTGATTCATAAGAACCATAAACATAACAGGGTTATTAGTCACACCGAATGGAATCACCAAAAACTCATAGTGTCCGTAATGACATTAGAATTTCATTGTTGAAATATCATCCACAAAAATCCACCACCAGTGGTAACCAGACCCGAGATCAATCTTTGAGGTCCAACTCACACCTCTCAACTAGTTGAATTGGTCATTAATCCTCATAAAGGTGTACTTATTCTTTATCATTACTTGATTTAGGTGACGATAATCAATCTATAGCCTCAAGATCTCATCTAAATTTTTCATTAAAAGAATTAGAGATGCATAGGGGGACACACTGGGTTTGATGAAATTATTCTATCAAAGGTCCTCCAAATACACCCTCAACTCTTTGATCTTGGTAGGGTCCATCTAATATTCCATAGAAGATATCCGTGTGGTCCCAAGGTGCAAGTCAATACATAAGTCCATCTCCTGTCATGAAGGTAGTCCCAAAACATCTTTGGGGAATATGTCTATATAGTTCTCCATTATTGAAGGAATCCATATGATTGAATATAATTTTGTGCTAATATCCAAACTCACCAACTTATGGGTGATGGGTTATAGCTTCCTGGTCGCAAGGTCTAATCACTCATCCAAGAGATCTCTCTCACTTGCAATGCAGAATCTCATACCATTTGTTTAAAGGAATCTAACTCGTTTGTGATGACATTAAATCTGGTCCTGAACCATGGACAACTATTCTATTCCCTAGATGAATTTATAGGGTTTCATTATGATGACCAAGTGTTCCCATGATAAACTCTCCACACTGAGTGTCAGCTCTCACTATTGTAAAATATGTGATATCAAAGAATCAATAACTGTAGTAACCTCTATCTTTAGCTGCTAGTATAAAGTATCAACTAGAATATATAGATATCACATAAGGGATAAGGTTATAAAGGAATAAATTTCACCCATGTATACTAGTACTGGTGAAAGAGTAGAAAAGATAAAACTTATACCTAAAATAATATCCTATACAACCTGGTCATAACCCTTCATAACATACAACTACCCATGGACCCTACTGCCATCTCCCAAAGCCTGACATGGGAAAACTATTGGTGGTGGTGGAAGTAGATTAGATAATCTACATCTAATAGTATATCCTACCTTTAGAGCTCCATCTTCTCCTCTTTTATCACCACCTCCCTAAGGCTACCCCTGACAATGCTTGGGAGATCCCTGGTCACGGTGCTGCCTCTTCCATGGTGGTCCATCCACAATCTGTATATCCTTATTAGAATGAAAAGTTAGGAAATCACATTCCATGTGACCTCTCCCATAACATGCATAGAACTGACCCTCAACCAGATGGTTGGATCCTCTACACGATCCTTGATCTGTAGATCCACATGTCTGATTTTTTCCATGAGTATTCCTGACATATGATGCCTGATATATACTATAGAAAACCCAGTCACATGATACACACTATCAACTCTAACCACTCGGTATCCTTATTATAGGAAGATATTAGTCACAAGAGCCCTCTCTAACACTCCAATATAGGTCAGTAGGTATAGGGAGACCACACTGGCATGAATGTCTCTACATAGACCTTGTTCTAACTTCCATGCCCAGAAGAAACCATATCATACCATGTTGAGGGAGTATAATGTGAGGTTGGTAAACCTCAAAACATACCTTGAAACTATCGATTCACCCTACTGCAACTCAAGAAGTACCTGGATCTGTATGAAGCTTAAGAATAATGAGTAATACTCATCTTGAAACAAATGCTAGAATCCTGAACATGAGAGAGTTATCTCATCATGAGTATGCATCATCAGACACCACCATCTCCCCACTAATCTAAGAAGAAGTTTTTATGTGAGAATAACCATATAATTATTTGAGTTCCAATCAAGACTAAAGACTTAGACCACTAACTCAAGCCAATCCTTTGCTACCTGTGAGTCTAGCTCGCTAAGGAACCTCAACAATCTCTTATACTGGAACTCATGCAATGTAATAAGACAACATGCATAAACAACCTACCCTACTAGAACTATCTACTGGTTGACAGATGAGGGTGCTACTTCCTACCCATATGGAGGAAAAAACTCATGATATGACCCCTGAACCGAGGCCTCATCACTCAACAGATCGTCTTCATGACCCTGTATCGATAACCTGGTTGGACGTCTTCACGGAGGAATCATGAAAGTGATCAAGACATACCACATTTATATGAGAATATATATGCGGAGATGACTCAAGAAGAATAGTAAAAGGTCTTTGTACTATATGATACACACACCAATATTCCCTTCAACTGATTCCTTAGTATACCGAGTCGATAAGCAGGTAGTCAGTGTTTTGGTGAATGGAAATGTTGGCTTCCACATCATCATTGGGTTCCCTATCTTGAAAGATGAAATTTATACACTTAAACATCATTTACCTAAGTCCCAATCTATCCTCACAAGGGGAAAACTCTAAACACCATCCCAAGGAATGAATTTCTATAATACCACTTTGTCACGATCCAACCCATTGGGGCCCGCATAGCTGGAAAGAGGCTGAGTGTGTCAGCCCCAAGCCTATCTCCAATAGGCTAGGGGCTGGTGAAAAGTGCTAAGAAGGCATAACATAAAATAGGTGTCCTTATCCTAAATTACCTATATTCACGCACACAACCATATCCATGAAAAAGTGCATAAGAATAATGAAAGGCTTTAACATATAGAGTAAAACCATGTATGAAATAATATCTAGTAAATACATCAAAGTATGATAGTAATAGAATCATGTGAAAAAGAAAGGATCAAAATATACACCCAACTAAAGAAGTACCAAAAACACTAAAATTAAAAGAAGAGGAAAACTGAGAGAACCTGGATACTTTTCTCTAAGTCTGACCACTATATACGGTAAATGCACCCAAGTATCCCTAAGCTCTATCAAAATATTTTTCAATCTTTATGTCATCTTCATAAGACACGACACATGTGGGAAAATACCATGTAGGGGTGATTATATAAATACCTAGTAGGATGCCACCAAAACCATAAAGGGAGTAATAGAAAGATATGAAATAAGTCATATCAACCCAATGTAAGAGGGAAACAAAACCTAATGTATATATGTGATCATAAAGAAACCTAATAGTGAGATAAAGGGGGTATCCATCTTATAGACCAATCCATAGTTGATAATTCTGCCTGCAAATCTAATAGGCCATCTTCAATTCCAACCATCACACACAACCTCACCAAAATCAGTGTGGAGGGTTCTTCCCCTCATCCCTACACTCCACAACCGAGGGATCCATAACTCCCATGAAGGATCCACTAGTTGTTAGAGATCTAATACAAGGGAGTACCACTCCATAGATAGAAGAACCATGCCTAGTGTAGGGGATTACTATATCTATGTGACAAAATGACCTAGAGACCCACACAAACTGGTACCCAAACCAACCCATCACATACCCAAAGGGCATTAATGATCCCCACAGGCTTGAAACTATCACCCATGCATTAAAATAAAACCAAGGGAATGATTTCTCCCAACCAAAAGTAGATAACATAGTGTATATATATACACACACAGCAAGATGAAATAGTAGACGAGATAAAAGAAAAAAATATGTCATAACTAAAACGAAATAGAAAAAGCGATACAACCCAAAAGTAGATAAAAAAATATAAAGTACAATTCCAACAAAAAAGGACAAAACCCAAAATAAAAAACATATACTCCATGTGATAAGTAGACAATGTATTATCATCTCACCACTAGTTATCCAACTCGACTAATGAAACCTTTCCACATTACTACATCACCCTAACTTTCCCTGCATCGAAAGACATAACAAGGTCTATGCACCACCGAAGGGGTGTACAAGGTGTGATATAGTAGGATTAGTAGGATCCCACCCATGTGTTCTATAACAAGACTCTATAAAATAATCCAAACATGATAAAATTTAAATAAAACAAGGCATGATAATTAGTTTAACATTTTTTTATATCAAAATCATGGTAAAACATTCCCCTATTTCCATAATTTCAAATAATCTAGGTAAAATAGTTTCAAATCATATCACATATATCATCACATATCATATCAAATACAAAATAGTACAAAACAAAATTATAGGCAACATCATGCTAAGGATCACTACAGGTCAGGATAACTAGAACACTCATACCCAGACATTGAAAATTATGCACATCAAGTCTCCAGACATATGAATCAAATATATAAAGAAGAGGAATACCCCAGTAAGTGAACCTACCAATAGGTCTAAAAAGTCCCTAGAACAATAGGAATAGGGAGTAGAGGAACACCTCATGATAAAACCCCCTATCAGTATTAATGGATGAAGCCTATTACTACACCTTCCACCTAAGTACCCAAGGCTTCCCTTGTGATAAATTTTCCAAATAATTTCATCAAACCATGATTTGAAAACCATTTCATAAATCCATTTCAAAATTCTTTAAAAATACCATTTTATTTTACCAAAACAAGGGGAAATAATCTTTTCTAAAAAAACATTTTCACACACACTAAAATCAATTAATTAGTTACACCATTTATTTATAATGTTTTTTTATCAAAACTAGATCAATAAAGGTTCATACAACATAGGATAGATACAGAACCACCTACCTCAAACTCAGGTTTCAAACACCTACAAATGGATTGACATCCACTGAAAGGAACAAATAAAAAAAATGGAGTCCCTACTTATGATTTACACACCTCAGAATTGTATTCTATAAAAACCAAGATCTTCAGAGAAGTTAGGTCACATATACTTCATAGAAAACACACATGCCACACCATGAACAACAAAGGACCGACCCTCGGAAGAAGATCACTCAACATATCTAGAAAGGATCAATAAGAACATCACCAAAAGATCAAAGGATCTAAAAAAGTAGGGCAGTAGAAATATTGTGACTAATTGAAACTAAGAAGTAGAAAGACCACTTACCTTGAGGGAGACAGTGTGTCCACCATGAAGATCAATAACCAAAAGAAATGATCTGAAAGGAGTGCAGATTACCAAAATCACCCAGGAGAGATCCCTGATTTTAAGAGATAAGACTGTATGTCTAATGGAAAGAAAATAATATGTATAGTATGGTTACAATTGTTGATCACAAAAAATTATAACGTGAATCCATTTCACAATGTGATTTTCACAATTTACAAGATAATTTAAAAAAGGGATAAAATCATATTAAAAATAACTATGATTTAACTTTTCATGATGTGATCCAATTTCACAACTTAAAACTTTTCATGCACTAAACTAGTTCATAACATTTACTCAACAACAGATTCATGCTGTGTAACCAATTCATAATGTGAAAGTGTCCAGCAAGCAGTTTATAGTCTATATTCTACATAAAAAACTCAAACCACCTCTAAATCTTTCAAAACCCAATGATAAACCTCAAAATACTTCATTACATTTATACCCAGACTCTATTAATTCAAAAAAACATACATCTCTTAAATTTAGGCCATTTTACTTAAAAAATTATCTTCATCCTTGAAAGGTTCAAAATATAACCAAACTAAAAGGAAAACAACAAGAGATATGAGAAATAAATGAAAGAAGGTAACGAGATATTATGAACTCCCCAAACACAAGACTTTTCATCCCTAGAGAGTCATTTGGAAGAATGGAGCTCTAGAAAGAGGTGATGCCACTACTCCCTCACCAACGTTTCACATTTCTAAGTCTCATGAGAATATGAACTGTGTCTCTATAATAATATGACTAATGGGATAAACTTTCCATGCAAGAATTTCACCTGAGAGTCAATGATATCCACTGGATACTCCACAATAGAAACTTATGTCTCTAACTCTTCTATTCCCAACTCATAACATGAGAAGTATCATGATTATATTTCTTGAGATAAGATATATATAAACCATTATGAATACCTATAAAATGAATCTTCAATGCTAACTGATAAGAAAACTTCCTAAGCTACTCAATAACCTCAAATGTTACAACATATCTTGGAGCCAACTTCCCCCATTTTTTCAACCTAACAGTGACCCAACTGAGGAGAAAATTTCAAGAAAACTTATTCACCAACAAAAAACTCTAAA
Organism: Viscum album; assembly: GCA_963277665.1. Classification (NCBI taxonomy): domain Eukaryota; kingdom Viridiplantae; phylum Streptophyta; class Magnoliopsida; order Santalales; family Viscaceae; genus Viscum; species Viscum album. The sequence continues at coordinate 109,513,072 of OY728133.1, forward strand.
AGATGATATTGACGATCCAAATATGATTTCTTCTGACTTTGATCTATAACTAAATGCAAATGTATATTCCAAATCCTTACCAATGTCTCCTAAATGATACTTGACCCTACTAAAGATTAATTTACCACCTATGACCAATAAAGAGGTGACCTGAATGGGTGACCATACAAAGCCTCTAAGGGATACATTCTAATCAATGAATAATAACTATTGTTATAAGAAAACTCAAGCAGTCTCAGATGGATATCTCACGATCCACTAAAATCCAAGACATAGGTATGGAGAATATTCTCCAATATATGAATGGAACACTCTATATTAATGTTTATCTGAGGATGGAAAGATGTACTCAACCTGATATGAGTCCACATCACCTCTTGGATACTCCTACACAATCTTGAAGCAAACCTAGGATCCCTGTCTAAAATGATGGAAGAGGGAACCCCATGTAACCTCATGATCTCCTGTATATATAGCTTACCCAAATATTCAAATTTAGTAGTGTCCCTGATTGGAATGAAATGAGTCAATTTCATTAACCAATAAATCTCTACTCAGATAGAATTATTCCCTTGTGGAATCTATGGTAATAACAAAAAAATTTCCATAGAAACATCATCCCATTTCTCAATTGAAACTGGAAGAGTCTAGAGCACACCAGAAGTTTTCAGATGCTCTGCCTTTATTTGTTGGTAGGTGTAATAGTGGGACACATAATCAGCTATGTCACACTTCATACCTAGCCACTAGAATCTCCTTCTCATATCATAATACATATTCTTAGTTCCTATATGAATGACCCTTGAAGAACTATGATATTAAAAAAATTGATCTCCTCACAGATACTAGAATGAAAAAATTATCCCCAAAATGGTGAATATCATCTGAAGGGAGAGACCAACCAGAAACGATATCCCCACCATAAAGGGTTTCTAAAATTTCTCTAAACTCATCATCCTATTTCTGACCCTATAAAATAGACTTAGGGAAAGATGATGACAAATGAACACTTGTCAGAACCATGCCTATAATATCCTCTTGAGCATCCAGATGCAACTGAGCTAAGAGTCCCATAAGTTTCTAATCCTCCTTTGATTCCATAATAGCCTATGATGGTAATTTTTTATTGAGAGGGTCTAAAATGAAATTCCTCTTCCTCAAGGTGTATGTTATATTTATGTCAAATGTCTGAAGGTATTAAAACCATCATCTATGTCTTAGATTCATGTATTTATAAGAAAATATATTGCTCAAACTCTTATTATCAGAAAATACCATGAATCTTTCCCCAAAAAGATAAATTTTCCAATACTTAATCACATAAATAACCATGGAAAAATATAAATCATGAGTGGGATAGTTCCTTTCATTTGTCTAAAGATGATGAGATCCATAAGCAACAACATGATCATCCTACATAACCACACAACCCATACCAGCAATAGAAGTATCATAGTATACCACATACCCCTTACTAGGCACAGATAAGATCATAATAGGAGTTGATGTCAGAATTAATTTCAACTCATCAAAAGAATACTGACATTTCACATCCTATATGAATTTCACCCCTTTCCTAATAAGATCAGTCAAAGGTGATACCATCATTGAGAAATAATTAACAAACCATCGATTGTATCTAGAATGACCAATGAATATTTTAATATAAAATATATTTCGTGGATAATCCTATGAAAATAAATCCTTCACATTATTAGGATCAACTGATAATCTGCAATCATAAATCACATGCCCAAGGAACTTCACTTCTTGGATCCAAAAAACTGCATTTTGAAAGATTTATATACAAACATTTACTCTTTAGGATTTCCAAAACCAAACCCAAATGGTGCTCATTCTCACACTCGGATCTTAAAAAAACTAAAATATCATCCAAAAATACTTCCACAAAAGTGTAGATATACTGACATAATATTTTTTTTATAAAATCTATAAAAATTGTAGGAGTGTTAGTTAGACTAAAAGGCATAACAAGATATTCATAATAGCCATACCAACTTCTAAAAACTTTCTCCAGTATATCAGAATCCCAAACTCTAATACGATGATATCTCGACCAAATATCGATATTCAAAAACCAATTTTCTCATTTTAACTAGTCGAACAAATTATCCACACTAGGTAATGGATGCTTATTCTTAACCATCACTTGATTCAACTTCCAATAGTTTATGAACAATCCAAGTGAACTATCTTCTATATTGTCAAAGAGAATAGGGGCTTCCCAAGTTGAAACACTTGTTTGAATGAAACATTTCACCATCAAATAATCCAACTAAATATTGATCTCTTTCAGCACTACTGGTACCATACGATATGAGGGTATTAAAAATGGTTGTGTACCTTGCACCAAATCAATCATGAACTCCAACTCTCTCACTAAAGAAAGACTAGATAAGTTTTTTGGGAAAACATTAGGAAAGTATTAAAAAATCATGGTAAAATAACAATAGAAGAAACATCATTGGGATTAAATGAAATAGCAGAAAAAAATCCTAATCTCTGGGTGGAAAGGTCATATACAACTAAACCTCAGATCCCACTCTTCCTAAAACACTCGAGAGGTTACATCTAAAACATGAGATGATATGTGCCGATGATAACAATAAACCTAAACATGATGATCTATAATACAATCCATCCTAATAATGACGTCAAACATATCCATATTGAGAATAAGGAAATCCCAAACTAACTCTGCATTAGTTATCGACAGTGAACAAGAAGGACACTGAAACCCCTACTCCTTACTCTTCCCAGTTGGTTATTATAACTCTATAACAAAGGAAATGAGCTCCATTTGAAGTTTAATAATATCAATAAAACAAGAATAAATAAATGAGTGAGAGGAATCAATATCAAATAAAGTAGTCTCTACATAAGATGCAATAAATATTGTACCTCTCACTATCACTGGTTCCACATCAACCACTGTCAGAAACTCATCTACTACATAAAGGTATTTCACTCCTGATTCCTATGGTTGAATCCTTATAGTCCTTGAATTATATGAATATGTTGCAGTAGCCTTTAGAGTTAAAAATACCTAACCATAATGAGGCGTAGAAATAGCCTGATAAAATCATTGTAGATGTCCATAACAGCCACAACCAATATTACATATCTTTTTAGGCATAAGATAATAATTTCAGGTGTGTAAAACCTTGAAACATTGATATCAAGTTAGGGGAACACTACTAGATGTAACTGATGGTGAAAAGGATTCCTGTTGCTGAGAACTACCTCCACCACCCCTACAATGCTCATTCCACTTCCTCTTCCTTCCCTACATAACACTAAAGCTAATACTGGGTGGAAGAGAAGGGGAATAATGACCAATATTTCCCACCATATCCATCTATGATATCATATAATTGTTTAGCATCTACGCATATGTATAAAGTATCAGAATAAATACCTATGATCTGATATCTGGTCACAAACCTTGTAGGTACTTATGAGTCTTAAGTTGATCATTCTTTACTACCTCTGGAGAAAAATAAACCAGCTCCACAAACTGATTGGTGTACTCCGACACCAAAATCTCTCCTCACTACAAGTAAATAAACTCTAAATACTTCACCATTATCAAAGACTCTGGAAAAAACTTTTGGACGAAGAGAGACTTGGAACCCATCTAGTCCAATCCCACATGTCTATCTTCTTATACCATGGAATTCCACCATTTCTTGTTGAGACCCTTGAGTTTGAAAATCCTACACTTAAACTTGATACTCTTAGGTGTATATAGAAATTTTAAGATCTGATTAATCTTTTCCAGCCATTCCTCTACCTCTTTAGGTTCATTTGTACCTACTCAATGAAGATGGATTCTTATGTAAGAACTCCTATGATAGATTCCTTTCTCCTACAGTTTTAGGTTGTACCCCAACAAATAAATTTTGTAAATGCAATATATTTTAGTCCATAGTACAAAATACTCTCATGATAGCCTCTATAATATTATAATCCAAAGGAAAATTCCCTTGAGGAGCATCCACTGAACCCTCTTGTGGAACCTGTGGAAGATGTATCATAGGCATATCACTTCACTCTGAAAATAGAATAAGTGATAAAATGATCAGAAAATCTTAATTCAAACTAGAAAACCATAAGAAAAAACCAAGATTAAGATCAAGAAATCAAAAAAGGATACGCACATACCAACATCCCATGGTAACTTGAGTCTCATTATGACAAGAGTTGGTTATACATTCACCACAATCTACCTATCAAGTATTTAAAATAATATATCAAGTATAATAGACATCCCAAAACTAATAAAAAAACTCTCTATGATACAAAACTGTAACAAACCAACCCATATACCCACAAAAAATGGTTCCTGACCCGACCCACCACTTACCCTAAGGGTGTTCCCAATCCCCATGGGTTGATGACTAACACCCAAGAATCAACAACAACTATAGGGAATGATTTCTCCAAACTAGAAGAAGAAAAAATAGAATATATTTATACACAGTGGTATGAAACAACGTAAGAGATAACAAGAAAAAAATATGCCATAACTTAAAGGAAACAATAGAAGTGATACAACCCAAAACTATCAAAAAAAAAACTTCAAGGTACGAGTCCAAAAAAAAAGGAAAAAACCCAAAATAAGAAACAAATACACCCTATAATAATTAGAAAATGTCCCTCTATCTCACCATCAGCTACCAAACTTAGCTAATAGAAACCTCAACTCCTCACTATGGTGCTTATCCTTTCCCTATTTTGAAATACATAACAAGGTATATGCACCACCTAAGGGGTACACAAGGTGTGAGATAACAGGATTAGTAGGATCTCACCTAGGTGTTCTATAACAAGTCCTTATAAAACAATCTAAACATGCTCAAATTTAAATAAAATAAGGCATTACAACCAGTTTAACAGTTTTTATATCAAAATCATGGTAGAACATTCCACTTTTTTCAAGGTTTCAAATAATCTAGGTAAAATAGTTTCAAATCATATCACATATATCAAATAAGTTCAAAGTATGTATCACATATCATATCAAATCCAAAACATTACAAACCAAAATCACATGTAACATCACACCAAGGATCACTATTGGTTAGGATAGCTAGAACACTCTTTCCTAGACATATATAACCATGCGCATCAAGTCTCTTGACATATGCATCAAATCTAAAGATAAGAGGAACACACCATTAAGTAAACCATCCAATATGTCTAACAAGTCCCTACAAAAATAGGCCTAGGGAGTATAGGAACACCCCATGAGTGAATCCCCTAACAGTATCAACGGATGAGGATTATTAATACACCTTCCACCTAAGTACCCAATACTTCCAATGTGCTACATTTTCCAAATAATTTCATCAAACCATAATTTGAAAACCATTTCATAAATCCCTTTGATAATTCCTTGAAAATACCCTTTTCTTTTATAAAAAATAAGGGGAAAATCATATTTTCTCAAAAACCCATTTTCACACACACACAAATCAATCAATCATTTATGCCATTTATTTATAAAACAATTTATCAAAACTAGAGCAATCAAGGTTCATCCAAAATAGGCTACAGATAGAACCACCTACCTCAAACTCATGTCACACATGCCCAAAACTGGATCCAAAACCACCAAAAAGAACATATAACAAAAAACGGAGGCCCTACCCATGATTTTCACATCACATAATTGTATTCTATAACAACCAAAGTTAGAAGAGAGTTTAGGTCACACATACCTCAGAGAAAACATACCCACCGTACCAAGACCAATAAAGGACCAACCACTAGAAGAATACCACTCAATGGATCTAGAAAGGATCAAGAATAATATAACAACATATCGGAAAATATAGCGCAATGGAATTACTGTGATTAATTACAACAATGAAATAGAAATATCACTTACCTAAAGAGACACAACACATCCCCTAAGAAGATCAATCACCAAAAAAATGATCTGAAAGGAGAAGAGATATCCAAAATCACTTGGGATAGATCCTAGGTTTTAATAGATAAGTATACACATCCAATGAAAAGAAAATTATACATGTATCATGGTTAAAACTGCTAGCCCTGAACTATTCATGATATGAACCCCTTTCACGATGTGGATTTCACAATTTACAAGATACATAAAAAAAATACATTTCCTTGGATTAAAAATAAATCTGATCAATATTTTCATGGCGTGAACTAGTTTCAAGGATTGTAAAATTTTCATGCTCTAAACCAGTTCACGACATCTTCCTGGTAACAGATTCACATCATGTAGCCAATTCACGATGTGAAAGTGTCTAATAGGTAGTTTATAGTCTTGATTATAAAGAAAAAACCCAAACCACCTATGAATCTTTCCAAACCCAAGGAGAACCCTAAAAATCTATTTTTACAATTATACTTGTACTCCATTAATTCAAACAAATATACATCCACAAAATTTAGTTCATTTTCCCCAACAAATTATCTTCATACTTGAAAGGTCCAAAATACACCCAAATGAAAAGGTAAACAATAAGAGAGATGAGAAATACCTAAAATAATGTAAAAAGATATTAAAATATACTAGTATAAAGATTATGGGGGACCCGTGCCCTAGTACAATAGGGGAGTACTAACCCTAACATCTCTCTGAGGATCCTGCCCCGATCACTAACAACGTAAAGCATTTCCTAAAGAAGAATCATTATTAGAATAATTCACATTGTATCTCATATTCCATAAATAAGGCTATCATTACATTCTATGTGAAAAAACACTTAGGATAGACTAATCGTGCGCCAAAATTTGAGTCTCAAGGAAATAGATATGAGAGGAAAAAGTTTCCAGAGAGAATAAATGGTGTGTATGGGGGTCTACACAACACATGACCTCATCTCATCGCCTAGTCATGTTCTCCTCTAGACATATCTTGGGAATAAATTTCATAACACATGAAATGTATAGGTTGTAAACGGTGTGTATGTCCACCCGGGGACCTGGGCATGTAATCTAGGCACACGACTCTATCGGTCAAGTATAGAAACACAATGTGTCCACATGGGAACACAATGTGTATTACCACATGAGGTTATGTGAGTGTAAACTTAGAACACAACTTGGATACCTATTTAGTGTCACACAGTTTACGAGCTCATCCAAATGATGTGTGATCCTTAACTCGGTTGAAAACTTTAGCTGTCGTGGAAAATGAAGTACACAACATGTATTCTTCTACACTACACAGTGTGTAGTCATGTTTTCCATAGAAAATATAGTTTCTTTACATGGATCTAGGTCCACCTTCACTACTAAAAAATCTATCATTTGGACACCCAAAATCAAAAGGTAATGCCTCCTGACATCAATTCTCAGCCTGAGGTAACCAGAAATCGGATTCTGATCATCTGTCGATGAGCCATCGCATTCCCCGTAGTGCTTCCTGTCACTTGTCACCACTTTGGATTCTAAATCCATGAAGCATAAACCACAATAAATACCAATTAGTCTTAAAATTATCACCCTATATGTAATTATTACAACCTCCATGAATACGAGGGTTCAATCGTGCACGAACCCGCCCCAACAATGTCGAACCATGACCCCATTGGCCAACGAAGAATAAAATGAAGAACAGTAGGGAAAATTCACAAGAAATAAGTAAATACTTCATTGTAAAAGCATTATTGGCGAATGATAACATAAACTTGAATATATAGGGATAAAATTAGGCATTACAAAATATAGATTGAAATTGGGCTCATGAAATGAATGGATAAACACATATAAATAAATAGATAAATATAAATCCATGATTATGAATTTGGAAAGTGTGGAAATACACAAATAATTAATCCTACCTAGATTAAGGATTTATTGTTGGTGAAGAATGCATTCACCAGTTATGAAGAAGATCTAATGCATTCGTTGCCTCTTGATCCACCTCAATTTGATCTTCATTCGTTGTCTGATCACAATCCACCAATGAAGAATGACCATTTCCTACTCTCAAATACTACCAAGGTTATGCAGACAACCCTAATGATTTTCAACCATTCTATTTTTAAAGGATTATATTTAGGTCATTTAATATAAAATAAATAAATAAAAAATTTATTTTAATTAAACACACCTAGAAATTGTCACCTACCTCGGAACATCTGACGTCGATCAACCTTAGGTTGTGCCTAGAATAAACACATATGCTTCAGACTCAATTATGGTCTCCCATTTACCATCTTAGGTTCTAAACAATTAGAAAACCAAACACATTGAAACGATGTGCACACATGTAATAAAAATTATTAATATTTTTAATATATTAATTATGAGGTCCTCAGACATCCAAACACCACACCGACTCCTAGGATAAATCTAGATATATACATAGAAATATTCAAATGTTAAATCCATAAAAACTAAAGTTTCTCTAAAGAGCCTTTCAGCTATGCTGAAATAAAGTGATATAGAGAGAGATATAGGGTTGAAGGGAGATCTATGGTAGCCCCCTAGTTCTTGGATCACTAGATAAGAAGTTAAGTGTTAGCTAGTTTATAGAGCTTGTTGTTGGATCCTAGATGTGTTGCAACCCCTTAGTGGACCGTGGTGTGAAATCCTGGATTTAGATAAAGCTTGATATTAGAGATGAAACTAGATCTTGATGTTATTAATGACGTAGAACTTTGAGGACTTTTCATCAATGACTTAAGTAGATGGTTCCACCATTATTCCTCAACAAAGGTTAAACTAATAACTAGTGATGGGGGGGGGATCAGTCCTCTTTAGGTTTTATTTGTTAATTTTTTGGGGTTATTGTATGATACTTGTCTATTTTTTTCCTTCTTGTATTTTTTCTCATCCAATTTTGTTTTTCTTTATCTTATTCCTTGTACTCTATTAATTTTTCATAATTGAAAACCTGTGATGATCCTGCCCTATGCATGTAGGAAAATGGTAGAAGTATGTAAATATTTGTATCCCTTTCTTATTATTTCCTTTATTACTTTTGTTCAACTTGTAATTACCGAAAGGAATTTATTCTTCTTGAATTACAATTTAAATATTCTAGCCTCTTGTGTATGAAATCTGGTTTTGATTTTATTTGTTTCACATAGAAGTTGAGTTATCCCCTTTGTATGGTTGGATTTCATCGTATATTGTTGCCTTGTGATTTTATACTTTCCATAAAACCTTTTTGGGGTTTTTCTATCAATTATGGAGATATATTTTTTAATCTTTAATTTTATTCTCATGACGTTTCTAGTTCTATTTTATTGAATCAATATTTACAAATTATTGTATTATGTTGAAATGAGAATTAAGTGCAATTTTGGGTTGATGTAATTTCTACTACCAGTGTATGTGATTTGTTCCTTACTTCCATGCACTTTTCTCACTCATGGAATCATTTATATTTTCCTTATTTTTTGGAATTCTATTCAAACTTATATTTTATTTTTTTCATTTTTTGGAATATTTCCTTGTGAATTTGTTTATTTTTAGATTACAATTTGATCATATTATTTTCCATTGATTGGTTTGTATATTATAAAAAAATTGCTTTTGGTTTTAGATTTTATGAAGAAAAATACCCAAAAAGCTCCTAGACTATTGTTTGCAGACTGCCTCTCACCCTAGGGGCAACCCCCACAACAAATCCTTTATAAGAGTAGGTTTTGGATTGTTTTTTTTTAAAATATATAAATTGAAGAGGTGATTTTTTATGTATTAAATTAGGGATGACAATGAGTGTCCATTAAAAAGTAGGTACAAAAAACTGAACCTGTTTAATACTCATTTACTTGTAACCCAAACCTAAACTTAAATATACATTTAAAACCTAAACATGTTTAAATACCAGTTTTTATTTATTATTTCTAATTTTTATGATATTTTTTTAAAATAAAACCCTAATAAAGATTTATTTTTTTATAATCTTAATAATAATAACAATTTTTATTATATCCAAGTTTCACATGGCCTATAAGAGGTATCCAAACCCAACCCAATTAATAATTGTTTAAAAAAAAAATACCAAACCTGATCTGAAGGTACCTAATCCTAGAATTTTCAGATTTGATATGATTGGGTACCTATTTATTGAGTATACATTGTCATCGCAATGTTATATGCATTTATGTAAAAAGGTTATATGTATCCTTTTTCACTAGTTTCAAATGTCTTGACAGAATTAAGTGCCAAATGAGCATCAATACCATGAAACCCATGATAATTAGTGCCAGCTAAAATTGTTGATAAAGGTTGAACTTTATCAGTGCTAAAAAGAAGCAGTGATAATGGTTGCCTTTATTAGCACTGATAAAGGCACCCCCTTTATCATCAGTTTTTTTAGTACTGATAAAGGCAACCCTTGTCAGTGCCTTTTTTAGAATTAATAAATGGTATATTTCATATAAAAAATTCTTTCATTAAAAAACATATATTAATATATAAATATATTATATTGATATAAATATAATTCATTTTATTAAATATGATTTATATATGACTAAATATACATTTACATTTGATGCATAAAATATTTAGTGAAAAACGACATATAAAATAATTAGAAAAATTATATATTATTTGAAAACCATATTTAATATAGAAATATATTTATATTGATATATGTATATATATAAATTTCTTAAATATGATTTATATATACTAAATATGTATCACACTTAATATGCCATATAATTAGTGAAAAATTGTTTAGAAGTTAATTAAAATTAACATTTATTAAAAATATCATCTAATTAATAGTAATAAACATTTAATTTTTTTTTAATGTTAACGTCATTTTCTTTTTCAATTATATATATATATATATATCAAATAATAAATATTTAATTATTAATTAAAAATATTGAATAAATATGTATTTAAATTTAATATTTTATACAATAATTTCACCATATATATAAAAAATTAATTCAATTTTATAGAGACAAACATACACTAATAATAAATTTTTAATATTATTGTTTTAGTTTTTTATTTATTGATAGTTAATATTTAATATATCATGTTTTTAATCATTAAATTTTATTCTCTTTTATATTTTTATTTAATATATATATATATATGATATTTAATACTTATTAATATATATATATATATATATATATATTAATTTACTCATTTTTTATTATTTATTTCCTTATTAGTTTTTAATATTTTTATAATTTATTCATTTTTTTAATATTTGTTTAATTTTATTCATTTTTAATATTTATTTATATATATTTAGTGATTAAAATTTAATGTTTTTAATAAACTTATAATTTTCATAATTAATATATGCATATTCATTTTCATTTTGAGTATTCATTTTTAATTTTTTTAAAATTATATAATTAATAACTCTTATTCATTATTTTAATATTTTTTTCAATATATTCATTTTTAATTAAATTTCACTCATTTTTAACATTCATTCATTTGATATTATTTATTCATTAATAATGTTAAGTACTTATTATTTTTTAAAAATTTTATTGATTTTTAATATTTATTTATTTAATATTTTTTTAATTTATTCATTTTTTATATTTTTTTATACATAATTATTTATCAATATATTTAATATTTTTAATATAGGAATATATTCATATTAATATATATATATATGTATATATCAATATATAATGTTTCCTTAAATATGATTTATATACAAAATATGTATTTACATTTAACAAGTCATATATCTAGTGAAATTTGGTTTATAATTAAAAATTAATATTAATTAAAAATATCAACTAATTAGAATATATCATTTAATAGATGTTGAATATTATATAATTTAATTTTTTTTCAATTTAACACACATCAAACTCATTTTTATATATATACATTAATTTCATACACACATACACACAATTAATAAAATTTTATATAAAAACACACATACTCATAATATTTCTACAATTTATTCAATTTTTAATATTCGATGTCTTTATAAATCTGTATTTCATCTTAATATAACCCGAAACATGTGGGAAAATTCCATGCGTGGGTGAGTATATACATACCCAATAGGATGCCCTGAAAATCACAAAGGGAGTAATAGAAATATATGAAAGAAGTATGCTCAACCCAAAGTAAGAGGGAACCAAGACCCAATGTATATATATGATCATAAAGAAACCTAGTAGAGAGAGAAAGGGTATCTCCATCTCACAGCCTATTCCATAATCGATGAGTCTGCATACAACTCCAATAGTTCATCTCTAATGCCTACCATCACACACAACCTCACCAGAATCAGTGTGGAGGGGCCTTCCCCTCATCCCTGTGCTTTATAGACAAGGAATCCATAATTCACGTTGAGTACCCACTCGCTATCAAAGATCCAAGATAGGGGAGTACCACTTCGTAGATAGAGGACTCATGCCCAGTATAGGGGAGTACTATCTCTCTGTGATGAACTATCCTGGATACCCACACAAACTGGTACTTGACCTGAACCATCACATACCCAAATGGAATTACCAATTCCCACAGGATGGAAACTAGCCCTCAGGAATAAAAAAAACCATAGGGAATTATTTCACTCAACCAGAACACAACATAATGAAAAAGTAGAATAGATAATAGGAAAAAAATATTCCATAACTAAAACAAAACAAAAAAAGTGATACAACCCAAAAGTAGCTAAACAAACTCCAAGGAGAAAGTCCAACAACAAAGGAAAAAACCCAAAATGAGAAATATATACTATATATGATAAGAATTTTTTTTCTCATTATCTCACTATAAGATATCCAACTCAGTTGATAGAAACCTCACCGCCTCACTGCATCACCCTTCCTTTCCCTGCATCGAAAGACATAACATGGTCTACATATCGCTGAAGGGGTGCATCAGGTGTGAGCTAATAGGCTTAGTAGGATCTCATACAGGTTTTCCATAATAAGTCTCTATAAAATAATCCAAACATTCTCAACTTTAAAGAAAATAAGGAATGATAATTAGTTTAACAGTTTTTTATATCAAAAGCATGGAAAAATATTCCCCTTTTCCCATAATTTCAAATAATCTAGGTAAAATAGTTTTAAATAATATCATATATATCAAAGTAGTTAAAATAATGTATCAAATATAATATCAAATAAAAAATAGTACAAACCAAAATCATAGGTAACATCACGCCAAAGATTACTACATATCAGGCTAGCTAGAATAATCATACCCAGACATAGAAAATTACATTCATCAAGTCTATAGACATATGCATCAAATATAGAAATAATTGGAACAACCTAGCAATTGAAACTCCAAACGAGTCTAACAAGTCCCTAGAACAACAAGCCTAGGGATCAAAGGAACAACCCATGAGTGATCTCCATGACAGTATTAGCTGACGAGCCCTATTGCTACACATTCCACCTAAATAGCAAAGGCTTCCCATGTGCTAAATTTTCCAAATCATTTAATCAAACCATGATTTGAAAAACTTTTCATAAACCCATTTCACAATGCTTTTAAAATACCCTTTTATTTTACTAAAACAAGTGGAAACCATATTTTCTAAAAAACCCATTTTCAAACACACAAAAATCAATCAATCAATTATGCCGTTTATTTATAAAACAATTTATCAAAACTAGAGCAATCAAGGTTCATACAACATAGGAAAGAGATGGAACCACCTACCTTAAAATCTAGTTTCACATGCTTGTAACTCAACCCAAAAAAACTGGAAGGAACACATACCATCAAATTAAGGACCTTCCTATGATTTCCACACCTCATAATTGTATTCCATAACAACCAAGGTTTTCAGAGAAGTTCGGTCACACATACATCAGATAAAACACACCTGCTACACTATGAACAACAAAGGATTGATCCTCAGACTAAGATCATTCAACAAATCTAGAAAGGATCAAGAATAACATCACCAAAAAATCAAAAGATTAAAAAAAGTAGCGCAAGGGTACTATTGTGACTAATGGAAACTAAGAAGCAGAAAGATCACTTACCTAGATAGACACATTGCATCCACCATGAAGATCAATCACCAAACTAAATGATCTGAAAGAAGCATATAGCCAAAAAATATCATGGGAGATATCCTAGGTTTTGAGAGATAATATTGTATATATAATGAAAATTAAATCATATATGTAGTATGGTTACAACTACTGGACCCAAACCATTCATGACATGAACCCCTTTTACGATGTGATTTTCAAAATTTACAAGATATGTTGAAAAAGGAATCAACTTGGATTAAAAATAACTTTGATTTACCTTTTCATGATGTGATCCAATTTCATATCTTATAAAATTTTCTTTCACTAAACCAGTTCACAACATCTACCTGGAAACAGATTCATGTTGTGTAACTAGTTCACGATTTGAAAGTTTCTAGTAGGCAGTTTACATTCCAGATTCTACATAAAAAATCCAAACCACCTATAAATATTTCCAAACCCAGGGATAAACCTAAAAATAACTTTTTACATTTATACCCAGACTCAATTAATTAAAAAAAATACATCTCTTAAATTTAGTTCATTTTCCCTAATAAATGATCTTCGTCATCAAAAGGTTTGAAACACACCCAAATAAAAATGAAAAAAAGAGATAAGAAATACTTAAAAAAAGGTAACAAGATGTTACAAACTCCTCACAACAAGACTTTTGATTCCCAGAGAGTCATTTAGAATAATGGATCTATAGAAAGAGGAAATTCCACAGCTCCCTCACTAATGTTTTACATTCCCAAATCTTGTGAAAATCTGATCCATGTCACCATAACACTATGACTAATGGGATAAAATTACCATTCAATACTTTCACATGAGAGTCAATGATCTCCACTAGCTACTCCATAATATAAACTTATGGTTCTAACTCATTTTATTCCCAAATCAGAACATGAGAGGGATAATGATGATATTTCTTAAGATAAGATATATGGAAACCATCATGCATACCCATCAACTAAACTGGAAATTACAACTAATAATAAACCTTACCAAGTTGATCAGTAACCTTAAATGGTCTAACATATCTCAGATCCAACTTCCCCTATTTTCCAAGATCACAGTGACCTAAATGAGGATAAAATTTCAAGAAAACTCGATCACCAATGAAAAACTACAAAAGGTGACGTTGATGATCCGTATATGATTTATTATAAATCCAAGATTTAACCATATGATGATGTATATTTTAAATTTTCACCAATGTCTCCCAAATGAGACTTTCCCTACTAAAGATTCCTTTACCAACTCTACCCAACAGAGAGGTGACCTGCATGGGTGACTATAAAAAGCCTTGAAGGGATCCATTCTAATAGATGGTTGATAACTATTGTTATAAGAAAACTCAAACAGTTCCATATGGATATCCCATGATCTACTAAAATCCAAGACACAAGCATGGAGCATATTCTCTAGGATCTGAATAGCATACTCTATCTAACTGTCTATCTGAGGATGGTAAGATTTACTCAACCTGATCTTGGTCCCCATCACCTCTTGGAGACTCCTAAAAAATCTTGAATTAAACCTAGGATCCCTATTTGAAATGATGGTAAAGGTAACCCTATGAAACCTCATGATCTCATGTATATATAGCTTACTTAAATATTCAACTTTAGTGGTTTCCCTAATCGTAATGAAATTATACAATTTCATCAACCAATAAATCACCACCCGTATAGAATTATTCCCTTGGGGAGTCTATGGTAATACCATAATAAAGTACATGGACACATCATTCCATTTCCAAACCGACACCTTAAGAGGCTAGAGAAAACTAGAATATTTCAGATACTCTACCTTTCTCTATTGGTAGGTGTAATAGTAGGACACATAATCAATAATGTCATGCTTTATAACCAGCCACTAGAATCACCTTCTCATTCCATAATACATATTCTTACTTCCCAAATGAGTTACCCACAAATAATTATGATATTAAAAAAAAAATTCTCCTCAAAAATAATATAATGGAAAAATGATCCCCAAAATGGAGAATACCATCTGAAAGGAGAGACCAACCTAAAACAGTCTCCCCACCATAATGGATTTCTCGAATTTCTCTGAACTCATCATCCTATTGTTGACCCTACAAAATAGACTCAGAGAGAGAGATGAAAAATTAACATTGGTCAGAACCATGCCTAAAATATCCTCCTGATAATACATATGCAATTTAGTGAAGAGTCCCATAAGGTTCTACTCTTTTGATTCCAGAATAGCCTGCGATGGTACTTTCTTACTGAGAGAGTATACAATGAAATTACTCTTCCTTGAGGTATAGGTGATGTTGAAATAAAAAATATCAAGGTATTCCACCCACTATCTATGTCTGAGATTAAAATATTTATAAGAAAAGATATATCTCAAACTCTTATGATCATAAAAGATTGTGAATCTTTCCCCAAAAAGATAATACCTCCAACACTTAAGCACATGCATAACTGTAAAAAGCTCTAAATCATGAGTGGGGTAGTTCCTTTCATGTTGACATAGGTGAATAGATCCATAAGACAAAAAATTATCATCCTACATAACCACAAAACCCATACCAGCACCAGAAGCATCACAGTATACCACATATCCCTTACCAGGATTATGTAAGATCAGAACAAGATCTGATGTCAAAATTCATTTCAAATCATTGAAAGAAGAATGAAATTTTATATCCCATATGAATTTCACCCCTTTCCTAGTAAGATCATTCAAAGGTGATTCCATATTTGAAAAATCCTTAATGAACCATTGATATTATCCAACATAACTAAGGAATATTTGAATCTCAAAGACATTTCATGGATCCTCCAATGGAAAGGCAAGTTTCACCTTCTCAGGATCAACTAATAATCCATGATAGAAAATTACATGCCCTAAGAACTTCACTTCTTGGATCTAGAAACTACATTTTGAAATACTTCCATACAAACAAAGACTCCTTAGGATTTACAAAACCAAACCCAAATGGTTCTTGTACCTGCATTTGGGTCTCAAATAAACCAAAATATCATCAAAAAACACTACAAAAAAGTGTAGAGATACTGATAGAATATCAAGTTCATAAAATACATAAAAACTACAAGAGAATTAGTCATACTAAAAGGAATCACAAGATATTCATAATATCCATACCTACTCTTGAAAAATCATCTTCAGTATATCATATTTGAGAAATATGAACTGATGATAGCCTGACCAAAGATCAATCTTCAAAAACCATTTCCCCCTTTAACTAGTCAAACAAATCATCCACATGGGGAAAATGATACTTATTCTTAACTATCACCAGATTCAACTTCTGATAGTCCATGAACAATTTAACTTAACCATCTTACAACTTGTCAAAGAGCATAGGTAATTATGAGGTTGAAACACTAGGGTGAATAAAACATTTCTCTATTAAATCATCAAACTAAATCTTGAGCTATTTTAGCACCACTTGTTCTATATGATATGAGGGTTTTGAAACTGGTTGTGTACCTAACACAAGATGAATCGTGAAATCCACCTCCCTCACTGGAGGAAGACTAGAGAATTCATTTTGCAAAACATTAGGAAATTCTTAAAAAACTACAAGAAGATAAAAAAGAGAAGAAACAACATCAAGATTAACTGAAATACCAGAAAATAAACTTCTGAGCTTTGGGTGGAAAGTTCCTGCATGACCATACCTTAGACATCACTCTCCCTAAAATACCTGAGATCTACTATCAACAACATGAGATGAGACACACCAATGATAATAATAAAACTCAACATGCTGAGATATAATCCAATCCATCCTTATTATGACGTCAAATAGATCCAAATTGAGAATAAGGAAATCCCATACTAACTCTACATTAGCTATAGACAGTGAAAAATAAGGATACTAAAACCCCTGATCTGTCCTCTTTCCAAGTGGTGACTCTAAATCCATAAAAAAGTACATGAGATCCATTAGAAGTTTAAGTATATAAAAAGATGGGCATAAATAAATGAGTGAGAGGAATAGATATAAAATAAAGTAATTTCTATATAAGATTCAATAAATATGTTACCTCTCACTATCACAGGGTCTGTATCAGCCTCTATAAAAAAATCATCTACTGCATGAAGGTGTTTCACTCTTGAGTCCTATGGATACCTATAGTCCTTAAAGCATGTGGTTGTTCTATAGTATCCTTTGGAGCTGATAATCCATGATCATAATAATTCATAGATATATCCCTATAGAATCATTTTAGATAACCATAGTGATCACAACCACTACACATCTTCTTAGGCGCAAGACAAGAACACTAAGTGCATCAAAACTTTATACATTTATAGAAAGTTAGTGGCACACTACTAGATTTAACTGATGGTGCAAAGGATTGTCATTACTATGAACTACCTCAACCACCCCTACAATGCTCATGTCACTTCATTTTCCTTCTCTACGCACCACCTAAGCTACTGCTGGGTGAAAGAGATGGGGCATAATGACTAATATTTATTACCATATTCATCTCTACTATCATATCTATGTATACCATATCCAAATAGGTATACAGTTTCATCATAAATAATTGTGATCTAATATTCAGTTTAAAACCATTAAGGTACTTATGAGTCTTCATCTGATCATTATTTACTAACTCTTGATAAAAACAAACCAGATCCACAGATTGATTGGTGTATATTGACACCGAATTCTCTCCATGATGTAAGGAGATGAAATCCATATACTTCACCATCATTAGAGACTCTAGATAGAACTTCTAGAATAAGAGAGTATTGAAAACCTTTTAGTCTAACCTCACATGTCTATCTTCCTTTTCCATGTAATACCACCATCGCTTATTGGGACCCTTGAGTCTGAACATCATGCACTTCACCTTGATATTATCAGATATATATAGGAAGTAGAATATCTGATTAATCTTGTCCATAAATTATTATTCCTCTTTAAGTTCATTCATACCACTAAAGGAAGTTTGATTATCACGTAAGAACTCCTATGATCGATCCCTTTCTCCTGAAGCTCTAGGTTGTACCCCAAAAAAATTGAATTTTGGATTTGTGGTACATTTTAGTCTATGGTGTGAACTTATAACATGATAATATATATAATATTATGATTCAAAGGCATATTAACTTGAGGATCATCCACTACACCTTCCTTTGGAACCCATGGAAGACGTCTTAGAGGCATATCACTTCACACTGAAAATAGAAGAAACGATAAAACAATTGGAAAATCTCAGTTCAAACCAGAAAAACATAAGAAAAAACTAAGATTAAGATCAAGAACTCAATAAAGGAGACACACATCCCAAAATCCCATGGTAAACTGAGTCTCATCACAACAAGAGTTGGAAAAAAATTCATCACAACCTACATATCAAGTCCTAAAAATCCTATCTCTAGTCTAATAGACATCCCAAAACTGATCACAAAGCTCCCTCTACTACCATACTGTAACAAACTAACCCAGATACCCACAAAAAATGGTACCCAACCTAGCCTGTCACATACCCGATGAGCGTTCTTGATCCCCATGGGCTGATTACTAGCAATTAAACATAAAAAACAACCAAAGGGAACAATTTCTAAAAACAAAAACCATACAACATGGAATGTATATATACACACAACAAGATAAAACATCATAAGATATAACTGGAAAAAAATATTCCATAACTTAGAGGAAACAACATAAGTGATACAATAAAAAAGTAGTTAAACAAACTCTAAGGTACAATTCCAATAAAAAAGGACAAAACCCAAAATGAGAAACAACTACTCCATGTAATAATTAGAAAATTTCCCTCTATATCACCAATAACTACCCAACTCAGCTAATAGAAACCTTACCTCCTCACTGCAGCACCTAGCCTTTCCCTTCATCGAAAGACATAACAAGGTCTACGCATCACCCAAGGGGTACATAGGATGTGAGATAATAGGCTCAGTAGGATCCCACCCATGTGTTTCATAACAAGTATTTGTAAAACAATCTGAACATTATCAACTTTAAAGAAAACAAGGCATGATAACTAGTTTAACAATTTTTTATATCAAAATCATGGTAAAACATTCCACTTTTTCCAAAGTTTCAAATAATATAGGTAAAATAATTTCAAATCATATCACATATATCAAAGAAGTTCAAAGCATGCATCACATATCATATAAAATCCAAAATAGTACAAACCAAAATCACATGTAACATCATGCCAAGGATCACTATAGGTCAGTCTAGCTAGAACACTCATGCCCAAAAATAGAAAATCATGTGCATCGAGTCTCTTGACATATGCATCGAATCTAAAGAGAATAGAAACACCCCATCAAGTGATCCTCTTGATATGTCTAACAATTCACTAGAACAACATGAATAGGGATAATAGAAACACCCCATGAGCGAACACCCTAATAATATCAACAGATGAGGCCTATTACTACACCTTCCACCTAAGTACCCAAGGATTAACATGTGATAAATTTTCCAAATAATTTCATAAAACCCTGATTTGAAAAACATTTCATAAATCTATTTCATAATGTTTTGAAAATACCATTTTATTTTACCAAAATAAGGGGACAAACATCTTTTCTCAAAAACCCATTCACACACACACAAAAATCAATCAATCATTCATGCCATTTATTTATAAAACAATATATCAAAACTAGAGCAACCAAGGTTCATCCAACATAGGCTAGTAATGGAACCGCCTACCTCAAAATTGTGTCGCACATGCCTACAACTGGATACGAAACCACCAGAAGGAATGTATAACAACAAACATAGGCCCTACCTATGATTCCCACACCTTAGAATTGTAGTATATAACAACCAAATTTAGTATAAAGGTTAGGTCACACATACCTAAGATAAAATGAACATGCCACACTGTGGACAACAAAGGACCAACCTCCAGAAGAAGATCACTTAGCGGATCTAGAAAGGATCAATAATAACATCACCACAAGATCAAAGAATCTAAAAAATGTAGCATAATGGTTCTTATGTGATGAATGAAAATAATTATCAGAAAAATCACTTAATCAGAGAGATGCAGTGTATCCACCATAAAGATCAATAACCAAACAAAATGATTTGAAAGCAACAGAGATACCCAAAATCACTTAGGAGAGATCATAGGTTTCAAGAGAGAATCCCACACATCCAATGAAAACAAAATCATACATGCATCATGGTTAAAACTACTGGCCATGAACTATTCATGATGTGAACCCCTTTTACAATGTGAATTTAAAATTTTACAAGATACATCAAAAAATTCATTTCCTTGGATTAAAAATAACTATGATCAAAATTTTCAGGATGTAAACTAGTTTCAAGGCATGTAAACTTTTCACGCTCTAAAATAGTTCACAACATATTCCCAGTAATAGATTCATGTAACCAATTCACAATGTGAAAGTGTTATGTAGGTAGATCATAGTCTAGATTCTATAGAAAAAACCCTAACCACCTCTGAAGCTTTCCAAACCCAAGTAGAGCCCTCAAAATCTTTTGTTACATTTATACCCAAACTCCATTAATTCAAAAAAATATACATCCTTAAACTTTAGGTCATTTTCCCCAATAAATACTCTTCATCCTTGAAAGGTCCAAAACACACCAAAATAAAAAGGGAAATAATAAGAGAGATGAGAAATACCTAAAATAAATTAATGAGATGTTATAATCAAATTGTATAAAGAGTATGGAGGACCTGCGCTCTGGTACAATAGGGGAGTACCAACCTTGAAATATCTATGAGGGTCTTGCCCTGATCACTAACACTGTCAAGCATAACCTAAAGAATAATAATGCTTGGAACACCTCACATCATATCTAATATGACAAAATTAAGTCTATCATTTCATTCTATGTGAAAAAAAACTTGGTATAGGCTAGTCACAGGCTAAAATTCAAGTCTCGAGGAAATAGATATGAGAGGAAGAAGTTTTTGGAGAGAATACATGGTGTGTATGGGGGTCCACATGAGGTTTGACCTTACCTCATCACATAGTCGTGTTCTCCCCTGGACACATCTTGGGAAGACATTTCATACCACACAATGTGTACAAGCAGTACACAATGTGTATGTCCACCTAGGGACTTGGGCATGTACTCCAGGCACATGAATCGACTAGTCAAGTATAGACACATGATGTGTCCACATGGGAACACAACATGAATTACCACTAAATGTTTTGGGCATGTAAACCTGACACATGGATTGGATATCTATTTAGGGTCACATGGTGTGTGGACCTGACCACATGTCATGTGATCCTTAACTTGGTTGAAAACCCTATCCGTTGTGGAAAATGAAGTACATGACATGTGTTCTTCCACACTAAACAATATGTAGTCATGTTTTCCAAAGAAAATCTAGTTTCGTCACATGGATCTAGATCGTCCTTCACAAACACAAAATCTATCATTTGACCACCCAAAATCAAAGGGTAACACCTTTGATCGTCGAGTACTAGCCTTTGGTGGCTGGAAATCAGATTTTTATTATCCACCAATGAGAGGTCACATGACTCGTAGTGATTTCTGTCACCCATCACCACTCTGAATCTCTGATCCATAGAGAATCACCCATAATACATCCTAATTAATCTAAAAATTATCATCTTGTACATAATTATTACAACCACCATGAATATGGGGGTTAGATCATGCTTGAACACACCTCGAAAATATCAAACCATAACCCCATGGGCCGACGAATAAGAACACAAAAAACAACGGGAAAAAATGCACAAGAAATAAGTAAATACTTCATTGGAAAAGTTTTCTTGGCCAAAAATAACATACAAAATAATATCCATGGGTCAAATCAGGTGCAAAAAAATATAGATTGAAATCGAGCTCATGTGATGAATGGATAAGCACATATCAATAAGAATATAAATATAAATTCATGATTATAAATTTAGAAAGGGTGGAAATACCAAAATAATATGCCCTACCTTGATTAAGGATCAGTCGTTGGTGAATAATTCATTCTCTAGTGATGAAGAATAGATAATGAATTTGTTTCCTCTCAATCTACCTCGATCTGATCACCATTCATCATCCGATATCAATCCACCAAAGAAGAACACCCATTTTTGTCCCCTCAAATCCTCCTAGAGTTATGAGGATAACCCTGATGTTTTTTCATAACAGTCTATTTATAAATGATTTTATTTAGGTAATTTAAAATAAAATAAATAAATAAATAAATTATTTTAATTAAACACACCCACCAACGATCACCTCTCTCAGAATATATGATGTTGAACAACCTTAGGTTTCACTTATCCAAAAACTTGTATTCTGAAATCAACTATGGTCTCTGATTTCCCATATGAGGTCCCAAACAATAGGAAAACCAAAAAACATTGAAATTATGTGCACACATATAATAAAAACTATTAATATTTTTAATATTTAATTCAGAGGCCTCAAGACACCCAAACACCACATCGAATCCAAGGATAAATCCACATATATATATATACATATAAATATTCAAAGGGAAAATCCATAAAAACCAAAGTCTCTACAAAGATCCTCTTAGCTATACCGAGAGAGAGAGAGAGGCTTGAAGGGAGATCTTTGGTGGCCCCATGGTTCTTGGATCACCAGAGAATAAGGCAAGTGTTTACTAGCTCATGGAGCTTATTATTGGATCCTAGAGGTGGTGTGACCCATTGGTGGATTGTGACATGAAATCTTGGATTGCGATAAACCTATAGAGAAGAGAGGAACCTGAATCTTGATGTTATTAATGAAGTTCAAATTTGAGGACTTTTCATCAATGTCTTCAGTAACTGGTTCCACCCATCTTCCTCAACAAAGGTTAAACTAAGCCCTGATGGGGGGGGGGGGCTCAGTCCTCTTTAGTTTTTATTTGTATATTTTTTGGGGGTCCTTGTATATTACTTAATTATTAATTTACCTTACTATATTTGTTCGCATTCAGTTTTATTTGTCTTCCTTCTATTACTTGTACTCCATTACTTTTTCATAGTGGAAAACCTGTGATGATTCTTCCCCATGAATGTAGGTCAATGGTTGAAGTACATAAATATTTGTGTCCCTTTATTCTTATTTCATTTCCGATTTTTGACTTGTAATTTAGGAACAAATTTTCTTATTCTTGAATTCCAATTCAAATATTCTAGCCTCTTATGTATGAAATCTAGTTTTGAGTTTATTTATTTCACATAGAAGTTGTTTTATCCCCTTGTTATGGTTAGTTTTCATCGCATGCTGTTGCTTTGTGATTTTGTTCTTTCCGTTGAACATTTGTGGGTTTTTTCACTAAATTTTGGAGATTTATTTTTGAATATTTAATTGTATACTCACGATATTTCTAGTTCTATTTTATTGAATCAACATGTACAAATTATTTTATTATATTGTAATGAGAAATAAGTGTAAGTTTGGTTTGATGTAATTTCCACTATCAGTGTATGTGATTTGTTCTTTACTTCCATGTACTTTTATCACTCATGTAATCATTTATATTTTCCTTATTGTTTGGAATTTCATTCAAACTTATATTTTATTTTTTCATTTGTTTTTTTGATGTTTGGAATATTTCCTTGTGACTTTGTTTATTTTTGGATTACAATTTGAACAAGTTTTTCTCTATTTATTGGTTTTTATATTATAAAAAAATAATAAACATTTTTGTTGGTTTAGTATTTTATTAAATGAATACCAAAAAATATCCTAGACTATTATTTACAGACTGCCTCTCACCCTAGGGGCAACCTCACAACAAATCCTTTATAAGAGTTGGTTTTAGATTATGTTTTGTTTGAAATATATAAATTACAGAGGTGATTTTTTTATGTATTAAATTATTGATGATAACAAGTGTCCATTAAAAAGTGGGTACACAAAACCGAATCTATTTAACACACATTTACTTGTAACTCGAACCTTAACTTCAATATACATTTAAAACCCAATCATGTTTAAATACCAGTTTTCATTTATTATTTCTAATTTTTATGATATTTTTTAGGATAAAACCCTACTAAATATTGCATTTTTTTTATAATCTTAATAATAATAATAATAATAATATCTAAGTTTTACGTGGCCTATAGGAGGTATCCAAACCCAACCCAGTTAATAATTTATTATTTTTAAAATCCCAAACTCGATCTAGAGGTACCCGAACCTGGATTTTTAGAATATAATATGACTGGGTGCCTATTTATCAGGTACACATTTTCATCCCAATGTTATATGCATTTAAGTAAAATGGTTATATATATCCTTTTTCACTGATTTCAAATGTCTTGAAAAAATTAAGCACCAAATGAACATCAATACCACTAAACTCATGATAATCAGTGCTAGCTAAAATCACTGATTAAGGTCAACCTTTATCAAAGCTAAAAAAAGTGATGATAAAGGTTTCCTTTATTAGAACTGATAAAGACACCCCCTTTATCAACAAATTTTTTAGTGCTGATAAAGACAACCCTTATCAGTGATTTTATTAGCACTAATAAAGGCCACCCTTTATCAGTGATAAAAAGGTTCACAAAAGGTATATTTCATATAAAAAAACTATTTCATTAAAAATAATATATTAATATATAAATATATTATATTAAAATAAATATAATTTATTTTATTAAATATAATTTATATATGACTAAATATACATTTACATTTGATACATAAAATATTTAGTGAAAAATGACATGTCACGAACCAAACTAGAGTGTCATCCAAACCGACACCCGACCCAGTCTGTGGCGTGGCCCAAAGGATGTTCTCGATCTCCATGGGCTGACAACAAGTACTTGGGTGTAAACTATGAAACTTGGGAATTATTTCACCCATGTAAATGATTATAACCAACCCACCATAACAAATAAACCAAATCCGAACAATCAAAACCAAACAAGGCATAATAATTTTTTATATTCAAGTTTACAATATTTAAACAAAACCCAAAAAGGCTGAAACAAAAGGGGAATAAGACACTATCCCAAAAACCACCATAGAACAAGAGGACCATTGTACTCAAGAAAACACCATAACACCTACAAGGGGAAACCACTATTATCTTGAACAACCATCTCCAAACATATTTCCTTTACCCATGTCAAACATAACCAAGTATACTTACACCCAAAGGTATAAGTAGGGTATGAACTAAAGCCCAATAGGATGTCACCCAACTAAAAGGTTCCATAATATAAACATTATAAAATAAATTAACATGAAATTTTAATAAAAAAAAGCTATAATTTTTTTTTATGGAAAATAGTTTAAAGGAAAACATGCTTGATTTTCAAATAACCAAAAAATTCATACCGTATTCTGAAGGTGAGTATAATATCATAAAAGATAACTATTCCATAGGAAATCCCTATAGTAACTAGCTAAACTAAACACTAGGTACCTCATATCTCAGTGAAATATGGTATAGAAACCATACTGATCATTGACCTCATGCATGAGCCACTAGAGAGGAATCTATCCAAAATTCTAGTAGTCTCCAACCATCATAGTTTAGTTAGTTTTGTGTTGCCAATCCCACTAGAAAGAACCAAGACTCAGTCTATCAATCCAACTAGCATACTAGTCCTAGTTTTCCAACCTTTTCACCTAGGATTCCCTTTGTTCTTGGTTTCCATTTCACAGTTGACGTGAAACATCACTTTTGCATAAACATAATCCAAACAATATAAACATGCTCAATAAATCACTACCCTCACAACCAAAACCATTTTTAACTCCAATGCACACCAAAACCATTCTAAAAAATGTTTTTCACCACTTGTACAATTTATTAAACATTTTTCATGATTTATAAATCACCTTCAAAATTCACAATAATGATTCGCACTTGAAATACACCGAATTTACTTTATAAAAACCACTTTCAAGCCATATTCATATCAAAAACCTTTAAAAACACATTTCACACCACACAAAGGAATCATATAACACATTTAAGTACTAAAACAAGCATATAAAATTCTTCAAATAATGTTTAATCATGGAAACACCTACCTCAAGTGTAGAAAATTCAAGGAAATGATGCTAAACCTCAAACGCACCTCAATCAAACCCTATAAAGGAAAGATTAAACCATAAACATCAATATCAAACCCTAAAAATAAAGATCTAACCATAAATAGGTCACCCATCCCATTGGAGATATTAAACCCCAAATAAATAAGAATAAAACCCGAGAAAATAGGAAGAAACCATGAGATAAGGGGACTTACTTGAAGAATCGAGGAGAAAACGCACCAAAATCACCACCAAAATGGTGGTCCAAGGGAGAAAATGGGAGATGGATGAAGGAACTTAGAACACCTTGAGAGGGGAGGGGTGAATCAGGGTGTCAAATTTTCTTCAAAAGAGACAGATCTTATTCCCACATTGGTAGGAACCTGTTAAACTTATCAAACAATCACAAACATAGAGACAACATAGTAATTTTACTTGGTTCACCACTAAGGTCTAGTCCAAGGAGAATACACTGATAGTGTTTCGGTTATACCAAAATATAATAATCTTTACTATTTGTGGACTAAAAAAGTTTAGACGCAATCACTATGTGCCAAGCACACCACCTTTACAATATTTTAGGGATAGATCATTGCATCTCTTAGAACACTTCCATCAACTCCCCCTTACTCACTACTTTGAGATAAGTCATACTCATTTTATCGACTTGAAGGTAACTTTAATTAATTGACATTAAATCATTTTTCCTTATCTAGAAAAAGACTCTTCCTGCACCACAGACCTGAATCGATGCACTCTGGAAGCACTGTTCACTTAAAAATTAATGTTCTAAACCACCTTTCATGAAGCTCCTTTGTGAATCTCACTACCTTCACGAAGTACCCGACCTTCACGGAACAAACTATCTTTGTGAAGCTCAATGATTCAATACGGAATACCACATCATCATGAAGTACCATTTTCTTAAAATCATTGGCCTCAATCAATACTAAAGTAGTCTTTTCATGATTCTCAAGATCACATGGAATGTCAGATTCACAAAGCTCACATGGCTTCATGAAATCAGAGCAATTCTGTATTTTCCTTGAAAAATTCATTAGAATGAAGTGGGGGTAGCCTTATATTTATAGGCTTGGATGTTCAAGGATGCTCCACCACCTCCAATGTGCTTTTTAGATCATTTAAAAACATCTTCATAGTGATCCTCCCTTTGTGATGCTTCAGTGAAATTCGACATAGTTGCGAAGATTTTTGTCAAACCATCACTTGCCACGATGCTCCAATTATTTGTTGTTCATGAATCTCGTCACTATTGCATATATCACCATTAGTTTTATTTATCCTTTTATAAACACTATTCAATAATCCTATCTTTGAAAAATTCACTCCTTTTTCATATTTTTAAAAGACCAACAAGGAAATCTATGTTTCACAATGCCAACCCTTCTTTGAATTTTGGACACCAAAAATTTGGAAAACACTAGGAAAGGACACCAACTTTGAAAATAGTGTTATTTTGAACTGTAAGATCTCTTTTATTACAAACTCTCTTATCTTCCATGTGAGGATTTAAAAAAAACAAAAATCACACTCTATTTACAGTAAATAAAATCCTTGGTTCCAACAATGGATAGGTTTCTAGGGTGGAGGAACCCAAGTGGGGGAATAAATAGGGGTTTAGGATTAAAAATCAGGGAGAGATAAAACATAAAAAATAAAAATTTTAATGATATGAATAGGCCGCACAATTTTCCCACATGATTTACAACCCATGCACTAACTGTGGGATAATATTATATCCAAAAACACCACTTGGCAGTATGATTAACTAGGCAAGGGAATACATTTTGAAAATTTATGTGTCAACCATGAACCACCTATTTTTTACCCAAATTTTCTCATTTTTCTCCAAAAAACTCAAAGGAAAACCAAAGGAAGAAATCTAGACTGAAAATAAATAGAAAAATACATCAAGATGAAATCATGGGTGTGATAATTCTCCCCACCATGAAAACTATCTGCCCCCAAAAAGTCAACTCGAAACTTGATTAGAGAATAAAAATGGATATTATTTATCAACTCATGACTTCCACTCCCAAGTTTCATTCTTGTCATTATTGTGTTGCCAAAGAACTCAGATCATCGAAATATAATTCCCACAAAGTACTTTCTCTCGGGAATCTATAATCCACACTGGCCATTCAAACACTGAAAAATCTGGTTCCAACTACAACTCTTCTCAATTCAATATATAAGATAGATCTGGGTTATACTTTTTTAGCTAGGAGAGAGGAAATAAGTCATTAATTAACATCAACTATGAAGAAAAATCTAACATGTATTCCACCTTACTGATCCGCTCGGTGATTTCAAAAGATCCAACATACCTTGTTGTTAGCTTTCCTTGATTTTCCAAACGTCGGTGACCCAAGCAAGGTGCCACTTTTAGGAACACCCAATATTCTATAGAAAACTTAAGATCTTTGTGTCTCTAATTAGATTAAGATTTTTGGAGACTCTAAGCTATCAGCAATCACTACCTAATTAACTTGACCTTCTCAAATGTCTTGTGAACTAAGCTTGGTCCCAGTAGTGATGCCTCACCCACCTCGGCCCAACCCAAGAGAGACTGACATAGATGACCATAAATCACCTAAAAAGGATCCATTCAGATCAAGAATTGGTAACTGTTATTATATGAAAAATCAACCAATCCCAGATGGATATCCCAAGAACCTCAAAAATCTAAGACATATGCCCAAAAAATGTCCTAAAAATCTGATTCTACCACTCTGTTTGACCATCCATTTAAGGATGGTATGTCGAGCTCAATTTTACCTATGACCCCAATTCCTTTTGAATACCTTCCCAGAAATGAGAGGTAAAATGGGGGTCCATGTCAGAAATAATTTTTATGGAACACCATGAATCCTCACTAGCTCTCAAACATATAATCAGCCCAAACCATCCACCTTTGTTTAATGTATGATTAGAATGAAATGGGGAGATTTAGTCAAATGAACAATCACTACCCAAATGGAATTCCTTCCATAAGGTTTACAAGTAAATAAAATAATAAAGTACATAGTGATGTCGTCCCACTTCCAAGTAGGAATGGGTAGTGAATGAAGAAAACTATAGGGCCTTTGATGCTATGCTTTTACCTACTAACACATATAACAACTCGATACGAAGTCAGCTATATCCTACCTCATACCTAGCCACTAAAACTGATGATGCACATCGTAATACATCTTGGTAGCTCTAGGATGAATGACCCATTGAGACTGGTGGCTATACTATATGATGAACTTTATCATAGATAATGACACCACAAATAGACCCTTAAAGTACAATATTTCTTTAGGAGACAAAGACCAATCACAAGGTGTTTCCCCACAATGAATAAATTTCATAGACTTATAGAACAACTAATCACCAGGATTCTCCCCTTGAATCAACTCCATAAGAGAAGGGGTAAACTATATATTGGCAAAGAATGCACCTCTATCGAGATCATTGGTCTCCAAGTGCATCTGAGCAAAAATCCCCATCAAATTCCACTCATCACTGGACTATTTCAATGCTTTCACTATAACTTTACTTCTCAAAGTGTATGTCACCACATTACCTTTTCTCAGGGTATAGATGATATCAAAATAAAAGCCTTAAAGATACTCAACCCAACGATACTACCTTATATTTAGATATTTCTAAGAGAAAATATATGCTAAGATCTTGTGATTAGAACAAACTGAAAAATTTACCCCAAAAAGATAATGGTTCCATGTCTTCAGGGAATGCATCACCGCTGCTAATTCCAGGTCATGGGTGTGGTAGTTTTTTTCATGTGGCCGGAGTTGGCAAGAGACATATGCCACCACATGGTCATTCTTTGTGAGTACACCCCTCAAACCCATACCTGAGGCATTATAATAATCCACATTACCCTTTTCTGACTCTAGAAGAACCAAAATAGGGACAGTGGTTAACCACCACTTAAGCTCCTTAAAGGATGCTTGGAATTATGGGATCCATTTTAACTTCACCCATTTCTGGGTAAGAGTGGTCATGGGAAAATCTAGGTGATAAAAATCCTGAACAAACCGCTTATAATAACCTACCAAGCCCAAAAAGCTCATGATCTCAAAAAAATTATTTGGATGTTCCCATGACATCACTACAATGATCTTCTCAGGGTCCACTAAAACCTCTCATTCTGTGATCACATGGCCCAAAAAATTCACCTATTTAATCCATAAGGTGCATTTAGAAAACTGGGCATAGAGGTAATGATCCTAAAGAGTTCCTAACACAATCTGAAAATTCCACTCATGCTCCACTTTGGATTCAGAATAAATGAGTATGTTGTCCATGAATACCAAAAATAAAGGAATCAAGATACTAGTGAAAAAAACTCTTTATAGGAACCTTAAAGACCATTGGAGAATTTTTCAACCTAGAAGGCATGATAAAATACTCAAAATGTACATATCTGCTTCAAAACATTATTTTCGGGATGTACACCTCTCTAACCCTGGCTTGGTGATAGCCAGAACACAAGTCAATTTTTGAGAACCACCTTTCCCCCTTGAGCTGATCAAACAAGTCATCAATGAGGGATAAGGGATACATGTTATTGATGGTCACCTTCTTCGGCTTCTGATAATCAACGCATAACCAAAAAGATCCATAATCCCTTTTCACAAATAGAACTGGGGAAGCCAAAGGAGTGATGCTCGATCGAGTGAATCATTTGGATTCCAAATCATCTAACTGTACCTTTAATTACCTCAACTCAGTGGGATCCATATGGTACGAGGGAAGATATATCAGCTGTGTTCCCAGTTCTAAATATATAGAGAACTCTACATCATTCTCTAGAGGAAAACCTGAAAATTAATCTAGAAATACCTCTGGGAACTCATCCACCATAGATGATAATTTAACCTTAGGAGACCCACCATCATCCTCCAACACAAGCGAAGATAACTAGAAAATGAGATTACCCAATTTTGGGAGTGGAGGTCCAACACGACTCGATTGAGGATCCCATTATCCATGAAAAACCTGGTTACTTCCATCAGGTTTCATGAATCTCACTCGTCATCTATAAAAATTGACGTGTTCCTAAAAACGCACTATCCAATCCATATTAAGGATTACGTCAAATAGGTCCATCTCTAAAATAAAGAAGTCCTATTCTAACTTGACCCCTAACATGGTGAGTGCACAAGACAGACACCTGAGACCCTACTCTCATTTCTTACCCAACAACGCCACCAACTCCATTGAATATGACATAAGATCAGTTGGCAGTTTCAACACATCCACAAAATGGGAAGAGATAAAAGAAACAAAAGAACTAATATCAAAGAGAGCAAAAACCAAGGATTATGAAATAATAATGGTACCTCGAACTATTGTAGGTCTCGTATCTGATCTTGTTGGTGCCTGGTCCATCGCATGAAGATGATTCATCTTAGCCTGAGCTTGAGAATGACCACTAACCCATGGTTCTACCCTGAACTAACTCTACCCACGAGATGATCCAGCCTTGTCGCCATGACCTCCAAATTGAGATCCCATCGACCTGGATGGTTATAACTATACTAACATTCCTCTAGAAGCTACAAATACCACACCACTCTGATAGTAATGAGTGGCCCTACCAAACCACTACAAGTGCCCCATATTTTCTCACTGGTGGCATGATCTGGGTGGGGTTGGGCATGCTGACCGCACATACCTTGGTTTCCCACACTGATGACACACAACTGATCTAGCATCTGAAACAACTAACGATGACAGTTAAGAAAGATGAATCTATATACCACTTCACTTCCTTTCTTATTTTTCCCGCTTCTTATTCTTCTCAAATGAACTACCACTGCCACTACAGACATAGATCCAGGAAAACCAAACTTTCCCTTTTGGTAAATCTCCACCATACAAGCATGATAAACCACCTCAGCGTAGGTCCCCAACTTAAACAAAAATAACAAAGAATAAATCTCTAGCTTCAGTCCCTTATCGAACCTCCAAGATTTCATTTTATCATTATAAATGATCTCAGGTTCATATTAAACCAACTCCACGAAGCGATTGTCATACTACCTCACTATCCAGTCACACTGGGTAAGGTTCATGAACTCTCAGTACTTGGTATAGGATAGAAACTTGGGAAAATATTACTCATTGAAAATGATCTTGAAATATTTTCAACTCATCTACTCAGTCTTCCCATTTTGAACTAATGAGTCCCACCACCTATGAATGGTAACTTCTAATATAAACAGAGTATGTTTCACTTGAACCACCTTAGTATTATTGAGGAATTCGATCATATTCTATATCTTATTAATCCATTCCTATGTTCCTAAGGTTCTGCATTACCCCAAAAAGTAAGAGGCTTTTTCTTGAGAAACTTTTAAGTTTTGTACTTCCCAAGACTCGGTCCAACTTCTCTAACTTGAGCAGGACCAGAACCTGCTTATTATCCCAAAGATTGGAAAACTTGGACCATAACTTCCACTAGTATCTGATCAATTGGTGAGGGAGAACTCTCTTCAGCCTCTTCTTTTGGATGAACAAGAATTCTCTGGGGAGGAATTTTGCTACAAGAAGCAATAACCACAAGAAAAATATCAATATAGACATCTTGAATTTTTTTCAGAAATAACAAAAAATACCAATTTACCATAAATCCAAATCAATAAAACCCATCAAAATAAAATATAAACCATACCATTCCACCTCCAACCAGTGTCCATATACAGTTTGAAGCATGTACGTCTCACCTAGAGGAGATGTCAAATCAAAATCCCAACATCCCATGGTGACTCAAGTTCTGTTACGAGCTGTGCGAGCCAGGAACACTACTCATAACCAGAACTTCAATCTCCCACAATCCTAACTCCTATCTATCTAGACTTATCCCCAAAATAAATTGACACCAATAGAGCATAATCTATTCTGATACCATTTTTCATGAACCAAACTAGAGTTCCATCTAACCTAACACTCAACCCAATCCGTGGCATGCCCTGAAGGGCGTTACCAATCTCCATGGGTTGGTAGCAAGTGCCTGGGTGTCAACTATGAAAATTGGGAATAATTTCACCCATGTAAATGATCATAACCAACCCACCATAATAAATAAACTAAAATTGAACAATCACAACCAAACAAGGGATAATTTTTTTAGATTCAAGTTTACAACATTTAAACAAAACACAAAAAGGCTACAACAAAAGGGGAACAATACACTATCCCAAAAACCACCATAAAATAAGAGGAGAATCATCCTAAAGACACCACCAAAACACCTGCAAGGTGAAACCACTAACATTCCAAACCACCATCTCCAAACATCTTGTCTTTACCTATGTCAAACATAACCAATTATACTTACACCCAAATGTGTAAGTAGGGTGTGAGCTAAATCCTAGTAGGATTAAAACAAAAAAATGTTTTATGCTATAAAAATTATAAGATAAATTAACATGCAAGTTTTATAAAATAAAAGATAATTTTTTTTTGTGGAAAATTTTTTAAAGGAAAACATGCTTTCTTTTTAAATAACCAACAAAATCATATTGTATGCTGAAAATGAGTACAATATCACAAAAGAGAAATATATCACAGGAAATCTCTATAAGAACTAGCTAAATGGGACACTAGGTACCTCATATATTGGTGAAACGTGGTATATAAACCACACCGATCATTGTCCATGTGCACGAGCCACTAGAGAGGAATCTATCCAAAATTATAGCAGTCTCCAACCATCATAGTTTAGTTAGTGTTGTGTCATCAATCATGCTAGAATGAACTATGCCTAAACCCTTCCAATCTAACTAGAATAATAGTCCTAGTCAACCCACTTAGTCACCTAGGATTCCCTTCGTTCTCAGGTTCTATTTCCCAGGTCACATGCAACATCACTTTCACATAAAAATAAGTCAAACAATATAAACATGCTCGATAAATCACTACCCTCACAACCAAAACCATTTTTAACTCCAAAACACACTAAAACCATTCTAAAACATGTTTTTCACCACTTTAAAAATTTATTAAACATGTTTCATAACTTATAAAGCACCTTCAAAATTCATAACAAGGGTTCACACTTGAAATACACCCAATTTCCTTAGAAAAAACACTTTCAAGCCACACACATATCAAAACCCTTCAAAAAGACATTTTTCACCACACACATGAATCATAGAACAAATTTAAACAATCAATCAAGCATATAAAATTTGTCAAATAATGTTTAAGTATGAAACCATCTAACTTGAGTGTATAAATTTATGGAAAATGGTGCTAAACCTCAACTACACCTTAATCGAACCCTATAAAGGAAAGATTAAACCATAAACATCAAGAGCAAACCCTAAAAATAAAGATCTGACCCTAAATAACTCACCCAACCTATTGGAGATATGAAATGCAAAAAAAAGAAGAAAAACCCTAGAAAAGAGGAAAAAACCACGAGATAAGGGGAATTACTTGAGGAATCGAGGATAAACCACATCAAAATCACCACCAAAATGAAGGTCCAATGGAACAAATGGGAGAGGGAGAGGCACCTAAGGTGGAGGAACCCGAGAGGAGGAAGAAATGGGGGTTTAGGGTTAAAAATCAAGGAGAGAGAAAACATTAAAATCCAAATTTTAATGACCTGGACAGGCCACACCGTTTTCGCATACAATTTGTCAAACTGTATAGCAACCATAAACCCCTTATTTTCCAAGTAGGACGTGCCACACAGTTATCCTGTATGGTTTACAACCCATGCACTAATCGTACGATAAGCCTCTATCCAAAAACACCACTTGGTCACACAATTATCTGGGCAAGAGTGCATGGTTTGAAAAACTATGTTCCACCTACTATTTATCCAAATTTTCTCATTTTTCTCAAAAAACACAAAGGAAACCCAAAAAGAAAAATCTAGAATGAAAATAAATAGAAATATACTTCAAGATGAAATCATAGGTGTGATATGACATTTAAAATAATTAGAAAAAATTATATATTATTTGAAAATACTATTTAAAAAAATTAAAAATCATATTATATTATATATTATAATTAAAAATTATATATTTATACTAATATATATATATATATAATTTTCTTAAATATGATTTATTTGTACTAAATATGCATCACACTTAATATGTCATATAATTAGTGAAAAATGGTTTATAAGTAAATTAAAAATTAACATTTATTAAAAATATTATCTAATTAATCGTAAGAAACATTTAATAACATTTTTCTATGTTTATGTAATTTTCTTTTTCAATTTGAGATATATATAAAATAATAAATATTTAATTATTAATTAAAAATATTGAATAAATACGTATTTACATTTAATATGTCATAGAATAATTTCACCCTATATATATGAAATTAATTCAATTTTATAGAGATGAACATACACTAATGATAAATTGTTAATATTATTGTTTTATTTTTTATTTATTTATTGATATTTAATATTTAATATATCATGTTTTTAATTATTAAATTTTATTCACTTTTATATTTTTATTTAATATATATATATATAATATTTAATACTTTTTAATATATATATATATTAATTTACTAATTATTTATTATTTGTTTCATTAATATTTTTTAATATTTTTGTAATTTATTCATTTGTAATTTTTATTTGTTTAATATTTTTGTAATTTTTGTAATTTTTAATAATTATTTATACATATTTATTGATTAAAATTTAATGTTTTTAATATTTTTTTAATTTTCATAATTAATATATGCATATTAATTTTGGAAGTGAGCATGACAAATCTGCAACTTGAAACATTCAAATTTTTCAAAGAAATGAGGAATTCACAATTTTCAATTCATGAGATACAAACTCATGAACTATAATAAAGGAGATAGATCTAGGAATATAAAGGCAATATGTGGGATAAATTGAATTCCTTGAGATTTGTTCGGATTCAGGCATCCTCCTAACTCTTTTTTCATCTCCTTATATTAATTGAAATGATATAAGGTTTGGAGCTTCAAATATGAATGTGTGAGCTAATTTTTCACCAGTTTCAAATTTTGTGGAAAAATTTGAGCATCAAATGAGTATGCAGGGATCCCGACCCAAACTCATCATTTATTATATTTTTTTATTAATTATAATATAATTTTATTATCATACAAAAAACAATATTTTCATTTTAAATATGAACAAGCCTAAAAAATTGATCTATCATCTATTAATACTCATTTACTTATGAATCGAACCTGATCTTCAATACACATTTAAAACCTGAGAATGTTTAAATACTGGTTTTTATTTATTATTTATAATTTTTATATTTTTTAGGATAATACCCAACCAGATATTGATTTTTTTATAATTTTATTAAAAATAATAATATTTTTTATTATATCTGGGTTTTGGATACCCTCTAAGTAGTGCCCGAACCCAATCCAATTAATCATTGGTTTTTTTAAAACCCAAAACCCGATCTAGAGGTACCTGAACTCAAATTTTTTAGATTTAATATGATTGGATAATTATTTATTGGGTGTGCATTGTCATACTAATGTTATATGAATTCAAGTAAAAAGGTTATATGTGTCCTTTTTCTATCTAGTTTTTTGGTATTGGAACATAATTCACCAATTAATTCAAGTCCAAGTTTCTATTAGTTGAATCAAATTATTCACTGGTTCATCAATTTTCCTATCAGAGTGGTTGAGTTTGTTTGATGTTTTATAAAATTTATTTTTTCCATGTAGATATTGTCTAGGTCAGGACTGGTGGGTCCCATAGTAGTGAGGCAGTGGTGTTGGAGATCCAATTTCAAAATTTAAGGCCAAATTCCATCAAATTTTTGGTTAAACTTGGCCTAAAAAATATAATGGATCCTCCTTTCCGTGGAGAGAGTTCTAGGGATAGAGGCCTTTGTGTTATGAGGTTCCTTTTAAAAAATGAAAACGTGTCAATATACATAAAATATGTATATATATTCATTCATTTTTATAAGGTAAAAAAATGGTTAGTTTTTTAGTTAAAATAAAATGGATAATAAATAGTTATTTCCATATGGTTTATATATTTTAAAATACAATTTATATATAAACATGTTTAAATATTTATTTATATAATTAAATATATATATATATATATATATATAAAATATATGTATATATGCATATATTTAATTATAAACATCACTAAAATATGAAAAAGGTAAAATTCCAATGCCATAATATCCATACGAGTGTAATCCCTAGGAATAAATTCAATCTCAATAAAAAAAAGACCATCTTAAATTAAAGTGAAATCCCACTAACTATTAAAAAACTAGGGTATCCCAACTAAAAGCTCAATTTTGGAGGCATTTTGATCCTTTTTTGAAATAAAAAAATAGTAACTAAGGTCCTAGCAGGGCACAGTTATCTTCGCAAACTTCGATTTGATATGCGGCAGAGCCCAAACAAGCACCCTAATCAAAAGTTATTTCTATTTGAATTTAAAGATGTGTTTTCAAATTATATTAATATATTAATTTTTTTTTAAAATTATCCTATCACTGATTTTTTATTAAATATCTATTACTCAATACTAAATATAAAATTATTAATTATTATTAATTTTTAATTATTTTTAAACCACTTTTCACTAAAAATATTATATATCAATTACAAATACATATTTAGTATTTTATAAATAATATTTATGTAAATATATTTTATATATATCAATATAAATATATTTATATATATTAAAGTATGATTTTTTAATTATATATATATATATTTATTTATTTATGAAGTACACCTTTTATCAGAGCAAAGAAACACATTGATAATGCCTAAAATATCCAAGCCTCAATTATAGTAAGTGAGAATTTTATTTTAATAAAACTATAAAACAATTCACATTTTAAAATTTCATGACACAAAAATTCTAATTTGATAGGACAAATATCAATTTTGAACTTACTTGGCCAAATAAGTCTAGGATGAGTTTTTTAAAATTTTCCCTTAGAAATAAGATTTTATGAATAATTGAATGTAGTATTTAAATATTAATAATTTTATATATAATAACGTGTTTTAATATTTAAAATATAAATTTTATTGAATATAAATTTGATAGAAATAAAGATAAGAACATTTGTAGGTAAAATAATATATTTTTCAAAAAACTGTTTTTTTAAAAGGCATAATGTCTATCTATTTTAATTAATTAAAATAATATTTAATGATGAATGATTTAAATGAAATTTATAGATTATATATCTAAATATATTAATTTAAATACATAAAATGATTATTACTAGTCATATAGTTAGTATAAGATCATTTTATGTTTGAAAAATGCATTTTCTCAAAAACTGTTTTTCGACACGATTTGCAGGTTTATTTTCAAATTAAATTCCACCACTTCAATGAATTGAATTTGATAAAAAAAATTCAATATTTGGAATTATTATAATTAATTTCAGTTAATAATGTGAACCTAATTTTTATTCCTAATTAATAGTAAAGACAGTAAAAATTAATTAACCTGATTAAGGTTAAAACGGGTTTAATGCGAGGGGGGGGGGGGGGGTTAAACCAAAAGATAAGGGTAATATTGCCAATTAAAATTTTCAAAATATTACTGTATGACCATATTTTAACCTTATCCTATCCCACCTTTTAATTTAAGGTTATTTGGAAGCATTTTTCTTGGGAATGACTTTATCATTTTGTATTCTTTTGAGAAATTTCCAAGTGGTTCCCAAGAAGGTTTCCTCCCCCACTTTTGAAAGGGAACCCACTAACCTCACTTATTAACATCTATTAAGCAATATATCTTGACAAAGCCATTAAAAAATCTCTCCCAAATATCCTTATCCACATTCTATAGGTGCTGGTCTTTCCAAATGATCAACCCTAGGGTCCTTAATAAGAGATCTAAAGAGGTTCTTTTAAGAGATGATAATTGTCTACAGTGATTTTTTACTTATTATTTTACCACCTTAAATTAAGTTTTAAAAATTCCAATATAATAGAACTAGTGTATCCCATATACTGAGATGCTATTATGTTTATGACATAATATTTATCCATCTCCTTCTTCATCAAATGAGAAATAAAGCCATTGCTCGTGTGTACAACGGGCTACCGCTTTGCAAACCGATGTAATTTGTTTTCCATCTCGAAATATCATGAATAGTCATAATGATAGAAATAAGAAATATATATGATAAATATTACATGATATTAATTCTTTAAAATTAATATATCATCCACTTCCTTACCCTTTTACCCATTAGGGGAATGATATCGTCCCTCGTGCTTACGTATGACCTACCGTCTCTGAAAGCAATGCGATTCATTTTACATGTACAAATTTAAATAATGATTATAAAAAGGTATATAATGAAAAATATGATATTTATAATATTAATATTATTATGGAGATTATGGATCTATATCCTATGCATAATAATTGGAACTTTCGTGACAAAACATGCATGAGAAAATGAAGCGGTTACACCCGAAACAATGATAATAATGAAATATTATTAACGAATGGGTGGTAAGATGTTATAAGAGGATAATATATAATGTTATAAATATAAATATTATTACTTTATAAATTAATAACATATTTAAAACCATTATATATGAGGTTAAATCACGTTCAACTAAAGGTAAGCATGAGTTAAGAGATTTCATCTCAATTTACACTCCATTGAGACATATTTGTTATTATGTGTAATGACCCGCCAATCCTCATTGGCTTGAGAGCTCAACAAGTCATTACTAGGCCTTAAGCGACATCCCCAAGATGCCAAAGGCTGGCAATAAATTCCAAAGGGTTTCAATGCAAGTGGGGGACGATTTACCCTTTGATAAATAAACCAACCAAAGCATCACTAACAACCACTATATGATGCACATTAATCCAACAACCAACTCATGCATTACCAAAGGAGAACTAAACTGTTCCACCACAAATAAAAACCAACACAAAATCAGAGTACCAAGCGGAAGACTTAAACAAAAGATCCAAAACAAGCCGAGACACTCTCCACGATACCACACCGAGCTCTATGCACCAAGCACCACCACATCTCCGAAGCATCACCACAAACCACTATCAATAAGATACTTTTCCTTTACCTGTGTCCCAGAAAATGACATCTGCAAAATCACCAAAGTGCCAAAGAAGGGGTGAGTATAAAACTCAGTAGGTTTTTCCCAATGACTTCCCTACTCACGCCACTAGGATAGAAGAGTTAGCCAATATTTATATAAAACAATTTATATAAAACAATTTCTCAAAATAGTTTATAAAAAGATATAAAAAAACTTCCACAACCAATCATATAAAAAAATATCCAAGTGCATTTGAAACCAATTTCCAACAAGTTATTTTTTTCCATAAAAATAACCAAATAAGCTTTCAAACCATTTCAAAATATCCCTTTTTGAAACCCAACCATTTCACAAATCCATGAAATCAACCATGCATGCTTCGTTATGACAACTCCATACTCATGAGCAGTTTCTCGTCGATCTACTAAGTCATCACAAGGTAATTGTTTCCCATGTACCATTACCCCTTTAGCACCGAGCACAAGGTCATATTTCAACCAAGCCTTGTACTTAAAAAGTCCCATGTGCCATTAAAGTTTTGGCACTGAGCACATGGTCCTATTTCAACCAAGCCTCGTATATGCAACATGAAAACACACCACACATTCACAACAATCATGCCAAAACCATCCTTTCAATAAAACACCATTTATTGAAAACCATTTCCATCAAAACCAAGTGTGTTCACCCAATTCAAACCATTTCAATAAAACAAACTTTTTTATTGAAAACCCATATTTCATCAATCCATTTCCCATTCCAAAAAATCCATAATTTAAAATCAAAATTTAAAATTAAAAAAAACCAAATCACTTCACACAACAATTCACCAAGATTTCACAATTCCATCAAAACCATAAATCATCACTAAAGAAGATTTATTCCATGATTTTCACAATAAATTCCATTCAAATAACTCAATTTGAAACTAATCCAATCAATTCTAACAAGTGGAGTCAAGGGTGAAGCCACCTACCTCAACAAAAAGGCGAAACCAAGCAACGGATGAAGAACGCTCAACAACACTGGGTCAAATCTTCAAAAACCCACCTTAGATATCTTATCCTAACACAAATAAGACCAAATATCAACATATTTGGCATCCACATACTTAGGTCTACCCCTAACAAGCATAGATATAAGAAATCGAGAGAAAGGGATAAGTAGATCTAAGTAGATCTAAGAAACTAATCCAGAACGAAGGAGAAAGATCACATAACTCAAGAATATGGCTTTGATTCTCCAAGAGAAGCCTTCAGATCGCCTCCAAAATGATGGGAGAACCCTCTTTGACCTTAGGAGAACCAAAATACCGAATTAAGGCAACTTAGGAGCTTTAATGAGGCAATTAGAGGCAAAAAGAGTTAGATCCACAATTTAAGGATCTAATTTAAGTGACCGCACGGTTAGTCCGCACGGTCTGAAAAACCATGTGCAAACCATGCGTTAACTACTACCTCGTCCACCCTTATCACATGGAATCATAACACGGTTTCACTTAACCATGCGCCGACCGTGCAATAGCCACTGCCTCCTTAATCAGCCATGCACGGTTTGGCCGCACGGTTTAGACAAACTGTGCACCGCCCGTGCTCCTTCCCCTTTGCTTCAAACTTCAGTCCAGGATCTCCCGACTCTCCCATACGTCACCCTTAACTTTTGAAACCAAGAAAAGCATCAAGTAA
This sequence comes from Viscum album, assembly GCA_963277665.1. NCBI lineage: Eukaryota > Viridiplantae > Streptophyta > Magnoliopsida > Santalales > Viscaceae > Viscum > Viscum album. The sequence continues at coordinate 109,555,875 of OY728133.1, forward strand.
GGGTTACATACCAGAAACTGGGGGTACTAAATTCTCCCCACCATTGGCCTTTCCGTCCTTGGAAAGTAGAAAACCAATGCTTGTCTAAAAGAGTTCTGGCCACTGCTCTCTCATTTCTTTCTTGCATTCCCAAGTCTCTTCCTGAATCTGACCATGCTTCCACAAAACCCGCACTAGACCGATGCTTTTCCCACACAAGACTTTATCCTACCTATCCACAATCCGCACCAGGATATGTACCAACGAAGCATCCGACTCTAGGTCGACGTGATCCCATCTGATCACATGGTTAGGATCGGGTTGATAATTCTTTAACTGAGATACATGGAACACATTGTGCACCGAACTGAACCGTGGTGGTAATTCCAACCGATATGCCACCTCTCTAACCCATTCTAGTATCTCAAAAGGGCCTATATATCGAGGAGATAATTTTCCCTGATTCCCAAAATGACGATGTCCAAGTCTTGGAGAGATCCTTAAGAAGACATGATCACCCACAAAAAATGCCAATGGTCTGCGACGGTGATCTGCATAAGATTTCTGATGACTTTGAGCCGTCTCCATACTCTTTCTAATCAACTGAATCTTCTTCGTTGTTTCTTAGACCAGGATTGTCCCGACTAGTGAAGTCTCACCTGTTTCCACCCAACAAAATGGAGAACGACAAAGACGCCCATACAATGCTTCAAATAGAGCCATGTTTATCGAGGCCTGATAACTGTTGTTATATGAGAACTCCTCTAAAGGCATGTGATCTTCCCACGAGCCACCAAAATCCATTACAGAAGTCTGCAACATGTCTTCCAATGTCTGTATCGTCCTTTCGGATTGTCCATCTGTCTGAGGATGATACACCGTGCTCATATTCAACTGAGTTCCCAGGGCTTTCTATAAGGATAGCCAAAAACGAGATGTGAACCTCAGATCTCTGCCTGACACAATTGAAACTGGTATGCCATGTCTCTTTACCACTTCTCGGATATAGATTTTGGACAGATCCTCCACCGTATTAGATTCACGAATAGGGATTAAATGGGTCAACTTGGTAAGACGATCCACTATAACCCATATGGCATCATGCTTCTGAACCGTTCTTGGGAGACCTATAAAAAAATCCATAGCTATCTGATCCCATTTCCACACTGGAATTGGTAGAGACTACAACATAACTGCTGGCTGCTGATGTTTTGCTTTAACTTTCTAACAAGTTAAACACCTTGAAACCAGTTCAGCTACCTTCCATTTCATGCCGATCCACCAAAATTATGACTTTATCACCTTATACATATTTTGTATTCCTAGATGAATAGCCCATCTAGAATAGTGGTAAGCATGAAGGAGTTGTTCTTGAGAAGTTAAAGGTACAACCATCCCATCTCAAAATCGCAAAACTGAACTCCCATCTAGCTTCCATCCCTCAATGGTCTCCCCACCATTGAGTTCTGAACTCATTGTAACACAGTCTACATCGGATGACTGTGCCTCCTTTACTATCTTCACCAAATCAGGAACAAGTGTAGCTGAAAAGAAAACAACAACATCACCTCGGTCTTCACATTCGACATGCATGTCGGCTAAGACCGACATCAACTGCCACTCATCTGAAGCTTCCTTTTCAAACTGAGCATATGAATTCCTGCTTAATGCATCGGCCACCGAATTACCCTTACCCGGTGTATACATTAAGTCAAAGTCGAACATTTGAAGATACTCCATCCATCTCCTCTGCCTCAGATTCAAATCTCGCTGTGAGAAAATTGTTTCAAGATTTTGTGATCCGTAAAAATAGTAAATTTCTCACCAAAGAGATAGTGTCTCCATGTTTTCAAAGCATCGACTACTACAACCAACTCCAAATCATGTGTTGGGTAATTTTTCTCATGCACTCTCAACTATCTTGATCCATAAGCAACCACATGGTCTCCTTGCATGAGAACACAACCCAACCCTATTTCCGAAGCATCACAATACACCACATATCCTTGCCCTGATTCTGGAAATATTAAGATAGGTGCTGATGTAAGGTGAACTTTCAACTCTTAAAAAGATCTATAACATTCCTCAGTCTATTTAAATACACTTTTCTTCTTTTTCAATGTCGTCATAGGTGAAGCTAGTCGTGATAATTCACGAACAAAGCGTCGTTAATAACCAGCTAGACCAAGAAAACTTATTATTTAAAATACATTCTTTGGTGGTTGACAAGAAAGAACAACTTATATCTTTTCTGGATCCACTGAAACACCTTTCTCAGAAACAACATGGCCCAGAAAATTTACCTCTTATATCCAAAAATCACACTTTGATAATTTGGCATACAACTGATGGTCTCGCAAGATTTACAACACTATCTCCAAGTGTTGCTCATGCTCAGCACTTGTTTTTGAATACACCAATATATCATCCACAAACACCATAATAAAAGAATCCAGATATTGCTGAAATATCTGATTCATCAAATCCATGAAGACCACTATTGCATTCATTAGATCAAAAGGCATGAATACATATTCGTAGTGGCCATATCTTCTTCTGAAAGCTGTCTTTGTAATATCCTCCTTCCGAACTCACAACTGGTGATATCCTGACCACAAGTCAATCTTAGAGAACCAATGAGCTCCCCTCAATTGATCAAACATGTCATCAATTCATGGAAGTGGATATCTATTCTTTATCGTAACTTGGTTAAGTTTAAGATAATCCACAAATAGCCTCAAAGTTCCATCTGCTTTCTTTACAAATAAAACTGGTGCTGCCCATGGAGACACGCTTGGATGAATGAAACCCTTGCTTTCCAGCTCCTCTAACTACACTTTCAATTCCTTTAACTCCATTGGTTCCATTATATAATATGGAAGTGAGATATGACTAGTCCCCAGAAGGAGATCAATTGTAAACTCCACTTATCTTACAAGTGGTAATCCTGAGAAGCTTTGAGGAAAAACATCAGGAAATTGATCCACCACAGCTGGAAAACTATTTTCCTCACTCTCTTCCAATGATGACAAAGTCAATAATGCCAATTGGTAAGAGATCATTCTCACCATTGGTGCCAACAAGCTCTTTGTTCCTTTCTTTACTATCCTTTCTCCTCGAAAGAGATTCTCAAAGCCGTCCTTAGTCATGAAACTAACTGTTCTCCCATAATAGTTGATGTGATCCTTAAACATTTTCAACCAATCCATACCCAGTATTACATCATAGACATCCATATACAACATAGAGAAGTCCCATTTCAGCTCAGCTACATCAACAGTTATATCACATTCTCTACAGATGAAGGCTTGACATTCTATTTCACCAAGAGAAGTTTGCAGTTTCAAGATAGAAGGCATCATTTCCAGTTTTAAGTTCAAAAAATCAGCAATACGAGAAGCAAGAAAGGAATACGATGCACCAGTATCGAACACCACTTGCATGTGAGTAGATTTCAAAAGAATCGTACCTCTCACCATAGATGGTCCAGCCTGATCATCGACCATCATATATTCGGCTCCATAAAATTGATTTGTTGCTACACTTTGATCCTTATTGCCGTGTTGAGATTGCCTTGCCTAAGGATTCATGGTATTCCGGGAATCACTATAACTAACTCTGTTCTGCTGGCGAGACTTATTTTTCTGTCCTCGCCTAGTCGAGGAATACGATGCTTGCAATGTCTGAGAAGTGTCCTGAACACATGATCATGGAGCACTGCGACAATATCGTTGAAGATGCCCCATCTTGTTGCAATTGTGTCATGATCTCAGTGGTGTTGTAGATTCTCGTTTCATGTGATCAGTCGAACCACATTGAAAGCAACCTACTTTGCTCTGGGGTCGTGGAGGAAGGTTGACTGATCCCACCGTCTGGTTCTGATTCACACTCCCACCTTGGAAGTAGGTGTACCTCTTTCGCTTGTTCCCAGCATTGGAGTTCCCACCCATTCCCGTAGGTATCATCATGCTTCCTCCTATCGATCTCGAGATATCACGTTCAACAACCATTTCTCTATTCACCATCTCTATATAATCCGTAATATAGAGCACCATAATCTTCGATCGAATCTCCTACCTTAGCCCCGATTCGAAGATGCGTGCCTTCAAAGAAGCACTTGCCACAACCTCTGGTGAAAAACAAAATAAATTCATGAAATAACTGCATACTATGTGACAAAGAGGCTCTCCTATTTCAAGATAAAGAAGTTTTTTGTTTTCTGGATCTTGAACGTGTGAGGATAGAATTTTTTGTTAAATAATTCTTCAAAATCCTCCCATTTAAGGCCTTCATCCAATTTAGCATGCACCGCTTAATCCCACCACTAACGTGCAAGATCCTCGAGCATATATGTCACTAGATTTACTTTCAGCTCCACTGGTGTGCTAATGAAATCGAATATATGATTCATCCTGCTTGGACACACCTCTGCCTTATCGGGTTCAGCATCACCCCTAAAGTTCGGTGGATTCTGCTTCATGAACTGGATGGTATGATCCACGTGTCGCGGCTCATTCCTCCGGTTCCCCGTATCCACAGCTTGAAAGGCCTGGACAATACTCTGAACCAACTCTTGGTTCACACGTGGTTTAAGTGCAACCACATTTTCCGCAGCTTCTTTGGGTTGGTTTCGACGATGCCTACCAGGTGCCATTTCTAAACCAACAAAAAACTCCATAAATCTCACTCTCTCGCAACTGTTAGCTTAGAATTTCAAATTCTATCACATCAACTATCCCAAAATTGTTCTCAAACAACCTTTTTCCATGTTCAACCATTTTTGAAAACATTCAACATACTTTTTTTAAAAATCAATCCATTTTCAAAATACAACAAATACCCTGTTTTCAAAGTCTTTCGATTGAAAACAATTTCCGCATTTTTTTCAAGAATTATCACCTTTTACAAAATTTTTACTCATTACTCACAATGAGATATGAAATCCTAGTGGGAAGTCATTCCTCTACAATGCATTTCATGCTCTCTCATTGGGTAAACCCACGACAATGAGATTTCTAACATTCTAGAAGTGTATCCAAAACACTTATGTACCCAACACCCTGGTAACTTGAAGTTCAGCATAAACGGGTTAGCTACATCTTTTTATGCTATACATTTCAAGTTCCGACAATCCTACTCCTGTCTAAGATGACCACCTAAGGAATAGACAAGAAAGAATTTAAACTCCAAGACCAATAACATCGATGACCACTTGTTAGGCAAGCAACGAACAAGCTGATACCATTTGTAATGACCCGCCAATCCTCATTGGCTTGAGAGCTCAATGAGTCATTACTAGGCCTTAAGCGACATCCCCAAGATGCCAAAGGCTGGCAATAAATGCCGAAGGGTTTCAATGAAAGTGGGGGACAATTTACCCTTTGAGAAATAAACCAACCAAACCATCACTAACAACCACTATATGATACATGTTAATCCAACAACCAACTCATGCATTACCAAAGGAGAACTACACTGTTCCACCACAAATAAAACCAACACAAAATCAGAGTACCAAGAGTAAGACTTAAACAAAAGACCCAAAACAAGATGAGACACTCTCCACGACACCACACCGAGCTCCATGCACCAAGCACCACCACATCTCCCAAGCATCACCATGAACCACTATCAATAAGATGATTTTCTTTTACCTGTGTCCCGGAAGATGACATCTGCAAAAGTACCAAAGTGAAAAAGCAGGGGTGAGTATAAAACTCAGTAGGTTTTCTCCAATGACTTCCCTACTCATGCCACTAGCATAGAAGAGTTAGAAAACATTTATATAAAATATTTTATATAAAACAATTTCTCAAAACAGTTTATAACAAGATATAAACAAACTTCCACAACCAATCATATCCAAAAACATTCAAGTGAATTTGAAACTAATTTCCAACAAGTTATTTTTTTTCCAGAAAAATAACCAAATAAGCTTTCAAACCATTTCACAATATCCCTTTTTGCAGCCCAACCATTTCAAAAACCCGTGAAATCAATAATGCATGCTTCATTATGACAGTTCCATACTCTTGATTGGTTTCTCGTCGATCTACCAAGTCGTTACAAGGTAATTGTTTCCCATGTGCCATTACACCTTTGGCACCGAGAACAAGGTCATATTTCAACCAAGACTCGTACTTAAAATTCCCATGTTCCATTAAACATTTAGCACCGAGCACAAGGTCCTATTTCAACCAAGCCTCGTATATGCAACATGAACACACACCACACATTCACAACAACCATGCCAAAACCATCCTTTCAATAAAACACCATTTATTGAAAACCATTTCCATCAAAACCAAGCGTGTTCACACAATTCAAGCCATTTCAATAAAACATCCCTTTTTATTGAAAACCCATCTTTCATCAATCCATTTCCCATTCAAGCAAATCCATAATTTAAAATCGACAATTTAAATTTTAAAAAAACCAAATCACTTCACACAAAAATTCACCAATATTTCACAATTCCATCAAAACCATAAATCATCACTAAAGGAGATTTATTACATGCTTTTCTCAATCAATTCCATTCAAATAACCTAATTTGAAACAAATCCAATCAATTCTAACAAGAGGAGTCAAGGGTGAAGCCACCTACCTCAACAAAAAGGTGAAACCAAGTAACGGACGAAGAACAATCAAGAATACCTGGTCAAATATCCAAAAACCCACTTTAGATCTCTTCTCCTAACACAACTAAGACCAAATCTCAACATATTTGGCATCCACATAATTAGTTCTACCCCTAATAGGCATAGATCTAAGAAACCAAGAGAAAGGGAAAAGTATATCTAAGTATATCTAAGAAACAAATCAAGAACGAAGGAGAACGATCACATACCTCAAGAATCCAGCTTCGATTCGCCAAGAGAAGCCTTCAGATCACCTCCTAAATGATGGGAGAACCCTCTTTGACCTTAGAAGAACCAAAATCCCGAGTTAGGGCCGCTTAGGAGATTTAATGAGGCAATTAGAGGCAAAACGAGTTAGATCCACAATTTAAGGATCTAATTTAAGTGACCGCACGGTTAGTCCACACGGTTTGACAAACTGTGCGCTAACCATGCGTTAGCTACTGCCTCGGCCACCCTTCTCACACATCCTCATTGCACGATTTCCCTTAATTTTATGCCGACCGTGCAGAAGCCACTGCCTCCTTAATCAGCCACACACGGTTTGTCTGCACGGTTTAGACAAACCGTGTGCCGCCCGTGCACCTTCCCCTTTGCTTCAAACTTCAGTCCAAGATCTCCCAACTCTCCCATACGTCACCCTTAACTTTTAAAACCAAGAAAAGCATCAATTAAGGGTTACATACCAAAAACCGGGGGTACTACATTATGAATCTATCCATTTTTTTGTGGTGTATATAATACCCCTTTAATGTATTTAAAATTAATACCTATTTATTTATTACTATTAATGTTTCAATTAAAATTTATTCTTTCAAGGGGTTACAATTTAAAAGTTACTAAAAAGGTTAGGATTTATTTTACAATCTTACTTTCTTTTGAGATTAATTTTATTTTCATTGAATGAATCTTATCATTTATACTTCATAAGCTCAAATTATTTTCTTATACACTTTATATTTAAGGAATTTCCATATTTTCTTCCAAATTTTCCTCTATTTGGCACTTAAATCAAGTAAATAAATGTTAAAAAAAATTTATTTCTCTTTTAATCGGATATATTTTTCTTCCATGTCCATGTATTTTAAAATTGTTTTACAAAAGTCATTTTATTTACTAAAATGATTTAATATTAAAATTTTAAGTAATACTTAACTTTTAATTTTTTTAATTAATCTTTCTATTTTTTTTCTTCTGAAAGGTAATTTTTTAATTTTTTTTACAAAAAAATCTAAGGGAATGTTTTTTTAACGTATATGATAATAACATACTTCCCCACCGTAGTAATCATTTTAAAAAATTTATATTATTCTACACATTTTCAATGGTTTTACAAATAAAACAATTTTATGAAAGTGTATTTTAATATTTCACTTCTATTCCCTTTATTCTTTTAAAGTACATGATTTTATTACAAATCTATATTCCCAATGGATCGGTGGTTATCTTTTGTCTCTTATTAATTTTTGTCATTAACTTTCTCTTGAAACATTCACTTTATTATGATCATTGTAAATAAAATTTCCCTTAAATATCCATATTATTTATCATGGATATTCTTATTGTTTAAATCACATATCATTTCTAAATATAGTGTTTTACATTGAAATTTATTTGATTGATTAAAGAAATATTGATATTCCATATTCTTTATTAAATAAAAAAATTTATTAATAGGGCATATTGTTCATTAATTAAATTGATCATTAAATACATGAGGAATTTATTAGACATCCAATGATGGATAGGTCCCAAAATTATATAGCCCCTCAATGCATCGACAAGTCTCATGAGAAAAATATGTTGGCCAAATTAAATGGGGGGTTTTCCCATAGTTTTAAACTATCTTGGAACAAGGTATTGATAGTATATATATCATGATGTATGAGACCATGATTTTCAATATTAATCATTTCCTTCACTGATAATTCAGTTATTATTATTCATGAAATTATTTCATTGATATTATCCATGTATATATCTTTTATTGATTAATTGACATGTGTTTTTATTAATTTACCTTTCCATATTGATTATAACTTATTTACTCATGATAGCTTCCACTATACATAACCCTTACTAAGAATTTTATTTCACCATTATTTTTTACCTTTCCCTAGGATATAAAGATGAATTAATTGAATGAGTTTTAAGGATGTCAATTATTTTCTTTTATTATGTTTTATATTATATTCCCAATGTAAAATGGATATCATGTATGTATCTAGTTCTTTATGACTACTAAACTGATTATTTATTTAGGATGAGAACCCTTGTATCTATGATAATGCAATAAACTAGACATCAGCTTTGGATTACTAGAGTTAGGTTTGTTATAAATCCCTCTTTTATCATCTCTAAAAAAAGTGATCATAAATTAATCCTTTATAAGTGCTAACAAAAAGTGCTAATAAAGGGGGTGATTTTATCAACGTTTTTTTAAAATTGATAAATGGGCCTTTATTAGTTCTTTTAACTAGCACTGATAAAATCAACCCCCTTATCAACACTAAGAAAAATAGATGATAAAGGTGGAGCTTTTATAAACATTGTTTAGTGCTGATAATGTTGTCCTTTCTCAGTGTTTTTAGCTAGCACTGATAAAAACACCCCCTTTATTAGTGCCTTTTTTAGCACTGATAAATCCCCCTTTTATCAATGTTAAAAAAATCACTAATAAAGGTATACATTATCAGTGCTCAGAAAATTGTTTATAAAGTGGGTTACTTTATCAGTGTTTTTTTAAATACTGATACAAAGGTCTTTATTAGCTCTCTTAGCTTGTGATGATAAAAGCCCCTACCTTTTCATCACTAAGAAAAAACACTAATAAATGGGATATTTTTAACAACATTTTTCAGCACTGATAAAGGGGTCATCTATTAGATCTTTTAGCTAGAACTAATAAAAACACCCCCTTTATCAGTGATTTTTTAGCATTGATAAAGGGTAGTACTGGATAATCATGATTATATGGTAGTTCCTATCCCTATCATCAATGAATCTCCCTCTCAATAGTGAATTTTCCAATGAATTGAAACAATTTTAGTTGTATAACCTTATTTTTATTTATGTTTTTAGTTGGGTGTATAAATACCATTGATTTCAATTTTGTTTTTATTTTTATCGAATTATGTTAATGATTATCTCTTTCTTACATGGTTTTATTAGTAATGTATGATGATTTAGTATATTTTTTGTGTGTTTTATCTATCCACATTTATGCATTTCATGAATTATTCATGAGGTATTTGAATCTATAATTGTTAGTCATGAGGTGTTTGAATGATAGTTTGAATTTTTTTATTAGAATTATTTGTTTATTTTCATATATAATAGTTGACACACCTATTTTGCGGTGCACCAAATAGTTATTACTCTAAGTTAATTTTATAATATAGTGAAAAACATATATTGTATTTAGAGAATGTTTCTCGTTCATTAATTCCATGATGTTAATATATTATCAATTTTATGTTTTCTAATTAGCATGGGATAGGGGGAGAGGTTTTTTTGTGAATCCATTTGTGATTTAAAATCAAGATAAAATAGTTGAAATTATTAGATGATTGATTAGTGATTGATCTAGGGATAGGATTACCAGTTATTATGTTATGATAGTCCTTGAAACAATGAATTCTCAATATAAATTATGAATAATGAGAATATACAAAATCATGTACCTCTCATATTGGGTAGTATAAATTTTGAGTATTGACTCAAAATGATCACTATGAGCTGATAAACCTTCATATGTGCATGTGGAAGTTTTAAGTAATCAACAAATACCTCAACAATGAACTTTTCTCTAATGATTTAGAAACTCCAAATTTGGATAGGTTGATCTAAAGCAATTGGAAGTGTGAACTATACCCTCCACACACATACCTACAATGGAGGTACATGTATATAAGATGAATCAAGTGGAGGGAGAAATGAATATACAACCCAAGAAGTAACTAGATTGTAGAACTAAAAAACTGATAACAACCATATACCAATAAATTACTCTACTCACTACAAACTAGGAATAATAAATATAAATAAAGGTATTAAAATAGATATAACTCAATATTAACAAAGGATCTCTCCCGCTGAATCAATTAATAAAAAATGCATTATCCCTCCTTGTGAAGGTTAAAAACTATGGGAATTGAGCTTAATAGAAACTAACACAAGTAAAAATTCACTAAAATATCCCACACAAAAGATATTCAAATCATTATATAGCTTCTTTCACTCACATAGATGGATCCATATGTTACTAGGTACCCTTGATTCCTTCCACATGGGACATTACTTCAAGTACATATAGTTTCCATTGAATGTTGAACTTCCATGATTTACTTCTTCATCCCTATCTCTTGGATCAATATCTATCTAGGTAGTTAGCTATTATTTTTACCTTATTTGGTTAATAGGTACATATAAAGATCCCTTCATTTTCCCCTTGAAGATTTTATGTGTTCCATGTGGCATTTGATATGATCTCCACTAAAATAACTTCACCTTATTAGTCTTCCTTCATTATCCAAAACCCTAAAGTTCATGATGAGTTCCAACTTATTATGTTTTCATGTCCAAGAAAAGTATGTTATGTAAGCCCCCAAAGTTTCTTACACAAGTGGCCGAATAATTATTCTCTCTTACGTAACAAGATTTTTTTTTCACATAGATTGATTTCATATAGGAAAAAAATCATACACATCCCATTGTGAATCAGTTTTACTATTATATGAGCTTCAGTTATTCTTATACAAGTTTTTATTAACCATACATAACCCTATAAATTTTATATTTAATGTTATATGGGCATGCCCATCTTTTAATTTCCCCAATCAAGTGAAAAAACTTACATGGATTTTTGATTTCTTTGATTAATCCTATGTTTCTAGGCCATCCCTTTTATTGTACAATAAAGGGGGAAATCTTATGAATCTATTCTATGAAAGATTTATTTTAACATAACATGATTGAAACCAAGTTTAATCTTGAATATACTATAAAATTACCAATATAATCTTATATAGCATTGTAAAATTATTCTCCAAGATTGTATTGACCTTATTTAACCTAAAAAATAAAGGATAATAAAAATATAAGAAATAATTTTATTTTAGAAAATATATAATTAAAATTAGTTTATAAATTGATAAAATTGATCAATAATCACGAAATACTATGAATTGAATCCTTGAATCCAAAACATCACAGAACATAGTTGACTAAAAAATGTGAGGGATTAAAATGAATTTAATATCAATAAAACATAATGAATAATTTTCATTTGTCAATCTCCCCACACTTATTTCCTTATACACTTAAATAAGGGAACATAAAAATGGTAATCAATAAAAATTCAAAACACAATCCATAATGAGTAAAATTTTCTAAATCCCTACCACATGTATCTTATTATTCCTCCTTTATGTTATTCCATCCCATTTTCACTATATGGTATATTCAATTCATTTACACTCTTAAAATCATCCCATTATCATTTATACTACCTTCCTAGAAAATTTTCCCCCATCACACAAAATTAATTTTAAGGAATTTTTTTCCATAGTCCTAGCTCATGTAAGGACCACCATAGATTTTTTGTGCCTCTAGAGTCTCTATTAACAATGTTAAGTAATTTTATTAATCATGAGGTCATATGGGTAAAGGTATTCTTAGGATAAAATATCACTTGTTCAATGTAGTAGAAGACAATAGAAACCTCATTAACAGTATCCCTATGCCATGTAAAACCAAAATCATGTATAAACAAATAAAGAATATTTACCTTGAACTAAAGATGGTTTAACTATTATTATTGAATCTCTAGACCAGTTCATATAAACCATTACCAAATCCAATTCCTCATACCTCATGAAAACATACTAAAATTATAGAGTCTACTTAATAGTGGTGAGGGTCTATACATAAAGAGGGGAGACCATAAGGGGGGGGGGGGGTAAACCAAAAGATAAGGGTAAGATTGCCAATTAAAAATTTTAAAATATTACTGTATGACCATATTTTGACCTTATACTATCCCTAATTTTAATCTAAGGTCATTTGGAATCATTTTTATTAGGAATGGCTTTATCATTTTGTATTCTTTTGAGAAATTTCCAAGTGGTTCCCAAGAAGGTTTCCTCCCCCACTTATGAAAGGGAACCCACTAACCTCACTTATTTACATCTATTAAGCAATCCATATTGAAAAACCCATTAAAAAATCTCTGACAAATATCCTTGTCCACATTCTATAGGTTCTGGTCTTTCAAAATGACCAACTCTAGGGTCCTTAATAAGAGATCTAAAGAGGTTCTTTTAAGAGATGATAATTGTCTCCACTGATTTTTTACTTATTATTTTACCACCATAAATTAAGTATTAAAAATTTCAATATAATAGAACCAATATCTCCCATATAATGAGATGTTATTATGTTTATTAAATAATATTTATCCATATCCTTTTTTATCAAATGATAAATAAAGCCACTGCTCGTGTGTACGACGGGCTACCACTTTGCGAACCGATGTAAATTGTTTTCCATCTCCAACTCTCATGAATAGTTATAATGATAGAAATAATGAATATATATGATAAATATGACATGATATTAATTCTTTAAAATTAATATATCATCCACTTCCTTACCCTTTTACCCATTAGGGGAATGATATCGTCGCTCGTGCTTACGTATGACCTACCATCTCTCAAAGTGATGCGATTCATTTTAGATGTAAAAATTTAAATAATGATTATAAAAAGGTATCTAATGAAAAATATGATATTTATAATATTAATATCATTATGGAGATTATGGATCTATATCCTATACATAATAATTGGAACTTTGGTGACAAAACATGCATGAGAAAATGAAGCAGTCACCCCCGAAACAATGATAATAATGAAATATTATTAACGAATGGGTGGTAAGATGTTATAAGAGGATAATATATAATGTTATAAATATAAATATTATTATGTTATAAATTATTAACATATTTAAAACCATTATATATGAGGTTAAATCACGTTCAAATAAAGGTAATCATGAGGTAAGATATTTCATCTCAATTTACACTCCATTGACACATATTTGTTATTATGCATCTATCCATTTTTTTGTGGTGTATATAATAAACCTTTAATGTATTTAAAATTAATACCTATTTATTTATTACTATTAATGTTTCAATTAAGGTTTATTCTTTTAAGGGGTTATAATTTAAAAGTTACTAAAAAGGTAAGAATTTATTTTACAATCTTACTTTCTTTCGAGATTACTTTTGTTTTAATTGAATTAATCTTATCATTTATACTTCATAAGCTCAAATTATTTTCTTATCCACTGTATATTTAAGGAATTTACATATTTTATTTCAATTTTTCCTCTATTTGGCACTTAAATCAATTAAATAAATGTTAAAAAAATTTATTTCTATTTTAATCTGATATATTTTTCCTCCATGTCCATGTATTTAAAAATTGTTTTACAAAAGTCCTTTTATTTACTCAAATGATTTATTATTAAAATTTTAAGTTATACTTAACTTTTAAAAATGTTTTTAAATTAATCATCCTATTTTTTTTGAAAGTTAAATTTTTCATTTTTTTACAAAAAATCTAAAGGAATATTTTTTAACATATATGATGATAACATACTTCCCCACCGTAGTAATCATTTTAAAAAATTTATATTATTCTACAAATTTTAAATGGTTTTAAAAATAAAAATATTTTATGAAAGTGTATTTTAATATTTCACTTCTATTACCTTTATTCTTTTAAATTACATGATTTTATTACAAACCTATATTCCCAATGAATCGATGGTCATCTTTTGTCTCTTATTAATTTTTGTCATTAACTTTGCCTTGAAACATTCACTTTGTTATGATCACTGTAAATTAAATTTCCCTTAAATACATATATTCTTTATCATGGATATTCTTATTTTTTAAATCACATATCATTTCTAAATATAGTGTTTTACTTTGAAATTTATTTGATTGATTGGAGAAATATTGATATTCCATATTATTTATTCAATAAAAAAATTATTGATAAGGCATATTGTTCATTAATTAAATTGATCATTAAATACATGAGGAATTTATTAGACATGAAGTGATGGATAGGGACCAAAATTATATAGCCCCTTAATGCATCGACAAGTATCATGAGACAAATATGTTGGCCAAATTAAATGGGGGGTTTTCCCATAGTTTTAAACTATCTTGGAACAAGGTATTGATAGTATATATATCATGATGTATGAGACCATGATTTCCAATATTAATCATTTCCTTCGCTGATAATTCAGTTAATATTATTCATGAAATTATTTCATTGATATTATCCATGTATGTATCTTTTATTGATTAAATGACATGCATTTTTATTTATTTACCTTTCCATATTTATTATAACTTATTTACTCATGATAGTTTCCACTATATATAAACCTTACTAAGAATTTTATTTCACCATTATTTTTTCCCTTTACCTAGGATATAAAGATGAATTATTTGAATGAGTTTTAAGGATGTTAAGTATTTTCTTTTATTATGTTTTATATTATATTCCCATTGTAAAATGGATATCACGTATATATCTAGTTATTTATGACTACTAAAATTATTATTCATTTAGGATGAGAACCCTTGTATCTATGATAAGGCAATAAACTAGACACCAGCTTTGGATTACTAGAGTTAGAGTTGTTATAAATCCCCATTTTATCATCTCTAAAAAAAGTGCTCATAAATGAATCCTTTATAAGTGATAACAAAAAGTGCTAATAAAGAGGGTGCTTTTATCAACTTTTTTTTAACATTGATAAATGGTCCTTTATTAGTGATTTTAACTAGAACTGATAAAATCAACCCCCTTATCAACACTATGAAAAAGAGATGATAAAGGGGGGGATTTTATCAATGTTGTTTAGTGATGATAATGTTGTCCTTTCTCATTGTTTTTAGCTAGCACAGATAAAAACACCCCCGTTATTAGTACCTTTTTTATCACTGATAAATCCCCCTTTTATCAGGGTTAAAAAAATCAATAATAAAGACATACTTTATCAGTTCTCAGAAAAAGTGTTGATAAAGTGGGTTCCTTTATCATTGTTTTTTTAAATACTGAAAAAGAGGTATTTATTAGCGCTCTTAGCTTATGATGATAAAAGCCCCTAACTTTTCATCACTAAGAAAAAACACTAATAAATGGGATGTTTTTAACAACATTTTTCAGCACTGATAAAGGGGTCATCTATTAGCACATTTAGCTAGCACTAAGAAAAACACCCCCTTTATCAGTGATTTTTTTAGCATTGATAAAGGGTAGTGCTGAATAATCATGATTATATGGTAGTTCCTATCCCTATCATCAATGAATCTCCCTCTCAATAGTAAATTTCCCAGTGAATTTAAACAATTTTAGTTGTATTACCGTATTTTTATTTATCTTTTTAGTTGGGTGTATAAATACCATTGATTTCAATTTTTTTTTATTTTTATCGAATTATGTTAATGATTATCTCTTTCTTACATGGTTTTATTAGTAATGTATGATGATTTAGTATATTTTTTTTGTGTTTTATCTATCCCCATTTATGAATTTCATGAAATATTCACAAGGTATTTGAATCTCTAATTGTTAGTCATGAGGTGTTTGAATGATAGTTTGAATTTTTTTTAGAATTATTTGTTTATTTTCATATATAATAGTTGACACACCTATTTTGGGGTGCACTGAATAGTTATTATTCTATGGTAATTTTATAATATAGTGAAAATCATATATTTTATTTAGATAATGTTTCTCATTCATTAATTACATGATGTTAATATATTTTCAATTTTATGTTTTCTAATTAGCATGGGATAGGGGTAGAGGATTTTTGTGTGAATCCATTTTGGATTTAAAATCAATATAAAATAGTTGAAATTATTAGATGATTGATTAGTGATTGATCTAGGGACATGATTACCAGTTATTATGTTATGACAGTCCTTGAAACAATTAATTATCAATATAAATGATGACTAATGAGAATATCCAAAATAATGTACCTCTCATATTGGGTAGTATAAATTTTGAGTATTGACTCAAAATGATCATTATGAGCTGATAAACCTTCATATGTGCATGTGGAAGTTTTAAGTAATCACCAAATACCTCAACAATGAACTTTTATCTAATGATTTAGGAACTCCAAATTTGGATAGGTTGATCTAAATCAATTGGAAGTGTGAACTATACCCTCCACACACATACCTATAATAGAGGTACATGTATATAAGATGAATCAAGTGGAGGGAGAAATGAATGTACAACCCAAGAAGTAACTAGATTGTAGAACTAACAAACTGATAACAATCATATACCAATAAATTACTCTACTCACTACAAACTAGGAATAACAAATTGAAATAAAGGTATTAAAATAGATATAACTCAATATTAAAAAAGGATCTCCCCCACTGAGTCAATTAATAAAAAAGGAATTATATCTCCTTGTAAAGGTTAAAAACCATGGGAATTGAGCTTGATAAAAACTAACACAAGTAAAAATTCACTAAAATATCCCACACAAAAGATGTTCAAATCATTATATAGCTTCTTCCACTCACATATATGGATCGATGTGTTACTTGGTAACCTTGATTCCTTCAACATGGGACATTCCTTCAAGTACATATGATTTCCATCTTCATCACTATCTCTTGGATCAATATATATCTAGGTAGTTAGCTATTATTTTTACCTTATTTGGTAAATAGGTACATATAAAGATCCCTTCATTGTCCCCTTCAAGATTTTATGTGTTCCATGTGGCATTTGAGATGATCTAAACTAAAATAACTTCACCTTATTAGTCCTCCTTCATTATCTAAAAACCTAAATTTCCTGATGAACTCCAACTTATTATGTTTTCATGGCCAATAAAAGTATCTTATGTAAGCCCCAAAATTTTCTTACACAAGTGTCCGAATAATGATTCACTCTTACGTAACAGGAAAAAATTCTCACATAGATTGATTTCATATAGGAAAAAAATCTTACAAATCCCATTGTGAATAAGTTTTACTATTATATGATCTTAATTTATTCTTATACAAGTTTTTATTAACCATACATAACCCTATAAATTTTATATTTAATGTTATATGGGCATTCCCATCTTTTAATTTCCCCAAACAAGTGAAAAAACTTACATGGATTTTTGATTTCTTTGATTAATCCTATGTTTCTAGGACATCCCTTTTCTTCTATAATAAAGGGGGATATCTTATAAAGCTATTCTAGGAAGTATTTATTCTAAAATAACATGATTGAAAGCAAGTTTAATCTTGCATATACTATAGAATTACCAATATAATCTTATATGGCATTGTAAAATTATTCTCCAAGATTGTATTGAGCTTCTTTAACCTAAAAAAACAAAGGATAATAAAATTATGAGAAATAATTTTATTCTATAAAATATATAATTAAAATAAGTTTATAAATTGATAAAATTTATCAATATTCACAAAATCATGTGAATTGAATCCTTGAATCCAAAACATCACAGAACATAGTTGACTAAAAAATGCGAGGGATTAAAATGAATTGAATATCAATAAAACATAATGAATAATTTTTATTTGTCAATATCCCCACACTTATTCTCTTATACTCTTAAATAAGTGAACATAAAAATAGTAATCAAGAAAAATTCAAAACACAATCCATAATGAGTAAACTTTTCTAAATTCCTGCCACATGTATCTTATCATTCCTCCTTTATGTTATTCCATCCCATTTTCACTATGTTGTAGATTCAATTCATTTCCACTCCTAAAATCCTCCAATTATCATTTATACATCCTTCCTAGAAAATTTTCCCTCATCACACAAAATGAATTTTAAGAATTTTTTTTCCATATTCCTAGCTCATGTAAGGTCCACCATAGATTTTTTTGTGCCTATAGAGTCTCTACTAACAATGTTAAGTAATTTTATTAATCATGAGGTCATATGGGTAAAGGGATTCTTAGGATAAAATATCACTTGTTTAATGTAATAGAAGACAATAGGAAACCTCATTAACAGCATCCCTATGCCATTTAAAACCAAAATCATGTATAAAAGAATAAGGAATATTAATCTTGAACTGAATATGGTTTAACTATTTTTATTGAATCTCTAGACTAGTTCATATACACCATTACCAAATCCAATTCCTCATACCTCAAGAAAACATACTAAAATTATAGAGTCTACTTTATAGTATTGAGGGTCTATACATAAAGAGGGGAGACCATACCATCTTTGGTACAGATGGAAAAAATCACAGTATAAGTAATATAATCATTAGTCATCACAAAATAAACTAAATAACTGTGAACAACATGGCTACATTCCTTTATTAAATAAATAAAAATTCTCATGATATAAAAAAATGAGTAGCAGTAATGTCACACTATCATAAAAATTTAAATAAGACATGTTTTGAGAAAATCATATATTGTAGTTCCAAAAATAATAAAAATACTGGAGATGACAAAAAAATAGTACTGATTCCACACCTGGTCCCATATCTAAGATCTTACCAAGATCTACAACTCATCCGTCAACAATAGGGTAATTTCTCCTAATTAAAACATGAACCAAAAAGTTTTATCAGGCACCACAGTCCTCATTCAGAGTCTTAGTCTCATTTGGACACCACCAATAGTATCCCTAAACATGTTTAGTAAATACAAGTGCATATACAATGTGATATTCTCATAAATGAAATTAAACTATCAATGAAAATAAAAATAAAAATGTTATATCCATAAGTACTACACAACCACCTGAGTGTGACTATACCTTCTTCATCCAATGTCAGGGTTTCTTGGAACACGTCACAAGAATACTAATTAGGCATCACGACCCAAATAATGCTAATGGGAGTATCATCTCATCAAAGTGAAATTACTAGTACATGAGAAATATATCCTGATGACATAGTTGTATTAGTAGTAATAACATAACATTATCAATATTCCATATATGGACATAATATACCCAATTAACATACATAAATAGGTATAGAATATTAATAATAATAGTCTATTAGAAAGCATATAATCCTAGAGAAATCACACTCAAGTAGCCATCACATTCTGAATATAACATCACAAGAGCACATAACACCATAATGACGGGTAACTCATAAAAGGGAAAGGAGTACCAAGTCCCAAGCCACATCGCAAGAGAGTTTATCACATCCCATCAATAACCTCACACATATGGATATCTTATCCCCTTCTATGGAAGTATCACACCATGGGTAGTATGTATCATATACATGGGAATTACAAGTAATCAGGCATAGTATCCCACTTCCACTATTACAAGGATATGTGGTCATTACATTCCATGACCTATTAAAAATTATATCCCATAATAATGGTCTTGATGTACCAGTCATGACATACCATATATTTATAATAACATCCCTCATCATGAACCCCATATCA
This sequence comes from Viscum album, assembly GCA_963277665.1. Lineage (NCBI taxonomy): Eukaryota > Viridiplantae > Streptophyta > Magnoliopsida > Santalales > Viscaceae > Viscum > Viscum album. The sequence goes on from OY728133.1 coordinate 109,576,014, forward strand.
CATATGGGAATAACATCTTAACCAAATCCATCAATAAAAATAAGGTAATCTTTCCCCCCATATACATCCAAAATCACATTATGGTATGAAAAATGGATCAATATATAGATATAAACATTTAACTTTAAAGATTTAATAACCTTAAAATTACATTAAATCAAATCTAGGTTGATCCTCTCATATCCAACCTATTTAAAAAATTCAATCCAAGCTCCAACCTTCTTGATTAGTAACAACTATTAGGGGTGGATCACTCACCCCAATTATCAATTAAACTATAAAATGACTATGGTAAATATCAAATATTCAATATAGTTTAATATTCACTCTGACCATTTACAATTATATACCTCTCCTATTTCCTAGGAGGCAAAAGGCACCAAAAAAGGTTAATGGAATCATCACATAAATCAAGGAAGCCCCCATGGGGTCCTGAAGATAATGATCTAAATCACATTAATTCAAGTTTATATACATCTACAACCACAATTTCAGAGTATAGAAATATAATGGTCTATTGTTGACCTAAATGTCTTTACCCAACTCAAAAGGGGTCAAGTGAAACAATTCAGTTTAATTTTGGGTCAATCACACATGATCGACAATACTATGCATTAAACATTTCATGAAATGAGCATAAACTATTAGGATTAGTTAGACACCACCTACCTTGATACACTAGAAGCCTTCCCATTTAATATCACTAAGTGAATCATATTTAATCTATATGAATCAAAAAATATGTAAATACTCCTAAATTAGGGTATAAATGATGCAACACACTAAAATAGTGTAAGAAATAAGAAATAAATTGAATATTATTCTTATCCTTACCATAGGAAACTCACTAAGATCGATGAAACTTAATCCAACCATCAAAAAAGGAGAATAAACACTTAGAAGTGAAGAGGGAGAGAATAAGGGGAAGTTGAATGGATAGGTGTACAAAAAATGGGAAGGAAGTATCATTTAAGAAAATTGTAAATAAATAATTAATTTAATTTAAAAATAAAAAACGAGCTAGGTACCCATCAGGTACTCACTATCCTACTGCTGAGTATGCATTTATGGGTTACTGGCTACTCAGTGGTCCACATGGAGATAATTAATCCCCTACCTTTCCCATAGATTACTAAGTACCAGTCTATTAGGTAACCAATGACATAAATCAAAATAAAATATGTCCCAATACCATGTTCGTTCTCCTAAAATAGACCCTAGTGCTCCCTCCAACACCTTAAATTCCCATAAATCATCGAAATTGATGAAATTTGGTGAAAATTTAATATAATTTAAATAAAATAAGGGTTTTTGTTGGTTGTATTTGTTTTTAATCAGCCTTTTGTCTATGAGAATTTCAACATGTATGTATTGAAGAATATGGATGGTAGATAAAGTATACACCCATTAAACATAAATATTCTACCCATTTGTTTAGGTAAAGCTAAATGAAGAGCAACTGTCTTAGAATACTTGGCTATATTATTCAATATAACAACTAATAAATGTGACTTTGAGATGATCTTAATGTCAAAGATAAGGACTAATGTTTCACGAGTACCATCTATAAAAAGGATCAAAGAAGTTGGTTTTTGAACTGGTTTCTGAATATCTTGTGCAACTATGATTAAAAAGATTATAATATATTCAAAGTTTAAAGTAAGCTGGAAAAATAATAGATAAACCATCCCTATATAAGTGAGAATAAGGTCTAATAGAATTAGTGAAGAAACAAACTTAGATAAAGGTTTGATCAAGTTGAATTAAATATAGTAATTAAGAGGTGGTTAAGATACATTAAATACTCTACTTGAGTATTCAAATGATAAAAAATACATTAGAAGTTTGATAATTGGGGTTTGGAATTATTTTCATAATTACTAAAATTATTTGAAGTAGTTTTGAGGAAAATTAAAGTGATAAATGTAACACCCCGAGCTTCCACGATACGCTTCTCATTCAATAATGCAATAGCTTGCATTGTACGCAAGTTCGAGTTCTAACACACCGCGACTAATCAAAGTAGCCGTTATGAATAGTAATAACCAATTTTTAAAATTATAGAAATTTCATATTTCAAAATGGACTTCATTTTTGTATTTTTAATATCGAAATTATCCTAAGTTCAATTTTTTGTAGCTTTCTGAGAACTTCCAATTTTTTTTATGAATAGTGAAAAATACTTAAAACAACTTTTTTAATCAAAATAATTTATTGTGATAAATTATACTATTTAGTGGTTTTAAAGTATAATTAGAATATATTTTTACCATTTTATCCAATGGTGGTCATTAGAATTAATTTAACATTGAAATTGGACATAAACAATTGCCAATATTTTGATATAAATTGTTTCTTAAAAACACGCTATTTGTTGTGACAGCGAGAATTAATTATAAAATTGATTAATGCAACTTATATGTTTGAAATTTTGTAAAATAGACATCATTTTTGAATTCGGAATATCAATTATAGCTTAGGGTGAAATTTTGGCATTGTTCTGAAAAACTTCAATTTTTGATGAATAGTGAAACCACTAAGTGGTAGTTAAATAACTGATTTTTCGTTTAAATGAAATATTACCACTTCTGTGATTTGATTTTCAAAAAATCGACATACATGGTTGTCATTAAGAAGTAAAATGCGGTTCAATGAGATTAAAATAATTTTTTGGTGAATAGTAACTTTTAAGTTCTTAATCGCGATTAGAGGTAATTAGTGTAGTTTAAGGTAAAAATAATGTTTTAATAATATGATATGAGCTTGACACTTGTCCTACTCCTATTTGATGAGTCATGGCCGACCAAGAAAATCCATGGGTCAACTTGGGGACCCCATGGAGCAACTTTAGTTGGAAAATGACATAAATACCTTTTATTTAATGTTAAAGTAAAAAATGACACAAACATGAAATGTTTTACTAAAACAATTTTTACATGGGGCTATAAATAGTAATTGGAAAGATAAAAATATTTCCTACATCATAGTATTTGTTTTATAATTTTTATACATTAAATAAAATAAATTATTTATGACATCATTATGATGCAGCAATGACCTCATTATTTAACGATTTAAATAAAATAAAGAGATAATGTAAAATCCAAGGCTTACACTTGTCAAAAACCTATTGGATGAGTAGATTTCGAACCCTTATCACCTTATCCTCGAATTATATAAGTGTGGGACCTCTAAAATCCAAAACTCATTTTATAATAAAGTGACTTTTCTTTACTTTCCAAGAGTGCCCCTCCTCTCCACTTATAAAAGGCCCCCACCTCTACCACCTCATTCACACTTTCAAGCCATTTGGCTCGGCCAAACTCTGCCCAAATACTCTCCCAACTTCCCCCTCTTACTCCTAGAAGCCTCACTTTGGGCAGAACTCTTCCCAAGGAAGCCTTTGGCTCAAATCAAAAAGAGTTACCCGATTTTGAGGTAATGTCTTCTCTAATGTTGTTTTGTTTTATTTTTCTTCTCCAACCCCCTAAAATATTTTTATTCATTTCTTTTGTAACAAAACAAATATCCTCAATATACTAGGATGTTGTTATAAGAAGGATTCTTGCTACACTTACACACACCTACATCTAATGGTTAAAGAACATACGGTTTCTGTGGATGGCGAATTTCTGCCTCACCAAACGATGATTGTTCAACACTCATATAACACCTTCAAAGGTGGCCGTTAAGATGTCACAATATTTATATAGGATATATAATATGTTTATGTTTTAATTATGCTTCTGTATTTCTCATTTAGGGCATACTTTATTGTTTCCATTATAGGTAAACACGATATTTTCATTTTAGGAAGTGCGGACTACCGCCCCCTCAAAGTGATTTGAATCGTTAATACCATATGTGGGATGTATAAAGGATGGAGTAAATGATATTATATATGATGTTATACTGGAATTATAATATACCTTTATATCATTATGATTTCATTAAATACGAAATAGAAATGAAAGTAGCGTTCATGCGTACGTACGGCTTACCGTCTCCATGAACGGTGCATTTCATTTCTTACCTCTAAACGTTATGGAATATTATAAATGCATGTATATACTGGATATATATGATATATATGATATCTACATCATGAACATAATTCTGGATATAATGGATATATCACCACATGAACAACTTGTAATGATAAGAATGCTATTTTTGACTCAAGTACCTAAGATCGACAAAATGACCGTTATAAACTTAAATAATTACATAATGTTCATAACATGGTAATAAGGGATATAAAAGGAATAATGAACATGAAAAAGGTTCTTAAGTAAATAGGAATTAACTCTAGTTTATTATTCAGGAGATCAAAGAACGATCGAGTGAATTCGGACACGAGGTAAGAGAATTTCTTAACCTAACTTCCATTCTTTGGGTTAATCTCCTACTTTCAAATTATGTCATGATATTATTATGTACTATTTTGTATTTTTACGTTCTTTATGTGTACCTATAGTGAATACACATAAAAGATCTATTTTATTTTAAAAATGATCTTTTTAAGGACTTCGTCTCAATCTCCTTTCATTGAGGCATATTTGATTTTATACACAATTTTCTTTTATACGGTGTATAAACCCCTTTGACTTTTACGTTTATTCAAAATGAATCTTTTTATACGAAGTGTTTTTCTAAACGACAAAAGGGAATGTTTTTCTTTCCGTACTTATGCGGCGACAATGACTTCTCCGCCGCTGTGACCATTATTTGAGTTTCGGCTTCCTCTACAAGCCATCATTTTTTTAATGAAAAATAAATACAAAGTTTTAACTTTATTTTATTTTGGTATTGAAAATGGTTTTGAAAGCGTTTTTATCAATGTGTTGTATTGATATCTTGTGATTGAAATGTGGAAATGTTATGTTTCCTTTATGCATGTTTTATGTGATACGATTATGTTATGGTTTATGAAATGTTTAAACCTATTCATATGAGGAATGCATTGGACTTAATAAGTGACGGGTGGAGCCCGCTATAGCTTCTCGATGCATCGACAGGTCTCATGAGACAAACTAGTGTCTTGGCACGAGGCCTTGAAAAAATATTATTTGTGGTCTTGGCACAAGGCCTTGGCTACGTGGTTATGATAGTCTGGCATTATGCATTCCATCATTATGAAAGTGGTTATTGATATTTCATGTGATTATTCGTCTAGTAGAATATCCATGTGAAGAAGTAAATGACATTATTTTATTTTACTTTTGCCATATTATGTTGATGTTCAAGTTTAAAAGGCTTTTGTTTTAGTTATACATTGCCTTAAATGTTTATGTTTATTTATGAAAGCTTCCGCAATATTGTTATCCTTACTGAGCATCTGATCTCACCCCTTTCAATGTTTTAATATTTTCCAGGATGTGAAGAAGTATTTTATGAATAACCTATAGGGATAGTCAGAAGAGGATATGAGTGTGGACTATGGAGACTTTGTTATTGTAGTTTTTTCAATTTATGATGTAATGTAACATTTATGAATGTATCTAGCGTTTCCAAGGATACTAAACTAATCGGTCTTTCGAGACTTGATCTTTTGTGATCATTCCAATGTTACAAAGTAATGCACCAACTCTGGGTAGCTGGGGTCGGGGCGTTACAGTTGGTATCAGAGGCAGTTTAGTACTAACCTTGGAAGCTAGATTTAGATAAACTCTGATTAGATCACATAGCCCAAAGATAGACTTTGAGGATTAGTATAGAAGAAATTCCTAGAATTTTGTTATTGTAGAGATTTTGTGAGTATTCCGAGCAATAAATCCCTGTCTGGATACGAGCAGGTAGAGGCAGCTCTGGCACAGATGTACCTAGGGGTAAAACCTGAAAACACCGCTTTGAGCTAGACTCGAACGGGAACTGGTGCACGACAACGGGCCTTGCTGCACTCTTGGTTACGATACTCCTGGGGGATATGCTTAGGATAATTCCCATTTTCTTTACAAACCACTATGAACGGTTATTAGTATATACTTCCTCAAATAAATACTTTTTATGATTATGGATTATATCCATAAATAGTTCAATTTATGTTAAGTATTTTACAAGTATGGAATTATGTATTTTAATTCATAAACTAATCTAGTTTATGCCATTGTTTAGAAATGGCGCCTAGTGGAAGTAATGGAAACCGTATCAATGCACGCACTCCGTGTAGGGATTTCCCTCCTGCTAAAGATAATTATTGTGGATCTGGAGATACAACTGGTGCTAATCAACTTATTACCATACTAGGACAACTCACTCAAGTTATGAATAACAACCTTACTCGTATGGATCACCCTGATCCACAACGTGGAAGATCAATGTTAGACCGCTTCATGAGGCAACAACCACCAACATTTAATGGGGGTACAAATCCGTTAGTATCTGAGCAATGGATAAACTCCTTAGAGAAAATATTCCATGCCTTGGGGAGTAGCGAAAGGGAGAAGGTTGTCATGGCAGTTTACCGCCTCCCTAGAGATGCCGATCAGTGGTGGTCGCTGATTCAAAACACAAAGGAAGATGATGACGTATTGAATATGGAAAGGAGGGAGTTCAAAGAGCTTTTCTTAGAAAAATACTTTCCTCGTGACCATCGAGCAGACATGGAAAGACAATTTCTGAGTCTGAGGTAGAAGGAGGATGAGAATGTCGCAAAGTATGAGGCCAAATTTACAAGTTTAGCGAGGTATGCTGCAGATTATATACGTAACCCAAGGAGTAAGATTGATCGTTTCTTTTATGGGTTAAAACCATTTCTCCGTCGAGCTTTAGTATCACAATCCTTCTCATCATACGAAGATATTGTCTCGTGTGCTATCAAGACAGAAAAGGAATTCTCTATGTCTTATGACAACAAATTAAAGCAAGAGAAGAAGAGAACGGTGGAACAAGAGACAAATAAAGGGAAAAAGGGAAAGAAGGATTTTCCATTATGTGATAATTTTGGGAAGAATCACCCTGGTACTTGCCTAAAAGGAATGGGAGTTTGTTATAAATGTGGAGAAAAGGGTCACCAGGCTCGTGATTGCAAGGGAAAGAAAGAGGCTATCAAAGTTGAATGCTACAATTGTAGAGAAATGGGTCATTATGGAAATGAATGTCCTAAGCATCAGGGAAACTTACCTCATAAAAGGCCAAGGGATCAAGGACAATCTTATGCTGTTACTACAGTTGAAGCAGAATAACTAATGTAATGGTGCTTTTAGACTCATGGATTATATTCTGGTTATTAGAATAATGTGATATATATATAAGGATTGTACTGCAGTACTTTTTGATTTCAGAAAGGTTTTAATATGATGAAGGTAATTATATTTTTAGTATGTGACAATAAGAGAAACTTTACTTTGTTTGGGGAATCTGATAAATTGATTTTGGAATTAAGAGACCTTTTAGAGAAAGTCTGGACAGAGGTATATTGGATAATTATAAAGGTTGGAGTGGATTAAGTTGATCTTTGGATAGTATTGTTTAAGGTTAAAAATTTATGAAGATTATTTTTGGAATATTATGATACTATAGTTTTAGGAAAAGGACAACCTGCAGGGTGGGGCATAACCCATCGCGTCGAACAAAGCTGCAGGAATCGAACCCACAATCATGGTGCGATAGGCCTTTATTTCCTACCACTAGCCTACAGGAAGTCCCTGGTTATTAAAAAATAATTTTACTAATCTAAATGGTATGTGTTAACATTTGGAACCTTCTACAATTAGGATAAGTATAATATTTTTGAGTTCTATTATCTTTTTGAGTGAAAGATGAGTTGAAGGTTGAAACTCTAATTGTCAAGCATAAATATATATATACCTATCTCTTATTCAATGAATAAATTAATTCATAAACTTTAGTAAAGGGATATTAAAACAAAAAAATGTGTTATCCTAATACCTTATGTCTTGTTGAACTGACGATATTTTAAATCAACATAGATTGAAGGCTTTGAGGCCCTCAATTTGACAGTTGATTGTGATTGATGACCTCAATCACTCCCTACAAATATTTACGTTTTTCCTCCAATTATATGTCTCTAATTGCCACCAATGTTCTCCTAATAGAGATCATAATTGAGTGGTGACTTTTTCATTTCCCTTTCCCTCTTATTAAGGCTAAATTTTTTTTAATCTTATTTCAGATGTGGGTTTTCCTCAAAGGTATTTTCTCTTTTCAACCTTTTATTTTCAAAGAAAAATTTCAAATTGCGAGGACGAAATTTATTGAAGGAGGGGAGAATGTAACACCCCGAGCTTCCACGATACGCTTCTCATTCAATAATGCAATAGCTTGCATTGTACGCAAGTTCGAGTTCTAACACACCGCGACTAATCAAAGTAGCCGTTATGAATAGTAATAACCACTTTTTAAAATTATAGAAATTTTATATTTCAAAATGGACTTCATTTTTGTATTTTTAATATCAAAATTATCCTAAGTTGAATTTTTTGTAACTTTCTGAGAACTTGCAATTTTTTTATGAATAGTGAAAAATACTTAAAACAACTTTTTTAATCAAAATAATTTATTGTGATAAATTATACTATTTAGTGGTTTTAAAGTATAATTAGAATATATTTTTACCATTTTATCCAATGGTGGTCATTAGAATTAATTTAACATTGAAATTAGACATAAACAATTGCCAATCTTTTGATTTAAATTGTTTCTTAAAAACACGCTATTTGTTGTGACAGCGGGAATTAATTATAAAATTGATTAATGCAACTTATATGTTTGGAATATTGTAAAATAGACATCATTTTTGAATTTGGAATATAAATTATAGCTTAGGGTGAAATTTTGGCATTGTTCTGAAAAACTTCAATTTTTGATGAATAGTGAAACCACTAAGTGGTAGTTAAATAACTGATTTTTCGTTTAAATGAAATATTACCACTTCTGTGATTTGATTTTCAAAAATCTGAAATACATGGTTTTCATTAAGAAGTAAAATGTGGTTCAATGAGATTAAAATAATTTTTTGGTGAATAGTAACTTTTAAGTTCTTAATCGCGATTAGAGGTAATTAGTGTAGTTTAAGATAAAAATAATGTTTTAATAATATTATATGAGCTTGAAACTTGTCCTACTCCTATTGGATGAGTCATGGATGACCAATACAATCCATGGGTCAACTTGGGGACCCCATGGAGCCACATTAGTTGGAAAATGACATAAATACCTTTTATTTAATGTTAAAGTAAAAAATGACACAAACATGAAATGTTTTACTAAAACAATTTTTACATGGGGTTATACAAGTCATATTTTTGACTATAAATAGTCATTGGAAAGATAAAAATATTTCCTACATCATAGTATTTGTTTTATAATTTTTAGACATTAAATAAATTAAATTATTTATGACATCATAATGATGCAGCGATGACCTCATTATTTAACGATTTAAATAAAATAAAGAGATAATGTAAAATACAAGGCTTACAATTGTCAAAAACCTATTGGATGAGTATATTTATAACCATTATCAACTTAGCCTCAAATTATATAAGTGTGGGATCTCTAAAATCCGAAACTCATTTTATAATAAAGTGACTTTTCTTTACTTTCCAAGAGTGCCCCTCCTCTCCACTTATAAAAGGCCCCCACCTCTACCACCTCATTCACACTTTCAATCCATTTGGCTCGGCCAAACTCTGCCCAAATACTCTCCCAACTTCCCCCTCTTACTCCTAGAAGCCTCACTTTGGGAAGAACTCTTCCCAAGGAAGCCTTGGGCTCAAATCAAAAAGAGTTACCCGATTTTGAGGTAATGTCTTCTCTAATGTTGTTTTGTTTTATTTTTCTTCTCCAACCCCCTAAACTATTTTTATTAATTTCTTTTGTAACAACACCAGTATCCTCAATATACTAGGATGTTGTTATAAGAAGGATTCGATCTACACTTACACACACCTACATCTAATGGTTAAATAACATACGGATTCTGTGGATGGCGAATTTCTGCCTCACGAAACGATGATTGTTCAACACTCATATAACACCTTAAAAGGTGGCCATTAAGATGTCACAATATTTATATAGGATATATAATATGTTTATATTTTAATTATGCTTCTGTATTTCTCATTTATGGCATACTTTATTGTTTCCATTATGGGTAAACACGATATTTTCATTTTAGGAAGTGCGGACTACCGCCCCCTCAAAGTGATTTGAATCGTTAATACCATATGTGGGATGTATAAAGGATGGAGTAAATGATATTATATATGATGTTATACTATAATTATAATATACCTTTATATCATTATTATTTCATTAAATACGAAATATAAATGAAAGTAGCGTTCATGCGTACGTACGGCTTACCGTCTCCATGAACGGTGCATTTCATTTCTTACCTCTAAACATTATGGAATATTATAAATGCATGTATATAATGGATATATATGATATATATGATATCTACATCATAAAAATAATTCTGGATATAATGGATATATCACCACATGAACAACTTGTAATTATAAGAATGTTATTTTTGACTCAAGTACCTAAGATCGACAAAATGACCGTTATAAACTTAAATAATTACATAATGTTCATAACATGGTAATAAGGGATATAAAAGGAATAATGAACATGAAAAAGGTTCTTAAGTAAATAGTAATTAACTCTAGTTTATTATTCAGGATATCAAAGAACGATCGAGTGAATTCGAACACGAGGTAAGGGAATTTTTTAACCCAACTTCCATTCTTTGGGTTAATCTCCTACTTTCAAATTATGTCATGATATTATTATGTCCTATTTTGTATTTTTACATTCTTTATGTGTACCTATAGTGAATACACATAATAGATCTATTTTATTTTAAAAATGATCTTTTTAAGGACTTCGTCTCAATCTCCTTTCATTGAGGCATATTTGGTTTTATACACAATTTTCTTTTATACGGTGTATAAACCCCTTTTGAATTTTACGTTTATTCAAAAGGAATCTTTTTATACGAAGCGTTTTGCTAAACGACAAAAGGGAATGTTTTTCTTTCCGTACTTATGCGGCGACAACAACTTCTCCGCCTCCGTGACCATTATTTGAGTTTCGGATTCCTCTACAAGCCATCATTTTTTTAATGAAAAATAAATACAAAGTTTTAACTTTCTTTTATTTTGGTATTGAAAATGGTTTTGAAAGCGTTTTTATCAATGTGTTGTATTGATATCTTGTGATTGAAATGTGGAAATGTTATGTTTCCTTTATGCATGTTTTATGTGATACGATTGTGTTATGGTTTATGAAATGTTTAAACCTATTCATATGAGGAATGCATTAGACTTAATAAGTGACGGGTGGAGCCCGCTATAGCTCCTCGATGCATCGGCAGGTATCATGAGACAAACTAGTGTCTTGGCACGAGGCTTTGACAAAATCTTATTTGTGGTCTTGGCACGAGGCCTTGGCTACGTGGTTATGATAGTCTGGCATTATGCATTCCATCATTATGAAAGTGGTTATTGATATTTCATGTGATTATTCATCTAGTAGAATATCTATGTGAAGAAGTAAATGGAATTATTTTATTTTACTTTTGCCATATTATATTGATGTTCAAGTTTAAAAGGCTTTTTTTTAGTTATACATTGCATTAAATGTTTATGTTTATTTATGAAAGCTTCCGCAATATTGTTATCCTTACTAAGCATCTGAGCTCACCCCTTTCAATGTTTTAATATTTTCCAGGATGTGAAGAAGTATTTTATGAATAACCTGCAGGGATAGTCAGAAGAGGATATGAGTGTGGACTATGGAGACTTTGTTATTGTATATTTTTCAATTTATGATGTAATGTAACATTTATGAATGTATCTAGTGTTTCCAAGGCTACTAAACTAATCGGTCTTTCGAGACTTGATCTTTTGTGATCATGCCAATGTTACGAAGTAATGCACCGACTCTGGGTAGCTGGGGTCGGGGCGTTAAAATAAATAATTCCACGAGTCTATTTAATAATTTTTTAATTAATTATCATAATTCTAGAAATTTTATGTTTGGATTGAATTTTGGATAGAAAAAATGGATAAGTAATTTTTTTAGGATAATTTCGTAATTCATATAATTTTTCATAATATATTCTCACCTATGTGTATGATATTTTTTTTGTAAGATAGTGGCCCAACATGTAAGAAACTTGGATCATTTCATAAGATATGATGATTTCATAAGATACTAAGTCTTCATAAGATATTGAAACATATAAGATACATGGAAAGAATGTAATATATATTCCATAATATACTTATACTTTTCATATGATGTCTATATTTTATAAGATATTTATGTGTTCATAAGACACTTGAAATATATAATACCAGAAAAGCGCATAAGATATCAGGTCTGTATAATACATTTGGAAAACATAAAAGAAACACAAAACACATAAGATATGAAAATTTCATAAGATACCAGGAGTTCATAAGATATTTGGATCTCGTAATAGTATAAGTAATAATAAGATGTTGCAGCTATTTTGTATGATTTTTAACCATATAAGAATCTTAGACAACATGTATGATATGAACTAAGTTCTAAGGTATAAAAATTCATAAGACCTTTATATTTCATACAACATGTTTTATACAATACCACTCTGAATATGTTTTATTAGATTTAACATGATATTAAAGCACATAAGATACATGGAAATATTTATAAGATAATTTTCTTTGTGAATTTTTGGGACTCTTGATGGGAGAGAAAGTTGAGAAACTCCAGAATAAGTATTCTGAAGAAAAAATCAAAAATATTATGATGCTAATGATGTTACTTCATTATTAAGACATCATGATACATTTTTAAGAAATTATTTAATCCATTATTTGAGCAATATGAATGATATTAATATGAGGAGATCACTGTTCCTTAATATTGTGATTTTCAAATAATAATATTTAAAAATAAATATTGGTGATAAAAATGTAGATTAAATATGTTGATTATTACATTATTATTCTAGGATTAAAATATCAAAAATAGGTTTGTGATTAAATATGAATGCTGATAAGGTTCAAGTGTGAAGTTATTTTATGATTTAGAATTTAAGATGGTGTACATAATGAAATTCAAAGACTCTCACACTATAAAGAGAAGAGCTATTCCACAACTATATTTTCTATATAATTTATATATATAAATTAATAATGATTTAAATGTGTATGTATATGGAATATGTTTATATGAATCTTCTTGATATTATTGGTAGAAATATTTGGAAGACTTATTCAGTAAAAATAAAATGAGAATAAAAAGGAATAAGAGTGTTTAGAATATTGCTGAAGATAATTTTTAAAAAAAAAGAGTATATCCCTTGATTATGGGTGTACACCCATGTGAATCTGTTGTGAAAAGTGATAGCAGAATCACTATACTAATTTGGCAGATTTTTTCTATAAAAAATATATAAAATATATATTGTGATATAATGATAGAAAAAGGATGAAAAAAGAGTGAGTGTGGTGTTCTAATAGCCCTGTATGCATTATTATTTCCTGTAGGGTTACTAAATTTAGAAATTTATAACATAAAACAAACAAACCACTAACATACAAGGTATTATCGGATATGAAAGTCTAAGGTAAAATCCATAGATACAGGGTTGGATAAAATATTAATTCAAATAAAATAAACCTAAAATAATTTTGATTTGTAGAAATTAAATCAAGATTACTGAGCATTTGATTGGTAGTGAAAGTGGGAGAAGAAAATATAAAAATGGGTTCTAGGTAGAAATTAATCTTGGTTCATGGGATGAAAAGGTATGGAATAATCAATTAACAATATGCAGTCATCATAATTGGGTCCTAGTGAGTCCAATGGTCATGATAAACACACTCCATCCCAAATTCTCATTTTTTCATGGTAAGGTACTTCAGATTACAAAGGATGGGTAACCCAAAACCTCATTTAAACATAGGTCAAGAAAACCCAATGGTCATGGAGGTAGTTTAAACCCTAGATTTCATATTAAATGAAAGTATTCAATCAACTCAGGAAATGTCCATGCTCAAAGAAATAATTAAATTAAAACCTTTTATTAACCCTATTCACAATGGTCATACAAGAAGAATCAAGAAAGAAAAATAAATGAATAAAAAAATATGAAATCCCAACATGAATTGCAGTAATAAATTAAATTCCTCATACAATCAATTCCCATTCATCATGCATGCCCTGACACAAAGAAATCACCCTTCATGCTAGCCATGAGAGGGTGAAAAAAAATAATAAGGAAAATATCTTAGATAAAGTGGTAGCAACAAGGATCCACGGTCATGTGCCTTGATCTGGAAGGTGTCCACGTCACATCTCCTCCTCCCCATTCATCCCAAAGTAGTGGCCAATGGTGTATATTTATAAGTATTTTTATCAAAATCTCATCCACAACATCATTAATTTTTTATTTATTAACACTTTTAGGACATTTAAAACTCACACATCATGTAATATTTTAATTTCCAGGTGCCAAAAATTTTGTATTAACTCTTAAAAAAACTTATCTTGAAAATAATCATGTTGTGTAAATGGAAGACACAAAATTTAAATTCCCTTTGTCCAGTTTTCCATCTACGCTGCATCATTAAAAATCTGGTGTCACGCCGCTTCACTTAGGTCATGAAAAAGTGTATTTTAGCTCCAATACTGTGACAACTGTGTCCCGGTGACAGCATAGACACCCCACCATAACATGGATGTCAGGTCCTAGCCCACCAGGTACCACCAAGTTCCCCGCAGACACATGGTCCCCACCTTGGGGCCCACCCATGTGCCCGAACAGGTCATCTGACTAATGAATGTCCCCACATGCCAATATATGTCCTTTCTAGTGTGTTTTGTTCTCACTCACACACACCCTAGGAAACTTCCTAGAAGGTTACTCATCCTGATCACTACTCCAGGCCAAGCATGCTTAACTGTGGTGTTCTAATCAGATAGGCTCCTGAAAAGGAAAGTATACCTTATTGACATGAGTCATATCATTTATCCATTTAATCCTTTATCATTATGAGGTGTTATAATCACCCCCCCTTTAGAGCACAACATCCTCATTGTTAACCCTACATATCAACCTAGGCAGTGCACCACACTTAAGGCTGGGTACCACCTCTGATACCAAATGTGACAACTGGGTCACAGTTACAGTACAGACACCCCACCATAACATGGTCGTCGGGTCCTGGCCCACCCGGTACCACCAGTTGCCCCACAGACACATGGTTCCCACCTTGGGGCCCACCCACGTTCCCGAACGGGTCATATGACTAATGAATGTCCCCAAATTCCAACACATTCCCTTTCTAGTGTGTTTTGTCATCACTCACACACACCTTGGGAAACTTCCCAGAAGTTTACCCATCCTGATCACTACTCCAGGCCAAACATGCTTAACTGTGGTGTTCTAATTAGAAAGGCTCCTGAAAAGGAAGGTGCACCTTTTTGATATGAGTCATATCATTTAGCCATTTAACCCTTTATAATTATGGGGTATTACAAATACTCACATCTTTTTGATCATTTTCCAAAGATAAGTTGTATCCTGCAATAAAACACAAAAAAAGTCAATCCATTCCAAAATTAATCTTTTAAATAAAAAAATTAATTTATTAAATTTCTATAAAATACATTCCTGAAATATATATATCATGTTCTTAAAGAACCTTTGTGTAAACCGCTGAAGTGGAAAAATGAGAACCACTCTTTCTATATAAAATATAAAGATATCTCTTTTTAGAGAAGTACAAAAAGATGAAACTTCTTCATAAAGAAGTTAATTTTGAGTATAAAAGAAGAAGATAATGCTACCTTAGATTTTATGATTAGATCTAATTAAATTATAAGGTGAGAATAAGAACAACATGTGATACCCTATATTGAATATTAAATGAGAAAGAAAGAAGAAGAAATTCCAACATGCCTGGAGTCTCTTTAAATACTTATTGGTAGTAGAGATCCTTGAATTTTGACGGAGACAAGACAATGAAAAGATTCTAAATAATACCAGTAAATAACATTTGTGAAGTAGAGATCAAGTTGCATGCTAGTATTCTTGAATATTTAAAGGTTTTTTTTGAATTTGAGTTTAGGAAGAATATTATACTAGTTTGTTGTAGTGACATTCAATGATGAGTGGATATCTACTTTAAGAGGTTTAATAAAGTTGTGGAGAACTATAAGGATCAAGTATAAAGAACCCGTGGGAGTGAAAGTAGTTCATCTATGTAATATGATAACACTCAATTATGTAATATGGTGAGATTAGGTTCAATATGATAACTTCCCAAAGACACTTGTAATTGATCATAGGATTATAGTATAAAGTCTTTGAATCAGTAAAACCCAATCACATAAAGGAGTAGGTTTCCCAAATTGGGTTTGAACCTTTTAAAAATACCACATGTTATACTTTACATTATTCTTATCATTACATATGGTGTTATCTGTTGGGTAAGAGATAAAAAAAATTTATTTAAGTTCTAATAGGTGAATAGGTTCAAATACCAAAGGGGGTAAAAATTTATAAGAATATTTGGAATTTAATAATATATTTATACACACTTAATTAACCTCCCCTCTAAATTGTATTCACCAATTCAATGGTATTTAAAATTGGTATCAAAGTACATGGTTCCCTCTGATTGGATTTAATATTTCATACATTGGTGTTTTTATTTGAATTATATGAAATGTATATTTGAATTTTTTTTAGAAGATCCTAAAATTCAGAATTCTATTACCATCCTTGTTAATGAATAATTAGAGGATTCAACCTAGATTTTGAGAAATAGGAAGAATAGAGTGGAAAATAATTTTAGAAAAAATTTCAAAGGTAAAAGAGGAAAAACCACTACCTAAAGGTAATTAGAGTGGTAAGTATATTGTTAAATATGTTAAAGATTATTCCTTTGATGATTTAATCTCAATATGTGATAAAAAAGTGTTTAATTAACCACTTAGTGTTTTTTATTTTGATGTCAATGATTATTTGAAGAAATTACCTATTGAATTTTTCACTCACATATTTTCATATATCAAGGTACTACATGATGAAAATTCATAGATGGAACTGAAAGATAATTTAATGGAATATGATTGGTTGAAAAGGTGAGAAGATTAAATAATATCACAAAATTAGTTAAAGCTAAGGATTAATTCACCTCAATTTGTAATGGAATATTTTCTTTTATTAATGAAGAATTACAAATAATTTTTTGTGAGAAAGATTTTTTTAATATATTTTTTGATGATGTGATTCATGCATTTCAAAAGCTATACAAGATATCAATAAATTTAAAAAATTCTCAACTGGAAGTGAAATAAAAAAGGGTGAAATATCTTGATAACTTATTTCTATAGGAAAATAAAATTCATGATTATAACATTAAAAAGTTTAAGAAATATTTTTATGAAAGGGTGAAATCACTTAAATACTAGAAATATTTCCTTAGTATGAAATGTATTGTGTTGGATATAAATCTGATAAAATTGAATATCACCCAAGAAAAATCTTTACAAGAATATGGAAAGAGAAATTCCACCAAAAAAAATTTAATGAATATTCTTACTTTAAAGAAGAATATTTTTAGTGGAAATAATATCTTGAGATCATATCATGAATAACCTACTTTAAGATCATAGAGGAAGGTATCACATAGACTAAATAAGTCTATTTTAACTGAATCTATTTTAACTGCTAGCACATAATTAAATTCAAAATACAAACAAAACTAGAGGGTTAAACATGATGATAAATACACCAATATATCAAGGATGGATGTGAGAAATTATAAAAAAATAATCTCCCCAAACAGATCCTAAAAGAGTGTGGTTTCAACCTAAAAATAGTGAGGTGCACAAGTTAGAAAATATATTTAGACCTCTACTAAATACAAAAGAAGAAGATTAGTTGGAAGATACTGGTGATTTTGGAAATTTTGGCATAGATCCATTTATTAATGGAACAACATGTTAGTAAATAGAATTCATATAAATCCCAAATTTATAGGGACCAAATCTAAAGTAAATAGAAGACCCAATGAATCTAATTAGACATAATAAAATGAAGAATAATCTATTCAACAAGAATAGATTTGGGTACTTTGAGAATTTATATGATAACTACAATAGAAGTGAACATAATGAAGAAGAGTACTAATATGTACCAACCATGAACAACACATATATTAAAGAGAATATAATATCACAATAGATAAACAAGTAGGTGATAAAAGAATAAAATTATTCCTTGAGGAGTAAATAAAAGAAGAAAATTGAACCAACCACTCCCAAGAATACAAAAAATAAAGTAGAGTAATATCTCACACAATCCAAGAGGAGATGATTATTTTATTATGGTAGGAATTATCACATCATAGACCACTGTAAGATGTCCATGAATTTCAATAAAGAAAGGAGAAAACTAGAATCTAAATGATAATCAATCCAAGAAATGGATAATATGATTGTATTAGTGATAAAAATATAAGAATAAGAATACAAATGTCAATTTTCAACAAGGCTTTTCTCATATAAACCCATTAGAGTCACCATAGGCTTGATAAATTCCAACTTCTCCACCTGATGAGATTCAAGGACATGTGTTTATCATGAGGAATTTTCAATTTTGTTCTATGGATTCCAGTTGGTAGGATTAGATGTCAAAAAATTATGAGGATGAATGATTAAGGCTTGGATATTTTTGGATAAAAATTGAAAGATTCTAATTTTTACTCAATTATGGTTTCGACCTCACTCCCCTTAGTATCAAATTATCTCTATCATCATGAAAAATCAAAGAAAGTACACACCATTCAATATTTTAGTATAAAAAATATCAATCATCTCAAACATATTTTTTATTGAAATATCAAGATATGCACAAATTTATTTCTATTTGGAAGATCTAGAAAGGCAAAACTTCTTTTATCATGAAATATCTAGAAAAGGAACAAATTTCAACCGAATTATTTTTTTTATAAGCAAACACATCTCTTCAACATTTTATTTTCTACAAAAGTTGCACCGAATGAGGTATCACACCATAGGACAAATTTATCCCACACTTAAGTTCAACTAAATCTTGAAATTTCACTTAAAGAGGAGGTTAGGTAAAGAAAACTGGCTTATTATGTGGCTAACCTAATAGGAAGTTCATGGATTCTAAGAGCTAAAAGGATTAAATATACAAGGTAGGCCATAATGAAAAGTATTCTCTTGAAAAGGGGGCTTAAAACAAATAATTTTTTCAATAATTTAAAACAAAAGTACCTCAAACCCTCAAGTTTTAAAAGGAATAAATCAAATTATGGTTACAACATGCATGGTTGGGTTCTCTCAATAAGTGAGGTGAATTAAAAAAAAATTAAAAAATGGTTCATAAATCTCATGGTAAAGTGATTTCAATGATAAATATAGTGAGATGTGACATGGGATTCAAAAATTAGAGTACTTGTCATGAAATTACAAAAGAATTGAACTTGAAAAAAAGTCAGTTTCAACATTAATTTAAACTCAATTTCATATAATAAATTGGTTCACTCATTAACATGGGTTTCAAAAATTGAATGGATAATAATTTCAGCTCAAAATTTTCAAAAAAACACAAAAACTGAAAAAGAAACACACACAAATTTGAAAAACACATTTTTTTGAAGAAAAAAACAACAAATAAAAATACTAAACTAAAAAGGTTACCTCCCCCAAACTTAAAAGATGCAATATCCTCAATTTATTCAATTATATTTAATATATAATAATATTTTAAAATGAATCACTGTAAAAAATCAAGTGTAAAGGAGAGGTACGACTTGATGGCTTTTATTGATAATCAGGTTGGAGGAGTATGATCTCCTCCACTAGATCAGATGGAATGGCCCCATGGAATTTATTTAACTTGTGTCCATTAACAGTGAATGGCTCCTGATCTCCATCCTTCATAATCTACATAACACCAAAAAGATATACATGAGTGACTATAAATGGACTTCCCATATGGAATGAAGTTTACTTGGCATTAGCTTGAGTTTTGAGTTGAATAACAACACCTATCTCCAAAATAGAATTCTTTTGGTTGGATAAACTTATCATGATCCAATTTTATTCTATATTTATAAATCCTATAATTTTCAAATTATTCCCTTCTAATTTCCTCCAGATCATGCAACTACAATCTTCTCTCTTTCCTAGCAGTTTCAAGATCCAAATTCATATTCCTAATATCCCAATATGCCTTATGCTCTAATTCCACTAGAATATGATATATCTTCTATAAATAAGCCTGTATGAATGAATTTTAATTAGGGTTTATAAGCTTTACTATAATCCCATAACGTGTCTTCCAACCTTTGGCTCAAATCATTCATATTTGGTTTAATAATCTTCTACAAAATTCCTTTTATTTCCCTGTTGGACACTTCATCTTGACCATTTGTCTGCAGATGATAGGGAGTTGATGATTTATGATGCACCCCATACTTCTTCAGAAAATTATCCATTATACTATTAAAAAAGTGAGTTTTTTGATCATTGATTATGTATCTAGGCACTCCAAACATACAAAATATGTTAGCCTTGAAAAAATCACAAAAAACTTTAGCACCATCAGTCTTGGTTGCTTTTTCTTCCACCCATTTGAAAAAAATAATCAAATAAAAGCAAGATATATGAATTTACAAATTACATTGAGAGAGGAACCATGAAATATATCCCTTAGACATAAAAAATCTCACAAAAGTTAAGTGGTTGTTGGGGTATTTCTTGTCTCTTTGAAATGTTTCCAGAAAACTGACATTTTTGACACCTTTTGAAAAATTCATGATCATATTTAAAAAGGGTGGGCCAATAAAGTCCAAATTCTAAAACCTTACTTACTATAATTTTAGGTCCAAAGTGGACTCCATAAGATAAAGTGTGACAGAACCAATTTAACACTCAGGAAAACATATTCTTATTACTTGGTCATTGAAAATATTCCAAGGAAATGGATCATCCCAAATATAATATCTAGATTCAAATTTCAGCTTTGAAATTTAGTGAGAATTGAAATGAGATGGGATCTGAGATGTTACCAGATAATTTACCATGTCAGCATAACAAGTAAATTATCTTCAAATCAAGTACAACTTCTCTCATGTAAGGTAATCATTTAATGGTTCTTTTTCTGTAATTTTAGCTTCAGCAGTGTGGGGTAGTCTGCTTAAATGATCAGCTACTTGGTTCTCAAATACCTTATTTTCCTTGATTTATATGTTGAACTCTTGTAATAGAAACATCCATACCACTATCCTCGGTTTAGAATCATCCTTGTTCATCAAGTACCTAAGAGATTCATGATCAGAAAAAATAGTGACTTTACTTCCAAGAAGATATGATCTAAATATTTCTAAAGAAAAGAAAACTGCTAAAAAATCATTTTCTATGGTTGCGTAATTTAATTGGGCTAAATCTAAGGTTATGTAGGCATAGGAAATGATTTGTGTCCTGCCCTTAATTTGAGGAGAAAGGACTACACCAACTACTTTTTTGGAATTGTTACAAGGTAGCTTGAATGGTTCTTCCCAATTTGGTGGCTGTATAACTGGTGGTGTAATCAATATCATATTTAACTCATCAAAGGATTCCCTAAATGCCCAATTTAAATCAAAATAATCATATTTCAAAATCAATCTATAGAGAGGGAGATAAATATTAATAAAATATTTGATAAACCTCATATAGAATCCTATATGTCCTAAAAACAATCTAACATGTTTCACACAAGTTGGATAAGGAAATGAATTTATTAATTAAATTATCTATGTATCTACTTAAATGATTTTTTTTAAATGACATGACCAAGTAAAATACCTCTCTCAACCATTAAATGATACTTCTCAAAATTTAAAACAAGATTCTTTTCAATGTAGGTTTTCAATTTTTTTTCCATATTTTTCAAACAATGGTCAAAAGAATTTCCAAAAACTATGAAATCATCTAAGAACACCTCTAAGAAATCTTTAATGTGATCAGAAAAAATAATTACCATGAAACTATGAGTTGTACATAGAGCATTACATAATTAAAATGGAATCATTTTATATGAAAAATTAATAAAAGGATATGTAAAGGTTGTATTCTATTGATCCTCAAGAGAAATGGGTACCTGAAAATAACATGAAAATCCATCCAAAAAAAATGTGTTCTCCTTACCAATATCTATAAAATATGGTCAATGAAGGGGATGGTTAAATGATCTTTCCAAGTGACCTGATAAAACTTCCTAAAATCAATGCACACTTCATATATTTTTAATTCTCAAATGGATTAACTCATTATTTTCATTCCTCATAGTGGTTAGACCAGTGTTTTTGGAACTACATGAATTGGGCCAACCCATTGTGAATATGAGATGGGATATATGATCCTAGATTCCAAGAGATTCTGAATATCCTTCTTCACAACCTCCATTAAGGTGGGATTCATCCTTTTTTGGGGATATCTTATAGGCTTGGAATCTCCCTTAAGAAGAATTATATGTGAGAATATTTTTGGGTTTATTCCTAGGATACTACCTAAGATCCACCCTATTGCTTGGATATTCTCTCTCATAATCTCAATAAAAGATTTTTCTTGGGTTTTAGACATATTACTAGCAATCATTATTGGTAATTTATCTTCCTCCCTAAGGTACACATATTTCAAATCAGTGGAAAGTGGTTCTAATTATAGACTATGGGGATGATCAAGGGATGAAACTAAACCAATGTTCCCCACCTCTAAAGGACATACCTATATCACACAAGGAACTATATAATCTTCCTCATCATATAATGAATTTTCAAAGAAATCGGATTTTACATCTTCTTCCCACATGAAATCAGAATCTATAGCATTTTGAGAATCCACATGTTCAGTGATATTTTTAATGAAAAAATTCTCTTATAATGATAAGAATTAATGGAACATACCCGATTCTTCAATTGGATCAATACCAAATTTATGGGAGAGTTCAAAGAGTGAGTAATCATCTGATGGGTGCCTCATGGATTCAAAAATATTAAAGTGGATAGTGTTGTCTAAAAAATACATGGTGAGTGTCCCTTCATGAAAATTGATGATGGTTTTGGATGTATTCAAGAAATTTATCCCCAAAATTATGTTTGAGTGTGATGGGACCCTATATTATTCTATATTAATTACATATAAGTCAGCTGGGAATAAGAGATCTTTGAATTTTACCAGGACATCCTCTAGTTTTACTTCTGGGAAAACTGTGGATCTATTTGCAAGATGGACCAACATTTTTGTGGGTTTAAAGTCTCCCATATACAAATAATTATAAAATGAGTGAGGTAATACATTAATTGAAGCACCTAGATCACATAAATAATTATAGAAATTTAAATATCCAATGGTTAATGGAATGTAAAATGTTCCTGGATATTGAAATTTGGTTTGGAACTGTGGTGTAATAAGGGTTGAGACACTTCTTCCAAAGTTTATACTCTCATTACCTTGAATTATTCTCTTCTTGGTGAAAAGATCCTTAAAAAATTTAGCATAATTTGGAATTTTTTTGAGTGCTTCAAGAAGAGGGATATTTATTTCCACTTTTTGGAAGGTGTTATGAATTTATTTTTGAAGTGATTTTTCCTAAAATCTCTTTGATTCAATCACCCTTGATGGAAATGGTGGGGTAAAGTATTTCTTCTCCCTTTTCTTCCTTTTAAATGGTGTTTCTTTTATATTCCTTCTCATCCTATCCTTATCCTACACCTATTTCTTCTATTATTCACGGTGAATTTTCACATAATTAATTTTTATAATTTAGAACTTCATTCGACTTAAACTTAGGTGGTCTTATTTCAGGTTCATGGAATGCTGATGATGAGAGTTATTTTCCACTTATTTTTGTTATCATTCTGAAATTATTTTTTGGGTTTGGGATTTTCTGGGAAGGAAGTTTTCCTGGGTTTTTGTACTTGATTTCAACAAGACTTCCCACCTGGTTTTCTAGCTTATCAACCTTATCCTCTAGGACCTCATACTTAGATTATTTTTATTACACAAAAGGTTAAATTCTAGTGGATTTTTTCTTATAGGGTCTTGGTA
The DNA here is from genome assembly GCA_963277665.1 of Viscum album. Lineage (NCBI taxonomy): Eukaryota > Viridiplantae > Streptophyta > Magnoliopsida > Santalales > Viscaceae > Viscum > Viscum album. The sequence goes on from OY728133.1 coordinate 109,600,116, forward strand.
AAGTGGGTGGTTGGTGGTCTGAAGCCTAGCTATAATATTTATTTTATTAAAATAGTGGTGGGTTTGGGAATTGGTTTTAGTACTAGGGTCTAGCTTGATTCTACTGATTTTCAAACCCATATTGAACTTGGTTAGGATATATCCATCCTTGATTTTTTTGGAGCTTCCTTGACTGAAAGGCTACCTCACAAGTTTCCATTCCCTATATTTTACCACATTGATTAGTGAAATGATCACATGATGAGCATAAACCACATACCTTAGCTGGTGCTTGTTGGTCACTCACTTAATTCCAGGAAATCTATATCACAATATTGGTTAGTTAATTAATATTAGTTTCCCATAAAGGTTATGGATACAAATTTATTACCTAATTAATACCTCTTATACCAGTACCTATTGTACCAAACTATTGTGAGTTATGAGACATCTTCTCAATAAAGCCCTTGGCTTCTTCTGGTGACTTTTCAATCAATGCACCTCTAGATGATGCATCCAGAAGGTTTATTCCATTGTCTAGTAATCCTTGATAAAATAAGATAAGAAATTGATTATCCTAAATTGATTGATGTGGGTAGTTGACATGAATATTTTTAAAATTTTTCCAGTAATCGTAAAGGGTTTCTCTAGATGACTGTCTGATGGAATGGATTTCTTTTCTGATGGTCTTGCTTCTGGTGGTGGGGAAGAATATTTGCATGAAGCATCTCACTATGTAATTCCAATAATCCAAATATCCTAGTTTTAAACTATAAAACCATTATTTGGAATCTCTTTCTAATGAAAATTCTAATTCTTTCCACTTTACCTGCTCCTTAGTAACTACAAGGGGTCTAAAAGTAGTAAAGAAATGCCTGGACTATTTACTTTAGTTTGTAAGATAAATTTCCTCAAATTCAGATTTAAAATTAAGGTTTCAAAGTCTATTAAACAATTTTATTTCAATTTTAGTATCTAGGGGGAAAATTTTAAGGTTTGAGGTTTAATTCATGCAATTTTGAAGATAAATGAAGAAAAGAAGAAGAAAAAAGAAAAGAATTTTTTTTGGCACCACCTCCCCAGTAATGACACCAAGTTTTGAAATGTTCATATCATGGGGTGTGATAAAAACAAATATTTACTAAGTTAAAAATTTAGTAAAGAGGTTTACCTAAGATGTATCCAGAGAGGAGTGCAAAAAAATCATGCTTGTCACTTAAATTTAAAAAAGAAGTAGAGGTTGCTTTTGAAATTATTTGAGTTAAAAAAAAGTCAATTGAAATGATGTTTGATCACAAGTTGATGAAGAGATTAATGAGTTCAGAGAAAGATCACATTTTTCAATTTCATCACAGTTATAATTATCATTATCCATCTTTTCTATTTAATGACAAGTGAAAAACTCCTCGATGGAGTTATGAATCACCCTTGGTTGAAGGAAGAAATAAAAACCACTCCTATGTGCATGAAAATTCATAAACCATTCCAAAATAAATAAAGAATATCCTGATTGATATTTTTTTCTCATTATAAATAAATAAAAAAAACACTTATTCTACACATGTGCCAATGATCTCTATACATTCACCACTTAACACAATCTACTCGATCGAGACAAACTGCACTAGGTAGAGGGAGTTCAAAAATATTCAACCAAATATATAAACAATGAATTAAACTAAAAAGCTAAATATGATAAAATTAAGAGAATTTGGAACCATTGAAAATATAAATAATTCAATATAAAAATAGAGTTTCAAATTAAAGTGTAAGACTCCTACATTATAAAAGTGAAACTCCCCCTTCCTCGATCACTCAAAAGTTTTACCCCTATATGCGTAGGGTAAGAGAGTTGAAAGGGGAAGAATAAATCATAATGAAAATAAGAAAAAAGAAAAGATAAAATAAAAAACATCTTTAAGGTTCCAATCCTTCATTATTTACCCTCCTTGACCTCCTTTAACACCTTTGGATAGAAGTGAACACTCATATTTATAGGGTTGAGGGGTGGAAAATTTTCCCTCTAGATTCACACGTCCAAAAATTTGAGTTTATAATGCGTAATAAATGGATTAATATAGGGTATATTTCTTATTAAAAGTTTTCCCTTATCTCTTTCACACGTGAAAAAAAAATATCAGCTTATTGAAACAAGTGGAAATAAAGTTATGCTTGAATTACTAATGAATAAGTTTTCTTCCTGATGAGACTGGTCAACTCCCTCCACTTTGACGCATTAAATGGATGCCTTAATGATTGAATTTATTTATGAAATTTAATTTGGAAATGAGTATCAGATTTATATTTCTCTTAAAATTAGAATAAACTCATTTTAATATGTGTAGGCCGAGATATACCTCAATTAATGATGTGAGGTCCATTCTATCAGCTAGAAAAATTTCTCCACTTGGTTGATTTTTATGAGCCTATGCAATTTAAATTAGATCTAGGTTCAAAAGAAAAAGTTTCAATCCATGATCAAGGAAAGTATAAAAAAAAAATAAATCAATCAATTTTAATCAAAATTGTAAAATATATTCCTAAAATACATAATATACAAAAATATGTTAAATTTTCATAATTAAAAAATTTTCACAATTAAGCCATAAATTCACCCAAAATAAAAAAATGACACAAATAATCTCACATTTATTAATTGAAATGGATCAAATAATTGAAAAACAAATGAAAAATAATGAAAATATTACTATATCATTCACCCTCGATTTTCTTAGGCCTGTCAACTCATTATCACAACTCAAGTCTCATCTCCAAAAACCATTGACCTTCCCACTCATCCCTCTAGGCCAAACCCACACCTTTCCAAATCCAAAACATATATCTATTCCTAACACACCCAAGAGAACTTACAAAACCTATAAACACTATTATGGGTCACTTTTGAGTGCTGAACAATACCAACTTCCCAAACTAGGGTTAGGGGTAACAAGTCACTAGGCCCCCCTCTAGTCCATATACATCAAACTTATAACAAGTCCCCACTCATGGGTGATTCTCTTTCCCCATTCCCAAAACACAGAGTCCAATGCACCGAATAAATCATTTACTCTAGTTTCTAAGCCTATATTAACATAGCCACCACTAATGGTACCACAAACCAAGATATACATTTCAAAACCCAACACAACCTACCCGATCACAACCAACAAGGGTTACCACTCCTTGATATGATACGATATCCCTCAACCTCAAAGCCACATCTTAACCAAAGGTACAACAAGGAACACCCCTATACTCAATAAATTAGACTCTCCAAGGTCTCCAAACTAAGATACCATCACTGTTTAAATCACCCATACATAGGGTCTATTCACAATACTAGGGATACCCACTTCCCATGTCCCTTCATGTTCCAACCTGCCGCATGCTTGAAAATTAAGTCCACCCTATACAGAAAATGTCAGATGGTTTTACAGCCATAACTTTTTATTTAGATCAAACATGCTCGAAATGACCCACCCTGGGTCTTGTTCCATCATCCATATAAAAAGAGTGAAATTTTCACGAAACTGATCCTCTCCTTGGCTACCCTGGGCCAACGAGGTCTCTTTCTCTGCTACTAGTGGAGAATTCTAAGTGATACTCTCATGTTTCCCAACCAGCACACATCATCATGATGACATTTATCTACAATTCCAAACAAGATTCTTAGAAAACATAATATCAAGCTTCTACAATTTACACAAAAGAAGGCTCTCCACTATCCATAAACAACCCATTTCACAAAAACTGTCCCAATGAACACCATCATACCTAGAACACTACCCTCAACCATAACTAAAATAGGTCATGGTCAACATGGGAAATATAACTCATAAAAACACAATCCATTTTTATTATCCAACCCATTTTAACCATTTCCACTTCCAATATGTAAATCTTTCTTTCTTAGGCACATTTACCATTTCAAAACTTATTACAACCAATAATTTTTTAACTCATTTACAAACTTTAATTCAAGCACAATTCTTTAACCATTATTTAAAATTCTTCCCATTTAACCATTTTTATCATATTTATTAGACATTATCTTCTTTAAATTTTTAAGTAATATGAAATTAATTCTACTCTTCATGTCCCACACATCTTTCCCACGTGTGCCTACCATGATGAATCCCACCTATATCCCTAGGTGCCTATAATGATGCATGAATTCACAATCCCATTCCATTCCGACAATGAGAAAAAATATATCATAAAATAGTCACATCACAAAACAAGTGAATCACCCAATGGTGAAATATCATTCAACTATAATAACACACATCAAGAATTACAATCCCCACCCTAGGTACTTGGGTTTTCCCTTATACATGGGTTAGATACTCCCATACATGAGATCATTGTTAAGGCCGACACTTCATAGTATACCATCCTCCATTCCAAATAGTAATATAGAGAAATAAACTCCTCTAATACCACTTTTTAACATACCTGACCCAAAAGCCACTAAATTGGTGCCCCGATCAGGGAAACCACATTAAATCAAGAACACCTCCCTGTATGAAAAAGGTTGCTGAATAGTAGAAAGGGTCTAATGGGTCACATGGGGAGAATATAACCACTTTACTATAGTAATCCACAATAGATAGCACGTGAAACAAAAGAAACAATAATAAAAAAACCAGAACCATGAATTACCAAATATTTCCCAAATAGGGTACAAACCACAACCAAATGATAATTATGTCATGTCATGATAACAATGAAAAAAGAGAAGAAAACTAAAAATAAAGACAAACATCCAAATCCCCAAAATATTTCCTAACTCTAAGTCTAGATCCTCATCTCTGCACTTCCCAATCCCAACTCAGCTCCTAAGCATAGGGACTTTTCCCTTGTACTGGCCTGCAACCATGAAATCTAATCTGGTACCCAATGGAAGCCCAAGAAGGGTGTGAGTTCAACTCAGTAGTCCACCACCAATAGTTTCAAAAAAATATCAAGTCTAACAGATAGTGCATTCAAGTAATAAATAAATAACAAGTTAAGCAAAAGACAACATGGGTGCCATTAGATAGCCATGTTAACTTTAACCATTTTAATCACTTAATCCATGTTCATCACTTATTCCATGGGTTAGGAATTTACATCATTTTCACTACATCCTAAAACTGTCAATTACTATGTATAAGGGAATAATTCAAGTTCCCTATCTCACTAGGGATAAAAATTTCATAAACAAATACATTACACTTGCCTTGGAGCCTCAGTCCAGGAAGTATCATAAAATGCAACCGTTAGGGGTATAAAGCATCATTCCCCTTCCTCAACCAATAAATTTTGGGGTGGGGTTTAGAGCCTCAGTCTAACCCGACCTGTGGGCATATATCCTCAAGTAAAATACCCAAAAACCAACCATCCATGTTCACATTCTTATTTTACCACTTACCACTTATACCATTTTGAAAACCATATTAAACAATACACAAAACAAATCATCATTCATAAGCCATTCAATACCTAAATCATTCTCATTCCATAACCTGAAGACATATTTACCATTTAAAATTAATTTTTCATTAACCCGTTAACATTATGAAAAGATATACCTTATTCCATATTATCAATAAAATACCATTAACATCAATTTTATTTTCATTCCATGTTAACCAATTAAACACTATTCACATTTCATATCCATTCAATATATAAACCATCATCAAGGTCTAACCCATTAGAAAATTTACCATTTACATTGCATAACCCTTTTAACCCAATTCCCTTTCTCATACCTTAACCCATTTAGCATATTCAACAATTCCCATTCATTAACCCATTTAATAAAATCACCAATTCACATTCCTTAACCCATTTACACATTCTCATTTACATACCTTAACCCAATTTACCCATTTTTCATTCACATGCCTTTAAAAATTAACTAATTACCCTTCACACTCCATAAATCATTTAACCCATTAACATTAAAAAAAAACCTTTATTACATGCTTAAAACTAGACACTATTACCATTAGTTCCATTTTTTAATTCAAACTAACATGTCAACATATTTACCATGGGATCTAATTCAAAAAAAATCAACTATATGCCTAACATTAAAACTTTCCATGTTCAGGAATATTGGAACACCCCATGGGTGGCCCATAACTAGTCTAATCATCCTCAATAAATCCCACAGGGATCATGAGAGGTTAAATTCATCATTTAGCCAACTATTTTACCAAATATCACTAAAAGAATCAAATGAACAACAAGAAGGAACAAATAACATAACTCCACATGCAAAAATCAACATCAAGACTATTAGATATAACTTGTAGACCACCTACCTATAATCCATAGATGAACACTCACTTAACCTTAGATGTATATTTGGATTCATTCACTCTTTGAATCCTCAACATAGGATCCACTAGAAAAGGAGGGTTTTAGGGATTCTGAAGAAGAAGAACAAAAATAAAACCCCTAATCTAGAAAAGGGAGAAAATATAAGTGTTATAATCACTCAGAGATTCGATCCTCACCCAACAGTGCTATAAAGAGATTATAATCGAAGGAGATAAACCATTAAGAACTATTGTCTAAAATGGTTTTCCACTAGGGTTGATAGAGGAGAAATAAAAGAAGAAATTGGGTGAGAAACCTTAAAATCCCAAAGTGGAAAAATGGAAAAATACCCCTTTTTAATGGAGTACATGGTTTGGCTACACAGTTTTTAAAACTGTGTGACAAAAATGTGCAAACCATGCACAAAATGTGTTCTAATAATGCACCAACCATGCTCCAACCTCTACCCAAGAGGGGTCTAAGTCACATGGTTACCTGGGGAGCCTGCATGGTTTGAAAAACTGTGTGCCAACTATGTAGAATAGATCTATCCATTTTTGTACATTTTTCCTCCCCATTTTCATGATTTACTTAATTATGAACCCCAACTCCCCACTAACATGGTTTGGGTGCATGGTTACCTCTAACCATGTGCCAACCATGAAACTTTCACTGGGTGTCCAAATTCCCCTTTCTTTTGTGTCCCGAACCCCCCAGGACACCCGAAGCCTCCTCATATATTCAGTAAAATTATATTAAACAAATTTAATAGGTTTAAATAAAAATTTAAATAGGTTCATACCTCTATGAAGTATAGGATATTATATAGAAAGCTAAATAGAAATAAATTATAAAGATTTATTGACATTTTATATTTGAAAAGAAAGGATTTTCTAGGTTTAGAATAAAGTTTAAGCCCCATTTCTCACATTAAGAAGCTGGTGAAGATCCAAATTATTCCCATATTTTGGTGGTTGCGTATCTTTAAAGAGCTGACATAAGTTGAATCATGAATAAAGAAAAATGGTGAAGGTTTTTATGTCCACACATTATATATAAAGTCAATATATCATAGTGAATATCAAGTGGTACCATACTTATTTCTATATAAAGAAAACACGATGAGGACCATTGGGGAGTATCCCTTAAGGGGGAGTTTATAAGAGAAAGATACCATAGATTTAGTTATTTCTTGATAAAAACTAAATTATAGAAAACCCATACAAAATTAAAGGATGAGGTATGATTTTAACTTCCCCATCACTATTTTTATTAATATTGAATACGGTTATTAGAGGGAGTGACTATCTAATAAAAATTTGGAAGAAAAAATTTTTCACTTGAATTTTTTTGATGTGTTTGTTGAAGTTGAGTTCTAATTCATAAAACTTCTTGAAAATCTATTTGATCATCCCTCTATGAAGTTAAGTTATAGTTGATATAATATTGAGATTAGAATACGGGAACCATTGTTGTCTAAATTGATCACTCTTGTATTCAACACTAGATAATCCCATATGGACTTATATTTACTTAGTTAATGGAAAATTTCTAAGAAGAATGTGGAGCTACCCTTCTATTGTGATGAATTAATTCATTATATCAATATGGGGGAGAACAAAGAGGATAAAAAAAAATAGAGAAGATGTTTTATAAATTCATAAGAATAAGAGGGAGAAGAATTTTCCCTTTAAGGACCTTACCTTACACCCATGGCATAAATAAGGGGAATAAAACCTTCCCACATTTCATTTATTGTCAATAAGGGGGAGAGTAAAAGTTAACTGCTAAAGGAATATTAACATGTATACATACGAAGTAGTTATTAGTATTTCCCATAAAATTGAAGGGGGAAATTGAAGTGCCTAAAGGTTTTCATTAGTTTTATTTTTTGTAAAGGATTTTTTTTATGAACATGTCAATATGTATGTCTTAGAGAATATAGATTATGGAAAAAGTATCCACCCATTGAAAATAAATATGCTTCCCATGTGGTTGGGTAATGCTAAATGAAGAGTTACTTTCTTGAAATACATGTATGGTGAGATTCAAGATAATAACTAATAAATGTGATGTTTTTGGATCTGATCCTAATATAAAATACAAGTTTTTAAGTTGGATGAGTATCATCTAGAATAATTAAAAAAGAGTGGAGAAGATAGATACTAAACTTATTTATGAACAACTGGTATAATTATAATTAAAAATATTATAGTAGGTTCAATGTTTTAAGGAAGATGACTGAAGTATAAAGAAAACACCCCTGTTTAAGTGAGAATGAAGTCTCTTGGAATTAGTGAAGAAACACAATTGTATAAATGTTTTATCAAGTTTAATTAAATATGGTAATTAATAGGCAGTGAAGATACTTTAAAGATTTAAATTGATTATTAAAATTCTAAAAAATACCATAGACGTTTTTTAAAGTGGTTTGAAATTATTCTGTCAATTCCCACAATTATTTGAAGTAGTTTTAATGTGATTTTAAGTGATAAATAATTCCATGAGTTGATTTAAATAATTTTTGAATCAATTAGAAGGATTTTGGAAATTATATGTTTGGAATGAATTTTTGGATGAAAAAATAGATAAGTATAATATCTTATGATAATTTCATAAGGAACCTAAGTTTTCATAAGATATTATAGATTATGCATATGATATATATTATTTCATAAGATAGTGTCCTAACATATCAGATAGTTGGATCATTTCATATGATATAAATATATCAGAATATAGCAAGTCTTTGTAAGATGTTGAAATGAACAGGATACATAGAAAGTATGTAAGATATGTTTTATAAGACACCTATATTTTTGTATGATATCTATCATTTATTAAATATTAAGGTGAACATATGATACTTTAAATGTTTAAGAAAGAAAAAATGTGAAAGATATCAGGTCTGTATAATATATCTATAAAATGCATAAGAAATACAAAACATGAAAAACATAAAAATTTCATAAAATACCTGGTGTTCATAAGACATTTGGATATCATAATATTATAGGTACTCATAAGATTCTATAGATATAAAATCATATGTTGAACCACATAAGACACTTGGAAAAAATGTATGATATGATATTAGTTCATAAGGTATGTGACTTCATAAGACTCTAAGATTTCATATGATATGTTTCATATGATACACATCGTAAGATGTTTTAGTAAATTTTGTAAGATATTGGTGTTTGTAAGATACATGGAAAAATTTATAAGACACTTTATTTTATGAATTTTTGAGTCCCCTTAAGGGTAAGAAAGATGAAAAACTCTAGAATAAGTATTATGAAGAAGAAATAAAAATCTTATAGTATTAATTTTGTTCCTTATTGATCAGAACATCATGATGTTTGTTAAGACACGATTCAAGCTATGATTTGAGGAAGATGAATAAGATAAATATGAAGAGATCACATTTTCTTTATATTGTGATTTTAAAATGAGAATATTTTAAAATCAATATTAGTGATCAAAATATAGATTAGATTTTATGATTCCTACACCATTATTATTTGATTAAAATATCTCAAATAGCTTTGTGATTAATCACATTGTCTAGCACGTCAAATTATTTGTTTAGTTTAACTATAATTTCTGCAGTATAGCGGGAACCCTAGGCCATCTCTCGATAGAGCCTTAGATAATTAATTTAAAATGAAAGTTTTTATTATGAAAAATGATAATAATATTTTATAAAACATGGGATTTTTTGATTTAATAAGGCAATACATAAAGGTAATAAATAAAAAAATGGAAATTAATAATTTTTATTAAGCATGATCAACCTGGGGAACTTTCATGAACCTCATCCTTTATTGCATTAAGAGAAAGGTATAGATATTTAAATACTTATTTTTGTAACAAATAAAACCATAATTCTATATATTTTACACTAGGATACCTACTAGTGTTCATTCAAAAACATAAAATGATTCACCAGTTACCGCTAATGATTGGGTGATTTGTTTTCAACTTCATAATCAGAACTCACCAAGGAAACACATGAAGAAATCATTGCACTATCTATGTTTTTATATTATTTCAATTTGTTACCTTGAAATTATATTATATGTCCATGTATGTTTTTATTAGAGTTAAATTGACCAATATAAACCACAAAAACATCGAAATTGAAATGGGTAGGAAGATGTGGTGAATGGTGTGTGAAACATCACATGAATGGGTACCCCCAAACACGATCATATGAGTCTATTTTTACATACCAGTACATAAATAAATAAAACAAGAATATAATATGAAGAAAAATAAAATACAAACCTATAATTAAAAAATCATTTAAATATTACAAACATAAATCTTGGGATTTACATCACGTTCCTCCCTAGGTGATCACAAGGAGTTTAGAACTCCATGGAAAAGGATGAAGCCATAAATGTTGAAGTAGAGCTTACCATAGCCTCCAAAAATTCTAGGATGAGGAGAGTAATCCTATGGGTATCCAAAATATAAGATCTTTTATTCTTGGTCAAACTCTAAAATGAGGTGTCCAAGGTGCCTTTTTATAGCCAAAATGGGAGGTGGTTTTGGGCACATAGATTTGTTGATACCACTTGGACCATGGTTTTTAGATAATAAAATACCTTATCATGAGTTAAAAAAAGCCAAATATTGTTTTAATAAATAAAATATATCTAAATTTTAAATTTGGAGGCCATATAATGTTTAAAATGGGAGATATTTTCAAAATACAGAACCAAACTTTTGACTTTGTGAAGATTCTTTTTCCTTGAAAGATCGGTATGTTTGGACCCCTTAATGGACGAATTGGGGTTTAGTGTCTTCAGAAGAGTTGTATCCCACTGAATTTTAGACTAGATAAAAAAAATTTAATCTCAATTTGATTCACTAATTAGATTAAGTGTGCGTTTAAGCCCACTGGTATTCATGGATTCCAACGTAGGTTGGCCCATTTTTCTTTAACTTTATCCTAGGCCCTCCAAATCACCTCCACCTATAATGAAAACATGAAAAAAAGTAAAATTATCATTTTTAATAGTGATAAATATTAAATTATTTAACCTAACATGAATTTAAATTTGTTATTATATTTGTAATTTTCAATACAAAACTAGTTTAATATAGTGGTGTAAGTGTGAAATAAAACAATTAATAGTGGTGCAATCACACCCCCATAGCTAAACATTTTCACTCTTGAAAAAATTCACATGTACTAATAAGGTAAAATTAATAAATCAAAGGTGATAATACATCCAAAATTATTTTTAAATGAAATCTATCATGTCTCATTTATGAAATCAATTTTCCTATTATTATTCTTTTCTCACATTCAAATTCACTTAATTTCATTTGTTTACCCATGCAACATGTTACAACCAAACTCACCTAGAAATTTTACCTCTACACTTTAGGAACATATAAAAGTGGATTTATTCTCATTTCCTAGAGTTCATGTGATCTTACTATACACTTTCCATGTTTCTAAGTTCTTTACCTGTAGAAACTAGTGTTCTACTTAAGAGGACTTCCAACAGGTTGTTCTGAGGTTCAAGGGTTGGTAGGATTTTATGTTTAAAAATCTGAGGCTGAATATAAGTGTTTAACCACTTAAGTAAAAATAATTTAAAAATTAGTTAAGTGTTCATAATGAATTTACTCACTCACCCCTCACAAAGTGTATCATTTCCAACTCACTTTCCCCTTTTTTCCTTTTGTATGCATCACAAATAAGAAATGAATAATAATGGATAAACCTCCTCTTTTATCCATTTATTTTTTTCTTATAATCTATTTTTTTTCAATGTACATAACTATTGTTTTTTATATCCAATTTTTTAATGATAAATAGGGAAACATGTATAAAACAATGATATAATATAGCTTGTGGATCCACTGCCCAAAAAAGTATAGGCACCCTTTAACTCACCCATTATAATGAATATTTACCTAGAGTTCCCATTAAACACCCTCTCCCACACACATGATAAAAATAAAACAATAATGTGAACAAGATATGGGTAAGTAGGAAAAAATTAGATTGTAATGTGGATACCTAACTATCATTTCATGGTCTCTAAGTATTGAGAAGGGTAATATGTCAAGATGGAAAAAATATAGGTTAATTTTACAAAGGAATTTTCAATGAATGATGGCCTATATCATTAATGTAAAACACTATAATCTTATGGATTAAAATATAATCAATAAAATTTTTAGTTTCTCTACATGACCCGAGACTCTCAAGAAATTGATTAAAAGGAAGAATATGTAATAAACAACTTAGAATATCTCTCGGGCAAGGGATTTAAAATATTGGCCAGTTATAATGAGGAATGGGTTTCAAAAATCCATTTAACACCTAAGAATGATTTGAAAATAAAAATTCTAGAAAAATATTCCACGTTAATATTCATTTGATTTTTTAAAAAAATAATGGAATTTTATACACAATCGACTTAAGCATAAAAAATTATTTTAGATATTATTTTAAGAAAAAAGAGGTGGTAAAGTAAAAATACTATGTAGTAAGTGTAAAAAAAGAGAAAAAAATTTAAAATCCTAAAGAACCCAGAAATGTACCCACCCCTACACCTAGAGTGTGTAGTGTACTCACTATAATAAAAGAAAATGGGGGAAGGAAGGATAAAACATGGTGGATTTCACTATTATGTTACTTATTGAAGGTGGATTTATTATACTATATTATTTAGAAAATCCTCATAAAAGTGTTTAATTATCTACCCATTTATGGTAATACTTCGACCACTCTATTCATTCAAAACCTATATTACGCCAAATGGGTAAACATTAGTATCAATGCAAGTACTAAACCATTAGAAACAAAGATTACCTGGGTGGAGCTTTAGCTTGGAATTGTACACGATGACCTTCTCAACAATATGAAACTTCTAATAATGAATCATCTCTTCATGGATAACCTTTTTCATCTCTTTATAAATTCAGTAGTTCTCATATGCATCATGTCTAATTTCTTCCAACTCCTAAATATGAAACTTTCTATGCTCACATACATATAAAAGATTTATATTTCATTATTCAAAATCCCAATATTCATGATGATCTACCTATACTGGGAGGTGAAAATCCTTTCCAAACATAATCATATATGGTGAAATTCTGATTGGGGTTTTAAATATGTTCGGTATGCCCAAAGTGCATCATCCAAGCATAAAATCCAATATTTCCTATCAAGTTATACCATTTTTCCAAGATTCTCTTAATTTTTTTATTTGAGATTTATTCTTTTCCATTACTTTGGGGGTGATATATAATGGAGACATTATGAACAAAACCATACTTACAGAGTAAGTTTTTCATGTTAAAACTTCAAAAATGTAAACCGTGATAACTAATGATGAATATTGGAAAACCAAACCTATCGAAAATCCAAGACCTCACAAAATAAACAGCCACCCGAGAGTCATCGATCCTCATATCCATTTCTTCCAACCATTAAGAGACATTTTAAACATCTAGTAAGATAGAGACAAATTCAAATGAATTTAGAAATGGTCCAATGAATTCAATGACCCATGCATCAAATATATTACAAAATAACATGGGTTGTTGGGGAATTTCATTCCTTTTAGAGATATTCCCTGTTAATTGACATTGATTAATTGAATTAAAAAAATATTTTCATCTCTATATAATGTTGGTAAATAAATTCTCAAGTCAAGGACCTTTTGATTTGTACGTTGAGAGCTAAAATGGACCCCACAAGCTAGAGTGTGGAAGAAGATCAGAACAGAGGTGAACTCATGGTCAGGGACACACTGATGAACAATTTAATCACTAAAAATTCTCCACAAATAAGGGTCATCCCAAATGTATCGTCATGAATCATGCTTAATTATTTGGTATTATGCAGTTATAAAATCTATGGGGACCTAATATGTTGCTAGAAAATTCACAATATCCGCATACTAGGGGGTAAGGTCCACAACATCACAAAGGTTATCAGGAGTAAATAATTCTCCAACTGGGAGGGGTGAGTCAACATGATGGTCCAATGGTGGGAAAATCATAATAATGTGGCTAACTACCAAATTTTCCACTCCTCTATTATCTCTAATTATAAGTTTAAAATCTTGGAGGAGGAGAATCCATTGAATGAGGTGGGGCTTAGTTTCAGGTTTCTTTTGGAGAAAATAAAGGGAAGCATGAAAGATTTTTGACCCAAGAATATATAAACTGAAATTTTCTAAGGGAAAAAATATGAAGGAGTTATTTTTTATTATTTGTGTAGTTTTTTTGGGAAAGTTAAAGGGTATTTGAGGCATATGCAATGACATGAAGATCCTTCTCAACCCTTTATGATAAAACTGACCCAACTGCAAAGTTAGAGGCATCACACATAAGTTAAAAGAAGATATACTACCTTGGTGGTTGGATTATGGGAGGTGATGTGATACTCATTTTTAGTTAATTAAAATAATCCTCACAATTTTATCAAAAAAAATTAAGAAACCTTTTTAAAAAATCAAGACAAGGGAAGTGAGATCTTACTAAATTATTTAATGAATCGACAGTAAAAACCACCATGAACCAAGAAATATCGCACCTCACAAAAATTTTTTGGATATAAAAGGGATAAAATTAATTCAATTTTTGATTTATCCACTTGAATTCCATCATTTGAAGTAACATGCCCAAGAACTATCCCCTAATCAACCATGAAATTAAATTTCTTGTGATTTAATATGAAATCTTTTTCAATGAAATGGTGGAGAAAAAAACCTAGGTGTTCCAAATAGTTATCAAAGGAATATCCATAAATCATAAAATCATCCATAAAAACTTCTATACAACTCTAAAGGTACTTAGAAAATATACTCAACATACATCATTGAAAAGTATTAGGAGAATTACAGAGACCAAATGGAATCCTTTTGTTTGAAAATGTTTCGAATGGATGGGTAAATATTGTATTTTATTGATCATAAGGTGATATATGGATTTTAAAATAACACGAATAGCCATCAAGAAAACAATAACGAGATTTACCATCCAGTATTTCTAACATCTGGTCAATGAAAGGTATAGGAAAGTGGTCCTTCCATGTGGCTTGATTCAATCGATGATAGTCAATATAGACTTTCCAACTATTTTTCACACATGTTGGTACCAATTCACCCCCTTCATTTGAAACTGCTATTATTCTAGTTTTTTAGGGACAATTTAAACTGGGCTAAACAATTTACTATCAAATATGGGATAGATGATCCCAAAAACAATAATTTCACAAACTTCTATTTTTAAAAATTCAAGGAGGGTGGTATTCAACTGGAATTTATCTTACCTTACAAGTTTATCCTCATCATCTAAAATTATATGGTTCATACAAATAGATGGGATAATCTCAGAAATATCATCCTCTATCACCTTTTTTACACTCTCTCAAAAGTTATAGTATTTTTGATTCCTACTATGGAGAGAGGTTATTGGTAATAATGATGGAAAATTGATCAATACTCTCAAGATAGGCATATTTTAAATTAGACGGAAGTGGATTTAATTCCAACACTGGGGGTTTTTGGATTCAGGAAGGGGATTTAGGGAGAGTGAGGTCTATGAAATAGTCCATTTTCTCATGTTTATTCTCTAAGAAAATAGAAAAAAATGGAAATGAGATTTTCAAAATCATCAACGGTTATGGATACCTCAGAATGAACACACTCATCAATTAAAGCACAAAATTCACACTTTTCTGAACCCAAACAACACTCAAAACATGAATCAAAACTCAAATAATCCAAGGGAGAAGAAGAGGAAAATGAATCAGAGTATGGTTTGAGGAGATAAATTTGTGTGTGTATGTCATTATAGATCACTTCCATCGAATAAACAAGAATAATGGAGTGATCTTCAATGGGATTTTTCAAAACATTAAGGATATTGAAACTTACCTTTTCTACAATTAACTACATTAATAGCAAACCATTGTGGTATTTTATGATCATATTTATTGTTTTAAGAAATGGACTCCCAAGTAAGAGAGGAGCATGTCCTTGGGTTCGAGTATCTTCCATATCAAGAATGTATAAGTCTGTAGGGAAGATTATATTCTTCACTCTAATGATCACATCCTCAATCACTCAATATAGATTATTGTGCTCCCGTTGGCAAGTTTCACAATGATTCCCATTGGTTAAATCCCTCTAACTTACAGAGAAGTATACATATAATAAGGCATTACATTAATTTAAGAACCTAAATCTAGATTTTCATCAGAAAATAAAGTCTCCCCTATGGTGAAAGGTTTCATGAAAGTGCCTATATCCTTGAATTTGGTCGACATTGATAGTTGGATAAAATCTAGGACATTTATTCCAAGGTTGACTCTCTTATTTCCCTTCAGTCACCATCTATGGGTGCAAATCTCTTTAAGAATTTTTTCATAGTGAGTCATTTTTTAACTTCATCCAATAAAAGAATTTTAACTTGAACCTTTGTAAATGTACCCATTATTTCATTATCAATATCATTATCAAATTTTTTCTTAGATTTATAAAGTTTCTTGGAGAAAGGAATAGGAATGGATTATTAATGGGAATCTTCAATAATAACTTGTTTACCCTTTTTGTTTTTTTCTTCACTATAATATTTTTTTGGGTAGAGAAAGATAATTTTCAAGTTAGGGACTTACCTATTGTGTAGAATCAGTGGAAGAATAAAATTATTTACCACTATGAAGTGTGATTGAAGAAACTTTACCTTTGTCTTTTGGATTATCAATAGGTTGGGATAATAGTTTTCCAAAAAATTACATCTTTATCTCACCAATGGTGTTTTATAATTATCACACTTGAGTTTGTATAGGTCTTGAATAGAATATTGTGTGGTCTATTGGAATTGGAGGTTCTGGGATTCAATTTTCTTCACCATGTACTGAAGACTTGGTTCAAACTTGGGAGGAGGAGGATTATTTTGAGAAGGTTAAGGATAATATGGTTTCATACCTTGGCCTTATTGATACCAATTCTTCTTGGGGGTAGCTTGAGTTTCCTCCTTATTAGTACTATGTTTGTGATTTCCACCCAGGGTTTTGATTTGGAATGAATGGTTATTTCTTGAAGGGTGGTGCTTTTTGAAATAGAATTCCAAAAAATAATACCGCACCAGACTCAAATGAATCTTGAAGTTGGCAGCACTGGTCAAAAAAATGATCATTATCAGAAAAAATACCACAATGTAAGGGAATGGGTGGAGAGTGTGAATTACCTTGATATTGAGATAATTATCTTTTAAGGGCATGTATCTCATAAATTTTATTATTTAACATTTATTCTATGGATGAATGACTTACCTCATGAACTCCTCGAGTGGGTGTAATTACTCGTATACCAAATTGTTATGAATTTTGAGCCATATTGGCTATTAAGTCACGAGTGGTGGAAGAATTTTTATCAACTAGGACAACACCAACCACAACATATATAATTCCAAAATCCATGGGGATAAGTCCCTCATATAAGTACTAAATTACCTATTTTTCACTTATTTGGTGGTAAGGGTAACTTGAGAAAAGTCTTTCAAGTCTCTCCTAATATTGACAAATTGTCTATCCTTATGATTTTCTAATGACACAAATTTGTTTTTTAATTGATGCAGTTCAGGAGCTAGGGAAAAATTATCTATAAATATTCGTTTAAGGTCACTCCAGACCCAAATTTTGTTAGGAAGATAGTATATCCATTCTTTGGCTACACCATAAAGGGAGAAAGGGAGGGCCTTAAACTTAATGAGGTCCTCAGTCACATTTTGGGGTTTTATAGTGGAGAAAACTATGTGAAAATAATTGAGATGTTTGTGAGGGTACTCACTAGGAAGACCATGGAATTTAGTAAGTAGGTGGATGATTCCTAATATTAATTCAAATTTTTATGCTTCCTTAGGATATTGGATGTATGTGGGTTGGTACTCCACATCTGGGGTCGTCAGTTCTTTCAAGGTTAAGTTATTTACAATCATGTTTTTAGGAATTCTATTTGGTTCACTTTTAGATTGGTTTAGGAATAATTTAGGTTCAAAAATGGGTTCCTCATTGTTACCATATTTCCCCACTTTAGATGACCTAATTTGTGAGTGAAGAGTATTTTCAATTTCAAGGTCTATTTCAAACAGTTTTTCTTTTTTGGATTGGTTCATGAAATTAAGTTATGAAGTTTTTTTTGTTTTCTTGTTGTTTATATTTTTTAAGGGAATATTAATAAAATAAAAAAACATAACAATAATTAATGGATAAAATAAATGAGAGTTCTATATTACAAAATTATAGAGAGAGAATAAGATATAGAGAGGGAGAGAAAAAAACATAAAAATAAACAAAAACAAAAATAGAAACAATAAAAATAAAATGATAATGGGAGAAATATTGAAATGGGTAATAAATAAAAAGTAAAATAAAAAAATAAGAGTAAAAAAAAGATCCTCAATCCATGAAAATGAATCAAAAATTTGATCGTGTTGTTGAGTGCATCAAATTCGTTGTTTAGTTTTACTAGAATTTCTATAGTATAGAAGTAATCCTAGGAAATCTCTCAATGGAGCCTTAGATCATTAATTTAAAATTAAAGTTTTGATTATGAAAAAGTGGAATGTTATTTTATAAAACATGTGTTTTTTATTTAATAACCCAATAGATAAAGGTAAGTAATAAAATAAAATGGAAATTAATAGTTTTGATTAAGCATGATCAACCCAGGGAACTCTCATGATGATCATCTTTCATCACTTCAAGATAAAGGGTATACATATTTTAATACATGGTTTTTAACACCTATAACCAAAATTTTATATATTTTATAATATGATACCTCCTAGGGTTCAGTCAAAAACACACAATTATTCACTGGTTATTTCCGATGATTGTGTGATTTGTGTTTGGATTCATAACCTAAACGCACTAAGGAAAAACACAAATAACTCAATGAATTTTAAATTTTTTTATATTATTTAAAATTTTTAGCATTAAATGAAAGTAAAAAGCCATGATATTTTTTATTAGAGTTTAATTGACCAATATGAACCACATAAACACCACAATTGAAATGGGGAAAAATAAGTGGTGAACGATGTGTGAAACATCACATAAATGGGTAACCACAAACATGATAATATGATTTGAGTATGAAATAAAAATACATAAATCAATAAAATAAGAATATAATATGAATTAAAACAACAAAAAAACTAGTAATTAAAAATATCATTCAAATATCACAAACATAAAGCATGGTATTTTCATCACGTTCATCCTCAGGTGATCACAAGGAGTTTAGAACTCCATGAAAATGTAGGAATCCATATATTTTTAAGTAGAACTTCACATAGAATCTAGAAATTATAGTATGTGTATAAGAATCCTATGAGTCTCCAAAATGGAAGATATTTTCTTCCTGGTCAAACTCCCAAATGAGGTTCCCAAGGTGCCTTTTTATATCTAAAATGGGAGGTGGTTTTGGGCTCGTAGATTTCTTGAAACCAATTGGACCATGGTTTTGGGATAGTAAAATAACTTATAAAGACTTGTATAAAAGAAAAATATTGTTTTAATACCTTCTATTTATCTTTATTTAAAATTTGGAATCCGTATAATGTATAAAATGGGAGATATTACTCAATTACATAACCAAAATTTTGACTTCATGCAGATTCTTTTTCCTAGAAAGATAGGTATTTTTATGCCCCTTAATGGAAAAATTGGTATTCAATGTCTTCATAAGAGTTGTATAACAATTAATTTTTGATCATAACACAAAATTTCAGCCTAATTATATGCACAAATTATCTTCATTTTACGGTTAAGTCCATTGGTATGCATGGATTCCTGCGTAGTTTGCCCCATTTTTCTTCAACTTCATCCTGAGCCCT
This sequence comes from Viscum album, assembly GCA_963277665.1. Lineage (NCBI taxonomy): Eukaryota > Viridiplantae > Streptophyta > Magnoliopsida > Santalales > Viscaceae > Viscum > Viscum album. The sequence continues at coordinate 109,620,294 of OY728133.1, forward strand.
CTAATCACCTCCAACTATAATTAAAAAAATAAAAACAAGTGAAATTAACCTTTTTAATTGTAATAAAAATTAAATTATTTAACTAAACATGAAGTGAAACTTATTATTATATTTTTAATTTTCAATACAAAACCAGTTTAATATATTGGTGTAAAGGTGAAATAAAATAGTGAATCATGGTGTGATCAGTGATTAAATAATATTTATGGGAAGGTTTAAGAGTGAAGTTATATAATGATTTAAAATTTAATATGGTTAACATAATAAAATTAAAATACTCTCACACTTTAAATAAAAGATCTATTTCAAAACAGTATTTTCTATATGATCTTTATACTGAAATAAATGATGGATTAAATGTGTATATTTGGGGAATATATAGAGACGAAGATTCTAAATAATAGTGGTATAAATATCTAGAAGAATTATTTGGTAGACATAAAATTAGTAGAAAAAGGAAGAATCATTTTCCTAGAATTTTACTAGAGATAAGTAGTTTTTAAAAAGCGTATATCCCTTAATCATGGGTGCACAACCATGTATATCCATTGAGAAAAGTTAGAGAAGAATCACTATAATTATTTGATAGATATTTTCTATAAAAAATATAGAAAATTTATGTTGTGATCTAATGATATAAAAAGGATAAAAATAAGATAGAGTGTGGCATGTTTAATGAACACCTACAAAGTATAAAAAGAAGAACCTCAATTTCTATATGAAATATGAAGATCTATTTATGATAGAAGTAGAGAAAGATAATAATTCTTTTCAAATAAGATCATTTTGAGTATCAAAGAAGAAGATGATGCCAACCTGGATATGATGATCAAATACAATTAAAGTATAATGTGAGAAAAAGGGAAACCTATGACACCTTGTATTGAAAATTCAATGAGAAAAAATATAAAAAAGTATAATATGAATTAAGTTTACATAAATACTTATTGGAAGTCATAATACTTGAATTTTGAGTGAGAGAAGCTTGTGAACAAATTCTGATTTTTTTTGAAGAAAGGAATAATATCATATCAGTTTGATGTAGTGGCATTCAGTGCTGAGTGATGATCTACTTCAAGAGGCTGAATAAAGTTACAAAGAACTGGAAGGATATAATATAAATAACCTAAAATAGATTTTTTTATTTTTTAAATATGATCAACACTAATCTATGTAATATGGTGAGAATGGGTTTAGTATAATAACTTCCCAAAGACACTTGTAAGTGATCATAAGATAATAGTATAAAATTTGTTACTCAGTGAAACATGAAAACATTAAGGAGTGAGTTTACAATATCAAGGATGAACTTTGTAAAAATACCACGTGATGTACTTTACCTTATTTCAATAACTAGTTATAGTGTTGTGTGTTGGGTAAGATACAAGAATATTCATTTACATCCTAATAGGAGTTAGAAGTTCAAATACCAAAGAGGTGAAAAGTTAAAAGAATATTTGGATTTTGGTAAAATATTTAGTCACACCTTATTCAACCCCCATTGGGGTCTACACCAATTAACTAAGACTTATATAATTCATACCATGATAAGGGTGGGGGTGTTACAACCTCCCTTCCATTGGACAACACTTCCCTGAGATGCATCACCATACATCATCAATCCTCTTTAGAAAACAACTTCGAACACTACACCTATATATCATAATCTCTCACCCATATCATCACTTGAATATTACCATGATACCACTAAACATATACCAAAGGAACCATATTCCCATGAACAATATTTTCACCATGAACCACTATACGAATAAGTAATTCCTCAAATGATGCATCAAGCTTCATCTCAACATAATCGAATCTAATTAAATGGGATGGATTAGGGTGGTATATCCAAAGTTGAGATACATGAATCACAACATGAATAAAATGAAAACTATAAAGAAGCAATAATCAAAATTACACTATATTCATCCTCCTAAAAACCTAAAATGAACCCACATATTTGGGAATCATCTTTCCCTACCTTTGAATTCTTAGGTGTCCTAAACTTGGTGAAAATTTCAAGAAAACCCAATCACCCATATAAAACTTAAGAGGGTGATGTATCTGCCCTAGATATGAAACTTTCATACTTTTATTAGTCTCTAACCTCTTCTAGATCAATTAGACATGATTTTATGTCTCCTGGATAAGACTTGGTTCAACTATAACTAAATCCCCTAACTCTATCCAGTATAGAAGTGAACAACTTGGATTACCTTACTAGTCCTAAAAAGGTTAAATATTAATTCTTAATAATTATTGTTATATGTGAACTTAGATAAGAAGATAATACTCTCCCATGAACTTCAAAAATCCAGGACACATTCTCACAACATGTCCACTAAAATCAGAATAGTATGGTGCAATCAGACTTCTCATAATTATAAGGATGGTATGGTGTGATCAAATAAACTTAAGTATTAAGTTCCTTCCACACTTAAAATTTTCTATAATTAATACATGAATTGGGTATCCTGATCCAAAACGATACTCCTCAGTAAACTGTGAAGATGTTCTATATCTCAGATATATAACTGACCCAGTTAATTGATCAAGTGGGTCTCTATGATCAGTAGGAAGTTTGAAACCATGGTAAAATAGCCTAAAATAACCCATAACTCATCAATTTCATGAATAAATCTCATAAAAACCATAAAAAATATATAACCACATCATCCCATCTCCACTAAAGAATTGGAAATGACTGAAGAAGATTAGAGGATCATTGGTACTCAACCTTAACTCACTGATTGGTAGAGCAGTACATGATGAAACCTATTAAGTTTATATTTATCCTAGTTCAAAAGAAATTACTATTCATATCGAGGTATATCTTGTTAATACTTGGGTGAATAACCCATTTCTAGATTCTCATATATGGTTATTGGATCTATTACTCTACCTCACATGTAAAAGAGACCATAATTATCCTAGAGATAACAAGGTGGAAAATTTATACCATATATACTGTTCCTTATAAATCTTCATTATAAGTTATAAAAACAACTCTCCTTCACCCTCCCAAAGAAAGAGAAGGTAAAATCCACAAAACCAAGGGTTACTCTAGCATGATACTCCTGAACATCATGATGCACCTTTTTGAATAGGCTTATCAAATGCCAATTGATAGAAAAAATATTTTCAATTATTTTATTCTGAATTTAAATGTTTTTAATCCCACCAATGTGTTATTTAAGGGTCAATTGTCACAATTTATGTTTTAGGAGTATTTTTGAGCTTAGTTGAAAAAATGGCTTATTTTGGATTTAAACAGTTTTCATTTATTATAATGTTTCGGCCATAACTTTTTCTAAACTGATCCAAATTGAAAAATTATTCTTTTAAAGATTTATATGTTCGATGAGCTTCATTTTATAATTATGGACCCAAAGCTCAATCAATCATTTGGAATCTCAAATACAGCTCACAATCTAGGCCTCGAAAACTGTGTACAGAACTGCATAAATTTATTGTGGGGACTATATATCATAAATGGACTAACCAATGGAGATGAAATTTTACATGGAGATGAAAGAGATCCGGATGAAGAACTTTCATTAAGAAGGATGCGCATGATTCTTTCATTTACAAGGCCATTAATGCGTTGGAACTCGGTGTATTGGAATATGAACAGTCTTCCTGGCAGAATTAAATACTATGAGTGAAGCGGCCATAACTCCTTCATTCCATGTCCAATAAAGCTGAACTTTCGTGGGACGATAGAGGCAAAGTATGGGAACAACTTTCAAGAAGTACTAAGTTCCAAATTCTGTCATTAAAGAAGCCAACCACGCGCCTACATTCGGGGATGATTTTTGGAGACAAATTTCCACACCCTTTCCCTATAAAAGTGTATCTCTTTTTCATTCCAAAGGGGTTGGAAACTTAGGAATAGCCTTTGTTGGCCATTATATTTAGTTTAGATTTTTATTTTATTTTAATTTCATTATGTAATAACATTTCATATTTTTATTCAAGTGTTCTCCTTTCACTCTTATTCTTTCTCTCTTTAGTTTTTCTCCCCCCATTTTCTCCATCACTGTGAACTCTTATGCTCGTGATCATGAGTAGCTAACTCGAGGAAGTTCCCGGGGGATTAATTCAGTGATGAACCCAAGTCTTTGATCATTAATGTTTTATTGTTTCTTATTTACTTAGAGTTATGCTAAGGGGGATCTTAGTGGGCAAGGCGACTTTGTGTCTCCACTTGCCACCCGAGGTTTAGCTTTCACTTCTGCAATATTTTCCCTCGATCGAGGAGGTGGATGTATGGTCTCTCGGTGATCGTTGAGTGTATCGTACGTTCACAACCATAGGCATAAGGGGATGTTCATGCATACGATGGAGCATGTTCATTAAGTAAATTTGAGACTAAGCAAATAGACGATGAAGGTTCACTCTGGATAATCTCCCGGGAGGATCTCCTTTCTGTCCTAACATCATTCTGTTTGCATTCATTCTGTCTGCATTGCATTTGCATATTTACTTTTAGTTTTGTATTTTTAATTCTCAAATATCATTTCTGGTCATTTTAGTTTATATATACATAGTGAATTAGAAGTAGTGAGTGATTGACTGCAAAAGGCTCCTCAAGAGATCGACCTAGGTCAGCCACTGTGCTGCACTTAGTATAAATATTTTTGAGAGCGCGCACGACAACGCTACATCAAATTGGCGCCATTGCCGGAGAGCCAAGTGGTCTTCACTAATTATTTTTATTCACATATTGTAAATTATTTTTTCTTCCATTAATTAAAAAAAACACAAAAAAATCATAAATTTCAAAAAAAAAAATTGTTCATCATGAATTTCAATTCAAATTATTATGCATGGACTGATCAATCACAGGTGCATGAAGAAGTTCAAAATGATTATGAATCCAAAATGCAAGAACTTCATGAAGAGATTCAAAAACTAAATAGAACTGAAAAAAGGTTTTATGAATATATTCGTTCACTGATGGAACAACCCGAACCTGAACCAGAACCACAACCTGAACCCAAACAAGTGGTGGAAGAGATTTCACCGATTATTTTTTATGTCAAAGAACCTGAGGAGGGTGAGAAGGAGCTTATAAAAGATTTAATTATATCATCCAGAACTCAACCATTGCTCAAGGAGGTCCATAATGTATACATTCCAACTGATACACTTATGGGAGATCAACAATTTTTGGATGAATCCTAGAATCACTTTGTTGAAGATAACCTGAAACTTGATCTTCACATGCTTGATATTGAACAATCAGAACCTTTTGAACTCTCTTTTTCTTTGGAGGATGATGAAGAATATGCACCTGCTGAGATGGAGATGCCAATGGTCCTTCCAGAAGAGATCAATTTTCAAGCTGACTTACTTGAAAGGGAAGATTTCTGAATTGATTCGTCATGTTTTAATTTTATTCAAACTGAATTGTTTTTTGACATCTCCTTTCCTAAAATTTCTGATATAGTACAAATGGAGCATAACTTGGATGATATGAAGTATACCACTCAAGTGGTGGTGATCAAGGAAGAAGAGTTAGAGAAGCTAGTGGTGGTGCGACTGCCTCCTCTATAACAAATTTCATACCATTTGGAGGAGGACACCACAGAAGTTCACAGGGAGCACCCCTATATTCTATTCCCTCCCACTCTGGATCTCAAATTCTATCTTTCTTCTTTCTTGGGGGTTAGGAACTTTCTTATTTTCTTTGGGGTTCTCCAATCTCAGTGTCTACTGATGGACACTGGAAAAAGTCACATGTGGTGGTTTATGTAAAGACCCGTAAATTTCAAGGAAATTTTTTTCTTAATTTTCTTTGGAATTTTACAAGAACGCAGTTTCTGACGGCGCCTGATTCCGAGGCCCGGTGTGCCCGGAATCATTTTCCGAAGTTTGGCTCGGGTACGTTCAGTGAACGGACGAGCGGGTTTTTCTAACTTTTGAACCGGTGCCCGGAATCGAATTCTGAGGGCACCGATGAAATCGCAGCGCCGGTATTCGCTTAGAAACGCCTCTTCCGGAGTTGCGTTTGCTCGGGTGTGATTTTTAATTTTCGGGCTTAAAGTTAAGAAATAAAATATTTTTGCGACAACTTTATTTTATTTCACTTAAGCCACTTGGAAGACACTTGAAGCCACTTAAAGGAGGCTTGAACTGAGTTGAACTGGATAGGATGCTATCCAGAAATATCCTACCCCCTTGGTAGGATATTTGTGAGGTGGGGCCCGCACGAGCCCCGCCGTTTCTTTCCGCTAAGAAACGCACCCGTGAAAACCCGTCTTAATGAAGGTCAACTGACACGTTTTCTAAATTCTTAACAGACCATTTAATTGGGCGGTTTATTTCGTGAATTAAATGGGCTGTTTATTTCGTGAATTAAATAGGATCGTTTCTTAACCAATTTTTCAAATTCGTTGGCGTAATAATAAAATAAGGCCAACGCTCAACCTCTGGTTATTTGCGCTTGAGAAGATTTGAGAGAACCCTCGTAACTTCTTCTCCCTCGCGAAGAACGCGAAGAACGCGAAGAACGCGAAGAACACGAAGAACGCGAAGAACGCGAAGAACGCGAAGAACGCCGAACCCGGAAATCGACGACGCCTTCGTCCGAGACGTTCTTCCGATCTCCGATCTCCGATATCTGATCACCGACCATTTGAGGTGAGTGATTTCGGATTTCCGCTCAAGGTTCTTTTCTTTGGGTTTAAACACAGATTTAATTAATTATAATTTAAATCTGTTGTTCTTGGTTCGTTGAGCTCGCCGACTCAACGTCGGATTCCGCGACGACGCGACGCCTCCCCGCGACGACGCGACGATCCCTCTCTTCCGCGACGATCCTTTCCGCGAAGAACGCCCGCGCGCGACGATCGACGAGGTAGGGATTTCATTATGGGAATTACCCCTTTTAAATTAATTCCCGTCTATGTTTCTTAAAGAAATTAAAGAACCGTTTTTGTGAAAAATCTTTAATCTTATTAAAAATTGTTGTTTCCTGTGTGGAATAATTTTCTCCCGGTTGTCTATCTTTAACGCGGAGGGTGCGGGCCAAACGAACACGGCCCGACGACCCTCCACCGTTTTTCGTTTTGTGCGAATTTGACGGTCGACGATGGAACGTGCCGCAGCGGACGTTTGATGATCCCGCAGTAAAGAACGGATCACTGGAGGAGCAACGGCGCAGACGGGAAGGAAAACGGGCCACCGGAGCGACGCCGGCGGCCGGAGGCGGCGGCGCCCCAGCGCGCCGCCGGACGAGCCCGCCGTGGCTGAAGTCGCGGCGGCGGCGGCCGACGGACCCGCGGCCGCGCGGTTCCGTTTCATCCAGGCGGGACGCGGTAGAGCCGCGTCCGCGGTTCACCAGCGCGGCCCGCACGCGGGCCGCGGTTCTTCCTCAGGCCGCGGGTCTGCACCCGCGGCTTCCACCCGCGCCGCTCGGCCGAGCCGGCCGAGCCAGACCGGCCCTGGCCGGGCCGGGCCGGGCCAACCGGGTCGGACCCGGGTCGGGCCGACCCAGGGGGGGTCGGCTCGGGCCCGTACCCCCCTTCTTCGGACGTTTTCGTTCAAACGACCGTAACTTGAGCTTCGTGCCTCCAAACAACTCGCCGTCAGCGGTAACGCGATCCTTGGATCGAGACGGTCGTTTCGGTATATTACACTCAAGGTTTCGGAATACTTTGAGTTCGGCCGGGTTGGTTCGTGCACGAGACCAACCGGGCCCCCGGAGCGGAAACGCTCATATCTTGAGCTACGGACGTCCGATTGACGTGCCGTCAGCTTTGTTGAATTCCTCTAAGTGAGACGGATCTTTTGGCATACTCCGCCCGAGGTTTGGACGCAGGTGGAGTGCGGTCGGGTTGGTTTTGCCTTAAAAACCAACCGGGCCCCTCGGACGAAAATGCCAATATCTCTCAGACCGGGTGTCCGATTGACGCGCCGTCTGCGACGTTGAGTTCCTGTTGACGATACAGAACTTTTGGATACATCAACTTCGGACTTCGTGTCAGTTGATGTATCAGCCTCTCGGCTCGTGGAGCGGACCCTCCCGAACGAGCTTGCTGTGTGCGGGAAGCCTAGTGCTGGCTGCGACTGCTACTTCGACAGCGACGACCGTGCAGAGATCCTCAGTGGACTGCGGCGACGACGGTGCAGAGATCCTCCGTAGACTCCGACGATGACCGTGCAGAGATCCTCAGTGGACTGCGGCGACGACTGTGCAGAGATCCTCAGCGGACTGCGACGACTCCTGCACTCAGCGATCCTACGTGGATCAGTGCTTCAGGTCCTGCGTGGGCCCGATCCTGTGTGGGTCCGATCCTGTGTGGGTCATCTCTCAGCGGTTCTGTGTGAGCCAACTCCTACCGATCCTGTGTGGGTCCGATCCTGCGTGGGTCAGCGCTCAGCGGTTCTGTGTGAGCCAGCGCCTACAGGTCCTGCGTGGGCCCGGTCCTGTGTGGGCCCGATCCTGTGTGGGCCCGATCCTGTGTGGGTCACTGCAAGGTTAGTACCTATCGATCCTTCGTGGGTCCGACGACATAGATGGTTCAGTGTTCATCTTTATCGTCATCCGAAGAAGTATACCTGTGTGAGCTGAATCTTGTGTTTCTCTCCTTTGTGGATTGTGTTGAACTATCCTGTGTGGATTTACTGTTTACTCTCCTTTGTGGATTGTGTTGTTCTATCCTGCGTGGGTATGCGTTTTGCTTTCCTGTGTGGACTGGGTTGTGCTAGGGCTCGGACATTGGAGCCGATCGGGGAATTGACGACTTAGGTATATGTATGGACATATACCTAAGCCGTGTCAGATGTTACTTCGTGATTGTACCTCTTCTTCGTGATTTATCCTTTGTGGATTTCGGGAGACCTTCGGGAGTCTCGGGGTCCCTACTGAGTAGCTTATACTCACCCCTGCACGGGCTATACCCGCACTTCGTGGTGTTGGTTGCAGACGACGGACAGCGCTGATCGTGGAGGAGGCGTGCGGAGCAGGACAGTACCTGGAGGTGGACCACTGGGCGGGACGTACTCAGAGCGGTTAGGTGGACCCGAGGAGCAGTGGAGGCTATCTGTACCCACCCTTCAGGTGGGACTTCCAGAGGACGGCTCGACGCTACAGTTTTCCCTTTTCAGTTGCTGTTTTTCCTTTCAGTTGTACTTTACAGTTGGGCTTGTATTTCCGGCCCCTTTTTCTTTCAGCACAGCTTGTACAGTTTTTACTTAGTGTTTACTTTTCCACTTGCTTACTCTGTGGTGCTTGTTTACTTTTCAAAGGCAATGCCTTCCCTTTTTGTTGGGATTTACGCCTTGGTGCTAGTCGCCATCCCCTGGCCTATGGAAGGCGGGCTTGGGGTAGTCACGACACGAGCCCCGAGGACGGGTCGTGACAAATTGGTATCAGAGGTGGTCGGTTCTACCGCAGACTCTGATCTTTCTTCTATGTGAAGCAATAGTGTTTAGCGTATTGAGTGTGGTTATCAGTCCAGGGAGTCCAGTGTTGGTGCGGCGGCCGACGTATCCATACACCAGGACCCTGACTTCTGATTTCCGACTTAATGCACGAAAACATTGATTGCATGTGTGTTTCAAGTTTTCTTTGTGATTACTTGTGTCAGCTCACCAGGTATACTGTTCTGACCGTGGCATACTTGTTTCCTTTTCAGGATGGCACGACGACAGCAGCCAGCTAGGGTTCCCAGAGTAGGGCGCGACGACAGCCCTCCGAGTGACGAGGCCTCGGTACAGGGCCCGTTGACAGCGGAGGCACCGACAGTACCTTTACCCGCCGAGCCCCCGATGCTTCCAGCACTGGAAGCTGACGACGCACGACGCCTTGGAGCTCTGCACGAGTTCCAGCGCCAGCGACCACCCAGGTTCCGTGGGGAGTCGGACCCCCAGGCAGCCGAGGACTGGCTGGAGGCGGTCGTCCGAGTTTTCAGGCTAGTGAGGACGCCAGCAGACCTCATGGCGATCCTCGCGGCGAGCCTACTGCACGCAGCAGCCGGACGCTGGTGGAGCCTGATGCTCCAGGTACACGATGAGGCCACCCTCATCTGGACGGACTTCGAGAGCCTCTTCCGCTCAGAGTTCGTCCCGGCCACCCTCCGAGCGGTGCGCATCCAGGAGCTTCTTCAGCTGCGGCAGGGCAGCTTGACGGTCGCTCAGTACGCGGCGAGGTTCACCGACCTTTCTCGGTACTCGACAGACATGGTACGAGACCCCTTCTTCCAGGCCCGGACCTTCGAGCAGGGATTGAGACACGAGATCAGGGCATCACTGATCTCCCTCAGCATCCCGACCCAGGCAGGAGTACTAGAGCGAGCCCTCCTAATCGAGAGCTTCCTGGATGAGTCCACAGCGAGACCTGCCGCAGGGCGGCAGATAGCGGAGTCTTCGGCAGCTGGTAGCCGGCAGATGAATCAGGGTTCCAGGAGGACCAGACCTTCCGGCAGACGACCCCGGGACACTGGCTCAGCGGTGCGAGGCACACAACGCGGAGCCAACCTTCCGAGAGGCAGACAGTGCTACGAGTGCGGCGGGCAGGGCCACATGGCTCGTGACTGCCCGACCCGTCGTACCGAGGGGCAGCAGACAGTGGAGGGACCACCCAGGCAGAGGCAGAGGGTCGACCGTGGCGGTCCGCAGGGAGGAGGCGGACGAGGCAGAGGAGCTGGCCGAGCAGCAGGTGGTGGGCGACGCTTTGAGGCTCTGCCACCACCACCACCAGGAGGCCCGCCCCGACCACAGGGAGCTGGCGGGCAGAGACAGGCTCAGCTCCAAGCAGCGGAGGCCTACGACCACGGTGCGCCAGAGATGATTCGAGGTACGATCTGTGTCTATTCCACCCTTGCTGCAGTTCTGATAGACACAGGAGCGAGTCACTCTTTCATAGCCACTGCCCTTGTTCGGAGCTCGGAGATTCCGACAGAGCCGTTGGCTCGATCCTTACGGCTAGAGACTCCTACGGGAGCAGACTCGACGATTACGCACTGGTGCCGACAGTGTGAGCTTACTCTAGTAGGCGATAGCTTCGGCTGGGATCTTCTTGTAGCAGCGTCGAGGCCTTACGACGTCATCTTGGGCATGGATTGGTTATCTACGGTCCATGCTCAGATTGACTGCATTAGGCGCAAGGTGCGATGTGTGCGCACCGACGGGAGTAGGTTCACCTTCACCGGCGAGAAGGGAGCCTTAGCAGCACAGGATGGACTCACGCAGAGGAGAGGTCAACCCATCACTCATCAGTTGGCTAGCCTCATCCTGGGAGCAGTTGACGTGCGGAGTCCCAGTTTTCCTGCAGTGGTGGATCAGTACGCGGACGTCTTTCCCGACGACGTTCCAGGACTACCTCCTCCCAGAGAGGTAGACTTTTATATTGACCTGTACCCCGGGACAACCCCGATATCCACTCCAGCATATCTGATGGCCCCCACTGAGCTTCGAGAGCTGCGGGTACAATTGGAGGACTTGCAGGGAAAGGGGTTCATCCGACCCAGTGTTTCGCCCTGGGCTTCCCCGATTTTGTTCGCCAAGAAGGCGGACGGGAGCTTGCGACTGTGTGTCGATTATCGTCGCCTGAATCAGGTGACAGTGAGGAACAAGTATCCGCTACCCAGGATTGATGACCTCTTCGACCAGCTCAAGGGAGCACGGTGGTTCTCGAAGATAGACCTCAGGTCAGGCTATCACCAGCTCAGAGTTCGAGACGAGGATGTACAGAAGGCGGCCTTCAGGTGTCGGTATGGCCACTATGAGTTCTTGGTTATGCCTTTCGGCGTGACCAATGCTCCAGCAGTGTTCATGAGCCTCATGAACAGGATCTTCCAGCCATACCTCGATCGATTTGTCGTGGTCTTCATCGACAACATTTTGGTGTACTCGACGACGGAGGAGGAGCACACCTACCACCTGCGTGTTGTACTAGACACACTCCGAGAGCACCAGCTTTATGGAAAGCTCTCGAAGTGTCAGTTCTGGTTACGTGAGGTCCACTTCTTGGGGCATGTCATTTCTGAGGCGGGAGTTGCAGTGGATCCCGCGAAGATCGAGGCAGTGCTAGCTTGGGAGCCACCCAAGAGTGTGACAGAGGTGCGGAGTTTCTTGGGCCTAGCCAGATACTATCGGAGATTTGTGCCGGACTTCTCCAGAGTTGCGGCCCCACTCTCAGCGTTGACGAAGAAGGGGAAACCCTTCGTGTGGTCAGACAGATGTCAGCAGAGCTTCCAGGAGCTGAGGCAGAGGTTGACCAGCGCACCTATCTTGAGGTTGCCTGAGGAGGGAGTTGGATACGTAGTCTACTGCGATGCATCAGGGACCGGACTCGGGTGTGTCCTGATGCAGGATCGGGCCATGATTGCCTACGGATCACGTCAGTTGAGGCCTCATGATCAGAACTACGCTACCCATGACTTGGAGTTGGCAGCAGTAGTCTTTTCCCTGAAGACATGGCGACACTATCTGATGGGAAAGCGCTTCACAGTCTTTTCTGACCACCAGAGTCTCAGGTACATCTTCTCTCAGAAGGACCTGAACCTGAGACAGCGGCGATGGCTCGAGTTCCTCCAGGACTATGACTTTGAGATAGTCTATACTCCTGGGAAGGGGAACGTGGTGGCTGATGCCCTCAGCAGGAGGACGGGCATCCAGCTACTTGAGGAGGCGACAGAGCAGCTAGCCGCTTTGCAGATATCCTTCGTGGATAGAGACGGAGCAGCCTTCCTTCAGTCTCTCACAGTCTCTTCCCCACTTCTTCAGCGGGTCAGAGAGGCACAGCGTGGGGACGTCGACTGTGAGACACGGAGTGCACATATATCCTCGGGACAGGCACCTGATGGTTTCTCCCTTGGAGCAGAGCACAATGTCCTTTTCAGAGGACGTACCTTGGTACCAGTCGCCTTACTAGAGGAGGTGCTGAGAGAGTTTCACACTTCTCCTTTGGCGGTACATCCTGGAGTGGTGAAGATGTACCAGGATCTCAGACGACAGCACTGGTGGCCGGGCATGAAGAAGGCTGTGGCAGAGTTCGTTTCACGGTGCCTCACCTGCCAGCAGGTGAAGGCAGAGCATCAGGTACCAGCAGGTTTGGTACAGCCCTTGGAGGTCCCGGAGTGGAAGTGGGACGGGATATCTATGGACTTCGTGACTAGACTTCCACGCACTTCCAGAGGTCACGATTCCATTTGGGTGATTGTTGGCCGACTCACCAAGTCGGCACACTTCTTACCCATCCGAGAGCAGGGCTCAGTGGAGAGATTGGGGCGTCTCTACGTTCAGGAGATTGTACGACTTCACGGTGTGCCATCGACTATCGTCTCCGATCGGGACGCTCGTTTTACTTCCCGGATTTGGAAGGGGTTGCAGGAGGCGTTCGGGACGCGGCTACGTCTGAGCACCGCCTTTCACCCTCAGACGGATGGTCAGACGGAGAGGACCATTCAGACTCTCGAGGACATGCTCCGCGCATGTGTCCTCGACTTTGGTCGCAGCTGGGAGGACCACCTACCCTTGGTAGAGTTTGCATACAACAACAGCTACCACTCCACCATCGGGATGGCACCCTACGAGGCGTTGTACGGCAGGCCTTGCAGATCTCCTTTGTGCTGGACAGACCCTGGATAGTCAGCACTTGTGGGACCGGAGATGGTCCGGGCCATGACAGAGAAGGTCCAGGTCATCCAGGAGCGGATGAGGACAGCACAGAGCCGGCAGAAGTCATATGATGACAGGAGGCGGAGGCCACTAGAGTTCGAGGATGGCGACCACGTCTTCTTGCGTGTCTCACCTCGACGTGGTTTGCGGAGATTTGGCTGAGGCGGCAAGTTGTCTCCACGCTTCATCGGGCCTTTCCAGGTCCTCAGTAGGATTGGCGAGGTGGCTTATCTCCTGGCTCTGCCACCTCAGTTGCACCGAGTGCACGACGTCTTCCACGTATCCCAGCTGAGGAGATACGTGCACGACCCGACGCACATCATTGACTATGGGGAGCTAGACGTGGATGATGGAGCGAATTTTGCGGAGGTCCCAGTGGAGATATAGGATCGACAGGAGAGGGTCCTACGTGGGCGATCGATTCCTCTTGTGCGCATCAGATGGCAGCACGGGAACCTCCAGGAGAGCACTTAGGAGCGGGAGGCTCAGATGCGTGCTCAGTACCCACATTTGTTTCCCTAGTTTTTGATGTATCTTTACGGGGACGTAAAGTCCTGAGGTGGGAGTAATGTAAAGACCCGTAAATTTCAAGGAATTTTTTTTCTTAATTTTCTTTGGAATTTTACAAGAACGCAGTTTCTGACGGTGCCTGATTCTGAGGCCCGGTGTGCCCGGAATCATTTTCCGAAGTTTGGCTCGGGTACGTTCAGTGAACGGACGAGCGGGTTTTTCTAACTTTTTAACCGGTGCCCGGAATCGAATTCTGAGGGCACCGATGAAATCGCAGCGCCGGTATTCGCTTAGAAACGCCTCTTCCGGAGTTGCGTTTGCTCGGGTGTGGTTTTTAATTTTCGGGCTTAAAGTTAAGAAATAAAATATTTTTGCGACAACTTTATTTTATTTCACTTAAGCCACTTGGAAGCCACTTGAAGCCACTTAAAGGTGTCTTGAACTGAGTTGAACTGGATAGGATGCTATCCAGAAATATCCTACCCCCTTGGTAGGATATTTGTGAGGTGGGGCCCGCACGAGCCCCGCCGTTTCTTTCCGCTAAGAAATGCACCCGTGAAAACCTGTCTTAATGAAGGTCAACTGACGCGTTTTCTAAATTCTTAACAGACCATTTAATTGGGCGGTTTATTTCGTGAATTAAATGGACTGTTTCTTTCGTGAATTAAATAGGATCGTTTCTTAACCAGTTTTTCAAATTCGTTGGCGTAATAATAAAATAAGGCCAACGCTCAACCTCTAGTTATTTGCGCTTGAGAAGATTTGAGAGAACCCTCGTAACTTCTTCTCCCTCGCAAAGAACGCGAAGAACGTGAAGAACGCGAAGAACGCGAAGAACGCCGAACCCGGAAATCGACGACGCCTTCGTCCGAGACGTTCTTCCGATCTCCGATCTCCGATCTCTGATCACCGACCATTTGAGGTGAGTGATTTCGGATTTCCGCTCAAGGTTCTTTTCTTTGGGTTTAAACACAGATTTAATTAATTATAATTTAAATCTGTTGTTCTTGGTTCGTTGAGCTCGCCGACTCAACGCCGGATTCCGCGACGACGCGACGCCTCCCCGCGACGACGCGACGATCCCTCTCTTCCGCGACGATCCTTTCCGCGAATAACGCCCGCGTGCGATGATCGACGAGGTAGGGATTTCATTATGGGAATTACCCCTTTTAAATTAATTCTCGTCTATGTTTCTTAAAGAAATTAAAGAACCGTTTTTGTGAATAATCTTTAATCTTATTAAAAATTGTTGTTTCCTGTGTGGAATAATTTTCTCCCGGTTGTTTATCTTTAACGCGGAGGGTGCGGGCCAAACGAACACGGCCCGACGACCCTCCACCGTTCTTCGTTTTGTGCGAATTTGACGGTCGATGATGGAACGTGCCGCAGTGGACGTTTGACGATCCCGCAGTAAAGAACGGATCCCAGGAGGAGCAACGGCGCAGACGGGAAGGAAAACGGGCCATCGGAGCGACGCCGGCGGCCAGAGGCGGCAGCGCCCCGGCGCGCCGCCGGATGAGCCCGCCGCGGCTGAAGCCGCGGCGGCGGCGGCCGATGGACCCGCGGCCGCGCGGGTCCGGTTCGTCCAGGCGGGACGCGGCAGAGCCGCGTCCGCGGTTCACCAGCGCGGGCCACGATTCTTCCTCAGGCCGCGGGTCTGCGCCCGCGGCTTACACCCGCGCCGCTCGGCCGAGCCAGCCGAGCCGGGCCAATCGGGTCGGACCCGGGTCGGGCCGACCCAGGGGGGGGTCGGCCCGGGCCCGTACCCTCCTTCTTCGGACGTTTTCGTTCAAACGCCCGTAACTTGAGCTTCGTGCCTCCAAACGACTCGCCGTCAGCAGCAACGCGATCCTTGGATCGAGACAGTCGTTTCAGTATATCGCACTCAAGGTTTCGGAATACTTTGAGTTCGGCCGGGTTGGTTCGTGCATGAGACCAACCGGGCTCCCGGAGCGGAAACGCTCATATCTTGAGCTACGGACGTCCGATTGACGTGCTGTCAGCTTTGTTGAATTCCTCTAAGTGAGACGGATCTTTTGGCATACTCCGCACGAGGTTTGGACGCAGGTGGAGTGCGGTCGGGTTGGTTTTGCCTTAAAAACCAACCGGGCCCCTGGGACGAAAATGCCAATATCTCTCAGACCGGGCGTCCGATTGACGCGCCGTCTGCGACGTTGAGTTCCTGTTGACGATACGGAACTTTTGGATACATCAACTTCGGACTTCGTGTCAGTTGATGTATCAGCCTCTCGGCTCGTGGAGCGGACCCTCCCGAACGAGCTTGCTGTGTGCGGGAACCCTAGTGCTGGCTGTGACTGCTACTTCGACAGCGACGACCGTGCAGAGATCCTCAGTGGACTGCGGCGACGACTGTGCAGAGATCCTCCGTGGACTCCAACGACGACCGTGCAGAGATCCTCAGTGGATTGCGGCGACGACTGTGCAGAGATCCTCAGCGGACTGCGACGACTCCTGCACTCAGCGATCCTACGTGGATCAGTGCTTCAGGTCCTGCGTGGGCCCGATCCTGTGTGGGTCCGATCCTGTGTGGGTCATCTCTCAGCGGTTCTGTGTGAGCCAACTCCTACCGATCCTGTGTGGGTCCGATCCTGCGTGGGTCAGCGCTCAGCGGTTCTGTGTGAGCCAGCGCCTACAGGTCCTGCGTGGGCCCGGTCCTGTGTGGGCCCGATCCTGTGTGGGTCTGATCCTGTGTGGGTCACTGCAAGGTTAGTACCTATCGATCCTTCATGGGTCCGACGGCATAGATGGTTCAGTGATCATCTTTATCGTCATCCGAAGAAGTATACCTGTGTGAGCTGAATCTTGTGTTTCTCTCCTTTGTGGATTGTGTTGAACTATCCTGTGTGGATTTACTGTTTACTCTCCTTTGTGGATTGTGTTGTTCTATCCTGCGTGGGTATGCGTTTTGCTTTCCTGTGTGGACTGGGTTGTACTAGGGCTCGGACGTTGGAGCCGATCGGGGAATTGACGACTTAGGTATATGTATGGGCATATACCTAAGCCGTGTCAGATGTTACTTCGTTATTGTACCCCTTCTTCGTGATTTATCCTTTGTCGATTTCGGGAGACCTTCGGGGGTCTCGGGGTCCCTACTGAGTATCTTATACTCACCCCTGCACGGGCTATGCCCGCACTTCGTGGTGTTGGTTGCAGATGACGGACAACGCTGATCGTGGAGGAGGCGTGCGGAGCAGGACAGTACCTGGAGGTGGACCACTGGGCGGGATGTACTCGGAGCGGTTAGGTGGACCCGAGGAGCAGTGGAGGCTATCTGTACCCACCCTTCAGGTGGGACTTCCAGAGGACGGCTCGACGCTGCAGTTTTCCCTTTTCAGTTGCTGTTTTTCCTTTCAGTTGTACTTTACAGTTGAGCTTGTATTTCCGGCCCCTTTTTCTTTCAGTACAGCTTGTACAGTTTTTACTTAGTGTTTACTTTTCCGCTTGCTTACTCTGTGGTGCTTGTTTACTTTTCAAAGGCAATGCCTTCCCTTTTTGTTAGGATTTATGCCTTGGTGCTAGTCGCCAGCCCCTGGCCTATGGAAGGCGGGCTTGGGGTAGTCACGACACGAGCCCCGAGGACGGGTCGTGACAGTTTATCTCAAAAAAACCACATCCACCATCTGATTGGGGATAATCTGCTGCAACTGCCTGACTAGGGGCAGTAAAAACCTAGCATCTTCTTGGGGGTAAAACCAAGAATTATCCATTTTCTCTTTCTTTTTATTTATTTTTCTTATGAGTTGTCATTTATTTTGTTTGTGATTTAATTTTTCATGTTGTTTTTTTGAAACATTCTTGTTTTCCTTTTTCATTTTGTTTTGTGTGTTTTTAGGAATCTTGAGCTGAATCGAATACTTTGGAAAATTCAAAACATCTTGGTATTTTTGGAACATTTATTGATTTGATTATTTGAGGATTTAAATGATTGCTGAATGGATTTTGTTTCTGATTTCCGATCTTTTCATTTGATAACGTTTGATTGATTGAAAATCATGCCCAACCCGAGAGGTTTCTAAACCTGTTTGATATCTTCTTTACATTTATATTTTTCTTGAGAGCCTTGAGACATGTTGTGTGATCCAGAACTTGCTATTTTTCTCCTTTTCAAAGCTGTTAGAGTTCATGGAATGTGTTAAGTATGATTGAGGCATCACTTTGAAAGCCCTTTTGCATTAAACTCTTATTTTGGCCTACCTTTTCATCTGACCTTATTTAAGCCCCTAGTATCCATGAAATACCTTGTTAGGAAGCCAAATTACAAGCCATTTATCCCTTTCCAACCTTCTCTAGAAGTTAAATGCATGATTATTGTTGAACTCAAGTGTGGGGGAGGGAGAAGATGAGCTTTATTTTGCTTTCCTGAAGAATATTTTTGAGGTGAATTGAAAGTGTTTCCATATTTATTGCTACATGGGTGGAAGAAATGTAATTATGGGAAGATGGATGGGTGGCCCGAAATACCATTACACATATGGGCTGGGTGTTCACCAATTTTTGAAGATCAAAAGATGCCTCTCTTTTCCTCCAAAACATGATTCTGAAAAGAAATCCAGATCTGAATTCAAGCTGAAACAATGCTAAAAATGGGGAAAAGAGGGATGAAATTCATTGATTTTGAAATACCATGTGTGAACTCCCCAAATGAGGAGGTGTTTGGAGGTGATTCGTTTTTGAGCTGATTGAGGAGTACACCATTCTTGAGCAAAATTGTTTTCATGCATTTACTTCACTTTAGAGCTTAACCCTCCTCATTCTGCCTCAGATGTTTTTACATTTTAAACCTGCCAACCCTCAGCTTCAGAACAACCCAGGAAAAATACCTCATGATTGACACATTTGTGACTCTGTGAAGTGGAGATACTAGGAGGATAACAAGCCTATGGAAATCACACATGTTCTTGGGAATGAGAAAAACTCCACATTAAATATCCTTGAGTGAAGAGAGAAATAATTTTCCGGGGAGGTAGGTATGACATGCATGTGAGGATTAACATGAGATTGAATGGATTCATATGATTTTTTAGGAGTTATGAAATTTTTATCCATGTATGAGGCATGATATTTTCTTTGATATGATAATTGAGCTATGTTTTCATTTATGCTTTGAGAAGTTTGTTTTTGACCTTGGTATAAGATGATTGCCCATGAGTGCAATGTTTAAGTGTGGGGGAATTGATAGAAAAAATATTTTCAATTATTTTATTTTGAATTTAAATGTTTTTAATCCCACCAATGTGTTATTTAAGGGTCAATTGTCACAATTTATGTTTTAGGAGTATTTTTGAGCTTAGTTGAAAAAATGGCTTATTTTGGATTTAAACAGTTTTCATTTATTATAATTTTTCGGCCATAAATTTTTCTAAACTGATCCAAATTGAAAAATTATTCTTTTACAGGTTTCTATGTTCGATGAGATTCATTTTATACTTATGTACCCAAAGCTCAATCAATCATTTGGAAGCTCAAATACAGCTCGTAATCCAGGCCTCGAAAACTCTGTACAGAACTGCATAAATTTATTGTGGGGACTATATCTCATAAATGGACGAACCAATGGAGATGAAATTTTACATGGAGCTGAAAGAGATCCGGATGAAGAACTTTCATTAAGAAGTCTGCGCATGATTTTTTCATTTACAAGGACATTAATGCGTTGGAACTCGGTGTATTGGAATATGAACAGTCTGCCTGGCAGAATTAAATACTATGAGTGAAGCGGCCATAACTCCTTCATTCCATGTCCAATAAAGCTGAACCTTCATGGGTCGACAGAGGCGAAGTATGGGAACAACTTTCAAGAAGGACTAAGTTCCAAATTCTGTCATTAAGGAAGCCAACCACGCGCCTACATTCGGGGATGATTTTTGGAGCCAAATTTCCACACCCTTTCCCTATAAAAGTGTATCTCTTTTTCATTCCAAAGGGGTTGGAAACTTAGGAATAGCCTTTGTTGGCCATTATATTTAGTTTAGATTTTTATTTTATTTTACTTTCATTATGTAATAATATTTCATATTTTTATTCAAGTGTTCTCCTTTCACTCTTATTCTTTCTCTCTTTTGTTTTTCTCCCCCCGTTTTCTCCATCATTGTGAACTCTTATGCTCGTGATCATGAGTAGCTAACTCGAGGAAGTTCCCGGGGGATTAATTCAGTGATGAACCCAAGTCTTTGATCATTAATGTTTTATTGTTTCTTATTTACTTAGAGTTAGGCTAAGGGGGATCTTAGTGTGCAAGGCGACTTTGTGTCTCCACTTGCCACCCGAGGTTTAGCTTTCACTTCTGCAATATTTTACCTCGATCGAGGAGGTGGATGTATGGTCTCTCGGCGATCGTTGAGTGTATCGTACGTTCACAACCATAGGCATAAGGGGATGTTCATGCATACGATGGAGCATGTTCATTAAGTAAATTTGAGACTAAGCAAATAGACGATGAAGGTTCACTCTGGATAATCTCCCGGGAGGATCTCCTTTCTGTCCTAACATCATTCTGTTTGCATTCATTCTGTCTGCATTGCATTTGCATATTTACTTTTAGTTTTGTATTTTTAATTCTCAAATATCATTTCTGGTCATTTTAGTTTATATATACATAGTGAATTAGAAGTAGCGAGTGATTGACTGCAAAAGGCTCCTCAAGAGATCGACCTAGGTCAGCCACTGTGCTGCACTTAGTATAAATATTTTTGAGAGCGCGCACGACAACGCTACATCAAATTGGCGCCGTTGCCGGAGAGCCAAGTGGTCTTCACTAATTATTTTTATTCACATATTGTAAATTATTTCTTCTTCCATTAATTAAAAAAAACACAAAAAAATCATAAATTTCAAAAAAAAAAAATTGTTCATCATGAATTTCAATTCAAATTATTATGCATGGGCTGATCAATCACAGGTGCATGAAGAAGTTCAAAATGATTATGAATCCAAAATGCAAGAACTTCATGAAGAGATTCAAAAACTAAATAGAACTGAAAAAAGGTTTGATGAATATATTCATTCACTGATGGAATAACCCGAACCCGAACCAGAACCACAACCTGAACCCAAACGAGTGGTGGAAGAGATTTCACCGATTATTTTTTATGTCAAAGAACCTGAGGAGGGTGACAAGGAGCTTATAAAAGATTTAGTTATATCATCCAGAACTCAACCATTGCTCAAGGAGGTCCATAATGTATACATTCCAACTGATACACTTATGGGAGATCAACAATTTTTGGATGAATCCTAGAATCACTTTGTTGAAGATAACCTGAAACTTGATCTTCACATGCTTGATATTGAACAATCAGAACCTTTTGAACTCTCTTTTTCTTTGGAGTATGATGAAGATTATGCACCTGCTGAGATGGAGATGCCAATGGTCCTTCCAGAAGAGATCAATTTTCAAGATGACTTACTTGAAAGGGAAGATTTCTTAATTGATTCGTCATGTTTTAATTTTATTCAAACTGAATTGTTTTCTGACATCTCCTTTCCTGAAATTTCTGATATAGTACAAATGGAGCATAACTTGGATGATATGAAGTATACCACTCAAGTGGTGGTGATCAAGTAAGAAGAGTTAGAGAAGCTAGTGGTGGTGTGACTGCCTCCTCTACAACAAATTTCATACCATTTGGAGGAGGACACCACAGAAGTTCACAGGGAGCACCCCTATATTCTATTCCCTCCCACTCTGGATCTCAAATTCTATATTTCTTCTTTCTTGGGGGTTAGGAACTTTCTTATTTTCTTTGGGGTTCTCCAATCTCAGTGTCTACTGATGGACACTAGAAAAAGTCACATGTGGTGGTTTATCTCAAAAAAACCACATCCACCATCTGATTGGGGATAATCTGCTGCAACTGCCTGACTAGGGGCAGTAAAAACCTAGCATCTGCTTGGGGGTAAAACCAAGAATTATCCATTTGCTCTTTCTTTTTATTTATTTTTCTTATGAGTTGTCATTTATTTTGTTTGGGATTTAATTTTTCATGTTGTTTTTTTGAAACATTCTTGTTTTCCTTTTTCATTTTGTTTTGTGTGTTTTTAGGAATCTTGAGCTGAATCGAATACTTTGGAAAATTCAAAACATCTTGGTATTTTTGGAACATTTATTGATTTGATTATTTGAGGATTTAAATGATTCCTGAATGGATTTTGTTTCTGATTTCCGATCTTTTCATTTGATGACGTTTGATTGATTGTGAAACTCATGTGCACTAGTGTTGTCCAAATTGAAAATCATGCCCAAACCGAGAGGTTTCTAAACCTGTTTGATATCTTCTTTACATTTATATTTTTCTTGAGAGCCTTGAGACATGTTTTGTGATCCATAACTTGCTATTTTTCTCCTTTTCAAAGCTGTTAGAGTTCATGGAATGTGTTAAGTATGATTGAGGCATCACTTTGAAAGCCCTTTTGCATTAAACTCTTATTTTGGCCTACCTTTTCATCTGACCTTCTTTAAGCCCCTAGTATCCATGAAATACCTTTTTAGGAAGCCAAATTACAAGCCATTTATCCCTTTACAACCTTCTCTAGAAGTTAAATGCATGATTATTGTTGAACTCAAGTGTGGGGGAGGGAGAAGATGAGCTTTATTTTGCTTTCCTGAAGAATATTTTTGATCTGAATTGAAAGTGTTTCCATATTTATTGCTACATGGGTGGAAGAAATGTAATTATGGGAATATGGATGGGTGGCCCGAAATACCATTACACATATGGGCTGGGTGTTCACCAATTTTTGAAGATCAAAAGATGCCTCTCTTTTCCTCCAAAACATGATTCTGAAAAGAAATCCAGATCTGAATTCAAGCTGAAACAATGCTAAAAATGGGGAAAAGAGGGATGAAATTCATTGATGTTGAAAAACCAAGTGTGAACTCCCCAAATGAAGAGGTGTTTGGAGGTGATTCGTTTTTGAGCTGATTGAGGAGTACGCCATTCTTGAGCAAAACTGTTTTCATGCATTTACTTCACTTTAGAGCTTAACCCTCCTCATTCTGCCTCAGATGTTTTTACATTTTAAACCTGCCAACCCTCAGCTTCAGAAAAACCCATGAAAAATACCTCATGATTGACACATTTGTGACTCTGTGAAGTGGAGATACTAGGAGGATAACAAGCCTATGGAAATCACACATGTTCTTGGGAATGAGAAAAACTCCACATTAAATATCCTTGAGTGAAGAGAGAAATAATTTTCCGGGGAGGTAGGTATGACATGCATGTGAGGATTAACATGAGATTGAATGGATTCATATAATTTTTGAGGAGTTATGAAATTTTTATCCATGTATGAGGCATGATATTTTCTTTGATATGATAATTGTGCTATGTTTTCATTTATGCTTTGAGAAGTTTGTTTTTGACCTTGGTATAAGATGATTGCCCATGAGTGCAATGTTTAAGTGTGGGGGAATTGATAGAAAAAATATTTTTAATTATTTTATTTTGAATTTAAATGTTTTTAATCCCACCAATGTGTTATTTAAGGGTCAATTGTCACAATTTATGTTTTAGGAGTATTTTTGAGCTTAGTTGAAAAAATGGCTTATTTTGGATTTAAACAGTTTTCATTTATTATAATTTTTCGGCCATAAATTTTTCTAAACTGATCCAAATTGAAAACTTATTCTTTTACAGGTTTCTATGTTCGATGAGATTCATTTTATACTTATGGACCCAAAGCTCAATCAATCATTTGGAAGCTCAAATACAGCTCGCAATCCAGGCCTCGAAAACTCTGTACAGAACTGCATAAATTTATTGTGGGGACTATATCTCATAAATGGACTAACCAATGGAGATGAAATTTTACATGGAGATGAAATAGATCCGGATGAAGAACTTTCATTAAGAAGTCTGCGCATGATTTGTTCATTTACAAGGACATTAATGCGTTAGAACTCGGTGTATTGGAATATGAACAGTCTGCCTGGCAGAATTAAATACTATGAGTGAAGCGGCCATAACTCCTTCATTCCATGTCCAATAAAGCTTAACTTTCGTGGGTCGACATAGGAGAAGTATGGGAACAAATTTCAAGAAGGACTAAGTTCCAAATTCTGTAATTAAAGAAGCCAACCACGCGCCTGCATTCGGGGATGATTTTTGGAGCCAAATTTCCACACCCTTTCCCTATAAAAGTGTATCTCTTTTTCATTCCAAAGGGGTTGGAAACTTAGGAATAGCCTTTGTTGGCCATTATATTTAGTTTAGATTTGTATTTTATTGTACTTTCATTATGTAATAACATTTCATATTTTTATTCAAGTGTTCTCCTTTCACTCTTATTCTTTCTCTCTTTTTTTTTTCTCCCCCCGTTTTCTCCATCACTGTGAACTCTTATGCTCGTTATCATGAGTAGCTAACTCGAGGAAGTTCCCGGGGGATTAATTCAGTGATGAACCCAAGTCTTTGATCATTAATGTTTTATTGTTTCTTATTTACTTAGAGTTAGGCTCAGGGGGATCTTAGTGGGCAAGGCGACTTTGTGTCTCCACTTGCCACCCAAGGTTTAGCTTTCACTTCTGCAATATTTTCCCTCGATCGAGGAGGTGGATGTATGGTCTCTCGGCGATCGTTGAGTGTATCGTACGTTCAAAACCATAGGCATAAGGGGATGTTCATGCATACGATGGAGCATGTTCATTAAGTAAATATGAGACTAAGCAAATAGACGATGAAGGTTCACTCTGGATAATCTCCCGGGAGGATCTCCTTTCTGTCCTAACATCATTCTGTTTGCATTCATTCTGTCTGCATTGCATTTGCATATTTACTTTTAGTTTTATATTTTTAATTCTCAAATATCATTTCTGGTCATTTTAGTTTATATATACATAGTGAATTTGAAGTAGCGAGTGATTGACTGCAAAAGGCTCCTCAAGAGATCGACCTAGGTCAGCCACTGTGCTGCACTTAGTATAAATATTTTTGAGAGCGCGCACGACAACGCTACATCAAATTGGCGCCGTTTCCGGAGAGCCAAGTGGTCTTCACTCATTATTTTTATTCACATATTGTAAATTATTTTTTCTTCCATTAATTAAAAAAACACAAAAAAATCATAAATTTCAAAAAAAAAAATTTGTTCATCATGAATTTCAATTCAAATTATTATGCATGGACTGATCAATCACAGGTGCATGAAGAAGTTAAAAATGATTATGAATCCAAAATGAAAGAACTTCATGAAGAGATTCAAAAACTATATATAACTGAAAAAAGGTTTGATGAATATATTCGTTCACTGATGGAACAACCCAAACCTGAACCAGAACCACAACCTGAACCCAAACGAGTGGTGGAAGAGATTTCACCGATTATTTTTTATGTCAAAGAACCTGAGGAGGGTGAGAAGGAGCTTATAAAAGATTTAATTATATCATCCAGAACTAAACCATTGCTCAAGGAGGTCCATAATGTATACATTCCAACTGATACACTTATGGGAGATCAACAATTTTTGGATGAATCCTAGAATCACTTTGTTGAAGATAACCTGAAACTTGATCTTCACATGCTGGATATTGAACAATCAGAACCTTTTGAACTCTCTTTTTATTTGGAGGATGATGAAGAATATGCACCTGCTGAGATGGAGATGACAATGGTCCTTCCAGAAGAGATCAATTTTCAAGCTGACTTACTTGAAAGGGAAGATTTCTTAATTGATTCGTCATGTTTTAATTTTATTCAAACTGAATTGTTTTCTGACATCTCCTTTCCTGAAATTTCTGATATAGTACAAATGGAGCATAAATTGGATGATATGATGTATACCGCTCAAGTGGTGGTGATCAAGGAAGAAGAGTTAGAGAAGCTAGTGGTGGTGCGACTGCCTCCTCTACAACAAATTTCATACCATTTGGAGGAGGACACCACAGAAGTTCACAGGGAGCACCCCTATATTCTATTCCCTCCCACTCTGGATCTCAAATTCTATCTTTCTTCTTTCTTGGGGGTTAAGAACTTTCTTATTTTCTTTGGGGTTCTCCAATCTCAGTGTCTAATGATGGACACTGGAAAAAGTCACATGTGGTGGTTTATCTCAAAAAAACCACATCCACCATCTGATTGGGGATAATCTGCTGCAACTGCCTGACTAGGGGCAGTAAAAACCTAGCATCTTCTTGGGGGTAAAACCAAGAATTATCCATTTTCTCTTTCTTTTTATTTATTTTTCTTATAAATTGTCATTTATTTTGTTTGTGATTTAATTTTTCATGTTGTTTTTTTGAAACATTCTTGTTTTCCTTTTTCATTTTGTTTTGTGTGTTTTTAGGAATCTTGAGCTGAATCGAATACTTTGGAAAATTCAAAACATCTTGGTATTTTTGGAACATTTATTGATTTGATTATTTGAGTATTTAAATGATTTCTGAATGGATTTTGTTTCTGATTTCCGATCTTTTCATTTGATGACGTTTGATTGATTGTGAAACTCATGTGCACTAGTGCTGTCCAAATTGAAAATCATGCCCAACCCGAGAGGTTTCTAAACCTGTTTGATATCTTCTTTATATTTATATTTTTATTGAGAGCCTTGAGACATGTTGTGTGATCCAGAACTTGCTATTTTTCTCCTTTTCAAAGCTGTTAGAGTTCATGGAATGTGTTAAGTATGATTGAGGCATCACTTTGAAAGCCCTTTTGCATTAAACTCTTATTTTGGCCTACCTTTTCATCTGACCTTCTTTAAGCCCCTAGTATCCATGAAATACCTTGTTAGGAAGCCAAATTACAAGCCATTTATCCCTTTCCAACCTTCTCTAGAAGTTAAATGCATGATTATTGTTGAACTCAAGTGTGGGGGAGGGAGAAGATGAGCTTTATTTTTCTTTCCTGAAGAATCTTTTTGAGCTGAATTGAAAGTGTTTCCATATTTATTGCTACATGGGTGGAAGAAATGTAATTATGGGAAGATGGATGGGTGACCCAAAATACCATTACACATATGGGCTGGGTGTTCACCAATTTTTGAAGATCAAAAGATGCCTCTCTTTTCCTCCAAAACATGATTCTGAAAAGAAATCTAGATCTGAATTCAAGCTGAAACAATGCTAAAAATGGGGAAAAGAGGGATGAAATTCATTGATGTTGAAATACCAAGTGTGAACTCCCCAAATGAAGAGGTGTTTGGAGGTGATTCGTTTTTGAGCTGATTGAGGAGTACACCATTCTTGAGCAAAAGTGTTTTCATGCATTTACTTCACTTTAGAGCTTAACCCTCCTCATTCTGCCTCAGATGTTTTTACATTTTGAACCTGCCAACCCTCAGCTTCAGAACAACCCATGAAAAATACCTCATTATTGACACATTTGTGACTCTGTGAAGTGGAGATACTAGGAGGATAACAAGCCTATGGAAATCACACATGTTCTTGGGAATGAGAAAAACTCCACATTAAATATCCTTGAGTGAAGAGAGAAATAATTTTCCGGGGAGGTAGGTATGACATGCATGTGAGGATTAACATGAGATTGAATGTATTCATATGATTTTTGAGGAGTTATGAAATTTTTATCCATGTATGAGGCATGATATTTTCTTTGATATGATAATTGAGCTATGTTTTCATTTATGCTTTCAGAAGTTTGTTTTTGACCTTGGTATAAGATGATTGCCCATGAGTGCAATGTTTAAGTGTGGGGGAATTGATAGAAAAAATATTTTCAATTATTTTATTTTGAATTTAAATGTTTTTAATCCCACCAATGTGTTATTTAAGGGTCAATTGTCACAATTTATGTTTTAGGAGTATTTTTGAGCTTAGTTGAAAAAATGGATTATTTTGGATTTAAACAGTTTTCATTTATTATAATTTTTCGGACATAACTTTTTCTAAACTGATCCAAATTGAAAATTTATTCTTTTACAGGTTTCTATGTTCGATGAGATTCATTTTATACTTATGGACCCAAAGCTCAATCAATCATCTGGAAGCTCAAATACAGCTCGCAATCCAGGCCTCGAAAACTCTGTACAGAACTGCATAAATTTATTGTGGGGACTATATCTCATAAATGGACAAACCAATGGAGATGAAATTTTACATGGATCTGAAAGAGATCCGGATGAATAACTTTCATTTAGAAGTCTGCGCATGAGTTTTTCATTTACAAGGACATTAATGCGTTGGAAGTCGGTGTATTGGAATATGAACAGTCTGCCTGGCAGAATTAAATACTATGAGTGAAGCGGCCATAACTCCTTCATTCCATGTCCAATAAAGCTGAAATTTCGTGGGTCGACAGAGGCGAAGTATGGGAACAACTTTAAAGAAGGACTAAGTTCCAAATTCTGTCATTAAAGAAGCCAACCACGCGCCTACATTCGGGGATGATTTTTGGAGCCAAATTTCCACACCCTTTCCCTATAAAAGTGTATCTCTTTTTCATTCCAAAGGGGATGGAAACTTAGGAATAGCCTTTGTTGGCCATTATATTTAGTTTAGACTTGTATTTTATTTTACTTTCATTATGTAATAACATTTCATATTTTTATTCAAGTGTTCTCCTTTCACTCTTATTCTTTCTCTCTTTTCTTTTTCTCCCCCCGTTTTCTCCATCACTGTGAACTCTTATGATCGTGATTATGAGTAGCTAACTCGAGGAAGTTCCCGGGGGATTAATTCAGTGATGAACCCAAGTCTTTGATCATTAATGTTTTATTGTTTCTTATTTACTTAGAGTTAGGCTAAGGGGGATCTTAGTGGGCAAGGCGACTTTGTGTCTCCACTTACCACCCGAGGTTTAGCTTTCACTTCTGCAATATTTTCCCTCGATCGAGGAGGTGGATGTATGGTCTCTCGACGATCGTTGAGTGTATCGTACGTTCAAAACCATAGGCATAAGGGGATGTTCATGCATACTATGGAGCATGTTCATTAAGTAAATTTGAGACTAAGCAAATAGATGATGAAGGTTCACTCTGGATAATCTTCCGGGAGGATCTCCTTTCTGTCCTAACATCATTCTGTTTGCATTCATTCTGTCTGCATTGCATTTGCATATTTACTTTTAGTTTTGTATTTTTAATTCTCAAATATCATTTCTGGTCATTTTAGTTTATATATACATAGTGAATTAGAAGTAGCGAGTGATTGACTGCAAAAGGATCCTCAAGAGATCGACCTAGGTCAGCCATTGTGCTGCACTTAGTATAAATATTTTTGAGAGCGCGCACGACAACGCTACATCAAATTGGCGCCGTTGCCGGAGAGCCAAGTGGTATTCACTCATTATTTTTATTCACATATTGTAAATTATTTTTTCTTCCATTAATTAAAAAAAACACAAAAAAATCATAAATTTCAAAAAAAAAAATTGTTCATCATGAATTTCAATTCAAATTATTATGCATGGACTGATCAATCACAGGTGCATGAAGAAGTTCAAAATGATTATGAATCCAAAATTCAAGAACTTCATGAAGAGATTCAAAAACTAAATAGAACTGAAAAAAGGTTTTATGAATATATTCGTTCACTGATGGAACAACCCGAACCTGAACCAGAACCACAACCTGAACCCAAACAAGTGGTGGAAGAGATTTCACCGATTATTTTTTATGTCAAAGAACCTGAGGAGGGTGAGAAGGAGATTATAAAATATTTAATTATATCATCCAGAACTCAACCATTGCTCAAGGAGGTCCATAATGTATACATTCCAACTGATACACTTATGGGAGATCAACAATTTTTGGATGAATCCTAGAATCACTTTGTTGAAGATAACCTGAAACTTGATCTTCACATGCTTGATATTGAACAATCAGAACCTTTTGAACTCTATTTTTCCTTGGAGGATGATGAAGAATATGCACCTACTGAGATGGAGATGCCAATGGTCCTTCCAGAAGAGATCAATTTTCAAGCTGACTTACTTGAAAGAGAAGATTTCTTAATTGATTCGTCATGTTTTAATTTTATTCAAACTGAATTGTTTTCTGACATCTCCTTTCCTGAAATCTCTGATATAGTACAAATGGAGTATAAATTGGATGATATGAAGTATACCACTCAAGTGGTGGTGATCAAGGAATAAGAGTTAGAGAAGCTAGTGGTGGTGCGACTGCCTCCTCTACAACAAATTTCATACCATTTGGAGGAGGACACCACAGAAGTTCACAGGGAGCATCCCTATATTCTATTCCCTCCCACTCTGGATCTCAAATTCTATCTTTCTTCTTTCTTTGGGGTTAGGAACTTTCTTATTTTCTTTGGGGTTCTCCAATCTCAGTGTCTACTGATGGACACTGGAAAAACTCACATGTGGTGGTTTATCTCAAAAAAACCACATCCACCATCTGATTGGGGATAATCTGCTGCAACTGCCTGACTAGGGGCAGTAAAAACCTAGCATATGCTTGGGGGTAAAACCAAGAATTATCCATTTTATCTTTATTTTTATTTATTTTTCTTATGAGTTGTCATTTATTTTGTTTGTGATTTAATTTTTCATGTTGTTTTTTTGAAACATTCTTGTTTTCCTTTTTCATTTTGTTTTGTGTGTTTTTAGGAATCTTGAGCTGAATCAAATACTTTGGAAGATTCAAAACATCTTGGTATTTTTGGAACATTTATTGATTTGATTATTTGAGGATTTAAATGATTTCTGAATGGATTTTGTTTCTGATTTCCGATATTTTCATTTGATGACGTTTGATTGATTGTGAAACTCATGTGCACTAGTGCTGTCCAAATTGAAAATCATGCCCAACCCGAGAGGTTTCTAAACCTGTTTGATATCTTATTTACATTTCTATTTTTCTTGAGAGCCTTGAGACATGTTGTGTGATACAGAAATTGCTATTTTTCTCCTTTTCAAAGCTGTTAGAGTTCATGGAATGTGTTAAGTATGATTGAGGCATCACTTTGAAAGCCCTTTTGCATTAAACTCTTATTTTGGCCTACCTTTTCATCTGACCTTCTTTAAGCCCCTAGTATCCAGGAAATACCTTTTTAGGAAGCCAAATTACAAGCCATTTATCCCTTTACAACCTTCTCTAGAAGTTAAATGCATGATTATTATTGAACTCAAGTGTGGGGGAGGGAGAAGATGAGCTTTATTTTGCTTTCCTGAAGAATCTTTTTGAGCTGAATTGAAAGTGTTTCCATATTTATTGCTACATGGGTGGAAGAAATGTAATTATGGGAAGATGGATGGGTGGCCCGAAATACCATTACACATATGGGCTGGGTGTTCACCAATTTTTGAAGATCAAAAGATTCCACTCTTTTCCTCCAAAACATGATTCTGAAAAGAAATACAGATCTGAATTCAAGCTGAAACAATGCTAAAAATGGGGAAAAGAGGGATGAAATTCATTGATGTTGAAATACCAAGTGTGAACTCCCCAAATAAAGAGGTGTTTGGAGGTGATTCGTTTTTGAGCTGATTGAGGAGTACACCATTCTTGAGCAAAACTGTTTTCATGCATTTACTTCACTTTAGAGCTTAACCCTCCTCATTCGGCCTCAGATGTTTTTACATTTTAAACCTGCCAACCCTCAGCTTCAGAACAACCCATGAAAAATACCTCATGATTGACACATTTGTGACTCTGTTAAGTGGAGATACTAGGAGGATAACAAGCCTATGGAAATCACACATGTTCTTGGGAATGAGAAAAACTCCACATTAAATATCCTTGAGTGAAGAGAGAAATAATTTTCCGGGGAGGTAGGTATGACATGCATGTGAGGATTAACATTATATTGAATGGATTCATATGATTTTTGAGGAGTTATGAAATTTTTATCCATGTATGAGGCATGATATTTTCTTTGATATGATAATTGAACTATGTTTTCATTTATGCTTTGAGAAGTTTGTTTTTGACCTTGGTATAAGATGATTGTCCATGAGTGCAATGTTTAAGTGTGGGGGAATTGATAGAAAAAATATTTTCAATTATTTTATTTTTAATTTAAATGTTTTTAATCCCACCAATGTGTTATTTAAGGGTCAATTGTCACAATTTATGTTTTAGGAGTATTTTTGAGCTTAGTTGAAAAAATGGCTTATTTTGGATTTAAACAGTTTTCATTTATTATAATTTTTCGGCCATAACTTTTTCTAAACTGATCCAAATTGAAATATTATTCTTTTACAGGTTTCTATGTTCGATTAGATTCATTTTATACTTATGGACCCAAATCTCAATCAATCATTTGGAAGCTCAAATATAGCTCGCAATCCAGGCCTCGAAAACTCTGTACATAACTGCATAAATTTATTGTGGGGACTATATCTCATAAATGGACGAATAAATGGAGATGAAATTTTACATGGAGCTGAAATAGATCCGGATGAAGAACTTTCATTAAGAAGTCTGCGCATTATTTTTTCATTTACAAGGACATTAATGCGTTGGAACTCGGTGTATTGGAATATGAACAGTCTGCCTGGCAGAATTAAATACTATGAGTGAAGCGGCCATAACTCCTTCATTCCATTTCCAATAAAGCTGAACTTTCTTGGGTCGACAGAGGCGAAGTATGGGAACAACTTTCAAGAAGGACTAAGTTCGACATTCTGTCATTAAAGAAGCCAACCACGCACCTACATTCGGGGATGATTTTTGGAGCCAAATTTCCACACCCTTTCCCTATAAAAGTGTATCTCTTTTTCATTCCAAAGGGGTTGGAAACTTAGGAATAGCCTTTGTTTGCCATTATATTTGGTTTAGATTTGTATTTTATTTTACTTTAATTATGTAATAACATTTCATATTTTTATTCAAGTGTTCTCCTTTCACTCTTATTCTTTCTCTCTTTTGTTTTTCTCCCCCCGTTTTCTCCATCACTGTGAACTCTTATGCTCGTGATCATGAGTAGCTAACTCGAGGAAGTTCCCGGGGGATTAATTCAGTGATGAACCCAAGTCTTTGATCATTAATGTTTTATTGTTTCTTATTTACTTAGAGTTAGGCTAAGGGGGATCTTAGTGGGCAAGGCGACTTTGTGTCTCCACTTGCCACCCGAGGTTTAGCTTTCACTTCTGCAATATTTTCCCTCGATCGAGGAGGTGGATGTATGGTCTCTCGGCGATCGTTGAGTGTATCGTACGTTCAAAACCATAGGCATAAGGGGATGTTAATGCATACGATGGAGCATGTTCATTAAGTAAATTTGAAACTAAGCAAATAGACGATGAAGGTTCACTCTGGATAATCTCCCGGGAGGATCTCCTTTCTGTCCTAACATCATTCTGTTTGCATTCATTCTGTCTGCATTGCATTTGAATATTTAATTTTAGTTTTGTATTTTTAATTATTAAATATCATTTCTGGTCATTTTAGTTTATATATACATAGTGAATTAGAAGTAGCGAGTGATTGACTGCAAAAGGCTCCTCAAGAGATCGACCTAGGTCAGCCACTGTGCTGCACTTAGTATAAATATTTTTGAGAGCGCGCACGACAACGCTACATCAAATTGGCGCCGTTGACGGAGAGCCAAGTGGTCTTCACTCATTATTTTTATTCACATATTGTAAATTATTTTTTCTTCCATTAATTAAAAAAACACAAAAAAATCATAAATTTCAAAAAAAAATTTTGTTCATCATGAATTTCAATTCAAATTATTATGCATGGACTGATCAATCACAGGTGCATGAAGAAGTTCAAAATGATTATGAATCCAAAATGCAAGAACTTCATGAAGAGATTCAAAAACTAAATAGAACTGAAAAAAGGTTTGATGAATATATTCGTTCATTGATGGAACAACCCGAACCTGAACCAGAACCACAACCTGAACCCAAACGAGTGGTGGAAGAGATTTCACCGATTATTTTTTATGTCAGAGAACCTGAGGAGGGTGAGAAGGAGCTTATAAAAGATTTAATTATATCATCCAGAACTCAACCATTGCTCAAGGAGGTCCAGAATGTATACATTCCAACTGATACACTTATTGGAGATCAACAATTTTTGGATGAATCCTAGAATCACTTTGTTAAAGATAACCTGAAACTTGATCTTCACATGCTTGATATTGAACAATCAGAACCTTTTGAACTCTCTTTTTCTTTGGAGGATGATGAAGAATATGCACCTGCTGAGATGGAGATGCCAATGGTCCTTCCAGAAGAGATCAATTTTCAATCTGACTTACTTGAAAGGGAAGATTTCTTAATTGATTCTTCATGTTTTAATTTTATTCAAACTGAATTGTTTTCTGACATCTCCTTTCCTGAAATTTCTGATATAGTACAAATGGATCATAACTTGTATGATATGAAGTATACCACTCAAGTGGTGGTGATCAAGGAAGAAGAGTTAGAGAAGCTAGTGGTGGTGCGACTGCCTCCTCTACAACAAATTTCATACCATTTGGAGGAGGACACCACAGAAGTTCACAGGGAGCACCCCTATATTCTATTCCCTCCCACTCTGGATCTCAAATTCTATCTTTCTTCTTTCTTGGGGGTTAGGAACTTTCTTATTTTCTTTGCGGTTCTCCAATCTCAGTGTCTACTGATGGACACTAGAAAAAGTCACATGTGGTGGTTTATCTCAAAAAAACCACATCCACCATCTGATTGGGGATAATCTGCTGCAACTGCCTGACTAGGGGCAGTAAAAACCTAGCATCTGCTTGGGGGTAAAACCAAGAATTATCCATTTTCTCTTTCTTTTTATTTATTTTTCTTATGAGTTGTCATTTATTTTGTTTGTGATTTAATTTTTCATGTTGTTTTTTTGAAACATTATTGTTTTCCTTTTTCATTTTGTTTTGTGTGTTTTTAGGAATCTTGAGCTGAATCGAATACTTTGGAAAATTCAAAACATCTTGGTATTTTTGGAACATTTATTTATTTTATTATTTGAGGATTTAAATGATTGATGAATGGATTTTGTTTCTGATTTCCGATCTTTTCATTTGATGACGTTTGATTGATTGTGAAACTCATGTGCACTAGTGCTGTCCAAATTGAAAATCATGCCCAACCCGAGAGGTTTCTAAACCTGTTTGATATCTTCTTTACATTTCTATTTTTCTTGAGAGCCTTGAGACATGTTGTGTGATCCAGAACTTGCTATTTTTCTCCTTTTCAAAGCTGTTAGAGTTCATGGAATGTGTTAAGTATGATTGAGGCATCACTTTGAAAGCCCTTTTGCATTAAACTCTTATTTTGGCCTACCTTTTCATCTGACCTTCTTTAAGCCCCTAGTATCCATGAAATAACTTGTTAGGAAGCCAAATTACAATCCATTTATCCCTTTACAACCTTCTCTAGAAGTTAAATGCACGATTATTGTTGAACTCAAGTGTGGGGGAGGGAGAAGATGAGCTTTATTTTGCTTTCCTGAAGAATCTTTTTTAGCTGAATTGAAAGTGTTTCCATATTTATTGCTAAATGGGTGGAAGAAATGTAATTATGGGAAGATGGATGGGTGGCCCGAAATACCATTACACATATGGGCTGGGTGTTCACCAATTTTTGAAGATCAAAAGATGCCTCTCTTTTCCTCCAAAACATGATTCTGAAAAGAAATCCAGATCTGAATTCAAGCTGAAACAATGCTAAAAATGGGGAAAAGAGGGATGAAATTCATTGATGTTGAAATACCAAGTGTGAACTCCCCAAATTAAGAGGTGTTTGGAGGTGATTCATTTTTGAGCTGATTGAGGAGTACACCATTCTTTAGCAAAACTGTTTTCATGCATTTACTTCACTTTAGAGCTTAACCCTCCTCATTCTGCCTCAGATGTTTTTACATTTTAAACCTGCCAACCCTCAGCTTCAGAACAACCCATGAAAAATACCTCATGATTGACACATTTGTGACTCTGTGAAGTGGAGATACTAGGAGGATAACAAGCCTATGGAAACCACACATGTTCTTGGGAATGAGAAAAACTCCACATTAAATATCCTTGAGTGAAGAGAGAAATAATTTTCCGGGGAGGTAGGTATGACATGCATGTCAGGATTAACATGAGATTGAATGGATTCATATGATTTTTTAGGATTTATGAAATTTTTATCCATGTATGAGGCATGATACTTTATTTGATATGATAATTGAGCTATGTTTTCATTTATGCTTTG
The DNA here is from genome assembly GCA_963277665.1 of Viscum album. Taxonomy (NCBI): domain Eukaryota; kingdom Viridiplantae; phylum Streptophyta; class Magnoliopsida; order Santalales; family Viscaceae; genus Viscum; species Viscum album. The sequence goes on from OY728133.1 coordinate 109,656,530, forward strand.
AGAAGTTTGTTTTTGACCTTGGTATAAGATGATTGCCCATGAGTGCAATGTTTAAGTGTGGGGGAATTGATAGAAAAAATATTTTCAATTATTTCATTTTGAATTTAAATGTTTTTAATCCCACCAATGTGTTATTTAAGGGTCAATTGTCACAATTTATGCTTTAGGAGTATTTTTGAGCTTAGTTGAAAAAATGGCTTATTTTGGATTTAAACAGTTTTCATTTATTATAATTTTTCGGCCATAACTTTTTCTAAACTGATCTAAATTGAAAAATTATTCATTTAAAGGTTTCTATGTTCGATGAGATTCATTTTATACTTATGGACCCAAAGCTCAATCAATCATTTGGAAGCTCAAATACAGCTCGCAATCCAGGCCTCGAAAACTCTGTACAGAACTGCATAAATTTATTGTAGGGACTATATCTCATAAATGGACAAACCAATAGAGATGAAATTTTACATGGAGCTGAAAGAGATCCGGATGAAGAACTTTCATTAAGAAGTCTGCGCATGATTTTTTCATTTACAAGGACATTAATGCGTTGGAACTCGGTGTATTGGAATATGAACAGTCTGCCTGGCAGAATTAAATACTATGAGTGAAGCGGCCATAACTCCTTCATTCCATGTCCAATAAAGCTGAACTTTCGTGGGTCGACAGAGGAGACGTATGGGAACAACTTTCAAAAAGGACTAAGTTCCAAATTCTGTCATTAAAGAAGCCAACCACGCGCCTACATTCGGGGATGATTTTTGGAGACAAATTTCCACACCCTTTCCCTATAAAAGTGTATCTCTTTTTCATTCCAAAGGGGTTGGAAACTTAGGAATAGCCTTTGTTGGCCATTATATTTAGTTTAGATTTGTATTTTATTTTACTTTCATTATGTAATAACATTTCATATTTTTATTCAAGTGTTCTCCTTTCACTCTTATTCTTTCTCTCTTTTGTTTTTCTCCCCCCGTTTTCTCCATCACTGTGAACTCTTATGCTCGTGATCATGAGTAGCTAACTCGAGGAAGTTCCCGGGGGATTAATTCAGCGATGAACCCAAGTCTTTGATAATTAATGTTTTATTGTTTCTTATTTACTTAGAGTTAGGCTAAGGGGGATCTTAGTGGGCAAGGCGACTTTGTGTCTCCACTTGCCCCCCGAGGTTTAGCTTTCACTTCTGCAATATTTTCCCTCGATAGAGGAGGTGGATGTATGGTCTCTCGGCGATCGTTGAGTGTATCATACGTTCACAACCATAGGCATAAGGGGATGTTCATGCATACGATGGAGCATGTTCATTAAGTAAATTTGAGACTAAGCAAATAGACGATGAAGGTTCACTCTGGATAATCTCCCGGGAGGATCTCCTTTCTGTCCTAACATCATTCTGTTTGCATTCATTCTGTCTGCATTGCATTTGCATATTTACTTTTAGTTTTGTATTTTTAATTCTAAAATATCATTTCTGGTCATTTTAGTTTATATATACATAGTGAATTAGAAGTAGTGAGTGATTCACTGCAAAAGGCTCCTCAAGAGATCGACCTAGGTCAGCCACTGTGCTGCACTTAGTATAAATATTTTTGAGAGCACGCACGACAACGCTACATCAAATTGGCGCCGTTGCCGGAGAGCCAAGTGGTCTTCACTCATTATTTTTATTCACCTATTGTAAATTATTTTTTCTTCCATTAATTAAAAAAAACACAAAAAAATCATAAATTTCAAAAAAAAAAAATTTGTTCATCATGAATTTCAATTCAAATTATTATGCATTGACTGATCAATCACAGGTGCATGAAGAAGTTCAAAATGATTATGAATCCAAAATGCAAGAACTTCATGAAGAGATTCAAAAACTAAATAGAACTGAAAAAAGGTTTGATGAATATATTCGTTCACTGATGGAACAACCCGAACCTGAACCAGAACCACAACCTGAACCCAAACGAGTGGTGGAAGAGATTTCACCGATTATTTTTTATGTCAAAGAACCTGAGGAGGGTGAGAAGGAGCTTATAAAAGATTTAATTATATCATCCAGAACTCAACCATTGATCAAGGAGTTCCATAATGTATACATTCCAACTGATAAACTTATGGGAGATCAACAATTTTTGGATGAATCCTAGAATCACTTTGTTGAAGATAACCTGAAACTTGATCTTCACATGCTTGATATTGAACAATCAGAACCTTTTGAACTCTCTTTTTCTTTGGAGGATGATGAAGAATATGCACCTGCTGAGATGGAGATGCCAATGGTCCTTCCAGAAGAGATAAATTTTCAAGCTGACTTACTTGAAAGTGAAGATTTCTTAATTGATTCGTCATGTTTTAATTTTATTCAAACTAAATTGTTTTCTGACATCTCCTTTCCTGAAATTTCTGATATAGTACAAATGGACCATAACTTGGATGATATGAAGTATACCACTCAAGTGGTGGTGATCAAGGAAGAAGAGTTAGAGAAGATAGTGGTGGTGCGACTGCCTCCTCTACAACAAATTTCATACCATTTGGAGGAGGACACCACAGAAGTTCACAGGGAGCACCCCTATATTCTATTCCCTCCCACTCTGGATCTCAAATTCTATCTTTCTTCTTTCTTGGGGGTTAGGAACTTTCTTATTTTCTTTGGGGTTCTCCAATCTCAGTGTCTACTGATGGACACTGGAAAAAGTCACATGTGGTGGTTTATCTCAAAAAAACCACATCCACCATCTGATTGGGGATAATCTGCTGCAACTGCCTGACTAGGGGCAGTAAAAACCTAGCATCTTCTTGGGGGTAAAACCAAGAATTATCCATTTTCTCTTTCTTTTTATTTATTTTTCTTATGAGTTGTCATTTATTTTGTTTGTGATTTAATTTTTCATGTTGTTTTTTTGAAACATTCTTGTTTTCCTTTTTCATTTTGTTTTGTGTGTTTTTAGGAATCTTGAGCTGAATCGAATACTTTGGAAAATTAAAAACATCTTGGTATTTTTGGAACATTTATTGATTTGATTATTTGAGGATTTAAATTATTTCTGAATGGATTTTGTTTCTGATTTCCGATCTTTTCATTTGATGACGTTTGATTGATTGTGAAACTCATGTGCACTAGTGCTGTCCAAATTGAAAATCATGCCCAACCCGAGAGGTTTCTAAACCTGTTTGATATATTCTTTACATTTCTATTTTTCTTGAGAGCCTTGAGACATGTTGTGTGATCCATAACTTTCTATTTTTCTCCTTTTCAAAGCTGTTAGAGTTCATGGAATGTGTTAAGTATGATTGAGACATCACTTTGAAATCCCTTTTGCATTAAACTCTTATTTTGTCCTACCTTTTCATCTGACCTTCTTTAAGCCCCTAGTATCCATGAAATACCTTGTTAGGAAGCCAAATTACAAGCCATTTATCCCTTTCCAACCTTCTCTAGAAGTTAAATGCATGATTATTGTTGAACTCAAGTGTGGGGGAGGGAGAAGATGAGCTTTATTTTTCTTTCCTGAAGAATCTTTTTGAGCTGAATTGAAAGTGTTTCCATATTTATTGCTACATGGGTGGAAGAAATGTAATTATGGGAAGATGTATGGGTGGCCCGAAATACCATTACACATATGGGCTGGGTGTTCAACAATTTTTGAAGATCAAAAGATGCCTCTCTTTTCCTCCAAAACATGATTCTGAAAAGAAATCTAGATCTGAATTCAAGCTGAAACAATGCTAAAAATGGGGAAAAGAGGGATGAAATTCATTGATGTTGAAATAAAAAGTGTGAACTCCCCAAATGAAGAGGTGTTTGGAGGTGATTCGTTTTTGAGCTGATTGAGGAGTACACCATTCTTGAGCAAAACTGTTTTCATGCATTTACTTCACTTTAGAGCTTAACCCTCCTCATTCTGCCTCAGATGTTTTTACATTTTCAACCTGCCAACCCTCAGCTTCAGAACAACCCATGAAAAATACCTCATGATTGACACATTTGTGACTCTGTGAAGTGGAGATACTAGGAGGATAACAAGCCTATGGAAATCACACATGTTCTTGGGAATGAGAAAAACTCCACATTAAATATCCTTGAGTGAAGAGAGAAATAATTTTCCGGGGAGGTAGGTATGACATGCATTTGAGGATTAACATGAGATTGAATGGATTCATATGAGTTTTGAGGAGTTATGAAATTTTTATCCATGTATGAGGCATGATATTTTCTTTGATATGATAATTGAGCTATGTTTTCATTTATGCTCTGAGAAGTTTGTTTTTGACCTTGGTATAAGATGATTGCCCATGAGTGCAATGTTTAAGTGTGGGGGAATTGATAGAAAAAATATTTTCAATTATTTTATTTTGAATTTAAATGTTTTTAATCCCACCAATGTGTTATTTAAGGGTCAATTGTCACAATTTATGTTTTAGGAGTATTTTTGAGCTTAGTTGAAAAAATGGCTTATTTTGGATTTAAACAGTTTTCATTTATTATAATTTTTCGGCCATAACTTTTTCTAAACTGATCCAAATTGAAAAATTATTCTTTTACAGGTTTCTATGTTCGATGAGATTCATTTTATACTTATGGACCCAAAGCTCAATCAATCATTTGGAAGTTCAAATACACCTCGCAATCCAGGCCTCGAAAACTCTGTACAGAACTGCATAAATTTATTGTGGGGACTATATCACATAAATGGACGGACCAATGGAGATGAAATTTTACATGGAGCTGAAAGAGATCCCGATGAAGAACTTTTATTAAGAAGTCTGCGCATGATTTTTTCATTTACAAGGACATTAATGCGTTGGAACTCGGTGTATTGGAATATGAACAGTCTGCATGGAAGAATTAAATATTATGAGTGAAGTGGCCATAACTCCTTCATTCCATGTCCAATAAAGCTGAACTTTCGTGGGTCGACATAGGCGAAGTATGGGAACAACTTTCAAGAAGTACTAAGTTCCAAATTCTGTCATTAAAGAAGCCAACCACGCGCCTACATTCGGGGATGATTTTTGGAGCCAAATTTCCACACCCTTTCCCTATAAAAGTGTATCTCTTTTTCATTCCAAAGGGGTTGGAAACTTAGGAATAGCCTTTTTTGGCCATTATATTTAGTTTAGATTTGTATTTTATTTTACTTTAATTATGTAATAAAATTTCATATTTTTATTCAAGTGTTCTCCTTTCACTCTTATTCTTTCTCTCTTTTTTTTTTCTCCCCCCGTTTTCTCCATCACTGTGAACTCTTATGCTCGTGATCATGAGTAGCTAACTCGAGGAAGTTCCCGAGGGATTAATTCCGTGATGAACCCAAGTCTTTGATCATTAATGTTTTATTGTTTCTTATTTACTTAGAGTTAGGCTAAGGGGGATCTTAGTGGGCAAGGCGACTTTGTGTCTCCACTTGCCACCCGAGGTTTAGCTTTCACTTCTGCAATATTTTCCCTCGATCGAGGAGGTGGATGTATGGTCTCTCGGCGATCGTTGAGTGTATCTTACATTCAAAACCATAGGCATAAGGGGATGTTCATGCATACTATGGAGCATGTTCATTAATTAAATTTGAGACTAAGCAAATAGACGATGAAGGTTCACTCTGGATAATCTCCCGGGAGGATCTCCTTTCTGTCCTAACATCATTCTGTTTGCATTCATTCTGTCTGCATTGAATTTGCATATTTACTTTTAGTTTTGTATTTTTAATTCTCAAATATAATTTCTGGTCATTTTAGTTTATATATACATAGTGAATTATAAGTAGTGAGTGATTGACTGCAAAAGGCTCCTCAAGAGATCGACCTAGGTCAGCCACTGTGCTGCACTTAGTATAAATATTTTTGAGAGCACTCACGACAACGCTACATCAAATTGGCGTCGTTGCTGGAGAGCCAAGTGGTATTCACTCATTATTTTTATTCACATATTTTAAATTATTTTTTCTTCCATTTATTAAAAAAAACACAAAAAAATCATAAATTTCAAAAAAAAAAATTTGTTCATCATGAATTTCAATTCAAATTATTATGCATGGACTGATCAATCACAAGTGCATGAAGAAGTTCAAAATGATTATGAATCCAAAATTCAAGAACTTCATGAAGAGATTCAAAAAATAAATAGAACTCAAAAAAGGTTTGATGAATATATTCGTTCACTGATGGAACAACCCGAACCTGAACCAGAACCACAACCTGAACCCAAACGAGTGGTGGAAGAGATTTCACCGATTATTTTTTATGTCAAAGAACCTGAGGAGGGTGAGAAGGAGCTTATAAAAGATTTAATTATATCATCCATAACTCAACCATTGCTCAAGGAGTTCCATAATGTATACATTCCAACTGATACACTTATGGGAGATCAACAATTTTTGGATGAATCCTAGAATCACTTTGTTGAAGATAACCTGAAACTTGATCTTCACATGCTTGATATTGAACAATCAGAACCTTTTGAACTCTCTTTTTCTTTGGAGGATGATGAAGAATATGCACCTGCTGAGATGGAGATGCCAATGGTCCTTCCAGAAGAGATCAATTTTCAAGCTGACTTACTTGAAAGGGAAGATTTCTTAATTGATTCGTCATGTTTTAATTTTATTCAAACTAAATTGTTTTCTGACATCTCCTTTCCTGAAATTTCTGATATAGTACAAATGGAGCATAACTTGGATTATATGAAGTATAAAACTCAAGTGGTGGTGATCAAGGAAGAAGAGTTAGAGAAGATAGTGGTGGTGCGACTGCCTCCTCTACAACAAATTTCATACCATTTGGAGGAGGACACCACAGAAGTTCACAGGGAGCACCCCTATATTCTATTCCCTCTCACTCTGGATCTCAAATTCTATCTTTCTTCTTTCTTGGGGGTTAGGAACTTTCTTATTTTCTTTGGGGTTCTCCAATCTCAGTGTCTACTGATGGACACTGGAAAAAGTCACATGTGGTGGTTTATCTCAAAAAAACCACATCCACCATCTGATTGGGGATAATCTGCTGCAACTGCCTGACTAGGGGTAGTAAAAACCTAGCATCTGCTTGGGGGTAAAACCAATAATTATCCATTTTATCTTTCTTTTTATTTATTTTTCTTATGAGTTGTCATTTATTTTGTTTGTAATTTAATTTTTCATGTTGTTTTTTTGAAACATACTTGTTTTCCATTTTCATTTTGTTTTGTGTGTTTTTAGGAATCTTGAGCTGAATCGAATACTTTGGAAAATTAAAAACATCTTGGTATTTTTGGAACATTTATTGATTTGATTATTTGAGGATTTAAATGATTGATGAATGGATTTTGTTTCTGATTTCCGATATTTTCATTTGATGACGTTTGATTGATTGTGAAACTCATGTGCACTAGTGCTGTCCAAATTGAAAATCATGCCCAACCCGAGAGGTTTCTAAACCTGTTTGATATATTCTTTACATTTTTATTTTTCTGGAGAGCCTTGAGACATGTTTTGTGATCCATAACTTGCTATTTTTCTCTTTTTCAAAGCTGTTAGAGTTCATGGAATGTGTTAAGTATGATTGAGGCGTCACTTTGAAAGCCCTTTTGCATTAAACTCTTATTTTGGCCTACCTTTTCATCTGAACTTCTTTAAGCCCCTAGTAGCCATGAAATAACTTGTTAGGAAGCCACATTACAAGCCATTTATCCCTTTCCAACCTTCTCTAGAAGTTAAATGCATGATTATTGTTGAACTCAAGTGTGGGGGAGGGAGAATATGAGCTTTATTTTGCTTTCCTGAAGAATCTTTTTGAGCTGAATTGAAAGTGTTTCCATATTTATTTCTACGTGGGTGGAAGAAATGTCATTATGGGAAGATGGATGGGTGGCCTGAAATACCATTACACATATGGGCTGGGTGTTCACCAATTTTTGAAGATCAAAAGATGCCTCTCTTTTCCTCCAAAACATGATTCTGAAGAGAAATCCAGATCTGAATTCAAGCTGAAAAAATGCTACAAATGGGGAAAAGAGGGATGAAATTCATTGATGTTGAAATACCAAGTGTGAACTCCCCAAATAAAGAGGTGTTTGGAGGTGATTATTTTTTGAGCTGATTGAGGAGCACACCATTCTTGAGCAAAACTGTTTTCATGCATTTACTTCACTTTAGAGCTTAACCCTCCTCATTCTGCCTCAGATGTTTTTACATTTTAAACCTACCAACCCTCAGATTCAGAACAACCCATGAAAAATACCTCATGATTGACACATTTGTGACTCTGTGAAGTGGAGATACTAGGAGGATAACAAGCCTATGGAAATCACACATGTTCTTGGGAATGAGAAAAACTCCACATTAAATATCCTTGAGTGAAGAGAGAAATAATTTTCCGGGGAGGTAGGTATGACATGCATGTGAGGATTAACATTATATTGAATGGATTCATATGATTTTTGAGGAGTTCTGAAATTTTTATCCATGTATGAGGCATGATATTTTCTTTGATATGATAATTGAGCTATGTTTTCATTTATGCTTTGAGAAGTTTGTTTTTGACCTTGATATAAGATGATTGCCCATGAGTGCAATGTTTAAGTGTGGGGGAATTGATAGAAAAAATATTTTCAATTATTTTATTTTGAATTTAAATGTTTTTAATCCCACCAATGTGTTATTTAAGGGTCAATTGTCACAATTTATGTTTTAGGAGTATTTTTGAGCTTAGTTGAAAAAATGGCTTATTTTGGATTTAAACAGTTTTCATTTATTATAATTTTTCGGCCATAACTTTTTCTAAACTGATCCAAATTGAAAAATTATTCTTTTACAGGTTTCTATGTTCGATGAGATTCATATTATACTTATGGACCCAAAGCTCAATCAATCATTTGGAAGCTCAAATACACCTCGCAATCCAGGCCTCGAAAACTCTGTACAGAACTGCATAAATTTATTGTGGGGACTATATCTCATAAATGGACGGACCAATGGAGATGAAATTTTACATGGAGATGAAAGAGATCCGGATGAAGAACGTTTATTAATAATTCTGCGCATGATTGTTTCATTTACAAGGACATTAATGTGTTGGAACTCGGTGTATTGGAATATGAACAGTCTGCCTGGAAGAATTAAATACTATGAGTGAAGCGGCCATAACTCCTTCATTCCATGTCCAATAAAGCTGAACTTTCGTGGGTCGACAGAGGCGAAGTATGGGAACAACTTTCAAGAAGGACTAAGTTCCAAATTCTGTCATTAAAGAAGCCAACCACGCGCCTACATTCGGGGATGATTTTTGGAGCCAAATTTCCACACCCTTTCCCTATAAAAGTGTATCTCTTTTTCATTCCAAAGGGGTTGGAAACTTAGGAATAGCCTTTGTTGTCCATTATATTTAGTTTAGTTTTTTATTTTATTTTACTTTCATTATGTAATAACATTTCATATTTTTATTCAAGTGTTCTCCTTTCACTCTTATTCTTTCTCTCTTTTGTTTTTCTCCCCCCGTTTTCTCCATCACTGTGAACTCTTATGCTCGTGATCATGAGTAGCTAACTCGAGGAAGTTCCCGGGGGATTAATTCAGTGATGAACCCAAGTATTTTATCATTAATGTTTTATTGTTTCTTATTTACTTAGAGTTAGGCTAAGGGGGATCTTAGTGGGCAAGGCGACTTTGTGTCTCCACTTGCCACCCGAGGTTTAGCTTTCACTTCTGCAATATTTTCCCTCGATCGAGGGGGTGGATGTATGGTCTCTCAGCGATCGTTGAGTGTATCTTACGTTCACAACCATAGGCATAAGGGGATGTTCATGCATACGATGGAGCATGTTCATTAAGTAAATTTGAGACTAATCAAATAGACGATGAAGGTTCACTCTGGATAATCTCCCGGGAGGATCTCCTTTCTGTCCTAATATCATTCTGTTTGCATTCATTCTGTCTGCATTGCATTTGCATATTTACTTTTAGTTTTGTATTTTTAATTCTAAAATATCATTTCTGGTCATTTTAGTTTATATATACATAGTGAATTATAAGTAGTGAGTGATTGACTGCAAAAGGCTTCTCAAGAGATCGACCTAGGTCAGCCACTGTGCTGCACTTAGTATAAATATTTTTGAGAGCACGCACGACAACGCTACATCAAATTGGCGCCGTTTCCGGAGAGCCAAGTGTTCTACACTCATTATTTTTATTCACATATTGTAAATTATTTTTTCTTCCATTAATTAAAAAAAACACAAAAAAATCATAAATTTCAAAAAAAAAAATTTGTTCATCATGAATTTCAATTCAAATTATTATGCATGGACTGATCAATCACAGGTGCATGAAGAAGTTAAAAATGATTATGAATCCAAAATGCAATAACTTCATGAAGAGATTCAAAAAATAAATAGAACTCAAAAAAGGTTTGATGAATATATTCGTTCACTAATGGAACAACCCGAACCTGAACCAGAACCACAACCTGAACCCAAACGAGTGGTGGAAGAGATTTCACCGATTATTTTTTATGTCAAAGAACCTGAGGAGGGTGAGAAGGAGCTTATAAATGATTTAATTATATCATCCAGAACTCAACCATTTCTCAAGGAGGTCCATAATGTATACATTCCAACTGATACACTTATGGGAGATCAACAATTTTTGGATGAATCCTTAAATCACTTTGTTGAAGATAACATGAAAGTTGATCTTCCCATGCTTGATATTGAACAATCAGAACCTTTTGACCTCTCTTTTTCTTTGGAGGATGATGAAGAATATGCACCTGCTGAGATGGAGATGCCAATGGTCCTGCCAGAAGAGATCAATTTTCAAGCTGACTTACTTGAAAGGGAAGATTTCTTAATTGATTCGTCATGTTTTAATTTTATTCAAATTGAATTGTATTCTGACATCTACTTTCCTGAAATTTATGATACAATATAAATGGAGAATACCTTGGATGATATGAAGTATACCACTCAAGTGGTGGTGATCAAGGAAGAAGAGTTAGAGAAGCTAGTGGTGGTGCGACTGCCTCCTCTACAACAAATTTCATACCATTTGGAGGAGGACACCACAGAAGTTCACAGGGAGCACCCCTATATTCTATTCCCTCCCACTCTGGATCTCAAATTCTATCTTTCTTCTTTCTTGGGGGTTAGGAACTTTCTTATTTTCTTTGGGGTTCTCCAATCTCAGTGTCTACTGATGGACACTGGAAAAAGTCACATGTGGTGGTTTATCTCAAAAAAACCACATCCACCATCTGATTGGGGATAATCTGCTGCAACTGCCTGACTAGGGGCAGTAAAAACCTAGCATCTTCTTGGGGGTAAAACCAAGAATTATCCATTTTCTCTTTCTTTTTATTTATTTTTCTTATGAGTTGTCATTTATTTTGTTTGTGATTTAATTTTTCATGTTGTTTTTTTGAAACATTATTGTTTTCCTTTTTCATTTTGTTTTGTGTGTTTTTAGGAATCTTGAGCTGAATCGAATACTTTGGAAAATTCAAAACATCTTGGTATTTTTGGAACATTTATTTATTTTATTATTTGAGGATTTAAATGATTGATGAATGGATTTTGTTTCTGATTTCCGATCTTTTCATTTGATGACGTTTGATTGATTGTGAAACTCATGTGCACTAGTGCTGTCCAAATTGAAAATCATGCCCAACCCGAGAGGTTTCTAAACCTGTTTGATATCTTATTTACATTTCTATTTTTCTTGAGAGCCTTGAGACATGTTGTGTGATCCAGAACTTGCTATTTTTCTCCTTTTCAAAGCTGTTAGATTTCATGGAATGTGTTAAGTATGATTGAGGCATCACTTTGAAAGCCCTTTTGCATTAAACTCTTATTTTGGCCTACCTTTTCATCTGACCTTCTTTAAGCCCCTAGTATCCATGAAATACCTTGTTAGGAAGCCAAATTACAATCCATTTATCCCTTTAAAACCTTCTCTAGAAGTTAAATGCACGATTATTGTTGAACTCAAGTGTGGGGGAGGGAGAAGATGAGCTTTATTTTGCTTTCCTGAAGAATCTTTTTTAGCTGAATTGAAAGTGTTTCCATATTTATTGCTAAATGGGTGGAAGAAATGTAATTATGGGAAGATGGATGGGTGGCCAGAAATACCATTACACATATGGGCTGGGTGTTCACCAATTTTTGAAGATCAAAAGATGCCTCTCTTTTCCTCCAAAACATGATTCTGAAAAGAAATCCAGATCTGAATTCAAGCTGGAACAATGCTAAAAATGGGGAAAAGAGGGATGAAATTCATTGATGTTGAAATACCAAGTGTGAACTCCCCAAATTAAGAGGTGTTTGGAGGTGATTCATTTTTGAGCTGATTGAGGAGCACACCATTCTTGAGCAAAACTGTTTTCATGCATTTACTTCACTTTAGAGCTTAACCCTCCTCATTCTGCCTCAGATGTTTTTACATTTTAAACCTACCAACCCTCAGATTCAGAACAACCCATGAAAAATACCTCATGATTGACACATTTGTGACTCTGTGAAGTGGAGATACTAGGAGGATAACAAGCCTATGGAAATCACACATATTCTTGGGAATGAGAAAAACTCCACATTAAATATCCTTGAGTGAAGAGAGAAATAATTTTCCGGGGAGGTAGGTATGACATGCATGTGAGGATTAACATGAGATTGAATGGATTCATATGATTTTTGAGGAGTTCTGAAATTTTTATCCATGTATGAGGCATGATATTTTCTTTGATATGATAATTGAGCTATGTTTTCATTTATGCTTTGAGAAGTTTGTTTTTGACCTTGGTATAAGATGATTGCCCATGAGTGCAATGTTTAAGTGTGGGGGAATTGATAGAGAAAATATTTTCAATTATTTTATTCTGAATTTAAATTTTTTTAATCCCACCAATGTGTTATTTAAGGGTCAATTGTCACAATTTATGTTTTAGGAGTATTTTTGAGCTTAGTTGGAAAAATGGCTTATTTTGGATTTAAACAGTTTTCATTTATTATAATGTTTCGGCCATAACTTTTTCTAAACTGATCCAAATTGAAAAATTATTCTTTTACAGGTTTCTATATTCGATGAGATTCATTTTATACTTATGGACCCAAAGCTCAATCAATCATTTGGAAGCTCAAATACAGCTCACAATCCAGGCCTCGAAAACTGTGTACATAACTGCATAAATTTATTGTGGGGACTATATCTCATAAATGGCCGAACCAATGGAGATGAAATTTTACATGGAGCTGAAAGAGATCCGGATTCATAACTTTCAGTAAGAAGTCCGCGCATGATTCATTCATTTACAACCCCATTAATGCGTTGGAACTCGGTGTATTGGAATATGAACAGTCTGCCTGGAAGAATTAAATACTATGAGGGAAGTGGCCACAACTCCTTCATTCCATGTGAAATAAAGCTGAAATTTCGTGGGCCGACAGATGATAAGTATGAGAACAACTTTCAAGAAGGACTAAGTTCCAAATTCTATCATTAAAGAATCCAACCACGTGACTACATGCGGGGATGATTTTTGGAACCAAATTTCCAAACCCTTTCCCTATAAAAGTGTATCTCTTTTTCATTCCAAAGGGATTGGAAACTTAGGAATAGCCTTTGTTGGACATTATATTTAGTTTAGCTTTGTATTTTATTTTAATTTCATTATGTAATATCATTTCATATTTTTATTCAAGTGTTCTCCTTTCACTCTTATTCTTTCTCTCTTTTTTTTCTCCCCCCATTTTCTCCATCACTGTGAACTCTTATGCTCGTGATCATGAGTAGATAACTCGAGGAAGTTCCCGAGGGAGTAATTCAGTGATGAACCCAAGTCTTTGATCATTAATGTTTTATTGTTTCTTATTTACTTAGAGTTAGGCTAAGGGGGATCTTAGTGGGAAAGGTGCCTTTGTGTCTCCACTTGCCACCCGAGGTTTAGCTTTCACTTCTGCAATATTTTCCCTCGATCGAGGAGGTGGATGTATGGTCTCTCGGCAATCGTTGAGTGTATCGTATGTTCAAAACCATAGGCATAATGGTATGTTCATGCATATGATGGAGCATGTTCATTAAGTAAATTTGAAACTAAGCAAATAGATGATGAAGGTTCACTCTGGATACTCTCCCGGGAGGATCTCCTTTCTGTCCTAACATCATTCTGTTTGCATTCATTCTGTCTGCATTGCATTTGCATATTTACTTTTAGTTTTGTATTTTTAATTCTCAAATATCATTTCTGGTCATTTTAGTTTATATATACATAGTGAATTAGAAGTAGTGAGTGATTGACTGCAAAAGGCTCCTCAAGAGATCGACCTAGGTCAGCCACTATGCTGCACTTAGTATAAATATTTTTGAGAGCGCGCACGACAATGCTACATCACCAATCGTGACTAACTTCTTGCACCACATGCACTTGAGTCTTCATACTCAAAACATAAACTATAACATCCCCCTTCCTAGGGGTATATAAAATCTTGAATTTTAAGGATTTCAAGTACTTAAACCACCTTCATTACTAAATGTTCCTATCATGATGGGAAATGGTATACCTAAGGCTCTTATGGTCAGTATAAACTATCACATATTGAAATGAATCACTCTAAAAAACAACCAAATTAAGGGAGAATGGACCTCATGTTCACCTCCCTATATTATTAAGGATTCTGACTAGCTGAAGGGGTTTATGGTAGTTTTGTGGGGTAACTATACCCCCATATCAAAGTAAAAAATAGCAGGAAAATAAACCAAAAAATCATGATCAATAATAAACTATCAGATTACACATGAATAAATAAACATACCAACCAATAATAATAATGATTTATAGGCATAAAATCATAAAATGATAATCTACCACTAGGATAATTACATATACATATAAAAGATAGAATAAAAATATTGGAGGCTCTACTGTAATCCCTAAGCCTCACCTCATTTGGTCTCTAAAATCCATCCAAGCTATCTAACTGAATGATTTAATCATAAGAAAATGTAGAACCTAAACCTATAAAAAATGAATATATTCTCAAGTATCCAAGTTTCATGGCCTCCTGAGTATGATGTGAGTACATAACTTAGTAGGGAACCACTGATGCAGTTTCATATATAACCAGTAAATGTAGTGTAAGTGAACGCAACATGATTAGATAAATAAAAAATCAATTACACATAAATAAATAAACAAATCATATCCCTCAGGTTCCTCAGTGTCACTCTTGGTTGGTCATAACTACTTCAATCAATTCTGGAGTGTCACCGAGCACGTCTCATAATTGTACCAACCATAAGAAACCCCATAGGGGGACCAAGCCCTACTATAAAACCAATACCCATTACTATACCATCTTTGGACAGTGTCAGAGTGTCTTTGAGCACATCGTATAACCCTACCAACCAACATTATCAACAGGTGGTATGACTCAACCTGGTATACAAGATATAAAAACATAATTCGGACCCACCTAGTATACATGAGATAAACACCCAGGGGATGACCAACCCAGTATACATGAGATAAACAATAGAGGGATAACCCACTTAATATACATGAGATAAACATATGGGGGTTGATTGAACTTGTATACATGAGATAAACACCTAGGGGATGACATTCCTAGTATACATGAGATAAACAGCCATGGGATGACCCACCCACTATACAATAGATAACACCCGAGGGTTGAATCACCCAATATATGTGAGATGAAAACCCAGGGGATGACCCAACCAATATATAGGATCAACAATTGAATCCCATATAGGGAAGTCTATAGTACCAAAATCCATGTGGGGGGTTACACCCTCTACCCACAGATCCAAGGAGCATGTCCAAGGAATCCCAAGATATATAGTGGTTCACATATCCTACTAGTGGATCCATCATACACCCAGGGGCTGCATCCATTACTCAAAACCACATGCATAAAGAAATAAACACACCTCAGGTCATCTTACATCCCTAAAAATCATGAAATATATTTAAAATTCAAATTAGATTACGACTAATTTTCAATAATTTACCATTTTATCAAAGTAAGGGTCAATATTTCCACTGATATCCTAGCTCCCTTACACTACCCCTCTCTAGGGACAATAATATCAAAGGGAACTTACTAGAGTCTCCTAGGTAACATATGAAAAAACACCCCTCATGGGGTTCTTTATCTTAATCTCACCACACTAATTGATAACCACCACATGGAGGGAATAATCTCCATCAACCACATCATAAAAATAACTACATGAACTCATTATACTCTCAGGTTAATCCTTACATGCATAAATATCATGTGAGGGAACCTGGACCATATCAACACTCAAAACATATTAGGTTAGACCTCATACCTAACCCATCCATCAATCCCTCAAGTTTGACCTTCATAGGTAATCAAAACACTATGGGGGAGTAACCCTCACCCCATTCTCATCTAAACTATCACAAAGTCTTAATGTTATCTCATGATTCTCATGTGAATAATACATAGTACAACCACCTAAATCCATCACATCATCTACCTGAAAGATTCTAAGTAAACCTAACACTAGTGACACTACATCCAGTTGTTTAATTTATTTTAACACCCATCAGGGTTGATATGTTTCATTGAAAATATGTAATATCTAGGACTCAACCATTAGAAACTAAGGAAATCAAGCTAGTGCCCAAGGTCCCTCATGTCCTTAACACCTCTCCCATTTCATTGACAAGAATCAAATTTTAATTAACAATCCATTTAATTTTAAAGTTTAACTTCTCTTGGTGGTGAGACAACACATCACATTCCAAGTATAAAAAAATGCATATATACTATAGGGTGGATACATAAGGACCACCTACCTCAATACCAATCCAAAATCACTTTAAGTCTATGACTTGGAAGCTTTGCCGAGTCTCATGAACTCCTCGTATCACACCCCAGGTGCCTAAATCACATCATAAGGTACAATAATTAATTATAATCAATAATAATTAATTATAAAATTAAATTATAACAAATTATAATTCAATTAAACTTTAATTTATAATGAATAACCACTAACCACTCACTAGGTATCTCTGTATCACTCAAACCACAACCAAAAGCATGTGGGAGGTCTATGATGCACTCCCAAAATCATCCCGGGACAAATACCTAACATGATACATCGATTCAATAATTAATTTAATTTAATTTTAACTAAAAACATTAAAATAATGATACATCAAAATTTATTCATCAAATTATCTAGAAATGACATAGATATATCACCACGAGACCTCTTCTACACGAGATGAGAAAAACACCCTTCAAAATCAGCCAATTCCACCATGCTCTAGTGGAATCAGAACCAAAAACCTAATCAAAGAAACTAAAATCAAAGGAAACCATAAGAATAAATCCAAATAATATGAATGAGGAGTAAAATCACTTGGAATAGCCAAAGAATTCACCCAAAATTTCCCAAAATTGAGGGTAATCAAAGGAGAGAGAAGGGGGTTTGGCTAGATGGGTGTCGCATGAGATATAGGAGGAGAAAAGAGGGGGGTTACCTATTAAAATTCTGGGGATAAAATGTTAATTCACCAATTTTAATGAGTTTCATGGTGTTTTCACATAATTTTAAAAACCTTTCTGTAACTGTGTAGTAGGTACTATCCAAGGACACACCTCTCGCATAGTTGGTCCACATGGTTTACCAAGTCCCGTGCCAATTGTGAAAATCAACACTGCCTTAGTCTATAATACTTCACATGGTTTATTTGAAATAGCGTTCCATGATCTAGATCTAATATACCCAACATGATTTACCATAGAATCCAATTTTTTCTAAACCATTCACTAACCATGAAAATCAATCACGTACTATAGAAATTGATTTTAAAACCTTCCTATGTAAGAGTAACCATATATTTTTCTCTAAAATGTGTGACCCAAACCAGACACCCTAGAAAAATTTCTCCTAAAACCTCTAACAATTCAACTAAAATCTTCTGAAACTCACCTAAGTACCTAAGACACCTCTCGGGCTTCTAAAAATATTTAAAAAAATTATCCAAGGATGCTAAAACTCTTGAATTTTTGATCCGAATATCACTTCTCAAAATGAAACACCCACTAGATTTCTAGAAATTAAAATTTCCTCTAAAAATAAAATCTTATAAAGGATAAGTATTTTAAATAAACCGAAAAATATCAACTAGAAGGTAGTGATGCCAACATCTCAACACTTGCATATCGCTACCAGCTCCAAGTCACGTGTTGGATAATTTCTCTCATATGGACTCAATTGCCTTAGTCTATATGCAATTAAAAACTCATCCTACATAAAAAAATCTCTTAGAATAACCCTTGATGTATTATAATATAGGATATACTACTTAACCAAATTAGGTAAGGTCAAAAATGATATATATATGTTAACCAACCCTTCAACTCCTAGATGACTCTCTCTCATATAGATCAGATCACTCAAACTTCACTCCTTATTCTAGGATATCACCATTACATCCAAATAGGATAAATTCAATAAATAAATAAACTGGTTTGACCTAATATGTCACTAATACCTCT
Source organism: Viscum album (assembly GCA_963277665.1). NCBI lineage: Eukaryota > Viridiplantae > Streptophyta > Magnoliopsida > Santalales > Viscaceae > Viscum > Viscum album. The sequence goes on from OY728133.1 coordinate 109,675,038, forward strand.
TCACCATAAGGACCTAAGTGTATTCCAAATCACCATGGGCTGGTGACAACACCAGGGAATCAAAAAATAATTAAAGTGGCAATGATTTCACCCTTTAATAACCAATAAACAAGAAATAAAAATCTACCAAGAAACTGACATAGTGAATCCATACATTAGACTTCCATGAATATAAAATAAATATTTACAAGTAAATGACAAAAAAAATGAGGCTTAACGAGAGAAAAATATCCAAATGGTATATAACCAATAATAGCGATCAATATTACTTTTATAGGTGAAATAATACAACATAAATGCATCCTATAAACCAAAACAGGATAGATAAAAAATAATGTACAAAATGATAAATTTAATGATAAATAATCATCCTTAAAATAAACCTAAACTTGAACTATATCACAATATCCACTCCATGTGAGACATAATCACTCACCATATCCAAAATCATCTATCAACAGAGAAAATAGAACAAAAAAATCCCAAGATAAAAACATAGGAACCTATAATAAAACATGATAACTATTGACTAAAAATTGATTTTTTATTAAGAAGTAAGAAAAGGGAGGGGGAAAGAAAAATGGGAAGAGGGGGGAGAGGATATATGGTGGCCTAAAGTAATACAGACCAACAAGATCCCCTTGGATGATATTAATATAATCATTTGGTCAATACCCTCATAAAAAAATTCCCAACCATGTTATTTTTTTCACCTTTTGAGTCTAGGAGATCCACTACTCTATTACCTTCATGAAAGGTATGGAGGATTTAAACTTATTATGAAATCATATTTAGACACTTAATCATGGTATAACAGATGATCCAATGGCTTGGGTGGGATCCCAAGAGTGATTTGATAATAATGGATGAGCGAAGCTTCATAATGGAAAGAAAAATGATGTTAGAATTGAAAATGTTAAGACCAGTAAGAATTTATTGATCTTACACTTGGAGAGAGGAACCTTCACCAAATAAAACTAAGAATTACATAACCATAGAGTCACATCCATCCAAAACCAAGCCTCCTCCATGCATACACCCTTGAATATATGATCTATCAGTGTTGAGTTTGAGTCATTATATTGGAGGCTTCCATCAAACCCAAGATCTATTACTTCTTGGAAAGATGTGATGATTTCCTCTAAAGTTCTAGAAATATGAATTCAAACTACACCTAGAAGCCCAATATTGTTAAAAATTGTACAAAGGGAGAATAATCAATCAATAAACTTGATTCTGAGGTACCCACTATTGGGGGAAAATATTTGGTGGAAAGTAGTGTTTTGGTTTTCTCAAAGCACCGAACATCCCACCGCAAAGAGAATACTTATTCCTTGGTCATTAATTATAGACATTGAAAAGTAATCGAAACAATACAATAAATATATATTAACTGAATTGAATCCATCATATCCCCCCTATAGTTTTCCAAATGAATTGGGCTTAATCCCCTTCCATAAAAAAATAGAAATCTAATTCATATATAGACCTTGAGTAGTATATGTATTTCAAAGAGAGTAAAATACATTTCATTTGGACATTATCATCCATAAGGATCATTGAATTTCTAATTCACTAGAGAAGGAACTAAAATTTAATGGAGATTTAATAGTACTATATTTTACTACCTAGGGGGTCATGAATTTTTGTCTCTTGATTCATATCCTAAAAATAGGCACAAGTAAAGTTTCTTGAAGGTGAAGGTTTAAAGATATAATAGTCAGGTTTATTATCCATAATAATATGATTTTAGATGTTTTTTATCATCATTGTGGACCACACCCAAGAATTGAGGAAAGTTTGAGGCTTGACTGAAGCTAAAGTTAAAAATAGAGAATCCATGAAAATATAGAGGAAGACTATCCTAGTTGTCCTTCCAAAAGAATATATACCCTCTTCCAACAGTACAGTGGGAGTTTTCAATAATCACACTAATTATATCATATTGGACACACCATAGGTGATATATGAATCCCCCTTAAACCATCTACCTAGAGATGTCCCATGTTTCTATAGGATGAAATTTCCCCAAAGAGATTGACCCAATACTACCTCCTAAGACAGTTTTAATTATAGATATATCATATTTTTATTAATGTTGTTGAGGTTAATAACCCCTAAATAACATGTTTCGAAAACCTAACCCATATGGACCAGTGATTCGACCCCTATTGATGAGAATAAAAAATTAAAGAATTGAGAATATAATAAATTTTTTAAATAAAACTCTTTGGGGTCTTGATAACTGAAAGAGTGTAAATCAAGATAGAAGAGAACAAACTATTAACTAGGGTAATTCACCCCATAAATAAATAAATTTTGTTTTCCAATTCAAGATCTTCTTAGTTATTTTTTTAATAATTCCATCTAAGTGGTAAATTTAGATCATTTTATTGGAAATAAGGGAACCAGGATAGTCCATAGGAAATTGTCTTTTAGTGATTACTAGTTTCTCCTCAATGAGCTTAGAGTTCCTTCTAGTGAATTATTTTGAGATGAAGAAATTTATTTTGTTATAGTTGATGAGTTGAGAAGTATTATAACAATATGAATTAATAATAATTTTGAATATGGGAATAGAGTTACTCCCTCCATTGATGAAAAAATCATTTCATATATAAATAAAAAATATGAAGGTCCTTTAAATCCAAACAGGCCTCTATAGGGATGAACCAATCTATTAAAGATGGCTAAATTTTGGTTCCTTATGAGGAAATATTGAGAATGTATGAAGAGACTCATTGAAAGAGTCCCAAATTACCAAAGTCCCCTTATGGACTTAATGAAACTAAAGAACCTTCCCATGAGAGAGATGATAAACCAAGTGAAAAAAATCATAATAAAAATAGGTCACAAACCCACTAAAATAAAGTTCCATCCCATCCCATCATAGGTCTTATCCATTTAAATTTTAATAATGATATTATAATCAAACACCCATCTATCAATATTAGATATAATCCTCTAAGCTATGATAATTTCTCCTCAGATGTTCCTTTCTTAGATGAATCAATGACTCTCTTCTAAAATCTAAGCTCCCAAGTGCTTACAAAGACTTTTTCTGAGAGTATAGGTTAGGTTATTTTAAGATAAGTTTCATAATTTGATAGCCTAAAATTTCACAAAACTATTAAGGTTGTTCACCTTCAGAAAAGGGACAAGGATCATGGTATATAGACATATAGGTAACACCATTCCTTTGAATAAATCATGCATAACACCAATTTAATAAAATTTTACCATATCCCAAACTATTAAGTAGAAGGATCCTGAAAATCCATTGATGCCAGAGGAACTATTTGGATAAGATCCTTAATAAAATCCAAAATCTCCTTCTCATCCAGAATATTTTCCAAGATACATTTATATAATCCTTCAATATATCTCAAGATGTTTCTAAAAATGGAGTCATATGTGTCTAATAGGTTGGGTTCCATTATAGATCCTTGTCATGTACCTGCAACCTAGTTAGTGAAGTGGGTATCTATAAGGGGGCCAATTATGTTAACCTCACTGGAATGGGATCTTACCTCTAGTGTCATATTTATTTTTCCAATTTTTTTATCCCTTATTAGAGAATGGAAGTATTTTGTGTTCTTACCCCCTCCCTAGACCATTTTCTCATAAAATTTCTTTAGCCATCTATTCTTCCTCCACCAATAACTCTTTTAAAATTATACATTTTTGGGTGAGATGAAAAAATATTTTTAATCATCCCATTTATTTTTCAAATTGTTATCTAAATATCCAAACTCTCCTTGAATTCCTTGAAAATAATAGATGAGATCATTCTGATTCTTAGACCACCTTAAGATATCCCATTTAAACCTACAGAGTTTGTTATGGAGGATAACCCAATGTGGTACTTGAGTGGTTAATAACCTAGAGAAAATATCCATGTCTTTAAATACATTTAGGTTCATCCATTAGTTGGAATAGAAGAAGTGTTTATACTCATCTATGGAAGGAGTAACTTAAATAAGTATAGGAGAGTGATCTAAGAGAGATTAGGAAAATTTATTGACATTGGATTTAGAGAAGGATTATATATAATTGGAATTACCTAAGCATCTATTTAACCTAATCTAGATATTTTTACTCCTAAATTTATTGTTTCACTAAGTAAATTTATTCCCAGTGAATCCCAAGTCAAGCAGGTTGTTTTGGGATGAGAAGTCCCGAAAATCCCTCATAGAATTATTAGAATATATACCACTACCCTTATTCTCATACTTCTCCATGATAGTGTTGAAATACCCTTATAAACCAAGATTCAGTACCAAGATTGAAGGAGGAGAGGGCATGCTAAAGAGATTTTCTTTCCCCAGCCACACATCTAGAATAAACAAATGTAAGGAAGAAAGAAACTTTATTCTTTATAAACTTCATAGTAATGTGTTGTGAATAAGAATCAATGAAATCCACTTAAAGAAAATCATTATAGAATATCCAAATGTGAGAATTAGTTGGGATATCAGGAAAAATGTTGGTCATATGGAGTTTGGTTTCAAAATATTTTATGTTCAGTGCTCTGTGTTTTAGCTCTAAAATTTATAACAACTTTAGGTCACTTCCATTGATAATTTTGATAACATACTCAATCTTCTATGAGGATTTGATACCTCGATCATTTCAAAAAATAGATAAGATCATGAGGATAGGGTGGGTTGAACCTCAAGGTCTAAATCACTTTTTTAGAGGGCTAGAGATGTTGGGTCAACCTGATTATGTTTAGAACTGGTGAAAATGGTGATGAGAGTAAAGGGAAATGATTTGTTCCTTTTTTTTTTCCAATTTTTAGGAGGGGGTATAGCTTATCACCAAATTTTTTCGAAACATTAAATTAGTTATAACAAACTATCAAATAAACCATTGGACTAACTGGATGGATCTTTTAAGGATTAAGAAAATCAGAATTAACTAGAAACCCTTGGGTTAAATGATACATAAGTCCCGAACTAGGATAAACTTCAAAATCTAAGCATCCAAATGAAATAGGGGGATAGAATTTTGAGATATAGGGAAAAGTATCCTATAGAATGATCCAATAGAATTTTAAAAGACACCACATAGGCTTGGATGCAAGGATCCCAAGACCAGAACCTCTACACCTTCTGAAGACTTAAAGTCTTACCTATATAGAGAAGAAGGATTAAGAGAAGATCCCAAAATAAGTTCATAGTGACACTCCTATACATTATTTAGAATCATGACCTAAGAGTCTGAGGCCATGACATAAATACCATCAGACCACCCCTATGTAAAACTAGGTTCAACATACTTTGGATCAAGTGAGACTTTGAGATCCTATTTCTATGCTACCCTAGAGAGAATAAGAAGAGGACACCTTAGAAGAGACTCTAGAGAAGAAACCAAACCTGATTATAAGGGTGGGATTCAACCAATTTAGTTTATGAAAATGGACTCCAAATGGACTTTCAAAGAGAAAGAATAACAAAAACTAGAGGAACTTGAATAAAAGATCTTTTTCCAAAAAGGAAAATTGGTCGCTATATATAGAAGAATTATTTGGGGTATGGGTAGGCCATATAAATCTCTACATAGATACAATCTACCATCGTGTGATCTATATTCAAGGTATCCATGTTAGAACATAATAAGAGGCCAAGTGCTTACTATATTTGAGGATGGTCCAGTTTTGGAATGGGAGGGGGTTTCCAAGAAGGAAAATCTAGAGGGATTCCTTGGGGGAAGCTTTGCCTTTATGGATTTCCAATAACCACAAAATTAGGAGAGATATTATCTAGTCATAGGTTTAACCATACCTTGACTACACCCTTATGAAATTTATATATGAAAATGGGTGAATAAAAAAGGAATTCTTGCTCAGAATTGAAACCACAACCTTACCAGCTAAACCCAAAAAGTTAGAAAACAGGAGAATATAGAAAACTAAGAGAGATCCATCATAAATTTCACAATGAGAAACCAATAATGATAAGTTGAAGTTTTAATAAGTTCTCTATAAAAAATAGAGAGCATTGGGCATCATTCCACTGATTCATGGGCCTTGGTCTCTAACAGGGGAAACATTGGAATTATACACACACATGAAAGTGTGTATGTAGGGTATGATCTAAATAAGCCAAGTAGGATTTCACCAAAGATTCCATGCAATTCCTTTTATAAAAAATTTCATAAATTCTATTTTAAAAATCATTTAGAGAATAATTTTTCCAAATATAAAGTGTAAAGTAAAAAAAGTATCATATTTTCAAATTTTTAGTAAAACCATAAGGTAAATCCTTTTTTAGAAAAAAAACATCAAGGATTTAAATACCTGATTTTAAACCCAAGTAAATAAATCAAACTTTCTCTCAAAATATTTATTCTAAACACCATATTTAAACCAAGGGTGGAATCTACTATTTAAAATGGAGAAAACATTATTTTTTTTAAAAGGTGGACTTCTATGTTTAAGAAATAAAAACTATATAATTTTTCTTCTTTAAAAAATTATAGTAAAACCCTTTTAAAAAAGTTAAAAATTAAAATCAACCATAAAATAAAGAAGGATTATCAATAAATAAGCACTATTATATCAAGGAAGCATGATATAAACAAATACTAACATAGTAAATGGTAGCACTAACCTAAAATAAGTACATTGAGATAAAAAAAGTGCACAATGGTAATACATAGGTTAGTACCATAAAAAATAGAAGAATTTTCATGGGAAACTCATTAGTTCCAAAAGTGAGATGATCTTAAATGTATATCGATGGAATCAACTACTGGGATTATTTTATATTCCTAAATGGTGAAAGATCTTGATTATTTCCCATAATATCAGTAGGGATTTGCTTCTAATTATATCCCAAAGGCCAACTCAGCACTCCTCCTAGTTGGATCCCATAATCCAACTGGACACTCATCCTAATTAGTTCCCATAATCTAATTAGAAAATCCTCCTAATTAGACCCATAGTATAATTGGAAACTCCTAATTATCTTCTATATTCTAATTGGTAACTCCCTAAAAAAAGACACAAATAACACTAGGGTTCACTATATAACACTCAAAATAAGTCATTATGATAAAAAATAGATCTCTGACTTACCTACCAAGGTTCCCATGACATACCCAGAATGTAGGTGGAAAATTAACAAGTAATATAATCAGAAAATAAATTAATACTAAAACATCAACAAATAAATTTAATCTCACCTATAATATAATCTCAATAAACAACCCATTTTAACATATGAATAATCATTATAATAATAATAATAATATTTTTCCCATATAAGGAAAAATTCTATACAAGAGATAATATAAAACAAGGGTATAAAAAATAAAGGTATATCAACATCAATAAAAATCATTTTTATTCATAAAGTGCCAAACATCTATTTGATATACCTTATAATTACAAGTTAAAACCATCCTTTGACAAAAATATAAGGATCAACACTTTGAAAAAAAGGATTTCCTCCCTTTGTATTCAATTGAAAACCAAAACATATCTTAATTTGAAAAAACCTTGAAACATGGGCTACATTCTTTAGAAATCTAAATAAGCCCACAAACATCTATTATCATGAAATTCATTTGAAAAGATACTCTCAATATTTTTCCAAAACACTTAGCATACACAATATTCTAGTCCAAAATTAAAACTATAAATTCATTTACAATATATTTTTTCCAAGTATAGAAAACATTTAAAATATTTTAGAAAACCCATCATGGGAATCACATATAGGTTTATTATTAGAGGAAATATTTTTTAGGAAAATTAAGCATTTAATAATATTATAAATAAGAGAGTTTCATATAAACACTTACCTCAAATAAGTGAAAACCACCTGCCTTTTAGGGTGGAATCAAAAACACATAAGGAAATAACCTTTACAATCCCACGATAACCAAATCCTCATGATTAGACCTATAAAAAAACCCATACTTGATCTCCTAGGATATTAGGGTTCATGGTATAAAATAAAGATGAGGGGAAATAGAGTTATAGAGAAGATAAGAGTAAGGATATAGAAATAGGGTTTGACCTTGAGAAACCACTTGAAATCAAAGTTAAAAAGGTTTGTAATCCATGGAGAAATATGGGAGAAGTTCCAAGAACTCTCCTCATGGTTGATCATGTGAAAGATGAAGGAAATGAGGCATAAACACATTAAAATCAAAAGTTTCATAAAGGGAATTTTTTTAAGGAATCATGGAAACTCACATAGTTTGGAAGGATGATTTACCAAACCGTGTACTAACCATGTAGATTTTACTGTATTAGAGATTCCACCTCACATGGTTTGGATATAATGTCTACCAAACTATGGTCCAACCATGCATCCCTTATTGTAATTTATTTTTACACTCCAAAAAATTTTCTCACATGGTTCTCCAAAATGTTATCAATTCATCCACTAACCACTAAAGAAACACCATATTCTTATTGATATTTTCATGGTTTCACTAAACCTTACATGACTGTGCACCTTAAGAAAATCAATACATAAGGTACCTCACATGGTTTCCCCACAAATGTAAGGATTTTTGAATGGTTACTCCCAATAATTTGGTAACTATGAAATTAAAAAAACAATTAAAAATTAAAATTTCAAATAAAAAAACTCACAAAAATACAAAACAACTCATAAATACATAATATTTAATACAATGGTGATGTGTATGTGTCATAAGTTTTAAATGAATCTTCTATAATATACCTCCAAACCCAAAATCTACTATCTAAACACTCCTAAAAAACTATAACCTCAAACTTTATATGGTACACTGATATTCTAACCTATGATATCATGTAATCTAATAATAAGACCTCGATAATCTAGAACTAACACTTTGAAATATTGATATAAAGTTGACACTCTCTCAGCATGCTTGTAATGATCTCTAAATGACAATCATAGTTATACCTCAAATAGGAGTATACTGGGATATCATTGACAGAGAACATCATGAAGGAATCCAAAAATGGATTAAAGAAATAATTTATCAGATCTATAAGCACATTTATCATGATCATCAATCTAAAAAAATCACAAGATACTCACACAGGTCATACATGCTCTTGATATAAGTATGATAAATATCATAAGTCCTCACACATAGTTGATGATAACCCAAACTAAATTCGATATTAGAAAACCACTTAGATCCCCTAATATGGTAGAATAGTTCATTAATATGAGGAATATGATACCAGTTCTCACCTGATTTATCCTCTGATAATCTATATATAATTGCAATGAACCATCCAATTTCTTGGTGAAAAACATAGGATCAGCCCTAGGGGACATGTTTAGGAAAATAAATCCATTATCCTTATGATCCTTAAGCTAATAATTCAACTCTATAAGTTATATAAGATCCATTATATACATATAAATTAATATTATCTCTGTACTTGGAATAAGATCGATTGTAAACTTGACCTATCTTTTAGGTGGAATCCTTGAGAAGTCCTCTAGAAAGATATAATATAATTAATAAAAATAGGAGGAAAAAATGTCTTCCCTGTCTCATCATCATTCAGAATAACATTAAAAAAATGGGCTAAAATCATCCATGACTACCAACATTTAGGTCCCAAATGACCTTCCTAAAAATCTTTCTCACCAACATAGGTATAGTGTTCACCCTCATTAGAAGTAAAAGATACCCATTTGTGATATCAGTTGATATGTTCTTGATACCCATTAAACTAATATTTACCTAGGATCACATATATTTTTCACATATCTAACATGAAGAAATCCTAAAGATGTTGATATCCACTGATCATGCTGGGAAACTTAGAACATCTTCAAATACCCTCATATCACACCCCATAAGGGTGTATCGATATACATTACCCCTAAAGATACTCTATAAACAACCCCAGCTCACTGGAATACTGAGTAGAGATAAATGAATGTGATAAAACTATATCAAATAAAGAAGATGATAAGGTATAATCCATTAAGATTATACCTCAAATAGTTAAAGGACCCTCATCATAGTCAACAAGTGTAAGATTGATGAGATAAAGATAAACTAACCCTGATCCTCTCCTCTGGACTCCTAATCCATGAATAAAATAAGGAGAACTACTTGGATGGTTTTTATCACCCTAAGAACCTTTACTACATATGTGACTTGAATGATCAAAATAACTACAACTATCACCCTATGATGCAATACCAGACCCGACTACTGATCCCTAATCCTGGCTATCACCACAATGACTTGATGGCTGAGAAGAAATTAGATAAGAGTGCTGTAAATTCCACATACAACCACTATAATGGAATTAAATTGATAGTCAATGGTACTATGACCACATATTATCTAACCTGCCACACTGATAACGTACTACCAGAGTCCTCCCATTCTAGGGAAAAGAAGAATCACAACCTTGGCTAACTTACCTATCACCACTTTGATAAGAATCACTAAAACACTACTTCTGGTAACCTAAAGATCCCTCTTGGGCCTAATATAAGAAATTGACTAACTAGAGGGTATATCCTCATACTTTTTCTATATATAATAAGGGTCTAATTAATGAATTTAAAGAAATACATGAGATGAAATATGTTTACTCAATACCAAATTAAATGTATTAGCCTATCCTAAAAATGATGAACCTTGGAGGTCATATCACCCACAAGTAAAAGAAGAAATTGAAGAAACTTGATAAAATAGGCCACATAGTTTATCAATGATATGATTCCTTATACCAAATTCAAAAAATCATGAGACTTATTAGCTTCCTCTATCTTAGGAAAGAAATTATCAAAAAATAAAGATTTTAAATTTCTTTTATGGTAGCCCCGTATACTGATCTTCCTAGACTAGGAAACCACACATACACTTTTCTCACCCTTAATGTATGTAGAGAAAAAGATCCACCTACATCTTAAGAGGTGTCTAAGGATGATTTAATAAAATTTTCATAGACTTGAACCAAAAATCTATAACCGAAGGTCCACCCTCTATCAAAAATAGAGATGGATTCTACAAATGTAACTGTCTAGCCAAATATGACATGAAAGGATCACCTCTTAGAGCTCGACATCCCATAGATTGAACCACATAAAATATAATCTCATAGAGATACTTATTGAGAGGAGGTATATTCATAACTAGGGGTTCTGACTCAAAAATTGACGGGGCATGCGCATCCCAACCCTCTTATTGCTCAAAAGGCAGTTTTCATGGTGTCATGTCACTTTAATTATAAGAACATAAATTATAATAACATATATAACACATATTAATATAAAAAATATGATAATAAGTAATAGAAAAAGAATCCTGATATACTATAAACACACCCTATCATACGAAGGGTCTCTCATAACCTTAGGTGATTTCTCTATCCTCTATTACCCACTCTTATAGAGTTAGAAACTGATATATATTAGATTCACTTTATCAATTTAATAAAATTATAGAATAATAATGGATTTTTTAAATATAATTTCACTATTAAGTTAGATAGGAAAACACTATATACATTTTTTGACACTTTAAATAAACAAACCTTATATAATAATCTAACTAATCAATCATAGACAAACAAATAATTTTCATGTGAATCCTACGTTCCAAGAATAATGCATGAACACATGCTCTATTTCCACCCTAGTCCAAGAGTAAAAACCAATAAACTAAAAATCAATATCCTAATGAATTATATTTGGTAAAAGTAACCCAACTATAAAAGAAAAATAAAATAACATCAATATCATTCCTGATAACATGGAATTCCCTGATATGTGGGTTAACTATGCTCATGAATATGGTATATCCAAGATTTTGACCACATCCTACTTCCTATATACCATATCTCAAATAGTAAGACAAAAATAAAAAAATGATCTAATAAAACTTTGTATTATCCATGAATTAGTTTATCTCCACCATGACCAAAACAAGTTTCACATACTTAATGTGCCTACCTGTACACCATAGGTTTCTGACCAGTGATAAGGGTTAATGAATAAAGTTGGGAGACTATACCCTCTTTGGTAAAGATGTCTATAAACCATAATGAAAGAAATATAATCAGCTGTAACAAAAAAAAAACTAAATAAATGTGAAAATTACAACTAAATTCCCTCAATAAATAAATAAAAACTCCCATTTTATAGAAAAATGAATAACAATAATGTCACAAAGTCATATATATAAGAACAAGATCTCCTATGGGTATATCATATACCATAAATACAAAAAATAATCAAAATTATAGAGATGATATAAAAACTGGTCCTGAGTCCACACCCAGTCCCATATCATATCCCCTACCATGATCAAAAAATGATCCATCAATAAAAAATCCCTTTCCCTTGGATAAAAAATTATAATATCTAATTGGGTATTAGGGAACCTAAGATGGGTGTGAGTAAAACTTAGTTGTACACCACCAATGATGTCCCAAAACATGTCCAATAAACAAAAGTACATGTATAGTGTGATATACTTGTAAATAAAAGTAAAAAGGAAATTGAAATTATAAAAAATATGTCACAACCATAGGTACTAGAAAACCAACTAGGCATGACTATACTTGCTTAAACTAGTGTCAGTGTGTCTCTAAACACATCACAAGAATAATTACTGGGCATCATGAACCATGACATGTCAATGGGAATATCATCCTATCATAGTAAAATTACCAGTAAATAGGAAATGCATCCCAAAAAAATAGTTATATCAGTGGGAATAACATTCCAATATCAATATTCCATATGCGAGATTAATATCCTTGAGTAACATATATCAATAAAAATATCTTCCTAGTAATAATAGTCTTTTATTAAGAATATATTCCCATAGAAATCACACTCAATTGAACATCATGAAAAAAATACAACATCATAAGAGGGAATGACATCCCTAGACATAGGTAACTCATATAAGGGAAGGACATCCCACGTCCTAGGAAACATCACAAGATAGGAAATCATGTCCCATCAACAACCCCACACATATGGTCATATTGTACCCTTCCATAGAAACATAACAACATGGGAAGTACATTCCATTTCCATGGTAATTACAAGTACTCATTCATAACTTATCTAAAATAATATCATGGTAAAATGAATGGATTAAGAAAAAAAATAATAATTTAACTTTAAATTTGAAATAATTTCCAGGTTTAATAAATTTTAATCTAGGTTATTCATCTAATACCCAACCTATTTACAAAACTCAATCCAAGGTATAAACTTCTTAACATATAGAAACCAAGTGGGTGAGGAAAACTTAACCCAATTAACAATTAAAACATCCAAAGGCTATGGGTAATCTCAAATGTTACACACGAATCAAGTTTAATGATGATCCTTTCCAATTATATACCTCTGACATGTCTAAGGAGTCTAAATAAACCAATTGAGATCTATAGTATCATCACATAACTCAAGGAATCCCCCATGAGGTCCTGAGCATAGTGGTTCAACAAACTTAAATCCAGGTTCATAACCATTAACAACTATGAGATCAACACATAATAATTTAAGGGTCCATCGTGTCCCTAGATGTCTTCACCCAACTCAAACAGGGTCGGGGGAAGCTATTGATTTTAATTTTAAGTCAATTTCACATAGATATTGAGACCAAGACTCGCATAATTCATGAAATGAGCATAAACCATTAAGATTAGTTAGGGACCACCTACCTTGATACACCAAAATCTTTCCAATCAAATATAACTCATAAACTCATCTCTAAATAGTAGAAATAAAAAATAAAAAAAAACCTAAAATTAGGGAATAAAAAAAAGAACACACTGAAACAATGGAAAAAATAAGAAATAAATCAAATAGGAGTTATATCCTTACTATAAGAAACTCACCAAGACTAATGAAACTAGAATTTGGCCACTAATAAAGAATAACCAACACTTGTAAGTGAAGAGAGAGAGAAGACAGAGAGGGAAAGTCAAGTAGCTAGATATACACAATAAGAATAAAGTAACATTTAATTAAAATTATAAACAATTAATTAATTTATTTTTTTTAAAATTTTCCAAGGATACATCTGGTACCTGTAAACCTGCCATCGAGTACCTACTTTGGGGTCAAAAACCACCCAGTGGACCAGTTAGAGCTACTGCCTCCCCTTTCCCACCCATTAGATATTTGAAACTAGTCCATTGGTTACTTGGTATAATCTATCAAAATGATAGATGTATTAAAACCCAATTTTTTCATCTTAAATGGACCCCTGACCCCCACAAATAGCTCAAACACACATAAATCAATAAAATAAACTAGGTTTAGTGAAAATTTAAAGGAATTTATACCTTTATAAGGTAAAGGTGTTATATTTGTATTTAATAAATACTTGATTAAGATCATGATGAATAATTGATATAATCTTCTCTCAATGGTGTATTCATGGACTGATCTAAATCACCTACATCCTGGGAAGGACCCTCTTCACAACCATGATATACTAGTACCTCAGGTAGCAAGGGATGGAGGAGGGGAGAGATATATTAAGGAGAATTGATATGAATAAGAACAAGATCAAACAAAAACCATATCAATGACTTGTCTTACTTATATATCCATTTGTACACTCATTATTATTCATGTATTTAATAATACATTATAAAATTTATGAGCTAATGTCAAGTGGTTACAACACCTTGTAATCCTCAACCATCTCATTATCTAAAAGTATCATTTTAAGAAACATTTAATCAATGTTATCTTATATTGAATAATATCTATATGTTTAAAAATTAACCCTTGACAATAAAATCTATCATAATATTCCATGTGAATCATATATTACAATTAAATTCATTATGATATGCCCATATCAAAAATATGACTGACCAATATAGTGAATATGTGATATCTCTATATTATAAGAAATGGTATACCCAAAAGGCATAAAACATTCCACTTGAAATATTTCTATCATACTATATAACACACCGATATCATACCATAAAATATATCATAAAAACATAATATATATCTATAACATTAGGGTATATCTCCATTAATATCTCACTTATAATAAAGACTCATAGATTTTATGCCATTTAACCTTATATTATATCATATATAATAACTTGTGATACTATATCCAAAAATCCTTTTTTAGATATTCCATTTTTTTTGTAAATCTATCATCAAATTCATCGTGTATCACATTGTATGAAATACTTTATGAATATCCATCCAAAACTCCTTTTGGATAAACTCTAAATGCTTTTAGAGAAACTCTTTGAGTTTTTTAAAACTAAATACTCATTTAGTCAACCACAAAGTTTGGACCAATGGTACTTTGTAATGTTGAAAATAAATAAATATTCTTGAATTGATAAATTTAGTCAAATAACATCCTCTATAAAAACAATAATGCTGATCAATCTATAAAGAGATAAAGTATAATATTCATCAAACACAAGTATCTATATACCTATGTCCACCAGATGTATAATATATAAGTGTGCATTTTACTATGAATCACTTTTTAAACAAATAAATAAACTATAAGACACAAAGTATGTCAAACATGTATAGATACTCATAAGTTATATATTCTCTGAGTATAGATAGATCGAGTCAATGAATACATCACCTGTCATTCACCCTCATAGATGATCACATCACATTACCCTTATCCAATAAATAATCACATCACATGTTTTATATAGGTATAAAAACACACTCATCCAGTATATATCAATCAAGGGTTTTAATGTCATACTTTTCATATGAAATGAAAAATCCCATCTTGGTTAATCCTCAATCAATGACATGATCAACAACATTCCCAACCACATATTGATTTTCTAAGAATAAAGACTTGTATAAGAAAGGTATAAAATTATAAAGGTTCTCATAAAAATTATATTGTGAACCTTAGGTATTGGTAAATCCAAATATGAAACATGCACCATACTTATACCAAATACATAGTGAATTACACTCCATGTAGTATACCTGGGGGATCATCCAGTGCACAAAATTCCTTTTATTCCTTATGATCATATTTCATATCTCTATAAAAAATCCTACTCACACTAACATTAACATTTTTTCATAACCTATAATACTTCATGTAAAAAATTGGTTAGGGATTAATTAAACTCATTCTTTGAGAGTTTAATTACCATTTCACTTCATGTAATATATGAAACTAATATGAAATAATGAAAAAGTGGAATCTAAATTTAAATTCAATATGATAAATTTCATATTCTTAAACTCATTTAATAATATTAATAAAACTATACATAAGTTTTCATATAATCATATAACATATGATATATCACTAGGGATACCTTATATTTGTAACAATTTTATGGGGTTTCTAAACTTATTGCATCTCTATGAAATTACTACCATATATTTATGTGACCATCTGATAAAAACCTCCCACTAAACTCCTTTATTGAGTAAAATATATGAAGAAAATTATATTTTAATAAGGGTGATATTTAGTAATATTATTCCTTATATTAAACTCTTTGAACATAGTATCTAGAATTATTTACTTCATAACATCATATGTTGCAATGATAATAACTTCTATTGTCTACTTATAAATATTTCTAAGTTAATTATCATCATCATTACTAGAAAATTTCTATAAATTATTTTACTTTATATCATTTTGGAAATAAAACATAACTCTGTATGTTCTTATTTACTAATAAATCCTAAATTTCATTTAGAATATATAGTGAATTTCACTTTATTATGTTTTTTAAATATAAATATTTATATTTTTATTTACCAATATACTTTAAGATATTTTAGGATATTAATTCAAATTCACTTTGAATTTTTACAAGAATAATATTTTATTTATTTCAATTTGAACTTCTCTAAGATGAAATTTACTCCCACTACCCTCTCAGAAACTATATTCTCTCCATAATATCATGATAATATACATAAACTATTTTATGTTGGGGAATGACACCTATTTTATAAAGTGGGAATATTTAACAAACAAACTATTACATTCATATTATATACGGTATTATATATTTTTAGCGTACTGTACTGAAAATAATATTTTATTCTTTAAAATATTCCCCTGATGGGTGGTGAAATCTCAATTACTCATATTTTAACAAATATATAGGATAAAATATTTATCCTAGACAAAAAACCTTTTATATTTACCTTATTTTCTAGAATTTTATAGAATCCAATGAATTATAAATGTGTATCAAATCCATATTCTCATATTGTTCATAATAAATTTTTAACAAACAACTTATCTTCTTATATAAGAGAAATAAAATGAAAATACACATCCTAAATATAGATACATCTAATCTTGATAGTTTCCTTTACATTAAACTCCATGATTTATAAACCCTATTATTAATCATTTGAATACAAATTACAAGATATATCAATTATTACTTTTATTTTGAACTCACTTATAATTATAACTTTTTTAAAATATATGTTTGGTATCATATACCCTTCAAAATTAAATAATTTATTTATATAACATCAATACCTAACATGGAAAATTCATGGAGTTTTTCAAAACCCCTAGGTATCCCAAACATTTTTCATCCCATGTAAATATTTCCCCTACCTCCTGAAACCTCCTTTAGGTTTAAATGACCATGACTGGGTACTTGAAGAAACACTTCTGGACTTTTAAACTAGTTTTTATTCTTCTACTTTGAAATTTTACCTATTTCTACGATCAATACAGTACTATAACCTGTAAATCACATGTCCTAGTTCATATATCCTCAAAAATTTAAGAAAATATGGTAAAAATTTCTTGAACTCATTCACATTGTTATATTATTCCCAAAAAATGATTCTAGAATGAATTCAATAGCTAGATCATACCTTGAAGGATATTTTCAATCTCATGAAGCCATTTACACCCTTAATCACATTGAGTATGTGAGTGAAGACTAAAGTTACTTTGTTTATATTTCATTTATCACCTTTAAAATATTAAATAAAATTTTTATATTTCTTATAATAATCTAGATTCAAGTTTTGAACAATTTCAATAGTTTGTTAATCAAGTAAGGTTTTTCTTTATCATATATATTTTTTTCTCCCACTTAAGATTGATTATTAATTTTTTCACTATTTTAAGAAGTTTCCTACATTAATATTTTTATTTATATAGGATTCATATCAAAGTAATTTTTATTTATAATGATTATATTTATCTAAAATAGAATATTTTATTAGATTAGTATCATGTTTTAAATTTATTTAATAAAAAATTTTGTAAAATTTTTCCCACTAAAATAATACCCCTTTTAAAATCCATAATATACATTAGTAGAACATTATCCATATTTCACTAAGAAATGATTCCACTTTTTCATTCCTATCACCACATAGATGTTTTAGAATTCCATCATATAAATCATATCACATATTACTTTTGGATAGTCGAGTGAACAACTCTTCTCCTAATCTATCATATGGATAAGCTCAACCCTATTCCTATGGTATCCTTCCTATAGGCTTCCCAACTAATTGTAACCAAAATGAAACACTAAAAACGAGGCACCTAACTCTTAGTGTCACCTCATTACTTATTTTCCTTACATGAGATAATTATGGGGTACCTTGCTATGGAATAACATACCCGATTGAATGATAGAGGCATTTACAAGTGTTTTCTTTACAAGGAATCTAACACTTGGTATTTTTTAATGGGATTTAATATCACCATATTATCTCATTTTATTCCCTTTGTATGTATATATGCATCTAATGATTGATTTTTGGAATCCTATTCCTTACACTAAACCAATATGATCAAATAATATTGTTGTATAACTCTTTAAGAAATTCATGAATAAGCCAGAGTCAAGGGATAAATATACTAAATCAATTATCATACCTATTTTATAACTCTTTAAATGAATGGATGAATTTTTTTTGGAAACAATTTAACACTTTAAACTAAATAATTCATCTATTCATAATATGAAATTTTTTATCTATTATTATATAAGGGAATAAAACTAAATAAATAAACAATTAATATAATTAAACATGTGATAAACATTTATGAAAAATTCACAAATAAATTATAAAATTTTTATAATTTATGCATGCATTATGGAAAATCCACAATTAAATAAATATAAAATCTTTATATTTTTATACAATATCAACTCCTTCATATTACCCTTTTATATGTCATTCTACTTAAATATATGATATTAAATGGAATATAAAAATTTTATATTCCAATTTTATTGTGTAAAAAATTTAGATAATCTTAATATCATATATTTATTATTATTTAAAACCTCATCATATCTATTGTCAAAACATATCTTGATATGGTTTAAATAATTTCTCAAATAAGGGTTTTTAATTATAACAATTAAAATTAATTATTATAAATAATTCATAATATTAAATATAAACTCTTTTATATTTCCCCTTATTTTATAATTTATAAACAATTCATAGATCACCCTTATAATTTCTACATAAACAATTTATATATAGATTATAATTCATTCCACATAAGTTTAAAGGCATACTATATTAACATTTAATATTATGGATATTTATTTATTAAATGCTTCACAATCATTTAATAATTCACTACAAACATTTTATAACTATTTAATTTATAAAAAATTTTATAAATTAAATAAATATTCCAAAATACTACTTCCCATAATTTATAAAAAATTATAAATTATATAATTCAATTTATAAATGAAAATAAGAAAAATAATTTTTTTCCTTCTATATAATATTTTATAATAAACCTTATATCATAATTTGTGATTTGCGGAATTATACATCATATTTTATGATAGATAATTCCATTCTATGATATCTCCTTTTGAACCCTTGGATGTTATATTTTATGATGAAAGTTGATATTACTAAATATATAAGATACTCTATTTTATACATGTATAATGACATAATTTCCCTATACAACATCCCATATCATGTGTTATGATATGTGTAAAACTCAAGGATTTCAATTGAGTTTCCATTTATGATATAATATATCATATATGGTGAGAATATCATATATTATGACATTAAATTTGATAAACCAAGACACAATATAAAATTTATATTGTGTCCTACGATATCTCATATCGTAAGAGTTATTGTAGCAGTTACTATACCATTAGAACTATTCACTTGATTTGGGTCTATGAGCAATAGATTTGGAACTTTGGGCCATAGGTCATTTAGGCCACTATAGGCCTTTGGGAAATATAGCATTTGTGCCACCTAAATCCTTTCATCTATGGGATTTCAGGCTGTAGGGTCTCTAGGACATGAAGAAATCAGGTCAAACCATACAGGAGAAGAACCTAGTAGTGGAATCAGAGTGAGTGGTAGACACTATAGTAGAGTTGACCAGATTGGAAATGAAAGAGAGGGAATGAAATCTATACTATAGATACTAAGAACCATATAAATATGCATGGTAGAATTCTAGTCGATCATCCATGTGAGGCAGGGAGCTGGGCACTGTCAATAAAGTAGATGCTGGGGAGGGGTAGTTCTAGACTAGTCAGGTCTTTGGCCCTTAGGTCATATACTAAGAATTGTGCCTTTGGGATTACAGGATATGTAATGGTTCCCTCCCAACCTAGTTAAAAAAAGGATTATCAAAAAATAAATAAAAAATATAAGGCCTTTAGGCCATTCCATCCCTTTTATTATAAGAGTAACTACATTATAAAACCTATATCATTTTTAATGATATCTAATAAAATATATAATATAATATAAAACTTTATTCATTTTCATACATTATTCTGAGAATCAAGAAGAATAAAAATATCTAATACCACTCAAGGGTTTCTAAGGTCAAAAGAAAATTGTTTAACACTATTTAAGATAATAGAAATATCATTAATAAGATCACCATTCTATATAAAATGTAAAGCATTCATAAAAAAATAAATAACATGTATATTTCATCAAAGATGAATGTTGTTGTTGTATTTGATAAGTGATTTATGAAGATCACCAAAACCATCTAATGAACTCTTATATCCTTGGTGTATCCATAGGTTGATCTAAATCACCCAAAACATGGGTACAACCCTCCTTGTAACCATAGTATTCTAGTACCTTGGGTAAAAACTTATATAGGAGAAGATATCTATATATGGAGAATTAATAGGTGATAATAAAAAGATTTAACAAATACTATCTTATTGTATTATACTCTATATATATTCCTTAGGTAACCCTTGAGTATTCATACACTTACTCATACATTATGAAATGTATGAGTAAATGGAATGTGGTTACAATGACTTGTAACCTTCTATCTTCTCATTCTCTCAATGTTCATATTATGTGAAGTTTAATTAATGATAACTTACATGGAAGAATATTTAAATTTTTGGAAATTAATGTTCTTCCACCACACTTATCATAGTATTCCACATGAATTATACATTACGATTCAATTTATTATGATATTACCATGTCAAAAAATATTATTAATGAAGTAAGTAAAGGTAAAATATCTCTATATCATAGGAAACTATATACTCAAAAATAATAAAAAATTCCACTTGGAAAATTTCCATCAGACTCTATTAAACAACCATATCACACCATATGATATAGCATAAAAACATCATATATATCTATGGATTTAGGTCATATCTTTTTTGGTATAGATTTTCTATGGTTAAAGGTTTGTAGGTGATTATATTTAAAATGTTTAGATACTGAACAAGGATATTTGGATCTATATAAATAAAAATGGAAGATTTATAGTTTAACATTCCATGAACCCATCCTTACTCATTCTCCTAACACTAATTCACCCAAAACTCTCCCATGATGAATATTCACACTTCATACATTTCCATTAGAAATATATGTTTCTTCTCTCTTCTTTATACATTCTCTTAAAAATTTTACCATCATTTATGCATATATTTTTCTTGAATATAGAGAGGAATCATTATATTTCAAATATTAGTGTAATCTACCTTTTCTATTTGAATGATATTTCTCTTCCATATTTCCTATATTGATATTTATCCCCTACAATAATCACAAATGTGGCTGCCTAACAAGGTTGTTCATGTCCAGTAAGGGCTTAATAAAAAGGTTTGATTTCTAGAAAAATACTGGTTTGTTGTAATAAAGTACATTTTAAAAATGATGCCTCAATAATTTCTAAACACAAGTTCAAAGTATCAAATATTTTTAATAAGAATTCATAGTAACCTTTTGTGATTAAAGCATGACTTAGGTCTCTCAATAAATGAGGGCATTGTATGATGTTGTAAAAAAACTCTAGAATCCTCTCAGAAATTTGATATAATTTTTGGATAGTAATTCATGGAATGGTATTAAAATATTAGTGTATTTTTCATGAATTTATAAAATTTTAATTAAGGAATAAATATCATTTATTTATGTTGTATTTTTGGAATCAAATAATTTTCTCACTCATGGAATGGGTCTCAAACTTACTAGGGATATTCAATTAAGCTCAATAGGTTTCAAATATATAAAAAAATTAAACAAAAAAACCGAAAAATTGAAAAATAAAACATAAAAATACTATAAATATACAAATGAATTTCCACCTCCCACACTTGATTAATGAAATGTCCTCAAAGAATTCTTAACTATTATGATCATGATTAACAGATTATAATATAATAACAATAAACATGGTAATAGAGAGAGATAACCCATTGGATCATTTTTAGAAGGTTTTGAGGAGTAAAATATCTTTTAATGGTTCCTTTAGAATATTCCCTTGGAATTTATTCAATCTTTAACCACTTAAAGTTAATGGTTTGTTCTATTTTATTCCAATTATTTACACTGTACTAAAAGGTAAAACATTAGTAACTATAGATTAAACTTATCATATAGAGTGTTTTTTACCTGACACATATTTTCAGCTTATATTTATAGAGAAAAATTTGTTCTCCTGGATGAAATTCTTATTGTTGAATAATCATGTCATGTGAAACACCAATTTTTTCCTTATAAATTCTTGAATTATCAGATACTTAACTTATGATTTATTCAAGATATTTTATCTAAAATATTCCTTTTTTATGATATTCTATGAATCCAAGTTCATCTTCTTAATAATATTGTATTCTATATAATATAATTATATAGGTACGTGACTTCTTTTCCCACATCCTAACCTATATAACCTCATTCCAATAGGATTTTTTAGGTTTTTTATAAAACCCCAATGTATAATATAATCATTGATTCAAATATTTCCTATTTGGATTAACATTTTTCTCTAAAATTCCTTTTATCCCTTAGTTTAATACTTTATCTTTCCCATTGGTCTATGAGTGGTAGGTTGTTTATGTCTTATGGTTTACTATATACTTTCTCATCAATTCATCCATAATCCTATTTTTAAATTTATTCCATTGATCACTAGTATCCCACACAAATAAAAGATATTATTTCTAAAAAATCATAAATAATAAATGAATCATTATTTCTGATATATTTATCCTCTACCTACTTTGAAACATAATAAAAAATTAGAAAAATACCTAAATATATAAAATAAATGGGGAAGGGTCCTATAAAATCCATTCACCATACATAAAAAATTTAAGAATAGTTTAAAATTACTCAAGTTATTTTTTATTTTTTTGAAATGTTTTAATTGAAACTACTTATATTTCCTAAAAATCACTTGAGATTATTTGTATATAGTGGGATAATACAATAAATATTCTAAATATTTCATGATATTTATTTGAGGGACAAAGTGTAATTTACAATATTTCATCATAGATTGTATTTATCTTTTATAAAATCATCTCCTAATCATTTGGTCACTGTAGTTTTTATATAAATATGGATTATCCCACACATAATATTTAGATTCATACTTAAGCCTCAAAAATTGATTTCTATTAATATGTGAAACAAAATTGAGAAGTTATAAGGAAATTTACCATGTCTGTATACCAAGGTACCTCACATTCAATCAATTAAATTTTCTAATATGGAATTGATTCATTTAATGTATCCTTTTACGAAACTCCTATCACATCACTATGTTTTCTACAATTATATTATACATACCCTTATTATTGTTTATATAATTATTTTTTTATAGTAGTAACATATATATCACTAATATTGGGTTTTATTTTACTCTCTTCAATAGATATCTAATTTCTTCGTGATCATAAAAAATAGTTTCCTTAGTCCCAAGTAAATAATATCTAAATTTATCTAATATAAATATAATTTGAAATAACTCCTTAGTATTTGTTTATTTATTTCTAGTAGAATCCATAATATTTGAATCATAAATTATTAAATGAATTTTCCTATCAATTTTTTCGTGAGAGTACTACCCCTACAATACTTTTATAAGCATCACATAATAACTCAAATAGGTTGTTACTATTTTTTGGTTGAATCACAGGGGGTGTGGTTAGCTTGATTTTTATCTCATGAAATTATTGCCTACAAAATTCATCAAAAATTAATTTAGAATCCTTTTGAAGTAATTTATAAATTGGTAAAGTAATATTATTAAAATATTTTATGTATCTCTTATAGAATACCAAATATCCTAAAAATACTCTTGCGTGTTTCACATAAATGGGATAAGGAAAAGAAGTGATGATTTAAACTCTTTACTTACCAACCTTAATCCCATTTTGTGAGATCACATTAACAAGAACAATTCACTTCTCTACCATGAAATGAAAATTTTCAAAATTCAAAATAATATTATTTTCAACACAAGTATCTAAAACATTATCCAAGTTTTATAGGAAATGTTTACAAAGTTATTTTTAAAATAGAAAAGACATCAAGAAATAATTCCAAGAAATATTTAATAAAATTAAAGAAAATAATCACCATGAATATTTGACTTGTTCCAAGAGAATTTTATATTTATAATGGAATATTATTATAATAAAAACTTTTATAAGAAAAAATTAAAGTGTTTAGATCTTGGTCAATAGTTTCAATGGGAACCTAGAAGTATCCTAAATACCCATTAAGAAAAAAATATATCCTTCCTAATCATTATTCTAGAATTTAGTCAATGAAAGGTACAAAGAAGTGATATTTACTTATTACTAAATAGTCTCTTATAATCAATTCACACCCTCCAACTATTTTTAAACTCTCATAGGGATCAACTCATTTTTTCATACTTAAATATTATGAGTACATGCTTTTTATGAACTATGTGTATTAAAAAAACCTACTATGAAATAGATACTGGGTATATTATTCTTACCTCAAATATTTTTTCTATTTCCATATTGACCATATCTATTATTTTTGGGTTGAGTCTCATATATAGTAATATCCTTGGTTTTTTTATCATTTTCATGTAACATCCCATGTATAAAAATTCTAGGGCTATGTGTAGGTATGTCCCTTGAGTTCTATTCAATGAATCTCACATTTTATTTCAATAAATTAATTAGTTTAATTTCTTGATCAATTGACAGGTTACAAGAAATAATTATTATAAGCTTGTTTTAATATATTAAAAATACATATTTAATGTATAGTGTAAATAGTTTTAATTATAGTTTAGGTGTTCAAATCAAAGAAGGTAACTATTTAGGTCCACTTACCTAAACCACTTGATGTTTCTACATAGAAGAAAAATTATCATTTTCATAATCATTTGAATTTAAATAATAAAATCCATCAAAGGATTCAGGGTTTACCTACTCCTCTTTTTTATATTTAGTGTCTATGGGTAACTCATAATTTTATATAGAATTTTTAAATATTAATTTATTACCTAAACACAAGATTTATTTTAAAAAATCTATTTTTTTATTTTAATTTACGCTTCTTTAAAATTTTAAGGTTTTAATTCAACGTGTTATTTTTATAGGGTGTTTCATTGAATTAAAAATATTGAAATTCACAATATTATCTCCAAATTATATTGTTAAAATTGATTCATGTATAAAAAATATTGTCCTTGGTATCGTTAATAAGATTTAGCGAAGAATGATTTTTTTATTAAGCTATTATTGTTCATTCTTCAATGTTAAACATTTAAAAGTTATATGTAAATATTAAATTATGAATCTTACCAATACATACACAAGAATTATACCTAGAAAATTAGTGGATCAATTTTACAGCTGAACAACCACTCCTGTAGCTTTAATTTTCTAATATTTAAAGATGAAAGCATAGTGCGAGGAATAAAATTTATTAAATCTACAAGATCATATAAGTCATAAAATATATTCATTTATCCTTTTATATGGGGAATTAAAAATTATGATGGATATTGAAATTTGGTTGATAATTGTGGTGCTATCAAAACTGATACATTCCCACCTAGATTCACTTCAACATTCCCTTTAAGTATCCATTTATTTGAGAATAATTCATTGAGAAATTTAATATAATTTGGTATATATTTATAAAATTTTATTAGGGGAATGTTTATTTAAACCATTTTAAATATGCCAATGATTTTTTATATAATTTTTTATTATAAACTTTATTTAATTGAATCATTATCAAGGGAAAAGGTAATGGAATATATTTATTTTCTTTAAATTTTTTATCATGCTGCACTTCCAGTTATCTCCCATTATTTTTAGAATTCTCCCCTATTATTCATTGGTCTCCTTATACTATTACAAATGAGGTTTTTAGTAGATTAAACTTCTTTAGAACTTCTGGTTATTACCATAATCACATTACTTTTGGTATTTTGATGTTTTTTAATTAATAGTTTTTTATAATTTTTATTCATTATCTCTAAATATGATAAAATACTCTCTATCAAGTTTTTCATTTATTTTAATTAATTTTTCAGTTTTTCAAAGATAGAATATAGTTAGGTATGGATTTAATATTGTGAAATTTCTAAAGTTTTATATTGAAATTTACTTTGTTAAAATAGGGGTGGTTGAAATTTTTGTTTACATCCTTTCTTGAAACCTTACTGGAAGGGTGGGAGTTATTAGAATTGTTACTAAAGTAGTGATTTAGATATATTTTTTTGGTTCCCAAAAAAATATTAAAATTAATAATTCTCCCTCCATCCTTGGTTATTTACTAGTTGTTGAAATGATCTATTATGATAAGAATTGGTACAAATCCCAGTGTCTTGAACCTGAATATATTGGTCAGTGAAATGATCTTAGAAGAAAAAAGGCCACAAATATTAATAGGTTTTGAATTATCTATTGATTTATTAAGAGATTTTTTTTCTAACCAAGGTGGTTATTTCTTTACGTTTTTATTCAAGCAAATTTGATTTAATAAATTTTACCTCATGTATTAGTCATGTGATAGTACCTCAGGTAACAAACAACTATGAGATTTGTGCAATCATCTTGATGATTCCTTTTTCTTCCACATGTGATTTTCTAATCAAATACCCTCTAGAGGATGTATCTAGTAAATTATTATCATTTTCATGTAATAAATTATCTAATAAGACTAAAAAATTATACCTTTCAATTTGTTGATGCAAAAAACTTGAAAAAACTTCTTGAACCTTTACTTGTACTCATACAGTGTTTATCTCAAGGCTTTCTTGATTCCATTAATCTAAATTTTCAAGGAAAAAATTATTAAATTTTGGAAGAACCTTTAGATAAAGTTCCTTTAAAATTAATTCAACTGAAAACTTCTTCAAGTTTCAAGTTTTATAGCTAATCCTTAGCTACTTCTTTTGGAGAGAAGGTATATACTCTACACTTAACCTATTAATCTTCCACTCATCTTAGTTTTAGTATTGAACACACCATTGTGAATCCATAATTTTTTTTACTATTATCATTATATATAAGAACATTAAACTTAGGTATCCATTGAATAAGTCTAGTTTTAATTTTAAATTTAACTTGCAGCATAGGGTAAATAATATGGTTACTATTATTTATGAATTGAGGTGAAACAATGTATTTTAATGTTTGATCATGATTCTATTCCATGATTTCAAATGAACATTCATAATGTACACTATTATTTTCAATCAAATATGTCAATGAAATGATTTCAAACCCAAATTTTATGTTCTCAAAATTTATAAAATCTCTTACTCTAGCCAAACTAATTATCTCAATATTTGGATCAATAGTGAATAATCCTTCACTATGATATCTGGTCACTTATTCCTAAATGAGTGAATATGTTATTAATGTGACACCAACTACTTGACAATAATGATTTTTTTTACAAAATCATGTGGTGCACAAAATAGTAATTATCATAAGTTAATTTTATAAAATAGTGTAAACCTCATATTATCTACAGATAATGGTGATCATCCATTAATATCACAATATTAATATGTTATTAATTATACGAGTGTCAATTACTACATAAGGGTTTGTTTTTAAATCTATATGTAATTTAAAATCAATATAAAATAGTTAAAATGATAAAATTATTAATCAAGGATTGGCCTAGGGGAAGGATTACCAATGATTATGAAATCATAATCCTTAAAATTATGAATTATTAATATAACTATTGATTAATGATAATATAAAAATTCAAGAACCACCTATATTAAGATGTGATCCTAAACTCACAATGATCAATATGATTTGATCCTTCTTCCTATGTGTATGGGGAAGTGTTTAGAAATCTCTAAATACCCTAATAGTGAATTTATATCAAATGATTTAGTAATTCCCAATTGGGAGAGGGTGATGCAAATCAACTAGGATCAAGAACCTTGCCTTCCACACATGTACCAAAATTATATACTTAATTTATGAAAAAACCAATCCATTCCATCATATATAGTATGAATAAAGTGGAGGGATAAATTGATATATAACCCAAGTACTAACCATATTGAAGAAATTACAAATCATTAACAATTATACACCAATAAAAAACTCTACTCACTTCAAAATAAGATCAATAGATAGAAACAAAACTATCAAAATACATATAACTAAAAAAAAAGATCTAACCCATTGAATCAATCAATAATAAGTGTTTCATACCTTCTTGAAAAGTTTAACAACCATGGTAATTAAGATTGATAAAAAATAATAAAAATAAAAATTCATTAAAACACCCTCTCAAAATATTCTCATCTCCTTATATATATTCTTCCACTCTTATAAATGACTCAATGTGTAAGTGGTTACCCTTGATTCCTTCAACATAGGGTGTTCCATCAAGGACATGGTATTTACTAGGAATGCCTCACTTCCATTATTTTATTCTTCATCCCTATCTCTTATATCATACACCGTATAGATTGTTAAATTTTATTTTTGATCGATTTGGTTAGTTAGGTATGTAAAAATATCCATTCATGGTCCCTTAATGATTTATTATGTACTATATGGAATTTGAGATGATACCAATAAAAAAAATCACCTTGTTATAATTTAATCATTATTCAATATCCTAGATTATGATGAAGTTTGAGTTCTTACACAAGAATGTACAAGAAGAGTATATTATGTGATCCCCCAAATTTTCTTACATAAGTGGCTAAATAATTATTTAATATTTCATGGAAATAAAAAACCCTTAAATATCATGATTTCATAGATAAAAGAATCTTACATAGCCCATTTTGAACTAGTTTTACTCTTATGTGAGATATAATTGTTCTCATGTCAGTTCTGATTAATCATATATATATCCCTCAATATTATCTATTTAATATTATGTGGGAAATACCATCTTACAATTTCCTTATCTAAGTTAAAAACATTACATGTCATTTAGTTTTCTCGGGATAATCCTACATGTCTAGGCTATCCCATTTATTCCATAGATTAGGGGAATATATTAAAGAACTGGTCTAGGAAGAATTTATTCTTGCATAGAATTCATAAAACCTAGTTTAATATTTTATTGATCCCAAAATTCCCACTCCATTATTATGTAGCCTTGTGAAATCCTTCTCTAATATTTTCTTGTAATTTTTTACCCACACTAATATTATGAATTTATATTAGTGTTTTGATTAAAAATTTATACATTTATTTTTTATGGTATAAGATTAATATCTAATTGATTACATATGAATAACATTTGAATTAATTTACCCCAAGACATACCTCAATATACTAGTAGTTTGATAAATTTTTAAATTTTTCAATTGAAAATCAATTAATTGATGATAGAATAAAATACCCATATCCTAATTTCAAAATTAGATGATGTATGAATAGAAACAAACTATATAAGAACTTTATATTGAAACAATTTTCTACTCGATATATATTTTATATTTGGAATGAAAAATTAAATATTATAATAAGTCTAAGTAATGAA
Organism: Viscum album; assembly: GCA_963277665.1. NCBI lineage: Eukaryota > Viridiplantae > Streptophyta > Magnoliopsida > Santalales > Viscaceae > Viscum > Viscum album. The sequence continues at coordinate 109,705,277 of OY728133.1, forward strand.
TATCCTATCAATGAATCACATAGTGACCTACTATAGGATAATTAAACTTAAAACATGATAAATGATATATTTGGACTTACAGAATACTATGAACAATATTTTAATATATCATTAGAACCCTTAGTTGATCTCGAGTGAATTAATGTGGTTTCTAACTTAAGTGAGAAAATAAATTAATTTAATCATTAAGTTGAAGATAAAAATCAAGAATTTTATAAAGTCTATATCAATAATTAAAAGATTTATTTTATAATAAAGTTATACCATATCAAGTTTCTTTTTATAATTAATAATAAATTAATATCCATGGTATTAGAGTTGCTTCATGAAGAATTTGGTGAAGCTAAATCCCCAAATAATTATATATGTTGAAGAAAACTATTAAGAAAATTTATTTTGATTATACAAAAATTAACATCCATCCAAGGGATTATATTCTTTATTGGGGGGAATATTTTAACAAATAATAATGAAAAATATTTCATAAATTTAGATATAAATCAATGAAAAATGGTGAAAGTATGAATTAATGTGATAACAAGAAGAAAAAGGAAAAAAACTCCCACAAATTTATTTTATTAATTTTATTTAAATAAAAAATAAAAAATATTATTCATGTAATCTAAAACCATAAAGGGTATGAGGTGTAATGATTTGGGAAGTATAAATGATGACTCCATGATACATCAAGAAATTTAGAATCATAAAAAATAATTAATTCATTATATCTATATTTCTCTATTAAATCTAGGAATGTGTTTTTGGGATTATCTTTTAATGTTTTTAGCCCTTTTGGGACTTAAGTACCTATTTTAGCATATGTAAAATTGATTTTATCCCTTAAAATATACCAACCTTGGTGTGTACAAAACAAAATTCTCTATTGTTTCAATGATTATTACAAAAAAAATAGTTTTGAAATGAATTTTAAGTATATAGTGAGCCTTTAATTGGTGAATTAAAAGAATTATAGAACTACAATGTAATTTTTTATGCATGGATGAAAAATATATTCAAAATTAATGTGGCTCTAATGTGTACCATTAATTAATTTCATAAAATAAGAAACATTCCCTATTGGAACAATCACATGAGTCTATATTTCCTAATTTGTAATTTTTACATGAACCCAAATTATCACCTCATAGAAAAAATAGTTCTTCATGTGTCATCATTGATTTCTTGATGCATCTCGTAGATTAAGTTTAACAAGATATAATTAAATGGAAAAATTGAATTAATGAATCCACTAAATTTGTTATTTGGTTCACAGATATTGGGATATTTAATCAATTTTTTTGTAGAATTAAGGAAATTTCATCCGTTGAAAGAAGTCCAAAAAAGGTTTAAAGGTACAAAATTAGAAGCATCTGGAATACCAAAGTGGAAGAATATGAGTATATTCATCATAATTAAATATTGGGAGTTTAATTTTTTATATCAAAATCTTGATGTTATACATATTGAGATTAAAATCTATGGCATTATAATTTTTATATTTCTTAATGATAAATGTAAATTAAAGGATCATCTTAATTATTATAGGGACATGAAAGAAATAAATATAAAGTATGTTCTATGGATGAAATCCCCCATGGAATCATTAATTACTATGGATAATCATGTTTAGAATTTATAATATTACTCATACTAACTACTTACCAAAATTGTGTGGTAAGTAGTAGTCTAAGGTTGAACCCACAAAGGAAAATTTTTAAGAAACACATATAAAAACTAGGATGAATGGAAAGAAAGAAAATACCATGTAATGGAAATTTAACAAGAATTTATAAATATAGGTTTATATACCAGTGAAGTGGAAAGCTAAATTAATTAATTAAATTTTTGTTGGAATTGTGTCTAAAAAATTCCTTGGTCTTAGTTATCACTCTCTAACTCAAAAACGCCCCTTTTCTTACGCTCAAGTACTTTGGTTAATTAATGAGATAGGTCTCCTAAAACCATATTTAAACATATAACATAACCCAAATAATGGTCATGAATAATGATAAGTTCTATTTATTACATTAAAATCCACTCCCTTACTCAAAAGATATTGGTATTTCTTAATAAATTAAGTAGATATAGAAATAAATAATAAATTAAACAGTACAACTTGAACTAATCATAAAAGAAAATTTCAATGCAACCAACCCCTTCATCACATAGATTAGAAATAAATAACTACCCCTCATGTTAGTCATGATAGATATTATGAATAAAAAATTACCCAGTAAAACTAGAAAACTCTAACTAAATATGAGTCCCTAGGATTAGATATAGATCTAGATCCCAAATGATATGCTCCCCAATGTTCAATGATGATATTAATTTATATGGGAAATTACCCTCTTTATATCTCATTATATCTTAAAACATCTCTATTTATGTTAGGTCCACTAGGACAGATACCCTACGGGGGAGGGGGGGGGGGTGAATCAGGGTATGACAGATTAAAACAACTGCCCCTTTTGATCTTGTTTTTCTGTTAGAAAAAACCCTCTTCTCTCTACTTCCCATTGCAGAGTATGAATAAAACTTAAAGCATACACAGAACACAACAATTTTTTACTTGGTTCACCCTCACTAGGCTACGTCTAAGGAGCATACAATGGTAGTGTGCCGATGTACCAATTCCACTATAAGCGCACTGCTGTTTACAAGTTCAGAGCGGACTCACTGTCCCTCCAGGTTTATAACCACTTACAATATGAAATCTCACTACTCTCTCAAATAAAGTGTGCTCACTGCTTCTTCAAAATATCCACTCACAGTTTATAAACCTATAGGTCTCTTCATTATCACTAATGAAATTTTCATCTTCAACTGTCAGTAGATGCTCTGTTGATGTACAACTTTCACCTACGGATGAATATCACTTCGCAACGGGTGTACCGGGCAACCCCAATTATTATGCACAACCCTTACTGCACCTTGCACATAATTTCTTTGCATTTTGATAAATACATTTTTTTCAAAACAACTCTTTTACACGTAACCACCAAATTTTATGCACAACCTCTACAGTGCTTTGTGCATAATTTTCTGATTTTGCGCGAAATCCACTTTTTGTGCAACAGTATTCTTTTCGCGCAACCTCTGATTTGCATGAAAACAATTCTTTTACGAATAAACTTGTTGTTTCCATGCAACTATCATGTGTAATATAATTTTGCGTGCCTAAGATTAGATAATATCTAAGTCTTGAGATACTTTGAATGGAGGGGGGTCACTTCATATTTATAGGCAAAATCGACCCCGCGTGAAAAACCCTTCTTGAGCATGAAATTTTGTTTGAGCACAAAAAACACATATTCCGCGCAACACCATTTTTCGCACACGACTCCAATATTTCACGCCCCTCATGCCTTTTCCAATTTTTGAGCTTCGGATCTCGAAACATCTTTTGTGTGAAAAAATTCATCCCTCTATTTCGCGCATCCGACAAATATTTCACGCACCACTCTCCTTTTTCTTGCACCGTGCAAATATTTCATGCCACACTTGATTTTTCCGTGCACTATGCTGATATTTCTCCCACCATGCTGATTTTTTTCACACCACTATATTTTTCGCGCATCATGCTGATTTTGCGCACAACTCCCTTGGCCAAAAACACATCTCTCCATTTTCCAATTTTTAGGCCCAAAAATTTGGCAAACACTGGAAAACGGTGCCACCTTGTATCTGTTCTTTTTGTACCACCTCCAGATAATCCATTCCTCTGTCTAGGTTCTTCAATCAATCATGGATTGTTGAAATCATCCCTTGAATCTGAAAAATCACCATGTAAACCCCCTTTTTCAACAAACTCATACATCATGGTCTACTTTGTCAACAAACACAGCATGGAGGCCCACTTTGTCAACAAACACAAACAAAATCTCCTCAGAAATGCTTCAATGATGCCTTGATGGATTTTTTATCAACAATATCTCCCTTTGGGTTTGTTGACAACTCTTCTCATAAGAATTTTATACACTTTGATATCTCAATAAGGATCCTTGTATCCACTACCACCATTCACCTCTTGCGATTCTAATAGTGTTCAAGGATTCACTTAACATGTACTCTAAGCACACATGAGAAATGATCGGCGTGAGAAAAAAGAGTAAATGAGAAGTTCATCAATGAAACACTTCATTTCGGACACTATCCTTTGACACCAAACTGATACCAATTTCCAAATTGATACCAATTGTTGATCACCATAAACCTTCTCTCACTATCACTCTTATACTTTTATCATGATCTGTAGCTATCATGATATCTATTTTTTGATCGATCACTTCTAGAATCGTCAGATTTAAAACATTCACTATCTTCTTACAGCTTCAGATCCTCTTACACTTTCATGTCCCTCTATCTCATTGCTCTCCCCTATCTCGCTGCTCCACCTATCAACTTCTTCCCGTGTCTTTGATTAAGTCATTTTCTCCCTTCTTTAGCCACAGTTTCTCCCACTTGAGGAGTCACTATTTCTCCCCCTTTTTCAACAAACCCAAAGGTCATTCCTTGGTGGTATGCAACATTGGAAACAAACCAGATTAGTTCATTAGAGAAAAACACGCAATACTACGGGGATAGGGGGTCCCACATCCACACTTTTTTAGGTGCGAGGAGTTGACTGGACTCCTAGAGCTAGTCGATGCCTCTAAAAAGATTCCTTGGGTAAGGCCTTCATCATAATGTCTGCAACCTGTAGTTCAATAGGCACATACTCCAACTTCACTATTCCCTACTCAACCTTATCCTTGATAAAATGATACTTTATCTTAATGTGCTTTTTCCTTGAGTGATGGATTGGATTTTTTCTGAGATTGATAGTACTTGAGTTACTACACTGGACTCCAATCAGAGACTTTACATCAACCCCCATGTCGTCAAGCTACTGCTTCATCCATAATAATTGTGTGCATGCTTGAGTGGCTGCAATATACTCAGCTTCTGCAGTGCTCAATGAAATTCAATTTTTCTTCTTGCTAAGAAAATAAATACATAAACCACCAAGATAGAAAGCACCTCACGACGTTGATTTCCTATCATCCGCTGAACTGGCCCAATCTGCATCAGTATATCTCAGTAATTCTGACTAAGATTTTTCACTATATATTAATCCAAAATCCACTATGCCCTTGATATACCGAAGTATTATTTTTACTGCAAGCATATGACTTTACTTGGGATTAATCTGATATCTCGCTACTTGGAATGTGGAGAAAAAATGTTAGGCCCTGTCACAGTCAAGTATAGAAAACTTACAATGATTTGCCTATATTCTGTGATATTAACTGCCTTGCCGTTATCATATTTTGAAAATTTCATCCGGGTTGCAATCAAAGTTTTCATCTCCTTGGAATTTTCCATTCCAAATCTTCTCAGAACCTCCTTGGCATATTTGGATTGAGAAATTAATGTTCCATTCCTTACTTGTGTCACCTGTAAACCAAGGAAAAATTCCAACTCACCAATCATTGACATTTCGAACTCATGTTTCATGAATTTAGAAAACTCTCTGCATTGTGCTTCATCTGATCCCCCAAAGATTATGCCATCAACATAAACCAACACCATCATCCTTTGAATACTTTTTTTTGTTGAAATATAGATTGTAATCAACTTCACCACGCTGGAAACCAAGCTTCTTCAAATACTGGTCAAGCCTTGAGTACCATGCTCTCGGTGATTGTTTCAGATCATATAACGCCTTCTTCAGATGACAAACCTTTTCCTCATCCTCATGAATGAGAAAACCATATGGCTTCTTGATATACACTTCTTCCTCTAGAATTCCATTCAAGAATGCAGATTTGACATCCATCTGGAATACTTTTAACTTTTGTTGCACTGCAATGGCTAGGAATAATATGATTGTCTCCAGTCTTTCAACCAGTGCAAATGTCTCATCAACATCTATTCCCTATATCTGGGAGTATCATTTTCACACTAGTAATGATTTGTTCCAAATCACTGTTCCATATTCATTTATCTTTTTGCGATAGACCCATTTAGTCCCAATGGCATTCTTATCTACTGGCCTTGAAACAATCTCCCATGTCTGATTCTTCTCAATCTGATCAAGCTCTTCATTCATTACCTGAACCCAATTTTCATCTTCAGCTGCATTAGCGAAGCATTTCGGCTCAACCTGAGATAGGAAAGATTTCTACTGTAGTGATTTCATTCTTGTTGTCTAAACTGAAGATAACTGATCACCAATGATATTCTACCTATCAATTTCTACTCGACTCCTTGGTTTTTGTGCATATATAGATTTTACTTCCTCATTCTCATTATCAGTATCTTCTTCTAAATCAACCTCATCCACTTCTACTCCCCCTGCATTACTTTCTTCCTCATCACTCTCATCAAGAATTTGTTTACTGCACTGTTGAATGATCTCCTCATTCTCCACTATAGTGACATCATTGCTCTCAACTACTTTTCCCAGCCTTTTGTTAAATCATTTATATGCATTAATTTTTCCTGAGTAGCCAAGAAATATCCCTTCATCTCCTCGTGACTCATATTTACTATGTTTTTCCTTGTTGAGGATAAAGCACTTACTTCCAAATATTCAAAAATATTTCACTGTTGGCTTCTTTCCATACCACATATCGTACAATGTCTTTCCTTCCTTTGGACACAACAAATCCCTGTTAGAAATGTAGACCAATTTCAAAACTGCTACCTTACAAAATTTCTCAGGTAGTTATTTTTCAATGAGCATCGTTTTGTCCATGTTATTGATGATCCGATTTCTCATTTCAACCACTCCATTTTTTGGGGAGTTCTTACTGAGGAAACTTGATGCCTTATTCCATGTTTCTCAAGATAGCCTTCCATTTGACTATTTGTGAATTCTGTACCATTTTCAGTACGAAGCTTCAAAATTTTTGGTCCAAGCATCCTTTCACACTCCCTCTGGTAATTTTTTAAGCAGCTGAACACATCCGACTTATGGGCAATAATAAATACCCATGCCATTATGCTACATTCATAAATGAAAAGAACATAGTACCTCTTTCCATAAATTGATCTTGGTGTGATAGGACCAGAAACATCAGTATGCACCAATTCGAGCACTCTTGTTGACTTATTTATCTTTGCCTTATACGTCTTTCTGATGAGCTTACCTTGTTGGCATGAATCGCACATGTGAGTATGATCACATGATAGCTTAGGGAGGTCTCTTGCTGTATCACACATTACCAGTTCTTTCAGGGATGGTTGGAAAAGATGACCAAGTCGTTTATGCCACAACTTGTTTTCTTCCTCTCTGGAAAGAAAGCACATGTCTTCTTCTCCACTTACCAGGTAGATATTTCCCTTTGTTCTTTTTCCCTATAGAACCACTATCCCATCTCTTCCTTTTACGATACACCTCTTCTTAGTAAACCTTATAGAATGTCCTGAGTCACATAATTTACTGGCACTGAGAAAATTGTGATTGAGGCCTTCTACTACTAAGACATCAGTACGTCTCATCTATTTCCCCCAAACTTGGCCTTTCCTGAGCCAATAATCTTCAGGCCTTCATTGCTTCCAAATTTGAAAACTCCTTCTTTGCCATATTTTACACCTGTAACAAGATCTTTATTACATATCATGTTAGATGTGAAACAACTATCAAGGATCCACACAACAGAGAAATCTGATGCTTTAAGTGCAATTTCTACCACCACTGCCTTCTCATACTTTTTCTTCTTGGTCTATATTTTTTCTTTGACACTCAGAATGAATTGAGACTTCTGTTCTTTCTCAGAGTATGATGGACCAGATTCATCTTGAAAAGCTGCAAATATATTTTGTGTTTTCAACTCACCTATTGGTTCATTGATCTACTGCTTGCGAACATTTTGATTCTACTTTGGCACATTCCTCTGTATGGTCAAAGTGTAGTACCTCACCATGTGCCCAAATCCTCTACACCAAAAACAGTGTCCTTCGAAATATGTTCTAAAAAACCATTCTCTGTTTGACTGCCACCTTTGTTCTTGTGCCCTTTGATATCTCTTGGCTATGGAACACACATACTGTGAATGTACCATCTTTCCACAACAACAGCACCTGATATAAGGTGAATTCCTTGGTGTTACTTCTGCACTATGAGTTTTCCCTTAGGATCCCTGAATATTATGATTCTTCTTTGTGCCTAAATCAACCTTCAATCTCAGGATGGTTGTTTGTAGTCTGACTTAAATTTTCACAGTTTTTTGTTTTTGATAAAGCCCTGAATCGGCCTTAACGTCTGAGATAAATTTCTCCTTCTTTCCTGCTGAACTACTAGGCTCCTCTTAAATCTTTTCAGTCTTCAGAATGACCTGATTTCCCAAGAATGTGTTGGGAATCAAAGTTTTTTCCTGGTATTTAACTTTTATTTGTATACCGACAACTTCCTCTTCAATATCTTCGATACGCTTGACGTGATCTTTCCTCATATTTTTTCAAGCCACCGATCTCCCTTTTTTGTTCTTCAATCTTGAATTTATACTCACTAATTGATTCTGAGTTCTCTGGTGTTGATGACTTGTGTTTCTAAATTTCTTCCATCAACTCAAACTTCTCTTCTTCCTGCTGATGCATATAGAGTTTGGCATCATGAACAACTTTGTTAGCTTTCTTTGTTTTGTCTATCCAAACATCTATCTCCTCAAGAGTAGCCTCTAACTCAGATTGCATATCTATTATTACTTAAACTTCCTATTATTCTTCATCACCTTCATTTTGATTCTTCTCCTGAGAACTACCGACAATTGCCACCATAGAATTTTCTCCACGATATTTACAGTTCTCTATCTCTTCAACCTCCTCAGCCACAGACTCATCTGAACCGTCACATTCTTTTGAAAGGAGATTTTTCTTCTTAAAGAAATTTCTCTTGAACTGTTTCTTTCCTTTCCCATAGGCTGAAGAATTTTTCTTGGGAATTTTGATTTAATCGACATCATCATCCTCTTAGAACTTTATGGGGCACCTTGACGCAAGATATCCAACCTTTCCACATCGAAAACAGGAAAGTGTAAGTTTCCCTTTAAAATTTCCTTTTCCTATTTGAATATTTGAGGAGAGGAATGAAATCACCTCTTTTGTCTCTTCTTCTTCCTGAGAATCTTCAATGGTGAGCTTCTTCACGTCTTTGAATTCCACCTCTTTTGGATTTCCACTTTTCCAAAACATCATTATCATCATTTCTCATTTCATATGCAACAAGGGTGTTGTGCATGTTATCCAATGTCAGCTCTTTCGGGTCTTTATCTTCCAATACTGAAACCTTCAGATTGAACTGAGGTTGAAGTTTCCTCAATATGCACTTCACAATCTTTATGTCTTCAATAACTTCTCCAAGACCTCCCATTTCCTTCACTACAACATTTACCCCGTCAAATAATGCATCAACAGATTCATTCGGGTTCATTCTCAAATCTTCATACTTGTTCCACAACACTTGCAGCTTCACTTCTCTGACCTTTGTATCTCCTTAATATATATTTAATAGCTTTTACCACATGGAATGTGAGGTTTTGCATGACATCACCTTTGTATAGATAGCATTGGACATGGGTCCCCCTAAAGCATTAATTCCCTTTATGTCAACATCCAATTCTCTTCGCTCAGCTTCTGATAATGCACTATTAATATCAGCTGTGATACCGTGCATTGCTGGTATAAACACATCCATTCCCAAAGATCGGAAGTAGGGTTTCATCTGATTCTTCCATAGCTGAAAATTGTTCCCATCAAAGATCGGAATCCCTTTATGATTGATGACCTCTATTTGAGATAGAAACTGATATCAACCTTTACCTCTGATACCAATTGTTAGGTCCACTAGGCTAGATACCCTAAGAAGGGGGGGGGGGTGAATCAGGGTATGACATTTTAAAACAACTACCCCTTTTGATCTTGTTTTGATGTTAGACAAAACCCTCTTCTCTCTACTTCCCGTTGCAGAGTATGAATAGACCTTAAAGAATGCACAAGACACAACAATTTTTTACTTGGTTCACCCTCAATGGGATAAGTCCAAGGAGTATACACTGATAGTGTGCTGATGTACCAATTCCACTATAAGTGCACCACTGTTTACAAGTTCAGAGCGGACTCACTGTCCCTCCTGGTTTATAACCACTTACAATATGAAAGTTCACTGCTCTCTCAACTGAAGTGTGTTCACTGATTCTTCAGAAGATCCACTCATATTTTATAGACCTGTAGGTATCTTCATTATCACTAATAAAATCTGCATCTTCAACTATCAGTAGATGCTCTGTTGATGTACAACTTTCCCCTGCAAATGAATCTCACTTCACACCGGGTGTATCGGGCATCCCCAATTATTACGCGCAACCCTTACTGCACCTTGCGCGTAATTTCTTTTCCTTGTGCGAAATAGATTTTTTGCACAACAACTCTTTTACGCACAACCACCAAATTTTATGCACAACCTATACAATGCTTTGTGCATAAATTTCTGCTTTTGCGCGAAATCCACTTTTCGCAGAACAATCTTCTTTTCACGCAACCTCTACTTTGCATGAAAACAATTCTTTTATGTGCAAACTTGTTGTTTTCGCGCAACTCTCATGTGTAATCTAACTTCGCGTGCCTAAGATTAGATAATATCTAAGTCTTGAGATACTTCGAATAGAGGGGGTTCACTTCATATTTATAGGAAAAATTGACCCCGCGTGAAAAACCCTTCTTGAGCATGAAATTTTCTTCGAGCACGAAAAACACATATTCTGCGCAACACCATTTTTCATGCACGACTCCAATATTTCGCACCCCTCATGACTTTTACAATTTTAGAGCTTCGGACCTTGAAACATCTTTTGTGAGAAAAAATTCATCCCTCTATTTCGCGTATCCCGCAAATATTTTGCGCACCGCTCTCCTTTTTTGCGCACCGTGCAAATATTTCGTGCCACACTTGATTTTTCCGCGCACTTAGTTGATATTTCACCCACCATGCTGATTTTTTGTACGCCACTATATTTTTCATGCACCATGCTTATTTTTGCATGCAAATCCCTTGGAAAAAAACACATCTCTCTATTTTCCAGTTTTCAGGCCCAAAAATTTGGCAAACACTGGAAAACGGTGCCACCTTGTATCTGCTCTTTTTGTTCCATCTCCTAATCATCCATTCCTTTGTCGAGGTTCTTTAATCAATCATGTATTGTTGAAAGAATCCCTTGAACCCGAAAAATCACCATGTAAACCCCCCTTTTCAACAAACTCATACATCATGTTATGCTTTGTCAACAAACACAACATGGAGGCCCACTTTGTCTACAAACACAAACAGAATCACCTCAAAAATGCTTCAATGACTCCTAGAGGGAATTTTGATCAACAATTTATCTATACCATTCAATCTATAAGTCCACCTCCTCAAAGATAAGCATAGAAAATTTTACCAACATGTGATTTTTTTAAAAATTTAGGGCAGTGGTGTACTTTAAAATTCTAAAAATATTATTAAAACAACATGATCTAGGTTACTATGCCATAACACTCCCCATGTCAGTGAAAATATTTTTTTTTCATGACTATTCTGATGTACTCAATGGTGTAATAAAATTTATCTCAAATTATATTAAACTCCCAAGACACATATCTACTCACTTTGATGATATAGATACATATTGTCCAACATTTAAAAATATTTGGTTATATTCCATGGAATGACACTAACCACCATGAATATTTCACACACCTATATCATGAAACCATGATAAATACCCTCTATCACCACTATGTAAAATCCCTTTAAAATCTACACTTTTTTTTTGAAATCGTGTGCATAATTCATTATAGCAATTTTACTTGGCTATTTATTTATACTTCTTCAATCCTCGCATTCATGTAGTTCCATGTTGAACAAAATGCCTATAATCACCACCATGTTGTGTTTATATTTCCCTTGTGACCTATAACCAACCTTCCCATGGATCATCACCCACCATTTCTAGCTTCATCCATGCCATATTTTCACTAAAATAGCTTCTTACATATTAAGTATAAAATCCTTACATACCACTTGCCTTTTCCAAACTCACCTCTACTTTGAGTTAGGCCATCACAATTGAATATGAATTGAAACTTGTTTCCATCAGTATTTTTCATAGTATTTTAATCTTGTCTCAAGTCACACATTGACACTCATATGGGAATTTTCTCAGATCACCATGATCATTTCCTTAAAAACCACATGCATTTATTTTTAAAGCACTTAGAAACAATTCATCATGAATAACATGTCCACACCTTGCATGTCATTTAGAACCCTGTTTCAGACTCTCTCTTATATCTATGGGTTTGAATCAAATAATGACCATGAAATGCAACCATTTCATTCAATATTTTATAGAGCATTTCATGCACGCTTTAGCTATTTTTTTCAACGTTTCATAGGGAATTTCGTGATGAAAATCCTCAGTTGAGGTTGAGCTCACCAATTTAATAGGAATTTTACTAATCTTTTTAGTATCTATAAATGATCTTTGAATCCTATCCATAAAATACATGCTGTTTTAGTATCTATTACACTAGATTTTTCATGAATTCCTGATTCTTGAGAATATGACACTAAGATAACATCATTTAGGAAATTATCACACCATATCTAGTTTAAACATGGTTCCACTATTTCCAATCCAATATCTTAATTTATTCTATTTAACATGTAATGAACTAACCCAGGTCAACTTGACAAGAAACTTGAACTGACCCATCATGTAATATAGGTAAAATTAGATAACAGAAACTAGTCTTGAATATAAGAAAGACAATACATAAAACCATATTACAAAGCAGAAATAGATAAGATACCATAAAGACATACAATCCAATCTAAAATTGGCTAAACCAGAAAGTAAGTCAAATCTTCATGTGATCAACAACCACCTCCAGACCAACCCAAACTAAAGCAACAACAATAAGATAAGACAACATGCTATATGATTATCTTGCATTTACACGAATCTTGAAATAAAATATCTAAAAATTCCTAAAGGAACAAGTATAGTGTGATCCAAAGACTAGTAGAATACCACCATAGTTTTTATTCAAGTTCTAATATCAAGAATGCAATAATTATGTATAAAAAACAGTTTTACAAATAATTTTTAGAAATTAAATCCATTTGTAAATCATTTTCCATTTCTTTTTCATAAAATAATTTCATATAATAAAAAAAATATGTCAAATAGAAGTGATATAAATAGGAAAACATATCCATACATCAAGAGGTAATCAGGTAAACACATATCCATGAATCAACCTATCATGAAAAGCTATGTAATACAAATTCATATAAAAGAAAACTTATGAGAAAAATCCATGATTAAAATAATCATGTGATAAATATTCATAAATGGAAATGAACCTCACATATTGGTCTATAACCTATGGGAAACTACATACTAAAAACTAAAAATCCTAAACAAGCATAATGTTGGATCCAACTGATATCAAGTTCGGCCAGTCGATATCAGAAAATGTTTTCTCTTAGTGGTTCCATATACACACCTAGGATACCTGGGTATATTTACCAATGAAACCAAGGTTTCCAATGTGAATTTGTCCAAATTTATTTCAAAACCATGCTCATAATTTCATAAAACATTTTAAAATCCAAGATGATTTACTTTGGAGTTTGAATACCCATTTACAAATCAATAAAATCAATTTTCAAAGAAAAAACCCAATTTGAAAACATTTACCTTTCTAAGAAATCATTTGAAACCACTTATCACATCAAATAAATGAAAAAAACAAAGGAATATTTCAATAACAAAATGAAATTCATCAGATTAAACCATTGTATATAAATACCTACCTTAACATGGTTGAAACCTATCTGGCTTCGATGAAGGAGATCTGAAACCAAGATAATTGCCATTAAAAGACAAGGCACACCAAGAAACTAAAAATGATCAATAGAGAACACTATTTGGCCACAAATACAAATAGAACAATAGAAAAAACCACAACCGTAACCAAATCTAAAAAAATAGAAGGATTACATACCAAGAGAGAAGAAATCCAACTAAAAATGTGAGCAACCGCTGAACAAAGTGACCCAGATGAGAGGGAATCACCCAAAATCACATAGAGAGAGCCTCTAGGCTAAGATAAATGAATAATAAAATGAATTAAATAAGAAAACATTCATGAATCAACCTAAAATCCTAGTCCGTGATTATTACATAGTGTGTAACCCCCTTACACATTATGTAATCCATGAAGATTTTATATGCCAAAAAACCCATCACATTTTTATTGAAAAACTAGTATTTACATCACATGATATGAACCATTTACACAACGTGTAATCCTATAACATTGTCTATCTAGTTCAAAAATTCTACTCAATGGTAATTACATGGTGTGTACTTATATTACACGACATTTAATCACCCAAAAAATATAAAAAACTACAGGTTTAAGATAAAAAAATCCAAAAAATACATGAATTAACCATTATAGGTATACTCCAAATTTATTTTTTTGTAAACATTTATCCAAAAAAAAGGAACCAAAACAAAGGTTAAAGCATAACTAACAAAAAGGTAATGGGGCGTTACAATATCCCCACCATAAATGATTTCTACTCCTAGTAATCCCTCAAGATCCTAGATCTATAAAAAGGTAAGGTCACCACTACCTCATCAATGAATACCTCTCCCAAATCTCATAGATGTCCTATCCACACTAACATAGTACCCAGACCAGGGGTATCTAATTACCACACAATACCTTATCCTAGAAATCCATAATCTGAACAGGCTATTCACCCAAATTGGCATTGGGATCAAGATCAATATCCTCCAATATAACCACATGAGAAGTACCTAGTATATACCTCCTCAAATAGGAAACATGAGAAAATCATGGATATATTTCAATCCAGATGGAAATTCCAACAAATAGGACACCCTCCCTATTCATCCAATGATCTCAAAGGGGCCCAAAAACCTCAGTGCCAACTTACCCTACTAACCTAACTGATGATGTCCCAAGCAAGTTCAAACTCTGAGAAAGACCCGATCATATACCTCAGACTCCAGTAACCAAAGAAGATAGTTTGTTTGAGATTTTTGAAGACTCTATCCCATGATCAATCTTCTTTAGATCAACTACACCGTCTTAGTTGTCTCTTAAACAACACTCAACCCAACCAAGGAATTATCTCCCAACTATACCTAGTAAAAGTGAGATCTAAGTGGACACCCATACAAATACTCTAAGTTTAACATCTTTATTAAAACTTAATAACCATTTATATAGGGAAATTCAATGAAATTAAAATTATTTTTGCAAGTTCCTTTGAAATCAAGAACAAAAGCTCAGTGCATATCCTCTAGAACATGTATTTTCCTATCTATATGCCCATCCATTTGCATATGACAAGAAATGATTAATTTAATTCGGAAACCCATCACCACCTGTAAACCTTTCCAAAACCTATATGTAAACCTTGGATCCCTATTAGAAGAAACTACAGAGGGAACCCCATGAAGTCCCACAATCTCTCTAATATAAAAGTACCCAAGATGTTTTACTTTCATCATCTACTAGATAGGTATAAAATTCACTTATTTTATGAGTCAATCATTTACCACCCAAATAAAATCCTTCCTGCTAGAATTCCATGTTAAAATAATGATGAAATCTATGGAAATATCATCCCACTTCCATATCAGAAAGGGCAAGGGCTGAAATAACCCTACAGGTCTCTAGTGTTCTTCCTTAATTATTTGAAACTTAAGGAACCATGATTACAATATTCAATTGACCATATCTTCCCTAACACCAATATTGATGTCTCAAATCATGACACATATTAATATTACATGGGTGAACGAACAAGCAAGAAAGGTGTTCACTATTCAAAAAATCCTACCTTAGGGAAAAAAAATCAACCAACCTGATATGAAAGCACAAAGCTCCGCTGGGAGACTAAGATCACTTTCCTGAAGTCTCCCCACTATAAAGGATTTTACTGAAGTGTTGGAACTCAGTGTATATCACTTGCTTAAGCTGAAATCGCTCATAAAAATATGAGTTAGCTTTCATAAAATCCAAGAACACCTGTCCACCAACCTCTTACACTTCCAAGCCCATATCAGCAAACAAACTCATCAGATACCACTCCTCAAATGATTCCTTTATGAACTATGTTAGTAATTTTATTATCAACACATTAAAAACCACATTATATTTACCAGTTGTATAAGAAATATCAAAATCAAAAGTTTGAAGATACACCACCCAACATATCTGTTTCAAGTTTAGATACCTCTTAGTAAAAATATATCTAACTATCTTATGATTAGAATATACCATAAACTACTCCCCAAAGAGATATTGATGCCACATTTTTTAGTGCATGCATAATAAATTCCAAATCAATATCATGGGTAGGGTATTTCTTCTCACAGGGGCATAACTAGCATGAAAAATTTACCACCACTTACTTCTCGTAGACCAAGACACATCCCAAACCCATAAATTAATCATAAAAAATCATAACCCAATCCTAGTTCCAAAAGAATAAAAACTGGTGCTACAGTCAACCTCACCTTCATCTCCTCAAAATACCTCTAACAATTTTTATTCCATTCAAACTTTACACCCTTATGGGTTAAAGTTTTCATCATAGATTAAATCTTGGAGAAGAACTGAACAAACCATATATAGTTACCAACCAAACCCATAGAGCTCCAAATATCAAACACATTTATGGGATGCTACCATGGCATAAATTTATATACCTTTTCAGGATCTACTTTTACAACCCTCTATGATATCACATGCCCCCAGAAAATTCACTTCCCAAATACAAAACTAACTTTTAGAAAGATTATAATACAGAAAAGTTTCCTTACAGATTTGAATAATGATATCCAAATGGTTCATATTATTCTCCTATGACTTGGAGTACACAAAAATATCACCCATGAATACAACAAAAAATATTCCAAGAACTGATGAAATATCCAGTTCATTAAATCCATAAACACCATAGGAGAATTAGTGAGATCGAATGGAATGACTAGAAACTTGAAATTTCCATTCCGACTCCTAAATGATGCCTTAGGTATATCCTCTTATTGTACTCTTAACTGGTGATTCCCTAACCAAAGGTAAATCTTATAAAACCAACAATACCCTCTAGAATGATAAAAGAGATCTTCAATACATGGAAAATGATATTTTTTTCTTAATGGTAACTCGATTCCACTTTTGATAATCAATATAAAGTTCGAGGATTGTATATACCTTCTTAGAAAAGAGGATAGAAGAATCCCATAGTGACACACTAGGATAAATAAATTATTTATTCTATTGGTCCTAAAGTTTAACCATAAGTTCCAAAAACACAATAGGTTCCTTACGGTAAGATTATATAGAAATGGGGATCATACCAGGGATCAGGTCTATAATATACTTGACCAATATTTGGGGTGTTAAACCTGAAAAATCATCTTGAAAGACCTTGGCTTATCCACACAACACTATTGGAAGTTGAACACCTAAACAAGGGTCAAATACATTAAGAAAAATCTCTAACCACTAGCACACAATTACCCTAGCATAAGGAACAATAAATTCTACCCTTACCGATCTAGAGTCCCACTCACCCTATAAAAATTAGTAACCCCATTGATAGATAGGAATAAAACCCGATGACAATAATAGTATATACGGGCCTTAACATTGGTCATATAATCTATGTAGATAATCAAGTCTAAGATTTCTGGATCAAGCACTAGATCACCCCACTCCACCTCAAAGTCATCTATCATCACCTGATATACGGGAAATATAAAACCTTTCTCAGACCTCTTTCCCAAAGACATGGAAAGATTAAACAAGAATAAAATAAGTTCTGAAAAAACCCAACACATCAACTAAATTTGAAGATATAAATCAATGAGTAGAACCTGTATCAAATAAAGATAGCACCATAGAAGACAAGATAAACACCGTACCTCCAACAGTAGCTGACCCTGCTTTAGATTCCTCTGGTGCATACTCTACTGTGTAAAGATGTCCTGTCTTAGCCACATGAGCATCTCCCTTGGCCCGAGGATTATACCCACCATCCTTGAAAGAATCTACATGAACCTATGATCCCTTGGGGAGAGTGGATACTTCCCTATTACCTTGAGATATATTTTCACAAAAATGATGTAGATGGCCAGATCATCCACCAATATGACATGTATTGGGAGCCTCCACACAGTTAGGCTTGGTATGACCTCTCCTTCCACAATAGTTAAAAAAACCCACTTCTTCCTTATCGATGCCCCTAAAATTGGCCCTTAAGAAAAGTGGTCACTCTTACACTACCTTTTCTGGCTAGAAGATACACCATGGGTAACCATTGAACCAACTAAAGCTCCACCCAAACCTATCTTTCCAACAATTCTACCTCAACCAAATATGACTTGTCAACTACCTCCATAAAGGTTAGAAGGCACATGAGTATCAACATCGAATGAATATTAGGATTCAGTCCTAACTCAAACCTCCAAGCCTTGAGGTACTAATTATTGACAAGATATGGTGATAGATGCACCAACTCAGTAAAAAAGGTAGAATACACCTAAAGGGTATGTCCCCCCTAATCTAAGGTTATAAACTTATGGGTATTATTTGCATGTAATTCCTTAGGGTAAATATACTGGTTAAAACTTTTCTTGAAGGTAACCTAAGTAATATCCTCATGTAACTTAACTTGAACAATTGAATCACACCATCTCCTTCATGGTCCCTCAATCATATATAAGGAAAAAACCACCTTAGAGTTTTCAAGAGTTATCAAGAAGTTTAATATCCTATATATTTTCCCAAGAAACTCCTCAGATTCCTTGGGTCCTTTGTCACTATGAAATATGGATGGATGCTACCTATTAAATTCAGAGCCATGATCCACCACATGTCCTAGGTTCCTAAAACCCACTTGAATCAGAGTCTAAATAGTGTAGATAGAAACTTATACCAAAGTAGGTTCCACTGGAGGGTACTCGTATAGAACCCATATCACCTATTCCTCTCTTGGATTTGGAATATCTCTTCTCATAGACATTATCTAACAAATAACAAAAACCAATATGTCATGAGAAAAATTCTAAAATAATATGAACATCCTCAAGTATTGATATCAAAGATTTAAAAAATTAAAAATTTAAAGCAATTATAAAATACCTTAATTATAAAGGAATAGGTCAATTTAAATTAAATTCCCATATAGTTCATTCAAAAAACCTAAAAATTTAAGTATCACACCTGGTAAAAGTCTATAACCACCCATGGTAACTCGGTTTCAGTCATGGAAGTTAACTGGACACACCCCTTTTCTACACTTACTATTAAAATTTTGATAGTCCTAACACCTATATACCCAAGACATAAAACCAAACTTAGGTAGTGCTGACACACTTCAAGATAAACCTCCCATTGATACCAAATTTTAATGAACCAACCCAAGTCAACTAGACAAGCCTCCTGAACTAGACCATCACATAATATAGGCAAAACAAGATAATAGAAACTAGTCTTGAATATAAGAAAAACAAATCATAAAACCAGATTACAAAGAGGAAATAGAATAGATACTAAAAATATATACAATCCAAACTAAAACAGTCTAAACCATAAAGTAATTCAAATATCCACATGACTAACAGTCACCTTTAGACCAACCCAAACTGAAGTAGGAGAAAAATAGAAACCAAATTGCTACAAGATTCTCTTAACTTTAACTGAATCCTACAACAATACATCTAAAAAAACATAAAGGAATCAGTAGGGTGTGATCCAAATCCTAGTAGGATACCACTATAGTTTCTATACAAGGTCTAATATCAAGAATGAAACAATTTTATCTTTTAAAAGAAAAATATTTTTACAAAACAATTTCATAAATTAAATCCATTTGTAAATCATTTTACCTTTGGTTTTCATAAAATCCTTTAATATTATTAAAATATAAATATGAAAAGTTGAAGTGATAAAAATTGGAAAACATATCCATGCATCAAGAGGTAACCAGGTAAACACATATTCAAAAAATAACCTATCATGCCAAGCTATGTGATACAACCTCATATCAAGGAAAGCACATGACCAAAAATCCATGATAAAAATAATCATGTAATAAATAAACATAAATGAAAAACAAACTCTCATATTGGTCTCTATAATATGGGAAAATGCATACTAGACACTAAAAATCATAAATAGGCATAACGTTGGATTCAACTAATATCATGTCCATCCAGTCGATATCACAAAATCTTACCTCCTAGTGGTTCCATACACACATACTAAGGATACCCTTGTGTCTTTAACAATGTAACAAAGGTACCCAATGTTCATTTTTACAAATTAATTTGAAAACATGCTAAACATTTCATAAAAAATTTTCAAATCCACACCGATATTCTTCAGAGTTTGAAAACCCGTTTTCAAATAAAGAAAATCCAATTTCAAATCAATACCCATTCTAATTTTTTTTTCATTTCCATAAAATAATTAGAAACCACTTATCACTTAAAATAAATGAAAAAACAAAAATAATTTTTGAAGAAAAAAATTCAACACATCAAATTAACCAATTGTATAGAAATACCTACCTTCACACAGTAGAAACCTAGCTGCCTTAAAAAAAGGTGACTAGAAACCAAGAGAACAACCTTAGAAATATGAGGAAAACCAAGAAACTAAAAAGGATTGATTAAAAACACCATACCATCAAAATACAAACACAACCATAGCCAAAACCATATCCATAAACAAATCCAAAGAAAAACCTAAAGGATTGCATACCTAAAGAGAGGAAATCCAACCACAATGGTGATTAATTACTAAATGAAAGTTACACAAGTGGTAGGGAATCACTAAAAATTACCTAGGGAGATACTATAAGTAAAGATAAAGGAATCCTTTAATGAATGAAATAATAAACCATTCATGAAACACCCTAAAATCCTTATTTTTGACTTTTAAACAACATGTAATCCCCTGAAACATCATATAATCCATGAAGCTCTTATACACCGGAAAACTATAGAATTTTTATAAAAACACTACATTTTTCCATTAAATTTTGTGAACCCTTTACATATCATGTAAAACTATCATTATTTGTATCCAGTTTACAACTTTTTACTGGTGGTAATTATACGGCCTGTACTCCCACTACATGATGTCTAATTTCCCAAAAAACAGAAAAAACTTTTGGTTTAAGCTAAAAACTCCAACAAATTCCTAAATTAACCATTACAGGAATCCTCCAAATTTATTTTTTTGGAAACATATAAAAAAAAGGAAACCAAATGAAAATGTTAAATCATACCTGACAGAAAGGTAACATGACAATACACCACAAATCAGTTCATAAGGAAATATGCATCATGCCACTACCGTGGTTCTCTCTTGGTTCCACCCTATACTATGAAATATTCCCACTCTTCCTAGAACTGACCAAAACTTGGACTTAGTCCTCTATTAACTCCCGTTATAGTCTTCCTAGCCCAAAATAAGGCCATTTTTTTGCACACACTTTTCCTTCTATCTCTCTCCCTTTTCCACCATATTTGAGTGTATGCATTTTCTCCTATTTAATCATCTAAAATATATTAAATTAGGATGAATAAATATTAAAAAATGAAAATATTACTCTAAAAAGTGAATGAATTAAATCTATCAAACCAACCAAACTTAAAATCTTACTTTTCTTCAAGAATAAAATCTACACATCATCATAAAGAAACCCCATCTTACTAAGGTTTAAAAACCACAGTCAATTTGTTTTTTACAATTATAAATAATAAATAAAGTTTTAAGAATCACATAATAAATTACCCATAAAATACTCATTATTCAAGAAAACTAATTAATCATAAATTTTAATTTTCCTGTTTAAATGTTTATACTTATTATAACTTTCATTTACATCTTTCAAATTATTAATAGTATTCATTCCACTCATGATCTACCTCACTAAAAAAATTACTCTCATCACTCAAGGAACATTTGACTAGAGTTATGATCATAACTTGAGTACATTAATCCTAACTATAGGCTTGTAAAGAATCTTAATATGTGACCCATAAAGTCCAAAGTTCCTAGGAATATGATATAACACTTATAAAGGGATTTGATAATATTTTTTAAACAATTTCCATTGAACAAAAACTAACCACAGTGACTTGTTAGAGTCTTGATTCCCTCAAAATTTTTATCTCACCAACACCTATATGCAATGGAAATATATATAAACATAAAGCAATTTTTTTTATAAATTTCGACCCCAATGTTGTAATCTATTCCTTATTAGGTTCAGGTATAGTCCGAGACACATATTTTATCACTAGGGTTGAAAAGTGATTATAATGGGTGAGTATGTATCATTTTTGACTCAGCACATAAACTAGTTGATTTTACTCAGTAGAAAACCATAGGGCTAGGTAAATATCCACCTCCCTATTATAATCAATATATTTTTTTTTCATTTTTCATTATCTATATTGGTATGGATATTACTATACTAGATCACTCCAGTTTTCCACACTCCTTTCTATAATTATAGTGGTCCTTTATTCCCTAGATTCTTCTACACCAAAAAAATATATCTTTCTCTTAGACTATTAAATTAATCAAAATCAAAACCTGATATCTTCTTCAATATTCAAAACTTTAGACATTATAAAGAACTTAAATAATGATTATTAAAACTTTTATAGCTTTTAAAAATTAGAAACTTTATCTAATGCTATGGAATTATCTGAAATCACTACTCCTTTTCTTTAACCAAAATAATATTTTGGAATGTTCTAGATAGGGTTATCTATATCTATTCTCTCAAATCATTAGAACTGATCTTAAAAAAAAAACCCATTTTGTAATCAAAACTCCTATGATAAATGATGGGAACATAAGATCAAAATTTGATTCTTCCACCTTTATGAAATCCTAGCCATACACATTCAATGCCTTTGAAGATATAGGAGTATGACTTCATCAAAGATTAAACGAGTCTTGACATCAACTATATTCAAGGATTTGATAAATATTTTATATAATATAAAATTTTATTTTGTAACATCTTGAACCAACCCATTTATTTGGGAAGGATAAAAATAAAACTGACCTTAGGTAAAATCCCCTACACACCAAAGGTTATTAATAAATTCCAAGGGCTTTACTAAAACATGGGATAAGTTTTTCCCTTTATCAAAAAACACACATACTATAACAAAAAATATACATTGTACACATAAATGAACATGATGCATAATATAAAAACAAAAGAAACTTGATGAAATAAAACTAGAACAAACTCTAGTAGCATAACAAGAGGATAATCAGCATAACAACAGAAGACAATACAATTAAATGTCTAAAGAAAAACCCAAAGAAAATAAGACCCAACTACCAATGTGGAACTAATATAGACTCTAATACTCAACCATATCCAAACTTTATCCACTAATTAATGCAATATCATGTTGATCCACTAGATAAGTAAGAAATCCTCCTCTTTTCGGTATCATGATAACAGATGTCTACATACAAACCAAGGTACATATGTATGGGTGAGTATATTGACTCAGTAAGCAACCCACCAGTAACTTCCCACATATTCCACTAAGAATAGAACACGTTAACATAATTTATATAAATAGGTAGAGAGTAGAAAATGAGTTAACAAGTGTTATAAGATAAAAACTGTGAAATAACCCACACCAAAAGTAAATTGAGGCATGAACCCACAAACCCATTCAATACATAACCCAATACATCTCCCCAAAAAATGGGACCTTTGAATAGTAAAACTTGTGAGCAGTACCTGTCTCTTTAGACCCAAGCCATTAGTTGGTGGTATATTCTAGTATGCCTTAGTTGTCAGGGTAACCAAGTTTGAACCAACAAATATACCCTCCAATGCAGTATAAATTCATTCCAAACATGATAATTCCAAGTTCTCATAACCCAAATTTTTATTTATTTCAAAATACCCATTTAAACATTTAATCAAACTTTTTTTGTGTAACACCCACAAACCATAAATTTAAAAACCAATAAAACATGGGGGATTTACAAAGAGATTTAATTAGTAGAAAAATTAATTAACTTAGAAAACAAACCATAAAGTTATTTATAGGAGTGAAATGAGATAAAATCCACCTAACTCAACATGTTCATTCTGAAGAATAAAAATAAAAAAAAGATCTGATTTACATTTCTATTTATTCAGTGAAACCAAAAAAAGTTATATTTAAATGATCACTAGATCATAGATACATGCCTAATATTCTTAATCTAGTTTTTCTCTTAAAATAAAATGAAATAAATAAAAAGGAGAAGAACAACCAGAATCATTACCTTTGATTCTATTGGTTTGATTGAAAGAATTGAAAAATCTAGTCTCTAGAGGGTGTATAATAACCAAAATTACATAGAGAGAGCCTGAAGTTTGAGGAAAAAATATAAAATACTCATAATAACAAAAGGTTTTTAGAATTAAAAGGGTTATATGAAACTATATGAATTTACTATGTGAAATATGAGTTTACACTGTGAATCTTTGGGATATCCAAATATAGTGAAATTCACATCACCATTATTAAAATACATGAAACTCATTCATTCCTTGAATAGAATTGAAAGAAAATACCCATAAACCATTCATTCTAGGAATTAGTCATTCATATTGTAAATTTAATCCTAATACCAAATTCTATCTTACACTTTACTTTCTCCTCTAAAAACTTACAATTATTCAACCAACCCACCCCAAACTGAAAAGTAACAATATAAAATAGGGACTTACCTCAAATAGGGGGGTGTTAAAAACTTCATGAATTTCATTTATTTTATATATAGAATAGTATCATCAAAATTAATTTGATTTAAAAAAAATTATAGGTGAAATCTATTGGAATATTACAGTTCTATAACTTCAATAGATATAAGGCATACTGTCATGAACCACATTCCACTTTCACTTCCAGTTATTCCTCCACCTCAGATATTATCAAAACATTTAGATCACACATCTCACATTTTCTCTATTTATTTTAAATATTCATATCCTTTGTATATTTCAACATAATTTGATATACCTCCAAAGCTAATGGAATTATCCTCATATTTCCCCAATACATTTTTAGAACTATAGCTTACTACATAATCCATCTTTAGAACATGTGATCTTATCATCCTCTAATCTCTTTATCTTATGATCATTAGGATATTCTTATGACCTATAATTACACACACATAAACTTATTTACGTTTCACCATCATTAAGCATTTATCTTATGGACTTAGGGAATTTATCATATTGAAAAACTTTATAGATTCAATTCAAAATCTCACTTTTACAACTTTTAAGAATCTTACGTATCATATAAAGTTTTCTATTTTAGAAAAAATATTTCTATTTATAACTAAAAACTATTATATAAGAAATATTTAGTCTTACTTATCTCATGGAAATTTATCCCTTTGTTGAATTTCCTAGAATATCTTAAAAATTATGTAAGTTTTATTTGTATTTGATAAATTTCTATTACAAGAAACTTCTATATGAAAAATATATTTTGTACTAATAAAATATACTTTCATTTTTTGATTTCAACATATGACCTAGAGCATATTCAAAACTCCTATTTTTTAGACTCAATCAATATAAATCATGATTTTTTTTAAAACACTCATTATATTAGTTACATTGAATGATCAATATGTAATTATCCATATTAACTTCCCAACATTTTATATAGTTTAGTATTCACAACCTTTTCAGAAACATCAAATTATTTGTAACATTAAAACTCAACATCAATATCTGAGGAAGTAGCCTATGGACAATAACTTAGTGCTATTGACCAACCTTTACTTATTTCATAACTATAACTCAATATGAAACTCAATGTGACTCCTAAACATGATAAAATGAATCTTAGGTATAATTAATTTTCAAAAAAAAATATTACTATGTAATTATAGAATGATTTAAAAGGACTTTTATATCCATAAAACATCCATACACAAGCGTCTTCATCAATAAATCAACAACCATAGTTTCACCTATCTTATGTGGACTTAATTTATGATTTTGGAACCTATAAAATTTCTAGATATAGAATAGATCTACCTAAAACCATATAATCTGGATCCATAACTTTCAAAATCATAGTTTTACCTTCAATTGTTCTTAAAAAACATTCTCTTATATAATATTGATAAAAAATACAACACTTTCAACAATTCTATGGGCTCTTCAATCTTTCCCTTGGTTTTTTTCAACACTAATAACTCTAAAATTTACTTTAATTCATAGCCTTACTTTAGGATAATTATCCTAACATGAAATTAAAGGATAAAGTAATGTTTTGAGTGAATTATATCTCTTGTGGAAATTAATTTATGGTTAGTGATTTGATTCCACCCCTCTTAATTAGCTCCCATAAATTTTCCCCTATTTTTATAATATCAACAAATTTAAATTCATAAAATATAAAGTAAATAGTTGTGTACTTCCACCCACTTTGAAAATTAAATCCTATCTATAGTGGGGTAAACCATAACTTCCTTAAGTTAAAGGGGAAGACTGAACATGAAGCTTCAACCTTAACTCTTCAAATTTTTCCCTTAGAATAGCTTTGGTTAACATGTTAGAAATATGATCTTTTGGGGGAATATAATCGAACCTAACTTATCCATTAAAATAATTCTCATTGATAAATTAATAATTGATATGAATATTTATGGATATGGAGTTTTTTCACTATATTTATATATAGATTAATTACAATATTATTATAAAAAGTAATCCTCAGTGGTTTCCCAATGTTCACCATAAAATATTCTAGGTGAAATTTCATCAACAACATTATGTATAATCATGTGTGGTAGAAACATACTCATCTTCAACTATACTCAAATTCATAGAAATTTGTTTCTTACTATTCCAAATCAAACAACTTTCTCTCAAAAATAAATTTCCTCCTGATGTTGTTTTTTGATCATTTCAATATCTTGCCCAATCAGTATCAATGAAACCCCTAAAGTTACATTATTCACTTCATCTATACATCATACTATAACTTTATGTTCATTTTATATACTTAAGAATTATTTTAGTATCTAAATGTGTGATTCATTTGGATTAATTTGATATTTAGGACACAAAGTCACTGCAGAAAAAATATATAGTCTTGATGTTATAAGATAAATCAATCTTATGATTACCTTTTTGAATTATTTTTGATTCACACTTATTCCTAATTTATATTTACTCA
Organism: Viscum album; assembly: GCA_963277665.1. Taxonomy (NCBI): domain Eukaryota; kingdom Viridiplantae; phylum Streptophyta; class Magnoliopsida; order Santalales; family Viscaceae; genus Viscum; species Viscum album. Next base: position 109,732,609 of record OY728133.1, read on the forward strand.
GTTTTAAACCAACCATAATGAATGTGGATACTTAATTTGAGTCTTCCATGTTAAATTTCTTCAAAAAATACTTGGCATTTTTTTCTTATAATAAGAATATTTAACTTCCCTTTTTTAAAACTTATAATCCCATAAATAAATTTAACTCTATGAGAATTGGAATGATTCTTTATTTATCCAAAAAATTATTCAAAATATTTTTTTCCTCACAAAATAAATTATTTTATCAACATATAAAATGAAAATTTGGGTTCTTGCGCTCATTTTATTCATATTTAAGTTACAATAAACTTTTGTTTTAGAAATGTTCAATTTTTTTCAATAATTTTCAAGGATGGATTACTTGGTTCAAGGGGTTTGATTTATCCTACATAAGTATTTCTTTAATTTACACACCATAGTTTCATCACTATTAAGTATAAAACCTTTGGGTTGTTCAATAATATTTTTTACTTAATAAATCTATTTAATAAAGTATATTTAAAATCCATTTGATATAATTTATAATCTTTATGCAATGCAATAATCCAAAAAATATTGAAAATTTCAAGTCTTGAAATGGGTGAAGAAGTTTCTTCAAAATATATTATTTCCACTTGTGAATACCCTTTTTAAACAAATTTGGATTTGTTCCTTGAGATTTCAACTTTTTTATTGTTTTTATTTCCAAACACCCACTTAATTCTTATAATTTTCTTTATTTCCAATCTAGGAACATGGTCCCTGATTTCATTTTTCTCAATATGATCCAACTATTCATTCATAACATTTATCTACTCCTTATACCCAATGTATTTTGAATCTTATTATGGTTATAACTATGATATAAGATACATTTGAGATTTAAGCCTCAAATTTCTTCTCATGCGCACCATTAAAATAATATTCTTAGATTCAACATGCTTCTGTAAATTTTAAAATTTTAACCTTTTACCTTCAACAAAACTTTTATCATCACTAGAAAAATCAGAGAAAGTATTAACCTGAATAGGATTAGGATAATATTCCTTTTAATTACCTTTTATGAAATTAAAAATGTTAAATTACATTAATTGTTCAACATATTCTTCACCAGTACCCTTTAAGGTGAACTTATTTTCAATGACTTTCACATTATAGTAATTAATAAATTTATATAGTTATTTGATTTAGAACATGTAGTTTATTTTTTTGGTGAATAAAACATGAATAAAACTTCAATATCCTTTTTATAAAACTTTTCTATGTTATTATTTTTGAACTTAATTAAATATGGGCCTATAAACACCTTAAATTAATTCACCATAAATTTATTATTATTCCACATCTCACATGGAGTCATATTTTATTCTAGTATCATAAATAATTTTTTTGAATATGTGGATAAATGATTACAACTTTTATCCTGAATATTTTTTAGATTTTATATTTAGAAGTGATAGTTATTTCAATCACAACTAAAATTTTATTTTTCCTTTCCATAACTCCACTTTGTTGGGTAGTATAAATAACTCTATATTGATGTTTAATAACATACTTAAAAATATAGTATTTGAATAAATTACAAGTGAAATTATTCTTATTATATTTTCTAGACTTCATAATATATACTCCCAAATCTTTATTAAATTCCCATATGAATATCTTGAAAATCTACCTAGCTTTATACTTGTTATTAATTAATATCACATTAGTCATTCTAGTGAAATAATTAATGAAAGTGATAGAGTAATGATAACTATTCATGTATTGATGTCTCATTGGTGTACATAAATCATAGTGAATAAGTTTAATTGGTATTGTGGACTGAATAATTACCCATTTTTGGTTTTCTATATATCATCTTCTCCATTTAGCATGTTAGTGAAATATTTACTCTTTATCTGATTAGTTATGTTAGATATCTGAAAACATATTCCTTTGAGATTTTACTCAAACTCATTTAATAAAGATATCCAAGTATTTTTAATGAAATATCATTTTCATCTTTATCATTGAAATAAAATTAGTTACTTGGATAAGTAATTTAGAATAATTTTCCACATATTCTCTCTCATCCAACAAAAGTTCTTCAATATTTTCAGAACCTAATTATATAATATTTTTTCTTGAAAATATTCTCATCCCCATTACAAAAAATTTGGTTTACACTTAAAAATATGTGTCTCATCACATAAATAAATAGAACATATTTGGATTTTAGTTTATGAACTTCAATATCAGCTATAAAAATTCATCTAATTTTTAAACTATAATTTTGAAAGGTAACTGATCCTCTATAATAATCTTTAATATTTTTCAAAATCTTTATATCACCTATCATATGAGAGAAAAAACTTCTATCAAGTATCCAGAGCTTACTTTTCCAGTTATACTTTTGAGAAACTTTAATAAATAAATTACTTTTCATCCCTCTTTTATTCATAACTTCCTTTCCCATTTCAATATAAAGAGTTCAACCCAAAATATTAGTTACACATTCTTAGGAATAATGACTCTATTGATAATTTTTTTTACAAATTTCATCTAGGAAATAAAATATATTCTGAGTAGATAGAGTTATGGAAAATTTTTCCACATATTACTCATTCCTTAAATCTTTCCTCATTTTTAGAATTTATTTCTTCCTTTTATTCCACAATTCCTCCCCATAAATTCATAATACTCTCATGTAGTAATATGTTTTTATAGAATATATTGTATTTATACCTAAATATTCCATAGAACCGAAAATAGCCTCATAATATTCATCTTCTATATTGATATGAGTTTTTTAGGAAAATATCATTAAGGCCCAAATGTATTTAGTCCTCCCATTTTTTTAGTGTGGGGAAACATTTCCTCATAAGTTTATATTATCTTTCTTTGATATAGAGGAAGATTTATTATGATAGCTCAAACATAATCAACCCATAATTTATAGATTTAAAGAAATGGTTTCATTCTATTATATTCCCATGAACTTTTAGGTTTAGAGTTTCAAATAATTAGGAAAAACATTACATAAAAAAAGGAACACTTACACACAATGTATATTTTTTCCACAAAAATATATTTTTAAATTAACACTATAGTTTTGTTTATGATATACTAGCTTCATTCAAGATGGGTCTCCATAACTAGAATATTAACCTTTATATAGATTTTAAATATCATTAGAAACTATAGAATCATTTGAAAATATGGGATGAGAAAATAAATCTTAGTAAGGGATAAAAAATAAATTAAACACTTTATTCCATTAAAAAACATGAAAATAAATGAGAAATTTTTAATTGTTTACATAATAAACATTGAGCTCAAATAATCACTTTCTAATGAAATTAACTTCACTACAAAAATATTTTCACAAAAAATATTATAATAAAGTATAAATGAAAAAAAATCATGATGGTTACTCGGGATATAATATTCATATGTCTATTATAATCACCCTTATAATCAATAATCATGGAATAAATTCATTAGTTAATTCCAATATAATTTATTCAAAGATTAAATAATTTTACTATGATTTGGAGAGCTATAAAAGACCCACCCATAATTATATATTATTCCCAGGAATTATAACATGAATACAACACATAGGGTATTAAAATTTAACCATTAAACTCACAAAAACAATCATTTTAGTACATAATCATAAGCAATTATAGTTATCATATAAAAATAATAAGAATATTATTTTTATTTGATAACTCTTTAAAATGAAAAATTCATATAATAATGAGAATTTAATTTAAATTATAAAACCATGAAAAATTAAAAAGGAATATTCATAATGTATAATAAACATGATGATGTAAAAATCTAGTAAATATTAAAAAAAATTCCTTTCACAACTTTATAAAGAAATAAAAAAATGATATGTACTGAAAAAAATAAAAATATTCCTATTTAAACCTTTATAAATAAAGTAAAAAAAAAAATTATTTGTAATGGACCAGACAATTAATCATTAAGAAGTTTTCCAAAAAATCGGTTCCATCAAATGGTTCCACCGAAACGGTGGAACCGGTCACGATCGCACACCGAAATGGTGGAACCATGATGGTGCACCGTAGCGGTCACACCATCACGATCACACACTAAAATGGTGGCACCACTCATGGTGGCACCATGATGGTGGAACTGTAATAGTCACACACCGAAACGATGACACCACTTACGGTGGCACCGTGATGGTGGCACTGTGACCATGGAACCGCTTACGGTGTCTCACCAAATAGTGTACCATCCTTGTTTATTTTTCCAATTCCTCTCTCGTAATGTATCTTTTGATGTAAAAGTGTTTTAATACCTCTTTCTAATCCATTAAAATCCCATAAATAATATCTAAAATCCCCCAAGAGCCTGGAGACCCTTGACTTACCAAAAAATGTGGATTTTCCTCAGTATCACACCATTTTACCGTACTTTCCCATTCCGCCCCCGTTACACGTTTTTCTCTAATTAAAGGAAATAATTTAATGCATAGTTTTTATGGCCACCTCTCCAATGATAATTTTTAAATAACAATTAATTCTATCGTGTGTAACCATCAAAATGTGTGGTGAAACCACGATCCACCTTTTAAGCCATTCTAAATTCATATCCCGTGACTCTAGGATCTAACCTTTTATCACACAGGATTCATTATTCTTCTTCTTGGCTAGTATCTTTTTATTTTGTTGATGGATTTGGAGTCCCCCTTCCCAAGGCTAGTGGTGCGCTTGTGCTGGAGCCTTTCCTACTTAGTCATGGGATCCCCGGAGTTCCTCCCCTACAAGTCACATATCCCCAGTTCTTAGCGGATGGAGAAAAAATTCAATCGTTGATAATCCAAGTTGGTTTCTTCCATCATATCTCTTTACTATGTATCATGTGTGGTAGGTACAATGATGTTTCTTCAAGGATGGATTCAACCAAACCTTAACCAAGATAAAAAACGGCTTTCAAAGAATGATGGGGTGTGTTTTATGATGATGATGTACTCTTTTATCAATGCTTATATGTTGTGAATTGTATGGGCTTATGTCCAATTAAAATCATGGCTGTTGGTGGTACTTTCTTGTGAACTAATGAACCTATGTTTTCTAGTTAATTTTATGATGATTAAATAGTTGTAACATGGAAATTGGCTAATCACATAAACTCAGTTTATTAAATGAATGTCTAGTGAACAATAATCATCTTGTGATCACCCTGATTAACCAAAAGGAAATATGGAACTAAAGGAATAGTGAGTTTGAATATGGAAACTTCCTTACTCTGTCTTGGTAACATGTGTGGTTGTTCTTCTTTTTGCTTGTGGGGTGACATGTATGGGGATGGGATCCCCTATTGTTGTGTAGTTGTTGGTTTGTGGATCTGAGGATGTGTGGGGCTGTATGTTGGAGCTTGGTTTGGTTCCAGTACTTCGAGGGATCTCACTGATCCCTTTTATTGTTGTGACTTTACAAGAGAACTGGGTGTGAATGCTTAAATTTTTGTTTGGTTGTTTTTCCTTAGCTTCTGGCTACACCCGTTAGTTTCTCGGTAGTGAAGAATTACTTAAATGGAATCAATTGAATATGATAATAAGAATGGTTTCAATGGGGAATTGTTTTCTGTAAGTGAGTTGTTACTTGGTTGTGGGTGTTGTACTTTTTATGAATGAATAGTAATGAGGGTGATTGTGTATGGGATGATTTTTGAACCCCTAGTTTGGGATGAGTGCTTGTATACCTATATGTGTAATTTAGTTCTTATGTTTCTTATTTGCGCCCCACCCAATTTGAGAACTTCATGTCGAACAGAACCATTTCAATAGGGAGGGTGTTTTTACCAACACTCCAATGAGCGGATGGTTATTAGATCATTTTTTATCCCTTTCCTGAGTATCCCAAGACTCTTATGGCAGGATGTGATGGCCTGAGGTCCATTATAGCCCAATATTCTTTGGGCAGGGTAGTTGTAGTGGTTAACCCAGGTTTGTGCGGGTAGGTTGTTTCCCAAGTTTCTCCGGGATGAGGCCCATGCGTCTTCGAGCGTGGCAGTAGTTGTTCGGGACTAGATGTTTTTAGGTGTGGTGGTATTTGTTCTGGACCAGGTGTCTGTGACGTGGTTACATGTGGTTGTTGTGGCGCAAGTGTTTGTAGGTGGGATGTGTGGTTGTGGTAGCCCAGGTGTGTGTGTAGGTATGGTGTGGTAGTGGGACTACGGTGAGAATGGCAGGAGAGGTATGACACATAGGATGTCTTCAATAACCAATGGAGAAGTGGTGCATGGTACCCAATATCGATGTGCTATTACTGTTACTTTACTTGAAATGAATTATTTAGGGAGTGTTCCTTGGTGAGGTTGGGATGATAGTTTCCTTGTTAGGTTCTTTGGTTATCTTCATTTTCTCACAGGGAATTAGAATTCCTCCCCACTTGTGCACGAGAGCTTTTGGTTTTCCCCACTGAGTATACCTGTATTCTCATCCTATTTATATAAAAATTCTTTCAGGTTTCTAGGAGGACTTTGAGGACCATTCCAGAATCTATCAGCTCGGACACTGGGACCTTTGACACCGTTGGTTTTCTTTTCTTTTGGTACTTTCTTTAGAGTTTTATGCATTTTTTTAGCACTTATTATTTGAAAATGCATATGGGAATGGAATGTTTTGGTTTTAATTTTAATTTTACTTTTGGTGTTTTTTGGATTTACTATCTTATCTCCCAATCCTACTAAATAAAAAAGGGTAATGCCTTCCTTCTTACATGTGATTATATACCCTTGGTTCTAGTCGCCACTCCAGGGCCTATTGAAGGCGGGTCTCGGGGGTCATTATCTCTCCTTCAACTTGAGGAAATAAGGGTTTAGAAATTTTCTATCCCTTCCCTCATGTTGGTGAAGGTGGGTCTTGATAGAATGGTATCAAAGGCGGGTTTTTGAGAGATAGGATGAAGTTAGTAGTTAGGAACAATGAGGATTTCATGGGATGGTAGGGAAACAATGTCAGTAAATCTTGGAGCATGAAATAGGCTAGGGAAGGTCAGCTAGGACATGATATTTTAGGCCCCCTATAATCCGATGCAAGGACTCTGGTCCTACCGAACGACCAAGTAAGGCTACATTGATTTTAGGGTAGAGACCTTTGGAAAGGTACATGCATAATAATGACTTGTCTTATTGCGTGTCTTGGATATTCTTGTGATTTTAAATAAAAAAATGTCTAAGAAAAATTTAAAAGTAATATTCTACACTACTCAAGATTAGGAATTCCTTGTTTACCTTGCAACTATGACAAACGGACGACGACCATGGGTAGTGCGGGCGATCAAGGCCTAGGAGGCTAATTTGGCTGATCAGTAGAGGGCTGATCGAGAGGAGGAGGATGACTTGTGGCAGAGGATGCTTTGTGCCTTTTAGTAGCAGACCCTTGGGAAGTATGAGGGTAACATCTTGGACATAGAGACAGAGAGATGGCTTGAGGAGCTGGTGATATATTTCAGCTTGATTCAGGCTCCGACAGAGAATTGGGTTCCTTTGGATGTAATCCAGATGCGGGGAGCAACATGCCAATGATGGATGCTCTATCTCAAGGAGAATAGGGAGGCTGAGGTTTTGTGGATTAACTTCAAGAGGTAGTTTTGAGCAGAATTCATCTCTTCCACAATGAAGGCGGAGAAGAGGTAGGATCTACTATCCCTTCAGTAGGGGAGCATGTCAGTGAGGGGGTTGGGGATCAAGTTTAAGGATCTTCTTTGTTTTACTCCATACCTCTTTCCAGATGAGGAGTCTCAGGAAAGATGTTTATAGGAGGTACTATAACCCTCTCTAGTATTTTGTTACTCCCTTCACTCTATCGACATACTTGGAGGTCCATAAGAAGGATGAAGTGGTAAAGAGGACACACATACTAGGAGGTGTTCCCTGATAAGGGATCCAATTAGGATTGTCAAAGGGTAAGACCTTCAGAAATATGCCTCCAGTGTCAGGGCCTTCTAGGTTTCAACTAGTGGGGAGTAGGATTCAACAGTTCCAGTTTTGATCTCCCTATCCTCGCCCTTTCCTTGCGGGCCCAGGACCGAGATACTTCATCTGTGGTAGTTGTGGGAACCTTTAGAATTAGTGCCTGGACTGATTGTAGTACAGTGGGGTTGGGAAGATTCAGTGTCCACCTCAGCAGCAGCAGTTTCAAGCCAGGACCTTTCAGTAGCAGCAGGAGGGACATCGAGCTCCCGCTCCTCCGAGACCAGACATTGCAGGAGGAGTCTGACCTCAGGGTGATCCACAGGGACCTCATCCAGGGCATGGTCGTGGAGGTAGCTGATAGCCAAGGGGCAGAGGAGCTGGGTGTAAGTAGTTTCACACCGGAGAGGCAGCAGTTCCAGAAGTTCTAGAAGTAGTTTGAGGTATGATCAGATTGTTTAGTACTCTTTCACATACCTTGTTTTATTTAGGAGCTTCACACTACTTTGTTGCACCCAGTCTAGCCCATACTTTGGGTATATACATAGAGAGAATTTTCATACCCCTAGTTTTTAGTATGATAGTCGGAGGTCAAAACAACATGTCTCGTGTTTGATGAGGATGTAGAATAATGTTGGGACCACATCAGTCTTGTGGGGACCTTCTTTTTATGCAGATGCATCCATATGATGTCATTTTAGGCATATATTGGTTATTATATGTGTGTATCATTATCGACTACTTCCAAAGAAGGGTTGTGTTTTTAGATATGGGTGGCTGACATGTGAATTTCATCAGTGAGCAGGGTTTCTAGGAGGGAAACCTGCGAGTGGATCCCTTTCTTTCCTTGTTAGAAAAGATTTTAGTGGAGTCAGTGGACTCAGAGATGGTGGAATCTTCAGGGATTTTTAGTGAGTTTATGGAGGTCTTCTCTGAAGAGGTGGTGACTCTACCCCCTTAATGTGATATTGAGTTTGGGATAGACTTGAAACCCGGTGCCTGTCCAATTTCGATGGATCCCTATCAGATGACCCCTTCTGAGTTGTGGGAGTTACAGGTTCAGATTAAATATCTGATGAAGAAGGGTTTCATCTGACCAGGCGCGTCACCATGGGGTTCTACGGTCTTGTTTGTGAAGAAGGCAGATGGTGGTCTCAGGCTATGCATAGACTACCAGAGACTAAATCAGGTAACATTCAAGAACCGTTACCCTCTCCCGAGGATAGAAGACCTTTTTGATCAGTTGAATGGGAAAATATGGTTCTCCAAGATTGAACTACAGTCAAGATATCACTATTTGAGAGAAAAAGAGGATGGCATCTCTAATACCACCTTCAGGTGCAGGTGTGGGCACTTTGAGTTTGTGGTCATGTAGTTCGGTGTTACGAATCTGCCAACCATGTTTATGGGGATCATGAACTCCATATTCCAGGAATATTTGGACTAGTTTGTATTCAGGTTTATTAAAAACATCATGATCTACTCAATATCAGAGTAGGACCACACTGAGCACCTGAGGATAGTTTTAGGGGTCCTCTTACAACACCAGCTCTACGAAAAGTTGTCAAAGTGCAAGTTCTAGACACAAGAGGTGCACTTCCTTCGACACGTGGTGTCTGAATAGGGTATAGTAGTTGACCCATCAAAGGTCTAGGCAATTATTTCTTGGGTAACACCCAAGAACGTGGAAGAGGTTCATAGTTTTCTAGGTTTAGTAGGTTACTACCAGAGATTCATGCCCAAATTTTCTCGATTTGCATCTCCCTTGTCATCCTTGACCGAGAAAGACTAGACTTTTATTTGGAGTGAGAAGTGCTAGAAAACCTTTAGTTATTTGAAGGGGAAGCTGGTTAGTGCCCCAGTATTGATGTTTCCAGAAGAAGGAGTGATGTTTTGTGGTGTTCTGTGATGCTTCATGCCAAGGCTTGGGGTGTGTGTAGATGAAAAAATAGGTGATTATCTCTTAAGGTTCTAGGTAGTTACATCCCCCTGAGCAAGACTATGCCACCCATGATCTGGATCTTGTAGCAGTCATGTTCTCACTAAAGTTGTGGCGGAATTACCTCATCGGGGAGCACTCCGTGGTCTTCATTGATCACAAGAGCTTGAGGTATATCTTCTCCCAATGGGATCTGAACTTGTGACAACAGATGTGGATGGAATTTCTTTAGGAATATGACTTAGAAATCTCTTACACTGAAGGTAAGGGGAATGTGGTGGTGGAAGCCTTTAGCAGGAAGTCGCATAAGGATGCAGTTCAAGATTCGGTAGATGCTTGGAAGGCAATGAAGGATTTTGATGACCTACACTGGGATGAAAGGGTGGAGGATGGTCAAGGCTATCTATTCCAGATGAAGGTGTAGTCCTCTCTATTTTAATAGGTGGAGGAGTCTCAATGGGGGGACTTAGAGGCTGAAGTGATGCATGATCATGTTATCCAGGGTGATTCTCCAGATGGATGGTGGAAAGACGGGCAGAAACAAATGTTGTTTCATGTAAAGTTTTTTTCCTGGTGGGAATACACGAGAGAGTTCTTGGTGAGTTCCACAACTCACCCCTGTAGGTACACCCAAGAGTTTCCAAGATGTACCAAGGCTTTAGGGGTCATTTTTGGTGTCCCAGGGTGAAGCGAATTATGGTAGAGTTTGTGGAAAAGTGCCTCATGTGTTAGTAGGTGAAGGATGAACACCACATCCTAGGAGTTTTGTTACAACCTTTATATGTCCCTGAGTAGAATTTGGATGACATATCGATGGATTTCATCATAGGACTACCCAGGGTTCAAGGAGGCTGCGATGCTATCAGGGTAGTGGTAGACCAGCTGATGAAATCATCTCACTTACTCGAAATAAAGGAGTTGAGTGTAGTGGATGACTTAGAAAAGAGGTACGTGGATGAAGTGGTGCAGTTTCATGGAGTTCCTAGGTCCATAGTCCCCGATTGGGACACCTGGTTTACCACATGGGACTGGAAAGGTTTGCAACATGCTTTTGGTTCCCAACTATGCATCAACACTAATTTCCACCCCCAGACAGATGGGCAGACAGAGCGCACCATCTAGACTTTGGAGGATATGCTACGAGTATGTGTTTTGGACTTTGGAGGATTTTGGGAATGACACTTGCCTCTGTTAGAGTTTTCCTACAATAAAATATATCACTCTACCGTTGGAATGGCTCCATTCGAAACCTTGTATGGGAGGCCGTGTCGCTCACCCGTATCCTGGAAAGAGGTCGGGGAAGTAGGTGTTCTTGTCCCAAAGGTGGTACGAAGCATGAAGGATAAGTTTAAGCTTATATGAGAGAGGATTAATGTGGATCAGGACCGGCTAAAGTCGTATTCCGATCATAGGAGGAGACCCTTGGAGTTCGAGGTCCGGGACCATGTGTTCTTGAAGGTCTCCCCTCAGCGTGGGAACTGAGGTTCGACAGGGGGAGTAAGATTTTTCTCTGGTTCTTGTGACCCTTTTAGGTGTTGAGGAGGGTCAACGAAGTGGATTATCAGCTAGCAATACCACCACCACTGATGAGGATGCACGACATCTTCCATGTGTCTCAGCTTCGTCGGTATCTACAAGTTGATTCGCACATCCTCGACTGAGGGGAGATGGATATCGAGGATGATGCGACATTTTTAGAGAAACCAGTGAGGATTGAGGATCATGAGGAGAAGGTGATTCATGGATGAACCATTACCTTGGTTCATGTGTTATGGAGGAATGGTGGGATGGAGGAAAGTACCTGGGAATAAGAGGCACAAATACGTGCTTAGTACCCAAAGTTGTTTTGAGTTCTATTCTGTTCTGTTTTTTACTTGTTTGAGTTGTAGTGTTTGACCTTATTAACTATGAAATGGACTGTTTTACTTGTTCTTTAGATGTGTGTAAATAGTCTTGACTATGGGGAGGGGAGGACCTGATCCCTAATCAAGACGCATTAAAGTGGATGCGGTTAAACCCATGCAGGTGAGTCAGCGCCACCCAAAGTGGATAATATCTTGACATGGAGGAAGGGACTCCCTAATCCATATGTCTTCTTGTTATAAACTTTACATGCTCATGTGGATACTTTAGGGGGAGGTGTTCCTAGATGTCAAGGAGGTTTAATCTTGAGAGGTATCTTTCGAGGTGGTTGTTTAGACCCCTCTCTTTTCTTCGGGTTTAGTTTTGATTCTTGAGGGAGAGAATAGTTTGAGAGATATCTGATGTAATGGCCCAAATAATGATTCATTAAGAATTTTTCCATGAACTCGGTTCCATCAAATGGTTCCACCAAAATTGTGGCACCTATCACGATCTCACACCAAAATGGTGGCACCATAGCGGTCACACCGTCATGGTCACACACATAAATAGTGGCACTATGAGGGTGTCACTATGACGGTTGCACCATAACGGTCGCACTGTCATGGTCGCACACCAAAATGGTGGCACTAATTATGGTGGCTCCATGACCGTGGCACCGCTTGTGGTGTCTCACCAAATTGTGTCCCGCCCTTATTTCCTTTTCCAGTTCCGCTCCTGCAACGTATTTTTGACATAAAAGTGTTTTAATAGCCATTTCAAAGTCATTAAAATCCCATAAATGATATCTAAAATCCTCCATGATCTGGGAGACACTTGAATTATTAAAAAGTGTGGATTTTCCCTTGTTATCACACCCGTTTCCCATACTTTCTCATTCCTCCCCTGTTACACATTTTCCTCTAATTAAAGGAAATCCTTTAACGCACAACTGTTATGGACACCTCTCTGATCAGAATTATTAAATAATAATTAATTCCATCATGTGTAACTGTCCAACCACATGGTGAAACCACAATACACCTTTTAAGCCATTCAAAATTCATATTCCTTAACTCTAGGATATGACCTTTTATCACATGGGATTCATTATTCTTCTTCTTAGATAGTATCTTTTTATTTCCTTGATGCATTTGGAGTCTCCATTCCCAAGGCTAGTGGTACATCTGTGATGGAGCCTTTCCTACTCAGTCTTGGGATCCCCAGAGTTTCTCCCTTTCAAGTCACACATCCTCAGTTCTTGGCACATGGAGAAAAATTTTGATCATTAATAATCCAAGTAGGGTTCTTCCTTCATCTCTCTTTATCGTGTATCATGCAGTGTGGGTACGATAATGTTCCTTCAGGGATGGATGCAACCAAAACATAACCAAGACAAAAAATGGATTTCAAAGAATTATGGGATGTGTTCAATGATTATACTATACTTTTTTATCAATGATTATATGTTGTTAATTATATGGGATTATGTCCGCTGAAAATTGTGTCCGTTGGTGGTCCTTTCTTGTGCCCTAATGGGCCTCTGTTTTCTAGTTAATCCTACAATGATTAAATATATGTTACAAGGAAATTGGTTAATCACATAAACTAGGTTGATTAAATTAATGTCCAGTGAACAATAATCCTCATGTGATCACCCTGGTTAGACAAATATAAAGACGAAGCTAAAGGAATAGTGAGTTTGAATATGGAAGCTTCCTTACTCTATCTTGGTAACATGTGCGGTTGTTCTGCTTATTGCTCGTGGGGTGACAGGGATGGGGATGTGATCCCTTATTGTTTTTCAGTTGATGGTTTGTGGATCTAAGGCTATGCGGGGATATATTTTGGAGATTGGTTTGGTTCTAATACTTTAAGGAATCTCACAGATCCCTTTTATTGTTGTGACTTTACAAGAGAACTAGGTGTGAATGCTTAAATTATTGCTTGGCTATTTTTCCTTGGCATGTGGATATGACTATTAGTTTCCTAGTAGTGAATAATTAATTAAATGGAATCACTTGAATATTATAACAAGAATGGGTTCAATGGGGAATTGTTTTCTGGGAGTGAATTGTGCCTTGGTTGTGGGTGTTGTACTTTTTATGAATGAATAGTAACAAGGGTGGTTGTGTATGGGAAGATTTTGGAACCTCTAGGTTGGGATTAGTGATTTTTTACCTATATGTGTAATTTATTTCTTATTTTTCTTATTCGCATCCCACCCAGGTTGAGAACTTTGTGCCGAACATCCCTATTTCATGGGAGAGGGTGTTTTTCCCAACACTCCTATGAGTGTATGGTTATTATATCTTTTTCTGCTCCCTTTCTCGAGTAGCCCAAGACACTTCATGTAGGCTGTGACAGCCTGAGGTCCATTATAGCCCAAGAATCTTTGGGCAGGGTAGTTTTAGTGGTTGGCCTAGGTGTGTGTGGGAAGGTTGTTTCCAAAGTGTCTTCAGGATGAGGCCCAGGTGTCTTTAGGAATGAAAGTAATTGTTCGATCCTAGGTGTCTTCAGGCGTGGTGGTAGTTGTTTTGGCCTAGGTGTATGAGGTATGGTTACGTGTGGTTGTTTTGGCGTAGGTGTTTGTGGGTGGGATGTGTGGCTGTGGTAGACCAGGTGTGTGTGTGGGCGGGGTATGGTAGTGGGAATGCGGTGTGAATGGGGGGAGAGGTCTAACACATAGGATGTCTTCAATAATCAGTGGGAAAATAGTGCGAGGTACCCAATATCGATGTGCTATTACTATTACTTTACTTAAATTGCGTTATTTAGAGAGTGTGCCTTGGTTAGGTTGGGTGGATAGTTTCCTTTATAGGTGCCTTGGTTATCTCCCTTTTCTCATAGGGAATTAGAATGCCTCCCCACTTGTGCATGAGATATTTTGGTTTTCCCTACTGAGTATACCTGTATACTCACCCTACGTATATAAAAATACTTTCATGTTTCCAGGATTACTTTGAGGACCTTGCCAGACTCTATCAGCTTGGATGCTGGGACCATTGATGTTGTTGGTTTTCTTTTCTTTTGGTACTTCCCTTTAGAGTTTTCTGTATTTTTAGTATCACTTATTATTGAAACATGCATATGGGAATGGGATGTTTTGGTTTTACTTTTACTTCTAATTTGGGTGTTGTTGGGATTTACTATCTTATCTCCCAATCCTACTAAATAAGAAAGGGTAACACATTCCTTTTTACGTGAGATTCTATACCCTTGGTTCTAGTCGCCACTCTGAGGCCTATTGAAGGCAGGTCTCGGGGGTCATTATCTCTCCTTCAACTTGAGGAAGGAAGGGTTCGGAAATCCACTGTTCCCTCATCTTGGTGAAGGTGGGTCATGAAATTATTTTAGAAAACATTTAAGTGTATATAAGAACATTATTTAAATAATACACATGGAAGAGAAAGTGTTGAATGAAAAAATTCAAAATATTTAAAAAAGGTTTGAAAGAAAAAGTTCTTACCTCAATCCTTGACTCATTTTGTACATCCTATAACCTCATGAGTAATAAATTTTCATTATGTATTTAATTTATTAATAAATTTTATGGTCATTCCCTCATTATTATTCCTTTTATTACATTTATTATCATATTTAATTTATTTACTAACTAGACATTATTTTGGTTTCATTCATTCAATTCCTACAAAACTGATCTGGTATGTTGAACATGGTCAAAAGGGGATATAAAATAGTTTCATAATCTATAAAATTATATATATTTATTATCATTATATTATCAAAAAATTTGTAAACTTCAATAGGTTATCCAAAATAGTTTCAAATAAAGAAAAATTCCTCATTATGTTCGTTTTAGGCATTTAAATTTTATGATGACCATTTATTATTAATATTATTAATAAAATGGAAAATTTATCTTTATAAAACCTTAATAATGTTATAAATATCATATTTATTCATTGAATTCATTTTTATAACCATCAATGTTAGGCAGAGAGAAATAATAAAATATGTCATTCGTGGAGGCGGTAGTCCGCACGTAACACGAGCGACATTTTCATTTTCCAACGAAAGGGAGGGAGGTAGATAATGGTTGTTCCATAAACAAAATAACATATCATAATAATTATTATACTTATACAATAATATTAGTTTGTTTATATTAGTTTTATAAAAGCTTTAATAGGAAAGAAACTTGAAAGAACTCAGTTAAAATAATTACCTCTTCCTTGAATATTCTCCTTCAAGTCATAACTTAAGACTTATTAGATTGTTATTTCGGGAATAAAAGAACATCTATGACATGGAAAATATATTTTATGAATGATTTTTTCAATTATTAGTTTATATATAGTGATCAAGGTTTTTGGAGAAGTGGGGTGCTGAAGGGGTCCTTTTATAGATGATAGGGGTGACTTTTTTTAATATTCATTTTGTAATATAAAAGGGGAAGTAATTTTCAAGTAAAGTGGATAAAATATATAAGAAATCTTAAAATAGTTAAGGGGGATGTATATAAATCCGATATCCACCCATTTAAATATTTTTTTGATATTTTGTATCCTTATCCCTTAATTTAATCATTTTACTACATTTAACCCTTACCGAGGTGACTAGCTTTTACTATGGTAACTTATTTTTATGAATAAAAATGAAATGGACCATATTAACTAACTCAAAAAGGATGATTAAAAATTTTAAAACCATATTACATGATTCGATTTCTAGATTTTTTAATAATTAATTTTTTTAGAAGTACACTAGACACAAAATAATCATTTTTTTATAAAACTGTTTTTTAATCATAAAAAAAAATCTACACCAAAATCATGTATAATATTTACTTCCATGAAATATATTGGTTCATGGTTAAAAAATTATAGTTATGTGAATTTTAAGTCCATAAAAACTGAATGAATCATTGTGATACTTAATTAAAGTAAAAGGACAATTTTTTTTATTAGAATAAAATATAAATTTGGTTCCAAAAAATCAAGCATAGATTTATAAATTCAACATATTAATATTAAATTAATTATTTTACTCCTTAAATTAGTTTTGGATAAGAAAAAGTTTTATTATATTTTTAATTCATCCTTATATTATGATTATTCCATAAAATTTGTGGTTGTTTTAAGAACTTTATCTTTCACTATTCACCCAAAAATAAACCTTTTTAGAAAAGTAACAAAAATTCAACCTAAGATAATTTTTACACTGAATAAAAAAATGAAGTTTATTTTATAAAATTAAAATTTTTTAATTTAGAAATTTAAATTTTGAAAAAAATCCATATAACACATGGAAATTAATTTAGTTATATTAGAAACTACCACATTTACCAAATGAAAAATCACATTCTGGTTCCATAACTTAATAAAATTATTTATAAGGTTATAAAAAAAATTATTAACATGAATACATATAATTTATATGAATAAAATTTATTATTTATTCATTATAAAAATAGCTGTTTCTTTACATTATCTCCTCTTTAAATAAATCATGTCCACACAATTTTATTCATTGGTAAATAGGTGTGGATATTTTTCTCTCATAGATATTTCTGGTTCCCTTAATTATTATTAAATCATATGATTCTTTCAAAAAAATTTAACTATATGATTCAATTTATTTAATAACACCCACTCTCTATGATCAAGAATTTGAATTAGTTTTTCTTCATAAGAATGACTCTCCTTCAACTATACCACTTCGGGGATCAAAACATGAGATGAATTAGGTATATACTTCCTTAGAAATGAAACATGAAAAAAATCATGTACCTAGGATAAAATCATAGGTAATGATACTTGGTAATAAAAAAATAATACTTTATATAGAATTTCATATGGGTAAATAAATCATGGGCTTAATTTCCCCTTCTTATTGAAACACATCACACCTTTCCATGAAGATATTTTATGAAAAACAAAGTTCCCTAACTCAAATATAATATATTTCCTTAGATTATATACATAGCTATTATACCAATTATAATATACCATCATATAGTGCTAAATCATATTTACCTTTTCATCCATATATTCTACCAATTTTAGTCCTAACAATTCTCTCTCCCCAAATTTATCCCAACATGATGGAGTCCGATATCATTTTCTATATAATGCATAAAATAGAAAAATCTGAATAGTTAAATGAAAACTATTATTATAAAAAAATTACACTAATAAAAGGTGTTAAAACAAACTTCCATGATAATCCAATGAGAAATTTTTGAGAATATCCTCTAAATTTTTATTTTTCACTCTGATTGCACATCAGATTGAGGATGAAAAGTTATACTGAAACGTAACTTAGTACCCAATGGATTTTGAATTCCCTTCCAAAAATTGGATAAAAACCTTGGATATTTATCTAATATAATAGAGAGAGTAACTCCATGTTACTTAAATATATATTTTAGATATATTCATAAAATTTTATCTAAAGACACATCATCTTGAATAGGAAGAAAATGAGAATATTTAGTTAAAAAATTAATAATAATCCATATTTCATTATTACCTAGAGATGTATTTGGTTATCCCACAATGAAATATACTAATATATTCTCCCATTTCAATTATGGAATTTAAAAAAACTAAATAATTCCCTTAATTTTTTGTTCATCTTTAACCTTTTGAAAAATAAAATATTTCAAGGTATAATAAAAAATATATTTCTTTTTTATTTCCCACAAATAATATTCATGAAGATATATATACATCTTATTACTATCTAGATGAATAGAAATTATAGAGCTATGAGACTCACTCAATAATTCCATTTTTAATTTATATTCACCCAATACACATAACCTCTTTTCAAATATTATAACACCTTATTTGTCAATATTAAAATTAAGAAAATTACATTACTTTACTATTTATATCTTTCTTTAAAAATCATGATCTTTATTTTGAGAATATTTAATTATTTCTAGTAAGGATGATTGAAATTAAAGATGATACAAGAGAGAATATGTTTTTGGATAAACAACTTCAAGTTAAACTTTCATTAAATCATTAGCTATTGGATCATATCCCAATTGTAACATGTTTAATGATGTATTATACTTCTGAATCATGGAATTTTATTCCTTGTTCACTCAACCTGGATGATAGTGAATCATATAATCATTATCATTTATCAATTACAACCATATTCACTTCCTTATATTCAACTATTTTTGAGTGAATATATAATTTAAACTTTTATGATCATTATATATATATATCACATTTATCCCCATATAAATTATGACTAAAAAATTTTAAAGTAAAAATCACCACCAAAAGTTAAAAATCATGCATTGTATGTTTTACTCATGGGGTTTCAATTTTCATGCAATTTTATGATAATTTTTCATCAAAACACAACCAAGGACCTTTAATGAAGCATCACTATAAATAAAAAACTATTGATCATGTATTGTATCAACCATACTCTATAAAGTTTTTTGATTTTTATGCTCAAAAATACACTTGTTTCTTTTACTAATGAAATTACTTGAAGTGTTTTTTAGTATTATATTTATTGAAATATTTATCTTGATATTTATGGGTTAAATATAATCTATAAAGAGTTTTGGATATGATTTCTATGTAATTTTAGAACACTATCCATAACCTACATTTGTAAGCATAACATATGATTTTCAAACCTTTTTTTTTGATTAAACATATGGATCAGATACCCTATGCTGCTATAAAAGTATGGATCAAGAACTATACTTTTGTGAAGTAACCCTAAGTTTGTGAAACTAACGTATGGTTCATTAAAAAAACATGTTTAAGTCAACCTTACATTGTCAACTATACTTTCAAAGTTAACCCTAAATATTAATTAGTCAACTATATAGTTTAAATTCAAGATATTTTATGAGATTTATAAAAATATCTTGATGGTGTTAAATAAATTTTTAAAGTTTCTTAAATTTCACTAACGTATTTATGATAACCCCTTGTAATGCTTAATACGTCTTTCTTTTTTTATATATTTTTCTTAAGACTAGTTTCTATTAGATCCTTAACTTTCTGGTAAAGGCTTGTGTTAAATAGATTAAATTATTCATATTTTTAAAGGAAGTGATAGATTTATTTTAATGTTTTAAATTCAAATACTCACAATTTATTAGGTGATATTTTTGGATCTATTTAACCAAATGAAAATAGAGTTTATATTGTTAAATACCAAGGATTATTTCATTAAAAAAATTGGAGAGTATATTTTTGAGTAAGAACAAACTCCTTTTTTATCCCAAAGAGCTACACTTTGGATACATAAATGTTATAATCTTGTGATAATTAACTTTTGTTCAATTGTTTATACTACAATTGTTCTATTACTCTATTTCATAAAGATAATTTTCAAACAATATCTATTTATTTCCATTATTTATTGAATACTCTTACCTATAAATAATAAGATACGTTATCTCTCAGTTTATACTAGAACTATGAGCTAAATATGTCTCTCAAAAAAACCAAATAACCTTTATTTATAAGAGTATCATATGCTCATACTAAATTATTGGTGGAGTGTCAGATTCTCATACTAAGATGCATATTTTTTTGGTTCTCTATAAAAGAACCAGAAGGCCCCATAAAATACTTGTTGTAAAGGTGTCCACTGCTTGCACTCAGTTGTGAAGGTCTTTTGATAAGAGGACCTATCTAGTGAAAATAAAAAATCTCTCTAAGAGAGCATTGGTGGAGTGAACTAGGGGATATTTTTTCCCTAAAACTCTATAAAAACAAATGTGTTATTCTTCTCTATTTTACAATGTAAAACTTACTCAAAGATAAAGAATGATGTATAACTTTATATTTCACAAAGAAGGATAATGTTCTCAATCTATCTTGATTATTGAAAAGAAATAACCCCCTCTCATGTGTCTATGTATTATTTTGACCTAACAATTGGTATCATAATAGTGTTTTTTGAATAATTCTGATAAGCTCTAAAAATATTGAGTGAAAGTTTTATACGAAGATAGATTTCAATGACATAATTA
Source organism: Viscum album (assembly GCA_963277665.1). Lineage (NCBI taxonomy): Eukaryota > Viridiplantae > Streptophyta > Magnoliopsida > Santalales > Viscaceae > Viscum > Viscum album. The sequence goes on from OY728133.1 coordinate 109,753,275, forward strand.
AAAGAAGGATTGCCCATGATCTGCGATCCTTATTTTAATGGAAACAATTATGAATGATGGAAATATCACATGATTATCAATTTTAAGAATATTTGATTCAAATTATATATGAAAATATTCAAATATTATAAAATCCCTAGAGACCTAGAAACATGGGATGCTACTAAGGAAGTAGATTTTGATTTCAATTCAAGAACCATGAATGTAATTATATATGGATTTGTTCCATATGAATTAAATTATTAATCTCAATAAACTAATTACTATGATATATAAAAAACTAACACTATTTACTATGAAGGATCTAAAAATAATAGAAATTTAAGACAAAACACTAAAAAAATAAATTTAGACACTTTTTGAATGTATGATAGTGAAAGAATCACTCGAATGAATGGAAGATTGACTAAAATATTTAAAGGTGTTTCTGCCTTTGGGATATCTAATTTAAAAAGTAGATCAAGTTTTAAAAGTTCCAAGAGTATTACCCTATAAATAGAATGTGATATCTTCTGCAATTAAAAAATCTAATACAATCTCATAACTGACAATGAAGGAGTTTATTGGCACACTAATTATGTATGAAGTATAATGAAAGTTGAATATAAATATTATAGGATGATAAAAAATGAATAAAACTACCCTTAAAGTTACTACTCAATATTATGAAAAAAATAAAAAGTGGATGTTTTATTCTAAAATGATTTGGAATTTTTAGATTCTGGAATCGAACTAAATCAATTAGCCATAAAATTCATTAAATTCTATAATAAGAATAAAGTCTTAAAATATTTCTTCAACTGTATCAAGAAATATGGTTGAGTACTTAAATAAGTAATATATTATAAATTCAATAAAATGGGACATATTATACTTGATTACCCATAACTAAAAGAAGTTAAAAGAAAACTGGAAAAGAAGGAAAAGAAGTATTAGATGAGAACTGATTATGAGCACATATTTAGAAAGCTATTAAGGCTATTTGGAGTTCCTTTGGGGGCACCAGAGTAATTATAAATCATATTACAAAAATATCCAACCAATATAAAATAAAATATTTTCTTTATGTCTAAAGAAGAAGATAAGGTTCAATCTTATCATTCTTATACTTCTCATTCTGAAAGTTGTTCTGATATTAAATTAGCTTCTTACTATTCAATTATTGAAGAATAATATGAATCTTTAGTAAAAAATCATAAATCACAAAAAAATATTTATAATTATTTTTAAAATGAAAAATATTCCATGCTAAACAAACATTTAGCATTAAAAGAAAATTTTAAAAAATCTACCTTAAACTGTATTATTCATGAAAAAAATTAAACAATTACAGGATAAAGTGAGATCATTCGAAAGTGATGCTAGTATATTAACTAATAGAGAAGAATCTATAAATCAGATTCAGGGTAAAAGTGCTTTTTAAAAGGAGAAATATGGAACAAGAATCAATGGAGAAACATCAAAGTTATATAGAAATTATTTTATTATGATTTCTAAGAATAACAACATATTAAGAGTCACATGTTTTTATTGTGGAATTAATAGTCCTTATTATAAATATTATTATTTGATAAATTTCCAAATCAATGGAATAAAAAATAATTTTTTTTATAAAAATATAACTGAAGAAAGTTCTATAAATTTTGAAAAATTTGGAAAATCTAGTTACCCAAAACTTTACTTATTGACATAGTTGGACCCAATAATATTAGGGTATAAAAAAACGATTTTATATGAATGGTTTTGTAGGAAAAAGGTCATAGGAACAAAAATTAAGTATGGCTTATGGATAATGGACACTCAAGAAACATGAGTGGATACTCTCCCAATTTTCATACATTAAAAAATGGATGGAGTTCTGGTTACCTTCAATGATAATTCAAAGAGAAAAATAAATGGAGTTGTATAAATTGGATATCCAAAATCAAAATCAATCAACAAATTACTATATGTTCATGTGTTTAAGTATAATATAATAAGTATCTCTCAAATCTACGATGATGGTTTTTATATTGATTTCTCTAATAGTGCATGCTCAATTTTTAAAAATAAACTGCTTAAGTTTAGAGAACCCAAAAATTAAAATGTTTATACTTTGAATCTTAATTCTTTATGTAAACAAAAAGTGAATTTATTAAATAACAAGAAAAATAAATCCTAGATTTAGAATAAAAGACTTGGGAACTGTAATATATTTTCTTTATATATATTATTAAATAAACACTTAGTTTCTGATTTTGATAGTCTTAAATTTGATAAATAGAGATTTTGTGATACATGCCAAGTTGGAAAGAAACACAATTAAACATTAAAATCCATTAAGATTAGAAATCTTAGTAGGTATATATTATGTTTTTTGTTTTAGTGGATGATTTTTCTATATTTACTTGGGTTTATTTCCTAAAACTTAAAATTGAGGTTTTCTCAGTCTTTGTTAGAGTTTGTAAAATTGTTCAAAATGAAAATATTTTAAAATAATTTTATTGACAAGTGATCATGGTGGAGAATTTTAGAATAAATAATTTTATTCTTTTTGCTACTACCTAGGTAATAAACACACCTTCTCCACTCAAATAACACATAAACAAAATGTAATTATAGAAAAAAGAAATAGGACTATTCAAGAAATACCCAGAACAATGTTAAATAAATATAGTCTTCCTACCTATTTTTGGGTAGAAGCTATCAATATTGATTTCCATATCTTGAATAGAGTTTTAATAAGTACATTTCTTAAAAATACACCATATAAATTGTTAAATAATTGAATACCTAAGGGGATATACTTTAAAGTTTTTGGATGCAAGGTGTATATCTCGTACACTAAGTAAAACCTTGGTAAGTTTGATCCAAAGGCTGATGAAGAATATTTCTATTATATTATGATACTTATAAAGATTATGGAGTATATAATAAAAAATAAAGGATACTTAAAGAATATTTTCATGATAAGTTTGATAAAATTGACCCATTTTATCACAAAAAAATCAAACAGATAAAGTTAAAAATTATTTAGATAATGTGATACTTGGATCTCTTAAAGCTGATTTTAATCATAAAATAGAATATGATAAAATTTAATATAGTCCAAAAGAACATGAAACTGATGAACCTAAAAGTCTTTACCTAGATTACCTATAACCTTGAAAGATTATCCTTTAGAAACTATAATAGAAAATATTGACATAGTATTTAAGATGAGAAGTAATGTAGGAAATCCAGCTAAATTCCCTACCTTCATATCTCAATTAGAACCTCAAGCTATAGAGGAATAATTAGAATATGATAATTAGATAATAGATATACAAGAATAACTTAAATAGTTTAGTATATTTTCTGGGAATTAGTTGATAGTCCATATAATCATCTAGAAATAAGAACTAAATTGGTTTTTAGAAATAAGGAAGATAGACAAGGGATAAATACTAGAAATAAATTCAGATTAGTATCAATAGGATATAATCAAGAATAAGGAATAGATTATGATAAAACCTTTGAACATGTAGCTATATTATAAGCTATTAGATATTTTTATCTTATGTATCATATATGAATTTTAAATTATATAAGATGGATATAAAATCATATTTTTTGAATGGATATTTAATAGAGTAAGTTTATATTGAACAAAAAATAGGTTTTAAAAATAAAAATATACCAAATCCAGTTTTCAAACTTACTAAAGATATTTATGTCCTTAAACAAGAACCAATATCTTGGTATGAACGATAAAGTATTTTATATTAAAAATGACTTTTTTGTAGGACTAGTAGATCCTTATTTTTTTAAGAAAATTGTTTGTCATAATATTTTATTGGTGTAGATTTTTGTAGATGATGTTATTTTTGGTTCAAATAATAAAAATATTGGTAATGATTTTTCAAAACTTATGCCAAAGAAATTTTAAATGAGTATGATGGTATAATTAAATATCCTTCTTGGTTTTAAAATATGTAAAAAAGATTATGGGAATGTTTTAAATCAAAGTAAATATACTATTGATTTATTGAAAAATTGTGGACTAGAAATAATAAAACTTATAAAACTCCCATATGCACAAATATAAAACTTGATTTGGATGACATTAGAAAATTGATTGAAAAAAGTTATATTGAGGTATGATTGAAATTTTTCTATAACCAACTACTAGTAGACTAGAAATTTTGTTTTCTATCTATCTTTATACTAGATTTCAATCAAATCCAAAAGAATCTTATTTTGATACTATTAAAATATTTTATAGATATTTGAAAAGAACTATTTTTCAATCTTTACATTACCCAAAAACTTATTATTTTAATTTAATCTCATATTCTGATGATGATTTTAGAGAATGTATGTTAGATAAAAAGATAACTTTAATAACCTAGCACTTTTTATGGAAGTAATTATTTTCATGGTCATGTATGAAACAACATTATATTGCTTTTTCAATAGCCAAGAAAAAATATTTCTCTGCTAGAAGTTGTTGTGCACACATGTTGTGAATGAAACACACAATAATTTACTTTGGCCTCAATTTAAATAGTATACTAATTTTATTTGGCAATAAAAGTGTAATTAATATTTCTAAAAATCCTATAAACCACTCAAGAACTAATCATATTGATATAAGGCATCATTTTCTAAGAGATAATGTTCTAAAAAAGGATATATATTTTCAATTTTTTAATACTAATTATCACTTTTATTATATTTTCATCAAACTACTTCCCACTAATAGTTTTGAATTTATTAAGGGGAGATAGTTATATTTAATTTTAAATAATGTTTTTGATTAAGGTTTTAATTTAATTTAGTTTTTTTCCCATTATATTTGACTATTATTTATTATTTAATTTGTTTTAATAAATTATGGATATATTAATCTTTTTAAAAATAATTATTTTCCAAAATAAAATCTATAATGATTAATCTAATTATTTTTTATTTAGAAACTAAACCGACATCACCAAAACTCTTGAAACTCTATCTTTATCATTTAACCTTAATCTAAAACCCTTTCAAACTTTTAAAGCTCTCTATTCATCTTCCAAACCCTAAAATCTGAATATCAAAAAATTATATTTTCTGAAATGGAGAAGTCAAAGAGGATAGAAGAAGGTGGACTAAGTGAAGATAAGCACTAATACACTTTAAGAGATGATAGATGAGTCCTTCACGGGATGTTCGTCGACTTTGAGTGGTTATTTAAGATAAACCTTCTTTCAAAACAAGATTTATCTTTTCTAGGTCTAGAATTTACTTTCAATATTGAAAATACTGAGTATGTGTTCTCCAGAGAAGAAAAATATTTTTATACACAAGACAAGTTTAGTTTTTGTGACATAGAGGACATCGTTATTTCAAAGGTAAATGATATAAAGTTTCTAGTTTCTTTAGTAGAGATAGATAAGATTTTTATGTGGCCCCATGAAGGGGATTTTCAATTTAATCTATGGTCTATTGGTGATGAAAATCATAAATATGAAGATATTATGTCTTTTAGTTTTGGATCCACCTTGGTACAAATCATGTTTTTAAATGATATTGAAGCTGAATATAAGGTGCTTTTTAAATTTGTTCAATCTACAATTATACCAAGGATTTATGAGTCAGAGAAAATTATCTTTCCTAATATGTATATTATTATTTTTATGTTAAATGAAATAAAATTTAATTTTATCTATGAATTAGATGTCATAGTAGTAATGTTCTTTCTGCTATAACTTTAAAAAAATTTGGATTCTTTTTTATCACCTCTAAAAAAAAGCTGGTGGCTATTAGTCATGATGACCAATAAGTATCTAGTGCTAATTTTTTGGGGGACAAAGGTACTCATAAATTATATGGGTCAATGCAGATTTTTGGTGAAGAAGTTGGTGTATGTAGAATAGAGGATATTATTTAATCAATAGGTAGAATATTGAAGATTTATATCAGTGATCCACCTATTGTAAGATATGTCCATCATTCTTAAGAAGAACCCTCAGAAGAAGCCACCAATGGTGATCTTATTATAAGGACAAGATAAATAGAAGTGCTTATGGTTTAGGAATAAGATGTTGAAGTTACAAAATATGAACAACCAGTGTTTTTAGGTTTATCAATTACTTCTGTAAGAAAAAAACTAATAATAGAGATGGGAAAGAGGCTCATCTAGAAGGTCAGTCTGAAATGAATTCTCCAAATGGTGAGAATGTTCAAAAATAAATGGTTATAAATATTGAAATAAAAAAAATCATACATTCTTCACTGCCCCAAAATCTTTGGAAAATTCTACTGCTGAATTTGGTGACAAAATAAAAGTTATTTCACCTTTTTTATTACCATCCAATGAGAAGAATGAAGGTCAGTTCCTAGCTGTAGTTGAAGTAGAACAACCATCAAGAATTAAAGAAGCATAATCCTCTGATTCCTTAAGAGAAGAGATTGAAAATTTGGTTATAAAATATAATTAGATAAGAAAATAGAATTCAAACTTTCAATTATTTGTGAATGTGCATGTATGTATTTCTATTTTGTTCGATTACATATTATTTTATGTTTTTAATTATCTCAAAATCCTTTTGTTATTTTATATGAAAATATATTTTTAAAACCCCTATATATTTTAATTATAACATGAGTTGTATTGATCAAAATTTTATAATTATTATTTATTTAAAAATACAAAAAGTTGATATAAATTTTATTAAACTAAAACCTTGTCTAAATCTCTCTCTAGCATGTTCACATTTAATCCTGAACATGATTCATGTTTCTGGTCTGAAGAAATGTTTTTATTATAAACTACTTTAAAGTTTTCTTCTATATTTATTTTACAACATATGATATATTAATAGGATTATTTTAAAACTTATCCCATTTTTAAGATAGATATTTTATCTTCATTTCATTAGCTTAAACAAAATGATAATTTTATTATTTATGGGGTATTCATTTTATCTGAAAATCTTACAACAATTATGAAAATATAGATTTTCCAACTGAAAATAGTTTTTATTTCTTTGGTATATCATTCATTTAAAATCATAATCGCTTAAAGTTTTTTGAGTTAGAAATATAATAAGATTATATTAATTTTATTCAACTACATGAAACTCAAAAAATTTCTTTTATATTACTTAAAAAATGAATGAATATTAACATTTTTAGTTGAGTTTCTATTTCATATTTTCATAGTATTTTGATAATATCTCATTTAATAATTATGAGAATTAAGTGATTCTTATTTCTTTGAAAATAGAATGAATATATATTTAAATAAGTAATATATAGCAATTCCTAATTTAGTTGTTTAGATGACCTAAAATTTAACCAAAGTTTGTGTGTTCAATAGGTACATGGAATGATCCACTATCCATCAATTAATTTTTTTTACTTTAAAACAATCAATTATTATTTTTAATTTAGAACCATTAATTAATTTTTTTAATTTAAAACCATTAAATAATTTTTTATTTTAAAAACATATATTAATTCTTTGTTGAAAACCATAAATTTCTTTAAAACCATCAATTATTATTTTTAATGGTCAATTAATTTTTTATTGCGCCACTATATTAATTTTTTATTATAATGGTGAATTAAGTTTTTATTATACTAATGAATTAATTTTTTATTATAATGATTAATTAATTTTTTATTGTACTAGTGAATTACTTTTTTATTGTATTAATGTGTTATTTTTTATTGTATTGGTGGATTGATTTTTTTATTATAATGCTGAATTAATTTTTATTCTAACAGTGAATTAATTTTTATTCTAATGATATGTTGATTTTTTATTCTAACGATGAATTAATTTTTTTAATGGTTAATTAATTTTTTATTTTAATGGTGGATAAATTTTTTATTTCAAAGATTTCATAAGCATGATACTATCAGCTAAAATTTTATTATTCTAAAAATTTTCAAGTACTCTATTTTTCATTATTTTTTTGAGGAACTCCATACTTATATTAATTTTTTAAGTATTTTATTGATTTTGAAAATAATATATTTTATAGAAGTTATGTGAAGTGTTTTTAGAAATATTTTAATCACTTTGAAAATGTTATTGAATCTTATTCTTTATCAATGTGTACACATATAACATATTTTTTGAAATATTTATATTTTAATATTTTGAGTTAATTTTTTAATTTATTTTTTTTCAAATAATTATTTAATTAAATTTAATTCATTAAAAAACTTTTTATTATTTTTAAAGTAGTATAATTAATTTTTAATTGACATGGTTAATTAAATTAAAATGTATTTAATATTTGAATTATATATTGAAATTAACTTATGATTTTATGGGATTACCTTTGACTTATTATTATTATCTTTTAATGGGTTATTTAAATCAGTTTGAATTGATATTTAATTTTTTGAATTTAAATAATTGTTGTTACAATTATTATGGACATTATTATTCTCCCTCCTGAATAATTGTTATTTGAATTTGATTGTTTTACACATGGAATATGTTTGTTAGACTTTGAATATATCTATTTAAAGGTATTATTTAGCAACCTAAAAACACATTGAACACACTGATTAACATATTTGACTCTCTATTTTTCTCACAAGAAAAATCTGTGAATGTTTCTAGTACTGCAAAAATTGAAGCCTTGTACAATACCCTATTTCATCATTTGGACATTCTCTCAAGGGTCAAATTTCTTATGCTTCAAATTCTACTGCCTTGATGAGATGTTTCAATCCAATCCTCAAGAACTAACACCTACTCTTTAATTATTTACCTTCTTCTTCTTATGGTTTTTAATAATGTAACACTATTTATCATCGCTCACACACACTCAGTTTTTCTGTTTATTCTTTTACACACAAAGTCATTATTTTTCTTCTCTTCCATAGGTTGTGAATCTTGGATTCTAAAGTTAGGATCTAAGGGTTATGACTCCTGGTGTCTAAATTTAGTATTTTTTAGGTTATTACTCTCAATTTCTAAAGTCAGGCTGTAAGGGTTGGGACTCCCCATATAAAATTCGGCTTCTTTGTTATCCCTCCACTAGAAAATAATTATGTTATTGAGTTATGATTCCCCCTCAAAAATCATTTTCAGTGCACATATATCTCTCCCTGAGTAGAAAGGTATAATAGTAGAGTAGGCCCACTTTGGTCCAAACTACTATAAAAAATATCATTGTGTTATTTTATTTTTCTGATGCTAATTAACCTTAATAATTAAATTTGACAATTAATTAAATTAATTAATTCACTTGTTTACAATTCTTATTGTGGTCTATTCACCCCCTCTAGACCATGTGCTATATCCTTATTGTAGCCTAACAATTTGAATCATAACTTAATACTTTTTTATAATCGATTATCTCAGTTAAACTATTTTACAATTCATTTAAATATCTATAATTTTTTTTTCCTTTTGGAATAGGTCAATCCCTCTATAGATTATAATTTTATTTTATTAGTGTGAACATATTTCTAGACCTTATAGTCTAAGGACAAATATATTTAATATGGAAGGACTGAACCCAAATGATGCTCGGATTTCTCAAAAGACACCACACTTCATTGTTAATGATTATGGCTATGGGAGATCCCAAATGGAGGTATACCTCAAATAGTTGAGCATTGATCACTAGTTCATCATAGTAAAATCACAAAGTCTGCCTCAAGTTTCCCTGGAAACACTTACTGAAATGATGCTACAAGATATGTTTTAAATTAAAAAGTTTTTAATATTTTATATTGTTATATTAATAGAAGTGTTTTTAGTCATGTTTATTATTATAATACAACTCATGAAATTTGGAATATTATAAAAGTCACTCACCATGGATCTAAAAAATTAATTCGAACCAAGATTGGAATACTTTGTGCTAAGTACCAAGACTTCAAGATGGGTGAAGATGAAACAATAATCCAAATGTTCCATAGATTAACAAGAATTATGAATGGAATGAATTCTCTTAGAGAAGCACTAGAAAATATAGTACTTATTGAATGAGTCTAATGATAATTACCAAATAAATGAAATGAAAAAATGGTTTCTATTGATGAAAAAAGAACTTCAAAGAGTAAACCCTGGATTTATTCATTGGATCAATACTCCAATATGAACTGGAACTGGAGAAGATAGCTAATGATGAGACCACCAAAAGAAAAGATGTAGATTTTAAATCTAGGAATGTTATTTCTACTGAATCTTTTGATTCTGATTTATAGGATAGTTAAGAAGAAGACATGGCTCAAATTTTAACCGGAGTTTACAAAAGAATGAAAAAGAAAGGATTCAAAAATTGGTTTAGAAGAAACCCTCAAAAATAAAAATATAAGGGAGATGAGAATGATGGTACAAATTACAATGCTTCAGATATAAACTATTATGAGTGCAAGAAGAAAGGTCATATCAATCTTGATTGTCCAAAACATAAGAATAAATAAAAAAAGGATAAAAAGGCTTTGACCACCAATTGGAGTTGTATATAATAATCCGATTTTAGCAAGAAACTTGTACATGATAAAGAATATGCTAACTTGTGTTTCATGGAATCACTAGATAGGATTAGTAATTATTTTTTTATTCAAGATATTATGATTATGACTATGATTCTAAAAACCTAAATGTTTATGAATTAAATAAATAAATTTAAATATTAATGAAATATATATTTCAAAGCTATTGATTTGTACAATAATATTAAGGAAAATAATTGAAACTTATTTTTGAAAATAAAGTAATTTTACAAGAAAATGAAAAATCTAGAAACACTACTTTGGTGTCTCATTCCATAGTTTATAAAAATTTTAAAACTACTCAATATTTGAATGAAAATTTGAAAAAGGAAGTTGAATGTATTAAAAAAAGTTTATCTACTTTAATTCAAGGTCATGAAAAATATCATAATATGATGAATTTGACTAAAAATGTTAAAAATAAAGATGGTTTTGGTTACGATAGAATATTACTTCAAATGATTAAAAAACATTTTTTTAAAATTAAAAAGAGTTTCACTTCTAATGTTACTTGTTTTAAATATAGCATGGATGTTTACTATGAAAATGACTATTCACTTAGATTTAAATAATATTTGGTATTAAAAAAAATAATATTTCTAAATAATTATTATCTAGAGTCCCCTATAATACATGTTTAAATTCTATATGGGTATCTAAAAAGTTTATTATTAATCCCATTGGACCAAAAGTGGCTTGGGTGCTAAAATTGTCAAATAAATGATTTATGTAGTAAAAATGACTTGGATGTATCAAGAATGATATATAGTACATGGATAGTGGATTATCTAGAAATATGGCCTAAGACCCATCAAATTTTACCACTTACAACCCATGTGACGGAGCCCTGTGACTTTTGGAGAAAATTACAAAGGCAAAGTAAAAGGTTTTGGTAAAGTTGGTATTTCAAATTCTTCTTTTATTTCTAAAGTATTATATATTGAAGGATTAAAACATAATATTATAGTTATTTGATGATATAATGGAAGTTCATTTTCAAAATGATAAATGTTTAGTTTTTAAAGATGATTCTTTATTATTTTATTCTAATAGAAAAGAAAAGATTTATACTATTGATTTTGTTGAACTAGCCATTCAACATGTTAAGTGTTTGAATGCTGTACATAATGAAAACATAATTTGGCATCAATTTTTAGAACATGTTAATTTCATAATGTTCCATAAGCTCTAAAAACATGATAATGTGCTATAACTACCTTTCGTGAAGAAATAACAACTTCATTTTTGTGAAACTTGCAAGAAAAGAAAGCAATACAAAATTTATTTTAGGCCCATCAATCAGATAATTACTAATAGTCCTTTACTATCAGTACATATTGATTTATTTGTCCCTAAAAAAATTTCTAGTCTTGGTGGAAATAAATATAATTTAGTAATTATTGATGATTATAGTAGATTTACATGGGTATACTTTCTTTCTCATAAAAATGATACATTATCTAGATTTACTTCATTTTATAATTTAGTTCAAAATGAAATAGGTTGTATTATTGTTTTTATTAATAGTGATAAAAGAGGTGAATTTCATAATATAGATTTTGATTTTTTGAAAAGAATGGTTATTTTCATAATTTTTTTCTCTTAGAACACCTCAATTTTGTTTTTGTTGTAGAACAGAAAAATATGAATCTTATTAAAATTGTTTGAACTAGGTTAAGTGAATATAATTTTTATAGATGTTTTTGGGATCATACCATTTTTTTCTTGTTACATTTCAAATATAATTCTTATTAGACCTTTTTTTAAGAAAACACTTTATGAATTATTTATAAATAAAAAGTATAAAGTTGGTTACATTAGAGTTTTTGGTTGTAAAGTTTTTTATTTTAAATTTAAAGGATAATTTAGATAAATTTGATGCTAAAAGTGATGAATATATTTTTATTCGATATTATAATAATAATAAATCTTATATAGTTTATAATAAAAGAACTATGATTATTGTAGAATATGTTCATGTTATGTTTGATGAAAATAATGTTAAATTAAATTATGATTGTAATGTTATTGATGATAAGTTTAGAGATATTAATTTTATTAAAGAAAAACCCTAGGATAAAGATGAATCATTTATTGCGGATCCTACTCCTTCACAACCTGATCCAATATCATGGAAGATTTATAAATATCATCCTATTGAAAATGTAATTGTCAATGTTTATTTTGGTGTTAAAACTATAAATTCTGTTTTAAATTTTGATTCCAATTCTACTTTTATTTTTGATTTTGTTCCTAATGATATTAATGATAATTTAAATGATTATAACTGGATTATTTTTATGAAATATGAGATTAATCATGTTTAGTGTTTGTTTATATGATATATTTCTAGATAATCCTAAAGAAATTCATATTAAAGTTGTAAAAAATAAACATGTTAAAGGAACTATTGATTTATCTTTATTTTATCCAAAATATAACAGTTTTGATTTAATATATTATTATAACTCTGATTTTGGAGGCTGTAGAACTGGAAGGAAAATCACATCAGGTACGTGTCATTTTTTCGGAAAAAGTTTAATTTATAAGTCTTATAAGAAAAAATTATCTGTTGATTTATCTTCTTCAGAAGAAAAGTATATCTCTACTATTAGTAGTTGTGATCAAAGTGTATAGATTAAGAAAACTTTATTTTATTTTGGTATTTATCTTGATAAATTTCCTATTTATTGTGACGAAACTTCTTCAATTTCTTTTTCTAAAATTCCCTTACAAAATTCTAGAACAAACCATATCAATATTAGATTTCATTTTATTAGAGATCATGTGAATAAGGGAAATACTGTTGTAGAATTTATCCATACTAAAAATAAGATAGCATATATATTTACTAATCCCTTAACACTACTCAGTTTGAAAAAAATTAAATTTGAATTTGGAAAGTTGGAAATTTATTTATTTAATTATTACGTTTATTTAGGGAGAATTTATGTTTTTTCTTTTTGTTTATCTACAAAAGGGGAGAAAATTTGTTTTAAATGTCTTTTTGTAATAAAAAAATGGGGATATTTTTTGTGCATGTTCATGTATGTATTTCTATTTTTTTTGATTATATATTATTTTATGTTTTTAAATATCTCAAAACCATTTTATTATTTTATGAGAAAATCTGTTTTTAAAACCTATCTGTATTTTAATTATAACTTGAGATGTATTGATAAAACTTTTACAATTATTATTTATTTTGAAATATAACAAGTTAATATAACTTTTATTAAATTAAATCTTTGTATAAATCTCTCTATAAAATGTTCGCATTTAAGGCTGAACATGATTCATGTTTCTGGTCACAGGAAATGTTTTTAGTATAAACTAATTTAAAGTATTCTTATGTATTTTTTTATAACATATTCTAAAATTATCAGATTATTTTGAAACTTATACCATTTGAAATATAACTATTTTATCTTCATTTTATTAGTTAAAATGGAAGTCTAATTTTATTGTTTATGGGGTTTTCCTTTTATCCGAAGATCTTGCAACAATTATGAAACTCTGGATTTTCTAGAATTGAAAATATTTTTTATTTCCTTTATATATCATTCTTTTATAATTATAATAACTCATAATTTATTGAGTTAGAAATATAAGAAGATTATATTCATTTAATTCAACAACATGAAACTCTAAAAATGTCTTTTACATAACTTAAAAAATGGCCAAATATAAGTATTTTTATTTGAGTTTCTATTTTATATTTTCATTGTATTTTGGATCATATCTCATTCAATACTTATTGGAATTAAGAGACTCTTTATTAGTTGAAAATATAATGACATTATCTTCAAATAAGTGCTCTAGACCAATTTCCAAGTCAGTTTTTTAGATGGATTAAAAATTCACCAATGTTTGTGTGTTCATTGTGTAAATGAAATGATGCACTTTTCATAAATTAATTTTTTTACTTTAAAACCATCAATATTTTTTTAAATTTAAAACCATCAATTAATTTTTCACTTTAAAACCATTAATTAATTTTTTATTTTAAAACCATCTATTATTTTTTTAATGTAATGGTTAATTAATTTTTTATTGTACTAGTGAATCAATTTTTTATTATACTGGATAATTAAATTTTTATTGTATTGGTGATTTTTTTTGTATTTTATCACTAGATTAATTTTTTATTTTAATGGTGGATTAATTTTTTATTATATTGGGAGATTAATTTTTTAATGTAATGGTGAGTTAATTTTTTGTTGTACAGGGGAATTAATTTTTTATTATACTGGTTAATTAATTTTTTATTGTACTGATGAATTAATCTTTTATTTAATGGTGAATTAATTTTTTTCTAATAATGAATTAATTTTTATTCTAATGGTCAATTAATTTTTTATTCTAATGGTGGATTATTTTTTTAACGGTCAATTAATTTTTTATTTTAATGGTGGATATATTTTTTATTTCAACGGTTTGAGATGCTTGATACCACCAACTAAAATTTTATTATTCTAATTTTTTTAATTACTATATTTTCTTTATTTTTTTATTTTGATGAACTGCATACTTATATTAATTGTTTTAAATATTTTATTTATTTTCAAAATTAATAAATTATATATAAGACATGTGAAACATTTTAAAAAATATTTTAATCTATTTTAAAATTTGATTGAATTTTATTCTTTATCAATGTGCATAACTATAACATATTTTTCTGAAATATTTATAATTTAATATTTTGAGTTAATTTTTTAATATATTTGTTTTCTAAATAATTATTTAATAACATTGAATTTATTCATTTTTTTATTTTTAAAGTAGTATAATTAATTTTAAATTGACATGGTGAATTAAATTAAAATGTTTTTAATATTTGAATTTAAACATTCAAATCAACTTACAATTTTTATAGAATTACCAATGACTTATTATTATTACCATTAAGCAAGTTTTTTAAAATAGCTTGAATTGGTCTTTAATTTTTGAATTCAAATAATTATTTTTACGATTAATATGGATATTATTATTCTCTATCCTAAATAATTGTTATTTTAATTGGATTTGTTTTAATCTTGTAAGATGTTTGTTTTTATTTGCATATATATATTTAAAGGGGTTGTTGTGGAGTCTTGTAACACATTTAACACACTAGTTAACATCTTAGACTCTCAATTTTTCCCACAACAAAAAGCAATGAATATTTCAAGTTTTGCACAAACAGAAACCTTGTGTGATACCATATTTCATCACTTGGACAATCTCTCAAGGGCCGAATTTCTTATGCTTCAACTTCTACTACCTTGAAGAGACATGTAAATCCAATACTCAAGAACCAATACCTGTGCTTTAATTATTTATCTTCTCATTCGTCTGGTTTCTAATTCTATAACACGATTTCCTATATCTCTCACACACTCAATTTTTCTGTTTATGATTTACACACAAAATCATTATTTCTTCTTTTCTTCCTCAGGTTGTGACACCTAGATTCTAAATTTAGGATCCAAGGGTTGTGAATCCCTGTATCTAAAGTTAGGACTATTTGCATTGTAAATTCTAGTGTCTAAAGTCAGGTTGTAAGGTTTGTAACTCCCCATATAAAAGTTAGTGTCATTGTTATCCATCCACTAAAAAAGGATTCTATAATTAGGTTATGATAAGAGATGTATAATAAGAGTAGAGTAGGCCCACTTTGTCCAAACTACTATAAAAAGCATCCTTGTATTATTTTCTTTTTTTGCTGCTAATTAACTTTAATAATTAACTTTAATAATTAATTTAATTAATTAATTAATTTGTTTGAAAATTTTAATCTGGTATATTCACCCCCTCTAGACCATATGCTATATGCCTATTAGGACCTAAAAACAATGTGAGCATGAAGTTAATATAAAATATTTGAAAGATTTGAAAAGTTTAATTGTTCCACAAACATAGTTGGAATCAGTTCAAGATCAGCTTCACAACCTTCAAGAAAATTCTATTTTAAGTTGAGATTTTGATTCATTTCAAATAGAATTTTTAGACCATCTTGGGAAAAGAAAAGATAAATCTATTTCAAAATCATATTTTGTTGAATTAAATAAATACTTGGGGAGTCAATTTGAATCTATAAGAAGTAGTTCAAGTTTTTATAGGGACTATACTTCTATTCATTAAACTTCTATAGATTTGTTGTGAAAGTTTAAATCTATTACTATGGTTCTATCTGTAATAAATGATCTAATTCAAAGTCTTTAGTGTGATAGTATTTCAATTTACATTTTTGTAGACAATCATAAATCTCTTGTTGAAAAGTTAACATCAGTTGAGCCTGGTATATGAAATTTTCTTAATCAGTTGACTGAGATTCTATAGAAGTTTATACCATCTATAGAGAATTTCCACAAGTTATTAAAGACCAATTTAGTTGAAAATATGACAATAGGATATAAAAAAAATCTTTTAATGAATTATTGTATTGATATGTTCAATAAAAATTTTAAATGGATGATGGAAGAGCTTAATGATGTTCATTAGGATGTTTAGAGTTCCTGTACCTTTAACACCTCGTCTGAATCAGAACCTTCACCCTCATTAAATCCCACTTCTTAGTCTTTTTCTCCCAGCTAAATATCTATTGTAATCATAAATTTTTTTAATAAAATTATTTTCTTCATTTTAAATGTGTTTATTTATTTCTTATTATCTATCGACCTCCACTGAATGAACATGAATCATTTTTGACTTAGCTTCAAAAAATATTGAATACCAATTTTATGATATGTTAACTATGTTTTATACTATTTTTCGATACTTTCTTTTTCATATAAAAAAGGGGGATAAAATTTGGGTAAAAAAACAATATATTGACTTTAATATATTAAACAAGAATAATAAAAGAAATTTTATAATTTCAATCTTTATAGTAAATCTATTTAGTTTTGGTCAACATAATTTTTTTATAACTTTTTGTTATTCATAATTTATAAATATTTGAATGAGAACTATAATTTCAAATCATATCCCTTTAAGACCTTATTTTATTTCTTTTTACATTTCTTATATTTTATATAAGTTTTTGATATATAGGTTTTGTGATCATTTAAAAGGGGGGATATTGTTGGGCATGTATTGTCTCAACAATGATCTAGAAATTTTATCGATTTTGATGCTCACAAATACCCTTTTTTGTTTTAATAATGAAATTAGTTTAATTGTTTTTCAAGATTATATTTATTGAAATACATATCTTGATATTTACAGGTTGAATATGTTATCTAAAGTGTCCTAGATATGTTTTCTAAGTAATCTGGATACACTATTCATACCATACTTTTTCAAGTGTAATGCATAGTTTTTAAATAATTTTTTTGGAGTAAACATATGGATTAAATAAGATTCATTAATGTAAAAGTAATGATCATGAACCATAATATTTTGAGGAAACCCTAACATTTTGAAACTAACGCATTGTTCATCAACCCAATGTTTTGAGGTCAATTGTACATTATCAACTATACTTTCAAAGTTAACCCTATGTATGACTTGTTCAACTATAAAGTTTAAATTCAAGATATTTTCCAATATTTATGAAATAATATTGATGGAGTTAAATATATTTTTAAATATACTTAAAGATTTATTTAAAGGCTCTTGTTCAATAGATTAAATCATTCTTATTTTTAAGGGAGGTTATGACTTTATTTGAACGTTTTAAATTTAAAAACTAACGATTTATCAGGAAATATTTATTGGATTTGTTTAATCGAAATAAAATTTAGTTTCTATTCTTAAATACAAATGGTTATTTCATTCATAAAAAAGAAGATAGTATGTTTTTGAATAATATTGAATGTCTATTTTATTTTGAAGAGGCACACTTTGTAGGTATACATGTTATGATCTTGTGCCAATTAAATATTATTATATTGTTTCAACTGATATTGTTTTTTTGTTGTATTTATAGAAGATCATTTGAAACTAGGATCCTTTAATTACTATATTTCTTAAATACTCTTACATGCTAAGAACAAGATCTATTATCTTCTAGTTAATGCTATAACCATGAACTAAATCTGTCTCTCAAACAAATCAAATAACCTTGATTTATAAGAGTATTAGTTTATCATGATCATTCATTGATGGAGTTTCAACTTATTGCCCAAAGTGGTAGATTTTCTAGATATCTATAAAATAAAAAAAATTCCATGTAAAATCTTTTTTGTAAAGGTGTGAACCACTCATGTGTGAATATTTATGACAAGAGGACCTGTCTAGTGAAAAGAACCGAGATCAATGAGAGAGAATTTGTGGAGTGAACTAGGGGATATTTGTTACGCAAACCACTATAAATACTATTATTTTATTCTTCTCAATTTTTTCACTACATAACTTATTTAAATAAGTGAACACTTCATATCATCATATTTCCCAAAAATGGATAAAATTATGAATCTATCCTGATTATTGAAAAGTCACAATTCACCCCCTATTATGTATATTTATTCCTAATTAATATAAACACTCTATTTCTTAATGGGAACACCAACATTGGATAATTAACCAATATTATTTTTAATACCTAAAAAATTCATTACATTCCTTTGTCCAAATGAATCTAAAACTGTATTTAAAGTTAATATGGTTAGTGATTTAGCTAACTGAGAAATGTTTTAAAAAAACCATTAGTAATAACCTAATAATACTAGAAAATATCTGATATTAATGACATTAGTAGGTCTTGGAAATTTTTCAATCCCTTTATTTTTAGTAGGATCAACTATTATGAAATATTTAGTCATAATATGACCCAATAATGAAATCCGTTGTAATCAAAATTCACATTTACAAAAGTTTTAATGAAATAAATTTTTTAAGGGTATATAGAAAAATAATTAGGTGTCTTTCATAATCCTTATAAATTTTAGAATATATCAGAATATGATAAATGAATACCATCATAAATTTATCTAAATAATAACAGAATACTGTATTCATTATATCTATAAATACAACAGGTTCATTTTTAACCCAAATGGAATAACCAAAAACTCATAATTTACATACCTAATTAGAAATTAAATCCCTGGAATGTATTATTCCTTTATATTTAGCTGATGATATTCAGTCATGAGGTCAATATTTGAATAATAATGAGCTATGTAGATTTGGTCAAACATGTAATGTCCCAGAATTTCCTTATATTTTTTTTAATTATATGGAATTATTTTGAGACCGCGAAATCTAAAGTTGTGTGATTCAGAGGCTTGGAGTTCCCGAAATGATCCGTCGAAGTTTTGTTAAGCTTCAAATAGCGCACCTAAGTAGTTTTCCTGAAAAAGTGGAATAACTCTTAAATGGTTGCCTGAATCAGAAATCTGAGGGCACTGTTGCGCTCAGGATGGCGAGTTTACCCTTGGCGTGACTAAAGTTTAGTCGGCATGGGCCTCTTGTGGGAAAAATCGAAAATGAAATAACTGTAAATAAAATAATTAAATAAAGTTATTTTATTTTTCAAATGCTTATAAATCACGAACGGTAACTCAGATTGAAAATATGAGACCACTTCTGAACTCATGAGGTTATGCTTTCCTTAGGATGATACTAACATTTGCCGACACAGACCACCAATGCAAGTTAGTTTTTGGATTTAAATAAAATTATTAAGTAGTAATTATTTTATTATAAAATACATAACTTCTAAATGGTAACTCATATTGAAAATCTGAGAGTACCATTTGGTTCATTGGGGCATTTTCTCCTTAGGTGAAGCCTAACCTCAACCAGCGTGGGTCGAGGGTGAACGTTAATAATTTATTGAACTTTTTTTTCGGGTACGTTCAGTAAATGAATGAGTGGAATTTTCTAACTTTTGAACCGTTGCTCGGATTAAAAATAAGAGGGCACCATTGAATCAGTAATGCCGAGATTCTCTTAGGGGATGATTTAATTTTACTGTAGTAGGTTTTAAGAAAAAGATATGTTTTGCGACTTTTTAAAATAAATGAAATGAAATAGATTTATTATTTTATTTCATATCCTCCAATGGACAAGAAAATGGGTGGGGCCAACGATGTGTCAAGCCAATAAATGGATTGAAATTCCATCTCTAAGTAACGACATCGTTGGGGAATTAGAAAGATTCCTAATTGATGATCCCCATTAAACTACAACGTCATTACTTACCCTCTCCCCCTCTTATATATATGGAGCTTAGGGAGGAGTATCAGCACATCTTTTCCAAGGAAAAAAGTGCTGAAGGAGCACGATGACACATAATCCTTAGATGATAGAGCCGATCCTAGTGGGAGGTTATGGGTGACACCGAACCATGAACCAAAGGACGACATGTGAGTGTCATCATTGGGAACCGGTTGCGAAAGCTAAGAACATGATCCACCTTCAAGCCACAGATTCTCTCCAATGGGTTAAGTGGTAGGTCATTTATTCGTTTATGTTTCCTTAAAAGATTCACTCTTCCCTATTCTTGAAAATTATACGAAGAACACGGGTCAACCAACTAACAGGTTGATCCGTGAATCATTCATTTTGTGGGAGGATGTTACGGGGTATCCTTGTGGGGTTTTGTTTTTTGATTAATACAAGAAATAGTTAAACCCATTTTATCATCCTTGGATCATGAGATAACGCGGAGGGAAAAAGCCTAAACAACCCGACCCAAACCCTCCAAAACTTTTTTACCCTTGCGACTTCCATGGAAGAATGCCGGTGTGGCAGCACCAACCAGCTACGAAGGAGGAGACACGCCAACGCACGCTGCAAGAGGTGGCCGTGGAACAAAGCCATGGTGGACATCAGAGTGGCCAACATCGAACAACCATGGAGGAGGAGCGGCGCACCGTCGCATTCCAATGGTGTGCAAAGGGGCCATGACTTGTCAGTCGTGGCAGTCAGAGAAGAAGGTCGGCTCGTTAGCTGGCCGTAGAAGGGAAGGGTGGTGCACTGTCATGCGCTACTAGTGAGTAGGAGACCGAAACTGAAGCTGCGGTGGAGGGGGAAGAACCTGTGCCTCCGGTGGGTTCCACGACGACTGGGTGACACCCACGTGGCACCACTTCTTCAAAGGCCGAATGGCCTCTGGCTGTTAGGGATCTCAGGGGAGCATCTCTCCCGAGTTTCCTGGCGGAAGCACCGTAGACTGCGCCCTAGAGGGCCGCCACCCAATCGGGCTGCTCCCTAGCGGTCCGCCGCCCCTTTGCAGGCTCCCCTATACGGGTCGGGCCGCCCTTGCGGGCCGCCCCTTTTTGTGGGCCGGGTCTGACCTCGGCCTAGCGGGTCGGGTCTGCCACGGCCTTGCCTAGACTAGGTCGGGCCGGGTTGGTCTGACTAGGTCGGACTGAACTCGGGCCTAACCGGGCCCAAAAATACTTAAAGGGACTTATCTTGAGAACCGGATGTCCGTTTGATGAACCGTCTTCGGTGTTGGGATCCTTGGAGTGAGACAGTCCTTTTAAATTACTCCATGAGTGTTTTGGGGAAACTTAGAGTATGGCTGGGTTGAATCACACCTGATTTCAACCGGGCCCTTGACACTAAAAGGCCAATAACGCACAGACCGGGCATCCGGTTGACACAATGATTGTTGTGTTGTAACCCTTATGAAATGACGGATCATAAGGTTAATTATTTGTGAGACGTCATGCCGATTGAAATATGACTGATAGATTGGGGAGCGGTTCTTCCAGGCGTGCTACGTATGGAACCCTACGACTGGCTGATAGCTGATAACTGCTGACTATTCGACTCGGAGTGACTCGACGACCATGATACGTGATGGGGAGAAGTACCTCAGTAGTACATGGTGGGGGAGAGGCTCTGTGTGACCAGACATACCCAAAATATGTGATGGGGGAGTGACACTATGTGACCCGACAGACCCACGATACACGATGGGGAGGAGTAACTCAGTAGTTCAAGGTTAGTGGGAAGCACCTTTGTGTGATACGACGGGCCCACTGTACTCGATAGAGGAAGAGTTCTCTAGTGGACGAGGTGTTCGACGTTGTGACTGGGAATGTTACTTGTTCCTAGGCCTAGAGAATCTGTGGCTGGCCGTCAGCATTCATAGATATCCTGTGTGGGTCAACATCATAATTCTATTTCTCTGAGTTGTATACCTGGTTTGAGATGAGGCCATGTTTGAACTATGTCTTTTACCTTCGTGGTACTATCTTATTGGTGTTACTTGTGTGGTACTTCTACCTTCGTGGTGTTACCTTTTTGGTATACCTCCCTCATGTATGAGATGAGTATATCTTGATAACTTAGGTATATGTATGGGCATATACCTAAGTAGAGTTGATATCTTGCTTTCTGGATTTTCCTTTTTGGGACTTTAGGAGACCTACGAGATATTGGGGTCCCTACTGAGTATCATTATACTCACCCCTACATGGGCTTCACCCACACCTTGTTATATCTTGTGTAGATGACGTATGACATTGATCGAGGATGATGGAGCCCGGACTGGACTATGATCGGAGGTGGACCATTTGGTGTTACGCGATGTAGGGACTACTGATTGTGAGCTATACCTACCCTTTAGTTTGGATCCGGGGTGGACCGTTTGATGTGACATGACGTAGAGACTAATGATCGTGAGATATACCTACCCTTCAGGTAGGATCCATGTTGGATGATCTAGGATATTCTTTCCAACTTTTTAGCTATTTTTTACTTTTTATTTGTACTTGTACTTTTCCATTTGGGCTTTTATTCCTGCCCCTTTACTTTCAGCACTCTTTTACTACAGCTTCTTACTTTACAGTTGCTTCTTATTATGTTCTCAGACTGTGTGTTTGTACAAGTTTAAAGGCAACAACTTCCCATTTTAGTGTATACGCCTTTCGGTGCTAGTTGCTAGCCCCTGGCCTATGGAAGGCGGGCTTGGGGTAGTCACGACATGGGCCCCGGGGGATGGGTCATGACAAAGTGGTATCAAAGGAGTTCAGTTCTACTAAAGAACTAGAACTCTAATATTTTATATGTGGCAATAGGGTTAAGTGTTATTAGTGTGGTTTTCAGTTTGGGGAGTCCAGTGTTGGTGCGGTGGCTGATGTATCCATACACTAGGACCCTGAATTATAGTTTCTGACTTAGTACACGGAAAAACTAATTGCGTGTGTTTTTGAAGTGTTTTTCTTGTGATTTATTTAGAGTCATATCAACAGGTATAACTTAATGATCATGGAGCACCTATTCCTTATCAGAATGTTGCCGCATAGACAACCTTCTAGGATTCCTGAGAGGGTACGCGATGACGGCCCACCGAGTGATGAGGCCTCGGTGAAAGGCCCTATTATGGTGTTAGCACCTTCGGGTGGTGCACCAGTACCACCACCACACATTAGGAAGCAGATTCCACCAGCCCCACCTGTAGATGATGTATGCTGACTGAGCATGTTGCACGAGTTTCAATGGCAGAGGATTCTGAGGTTTTGAGGCAAGATAGATTCCCAGGAAGCTGAGGACTGGCTGAAGTCTATGGCTAGAGTTTTCACCAAGTTGGGACACCAGTTGAGTAGATGGTGATCCTAGATTCTGGTATTTTCTAGTATATTACCACGAGGATGGTTCATAGGGTAATGAGGATTCGGTACATGGACCGTTACCCAAGATAGTACCTTCGGGTAGTGTGTCAGCTATATCACTGCCTTTTGGTCAATAGTTACAATTGGTGGTACCAGTAGATGACACATGTTGTCTTAGTTCCTTACACGTGTTTCAGCATCAGATGACCCTTAGGTTCCGAGGAGATCTGGACTTATAGGCAGCTAAAGACTGGCTTGAGAAAGTGGCCATGTTTCCATCTATCCAGGGAACTATTTGATTAGATGGTGGTCCTCGTAGAGAGCCTTATACGTGGCTCAGCAGGACAATGACAGGGTTTAGATTACCCTGATCTTGCAAAGAGGTGACTTTTTCTGTATACAATATTGAGAACCTTCCTTCGAGAAGGGGGTCTCTTGCCATAAATAGATAAGGGATGAGATTTCCCTAGAGCTTCTATATCTTCAGCAGGATGACATGTCAGTAGATAAGTATATATCAAGGCGTACCGACCATCCCAGGTACTCTATGAATATAGTAAAATTAGTGCTTCAAGGATCAGACCTTCGAGTGAGGTGTGTTTAAGGACATATGAGAAAAAACTATTCCTCTATGCATTCCTACTTATGTTAGGGTGCTAGAGAGAACCTTTTTGGTTGAATGTTCTTTGGATGAGTGAATTTAGACAGTGAATGTTAACAGTGGGAAAGTAGGAAACTAATGCCAGTCTTAGAGACCTGGGTGTGTAAAATGTTTCGGGAAGAAGATGTGATAGAGACAGATGAATCTGCGGGGCTGTAGACGTGGAATCAGAGTTAGGTGAACAACATGAGGTGGTGTACATTTCAACATGTTACAACCCACCCCCTTATGTGGTCCCCACCAGGTTCAGGGAGCTGGAGGAAAGGGGAAGGGAGTAGCTACATGCAGTCAAGGAGTGCGACCCAAGGTCTCTAGGAATTATTCGAGGTATGGTCTATGTCTACTACTAGCTGCCGTATTAATTGAAATAGGTAACAATCATTCCTTGCTTCCACAAATCTTTTCCAAGACCTAGAGTTTCCTACTAAACTGTTGACTTGACCCTCATGTCTGGAGATAACTTTGGGAGGAGAATTGATAATCACACTTATGACAATAGTGTGATTTTACCCTTGAGGTAAGAGTTTCGATTGGAACCTCTTGGTGGAAGCGTCGAGGCCTTACGACATTAGTTTGGGTACGGACTGGACATCCATAGTTCATACTCATATTGACTTTATTAGGGGAAAAAGAATTGGTTTATCTACAATGTTGGAATGGGGGTTTCCTTAGTAAGTGAAAAAGGAAACCCATATAACATAGGATAAAATCATGCATAGGGGGGTTCAACCGATCACTCTTGAGTCAGCCAGACTTACCCTTGTGGAAGCAGGAGTTTTGAGTTTTCAGTTCTCAATAGGAGTGGCAGAGTGTGTGGACATCTTTTCAAAAGATGTTTCCAAGATTACCTCCCCGAAGGGAGAGGGACTTCTACTTTGGCTAGGTACTACCAGAGATTCATTCCTGAATTTTCTAGAGTTGCAACACCCTTGTCATCTTTGACAAAGAAGGGACAACCCTT
Source organism: Viscum album (assembly GCA_963277665.1). Taxonomy (NCBI): domain Eukaryota; kingdom Viridiplantae; phylum Streptophyta; class Magnoliopsida; order Santalales; family Viscaceae; genus Viscum; species Viscum album. The sequence goes on from OY728133.1 coordinate 109,778,866, forward strand.
CATATGGTAGGAGAGATGCCAACAGAGTTTCTAGGAGCTAAGGTAGAGACTGAAGAGTTCCCCCATCATGAGGCTACCAGAAAAAGGCGTTGGGTATGTAGTCTACTACGACGCATCGGGGAATATAATTGGGTGTGTCCTGATGTAGGAGAGAGCAATTACCACTTATAGCTTGCGACAATTGAGACAACATGAGCATAACTATTCTACCCACGACCTGGAGTTAGTAGTAGTGGTCTTTGTGATGAAGATGTGGTGGAATGGCTTGATGGGCCAACGTTTTAAAGTCTACTCTGATCACAAGAGTATCAGGTATATCTTCTCTAATAGGGACCTGAACCTGAGACAATGGCCATGGCTAGAGTTCATCCAGAACCATGACTTTGAGATAGTCTATACTTCTGGGAAGGGGAACATGGTAGCAGACGCACTCAGTAGGAGGTCTAGACTACAACTACTGAGTGAGGTGTCAGAGCAACTAGTCACACTACATATATCCTTCGTGGATAAAGATGGAGCATCTTACCTCCAATTTATGACAGTCACTCCCCCACTCCTTCAGCGAGTTAGGGAGGAACAACTTGAGACATTGACTGTGAGGCCTGACGTGATCAGATATCCTCAGGACGGTCTTCTGAAGGATTCTCTAAAGGTGGGGAGAATGTCATCCTCTTCAGAGGATGCACCATGGTACCAGTGACGTTTCGAGAGGAGGTGTTTAGGGAGATCCATACATCCCCTTTAATAGTACATCCTAGAGTGGTGAATATGTACCATGATGTACGACGTCAGTAATAATGGACAAGGATGAATGAAGTAGTGGAAGATTTTGTATCACAATGCCTCACTTGTTAGCAAGTGAAGACTGCACAGAGCCGACAGAAGCCTTATGCCAATAGAAGGAGGAAGACCATGTCTTTCTACGGGTCTCACCTCGATGAGGTTTGTAGATATTTGGCTGGGGTTGGGAAGTTATCTCTAAAGTTCATCAGACCTTTCTAGATTCTCAGCAAAGTGGGTGAGGTGGCGTACCTTCTATATCCTTCCCCATAGATGCACCGAGTGAATAATGTTTTCCAGGTGTCACAGCTAAGGAGATGCATGCATGATCCATCACACTTTATCAACTAGGGTGAGTTGAACTTTGAAAATGGGGTAAATTTTATGAAGTTCCAAGTGGAGTTTGAGGATAAACAGAAGCGAGTACTTTATGGGAGGTCGATACCTCTGGTGCGCATTCACTAGCAACATTGAAACCTCTAGGAGAGCACATGGGAGAAGGAGGCTCAGATTCATGCTCTGTACCCTCATTTGTTTGTTTTTTCCTTTTTTTTGGATTTTGAAGATGTAAATACCTAAGGTGGGGAGAATGTAATGTTCCTAAATTTCTATATAATTTTTTTAATTATATAGAATTATTTCAAGACCGCAAAATCCAACAATGCATGATTCTGTGGTACGAAGTGCTCAGAATGATCCATTGAAGTTTTGTTTAACTTTAAATAGTGCACATAATAAGTTTTCCTAGAAAAGTAAAATAACTCTTAAATAGTTTCCCGTATCATAAATCCAAGGGCACCGTTGTGCTGAGGAAGACAATTTTACCCCAGGCGCGACTTAAGTTTAGTCGACACAGACCTCCTATGAGAAAACCTGAAAGTGGCATAACTGTAAATAAAATAATTAAATAAAGTTATTTTACTTTTCAAATGCTTTAACTCATGAATGGTAACTCATATTGAAAATATGAGACCACAGTTGAACTCATGAGGGTGTTTTCCTAAGGCTCATACTAACATTGGTCAGCATAGACCACCAGTTAAAGTTAGTTTTTGGCCGTAAATAAAATAATCAAGTGACAATTATTTTAATGTAAAACTCATAACTTCCAAATGGTAACTCAGATTCAAAATCCAAGAGTACCATTGGGTTCGCTGGGGTGTCTTCAGCTTATGCAGAGCCTAGCCTCTACCGGCACGGGTCGAGGGAAAACATTAAAATTTTTTTGAACTTTTTTTATGTACGTTCAGTAAACGCGTGAGCAACATTTTATAACTTTTGAAATGTTTCTCGGATTAAAAATCTAAGGGCACTATTTAATTCACAGTGCCAGGATTCACTTAAGGGAGGCTTCACTTTGACCACAGTAGGTCTGGAGAAAAAGATAAGTTTTGAGACTTTTTAAAAGAAATGAAATAAAATAATTTTATTATTTTATTTCATATCTTCCAACGGACAAGAAAAGGGGTGGGGCCATTGATGTGTCAATCTAATAAATGGATTGACTTGCCAACCCTAAGTAACAATGTCGTTGGGGAATTAGGAAGCTTCCTAATTGATGATCCCCATTAAAATCCAACGTCATTACTTACCCTACCCCTCTCCTATATATATAAAGCTTGGGGAGGGGTATCAGTAAAAATTCGACAAGGAACATAGTATTGAAGGAGTTCGGCGATGCCGAAACCTTAGAGGATAGAGCCGATACTAGCGGGAGTTGATGGGAGATGCCGAATCACGAACCAAAGGATGACGTGCGACTACCGTCATTGGGAATCAGTTGCAGAAATGAAGAACACGATCCGCCTGCAAGCCATAGATGCTCTTCAATAGGTTACGAGGTAGGGGGTTTATTCATTTACGTTTCCTTAAAAGATTCCCTCTTCCCCGTTCTTGAAAATTATATGAAGAACGTGGGTCAACCGACTAATGGGTTGATATGAAAATCATTCATTTTGTGGGAGGTTGTTACGTGGTATCCTTGAGGGATTTTGTTTATTATTTAATATGAGAAATTGTTAACCCATTTTATCATCCCTTGATCATGAGCTAATGTAGAGGGAATGGGCCTAACAAACTCGGCCTGAACCCTCCACAACTTTTTCACCCTTGAAAATTACATGGAGGACCACCAGCGTGATGGCACCAACCAGCTACAAAGTAGGTGACATGCCAATGCACGCCGCGAGAGGAGGTTGCGACATGAAGCCACGTCAGACATCGGAGCGGCCAACAATGGCCTACCATAGAGGAGATATGGTGCACTGTCACACATTGTTGTTGTGCAAAGGAGCCGTGGCTCGTCAACCGCAGTATTCAGATAAAGAGACCGACTCGTTGGCCCACCGTAAAAGGGAAGGGTGGCACGCCATCATGTGCCGCTGGTGAGAAGGAGATATCAGCTGGAGCCGTGGTGGAGGAGGCAAAATCTTCTCCTCCAGGGGGTTCTGCGGTGACTGGGTGGTGCCCACGTGGTGCTTCCACTTCAAAGGCCAAACAACCTCTGGCCGTTCAGGATCTCGGGGAAACTAATATCCTGAGACGCCTGGTGGAAGTTTGGCGGGCCGCACCCTAGCGGGCCGCACCCTAGAGAGCCACCACCCTAGCGGGCCGCCACCCTAGAGGGCCGCTGCCTTGCAGGAGGGATGCCCCTTGTTGTGGGCAGGGTCAGATCTCTGCCCAGTAGGATGAGTCCTCCGTGCCCCAACCTAGACGGGGTCAGGTCGGGTGGGTCTGACCGGGTTAGACCGAACCCGGGCTCAACCGGGCCCATAAACACTTAAAGGGCCTTATCTCAAGAACCAGACATCCGTTTGACAAACCATACACGACATTAGGGTCCTTGGAGTGAGATAGTCCTTTTGAATTACTCTGTGACAGTTTTTGAGAAACTTGGAGTATGGCCGGATTGGATCGCACCCGAATCCAACTAGGACCTATACACTGAAAGGACAATAACGCACAGACCGATCATCTCGTTAATTCACCATCTATTGCGTTGGAACCATTGTGACACGACAAATCACCGGGTTACTTATTTGTGCAACTTATTGCTGGTTGAAATATGACCTAGGGCTTGGGGAGTGTTTCTCCCAAGTGTTCTATGTACGGAATCCTATGACTGGCTGAGACCTGGCGACTGCTAACTTTTCCACTCACAGTGACTCAACAGCCATGGCACATGATGGGGAGGATTACCTCAGGAGGACACGGTGGGGAGCACCCATGGTATGTGATGGGAGGAGTACCTCAGTAGGTCACAGTGGGGGAGCAACTCTGTGTGACCCAGCATACCCACAATACGCGATGAAGAGGAGTACCTCAACAATTCAAGGTTAGTGAGAAGTGCCTTTGTGTGACATGGCAGGCCCACTGTACTTGATAGAGGAGGAGTTATCTAGTATCCGAGGTGTTCAACATTATGACTGGGAATGTTACTTGTTCCTAGGCCCAGAGAATACAGGGCTGGCTATTAGAATTCATAGCGATCCCATGTGGGTTAGCATCATAATCATATTTCTTTGAGTTTTATACCTAGTTTGAGTTGAGGATCTATTTGAACTAAGACTTTTACCTTCATGGTACTATATTAGTGGTGTTACTTGTGTGGTACTTCTACCTTCATGGTGTTACATTTGTGGTATACCTCCCTCATGTATGAGATGAGTATATCTTTATAACTTAGGTATATGTGTAGGTATATACCTAAGTAGAGTTGATGTCTTGCTTTGTGGCTTTTCCTTTGAGGAAGTTTAGGATACCTAAGGGGTCTCGGGGTCCCTACTGAGTATCATTATACTCACCCCTGCACGGGCTTCGCTCGCACCTTGTTGTGTCTTGTGAAGATGAATTATGCCATTGATCGAGGCTAGGAGAGCCAGGACTGGACAGTGCTCGGAGGTGGACCATTTGGTGTGATGCGATGTAGGGAATACTGATCGTGATCTATACCTACCCTTTAAGTAGGATCTGGGGTGGACCGTTTGATGTGACACAACATAGGGACTACTGATCATGAGCTGTACCTACCCTTCAAGTAGGATCCATGGTGGACGATCTAGGAGATACTTTTCATCTTTTAAGGTGTTTTGTATTTTTTAGTTGTACTTTTACTTTTCTAGTTGGGATTGTATTCCAGCCCCTTTGCTTTTAACACTCTTTTACAACAACAATTTACTTCACATTTGTTTCTTGTTGTGTTCTTGGATCATGTGTTTGTACAGGTTTAAAGGCAATGCCTTCCTGTTTTAGAGAATACGCCTTTCAGTGCTAGTCGCCAGCCCCTAGCCAATGGAAGGATGGCTTGGGGTAGTCACGACATAGGCCCTGGGGGACGGGTCGTGACCAAACAAGTCATCAATACGAGTAAAATGATGCTTATTCATAATAGTAATGTTATTTATTTCTCTAAAATCAATGAAAATAATTATATGACCATCATTATTATTAATAAAAATATGTTATTACACCAAGGTGAGGTTTTAGGGTAGATGAAACCCTTATCAAGTAATTCTTGTGGTTTTTTTTAATTTCAATATCTCTACTAGGGCCATTCAATAAAATGGTTTTGGAATTGGATTAGCATTGGAAAATAAGAAAATGGTTAATTTTACTTTATAATTCGGAATAAAACCATGAAAATCACGAGGAAATACATCCAAATATTCAATTACCATAGGCACATCACTATGCTAAATGGTTCCCTTATTTTGAATGTTATGTGCTAGATAATTTTCATTCCCATATTTAATCAATTTCTCATCTTCTTGATATGTTATCATAGGTATGAACTCATTCTTAAATAAAAACTGAAACTTATTCTAAAAATCAAATATAAATTCTTTTTTTAATATATATTAGAAAGATATTACTAAAGAAAATACATACCCAAAAATAAAATCAAAATATAAGATAGGTATGATAATAATATTTATAGGAAAAATAATTACACAAATAATTATTAGAAGGTTAGTGTAAATCCTTATTTCTTTAATACCCTCCATGAGTTTTTACCAAAAGTTCTATCTCTATTTATCGAGGTGATATTTATATTTTACTATAAAATTTACTAGAAATAAAAGTATGGATAGATCCAAAATAAAACAAGACATTAGAATAATTTGTGTAAATAAGTAATTTACCTCTCACCACTTCATTTGATGGAGTAAAATTATACATAGTAGTAGAAAATGATGTTTCCACAACTTTTTCATTATGATCTTGTTGATATTCACCATTTATACATGTCTTCAAACAAAAATTTTCATAATAGTCCATCTCATTACAATTAAAATATTTTCCTTCCATATGACCATTATTGGTTAGAATATTGATAACTTATTTGTATTCATGAGAGAAATTTTAAATTTAACACAATGATAATACTTTACCAATCTCATGTGATACTCCCCAAAATTCTTATTAACACATTTAAGACATGAAGGAAATTAAATTCTCTTACCTTAAAATTTACTTATTGATTATTTTCCCATTGTTTTTCACATTGACCGTTTATTATACTTATTGTTATGAGATCCATAAAAGCCAAAAAATTCCATATAAACCTTCTTAGAACATAAAAAATATTCCTCATAACTTTTAAATTAATTTGTAATAAAATCCATTTATAAACTTGGTTTCAATCCCATATAAAATCTATAAATTTTAATTTCATAGATTAAAATAAAATTCGTTTCATACCTAGAGAATCACATAAAACTTTATTTATAAAAATAAACCTAGTACTCATTTTTCTAATTTAAATCTAAAAAATTTCCTTTCAAAACCAATCCTAAGAACATTAAGAAAATATTTTTCAATAAATAGATCTTTTAATACCATCCATTCCATGATATCCATTGCATTCTTCTCCATGGTATTATTAAACAAATACCACCATTGATAAACTTCACCTTCAAGACAATAAATAAAAATTGATACATTTTATTATTGAACAACAAAAAAATTTAAAAAATTTCTTTAATGAATTGATCCATTCTTTACCTCCCATTGGGTCCGGGCTTACACCAAATAATAGAGGATGTTGTCTCATGAAATGATACACTATTTATATACTCCTCTATAGATAATTTGGCCACTATATTTCATGGGTACCAACATTTATATCATATTTTAATTGATTTAACACATCTATAAATCACTTATATCTAACTCCAACCATTTTAGGTTGCTGATTTGAAAGGATATTTTCTTCTTTCCACCTTCTTACTTTATTCACCCAATTAACTTTATGAAAAACCATTATAAAATAGACACAGATTATATGAAGAAACATGAAAACCATTATAGTAATAAAAAACATTCTCATAAAAATATAACCATAATTAAGAATCCCTATATTATCATTCATTATCTACATCCTAACCTCTAAAACTATCTAAATCACGTTTTGATACTAACTGTGAAAACATGAACATAATAAACTCATAATGAAAAAATTTAAATTAAGGAATTAACTATCATATATTCCCATGAACTTATATGTTTAGAGTTTTAGAGAATTAATAAAACTATTAAATGAAAAAAGTGAACACTTCCATGAAGTGATTTTTTTTAACAAAAATATTTTCTTAAATTGACACTCTTATTTAATTTATGACACACATTGTTCAATCAAAACGAGTCTCCATAACTATAATATTGACAATTATATAGTTCCTACACATCCTTAAAACCTCTAAAATCATATAAAAACGTGTCATGAGATAATAAATCTCAATAAGGGATATAAAAATAAAGGAAACCCATTTGCCTATTTAAAAACATTAAATCCCATGAGAACGTTTTCCTTTTTTACATAATAGAATTTAAGATCAAATAATCACATACTCATGAAATTAAGCCCACTTTCCAAATATTTTCATAAGAAATATCATATTTACACATAAAGGAAAAACATAACCATGAAAGTTTCTTAGGACATCATATTCATATCACTCATACAATCACCCTTATAATGGAGTTACTTTATTGGTTAATTAAAACATAAATTTTCCAGAGAATAAATCATTAACCAATGATTTGGAGGGATATAAAAGACCCAAAAATAGTCATATATGATTTATAAGAACCATAGAATAAATAAAAACATATGATATTAAAATTTGATCATAAAACACATAAAAAAATTAATTTGATTCTATAAGAATAAGAACCTATAGTTATCACATAATAATGTGAATATATTTCCTTTTTCTTTGATAATTATTTAAAATTAAAAATTCATAAAACAATGGGAATTGAATTTACATTGGAAAACCATGAAACATTGAAATGGAATATTCATAATAAAGAACATCCATGATGGTGTAAAATGGTGATCAAGTGGTAAACATTAAAAAATATATTATTTTTATACCTTTATAAAGAAAGTAAAAAATGACCTATATAGAATAAGTGAAAAAGATTACTTTTTAATTTTTTTTTAAATAAAGTAAAATATATTATAAAATAAATTTAAAAAATCATTTATGTGTATTGAAGAAAATTATTGAAATAATATGTACATGGAAGAGAAATAGGTGAAAATAAAACATCAAAATATTTAAAATATGGTTTAAAAGAAAAATATCTTTCCTAAAGTCTTGAATCATTTCATACATCATCTAACCTTATGATTAATAAAATTATATTAATTATTTAATTTATTAGTAAAATTTTTCATTTTAATTTCCTTATTATCATTCCTTTTAGTTTGTTTATTATTGTATTTCAATTATTTACGAAATTGATTTTTGTTGTTTTGGGGTCCTTTGGTCAATTCCTCAAAAACGGATTTGGTTTGATAACCTTGATCAAAGGGGTTATAAAATAGTTTCATAATCTATATAATTTTAGATATATTTTCTTCTTATCATTATATCATTACAAAATTTGTATATTTCTATATTATATCCAAAATAAATTCAAATAAATAAAAATGTCTTGGTATGCTCATTTTAGGTGGTTAAATATTATAAAGAACATTTATTGTTAATATTACTAATAGATTGGAAAAATTGTATTTATATAGCATTAATAATCTTATAAATATAATATTTATTAATTAAATTATTTTTTATAACCATCCATGCAAGAAAATGATGAAAAATGAAATAAGTCGTTCATGGAGGTTGTAGTCCTCATGTAACACAAGCGATGTTTTCATTTTATAATGGATCAAAGTGAGGTAAAAAATAGTTATAACCTAAATAAATTAAAGTTTAAGTATACTACTTATAATTATTCCATTATTTTACTATTTTTATAATATATTTGATGGTGGTTTAATAATAATGAAATTTGAAAGAACTCAGTTAAAACAATTTCCTCTTCCTTAGATATATTACTTTAAGTCACACCTCAATCTTTCATAGATTTTTCTATTGAGAAGAAAAAAATATTTGGATGTAGAAAATGGGGTTGGATGAGTTTTTAAATACTTGGTATACATAAATTAGTCAAGGTGTGTGGATAAGTGGGGTGGGGAAGGGGTCATTTTATTGATGAGAGGGGTGTCATTTTTTCAATATTAATTTCTTAATATAAAAGGGGAACTCATTCGCAATGAAAGTGGATAAAATGTGGGTAAAATTTAAAATAGATAAGATATTTGTCAATAAATACTATATAAACTAATTTAAAGATACTATTTTTTGATATTTTGTAACCCTATCCCATAAGTTAACCATTTTACCACATTTAACTCTTACTGTGGTGGCTAACTTTAATATAGTAACTTATTTTTATAACTAAAAAAATGAAACTTATTAAATAATTTTAAAATTATGATTATAAATTTTAATTTTTTTTTAAAATATTAATTTTGTATAATTTTTAAAAATTAATTTTAATATAAGTACACTTAAGGAAATAAAAACAGTTTTTAGAAAAATGCCTTTTTCTTAACATAAAAATGAATCTACACCAAAATCATGTATAATATTTATTACCATAACATTTATTGGGTTATTGTTAAAAAAAGATAGTTATTTTAATTTAAAATCAATAAAAATATGAATAGATCATTATGAACATTTAATTAAATAAAAATAACCAAAATATATTTTTATTATAATAAAATATAACTTTAGTTCCAAAAGGCATGCATAGATTTATAAATTCAACATAGAAATTTTAATTTAACTATTTTAATCAATAAATTATTTTTTTGATAAAAAATTTTCATATGTTTTTTAAGTATTTATTATATCATGATGATTTCATAAATGATATAGTTTTTTTAAAAACTATATCTTTCACTATTCACCAAAAAATAAACCTTTCTGGGAAAATCAATAAAATTCACCCTATTATAATTTTAGTGTTATGAATCCAAAAATGAATCTAATTTTTTCAAAATAGAATTTTAAAATTTAGAAATTTAGTTTTTAAACAATACTATATAACACATGTAAAACAATTTAGTTAGAATAAAAACTACTTCCTTTACCAAATGAAAAATTATATCCTTGTTCCATAACTTGATAAAATTATTTCTAAGATTATAATAGTAACTATTAACACAAATCCATATAACCTATATGAATAAAATAGAAAACTTATTCATTATAAAAAATTCTAGGTTCACCATATTTCTCATAATTCTTCTCAATCCAATATTTCCCATTTTTAGTTATAGAACCCGCATTGTAATAATATTCCTTTTTAATAAAATCTTATTTTCCATAATTCTTATTTTATCATTATTTCTTCAATATCCAAACTTCATTTTTGAGATTAGTGTTTTTTATCAAGACACACCTCAATGTTATATTTCAATATATGTTCCATGTAATTATTTTAACATCCTATTTATTCCCTATATGAAGTTTATTTATATATTTCAACAAGATCCATGAAGTTCTTAAATTTTTTAGGAACGTCCCCATCAGAATGACTACTTGATTTAGAGTAGTCTTTCTCTTCTTTGCCCAATATGCTCCTCCTTTTCCTTCTTGAAAAAATTTTGTTGGTCTCTATGGTTTTTTTAAATTCCTTTAAATGTTTACCATATTTATTTATCTAAGTCCTTTCTTCTTGATTATAATTCTCATACTCAACTCCTTTACTTCTTGAATAATTTATTATGAAGTTCCCAATATCACAACACTTAAAACATATCAATGGGTGTTTACCATCATACATACCTTTATATTTCTTAATTTTTTTTGAAATAAAATAAATAACCCTCATATACTATTCATCATTATCTTCATTATATTTTAATTAACTAGAGTAATTATCTTCCATTTCATATATTTTAAGTTTCCTTATAGCTTTGAATTCTATTTGCACTTTGAAATTCTTCTCAAATGTTAGATACTTCCTCACCTCGTATAAAAAAAGTATGTTTTTTAATTCATCATGAGATAAGTTATCTTTATATTTCAAAGCATAAACATTACCATCAAACCTATCTAAAAATTTTATCATCAAATTTTAACAATTGTTTAATCTTCCAAGATATATCCAAAAAATTTGATATTGCTAATGATTTAATTAACTCTTGTGAAGTAATCATCTTTATATTCTTCCTTATCCATCATCACATATTTGAACTGACCTATCCATATCTATATCTTTTCTTCCATAAATTTCATATTTTCTTTAAGTATTCTTTAATGTTTTTATTTATTCTCCTTAGTAGTTTGGATACCCAACAAATTCATATATATATTTTTTAGATAAGGATAAATGAATCAATTTTTTTCCTTTTTTATCAACCTCTAAGTTCCTATTATAAATAAAATTCATGAAAGAATCTTTCTACATTGGTTGAAATCCCACAATATAAGCATATATAACTTCAATTCCAAGTGAAAGAGGATAAAGAATAATCATATTCTTCCATATACAATAATATTTTACATCAAATGTAGAAATACCTATACTATTGAATGAAATCAGATTTTAGCTCTCTAAAAAATTAAGGATCTTATAGTGGGAGCCTAGGTTTCTTTGATACCACTTTAAGTGTCTAGGAATATGATGCACCAAAAAGTTGGGGGGTGGGTGGGTTGAATTAGTGGCACATTTTTACAATTTTATTTGAACAAAAATTAACTTCTATGAATTTTTAGAGTCATGATCCTCTCAAAATTTATATCTCACCCTCACCCGCATGCAATGAAAATATAAATGAACATAAGGCACATTGAATTTTTACAAGGTTTGACTAAAATGTAGGAATCTACTTTATGATTTGTTTGGGTTTAGTAGGAGACATAAAATTTTTCATTAGTATATAAAATTTATTACAATGGGTGAGTAGGAACCATCCTTGACTCAACACATACATTGGTTGATTTTACAATAGAGGAAACTAGAGGGTTGGGTCAATATACACCTCCCTAAGAAAATCACTATCTTCAAATATTTATTTAGCCTCCTAAATATAATGGATATTGTTATACTAGATGAATCTAGTATTCCATGCTATTTAACCATAATTATAAACATCTTTTATTCTCTAGATGCTTCTACCCAAAAAAAAAACGATTCTTTTTTATGCCTATTTAATAAATAGGAATTAACACAAGATCTATTCTTCAAGATTCAAATATTTTGAATTTATATAAGACCAGGAAGTTTATCCTTCTCATAGGTCCTAGAATATTTCTTTCTATAACTTCAATATCTCAAACTTAAGTTTCCATTCTCTTAATTTATTGATCTTATGGAATTTAGTTTCTTTCTCCACTGTTATGAAATTCTATAAAATCACTAATCTTATTCTTTAACTAAAAAGATATTCCAAAATGTTCTATTCATGGCACTATATATTTATTATCTAAAAAAATAAAAACTAATCCTTGAATAAATTCCCCATTTATATATTCAATCATACTCTAATAAAATAGTGGAACACATGCTCTAAGTTCCAAGATTTATTCTTTTATCAAATCCCAATTAACAACTTTCAATGCCTATGAAGATATCTATTTTTGAGTTCATCAAATATCTCAAAAATATTATTATAAACTATATTAGAGGATTCCAAAAATGCTATTTAGAATCATGATCTCAACTTCTTGAATTTTGTATATTTGATATTTAACTCGGTATCATCACAATTAATTTGACTTTATTAAAATTCTATGTGAAGTCTCTCAACATATTATAGTTATCTAAATATTGTAGACATAAGAAATACTTCCATGAATCTCATTACACTTCTACTTATAGTTATTCCTCTACTTTGGATATTCTCAAGCAATTCAGATCATAAAACTCCCACTTCCACTTCAACTTTTGGAAATTCACTTTTGATCTTTAAACATAACATGACATTACTCTTGAGTTTCCTACATTCCACTTTTTTTGATCCAATGCATTGTTCAAACTCTATATTACTGCATAATCTATCTTTAGAACTTATTATCTGCATAACATCCAATAACCTTATCTTGTAATCATCTGAAACTTTTGATGGATTCGTCTATCACACACCTAAAATTATTCAACATTTATTTTTCTTAAGTTAGAATCTTCTAGATATAGAAAATTTATCATTTTGAACCGTCTTCCAACTTCAAATCAAAATATATCTTCCATAACTACAAATAATCTTACATATCATGTAAGTTTTTCCACTTTATCCAAATAATTTTATATTTTATTGATGACTCTTTGATAAAAAATATTTATGCATATGTATCTCAGGGATATTTATATCCATGTGACATTTCCTAAAATATATTATCTATTGTGTAATTTTTTTGATAAAATTTTTCAGTAATAAAATTTCATATGAAAAATAAATTATGAACAATATAATATCCTTTTCTTTATTGATTACAGTATACTAACTATACCATCTTCAAAGCTCCTATATTTTAGACTCAACATGAATCACTTATTTTTCTGAAAAAATCATAATATTATTTACATTGAATGACTAGAATAATATTATCTGTCTTAACTTCTGAAACATTTAGATAGTTTAGTCTACATAGCTTTCTCAGCTTACTGATCTTCTGTTTTCATTACAAATCAATATCCATAGAACATAACATGGAATATAGATAATAACTTCCAGATTTATTTATAATTTTTTACTTATTTCACAACTCTAGCTTAATATACAACTCAGAGTGAATCCAATTCATGTGAATATGACACTTATGTGTAATTTAATTTGTAAAAAAATAAATCATCTAGAACTTTTTAACAATTAATAAGGTTTTTTAGATTCATAAAACATATGGACACAAGAATCTTCATCAGAATCTCAATAGTCAAAGTTTCACCTATCTTCCATGGACTTAATTTATATTTCCAAAAAATGTATAACTACTGGCTATGGAATCAATCCACCTCAACTAATATAATTTGGATCTAGAACATCAAAAATAAAAACTTCACCTTTACGTATTCCTCAAAATAATTCTCTCATATAATATTGAAAAAAATACAACAACTTTAAAAATTTCATAGGTTTATTAATCACCCATTTGGATTGGTTATTAGTACTAATAAATATCAAATTCCCATAAGTTCATATACTTTATCAAATACACGTTTCATGAAACCATATTAATGGATAAATCAATGTTTTTTATATAATTTAATCTCTTTATGAAAAGAAATTTATAATGAGTGCTTTGATGTTCTCTCCCTTATTTAACTCACTTAAATTTTATCCCTCTTTTTATAAAAACAAAAACTTCATATTCAAAAAAATAATGTTCAAAGTTGTGTACTTATATCCTCCTTTGATAAAATTTTCCAAAGTATATTGTGTTAACACATAAATTTCTTAAGTTATAAGGGAATACTAAATATGAAGTTCCAGACATAACTCTTAAAATATTTCCCTTTCTATAACTTTGGTGAACATATCAATAATATAATTTTTATGGGAATATACTCCTACCTCACATATCCACTAAAAATATTCTCCTTGATAAATTTATATTTGATATGAATGTTTTTGGATATGGATTGTTTCACTCTATTTTTAGATATACCATTTTCACTTTAATTATCACATGTAATACCCACTAATATATAAATTTTGTCCTTAAAATATTTTAGCTGAAATTTCATCCATAAAATTTATGTACAAGCATGGGCAGTAGTAACATACTCAGCTTTAACTGTACTCAAAGTCATAGATCTTTATTTATTATTATTCTAGATCACAAAAATTTAAACCCAAAAGAAAGTTCCGCATGATGCTGTTTTCTGATAATTGAAATCTATGTCCCAATCATCAGTAGTAAAACCTATCAAGTTCAGTTATTCACTTATTTTGTACATTAGATTTTAATTTATCGATCCTTTCATATAAATTAAAATTATTTTAGTATCTAACCTATGTTATTACATTGGTTTACTTTGATACCTAGAAAAAAATTCACTTTATACACAACATTTGGTCTTGATTCTATAAGATAAATCAATATTTTGATTATCTTTAAGAATTATTTATGATTTATGCTTCTTACTACTTTATATTTTCTCATTTTTACACCAACTATAATGGGTGTTGATAATTACATTGAGTTTTACTTTAAAAATTATTCAATAAATCCTTGTAATATTTTTCATATTATAGGAATATATAACTTCATTTTTATAGAAACTATAGGCCCATACTCTATGAGAATTGAAATCTCAAAAAACATCTTCATTTTTTTGATAACTTATTTATAATATTTCTCCCCATCACCTTTAAAAATCGTGTTATCAATATAGAAAATTAAAATTAGGGTACATGTGCTCATATTATTCACTTATAATTTAGTATAAACTTTTCATTTATAAAAGTTAAATTTTTTCCAGAAACTATCAAGTTTGGATTACTAGGCTCGATAGGCTTACTTGAGCCTATAAATGAGCTTATTAAATTTACACAGAATAATTCCATTACTATCAAGTATAAACCCTTTGGGTTTCTCAGAAAAACATCCTTCTTAAGATCTCAATTTAGTAAAATATATTTCACATCCATTTAATAAACTTTATAACCCTTTTTCTCCATAACAAAAAAGAACATCCAGATAGTTTCAAGTCAAATAATGGGGAAAAAAGTTCATTAAAATCCATGAACTCTTCCCATGAAAACCCTTTTCAAACTAATTTGGATTTTTTCATAAATATCTTACCTTTTTCATTGAGTTAATTTTTGAACACCCACGTGGTTCCAAAAAAGTTCTTTCCTTCTAGTCTAGGAAAAATATCACATGTATCATTTTTCTCAAAATGATAGAACTATTCATTTATTTCATTTATCCACTCATTATGTTTGATAGATTATAAATCTAATTGTGTTTAAACCTATGATATATGAGCCATTTGATTTTAAAGAATAAAATTTAATCACATCTACACTAAATCTTCCCACTTCTAATAATACTATCATATTCAACATGATTTTTTAACTTCTTAAATTTTAACCTTTTATCTTTAGTAACACCTTCATTAGCACTTTTCCAATCAAATTAAGTATTAACATGAATGGGTTCATGATTATTTTCCTTTTAATTACTTTTTCAAAATTTAACATGTTAAATTTCATTATTTATTCAATATATTCTTCAATATATTCCTTTAAGTTAATTTTTTAGGGATTTTCACATCATAGGAATCAAACAACTTATTAGTTATTTTTTCTAACACCTATATCCTCTTTTGTTAGATGAATATCCTATTAATACAATATCCTATAACTTTCATTCAAATTTACCAAATCTAGAATTTTTATCTTCATTAAACCCGTAATACTAAAAACCTTGAAGTATTTCACTATAGGTTTCTTATTATACCATATCTTACAAGGATTTATATTTGATTATAGTATCATAAAAAATTTGTTTTGAATATATAAATATATACTTATGGATTCTCTCCAAAATTATTTTGAGAGTTTATACTCTGTAAGCATAGTTATTACCATCTCAACTAATCTTTTGTTAACATTATTTATATGACCCATTCCACCAGGGAGTATAAATATCACTATATTGTTGTTCAATCACATTCTTAGAAAGATAAGATTGAAATAAATTAAAATTAAACTCCTTACCGTTATATCTTCTAGAAATTGTAATATATTCTCCTAGATCTTTCTCAACTTCTCTTATGAATATATTAAAGATGTCCAAAACTCTAGACTTGTGTCTCATGAACATAACATTATTCATTTTAGAGAGATAATAAATAAAAGTGATAAAGTAAAGATAAAATTTTCTAGATTGATGTCACATCGGTACACATAAATCATAGTGAATAAGTTCAAGTGGTTTGGTAGATTGATATATACCTTTTTGTGGATTACATGTATCATATTACCCTTTTCACATGTTATAAAAATAACCAATATTTCTATGATCAGTTAGAGTAGATATCACACTAAATATTCCTTTGAGAATTTACTTAATATCATTCAACTAATACGGACAAGTGTTCTGTGAAAATGATTATCTTCATATTTAAAACTTATATAACATGAGTTACTTGGAACACTAATTTGGAATTAGTTACAACTCATACTATCTCCATTGATGATAATTCTTATATATTTTGAGAACATGATGATACATGAATTTTTATTAAGAATAACATCATTCCCATAATTAAAAATTTTATAACACCCAACGAGTTATTTTTAATCCCATATAAAAACAATATAAATATTTTTTTATTTTAGATTCTAAAATTCAATCTCAATTGTATCAATTCCTCAAATTTTAATAGAATTATCATTTAAAAACATAATTTATTCTCTATTAGGATCTTTTATATTTTTAAAAATATTTTTATCACATATCATATGAGAGGAAAAAATTATATTAAGAATCCACGACTTACAATTTATTCTATATTTTATATAAACTTCAATAATTAATTCCACTTATTCCATCATCCTTTTATAAACTTTCCCTTTTCAACATAAAGAGACTACTACTGAAGAGTAGTAATATATTATTCAGAATAATTATATTTTTATAACATATTTTATAAATTTACTCTAGGAAATCATATATGTTTCAAGTAGACAGACTTAAAGAATTTTTGTTCATATATTTATCCTTTCTTAAATATTTCCTCAACTTCTTGAAGTTATTTCTTGATTTTATTTTTGAATTGCTCTCCTTAAATTTAAATATAATCCCTAAGAGTGACATGATGTGAAAACATCTATAATATTTGTACCTAATGATTCCATAACACCAATAATATCCTCTAAACATTTATCCTACATATAAATAAATTTTTTTGGGAAAAGATAATTGATATGATACTGTATTTACTCCTTTTGATTTCATTTACTGTGGGAAAAAATTTCCTTAAAAGTTAGTCTTATATTATTTATGATATGGAGTAATATTTATTTTAATTATTCTAAACCCAAAATTGTTCTATTTTATTTGTAGAACCTACAATATTATTAAAAATAGATTAATTTTATAGTTTAGAAGAAGTAGATTTCACCTAAATTTTTAGGCTAATGTTATGAGTAACCTGGGATGATTCTTATTTAAATTATACAACTTTGTTGAAATCTTTATTCATATTTTTATAGTATTTTTATCTTCAACACAACTATATTGTATCTTACTTAACTCATATTCCTTGATATTAAGTTTTTACTTATGTTATTTCACCATATAATATTGCTCTACAACCTTAAAATTTAGTTTTTTAATTTCTTAATTGCAAGAATATTCATTTTTAAGAAACTATTATTCAATATTATTATTCTTTTAAAATTATTTCTTTAATAACTTGACTTCCTATTTGATTTTACAGTTTTTCTCAAGAACAAAATCAAGCTCAAATTTCAAAATATTTTCCATGTAATTCATTTCACTTCTTCTTATTTGCCTCTTGATGCTTATTCATGTCTTTCAACATGATTAATATAGTTATTAAATTTTTTAGGAACCTCTTCATAAAAATTACTACTTGAAGTAGTGTATTATTCCACTTCTTTACTCAACATAATCCACGTTTTCATTCTTAAGAAACCTTTCTTACTCTTACTATATTTGTTTAAATTCATTTCAAGGTTTACTCTATTTCTTTATTCGAGGCCTTTATTCATGCTCATCATTCTCATACTCACCACATTTCCTTCATGAATAATTATTTATGAATTTCACAATTTTATCACACTTAAAACATTTTAGGGGGTGTTTAAATTCATAATTACCTTTGAATTTATTTTAGTTTTCTGTAACACTCTTATACTCTTAATTATTTTGTTCATTATCTTTCAATACAATAGAGTAATTATCTTAAAATTTACTAATTCTATATTTCCTCATAGATTTGAATGGAAATACATCTTTAATTTTCTTCTAAAATGATGAATCTTTACTCATACCATACGCAAAAAATATGTTATGAAATTCATCATGAGTTAAAATAATCTCTATCATCAAAAGAATAAACTTTAGCATCTAAGGGTGAATGGATCCAACTACTTAATGTTTGTCTAGAATTAATAACTATTGGTAATTTCTCTCTATATTTTTTATGTTAATTTTTGATTGTGTGTGTTCTCATTCAATCCTTAAAAATTTCCATTCAAAAATAATAAAAATTTAATTTGGAAAGAATTTTCTCATTAATTTTCTAACAATATTAGAATCTTAAAAGATATTTACAAAACCTATGATATTAATGATGATTTCATTAATTTTTTTGAATTATTCATATATATTTTATTTATCATCTATACTCACATATTAAAACTTACCTCTCTATATTTGTATTGTTGATTCCTTAACATTCATATTTCCTTTAACGATTCATTTATGTTTATCCCTATTCTTCTTAGCAGTTTTTAGATCCATTAACTTTATATATAATTTGTATAATAAGGAAATAATAATTAAATTTATAGAAATTAAGTCAACCTCTAAGTTCAACTTGTCAGAAAAATTTATGGGAGCATCTTTATCCTCTGTTGAAAATCACACAATAGTATCATCTAGAACTTTGAGGCCAAGTGAAAGAAGATACAGAATCATTATATTATTCTATCCATGATATTTTTTATGAAATATTGTAATACCTCTACTATTGGATGAATTAATATTATCCATCTCTAGTAAAATAATAATCCTGTAGATGGAAACTAGGTTTCTTGGATACCACTTGAAGTTCCCAGGAATATTATGTACCTCTAAGTGGGGGGTGGGGTGGGGGGGGGGGTCGATCAATGATTCTTTTTACAATTTAATTTGAATTAGAATTAAAATCTATGAAATTTTAGAGTCTCAATTATATTTAAAATTATATCTCACCCTAACCATTATATAGTATAAATATAAATGAACACAAGGCATACAAAGTTTTTATAAGGTTTGACCTCAATGTGGGAATCTACTCTTTATTGTGTTTGGGTCCATTCTGAGAAACATATTTTATCACTAGTGTAGAAAAGTAATTAAAATGGGTGAGTTGGTGTTATCATTGAATAAAAACCTAAAAAGGTTGATTTTAATCTAGAGGAAACCTTAGTACAAGGTTAACATATACCTCCCTAGGATAATCACTATCTTCTGATAGTTATTTAGCCTCTCGACTGGTATGGATATTAATAGACTAGATCACTCTAGTCTTCCACATTCCTTTACCATAACAAGAAAGATATTTTATACTTCATATTATTCTATTCCAATATATATATATATATATATATATATATATTCCTTGGATCCTAAAAAATAAATTGGAATTAACAACTTCTATATTCTTTAAGATTGAATACTTTTTACCTTATATAGGATAAATTATTTAATCTATATCACTATTTACAACACTTGTATAAATAGAACTTTAAAATATAAAAATTATAATCTAATATCTTAACTTAATGATATTATAAAATTTAGACACTTCATATACTATTAAAATTCTTCATAACCACTACTCTTTTTCTTTTACTAAATAGATATTTTGGAACATGTTGGTTAGGGATCTCTATATCTCTTCTCCAAAATCATCAACATTAATCCATGAATAAATTCCCCATTTATATAATAAAACTCCCTTAAATAAATGAGTGGAACATAGGAAATAAATTAAAATTATTTTTCCTTTTTCAAATCTCAGTCAACCAATTTCATTGTCTCGAAAAATATTAGAGTACGAATTCATCAAAGCACCGTCAAATCCAAGTTTCAACTATATTTAAGGATTCTAAAAATCTCATCTCAAATCAAAACTTGAATTCATGATTTTTTTCTATTTTATGTCCATATCAGTATCATAAAAACCAATTTAACTTCATAAAAATTATATGTAAAATCTCTTAACATGTTCTGATTATCTGACTTATATAGACATAAGACACACTTTCATGAACTCTATTCCACTTTTTCTTCTATTTTTTCCTATAACTTAAAGATTATTAAAACATACCGATTATATAAATTCCACTTAAATTTTTTTTCTAGATATCCACATCCTTTGGATCTTCAAACATAATCTGAAATACCTCCTTATCTTCAAAAAATTTCCTTACATTTCTCTAACACATTTTTCAAACACTTCCTTACTACATAATCCATATTTAGAACTTCTGATTAACTCAGTCTTTGAACAATTTATCTTAATATCATATAAATATTTTGATGGACTCATCTTCTATATAACTGAACATATTTAGATTTTTATATCCTTATGTTTTAATATTTTATAATTAGTTTATTTATTATCTTGAAACGCCTTCCTAATTCAACTCAAAATCTTCCATTTGTATATCCAAATAATCTTATGTATCTTTTAATGTTTTCATCCTTATACAAATATTTGTCTTTATAACTAATGAATTTTATGTAATAAATATTTATTATTACATATCTTTGATAGATTTATCACTTTTATTCATTTACTAAATTATTTTGTGTACTGTGTAATATTTTTGTGTTTGATAAATTAATGAATCAATATAATTTCATATAAAAAATATCTTATGCACCAAAATAAGATCCTTTACTTTATTAATTTTAGTATAAAACTCAAAACATATTTAAACCCCATATATTTAGAACTTAAAATGCGTTAAAAAATCTCATCAAACAATCATGATATTAGTTACATTAAATGATTAAAAAACATTATTTGACTTAACTTTTTAAACCGTTTAGATAGTTTAGTATTCATATATTTCTCAGCTACAACATTTTATGGTTGTATTACAAATCACAATACACAACCAATAAATTAGATTAAAAAAATAATAGATGGTGAGGATTCAATTAAATGACCTCAATCAATAATTTCTTCTTATAAAATGAACCATAGTGGTGACAAAAAAGTTTTTTCATTAGGAGGTTACAAGATATGTTAATAACTATCACTTTGTAAATTTGTTTTTGTTAATGTTAGTAATTTGGGAGATTTAAAAAATAATTTAATAAAATTAAAATAAAACTAAATATTATTAAGATTATAAACTATTATTAAGAGGTTATAAGAAATACTAATAGAAATATAGACTAGATATAATAATAGTTGAAAAGTTTTGACCTTTAGACACTCCCTTTATACTTTATTACAAATGAATTATCTAATAATATTTACCAATGTATACCTAAAGACTTTAAATTATACAACCTATTTACCTAAAAATACTATTTAAACACAAAATATGGGTTTTTATCCTCTTATGAAAGTGTTCTTATTACCCAAAGACCCCCAAGAAACCAAAACTGATTAAAATTACTATTCCCTAAGGTGATACCTCACCAAAGAAATTTTAACAATGAGAGTAACCACTTTATTTTCACAAGTTGAATAGAAATATAGAATAATTTATAATAAATTGGATTCAAGAGAGAAAAAGAACCTATTAATTCATGAAAAATAGTTTCCCAAAAAAATAAAAAAAGGTAACAATGAAAAGAACAAACTTAAAAGAGAAGAGTGTCTTCAGGATTCCACTATCCATGAGAAATTTGAGTTTAGCCCTTTATGGCTTGATTAATACATGAAAAATCCTTTTATCCATCTAATATCCTCTATCATATACCAATACCTCACTATAAACATCCCTTGAAATGGAAGTGGAGACTATTATTTATAGGAAAAGAGTGTGTCATATTTCCCTCCCAAATTTATCCTTCGAAATTTTGAGTATTTTTTTCATAGAAAATCAAAAAATTTCAATATAGTGTATTACCAAAAGTTTTTAATATTAGAGTTTTTTTTATTCCTTAAAATTTTTATTTAATTTAGATAATTTTATTAAAATTTATCCTTGAATTAAATAATATCACTTTTTCTATCTAAAAATTATCTTCATGTTCCTCTAATTTATAAAATTAATAATACTCCTTGATGAATGAATTTATATATGTAATTTAATGATAATTATCTTATTTTAGTATTATTTTTTATCCAAATGGAATGAACTAATTGGGATTTTATATCTCAAGTTATGATTTATTTTTCAAAGATTAGTCAAACTGATCATCCAAAATATCTTCTAAAGTGAGTAATTTATTTAGGCCTCATGTAGATTGATTAAGAAATGGTATATTTGGAATAAATTAAATCCACATATTAGAGGAACCTGAAAAAATAAATTCATAGTTTAGATCATTTTTGAAAAAGTTATGGTTGAAACATCAAAGTGATAAAAAACTGTTAAAATTCCAGAATTAAGAAATTTTCACAATTTAGCTCAAAATTCTTCAAAAATCTAAGAATGATGTAATTTATCTAAAAAAGAAAAATTGGTGTGTATTAAATCATTGAAATACATATGAAATTTATTGAAAATATTTTCTAGGTAAATTTCCCCACACTTATCTCTTGTACCCCTGGAAAAGTAAGCATCAAAAATCATATATAAGAATATTTTAAACGACATAACCTAGAGATCCACCAATTTAAGACTGAGAAACAAAAAATTATCATTACTCATCAACAACCATTATTTAAAATTCTCCATTAAGGGAATTAAATTTATTCCTACTTCATTTATCCTACCATGTGCACAAAACAGTTACCTCACATGCATTTCCCCTCATAAAAAAAGTATAGATTTTCAATAAATCTTTTCTCCTCCAAACACATGAATGGGTCACTATAGGATTTAAAAATTACTACATATACATAAAATTTGAGGTAAGGACTTTTTTTTATCATGAGGAATTGTCAGGATGTGTTTAGTGTCCTAGGGCTGGAAAGATTTAAAGGTTAAAATTTTCAAGGCAGAATAAGAAGGGTTTGACTCTTTTAGAAGAAAACTAAATGAATCTAATTTATACTCAAGTACTATCTCCTCATCACCCCCTTAGTATAAAATAATCTCTAAAAATATTTGAGAATTCATACAATGTGTACACCATTTATCATTTGAGAAGCATAAATGATTTCCACTCAACTACTTTCAATATAAATTAATTTTTATTGATATTTAAAATTGTTCATAACTTAATGTTTGATGCTAGTGAGGATTCTTTGAGGTTAAAAATAGTGGTGTGACTTTAATACATTCATTAAAATTATAATACTTCTTTTTTATCTCTAAAAAAATATACTTTTTTTTTTCAGCCACTTCCCCAAAACATATTTCTTATAACAATTTTTTCATAAATGTTATCAACAATCTACAATAATGACTTTTTTTTGAAAATTTATTTATTTTATTCGAAAATCAACTTTATTCACATGATTTATTTTCCACAATAGCCTAAAAAGTTATATCACATCACAAAACATCCCCCACACTTAAATTCTACTAGATTATGATTTTTTTTTGCAAAGTATGATTGATAAGGGAAATTGGTTATAATGTGTCTACATAGAAAGATCATTAATTAATTTATAAAGAATAATAAGGATAAAATATACAAGTAGGATGGAATGAAAAATATTTTTATGAAAATGTATTTTTTTTAAAAAAAATTCCAAAATCATTTAAAAAATAAGTACCTAAAACCTACTTGTTTTGAAAGAATTTAATCAAATAATGGTCATCAAGAAGTGTTTGATTATCTATATAAATGAGGTGGTTGTAAATAATGTATGAAAAAGGTTCATAATCTACCTAATAAGGTTATTTTAAATATAAAGACAACAAGTTATGGATTGCGAATGAAAAATAGTAGTCTTTTTATGAAGTTATCAAAGCTTTGTACTTGAAACAAAGTCATTTAACCATTCATTTCAGCTCCATTTCATAGGTGAAAACGCCTTCCATAGGGAAGTAGAAAAGATTATATTTATTTTCAATGTGAAAAAATGGATGACTGTGGTTATATGACATGAGGATCTTCACAGTTTCTCATTAATAATTCCAATTCACTTAATATATTTTTTTGTGTTTTTTATGATTTTATTAAAAAAAGTAAAAATATGGTAAAAGGAGAAATATAAGGGAAATATAAACTATAATAACATGTAATGAAAAAAATGGGGTTATAAGGAATGTAATTGGACAAAATGTTTGGTTTTAGGTTCCTTCATTATTCACATTTTTTTGTTTAAATTTAGTTTTATAGTTAAATTATGATATTTCATGCATGAACTAATATTCTCAATTTTCTTGGGGATGAAATCTTGAATTAATAGTTAAACTTAATTCCACCTCCTCCTATAATAATGGTTGGTGAAACACCTCAGTAAAGAGTGTGACATATTTTAGAACTCAACTCCATAATATACCATTTCATCCATTGAACCATTTTACTCTATCCTTTGAAGAGTTATCATTCAATGGAAGGGATAAAAAATATATAAATTTAATACTGGAAGTGAGTTTGAGATCCATGTCATGGTGGAAAATCACCACACCCATACACTTCACCTTTATTCACCAAAATAGAATCAAAATGTTTTATAATAAAAATTAAAATACTGGAACTACAATATCCTCTCTTAAGGATAATACTTGAGTTAGTGACTCATTGTCGAGTATAATAGTTCATGGTAGATAAAGAGGGAAATTGAATGAGAGAGAGAGAATGGAACATGATAGATAAATTTAATTAAAAATAATATACATGAATTACAATAAAAGTAACTAAACTACAATAGTAGAAAAGAAATAGAGCGACAACCCTTCACTTAGTCAAGTTGATCTCCTATACTTTTCAGTGGAAGTATCACCCTCATATTTATAGAGGAAGGAAAACATTTATCTTTATTTGAATCTTAAAACTCATAATTTATCTCACTCAAAGTCTTTTTTTTAATATCATATTTGGATCTTGGATTTGAATATAGATATTTTAAATTTCCACATTGAATCTATGATGATATTAGGTATTTTAATGCTGTAGAAAAACACCCTACAATGACATGGGAAGGGAAACTTGTGTCTTAGAATCTTCTAATGTGAATTACCACTACATATATATGGTATATCCAATTCATAAATGGTAACAACCTCAATTTTTTTACTTATTAATTTAAACATTGTCCACTTCTAATTTGAAACTCTCCACAACATAGTGGTACTCCATGTAATATAGACCTACCTTCTATTTTTTTCTTTAAAACCTATCCTTTTATAACAAGATTTACTCAAAGGATCAATTCATACCTATAATTTAGAACCTATTTAAGGAAAGTTCCCATAAAAACTTGGAATTTTCATATTAAACACCTCCATGATGCATGCAGAGAATTGCGACGTAGCCTCCTAAAGTTGTATTTTCTGTAAAAACTCAGTTATGAAAAATTAATCACCACAAAAGTTTAAGGAATCCTACGCAATTTAGCCTCATTATTCATATTTATTCCCTTATAAGTCTATGGCTCAATTTGAACTACCATGGTATAACCTTCATATCACCTGAAAATTGAGATACTTCCATATTTGGTAACCCTATGGAATAACTAAAACACCACAAAACCACTTATTCTCATGTGATTTTCATTATAGATCCTATGGTATAGTAATGGTGGTAATGGTGTAAGAATCATCTTCAAACCATTCAGCCTTCACAATGTCCGAAAAAATCTTTTATTGCAATACATGGATGCTCTCCCTTCTAAATATTCTTCACCGAAGTCACTTGAGATGGTGAAGATAATTCATGGTGATCCTAGACATCAGTAGTGATCCTTCAATTGATATTGGGATTCCCAAGTGGAATCTATGGTAGTTTCAGTTATTATAAAAGGAGGTCCTACATCATCAAGTTTTGGGGTGGAAATGTTCGAAGCAAGTTAGCGGAGCTGAGGTGAGAAGCACTGAAATTTTGGTAAGTTCTAAACAATGACCATGTGGGTCTTGTCCCATATCACATTATTGGTCATTAAGACACTAAAATATATTATAATCCACCAAAACATCATCTCAGAAGCCTGTTGTGGGGATGGGATCCCATATACACTTTTCACAAACACAAATGGGATCATTCTAACATGCACAGACCTGCCATGGGCCTTAGATCAACCTTGTGCACACTCCCCCATGCGTGGCTTGATATATCTTCCGACCACCCGAGAAAGCCTTAATTTAGGATTCTTTGGCCGAAAAAACCTCTTGTGATGGTTAAATGGATTATTACCCTTGGTTGAGGGAAATCATGGGATAACCATATTTTTTATACCTAAAATAAATTTAAAAACTTATTAATATTTCAATCATAAATTCATAATTAAAATCAACCATAAAAATTAAAAAAATTGATTAAATTTGATCCATATTAATAATTAAAATTTATTTTACCCATATTTATATAAAATAACTAAATAAATGAGAATATTGATTAAAAAACATTAAAAATACTTCAAAAATGTTTAAATATTTGAATGAAAAAATAAGGGTATCAATGGATCAAAATGGTTAACTAATTGATATGGGTTTTAAAAATAAAAAATATATTTATTTTTATCTCGCATGTTAAAAAAACGAAATATGAACATAAAAACATAAAATATTGAATAAAAATAGAAAAAATGAAAAATAATGAAATAAAAATACTAATATACCAAGGATGTTCCTCCCCCACAGTTATTTTTTATAATCTTTTCATTGTACACCAGTTCACATTGATAAGTTAGAATAAAGAAGATAATACATGAAAGAAGTGGAGAGGAAAGACAAAACCTTTTTTATTTATGTAGAATCACCCTTAATCAAGTCTCTCAATTGCTGCAAATTAAAACCTATAAGAAAAAAAAGAAATAGAATGTCAAAATTTTATTGAAAGTATTGAAATAAAGAATAATAAAAAAGAAAGTGATAAAGGTAAATAATATTAGTCTGAAACCCTAAGTGGGTTATAACTTTTATGTTGTACAAAACTAAAATTTTTAGTGTTTCATTCCCAATCCAAAGTTGGGCATGGTTTTTTTCTCATAAACCACTAAAAATGAAATTTATCTCATTTTCATAAGCTACCAATAATTGTAGAAGTAACCAAATTAAGATTTATTTAAGTCCCCCTCCTTGTACTTTTGTATAAAATGATATAGTGGGGGTGGGAAAAAATATAATGTAAAATTACTAACACATTATCATCATAAAATACCTCTATTGGTTTTTGAAATTTAATTCCACGATGTGGTTCATCTTCAATTTCATCTTGAAAAATGGTTTCTTCTTTGAAAAACTACTCGATACCTCTATCCTCATCTGTACCAGTGTAATTATCAATTTAAAGCACAATTATTTCTTAAATTATAGTATTCACATCCTTTTATTCTAAAAAATAAATCCACTCAAAAGAAATAGTCCGAAAATATTCATAAGGATAAGAAGTTAACATTTTATTATCAAAATAATCTAACAAAAATAGATCAAAATTTGAGAATTATCATTGAGTTTTCTCAGGTTCTATCTATGTTGGAAGTGTAAAATAGTTTAATTAAAATTAGTTAATAGGACACTTAAATCCAAATTATCTTTAAATTTTAATGGATCAATAATATCTTTCTCATTGACTAAAGTTTGACACAAAAATTATAATTTTTCATCATCAAAACAAGGTGTTTCACATGGATTTTTTTTTTCTGTAATGTCATCCCAATAATTTTCCAAATATTTTTGATTTCCAAAATTTAGATCAATATGAAAGTCAAGGTTAATTTTATCATTTGAATCCAAAATGGAAAAAGAAATTTCCAATTTATCTCTCAAATCATTCAAAAAATGTTCATCAATATCAAAATTGGGTGAGACATGATTTTATTTTTCATGGGATTCTTTTTCTAATTCTATCATAGGTGTACAAATAAGTTCTATTTGTTTACAAAGATTTTGAAACAATATATAACCATTTTTAATTATTTTTTCCAAATAATTATCAATATTAAACTCACAGAATTTTCCACAAATAGACCAATGATATGAGTAATCAACATAACAATCCATTATTTTAAAGTTCTAAATTAGTATTGAAAATTATAGCGATACAATTTTTTGAAAAAAAAACTTATAAACCTACCTAGAAATACCATAAATTTTTGTTGAGTATTAAGACACATTACCCTAGTAAATAATTTACCTTATAAAATGTAGCACACTAATGACCACATGGTTATCTCATGAGAAGGTTTCAGGCAAAGTTAACAACTGTCACTTTACTAATTTATTTTTATTAATGTTAGTAAATTGAATAATTTAGAAAAGAAGTTAATTTTTTAAATAAAAATAAATATGATTAATATAATAAATTATAGGTAAGTGGTTAAAATAAATACCAATAGAAAGGATAGACTATATATAATATTAGTGGACAAGTTTCATCCTTCAAAAACTCCCCCGATCCTTGTATAAAAATAAATTATCCAATTATATTTCTCAATATATACCTCAAGACCGTAAATAATAAACCTAAATTAACTAAAAACCATATTGATACCCCAAATATGGGTTTTGATCCCCTTATTAAAGTAATCTAATTACCCAAAGACATCCGAGCAACCAAAATAGATAAAAGTCAATGTGATCAAAGTCAAGGCCTCACCAAATAAATTTAAATAGCGAGATTAACCACTTCACCTTAAAAAGATGAATATAAATCCAGAATAATTTTGATGAAAGTGGATCCAATAAATAAAAAGTACCCTCTTCATTCATGAGAAATAGTTTCCAAAAAAATACAAAAGATTACAATGAAAAACACAAACTCAAAAGGGAAGAGTATCCTTAGGCTTCCACCATCCAAGAAAACATGGATTTTAGTCCTTAATGGATTTATTAATACATGAAAAACTCTTTTTATATGTCGAATATCCTATAGAATAACCCAATCCCTCATTATAAACATGACTTTAAATGGAATACGATACTATCATTTATAGGAAATTAGTGTTGAATATTTCCTTCTAGAATCTATACATAAAATTTTTGAGTATTATTTGAATTGAAAATGACAAATTGAGATATTTTTTTATCTTAAAAGTTGTTAAGGTTCTATTTTCTTTATTAATTCAAAATTTTAGTCCAGTTGGACATGTTTATAAAAATTAACTTTGAATTAATTAAGCTCATTTTTTCGGTCTGAAATGTATCTTCATCTTCCTCCAATTTAAAACATTAATTATCTATCATTATGAGAAAATTTCTCTATGAAATTTAATAAATATGTTTTTATTTTATTTGTCTTTATTATCAAGATAAAATTACCTTATTTTTATTTTTATGTCTCTATTTATGCTTCATTTATTAAATATAAGTAAATTCTATAGGACCAAATATTTCCCAATGTGAGTAATTTATTTGGGCCTCATATAGATCAATTATGCACTTTGTCAAGTTAGAATAAACGAATCACACATATTAGAGGACCCCAAAAAAGAATTTAATATTTCAGATCATTTTTTTTAAAAGTTAATTCCAAACTATCAAAGTGATAAAAAATAATTAAAAATCTAGAATTAATCAATTTTCACAATTTATCTCAAAATTCTTCAAAAATAAAAAATGATGTAATTTAAGTAAAAAGAAAATTTCATGGGTATTAAATTATTTAAATACATCAGTAAAGTATTTAAAATATTATATTGATCAATTCCATCACACAGATCACCTGGACTCATGGGCAAGTAAGCATCAAATATCATATCCAAGAAAATTTAAAAGCACATACCCATGAGATCCACCAATTTAACACCAAGAAATAAAAAATTATCATACCTTATAAAAAATGTAGAGACCCAAATCTTTACATACATAGACATTACTTTAATTTTGCGGAATACTTAATACATAACAAAAAAAATACACTAGGACCGTAATAGTTTAGTGTCTTTGGAAACTCGGAACATAATCTTCTAATCATGGTGAAAGATCTTCAACATCTCCCATACAGATCTTCCCCTTTTGTTTTCTTACCTAAAACCTTTCTTGAAATCCTGGGGAAAAGAAAACATATAATGGTTGAGCTCAAATTCTCAGTAAGGGTAAGCATGGATAAAATAAAACAAACCATATACATTTGAACTTAAATACATGAACATAATGTTTAAACATCAAGATCTTGAGCAATGACATAAAACATGGCTGTACGTAAGGAATAGATCATAAAGAAACATGAATCTTGATAAAATAGAATGAGAATAAAACATGTAATTGTGGAAACAAATCAGCACTTGTTATTATTTCCATAGTAGCCAAGACATTGCTGCCAAGACCATCTTAGTGGACAAAGTCCCTTTCTGAATCGAGTTCACTCCTCGTTCTAGTCCTGTATCACTAAAACAGATTAACTTACCATTCCAGCCATGTCTATCTCATGAGATATAAATATTACCCAATGTATTGGAGGGAGATATTGGTCCCACCCATCTCATAATGAAATCATTCTTACTTGTTCTACAAAATAAACTTAAAACATTAATCATAACCCAAAGAATAAAGTGGGTTTCATAAACATCATCCCATCATCACATAATCCATATAAAACAAATGGATATTTCATCATAAGAAAAATGAAACCATGTAAATCATAGTGACATTATACTTGAAACATACATATATGAAATAATGTCATCTTATACGGAAAACGGTTTTGATAAAACACTTGAAATGAATTCTTGAGGAAAATATCCTTTTTTCTTCAAAATCATTTTCTTTTCAAAAAAATTCCATACAGTTTTAAAATACAAGGATTTTGTTGAAAATTTTCATGAAATCTTGTAGAGTAATGTTCATGAAAATAAGGCGTTATAAAACTGTAAAAATCCGTTCATGCCGTATAAGTTAAAAAAAACATTCTCCTCGTACTTTTGTCGGAAAAGTCAAAAAGTACCTCGTATGGTGAAAAAAGAAAGTTTTCTTACACACTATGTAGTAAAATTGAAAAATGGGTAAGAAGTAATTTAAACATACATGAAACCATTTTTAGAAATAGGGACATGGATGAAAAATATAGCCCCAGTAAATACTTACGAATAAACAATCTCGGATAAAAATGAGATTTGCAAAATTATCCCTTACCTTAAGTCCGATATGCTTCGTAAGTATCCGAAACTCCTGTATAATGATTTAAATAATGTCATTGTATTATTAAAGAATCATATTCATTGTTATGATATCATATATGGTTCACTTATGACTTTATATTACCCGTTCTTTTGTAAATTCATGTTAAAGTAGCGTTTTGGGTAAAATATTTTCATTTATCATCCGTGTTTTGACTTGTAATTATTAATATGATTACTTAGATCATGATTACATAATTACAGAATATAAATCATGATTTATATATAATATATATTCATAATATACATAATAGATCGATAAAGGGAAAGAAATACACCATTCATGGAGATGGTAGGCCGTACATACGCATGAATGCTGTTTTCGTTTCCTTATTGAATTAAATGAAATTAAGTAAATGAAACATATATGTTCATAAATCCAATATCATTATTATGTAATATATTTCATTATTATTTATTATATATACTTTATAATCATACTTGAATGGTTAATCATGGAAAATGAATCTCATCGCGTTCGTGGAGACGGTAGTCCGTACGTACGCACAAACGATGATATCATTCCCATGATCATGGAATTGTATTGAAGTGTTTGTATAATATTTAAGAATCATTATCACTTTACAATAATCATATATAGTTATTTATTTACACCATTATACCCATCCAAGTAAAGTGGTGGTGGAAAACCGATTACACCACGACGTGGAGACGGTATTCCGTACGTACACACGCGTGATGATTTCGTTTTCTATAGGATGGATAGAAGGTGAAATAGGGTTGTTTAATATATATAATAACATATCAGTATATGTGTGATACTTAAGTTATTACTTCATAATGAAACAACTAAATAAGAAGAAGAAATAAATTTGAAAGAATCGGTAACAGGTATTATCTCTTCTTCGACACGCCTATTTGAAACCTCCTCTTAGGGCACTAAGATTGGTTTTTGAAGAATACCAGGACCTCTAGAATATTTATAGGGAAGTTGATAAGGGAAATGGGCATGTTTTGGCCGAGAATTAATGCTCAAAGTTGTGTAAATATGAGAGGGAGGAGGTGCCCTTTTATAAGGGAGGAGAGGGGCACCTTTGGAATTATAAGAAATATTAATTTATAATAAATTCCAACTCCACTTAAAAACCTCAAAAATGACTCAAATCCTAATATTAGATGATATAGGGTTTTAATCTCAACAAAAAATAAAATTTAGACAAGTTGGGAATTTATTTTAAACATTATCAATATTATTTATCCATATTTAATCTATTTAATTTTATTTGTGGTAATAAGATTCTAATTTTTAAATTGTTATAAATAATTAATTATGTGTTTTTAATTGTCTATAATTGGATAATTTAGGACATTTTAGACCATATAAATTTCAATTTATAATTTTTAAATATTTTAGTGATTCTTAAACAATTTTATAATATGTTATTTTTATAAAATAACAATAGTGTCAATTTTGACACTATTCATTTATTTTAATTTTAATAAAATACAAAAAGAGAATATATTCTATAAAAAATATTTAATAGATTTATAACATGTCAAATTTTTCTAGAAAATTCTTTGAGCACATTAAATAGTTCATATAATATTTATTTTAATATTTTTAAAACCATTTATTTGGTATATCTCTTAATAAAATCATTAGAACATCATTTTTGTATAATTATTTAATATACTTATTTGTTGCATAAAAATTAAAAATAAAATCCTATGATCAAGATAAATCTCATAGATTTAATAATAATACTTTTACTCTAATTTATAATCTTAAAATCACAACATGTAAATTGTTATATTTATTAAATTATGAAGGTGACAACTTTGGAATCATTTAAAATAAAATAATATATGTTTCATAATTGCCTTTATACGAATCCAAATGGTCAGAAATTCGGAAATTGGATGATTAAGGTTTATATATACACTAAAATTAAGTTTTGTTCAGATTTTTGGGCATTTTTATATGAATTACTATTTCAATAAAAACTATATTATTGATTTTTCACTAAATAAATAATTTCTGCATCATTAATGTATAAGATAATAAAGTAATTAAATAACACTTAAAAATTACAAATAAATTACCATGACAAAGAAAAATATTTTAGATTTTAAATTAGTATTTATAATCAAATTTATATTCTCTATAAACTTATATTAAAAATACTTTAATTATTAAATATTGAGTGAGACATATTTCACTTTCCTTTAAATAAAATAAACTAAAGGTCATAATCAAATACAAGTGGGTTCCAATGGATTCCATTTCGTCCAAAATATGTAATAGGACGAAATATAATCATACAATTATATTAATACAAGTTTTAGGGTAATTTTATAATATTATATTTACCCTCAATTACCCAATTTACCTTTAACTATGGTAAATAAAATTTACCGTAGTTACTATTCATAGTGCCAAAAAATAAAAAGTAGACTATTAACATAATTTTGACCTACTGATTCCAAATATGGAATCTATTTTTACTAATTCAAAACACATAATTTTCAGTAATTAATTTAAAATTAATCTCGATATTAAGAAAACGATTTTTAAAAGTTAAAACATTGCAAAAGATTGAAATTATTTTACCTATTATTCATTGTAAAATAAATGATAATGAAATACATTATATTACATGGTAAAAATATATTCTATTTATAATTTAAAACCATTAAATATTATAATTTAACCATATAAATTATTACGATGAAAAAAGTTGTTTTTAATTAAAATATAGTGTGTTTTTACTATTCATTTAAATATGAAAGTTATCAAAATAATATGAAAAATTTATCCAAAGTAAATTTTAATATACTGATTCCAAATAAGAATTTTATTTTGTCAAATTGAACTTAAAAACATGTCAAAAACTAGATTTAAAGTGGGTGCGCCAACAAAAGGAGGCAAAACTGCATTTTTTGAAAAATACTTATTTTACCCGAAAAATTTATTTCATTCTTATACCATGTTCTAGAAAATGTGTAAGATGAATAATAATGTTATAAAATTCAAAATTTAGTTAATACTATTCATAATGGCTAGTTAACAATAATATTATAATAATATATCATTGTTTAGTGAAACTCGGTATTGCTTACAACACACGCTATCGAGGAAGGTCGGGATTGTGTGTAACGCAAGCCAAGTATGGGTTGCGTGTAGTGCAAGACTCCTTTTGTTGTGTATAACAAAATCCAAACATATTTCATTTATACATTGAATATATATTTATATATACACTAAATTTTTCATTGAATAATTACTATCAAACAAACTTGAAATTTTTTTTAACACGATCCAAGATTAGTGTTGCGTATACTGCAAGATAATACGGTGTTGCGTATAGCACAAGATAATCTTGGTGTAGCGTACAACAGAAGATATGAAAGAAATTAAAAAGAATATATCTTATAAAATCTTGGGGTGTTACAAAAACCATTATTTAATGTGCTCTATTAAGTGGATTCATTTTATTCCTAATTCATTTATCCCCTCATTTACAAAAAACACTTACCTCACATGATTTTTCCCTCATCAGACAAGTATATATTTTCAACAAGGATTGTATCCTCCAAACACATACAAGGGTCTCTATCATCTTGATAAATTACTAAATCTCCATTGAAAATGTGTCAAGGATTTTTTTTGTTATGAAGAATTTTCAGCGTATGTTTATTGGATTAGGTCTAGTGGGATTTAAACATTAAAAATTATATGGGAAAATATCCATATTTTGACACTTTTAGAAGAAAATGCATGAATCTAATTTATAATTAAGTAATGTATCCTCCTAACTAACATTATAATAAAATTATCTCTAAACATCTTAAAAAATTCATGGAAAGTTTACACCATTAAACTTTTTAGTAGCAAGAATGATATCCTCTCAACTACCTTCTATATAATTGAATTTTTTATCGACAATTCAAATTCTGCACAGATTGATGCTTGAGACTAGTTAAGGTTCATTGAGTTTCAAAATAGTAGTGTTAATTATATACCTTAATTAAAATTAAAATTATTAATTTTCATTTCCAAAAATTATTTTTTAAGCATCTTCTACAGAACAATTTTTTTTCAATATTTTTTTTCAGAAATCTACTAAAAAATCTATAGTAAGGCACAAATTTTTGAAGATTCATTTTTTTCAGATCCAAAATCAACTTTAGTCCCATGATTTCTTCTCTATAGTATCCCAAAAAGTTATAGCATATCACAAAAATGCTCCCCCAAATTTAAGTTTAATTATATCATGAAACTCTTACATCTAGAGAATATTGGATTTGGAAAAGTGGAATGTAATGTGGCTACCTAACAAGGTTATTCGTGGATATATAAAGGTCTAGATGGATAAAATGTACAATTAGTCTTGAATAAAAATAATTTTATTGAAAATGGGACTTTTAAAACCAAATAAATACCTCAATAATTTAAAACACATGTAACTAAAACTCATACATTTTGAAAGAAAGAAATGAAATTATGGTTCATCAAGTAATGTTTGGTTCTCTCAAGAAATGACGCCAATGTAAATAATAAGTAAAAAGGTTCAAAATCCTCATAGAAAGGTGGTTTTAAAGATAAAATCAATGATTTGTGGTATGAGATTCAAAATTTATTTGTTTTTTCATGAAATTATCAATGTTTTAAACATGAAACAAAGTCATTTTAGTATTTATTTCATATTAGTTTCATGGGTTAAGTTGGTTCAATCATTTATATAGTTTTAAAAATTTCAAATATATTAAATTTCATCCCATAAGTTTCAAAATAAAAACAAAAAATTGGAAATAAAAACACATAATATCAAAAAAGAAAAAGAAAAGAAAAAGAAAGCAATCAAAATCCTAATATACCAAGGTTGTTCCTTCCAACACTTATTTTATATAATTTCCCCATTTAAAATAGTTTAGATTGATAAGTGAGAACAAAGAAGGTAACACATGAAAAAAAAGTGGATAGTAAATACACAACCTGATTTATTTAAGCAAAATCAACCTCGAGTAGGTATCTCAATTGATGCAAATGAAAACCAATAAAAAAAGAAACATATGTTAATTTTTTTTAAAAGTCGATAAATAAAAATGAGAGAAAAGAAATATACAAAGGAAGAGAATACTGATTTGAACCCCCATATGGGTGATGACTTTTATGCTATTCACAATGAGATAGTTTCAGTGTTTTATTCCCAATCTGAAGGTGGGTGTGGCTTCTTTCTCTGAAGCAACCAAAATGAAATTTCTCCAGTTTTATTCAGATCTTAATTACGATATAATACCCAAATTAATATTTATCAATATTACCCAATATGTATTTATGATTATAATAATAGATTTGGAGATGGAATAAAATATAATGGAAACTTCCGAACACTTTATCCCTATAGAATATCTACACTTCTTATTTAATGTTTTTTTCAAAGATGTTGTATATCATCAATTTTATCTTGAACAATAATTTTTTCTTTGGAATGTGGTATATCTTCTTAATGTGTACTAGTGTTCTCCTCAATTAGGTACACTATTATTTCTTTAATTTTAGATTTAAATTCCTATTTATCAAAAAAATAAGTCCACTCAAAATAAATATGAATAAAATATTTTCAAGGATAAGGAGTCAACAATTTATTATGAAAATAATCTGACAAAAATGGATAACAATTTGAGAATTCTCCTTGTGTTTTGTTTGGTTCTTCTTTTTTAGGAGTGGAAATAGTTTCATTTAAAGTAGGTATTATCTTAGGTTACTCCAAATTATATTGAAAGCTTAATTAACCAGTTATATAAATCTCTTTGACTAAATTTTGGTACAAAGATTATGATTTTTCATCTTTAAAATCAGGTATTTCACATGGTATTTTATTTTCATAAAACTCATCCCAATAATTTTACAAATATTTTTAATTTAAAATATTAAAATCATTAGGAATTTCAGGGTTAGTGTTATCCTTTTAATCTAAAATGAAAAAATAAAGGTCTAATTAATTTCTCAATTCATCCACAAAACTTTCTTCAAAATCAAAAGTGGGTGAGATAAGATTTTCTTTTTCATGGGATTCTTTTTTCCATTCTCTCACGGTTGTAAATAAAAGTTCCATTTGTTTATAAAGATGTTGAAATAATATATCACCCTATTTAATTATTTGTTACAAATACTTATCACTATTAAACTCATGGATTTTTTATGAACATTCCAAGGGTATGAGTAATCCCTATAAAAATACATTTTTAAAGTACTAATTTATTGGTGAAAATCCTAGTAATCTAAAAAAATTAATAAAACATAGGAAACCTCTCTGAAAATAACACCAATTTATGGTTCAAATTTAGTTTCATTTCCTCCATTAATAATTTACACTTATAAAATGTATCACAGTGGTGACTATAGGGTTGTCTCATGAGGAAGTTTCGAGCTATGTTAACAAATGCCAATTTATTATTTTTATTGCTATTAAAGTTAGTAAATTGGGGAATATTTTAAAAAAAATTAAAATAAAACTAATTTTAGTTAAGATTATAAATTCAATTTAAGAGGTTATAACAATGATGATAAAAAAAGATAGACCAGAGATTGCTGTAGTGGACAATTTTTAGCCTTCAAATACCCCATTTATACTTATATATAAATTAATTATCAAGTTATATTTATCAATGTATACCTTAATACCTTAAATTATACATATAAATTACATATAACCAATATAAAGACCTCAAATATGGGTGTTAATACCCTCAAATATTTTATCTGATTACCTAAATACCTCCAAGAAACCAAAATAGATTAAACTCACTATACTCAAAGGCATGACCTCTTCAAAAAATTTCAACAACGAGAGTAACCTATTAAAATTCATAATATTAATATAAACATAGAATAATTTTGAATAAATTTTATTCAATAAAGAAAATTTCCCTCTTTATTCATGAAAAATAGCTTCCAAAAAAATACAAAAGATAACTATAAAAATCACAAACTCAAAAGGTAAGAGTATCCTTCATTTTCCACCATCTATAACTACTTAGAGTTTATAAAATAATGGATTGATTACTACATAAAAATTACTTTTCTATATACAATATCCTCTATTACATACCACTCTATCACTCTAAAAATACCTTTAATTATAACCAGAGACTATTATTTATAGGAAAAGAGTGTGATATATTTCCGTCCAAAATTTATACTTCAAAATTTTTAGTATTTTTTTCCTAGAAAAATGATAAATTTAAATAGGGTTTCTTCTTAAAAGTTGTTCAATTTATATTTTTATTTATTCATTAAAAATTTAAGACCATTTAAATATTTTTATTAAAACTTATCCTTTAATTAATTAAGATTACATTTTCTGGATAAAATGTCTCTTCATATTCCTCAACTTGGACGCATTAATCATATTTCAGGAAGAGATAATTTCTACATTAAACTTAATTATCATGAACCAATTTGAGTAATCTTTGTTTTCTATATGGAATAAAATCATTTAGAGTTTTATATCTTGGGTTATGTTTCATTTATTGAAGATAAGTCAATTCTATCAGGAAAAATAATTTCCAAAGTGAGTAATTCATTTGGGCATCATGTTTGTCGATTCATCATTTGGTCTAGTTGGAAGAAATGAAGAACACAAATAAAAAGATACTTTTTTTTTATATTTTAGATCATTTTTGAATTAGTTATGGTTGAAACATAAAAGTGATAAAAACTGTTAAAATTTCAAAATTGTGTAATTTTCACAGTTTAGGTCAAAACTATTAAAAAATTAAAAATTAATTAATTTAACTCAAAAAGACAAAATGGTAGGGTTTAAATCATTGAAATGAATATAAAAATTATTAAAAATAGTAGCTCAATACATTACCCCACTATTATCACTTGGAATCCTGGATAAGCAAGCATAAAAAATCATATCCATAAAAATTTAAAAACACATACACAATAAATCCACTAATTTGACACCAAGAAACAAAAAAATATTATGCATCACCAAAAAACATTTTTTATGTAATATATTTAGTACATTTATTCCCAATTTATTTTTCCTCCTATTCGCACAATATAATTACATCACATGAATTTTCCCCTATCACACAAGTATATATTTTCGATAAGGATTTTCTCCTCCAAACACATGCAAGAGTCACCATAGGCTTGATAAATTATGACATATCCAATCAATATGAGTTAATGAATTGTGTTTATCATGATGAATTATCAGGGTATGTTCATTAGCTTAGGTATGGTTGGATTTAAATGTTAAAAATTATGTTACATAATAAGGGGGGTTTAGCTCTTTTAGAAGAAAAATGAATGGATCTAATATATACTCAAGCATGGTATCCTCCTCACTAACCTAAAGAAAAAATTAGATAATTTTTTTAAAAATTCATGGAAAATTAACACCATTTAAAATTTCAGTAGCATAAATTATATCTTTTCAACTAACTTCAACAAAATTAAAATTCTGATTAATATTTCAAATTTCACACAACATGATGTTTGGTTGTAGTGAGGGTTATTTTAGGTTCAAAATAGAGGTGTGAATTATATCCCTTCATTATAATTATAAAAATTATTTTTAATCTCTAAAAAATTTATATTTTTTCAAAAGTTTCCATACAATATATATTTAATTATATTTTTTCTAAAAATATGCTAAAAAATCTCTAGTAAGGCATTAATTATTAAAGATTCATTTTTAGATCCAAAATTAACTTCAATCCCATGATTTATTATCTATTGTAGCCTAGAATGTTGTATCACATCACCCACACACTTAAGTTTAACTAGATTATGAAATGTTTACTTCCATAGAATGTTAGAAAAGAAAAAGTGTCTTGTAATGTGGCTACAAAACAAGGATATTCATGTATTTATAAAGGCTCATAAGGATAATATGTACATGTAAGATTAAATACAAGGAATTTTCTTGAAAAGGGGATTTTAAAGCCAAATAAATTCCTCAATAATTTAAAAAAAGTACTTCAAACCCATAATTTTTGAATGAAATTAATGAAATTATGGTTACTACTGTAGTGTTTGGTTCTATAAAGAAATAAGTTTAATGTAAAGAATATGTCAAAAAAGTTTATAAGCCTCATAAGAAGGCGATTTTAAAGATTAAGGTAGTGATTTTTGGCATGAAATTCAAAATTATGTAGTCTTTTTATGAAAGTATAAACTTATTTATCTTGAAATGTAAAGACCCGTGGCAGACCGGCCAGGGCAGCCAGCCTGGCACGTGCCAGCTGGGCTAGGATACGCCCAAGAGGGCCTGACCCGGACCTGGTTCGGGTTGAACCGGTTCGGGCCGACCCTGGGGATATCGGGTCGGGTCCGACCGGGCCCGAACCCCCTAATACTAAACCTCTTTGGTCTGTTGCCCATAACTTGTGTTGCAGACCTCCGATCGATGCACCGTTAGCTGCGATGAGATCCTTGGATCGAGACGGGTTTTTTGATATATTAAACTCAAGTTTTTGGATTACTTTGGGTTTGGCCGGGTTGGTTCGTACACGAAACCAACCGGGCCCTCTGAGCGGAAACGCTTATAACTTGAGCTCCGGACGTCTGATTGACGTGCCATAAACTTTGATGGTTTCCTCTTAGTGAGACAGAACTTTTGGCTTACTCTGCTCGAGGTTTAGACGCAGTTGGAGTACGATCGGGTTGGTTTTGACTTAAAAATAAACTGGGCCCCTGGGACGAAAAAGCCAATAACTCTTAGACCGGGCGTCCAATTGACGCGTCGTCTGTGGCGTTGAGTTCCTGTTGACGATACAGAACTTTTGGATACATCAACTCCAGACTATGTGTCAGTTGATGTATCAGCCCCTCGGCTCGTGGAGTGGACCCTCCCGAACGAGCTTGCCGTGTGCGGAAAACCTAGAGTTGGCTGTGACTGCGACGATGACGACTGTACAGAGATCCTCAGTGGATTCGACGACGACGACTACAACACTCAGAGATCCTACATGGACCAGTGCTACCGATATTGTGTGGGTCAGATCCAATGTGGGTCAGCGCTCAGCGGTCCTGTGTGGGCCAGCGCCTACAGATCCTATGTGGGTCCGATCCAGTGTGGTTCATTACGGGGGTTAGTTACCTATCGATCCTGTGTGGGTCCGATCCTTTGTGGGTAATTGCGGGGGTTAGTTACCTATCGATCCTGTGTGGGTCCGATCATTTGTTGGTCGTTGCGGGGGTTAGTACCTATTGATCCTTTGCGGGTCTGATGGCTTAGATGAATCCGTGGCTATATCTGATCATCTCTATCGTCATACGAAGAAGTACACTTATGTGAGCTGAATCTTGACTTGCTTTCCTATGTGGATTACGTTATGATTTCCTGTGTGGATTGGATTGTGGTTTCCTGTGTGGACTGGGTTGTAATTGGGCTCAGTGGTTGGAGCGAACTAGAATCGATGACTTAGGTATATGTATGGGCATATACCTAAGCAGTGTCAGATGTTACTTCGTGATTTTATCTTCCCTTTGTGGATTATCCTTTTTGGATTCTGGGAGACCTTTGGGGGTCTCGGGGTCCCTACTGAGTAGCTTATACTCACCCCTGCACAGGCTATGCCCGCACTACGTTGTGTTGGTTTCAGACGACGGACAGCGCTGATCGTGGTTGAGGCTTACGGAGCAGGACAGTACTTAGAGGTAGACCACTAGGTGGGATGTACTCGGAGCGGACGGCTGGACCCGAGGAGCGGTGGAGGATATCTGTACTGACCCTTAAGATGGGGCTTCTAGTGGATGACTCGACGTAGCATCTTTACTTTCAGTTGCTGTTTTCCCTTTCCAGTTGTACTTTACTTTCAGTTTGGGTTTGTATTCTAGCCCACTTACTTTTCCACACTTACTATTGTACCCAGTTTTACTTAGTGTTTACTTATAATTCTTGCTTCCTCTATGGTGTTTGTTTACTTTACAAGGGCAATGCCTTCCCATTTTACTGGGAATTACGCCTTGGTGCTAGTCGCCAGCCCCTGGCCTATGGAAGGCGGGCTTGGGGTAGTCACGTCACGGGCCCCGAGGACGGGTCGTGACATGAAACAAAGTCATTTTAGTATTCATCTAATATTAATTTCATGGGTAAAATTTGTCCACTCATTAAAACGAGTTTCAAAAATTATAAAGATATTAATTTTTATCCCATAAGTTAAAATAATTGAAATAAAAAACACAAAATATTGAAAAGAAATTGGAAAACAACAAAAAACTAAAATGAAAAAGAAACTAACTAAAATCCTAATCCAATAAGTATGTTTCTCTCCCACAATTATTTTTTATAATTTAATCATTATACAAAAATTTATATTGAGTAGTGAGAATAAATAATATACTACCTGAAAAAAATAAGTGGAGAGGAAATATAAAATATGGTTTATTTATGAAGAAACATCCTTGATGAAGTTTGTAAACTGCTGCCGATAAAAACCTGCTAGAAAAAAAAACGAAAAATATAATGTTAGAATTTTATTGAGAAAATAAAAATAAAAATAACAAAAAAGAAATAGATAAATGAATATAATCTTGGTTTGAACCCCTAAGTGGGTGTTGCGTTTTATGATCTCCACAACCAAAAATTTTCAGTATCTCATCCCAACTCTGATGGTGGGTATGGTTTCTTTATCATGAACCACCAAAATGAAAATTAATCATTTTTCTCCATCTCTAAATGCTTGTAGAAGTCCCAAAATTTAGATTTAGTCAAGTTAACATCCATGATTTTTTGATTACAATGATATAGTGGGATATGGAATGAAATATAAGGGAAAATTCCCAGCACTTTATCCTCACAAAATACATACATAGGTTATTGAAATTTAATTCAAGAATGCGGTTCATCTTAAATTTAATCTTAAAAAATGATTTATTCTTTGAAAAAATAGCCTGATACCACTATCATCATTTGTAACAACATACTCCTCAATCAATCACTTCATTATTTATTTAAATTCAGCCTTCAATTCATTTTTATCTGAAAAATAAATCCACTCATAAGAAATATGCATAAAATATTCCCAATGAGAATTAGTTAACAATTTATTATCAAAATAATTTTATAAAAATGGATCAAAATTTAAGACTTATTCATATGTTTTCTCAGGTTACAACTCTATTTAGGAGTTCAAAACAATTGTATTGAAAGTATGAAGTAGCTCCAGTTCCTCCAAATTATCTTTAAATTTTAATGGCTTAATCTTTCTCTTTGATAAAATTTGGATACAAATGTTCAAATTTTTCATCTTCAAAATAAGGTATTTCACAATTATTTTATTTTCAAAAAAATTAGTCCCAATAATATTCCAAAATATTTTTGATTTAAAATATTAAAATCAATATTAAGGTCAAGGTTAATGTTCTCATATGAATATAAAACAAAAAAAATGAATTTCTGATTCATCTCTCAACTCATCCATAAATGGTTATTCAATATCAAAAGTGAGTGAGATAAGATTATTTTTCATGTTATTCTTCTTCTGATTATCTCATGAGTATAAAAATATGTTCCATTTGTTTATAAACATGTTTAAAATATATATTACCCTCTCTTGTTAGTTTTTCCAAATACTTATAACTATTAAACTCATATAATTTTTCATGATCAGGCTAAGGATATGATTAATCACTATAAAAATA
Source organism: Viscum album (assembly GCA_963277665.1). Classification (NCBI taxonomy): domain Eukaryota; kingdom Viridiplantae; phylum Streptophyta; class Magnoliopsida; order Santalales; family Viscaceae; genus Viscum; species Viscum album. The sequence continues at coordinate 109,823,684 of OY728133.1, forward strand.
CATTTTTTAATGTTTTAATTTAGTGGTGAAAATTAAATTGATACAAAAAAAACTTTAAAAAAAGTAAACAACCTTTATATTAAGGACACCAATTAATCATGAAGATCCAGTCACATTACATCAATTGATAATTTTTACTTATAAAATATAGTACATTGGTGACCACATGGTCCTATCATGGGGAGTTTGTAGGTTATGTTAATAACTATAACTTTGTTAATTTGTTTTTATTAAAGTTAATAAATTAGGATATTAATAAAATAAGTTAAAAAAATTCAAATAGAATTTAATCTGATTAAAATTATAAATTATAGTTAAGATATTGGAAGTAATGTTGATAGAAAAAACATTGACAAGAGATATTAACAGTGGACATGTTTTGTTCTTATGAAAATCCTTTTATCCTTTCTTATAATTGAATTATTATTATATTTCTCAATGTATACCTGAATAACATAAATCATACAACTAAATTACCTAAAAAACATATTGATACCGAAAATATGGGTGTTAATCCCCTTATAAAAGTTATTTAATTACCTAAAGACCACCGAGCAACCAAAAGAGATAAAACTCACTATGCTCAGAGGTGAGACCTCACCAAAGAAATTTAAACCCTGAGAGAAAACTAATTTCTTTCATAATTTGAAAAAATATAGAATAGTTTTGAGGCAAGTGTATTCAATAAAGAAAATGTCCCTATTCATTTATGAAAAATAGTTTCTTGAAAAATTCAAAAGATAACAATGAAAAGAAAAAAATCAAAGGGATTAGTATCCTAAGGCTTCCACCATCCCCTGTCAATTTGAGTTCATACCTTCATGGCTTAATTATTACATGAAAAAATCTATTTCTCTAGAAAAAATTCTCTATCACATCCTAATACCTTACTCTAACTATCCCTTGAAATTTAAGTGGAGACTATTATTTATTAGAATAGAGTGTTGCATATTTCCATTCAGAATACATCCTTTAAAAATTTGAGTATTTTTTGCCTAGAAAAATACCAAATTTAGATATGGTGTATTATTTATAGTTTTTTATATTCAAGTGTGATTATTTATTAAAAAGTTTAGGCCATTTATATACATGTATGAAAAGTTATCCTTGAATTATCAAAGTTTACTTTTTATGGATGAAATGTATTTTCATATTCATCCACTTTTTTGTATTAATCACCTAACTTGATGTAAAAATTCATCAAATAATTTTAATTATCATGTGTTTCTTTGATTCCTATTTCTTCTCCATTTATATTCACCTAATTTTGAATTCTATATCTCGAGTTATGATTTATTTATTAAAGATAAGTCAATTATATGAACCAAAATATTTTCCAAAGTGAGTAATTAACTTAGGCCTCATGTATACTGATTCAGTACATGGTCTAGTTGAAAGAAATTAATCAAATATATTATAAGAACCTGAAAAATAATTTCATAGTACAGGTCATTTTAGAAAAAGTTATTGATGAAATCATAGAGTGATGAAAAACTGTTAAAATTACATAATTTAGTAAATTTCACAATTTAGATCAAAATTCTTCAAAAATATAAAATTGATGTAATTTAACTCAAAAATAATAATTAGTAGGGATTAAATCACTGAAATATATATGAAAAGTATTGAAAATATTATCTTGATCTATAACTTATGGAGATCTTTTAAAACATTTAATTCATTCACAAATCCAACCCAATCTGCAATAGTGTGACTTCTATACTTGAGTAAATGAATCTTATATATTAATTTATTTTCTAGAGAATGAATCCTTTGGAACTTCTGAATTCTTTACAAGGACTTTTATATCCATAAAACATTTAGACGCAAGAATCTTCATCAGTAAACCAATAGCTAAAGTTTCATCTATCTTCCATGGAATTAATTTCCAGTTTCAGAACTTATTTAACTTCCCAATATATACTCAAGATACCATAACACATATAATCTATACCTATACCTCTAAAAATCCCAAATTCACTTTCATTTTTTCCTAAAAAATATTTTCTCATATAATATTAAAAAATTATAACACCTTCAACAATTCCAAGGGTTATTTAAATAAAACAATAAACATTAATCATGAGGGATTATATAAAAGGTTAAAATGATTATGTGGCTGATTTTTGGTAGGTAATTGATGTGAAAAATCAATATAAGGTCCTAAATCATTGTTATAATCTAAATTATAATTCATGATAAACAAAAGATAACTAAAAAACCACTCTTATAAAAATGATATCACCTGAAACTCCTCTTCCTCATCTCATAGGATCAAAAACCATAATAATAAACATAATAAACTATAAACCCTTTCAATAAAAATAAATTTTACAAAATAATTTTATCGTTTCATGCTATTTTTTGTCAATAATTATTAATTTTATTTCTTATTTTTATTTTAGAGGGTAGAAAATAAATCACATTAAAAGGCAGTCTATGAAACATTCCCTCACAACCAATGATAACACCTCACATATTCAATTTTTTAATAAAAAACCTCACATTCACACCGTGAAACTATAGTGACTCAAATCTTTTAGAATTAAATATTACATATTTTTAGATGAATATCTAATACATAACATTATGATCCATGCCAAAATTATATAGGTTTATTGAATTTGAAAACTTAGATGCCTAAATAATGTATTCATAAGATATCTACATCATATCCCAATAATTTCTTCATATCCAACACTCTTCTTATACATATCATACTTGAAACCTTTTTTCATAACATAGAGAAATGAAACATAAGAAAGGGTGAGCTCAGTTGTTTAGTAAGAGTAAAAAAGGTTGATACCAAATATCACCTAAGAATAACAAGATCATAAGTGTATAATAACATGATATTAACATTTTAAAACCATACCCAACATATCATAGATCATAATCATGATTCATGACATATAACTTGGTAGTTCATAAGGCATTAGTCATAATGGAATCAAAGAACATGAGTTATGAGAGCATAACATTGACATAAAAAATAAGTTTTTGACAAGAAAATAAGTATAGAAAATAATTTATTTAGTCAAGTATCACTTCCCAGAATATCATAGTGGATTGTGTTCACTCCCCATTCCATCATATCCTTAGTCATTGTTTAGTCCCAATACTATTATAGTGTACAAAGTCCCTTACTGAACTGGGTTCACTACCCATTCCAGTATTTATTATCTCATGATATATCCATATTTAACTAATGCATTAGAGGGATATATAATTACAGTTACACCGAACACATAATTAAAATGATACATATATGTACCAAAAGACCATAAATCATTCATCATATATCATAACTGATGGAAAGAAAACACGTTCCATAAATATTTCATTATTTTATTATAGAATAACCTGTGGAAAATAAATGGGTTTGATAAATATATCTTTGTCATAATCATAAAATATCTGTAGGAATAATAAGTATGGTATCATTATATAATATCCCCAGTAAATAAAATTAACATCAAAGGATGTTAGCATAGATAAAAATTACTTTAAAATATCAGTGTAATTTTTCTTGAGGAGATTTACCTTTTCATTTTGAAATCAGTTATTTAAATTAAAAATATTTATAAAATATTAAACACACAATTTTATTTTAAAATAATCATGTAAAATTTTAAATAAATCTTCAAAAAATTTAGTGGTCATGAGGGTTGAAAATTATATTCATTCTGTATAAGTTAAAATGAACATCCCATTCAAATTTTTTATAAAAAGTCAAAAGTACCTCATTTGGAAAGAAAAAAATAATACTCATTTTAGAAAATTTAACAAAAATCAAATCATAGGTAAAAATTAATTTAAACAATAATAGGATATTATTAAAAAAATTCTTGAAAATATTTTTAGAATACATGGATTTGTAATAAAAAGTGTTTTTGACTGAAGAGACACATAAAGTCAGTTTTTCTTGGAAATATTCTTTCATTCTCTTAAGTAATTAAAGAGAGGAACATGATATAAAAAATTGTAATATATAAAAATAAATATATTAGAATAAAATTTATAATAGACTTCAAAGTTGGATTATATACTTTCATCATTGAAACTTAATCATAAACAATCTCGGTAAACAATGAGATTATAATATAAAACCCTTATTGCTTTATTAATATTTGTATCGAAACATCATGAAATAGATAATATTAGATGGATTTTAAAATAACTATAATTTTAATTAAATAACTTTAAATGTCATTTATGGTAAGTATATATACCACAAAAATTTAAAAATTGGTGAATCTTACATAAGTCCCACAGAAATAAAAGTGAGAAGAGAAACCCTTACCTCAAACTCGACTTGCTTTAAAAGCAATATAGAATCATGTATAATAAATTTAAATGTATGTTAATTCTATAATATAATCATTTACATTCTTATAATATAATATATGATCCACTTATAAAATTCAACATCTTTTTATTAATAATTCGTTATTAAAACTGTTATGTTTGGGTGCTAACTGTTTTGTTTTTCTTGATAGTTTTGGTTTGGTAGTTCCAGCCGTTACAATTTGACCATGGTTCCAAAATGTCAAGAATTTTAACCATTATATTGATATCATATATATTAATTATATATATATATATTTATATTAATTCATAAAATATAGATATAGAAAAATTAATTACAGTATTCATAGAGACTATTGGTCGTATTTACGCATGAACACTATTTTCATTTTTCAATAGATAGAACAAAAGAAAGTTAAATAATAATTAAAATTTACATGATAATTTTTAAATAATATATATATATATATATATTATATTCCTTAAATCCATCCTTATTACCATCCATGTAAAATATAAACGAAAGATGAATCACATCACTTCATGGAGGCGGTAGTTCATACATACGCATGCGTGACATGATCATTTTCCAACGAATGGGAAGAAGGTGTATTATTGTTGTTACATAATAATAGTAATTTAATACATATAATATATTTAATTAATTATTTTATAATGGATACTATGTATTTATATAAGGTATTAGAAGAAATAAATTGAAATGGGTTGGTAAATATGATTACCTCTTCTTTGGCAGGCCTCATTTAGATTCATTCTTAAGAACCCTTGGAATGATATTTTAAGAAGAAAAAACTCTAATTAATGAATATATAAGTTTAAAATATATTTTTCCTAGATTTGGTTTAACTAAAAGGTTGAATAATTGTGAAAAATAAAGTATATGTGGTCCCCCTTTATAAGTGAGGCGGGGAGGGGGCTTTTGGAATTACATAAAATATTAAATTAATATAAATTTATTTTCATGGGAAAATAGATCCAAATTATTATAATTATTATATAATATGATGACGAATCTAAATAATCTAATAAATTATTTTTTTACAAGTTTTGGTTATGTTTTCACCCTTATTTCTTAGTTTTAACTATCTATTAACCCTTTTGACAATTATAGCGATATAAATTTTTTTAATCTTTAGGGGTCAATAAAGTTACTAAAAAAGGATAGATGACCCATAAATGGACTATGGTTGATATCAAAAACTACATCACATTAAAATTTTCAAATATAATACTTTTATAAATTTTTATTCATTTAATAAAATATTTTGTATTTTTAAAAACTATTTATTTCATTTTTGTAAATACATGAAATATTATAATATAATATGCGTCTAACCCATGTAAAATGGTTCCAAAAGACATAGATTAAAATATAGTGAATTTATAGTATTAATATAATCATAATATAAATGTTTCAAAGGTTTATGTATCATTTTAATCATTATCTTTTGGTTTAACCCCCTGGTTAACTAATTTTAATCTTAACCATGGTAATGAATTTTTTAATATTAAAAGGTTATAATTTTAGTTATAAGGTAAAAATGTGCGTTTAAATGATAATTTATGAAATTTTAGATCATTTATAATCCTTTTTTTCCTAATGTATGTTTTTTATGTTTTTTAAATTATTTAAGAAAATATATTTAACAAAATATTCTATTGAATTAATTTAAGAATTATTCACATAATTTGACTTTGAAAAAACATCACAAAAATAGAATTATATTATAAAAATTTAAATTTTTTTTATATTTATATTGATAATTCATGGTACAATTTAAATCACCCAAAAAATATTACTTTTAGTGTTTTTAAAAAATTTACTTGATTTTTTATTACGTCGTTTCATAAAAATTTAACTTAATTATTTAATCACTCAAAATTAAAAATAAATTTCCACCATAAAAAAATTAATTCCTATTTAAAATAATCATTTATAATCACAAATAATTTTTTTATCCATTTTAAAAAATATTATAGATATTAAAATAAAGATGGTGACATTTTTGACTTTATCTTTTACTTTAATATTATAAAGGTAAAAATCAAATACAACTAGAAAAAAGTCATATTTTTGATGTTTTGATTATTATAGATGATATAGACTCATCTAATTAAATAAATTAAGGAGTTTAAATGAATTTTATTCCTTATCACATTAGTTTTGACCCCAAATATCTCATTTTACTTTTACCATGGTAATTTTTTTACTACGGTTACTAATAATATTGACCAAAAATTAAGTAGACCATATTACCTAATATTAATTACACTGATTTAAATCCTTGAAACCAAATATAGTTTTGAATAAATATTAGTATTTTTAGAATTTATTGAGAAATCAAAATTTTCAAAAAATTATAAAAAAATCGATCAAGGATAATTTTAAAATAATTATTTTAAAAATGATATTATTTTTATAAAATAAAATTTATTAAAGTAACAAAAATTAATTATAATATTCTATCATAAAAAAAAATATTTTTTTGAAGAAAATATAATTTAAATAATAATATAACTTTATGAAAAATTGTGTTCTTAGTTATTTAGTATTTGTCAATAAATTTTTATTTACTAGAAACTTTATATATATTTCATAGTTTGGTTACTTTTATTCCTACCATTCAATTCAATGTGTAACTTACAATGGTCATAAAATGATAATATTTTATAGTTCATTAAAGATTGGGGTTGTATGCTATTATCATAATCGAATAAAGTGTTCTTTTAAAATATTGGGGTATTATATTCTCCCATATTTAATAAATTGCATATTTAATATTTTAACTTGTTCTTGGTAATCAAGGGTTTGATACTTCAAAATTCATTTTTTTAAAACCCAAATCATAAATGGGTTAATAAAACATTATTTTGAAAAAGGAAAAGGGAAATACGAAGGTCATCTGGAATAACACTTAACTAGGTTTCCAAATAGAATAAAATTATTGGTAAGTGAAAATATGGACATGGAGGTAAAAAAGTAACATCCAAATAATGATACATAATGATAGATAACATTGATCACATGAATGTGATTGATCATGAGAAAGTAAATGACCACAAAACAGTAAATTAATGAGGTGTAAAAATACTATAGATTTATAAAAAATGAATATATTAGAATAGTTTTTTTGTTTCAAGATCCTTTTCCTAGAGTTGAATCTTTTATTTTACCATATTTACTAAGAAAATAAGGAAATATACATACTTGATAAGTATAATTCTACCCTTTAATCAATTTGCAACACAATCTCATATTTTTCTCCAAACAATGAGTATTCAAGATGAATTTCTCATTCTTGAAGAACTAAAATAATCTCCATAATCTATAAAAGGATATCAAAATATTTCACATATCTTTATATATTAACAAAAAATAAATGGTTATCACAGGTTAAGTTAATATCCAAAGTGTATAAACATTTATATGATTAAATAATACATTTAACTCTATAATTTTCACAACAAAAAATGTTCCACTTAGATCATTTCATAAATAAACCTATATTACAAATAACCTTGATAACTTGAAAATTAAATAATGTTTTAACCTCAAAGTTGATCTCATACCTTTCAACTTATATCCCCAAAACTTGATTGTATTTTTCCTAAATAATCTTTCATATTAAAAAAAATGTTAAACCTAAAGGTTACATATACCTCAACCTAATGGTCCATCTCTTAAATTACCATGAATAAGAATGCTAAATCACTATATAATATTATAACATAGCAAAATTCACCAAAATATTATGAATAAAATTTAGACACTAACCTAAAAGGTAATATTTAGGTTAACCTTAAATATCTTTGAAAATATAACCTTTTAAATGAATAAATTTTCAATCATAAAAATTATATATATCCGACTATCTAATCAAACATAATTAACTTAACATAAAATCATATACGAAAACAAAGTGTTATTTAAATCTCAATAGATTATTCTTCCAAAACCCCAATAAAAGTTTCAAATCACCTCAAAATACCATCATTTAAAACCTCAAATGGGTATCCATGACTTTGAACTTATGACCAACATAAACCTTATAAACCAATGATGGAATCAATATCTATCAAGTTACCCCCACATAAAAACTTATATGATTCCTAAAATTAACATAATCTTTATTCTTCAAATAAAATCACAAACTATTTAATATATTCAATAAATCCAAAAATGAAATAAATTTTATCAAAGATGAACTAAATCATTAACCAATTCAAAGGTTACCAATACTATCCCATTTACTTCATCAATTACAATCATATATTTAAACTAAAAAATCATTATCACCTTATCAATAAATAAATTTTATTAGTTATTTATAACATTCAACATTTGTTTCAAAATTCTTAAAGAAAAACTGTTATAGAACAATCCTTAGATGTTTAATGATCATTATATACATAATATTGTTGATAAAACACTTATACTACATAATTATCAAATAAAAATACATAAACACTTCAATCCTTCCACTTAAATTATTGGTATACCATATTCCCTTCCTTGGTCTAGGATTCAACCATTGGATTATGGAATTGGCTGGGATAATTCCTATATTCCTCACATATAATACATTGATCCATAAATGGTACCTTAGGATGAAATTAATTTCCCTACATTGAAATTTTCATTTTTCCTTAAAAATTAATTTCTCTATAACCTTTCATTATACACATAAAACATCTTCTCATTTATTTGAGACATTTACATCAGTGGTTTTGTCTCACCCAATTAACATGTAGGAAGCCGAATCTTCTTCCATTCATGGTCTTACTAAAACTCTATTTTTATCTTATAAGGTGTATTAGAAAACTCACCAAAGTTGATATTGTTAATTATATAATGAGATATATGATTATGAATAATAAAAAGGCTTTCCTTTTGAGCTCCTATTTCATTTGGTTTCTCACGAGGACACTTATTCTATTGTCCATCACATTTCGTGTTAATATGAATCCTCATGATTCAAAAAATTGACTAAAACCAAAAATTATAGTGTGAGAAATAATAATCATAGATAATAATTATATAAAGAAGAAAAATTATTCATAGGACTTATAAATTAGGACACAATCTTTTCGTTCTATTACACCTCAGATCAAAACTAATCCATCCTTAGTTATCATTTATTCAAATCCTTTATAATGGTTGGTAATAAAAATGTGAGTTAACCTAAAAATATATCTAAGGAGTGTCAAAATAGGTGTGTAGTACGTTCACCTTTACTATGCACTATAAATATAGATAATATATACTACGAAAACTCTCTTAAGGATTATTACTCCTAGATGTTTGTGTGCCAAAACTGAATCCACTTATATTATCTAGATAGAGATGCATTTCTTGGAAAACCACATAATTTATACCTTACTAAAATTTTAGGGTGTTATATTATACTTATACATAGCCTTAAGGTTTTTAAAAAATATATCTTATCATAATCTATAAATATTGACAATTCTCTTATTTGATACCAAATATAGTGACCCGAACATTTAAGACATAAATATTATATCCTTTTATATGAATATCCAATACATAACATTACCATACACACTAGAATCTTATAGATTTAGTGTCTTTGTAAACATTTATACATAAAATATTTTTTTATAAGAGATATAAATTATCTCTCACTATGTTCTTTATCACTAGCACCCTTTTTATACATATTATACTTAAAACCTTTATTCATAATTTAGTGAAAGGAAACCTAAGAAAGGTCAACCTGTGATGCTTTATAACTATAAATAAAGAAGATATCATTGATCAATTAAGAATAAAATGAACATAATGGTATGATAAAATATTATTAACATTTAAAAAATGTACCCATCATATCATGGATCATAATAATGTGTCATGTCATATATATCTGTAGTTAATAAGTCATGAATCATAAAGAAATCAAAGAACACGAGTAATGAGTGCATAACATTGGCATAATAGATATGTTTTTGTTATACACATAAGTATATAGAATCATTTATTTAGTCAAGTATCACTTCCAACACTATAATAGTTTATTGGGTTCAATTCCCATTCATCATATCCTTAGTTAATGTTCACTCCCAATACTATCGTAGTGCACAAAGTCCCTTACTGAAATGGGTACACTCCCCATTCTAGTCTTTATTATATCATGAGATATACATATTTACCCAATTAATTAGAGAGATATATTATTAGGTTCCAACCCATCACATAATTAAAATAATATATATTTTTACCAAAATATCATAAATCATTCATCATATATCATAACCCATAGAAATGAAACAGATTTCATAAATATTTCAACATTTCATCATAACATAACCTATGGAAAATAAACGGGTTTCATAATAATCTCATCATCATAATCATAAATCATATTGATAAATAATAAGTATGGAATAATTGGATAATATCCCCACTAAATCATAATTAACATCAAAGGATGTTAACATAGATGAAATTTTTTTTAAAAGATCCGTGGAATATTTTTTGAGGGAAATATCCTTTTCATTTTAAAATCACTTATTTAAAATCAAAATATTTATAAAATATTAAAGAAATTTTTTTATTTAAATATAATCATGGATAATTGTAAATAAATATTCAAAAAATTGACTATTGATGATGGTGGGAAAATCTATTCATGCCTTATACGTTAAAACAAGTATTCCTGTTTCATTTTCAGTAAAAAGTCAAAAGGAACTCATTTGGAAAATGTCAAGAAGATTCATTTTAAACCATTTTTTTTAAAAGTAAATCATGGCTAAAAATGACTTTAAAAAATTATAATATAATATTAAAAACATTCTTGAAAATATTTTTAGAAAACAAGGATACATAAGTATATACACCACACAAAGAAAACAAGTGGTGAATATGGAATAATTTTAATAGAAATAAATGTGAGATGAGAAACCCTTACCTTAAGATACAATTGATTCAAAATTTATCTAACCTCATTTATAATATATTTAAATTTATTATAATTATATAAAAGAATCATTTACATACTTATAATATCATATATGTTCTGCTTATAACATTACAACTCTAATTTATTAATAATTCCTTATTAAAAACATTGTTTTTGGGTGTTAATTATTTCTTTTTTCATGAGCATTTTGGTTTGATAGTTATGGTACTTATAATATGATCATAATTCCATCATCTCTATAATGTTAACTATAACACCCTAATATTTAAAAAACATTCTATGTTAGATAGCATATACAACACACATCACCAAGCCTAAACGCACCATGAAATATTATTATTTAAATACGACCATTATAACTTATCTATTAAATTAGAAGGTATGAATAGTATAAATTTTTTATGAAATATATATAAAGGTTCTAATAAATAGAAATATATTGATAAATTCTTTGTAAATAATCACTCAATTTTTAGTGAAGTCATTTTATTATTCAAAAATATTTTTTCTTCAAAAATGGGGTTTATTGATTTTTGTGAGAAAATATTATAAATAATTTATATAAATTTAATTAATTTTTTAAAATTTTCAACATTATTTAAATCATTAAATTGAAATTATCTTACAGTGAATTTTTGATATATTTTTTCAAAATAATGATTTTTAGTGGAAATAATGTTTTTTTTATTAAAAACTATATTTTATTTTAAAGTATCTACAAATTGAAATTATATTTTTTTATTATTTTTAACATTTAATTATTCAATTTTTATTAAAAATGATCCAATTATGGTCATTTTAATTAATTTTATACTTGAATATCCTATAAAACATTTTTATACTTGAATATGGTATAAAACATTTTTATACTTAAAAAGTCATTTTTCTAAAAAAAATTGTTTTTGTTACATTTTTTATTTTAATCTTAAATTAATTTCTTCCATTTATAGAAATTAAATCTTTAAAAAATGATATAGTATTTTTAATCCAAATTCATAAATTTTGTAAATACTTTCCTTTTATTTTTTTTCATTATGAATATTAACCTTAGTAATTTGTTTACCACAGTAAGGGTTAATCAGGTAATCAAGGTTAAAAATAGTTTTATATAGACTAAAAAAATGACCGTAACACTTTCATATATCCTATTGTATGATTAGAGTTCTTCCATATCCATAAAATGTTTTAAAATATGGAAAATTGTTGCCATATTTCTCGGATTTGATCCTTGATATTATTATTTGAAATGAAAAGTGAAAAATTAAATTCTCTTTATTTTATTTTATTTAAAGTTATGAAATAGGAAAAATAGAGGATATGTTTATTTATAAATGGTTTATCTGAAAATAAATTATTATTTTTGTATCATTTTAATTTATTTATAATTCTTAGTCATGAAATAATTTCCATAAATGCTTATGTTACACCAACATAACATTTATTCAATTTAAAGAAAAATAAAATAATTGATTTTAAAAATATTAAAAGTAATATAATTTCAACGAATAATAATTTAACATGAATTTTTTAGATAGATATAATATTTTATTTATGTGATAAATATTTATATTCTAATTCCATCTTTTTCTTGATATTTTTAAAGTCAAATTAAATGAGTAGTGCCAAAAATAAAATTACTAATATTTTATGATAAATAATATTTATTAAATGATTCAAAATTACTAAAAATACTATATTTGGTTGATTTAGTTGAATATAGTTTAAAATATCAATAATATTCCATTTATGGGATAATATATCTTATATAGTAACCATACTCACCCTTAAAGTGTAAATTTTTATCACGATAATTTTCAAAAGGGGTTAACATGGGTTAAAAAATGGGATAAGGGTATAAAACTCATCTACACTTTTTAAATTTTTATTAGCTAATTTTATTTCTACCTATCATAATCCTATACTAGAATTATATTATTTTTTATCCTTATTTCCATAAAAATAATTTATATTTATTTAATACATTATATAATTCCCAAGAGTGCCCTCCCCCTCCCTAATAACAAGGCACCTCCTATATTATTATCTACACACTTATAAAAAGTTTTTTTTCAAATAAATAACCAAATAAATTACTTTAATTCCTTCTCATGTCCTCTAGGCCTTGGTTTGATGAGAAATCTAACCTAGAAAATCTTTCTGTATAGTCCTAAAGATGTTGTCTGGAGAATATGTATAGTTCTTAACAAATAGATTTTATTTTATTTCTTCTTACACCTCTATAAAATATCAGTAAACTATTTTGATATAATAAATCAATATATACTGTATACATTTATGTTATTATATTAATGTAATTATAAAAATTCGGGACCTACACTCTCAGATCCAATGCTAAAATTATGATCTTTATATTTCTGGCTATGATATTGATATTTGTGACCCAAATTTTTACATCAAAACCTCAAAAATTAAAAATGAAAAATTAGATAAATTACATTATCAATTAAGTTTTAGGTTTATAGTTTTAGTGAATTTGGGAAAACTCATACATAAATAATTCACAATTTATCAAATGAACATTTCTCCCATTTAAACCAACTTTTCTAATTTCACATTAGGCCATTAACATCATCCTTATGAAATAATTTTTAGAAATAAATCATTCAACCTTATTATTTATTACTTGGGTAAAAGGACACATAATAAGGGTGAGATAAAATGATCAATAAGCGTAAAAATAAGCCTTAACAATTGAATGTCATCAATAAGCATAAGACTACATAATTTCATGGTGGTATAATCAAAGTGAATGAGAAAATCATAAAAGAACTAATACCCATCAATACCTAATTTTTTAAATGAAAAAAATGAAAAATTAAAGAGTCATCAGAATCTATAATCATGAGCCATGTGATATTAATCTCTATCACCGGAAATATTATAAACCAAAAACAAGAAATTAAAACCATTTTTGGTAAACTGGATCATTATATTCATAAAACACTTTCAAAACCCTTATAATAGGAATACAAATATGTATGAGTTACATTATAATCATTATCTAATATATTCAAGATATATAATGGGTATGACTATTCTTATAATCTATATTGAGCTCAACTATGAGCTATAATGAGGCTCAAACCTTTATATAAACTATATTGGAATCACCCATTTTTCATGAGCTATAATAGGGATCAACCCTCCATATAAGCTATATTCAAGCTCACCTGTGAGATATAATGGGAAACAACCCTTCGTATAAGCTGTATCATGATCACCCGTGCACTATAATGGGGATCAACCCTTTATATAAGTTGTATTGGGCTCACCCATTTCATATAATCATCATGTACCATATCATGAATAAAAATATTTCATCATAAAAATAATGAAAACATGATAAACCCATGTAAAATAAATAAGTTTCATATAATTCTATTATAAACATAATTTAATCATGGAAAATAAATGAGTGTCATAACAATCACTTTGAAATAATCTTAACCCATCCAGAAAAATAATGAGGATGATATCACTATAAAATATTCCCATTTTAGCATAGGTAAAAACAAGTGTTGTTGAAATTTATGAATGGGAATACCATTAAAATATCATTAAATAAATTTTATATAAAATACCCTTTTAATTTTTAAAATCACTTTTTAAAATATAAAACAATTTGAGAACCTTTTTCTTTGAAAATAACATTTAGAACTTATAAAGAATATTTTGAAATAATTTCAAACACATTAATTTTTTTTAAAAATCCTTTACCATTAAAATTATCTTAAATATATAATTGAAAAAAAATTTAAAACATTTTTAGAAAACATTTTTTTGAAAGAACATAGATTTTTGATCAAAGACAGAAATGAAATCATATTTTCTTAAAAACAATTTCTCAAATATTTTAAGTAAAAAACAGTTAAAAAATAGTACAATTACTTTTAAGTATCATGAATAACAATATTAAAAGATAATTTATGATAATTATTATGTTTTAACATTAGATACTTAATCATACACAATCCTGATAAAGGATGAGATTGTAATAGAAGAATCTTACCACTTTTGTAACTTTGAATCATTATAATAATAAAGTAATAACATTAAATGGAACTTATGATATCATAATAAAAAATTATATTCATGATATAACATTTCAAAGGTCATTATATACACCTTACAAAATAAGTTAGGTGTATAACATAACAAATATCACAAAGAAGGAAAATTATGACAAAAATCCCTTACTGCTTAGTAACTTTGATACAGTAAACCCCATGAGAGATAGATCATAAAATAGGTATTAAAATACACCTAAATTAAAGTATAATAATCATATAATATATTCATGGTCATTATATACACCATACAACAAAAATAAGTGGTGAATATGGCATGTTTCTCACAAAAGTAAATGTGAGATGAGAAAAAACCCTTATCTTAAGTCTTAACTCTCTTCATACTTGTTCAAAAATCCTATATAATAAATATAAGTATATTATATATCTATAAAAAAATCAATTATATCATACCATATTATTTTATTATGACTTTATATTACCCATTTATTAACAATTCTATGTTAAAGTTACATTTTGGGAAATAACAGCTTTGTTTTTCATATATGTTTTGACTTGTTATTTTTGGTACTCTTACATTGATCAGGATTTCCTCATCTAAATAATGTAAAAAAAGATATAAATATCATATATATTCATTATATATGTATTTATTATAATATATAAATGATATAAATAGTAAATTAAATACATTGTTCTTGGAGACGGTAGGCCATACAGACACATGAACATTGTTTCCATTTTCTTATCGTATTGAAGGAATGAAAAAAATGATATATATATTATTAATCCCAAAAAAAATATTTTGTTTTATTTATAAAATATTTATATTACACACATCAACAATAAATTACATGTAAATCATAAATGAATCACATTTCTTCACGAGGCGGTTGTCCGCCGTAAACATGAACGACGTTGTCATATTCTCACAAAATGGAAAGAATTAAGGTATGTATTATATAATAATTAAAAAAGAATAAATAAATCATAAATATAATATATATCATATAAAAATATAATTTACATAATTATTACTTCATTGAGAGGTGGTAATATAATAACGAACGATATCGGTTTGTGAGGCGATAGTCCGCTGTACACATGAACAATGATTGCATATCCCCTTTGATGGAAGTGTGTAATGTTTTAGGTAATAACATTTACATAAAAAAATACCAGTATATTTAAAATATTTATACTATTATATAATATTGATATAAAATTAATTTAAGAGGGTTGAGGATGAAATAAAAGAAAAAGGATCATTGATGAACATTACCTCTTCTTCAGGTAACTCCTTTTGGTTTGAACCAAAATCCTTCTTTGGTTTGATTTATTACAAAATTTAGGATTATATTATGGGATTAGGGATGTTGAAAATTAATTTGGTAAGTGTTTTGATTATAAAAAAGTCTTGGTAAGTGCATGTAAGGGAGAGTTAATTCCCCTTTATAATGGAGGTGGAGTGACATTCTTGTAAATACCAAAAAGAAAACCCTATTGGGAGGTCTCTCTTATATCAAGTACCTCCAATAATGCACCATTTTTTAGAAAATAGGGTATATGGTATAAATATTTATATATAATGGGTTTTTTAAAAGTACGTAGGTCATTTCCCCCCTTAAGATTAAATTTTAACCACATCTAATCTCATTTTTACCTTAATCACTATAATTAATTTTAATTGATTTCACTAATATTTTTGGTAAATTTTGTTTAACTTACTAGAAATTATAAATTATGATGATTACAAATTTTGAATCGTTTTTTTAAATTAAACAAACATAATTGGAATAATTTAATTTAAAATGTATCTCGCAGACGTGACGACAAAGTAGGTTTCTAATGTGAAAATATTCAAAAGATTAAAACGTTTTTATATCAAAATTTTGTATAAAATTTATTAAAATTACCTAAATTTGATTAATATATGTATAATTGATCTAATTAAACTTAAAAAAATATTTAGATAAAAATTCTATTTTCAATTAAATTCAGTATTTTTCGCTATTCATCAAAAAATGTAACTTCTCAGAAAAATACAAAAATTCACCTAATGTAAAATTTGATATTAATATTTCAAAAAATGAAGTTTATTTTTTCAAATAAAATTTATAAAAGTGTCACAATTTAGTTTTAAATCAAGTTCTGCATCAAAAGGTAGAAAGCTACCTTTTAGAAAAACACAACTTTTTTATGCTTAAAATTGGGTTTATTCCTATATTATGCCTATAAAATATATTGGATTAATTTAAAAACATTTGATTGAATATATAATATATAAATTTCATTAATATAACCCAAAAAGATTCATTTGTTTAACATATTGGTATAGAACACACTTGTACACATTAAAATAGTTTCTTTCAGAAAAATATTTCCTTTTATTTTTAAAAAAGTGTTTTATTTTCATTTTTAATTAATTAGTAACCAAATAATTAATTATAAATACATGTTTAAACCATATTTTCATAATTTAGTTTATATTATGCATTCCATCCCTTCCAACATATAGGTGATAACTATCTTGTTAAATAATAATGCTAATAGTATATTGTTGTCTTGTAAAACTTGATCTTGTGTGTAACATAGGTTATATAAGAAACTTGATGTTATGTGCAACACAAGATAAAATTTGTGTTGCGTATAATGTAATAAAAAATTTTCATTATGCATAACACATGCTGTAAACATTTAAATTAATTTCAAATAAAATATTTTTTAAAATCTTAGGTTATTGTATTTGTAACCTACATCCACCCCCTATTCTATAAAATTATAAACAAAACCAACATTCTTGTGTGTGGAGGACTACCTCCTTACGAACCAATGTAATTCATTTTCCAATACCACCTCTCAAGTATGGTTATAATTATGAATTTAATATATATATATATATATATATTATTCGATCATGACATAATTATCATTATATAAAAGTAACATATCATATATTTTCTTACCTTTCCATTCATTGAAAAATGATAACGTCATTTGTATGTACATGTGGATTACGACCTCCATGAAGCGGTGTGATTCATTTTTCATGACCAAATCACATGGATAGTATATATAATTTTATTTGAATAAATAATAGTATATTTACGATAAAATTATAATTTTTTAAATATAAAATAATTATCAAATTATTTATATAATTATCATTGAAAAATGGAAACATTACGCATATATACGTACTGCCTACCATCTACATGATTGTAACATAGTTCATTTTTCATAACCATATTTGATGATAAATTTTAAAATTTTAATTTATGAAAAAAATTATAATTATCTCATGATTATTATTCCCAAGATGATAGAGTAATGAACACTTTGACAATAATCAACTTACCCAATTCATTTTGGACATACAATCAAAATATCATCAAAATTTCTAACATAAACTTAATTGATTAAGTAATTAAATATATATTGAAAATAGATAAAATTAAAGGAGTAATGAACTTGAAAAATGTTTTTAGGAAATGAAATAATTAACATAATTTTATTATTTAGGAAGATAAAGAATGTATGTGAAGATTTGGACTCAAGGTAAGGGATTTTTGTCTCAATTTTTTTCCGTGAGACACATGCTTATTCACCACTTGTTTCTTTTATTTAGTGTATATACTTCTCATGAATGAATTATATAATTATTATAATGAAAATTATATTTATTTACATATCCATATACTATTATTTATTTCATGGGGATTAGGATTCAAAAGTTTCTAAAGTGGTAAGGGTTTTATGTTATAATATCATTTTTTATCAAGATGGTTTATGATTAGTTTCCAATGATGAAATTTCATTATATAACTCTAAATAAACACATTAATTTTATTCTAATATATTTATTTCTCTATAATATAAGTTTTCATTTCACTTTTCTCTCTTTATGAACTTAAGAGACTGTATTAATGTTTTCAAAAGAAATTGACTTTATTTCTCTCTTCCTTAGAAAATAATTTTTTCATCCATATCCATGTTTTCTAGAAATATTTTAAATAATGTTTTTAATATTATACTATGGTATTTTAAAACCATTTTACCCATTTTTTAATTATAAAAAAATAGTTTAAAAGGAATATTTTTTTCATTTTCAAAACTAGGCACTTTTTACTTTTTTACAAATTTATGAAATAAATGTTTTATTATAACTTATATGGTGTTAATATAATTTCCCACCACCATGACTAATAAATAATTTGAAGAAAACTTTACAAGTTTCCAAGGTTATTTTGAAAAAAATTTATTCCATATTATTTTGGAATTTTTTATATTTTAAAGAAGTGATTTAAATGTAAAAAGGGTGTTTTCTTCAAGAAATATTCCAAGTGATCATTTAAGAGAATTTTCATGTAAGATGACATCCTTTGATGTTATGGATTGATTATAAATTCTGTATGTATGTATCTTAAATATATATATGTATAATTGTTCCTTCCTTCTATGGGGTAATACATTAATTATGTTTATTTCTAAAATCCCTTATTTAAAATCAAACCTGACCAATTGGAACTTTTCAATCCAATAATAATTTTTATATAAATTTAATTTTAAGATTTTAATCAAAAATAAAAAAATTATTTTGAAACATATGATTATTAACTAATATATGAACAAAAATAATATTTAATTCCTTTTTATTTTTTGTAATATTTATGAAATTTACTTTGATTATGATATGAGACAATATTATGCAACCCATTTCTTTGTATGGGTAATTATTTTGATTATGCCTTATGATTGATTTTATTTTTTGAAAAAAATAGTCATGAAAATTTTATGATCTGTGCCTATATAGGTCTCCAATTCATTATGTAATTTTTTTCTCATGATACATTATTCATGGTGTTGG
Organism: Viscum album; assembly: GCA_963277665.1. NCBI lineage: Eukaryota > Viridiplantae > Streptophyta > Magnoliopsida > Santalales > Viscaceae > Viscum > Viscum album. The sequence continues at coordinate 109,843,870 of OY728133.1, forward strand.
GAGTAAACCTAATCTCTTATGGGACTATGTCCACTCTGTGATGGTGTATTGGGAGTTAATCTTGACTTATGTTTTTGTCATGTTTTATATTACTGCCACATTTTTTTATATTTATATGATCTTATGATACCATAATATTTATTCTATACTCCCATGTGACTACCCAATAACCTTATCTTTTATGATATCATTTTATACCTTTGACTCACACGTTATCCTTCTTTATCATGTTTATTCACTTACTGGGCTTTTAGCTCACCCCCTTTGTCAATGTATTCACTGGGTTATCTGATGAAGTTTTAAGATCTGAAAGGTATTTTTGAGATCATTATGGAGTTTAAAATAAATACATTTTATTTTCATGTTGGTGTTTTATGTAAATAGTCTTCTAAAGATACTAGTACTTTCGATCCTTGTTTTGTGTTAAGTTGATATTTATGATAAAAATAATGTAATAATATGCATAAAAATTATTATGTATCTATATTAAGCATGATATGAATATAATATATATTCATTATATATAGGTTCATCCATAAAATATAGTGATATAAAAATTAATTACAACATTAATAGATATGCTTGACTATACATACACATAAAAAAGGATTTAATTTTTCAATGGATGAAATGAAATAAAGGTAAATAAAAGTTTAAATATAAAGGATATTTTCTATATCCTATATATATTATATATTCATTAAATATATCCTTATTAATGTCCATATAAATTGTAAATGAAAAATGAATCACATCACTTCATAGAGGTGGTAGTCAACACACACACACACACACACAATATTTTCATTTTCCAAGGGAAGGGAAGAATGTTGATTATGGATGTTTCATCATAATAAAAATTTATTATATAGAATATTACTATTTAATTATTTTATATTGGATTCCCAAGATTTATATGAGGTAGAATAAAAAATAAATTGAAAGAGTTTGGGTAAGATGGTGACCTCTTCTTCAGTGAGCCTATTTTAGATTCATTCTTAAGAACACATGGAATAGTTTTTCAAAAATACTTGAACCTATAATTCTAACTATGGAAGTTGATAAGATAATGGGGTAGGATTTTTTCAGGATAAAAGGCTTACATATTGTGAATAATAAATTAAAGGATGTGCACTTTTATAAGTGAGGGGAATGGAACTCTTGGAAATACTTAATGTATTAAATTAATATAAATTAATTATCATTGGAAAATTGATCAAAAATTATATAATTCAAATATAATATTAGAATAAATATAAAACCTCTCATACAATAAAATTTTGATTTTTTTGGTTATTTTTTCACTATTATCTCTTATTTTTAACCCTTTGTTAACCCTTTTGACAATTACAGTGATATCAATTTTTTTTTTTAATTTTTGGGGTAAAGAAAGTTACTGTAAAAATAAAAGTGACAAATAAATGTACTATAGTTTATATTATCAACCATATTTCTTCCAATTTTCATTATATAATATATATTTTTTAATTCTAAATCATTCAATAACATATTTTTTGTTATAAAATATCATTAATGTCATTTTTGAAAATACAATAAATATTATAATAAAATATACGTCTAACCTAAGAAAAATGGTTCCAAAATGACATGGATTATAATATAGGGAATATATAGTCTTAATAAAATCATCATAATTTTTTATTCTTTTATATTTCATTTTAAATCTTTTCTTTTAGTTTAACTCATTGGTTAACCAATTTTAATCTCAACCATGGTAATGGACTTTTTAATATTAAATGGTTATAATTTTACTTATATTGTAAAAATTGGATAATAAATTAAAAATAGATGAAATTTTAGACCATTTATCTTCCTAATTTTCCTATCGGAATATATTTATGATTTTTAAATAATTTACATAAAATACTATTAATGTCATTTTAAGAACTATTCACATAATTTGACTTTGAAAACAACATGAAAATAATGGAATTTGTATATAAACCTTTAAAAAATATATAATATGTCATATTTATGTTAATTATTATTATTATTATAGTTTAAATTAACCAAAAAAAATTACTTTTATAGTTTCCAAAACCATTGAATCAATTTTTTACTATTTTCACAAACATTGTGTCAGCAATGCATAAGTATTTAAGGTAATTATTTCACCACTAAATATTAAAAATAAATTAAAATCATAAAAAAATTTATTCCCATTTAAAATAACTATTTATAACCACACATATTTGTTTTTTATTCATGCCATAAAATATTATAGATATTAAAATTGAAAAAGTGACATTTTCAAATTTATCATTTACTTTAATATTAAAACGGTCAAAATCAAAGAAAAATTGGAAAAGGTTATATTTTCAAATATCAGATGATTATATATGATATATAATCATCCAATTAAAAAAATTAAAGTGTTTTAATGAATTTTATTCCTTATCCCATTAGTTTTAACCCTAATTAACCCATTTTACTTTTGCTATGGTAACACAATTTTACTATGGTTGTTATTCATATTGACCAAAATTAAGTTGAAATTATTAAAAAATATTAATTATTATGATAAAAAATATGTAATTCATTTTTTAAAATTAAATTCACGTAAGCAGAGGAATCTAATTTAAAATTAAATCTAGAAAACATGACCAAACATTTTTTTTAGAAAAATATATATTTAAGTATAAATATTTTCTTATAAAAAATTCAAGTATAAAATTGATTCAAATGAAATTAATTTTTTATTAATAATAAAATATAAGTAATTTTACTTTTAAACCAACTAAATTGTCACAAGTACATTCTTGAAAGAAAATCCAGTTTTCAATAAAAATTAATATTTTTCACTATTCTTTGAAAAATCAAACTTTTTAGAATATTCTTAAAAAACCACTTTAAGAAAATTTTAACATGTTGGTTTTAAAAATGATATCATTTAAAAAAACAATTTCTAGAAGTTCCAGAATTTAATTATAATATTCTCTCACAAAAATTAATAAAAACCATTTTTGAAGAAAATTTATTTTGAAGAATAAAATGACTTTACAAAAAATTAAGTTATTATTTCATAATAATTTATAAATAATTTGTTATTGATGAGGGCCTTTATATATATTTCAGAATTTAGTTACTTTTATTTATTCCATTTGTAACACCAAAAACCTATGTTGTGATAGTGTTATTAATATTAGTGATATTTTCTTACTTCTTATTATTATTTTTTTTGCTAATTAGTGTTATTAAATTTAAATGAAATGAAGAAAATGAGAAACATTTTATTTAATAAAACACTTATATATCACATTATTATAGTACTAAAGACCTCAACTAACCTAGGAAACATATTTCAATCCCAAATAGTTCCACTAGAAGACCTCCCAATAACATAATAAGACCAAGTGTGTAACCTTCATCCCCTAGATCCACTATAATAAAAAATGAAATAACTAGAATAATAGAAAGAAAACTGAGAGTAAAAGGAATGTACAAAAACATGCCTGGAGTAGGTTAATGGAAACTAGTATTTTTTGTGTCTTTAAAACCTGTAAACATGGGTATTTATAGAACCCTTATTTTTACCATTGAAAAATATACATTGGGATTTAATTTTAGGTGACCATTGATATTTTTTATAAGCATTATAATTTAATAACCATAAAGTATTTTAAGTGTTTAAAATTTTAAATGTTTAAAATTTTAATTTTTTGTTAAATAATAATATGGTTTTTATTAAAGATAATTTTTAATATTTAGATATTAAAATTATAACATGGGTTTTTAAATTTTTTTATTAACCACGATGTTTTAACCATTGGGTGTTTTAAAAATGTAAAATTAATTTAAATTTATATTTGTGACTAATAAAATTAAAGACATGTAATTTTTTATTGGTAATATAACCTTAGAAAATAATAAAGAGGATTTTATATTTTTAAATAGGAATAAAAAATTAATTTTTATGTTTCAAGTATATACATGAAAGTATATATATATTTTTATGTTTAATAAATTTTCTATCATGTTTAATAAGTTCTTAATAAATTTTTATCAAAAATTTTGACCCAAAACCCAAGAAAAGATTGAGAAGTGAAAGAATAAAACCATGCATAGTCTGGGCTAGTTCATGTAAAGAACCATGTTTAGGGTCCTGGTCAAGCACGTATAGGGGTTGGGCCAATGCCCATGGCAGGGTCCCATGTGCAAGGACCCCATGGTGTTTACTGGTGATTTATAAGTAATTCACCCACACCGAGTCTTTTAAGGTGGTCCTGAAACCTGAATGGATTCAATGTGGGATGAATTTTTTAAATATGGATCTAATACCAACCATTGATTTACTATGGCCACATCCTGTACATCCCCCTCCTTAACCGATCAGCCCCCATCAAAAAAATGTTAGGTTTTTGGAGTCATCTGATCAAACCTCATCTAATACAGGTCGTCCATTCAAATCTTCCCTATCTCCCTCATTGAGTTATGACTCACAGCAGGTCGTGCCAGATATTAGTTTGACCATCGGAACCCCTTTATCCTTTACTTTCTTATGATGCACCTTTCCAACTCCTTTGCAACCCCATTTGATTCGACCCCTTTAAATAATTTTGTGGATGGTATTAGTTTTTAGCAAAATCCCTATCCATGTCCCAACTTCCCTTATAAGTTTCAATTATATATTAAAATTTTTCTATCAATCTGATCCACCTTTGATTTTGGTTCAACTATTAATGTTTTTATCACTACTTTAGTCAATTTGGTTTTCAATTAGAAACTTTTTTAATTGAAACTAAGGTTATATTATAAACCCCTCATTCCACCTAATTCTACCCGACCCTCTTTCTCCTAAGAGTTTAAATTCTTACTGCTTAAATTTCCAAAAGACCCATAACCCCTCTTTAGATCTAAATCAAGTAAGGGTGTATCTTAGTTTATCAAATTATGATTGTTTTATAAATAGTTATATATATATATATGTACGTGTGTGTATATATATGCATATATACACATATATAAGTTATTATTTTCAGTATGTATATATATATATATGGGTTAAGGGTTCTTGTTTCAAACATAATTTCTAGAACCGATGTTTTATAAGTCAAACTATTATTTTATGTGAAAATTTGCATATGAATCTCATAACATGTCATGAATGGATTGGTATGGCCATCATCTAGATCATATGTGTCATTCCACACATTATGTTATCATACACACACTAATTTTATTATTTCATATGGATAGAGTTTTTCAATATTAATAGTTATTACAAGCATGGGGTTCTCTTAAATTATTTTAGAAAAACTTTTGAATGTAAATTTTATGACATGTAATAAGAAAAATAATTTTTTTTAAAAGAAAATAATTCTATGTATGTGATTTAGAAATTTTTTGGGATAGAACCGACAAAGGCAGTTCTATATAAATTTTTTTATAAAATCGAACTAGTATGATGATTTCTATGATATGGGGAGTGAACCCATAAGAATCAATGGAAATTTATTCCATATGAGTTATGTCTAGTGGCCTTAGGTTATGGTTTTTTATTATAGTTTTCCAAGTATCAGAGAATAATCCACCAGAAATTTATTATTTTGAAAGGATAATTTCCAAACAATTTTACAAACATAGTTATTTTATTCAATCTACATTTCAGGAATCATATGGATTTTTAAATGTTTTAGAAATATAATTTGATTTTTTTTATTTAAATACATTTTCAAACAAAATATTGATTCAAGAAAATATTATTTAAAGGTTTTGTTTAACGTTTTCATAATCCCCTTAATGGGTATATTTTATGCTCACCCTACGTATTATAATCACTTTTACAGGTTTATCAATCTTACTGTGATGAAATTCTATTGTGGAAACCGTGTGCCGAAGAATCACTGTTTATTAAATTTTAAATGATATATTGTTATGTTTGAATGTATATTTGGTTTCTAATTCTCTAAAACCTAGACCAATAAAATATCTCGATATTTAATTTAATTATTTTATTTATTATGTTTCTTTTATTAAAAAATGACACATCATTTATATGGGATGAGTCTGGTAGCTCAGGTTCTAGTTACAATACCATCTAGTTCAATTGTTATTTTGTAACAGTCAAAAAATAATAATATTTCATGGTTATTTATAGCTAAGTTTTCCATATTGTTTAGAAAATTGAACATAGTGTTGTTTTAAAATCTTAGGGTGTTATAGAAACAACCACTAAACCATACTTAATCCATTATAAATCATGAAAAAATACCATGAATTAGGTTATAAGGATATACAAGATTGTAATGGATCTTCCTTATTAAATCCATATAGAGATTATATGGTCTTAAAAGAAATATTAAATATATAGGTAGGTTTCAAAGTTATAGAGGTATCAAATAATAAATTCATCAATCATATTAATGTGACCTTATTATTTTATAGATTCAAAAAGATAATAATGAAACTTTTAACAGTCTACATATCCCACACATCTCTCAAGAAATAAGGTATAATAAATAATATAATGAAATGGTATAGAACCCTCTCATGAATATAAAATATAAAATGTTGAACAATCATTTATGTAATTAATAAAAAAATTAATCAACATGAACTTCTAAAAATAAAATCATAAAAAATGTAAGATATATTTCATCAATATAAATCAATCTATCATCTCAAATCATGATTCTTGAAATCAATTGTAACACCCCAAGCTTCCATGGTAGGCATCTCTTTGAATAATACATTAGTGTGTGTTGTACGCAACATCGAGTTCTAACACACCACAACCAATCAAACTAGCCATTATGAATAGTAATACTGAACTTTTGAAATTTTATAAATTTTATCTTTCAAAATGGACTTTATTTTTTGATTCGGATTATCGAAATTAGCCTAGGGTAAAATTTTGGTATTTTTCTGAAAACATTCAATTTTTAATGAATAGTGAAAAACATTGAGTTATAGTTTAAAACTGAATTTTTATTTAAATGATTATTTATTTTATTTAAATTTATTCTAGGTCAAAATAGATACATAATACCTATATAAGTTCAATGCAATCCATTGTAGTCAGTTTATAATAATTTTAGATATATAAAAATTTTATTGAACTTTTCACCGTCTTTTACCCACCTCCTAAGAGAATTTACAAATTCACATAAAACATAATTTTACCTCTATTGTGGGTGGAATTTAAAAAATATGAGAGAAAAATTTAATATCAAGGAGTAAAATGTGGTTCAATAAGCTAAAAATAATTTTTGTTGAATAGTAACTTTTTACTTTTATTTACCACGGTTAAAAATAAATAGGATAATTAAGGGTAAAAATGATATCATTATTACCCTAAAACATGTCCTAATTCTATTTTCTAAGTGTAATTCGACCAAAAACAAACTTATTAATAAAATATTAACTTATTTGGTCCACTTGGATTAGATTAGGAAATTTATTATTATTTAATTCAAAGAAGAGTTAAAAGAGTTTAAATCAATGTTTAATAACTAAAACATTTTTAATGCAAGGTTATACATAAGATAAATTCGATTATAAATATTAATTAGAAATAAAAATATATTTACTACATAATTTTATTTTATTTATAATTTTTAGATATTAACTAATTTAATTTATTTATGACATAATAGTGATGCAGTAATTACCTAATTAATGAAATATTAAAATAATTGATATTATAAATATCCAAATAAATTTAATTTGAGACTTTTTATGAATTCCACTAATTTTATAGGTTAATATGACATGTTAGTATTGCTTAAATGAATTTTTTTCAAATTAATAAATTTGTTAAGACTTTATCAAAAAGGAATTATTATATAGTGTCAAAATTGACATAAAGGAGTTTTTAAAACAAATATTATATGATAAATTGATATAATATCCCTAAAAATATAAGTTTCATCCAAAGGACTTATATAATGATAGGTCTATCATTAATGAACCACTTGGTGTTCTCTTGGAAGTTTATAGTAAGTTTATTAACCATATAATATAAAAATACAAAGAGACATGGTAAATGTCAAACTATTTAACTAAGAGTTGAATAAAAATGATAAGGTTAATATAGTGACCCAAACTTGTCTAAAATCTATTGTATGATAATATTTAGACCCATACCCACCTTATACTCGAAATAAGTCACTTTGGATCTATTATAAACCGAATATGAATTTATTATGAAATAATATTTTAAGTTTTTCCTAAGGTGCCCCTCACCCCTCATATAAAAGGGCACTCCCCCTTATCTCAAATTAATACCTTCAAAGCCTTTTGGTTAGACAAAACCCTGACCAAATATAATATAAACTTCCTTCTCTTAAACCTAGATGCCTTATTTTGATCAGAAAGCCAACCTGAGGATCTCTTTTGATCAAATCAAAAGGAAGAACCCGAAGAAGAGGAAATGATTTCAACACCCTCTTTCAAGTTCCTTTCTTCTTCAACTTATTCATTATTTGTTATTCCCATTCTAAAATAATAAATACAGTATATTCTATATACATTTATGTTATTATAAATATGTTACAACCATATTGAGTATTCTATCCATCCTTTGAATGACATGTCACCATACGTGCGTATGTACGACTTACCGTCTCCACGTCGTGGTGTAATTGTTATTCAATACATTATTATTTGGATGAATATAATAATGATGTGTAATTCATGTAAATAATAAATATAACATTATAATTATTCTATATATATGACAAACCATACAATTATATATTATTTTAATATCAAAAGAACGATATTGTCGCTCGTGCGTACGTATGGACTACCGTCTCCACGAACGCGATGAGATTCATTCCCCATCGTATCATTCAAGAATAATTTTCATTTTATGATTAAAAATATTGTTTAAGGACTTGATATAATTCTAAATATGAATATGATACATCCCATCCATAAAAAAAATGGCTCACATAACAAATAATATAAAGGAAAACAAATCCGTTAACACCCGAAACGACGATAATACTAAGATATTATTAACAAATCAATGTTAAAAGATCATATATGATATCATATTAATGTATATGATAATTTTATAACTAAATAAAAATTATTTCACCAATATAAAGGAGGTTAACCAACCCTCAACCAATGAAAAAGTACAAAGTAAGGGGTTTCTTATCTCACTTATAATTCCACGAAATTTCCATTGTTCACCACTTATTTATTGCATGTGGTGTGTGTACTGCCCATGATTGTATTCATTATGTAATATAAATTAATTTATGGATATTTACATCATCATTGTATGATACTTATTTCATGGGTGTATGTTTCGTAAGTTACAAAATCAATAAGGGAATTTGAAATTTCAATTTCCATTCATTCGGCTTTACGCATACTTCATTGATTTTTTTTCTCCAAGATTATGTGTGGAATCACTATTCATTTTCTTATGTCATAATTTTAACTCTCCTTTATATGGATATACTTTTTATACACATAATCACTCCATTTGTAAATTCTCAAGTCATCTATATGAACTTGATAAGAGTAATTTTAATTCAATCTCCATTTGTGGAGTTAAATATCCATTTCATTGGTGTTGTTTTTACAAGAATATGTGTGAATGTCCTATGATTAATTTACACTGAATATACAATCATATTGAGTGTATTTATATTTGTCACACATAATTATGTTGTTGATTTATCCTTAACCAAAGGATACAGACTTTATAATAGATTTTATCTCAATTTACATTCCATTGAAAATTCTTTGTTGTTATACACCAAATCACTTTTATATGGTGTATAGAATGTCCTTTGAAATAGTATATAATGAATCCCTTTATTCTCATGATATTACAATGTTTTTATTACCTCAATTATTTGTACGCAAGTGTTTCTATTTTGGTTAGGAACTCTAACTAAAATATCATTTTAAATGTTTTAATGATTTATTATTCAAAATATTTCTCATTAATGTCCATGTTTTAAAAATGGTTTTAAGGTATTATTTATATGGATATTAAAGTTTTAAAATTAAAATTCCTTTTTAAAGTTTCAAATTGGTACGGGACACTTTGATTCAAAAATCTATTTTTAAACAACTTCATGACAAATAGTGTGACTTTTAAATGTTTTCAAGAAAAAGGGGATATTTCTCTCAATAGTTTGATGATTATTTTAATATATTTCAATATCCTTCATTATTATCGATTGGGGTTAATATATTACAATAAAATATTCCACATTGTATTGAATGAGTTATGTTTTACTGTGGATGTGCTATTTTTATACCATTCATAGTTTTTGGAGAAAGTATTGACATTTCGTATGCTAGTTTTAATATGAATGTTTATGTTATGTTTCAAAATTTTCATATGAGGAATGCCTTGGACTTAGTAAGTGACGAGTGGAGCCCACTATAGATCCTCGATGAATCGGTAGGTCTCATGATAAAAACTAGTGTCTTGGAACAAGGCCTTTACAAAATCTTATTTGTAGTCTTGGCACAAGGCCTTGACTATGTGGTTATGATAGTCTGACATTATACATTCCATCATTATGAAAGTGGTTATTGATATTGAATGTGATTATTCGAATAGTAGAAGATACATGTGAATAAGTAAATGAAATTATTTCATTTCATTTTTTCCATATTATGATGAATTTCAAGTTTAAAAGGATTTTGTTTTAGTTATACATTTCCTTAAATGTTTATGCATCTTTGTGAAGGTTTCAGCTATATTGTTATCCTTATTGAGTATCTGAGCTCAACCCTTCCTATGTTTTATTTTTCCCAAGATGTGAAGAAGTATTTTATGAATTACCTACCGGGATAGTATGAGGGGATATGAGTGTGGTCTATGGAGACAAGATGTTGTTGTAGTTTTTCAATTTATTATGTAATGTAAACTTTATGAATGTATCTAGTGTTTCCAAGGCTACTAAACTAATTGGTCTTTCGAGACATGATCTTTTGTGATAATGCCAATGTTATGTAATAATGCACCAACTTTGGGTAACTGGGGTAGGGGTGTTATAGTTGGTATCAGAGGAAGTTTAATACAAATCTTGGAAACTAGATTTAGATAAGCTCTGATTAGAGCACATATCCCTAAGATAGACTTTGAGAATTAGTATAGAAGAACTTCCTAGAACTTTTGTATTGTATAGATTTTGTTAGTTTTCCAAGAAATACATCCCAATCTGGATACGACCAGGTAGAGGCGGCTCTGGCACAGATGTACCTAGGGGTAAAACCCGAAAATACCACTTTGAGCTAGACTCGAACAGGAAATGGTGCATGACAATGGGGCTTGCTGCACTCTTGGTTACGACACTCCTGGGGGATATGCTTAGGATAATTTACATTTTATTTACAAACCAATTTGAAGTATTTTAATATAATATGAGAATAAATGACCTTGGTTAATCCTAAGGTGTTTCAAATTGAGAATATGGTGTCATGATATTTTCTATATGATTTTATGACTACTGTTACTCACACAATTCTTTCTGGTTTTAGTCAATGGCTAGATTCCAAGGAAGTCATAGTAACTTTGAGAATGATGTTCAAGGTGGGAATAGTGATGGAAATGAGAAAATAAATGGAATGTGGATAGTCATAAAAGATATCATGTTCATGCCAAATCATTTTTCCAAAAATATGATCAACAACATATACATTAACCAGCTCCCGGACTCAACAAAGAAGAGAAAGGCGATGAATGATAAGAGCTCCAGCAGTGGAGACCATAGAGAAAAGAATCCTCATTTTCCATCATGTAGGAAATGTGGAAGGAGACACCCAAGAAAGTGTCTCAATGGAAGAAATAAATGCTTTACATGTGGGAAAGAAGGACATAAAGTGAATAATTGAAGAGGAAAAATGAAGAGTACTATGGAAGAAAATAAAAATGGTCCCAAGAATCCATTTACTGTCATTTGCCGTAAATGTAGGGGAGCTGGACATTACGTGAGTGAATGCCCTATTCTATAGGATATTTTATTGGTCAAAGAAGAAGCTATATGAAAATAAATGGTTGGAGAAATGTTTAAAAGTATTAGTGCTCCTTGTTGATGGGATTACTTGGGAATAATTTTCTCTTGTATTTGTAACCTTCCAGTATGCCGTGTGAGAATGATATCTGAGGAAGACTTATATTTTCTCTTGGGGATATAGTTATAAATAACCATTTGATTTTATATGATCATTGGGTTTAAGGCAATTAAAAGTTATTATATTTTGGGATGAAAATGCAAGATATGAGATAACATTTGTGGTTATATTATTTTGAGGAATTTATCTCATTTTGGTACTGTTATATAATATAATATTTGAAAAAGGAAAACATGCAGACCATGTGACAACCCATCGCGTTAGACAAAGCTGTGGGAATCGAACCCACAACCAGAGTTCGATTGTGATTTATCACCTACCACTGGACTACGTGAAGTCCCTGATTAGTGTGACTAATTATTTTTAGTTAAATGATTTTGTTGATAAATAAAAAGTCTATTTGGGATATTATGTCTTATAAAATGAATACCCTTAGTATAGGAAAATGGTTTGGTGATAAAGTGATAAATGTTATTTTGGAAGATGTTAGCTTTGTAGGGAACTCTATATGCCCAAGGAAAATAGAATACTATAGGATTTCATTTGAGGAGTAATAGTGGATTTTTATCTATGTTTTTATTGTGGATTTATAGTGATTTGAGTTATTTATGGAAATGATTAACCTATAATAGAGAATATGTGATTAGGTTAATTACTTTTAAGTATGTAACTTTAAGAGTACTTGATGTCATTTGGAGATACAATTTAACGTGGAAGACTACATAACCAAATTCTTCTATGTTTTGGGTTTCAATAATAGATTGGATTATATTAAAGGATTTTAAGGACAATTTTTTATTGAATCGTATTTATTTAAATTTGGGGTATTGTTTGTTTAATTTTATAAATTAAGATTAGTGTTTCTTTCTCTAACGGAATATCCTTTTAGGGAATCATCAGATATTGTACTAACAATTTTGGTTTTGATTAATCTCTAAAGACAAGGTAAATATATAGTTTATCCTTTGTAGATCATGTGATTCTCTAGAAGTTTATTCTAGCTCTTCCAATGTGACCAAGTCTTCTTGAATACTCATCGTTTTAAAAAAATGAGTTAGTGGTAGAAATTTATTAAAGAATGAAACTCTACTTAAAAATTAAGTATATCCCTTTATGTTCATAGTCAATTTCATAAATAAATTCTTCATCTTTATGTAATGTAACTTAAAAAATGTTGTATGTTTACTTTTCCTAATGGGAAACAAATGAACATTTTCCCATCATAATTTTGTGGTTTTCTTGTAATTAAATTTCTCCTGATCATGTTTTCTATCTCTCTCCATCAGAAATTGACACTTAGTTTGTCTTCCATATCCATGTTTTCCTACATGAAATCATATTATGGGTTATCTTGGGTAACCTTTGTACTTCTCTTTCTTTCTTTTAAAGTGACAGTTTTATTGACTCTTTCTCCAATGTGGGACTTTCCATTATATTCCCAAGCCTAATTTTAAAAAAAAATCGATGACGCTATTTATTGAATGAGGAGAGAATGAAATACCCCAAGCTTCCACAATACACTTCTCTTTGAATAGTACAGTAGCTTTTGTTGTACACAACTTCAAGTTATAACACACCACAACCAATCAAACTAGCAGTTATAAATAGTAATACCCACTTTTTGAAAATATATACATTTTATCTTTCAAAATGGACTTCATTTTTGGATTCAGAATATCGAAATTAGAATAGGTTGAAATTTTTGTATTTTTATGAAAACTTTCAATTTTTGATGAATAGTGAAAAATGCTGAGTTATAGTTTAAAACCGAATTTTTATTTAAATAATTATTTATTTGATTTAAATTTATTTTAGTTCAAAATAGATACATAATACATATATAAGTTCAATGTAATCCATTGGAGTTAGTTTATAATAATTTTAGATATATAAAAATTTTATTGAACTTTTCACCGTCTTTTACCCACCTCCTAGGAGAATTTACAAATTCACATAAAACTTAATTTTACCGTTTTTGTGAGTGGAATTTCAAAAATCCGAGAGACATGGTTAATATCAAGGAGTAAAATGTGGTTTAATAAGCTAAAAATAATTTTTTGGTGAATAATAACTTTTTACTTTTATTTACCACGATTAAAAGTAAATAGGGTAATTAAGGGTAAAAATGATATTATTATTACCCTAACTGCAAGAACCCGAGTTTTTGGAAATGAGTCAAATTCTGACCCGGTTTAAACTTTTGACTGGTTTTTGAGAAGTCTGGAAAATCTGGGCAGTTTTTGGAAATTTCCAGACTACACGCCGTGTACTTTAAGGACACGCCGTGTATGAGTTACCCGAGTGACCGACCGTGTGCTCGGCGAGTACATGCCATATGAAGACCGTGTATAACTTTCCTACTACACGACGTGTATTTATAGACACGCCATGTCTCCCTTACCCATGAGAGGCGATGTACATGTCGTGTGGTGCCCAGGTGTAAATTTCCATCTACATGGCGTGTAACCTTCCTTGACATGCCGTGTACCCTTGCCCATGTAGCAGCCGAGACCCTGACCGTGTGTTGACCGTATACACGGTCCAAACCGTGTGCCGGACTCCACTTAAGTCGGAGTATGGAAACATGTATACACAGCGTGTACTTGGGGAATACACGCCGTGTACTTTTTTTTTAATTTGATCGACCGAGGCGTCGTCGCGCCTGAATCCCAGTTTTCTATTCTTCTCCCCCTTTGGACGAACAGTTCATCCGAAAGACCTCCACGAACACAAATCCATATAGATCCACCATACGACCTCCGTTCTTCGATCCGTCGGAGGCAGCGAGACCGCATCAGAGAGGCTAACCCCGTTCACCCTTCTTCGTCCTTGATTCCTCACCTATTCCTCCGAATATTCCATCCGAACGAAATTGTCGAATTTGACGGAAACACAGATCTACCACGATTCAGTCCGATTCAGAGGCTGAAATCAAAGGAGTGGCATCGTACGAGTACGAGGTAGGTGGTGCATACCTTATTTCGTGTTTTCGTAGACTTTTGTGGTTGCGACCTTCGGGCGCGACGTCGGGTGTTGAGCGAGACCCTGTTTATTTGTTTTTATATAATTATCTACATTATAGAATGCCTCTGGGTATTCCCAAACCCTGTTGCGATTGAGCGAGACTGGGTTAGAGGTCGTTGCTCGTTTGGGCCAATTCATCCGGGGGTGCTGAAATGCGTGTGAATTGGACCATTGTTTAAACTGCTGTGTTTATACTACTTATTGAATGTCTCAAGTTTAACTGTTTAGTTTAATTGTTAAATCATGAATGAGGTAGGTGCTGGCATGGGATAACACAGGTTAGTGCAATTTGACTGTTTAGTAATTTCCTGTTTAAAGTGATGCTTCCAAGTATGAATATGCAATGTGTGATATTTCCTGTGTTGAACTACTTGTTGTGTTGGGCGTGGACCGGATATATTGTTGAGTGATGGGGATCACAGGTTGGGGATTTGGCTCGGGATACTTTGGGTGGTTGCTACCATGGGATTGGGTGTCATGGACGTCAGTTGAGGCAGTTGGACTGTCAGGTTGGGATTTGGCCCCGGTTACTTGGATGGCGAGGCTATCTGACTTGAGAGACAGGTTCGCAGGGACACGAGGTGTCATAGGTGTTGTGGCTTGGGACATACTGAGGTGATTACCACTCACCGGGTACTTTTGAGTAGTGTTCACACAGATAGACTCCGAGATGAGGTGGTACGACCACTCGCTGGGTAGAGGCCCCCGATAGTTGAGGTTAGGTATATTTGGTTTGGGGGTGCTTGACATAGGAAGCCACGTGGAAGGTGAGGAGCCTTCAGGAGACAGCTTTGAGGAAGTCAGGTTGGGGGCAGAGGCTCGCCGTGATTTGGGGGCATACATCGTTGTCCCTTCAGTTATATTTTGAGGACAAGTATCGTTGTTCCTCCGGATGTTGTTCCATGGGAAGGTTGAGCTTTCGAGCTGGGTTATGACGGTTGGGCATGCCTTCGGGACGTCGGTACTTGAGACACATGGTGTCATGTGGCACGAGGTGCCGGGCTGCAGATCAGACTTTCCGGCGTTGGTCGAAGCAGGTGACACTTTTTGGTGGCTGCTGATCACCAATGAAGTCCTTGTTTACTTTTGGGCATTGTACTATTTATTGTTTTCTTATAGAAGAATGTCTTCCTAAACACTTATATTAGGTACGCACCTCTGGGTGGTATCCTACTGATACTTTTCTCACACCCTACACGGGCCCTTCGGGATGCATGTAGACTTTATGAAATTGCGTGCAGGTGGAGGGTCAGCCTCAGGAGATGGACTTTAGTGTTGTTGACTTGGAGACTAGCACGAACCCTGAGGTCATTCCATACTGGAGTTACTTGTTTAGTATTATTTTCTTTCATCAGCATGTCTACTTTATATTGTAGCTACGACTGGTTAGCCATTGGCACCGTGATATATATATATATATTGATCAACATGACTTGTTTGGATGCATGCTTGGTTGTATTAGCAGTTATTGCAGTTGATTGATAACATGACGTTCTGTTTACTTTCTGCTGCTATTGTTTTTGTATTGCTTCTGCTGTTTATTGTTATTAAATGTGCTTCCGCTATGCGGGTCTGGTTTGAGTATACTGAGTCATTTATTTCCACTGCATATTTAGTATTCTACTCGGACCGGTACCATTTTATTCCTCTGGGAGGGTATAGCCTCCCCACTATACCTATCAGACCCTCGCTGCTAGTCGGCATCCTTTGGCGTTCAGGGGAGGTGCGCCTAAGGTAGTGACACCTGACCCGTTCGACACTGTTCGGGCAGTTGTCCGGGTCCGGGTCGTTATAAAGTGGTAGTAGAGGAGTTCTTGACAAGGATTTAGTAGCAGTGTTTTTCTGGCTACTAATGAGATTGAAACATCTCTTTTTATTTCTGCTGGTTTTACTATTTGGGATATGGTAGAATGGAGATAAGTTGTTGTTGGAACTTGATTTTTGAACTTGTGCTTGAGTGCCTGTAGCCCCATGTACGAGGGATGGATTGAGTTGCTGGGGGTGGGAATTGCTGTTTGGTTTTTTCTCAGATTACAATTAAAATGATTTCCACCTCGGTGGCCCACTTGTTGTACGATGATATTGATTATGATATGTAAACCTTGGCCGGTATAGAAAGGGTTTATTTCTTCGCTTTTGATAGGCACATTTTAGGGTATTTCAATTTCATAACTGCACGTATGCTTTGTGAAGTGATAATACCATGTGAACAAAATAAATCAATTTCCATGCTTTATCTGCTTTGAAATGTAAAATGGTAAAATTACTGATATAATTTCTAGTTGTTGCAATGTGTATTCCTTGCTTTATTGTTTTTGTAGAATTAACTGTGGAAGGGTTTTGGGTCTGACTCTTATGAGAGCAGGAAAGTACTATGACTGAGGCATTGTAACTGTCAGGATTGGGCGACTCGGTCGTCTGTTTGAGGCAACATGAGTTGTTGGGATGGGCATGGCCTGAGGTACATTTGATACTTGGCTCTGTTAAGGGCGGGTAAGGAGGCCATGAGGCCAGGATGCCATGGGGCATGGGTTGCGGTGAGGGGGAGTAAGTGTAGTTGTTATGCACTGCCTTTTACTGCTTTCCTTATCTATGTAAAATATATTGTTATATAGATATATGTGGGCTATCTGACCATTTATGGTATTCAACAGGTTACTTCTTCATGACACAACGGAGCGACAGGCAGGAGAGGATATGGTACTGCAGGATCAGGTTCAGAATCCGGTGCAGGCAGAGCATGAGCCGCAGGTACAGGCTCAGGGACAAGATAAGGTTCAGGATCCAGTGCAGGCTGGGTAGCAGCCGGTTTTGGCAGTGTTTGGACCGTGGCTTGACGAGCAGCTCCGAGATAGCCTATTACGCGTCTTGCAGGGGATTGATAGAGGCACGTAGGGTACAAAGCCTTCTATGGCATATCTGACGCGGGAGTTCCAGTCGCAGCACCCACCGCTTTTTCAGGGTGAGGGTGGTCCATAGGTGGTAGAAAACTGGATAGAGATTATGCACATGATCTTCGAGCAACTCGAGATGCCTCCAGGGCGGAGGGTCAAATTGGCAACGTACATGCTGAGAGGACTGGCGAAACGTTGGTGGGATGTGTAGGTATAGGATCGTATGCATGAGGGACTGGCATGGAAGGACTTCAAGGAAAGGTTCTTCGAGCACTTTTATCCGGAGACGCTGAGGGCAGAGAGAGCTCGAGAGTTCTTGAGTCTTCAGCAAGGAGACATGTCCGTCATGGATTACGCAGCTACATTCACAGAGCTTTCCCGTTTTGCACCTGGTATGGTGATCGATGATGCAGCTAGGGTGAGGCGCTTCGAGGATGGCTTACGACCCGCCATTTGGGTTCAGGTAAACATCTTCAGGCTGGGTTCCTTCTCTTAGGTGGTGAACCAGTCGCTCATAGCTGACGGATACGAGAGAGAAAAATCTCGTTTTGGCAGGGTGACTACTTTAGGTGACGATTCATACAGCAGGAAGCGGGGGAGAGATGAGTTCCAGTAGGGCGGGTAGGCCAATGACTCAACTAGACCACCTCGTGGTAGTTCAGCGGTGGTTTTCTTTTAGTGAGAACAACCGGGACATGTTCGGGCTCAGTACGATAGGCCCCCGAAGGAGTGTCGGGCGTGTGGAAAGGTCAGACATCTGAAGAGGTTTTGTAGACAGCCTTCTCAGACAGCCAGCAGACAGAGACCAGGACAGACTGTGGCATCAGGAGTTGGTTCAGGTTCAGTACCGGGAGAGGGTGACCGAGGTTCAGCTGCACGCGGAGGACGTGGCCGGGACAGTAGGACCCAACTGAGGGGTCCGTGGCCAGAGAATGGGGAAGCACCATAGGGAGGTCAGGCATCAGGTAGTCGGGCTTCAGGCCAGGTGCACCCTGTTTAGCTGCCAGGGATTGAGCAGGCTGGAGAGCCGACGACGGTGGCAGGTACACCACAGGTGTGGCCGTGAGTTTCTTTACTTTCTTTTGGCATGGCCTCTTGAGGCAAGTATGGTTGAGTGCACAGGCTGCAAAAGATACTTGTGGACTTACTAGATGCTAGTTAGTGGGATTGGCATCATATCAGATGCGTTTTATGTTCTATTTATATATCTGAGATGCATGGAATCAGGAGCATCAAGGATGTAGGTTACTTGAGGTGTCGTGGGCATCGGGGCATCATGGATGCGGGTTACTTGAGGTGCATGGCACCAGGTTTGAATTGAGCATCTATTAGATACAGGACCTCAGGGAGGCATACGCCGATGCAGTGAGAGTTATGTTGGGTGTCATAAGTGACACGTGAGCACCGAGGAGGTGCAGGGGTGATGATGCGTCACGGGAGGACCATGGGTCTGGGAAATAGGGCGTTGGGCCTTGTTTGTTTAATTGTTTGCTTTGAGCTTTGTTCGAGTTGAGACCGAGTAGGCGATTCCTAAGGTGGGGAGCCCCTTTTTAGGAATTTAGCCAGAACTTTGAGACCGGGGTAGTCTAGGTTGTTTAACCGGGATGGGCGTGTTCGGTGCCATCTCCTGGTTTTGTTTGGTAGCTCGAGGACGAGCTACATTAAGGTGGGGAGTTTGTAAGAACCCGAGTTTTTGGAAACGGGTCAAATTCCGACATTGTTTAATATTTTGACTGGTTTTTGAGAATTCTGGAAAATCTGGGCAGTTTTTGGAAATTTCCAGACTACATGCCGTGTACTTTAAGTACACGCCGTGTATGAGTTACCTGAGTGACTGGCCGTGTGCTCGCCGAGTACATGCCGTGTGAAGACTGTGTAGAACTTTCCTACTACACAGTGTGTATTTATAGACACGCCGTGTATCCCTTACCCGTGCGAGTCCAGGTACATGTCGTGTGGTTCCTAGGTGTAAATTTCCATCTACACGACATGTAGCCATCCTTGGCACGCCGTGTACCCTTGTCCTTGTAGCGGCCGAGACCTTGACCGTGTATTGACCGTGTACACGGTCCAGACCATGTTCCGGACTCCTCTTAAGTCGGAGTACGGAAACACGCATACACGGCGTGTACTTGGGAAATACACGTCATGTAATTTTTTTTAATTTGATCGAACGAGGAATTGTCGTGCCTCAATCCCAGTTTTCTATTCTTCTCCCCCTTTGGACAAACTGTTCATCCGAAAGACCTCCAAGAAAACAAATCCTTCTAGATTCGCCGTACGACCTCCGTTCTTGGATCCGTTGGAGGCAGCGAGACCGAATCAGAGAGGCTAAGCCCAAACACCCTTCTTCGTCCTTGATTCCTCACCTGTTCCTCTGTAGATTCCATCCGAACGGAATTTCCGAATTTGACAGAAACCCAGATCTACCGCGATTCAGTCCGATTCAGAGGCTGAAATCAAAGGAGTGGCATCGTATGAGTACGAGGTAGGTGGTGCATACCTTCTTTCGTGTTTTCATAGACTTTTGGGGTTGTGACCTTTGGGAACGACGTCAGGTGTTGAGCGAGACCCTGTTTATTTGTTTTTATTTAATTATCTGCATTATGGAATGCCTCTGGGTATTCCCTAACCCTGTTGCGATTGAGCGAGACCGGGTTAGAGGTCGTTGCTCGTTTGGGGAAATTCGGCCGGGGGTGCCGAAATGCGTGTGAATTGGACCATTGTTTAAACTGATGTGTTTATACTGCTTATTGAATGTCTCGAGTTTAACTGTTTAGTTAAATTTTTAAATCGTGAATGAGTTAGGTGCCGATATGGGATAGCACATGTTAGTGAAATTTGACTGTTTAGTAATTGCCTGTTTAAAGTGATGCTTCCATGTATGAATATGCAATGTGTGATATTTCCTGTGTTGAACTGCTTGTTGTGTTGGTCATGGCCCAGATATATTGTTGAGTGATGGGGATCACAGGTTGGGGCTTTGGATCAGGATACTTTGGGTGGTTTCTACCACGGGATTGGGCGTCATGGACATCGGTTGAGGCAGTTGGACTGTCAGGTTGGGTTTTGGCCCAGGTTACTTGGATGGCGAGGCCATCTGACTTGAGCGATAGGTTCACAGGGAAACGAGGTGTCATAGGTGTTGTGGTTTGGGACATACTGATGTGATTACTGCTCACATGGTACTTTTTAGTAGTGTGCACACAGATAGACTCTGAGATGAGGTGGTACGACCACTCGCTGGGTAGAGGCCCCCAATAGTTACAGTTAGGTATATTTGGTTTGGGGGTGCTTGCCATTGGAAGCCACGTGGAAGGTGAGGAGCCTTCGGGAGACAGCTTTGAGGCGGTCAGGTTGGGGGTAGAGGCTTGCCATGATTTGAGGGCAGACATCACTGTCCCTCCGGTTATCTTTTGAGGACAGGTATTTGTTGTTCCTCCGGATGTTGTGCCATGGGAAGGTTGAGATTTTGAGCTGGGTTATGATGGTTGGGCGTGCCTTCGGGACGTCGGTACTTGAGACACATGGTGTCAGGTGGCATGAGGTGCTCGGCTGCAGATCAGACTTTCCGGCGTTGGCCGAAGTAGGTGACACTTCCTGGTGGTTGCTAAGCACCAGTGAAGTCCTTGTTTACTTTTGGGAATTGCACTATTTACTGTTTTTTATATAAGCATGTCTGCCTAAACACTTATATTAGGTAGGAACCTCTGTGTGGTATCCTACTGAGACTTGTCTCACACCCTACACGGTCCCTTCGGGATGTGTGTAGACTTTATGAAATTGAGTGTAGGTGGAGGGTCAGCCTCAGGAGCTGGACTTTAGTGCTATTGACTTGGAGACTAGCATGGACCCTGAGGTCGTGCCGTACTGGAGTTACTTGTTTAGTATTCTTTTCTTGCCTCAGCATGTCTACTTTATATTGTACCTACGACTGGTTAGCCATTGGCGCCATGATATATAAATATATATATATATATATATTGATTTGTATGACTTTTTTGGATGCATGATTGGTTGTATTAGCAGTTATTGCAGTTGATTGATGGCATGATGTTCTGTTAACTTTCCACTGTTGTTGTTTTTGTATTGCTTCCGCTGTTTATTGTTATTGAATGTGCTTCTGCTATGCGGGTCTGGTTCGAGTCTGCTGAGTCATTTATTTCCACTGCATATTTAGTATTCTACTCGGACCGGTACCATTTTATTCCACCGGGAGGGTATAGCCTCCCCACTATACCTATCAGACCCTCGCTGCTAGTCGACAGCCTTTGGTGTTCAGGGGAGGTGAGCCTAAGGTAGTGACACCCGACCAGTTCATCACTGTTCGGGCGGTTGGCCAGGTCTAGGTCATTACACTAACAAATGTCCTAATTCCATTGGATAAGTATAATTCGACCAAAAACAACCTTAGGAATAAAATATAAACCTCTTTGTTTCACTTGGATAAGATTAGGACGTTTATTTTCATTTAATTCAAAGAAGAGTTAAAATAAATGTTTAATAACTAAAACATTTTTAATATAGGGTTATAGATAAGATAAGTTAGATTATAAATATTAATTAGAAAGATAAAGATATTTCATATATAATGGTATTTTATTTATAATTTTTAGATGTTAAATAATTTAATTTATTTATGACACAATGTTGATGTAGTAATTACCTAATTAATGAAATATTAAAATAATTGATATTATAAATATCCAAATAAATGTAATTTGAGACTTTTTATGAATTCCACTATTTTTATAGATTAATATGACATGTTAGGATTGCTTAAATGAATTTGGTTTATATTAATAATTTTGTTAAGACTTTAACAAAAATAAATTATTAAATATTTTCAAAATTGACATAAAGGAGTTTTTAAAATAAATATTATATTATAAATTGATATAATATGCCTAAAAATATAAGGTTTGGTCAAAGGGCTTATATATTGATATGTGTATCATTAATGAACTACTTGGGGTTCGATTTTAAGTATATAGTAAGTTTATTAAACATATAATATAAAAATACAAAGAGACATGGTAAATGTCAAACTATTTAACTAGGAGGTAAATATAAATGATAAGATTAATATAGTGACCCAAACCTGTCTAAAATCTATTGGATGAAAGGATTTCAAACCATACCTACCTTAGCCTCTAAATAATTCACTTTTTATCCCTTTTAAACCAAATATGAATTTATAATAAATTAATATTTTATGTTTTTTCTAAGGTACCCCTCACCCCTCTTATAAAAGGGCACCCCATTCTCTCAAATTAATACCTTCAAAGCCTTTTGGTTCAGCCAAACCCTGTCCAAATATTCACTCAAATTCCATCACTTCAACTTAGAGGCCTTATTTTGATCATAATGCAAACCTAAGAGCCCTTTTTGATCAAATCAATAGGAAGAACCCGAAGAAGAGGTAATGATTTCACCACCCTCTTTCAAGTTCCTTTCTTCTTCCACTTCTTCTTTATTTTTTATTCCCATTATAAAATAATAACTCTAGTATATTATATATAATGTGATGTTATTATAAATATGGTACAACCATATTCAGTATTATATCCATCCTTTGAATGACATGTCACCATACGTGCATACATACGACTTACCATCTCCACGTCGTGGTGTAATTATTATTCAATACATTATTATTTGGATGGGTATAATAATGATGTTTATTTCATGTAAATAATAAATATAACATTATAATTATTATTTATATATGATATACCATCCAATTATATATTATTTTAATATCAAAAGAATGATATTGTCGCGCGTGCGTACATACGGACTATCATCTCCACGAACGTGATGAGATTCATTCCCCATCGTATCCATTCAAGAATAATTTTTATTTGATGATTAAAAATAATGTTTAAGGACTTGATATCATTCTGGATATGAATAAGATACATCCCATCCATAACAAATATGGCTCACATAACAAAGAATATAAAGTAAAAGGAATCTGTTAACACCTAAAACGACGATAATACTAAGATATTATTAACAAATCAATGTTAAAAGATCATATATGATATCATATTAATGTATATGATTCTTGTATAATTCAATAAAAATTATTTCACCATTATAAAGTATGTTAACCTACCCTCTACCAAGGAAAAAGTATAAATTAAGGGGATTCTTATCTCACTTTTAATTCCGCAAGATTCCCATTGTTCACCACTTATTTATTGCATGTGGTGTGTGTACTTCCCATGATTGTATTCATTGTGTAATATACTTTAATTTATGGATATTTAAATCATCATTGTAAGATCCTTCTTTCATGGGTGTATGTTTCGTAAGTTACAAAATCGATAAGGGAATTTGAAATTTTAATTTCCACTCATTCGGCTTTACGCATACTTCAATGATTATTTTACTCCAAGATTATGTATGGAATCACTATTAATTGGATTATGTCATACTTTACACTCCCCTTTCTATGGATATACTTTTGATACACATAATCACTCCATTTCAAATTCTGAAGTCATCGATATGAACTTGATAAGAGTAATTTTAACTCAATGTCCATTTGTTGAGTTAAATATCCATTTCATTGGTGTTGTTTTTACAAGAATATGTGTGAATATCCTATGATTGATTGACACTGAATATACAATCATATTGAGTGTATATATATATGTCACACATAATCATGTCGTTGATTTATCCTTAACCTAAGGATACGATCTTTATAAGAGATTTCATCTCAATTTACATTCCATTGAGACTTCGTTGTTGTTATACACCAAATAACTTTTATATGGTGTATATAATGTACTTTGAAATAGTATATCATGAATCCCTTTATTCTCATGATATTACAATGCTTTTATTACCTCAATGTTTTGTATGCAAGTATCTCTCTTTTGGTTATGAACTCTAACTAAAATATCATTTTAAATTTTTTAAAGATTTATTATTCAAAATATTTCTCATTAATGTCCATGTTTTAAAAATGGTTTTAAGGTTTTATTTATATGGACACTAAAGTTTAAAAAATAAAATTCCTTTTAAAAGTTTCAAAGTGGTATTGGACACTTTGATTTGAAAATCTATTTTTAATCAACTTCATGACAGATATTGCAAATTTTAAATGCTTTCAAGAAAAAGAGGATATATATCTCCATAGTTTAATGCTTATTTTAATCTATGTCAATATCCTTCATTATTCTTGATTGAGGTTAATCTATTACAATACAATCTTCAACATTGTATTGAATGAGTTATGTTTGACTATGGATGTGCTATTTTTATACCATTCATGGTTTTTGGAGAAAGTATTGACATTTCGTATGCTAGTTTTAATACGAATGTTTATGTTATGTTTCAAACTTTTAATATGAGGAATGAATAAGAATTAGTAAGTGATGGGTGAAGCCCACTATATCTCCTCGATGCATTGGTAGGTATCATGAGACAAAATAGTGTCTTAGAACAAGGATTTGACAAAATTTTATTTGTATTCTTGGCACAAGGCCTTGAATATGTGGTTATGATAGTCTAGCATTATGCATTCCATCATTATAAAAGTGGTTATTAATATTGCATGTGATTATTAGACTAGTAGAATATCCATGTGAATAATTAAATGGTATTATTTCATTTAATTTTTTCCATATTATGCTGAAGTTAAAGTTTAAAAGGCTTTTATTTTAGTTATACATTGCCTTAAATGTTTATGCTTATTTGTGAATGTTTCCTCTATATTGTTATCCTTACTGAGCATCTGAACTCACCCCTTTATATGTTTTATTTTTCCCAGGATGTGAAGAAGTATTTTATGAATGACCTGCAGGGATAGTATGAGGGGATATGAGTGTGGTCTATGGAGACAAGATGTTGTTGTAGTTTTTCACTTTAAGATGTAATGTAAACTTTACGAATGTATCTAGTGTTTCTAAGGCTACTAAACTAATCGGTATTTAGAGGCTTGATCTTTTGTGACCATACCAATGTTATGTAATAATGCACCGACTCTGGGTAACTGGGGTCGGGGAGTTGCATTAATACTCTAATGATTATCTTTAATCATTAATCCCTTATCTTACTCATTAAAACTTATAAAAAATGATATCTAAAACATGGAATTATTGGATTCCTAATAAACCTTTTCCATCATAGACTATAAATCTAGCAATAAATTTATGTGTGGCATGTAAATTTCCTTAACTCAAAAATCATATAAAAAATACTAATGAAAGTAAAAGAGATATAGAATTAAAATCTTTAATCCCATATCAAATAAAGATATTCCTCTTTCCTTTCATTATCCTATCATCCTGTTTCTTACTTAATCATCATCACGAACCTTCAAAATCAAAATAACCAAGTGAAAGTAAATGATCCATTTCATTTAAGATCAAAAAATATAAGGGTGATTGCGTATACATAAATTTATTCCTAGTAAATATCATAATTTCCTAAAAAATAATTCCTAAGAAAGAAAAAATCCAAGTTCGCCCCTCAATCCCTTTTTTTGATGATATTGAGAGTGATACTACCACACCTCATCAAGTAATAGAATATTATAATTCCGTTACTTGGACTAGTTCAATGAATGAACAAATTTTAGATTCATCTACATTATTGTATCTCATACATTTCTATGAAATAAGCTTAAATATTCATTGATGTATCACTTTCAACACTTACATAGGACTAATCAACCAGTTTTTTGTTAGTCATGAGAAAACACTTGTTAAATCATGGGCTAACCAAAATTATTGGCCTTATTTGAACCCCCTTTGACATCAACATATATAACATACTCAATACTCTAAAGTACATTTATTTTCTCTTTATTTTATTTAATTTAACCTTCTTATATATTCTTTGAAACAACTACTGATTCTCTCTCCAATATGATAATAATATCCTCTAAGTCTATCTTGTTGTCCTCAGTCAAATCCTCATCATTTTCCTCAAAAATTTTTATAGCCTAATACATATTAAACTTCACATTTTCACCACAAAAAATCAAATATAATTCCAAAATTTGGACATAAATCATGGTAATTTAGTTTTAAAAAAATTTCCTTCTCAGAATAAAGGGGTTTTTTCTTTATCCATATCAATCAACAAGAACTACACCGAGAAATTGAGTTTATCTACTTTAATTAAAATTTCTATAATCAAACCTCATGGATATATCACTATTGAATTGAGAAATTGAATATAAAATCTTGTGGTATTAATCACCTAAAATACTAATATTTTGAATGTTTAGTATGGCATGATTTTTACACTTTCTCCAAGATCACACAATGATTTTCCAAACTCATAAGATCTAATATTGACAGAAATTGAAAAACTATGTTGATATTATTTATCATTTGATATAATCCCTGAATACATAATGAATAATTATCCCATGATTTTTATTGTTCCCATATTCTCAAGTTTCCTCTTATTTGAAACCAAATATTTTATGAACTTTATATTCATGGGAATATTCACTAAATATTCAACAAAGGGGATGTTAATATAGAGTTTATTTAAAATTTCTAGAAATTTACTCCCTATTTCATCAATATTACTTTGATTCGTCCATTATAGGAATGATATTAGAATTTTTTAAGTTAGTTTCCCTTACACTATATCCTTTTTCTCAACCTCCTTTTCCTTCTACTTCCTTTTACACTCATTTCCCTTTATTTTTTACTTATTTATCTTGTTATTTTATCATTTCACCTACACTGTATTCCATGGGTTTTCTGCTCCTCAAGGTGAAATATTTTAATTCTAAATTTGGTTTTACCACTTTGTCACATATTATAACTCTTCTTGACCTCTACTTGAGTTTGTTTTCATTTTTACTAACTTGAAATTTTTGATTTCTCATTGTAGATTTTTCATATTTTGAATAAGAATTCAACTAATTGATGGTAGTACTAGTGGTAGTCAATGAATATCAATAATTTCTCATTTAATAAAGTTATTTGGATATAAAGGGACAATTATTTTTATTTTTGGAACTCCAATTATCTTTATTAGTACCCTTGATTTTGTTTTTGTTCCCTCCAACCTTGAGTAATATTTTAACAGATATAGTCAACATAGTTAGAATCCTCAGTGTATATAAATTGGGATCCATGAATAGATATTATTGTATCCATATTATTTTTCAATTATTCCATTTGTGAAACCATCAAAACACCATTTTCAACCATTTAAACTAATATTTTATAAATCCTTTCATTTTCTATTGGAAGTTTTTTCTAGACATATCATCCAACAAATCATAACTTTCTCATGGTATCTTCATCATCAACGATCCTTCAGTGGTGACATTCCTGATTGAATTATTCACTTGAGATATATCCTAATAATTTTTTTAAATTATGATACATATTTCTATACCATGATATTATAATTTCTATAAAAATTCTTTAAACCTATCCCATGTAGTGTAAAGTGATTCATTGTCAATTTGGTTGAAAGTTAAGATAGAAATGAAAATATTCATACATTTTGATGGAGGAGAGAACCATGTTAGGAATTTTATTAACATATTATCCCTTATAGTATTAGAATGTAGTGATAATATTAAGATCCACTCTATTTATTTTTCTTTGTATGAAAATTTTAATAACTTCAACCTCACCATATTATTGGAAGAATTATTGACCTCAAAAGTATTTCATAACTCAAGAAAACTTACTAGATTCTTGTTTGAATATTCATATGGTAGACTAGTGAGATGAATTGAATTTTAGATCATTTGGATGATTTTTGAATTGATATTGATTTTTTTGTATCAACCGAATACACTAAGAGGGTTAGTTTTATACCAACACTTGAGGGCCAACTATACTCTATAAGTGTTCTTTGTATCAATTCTTGTCCTTACACACCTTGTTCTATTACTTATTCTTTCTCTCTCAATCCATACTTTCTTGGTTCATTTATTTCCTTAGGATACTATTAAACTTAATATTACAATCTTGAAATACTTTTCCTTTGTCTCTAGTTGAGTACTCATGCATTAAAGATATTACCTAAAAAACATATCACGAGAAACCAAGCATAATATCAAAAATAAAATGGAAAATATAAAAATAAAAAGACCAATTAGTATTGGTTTCCCAAATTTAATTCCCTAGGGATGGTACCAAAAACATGATGTACCATAGTTCATTGTTAATTATTATGTGTAATTAATTTTTGAATTTATAATATTACACTTCCTAACTACAAATTATATTGGTGTAATTTGTGGTAATATGAGGTCAAACTCAAAAAGAATAATTTTATTAAATACTTATAAGAACTTTTATTAATGAAAATAAATAAAACACCAAGTGATGTAAACATATCAATATTCATAAAATCTTGGTTTATCTACTAGTGAAGTAAAAATATATATTAATTAACAAAGTCATTATCAAAACTAGGTTTACGAAATGCCTTGGTCTCGATCATCACTATCTAACTAAAAAAAACCAATTTATTATTATCAAATAAATTAGTTAATTAATGAGATAGGTGACCCAAAAAAATACTTAAACATGTAACTTAACCCACTAAACTATCAGGAAGAATTCTAGGGTCTAATGATTATAATAAAAAAGACTACCTCACTCAAAAATATAGTGTCCTTCCTTTAGAAATGAAGAAAAGATATAAATGAATAATTAATGAGAAACCCAAAATGAAATAATTATAAAATAATACTTCACTATAACAATAACACGTCATCAAATATCTTAGGACTAAGAAAAGTACCCCCTCATGCAAGAAATGAGAGAGAGTATGAATAAAAACCAACCCAATAGTATTTTAAAACTTCAACTAAATATGAGGTACTAGGATTACATATAGATCAGACACATAGATGATATACTCCCTAGTATGCAGTTCCAAACTTTTTTATTGGAAAAAATTTCCACTTATTATCTATTAATATATCCACATATCTCAATGCATCTATCCCCTTCTATATCTACCTATACCTCATCAAAATAGGTATAAAAAACCCAAGTGACATGCCATATATAATTTAGAATAAGATAGGGAATAAGTGCACATTGAAATTATAAAAAAAAATCTAAAAAAACATTATCATATAACCATGCCATGGAACTCCCCATGTTAGCAAAAATATTTCCTCGCTGTACCCTTATTACTATTCTTCACAATATAATTAAATGAATCTAAAATAATATCAAACTCTATATCCTTATATCTCCAAAACACCATGATATAGACATTAAATGTTTGGAATTTAAAACTATTAGGTTATATTCCATGTCTTAACATTGAAAAACATATCCATTTCCTGCACCTATCTCACATGAAAACATTAAGTCTCCTCCATCATCAAGGAATAAAATCCCATGAAAATATTCATTATTATTTTTAAATAACTTAAAAAAATCATTATGAACATTTTACGTGGATGTTAATTTGTAGATTATTCAATAATTGAATGAATACAACACCAAATTGAACACCACACTCATAAGATCAGTTCTAGTGTGTTTATATTTATCCTGTGATTCATAACCATCCATACCATAGCATGGAACCTATTTTTTCTAGCTCTAGACTTGAAATAATTACACTAAACTAGTTTCTTACACATTAAGTATAAAAACAATTTTTATAATTTTCCTTACCAAACTCACCTCTAATTTAAGTCAAAACTCTATGATTGGACAAAACATGTAATATTTTTCTCTCAGTGTTTCTCATAGAATTTGATGCTTGTAAAAAATCACAATGAAACACTATTAAATGAATTTCCTTAAATAACCAAATTATTTTCCTTAAGAAAAAAAAATAATTTCCTTTGAAAATCCTGAGACACAGTCTAGTATTCAGACCTCATCCACCCCTTTCATGGAATTTATAATCCCATTTAAAACTTCATCTC
Source organism: Viscum album (assembly GCA_963277665.1). NCBI lineage: Eukaryota > Viridiplantae > Streptophyta > Magnoliopsida > Santalales > Viscaceae > Viscum > Viscum album. The sequence continues at coordinate 109,874,758 of OY728133.1, forward strand.
AAATCCATTGGTTTAGATCAAACAAAAACCATGATATGAAACCATTTTATCTAGAGTTTTACAGATCATTTAATGCATCTTGTAGCTATTTTATTTAATATTTTATAGACAATTTCATGAATAAATCTCTTGATTAAGGATGATTTATCTACTTTTGTGGGTGTTTTTATGATCCTAATGGCCTCTAATAGCGAGACTTGAAGATCAGCTATTATATCCATATTATTTTAGTATCCATTTTACCAAATGTTTCATAAATTCATGATTATTGGGATAATGGCACCAAGAATAAATTTTTTAGGAAAGTTTCACACCAACTACATTTTAAATTCAGTTCCAATACTTCTAATCCAACATCAAAATTTATTTCAATATACATATTAGTTCATATGGTTGGAAGCTCTACGCTACTATTCTGGTCCTCTCTTGGTACCTCCCCATGCTTGGAAGTCTTCTCCCTCTACCTAGAATCGACCCATGACTGGATTTGTTCTTCTAATAATTCCTATGATGACCTTCATTGTCTAAAATATATCCAACTTTTCCTCACTATATATATATATACTTCATTTTTTTTTCTTCTTATTTTTTTCATTCTAATTTTAATATATGTATTTACTAGAATTTAAATAAATAAAAAAACATTCATTTAGGTAATAAAAACTATTAAACAATGAAAATATTACTCTAAAATGTGTATAAATTATATATATCAATAGTAAAATAAGAATGAGAAGTATTATAAAAAATTTTTACAATGAAAAACTAAGTAAAACATGTTTTCCTTTAATATTTAAAGAATTTGAATGATTTTGATGGATATTTAAGTAAGATTCAAAGATTTGTTTACTTAATGTATCTTATGTTATATGTATTCAAAATCCATGACTCATAGATTATGATGATAAATTTTCTACCTATAGAATTTAATGAATTGTTTTATGAAATGATAATTATAAATATAATTAACTCTTGTATCTTATTTATAAAATTTGCAAGAAAAATCAAAATCTAACTGATTATGAAAAGTTTTAAGAAATAATTTTAATAAAAAAAATTTCATTTTCAGATGTTATTACCTCTTTATTTCTCACCATGAGGATTCATTTAAAAAAATATTTAGTTGAGGAAGCCAAACTTATAGGGAATGTAAATTATCAAATGATGTATCCAATTGAGATGCACATTAATATTTTTTTTATTCTCATAAATGAATTTAATTTTATAATATCACTATATAATGATTTCAAATTATTGTGTTATTTGTTTTCAATTAAGTACTTAGGTAATTTGAAGTCATATGAGAAAAATAAATCTCAATCAGAAGGTTTTGTAACTAAAGGTTACTTAGAAGAGGAGTGTCTAACCTTAAATTATAAATATTTGTTTATAGTTAAGGAATTATTCAATCAACTTGGATATGTTGATGAAATATCAAATAATTATTATTTTGATAAACAATCATCAACATTTATAACATTTTTTTAACCAGTTAGAATGGGGTAAAAGTTTACACTAACTAAATTAGAGATATTATAATCAAACATATATATGATACTAAATAATTACATTAAAAATATAATTTTTAATGAATTTGTAATGAAATAAAAAATATGAATATGCTTCCAAACTCAAAATGAGAAAAAATAAAAAAAATATTTTTAAACGAATTTTCAAGTTGCTGCATGCTTTGTATGTACATACTCAAATTAATATTTCTAATGTGTTGATATTTTTTAATTCAATTAGAATATTTTATACCCTTTTTATTGATAATTAATGTTGATAATTTAGTTAAAGTGTTAAATGAATTCATTTTTTTTGGATTTAGGTCCTATAAAGTAGGCTAAGATATTTGTTGATTAAAATATTATTAGCTTCAGGTTCTCTATATTTAATCCCAAACAGGGATTAAAAATACAAAATATTGATTTATTTACACTCATAGAGGTGGATATTATAGAAATTTGGTTGGTGTAATATAATTTAACTATTATGGGAACTTTTTTATTTTGTTATTCAAATACAAGTGGGTGAATATTTATAAGGTTATAAAGAATGATTCATTACATTTTACTTCTATAAACTTCTCTCACTTAATCCATACTAGTGATAATGAATACTATAATCCATTCATTAATTGGAAAAAATGGTATATTATATGGATTAAGAATTATATTATAGATAGAATTTTGTTTTTCAATTTAAATAGAGGGAATTATATGATATTATAAATTAAGAGAAAGAATAATTTTGTCACATTGAACCCCATAAATAATAAAACATTCAAAATTCCCCCTAATGAGAAGCTAGTCAATCAACCACTTGATGAACCTCTCTCAAGTGACTAGTTTGTCACTCCACTAACTTGGGGATATTAGAGGGTTACCATTATAAGAATATATGTCATTGTGGGAAACAATTATATTGATATTAATTAATAAATATTTTTTTTGAACAAATATAAATATACAGAGAAGATTTGTGAGTATGAATACATTAGATATATTGGTCTTGAAAGATGTTAATCATTTTATAATTTTATGAATATATGGTATATATTGGTGATACTTCCAACATTTATGAACATATCCTTGAAAATATTTCTTTTGAAAGGGAGAGCCTAATTATAAATTATAAATATTAGAGACACATTTTAATATCTATAAAAAATTAAAATTTTGAAAACTAAGTAAAATTAATCATAATTTAGTATTTATTAATGATTAATTTAAATTATGTGATTAAAATAAATAATATACAAATATATTTTTGTGTGTCTATAATTTGTTGATGTTTTTTTAATTTTTATATTCTTGACTCCATTTTACACTCAGGAAAACAAATATTTTTTGAGAAATGAAGAGAATTTAAGAAAAGTTTATACCTTGAGTTTAACAGAAAAACCTTTAATTATTTGACATATATATGAAAAGGTTACTTAATGTGTGTCTTGAGCATTGTGTAATATGTTTATTGATATTAACATGGATGCATCACATATGGTACTAATATGTTTTATAGTAACCAACTTATATAAACATGTTAGAATTATAAGTTTTATTAACGAGACCATTTTTTTGAAAAATTAATTAAAAAACAAATCAATTCATAGAAAAAATTTATTCTTTATACATTTTAACACTCAAATATTAAATAATATACATTTTATTTTCTTTATAATATAGTGTGTTTGATATCTTGTTCCACACACAACACCAAACCAAAACGAACCAAAAATAAATATAAAACCATTAAAATATATCCATAGAATTAGAGGTTAAAAATAGATAAAACCTAATTATTTAATATATTAATAAATAAAAATAAATTTTATTATTAAATATAATAAATTTATAAATTAAATTAGTATATTTAGATGACTAATATGACTGATTTATGCTTTAAAACGCAACCTTTCTAAAAATTGTTTTTATGTGTTTGTTAAGAAACTAAATAATATATGGATAAAATATATTTTTTATATGAATAATATATTAACACAAATTTTATTAGTAATTTATATGAAATAATAATATAACTTGTTAATATTTTAAAAAAAAGATATTTTCCCTTGTAAACAGTTTTCATTATATTTTTATATTTTTATTTAAAAGTTAAATTCTAAAATTTTAGAATTTTAATGTGATAAAATAAATTTTATTTTTATATTTATCATGATAATATTAAGTTAATTTTAATTTTTTATATTTTTCCGGAAATAGTTGATTTTTAGGTGAATAGTGAAAATGATGTTTTTACCAAAACTATAACTCTAATGGATTTATAATTATATTAGAAAGAACCATGATTTTATAAAAACATTAAATTTATCAAATATTTATTTAATTAGGAATAATATACATTTATAAATACCATTCTTAATTTTTAAAATCTATTTTTAGCATTTTATGAATTTAAGTGACATTCTACAATAAAAGAAACTAATTTTGGACTTTTATTTTAATTAAATATTATTTTGGAAAAATTAGAATATCTATTGATATAAAATTAACATATTTTTTTAATAATAAACCAATATTTATCATTTAAACAAAATTAATTGATAATTTTATCATACACATACATTTTATGCTTAAAAATACACTTTTTCTAAAAATGGGTTTTTACGCGTTACATATGCTAATGTTAAAGTTTATTTTTGTTATGATAACTAGTTTATCTAATAAAGTGGATTTAATATTTGTAATAATTAGTTATAAATTATTTAATAGTGTCCATTCTATTTTTATGAGTTAAATGTAAAATACCTAGGTTAAAACAAGTTACCACGATAAAACCAAACTTGGTAAAAGTGAAAATTATAAGATTAAAGGACTTAAAAACATGCTGAAAAAATGTGATAAAATAAATTATTAAGTTATTATGAACATTATATCACCCTAGATAAATTACTTTCCATTTTTATCCACTTGACATGTAAAACATGTACTCTCTTTATATTGAATTAAAATATTTACAAAAATTCAATTCACACAAAAGGGCCCCCTCACCACCCCTTTAATACCGATAACAAATTATATTTTCTTTTGAAAATATTACCTTAATATATAAAATATAATAATTTATCACCATATTAAGATCATGGTCAAAATATATTTTCCTATCCCCCATTTCCAATGAGTCCTCCAAGGGAAAGCCCAAGTCCTCAACGCAAGTACCAAGTTTCCCTAATTTATTTTCCTTTTTCTATATTAATTTTCAAAATATATTTGTATTATTACTATTAAATGATATAAACATCGTTTTATACTTAATTTTATTATTAAAATAGATTAATAATTAACCAAATTACCCCTTTGTTCTCAAGGAAACCAAAAATGACATTCATGCATGCGTGTGGACTACCGCCTCCACAAAACATCATGTATTGTTTTACTTAACCAACTTACACATATAGTTATAATGTTGAATTAAATAAATATTTATTATATTTATATAATATTTTATATTTTTAAATAATATAATATATTATATGATTATTTTTTCTATGTAAAACAAAATCATCAACCATTCGTACGTGCTAACTATCACCTTTATGGAATAATTGATTTCCTTCTTTTTTATTTTCATAAATTAATTTTATGGATGGTCAGGAGAATGGATTTAATGGATAATTATTATCTATATGAAATTATTAAGGTTATTTTAATACAAATTGTACAACCTATTCATAGTATGAGCAATAAAGAACCATGGTAAATTCAACCCTCCAAAAGAGAATTTTAAAAACAAAAAAAGATTTTTTCCTACTATGTAATTACATTATATATGTTATATTATTCTTATAATTTTTTTAATTATGAAATATCAAATCAATAAACAATAAATAAGGTTATTTTTATACTATTATAATGATATGACAACCGAATCACTTCATAATCATCCATTAATTATGGTATGTTCTTGTTTGAGTTAGTTTAACCGCCTAATTGAACAACGCTATAAATTTATATTATGGATGGATATTGGAATTTAATTTGTAGTAATATATGATATATATATATTTAAATAATTTTTTTAATTTAGTTTTAGATTGGTAACATTGATATTAAACAGATTCGTTAAGTTACCAATGTCTGTTCGTGTAAAATAACTAGACCATACTCATCATAGATTTTATCTCAAGGATCATAAATAATACTCAAATAGAATGAAACTATAACATTATAAATAATTATAAAACATAAATTCAATTAAATTTTATTACACAGTAATGATTAACTCTAGGAGAATAATTAATAATGACACTTCTATTACAAAACTAGTTTAAAATGATCACGATTACTCACAACTGATATAAAAAATAGATAATAACTGATTAATATACATATATATCATAATTATAAATGATTTTTATAAAATTTTATATATATGAAATGTTTTATTAAATGGTTTTTTAATATAGTTATTTTTTATACATGAGGTTAGAGCACATTTTGGCTAAGCGTGAATAAAGTTAAGGGGTTTTGATAACTGAATTTTCTTCAATTGAGTTACAAACTTACATATTAAAACTATATTTTAAGGAGGTTTATTTATAATAAATAATGAGTAATTGAAATTTCATTTAATAATAATTATTTTTTGGTTTCTAAAATTCTTCCTTATAACATCATTATCAAATTATTCTTACCTTAATGATTATGTTACTGGTAAGGGTTATTTGTATCAAATTTCAATTCCTTGAGATATGATTATATTAAACACTATGTTTTCTATTTTTTGGTATAATTATTACCCTTTGATATTTTATATCATTATTATATCATTATTCATGGTATTTAATGTTCCATTTGAAATTTTATCCTTTCAGGGGGTTTGATTCAAAAGTTTCAAAAACTGTAAGTGTTTTTTTACTATATTCAATTCAATAAGACATGTTTGACATTTCGCACCATATTTTCTTTTATATAGTGTATTTAATTCCCTGTTTAATTTAAGTAATATTAATACCTTTCATTTAATAATATTTTAATTTCATGGTATTCCTCTCAGGATCTTTTGATTCTTACATTACCATTATCATAAGGGTATTTACATATAAATTTTGCTTTATTGTGATAAGATTAATATTCACCACTTATTTCACTTATATATATATATATATATTAGTCATTGATTATATTTTAAATCCTCTAATAATATTTTATTTTTTGAGATTAAACTCATGTAAATCCTTCATTTTTTTATTTTTAAAATAACCTGTATTGCAGGCACAATTTTTCTTCTAATGCCTTTATTTTTTTGAGAAAGATGAGCTCATAGGCTTTGTATTAATGAAAAAAGAGGAGATTACATGAGTCTGAAGGAATGAATTTTACATTTTTCTATTAAAAAATTTATAAATATGTCACCAGGGAGATTAATAGAGTATAAGCATCCCTGCTCAGTAAAACCTTTATTTACGAGGCTATCAACAAGGTATTTGGCTTCTCAAAAAGTGTGAGTGATAAAGTAGTTTATTGAAGAAATATTGTCATGGAAATTTATCCACTTATTAGTTAACTACCATGATAGATGAGTCATTACCATTTTATTGTCTTTCATAATGGTGGTAGAATCACATTCAAACTATATGTTTTCCACCCTCTTTGACAGACAAGATCAACCGCCTTGATGGATCCCATCATTTCTTCTTCCAAGGCAATGAAATTTCCACAAGGTCTATAAAGTAATTCAACAACCTCACTGTTATGATCACAAAAAATGATCCCATATCCTAAGTGGCCTATATTTTCCATGGAATCACCATAAGTGTTTTAATTCAACCATCTAGAAAATGGTGGGAACCATAACACTTCAAGGCTTCCATATGGTTAAGGAAAATTACCTACAATTTTTATATTGTTAAGAGTAGTGAAGTCCTTGAACAATTTTTTTCTACACTCTACACGCATGGAGTTCTCATTATGTGTTTTTTTAATAACAGAATCCATCAAATTTTTGACATTGAATCGGGTTTTGTACTGAATGGCCCTATTTATACCCTTCCAGATAGCATGAACCAATTATACACATTCAACTTTGAAAATAATGGAGATCTTCCTAGAGAATTGGAGTTGCATAATTTCAAATAGAAATTGAGAAATTGAGATATCTTGAGGAATTTGGGTCTCAAAGAGATAAAAAACAGCCCTCTATAGGTATGTAATAGTTTTGTAAGAAAAGAAAATGTGATCAACCTCTACCTGGTGCTGATGACATAGAACATGCTTAGAGAAAAGGGAGATACCCACTCATTGTATATTACCATCAATAAGAATCTTGTTAAAAGAAAGTTGAAAATCAGGGTGAATCTTGAAGGAACATGCCATTTGTTTCTAAATCATCCAATAAACTATGTGTCTCCTTGAAGAATGTGTTTATATATTACATTCAGATAAAGTTTTCCAGTTGGGGACTGCTCCCAAATTAGCATGTCATCTTGATAGATAAACTCGTGATTTGCAATATTAGATAAAATTTCCATAGAAACCAATTCCATAATAGCTAGATAATCCTTTATGGAAAAGTTTTTATTGATTTATGAGGAAATAACCTGATTCATCAAGGGCTGTCCCATCTAGTTGACATACCAAAAATTCATAGAAGAGTTTCTTCTAGCAATCATTTGGGAATGTAGATGTATATCTTGGATTTTTTTTTCAAACCAAACTAAACAAAAGATTCCATATATTTCTATTTTCCTTTAATAATCATTATTAGAAATCGTGATTTAAGAAAGAATAGAGAGATTAATTTCTTATTGATTAACCATCAAATGAATTTGGAATGGAGATCCTGGTTGGAGAGCTTCAAATTCTTAATGTCAAGACCTCTAAGGGCCTAGGTCATACATCATTTATTCCAAGGTGATGTTAAAATATTTATTTCCAACACATTTCCACTACACATCAAATTTTTCATTATATAATTAGTGATCTTAATGAAAACTATGGGCCATATATACACCATGAAGTAAATGATTTTTGAAACTAAAATATGTTTGAAAAAGTAGATTTGACCTACCATTGAAGGCAAATTTCCTTTCCATGAAGTAAGGGTTCATCTCACTTAACTCACTATAATATAAAAATGAGAAACATGAGGCTTAACATAGAACATTAGAATCCCAAGATAAGTAAAGGGGATTGATCCTTCTCTAATTACCAAGTCATTGATAATGCTTCTCTTCCTTGTGGTTGTATTTTTTTTCCAAAATAGATAAATGACTTAATCCAATTGGTTTCCTAACTTAAAACACTCTCACAGTGTAGAAGAAATTTTTTGATGTTTTTGATGTTTCTACTTCCTTCCCGAGTAATAATAATGATGTCATCAGCAAAAAATAGATGAGATAGTGCAGAGATACCTCTTACTACTTTGATGGGTTCCATTTCAACTGTGCCTACAATGTGAAGAATAAGTATACTAATATTATCCTTAGATATTGAAAAAATATTAGTGAGATGGGATATCCCTATCTTACCCCCTAGAAAATTTAAAAATACCCATATAAAGATCCATTAATGAGGATGGAAATATTGGAATATCCAAGAAGAGTTGTAATCCAGTGATTAAACTGTGTGTTGAAGCCAAACTTGTAAAGCATAGTTCTAATAAAATTCCACTCCATAGTATCAAAAGCCTTTATTATATCTAATTTGAGGTAAATATTTACACCTTGGGTGGATTTTATGAGAAGGTTGACACATTTTGAGGTAGTTAACAAGAAATATTGGATGCTCCTTCCTTTCACAAATCAAAACTGATTCCAATATATAATTCTGTCTGAGACTCTGACAAGCCTGGTGGAAAGTATCTTTCTTATGACCTTATGAATTGTGTTGAAAAAAATCCACTAGTCATAATTGACCAATGGCACTAACATTCTCCACTTTGGGAATTAGAGAAATGAATTGAGCAGTGATACCTTGAGTGAAGAAGACTCCCATGAAAAAAATTCTTGACAAGATTAAATATGTCATCTTGGACAATATCCCAAATTTTTTGAAAGAAGAGATTAGTGAATCCATCTGGTCTAAGAGATCTATCTTTTTTAGAGAAAAAAATACCACCCTAATTTCATTGTCAAGTGGTAAGGATATGATAAATGAGTTATCATCCTCATCGATCAGCTTGGGAATAATATTTTTCTTGATAACCAAATTTATTAGGGTCCCATAGAAGAGATTCCTGTAGGAAGAAACAATGTGATCAGAAAGTTCCTACCATATCTTAAGAATGTAGCATCCATCACTGAGTAAAGAGAGTGCTATGTTTTCCCTTAGAGTCTTCTCCAAAGAATTGAAATTATTTTTATTTCTGTCACCCTCATCAAGACACATGATTTTAAATAGATCCTTATTGATGTTGTCTCTAAGAGTAATGATATTTTTTCAACTTTACATCCATTTTAGCTTCATGGGTAGAATCCCCAGTGAAGTTGTTCCTAGTCATTTCTTCCTACATATAATGTAAGGAGCACTCAATGGAATTAATTTCTAAATCAATCTATGTGAATTTTATTTTTCTCTACTCTTTCAGCTTTTCCTTGAATGATTTGATCTTAGATATGCATATTAAAGGATCAAAATTGCTTCTATTAAATGTTCAAGACTCCTAGAAAATTTTGGAGCACTCAGGAAGGGAAGCCCAAGAATTGTTGAACCTGAAGGGAAGTGGTTATCTTCGCTCATTTTCAATAAGACTTACAAGTATTAAATGATGGTCATAATTGTGTCTTTCCAAGGTGACACATGATACTGATTTACAGTTTTAAATATGTTCTTAATTGAAAAAATTCCTATCAATTTTACTCACCCTCATGCCATTAAGGTTCCTATTATAACAAGTAAACATGGACCTGACAAGGTTGACTTCAGCCAAACCTGTATCTTCAACACATGCTATGAATTCTGTAATGGAAATAGAGTTGTGTATCGGCCCTAACTTTTCATCCGCATGAATAATGTAATTGAAATATCTTATTATACACTAGGGATCCATGATTCTATTTGATAGGTCCTTTATTTTTAGCCAGAGTGTTCTCCTATACATGTAGCTATTGGGAGCATAAACAATTGAACAATAACACTTTTCAACAAGAATTTCAAAACAATAGGTTACAATCTAATTATCATAATGTATAATGGCCAGATTTTCTACCATGTAATGTACTAGTAAATATATTATGCCAATGCTTGAAGCATTCTGAGAAGTACACATCCTCGAATATACTCTACTTATAAAGGAGGTAGTTTGGTTTGAAGAAACAACCATTGGTTTAGAAATTCCAATAATCTTTGGTTTGTACCTACTTTCAAGGAGCCTCAAGGAAACCTCTATTCCAAGGTTGGAAACTCCCTGATAGTTCCAAAAAAGGATCCTCATTTTGGTTTTGTCTTGGGGGAAACCCCCCTTTATTCTTATCCAACTTCCTTTTAGACATATTGGATTTTTAAGGATTTGTAGAATGTGTAGAATATTTGGACTTATTTGAATTATCATCATGTGAACCTATTTTGATTCATGGAAATCCTCTTTTAGTAGATCTTGGACATGGGTAACAGTGCTATGCATTTAAACTCTGCCTTTTCCCCATTTGAATTATCAACCACATGAGCCTATTTTGTATCATTGACATCCTATTTTACAATAATTTGGATATGGGGATAGATCTATGAGAGTCAGCTCTGCCTATGTCAATTGCCTCACCCAGGCCTTCTTTACTATCTAGTGCATATTGATTTGTTGATGGTTTGTTCAGTGATTCATCCAATTCTATGGCCGCATTAATGTTTGGTGAAATAAAATCAAGGATAAAATCCTCATTCTAAGAGGATAAAGCAGTGGAAACAACTTCTGATGTAAGGTCAATAATCCATGAATCATTCGAGGGGTCACTGGAAGTGACAACTTTTGAAGGTTTATTTTTCTTATATTCTTCTTCAACTAGAACTTCCCACAAGGAGGTCGTGGGCATAGAAATGTTTCTGGTCACTCCTTTAAGAGTGTAAGATGGTTCCTTTTTGATATAGATCCACATAGTTCTCTTCTTATTACATGATACTTCCTTATAAGAATTCAAGCTAGGAGTAGGGTTAAACAATTTCTTAAAGTAGTGATGGATGTGGATCAATATTATACAGACCCTTGATGCATAAGAAGGTCTCACGAGACAAACTAACTTGGTTATTTTTGTGTATTCTTTCCCAGAAAAAAATATTTCATAGACATAGGGACTTAACTATATATACCCAAGTTAAATATAACTTAAATAATAAATTAATCACATGATTTATATATTAAATCATACAATATTCACATAATCCAAGGAACTAAAGGTTTAGTTTCTTAGATATTTATTACATAAACATATTACATTATATCACTAGAAAATATTTTGACATAATTTTTCTTCTCTATACCCTCTTATAGACATATCACATGATGTAATAATCTTCATAAATTTGGGAATATAAAAATAATAATGGGATGACCTCAAATTCTCACTAAGGGAAAAGGCATATCATAAATTATTCTATCAAAATAATGAGAAGAATATGAGGAAAACATAAATATCTAAATGATAGATTATAACACCATGTTTGATAATCACAAATCATGATGGAGCCACATACGATCATAAAAATATCATTAAGGAAACATAAAAGATTAAAAGATAACATATGAACTTTATATAAGGTACATGATACTTGAAAAGGTATCATCATGAAAACATGGAATTTCTCGGAAATAAAATGCATCTTAAAAACAAGAATAAATTGATAAAAAAACTTAGAAATGTCTCATAAATTTATAAATGTGGAAATATGGAATATCCATAAATATATGAAAATAATTATGTGAAAACCCATTATGCCCATGCTAATTTTAAAAAAATCATTATGTCCACACCATAAAATGGGAGAAAACCCATCATTCCCATGCATGTGTGAACAAACACATTATGTATATGCCTTACTATATCATGAGATATAATATTATACCAATTCATTTTAGGGTAATATATTACCCCGAACATCATTATCCATACATATGTGTGAAACTTAAAAATAATCATCATTATAAATTAAATAACCAATGGAAATTTAAGGGGTTTGTTAAACATATCACATAATATGAACTTAAGAAATAACAGGATATAAAAATATAATTATACAAAAGGGGTGATAATTTAATTAAATATAAAAAACCACTTCATAAAATATATATCATTTAAATATAATGATAACAAATTCATGAATTTTTTTTCAAACATTCAATATTCATCATTTTAAAAGTCATAGTTATGAGTCCCTTTTAAAAAAATTGACATTGTTTTTAAGAGAAATGAAAATAATACCTTAAATGAAATTTATTTTGGTTTAAATAATATTTTTATCCATAAATAAGGAAATAAAATTATTCAAAATAGAAAGTATTTGAAAATTATGTTTAATAATAAATTGCATAACTGAAAGAAATGATTTTGGGTTATCAAGCCCCTTGCCATTATGATTGATTTCCATAGAATTATTTAATCTCATATATCATAAATATGAACTTAATAATAAATTATTTCATAAAATTATTCTTATATTATTATATTTATACTATTCATTAATAATAATTATCTTCATATATTATATTTTTTGTAATCTCTTTTCGACATCAGGTGTTAATAATCTTAATCATTTTGAAATAGGTTCATAAAAGCAGTGTTGATATTCATTTTTCTCCAAAATATAATCATTTAAATACCTGTAAATTTTCTAGAATATATGTTTTATAAATAATTATAATGTTATAACTTCATCACTTGGGAATTTTATTAATGTTTCTTGAAAATGAAAATAACCAAGAACTAGTTTTGGGCTTCTTTACTAATTTCAATGGATTACATTATAATGATCATTAATTTTTATGTTATTAAAAAGGAAACATAATAATAATATATATTACTTATAAATATCATATATAAATATAAATTATCAACTAAAACCATCCATGTTTTTTCTGTGAAGGAAAAATGAGACACATTTATTCGTGGAGGTGGTAGTCCTCACAATACATGAATCATATTTTCTTTTTTTATTAATAGAAAAGAGAGGGTGATTAATGATTTTACCATAATTATAACAACATAAATATATAATAATTATACTTATGTTACAATTTTAATGTGGTTAAATGAAAATATATTAATAATAAAAGTTTATAAAGAATTAGAAAAATAAATAGAGGTTTAAGAACCTATACCTCACTTCTTGGATTATCGCCTTTCGGAAAGAGATTAAAACTTTTAGGGGTCATATTTTGAGAAGAAAAGAACCTATTTAAGATGTATATGATATTTTATAAGAGTATTTTATATATTATGGGTAAAAATTTGGTTTTTTTGAGTGAGGGTAAGTAGGGAAAGGAGTGCCCCTTTTATAAGTGAAAATGAGTGACATTTTTCTAAATTCCCAAAACTATTTAATAATGAGAAGTCAATATCGATCCAAGTGCCTCCAAAACTTATAAATAATTGATTATAAGTAATATAAGGTCAATAAAAATATCAAATATTCAAAAATAAACATTTTTAAAAATTTTATTTCCTATAACTATATCATTACTCACTTTTACCATTTTAACTTTCAACATAGTAACTAGTTTTTACCTAGGTAATTTATCCTTTAATCCTAAAAATAAAGTGAGAATTATTATATCATTTTTAAATATTTATAATAAATATTAAATCCAATTTATAAAATAAAAAACCTAAGTGTATAGAAAATCAATTCTAACATAAATGCATGTAACATAAAAAAACTATTTTTTGAAAAAGTTTATTTTTAAGAAAAAAGATTTATGATTAGGGAATAATTATCGATTCCACCAATTTAAATTAATTTAAAATTATTATGATTATTCAAATATTATTTATTTAATAATAAAAAAAATGAAAAAGTTCATTTCATCATGTTATAATTAATTAAACAAAACTGTAAAAAAACATAGTTTTCATTAAAATGCTACATAAATTATCAAAATACTGAGAAGTTTTTTATAAATTTAAAATAGTATTTTAAAATTATTTTGATAATTTATTATATAAAATTTAATATGAAGAGTTCCAAAAAATTAAATGCATTCAGATAATAAAATAATTTCATCAAAGTGATGATATTAATAAAATCGGTATTTTCACTATTCATGCAAAAATTCATTATTTCCAAAAAATAAAAAATTTCATTAAAAGATAATATAAATATGATAAATGAAAAAATGATTTTAATTTTGTAAAATTAACATCCTAAAATTTTTATACTTAAAATTAACACAACATCATAAAATATCATGAAAAATATCTTTTTATAACAAATAATTTTTTTCATATTAAATATTGTTTTCAAATTAGTGCTAATAAAACTTAAAAAATATCCATTTTATAAAATAAATTTTAATCATAAGGAAATATTTTTTTATTTAGATGTTCTAATGTTTTTGATATTTATGGTGATTTTTTTGTTTTGTTCTATCTCTATAAATATATTTAATGTGAACTTTATTTAATAAAGGAGGAAAACTATAGTCATTACATTATATCCCCTTTAAAATAAATTCATCCTAAAAATTTCATAAAATGAAAGAAAATGTTGAGGGAATATTTCTCTTATCACATCCTTAGGCTCCCACACAACCTTCCCAAATTTTTGATTTATCCATCGATCTTTGATCAGTTGAGTGGTCTTATTCAGTTACACATTATCTATTTGATTTAAAATTTTCACTGATTTTTTCTCATATCAGAGACCATATTTAAATTTCACTGCTTCTAGGATTATCACTTGTGAAGGGTCCCATATTTACTTTTTAAAAATTTATAAATGGAATACATCATATACTTGGGAGAGGTGTGGAGGTAGCAGTAAGAGATAAGCTACAACCCTAACACAATCAAGTATTTTTAAGGGCTTTATGTACCTGGGGCTCAACATTCCTTTCTTCCCAAATCTCATAACTCACTTCCATGAAGATATTTTAAAGAACACCTTTTCATTAACATAAAACTATAGATCTAATTAAATATTATCTACATACGTATTTTTTGAATTTTATGATTCTCTCATATGAAAATGAATGGTTTGAAACTTCTCCATAATTTATTACACAAGGTTATAACCTATCAACTTCCCCTCTAGATATTTTCCTGCATGTTAGAGGCTTAAATATCTTCCCATAAAGTGTGTCATATGGTGGCATATGAATTATAAAATGGAAACTATTATTATATGAGAAATATACAAAGGGGAGGTGTTGATCCCAACATTCATGTCAATAAATCGAACAATATATCAACCTATCATCTAGAGTATGAATTTTCCTCTTAGAATGCTCATTTGTTTGAGGATTATTTTTAGTGCTAAATCTCATCTCTATCTCCAAATATAAAAAAATATTTCTCTAGAATCTCAATGTAAACCTTGAATCTCGATTATATAAAATGGTTAATGGTACTTTATAGAACCTCACAACATAACTTATGTATATATTGGTGAGTTTTGTGGGGGATAAATCTTCTTTGATAGACAAAAAATATTCTATATTTTTAAGGTGATCAACTACAACCTAAATAGAATTATTAACTTTAGAAGTTTTAGGCTGTCTTATAAAAAATTCCATGGTGCCATTTTTCCATTTTCATAATGGTATGGGTAATGGTTGCAACATACCATTAGAATTTTGTAATTCATCCTTAACATTTCTAGCATATGAAGAATTGATATATGTATTTTTCAATCACTCTGTCCACACCATCCCACCATAATTTTTTACTTTATATCTCTATACATATTTTTTCATCCAAGATGGATAAAAAAGGATGAGGTATGAGCATCATCAAATAGTTCATTCTTCAATTCCAAATTTTATGGAACACATCCAATTCCAAACCTTATAACTAAATATTTATCAAAGTTGAATTTTGGAATATTTACTACATTTTTTGTATTGCTCTAAATAATACTCCTAGGATTCATTGATATTTACATGAATTGAAGGTTAAAAAGTTAGTTGGGAAAGATTGGATTTATCTCCCCTCATTATGACTTCAAGATTCATCCTTTATAAATCCATGAGTATTGGGTCTTTTTCAATAATCATCATGGATAGGGTAGCACAATATTTCATTATTAGAACATCATACACCTTATTTTCCTTCCCTGATAGGTAATGTATTGAGTAGTTATAATATTTTATCAACATAAACCATAACTTCTTATTCATTTTCAATTCATTCTATGTGAATATATATTTCAATATCTTATGATCTATATATATATATAAAACTTTTCTCCAAAGAGATAATTTCATTAAATCTTTAATGTAAATATCACTACTGTCGTCTTTAATCATGCATCAGTTAATTTTTCTCATCAATATTTAATTAGAATGAACCATAAGAAATTACCTTATCATTCTAAATGAGGATTCAACCCAACCCCTTTTTCAAAGTGTTATTATATATTATAAAACCTTCCCCAAAACATGGTAATGTAAGTGTAGGATTATTAAACAATATCTTATTTAGTTCCTTAAAACATTATTCATATTCATCTATCCAAAGGAAGTTTAGTCCCTTCCATTTCAACTTGGATAGTGTATTTAATAGACATGATAAATTTCTCACAAATATTCCGCAATATCTTAATAACCTAAGAAAACTATAAATATAAGTCACATTTGTTATTCTAGGAAATTTCTCAATAAATTCCATCTTTGATGAATCTAATGATATACCCTTTCTTATCATGACCCAAGAATGATATCTTTTATTGTTAGAATTTATATTTTCATAATTTTTCATACACCTTATCCTTTCTAAAATTCTTTAACATAATTTGAAAATAATATTTATTCTCCTCCATGATCTTTTAATATATAAGAAAACCATCAATAAATAAAAACAAAAATTGATTAAGGTTGTCTCAAAGGACACTATTAATTAGATCCATGACGACAGTATGCGAATTGGTCTGTCCAAATTATATCATATAACATTATAGTTTTCATACATTTTATAGAAATCCATCTTACATATATCTTCCCTTTTGACCATTAATTGATAGTATCATGATCAAATTTCAATACTTGAGAACTATTAAGACCCTCACATTTGATCAAATAAATCATTTAATATGGGGTAAATGATAATTTTCTATCATGATTTTATTAATTTATTGATAGTCAATGAAAAGACACATCAACCCATCCTTCTTTTTGAAAAATAGGTCTGACACACCCCATGATGATGTAATAGGTCATATTAATCTCTTTTCCAAATTATCTTACTGTTAATTATTTAACTCCAATTCAATGGGAACCATTATATACATAATTTTTAGATAATCAAGTATCTAGGTTTGAGTTTGAAAAATCTACCTCACGCTTTGAGGGAGGACCTAGTAGTTCATCAATAAATACATTAGTATATTCTGATACAATAGGCATGTCATTAATGTTGACTTAACCACAATCATTTGAGCCAAGGTCCCCTCATTATTGTGTAACATAACCCACATTATATAATTTTATTATATAGTGAGTTCATAATCATAATTTTATTAATACATAATAATAGGATGATCTGAGATATAAAATGACACTTCCTTATCCTAATAGTTTATGTAGAATTTATTCAAGGAAATATAATCTATACCCAATATTATTTCAAATTCAAAAAAATAATGAAGAATTAGATCCATAGGATGTATCCTCCTATAAATCACAATTGGATCAGATTTGTAAATCTTATATGTGACCATTGATCCATGAGTGGTTTTAACTGGTAGTTCAATATCCATTACTTAGGGTGGTAATATCCAATTATTAGTAAACATGTGTGATATAAAATAATGATGAACCTAAATCAAATAAGGCATTAACATACCTAGAAAAGATATCAAGTGTACCTCACACCACTTCATTATCACAGTCAACCTCATGGGAAGTGATTGGTAATTCCATTCCTTTATCCCTTAGTATGGGAAGTTTAGGGGCCTATTTAATTCATTTTATGGAGTTTTGTGTGATTTATTCACATAATGTCTAAAATACTTGAATCATTATAGTGAAGGAAGATCATTAACAGGGAACTACTTCTCTTATATAGTGTTAATCTTCCCTTCTCATTGGTTCAATAGTTTTGGGAATGGTGTCCTACTTTTCCACACATAAAATAATTCCCTAAATAATTGATACAATTTCCCGTGTTCTTTCTTCCATATCTATTTCATGTATAAAATTGGATATTGTTCCCACCATGTGTCTTATCATCGATTATTACATGATACTCTACTTTCATTTTCTTTTCCCAAGAATATTGAGAGGTTTTAGTTTTCATATCAACATTAAGATCACATGGAATAATCTCTTCATATATTTCAAAGTCTATTATGGATAATTCTCTTTAAATAATTAGATTTTATACAATAAAGAAGGAATATATTTTACTCTTGGTATCAAAGATAAAATCAGAGTCATAAATTTCATGTCTTGTGAAATTTTCTTTATATGACCCAATAGAATCATCCTCTTTTTTCTTCAATTCCATGAATTCCTACTATGTCCTTATATGAAGAATCATTGAAAAATTATTTGTGAAAATAGCTTCTTGAACTATTCCAATTATATATATTATATATCCTAAAATGTTCTTAATGAGACTCCACTATTGGTCAATATCACCTTCTAAACAATAGTTGATTAAAACAACTTTCTTGTGTTCTGAGCATTGAAGAACAAAAAATACCTTTTCCATTTCATTAACCCACTGCTCAAAAACCAATGGATTAGAAGAACCACTAGGATAAGGTGGATGTTTCATCATAAATGAATTTATAGAAAGTTACTCCCTCTTTAATATGATTGGGAGATCAAAGTTATTTGTTTTTTCCCCTAACTTATGATAGTTGGGTAATATTTCTCACAAGATTTTTTATTCCTTCCCTAATATAATTAGGTTTCCCATTGGGATTATGTCCACATTATCTATTTAACCCATTGTTAAATTTTTTATTTTGTGTTCCCAACATTACCTTGACTAAATAAAAATTTCGAGTGAGTATACTTAAATTAATGATTTTACATAAAAAGAAACTATAAAATTAGAAGATGGGTTTCATAAATGATGTACATACATTAACCTATGCAGATATGGGTTTCATTATCGGTTATCCATGATTTGATTTATAACTAAAATAGTTATATATATTTAAATCCTTAATAATTTATTTTAAATATAATTTTATTATCCTAATCATATCCCCTAATAGTGTCAAACAAGGTTCACAGTAAGGGACAAATCGCCATGCCCCAAAATGATGACCTTGATATATTTGACCAAATATTTTTAGGGTTTCTACCCCTAGATACATCTATGAAAAAACCATTTCCAGTTTTAGTATCAAGATATAGATTTATTTATAGTAAAACCACAATATCTATACTTTACCAAAACATCAATATGTTTTCTTAAAGTTATCATTATGGTTTTCAGTAATCTTCTCTAAACTAATATCCAAAAAAAAATATTATAAAAAAACTAAACCATCATTTTATACCAACTATATAGATACAATCTAAACATGTATAAAATAATAAATTAATCACATTGTTAAAATATTACATCACTCAACTATCTCATAATCTAAGGACTGAAAGGTTTAGTGTATTAGAAATTAGTTACATAAAATTCTTATTTTTTAACACTAGAAATGTTTCCCATAATTATGAACCTATATACCCTTTACATGAAATCTCACATGATGAAATAATCTTCATAACTTAGGGAATAAAAATATAAAAATGAGGTGAGGTTAAATTCTTAACAATGAAAAATATATATAATTTAGTATTAGATTATAAATATGTGAAGAATATGAGGAGAATATGAATATATAAATAATAGATCATATGACTGTGTATGATAATCACAAAAAATGATTGATCTACATAAGATCATAAACATATCATTAATAAAACATAAAATATAAAACATATAACATGTGAACATTTCATATGGTGTGGGATACTTGAAAAGGAATAATTATGAAAACACAGAATTTATTAAAAAAATTAATCTTGAAACTTAGAATAAAATGATAAAAAAAATTAGAAATGTTTTAAAACTTGATAAACATGAAAATATGTAATATACATAATCATAAGAAAACATTTGTGAGAAAACCATAATGACCATGCTCATGTGAAAAAACTCATTATGTCCATGCGTGAAAATGTGAGCAAACCCATTGTTCCCATGCTCTTGTGAACAAAAATATTATGACCACACAAGAATATATCATGATATATACCATTGTACCAATGAATTTTAGGGTGATATAGAAAACAACTTTTAATCTTCCATACATATATGTACCACTTAAAACCAATCATCTTCATAACTTAAATAACCCATGGAAAAAGAATGGGTTTCTTAAATATATCACATAACATAAAATTAAGGAATCACAGGACATCTAAATATCTTTATCCAAAAGAGTTCATATAATAATAAAATATAAAACATCACATCATGGGAGATAAATCATTTTATGATAATGTGAACTGAATCTTGAAAATAGCTTTTTGAAAACCTTTTGTATTAATCATTGTAAAAGTCATAGTTATGCATCCCATTTCAAAAAGTCCCCTTTATTTTTAAGATAAATGAAAATAATACCTAACATGAAATATATGTCTTTTAAATTTTTTCCTAGATAAATAAGGAAATACAATTAGTCAAAATGTAAAGTCTTGGAAAAATGATTTTCAATAATAAATTGTGTTACTCTAAGAATGGATTTTGAGTTACCAAGTTCCTTAACCTTAATATTTATTTACATAGAATGTTTCAACCTCCAATATAATAAAGATAAACATATTAATTAATTATTTCATAAACTTATTCTTATATAATTCTATTTATACTCTTAATTAATGACAATTTTATTCATGAATTATATTGTTGTAATCTCTTTTCAACATCTGGTGCTAATAATCATAACATTTTGAACTAGGTTCATAAAAGTGGTATTGATTTTTATTTTATACCAAAGAACGTAATTTAAAATCCTTAAATGTTCTATAATTTATTTTTTATAAATAATTATATTGTTATAATTCCATTACATGGGAGTTTTAGTTATTTTTCATAAAAAAAATGATGAAGAACCAGTTTTAGGATTTTTAGTAATATTGATGGATAATATTATAATGATAATTACTTTTTGGATTATTAAAAAAGAACCATATTAATTATATATATTTCTTAAAAATATCATATATATTTATAAAATATAAACTAAATCCATCCATGTTTTTATGTGATGGAAAAACGAAAAATGTTTATTCATGGAGGCAGTAGTCTTCAAAACACACGATTCACATTTTCATTTTTCTTAATGGAAATGGGGAGGGTGATTAATACTTATAAAATCAATAAAATAACATACTAGTATAATAATTATATTGATTATATCATTTTAATATGTTTAAATGAAATTTTAATAAGAATAAAAGCATCTAAATAAATAGAAAAAGGAAGAGAGATTTAAGAAGTTATAACTCACTTATTAGATTATCACCTTCGAAAATGGGATTAAACATTTGAGCACTAGAACCTATATAAGGTGTATATGAGTATTTATAATATTATTAAAAATAGTAGTGTTGGGTGAAATTTTGTATTTTTGGAGTGAGGGGAAGAAAGGAAAGGAGTTACTATAATATCTCTGAACTCTTACTCCCATATCCAGTGATGAAGTTATAGAATTTACATTTATGGATTTGATAATGATGAATGTGAAACAATTTTTTTCATCCAAAACACACAACATTAAAGGAAAAAATTTTATTTACTTGCATTATAGAGGACCTTTTAGGTTTATAGTTTTATAGAATTAGGATAAACTCTTAAATAAAAAATACCCATGTATTTAAATGATAATTTATACCAATTAATAGAGGTTTTATAATTTCAAATTAAGTCATAATAATCATATATATAAAACCA
This sequence comes from Viscum album, assembly GCA_963277665.1. NCBI lineage: Eukaryota > Viridiplantae > Streptophyta > Magnoliopsida > Santalales > Viscaceae > Viscum > Viscum album. The sequence goes on from OY728133.1 coordinate 109,897,328, forward strand.
CTTATAGAAATAATTCATTAAACTTCCTTATTTATAACTTATGGAAAAAGAAAAATAATAAGGATGAGATCGAATGATTTATATGGGTAAACATAATCATTAAAAATTGAATTCCATGAATGAGCATAAAAAGAGCATAAGGGCATGATGAAATAGTCAAAGTTCATGAGTATAAAGTCAGAATATTCATACCCATACATACCTGAATCATAAAACATAAAAACATGGAATACAGATTTAACAAAGTCATGATTCATCATAATTAATAATCACGAGTCATGTGATATCAATATTGATCAATGTAAACATTATAAACCCATAAAAATAATAGAAGACACATATTGGTATATTAGGAACGTTATAATTATATAAAAATTCTAAATGGAATAACCAATATTAGAAAATACTATCTCTAGAGGACCCCATGCATGAGAGGGCTATTGCAGACGCACCTGTCCTTATTTTATAATGGAATCACCTATACTTGGTTTATCATGGAATGAACCATGATCATAAAAAATGTACAATAACAAAAACATGAATAAAGTACATAGAGCTTTCATTTCATCATAAAACTCATAAAAACCTATTTTTTTCATAACATGATTAGACCATTGAAAAGAAATGAGTTTCGTGAAAATATACATGAATCATGATTAACCCCTGGAAAATAAATTCTTTCTTTGAAAATATATTTTAAAAAATATTAATCAGTGGAAAAGAAATAAATTTCATTAAAATAAATTTGAAACATGATTAACCCATGTAAAGTGAATGGTTTCCATGGAAATATCATTGAAACATGATTAACACATGGAAAATAAATGGGTTCCATGAAAATCACTTTGAAACATGATTAACCTATGGTAAAGAAATGGGTTCAATAATAATATTTATGAAACAATCACTATCCATTTAGAGAAATAATAAAGATAGTATCATCCCTATTTGAGAATAAGTTAAAACAGGGGTTGTTTATGTAGATGAATGAAAATACCATTAAAAGATCAAAATTTTTTGAGGGAAATTGCCTTTTCATTTTGAAAGTCACTTTTAAAAACTAAAAAATCACAAAATATTGTAAAAATAATTTTCATTCAAAAAAACTTTTGTAGCATATAAAAAAACATACAGTAAATTAATAGACATGATTGTAGGGAAATCCATTCATGTTATAAATGTTAAAAATAAACATTCTTTTCAAAACATTTTGAAAAAGGGTGTCAAAAGTGACCCTTTTAAAATACATTAAGAAATTTATTTTTAAAATATTTTAAAAGAAGGTAAAATATCATGAAAAATGGATTTAAGAAATCATTTATTTTTTTAGAATAACATTTTGAATATATTTTAGAAAACATGGATATGGAAGAGGTAGATATCTGATCTAAAATAAAATTCAAGATCCGTGTCACTTACAAATGATTTCATTGATATTTCTTCAATAAATAAGGGAGAAAATGGAAATAAAACATGTTAACATATTTATAATTAGTGTTGGAGAAATATATTTTGTTCAAGAAAATAATAGTATATTATTTTCTCCAAATAAAACATGTATATAAACAACCCTATAAATAGAGGAGATTGCAACATAAAGCCTTTTCCACTTTGGAAACTCTTAAATAGTAATCCAGATGAAATAATAACATAAAATGATACTTTAACTATGATGAACCTAAGGATTTTCATGATATAAAATTTACAATGGAATTATATAAACCTAAAAAATGTATATAGGTGCATATTATAAATGTATTTCTCAAAGAAAGATAATTTGAGATGAATAACCCTTACCAAAATCATACCATTTAATTTGAGAATTAATCTGTGAATAAATTATGTGTATCAAATGTAAATATAAATAAAAAAGTGTAAATAAAAGATATGATAATAAAAATTCATTACAAGCATAATAATATAATATCAAATACAATTAATAAGCAATATAACCCAATGAAATGAAATAGAGTTATGAAATTATTTACCACTTTATAACATTCAAGTCGAATCTGCTTGGATGAAATAATTCAAATTGAAACTTAAAATACCATGATATATGAAGTATTAATGAGATTACATATAAAATGGGTATTTTATACACCACACAATAAAAAAAAGTGGTGAATATGAAATATGTCTCATAAAAATAAATAGTGAGATGAGAAAAACCCTTACCTTGAGTCCATACTTTCCAGGCATTCAATTTAACTCATGAATAATAATATTAGATTAATTATTTTATTTATTAATAACCTTTTTAGGTTTAATAACTTATAATTAAATCATTTTTATTTATTTACAATGAAATATTTGAATAATTAATCAGTTAAGTCCACATCAGTTGTTTTGAGGATGTCTTGTTCATAATTTCAAAATGGATTTGGTGTGTTGACCACACTCAAAGAGATAATTATTTTAACATATAAATAATAAAAATAATTAAATATTTATCATATTTATAAATTAATTATACTTTTTAATACCAATCAAGAAATACGGTTTTGATAATTGAATAATGTTATAATTAAAGATATGGTAGACCATACATATACATGAGTAATATTTCCATTTTTCAATGATCATTATAGAAATATGGTGAGTAATATTTTATATTTATAGAATGATAATAATTTCAAATATATCATATTATTTGTTTAAAGATACTTATATATATATATATATTCTATGTGGTTTGGTGAAGAAAATAGAGTCACATCGCTTTGGGAAGGCGACAATCTACATATACATGAACAATATTATCATTTTTCAGTGTGTTATAAGGTAAGAAATAAAATGATATTTTTTATGAATGATAAATATGAAATAAATATCATAATTATATATTTTTTTATAACATATATTCATTAAATTTACCAATATTACCTTCCATGTAAAGCCTTAGTGAAAAACAAATCATATCGCTTCGTGAGGCGATAATCTACTGTACAAATGAGTGACATTTTCGTATCCCTTATAGAATGGAAATTAAAAAGGAATATATGATACAATGACTCTATAGTTATAATTATTATATGAATATCATATATATACTTTGTATACATTATCATACCCAACCGTGAGAGGTGTTGATGGGAAATGTGTCACATCAGTTCATGAGGTGGTGTTCATCGTACACATGAGCGACATTATTGTGTCCCATTTGATAGAATATGAGATTAAAATAGTTTATTCCATTAATATAATAATATATAATTATATATGATATAATATTTTTATAATATGAACATAGTTGAAGAATATTTTAAGTATATATAAGAATAAATAAAACAACAATCCATAGTTAAGAATTTTACCACTTCTCAGACAACCTCTTTAGAATTATAAATAAATTATTCCTAGAAAGGATTTATGAAAAAAAGGATTCTAGGATGATGGTTTGGATTTTTATAATTTAGTTTTTTAGCTATTGTCCTATTTTTTTTAATATATGAAGAAGAGAGGATATGGGGTGGCCTTTAATAAGTGAGGTAAGTGTCACTCTTGTAAATTTGAAAAGAAAAAGGTGTACCCACGTTTTTCACAATCCAAAATGGTATAAAGTTTATTAATATAGAGAGTTATAAATTTTGAGGTCTAAATATTTTCATAAAATATATTTTATACAAGTTTTTAGGTCATTTAAACCCCTATCATTTTAGGTTAAACCCTGGTAAATCCATTTTTACCTTAACTGTGATAATTAATTTTTAAATTTTTCACTATTTATTTTGGTGGAAAATTAATTTGAACTTATTAGATAATATATATTATTCTGATCCCAAATATGGAATACATTTTACCAAATTAAATTAACTTAAGTGTAAAAATTAAATTTAGAACAAAACCCACAAACTTGATGAGAAGACATGTTTTCAAGAAGTGTATTTTCAAGAAAAAGATGATTTTATAAAATATAATAATAATTATTATTATTATGTGAATATAAATTAATATTTACTGATATATAATATATAAATTTCATTTAAAACATTTCTCATTAGGTATTATTAAAATTAATTAAAATGAATAAATATTATGCATTTTAAAAAGTTTTTAGAAAAACCCCGTTTTTAAACCAAAAAAATATCATACTAAAATCTAATATAAAGTTGATTAAAAAGTAATTAAGTGGATTAAATATAAATAATTAAAACTTATGTTACTTTAAATAAAATTATAAACATAATTATACTTTTTAATTACTTAATTTTTTAAAATTAAGTTACTTTTGTTTTATCGAAAATAAATTTTTTTCATTATTCACTAAAAGATAAATATTTTATGAAAATTACCAAAATTTTACCCAAAGTAAATTTAGATATGATTATTTAAAAAATTATGTTAATTCCATAAAACCAAATTTTTTATATATTTAAAAACTAATTATAATATTTTTCTTCATTAAAATAAATAAAAATATTTTTTTAAGAAAACATATTTTTGAAGAATAAAATTAATTTTCTAAAAATTGATTTAATATTTAATAAAAATTGATCAAAAATTTATATTTATTTGAAAATATATATATATTTTACAAATTATTTAATAATATTCATACCCACCAATTTAACAGCTATGTTACAATGGTTATATATTTTTCGGTTTGTTTAAGCTCAGGGTTTCATGTCGAATACACTATCGAACATAGTTTTATTTTATAAAATATTTGGGTGTTATATCCTTCACCCTTTAAAAAATTTTATCCTGGTAAATGTCATTGATTTCATCATAAATAATAGTAAAAGGAAAAAAAATTGTTTCAATATCTTTTTCTTATATTTGAATAATTATTTTACATATATACAGAGAGTATAAGGAAACATACATACATGATGAGTAAAATTTTACCCTCTTGTAAATTCATACCACAATCTCATATTTTTCTACAAATGATGAGTATTAATGATTAATTTTTCATTAATAAATTACTAAACTAAAAATTTAAATACCACAAAACTATAAAAGTGATAACAAGATATTCCTTATATCTTTAGACATGAAGAAAAACCAAAATGGTTAGAAAATGGAAATATAATTCCCAAAATTAACATACCATAATATAATACATTAATCTTCAAAATTCAATAGTAATACAAAAAGTTGAAACTAAATAATTCCATGAATGAATAAACCTATAAACCAAATAAACTTAATATCCTCAAAATTAAAGAGTATCTTAACCTCAAAGTTTATCTCATACATTTTATTTAACAACCCCGACCCCAATAGCCTAGAGTCGATGGTTATTTTACTACAATGGAATAGATACAAGAGATAACATTACAAAGGATTGACTAGTTTAGTGTTGAGTTAAAAATATCCCTTATGAATTTTCTATTTCTTTGTGGTTTGAAAATCAGAAACACGTCTTATTAAGGAAAATTATCTTTCTCTAAGAAACTTTCTCTTAAGGAAAATTTTATTTATCTAAGAATGTTTTTGTCTTTAACTTTATCTTATCTAATTATTTTTCAAACCAAGTCTAACCATATTTTTATTATGTAAAAAATTAGATCTTTATCTAACTCAAAACGTTATAGTTCTTTAGAATCTGATTTCCTTAGAATTTAGAATCTGATTTCTTAGGAAATTGGACTATAATTTATCTGGAAATAAGACACCAGTTTATCTAGAAATTAGACTCTAATTTCTCCTGAAATCAAAGTTAGATTTATCATAAAATCAGACTCTGATTTCTCCTAAAACCAGACTCTTATTTCTCCAGAAATTAGACTCTAATTTCTCTTGAAATATAACTCTGATTTCTCCAAAAACCAAACTCTGATTTATCCTAAAATCAGAATTTGATTTCTACTGAAATCATACTATGATTTCTACTTAAATCAGACTCCTATTTCTCCTGAAGACAGACTCTGATTTCTCCTAAAATAAGACTCTGATTTCTTCTAAAATTAGACTTTGATTTCTACTGAAATCAAACTCCTATTTCTCTTGAAATTAGTCTCCGATTCTCTATTATTTTATAATCCAATTTTCAATATATCTAGACTCTGATTATAAATTTCTTAGGAATTTAATTAAATTCCTTTCGTACAGTTACCAAATTTCCATAGAGTAACATTTCATTTTTTTGGGTCCTAATTGTTTAAATGTTTCTTAATCATGGTAATGTTTCTAATAGTTTTTTTTATAAAATTATTTCATCCAATCTATTTGAAATTAATTGTTTCTTGAGTTCCATGTGTATAGGTCCCTCCAAAAATTAAGTAAAAATATGAATTTTTGAGGTTGGAAATTGACTATTGGAATTCGTGCCTATAAATACCCATCCATTTGAATGAGATCAGGGATGAATTATAGAGAGAGATTTTTTGCTGTGAGGGTTTTTTGGAGGGCTGTTGATCTCTCAAATGAAGTGATACACTACAAGAGATATGATAAAATGAGCCTTGTGAAAATAATATGAACAACTTGTTCAAGATGAGAAAATATTGTTCAACTTTCCAAGTGTGATTCTGATTATTGATGATCAATCAATGGATTCTGAAGATAGAAATACATAGGTTCCGATCACCTTAGAGATTGAGATATTGAAGAGATAGCAAGACTGATTCTGATATTCGTATTGAGGGATTACCCTGGTGTTCATAAGACATACATTCTTGAGATTATAAATCAAGGGAACTTTATCCAAGGTTGTTGGAAACCCTTATCTTTAGGTCAAAAGATTTTTTATAATTTTTTTATTTTTTTACAAGTTTAATTTCTGCTACATTTAGTAAAAGAAATAAAGTGTAACATTCTTACACTTTTTATATACATGTTTACTCTGACAAATAATATTATATACGATTTAGGGTAGAATATTTCCCTAAGTAAACTTGTCTTATGTTTCTTTATTGGATCTATCTTATCAGATCCTAAGAAAGTTAGTTTCTTTATTAAGAACTAAAGAGGGTTTGTGAATCCATTTTGTTTAACTTTATTAAAAATAGATTTTCTTAAAGAAAAAAATGAAAGTTTTTAAACCTACAATTCACCCTTCTTGTAATTGAGAAATATACATATACATTTCGATCCTAGAATTGGTATCAGAGTTGGTCACTAAAATAATTATACTTGCATATAAGTTTTCAAGATAAACTTTTCTTTCTTAACTTTACTTTTTCAAGTTTTTATTAAAGATTTTCTTTATTTATAAACTTTTTCTACTAACCTGTTTTATGGAAAATATATTTTTTATTTTCTTATATAATGGTAGGAATTAATGTTAGTTCTATAAACAATCTAAATCCGATGAGAACTTAAATTTCTATGGTAATGAATATGAATGCTGAAAAGATAGGATAAAGAATTTTATTTTCAATACCAATGTGGATAACATTGTTATATTGACAGTAGACTACAAGATTCCAAATAAGAAAATCAGGCGATTTACCAACTAAGAAAAGAAAGAGCATCAACTTAACTTTATGGTACGTAATACTTTATTATGTTTTATGAATATAAATATCTATAGCCAAATTTAATTTTGTGATGTTGCTAATAATATCTGGAAGAATTTAGAAGTTACACATTTTGTCACATCCAATGTTATTGAAATAAGAAGTTCTATTCCTAGAGATGAATATCATGGTTTTATGTTTCCTTATGGAGAACCTATATGAAAAGTTCAACAAATATTTATGTCTATTTCCAACAACCTTCAGTCTATGGATGAGAAAATACTTGATGATGAGATTCCTCTGGATAAGATAATAGAAATTATACCCAATGAGTGGGAGTCCTAAAGAAAAGATATTGATGAGAATAATAAAGTTTCAAAAATCACTCTTGATGTGTTATTTGGGACTCTTCTACAACATGAAACTCGTATGAAGGGAGATGTAGAGATCAATAAGAAAAAGAATGGTAATGGAACTGTTTCTTTCACTACTACTTCAAACCATATGAAATCCAAGACTCCTAAAAGAGTCACTAGATCAAAATCTAATAAAGATATATTTATATCAGAATCAAGTGATAGTGTTCATTCTGAGAATGAACTTTCTAATCTTGCTTGAAGAATGAACAATATTATGGGAAATAAATATTTCCAATACATATATAAGAAGAAAGATAAAAAGGATAAGAAGGATTCAGATGTAAATTTTCATGAATGCAAGAGGGCATGTCATATTAGACCAAACTATCCTATAATCAAAAGGAAAGAAAGAAAGGATATGCATTCAGAAAGAAACAAGAATAAGTACTACATGTATAAGTCTAGGAATGTTCTAAAAGCTAATGACACCTAGGGTTATAGTGGTGGTGATTCTTCTAATAAATCTTCAGATAATGAATCTTATAGATTGAATAAAATTGGTCTAATAGCCAGAATTCTAACTGAAATCAATGTCTCATGACTAAGGTAAAAACAGATAAATCTTTAAAAAATATTTATTTAAATTAAATTTTTTCTAATGAAGAATTTTATAAATATTCAGATAAAGATTTTTCCTCATCATAATATAATACTTTAGCTACTTTTGAAGAAGTATCTAGGTTTACCATGTTACCTGAAAATAAATATAGTAATATCAATATGAAAATTATTAATAAAAATTCCAAAATATATATTTTAACAAAATAAGTATTAGACATTTCAAAATATATTGAACAAAAAACCCTTCATTTTGAATTTTTTTCTAAAAACCTTAAGGAAGTTAATTATGAGAATGATAAACATTATATAAAACATGAAAATTTTATTTTTAAGAAAAATGTTTTAGAGATGTACTCAGATTCTAAAACGAATGACTATGAGGATAAAAATTTATTTATAAGACTAAAAACTGAAATATTTACCTTAAAGAAAATTTTTTCAAACTTTACTCATGGAAAGGAAGGTTTATACAAAATGTATTCACAAATTTTTCCTCTTTTAAATAGTTCTAGATTTGGTTATTCTCATTCAAAACAAGTTTTTAGTCACAACTTTTTTGTTCCCCAATGTACTCCTTTTTTTACTACATGTCTATATGGTGGAAATTTGTAGAATTTTTTTACTTTGAATAAAATGAAATCATTAGGTTTTCATAAATCCCATTTTTCTAAGAAAATACGGATACCTAATATTTTACTTTCTAATTTTTCTGGATCCAAGAACATTTGGATTCAAAAAGTCTAACTATATTATTTTCAGGAAAAATGAAGTACCACTAACAATACATGGTACATGGATAGTGGATGTTCCTAACACAAGACTGGTAACAAAAACTTATTCGAAAATATTATCAAGATGAAAGGTGGAAAAGTAACTTTTTAAGACAATGATCAAGTAGAAATTGTTGTTATAAGTAATATTTTTCTTCTTGTAAAACAATTAATTTTAAATGTTTTATTTGTTAAATATATTAAGAACAACCTTATAAGCATAATAAAATTATGTTATGAAGGTTACCTTTTGAATTTTAGGAATGATAAATGTATAGTACAAAATTGAATGGAATATTTGATTCTCTCTTCCAATAGGCATGATAATGTTTACACACTTAACTTATAAGACCTTAGGATCCAAGACTTACCTTGACTTAGTGTAATGGAAGATCAATCTTGGTAATGTAATAGAAGAATTGGACACTATAATATTAGTAACTTATGAAAAATCTCAAAGAAAAGACTTGTTACGGATCTACTAGAGTTTAGATTTGATTCTTCAAAAGTCTGTGATCCTTGTCAATATGGTAGGTAACATACATCAATATTTAAGTTAATTAGTGAAGTATCAACATCTGATGCATTATAGATAGTTCATATGGATCTTTTTGGTCCAACACAAACTGGATTTATTGGAGTCCAATACTATATATTTTTCTTACATGATGATTACAATAGATTTATCGGGGTATATTTTTTAGAAAAGAAATCTGAAGACTTTTCTTATTTTAAATATTTTTCAGCCAAAGTAAAAAAATTAGAAAAACCTTACATCTATAACTATTCATAGTGATCATGGGGGAGAATTTAAAAATTCATATTTTGAAACTTTTTGTATTAATAAAGGGATTACTAATAACTTCTCATATCCAATAACTCCTCAAAATAATGATGTTGTTTAAATAAGAAACAAAATTCTTCAGGAGATAACTAGAACCATGTTGAGTGAGTACTCTATTGCTAAAATCTTTTGAGCTAAAGTAGTAAGTACTTCTTTATATACTATAAATTAAGTTTTAACTTGAATTTTTCATAATAAAACACCTTATGTGTTATGGACTGGTTGAAAACCTAATGTTTATTACTTCAAAGTATTTGGATGAAATGCATTATCTTGGAATGCTAAAGATAACTTACATAAATTGTCACCCTAATCCAATGAAGGAATTTTATTAGGTTATTCCATAACCACTAAGGCTTATAGAGTTTTTAACAAAAATTCTTGTACTGTTGATGAAACAATACATGTTAAATTTGATGAAACTAATCCTTTTGTTTTTAAAACACCCTAATCTACATATTTAGATGTGTTTACAAAAACTGATTATCAAAATTTATTGGAATATTATTCTAATAAGGAAAATAATCAAGGAAATATATCTTAAGTATTTACCCCAGGACATTTTTTACCTTATGTTGATGAGAAGTTTTTACAAAACCTAGATCAATTGTTTCTTAAGAGTCATCCCAGTGATAATATCATTGGTGATATAAATAAACTTATAAGGACTAGAAGTTATTTAAGAAATGAAGTAGACCATCTATCATTTATTTACCAATTAAAACCTAAGATAAATGATGAATCTTTAAGTAATGATGATTGGATTAAAGATATACAAGATGAACTAAATTAATTAGAAAGGAACAAAGTTTGAATATTGGTTGAAAGAACTAAATAGACTTTTCTAATTGGTGTAAAATGGGTCTTTAGAAATAAATGTGATTAAAATGGAATCATTGTAAGAAATAAAAAAAATATTAGTTTCTAAAGGCTATAATCAACAAGAATGAATAAACTATGAAGAAACCTATGCTCGAGTATCTAGACATTAATCTATTTGTATTCTAATAGCCTTTGCAACATTCTTTAATTTCAAACTTTTTCAAATGGATGTGAAGTGTGCTTTGTTATTGGATATGTTCAAGTGGAAATTTATGTTGAACAACCTTATGGTTTTGAAGACACAAAACATCCTAAACATGTTTAAAAACTTAACAAAGCTTAATATGGACTTAAAAAATATCCTAAAGCCCAGTATAATAGAGTTAAAGGATTTTTGTTACAAAATGATTATGTTAAGAGAATTGCGGATCTAACCCTTTTTTTAAATAAAGGTAAGAAAAATGTTTTCAGTGTTCAAATTTATATTGATGAAATTATATTTAGATCAACTCAGCAATCCTTAAATGATTCATTTGTGAATCTCATGAAATCTAAGATTAAAATGAGTATAATGGATGAGTTGACATTTTTTTGGGTTATCAAATTTGTCAAAAAATAGAAGTAACTTATATATCTCAACATAAGTATATTAAATATCTTCTTAAGAAGTATGGAAATGAAAAAACTAAAAGTATAAGTACACCAATTGGTACCTTAAACACTATTGATCCTGATGAAGCTAGGAAACCAGTAGATCCAAAATCTTTTTGAGGTATGATAAGAAGTTTATTATACTTAACATCTAGTCATCTAGACATAATGTTTTCGGTATTTTTATTTGAAATATATCAATCTAATCTAAAATAATCCCATTTAAAAGAAGTGAAAATAATTTTTCTCTATTTAAATGAAAAAATGGATTTAGGAAATAAGTAGTTATAAAATAAAATAAGTATGTTGTTAGAACATCAAATAAGAATGAAGATGAGAAACAAAAAGTTCCCTCACTAACAGAAGAATCAGTCTCAGAGTATTCATCATCTTTAGAACATTATTTTTTGGTTCAATCCTTGATGAAGCTTGTGAATTATATTCCTTTCTTTCCAAGTATTGATTCTAGATTCCAACTACTTTAAGAGGCAGTGAATTAGAATCCATATTCAAAACATATTCTTATAGAGATGTTTATCAAAATTGAAGTTGATTTTAAGACTTTTCAAATCATTTATGATTCCTATAAGATATCTTGCAAAGAATTAACTAAGTGGTATAAGTTTGTAATAGATTATATTAAAATATTTGATGATTTCACTGATTTAGTTAAATATTCCTTTGATAAATCTGATTTTGGATAAAGAACCTTTAAAAATATATTTTAGAAAAGCTAAAGGAAGAGAAATCTAGCCATCAATAGGAAGATAAGGATACTAATGGGAAACTAAATTCAATATATCTCAATAAAAAAAGGGAAATTAAACTTAGAGAAGAAATGGCTGAAAGAAATAAAAAATTAGGAAGAAGTGATAAATCTTCAAGGAGAAATTCTTAAGTTTCAAAAATACATGATCAAATATCTCAAAAATAAAAATCAGGATTAGGAATATTTGATCAAGATGTTTGATGATGATCATAAATAATTGAAGAAGTTTAATGCTTCCTTGAAAAAGATAATTCCAAAAGAGAAAAAGAAGGATGCCTGATTTTCTTCAAATCTGATCTTTTTTTGTATTTTTATTTGTAGAAAATTTTGTCATATTAATGAATTTTTTTATCTTTCTTTTATTTTGTTTTGTATATTCCTAACCTTTTAGGTACCATTTCTTTTCTTTCCCTTCATTCCTTTTTGAAAATCACAAAGGGGGAGAAATAATGATAAAAAATAATATTAAGAAATAAAATTCCTATGAAAGGGGGAGATTACTAAAGAAGAAATTATTAATTAAGGAAGAGTCATTTCTCTATGAAATACAAGAATACAATCCTTATCGTTTTCATAACCTAAGGGGGAGTTATTTGTATTCACTATAAGCTAAAAATAAAGGTAGATAATTATTTCTTTTAAGATTAAAAATGAAAAACTTAGTCCTTTATATTCTTTTATGAAAAGTTGTTTGTCCCTTCCAAAAAGGGGGATATTGTTGAGTTAATAAGTTCCCTTATGAATTTTCCGTTCCTTTATGTTTTGAAAATCACAAACATATTTTCTTAAGGAAAATTATCTTTCTCTAAGAAACCTTCTCTTAAAGAAAATTTTATTTTTTATGAATGTTTTTGTCTTTAATTTTGTCTTATCTAAAGTTTTATTAAACCAAGTCTAACAATATTTTTATTAAGATAAAAAATCAGATCCTCATCTAACTCAGTACCATACAGTTCCGTAGAATCAGATTTCCCTAGAATTTTGAATCCGATTTCTCTTGAAATTAGACTCCGATTTCTCTAGAAATATGACTTCGATTTCTCTTGAAATCAGACTCCGATTTCTCCTAAAATACAACTCTGATTTCTCCTAAAATTTGAATCTGATTTGTCCTAAAATCCAACTCTGATTTCTCCTGAAATATGACTCAGATTGCTCATAAAATATGTAAAGAGCTATAAATTCCGTGATTTTTTTTTATTAAATACATGGGAATTTTATGAGTCCTTGAAAATTTACGGTGCTTGATTCTGAGGCCTAGTGTTCCCAGAATCAATTTCTGAAGTTTTGTTTGGGTATGTTTACTAAATGTATGAGTGGGATTTTATAACTTTTTAACTGGTGCTCAGAAGTGAAATCCGAGGGCACCGTTGAACTCATAGCACCATAATTCATGTAAGAAGACTTCCACCTTGACGACAGTTGGTCGAGAATGAAAGTTAGTTTTTAGAGTTTCTAAGTATAAAATTAAATAAAAATAAGTGTGTAGATTTTTTTTATTTGGTGGTTAGAACCACCAAGTGAAGGTTAGAGGTGGGGGCCACCACACCATAACCTCCCATGAGAGGTTATGGTAGTGGGGCCCACCCAAGGTCTAAACACATCTTATCAATTTAAGAGGTGGGGACCACACGGGCTTTAAACCCCCTTGAACTCTCCATAAGTCAGGAAAACCCTTTGAATTCCCTCATAAATGTGCCAATTCACTCAAATTAACTAATGGAACATTAATTAATTTTTTTGAAATCTTTTGAATATTTTGGCCAAAAATTAAATAACGGGTTAGCTTAACCCATTATTTTTGGTTGGCATATTCATTTTGTGGAGCATTGGGAGAGGGGTTGGAAGAGCTTGGAGGAACTAATTCTCCCAATGAAGAATGCCTCTTCCACCAATGAAGAAAAATCTTCAACCGAGGCAAGAAAGGGAAGAACCGTACCTGAAGAATGCCGACGACGTCATCCTCCAGTTCTTCGTCTTCCTTCCGACGTCAAGGAAAGACGTCCGCCTTTCCGCAACATCGTCAACAAACAACGATACGAGGTAGGGGAATTTAAGATTGTTTTGTTTTCATTCTTCATCGAACAAATCTTGATTTATGAATCTCCAAATGTTATCACCATGGAGTGGAGATCTCGAGCCGCATGAACATGGCCCGACCCTCCCTGTTTGTTTTTCCTCGCCGGTTAACAATGGTGGTGGAGCAACAATGGCTGTGAAGGAATCCAGCCGCAAAGGAAACTGGTGGCATGAGGCCTCCGGGTCGCAGGAAGGGTGCGACGCCGTCGTGCCGTGCGGAGGAGAAGGGGGCCACGGCTAGGATGGGCCACAGTGGAAGGGAGAGGCGTTGTTGTGCTGTGCGAAAGAGAAGGGTACCACAGCCAGGTCAGGCCATGGAGGAAGGGCGCGACGCCGTCGTGCTGCGTAGAGGAGAAGGGGGTCGCGGCTACGCTGGGCCACGGCAGAAGGGCGCGACGCCATTGTGCCGCATAGTGGAGGAGACTCGCGGCCAGGGAGGACTACGACAGAGGAGTGTAGGCGGCCGACTGGGCTAGCCACCGGCGGTGCGGAACCGGCAGGCCGATCGGCCAGCCGGACAAGGTGGGACCCCCCTGGGTCCTGTGGGTTACCAAACCTGTGCCCAGTTCCAGTTCTGTTCGGGAGACAGTGGGATGCGTCAATTCCCCCTTACGTCGCTAGGGATGGCCCCGCAGGGCACCGCCAGCCGCTGGACAGCCAGACCACGTGGGCCGCCACCCGAGCCACGTGGGCCGCCAGTAAGGGCACGCAGACCGCCGTACTGGACCCAGCGCCGGCCGGGCCGCCTCCTCGGGTCAAGCACCCCCTCGGGCCAGGACGGACCCACAGACTGAATCGGACCCACGGGCTGAGACGGACCCGCGGACCGGGTCGGAACCGCGGACTGGGTCAGACCCGCGGACCGGGGCAGACCTGCGAACTAGGTCGGACCCGCGGACCGGGTCGGACTCCAATCCGGGCCCGTTTGAACTGAATTTACATTTTTCCCATAACTTTGGCTACAGGTGTCTGATCAATGAACTGTCTGCAGGAACGAGAATCTTAGGGCGATACAGTTATTTTGGAATACTCCACTTGAGGTTTGAAAACAGTTGGTGTACAGGCGAGTTGGTTTGAACCTAAAATCCAATAGGGCCCCAAGAACAGAACTGCCAATAACTCACATACCGGGCGCCCGTTTGATGATCCGTCTGTTGCATTGAGACCACTATGATGAGGCGGACCTTTTGAGATACTTCTGCATGGGACTTCGTGACAGTTGGAGGATCTACCTGTAGCTTGTGGATAGGATCCTCCTAGAGACGAGCGAGCGAAGTACAGATACCTAGTAGCTGGATGAGACCTGAAGACTACTGACCTATCAACTCAAAGTGTTTCGACTAGCCTAGTGGGGAGAGCCTCTGTGTGAGTGCCGCAGACCCACAGTGGGAAGAACCTCTATGTAACGCGACAGACCCACGGTACTCAACAGGAGGAGTACCTCAGCAGGATACGAGGGGGAGTACCTCTGTGTGAGCGTGGCAGAACCACAGTGGGGAGCGCCTCTGTGTGAGTGCAATAGACTCACGGTACTCAATGGGAGGAGTACCACAACAATCCTGGATAGTGGGAAGCATATCTTTGTGACGCGGAAAGCCCACTGTACTCGATAAAGGAGGAGTACACCATCATCCGATGTTCCGACTGTGTGACTGGGGATGTTACTTGATACTACCCCTAGAATAAAATCCTGGTTTGAGCTGAGTCAATGACATTTATGTTTTTCTCATGATTGATTTGGGTTACTAGATAACTTAGGTATATGTATGGGCATATAACTAAGTGATGGTTATCCGTTGATTTCATACTTTCTGGTTTATCCTTGTTGGATTTTGTAAGACCTTGAGGGTCTTAGGGTCCCTACTAAGTATCTTTATACTCACCCCTACACGGGCTGTGCCCGCATCTTGATTGTGTTGGTTGTAGGTGACAGACACCGCTAACTGAAGAAAAGAGTAGCAGGACTGGATGGTACCTGGAGGTGGACCGCTCGGCGTGACGGTACACAGAGGATCCGAACAGACATGGAGCGCTGAGAAGGCTATCTATACCTACCCTTCAGGTAGGGTTTCCCAGTGGATGATCCAAAAACTATTTACTTTATTTCAGTTGTACTGTAACCTTCCCGTTTCCTTTTATTTTACTGCCGGGCTTGCATTTTCAGCCTCTTTTACTTTCAAGCACTTCTTTTGTCTACAGTTTTTACTTAGTGTTTTCTTCCAGTTGTACTCTGATTGTTTTTGTTTACCATTTTAAAGGCAATGACTTCCCAGTTTAGGGATTTACGCATTTGGTGCTAGTCTCCAGCCCCAGGCCTATGAAAGGAGGGCTTGGGGTAGTCACGATACGGGCCCTGAGGGGACGGGTGGTCAAAAATTAGTATCATAGGAGTCGGTTCTACTGTAGAACATAGGAATCTGATATTTCTTTTTTGTGAAGAAATAGTGTTAAGGGTACTAAGTGTGGTCTTCAGTTTAGGGAGTCTAGTGTTGGTGTGGGCGGCTGACGTATCCATACACTAGGACCTTGACTTCTGATTTCCAACTCAGTGCACAAAAACACTGATTGCATGTGTGTTTCCAAAAGTTTTTATTTAAGTAAGCTCAACCAGGTTAGGTCACCAAGTATAAATCTTTTGACCGTGTTGCATCTGTTTCTTTTAGGATACCTCCCCACAGAGCCCCGAGAGTCGTACGCTCTGACAGCCCACCGAGCGACGATGCCATAGTGCAAGGACCTTTACCAGCAGTACCACTTCCTCTTGGGCCACTGATTCCACCAGCCCCATTAGTAGACAATGCACACCGCTTGAGCGCGTTACATGAGTTCCATCACCAGAGGTCACCCATGTTCTGGGGAGAGACGGACCCACAAGCAACTGAGGATTGGATGGAGGCTGTGGTGAGAGTCTTCAGGCTAGTAGGGACACCATCAGACTACATGGTGATCCTTTCTGCAAGTCTCCTTCATGCAGTTGCAGGCTGATGGTGGAACCTGATGCTTGAAGTCCATGATGATGCGACACTTATCAAGGTAGACTTCGAGAGCCTGTTCTGTGCGGAGTTTGTTTCCGAGACACTACGAGCGGTACAGATACATGAGCTACTACATCTATAGCATGATAGTATGACTGTATCTCAGTACTCAGCGAGGTTCACCAATATCCTGCGCTACTCCACAGATATGGTGCAGGACCCATTCTTCAGGGATAAAACCTTCGAGAAAGGGCTCAGGTGAGAGATCCGGGCATCTATGATCTCCCTCAGCATCCTGATGCAGGAGGGGGTGTTAGAGAGATCCCTCCTAGTAGAGAGTTTCCTTGATGAGCAGTCACCAATAGTGAGACCCACTACTAGTCGACATGTAACAGAGTCTTCTACAGATCACAGTAGACAGATGATGCAGAGGTCCAAGAAGACCAGACCCACGGGTGGACGAATGCATGACTCCAGATCTTTTGTGCGGGGCACCCAGGACAGTGACTTACCTCCCAGGATCAGGAAGTGTTACTCATGCGGCGGGCAGGGTCACGTGGCTCATAACTATCCGACCTGCCATTCAGATGATCACGAGACAGTTGAGGGACCTCCCAGGAAGAGGCATAGGTTCGATCGAGGTGATTCGTAGGGTGGAGGTGAACATGGAAGAGGAGCTAGACGTGCATCTAGTGGTGGACGATGTTATGAGGTGTTACGACCACCACCACCAGGAGGTCCACCCCGACTGCAGGGACCAGGTGGACAGGGGAGAGCTCAGCTTTAGGCAGCTGAGGCATACGACCACAGTGCTCCAAAGATTATTCGAGGTACGATATGTGTCTAATCCACATTTGCTGTAGTTATTATAGGAAAAGGTGCCAATAAATATTTCATTTCCACTGCCCTTGTTCGGAGCTTAGAGATTCCTATGGAGCCGTTGGCTCGATCCTTATGGCTAGATACTCCTACGGGAGAAAACATGATGATTACAAACTGGTGCTGGCTGTGTGAGATTACTATATGAGGCGAGTGCTTTGGATGGGATCTCCTCATAGCAGCGTCGAGGCCTTACGATGTCATCTTGGGTATGGACTTGTTGTCTACAGTCCATGCTCATATTGACTATATTAGGTGAAAAGTGCGGTGTGTACACATGGATGAGATGAGGTTCACCTTCACCAGAGAGAAGGGAACCTTTGCAGCACATGACAGACTTACTCAGAGGAGGGTGCAGCTGATCACTCACCAGTTGGCTTGACTTACCCTCATAGTAGTTGATGTGGAGAGTCTGACTTATCCTGTAGTGGTGGACCAGTACACGGATGTTTTCCCTAGTGATGTCCCAAGACTACCTAATCATATAGAGGTGGACTTATACATTGACCTATACCCCGAGATGACACCGATATCTACTCCAGCATATCAGATGGCTCCCACTGATCTTCGTGAGCTGCGGGTAAAACTGAAGGACTTGTAGGGGAAGGGATTAATCTGGCCCAGTGTTTCTCCCTGGGCATCCTCGATTATGTTCGCCAAGAAAGAGGATGGAATCTTGAGGCTCTGTGTGGACTACCATCACCTGAACCAGGTGACCGTAAAGAACAAGTACCCACTTCCGAGGATTGACCACCTCTTTGACCAGCTGAAGGGATCACGATGGTTCTCAAAGATAGACCTCAGATCAGGCTATCACCAGCTTAGAGTCCGAGATAAGGATGTGCAGAAGATGGCCTTGAGGTGTCGGTATGACCACTACGAGTTCTTGGTTATTCCCTTTGGTGTAACCAACACTCCAGCTGTGTTTATAGGACTCATGAACAGGATATTCCAGCCATAACTCGATCAATTTGTCGTAGTCTTCATCGATGACATTCTGATCTACTCGACTACTGAGGTGGAGCATTCCTACCATTTGCAGGTAGTACTGGACACACTCTGAGAGCACCAGCTTTACGGTAAGCTCTTGAAGTGCCAATTTTGGATTCGAGAGGTTAACTTCTTGGGACATGTTATCTTGGAGGCTAGAGTTGCAGTAGATCCAGTGAATATTGAGGTGGTACTTTCTTGGCAGCCACCCAGGAGTGTCATGGAGGTACGAAGTTTTCTGGGATTTGCTGGATACTACCATAGATTCGTTCAAGATTTCTCCAGAGTTACATCACCACTATAAGCCTTGACGAAGAAGGGAAAACCCTTTGTATGGTTAGAGAGGTGCTAGCATATCTTTCAGGATCTATGGTAGATACTGACTAGTGCCCCCATCTTGAGGCTTCTAGAGGAAGGCGTAGGATACATAGTTTACTACGACGCATCAGGGACCAGACTCAGGTGTGTCCTGATGCCGGAGCAAGCAGTGATCGCGTATGGTTCTCGACAGCTGAGATAACATGGGAAAAACTACGCTACCCATAACCTGGAGTTACCAGTAGTGGTCTTTGCCTTAATGATGTGGAGGCACTATCTGATGGGCGAGCGTTTCACCATATACTCTGATCACAAGAGTCTCACGTATATCTTCTCCTATAAAGACTTGAACCTGAGACAACAACATTGGCTTGATTTCTTCTAGGACTATGACTTCAAGATAGTCTATACTCCTAGGAAGGGGAACGTTGTTGCAGATGCACTCAGTGGGAGATCTGGTATATAGCTACAAGGAGAGGCGATAGAGCAGCTGACTGCCTTTTAGATATCCTTTGTGGATAGAGATAGAGCAGCCTATCTACAGTCTCTTACGATCACACCCCCACTTCTTCAGCGAGTCAGGGAGGTGCAACATGGGGAGACTGACTGTGAGACATGACGTGCTCAGATATCCACAGGGTAAGCACCTGATGGATTTTCTGAAGGTAGGGAGCACTTCATCCTCTTCAAAGGACGTACTATGGTGATAATGTCACTTCAGGAGGAGGTGTTGATGGAGTTCCACACTTCCCCTCTAGTGGTATATCCAGGAGTGGCAAAGATGTACCAGGACCTCAGATGACAGCACTGGTGGCCAAGTATAAAGAAGGCGGTAGCAGTGTTTGTCTCACGATGCCTCACATGTCAGCAAGTGAAGGAAGAGCACCAGGTACCATCAGTCTTGGTTCATCCCTTAGAGGTCCCAGAGTGGAAGTGGGATGGGATATACATGGACTTCGTGATGAGTCTTCCACGTACATCCAGGGATCACGACTCGATTTGGGTGATCATCGACCGACTCACCAAGTCGGCCCACTTCGTACCGATCAGAGAGAAGAGTTCAATAGAGAGCTTGGGATGCCTCTATGTGCAAGAGATTGTGTGGCTACATGGATTACCTTCATCTATTGTCTCAGATCGTGACACACGGTTTACTTCTCAGCTATGGAAGGGGTTTTACGAAGCTTGTGGGACACAACATTTCTTGAGCACCACTTTCCATCCTTAGAGAGATAGTCAGACTGATCAGACCATTCAGACCCTCAAGGACATGATCCGAGCTTGTGTCCTTGACTTTGGTCATATCTGGGAGGATCACTTACCATTGGTATAGTTTTCCTAAAACAACAGTTATCACCCCACCATAGTTATGACACATTTTGAGGCCTTCTATGGTCAACCTTGAAGATCGCCACTGTGCTGGACAGACCCAGGGGAGTCAGCACTAGTGGGACCAGAGATGGTACGTGCTATGATAGAGAAGGTGTAGATCATCTAGGAGTGGATAAAGACTGCACAGAGCAGGCAGAAGTTATATGATGATAGGAGACAAATACCTCTATAGTTTGAGGATGGAGACCACGTCTTTATGAGGGTATCACCTCGACGAGTTCTATAGAGATTTGGCCGAGGCGACAAGCTATCTCCGAGATTCATCAGACCTTTCCAGATCCTCAGTAGAGTCGGTGAGGTGGATTTCCTCTTAGCTCTTCCACTTCAGTTGCACTGGGTGCACGACGTCTTCCACGTATCTCAGCTGAGGGGATATGTGCATGACCCTTCCCACATCATCGATCATGGAGAGTTAGACATCGATGATGTGGTGAATTTTACAAAGGTCCCAGTGGAGATCGAGGATTGGCAGGAGTGGGTCATACGTGGACGGTCGATACCTCTAATGTGCGTTCTCTGGCAGCACAAGAACCTCTAAGAGAGCACATGGGAGCGGGAGGCTCAGATGTATGCTCAATACCCCCATTTGTTCCCATAGTTCGAGTTGTAACATATGGGGACATAAAACGCTTAGGTGGGGAGAAAGTAATGACCCAAAAATTCCATTGATTTTTTTTCTTAAAAACATGGGAATTTTACGAGTCTGCTAAAATTTACGGTGCTTGATTTCGAGGCATGGTGTGCCTGGAATCAATTTCTGAAGTTTTGTTCAGGTACGTTCAGTAGGCATACGAGTGGGATTTTATAAATTTTGAACCAGTGATCGGAACTAAAATCTGAGGGCACCGTTGAACTCACAATGCTGGAATTCTCTTAAGAAGACTTCCACCTCGATGGAAGTTGGTCGAGAATGAAAGTTAGTTTTTAGAGTTTTTAAGAATAAAATTAAATAAAAATAAGTGTATAGCTTATTTTTATTTGGTGGTTAAAACCTCCAAGTGGAGGCTAGAGGTTGGGGCCACCACACCATAACCTCCCATGAGAGGTTATGGTGGTGGGGCCCAACTGAGGTCTAAACACCTCTTATCAATTAAAGAGGTGGGGACAACATGGGCTTTAAACCCCCCTTGAACTCTCCATAAGTGGGGGAAACCCTTGAACTTCCCTTATAACTGTGCCAATTCACTCAAATTAATTAATGGAACATTAATTATTTTTTTTGAAATCTTTTGAATATTTTGGCCAACAATTAAATAATGGGTTAGCCTAACCCATTATTTTTCACTGGCATATTCATTTGGTGGAGCATTGGGAGAGGGGTTCGAAGAGATTGGAGGAACTAATTCTCCCAACGAAGAACAAATCTTCTACAAACAAAGAACGATCTTCAACCGGGGCAAGAAAGGGAAGCACCGTCCTTGAAGAACGCCAATGATGTCATCCTCAACTTCTTCGTCTTCTTTCCAACGTCATGGAATGACTTCCGCCTTTCTGTAACATTGTCAAAGAACAATGATACAAGGTAGGTGAATTTAAGATTGTTTTTTCCCATTATTTGTCAAATAAATCTTGATTTATGAATCACCAAATGTTTTCACCATGACATGGAGATCTTGAGCAAGACAAACACATCCTGAACATCCCCCTTCGTTTTTCCTTTCTTGTTGACGATGGTGGTGGAGCAACAATGGATGTGAAGAAATCTGGCCGCAAAGGAATCCGGTGGCGCGAGGCTACCGGGTCACCGGAAGGGCGCGACATCGTCGTGCCACGCGGAGGAGAAGGGGGCCGCAACCAGGTCGGGCCGCAGTGGAAGGGTGCAACACCGTCGTGCCGTGCGGAGGAGAAGGGGTCCGCGACCAGGTCGGGCGGTTGCGGAAGGGTGCGGTGCTGTAGCGCCACGTGGAGGAGAAGGGGGCCGCGGCCTGGCCGGGCAGCGGAGGAAGGGCGCGGCGCCGACATGCCACATGGAGGAGGAGAGATGCGGCCAGGCCAGGCCACAGCACTGTCGCGCCACATGGAGGAGGAGAGCCGAGGCCAGGGCGGGCTACAGTGGAGGAGAGAAGGAGGCTGGATGGGCCGGTTGCCGTCGGTGCGGAACCGGCTGGCCGTTCGGCCAGTCAGACAAGGTGGGACCCCCTGGTCCCGCTGGTTACCGAACCGATGCCTAGAGCTGGTTCTGTTCAGGAGATAGGGGTCACAACACCACCTCCCTCATGCGGCAAGGGCACACCCCGTAGGGTGCCGCCAGCCGCTGGCCAGTCGGACCACGTGGGCTGCCAGCCCGACCACGCGGGCCGTCATCCATGCCACGCGGGCCGCCAGGCTAGAACCAGTGCGGGCCGAGTCGTCCCCTCGGGTCAGGCCGTCCCCTTGGTCTGGGCCACCCCCTCGGGCTGGGTCGGACCTGTGGACCAGGTCAGACCCAAGGACTGGGTCGGACTCCAGTCCAGGCCCATTTGACCCGAATTCACCTTTTCGCCCATAACTTTGGCTACGATTTTCCGATCGACAAACCATCTGCAGTGACAGAAAGATTAGAGAGAGACAATTATTTTCTCATACTCCACTTGAGGTTTGAACACAGTTGGTGTACGTTCATGTTGGTTTGAACCTAAAATCCAACCGGGCCCCTAGAACAGAAATGCCAATAACTCACAGACTGGGCGTCCGTTTGACGCGCTGTCTGTTGTGTTGAGACCCCTATGACGAGTCAGACCTTTTGAGATACTTGTACATGGGACTTCGTGATAGTTGGAGGATCGACCTGTATCTCATGGAGAGGATCCTCCTAGAGACAAGTGATCAGAGTACGGAGACCTTGTAGCTGGCTGAGACCTGACTACTACTCACGTATCGACTCAGAGTGTTTCGACTAGATGAGTGGGGAGCACCTCTGTGTGAGCGCGGCATAACCACAGTGGGGAGAACCTCTGTGTGATGCAGGAGACCCATGGTATTTGACTGGAGGAGTAGCTCTGCAGGCTACGAGGGGGAGCGCCTCTGTGTGAGCGCTGAAGAAACACAGTGAGGAGCGCCTCTGTGTGAGCACATCAGACCCATGATACTCGATGGGAGGAGTACCACATTAGTCTATGATAGTGGGAAGCACCTCTGTGTGACGTGACATGCCCACTGTACTCGATATAGGAGGAGTACACCATCAGACAAGGTTCTGACTGTGTGACTGGGGATGTTACTTGATACTACCCCTCGAATAAAATCCTGGTTTGAGCTGAGACAATGACTTTTGTGTTTTGCTCATGACCGAGATGTGTTACTAGATAACTTAGGTATATGTATGGGCATATACCTAAGTGATGGTTATCCGTTGATTACATAATTTTTTTGTCCTTGTTTGTTTTTTTGAGACCTTGAGGGTCTCGGGGTCACTACTGAGTATCGTTATACTCAACCCTGCACGGGCTATGCCCGCACCTCTATTGTGTTGGTTTCAGATGACGGACAGCGCTGACTAAGGCAAAGAGTAGCAGGGCTGGATGGTACCCAAAGGTGGACCGCTCAGTGTGACGGTACAAAGAAGAGCCGGACGGACATGGAGCACTGAAAAGGCTATCTGTACCTACCCTTTAGGTAGGGTTTCCCGGTGGATGATCCAACAACTGTTTACTTTCTTTCAGTTGTACTATTACTTTTCTATTTCCTTGGACTTTACAATTGTGCTTTTATTTCTAGCCCCTTTTACCTTCCATCACTTCTTTTGTATTCAGGTTTAACTTAGTGTTTTCTTCCAGTTGTACTCTCATTGTGTTTTTTTACCGTTATAAAGGCAATGCCTTCCCAGTTTAGGGATTTACGCCTTTGGTGCTAGTCTCCTGCCCCTGTCCAATGAAATGTCGGCTTGGGGTAGTCACGATATGGGCCCTAAGGGACGGTTCATGAAAAAAACCGACTCTGATATCTCCTGAAATACAAATATGATTTCTTCTAAAATCCAACTCTGATTTCTTCTAAAATTCGGCTCTAATTTCTTCTGAAATCCAAATCCTATTTCTTCTGAAATACAACCCCAATTTCTTATGAAATCAGACTCTAATTTCATCTTAAATCATACTCTGATTTCATCTAAAATCAGACTTTGATTTCTTATGAAATCAGACTCTTATTTCTTCTGAAATCAGACTCTGATTTCTTTTGTAATCAGACTCTGATTTCTTATGAAATTAGACTCTTATTTCTTCTAAAATTAGACTCATATTTTTTCAGAAATCAGAATCCGATTCTCTATTATTTCAGAATCCAATTTTCAATATTTATAGACTCCGATTCTCACTTTCTTACGAATCTAATTAAATGATTTTCTTATAGTTAGCAACTTTTCTTAAAGTAATGCTTCATTTTATTGGATGTAGAATGTTATAATGTTTCTTAATCATGGTAATGTTTATCATAGTTTGTTATATAAAATGACTTCTGCCAATCTGTTTTAACTTAACTGTTTCTTGAGTGCCACATGTACAGGTCATTCTGAAATTTAAGGAAATATATTACTATTGGAGGAGAAAGAAAGTCGACCATTGGAATCCATGCCTATAAATACCCATCCATTTGAACGATATCAGGACTGAATTCTAAAGAGATATTTTTTTCCATGAGAGTTTTCATAGAGAGTTGTTGATCTCTATAATGAAGTGATACACTGTTAGGGATATGCTCAATATATTGTTCAAATTCACTAGTGCGATTTCGATTGTTGTTGATCAATCTAGGGCTTCTGGGGATAGTAAGATAGAGGTTCTGATCACCTTATAGATTAAGGGCTTGTGGAGATATCAAGATAGATTCCAATATTCATATTGAGGTATTACTCTAGCCTGGGTAAGATAGACTTTGTTGAAAGTATATGTAATGGCCCGGGGTCTTGGGGTCCATTACTTAGTAAAAATGTGATGTTTAGGTGTTCGGGGTAGTCTGGGAAGATATCACAGCTTCTCAGTGAAGCTTAATGGTAGCCTGGGCCTACCGGTAGCTCGGCCTACTGGTAGCTCGGCCTACCGATAGCTCGGTCTACCAGTAGCTCGGTCTACCTGTAGCTCGGTCTACCAGTAGCAGGCCTACCGGTAGCTCGACCTACCGGTAGCTCAATCTACCTGTAGTAGGATTACCGGTAGCTCGGCCTACCGGTAGCTCGGTCTACCAGTAGCAGGCCTGTCGGTAGCTCGGCCTACCAGTAGCTCGGCCTACCGGTAGCTCGGCCTACCAGTAGCTCGACCTACCCGTATCTCGGCCTACCGGTAGCCACGACTTACCAATGGCTCAGTCTACTAGTATCTTTGTCCTACCGGTAGCTCGGCTTATCAGTAGCCACGACTTACTGGTGGCTCAGTCTATCGATAGCTTTGGCCAACCAGTAGCTTGGCCTACCGGTAGCCTCGGCTAACAGGTGGCTCAGCCTACCGATAGACCTAGCCTACTGGTGACCACGGGTTTTCACAATGGCACATCTTTTTGTGAAAATTGGCTTTTAAGCCGCGTTTTGACCCATTTAATCCTATTTTAAAGCCCATTAATGCCCGTTTAAATTAAATGATAGGCGAGGTACCCCTTAAATGAAAAAAACCTTGAGGTGTGCATCGGTTTAAACTTCCCCGAAAGGCAGCGACCCTTTAATGACGTGCGGGGTGTCCCAGCCGCATGGTTAACCCACGATCCCGCTCCTTACGTGGTTTCTCTCCATATATTAACCATCTGGGAGTGCTGTATCTCATACCTTATCAGACTTTATAACCTAAAATCTTCTCACTACGTTTCTTTTCTCGATCATCCTGCTCGGACTACGTTTCCTCCCGACGAGCCGTACCCCTGTTCCTAAGTTTTCCTTGATCGCATTCCGTGGAGTTCCTGCCACTCTGTTTTCCAGTTTCCATGCGAGGACTTAACGCCAATCCTTGATCGTCAAGAAGGGGTTTCACCTTCATCTCTTCTTTCTATGTATCTTGCGGGGGTGGGTACACTATTTCTTTTATAGAATTGGATGGACCAAACTTTAATGAAGATAATAAACGGATTATAAATAATGAAGGGGAGGGGTGTGATCGATGATGATGCTCTATTTTTATCCTCTTCTGAATTGTGCGGTCTTACACCTACTGAAAATCATGGCCATTGGTGGTCTTTCTCTATGCACTAATAAAACCTTACCCATTGTGATGTTTAAATGGCTTGTATTTTGGTTGTGGAACTTTTTTTGCGTAAAATAAATTGGTTAATTACGTATATTCGGCTAAATAAATTGGAAGTACCAGGATCAACTCCTTTTCTATGATAACCCTGGTTTAATCCTAGTGGAATTGAAGTCATGGAGTGTGTTAAATATTTTAAATCTGAAAATACCTGATGAGTCTGCCTTGTGTTAGTGGCATTTGTTTGGTTGTTTCCTCCACGGGCCGAGTACGGGTGACCTTATGGTTTTCATGGGTAGGGGCTTAGATTGCTGGGGGTGATGTGGGTGAGGATGGGATCCTCTGTTTGTATCACTAATTGGGGTGGGATCCTCTGTTTTTGAGAAACCGTTGGCTCCTGGTATTTTTTTGGGGACATGGGGCGGTATCTTGGGGTTTTCTTTGGTTCCAGTACTTCGAGGGATCTCCCTTATCCCTTGGTTTTTGTGACTTCGCAATAGAACCGGGTGTGAATGCTTAAATTTTTATTGGCTGTAACTTTTTCCCTTGGTATGTGCTTATGATGTTAGATACCCAGTAGTGCAGAAACTTATTTAAACATTATTACTGAACATGAAGACAAGGATGGGACAAATGGGGATTTGTTTTGGTGTGAGTGTAACTTGGGCTTGGGTGTTGTTCTCTTCTCTTATGAATGGATAGTAAGTATAGTGTTCTTTAGGCTGTTTGAATAAAAACCTGGATTGAGTGAGTTCTTGTTACATATATATATACTTGTAGTTTTTGTGTTTCTTATTTGCGCCCCACCCAAGTTGAGCACTTAGTGCCGAACACCCCCATTTCATGGGGGGTGGTGTTTTTCCCTACACTCCTATGAGTGGATGGTTATTAGATCCTTTTTTTCTCCCATTCCAGAATATCCCAAGACTCTTTGGGAAGGATGTGATGGAATGAAGTCCATTATTAGCCCAAAAATCTTCAGGCTGGGTAGTGTGGTGGTTGGCCCAGGTGTGTGCGGGTAGGTGGTTTCCCAAGTATCTTTGGGATGAGGCGCTGGTGTCTTCGGGCATGGAAGTTGTTGTTCTATCCTAGGTGTTTGCAGACATGGTTACGTGTGACAGTTGTGGCCCAGGTGTCTACGGGCGGGTTTGTGATTGTGGCCTAGGTGTTTTCAGGCGGGATGTGTGGTTGTGGCCTAGGTGTGTGTGAGCGGGGTATGGTAGTGGGACTGCGATGAGTATGGAGGGATTGGTTCGATGCGTAGGATGTCTTCAATAACTAGTGGGAAGTGGCACGGGGTACCCAAACATCGATGTGCTATTAATATACATTACTTGACTTGTGTTATTTGGGGAGTGTGCCTTGGTGAGGCTTGGGTGGTTAGTTTCCTTATTAGGTGCTTGGTTATCTCTTTTCTCATAGCGAATTAGTATGCCTCCCACTTGTGCAAGAGAGTCTTTGGTTTTTCCATACTGGGTATACTTGTATGCTCACCCTATGAATATAGAACTGCTTTCAGGTTTCCACGAGGATTTCGGGGATCGTGCTTCACCGTACTAGCTCAGACCTTGTGATAGATCATCGTAGTTGTTGTTGTTCTTTATTTTGGGTATTTTTCTTTTTAATATCCTTATAAATTGTGGATTTTACTTTTGTAACATGCATTGGGAATGGTTCTTAGCTTTACTTTTACTTTCAGTTTGGTGTTTTTGGATTCACTATTTTATCTCCCGATCCTATTAAAAGAAAAAAAGGGTAATTCCTTCCATTTAGTGTGTGACTTAATGCCCTTGGTGCTGGTCACCACTCTGGGACCTATTGAAGGTGGGTTTCGGGTGTCATTATCTCTCCTTCAACTTAAATAAGGAAGGGACTGCCAATCTGCTGACCCTTCCCTCATTTTGGCGAAGGCGGGTCGTGACAAAATGGTATCTGAGGTGATGGTTGAGAGATAGGATGGAGTATGGAGTTAGGCAGAGTGAGGATTTCATGGGATGGTAGGGAAACAGTGTTGGGTGACCTTGGTGTGTGAATTAGGTTTGGGAAGACCGGCTAGGACATGAGATTTTAGGGCCCCCCATGATCCGATGCAAGGACTCTGGACCTACCAAACGACCAAGTGAGGCCACGTTGATTGCAGGGTAGAGACCCTAGGAAAGGTACATGCCTCATAATGACTTGTGTTCTCATGTTTCTGGGGTGTTTTGGGGAATTTGAAATAAATTAGAAGTTTAAGAAGTTTTAAAGGCAATATTCTACACTAATTGTGCTTAGGAATTCTTTGTTTACCTTGCAGCTATGGAACCCCGGAGATGACCACGAGTTGTACGGGAGATCGAGGACCAGGAGGTTGACTTGGCCGATCAGCAGAGGGATGATCAAGAGGAAGAGGATGACCAGTGGAAGAAGATGCTTCGAGCCTTCCAACGACAGACCCTTGAGAAGAACGAGGGAAGCACCTCTGATATGAAGATAGAGGGATGGCTAGAGGAGCTGGTGATATCATTCGGCTTGATCTGGGATCCGACTGAGTACTGGGTTCCTATGGCTGTCATCTAGATGCGGGGAGCAGCGCGCCAGTGGTGGACGCTCTACCTGGGGGAGAGGAGAGATGCTGAGGTGGCATGGGCTGATTTTGAGAAGGAGTTCCGGGCGGAATTCCTCTCTTCTACAATGAAGGAAGAGAAGAGGCAGGTGCTTCTCTCCCTCCAACAGGGGAGTATGTCGGTAAGGGAGCTAGGGATCAAGTTCAAGGACCTCCTCTGCTTTTCCCTGGACCTCTTTCCAGATGAGGAGTCTCAGACGAGACATTTAGAGGATGTGCTCCGACCCTCCCTCCAGTACGCCGTTACCCCCTTCAAATTGACGACATACTTGGAGGTCCAGAAGAAGGCAGAGGTGGTGGAGAGGATGCACATGTTGGTTGGTGTGTCACGAGAGGGGATTCAGCTAGGGCTATCAAAGGGAAAGGCAATGAGCACCAGACCTCCAGTATTGGGACCCTCTAGGTTCCGACCAGCAGGGAGCAGGCCGCAACAGTTCTAGTTCCGGTCCCCCAGTCCTCACCCTTTCACTTCGGGCCTAGGACCGAGGTGCTTTGTCTGTGGTAGCCATGGAAATCTCCGGAATCAGTGCTCAGACCAAGTTCAATATGGAAATGGCGGACATGCGCAACACCTGCCTTAGCAGCAGCTTCCAGCTAGGCCCTTCCAGCAGCAGCAACAGGGGCAGCAAGCTCCCGCTCCTCCGAGGGAAGACGTTGCAGGGGGAGGCCGACCTCAGGGCGCTCCTTAGAGACCTCGACCAGGGCGTGGTCAGGGAGGCAGCCAACAGCCCAGGGGAAGAAGAGCTGGGTATGGACAGTTACACACCACAGAGGTAGCAGTTCCAGCGGGACCGAAGGTTGTTCGAGGTACGACCAGTTTGTCCAGTACCCTTGCTTATGCCTTGTTCGATACCTGAGCTTCACACTCCTTTGTTGCACCCGGTCTGGCCCGCGCTCTGGGTCTAGATACCGAGAGACTTCCAGTACCCCTGGTGATGAGCCCACCAGTCAGAGGTCAGACCAAATTGTTATATGTTTGTGGAGGATGCAGGCTGATGATAGGGCCACATAAATCGGTCAGGGTTCTACTAATGCTGCAGAAACAACCATACGATGTCATCCTAGGCATTGAATGGTTATTATTGGTGTGTTCCATCATCGAATACTTCTGAGGAAGGATTGTGTTCTCAGACTTGGGTGGCCGATGTGTTACTTTCACCTACGAGCGGAGTGGCCAGAAGGGCAGTAGGTGAGAGGAACCCCTCCTCTCCTTATTAGTCGAGCTGTCAGTAGAGTGCATGGATGCTGAAATGGTGGAAGTACCAGGGATCATCAGCGAGTTTATGGATGTCTTCCCTGAGGAGGTGAAGACTCTACCCCCTCGATGTGATATCAAGTTTGGGATAGACTTTCAGTCTGGTGCTCGTCCGATTTCTATGGCTCCCAACCGGATGGCGCCTTCAGAGCTATGGGAGTTGCGGATTCAGATCGATGATCTGATGAAGAAGGGTTTTGTTCGACCGAGTGCGTCACCGTGGGGTGCTCCAGTCTTGTTTACAAAGAAGGTAGATGGTGTTATTAGGTTGTGCATAGACTACAAGAGGCTAAACTAGGTAACGATCAAGAATCTCTACCCTCTTCCGGGGATAGACGATCTCTTTGACCAGCTGAAGGGGGCAGGATGGTTCTTGATGATCTAACTATGGTTTGGATATCACACGTTGAGGGTGAAGGAGGGAGAAATATAGAAGACGACCTTTAGGTGTAGATATAGGCACTTCGAGTTTTTAGTCATGCCTTTCGGTGTTACGAACACCCCGGCTGTGTTCATGGGGCTTATGAACTCCCTCTTCCGGGAGTACCTGGATTGGTTCGTAGTTGAGTTCATCGAAGACATCTTGATCTATTCAAGATCATAGGAGGGACACATGGATCATCTGAGGATGGTTTTGGAAGTCCTCTGACAGCACCAGCTCTATGGGAAGTTATCGAAATGCAATTTCTGGATGCGATAAGTACACTTCCTTGGGCACATAGTGTTCGAATAGGGGGTAGCGGTGGACCCATCAAAGGTTGAGGCGATTGTTTCTTGGGAAGCACCCAAGAATGTAGCAGAGGTTCGCAGTTTCCCCGGGTTGGCAAGTTACTATCAGAATTTCGTTCCCAACTTGTCCCGATTTGCAGCCCCTTTGACAGCCTTGACCAAGAAGGACCAGGTTTTCGTATGGGGTGAGCAGTGCGAGGCAGACTTCAGCTATCTGAAGGAGAAATTGGTTAGTTCCCTAGTGCTCATACTACTAGAAGAAGGGGCGGCGTATGAGGTGTTCTGTGATGCTTCAAGGAAAGGCCTCTGATGTGTGTTGATGCAACAACAAGGGGTGATCTCTTATGGGTCTAGGCAGCTATGGCCTCATGAGCGTAATTATGCAACCTACGATCTAGAACTTTCAGCGGTCGTTTTTTTACTGAAGTTATGGTGGCATTACCTCATCGGAGAACGCTTTGTGGTCTTCACAGATCACAAAAGCTTGAGGTATGTCTTATCCCAGTGGGACCTAAACTTACAGTAGCGAAGGTGTATGGAGTTCCTCTAGGATTATGACTTTGAGATTTTCTATACTTCAGGAAAAGGGAATGTAGTGGCTGATGCTTTGAGCAGGAGGTCACAGAAGGATGTAGTCCAAGAGTTGGCAGACGCTTGGAAGGCGATGGAGGAGTTGGCTGCCTTGATTTTAGATGCGAGGATGGATAGCGGTGGAGGTTGCCTATATCAGATGACAATGCAGTATTCTATTTTGTAGCAAGTGGAGGAGTCTCAGTGGGGAGACCCAGAGTGTGAAGTGATGCGTGAACGAGTTGACCAGGGCAATGCTCTGGAAGGGTGGATGAAGGATAGTCAGAACCAGATGATTTTTCAAGGAAATTTTTTTTGTTCTAGAGGTGATGCGCGGCCAGGTTCTTAGTCAGTTCCACAACTCACCCCTATCAGTACACCCAAGAGTTTCCAAGATGTACCAGGGTATGGGGAGACATCTTTGGTGGACCGGAATAAAACTAGCAGTGGAAGAGTTTGTGGCCAAGTGCTTAGTGTGTCAGTGGGTAAAGGGTGAACACCGTGTTCCGGGTGGGTTGTTGCAACCTTTAGATGTCCCCGAGTGGAAGTGGGATGACATCTCGATGGATTTCATCACGGGACTACCCAAGGTGCAAAGGGGATGTGACACCATATGGGTAGTTGTGGAACGCTTGATGAAGTTGGCTCACTTTCTGGCGATTAAGGAGTCGAGTGGAGTCGACGCTCTAGCACGGAAGTATGTGGATGAGGTAGTGATGTTGCATGGAGTTCTGAGTTCCATAGTCTCGGACAGGGATGCATGTTTTACCTCATGAGTCTGGAGGGGATTGCAACATGCTTTTGGCACCCAGCTACGTCTTAACACTGCTTTCCACCCCTAGACAGATGGGCAGACAGAGAGCACCATCCAGACCTTGGAGTATATTCTGCGAGCATGTATTCTGGACTTTGTGGGATCATGGGTGATACACTTGCCTCTGGTAGAGTTCACCTACAATAATAGACATAACTCTACCATTGGACAGGCTCCATTAGAAGCCCTATATGGAAGGCCGTGTCGCTCACCCGTGTGCTGGAATGAGGTTGGAGAAGCATGATTTCTTGGCCCGGAGGTGGTGCAGAGCACGACAGAGAAGGTTCAGCTTATACGAGAAAGGATGAAGGCAGTTTTGGACTGGAATAGTAATATGCCGATAATAGGAGGGGACCCTTGTAGTTCGAGGTCGGGGACCATGTGTTCTTGAAGGTCTCCCCTCGGCGTGGACAAAGGAGGTTCGGTAGGGGAAGTAAGCTTTCTCCCAGGTTCATCAGACCCTTTGAAATGTTGCGGCGGGTCGGTGAAGTGGATTATCAGCTAGAGCTACCACTGCCACAACTGAGGATAGACGATGTATTCCATGTGTCCCAGCTTCATCGATATCTACACGAAGACTCCCACGTCATCGATTGGGGAGAGTTAGATGTCGAAGATGATGCGACCTTCATAGAACGACCAATCAAGATCGAGGATCGTAAGGAAAAATCGCTTCGTGGATGAACCATCCCCATGGTTCGTGTGTCGTGGAGGCATATTGGCATGGAAGAGAGCGCATGGGAGCGGGAGGCCCAATTACGCGTTCAATACCCAGAGCTGTTTTGACTTGTTGTTTTGTTCTGATGCTTGAGATATTGTACCTTGTTCTTTAACATATGGAATGCTTGTTTTTCTTATCTATTCGATGATCTATTCCCTGTTCTCTCTGTGTGTGCACGAATATGTGAGGATGAGGAAAACCTGACTACTAATCGGGACGCATTAATGTGGATGCGATTAAACCCGTGCAGCTGAGTCAGTGCCGCCCAAAGCAGATAATATCCTAACACGTAGGAGGGGAATCCCTAACTCATGTGTTGGACAGTGTGATCCTTGTGCTTGTTGTGAACTTTGTGGTTGGTGACTTTGGGCGAGTGTTCCTAGATATAGGAGGGGTTCTGTTCGAGCTTTGGAACAACTCAGGGGTTTTCCCATGAGAAGTATCTTTAGTTGGTGGTTGTTCGGACCCTGCTTTTCTCCTTCTGGTTCGTTCTTATATTCTCGGGGATGAGAATAGTTTGAGAAGTATCTGATTTAATGGGCTGGGGTCTTGGGGTCCATTACTTAGTAAAAATGTGATTTTTAGGTGTTCGGGGTAGTCTGGGAAGCTATCATAGCTTCTCGGTGAAGCTTAACGGTAGCCTTGGCCTACTGGTAGCTCAGCCTACCAGTAGCTTGGCCTACCGGTATCTCGGTCTACAGGTAGATCAGTCTACCTGTAGAAGGCCTATTGGTAGCTCAACCTATCGGTAGCTCGGCCTAGCAGTAGCTCGGTCTACCGGTAGCAGGCCTACCAGTAGCTCGGCCTACCGGTAGCTCGGCCTACCAGTAGCTCGGTCTACCGGTAGCTCGGTCTACCGGTAGCTCCATCTACCGCTAGCCTAGCATACCGATAGCTCAGCCTACCAGTAGCCGTGGCTTACTGATGGCTCGAGCTTACCGGTGGCTCGGGCTACCAGTAGCTTTGGCCTACCGGTAGCTCGACATACTGGTAGCTCGACCTACCAGTAGCCGTGGCCTACTGGTGGCTCGGTCTACCGGTAGCCGCAGCTTACCGGTGGCATGTTATACTGGTAGCTTTGGCCAACCGGTAGCTTGGCCTACCGGTAGCCTCGTCTTACTGGTGGCTCGGCCTACTGGTAGACCTAGCCTACTGGTGACCACGGGTTTTACCAGTGGCGCCTCTTTTTGCGCAAAATGGATTTTAAGCCACATTTTGACCCCTTTAATCCTATTTTAAAGCCCATTAATGCCAGTTTAAATTAAATGATTTATGAGGTACCCCTTAAATTCAAAAAAACCATGAGCTGTGCATCGGTTTAAACCACCCCGAAAGGCGGCGACCCTTTAATGACATGTGGGGTGTCCCTGCCGCGTGGTCAACCCATGATTCCTCTCCTTACACGGTTTCTCTCCATATCTTAACCATCCGGGAGTGCTGTATCTCAGCCCTTATCAGCCTTTATAACCTAAAATCTTCTCCCTACGTTTCTTTTCTCGATTATCCTGCTCGAAGTACCCTTTCTCCCGACGAGTCATGCCCCTGTTCTGAAGTTTTCCATGTTCGTGTTCCGTGGAGTTCCTGCCACTCCTATTTTTTAGTTTCCACGCGAGGACTTATCATCGATCCTTGATCGTTAAGCAGGGGTTTCACCTTCATCTATCCTTTTTGTGTATCTTGCGGGGTGGGTACGCTACTGATTCTGTATAATTGGATGAACCAAACTTTAATGAAGATAATAAACAGATTCCAAATAATGAAGGGGTGGGGTGTGATCGATGATGATTCTATATTTTTATCCACTTCTGAATTGTGAGGGATTACGCCTACTAAAAATCATGGAAGTTGGTGGTCTTTCTATATGCACTAAAAAAACCTTACACATTGTGATGTTTAAATGGATTGTATTTTGGTTGTGAAACTTTTACTGTGTAAAGGAAATTTGTTAATTACGTATATTCGGCTAAATAAATTGGAAGCACCAGGATCAACTCCTTTTCTATGATAACCCTAGTTTAATCCCAATGGAATTGAAATCATGGAGTGTGTTAAATCTTTTAAATCTGAAAATACCTACCGAGACAGCCTTGTGTTGGTGGTATTGGTTTGGTTGTTTCCTCTACGAGCTGAGTACGGGCGACCTTACGGATTTCTTGGGTAGGGGCTTAGATTGATGGGGGTGATGTGGGTGAGGATGGGATCCTCTGTTTGCATCATGAATTGGGGTGGGATCCTCTATTGTTGATAAACCATTGGCTCCTGGATTTTTTTAGGGGACATGGGGCTGTATCTTGGGGTTTTATTTAGTTCCAGTACTTCAAGGGATATCCCTTATCCCTTTGTTGTTGTGACTTTGCAATAGAACTGGGTGTGAATGCTTAAATTTCTATTGGCTGTAACTTTTTCTCTTGGTTTATGCTTATGCTGTTAGTTTCCCAATAGTGAAGAAACTTATTTAAACATTATTAATGCACACGAAGACAAGGATGGGACAAATGGGGATTTGGTTTGGTGTGAGTTGTGACATGGGCTTGGGTGCTGTTCTCTTCTCTTATGAATGAATAGTAATGATAGTGTTCTTTATGCTATCTAAAGAAAAAACTAGATTAGGTGAGTGCTTATTACATATACATATACTTTTAGTTTTTGTGTTTCATATTCTCCCCCCACCCAAGTTGAGCACTTAGTGTCGAACACCCTAATTTCGTGGGGGAGGGTGTTTTTTACAACACTCCTATGAGTGGTTAGTCATTAGCTCCTTTTCTGCTCCCTTTCCCGAATAGCTCAAGACTCTTCAGGCAGGCTGTGATGGCCTGAAGTCCATTATTAGCCCAAGAATATTTTGGTAGGGTAGTGTGGTCTTTGGCCCAGGTGTGTGTGGGGAGGTGGTTTCCCAAGTATCTTTGGGATGAGGCCCAGGTGTCTTCGGGCATGGCAGTGGTTGTTCTGGCCTAGGTGTTTGAAGGCGTGGTTACGTGTGACAGTTGTGGCCTAGGCGTTTGTAGGTGGGTTAGTGATTGTGGACTAGGTGTTTTCGGGAAAGATGTGTGGTTGTGGACCAGGTGTGTATGGGAGGGGTATGGCAGTGGAACTGTGATGAGAATGGCGAGATTGGTTTGATGCGTAGGATATCTTCAATAACCAGTGGGAAGTGGTGCGGGGTACCCAAACATCGATGTGCTATTACTATACATTACCTGACTTGCATTATTTGGGGGGTGTGACTTGGTGAGACTTGGGTGGTTAGTTTCCTTGTTAGGTGCTTGGTTATCTCTTTTCTCACAGGGCATTAGTATTCCTCCCAACTTGTGCACGAGAGACTTTGGTTTTTCCTTACTGAGTATACTTGTATGCTCACCCTATGTATATAAAACTTCTTTTAGGTTTCCAGGAGGATTTCAGGGATCGTGCTAGACCGTACTAGATCAGACCTTGTGACAGATCATCACAGTTGATGTTGTTCTTTCTTTTGGGTATTTTGCTTTGTAGTCTCCTTATACATTGTGGATTTTACTTTTGTAACTTGCATTGGGAATGGATCTTGGCTTTACTTTTACCTTCAATTTGGTGTTGTGGTATTCACTATCTTATCTCCTGATCCTATTAAAAGAAAAAAGGTTAATTCCTTCCATTTAGTGTGTGATTTCATTCCCTTAGTGCTGGTCGCCACTTCGGGACCTATTGAAGGCGGGTTTTGGGGGTCATTATCTCTCATTCAAATTAAATAAGGAAGGGCCTGGAAATCTGCTGACCCTTCCCTCCTTTTGGTGAAGGCGGGTCGTGACATTATAAATCAAGGGACCTTTATCCAAGGTTGTTGGATACCCTTCTCTTTGGGTCAAAATATTTCTTATACTTGTCCGGTTTTGTTACAAGTTTTATTTCCTCTGCATTTTGTTAAATAAAGAAAGTGTAACTTTCTTACACATTGTTATAATTATATACTATGATAAATAAGATTCTATATACTTTAAGGTATAATCTTTCCCAAATAAAACTTGTCTTAATATTATTTATCAAATCCATATTATTAGATCCTAAGCAAGCTAGTTTCTTTTTTAAGAACTAAATAGGGTTTGTGAATCCATCATGTTTAACTTTGTTAAACATAGATATTCTAAAGGATAAAAACGAATGTTTTTAAACCTACAATTCACCCCTATTGTAATTGAGAAATATAAAGATAGATTTCGATCCTACATTTAGTTGTCTTGAATAACAATATACTTACAGGAGTCCCATATTACATTGGTAATTAATCATAGAACATAATAAATGAAAATAAACTAATTCCTTGACACTTATTCAATGATTTAATCTTCATAACCAGGGGTGGAAAAAAATAAAATGGTGAGATAAAATACTATTTAGGGGTTACATATAGTAGAAACATGAATCAATAATAAGTGAAGCATAATAAATAAGGAATAATCAATATAGAAAGGTAAAACTGAAAAAAACATGCCATTTAATCAATAAATTGAGAATGAAAATGCATCCATATATATTTTGTCATAGTGAAAATATCATGGATAGTAATAAATGAATAAATAATAAAATAAATGATTAATTATTAGATGTCAGGTATCTAGAACATGAACCAATACCATGAAGAAATTTCAAAATATGCTTTAAGTCTATGGGTAGAAACTCGTCTGATTCTTCTTGGAAATAAGCCCGAAGGGTTTTTCGCAAACTGTTTTGTCTCATGAGACCTTTTGATGCATCAATGGGATATATAATTCAATTTGAAACCCATAAATTAAAGAAAAAACTAGTATTCATACATATTTTAAATTTAAAAACAATATGACTTATCAAAATATATTTATTGAATAGAGGATATAGATTTATCAACATTTCCCCAGTTAAAACAACATTCGAAGTAAACACCATATGTAAAAATGGTATATGTATTAGAAAATAACAATATCCATAATAAAAGAAATATGTATATTTAATGAAATATTTAATTATTTATGATCATAAATAACAGGTTTAGTACAAAAAGTAAATAAGTGATTAATAAGGAATATTTCCCACATAAATTTATGTGAGACAAAAAACCCTTACCAATTTTTAATCGGTTGAACCATATTCCTCCTAAAAGTAATAATTATAAAATAAGACATTGAATACCAAGAAGATAAATATATTCATGATATGATATATCAAATTTCATTATAAATACACCATAAAAAATAAATAAGTGGTCATTAAGGAAAATCTCATAGAAAAAAATGAGAAAAGAAACCACTTACCTTATGTTTGATTGCATTTTTCACGTGTAATTTATTTCCTAAATAATAAAATTTGATTCATTAATTACTTAATTAATAATATCTTAAAAATATAATTGATTTATTATAATTTTATTATGTCCATTTATTTCCATTTCAATTATTTATAATGTTTAATTTCATTTCTCTAGAAGTGTCTATTTTAGGGATTTAGGGTTGGTTCCATTGTGTATAATTATGGGAGTTCATTTAAAATAGAAGAAAAACTATAAAAGTGTAATGAAATTGTATTAATATGATTTCATAATTTTAAATGATACCATATATCATTTTTTTATGTTATTATTATGATTCAGTTGATACAATGTTAATGTTAAATGTTTAGTTTATTTTGGTAGTTTTTTGGTCATTACAAAATAGTTTCATTTTATTTAATATTATATATATAAATTGGTTATATAATTTGACAAAAATATAAAATGTATATTAAAATTTTATTTAACTATAATAATGGATTTATTACCATATTTGAAGGTGGTAAATGAAAACAAAAACTCATCATCCCTGAAGGTAGTGAATCGGCACATCATAGAGGATGTTTTCATTTTTAGAAAAAAAGATAAGAAAATAGATTTGATGATGGATATTACATTAAAATAGAAAATTTAAACTATATTTATTATAACTGAGTTATAATTTCACTTCTTCTATTTGAGGTGAGGATAGGATAATAAAATAACAGTAATTAAAAGAGAAAGAAGGAGGATTTTAACTCTTGAATATTGTTTCCTTGAGAACCTCCTTAAAGAACATGGATTTTTTCCTTTTGGTAAGACGAAAAGTTATTGGAAATGTAAAATAGGCTCAATAAGAAAATTAGGAAGAATTTATACAAGATAAAAGTCTTAGAATGTGCATGGAGAAGGGGTGGTATTTATAGAGAGAGGAGAGGGGTGTTTTTGATTATTTTATTCATTTGTTTATTATTTTGGCTTAAGACTATCAATAGTGATGATTCTTGTGACTAATTACAAAAAATAGTGCATGAGAGTTATAAATAATATGTGATTACCTAATCCATACATCATACATGACTCAAAAATTCATTTATTTACTTATAATGTTACGTACTTTAAATTACCATATTTCACTATTCACCAAAATTCAACTATTTTAGAAAAATAAAATAATTATAACTAACAATTTTAAACATGTGGGTTTTAAAAATGTACTAAATTTTATGAAAATAATTTTATAAATATGATAAATATAAATTTTTATTAAAATCATAATTTATTCAAAAAATACCAATTTTAATATTAAAACTGATTTTATGACACTCTGAAAAATTAATTATGGTCTCATAATATTATATTATAATTATAATAGCACAAAATATATATTTATGAATATATTTAATGAAAATAAATTTTCTTTGAAATAATTATTTTAATTATAAATTTTTAAATAAACAGTTACATTTCACAACAAATACCAACACTTAATTTATCATTTTTAAAATATTTATTTACTTATTCCATTATATAAATATATCATATTTTCATTTATAAGATGCCTAAATTTTATTTATAATTTCATAGGTGGGGTTATTATTCTAGTGGCCAGTTTACTATTCATAATGGTCACATTACTATTCCAATAGTCACGCTAATATTTAATAGTATATCACAGTTTTTTTAAGCTCGACATTCTGTGAAATTAAAGTTATCAAATAAATTGAATGTATTTAATAATATACATACCATGAAATATTAAGGGATTATATTTATGGTTACAAGAACCAAAATATGGTGATATTCTTTTGAGATAATGTTAATCACTCAGTCACCAAATCACTTTTCAATCCTATTATTATCTATATGATAAAACTTGTATCCCCTAATTACCTAAATATCCAAGATCATATAAAACCTAAAGGTTATAAATAAATTAAAAATTATTTCCACAAAATTTAAAGGAATAATTGAAATTAAACAAATGTTTTTCTTATACTTCAATCTAATAAAATGTATCCTAATGTTTCATTAATCACTTTAAGATATAATTATTTAAAGCATAAAAATGGGGTTCTAAGACTTTTAGCTTATTATCATCCTTTATCTCATATACCTATGATTTTATCCACAAATATTAAGAGAAACTCACATTAAGACATCTTAATATCTAAATTTATCTAAACCTTTCATTTTATAGTAATTATTACAGCCCCGAACCCACACTCCCAGATCCAGTGATGAAATAATAAACTTTACATTTCTAGATTTGATACCAATGATAGTGACCTGATTTTTTCCTTCTAAAACACCCCAGATAAAAAAATTGGATTCACTTAAATTATAGATGAACTTTTAGGTTTAGAGTTTTTGAGAATTAATAGAAACTCTTAGATAAAAAATACCCATGTCTTTAATTAAAATTTCTCCCACTAAACCAAGATTTACTTATTTAAGATTAAGTCATCATCATCATCCATATGAAATCCCATATAGATATAATTCATTCAACCTCATTCTTTGTTACCTTGGGAAAATGCAATATTATAATTTAAATCTAAAATTCTCAGTATGGGTAAACATATGCATTAAAAATTTAATGTCATCAATAGAGGTATTAAGAGAATAAGGGTATGATGAAATAATAAAAGTTAATGAGTATAACATAAGAATATTCATTCCTATCAACACATAGATCATAAAACATAAAAACATGTCATAAGGTTTTAACAAAGGCAAGAGTCATCATAATCAATAATCAAAATACATGTGATATTAATCTTGATGAAAGGATACATTATAAATCCATATCAAGAAAATATGAAATATATTGGTATCTTAAGAACATTTTCATCATATGAATTTTAAAAATTAAAATTTTAATATGGATAAATTACATAACTAGATTAACCAATGCATTAGAGGGATATCATGGATGTACCCGTCCTTGGTTTATATTAGAACTACCTATCCTTGGTTTATGACAGAGCCACCCATCATCATAAAAAATATTCAAGAACCAAAACATGAATAAATAACATATGGATTTAATATAATCATAAAACTCATAAGAAAACTATCATTAATTTCATAACATTATTATCCTATAGAAAATAAATGGGTTACATGATAATCTATTCGAAACATGATTAACTCGTAGAAAAGAAATGTGTTCATTGAAAATCTATTTGAAACACGATTAATCCATAAAAAAGAAATGGGTTCCATTAAAATATCTTTGAAACATGATTAACCTATGGAAAATAAATGGGTTCAATGAAAATATATTTTAAACATGATTAATCCATAAAAATTAATGGGTTCTATAAAATTCTCTTTGAAACATGATCAACCTGTGTAAAAGAAACGAGTTCCATAATAATCTATTTTAAAAAATCATAATCCATCAAGAGAAATAATGAGGATGTTATGTTTTCAAAATATCAAAATTATATCATAATTAACAACAATTATTTTTTATGTCTATGAATGAAAACATTATTAAAATATCATAAAAACTTTTTTTGAGTAAAATAACCTTTTATATTTTGAAAATAACTTTTAAAAAATAAAAAATCAAAAAATATTGTGAAAATAATTTTCTTCGAAAACAGCCTTTGAAACATATAAATTAAACTTTAAGGGAAATTATGGACATGATGGTCAGAAAATAATTTCACTTTATAAATGTTAAAAACAAATATTATTTTCAAAATAATGTGAAAAAGTAATGAAAAGTGACCTATGTGGAAAATGATAAGAAATTTACTTTTAAAACCTTTTAAAATAACGTAAAAGATCATGTAAAATGGATTTAGGAAATAATTTTTTTAAAAAAAATAACGTTTTTGAAAATAATTTAAAAACATGGATGTGGGTGAGAAAGATATCAAATCTTAAAGAAAATTCAAGATCCATATCACTTACAAATGACTTACTTGTTATCTATTCAATCAATAAAGGAGTAAATGGAAATAAAACATATTAACAAATTCCTAACCAATTTATAAGAAATATATGTGGTTAAAAATAATAATATCATATTATTTACTCCAATAGAACCTTGTACATTAATAATCATGTAAATAAAGGAGATTTCAACATAAATACTTTGCAACTTTGGTAACTCTTCAATCGTAATCACCATCAAAGAATAAAATAAAATGATAATTTAAATATCATGAAGATAAGTATCTTAATTATATAAAATTTCCAAGTAATGTATATACACATCCTAAATGTATATAGGTTAATATAATAAACTTATGTCTCAATGAAAGAGAATTTGAGGTGAATAACCATTACAGAAAAGATAGAATTGAAATTGAGATTAATAAAAGAATAAATAATGTGTATAAGATATAAATCCGTATAAAAAAAGTAAAAATACAACATAATATAATAAAAAATAACTACACACATGATATTAGAATATAAAATACAATGAAGAATTAATATAACTTCATGAAAAGAAATTGAGTTATGAAATTTTTTACCACTTCGTAACTTTCAATTTAAATATATTTGGATGAAATAATTAAAATTGAAAATTAAAATACCATGATGTATTAATTTTTCATGTTATTACATGTAATATTTGTAGTATATACACCAAACAATAAAAACAAGTGGTGAATATGCAATACATCTCATAGAAATAAAAATTTATATGAGAAAAACAATTACCTCGAGTACAGACTTTCCATGCATGTCATTTAACTCCTACATAATATGATTATATCAATTATTTTATTTATTAAATTATTTTACATGTTTAAAAAATTATACTTAAATAATTTATTTTATTTATTTCTTATTACATATTGGAATAATTAATTATTTAAGTCCACGTTAGGTGTTTTGAGGATGTTCGGTTCGTTGTTTCAAAACGGATTTGGTGTGTTGAAAGTGGTAACTGAATTCATTAATTAAACATACCCAGAATAAAAATAATTACATATTTATTATATTTTTACATAAATTATACTTTTTATACCTATCATGAATGTTGGTTTTGATAAATTAAGTACCTTACTATCATGGAGGTAGTAGGTCGTATAAACTCGTAAGAAATGTATCTATTTTTCAGTGATCATTAGAGAAAAAGGTAGGTAATATTTTATCATTGAATAATTTTTAAAATATCATATATAACATATTATTTATTTAAAAATACTTATATATATCATCTATGTGGTGTGGGGATGAAAATAGTGTCACATAATTTTGGGAAGGCGGTTTTCCACATGTACACGAACGACGCTATCATTTTTAAGTGCATGAAAAAGTAATAAAGAAAATAATTTTTTATCTTTTCAGAATGATAAATATGTAATTACTATTATAATTATATAATATTTATTATATATAATCACTAAAATTATTCTTATTACCTTTTATTTGAAGCATTAGTTAAAAATATCGCATCTCTTTTCCAGGTTGTAGTTAGCCATACACACATGTGATGTTATTGTATCCCTTATGAAATAAAAAGTAAAAATGAATATATGATAAAATGACTCAAGAGGTTTAATTATGTTATGAATATAATATATATAATTTATATTTATCATCATATCTAAATGTGAGAGGTGTTTATGGAAAACATGTCACATTGGTTTGCGAGGCGGTAGTCCTCCGTACACACGAGCCACACTATCGTTTCCCATTTAAGGAAAGAAGAGATAGATATAGGGAATGAAATTAAAATAATAACATATAATTATATATTATATAATTATTTCAACACATTATCACAATTTGATAATATTTTAAGGAGTTTGAAGAAGAAATAAAACAAAAACTCATAGTTAGAAATTTTGCCTCTTCTCAGACCACCTCTTTAAGATTATACCTAAAGTATTCATAGAAAATGTTTATAACCAAAAAATGATTATAGGATGAGATTATGGAAGTTTTGGAGTAATTTTATTTGTTATTTTTTGAACCAAAATGTGTTTAAGATGTGGTGTAGAGAGGAGATGGTGTGGCTTTTTATAAGTGAGGTGAGTAACACACAT
Source organism: Viscum album (assembly GCA_963277665.1). Taxonomy (NCBI): domain Eukaryota; kingdom Viridiplantae; phylum Streptophyta; class Magnoliopsida; order Santalales; family Viscaceae; genus Viscum; species Viscum album. The sequence goes on from OY728133.1 coordinate 109,942,317, forward strand.
GTAATTTCTAAAAATAAAAAGGCATACCCTTGTTTTTCACATGAAAAAGGGTCCCAAATAGAGTATTATAAATAATTAGACATTATAAGGTATAAATATGTTCATAAATTATATTTTACACAAGTTTTGGGTCATTTAAACCTTATATTTTTACTTTAACCCCTGATAAATCCATTTTTACCTTAACTGCAGTAATTAATTTGTACTTTTTCACTATTCATTTTGGCCAAGAATTAAGTTAAAATTGTTAGATAATATAAATTAAGATGATCTGAAATAAGGAACCCATTTTACAAAATTCAATTCACTGAAGTGTAAAAATTAAATTTAATGAAAAACCTGCAGATGTGAGGAAAAATTGATTTCCAAGAAGTGTATTTTTTAAGGAAAAAATGATTTTTTATTAAATATATGACTAATAATAATTATTTTATCAATATAAATTAGTATTTATTTATTTATAATCTATAAATTTCATTTCAAAAATTCCTCATTGGTTATTATTTTAATTAATTAGCAGGGAGAAGCATTACACATTTTAAAATAGTTTTAGAAAAATCATATTTTTAAAACCAAAATTAAATTTTTACTAAAATCCAATATAAATTTGATTAAAAATAAATAAATTGGATTAAATATAAATAAATAATACTTATTTTAGTTTAAAAAATATTCAAAACATAATGGAACCTTTAAATTAATTAATTTGTTTAAAAAAATGATTTTTTTATAAAAATCTGTATTTTTCAGTATTCACTAAAAAATAAATATTTTCCAAAAAATCCCAAAATTTCACCCTAAGAAAATTTTGATATTATAATTTAAAAAATTAAATTAATTAAATTAATTTTTTTCTCTAAAATATCTAAAAATTAGTTATATTGTTTCTATGAAATGAAAAAAATGATTTTTTGAAGAAAACCTATTTTTGAGAAAAAATTACTTTACTAAAAATTAATTTATTATTTACTAAAAATTTGTAAATAATTTATATAGAATAGTATATATATATATATTTCATAAAATTTTTAATACTATTCATACTTTCAAATTTAGTGGATAGGTTATAGCATTTATATATTTTTCAGGTCGTTTAAGTTTAGTGTTGCATGTCGAATACACTATAAAGTATAGTTTTATTTTCTAAAATATTATGGTGTTACAGTTCCCCTTTTATGAGTGAAATGGAGTGGAATTTTTCTAAATACCAAAAAATATTCAATATTGAGAAGTCACTCTCAAGATAAGTGCATCCAGAATTTTTAAATAATGGAGTGTATGGAAGATAAGATCAATGAAAACCTTCAGAATTCAAAAATATACAAGTTTTAAACATTTTATTCCCTTTAAATCTAAGGTTACTCACTTTTACCAGTTTAGTTTTCACCATGGTAGCTAGTTTTTACCTAGGTAATTTATCCTTTCAGCAAAAAAATAAACAAGCATTATTGGATAATTTCAACCCAATAATTATAAATATGAAATCTAATCTATCAAATAAAAATCCCATGTGTATGGAAAATTATTTCCATTACAAACATATGTAGCACAAAAAACCCATTTTTGGAAAAAAGTTTTTTAATAAAAAAGATCAATTATTAGGGTAGAATTATCATTTCCATTGATTTAAATAAATTTAAATTTATTATTATTATTAAAATATTATTTATTTAATAATAAAATAAATAAAAATATTTTTTTCATCATGTTTTATTTAATTTTACAAAATTTTTGAAAAAATAATTTTCATTAAAATAGTACATAAATTCTAAAAATGTTGATCATGAGTTTTAAAATTCAAAATAGAATTTTAAAACGATTTATTATACTTTATAAAATATAATTTATTATGTAAAAGTTTTAAAAACTTTTAATGTATTCATATAATAAAATAATATATTAAAATTGAGGAAATTAATAAAATCACTGTTTTCACTATTCACTTAAAAATTAATTATTTTTGAAATATAAAAAAAATCAACTTAATATAAAATTATTATTATATAACCAAAAAATGATGTTAATTTTTTCAAATTAATACCATAAAATTTATAAACTTAACATTAAAATAAAATAATAAAATTTCATGAAAAAACTTTTTATAAGAAATCATTTTGTTTCATATTAACTATTCTTTTAAAATTAGTAATAATAAAAATTGAAAATATCCATTTTAGAAAATAATCTTTAAGCATAATAAAATATTTTACTACATACATAGATTTATTAATAGTGTTGATGTTTAATGTGAACTTTTTTTTAAAAAAAAATTTATTTATATATATTTCATAATTCTGTTACTACTGTTTATACATTATAATTTTATATCTATATTATAATGGTCTATATTGTTTTGGATTCAGTTTTTCCTATGTTGACATTAATCGAACACAATATTTAATTAAGGATGAAAAACGCAATACATTACATCGACGGTAATATCATGATTTCTTAGATCATGATGTCTTGGATTAGTAGATGAAATTAGATGTAAGATATTATAAATTTCACTGCTAAGGAAACCATTATTGTTGGCTATGTGATCTTTTCATTTAAATTGTTGTCCATGAATATATTATTCTTTTAGTTTCATTTTCTTGTGGCATTATTTTTGGTCATTTATTCCTCCCATATTATTTAAGCCAATATTGTCACGAACTGAATCGGGTCGCCATCCGAACCGATGCCCGACCCGGCCCGCGGAAAGGCCCGAAGGGCGTTCTCGATCCCCACGGGCAGGCACAAGTGCCTGGGTATCAAAATAAACTTTGGGAACGATTTACCCGAGTGAAAAAATATAAATCAGCCAACCAAAGTAAACCAAACAAAAGTAAAGGTTACAATCAAACATGCACTTAACCAAAAAGGTTTTTGGTTCACAAGCATTCAAAACCCAAATAACACTAAAACAAGATGACCAAAAACCAACCTAAGAACTGTCACCCGGTGTGAGGACACCGCCCCTAAGCCACTACCAAAATGACACGTAGATAGGCCTGCTAACAACCTGAACCACTGCTCCCAAAAGCTGGACCCTTACCTATATCAGAAGTAAACAAATCTACTTACACCCAAGGGTGTAAGTAGGGTTTGAGCAATCGCCCAGCAGGATATCACCAAGAAAATATTCCACGCACAACTTTCAAAAGAAAAACCATTTTCAATGCTAAATAAAGAAAGAAAGAAGTGCAAAAGAAATGGTTTTCATAAAACAATTTAAAGGAAAGACAGTTCAAGATAAAAACATTAGGGTAATAATTCAAGTGACATATCACGTATCATTGTGCACGCAAAGTAACCGGTAGCACCAAGGATGGGAAAGCCCCAAAAGAGTACTAGAGCATGTGGGACCCTAGAACGTTGTGTCTCGGTGAAATGTGGCTTAGGCAGCCACGACCCTCAGACAACATGGCTTAGAAGGCCACGACCCTCAGAGCACGTGGCTTAGAAGGCCACGACCCTCAGATATCATATGTTTAGTTAGTTTTGCAATCATCAAACCTGCCAGTGAAACCAGGTCGGGTCATCTCCGGAACACTAGCTCACTAGTCCTAGTCTCCCCACCTAATACCAAGGCTTCCCTCCTTGTGATCACCTAAAGATAAAAGTTCACATAGCATGTCACATTAGCACTTAGAGCCAAACATGTCACCTGCACACTGATATCCTCTTTGAAAACCACACACACACTAAAACTTTTTTAAAAAACGTAAACCACAGTGCTTAAGCTTTAAATTAAACTATACGCATAACTTAACGAAATCACTTTGGTAATTAAGAAAACCACGAAGAAAAATTATTGAACAGTTTTCAAACATGTCGCAAAAATTTTTAATGGTTAAAAAGTCACTCAAAACCCCTTTATATAATAAAACATATTCTGACACGCCAAAACACAAAATGTGTCATCAGCACTTTCTAACTCACACACTACACTGTTTAAAAATAATAATAAACATCCAAAGTATGTTTTCACAATAAAAATGGACTTGAATCACATAAATATACTACTGGAAAATTAGATGCACAGTTCAAAAGTAATCAGAACTATTTTTTCAGCATGGAAACTGATTAGCAGGGTGCTGAAAAACTAAACCAACACGCAAAAGATCACCAGATGATAATTGAGTGTGGAATCACCTACCGGTGTATCGCAAACTTCACAGATATGGTGCTCAAAATCCACCACACCCAATGCACCTCAAACAAACTTAAAACACAACCTAAAAATAAAGCACAACACAAACACATCAAAAGTGAATCAATCGAAAACTAAAACTTATTTTCAACATCACCAAAAATGAAAGAATGCGTGTATTCCGCACCTAAGGCGGGAGGTCCGGGAGGCTGGTCGGAGCTCGATGGAGGTATCCAGAGGAGTGCTTCATTGGAAAAGAGGGAGTCGCAAGAATTTTGGCCAGAAAAAAAAAAGAAAATAAAAAAAAAGATGAGGCTACGAGTGCGGTTGGGCAGAAGCGGAGGGGCTGACCACCGATGCTTGATCCGGTCGAGGAGAAGCCGGCTGGTCCGACGAGGAGGATGTGCGGCAGGGCTTCAGCACAAGGCTGGAAGGGGGTGTTGGTGGTGTCCAAAAGAGGAGGAGACAGAACAAAAAGCAGGAGGGGTAGCGGGGGCAGTCGTAGAGGAGGCTAGGAATAGGGAGGCGCGGAGCTGGGTACGTGGCAGGCCGGGAATAGGGAGGTGCGGAGCTGGTTGCGAGGAAGACCGAGAATAGGGAGGCGCAGAGCTGGGTGTGAGGCAGGCCGGGGAGGAGTCGAGCTGGTCCGGTGGGAGGAGAGTTGCGGTGCTTTAGGGTTAGGGGGGAGCCACAGATGAATAGTGCACCACGAAGAGGGAGTGTGAGGGAGAGAAGAAGAAAAGAAAAAAGAGAGAAAAGAAATAAAGGAAAAGGAAATAAAGAAAAAGAAAAGAAAATAAGAGAATAAAAAGAAAAGAAAATAAGGAATAAAATAAAATAAAAATAAGGATATGGGAAAATAAAAATAAATTTGAACCTAAAAAGAAAATCTAACCTAACTAACAACAACAAAAACAATTATAATAATATAATAATAACAATAATATAATAATCAAAATACAATAATAACCAATAAAACCATAATAAATTTTATCCGGTTATTTAACGTTCGTGGATCGGCACCATGTGCCGAGCGATATAAATCCAACGCGCACTTATCAACGCGCACTTATCAACGCGCACTTATTAGCACACTTATCAACGCTACTTAAAATAAATTTTATCCGGCTTGCTCGTGCCTTGCCCGCACGCCAAGCGATGTAAGGCCAACACACATTTATCAGCGCCACTGCGGAAGCCCCTTATCGATTCAGCCCACACTTCAACCAAGAAATTAAATAAACCGGAAATTTAAACTCATAAAACAAAAATTTAAAATTAATGTCGTACCTCTAAATGACGTCCGAGCATGAAAATTCTCCCCACCATGAAAAATTTCCGCCCTCGGAAAGTCAGCTCAAAGCCTGATCAGAGAATAGAAATGGGTAATGGCTGGAGTAGGCCAGATGGTCTCTGATGCTCTGCTTTCACTTGCTGGAAGGTGTAACATCTGAATACGAAGTCAGCTATTTCCCATCTCATACCTGGACACCAGAACTGACGGCGAACATCGAAATACATCTTGGTGGTACCAGGATGGACGACCCACTGAGATTGGTGGCTATCCTGCATCACCAACTTCCGCAGAGACAATGGCACTACAGCACGGCCCTTGAAGCATAAGACCCTCTGGGAAGACAAAGACCAATCAAAAGGAGTATCCCCATCATGAAGAAACTGCATAGATCACTGACATAGATCATCACCAGGCTGCTCCCGCTGAATCAACTCTAGAAGAGCAGGAGTCAACTGGATGCTAGCCAAGAAAGTACCTCTACTGTGCTCCTTGCTCTCCAAATTCATCTGGGCGAAGAGCCCCATCAAAGTCCACTCATCACTGGACTTCCTCAATGCCTGCACTGGTACTTTTCTTCTCAAAGCGTCAGCTACCACATTACCCTTGCTAGGGGTATAGACAATATCAAAATCAAAGCCCTGCAGGTACTCGACCCAGCGGCGATGCCTCAAATTGAGATCCTTCTGAGAGAAAATGTAGGCTAGGATCTTATGATCAGAATAGACCACAAAATTCTCCCCAAAAAGATAGTGGCACCATGTCTTCACAACATGCATCACCGCCGCCAACTCTAGGTCGTGAGTCGGATAGTTCTTCTCATGCGGTCGGAGTTGGCGAGAACCATAAGCCACAACATGGTCATCCTGCATGAGCACAAATCAAAGGCCCATACCTGAAGCATCACAGTACACCACATAGCCCTTTCCTAACTCTAGTAAGGTCAACACAGGTGCGGTGGTCAACTACTTCTTCAATTCCTCGAAATATGCTTGGCACTGTGGGCTCCATACAAATTTCACCCCTTTCAGGGTGAGTGCGGTCATGGGGGAGGCAAGCCGTGAGAAGTCCCGGACAAAGTGCCTGTAATAACCAGCCAAGCCCAGAAAACTCCTGATCTCAAACACATCTCTCGGCTGCTCCCAAGACATAACTGCCCTGATCTTTTCGGGATCCACTGAAACCCCTTGTTCTGAGACGACATGCCCCAGAAACTTCACTTCCCTGATCTAGAAAGTGCACTTCGAGAGTTTGGCATACAGGCGGTGATCCCGCAAAGTGCCCAAAACAATGCGCATGTGATGCTCATGCTCCTCCTCAGATCCAGAATAGACCAGGTTGTCATCCACTAATACCACAACAAATGAGTCTAGATATTGGTGGAACACCCTATTCATGAGTGCCATGAAAACTACAGGAGCATTTGTTAGTCTGAAAGGCATGACCAAGTACTCGAAGTGACCGTACCTGCTTCGGAAATCCGTCTTCGGGATATATGCTTCTCTCACCCTGAGCTGGTGGTATCACGAACGCAAATCAATCTTGGAGAACCACTTTTCCCCCTTCATCTGGTCGAACAAATCATCAATCCGAGGCAAAGGGTATTTATTCTTGATGGTTACCTTGTTCAATTTCCGGTAATCAATGCACAACCGAAGGGTTCCATCGGCCTTCTTCGCGAATAAAACCAGTGCGGCCCAAGGAGAGATGCTCGGGAAAATGAATCCTTTGGATTCCAAATCGTCCAACTGTATCTTTAATTCCCTCAATTTTGTGGGGGCCATGCGATATGAGGGAAGACATTTAGGCTGTCTTCCCGGCGCCAACTCAATCGAGAACTCCACGTCCCGCTCTGGGGGTAAGCCAAAAAAATCATCTGGGAAGACCTCTGGGAACTCATCCACTAAACGAGGTAACCCGCCCTATAAAACACCACCATCGTCCTCCAGCGCGAGCGACGAAAACTGATGAGAAAGATTTCCAAGCTCAGGGAGTGGAGGTCCCGCGTATCCCGACCGAGGATCCCATTCTCTGTAAAATAACTGAGGAGTCCCATCTGGTGCCATAAAACTGACTCGGCATTGATAGCAATCAATGTGCGCCTGAAAACACACCAGCCAGTCCATACCAAGGATCACATCAAATAGGTCCATGTCAAGCACCAAGAAATCCCATTCCATCTCGACTCCCGACACAGAGAGTGCGCACGATCGACACTTAAGGACTTGCTCCCTCTTTTCCCCCAACGGTGTTACCAACTCCATAGCAAACGATAACAGCTCAGTTGGTAGGTTCAGCAGATTCACAAAATGAGCAGATATGAAATAAACTAAAGCACCAGTATCAAATAAAACTACAGCTATAGAAGATTCAACCATAATAGTACCTCGAACCGTCAAAGGCCCGACATCAGATCCCGCTGGTGCCTGATCCACAGCATGCAGTTGCCTGGTCCCTGCCTGAGAACGACCGCTCGCCTGAGGCTCTGCCCTGATCTGGCTCTACCCTGAAGACGATCTGGTCCTACCACCACGCCCACCAAACCAAGATCCTGTCGTTCTGGTCGGCTCTGACAGAACTAATACCCCTCTGGAAGGCACAGATCCAGCCCCACTCTTGTATGGGCATGCAGTCCTACAGAAGCGCTGCAGATGTCCCACAACTCCACATCCATGGCATGGTCTGGGAGGGTAAGGACAAACAGGTCGGATGTGCCCCACCCTTCTACACTGATGGCACACTACGGACCCTGCACCAGAAGCCCCAGATGAAAACTGTCTGGGAGGATGACCTGAGCTGCCATCACTCTTCTTCCATTGCTCATCATGCTTCCTCTTCTTCTCAGATGAACTGCCACTGCCAAGCCCTGACACTAATCCAGAAAACCCCGACTTTCCTTTCTGGTCAATCTCGGCCATACAAGCACGATCGACCACTTCAGGATAAGTCTTCAGCTTGAATAAGAAAACATGGGAGTGAATTTCTGGTCGAAGTCCCTTCTCAAACTTCCGAGATTTTAAGAATTCGCTCGAAACTATCTCAGGTGCATACCGTACCAGTTCAGCAAAGCGATTCGCATACTCCATCACTGTCTGATTCCCCTATGAAAGCTCCATTAACTCCCGAGATCTAGCATAGGCTACGAACTCTGGACAATACTGCTCGTTGAAGATACCCTTGAAATCTTTCCAGCTCATGTTCTCATGTTTCCCAGCCTGGACCACTGATTCCCACCATTTGCGACTGGAACCCTCCAGCTGGAACGAGGCACACTTCACCCTGACTTCCTCGGGCATGTCAAGGAAATCGAACATGCGTTCTATCTTTTCAAGCCACTCCTCTGCCTCCTAAGGTTTTGAACCACCTCGGAAAGAAGGAGGTTTGCTCCTCAGAAACTCCTGAGCTCTATCCTTCCTAGAGCCAAATTCTTCCCCTTTAGCTAGAATAGGGGTGAGGGCTGGAGTCTCCCCTTGTCCCAAAGCTTGAAAGGCTCGGACCATAGCCTCTACCAATCTCCGATCAAGCAGCACGGGAGAACTCTCTCCGGCTTCCTCCCGTGGGTGCATGGGAGCTCTCCAGGGAGGCATCTTGCTGCATAGGGAAACAGTCATAAAGGAGTAACATCAGTACTAAATTTTTCCAACAAGATAAATAATCATCAGTAAACCAAACATGCAAAAACGACTTCATGTAAAAACTCTACTTTCTTTCCTGGTGTCCACGTATAGTCTGCAGCCTGCATGTCCCACCCAGAAAATAAGTGAAAAAAGCACCCTAACATCCCATGGTGACTCAGTATCTGTCACGAGGAGTGCTGGCCAGGCACCCTACTCGCAACATGAATTCTGAGCCCCGACAGAACCAACTCCAGTATAATCCAACATATCCCAAATAACATAAACCAAAAACTAACCTCCTGTGATACCATTTTGTCACGAACCGAATCGGGTCGCCATCCGAACCGACGCCCTACCCGGCCCACGGCAAGGCCCGAAGGGCGTTCTCGATCCCCACGAGCTGGCACAAGTGCCCGGGTATCAAAATAAACTTTGGGAACGATTTACCCGAGTGAACAAATATAAAGCATCCAACCAATGTAAACCAAACAAAAGTAAAGGTTACAGTCAAATGTGCGCTTAACCAAACAGGTTTTTGGTTCACAAGCATTCAAAACCCAAATAACACTAAAACAAGATGACCAAAAAGCAACCTAAGAACTGTCGCCCGGTGTGAGGACACCGCCCGTAAGCCACCACCAAAACGCCACGAAGATAGGCCTTCTAACAACCTGAACCACTGCTCCCAAAAGATGTACCCTTACCTGTATCAGAAGTAAAAAAATCTACTTACACCCAAGGGTGTAAGTAGGGTGTGAGCAATCACCCAGCAGGATATCACCAAGAAAAGATTCCACGCACAACTATCAAAAGACAAACCATTTGCGATGCTAAATAAAGAAAGAAAGAAGTGCAAAAGAAATGGTTTTCATAAAACGATTTAAAGGAAAGATAGTTAAAGATAAACACATTAGGGTAATAATTCAAGTGACATATCACGTATCATTGTGCACGCAAAGTAACCGGTATCACCAAGGATGGGAAAGCCCCAAAAGGGTACTAGAGCATGTGGGACCCTAGAATGTCGTGTCTCGGTGAAACGTGGCTTAGGCGGCCATGACCCTCAGATATCATATGTTTAGTTAGTGTTGCAATCGTCAAACCTGCCAGTGAAACCGGGTCGGGTCATCTCCGGAACACTAACTCACTAGTCCTAGTCTCCCCACCTAATACACCGGCTTCCCTCCTTGTGCTAACCTAAATATCAATTTTCACATAGCATGTCACATTAGCACTTAGAGCCAAACGTGTCACCTGCACACTGATATCCTCTTTGAAAACCAAACACACACAAATTTTTTTTTAAAAACTTAAACCACTCTGCTTACGCTTTAAATTAAACTAGACGCATAACTTAAAGAAATCACTTATTTAATTAATAAAACCACTACGAAAAATTATTGAATAGTTTTCAAACATGTCACAAGAATTTTTAAAGGATAAAAAGTCACTCAAAACCCCTTTATATAATAAAACATATTCTGACATGCCAAAACACAAACTGGGTCATCCGCACTTTCTAACTCACACACTGCACAATTTACAAATAATAATAAACAGCCAAAGTATGTTTTCACAATAAAAATGGACTTGCATCACATAAATATACTACTGGTAAATCAGATGCACATTTAAAAAGTAATCAGAACTAATTTTTCAGTATAGAAACTAATTAGCAAGGTGCTGAAAAATTAAACCAACACGCAAAAGATCGCCAGATGATAATTGAGTGTGGAATCACCTACCGATGTATCGAAAACATCACAGATATGGTGCACAAAATCCACCACACCCAATGCACCTCAAACAAACTTAAAACACACCCTAAAAATAAAGCACAACACAAACGCATCAAAATTGAATCAATCGCAAACTAAAACTTATTTGCAACATCACCAAAAATGAAAGAATGCGTGTATTCCGCACCTAAGGCGGGAGGTCTGGGAGGCTGGTCGGAGCTCGATGGAGGTAGCCGGAGGAGTGCGGTGTTGGAAAAGATGGAGTTGCCAGAAATTTGGCCAGAAAAAAAAAGAAAAGAAAAAAAAGAGGAGGCTACGGGTGCGGTTGGGCAGAAGCGGAGGGGCTGACCGCCGGTGCTAGATCTGGTCGAGGAGAAGCCAGCTGGTCCGACGAGGAGGATGTGTGGCAGGGCTTCAGCACAAGGCTAGCAGGAGATGTTGTGGGTGTCTAGAAGAGGAGGAGACCGAAAATAAAGTAGGAGGGGTAGTGGGGGCAGTCGCGGAGGATGCCGGGAATAGGGAGGCGTGGAGATGGGTGCGAGGCAGGCCGGGGCGGAGCCGAGCTGGTTCGGCGGGAGGAGAGTTGCAGCGCTTTAGGGTTAGGGGGAGCCGCAGATGAACAGTGCACCGCAGGGAGGGAGTGTGAGGGAGAGAATAAGAAAAGAAAAAAAAGAGAAAAGAAATAAATGAAAAGGAAATAAAGAAAAAGAAAAGAAAATAAGAGAATAAAAAGAAAAGAAAATAAGGATTAAAATAAAATAAAAATAAGGAGATGGGGAAATAAAAATAAATTTGAACCTAAAAAGAAAATCTAACCTAACTAATAACAACAACAACAACAACAATAATATAATAATAACAATAATATAATAATCATAATACAATAATAACCAATAAAACCATAATAAATTTTATCCGATTATTTAACGTTCGTGGATCAGCACCACGTGCCGAGCGATGTAAAGACAACACACACTTATCAACACGCACTTATCAGCGCACTTATCAGCTCTACTTAAAATAAATTTTATCCGGATTGCTCATGCCTTGCCCGCACACCAAGCGATGTAAGGCCAACGCGCATTTATCAGCGCCACTGTGGAAGCCCCTTATCGATTCAGCCCACACTTCAACCAAGCAATTAAATAAACCGGCAATTTAAACTCATAAAACAAAAATTTAAAATTAAAGTCGTACCTCTAAATGACGTCCGGTCATGACAAATATTGTGCTTAGTCATGATCTTTGATGGTTAATACCAAACATTTATCCTTTATGAACATTTGAGATCATACTTCTTATGTTCCCATTTCCCCAAGTTATGAATAAATTTATTACACATAATATGTCTAATAGAATAGATTTTTTTGGAGATTTTTTGGGGAGATTTTTAATACTTACTATGGATTAGGTAGTTTCTTATATAGTGGAAAAATATCCATTTGATAAAAAAGAAAAGGGATTTTTTAGTTAATTTTTTTTTCATAACTCTCTAAAAATATAAACCTAAAAGGTCTTTTAAATGTACATGACTCAATATTTGTTGGTGATATTATAATTATTGATGGTTACAATTGGTTCTCTTCAGTTCACTTCAATGCTGATATTTAAAGAAATTATTTATGATCACTAGATTCAGGAGTTCATGTCTAGGGTTTCATAGTTGGTATAAAAATTTTTTAGATAATTTTAGGGGTTAGGTTGTTAGTTTAGGATAATCTAAGGGTTGATAAGTTAAGATTGATCATAATTTCATGGAATAGATAACCTGTATGAACCCATCTTTTCTATGAGGTAAAAATCATTTTATTTTCAATTTTAATATTTTATTTTATACCTATGGGCATGTATAATCACATAAGGAATGTTTCATGAGTATTTGGGGATTTTTTGGATATTGAAGCTCCATCCATTGGAGGAAACAATTAGGTCGCACGGTTAGTAGAAATCGTGTTTTCCAGTTTGTATGGTTAGATAAAATGTGCGGGGTGTTGTGGAACTTCATAGAGGAGAGTGCATAGACTATGCACAATTTGTCTAACCATGTGCCACGAAACCCTTGTCGGGAGTTCTCCAGGGGTAGGGGGATGTACATATATATAATGGTTGAATAAACCATGCTCCCAAACCGTGCATGCTACTTTCCTTAGATAATAGTTGGCACACAGTTGGTGAAAAATTTGTCCAACTATTCCCCCAAAATGTGCACATTTAATTTCTATTAATCTTTACCATTTTTAAATTAGATCTATATATCTTAACCCTCGCTCTCTCTTTCTTATTTCTATTTCACAATGACACCTCTCTTCTCTCATGAGAGCTCCTCCTCCCTTCTAACCTAGGTTTATTGATAAATTCTATATCCAACCTAAAAATCAAGATCCATCTATCTCATTCGATTCTTCTTGGTAAGTTATCCACAACCTATAATCCTTTAATTATTATTCTCCCTATTGATAATGATTTTTTAGTGCAATATCATATTCTCTATATCTATGGTGTTCATATGTTTTCCCATTTTCTTCCGATCTGGACCAAACCGGAGGCCGATACTGGACTAGTATCCCTCCACAAACATAAGGTATGTTGTCTAGTATTTATACCTCATGTCTTGTTTCATTATACCATGTTTCATGATTCCACACACCATATTCTAGATTAATTGCCTTAAAATAAATATAAACCATGTCTAAATTAAATATCCTTGTTAGAAATAACCTAGTATCCCTATATTATTGTTGGGATAAGTCCCATTCGATTATTTCCACCCATTGAGGCGTGCCTATGGAATTGAATTTGTTATTATAAATTTATAAGTGACCAAACCATATTTTATATGGTTTTAGTGTGACTTCCATATTTATATTATATATAAATGAGAGGTATGTTGATGTCACTTGATTAAATAGGACAATGGTTACACCCTTATTAAAGATAAATACTATTGAACTAAGAACTATCCAATGGCTCATCCTAGAAATAGAACGCTTACTAATTTTATGATATAATGGAATGGAATACAATACACTATTGTGATATATGGTCATGGTTTCCCTTACATTATTGTGGTATACATGTTTAGAGTACCTTACATTACTATGAGATACATGCATGGAGTCCCTTATACATGAGATATACAGGCATGATGACCCTACTTTCATGTGATACTCCAGAATGGAGCCCCAACATAATAATGCTAGGGTATGGTGTACCTTATTATTTTATGAGATATAGGCATAGTGTCCCTTCTACTAGTGATATATAGGTATGAAGTCCCTACTTCTATGATATACAGGAATGACATCCCTATACTGTAATACTCAATAATGGAATCCCTTATACTTGTGATACTTGGGCACAATGTCCCTTTTTCATGTGATATTAAGGCATGGAGTCCCTTAAAACTTTTCGTACTCTAGTGACTAGAAATGGATGCCTGAGTTATTCCTTAGGTCCTACATAACAGTACATTTGTTTATATATGGATAAAAACATCCATACACATATAGTGCATATATATATACAACCATATACAATTATATATATATATGTCCATGATGAATTTTTTTAAAGGTTTCCCAGCATGGGATGAAGAAGGTAGTGTCATCTTGGTGACATTTTGGAACTAGATCCGACCCTTTAAAGTCTTTATTATTTTTTACCATTATATCTTCACACTTCTCATATTATTTACACTGACTTGATATTTATGGACATAATCGGTGGTGGATAATGCAGTTTTTCTCACAACCTATCCAAGATATTAATGGTACCCAGGATGATTATGTGGATGAAGGTAGGGGCAAGGGAAAGAACCCATTTGTTGATAATTGACTAATTATAGCATGGGAGTGGGGAAACAAATGATTGATCTATGACTCATGATGCTATTAGAGATAGTATTTTGGTCTTTTTTTGTTTTATACTTGTATTTTAATTCATTATTATTACCATGTGTGTATGATTCATTTTTATAGATACATGACATTACATCATTTTTTATTTGATACTAGTCGTTACTTTTGATGGCTTGTTTATTATTTCATATGGATGTTTACCTTCCACTATTTAGTCACTATTCATTATGATTATTTTATTTTTTCATTTATTACACCACTGTGCTACACTAATCATGAGGGTATAGTCTCCCCACTATACCACCTTGGACCCTTGTCACTAGTCAACAACCTCTAATATACAAGGAGGTGTGTTTGAGGCTATGTGACCCACCAACATGAGGCACCGTTTAATGGCTCCTAGGTCGGGACGTTACAAAGCAGTATCAAAGGTTACTTTCATTGAATTAATTTTTTGGGATGGTATAATGTAGAAAAGTATATATTGTAATTTGGTAATGAGACTATGCTTGGGAGTAGCTAACCCATGTAAAGACATAATACAAATTTCTAGGGATGGGGATTATTTTTTTGGATTATGCTTATTATAGTTTATTTTTTTTTTACCATTGGGTGACACATTTGATATTTGAATTTATTATTATCATGATGTTTGATTATATTTTAACCTTAGACCAGTACAATAAGGAATTATTGTTCATGAATCATTTTAGGAACCTTATATGACTAATATTCCATGTATTATATCATTCCATGTATGTTGCATTGACTGAATTCATGATAACTGTCGCATGCGCCTTGAATGATATATCTATTTTGAAACTAACATTTTTGATGGAAAAAAGATATTAGGTAATAGGTTATTAAAGTTTCGGTATAAAAAAAATGGTTGTTTTCCTTATATTTTTATTATAGAACCTTAACTAACCAATTGTCACATGTTTGAGTTATGTTTCTAAGGTTACATAGAATGAAATTTTAGAGGATTTGAGATATATCAATGTCATTTCTAATCTATATAGTGAACGTTACTATATATACTGGGAATGATGATTCACATAGTCAAATATTCTCATATTACATGTTACATTTTTCCACAGAATGTAAAGGTTTGGATGCAGTTAAATGAACTACCAATTAGAACTTATAAAAAATGTAATTGTATAAATTGAGAATGGTACTCCATATATATGGTTCATTATCTAAATGCATTAATCGATAAATCTATAATTTAAATATTTTTGCTTATAAATTGGGATGCTAATTTAAAATTAAAGGGCGTTTTCCTCTATAACTTGAAATTGAAAGTCTATATATTGGGACCCTTATAGCGAAACATAGATCTTGTCCTAGACCCAACCTTCATAGTGGGAAGTAGGTAGTATCTATTTTGTTCTTCTTGATCATTAATATCACCCATAACAAGATCAAGGTGCAGGAATATAGGTTTGATTCCTAAATAAGAAGAATTTTATAACAACCCTCCTCTTCATTTCACATTTAGACATGATTTATTACATAAAATTACACTTAATAAAACCCACATAATTGATAGGTTTAATGTAATTTCAAAATTAGGTACATTACATAACAACTTAAAACATTAAAAGAAAAATATTTATTGAAAAGTTCTTTAACATGACCAAAACGTTCCACCGTACTTAACACTACATGGGATAACCTGAGAACATATATAAAAATGGGTCAGCTATAAAGCCCAGTAAGAGAATAAACAATTTATAACATGAATAATACAATACATGTTTAATGTTAGGAATATCAGGGGATTATAAAATGAACATGGATAATAAGTCATGCTATAACAGGATAATCTTAACATGAGAAATGTGGAAACAACTTAAAAAACAACATCATAAACATATATCAAAGATAAATCCTCTAAGAAATCATGGTGGACATAGTACTATAAAAGAATAAGTTAAACCCTCTGTCCCAACATGACATATCATGATATTAAACATTACCCAATGCATTATAGTTCTATATAATTCCAGGGGCACTTGTTACATTTATTTCATTCTCATGATTAAGTTTTCCACATAAATAAATCAACATGGATTCATTCATCATTATAATTTATTAAATGATCAAGGATTGTGGAATAAATAAATTTAACTCCCTAATAAGAGAATCAGATGTGTATAAAGTTTAATACCCATGGTAGAAAAAGGGAATGGTATTCACTATACAATTTTGTTAGATTAAAAAATCTTGGTGCAATTTCGGCAGCACAACAGTGTCATATAAAAATTAATAAAATGGGTTGATGAGAGAGAAATAGGTATCTCATAATATAGACATGAAATTGAAATTAAGGGGGAAATTTAAATACTTTTACCAATATATGTAATTGGATATATAAGGCATAACATTATAAAGAAACTTGAAGAAAGAGGAGAAAAGAAAGAACCCTTACAAAATTTCTACATGATAATGGGTGTGCATAAAGGCTCATAGGAGGGATAAATGATAGTGAAATGGGATATCATAATTTATACATAAAACTAAAAGTAATATATATATATATATAATAACATATCCCAACATAATAAAATGGAAGTTAAAAGACATAACATTAAAAAGAGTGTTTGATAAAAGATGAGAGTGGAAGATGAAGTTACCTTACTTGAATGTGTGAATCCAAAGGCTTGGTAGGGGATTATTAAAAGCTTTCTAGAATCTTAGGATGACTATTGGGAGTGAATTAAAGATTGTTGAAGTGTTAAAAGTTGTTATAGTGAATTTAAATGAAGGATTGGGTGTGTTTATATAAGAAATGAGGGCCATTTCTTTATTATTTTGGTTTTGGATTCAACATAATAAAATATCCAGAAAAACAAAAAATACCATGGTTTTTGCCCATGGGTTTTTTCTAAATGGGAGTGGTTTAAACAAATTTATAATTAAAATGGTCTAAATTATTAAAATATTACAATTAGTGATGTGGAGGTGAGTCACACTCTTAAAGAAATTATTATAAATAAAAAAATATATCATAAGTCTTCAAGGACTCAAAATGAATTTACAAAATAAATAAAATAAACATAAAATCACATTATTTTAAAATGAAAAAAATATTTGGTCAGGAATACTATTTATATTACTTATTACATCACTTTTGGGATATTGTGATGTCATAAAATATAAGGTATATTTATATGGTACTTAATTATTATCCGAAAATTTGACCGTCTCAAAAATTCATGAAAAATTCGCAATTGGATAATTTAGACATTATAATTAAAAAATAGTAATAATTTTATCTAAATAATTTTCAAAATATTTGAATTTCTACTTTTAAAATAAAAATAGATATTTATTGAAAATGTTGAGTTTTTGACAATAACATTTTTTGAACCCATATAAAAATTTCTTTTAAATTAATAAAAATTATACAATCAATCATATTTGATAAAAATTATTTAATAATAATATTTTAAACTATTATTTATTTAAAAAATCCATTAATTCATTAATTTAATTTGAATATTAACCAAAAATACAATTTGTGCTTTAAAATTCATTTACAATGTAACAACAATAGGATTAACATATGTTCATTTTTCTATAAAAAATAATGTACATATTACTATTTCTAGGCTCTTGATACATATCCATTTAATACACCAACATACACACTAAGAGTAAGGTGTGTGATGGTGGGGATTGCCTGGTCTGTTCAGCGAATGTTGTTTGGGCCATAATTTCAATGAGATCGAACTTCTACCATAAACAGCTTCTCTCATGCTTATGTTATAGGATATAAGATTGGTATTGGTCTAGGGAAAATCCCAAAAAATTATACCTTCCTTAGAATCTTTGATCAATGGGATTAATAGCGTACGATCCTACTAGTTGAGGCCATCAATTCATTTTTCTGTGACACATGGATTTGTTAAAACCCTATATTTATAATGGTCATGTGATCATTATTCAACAAATATATTGTAAATGGTAATGATACTTAAGAGTAATTTAAATCCAATTGGATATAATAAAATAAAATAAGTGCATGTGTTTTCTATAACCATAAGACAATTAATTAAATCAAAAAGGGAAATTTTATTCCAATTTTTTTAGGTTGTTATAGATTTCACCTATCCTTTTCATGTATCTAAGGTCTTTACCATTATTGAAAACTATATGAGGAATATTCTGGGAATGTGTAGGGTGGTTCCACCATGAAATCCTCTAATCATGCACCCGAAGGGTGGGGAAGACCATGATCTAGAGGTGGTGGGCCTTGATCCACTAGTGATACCTCTAGTAGTTACACCTATGATATTAACTATTATCCTTGATGCAGTAAATTCTATAAAGTTTCATAGGGAGTTTTTTATCTTATGTAGACTATATAGGGAGCTCCATGATTTTCCCCTCATTTAAGAGAGTTGATGTGGGAGTTTTAGAAGTTTCATCAAGCTACTTGTTTATGGGATGGTAGCCCCCAGGATGTAGAGTTATGGCTTGAAAAGGTCTTATCTATATTCAAGAACATTGAGGAACCTATTGAGAGGAGATTGAATATCACTATGTATATGCTTTGGGGATCCACCAAACATTGGTGGAATACTCTGAACTAGGCAGGTTAGTATTGGGAAGTGATTTGGATAGATTTTAAATATAGATTCTATGACTATTTGTTACCTGATACCCTAAGGTCAGATTGTTCTAGGTTGTTTATGAACTTGAATTTGAGTTATATGAATGTTATGGAATATTTATATCATCTTAAAAAGCTTCATCACTTTTCTGATTATCTATACCACTATTGATCCAGAGAAATCGAGACGATTTTGAGGATGAGATTAGGAATCCTATTAAATATAAGGTGAATGTTTTCTGGTTAAATTCTATATCTGGTATAGTAAAATAGGCTCTCATAACAAATGATAACATAAGGAAAGCTGATGGTGTGGGCCAGGGTGGTTTAGAACTGAGATAGGGAAGTTGTTTGACTAGCGGCTGTAA
Source organism: Viscum album (assembly GCA_963277665.1). Lineage (NCBI taxonomy): Eukaryota > Viridiplantae > Streptophyta > Magnoliopsida > Santalales > Viscaceae > Viscum > Viscum album. The sequence goes on from OY728133.1 coordinate 109,961,954, forward strand.
ACGATGCTTTGATACTGCATGCGAGAGAAATAAAAAACTTGTGACACCCAATAATAGTTATGTGGTTTTTCACCAGTGTGGGAAGATAGGGAATAAGAATCCCTAGTTTCCTAGAGACCCCACTTATTATCAATGATACGAAAGGTTGAGGCATATTTCACAATTTTATTGGACCTTCCCATCTCTTCCCAGTGGGAGATGATCCATATAACCTTCTCCTTCAGTAGTGGTATTAAGAGAACCTCAAAAGGATGGTAGATGAAGTATTAATAGCTATATAAAAATACATTATTGCCATAGATGAGGTATCTAGGTTTTAGATACCTAGTTCTAGAAGATCATACCTACTCAGGGTAACTAGTTTATAATATAGGGTTGTGGATCAGGCCAGATCTATTCTGTGTAGCCTATACCATAGGATTTGGGTGATGAGGAATCTACTATTTGAGGTAATATTATAAGATCCTATACTATTATGTCTACATTATTTTTTTGGGTGATTCAAATTCCTTCCCCTTTATAGCTATTGTGGAAATCCTTGGGCTGGATATTGAGTACTTATGTGGTGTGATGATACTTGATACTTTATTGAGAATTTGATCAGAAAGTGTATTCCAATACAAGGAATGACCCCTTAAGGTAGAAAACCATCATCTATTATGGGACCTATTTTTCCTCAAGATGAAGGTATTTGATGTATTTCTTAAGATGGGCTGGTTGGTCCCCTATCATGCATATATAGACTATTATCACCATAGAGTATCTTTTACATCACCCGAGGGAGGTAGTTACCATTACAAGGGTGAATGGAATGTCTAGGAAGGTAGAGATGGACCAAAAAATCTTAGGCTAAGTGGAGTGACTGATTAGATTTGTAGAATTTATATGGATGATTAAGAGTTATATCAGGCAGATTTACTTTCTGTAGTATAAATTTTAAGGGATGTCTTCTCTGATGACTTCTCTGGAGTACCTCCTCAGAGAGAGGTTGAATTTACTATCGATCTAGTTCCTATTTCTACACCGATATCCATTACTCATTACAATATAGATAATACTAATTTCTAGGAGCTGAAGAGGCATCTAGAGGATTTGTAATCTAATGGTTTTTTACGGCCCAATAATTATACTTTGGGTTCACCAGTCCTTTTCTCCAAAAAGGAGGATGAAACCTTCAGGATATGTGTGGATTACCAAATTTTGAATCAGCTTATTGTGAAGAACTAGTATACATTTGTTAGTATAAATGACCAATTTTACCAACTCAGAGGATATAGAGTGTTCTCAAAGATCAACCTAAGATCAGGTTATCATCAGGTTCTACTCTGGCCTTCAAATATACCATGTACGAATTTCCAAATTTAGTATAGTTTATATGAGTATATGGATATTCCATTCAATATTATGAACATGATAGTTTTTTACATGGCCTTGATGAATAGGTTTTTCCATCCATATCTTAATTCCTTTACCGTGGTTTTTGTGGATGACATATTGGTGTATTCTCATACTCAAAGTGACCATGCCAAATATCTTGATATCATATTGAATAGATAGGGAGAGAATCAATTATATTCTAAGATTAGAGTGTGCCACTTCTAGATTTACAAGGTTCATTTCTTGGGTCATATTATCTCAAAATCAAGAGTATCAGTTGACTCAAATAAGGTGAGTGATGTGGTTTCCTAGGAGCAGACAAAGAATGTGTTTGAAATATGTAGTTTTTTAAGGATGGTGGGATACTATAGAAATTTTATACAGGACTTCTCATGCCTTATGACACCTCTTAAATCTATGAATAAGAATAGTGTGAAGTTATTTTTTTTTTAAGTGTGTGATGAGGCCTTTAGGTGATAAAAGGAAGGCTTAATTTGGCACCGATACTAGTTCTTACATAGATTTGAGGATGCTATACATTGTTCTATGATGCTTTAAGCATTGGTCTGGGTGCAATATTGATGCAGGAGGATCGAGTTGTTGTGTATAATTTTTAATAGCTGATACCTCATGAGCTTAAGTACCCAACACATTAACTAGAGCTTAAATTAGTCTTTCATGCCGTGTATTGTGATAGGAAATATATAATGGGAGATATCTCTATGGTGTATAAAAACCACAAGATCCTCAAATATATATATTTATGAAGAATCAATTAAATCTCAGATAGTAAAGATGGGTAAAATACCTCCCGTACTTCAACATTGATCTTGCCTATACACATAGGAAGGGTAATATGGTAGATGATGTGTTGAGTCAGAAAAATTAGGCACAAGCCATTTCAGAAGCCAATGATGAATGAAAATTGATGTCCCTTCTTTCTGATATGCATCTTATGTTTCAAAAGATTTGTTAGAATCCTTTTTTTTTCATCTGTAGTAGTTACCTCTTCACTCCTTAATAGGGTTAATAGATAGAGGTTTTCATATCTTGAGGTTTTGGTCCTTTGATAATGTATTTTAGGTGAGGACCTACATCCATATTGTTATATTAATGGAGATGATATACTATGTATACATGGTAATATATGGGCTCTTAAAAACATGAAAGAAGATATAATGTGATAGTCCCATACTCCTCAATGGTAAGTACACCTAGGTATCTCAAATAAGCATCATGATATGCACCACCAGTATTGGTTCCCTAGGATGAAATTTTAGATAGTGAGTTTTATCACTAGGTGTTCCACCCATCCTAAGGTGAAGGAGAAACAACGATGACCCTCAAGATTTTTATAGCCATTAACATTTCTGGAATTGAAATGAGATGATTTAATAATGTATTTTTTGATTGGTTTACTGAGGTCTCCCCGAGGTAGTGATGCATTTTGGGTAGTCATGGATCAACTAATAGAGGCAGCCCACAACTTTAATATCTAGGAGAATTTCTTAGTTGATGAGTTGAGAAGATAGTATGTCTATGATAATATATGGTTACATGGGTTCCCTCATAATATTTTTTTCAAATAGGGATGCTCGTTTTACATCAATGTTCTAGAAAGAGTTATAGAAATATTTGGGTACATAGGTGCTTCAAATTATATATTTTCACCCTCAAACCGATGGTTAGTTAGAACTGAATATATAAGTGTTGGAGGACATTCTCTGAGCATGTTTAGTTGATTTTTGAGGTTCTTAGGAGAACCATATCCATATTTTGAGTTTTTATACAATAATATTTTCATGAAACAATTCATATGGATCCATATGAGGCCTTATATGGTAGGCCATTCCATTCACCACCATGACGGATAGAGGTAGGGGAGGTGGTGCTACTAACTCCTCATCTTATGAAGAATAATTTAGAGAATGTATGGGTGATCAGAAAACATATGGATAATGGTAAGTTTATACGAAAATCATAGGCTGATCGCCATTGAAAAACTCTAAAGTTTAAGGTTGGGAATCATGTATTCTTGTGGGTATTTACCAGACTTGGACATAGACAAAAACAAAGGTAGGGGAAGTTGTTGCCTCATTTTTTTGGGCCTTTTGAGATCTTGGATAGCGTTGATACAAAAACCTACCAGTTTATATTACCTCATAGTCATCATTACATACATGAATTCTTCAAAATTTCACAACTTCACTATTACCTTGTCGACCTATATCATACTTTTGATTATGAGGATGTTGAATTGGACATCAATTCTTATTTTGTGGAGTATCCCATACACATCATTGAATGGAGCATAAAGGAAATACATGGTAGGTCTGTATCTTTATTATGAGTGATATAGAATAATGACTATGTATAGAACAATACTTTGGAGTGGGAGGTTAATATACATGCTCAATGGCTAGAGTTGTTCTTAGACATAATTTGAAAACCCATGGAAAGGGAACTCATGGATGAGTTCTTTTAAGGGGTAAGACTGTAAGAACCTAGATTTTCTATAAGTTATAGATAATTTTATTGTTAGTTTGAATCATTTATATTATCTTTAAGGTCATTCCTAATCTGATAAGGAAGGTTTTGGGAGCATATGATAATTTTTAATATCCCTAAGCTTTGACCTTTGAGAGAAACAACAGGGCTATACAGTTAGTGGAAATCATGCATCCCGGTCTACATAGTTTGATAAACCATAAAGGGTGATGTTATCTTCTATATAGGGGAGTGCATGTGACACACACAATTTTTCTAACCATGTATTGTATCCCATATATGGTGTGCTCCATAGGTAGAGTGGGGTTCACAAGTAGAGTATAGTTGAAAAAATTGTGCACCCCAATCATGTATGCCACTGTGCAAGAGAAATAGCTAGCACACGGTTGGAACATAGTTTGGCCAACCATGTAGCTAAACCACAAACCTATTAAATTTTAGACATTGTTAAAAGTTTCCCTTGTCTCTATTTATATTACCCCTCCCTCTCTTTTTATTAATTATAGTGCACAATTGAACCTCTCTTCTCCCATGAGAACTCCTCCACCATTCTAACCTAGGTTCATTGATAAATTCTTTGATTGAACTCAGAATCAAGATTAGTTTATCTCATTGAATTCTTCTAGGTAAGTTATCCACTCCTTAGGCTCATTTTTTTCATTATTTATTTCAATAAATGATGTTGTTTTGGTTTGAGTGTATATTCCCTATTTCAAGGGAGTTCAAATATTTTTCCATTATCTTCCTATCTGGACCAAGTCGGATGCTGATACTAGATGAGTGTTCCTCCATAGAAAAAAGGTTGGTGGTCTAGTAATTATACCTCAAGCCTTATTGCCTTATACTATGTGTCATGATATCGTATGATGGATTCTATGCAAGTTTCCTTAAAATACACATAAACCTTATTTAAATTCTATATCCTTGGTAGAAATAACATAGTATACATGTATTATTGTTGGGATATCTCCCCTTCGATTATTTATAAACCTTTAGGTGTTCTTATGGAACATCCTTTATTATTATAAATTTTTAAGTGAACAAAACATATACTATATGGTTTTGGTGCGACTCCTAACTGAGAGGACTATAATAAATGGTATACAAATGAGAAGTACAACCACATAAGTTTCTTAAATAGGATAGTGGTTACATCATTATTAATGAGGAATTATAATGAACAAAGAACTATCTATTGGATAATCCTAGTCATAGACCACTTACTACTTTTATGATATACAGGCATGGAATATCATACACTATTATGATATACGGGCATGGAGTCCCTTAAAATATTATGGTATACATGCATAAAATTCCTTACACAATTGTGAGATACTAGAATAATGTCCCATATACCTAAGATATATAGGCATAATGAACCTACTTTCATGTGATACTCATGAAGTAGTTCCCTATATTATAATGCTTGGGCTTAAAATCCCTTATAATTTTATGAGATACAAGCATGGTGTCCCTTACCCCTATGATATAAATGAATGCGAACCTACTTATATGATTTACTTGAATTCCATACCTATACTGTCATACTCTAGTATGGAATCCCTTATACTTGTTATAATTGGGCATGGAGTCCATTGTTCTTGTGATATTTGTGCATTTCATCTATTATGACTCATGATACTCTAGTGTCTAGACATATATGCCTGAGTCACACCTTTAGTTTTTCCTAACACTACATATGTGTATATATGACTATAATCATCCCTACATGAATAGTGAATATATATACATAAAACAATATAAAATTATATGTATATACCAACAATGGTTTTGGTTCAGTGGTTTCTCTACATGGGATGAAGCAGGTAGTGTCATCCGGATGACCTTGAAGAACTAGATCCAACCTTTTGCAGTTTTTGTTACTACTTACCATTATATCTACACACTTATCATATTATATTCTCTAACGGGATATTTATATAAATCATTGGTGGTGGAATACTGAGTTTTTCTCACACTCTATTCAGTTCACTGATGATACTCGGGTATATTATGTCTATGCCGGAATGGACAGGGACAATCACCCATTTGTTGATATGTGATTGATTATATAATGTAAGAGGGAAAAAAATGACCTAGCTATGGCTAATGATGATATTATAGAATGTTTTTTGGTCATTTTTTTTCTTATGGTACATGTAGTTTACTTCATTCCTACTTTCATGTCTTCATTATTCCTTTTGATAGATATATGACATTACATCATTTTATATGGGTTACTAGAAGTTAATTTTGATGGATTTTTTATTATGTAATATTGATATTTACCTTCAACTATTCAGGAATAATTTATCATTCTTCCACTATTTATTCATTTATTACATCGTTGTGAAACTATGATCATGATGGTATAGTCTCCCCAATTTAACACCTTGGACCCTTGCAACTAGTTGATAACCTCTTGTGTATAGGGAGGAACACTTGAGGCCATATAATCCACTAACATGGGACACCATTTAGTGTCTCCTGGGACTTTATGTTACAAAACCCATTAGGTTTATTGAGGTAATATTCAATATTTTAGCGATTAGGACAAGAGAAATTTACTAAAAATCATAGGGATAAGTCAATGAATATGATGCCATTCGAATGTTTTGGTAAAGTAGAGACTATGTGGTTCACATAGAAATTAAATCCCTATCTAGATATTGAAATTGGATGTTTCTGTGGCATGAATTCACATATGGGTAATAAGCCTAAAATGGTTGGTTGAGTATTAACTAAATCTTCACTCTAGTGCATGATGAGTGGCCCTAAGAAGGCATACCTAGATAGAAAATCCCATGTGATATTCTTGTGTTAATCACATTTCATTTACAAGAAATTATGAAAGATTTATTATGGTAAGGAATTAGGTTAATGAATATGAGAGAACCAAACCTAAATAAAACTTTATTTAACAGAGAGTGATTTTGGTTGAATAGGAATCTAATGAAATAATTTTAAGTAATAATGAATTTTGATGTTGAATTTTTCATGTAATTATCATAAAATAATTCTCTTATGGTGTTCATCACTAATGATTAACTCATTTTGGTTTTAGTAAGGGATGGAGCCTGATGGAACCAAATTAACAATGGATTCCATAGACAATGTACAAATTGTCCCAATGAGTAACCTATTAGGATAAGATCTCAAATAAGAAATCTTGTGATTATGAAAAAAACGGATATCATGAATTATGATTAACTAAATGAACATAAATGAATCCCAAAATATATAAAATAATATAAAGTTGGAGTCTCATGATGTTTTGAGTGAAAAAGATGACAATGGAAAGAAGATTAAGTTTCGTATGTAGGAAGAATGTGGGACGAAATACCTCAAGGATTTATTAGAGGGAATGATAATTTACTATAAGTGTGAAATTAATGATCCTTAAGATCATAGGTGAATGGTAAACAAAGAATATGTTACACCCAAATATTTTATGAGATAGATTCTTTTTAATTTCTTTTATGTCTTGTGTTGTACGCTACACCAAGATTAACTTGCGATATACACAACACCGTATTATCTTATAGTATACGCAACACTATTCTTGGATTTTGTTACAGAAAATTTCAAATTATTTTGATAGAATTAATTTCAAAAAAGACCAATTAAAATTGATAACTAAATATTATAACCCAGTCATTTTAATGGCAGGTATGAATAGTATAAACTTCCTCCTATAAAAAAATAATTTAAATGAAAATAAGTGGGTATATAAAATAATAAAATCACTTTTTATGGATTTTATTAGTGAAATATATATGTAATATTCAATTCAATTTTTAAAATTCATCTCATATTTTTTTATAGACATGATATAAGAACAAATCCAATTTTACGGATAAAATGAGCGTTTTTCTAAAAATGCAGTTTTTCTTCCTTTTGAAGGAGAACCCATTTTAAATATAGTTTTTTACACTTTTATAAGTTATTTTTGATGAAAAAACTTTTTATTTTGAATAAGGACATAAATATTTACTTTGGTTGATTTTTGGTATTTTTTTGATAATATTCAATTTTTAATGAATAGTAAAAAATACTGCATTTTGATTTAAAATTACTTTTTCATCTAAAGTATTTATACCAAAAGGTTATCCTTTTAGTTGGTTTAAAATTATAATTAGAATTTTTTTTATCATTTAATCCAATTTTTTTTATTGGAAGTAATTTTACATTGAAATTATATAAAAACGCACATTAATCTTTTGATTGTTTTTACTTAAAAAATATTTTCTAGCTTTGACAACATGAATTAATTTTAAAATAATTAATAAAACTTCTGTGTTTTTAATTTTTAAAAATGGATTCCATATTTGGAATTAATGGGTAAAAATTATGTTAATAGATTACTTTTATTTTTTCGATATTATGAATTGTAACTGTCTTTATTTTTATTTACTACAGTTAAAAGTAAATTAGGTAAATTAGGGTAACAAACAATATGATAAAGATAATAAAATTACCCTATAACCTTCAAAAATACTATTTGAGAAATTAAAGTCAACCAATATCATCTAAGGGTCTGAATTGAATCATTTAATAGACTTTTTCCCACAAAAAACGATGTGATTATGATTAAAACAAAATAAAGTGACGACATATAACTATCTTATCTCTTATAAGTAAAATAATTTTAATGTAGTGATAATATCGATAAAACTTAGAACATAAATAGTATCAAAAAATTTAATGAAATTATCCACATGATTTAAATTTATTTATAATTTTAGACGTTAAATAATTACCATAAGTAGTGACACAACAGTGATATAATAATTATTTTCTTAAGAGAAATATAAAATAAATGATAGTATAAATTGTAAAATAAATATTATTTGAAATAATTAATATCATAAAAGATTTTTATTAGTGAATATGACATGTTATAAGACTATTAAATTATTTGGATGAAGTTATATCTCTTTTTGGATTTCATTTAAATTTATTGAAATAAATAGTGTAAAATTTGACACTATTGATATTTTATTAAAATAATATTTTATTAAATTATTTTAAAATCATTAAAATATTTTAATAATACAAAGTGGATTTTATAAGGTTTAAAATTTAATTATATTTTCAATTATGGAAAATTTTCCCTATATAAGTAAACTTAATAACATCTTAATAATTAAAATGTTGTTACAACACTTAAAACTAAAAGAGAGTAATTAAGGGTAAAATGAAATGATATGGTTTAAAATAAAATAAATACATGTCCAAAAATTATTTTATGTGATTATTTAAGACAATACTCATCTTATCCTCAAAATATATCACATTAAATCTATTATAATTTGAATATAAATTTATAATAAAATAATATTTCAAGAAATTTCTAAAGTACCCCTCCAACATCTTATAAAAGGCCACCACATCTACCCACTTACTCACACATATCAAGATCCTTGTATCATCCATATTCCTCCAAAATAACCTTCCAATATCCCTCTATTCCTCTTATAGGCCCCACTTTTTGTAGAAATCCATCATAAAGAGACCTTTTGTGAAAATCAAAAAAAGATACTCAAAAAAGCGGTAATTGTTTTATCCTCTCTTTCAAAATTATTTCCTTCTACTACTTATTATTATTATTTTGTTTCAATAATAAATTAATAAATCCAATATCTTCTATGTGATTATATTTTATTTTAATTATGGGATAACCTTATACCTCATTTTATCCATCCAATAAATTACAATATCACAATGCGTGCATACATATGACTTACCATCTCCACGTCGTGGTGTAATATTTCATTCAACAAGTCTTAATTTGGATGGATATAATGATGTGTAAAATGGATATAAATAATGAATATAACAATATAATTATTATTTATATTTAATGCACCATCAAATTCAATACCATTCATCCATTAAGTGAATGATATTGTCACTCGTGCATACGTATGGCCTACCGTCTCCACGATGCGATTGGATTCATTCTACATAATATTCATTAAACCATGATTATATACATGAATGGAATGAATAGATATGATATATATTTTAATAATATCATTATTTAAATGATATAAATATAACCTAATAAGTGGAACATAAACTTATCTGACAAAACTAGAATAAGAACATAAAGTTGTTAATTTCCAAGTAACGAGTGACAATGAAATGCTACTAACAAACGAATGATAATATAATAATATATGACATGATAAAAAAGATTATTATTTTGGAATAATTCAATAACATTATTTAAATCATTATACAGGAGGTTCATATACATATAATGGATATTAGACCTAAGGTAAGGGTTAATTTTGAAATCTCATTATTATCCGAGATAATTTATAAGTAATTATTTACTAGGGTACATCAATAATCCACATATATGATCCCTAAATATGTAATACAATTTCTATTATTCTAAAATTTTTTAGAGTAAATTTTACCCATTGGTTAATTTTTACTAAACGATTTGAATGGAATATTTTGTCGTTATTCGATACGAGGAACTTTTTTACTTTTTCAGGAAAAGTATGAGGAGGATGTTTTTTTTAACTTATATAACATGATTGGATTCTTACACTTTCATAATGAATTATTTAAATGAATATTCCTTTACAATATTTCAAGTGTATTTTCAATTAAATTATTTTCTTTTAAAATTGCGTGGAATTTTGAGAAAAGAAAATGTTTTTGAAGAAGAAAGAATATTTTCCTCCTGAATTAATTTCATGTATTTCATAAAAATTATTTTCTATATAAGATGAAAAAGGGTTATGTTTATATAAATATTATTACATTTATTTTAGTGTTTTTATTATGGAATTATTCTTATGAAATATATTTATTATATATGGATTATGATGGAATGATGTTTAAGAAACCCATTTTTTATTACTTGGGTAATGCTATGATGAATGGTTTATATTTTTGTGGAACATGTAAGAATGATTTCATTATGAGATGGGTATGACCTATATCTCACTAAAATTCACTGGATAAATATTTATATATCATTATATATATATGACTAGAATGAAAAGTAAATTCGGTTTAGTAATATAGGACTGGAACGACAGGTAAACTCGATTCAATAGTGTAATTTGTCCACTATGATGGTCTTGGATAATATGAAAATTATTTTCTATGGTTATGTGTTTTCCACAAGTTCATATTTTATTACAATGCTATGTTATCATTGTTAATGTTTCTTTATGATTTATGCCTTAGGAACTGCTTAGATTTATTTCATGACTCATGATTTTGTTATTCAAAAGTTATGTTCATGTTTTTTTACATTCATATGTTCATATATTGTTTGATTACCCTTAATATGTATCTATTCTCACCCTTTATTATGTTTCCATTCCCTAGCTTATAAAGAAATAATTTAAGTAGGAGTACTAAAGGGGAAGATCATTATAGGAGATGTTAAAGATATTTCACAAGTTAGAAGAATTTATTGAAAGTTTACAAATGCACTAAACTATTATAGTCCTTAGGCATGAATATTAAAAATTTAATGAATATTCATCTAAAAGGATTTAATATTCATATACATCATGATCATGTCGTTATTGTTGGTATCAGAGGAAAGTTTTAGTCAACCTTTGGAAACTAGGATGAAAAACCTTTAGTGTGATCCCTAGGGATATTTATAAGGGATTTATTAATGTTACATATAATTATAGGTTATAGTCATAGAATTATGGTAATAATATTAAATAACCTAGGATTAAACCTGAGATGTTAGTGATTGAAAATTCACCCCTTGATTATGTTGTTTTCCTTGTATGATTTTTCCTCTCACACTATTCTTTATTTTTGGGTTTTAGACAATGGATGAAACCTAAAGGAACTGTGTTAATGATCAATATAATGGGAAATGAAACTATTTTATTCCTGAACAAAAAAATGTTATGGGAGATGGGGTAAAAAATATAATCAGTATAATTACAAAAGTTATGAATCATTATGGAATCCCAAATGGGAAGAGAAGGGAACAACATTATCTTGAGTCCTTTATGAGGAAATATACACCTTCTTTCAGTGGGTCTTCTGATCCACTTGTTGATGAACAATGTATTAGTACCATTTAAAAGATATGTTCCATAATTAACTATTTATAACATAAAAAATTCATTTTGGATGTTCATCATTTAGAAGGTGAAGTGGACTAGTGGTGGACTCTAATCAAGAATATAAGGTAACAAGATGAAATTGAATCCATAAAACATGATGAGTTTAAGATTTTTTTTTCAATAAGTAGTTTCCTAATATTATTTGAATGAAAATGAAAAATTATTTCCTTGAGATTATACAAAAGGATGATGAATCTGTTGGTACATACGAGGAAAATTTTACAATAATTGAAAGGTATGTTACTGGCTTTATCATTCAACCTGAAAGTAAAGTTGATCGATTCTTCAGTGTCTTACAACCAAGTCTTAGAATAGAATTAGATATAAGAGAATTTAGTTTCTATGAAGAGATTGGGAATTTTTCTATAAAGTTATAAAAAAATGTTGGTGTCACATATCAATCTCATAGTTTTGATAAGATATGAAAGATGGAGTTCAAAGGAAAATCTCAAAACAATGGTGAAAAGAAGATGCATGTTTCCTTAAGCTCAAAGTGTGTAAATAAGCATACTAGAGACTGTATAAAAGGGAATAAAAAATGTTTTAAGTGTGGGAAAAAAGTTTTCAAGTAGTTGATGCTGAAGTAATGAGAAAAAGGTGCCAAATGATGTGAATAGAGAAAAGGATACAAAGAATTCACCAACCACACTTAAATGCTACAAGTACAAGGAAATGAGGCATTATGTTAACCAATGACCTAATCTAAGGGTGATCAATGATGGTTGATGTAAAAAACCTATTAAGTCCAATGTCAAAGTCAAACCACATGTGATAACTATTTATTTTGTTGAGTATGAAAATGATGTGGTGAAATGATTGAGTGTTTATGTAATGGGTTCTAGAATAATATCATAGAATCTCTTTTACGGTATTATGGAATAATGAAATTATTATGTAGTAGTCCATTGTGGTCTTCCACATGTATTTGAAAGTATATTCTAAGTGGTTCTGGTAACCATGAAAAGTGATTGAGGTAATAAGGTGATGTTTTTGGAAAACATATGATTTAGAGAAGGGTGACCCATAATATGAACATGACGTTGAGATAATTATATTTTGATAAAGTTATATTAGATAGGATTAAATAAATTGGATGATAATAGTTACCTTGGAAGTAGTTATAGATTTATTGACATGTGGGTTATGCTACCTTGGAAGAATATTACCAATTTTTGGACTTATGAATAAGAAAACATGCATGTTTTCAATAAGGATATTCGATTGTTCAAGTTGTTACCATGACTCAAGAAAATACATCATTAAGGTATTAACATGTATAGAATGTGAAAAAAATGTACTAACTTATGAGATATGTAAGATAAATGTTAAAATGATTTAGTTAACCTCTTTTTAATGTATTATATGTTCAGTTTTGGGAAGTATTGTAATGTTATCCAATTATGGATAATATAAGATACTCCAGTTGAAGGTTGTTAGATTAATGTCTTATCTCACTATATGTGGACTTATTCATATTTGATAGTCTATATTATATTTTTTGTTGAGATATATGGATTGACCAATAATTATTTTTATGGATCGCATGACCTGGTAACACTTTTGGAATGACAAATACAACTTCAATTCTTTGAATAAGAGAAGAAGTAGAAATTGTTCAAGGCATGACCAATGGTGACATTGTAATGAAATCAAGTAAGTATCACTTATAATGTATTAAAATTTATGGAAAGGATCTAGAAAACCAAATTTTTTATCTTAGTACCTTCTTATATGATGAATCATATGATCCCTTAAATCATCACATATTTATGGGTTTCTGGTTGTTAACATTCTCCAAAACTTGTTTTTTATCACTATCCATCAGAACTTGATGGTCAGATTTTTCTTATATGTCTATGTTTTCACTTCTCAAAAATGTAATACTATATGTAAACTCAGTGATGATTTAATTTTGGTAATTTTTATGTTTCTAACTTTCCTTTTTAAAATGATGTTTTGGTATTCAATTTTACCATGTGTGTTTCTATGAAAGAGACTTTCAAGTAGTAAAACTTTTATAACCCCATTGAATTTAGAGGGAGAAATTCATTTTAATGTGAGAAGAATGTAACAACCTAAGATTTTATCAGATATATTATTTTTAATTTCATTGATGTCTTATGTTGTACACTACACAAAGATTAACTTGCATTATAGAGAACACCGTCTTAGCTTGCAGTATACGCAGCACTATTCTTGGCTTCTGTTACACAAAATTTAAATTTATTTTGATAGAATTAATTTCACGTAATACCAAGTATAATTGATAAATAAATACTATAGCATAGTCATTATAATGGCGGGTATGAATAATATTAACTTCCTTCTATAAAAAAACAATTTAAATGAAAATAAGCGAGTATATAAAATAATAAAATCACTCCTTATGGATTTTATTAGTGAAATATATATTTAAAATATTAAATTTAATTTTTAAAATTAATATTATAATTTTTATAGACATTATATAAGAAAAAATTTATTTTTTACGGATAAAATGAGTATTTTTCTAAAAATGTAGTTTTACCACCTTTTAATGGAGAACAATTTTTAAATATAGTTTTTTATAATTTTAAAAGTTATTTTTAAAAAAATAAACATCATATTTAGAATAATCACATAAAAATGTACTTTGGTTATATTTTTGGTATTTTTATGATAATACTCATTTTTAATGAATAGTGAAAAATACTACCTTTTAATTTAAAATTACTTTTTCATCTGATTTATTTATACAACAAGGTTATCATTTTAATTGGTTTTAAAGTATAATTAGATTATGTTTTTATCATTTAAACCAATTTTTTTCAGTGGAAATAATTTCACACTGAAATTAGATATAAATTCACATCAATCTTTTGATGGTTTTTACATAAAAAACCTGTTTCTCGCTTTGACAATAGGAATTAATTTTAAATTAATTACTGAATTTTTTTTGTTTTTAATTTTGAAAAATTGATATCATATTTGGAACTAGAGGGCCCAAATTATGTTAATAGGTTACTTTTAATTTTTTTTCGATATTATGAATAGTAACTATGGTAATTTTTATTTACCACAGTTAAAGGTAAATCATGTAAATTAGGGTAATAAACAATATGATAAAGATGATTAAATTACTCTAATACCTGAAAAAATCATATTTGATAGATTAATGTATACCAATATCACCTAATGGTTTTTATTCATTCATTTAATGGTTTTTTCAATGAATGTTAAGTAATTATAATTAAAACAAAACAAATTGATAATATTCCACTCTCTTATCTCTTTTAAGTATAATCATTTTAATGTAGTGATAAACTTGATAAAACATTGAACATAAATAGTCCGAAAAAATATAAAGAAATTATATATATCATTTTAATTTATTTATATTTTTTTATATAATAAATAATTTCCATAAATAGTGACACAACAGTGATGGAAAAATTATTTTATTAAGATAAATATCAAATAAATGATATTATAAATAGTAAAATAAATATTATTTTAAATAATTTATGTCGTAAAATTTTTTTATAGGTGAATATGACATGTTATAATACTATTAATGTTTTTTGTTTGATGTTATATCTCTTTTTAGATTTTATTTAAATTCAATGAAATGAATAGTGTAAAAATTGACACTATTGATATTTTATTTACATAATATTTTATTAAATTATTTAAAAATTGTAAAAATATTTTAAAATTAAAAATTGGATTTTAGATGATATAAAAGTTAATTAATTTTATAATTATGTGAAATTTACCCTATATATGTGAAATTAATATCCTATTAATAATTAAAATGTTATTACTTCAGTTAAAATTAAAAGAGGGTAATTAAGGGTAAACTAAAAAGATAAGGTTTAAAATAAAATAAATAAATGTATAAAAATTATTGGATGAGATTATTTGTAACTATACTCATATTATAATCTAAATATATCACTTTAAATCTATTATAATTATAAAATAAATTTATAATAAAATAATATTTGAAGACTTTCCTAAAGTGCCCCTCCTCACTCCTATAAAAGGCCACAACATCTACCCACTTACTCACAGCTATGAAACCCATTGTCTCGTCCAAATTCTGATCAAATAAGCTACCAACATACCTATATTCATCTTAGAGGCCACAATTTGGGCATAAATTCATTCAATGGATACCTTTTTCGAAAATCAAAAAGAGATACTCAAAAAAGAGGTAATTGTTTTATCACCTCTTTCAAAATTATTTTCTTCTTCTACTTCCTCTTCTTATGCAGTTTACATACTAAAGTAATAAATAGTGTATATTATATATTATGATATATTATTATAATTATTTTATAACCTTATACCTCTTTTTATCCATCCTACGAATGCAATATCACCATGTGTGCGTACATACAACTTACTGTCTGCACGTTGTGGTGTAACTTTTTTATTAAAAAATACATAATTTGGATGGATATAATGATAACTATAGTGGATTTAAATAAATAATATAACATGATAATTATTCTATATAATTAATACACCATAAAATTCCAAAAAATTTAACCATTAATTGAATGATATCTTCGCTCGTACGTACGTACAACCTATCGTCGCTATGAGGCGATGTGATTCATTCTACATGGTCTTAATTAAACCACGATTATATACATGAATAGAATGAATAAATATGATATATATTATAATAATATCATTATTTAAATGATTTAACTATAACCAATGAATTGTTACATGAACGTATCCGATTGAACTTGCATATGAACATAAAGCGGTTAATATCTGAATAACGAGTTACAATGAATTGTTACTAACAAACAGATGATAACATAATCATATCTAATATCATAAAAATGATTATGATTCTGAAAAAAGTCAATAAAATTATTTAAATCATTATATAGGAGGTTCAGATATATACTAAGGATACCAGGCTTATGTTAATGGTTAATTTTTCAATCTCATTATTATCCGAGAATGTTTATACGTAATTATTTACTGGGGTATATTTGTCATCCAAATCCATGATCTGGAAATATGTAATACTATTTCTTTTATTATAATAAATTTTAAATTTAATTTTACCCATTGTTGAATTTTTACTAAATTGTATGAAAGGAATATTTTTTTGTTATTCGATATGAGGTACTTTTTTAATTTTCAAGCAACCATATGAGAAGTATATTTTTTTAACTTATATGACATGAATGGATTATTACTCTTTTATAATTCCTTATTTCCATGAATTTTAATTTATAATATTTCAAACTTATTTTCAATTAAATTATTTTCTTTTAAAATTGTGTGGAATTTTGATAAAAGAGAATGTTTTTGAAGAAGAAAGGATATTTTCCTCAAGAATTAATTTCAAGTATTCTATCAAAATTATTTTCCATATAAGATGAAATATTATTATGTTAATATATCAATTATTAAATTTATTTTATTGGGTTTATGATGGAATAATTTTCATGAAATCCATTTATTTTATATGTATTATGATGGAATGATGTTTAAAGAAACCCATTTTTCCTTGGGTTATGCTATGATGAATGGTTTATGTTTTTGTGGCACATGTAATAATGCTTTCTTACTGGAAAATGTTTTTGCATATCTATATCTCACACTATGAGTATAGAGATGAAGTAAATACTAGAACCTATGTCTACTAATATTGAAGAAATAATATAATAAAAACATATCACACCTCTAATCATCTCATGCACTGCGGGATCATAATCCTCCAAAGCCTTAAGCTATTTGTGACCATGACTACCAGATCTCTAAGTCTGGTTTGGGAAGAATGTTGGTGGTGGTGGTGAAAGGAAATCATAGCATCATTCACCACCCATATATCCTCTTGATCCTCTACCATCTACGCCTCCTTCGGAAGCACCCTGCTCTCGACTGGGAGATCCTTGATCACAATGCTGGGACTACTACGACGATCCATAATCTATCTTCCAGTGCTACTTATCATGTCTACTTAGGATGTCCCTTGCCATGTGAACTTTACCATGACATGTAAAACACTAACCCTCTCTGGGATTCCTTGGTCCTCTATCTTTCTTCTAAACATATTTCTATGTTTGATCATGGGAAGGTCTCCAACACCAATATCCTAACACCTGGCATCTGCTAGATTTTATAGATGAATAAAATCTATGAAAACTATTTTCAACCCCAAATATATAGCATCCCTATGATATAAATATATTTTTCACTAGTTCCCTCTCTATCACCATGATGTAGGAGAGGATACACATGGTCACCACCTTGTCACAAATCTCTCAACGAATTCCATGCTCAAACTTCTATGCATAGATGTAGCCATCCTAGATCATGTCAAGAGAGTACCGGGTAAGGTCTTTGAACTTTATTGTGTACTAATCGATTATCATCCCTCCTTACTATATCCCTAGAATCACCAAAATATAGACCAAGTTCAATTATGACGGGAAGTACTCCTAAAAGAATTGATGCTGGAAGTTGGTACATGAGAGTGTCGGATCATCATGAATATGGGTAACAAGGATCCAACAACACTCTAATACTCCATGTAAAAGGATAGATGCCATTTTAACCAAATTATCTGTCAGGGGTCTGAAAATTTATAAATATACTAACCCATGAATCTTTCCAATCCTATACTTCCCGAGGACCTGGTTCATTCTGAAACCTTAACGGCCTCTGGTGTTGGAACTAGAGATGCTTTCTAAGACTACACACATCTCTATCCTTATATTTTATTATGGAATACTTTTCAATAGATGGAGGTGATTCTACCTACCCATTTGGAGGAAGGGGTTCAGGGGATGGACCCTGAATCGAGGCTTTTTTGCTCACTGGATTGTTGTCACGACCCGAAACTGGTATCCTAGATTGCTTTCGTCGTGGTGGTACCTAAAATTATCAATATGAACCACATCAAATAAGCATATGTGTATAATAAAACTGGGGAGATGACCCAGGAAGGGAAGTCAAAGAATCAATCCTATATGATTCATGTAACATTGATACCTGGAATCAATGTCTCTGTACGCTGATTCGACAAGTAGGTAGCCATGGTCATAGGGAATTGATACAATGGCCTCCCACAACATCACTGGAACCCCGGGCCTAAGAGATGTACTTTAGACACATTGAAACTGTTACCCTAAAACAAAACCAAATCCTCATAAGGGGACTACTCCAAACACCTTCACAAGGATCAAACCACCACCAATACCAATATTTCATGACCCGACCCATGCCGAGGATCGAGATGAAACTACCCCAAGCTCATCTACATAGGACAGGGGCTGGAGACCAGTACTAAAGGAATAAATAAAATAGGGATGACTTTTTTTAAGTACGAATATAGAGAAACATAACCATTACTATGCAATTTGTGTAGAGGAAGTAAAATCAAAATAATCAATGAGATAAGGGAATAACCATGCATGAAAAACCTCCAGGGAGTACAAGAGCACAATAGTGTAAATTGAAAAGTAAAGGGAAAAATTATACACACAACAAAAAATATGTCCCAACCTAAAAAAACTATAAAATTAAACTACTGATAGAGACTATCTATTTAATCCCAATATGAGACCACCATACATGGTTTAAAGTACTAGGTATCCCTAATCTCCTCTGAAGTCACCACTAGCCTATTTGTAGTCTTCATAAGACATGACACATAAAGGAATATCCCACATATGGGTGAGTATATACATAACTAGTAGGATTCCCTGAAATTGGAAGGGGAATAATTAAGAGATACAACATGGACAAAGAGATAGTAGATCCAAGATACAGTCAAAGAGAATAGCCCAACCCAAACCAAGAGTTAAAGTAGAATCATCCAAGAAAATGGGGATTAACATAGTGAGTAGATGAACTAAAAGTAGAGTATCCACCTATATAAGTAAAGTAGACTTATCAAACCATGACAAGATAAACATAGAAAGCATGAGTCATACCCTACATTTCTTTTCCAATCATGGAAGGAGTGTAAATAAATCCAAGGTGTGGATACAAAATGATATATACATATATATATGATTAGTCAAAATAATCCCAAATGAGAGAGTAAGGGGATCCCAATCTCACAACTCAATCCAAGAAGAAGGGTCTCTAAAAGTTCCCAAATTCCATCCATGATGCCTAACATTTAACACGTATGTTCAAAAGTAACTGTGCAATTCAATCCATGCATTGTCACTCTACCCTACATTTTAGGGGGAACAAACTCGAAGTAGAGGACCCACACCCTAGAACATCAAGGGGTTCTACTCTATATATATCCTTAGAGTACCCATTCCCATGATGATTGGGTGTTCCACTCTGGTGTCACAAGGACCCATTCCCTATTAAATTGGGGGTTCCACTCGGTAGGTAGAGGAACTGCACCTAGGATGATGGGGGGATTAAATTTATAGGTTTAGGACCCACACCCTGGTGTGATAGGGGTTCCACTCTAATCATAGAGAACCCATGACCTATCTGATAGGGGGTTCCACTTGGATGTTAGTTATATATGACCTACTTTTATGTCGATGGGGGGTTCCACTCTTGTGGTCGAGGACCCGCACCCATGGGTGGCAGGGGGATTCCACTCTAGTCACAAAGGACCTCCACCCTAGTGAATCTCGGGGGTGGGGGTTCTACTATAATCATCCAGGACTTTCGTCCTAGTAAATTGGATGGGTGGGGTGGGGTGGGGGTGGGGGGTCAAATCGAAAGGTATATGTTGAGGACTCATGCCAATGATGATGGGGGGTTCTACTCCAGTTTCATCTAGGACCTATGTCTTAGGGAGTCAGGGGGGTTCCACTCGTAAGAATCCTATAGTGATCTTGACTACTCACTCACATCTTCAAGAATCACATCAATAAGGACCATTCCTAATGAATATCACATCATATCTTGGAAGACATAATGGTGGGCACCATCACATTCTACATGGAGAAACACTCAGAATAGGCTACTTACATGCCAAAATATGAGTTCGAATGAAGGAGATACAAAACCTTAAAGTTTCTTAAAAAGGAAAAAGGGATATGTAGAATGTGAGAGTACTGACATGATGTATGGTCTTGATCCCCCACCTTGTTGTGTCCATGTATGTGTTTGTGTACTAACTCAATGTCCATGTACTAATCTCGTGTCCCTGTACTTTGGTATATGGCATGTTTCCTCCCACGGGATGCCACCCATGTTCTCTAGCCATATCCATGTACTATGATGCATGACCATGTGCCTGCCTATGTACTCCCACAAGGGATACCACCTGTATGATCCACCACATGGGTTTCCAATCTAGGGAAGATTTACATGACGTGTAGTACGGAAACACTCCGTGTTATCCATACAATTTCATGAAACCCTAGCTGCCAAACTTAATGGGATACAAGATGTGTGTTTATCCCTATACCGAGTGTATAGTTGAGTTTTACATAGAATCATAGATATAATTTTTAAGCCTTTATTGACTTCAATTTTATCCCTATCAATGGACGATATTTTTGGATCTATCTCAATATGGTGGATTCTGGCCCTCTGGTGGCCAAAATCTCAAATTTCAAAGCCCCACACCATCTCTTTGCACTGCGCACTCTCGAGTTCATTTCACCTTTGTTTTATCAATCTTAAAACATTGAAAGGATAATCCATTGTTATAAATGATCTAAAATCAATTCTTATTTCATCTATCCAAGCCTCTCTTATAGATCCGTCATGATTTCAGGCATCCGATCGAGCTCAGTACCACCCAAAAATGTCGAACCAGAGACCATAAGGTCCTACCATTGACGAATGTGAATAAAATTTGGGAGAAAGAAATCATAAAAATGTTTTTACCACCATTGGACAATCATTTTTCCCAATGATCAATAAGTTTTAAATTGGGTTTAGATAAAAATAGAAATATCTTAATTTGAACCAATACATAGGTGCACACTTAAGCCATAATTGTTGAAGATCTATAAAAGGGATCAATCTGATCAATCAACTTAATAAACAAGGGAATAAACCAAAAATTGAAGAGTCATACATGGAGATTGGATTTTTCATTGTCATAGAACATGCTCACCATTTATCAAAGGATGTTTTTGAGTTCACTGAATCCATATTTTCTTTGATCTGGATTTTCATCATCCTTCGATGAGATATAAAAATAAAAGTAGGAAGGCAAGAATCATTGAATATTATAGGATTATGCGGATTATCCTAGGAAATTTTTCATTATGATGTATTTATGGGAACATTTTTTGTCAAATGATATTAATTAACAAATTTAATAAATTAATTAAATCCACTAAAGGTATCACATATGATATAGGAGTCCAAACACCCCACACCGACCCATTTTATGTCATGTTTAGGGTAAAAAATACATTCTAGACTCAACTATTATCTTTTATTTCTGATCTTAAATTGGGTTTAAGATATACCAAAATTTCTTTAATAACCTACATTCAAAAAATATAAAATGTATTTAATATTTTTATAAAATTAATTTTGGGCACACTGAGCCTTAGAATCACACACCGTCTGATCTCCTGGCTCTGGAAATATATATATAAATATTTCAAAGTCTTACAAGAAAAGGCCTAGGTCTTTATATGATTAATTTAGGACAAGTTTATAAAAATTAACAATAAGTTATGAATAGTTTAGTAAAAATGGACTGGAAATCTCTCATGTGTAATGAAATGTAACCTTTAATAATTTGTGAGTCGGTGTAGGATGAATGCTGGATGATATGGTGTGCGGATTAACCAATTAGCTGATCAATATGATTCAATAGTCATTATAGTTCCTCAAATTTGGGTATTTGGTTGATGGTGACATGATGAACTATTAACATGGGGATGTGAGTCCATAGTTAGTGGGAATGTGATTGTTTTTTACAACATGTTAGGTTGTTGATATTAGGATACGTATTATGATATCAGGTGTTATGAAGATGTTTTATGGATGGAGTTGGGTGGTGATAAAATGCTACACTATGATGTCATAGATCTCAGATATTTGCTTAGGGTATGTGTTTTCTTGGATATAATGAGGCGGATTACAAGTTTCAGTGTTCAATTGATATTGGATTTTTGGAAGGGTTGGGATCATAGATCATGAATAAAAATTTATTATATGTTTCACACTATAGGATGTATTTTTTTATGAAACCTATTTAAGGGAGGATTTTATGAACATTGGTGGTGAAATATTTTCTAAACATAACCCAAAAATGGCTATTTATTATTACATGTTAATAGATAAAAAAATATTAAATGAATTTTCATGAGGGAGAAAATACTAATATTCAGGTTATGATATATAATAATTATGAATTTTTTTTACTTTTAGTATCTTATAGCTATGTATTATGGTATGAAATATCAAGAGATAAAAGGATCATATTTGGGGGACTTAAAGTACATAGAAGTTGGGTTTCAGAAATTTTATTATTCATGAGATGTTTAAGGATATATGAAATTGGGTGGGGATTTATGTGATGAGTGTGGACTTGAGATGAGATTTCAACTTTCAGTATGGAAATATAGTGCATTATTAGGAGAATAAAAGAGTGAGTAATGGCCTAGAATAGATTAAAATTATCAATAATGGGATTATGGCACTGATAAGTTGGAAATTACTAAATTTCACAAGAATTGTTGCATGTTTTTAGAGTTGGTAGATTGAGATGATGTTTCTATTTTTTGTCCCTCAGTTACTCAGATGAATTTAGTGAAATGGGGTAAAAACTACTACATTTCACATAATATAAAGTATAATTTATCTGATATGGGTTAAAAATAAATTTTAAAAGAATATTTTATTTGAGTTAAACTAGTTCATGAGGTGTATGAGATTTAAATTATTCCATAATTCCATATGTGTCACAGGAACAACCATGACTAGTTGATGATTTAGAGAGGGAATTTTCATCAGGACTCATTAGACAATACAAATGATAGGAAATTTTAGAGGAGACTTATTAGAGATAATAATTTCCATTGAAGGTTAGTTTTAATGACCCATTATATTATATGGATGTAAATCTAGAGGATAGTCGATATTAATGAGAGTTGAACCTGGAATGTTTGGAATTTTTAAATTATAATTAGGAATTGAAAATGTAAATATGGTTTAAATGTTAATGGATAAATTTTAAAGGTGTAATATTACGTGTAAAAGGCCTTGAGTGAAATCAGAGGTTTTTGGTAATTCAAAAATATAGAATAGTAGTTTTAGAGTGGAACTGGGTACTTAAAGGACCCTGATTCATTTTTAAATAGAGATATATAAGAATTTTTTTAAATCTCCATCTATTGTATTATTCTCTCATACATCAAACTAGAGGGGGGAAACTACCCTTAAATTTTATCCCCTTAATATCCTCCATAAATATGTTAGGTTCTAAAATATACTATTTATGGATAATTGAGATGAATCCTCCACTCTTCTATCATTATTCTTTCTCCTATTCAAGTTCATTATTTCTAGAGGGTCCAATTTGAGGATTTGGATGTGGATTTCATTGAATCATGATGGAATCATCCCATAGGTATGGGTCTTTCAAGTGGGTATCCAATAAATAATCATTAAAATGATATCTAATTAAATTCATTTCATTGGACTATCATAAAAAGATAATAATGAGTATGAGGGAATTTTTTTAAAATTTATTATATTTTCTATTAATTGATTTATCTGATGATGTAATCAGGACAATATTATCTAAATTTTCATTAAGATATAATGAATATGAGTATATTTGATGCTTCAAACCTCAATCCATCACTACGTGGGATTATATGAAAATATATCTCATAATAATATTATTTCCCCCATGAAATAAATTATTATATATGTAGATACTATAAATTTTTAAGAATTTTAAAATGAATCAATTTATGAAGTATGTTTGAGATATAAGGAATTCTTATAAAATTTATTCCATCAAGTATAATATATAGGATTACTAATTCAAAAAAATAATGGATTTATTTAAAGTAAAAGTTCAATAATTTATGTAATTTATAGAATATTGTTTATAAATAAATCTTAGGAAGAGAGTTATTAGTTTTTGAAA
This sequence comes from Viscum album, assembly GCA_963277665.1. NCBI lineage: Eukaryota > Viridiplantae > Streptophyta > Magnoliopsida > Santalales > Viscaceae > Viscum > Viscum album. The sequence continues at coordinate 109,987,028 of OY728133.1, forward strand.
GATATGTTAATAAATAGTTTTCAATGTAATTTAAAAGGTATAAAATAATATAGAGTAGTTCACATGGATTGTAATTGTTGGATAGTTTCCCAATTATAGGCCATAACTAATACTACTAAATATCTTCAGGTAATTGATGTTTCAATGGAATGTGAAGTATTGAGGAGCCTATGCTTCTTCTATTTGACATATCATCTGTTGGTGTTTTTATTATTATATACTAGGAAGGAAGAACAACAGTTGTGTCAAAAAAGATAAAACTATAAAAAATAAACCAATTTGACACACCAAAAATATTTAATGCTAATAAATATATATTTTATTAACATGTTGTGGAATATTCAAAATGTTAAATTACATATGATTTCTCATGATCTGGGAGAGAAGTGTTTCCAACAATATGAATGTATTTTATTGTACTTTTATTTTTATCATATTTCTTTTATAAACAAAAAATTATATAATTTCATTAGAAGAAATAAAATAAGTAATTTATTCTTTAAAAATATTTTTCAAATAAATAAATTATTATAAATATAAAGTGGAATATTACATTAAACTATGGACCCTTCCAATACCCAATTATATCATTGTAATATGATATTGGGAAATCAGGAATGATCTATATCTCTTTAATAATTGTATAAAGTCTATCCTTCTAACCATTATACAGGTCATACTTGTATTCTTTCCACATATCAACTAACTCTATTAGCCTTGTAGCCCGAACATTTTGTCTATTAGGAAAATTTTATTAGATTTTCATTGGAAAAAATATTTGATAATAGAATATTATAAATTAATATATATAAAAGTTGATTAAAATTAATTACCCAACTCTTTTTCCAAACATTCGTCTTTATTTGGTAACCAAATTCCCTCCAAGTTATTGGTTGAACCATAATGATATTTCTATTTTTAGAAAGTGTACCCATAAAAAATTTTCATTCCTTTCCATTTTTTGGAATTATAATATCATCCTCATTATATTGAACGATAATATTCATGTTTCAATTCCAGAGATCTCACATTTTTGTGCATCCTCATCGGCATGTAGAGGATATAATTAATAATGAAACATAATTAGTAAAGTAAAATAATGTATATGAATTTATAATTAATCACTATCAGTAATGTTTAAACACATACTAGTAGATTAGGGATCTGCTGACACCTGGAGTTATATGATTAGATGATGGGGGGATTATCATTTTTGGGAGGTGTGGTATTGATAGTAAGAGGAATATGTAAAGTCAATGAAAATAAATGTATTTATGGAGGAAAAAACATGGTGGATATACCTATACAGATGAAGGCGGATATGAATATGGATATAGCAGTAGGATATATAGAGAAGTAGTTCCCTATAAAGTGGAAGGTGGGAATGATAAATAAAGAGGGATAGAATCTTGAGAACTACCATCCTATGTGGGTGAAGATATAAAGGCATTTGGAAAGGGGTATGAATCATAAAAAGATGAAAAATTTGGAAGATGAACTCCTAATGGAAAAAGTGTAATGAAGGGAGGCTAAACTAGATGACCTCTTGGTGACTAAAGCAGTATAATGGTAGGATGAAACATAGAATTAGTCATACGAGTACCCCTATACTATCAGCCTCCGTAGTATAATCTAATAATCTCCTTGATGATGTTTTATAAAATAACATGGTTTATAAAATAAAATGGATGATAAAAAAGATAAATAATATAAAATGACATAATATTCATTTATCCATATTGTTATGATTATAAATTCATTATAATTATAAATTTTGACATAGAAATTTAATATATCACTCTAAGATCAATATAAATAATTTAAATATTAAATAAAAAAAATTATAACTTCAAATAAAATTAAATGACATAAATTATATTTAATTGAAGGATTTATTAACTGAAAAATAATAATTTCATTACATCTTCATATTCAGTTACCACAAAGTGAACTCATTTGAATTTTTTGTAATAAAATCAAAAAAATTAATTTGATATCATGTATAAAATTAAAATAACAAAATTAGTATTTCAATAATATTAAGTAAATACTTACAAACGTGTATATGTGTGCTTTATTACATTTTTTTGGTTCATAATCTATTATAATAGTTTAATCACCAATGTCATCAAATGAAACTTTCAAATAAATACCAACAAGTTCATAAAAAAAATGACTATCATCCACTCCTTTATAAAAAACATGTCTTGTATTGACATCAATAAAATCACCATTTTTTTAACATACTAGTTATATAAAACACCTATCTAGATTGTCATGTAGGAATATATGAATCATCTATAAGAAGCTAACATTTCATATCAATCCCTCTAAATCCATCATTATATATATTCATGTCTTTTTGTTTCATTGAATCAAATCACTTTCATTTCAATATTATGACATGACGATGTGTGTAGTAATATAATAAAATGATAACTTTGATAACCCATAATATGATATATTTTTTGATTGATGTCCTTTTCCTGATCCACTCACAAAATAATAATTTGTGAATAATATTTTGACACCATCCTAATGCATTTACATTTTTTATTTCACAACTATTTATAATGAATTTAAATCATTTAAAAACCATTGACTTACAATCACATAACACATTGTTTGGACCAAACGATAACACTCTTTTTTTATCTAATACACCATTCATTAGTAAACTTAGAACCCAATAGATAACAATATTGAATATCAAAAAATACCAATGATTATGTTCTATAAATAAAAATAAATATTTGACCTTTTACTTTATCCACGATGAATTTTTGTGTGTGTAATTTTTTATTCTTCTCAATAGATAGAGAATGATGTCTCCTTTTTATAATTTCAACATTTTCTATACAAATATGAAAGATTTAAAATTTTAGAATCTATGAAAAAATCACACAATAAAAAATACATATTTATTTGTTTATTTACTTGATGTAATCATCAATAACACCATAGTTTAATAATAATATTCAATGATACATTTACCACTCTTACTTACTTAAATTACACAATAAGTACTATCCAGATATCCCCCCTGTTTTGGGTAGTGAAAGAAACATAGGTTCAATGAGGTCATATAACTCATCTCAAGATCTAATTAGTATATTAGACCTTTTAGTGATGTTATCAATGTATGATTGATAGAAATCCAATAATTCTTGTGATAAATAGGATTTCAAATTAGAACCTCCAGAAAGATATTTATGTCTCACATAATATTACAATTTATACATCATTATTTCAATCAAATACATCAAGTGAATTAAAATAGGACCATAAAAAATAAATTCTATTAGAATATTCACAATCATATGTAACATAAATGAGAAAACAATGGTGGTAAAATATTATCTATGTCATAAATAATAATCAGTGCATCTCTCTTTAATTTTTGTATTTCACTTCTACTCAGTATTTTGGCACAAAGATCTTAATAAAAATGAAATAAACAAATCACATAAACTATAAAATAATGTAAAATTAAATGATGAATGTAAATGTGAATCAAATCATGTAACAAGAAATGGTAATCATAGTTTTTAACATATTTTATTTTCATATCTTTTGTATTCACGCTTTTCTAAATGTTACTTTAAAAACCATATAGAACCCTTAAACTTTTTAAGACCTAAAGAAATTGTTTTTTATATTAATTTTTCATTTAAAAATACAAAAAAGGGAATATCCACTTATTCTAGATAATTAAACTAGGATGAAGTATTTCTATTATACCCCAATCCCTCAAACCTTTATGTTCCCAAAATTCATATTTTCTTTTCCTATTGATATTTAAAAGAGTATCAATTAATATTTCATGATTTTTTTCTCGATATACATTACATCCAAGAAATGAAACAATAAAACTGATAACCAATATGAAAAATAAAATAATATACTTTTACCTATCCAATTGCTATTGGGATTTGTATTTAAATTCTTCATGTTTCTGAAAATTTGATTGAATCTTATCAAGAACATAATTAATCCATAAAGTTATTGAAAAATATTATTCACCAACATTCTTTGAAGTGTTTTATCTCTCACTATGTCATTTTCAAACTATATTTGATTTTTTACTATATGTATGATCCATCAAAATAAATATTTGAAAACCTATGAATATTAAAGTTCATCAAAAAAATATTATCCATGAAAAAGTATTTTTCATAAAAATAGGGTAGAATAATTTATAATTTTACTCCAACATAAAATCATTCCAGAACAAGGTAAATAATTTATTGTCTATAATAAGGCTGTATGAGACATAAAGTACACATTACTAAATGAATCATATGATTTTCACCAATAATCCATATATCCTTTAACTCATCTATTAATGGTTGCAATTACATTTCAATATCATTTACAGGATCACTGGTCTTGGATATTAATATACACATGATAGTAACTAACTTCTCCATACACATCCATGATAAAAAGTTATAAATGTGAATGAAAATGGGCCATGTACTATGTAAATTATGAATTGGGGAAAAAGGGTTGAAAACATCACATGTTAATCAAAATCTAACATTTTGTGGCTAAGATATGAAATCAAGATGTAACCTATTAAAATTATTTTAAGTGAACCCTTTTACATGATGTAGTATTTCATCATTATCCTTATTTATTTCATCTTCATGACATATCATATTTATTACCATTTGTTTTGATATAATATGTTTTTGAAGCATAGAAATTAAAGGAAAGTTCCACATACCTTTATCTAGTATATGAGTTTGAGTTCCATATTTATTAGTCTTCCACCTTTATATACCACACTATTTTCATTATCTCAACTCTCCATTTTCCTTCCATAATAATTTTTTTAGAAATTCATATATATTATTTAAAATAAAAATCCAAAAAATTCAACCAAATTTAATTCCATGTAATTATTATATAGAATAAATTCATCATCTGGTATTAAATACTTATTAAATATAATGATATAAACAACTATAGTATTAAATAATACTTAAATTGAGTTCACATGATATAATTGCATTAAAAACTAAAATTTGGTCATTTTTCACAGGTCTTGAATACTGGGGTATTCACATATTCTATAATCTTTCTAAAATACTCAACACTGTCATTTTGATCAATATAGGAGAACTAAATTCTAGTATTAATTTCTTCATACACTAACCTACACAAGGAGATATCTTGATAAAGAAATGTAAACTGATCACAAATAAATTGATTTCATACTAATCATTTCAGATGAATCAATTTAATTATCCAATTATGCTATTTATACTTTATGATACCAAACATGATATTTTTTTGGAAAAATATTTTTAGTGATATAATAACTCACTTCCTTATGAGTTAACCATGGTCTTCTAGCACAATCAAAATATAGGCATCAAATCAATCTTCCATCTGAATCATTGTTGAATGAAAAGTCAAAAAACATCGTAACTCTTTATAAAACTCATCATTTATTTTTTAAAAATTGTACATACAAATTAAATATTTTTTAATTAAAATAAGAATATATTAAATAAGTAATCTATAAAATGACTTAACGTGATATATATTATTTTAGGAGATAATAATTATACACCAATAAAATGTTAATAAAATAATCATAAAATATATCATAAATAGAATGTAAAATAATAAATTACAAATTGTTAAATTTTAATTTATAGTAATTCTAATATTAATACTCTATATTATTTATTTATTGATTGTTTTCAAATATTTTATTGTATAACCTCATCAATAAAAATTTTGTGAAACTATTTTATAATTACATAGTTTTTGTTAATGTATTCACTATAAGTTCATATTTTTGAAATAGGATACTAGGTTATTAAAATAAAACTTATATGTTAAAACTCTAAAAAGATATCATATTTTTTTGTGTTCAATATATTTTCCATATTCATTATAGAATTTATTTGTTTATCTAAAGAGATAGTTGTGGTTCTTGAATTATGGGATCTATATTACAGAGATTTTATTTATCATTAGAATCTTTTGGTGATTATTCTATGTATAATTGACTTTGATAAAATTTTATATGGTATTTAATGTTTAGGTAATTTGTATGTTTGGAGAAAAATAATCTCTAAAATGGTTTGTAAACCCATGGTTTTAGTCACCATTAATTGAAATTAAAAAGAACATGCTCAAGGTTATTTGTAGTTAGGTATAGGGATCAATAATTATATTCTATAGTTCATTAAAACATCTTTATCAATATATATTTATTTGGATATTAAATACTTTAATCCTAGCACACCATTATTTTAGTTTCTCAACCCATTAATTACACACTTGATTAGAGTATTAATATTTGATTAGTAATAATTGGTCAAATCATAATTCTTTGTGAATTTATTATCCTTAATTTAATACGTGATAAAAATATTCTAGTAATATTTTAATGTGCACTCTAAGACCCATAAGATTTTAATATTATAGTTCTGTAACGTTGGATTATTTCATATCTAGTTTATACTATGGAAAATATCATTTTTAGGTAAATGAATGTACAAATTTGATTATTTATTTTTTAAATGATAATTTACTTTATGAATTCAATATTACATAAAATTATTTAACTTAAAATGATTTAGTTTATTATTTTTTATTATATTATATTTTCCAAAATACTAGAAATGATGTCAAATGGAATTGTAGATATAGAAAAAAATATTATTACATAGTGAATGATCAATACTTCAATCTCAAATCATCAATATAAAAGTAAATTTTTAAAAAATATGAATTAGAATAAAGATATCTGATTGTGTATGAATAGGAAATTATATAGTAGGTGGGATAGAAAAAATATTTCTAGAATTTTTTGATCCACTACAATGTGTTTATCTTTGGATTCATGAAACAACTCATATCTTATGATAAGTTGCATTGTTCACACTTATTAACACATCTAAATCATCTAAAATTTAGAAAATAAATATAGTGACATGATAAATTTACATAGTTCACTATAAAATGATACATTGAAGGATAATACACATAGTCATATAATGGTGTTCCCAAAATCATTTCCCATTATATATAATTAAATTATTTCAGTAAGGATAACCATCAAACCAAGGTCTACTACTTCTATCCTCTCATCCATACACTCTTTAAAATAATAGATTCAAGAATTGATGATGCACATGTCATTCATAATGGATATCAAATTAATCAATACCCCATCCAAATTTTGTGTTTTCTATTTATCTACAACATTTTTGATCAATTTTTGATCTTTAATTATGATTAAAATATCTTTAGAGAATCAATAACAATACTCTAGATATGAAATAATATTCTCTAATATTACATAACATTTTTTTATTTTTCTTCAATTCCTATTTTCATACTATTTTTAACATATTAAATTTAATATTTAATTTTTTTATTTAAATAAAATATCCAATGCATTCATTAATCCTAAAATATATATATTAGTTTTTAATTAATCCGAAAAAAATTAATCTCCTTTTTACAGATTAGGAAAGTATTCAAACATTGAAAATATTTCTAAATCCATACAATTATATTGTGACACATACCATTATGATGTAATATCATTCAATCATATATTTAGAAAAATATTAAATCCTTATTTGAATATGTTAACCTTGAAATCATGGGGGTGATAAATATAGACTTTTCTAACCATAATAAATTATGAAGAGACATGTAATTTAAAAGAATATAATGGACTCAAAACACTGAATAATGTTTGAACCGAAAGATACATCCCAAAACAATTTTTTATGTCCTCTAATAATGGAATTATTATCAAGGAATAATGTTAAAATAAACCAAGGACTAAATAAAAAATGGATAAAATATCAAAAAAAATCAAAATAACATAGAACATACGATTAATTAGAGGATCCTTTTAAAAAATAATGACACTTAAATAAAAGAATGTGGATGAAAGAATAAAAATGACTGTGAGGATCATGAGGAGTATGGTTCGTAGAACGGGTAGGGGTTAGGTTGCGTGGGTCCTGCTAATGGAAGGTCTCAACTACAACACCCATACACGGTCTAATTGAAAAGGTAAAATGGTTTGGAAAACACACCTAATAGTGGAATAATTCACAATGAAAGGGAAATAGGAGGGAGGGAATGTGTGATGAAGGGGATTATAGGGATCACATGATGGATAGAGGAATTGAATGAAGAAGTAGTCAAGGATTGGTCAGGGGAGAAGGGATTGGTTGAGTGATGATCTGATGAGGGAAAATGTATTGAGAGAAGGGGTTAGTAATGCAGGTGGGAAGGAGAGGAAAACTGTGGGGGGGGGATGTAAACTTTTGAGAAACCTATTTCCAGGGGAAAATTTTTATACGGATTTTGAATACACATATCCTTGGTTTTTAAACGATTTTTGATATATTTAATACTACATTAATGGATACATTAAACCATTCATATAAGTCAATTTTATAGTAGTGAATCACTCAATGAGAATTTATATCTTACATGGAACTAATCCGAGAGGTCTCACTCATCAGGTATTACTATACAGATATAACTCATCCATGTGAATATGATCATTAAGTCTCTTGATGAAGAAGTTAATGATAGAACTCAGAATATCTTGATACATAGATAAAGGATCACTACTTGAGATCACGGGGGACACCACAAAAACAATTTGGAATAACCCACTAAGTAGGTGATAACATGCCATTGTAAGTTGGTCATGATGCTTCCTCAAACCCACTACGGGAAAATGATATGATAGAGGATCCCACCCCAAAATCATAGAGGTATTCATGAAAATATATCTTTGAAAAACTCATAAATGGGATTGTAATCCTATATTAAGGATTTAATTCCACATTATAACTTATTGTGGATGGACTAAGAAAACACACCCAACTAATATTGGTCCAAACCGAAGAGACAAAGGGCCTCAACGTGACCTAAAAAAGTGCACAGTGTGTACTTGGAGTACACAACATGTATTTTTTTCTTTGGATTTCCCAAGTCTCTCTATATCACATGACTTGTATTTATCCAAATATACAATGTGTTTTTTACTATACAAAGTGTATAGAGATTGGTTTGGAAATCTATATACAGACTGGTATAACTTGTGTACTTTATCCCATTCCCATGTTCTTAGGGCGTTCTCATGTACACTGTCCATGTACATGTACCTTTTCAAAGAACATGACATGTTCCCCACATCACCTGGTGAATAGTGGTCAGCCTGACACTTGACGTGTTCCATATTCCCATCCACATGTACCTTCTGAGGCATATGATGTGTGTCCCACCATACACGCCGTGTGAAGCCACATGGTATCCTAGGTGTGTAATCACTATAAAAGATAATCTATCGAGGTTATACCTCATGTGATTCCACTACATAAAATATGGGTTCAAATGGATAACTGTATGTGTACTCTATTTACACATCGATCCATCCCCCAAGGTGTACATGATGTGTGATATCATGTACATGATGTATACCCACAAATGGATACTTGGTCATGTAATCCCCATACACATTGAGATGGTTGGATAAGGGTTACATGAAGAGTGGTCCCACCACACAAAATGTGGTATTTATTCCTATATGGAAAACCTATCTTCCAAATATGGGAGACAACACAGTTTGAATTCTTAGAACTCTGTGTAGTCATGATTTTTTCAGAATCCATAATTCTTCATGTGTCTCCCATCATGCCTCCATCATCATTTCTTCCACAATGATTCATAACAAGAATGATAGATTTGGGTGGAATGAACCTTGTTTTCCACCAATGGTCATATTCTATTCACACCCCACTGGGGAAACAACCACTGTTGTGCTGCACCATTGCTGCATGACAAACCACGATCCATGGGTCCCATATCCAAACCCTGAACACCTATGGTCACCATTGCATCTTAATATTTTCATTTATATCAATACCAATCATTAATTGATAATATATTTCACCAAATATCTATTTTATAATGATTATACACTAGGTATTTGTCGATCCTCTGGCCAAATAGAATGAAAATGATGAACACACAATGAAAGGTGGGAGAAAAGCACAAAATATACTAGAGGAATAAACCTTGACCATTATTTGGGTTGGAATCAATTAATTTCCATTGTAATTTATAATTAAGAAAAATTAAATAAAAACCATTATCATCAATTCCAAACCACATAATACAAACATAAACACATAAATCAATCGTTGACCAATGAATTAAATTGTTGGAGATTTGATTCACCTTCAACAAGGGATAAATACATGGGAATAAATCCACAAAAAACAAATGTTTTACATTTAGTTTGGATTGATCACTAATGGATAAGAATGCCACATTTCTATTATTGGTGAGATTAATAGCACATTTGACAATGATGATAATCATGGTACTATAATTGTCGATCTATGATCCCATGACCATCTGCTAATGCTCTCACCACTAAATATCTCCATTCTATCTTCCTCTATGGTTATTTAAATAAACATAGAGAGTCCTCCATAATAGGGATTAAATATAGGGGGTTGTGTTAGGTTATGTAAAACTAATTAATTAATAAATTTACTTATCTTCCCATGAATTTTTTTTATAAAACACATGACATTGAAAAAGGTTATGTTTCACATAGGGTAAAACCCATATTCAAAATTTAATAACAAGACCCAATTTATATATTATAATCCATTATATAGTTACTGTATTATGTTCGAAAAACTATGTTTATATGATTTAATATTTTTAATATTTTAATATCACTTCAACAGGGATATTTGGGCCTTAGAATTCGCTTCCAACTCCACGTCCAACACCAAAAATATTCCTATAAATATTCCAAATTCTTATACAGAAAAAATAAAGTCATTAAAAAAGTATGATCATTAAAAAATAATGTGAAATATAACTAAATCTCCAAGAATTTGTCATTGACATTGATATATGTGTAATTTTAGTAAATAGATATGATTTTATAGAGATAATTTAAAACTATAAAATACAAAACCTGGTTCATTTTAAAATTAATAAATTTGGGTATCTATGTGAACTTACGTATGTATCATCATAATCTAGAGTATACCAACTAATAATTAGGGTTAAATAAAAACACATGGTAAGGTTTTACACTCAGTACCATAAAAAATAAATGAAAAATTCATATTCAATATAATATTAGGGTAATATGAAATTTTAGTTGAAAAAATAACATGATAAATAAAAACCATCATGATATAAAAAACTTACTCATGAAGTCCATACAATCATATGACAATGCGACATTAGTTGAAGGTCCAATCATATATAGTACATAATAGAATAAAAAATGATATTTTCTACAATCCTTGATCTCACCTTAGACCCATATCCAAATATCAGTTATTCTCATCTATTCTACTCACCCATACTAGGGTCCATGCTCTAACCTATATACTAAAAATAATATATACAAACCCACCAAGGTGCACATGTATGACATGACCATGAAACATAGTAAGACACAATGGATAGTACCTCTGTAGTGACCTGACTCCAGCAATGCCTGGAGCCTATGTCAACTACCATTATGTTGGCATGATTATAAGGAATCAAATCCCTAAGGACCAAAGAGTTTAGTACTCTTGGTAATCCAAATACACACATGAGACTTGTTTTAAAATTGAATAAACTAATTAAAAACTAATTTCCTTTCAAAGATAAATTTATTACATCTGGTATATCATTGTATATATTTCTTATTGCACTTTATAGAATCCCCGGGAATGGATACAAAATAAGGGTGAGATCAAATTCTCAGTAAGGGTTAATTTTAGTGGAAGAATATAATGAGTCATTGAGAATAATCAATATGGAAAGTTAATGACTGAAGAAACATTCCATATAATCAATAAACTAAAAAGGAAGTGCATAAAAAATATGGCAAGGATAATAACTAAAAACCATTCCATTTAATCAATGAAATGAGAATGAAATGCATCTAGAGACGTTATAATAGTGAAAATCTCATGGATAAAAAATTCTAAATCAAAATGATAGAAATGATTAATTATTGTACATAATATCTCATTAATATGAAAAAATATACTATCAAGATATATCCTCTAAAAAATTTAACACAATAGGTAGAAAGCTGTTTAATTTTCAAAAATATTTTTTTCTATGAGAACCTTTCGATGCATTGAGGGGATATATAAATTCCAGGCCCCACCCATAATTTCATTTTTAAATCGTTCTTCATATCAAGTAATCGATTTAATTAATAAGAAATTTTCCTTATCAAATTTTTGTATTGAATAAATAATAAAAATTTATCAATATCTTCATAGATAATCAAATAACTATCAATGTGAACACCGTATGTAAAAAAGAAACACAATTTATCCAATAAACATATCTATGATAAATGATATGTATAAATAGGGGAAATTTAAAGTTTAATGATCATAGGAAATTGAATAGTTTAAGGAGACTAAAAGGAATAAAGGATTTGAATTTCAATAATATTCTTGGCCAAATCAACGGTAAACCATGCCGAGGAAGAATAAGGATGGTATCAATACAACATATCCCATGTGGAATAAAAATAAATGGTTCTTTTATATTATTAATGGAAATATTTTATAAATATATTTTAAAAAAAATTATTGAGGAAAGTATCCTTTTTATTTTAATTTTTTTTAAATCATATTCTTTGAAAATCACTTTTTTTAAAAAAATTATTTAAAAATTATCCTTTTAAACTTTCAAATGAATTGTCAAAGAAGTGATCATATGTAAATCAATACATTCCATACAATGTAAATAAAATATTCTTTTTTCATGAAAAGAAGGTTATAAAAAAAGGCTTTTATAGAAATAGAAAAAAAGATTCCCTTAAAAACAATTGGAAAAGAAACAGGGGGTGAAATTTTCAATAATAAATCATTTTCAAAAGAATAATTTTTTTTGATTTTTATAATAAAACATGGTTTTTATAAGAAAACATGTACTCTGAATAAAGAGAGAAATTAAGTTGATTTTTCTTTAAAAACATTTGATAAAAGATGTTGAGTATTTAAGAGTAAAAAATGGTAATATCACTAAAAAATGACATTAATAACCAAAAGAGAATGAAATGAAACTATTTATTAAACAATAATCCAATAATTTCCACCTATGGAAATTCAAGTGTAAAAAATTTGGAACAAAATGAGATTGTAAAGTAAACCATTGAAAAGAACAAAATGTTGATGTGATAATAAGTCAATAAATAGATTACATGTGTCAAATATAAATACAAATAAAATAAGTGGAAATAAAACAATAGATATTGAAAAGTTATTACACAAATAATCTTAAAATATTATTTACAATGAGGAAGTAACATTACCTGAATAAAAAAAACTGGGTTATGAAATTGTTTTCCACTTAGTAATGCTTAATTCAAATCCCATTTGAGAGATAATTCAATATAAAACTCAAAATATCAGGAAAAAAGAATGAATGAAGATATTATATGTCAAATTATAATTATACACACTATATAAAATAATTTAAGCTCATAACAATAAATTATGTCTCAAATATGAAAATTGAGATGAAGTCCCCCACTAGGTAACTTTCGAATAATAATCCCCATGAAAGAGATAACATGAAATGAAAAATTAAATACCATGAAGATAAAATAAATTATTATATAATATATCCAAAGGGTAAGTATATACACCAAAAAAAAGTAATTTGTGAAAATTGTGTATGCCTCATGGAAAGAAAAGTGAGACAATAATCCCTTACTTTGCATTTCATTTCAGGTGAACATCCTTGGAACTCATATATAATAGATCAAAATACATCACTAACTTATAAAATAACAATAATAAAATTTATAATATCATATATAATCTTTTTATACTATCTTATTACCCATTTGGTAATAATCATTCCTTATTTTCACTATTTCAGGTGTTCATGGCCTAATTTATCAAGTTTGTTTTGACTTCTTACTTGTTATTCCTATTAATTATATATTTATTTAATCATATATATAATTTAAAACATGGTGTAATTATAATATATATTCAGTATATATGTATTTATAATAATCCATAATATTTGGATATAAGAAATTTATTACACCGTTCAAGGAGACAGTATGCCATACGTATGCATGAACGCTACTTTCATTTATTTTCCATATTTTAAAAAAGGAAATTAATAAATAAATATTTATATTAAAATTATATTATTATATCTATGTAAAATATGTTATATAGGTTTATTGAAACCATCCTTTATAAATTCCATGCATAGCATGAACAAATCAGATCACTTTGTGGAGATGGTAGTCCACAGTTCCACAAATGATATTATTGTATTCCCACAGAATGGAATGAATAAATGTATGTGTTATATAAAAATTATAAAAGCATAAATAAATTATAAATATCTTATATGTCATATATAAAAAAAAATTCCATCATAAATCCAAACCATGATTTGTGGTAAATGAAAAATGAACGACATCATTTTGGGAGGTGGTAGGTCATTGTACACATAGAAGGTAAATTCTTTAACCATTAAATGTAGGTGTGTGTAAGTTTATTTAGAACCATTATAACAAAAAATATAAGTATATTGAGGATAATTAAGATATTATATGTTTATTTAGTAATAATATTTCAATTTTTTGAGAAAGATATAAAACAAAAGTGATCATTGAAGAATGTTACCTCGTTTTCCGGTAACTCCATTTGGTTTATACAAAATGCATTACTTGATTGGACTTATTCCCAATGTTAGGATTATAAGTTTAGTGTAGGATTTTTTTAGATTATTGGAGAATAATTTTCAAAATAAAAAGGTCTTTATAGATATGAATAAGTGAGAGGGGTGAGTGCCTTTTTATAGTAGAGGAGGAGTGACATTCTTTAAAATTTTTGAAATGGGAATTAAAAATACGTTTTACAAATGAAAAGTGGATAAAATAATGGTCATAATTATATAAAATATATGATATGGTATAAATATTTCCATATAATTTATTTTTGATAAGTTTATAGGTTATTGTTGCCTTAATTTTAAGGCCTAGTCCCTTGTTAAGCTAATTTTTCTCTTAATTGTTGTAATTAATTTCAACTACTTTCACTTATATATTTTTAGAAAACTAAGTTGAACCTATTAAAAATTAAAAATTATTATTATTCCAATTATTAAATCCATTTTAACAAATTACAATCATAGAAGTGGCAAAAATTAATTTAAATTTAATCCCGTAGATGGGACGACAAAACTGGTTTCTAATATAAAATGTTCACAATTTTGAGATGTTTTTATATCCAAATTGAAAATAAAATTAATTAAAATGGAATAAATTTGATTACATAATATAAAATTTATATAGTTAAATTTTAAAACCAATCATATACATAATTTAATAATATAAATAAATTATATGAAAAGGAATTTTTGAATTAAAATTCAGTATTTTTCACTACTCATAAAAAATGAAACATCACAGAAAAATTCAAAACATTAACTATTACCAAATATTTAGGTATATATTTAATAAATTAGGTTTATTTTTACATTAAAATTTTATAAAAGTTTCAATCATTTCATTTAAAATAGGTTTTCTATTAAAAGGTAGAAAAACTGCCTTAAAAAATACAATTTTTACGGGTAAAACAATATTTATTTTTATCTCATGCCTATAAAAAATATAGGATTAATATATATTTTTTACATATATAATATATATATTAAATTAATATTATTAAATAATAGTAATTAATCTAATTTATTATGTAAAAACACATTTGTGAGTATAAAATCATTTTATTTATATTCAGTTGGATTATATGTTCATTTCTAATTAATATGTAAACTATGAATTCATTTTATATTTTTTATAAACAATATATTTATATATTTTAGTCAATACTATTCATAACCACTAATTTAATTTTTAGGTTATGTCTTATTATATTAAATAATAATATTTTAATAATATGTTGTCATTCAGTAAAACTCATTCTTGCGTCTAACATATGATATAGAAGAAGCTCATTAGTATGTGTGAAAAATGATAACTTATTGTTTCATGCACTGAAAGATATATCATAGATTGTTTTTATTTAAAAGAGTAAATATATTTTAAAGTATCAAGATATTATATCCCCTTAAATTCTTGGTGTTGTGTGACTTACACACTACTGAATACAGTGTTCATATTTTAGAATTTTAGGGCGTCAAATTCTTCAACATTAATTAAATTATATACTATAAATTTAAAATAATACTTGGTTATAAATTGTTTATTATTTACTATGTTTAAATCCTACATCGCAATAAGGGTTAGTAAAAAATTTAAAAAGAGAATGGGAAGTACAATGGTCACATGGACTACCATATAACTTGGTCTCTAAGTAGGAGAACACTAGTCAATTGTGGAGATATATGAATAGAGGAAAAGAGTAAATATTTATAGGGAGTGATTGAGTTGATTGATCACAAACACGTTAAAGATAAATGGAATGTTCAGGGACACAAATCCATAAATCTTTGATGATTTATAAGAGCATCAATTAAAAAAATAGGTTATTATGATAACATTTTGGTTTTAAGATCATTTTCCTAATGTTGAGTAATTATCTTACTACCTAAGAATATAAGAAAATATACTTACTTGATATGTTTTCATTTCCTAGGAATAATTTCATATTTTGGTTGTTCTTTGATCAAATTCTAATTCACACCCTACTCCATGAAATGGATATCCTAGAATGATCCCATTTTTTAGAAGCACTAAAATATTATTTTATTGGATCATAATACCCATATAAAAATTCATTATATTGGTCTATTAATATTCTTAAAAAACAATATGGATGAGACATTAATCTATAATCCAAAAAGTAACACTACTGGTTCATTATTAATATTTATTCATCAAATTTTTTAACTAAAAAAATTACACATTAACCATGATATCACAACAGCCAGTGGTAGGCGTGAAACCATTATTTTCCTTCAGTCATGGGCTTAAGTCCTACAGCCTTGCCAGACTTGATGGGTTGTCAACTATTATATTATCCATCCATTTTATAAAATCATATTAATATAATTTCCAAAATAAATATGACGAAAATCATTAAAATTTACTCATTAAAAAACCTTTTCACTAAAGTTTTCAATACATCATTTTTTTCAAATCATAATAATCTTAGTTTACTATCATAACAATTTCATTAATGATAATAATAACCTTAAATGTTATCAATACCTTTAAAATCATAAATCTAAAATAAAAGGAGGATATTACTCAAATAGTTTTTTCACTAAAACAAATACTAAATGAATGATTTTTATTTCCCTAAATTTCTTCCAAAATATACTTAATCATGGTACAATCCCATCACATAAAACCTAAAAAGTGGTGTTTAGGACTTAGATCTTATGATAAACCTTAATATGATAATCCAACGATGTAATAGATAAATCTTAAGATAAAAAATATATACATGATTCTAAAATTTGAAACAATCCTTAGATATTTCATGATTCTTGGAACTAAACTAATATTGGTAAAAATAATTCTAAAAAATAATACTAGAATCCCAATAGATAATTCAACCATATTATTTAAACAAAATTTTATCCTTGGTCTATGGTTCAACCTAGGTAATTCATTTTCATTATATATTAAAATCCACGATAATGGTTTGTAAAGAAAATGTGAACTATCCTAAGTATATCCCCATGAGTTACAAACCAGGTGCACAGTTAGGCACATTATTGTGTACCAAGTTATGCTCGGGTTTGGCCCGATGCACCTTTGTAGAGTTTTTACCCCTACACACATCTATACTAGAACCAAGTCCACTTATAGTATCCAGACATGGTTGTATTTCTAGAAATACCCACATAATATCTTCATTACCAAAGTTATACTATGTTATTCTGTACTTATACTCAAATTATACCATAGGGTTATGTTCCATAATCTATGATTTAATAAATCTAGTTTCCAAGGTTTCTACTAAATTATTATGATACCAACTGTAGAGACCCAACACCAAGAAAATCCCAAAGTTAGTTTCTACTACCATTACATTATAATGATTAAAAAGAATAAAATCCAAAAGTGATGAAAAGTTTAGTAGTCTTGGTAAACCAAATACATAAATGATTCTTTTTTTACAAATTAATACACTAATTAGAACATAATTTTCTTTTGAGGATATATTTTTTCCTTCTAGAATATCCCTACATATATTTCCTTGTACACTTAATGGAATCATGGTGAAAGAAAATAAATAAGGGTGAGCTCAAATTCTCATTAAGGTAAAAGTATAGTAGAAGGAAATAATGAATCGATGAGCATAATATATGGAAAGGTAATTATTGAATACACATTCCATGTAATCAATAAAATAAGAAGGAAGTTCATAAATAATATAGAAAAGAAAATAATTGAAACAAATCCCATTTAATCAATTAAATGGTAATTAATTTCATCCACATACATTATCATAGTGAAAATATCATGGATAATAAATATTGAATTTAAATTAATCCAATGCTTAATTATTGGACATCATGCCTTAAGAACATGAAATCCTACACTTTCAATAACTATCCCCTGGACACTTTAAAACTATAGGTCAAAACATATTTAATCTTTGCAAATAATTTTTCTCATAAGAAATGTCGATGCATATTGGGGATATATATTGTCTGGTACCCACCCATCACTACATTTCCGTAACATTATTGATATCAAGTAATCAATTTAATTAATATAAAATATGTCTTTTCAAATATCCTTATTGAATGAAGAATACATATTTAACAATATTTCCCCAGATAGTCATATAACTATAAAAGTTAACACCATATGTAAATATGATATATGGTTTAGGTAATAAACATGTCCATTATAAATGATATGGATAACTAGGGGAAATTAAATGTTCAATGATCATAAGAAATTAAATATTTTATGGGGACAAAAAGGAATCAAGGAAGTGAAATTCAATACTATCCTTGGTCAAATAAATTATAAACTATCGAGAGGATAAATAATGATGGTATTGATAAAATATATCCCAAGCGAAGTAAAAATAAATGGTTTTTTTTGTTTATGAATAGAAATATTATAAAAATATATTTTAAAAAAATTCTTAAATAAAATATCCTATTTATTTTTAATTTTTTTTAAAGTAATTTTGTTTTGAATTAAAATTTTAAAACAATTTATTTAAAAATAATCATTTTAAACATTAAAATTAAGCTTCAAAGAAGTGATGACTAGTAAATCCATATATCTTGTACAAGGTAAAAAGATTATTCCATTTTTATAGTTAAAAGGTTATGGAATTCTCTTGTACAGAAAGTGATGAAAATATTATTTTAAAATCATTTGAAAAAGAAAAAAGGGTAAAAATCTATTTAATAAATAAATTTTAAAAGGTTAAAAACATTTTTGGAAACATTTTAAAAAAAGGTTCTTAGAAGAAAATAGTTTCTCAGAATAAAGAGATAAATTAATTTTGTTTTTTTAAAAAACATTTTCTAAAACATTTTTGTACCAAACATTTTTTGGTTAAAATAACATATTCGTCACGGAAAAAAAGTGAGACAAGAATCCCTTACCTTACATTTCATTTTCAGTAAAAATCATTTAATGTCCTGTATAATGGTTTTAAACAATTAAATAACTTAAAATATAACCATAATCTTATTTATAATATCATATATATTCTTTTTATTATATCTTATTACCCATTTGTTAATAATATTTCATTACTTTCTCTATTTTGTGTGTTAACGGACAAGTTTTTAAAGTTTGTATTGACATGTTACTTGTTTTTCTATTAATTATATCATGATTTAATAATATATATAATTTAAGGCATGATTTAATAATCATATATATCCTTTATAAATTTATTTTTAATAATACATAATATTTTGGGATAATTAATGAAATGCACCGTTCATGGGATGGTTGGACATACGTTCACATAAACACTATTTTCATTTATTCCCCATATTTAAAAGAATTATAAGTATATTATATATATGTATATTATAATTAAATTAGTTTATATATGCAATAAATGTTATGTAGGTTTATAAAAACCATTATTCATACATTTCTTGTATAGCCTGAATGAATCACATCGCTTTGAGGAGGCGGTAGCCCACTCTTCCATAAACGATACTATCATATTCCCACAAAATGGAAAGCACTAAGGTATGTTTTATAAAAAAATTATTGATATATAAATACATTATAAATATCGTATATATAATATATAAATAGTGTGTCCATTTTAATTCCAAACCATGAGAGTTGGTAAAGAAAAAACAAACAACATCATTTTGCAAGGTGGTAGTTCACTATACACATAAACAGGTAAGTTCATTACTAATTATATGAAAGTGTGGATAAGAGTCGGTAAAAACATAAAATAAAACATATCAGTATATTTAAAAGAATTATTTTATTATATAATCATGTAATAAGAATATTTTAATTGTTTGAGAAAGAAATAAAATGAAAGTGATTGTTGAACAATGTTACAACATTTTTGGGTAACTCCTTTTTATTTATACTAAAAGACTTCCTCGGTTGGATTTAATCCAAAAGTGATGATTCTAGGTTGAGATAATAGATGTTGGGAGATTTTTTGAGCAGATTTTGGGTGATCCAAAGTTCTCAAGAGGTTTTAATAAGTGGGATGGGTGAGTGTCATTTTATAATGGAGGAGTGATATTCTGGTAAATTATTGAAAAGGGAATTACAACCATATTTTTCCTATTAAAAGTGCATAAAATAATGGTAAAATTATATAAAAGAAATTATAGGGTATACATATTTATATACTATGTATTTTGGACAAGATTCTAGGCCATTTTGGCCCTTAAGTCTAAGGTTTGGTGTTTTGTTAGGCTAATTTTTCTCTTAATCGCTGTAGTTGATTATAATTAAAAAACTAAGTTAACCATTATTATAAATTATATATTATTATAATTAAAAATATGTAATACATTTTTTCAAATTCCAATCACATAATTGGAAGAATTTAATTTAAATTTAATCCCATAGATAGAATGACAAAGTGAATTTTTAAAGTAGAAATGTTTAAAAGTGTGAGATGTTTTTATATAAAATTTAAAATTACAATTTATTCCAATTAACTTAATTTAATTAATTTATATAAAATTTATCTAATTAAACTTTAAAACCAATAAAATATATAATTCAACATTATAAATTAATTATAAAAAAGTAGTTTTGAATTAAAATTCATTATTTTTCGATATCCATAAAAAACTTTAACTTCATAGAAATATAAAAAAAATTCACCCTAACCCAATTTTTATATTTTTATTTCAGCAATAGAGATTATTTTGACAAATAAAATTTAAAAAAGTTCAATATATTTATTTAAAATAGGTTCTCCATTAAAAGGCTGTAAAATTAGCTTAAAAAATAAAATTTTAGAAGCGTAAAACTATATTTATTCTTATCATATTCCTATAAAAAATATTGGATGAATAAAAAAATATTTTAATGAATATATGATATATTTTTTTTAATATAATTATATAATATTAATGAATTTAATTTGTTCTGATAAAACATATTTGTGATCATAAAAACATTTCCTTTATATTCAACAGGTTTTTATTTTCATTTCTAATTAATTGGTAACCTATGAATTAATTTTATATTTTTATGAACCACATATTTTAATATGGTAGTTAATTATATTTAAAACCTCTAATTTAATTTCTAGGTTATATATTATTATATTAAATAATAATATTTGAATAATATATTGTTATTCTGTAAAATTCGGTCTTGCATGTAACATATGCTATCAAAGAAGCTCGTTGTTGCATTTGAATCAAGATAACTTAGTGTTTCATGAATTTCAAGATATATCATATATTTATTTTATATAAAATAGTAAATATATTATTCTATTTTGGGATATTATACCCCATTACACGTTTAGTGTTGCGTCTCATACATGTTATTGAATATAATGTTCTTATTTTATAATTTTGGGGCATTAATACCTTTAAAAAAATATGTGTAAATTAATATAATATATGAAATTAAATACATAATAAATCACAAACATACATCTATTGCACTATTTTTTACTAAAGCTGTCAATATTAAAACTGACTCATATCTTCTTTAACAAGTGATAGAATGGGATGAGTATTACAATGTTTTAATCACAACATGTTTCTGAGTTACCAATAGTAATAGAGAAGGATAAATGATAAATCCTCATAATATGGAAAAAATTGAATAAGGAATCACCAACATTATTGATTTACTTCATTAAATTTTTATAATTTAACCTTACATTAATTAATTCATTAGCCATTAATTAACCATCAAAATTAATCCATGATACATTTCCTTATCTAAAAAAGTTAATTCCATGTCCTGTATTCATAATCCCACCAAATACATGATTTTTTAAGATAATAAAAATTTTCATTCCAACCACTAACCCCACGGGTTAAAAATTTATTAATCATTATTCTCATTCTATAATTCCAAGTACTCTTGGATAACATAATAAGATACAATAAAATAAATTCCTAACCAAGGAAATATAGCTGACTCAAACAGTGGGGAAGGGAATACAGATGAATAAGAAACATTGAAATATAACCATTGATAATAACATTAATAAAAAATCATCCCAAATTTGAGCACAACAACTGATAATCCCATATTTAACCTGTTCTATCATCCTAATGCCATCCATGAAACCATCAGAACATCACCATGTATCTCACCATAAAAAGCATAAAATACTACCTAAAAATTAGGTCTCCCTATATATATCTCATAATAAATCGTAGGTTTATATCACATATCATAGTAAGGAACACATCCATATCATGCAAAAGGAAGGAAAACACCCAACAATGTTAATAGGGAAACTAGTCCCTAAAAACAAGGCATCCAATATTCACATGAAAATGGTCTCTCATGAACCCAATATAAGGATTTTAACCATCAAAATAAAATGATAAGCCTTGGCCCAAAAATTTATCTTTATTAAGTAATCTATTTTTATTCAATATTTTCTTAACAGATTGTATTATTACTAGTTCGATTTATAGGTAATCTAAGACGTCAGCTATAAAATGATATCAAATTATTTAAACATGTTTCCTAGAATTTTCCATCTTTAATAGGATTTAATGAATGAAGATTTTAATTTAACATAACATATTATATTTTCAAAATTAATAATAATTTCAGATTCATTTTCTGTAACCATTTCCAACAATACGTGAAATAATATATTTAATTAAAAATGAAAAAAGCATCAATTTGAATTACAACTAATAACAAGAATGAAATAATTAAATATGGATCTATCGATTCTTATCCAAACAACTAATTTAATGGATTTAGGTTCTTTAATAGTTTCATCAAATTATTCATGCTAATCAAAGAATGACAAGAATATTAACAACAATGACATTGATATCACACTATCTAGTAAATCAAGATGAAAACTGTTATAATGGTGGAAAAATAAACATCACAATATCACTAACTTTAAACCATGGACTCTATTTAATATGGTCTAATATTTATTAATTTAATTATAATTCCAACCAAAGGGATAACCATTATAAATTTACAATTTGAAATAAATAAAAGGAGAAGAAATGAATAATCTACCCTAAATCATAAAAATTCTTCATACAAGAATGAATGTAGAATGTTGTTCTTTGATCACCCATCCCACAAGAAAAACGAATACCTATAAGGATTCCACCCCGAAACTATGCTTAAAATAACAATATATACTTTTTTATAATAATTGATTTTAAAATTCATATAATAGAAAGAATAATGAGAGAAAAATATGACTGAATGGAGAAGAATCGAAATAAAAATAAGTAAAACTCACCTTGTACTACCACATATCGATAACTAGAATCTAAGGATTAATTTCTATCAAAAGGGGATTCAAAGACTATAAAAAACTATTTTTCTCTTAGGTTTTGAGAGGAATGAGTGTTAGAATAGCTGGTTTGGAGGGATCTGGGGAACTTATAGGACAACTCAAAATTAGAAGAGAACAACATAGCCTAATGGGCCAGAATGAAGTTCTTATTGACATGGGGTGTACTAAGGTATAACACAAGGGACCATTCCACAACCACCTTTGTCAAAGAGTGTGTCTGAGGAATGTAAACTAGATCTTGAACATATCCTATATACCCAGAGAGGCACTAAAGAACAACTGAATCCACCACGCTACAAAACCCATTTTACAAGAAAGGGGACTAAGCCACAACCAAATTCCAAGGGAAAATGTACCACCCATTTTGGTTTAACTAACTCAATCCACTATTCCACCTCTAGGACCTCCATGCCACATCCACTCAACCACTAAGGAAGGTTATATTCAACAACCTATCTCCACACCGTAGCTATGACTAAAATAGTAGTTGATTAAAAAAAATTCTCAAGACCCTACGCGACATACTTCCCATTATTCTCTAGTGTTCCAGCCTCTGTGATTAAACCTTAATCTCCAAGCCACAAAATCCTATGTTAATCCAAGATTTTATCTTAACCCCCACAATCTTCCCTCCAAACACCTTAAAACCACAATAAGTATCACCGACACCCAAAAATCATAAATGAAATAGAATATAGGATTTATAACCTTACATAAAATTCCTCTAAATCCATTCTCATCCTCAAGAATTTAAAACTACACCTAGAGATATAGAGGGAAATATTGTTTCCCAAATAACCACCCCATGAGAAACCTCTCAATAATATCATCACCATAGGAGACAACACACCTCACTTAGAGGAACCAAATATAAAACCACTTAAAAAAACCACTATATTCATACACTCTCTAGGAGATATACCTATCAAATGCGAGTAATGACAAAATACGAAAAAAGTAATAAAACCATAAAATAAAATAGATAATGTAAAAAACCATAAATGATAAACATTACAGAAGAATAGATAAAAAACAAATGAGGGTACTATAAACATATATCAAACTCATGTTCCCATGTTATCCCCTACATGCCACCATATCACCACAATACATGTACTAAGGGAATATCACACCCTTATAAAACTATCTCTTAGTAGTATTGGATCTCCACATGCCTCTCCTTGATTGTCTCATCATCATCAACATCGATCTCACCCCATTAAATGATGTGGGAATCATTATAAAGGTAAAAATAGAGATACAAAACATGGAAGACATTTTGTATTCATATCATCTGTATAGGAAGTGTTATATTATATTCTATGACTCTAAAAAGAGAAAACACATTGAAAGGCCCAAAAAATTGAGGGAGAAAGCTACTCCCATGATCAGAAATTTTTTTCCCATAAAGAGGATTCACCTTCAATAACACATGATCTTTAATGTCAAACTATAGGGGTATCCTATTATGATAGACACAAACATTATAATGACATTGTTTTTCTTTTAAACCTCTCATAAATTACTTAAACCATCTATGTCATGTTCCGCACAAGATTTAGTTTGAGAATTACTAACTATCTAAGCCCATTATAGTATAATAGAGAATTAAAATGTTAGATGTACAAATATTAAAATAGTGAGATACCAATTATGAAGTGAAAATATATTTGTAAGAAAACCTGACCAAGGGTAGGCACCTCATCCAGAAACCTCTATAATATATGACATAATAATGAAACATATATTCAAGAGTCTGGATAGTCCAATCTATCTGACCATCCATTAGTAGATGAAAAGATGTTCCAAGTCATAACTAAAAGGAAAAATCACGATTAAGACATCTCCACAACCTGGAGGTAAAATGAGGATCATGATCAGTGATGATAATCCTTGGTAATCTATGAAGTCTTATAACATCCTATATATACTTCCTTAACGAAACCTCTTTTAAGATGGAATCCCTAACGACTATAAAGTGGGATTATTTCGTCAAATGATCAAGTATCACCCATATATCATCAAAGCATCCTTTAGATTGTGGATAACTTATAATTAAGTCCATCAACATGTCCTCCCACTTTCACAGAAAAAAATATAATGGTTTGAGCATACCATTGGGAATAAAGTGCTCATCCTTCACCTTATGGAAGAACAAACATCATGACATAAACTCTATTACTGTAAGATTCATACTAGGACACAAAATATGACCTCTCAGATATTGTTGGTCTTTTTCTTTCTAGGATGTATTTCCAATGGTAAGATATGGATCTAATAAAGAACTATCTCACACATCTCTTAAGGAATGGAAAGATTCCCCAAGAACAATACCTGATGTTGTTCATATTCAAACCAAACAACAACAACATCCCCAAAAACTACTTTGACTCTCCATACCTCCACCAAAAAATCCCCCAGTTGGGACACCTACATCTATTGCACTAAAAATTATTTTATTATCATTTGGAAAAGAAAACCTCTTCCTCTAACATATCCCATATATTTATGATTTTTTGAGATCTATTCCATCACTATAATTTAATCTCTATATTCACATATGTCATCACAATGGAAATCCTTACTCAACGCATCAGCTACATCATTTTTGTTTCTTGGTGTATATGAAATCTCAAAGTCGTAATCTTACAAGAATATCATCGATAATCACTTTATAAAGTTCAAGTCATGCTAGGATAAGACATGCCTCAGGCTCTTATGATTGTTAAAAATCGAAAAACACTCATCGATAAGGTAATACCACCACAACATTATGAAAAAAATGATTCCAACTGGAGACCATGGTTGGAGTAGTTATACAAATGAGGATGTAATTGGTGAGACCCATAATAAAAAATTTATATCTACTATATTAGAATACTATCAAAACCAAGAAGTGAACCATCATATAAAACCTCGAACAAACTCCCTCTACTGAAAAATATAGAATTAGAGTGCTGAATAACTTCTTATCCAAGCACCCAAAATCCACCAACACTGATAATTTAATAATAAGGTATTATAGATTCAAATTAGAAATGTTATAGGATTCATAAATCATGAAAAATCAATTATGAACCTACTATAATATTCTTCAAGACCAAGAAAACTCCACAAAAATGCAATAATATTTGTTGATACATAAGAAAGAACCTCCTCTATCTTCGAAGGATCCACAACCACTCCCTGATGGGACATGACATGCCCTAATAAATGAACTTCATGATCCCATAAATCACATTGCTAACACATCTCAAATAGATGATGATAATGAAAAACTACCAAAATGACTTGTTGATTCTCTGTATGATACTCCTGATTCATAGAGTACATAAGGATTTCCTCAATGAAAAGAACCACGAATTTATTGAGGAAATATCTAAACACTGTGATCATTAAACCCAAGAACACAGATAAAGCACTCATCAAATCAAACAACATAAAAAAGAAATCATAATACCCATGACGACATTGAAAAGTGGTCTTTGGAATATCATAATCCCTCATGAACATCTGATGATTTCAATAAAATAGATTGATCTTCTAGAACCAACTTCTTCCTTTTAGTTGATCGAATAAATCATCAATATGTAGAAGTGGATAATATTTCTCCACTATCACCTAGTTCAAGAGATGATAATTGATACAATGACCCCAAATATCATTATCATGAACAATCTCAGATACCCCCGTACCCTGATACCCGACCTAGAACTGAAATAACATAATGGGAGTTATCAATCCCAACATGTTGGTGGCTAGAACCTTTAATCATACAAGGTAAAAGTTGGAATGTTTATCCACCAAACAACAGAATAAAATAAATATATATTCATATGATAAAAAAAATACCAAATGAGATAATACTCTAAGAAAACACTGGTAAATCAAAACCCAAGAAGTATATCAACATGTACTTAAAACAAATGAGATAAAACTAAAGAATCCTAAAGATTTAAACTCACCAAACCCAAAGGTTCAATAGCATCCACCTCATCTAAGAGGTGTTTTCCCATCACTGAAACTTGGTAGAAGAAAATATATAAATTCCCAAGGAAAAGGTAGGGTATACTCTCAAATTCCATGTAGGGTCTCACAAAGTGTTCCATAATAAGATTCCATAATAAATAGAGAAAATAATGTGTTCAATTTTAAACTTAATAGTCATGGAATTAAAATTTCATAGTTAAATCAAAACATGCTTTTTTTGATTTCAAACGATAGAAACAATTCAAATAAGAGAATAATAAACATTTTATATAAAATAGTTTAGATAAATCAGGTAAACATGAATAAAGAATTTCACAATCAATAGAATATATATATATATAAATCAATCGATTATTATCACCCCTACTTAAGGGAAAACTACATCCTCTCCCACTAAAGAGAAAATTACATCCAATTCCACTTAAGGGAACATTACATCCACTCCCACATAAGGGTAAATTAAATCCACTCCTAATTCAGGTAAAACTACATCCACTCCACTTAAATTAAGATGATATTAAATAGATTTAAAATCAATCACTTTTAAACAATTTAAAGTCCAATTTCCCCATGTCAATTTTGAAATACCAAATTAATTCCCAAACCAAATCATGGATTTTTCTTCATTTAATGCCTTTTTAAAAACAAAAAAATCACAGGTTTTAAAAAAATCAATGCAATCCATTTTCTAAAAAGCAACACTCAAATCAATTTACTATTTCCACCATTTTCTAAAATACACCCGAAACACCAATTCCATTGGAATTGGGGTTTTTTCTCAAAATACAAATGAAATAGATCTCAATTCCAATCCACATAGTATTGGGTTTTAATAATTCAATTGAAATAAATTTAATTTAAATCATGAAAATTAATGGTTTATTATGTGGAAAATCTGAATGGAACCACCTAATTTTTAATGGAGATCACATAACACAACACTCATAATAAGATTTTCCAATGAAGAACGTCGGTAATAGAGATCTAAAAAATTAATCTAGAATCAAGATTAAAAAGAAAAGAATTTTAGATCCATAAAAAATATGATGGTCAAACAAATATTATTGAAGAAAGAAAGAGAGAGTGTAAGAGAAGGAACATTAGAAGATCAGTTACTAGAGTGGGATCAAATTAGACCTGGTGCACTTTGATCGACCTAGAATGGGGTTTGGAGGAGATATAAGGGGTTATTGAGATATACTAAGAACTAGGAATTCGAATGAACCTGAGTTAGGGTAAACTAGGTGATGAAATAACGGTTCATGATTTTTTATAATAATTTTTAGAATAATAAAAACTTGAATGTTGGGTTAGGTGGGTAGGGCTACATAGTTAGATAAACTGTGTGCCCAAACCATTCACCACTATACTAGGGTGTAATATTTATACTAGGTGGGTACATAGTTTAAAAAACTATTCTTCAACCATAAAACCCCCACTACATGGGTTTTCACAGTTTACACTGGGTGGTCTCATGGTTTGTCCAACCGTCAACCAACCACGCACAAACCATAATTTTCCAAAATTTACAAAATTTATCCTAAAGAAATACCATACGAACCCCAACCAATGCCTGAAAAATAAGGTGGGTCAAGGAGTAACTGAAAAAATTAAAAGGATGTTACAACTTCTCCACTACATAAATTTTATATCCCAAAAGATCCTATCAAAATGTTCCACATCAAAAACATGAGGCTACTGCTCCTTCATCAGTGACTCTCTCTCCAAAGTCTCATGAGTATTAAAATTGTGCTTCCATATCAATTGAACGAAAGGTATTATACTCCCGTGAAGAACCTTCGTTTCATAATCAACTATCTTGACTATCTGTTCAGTCATAGATAAATCATTATCAACATCAAGATCACTCCAGATCAGAACATGAGATGGATTAAAAAGATATTTATGCAGTTGGAATATATGGAACACATTATGTATCGACATCAAGTTTGGAAGAAGTGATAAATGGTAATCCTTTTTCACCAACTTATCAATAACCTCAAGAGGTCCCACAAAACAAAGAGTAAGCTTACCTTTACTCCTAACTCATTAACGAACCAAATGAGGTGAAATCATTAAAAACACATTTTCACAAACTGATAACTCCAACAATATACAAAATTGATCAACATAATATTCATACAATCTTAGTGCCCTAAAAATTCTCTGATGAATCAACTGAATCTTTTATATTATCTCTTGAAGCAAACTCAAACCAACCAAGGAACTTTCACCAATCTCTAACCAAAAAAACCAATATTTACATGGTTGTCCATAAATTTCCTAAAAAAGGATCCATTTAAATTTCATATTAGTAAAAATTATTATAAGAAAACTCAACTAGTCCCAAATGGTTATCCTAATCTCCACTAAAATAAAGGACACATGCACAAAGAATATTCTCAATAATTTGTAAAGCCCTCTCTGACTGGCCATCTGTATGCCAATGGTATTTCATACTCAAATAGACATAAGATCCCAGTGACTCTTGGAAGCCTACTCAAAAGAGATAAGTAAAATGGGGATCCCTATCATAAACTATAGTAGAT
Organism: Viscum album; assembly: GCA_963277665.1. NCBI lineage: Eukaryota > Viridiplantae > Streptophyta > Magnoliopsida > Santalales > Viscaceae > Viscum > Viscum album. Next base: position 110,017,557 of record OY728133.1, read on the forward strand.
GGAAATCTATGCAAACAAAAACTATCTCTCACGTAGATATTTCCCAGATGTTTAACTATGGTTTCATCCTAAATGGGTATAAAGTGATCAAATTTAGTCATCTTATTGACCACAATCCATATTGAATCATTCTTTCTATAGGTATGTGGAAACCCAAAAAAAAATCCATATAATTATCCTCCCACTTCTATATTAGCACTGGAAGTGGATGAAGAAAACCTAAAGGTCACTAATGCTCATCCTTAATATGTTTAAAATCATAGCATTGTGAAACAAAGTCAACAATGTCTCATAACATCCCCAAACACCAGAATCATTACCACATATCATATAATATCTTTATGGTTCTTGGGTTGATATACCACAAAGAGTTATGAAAATCCCCTATCATAGATTTTCTCATAGGTCACAGTATAATGGAAATTTTATTAAAACCTATCTCACCTTCCATGGATAACGACCACTTAGTAACGAACTCCCCAGCATAAAGAGAGTCTTTAATTTTATGGACTTAATAATCAAGATACTGTTCCTAAAGAACCGTCTTGAGAAGAGTGTAGGTCAACTGAACACTATCTAAGATAAAATTGAACCCTACCTCCAAACCTCCAATATGAAACTTTGTAAAAAGAGACATTAAGTTCCACTCTTCTAGTAATTATTTCATGGACTGGGTTAGAATATTCCTACTCAAATCATATAATATGACATTTACTTTCCGCAAGTTATAGGAAATGTCAAAATAAAAATACTATAAGTACTCAACACAATACCTCCAGTGAAGATTTGAATATTTTTTAGAGAATAAATATATTAAGATATTGTGGTCGGAATATATGGTGGACCTTTCTCCAAAATGGTAATGCCACAAAATCTTAAGTGCATGCATCAAAACAACAAGTTCGAAGTCATGGGTCAGATAATTCTTCTCATGCGTGCTAAGCTTCAGAGATACATAACCATTGATTTGTTCTCCCTACACAAGAACACAAACCAAACCTAAACCTAATGCATCATAGAAGACCAAGAAGCCCTGTCTATCCTCTAAAAGAGTTTACACCAGTGTAGAAGTGAAAAGACATATCATATCAACAATAGAAATCAGGAATTTATTGTTCCAAAAAAATTTACTTCTTTTTGAGTTAGGGAAGTCATTTTAGAGACCAAATTTGATAAATAATTTATAAACCGGTGATAATATCCAGTTAAACCCAAGAAGTTCCAAATATATAAAAAATTTCACGGTTGCTCCCATATCATAATATCTTTGACCTTTACAGGATAAAATTAGATACTATGTTCTGATACCACATGTCCCAACAATGTTACTTCTTGAATCTAGAAATCACATTTTAATAGCCTGGAATAATGACAGTTATTTCTAAAAAATTCCAGAACTACTATTAGATAACTTACATGATCCTCCTTAGACTTAGAGTAAACTGAGATTTCATTAGCAATGACCACCAAAAAATTATCAAGATACACATGGAAGGTCCTATTCATCAAGTCTATAAAGACTTTTGAATATTTTTTTATACGAAAGTGTATGAAAAGTTACACATAATGGCCATAACTTCTCTAGAAGGTGGTTTTCTAAATGTTTGATTATTTTATTATCAACTGGTGATAACAATAATAATGATAAATCTTCGAGAACCACTTTTACCCTTTCAAATGGTAAAAAATATCAGCAATCCATGGAAATGAATACTTATTCATTACCATGAAATGATTTATCTTTTGGTAATCAACACATAGGTGAAGTGTTCCATCCACTTTCTTAGCATAGATAACATACACCACCCAAGGTGACATGCTTGGGAATATAAATCCTTTATCTAAAATATTATCCAAATAAGTCTTCAAATATTTCATTTTAGTATGTTCCATATTGTAAGAACATGTAAAAACTAGTTGATTACCAGACACTAAATCAATTGAAACTCTACCTATCTTGCCAGGGGAAAACTAGAGAAGTTTGAAGAAAAAACATCAGTAAACTAAAAAAAACTGGTGGAAGATCATTTCTCAAATATTTTTCACCAATTTAAAAGAAAACACTGACATCACATTCCTCAAATATATATAACAAGCTCTATCTCTACTCGAACTTAGGTCCCATTCTCCTAGAAAGATGCAACACACCCCATTAGGAGCAGTAGAGGAGACTCATCGAAGATAACAATCAATTCTAGATTTATTAGAAATGATCCAATATATCCCAAAAATTATATAAAGAGGTTTCATATAAAGAACTAGAAAATACCAAGTAAGATCTATCTCTGATAAAGATAAGACACAAGAAGGAAAATAGAGACCATGCTCTCCCTTCGTTCTGAGAGGTGTAGTGATATCCATCACATATGATAAATGCACCACAATAAGATTTAGAAGATTCAAAATAAAACTCTAAATGAACAAATGATATAGACCAATATCAAATAATGTAGTCACTAAAGATGAATCTATAGAGATAGTAGATATCACAATTGCGGGACCTATACCAGCTTCCTCTGGAGACACTTCTACTACATGAAGAAGCTTCATTTTGGATTCCTATGGCTAGAACCCCTTATATATTGAAGCATCTGATTTATCTACAATAATTTGTTGTATGTTGATGATCTCATTACACTAAATATATAATAATATATATTGAATAACTTCTTTAAGTGACCTAAGCATCTATAGGAACCACATATCTTATGTGCCTCAGTGCAAAACTGTTCAAGTTCCCAAGATTTCCACATTGGAATAAAGTCAAAGTGACTTCTCCAATCACCATAGGAGGTCTATAATAACCCTGCTATCAAGAATAACCACACGAATCATTATGATTTATCTTCCATTTTTGAGAACTCATAGAATATAAAATCAGAGAAAAAGGAACTCCAGTCAACCCTGATATATAGTCATCATAAAGCTTGACCATCAATACCCTATTTAGAATGTTGTCATAAGAAGATAGATTGAGAAAGAAAACATGAGAACAAATATCATATTGATGTCCCATATAAAAATTTTGAGACTTCATCTTCTCATTTGATACTATCTTATGTGCAAACTACAAAAGTTTATCGAATCAATTTCTATATTCTGTAATGGTTTCATCATCCTACTTGTGTTTCAAAAAATCTATAGCCTTAGCCATTACTATAGACTCTAGATTGAACTGGTTGGTGAAATAAATTAAATTCATTCCACTGTAATACCTCATACTTATTCTCTATCCCCATTGATTCCCACCATCTCTTGATAGGTCCCTCTAGCTTGAAGGTGTCACATTTCAACTTGATCACTTCAGGCATCTCCAAGAACTCAAAAAAAAAGATCAACATCTCTAAAATATTCCTCATTATATTGAGGATAATTGAAACCTTGGAATGCTGGTGGATATTGGAGAAGGAACTCTTAAGCATGATTCCAGAATTCTTCCCGCTGAGGTTCCAGAAATGGACCCTGAATGGGAATGGGCATAGGTTCCTATCCCAATGATTAGAAAACATGAACAATAACCTTAACCAGATTATGGTCATCGGGAGGATTCACTTACTATGGTTTATCAGTAGCTTATTCAACGATATTATTAAAATGTCTTCTTAGAGGCATGATGTTACACAACATCATAAAAAAACATTGAATACAATAGAATATTACTCATATAAACACTCAAACAAGATAAGTAGGGAAATTATTACAATCATATAAGAAAACAAGATTTAGATTTCAACTACCCAAATCAAAAGTGGGGAAAAGTCTATAAATAATTCTCAATACACATTTCCTAGGCCACCCATGGTTACTTAAGGATCATTACAATGAGTGCTGGATAAGAACTCACTCAAAACTACCTTATATGTCCTGAAAAGATCTCTCAAATTCCTACTAAAATCAAAGAAATATTCAAAACCTACCTCTGATACAACTTTGTCACAAACCATCATGAATACCATAGTACCCTAATACCCATGTTGGCACCAACATAGATCGAAGGGAATTACTAATACAAATGGTTTAGAGAGTAGAACATGGAATCATAAAAGTTAAAATTGGGAATTTTTTTGACATAAAATAGTAAAAGAAAAAACGATTCATATCAGTATGCTGAAATAAAACTGTCAAAAGAGGCAGTACTAGAAGAACAAGCATGTAAATGAAAAACCAAAACGTATGACAACAATTACTCAAAACAAACGAAATAAAACTAAATCATCCTGAAGGTTTCAACACTCCAAGACCAATTGGTTAAGAGAATCCACATTTTGGAAGAGGTACTTTCAATTTACTTGATTTTGGAAGAAGGAAATCTACAGACACCCGAAGACAAGGGTAGGGTGTGAGCTCAAAATCCCAGTAGGGTCTCACCAAGATTTCTATTATAATTATTCATAATAAATAAACTAAATCATTCCATTAATTTAAAAAAATAGGAATGGAAGTAAAATTTCATATTTAAATCAAAACATGCTTTTAAGTTCATGATATGGAAATAATTCAAATAATGGGTTAATAAACATTTTATATAAAACATATTATAAAAATCAAATGGTTATAAATAAATTAGTTCAAAATAAATGGAATATACATACATACATACATACATACATACATATATACACAGAGACATATATATATATATATATATATATATATATCTAACAACCCATAACACCCCAACATTAAAGGAAACTACATCCTCTCACACTCACGGGAAAATTACATCCACTCCCACTTAAGAGAACATTACATCCACTCCCACTTAAGGGTAAATTATATCCACTCCCACTTTAGATAAAACTATATCCACTGCCACTTAATAGAAAATGAAATCAAATATATTGGAAATAAATCACTTTAAAACACTTTAAAATCCAATTTCATAATGTAAATTTTGATATACCATATCATTTCCCAAACCAAATCATGGATTTTTCAACATTTAATGACTATTTGAAATAAAAATAATTGTAGGTAAAAAAAACTCAATTTAAACCATTTTCAAAAAATCAACACACAAATCAATTTACTATTTCCATAAATTTTCAAAATACACCCCAAATTTAAATTCCATTGGAATTGAGGATTTTTTCTCAAAATCCATACCAAATAAATTTTAATTCTAATTCACATAGAATTGGGTTTTAATAATTCAATTGAATGTAATTGAATTTAAATAAACAAAATCAAGGGTTTATTACAGGGAAAATCTCAACAAAACCACCTAACTTCTTCACAGAGGTTATGTAACACAACACATACAATGATATTTTACAATGATAAGCGAAGAAAAAAGAGATCTCAAAAACCAATATAGAATAAATATTCAAAATAAGAAGTTTAGATCCATTGAACACACGATGATCTAACAAAACCTATAGATGAAAGAAAGAGATATAGATGGAGAGAAAATGAATGAGATAAGATCACTTATTGGAGAGGGATCAAACATGATATTTCATTCTTCAATCCACCCAAGAATGTATTTGGATGATCCAAAAGGGATTCTTGAGATCTCCTAAGACATAAAGAATTAGATTCATCCAGAGTTAGGGTTGAGAGGGTGATGAAATATAGGTTTGGGAATTTTTAAAATATTTTTTAGAATAATAAAAATATGCATTCATGGTTATCCAGGTCAGGTCAAATGGTTAAAAAAATCATGTTCCCAAACCGTGCACCCCAATACTGGGGTTCATATTTTCAACCAAGTGGGAGCACAATTTTTCAAACCTTTCACAAACCATGCAAACCCCCATTTCCTTGGTTTGCATCGTGTACACAGGGTGGGATCATGTAGTACCCCTAGTTTATGGTCCATAACCCTCACATTATTCTTTTTATGGTTATAAAGTGTAAGGGTGATGGATGGGAGATTTTGGAGATCTTTGGAAGTAGTTTTGAAGAAAAATGGAAGTCACACGGGTAGTTCATTGTTTGTCTAACAGTGAATCACAACCATGCGTTTTTAGTCCTCTTGAGGAAGTGGTTCCCACACGGTTGGAGAATAATTAGGGAGGCTGTGCGAGGAATCTGTGGAAGGGTCCACTTAGGTAGTAACTAATACATGGTTAGCGTATAGTTTGTATAGCCATGTGAACTAACTATGCAGATGGTTAAGTGAGATCCTAAGAAACTGGATCACACTTGTTTTTGCATCCAAGTGGCTCGTTTTTTCTCTTAAGCATCCATAACTTGTGATTTTCTTCTTTCAAGGTAGGATAACATTTCAAAAGTGTTTTGGAGACAATATTAAGGCTTTAATTAGTGAATTAAAGATATATTTATGGGGTATGTGATCGTTCTTCTTCGTTCTTGACCGGTTTCTAAGATCTACATAGATCTACTTCTCCTCTTCTCTTGATTTCTTAGATCTATTCCTATTATGGGTAGATATAGGTGTTTTAATTACAAATATGAAAGTATTTGTTATTTATCTTTCTAGGAGAAGATATCTAAGGCGAGTTATTTAAGAATCGACCTGGTTTTCTTGTGTGTTCTTCGTTCATTGTGGTTTTCATCAAAACCTTTGAGGCAAGAGGCTGATTTCTTGACTCTACTTAGTAGAACTGATTGGCATGATTTAAAATTTAATGTATTTTATTTAATTTATTGTGATTTTGTTTTTTAAAACTTTTTGGAATGATTCTTGAGTGATGGTTGTGAAATCTGGAAAATTGGGGATTTTGAATGAGTGATTTGGTTCTTGGTTTTAAAATATGGATTTTAAAATGGGGATTTTCTAGAATTGGGGAACATGGTTTGGATTATATGTTTTCAATAAAAGGGAATGTTTTATTGAAGTAAAATAGATGTTTTGAAATTGTTTTATTATTTGGATTTCAATAAAAGTGCCGTTTTATTGAAATGGTTTGAATTGGTTGAACACACATGGTTTTTGACATGATTATTGTGTGTGTTCACAGGTTTGCGAGACAGATAAGGGTTAGGGGTCTCCCCCATTATTAGCATGATGGTTAAGGGTTATGTCTCTCCCCCATAAAGGGTTTAATGTAGGACATATAAGGGTTAGGGATCTCCCCCATCATTAATGAGATTGATAAGGGTTAGAGCTCTCCCTCGTCAATTGGTTCACTATGGATGACTTAGTGAAAGGATGACTCACAACTCGTAAGAATAGGGGGATCTAGGTAACATGAATAGTTGTTTGTGTCGATGTGTAGAATGGATTGGGTATGCTAAAAGAATATTGAAAAACGATTTTAAATCATTTTGTAGTTACTTTTTTGGAAAAATATCTTGCTGCAAAAATTGGTTTCAATAGCTCTCGTTTTGATTTGGTTGCAAATAGTTTTTGGAACTTTTTTATATTTGGTTATAAACTATTCTGGGAAATTTTTTTATAGAAACTATTTTATATAAATGTGGATAACTTTTCAATCCCAGTGGCCTGAGTAAGGAATTCATTGGGGAAAAACCTACAGAGTTTTATACTCACCCTTGCTTTGGCACATTGGTGCTTTTTCAGATGCTATATTTCAGGATAGGGGAAAAGGTAATGTTTCCCACATTTTTAGCACTAAATCATGATATTTGGACTTTTTGGTGATTGTGGAGCTCAGAACTTGTAGAGAATGGAGTTTTGTGGCCTCTTGAGAGGCTTGATTTGTTTATTTGCTATTTATTTTGATACTAATTTGGTATTATGTTATTGCACCCTTTGATATGATTTTGAGATACATGGAGTTTTTGAGTTTTATTTATTTTTTTCATGCATAATATAGTAAATGGTTTGGCTATGGTTTTTTGATTTATTGGTTTATTTCCTAAAGGGAAAATTGTCCCCCACTTGTATTTGAAACCCTTCGACATTTATTTCCAACCTTTGGCATCTTGGAGATGACACTTAAAGAAAAGTAATGACTCGTTGTGATCTCAAGCTAATGAGATTGAGTGGGTCATTAAAAATGGTATCAGTCTAGTCCTTACTTTATGGTATAAATATTATAAGGTTGTTTAGTCCTTGCCTAACAAGTGGTTATCAGTGCTCTTGGTCTTGGAGTTAAAATTCTTTATTTTCTATTCTTATGGTTGGAATCTTATAAAGGAGTAAGATTTTCGAAACATGAAATGTATAGAATAAAATGATGTATCTATCCCTTTTATGATGAACTTCAAGTTACTGGGGAGTTGGGTACCCTAGTGTTTGGAGACACTTCTAAGATCTTCGAATCTCATTGTCATGGGTTTAGCCAACGAGACAAGCATGAAATGCATTGTAGAGGAATAAATTCCCACTAGGATTCTATATGATATTTAGATTAATGATTTATGATATTGTGCAAAGGTGAAATTTTTAAAAAAATGAAGAATTTGTTTTCAAATGAATGATTTTGAAAAGTGGATATTTGGAATATTTTGAAAAGTTTTTGGTTTTCAAAATAAATAATGGTTTTTAAAAATGGTTGAAAGTGGAAAAAGGTTGTTTTTGGAAAAAATGATGTGATAGTTGATTTGATAGAATTTGAAATGATAAGACATCAGTTTCCAGGGAGTGAGACTTACTGAGGTTATTCTTTGTTTAGAAATGGAACTTGGTAAGTGTTGTAGAAACTAGTCAAAAGAGGCCAGTGAGAACATGGTTGCAACTAATCCACAGGTGAACCAATAATTGGTTCAAATAATAGCTCAGGATTTTCAAACCACTGAGTTAAGGCTAAAACCAGATACCCTATTTAAAATATCTATCACTACGGAAAATATATGTGGTGGAAGTACGTTTTTCTTCACTAGAGGAGCTGATAACCCTATTAATGAGATAAAGAGGAAGTGGGAAAACTATTCTCAAAGAGATGGAACACATAAAAATTAGATAAAAATAGCAATTAAGCTTCCTCCAAGACCTAATAGCAAGATTGGATGTTTTCTGTGTGGTTCACTAAGACACATTAAGCTAGAATGTACAACACCACCAAGAGCATGCCATAACTACAACAAGATGGGAAATCTTAAATGATTTTATCGTAGTTCTATGAGGCCAGGTGCTCAAGAAACTTCTCATATTTCTAAATCGCAGTATGCTTTAACAGAACGAGCACAATCACATCAAGGAAACAAGGAGTAAATCCCAATGAAAAAGAAACTATATAGAACTAAGAAAATTATTTTCAATGATTAGGATAGACCATCTAGAGTGAGAAGTAAAAATCTATTGAATTCTAACCTTGTAAAATTTCTCTTCGATACTAGTGCATCACATTCTTTCATTGCTTCTCGTGTTATTTATTTTCTATGTTTAAAGTTGTAAATGATGAGTTATATTTTAAAACTCCAAACTCCTCTTGGTGTAAGATAATTTCAAGACTTTTTGTGTAACACAACAATCTTCCATGGTACGTTTCCCTTTGAACAATGCAATAACTTGCATTGTACGCAATTTCGAGATTCTAACACACCGTGACCTATCAAACTAGCCATTATGAATAGTAATACCCACTTTTTGAAATTTTATAAATTTTATCTCTCAAAATGGTCTTCATTTTTGTATTCATAGTATCGAAATTATCTTAGGGTGAAATTTTGGTAATTTTCGGATAACATTTATATTTTTATAAATAGTGAAAATTACTAAATTTTAATTAAAAACAACTTTTTTCATCAAAATAATTAATAGTGATAAATTATGAATTAAATTGGTTTAAAAGTATATTTAGAATATATTTTTACCATTTAATACAATTTTGGTTATTGGACATAATTTCACAATTAAACTAGACATGAAAAAGTGTCAATCTTTTGATAGTTATTATTTCTTAAAAACACGCTTTTTGTTTTGATAGTGAGAATTAATTTTAAATTAATTTCTTCCTCTTCTGTGGTTTGAATTTAGAAAAATGGATTGTATATTTGGAATCATGATTTAAAAATTGTGTAAATATGTAACGTTTTCTTAGAAATTTGGAATATTTACTTCGGTAAATATTTCATTTACCATGGTTAAAGGGTAAATCCAGTAAATAAGGGTAAAATAATAATATTATAATAATATTAAATTACCCTAAAACGTGTCCTAACCATATTTATTGATACATTTACGACCATGGTCATCTTTGGGTCTATTTTGGGACCCCATGGAGCTACTTTTAGGTGATAAAGACACTTTATATTAATTAAGTTAAAGTAAATACAAAATGACATAATCATATATCTTTTAGAAAAACAATTTTTACATAGGGTTATATATGTTATATTTTCGACTATAAATATTCATTAGAAAGACAAAAATATTTCTTAAATATTGGTATTTTATTTATAATTTTGAGACATTTTATAATTAAATTTATTTAAGACACAATAATGATGCAGTATTTTCCTTATTAATGAAAGAATAAAATAATTGGTATTATAAAAGTTAAAATAAATATAATTTGAAAGGATTGATGCCATCCATAAATTTTATTGGTTAATATGACATTTTAGGATTTCTTAAATGATTTTTTTAATTAATAAATATTTTAAGACTTTAACAAAAATCAATTATTATATTTTGTCAAAATTGACATAAATGAGTTTTTAAAACAAGTATTATATTATTAATTGATATTATATTCGTAAATTTTAAGGATCGGCCAAATGACTTATATCATGATAGTTTTATCATTAATGGACCACTTGGGGGTCGTTTAGATTTATATAGTAATTTTATTCACTATATAATATAAAAATACAAAGTGACATGGTAAATGTCAATCTAATTAACTAAGAGTTAAAACTAAAATATAAGGTTAATATAATGACACAAACCTGTCTAAAATCTATTGGTTGAATTTATTTCGACCCATACCCACCTTATACTTTGAATAATCCACTTTGGAGACATTAGAAACCGAATATGAATTTATTATAAATTTATACTTTAAGTTTTTCCTAAAGAGCCCCTCCTCACCCTTATAAAAGGACACAACTTATAACCAATTCTTCACACCTTAATAGCTTTTTGGATTGTCCAAACACTACCCAAATACTCTCTCAACATCCCTAAATTCATCCTAGAGGCCTTATTTTGACAAGAAAGCCAACCTATGGTGCTGTTTTGATCAAATCAATAGGAAGAACCCGAAGAAGAGGAAATGTTTTCACCACCCTTTTTCAAGTTCCTTTCTTCTTCAACTTCATCTTTATTTTTTATTTCCATTATAAAATAATAACTCCAATATCTTCTATATACTGTGATGTTATTATAAATATGGTACAACCATATTCAGTATTCTATCCATCCTTTGAATGACATGTCACCATACGTGCGTACGTACGGCTTACCGTCTCCACATCGTGGTGTAATTGTTATTCAAAAACATTATTATTTGGATGGGTATGATAATGATATGTAATTGATTAAAATAATAAATATAACATGATAATGATTTTGTATATATGATATACCATACAATTATATATTATTTTAATATCAAAAGAATGATATTGTCGCTCGTGCGTACGTACGGACTACTGTCTCCACGAAAGCGATGAGATTCATTCCCCATCGTATCCACACAATTATAATTCTAATTTGATGATTAAAAATAATGTTTAAGGACTTGATATAATTCTGGATATGAATAAAATACAACCTATCCATAACAAACACGTCTTATGAAACAAAATATATAAAAGAAAACGAGTAAGTTAACACCCAAAACGATGATAATACTAAGATATTATTAACAAATCAATGTTAAAAGGTCATATATGATATAATATTAATGTATATGATTTTTTTATAATTTAATAACAATTATTTCACCATTATACAGTAGGTTAACCTACCCTCAACCAAGGAATATTATAAGGTAAGGGTTTATTTCACAATCTCTTCATTATCTGAGGTTGTTTATATGTAATTATCTACTGGGACCTCTTTATCATCCACATCCATGTTTCTTAAAACTGTATTTCAAAACATTCTTACTATTTTACAAAATATGGGTTAGATACATTTATAACCTTGTTTTACTTTTTATAAGAAATTTATAAAGGAATCTTTCCGTCATTTTCCAAACAAGGTCCTTCTAACCTTTTCGACAGAATTAAGGTAAGAATGTCTTTTTTAACTTATACGGTGGGTGTGGCTATTTTCTTTCATTATAAAATATTCAAATATTACCTTACAAGGTTATAAGGATATTTTTAATTTAAATGTTTTATTTTATAATTATGTGACTTTTAAATGATTTCAAAAAAAGAGATATTTCTCTCAAATAGTTTTGAATTCATCTATGTCAACATCCTTTGATGAATTTCAAGATTATTTAGAGTTGATTTATTATGATACAAAATTTCCATATTATATTGAAGGTTTTGTGATATGATTGAATGTTGATGTGTTATTTTTATACCATTCATGGTTTGTGGAGAGAGTATTGACATTTTGTATTCTAGTTTTAATACAAATGTTTATGTTATGTTTAAACCTATTCATATGAGGAATGCATTGGACTTAATAAGTGATGGGTGGAGCCTGCTATAGCTCCTTGATGCATCGGTAGGTCTCATGGGACAAACTTGTGTCTTGTCATGAGGCCTTGACAAAATATTATTTGTAGTTTTGGCACGAGGATTGGCTACGTGGTTATGATAGTCTGGGATTATGCATTCCATCATTATAAAAGTGGTTATTGATATTGCATGTGATTATTCGATTAGTAGAATATCCATGTGAATAAGTAAATTGAATTATTTCATTTTATTTCTACTATATTATCCTAAAGTTAAAGTTTAAAAGTATTTTGTTTTAGTTATACATTGCCTTAAATGTTTATGCTTATTTATGAAAGTTTCCTCTATATTGTTATCCTTACTGGGCATCTGAGCTCACCCCTTTCTATGTTTTATTTTTCCCAGGATGTGAAGAAGTATTTTACGAATGACCTATTGGGATAGTATGAGGGGATATGAGTGTGGACTATGGAGACTATGTTGTTTTAGTTTTCATTTTTAATGTAATGTAAACTTTATGAATGTATCTAGTGTTTGCAAGGCTACTAAACTAATCGGTTTTTCGAGACTTGATCTTTTGTGATCACGCCAATGTTATATAATAGTGCACCAACTCTGGGTAATTGGGGTCAGGGCGTTATAGTTGGTATCAGAGGAAGTTTATTACAAACCTTGGAAGCTAGAATTAGATACACTCTGATTAGATCACATAGACCTAAGATGGACATTGAGGATTAGTATTAAAGAACTTCCTAGAAATTTGGTATTGTATAGATTTTGTGAGTTTTCTGAGAAATACATCCCTGTCTGTATATGAGCAGGTAGAGGTGGCTCTGGCACAGATGTACCTAGGGGTAAAACCCAAAAACACCGCTTTGAGGTACACTCGAATGGGAACTGGTGCACGAAAATGATCCTTGCTACACTCTTGGTTACGACACTCCCTGGGGATATGCTTAGGATAATTCTCATTTTCTTTACAAATAATTATGAAGGGTTTATGAGTATATACTTCCTCAAAGAAAACATTTTTATGATTATGGATTATATCCATAAATAGTTCAATTTATGTTAAGTGTTTTACAAGTATGGAATTATGTATTTTGATTCATAAACTGATCTAGTTTATGCCATTGTTTAGAAATGGACACTAGTGGAAGGAATGGAAACCGTTTCAATGCACATAATCAATGTAGGGATTTACCTCCTACTCAAGATAATTATAGTGGAGTTGGTGATGCAACTGGTTCTGATCAGCTAATCACCATACTGGGACAACTGACTCAGGTTATGAATAATAACCGTACCCATATGGAGCACCCTGATTCGCAGCGTAGAGGATCAATGTTGGATCGCTTCATGAGGCAGAAACCACAAACATCTAATGGGAGTACAAATACATTAGTAGCTGAGCAATGGATAAGTTCCCTAGAGAAAATATTTCAAGCTTTGGGGAGTAGTGAAAGGGAAAAAGTTTTCATGGCTGTTTATCGCCTCACTGGAGTTGCTGATCAATGGTGGTCATTGATTCAGAACATAATGGAAGATCATGGAGTATCAAATATGGAATGGAGGGAGTTCAAAGAGATATTCTTAGAAAAATACTTTCCTCGTCACCACCGAGTAGATATGGAAAGGAAATTTCTGAGTCTGAGGAAAAAGGAGGATGAGAATGTCTCAAAGTATGAGGCTAACTTTACAAGGATAGCGAGGCATGCAACAGATTATATACGTAACCCAAGAAGTACGATTAATTATTTATTTGATGGGTTAAAAACATTTATCTGTTGAGCATTAGTCTCACAATATTTCTCGTCGTACCAAGAAATTGTCTCATGTGCTCTCAAGATAGAAAAGGGATTCTCTATGTCTTACGACTTTAAGGAAAAGCAAGAGAAGAAGAGATCTACTGACCACCATAGAAATAGAAATAAAGGGAAGAAGGGAAAAGTTGATTATCCATCCTGTAGTAAATGTGGGAAGAAACACCTCAGTACTTGCTTTAAGGGAATGTGAGTCTATTAGAAGTGTGGTGAAAATGGCCACCAAGCTCATGATTTCAAGGGAAAGAGAGTTACTGTCAATGTGGAATGATATAATTATAGAGATATGGGACATAATGAAAATGAATGTCTTATATGTCAGGGGAACTTACCTTAGAAAAGGCCAAGGGATCAAGGCCAAGCATATGCTATCGCTACTGCTGAGATAGAAGCTCCGAATGACGTGGTGGAAGGTAATTTAATGGTTTCCCCATGTTTAGAAAATGATTTATTTGATTCTGGATCATCGAATTGTTTCATATCTTCCCAGTTTGCTAAAAAAATTAGATATTTCCAATTTGATATAACATGGGAGTTGTCAGTTAAAACTCCTAAGGGAAGTATCATTGCAACAAAGTTTTTTGAATCAGTCCCCATTAGAGCACATAAATGTTCTTTATCTGCTGATCTCATCGTCATACCTATGATTGAGTTTGATATAATCCTTGGAATGGATTGAATTTTAGAACATGATGAGAATATTTATTGTAAGAATAAAGAGGTTATGATTTTTGATGATGATGATAAGGAACACCTTATCTTTAGAGAAGAATCGTCACCACCTAATTCTAATCTAGATCCACCCCTAGTAGATCAACTAAATTCAATTATTGGGGTGGAAGAGAATAACATGACTGTGGGTGAGGAAAGGAATGTTTGAATATAGTATGTACCTATTGTGAAAGAATATGTAGATGTGTTTCTGGAAGATTTACCTGGACATCCTATAGAACGAGAAGTTGAGTTTTCCATTGATTTAATTCCTGGATCAAGGCCTATATCGAAGACCCCTTATAGAATGGAAACTATAGAATTAGTTTAACTAAAGAAACAACTAGATGAATTGAGTAATAAGGGATTTATTCTCCCTAGTGTTTCTCCATGGGTAGCCCCTATTCTTTTTGTAAAAAAGAAAGATGGATCTATGAGGTTATGTATCGACTACAGGGATATCGATGCTATAAAAATAAAGAACAAGTATTCCCTACCTCACATTGATGAATTATTTGACCAACTACATAGAGCTCAATACTATTCAAAGATTGACCTTCGATCTGGATACCATCAGTTGTGTGTGAAGAATGAAGACATTCCGAAGACATCATTTCGAACCAGGTATGGGCATTATGAGTTTATAGTAATGCCTTTTGGGATGACTAATGCACCCTCTATTTTCATCGATCTAATGAACAGAGTTTTCAAGGAATATCTTGATGACTTTTTAGTGGTATTTATTGATTATATCTTGGTATACTCTAAAAGATTCAATGATTATGAAAATCACTTGCGTATTATATTGAAGACTCTAAGAAGACATGAATTATATGGGACGTTTCGAAAGTGTGAATTCTGGATTTAGGAGATTTCTTTTCTTGGCCATATTGTCTCTAATGATGGAATGCTTGTTGATCCTTCTAAGACAAGAGAAATCCAAGAATGGCCAGCACCAATGAGTATAACCGAGAAAAGTAGTTTTATTGGTTTAGCAGGATATTATTGAAGTTTCGTCCAGAATTTTTCCCGGTTGGCTAACCCATTAACGAAGCTCACACGTAAATGGGTTAAATTTGTTTGGACAAAAGAGTGTGAAGAATGTTTTGAAGAACTGAAGAGAATATTAGTCAATGCTCCTATATTGAATCTACCATCGGGGAATTATGGGTTCGTTATTTATAGTGATGCATCGAAGAAAGGAATTGGTTGTGTCCATATGAAGAATGATAGAGTTATTGCCTATGCATCACGACAACTGAAAATTCATGAGCAAAACTATCCTACTCGTGATATTGGGTTAGCTATTATAATCTTTTCTTTGAAGATATGGAGAGATTATCTCTATGGTGAAAAATGTGAGATATATACCGATCATAAGCATTTGAAGTATATTTTCTCACAGAAAGAAATCAACATGAGGCAAAGGAGATGGCTTGAAATACTCAAGGATTATGATTTCATGATACACTACCACCTAGGGAAGGTAAATAAGGTGGCAGATTCTTTGAGCAGAAAATATCATGGAGTTTTTTACATGATGATAATTGAAAGGGATCCAATTTTTCATGGATCTAGTGAAGATGGATATGGGAATTACCATGGAAGGTGAAACATTGATACTTTTTTCAAATGGTTTTAAAACCATATTTACTATAAAGGATAAATAGTTCTCAGACTGGTGATGAAGAGTTTCAAAAGAAGATTAAAGCTATGAATGATAGGAGATTGAATGACTTTGGGTATGAAGATGGAATTTTAAAATTTGGGAAGATACTTTGTGTTCCCGATATACCTAATCTAAAAATGGAATTGTTGGACAATTCTTATAGTTCCAATTTTTCTATACACTATGGGAGCACAAAAGTGTATATAGATTTGAAGGAAAATTTTTTGTGGGACAAAATGAAGAGGGAGATTGCTGATTTTGTGTCAAGATGTATGGTTTTTCAACAAGTGAATGCTGGAAGGAAACAACCTGGTGGAGTATTGCAACCTCTTCCTATACCTGAGTGGAAATGGGATAATATCACGATGGACTTTGTTATGGGACTACCAAATAATGCTGGAAGGAATGATGAAATATAGGTCATTGTTGATCATCTTACCAAGTCATCACATTTTCTTACTATAAGGGAAGATTTACCACTAGAACGTCTAGCAAGACTATATATTAATGAAGTTGTGAGGATTCATGGAGTACCCCTATCAATTGTTTCGGATCGTGATCCCCGTTTTAGTTCAAGATTTTGGAAGAGTCTTTAGAAGGCCTTGGATACTGAACTTCATTTGAGCACTACACACAACCACCAAATAGATGGAAAATCAGAATGGACTGTTCAAACCTTAGAAGACATGTTGAGATCTTTCTCACTTGACTTTCAGGGTATGTGGGATCAATATTTACCTCGGGTAGAATTTTCCTATAACAAAAGTTCTCATTCAAGTATTCAGATGGCACCATATGAAGCGTTATACAAAAAGAGATGTCGCACACCAACCTTTTTGGATGATGTTGGTGAAAGAAAACTTGTTGGCCCATAACTTGTGGAGGAAACAATGGAAAATGTGAAGGTAATCCAAACCCACATCAAAGCAGCTCAAAGTAGGAAGAAGAGATATGCCGATAACCGAAGGAAGGATTTGGAATTTTATGTTGGAGATCATGTTTTCGTGAGGGTATCTCCATGGAAGGGAGTTATACGTTTCGGTAAGAAGGGTAAATTGAGTCCCAGGTACATCAGACCCTTCTAAATTCTAGAACGAATTGGGGCTGTAACTTACCGTTTGGAAATGCCGCCAAGTATCTCCAAAGTTCACGATGTGTTCTGCATTTCAATGTTGAGAAAATACATGTCTGACCCAATGCATGTACTCACCTATGAGGAATTATAACTAGAACCTGATCTTTCTTATTACGAAGATCCCATCAAGATTCTTGATACAATAGAACAAGTGCTGAGAAACTAGAAGGCTCGTCTGGTAAAAGTTTTATGGAGAAACCATAAGATGGAAGAGGAAACGTGGGAACCCGATGAACTTATGATGAATAACCACCAGAGTCTTTTTAATAAATAATATTCTATAAATTTTGAGGATGAAATTATTTAAAGGAGGGGAGAATGTAACACCCCAAGCTTAGCTTGCATTGTACACAATTTCGAAATTCTAACACACCGTGACCAATCAAACTAGCCATTATGAATAGTAATACCCACTTTTAAAATTTTATAAATTTTATCTCTCAAAATGGACTTCATTTTTGGATTTGTAATATCGAAATTACCCTTGGGTGAAATTTTGGAACTTTTTGGATAACTTTTGTATTTTGATAAATAGTGAAAAATACTAAATTTTAATTTAAAAAAACTTTTTTAATCAAAATAAATAATAGTGATAAATTATGAATTTGAGTGGTTTTAAAGTATATTTAGAATATATTTTAACCATTTAATACAATTTTGGTCATTGGACATAATTTCACAATTAAACCGGACATAAACAAGTGTCACTCTTTTGATAGTAATTATTTCTTAAAAACACGTTTTTTGTTTTGACAGCGGGAATTAATTTTAAATTAATTTCTGCCACTTATGTGTTTTGAATTTGGAAAAATGGATTCCATATTTGGAATCAGGTTGTAAGAATTGTGGAAATAGGTAACTTTTATTTTTAAAAATTTTGAATATTTACATCGGTAATATTTTATTTACCATGGTTAAAGGGTAAATCCGGTAAATAAGGGTAAAGAAATAATATTATAATAATAATAAATTACCATAAAACATGTTCTAACCTTATTGGTTGATAAATTTTAGACCATGGACATCTTTTGGTCGATTTTGGGACCCCATGGAGCCACTTGTAGGTGATAAGGACACTTTATATTAATTAAGTTAAAGTAAATACAAAATGACAAAAGCATATATCTTTTAGAAAAAAAATTTTTACATAGGGTTATATATGTTATATTTTCGAATATAAATATTCATTAAAATTATAAAAATATTTCATACATAATGGTATTTTATTTATAATTTTTAGACATTTAATTATTATATTTCTTTATGACACAATAATGATGCATTATTTTCCTTATTAATGAAAGAATCAAATAATTAGTATTATAAAAGTTAAAATAAATATAATTTGAAAGTTTTGATGCTATCCACGAATTTTATTGGTTAATATGACATGTAAATATTTCTTAAATGATTTTTTTAGAATTAATAAAGTTGTTAAGACTTTATAAAAAATTAATTATTAAATATTTTTAAAATTGACATAAATGAGTTTTTTAAAACAAGTATTATATTATTAATTGATATTATATTCCTAAAAATTTAAGGTTCAGACAAAAGAATTATATCATGATATATGTATCATTAATGGACCACTTGGGGGTCTTTTTGATGTATATAGTATGTTTATTAACTATATAATATAAAAATACAAAGTGACATGGTAAATGTCAATCTAATTAACTAAGAGTTAAAACTAAAAGATAAGGTTAATGTAATAACACAAACCTGTATAAAATATATTGGTTGAATTTATTTCGACCCATACCCACATTATACTTTGAATAATCCACTTTTGAGCCATTAGAAACTGAATATGAATTTATTATAAATTAATACTTTATGTTTTTCCTAAAGAGCCCCTCCTCCCCCTTATAAATGGACACAATTTCTAACCAATTCTTCACACCTTCAAAGCCTTTTGGTTCAGACAACCACTACCCAAATACTCTCTCAACTTCCCTAAATTCATCAAAGAGGCCTTATTTTGATCAGAAATCCAACCTAAGGAGCCCTTTTGATCAAATCAAAAGGAAGAACCCGAAAAAGAGGTAATGTTTTCACCACCCTTTTTCAAGTTCCTTTCTTCTTCAACTTCTTCTTTATTTGTTATTTCCTTTCTAAAATAATAACTCCAGTATCTTCTATCTACTGTGATGTTATTATAAATATTATACAACCATATTCAGTATTCTATCCATCCTTTGAATGACATGTCACCATACGTGCGTACGTACGGCTTACCGTCTCCACGTCGTGGTGTAATTGTTATTCAAAAAAATTATTATTTGGATGGGTATGATAATGATATGTAATTGATGAAAATTATAAATATAATATGATAATGATTCTTTATATATGATATACCATCCAATTATATATTATTTTAATATCAAAAGAATGATATTGTCGCTCGTGCGTACGTACGGACTAACGTCTCCACGAACGCGCTGAGATTCATTCTCCATCATATCCATGAAATTATAATTCTCATTTTATGATTAAAAAAAAGGTTTAATGACTTGATATCATTCTGTATATGAATAAGTTACAACCTATCTATAATAAACATGGCTTATGTAACAAAATATATAAAATAAAACAAGTAAGTTAACACCTGAAACGATGATAGTACTAAGATATTATTAACAAATCAATATTAAAATATCATATATGATATCATATTAATGTATATGATTCTTGTATAATTTAATAACAATTATTTCACCATTATACAGGAGGTTAACCTACCCTCAACCAAGGAAAAGTAAAAGTTAAGGGTTTTTTTCACAATCTCTTCATTATCTGAGGTTGTTTATACGTAATGATCTACTGGGTCCTCTTTATCATCCACATCCATGTTTCTTAAAAATGTATTTCAAAACATTCTTACTATTTTACAGAATATGGGTTAAGGACATTTATACCCTTGTTTTACTTTTTATAATAAGTTTATAATGGAATCTTTCTCTCATTTTCTAAACAAGGTCCTTTTAACATTTTCGACAGAATTAAGGTAAGAATATATTTTTTAACTTATGCGGTGGGTGTGGTTATTTTCCGCCATTATAAAATCTTCGAAGCATCCCTTACAATATTATAAGGATATTTTCAAAGTAAAGGTTTTATTTTATAATTACGTGACTTTTAAATGATTGAAAAAAAAGATATTGCTCTCAAATAGTTTTGATTTCATCTATGTCAACATCCTTTGATGGATTTCAAGTTTATTTGAAGTTGATTTATTATGATACACAACTTCCATATTATATTGAAGGTTTTGTGATATGTTTGACTATGGATGTGTTATTTTTATACCATTCATTCTTTATAGAGAAAGTATTGACATTTCATATGCTAGTTTTAATAGGAATGTTTACGTTATGTTTAAACCTGTTCATATGAGGAATGAATTGGACTTAGTAAGTGACAAGTGGAGCCCGCTATAACTCCTCTATGCATCAGTAGGTATCATGAGACAAACTAGTGTCTTGGAACGAGGGCTTGAAAAAATCTTATTTGTAGTCTTGGCACGAGGCCTTGGCTACGTGGTTATGATTGTATGACATTAATCATTCCATCATTATAAAAGTGGTTACTGATATTGCATGTGATTATTCGATTAGTATAATATCCATGTGAATAATTAAATTGCATTATTTCATTTTATTTCTTCTATATTATGCTGAAGTTCAAGTTTAAAAGGATTTTTTTTATTTATACATTGCCTTAAATGTTTATGCTTATTTATGAAAGTTTCCGCTATATTGTTATCCTTACTGGCCATCTGAGCTCACCCCTTTCTATGTTTTATTTTCCCCAGGATGTGAAGAAGTATTTTATGAATGACCTGTAGGGATATTATGAGGGGATATGAATGTGGAATATAGAGAATATATTGTTGTAGTTTTCATTTTTTATGTAATTTAAACTTGATGATTGTATCAAGAGTTTCCAAGGATACTAAACTAATCGGTCTTTCGAGACATGATCTTTTGTAATCATGCCAATGCTATGTAATAATGCACTGACTCTGGGTAATTGGGGTTGGGGCGTTACATTGTGTGGTGAGCAAGTGCAATAAATATTGATAGAGCTATGATGAAATGGGACATCTCAATGTTGGATGTGGATTTTTATGATGTAATCATGGGTATGGATTGACTGAAAAAATTTAAGGCTCACATTGACTATTATATGATAACAATGAGTTTCATGACTGAGGACAACATCGATCATTTATTCAAAGGAGATTTGATGGTAAAGAATGGGGAAATGAGTATGTTGGCACTGACGGTGGGAACTATCTCTTATTAGTTGGAAACATTGACATTGACATCAATGGAATAGATTGAGGAAATTAGTTTTCTAGCAGTTTTGGATCAATTTACAGTTGTATTTCCTGATAACTTCTTAGGGTTAACACCTATAAGGGAAGTGGAGTTTATGATTTATCTCCTTCCAAGGACCTGTACTATTTTCCTTCAGTCTTATTGGATGGAACCAATAGAGCTAAGGGAATTTAA